>OZ007587.1:329625525-339625525 GCA_963931845.1 Maratus michaelseni | reverse complement strand
TTTTAAATGTACACCGAAAGTTACCAATAGATTCTGATCACATAGTTTATTATCAGGCAGTGATTGAGTTCTCCATGAGCCATTTTTACATATCTATATAAAATAATCTACATATCTATAAAAGAAATTGTGAGATTAAGAATTCTGCATATTAATAATCTTACATTATCAGAAAACAGTACATCAGCTGAAAATCGGATTTTTTTTAACTAATTAAATCTTGGATGGAAGTCTTTGATTTTGTGCTAGTAATTTTTTTCCTGTTAATTCTTTACTCGTCTAAAATCTGTGATGTTTGAAGTTCAATATCTCAGAACTTATGAAAAACAAGCATGCGGTTAAAGTTGCCGAGTGGTAATGACAATCGTATTATGTCGGCGAAATATATTAATATATCTCATATATATGCTGAGATATAGGATGTCTGAAATTGCTCAAACGGCTTTAAGTACAGTGCACGACGTGATATATAAATCTTATATGTTCACTATTATTAAATAGGTGTTAAATAAGTAGTAGAATAAAGTTACTGGAAAGTATCAAAGATGTAAAATCAGCGAAATTATGTACGAAATAAAATTAAAATTTTACAGGAATACATCTTTTCATAAAAGAAAGAATCTTACAAAATGATAGCAGATTTGTCATAAAATTAAGCTGGATGCATACGTAATATGTATATCGAGATTTAACTTCTAATATTATGGTCGGGAAACTGTGAAGTGTCATCACTGTTGTTTTCCCGATAGATATCATGTAAAAATGAATAATGTTTTCCCTTATAAATATTCGTTTACGCACAGAGTTACATAGATATTATGATAGCTGTGTTTGCAATGCTTCTCAGAAGAGCGAACTTTCTTTTGGAAATTAAAATATCTCCATAACGAACACCCTTTCCTAAAGCATTTCATGGTTATTGGATTCTACTTAATCACTTTTTTTAGATATTAATGCAATAACCTCTGAGTGAGTCAATAGAAGCTTTAATTTTTAAAAGAAAATCTATTTTGCTTTCTTAATCATAAAAGTATTTTAAAACAAAAATCAGAAATGGCGTTGGTATCGTCAGTTCTTTGCACGCGGTCCTCAGCGGTGCTAAATATATGGAGTGACATTTTTTTAAACAATATAAGTTGTGAGATAAATCGAATTTATGAATTGTGTTTGTCTTTCCGTCCGCGCTCTTAAATAGTGAATGTCTTCAGGATAAATAATGTAAAACATAATATGGAATACTTAAAAATAAAATTCGTAGTTTAACATGATTAAATTGTTACAATTTTTGTATAGTTAATAGGATTTGATTTGATTTCATAATACTTCAAATACTCATGCTAACTGTTTAAGAATACTTGTTTAACTAATAGGCATTATTATTTTTTATGCCTTTAAACTTAAAGTAATAAATTTTGAAACACTTTTTTCATGTATGACTATAGTGAATATGTAATTTTAAATTATTTCCGAAAACATTTTTTTTAATACAGTACTATTGTCATGGAAATTTCACTTGTCCCTAGCATTTTGATTGGAACCATTTAATTCTTCAATTGAACTTAATAACGAAATTTCTTTAACTAGTATGCATATATTTCTCAAAATTAGCTGTTAAATAAAGTTTGAAAAAACATTTCAGAACATTAATCAATGTCTAAGGTAAAGCTAGGAGAGTCTGCGCACAATTGAAAAGAATAACAATAAAAAATCTAAATATTAATTTTTTGCTAAACTGCCATGAATAATTTTTACTTCATTTGTTTTTTATGCATTTCCATTGCTATTTCGTTGTTGTGTTGCAATTTAATAGAGCAGTTGTAATAAAACCAAGAAAGTTATTTTGCGCAATCTGTCATTACAGGGTTGGTGTGATTGCGCACATGGGTAGGAGAGATTGTTACTAATAATAACTACAATTAAATTGTTAACAATAATAATTACACTTAAATGACATTGTTGTAATGTTTTTGAGAACAAATGTTATTGTATTAGGAGTGAATATTTCAACCTAATTATTAAAGAATAATAATAAAAAAAAAGAAATAATTTAAAAAACGATTAAAAAATTTTAATTAAAGGAAAAAAATAAAGAATCAGAAAAAGCAAATCCAGATTACAAAATAACATTAAGTTATTTAATAACACGTTTAACTTAAAATTAGTTCATTTTTATTTTTCATTTTTTTATGCAAATTTGCCTGTAAGCTGCGCAATCTCTCCTAGCATGGAAACTAATGGGAACAATGAGCCATCTCTCCTAAGTAGCAGATGTGCATACTCCCCAATTTCGGTAGGAGAGATTGCGTGGCCTTTTATTTAAACATGGCCGCTACTAAAACGAACCGTTGAAGTTCACATTGTTAGTCTAGAATAGTAGCTTATGAGAAATCGTTTAAGTTTAAAATATTTTGTACCACTGACATTGTATAGAAATTCTAATGAATAGCTATGAAAATTCAAGCACTTACTTTGGTAAAACAAAACAAAATAGCAATGCTTTATCTTAGACGCTCAAAACAATCAACGTGCTCTTTCAAGTAGACACTCCACTACTGCTGTTGTACAACTACCTGGAGTTTCTGCGCGCTCACTCTTCTCCTTCCCCCCCAAACCTCTATGTGCGCAATCTCTCCAGGCTTTACCTTATACTAACATATTTGTCCTCTTTGCAGGAATGTCTTTCAAATAGATCAATAGAATTTTTTTGATTAAATATATCTAATGATTTAAGTGTATTAAAATTTTCAGGGCTCGTAAATATAAATATCACAAATTACTAAATTATTAATTGTAGAATAAATTTTAGAATATATTTTCAATTTTACTGGTTATTAAGTATTTTTAAATTCAGCATGTCAAAATATCGCCGATGTAACTTTTAACATTTTTAAGCGTTTAGTTAGTTAGAAGAAAATTGTTAAAAATTAACCGCATAAACACGAAAGTAAGGCATTGTTTATTTAAACGTAAGTCAAAATAATTTTGTGTTCATTAGATTTTGTCTTTATTAATAAGTTATTGCTTAACTAAGATTCTACCCTTATCCATTTGGATATGATCGCACCATTACCTACACCGGATTCTGAATATTTCTTGAAGGACATTAAACATTTCAAATAATAATTTAACTTTAGTTATAATAAAGTTCTTATGATATCCATAGAATAAAAAATATATATATAATAAAATAGATAAAAAAATATTATTTTTTTTTAAGTGACACTCAAAACAACAAGTAATGTTTCTTTGATAACTTATTTACCACAAACAAATACACTTAAGCATCACCTTTATTTTATACAATTCTTATCATTCAACGGTGGTAATCATTTTATAGATTGTATAGCTCTAAAATAGAATGTTTATATTTACGTAATTGTCAGTATTATAACGTAAATAATTAAGATGTTATCAGAAAATGAAACAAGGTTTATTGTTTGTAGCAAGCCTTATAATGTGGGTGTAATTCTGAAAACTTTAATTTACCAAACACGGGGAACTATTTTGTAATAAATATTTACAATCACTTTGAGGAAAAATGAATGTTAATTAGCTTCAACAGCTGATGACTTATATTTACAAAACACAAGCAAGTACGTCCTAGTCTTCATTAAAACGCCTTTTTCAACAGTTGAGAAACTATTATATCTTTCAAATTTTTAATTACGGTACACAATAAGGGGATGGATTTGATAAGGTTAACGCATATTAAAAGCATTAAATAAGGAATTTCGATCTTTTAAGGATGAATGGAACCAAAGTGAGACCTTTTTTCCAACATTCTTGAAATTACATAAAATCGATAAAGTATAATAATATAAAAATTTGCATTGGATTTATTTTGTTCTAAATAACACAGAAAAAAAAAATATTTTTTTTAATGTTAAGTAAATGTGAAGGGAAAAATTCTTCAAAAGTATTAAACAGTTTTTAATGAAATATAAACTATTAGGTTAGATAATTGTTAGGAAGGGTTAATTAGTGATACATTTATTTTCAATTACATAAACTAACTGCTTAAGGTCATGCAATTAACGTTCATACTATGTATTTCCGTCTGTTATACTCAATAAATAACAAAATATGCATTGGATTTATTTTGTTCTAAATAACACAGAAAAAAAATATTTATTTAGTATTAAGTAAATGTGAAATGAAAAATTCTTCAAAATTCTTCAACAGTTTTTAATGAAAAACAAACTATTAGGTTAGATAATTGTTAGGAAGGGTTAATTAATGATACATTTATTTTCAATTACATAAACTAACGTTCATTCTATGTATTTCTATCTATCATACTCCATAAGTAACAAACTCTTTTTCAAATTTATAAATATCTTGAATGTAAATAATATTAATACATAAAATTGAATCATTAAGTACGGGGGGGGGGGGGGCTCCAAACAACGGACTCCCAAGCAGTAAATATAATTAATCAAACATATAATAAATATAAAATACAGCATGTTGTATATTTGTAAGATAGATTATACTGAATTAAACCGCTCATTATATTCATTAAAAAAAAAAAAAAAAAAAAAAAAAAAAAAAAAGACTTGTGTCTTTTAGCCAACGTTGCCACCGCACTATCTCAAATTGTATTGTTTTAGAAAGTAATATGAAGATCTCTGCGAAATTATTCACTTTTACTCTTCCGTCTGTTTATTCTAAAACGTGGAGATAATTTAAAAAGGATAGCGCTTGAAGTTTTTTTACATTTATGGAGACTGAAGCGCTCAGTGTCATCTATTCACGAAAGTTCAATATATTTTTGAAATTATTTGTATACAAAATTCATGAGCTATCTCATAAACATGTTACTCTTGCTTTCCATTTATTTAATACAATAATTATATACACAAAACTGGCAAGCATTAAAACAGGACTTACCTAAATCTATCCTATAATCCGATAAAATGAAGCAAAAGAGAAAATGTATTTTACCGTTGAATGCAATCATTACAAAGCGACTCATTTTCATTAAGAACGCGTGTCTAATAAAAAAAAATGCCTTATCTAACAAGATTGTCAACAGAGTAAAAAACTTTCAAAATAATTTTTATTGCTTCGCTATTTTACAGCAAACCAGTAACAGTCATTTCGCGACATAATTATCTGTATTTCCATATCGGAAATCAATACTAAAAAAAATCGAGTTGAGTTATCTAAAACAGCACTTCAAAAAATAAACCTGTCTCAATTGGTTTATAATCAAATGACTTCAAATGCTTTTTCTGATTTTATTCCCTTCAAGCGATCAAACTGAGCATTGTTCACCATGGTTTTTGGAACGTTAAAACTTACAATTCATTCATTTACTTTCAGGTGTTTTTGCATTAGCAATGATTTTTTCTTGTTTTCTAACGATATTTCTAAATATACAACTTTTATAAAGTTTTATTCGAAAAAAAATTTTGAGAAAAAATGAAAAATTTGCATATGGAACGCAAGGTGTTCAGAATCGTATCTGTTTAAGACAGTCACGTGATTTGCGCTATTGTATATATATAGAGAGATAGATATATAGATAAATAGATTTATAAAATAAAGAAAAAATTACAATAATGTTAATTTGCACCTTTTTTAATGCAAATTTGCGTTTCTGGTTCCGTTACTTAATGCACCAGAAAATATATCCTATTTTTTGAACACATACATCTTTTTCTCATTAAAACAATCACAAAATTAGTAGAAGTCTTTACAATTTTTAAACAGTAACTAATTAAAATTTAGAATAATAAAACATGAAAAGTCCCCCTGAACTTAAAACTCCCCTCTTGTTTTTTTTTTTTTTTAAATGCAATCACAACTACTTTTAAGAAGCACAAATCAGCGTTGGTTGCACTCAAAAAATTCAGTATGTTGTTAGGACCAATGCGTAGTCTTTTCGCCTGCATTCTCATACTACTCCAACCTTTCCCTACTGTTTTTTTATACTGTAATAGGTAGTTTTTAGTATCATACGAAATACTTAAGGAATTACAAAAATCAAATTTGAATGAACTTTTTAATATTATATTAAAACACATTGCTTAGTATCATAGTATTTATTTTTTAAATTAAATCTAATATGAAAAATGCTACTCATGGTTTTCATAGTATTTTAATGCATTTTTCTAAAAAAATATCTGTTACACAAAAAGACCTTTAAAATATATCCTTTAATCTTTCTGATACAAATTTCTGTGATAACGCATACGTTTGCCTTTGTAATTTCGTCTTACAGCAAAATATATTGTTTTTTAGTTAATTAAAACTTTTATTCTTATTTTAAACTAAACTATTGGTTTAAAAAACATTTGTTCTTTTTTCAACAAGTTCTAGTCAGCTAAAAGGAAATCGCTGATGATAAAGATCAAGTGCAATTAAAGTCCTTTGAGAATACTTGCAAAGTAAATTACCTTATCATCCATGTTTCTGAAAACCTATCCATCAATGTTAAAGTATACACACGTTATAGTTAAAAGATGATTTATGCATTTGCCGAAAAAGACAACAATTAAATCTGATTAAATATGTCTTTTAAAACTACTTAGAAAATAAATTTAATTTATTTTAACCTTTCGGAAATTTTGATTAATGTTTTGCTGTTTCGAAAGTCAAAAATCATTACGGAAAAGTCGATGAAAACACCAGTGTTTGACTTTAAGAGAAGAAATGTTGAATTATTTCTACTTGTAAATAAAGATTATGCTCTTAAGCGAATATTGTTTTTCCTGTTCGACTAGTTTGTTAAGTATTATTATCTTTGATGTTTTAAATATTGCTTCAAAGCACTTAAATTTAATAAATTCATTTTAATTATGCACGATTTTTTAATTCTCATAAACTTCTTTTAAAGATATTCAAGTGATTTCATTACTTTTTTAAATGACTTTTGTTTAAAAAAGCTTTTTCAATTTAGCGAATAGAAAATTATCAAAAAGAAATGATTGGCAAATAGTATTCGTATGTTATATATTTGTAATAAAAAAGTACTATAACTTTTTTAAAGCAAATATGTAATATGAAACTAAATCATAAAATGAAATTTAATTATTATGAGTTATTTCAATTTTATATGAAAAAAGAGCTACAAAAAATAATGTTTTTAAGAGGCTAATTATTAATAGTGATTAATTAATGCAAAGAAATAATAGTCGAATTTATCTAAGAAAACAATTTCTACTCATGTAACCTTTTGGCGAAAAATACTATCTTTAAATTGTGTTGAGAGTATCCATATAATTTGTACTTGACGTGAAAAACACTATTTTTTCGTATTTATGATAGTGTTTAAGCAGTAGACGCCTGCATGAATCTCTAAATATCGATATTCGAGTATTGTTTAAGTATTAAAATTACTCAATTCTTTAAATAAAATTATAAAATCATTTTCATTTGAATAAGAGTTCAATAGTATTATAAGATGGTCAATAAGGGTTCAATTTTTGATATCCTGCACGATCGTCTTAGAGCAACCATTTCCATTGCGGTTAATTTCGTTATTTCTGTTTCCATAATTCTCCATCTCTCAGCTTTATATAACAATATGCCCTTTACAATAGAATTCTATATATTATACCCCCTTTTCCTACAGATCTCCTCACTCCACCAAATAAAATTTTATAGTTTTATAACCGTTCTTCATTGATACGTTCTTTATTTAATTTCCTGCGAATCTCTGCCTCCTCTATTAATATCTACTTCAAGGTATCTATAATACTCGCAGCTTCCTATTTTTATGTTATTATATAAATTTACTTCTGACACCTTTCCTCCTATACATAGGTCTTTGGTCTTACTAACCTTCATGTAAAGTCCCCATTTCTTATATTCTTCCTTAATTTTTATCGTCATTTTCTCTAAATAATTTTTACTTTCTACAATTTAGCTGATTTTTTTATGACTTTTATAGATACATGCAGCAATCTGGTATATCACATAGTTGTGCCCCGATTTCTGTGCAACTATATATCAAAGGCCGCATTTTAAAACGTTTTACAAGGGTCCAAAAACTGATAAATCTATGAGTGGAGTTTTTATCTGCTATTTAGATGTAAGGTGAGAAAAGTGTTTCTGTCTATGGGAGTGCATGTCTCAAAAATGTAAAAGCATATAAAAGTAAAATTCTATACATGTTATATATCTATAGAGAGGGCCAAAATCCTGCATCATGCCGAAGTCCTGCATCATAAGAGTTTTTTATTTTTTTATTTGTAGGGGAAAGTTTCCTATGATGCGGGACTTTTTTTAAATTATAGAGAGATGATTTAAATATTACAGTACATTCATAGTAATTCATAGGAAACTTTCCAATACAAATCAAAAAAATAATAATAAAAACTCCTATGATGCCGGACTTTTGGATCCTGTCTTTTTGGTTTTTTTATTTTTTTTTTGGCGATGGCTTTGGGTAGGTGAAGTCAGTTACGAATGTACTTGATCCTCAGATTTTAAATTCCTTGGTTAGATATTTTGTTATATTATTCTGAACGAAATGGTCCACTTATTTCCCGACATTCCCGACCGATCACTGGCGATGTTTAGTTACCCATAAAACAAATTCAAATTCAATCGTTTTGCCCGATATCGTAAATTGTGTCATATTTTCAGTAAAGCTTATTAGGAATTCGAACAGCGTTTTTCGAATATTTCGCGATTTTTCTAAAATGCCCATTTCTCCTAAAATGATATATTCCTTTTTTATCTAGCACTTTCTGTTTGATACCTTACGTATATGCAATCCTATATGTTAAACCCTTATATGGAGCAAACTTTTTGAAATCAATAAAAAAATCAAACAAATATATTAGATTTTTTTTATATTAAATAATATAAGACCATCGATTGTTTTCTGTAAAACGACACGAAATCCTAATAAAGGAAGAATTCGAACATTCGTTGTTTATGTCATCTTTTTATCGCCTAAAACCGTTACTATGACGATGCACATGATCTCGCCGTCGTAAAGTTTCTTCGGCGTAACAGATATATTTAAAGTTACCCTTGGATGTTAAGGTGTTTTTAGGTATATTTATTATTCTCGGTTTGGGCAACACAGAGTAGGTCTGGTAGATATAGAATAAATATATTTCTTATGTCACACTAGATAGACACTGTGTCACAGTGTACCAGTTTTCAATGTGTCACTGTGCAAAACATATATATCTTAAAATAACATAGTTATGTACCTCTTCCTTCGTCTTTGTTAGAATTAAATTCTTGGTATCAAGTGAAGCAATAATGCATCATGTTTATGAATTTGGAACTGAAATGCCACATGTAATTAGTGTGAAAATATATTTTCCATAACTAGAGATAAATGAGTAACTTTAAGTTAAAAATATATTTTCTTTTCCTAACCTTCATACGGAACAACACCTCTCTTTAAAATGTGACAAGCAAACACTCAGAAAAAAAGATTGCTTAACAGCCTAACATCTAGTTGTACAAACACATTCCTCGTTTAAAAAGTAAAATCTGTTTTATTGTTTAAACTGTCTCATTCTATCCAACAAATTATTCGTTTTATACGAATACTCCAACCATAAAAGTCCTGATGTAAAAACAATATAATAAAGTTTTATTATAAAATTTATATATATATGGCATATATTTTGTCTTTAAACCTCATAGAAATTCCAAAGATTATTATGTGCCTGAAAATACGACTTTTATAAAGTAAAATATATATAATAAAAAGCTACGAAAGGGTGAGATAGCCTGATATATTACTTTAATAATTGCATTTGTAATCATATTTTGGATGGGTTTTTTTTGTGTGTACCTGTACTGTAAATATTCAAAGCGTTTGCATTTTATTTGAAAAAATGCATATTCAAAACACACCTTCTAAATTACTTACAGTTTTACATGACCATGCTGCCAAAAGATCGTTTTTTTAAGGAAATTGAAGGATTTCTGTCAGTGATTAGCAACAAACAAACACGATTTATGTTCGATGATATGACTTTTAGACACTACAACACACAATAATTCTAAAATACTTTAATGAAATTTCTCAATTTTGTAAAAACTGTTTTGTAGTAGAAATGGAAAAAAAATGTATTTTTGGTAAATTTCTTAGTATCCTGAAGTTTAATGTTTAAAAAAACATACTTACTTTATGTTAGAGATAAAAAAAATTATTATTTAAAAAATAAAAGATCTTTGTAAATGACTTATTTTACAAAGACGTTAACACAACTATACATCTATACTGGCAATTCTGCATTTACATATAGAGATATATACATCTAAGTGTTAACACATATACATCTACGTTACCATATATATAAACGTCTACTGACACATATATTTACACATCAAAATATTTCAACTAAATACTTATATATCTGCATCTATAAGCCAGCAGCTTTACATAGTCTGCTAGTTCTACACATTTATATTTACATCTATTTCTACATCACATTTACATATATTTCTAGATTTAAACATATACATCCCGATCCAACTATGATGAATAAATATAAATTTAAAATCACGAATCTTTCATAAAAAGGGTATCTTATATTGGAAACAAATTACAGCAATAGTGACCTACATTCATGTAAGAAATAAATCTCCTATGAAATACATTTAAGTAGTAATATTAGCGTGGAAAATTATTACAAAAAAGTTACAAAATACATTACAATATTCTGGGTTTTTTTTTTCAATGTAAATATGTTCACAGTATACAATATGATACTCAAATATGACAAATACTCTCAATTTAGTATGAGGTCAAATTATACACGCATATGTCAAAATTTAATATTTTAAAAGAAAACAATTTATGTTCCAATAAAAATAAACATGGTGATAACGTTAGAAATCTTTTAAGTCGAAACAACTGTCTCTAATGACAGAATAAAAAGCAGAAATGAAGAAAATTGAGGCTATTTTTTCTAGTCAATTCACCGCTCTGTAGGAAGTAGGATACAAGTTATTGGTTTTTCGTTCAATACTTGTGTCGTTCGAACTTTTAACTTTTCCAGACTAACTTTTAAGTAAAGAATTGTTTGACAAAATTCAATATACTTTATACGGTATGTCTAAATGTTGTATGTAATAACCGTCATTTTAGTAATTCCAGAAAATAATTTATTATTTGTTCGTTACCCTATAAAGAAAATTAGCTGTTGAATAAACGATTTTCATTCAAGCTGATTTTATAGAATACGAATTTTCATCTGCATTTTAATGTAATAAGATAGTACAGGGGGGAATTTACGTATCATGCATGAGTGACTGAAAAGAAAAAAATAAGATAAGGTAAAACACCCTAAACCATGTAGCAAATAAATACGCATGAAATTTCAAACTAGTCGTTGGGGGCCACCGTAATACTTACCAATTATGGATATGCATAATATAAAATATTAAAATAAAACATGTGTAAACTACTTATAAAATGCATTGCAATTCGAATAAAATCGTGGCTTGATGACGTCGTAAACTTTAAAGCGGGGCTAACGAGAAAGACGGGCTACAGCGCTTCTCCAATTTAGAGTAGTCACGTGACGCCCATGGTCTCAGCTGAGCTGAGAAAACTAGTTGACATAATAGAGAATTGCCTCCACTTTAGATTACTATCATATACGAGTCATTCTTTAATTTGATAAAATTCGTTACTTTCCCAAGCAGCGGAATCATAATTATCAAATCTTACATATATTTACATATATATAAGTAGTAATTAAAATAATTTGTAACCAGGTATAAGGCATAAAGTTGACTCAATTGAGCTGAAAAAGAAATAATTGAGCCCTTTATATCCTACAAATCATTGTGAATATACCAAAACATAACACAAACTACAAAAATATAATTTATTTAACATTTAAAAATTTCAAAGTTGGAGCACAATTTTTCAGATTTTAAAGGGGAAAAAAAAGATATTGCCATTTTTTTTTTTTTTTTTTTTTACAAACAGATCTTTTATACCTTAAATATCAATATTTCTCCACCAAAATTATATACGGTCATAGTATATATATTTTATATAAATTTTTTTAAAGCTTTAGTAGAAAAATAAATATTTAAAAAAATGAAATGTGCTCAATCTTTATCTCTGAGCACAAGAGAGAAAACATTTGTAACACACAAAATATCTAAAAATTAATATTTTTTCACCAAATTTTTCTCAGCAGCGGAATTATGATTAAAACTTATGATTAAAAGTTCAAAATACTATCATAATTTTAAGTATATTAAATAAAATAATTTATAAACAGTTATAATGTCAACAGTGAAAAATATAGATACGTATATTCAACTGAGCTCTCTGTACCCTAGAAATCACTGTACATACAAAAAAATAAATAAATAAAATGATAATAATAATACATAATACTTAAAAATGATTTATTTAACATATAAAAATTTCAAAGCTGTAGAACAATTTAACTTATTGAGGAAAAAAAAATAAGATTGTCGAAAAAATAAATAAATAATTTTAAAAAAGGAGAGAGAGGGGGGGGGGTACTCTTATACCCTAATATCAATATTTCTGCATCAAAATTATACACGGTCATGGGACACACACTTTATATAATATATAAAATTTCTAAGTTTTAGCACAAAAATAAGTATTAAAAATATATATCTATGCTCAGTATTTATCTCTGAATATAATATATTAAAGCGAGAATCAAAAGTCTTAATTTTTCAGTGCAAATTCGACCTTACTGTGCATGCCTCAACTTTTTTTGAAGTGTGGATAAAGCAGGAAATAGAATTAAAAAGCATCAAGAGGGTTGGGAAAAGAATAGCTCGCACCTTCACTGCTCACAACCCTACCCTAGGAAATACTTCATTCTATTTTTATTCCCGCTTCTTGGAAGAAACATCCATTCTTCCATCTGCTTTGTTTGAGAGAGGGACGGACAAAAGGGAAAGGGTGGGATGCACTTTAACTTTTTTGAAGGCTGAAAATGGGAAATGGGATGGCTATAGTTCTCCCCTTCCATAGAAATTGAAAAAAGGTCGTTTACTGGGGAAGAAGACATATTTATTTTACAACCGATAACAATATTTCTGACGGAATGTTTATACGGGCTGTAAAACCTTTATGTTTATAACCATTAAAAGTTTCAAAGGGTTTGGACCGCAAAAACTTTCTTATTAATGTTTTCTTACGAGCACTTTTATCACTAATTATTAGTATTTTTTATCTGGGGTTCAATTAAGGTTTTATCACGAGCCCGGGAAACGCCAAGCGGGTCAACTAGTAAGTGTTAATAACCGAAATAAAAAGTTATAAGACACAAAATATCTAAAAATTAATATTTTTTTCACCGAAATTTCTCCCAAATAGCGGAATTATAATTGTTAAATCGTATAAAAAATTCAAAGTACAGACATAATTTTAAGTACATTAAATTAAAACTTTTTTTGAAACCTGGTATAATGTTGTCAAAAGTGAAAAAAATAAATTTAAAATATCAAACCGAGTTTTTTGTACCCTAGAATACATTGTAAATACACAACAATTTAACACAGACAAATACAGAAATTTTAAATAACAACATTTCTGCATCAAAATTATACGTGGTCACTGGATACATATTTTATGTAATATATTATAACATATTCAAAGCTGTATTACGAAAATAAGTATTTAAAAAAATGCTCAATACTTACCTCTGAGCATGTGAGAGTTAATAACAAACTAAAACAATTTTAACATGCAATTGTCTAACATGCCTAAAAAATAATATTTTTTCGCAGATATTTTTTCCAGGCAGCGAAATTATAATTGTCAAATAAAAAGGTCAAAGCACTGGCATAATTTTATGTATATTAAATAAAATAATTTGTACCGTCAAAAAAAAAAAAAAAAAAAAAAAAGGAGAATATTTAATTGGGCCCTTTATATCCTAAAAGTCATTGTAAGTACTCCAAAATTGAACACAGCCTATTTCGTAATGATTATTTTAACGTATAAAAATTTCAAAGCTGTAACACAATTTGGAGATATTGGAAAAAAACTATAACAGGATGTATTAATATCTATTTAAACGTTAGCCAATTCTTCTAGATTACGATTTTACCGATCTACTTTCTTTCATAGAAATAAAATTATAGGCGTTCTGGTGAAAAGACTAAATTATTATAATTCATCAAAGATTTAGAATATATAACATTACACACTTACAAATCCTAGATATAACATGTAAACGAAGAAAGGGTTAATACTTACATTTGACAAATTACATATTATTATATTATTATACCCGGTCTCGACGTCATCTAAAGAGATGACATTTTTTTTATAAAACTCAACAAATGAAAGTGAATTTTAAGTAGAATAACATACTCGCAATGAAAATTGCGGTGGTTATTTTTTATTATTATTTAAGAATATTCTAATTTTCAAATCGAAACACACAGCAATAGAAAACAAACGTGTTCAATTCCTTTGTGTACAGCTGCGCGTCAAAGTCCGTTTTGAGTAAGACCGCGACTGTCACATGACTTTCAACCACGGTAGCCCTGTGCGTTAGCCCCGTTTTAAAGGCTCGATTACTGAATTGCTTAAAAGAAACATCCTTATAAATCCAAAAACAATAATCCTCTTAACTAGAGGTTTGTTGTATCTGATTAAGCGTTTCATTTCCAATTAAAATATATTTGTGAATTGAAATTTTGTTGAAATACAGGGTCATGAAAAATCGAAGAGCGTGGAAAATAGAATTACAAATATCTCGGCAACTAATTATCCGATCGACTTCATTCTTTATGCAAAATTTATGTTTTTTTATTGTCTTTCATATTCACTCCTTAAAATAAACAATTTTGAAATCTTTTATATACGTTTTATCAGAACGAATATTTCGAGAGTTCGAAAAAAATAGTTCCGGATAATCGAGGCAACTGAAATTCAATAAGCTTCTTCCCATTATTAAATACTAAGTACATACCAAATTTCAAGTCTCTATCTCAATTTTTTCGGGAGATAGAGCGTTTACAGACACACAGACACACACAGACATACAGACACACAGACGGACGGCAGTTTTTTTTTTTTCAAAAAATGTGTTTTTCGGAGGAAGTCATATGGTCAAGTAGTGTAGGAATTATGAATGTTTAAATTTTGGCACGCCCAATGTTAAATTCATTTGTAAACAGTGCAAAATTCGATTGCAATGTGTGGAGTTTTCTAACATTTTTTAACCAATTTTAATCTTTATTTTTAACTTCTTTTTAATCTTGAACTATTGGGAGAAATGAATTGTAATTTTGTATTAGCAGATTTGAACCTTATAAAAATTTATTTATGTTAAACATTTTCAGGTTACAATTTATACATTTTTTTTCTAAAATTAATATATATATATATATATATATATATATATACATATACACAAGGTGGCCAAAATTAAAGTGACAGTACTCACTAGCGTGCTCTAGTCAAATTCTTTTACCTCAACCAGTGCAATGCGCCAGCTGCTCTTCGTGCTTTTAGAAACCTAAAAAAATACGGAAAGGTAACGGTCCTTTGTCAGTTAATGGTTTAAAAGCAATGGTTGAGAAGTTTGACAAAACAGGTTCTCTAAATGTTCCGTCAGGCAGAGGACGAAAACCCGTATCACAGGATACAATCGAAGAAGTGTCAACGGCGATTGTCGACAGAGCACCAGACAATATTGCTACCACTTCCAGCGCTCGTGGGATAGCTCGGAATCTGGATATGCCTTATTGTACGGTCTGGAAAATCCTACGAAAGATTATCCACTTCTATCCGTACAAGATCATCTGTGTACAAGAGTTACGTCACACCGACCATGATAAGCGATTGACTTTTGCTCTCACTTTTCTTGCCAAAATGGAGATGGGTGATGCTTGGCCATGTAAAATATTATGGGGAGAGGAGGCCCACTTTAACCTGAATGGAACTGTAAAAACCCAGAACTGCCAAATTTGGGATAACAAGTCACCAAGAGTATTCAAGGAAATGCCTTTGTATTCACCAAAGATAATTGTTTGGTGTGGTTTCACATCTGATATGATCAGAGGTCCATTCTTCTATGAGAACATTACTCCGACAAGACCTGTAACTTGCTCTTTTACTAGAGACAAATATCGCGAAATGCTAAACAACTTTGTTATTCCTGCATTTCAGCAAAGACAGTGCCTGGAGAAAATCATTTTCATGCAAGATGGAGCCCCACCACATACTTTTTTGCGGGTACAGCAGCTGCTACGACAGGAATTCACAACAGAAAGAGTCATTAGCCGCTGTTTTCCAACTGCATGGCCACCTCGGTACCCTAACCTTACACCCTGCGACTTTTGGCTATGGGGTTACCTAAAGTCCAAGGTCTATCACGGAGGTGTCCAGGACCAGGCTACGTAGAAGGATAACATATCTCGAACTGTACGGGATATTCCTGCAGACATGTTATTCTCTGCTGTTGTAAATGCTTTTCACAGAATGCAATATGTGGTTCACAAAAACGGCGGGTACACCGAACCTGAGTTTGATGTGTTAATAAACGAAAATTTTATTTCAGTATTGATTCTTCTTTTTTGAAACTCTGTTTTTCGAATACACAGCGCTACATATTCCCCTGGCAGTGACTTTTGGAACTACATTTTTTTTTCACGGAATCTTTCATATCCCGTCTTGTTTAATCTTTCTACAAAATTTGGCGCCATTCTCGCAATTAGATCGCACTACAGAACACTCTGAGTACCGTCAGTTTAATTATGGCCACCATGTATATATGTATAAATATTTTTTTTTCTTCAAATTATTTTTGAACAAAAAAAAGGAAAAATTGTAACCTGAAATTTTTTTAACTTGAATCAATTTTCAGAAGCTTCATAATGTGTATTAGAAATTACAGTTCATTTCGCTAATGGATTTTTGTGTTTAAAAATTTACATGGATTTCAATCTGTTTTAAAACGATTACAAGTGATATAAATATTAAGAGTTCCAAACTTTAAACATTCATAAGACCTAAACTATTCGACGTAATGTCTTCCCGTTTTGCATTCTAAAATAAAAGCCCCCTATAAAGCTAAATATAACATCAAAATAAGGTAATCATGCTGAAAATTTCAGAATTTGGTACGACCACTAAGCATTTTTTTAACATGAATAATAAAAAATAGACTTAATATCCAATCGAATGCCTACACTGTAAAAAATGACGAATGTTTCTGAATGTACGAAAATATTATATAATGACGAATAAATTTATAATATAATCTCATCCTTGTTAACCATGATTCTGAACAGTGTTTCTTTATCTTTAGAAACCTCAGACATCAATGGCATTTCGAGATTTAAAGAATCATTTAGAAAAACAATTTTTTTCTAGCTGCCCGAAATTTTCGGAAACGTTTACGAGTAGCTTTTAAAGTGTATTAATCAGTTTTCTAAGCCCGGAATATAGTTCTTCCGATGCTATCCATTCTCAAGTAAACAGTTTCATGTTCAACAAATATGTTTAACAGAAAAACATGCGAAATTAACAGCGTTAATATTAACATTAAAATTAAGATTATTTCTGTACTCTTTCATATATAAATTAACTTATGCAGCTGATAACGTTTACTTGAGAACTGATGACATTTGAAAAACAGGTATTCCAGGCTGAAGAAACGGATTAATACACTATAAAAAATATTCGGAAACGTTTCTGAAAAATACGGGCAGCTACAGAAATTTTGTTTTTATAAATAATTCTTTAAATTTTGGAAATGTATTGCTTTCTGGGGATTCAAAAGACAATGCAACACGCTTTTCGGAATGTCGGATAACTCAGAAGATTATATTATATTTTCATTCGTGGTTATAGCCTATTTTGATAAAATAAGAAACATTGATAATTTTTTACAGTGTACTGCCGTTTTTTTCCTGTGCGAATTTACAGATTGGATTGCATGGGTGTTCATTTGTTTTGACCGAGTGTACATGCAAAAGAATGGCTAATATCCTTCTTTGAAAGTCAGTTCACAAACTTCTGGAAACGATTAAAATTATTATGAAAACTCTCTTATGTGTGAACGAATATTAGTATGGACTTTTGTTATTTCGCATAATTATTTGTATTTTATTATATTTTATATCCATACTATGTATATATATCGTAAACAATACATTACCTCCAAAATCATATTCATCCTTACGTACATATTTATTAATCTGCCCCATATTCTACATACATAAGTACTTACATTCATATTTTTACAATACTTTCAGAATACACATAATTCCGTTTAAATATGGGTAAATGGAAATTTTGTTTGAATCAACAAGAAAAATATTGTTGATTTTTTTTTGCAGTTCCAACAAAAAATTTTGTATCATCAATAAAAAAATGTTTTGTTAATTCAAGTAAAAATGGTTCAATTTTACTTGAATTAACAAAATTCTTTTGTTGAAAGTTTTCTCAAAATAAATATAATTATTTGTTACTCTAAGAGCTCTTTTCAGTTTCGGCAACAAAAACTTTTGTTTAAAGAACAATTGTTTTTTGTAATTTTAAGAATTTTCTTCGTTTCAACAACGAAAGATTTTTGTTACTGAAACAATTATAATGTTTACTTTAAAATTATTGTTGTATTAGAACCAATCTGAACTTAACTATTTTTTAATTCATTTTCAGCAGTGAATTACGCCTGTAAACATTGAACAGTAACAAATGGGTTTTTTTCCTGCTTTTTTTCAAGCGTAAACCGACAGATTGAACAATCTCCCAAGCCGGGACTCGAACCCGTGTCCTGAGAATAGCGCGCTGAAGCTCTACCACTGAGCTGCAAAGAACGATATCCAAACGCGAAATTTCTCACTCTTATATATGTCGGACTGGCTGCAACCGCAGCACAAGATGGAAATAACATCACGAGCACAGGAACCTCTTAAGACATAAAAGTAGGGGGAGCCCGACGTTACTCTTTGGTCCCCCTCTACCAATTGTTTTGTTATTTACTAAATCCATTTTTGGTATGCTGCAACAATTTGAAATTTTACCATCAAAATTTCGAGTAAACAACAATTTAGAAAGAGCAAGCTTCATAGATAAAAAATTCGTAAGGAGAAAGTGCATTTTTTACACTGATCGATTTTTTTTTTTTTTTTTTTTTTTTTTTTTTGGTAAAAAGTTATTCTGAAACTAAATTTGGGGGTACCTTTGTATTTGTTTGGGTAAGCACGGGCTTCCGGACCTATTCGATAAACAGGCCCTGCATGAGCATGCAAATTTCTGCGGCAAACATGAGTCGAAAATACATAGCCCAGCATATGGCAACATATAGTTAATTTTTAATTCATTTTCAGAAGTGAATTACGCTTGTAAAAAGCAGGATAAAAATTCACTGGTTATTATTCAAGGATTACAGGCGTAATTCATTGCAGAAAATTAATTAAAAATTAACTGTGTTGCCGTATGCTGGGGCCTCAGAGCGCTATTCTGAGAACCCGCGTACGACTCCCGGCTTGGGACATTTTTCACTCTGTCGGTTTACGGTTGAAAAAAAGCACGATAAAAATTGACTGGTTATTATTTAAGAATTACAGACATGAATCACTGCTGAAAATGAATTAAAAATTAATCCGTACATTAATTCTTGAGATATATTTATAGTGAAAATAATGAAGAAAGTAGCATAGCAGCGCCACCTGTTGGGCTATTTACACCAAAACGTAATCAGCTTCTATTTATGTCAAAGTCTAACTCAATCTGTAGTTTGATGTAAATCAGTGCATTAGTTCTGGAGAAATCGCGAAAATTGAACATAGCAGCGCCACCTGTTGCGCTATTTACGCCAAAAACTAATCAGCACCAATTTATATTAGGAAGTAACTGAATATAAAGTTTTATTAAATTCCGTGCATTAGCTCTTGAAATAGAGCGCCTACAAAATTTTGTCACATACAGACAGACAGAGTCAGAGACAGTCATTTTCTAAAAACAGTCAAATTGTGTTCAGGACCTTCTAAAATCCGTCGAAAACCAGAAGTTGAAAATTTTCATGACTCCAATACTTTCTTCTTGTAAAGATAGAAGAGAGTAATAAATGGGATAGGGGGATTTTTAAATCTACCTTGGTCCGTGCCAATTAAAAAAGTTTTAATTATCCAAAATGTATGTTAATTATTTAATTATATAGCTATATAAGTCAAATAAACCAAGTTACGTGAGAGAGTTACGGCTACTACAAAACAATTTAAATTTTATATAAATTACAAATTTAAATTACAAAATTATGGTAAAATTAAAAAAAAATAGATTTTGTTAACTCAAGTAAAATTGATGAAATTTTGTTAAAATTTTGTAAGAGTGTTAACAATATTTTTTTGTCAATGCAACAAAACTAACATTTTACTTCAACTAAAAATTTTGCTTGAAACAAAAAAATGTACTTAACAAAACATGTTTTGTTGTTTTAATCAATTCCGTTTTCTGGGTGCATGCATATATTCTTACAGCCAAAAATACACACAACATATATACTTGAAGCCCACATACAGTCAATTGCAACTCAGTGTGGACAGATAAAATAACAGTGCAATTTGAAATTGTTCATGATGCAAAATATATATTTAAAACGCAAGGGCAATTTTGCGGCAGCTTATCAGAGGAAATAACTGCATTATTCGTAAATGAAAGATTTCAGATAAGAAATGAAACAAATTTTGTTTTGTGACTATAATTATTATTAATCAGCGGTAATTCATAGTTAAAAATTGCTTTATGAGCACGTATTGAGGAATGTTAGAAACTGGCTTGACGTGCGTTGTATTAAGCACATACGAAATATAACCAGAGTATTTTTTAATCTAAGCTAAATAAGTATCTTGATCTGTTTATAACGACACTTTGTTGAATAATAGAGCATGATCTGGCTTTTATTATTATTATTATTATTATTATTAGTGGAAGGTATAATTATAACTATAAGTTGATATAACGTTGTCTATTTCGTGCTGTTTCGTTATGCATTTATAATAAAAATTATCAGGTTATATAATGTTTCTAAAATTAGTGTTGGCTTTATAAGGATTTTGTAGTTGACCTTACAGAGCAGTAATTAGTAGTGATGCAGATTTTAAAAAATAGTAGATTATTCGCCACATTTTAACAGGCAAAACTGTTTAATTTATTTTACTACTTGTGGCACTTTTTATTTGTGTTTAAATAAATTATTTTCATTAAAGTTAACGAAATACAAATTACATATACGTAATTTCAATTTACAGTAATCAAAATTGTTTTTGTAAATCAATACTTATTTGTTCACGTCTTTTTTCACGTTAATAAGATGTTCAATGTGGTCTATCAATAAATGATACTGTATTCTCTTTTATTTGAAGTTTTAAATATCCCACATTCAAGAGCTTTTTTTTTGCATTGTATTTGGCAGGTAATGCGTTTTCTTGGTCCATTCCCATTTTGGCCCCACCAGTGGCTGAGAGGTTGTGCTCTCGAAGCTGGTAGACGGGAGGTGCTGGGTTCAATCCCAATCGCGCCCGTCGGCCTAATCGTTCGGAGTTTTCGTGGTTTTCTTCGAGCCGTGGATTTATCCATGCGTAAATACGGATTAGGTTCCCTTAGAAAGACCCCCACGAAGGGCACTCCCCCCGGGCCTATATCCCTAGTGTCGATAATTGGCCGTCAATAATCAACCCAACCCAACCCATTCCCATTTTGTGATCCAGGCCACATTTTTGGCTTATTTATTTTTCCAAGCTGAAATAGCATTGTTTTCTGCTCTGCAAAATATCTGGTATAAATTAATATAATTAATATTATATATTACTCAATATTACATTACGTAATTATATTACGCTATTTAAATTACTATTACTTAAATTTATAGTAATGCTTTTGTCTTAAAAGGATTCTTGAAAGCTGAATCATGCATTGAATGATATCTGGAGCAGCCCATAAAATTGTGATATCAGGCGATTCAAATAACTAAGAGAATTTGACATGAAATCACCACAAAGAAAAACAACACATGAAAAAACCAATGGGGAATCAAAATTCTAAAATATCTGAAATACTGGTCGCAAAATGCTCTATTTAGTATTATTGATTTACACAATGTGATTAAATCCCAGAATGGAAATTTAAGTATTTTTTGCATTAAATGTAATATAAATAACTACTATTTAAACCGAAATAAAAATATCTGTACTCAAGAAGCAATGTCATTGTCAAAAGTATGAATACAAACATCATGACTTTCCACAGGCTTTTTTCAACCCGCCACATAAAATACATTCTACATATACATCAAGTAACATACAGCATACTTACAAAACATGCATTATATGCAAAATATATACAAGATTAATTTATACTATATATATATATATATGTGTGTGTGTGTGTGTGTGTGTGTGTGTGTGTGTGTGTGTGTGGTGCAAACCAATAAGCGAAACACTTCCAATTTCTACAACATAGTTTGCAACATAGCAAATAAACGTGCAATATACATAAATTGCATACAAGGATAATTTTGTAACAAATGAAATTAACAGCGGGCATTTTGTCGCTTAAGAATTTTTTTTTTAATTGAGAAAACTTTTATAATCCTGTCTGAAATACAACTTATTAAATATAAGTTAAAATAATATTTCATAATCGGAGTATCATATAACAACACATTTTTTTACAAATGAAAATAACTTTTATTCTGTCGATGAATAGGAAAAGGTATAAAATAGTAAAAATAATATTAATAACCTATAATATTATTTTAAAAATAAATGATTACTTATCTAATTTTTATGGTTTTTATTGCGGTTTTGAAAAATTTTTAAGCATATTTTTAAAAAGGATAGGCACAAAAACATTTCTGAGTTTTCATTTCCTAAAATTGCCAAGCAATGCTTTAGTTTATTTTCGCAAATTTATAGTTTTGTTACATCATTAAAATAAATTCGTATCTTAAGTATCTTATCAATCTTAAGTATTTCGGCACATATTTTTAAAGGATTGATAAAAATTAGTTCGACGAATTACATCTATAAGCTCCCAAAATAGGAATTTGATCTTTTATCCCTATTTAGTGTATACTTTATAGTACATTTTATCGTAAGGATTTACCAAGCAAATGAAAGTTTAATGTTAATTTTATGAAAAGCACATTTTTCACAAAAAATATTTTAATTAGTTTTTCTGAAATTAAACTTATCTTACGTTTTATCTAGTCGTTCTGTTTTGCTGAAACATTTTTTAGCTATTTGTATTGTATTTGATTCTCTGTTTAATAGATGACTTTTTATGAAGATTAGATTTGACTTTTGTAAGTAAAAATGAATTGTATTTTTATTTAATTTTTTTTCTGATAAATTAAGAAAAGAAAATTTTATAATTGATTATTTACTAGATCTGAAATATAAGAGTTAAGTATGTGAGATTTATTATAGTGTATCATATATTCTAATACGAGCAAATCTTGTGTGTGGTTATATATATATATATATATAGGCAAATTTTATCTTAAAAACGGCTCTAACGATTTTGACGAAATTTCGTATCCTACCGTTTTGGGGCACCAGAAAACCATTGGGCTAGGTCACATGTTCGAGAAAATTAGATTAGTGGATCATTTTGGGTCATTTTGGGTCATGGTCTAGCTAATTGTATCTAAAAAACGGTTCAAACGATTTTGACGAAATTTCGTATCCGACCATTTTCGGGCACGAGAAGACTATTGGGCTGGGTCACATGTTCGAGAACTTTCGATTAGTGGGTCAGTTTTGGGTCAAAGCGGGTCAAATTAATTTTATCTAAAAACGGCTCTAATGATTTTGATTAAATTTTGTATCCTACGAGTTTCGGGCATGTGAAAATCATTGGGCTATGATGTCACATGTTCGAGAAAATTCGATTAGTTGGGCATTTCTGGGTCATTGTGGGTCAAGATATAAAAAACGGCTCAATTTACCCTAAATTTTGCATCCAATGGTTTTCGAGCACGAGAAGAATGTTGGGCTAGGTCACATGTTCGAGAAAATTCAATTACTGGGTCATTTTGGTCATGGGTCATTATGGGTCAAGCTATTTTATCTTAAAAACGGTTCAGTGGATTTGAAATAAATTTAGCACCCTACAGGTTTAAGGAACAAGAAGACTATTAGGCTAGGTGACATGTTCGTGAAATTTTGATTAGTGGGTCATTTTGGTCATGGGTCATTATGGGTCAAGCTATTTTATCTTAAAAACAGCTCAGACAATTTACACTAAATTTTGCATCCTATGGTTTTCGGGCACGAGAAGACTGTTGGGCTAAGTCACATGTTCGAGAAAATTCAATTAGTGGATCATTTTGGTCATGGGTCATGATATTTGAACTCAAATTTAATTTTGACCGAGCATAGCTCGGTCTTCCCTGCTCGTTTATACTAAAAGGTAAAAGTTTTATTGATAATAGACTTTTATCTACATTTGTCCTCATTGTTTGTTAATTACTAGCATTTAAGTTAGTAGCTGTTATAACCTATTTTCCTGGTAAAAATATAAAATATAAAAACGTAAAAAACTTTATTAAAAACAGAAATGTTTGTTTATAACAATAAATTGTCAATATATTTATGATTTTTCTATTTATATATTTATCAATGTTTATAACAATAAATTTAAGAAATTGAATTTCTTAAATTAAGTGTGCAAAACTTCATAATCAGATTCGTGTACATAACGCCTTTTCAATTGAAATGCTGACACTTGAAATAAATTTATAGAGTTAACATAACATATACGAGTATTTGCTATAGAGATGTAGTTAGTATGGCATGAATAAAAGCTTTTCTCCATCTGCAAAAAGTTGTTTAGAAAACAGCTCACTGCTATTGAATTATCAGACTAAATGAAAGCGTAGAGTAAACTCTTCTAACGCATCATTTATCAACCTATTAGCATAAAATATCTCGCAGCATGGATATAGTATTTATTGAGGTAAAAACTTCCAGAACAATATTTTGTACATTAAGACAGAATGGAGTAATATGAAATATGGTAAAATGATAAATGTAAGTTTATAATGATTTATGCTTAGCGACATAGCATATAAATATGTTTATTTGTTAAAAATACATCTATATGCTATTTAATTTTATATTTCTTTATTTATTAAAAGTGTCCATACTATCAAGTTTAAACCATTTTTCTTTTTACAGATTTTGTTTATGTATATATTTCTGAATATTCTCATATGTTGCATTATGTAAATGAATTAAACATTTCATGTTAAAAGCACATATGAGGATGGTTAAAACCTTTAAATACGAAAAAAGTGCTGCAAAATACTTATAAAAATTCATTTTGATTGAATACGATTTGTGTACTGTCGCTTGTTATATGTTTGAGAGTAATGTAGTACATTTATCTGAACGAATAAAGGCGTATGAAACTTAATATATAAGGTGAAACAGTCAACTGAGATATACAGTATGCCCACTAAAGTCCCTTACCACTCTCTTAACTTCGGAATGGCTGCTGCTATATTAATAAAAGTAGTACCTAGTTATAGTAAAGCAGCCATGTGCTACTCAATGATACCGACTACGGTGCCACCTGGTGGAATGCTCGGAGTTAGAATTCCTATCTCGAAAACGGAAAGCGATAGAGAAAAAAAAAGTGATTTACAAAGTTGTAGGGCATCATCGATTTAGTACGAAAAGACACCTTGTGGACATTAACGCGAAGAATAGAACGGTTAAATTGCGCATTTGTTTTTTCGTGATTTCCTACACTGTAACGTGACGAAACGATCTTAGAAAGAAAAAAACAACTAGTTATAATAATATACTTTTATTTTAGATGTTCAAACTTCTCACCGTCAGCTGCAATGCATATTTGGATCCTTGTTTGAATTTCACGTTGCACACGTTGGTAGAATAGATGGTGACACGTTGGCACAAGTGTCCGTAATGCGTCTTTTCAGGTCCTGCAATGTTTGTGGAGGAGTCGCATACACCTGCTATTTCATAACTGATTGTTTCTTTCTTTCTAATATCATTTTGTCGCGTCACAGTGTAGGAAATCACGAAAAAACAAATACTCGTTTTAACATTTCTATTCTTCGCATTAATGTCCACAAGGTGTTTTCTGTACTAAATCGATGATGCTCTACAAATTTGTGAATCACTTGTTTTCCCTATCTCTTTCCGTTTTACAGATAGGAATTCTAACTCTGCAGTTTTCCACCAGATGGCGCCGTAGGCGGTTTCATTCAGTAGCGCATGGCTACTTTACTATACCTAGACACCACTTCTATGAATATAGCAGCAGTCGTTCCGAAATTAAGAGGGTAGCAAGGGACTTTAGTGGGCATACTGTATAATGAAAGCATATAAATTAGCGATAAGAAATGTATTGCCAGCGTAATTTACCTCTTGAAACGTGAATTTAAAATAACGCTACCAGTACACACTCTTTGCTTTTCCACAAACAAAATGACATCATAGATGACAGAAATTGTCTTTTCTTGAAATTGATACTTTAGGGGACTGGTAATTTAGGTTCCCAAATATCGATCTAAAATTACAGTTGAATGATTGCACCGTTTGTTACAACTTTTAACAGTGCAGTTATTTAACCATTTGAGACCTGAAGTTAAGATAATACTACAAATACACATTCATTACTTTTGCTCATACACAATGACACCATATATGAGAGGAATGGCCTTTTACTGAAACTGATACTTTAGGGGACTAGTAATTTAAGTTCACAAACATGATGTAAAAATACTAGTGAAACCCCTACAATATCAATTTAATTAACTATAACCTAAATTCACGCAATAACAAATTTAAGAGCTTTAAACATGTTAATGATCTACAAATCCTCAAAATTGCATTATTGTAAAGAGAGTATTTAGAAAGTGTAAAGTTAAATAATCATGAAAATTTCTTACTTTTTCTTGGCCACGCTGTTTTGAAGGCATTTTGTAAACTCAGATAAAAATAATATTTATTTTATGAGAAAATAAACATCATTACTGTCATTTATTGGTTTTGTTCCAAAGTAAAAAAGATTCAGCTCTACAGAAGTAAAGTAAAAATGTTTAAAAAAAATCATATAGCTTAATTTTTGAGGAAAACGATTCAGGTACACATTTGTGTAGCTCAGGTCTGACGAGGATAAACAAATTTTTTTATCTTATCACAAACCAGTCATATTTAAACGTCTGTATTTTATATTTTTATATCCATCGATCTTGTTAGCCTGCAAAGAAAAACCCCTTTCCGTTTTAGAGGGGGAAGCCGCTTACGAAAGAATGCTTGAAATACCGACTACGAAAGACTCAATGGATAAATTTAAAAGGAATATTTTACAATCATAAATATCAAAGTAGAATTTTCAATTTGACGATCTAGCGTCTTCTAAACGGATATGGATTGGCACCAAATAATTAATTTATTAACTTTCGCTCATGAATATGTCAGTATTTTCTTTTATTTTTTTTATACAAACATTTGAAAATGTATCATAGTCATCAGAAATTAAATGACCAGAAGCGAGTTTACAAATATTTTACTCGCATTCAGAGTACGTTGCAAACGTCATAAAAAATCCGGTCATCCATAATTTCTTAGCAAAACGCATCCTATGTACTTTCATGCATACATCTTGGGCGAGCTGCAAAAGCAGATGAAATGACAATTTTTTCTAAATACTTTGAATTTTAATTTCTAATTAATAGCATCGTAAAGGTGTACATAGTTTTCAAGTCTTAATTTGCTTAAGCCATTCATGAAAAGTGTCATTTCCCACTAATTGATCGACGCTGAATGATGTTTTAACTTGCTTTTTTCCATATTTCCAATAGTTTGGGATAAAGGAATGCTAAGTATTGAATTTCGCTACTAGGAGCGTCTAGTGTCGTATTTCTGTGTAGCGCATTTTCACCTATGTGTATACAGAACTTTTATAATGTTAGCTACATCTGTCCACAAATTAAAAATCTGGATAACTTTTGTGCTTTATTCCAGTATATGTTTTGGTATCGTAATGTAACAATCTTCTGCTACGTAATACAATTATAATTATAATTAATTTTACTCGAAAAAAATATATTAGTAGTATTTTAATATGTTTTACTAATTATATCTATATAGTAAAATATATCTCATATATTCATTAGAGTTTCAATAAATATTTTTCAAAGTTTTCATGTTCATCGTTAAAAGATTTTTTCGGAAATATTATCTTAATTACACGCTCGATGTACTTTTAGTTTCAGACTTTCAACTTCATTAAGCAGGTTTTATTGAAAATCTAGCAATTAATATGTACTGGATTCTTAGTAATTATGATTTCCATTTAATATATTTTTTTTTAAATTATTGAAATCATTAATACTTTGATAAAAGATAATGAAGATCAAATACAATATGGAAACTTAGCCTGTCTTAGACTGCACTAATTTTAAATTATATGCGTCGAAAGAAAAAATGATATAATCATCATATAAGTTTAAATAAAAGAAGTAAAAAAATGCAATAACATGTTTAAACATGAATATATATTTCCTTAAGTTTCACATATTTTTATTTTAATTTCTGAAGCCTAAAATCTCTCCCTAAAATTTCTCTAAATGTGGCTAAATTTCCCTAAAATCTGTATCAAAGCGAGGCATGAGTATGTATTGTCATGCATCACAATTCATCAGCACAATTCATAAAAGTATGTATTGTCATTTTTCGTTTACTCGCTAACAATGTGAATGCTGCTTTGAGTTTCACGAAGAAACTTTAAAATATTATTCTGTAAATTCTACAGGTATTGTTTTTCTGGTGATTTAAAACCAAATATTTTTTCATTTTATTTACAATAATTATAATGCATAATTAATTTTAATTGATTCCCCCATAAAACTGCCTTTCTGATTGTCATATATCATAAATTGAATTCAATGTTAATATTGAAATTTTTTCTGAAAATTAACTATTTTTCTTTGTAGATAAAAGAGTGGTGCTTACAGATACAGTGATATTTTCAAAAATATACTTAAAAATTTCCTGTATTTAAAAATAGAATGATTTTGCGAATGCATGAAAATTAATTGTTTAGATTTGTTTTCTGCCATCTGATACTATGTATGTGCAGGTGTACTAAATATACAACGTTAACGAATTTGTTAAACTATGAAGGCAAGTATTTCCAAACACCTGATGCATGCTGCTGTACGAGGAGCTTATTATCTGAATATGCAATTAATTGCTATTCATTAATTGCAAAACAATATTATACCAATATTATATATATTGCCTATGCCTTGGACAATATTTGTATTATATTCGATTTATTTTGCCACTTCTAGCACTTCTAGTGTAAAACGTTGAAGCGTAATTGAAGGAGGAGGTTCGAAGCAGCAGCAAGTTAATCAAATATTCAATCTTATTAATATTAAACACTCATGATTTACACGTCCTTAATGAAATTTAAATAAACATCAAAAGTCAAAGCAATTACACAATGGGAGACTAAACCAGAAGACGTGTTCAATTGCATTTTTAAACATATCAAAATATATGTGTGTGAAAAAAAAATTATATAATCATACAAAATCTTATAAAATAATTTATTTTTATTTATTTATTTTTTTTGGTCGGAGGGCAATTTTTTCAAATAATTATGGCTAAAGGTTATCTTGAGATATCTGATGAAAAAATTTTAAACTTTGAAGTTATATATTTTGATGGATCATTTTGTAAAGACAGGGGCTAAGAACATGGGATTATTTTCGTATTCGAAGTTTCTTTCAACTTTGAATTTATAATGAACTGGAACAACATTCAATGAAGGAATTTACTTTGTATAGCTTCTGAGTAATGTTCAAAGTCACTTAAAAAATTTTTAAGTTTTTTTCTTCTTTCTTAATAGTAAGTGAAAACTGACAGTTTAGTTATACAATTTGTTAACATTCGTTAAAAAAATTAACAATTTGTTAAAAAAAACATTGACGTTCTTCAATTCCTATTTTACTTACAATATGAATAAAAAATGTAATTTTTAATCTTTTGAAATTTTCAATAATAATCGTACCGTTGAAATGATATATTGGATGCATATATAAACGAGAAAAATAATCGATATATTTAGTAGTTTCATTAAAATTTGGGAACGTTATTATGCTATATTAAAACAGCTAGCAGAATGCGACTTCGAGAGTATTTGAAATTTAAATTGAGAACTAGTTACAAATGTTTCTTTGATATAAAAGTCTGAACGTGACAGATTCACATCGCATTTATGAATACCACGGTAATTTTACAGATCAGGATAAACGTTGACTACGAATCTTTATTGCGCTTATTTACCATATACTAGAAAACATTTACCATTGAACATGACGAAAATTAAATATTTAACAGACTTTACGAAAACTAAAAATTATGTCAATTAAAATATACAGAATAAATAAAAGTTCAGTATTATGAAATGTTTTGAAAATTCAAAGTGATATTTTTAGCAAAATTAACTATTCATCAAACTCTGCTAATATAATTTGTTTAAAGTAAGCGTAAATTAAAATTTTGATTGCGTACTAAATGCACTGATATTTAAAATAATTTTTAGATTTTCTAGAAGTGAAATAACTCAATTTTAATGAAAGGGAAACGAAAGCACATACAGGGTGTCCCAAAAACATTGTCATTGGTTTTTATTTCTTAGACATTGATCATACATATATATTATAATTTACAATGTTACGTAAAAAAGGGTACAGAATTTTATGAAATCGTTTAAAATTTACAGAGGATTAAATTTGAAGACATATTTTAATTTAAATTTTTGTACGGCCCCCGTACAAAATATTTCCCCAATGAGTAAAGTGTGTTTATAAGTTCAGGTATAAAATTTCAGCATTTTATCATAAAAAGTCGCAGGGATATGTTTAAATGAAGTTGGTTAGGAATTAAGCATAAATTAAAATGTGAATGTTTATACAGCTACAGTGTAGATGATGCGACATAGAAATGCATCATAAGCAAATAAAATATGCCTCTTTTCTCTAGTCTTATTTACAAAATCACAAAGTGATGCTTTCTGAAAAATACTTTAGTATTTCATATGATGAATTACAGAATAACACTTGGAACAGTCAATGTAATACATTAAAAAGTTTAGAAAAGTTTGCATATGCAAACATCTGTCTATGATCGGTGCTTCACATAATCACAACAGACGCGTCATTACATGAGAAGGTGTTTGAATAATACGTTTTATTTATTGATGCAATCATTGTTTTCTTTCTTAATTTCTGTGCGACCCCCGAAACACGATAATCCAACATGATTTTCCAATTTGCGAACTCATATCTACGCATCGAAATGTGATTTAAGTAAGCATTTATGTAATATCTCTGCAACTTTGTATGATAAAAGGCTAACATTTTGTACATAACCTTATTATAGCGTGTGGGGCACATTTTACACACTGGGAAATTTTTTGTACCAAGACGTATAAAATTTTAGTTTTGTATTTCTCAAAATTAAATTCCCTGAAAATTTTAATCGGTTTCATAAAATCGATTTCATTCAATCGATTATACAAAATTACGAAATTCATCACTTTGATAATTTTGTAATTTATGATATGTCTACCATCAAATATTTAAAGAGTAAAAATCAAAGTTTTTAAAACACCCTGTATATATCTGTAATAATCTGTTGTTTTAACGTCACAATGTTATACCACAACTGATACTTTTAAAACACAGAAATAAGTAAAGTATTGTCTCTTATAGCGGATTTACCCAAGTAAAGTGATACAGACACACTCTTGCCAAATTTTCGCTGAATATGAAAATAGAGATGATACATGTTATTATGTAATTCAAGTAAATGTAAAAATATTTTGATTCCCAACCGATTTACCAAGTATCACAGGGTAGATTTTGGTAGCATTTAGCGTACCAAAAAGATGACAGTAACCTGAATATTACCGAAAGTAGTATGCGAATCTTAATGAATCATAAGTTTCTTAAAACTTGTTATATTTACTTATATTGCTAAACACATTTATGTCTGGTGAAATACCGCCAAAATACGATTGGCAAAAGGAATGGTATACAAAAAAGAAAGAATAAAGAAGCCAACTTAGTGCTAAGTCTCTAAACAGAAAAGTATGGAGTTGGAATATTCCAAATTAACTCTGAAAGTAATTAATGTTAGGAATAGTATTTTTTTAATATATTAGGCGCCACTATATATATTAACATATTTTTATGGAATAATTGTTTTTTCTTTATAAAAAGGAAGTCTTTAAAGTACTTTTGAAATTTTATTTTTACAAATTAGAATATTTAGGAGAAAGAACATGTTTTCAAAATGAGAAAATTAACGCCAAATGTTTTTTTTTACTTATGCTCTCGTGCATTTAAGGTAGTTATTTATCAGTTTTTTAGCTATAAAGAGATAAGATCATTCTGAAACTGATATTTTGGAAGACTACATATAAATTAGTCCAACATGTACAGTTATAATAAAAACAAAAAATAAAATTACTAATTCCGTAAGCATTTTCATTATCCATCTCTTTATTTTTCATAACATTTCTTTCCCACTATTTTACATAAAATGATTGAACAAATTTTATGCAGAATTATAATAATTTATTTTGTTTGTTTTCTAAAATGGTTTTTTCAACTATTTATTTACTTTTTGCACTTCCTTTAGTTTTTTTTTATTCCGATTTGAAGATTCGTCTGAACTCTTGATTGTCTGTTAATTTAGAATTTATGTAAAGTTCTACTTCACCAGAAATGTCATGGGGTAAATCGTCCTATAACATATTTTCTATTACATCTTCCTTATCCGTTACAATTTTTTGATCAGGTGGCAAACAAATGATTTCTGGTATATCCAAAAAACATCCAAATCTAAAATAAAAATTGTACAATGATCTTCCATGTAAAATATTCAGAAAAAAATGATGTAATGATTAAGAATAAAGAGATGGATAAGGAAAACGACTATGGAACTGATCATTTCATTTATTTTCTATTATAAATGGTGAAGTTGGGCAGGTATATATGAATTATTCGTAAAATATCTGTTTTAAGAATAATATTATCCGTTTTCTAGCTAATGAACTGAAAAATAACTATTCAAAAAAATTACCCCACTTGGCGACATTGCTCCCATTTTGAGAACAACTTGTGCTTTCTGTAATTGTGATTGATCTATTACACATATTAAGTCTGGATTGATGTTGTTTTATAAAATAGACAGTTATAAACATATTTTAATTAAAAAATGTAATTTTTATTATATATGTATATTTTTTAGTATTCTCTTCGAATGTGGCCAAACAGCTAAATTTTGCTTTTTTTAACACTTTTTAACAATTAGAAAATTGAAATAAAACTTTTTATAAAAATTACAGAAGTCATCTCATATATTAAAAATGCAATTAACATGAGACTTTTAACAATATATAAAATACTTATTTTGGAATCAAATCCAAAAAAACAATATTCCCAAAATGTGATCAATGACAACTAAAGGGTTTTAAATAAAACTTTTTCACGTACCAAAATTCAACCATCACTTAAAATTGTTGTCCAAGGAATGTTGGAGAATTTAAACAGTCCTGTTTCTAATGACAATAGTTCCTCTATGCTAACCAGACATATATTTTGGCAAACTTTAAATAACTTTACTGACAGAAAATTCAATTTATTTAAAATAATTATGTTTGATTTTTTGTATTTCTATTGTGCAATAACATTCGTTCTAAACGAAATTCGATCGCCAACGTTTGGTACGTTCCCCGATCGTAGAATATTAATGTCAAAATTTATATAAAAAAAGAAACTTTTTTTTAATCCTTTAATAAGGTTAAAAGTTGTGTAAAGGTTCTGTGATTTTGCTGTAATATATTTGTTACACGTCTAACAGATTCTGAAACATCTTCAGTAAATACGATTGCAAACAGCTTAATTTATTTTAAATTGTTTCTGTCATTCGTCATATTTGTCGGACTTTCACCTAATACTATTATAAATTTTCTAGCACCTACTTATTCAATGTCAAGGACCGTCTAGAGGTAAATTACAATTATTATCTTCTGAACGTGTTATATAATTGGATATTTGGATAGCATAAATGCCTCAACTTTTTTTGTAAGAGAAACAAATACAAATAATCAGTGATGAGCAGAAAACGTAAATGATTTTACCTTTAGGTATACATGAAAATCAGTTATGTATAATCATTTAGGACCTGGTGATATTCTTTCTTAAAAAAATTATATGCATTCAAATTTTTAGTATATATTCATTATGTATATTCAATTATAAAAGCAATTTCTAAAATATCACCTGAGATGCTTAAAACAAAAAAAAATGATGCAGATACGGAATTTACATGTAGAAACATTAAAATGTTGAGAAAGTTACTGTTACATAAACCACAAACGTCACAATCCTTTTCGTAGAAACACTCAGATCATGATTTTATGTCATTACAGCATGATATCATAACTTTAAAACAGAAAAATCGAAGAAGTTTAACAAATATAGTCGTGTATGTTTGCGTAAAATAATACTTACCTGTTGTAAACATAGGCTATGTATTCCCAACACTTGCTGAATTGTTAGCATAATCTGGTTATCTGGATTTGCTTGTGACTTATCGCCAAACAAAAGGAAGTCATAGCGGATGATGACCAATTTCAATTGCCAATTTCTCGTTGTAACCAATAATTCCACAAATTACTGTTTTATCAACAGCTATATCTAATGTAACTGTTCTCCTATTTGGTTCGTTGAATGATGATCATGCAAAAACGAGAGAAAATCGATTAATGATTTCCACTCGGTTACATTTTCGTACATTATTCTTTGACAACGAACACGTTATAAAAAACAAAATGTATACCCATTTATATAGGAAAGAAATTCTTATGAATTAAAATTCTTTCAAGCAATCCTACATAAATATGACATTATAAAAAGTTAAAGCCTGACATAAATAATAGAAAGAAGTAATTTGAATGCAGACATATGTTAGGGAATTTTTAGTATAACGGATAATGTAACGGATAATATCCAAGGTTCATACCAAGGATTGTATTTATTAGAACATGGTGTATGAAACATCGTTTACATGAGATAATGAACGTAATAATAAATATTCATCAACTTCCATGAAATTTAAAATTAATTAAATATGGGTTCTTAAATTATTAAATATGCTGTAGAAAGTGAAATTTTAATGTAATTTATGCCCACTTTTGACAAAGTAACGAATAAATTCGTTAAACTTTTCAATATATTAAAACATAAATGTATACTTTATTAATCCTAATAATATTATAAATCCGATTGTGTGCAAATGTTAGGCTGAAGCCAGCGTCAAAATGGAGCAATTAATGATCCTGTATCTTTGCATATAGGTTGATTATAACCCTCAAATGAACATAGGCTGGTTTTTGTTTGTTTTATTCAAATATTTTTCTTAATACAGTAGAACTCCAATTATCCGAATCAATTGGAACCGGACCCCATTCGGATAATCAAAAATTCGGATAATTGGATTTTTTCCGAAAAAAGGGTGTATATTAATTAATTACAGTATGCATGTTGAAAACGGGAGAAAAAAACTATTTTTAAAGAAAAAGATCTTTTAATCAATTAAATGAAAATGCAACACTTTTACATGTTAAGCGTACTTACAAGTGCTGTACATTAGTACAGTATGTAAGTACCGTACTGTAAATGAAAATCATTGCTTGCTGAATATCTCGGTTAAAGTAAGCTGTTTGACAGTCTTCATCCGTTTTCGGGCAGCCAAGTCGTGCATTCGCTTGACTGTGAGAAATTGCATGTGATCACACTCAGGCTGACGCTCCATCCACTTCAACGCAGTTTCAAGGTCGGCAATTGCTTCACTAGTTGATGATCCCGTGTCTGTTTCAAGTTCGACACTAAGGTCATCTTCTTCTCTCGACACTTTCTTCTCTCACAGTTTCAATAAGTTTAGCATCATTTAGAATTTCAAACCCAGGGTCTGAAATCCACGTGTGCCGGGTCGGCCACCTGGCGACGGACGAATCGAACAGCACTATGAGACGGTGACTCATCATCCCAATAATGTTCGCGCTACGAAAACACAATAGCATGCGTAGACAGAATCTTTATTTTACGAATCGCAGTACGTTTCCGTCTTAATTTTTTTTTCTTGAAATTCTGAAAGCGATTCGGATAATCAGCGATTCGGATAGTCGGAGTTCGGATAGTTGGAGTTCTACTGTACTTCAAAATTTCGTTATTTTCATAGAGAGTAAATGGACATTTTTTCGTATAATATTTTTAAATGGTTAAATTTACTTTACCATTGCTAATACTTTATCGTTGCCAAAACTGAATCAGAACCAGGAATAATAATTTTTACTCAACAATTTAGTTTCACTTGAAAAATTTTTACATGAGAAATGAAAATGAAATAAAAAAATTAAAGAATTAAAAAGAAGATTAAATAATATTATTAGAAATAAAACGTACTTTTTTTAGTTTTTGATAATAACACAAGGTGTCAATATGCATAACCATAGAAATCAGGCGTATATGACGTCATACATCGAAAATAAAGCGCATATGCTTTGATGGTGAAATAAAATGATCTTGGGGTTTTTTTGTACTTTTTTTCTTTTTTTTTTTCTTTTGTATGGTAACAATATTCGGCGTTGTACCGTCTGCGCGCGGCTAATATAACTATACCATATTTTTTATTTCAATTTTAAAAAAGTAAAAAGAAGTTTGAAAAGAAAAGGGTTAGAAAATATCAATGCATCCTCCGAAAAATTATCCATGTCGAAAATGATGTCATAGATAGCGAGAAATAGTTATTTTCATTCTTAAAACTAAAAGAAATAACTCGATTACTTAAAAAAATGACGACTGTTAATAGTTCCATTTCTGTTGATAAAACCTAAATATTTAATATTATTTGGTTAAAGTAACATAATTTACCATATGCCAGTATTCAAGTTATTTGCCTGGAAACGAAAATTAACAAGAATTATGTCATTAAAACGGGATTTCTCTAGGGAAAAACAGGCGTCATATTTGAAATAAAACTGGAATTTTCCAATATGTTTTAAAAGGAATGTGAATCAATTCCTTACATTAATAATACAAGGATCAGTAAATATAGAAAGTAGATGAGTTTCACGCCATATTTATAACGAACAATTTAAATGTTTTTTTATCTATACTGATTATTAAGCATGAGTATCCGTTATATACATATGAGAGTTTTCTGCTAAAAATCACATCATAATTTTAAGAAAAGGAAAATGAACACGAATCTATTATACTAGCCGCCACTGGCGACCAGTTTGGTCTCCCTTAAATGTATGTTAAACATTGCAACACGTTACATTTATTCATAATTTAATTTTTCCTTAATCCTTCGCCAAATCGGAAGATTCTAATAGACAAATCATGAACTTTTGCGATCATGGTGCATTTCGCATATTTTTTGGGCACAAATGTCACATACGCACGTTGGCGCGATTCCCCCCCCTCCCTCCCCAATTTGGCGAAAACTTTTTTATGGAAATTATTGTTTATTTACTTTTATTTTTTATTTTAATTCTATAAATTAATTTTGATATGTATATCAATATTTATTTACAACAAACTATCATTTATTTATTTTTATTCTTTTTTTTTTAATTATGAGTATTTTTGTTAGCCGGGAGCAGATGATAATTCGCCAAATATCGTTCCCATCACCGTCATTCATACTACAATTAATTTAATTTTAAATTATAAACCTGTCACTCATTTCATTTAAAATACTTAACTTTAATCTAAAATGCTTATATTACATAAATTTAAAATACTTCACACTTTTCATTAAAAAGAGAAAATAAATAAATAAATAAGAAATAATATCATAAATCAAAACATTTGATTTCAAAATCAAAGTATCATTTCTAATTTGTACACGCGATAAATAAAAGCTGTATTAGCGATTTTAAACATGCTAAAAATCTGATTCATTAAATATTATTACATGAGTTCAATTTACGTCCAGAAAAGGTCCGAAAGTTGAGTTGTATAGCACATAATTATGGTAAACTTTGATTGTCTCACTGGTGCGAATTACTTTTTTGACGCGAGGCAGCGGTCCAAAAATTCATTCGCGGAGAACTTGCTTTGCGAATGATTACCTCCATGATTTAATATTTTAAATGTTCACGACGAATCAATCTTTTTTTTGTTTACTTTTATGAATAGAGAATTTGAACTGCGAATCTTTCGACTGAAGTTATTGCAGAATATATACATAATTGAACGCAAGTCATCTCTCAAATATTAATTTATTTTGAACGATCTTTCTTAAAATGTAACTTTTATGCAGTTTATTCGAAAAAATAATTTTGAATAAAAATGGGCGCTTGGCATATGAAAAAGCGATGCGGCATCCCGGAACTGTTGAGGACAGTCACATGACTTACAGTTTTATTATAGAGATTAAAGTCTGACCGTGTGTTTGTATTTTGCATCTACTCCTAGATTATCGAACGCAATGCGATTTACTTAATACCGTTTTTTTTTTTTTTTTTTTTTTTTTTGTAAATTTTAACGAAGTTTCTCGAAAAACGAAAAGTAAATTACTCCATATTTGTGTATACAAAAGGAGAAATAAAACAGATCAGTATATTTTTTACACCATTTTCTCATTAAAACTGAAAGACAGAATTTATTTTCACTTTGAATAGATGGTGAAAACAAAATCTTGAATTCAGTAAATTATCCGAAAAATAAAAACATCACAGATTCAAACTTCATGAATTAATTTTTTTCTGAAGAACAAAAATTGCCTGTCAACATATTGCCATTTAGAAAACAAGATTTGTTTCAGCTATACATTAAAGCATGGAGGCAGAACGAATTTAAAAAAAAATCATATACTATTTCCAATTAATGTTTTTTTTTTTTTTTTTTTTTTTTTTAGGATGGCTGTTAAAACGTTTAACAAAGGCGTTAAAGTAAAATTGTTTACCAGGTAAAATTGAAATTTGTTTTTACCCAATTCGTCTATTTCCACGATTTTATTTGGCAACACCTTTTTCATTGGTTGCAATTTCATTTTCGCGATTATTTGGCACAAAATTTCACTTTTTTAAGACTGAGTTATGTCAAGGTCCTATAACAAAAAATACCGTATTGTCTCCTATGAAATGTGATAAATAGTTAGTTAATTATTAACGTTTTTAATTATTGGGAGTGAAATATTTTTCTTAATTAATGTATTTATTCTTCATTTAATGTTGCGTGAACGAAGTCCCGGGTAACAGCTAGTTTAAAATACAAGCTGTTTCCCTTCGTAATTACAAATTACAAATTTCAGATTTTTCTTAAAGGGCTTATAATTCCTCTAAAATATAAAATAATTATTAAAATTCAATATAAATAAGGCTTTTAGAAGAGATGTAAAATGAAATTTAGTTTATAATTTGAGTATATTATAAAATATAATTTAATTTTCCGGCAAAATCCTCAAACAAGGGCGACCCCCGATTTGGCGATTTTTTTGACGCGCGCCAAGCACGGACGCGCGCCAACCTAAAAAACGGCAACCTCCAAATTCCACCCAATCAGAACACGTACTTTTCGGCAGACAAGTCTCTACTTACACAATTCCTAGGCCAATTTCTTTCACAAAGTAAATACTGATTTTATTTCGTTTTACTGCTATTTACAAAGTTTTGAAAAGTTTTTTTGCGAGATTTCTCCATTTTTACATACTTTTAGCGATATTTTCATTCAGATTTTTTAATTTTTACAATTTTTAGCTATTTTTTCCTCCGGATTTTTCCATTTTTACAAATTTTTAGCTATTTTTTCCTCCGGATTTTTCCATTTTTACAAATTTTTAGCTATTTTTTCCTCCAGATTTTTCCATTTTTACAAATTTTTAGCTATTTTTTCCTCCAGATTTTTCCATTTTTACAAATTTTTAGCTATTTTTTCCTCCAGATTTTTCCATTTTTACAAATTTTTAGCTATTTTTTCCTCCAGATTTTTCCATTTTTACAAATTTTTAGCTATTTTTTCCCCCAGATTTTTCCATTTTTACAAATTTTTAGCTATTTTTTCCCCCAGATTTTGCCATTTTTACAAATTTTTAGCTATTTTTTCCCCCAGATTTTTTTATTTTTTTCAAATTTTTAGCTATTTTTCCTCCACATTTTTCCATTTTTACAAAATTTTAGCTATTTTTTCCTCCAAATTTTTCTATTTTTACAAATTTTTAGCTATTTTTTCTTCCAGGTTTTTCCATTTTTACAAATTTTTAGCTATTTTTTCCTCCAGATTTTTCCATTTTTACAAATTTTTAGCTATTTTTTCCTCCAGATTTTTCCATTTTTACAAATTTTTAGCTATCTTTCCCCCAGATTTTGCCATTTTTACAAATTTTTAGCTATTTTTTCCCCCAGATTTTTTTATTTTTACAAATTTTTAGCTATTTTTCCTCCACATTTTTCCCTTTTTACAAAATTTTAGCTATTTTTTCCTCCAAATTTTTCTATTTTTACAAATTTTTAGCAATTTTTTCTTCCAGGTTTTTCCATTTTTACAAATTTTTAACTATTCTTTCCTCCCGATTTTTACAAAGAATTCGCAAATTTAACAGTCAATAATTATTAAAATTCAATATAAATAAGGCTTTTAGAAGAGATGTAAAATGAAATTTAGTTTATAATTTGAGTATATTGTAAAATATAATTTAATTTTCCGGCAAAATCCTCAAACAAGGGCGACCCCCGATTTGGCGATTTTTTTGACGCGCGCCAAGCACGGACGCGCGCCAACCTAAAAAACGGCAACCTCCAAATTCCACCCAATCGGAACACGTACTTTTCGGCAGACAAGTCACTACTTACACAATTCCTAGGCCAATTTCTTTCACAAAGTAAATAATGATTTTATTTCGTTTTACTGCTATTTACAAAGTTTTGAAAAGTTTTTTTGCGTGATTTCTCCATTTTTACACAATTTTAGCGATATTTTCATTCAGATTTTTTAATTTTTACAATTTTTAGCTATTTTTTCCTCCGGATTTTTCCATTTTTACAAATTTTTAGCTATTTTTTCCTCCGGATTTTTCCATTTTTACAAATTTTTAGCTATTTTTTCCTCCGGATTTTTCCATTTTTACAAATTTTTAGCTATTTTTTCCTCCAGATTTTTCCATTTTTACAAATTTTTAGCTATTTTTTCCTCCGGATTTTTCCATTTTTACAAATTTTTAGCTATTTTTTCCTCCAGATTTTTCCATTTTTATAAATTTTTAGCTATTTTTTCCTCCAGATTTTTCCATTTTTCCAAATTTTTAGCTATTTTTTCCTCCAGATTTTTCCATTTTTACAAATTTTTAGCTATTTTTTCCTCCAGATTTTTCCATTTTTACAAATTTTTAGCTATTTTTTCCTCCAGATTTTTCCATTTTTACAAATTTTTAGCTATTTTTTCCTCCAGATTTTTCCATTTTTACAAATTTTTAGCTATTTTTTCCTCCAGATTTTTCCATTTTTACAAATTTTTAGCTATTTTTTCCCCCAGATTTTTCCATTTTTACAAATTTTTAGCTATTTTTTCCTCCAGATTTTTCCATTTTTACAAATTTTTAGCTATTTTTTCCTCCAGATTTTTCCATTTTTACAAATTTTTAGCTATTTTTTCCCCCAGATTTTTCCATTTTTACAAATTTTTAGCTATTTTTTCCCCCAGATTTTGCCATTTTTACAAATTTTTAGCTATTTTTTCCCCCAGATTTTTTTATTTTTTCAAATTTTTAGCTATTTTTCCTCCACATTTTTCCATTTTTACAAAATTTTAGCTATTTTTTCCTCCAAATTTTTCTATTTTTACAAATTTTTAGCTATTTTTTCTTCCAGGTTTTTCCATTTTTACAAATTTTTAGCTATTTTTTCCTCCAGATTTTTCCATTTTTACAAATTTTTAGCTATTTTTTCCTCCAGATTTTTCCATTTTTACAAATTTTTAGCTATTTTTTCCCCCAGATTTTGCCATTTTTACAAATTTTTAGCTATTTTTTCCCCCAGATTTTTTTATTTTTACAAATTTTTAGCTATTTTTCCTCCACATTTTTCCCTTTTTACAAAATTTTAGCTATTTTTTCCTCCAAATTTTTCTATTTTTACAAATTTTTAGCTATTTTTTCTTCCAGGTTTTTCCATTTTTACAAATTTTTAACTATTCTTTCCTCCCGATTTTTACAAAGAATTCGCAAATTTAACAGTCAATAATTATTAAAATTCAATATAAATAAGGCTTTTAGAAGAGATGTAAAATGAAATTTAGTTTATAATTTGAGTATATTGTAAAATATAATTTAATTTTCCGGCAAAATCCTCAAACAAGGGCGACCCCCGATTTGGCGATTTTTTTGACGCGCGCCAAGCACGGACGCGCGCCAAACAAAAAAACGGCAACCTCCAAATTCCACCCAATCAGAACACGTACTTTTCGGCAGACAAGTCACTACTTACACAATTCCTAGGCCAATTTCTTTCACAAAGTAAATACTGATTTTATTTCGTTTTACTGCTATTTACAAAGTTTTGAAAAGTTTTTTTGCGTGATTTCTCCATTTTTACATACTTTTAGCGATATTTTCATTCAGATTTTTTAATTTTTACAATTTTTAGCTATTTTTTCCTCCGGATTTTTCCATTTTTACAAATTTTTAGCTATTTTTTCCTCCGGATTTTTCCATTTTTACAAATTTTTAGCTATTTTTTCCTCCAGATTTTTCCATTTTTCTAAATTTTTAGCTATTTTTTCCTCCTGATTTTTCCATTTTTCTAAATTTTTAGCTATTTTTTCCTCCAGATTTTTCCATTTTTACAAATTTTTAGCTATTTTTTCCTCCAGATTTTTCATTTTTGCTATTTTTTCCCCCAGATTTTTCCATTTTTACAAATTTTTAACTATTTTTTTTCCCAGATTTTTCCATTTTTACAAATTTTTAACTATTTTTTCCCCCAGATTTTTCCATTTTTACAAATTTTTAGCTATTTTTTCCTCCAGATTTTTCCATTTTTACAAATTTTTAGCTATTTTTTCCCCCAGATTTTTCCATTTTTAAAAATTTTTAGCTATTTTTTCCCCCAGATTTTGCCATTTTTATAAATTTTTAGCTATTTTTTCCCCCAGATTTTTTTATTTTTACAAATTTTTAGCTATTTTTCCTCCACATTTTTCCCTTTTTACAAAATTTTAGCTATTTTTTCCTCCAAATTTTTCTATTTTTACAAATTTTTAGCTATTTTTTCTTCCAGGTTTTTCCATTTTTACAAATTTTTAACTATTCTTTCCTCCCGATTTTTACAAAGAATTCGCAAATTTAACAGTCAATAATTATTAAAATTCAATATAAATAAGGCTTTTAGAAGAGATGTAAAATGAAATTTAGTTTATAATTTGAGTATATTGTAAAATATAATTTAATTTTCCGGCAAAATCCTCAAACAAGGGCGACCCCCGATTTGGCGATTTTTTTGACGCGCGCCAAGCACGGACGCGCGCCAACCTAAAAAACGGCAACCTCCAAATTCCACCCAATCAGAACACGTACTTTTCGGCAGACAAGTCACTACTTACACAATTCCTAGGCCAATTTCTTTCACAAAGTAAATACTGATTTTATTTCGTTTTACTGCTATTTACAAAGTTTTGAAAAGTTTTTTTGCGTGATTTCTCCATTTTTACATACTTTTAGCGATATTTTCATTCAGATTTTTTAATTTTTACAATTTTTAGCTATTTTTTCCTCCGGATTTTTCCATTTTTACAAATTTTTAGCTATTTTTTCCTCCGGATTTTTCCATTTTTACAAATTTTTAGCTATTTTTTACTCCAGATTTTTCCATTTTTACAAATTTTTAGCTATTTTTTCCTCCAGATTTTTCCATTTTTACAAATTTTTAGCTATTTTTTCCTCCAGATTTTTCCATTTTTAAAAATTTTTAGCTATTTTTTCCTCCAGATTTTTCCATTTTTACAAATTTTTAGCTATTTTTTCCTCCAGAGTTTTCCATTTTTACAAATTTTTAGCTATTTTTTCCTCCAGATTTTTCATTTTTAGCTATTTTTTCCCCCAGATTTTTCCATTTTTACAAATTTTTAGCTATTTTTTCCTCCAGATTTTTCCATTTTTACAAATTTTTAGCTATTTTTTCCTCCCGATTTTTACATTTTTACAAATTTTTAGCTATTTTTCCTCCACATTTTTCCCTTTTTACAAAATTTTAGCTATTTTTTCCTCCAAATTTTTCTATTTTTACAAATTTTTAGCTATTTTTTCTTCCAGGTTTTTCCATTTTTACAAATTTTTAACTATTCTTTCCTCCCGATTTTTACAAAGAATTCGCAAATTTAACAGTCAATAATTATTAAAATTCAATATAAATAAGGCTTTTAGAAGAGATGTAAAATGAAATTTAGTTTATAATTTGAGTATATTGTAAAATATAATTTAATTTTCCGGCAAAATCCTCAAACAAGGGCGACCCCCGATTTGGCGATTTTTTTGACGCGCGCCAAGCACGGACGCGCGCCAACCTAAAAAACGGCAACCTCCAAATTCCACCCAATCAGAACACGTACTTTTCGGCAGACAAGTCACTACTTACACAATTCCTAGGCCAATTTCTTTCACAAAGTAAATACTGATTTTATTTCGTTTTACTGCTATTTACAAAGTTTTGAAAAGTTTTTTTGCGTGATTTCTCCATTTTTACATACTTTTAGCGATATTTTCATTCAGATTTTTTAATTTTTACAATTTTTAGCTATTTTTTCCTCCGGATTTTTCCATTTTTACAAATTTTTAGCTATTTTTTCCTCCGGATTTTTCCATTTTTACAAATTTTTAGCTATTTTTTCCTCCCGATTTTTACATTTTTACAAATTTTTAGCTATTTTTTCCTCCAGATTTTTCCATTTTTACAAATTTTTAGCTATTTTTTCCTCCAGATTTTTCGATTTTTACAAATTTTTAGCTATTTTTTCCTCCAGATTTTTCATTTTTAGCTATTTTTTCCTCCAGATTTTTCCATTTTTACAAATTTTTAACTATTTTTTTTCCCAGATTTTTCCATTTTTACAAATTTTTAACTATTTTTTCCCCCAGATTTTGCCATTTTTACAAATTTTTAGCTATTTTTTCCCCCAGATTTTTTTATTTTTACAAATTTTTAGCTATTTTTCCTCCACATTTTTCCCTTTTTACAAAATTTTAGCTATTTTTTCCTCCAAATTTTTCTATTTTTACAAATTTTTAGCTATTTTTTCTTCCAGGTTTTTCCATTTTTACAAATTTTTAGCTATTTTTTCCTCCAGATTTTTCCATTTTTACAAATTTTTAGCTATTTTTTCCTCCAGATTTTTCCATTTTTACAAATTTTTAGCTATTTTTTCCTCCAGATTTTTCCATTTTTAAAAATTTTTAGCTATTTTTTCCTCCAGATTTTTCCATTTTTACAAATTTTTAGCTATTTTTTCCTCCAGAGTTTTCCATTTTTACAAATTTTTAGCTATTTTTTCCTCCAGATTTTTCATTTTTAGCTATTTTTTCCCCCAGATTTTTCCATTTTCACAAATTTTTAGCTATTTTTTCCTCCAGATTTTTCCATTTTTACAAATTTTTAGCTATTTTTTCCCCCAGATTTTTTTATTTTTACAAATTTTTAGTTATTTTTCCTCCACATTTTTCCCTTTTTACAAAATTTTAGCTATTTTTTCCTCCAAATTTTTCTATTTTTACAAATTTTTAGCTATTTTTTCTTCCAGGTTTTTCCATTTTTACAAATTTTTAACTATTCTTTCCTCCCGATTTTTACAAAGAATTCGCAAATTTAACAGTCAATAATTATTAAAATTCAATATAAATAAGGCTTTTAGAAGAGATGTAAAATGAAATTTAGTTTATAATTTGAGTATATTGTAAAATATAATTTAATTTTCCGGCAAAATCCTCAAACAAGGGCGACCCCCGATTTGGCGATTTTTTTGACGCGCGCCAACCTAAAAAACGGCAACCTCCAAATTCCACCCAATCAGAACACGTACTTTTCGGCAGACAAGTCACTACTTACACAATTCCTAGGCCAATTTCTTTCACAAAGTAAATACTGATTTTATTTCGTTTTACTGCTATTTACAAAGTTTTGAAAAGTTTTTTTGCGTGATTTCTCCATTTTTACATACTTTTAGCGATATTTTCATTCAGATTTTTTAATTTTTACAATTTTTAGCTATTTTTTCCTCCGGATTTTTCCATTTTTACAAATTTTTAGCTATTTTTTCCTCCGGATTTTTCCATTTTTACAAATTTTTAGCTATTTTTTCCTCCAGATTTTTCCATTTTTACAAATTTTTAGCTATTTTTTCCTCCAGATTTTTCCATTTTTACAAATTTTTAGCTATTTTTTCTTCCAGATTTTTCCATTTTTACAAATTTTTAGCTATTTTTTCCTCCAGATTTTTCATTTTTGCTATTTTTCCCCCAGATTTTTCCATTTTTACAAATTTTTAACTATTTTTCTTCCCAGATTTTTCCATTTTTACAAATTTTTAACTATTTTTTCCCCCAGATTTTTCCATTTTTACAAATTTTTAGCTATTTTTTCCTCCAGATTTTTCCATTTTTACAAATTTTTAGCTATTTTTTCCCCCAGATTTTTCCATTTTTACAAATTTTTAGCTATTTTTTCCCCCAGATTTTGCCATTTTTACAAATTTTTAGCTATTTTTTCCCCCAGATTTTTTTATTTTTACAAATTTTTAGCTATTTTTCCTCCACATTTTTCCCTTTTTACAAAATTTTAGCTATTTTTTCCTCCAAATTTTTCTATTTTTACAAATTTTTAGCTATTTTTTCTTCCAGGTTTTTCCATTTTTACAAATTTTTAACTATTCTTTCCTCCCGATTTTTACAAAGAATTCGCAAATTTAACTGTCAATAATTATTAAAATTCAATATAAATAAGGCTTTTAGAAGAGATGTAAAATGAAATTTAGTTTATAATTTGAGTATATTGTAAAATATAATTTAATTTTCCGGCAAAATCCTCAAACAAGGGCGACCCCCGATTTGGCGATTTTTTTGACGCGCGCCAAGCACGGACGCGCGCCAACCTAAAAAACGGCAACCTCCAAATTCCACCCAATCAGAACACGTACTTTTCGGCAGACAAGTTACTACTTACACAATTCCTAGGCCAATTTCTTTCACAAAGTAAATACTGATTTTATTTCGTTTTACTGCTATTTACAAAGTTTTGAAAAGTTTTTTTGCGAGATTTCTCCATTTTTACATACTTTTAGCGATATTTTCATTCAGATTTTTTAATTTTTACAATTTTTAGCTATTTTTTCCTCCGGATTTTTCCATTTTTACAAATTTTTAGCTATTTTTTCCTCCGGATTTTTCCATTTTTACAAATTTTTAGCTATTTTTTCCTCCCGATTTTTCCATTTTTACAAATTTTTAGCTATTTTTTCCTCCAGATTTTTCCATTTTTACAAATTTTTAGCTATTTTTTCCTCCAGATTTTTCCATTTTTACAAATTTTTAGCTATTTTTTCCTCCAGATTTTTCATTTTTGCTATTTTTTCCCCCAGATTTTTCCATTTTTACAAATTTTTAACTATTTTTTTCCCAGATTTTTCCATTTTTACAAATTTTTAACTATTTTTCCCCCCAGATTTTTCCATTTTTACAAATTTTTAGCTATTTTTTCCTCCAGATTTTTCCATTTTTACAAATTTTTAGCTATTTTTTCCCCCAGATTTTTCCATTTTTACAAATTTTTAGCTATTTTTTCCTCCAAATTTTTCTATTTTTACAAATTTTTAGCTATTTTTTCTTCCAGGTTTTTCTATTTTTACAAATTTTTAACTATTCTTTCCTCCCGATTTTTACAAAGAATTCGCAAATTTAACTGTCAATAATTATTAAAATTCAATATAAATAAGGCTTTTAGAAGAGATGTAAAATGAAATTTAGTGTATAATTTGAGTATATTGTAAAATATAATTTAATTTTCCGGCAAAATCCTCAAACAAGGGCGACCCCCGATTTGGCGATTTTTTTGACGCGCGCCAACCTAAAAAACGGCAACCTCCAAATTCCACCCAATCAGAACACGTACTTTTCGGCAGACAAGTTACTACTTACACAATTCCTAGGCCAATTTCTTTCACAAAGTAAATACTGATTTTATTTCGTTTTACTGCTATTTACAAAGTTTGAAAAGTTTTTTTGCGAGATTTCTCCATTTTTACATACTTTTAGCGATATTTTCATTCAGATTTTTTAATTTTTACAATTTTTAGCTATTTTTTCCTCCGGATTTTTCCATTTTTACAAATTTTTAGCTATTTTTTCCTCCGGATTTTTCCATTTTTACAAATTTTTAGCTATTTTTTCCTCCAGATTTTTCCATTTTTACAAATTTTTAGCTATTTTTTCCTCCAGATTTTTCCATTTTTACAAATTTTTAGCTATTTTTTCCTCCAGATTTTTCCATTTTTACAAATTTTTAGCTATTTTTTCCTCCAGATTTTTCCATTTTTACAAATTTTTAGCTATTTTTTCCTCCAGAGTTTTCCATTTTTACAAATTTTTAGTTATTTTTTCCTCCAGATTTTTCATTTTTAGCTATTTTTTCCCCCAGATTTTTCCATTTTTACAAATTTTTAGCTATTTTTCCCTCCAGATTTTTCCATTTTTACAAATTTTTAGCTATTTTTTCCCCCAGATTTTTCCATTTTTACAAATTTTTAGCTATTTTTTCCCCCAGATTTTTCCATTTTTACAAATTTTTAACTATTTTTTCCCCCAGATTTTTCCATTTTTACAAATTTTTAGCTATTTTTTCCTCCAGATTTTTCCATTTTTACAAATTTTTAGCTATTTTTCCCCCCAGATTTTTCCATTTTTACAAATTTTTAGCTATTTTTCACCCCAGATTTTGCCATTTTTACAAATTTTTAGCTATTTTTTCCCCCAGATTTTTGTATTTTTTCAAATTTTTAGCTATTTTTCCTCCACATTTTTCCATTTTTACAAAATTTTAGCTATTTTTTCCTCCAAATTTTTCTATTTTTACAAATTTTTAGCTATTTTTTCTTCCAGGTTTTTCCATTTTTACAAATTTTTAACTATTCTTTCCTCCCGATTTTTACAAAGAATTCGCAAATTTAACAGTCAATAATTATTAAAATTCAATATAAATAAGGCTTTTAGAAGAGATGTAAAATGAAATTTAGTTTATAATTTGAGTATATTGTAAAATATACTTTAATTTTCCGGTAAAATCCTCAAACAAGGGCGACCACCGATTTGGCGATTTTTTTGACGCGCGCCAACCTAAAAAACGGCAACCTCCAAATTCCACCCAATCAGAACACGTACTTTTCGGCAGACAAGTCACTACTTACACAATTCCTAGGCCAATTTCTTTCACAAAGTAAATACTGATTTTATTTCGTTTTACTGCTATTTACAAAGTTTTGAAAAGTTTTTTTGCGAGATTTCTCCATTTTTACATACTTTTAGCAATATTTTCATTCAGATTTTTTAATTTTTACAATTTTTAGCTATTTTTTCCTCCGGATTTTTCCATTTTTACAAATTTTTAGCTATTTTTTCCTCCGGATTTTTCCATTTTTACAAATTTTTAGCTATTTTTTCCTCCAGATTTTTCCATTTTTACAAATTTTTAGCTATTTTTTCCTCCAGATTTTTCCATTTTTACAAATTTTTAGCTATTTTTTCCTCCAGATTTTTCATTTTTAGCTATTTTTTCCCCCAGATTTTTCCATTTTTAGAAATTTTTAACTATTTTTCCCCCAGATTTTTCCATTTTTACAAATTTTTAGCTATTTTTTCCTCCAGATTTTTCCATTTTTACAAATTTTTAGCTATTTTTTCCTCCAGATTTTTCCATTTTTACAAATTTTTAGCTATTTTTTCCCCCAGATTTTTCCATTTTTACAAATTTTTAGCTATTTTTTCCCCCAGATTTTTCCATTTTTACAAATTTTTAACTATTTTTTCCCCCAGATTTTTCATTTTTACAAATTTTTAGCTATTTTTTCCTCCAGATTTTTCCATTTTTACAAATTTTTAGCTATTTTTTTCCCCAGATTTTTCCATTTTTACAAATTTTTAGCTATTTTTTCCCCCAGATTTTGCCATTTTTACAAATTTTTAGCTATTTTTTCCCCCAGATTTTTTTATTTTTACAAATTTTTAGCAATTTTTCCTCCACATTTTTCCATTTTTACAAAATTTTAGCTATTTTTTCCTCCAAATTTTTCTATTTTTACAAATTTTTAGCTATATTTTCTTCCAGGTTTTTCCATTTTTACAAATTTTTAACTATTCTTTCCTCCCGATTTTTACAAAGAATTCGCAAATTTAACAGTCAATTTTTTCCTAACAAAAAATATCCCTTAAACTTTGTAAATTGCAACAAAACGAAATAAAAACAACGTTTACGTCGTGAAAGAAACTCTCATACAAATTGTGTAAATAATCACTTCTTTGCCACAAAGCACAAATATTACAATTGGACAAAATCTCTAAATTCCTAATTTTTTAAATACGTAAAATTCATTCACGCAGCGGTCAGCAACTTATGTATGTACGCTTCGCGTACATTAACCGAAAAAAAACATCACTGGATGCATGAAACTCACTGTACAGCAATCTCTAGAATGCATGAAACTCATTCACGCAGCGGTCAGTAACTTATGTATGTACGCTTCGCGTACATTAACCGAAAAAAAACATCACTGGATGCATGAAACTCGCTGTACAGCAATCTCTAGAATGCATGAAACTCATTCACGCAGCGATCAATAACTTATGTATGTACCCTTCGCGTACATTAACCGAAAAAAAACATCACTGGATGCACGAAACTCACTGTACAGCAATCTCTAGAATGCATGAAACTCATTCACGCAGCGGTCAGTAACTTATGTATGTACGCTTCGCGTACATTAACCGAAAAATAACATCACTGGATGCATGAAACTCGCTGTACAGCAATCTCTAGAATGCATGAAACTCATTCACGCAGCGATCAATAACTTATGTATGTACCCTTCGCGTACATTAACCGAAAAAAAACATCACTGGATGCACGAAACTCACTGTACAGCAATCTCTAGAATGCATGAAACTCATTCACGCAGCGGTCAGTAACTTATGTATGTACGCTTCGCGTACATTAACCGAAAAATAACATCACTGGATGCATGAAACTCGCTGTACAGCAATCTCTAGAATGCATGAAACTCATTCACGCAGCGATCAATAACTTATGTATGTACGCTTCGCGTACATTAACCGAAAAAAAACATCACTGGATGCATGAAACTCGCTGTACAGCAATCTCTAGAATGCATGAAACTCATTCACGCAGCGCTCAATAACTTATGTATGTACGCTTCGCGTACATTAACCGAAAAAAAACATCACTGGATGCATGAAACTCGCTGTACAGCAATCTCTAGAATGCATGAAACTCATTCACGCAGCGATCAATAACTTATGTATGTATCCTGTACACATTATCAAAAACAAAAAAACAAGACTTGATGCACGAAACTACATCTACAGTAATATCTAAAATGCAAGACACACACTTATCAAATAAAATCAATAAAAATTCACTTACTTTTATTTTTCAAATTTACCCTTTTTTTTAAGGCTTCGGTTTGTCATAATCGCTATCGCCGATCACTTCTGATGAGGCAGCAGTATTTATACAAAAATAACCATTAAACTGATGTATATTGACGATATAAGCAGGCACTTGATGTCAAGCACACAAGTCAGATGTATCTTCTCAAGAAACAAACAAACAAACCCTTAAACTGCTCACTCAAGAGGACAAAATTCAAATTTACCTCTAAATAATCTATCAAAAACACCTAAAATATCCTAAATTTTCATTAACAACACACTACACACACTATTTCAAATTCACACTTGCCGCTTCGCCGAATTCTTCATAAAAAAACAACACGTCAAAAGATTAAATTCACTTCACTTCGCAAATCCCAGAGTTCAAACAAAAATAAACATGCGATGTGCCGTGATGCAACACTAAAGTCGGCCCAAACAACTTGGGACTTGATTTGAAAACCTCTCACTGTCCAATAAATTCAGCCCTTCTTCCATTACACTGTTAAAAATATCATGAAAAATCACCTCTGTTTATAAAGGCTCTCTATTTTCTGACCAAAGAGAATGCTACATGAACGCCCTTGGCGTTCTCATTGGTCAGAAAATAGAGAGCCTTTAAAAACAGAGGTAATTTTTCACGATATTTTTAACAGTGTATGCTTCCTTTTTTGGGCCTAATAAATTCCGAAATTATCGGTTTCATTCTCAAAAACATTTTTACGGTATAGTGCACCTCTATCTAACTCATCACTCTCTGAATCCAACAATACGGCACACAATAAACCAACCAACCCAACCAAACGAACGTAATTCACTCATAAACCAATCAAATTTCTAGATCAAACCGTAGTAGGCGGGGAAGAAATGCAAGGAACAAACCGGTAGCAAGAAAAACTCATTTATCGCTTTGCCAAATTCGACGCAGCCAAGCATCGCCCTTGTTTGAGGATTCAACCAATTTTCCTATATATTAGAATTTCAAAATAAACATTAAATCCTACTTTATACCACATAGAAATTTGATACAAAAAATAAATATTTAATGTCGATTATTAAAAATTGAGTAAAACTTTTCTTACTACATCTAAGGTGCATCCATAAGTGCATTATACTAACAAGGAGACCGCCAAACATGATGCACACAGATTTTGATGATTTTAAAGTATGTTGTACGGATCATACCCTTAACTATTCAGGTCAAAGGGTTCCTTCAAATGGGCTTTAGTTTTCGAGAAATTTCTTATTAAAGTTAAGCATGTATTTCAAATGCCATTACTTCGGGATCTTGGATAAGGTCTCATTGGTTCCGTAGTAGCGTTCGCGATTTGAAAACTGCAGATGGGTGTTCTGTCCTCTCCTGTGACTTTTACCTTTTTTAACAAATTTTATATATTGGTCGCGTTATAAGTTGTATGCAGAATTATGAATTCTGCATCTTTGAACTTTTTGATATTTTCCTAATAAATTTCATTTACATTTTCAAATATTTCGTAAAAAATTACGTGTTTTTTTTTCCTTGTGCAGTTTTGAAATTAATATTTCTATTGACGAAATTCCAAACTAATTAATTCCAAAAACATATCTTGAAAGGAGTAATAAAATATTAAAGCAATAACGATTATATCCAAGTTTTAGCCAGTTATATATATATATTTTTTATGTTATTTAAATACATTTAACTGTAAAGTTCAAACTCACCGTCATTTTTGATTTGCACAAATAAAAAATAATGTATTACAATTAATTTTTTTTTCAGTCTAACAAGTCGATGCCATACAGAAAAATTCAACTAGAAATGAAAAATCGTTTGTAAATTACAATACATATAAAAAAATATCTGAAAAAAAATCGTCTGCAACGACTTTTACGGTAATATGAGAATAAATAAAATTTTCTTTTTATCAATTTCGTTTCACTTCCTTTGCAGACAAATACCACGTTTGAAATAATTTCTTTTTCAAATTTAATGCATTTTTAAATATATTTATCACAATTAAGTATTTAAAGAATATATAATGTGCTAATTTATACATTCTTCCAATATTGTTAAAATAATTATTTAAAGGCGATTTTTAATGCGAAATTTGTTTAGAATATTTTTGCGATAGGTATAACACAATTAGTTCCATATTTAATAAACTAAAAATGTCGATGTCGGTGATGATAAATATTTTAGTATTTCAGCAGTTAACATATTTCAATATATTTAGAACAAATCAAATATTAAAAGGATATATTATTTTGTTAATTTTTTCTTAATCATTTAATTTTTTTTAAATAGAAAATGTAAATTAAAAAAATGTATTATTTCATAAATACAATAAATAAATAAGTAAATATACATAAATGTAAACAATAATCATTTTAAAAAGACGAGATATCAAGACATAAATTAGTTTGGATTTTCGTCAGCAGAAATATTCGAATGAAAATTGCGCAAAAAACTATAAATTTTCACGCAATATTCGAAAATGTAAATGGAATTTATTAGGAAAATATCAAAAAGTTCAAAGATGCGGAATTCATAATTCTGCATACAACTTATAACGCGACAAATATATAAAATTTGTTAAAAGAAGGTAAAAGCCACAGGAGAGGACAGAACACCCATCTGCGGTTCTCAAATCGCGAACGTTACCACGGCACCACGGAGACCATGCCCAGGATCGCGAAGTAATGGCATTTGAAATGCATGCTGAACTTTAACCCGAAATTTCTCGAAAACTAAAGCCCATTTGAAGGTAACCTTTGACCTGAATAGTTAGGGGTATGATCCATACAACATACTTTAAAATCATCAAAATCTGTGCGCATCATGTTTGGCGGTCTCCTTTTAAGAAGAAAGTCTATTCTTTTATTAGTAAATAAAAATGCACAACAACATTATCTTATAACCGCGAGACCTATCGTGACGGGAAAAAATATATGAAATATTTCTTTACACTTTAAAAACATATATATATTCTTTGTCCTAACATATTATAAATTTAAATTTATATTATAATCAATTGTAAATAAGGCTTTTATGAAGTAAACGTTTCGAAAAAAAATCCATTTCTTTAAAAATTAGAAGTGAAATATGAAAAAAGCATCTATTAGTCTAAAACATCTAAAACTATCTATTAGTCGAAAATTAAAGAATATGATAATGAAATTACGATTGAGCAAAAAAAGTATTTTTGGCATCATAAAATCTTAAGACATAAATAATAAAATGAATAAAAATTATATATGAAGCTTTTTCTACAAATAATTTTGAAAAAAATATATATTTAAATGTTCTACATATATGAAAACATGTGTATATTTCTTTCTTTTTTTATTTTTTCTTTCGTTGTGAAAATGCAAACTTTGTTTTTATTATTATCATGAATTCAAAATGTGAAACATACTATTAATAAAAAAAAAGTTTTGTGGCTCTATGAAACTTGTAAATATACAATTAAAAACGCAATATACTTTGGTATTTTTAAAGTTTTTAGAATAAGTCTCCTCGTTATAAAATTTCTGGATATCATGCTTGAAAAATATTCTTTTAAGTTTCCAAATTGGTTTTGAAAAATACAACAATAAAATACCTCCAAAAATATAAAATAGTTTAAATAAACTATGTTGCTACTTAAAGCCATATTAAGCATAGAAGGAACTTTATTTTTTTTTTATTTACTTATATTTTGATTTAAAAAAAAGCTGATTTTGTAAAAGAAATGTAGGAAGAATGCAAAAAGGAAATATTTGATGATTTTAAATCCAATTTAGAAACACATTCTATTCGACATACATTATTATTCCATCCCCGCAAAACTATTGAAAATAGGTTTGTTCAAATAAACATTATGTAACATTTTTGAAGGAACTCGTAAAAATTAATTTATAATATCGTATATTTTGGTCGTATAAACTAATTATGAATCATGTAACTAATAAATGATGATATTTATTTTATTTTTTATTTTCATTTTTGGAAAAAATGATTTTTTTGAGAAATTTCAAACACACATACAAAATTTATGTGAACATTATACTGGTTATACTTTTAAACAAAATTCATGCTTTTTTCATATTGATAAGATTTATTATTTGTTTTTCTTTTGTTTTGTCAGAAACTATTTTCGAGATACATTTTTACCATACGGAAAAATGTAACACGAGATTTCTAGGAGAGACTTATTTTTTTATGACTATATTTCACGCCATGCTTTATAATCTAATTCACGAATAATTTCGTTATACAAAAATTAACAATATACAAATAAATAAGTTAAAAATTTACATTTATATATTTCACAAATTCATTTTCAAACTTCAGTCTAACATTAAAATGATGTGGCTTTTCGGAATAAGAGATAAAAAGAGAAGCTAACAAAAAGAATGTAAATCTTCCTTCTTTTAACTACGTATATAAGTTTTATCTGTTTAAATATACAGGGGAATACCAACGTAGAATAAACAGGCTTACATAAATTATTTTGGTTCGATAATGTATATATTCGAAGATTTTGGGATTTTTTATTTTAGGAAATTTTGATTTAGGAAAATATGCTTTGAATGCCGCAACATAGTTCACGTTTTGTACCTGAAACGCAAAGGGTTGATTATGTTACATTTATATAGGATTCGTGACTTAGGATTTTAACTAAAACGACTTCGTTGAATTTAGGCGTCATCCCAATTAGGCACATTGAACATATTTAAAATTATTCCCATTTTAATATGATAATAATAATATAAACAGTTTCAAAAATGAAATATTTTTTAAATGTACAGTAGATCAATAAATAAATAAATAAATAAAAGATAGAAGATACATTTTAATCAGAAAATTCTCCCAGAATTAAACGAAGACTAGATGGAACCCGTCAAAATTTGACGGCAAAAAACTTGATAGTACCATAAAAATAAAATTCATAGCTGCTTTAAAATGTTTGAAACTTTTGCAGAATAATTCAAATAAATAAAAAACCCACTTTGAATTAAAGCTAGGTTGAAGAACAGCAATTGGCTAAGTTTCACTGGCACATGTACTCGCGGAATTTCTTTCATCTGACACATTTAGCGCTGTTGTGCAAGTAAATGGTAAGTGCCCCCTTGGAGAGGGGGAAATGGCGGGATGGACCAAGGAGATGCATAACATGAATAAGCAGTCAAAGACCTTTCAAATATGTAACATGAGGGGTGTGTGCAAAATTTTAAAAAGTATCCCCTTGGGGGGGGGGGTAAAGTAGGGGATGGACACGGAACATGCATAATATGATTAAGTGGTGGTCACAGACCTTTCCAACGATATATAACATGAGGGTTGTGTGCAAAATTTAGAAAAGTACCTCTTTGGGTGTGGGGGGTGGGGCAAAGCGGGGAGATGGACATCAGAGATATGCATATGATTAAGCAGTCACAGACCTTTCCAACGATATATGACATGAGGGTTGTCTGCAAAATTTAGAAAAGTACCCCCTTGGGGGAGGGGGGGGCAAAGTGGGGAAATGGACATTGGAGATATGCATATGATTAAGCAGTCACAGACCTTTCCAACGATATATGACATGAGGGGTGTCAACAAAATTTAGAAAATTGCCCCCCTTAAGGGGGGGGAAGTGGCGGGATGGACCCCGGAGATGCATAACATGAATAAGCAGTCAAAGACCTTTCCAACAATACGTAACATGAAGGGATTGTGCAAAATTTACAAAAAGTACTCCCTTGGGGGGGGGCAAAGTGGGGGAATGGACACCGGAGATGCATAATATGATTAAGCGGTCACAGACCTTTTTAACGATATATAACATGAGTGGTATGTGCAAAATTTAGAAAAGTGTCCCAATTGGCGGGGGGTGGGAGGGGGATGGACCACACAGATGCATAACATGAAAAGGCAGTCACAGGCCTTTCGAACGATATATCATATGAGTGGTGTCAACAAAGAAAAGTCTCCGCCCCGTGTAGGCAAAACATACTCCCCCCCCGCCGCCATAATTATTGATGCGGACTCATTTTTTAAATTCGTTCGCACCCCTCTTCTCCCGCAAAATGTTGTGAATTTTAAAAACTCCACTTACGAATTTTTTTATACCAAAAGCACTTATGTCTGTCGTCTGCATGCAGAGTTTTGTGCTTACAGACGCCAGACACAACAACACTCACACAGACAGACGTTTACCGACATTAATAGTATAGATGATACTCAGTGCCTACACATTTCACCCTTTATAATTCAGCCAATGAGTTGACGGTTGTTCATTTCCAGAAACGAAACAATAATTCTTTAGGATGAATTTTGTTTGTTTGATACACCGTGGCAGAATGCGTGCAATGCAGCGACAGGCGTCACAAACTTTTTAGGGCACCTGCAGACTAAAAACATATAATCAATCTTCGCGGGAAAAAAATCCTAGATTTCGTCAAATGATCACGGGAAAAACACTAATTTCATCAAAGGATCATGTAAAACGTGAATTTCGTTAAAAGGCCACAGAAAAACGCGATTTACACAAAAGATGAGCAAATTTTGTCAAAGAATCGCAAAACAGGAAATTTCACCCAAAGATAGCCCTTTCTTGCCAAACTTTCTCTAAAAATTGCGGAATAAAATGTATTTTATCAAAAAATCGCTGGAAAACGCACATTTCGTTAAAGTATCGCGAGAAAAATGCGAATTTCATAAAAGAATCGTGGAAAATAACGCAAATTTCGTGAAAAAAAAATCGCAGAAAAAACACAAATTTCGTCAAATTATCACTGAAAAAAACCACGAATTACGTCATAGGATAGCTGAAAAAATTATGAATCTCGACAAAAAAAAGATACAGAAAAAAATGCGAATTTCATTAAAGAATCACGAAAAAAAATGCGAATTTTGTTAAAGAATTGCGCAAAGAATGTGAATTTTTTGAAAGGTTCGTGTGAAAAATGAAACTGTCTGTATTAAAAACAGCACACACACAAACATCTATACAAACCTCAATACACACAAACATATTATAGGCAGGGCTTGAAATTCAATTTTTCCAAAGACGGGAGTCTCCCTACCAACATTTTTAAATGGAGGGGAGTTGTAATGTTTGGGAGGGAGAAAAAAAATCTTTAAACCCCACTATTCTTTTACGTGCTATTTAAAGAATTACATTAATGCAGACATGACAAAATACCATTGAAAAAAATTAAGTCAACTGAGAATGATTATGTAAAATGTTTATTTTTATTATAAAAAAGGGAAGAAAGTTGAGTTTTATATATGCAGTGTATTTTTCAAGTTCCATTAAATGTGTTAGGGACCCTTAACAATTAGGTTGTTAAATAAATTTCTGACTTTAGATTTTACTTGATTGAGATTCACCGATCGATCGTGGAAAAGACGCAAAGTTCATCAATCTGTCGCGGAAAAAATGCTAAGTTCGTCGATCTGTCACCAAAAAACGCAAAGTTCGTTGATCAGTCGTGGGAAAAAAGCAAATTTCGTCGATCGATTGCAGAATAAACACAAAGTTCGTCGATATGTCCCCAAAAAACGCAAGGTTCGTCGATCAGTCGCTTAAAAAACGCAATGTTCGTCGATCTGTCGCAGAAAAAAAATCAAAGTTCGTTGATCTGTCACAGAAAAAACCACAAAGTTCGTCGATCAGTCGCGGAAAAAACACAAAGTCCGTCAATCGGTTGCGGGGAAAAAAAATCACAAAATTTATCGTTCGGTTGCAGGTAAATTAAATAATGCAAATTTCTCCAAAAATGCTGAAATTTTTTGGGCGGGAGGCTCCCGCTCATGATCTTTTTTGGGCGGGATTTCAAAATTTTCCGTGCGAATCCCGCCCTGAAATTCAAGCCCTGATAGGTATAGTTTTAATCTGAAATAATATACTGAACTTGAATTAACTTTTGAAAAATCGGGTTAACCCAAATCCAACTTGCAGAAATCTACACTCAGTCTGAAATCGACTCGAACCATAAAGACAGTTAACCCAACTTGCAACAAAAATAATTATTTTCTGTGAATTTTCTGATTTTTTCTTTTCTCAGAAATGCTGTAGTCATTTTGTCCCCCAATTTTGCCCTTTACAATTCAGCCAATGAGTGGAGGGGGCCAAAGGAGCGTTCCTTATCACAAACGAAAGATGAGATACGTTCGTTTGATGTCGTTGTTGAAAATTTATGGATTTCTATTATTAAAGTAATTTTTTCATTTTACCGTATTTATTTTCTTTTTGTGTTGTATGTATTTTGCTACTTTGAATTTTTTTAAACTAACCCTTTTTTTTTTTTTTTGGAGAGTGAGAGAGAGAGATTTAGTAATTTGGTGACACAAAGTTCAGCAAATTCTTAAAATCCACAAATCGTTTCCAATGTAAACAATGAAATTTACAATTAAGTTGCAAGTGCAAAATTTCAGTTTTTTAAAATTTTCATGTCATTCTGTACACATTTTAATATGTCATTCTGATCATTATACATATTTAGTTATGCATTATTAATTATTTACTTGACCTTTACTTTTAATATTTTAAATATTTCAAACTTACAGCTGAATGTAATTATTAAAACATTTGAAATACTGCATTCGAAAAATGAAATTTCAGCTTAGAAACTCGACAATTAAAAAATTTAAAGTAGAAAAGTACTTATGATATAAAAAGAAGAAAAAAAATACACCAGAATTTATCTGTATTACGAAAGCGGGAGAAATGATTTTCTGTGCTATACGAAAAGATATCCAAATAACTCAATCATGAACATAGAAATAGGTATCGGTTTTTATGTCCAGGTGCACTCAATCCAAACTTGAAACTTTTAAAACGGTCATTGAATGAATGAAATTCATCTCCGCCTTTCACATCCAGAAAACTTGCTGTGTCGCCAATTATGTTTATATTTTATATATATATAAAAAAATAATAATTCAGGCACTTTTCCGTTATACGGACACCATTGTCGCCAAACATACATACATACATACATTTTGGCATAGTATCCGTATAACAGAAAAGTACTAAAGTTCATGGTTTAAAATCACAATAAAATATCATGAAATTTATTGATTAGTTGTGGGAAAATAATGTGTTTTTCGTGAATTTTTTGTTTTGTTAACAATGTGGTTAGAGAGACAGGGAGAAATCCAGAAAACTTGCTGTGTCGCCAATTATGTTTATATTTTATATATATATATATATATATATAAATAATAATTCAGGCACTTTTCCGTTATACGTACACCATTGTCGCCAAACATACATACATACATTTACATACATACATTTACATACATACATACATTTTGGCATAGTGTCCGTATAACAGAAAAGTACTAAAGTTCATGGTTTAAAATCGCAATAAAATATCATGAAATTTATTGATTAGTTGTGGGAAAATATCGGGGAAATAATGTGTTTTTGTGAAATTTTTTGTTTTGTGTTGTTGTGTTTAATTGTAAGCATTCATTATAATTTTCAGTGCATTATTAAATTGAAATTTTTGTTTAAAATATGTAAACAAAACAGTGACCAGAAACCTGCACAATTTCTAATATAGATAGATAGATGCATGCATGTAGTACTTTTAATTATTTGGTAAAAATACTGTGATCGTCACTGAGAAAACCTGAATTTAACCTAAAAGTAATTGTCGAGTGTTTAAGCTGAAATTTCATTTTACGAATACAGTATTTCAAATGTTTTAATAGTTACATTCAACTGTAAGTTTGAAATATTAAAAGTAAAGGCCAAGTAAATAATTAATAATGCATAACTAAAAGTAATTGTCGAGTGTTTAAACTAATTTCATTTTACGAATACAGTATTTCAAATGTTTTAATAGTTACATTCAGCTGTAAGTTTGAAATATTAAAAGTAAAGGCCAAGTAAATAATTAATAATGCATAAGTAAAAGTAATTGTCGAGTGTTTAAGCTGAAATTTCATTTTACGAATACAGTATTTCAAATGTTTTAATAGTTACATTCAACTGTAAGTTTGAAATATTAAAAGTAAAGGCCAAGTAAATAATTAATAATGCATAACTAAAAGTAATTGTCGAGTGTTTAAGCTGAAATTTCATTTTACGAATACAGTATTTCAAATGTTTTAATAGTTACATTCAGCTGTAAGTTTGAAATATTAAAAGTAAAGGCCAAGTAAATAATTAATAATGCAAAACTAAATATGTATAATGATGAGATTTTTTTTTTCTTGAATTATTCAGTGAAACTCGTCTTATAAATGTACGCAAATAATTCACATCAAAATCTTAAAATAACAAAGTTTTCTTTCGTGTTTAGCTATGCTTAATAACTAAAAAAGCTTGATTAATACAAAAATTATTTGGTAAAAATACTGTGATCGTCGCTGAGAAAACCTGAATTTAATCATATCACACAGAATTACATATTAAAAGTTTAAAATTAGTTTGTTTACATCGGAAACGATTCGCGAAATTTCGTGCCACGAAATCTCTCTCTCTCTCAAAAAAAAAGGGTTAGTTATAAAAAATTCAAAGTACTAAAATACATACGACTTAAAAAGAAAATAAATACGGTAAAATGAAAAAATACCTTAATAAAAGAAATCTATAAAGTTTCAACAACCGAACAACCAAATGGAACACATACGCTTCTAGAGAGAGGAAAAAGCCTTCACCTCATTGGCTGGAACATCGCGTCTGAAGATAGTAAAAGCCTCTAGCTGATTAGCTGAATGCTCGCGCATGCGTATAAATATCATTTTTGCACGAAAAACTAAAAAGCAGGTTAGCTTTAAGTATATGGATAGCCATTGACTGGAATATGCTAGTTGCATTTATGTAAAAAAAGAATAAGCTTAGGAGGTCGTCTTCATAAAATAGTACCAAACTCCGAAATTATCAATACAATCACCAATCTTAGATCACATTTGCCTTGTTTGATAATTTCTACCTCAGGATACCAAATGGAAAGTCATTCGGTCAAGTAGTTTACGAATTATGAAAGTTTAAATCGTTGAACTCCTAATGTTAATTTCATTATTAATATTTGCAAAACGAACTGCAATGTCCATACTTTTTAAAGCGTATTTTAAAAACTACTTAAGAAACGAGATTAGATTTTAGATTCTCATTTTTGAAGCTAATAGAAATCAGTTTGTGTTAAAAAATTCATACGTTAGAATTCATATTAGTTTCGAAAAAATATTTTTTTTAAATTAGTTTTCGAAAATAAATATACATTCTAACCTGTGAAACTTTTAACAAAAATCGATTTCTAGAAGCTTCAAATATGCTGGTCCAAAATTAGAGTTCATTCATCTAAGCTGTTTTTGAGAACTACCCTCATTGACATGCAACTATTATAAATGAATTTAACATTAACAGTTCCAAATTTTAAACCTTCATAATTTCTAAACTACTTGACCGAAAGATTTCCTATTGGGTAGCCTAAGGTAAAATTAACCAAAGAAGCCAAATGTAGAGTAAAATTTTGGTGTTTATTTTGAGAACTGTAGAGTTTGGTACAATTCCAGTATTAAGACGACTTCCTAAGCTTTTGTTTCAATGAAATTGAAAGACTGCATAATTTACAGTCAAATTTCAGTCAATTCGTTTAATTATGGGACAATTTGGTGATTAAAATGTATTAGATGTTCTTTGTTTTTTCGCCGACTGTGCATTTTAAAGAATTTGATGTAAAATTTAGGTGTTTATATTGAGAACTGTAGAGTTTGGTACAATTTCAGTATAAAAACGACTTGCTAAGTTTCTTTTTTCACAGAAACTGAAAGGCTACATAATTTCCTGTCAAATTCCAGCCGATTCGTTTAAATATGGGACAATTTGGTGATTAAAATTATGGGATGTTCATTGTTCTTTTCGCCGACTGTACGTTTTAAAGAATTTTCTTCTGTGGTAGCGTAAGATAAAATTTAATTAATTATCAAATATAATGTCAAAATTAGGTGTTCATATTAAAAATGTCAGAGTTTGGTGCTATTTCAGTGTGAAGACTACCCATTAAGCTTTTTTGTAAAAATGAATTGAAAGAAGACATAATTTTTAGTCGAATGGCTCTTTCGTTTTTTCTGTGACAATTCGTAGATTAAAATATATGGGGAGTTTTTTCTATTTTTTTTTCTTCGGTCAAATGTACGTTTTTGAAAGGTGACAAAACAATGATGATCTTGATTTTGAAAATAAAACCTTGTCGTAAAAAAACAAGTAATTTCATACTTTGACTGTTGTTTATTAATTATTTAAGTACTAAAGTAAAATCATTAATAAAAATGAGCAAGAACATCTAAATATTCTGAGAAATACTATTGTGAAAACGTGTGCTCTTCTCTAATAACAGCTTTTCAAAAGATATCTATTACTTCTATAACATAAATATTACGTCTAAGACAGTATATAAATTTGCTTGAAAATATAATTATTATACCTGTTTGAGTATATGTTTTCGAATATAAGTTTCACACTTTCAATACAAAACGACATTTTCTCACCTCTACCGATCCTTTAGAAAGTGTGATTATTGTTTTCTAAATATTGATGTTAAATATCTTTATTATTCTTAGTGTTGATAAAAAATTGTTTGATAGCTGAGCTGCCTGCATTTAAGTATCTTTCTAAATCTGTAACTTTTCTATATTTTAACAAATTTTGACTGAATTGTTTTTAAATTTTGCTGCAAAATTTAACAATAAAATTATAAAAAATTGTTGCATCATAATCTGGCACAATATTTTGAAATTTAATGAATATAGATTTTGTCATTTTCATGCTATAAAGTGTATATGCTCTTAAGTCATCTATGTCATGTACCGTAGCGTGGAACGAAAAAAATATTTTATTTTAATTTCGATATGTAATATTGATAAAGGTTGTCTAATTCCTTTTGTTAAGACAATGATAAAGTATGCTGACAAATATAATATATTTAGAGGTGCCGCAAAAGAGTTTAAAATATGTATTTTTAAGTAGATTTCATGAATTTCCATAATTTTGGTTTAGTAAACAAAAAAAGTATGTTTTACATTTTTTAAATTATACACATAAACTACTCTGTAGTTGATATTTACTGTTTTATATTGTAAAACTTTAATATTTGTGCTACTGAATAATGCATCTTTTAAAATACATTTTTTAGATTTTAACAATATTTTGTAAAAGTAAAGATTAAGCTTACTTTTGGATTATAGACGTAGCAAAACATCTTTTAGTTCTGTAAATTAATAGCCAAAAGCACCAGGATTGAAGTGACTTTCACACATGTTTCTGTCGTCAGTCAGCGCAGACGAATTGTTTGAGTAGCAAGTGTTTTTATGCTGTTCTTTACTGGTTTTGTTTGGCTTTATGAATAGTTATATTAACTTGAATATCAGTATGATAGTTTATTAGTTAATATTTTATCTTTAGTGTGATGGCAGTGTCAAGTCCAGTTCAGATCAGGCAAAAGTTAGAATGTCCAATTTTTGGGCACCCTAAACAATTAAGTGATTTAAGTTTTCCAACTTATTGTGACGTTATGAAATATTACATTTATATTCGACATGAGCTGAAACCAGACAAAACATCAAAAGAACCAACGGTGAGTGAAATACTTGATATTCTTATTAAGAAAGTTGAATCTGCAAGTTGAAGCATCTATTCCTGAAGTATCTCACACTCGCATGTTACAAATGCGAAATACTATCGTGATAAATACAGAAGTATTTTAAGATCAAAAGGTAGAAAAAGTACAAAAAAGTATGATTCAATTTCAGCATCGTTTTTAAAATGAAAGCAAACGTCTTTTTGATGTGGAAGCCTGTAAGTGAAAAAAATTTTCTAAATATAAGTGCAAAAAATGAAAACAATTACCTAAACTTTAATAAGATCTTTTACTTAACCAAAGCACAATGAGAAAAAAGTGTATAGGTGGAATTGATAAAGTTATTAAGGCTACTATAAAAGCTGTAAATGTTGTCATTCAATCAGATCCTGAGCAAAAGTCTAAAGAAAACTTAACATATAACCCTTAAAAGCCCTCTACTTCTTTTTTTTTTAATTCAACTACAAGCGAACAAATGCGAGTAGAACTGCCAATGTTAGTTTATTAGTTAATACTTTGTCTTTAGTGTGATGTCAGTGTCAAGTCCAGTTCAGATCAGACAAAAGTTAGAAAGCCCAATTTTTGGGCACCCTAAAGAATTAAGTGATTTAAGTTTTCCAACATATTGTCACATTATGAAATATTACCTTTATATTCGGCATGAGCTGAAACCAGACGCAACATCAAAAGAATCAACAGTGAGTGAAATATTAGACATTCTTATTAAGAAAGTTGAATCTATTTGCTCGAAAGCATCTATTCCTGTAGTATCTCGTACTCGCATGTTACAAATGGGTTATTAAGGCTACTATAAAAGCTGTAAATGTTGTCATTCAATCAGATCCCTAGCAAACTTCTAAAGGAAACTTAACATATAATCCTTAAAAGCCCTCTACTTCTTTTTTGGATTCAACTAAAAGCGAACAAATGCGAGTAGAACTACCACCAGTAGCGAATGCCTGTGACAAACCTAAGGTTTCAGATAGAGTTGCAGCGGCTATCGCAAGTGCTGTTCTTAAATATGTTGGAAAAATTAGAGTAGAATAAAATTGAGATAATTGATAGGATGAAAATTCGAAGAGAGTGATCCAAGAATCGAATAAAAAAGATAGTAAGAAGCTTTAACTAAGTTGGAAAAATATAAATTTAGTTTAAGATGGAAGAATATGCAAGATAAAAAAGGAAACAAATTTTACAAAAAGACGGTCGTCGAAGAAAATGTTTTTTTAGTAAAAGAGCCTAATTCATCCTTTCTAGGGAACGTAACTCCAGCTTTTGAAACAGGTGCAGCTGTAAAAGATAGCATAATAGCGCATTTTAATGTTAACAATCATTTGAACATATTCACTATAACAGCTATTGGGTGTGATGGGACAGTCACAAACACTGGAGTTAATAATGGTGTGATAGCTTTATTAGAAAAAGATCTAAATAGGCCACTGCAGTGGTGGATTTGTTTACCACTGTAATGAATTGCCTTTGCATCACCTGTTTCGTGAATTAGACGGAAAACAAAAGACCCAAATGAATTTGGAGGGGTTTTAGGCAAACAACTTGAAAATTGCAACGAATGTCCAGTAGTTAAGTTTTCTCCTATACAACACAACCTTCCTAATCTTAAAATAAAAGAGAATTTTAGCACATACCAAAAATATTTACTTGAAATGTGCACATCAATCTCACGCAATGCATGCTCTCCAGGTCTGTCCTTAAAAGAACCAGGAAAGTTGGCTCATTCACGATGGCTTACGTTAGAAAGTCTCATTCATCGGTTATATGTTAGAACAGAGAATCGTTCAGATAACCTTAAATATTTAATAGACTATGTTGTGAAAGTATATTCTCCCATCTGATTCCATATTAAACTTGAACCATCATGTGTAGGCGATTCCAAATAATTTTGGAGACTGATAAAGTTTTCACGTTACCTTTGTGAAAAACACCTAAAAATAATTGACCCAGTTATTCAGAGAAATAGTTCCTACGCTCACCCAGAAAACGTGCTTTTCTTTATGTTAATTGATGAAAAAAGCATGTAAGAGAACTAGGTCTTCGCCGACTTCTGAAAGCAAGATTGGAACACAAAAATAGCGTCAGAAAATTTGTGGTTCCGATGCTCATCTTTCATGATGAATATTTCATTGATATGATTACGTGGACGGATATACTCTCCACAGATTCTAGAGTGACAAAATAAATAACAGATGAGGACTTAAAAGAGTATATAAGTGAAGCAAGAGAACCGAGTTGCGAGTTGCAATCTATAGATTTCCCTCGTTTACCCTATAACACCCAAGCGGTAGAAAAAGTTATAAAGATTTTGACTAAATCATTGATTAAATCATTATGTATCTGTGGTCCTTAAGCAAGAGGAGGCTTTATAAAAGCAAAAATTGCTTAGCAAAAGATGTTGCCAAAATTTGAGACCAAAACACATTTTATCTAAGAGTCAAGAAAAGTAAAACTAATAAACTAATGGAATATTATTATTATTATTAATTATTTACTTTGTTTCAATAACATTGGTTATTAATTATGTCATGACATTTGTTATACTTTCTTCAATTATAGTGAGTTGGTAATTGCTTATGATGAATCTTTAGATTTAATCCCTTACCAAAACCTCTTTATAAAGGAAAATATTCGAAACAATTGGTAAGTTTATTAATAATAATTATCAACTATTTATAAAAAATAGATATTATTATTTTAAAAACTGTGCTTGAACAATAATTTGAAAGAAAGAAAAATTATTTATAAAAGATCAATTCAAATTGTATTTTACATCTTGATTTATAGGTAAAAAGCCCAGTTATTTCACTTTTGCGGAAAATTAATGTACATATTTAGAGCAAACAAACTTAATATTATTGTTATTATAGTAAAGAAGTATCTATTGATTGTTATTCAAAATAATATTTTATTTTTTTTAATGTAAAAGTAAAGCAGTTAATAAAATTATAATTTTATGTTAAATCACAATTTTTTGTAAAAATAAAACTTTATTTTTAAGCGTCTTGCAGCACCCCAAGATGTAAATATAGAACGAAAAAACTTCGTAGTGTTATTCTTAACATAAAAAGGCAAGTTTTAAGTGTTATTACAGGGTTCGTACGGGTACCGTTACTTTTCCAGGTGACATACCAGTATATATATTTTTTAAAAATACATCAAGTTCAAACGTGCGAAATTTCACCTTATTTAAGAAGAGATAATCTATAAGAAAATACTGGTATCTAATAATTTCCTTGTCTTAAAATTTCAGAACCCGTAAGAACCCTGTATTAGAAAGTTATTTGCTAAAAAAAAAAAATTGCCATATACTGTCTTCCCACCCTAATGTACAGGCGTGAAAAAAAAATTAACACCCCCGTGCAAACTCTGCCAGAAATCATTGTATAAAAATATGACTGGTGCCACTCGATTAGTATTACAGCTTATTCTGCCAAGTAGTTTTCGAATAATATTTATAAAAATATTCGGACTGAAATCTGTTTTACAAAGATGGAGAACGAATTTACCAATAGGAATTACAAACTTTTAACGTGAATATTTCCTTAAATAATTGATAAAATCACTTCCCATGTGGTTTTCGAAGGTAACAAATAGCAAAACTCTAAATATGATGAACAATTGTGTATTAAGATTGCAAATTTTCATGTTTGGTAAATAAAAACAAATGTATGTAGATGACTTTTAAACAAAATTTAAGTATACAGTTAATTATTAGGCGTTATTACTATTTAATTTATACCAGTTACTTTTCTGTACGTTAATTTGCGGAACAGTTAGTACGAGGATATTCTTTTTGTCACGACAGCTTATATTTTAAAAATCCTGTCAAAAGAGTACCCTGTTAAACGAAATTTTGAAGGATTGTTCAATTATCTCTGTGTTTTTAATAAATAGTTTACATAAACTTAATTATATTTAAAAAGAAATTCGTATTAATTATTTAGATTTTATATTTTTAAAATAAACTCTTATTTATTTTATTTAAATATTCATTATTATTTAGTCAGAAGTTTTACTCACGAGGACTTCTAATGGGGATTAAGACGTTAGCACTCCGTTAGATCATAGCAATCATGCAGGCACTGAAAACCTAAAATCACAATATTTTTTATTATCTTTACATAATATTGCATACCGTAGAAAATGTTGTAAAATTGTTACAGTTACTTTTATGAAAAATGAATTTTGAAAAAATAAATAAATAAAGAGAAAATTACTGCATTTGAAAATATAAGGTAGAGATTGAAATGGAGGGAGAAAGAACCAGTAAATAATTTATTCTATATAATTTCAATAAATTTAAAAGTTTGCACGCTATTAAGCTATGTATTAAATTATAAAATTATTTCGTTATGTTCTTACAAATTAGATTTCTATACGTAATTTAAAACAGATCAGCTTGTACAATTACCTTAAAACATGCCAACTTTTGTAGATAACATAAAAGGGCTCAATTTTGTAGCTCTCCTAAGAGTACAAAGATTCACAATGGTTGTTTTTACTATCTGAAGTGAAAATTCGTGATTATTTATAATATTTTCAAAACAATTATAGGTATAATTTTCCAATTTTGATCGATTACTTGGTATTAAATAATTTTAAATCAAGAAATATAATATTTTTTGCAAGATGAATAATTTTTTTTCTTATTGTTAAAACAGTAAGGTAGACCCAAATGTATTTTTAAATTAATATTTTCTTACTCTAAAGATTTTGCTTTGATTTTAAATACTTTCTATGAAATAAATGTGTAATAGACTGGCATTAAATGTATTTTTCCTACTTATGTGCTGTCAAAAAGAAAGCATCGACATTTGCATGGTGTTTTATTTTGCATTTTTTCGCAGTCACAGACTTCGATAGCAGAAAACAAATATTTCCGCAGAAAATTTTCTCAAAATTGAATGTTGATAAATGGCATACATGACTTAGAAGCTAAGCATGACAAATGGTTTATCGCCACACAAGGGATGTTTCTAACTCACAGAGTGAAAAGATGTTATAAATGAATAAATATGTAACGGAAAAACCTCTATATTATATATCCATAGAAAGAATATGAAGTTTGCTGAAATTCGTATTATTTATTACAATTTCTTCGCCATTACATGGATATTTTCCTTAAATTAAATTACTACACTTTCGCACAAGTTGGGATTTTTTGTCTTTTTAATAAAGTATAAAATTAGAGATAAAGAAACAGAATTTTCTACTGGCAAATTATAAATGATATCGTATGAAACACACTACACGATAATTAACACAATATCCGACTTCCGATTGTTACTCCATTGGGAGCGAGCAGGAAAATTTCTACACGATACGAGGAAAAACTCAGAAATTTGAGCTTATTCATAACCATTAGAAATATCAGTGCAGTAAAAATTGTTTTGTTTTTTTAATTAAAAATGCCTGTTTATGCTTGCTTCTTATATATACAAAATTTCTTTATTTACACATTATTAATGTTTTTTATATTGTCGAAAGACACTCGAAAACAAAGTTTAATGAGCCAAACCCCAATTTAAACGACTCCAAAGAGTCCTAACTAAGAATGCGTCCTGTGGTGGTAGAAGGTGGAACTAAAACCTTTAGATAATCGCTAAGTTGAATGAACTAATTTCCGTTGAAATTGGTCCCATAGAACCCAAGAATTGAATGCGCTGTTAATGTTCGAAAATGGAGGTAACTAAAGTCTAAAATAAGCTTTCATAGTACAGAAAGTAAATGAAAAGTAAGCTAAGTTTAATGAACCAAGTCGCGTTGAAATCCGATCCATAGAACCCGATAAAAGAATGTGCCGTTAATGCTCGAAGATGGTGGAAATTGAAGTCAAAGTAAAGTTTCATATTTCAGAAAGTAGCTGAATTGTAAGCAAAGTGGAATGGACCAATTCCTGTTAAAATCGAGGCTATAGACCTGAGAGAACATTGCGGTCCATGCAATGGAAAATGTCGCCATCCCAGTAAATCTAACTAATTACCTGTAACATCAACGCGATATTCAATTTACGCATGAAATTCCCACTCCCCCCTCCTCCTGTAAACTTAACCACATATATTTAATAGTAACGCAATTTTTGGGGTCTAAGGAAATTTTTCGTAATTTATAAAGTAGTCGGAAGACATTAAAACTATGTTAAAGAGAATTGCAAAAGAATCGGATAATTTTTAAAAAAACTGCATTAAGGGCCTCAAGAAGAAGATTAATATTCAAACACGGTGATAAGGAAGGTCTGAGAATTATAATTTTTATAATTCATGTAGTAGCTTTAGTATCTAAGAAGTTGTTTGAAAAAAAAGTTTGTGAATCGGACCATTTTATGGAAGCTTTAGTAGGGGCTCCAGAAAGGGCCAATTGATAGTTGAGAGCTGGGTCTTAAGATGAAAACTTGTTAAAAGGCCCTAGTATTTAGCACTTTAGATCTTCAGTTAGTCGACATTAAGCATAGGGTAAGAATTAATCATTAGAAAAAAAAATTAAAAACATGCATCCAAAATGGGGGAAAACGCTTGACAGAAGACACTACGAACCCAATAAAAATATGAGGGTGGTGACATTCGTTTACGTAGTTAGGAATTGTGCAGATGCAAAATGAAACAGAATAACAATAATTTATATCAAAAAACAATAATCTACTTAAAAGATTACTAGAAATCTACCATCTATTGCATGTATAAATTCAAAAATGCAACTTAAAATGCTGAAGCATCCTAATTGATAGCATACTAAAAAGCGATATTCCAGTTTGAGAAAAATTATTAACATGCCTTGAAAACTACTTGGAAAAGCTTCTGAAAATCAGTGGCAGCAAAAGAAACATTGTTTTTATAAATGCTCCTCTAACTCTAAAAAAATATATTGTTTTTGAGGTTTCTAAAGATGAAGAACGCTTTTCGGAATCATGGGTAACGCGGTAGAATTTTTTTTTTATATTTTCTTTCATGGATATAGTATATTTTTTTCGACTAAGAAACATTTGTCTTTTTTTTTTTTTTTTTTTTTTTTTTTACAATGTAGCTTTTAAAGAATGCTTACGCAAATTCAATGGATAAATCAACAAAAAATTAAATTCTAAAGGTTATATGATTTGACGGATTTAATAAGTTTTAAATGTAAATAAATACATTGAAGCCAAATAACAATTAATTAAAATGTATTTGCCTCATGATTATATATCTTGCTGTATCATTAAAGAAAATTATTTTCTAGAAAGCAATGCAATTGATAGTCATTAAAATATCATCTTATGAATATATTCCTTGTTGAAGTAGTGCTCCGCAGTTCTCATTAAGAAAGTAAATGACGTTCCGTGTATTATACATCCTTCAAATTTATCATAATTAATGAAGTGCAAATTAAATTTGTTTGTTATAGAATATGTTTTTAATGTTATTATATAAATAAACCTGTAAGGGGGGAATTTAATGTGTTCTGACATAACCAATACGATCAATTTGCTCAAATGACATCAGAGAAGCAAAAAATATAAAAACTCAAGATCGTTGAAATGTTTGAATTATTTGCTTTTTATCTTTGTGCATAAGTATATTTTAACCGATTAAGGGACATGAATATTTTTATGTAAATCTATTTTCTAAAATAAATACAAATAAAAAGTACCTAAAAAAATAAGAAAACTTTAAACAGATATGACTTAAAAGTATATAAAATATTAATTGTAATATATTAAAATATGTATCCCTAAACACAATATTGATATTTTTAATACAAAAATGTATAACAATAAATATTAAAAATAATCTGAATCTCTTCAAATTAATAAATAAGTGTAAAATCGAAACTGATTAATGCTTATATTTATAAAATATGTAACACAATAATATTTATTGTATTTTTAGAAGACATTAATTTGTTCACGCATGCAAAAATTACAATGTTCAAAATACTTCATTATTTCTTCAACAGTATTAAAACAATGTAGAATTTCTATATATTTTTTACGCATACTTTATAAATGTACATAAATAATTTCAATCTAGATTAGATTCTTTGCGTATTTGCATGATTGAAAATTGAATTTTTTTTAGCTTTAACAACTCTAAAATGTAGATAATTAGTCATTAAACTAATTGAATGAAGAATATTTAGTCTTCGTTTAATTAAACTAATTAAATGAAGAATATTTAATTAGTTTTGTCCTAACTCGATTTTTTTTAAACAGTCTTAAAGGAAATATTATTCTCAGTAGCATATTTCCCTCATCCAAATTATTCAGAATTATACACTCGATAATTAGTTATTAATATTAACAGTGATAATTTGCATTTAAATACACTTGTCATGCATCTTATGACGGTTATAATCTCTTGCAACCTTGAATGTGTTATACTATAATTGAGAAGTTACATATAAAACTGTAAATGATTGCATCTGACAATGTTTTACAACATATATACAGGGTGAATCTAAACTCTTGGGCAAAATTTTAAGGGGTGATAGTACACATCAAGACAAACAATATTAAATAGGAAACTAAGGGTGCTAAACGTCTTCCGAATACATAGGCGCCATTAAAGTTCAGGGTCCAAAATTAACCACTCTAAACGATTCAGATTTTGAGCTCAAAATTTAAGTTTTCTAAGCTTTTGAAAGCATTTAATCAGATACAAAAATAATGGTAAAAAATAGTTATTCGTTACTCCAAAGTCTAAAGCGCCCTCTATCGACATTTTAAAAACTTTTTCTTTAAAATTTATTTTTAAGAAATTACTGACATAAAGAATAGTTTTAGCGAAAACCGCAAACGAATCGACCAATTTTTCCGTTTTTTATAATTATTTGAAATTTTGGACCCTAAACTTTAATGGCGCCTATCTCCTTCGGAACCATTAGTTTCCTATTTAATATTGTTTGTCTTGATGTGTACTATCACCCCTTAAAATCTTACCCAAGAGTTTAAATTCACCCTGTTTATATAATACCTTTCAAATCAAAATATGTGAAACAAGTTCCATCAACAACATCTGACCAAATCTCTAATTTAAAGATGTTAGACTCATTATACTTGTAAGAAAAACTATTCTATTCAGTCAATGGCGTAAGAACATACATATCAATTTTTGGTGTTGCTATTTACGAACCTTTAACTGAAATACAAACACTACAAATACTTTCCAATATAGTTGAAATACACTCATGTTTGTGAAAATTGCAACGCCATGAAGGAATTGACAAATTAATGAAAATTATGCCACATATTACTGATAGTGGTATAAATAAACGATCAAATTTACAAGACAAAGAAGCAAACAGAACGTCGGAAATTAGTACTTTGTGTGTCCGCCACGCTAAGCAATGAGAGCCTGTACAAGTCGTGGCATTGAATCAAGTAGGCTTTGAATGTAATCCTGGGGAATATCATTTCAGATGGCTTCGATTTGAAGCCAAAGTTCAGTCTTACTGTGTGCCCCACCAGCTGTACGAGCGAGTCGCCGAACCATGAAATCCCAAACATGCTCGATGGGAGACATATCTGGGAAATAAGCAGGCCATGGAAGAAGTGAAACCTGTTGTGCACTGAAGAAGGCTTTTGCAGTCTGAAAAACACCTGCACGGGCATTATCCTGATGAAATAATGTGCCCGTAATGCGGCAAAGAAGGGGGAAGACCTCCGGATCCACAATTTTCCTTATGTAGCAATCACTGTTGAGGTTGCTCGCAATGTGCACTATATGGGATCGACAACTATACCCAATAGCTCCCCACACCATGTTGCCAGGAGTTTGTGTGGTATGACACTGGATAACATACCGTGGCATTAGACGTTCCCCTCTGTAACGTCTGACGCGTACTCTTCCATCATTGTACTCCAGACTGCAGCGAGATGCATCAGAAAAAGCAACTTGTTGTCACTGGACACGCCATGCGCTGTGTTGCTGAGACCACTGAAGTTGGAGACGTCTGCGATTCAGAGAGAGGGGAATCCTGTGTAGAAGAACCCTTGCACGCAGTTCATGCTGCAGCAGATGGCAACGGACTATAGTAGGGTGGAAGGAAAAAGCTTTTTCTCGAAATTCACATTGCCTGATCATTATATGGTGTGAAACTGGCTGAAACAAATTGTCTCCAAATTTTAGCTCAAAATGTTATCATCTTGAAGTTCCACACCTCAAGTGAATATTTGTATTGCCCATTTTTCAAGTTTTCAATATCTTTTTATCAAAAATAAAATAATTAATTGAATAATTAATTAATTTGTAAATTAATATTAATTACATTTTCATCAATAAAATGCTTCATTAAAATGTTATTGTCAGATGTCAGTGCTATAAAGGGCATTTCGTACATAAATATCAAATTTATACTCCAAAATCTAATAGATGGCTTCACATATTCTAATATGATATTTATTTTATCGTGACCTAAGGAGACACATGACTTTTATTGTATGGAATGATTCGTTTCTGACACTGTTGTCTTTGTTTCAACCACTAATTTGTTTATTTTTTTTTGGACAGGACAATACGGACATTTAATTTAAGCAGACCTCAACAAGAAGTGAAACTTTTAGTAGTGTTTTTGGAACTCCAGTACAACTAAAAGAGACAGTGTTACCCACGTATGCTGATTTAATGAAGCATTTCCTATGGATAAAAAATGATATCTTGGGGATGCAAGAGAACAAGAAAGATCCTTCAGTAAAAAATATCAGCGAATTTTTTTCTTGCGACATTGAAAGAATTTGGAAGAAAGCCTCCTTGCCTCTGATAAGTCATCAAGAAATTATTCGTATTTTACAATGAAAAGTTACTTCAATGGCAGAAAGGACAAAACTATAATGCAAGAACAGAAGGGAAGTTTTTATATACGACTATAGCTCCAGAAGAGCAAATTGTTTTATTGTCAGAACCTGGTTCTGTTTATATAGGACATGTGAAACCGGATTCAAGCTGTAGTGCGGACATTATACGAAGCATCATGAAATTCATTACACAGAAAGGAATTACACTTTCGGAACTGGTAGCCTTTGGGTGTGATGGAACGAGCGACAACGCTGGAAAGAAAAATGGCACAGTTAAATGGCTTGAAATCTTTGTTGGCCACTGGTTTTTATGATTATTGCATACTAATGATCTACCTCTTTGCCGCCTTTTCTAGAAAATACATCTGGACCACGCCACTTTTCTGGAATAATAGAAAAATCTCTAGAAACATGCAAAACCCATGATGTGACACGTTTTGTTTCTATTCCAGTTGCTCTGCCTAAAATGAATAAAAATAACCCCAGTACAGACAAAAAATATATTTGATATTTCTAGGGCAGCATCCTCAGGGGAGTGCCTTCCAGATTTAGCAAACAGAAGTCTCAAAACGATGCCTCATTCAAGATGGCTCACTACTGTCAACAGATTTCTGTGCCTATATGTGTCAACTGCCGAACCAATAAAACAGTTTGAGCTCCTAGTAAAATATGTCATGAAACTTTACGTGCCATCCAGGTTTAAAATAAAGAAAATCCCAAGTACTATTCATGGAACACGTCACCTGCACCGAATGTTAAGCTCGTTCTTGCCAGAAGATTTTAAGTCAATCATTCACGAAGTTATTCAAAGGAACACTTATTTTGCTCACACTGAAAACATACTGTTGGCAATGCTGTTAGATGAACGGTAACATATTCGAAAACTGAGCCTCAGAAGAATGCTGAAAAGAAGAAAAATTGACTAGAAGAGAAAGATACGGCAATTTGATCTTCCAAATTAAAATTTCGAAGCAGAAAAATAATTTGAGAGGATTCACTGTGAAAGTCCTTTGGAATCACCAGCCAACATGAACCTCAGTGACGAAGAGATGCCAAGTTTGATCAGAAACAGTTCACAATTTGACACAGAGAAGCTCTCTTGCCATTTTCAAGCAGTAGAGAGGCATGTGTGAATGGTAACATAAGCATCATTGGTAACATGTGGATCAGAAGCCAGGGATGGATAATTTCGCAGTGGAATCAAGTCAGAAAAAGAACTTTCAAAGTTTGACATTAAAGTTGAATTTTTTACCCTCATGTGGAATCTAAAATTGAAGACTGATTAAAGGGAAACGTTTTGCTGTTTCTTTTTATTAATTAGAACTGTTTTAAGTCTATTGTATAAAGCTATTGTAAAGATTAAAATTAAATAAAAGAAATAGATATTTTTAATTTTTGAATTAACATTCTTTTCTTTGACCCCCTGTGTGGAACCAGAAGATGATGTGTGATTGCGCTGGGATTTTTTTCCAGTGTCTTTTTTGCCAAAGAGCACCATTTGTTATGTCAGAAAATATTTAAAAAAAAAAATTGGCCTTTTTCACTCCACCCTACTGTAGAGCTAGACAACAAAACACATGTAGCTGTGCTCCAACGTTGTGCTAACACACGAGATTACGATGTACGGTCCGTCATAGCCATGCGGATGAGGTGTCTGTCGCCCAGTGCCGTTGTGCTATTGTGTGGCCCACTACCAGGTTTTCGCCTTGTTTGATTCTCCTCTGTCCATTTCTTCCAAGCACGCATCACTGTTGTGGCATTACACTGAGTGCGAACAGCGATTTCTCGATACGAAAATCCGCCTTCTCGCACCCCGACGATGCGGCCTCGTACGAACTCCGTTAATTGTTGATATGGCTTCCTCCGCTTTTGACGTGGCATATTGACCACCGAGGCTAACGAAAAAGACGGGCTACCACAGTGCATTCCACTTATCTTTTTTTACAGACCGCCAGAGTGACGTGTTGCTCTTTACGTACACCTGCATTGGTGGATTCGAGCATCACGTGACTCCCGCGGTCTGTAAAAATAGATACGCATAAAGCACCGCGGTAGCCTTTCTTTTTCGTTAGCCTCGTGACCACCAATGAAACGTTTACTGCAGACAGAGGGAGATAAGCGGATTTTAACGCATCTTTAAAGTCCTTTATTAACCTCGATAAAGCGGTTGATAAAGAGACGGTTCTCATTTCATGCATGCGCAATCTCTTTGTAATTCTAATCATTTGCATATCGTACCTCACTTTACAGTTCCTGTAAGTTTGGTTCATTTTGCATAATTCTTTCATGGTATTGCAATTTTCAAAAACATCAGTGTATATTAATAACTTCGGTATGCCTGTCTCTCTGTGTGGCTTTCTGTCATTCCGCTCTCCAACTCTCGTAAATATTCACGAATTGACATGCGGTTAATATATGTTATTGATGTTTACAGTAGCATGTTCGTGTTGAAATTGAATTCCGTCGCATTTACGGTTCATTTACAGGACACTCTAAAAATATTGAGTAATAATACAGTCTATGGTGAACAAAATGGTTGCATTACATTTTAGTGTTTTTACAGTATTTGAAACATAATGAAAATGATATTCAACACTGAAGTGGACTACAACCAATTTTGTATACAGTTTAAAGTAAGAAAAAATATTTTTTACAGAAACGCACAGATAATACTTTACAATTTGTTCTATGGAGGACAATTGTATTTGAATCATGTTGTATTTCAAACACAAGGAAATTTATATTCGCCAATATTGTTTACTACACCCTTTTTTATCTAGATCAAAAAGTGGGTAGCATTTATCATTCATGTACAAGGACACATAGAATAATTTGGTGTAACTGATAAATTCTGGAAGAGCATCTTAAACCATGTTATGCATTTTTAAAAGTAACTCGTATTTCGTGTATTATAGGATGTGTATAAATAGCATAACTAGTATGCAAGGCTTCACGAGAGACTTCACACATATTACCTGATATGGGCAGAAATTGATTAAAGTGGATTTTGTAGATTAGGTTTTTTCTTCAAATTGTTTATTTAAATATCTCATTTTGTTGTGTAGAAAAAAAATATTTGCTTAACACTGTTCAGATAGTGTATGATTGCGTTTCATAATCTATTGCTGATGTATGGTTTTTCGTTATTGTTTAAACATAGAATGCAAATAATTACAAAGCTTATTGCAATGGAGTAAGCTAAATAAGATTATTGTAAACTGATAGCTTTTTAGCTATTTGTAATCAAAAAAAGAATTTTTATAATGAACCTTATTAATTTTTTGCGACACTAAAAAATTATTAATAAAAATCAAACCTTTTTTAAAATTGATATTATAGAAAGTCTCATGTAAAGCTGTTTTAACTTAGAAAGATAATACTTGTTGGAAATTATGATAAAAGAACATAAAAAAACTGCTTTATAAAGTTTCTTTTTCGAATCATTGCAAAATATTTTGAGTTTAAAAACTCCTAACTATAATAAAGTAGTAAGTTCTCTGTGATGGAGAGATGAACCTCTCATCATCTTTCATTATGAAAGAACACTAAACAATATAATTATGCATAAACAGTCAGAGTTGTCATACAAATATGATATTTGATATCGAAATCATTGGAACAATGAGATGACTCTCAAAACCCTATTCATTTTATAAGAATATTTTAATTAAAATAATTAAGTTTTTATTCTATATATATATATATATATATAGTTCACTGTAAACAACAGATACATTGATAATGAGATGGAGACATAAGTCTGCACTTTTACAATACATCTGAAATAGGTTGGCAGATTTTATTGCTCAAATATATGACAGTCATAAATCTGCCTTGTACAGCTGCAGAGAAACATCATCCGTTTTCCAGGAGTCCTGAGACCACGTGACCAGAGTAGGGGTCAAAACGGTGGACTAATGAAAAACATGGTTTTGTTCAAGGAGGACCAATAGACGAAAAAAGACGGCCCACAAAAATTAAGAGGAGGAGAAAAAACATCGCCCCCTCAGAATTGAAGAGGAAGAGAAAAATTCATCCAAGATTCAGTTCGAAGTTTCCTAACCCAGAATGAAGGTTGTGCAAAAAAATGCACGTTTACTTTAGTCATTTTGACTGTAATGCAAGGAGTATATATTTTTATTTGTGTTTGTGTCGTCGTACAAAAAGAACGTGGAGCTGATAGGACGATGGATGACCTCTACCTAGAAAAAGGTATCTCAAATATTATATGCTCGTAATAACTGTGCATAACATTTTAATTGTTTGTGGGAAGAATATGATGCATGCTAATGCACACAGGGATTGTTCTCCCAGGAATTTTGCATCGTAAAAAAATTAGATTAACCTTCAATCAAAAATAATAATGTTAAGTATTAAACTTTTTTCTATGCTATTTGTAAATAGCATTTTTTTGTGAAGCAAGTAGTATACGAGCAATTAATGATAATGATTGTTTTTTTTATATTTATTTTATAGATTAAATGTAAATATCATTGTATATACTGTGAATAAACTAATTTTAATGTTAAAATTCAAGATTTAATTTTTCTTCTCTTTGGTGATGACTCAGTTTCTTTTATTTAATTTTGATTTAGCGATTTTTTTTTCTAGATGAATAATTTATGGAAGGACACCAGCTTAATCTTAACTTCATCTTTCTCTTAAGGTCATGTTCAACTAAATAATCACAACGCTTTAATTTAAATTCTATATGCTGGTATTTCTTTCAGCATCTCTACATGACCCAGAGAATTTATTTGGTAAATACGATCATTTTTTTAATGCTGAATTCAAAATTACAATTAGCTCTTTGTTGATTTTTATGTGGAATGATAAATTAATTTTTAAAATCGTAACCTAATGTACACTTGGCAATATCATTCCAGCATATGATCACAAGACTAATTAATGGTGTTTCGTGACTCAGGCCTTTTATTTGGCTAGGATGCGAGTCTGGAAATTATTGTGGTAAAATAAATGTAAAAAATAAATGCTTAAGGCTATTTAATTTTGTTAGCTAGTATATATTGATTTGCTGTTCTTATTTGATAAGTAGAAATTTTTTTTTTGTTTGTAAAAATAAAATTTAGGCAAATCACATTTATTTTAATTTTTAATCTTGTAGGTTACGTAGTTAAATTTCAATGAAAATTTTAATTTGTAGTAAAAATAAAATTTTAATTAACTATGAGCATCACCAATAACAGCTATAAAAATAATAAAGAAAAATGTTTCAAATAATCAATAGTATAGTTAGAGTTAATCAATGCGAGATTTCCTACTCTGTATAAAACTGATGGTACACTGATCACATTTATATAAATTTGGAGGTTATTTATGCAACTGTAATATGTATTTCCAAATAGTGAATGTAGAGCTGAAATAGGATGTTTTCTTGCAAAATGCTTTAAATTATTTTTACTATGTATACAATTCTAAGCAGTGAAATTACAATATATATTTTATAATAATGTTATGTGTATCTACAAATGTTAATTTTTTTTTAATATATCATGTATGTATAGTTCTGAAATATTTTAAATAGTGAGAATTCATTTTTGAAATTTATATAAGGTGAAACAAAATTTTGTATATTTTTATGTGTAAAGTAAATTTGATCTGGTCACAAAAACTAATGTTTGAAAGGGTATGCCCAATAATAAACGCAAATTCAAAAGAAAAAGCGTAGATCTAAATAATTCGGGGATAAAAACTAGGAGCCAAGGAAAAAAAATAAAAGAAAAAACTTCAAGCGTAAATGCGACTTCAAAAAGCTCTAGCACAGATAATCGTAATAATAAAATAAAGAAAGCTGTAAAGGAAAATTGTACTTTAAATTTAAATATGGCTCAACCAAATGTTGACACCATTCTAAATTTAATTCCCACCTTTGACGGGAAAAAGGGAACCACAATTGATTTTTACATTAAGGAATTTTGCATTGTAAAAAAATTAGATTAACCTTCAATCAAAAATAATAATGTTAAGTATTAAACTTTTTTCTATGCTATTTGTAAATAGCATTTTTTTGTGAAGCAAGTAGTATACGAGCAATTAATGATAATGATTGTTTTTTTTATATTTATTTTATAGATTAAATGTAAATATCATTGTATATACTGTGAATAAACTAATTTTAATGTTAAAATTCAAGATTTAATTTTTCAAACATCATTCAAAGATGACACAAAACTGATCATTTTAAAGGCTAAACTGGCATAGCCAGGGAAAAATTGGCAAATAACGAAACATTAGCGAATGAAACTGATTTTGAAAAATTCAAAAAATCATTAATAGAAATTTTTCAACCCAAACAAAAATTTGCTGATATTCAAAATAAATTCTTTTCACTTAAACAGAAACCAGAACAGAGTGCCAGCGATTTTATTTTGGAGTTTAAAGAGATATCAAAACGTTATATCGAGCAAAACACTGATGTTGAACAGAATGGTTCGACGAAATTTATAGAAATGGTTAAACTAACGCGTTTTCTTGACAGCATTCGAGCTGATGTTGCGCTTGATATCAGGAAGGTATCACCAACCAATTTTGAGGAAGCTTGTAAAATAGCCATCAAAATGGAACAAGCATACAATTCCAATAATTTACAGGAAATAAATAATCTGGAAACTAAACAAAACGCGGAGTTTGTAGAAAATTTGGTTAAATTAAATACGCAAAGCGCAGACCAAATTAAAGCATTGACTTCCGAAATAAATAATTTAAAATTAGATGCTACTAGGGGTACCCAAAATAAAGAAAGATTTTGTTATATCTGCAAGGTAAATTCTCATAACACGGAGGTTTGTTGGTATAATATGAAAAATCAAGCAAATAATAAAAACAATGAAAAACGGGGTAATCAGCGGTATAAGCATAATTCTGATAGTAGAAATACTGCTAAATTTTCTAATAATCAGATGCAAGCGCAGAGTTCTGCGAATACTGTCAATCATGGTGGTTTTCTTCCATACCCCCCACTACCCAATTATTTTCACAGCTTCGACCCATATGATCAAAATTATCAGTTTGCGCAAAACAATTTTGGACAAAATTCGGGACAAGATTTCAGGCGAAATAATGGGAATTACAACAAACGAAATTTCTCCAATAGGGGTAATTATGATAAAACGAACAGAGACAAGTCATCCAGAAATGACGATAGGCAAAGTAGAAATGACAGATCACACCCAAATAAAGGTTCTGAAAATAAAAATAACAAAAATTCAAAAAAATAGTTCAGAGGCTTACAGTTGATAATAACAAGCGCCTGCGTGAGTCTCTACAAGGCAGGCAGTCCAAAGTAAAAAAAATCATAGCAAGTGTCAGTAACCCTGAGAATGATAGTCTACCTATTATTACTTTTGAAATTAATGGGATAAAAATCAATGCATTACTAGATTGTGGAGCGGCTGTGAGCCTAGCAACGCCCTCTTTGTTTAATCAATTAAAAGAAACTGGTATAAAGCCTAAATATCTTGCAAATCAGATTCAAATTAAAACATTAACTGATTCCGCAATTTATTTTAAACAGTGCGTGAAAATGTCCTTTCGTTTAGAAGGAGTCTTCACAACAGGCACATTTTACATCACTAGTAAGGATTTTGGTAGAAAATATCAACTACTTTTAGGGTATGATTTTTTAAAGAATAATAAAATGATCTTGAATTTTGATGATAAAACTTTACAGTTCAAAAATAAGAAAATTAAACTTCAATTTAATATGAATGATAATACTATGGGAATTAATAACTTAACAACAAAGGAAATATCGGTCAATAGTGAGAGAACTTCAGAAACAAATAATAAAAGTAAACTAAATTCTAAAAATAAGAAAAAAAAATTTTAATCTTTCAGGGATAAAATAAAATTTGCGAAAACTATTAAAAATGTCCATCTGAAACCAGGGCAGGAGAAAATTGTAAAATTACAGTGTCCAGAAGACTTAGAAGAAAATATCATGATTTTACTAGAACCCATAGAGAATAACTTAAAAATTAATCTTGAGGCATCCATTCATGAAATTAATAAAGAAAGACAAGTTAATATAATCATAAAAAATGAATCGGAAAAAAAGATCTTTTTACCCAAAGATAAATCAATAGGTCAAATTGATATGAATTTCTTAATTCAGAAGGATAGGGAAGTCAAGGAAATTGAAAAAGGGGCAGTTTATGAAGTAAACAATTTAAGTATTGATGAAGTGAGAAAACTTAGAGAAGCAGAGCTCTCCCCTGACGATTTTAAGATCAATCATTTGCCAGACAGTATTCGGGAAAGAGTTAAAAACATGCTACTAGCAAATGCCCATGCATTTTCAAAGAATTACAAAACTTTAGGCAAATGCTCAAAAGTAGTTCCTAGGTTTAACCTAACGCATAATTTTCCCATACAAGCTAAACCGTACAAAATAAATCAAAACATCAAAGAATATGCAAAAAAGAGATACAGGAACTGCTGGAAGCCAACATAATTCAAAAAAGTGATTCTAACTACGCTTTTCCTGTAATATTTATGAGAAAAAAAAGCAATGATAACAAAGAAACTAAGTTTAGAATGGCAATTGATTTCCGTTTGCTAAATGAGATTCTGGAATCATATCCTTACCCTATTCCGGACATAAAAGAAATTTTACAGAATATAAGTGCAAAGAAATATTACACCGTTCTCGATCTGCATAGTGCTTTTTTTCAAATACTGGTAAGACCTGAAGATAGCTACAAATTAGCTTTTATCACAGAGAATGGTCGTTATTCCTTTTTACGCCTCCCGTTCGGGACAAAATTATCCACAGGGGTCTTTGCCAATCTAATTAACGATACTTTGGGACACTTTGATAAGAGTGAAGTCTCTTACTTTGTGGATGACGTCATATTGGCAGCGAATTCTTTAGAGGAAATGATAAATTTAATTGACAGAGTGTTAAAAACATTAATTGAGAATAATCTAACAATAGATCCAGCTAAAATGCAAATCTGCTTAGAAGAAATTGAATTTCTAGGATTCTCAGTCAATGAGAAAGGTTATTCTCCCTCTAAAAAGAACCTCAATAAAATTCAAAGTTTAGTCAGACCAAAAAATAAAAAAGCTGTTAAATCTTTACTGGGTCTAGCCAATTATTTTAGGTCTTTAATAAAAAACTATTCCACAATTGTAGACCCACTAATTAATCTTACAAAAGACAATGTTAAATTCACATGGGATGACAAAGCCGAACAAGCCTTTAAGGATATCCAAACTGCAATTTTACAGAATCCAACGCTGAGACCTCCTGATTACACAAAAGAATTTTATCTGATCACAGACGGCTCTAAGGTGGCTATTTCAGGAATTTTGGCTCAGAAAATTGATGGGGAATTACTCCCAATTGAATTTTTCGGCAGGAAGCTTAGGGAGCCAGAGAAGAAATACCATAGTTTAAAGTTTGAACTGTTAGCGGTTCATGAATCTGTCATGCATTTTAAGCATATGCTAGCAGGAAGAAGATTCCAAATTCTGACAGATTCAGAAGCACTAGCAAAGGGTCTCAACATTGAAAAACAATCGGATATTATGGCCAGATGGTTAGAACATCTACAAGAGTTTGATTTTTCTTTTGGTCATATACAGGGAGAGACCAATCCTGCAGATTATATATCCCGAAATATAAATAATTTAACCATAATAGAACTTCAAAATAATTTATTCGCCGTCAATCAAGCTATTTCAGATAATAATGTTAAAGAACAACAATTACAAGATGAAAAATTAAACAAAATTATTGAAAAGATCAAAAATAAGAAAGAAAACAAAAACACTAAAAAATATGCACTCAATGCTAAAGAAATTTTAATTTTAAAACCAGGAACTGATAATAAGGAACTTTTAATAGCTCCAGAGAATCTTAAATTAGAAATTATAGAAGAGGCTCATAAACCTCACTTTGCATTTAAGAAGACCTATGATATCATAAAAACAAGATTTCATTGGACAGGAATGTACAGAGATATCAAAACTTACTGCAACAATTGCATTCCATGCAACCAAACTAAACAACATCCCAAAATCAAAGTTCCGATACAGAAAGTTATCAAAGATCATGAAGTGGGACATGCAATCCATTGCGATGTTATAGGGCTGCTTCCAATGTCATTCAAAAAGAACAAATTTATTCTGACAATCATTGATTCTACATCAAGATTTTTGGAAGCCGTCCCACTTCGAAATGTGGAGGCCCAAACTATACTAAATGTCTTGAATAAGTACTTTGCAGCCTATGGATTACCGAAACAGTGTACGATGGACAATGCAAAATATTTTCGCGCAGATGTTTTCAAAGAATATCTTAAAACATTAGGTATAGAGCCACATTTTGCCAGTGCCTACCATCCAGTATCGAATGGAATTGCAGAAGTTGCAAATAAGGTAATAAAAAACTCGATTGTTGCCATGTCAAACCGTACACTAGAGTGGGACACGCGCTTGGACTTCTTTAAATTATGTTATAATTCTAGTGTCCACAGAGCGACTGGTTTCACTCCCTCAATGATGTTCTTTGCACGCGAAATCAAAACTCCATTCTCAGTGCATCTACCAGCACAAGAAATTTGCTCTAAAGAGTATGTTAAAAATCGCGTACAACACATAAAAGAAGTTAAGCTACAAGCATTAGCCAATCAAGAGAAAATTATGAAAGAATACATCAATGAGGAAGAGTTAAAAAGAGTAAAATTTCTTGAAAAAGGGCAGCATTGCTACCTAAAATGTGTGGGACACACAGGCGCGCTAGACAGAAAGCATGAGGGTCCATTTGAGGTCAAATTGCGATTTCGCAACAACAACTACTTACTAAAAGATCTAAGCAACCCACAGAGAAAACTCATCAAACGGCATATTGACAAACTATTTTGTACCACAAAGGTAAATTATGAGGAGGTGGATCAAAAGATGGACAATGCCAATGATGGACAGAACAGTAGTAGTTAGAATGTAAATAAAATAATTTTAGTACTTCGTCTAGGCTTAACTAAATTGATGTAAATAAATAATTTTTTTTCTATCCATTTTCAAAATTTGTTTAGATAATCTAGAAATGTAAATTCTGTTTTTTAGATAAATTATTGGAATTTTAATGTTAAAAAAAAAAAAAGAAAAAAAAAAAAAAAAGAAAAAAAAAAAGAAAAATCGGAAAAAGTCACAGACAGTGACAAACAAAAAAGAAAACCTATATTATTTTGGTTTAAAATAATAAAAAAATAATAAATTTTTTTGTAAATATAACAATGTGTGTCATATGACAAACAACTGTTTTTTTTTTAAATGTGCAAATTTATATGAAAATTTGATTGGGACAATTTTTTTTTGTCTCTCTCTCCTATCTAACAAATTTTGTGGCAAATCTTAATTCATGTAGAGAATTAGAAGTTTTGATTCTAGTAATGTTTTCTAACAAAATTGTGAAATTCAAATAAATCCCCCAAAATGATAAATATATATAAACAATTTTTTTCACAATATCAAAATTTATGTATAAGGCAAAATTGGACAAAATATAAACATCAAATATTCAGAATAGTCATACAGTAAGAGTAGCACCTGAAAACATATATTGGTCAAAAGAACAATAATAAGATAGAATTTTGAAGTAGAATTTTTTTTATTTAATGAGGAATAATCTGTTTACCGATGAGAAGATTTGTAAAATGAGGAAAAGGTAAAATATTTGCATTCAAATTTAGTCAGTGGGTAATAAAAGATTACATTTTATTAAAAATACCACAGTTTTCTAGAAACAGTAATGTTTCAAAAGATAAATTGGCTAAAAGCAAAGAAAAATATTCCAAAAATTAAATAGATTTTTTTTTCTTTTAAAAAAGAAAGAATGATTCTGAAATCAGCTATCTCGGACATCAAAATAATTTGATAACAGTCCATCAGTAAAAGGCAAAGTGAAGTCAAAATTTTCACTGGATAGCACATAGTGGAGCAAATAACCGTAATTTTTTTTTGTAAGAGAAAGAAAAAAATAATAAATTACGTAAGTCACTGTAAATATAAAAGGCAGAGACTTAAAAGGTATGTTTCCACAAAATACAATAATTGTATAATAAAATATTCAAAATGTGAGAATTTATATAGAATAAATAAATGTACTCTGAAATATGTTTAAAAGAGTGTATAGCATGTGACTTCTAGGTCATTGCATTTCAGTTTAGGCTGAGTTTATGCACGAATATATAATTTTTTTAATTAAATTAATTTAAATCTTTTAAATATATTGGGTGATGCAAGTTGCATTAAGGAAAATCCCACAGTTAGTACATATCATATTCCTGTTTCACAGTCATTTGAATTAAGTGACAATAAAAAAAAAAAAAAAACCATCAGGAGCAAATTTTGACAGAGAGTCATTTAAAATATATATATATTAATTAAATTCTTTAAAGATACAGGATTTAGTTTGACAGTTGGTTTATTAGAGTTAAGGTGCATAAAAAAAAAAAAAAAAAAAAAAAAAAAAAAGATTTTTTTCGTTCAGGGCAGTCAGGTTGTCTATGTAAACAAACGGGACAGCAGATAAGCTGGATTTAAGAAGAGAGGAATGAATGAAATCTTTCTCACCAATTGGATGACGCCAAGTTGGGGGGAGTCTCATTTCCTGTAAAGCTCATTTCAACCCAAGGAGGGTGGTACTTGGACAGCGAACTTCTCTTTTCTCTGAAAGAAGAGAGCAATAAATATCAAGGTGTACACGTACAGAGAACAGTCATTAAAATAATTTATACAACATTTCCATTTAAATTTAGGATTTGTTGTTGAGCGAACATTCTTTTCGATTCAAGTTATTTCGAAAGTTAAAATTATGACAGTATTGAGAATTTCTTTTGATTTTAATCCTGTTTGAAGAATTTAGAATTTCGTAATTAATAATTCTTCCAAGTAAATTAATTCATTCTCATGTCGCTCATAAAACTACAAAATTTAGTAGAAGCAATAAAAAAATAAAATAGTTCAAATAAATAGATTTCAAACTTATTTTACTAAGTAGAAATTCCCAAAGATTAATAACAAAACAAATAAAGAAATAAATAAAAGGGAACTTGAAATATTTATAGATAATAAGAAATAAATATAAATTTATTTATTATCCCGTATCAAATATTGAAAACTTCCATTTTAAATGATCATAATATAATAACTAATTGCTTTTAAATTATTGTTAATTGACAATTAAATAAGCGGTCATGCAAGTAAGTTTTATTCAACAATTCACGAATAAAAGTTACACAAAAATTTTGTAATTAAGTTTTTTTTATTAAGATTTTAAGGACAGAATTACTTTAATAAAGATTCAAAATTATTCCTTAAATACCATTTGTTAGAAATATTTTAAATATAAAATTCAATATAGTATGTGGAAAAAAAAATTCGTTTTAGACATTAATTTCTAAATCAAAATCGGATTTAAAATTTTTCTTTCATTAAAAAGTAATGAAAATAAGATAAATAATGTAAAATATTCACCATGTTTTAAGATTTTAAACTTGTTTTTCTAAATAAAAACATAAAAGAATTACATTAAAACGCATGGAGAATTATATTTTATAAAATTTAAAAATTCAAACAAATTATTAAAAGTGGAAATGGTACGTACTTTAAACGGATGTTGAGTGCTCCGGGTTTTTTTTTTTTTTCAATCATGACGATTTGGTTTCGCTGGCGAAGTCAATTCAATTTTCCGGCCGGATCATGAAAGAATTTTGGAAAACAGGGGCATCTTTCGACGATTCCAATCAGTGGTACGAACCTAAAAATTTCATAAAAATATTATATAACTCAATAATAATTATATTATTTTTTTCACAAGATAATTTAACATTTTTCAAATTATAAACAAACAAATACTAAGAATAATAATACTAATATAATGCATGAATATAAACATTTGTGAGATCTCACGCAATTAATTCAAGTAATCATAATATCGCGTATATTTGGATAGACATAAATAAACAAATGATAAGAATCCAAGCAAAAGTGATAAATCGTGTCAGCGAAATTAGATATCAGTTTTCACTAGAACAAACAAACACTTCAGTTAGTTAGTAAATCGCGTTGTTGATGTAACTGGGAGGAGATTTGTAACCAGATCATGTTTTTTTTTTTTTTCTTTCTAAGGAAATTTAGTGCAAAAATAAAATTTTTTTTGGTACTTACAAAAGCATAAGATAAATCTTGGGATCCAGTCTGCTAATAAAGTAAGATACAATTAAATATAAATAATAATGGAAATTAAAGATATTGGATTAAACATTTGTCAGATAGCAAATACATCATTTTGTAATGAGATATGGGACTATTTGAACACCGATAGAACATTAGTAGAATTCGGGATAATTCATTATTTTGAATTAATTTCAGAATTTTTTTTTTCTGAGAAGGCCATGGATTTAGTAGAAGAGAGAAGTCAATTCACCGTTGCTGCGTAGTTATACACAGTGAATTGATAACCGTTTATCTAATTCATCAAAGAGTGCAGTCAGAATCACTTTTTCGGAATTCTGACTGTAAATTGTGTAAATATGTATATAGAAGTAAAACCTGGAAGGAAAAAACATTCATTACTAAAACCCCACCCCCCTGCTTGAAACCACTGCGAGTAGCACTTGCCATTTTTTTCTCTTTTCCTTGTTACCTTAGGAGACACACGTTGTGGCAGCTTGCGGTATTCAGGTCTTGTTGGACATCTAAAACAAAAAAAAATAAATAGATTAAATATAGTGTAATTCTATTGGGATGCGAATTTTTTTTACGAGGAAAATCCTTTTTGAGCAGGAGAAGTCAAGGTTCGCTAACTGTGCTAACTACAAAACGCGCGTCATTTTGCAAGAAAAGTACACTTCGTACTGGGCAAACAGGTTTTTGAACTGACCAGTAGCTAGGACCATCTCATTTTCGGCATCAGGGATAAAGGAAAATAGATTAGTAGTACTAATCGTTTTTTTTTCCTTCTTTCCCGTGCTCAAGTAGAAGGGTCCACTATTTATCTCTTGAAGAGAGAATCTGGTGTAAAGGGAGAGTGTTTCTCACTTTCACTCTTTGGATGAAAGGTGGGAGAAAAAATGAAAGCGGGATAAGGTCCTTATCTCCGCATCTTCTCTTATTCGACAGAGAATCTCAACGCGGGTAGTGTTAAAATAAAGATGTTTGAATGATGAAATAAGCATATATATATATTTCATTTCTTTTATTGTTGAATAATAAAAATAAATGATAGATCAAGTGTGTTGTATAAACTATACTCAATAACATAAGTTTTATAAACAAATAATGAGACAAATATATTTCTTTTGTCGTTCAGAAAATGTAGAAACAAAATTGTCTGTATACTTGTATAGCTTATAAAAGACATTCCATTGTTGAATATTTATGCCATTGTTGTTGTATGCAAAAAAGTGAAATGTATTACATATATAATCACAGTTATGGTATTTGATATATAAATTTGTATATTTTTTATCAGTTGCCAGTTACCATGTTGTGTAGTATTTTGGGATTTAAATTTAAATGTAAACTTTATTTCAAATTCATTTTGCTTTGAATTATTTTGGCATTCTTAAAGTTTTTTAAGTTATTCAAATTACGTAATGCACATAAATATTGAGCATATAAAACCTGTCAAGTGAATCAACTATGCAGCATGCCACGATTACAGTAAAGTAGAACTTTTCCAAAGGTTCTGTGGTTGTATGAAAGACACAATTTCAGGTTACTGCCACCTGCAGTTCCTATAAACCAAACTTCAGCTAGACTATTATCTGCTACTCTGAACTACTAAATTATCAGAACTTTGTTTCATGATATATACTGAACTGTACTGTGAATAAACAACTCTGATGTGAATAGGAGCATCAATCTGACAAAAAACAAAGGAAGGACTCTGCCTTCATTTTTTTTTTCTAATGACCGGGTGAATGATGGAGAGATGAACCTCTCATCATCTTTCATTATGAAAGAACACTAAACAATATAATTATGCATAAACAGTCAGAGTTGTCATACAAATATGATATTTGATATCGAAATCATTGGAACAATGAGATGACTCTCAAAACCCTATTCATTTTATAAGAATATTTTAATTAAAATAATTAAGTTTTTATTCTATATATATATATATATATAGTTCACTGTAAACAACAGATACATTGATAATGAGATGGAGACATAAGTCTGCACTTTTACAATACATCTGAAATAGGTTGGCAGATTTTATTGCTCAAATATATGACAGTCATAAATCTGCCTTGTACAGCTGCAGAGAAACATCATCCGTTTTCCAGGAGTCCTGAGACCACGTGACCAGAGTAGGGGTCAAAACGGTGGACTAATGAAAAACATGGTTTTGTTCAAGGAGGACCAATAGACGAAAAAAGACGGCCCACAAAAATTAAGAGGAGGAGAAAAAACATCGCCCCCTCAGAATTGAAGAGGAAGAGAAAAATTCATCCAAGATTCAGTTCGAAGTTTCCTAACCCAGAATGAAGGTTGTGCAAAAAAATGCACGTTTACTTTAGTCATTTTGACTGTAATGCAAGGAGTATATATTTTTATTTGTGTTTGTGTCGTCGTACAAAAAGAACGTGGAGCTGATAGGACGATGGATGACCTCTACCTAGAAAAAGGTATCTCAAATATTATATGCTCGTAATAACTGTGCATAACATTTTAATTGTTTGTGGGAAGAATATGATGCATGCTAATGCACACAGGGATTGTTCTCCCAGGAATTTTGCATCGTAAAAAAATTAGATTAACCTTCAATCAAAAATAATAATGTTAAGTATTAAACTTTTTTCTATGCTATTTGTAAATAGCATTTTTTTGTGAAGCAAGTAGTATACGAGCAATTAATGATAATGATTGTTTTTTTTATATTTATTTTATAGATTAAATGTAAATATCATTGTATATACTGTGAATAAACTAATTTTAATGTTAAAATTCAAGATTTAATTTTTCTTCTCTTTGGTGATGACTCAGTTTCTTTTATTTAATTTTGATTTAGCGATTTTTTTTTCTAGATGAATAATTTATGGAAGGACACCAGCTTAATCTTAACTTCATCTTTCTCTTAAGGTCATGTTCAACTAAATAATCACAACGCTTTAATTTAAATTCTATATGCTGGTATTTCTTTCAGCATCTCTACATGACCCAGAGAATTTATTTGGTAAATACGATCATTTTTTTAATGCTGAATTCAAAATTACAATTAGCTCTTTGTTGATTTTTATGTGGAATGATAAATTAATTTTTAAAATCGTAACCTAATGTACACTTGGCAATATCATTCCAGCATATGATCACAAGACTAATTAATGGTGTTTCGTGACTCAGGCCTTTTATTTGGCTAGGATGCGAGTCTGGAAATTATTGTGGTAAAATAAATGTAAAAAATAAATGCTTAAGGCTATTTAATTTTGTTAGCTAGTATATATTGATTTGCTGTTCTTATTTGATAAGTAGAAATTTTTTTTTTGTTTGTAAAAATAAAATTTAGGCAAATCACATTTATTTTAATTTTTAATCTTGTAGGTTACGTAGTTAAATTTCAATGAAAATTTTAATTTGTAGTAAAAATAAAATTTTAATTAACTATGAGCATCACCAATAACAGCTATAAAAATAATAAAGAAAAATGTTTCAAATAATCAATAGTATAGTTAGAGTTAATCAATGCGAGATTTCCTACTCTGTATAAAACTGATGGTACACTGATCACATTTATATAAATTTGGAGGTTATTTATGCAACTGTAATATGTATTTCCAAATAGTGAATGTAGAGCTGAAATAGGATGTTTTCTTGCAAAATGCTTTAAATTATTTTTACTATGTATACAATTCTAAGCAGTGAAATTACAATATATATTTTATAATAATGTTATGTGTATCTACAAATGTTAATTTTTTTTAATATATCATGTATGTATAGTTCTGAAATATTTTAAATAGTGAGAATTCATTTTTGAAATTTATATAAGGTGAAACAAAATTTTGTATATTTTTATGTGTAAAGTAAATTTGATCTGGTCACAAAAACTAATGTTTGAAAGGGTATGCCCAATAATAAACGCAAATTCAAAAGAAAAAGCGTAGATCTAAATAATTCGGGGATAAAAACTAGGAGCCAAGGAAAAAAAATAAAAGAAAAAACTTCAAGCGTAAATGCGACTTCAAAAAGCTCTAGCACAGATAATCGTAATAATAAAATAAAGAAAGCTGTAAAGGAAAATTGTACTTTAAATTTAAATATGGCTCAACCAAATGTTGACACCATTCTAAATTTAATTCCCACCTTTGACGGGAAAAAGGGAACCACAATTGATTTTTACATTAAGGAATTTTGCATTGTAAAAAAATTAGATTAACCTTCAATCAAAAATAATAATGTTAAGTATTAAACTTTTTTCTATGCTATTTGTAAATAGCATTTTTTTGTGAAGCAAGTAGTATACGAGCAATTAATGATAATGATTGTTTTTTTTATATTTATTTTATAGATTAAATGTAAATATCATTGTATATACTGTGAATAAACTAATTTTAATGTTAAAATTCAAGATTTAATTTTTCAAACATCATTCAAAGATGACACAAAACTGATCATTTTAAAGGCTAAACTGGCATAGCCAGGGAAAAATTGGCAAATAACGAAACATTAGCGAATGAAACTGATTTTGAAAAATTCAAAAAATCATTAATAGAAATTTTTCAACCCAAACAAAAATTTGCTGATATTCAAAATAAATTCTTTTCACTTAAACAGAAACCAGAACAGAGTGCCAGCGATTTTATTTTGGAGTTTAAAGAGATATCAAAACGTTATATCGAGCAAAACACTGATGTTGAACAGAATGGTTCGACGAAATTTATAGAAATGGTTAAACTAACGCGTTTTCTTGACAGCATTCGAGCTGATGTTGCGCTTGATATCAGGAAGGTATCACCAACCAATTTTGAGGAAGCTTGTAAAATAGCCATCAAAATGGAACAAGCATACAATTCCAATAATTTACAGGAAATAAATAATCTGGAAACTAAACAAAACGCGGAGTTTGTAGAAAATTTGGTTAAATTAAATACGCAAAGCGCAGACCAAATTAAAGCATTGACTTCCGAAATAAATAATTTAAAATTAGATGCTACTAGGGGTACCCAAAATAAAGAAAGATTTTGTTATATCTGCAAGGTAAATTCTCATAACACGGAGGTTTGTTGGTATAATATGAAAAATCAAGCAAATAATAAAAACAATGAAAAACGGGGTAATCAGCGGTATAAGCATAATTCTGATAGTAGAAATACTGCTAAATTTTCTAATAATCAGATGCAAGCGCAGAGTTCTGCGAATACTGTCAATCATGGTGGTTTTCTTCCATACCCCCCACTACCCAATTATTTTCACAGCTTCGACCCATATGATCAAAATTATCAGTTTGCGCAAAACAATTTTGGACAAAATTCGGGACAAGATTTCAGGCGAAATAATGGGAATTACTACAAACGAAATTTCTCCAATAGGGGTAATTATGATAAAACGAACAGAGACAAGTCATCCAGAAATGACGATAGGCAAAGTAGAAATGACAGATCACACCCAAATAAAGGTTCTGAAAATAAAAATAACAAAAATTCAAAAAAATAGTTCAGAGGCTTACAGTTGATAATAACAAGCGCCTGCGTGAGTCTCTACAAGGCAGGCAGTCCAAAGTAAAAAAAATCATAGCAAGTGTCAGTAACCCTGAGAATGATAGTCTACCTATTATTACTTTTGAAATTAATGGGATAAAAATCAATGCATTACTAGATTGTGGAGCGGCTGTGAGCCTAGCAACGCCCTCTTTGTTTAATCAATTAAAAGAAACTGGTATAAAGCCTAAATATCTTGCAAATCAGATTCAAATTAAAACATTAACTGATTCCGCAATTTATTTTAAACAGTGCGTGAAAATGTCCTTTCGTTTAGAAGGAGTCTTCACAACAGGCACATTTTACATCACTAGTAAGGATTTTGGTAGAAAATATCAACTACTTTTAGGGTATGATTTTTTAAAGAATAATAAAATGATCTTGAATTTTGATGATAAAACTTTACAGTTCAAAAATAAGAAAATTAAACTTCAATTTAATATGAATGATAATACTATGGGAATTAATAACTTAACAACAAAGGAAATATCGGTCAATAGTGAGAGAACTTCAGAAACAAATAATAAAAGTAAACTAAATTCTAAAAATAAGAAAAAAAAATTTAAATCTTTCAGGGATAAAATAAAATTTGCGAAAACTATTGAAAATGTCCATCTGAAACCAGGGCAGGAGAAAATTGTAAAATTACAGTGTCCAGAAGACTTAGAAGAAAATATCATGATTTTACTAGAACCCATAGAGAATAACTTAAAAATTAATCTTGAGGCATCCATTCATGAAATTAATAAAGAAAGACAAGTTAATATAATCATAAAAAATGAATCGGAAAAAAAGATCTTTTTACCCAAAGATAAATCAATAGGTCAAATTGATATGAATTTCTTAATTCAGAAGGATAGGGAAGTCAAGGAAATTGAAAAAGGGGCAGTTTATGAAGTAAACAATTTAAGTATTGATGAAGTGAGAAAACTTAGAGAAGCAGAGCTCTCCCCTGACGATTTTAAGATCAATCATTTGCCAGACAGTATTCGGGAAAGAGTTAAAAACATGCTACTAGCAAATGCCCATGCATTTTCAAAGAATTACAAAACTTTAGGCAAATGCTCAAAAGTAGTTCCTAGGTTTAACCTAACGCATAATTTTCCCATACAAGCTAAACCGTACAAAATAAATCAAAACATCAAAGAATATGCAAAAAAGAGATACAGGAACTGCTGGAAGCCAACATAATTCAAAAAAGTGATTCTAACTACGCTTTTCCTGTAATATTTATGAGAAAAAAAAGCAATGATAACAAAGAAACTAAGTTTAGAATGGCAATTGATTTCCGTTTGCTAAATGAGATTCTGGAATCATATCCTTACCCTATTCCGGACATAAAAGAAATTTTACAGAATATAAGTGCAAAGAAATATTACACCGTTCTCGATCTGCATAGTGCTTTTTTTCAAATACTGGTAAGACCTGAAGATAGCTACAAATTAGCTTTTATCACAGAGAATGGTCGTTATTCCTTTTTACGCCTCCCGTTCGGGACAAAATTATCCACAGGGGTCTTTGCCAATCTAATTAACGATACTTTGGGACACTTTGATAAGAGTGAAGTCTCTTACTTTGTGGATGACGTCATATTGGCAGCGAATTCTTTAGAGGAAATGATAAATTTAATTGACAGAGTGTTAAAAACATTAATTGAGAATAATCTAACAATAGATCCAGCTAAAATGCAAATCTGCTTAGAAGAAATTGAATTTCTAGGATTCTCAGTCAATGAGAAAGGTTATTCTCCCTCTAAAAAGAACCTCAATAAAATTCAAAGTTTAGTCAGACCAAAAAATAAAAAAGCTGTTAAATCTTTACTGGGTCTAGCCAATTATTTTAGGTCTTTAATAAAAAACTATTCCACAATTGTAGACCCACTAATTAATCTTACAAAAGACAATGTTAAATTCACATGGGATGACAAAGCCGAACAAGCCTTTAAGGATATCCAAACTGCAATTTTACAGAATCCAACGCTGAGACCTCCTGATTACACAAAAGAATTTTATCTGATCACAGACGGCTCTAAGGTGGCTATTTCAGGAATTTTGGCTCAGAAAATTGATGGGGAATTACTCCCAATTGAATTTTTCGGCAGGAAGCTTAGGGAGCCAGAGAAGAAATACCATAGTTTAAAGTTTGAACTGTTAGCGGTTCATGAATCTGTCATGCATTTTAAGCATATGCTAGCAGGAAGAAGATTCCAAATTCTGACAGATTCAGAAGCACTAGCAAAGGGTCTCAACATTGAAAAACAATCGGATATTATGGCCAGATGGTTAGAACATCTACAAGAGTTTGATTTTTCTTTTGGTCATATACAGGGAGAGACCAATCCTGCAGATTATATATCCCGAAATATAAATAATTTAACCATAATAGAACTTCAAAATAATTTATTCGCCGTCAATCAAGCTATTTCAGATAATAATGTTAAAGAACAACAATTACAAGATGAAAAATTAAACAAAATTATTGAAAAGATCAAAAATAAGAAAGAAAACAAAAACACTAAAAAATATGCACTCAATGCTAAAGAAATTTTAATTTTAAAACCAGGAACTGATAATAAGGAACTTTTAATAGCTCCAGAGAATCTTAAATTAGAAATTATAGAAGAGGCTCATAAACCTCACTTTGCATTTAAGAAGACCTATGATATCATAAAAACAAGATTTCATTGGACAGGAATGTACAGAGATATCAAAACTTACTGCAACAATTGCATTCCATGCAACCAAACTAAACAACATCCCAAAATCAAAGTTCCGATACAGAAAGTTATCAAAGATCATGAAGTGGGACATGCAATCCATTGCGATGTTATAGGGCTGCTTCCAATGTCATTCAAAAAGAACAAATTTATTCTGACAATCATTGATTCTACATCAAGATTTTTGGAAGCCGTCCCACTTCGAAATGTGGAGGCCCAAACTATACTAAATGTCTTGAATAAGTACTTTGCAGCCTATGGATTACCGAAACAGTGTACGATGGACAATGCAAAATATTTTCGCGCAAATGTTTTCAAAGAATATCTTAAAACATTAGGTATAGAGCCACATTTTGCCAGTGCCTACCATCCAGTATCGAATGGAATTGCAGAAGTTGCAAATAAGGTAATAAAAAACTCGATTGTTGCCATGTCAAACCGTACACTAGAGTGGGACACGCGCTTGGACTTCTTTAAATTATGTTATAATTCTAGTGTCCACAGAGCGACTGGTTTCACTCCCTCAATCATGTTCTTTGCACGCGAAATCAAAACTCCATTCTCAGTGCATCTACCAGCACAAGAAATTTGCTCTAAAGAGTATGTTAAAAATCGCGTACAACACATAAAAGAAGTTAAACTACAAGCATTAGCCAATCAAGAGAAAATTATGAAAGAATACATCAATGAGGAAGAGTTAAAAAGAGTAAAATTTCTTGAAAAAGGGCAGCATTGCTACCTAAAATGTGTGGGACACACAGGCGCGCTAGACAGAAAGCATGAGGGTCCATTTGAGGTCAAATTGCGATTTCGCAACAACAACTACTTACTAAAAGATCTAAGCAACCCACAGAGAAAACTCATCAAACGGCATATTGACAAACTATTTTGTACCACAAAGGTAAATTATGAGGAGGTGGATCAAAAGATGGACAATGCCAATGATGGACAGAACAGTAGTAGTTAGAATGTAAATAAAATAATTTTAGTACTTCGTCTAGGCTTAACTAAATTGATGTAAATAAATAATTTTTTTTCTATCCATTTTCAAAATTTGTTTAGATAATCTAGAAATGTAAATTCTGTTTTTTAGATAAATTATTGGAATTTTAATGTTAAAAAAAAAAAAAAAAAAAAAAAAAAAAAAAAAAAAGAAAAAAAAAAAAGAAAAATCGGAAAAAGTCACAGACAGTGACAAACAAAAAAGAAAACCTATATTATTTTGGTTTAAAATAATAAAAAAATAATAAATTTTTTTGTAAATATAACAATGTGTGTCATATGACAAACAACTGGTTTTTTTTAAAATGTGCAAATTTATATGAAAATTTGATTGGGACAATTTTTTTTTTGTCTCTCTCTCCTATCTAACAAATTTTGTGGCAAATCTTAATTCATGTAGAGAATTAGAAGTTTTGATTCTAGTAATGTTTTCTAACAAAATTGTGAAATTCAAATAAATCCCCCAAAATGATAAATATATATAAACAATTTTTTTCACAATATCAAAATTTATGTATAAGGCAAAATTGGACAAAATATAAACATCAAATATTCAGAATAGTCATACAGTAAGAGTAGCACCTGAAAACATATATTGGTCAAAAGAACAATAATAAGATAGAATTTTGAAGTAGAATTTTTTTTATTTAATGAGGAATAATCTGTTTACCGATGAGAAGATTTGTAAAATGAGGAAAAGGTAAAATATTTGCATTCAAATTTAGTCAGTGGGTAATAAAAGATTACATTTTATTAAAAATACCACAGTTTTCTAGAAACAGTAATGTTTCAAAAGATAAATTGGCTAAAAGCAAAGAAAAATATTCCAAAAATTAAATAGATTTTTTTTTCTTTTAAAAAAGAAAGAATGATTCTGAAATCAGCTATCTCGGACATCAAAATAATTTGATAACAGTCCATCAGTAAAAGGAAAAGTGAAGTCAAAATTTTCACTGGATAGCACATAGTGGAGCAAATAACCGTAATTTTTTTTTGTAAGAGAAAGAAAAAAATAATAAATTACGTAAGTCACTGTAAATATAAAAGGCAGAGACTTAAAAGGTATGTTTCCACAAAATACAATAATTGTATAATAAAATATTCAAAATGTGAGAATTTATATAGAATAAATAAATGTACTCTGAAATATGTTTAAAAGAGTGTATAGCATGTGACTTCTAGGTCATTGCATTTCAGTTTAGGCTGAGTTTATGCACGAATATATAATTTTTTTAATTAAATTAATTTAAATCTTTTAAATATATTGGGTGATGCAAGTTGCATTAAGGAAAATCCCACAGTTAGTACATATCATATTCCTGTTTCACAGTCATTTGAATTAAGTGACAATAAAAAAAAAAAAAAAACCATCAGGAGCAAATTTTGACAGAGAGTCATTTAAAAAATATATATATTAATTAAATTCTTTAAAGATACAGGATTTAGTTTGACAGTTGGTTTATTAGAGTTAAGGTGCATAAAAAAAAAAAAAAAAAAAAAAAAAAAAAAAAAGATTTTTTTCGTTCAGGGCAGTCAGGTTGTCTATGTAAACAAACGGGACAGCAGATAAGCTGGATTTAAGAAGAGAGGAATGAATGAAATCTTTCTCACCAATTGGATGACGCCAAGTTGGGGGGAGTCTCATTTCCTGTAAAGCTCATTTCAACCCAAGGAGGGTGGTACTTGGACAGCGAACTTCTCTTTTCTCTGAAAGAAGAGAGCAATAAATATCAAGGTGTACACGTACAGAGAACAGTCATTAAAATAATTTATACAACATTTCCATTTAAATTTAGGATTTGTTGTTGAGCGAACATTCTTTTCGATTCAAGTTATTTCGAAAGTTAAAATTATGACAGTATTGAGAATTTCTTTTGATTTTAATCCTGTTTGAAGAATTTAGAATTTCGTAATTAATAATTCTTCCAAGTAAATTAATTCATTCTCATGTCGCTCATAAAACTACAAACTTTAGTAGAAGCAATAAAAAAATAAAATAGTTCAAATAAATAGATTTCAAACTTATTTTACTAAGTAGAAATTCCCAAAGATTAATAACAAAACAAATAAAGAAATAAATAAAAGGGAACTTGAAATATTTATAGATAATAAGAAATAAATATAAATTTATTTATTATCCCGTATCAAATATTGAAAACTTCCATTTTAAATGATCATAATATAATAACTAATTGCTTTTAAATTATTGTTAATTGACAATTAAATAAGCGGTCATGCAAGTAAGTTTTATTCAACAATTCACGAATAAAAGTTACACAAAAATTTTGTAATTAAGTTTTTTTTATTAAGATTTTAAGGACAGAATTACTTTAATAAAGATTCAAAATTATTCCTTAAATACCATTTGTTAGAAATATTTTAAATATAAAATTCAATATAGTATGTGGAAAAAAAAATTCGTTTTAGACATTAATTTCTAAATCAAAATCGGATTTAAAATTTTTCTTTCATTAAAAAGTAATGAAAATAAGATAAATAATGTAAAATATTCACCATGTTTTAAGATTTTAAACTTGTTTTTCTAAATAAAAACATAAAAGAATTACATTAAAACGCATGGAGAATTATATTTTATAAAATTTAAAAATTCAAACAAATTATTAAAAGTGGAAATGGTACGTACTTTAAACGGATGTTGAGTGCTCCGGGTTTTTTTTTTTTTTTTCAATCATGACGATTTGGTTTCGCTGGCGAAGTCAATTCAATTTTCTGGCCGGATCATGAAAGAATTTTGGAAAACAGGGGCATCTTTCGACGATTCCAATCAGTGGTACGAACCTAAAAATTTCATAAAAATATTATATAACTCAATAATAATTATATTATTTTTTTCACAAGATAATTTAACATTTTTCAAATTATAAACAAACAAATACTAAGAATAATAATACTAATATAATGCATGAATATAAACATTTGTGAGATCTCACGCAATTAATTCAAGTAATCATAATATCGCGTATATTTGGATAGACATAAATAAACAAATGATAAGAATCCAAGCAAAAGTGATAAATCGTGTCAGCGAAATTAGATATCAGTTTTCACTAGAACAAACAAACACTTCAGTTAGTTAGTAAATCGCGTTGTTGATGTAACTGGGAGGAGATTTGTAACCAGATCAAGTTTTTTTTTTTTTTTCTTTCTAAGGAAATTTAGTGCAAAAATAAAATTTTTTTTGGTACTTACAAAAGCATAAGATAAATCTTGGGATCCAGTCTGCTAATAAAGTAAGATACAATTAAATATAAATAATAATGGAAATTAAAGATATTGGATTAAACATTTGTCAGATAGCAAATACATCATTTTGTAATGAGATATGGGACTATTTGAACACCGATAGAACATTAGTAGAATTCGGGATAATTCATTATTTTGAATTAATTTCAGAAATTTTTTTTTCTGAGAAGGCCATGGATTTAGTAGAAGAGAGAAGTCAATTCACCGTTGCTGCGTAGTTATACACAGTGAATTGATAACCGTTTATCTAATTCATCAAAGAGTGCAGTCAGAATCACTTTTTCGGAATTCTGACTGTAAATTGTGTAAATATGTATATAGAAGTAAAACCTGGAAGGAAAAAACATTCATTACTAAAACCCCACCCCCCTGCTTGAAACCACTGCGAGTAGCACTTGCCATTTTTTTCTCTTTTCCTTGTTACCTTAGGAGACACACGTTGTGGCAGCTTGCGGTATTCAGGTCTTGTTGGACATCTAAAACAAAAAAAAATAAATAGATTAAATATAGTGTAATTCTATTGGGATGCGAATTTTTTTTACGAGGAAAATCCTTTTTGAGCAGGAGAAGTCAAGGTTCGCTAACTGTGCTAACTACAAAACGCGCGTCATTTTGCAAGAAAAGTACACTTCGTACTGGGCAAACAGGTTTTTGAACTGACCAGTAGCTAGGACCATCTCATTTTCGGCATCAGGGATAAAGGAAAATAGATTAGTAGTACTAATCGTTTTTTTTTTCCTTCTTTCCCGTGCTCAAGTAGAAGGGTCCACTATTTATCTCTTGAAGAGAGAATCTGGTGTAAAGGGAGAGTGTTTCTCACTTTCACTCTTTGGATGAAAGGTGGGAGAAAAAATGAAAGCGGGATAAGGTCCTTATCTCCGCATCTTCTCTTATTCGACAGAGAATCTCAACGCGGGTAGTGTTAAAATAAAGATGTTTGAATGATGAAATAAGCATATATATATATTTCATTTCTTTTATTGTTGAATAATAAAAATAAATGATAGATCAAGTGTGTTGTATAAACTATACTCAATAACATAAGTTTTATAAACAAATAATGAGACAAATATATTTCTTTTGTCGTTCAGAAAATGTAGAAACAAAATTGTCTGTATACTTGTATAGCTTATAAAAGACATTCCATTGTTGAATATTTATGCCATTGTTGTTGTATGCAAAAAAGTGAAATGTATTACATATATAATCACAGTTATGGTATTTGATATATAAATTTGTATATTTTTTATCAGTTGCCAGTTACCATGTTGTGTAGTATTTTGGGATTTAAATTTAAATGTAAACTTTATTTCAAATTCATTTTGCTTTGAATTATTTTGGCATTCTTAAAGTTTTTTAAGTTATTCAAATTACGTAATGCACATAAATATTGAGCATATAAAACCTGTCAAGTGAATCAACTATGCAGCATGCCACGATTACAGTAAAGTAGAACTTTTCCAAAGGTTCTGTGGTTGTATGAAAGACACAATTTCAGGTTACTGCCACCTGCAGTTCCTATAAACCAAACTTCAGCTAGACTATTATCTGCTACTCTGAACTACTAAATTATCAGAACTTTGTTTCATGATATATACTGAACTGTACTGTGAATAAACAACTCTGATGTGAATAGGAGCATCAATCTGACAAAAAACAAAGGAAGGACTCTGCCTTCATTTTTTTTTTCTAATGACCGGGTGAATGATGGAGAGATGAACCTCTCATCATCTTTCATTATGAAAGAACACTAAACAATATAATTATGCATAAACAGTCAGAGTTGTCATACAAATATGATATTTGATATCGAAATCATTGGAACAATGAGATGACTCTCAAAACCCTATTCATTTTATAAGAATATTTTAATTAAAATAATTAAGTTTTTATTCTATATATATATATATATATAGTTCACTGTAAACAACAGATACATTGATAATGAGATGGAGACATAAGTCTGCACTTTTACAATACATCTGAAATAGGTTGGCAGATTTTATTGCTCAAATATATGACAGTCATAAATCTGCCTTGTACAGCTGCAGAGAAACATCATCCGTTTTCCAGGAGTCCTGAGACCACGTGACCAGAGTAGGGGTCAAAACGGTGGACTAATGAAAAACATGGTTTTGTTCAAGGAGGACCAATAGACGAAAAAAGACGGCCCACAAAAATTAAGAGGAGGAGAAAAAACATCGCCCCCTCAGAATTGAAGAGGAAGAGAAAAATTCATCCAAGATTCAGTTCGAAGTTTCCTAACCCAGAATGAAGGTTGTGCAAAAAAATGCACGTTTACTTTAGTCATTTTGACTGTAATGCAAGGAGTATATATTTTTATTTGTGTTTGTGTCGTCGTACAAAAAGAACGTGGAGCTGATAGGACGATGGATGACCTCTACCTAGAAAAAGGTATCTCAAATATTATATGCTCGTAATAACTGTGCATAACATTTTAATTGTTTGTGGGAAGAATATGATGCATGCTAATGCACACAGGGATTGTTCTCCCAGGAATTTTGCATCGTAAAAAAATTAGATTAACCTTCAATCAAAAATAATAATGTTAAGTATTAAACTTTTTTCTATGCTATTTGTAAATAGCATTTTTTTGTGAAGCAAGTAGTATACGAGCAATTAATGATAATGATTGTTTTTTTTATATTTATTTTATAGATTAAATGTAAATATCATTGTATATACTGTGAATAAACTAATTTTAATGTTAAAATTCAAGATTTAATTTTTCTTCTCTTTGGTGATGACTCAGTTTCTTTTATTTAATTTTGATTTAGCGATTTTTTTTTCTAGATGAATAATTTATGGAAGGACACCAGCTTAATCTTAACTTCATCTTTCTCTTAAGGTCATGTTCAACTAAATAATCACAACGCTTTAATTTAAATTCTATATGCTGGTATTTCTTTCAGCATCTCTACATGACCCAGAGAATTTATTTGGTAAATACGATCATTTTTTTAATGCTGAATTCAAAATTACAATTAGCTCTTTGTTGATTTTTATGTGGAATGATAAATTAATTTTTAAAATCGTAACCTAATGTACACTTGGCAATATCATTCCAGCACTCTGTGAGACTGTGTTCTGAAGAGACCGCTGCACGCAGAGCTACAAAAGTTGGTGAATAGGTACTTCTATGTATTTAGTTTTGCTCCCCGAAGCCCGATTTTGGAATGTTTAAATAGATGTCTTAATTTTTATTTTTATGCGATTTTTAACGTTTTTTCACGTTTTGCTGTGATTTTTCTACATTAGTAACAGGAATCTGGTTCCAATATAGCCCAATATAGCAAATTTTGTCTTGTGATTGGTATCTTCAAACTTGTGATTGGTAGCTGAGAGGATTGTTGGCACGGATGGAAGTTAACCGAGATATTGTGATTGGCGGATTAATAGGTCTTCATCTGATCGCTATTGGAACTGCGATTTGTTTTATGAGATTTTTAGAGTGTTTTTATGTACGTGACATTTCAATTCAGAAATTGGCAACGATAACATAGTGTATTTGTATGTCAAAATAAAAAAAATCATCATTTTGTTTCTGTTGTCTGTGTTTGTTCATTGAATGTAGATTTCTAATCTTCAGGCATTTTTTGGCAACTGACTAGTCACGACGAATACAACAATGTGTCCAAACTACATGTGGTGCCAGGGACAGATTACTGGCAGGGCAAGCTTCCACCAGTAAATTTCAGCAGAAATTTTTGTCTTATTGAAACACCTTATTCAAACAAAAAATCTGTCTAAATGAAGGCAAAAATTTCTATCCGTATTTACTGGTGGAAGTTTGCCCCACTAGTAATCAGACCCTGTGTGGTGCCTGGTTTAACCAAATCTGATCAAACCATTAACAGATCCACTCATAGCGACAACTGAAAGAAAGAAAAAACAAGTAAATACTTTGAAAAATAAGAACCGATTTCCAGTAACAAACACAAATTAAATTTCATTTATCATGCATGAATCGTCATTTTTGAAAAAAAAATTTCTTGCGGTTTTAGAAAAAGGAAAAGTTTATGAATATAGTGAAGTTTGTTTTAAATCTAAAATTACTTTATAGTTTTGGGAAAAACTGCACTTTTTGTAGATTTTAAAATCGTATATAAATAATGGAATTCAGAAATTCGTAGCTTAGTCGATTTTTTTTTTTTTCGGAAATTTAAAAATACGGGTTTTTTTCTTTTTTAAATCCCAAATAATTGAAACATGTTGCTTACGTGAATTTTCATGATTTTGTTTATTAGAGATCCTTTATTAAAAAAGAACTTTGCTTTCGTCTTTCTTGATAAGCTGACATATGGTTCATGTAAATGCTACTACGACAATGCAAAACAGTATGCATATTTAAAGCTAACTAAGGTCGATGGTAAGTTGCAAAGCAACTAGGCAGTCCATTAAGATGCCTAAATTATTCCACCACAATAAAAATTAATAAAAATGTTTGGCTCGCGTAGAGATGATTTAAGAGTGTGGTTCTTGGAGGGAGAGGGGGGGGCAGAGATTACCCTTCTCGAACATTTAAATGTCTCTTCTTATTAATAGGTCTTGACTATAAGGTTTAGTTCTGCAATCTCCTCTCCCATCCTTGCTGCAACTATTGATATTCCTGCCTAAGAAAAAAGTCTGAATACAAACAGACCTCAAGCAAAGTCTAGAAAAGTGCTTGGGGACTCCCGGGCGTAAGCTCATGGACCCGCAGAGGTCCGCGGACCACAGTTTAAGAAACGCTGGTCCATTCGACTTAATTTCGATATCCTTACATATTTCAGTCATGTTCATATAGAACATATTGTTATTATCACGGGCCCATCACAGGCTTATCAGGGGACAGGCAGTTTTAAATAAAGTTTATGGCGCGCGTACGTTAAAATCGCAGCAGGTACCTGGGTACCCCAGACTTTGGAGACAAGAGAAAATTTTGGTCTTTGGCAGAAGGGTTAGCTCTCTAGAGTTAGCAGAGCACCCTTAAAGACAGTCAAGCTTGTTCTAGGTCTCATGGATTCTTATTCCTATATGTTTTATAAATTATGTAATTTGTCTTTTTAATAATTACGTCTATACAGAATCAACGATTTATTTGCGAAGTAATAGTATTGGCATGGATGCATGTTATTCCTCCAAAGTAGCTAATTTAGTTTATTATTTTATGAATTTCAGTGCCTTTTATACAGCTGATGATTGCTTCCAATCATACTCATATATAGACGAACTGCTTGTTTTAAATATTGATGTGATTGTTAGCAAAATTTCTCAAGAAATCTATCCAGATTCTTTGGTTAGTTTGAATGCAAATGATCCTGATCTTTTTTTTTCTTTGCAGTTACGTTACATATTTCAATTTCCGATAAACGAAATAACTTTTCGTTTAACCCTTTTTATCCTGACGGTACTTATAAGTACCACTTTAATAAAACACCTATATATTCGTAATATGACCGTTTTTCCTAACGGAATTCACAATGACACAAAGAGTGTATTTCTGACAGCAGGCAGCAGATGGCAAATTCAAGCACATATCCTCTTTCTTTGCATTGTAGGGATTTTACATTTGCCACGCTACATTCGAAGTCCATTTTGCAATAGAATTGGCATGCATGTTGTTCTTCATTTGAGTCATTTTAGTGCTTTATTACCGGTTATTTAATACCATTATTTTCTATTGTCCCTACAGGTGAACATTTCCTATATTTTATTTGAATTTTACTATTTGAATTTTACTACTTTATTTTATATCATAGGGTAAAAAATTTATGGTGGTTACAGTATCATAATTAACCACTAAAACACTATAAAAATTATTTTCCTCTTTCCTATGTTTATTCTGCACGAAAACTTATCCAATGATGCAAAAATACAATTAAAAAGTAGCTGTAAAATTAATTCAGGATATAAAGGGTTGAAGTTAATCACCTTTCATAGTCACATAAAATCTCTAATTATCAATAAAATACACATGTAAATTCTTCAAGTGATAAAACTAAATCACAAAAAGGCTTATAAAAACTTTTTAATATGAATACACGATAAGCAATCTATTCTCGCAAACAATTTAAAATAATCTTGTAAAACATAAACCACGAGATCATATTTGTAATAAAAGCAGGTGCGTTAAAAAGTCACCTGTAAACTTGAAAATTAATATTTCCTTATTGCTTTTTAAAATTGGAAAACATCTCACGCAAAATTTTAGCTATTTAAAAAGTAAAAGTAATAGTATTGGCATGGATGCATGTTATTCCTCCAAAGTAGCTAATTTAGTTTATTATTTTATGAATTTCAGTGCCGTTTATACAGCTGATGATCGCTTCATATCCTACTCATACATAGACGAACTGCTTGTTTTAAATGTTGATGTGATTGTTAACAAAATTTTTCAAGAAATCTATCCAGATACTTTGGTTAATTTGAATGCAAATGATCCTGATCTTTTTTTTTTCTTTGCAGTTACGTTATATATTTCAATTTACGATTTACGAATTAACTTTGCGTTTAAAGTTAATCATCTTTCATAGTCATATATAATCTCTAATTATCATTAAAATACACATGTAAATGCTTCAAGTGATATAACTAAATCACAAAAAGGCTTATAAAAACCTTTTAATATGAATACACGATAAGCAATCTATTATCGCAAACAATTTAAAATATTCTTGTAAAACATAAACGACAAGATCATATGTATAATAAAAGCAGGTGCGTTAAAAATTCACCTGTAAACTTGAAAATTAATATTTCCTTATTGCTTTTTAAAATTGGAAAACATCTCATGCAAAATTTTAGCTATTTAAAAAGTAAAAGTAATAGTATTGCCATGGATGCATGTTATTCATCCAAAGTAGCTAATTAGTTTATTATTTTATGAATTCCAGTGCCGTTTATACAGCTGATAATCGCTTCCTAACCTACTCATACATAGACGAACTGCTTGTTTTAAATGTTGATGTGATTGTTAACAAAAATTTTCAAGAAATCTATCCAGATTCTTTTTTAGTTTGAATGCAAATGATCCTGATCATTTTTTTCTTTCCAGTTACGTTACATATTTCAATTTGCGATAAACGAAATAACTTTGCGTTTAAAGTTAATCATCTTTCATAGTCATATTAAATCTCTAATTATCATTAAAATACACATGTAAATGCTTCAAGTGATAAAACTAAATCACAAAAAGGCTTATAAAAACCTTTTAATAAGAATACACGATAAGCAATCTATTCTCGCAAACAATTTAAAATAATCTTGTAAAACATAAACCACGAACTCATATGTGTAATAAAAGCAGGTGCATTAAATAGTCACCTGTAAACTTGAAAATTAATACTTCCTTATTACTTTTTAAAATTGGAAAAGATCTCATGCAAAATTTTAGCGATTTCAAAAGAAGCTGATTCATTGCATATGTTCTCGTTACGTATATAGATTTCTATTGATTCACGGAGATGGGAAATAAAGTCTTTACGAATAAATTATTTTACTATTCTTAAAAGTAATATTTAATAATCTTGATAAAAGCGCCGTTTGTGCATTAGAAACATGTCGATCTTCATATTGAAAGGTTTTTATAAGCCTTTTTGTGTTCTGTTTTTATCACTTTAATTATATACATATGCATATTAATCATCTTGTTTACTGATTCTCTAATATTCATAAACGTACCTATATAAATATCATTATCAAACAAATGTAAATTTTTTTAGAAGCTGTACTAGTAAAAGTCTGTTTCATAAAACATTATTTTATTTTAAAATAATTTAATTTACAATAACAATATTACTCTTAATTATATATAAAAAAATATTCGTTTTATTCAGACAGTTTCTATTATTGATTGGTTGCCTTTGATCGCAAAAAATTATTCGTACTACCTAAAGACTTTACAAGGACGATTTTATGACGATGACAGTGTTTAATAGCATTGGATAAGCATTATCAGACAAATAGACAGAAGCTGAATTTTGAGAAGCTGTACTAGTAAAAGTGTGTTTCATAAAAAAAATATTTTATTTTACAAATAATTTAATTTACAATAACAATATCCCACTTAATATTATATAAGAAAAATATTAATTTTATTCAGAAAGCTTCTATTATTGATTGATTGCCTTCGATCGCAGTAAATTATTCGTACTACCTAAAGACTTTACAAGGACGGTTTTATGATGATAACAGTGTTTAATAGCATCTAACAAAGGATGAATTTAGATTAGTTGCTCTAAAATTAGATTTTGTTCGCTTAATTTGTATTGTTTTTTGATGTGACAATGTAGCATAGTTAATAAGAAGTGTTATTTTCATATTGTGATGAGGGTGCAGTGGGAGAGCGTCTGGTGTGTTGGCTTTAAATATAATTTAGAAAATAATGCTTTGCTATGCAGATATTGCAAGAAATGTTAAAAATAGTTACTAATAAATTCTCCATTTTTGGCGTCTAAATCAAATTTTCACCATTAATTTCTAATGTAATATTTTATATTTAGTACTTTTTAATTAAGAAAATCAATGCCATCTTTAAAGGCGATCCTTTACGGAATCCCAATAATAAACTTAACATTAATAAACCTAACATTTTTCGAAAACCGGTTTATTATCTATGAAAAGATTATTATGATTTATGTAAGTAAACACTTCACTCTGTCACACTTCAATATATAAAAGTCTATCAAAGATATGTTCGAATCTATACATTTCTCTTAAAAATGTTTAATTCATTTTCAAAAAGTTCCATGTATTAATATATGAAATTGGATACAAAAAAATCATGCTTATTAAGAGATATAAAAACTGTCAGGAAATAAACTGAAGTACTTTTTTAACGAGACAGAAACGATTTTCTAAGGATTATCCATTTACTTTTAAAATACACTTTTTGAATTTCAAATAGATGGAAAATACTCTTTTCAAGTGCATTCCATTTCCAATAAAAATATATTCATTCATAAGCTTGTCATGTTTTTTTGAAAAGGCCTTCCCTTTTCTATTTGAATTACTTCGAATAGCAGATAAAACGCCCTATTTAGCATTTTAAAATATATATAGATATAGATAGATACAGCGTAAAATATTTCTTAAATTGTTTTTAAAAATCTGTTTCGATTCAGACGAGCAAAATAAAAGTAAACCACAATGTACATCTTTACACCTTTTTAAGTGCAATTCTTGAATTCAATAGATACATTTTCTGGAATATAAATGCTTTCACACTTTAAAAACATACTTTTTTTAAAATAAAAATATATTTTATCTATGTATACATTAATCTATGTTATCTTTTTCAATTACTCAACTTTTAAAATTTATTTTCTACGAAAGTTTGTTCTTGCATTTTTTGTATTTTTCACAGACGTAGAATCAAAGCCATTTAGTGAAAATTCGATTCCTTATATAAGTTTTTCCTTGTATATACTATAACGACTCGCAACATGACGTAAATATACGTCACGTTGCGTATACATACAACGTAAATATAAGGACTCGCAACGTGAAATGTGCCTCTGCCATGCAGCTAAAGATCAGTTTTTCTTGTGTTCCGCAGATAACTATTTTATTCTAATTATTGTAATCGTGACAATAGTTGATACAAAAATACAATGGATATCAATATTGACATAATTATGATTGTATCTGAACTTGCTCCAAAGCACCTGAATTGCGAAAAAACGGTTGAAATCGTCACGTAGCTGGCGATTTGCATTTTGAATTAAGTGTTTATTACGATTTTTAAAATCATGAATCTTCTCCTAATCAACATTGGCTGGTAAACAAATATTTTTTTATTGAACATCAACAAGTATCGGACTGCGAGGGGTGAGGTGCGATAGATTATACAGGCTAAAGAATTCTTCAAATCAGAATGGCTCAAATGTTTCAGAACAAGAAGAAGGATTGTTTTAGTTTCTTCACATAGCTGATAAGTAACTATAAAAAACATTTTTTTCTTATTCTTAAATTTAATTGTGGATTGGTTTTTCTCAAAATGATATTTTATTCCGTGGCTGATAACTGTACTCGGAAACAGTTGAAGCAAGCGATCTAAATCTTGAATCTGCATAGTTTTTAGCGGAATCTACACCAAAAATAATGAAAATTTTGCAAAATTAATTATTCTCCGGACGCCTTATTTTTTTTAAGTAATAGGAAAACATAATTTTTTTCCTGAAATAGCTGTTATTTAGGTAATTTTCGGAACTCTATGTAATTTAATAAATGTATTTGTTTATATGTTTCAGATAAGCAGAATTAGTGAAAATTTACCGACCAGCGATGTATGCCGCGCACTGCCAAATGCCACTGACGCTATAATCGTAAAATTGCAGTATTATTGATATATATATATATATATATATATATATATATATATATATATTATCTTTGAATTTCAAAAAACATATCAAGTTTTCAATAATTATCTAGTAGAAATTATTGATTTTTATATGATACCATAATTAAGCCTATTTGGCTCATAAATCCCTTTGATTAGCTTCTATATATATATATATATATATATATATATATATATATATATATATATATATAATATCTTTGAATTTCAAAAAACATATCAAGTTTTCAATAATTATCTAGTAGAAATTATTGATTTTTATATGATACCATAATTAAGCCTATTTGGCTCATAAATCCCTTTGATTAGCTTCTATATATATATGTATATATATATATATATATATTGCAATGTAGAATAAAAACTCTGAGAAAAGTATCGAATTTGTTAGACCTTATTTAAAAAGAGAAAAAAAATCATTAATAATGTACCAAAATAATTCTTATCGAGTACGCATAAAAAGTAACATTCAAAATCTTAATACATCTTTTCTTTTCTCTTTATTTAGTATTTCGATTTTTTGCATTTCTACATGTTTTGCTATATTTTTGTCATATAGATATTTCCTTATTTTTTTTATTATAAATAAATTGAAACGATAATAATTTTTGATAATTTACGTGTCGCATACACAATTAGAGTATTAAGATGTCATTAAATTAAAATGTATTGGAATATAAATAATATTCCTCAAAAATTAGAATTCAAATATTTTAAAAATGTCTGTTTGTTAGGAAAAACAGACGTGTTTGCTAACGATATTTATAAAATAAAACACTGATTCTAAAAAATGTAATAGCGTTTTGAAAACTTTTTATCTCATAAGGATTCTTATATCATAAAGATATATTTCTAGTTTATTCATTTTTTTAGATGTGATGAAACTATGTTTCTAACTCTATGTTGTCTACTACGTGCATAAAAAGCATGTTAACAATCTAAAATTTATTTGTACCGCGATCTTCAATTATACTGAATTTTCGAACTGTGACGTTATTTTCTTTTCGAAAATCTATCTCTATCTATGAGAATATATTTCTTCCATTAATTTAAGATAAAAAACATACACATGCATATAAAATATTTTCATTGTGCCTTTTATGTTTGCAATTGAAAATATATCCTCAAGTGTATTTCTTCGGAATTTAAATGAGAAACAACCTAAAAACTAATTAGTTTTTGTACGAATTTGATCGTAATAATTCGAAAGAAGAAAATAATCTTTAATTAGAATACTTTTTTCATGTAGAAAATAGATCACCATTTAAACAGAAACTCAGTTACTTACGATCTTCCTTTAAAAAAAAATGGAAACGTGATTGAAAATTTAAACATTTACAAGAAACTAATTTACTAACCGTATCAAGTTTTACATGGACTAATGAAATTTTGAAAGATTTTCAAACGAAAACATTATTTAAGACAATTCAGAAAAAAGAAACTAGAGCGTCTTGTTCTGCGAAATTAATTTATATTGCCAAAAACATGAGAAAAAAAATGTATCTACCATAAATAACATCTTTTAATAAAAATTGCGCAATAAAAAAATACACATTTTTTTATATTTCTTAAATTTCATTATTAGAATAACAGAATTTGTAATTAAAAGTGCTGAATCATTTTAAAGGTATTTAAAGAAATATATTTTGTCCGAAATCTTATTATTTATCCTATTCACTAGTACACCGGTATTTACATGTTTTTCCCGAGAACGTTTTTGTAGTTTGCTGCAGTGCGTTCCAACTGAAATAGTATTTTCAAACGGGAATTGTCGGTTATTCAATAACTAAATTTATACTGAGAATATAAATTGTGTTTTTTGGAAAAAATATATAAAAAGTTAGTTTTATCTACCAAGAGTTTAAAAATGTACAATATATTTAAAAATAACATAGAACAAATTTGTTTAGTGGATAGTTCTTTTTTACAAAATAAATGTATATTTCTTTCATTATGAACTACTACTACGACAATGATTTATTTATGACAATGCTCGAGACACACGTGCCCATAAAAAAAACGTAATTCTTTTTCAAAATAACAGCATGTATTTCCGTTTCAATCCAAAATTAAAAAAAATAATATTTGACAGCATGCACCAGTTCCGAATGTTTACAGTTGTGTACATATTTTACCTCAATTACAAAAGCATATTGACATTAAGGAATAATTGAGAAAAAATTTATACTTTCACCTATTGGATACAAGTTCTCTAACTTTTTCGAGGTGTATTTTTCTCTGAATATTTGCATTGTTAACCCATTCTCTGCCAACCACGAGTATACTCGTGGTTGTCAACATTCAGAATAAAAATGTATGATAAAAAAAACCTGCATAGCTACCACTATTTTAATATGTTAAAAAATACTTTATTTAATGACAAAAACTTTGCTATTAAAGTTACCAAATATTATCTTTCGTAATTTTTGATGGGACACGAATTTCAGTAAAAATATCGAAGACTCCACCTACATCGTTTTGGCAGTTAATGGGTTAAACCCAAAGTCTCTGCTCAAATTGTATTTTCGGGTTTTCTCAATAATATTCTGTGTCTTCTATTAAACAGTATTTTGCATTCATTTGCAGCAGATTTTGTTTTTCTCATGACATTGGGTAAGGTTGTTCAAGATATTTTATTATATTTACTAGCCAAATTTTGGATTTTTATGCGAGTTTATTTTGAATTTGAGAAGTGTTCTTGAAATGTTTTCAAGAAAGATTTTTTGTTGATTGGTAAACACTTACTTAGCTGTATTCTTATTACGGAATGCATTCTTTAATGGAATTGTATATATTATTTCATTGGGCCCATTATTCATACTGCAATATATGTCACTCTTTTGAAATTCATCGTGATATTCAAACTTTGCACTTCTTTTGCAGTTCGATCAATTCAGATCTGTTCACATCTGTCCCAAATATTTTGTTCACAAGTACCCCATTACTCGACTTTTACACAACTTACAAAAAAAAATATTTTTTTCACTGCTATCTAAAGACAGAACGCACCCAGTGGATTTTATTATTAATACCACTACCCTTTGCAAAAGTGCTCTTTAAAAAATGAAGTTTTTGAAATTCGTTTTTACTTAGAAAGTTTTGTTTACAACACACCTTCTAAAAAAATAGATAGCTGTGAAACAAAACACAATGACTTATTGTTTTACAACTGAATACAACACATTGACATGACAACATTATTGCTACCAACTATTGACAGTTTTTAAAAGATAGGGTTTTTATCTGAAGTTAATTATGTCAAATGGACATTTGTTCACATGTGTCCCATGTACATGTGTTACCTTTGCCCTCATCTAATAAATACGAGGGGCAGTCGGAAAATAAGTTTCCCCTGTCGACTGTGGACAAAGGTGTGTATGAAAGACAAAAAATGTAATGAGACATTAAAGATAAAACATAACTTTATTTTTCCACATAAGTACCAAGTACATTGATACATTTATCATACCACTTTATAATCTTCAAAAAGCCCTCCAGGAAAAATTCAGGGCTTTGCGTACGGACGAAGCGTTGAACGGCTATGTGCGAAAGATGACACAGCAAGTGAACGCGAACGTGCAAGACACGGATACACCATTGGGTAGAGGTCGACCGCGATCAAGCAGATGGCGCTGTTGCTGCAACAGCGCCATCTGCGCAGGCACTCCAAAAGCGCCATCCGCGTGATCGCGGGCGACCTCTACCCAATGGTGTATCGGTGTCTTGCACATTCGCGCTCACCTGCTGTGTCATCTTTCGCACATAGCCGTTCAACGCTTCGTCCGTATGCAAAGCCCTGATTTTTTCCTGAAAGGCTTTTTGAAGCTTATAAAGCGGTATGACAAATGTCTCAATGTACTAGGTAGTTATGTGGAAGAATAAAGTTATGTTTTATCTTTAATATCTTATTACATTTTTTGCCTTTCATATACACCTCTGTCCACCGTCGCCAGGGGAAACTTATTTTCTGACTGCCCCTCGTATTTCATAAATGTATCCATAATCATATTTTTAAAGTATATCTTCAATCTTAGAAATCTGAATGGAGAAACAGGTTTTATACATATCGTTTAATCTTTCAAACAATATAAAATGTTAATTTGATATTCTACTACAAACGTGACCCATCATAATGTCACATTGAAGTTCGATATATTTTTAATTACATCTATAGTCTAATTTTCTTTCAGATCATGAAATATTCAGTAAAATTTTTCGTATATTAGAAATACATTAGGTAGTAAAAATACATAACTAAAATATCATGTACATCTTTATAACTCTAATATCGTTAATTAAAAAATAATAGATAATCTAATGTCGCCGTATTCGCTCAGGAAAATTGGAAAACTTTATTATGCTGAAAACAGAATTAATTTTTATGCTTTTAAATTAATTTCTTTTAGTGTACATGAATATTAAATATCAATGTTGAAAGATATAATTAAATGATTTAGTTTAAACTTATAAACATATTACTAACAGCGAGTATATATTTCGATAACCTGCGGGATTAATGCATTTATTTCGCCGAAAGAAATTTGAGCACTAGATAAAAAAACAAATATCATGAAATGAGATTTGTTTTGCTTATAATCTAAGAAATTATTAGTTTCCAATAACATTAAATTTAATTATGCACAAGATACATTAAATTTTGATTCATATTTTCTGCTAACAATTAATTTTTATAAATAGATGAACATCATTATATTGCGTTGTCCGGAAAGTTCCGTCCGTTTGGGAAAAAACCCATTCGTAGTGAAACGTTCTGTCTGTCAATTATTAGACATTACATACCTGAATTAATGTCTAATAATTTAACGATAGAATTTTCCGGTACAAACCAACTTTCCCAAATGGAAAGAACTTTCTGAACAATTCAATACATCAGTAAGTTTTTTAACTGTATGCATAAAAATATTTAATTAAAAATTTTGTGTTTTCTTAGTCTATTTATACAAAACCTACTGCAGCAAGATATAATTGAAAATGTTACACGTTGACCAACATGTTAAAATATATCTAGTTTGCTAACGAATAAACTAAGTGTAGAGAAAAATGTGTAAAAACGGGCTCAAGTGTAAATATGGGCACCCCTCCCGAAGTTGCTACGGGAGGTGCTGGAGACTTTCAACCAGGACTGTAGATGGTGCCATTTGATGATATGAGATAGAACTGAGCAGTTGTAATCATTATTTCAACTAGTGTAGATGCAGCGTGAGTTATTTTATGAAATGGTGTTTATTCTGGACTGCAAACTTTTGACACGTATCTGAAATCGTTTTATTTTCATGTTCTTATGGTTAGTTTAAAATATCTTCACATTGATATCCAGAAAGAGGAGATCCTAAGCTACTTTTAAAAGCACACAGTTAGTCACACACATCTTTAGGTTACATGTGAAAGTGACCAACTTTCTTAGATGGCATTGGTGTAAATATGGGCACCCTTTTTTGCTGTAAATATGGGCCCCATTTTAGGTGCTTCTAAAACACTTCAAGGTTCCCCGGGAACTTCAAATGCAGTTTCTCTGTGCAATAAATCTCTTGTTCCCAACATTAAGAAGAGAACCACTATTCGTTGCCGCAAAGGAACAAGGTCCAACCTCATCACTGGATAACCATATGAAAATCAGTTGACCAAGTCGGTTGACAAAAGTTCTTTCAAGAAGACGACCTTGAGTTTTCCCATAATAAGAGACCGCCAATGGGATTGGGTGGGAAGATTAAAGGCTCTAAAAATAAAAAGAAAATTAGACCCACGTTACGATATGCGCTTCTTCATCGGATTCATCAGATTACAATGACCCTCCCCTTGTGGACAGCGATGATGATATCAACTATGGGGATAAAACAGACTCGAGCGATGCAACTTGCATCTTTTGAGATGGAAAGTTCTCTGAAGACACTCGCGGAGAAGTGTGGATTACATGTATTATGTGCGAAAAGTGGCCATACTTAGATTGTGCTGGGACTGAAAGAGCCAATTATTTTTGTGATTTTGGTAAATGATTTTTTTATGTAATAAATAAATTCTTTACCATTTTGTATTATTTTATCCTGTTTTAAAACATTTTAAACTAATTTTTGTGAGTTTTTTAGGGAGGGCCCATATTTGCACCCCATTCTTTCTGGTTCCTTTTTAAAAGTATTTTGTAAATCTTCATTTTCGAATGAAATAATTGACATTAAACATTGTTTTTCCTCCTATCATTTAGTAAACTTGTAATAGTTGTTAATGAAGGTTAAAAATTTAGAATTTTTCAAAATGAAAGTCACTTTAAGTCAAAAACAAAAAAGGGTGCTCATATTTACACCTTTTCCTCTATATTATAAAAAAATATACGTCTTTTATATAAATTCATTAAGCGATATACATATGACTAACAGCAATCTATTTTGTAAGGATACAGAAATATAGTAAAAGCGTAAGGATATACGATAAGGAAAATTGGTGTAATAAGAGAGAGAGAAAAAAAGGCATATTTTTAATGCCTTTCATTCCACAACAGTAATGAATATCTCTGAATTCATTTCAAATTTTTAAAGTCTATATGTGTAAAAGCAATACAAAAAATAACAACAAAAATATTAAAATGTACAAACATTACGCCTGATTAATATAAATTTAAAAATAAATTCATTTTATTGCAGAAACTTTTTCTAATTAAAATAAACATATATAAAAAACACATTAAAACAATTGTAAGCGTTTCGGGTGAAAACTCCACCCCTCTTCAGTACAATTTACACACAATTACTGAAGATGTTAAAAACCAACTTTCTCGCGTGAAAACTGCATCAAAACAACTATTACAGTTAAATTTAAAGTCAACATTTTAAGGGAACGGTGGGAAAATTGATTTTTTTTTTCAGCATAGATATATGAAATTTTGTGCATACATAGATTTCACCATAAGTACATTGAATACCTTAAAAAAATTTTAATCTTAAAATACTTTTAAGATAAAAAAAAAATTAAAACTTATGAACCAAATTTTAAAATGCTTCTTCTGTCTTAATGTTTTAAGATATTTCCTCGATTTGGCATTTGGATCACTTAAAAATATATTACAAACAAATCTGTGTATCAGTTATTTAATCCCTTGAATAGATAATTTTTGAGAGATTTTTTTCTGAATTACATTCCGATTTTCATCGAAATTTAGCATTTTAATAGGTTATAAATCAATTTCATTATCTTAACGAAGTCTAATTCTAAAATGCATACACAGATTCTCTGTAAACATTATCAGGGCCGTTTGTTATCAATTTCATGAACTTTGAACACAAATTACAACATATGGAGCATTTCAAAAGTTTAAAAAATGTGTAAAATCTGTATTGAAAAAAAAAACACGCATAAAGTTTACTAAAGCACCGAAAAATGGATTGTGTACATAATTCAGACGTTTCAAACCTTTCATTGCACAACAGTAATGAATATCTCTAAATTCATTTCAAGTTTTTAAAGTCTATATGTGTAAAAGCAATACGAAAAATAACAACAAAAATATTAAAATGTACACACATTACGCCTGATTAATATAAATTAAAAAATAAATTCATTTTATTGCAGAAACTTTTTCTAATTAAAATAAACATATATAAAAAACACATTAAAACAATTGTAAGCGTTTCGGGTGAAAACTCCACCCCTCTTCAGTACAATTTACACACAATTGCTGAAGATGTTAAAAACCAACTTTCTCGCGTGAAAACTGCATCAAAACAACTATTACAGTTAAATTTAAAGGTAACATTTTAAGGGAACGGTGGGAAAATTGATTTTTTTTTTCAGCATAGATATATGAAATTTTGTGCATACATAGATTTCACCATAAGTACATTGAATACCTTAAAAAAATTTTAATCTTAAAATACTTTTAAGATTTAAAAAAAATTAAAACTTATGAACCAAATTTTAAAATGCTTCTTCCGTCTTAATGTTTTAAGATATATCCTCGATTTGGCATTTGGGTCACTTAAAAATATATTACAAACAAATCTGTGTATCAGTTATTTAATACCTTGAATAGATGATTTTTGAGAGATTTTTTTCTGAATTACATTCCGATTTTCATCGAAATTTAGCATTTTAATATGTTATAAATCAATTTAATTATCTTAACGAAGTCTAATTCTAAAATGCATACACAGATTCTCTGTAAACATTATCAGGACTGTTTGTTATCAATTTCATGAACTTTGAACAAAAATTACAACACATGGAGCATTTCAAAAGTCTAAAAAATGTGTAAAATCTGTATTGAAAAAAAAAAAAACACGCATAAAGTTTACTAAAGCACCGAAAAATGGATTGTGTACATAATTCAAACGTTTGAAACTTTGCGAAAAATCATCGGAGCAGCAGTTTTTCTCAAATGGTTCAGTACAAACTGAAGATTAATAATACACACAAACATAAATTTCGATTATTGGGCCACTTTTAGATCAAATAAACGTTAACGGTCCCGTTAAAAGAACACAATATTCAGCTGGAATATTTCCAGTTTCATTAATTGGATTGGCTGCTGAATTCGTATACCAGGATTCAAAGAAACTTCGAACTATGTAGACATTACAAGATTTCACATGCAATAGAAACAGACCATTTACCTGACTTTGCGAAAACCACGATTGAGGAACGGAATTGTAATGTATACAGAGGTCGAATTTCCCTTGAATCCTCGCACGCGAATTGAGCAGCTAATCTAATTAATGAAACTGTAAATATACCAGGTGAATATTGTGTTCTTTTAAAATGTTAACTTTAAATTTAACTGTAATAGTTGTTTTGATGCAGGTTTCACACGAGTAAGTTCGTTTTTGACATCTTTAGAGATTGTGTGTAAATTGTACTCAAGAGGGGTGGCGTTTTCACCCGAAATTATTACAATTGTTTCTAATGTTTTTTATATACGTTTATTTAAAATAGAAAAAGTGTCTGTAATAAAAGTAATTTTATTTTTAACAAAAATGTTTGTTTGCCCTACAAATTAGTATGCTGCTGTAGATATATGATTGTTTCAAAATATGATCACACACATAGTAAGTATAGACTGAAATAAGGGATTAAATCAGAAATATTAGACATAGATGAATAATGTGATACAAAGATATTCGTGAATCTTATTACCCAAGCAATTAGGACAATCTAGGTAATATAAGACATTGCTGAAAGTACTTACACAATACAATAAAGAGTCTGGTGTCATTTTTTAGGATTTTTTATCGCATTTCACGATCCCAATTACACACAAATGAACACAAATGCACACATATACAGGGGTTCATAAAATTCTTAAAGAAAAGGTATTCCATTTAGGTTCGAGACATATGAAGGTAAGGTCTGAAGAATAAGGATAAAAACAAAAATCAGACTTTCACACTAGCACATATAGCGTCAAAATTTTTTAACACGTACAGTTTTATAGCAAAAAGATCTCCAAAGTCGAAAAATTTAATAGTGTTAAAACAGTACCTACTGCATAAGAAACGCAGAGGAGAGCAGCGAGAAAAACAAATAAGTCCCTAACGGCAACAGAAAATAGAATAATGTGCTCGGATTACGCAATTTCCAAGTGTCCGATTTATAGCATGATGTCGATGCAGAATCACGGGTTAAGTGTTGTTTTCCCTGATATACGAATGTTAACATTTTATATACGGCAACAGGAGGAAGAAACGAATTTGGGTGTTTTCAGGTGACTAAGACAATTACGGAAATTCTAAATGGTTTTAGAACAATGTCAAAAAATTTGTATTGCAGCAAGCATCGAGCATTAAAGGCTCCTTTTTGTGCTTATTTTATATCGCTCTTTATAGAGCTAGAGGTGCCGTTTCAAGGTAATTCTGGTTTTTCATTGGGAAGATCATTTCGCTATTAAAATAACGTAATATTTCATTTGAATTTTTCGAAATTTTGTCGCTTTGGCCGTGACTATGAGTACCCGATATCTGTTCTTCATTATTTTCTTGAGCTCATACCTTGAATTACCTCCATATCCCAAATGACATCCCGTTTCCTGAACGATACGACCTCTTAAAAGAAGCTATCAAATGATCATGATTTGTACTTTTTCCAGTATCTAGTCTATGTGTATCCCTCCTGATGTCACATAATCAACCGAACTCAAAGTTTATCTGCATCATCATCATAATTATTTTATTTATACATTTTTTTTATGTTGTTGGTAACAATAGTTTTATGTTTGTATAATTGTTTTTGTATTCCAAATATGTAGGAAGTGAATAAAATATTGAATAGTGAGAGCAAACGCTTTTAATACTGTATATCTCTATAGAAAAAGTAAATAGTATTATGTACAGAAACGTGTAAACGTTACAGTTTTTAACTTGAATAGAGACATGTTTTTATGTTCATTTGTTTCGCAGTTTCATTGAATTCTCAATCAAGTAAAGAACTTGAATGCCGGTGTGCAAACTAGTACTCTGACACTTGAACTGTGTAACGTGTATTTTAAGACACAGATTCGTTGAAGTGTCTTCTTTTACGCAAAATGGTCGTCCAGAGCAGACATCATTTTCGAAGCTGAAATTTCCTCATTTAAGCTTATCAAACCGCTTTCGAATTGTGTCATTTGAAACAGCACTTTATCCATATACAGCGCACATTTTACGAGCAGTCTGACTAGCATTTTTACCTTTCTTGAAATAAAATAACATAATAGGACGAAAATGAACTTCTTGGTCCTACATTCTTAGCACTGCACTGAAACAAAAATTATGCCGCAACACATGCTAGAATTATACAGAGCAAGCAGAAAATAGCGAATGTACATATAAGGTGCAATCAAAGTCACTCCTTATCAGCAGTATTAATAACTAGACAAAACCACGCTTCGCTTTAATAAACCGCAGAAGTTTCTGGATGACCTAATATAAGATTATCTGAGATAAGTCATATCATCCAAAGAAAATATAAAGACACTCTATTTTGCTTTGTTTGTGTTAAAGGAGGAAAAAATAAATATGATATTTTGTTCATTAATATGTAACCACATATAAGACAACCGCTTTAAAATTCGCGGTTTTTTTAATGAAATAAACATTATTATGAAGATTAATATTTTATTGTTTTATTTTCTTATTTCAATACTTTCAATAATGCTTGGTGCGTAGAATAAATATATTTTTACATGTTACTAAACAATTTGTATAATTGACTTGAAATCTTTCTAGCGATAAACAACAACAAAAAATAAATTAAAAAAAAAAGCAAGAAAATAAAAGTTTTTGGTCTATCTGGCTGTTAGTCTTTTCCTTCACGCATACAATTTCTAGAATGAAAAGAAAATAATACAATATAGAAATGTTTTTAAAACATCACTAAACTTACTAATGCGAGAGAAAAGGATTTATTGACTTTGCATTTATCATTGTCAAAACGTTTCAAGTAAACAATAGCTATTATTATTATTGCGAAATATAGTACGATAAATAGATTCTTGAAAGACTTTACGATTCCAAATATCAAAACTTTTAAGAAATTGAAAAATGAATATATTTAAGGATTTTAAAAAGAACTTAAGAAGATTATCTAAGAACTATGGACTTTACATTTAAAAAATGGTGCATAAAAACTGAATTATTAAAATAAGAATTTTTTTAAGCTATTTTATTTAATTTAACTATTGCTTTTTTAAAGGTTATTAAATTATTGAAATCATGCTATTATTCGAAGTAAAATTTTATTTATTTACATGCACATATTCAATTTTACATACAATTTTATTTCCTTAACGATGAAGATGAAGTATAAGAAAAATTCAACTTAGATACATTACACGCACATTAATAATATCGATAAAAAATAATGATTTTTGTTTATATTATGATCTTTTGAACGAACATTTCAAATTATCATTGTGCATGAAATAAATCGTTATTTCCGAAACAAACTGATTTATTAAAACTTATCTTATTAATTCACAGAAATTTAAGATTAATTCATTAAGAAAATTAACACTTCATCAATAAATAAAAAAAATAACAAAATAATATTAATAAAATACAAATTTATTAGCCATGTGATCGAGCTTACCGCTTATATCACTGACATTAGCAGAATAAAAAATATTCTTGTACTTAATCAAATATTTTGCAATTTCTTTGACTATTGTCTTCTGCATTGCTCTTAATGAATTTCAGAACTCTATTTGAATGTATTAAGCCTGCTGTTCTCTTCGGGTCTATTTGACCCAAAACAATTTTCATTCGTTTATAAAAAAAATATAGCACGGAGATATTTTGATGAAATTGCATGACTTTGTTGGTAAATAATATAAATATGTACTTCTAGAAGGATTTACATTTATTTTTATTTCCAAGGAATATTTTTAATATTATTCCTAATGTACTGTTCGGGTCAATATGATCCAATTCTAAAAAGTATTTATTTTACGTACACACTTTCATATTTGTTTGGAATAATTCAACAGGAAAAAATAACAATAACTTCTCTAACTTATTCCTTTCGGAAACTTGTTTAAAATTCGTTAAATTTATGTTTGGTCACGTGACAAGAGAGCGTGTGCAAGGTCCAAACGTACACAGTTGAATTAAAAGTTACAGTTGGCACGGGGTCAATGTATTCGCGCCTGTTGCAACATTGTGTTTCAGTTTCTAACATTCTGCAAAGCAGTTGTGCCTGTGAGTGTACAGCAACAACGTGTTAATTACAAAAAATGACGAATCGTAGACATTTGAATGACGCTAATATAGCTAAGCTAATGGAAGCTTCTGACACCAAAGGTGAAAATGTATCTGAGACTGAAAATCATACAAGTGATGGAGCTGAAAGTGAAAGTTCTGACAACGATTTTGATATTGATTTTCAACCAATGCACAATATCCAGAGTATTTAGTCCACAAATCGTAAAATAAATTGGAAATTGGATCATCTTCCACATTCTGGTTGATTAACTTCTGCTAATTTTATAAAAACTACTCCAGATATCACAAGATATGCAACGGCAACGATAACAGATGTAAAAAGTACATTTAAGACAGTATTCAATTCCACGATTGAATTCGAAATCATAAAAATGACAAACAATGAAGGAGGAAAAGTGTATGGAAAAGAGCGGGAAAATATCGAAAATGACACTTTTCAAGCATATATCGGATCATTATTATTAGGTGATGTATACATATCATATTGAGAATCAACAGAAAGCAAGTGGAATAAAGAAACTGGTAGAAACATATTTCGTGCGACAATGTCCCTCGAAACCTTTTGTACCCTATCGAGAGCTATTCCGTTTGATAATAAATCCACTCATTAAGAATGAAGGTTTGTGGATAAAATAGCTGCTGTGCGAGATATATGGAAACGTGGATAGAAATTCTACCAAAATTGGATTACCGAATGAAAATGTTACTCTAGATGAACAATTAGTATGGTTTTATGGCCGATGTCGATTCAATAGCACATGCGAAGTAAACCATTTAAGTATATATTAAAAATATGAACTTTATGTGACAGTAAAACTTCGTATGCACTGAAAACACAAATTTATGTTGGAAAATAATGACGATCAAGACCAGAGAAAAATCAGGGTATGCAAGTAGTGAAAGATCTTACTTATGAGTATTCGGGGTACAATGTTACATGTGATTTTTTTTTATATCTTTCAACTTGGGACAACTTCTTATAAGAGGGAAAATGACTATACATGGCACCATCAGAAAAAATAAACCAGAACTTCCTGAAGAAATTACAAATAAAGAAGTGCACTGCTCATCATTTTATTTTACAGCGGACACGACAATTGTAAACTCCATCCCAAAAAAAAATAAGAATGTTATTCTTATGAGGACTTTGCAACATGAGAAAAAATTAGCAACAGACCTATTTAAAAACCACAAATGACATTAGATTCTATTGAAACTAAACGGACTGATCAATTCTTAAACACGTAAAAGAAAACAAATCGCTAACACAAGACAGTATTCTGTAATATGCTTGATACTTCTGCTTACAATGCGTTTATCATATGGACTTCAACACACTACAAATGGAATGACAAAACTGATCAAACGAAGTCTACTTTTGGAAGAATTGGGGAAATCACTCATTTTTCAACTCATATTAGCAAGACAACACCTACCAAGAAGTGGGGACTCAATCAAAGTAGTGAAAAGAATACAGAGTTAAAGTCAACACGATCTGCTGTGAATATTTCATCTTGTAACAACCATGCAAAGTGCAAGTTCTATCCATCAAACAATGACAACAAAAATAATATATTGTTCTACAATTGTAAGAAACACATTTTCAAATCTCATATAAAATTGCAAATGAAGGTAAGTTTCGATTTCAAATATTTTTTGTGTTATTTTTTAAATACTTTATATTATTTGATCTGTATATAAACTACTTTACTAATATTTAAACCATTTCTAAAAAGGCACCTTTCATTTACTGCTAGAAATGATAAAATTCTAAATCAGGTCATAATGACCCCGAACAGTACAGCCATGTAGTAAATACGATCAGAATGCAGGGTTAATGATACTTTGCATATGCAAATCGCTTTCGGTGTTGTTAGTGAAAAATCTAAAAACATATATTGAATGTAAAACAACTCTATTAGAATTTTCATTAAAAAAGAAAAATATGTTGCCTTATACGTTCTGTAATAAAGGAAGCATGGGTTAAATTCCCTAGTAATGATAGATAAATTAAAAATTACCGTATACTTTATTTTCATATATTTAAAAATATTGCAAAGTACATTTTCCAAACAGTTGACGGTTATTGCTTGGTTTAATTTTATTTATCATTGAAGATATTGTTATGAGATATGTAAAAAACTGCAATAAGTTGTGAACAATTGACACAGTAAATAATTGAAAAGATGAATGTATATGTTTTTATGTGTAAACAAATGAGAATGAGAAATATAAATATGTATGTATGAAACTTGCGTTTAATCTGCAGAGAGAAAGAATGTGTATCTAAATAAATGATATCATTTTGTACACTTATTTTTACACTTTTTTTTAATTACAGTTTGTTTCAGTTGATGTTCGATTTATGTATATATATGTTATACGAAAAATTTATTTCCTTCGCATTTATTTCGCATTAGTCTTTTAAATTAATCTAACTTCTGACATAGTCAGTATTTCCTTAATTATTAATAATATTTATTCCTATTTAATATTCTTTTAAAAGTAATAACCCGTATATTAAAAATTATCTCATTCCAAATCTTAATCTAAAACTTTATGTTCATTCCTAAATTTTATCAACTCCCCAATCTATAAAATTCTGAAAGACGCTTTTGTCATTTCGAATGTTTTTAAAAGCCATTTTTTAAATATTTTTATTCCATGCTTTGCTTCGCGCGCTGGGTATTTTTCACTTCAAAATCAATGCGCGGCTACGAGGGGGATTCTTTCGTGTTAAATCTTCTCCGTCGCGCCTCATTCGCTTGGCTTGAATTCGCCTCTCACTCATTGGATCGTGCCCTCGTTACGCGGTCGTCAAACCCTACGCGCGGTTAACAAAATGCGCTAGCAGGCATTTGGAGAGGAGATTTTTGTCGTGTTTGGGAGCACTAACCAAATGGTTATCTGGTGTTGAAGTCACGTTGAATTTTCATAACAGCTCTTTACGATCTATTAAACGATGAAGTGAGCCATCGTCAAGCCTGAGGGCTATAAGTTTATACCGGATACCGTGGGAACTGTTACTTGCATCGCTTCTGTTCATAAATAAAAGTTTTATCCGGAAATTGGCTGCTCCTTATTGGCGAAACTGTTGTGGTGTCTCATCATTGCCTAACCTCCTCGCCATGACTCTTGATATCGACTGTAAACATTCTACATCTTTAACAAACTGCCATTTTCTCGTAGAATATTACATCATCTTTGTAAAAATTTCACATATATATATATATATATATATATATATATATATTAAATAAATCGTGTTGAATGTGATACTTAAATATTTTTAATTTCGTTAATATTTAATATACTTTTTTATTACTGTGTATTTTGCATTGTAATTAAGCATAAAATCAATTCTTCTGAAAACAACCATTAAGAAAATTACTTTAATACAGCTTTGTTATTAAAAATTTTTCTCTAAGAAATTTGATTACTTTGCTTCCATATAAGTTCCTGTATTCCGAAACTTATAATAAGAATTATTTCTGAGCATTTGATTATAAATAACTATTTATAGGATATGAAAAACATTTTTCGAATTTAAAAATTATTTTTCAAATTTTATTTATTATTTATTATTGCATATAAGGATATACATTATGAAGATAAAATGTTTGAACAATAGAAAATAAAAATAAAATTATTTAAATATAAACAATAAAAGATAAAAATAACCTACTGCTGGTAACATCTAGACAAAGCCTACTAAAGGCCGGTTACAGCTGTCCATAAATAGCAAATTATCACACATAGAGAAAATAAGGTATTGGGTGCACCTTTACCCTAACTCAGAAATTACTTTAAAGGGGCTTCTGGTTACAGAAGACTTTGTGATCGTGGCTTAATTAGATACAAAATTTCTTAAATAGTAAAGAAACTATTTATTTTAAAAATAAACATCGCGTTGTGTCTTAGAAGAGCATCTAACATATTGACTTTGTTTTGATAGGAGTGTAAAGAAATCCTAGTTTTACAAAACAACCCCAAAGATAATCATAAACTAAAACTCTAATCCTTAAGTTAATGAATTCTAAAAAAACATTTAGGCTTTAAAATTAATCACTAAAACACTTAAATAATGACAACATCTTTTGAACAAAGAAATAATTTATTTACATTAAAAACATTAAATGAACATCTTACAAAATATATACAAATCTTACAAGACGTCCTTTGAAAAAAAAATACTTTTCCTTAATTAACATTATAATTAATTCAAAACACTTCATACAATTTTCTAAACATCTAAAGATTACTGAATTAAGAACGACATGTTCTCCTGTTTGTGATACCATAAACGACAGGGTACACATTATTATACATAGATCAGGAAAATCAAAAATTCCATACCTTATACAATTGGGAGGGACACCAGAGAACGGGGCCATGTAACTTGAGACCTTTGTATGAAGTAACACTAGAGCTACCTGGGAGCACTTCGTTCGAGTATGATCCTTCCTCAACTTGGACGTCTATTTCCACACTCCTTTAAAAAAATCGAATACACGGGCCATTCGCACTATGTTTCCATCCAAGGCGAACTCCGCCTGCTATTGTTGCTCTCTGGCTCACATCTCCAACTGTCACCTCTCTATATCTCGTAGCTCTTGTTTCTCAAATAGGCGTGACTCCTCCCAGTACCCAAAATTTACATACTTGAATATGAATGGACACGGTGGGCTAGCCGTCACACCTCCCTTCCTTGATCATTCAATGCAAGCTAAACAGTCTGGTCAGTGGACAAAGAATTTTTTGCCCTTTGAACACGGCCGACATTTAGGCACCTTTTCTGAGTCTCCCACCTTACTGAAAATTAAGGGGTCTCACACGAAGCGTGACCAACAGCCCCCATAAATTCCCAGCCATAAAACTCTCAAAAACGGCTCCGACATTTTGGGCCCGGCTGCGCTCATAAAAATGTCAGTCAGCCCGAAAGGTAATATGACTCCATATACTTTGTACCATCATAATATACTAAGTAATTATAGTGTGCAATTAAAAATTAAAAACAGTAATATAACAATCCGACGTAACAGTAATATAAAAATTATATGTAATATGCAAAAAACATTTGATTATATTAATTACATTAAAAAAACACTCAATATATATATATATATATAAATGTTTCGTAACATTTTACACTGCAAGATGGTAAATTCTTGCCACCATCTTCAAAGGCAATTAGAGAAGTATGTTTTTCACGTCTAATTTATACACTTGATATAATTATTATCTACAAATTCCGTATGGAAATTCATTATTATTTATGTAAAGTTATATTTTTCTCTGGATGTTCCAGAAATTTAACATTTTAATAAATGTCTTATAATTTGCATTTACGAAAGTTGTATCTAAATTAAGTCCAGTTTTATTACAGGCGCACAAACTCCTAAAAAGAAATTTATTTTTTAACATCATGATTTAATCAATTAAGTGCGATTTTCCAATTGACAGATTTGTATAAATATTTCATTAATCCTTCCTCTCTCCAATATTTTCCGCCCTAAGAATTGGGATATTATAGCTGCATCCAAAAGAAAGTTAATAGAAGTTGGCACTACGAACATTATTTGATTTTCTGCCTCATGGAATTGATCCCTCTTAAACGAGATATAATGTAGAAAAGTCAAAAGGCAATTAAAAGCAACACACAGGAATTTAATGAAATCTCTTTGGTGATCTTTGTAAATGCATTTAGAAAGACAAGTTTCATTTGTAGCATATTTGACGTTTATATAAAAAAGAATAGCTTAGTTAAAGCAGGATAATATTTTTAGTTTTAAGAAATAATGAAAATATTTTACTATAATATGTTGCTTATTTTATTTAATATTTCTTATAAATGTTTTCAATATTTCTTTACGTATAATAATATAATTGTATATTGTTTAAGGTTATTTTATAAAAATAATTATAGAAGCTATTATAAAAACGACGTTAATTAGTTAAGAGAGAATACAAAAGCTTGCTTCAAATAAAGAAAAGTAAATATTTTCAGATGCTGTGAATAGATAATAAAAAATGCTATAACAAATATTAGAATTTAAGCAGGTAAACAGAGAAATAACATTCACTAAAACAGCCACTAAAATTAAATTTTTGAATTATATGACAATACATATTAACGAACCAATAGAAAAGGAATGCATATAAAATATTTAAATAAGTTCAAAAATATTTCGAATAGTTAGGAACAGGCATTAGTACGTCGCAAACAAGCAAAATTTCAGCCATACATTAGGTATTTATATTAAAATCATTAAAATTACAGACATTACATTACAATTACATAAAACATTAAAAAGATTAAAATTGGACGTCTCGGATTTACATGAAAATCCCTCATCAACAAACATCTTTCTTAACGTAAGTCACAGTTCAAAAATATCAACATATAGAAAATGCAACGTATCAGAATATCGAGGACAAAGTTACAGTTATAATAACACGGAGTGACTTCGGCCTCGCCATTTTGATACGTTGCATTTTATATGTGTTGATATTTTTGAACTGTGGCTTACGTTAAGAAAAATGTTTGTTGATGAGGGATTTTCATGTAAATCCGAAACGTCCAATTTTAATACGTTTTCAATGTTTTATGTAATTGTAATGTAATGTCTGTAATTTTAATGATTTTAATATAAATATAAATATGTTCAGACGTAATATTTTTGTTTACTTGAAATACATTATGTAACTTGACATATTAGCATCTATTTTAATAAACAAATTTTGTTTGTGGATTAAATAATTGTAAAACATAATGTCACCTAGATAAGTCTATTCTTATTCAGTGTCCTAATATACTCGGTATAAAGATTATGAATTGAAAGCGCCGCCCAAAAGTTACAATGAGTTATTGTAACTTTACATCAAAGAGAAAAATATCAAATGGTTTAATTGAAACTAATATAAAGTAGTTAATTTATGTTAGCAATTAATTAGCAAAAAAGCTCATATGGATCTTTATGTAAACGTAAATACAGAAGGTAAAATAATATACAATATAATTCAGGGTTAGTATAATAAGCTTTCCATGAATTATTTAATTTATGTCACTAGAATAAGAGATAATCGAAAGAAAGCACTTTAAAATTGTATTGTACATTTTTCAAAACATTGAAAACACCTTATAATTGTACAATGATTCTCGCTTCATAATTTTAAAATATATGCTGAATAATTCAAATATATTTATTCCATTATGTATGGAGTGACATCTGTGCAGTGATAATCCTATTTACGTGTCGCTAATAGGGAGTATTTCTCCATTCAATGCCTAAGGCTCTTTAAGTATCTAAATTTGTCTCCGAATAGTTTAATTTCTCTGAAGATATAATTAGATTAAATCTTAAATTTAAATGCTTCATAGCGTTTCAATTTAAGAAATACTAAACAGAGGATTCAAAACATTTCAGTACATTTTGGTAATGTGTTAATTATATTTTATCGAGAATAGCGAAACACAATATTTAGCAATAAATAGGAATTTCTGGTTTGTGGATTGATTAATATTTGCGAAAATATTTGTATATTTCATTGTATCTGTAAAATGTAAATATTTATAAATTATGATGTAATTAAAAAAGCTTTTGAAAAAAAAAATATATCAAACGGATTTAAAAATTATTACTATAATAAATACTAGTACTTCTTTTCATTTTAAATTGTAAATAGCTGTCATCTGTATCACACTTTGATATTAAATATAACTAGGGGACTCAGTCCCCTACGCGCGAACGCTTTTCAGACCTAATATACATAAATATTAAAATTTAAAAAAAAACAGCGAGGGACATCTATACTCTATAGACTTTGTTCCTAGTCTAAGCAGTCCTTATTGGGCACTAAACTAAAAGAAAAGAGAGACATATCATATCATCGCAAGCAAGTAATTATGAAAAACAATCTTTAAACATGATAAAAATAACTTAGAATATATAATATATTTTATGCCTTTAATTGTGTTTTAAATTAAAGTACAAGTTAAATCACATTAATAAACAAACTAATCTTTAAAAATATCCTGACTACATAGTTAATTTTAATAATTTTTTCATCAGCAAATTACGCATGTAATTATTGAATAATAACCAGTGAATATTTATTATGCTTTTCTAAGTGTAAACCGACAGAATAAAAAATATCCAAGCCGGGAATCGAACCCGGACCCTTGGAAGCGCTCCAATGCTCTACCATTGAGCTACGAGGACAACACACAGCCTGGCATCTCTCGCTTATATATGTCGGTAAGGCTGAAATTGCAGCCCAAGTTGGAAATGACATCATGAGCATGCAAATTTCTGCGGCAAACATGAGACGACATGCATAATATACCAGCATACGACAACACATAGTTAATTTTAAATCATTTTTCATCAGTGAATTCCGCCTGTAATCCTTGACGCAGAAATGTGCGTTCTCATGATGGAATTTCTAGATTGCAGCCTTACCGACATATTTAAGTGAGAGATGCAAGGCTGGGTGTCCTCCTCGTAGCTCAATGGTAGAGCATTGGAGCGCTTCCAAGGGTCCGGGTTCGATTCCCGGTTTGGGCATTTTTCAGTCTGTTGATTTACGCTTAGAAAAGCAGGATAAATATTCACTGGTTATTATTAAATGATTACAGGCATAATTCACTAATGAAAAACGAATTAAAATTCACTATGTGCTGTCGTATGCTGGTCTTTGTATGTGGTCTCATGTTTGCCGCAGAAATTTGCTAGTCCATGATGACATTTCCATCTTGGGCTGCGATTGCAGACTTACCGTCAAATATAAGTGACAGATGCCAGGCTGGGTGTCGTCCTCGTAGCTCAATGGTAGAGCATTGGGGTGTTTCTAAGGGTCCGGGTTCGATTCCCGGTTTGGGCATTTTTCAGTCTGTCGATTTGCGTTTAGAAAAGCAGGATAAATATTCATTGGTTATTATTCAATGATTACAGGCATAATTCACTAAAGAAAAACGAATTAAAATTCACTATGTGTTGTCGTAAGCTGGTCTTTGTATGTCGTCTCATGTTTGCCACAGAAATTTGCTAGTTCATGATGACATTTCCATCTTGTGATGCGATTGCAGACTAACCGTCATATATAAGTGAGAGATGCCAGGCTGGGTGTTGTCCTGGTAGCTCAATGGTAGAGCATTTGAGCGCTTCCAAGGGTGCGGGCTCGATTTCGGCTTGCAAACTTTTCACTCTGTCATTTTACGCTTTGAAAAGCAGGATAAATATTCATTGGTTATTAAACTGATTATTTTCTTCAAATCTAAACCTTGTTCTGGACCTGTATATTATATGTGTTACTAGATTATTTAAATTGATATTCATTTTTTTTTAAACTTTGTGTCTTTATTTAATTTTTAGATGGCAATTGTCAAAATAATTTTTTTTTTTTTTCAAGCGAGAAACATATTTTGTTTTGATCAAATTTTCAATTAACGTCAAATTGGTCTCCATTTTTGACATATGTATTCTTGAAAAACAAGCCGCACTCAAACCATTATATAAATAAGTTTACTTAAAAAAGTAAGAAAAAATACGTTTAATTAAAATGTCTTTCAAATGAAAATTTATACCCAATAGAGACTGTTAAATAATAGTTAATATACTTTTTTTTTATTAAAATAAAGTTATTTCCCTTTTTGCCACATAAGTACAAAATAATGTTTATCGTTTTTTGTTTTGTTTAAGAAGATATATTCTAATGAAAAGGCTCTTTCGTACAAAGATCTCTTAAAGCGTTTCAAGAGACGACTTTTATTGTCTTGTCTAGACGTCTTATCATGATTTTACTCCAATATATTAAGTTAAGCAGAAATAAATAATAATTATAAATTCAAACTTGTCCATTACTCCGTGATTTTGTATACATACACACCAAGAAATTTTCTCAATTAATATTTTACTAACTGTTCAAGGAACTTAATATTAATTTTCTTCTTTTGTGTCTGGAATATATGCATGGATCTTGCCATTATTTATTTTGAAGTATGTCTTGTATTTTTATCGACCCGTTCCACATTTATTTTTACAAGTATATTAATTTAATAAAGAAGCAGGAGAAAACATTAAAGTTTATAGCTTTAATTTTAATTAAATAAACATCAAGATATTCTTTAATTTAATGAATGTTAATATTTTCATAATTATAGAAAGATTTGTTTGATTTCAATAACTCACATTTGCGAATGTTTTATTCTGAATACAAATGAGCGCAACATAAAAAGAGTTAAAAATACATTTAATTTTATACTTTTCAACATGAATTTTAAGTTTGTTCATATTCCAAATAAAATAATTTATTCAAGAATAGTTCAATTATTTGTTATTATCATAGTTTTTCTAATATGACAAACCCAAACAATCATTTTCTGGAATATATTAAATTAAAAATGCTTTGAATTATTGATATTTTTGTGTATTTTAATGTAATCTCCGTTCTTTGATTCTACAATACACTGCTATTACCCGAGATTCATAGCCTCAAAAAGTATACACTGTTAAAAATTTGCAGCAAACTGTCCGGTCATTTGACCGTTTTTGTAAAATACGGATACATAACTGTAATTTAACTCTATCCTGACCATATTATAGGGGAAAATATGGTCAAAATAGCGCTAAATTACTGTTATGTAACCGTTTTCTATAAAAACGGTCAAATGACTGGACAGTTTGCTGCAATTTTTTAACAGTGTATAATAATGATAATAATAATAGAAACTTGAAAAATAAAGAGAGTAGGACGATGCTGCTTTAACTGAAATTTACAGAACGACATGCTAACCTTCTGAGTAACGATTATTATTATGCCGGATTTGTTATATTTGCCACCAGCAAGCAGTGTTTAAGTTGTGCCCGTTTCCTATGCGATGACGATTACAAATGTTCATTTTGACGGATGCTATTAGTGATAATATCAGCCAGATGTGGAAACATACTATACAGAGCAGAGTATTTCTGTTGCAATGCCTCTCACATAATGGTTTAAATAGCGACAGGCAGCAACTTTAGTATAATTGTAATATTGCCTTTCGGTTGAGTTGCAAAAATCCCGCAGATTTTAAGGAATGGGAATAAACACAGGCGCTTTGGAGAATAAACCCGGAATTTTGAGGAATATTAAAAATTTGGGAAGAGTTTTGAAGGCAAATAAAGTTGGTAATATTTTTGTCTGAAATTTTAATTTTTATGAAATTTCAGGCAGTGTTCTGGAAGTTTAAGATAATGTTTTCCTTATTAATTCACAAAACTTGCCCTCTACATTTTAAACATTTATTAGAACTCATTAGCTTTTTTCAAGAATGACGGCTGTGAGTTGGTAAGGATTTCGATATTTCTTTAAAACTTAACTAATTAAATTTCTGTTAACTGGCATATCTACTATTCCGGCATACTGTATATGAATTTTCTTGCGAATTTATTTCTATTTTTAAATTGATTAATTTTAGTTGTTTTCATTTTCTTTTTGTTTACATTGGCTGATTTGGAGAAGAGGGTGGTGTTTAGATTTATGTTAGGTCATAACAACGTTAAAACTAAACATGCAACTTATTCTCATTTCAATTAAATAATAATTTAATAATTAACATTACTAAATTAGCTGCAATGGTACAGCAAAATAGGTTATAATATAAAATACGACAGAATATATCATGGCATTTATCTCTCGTCTCGCTCATAGACAGAACACGGAGTAAACAGGGGAGCCGAGTTAACCTTACTCTTGCAGTCACAGTTAAGAAGACAAAAATTCAAACAATTAAAAATAATTGAATACAGTAAATTAAAAATTTCCATGCCTAAAACTTTCTTAAAACTGTATTTTGTTTTTTTTTTTAAGTTTCCTCCAAAAAACCCTGTTTATTCCAGGGAATAAACCGGGTTTTCCATTTTCAACTCTGCCTTTCTGTGTAAAGGAACATATTTTGGATATATCATTTTTCCTATAAAAAATACCACACATTTCCTTTATAGGAAGGAGCCTTAGAGGTTTTTTTAAATTTTTGGATCCGAGCTTTAGATAGAGAGATTTGTTCTCAAATGAAATAAATATGAAAACTAAAGTTATGAAAACAAACATGATGAATTCTATGCTTGTTTATATATATATATATATATATATATACATATATATGTAATAATAAAAAATTTTCGCCCTATTTCTTTAGTTAAATTATTCCAAATTCTTCAATTCTTTTTTCCCTCTCTTTTTAAAATATCTCTTAAATCTATTTTGTAGTTTATTCCATAACTTAATCAAAATATTCTGTTATTTATCATTCTAAAAATCTTAATCTGTTAAAAGCTACACGTATTTATTAAAACCTTATTCTCTTAAATTGCAGCACTGCCTCTAAACGCACCTGAATAATTTCTTCTTTTGAGACATTTAATTTTTTATTCTTTGGAACTTTTGTAATACCATTTTTATTTCTATTTAATTCATTCGGCATCCCATGATTCAAGCGGTTTTCGCGCCCAAAGGCCTTTTTACCTTTTTAATTTTTCGCTTCTGTTAAAGAGTTTTAATCATACGTCAGAGACACGTCTTCGTGGCCTCATTTTTTCATCCATTAGCGAGAAAGCTCCGCCTTCTTTATCCCCCTAGCGCCCTCCGAACATGGATGCGAGTGGACCAGCTTGTTCGCGCGTTTTGTACCTTTGGGCCAAATTTTGAAGTATTTATACGGTTACACTGGCTTCGGAGACAGAATTTACAGGAATTAGTGGTTGTCATCTAATTGCCGTCACTGGGGAGTCTACACTAATGCATCGGTATTATGTTCTTCAAGCCCTGCTAGTTCTTCAAGATCTTCAAATGTGTTCAGTTTTAATGAAGCGAAAGTTGGTGGAGTTGCTTTCATCTCTGTGATCACAATAAAGCCATTGCTCATCTATTAAGTTATTAAGTCTTCTTTTTAATGTTTTTGGGAAATTTCTTCTGGATTTCACTGCCTCTGCTCAATTTTTACGACTGCAAATACACTACGATTTCCGATGTGATATACTTCAAGATTTGTCTTCATGGTGAGCGACTCGAAGTGATGCCCTGTCCGGGTGTCATGACTACATTTCAACGATCTCGACTGCGGCTACCTCGATATGATTATCAGGTAATTTTAGTGGTTTCGGACTGAGATGTTCCGATTGTCTGGTGGAAAGAACGTTCACGTCGACAGCAATAGCGATCGTCTATAATGTGCCAATTTTCGACAGGAATGTATCAAAAAGCCGGCAGGATAACTGATGACCTGTGTAATAAAAACATTTTGGAGACTTCCCAGTGATATTGGAGAACAACTACCGATTAGTTGTCAAATTATCACTCATAAGTGTTTATAAATTTATCCCAGAAGTGACGTCTGTAAGTTAAATTATTCTTTTATTTTTATTGATTTCTTATTTTATTGATTTGTTATTATTGGCTTATATAGAACAAAAATTGTTCTTAGAATACTTTAGAAGAATTTTGTTCCTTTTATCCTGAACATTTAGAACTTACGAAATTTAATATTTATTCTTATGTATTGTTAAAAAATTAATTTTATTTGGTTAAGCTCACAAATATTACTGAAAGTTTTGAACTGCTCTGATATTTATTCCTATATTACTTCATTTTACAAGAGTAACTTCATTTTAAAGATTGTTGCATAACTTGTTGCATAAAAATTTATTCGATTATCTGAAATTACAGCTTCACTGTTTGCATTATAATCGCAAAAATAGCTTTTGAAGTTTATTAATGTGAAAAAAATGTGTTATCTCAAAAGAAAGTTGAGTAACATTGAAAGGGTAAAATTATTGTGCAGTTAATTTATTTGTTTATTTTATTACTTTTGTTTTTTGATGCTATATTCTGAGAGTACAATTCAAGAGCCAAAAAAAAAATTGTTCTTACGAAATAATGATACTTATTTTAAAAAAGTGTTTTATTTATTTCATTCTAAATTGTGATATTCATATATAGTGGATCTATTTATAGAAATATTATAGTAGTAGTTTACATTTACTATTTAAGTGAAATGAATTTTAATATGAATTGGACTTTTTTACTGTTGAATATTATTTAGTTTGGTATTTAAATTATTAAGAGTTAGATATTTACAGTTGTTGTTAAGTTAAAGAATTCTTTATACATTGTTATTTTTTTTACATGTTATTAAAGTCAGGGTTCGTTAAAGTTATTGTTGAAAGTAAGGGTACTCAAACCAAAATGGCTGAAAAAGAGCTTAATGTTATTATTTTTGACCCAGAAAGTGGGATGAATGTTGTGTCTTGGCTTAGTCCCATTGAAGGATCAGCCCCTCCAGATAAAAAATAGTGGAAAATCAACAATATTTCCAAATATTTGAAGGGCGAAGCATTAAAGGTGTATGTTAATGAATGTCTAGATTTTAAAGAGTATGAAAAAATTGCTGAGATCTTAACTGAAAAATTTCTGAAAGTAACAGTCCCCCGTTTTTCTGATTTCGCCTCGCTGAAATTGCATGACCTAAACAACTTAGAAAATTATTTCCGTCAGAAAATAGAGATAGGTCGACAACTTAAACTATGTGAAACTATTATTTTACAAGGATTGACAGATGGCTTAAAACCTGAATACCAGAACTATTTAATAGTAAATCCTCCTGAATCTACTACCGATTGGTATAGATTAGTTAAACAACTTGTTGTCATTCCATCTCATTCTAGCAGTAACAATAATAGTAATGTTAGAAATATGTCTCAAAATTCCAGACCTTTTTCTCAACCAATTAATTCACCTAGACATTGGATTCGCCCTCAACCTAATTACAGGAATCCAAATTTCCAAGCAGCAACTAATTTTAACCCTTCAACGTCCAGGTTCGTTAGTCCCAGATTGCCTGTCAATCATTATCAAAGAAGGCTTCCTAGTCGACCATGTCGAATGTGTTTAAATAGAGGTATCCAAAATGCTTATCACTGGGAGAGGGATTGTGTATTCAATGTTAGGCCTCTGCAATCTTCTGCACCCCCTCTTAGTCAACCACAACCATCTACTGATAATATATGACAGTTAATTGTATCAGGATATGTAAATAACAGGGAACTACCTTGTGTGATTGACTCTGGCTCAACCATAAGTATTTTGCCTTTTAAATTTGTTAAATTCTTAAATGCTAAAGTTATAAATATTCCACCTGTTATTATTGGCCAAGCCAAAGGAACTGTTGTAATAGATAAAGCTTGTAATTTATTGTTTAAATTAGGTAATGTGCAACAAAATATTAGATTTTTAATATGTAATACAAATTTAGATTATGCTATACTAGGTTTAAAAGAATGCTGTAAGTTTAATTTAATTATTGACTGTGCTACATGTAGAGTATCACATGGAGACCTTGTTTTAAATGAATCTAAGAACATATCCAGTGATAAATTAAGGTTACTTCATTTTAATGTTAACTATGATTATCAGAGAGTGCAACCCGATTATGGAAAGATCATATCTCCTCAATCCTTTGTTCCATCTAATGTTGATAATTCTAAATTAATTGGGGAAATAAATTCTATAGAAAATGAAACTTTAAGGGAAAGTATAAGGGATTATTTAGATATATTTTCTAAAAATAAATTTGATGTCGGGAGAATTAATATCGAACCGCAACGTATTCTTCTTAATTCTGACCTACCAATATCTCTGAGGCCATACAGAACTTCCCCTTTAGAAGAAAAAGAGATTTCGGATCAAATTCATTCACTATTAGATGCTGGTTTAATTAAAGAGAGCAATAGTCCCTATTCTGCCCCTGTTACATTAGTAATGAAAAGAGAAGAAGGTAAAAAAACTAGATTATGTGTTGACTATAGAAAATTAAATGCAATAATGAAAAATGACGCAGAACCCCTACCTCGTATCGATGGAATTTTAGATAAACTGAGTAGTGCGCAGTATTTTTCAACTTTAGATTTAGCCTCTGGCTACTGGCACATACCCATACATCCATCCGATACTGAAAAATTGGCTTTTGCTACCAACTTTGGGCTCTTTGAATGGTTAGTTCTGCCCTTCGGGATTAAATTAGGCCCCCCGATTTTTAATAGAACCCTTAGAAGAATACTTACTAAATACAAAATAGACTTTGCTTGCCATTATTTTGATGATATCATTATTTTTTCTTCCTCATTAGAAGAACATATGCAACATTTAAACCGAATATTTGAATTATGTAGACGCGAAAACATTAAACTCTCTAAATGCAATTTTGTCCAAAATAAAATTAACTTCTTAGGATATACCATCCAGAATGGCACATTAACTCCTGCTAATGCTAATATTGAAGTAATAAAAAAACTAAAACCCCCTTCAAATGTAAAGGAACTTCAGAGATTCTTAGGATCTATCAATGTTTATCACAAGTTTATAGATAAATATGCCGAAATTCGAGTCCCTCTTAACAGATTACTCAGAAAAAATACACTATGGGAATGGAATACAGATTGTCAAAATTCTTTTCAAAAATTAAAAGATGCCTTAATAGCCAAACCTATCTTAAAAATTTATGACCCTAAGTTACCCCTCCATATGTTTGTTGATGCCTCACAGGTGGCAGTAGGTGCAGTCTTAAAACAACCTGATAGTAATAATTTTTTACATCCACTTGCTTATTACTCTAGAGGATTGAGAAGTTATGAGAAGAATTATTTTATTACCGAATTAGAGTGTCTTGCCATCATTGACACCTTAGACAAATTCTATCATTATTTTCATGGTGTAAAATTTACCATTCATACTGATCATGCATCTCTTGTATGGTTAAAAAATACTAAACATTTGAGAGGCAGGTTATTTAGATGGTCTTTGAAGTTGAGCATGTTTGAATATAATATAGTTTACGAAAAGGGATCCACAAATGTCGAAGCCGACATGTTGTCGAGAAACCCAGTTTCACATTTTATTTAACCACTTACTTTTCTTCTGGACGTTAAAGAAATTATAGAGAGGCAGGAAAAAGATAATGTGTGTGGTAAAAATTATCTAAAGGAAAATGGACTTATGATAATAAAAAAGAAAGGTTTTAGAAAAATAGTAGTCCCCAAGTCTTTAAGGAGAAAAATACTAAATGTTGCTCATGAAAAATTTGGTCATCCTGGTATCCAAAAAATGTTAAATTTAATCTCCCCTAATTATTATTGGCCTGACATGACGCAAGATATAACCAATTTTGTAAAACATTGTGATATTTGTCAAAAGAATAAAAAACCCAGACAGAAAAAATTTGGCTTATTACAAGCTATGCCCACCACAGATCAACCATTTGAATGTCTTTCTATTGATACTGTGGGAGGATTCAATTATTATAACTCCACCAAAAAATATCTACACATCATCATCGACCATGCTACTAGATATGTTTGGGCTTTCCCCTCAAAAAGTGTTACCACAGAAACTTATACTAATTGTTTAAACCAAGTTTTTAATATTCAAACACCACAACAATTATTCTGTTTTAATAAAATTCTTAATGTCCAGACCCATCAAAAAGTGTTAAGTGATAGAAATGCAGCCTTTACTTCATCTAGATTTAAAAAATTTCTGCGAAACCACAATATTAAGCAACGTTTAACCACATCACATCATCCTCAAACGAATGGCAAATGTGAGAGAGCGAACCAGACAATAGTTACTAGATTGAAGTGTAAAGTCAATTCTACCAACTCCAAAATTCCTTGGACAAAAATTTTGACAGAAGTAGTTAATGAGTATAACAATACCCCTCATTCTATCACTAAATTCCCTCCTGATTACTTACTTTTTGGCCAATTACCCTATGATTCTCCTCTTCAACAAAATTATTACCCTCCTGTTCAAGAAGCCCTTAAACTTGCTAAAAAACGCACTGATGAATTCTATTGGAGAAGTAAAAAATATTATGATCGAAATTATCTAGAACCAAAATTTGAGATTGGAGATCTTGTAATTTATGAAGAGTTCCAATATCCTAATACTAGAAAACTTTCACAAGTCTTTAGTGGTCCTTATCAAATCCTTAATAAGTTATCTGATGTCAATTTTGAAATTGATAGACAAATTCAAAATAAACCTACTGAAATAGTACATGTATCAAAATTACGCCCTTATTATCCTCCTGATCAATTAAAATTATCCCATGAGAACCAACAACAAACTAATGTTAAATTTATAGTTTCGTCTTGATTTTAATATAATCCAAAAATAAACGAAATAAAATAAATTAATAATTAACTAATCAATTCTCTTCTGTATAACCGTGGTGTTCTTGATTGTGCACACGAGAGTGTCACTGTTGAAGTTTCCACTTGAGTCAACTTTTTATGCTGGCGTAATTTAGTTGATTTAAGTTAGGAGTTTCTGATACTGAATTGGATTAGATTAGAATAATAAATTAAACAGTATTAACTAAACTAATAAAATAAACTGGATTAAATTATATCTTAAACTAATCAAATATGATATCTTAATACTAATTGAGAATTGTCCAACCTTTCTTAATATGCTACAAGGTCCCATTTTTTCATTTCACAACTTATGTTTTCTTGTTTGACTGAAAGCAAGATAGTTACATAACCATCATCTACACAATAATGATTGTTTTCACGAATTTTTCTTATTTATTCCTTTTTTTGTATTATGTATTTTATTGAGTATATTTCATACCTCATTCACTACTATATGGATGAGATATTAATTATATACTTAAGAAAGTAATTAAAGAAAGAGTGTGATATTTTTGAATTATAATGCTTGTTATTGCTGAACTTATTGTTGAATATTATTATTATTAGTTATACTATTTATAATTTGATATTGAGATTATATATTACTTGAATTTGAATACTACTTGAATTTGAATATGTTGAGATATATAAATTTTTACTTCTAGAAGTAAACAAGTAATAAAGTAGTAAAGGTAATGGAAGTTATAAAGGTAATAATGGTAATAGTAATTTTGATGTTGAGTAAAAAACTCTTATACTGCTTACATTACCTATTAGCCTTTTTAGGTAATTACCATTTGTCAGACAAACTATACCATAACAAAATACTCATTTCTCTTAAGTTTTTCTTAGCATTCCATTCAGGACTGAGTTTTTCCGACAAACATAAGTTTAATATTTGAAAATTAACTTATGATTATTGTTATTGTTAAGTATTATTATTTTAAAATTTTTATTGTTGATATTCTTCTTCTTCTTATTATTATTATTGTATTATTTGTGTTTTATTGTTGTTAATATTAATCTTAGTACTATTTTCGAGTTGTTGCTAGTAAATATAAAGCATTCAGATGAACTTTAATTCTGAAATAGACTTTCATAAGGAAGATCAGTAAGATCTAAAATTTGAAGGATTTTTCTCTTTCAATTTGTAAACTGTTCAGTTTGTGAGGTATGCAAATAACTTTTTTGGATGGACTATCACTCAGACGAGAACTGAACGACAAATTAAGCAACAATTCTACAAGCAATTTGCAACAAATTTTGTAAGATGATACTCTGGAAGTATGTTATCTATAATTTTAAAGTGTTACAATTCTTTTCTTATTTTGTTTAATATTTTCTAAAGCTTTTTATGTCATTGTTAACAAGATTAATATCTTGTAATTGTATTTTTATTAACAACTCCACCAATTCGCGTTATAGTTATTAAATTTAATGTTATTGGGCATTAATGAATAAATTTTGGAAATGTACTTATTTTGACTTCCTACAGTTGACAAATTGTAATCCAAGTCCGTGTAACATTTCCCTTCAATGAACTTGCAGGTCATATGACCTACCGGTTCATTCGTCTTTTTGGGTGGGGGGATATGTAATAATAAAAAATTTTCGCCCTATTTCTTTAGTTAAATTATTCCAAATTCTTCAATTTTTTTTCCCTCTCTTTTTAAAATATCTCTTAAATCTATTTTGTAGTTTATTCCATAACTTAATCAAAATATTCTGTTATTTATCATTCTAAAAATCTTAATCTGTTAAAAGCTACACGTATTTATTAAAACCTTATTCTCTTAAATTGCAGCACTGCCTCTAAACGCACCTGCCTAATTTCTTCTTTTGAGACATTTAATTTTTTATTCTTTGGAACTTTTGTAATACCATTTTTATTTCTATTTAATTCATTCGGCATCCCATGATTCCAAGCGGTTTTCGCGCCCAAAGGCCTTTTTACCTTTTTAATTTTCCGCTTCTGTTAAAGAGTTTTAATCATACGTCAGAGACACGTCTTCGTGGCCTCATTTTTTCATCCATTAGCGAGAAAGCTCCGCCTTCTTTATCCCCCTAGCGCCATCCGAACATGGATGCGAGTGGACCAGCTTGTTCGCGCGTTTTGTACCTTTGGGCCAAATTTTGAAGTATTTATACGGTTACACTGGCTTCGGAGACAGAATTTACACGAATTAGTGGTTGTCATCTAATTGCCGTCACTGGGGAGTCTACACTAATGCATCGGTATTATGTTCTTCAAGCCCTGCTAATTCTTCAAGATCTTCAAATGTGTTCAGTTTTAATGAAGCGAAAGTTGGTGGAGTTGCTTTCATCTCTGTGATCACAATAAAGCCATTGCTCATCTATTAAGTTATTAAGTCTTCTTTTTAATGTTTTTGGGAAATTTCTTCTGGATTTCACTGCCTCTGCTCAATTTTTAGGACTGCAAATACACTACGATTTCCGATGTGATATACTTCGAGATTTGTCTTCATGGTGAGCGACTCGAAGTGATGCCCTGTCCGGGTGTCATGACTACATTTCAACGATCTCGACTGCGGCTACCTCGATATGATTATCAGGTAATTTTAGTGGTTTCGGACTGAGATGTTCCGATTGTCTGGTGGAAAGAACGTTCACGTCGACAGCAATAGCGATCGTCTATAATGTGCCAATTTTCGACAGGAATGTATCATATATATATATATATATGAGCCAAAATGGGTATCAAATATGGTATGGTATCAAATTTAAAATGCATTGATAATAATCAGAGATAAATATTGAAAAAAGATACATTCCATACCAATTCGCGCAGTGCAGCATAATATTATAAAACGCTAAATAAATATAATACTTTTGAAATCAAAATACATCAAACATATTCTTGTTTTTATGTACAGTCGTAGAAAAGAAAAAAAACAACTAAATACTCCCTAACTCTGCAACAAAATATCGTAGAAGAAAGTTACTGGTACCAAACGATTGGGAATAAAGTCTACTTTTTAATTATGTATATAAATTTGCTTAGAGGCCCATCTACATATCAAAACCAGCCCAAACTTTGATTTTTAATAACAACACCCAATTTTGACACAATATTTTAAAACTTCAGTTCACAAATATTTTACATATTTTAGCTCTTTCAGTGCCTAAATACCAAATTTCAAGTAATTTGGATGATACGTTTTTAAATTATAAACATTCAAAATTTAGAGGTTCTAATGTTAAATTATATTTTCATATTTTTATTAATATGTCCTGAAATTATAATCGTAATGTGTTAATATTTTATTTGGTTATAATACTAAAAAATACAAACATGAATACTTTTAATTTGTAATTTTTATAATTTTATAACATGAATTATGAATTATGAAATTAATATTATAAAAAAATATGAATTGCAACCAACAATTTTTTATGGATTTATATTTAGTATGTCTTGCTGTATGCGCAATTAAAATTTCAAAATTTTTTCCAAGTAGTTTTCAAAGTATGTTTAAATTAACGGCAATATATTGGTTTAAGAATCCGTATATGATACGCAGAAAAGTAGAATTAGAAAAATATATATATTTTACTCGTTTTATTGTTGCTTAGAATAAGATTTTTTTTCACTTTCTCTGAGTCTGCTTTTAATTTTTTTCATTAAAATTACGTAAATTGTATTTGCATGAGATATAATTTTACGTCGGTTATGTAAATTAGTTTAACTTTTATTTTTAAATTAACAATGCTGATTTTTAAAAAATTAACAGTCCTGCCTTAAAACAAAAAATATTACTCATTATTTTTGTTAAATTTATTTGAATTTCTAGCTTACTTTGCAGTCTAATAAACCTATTTTATTTTTTTCTGCGATATATATGTTTGAAGCAAAGTTTCTTATAAATGCATATATGTTGTGTATATGCTGAAAAAGTTTTAGAAATGTGCCATTAGTAATCCAGTTAACATTACATTCAGGCTGAAAAGCAATTTGTTTAGGTTTTGCTACACCGTTTTCTTATACTGTTTCGTACAATTTTTCATTCTAAATTTTGTATTATTCACATATAAATTTAGAAAAGATCGAGTAAAAAATAAATTCATAATCTGAGAAAAAGCATTATATAAACAGCTATAAAATTTCACAATAAGAAAAACATATTTATGAAAAATTATATATTTTACACATTACTAAAATAGACGTCCGTTAAAAACGTATGTACAAATGTTTTAAAAACTTTAAAATACAAGGTATTAGTACAAGATATATTATACAAGTAGTACATAACACTTTCCTATCGCTTTCGGCTCTAAACTAAGCTATTATCAAGGATTTCAATCAGCGGAGACCAAAGTTCTGGTGTTGTTTAAGACTAGAACTCAATTAACGAAATTCGAGAAGCCATTATAGACATGCACCAGTGGATGGACCCATTGTTGGTGAGGGGGAAACACAAATCACGATTCTTTCGGGAGACCATACTTTCCGGTAACTCGGAGCAGTTCGTACCAAATGTTTGGTATTTGGTATGATAATACATCATTGTAAGAGTTGCTTGCCTGTGATAAAATTTCTAGGGACTCCAATATTACACAACTTTCGGCAGCACGCATAATGATTCTTGTTTTATGAAAAAATATCTCAATATCACTTATTATTATCAATATCACTCAATATCATTTATCAGACGTCTATTTTTTAGTAATGTGTAAAATAAATCATTTTTCATAAAAATGTTTTTCTTATTGTGGACAAGCAAAGGCGAATCTTTCGTTTCGATTTTTTTCATTATTATTAAAGTTATTTTGGTATAAAATTCCAATCACATTCACATATTCGCTAACTATTTTAAACCAGATAACCTTATATATTTTTTTTTCTCGGATAATTCAAGTCTTGTAAACATTATAAAATGAATATTTTAAAGGATTTTACCGTATATAACAATAGCCGAAACATATTAAGTGAGTAATATGGTCATATTGGCATGAAATAATACATTAATAAATGTGACTTAGTCATTCCGTAGCATTTCAACAATTCAGGACCGAATTTCAATTCGGATACAGCCACTAAAATATGGTCATTTTAAAATAATTGATTTCTCTGAAACTAATCGTAGGGATATCAAGATATTTCGTATTCAGTCATAGTTTGAACTGAAGATTTAAAATATTGTGTCAAAACTGGGTCTTGCAATTGAAAAAAAAAAAAAAAGTTTGGGTTTGTTTCGATATGTAGATGCCCCTTTGAGTAAATTTTATATACACAATTTAAAACTAGACTTTGTTTCCAATCGTTTGGTACCAGTAACTTTTTTCTTCGTTAATTCGTTGCAGAGTTAGTAGGAGTGTTAATTGTTTTTCACGACTGTACAATTTACTTCTATCAATACAAAAAATAGAAAAATATCTTTTTCATTTTAATAAATTATATAATTATTGAAAAAATTGCTTTGTATATAAAACAGGAATAGGTTACCAGAAAATATGCATGAAAAATCCCTTTCTCTGGTCAAGGCTATTTTCTCTGTCTCGCCAAGTCCCTACACTGAGAAAGTACTAAAAAATCCTTCTGCATCAGTATGTGGAGAAATGTATCTTGCTAATGTCTATTTTTTTTCGAATAGTTGAATTGTTATTCCTTTTGTGGCTTTCGGATCTTCTGTACACACATAAATATTTAGAATATTTTTATTGTGTGCATGTGTTTTAAGTAAAGAAGCTTAGGGAAATAATTAAAATTAGTATTATTTTGAAACACACTTAAGAAAAAAATGAATTTACTCACATAGGAAACTGCTTTCTATAAAAGAAATCCAATGAAAAATTGAGTTTACTCAGAAAGCAAACGGAATTGTACGAAACATTCTCCAGGCGAAATTGAGTTTACTCACAAAGGAAACAGAATTGTGAGTAGTTGATTTTCTGCCTTTATATATATATTTTTTTTATTATTGAGAAAATACTAAAAATCCTTCTGCATCAGTATCTGAAGAAATGTGTCTTGCTAATGTCTATATTTTTCGAATAAATGAATTGTTAATTCCTTTTATGGCTTTCGGATCTTCGGTACATAAATGAATATTTAGAATATATTTATAGTGTGCATGTGTTTCAAGTAAAGAGGTTTAGAGAATTAATACAAATGAATATTATTTTGAAACACACTTAAGGAAAAATTGAATTTACTCAGAAAGAAAACGGATTTGTATAAAGAAATTCAACAAAAAAATTGAGTTTCCTCACAAAGAAAACCGAATCGTACGAAACACACTCCAGGTGAAATTGAGTTTACTCACAAAGGAAACAGAATTTTAAGTAATTGAATTTTCTGTCTTTATATATATTTTTTATTATTGTAACATATTAAAAATGTAGGTTGAAACAGATATACATCAATGAGATATATACAGAGAGAGAGCAATGCAACTAATTTATAATAAGTTTCGCACATACACTTTCAGAAATAAAACACTCAATTTTGACGATTCGGCAATCCTTAAGCCCTATTTCGTTATTTTTGACAATCATTTCGTCACAGAGTCTCGTGGTTTTTGATGAAACGCGAAACCTTAAATATCTGACGAAACTGTTTCCTCACTGTCAAAAATAAAACTCTCACGTTTGACGATTCCGAAATTCTTGAGCTATATTTCATCATTTTTGACAATCATTTCGACTCAAAATTAAGTGATTTTTAATGAAATGGAAAATCTTAAATGGACGAAAATGTTTCCCCATTCACGACCAGATTATTTTTGTTGTTACAAATTCGTTCAAAAAAATTACACGAAAGTACCAAATTTACAATATATTAATGGAAACAAAAACAAAAATATTTCATCCTTGGGGGCCGCTATAACACGAAAGTACCAAATTTCTACTTTATTTTTCATATCTGACAATTTGCGTCTATCCTTTTTGTAACTTTAACATTTTTGTAACGATTTTATGCATTTCTATTGCCTATTTAAAGATAAATTTTTCTAAACAGAATTTCGTTAAAAAGGCTTAAAAAATTCTTCTCAAGTTACAGAATTTCGTTAAAAACGGTTAAAATAAATAAAATGCGATCATCATTTGGTTCATTTTCGACCGAGAGCAACAACAATTTTCCCAATGGTTAAAAAAAAATTCAAAATTTTAGGAGCTCTTTTCTATTTAAGAAATATATTCATATAACAATAAAATTTAAAATATGCATAACTGATCCCTTTCCCCTAAATAAACTGTAACGTGTTACAATCTTACAATCAAAAATTGATGTACTGTCCTCGAATATGCACTTCAAAATTTATTATTTCTGATCAACAAATTAACTAGACCATATTCTAATCATACATTGAACGAAGGAAATGTCTCTAATCTTACTTATAATAAAATCCGAAGGCAAGAAACTGTCTATAACGCTTCCGAGCGCGACCACTCTGGTCTGCGAATCAACTGGTCTGCGTTAAACGCCATGTTAGGCTTAATAAACAAATTTATACTACATCCGATTCTGCTGTTAAAATATTTGTAAAAGCATGTTAAAGCTTTTAAATATTTTAATTTTGTTTAAAACCTTCAAAAACTATTCCATATAAAACATGTATATCAATATTTCTGTGAAAAAAAATTTCTTTGAGCACTTTTTTTTCAGAAGTAGCGGTGATTTATTTCGTAGGGAGGAATTGAAGTTGATTCAGTATATTGGTGCCATATAGCGGCGGATTTTGAAATTTGCTTCCATCGTAAATACAGTACAGGACTCATTATCCGGAATCCTCGGGACCAAAAAGGTTTTCCGAGTTTTGGAATTTTCCGGATTTCGGGTCCTCCGGAAGTTCACGATTATTTGACAAAATGCATGTTTTTTTCGTGATTCTTTGACAAAATTTGCATTTTTTCTGCTATTCTTTGACAAAATTTGCGTTTTTCTTCTACGATCCTTTGACGAAATTTCATTTTTTCGTAGTCCTTTGAAGAAATTCGCGTTTTCTTTTTGAGATCCTTTGAAGAAATTTGCATTTTTCTGCGATTCTTTGAGGAAATTTGCGTTTTTTTGCTATTCATTGACGAAATTTGCCTTTTATTCACCATCCTTTGACAAAATTCGTGTTTTTTCTGAGATTCTTTGACGAAATTAGCGGGGTTTTTTTTTCGATCCTTTGACGAAATTCCACTTTTTTCGCGATCGAAATTAGAAATTTTTTCGCTGTCTTTTGAATAAATTTGTGTCCTTTTTTTTCGCTACCCTTTGAAGAAATTCATGTTTTTCCAAGATTATTTGACGAAATTCGCGTTTTTTTTTTTTTTTTTTTTTTTTTTTTTTTTTTTTTTTTGCGATCCTTTAACCATTTATTTATTTATTTATTTATTTTTTTGTGATCCCTTGATGAAATTTTACATTATTTCGGAGTCTTTGGAAGAAATTTGCGTTTTCTTCACAAGCCTTTGACGGAAATCGCATTTTTCTGTGAATTGTTAACAAAATTAGCGTTTTTTTTTTTTTTTTTTTTTTTTTTTTTTTTTTTTTTTTTTTTTAATCCTGCAACAAAAATTTCGTTTTTTTTTTTTTCGATCCTTTGACGAAATTCACGTTGTCTATTTTTTCTGCGAACGATAGACATAATTGATTTTTTTCGCCGACGATCGGTCAAAATTCGAGATATTTATGTTCGAATTTTTGGACTGACGACAAAAATTTTCGAAACCGAATGCCTTAATTTTTTAGGAAAACTTGAATCGAATCACCCGTGATGAAATAAATATAAAACTATTTTTTTTGTTTTTAACGAATCGTAATATAAATTAATTTTAAAATAAAATTTGAGAGAAAAATGATTTGTTTTTAATTTCGGGAAGAGGGGGGGGGGGGGGCGTGTTCACCGGCCACCGAAGTAACAATATTTTAGTGATTACACATTGAAACACATTGGACTGAAAAAAAATTAGAAATCGGTAAAATTTTCAAAAAATTTTAGAAAATCTAAAATTTTAGTAAAAATTTACAAATTTAGAAGATTTTCGAATTTTTTCCTTCCAGATTTTGAATTTCCGGATAATGGGTCATATTCTGTAAAATGATTCTTTCTTATGAAACGTAATTAAAATATAAGGAACACATAGTACAGCGTAACTTGCATTTAATTTTGCTTATGTAATCAAACAATGAGTTTCGTGGTGAGTTAAGCTATTTAGAAACTCATTGATAACAGTTTTTTACAAAAACTTTCGCACATGGATTATTTGTTAATATTTAATTTGAATGTTTTGTCCAATCGTTGAACTATTTCAGAAATGTAATACTGAGTAAAAAAACAAAACAAATATATATATATATATATATATATATATATATATATATATATATATATATATATATCCTCATTATTTTTATTTGTAGAAATCATTTTTAAAATGTATTTTTCTACAATACAAACCTTTCAATAATAAATCTTCATGCTGTTTGTTTATATGAAGTCTTATGAAAATGTAACGTAGATCAACAATCCGTCATTTTTGACGGGGTTATATGCTAGTAAATTATATTAATCAAGCCATATTCTAAATATTTATTAACCATAGAAAAAACATAATAATAATCTAGTTTTAATATTTAAAACATGCAGAAATTATAACAGCACCGATAAAAATACTTCTAAAAATATAAACACACATCAACATCCCAATAGGTACATTTAAATTTAAATTCATGCAAAGTTGAATTCCCGCTGGCGAAGGACGCAGTACAGTGATCTCCCACACCAAAGATCGTGCGTTCGATTCCCGTTCAAGACTTGAGAAAAGTGTCGTACTTTTTCCCCTCTATCAATTACAGATGCTTCTAAAATTGTCAATAAATGCACCACCAACCTTTTTTTTTGCAGTTTCGAACAAGCAATTTGACGAAATTAAATTCCTCCCTTTTCTGAAGATACAAATTTACTCGATTTGACGAAATATTCGGTCGCAGCATTTCCCAGGAAACAGTTTCGTCAAAAGCGAAGAAAATTTCGTGGAATTTGAGCATCCATTTTTAACTGTGTCTTTTCACATTGAATGAGCTACAGAGATCAATCATTGTTTGAAAGCGTTTGAACAAATATTTAAAATATATATATCTACAAGCAAAATATCTCTCTCTATATATATATATCTTTCTTTCACTCTTTCTTTATCTATCTATCTCAAAAAATAATTATATCATAATTACACTCAAAAATATTTAAAATGAAAATTCCATTTTCATTTTGAGATTTTACCTCTATTCTTATTTGTTTAAAGTTAAAAAAAAAAAAAAAAAAAAAAAAAAAAAAAAAAAAAAAAGAGTAAAAAAAAGAAGAGATGTCATATAATGAAGGAGATCTTCTCTACTGAACAGAATACAGGGAACTAAATGTCAAACAGAAAATCTTTTTAGAAAAAAATTATAAAATAATAACAAAAATATAATTTCGAACACTTCCAGATAAATTTTTATAAAACAAAATAACGATGCAGAATATAATTTTAGAATTTAGAATAAAAATCTAAGGGAAATTTTGAATCAAAACAAAATAAAAAAAAATAATTCATTTATGTACATTATTATTTTGAGAATTTTTTACAGCTTTCAAAAAGTGTTTAATAGTTTCAATTTAAATATTCACGTATTTATTTTAGTTAAAGATGAATAAAAGTAGTCCTATAACTAACATTTAAACGTGCATTGTAAATACATGAAAAAAAGGAAAATGACAATCAATATTTTTTTCAGAAAAAAAATGTTTGATGGGTAGATAACTAATTTTTAAAATATATGTCTTTATTGCTTCAGTTTGTAAACTTATAATATTACGTAAATACGATTGTTGAATCCTAAATTTATATCTAACTACATTCAGTATATTACTTTATTTTCATTACTACATTATAATCCGCATATAAACTGACTGAACAGACAAATTATTAGGAATTCCACAAACAGTTATAAGACAATCAAAATAATTTTCTTTCGAAAAAAATCAAATGTTTCACCCAGTTTATATGTAAAACTTCAATTTCTATAATTAAACAAAAGGTACTTTTGCATGCAATTGTGTAAACAATATTACACTAACATATATATATATATATATTAAATATCCTTTGTGTTTTGTAAATATCAAACATATAATATTTTTTCATAAAAATTTACCATTTTACCTTTTTACCATTTCTAGATAGTATGGTTGAGTAGGGTTTACTGAGAAAACGTCCCTTTAAGGAAATGCGCTGAAAAAAAAGAGTTAAAACAAAACATCAAATTATGCTTAAAAAGTTATTTTAAATGCCTTGTCATAAAAACGAGATGCACAAAAACAACATAACTTAATGAGAAATATAGTGCGATGATATATGTAACGGTTGGTCAAAACAAAATAAAACATGTCCAAAAATATGTAACATTAAAACATGTTTATTTAAACCCAGATTATTAAAAAAAGTATGTAAAATTACGTAAGCGAAAACTTTGCAATAACACTATTTTCTCCATTTGTAAATGAGTTTGTAAATGACTAATTACTGTAAGACTCTATTTCCATGGCCTCTTCCGCATAGCGGAGCAGTTGTTTGTAATTCTTAGTAGTAGCAAACGATTTGTAAACGCAGTTTTTAAAATGTTCCTGCGATATTTCTTCACGGTTTTCCACTGTGAAGGGAGTTGCGTTTAAGTTTTTTTTTTTTTGCCTTTTTGTACAAATATTTTTTGTTTTCCTTTTTTGTGTTGGAGAAACATCATAATTTTGCAATTTCCTTGCAGGTAGAACATAACTTTCATGTGGCTCATGTTCGGATGACTTTAAGAATTGCCCTGATGAATATTTTTGGGGTTGACTAATAGCAGGATAATAATTTGTAGCAGGATCATATTATTCTATTCTAAAAGGTTCTGATGGTGGTGGTAAAACATTCAATGCTGTCATATTTAATGTAGTGGTGGTAGAGTACACATTACTGATTTATTCTATATAACGCTGGATGGCGATGCCATAGGAGAGTTATTTGGTAAAAATGAAGAATGAGTTAAACATTTTCATGCTCAAAAAAATGTGTAACGGACAAACATGCAAAATTAACAGCGTTAACTATAACATTAAAATTAAGATTATTTCTTTACTCTTTCATGTATAAATTAACTTATGCGGCTGAAAACGTGTACTTGAGAATGGATCACATTCGAAAAACAGGTATTCCAGCCTGAGGACACTAATTAATACACTATAAAAACTCTTCGGAAACGTTTCTGAAAAATTCGGGCCGCTAAAAATAAATTGTTTTTATAAATTATTCTTTAAATTTTGAAAATATATTCGTTTCTGGGGATTCAAAAGACAATGTAAGATGCTATTTGAGATTTTGGATAACTCAGAAGATTATATTATATTTTCGTTCGTGGTTATAGCATATTTTCATAAAATAAGAAACATTGGTCATTTTTTACAGTGTACACGGGAGTTCTAGATCCTGGAAGTTTGTGAGCTTCAGGATAAGAAAGCTTTTGTATAATTGTAAAGGGCAAAAATTTATTTTTCACGCATCCAATTGGAACAAGATGGACAATAGGCGGCATGGTCGCCTACGCAGTTTGCAAAATTTTCAGCATTTTTACAAGATTTACTGTCCTGACTAACTACTAACGGTACCACGACAGGTAGCTTTAGCATAATCGTTATAGTGTTAATAAAAGCACCGCTAAGGGTTTGGAATGTAAGGCCGAACAGCACAACTACGATATGCTGCTTTGATTCGTGTAGGTACATTTGGGCTATTAAAAATCAGAATGTGATTCTTTGTAGGATGCTCCTGCTGATTCCGATGTATAGTTATTCGGCGTACATAGATGACTTTTATCATTATGATTTTACAGTAGTGCTTCTTTTGTACATTTAGAAATTATACAACGGATATAATTCAGTGTTTGGTGGAACTGGGCGAATAAAGAAAAGGAAATTATGTCTTTCCAATTTTAGTGAAGCTGTGATTCATTGGCTGATGATGTATTTACGAACAAATTACCAGCAATCAGTTTTTTGACAGTGTAAACGTCTTCCAGGTCAGATTTAAAAGTTTTTGCTATGAGAAAAGGCGAAGTATTCTTAAATGCACTATTCGATATACTATTATTACATTTAATAACAAAAAAGTGTGTGTAACAATTTGGCTGTACAGTTTGTTGCTCTCCACAAGAGAGAGAAATAGAAGAAAGCAAAGTGCCTTATTTCTAGAAGTAAACCATAACCATTTGTGTATGACCAGTGGTTTGTCACGAAAAAATTTATTAATAATTGATGTACAAATGACATATGAGTATGTACGATTTCACAGCATCTCCAATGTCCTCTGTATATATAACCCCTAGTAACTGCATGAAATCAGTGAATGGCAAGTTTTTATTTAAATTTACTAAGCTAAATAACAATAATTTTCAGAATACTGTATAATTTTGATAATAAATGTTAGCTTTTAAATAGAATAAAAATTATTTGAAATAGTTTTATTAGATTTTTTTTTCCAAAACTATAATTCGATCTATTATAATTCGTTGTCAGCGTACACACAAAATAAAGTATTTTTTTATTATAGTATAAATCCATTGTGGTTATTCGATTTCAGTTAAACGTTTGAATCATTTGATTACCTATAAAAGATAAATTAACGTTTTCATATAGATTTTTTTTTTATGATTTTAATTTGATATGAATAATTAATAATTGTTATTGTTATATTGAGCAATTTTAGACTCATATCCGTAAAATAAACTTGTTCTTTCTCCGTTGCCGATCAGTATACAATAAATTTACTAACAAAATAAAATTCAGAGCACAGTACGAATGTTATTTTTGCCTTTCTTTATAAATAACTGATTTTGTATTTCCTTTTAACAAGTTTGTAATAGAATGTAAAATGTATAATAAGGTTGCTGGTAATATACTTTGTGCTTCTTATTGTCAACGTCATATTTATAGTAATATTTCAACCTGAATTATTTATGTAAAATTCAGCTTGTGCAATTTTTAAATGTTCAAAAAAAATTTAAACATGTATATTTTGTCTTGGCAACCTTTATTTTTTTCAATTCTGTTCCCATCAAATAAAACATTTTAATGTTAAAGTGCGTAAACGTGTTACGTAAATAGACATAAAAAAGTAATTGCATTGAAATACCTCAAACGATATATAAAATATTCATTTTTCCTTAACCGCCATACTTAAACCTAATAATCCCTATACGAAATATATAAACGTTAAATATTCGGAAACTTCTGTAACATGTATTTTGTAACTCTTATATACTAAATAAAAAGAAACTATTTGTTTTAGATAAAAAAAAATGATTGTTTATCTTTGAATATTTCTGCTTTAATTCTGTAAAGATATGTAATAGCCCCAAGTTGATAAATAAATATTTATTATAGATTTCAGAAAATATTTGCGAAGTAATTAAGGATTTCATTAATAAGAATTTTTAGCATATAGTAATAAATATCCAGTTTCAAATGCACAAGATTATAAACATTTCCAAACTGTTTTAAAATTAATCGATTCTTAACTGAAGAATGAACAAAAGAAATATTTTAAATTGTGCGTATATTCTGTAACATTTATATAATAAAATGAGAAAGAAACCTTTGTCATTAAGTAAAAAATTGCTTGATTACCTTTGAATATTTCTGTTTTCATACTGTAAAGATGATTTTTAAATAAATATTTATGATAGGCTCCGGGTGATAATTGCGGAGTTACTACAGATTTCATTATTAAAATTTATTTGAATATACAAGAATATATCAGGTTTTAAATGGGCAAGATTATTAGCATTTCCAAACTGTTTCAAAATTAATCGATTCTTAACTGAATAATAAATGAAAGAATTATTTTCAAATTTTATTAGGAAAGATGAATTTGGATACATTTATTTCTAAAACACAAATTTTATCATAATGAACAGAGGAAAATATATTCAACTAGGTAAATTATATCCAATGGTTGGAGAATCATAGTTGAGTTTTTTTCCACCAGAGATAAAATATGCCGGTACCAGGACTCGAACCTGGCTACTTTGGTTTGCCGTACGGCAAACCAAAATATTTTTAACACATTTAACACAAAACCCCTTTTTGAATTTTTTTTTGTTATATTCTACTTATTATTAATTGATGAAACAATCTGTTGACGATTTCTTCATAATTTATTCTTATATGTTTTATTGCAAATAGATTTTTTTAAATAAAATGTTAGGAATAATATACTACGGGTGGTCTCTCAAAATTTTCTTACTCTGTTAATTAGGTTTCTTTGAAACATGGAAATTTTATATTCATAAGAATGAAAAATACTAAATAAATAATAATAATAATATATATATATATATATATAGAATCTTCAAATAGTATCGAAAATGGCAAAATATAATCTTTTCTTAAAAATATGAAATTCAGGTACATGTATAATAAATTTATTTTTTCTATAAATTTTTAAAAACACATGCTTCCTGAGCTACAGAACATAGGTGAAACCCTTATTTTTACTTAAAAACTGTAATATATTTTATACAATTAATATATACTTTTTTTTTATATCCTCCTAACAAAACCCAAAAACATTTTTATGTCAATTGCACAAAAAATATCAATCATGTATTGGCATTTTTTTAAGCGATACTTTTGTAATGGCCACATGTCAGATGTTACTAGCCGAATACATCGCCAACAATTTCTCTACTCACAGAAACCGTTTTGATTCTGATAATTTCAGTTGTTTAATCGCGTAGTTCAGTTATATGTCTTCTAAAATTGTGTTTTATTTTATTATTTTATTATTTTATTTATTTATTAATGGATTTTCCATTTCGTTATAGAATTTTAGCCGGAAAGAAACGCTGAGCTATTTATATTTTTTAATTGCAAACGGGTTAATGATTTCGTAATCTTGGCGCATGCGATAGAGATAGATTTCAAAATAAATCCATGCTTGAAAATTATATTAAAAACCGTTGAAAATTAGTATATTGAGATGCAGTTTTAAACAAATAGCATCTGAAAGTAAATGTGTTTCCTATTTGACTGTCTAACAATTTAAATTTTGCAAAATTTAGCAATAAAAAAATGCAGTAGAAGCGAAATTTATTAATCAGGTGTTGACACCGTCAATGTAACGTCATATATGTTTTTGCTATATAATATAGATATCACAATTTTTGGAGCAACTAATTGTAAAAGAAACAAATTCTGCTTAGTTAATTATTGTCGGCTGACGGAAGTGTATTTATTTTATCTACAAACATCAATATATATATTATTAAAATTGTAAAAGGAAGCAAACCCATTTTAATATTTACAACAACAAAGCCTTTGAGATTTTGCATTCTAACTATGTAGAATAGTTCTTGGAATTTATATATTTCACATTAAGAAGACGTGATATTCTTTGAAATGATTGCTTTAAGCATTTTATAATATCTTTTTGACATATTATGAAGTAGTTTTATGTCTGAAAATGGTTTACTCAAGATAAATATCCAATTCGTGTGATAAATGTTAGTAAAGTTATTTAAAAATGATAATAAAGAAAATTTTAAAATGACAGTTCTCCTAAAATTTTTAACGGTTTGAAACCTTTTTGCATACATTTTTATAAGTGGGATCTATAACGATAAAAAAAAGATTTCTCAAGGATAATTAATATCAGAAAAAATAAATAAAATGTCATTACAGGTGTAAAAATACAGTAAACATGGCTCACTGTTAAAAATTTGCAGCAAACTGTCCAGTCAGTTTACCGTTTTTGTAGAAAACAGTTACAAAACCGTAATTTAACTATATTCTGACCGTATTATTGCCCATTTTATTGTCATAATATAGTTACATTACGATTATGTAACAGTTTTCTACAAAAACGGTCAAATGACTGGACAGTTTGCTGCAAATTTTTAACAGTGTATATATTTAACATTTTTATTTTTCAAAAATAAATTTACCCATATTACTGACAGTCGATCCTTAATATCATCTAATACACTTTTAGGTTTATTCATAAACAAAATAGCGAGTCATTTGATGTATATGTTAAAATTTTATCACTTTGAATTTATTGATACATTGAAAAAACACAAACTGCGAAAAATAATTGAAAGATTGCAACACTGAATCAATTGAAAGAAAATTATGCAGTATAAAACCGTGTAATGCGATCTGTACGGCGCGGCGCTTCGTCACAATGTATTACTACGGATCTAAGGATGTCTAATTTCATATTCTGCAAAAAATTCGAAAATTGATACTTTCGGGTTTTTTTTTGCAAAATAAAGGGTACTGAATGCTTTTAAAACAACAGCCTAAAAGACATTTTCACATTTCTATTGATTAGTATTAGACATATACTACATATTTCATTTCTAATTGTCCAAAAAATTAAAATAAATTTTTAAAATGTTATTTATTATATTTAACATTGCTCAACATTACTTATGAATACCCCTTTCATAATATGAGTTTAATTCTGCGTATAGAATACGTCTAATACGGGAACATTCCGTCAAAGACATCGTGTATGGTCTGTAATTTTAACAAGATTCTAGAAAATAGTTCTTAAAAGAACGTGTCTGTAATTACGTTCTTCATTTTAAATACAATAGTTTAATCAATGTTTTTTCCAAATAATTTGTTACTGTGAATTATTATATGAAATAGCTACTGGAGAATAGATAAAATTGTTTTAAGCACGTACATGTTAAATTGCCTATTTGCATCATATGAACAGCCATAATTATCTGTATCTAACACGTTGCGTGCCACCATATATATGAATTAAGCTTTCGTAGGGTGTCATTATTCAATTTACAGGGCTGCCACTGGCGACTATTTTTATATTCTATTGCGCACCACAATTTAAAAAAAATTGTAGTATCACTCTTGCACATGTTGCCAAAGTGTATGTGAAAATAAAATTGTTTTAATAAAGTGGTGCGAGATATAATTAAAAATAGTCGCCAGTAGCAGCCCTGAATTTAGCGGTAAACTAATAAATTTAGTGATATTTATTACAAGTGTAAGTAGAATTTGTAAAAAGTGTGTTTTATGAACCGCCAGCTGTTACGCAAAAAATGCGGTATCTAGGTGCCATGGAACAACAGTAATGCATGTTACTGGAGCGCCATCAAAATTAATATGCTTAATTTAAATTTACATATGACCGCCGGCGGTACACTCGGCACTCTAATAAAAATAATGCGTGCACCACCGGCGGTACACATGGCACTCTAATAAAATTAAGTGTGCACCGCCGCAACACAGACACTCAACCTGCTAAATAAGATATTTTGTGGAAATTATTCAAAAGCACGGGAAATAAATAATTTCCTGACTATAATGAATAATGTGTTATTTTTTATCAAGCAACTTTACTTTTCACAACATTCTATAATCTGGAATTGTCAGCGAAATGTGATCATTTCATAATGATTGATCACGTTCAAAGGGTCATATCTCTTTAACCTGTGAATTTTGGTAAGACTCGTTTCTTTGATATAAATAAGTTTATGCTTTATTAGAATATACGTATGAAAAATTGTTGAAACAATACGCTAACAGATAATTTTCCTTAAGGTATTATCTTGGCAAAACGTGTTATTTGGTAAATGTGTGTGTTTTAAGAAAATTGTTGGCAGCTATGTCATTGCGGTTGTAAACAAAAACCTTGTTATAGTAAATGTGCACACTCAATGATATTTTCCAACAAAAATCACTACCTTATTAAAATGCAGAATTTCTCTGATAAATTAAACAAAAATTATTATTTGAAAATAGGCGCGATATTTTGCCATTACAGTAGTCAGGCGGTCTTTATAATTCGCAATAACTTAATTGGAATTATTTTATATAAAATTTGCCCTTACCCGCCAAAATGCACTAGACTTTAAAAAAATAAAACAAAACTGTTTTTTTTATAGTGAACAGTTGGAAACTATAAATTTACAATACTGGAAGTATGGAAAGCTTCTTTAAACACTAGATAAACACTAGAAAATGTAGATAGTTTTTATTAATTGGAAAATATTTTATTGCAAGTCTCTAAGTTTAAACAAGTTGGAAATTGTACGTCAAACGTTACAAACGAGGGGCGTTCGTACGCACGTTTTAGAATTAAATTCATGACATCCCGTGCGTAGAACGGGTTAAACAGCGAGTTAAGTATATATTTTATGACACTGTGCATACAAATATCTTAACTAGTTATATGAATATTCAGATATATATGTATCAGCTAGTTATATAAATATTCAGATCTTGATGATTTTTAATTCTGTGAAATGAATTATATCGTCTGCAGATTCATTTCTGTCATAAAATAAGTATCTCGGTCGCTTGACGATTTAACATCCATCGGAAGCTCCTATAACAAAAAAGCACCGATTTAAAAAAAAAAATTCAAATTTCTTAATAAATATTTTTATTAATATCTCCTAAAGTTTTGATTCGATTTTAATAAAATTTGAAATGTCTCGACAAAATTCTGCAAAGATAATATATTTTAAATTGCAAACCATTTGGTTGGCTAGTTTTTGCATTGTTATATGCGGACAGACAGACAGACAGACGGACGGACAGACGGACGGACCAAGCGACGACTATAGGTGCTACGTATTTATATAATTACGAACGCACCTAAAAAATGACATCATGCGGATTGAATTGAAATCGAAGTAAAGGTTTCGGAGAAGATGAAGTACTATAAGTATTACAATATGTTGTAGACATAGTACACTGTAAAAAATTTTGGTCAACAATTAAGTTACATATACTGGCAACTTTGTGACCAATATATATACCGTAATTTAACTCGATGGTACATGTACCGTAAAATATTTAAAGCATATGTACCGGCTGCACCCCCCCTCTCCTCAGACCTGCACGCATTACGTAACAAGAGCAAGAGCATCACTTCATGGGGTGGCCGTACACCAAGGCGGGGCTACGAGCTTTTTCCTTACTGAAAAATAACTAGTTTACGGTATAAATAACAATTTTTTACTGAAAGACAATCATTTTACGGTATAAATACCGTTTATAATCGAAATGGCACATATACGAGTTTTTTTACGCTTAATATACCTTAGAAGTACAGTACTCATACTGTAAAGAGTGAAAACGGTACAAGTACCGTTAATTTACGGTACATTTACTGAAATTTTACAAAAAATTTTTACAGTGTACTCTTTAACGCAAGTGATATTCCATAAGGTTAATATGGTATAAGCTATTCACAGTTAATTTCATTAAAAAATTAATAATGGGTTTTGCTTCTTCACTCTAAGAGATGACAACTTCGACTAAAAACATGCTACGTTTACAATTTTTGTCACATTTATTGAAACATTATTGTATTTTTTTCTATGAAGATATCGAAGGAGTAAAATAACTTTTTTTCGTTCAGGTAGAAAAGAAAAATCTCAGATCACATGACTTGCGAAGGAAAAAGTTACGGATTTCAGATTTGTCCGTGTGCCTTTATTCTGGATTTTGAGCCACATACTGTATTTATTTATATTATTATTACACAAAGAATAAAACAATATTCAATATTTATTATAACTACTATCTTAAAGAGACACAATACTAAAACCATCTTTATTAAGTTATAATGTCTAGAAAAATATACGTTAAATTAGAGATAGTTGCAAAAATAATTAATAAATAAAAAAATAATTGTATTTCTATGTAAGATTTAAAAGAAACAATTCGCTAACTTACAAAAAAATTAAATGAAACAAATATAGATGAAGGATATCAGAAATAGCTCACATAATACATTTAATATACGACAAATAATTATACTAAACCGCGAAACAATTATTTCCGAAATACTTACCAAATGACTTTGTCTCTTGGGTTTTCATTACAGAAAAGTATTCCCCAGAGAACATTGCATTTGACAGACATTAAAATCACATTTTCTGGATGTCTTCTTTATTAAAATAGCATTATACACTTCTCATTAAGAAACTAAATGAAGGTTTTCGTGTTTTACGGCATACAAATTTATCATTATTAAGGTAATTTTTTTTTAATGTAAGAAAATACGTTTTTAATGTTATTATAAAATGTTTGAGATTTGTGTTTGAGGTATTTATCGTGAATGTGTGTTATTCAGTTTTATTTTTCTTTACGTTTAATTTAATTTTGTCTACATATTTAACATACATAGATTAAATTAATTTCACAAGCATTCCGATTATTTATTTATTTTTAGAACATTCATCAGACTGGTTTGCTTGACACCAATACGCGCTTCTATGCCTTCGTGATGATGAAGACTGGATAGATACAAGGAAATAGGCATCACGCTATCGAACGAGAAAGAAATCGTCATACAAACCAATAAAATAACTTGCATCATTTAACCATATATGTTCGTTCGTTTTAAGTTAACCTAAGCGAATGTATTTATGAAAAAAATTAAATTGTCATTTCTCTAATTTCAAAATATAAGGCGAATAACTTTCTTTAAATGAAGGGGCACTGAAAAATGTGTTTAATCGCCCGTGCTGTAAAAGTTTAACAGAAATATAATAAAAACAAAATATTTCGTTAATTTTTAATTACGGCTATAATTCGCATGGAATGTAATTACAAAAATCCTTCACAGAGCTATCATAACTAACCAAACTAAGAATATAAGCCCAAAAATCTCAGGGTTAAACTTACAACAAATAATTCCAAAAACTGCATAGAACATCTCATGCCTCATCTTGGATAAAGACATGTGGTCTCACTTCGTGATCTAGATTTTATAGATGAAACAGGCAAAGGCATAATAGCTGTAATTTAGAATTTGTTTTTTCTAAAATACTTATTGGAACATTTATTAGGACTCGTATAGAATTAACTAAATATTTAAAAAATAACAAAAATAACCTGTTTTTGAGGAAATATTTTAAAATGGAATTAAAATGTCATTCAAGTGTGAATCATTCTATATAATAAGATTAAGTTTAAAAATATTTTTTCAATAATGTGCTCCGTATCAGAAATTTTTGGGTCTGTGTGCGTCGCGCACATTGCACACCGAGTTGCCCCACCCCTGTGGCTAAACAGTTAGGTTGAGGGGGGGGGGGGAGAAATCTGGCATATAAGACGTCGTTTACTAATTTAAATATATATAATCAAGAATTTTAAATATAAATTATGTAGAAATTATGTTTCATAAAACAAGAACCACAATTATTGTATTCATTGCCCTATTAAGCTTGTAATTCGGTGTGCCTACATTAGATGGATAACATCTGTATAATACGAAAGCACACTAAATGGCAGCAAAAGGCTCGCATCATCGACAGAGGTTGGTTTGCGAATTCTCGAAACGCAGGAAAATAATTTAAATAATGATTAAAATTTTAATAGAATTTTAAACAATATGGAGCTAAATGATATGAATTTTGAAGGTATAGACAATGCAGAAACGATTCACGAATACGTAGCAGTAGTACTGATGGGTGATGTGCTCATTCCAGTCAGTTTTTTGTAATATTGTACTGCATGAAATGAATTTCGAAAATGTGCATGTCATTATTTTTATCTGTTTGGATTGTTAAATATTAGTCTCATAAAGATAAGTGATATTTCGATTTCACAAATTTGTACTTTATTAATATTTCATGCTGCTAATGATAATGTTAATTATATTTTAGTTAGGGTATTAATTAAATGAACGTTCAGAAATGAATAATTGTCATTTGTATGCACAAAATATTTAAACTACGGCACGTAAAATTGCAAATTTTGTCACTTATTATATTTATTACATTTGAATTCATAAAAGGTCATAACAAAATATATGTGCTCCACACAGTGACGCATTGAAAATTGTATATAGTTGTTGAGAATACGTCGTGCAATACACCGCAACCTACATTTTTGTTCTATAGTTTTCGAGAAAATTGTGCAATGTGTCAGTGTAAACACGGTGAAAAAAAAACTATATTTTTTAATAAATTTTCATTTCATAGATTTTTTTAAAATATTTACATGCCAAAGAGTAGTCTACTTTAATTATAATCTATGTTAAACACAGTAGAAATCTAATAGCATTCACATTTTTTTCCCTTCTCTAAGCGAAGCAAAAATAACTTTTAACTATTACATCTTTAAATTAATCTCTTTGTAATTAGACTGGCACAGGGGAAAAACATATCTATTCATAAAATAGAAATATTAATTAGAAGATGAAGCACAAGCTTATGAAATTATAATAAATAATATTTAATCATTAAAGAAACATAATATAAACAAATATTAAAATAAAAATAAATGTAGGTGTTTTTAAATATATATTTTTAATTATTTTTATTTTTTAATACTATTTATTTCTGCAAATTAAAAAAAATCTTTAAAAAAATCCTTAAAAAAGAAAAAAAAATCTTAAACATTTATAATGACAACTAAAATTAGACATTAATGTTCTATTTTCATATAGGATATTTCTAGATATATGTATCAAAATTATAAATATATAGCATTATAAACCTCGACTTGTTATTCGAATATGATAGATAAAAAATAAAGTTATATGTATGCTACTTATAAATTTATATCTGTTTTAAAAATGTCCAGCATGAAATTAATTTTATAGCCATAATAATTTATTACGTTATGCGTGTTTTTTTCTAGAGATTTGTTTAATTCTGTTGTAAATAATTCTCCCAAAAACAGTTTAAATTATAAAAGTTTTTTAAAATATATATTTCATTAACTGATATAATTTTTTTTTTTGTTTAAAGGGTACGATTTAAACAAAGCAGATTTTACAAACTACAATATTTTTAATAATCTCTCTGTCCATTTCTATCTGTCAGTTGCATAGATATTTTGATTGTGGAAATTCTAAAGTGCCACAAACATAGTTTTTGAGCAGATTAAGCTAAACGGATTTCGTTTTTCGAAATCTCCTTTAAGAAATATCCAAAAAATTTTAATAGAAACTTTTATAACCGGTATTTGTTTTGTTTTTTAATCTATGTATTTTTTTTGAGAAAATGTTTAATTTTGTTAGTCGTCACCATAAACTAAATTATTCTGAAAGCTATGTAAACCAGTAGTACTGGAGCATCTATGAAATATGTTATTTTTAATGTAATAAAAATTTTAGAAAAATATTTTTCAAGGGAAATGTATGGTTAATAAGAGGGATAAGTCCAGAATTTGATCAAAATTAGGAGTTGAAATTTCAATACACTGGACAATCATTTTAGAAACGCAAATGAGAGACAATTTTCATATATTTTTATTGCGTTTGTGATTTCATAGAAGTATCACTTGCTATTTTTAGAACGCAATCATAAATGTATTTCTTCAGTAATTAAGTACACATATACGGACAAAACAATATTTTAATTAAGCTATTCAGCCACTTCTAAAAAAATTCTACTTCGTTCCTTGTTTCACAGAAACTAATTAATCGCACTTCTGCACTGTCTCTGCTGTGTATTAATGTTTCTGCAAAAATTATTATCAACTGTGAACTTATTGGCAATTTTCTGAAAAATTGTATTTAACCTAAATAAGAGGTTTTCGTCAATGTGTGAATTTTGATATTAGTATTCAAAAATCAAAAGTATTTGTTCGATTTTAAATGGACCTGTACACATTTTCCAGTAGAATGACATTCAAAGTTTTTAAACATATCTTCCTTGAACCGAATATGATTTTTTTTAAAAAGGTGGTAAAACCATTTATTAATCTTACAGTAGGATTCTCAAAAATGTCTACTTGTAATCTATCACCGCAACGTGTTGGTTTTAGTACGAATTTAAAAAGAAAAAAAAATCTCTGCAATCTGAAGAGCACCTATTAAGCTATATTTTTTTTTTCAAAAAATGACAGTATTTATTCGGAAAACAATTGCATCCTCTATGCATAAATATTTCAGAATTATTAAGTCAGATTTGAAATTAATATTTCCTTTAAAAACAATTATTTCACTTGCAAATATATCATTATATACCGTTATGAGAACAGATGCTAAAAGTATTCTATTTTTATTAACAGGAGTGATAACTAGATGGCAATACGCATTATTGTAAAAAAGACTTAAACGAACGATTGCAGATTTATATATTTGTAAGATCAATTGATTTAATTCCAAAACCATTCTACATTTGCTTTGCATGTGCATTTCGATTCTCATAGAAATCAACATACTCAAATATTCAAATACTCAATATAAACTTGTATTTCTAGTGCAGAATATTTACTTTCTGTATGAAGTACTTTATAAAGAGAATAAAATGTCCTATATAGAAATTTTTAATGTATTTTAAAAATTATTTCTGAGAAATCAATCTGTACTAAATTAAGATAAATTCAATACATGCAAATTTCGTACACTTCATGAAGCTGCAAAGGAGAATAGCAGCAGTATTTCAGATGAGAAATTTCTGTTTTAAATTTTATCTCCAGATTAAAAGTCTTTCTGAGCTTGACAACAGAACTTGTAGATTTTTTATACGATAAAAGGAGGTGAAAAAAACCTTTTCTGAAATTGTGGTAAAACTGCACGCATCCTACTACATGTGAGTCGCATTTTACCGTTTTACGTCATAATATTTCTTGTATTTAACCAACTAATATAAATTTTCAGAAATAAGAATGCTTCATAAATATTTAAGAATAATGCTGAGAAAATATAAGCATATTTTGTCTCGAACAAAATTAAAGCTTTTGTCTGGGTTTTTAAAGAAATATAATCCCTATAAAATGTCAATTCTATTCCTGAAAATTATAAAATTTCACTACTTTTACTTTCTGAAACATGAAAAATGAATCATTTAAAAGTTTCTTTGCAAACAAATATTTCTATCAAAATATATATTTTATTATAAATTAAAATACTAAGTAAAATTGTCTGGAATCTACCTTTGTCTAATAAAATATATCAAATTTCATTAGGTATATCCTGTTTACAGAAGTATACATATTTATATTATTTTCTACTACTAAAATCCTTACTTATGAAAGTTGAGAAATTAAATAACTATCAGAAATTGTTGTCATTTATATTCGAATTCTTCTGATTTCATTTTTTTTATTCTATATAATATTAGAATTTTGCATTTGTAAATATGTATTTGATAAATTATTTAAAAATTCCAATGAAAGTTTAATGTTACACGTACACTTTAAATTTCGCTGGTTTTGAAGCTTGCGAAACACTTTTAATTATTTGCACAATATTATCCTACATTTTTGCCCTACATTTAGAGAATTTGTATCATATAAAAATATTAAATACAATATTGGCCAAAATTGCGGACATTTTGTATACAAATATAACGTTTGAATGCTTATAAAAGTTGGTATACTTTAGGTAGTGCAATAAATCATACATCACGGAAAGGAAATTTCATGTTGCATTCAACACAAAAAACTGAGGTCAAATATTTGCATTACAATAGAAGTTATGCAATAAAAACTACACTTAGCGTGGAACTCCCCGCGTACTTACGATGTCCCTTTCTTATCAGTAATTCCTTGGGTTTCCTTTATTTTTTTTTAAGATAACAGCACAGCGACGTGAAATTGAGATAACCAATGTTTGGGCATTCCTTTTTTATGATGTAGTGCCATGAGACTATTATAGCCTCAATTAATTATCTTTTATTGTATTGTCGCAAGAGGTAAATATTTTTTTTCAAACGGAACCATAAAAGTCCGATGCGCAACAGGTCTGAGTTATATCCTAGCCATCCCAGCAGCTATATGTCATTTTCAATGAACCACTGTTTGCATATCTATCTGTGCAGTGTGGCAGAAATCTAAATCATTCTTATAAAAAAAATGGAGCATTATCTGAAAAAAACCCTGATAGAAGGTAGAAGTTTTGGTTGTAGGATTGTGTCAATGTACTTTCTGCTTTTCAGTGCCCCATATATGACATGTAGATAGTCTACAGCATTTGCGTACATACATGCTCAGATCATAACACTTCTAGAATGCTTCGTTTCCATTTTAATGTAATTCGAATGTGCCTACCCGTCGCTGTGATGCTTCACATACTTTCTCCTATCATGACCAAATATCGATATCTTATTTTAGTCACTCAATATTACTTATTTCCAGTAAATCTCTGATTATGAAATGTGTTTTTTTTACCACTGTATTAATTTTGCCGCTGATATTTATCAGATAATGTTTTTTTCTGTTAATCCTATCTTTAAAGCCATTCTCCGTTAGTCTTCTTACTGCCGTTCTTGCACTGATAAAAACACCAGTTTCACTTTTTCATTGCTAATAGTCACATATGAGATCCGTCTGTCACTGAGGAATATTTGTTTTATTCTCCTATTATCAAAAGCTGTTGTGCATTTGCTGTTGAGCTAAATCAAGAAGAATGCCTTTAACGTCTACAATTAGAATATGGAAATGAAGCTGCATCTTGTGCCACTGTATTCATATGGCTTATAGAATTTAGAAGAGGTCGAAATTTTCGTTTGGATGAAGAACACACAGGAAGACCATTGTCAGATGTAGTCCCAGAAAATGTGTCGGCCGTTAAAAATGTTATCGCTGTACCTTCCAAATGATACAGAAGGAAACTAACACTGGATTCGCAGATATACGTAAAATTATTCATGAAGAACTGCATACGAAAAAAATAGTTTGTCGTTGGGTCCCCCATAATTTAAAAGAACACCAAAAACCGGAGCAAGTGAGAATTAGTAAAGAAACCCTAAAATTACTTAATGATGATAACCAGCGCATTATTTCTAAAATCATGACAATCGTGATGAGACGTACATACCTTTTTTGATGTTCCAACATGTCAAGAATGTAAATTATGAGCCTTTGAAGACTAACCGAAACCAACAATGGTGGAAAGACAACGAGCTATGAAAAAGGTGATGTATGTTATGTTATTCAGAAGTAAAGGTCTGGTCAAAGCCATTAAGATAGAGGGACAGAAGACAGTTACAGACAACTGGCACACTACCAGGGCCGTAGCTAGGGGGGTGCCAGGGAGGGCTCAGCACCCCCTGAATATTTTTGAGCCCCCTCCCCCTGGGAAAGTTGCCAAGGCCACCAAATGAAATTATGTTTCAAAAATCCAAATGAAAATCTCTACAAAAATTGAACTTAGTTTTGGAGCTTTTCACAGTTTTGCATAAATACTAAATTGTAGTATTTGTTTAAAAACTGCAAATAAGTACTTCAATAGGCGCGCATCCTATCTGCACATACTCAGAATTAGCAACCTTTTGCTGATGCAAACATTGACTTTGGCCACATTTATATACTGATTTTTTTCATTTTGCAGAGTTTTCCATTATTAACATAAAACAATGTTATTCTAATGAGTTATAGCCAATTTAAATACAAGTGGTTTTAGCTTTTGACTAGACACAAAAATAATTTTAAAATGCAAAATACACCGTTGATTTTTCTGACGTTTTTTATCATATAAAAACATAACTTTAGAATACTCAAGGGCAGGGAATAGTCAGAAAAAAATTAAAGGTTGCAACTCTTTTGAAACAGGTGAACTGTCAATTTTTTATTTACTTATTAACATCATCACTTATTATTTCAATAGTATAATTATACACTGAAAATTTTCATTCAGCAGCTAGTGGTGTAGTAGTAAAACACCAGAGGGCATATGCTTTAGGCAGAGGCTATACCTTAAAAGTATATGCTATAGTGTTTTTGAGAAGAGAGTACACGGTATCCAGAAGGTATACGGTGTATCCACCGTATAGCTTCCATTACATCCCTGTCTGCAGCCTTTACTTTTCTTAGCATCAGATAAAGTTATTATAAACAATAAAAAAAAATAGTGCCTACAATATGAATAGGCAGTAATTTACCTTTCTATATAATACTTTGATCATATATATCTGTGTTTGTGCGTGCATGTGTCAGAGAGAGAGAGAGAGAAATAGTATGAACCCCCCCCCCCTACATTTTCTTGAGCACCCCCTATTGTTTACTTCGAGCTACAGCCCGACCACTAAGTGGCTTCCAGAAATTCTTCAACGGGTGAATGTTAGGGGACTCATGCTTCACCATGACAATGGAACTTCTCATTCAGCAAGGATTACAGTCGAATTTCTTGAACAATAATCATCAAATTTATAGAATATCCACCCTTTTCACCTGATCTTGCAATACGTAATTTTTGGCTACTTTTTAATCTAAAATAATTTACGTGGGCGTCGTTTTCATTTTGGAGATGAGATTGATGAGGCTATACAAGAATATTTTTCATATATTACAAGAAATGGTGGGCTCAAGACATTTGTTCATTGGAAAATTCGACTACAAAAGTGTTTTGATCTTGGAAGGAACTACTTTGAACACTCTTAAGAGTTGTTATGTTTAACTTGTACCATTGAGCCGTATCTCAAAAATTTTACGGTGAACCTCGTTTAATTTTTTTAAAGCAATCATGCAAAAATAACAGACTTTATATAAAAAAATGCCACAAAGGTAGGCTTTTATTTAAAAACACTTGTTTTGTATTCATACAAGGTAGTCTTTATTGGCTTTTGTATTTTCATAATTTACCATTTACATTTAATATATATATATATATATATATATATATATATATAACAAAAATACATATACTGAAAATATAAATATTAAAATTATGTATATATATATTACAAAAATACTTATATGAGATTTAAAATTATACCCTTAAAATTAGATCCCATTCCCAATAATTAAAAAAAATAATGTAAATTGATATTAAATTTTAAAATTATTTTTTAATATATATTATAATTAAACAGATTAAGTTTCTCAGAATATTAAGCATTACTTATCATTTATTTAATTTATCAAATAAAATATAAAAAATATTATTGTCATTATTTTGAATATGCCCCTTAATAAATTAATTCTGTAATTGAAAAATTATCTTGCTGTAGAGAAATTAAACATATTAATAAAAAAATGGTTCCTAATAGTTTTATTCTTGAATATATCATTAGGACTTTTATTAAATTTCATGAATAATACTTGATGAAAGAAATAGTTCCGCTAAATATTCGATTGTTCTGCATAACAAAAAGGATAAATAAGGCAGCAATTTAATAAGCAATGTAAAGAAAATTGCTCTGAAATATTCTTTTAATTAAATGGCTATTCGTTTTTCTTCCTCTATTCATACTGAATTTTATATATGCTGATAATGATCATATATTTTTTTAAGGGTTTTTATCTAATGTAGTATACCGAATATTCTTTGATATTTCATAGCATTATTTTTTACTAATGGAATTTTGTCCAAGGTGATTAATTACAGATGATTTTTTTGAAGTATTTTATTTGTCTCCAACTTTTTACATATTGTTAATGTTATTAAAAGTTGAAACATATCATTTGTTTTTGTTATAACCATGTAAAGGATCAGGGTCCATAAGCCATGTTTTTGGCCCATGAAATAGACTAAAACTGGATTTTGTTATACTGACTTAATTACTTCACTTTTTACTGTTATAAGGTTTATCCTGTACGATTTCAACGATAGTTTTTGCATTTTGTTCGGATTTATATGACTTACACAAGCTTAAAGTTCGTATTATTCGCAGTTTTTTATGAACAATACTCAATTTCTCATAATTTTACCTCAATTATTTATATGAGCGCAATCGTGCAACACTCTCTTCTTTACATATATTATAAAATACATCAAAATGCACATTATATGTAAAAATAAAAGTGTTGCAAAGCTGCGCTCATAGTAAAATATTAAAAAATATATTAAAAATTGAGGTAAAATTAGGAGAAATTGCGTATTTTTCCTGAAAAACTACGAATAATACGAACTTTGAGCTTGTGTAAGTTATATAAAAACGAACAAAATGCAAAAAATATTGTTTAATGCGTACAGGATAAACTTTCAAATATTAAAAAGTGAAATAATTAAGTCGGTATAACAAAATCGAATTTTAGTCTTATTTCATGGGCTAAAAACACGGCTTATGGACCCTGATCCTTTATCAATTTCAGATTTAATTTGAAGAATTGTGCATATTATGTATCTTTTATAAGTGCTCAGTTTTCAATAAACCAAATAATGTTATCATAAAGTACGAAAAATAAATATTTTGTGTCTTAAGAGGCATCGCTCATTTTTCATGCTTGACTTGACAAAACAATAAATTATTCCTCTATGTATTTTTTCATATTATTTCTATAAAAATATTTTTAACTTGCAAGCAATTGCTTATTTTCTTATTGAAAATATATGAAATAAAAACCTGTAACATCATGCAAGTATCGGGAGTACCATGGGACTTATTAAAGGGAAATATTTAAAAAAGTAAATTGTATATAAATTAAGATGTAATTCGTACTATGTACACATTAAAAGGGCACTATCGTCTAGATTACGAATGAAAATTGATTTTTTTTTTCAGCTTTTTAAGAAAACGTACCTCTGGAATTTAAGCAATTAGTGTAATGTTTAACACTTTTCGTTTGAAATGTGAAACATAATTATTTTATTTCATACATTCAAAATTTGTTTTATTTTACAATATTCTAATTTTAATTTATCAATATGCAATTACGCACTGCAACGAAAGAGTGATCGAAATAACAGCTTTTTTAACTTTCTTTTTAAATAGACAAAATCTGCATGTCTCTTTACTTTTCACTTAAAAAAATTTTTGTTGTATTAAAATTTTCAACTTTAACACTATATTTAAATTCAAAAGTTTTTCCGCTAAAAAAATTTCAAGAAATTTTACAGCTTTTACAATTCTGCAGAATCTGCAACCTTTAAGTTTTGAAATGTACTTAGGTAGCAAATTCCATACAAAGGGAAACATTTACTTCTTCTAGAGAAGCACGGAGTATAATTTTTCATAGTGTCCATTCCTGCAAGTATTTCCGATATATATTGAACGTTCTACTGATTGATGATTCACGAATTTTCTGCTTAGTATTTTCATAGTTTTTTTTTTTTTTTTTTTTTTTTTTTTTTTTTTTTATGGCGTCGTATATTTTATACTATGTTAGATACGAAATGTTAAGTAAACGTAATATATTAAAAAATAATATCTGATATTAAATTATTTATCATAATGAAATTATATCTCCCACTATTAAATAATCATCAATACATTGATAACAAATATAAACTTTTAAATTTTTAGATGCTCATCTGCGTACCAGGAATTCAATCCCAATTTAAATAACAGTATTTTTTTTTTTTTTTTTTTTTTTTTTTTTTTTTTTTTTTTTTTTTTTTAGTAATGTTTCGTAATTTAAAAATGTGAACTGAAAAAAAGCATATATACTTCATACAAAAATATTAGAAAAGTACTATATAGACCAAACATACTTATTACTGTCGGTAAACACAATTAGTTAAGAATGTTTAAAATATTTTATAGAAAAAATAGGTACCTCACTTATATAACTGATCCTGTACTGATTATCACATATAATTGATTGATTAAATCGTTTGAATAATTAACGTTCTATTTCTTTCTGTGAAATTTTATGCTTGTGAAAATAATTTTTTCATTACTTTTTTTTCAAAGCAATCATTTGTTTTATTTTTTTTAAGCGAATAAACTGTTTTAAGAAAAATTGTTTATAATATCTTAAAAATCCACAATATGCAAATTTTCAAAAAAATCCTATTCCACGATAAATGAAAGTTTTAACTGTAACATTGTAATTGAAATATAGAACAACCTGCATATTGAATACTCTAAATAAATTTCTCTAAACAAATGTCACTTTACAAAACTTAAATGTATCTACAATTTCTACCAGCTATTCATTTTCAAAAAGAAAGGTAATGCAATTTTGTTTCTCGGATAAATAGAAAGGATTGTTCTCTTTTTTATAATTGCAATTATTTGTCGAAGCACGTAAAAAATACTTTGAAAGTATAATATTAAAATGCTTCAATTCCTATCCAAGAATATTCTTCAGAGTTCATAAATTCTCTATTTTGCAGGTTATTATCACAAACAAATCTTATTTACGCTTACTAGTGTAAAAATATAAATAGCCATCGTATACAACTTATTGCATAATTTTTTATTTGAAAGTAATTAGAATTGGTAGGTGTGAACTGTGATAGTTATTGCTTATTCATACTTAAATCAGATATCAATATTTTGCATCAAATATTTTACATCAATAATATGATACATCTTGCTGACACATTGGATTTTGAAATGATTTTAATTACCGACATAATAAATTCTATGATTAAACGTTTTAAGTCCATCACCTATTGGAATATTTTCATATGATTAGAAAGCATTAGCAAGTAAATATGCCATTTAATTGTCAAGAACAATTGCTATTAGAGAAAATATCATTAATTAATAGAAAATTTCCTGTATCTCCAGCTGACGTATTCCTTCAGCGAAATCAAATGGATTTCATATAGCAGCAAGATAAATTAATATTAATGCTTTGGAATAAATTTACATTAATTCGTTAGGAGTGTGATAAAACAATGTCTGTGTCCTAAATTACCAGCCTAATATTCAAAAGTTTATTTTTTATTTATCAAGAAAACATTTCTAATAATGACTAGATTTAACCCTCTTGCTCATCCACCCCTGATTTCAGACCCCTGACAGAATGAAAAATCTCAGGATTTAAAAAAAAGGTTTTATACTAAATTATATTTTGAACTAGCAAACTCACGGTTTACATTAAATATATCAAAAATTACTTTAAATGTAATAACCTAGTTGTGTAAACCTCCGTGTTTTCGCATGCTACAGATAGATCGAAAACACGGCAAGAACTACAATTATTACTTTAAATATGTCTATATAAAATGACAACCAAGTAATAAAAAATAATTACTTTGGAAAATAAATAAAAACATTTGTTAAAAATGATTCAAATATCTCAATTGGTCAATTATTTTCTGAGTTATTGAATTGTGATATTTTTAACACGCAATTTGAAATCATTATGATTTTTCATCTTTAATGCCAATCGTACTCCTTCTCTTGGCAGCCATACTGAATTTTAAGTTATCTGGAATCATTTGGGTTACCGAAACAAAAATTATTCAGCCTCCCCAGCTTAGTGTTCGACCCATGCCATTATGTCACTCATTAAGGTGTGTTTCTTGCGGGAGAAGGAAATTGAAAGTGAAATCAGAATTCAGAAAATATTTTTTTGAAATAATAAATATTATTATTTTCAAGTGAAATATGACTTTAAAACCACGAAGGTACCGTTTATTCGCTACATATTTTCTTTCTTTTCTACTTGAAGGATCTACGCCTTTTCCGGACAAGCGTGGCACTGATCGTGACGCCCAAAAGCTGAGGAAAATAGAACCTCGTAAATGAGAGCTTCATAACGGTTTTTATGTATTATCTAGGCTAATTGCCAAAAATAAAAAATCTGAGGTCCAGATGCACTAAGACTTGTCTTTTTCAATCCGAAATCAAATTTGCAAAATCTCTACGTCCGATAGATTTTTCTAGCCAACAATAGATTTAAAAACAAATTTTTTTGTCATTATTCATATCTTTATTTCTGTACAGAATATGGATTAGACACCTTCTCATAATTTATGGCCAAAAAAAGAAACGAAACAAAACAATCATGAATAACTTTTTATATAGAAAATTGAAAGAATGTTTTGTAAAAAAAAATTAAAAAAAAGAGGAAGAGTGATATATTACGCCTCCTATTATATCACACATATTTTACTATTGTCCTGAGTACATAACAGCTCATTTTATTGTATTTTAACAACAAATATATTGAATTTGTTATTATCCGAACTCTTGGTGTAACGTAAGTAATCACTATTTGTGTGTGTAAGTGTGAGTGAACACGATGACTCTCAAACGGTACTTCCGACTGCGCTTCCATTTGGAAATTTAATTATTTAAATATAAGTACATTCATATTTGGTATATTGCAGTTATCAATTTAATGAAAGACATAGCTTAATTATCTTTTTTCATTTGAATAGGCAAAAGAAAAATTGTGATCTGAAATGAAAAGTCCACGCACAAAGTATTTGGAAATGTGGTCGCGGTGGAATTGTCTTAAATTTCGAAATGCTGTGATTAAATGTCGCGATGATTAAATGTCTGATTAGGCGCAATCCTGAAAAATGGCTAGTTTTGATGGAATGGTTGTCGAAAGATTTAATTAATATTAATCAGCCAACAACATTCCAGATTTTTACAAGTCGAATAAATATTTTTTGAAACAGAAATATTATTTAGCGAAATGTGTCCAGCTTCTTTATGGTTCTTAGTTTGCTTTTTATTATACAATAAAACTGCGGTATTTAATTGATTTGAATAAAAATAAAACGGACGTTTGGTAGCAATGATGATATGGCGCAAATATGATAATTTGAAATAAACATAAATTTTATTTCACATCAAAAAATAATAAAAATCTTTGCCACAAAAAGAAACATTTCGTAAAAAATGTTTCTGATTACAATTTTTTGACATAATAAAATAACAAAGAAGGTTGGTAGCTTTGTAATTTTCCAAACGTCATAGCATCAAAACTATTCATTTTTCATTATTGTCCTCATTGAGATATTTTATCAGCATCACATGGAAGTAAAACCTATCAAATTTTCAAGGGCCACATGTTCATATAAATTGAGCGTTGCTGATTAGAATAAAATACATAATTAATTAATAGTGAGATTTTAATTTGAAGGAGGAGGAAAAGGGAGAAATTTAAAACGTATATAATTCTGCATCACATATACTGAAGCAATATTAAGGATATAAAAATGAAATATTGATGTCAATATATATACATTTTTATGGAAAATATATTTATTAATAATGAAATTATATTTTTAAAAAACAGAATTTATAAGAGGGAAAGTTTATTTTAACAGTAAAACATTAACAGTATGTATTGCCTGGATTTACTTCAAATGTTAAACATAATCATCTGCCCCTTTTTACAAAATTACTGACTTTTTTCGAAAACTCCATGAAATTTTTACGTAGTTAAAGAAAAGCGAGCTGCTTTGAACTTACGTGATTCTTTGTTTAATGGATCTCACCAATATATTTTTTAATCTGCGATATATGAATAAGAAGGTACAATTACAATGAGTACCACTTACATCAATAAAGGCAATCACCATATTAAAAAAGTCCTTCCGGCCTGTACCGGGAGGAAAAGGTAGCTTTACTATATCTTCGTTTTAAAATTTTAGCTAATATTACTCGAAACAGCAAGCTAAAATGCAAAGAACCCAATTACAGAGCATTCGTTAATACTGAATTTGAATAAAAAATTTGCCAAATTAGTCAACTATAGCCAAGTTGGCTTCATTTATGAAGACTTATTTTGGCCTCCAAATTTGGCGGTATTTCGCCAAATGTCGCCAAGTTTGACGAGAATTTGGCGCTAACGGATATGAATATATAGTTTTATGCGTATGATTGGGAAAATGATTACAACAATGAAAGATAATAATTTGTGATATAATCTCAAATATAAACTCATAAATTAATCGTTGGATTTTTGTAATATGCTATAGAAAAATGTCTGCCACCCTAGAATTTCAAACTGCCGTATCTCAACCGTTTTTTAAGATAGAGGTAAAACAAAAAATTCTCCGGAATCCTTTTATCAAGGCCTAACACTTAAGCAAAAAATAATTTTGAATTGTTAAATTTTTTTATATATTTTTTTAGTTTTAAATCATTTAATAAGTTTTTAAATAATAGTTTTTAAGTTTTTTTAGTTAATGGCCGCCATTTTGAAACAAAATGGCGGACCAAGCTGGCCAACGAACTCGGTCGAGACGTTGGTGTGCTTAATACACACAATTAGTTTCATCCAAATTGTTGTACTTTTCACGAATTTTCCTATTATTTGATCATCGCAAGGTAGTATCTAAAAGCTATTTAACCTTCGTACCCTGTTGAAATTTTACCTAACGTTGATAAAAACATTACACACCAGAATATGTTTTTGATAATGATTTAACATATTCATTAAACGTAGTTCCCTGTAGCATTTTTTTAACTTACTTTATGAAAAAAAATCTGGTGCCAATCGAATTAAATAAATTATAGAAGTGGGTCGATTCGACCCATTCAGGGTAGGAAGGTTAAGATTATTTTCGTATTTAAAAATTCTCTTTACGTAATTTTTACTTTTCGAATTAAGTGCAAAAATGTTACTTTCGACAAAAGAAAGCGAATTATTTTTGGCAATTAGTACCATTTGTACGTTTAAAGAATGTTTAAGGACATTAACTGTTAATAACATCCAAACTTATTGGAAACAATAGTCAATTGATGATATTTATTCTATATTAAATAATATGTAGAAATCTCAAAAGAGAAAATATTCTATAATAATTTGTATATGGTATATACAGAGCTTTTCACCGCTTACGTTATACATGCTTCTGAATCCAGCCTAAACTTTATATTATGTATGAATTTTTAAACGTTAAGTGATTAACATTTCCACTTTTTCACAAATTTGGCTTAAAAAACGTCATTTTTATTGCATTGATTTTGTTAAATTTACATTTACAAGTAGGAAAATGCTACTAAAACTAACATTTATATTACGTTTAAGCATTTTAACGACATTTTACTTTAACCCGTCAGCACACGCGCTGGGATGAAATCTACCCCAGCTCACAACTATTACTTAAAAATGTACGAAAATCATTCGTGATCATTCTGAGCTTTATAGTACCTTTCAAGGTGAAAGATATCAAGATGTGGCCAAAAAGAATTTACCTACGGTTGTGAGATTTTCCATTCTATTGTTATAAAAATGACACCTGTGAGGAAATTTACCCCACGCGTGTTATAATGTAACCAATAATGATAGGAAAATGTTAATGCAAATGTTTATGTAAAAAATATAGTGTGCAAATAATAATGTAATTTTTATTTTAAACGTTAACAACTCTTGCACATACAGTTTCTATATATAACCGTTTTATATTGTTTTGTATTTTTATGGCTGAATTTGATAATGATATGCAGAAAAAAAAATCTTAGTGCTAGATTTTGTTTTTTTCTGTAAATATAAAAGAACTTCTTATTTTAGGTTAAATTATGTTCTTTATTGATTTACAGTTTATTGCAAAATATAAATTTTTGTTTATAATCAAACCGGGGGGAAACTGACACAAGAAAACTCATTGGGGTAAAATTTATCCCGCGCGTGTAGTAACGTAATGGAAAGGGGCGCGTGTGCTGACGGGTTAAATAGAATTATATTCTTTCGGGAAGTTGGTCTCTTCTTCCTAAATAAGTTCCTTACAGGAAATTATAAAAAATATATACAATTACTTTACAATTTTTTATTATTTCAATTCCTACAATTACTTTTAATTCGCTTCTTTCATTTTCACTATATGGCAAATTTGACATCAAACTTAGAAAATATATGGGAAGTGGAATCGAAAGCAACATTGAAATCAGATAGAATCATGTACTCCATACTGGCAGATGAATAAAAGATCGACAATAGAGCCCGCTCATTTTACGGGCAAAACAGGAAAGAGGTTGAGGATATACATAAAATTTATTATCTAAAAAAAGTTCTGATCGAAGGCAATATTTGAAGTAATAATTATAGTGATTTTCTGAAAAGTTATAGAACTTTCAAAAAATAAAATAACTGTTTTATGTACTACAGATTTAATGTTTATCTATACTATTATATAAAGAGGAAACGGTGACTGACTGACTGACTCGGTGACTCATCAACGCCCAGCCGAAACTACTAAAGTCAGGGTCACGCAATTTAAACTGTAGATTGCTGTTATGGCCTAGGCAAGCAATAAGAAGGGAGTTTTGAAAATTCCCCCCCGAAGGGGGTTAAAGGGGATTCGAATGTTTTAGGTCATTTTGCCATATCTCAGCAGCAGTTATAGGTAGGAGCTTGAAATTCCAGAAAACAAATCTACTAAAAAAATGATTAAACACCTATTTCAGCGATTTTAGAAATTCCCCCAGAAGGGAGTTAAAGGGGGTGGTAGAATGTTTTAGGTCATTTTGCCATATCTCAGCAGCAGTTATAGGTAGGAGCTTGAAATTCCAGAAAACAAATCTACTAAAAAAATGATTAAACACCTATCTCAGCGATTTTAGAAATTCCCCCAGAAGGGGGTTAAAGGGGGTGGTAGAATGTTTCAGGTCATTTTGCCATATCTCAGCAGCAGTTATAAGTAGGAGCTTGAAATTCCAGAAAACAAATCTACTAAAAAAATGATTAAACACCTATTTCAGCGATTTTAGAAATTCCCCCCAGAAGGGGGTTAAAGGGGGTGGTAGAATGTTTTAGGTCATTTTGCCATATCTCAGCAGCAGTTATAGGTAGGAGCTTGAAATTCCAGAAAACAAATCTACTAAAAAAATGATTAAACACCTATTTCAGCGATTTTAGAAATTCCCCCCAGAAGGGGGTTAAAGGGGGTGGTAGAATGTTTTAGGTCATTTTGCCATATCTCAGCAGCAGTTATAGGTAGGAGCTTGAAATTCCAGAAAACAAATCTACTAAAAAAATGATTAAACACCTATTTCAGCGATTTTAGAAATTCCACCCAGAAGGGGGTTAAATGGGGGTGGTCGAATGTTTCAGGTCATTTCGCCATATCTCAGCAGCAGTTATAGGTAGGAGCTTGAAATTCCAGAAAACAAATCTATTAAAAAATGATTAAACACCTATTTCAGCGATTTTAGAAATTCCCCCCAGAAGGGGGTTAAACGGGGTGGTCGAATGTTTTAGGTCATTTTGCCATATCTCTGCAGCAGTTATAGGTAGGAGCTTGAAATTCCAGAAAACAAATCTACTAAAAAAATGATTAAACACCTATTTCAGCGATTTTAGAAATTCCACCCAGAAGGGAGTTAAAGGGGGGTGGTCGAATGTTTTAGGTCATTTCGCCATATCTCAGCAGCAGTTATAGGTAGGAGCTTGAAATTCCAGAAAACAAATCTACTAAAAAAATGATTAACCACCTATTTCAGCGATTTTAGAAATTCCCCCCAGAAGGGGGTTAAACGGGGTGGTCGAATGTTTTAGATCATTTCGCCATATCTCAGCAGCAGTTATAGGTCAGAACGCAAAAATAGGAAAACAAATCTACTAAAAAAATGATTAAACACCTATTTCAGAGATTTTAGAAATTCCATCCAGAAGGGGGTTAAAGGGGGGTGGTCGAATGTTTTAGGTCATTTCGCCATATCTCAGCAGCAGTTATAGGTAGGAGCTTCAAATTCCAGAACACAAATCTACTAAAAAAAATGATTAAACAACTATTTCAGCGATTTTAGAAATTCCACCAAGAAGGGGGTTGAAGGGGGGAGGGGTCGAATGTTTTAGGTCATTTCGCCATATCTCAGCAGCAGTTATAGGTAGGAGCTTGAAATTCCAGAAAACAAATCTACTAAAAAAATGATTAAACACCTATTTCAGCGATTTTAGAAATTCCACCCAGAAGGGGGTTAAAGGGGGGTGGTCGAATGTTTTAGGTCATTTCGCCATATCTCAGCAGCAGTTATAGGCAGGAGCTTGAAATTCCAGAAAACAAATCTACTAAAAAAATGATTAAACACCTATTTCAGCGATTTTAGAAATTCCACCCAGAAGGGGGTTAAAGGGGGGTGGTCGAATGTTTTAGGTCATTTCGTCATATCTCAGCAGCAATTTTAGTTAAGAGCACAAAAATCAGGAAAACAAATCTACTAAAAACATGACTAAACATGTATTTCGGGGATGTTAGAATTTCCCCTCCCGGAGGGGGTTAAAGGGTGGTGGTCGAATGTTTTAGATCATTTCGTCATATCTCTGCAGCAGTTTTAGATAGGAGTGTGAAAATCAGGAAAACAAATATACTAAAAAATGAATAAAACACATATTTCAGCAATTTTGGAAATTCCCCCCAGAAGGTGGTTAAATGGGGGGGTCGAATTTTTTAGGTTATTTCGCCATATCTCAGCTTTTATGTAAGAGGGCGAAATTAATTAAAACAAATCTACTAAAAATTTGTTAAACACGTATTTCGGCGATTTTGGAAACTCCCCCCAGAAGGTGGCTAAAGGTGTATTCAAAAGTTTCGGGTCATTTCGCCATATCTCAGCAGCGGATTTAGGTAGGAGGGGGAAATTCAGGAAAACACATCTACTAAAAAATGGATAAACACGCATTTCAGTGAGTTTAGAAATCCCCCCCCCCGGAAGGGTTTTAAAGGGGGTGGTTTCGAAAATTTTAGGACATTTCGCCATATCTCAGCAGCTGTTTTATGTAGGTGCGCGAAATTCAGGAAAACAAATCTACTAAACAAATGATTAAACACGTATTTCAGTGAATTTAGTAATCCCCCCCCCCTAGAAGATGGTTAAAGGGGGATTCGAAAGTTTTAGGTCATTTCGCCATATCTCAGCAACAGTTTTAGGTTGGAGCGCGAAATTCAGGAAAACGAATGTAATAAAAAAATTACATTGTCTACCCGTGCAAAGCCGGGACGGGCCGCTAGTAAACAATAAATTTGCATATTGGTAATGTTTTAAATATTTTTGCAGATTACGTATTTTACATTGCCACCATAATATTGTCTGTTATCCATTAATTGACGTGATATATTTTGGGTTTTTTATTATCTGTTTCTTTGCGGAGTTTGTTCTTTAATTGGTGAATAGTACGTCGTAAATCACTCACAGTTAAGGTCGAAGCTGACAAAGAAATTGAGTGTTGCTTTTTTAGATGGTAATTATCGCTTCTTTTTAATTGGTAAAATGATTAAAATAAAAATATTATAAACAGTAAAATAGGTTTTATTAGACTGTTGACACATGTTTCATCTCAATCTGAGCCGTTATCAAAACAAACAAAAATACTCTATAAATGCACGATATATAAAATTATTTGAAACTCAATCATTTAATATTTCACGTATTTTTGAAAAAACCGCATGTTCTTTTTACTTTGTACTTGGATGTTAATTTCCATATTTATAACCATAGAGTACCTCGAGCCACAATTTTGTTAAATTAAATTATGCTGCATCATTACATATTGTATTTTTACGTGTTGCAATAACTTTATAGACCGTGCATTTAAGGAATATTTTTGTTTGTTTTGATAATGACTCAGATTTAGCTGAAGCATATGTCAACAGTCTAATAAAACCTATATTACTCTTTATAATCTTTTTATTTTGCACCTTTTAGCAATTAAAATGAAGGATATAATTACAATGCGTTATTATTAACTATTATATAATTACAATGTGTTATTACGTGCTATTATAACAGGTGTTATTATTTGTTATATTGGTAATTGTCTCATTTTTAAAAGACGAATTTAAGCGCTTTGTATTATCACAACTAAATGTTGATTATGAAATTTGATTTTTTTTAAACTTATTACTATGTCTAAATAAATATTTACTAAGGATACCATATAAGTAATCTAATTTGTTAAAAATAATAGCTATAAAATTATTGTATTTAAATCCTAGTGGCTTTAATTCCATTATGTATAAAATGGAGGCAGAATAGCCATACATTTTATTTTTTCTATTTGGAATTTGTGTTTTGGTGATACAAACATTAAAAAATGTATTAATATTGATATCCGTGAAACGTTATATACTACAGTATATATAAAAAAAAGTCCTTCCGGCCTGTACCGGGAGGAAAGGGTAGCTTTCCTATATCTACGTTTTAAAATTTTAGTTAATGTTACTCGAAAACAGCAAGCGAAAATGCAAAGAAACCGGTTACAAAAGATTCGTTAATACTGAATTTGAATAAGAAATTCGCCAAATTATCGAGCTATAGCCCAATTGACCTCATTTATGAAAACTTATTCTAGTCGCCAAATTTGGCGAGAATTTGGGCGCTAACGGATATGAATATATAGTTTTATGCGTATGATTGGGAAAATGATTACAACAATGAAAGAAAATAATTTGCGAGAAGTCGCGTTCACTAAAACTTATAAATTTATCGTTGGGTTGGTTTGAGTTGATTATTGACGGCCAATTATCTACACTTGGGATATAAGCCCGGGGGGAGTGCCCCTCGTGGGGGTCTTTCTAAGGGAACCCAACCCGTATTTACGCATGGATAAATCCACGGCTCGAAGAAAACTCCGAACGATTAGGCCGACGGGCGCGATAAATTAATCGTTGGATTTTTGTAATGTGCTATCTTGTTTCAAAATGTCTGCCACCCTAGAATTTCAAACTGCTGTATCTCAGCCGTTTTTTAAGATAGAGGTAAAACAAAACTAGTCGTTGGGGGCCACCGTAATACTTACCCATCATGTATATGCATAATGTAAAATATTAAAATAAAAATGTGTAAACTACTTATAAAATGCATTGCAATTCAAATAAAATCATGGCTTGATGACGTCATAAACTTTAAAGGTTCGATTACTGAATTGCTTGAAAGAGGTTTTTCCTTATAACTCCAAAAATAATAATCCTATTAACTAGCGGTTTATTGCATCTGATTAAGCGTCAAATTTCCAATTAAAATATATCTCTGAAGTAAAATTTGGATGAAATACAGGGTCGAAGAGTGTGGAAAATAGGATTCCAAATATCTCGGCAACTCATTATCCGATCGACTTCATGCTTTATGCAAAATTTATGTTTTTTTATTGTATTTTATGTTCATTTCTTAAAATAAACAATTTCGAAAATTTTTATATACCTTTTATCAGAACGAATATTTCGACAGTCCGAAAAAATTGTTCCGGTTAATCGAGGTTATTGAAATGAAATAGGCTTCTTCCCATTATTACACACTAAGTACATACCAAATTGCAAGTCTCTATCTCAATTTTTTCGGGAGATAGAGCGTTTACAGACACACAGACACACAGACATCCAGACACACAGACACACAGACATCCAGACACACAGACACACAGACGGACGGCAAATTTTTTTTTCTAAAAATATGTTTTTCGGAATCTCCAGTGTCTGAAACGTGTAAATCCGACAAAATTTTTTTTCGATTTTCAAAACGATTACAAGACTTACCCTATACTACGTATGATGGGTAAGTAAAATACTCCGGCATCCTTGTATCAAGGCCTAACACTTAAGTCAAAAATAAATTTGAATTTTTAACTTTCTTGTATATTTATTTTAGTTTAAAATTTTAAAATGGCCGCCATCTTGAAACAAAATGGCAGACCAAGCTGGCCAACGAACTCGGTCGAGACATTGGTGAGCTTAATACACACAATTAGTTTCATCGAAATCGATTCATAAATACGGGCGTTATCGTATGACATAGGTCATATATATATATATATATATATATATAAATCAACATTTAAACGGAGGGTGGTTTTGGGGTCTGGGGGTCATGATCGGTGAAAATATATCGAAATTTTCCGGAATTGCTTTCCTCCGAACGGCTGCAATAGGTAGCTTTATACTTTTTTGTATTTAAAGCTACCTAATAGTCTTTATAAACGTTTTAAAAATTGCGTTTGTAGTGCTACAAATGTTTAAAAATTTCTCCCAACTTTCACAATTGTTAAAAAAATATTTAAAAAATTAAGAAAAAAAAAATCTATATAAATTATATTATTTTTAAAGAGAAAACAAATATATTTCTGTTTATCCCCTGTGTAATGACAAAAGAAGAAAACAGTATTTATAATCCTTAAAGAATAAAAAGTAATTACTAATACAAATAATTACGAATAGGAGTAACGAAATATTTTTGCAACTTTTCTCCATAATGGATCGTTGTCAGGTCGAACGTCGCCTGGATATTTATGATTTTATTCCCCTTGAAACTTTCCATTTTCAGGATATTTTCCTCGTCAAATTAAATAGATGACAAACTGCGACTCAAAAAATGTGATATCATTCATATTTCAATAGACTATTCTCTAATTTTTTATGTTGCAGATTTGACAGACATAAATGATCAAATGTGAGAAGTTGAATAGGTATTATTTGAAGTAAAATGTGAAATATAGCAATGAAGATTCAATAAAGAAAGCAATGTTTGACAGTTTAAGCGTTTGTAAGAAATGCTAAACACTTTTTATCAAAGAAGTGAAAATCTAAAACGTTTCATGATAGTATTTATGAGAGGAATGTGATTCTACAGTAGAGATTTGTTGAATTCTACTGAAAAATAAATAAAATATTTAATATCAAAATTGATTTTAATTCTGATCTCTTTTATTGAAAACAAATATCCGATTTTTACATTGGTAGTTATTTACATTACCATATATCATCAATATCACAATCACGTTTTAAGCATAAAACTTAAGCCCATAATTGCAGGCCAACTTCAATCACATAATACCAATCCTCGTTAGCGCAGAATGTCCAGGATAGTTATTATGCTATTGAAACTAGTCTGCAATTATCGGGTTACTTTTGGAGCTTAAAACTTGGACATGATAATTATTATATGTGACTCTAAAACAGAACTTTCTCCTTTTAGTATGGTCTGCTACTTCAATAAGTCCAGCTTTCTAATTGCATTTTTTATGGATTATTTAAATTGTATATAATATCAATAAAAAAAAAATGTTTGAGGCATATTGTTTTTGATAGAAGGTATTATTTGATGAAGATAAATAAATCATCTAAAGTTTATTTTTTTCTTTTAAAGAACAATAAATTTGTACTCCCTTATTCATATTTCAAATTAATATTTGAAAATGTACTGAGATTTTCTATCTCTCGCAAAAATTATACTACATTGAATGTTCCAAAAATTGTTTTTGAATTACGTTAACCATTAGTATTAAAATTTTTCCGCATATAATTACAAGAATAATAAGAAATCTCGAGCAAATAATACAATATTAATTACATACGTGATTTGGAACATAACAAACATTGGATTTTCTCATTACTTATTTAACAAAAATCCAAGATATATGGAGACTATACCAATAAAAAATCTTGAAATATATATATAGATAACAGTTTTTATATCAGAAAATATAATTATCATCTAAAAATTTGTAATAATGCGAGAATGCGTAAGTAATTCCTTTCCTGATATTTATGTTACTTTTTAAGAGTCACTTATGTAATCATCCGGATATTTCTGAATTTATTCCAATGCAAATTATACTGTTTTTGCGATTTTTCCTTTGACAGATTGGTTACATAAAAACAACTCTTTTGTATTGCTGGTTCAATTTTTACAGCTTTCATATATTGGCTGTATTCCTATTTAGAAAACTAAACATTAAAAATGAATTATTCTTTTACTTTATAAGAAAAAATACATGCTTAAACATGAACGTGAGAGTTTGCTTAATTCAGTCTTAAACGTTTTTTGCAATAATTAGGTGATGAAGAACAGAAAGTATATTTTATTTTAGAAAGACAAGAAATAAACGCAGTAATTAAAACACCCCTACTCTGACACCGCTATTTATTGAACTACTATTGATTGTTGTATATAAGCTTAAAATTTTTAAAACGTACTAATCAGGACATGGGAAAACTGATTATGCAAAAAATAGTTCTAAAAAACATCGATAGATGGCACGGTACAACTGGGCATGTGTTACAAAGACACAAAAACACATTTTATGCAACATACCTCACAATGCAAGTAATGCTGCTCAATATGGCTCCATTCTCGAAGATTTAAAATCCGCTGTGTATGGTCAGCTTGTTGAACTATTGTACATGGTCGACTGAGATGCTTCTCACATGAAGAGTGATACCTTCTTTCAAGTCTGCTAACTGACGCCCTTGATAAACAAGTGTCCTCACAGCCAAAAATTACACGTATTAAGATCGGGAGAAGGAGATGGCCAGGTCATCGGTGTTTACACAACTGATTACTCTGCTATTAGTAAAACGTTGCCAAAGAAAGTGCTGCACAGAGAGTTCAATGTACAAAATGGTACTTGCATAAAGTTAATTAAGTCAAAACATTGCCGTTACAACAAAAGTTTCGAACATCATTTTGAGCCTGTTGGTCGTCACAATGCATGTAACAGGACCATTGTGAATAGCCTTTTATAAAAAGACAGGTCGAAGAATGAATGCGGATGTGGATATACACTAGACGGTAACTTTCGGTGAGTGGAGTGGAATCTCTTGGAAGGTTTTTGGTTTTCAGTTTCCTAAATTCTACAATTATGTGTGCTCACTGTTCTATTGAAATGGAAATTTGCCCCATCGCTCCATAGGATTTGCCATGGCCATAATGCATCAACTTTAACTCTTCAACTTCTATTTTTTTCATATATTCGTTGTAAGGCGCCATCTATTGTTATTTTTGAAATGTGTTTTCCACCTAATCCGTTTCCTCATGTCTTGAATAGTATGTTCAGAAAATTTGAAGCCTTTACACTTCGTAGTTCAATATAAAGGAGGACAGTGTAGGGCTGATATAATTTTGGTCAACCGGCATAAGAAATATTGCGTGTAATATTGTAAGTAAATTGATAAATAGCCTGTGCAAATTTATTTTTCGTTCTATTATTTAGTTCTCGACATCAGTTATCGATGTACATTTGTTCATAATGCACAAACAACGACACGTGAAAGTGCTTTTAATTAAATTACTCTACCAATATTTGTATAATTTTATCAGATACGTGCTGAGAGACTTAATGAAAACATATATGATTGCATATTCGTGTCGTATACACATCCCACATCTTAGGTTAAAAATGTTAGGGGTAAAATGCGAATTGAACATAAATACAAACAGTTATTTCAGCAAGTGGGGCATAATTACAATTTTAAATATTTAATAATTACTTTCCGGTATGCTGTATAAATTTGTTGTAGTAGGAAAACATTATAAGGTATTCGCTAAAAATATTATTACTCTATCTGGGCTAACTTTCGCCAAGTTTAATTAACTTTGCTAACCTTAATCATTGATATCTTCCTTTTGGTTTACCCGCTGTAAAGCAATGTTTTTCGTCCAAAAAAAAATGACATATTTTTAAACGACCAAGTTGTGATACTTATTTTGGAAGAAATCACTAAACGGTGTAAGAGTTTTCTTAGAGAAGAAAATAGTAAATAATTTTGAAAAACAAAAATATGCAGTCATCTGATATTTTTAATTATTTTTAAATATTTTAAGTATTTAAAATGTTTATGAATAATTATTTTTTACAATTCTAACATTATATTACTATGCACTTTCTCCTTTTCCTTCATTTCTCATAAGCAAAATTTATTTAGAAGAAAGACACATCGTATTTCAATATCTGAACTTAAGTTAATAACCAAAAGTTATGAATATATGTCGAATCTTAACATTTCACTTCATTTTTAAGTGCATATTTCGATTTCGTTTCTCATTCTTCCGAAATAATTTGCATTCTTGATAGCATTTCGTAAATCAATTTAATCGAGTACTAAGAACACAAATATACATTTTGAAAAAGGAAAATAATAGAGATATATTTTCTTTTTCGCTTTAATTTCAGAACGAGTTGTTGAACATTTTGTTCTCGCTGGAAACGTTAACATTAAGGAAGATGTGTTTTAAGTTAATGATAAGCAAGAACTTTCTGTTTTTTCTCTCAAGGATTACATTCATGTACATAATTAAGTGTTTTGTATAATCATGGAAGAATTATCTTTTTTTAGCATTTAAAATAAAATACAGCAAAAACAACATTATAATTTTTCCCTTCTACTGAACAGTCAGAGGGTTAAAGAGTTATGCTCGGCTATTTATGAAAATTTACTTATAGAGAACCTAAGGCTTGTAAACAACCTGGAATGATTATTTGTCGAAAATAAACGTAAACAATTTTCGGTAAATGAAAGCTTTATCAACTATTTCGCACAATTTCTTACGTTATATATCAATAAAAATATGTATTTTACCTGTACTCCAAAAATATGTATAATGGCAGTTCACTACTCTTTGAAATATATTATTATATGTAAAATTAATAGCTCATTTATGTATGAACATTATAAAAAATTGCATAGATGATCTGATGTTTCATGCAGCCTTTTTGTCTATTAAAGTTATCGGAAATGTTTTCAATATAAATGTAAATATTATTCACCAATATTATCGAATGCGCGGTACTAATGTAGATAATCATGAAAAAAGTATTAATAATATAGTTTTTTCACCATAATTTTCAATTGTTTTGTAAGAATGCTGTGCAAAAAGCTTTCTAAAATTTTTTACTGATTTTTTCTTTTTTAAGTTTCATACAGTATTTTTTATTTCAATATCAATTCACTAAAATTAAAACATATTAATCCTCACGTCGATAATATTCATTTTGTTTTAATGCGGGCTAAATTACTGCTCACCATTTGATAATTTTAACTTAACATTTTAATTTATTAATTCTTCATCTGTTGATAAATTTTCAAATGATGCTTCTAAATGATGTATTAAATTTATTGTAACTTGAATAACAAAGCATTTTGTTTGAATTTTCTTCATATTATATCGTATTACAATCATAAATGTGAAAGCTCTTACTGAGGTGCCTGTAGCAAAATGATACTGTTAGAGGCTAACTAAACTCTCTGGTGCTGATATGAAATTAGGGTCCTGGCTTACAGCACCAAAATGTGAATTCTTTGGCATGTTCTCCGAGGTGCCACACATCATATATCTCAGTCAGATTATCACTCTAACGAAACCCTCAGTATTTAGTTCCCAAGCAGGGTTTGCACTCATTTTACCAACCCCGAATTTATGAAAGATTGAGTGCAACTTACAGAAGTTTAGAATCGAACCCAGGACTTGAAGAGTAAGGTATCGGGCTTCACTCTTATAAAATAAATATAATTATTGGAATTAGAGCTTGTAACAGATATAAAAAGAATAATTTTGACAAAAATTACAAATAAAATGAAAAAAAAATCCATGTGTTTTTTAGCACTATTTTATGAATCTTTTTTGCCATCTTTCCTGAGATGTGCTACACAGCTTATTTCCTAGTCGGGTGATTTTCCTGATTGGTAATTTTGTGGTATATATTTGCATGAATACTACATAATAAGTTAAAATTTAGTTTGAAAATTCACTTTTAGAAATGTTTGGCACTAAATGCAAATACATTTGAATTCTTTTCTGCAGTCTTGTATATTATCTATACACACCACAAGTATTAAATTAAAATTTAATTCAGGTACAGAACACATAGCACAACTTAAAATGCACTTACAGTTAATATTAACAACCATAAACGGCAATGTATCTTGTTCTTTGCGTGACCGTGTATATGAATTTATTCGCTTTACAACCACTTTTATCAGTACACTAAATATAATACAGCAGGAAAACTACCCTTAAGTAATTCACTCTAATAGTCAGTAATACTTACGAATTCCTTTATGTAGCTTTGTATATGATCAACAGATTTTATACAAACCACGTACTGTATAAAAAATTTAGTTAAAATTAAAAACGCAAACCAGCTTCCAAACAACTTCTGGCAATTATAGCTCAGAGACAGTATTGTAACCGAATTATTTTGTGTGTCCCTGTAAAACGACGATAAATGCAATGCACGCTGTACTTTTCTGTAAGCAAATTTAGTTCACCTCACTAATGCTTGTATATTTCTAATGCTTCCATGTGTGAAAGAGTGTAACATCATTAAAATATACTGCAGAAGCTTTTTCCCCGAAGACCAATGTAAAACATTATTATATTGTGTGACCTTGTAAATGAATAATAAATACTTTGAGCACCATAGTCTAGAGAAATCATGTTTGAATGCACTTCATAAATGCATATCAATTTCATTATGTTTGAAATGGTGCACTCAAAACATTCTACCCCATTGACCGTATTGTAATGGGTTACTTTTGACTGTTCATGACTGTTCATGCTTTTAACATGGAAGGTCTCCTTAAAGCGCATACTCAGAATAGTTTGAAAAAAATTCTAATGATACTACTCATGTACGTAATAAAGCATCAGTCAAATTTAACTGCGGAATTCTAGTACAAAATCTGCAAAAACTTTAAAACATTCGAGTATTTGGCGCAAAAAGACGCGATTTGGCTAGTAACATTTTTTCCTCGCCAAATGCGAGCGATTTTAATGCATTTGGAAATTACTTTTTTAAGTGGGTGTTTGAATGCGCCGTACTTTATAAATTTAAGCCGTATTAACTAAATAGTTTATATTTATTTCCAAAAAGCTTATATAATATATATATGTACAATTTGAGTATTGCTGGAATTATTTATTTTTACTCTGTTTCGCTGGCTTGATAAGTTTTAAGTATATTTTAACAGCAACTGTCCTATTAAGAACGGTCTCATGATACATGTCCATGTTTAATAAGTCGTTATTTCCATGGCAGCATAACTTCTCTCTTGTTGTCTCCGACAGTAACAATATCGAAATCAAATAGACAGTGCTCAGAATCGGACATTAATTTTTATTTCTGAAGAATATTTAATCAATTTAAATTTTGTTTTAAACCGTAGAATACGATTGTTAATTTTCTTCACAAATACAAATGCATATGGCAAAACCGTAGTTTTAAAAGTGTGTTTATTTAAGTTAAACTTACTTACACTAAATTCATATTTAATACTTTAGAAATTTTTCATAGAAAATTTCACACTCCTTGCATTCATAATAATCAAATTTTAATTGCTTAATAGGCGTATAGCCAACATAATGAAAAAGTACCCAAGCCGGGACTCGAACCCGGGTTGCCAGTATAGCGCATTGACGTTCTACCAACTGAACCACTTGGGAACGATACTCAACCTGGCACTTTCTCAATATAACATGTTGGCAAGGCTACAAACGCGGCACAAGAAATTTTCTATGAAAAAATTCCAAAGTATTAAATATGAATTTAATCAATTATCGATGCTGGATTTTCTTTGATTTCGTGTTTGCCCCAGGGTTGGCGGCTCACGGAAAAATATTCCATCTTGTGCTGCGTTTGTAGCCTTGCCAACATGTTATAGTGAGAAAGTTCCAGGCTGAGTATCGTTCCCAAGTGTTTCAGTTGGTAGAACGTCAATGCGCTATACTGAAGACCCGGGTTCGAGAATTTTGTTTTCCTAAAAAAGCATTTATCATAAAAACGTATTTTTTTTCATTCATTATTTTTTCAGCCAACCAGCGAAAAATCGCCAAAAATACGAAAATTTCATAATTTTTTGGACGTTATATCAAGTGTTCGCCGCATTTTTTTAAAAATCATATATAACTTCATAAAAAAAATATTCTGTAATTTTTTTTTAATTTTCTGAGTATGCGCTTATGGAGACTTTCCTTGTAAGCCCTACTCCTTCATTGTCAATAGCAATCGCACTATAATAAACGTCAATAACATGCAAAAATTACAGTGAAATCCGAACATATTTACGAGAGTTAGAGCATGGACAGAAAGACAAACAACGAAGTCATAAACACTTTTAAACTATGCTGGAAACTGTTAAAAATAAACCCTTGCGTCATTTTGCTAAAATGAAAACTATATTTTACGCAGATAAGAGAAATTATTAGTAGGACTGATTAAATAAAAAGTAACTTTTCTTCAATCGAATTTATTCTGTAGATTTATAAGTGGTACAATGGCAGTTCAGTGCTTTGCGTTTTACCTTTATTTCATTTTATTATGCAATAAAATTTATTCATAAAATATTAAAACTCATTTTTTAACTTGTGCCAATTTCTAATATTATTATAAAAATTGAATTGATACATCCGTATTTTTACTTGATAAGATTCTTTAGCATTTATAAAAGATATTTGCTATTTAGTATGCCATAGTGTGATGAAAAATTTGTTTTCTACAAAAATGTTTACGGAATTAAACATTTGTTTCGAAAAAACTTTTAAAAATGTACTAAGAAAGCATCGGTATATTTTTTTTCCTAATGGTTTTTCTTTCGGAACATTATAGCAATATGGAATCAAAAATAAACCACGTGACTTTTCTACAGTTAACTGATGCCGAACAAAATAGATTCAATTGTCTGGTCGAGTTGTTTTCTGCGGCTTTTTAACACAAAAATGAAATTTAACATTGAACTACCCACAGCTGTACTTTATTCCCAGAAAACAAAATACTGTTATAAAATATAAATGTCAGTTAAGGTATTTATCTTGAAGTAGTGTATTTATGTACTTATTATTTGGACAGCCATAATATTTGTATAATCTAGAGTGTACCTATTAGTTACGGTTACCAGCAATTTAATTGTTAAATAAATTAAAAAAAATAAATATAAATGTATTCGAATAATTCATTAATTGCTAAAAGATGTTAAATAAAACAGTAAAAATGTTTTATATGTAAACTATCTACTTTTCTCGGCATTACCGAAGCCCTATTCAAAACAACTGAAAATATTCTAGAAATGCACGATCTATAATGGAATGATTTAAAACTCTATCAATCACGTTTTTCACATTCTCTCCGAGATTACTCACATTATCTTATTTTATTTTTACTTTGATGTTTTTTTTCCATATTCGTAACCATGGAGTACCTCAAATGATAATTTTGTTAATTTATATGTTGCTCTATCGTTTCATATTGAAATTTCACGTTTTAAAATTTCAATGTTTTCTCTTATGATGTAAGGATAGCAAAAGATTCCAGGAAAAAAATTATTTTGCTTTCATTGTAATTTAGTTGAATGGTTTTTTTTTAATTTATTCTTGAAATTGCTGTGAATTTCCGATTATAATTTATATTGACTATGTATTTCTTTCTTTTCTACATCTAAATATCCTGCTAGCTATGCGAATATAATAATTCTTTGATCCATCGGCTTTTATAAATGGAATATATTTGAATTGCTTCTTCTTGTTATATAATCTTGCAATGTCTGTGGTTTTTCTATTAATCTTTTCATTGGCTATGTGTTCCTTTTTTTATGCAACTAAAATCCCTGATAGTCATGCCCTCATAAAAGTTCTTTGATCATTCGATTTTAATAAATAGGATATTTTGCTATTATGCTATATATATCGAGAGTGTGTTCCTTTTATATAAAACTAAATTTTCTGCTAGTGATGCCGAATTTTTATATATTTATTACTGTATTACATTAAATAGTTATTAGGATGAGCGAATCGAATCGTCTACTAGGCTACACAAATTACATTTTGTCGTATACTTTACAAAAATCTACTCAGTATTTTGACATGAAATTAAACATAAAATTAAATTATAATCTGTAGATTTGCACAATATTATTTTTTTTTTTACGGAATAACCTTAAAAGATGTATTATTTTAATTAATTTATTTTTCATTACAGACGCATTTTCGCAAATAAAAATGAAACACGTATATTTTCAGAAGAAAAAATAAATCATGGAGTTGGTAATTATACATAGAATCATGATTAATTAAATAAATCCGCCAAAATATCTCAAAAACTGTGCTTTAGATTTAATAAAGGAAAGAAATATTTTTGGATTTGATAGTAGAAATAAAATATGATCTGTAGATTCTGACAATATTATTTTCTTATCGAATTATTTAAAAAAACATTTTTTTAATATTTTGTTGAATATATTTTTCCATTATACGGATTCATTTTTGTAAACAATAATGAAACCTGTGTATTTCTTTTTTTATGAAAATTATAGCATATTTTTAAGGAAATAAAATTTGTGAAAATTCAATTATTTGCATTCAATTATGAAAGTAATTTTCAGTGTTAAGAATTCAAATAGACAATTTATTTTTATTATGCGAAATCATTTACGCAGGCGATACTTACGAATTTTAAAAGTCATTATATTATGATTTTTTTGTAAAGTGGCAACAAAAGAATTGTAAACAAATAAAATTAATTGTTAAATTTGTATATAAAGTGTTATTCGATAAAAAATGACGAGAAAACGTACGCTTACTGGTCGAAAAAAGCGCGAACATGATTTAGTTTTAAGGCAAGAGGCTAAATATCAGTATAAAAAACGACGACATGACGAATCTCTTCTGACAGAGAATGCATGTGCTCGGAAATATGCTTTAAATTTCGAAGATGCACAAAGAATTTTTAAATTCTATTTTTGTAAAATTTTTCATCGTCGTTGGTTTGACATGCATATTCAATCTGACGGATCTTGTAATACTTGCCATAAATGTGTAGTAAATAATGAACCAAATACTTTTTCTATAACTAATAATATGGATCCAAGTCCACAACCGGAAATATTTAAGAACTTAATATTCGTTGAAGAGCAATTAATTACCAAATTTCATCCAGTTATTACTGTTTATCGCATTAAAGGTGGTCAGCTTGGATACAGTGGGCATGTTATTAATTTTCATCATGATATTACACAATTTTGTACTTTATTACCTCATTTCATAGATACTATATCACATTACATCTCTGTTAGAAGACAAGATGGTGAAGGATACAAAGACTTTATAGTAAATTGTTGAAACGTTAAGTCTGCTTTAGAATATCTAAAAGGAATCAATCTTTGGTATCGTTATATTACTATTGATGAAAATAATTTGCAGAGTTTAACCAAAAAGGAAAATATTTTTCAGCGAATAATACTCAGTCAAGAGCAACAGCATTTTTATTTACCATCAGTTGAAAAAACTTTGAATCCTGTAGATGATCAATGTCCATGGACAAATAATATATATGAATCCGGATCCCCAAATGTAACTTTCAGATGTAATCGAGAAGCAATAAATAGTATGTCAGGAATTAAAGAAGGAAATGATGAATGCAATGTTATTCCTTGGCCTCAGATAGATACTAAGCCTATAAATTAATTTTTATATTATGGATATATTTGTAGAGCTTTTCCGACGTTATTTCCAACAGGAAGAAGTGATCTTAGAGATGCGAGAGTTCGTAAAATTACACCAAAAGAATACTTTAAATTTCTCATGATATATGAAGATGGAAGATTTACACGACATCCAAGTTTTATATATTTTGCTTTCAATAGCATAATGCGTTGGACAGCATTACAAAATGGAATTATTTGTATTAAAAAAAAATTCTCGCCTACATGATGTTGAAACAGTTGAAACTGCAGAAAGATCATACATTGTACAAGTCGATTTTATCTTTCAATGCTAATTTAAGATCACCGAGCTGTTATTGGTTTATCAGATCACGAGAGTTGTTAGACATGGTTGAGGAATTGGGAACTGTTATTGTTTTCAATACACTTAGTGCAGATGATTTATACTGGCCTGAAATTTATCGCATCATTGATGCAGACTATGATTACACTAACTGTAACCAAAATTCTGAATTCATCAGAAAATCAAAATTGTTGAATTGCATTCCTTTAATCGTTGCTTACTTTTTTTCATAAGAGGTTGAATTTTGTTATGGAAAATCTGTTCAAGAAATATTTCAAAGTCAAGGAATTTTGGTTTCGTATTAAGTTTCAACATAGAGGTAGTCTTCACATACATGGTATGTGATATATTATTGGTATATTTTTTGTTTAAAGATGTTCTTGATGTAAACAATCTTAGTTCAAATGATGATGAAAAGAAACGTAAAATTGTAAAATACTTTGAAGAATTCATATAGACTTGGCAACCAGATCCTAATCAAGTTTATGATATACATCCATCTAAATTTCCTTTTAAGGATGTGCCTGATAAAGCTGCTGACTATAATCACTTAATACGTGCAGTACAAATGTATAAATGATCTAAAGCTTACTGTAAGAGAAAGAAAAAAAAGATTCTTCTGAAGTCACATGCCGTTTCAAATTTCCCAAAGAATGTTTCACAAAAGTAAAATTCAGTTCCTTAATAATGAACCCGAATACATTTCAAAAAGAAATAGTCCTTATTTAAACAGTCATACCCCACAAATTTAAATAATTTGGCAAGCAAACATGAATTCCCAAGCAGACATTTCCATTCACGCAGTTCTAAAATATATTGTTAAATATTCTAGCAAAGGTGAACCCAGATCAGAAGGGATGAAATATTTCATTAGACAAACAGTTCAAGAATCACGCGATAATAGCAATGTTCAGCAGATAATTCAAAAGACTTTAATAAAAATCTGTGCTGAACATGATTATTCTGCCCAGGACATACTTTGGGTGTTAATGGGATGACTTTTGTAAAAGTCACCTCGTCAGTTTGTCCCCATTAATTTAGCAAACAACGCATGGGAACAATTAGATATGAATAAGGAGGCTGGAAGCCTATCCGTTTCAAATATTTTGGAAAAGTACCAGCAACGCCTAGTGAGATTTGAAAATATGCCCTTGCATAATTATTTCACAAACGTTAATAAACGCAGTGCAGATTTCAGAATCAGAAAAAAATATATTTAACCCCAGAATCATACCAAAATTGAAATATGAACCCAATAATGTAAATAATGAAGATTTCTATTAGCAACAAATTATGTTGCATTTTCCTTGACGTGATTTTCAAATTATGAATCCAAATAGTACTGCATGAACAGCATTTTGATATTGATGAAATTCAGATATTGGATTTGGAATATCTGTTGCAAAATTTAAGATGAGAAAGAATTTAAAGAAATAGAATCTACTGAAATAGATCAAGCATTTCACTGGATGAATGTCACTTTAAGACAAAATAATGCACAGGATGAATTTGATTTGGACAAAAGGGACATTGATATAAAGTATAACTGGCATACCATTCAAAATCAAGATTTGATTAATAAATTACAGAATTTTATTGAAAATGAAAAGGTGAAAGAGAGTGAAAAAGGTGATTGTGTCCTTCTAATTTGCCAAACTTCGTCTTTTCCCATTAACAGAAAAAAATAAATAAATATTTTTGAAGAACAGCTCAAATTATTTCAAGGTCATAGGCGAAAAATGCTGATAAAAAGAATTGTTGTCCAAGGAAAAGCATGTTCTGGAAAAGGTACTTTAATACATTACTTCACTGCTCGATTTGCAGGCGCACCTGTGGACCTCGTTCACCCTGTCTGTCGCTCCTTGTCGCGTAGGAACGCTGGTTCCAGCGACAGACTCTGTAATTTTTTTTTTGTATGTCTTTAGTTCCTGCCACCTGTCGCGTGGGGCTTTGCCCGGCAGGACCAGCCATTGGCGAAGCTTGTACTGCCATGTTTAATCCCTGCGTGCCGGGGAGCTAGCCGGGGAAGACATTAAACGCTCAACGGCTGGGTTCGCCCTCAGCCGAGTGGTCTTCCTCAGGCATTTAAAAAAAAAAAAAAAAAAGAAAAAGAAACATTTGGTCAATCTTCTTTTCAATTTCTTGCACCAACTGGTGTTGCCGCAGTCAATATAAATGGATAACGATTCATTCCAAACTTTTATTGGGACTATATCAAAAGCTAAGAGATCTTAGTCCATATTCGCTTGGTCAACTTCAGGAGGAGTTTCGAAATTGTAAATTCATAATTATAGATGAAATGAGAAAGATTGGATGCAGTCTTTTGCGAAAAATAGATTTACGATTACGTAGTACTGTGCCATCGAAATAAAATGAACATTTTGGTGGAATGTTCTTATATCTATTTGGAGATATCAAACAACTACCTCCAGTAAACGGCAGGCCTCTTTACAGTGACAAAAATCAAAGAAGTGAGTTTATTTTGGAAGGACAATTGTTACTTTCTTCGACTATTCAAAAATATTTTTTTTATCAGCATCCCACCAGCAAGATGAAACTCACCAAATATTTTGTAGTATGCTTGATCGAATTAGCAATGGAGAATGCACTATTGAAGACTATGAAATATTAATGAATCGAAGCTTACTGTCTCTTTCAAAAAGCAAACAGCATTTATTTAAAGATGCAATTAGGCTGTTTTCAACGAACAAAGACGCAAAAGAATATAATAATGAAAAAATAAAAGAACTTTGTCAACCTATTGCCTTGATTCAAGCTCTTCATAATTGTACTAAAGCAAAGTTGGCCGATTCTGAAATAACAAACGGACTTGAACCCTTAGTTTATCAATTGGGTCTAAAGTAATGTTACGTTCTAATTTGTGAACCGGAAAAGGTTTAGTAAATGGGACTTCAGGCTATGTTTCAGCTATTATTTATGAAGAAAATCACGGGCCACTAGACTAGATGCCGCGAATAATCATTTTAAAATTTAAAACTACAATAATTCAACGTATGAGAATGGCTGCGTTCCGATTCCACCAATAACTGAATTCTGGAAAAATGTAAATATAAATTGCTCAAGAAAACAATTTCTTCTGCAGTTAGCTTTTGCTGTTACAATTCATAAATCCCAAGGTTTAACATTAGATACAGCAGTTGTAGATATTGGGGATAAAGAGACATCAGTTGGCTTAACGTATGTAGCATTGTCGAGAGTGAAAACCCTTCAATGTTGAGCATTCAATAGAAAATTTCCTTATGAGAGATTCTACAATATCAAAAATTCTCATATACAAACATCAGAAAAAAAGAAGAAATTAAAAGACAAGTTTTACAGTTAATAATTCTTAGTATCAACGAGAGCAGATTTCAACTGTTTTTCCAGAAAATAGGATTTTGCAGGAGTAACTTTCTTCAAGCTCTCTTCGAATATATTATTCTAAGATTGCTATCAAAGATTATTTAATCTAAATTACAAAGATTGGAAACATACATATTTCAAAACATTTGATAAAACACCAGAGGCTATTGGAAAATTTAAAAACATCTTTAACAGAGCTTTTAGTTGAAAATTTAAAAATATTTTGTGAAATTTTGCTTCGAAAATATTTTTATTTATACCAGTCTACTTATATCATAAATAAAAAATTCCGAGGAAATTCTTAGTTATTTGGCTGAATTTACATTTCTAAAATTAAAAAGCGCCAAAACATAAAATAACGTTTTTTTTAATAAAGATGCACAAGTAATATAAAAAAAAAAACATTGTTACTTTCAAATATTTATCTTATGAAATAATGTTTCGTGAATCCAAACAAAGCATGGCTTTTGCTAGTATTATACACTTGAATATGATACTTTATTAAAATGTAACGGAAAATAAAAAGTAATTCTTATATGTGTTTCACGAAACGTTTTCTTTTTTCATGTTAATAAAATGTATAGCAGTTAATGTAACTTTAAAACATGTTCTTTTATCGCTCATGACTTTGCAGCAAATAACAAGCATTCGATGGAAGATTTAAGATAATTATTTTCTGCATTAAATGAACTATTATGATACTAATGGAAATTTAGCGTATGAAGAAAGTCTGAACAGAGGTGAAAATATAACTTCAACTTTGTACATTTAGCATTCAATATCGGTTGTAAATCAACAACAAGCATTTCTTTTAAAATGTATCAAATGACTCATATTTGTTTCAAAACATGCATTTAAAATTCAATTTATTTACATATTTTTTTCAAATATCATCATTTAACACTATATATTTGTCAGAGAATGCAACACAAAATTTATGTGTTCGATTTTTATAGTAGCTGAATCCATAATAAGCCGTGTATGTTCAATTAAATAAAGTAAATAATGTATTTTAGTGTGCAGCTGAAATTTACGATAGAATGATTGTCGACAAACTAATTATAAAATTTAACATATAGTAATTCTCGCGGAACGGGGATAATATTGGCAAATAGAGAGCCAAAAGAGCATTCAACAGTTCTACATTAACAAACTAGTCTTCTGAAAATATTATTAGTAGTAAAAGATATAATATTTATATATTAAATATTTCATGATTTACTTTTCTTTTTTGTCTAGCTAATGTAAGAACTGCTTCAACAAGCATATTTCTCCCATTTCTGGTCTAAACGCATCTATATAATCCATACTGAGTATATTTGCTATAGATATATAATCTTTAACATGCATGTTAAATCTGAAAAGTGTTAAAACGTCAACACTTATTATTCAAATACGTTGTGTCATCTTTATTAAGTCATTTCTGTCATGTGAACATTTTCCGGCAGATCATTTTATTTCTGTACTTTAAAATATTCAGTTGACTACTTTGGAGCAAATATTAACTCTTTCAGTGCAAATGAATTTCTGCGATTTAGTATATATCGATACGTTTTGCTAGAATTTTATTCATGATCACGTTTTATAAAACTGTGTATTTACAATGTGTTTTCTGATGTCCCTGTTTAGGGATCCTTTCATCATTCATAGTAAAGGTGTTATTTTGAGAATGAAAGATAATTTTTACTGTGAACTTTTTTTCCTTGTTGACATAAAAATTAAGCTTGTAAGAATTTGTAATCCATTCAGGTTTTTTTGTATTTTATTTATCAAGAAATGTTGCAAGAGTGTGATAGTATTTTATTTTTTAAATTCTGAGGGGAATATACTTACTATTTCTCTTATAAATGAAATTATCTCCTTTAGAAAATAAACTATAAAATGATACACCAAATACTTAAATTACCATCTTAAAATTCCGTACAAATATTTTTAAAGCTACATATCTTCCGATTATATATTGTAAGAAACACATTTAGGTACATCAATGTGTCTTTAATGGTATAAACATTTATACCGTAACATGTTTAGCAAATTTTAGGTAGGGTAAAGCCAGAAGAGATGGCGCGGTCGGAGAGATTGCGCACATAGAGGTTTTGTGGGAAGGAGTAGAGTGAGGGAGCAGCGACTCCAGGTAGTTGTACAACAGCAGTAGTGAAGTGTCTACATGAAAGTTCACGTTGATTTTTTTGAGCGTCTAAGATAAAGCATTGCTATTTTGTTTTGTTTTCCCAAAGTAACTGCTTGAAATTTCATAGCTGTTCGTCAGAATTTCTATACAATGTCAATAGTACAAAATATTTTTAACTTAAATGATTTCTCATAAGCTGCTAATCTAGACTAACAATGTGAACATCAACGGTTCGTTTTAGTAGCGGCCATGTTTAAATAAAAGGCCGCGCAATCTCTCCTACCGAAATTGGAGAGTTTGCGCATCTGCTACTTAGGAGAGATGGCGCGTCGTTCCCATTAGTTTCTATGCTAGGAGAGATTACGCAGGTTATTGGTAAATTTGCATAAAAAATTAAAAATGAAAATGGACTAATTTTAAGTTAAACGAGTTTTCAAGTAACTTAATGTTATTTTGTAATCTTATCTGGACTTGCTTTTTCTGATTCTTTAATTTTTTCCCCCTTTAATTCAAATATTTTAATCGTTTTTTAAATTATTTCATTTTTCTGATTCTTTAATCATTAGGTTGAAATATTCACTCCTAATACAATAATATTTGTTCACAAAAACCTTACAACAACGTCATTTAAGTGTAATTATTATTGTTAACAATTTAATTGTAATTCTTATTAGTAACAATCTCTCCTATCCATGTGCGCAATCACACCAACCCTGTAAGGACAGATTGCGCAAAATAACTTTCTTGGTTTTATTACAACTGTTCTATTAAATTACAACATAACAACAAAATAGCAATGGAAATGCATAAAAAACAAATGAAGTGAAAATTATTCACGGATAGTTTAGCAAAAAATTAATATTTAGATTTTTTATTGTTATTCTTTTGAATTGTGCGCAGACTATCGTAGCTTTACCTTATGTGTTTTAAAAAACGGCTTCGAACTTTGAATAAACTACAAGTATTGATTAATTGATCTTAAACTATAAAATTCTAATCAGCTTCTTTAAGAATATTATTTATCATATTGCCATACATAAAAACTAATTTACTTTAATTGTCATATTCTTCAATTCTATCTTTTGTATCTTTAAATCCGTCGGTTACTGAAATATTTTCATATGATTAATACGTATTAGCAAATAAATCCAAGCTGTTTAAATGTCACTGAGCACTTGTCATCGTCGTATATATCATTAAGTAATTGAAATATTGCAATATCCCTATTGACATACGTTATCAGGAAAATAAAATGAGCTTCATTAATCATAAGCAGTCTTCATATTAATATTTTGAAATTAATTTTACGTACATCCATTGCCAATAAGATGTATTTGCATACCAAATTAAATCTTCCGGATATAAAATTTTAATCATGGAGGAAAATATTTGTAGTAATTAAATATATGTTACGTCATTATTTATTGTACAGTAGATATTTTGAATGTTATATTCATGCAAATTAAATTATTTAAAACAACATTTTACTCTTCTAAACAAAATATTATCCACTTAAAGGAAATTTATTCCGGCGTAAGATTAAGTTAAATATTTCTTAATCTTACCTTTTACAGCTTATGCTTAGAATTCTGGCAGATCAACTACTTAATCTATGACCTGCATCCTGCGTAATATTTAATTTTATTCGAGTTTCATGAATGTATATAGAAATTATACTAAATAAACAACTTAAGAAAAGATAAACCTACATTATAGTTTGATAATTTTGAACTTTTTAAAATCAATGTTTTTGACAATAATCAGAAATATTACTTAAATAGGAAGTTAAATAATTGTTTTTCATTTTTATTACACCTCTTTCCATCATCGTCTTTCTTTTTTTCATATATTTGTTATTTGGATTTTTATGAAGAAAAATTTGAATGCAGCTTCATGCTACTAGAATTGTACTAATATAATGAAACTTCCATTTAAATTGTTAGTGTAATTTTGTCATTTTTGTGTCTTTACTATTGTGTTACTGAAATAACAAAGAAATGTTATTATTAAAAAAACACCAGTTATGTTTTAATAAATATTTATAATAATTTATTTTACTTTATACTTATAATACTCTATTATATTGTTTTATAAATACTCTATTTTATTTTCATACAGAGATGATAAATAATTATAAACAAATACATGTAACATAAAAGTATGTCTGATATTTTAATGTGTAAACATAGAAAAAAATATTCCTTAGAAAAATTTATTTCATAAGGGTATTTTAGAAATTTCATTTGAAAAATAATTTATAATCGCGAATTTAATATAAATTTTCACAATGAGATATATTTAGATATTATTCGTCGTTTCCAAAAATAGCAGTATTAAATTATTCAAAATTATAAAAGATTTCATTTTTTATTGGAAAAAATTTAATTAGTTTCTCATTTTTACTTTTTTATTTAAATAAAAAATTACATCATTTAATAATGATTTTTAAAGAAATTGAAATAGAATTTGAAATAAAGTTATTTTAAGGTACAGAAATGACACATGTTTTATATATCCTATATATTTTTTTTATTAAAAATCGTTTATAACCATATTTCAAATTTTGTTTGTTAATGTTGCTCAATTCCTTTTTATTATTATTTTTTAAATTGAAGAAATTATTTAAAGTTTGGCGATAACATTTGTAAAAATAATAATAAACGATTTAAAAATAAATCTTTTGCTTCTAATCTGTAATTCACTCTAACACATTTCAATACCTCATATATTATAAAGAATTTTGACTGCAAGAGTCGTATTTTAAAAATTAAAATAATTTCAGCTCTCAAGATATTTCCATAAGTATAAAATCATTCTAGCATAAAATTGTTTGCAGTTGAATAAAAAGGACAATCTATTAATTGTAAAATAATAAAAAAATAATGGCTTTCTAGAACTGCACGAGTTTAAATAGTTTAATGTTCAAGCAAAATATATAATAAAATTAAAAACAAAAGTACATTTCTAATAACCTTTAAGATAGATTATTATTATTTTGAAATATTGATAGACAAGAAAATAAATATCTAATAACAAGTTGAATCCTTGCATTCGAGGATTTGTTAAAAATTCCTCATATACAGATAGTTTAAGAAGTTTTATTTTCTGCGATATTTTGTCTAGCTTCCCATAATTTAACTACACTGATAATGTCATGTTCAAAAATCGTTTGTACAGCTGAATAAGCCATTTCAACGATTTTACAAAACAAGTTTTTGGACTGAGATACACTTGAGCCTTTACAGTGATCGGAAATTATTTTCTTCTTGACATTCATTTTTTTAATGAGATAAGTAAAATTAAAACAATGTTATTTTCATAACAAAACGCACCCTTAATAGAAAAAAAAATAATGATGATGATGATAATTCTAAAATCAACTGTTTAAAATGCGCAACAAGATTAGATTAATATAGCATAATTATAAACCGTTTATTTAATTACTCGTATTCTTGGAAACCTGCAATCACTGAAAATGAATGTTTTTCTGCCATCAATAACACAAACATAGCAATTAGAAAGAAATTTCTTTCATAAAGTGAACGGAAACTTTTCTTTTCATTCGAACCTTATAATAAAAATCCTCGTAATCAAAGGAAATGTCTATATTCGAACCACTTTAACCCCTTGTATTAATCAGATAGCAAAAAATTAAAACGACGAATCCCACCTTTTTTTATTTCTTTTTTTTTCTTACACATGGGAAAAAGAAATTTCTATATATACTATGTGCTCTCTATTTATTATTTACAAGGAGTTGAAAACCAGTAATGTTAATAATTTTCACTTTACGGTTTTTATCCAGTCCCAATGTTAGTATAAATTAAATGAAAAATCCTATTTGGATTTTCTGCAGAAAAACTATATTGTGGACTAACTAAGGAATAAAAAACTAGCCCATGGGAAACCATAACGGATATCTCTTAAAATATTTTATATAGACATTTTGCTTGGCTTTACCAAAAAGGACACAGTTAACGGGATAATGTGCGATATGGGAAGCGTAAAATCGTAGTTGTAATAATATATACTGTAAAAAAAGGAGAAAATTACAGTGATTTTGCTGTGAATTGCTTCACTAGCATTAAAATACAGCGTTTTTGTAATTTCATTATTGATTTACAGTAAATTGCTGTTATTTCAGCACCACCAAAAACCGCCCTCACAACTTTCCAAATGAAATATACAAAGGCAGCTTCAAGGCAAATCAGATTATTACTAGCGTTAGTACAGAAGGATTCTTAGCGTCTTTCTGAATAAAGTGATTATTATTGGAAAGTGGCACTTTTGGGTACATAAAGCTGAAACTGGTTACTATATATTTTAAATATTCAGGATACGTTTTATTTTTATGTTTATGTGTATCATTGATATAATAACTATTAAACATGCAGTTCTCTTATATAATGTATGATACAAAATTCATATTTGACCACAATGTATTTAAACGTTGAGTAACAATAGCTTTTGAATAATTTGTATAAATATTAAATATTTTGTTTTAAATTATAAGAAAAGAGAATTTACTCAATTTAGATTTTTTTTTGTATTACCTCATAGGACTTTGTAATTATTTACTTAGTTGTCTAAGTAAGAGATTAAAAGGAAAATCCTTATTGAATTATTAGATATGTTTTGTTTTGCTATTAGTTATTTTTTTAAATTCAAGTTTATTCGTTCGTATTTTAATATAAATACTATCATAAATCATATATATATATATATATATATATATATATATATATATTTTTTTTTTTTTTTTTTTTTTCAAATTTAATCTTCCTGCCAATGATCTGATTTTCCACCTAAGATATTCAGATTTTATAGATACTATTTTTAAGCTCATTAATTTTAATTTTTTTAATATGTAACTTTAAAATAAGTTATTATGTATAATCTGAATACACTATATTATTTCTGCGTATCAGAAAGTTCCGAATATTTCGGCCATTCTGTGCATAAAGAAATTCTCAGAAAATTTCATATCGCGTTTGAAGTTAATTGTTCTCTTTTATAAGCTATGTAATTTGTATTTAAATAAATTTTATACGTTTTTTTTTTTTTTTTTTTTTTTTTTTTTGTAAAAACATTTTAGTAAAAACTGGATACACCCGTCGAAATTCGACGGAGAATACATTTCAGAAACTTGGAAAACATAAACCACGAGATCATATGTTTAATAAAAGTAGGTGCTTAAAGTAGTCAACTGTAAACGTGAAAATTAATATTTCCTTATTGTTTATTTAAAGTTGAAAAACACCTCGTGCCAAATTGTTCTCGTTACTCATACAGATTTCAGTTGATTCACGGACAATAGAAGGGAAATAAAATCTTAATAGATTAATTATTTTGCTATTCTTAAAATCAATTTCTAAAGTTCCGGTCCCATTTCGTCATGCCAAAGCTGTAGTTCTGTCATATTTAATATCTCTCGTATTCTCTTTTAATCTTGTTTTAAATTTTCTAGTTGTCATTCCTATATAATATTGCAATGTTCCATCTGCTCTGGTGTAAGGGATTACATAAACGCCTGATAGCTTATATGACTGTATAGGGTATATTTTCTTACAAACTATCACTTTTTAATTTTATGGATGGTTTTGCGATAAGGCATATATTGAATTTTCTAAGTTTATATTTTAATATTTCAAAAAAGCCAGGGATATGTAAAGTAGATAACTTTGAATTTTGTTTATTGAAGTTTTCTTCTCCTTTTTCTACATGCTCTTAGTTACTTTATTAAGAGTGCTTTCCTTATGTCAGTTGTCTCTTGCTATTTCATGTATTTTATTTATTTCACTGGTTAACTGATCTGGAGTACAGACTGTAAAGGCTCTCTTAATAAAATGCCTAAATGCAGAAACTTTGTAGGAAAAAGGTGCATGAGCATTATGTGGGATAATGGATTGGTTGGTTATTGGTTTTTATACACAGTACGTTTTATGCCATAATGGATTTTGATTAATAGCACGTCCAAGTAAGGGAGTGTCATTCTCTTCCACTTCTAAAGGGAATTTAATCTTATAATCCAGGTTAAGTAAGGAAGTTATGAAGTAAGGTATCCGTATGTTGTCATATGATGAAAACATCGTCTACGTATCTAATCCATGTAGCGAGGGGAGGGGGGGGGGAGGGTAAAATATATTTTATGAAATATATCACAACCCATCGATACCCCATTATTTTGTTTATAGATTGTATTGTCAAATGTAAAATAGTTCTTATTAACTATAAGATTAAGAGTATTTCTTAATGCGATTTTTATATTTTTATTTATATTCTATATGCAGTCAATTTAGTTACTTATTAATATGATGACTCATTGGGTGTAAATGGATGGGTATAAAGAGCTGACATCTAGACTAGCTAATAAATATATCTCCGGATGTTATTCAAACGTTGAGTGAATTCATTTGTTGAACTAATTACGTCACTAAAATTAGGTAAGATATTTTTCAATAACATCAAAACCTTTTCCTATGTGATACGTGGGGCCTGAGAATTTTGTTACAATTGGTCTTACTGACATCCCTGCATTATGATCCTTAAAGTTTACCCACCAATGTTGGTATTAAAGCCATTCAAAAGAGTCTGATTCATTGCATATGTTCTCGTTACTCGTATTCATAATATGCAAAAATATAATAATAAAATATAAAATGTGTAACGAGACATATGCAGCATCTTTTGAATGATGCTATGATCAGCATCTTTTGAATTAAGTAAAATTTGGCACGAGATGATTTTCAATAAAATAAAAGTATTAAAAAATAATAATTTTCACATTTACAGTTGACTATTTTTAAGAACCTGCTTTTTTTACACATATGATCTCGTGGTTTATGTTTTTCAAGTTTATTTTTAAAATTTTTTGCGAGAAGTGTTTGTTTATCATGTAGATATTGATAACGGCGACATTTGTGCGTTCGAAACATGTGTATCATTATATTAAAAGGTTTCTATAAGCCTTTTTCTGTTATGTTATTATCAGTTAAGCATTTATATCTTTTTCTAATGATAATTAGTGATTTTATTATATGATTATGCATTTAACATTAATTCTCAATTTTTTAATATATTTTTCTGTTAAAATTTAAATGCTGTAAAATGATTTCAGTAGGATTGTTTCATTAGGACAATAGGATAAAATTATTTGTTGTAAAAAATATCCCTTTAAAAGTATTATTTTTATTTTCTTGTAATCTCTTCTCAGTATTTACAATGATTTAATTTATTGTTGAATTTTCATTGAATTTTCAATAGAACGCGAAAACATTTTTTTTTGTTTACAGCATTGAACATTTTAATTTTAGGTTCCTGTCCCGTCACTTGAAAGCACGTGCTCGCTAGTGTCAATCCTATGGCACAGTTATTTATTTTATAATATCTCGTTTTCATTTCAATATTTTTAAAAGATTTTTTTGCCATTAGATAACTGTGGTCGACCTCTACCGCGCCTCTTTCTTACTTTTTCGATTTTCTTTGTCGATTTTTTTTATGAAGATACTTTAACTTTAGGTACCGGTTTCGAAAGTGAAAGTATCTGCATAAAAAATTCGCAAACAAAATCGAAAAAGTTAAAAAGTGTCTCTGTAGAGATAGCACCATGGCTATCCAATGCAAAAAAAATCGTTTAACAATATTGAAATTCAAACGAGATATTGTAAAATAGCTGTCCCATAGGATTAATATTAGTTAGCGGATGTTTTCAAGTGAGGAGAAAGTACCCTTAAGTGCTACTGGTTCCTTTTCTCAGCTAAGTATCCTAAATTAATAAGTAGCAAATTAATATCCTAAGACAGGGTCGGCAAACCTTTTCACATCCGCGTGACAATTTCTTCCAAAAATTTTTCAAGTGACCATGGCGTGCCAACCACCAAACCCTACCTATCTGCGCCCCCCCCCCCCCCAAAAAAAAAGAAGAAAAAAATTAATAAAATTACTTTTATTATTATTAGATTAAGATATATATGGATAACATACCTGCATGTAATAATATTAACATAATATTAATATCAACATGCATATTAAATTAAATTATGTTTAATATTGAAAACTCAAACCAAAATAACTTGTCTCATGAAAATATTAATTGATTATAGTAATAATTATGGAAAGAAGATAAGTATAAGAAATAATTTTAGCAGTCGTAAAAAAACATTAAAAACTCAAATCGAAACAACTTACCAAATGACTGTAAAAATTGTGGTAATAGATGGTGTTGCCCCTTGGAATCTGTTTATTTTGACATTTTAAGTAACGTGGTGGTTCTATAATTGAGGTAATTTTACTTTAAAATAGAAAATGGGAAAAGAAACATCGAAAACAATCATTTACGAATCATATCTGCAAAATATTTATTTTACACCTGCTATTAAATGGAAAATTATTATTTAAAAAATATATTACAATGCATAAGAAGAAATTAGCAAATATAAAAAACATTATCTAAAAATTTTGCGAAAAAAATCTGTTTTCTGTTAGGTTTTCGTTGATTCAATTTTATTTTCTAATTTCATAAGCATTGCAAAATCTTTTTTTCAGAAGAAAATTAAAATCTCTGTAAAGTACGTAATGCAGCAACAGCATCTTGGAATTTCGGTGTTAGTTTCTCTTCACCGAGTTCGAAATTACTCTTATTTAACTCATTGTCATAAATGTTTGTTTCTTCTATCGATTTTCCGCTATCGTTTGTACAAAAAAGATAAATCGTAAGTCGAAGATAAAGTAGTGAATGTTAAACAGATCTCATATTTTCAAGTCAAGATTTACTTGGATTTTTTACCGCTATTTCCTTCTTTGGTTGGGACCTTAATAAACTGACGTAATATGCGGAGTGATTGTTTAACAATGTCTAAATGTAGTTACATTCTTAAAAGTAATTAAAGAGAGAAGAAAGTAAAGCAATTAAACAAATTATTGTGATTTCTTATGTTGCATCTCGGATGCCATATAATGGATTTTAATTGTTTTTTTAATAAAATACGTCATGAACTGGAGTGATGTGACAAGTTGATTCGATTAGAATTTTTAATATTGTTCATCTCTGATAATGATGATTCACAAGTATAAGTAGAGGGAGAGATTGTGAACATGAGGCAAGTGCCGACTTCTTCTGGAATTGAATTCAAAGTGTACATAATTTTACTATCAACATTTTTGTTTATGATGCCTGGCAGTCTTTCTTTTTCGATCATCTCCAAATCCTCTCTCAATTTGACAAATTGCTGAGTCCATATTGAACTGGATTGGAAGTCGATAAGCTACATTTTAATTTCTGAAATTTCCAACCAATCGAATACAATCCATTTATCAATTAGAGTAACATTTGGATAGATACTAAATTTAACCATAAATACATGAATTTTTCTTTTAGAATTGAATTTTTTTATACTTATATTAAGAATTAGACACCAGAAATTTTAAGATAGATTTTTAACTTTGTTTAGTAGCATATTTTATGTGATTTTTACAACATTAATATTTCTATATAAATATAGTGGTGGGAAAGCAGTTGATTTATTTATTATAAGTTAAACAGAAAGTGATGCAACTTTGCATCACTATGCATTTAAAAGTTAAATGATTCCGAAATGTGTAATTCATTGATATGACAAGTACACAAGTACTTATTACAGGGTCGTACGGATCAGGGAATTTTCCAGGAGTCATATCAGTATTTTTTTTATAGAAAAAGAAATCTAGGTTAAACTTGAGAAACTTCGCCTTCTTTTAAGGAGAGATTTTCTGTAAGAAAATACTGGTACCGAAGTATTTCCTGGTCGAAAAGTTCCAGGAGGCGTACGAACCCCGTTATTATAACAATTAAAATCTATTGCCAGTCAAGCTCGTGTATTAATGGAAGTAAAATAATGAGGTGCAGAATTTTGGGAGTTTGACTAAATTTGATTTAATCAACGGCGTGACAAAAATATCCTCTCGCGTGCCAGCTACGGCACGCGTGCCATAGGTTCGCCGACCCATTTTTCTCCAGTGTAAACAAGATAAACATTTTGATTCAAAAAATTCGTCGTGCCTAAACATGTGATGTTTTTAAGAAGTCATTTTAATAGAATAAAACTGAATAAAATATTTAAAGAAATTACTTGAAGCCAAAAAAAAAATCCTTTCATGAATTGCAAAAACATAGAAATATTTCTAGAATCAATATAAATATTGAATTAGATCACGAACACATATGTTAATGATTTTTTCAAACTTAAAATAAATATTTTATAAACCTTTTCCCATTTTTGAATTTTGTTTATTTCGCATAAACAGAACTTCTTTTAAGAAAACAGTAAATTCTTAATTCAATCTATGCATTTCCATTATTAACCGGAAGCTACGAAAATATCTTGAGTTTGAAGCTTTCAGACCATTCTTCAGTTTATATTATATTTTCTTTTCTACTCCCCCGGGAGAAATGTATTTTCTTCATTATGCGACAGTTAAGGATGAATTACACTTGTAAACTTTCGAGATAAATGCATTATATTTCAAATAAAAACAATAATTATAAGGACTAATTTAAACTGAGAAAATAAATTTGTCAATGTAACTAATTACATGCATTTGCACATCTATTGACTTAAGAATATCTTTCGTGCAATTACATTACCACAATTAATACTTAAAAATAATATAATATTTAATAATGAGTACATAAATAATTAAATATGGATAAATCTATAAAACTGATAATATCAAATGGATAATAAATAACATGTAAACGGTATCAACATTGCTCTACGTGAAAATGATTAAAATAATGCTAGTCTTTCCAAAAATAGAGAAATATCAAAACGATGGTAAATCAAAGAACGCTAGCTCTTTTTTTTTATTTAGAAATATAATATCAATTAAACATTATAAGTATGTATATGATGCTACAAATAATAGGCAGAAAGTAACTGAGGTACATAAATAGTAATTGTCGCGTTATGTAACTGTATACGTGGATTAGATGGTACTTACTGTAATGACGCTCTAATGGCCAGTTTTGCTGAATGTATGTTATTACCGAACATATAATCACATTTTATAACCATATTAATTATATTAATTGCTATATATTTTAACTGAAATTTCCAAAGCTAAATGAAGTACAACTTTTTAATGTCGTATATACGGATAGAAAACTCTATTCTTAACCCTCTGAGCGTTTTGAAAAAGGGTAAAATTGTAATGTTGTTTTCTTTTCATTTTGTTTTAAATTCTTAAAAAATAGGATTATTTCAGCATTATAAATAAAACTTAATTACAAATATGAATGTAACCCTTAAGAGTATTAATCATTCTTCAATGTTTTGAAAATTCATTAAATCTATAGAATTATATTATCTTAAACATTGCACATTAATAAATCAAATTATGTCACATTTTTTACCTTTTGCATTGCATTTATCCTCATTTTCTGAGTTTTATACGTGACTGTTAAAGTAAATTATATCTCAAAAGCAGACAATAGCTCCTCAGGGATAAACGGATATCATGAATCTTTCAAAACTATTTTATTAATGAAATGCCTACAGTTATTTCATATTTGTAATTGAATTTTCGTATTTTGAAGAAGAACCTAGATCAGAATAATGAAGTAATTCTAAATTAAAAATACTTTTACATTTCATTTTTTTTAATTCTTTAAAACTATGTATGTATATATTAATGAATAAAAAATAGTATAGTTTTAATTAATTTTATGTTTCAAAACACCCATTTTGGCAATTTTGCTATTGAATCTTAATTAGAGCTATCCATTTAAAAATTATATTAAATATATTTTTAAAAATTCACTAAAAACCATTATGTATATTTAATACTTAAGGTATTTTAGCAATGTTTGAAGTAAAAAAAAACTATTTTAATTAAAAAAAAATATGACTCAAAAGCAAGTTATGTTGTATGTTATACAATTATTTTTTTATGGTTACAACCGATGTATTGAGTTTTGATACACTGTAAGAAAATTCCAGTGGAGATAAACAATAAATGTAAATATTTTAAAATCTTTATCAATTTATTTATTAAATAAATATGTTTATTTTATCTCATTTTGTTTACTTCTTCTAGTTCTTTATATCTCCATTTATTTACACCCTATCTCTTCTTCTTTTAGTATATTTTTAAAATATTTTCCTTTATGCGAGGTATGTAAACATTTTTTATTATGCAGTTTAACAGAAGATTTTTTTTCTGTGGATTTCGCGAAAATTGACATCAATAGGATTGAAATGAGATATGAAGCATCGTTTGTGAAAATAAATATGTGTAGAAATAAAAAATTATTGTGTGCAAGTTCAGACGAAAATGAACGCTAAAACATTCCACCAAGAGTATAGAGAAGTGTTGTTGGACTTAAAATACATTTTTATTCTGTTCTTTCAGTCTTGGTTTAGTGAGATAACAAGAAAACCATTTCTATTTTAGAACAGTTTTCTTTTTCCAAAGACTATCAATATGGGGTATCATGTCAGTTTGCATTATGTTATTTCGTTTAAATATATATTTTTTAGAAATATATACTGAATCTCATTTCTTTACTCTAAAAAATGTATTTATGAAATATATTTGCAACTTTTTTATGTTAAATAAAATGTTACGCCATTTCTGGAGCAATTAAATAAAAATATAGTTAAAATATGCCTCATATTGGGAAGCTTTTACCATTAACTTGTCTTCATATTTAATGGCGCACGTTTTATATTTATTCAACGCATTAAAACAAAAGTTTTATGCATACGTTTAAATGATAAACAGCGTGAGCAATTGCGCACAGAAATATTACACAGAAGCAAACCGTTATGCCCATTTTTGATTTAAAAATGCACTCTAAAACATTAAACCTTCATTAAAATTCCAAACTGTTTATTACATAGAAGGTTTTTGAGAGCTCTTAATGGATTCTGTTATTTTTGTAGCGGTGAAATTCTTGCAAAAGGGAACGCTAGGTTAATGTAAACAGAAGTCTTAATCATTGTTCTAAATTCCTTTTAAAAACCAAACGCTTTTATTAAAAAGGTTATCTATCATTTAAATATATAATATTTACGTTTTCTTGATTAAAACTAAATCCTGTGAAAAACTACCATATTAATGATTAAAGTTAATTTACTCATTTTTTTAATTATTGGTAGTACATATGGTAAGACACTACGATGAGGCTTGTGAATTGTAAAAGTAAACGTTAACTCTCCCCAGGTTCCAGAGAAAAACAGTAAATCTTGAAATAAAGCTCTAATTGTCTGCAGACATTTTTATTTTACGATGGAAGAGTTAGCCGCGTAGGGGTAGAAGCACCGTGCTTAGTTAAAAATATAAAATTGCGTATAAAAATGTTTATAGAGGATATAAGCAAAGAGAAAAGTTATACGTTTTTAACTCCCTGAAGATCAGAAGGGTTCGCGAACTCCAAAGATAGAACAGCCACATACAATATTATTTGGCAGGAAAGAAATGAGAAAAAAGGCCGTTGAAAAGTATATTTCCCTACAATCTTGTCTTCTTTTAAATTATATAGATATATAACTTAAAAGAGCCCAATATGCATTTGTTGAATCCGAAAGGATTATAAAGTACAAATAGGAAACCTAGAAGATCCAAAACAATGTATCATTAGAGTTCCTATATAAAAAGGGGTGAGAACAGCTGCAAAGTAACAAGAGGGCAACGAAGAAACTTCCTATAAAATAAAGAAGAAGGCCGTCTGCCTAACTGAATAAAAAATAAAAAGTCGGGCTGCCATTAGGAGTACCAATGTACATTGTACAATTGTAATTGTGTAATCCAAAAAAGAAATGAAACCTGGGAAAAATACAGCGTCGAAACATCTACCGTTTATAGAACTACTTGAGGAATTAAAAACTTTTTTCTTATTTTTTTAGTAGAACAAAATGCGTTCATAGAAAGAGGGAAAAGAGTGCATTTAAAATAATAATGATTGATTGTAGGTAAGGTCAAATGTACTGGGAATATATAATTGTGCATCCTGACAACTAAATTGCAATTTAAAATACATTTTAGTATCAATTAATATTATTTGACGAATTAAAAATAGTGATAATTTATAGATTTAGAAAGCAATATCTGATGTTAAATCTCCGTCACAGTACATACAGCTATTGCCTAAATAATGTTTTAATAGGAAATTTTATTCTAACAATCGCGTTTCATGTAGTTGTTAATGTTGAATACTAATTGTTTCATCTGTTATAATACTTTCATGTACTTTATTTAGAGGTAGCCAGAATTTAAACACAGGTTTTTAAAAGACTGAACATGAAGTCATGTGCTTCTTTCTGTATAAAAACCTATTTATTTTATCGAATAATGTATATGGATATTATAGCGAAAGCATTTTAACTTATAATAATATCTATCGCATTTTTAACGAGAAATTGACATCTAAATTAAAGTATCTATTTAAATTCATTATGGCTTTTCATTTATACATTTTAAAATGGCAAGAATGACATCTACGAATCTGAAAAAAACTTTTTTTGAATTAATTCTTTTCTAAAATGAATTTAAATTAGGTTTTTCATGATACAAAATTTCAGCAACTATTTCTTATAAAAAATTATAAGCAAATTAGATATAATTTTAAATTATCACAAAAGATTTTAAAATTTCAAAACTTTTTGTGGTCTTTTAAATCAAAATTGCGTAATTTTGATAAATTGACGGCTACATATATTTTGTTAGTTCATGTATGTTGCCAGTTATCACTCTGTAATCCATTTAACGAGTAAATCATTAAATGAATGATACAGTAATAACTGGTCCTTATTAATGTATATTTACATTTTTAAATAAACTTTTTGCATAAATCTCAATAGATAAGCAAAATAATATATCTCTAGATTATATATCTGTAATTCATATTTTAGAGTCCTTCACTTTTTTTATCTGTCTTCATGCCGCCAAATCTGCTGTCATTTATTTTATTTTATTTTATTTTTTTTTTTTTTGTCGACGTCTTTTCCCCATTTAAAAATACGTGAGTGCCATTTACATCTTTTTCATTGGGTGCGACAGAAAAAGTTTTATTAATATTTAATAAGATTTCTTGTAAGACAAAAAAATATTTTGAAGCTTCTGGTTTAAAAAAAAAATGCTAATCACCAGTTGACATTAACTTGTAAATGTCTCTAATGTAAAACTTCGGTTTCACATTTAATAACCTTCTGCATCAAGGCGTATATTACAAAATAATATTACTTTGCATATGTACAAAAATGGATTTATTTTAGACAAAGAATAATATTTTGGCACATTGTAAATAACACATTGCACAGTGCGCGTGTGTACCCAAAAATAAATTGGAGCATTATAAATAGCATTGTTGTATAATGATTTTTAAGGCCATAATTGTACATCTTATTTATTCATTTTTACATTTTAAGTTTTCATTTAGGTATGTATAATAATATATTATAATGATCATATTGAATTATATTTTATCATAAGCTATCATCATATCTTATTCATCGAACCAACATTTAAACATTGGCGAACGCTATTGGAGAATAATTCAAATTCCCGTGTATATAAAAATATCAGAGGTTCGAAAATTACATTTATGGCAAATACTTCTTTTTTTATTATATTTCTTTTGTTTAAAATACTATTGATAATTTTAACGAAGAAAAATGTAGAAAGTTTTCTGATTCCACTGAATTTTGAAAGAAAGTATAGTGTGATTATTATCACCAATATTCGAAAGAATAAAAATATCTTTTACTAACAGATTCTTATTTGTATGAAGTAAGTACACATGTATGTATGAAATAATCCATTTTTAAAAACTAAAGCAAAATTTATGAATATATTTTCAATTTTAAATAACGTTTTTAGTTCCAAAATCAACGGTCTAACGTATATAATCGTTTTACGTGCTTTTAAAAATGGATTAGATCAAATGTTCTTTCATTTTATATGTATCTTAATAGGAGTATTTTATTTTTGACAACTTTTAGAATACCTTTTTTTCGAAATTATATGATGACACGCTTCTTAAAAATAATTTCCTACAAACGAGTTTTGTATTTACACACAATTGTTACGTTATATTGTACCTAATTCTGTCTATTGTGTAAATTAAAGGCAAATGCGTTTATTTAGTATTTCATATATTTATTAATATATTTTTTAAATGACATTGTCTCAACTGATTTTTTTTTCTTTTACTACATTATAGAGTCACATTTTTATTAACTGAGGTCTGAAATAACTGTAAAATATCCAAGAGTTTCGAATGTTTTAAAGCTTATAGTTTAAAATGTATTAAATGTATTAGTTTTACCTTTAAAAGAATATTTAAACATTACTTATATTTTTAATTTCTACCTTTGATATTATTTTCTATAATTTGTAATCATTTTATTTCGTGATAATATTTAATTATTAATTCGTGATGATATTTCGAATGCTTTAAAGCTTATAGTTTAAAATGTATTAGTTTGGTTAGAAAGAAACATTTAAAAGATTATTTAAACATTATTTCTATTTTTAATTTCTACCTTTGATATTATTTTCTATAATTTATGATAATTTTAATTCGTAAATAGATGCATGTCTTTCAGAGATTTCAGGCACAGCACGATACAATAAAAGTCACAACATTCGACCGTTTGAGTTGTCTTGTCTAATTATAAGACTACTTCAGGATTAAAATTAACTTACTATGTAAACAAAATTATTATTATTTCAATTTAAAGAATTATATATTGTAAATATCGAAAAAAAAAATAGAAAATAAAGTTATAGCAAGAGTTTTACAAATCTGATAAAAAAATTAAATCGTTTTCTGTACATGTATTTACTGCACAATAGATGAAAAAATAAAATTTCGTAAAATCTTACAAGCCATATTTCTGAAATACACCGCCCACACCCACTCACATACGTGTGTGCGCGTGTGAGATTGAACGTGGGTCAGTGTAGATAAAAAAAAGGGGAGGGAGTCAGAGAGGGAAGAAAGGATTTTCTTAAGAATTGGTCAGCAGTTAGAGTTTTGCAACATAATGGATGGCTTCAGGGAGGACATTTGAAGAGAAAGTCATCCAAATGATCGTTCGGATGCAAGGGAAACACTTAAAACTGTTTACAGTCACACAACCGAGCACTAGTGTAGCATTAAAAAAAAAACCAAAGGATATATGCTATAGAAAGTACAAGTTTTAGCTTTAGTTTAGAAATAGAGGGTATACTGAGTTCCTTATAAAATCCAGAAGGTGTATGGAGTATAACACACTATACCCTCTATTACATCTTAGCCACAGAGATCGCGCTGCTGGTTTCGAAATCTGAAACGTCGGCCCAAACTCCTAATTTGTTGGCCAGTATGCTAACCATTAGGTTGATTGGGCCCTTCAGAGCAATATAGACGTATTCTTTCCCACCATTGTTAAATATAATATTTGAAAATTATAGTATACAGATATCTTCTTTTTTACTAAGATGCTCTAATGTTTTATTTTGGTGCAGGTTATATTATTTCCTTGTTATCGAAATATATTTTTGTGTTAAAAATATGTAAAATGTGTATTACGTGAGAATCACAACATAAGAATTAAAAATGTGGTAAGTTTATATTAACATAACATTTAGAACTTCACTTTTTAAGGCAACACTTTTTGATTAGGCTAATTTCTCTTGCTATTTCTATGTAATTAATGTTCCAGCTGTAATGTTTATTTCTGTAATAAAAACTCAGAAAATAATTTTAAACACTTTTAGGACACAAAAAAAAAAAAAGAGTTCTGAATAGATATTTCAGGTGCAGGAGAAAACATATTGATTCGAGTAGCTACATATATTTACAACTGAGACAAAGAATGTATTGTAATTTCACACTACTGTACGATGATGAGCGTTAAGTCATCAATAATAATTCCAATATGTTTCGTAATCTTCTTGTAATACTTATTTAGTTTTATAATAAGTGCATGATAATTTTCTCACTTATTTATATCAGTATCTTATAAAAGAAACGACATAAATTATATCATATATTTATCATAGAAAATTAGCAAAAAATATTTTTCTACGGTTGAAATCTGTAATTTTATTTTTTCAGCAGAAACTATGTCTGAAATGTTAATGAGGAAACACAATGGTTTATACAAAACGACACTTTGTGTATTAAAACTCAAGAATTTGATAATGCAATCTAATGATCAGGAAAATATAACATCATTTTTCAAGAGTTTCAATAAATATTTTATGAAGGAATATTTTCTCTTATTTGTAATCCGTATTAAACACAGCAACGATATATTTTATTTCTTCTAATGCTTTTCTTTTCTACGTGAAGACAAGATATAATTGACGAGAATCTATTCATTGATCTATTCTGGGTGCAATCTAGACTTTTCCCTCACGACATGAATAGATGAAAAATTGAGAACGAAGGAAAAAAATTGTCACAATATATTCAATAGATTATATTCTAACAATTGTAATAAATCTCTAGAGGGCTTTTATGGATGCCCCCTGGCCACTTTTCAAGATGATTTGATATATATTATTTTATTTAATTTAACAAATAATTCAAAACATTATTTAGTATTAAATGCGATAACCTACGAAAAAAGAGATATTAACTGCAGAAAATTAAAAACATAAAAATACCTCCCAAACCAAATTTTTTTTAATGCATTTAAAAAATATTTATTTCCAGATTTGCACATAGTAGTGCTAGATATTATGGCCATCTACTATAATAGAAATATGAGGTAGAAAATTGGTCCGATTTGTGGAAATTAATGGATTTACAAGTAATATAAATATTTTTCCAATATTTGAAAATTATTGTAAAATTACTGATAGTGTTTAAAAAGTTTTTTTTTTTTTTTTTTTTTTTTTTTTTTTTTTTTTTTTTTTATGAAATGAAATATATTTATTTTTCACATAATTGTCAACACAATGTGAGCTTCCTTTACGCGCAATGCCCTCATTGTATTTATTTATTTCCAACGTTTGTGTTTGAATGCATATGTTTTCACATTAAAATACGCAGCACAATGTATAGTGTTGCGGTTTTCAAAGAACGGTTTTAAAATTTTATGCTCTATGTTTAAAAAATATTTCACAACGCTTCCATATAGAGATCGTTATTTACAAAACGACTCTTCTACATTTATTTCTTTAAATCAAGTAACATATCATAGTTCTATTAAATTACGTTTAATCAATCATGCATAGTTAAATAAATGAACACTTTTATATTAAAAACTAGATGACTTAAAATCACTTTAAAAATTATTTTAACTAAACATTAGGCTTATTTCGCTGTTATTTCAATAAACAGCAGTGAATTAGTACAAGCTCACTAATTTTTCTAAAATTCTTTCAAACACAATATTACCATCCAACTCCTGTGTTCAACCACAGACTTATCTATAATAATCGACTTTTTTATTAGCCAAATTTAGTAAATGTATGGCCCACTTTTCCAATAATAAACAACAGAAATTTTTAGAACAGTATTTTAAAATTTGTGAGTAAATGTTCTATAAAATTACAGCAACATTACAGAAAACTATAATTTATTGAAATATTTTCATAAGTTCATTACTGAAAGAATTCGCTTTTAGATAAAAAATATTAAACTCAATCTCCCATAAGTAATAAATAATTTTAATTTTTACTTACTTTTGTCAAGTATATATATTTGAAAAATAAATGATTTTTTTTATTTGATAAATTAACAATTACTAATATAATTTTCTTGTAATTATATTTATTTAAAAATGTTCTTAAGAGTAAAATCAGACAATAACCACTTACACATGTACAATCGTATAACATTTTGTTGTTTGGAGTACAGGTTTGTCTTAAAAGCAATTTATTCAATATTTTTATAGATATATTTTAAGACAATGCTTTTATATTTAAAAAAAAAATTCATGAACATAAATTCACAATATTACAAGATGCATACATCTCTGAAAAAGAAAGTATATTTGGTATTTTTCTTGTTAATGCACGTCTGTAAAATTACGTATCTTTTATATGCAAAATAATGCATACTTATTATAGAAATTCCTGATATATCCTCGACTGAGACAGTGTTGATTCTAATTGTATACTCATTTTATTTGTTTTATTTGGTTCTTAAATTTAAATTCAAGTTGACTTTTTCACATTTATCCACATTTTATCGTCTACATGTGTATACCCAGGACGAGCGTCCCATACTTTAAACAATAAACAACCTTATCTTTAAGATACTGGAATTTCACCATTTAAAATTATTGTTATCGTTAAATCAGTGATTTTTAATTTGTTTGGTTTGTAATTAGTAATTAATTCACTTAAATAGCCTTTAACGCAGAGTATGTATTATTCATTAAATCATAATCGCTATAATCAAATGAATTCCTAACTATCGCTAAAAAATAACTCAACTCAGGAATATTTTCATAAAAATGCGATCAACAATAATTTATTTCTCCAATTTCATTTTCGTTTTCCGAGTTGTTCATTGTTGGCGACATTGAGTCTGTTGCAATTTCTCTTTTTTCGCTTACATTAATATCTTGTGCACAATTGCTGGTAGTATGATGCCACATTTTAATTCCTCGTACAACGATCTTACCGGTTCGCTATTTTCTAATGAAATCATAAAAATCGTAAGATTTCTCGCTTTTCTCTTAGAAACAACTAGTCAAAATGATCGAAGAAAAAATTGATGTTGCGGATTACTTTGCTTATTAATTACAAATAAGTCAAATATTGAATCAATAAATGTATTAAAGAAATCTCTATCTATCAATAGATTAACATACAGGGATGTTCACAAAGTTTCAAGACTGATTTTAACTCAACTGATTTGACTCAAAGTTTCAAGGCGTCATTTGGAGCAGTGTTATTCTGTAAAAAAGTTCTGTGTGAAACTTAAGAAAACCGCGACAGAGTTTTTTCGTATCATTCAAGAGGCCTACCAAGAAGAAGCCATGCCACATGCAATGATTTTCATGTGGCACAAAAAAATTGGTCACGATGACCGCGCTTGGTGACCTTCAACTAGCCGAACTGATGAAAATCTGGTGAAAGTGCTTGAACTGTTAAACACGGAACGTCGTTTTAGTGTTAGATTAATTGCCGTCTGCCCAGACATCAGAGACGATTGGATTGTTCACCACGACAATGCGCCCCCTGACACGTCGCTCGCCGCCGACGTTTCGGCTAAGTTTAACGTGACAAAACTGTCGCAACCCCCCTACAGTCCTGACCTCACTTCCATCGACTTTTTTGTTTCTCCAGATCAAGAAATACCTAAAAGGGAAGCGATTCGACACGATTCCAGCTATCTTGGAAACGTAGATGAGGTTCCTTAAGAGCCTTGCGAGCGAAGACATCCCGGAAGACAATGAACAATGGAAAAAACGCTGGCAGCGATGTGTTGATGCCCAAGGGTCATACTTCGAAGAATTTTAATTCGCTATACAAAAATGTTTAATAAATTTTGTATTATCAGACCAGTCTTGAAACTTTGTGAACACACCCTATAGTCTAACACATTAACAAATAAATAAGCATCGAAACAATGTTGACTATAATCTATCAACGACAAAATTTAGATATTTTTTTTCTTGCATTAGAAATCGTCTTTGACAAATTCTTGGAAGATGTACCACCAGAATTGTCTATCCTTATCTGATTTAAAATAAGGGTTACTTCTTTATGAGATAATTTTAGAGACTTTGAAATCGTTTTTGTTGTTATTTGCAACTTTCTCGAGCATACGTGAACGACATTTCATGAAACGGTTTATATTTTTGTTTACATACAAAATATCCCATTAACGAACTAAACTTTTCAGCTTTAGACTTTTTCGACTTGTGTGATGCTATCATGGCAGGTGTCTATTTATTACAATTTTCAAAAAGTATCAGAAAGTATCAAAATTAATTCAAAGTTCAAAAATTAATTTAATGTCAGAATCAGTTCAAAAAGTATCAGAATTAATTAATCGAATGAACCGAAATTAAAATTATCCGAAATCATGAAGCATTTATTCTTAAAATGAATTGAATATGTGTTTTGTTTGGATTTCTCCTTATTTTTTTAAAAATTTAATTAGCTAGTAAGTTCATAATTAGTTCATATTCTATTAGATCTGGTCTCTGAACATTTTCTCTAAGATAATATGAAACACTATTAACTTTTTCTCCATATATATATATACTTAGCTGAATTTCAGATTTGAATTCATATAAGAAATTTTGAATGCAAAAGTAAGCTATCATATATGAAAAAAAAAGAAACTAAATTTTTGGATTTATCTGGTATCGGAATAGTTTTCAATTTAATACTTTTTATCAAACTTTCTAAGTTGTTTGAAATTTTAGCATTGTTTCGTAAATGCTACAAATCACCAGATTTTATGATTTTATTTATAGCGCTTTCAACATCTAGCTGTGTTTCTTGTTGTTCTGCCACAATTATATATAGCGCCAGTTTTTCAGTTTAAATTATCGTTTTACAATTATGATTATTCACTGACGAATTTAATAAATCTGTCGCAGTTAAAGGGTCACATTTGTAAAATTTCCCCGCAAAAGTTTCACAAAAGGCTTGTTTTCAAATGCAAGACAGTCTCATTATCGAGATTAACGTATTACCCTAACTGTATCGGAAGATTTACATGATTTATTTTGCGCATATCTTTATTATAAATGCTGATCAACAATTTCAAAAAGTCAAGTCAAAACATTTCAAAAGTAAGAATTTCTCAACTTGACTTACATGCATCCCAGTGAAAAAAAATCGAAGGAGTTATCTCGGCGATCAGTGCCCACCTTGTAGTATTTTATGCTTTTTCTATTAGTATAAATTAAAGAAAACAGTTGCTGAACAAAGACATATTTATTTTCAGACAGAAAAAAGAACATTCAGGTTTTGTAAACTTAATAAGTCTGATTTGTTTTCAGTGCAATTTGATACTAATGAAATATTCAGATAATTCCGTATACTTGAAACTGTAATAACCGTTAAATATAAATCAATTAAATTATAATGTTTTTCATCATATAAAGACATTGCAGAATTATTATAATGCATGTACTGATGTATTTTTTTAAGTTTGATTTATTATGCGAGACATTAATAGCGAGAAAACATGCTTATTTTCAATATATTCCATTTCGTTACGAAATAGAGACACACACGTGAAATACGTTATAAAAAGTAAAAAAAATAGTCATTACTTCAACATCAATAAAGAGGCAGAAATATAATCAAATAAATGTTTATTAATAATGCAAAGTGAAATGGAATTTTCTTTTAATTCATTAGGTATATAATGGTCACAGAACTAATAAGCATGAATAATCACATACTTGTAAACACACAAAATGCTGTTCTTTACTGAACACAATTATTGCGTAATTACTTACAAATTAAAGCTTGTCTCTCTTTATGTTGTTTATTTTACAAAAAAATAATAAACTTCACTATTTTTGAAATTCGGATTGTATCTAAGAACAGTAAGAAATAAAAAAATAACAATACTTAACGACTTGTGACATTGTCTTGATAAAGAGAGCGCACTATGAAGTGAAAATAAGCACAACGTGAATTGTTTTTAGCATTAAGACATAATGTTCAATCAATAAGTATTAAATAAAATCTGCATCGGCTGAATTAGAACGTCGCAATCGCTCATATAACTGAAGCACTCTCTCGTCATAAGCATATAAAAAAAAGATAAATCAGTAAGACTGAATTATGACTTTTCTTTTTTTAATATTTATCATACCAGGAACAAACAACTTCAGGGCATATAAATATGTGTATCAATCCTGATGTGGGTGTACATAGAACAACTGAAAGTTTCCTGCCTTTAAAACATCCATCATATCACAGGAACATACACACATAAATTCTAACGACTTCTGAAGGACTCACTGAAAATCCCGATACGCGAATGTGCATTTTACGAGAGAAAGGGTTCGCCATACCACGGAGAAAAAAAAATTGCCAAACAGATCACTAATGCAATGAAACGGACAGAGGCGTAAATAAAAAAACGGAAAAATAAAAAATATATATATAGTAAAAAATATACGGGAAAAAATAGGCTAAAGAGAAGCCAATAAGTTTTTTTTTTTTTTTTTCAAACGGAAAATAATATTTAAAATTGTTTTGCCAACAACATGTACGGTAAACATCACAATGAGACATAAACAAATTAAAATTTCATTTGAATCCGATGTAAAAAAGGATGATGTTAAAAAAATAATCACATTAAATAATAAATTTAGACAAAGAATTATGGCGAATGTTTTGCAGGAAAACCAAATGAAAAGGGTGTACAAAAAAGGAAAAAGAAGGAAAAATAAAATAAAAGGGATTAAAATAGCGTTAAATGAATAAAAGTAAATAATTAAATTAAGAATACGAAAAGTGAATGTGATAAAATTACCACGTTATAAATTAAACACATAGCAGCATACTTGAACCGCGAATACTTGAACTCACAAATGATGCTGCATCATCACAAACTCCCTGTATCATAATAATGAGTTGCAGCGGCACGTGAACTTTAGAAAACACAATTATGAAATAACAAAACCATGAATGCTGCATACAAATCATTACGCAACTCGAAAACATATAGAAATCCGCTGGTCTCTTACAAGAGACAGCACTGTTTTCTTACATTTTTGTGTCACATAACACTTTAAAAACACAAGTTACTCATCCTACCATGACCGTATTTTGAACATAAGATTATGTGCTAACATTTGGTATTTAATTACAGATATAAAAGGCAAAAAAGACTAGGTACACTACAAGAATCATATTTTGTATTGGAAACCATGAATGGACCCCCTTAATGAATGATTTATACAGGGTTTCTCACTAAAAGTCAAACATAGATTTTTTTGCACAACGTTATCAGTAATAAAAACTTTATAATTATATTTGCAACAGACTTACTTTACTGTTGGTAAAAGGAGACAAAATTATGATAAGTACTGGTAAAAAAAAAGATTCAGACAATGACACTCCCCAAACTGTCGGCAACATTTCACAATATTAGACATGAAACTCAATGTTTTTAGATTTGAGTGTTGATTATTTCAGGCATTTCTCGTACTGTCGTCCCATTTTGTACATATTATTATAAATGTTCAAAACATTTTGATAAAATATATTTATTATTATTAAAGTTATGAACAAAAATCCATGTTTGACTTGTAGTGTCATATCTTGTATTTGTGATTCCATAAGTGAATTGCATTACAATTTTCCTATACTAAAATTATTTCATGTAGCAGGACGTACCACCTATTAAACATTGTCCATGTGTTTTCATCACACGTATACAAGGTTCCCAAACACTTTCAAAAGTGTTCAATATAAAGTAAGATTTAATATTATGTTGATGAAGTAATTCTTCTATTAATTTTTAAAAAGTTACAAAATTAAAAATTTTATTCGGACAGAGGGACATTATTTAGTGCCGAACTAAAATAAATTATAAATATAATTTTAAGAACGCAGGTACATTATAAAATTTTAAAAGTGTAATTTTGAAAATTATTGGCAGGATTATTTCAAAAATATAATCTTAAATCCGTCTCTATTTTGAAGACCTAGTTAAATTACATTGGCTACGTATCTCTAAAAGGTAAATAATTAAATCACGTTTCAAACTTTTTACGATGACCTGTATAGTATATATATATATATATATCCGGTGGTGGCTAAAAGTGTGGACATTTTTTGAAAGTTTCATGTTTTTCAAATTTGTGTGCTTGTAGTATATATTAATTTTCACTTAAATACAAACGTTTATATATCAAATTGAAGGTAATTTAATGTAGAATTTAGTAATAAAAACAGTATTACAATATTCATATTACAAAAAAAGTTGTGCAACTAATAGTAAGATCTATCTTAGATTTGCATTTTTTTAAAATGATACTTACACAATCAATATTTAGTAGGATAACCCTTATTTTTTAAGACAGCTTCACAACGTCTTTTCATCGAGTGAACGAGTTCATCTTTCGTAATCACATGGTGTCAAGAATCAATTATAGCTTCAATAAGTTGTCTTTTATTGGATGGACGTTTTTTTCGTACAAGAATTTTCAAACGTCGCCACAAATTTTCAATTGGATTGGGATCAGGGCTGTTTCCTGGCCATGGTAATATATCTATGCCTTTATTTTGAAACCATGCTTTGCATACTTTTGCTGTGTGGCATGGAACTGAATCCCGCTGAAAAATAAATGGTGCGTTGTTGGGGAAGAGATCCCTGATCGGAGGTATTAATTTTGGTTCCAGGACAGTTTCGACGTATTTTTTGGCATTCAGGATGCCATCAATCACTTGAATTCGAGCCACACCATCTGCAGACATACATGCCCAAATCATGACATTTGTTTGGTTTTTTGTAGTCGCTTCAATGCAATCAGGATGAAGTGCTTCCCCTACTCTACGTCTCACGTATTTTCTACCATCACTACCAAAAAGCGATATTTTACTATCATCGCTCAATATTACTTGCTTCCATCGATTTTCTGACCATTTAATGTATTCTTTTTCCCATTTAACTCGTTTTTCGCGCTGGATTTGATTTAAATATGGTTTTTTCCTTTTAATTCTAGCTTGTTGTCCAAATCCTGATAACCTTCTTCTTATTGTTCTTGAACTTACTGCAATACCTGCTGCATTCATTTCACATCTAATGGCATCTGATGAACTTTTTCTATCTTGAAGGCATAGCCGTTTAATTTTTCTATCGGCAGTAGCACTTGTGCATTTTTTTGGCCTGATTTGGCTTTATTTTCCACTTTATTTTCTTTTTTCATAACGTAAACAGAACTTTCGTACACCAGAACAAGTCACTGAACCACCAACTTGTCTTACAATTTCAGCATAAGAGAGGCCATTTTCTCTCAATATGACAATTTGGCTTCTTTTTGTAGATGTCCAATTAGTTCTTCATGTTGATGACATTGTTTAAAATTAGTTTAATTAAAAAAAGGACTTTAAATATTCAAAAAAGCAATACTCTATTTAATTGTACTAGTATGCATCATTCCGCAAAATATTTCCACAACAATAACTCTTTTACCATCCAAATAACCTAAACTATAGTTACAGACATTTGATTGGTCCTCAAAACAGTGTTTATGATAGGATAATACGCTTTTATTACAAAACACGTCTTTATTCAAAACGATTTGTGTTTGTTTGTTCTACTAAAATGAGCATAACTATACAGACAGTAATACAGATATTGTAATACTGTTTTTATTATTAAATTCTACATTAAATTACCTTCAATTTGATATATAAAAGTTTGTATTTTAGTAACAATTAACATATTCTACAAGCACACAAACTTTAAAAACATGAAACTTTCAAAAAGTGTCCAAACTTTTGGCCACCACTGTATATATACATATGTATGATGAAGTACAACATATATCATTAGAAGACAAAATGGACCAGATGAAGAGACACCTCAAAAAGCGAGAAACAGCGTATAAGGTCGAAGCAGAAAAATATTATGAATACATCTTGAGAATAATCCAGGACTTAACAATAAAAGCAGAACTTCAATCAACATATAAACAAGGGGAAGTTCAGAAAATAATTCAGGACTTAAAGGATGAAAACTTGCTGTTAGAATAAGAATTGCTCGAAACAAAAGAAGCACTAAACAATCAAAAGAATGAAACAGAAAATCTTATTCAAATTGAAAAAGTCAAAGAAGTAGAATTGCTGGAAATAATAAAACAAAAAGCAGTAGAGCTGCAAATAATCTTGAAAGACGAAGAAGAAGAAATACACCAATTAAGAAAAAATTATCTTCACTCATCAAATATCAGGGAAGAGTGTATCAACAAAATTCTTCAGCTCCTTAAACATCTCCCTCAAGATAAAGACCCAGAAACAGGAAAACTACCTTCACAACTAATAAAAGAAGACATAACCAATCTCAAGAAACAATTAGATATAAAAATGGAACAATTAAGAGAACTGAATTTTCAACTAAAGGATCAACAAACCTATATAGAATCAACATTACAAACACTGGCCAAAGACGAAGAATTAAAAGACTTAATAAAGTTAATGCACCAACAATGTGATGATAAACTACAGAAAATATTGGAAACAGTAAAAAATCAAATGTCACCTAGCAATCTGCTACAACAATATGAACCTTCGAAAAGTTCCTCAAGTACAGAAAATATATCCATTCTAGATCTTTACTCAACAAGATTAAAACAAACACATTCTATTCCGGCACCAGCTCTCTCAACTACGGCAATTCTTCTCACACGTAAGAAACAAACGAAGATGTGCGTGAACAACATAAGGGGAATATTAGACAGGGAATTAAAAAACGAACCAAATCTCCCAAAATTATTCTGCACGCGGTCAAGGGACAAGAATTCTCTCATCTTAAAAGTTTTCACATCAAAGGAAGTTGACGAAACGTTGAACTTTCTGCAAAACAACGAAAAAATACAAAGCTTGTTAGACCTCAAGTATCTGGAAGAAAAAAGAAAAAAGATCATACTTTTAGGGATTCCACATTATGTTCCGAAAGAAGAGTTGTTGGAAGTAATAGAAACAGAATTAAGTCAAAATGTAAGAGACAATATAAACAAAGTTATAACACGTCCAAAAGCAAAAACCTTTCCATTAATGTTAGAATTAGAGGGACCAATGGCTCTTCGTATGCTAGCAAAAGGCTATATTTATATAGGTTTAGCATCGTTCAGAATTACAAATTATGGCCCTCTTATAAGATGTGGAAATTGCCAATTATTTGGACACTCCCATGAAAAATGTAGACGCAAACAAGCGTGTGCATATTGTATGCACAGCCTTGAGTCCAGTACATGTCCTAAGCACAATTATCTAAACTTACATAGATGCATAAATTATTATAATACTGTTGATGAGAAAGGCATGACATTTAGATACAAACACAGTGCAAACTCAAACAAGTGTCAAATTTTCCAAAATCTTCTCCAAAATAGACAATATTGCATCAACAATACCATTACATCAATTTCAACTTAAAGAATAGTTCCTCTAAAATCGTTTCATCAAATACAAACTCAAATTCACCTCCTTTTCAAAATTCTACTAATGTTAATATTCATAAATTAAAAGACCTGCAAGTCTCAATAAAAAACCAGGGAAAGAAAGTCCTAAAAATAGCCCAGATAAATCTCCAAAAAATAAGAACAACTTCAGCCACGCTCTTCCACAACCTACTTAAAGAAAATTACACAGTCGTCTGCATACAGGACTGCGCACTAACAAATGCCGCCCGCATGGTCTCCCATCTTCCCGGGTATTGCTACCCTTCCAAAACGAAAAATTGCTTCATCGTCATCATGCTTGACCCAGAAACACAACACCTACAAGTTCACCAAAACGAGCACTCTGTATTCACTAATGTATTAACATCTGAAGGCTAAATCATCATCGGCTGTCAATACACACCACCATCCTCAGACCTGCAAGAAGATCTGGCCGAATGGTCGAACATAAAGGGCTTATTATCAAAATTCCTCTTCCTGGGAGACCTGAACGCTCACAGCCAACTATGGGGATACCCAAATGAAGATAACAGGGGACAACATCTTATAAACAACATAAGTGCCCACCATCTACTAGTCCTGAACAACCCTCACAGTACTCCAACCTTCGAATCAAAACATCTAAAAGGCTGTACAGACGTCTCATTGTCATCGTTCACTATGTTCCCCTTAATATCATCATGGGAGGTACAAGATGACATAGATTACGGAGATCATTGCCTAATAACCCTTACAATAGATGTCACAATACCAACTATACCTAAAAGAAGATTTAGAACCAAAGATATATCATTTAAATGATTCAACAAGGAAATACATCAAACATTAGAAAACAGACACTTTCACTTTAACAACATCAACAGCACAGAATCATTCGACAATAAATATGACATATTCCAATCAATAATCACAGAAACATGTGAAAAACGATTCAGAAAACGAAAAAGCAGCTTTTGACCGACCATAACTTGGTGAACGCAAGATCTAAGGAAGCAAAGAAACTACACAAGAGCCCTCAGAAGGAAATACAAAGTACAAACAACATCTCCAGAAACATACACAAAATACAAACAGGAGAAAGCAAAATACATAAAAATGTTGCAGTCAGCGAAACAAGCAGCGTGAGAAAAATTTTGCAAAAAGACATCGAACCCATTTGGAAAACTAAAGAAAATAGCATTTAAAGATTTTTACAGACCGGAAGCGTACGCACTCTCTATATCAACCAGCGTCACACAGATAAAACAAAATCTCTTCAAAGAATTAACGACCTCAATCTTTGGCCCGTCATACTCACCACAGACCACACCTCCATCTCCAGACACCATTCACAGTCCAGAAAGTAAAAGATGCAATCTACTCGTTCAACATGAACAAAGAACCAGGGCTAGATGAAATTGACAACTATATTCTAAGAAAGCTTTTTAAAAACCAAGAAGCACTCCTACTCAAAATGTACAACACTTTATTAAAGCTCAACTACTTCCCCAACAGATGTAAAATAGGAGAAATAGTATATTTTTTAAAATGAGGAAAACCACCATCAGAGCACAGCTCGTATCGCCCAATTACTCTACTTCCAGTTTTTGGGAAGTTTTTTGAAAAAATACTACTAAGAATAATCAGTTTCTCGCTACAAAACAAAAACAAGCACTTTCTCTGGCAACACGGCTTTATTGAAGGTAAATCAACAGAAACAGCAGTTCTCCCAAAATCACATCCTCCAACAACAAGAAGTATATACAGTGGTGGCCAAAAGTTTGGACATTTTTTGAAAGTTTCATGTTTTTCAAATTTGTGTGCTTGTAGAATATATTAATTTTCACTTAAATATAAACGTTTATATATCAAATTGAAGGTAATTTAATGTAAAATTCAATAATAAAACCAATATTACAATATCTGTATTACAAAAAAAGTTATGCTCATTTTAGTAGAACAAACAAACACTAATCGTTTTGAATAAGGATTTGTTTTGTAATAAAAGCGTACTTGTCAATCACAAACACTGTTCTGAGGTCCAGTCAAATGTCTGTAACTATAGTTTAGGTTATTTGGATGGTAAAAGAGTTATTGTTGTGGAAATATTTTGCGGAAAGATGCATACTAGTACAATTAAATACAGTATTGCTTTTTTTGAATATTTAAAGTCCTTTTTTTAATTAAACTAATTTAAAACAATGTCATCAACAAGAAGAACTAATTGGACATCTACAAAAAGAAGCCGAATTGTCATATTGAAAGAAAATGGCCTCTCTTATGCTGAAACTGTAAGACAAGTTGGTGGTTCAGTGACTTGTTCTGGTGTACGAAAGTTCTGTTTACGTTATGAAAAAAGGAAATCAGTGGAAAATAAGGTCAAATCAGGCCGAAAAAATGCACAAGTGCTACTGCCGATAGAAAAATTAAACGGCTATGCCTTCAAGATAAAAAAATTTCATCAGATGCCATTAGATGTGAAATTAATGCAGCGGGTATTACAGTAAGTTAAAAAACAATAAGAAGAAGGTTATCAGGATTTGGACTACAAGCTAGAATTCCAAGGATAAAACCATATTTAAATCAAAACCAACGCGAAAAACGAGTTAAGTGAGCAAATGAACACATTAAATGGTCAGAAAAACGATGGAAGCAAGTAATCTGGAGCGATGAGAGTAAAATATCGCTCTTTGGTAGTGATGGTAGAAAATACGTGAGACGTAGAGTAGGAGAAGCACTTCATCCTGATTGCATTGAAGCGACTACAAAAAACCCAACAAATGTCATGATTTGGGCATGTATGTCTGCAGATGGTGTGGGCCGAATTCAAGTGATTGATGGCATCCTGAATGCCAAAAAATACGTCGAAACTGTCCTGGAACCAAAATTGATCCCTTCCATCAGGGATATCTTCCCCAACAACGCACCATTTATTTTTCAGCGGGATTCAGCTCTATGCCACACAGCAAAGTTATGCAAAGCATGGTTTCAAAATAAAGGCATAGATATATTACCATGGCCAGGAAACAGTCCTGATCTAAATCCAATTGAAAATTTGTGGCGACGTTTGAAAATTCTTGTACGAAATAAACGTCCATCCAATGAAAGACAACTTATTGAAACTATAATTGATTCTTGACACCATGTGATTACGAAAGATGAACTCCAAACACTCGTTCACTCTATGAAAAGACGCTGTGAAGCTGTCTTAAAAAATAAGGGTTATCCTACTAAGTATTGATTGTGTAAGTATCACTTTAAAAAAAATGCAAATCTAAGATAGATCTTACTCTTAGTTGCATAACTTCTTTTGTGATATAGATATTGCAATACTGTTTTTATTAATAAATTCTACATTAAATTACCTTCAATTTGATATATAAATGTGTGTATTTAAGTGAAAATATATTCTACAAGCACACAAAGTTGAAAACATGAAACTTTGAAAAATTGTCCACACTTTTGGCCACCACTGTATATCCTTAATCTCACTGGATTTCAAAAATGCCTTTGACTACCTCCCATGGACGGAAACAATGAAGCAACTCAGAAGCCTAGAAGTCGAAATACCGTACGTACAGACAGTCGGTTCTTTCCTAAACAAAAGAGGCCTTTTTGCACACTGGCTGGCATAAAATATACATTGGTTTCAAAAGGGATGCTCGCAGGGGCCTTGCCTCGGACCTTTTCTGTGGAAGGTATTTATGCAGAACCTTCTGAATATACTACCCGTAAGGCATGGTGACGTCACGGCGACGTCAGTGTGAAGTCACACTGTGACTTTGTGACCGTCGTCGTGACGTCAAGTGACGTCGATGTGAAGTCACTGTTACATAAATGCGAGGTCGTTATGGTCGTTTTCAAGGCTTTCTGTGACCTCACAATGTGACTACTTTGTGAAGTCACCCTGCGACTTCAATGTGAAAAATGTGACGAATCTGCATCGGAAAGGGTGACCAGACTTTACCCGAATCCTATCCGGATTATTCGGATCGACATTTTTTTATGCTACAAGTTTGTGACGTTTGTGACGACACTGCACCGGGTCGGGTGACCAGATTTTACCCGAATCCAATCCAGAAAGTTCGGATCGATCTTTTTGGGTTTGTTTGGCTTCAGAATAGATTTGGATTACTGGTCGGGTGACCTGATTTTCGTGAACCCGATCTGACACGAGTCGGGTATAATGTTTTTATTGTAAGTCTTATTCGGAATAGAATCTTGCATACGCGGATATAGAGTCATGCACGAATCCGGTTATATACTTCTTGAACATGGTTGGATATCGACTTAACATGAATGATGGTTGACTGAAATTATATTTCGATTCAACCCATATTCTTACCCTAACCCAACAACAACAACAAAATATGTCGGCCCACAACCCGACCGAACCTGATAAATGATTTCGCATAGATTCGGATAACAAGATTTTACCAAATCCGGATAAGATCGACGATAAGGATTAGATCGGCAATAATTTTTATTAATGCAATTCGTATTCAAATTAAAACTTTGCATCTGATTGGGAAACCGGCTAATGTAGCCGTTAAGCAAGAAAATTATAAATGTAAAAAATGTACTAAATTAAAAATAATAGATGAATGTATTAAAAATTATAATAAAAGTAAATATTTCAATAATATGAAATTCTTTTGTGCAAATAACAACTTTTGAAATTAACTTCTACTTCCATTTGTTTTATGTAACCACGAAAAATATTGACAACAATTAAAACTATGCTATTTTTCTGTTATGTTATTGAAGTCTTGTGAATGTGTATACTTTGCCATATGTCCCCTCTCTCAGTATCACGAAACTTTCTGACACATTTATGAACAAATTTTTAAACGCATGGGACTTGCATGCCTGATTATTAAAGCGATTTGGAATGAATAGCGTTTTCCATTTTTAGATAAATGAAATACTTAAGATCAATTTTGGTCACGTTTTTCCCGTTTCTCACGCTGCGCGTCGAAAATTCTGTTCAAAACACCAACGTTGATAGTGTTTTCTGAAACTGCCGTTACCAAAAAATGGAAAACGCCATTCTATTAAATATATTCTGATTAAGAACACCTGCCAATTTCATGTGTTTCCGAATAAAAATTAATTCAGAAATATGTCAGAAATTAGTTATTTTGGATTTGAGAGCAACTTTAATGAAAATATAAATATGGATTTTAAAATAAGCATTGTGAAATATTTATGTTAGGAATCCATTTAAATAATAGATCTATCTATTGTGCGATATTATTAAATAATAAACATTGTATCATGCAGTAAAACATTTTTCGAAGCAAATGAAATTTAAAACTTAAGATCATAAACGCAAAAAATATATATATATATTTTTCTTATTAAATTATTATTTTTTTTTCAAATTATTTCATTTATAGATTTTGATAGAATACTAAATGCAGAACTTAAATATAAATTTTTACGGTAAAAAAATTCGATAACACAACTGGAAAAATTACCTAAACTGAATAATTATTTTATTATTTTATCAATATTGATTATTTGTATGCACGTAATGTTGACATATCTTGACAAATAAATTTTAAATAAATTTCTCTCCTTTAAGCATTGAAATTTACAAAAATACCTTTTATCAAATATTTCAATATGTTTTAAACAGTATCTTATATTTTTAATAATAAAAGAAAAGCAAAAATTTAACCTTCAAAATAAAATATACTATAAATCATGCATGGGACCTCTATTTTAAATACTATATGTGTTTTAATTACGTTTACTCCAGTATTTGACTGGTTAATACTGGATTACTATAATTGATAACTATAAAAAATAAAAACAATGTTTTTGCGAAAAAAAAAAAAAATCTTAATTTATTTAAAAATTATATACATATTTATGAAACTGCTATCTTTTTTAAATGAAAGTTTTATAATAGATTATTTTTTGGAAACACCGATCATTTTTTGTTGATAACGCACTGCACCGCAGGCACTCTATTTAGCATATGATGTGAAGAAATTGTACAATTTTCTAATAATTTACGATTCATCGATAGTAATATATGATGAAGCCAATGACATGATATCTATCTGGCTTGATGTTTGATTCCGGGGCAAGAACCACAGTAACATTTCCTGTGATTCCGATACCATAATACATAGTATGCCGTACAATCGGATTTGAGATCTAGTGTATAAGTTTTAGAATGCAGTTTAGTGAACATTACTGATATTTTGCATTGTTTTAAAAATACAGATAATTTATATGATACATTTAAAAAAATAATAAATCTAATATTAATATCAAATAGTTAACGTTTAATTAATATTTAAATTCTTACTAGTATACATAACAACAAAAAAATTTCAAGCTTTACTGTTGGTGTTCTTTCAACACTTTAAATATGTAGATTGAAAAAATAACATTTTTACTTACCTTTTTTTAGCAAATGTAATTCTTTAGGGCATCATGGAAGTAATCCGAGGAATACAAGTTTTTTTCAAGTAAATTAAGTACAAAAACATTACAATAGCATTGACGAATACATATCATAACCGCCAACGCAATTGTAAGTATTTTCGGACTTATATTTTAATCTGAATTCTTAAATCCGATAAAACGACAGTTTTTTCTAGAGAACATTTTTTGTCTGTTCCGTTCAACAATTATATGTCGTGTTTTACTGTTTAGTGGTCTGCATTAGCACTAAAAGAAAGAAAAAAATATGAAACGAAACGGGAATTATCCTTGCAACTCTTTGACTTAATAAATAAACCCTTCGAATGAAACCAACCACTTTTCTAAATAGCTTCACAGCAGACGATAATTTGGACGAGTTTAAAATGTTTTCAACTTCCTGTTAACAGATATGCAATTCACTGAAATAATTCCATTTCTTTTATTTTATTTTATGTCAGGTTTACTAAATATAATTTTTAAATTAAATAATGCCTAGAGAATTGATTTTATTTTTTTAAATAAGGCTTGAATAGCTAAAAAATTATATGTAAATTTATGGAGATAAAATGAAATAGTTTTATACTTCTAAGAGGAGCAAATTACTTATTTTATACGTTTATGATATTCATAATCTACTTCATCCATAAAGGTACACAACAATTTAAATAAAGCACTAGCATACAAAAAATAAACTTTAATTTTCTCAGTATATCCCATTATCTGTATTTACATTTTGACCACATTGTGGCTTCACATTTTAATGGCACTTCGCAATAAACAAGCACCTCCCTCCACTATATTATTTTTCAGCCTTTATCCCTCTGAGCGTTTTGAAAAAGGGGAAAATTGTAATGTTGTTTTCTCTGCATTTTGTTTTAAATGCTAAAAATATATGATTCTTTCAGCATTATAAATAAAATTTAATTACAAATATGAATGTAACCTTTGAGAGTATTAATCATTCTTCAATTATTGAAAATTCATTAAATCTATAGAATTATATTATCTTAAACATTGCATATATTGCAGTGAAACCTGGAGCTTAGTGAACGGAATATTACGTTCCACACGCTTAGAAGGTTATCAATAGTAGAAGTAATTTATAATTGATAAAATTGTTTGAAGTTGTTTTAACACAAATTATTAATTTTTCATAGAAAATAAAACTTTTTTTAAATTAAAAAATAAATTATAAAATTAAAAACGTTTTCTAGTTTTCATATCTAATTTACCTTTGTATGATAATCTACAATTGCATAGTTACAAAAAAGTATATATATATGCAGATCATTTTTTTTCAGCTAGATAAAGGAATAAGTGACTGTAAATTAATTTACAAGGGGCAACAAAAATTACTAAGGTCAATGGCTCTCAAATGTATCAAATGAAGAAAGATGGCACTAAGTAAAATGTTTCTTGTCATTTTCAAATATTTTTAAAATTCACATTTTTGTCACAGTGTGAGTTCCCGATATGGTAGTATATTTTAGCAACAGGTATAACGTAACATGCGTGACTTGCAATGACGTCACTGTGACGTCACAAAAATTAAAAAATTGATCAGAAAAGTATTTTTGACTATAAATAACATGTTTTGAAATAGTCCTGCATGTTTTTTAGAGTTTTTAAAGAAGTTCACACTTAAATCACAATGTGACCTCTCTGAATGGTGACATTTTGGTCACAGATGTGCCGTGACAATTGTGACTCGCAGTAACGTCACAGTGACGTCACTGTGACCATGCATGCTATGCGGGTAAGAAGAATAGGAATCAAGGCCGTAGCATATGCAGATGATCTTCTGCTAATTTTATATGGAAGCACACGTCGGAAAATAGAAGAAATGGGACGTATTGATCTACAAATAGTAAGTGAATGGAGCACCAGTTTTCAAATGCAAATATTCTACACAAAATATAAAACGCTAAATCTAAGAAGACCCAAATATCTCAAAAGAGCTCCGATATATAAAATAGACGCAATCACCCTAAAATCAGAAAATACAATCTCATATCTGGGTATAACACTAGATTCGACTCTTTCATTCCTCCCACATCTCAGAACCAAAAGATGTAGAAATAACAACAATTATCCAAAATCTCCTAAATTTCGCATCCTCATCCGGAGGAGTCTCAAAAACAATTCTAAAAACCTGGTACAACATCATACTTGAACAATCACCTAGGCCGCAGCAGTGTGGTATGAAAAGCCCATGGCCTAAGAATTCTATCATCAATACAGGCACAATGTCTCCTCATGATATCAGGTGCCTAAAAAAGAACCTCCACAGCAGTACTCTGCGTATTTTAACTGGCATTACTCCAATCCATTTAAAAACAGAACAAACAGCAACACTAGGCAAGGTCCTACGCCTAGGAGTACCAGTGGGAAACAACAGTCCAGAAATTTACCAACCAAAATCGATAAAAAGTCACATAAACACCGCGATAACTTATTACAAATCCCTAGAAGAAGCAAAAATACCACCAGAAATCAACATCTACACAGACGGGTCGAAAACAGATGAGGGAACAGCGTACGCTTTCTGTGCGTATACAGATGACATCATAATAAAACCTCACCAAACACAAATAAACCAAGAAATTACAATATTTCAAGCAGAACTCCTAGCAATCCAAGACGCGGTACATGGACCTCATCCACTTCGCTCTAAACGTTTTCTATACATACAAACAGTCTTTCGGGTCTCATGGCGCTGGAAGATATCTCCACCAAAACAACAATAGTCTCACAAATAATCTCGCAACTACAAGAAACTAAAAATCAATATATTTCAACTGGGTTAAGGGCCACTCTGGTGTAAGGGGAAATGAAAGGACAGACGAGTTAGCAAAACAAGCCACAAAACCATCAACAACGACAATAAAGAAATTCGTACCCCTTCCTCCATCACACCTAAAACGCTCACAGAAAATTCAACTACTTTAAAAATGGCATCAACTCTGGGATCAGGAACTCACAGGAAAAATACCTAATCGTTCCGTTTGAAAGTAGCAGAAAATTTCCTACTACACCACAGAAACCTGTACATCTTCTCATCTAACCCTGGCCCATTTCTTTACTACCTGCATAAGTTTGGCAAGTCCCCATCCTCCCGCTTCACATGGGGAGCCTGCGGCACATCACTCCATTTCATCTTGGATTGTCCATTGACAGCAACACTGCACGTAAGGAAACCAGCCTCACCCCATCTGTTGAACAGGTTTAATGTAATTCAAAAACAACCAAGAACCTTGCAAAAAATAATAGACTGCATTTCACTCATGAAGCGCAATCAACATGTGTTCCAACTCCCTTCAGTGGACTACTCCACGGACGAAGGAGACTAATCAACAACCTCCCAAACACTCAAAAAAAGAGAAAAAAAATCGAACCAATTTTCAAAAGCATAACCAAACCCCCCCACAAGTTTCCACCAAACCCCCCACATCCACTGTAAGCTCTTGAAAACAATCCTCAACAGTATAAAAGAATATTACGTCTTCATCAAACATCCCTCATCCATAGTGAACTCTTAATCATAACAATCAACAGTGTAAATAGAACTTAATATATCATCTGACTACCACCATTCATTGTGAACACTTTAAATCATAAACTCTGATGAACTTTCTTGTTCATGACAATCAAAAGTGTAAATAGGACCATCCAATGAGAACTCTAAATCATAAACTCTTATGAACTTACAAAAACTCAGCCAAATGTGAACCTATTGTAATGTAATTATGGTAATTACCGAAACAGCCTAATGGCCTCATTTGTAATTTGTATTTTTTTTTTCTTTTTAATTAAACTTGCCGAGCAGGGCTTGTAGAGCTTAAACCATATGGTAGGCCTCCCTGCTTGGTTGAATTGAATTGAATTGAATTGTGCGCGTGTGTGTGCATGTATTTGTGTATTTATAGCTACATTTTTCAAAAGACCTTTCCTTACATCGTGTGCATTTGTCCAGTCGTGTAGTTGAGACTACATTTCAAAGTATATTTTGCGACGCGTTTTGTGTTGTTTCTTCTATTCATTGGAAGGTAGAAAAGTAATTCACGCCCAATCCTTTGTTGCTGGTGTGATACTCATAAAAATAAATTATTGCTATACAAAAAAGATTTCAATCCCAAGCTTTTATATCGCATAGCATTTTATAGAAGAAGCTTATATCTGTGATTCTCTTTAGATTTTAACTGAGGATATTCATGTATAATCATACATAATGTTTCCCCTGATTCAAATTATCTAAGCAAACTGCATATGAATGAAGTTTACTTTACAGAGAGAGACGCAAGTGCTGCAAACATGTAATTGTGACCAGTGGATTTCATCCTGAATTACAATTGAATAAGTCTATACAAAATAAATTTACAAAAAATATTTTATCATCAACAATATTGTCTTTTATTCTCTGGAAATTCTTATAATACACTTTGTTGATGTAGAAATGTTATATATGCTACATCAACACGTACATACTTAGCGTGATACTTAGTGTTTCATTAGTAATATTTAATCAATGTCACGCTTCGAGCAATTCAGATTCATTATTACACTGTCCCTAAACTCCCGTTACTTTTCAAAACATCAAATATTTGAGATAAATGTTCGTGATTTTTTTTTTATTATTAAGTGTTTTTAGAACTTACATTTTTGTTTGCATTCACAGTTGTTGCATTACGATGATAAACCATAAGTAATAATTCAGGTATATCTTACAGGCAATAAAAGACGCACGAGAAGTATTTTAAGTGCTGCTGCACAAACTATAAAGGCTGCTGAAAAGTTTTCAGAAAACAGTTATATCCAATTTTTCATGAGGTTTTACGTGCTGTAATGGTAACAGGATTTTGTGGACACATCTTAATTTCAACAACTAGCTGGGCAAACTGAAATTCAGACACTGAACAACACTTAAAAAAACAGGTACATATGTCTCAGTTATTATATGATTTGTAATGTTTTTGGAGGACTTTGTGGTCACATTGTATGTGACATACGCAACGCAAAAAACATTTTAAAGGTGTAAAAAAATATTTTTTGATTCAAATGAATAATATTTACTAAACTATTATTATAATAAAATTTTCATCCATTCTCCGGTGAGAAAAATAAATATAACTTTTCTGTTGCTGGTGTGAAAAAATTATTTTAAACATTCTTAGATTTGCTAATGAAATGCAGTAAGAGTACATGACGGCATGAGTAAACGAGATGAAAGAATGCCAAAGCATGCCCCACAAAATATCGTAAATGGATGTGAAACTGCAACAATGTAATATTTTAAAGGCTAAAAAGTAGAAAATAAAGTTAAAAAAAGAGCTTAATGTTACAAAAATGCACTTTTATCAATTAAAAGTTTAATATTATTTAATTTACGATTATATGTGGAGAAATCAATTTAGAAATCCTTAAAAAAAGTTTTAATAATGTTTCATTTTTTTTCTTTCCTGTTGCGAGATCTTAAAATGGAAACAGTGAAAAAATTATATACACTTTAATAAATTCCCTTGCTTCGGCTTTTTACCAAGCGGAGAATTTTTCATAATCGAGTTCAGTGCCAACGCCAAAATAATGTATTATAACAGAACTTTTTGGGAAAAAACGTAATTGCATTCAAAAGATTAAGCGTGATATTCAATGCTTATAAAAGAGTGCTTTTAAATATATATTTTTTTACTTTTATACTTATTTTTATCTTAGAAAATAAACTATATTTTTCGTAGTAACAACTTAAAAAATATAGGAAATACCTAGAAATTTCAATAACTAGATACCAATAAATGCCTGAAAACCGTCTTATTGAACAGATTCTAAAATTTTCTTGAGACAGTTTTCAAATGCGTATCATACTTCCATTTCAGGTGCATTAAGTTTCTATAGAAATAAATTTATTCAAATGCGTATCACGTTTCTTCAAGGAAATCTAAAATTTTCTGTTTGAAGTGATATGCTTGTATGAGTAAAAAAATATCATTTAAAAGAGTACATTTGATGAAAAATATTTTACAGTTTTAAAAAATATATATTTATTATTTTTACAGTATTTCGTTTATTATATATTTTCTGTTTCAATGCAGGCATTCAGTTTTCGACTGAATTTCAAAATAACTTTAGTTTATATATAAATTACAGCATATGAAATTACGAATTTTCAAGACATGTAATGCATAGAAGTTCAAAAGATATGTTTTCATATAAATAAATTGTTTTTTGTGAGATTTTGTTTGAATTTATCAGAGGATAATCTTATAAAATGTTCTGTATAAAAATATAAAGCAAAATAATCATCGCAAAATCTATTTCCTATAAGAATAAATTTGTCAGAAAATATAATTTTCTGGAGATTCTGTTTTAACTAAAACAGGTTGCTATTGTGTTATACATTTTTCTTTTAAATATACGTTTTAGGGAATAATTCGGAAAAGGCGTGCTTTATTAAATTATTTTTCATTTGATTAATCATTTTTCTAAATATAAAATGTATCCAAATTAAATATAACTCTCAGGCATGCTGTAAATTATTTTTGTTTTACAAGGGAATGTATAGGTTTTAAAATATAATTCAGTATTTCTATCTAAATGGTACATGTGGAATCGTATTGTTCGGCGTCTAATAAGAAAAAATACACATTTTGACGTTAAAAAGAAATCAACTAAAAAATATACAGTTCATCCAAAGTAGTTGAACATCTTACATTTACGATCCAAAACACTATTCCTACTTACTCACAAACATGTCGCGTTAAATGGTGCCTTTTGAGCGTAAAATGGCCTTGAAAGTGGTATGGTATACCGTCAACTAGATGTCACAAAAATTGATCTAATTCTTCTAAAATCAATGGCTGTGTTGTAGATTATCGGATGCGTTATTTTAAATGAAATCACAGCATCGTAATAGGATTTATATTAGAATGTTTGCGGTACAATGGTAGTAAAAAAAACTCATTCTCTTGTTTCTCGAATCATTCCAAAAAAGTACGAGCTTTCTAACAGAGAAAATTTGTTTATATACGATGCCATTATTGTCAGGAGGGAAGCACATGAAGTAGTGTAATTTGTCCATTAGAATCTTTAAATAGGTGGAAGTATTGATATAATTCTACACTGATAATAGACTCAAAGATAATAGGCCATGTTCATGCCTTAATTAAATTACAGACACTTCAATTTCGCCACCAGGTTGTTTCCTTAAGATATTTGGATACCATGGCAATAAACAAAACTCATTCTCTTGTTTCTCGAATCATTCCAGAAAAGTACGAGCTTTCTAAAAGAGTGCATGTGCTTTTTATACGATGCCATTATTGTCCGGACGGACTGTGCACATGACGTGGGGAAATTAGTCCCTTAGAAACTTTAATTAAGTAGAAGTACTGATATAATTCTACAATGATAATAGAGCCAAGTTCATGCCTTAATTAAATTGCACACACTTTATTATCGCCACCAGGTTGTTTCCTTAAGATATTTGGGATACCATGGCAGTAAACAAAACTCATTCTCTCGTATCTCGAATAATTCCAGAAAAGTACGAGCTTTCTAACAGAGCGCATTTGCTTTTTATACGATGCCATTATTGTCCGGACGGACTGTGCACATGAAGTGGTGAAATTGGTCCTTAGAATCTTTAATTAAGTTGAAGTACTGATATAATTCTACACTGATAATAGAGCCATGTTCATGCCTTAATTAAATTGCACACACTTCATTTTCGCCACCAGGTTGTTTCCTTCTAAAAGTGCCGCTAAGAAGAATGTTCCTCTTGGTAAACGTCACACACTAGCTTATATATCCAAATGATGTAAACAAAACGAGATTCGTCTGTCAAAGAGACGTTATTGTACTCACCAATTTTCTATTCCGCATAACAATGAGTCTGATGCATGATTTAACGGTGATAAATTACTGTGAGCATAGGTACACGAATGGAGTGGTGTTTTTATAGTCCCATAGACAACAACGTACGATTAAAGGTGTGTTGCCTGAAATTCGGTGCATCACCTCTGGTAAATTCCTTGGCGATTTCAGTCGCATCAGCATATCAGTAGCTCTTGTAGTATTTTAAATGGGCGTTGCTAAAACAGCTGTTGCCTGCGACTGCAGAGCAATGAATGAATAGCTTAAAAATTAACGTAAAATATCCCAACCTATGGACCGTAGCAGGAACTGTGCGATATTTTTGTAATACGAAATTTAATTTGAGTGTTCACCATTATTCAGAGCGTACTGACTGGTTTATACGTAAAGTTACTTCACCATCTATATTGCATGGAATCAGTTCAGTGAGCATTTTGTCTCTCGTGGATTTAAAAACTCTCTCAGAATTGGAACTGAAAACCATAAAGGCGTTTCCGTGCTACACACACAAACTGTGGCAACGATGTCTGAATTTGTGACTGGGACTTCTGAAAAATTATGTAACCTTAATAACAGAGATGGCTGTGTTGGATCAACTTTGCTCTCGCGATCAGTAATGCTAAAGTTTGATAATAAAAATCAGTACAACTTCTTATTTGTAGTATGAAATGTAGGTAAGAGAAAACAATAACGATTCTATAAAATGTATTCAATGCATATTATTTAAACTTTTTTCACTAAAATTTGTGTAAAATTGTTTTAACCTATACTGTTGAAAAATGTTTTAATAAACAGTGTTTAAATATTTTCAATATAATTGTTTACATTTAAATAAATATAATAATAAAAAAATATGTTTTTGAAACAAATTTCATATATTAAAAACAATGGCCGATTGAAGTATATTAACCTATTTTAAAAATGGTTATCGTTACGTTTTTGCACGTAAAACAATATTTTTATATTATTAGACGTTGATCTGAAAACAAATAATTATCATCATTAATATGAAACTTTGTCAATTTGATAGTGTTTTCTTACAATAAATAAATAATTATCATTATTAATATGAAACTTGGTCAATTTTGATAGTATTTTCCTTAAATAAATAAATAATTATCATCATTAATATGAAACTTTGTCAATTTTGATAGTGTTTTCATAAAAATAAATATATAAATATAAGATATAAATATATTAACTGATTTCAATTTTTCTTTTTGCGTTATACTTCGACTTTAGAAAGGCAACTTTTACGAAATATTGGAAGTAGGTCTGAATTTCATTTCTTTATTAATTTCAAAATATGTCATTTTTTATGATATTTTAAAGTATTTAATTGAGATGAACCTAAAGATATTAAACAATTAAAAATGTGTTATTCTTCTAAATACAAAAGGTAGTTTTCGGCTCTATTGAAAGTTTTTCTGAAAAATTTCGATATTTTCGATCCACAATAATGTTTAACTGCATCCGATGGTTAAAGTTTTTCAGCAGATTCAATGACTTATTTTCCTCCCTAACACTGTCATCGCACTACACATAATCAACACATTTGTTGACGATATTCTTCTCGTCAAATTCTTCATTTTCTATTATCTTTCCATCAACATGAACAAATTGACTAAAACCATAGTTGAAAGTTAGATAACTCGGTTCGTCTTTACCTTGCAGAGAGATTTGTGTTTATCTCACAGAAAGAATAGCAGATCTTGTAGAAATAAAATTCTATTTTACGTGCAGTTTGAAGTGTAAAGAAAAGTAAAAAAGAAAAAAAAAAACCCGCTCTATAATTTTTTTTCTCATTTTCATTTTCATACATTTCGTTATAAATATAACGTTTCGTATTCTGCATTCTTTGACATTTTTAACCACTAAATTTTGTAGAGCAATTCGTTTTATCGTACTTTTTGTTATAAGGTGCTTCAACTGTAATACAAAACTTTAGAGATAGGTAGGGTAAAGCCAGGAGAGATGGTGTGATCGGAGAGATTGTGCACTTAGATGTTCGGGGGGAAGTAGTAGAGTGAGCTCGCAGCGACTCCAGGTAGTTGTAAAACAGCAGCAGTGGAGTGTCTACATGAAAGTGCAAGTTGATTGTTTTGAGCTTCTAAGATAAAGTATTGCTATTTTGTTTTGTTTTTCCAAAGTAAGTGCTTGAATTTTCATAGATATTCATCAGAATTTCTATACAATGTCAGTAGTACAAAATATTTTTAACTTAAACGATTTCTCATAAGCGACTAATCTAGACTAACAGTATGAACATCAACGGTTCGTTTTAGTAGCGGCTATGTTTATATAAAAGGCCGCGCAATCTCTCCTACCAAAATTGGAGAGTTTGCGCATCTGGTACTTAGGAGAGAAGACGCATTGTTTCCATTAGTTTCCATGCTAGGAGAAATTACGCAGCTTATTGGTAAATTTGCATAAAAAATGAAAAATTAAAATGGACTAATTTTAAGTTAAACGTGTTATCAAGTAACTTAATTTTATTTTGTAATCTTATCTGGACTTGCTTTTTCTGATTCTTTAATTTTTTTCCCCTTTAATTACAATTTTTTAATCGTTTTTAAAATTATTTCCTTTTCTGATTCTTTAATCATTAGGTTGAAATATTCACTCCTAATACAATAATATTTGTTCACAAAAACCTTACAAGAATTTCATTTAAGTATAATTAATATTGTTAACAATTTAATTGTAGTTATTATTAATAACAATCTCTCCTACCCATGTGCGCAATCACACCAACCCTGTAAAGACATATTGCGCAAAATAACTTTCTTCGTTTTATTACAACTGATCTATTAAATTACAACATAACAACAAAATAGCAATGGAAATTCATAAAAAACAAATGACGTAAAAATTATTCATAGATAGTTTAGCAAAAAATTTGAATTTTACGCAGACGCTCCTAGCTTTACCATATATTGCTAAATTTTCTGACAAACTTAAAGAAAATTGTTTTTTGTCTACAGATGTCAGTAATTAAATAATATAAAGTAATTTCCTATACAAAATAATATTTCATAATATTAACTATTAAAAGTAACACAAAAATTATAAAATTCATAATTGAACTTTACAAAATTTTAATGAATTCTAATGAATACAATTTGTCTAATTTAAACGTATCAAGAACATATATATATATAGATATAGATATATGTGTAAACCCGATTCCCATGATAAACTTTGTCTTTTAACAGAACCTCAAAAATTTCCCGCTTTAACTTATTATGGATATATTTGACATATTTATAATTAATTATGAAAGCGCCTCATAGTTCAAATTTAAGCCTCATTATACATGTCATAAACTTCACGATTTCATGACCGCATTTTTGAAGCACATAAGCATCAGGAAGGTACTTTGACTTTTACTTTAAATGAGTGCTGTAACAATTTTCAACGCGTGACATTTTCAAATTTTATATAATTGCCAATTAGTAATTTATTAAGCGTGCAGAAATTTCATAAATAATTTTTCGTTTATTAAAGGATTTTGTAAGATTCTTGGTGAGATACTAATAACTTAATTAAAGTATGTTAACAACAGTTAATTTTTAAACATGATAGAAATTGTGTACTAAGTATTGACATTATGAAACACTCAACAACATGAAGAAAATATTATAACAAGAAAAGAAACGGTAAAAAAATAAGTTGGTTTCCTCTGAAAGAATGTAACTTATTAAATTAATATATGTTTATCACAAGATACGGATAACATTTCCTGCTATAAAATTCATAAAACAAAACAACGTAATAAAGAAAAAAAACAATGATTTAAATATTACTCATTTCCACAGGGTGGTCAAAAAATAATTCCCCAACATATTTAAATTTATTTTAAAGCAACAATATTGAATGGTCATAAAAGTTGCTTTTTGACAATTTCTTCCAAACAGTGGAATAATTTTGTTAAAACACTTGTGTAATAACTGAACTGTATTTAAATAAAAAAATTCCCGTAGATCAAGATGAATTCAGCCTTCTATTAGAAATATATCTTAATATAAATAACCTAGTTTACGAGGGCAATTTGATAAGTCCGTGACTTTGAAATGAAAAAACCAATATACACACCAAAATGCATTTTATTTTTCGACATAATCTCCTTTCATATTGATACACTTTTTCCAACGATGTTCTAACTTTTTTAATCCTTCCAAAAATAAGATTTCTCAAACTCCTCAAAATAGGAACTTGTGTCATTAATGATCTCAGAATTTGAAGAAAATCTCTTTCCACCAAGCCATTTTTTTAAATTTGGAAAAAGAAAAAATCACTGGGGGGCCAAGTCAGGGGAGTAGGGTGGATGAGGGAGCAATTCGTATCGTAATTCAACCACTTTAGCGGCTGTGATTGCAAACGAGTGCGCTGGCGCATTGTCGTGATGAAAAATAGCTTTTTTCTTGGACAAATGGGCAGCTTTTCTTTCAATTTTGCATTAAAACGGTCGAATAAATCAGCATAATACTGTCCGGTGATCGTTTTTCCTTTTTACAGATACTAAATGAGGATTACGCCCTTGAGTCCCAGAAAACTGCGCCATAATCTTTCCGGTCGATGGAACTGTTTTTGCCTTTTTCAGAGCACGTTCATTAGAAGAAGTCTACTGTTTAGGCTGTTCTTTCATTTCTGGTGTGCAGTAATGTATCCATGTTTCATCAACTGTAACATAATGCCGAAAAAATTAGCTTGAATTGCGCTCGAACTTGTCCAAACTTTGCTTTTAAATGGTTATACGAGTCCGCTTTTGATCCACTGTCAGAAATCGCGGCACCCATCTTGCTGATAACTTTTTCATGCCCAAATGTTATTGAATATAATGTTATAAATATAATGTTAATATATAAATGTTATTGAAGATATTGAATACACGTTCATTTGAAATGTTTACCTTCTTAGCTACCTCACGCATTTTCACACGGCGGTTTTTTAACACTATATCAGGGAATTTTGTTGAACATTTCTTCAGTTGTGATCTCAATTGGACGTCCAGAACGTTCTGCATCTGTTGTGCTCGTACGGCCACAACGAAATTCCGTAAACCATACCATGTGATGGATCAAAGTCCCCATAATATTTTTTTCAACTTTTTTTCAGTTTCGGTAATTGTTTTTCCGCGCAAAAAATAGCGTTTTATCAAAACACGAAATTATTTTTTCTCCATAATCAATACAATCACACCAATCGTTTGCTTTTGAATCCAATAGAACACAATGTATTTAAAATATCGTCTGCAAAATGCACGAATGTTGCCGCAGATAATAATAAATTGAAAACATAATAATAAGAGTGCGATCAGTCTGCCACCTTTTTTAAAGTCATGTAGATATCAAACTGCCCTCGTATTAACAGTCAGTTTTGTTTAAAAATTGAAACTGCACATCAATTTATTATCGCATGTAAAAAAAGCACGTACGAATTTTTTGTAGTTTTGCATATCATCTACGGATATTATTCAAACCACATATTATTCAGAATGTAATTTAGTAGGTTAAAAAGCATAACACAACTACAAAAAAACTTGCAGCAATTATTGCACATAGAAAACAATGTATACTCGTTTTTTTTTTTTTTTTTTTTCGTGTTACCTTATACAAAAGTTTTTACATGGACCTATTAATAAATGCTAAATATTTCAGGCATCACTTTGTATGAAATAAACATTATAGTTAATTCCAATAAACACATACCTAAACAATCATCACATACCTCGTAAAATTTGCAACATTGATATAATATAACATTGTTACAACTCACGTTCAAAACGTACCGTCAATTGGTATTATTCAAGTATTATGAATGTACTGATTGTTAATGATTTGCACATCCGTTTCCATACGAAACACGTTGGATTGGAGTATGGTAACATATGTCATATCTTTTAAGTTTGAAGATTTATGATTTCGTTAAGATATATTTTAACCAATTTGCACCTATACATTATAATGCATTCAAACTCATTTGTGTGGTTCTATAAACGAACAATGAATGCTATATTGATAATTTTCAAACAGAAAAATTTTAAATTGTACCTAGCAATTCTAGCACACTTGTAAAAAGTTGAACTGTCACTTAGATATGGCCAGACAGAAAGATAAAACGAAGTCATAAACAGATTTTAGCTAAAGATTAGATTTTTATTGCTAAAAGATAATGGGCCACAAAAACAGAAAGTATTCTATATGCCTGATTATAGTATTTTTTGAAATCTCCGGATAAGTATAGTTGAAAAAAGGCAATAAAATTTCAGAAATAGTACGCGAAGATCTCTAAACAGGCATTTTGTATTTAAAAATTCATAAATTGAAAAAAGCATAAAAATAGAAAACAAGATAAACACAAAAATTTTATAACAAGCATATGAAATGATAGCCGAATTAAAAAATATATTTGTAAAATAAAATTGAAAAATATAATTTCAAATATTGAATATGCTCTTTAAAATTGTCTATCTACATATTTTCACACAAATTTCAAAACTATGTGTTGATCAAATTATACATCAATAATTTTCAAAAATATTTTCATTAATTTTAACTCCAATTTTCTTCTTTCATTTTTCTCTTTCAGTTTCTTCTTTCATTTTAAGACAAATATTTTGTTAGGAATCTAAAATGAAATATTTTCAGTTTAAATTGTATTATTCAAAATAAATAAGGTTTCATTTCCGTTCGATAATTTTCTATTAAATTATCGACAGACGTAGTAGGATAAAGTAACGTAGTTTAAGATATTTGCAATTACAGAAATATAAATAGTTCGAAACAAATAAACTATTTCTCCTGATTTATATATATATATATATATGTTATATAAAAATTTATTTAACAAAATATCCTTCCATTTTATTCGCATTAATATTTTAAAATTAATCTAACTTCTGTCATAGTCAGTATTTCCTTAATTCTTAATAATATCTATTCCTATTTAAAGTCCTTTTAAAAGTAAATATCCGTATATTAATAATTATTTTATTCCAAATCTTAATCTAAAATTTAAGATCATTCGTAACTTTTATCAGTTCCCCAATCTATAAAATTCTGAGACGCGTTCTCATTTCGAATGTTTTTTAAAGCCATTTTCTTTTTATTATTATTATTATTATTGCTCTGAATTTTTCGCGCGCTTGGGATTTTAACTTCTAAATTGGTCCGCACCCAAGTAAGGGGATTCTTTAATGTTTTAACCTCGCCCTCTAGCCTCATTCGTTGGGCTGGAGCTAGCTTCTCACTCATTGGGTTGAGCGCTCGTGACGTAATTCTGTGTATGTTTCCGCGGAGAGATCAAAACTGGCCCGCGCCGGTCGGAGCGGCAGATTTTTGACGTTTTCGGAAGCTAAACAAGTATGTGTCTGGTATTTGTATGACCGTAGAATATTCAACTGGCCCAATAACATCTTAATTCAATGAAGTGAAGCAACGTTAGCCAGAGGGCTATAAGTTTTAGACCCTTTGGGAATCGTTTATATTTTGTTCGTCTTCTAATAAAATTATTTGTCTGGAGATTGGCTGGATTTACTGGAGAAATTCTGTGATCTCATTTCATTGCCTTACTACTTCGCCATACTCGCTAAATTCGACTGCAACTTGCTATATCATTGAAGGACTGCCATCTTTTCATCGAATAGTATTCATCGTAATATCTCAAGCTCGTCAAAATGCCACATATATATATATATATTATCGAATTATTTGTATGTATATATTTAATTTACTTTTGATATATGACCTTTTAATTCAAATCTTAGTTAATATTTCTTATATAACTTGCGAACACAGCGAAAAATGCTTTTCAGCATTATTAAATGTCGTCTGGAATTTATGTATGTACAAATACATACAGGTCAAGGATTTTTTGTCAATAATTTTAATGTATATCAGATTGGATATATAAATACAACTTCGATTTTAATGCCTTTACGTATGTATTTGAGCTTCGTAAAAGTAATTTCATTCATTACTTAAGATTGCAAACGCACATAAGATTATTTAAAAAATATGCAATAAAAATTTTAAAAAAATGATTAAAAAAGGATTGACAATTGCATCATTGTTCATTGATAATTTTTTCACAACACATTTCATTAATTTATTGAAGCGTTTAAAGAGTCATACTTGAATATTCTTGAGTGGAACAAGACAACGATTGCCACGTTCGAGATTTTGTAGCGTAACCAGATTTTTAGAAGATGGAAACAATCACGATAACAAACTAAGTGGCCGCTTGGGTATTTTTACTCCTGCCAAACATGGTATTGAGAATTTATCGTGAAACTAAAGAATTAAATGCTGCAGTCACGAACGAAGTGTATGAAAAATCGATTTTCATATTTTAGTTTATCGTACTTAGTTTAGTTTATTGCACCTAATGTACTGAAGAACTGGAATTTTTCTCAGTTCTACTATTTTTTACTAGTCCCACGATTTTTCGATTGTATATTCAAGGTATTTGCATCTCGCCTTTGACAGTTCCGTGATTTAGGGCATTGTGCTTTTCTCTCTAAAAACTTTCATGTGGAAAATTTTATTTCACAGCATTGCATAAAACTTTCACATTTGAGTCTTTGTCTCTTAATACATGCAACAGATACAGAATGAGTCTGTCGTATGCGATTCTACCTTTAAAGTGTATTATTATAGCTAAAACTTGTGCTTTTCTCCATATGTTTTTTTTCGGTGGAGGCCTTTACTAAGTAACACTTCAAAGAATTCTACAATTTCTTTGGGTCTCTTGAAAATTTTAGTATGCGATAGATACACAATATTAAACTTACGCTTCTGTGTAATAATTGTTCGATGAGTGTTTTTACTTCATACCACTTTAAAGGCTTTTTCTTTTCAGTTTGTTGAAGGCTTCGTGTCTCTTGTTGTTGCATACAAAATACACAGTGTATATAACGTTAGCGAATCGGTCTTAGAGATCACTTATTACAGTGAATTAAACTTTAGTTTTTCTGTTAAAAGACATCGGTAGCCTGTTTACGACATTTTATCTCTCAATGCTACTTATGTACAACTGAGATACATCATCATTTCCTTATTTATGAATAGGAGCATCCTAATCCATAAAAATATATATTAATAATAAGCTAATTTACTTAGCGTCTATTTACTATTGTTGTACAATATTCGGCTTCAAAAAATAGTTTAATTATGATTTTCAATTAAAGAAATAGAAAAAAAAACCTCTTTTTTTCTTATATTTTATCATTTTTATATTTATGCGAATAACTAAATACACATTTCAATACATTTAAATTAATGAATTCGTCTTTTCATTTTATATTTGTCACAAACAATTTCAGCTAAACTGTAACCACTGCAGCACAAAGATCATAAGCGTATTTTCTACTTAATTTTTTTTGTTTTAAAATAAATTCGTAATCTGTGCGGAATATGACTTTTATAAGTCGTACATAACTCAAAATCTTCTTTTAAAATTTTTACCATTTCTGTAGAAAACGAAGCGTTTTTGTTTATTTGTTTTTATTTTCAATTTTACACCCGTCAGATTAATATCACCTGCATTGAGATTTTACTTTAAAATCTATTTCAAAAACAAAAAGTCTGAACCTTTTTTTTTTAAAAGAAAACATGATTGCACTATTAAATAAGAAAGTTAAAACAATCTTAAAAAATAGGATTTTGGACAGAAAAACATGACAAATTTTCGATATTAAACATAAACTATATTCTGAGAGAATAAGTGAATTGTTCGTGAAATTGTTTAAACTGTAATAAACGTATTTTAAGGTAGTTATATTTTTAGAAAAAGGAAAATACATTTAAAAAACGAATTTGAAAATTTGGGAAAGAAATCACAACATAATTTCTTTTTACAGGTAAATATGGAAGAACAATATTTTAAAAATCAATGATAAATTCTGAACATCTATTTTCTTTTCTCGAAAATTCGAGAAAACTATTTGTTTTATCGCTGCGTATAATAAATATGAAGTACAAGAACTAACTACAAATATACATATATTAATTGCCAAATTAGTAGTTTTTACATTTATTTAATTGCTATTGACACTAATGCATTCACTCAAGTTAATTACCCTCGAGTACACGTCTGATATAAACTGTCTATAACGTGCCAAATTATCATAGGTTTAACTTTGCTTATTAAATTAAAATTAAAATTTAATAAATTTTTTCCGCAGGTTGTTTTGTTGGTATGTCTAGAAATATTACAATTTCATAGTGAATTGTGTGGTATTCGCATAATATATATTAAATTCCATATACGCAATCTGCTCATTTTCAAAGTTTGACAAAAAATAACTGTATACAGCATTTCTGAAATAAATATATGCATACGTATTATACAATTTTTAAAAAGTCACAATTATAATATTGTTTTCTACTGGCATTAAACATATCTCAAGCTATAGCCCTGCTTATTTCAATATTTATACTGACACGTGTTGTGATAAATCATTTCAAGACTTATAAATGTATTTATAAAAGAACAGACTGGAATAAATCTTTAATGTAATTTAATTAGGATTAAAAAAAACTTATTATATTTTTCCTGCAATTTTATCAAATTTTCGTTAAATTCTGAATACCCACTACATACGTACTTGATATTAAATAGTACGTAATTTCCATTATGATTTCTGGGATTAAAGAAAGTTTTATATTTTTTATAATTTAGCTCCAAATACGAACTGATTAAAACGGACGAAAGAACGAGCATTTTATGTTCATGAAGGCCTTTTAAGGACATACTAGATGTAACCCGTCAAAGCTTGCCGGCAATTTAAAAAAATCATAGCTGTTTTAAAATATTTAAAATATTTGCATAATAATTCACATAAATTAAAAAAACCACCTCGAATTAAAGCTAGGTTTGGGACCGGCAATTTGCTGAGTTGCACTGGCACATGCACTCACAGAATTTTTTCATCTGACACTTTTCCATTTATTGGCACAACAGCGATAAATCATACACAATTCTCACTATACAACTTCAGTGAATGAAAAATGCATTTATAACCTGCATTTATAAACACCACAAACTTTTCCCTCTGCTAATTTGATAACCATTTTTTCATTATAGTGTATCTAAACACAGTTTGTGAGCAATCAATGTCAGATAATGACAATCCTATATGATTTATCGGTGTTCTGTCAGTAAATGGAAAACTCTCTTAAGTTTTGCATTGCATACTTTTTTATGTATAGGGTTCTTAAATATCTTTATATTTTCAAAAGAATCTGATATATATATATATATATATATATATATATATATATATATATATATATATATATATATATATATATATATATATATATATATAAGATTTTGGCTGTTGTCTAGGTGTAATGAGTGATAGTCCAGATGTTTTTCAAAGTTATTAACGTTATACTTTTAATATCTTGATTATAGTATAAAATATTTACAATATTAATTTAAACTGGTATACATTTGGAGTTGATCCGACCGTCTGTTGGGCTTAAATATTAGTTAAATGCGTGGTTCTTCAACCGGCAAGGAATTAATAAAGAAACAATCGCTCGACCCGTCTGATCGAGACGAGAGCTATGGCACATCTACTTTCTTCTCACGATGACAAATGCACATCATCAATTTTCTATTGTGCGCGAAACATTCGAATTTGGGTTCCACTTCACAAGCTTCAATAAAATATGTGCTTTGGTTTGCAGTCCAAAGTTCAGATGAAGAAATACTGCGACCACATATATATCCTAAAATTTAAAAATATTTAAATTATTGCTGATTATAGATATTTTCAACTTAGCATATATAATAAACTAAAAGATTCTAACATTCTAAAACATTTCTAACTAGACATTGATCAACATTTTATAAATATAGTGAATTACATACCATCGCATAAAATTTTTATAATTGGAAAAAATAAATGCTTTTCGAAGATCAAACACTAACAATTTCATTACAATTTTAAGTAACATATATAAAAAAAAAAATAATAATGTAAGTTTTCTAGATAAAAAGGGCGGCAATTTTTTTTTTAATTATTTTTAGTTAAAACATTAATACTGAAATGTAAAAAAAAAAAAAAAAAAAAAAAAAAAAAATATATTATTCAGCATCCTCTACATGTGAATCACCCAGTCAGGAGACACATTGTGAGCTTTAGAGGAACGACAAACCAAACGGAATTTCCCCATGGATTTTTATCATTATTAGAAGTGGAAATTTTAAGTGAGACAAACGCACTTTCTTACTCTCACGTGAGCATCCAATGATGAGAATATTATGATACCATGCAATAAAATACAACAAAGTTTAAGAGTGTATACATTGCACCGAGATGACAGAACTTAAAATGTCGAATAAGCTACAAGCTCGAAACTTGAATCATTATGCCACTGCGGATATAACAATACGTCCACAATATTTTAACAATGTGGTATATTGCATTCTGTAAAAGTTAATTAAGATATATACAGTTACAAAAAGTTCACTTCATTATTGGTTAAGCAGCATTTTATAAATAGTACTTCCAATAAATGGATTATATAAATATTTAAGAAAAAATACGAAAATGTACAAAATGGATGAATAATTAAATATTTCGATAAAACAATGGAAAAGTACTACTCTTTGTTTCACTTTATTTTTACTTTTACACAAATACATTATTCAAATTTTATATTTAGCCCAATTGCAACAATACCAAATTTAAATTAATAAGAGTTTTTGTGAAAGAAGTTTATCATATTTTTTAATTTTAAGCTAATATATATATTTTTTTATTCTCTCACCCAACTGCTCACCCGAATTTTTAAGAATAATAATTGCTGCAATACATTTTTATTAGCACTACCATTGTTTAGAAGCATGTTTACTTCAATATGATAAACATTAAAGTTTTATAAATTAAAACATGTATTCATAAAATGAGAAAATTTGATAAACAAATAGCGAATTATTCAAAATTATACGTTTTTAATGTAATGTAAACATTTTCGAAAACATTTGAAATAACTATATGCATACTTATTTATTTTTGGATATATTTGCATATTTTAAATATAAAAATACGCCTGAATTTAATTTTAGAAATGGAGTTGAAGATTTGAATGTCAGATGTAGATTTTTTACAATCAAATTCAAATGAAAAGAAATCACCATACGTACAAAAGCTAATAAAATTTGACATTTAAAACAAATTGCATACTGGATAAAATAACATGCATAACACTAAATGAAAATACAATTTTCTTGAAAAAAAAAACAATAATAAAATTATTATTTTCGGAGAAACAATGTGATATTTATTCTGTTTATATATTCTATTATTGAAAATAATGCTTAATTCAGCATATTTTTATATGAAAATGAAATACATATTTTCTTATTTTAAAATGATTTTGAGAAAGGAAATAAATAATAATACTAAAGTTTACTGAATACATACATTTTCCAATAATTTGTCTCTATATTTTATCATAAATCCATTTAAATGCATTTAATCTTTGCATGAATTTAATTATTTATTTGTTTACTTGCAAACTACAAAAATTATTAAAATGATATATATATTTTTTTATTTATCATTATGGTATTATGAATAATACGACAAACCATGAACTTTGAATTAAAATATTTACCTATCTAATTAAGTGTTCTAGAATAAGAAATTGTTTAGCAAATGTTTGTCTAGCAAACTTGTTTAACAAAAAAAAAAAAAATGAAATTCATCAACATAATTTTAAAAAATACAATACCTAATAGATATATTACAATGAGTGATCATGCTGATATTATAACACCAATCTATAAATTTAAAATTAATTTATTAAACAGGAGGATCGAAAATCATGATACTCATACATTTTCATAAAATTCAAATTTGTTGAAGATTTTCCTTCACTAACATATCTGGTCAAGGCATTATTTAAAATAATAATTTGTCTTGAGATGGTGTAGATAAAAGTAAATTTTACACTTTATGCGCTTAATGGATAAGAGCATGCAGCAGTCATATTAGGTGTCGTGGTCGCGGCAGGAAACGTCCCAGATTCAATACAAACTTATGACATTTAAAATATACTTTGACATTTTAGATTTCAGACATTAGTGTAAAATATTTTTAGCTTGATTTTTTTTTTAAATTCATGTATTTAATAATAATATTAGGCAATTCACCAGTTATTTCCGAGTAAAAGTGTAAAAACTCAAGAAGCATTTGCATACAAAAAAGAGGACTTTATAAAAGATTGTTTGGGTAATAATCGAGTTTAATAATTATCATGATAAATAAAAATATAAAATAAATTAGTAAATAAGTACTAAATATAAAATGTTTGGTAAGGTAAAGCCAGGAGAGATGGCGCGGTCGGAGAGATTGCGCAGATAGAGGTTCGGGGTGAAGAAGTACAGTGAGCGCACAGCGACTCCAGGTAGTTCTACAACAGCAGTAGTGGAATGTCTACTTGAAAGTGCACGTTGATTGTTTTGAGTGTCTAAGATAAAGCTTTGCTATTTTGTTTTATTTTCCCAAATTAAGTGCTTGAATTTTCATAGCTATTCATCAGAATTTCTATACAATGTCAGTAATACAAAATATTTGTAACTTAAACGATTTCGCATAAGCTACTAATCTAGACTAACAATGTTAACATCAACGGTTCGTTTTAGTAGCGGCCATGTTTATATAAAAGGCCTACAAAAAGTTTGCGCATTGCTACTTAGGAGAGATAGCGCATTGTTTCCATTAGTTTCCATGCTAGGAGAGATTACGCAGTTTATTGGTAAATTTGCATAAAAAAATGAAAATTTAAAATGGACTAATTTTATAAACGTGTTATCAAGTAACTTAATGTTATTTTGTAATCTTATCTGGAATTACTTTTTATGATTCTTATTTTTTTTTTTTTTTTTTTTTTTTTTTTTGCTTTAATTAAAATTTTTTAATCCTTTCTAAAATTATTTCTTTTTTCTGATTCTTTAATCATTAGGTTCAAATATTTACTACTAAAATAATAATGTTTGTTCACAAAAACCTTACAACAATGTCATTTAAGTGTAAATATTATTGTTAACAATTTAATTGTAGTTATTATTAGTAACAATCTCTCGTACCCTTGTGCGAAATCACACCAACCCCGAAAGGACAGATTGCGCAAAATAACTTTCTTGGTTTTATTACAACTGTTCTATTAAATTACAACACAACAACAAAATAACAATAGAAATGCATACAAAACAAATGAAGTAAAAATTATTCATGGATACTTTAGCAAAAAAATAATATTTAGATATTTTATTGCTATTCTTTTGAATTGTGCGCAGACTCTCCCAGCTTTACCGTATGATACAGGATAGAACTGGGACCTTCTAAAGAGAAAACTTAGTTATTTATTTTGAACAGAAGAAAACTTGGGAAGTATGGGCGAATTGGAGAAAATGCTAGCTTTTGTAAGCTATTTAATGTAACCAAACTCCTTTTGGTTGCATTTCTGACGAAAAATAAACAAATAATGTTTTTATTTTTATTTTTTTTAAGCATTTAACAAATAAAATAGCAGCCTTCATATTTAGCTTGACCCTATAAATGTGCAGCCGATAGACAACAATAGGTAACCAATTATAGGAAATTTTGACATTAAATTTAACATTTATGAAGCACTTCAAAAGTGTTTCATAATAGCCGATTTTATTTGAAATGCTGATAGAAGAATTGTGTTTATGTTAATTAAATTTTTGAATAAAATGTTTTCTTCCTATGTTCAAATGGTAAGAGTCACAGTTGTTTTCCAGTGTTTATGTCTTTCTGGACTTCTTCGTTTCCAAATAGAACTTAAGGACTTGTTGACCAAGAAAGTTATACAATATTTTGAGCTCTCCAGAAATCACCCACATATGATCATTTTATTTTATGTATACGTAAATGAAATCAAGATTAACTTTTTATCGAAGTAAATTTTTTCTTGTGTTTTTAATGATAAACTCAGCACATATGTAACATTGGGAGAGATTACATAAGAAAGACTGCGGACAGTCCAACGAATATCCATTCCAAGTTTTGGTTATACGTTTCACATTTGTAAATAAATTTAAAAAATGCAGACACAAACACAACAAGACGTTTTAATGAAATAGACATCAGAAAATATTTACGAATATAGCAACATAAAATTAATACCTTATAGAATTTTAACAATTCGAGTAGTTTTAAACCTAAGCATGATATAAATTAATAAAGCTTTATTACAAAAGGGAAGCACCATATCCGAACATTAAAATAAAATCATGTATCATTTTTTTGCATGAAAATAGTCCAGTAAGGCATTATTCAAATATGAAAAGACAATAAGTTGCTAACCAACGAATTTTTTATTACGAGATTTTAAATTGATATGGAAAAATTAAAATCACAAAACTAACAATAACACTCGACGTTTCGGTTTATGTTTAAAACCAGCCTCAGAAGTTAACCCATATTGTACCAAGCATTGAAAAATGAATTTTTTTGTATACAATCTGAAATATACAACCCTTGGCAAAAAGTTTCCGATAAGTGTTATCACGTTTATGATTATTGCATTTCGAAACATATATTTCGCGATCCATGAGCATAGGGGCGTTTTACAATACGCCAAATAAAAGAACACGTAATAAAATATAAATGAAAAGTGAATTCGATATAACAATCATATAATTTATAATTATACTACGGGCGAAAAAGTTTACTCGTGAGAAAAAAATATCCGATCAAGACGGAAGTTGGAAAAAAGTAATCGATCACTGAGGAAACAAGTTTGAAATTTGCATATTGAAGGCAGAAAAGAGCGCCTGCCCATGCGCACAATATCTGAATCCAATTTAAAAGAAGAAATCTTCCATTTGCCAGACCAAAAGTAGCTCTGAATTGCTGGACAATGGCTCGTGTGAAAAAACTGTCTCACGATTTAAAAATCCGCATGATTAAATTGTTGCAAGAGGGAAATTCACAAAGGAAAGTGGCTGCTTTATAAAATTGTGCTCAAAGTACGGTATGCGATATTTGGAAAATATATCAGTTGACTAACAGCGTGCAAAATTTATCTCGAAGTGGACGACCACGAATGACAACGCCTAGCGAGGACAGAAAACTTGTGGAAATAGCGGAAGGGAAGCGGCAAGCAACCTAAAAACAACTCAATGCCGAATGGTCTAACTATAACGTAAAGGTATGTGACCGCACTGTACGTAATCGTCTAACACGTCGCAACACGATTTAAATTCTGTAAAGCTAAAACGAAACCCTACTTGAAAATGAAGTATAGAAAAGAGCGCTTGCAATGGTGTAAAAAACATGTACACTGTCCATTTGATAAATAGAAGAAAGTTATTTTTAGCGATGAATCATATGTAACATTGGGAGAGATTACATAAGAAAGACTGCGGACAGTCCAACGAATATCCATTCCAAGTTTTGGTTATACGTTTCACATTTGTAAATAAATTTAAAAAATGCAGACACAAACACAACAAGACGTTTTAATGAAATAGACATCAGAAAATATTTACGAATATAGCAACATAAAATTAATACCTTATAGAATTTTAACAATTCGAGTAGTTTTAAACCTAAGCATGATATAAATTAATAAAGCTTTATTACAAAAGGGAAGCACCATATCCGAACATTAAAATAAAATCATGTATCATTTTTTTGCATGAAAATAGTCCAGTAAGGCATTATTCAAATATGAAAAGACAATAAGTTGCTAACCAACGAATTTTTTATTACGAGATTTTAAATTGATATGGAAAAATTAAAATCACAAAACTAACAATAACACTCGACGTTTCGGTTTATGTTTAAAACCAGCCTCAGAAGTTAACCCATATTGTACCAAGCATTGAAAAATGAATTTTTTTGTATACAATCTGAAATATACAACCCTTGGCAAAAAGTTTCCGATAAGTGTTATCACGTTTATGATTATTGCATTTCGAAACATATATTTCGCGATCCATGAGCATAGGGGCGTTTTACAATACGCCAAATAAAAGAACACGTAATAAAATATAAATGAAAAGTGAATTCGATATAACAATCATATAATTTATAATTATACTACGGGCGAAAAAGTTTACTCGTGAGAAAAAAATATCCGATCAAGACGGAAGTTGGAAAAAAGTAATCGATCACTGAGGAAACAAGTTTGAAATTTGCATATTGAAGGCAGAAAAGAGCGCCTGCCCATGCGCACAATATCTGAATCCAATTTAAAAGAAGAAATCTTCCATTTGCCAGACCAAAAGTAGCTCTGAATTGCTGGACAATGGCTCGTGTGAAAAAACTGTCTCACGATTTAAAAATCCGCATGATTAAATTGTTGCAAGAGGGAAATTCACAAAGGAAAGTGGCTGCTTTATAAAATTGTGCTCAAAGTACGGTATGCGATATTTGGAAAATATATCAGTTGACTAACAGCGTGCAAAATTTATCTCGAAGTGGACGACCACGAATGACAACGCCTAGCGAGGACAGAAAACTTGTGGAAATAGCGAAAGGGAAGCGGCAAGCAACCTAAAAACAACTCAATGCCGAATGGTCTAACTATAACGTAAAGGTATGTGACCGCACTGTACGTAATCGTCTAACACGTCGCAACACGATTTAAATTCTGTAAAGCTAAAACGAAACCCTACTTGAAAATGAAGTATAGAAAAGAGCGCTTGCAATGGTGTAAAAAACATGTACACTGTCCATTTGATAAATAGAAGAAAGTTATTTTTAGCGATGAATCATATGTAACATTGGGAGAGATTACATAAGAAAGACTGCGGACAGTCCAACGAATATCCATTCCAAGTTTTGGTTATACGTTTCACATTTGTAAATAAATTTAAAAAATGCAGACACAAACACAACAAGACGTTTTAATGAAATAGACATCAGAAAATATTTACGAATATAGCAACATAAAATTAATACCTTATAGAATTTTAACAATTCGAGTAGTTTTAAACCTAAGCATGATATAAATTAATAAAGCTTTATTACAAAAGGGAAGCACCATATCCGAACATTAAAATAAAATCATGTATCATTTTTTTGCATGAAAATAGTCCAGTAAGGCATTATTCAAATATGAAAAGACAATAAGTTGCTAACCAACGAATTTTTTATTACGAGATTTTAAATTGATATGGAAAAATTAAAATCACAAAACTAACAATAACACTCGACGTTTCGGTTTATGTTTAAAACCAGCCTCAGAAGTTAACCCATATTGTACCAAGCATTGAAAAATGAATTTTTTTGTATACAATCTGAAATATACAACCCTTGGCAAAAAGTTTCCGATAAGTGTTATCACGTTTATGATTATTGCATTTCGAAACATATATTTCGCGATCCATGAGCATAGGGGCGTTTTACAATACGCCAAATAAAAGAACACGTAATAAAATATAAATGAAAAGTGAATTCGATATAACAATCATATAATTTATAATTATACTACGGGCGAAAAAGTTTACTCGTGAGAAAAAAATATCCGATCAAGACGGAAGTTGGAAAAAAGTAATCGATCACTGAGGAAACAAGTTTGAAATTTGCATATTGAAGGCAGAAAAGAGCGCCTGCCCATGCGCACAATATCTGAATCCAATTTAAAAGAAGAAATCTTCCATTTGCCAGACCAAAAGTAGCTCTGAATTGCTGGACAATGGCTCGTGTGAAAAAACTGTCTCACGATTTAAAAATCCGCATGATTAAATTGTTGCAAGAGGGAAATTCACAAAGGAAAGTGGCTGCTTTATAAAATTGTGCTCAAAGTACGGTATGCGATATTTGGAAAATATATCAGTTGACTAACAGCGTGCAAAATTTATCTCGAAGTGGACGACCACGAATGACAACGCCTAGCGAGGACAGAAAACTTGTGGAAATAGCGAAAGGGAAGCGGCAAGCAACCTAAAAACAACTCAATGCCGAATGGTCTAACTATAACGTAAAGGTATGTGACCGCACTGTACGTAATCGTCTAACACGTCGCAACACGATTTAAATTCTGTAAAGCTAAAACGAAACCCTACTTGAAAATGAAGTATAGAAAAGAGCGCTTGCAATGGTGTAAAAAACATGTACACTGTCCATTTGATAAATAGAAGAAAGTTATTTTTAGCGATGAATCTCGCTTATCTCTCGGAACAGGTGATGACTGTGGAACATTTGTTTGGAGGATAGATAGTGAAAAATTCACTGATAATTGTGTCAATACGAGAACTAAATTTTCACCTGCATTTCCATTTTAGAGTTGTATGACATCACAAGGCTTCGGCAAGTTGTGCATTGTGTTACGTACAGTAAACTCGGAAGTTTACATTGACATTTTAGAGAATTGTTTTATTCTCAGCATAGGTAAATGGTTAGGGGATCAAAATGACAACGCAACTCCTCATTGCACCAAATCAGTGAAGAAATTTCTACAAAATGTAGGTAATAATCCAATTAAAACCATGACTTGGCCGCCCAATAGTCAGGATCTTAAACTAATCGAAAATCTGTGGAATATATTAAAAAGGAAAATCGATTTTCGAAGGAACGCAAATGCCATAGAACTACGCAAAGCTATAAGGGAATGCTAGTGTGAAATTTCTCCCAATGAGTGAAAAAGCTTATTGAGTCCATTCAACGAAGAATTTCGGTTTTTATCCGAGCTAAAAGTGGATTTACTAAACATTGATTACAGTGATCGGTTATTTTTTTCCAAATCAAAGCGTGATTGGATAATTTTTTCTTTGGTGTTTAAATTTCAATCACCATTTTCCTGTTTATAAATTGTTGTATAATGATTTTTCTTTATTGCATAATGTTGTTTATTATATATAATACAAATGTATTATCGCTAATAATCGTTTAATTTTTATACAGTGAGAATGAATAAGCCTTTTTTACAAAAAAATGGTACTGTTGGTCTAATGATCGGAAACATTGTGCCAAGGGTTGTATGTTTCTCTAAGCCTATGTATACACATAATATCAAAAAACTTACCAAACTTTTATTACTAGTTTAATCGGTACAGGCTGTCCTAAAAATACGACAATAGTACAATCTGCTGATATTCGTTGTTACTTAGGTGGAATGGGAGAAAGCATCTTAGGCATAGTAGAATGTTACATGTTTTACAAATAGTTGTTGGTTTTGCAGTACAGGTTATTAGGTGGTATCTTCTTTGTCGAATGTCTGTGTTTTTTTTTATAAAATGTTCATTCTTAAGCTTTAGAAAATATTCATTAGCCTATTGAACACTCAATTTTCTGCCAAATGATTTTCTTGGAATAGAAATTCTCAGATAGGCAACTGCTATCAACTGTTGTATGTCTTAAAAAATCACGAAAGCTCAGACTATCATCAATAAATATCTGACTGTGCTTCCATGAAGCAACTAGCACTGTTTCAAATGCATTAAAAAATTAACATTAAAAATAAACGCACATCAAACAAAAAGTAATCAAACGGAAACCATCAATAAACGGAAATGTACTCGAAATATTTTGGGCTGCTTATTGTCATCTATGCAATTTACACATACCAATCAATATACAAAATTTTAGCTCTATTAAAAAACGTATCACAACTTAAAACGCACTACCAGCAATTATTGTTCTTGGACAGTACTCTAACAGAATTCTTTTGTGTGTCCCTATAAATGAACGTTGGAAGCTATGTACACCATATTATATAGTAATACTCTTGTTGTATACTTGAATGATATATATAACTTTAAATATGTTTGAAATTGAGTAACATCATTAAAATTCATCGGAAATAGTTTTTCCCCATAGACAGTAATGTAACTGAATTCTTTTAAGTGTCCCTGTAAATGAACTATAAAAGTTTCAAATTTCACTTTCAATACTGAACATGTTATAATAAATCTGATTAACATATATCAAATTCATGGCAATCTGAGTATATTTACGTGAGTTAGAGCACACAGTCGGACGCAGACATACGGCAGATAGACAAACCGAAATCATAAACATTTATTATCTATGGTGGAAAGTGTTAATAAAATTGAAACATTTTAATGAATTTGACGTGCACCTGTCAGACAGACTGCTAGGCGCTTGCATTAGTTGTAGATTAGATATATTTGGAATGTAACAGAGAAAGAAAGGACTATCTCCATTACTAACTGATGGGGGTTAGATAGTAGCGGATTGTACCGTCGTCCTATTTCCATGACAGTAGAAAATGCAAGGAAAATTTATCTCCTAGATTAGTTTTTTGACAATTTTTTTTTAGTGGAATAAAAGTATGGAATAATACCTCAATAAATTTATACGAGTAGTAAAAATGTATGTATGAATTTCTTGGAGATTAATATTTTGAAAACATTGTATGTGTAAAAAGTTTTTAAAAAAATCTTCAAAAATCGCCATTTTAAAAATTTAATAAAAAATATCCAAAATTTATTTAAACTTGCGATAACGACAAATATATCTTTAAATGACTCTTGAATAATAATTTGAATTAATATATTCAAAAGAATTTATATATAGTCCGCTTTTGCGTGCTCTTCTATTTTTAGGACAATGAGGAGATATGGGTTAATTTCCCTAAATATAAAATGGCGGGAAAATATTGATATGTTACATAATTGGAGCAAAATTCAAACAAAACATGAACAACCAGCAACGTAAATTTGACAGAAACATTTAGAATAAGTTCGGTGCTGCCATGTATTAACGGAAGGTTAATTTAAACAATGGAAAAATTATGAAAAATTAAATTATGCAATAAAATCAAAGTTCTTTCAAAAGACTTATCCAAATATCTGGAATTGCGATAGACACATTGTCATTACAAATTTCATGATTTCTTAGACAAATTTCAAAATATTCTCGAATAACTGCTTTAAATGGATGGTCTTGCTTTGAAAGTAATTTGACATTGTCAAAGCCTATAAACGAAATACCACCTTTAAGGAATGTTCTTGATAACTCAGTTGAAATTCCGTTGTATTTTATATCACTTTTATGTTGTTTTAGCCTTTCGAAGAGGCGGCGCTTTGTCATCCAATATATAAGGAATCTGTACCGTCCAAAAATTTAAAGGGGATCTCGTAACCTCCAGTGAAAACGATAGGTGAAATCAAATAAATATTTCTACTCATAATATTAAATTAAGTCCTGGAATTGGATGCCACAAGTTGGATGTCATATTTCAAGAAAATCTTCTTGAACCTTACAAAGAGGATTGTGAAATATGGAATCTTTCAGAAAACTTGACACATTTTCGAAGAATAATTATCTCTGAAATTGTATTTATCGATTAATTTAAGAATAAATTGTGGTTTATACCCATGTTTTAAACCAACATTAACAATGTAATAATTAAACCTTTATTAAATACAATTATAGAAAAATAGTCAAAATTTTATCTACAATATGAATTTTACTTTTATGGTTACAAATGTATAAATCATAAAATAGAAAAAATAAGGCATTATATATACATATATATAATTTCTACACATACTCATTTTTATTTTGTAACAAGTTTTTTCAGATTTAAAATTATTCTGCACTTTTTAAAAAAATATATCGGGTTACACCGACCCGAGTAACAAGAGTGATAACTTAATACGAAACCGAAATAAGTATAGTCACCCCCGACATGTTACAAAACAGTCGCACCAGTCTGATTAAAATCGTGCTAACCCGATCTAATGTAGGATTCTAGGTTGGCGGTTTAAATCACATCCCATGTTTCATAAGCACCTTAGAAATTCTGAAAGATAGTGAATGTCAGAAGATTGTCACAAAATATGAAGCATTATTTGATATTCGCATCTCCACCCACATGCATAGAATTTGGAAAAATGCGATAAAAGTTCAAATATTTGTTTTCAAATTATCTAAATAATTTATAAATAAATTCCTAATTAAATAGTAATTAGGAATATTAAAATATCAAAGCTTTAAAAGAATAATTAACTGCTCAAAATAATTAGTAATACCGCTATTATACAATCAATTTTTTAGTTTATTTGAAAGAAGCAATTTGATAATTTTTAGACAAAAGAAGAAATAGTAATTTGTTAAATATCATATATGATTTATACAAAAAATGGTTTTTATTTTTGATGGTATGGGGGCTTGAGTCCCGTAAGTTATCCCCTTTCTTACAATTATGAAATTCATTAGATGGGGGAAAATATTTTCTGCCCTTTTTGAAAATTTAGGCACCAAGATTTGTAGTGCCGATTAACTTCGGTCCATTGAATTACTTAATAATCAAAAGTGCAAAATTATGGCGGTCACTTAACACTTTGACAGTACATCAGGACAATCTGACTTGTAGAAACGCCCTTCACATTTTCCAATCTTTTCACTTTTTTAGCATCACCTTAGCATTTAGCATTTACCTTCTTTAGCAGTTTTTAGTACCAGAATTGAATTTAAAATTTCCATTCGAGATTTTAATTTATGAAAAATATTGTGGCATACCTTTTAAGTAAAATTGACATTTTTGAAAACAGTCTTGTTTTAATGAATTGTTCTTTATTAAAATTAATTAAACGATCTTAGTGCAAAATCAAAAAGATCTCAAAAATTAAACATTTTGTTAAACTGGTGGAGATAAAACTTGATAAAAATTAGTTCGGGTCAACTTGTCACAGTTTACCAAGGATGACCGAACATTCAGGTATGGGTCGGAAGGTTTAATATCGCAAAAAGGATAATCCTTTCATATTCAATATGCATGAAAGTTAAATAAAAGTATGCGAAGAACATAATGTTGAACACATCTGCAAAACCTAATATTGTATAATAAAAAAATTATTCCTTACACAACAAATGTAACAGGATTTTCTTTTTGTTTTTAAATATTCAACATATAAAGCAAGAGATCCAGTATATTATTATTTCATGTAGATATTTATTGCTATATTTTAAACATAATCCGGAGCTCAACTTTGCGACATTGATGAAAAATGGAAAGAAAAAAATCCATATTAAAAAAAAAAAAAGAAAGAAAGAACAATGTCCGATGTTGGACGCATTTAAAAATTTTCTCGATTGTAGCCTCGGAGAGGAATAGCAACTGTTTTAATTTGCTGCTTTCCCGAGATATTGCATCAAGAAACAATTCGCACAATCACAACAATCGAGAGAATCCATTAAAAAATCTGAACACTGTCCAGCACTTTTCAAAATCGCTCATAACGCATTCAGACTTTGGGGTCGGACGAGGGAAAAGCCCGATGTCAATTGATAGCTGAATGCGTTCGTGCGTTTGCTCATAATGTCTCATGCATGGAGCTTCTAATATGCATACGCTTTGTTAGGATCACGTGCTAAGGACAACGTAAATTAGTGCAATTGTGGCTGTAAGCATGTGTAGCACTTAGCTGTCGGTTTCTGTAGTTATCCTGATTGCTGACTACACGAACAAGGAAACGAGGAATACACTAATATGCATCTGATATAGTGTTGAACAGTGTACTTGCATTGTAGAAAAAGATAAACCACATAAAGTTTTATCACCAATCTGCCCCAGAAAAAAAAAAAAATCCAATAAATAAGAAATTACGTTTTTCTTTTTCAGTGTTTGTTAAAAAAATATATCTACCCTATCTACCCTATATATATAAAATCCTAATGAAACGAATTTGTGAAACGATTTTATGAAACGATTTTATGAAACGACTGATTAAACGACTGATTATGTTTCAGGACTATTTTTAATAAAATATTAAACGCTTGATGGTGAAATTAATACCAATTGTCCATGAAAATCCGCGGATGTCAAAACTGGTAATAAAATTTTGAAATTAGAATTAGTTTTCGAGATATTAATTTTTTTTCTAATTTTAATGACATTTCTGTAATGATGGCAACTAATTACTCAGTTTTTTTGTGACAAAAAAGGCAAAATAATTAAAAAGGATCCCGATAGGGATTATTGATTTCTTTTTATTCGTCATTTTCAAATTGAAATTGAACTTATCTATTTCAATCGATAATGAAGACAAGATTGTGATTAAATATGTTTTTCAGGAAAATTTGAAAAAAAAAATCACATTTCTATCGTCAGGATTCAATCGTCTGTCAGCATTTAATTTAATTTATAAACTGAAAATATTTTGAATAAATTCGTCCAAATGACGTCATTTATGTAAACGCAAAAGAAAGGGGGGAAAAGGAATTAATAGTAATTATTACTTATTGATATCATTTTGTTATTTTTTTGTAAAATTTAATTAAACGAATTTATAAAATCACTAATTCGAATATTTGAAACGAATATACAAAATAATAATTGCCCAACTGAACGGAAGGAGAATAAAATATCCTGCTTGGTTTTCTATGCTGCTTGGTTTTTTTCCGCCAAGCTTTTTAAAAAAGCGTCAAGACCCCTATAATAGAAAAGCACCAAAAGTTCATTGGGTTTGTTTTCATAACTTTTGGCAACAAATCTATGTATATTAACGAATATCCCTTTTTGAAGCTTGAATTACGCCAAACCTAAAAGCAAAGGATCCTATACTGGAAAAGTGCCCGATTTTCTTATGGGCAATATTCAAGTGACATAACATGGTGTAAAATTATCGCGGGTAGCAAATTTGTTTAAATATCTCATCAATTGATGCCGAATAAATGCAGGCATGCATGCACAAAATATTTAATTAATTTTGTATGATAAATAATTATTAAAAAATTCGTATATACATATTAATTAAAATAAATAATTTACATATTTAAAATAACATGAAAATATGCATGATGGTGCACTAACGTAGAGAGAAAATTAAAACCTGTTAATGAAAATGTCTATAACATAGTACTTTTCAATACCGTGGTTTTTAATGTTATTCACAAGCAGATGAAATTTTTCTCATCCATAAACGCAAAGGAATAATAGAATACAGGTCGTTGTTATAAAAGTCCGAGAGGTAGCCACAGTTTAAACCTAACCATTTTATACAAGCTGGTTTTCAAGTTGTAATTGATTTTACTTATCAATCCCGAAAACAGTCGTCAGTTGTCGCAACAGCTGTGTATGAGGCCATGATAATCAAAAAATGCTCCATTAAAACGTTAAAAGCATGGCAACCCAAATACAGATTTACCAATATTTTTAAAATAAAGCACGCTGTCATGTTTTTAGAGGCCTCGAAGTCTGAGCGGGGGTTGGCGAGCGTATAGATTGCAGGGGGTAGGCCCCCTAGTATTTTATACGAAATTATACTAAGCTCTGAAATCTTCAATACGAATACCCATTTTAGAATATAATTATATTTTGGAGACATTTTAATTTCAGATATAAGGCAGAAAGTTATTCGGTCAAATAGTTTAGGATATATACAGGTTTAAATTTTGGGACTCCTAATACTGAATTACTTTTTAATGGTTGCAAAATAAATTTGAATACGCATAGTTCTCAAAACATAACTCAAGAATCATATGTCGGAAAGCGCTGTAATTTCGGATTTCCATATTTGATACTCCTAGAAATCTATTTCTCTTTAAACATACCCTGAGTTAAAATTCATAACTGTTTCAAAATGTAATTGAAATATATACACATTCACAATACGCAAAAAAAATCTTGATTTTAATAAAACACACATACTGAACATCTTTTACTCGTGATATCACGGTGTTATGTATAAAAATATATAATGCTCATATATTACAACAAAAACATTTTTAATACCAAATTTCTCTAAAATTTCTCAGTCATATAATAGGAAATCATTATTTTGTTAAACATTAAGTACTATATTACAACATTTATGGTTATTTCTTGTACAATATTTTCAGGATTTCTAAAGTTCGATAAAAAATTCCCACAGATTTAAGTTATCCCTATTCTATTTTTCAAAGGTTTTCTGGAACTTGCAGGATAAATCTGCATACACATAAATTTTAAATACATTCTTCATGTAAAGAAACAACAAAACGTATAGAATGTATTATATTGGAAATATACTGTGGAATATTTACTTAAATGCTAAGCTATTCATAGAATGTATAAAAGTACTTTTAAAATATTTATACAGTTGTAGATAGTTTTAGAATAAAACATTGTCTTGGGTGCTTCTTAAGCGTATTCGATTTGTTCCTAGCACATTATTTATAACAGCTAAGATTAACTACGTCTCATTCATCAATTATTCACATAAAACGAAGCGAAATTTATTTTGCATTTATTTTGTATTTGATTTATTGTCTTATTTTCTTTCGATTAATAATTAAAGCAGGGAAATTATCTTTTATTCAAATTTCCACATTCCATTTATTTAATTCTTTAATGAAATTAATCTCCCTCAAATAAAGTAGTGTCGTCTTACTTTATGTTGAAATTTTTCATTATTTCACAAATTCCATAGCTGCCAAATTTTACACTTTATTTTTTACCACTATATGGAATAGAATTTTTGGCCTGATTTAATCGCATGTTGTTGCGATTAAATTTAGGGAAAATGTCTGTTATTTTATAGTGTTTCCAAAAAAGTGTATAAGTTGATAGCTATGAAATTCATGATGTTGCTCGTAATATATACACATATGCACCGTGTTCTTCAGATTTTACGATTATGTTTAATGAAATGCCTAGAATGCAAAACAAATAATGATTATTTAGGTTTTATAACAAACTGCTTTTTAAATTTGTGCTAGATATTATACTTTGCCTATTTAAAATATAAGTTTCAACAGAGAAAATCTCTTATATTCAACTTTCAACAGTGAAATTATCTTTCATTCAAATTCCAACATGCCATTTATTTAATTCTTTAATGAAATTAACCTTCCTCAAATAAAGTAGTAACATCTTATTTAATGTTGAAATTTTTCATTACTAGGGGGCTCAGCCCCCTACTCGCTAACGCTCGCCAACCCCCCGTGAATTGCAAAGCAATTCACATTGAGACCGCTACGCGGTCACAGCTCGCTTCGCTCGCTCGCCCCTTTTTTTCAGCAATTCTAGCCGGAATAAGTTCTCCATAAAACATTTGAACAAATGAAATTGACAATTTATTTTAATGTAAAAAAGTAATTCTCCGTTGAAAACACAACTGAAAATGCATTTATTTGGCGCTACCAATGGGCATATAAATCATTTAAATACTATGAAAAAAGGATCTTTTGTACAGCACGGCTTAAATTCATTAAAAAAAAAAAACTACGCGATAGGAAGATAGTTTGTTTGTACTTCATCAATACACCAACAGATGGCGGCAGGTGATATCTAGACAGTTGATTTTTTTTTTCTCCGTCTTTTGAGGGATTGAAATTCGTAAATGAATTCTAAAAATGAGTTGAGAATTCATTTGAAATTAACGATATTGCTCATAATTAAAATGAGGAATCATCTCAGACGCTTTGGATTACGTACATGTTATTTTATTTTTAATAATTGCTAGTTTGAGTTTCATTCTATGGTTTCACTGCTTTCACACTGACCGCCATATTGGACGGAGGCGGAGCTGATCTAACACTTTCTGTTCATTGGTCTGAGCTCAGGAAACTACAGTTGTTGCCAAACCATACATTACAAATTCAGCCCTATTTTCGCGCCACGTAAGACAAATATATATATAGATTTCGCAAATTCCATAGCTGCTAAATTTTACACTTTATTTTTTACCACTATAAATAATAGAAATTTTTACCTTGTTTAATCGCATACTTTTGCGATTAAATTTGGAGAAAATTTCTGTTATTTTTTAGTGTTTCCAAAAAAGCGTATAAGTTGATAGCTATGAAATTCATGATGTTGCATGTAATATATACACATATGTACCGTGTTCTTCAGATTTTACGATTATGTTTAATCAAACGCCTAGAATACAGAATAAAATAACGATCGTTTTAGGTTTTCACACAAACTACTTTTTTTTTAATTTGTACGAGATATTATAATTTGTATATTGATTCTTATATTTTCATTTTATGTGATAATCAAATAACACGTTTGATCTTTGTTTCATAGGAAATATAAGGAATAAAACTGTTAGTCTGAAATCCATATGTGTGAAAGGCTGCATGAATTTTAATGTGAAAAAAGACACTCTTTAATATAAAAAACTGTATATGAATAAATTCTGTATAACTTCTGACATTTTGTCATATATCTTTCAGAAATATGATGTGTTTGCATTTATATGTTACAAATAGTCAATGAGTAAAATTAACTAAAATAAATAAATAATATTTTAATAAATAATATTTCTTCAAAAAAGGTAATTATTACTCTCTCGTTCTTTGTTTTCATTATAATCAGTACCATATATTGAGAAGGGAAAGAAAACTATTTTATGTTTTTTTTTCTTTTAAAACAAACAGGCATGTGGTTAACGTGGATAAACTACAAAAATTAGCAGATTATTCTACATTTTAAGTAACATTGGTATTTCTTAATTTATATTGTATTTCTAGAATATTTACATCTATATATTTAAAACGCTAAGCGATTTCTTTCGACAATCCGTTAGAACAAACTACTGCATCAAATTATACCATTCTTTTTTTAAATGAAAGGTATTAGGACACAGATTTGTTATCGTGCATTCGTTTGTTCGAAAATTTAATTAATTAGCTGTAATTTTCAATTAAACATTTACTTCTGCTTATGACGTCATAATGTTGACAACTCCCACGTTTGAGGGCATAGAGTTTTTTCCCTGAACTCTGTGGTTCGCCAATCTTTTGACATTAACTAATATCAACTAGGTAATATTTTAACATTGTAGTATAAAATCTTTTTTTAAAAAAATTAATTAGCTAGAATATAATCATAATAAAATATCTAAACGTAAACATATCAATATGAATAACAAATCTCACGTAAAATGTTGCAATTTAAATGATTCCAATTGAAACAAGATTTGGAGAGTTATCCTTGACGCCCAGCTAACATATAAGTACCTATTTTATTTTATTTATTTACACACATATTCAAATTTATTATAAAACACCAGGTTGCCATACAAAGCAAAAATCGTCATTTAGGTGCCAAAAAATAACCCAGGTGCGTCTGCGATATCTGTACTGATTTAATCAAAATTATTTTGGTTGCACCACATATTGCAAAATTAATTAAATCCATGATTATTGTTTCTTTCTCAGATTAAAAATAAGAAAATTGGTACTTCTCTATTGTCCCGTCGACCACTTTTCATAACAAAAAACTATCGCCAAACTGTAACGCCAAATAAACGGGAGAACGTTGCCATTGGAATATCAAAATAAATAAATAAATAAAATACATGAATTTAAGGACACAATTGTTATTTTAATTAATGAAATAACTAATAAATCAGTAAAACATAATGAAAAATAGACGCAAATCTCGAATTAAAAACTACTTGATGACGTAACAAACACGTATAATGCTTCTGACATCAAGTAAATCGGACTGTATTTTTGGCGTTTAATTTTACAGTTTGGCGATAATTTTTTGTTATGAAAAGTGGTCGACCGGATAATAGAAAAGTACCAGAAAATTTAATGTTTAACGAAATTCAATTAATTTGATTGATCGCAAATTTTGGTTCTTTTCCGTTATATCGACACCATGCCATACATGTAAATATATGCTTGGCGACAATGGTGTCCGTATAATGGAAAAGTACTCAATTTTTTCTTAGTTCGGGCTATACCAAAAACAAACATTTTACAGGTAACAAAAAAATCGCCGAAAAGGGCTGCTTCATCAGCTGTTATGACAGCAAAGTTGGATAAAATCTAATAACCTGAATTTTACAACGTTTATGCGAAACACCACACAGAACACACGCTATTTTTATATAAGTAGGGTATATTTAAACGAATAAGAGAACTAACAACCTTCAATAATATAATGCATGAAAAAGTAAACAACTAAGTGATTCAGCAAATCAAAAAAATATGTATTTCTTAATATAACTATAAAATACAGAAAAATATTCTGGTACCATAAAAAATATTCATTATCCCGTCGAAATTCCGTGCATTATGCCGTCGTCCGATTAAGAAAAAAAAACTATATGCAAATTAGGTACTTTTCGGTTAGCCGGCGCCAATAAAGTATATATATATATATATATATATATATATACATAATAACAAACCCCAATGGAAAATTACTTGCAGAATCATTATCACAAAAGCCAACCAAAATCTATAAACCACATAAATTCAATACTAGAAAAACAAAACTATATACATTATATATATATATATATATATATATATATATGTAGCATTTTGACGATGTTGAGATATAACGATGAATAATATTCGATGAAAAGATGGCAGTCCTTCAACTATATAGCAAGTTGCAGTCTATATTAGCAAGTATGGCGAAGTAGAAGGCAATGAAATGATTCCACCAAAGTTTTCCAATAAATCCAGCCAATCTCCAGACGAATAATTTTATTAGAAGACGAACAACACAGAACAATTCCCAAAAGGTCTAAAACTTATAGCCCTCGGACTAACGTTGCTTCACTTCATTGAATTAAGATGTTACTGGGCCAGTTGAATATTCTACGGTCATACAAATACCAGACACATATTTGTTTAGTTTCCGAAAACGTCAAAAATCTCCGCTCCGACCGGTGTGGGCGAGTTTTGCTCTCGCCGCGGAAACATACAATGAATTACGTCACGAGCGCACAACCCAATGAGTGAGAAGCTAGCTCCAGCCCAACGAATGAGGCTAGAGGGCGAGGCTAAAACATTAAAGAATCCCTTACTTTGGTGCGGACCAATTTAGAAGTTAAAATCCCAAGCGCGCGAAAGAATCAGAGCAATAATAATAATAATAATAAAAAGAAAATGGCTTTTAAAAAAATTCGAAATGAGAAAACGTCTCAGAATTTTATAGATTGGGGAACTGATAAAAACTACGAATGATCTTAAATTTTAGATTAAGAGTTGGAATAAAATAATTATTAATATACGGATATTTACTTTTAAAAGGACTTTAAATAGGAATAGATATTATTAAGAATTAAGGAAATACTGACTATGACAGAAGTTAGATTAATTTTAAAAGATTAATGCGAATAAAATTGAAGGCTACGAAGGAAATAAATTTTTATATAACATTATCCCCCCCCCCTAAAAATCCGAATGACGGGTAGATCCGTTGATCTACAAGTTCATTAAGGCAAGCAAGAATTTGGATTACAAAATATTTATCTGGTATTCTAGTTAATACCAAAAATTCTTTCATTTTATTAAAGTTAATTCAATAATTATTTTTGTAAACGCGAACCTCTGGGAATTGTTTAAATACAGAAATACATACAATTACAATATAAATAAGTTAGTAACAAATAATTTTTTTGTTCACTCTTCAAACATAAATAGTGAAAAGGATGAAAATGAAGTAAACAAAGCATTTTTGTCTAAGCAGTGAAAAGTATAAATGTCTAATAGTCCTCTTAATCAGTAACAGTCTGAGTTATAGACCTCTCATTTCCAAAAAAAAGTTTCTTGGTATGGATATGAAGGCACAGATAGGTCAAGTATTAGCCAGCAATACAGTTTACGGCAATACAGTGTATTGATTCTGTAGTAGGATAATTCCAGTTAATCATAAAGTTCAAAAACATAAGAAAGTTTCATCACCACTAAGGTCAATAAACAATTAAAGTACTGGTTTGTGATGCTTGATAAGTTTTGTGCCTTGATAAGTACGTATAGCTTGATAAGTTTTGTGCCTTGATAAGTAGGTATAGCTTGATAAGTTTTGTGCCTTGATAAGTAGGTATAGCTTGATAAGTTTTGTGCCTTGATAAGTAGGTATAGCTTGATAAGTTTTGTGCCTTGATAAGTAGGTATAGCTTGATAAGTTTTGTGCCTTGATAAGTAGGTATAGCTTGATAAGTTTTGTGCCTTGATAAGTAGGTATAGCTTGATAAGTTTTGTGCCTTAATAAGTACGTATAGCTTGATAAGTTTTGTGCCTTGATAAGTAGGTATAGCTTGATAAGTGCACTTATTAAGTGAAGTCCAGCCAGTTAATAATGTTCCATCAATTACATATGAGTATTAGATGTTTTGCTAGTAAGATGTGACTGTTTATCATCAACTAAATTACTATCAGTGGTTCTCTTTTATCACAATTCTCAAGAATATTCTCTTTTATAATCTTATCACATAATAAATAACAACAACAATTATAATAACAACATAATAATATCAACAATAACAAACAACTTCAAAATAATACTAAATCAGTAATTCATCGGTATATAATTTTAATTCCTCATTTTTTTCAATATCAGTGAGGAATGAAAATATACTTAATAAAATGAAACAAAAATAATAAATAGTAAACTAAGAAATATCTGTGAAAAATTATCAACAATTCAGTAAGATAATGTGCTCTCTGTTTTCAGTCAAACAAGAGAAACATAAGCTGCTCAATGAAAATAAGACCTTGAAGTGAACGGTGGATAATAAGTTTAACTATTAATATTAGTAGAGAGTTTTATTCTATTATTATAATTTAATTTAATCCAGTGAATTTTTATTCAATTTATTTTAATTTAATGTATTATTCTAATCTAATTTGCTATTCCAATTTACTTTATTGTTCTAATTCAATTCAATCCAATATAAAAAATTCTTAACTCAAATCAACTAATTTACGCCTGCATAAAAAGTTAACTCAAGCAAAAATATTGGCAGTAATATTCTTGGGAATTCCTATACTCAAGAACATACTGTTATACAGAAGAGAATTGATTAGTCAATTATAATTTGATTTCATTAAATTTAGTTAATTTTTGCTTTACTAAGTTTAATATTAAGCTATTGATTTAACATTAGTTTGTTGTTGCTCATGGGATAACTTTAATTTGTCAGGAGGGTAATAAGGGCGTAATTTTGATACATGGACTATTTCAGTAAATTTATTTTGAGTCTGTCTATTAATTTCAACATTTACATCAGATAATTTTTTAAGGATTTGATAGGGACCACTAAAAACTTGTGAGAGCTTTCTGGTATTGGGATAATGGAATTCTTCATAGATAACAAGATCTCCTATCTCAAATTTTGGCTCCACATAATTTCTATCATAATATTTTTTACTTTTCCAGTAAAATTCATCCGTGCGTTTTTTAGCAATATTGAGGGCTTCCTGGACAGGAGGGTAATAATTTTGCTTAAGAGGGGAATCATAGGGTAATTTGCCAAAAAGTAAATAAGCAGGAGGGAATTTGGTTATGGAATGGGGTGTATTATTGTATTCATTAACTACTTCAGTCAGAAGTTTGGTCCAAGGAATTTTGGAGGTAGTAGAATTAACTTTACACTTTAATCTTGTAACTATTGATTGATTCACTCTCTCACATTTGCCATTCGTTTGAGGGTGATGTGATGTGGTTAAACGTTGCTTAATATTGTGATTACGCAAATTATTTTTAACTCTAGGTGAAGTAAAGGCTGCATTACTATCACTTAATACCTTTTGAGGACCCTGTATATCGAAAATTTTGTTGAAACAGAATAATTGTTGAGGGAATTGAATATTGAAGACTTGTTTTAAGCAATTTGTGTATGTTTCTGTGGTAACACTTTTGGAAGGAAATGCCCAAACATATCTGGTTGCATGGTCGATGATGATGTGCAGATATTTTTTGTTGGAGTTATAATAATTGAATCCTCCCACAGTATCAATAGAAAGACATTCAAAAGGTTGATCTGTGGTGGGCATAGCTTGTAATAAGCCAAATTTTTTATGTCTGGGTTTTTTATTCTTTTGACAAATATCACAATGTTTTACAAAATTGGTTATATCTTGCGTCATGTCAGGCCAATAATAATTAGGGGAGATTAAATTTAACATTTTTTGGATACCAGGATGACCAAATTTTTCATGAGCAACATTTAGTATTTTTCTCCTTAAAGACATGGGAACTACTATTTTTCGAAATCCTTTCCTTTTAATAATCATAAGTCCATTTTCATTTAGATAATTTTTACCACACACATTATCCTTTTCCTGCCTCTCTATAATTTCTTTAACGTCCAGAAGAAAAGTAAGTGGTTGAATAAAATGTGAAACTGGGTTTCTCGACAACATGTCGGCTTCGGCATTTGTGGATCCCTTTTCGTAAACTATATTATATTCAAACATGCTCAACTTCAAAGACCATCTAAATAACCTGCCTCTCAGATGTTTAGTATTTTTTAACCATACAAGAGATGCATGATCAGTATGAATGGTAAAATTTACACCATTAAAATAATGATAGAATTTGTCTAACGTGTCAATGATGGCAAGACACTCTAACTCGGTAATAAAATAATTTTTCTCATAACTTCTCAATCCTCTAGAGTAATAAGCAACTGGATGTAAAAAATTATTACTATCAGGTTGTTTTAAGACTGCACCTACTGCCACCTGTGAGGCATCAACAAACATATGGAGGGGTAACTTAGGGTCATAAATTTTTAAGATAGGTTTGGCTATTAAGGCATCTTTTAATTTTTGAAAAGAATTTTGACAATCTGTATTCCATTCCCATAATGTATTTTTCCTGAGTAATCTGTTAAGAGGGACTCGAATTTCGGCATATTTATCTATAAACTTGTGATAAACATTGATAGATCCTAAGAATCTCTGAAGTTCTTTTACATTTGAAGGGGGTTTTAGTTTTTTTATTACTTCAATATTAGCATTAGAAGGAGTTAATGTGCCATTATGGATGGTATATCCTAAGAAGTTAATTTTACTTTGAAAAAAATTGCATTTAGATAGTTTAAGTTTAATGTTTTCACGTCTACATAATTCAAATATTTGGTTTAAATGTTGCATGCGTTCTTCTAATGAGGAAGAAAAAATAATGATATCATCAAAATAATGGCAAGCAAAGTCTATTTTGTATTTAGTAAGTATTCTTCTAAGGGTTCTATTAAATATCGGGGGGCCTAATTTAATCCCGAAGGGCAGAACTAACCATTCAAAGAGCCCAAAGTTGGTAGCAAAAGCCAATTTCTCAGTATCGGATGGATGTATGGGTATGTGCCAGTAGCCAGAGGCTAAATCTAAAGTTGAAAAATACTGTGCACTACTCAGTTTATCTAAAATTCCATCGATACGAGGTAGGGGTTCGGCGTCATTTTTCATTATTGCATTTAATTTTCTATAGTCAACACATAATCTAGTTTTCTTACCTTCTTCTCTTTTCATTACTAATGTAACAGGGGCAGAATAGGGACTATTGCTTACTTTAATTAAACCAGCATCTAATAGTGAATGAATTTGATCCGAAATATCTATTTCTTCTAAAGGGGAAGTTCTGTATGGCCTCAGAGAGATTGGTAGGTCAGAATTAAGAAAAATACGTTGCGGTTCAATATTAATTCTCATTTTTAGAAAAAATGTCTAAATAATCCCTTATACTTTCCCTTAAAGTTTCATTTTCTATAGAATTTATTTCCCCCAATTAATTTAGAATTATCAACATTAGATGGAACAAAGGATTGAGGAGATATGATCTTTCCATAATCGGGTTGCACTCTCTGATAATCATAGTTAACATTAAAATGAAGTAATCTTAATTTATCACTGGATATGCTCTTAGATTCATTTAAAACAAGGTCTCCTTGTAATACTCGACATGTAGCACAATCAATAATTAAATTAAACTTACATCATTCTTGTAAACCTAATATAGCATAATCTAAATTTGTATTCATATCAAAAATCTAATATTTTTTTGCACATTACCTAATTTAAACAATAAATTACAAGCTTTACCTATTACAACAGTTCCTTTGGCTTGGCCAATAATAACAGGTGGAATATTTATAACTTTAGCATTTAACAATTTAACAAATTTAAAAGGTAAAATACTTATGGTTGAGCCAGAGTCAATCACACAAGGAAGTTCCCTGTTATTTACATATCCTGATACAATTAACTGTCAACATTATATTATCAGTAGATGGTTGTGGTTGTCTAAGAAAATGTGCAGAAGATTGCAAAGGGCTCACATTGAATACACAATCCCTCTCCCAGTGGTAAGCATTTTGGATACCTCTATTTAAACACATTCGACATGGTCTACTTGGATAATTTCTCTGAAAATGGGTAGTAGGCAACCTAGGATTGATAAATCTAGAATTTGGAGCATTAAAATTGCTCTGTGAATGAAAATTGGAATTTGGCATATGAAAATTTCGACTTGGGCGAACCCAATGTCTAGGTGCCTGATCATATTGTGGCAATGATCTACAATTCTGAAAATTACTCCTAGAATTACTATTGTTGACATGGGAAGTAGGAATTACTACTAACTGTTTAGCCATTAGGTACCAGTCTATTGTATTTTTTGGAGGATTACTAATCATATAATTCTGGTACTCAGGTTTGAGACCGTCTGTTAATCCCTGTACTATTATAGTTTCACATAAACAAAGTTGTCTACCTATTTCAACCTTTTTTCGAAAGTACTTATCCAAATCATTGAGATCATTTAATTTCATAGAAGCAAATTCTGAAAATCGAGGAACATGAACAGTTATGAATTTTTCAGTAAGAATATCAGTTATTTTGTCAAAAGCTTTACATTCTAAACATTCATTGATAAATACCTTCAGAGCCTCTCCTTTCAAATATTTTGAAATATTTTTAATCTTCCAATTTTCATCTTTCTTTTCAGAAAGGCATGTTTTGTCAAAATGGTTTAACCAAGATTGAATGTTCATTCCAGATTCGAAATCAAAAGGAATGATTTTTAATTTGTTTTCACTCATTTTGTGATCACCAAGGACTTTTACAAGTCCAGATCGCAATAACATTAATATAAAAATTAAAGAGAATTAACACAACAGATGTAAAATAAAATTTAAATTAAATAACAAATGTAAATACCTCCATCTCTAATAAATAATGATAGTAATAATAATAATACAACAAATAATAAAATCTGAGCGAAACTTAAATAACATAAAAATAAATAAAATAATAAATAATACATACAATAATAACTTTTTTCAAACTTACGTAATTCCGTTCACAAGTTGTCTGCCTGTTTACTTTTTGAATTTTTTGAGACCGATCAATTTATTTATTATTTTTTTTGTATGATGATACTTTTTCATTTTTTTTCTGTAAAAGAAAATATTATTTAGATCATTCCGTCATGATTGAGAAGTTGTTTTGTAGAACATTCACACTGGTCTGCATCTGGTATTTCCAGGGATAAATTATTCCAACACTTTTTGAAAAAATCGATGCATTTTTTGGTGAGAATCAGTTGCACACACCACAATAAAAAATGTACAGAATCCGCATTCAGCAACATATCACAGCTTCTCCGTTTATCAGACGATCAGAAGAACACTAATCAACATACTCTTTGCGAGAACCAGACGCACACTCTTCGCTATGAAGATGTACAACAGTAGCCGGCAATACATTCGCAGCTCATCCGTCCATCAGAACATTGGCATAGCTCAGCGCAAGTTCATGGAATCCTACCGGGCTTTTTGTAGCATTTTGACGAGGTTGAGATATTACGATGAATAATATTCGATGAAAAGATGGCAGTCCTTCAACTATATAGCAAGTTGCAGTCGATTTTAGCAAGTATGGCGAAGTAGAAGGCAATGAAATGATTCCACCAAAGTTTTCCAATAAATCCAGCCAATCTCCAGACGAATAATTTTATTAGAAGATGAACAACACAGAACAATTCCCAAAAGTTCTAAAACTTATAGCCCTCGGGCTAACGTTGCTTCACTTCATTGAATTAAGATGTTACTGGGCCAGTTGAATATTCTACGGTCATACAAATACCAGACACATATTTGTTTAGCTTCCGAAAACGTCAAAAATCTCCGCTCCGACCGGTGTGGGCGAGTTTTGCTCTCGCCGCGGAAACATACACAGAATTACGTCACGAGCGCACAACCCAATGAGCGAGAAGCTAGCTCCAGCCCAACGAATGAAGCTAGAGGGCGAGGCTAAAACATTAAAGAATCCCTTACTTTGGTGCGGACCAATTTAGAAGTTAAAATCCCAAGCGCGCGAAAGAATCAGAGCAATAATAATAATAATAATAAAAAGAAAATGGATTTTAAAAACATTCGAAATGAGAACGCGTCTCAGAATTTTATAGATTGGGGAACTGATAGAAGCTACGAATGATCTTAAATTTTAGATTAAGAGTTGGAATAAAATAATTATTAATATACGGATATTTACTTTTAAAAGGACTTTAAATAGGAATAGATATTATTAAGAATTAAGGAAATACTGACTATGACAGAAGTTAGATTAATTTTAAAAGATTAATGCGAATAAAATTGAAGGTTACGAAGGAAATAAATTATTATATAACATATATATATATATATATATATATATATATATATATATATATATATATATATATATATATATATATATATATATATATATATATATATATATATATATATATATGTCGTGTTTCCAAGTTCAAATCCGGGAAAAAGGCAGTCGTGCTCGTGATAAATAGGGTTAGCTATGTTATTGGTTTCCCTTTTAGTTCGCATCAGGCGGCCGGGTGGTATCATCAACAACAAGAAATGTCAGTCCATATTTTTGTCGAAGAACCTTTTATTTCCAGTTTAAGACATCTCTTCAGGGAAAATGCTCATTAGCCAACGCTAAACGAAAAAAAATACAACGTTCCATTATTTACAAGAATCCGTCCCGATTCTTTTAGCAAACACCAGCGTCGAAAAAATCCTCTCCGAATCAGGATGATCGTGTTTTTAAACTAGCTTGCGTAATCATACAGAATACGTCACGTGACCCACTTCTATCGAATCAAAAGGTCTCTTTTGGAACTTTATCAATATTTCCGGTGGATTTATTTTGTTGTAAAATGCAAAAACTTTCTACGCCCATCCAGAATATTCCATAATCTCGTACCAGATGCCTGTCATATCAACAAACCAGCTTATCTGTTTTTGAGGCTGTAGCTAAACTTCGAATTTAATACGTAATAAAAATAATAAGAAGAAAAGAAAATGAATCTTTATAAAAGGGAAAAAAAAAAGAAAGAATTAAAGTTTTTCGGAAATATTTTAATAGACATTTGATATTTAATAATAGGATAACTTTATGAAATAAGGTTTTTTGAGCGGAATATTTTAAGCGATACGATATTTTAGCATTTAAATAAAGAAGTTATAGCAATTTGACCACACGGGAATAATACTAATGAATTTTAATAATGGATTAAAATAAAGATGTTCTATTTAAAGAATAAATTAAAAAGCTATCGCCATTTTTAGAATAACTACATTCGAATAAATATTATTAAGTGGATTAGGAATAATTGGCTTTACATATGGATAGTAAAAGGCTATTTTAAGAATGAGAATTATTTTAATAAGCTGGGTTATATACCGAATATTATTGAATGGACAAATTTTATAGAATAATTGCGGAAAAAATTTAAATTTTGTAATATATATATATATATATATATATATATATACTTCATTGGCGCACTGCTAACCGAAAAGTACCTCAAATAATTCGCCAAACTGTAGCGCCCAATAAACAAACGGAAGAATGTTGCCATTAAATCTCAAAATAATAATAATAATAATAATAATAATAATAATAATAATTAAGAAAAGCCCCATTTACTAAAGTATCATTTATCAGTAACTTTTAGCAGTAAAATTTCCAATATATTAATGAAAACAGAATCAAAAATAATCTTGGATATTTATTTATTTACATTATTTCTCTTAATTATGGAAAAGGAATAATCATCCTGATTATGTAAAGGAATGAAGAAACCATACAAATAAATTGCACTTGAAAACATTAAAAATCTCCTTTATCTGCAGATTGATTTATTATTGTAAAAAAAATTCTTCATCTTTACATAAAAATTGATTAGCTTAAAACAATAGATGCGTTTCAGAAGATATGGATTTAAAACGAACAATGATTAAAGAAGACATTTTAAAAATTTTGATCAAAACATTTTAAAACTTTTTTTAACGTCGAATTTCGACGGTGCGTTTGGGGAGAAGTAATGCACATGCGCATAGGAGTTCATTCGGTTGCATTATCACAGGGGGAGGAGGGAATGTGTGCCTTATTTAATATGTTCTTTTATTGACTGAATATGAGATGAACGTAGGGATATGCTATTTTTATGATACTTCATAGGTTCAGGAAATTTTCTTTCTTGTCGTGGGGAATAGGGCGGTAATGTTAAACTGATTTCCAGTTTGTTTACGGATTGTTTGTTTGGAGTTTGCATCGGAAATAATAACGTAATTCACTGGGGGAATTTTTTTTAAATAAAATATTGGAAAGATTGTTTCATACTTATGTAATAAAGAAGCTTATTTTACTAATATTGCTATTGTAATTTTTTCCGTCAAGTTTTGACGGGTACCATCTAGTTATAATTTAAAAAGTTAAACTATCGAGTAAGACACCTGACCTGCAGGAAAAATGTCGCATTATAAATTTAATTCTTTACTCATTATTTTTTAACACTTCGAACCTATTTGAACAGTGTTTATGACTTCGGTTTGTCTGGCCGTGCTCTAACTCCCGTAAACATACTCGTATCGCCATGTAAATTTTGTATGTTATTATCGTTTACTATAACATGTTCTCTATTTCAACTGAAGTGCATAGCACTTATAGTTTTTTTACAAGGACAGTCAAAAATATTTTGTTACATTATAGTCAATGGGGAAATAATCGTTTCAAGTGCATTTTGATGATGTTACATCATTTAAAACATGAGGAAAATGATTATGACATTCAAAATATATAATTATGAAGCGCATTAAAACATGCATTTGTAGACTATGGGGTGCAAAGTATTAATTATTCACTTACAAGGTGAAACAAAAGAATTCTGTTACACATTGTCCGCGAATACAGGGTGATTATTAAAAAGGCCTTTGCCAATATATGTGCGCCTAGCGAAGGTAACAGTAAAGAAAACATGATTCCATTTGGTGCGTGGTTATTTTATGACTTGTGTTTGAGAGTGAGGTAAAGAACAACAATCGAGATACTACAATTATCGTTATAACGAAAATATTACGAAAACCTCAAAAAACAACACCCACTTATTTTCCTCGCAAAATGATGTTCATAGTGAAATATCATACATAGTATTAAGAAAATAACTTTGTATGTAAGAATATCGATATAAAGCAAACTTTAAGAAGATTATTTCGTGCTTCACGTGTGATGCTAGAACAAATTGGTTACATGTCGTCTACCGACATTCCGTGTTTTTGTGGTAGGTATGTTTATTTTAATACACCTGAATCAGGTTTATTTTGTTGTTCCATAAAGCTGTCAACTAAATAAATGAACGTATGAAGAATCAAACGATTCCAAACAGATTTTTAGGAAATAAAAATCTTATCACGATCACTATGACAACAAAGATAAACTATTTCTTCTGATATTAAACAAGTTCTTTTTATATTTTATCTCCCATTGTATTTCATTTATAATCTATTAGAGAAGTGTTCAAATCGAGTTTAAATAGAGGTATTTAGTTTTACCCGACTATCCATTACATAACCACTACATAAACTATTTGGAAGAAGAAAATCAAAGTTATTGCTCAGAATCTTTGTTTTTTTTTTTTCATAATATGTTATAGGTAATGATGTTCACAAAAATGCAGCAACTCATATTAAATATCTTTTAATAATAACTTAATGTTTAATGGAAATTACTTCGTAATGCAAGCCATTTGCTATTTTTATTACAGTACTAAAGGCCTAATTAAACTGTGATTTCTTCTAATGAAAGAAATCATCATTTTAGTACAAATATAATAAGATTTTTACAAACAATTTACAATTTAAGTCGAGAAATATTCAAATGTAATAATAGTTTCGAGTAAATATTTCATCGTACAATCCTTGGAAATTTGTTGACTTCGTTTTGAAACAAGTAAATATTTACTTTCATTTAGTTTTTTCTTGTTAAAATTTCTTGTTTTAATAACATATTCTTAAAAATAACTCAACGCATCTAATTCAATTCCTTTCAGTATCAAATTCTAAGAGTATTATTTATCTACATTAGATTTTAGTTTTAATATTTCTCTGCAAAATATGTATTAAATTACAATTCCTGTTTTCTTGAGACTTTTCAGAACAATTTATGAAATATTTAAACAAGTTTATATGACTACTGATTTTAGTATTTAACATATTTACTGCATTTCCTTAAAAAAGCACATTTTGTAAATTATATATTCCTTCTGCAAGTCCAAGTTTAAGCACAATCCATTTAAATGTATTATTTATTGGAAACAGATTAAACTTTAATTAAAGTCTTGTAAGTAACATAAATTTAAGAGATATTTAATGAAGACTTGAATTAGGTTATAATTATTTGTTCAGTGAGAAAATTATACTATTTAAGATTCTTCCTGATACTTGTAAATGTTGTGTAAAATCTCTGTTAAACTTTCACTTCATTTTCCGTAATTATTTTGAACTTTCATTCTTCAAGACAATTATGCAGAAAGTAATTGTATATAAGTTTATTGTGTATTTAATGAGCATCATTAAATCTTTAAAAAGTTGTATTTACTAATGTAATGTATCACAGAAAATGAATAATTAGATATTTTGTTAATAATGTAAATTTGTTAATCAAACATTAGACTGATATAATTGGGTAACTTCACATATTTCAAAGAATTCATTTAAAGTTATAAACAGATTTAGAAAGTTTTATTTTTTTATAAAATAATATTTATCATGCGAAAGGTTTCATACCATATTTGCATTCCTACATTTAAAAAAAATGTAAAAGATGCTTAACTATCCCATAAATAAAACGATTTACGCACTGGGTAACGAAAATTTTAATTGATAATACATTTTACATTATTTAGCATTTAATTACATTGGAAATTATACAATTTTTGTAGATTAACATTATTTTTGTTTCCAAATTTATAAGATAAATTACATTATAGCAAATTTGTGTCTGATGATAATATTAAATACTTACCTGCATTTACATTACAATTATAGAAATTTATATAAATCCCACTCTATAAAAACTGAACTCCATAGTAATCTTTTTACGTAAATTTTATTTAAAATAAACAAACCTACAATTTATCTAAAAAAAGATTTTTTTTAAAGCCTTTTGAGTAAACTATGCTATGCAATTTTTATAGCAAAGTTGTATGTAAGAAAAAGAACTTCGTCTTTCGATATTTGAAATGGAAAATGTAACAACAGTATTGATCATTGAATAAAACATAATCTACATTGTATATCCAAGATTGTATACAACTAATACATCAAAGACTATATACGTAAAAAGCAGAAAATAGTAACACATTTTTCTAAATTAAAACTTACAAAAAATGAAAATTAAAATGACATAAAAGGTGCTTCATATGAACATAGTTTTATACTCGGCAGGCATTCTGGAAAATTCAAGAATACTTTAGAACCAAATATTTATAATTTACCTTTACTGTTACTGTGTGTTTGTTTTTATATGTGAATGATCCCCCAGTTGAGCCAATAGGGTATCAACTGCATTTCACTGCAGGGTTAGACGGAAGCAATACCACAGTGGGGGAAAACCTTAGCCAGGCCAAGTCTATGTGTCACGGACTCTTTTCCTCTGGGTCCCAGTCAGGCGACAGGCCTCTCCTGTTCGCCGCGGCTGATGAACAAGTCGTCCCTCCCCTAGGACTCGATGATAGGAAGCGCGGTAAATTAAGGGTCGCTAGGGGAAGTTCGGCATATGGCCTAAGACCACAGCCAACTTCAGTACCGGCCGAGAAAGCTCTTGTTTGTTTCTCCCGCCTTAGGACGGAGTTCATGACGTCAGATCGCGTGATCTCCGCCGAACCAATCGGCCGAGAAAGCTGTCCTAGGGAGGTGGGAAACAAATAAGAGTTTTCTCAGCCGATTCGGTCGGCCGAAGATCACGTGGTCTGGCGTCATGAATTCCGTCTTAAGGCGGGAGAAACAAACAAGAGCTTTCTCGGCCGTTACTGAAGTTGGCTGTGCTAAGACCCAGTTCCCTCATTAGGGTTCTGCCTACGAAGCCGTCGGTGGACTCCAACGTTTCACCGGGTGTTTTGTGGTAGTGTCCTCGTAGCTTGTGCTCCACCGCATATCGCAATTACCTCTGTCGTCAAACTCTTGGGTTCAATGGGAGTGATGCGCAGATGTCGCTGCTCCCACTGGGCGCAGCGGAGGACCCTCCTGGTCGTGCTCGTTAAAAGTCACTTAGGACGTGGTTGCGACGGCTGACGTTCCAGACGGGCTCCACTCGGCGACTGGCGGCGCAACTCAGTTTTACGTTTGTTATGAGGTCGAAGCGGATATGGAGAGACAAATCCGCGCTAAAAGTCCCTCGGAACTTGGGTTCGGTGCTCGTAGATACGCCGGCCGCTCCCCAGGCACCTAGCGGCGCAGCCTAGTTTTACCTTTGTTATGAATGTATATCCTTTAGCAGATATTTCTCATCCATTTAAACCCAAACATATAGTAATAACACATGGAAGTTTAAAAACAGATTTCTTTGTATAAAGCACGTTAACTTCTAAGTATATGAGTTTATCTTATTCTAATATTATTAACTATTGCAAAAATACACATAAAAATATTTAAAAAAATAATCACATTCAACAGTTGAAAAAATAAACATTAAGTTAAACTAATAAAACGTGATATTAAATATTTCCATCTTCAAAATGTGCCTTTGCCTAGGAAATTGAAATCAAGAAGAGATTGTCAACCAATTGCTTCTACTTTAAAAACTGTATATTAACTTACAATTTAGTTTTTCTAAATGAAATGTAATTGATATTTCCTTACATGGAAAAGTATTATTAGTTATACTTTTCTTATAAAATTTCATATGAATAACTGTGTACAGTTAAAAAAAAATAAAGTTTTATAGGATGGATACATCTGCCGCAGGTTTGTGTACAACGAAACACGATTACAGCATCTACTTCAAAAGCATATTTTAATCGAAATATTTACTATTATTTTCCTTACGACTGATATTTCTTCCACTGTATATGGTATTTGAATGACACGTTATATTTGAAAATAATAATATTACATATTTTAGAAATCAATTAACATTTGTCTTCTGTTGGACAGAAAATAAAGGGGGCCCAATATTCCACGAAGAAGATATTTGAAAGGGTAAGTACAAGGAACTTGTCTTATCGATGCCGTTGGGAAACACCGAATAAAATTGAAACCGGTTCGAACATTATTATTGATTGAACTCGAATACCAAAAAGCCCCCGTTAATTATTTGATGGACGTTAAAATGAATAATTATACATTTCAACAAAGACTACAGGAGACCTATTTATTTATTCTAAAAAAAAATGCTTATTAATTTTAATTGGAAGGGAATCTTTATGTACCTATACAAAATTCGTTCATTTACATATATCAAAATAATTATTTTCAAGCTCTTAAATAAATTTTCATATTTCAACATTTTCGGTATCACAGCACAAACAGCATATAAATAACAGGAAAATATGCCAAACACTAGAATTTAATCAAAACAATTATTTTTGCACTTTAAGTTTTAATTTAACAATAGAGATCTAAAGATATATAAAAAAACCTAAATTAAGTTTACCAATTAGTCAGGAAAATTTTATAATTATAAAGATAGCTCACTACTGGATGGCTCTGCAATACCTTATAAATATAAGGCGTAATCCGATTTCGTGATGCATGTCAGGCCTCGCTTTTTTATTAGTCTTTCGCATCGAAGATTATGTCTTTGTTTATTTTTATTTTGGTCTTTGAATATAGAGTTTGTTTCTCTAAGCACTGTTAATAACACCACTGGCACATATTTTCTCAAAGGTAGACTTTTCTTCTGTATTTGTCTACAGTAATCAGCGAGCAGTTCTTCTTGCAAAGAAAGGTTTATCTTTATTAATTGTCATCAGTAAGAAGCGAGCTGTTCTTCTTGTAAGGATAGATTTAGGGGTGATTGTGTTCCGGTATTTTGTAGACCACTAAATTTATATAGCATTCTTTTACTTCTTTAATCGATAAATTCTGAAATGACATACTAAGAATATTGTTATATAAATTTAGTGGTGTACAAAATACCGGAACTCAATCACCCCTGTAGATTTCTCATTTGTAATTGTCATCAGTTATCAGCGAGCAGTTCTTCGGGTCAGCATACATTTCTCTTCTTTAACTGTCATCAGTAATCAACGAGGAGTTATTCTCCGCATGTTTTTACAAGATTTTTTTTAAAAAGATGTTCTTGCAATAATTCAATCAGCATCATTACGCTGTTAAAAGAAATGCATCGAGAATTAGCCACTTCTTATTTTGTCGAAGACCGCGAGAAAAATGAATTTTTCACGTTTTGGGGAGATTCAGCACCGAGTCTTTTAGGCGTACCTTCGTATCCAAATGTTGTATTCTTTTCCGAAAAACAATTGGTTTACCTTTTGACCCATATGCAAATTTTTGGTTGGTTGGTTGGTTGATGTATTGACGGCCAATTATCAACACGAGGAATATAGGCCCTGGGGGGAGTGCCCTATATGGGGGTCTTTCTAAGGGATCCTAACCCGTATTTACCTGCAATTTTTTTATCCAAGGTGATTTTTATTAAATGACCTGTTTAACTCTGCCTTCAAGTAATATCTCTGGATCACTTCGGTTGGCTATATTTTTAACAAATAATGTCGCAATGGTATTTATTGCTGAAACGTTTTTAACAAATTGGCGTGATACACAAATAAATACAAAAATAGTATTAATAGCACAATAAATTAAGAACATGTAATTACATTTCTTTGATGTTAATGAATTACATTTTTAATTTTTGCTGTGCTACTTACAAAAAAGTAATAATGGATGCAAAACCGTAGCGCTAATAACCTGTCTTCTAAAAAAAAACATACTATTAAACTGCAATAACTTGCGTCTGATCCTTTCTTATTGCATTAATTGCTATACATTAATTTTTATAAATACATACAAATAGCTATATTAGAAAAAGAGAGAAAGTTACTTATAAGGAATGATTTAAATTTTTAGAACTCTCCTTCGTTATAAGAGTATTTATATGATAATCTGTATTTTACACGCTTTTATTTAACTTAACTTTGTACAAGTATGCAAAGATGGGATTTTGTGATTTATTTTCACTTACGTCCTGGTATGCTAAAATCCTAAGAAGTATGTATATTTGTGTGTTATTCCGATGGCTAGACAATATTATTTTAGTATTTTCAGAATTTAATTATCAATAACTGTAATAAAAGTAACTAAAATTTGATTATTCGTTGAGTAAATTATTCAGAAATCCTAGATTGTTTAAAAATTGTTTAAATAAATTTTCGACAGTAACTATTTTAATAAATATGTCTAAATCATAAATTTGTATTACCACGTGTCTAAATCACAAATATATATTATATGTAGTAATATAAAAATACTTTTTTTACTCCCGTTGCCATGTCTTAAAAATAATTTCATCAAAAAATAAAATTGTATTTATATAAAAAAAAATAATAATACTTTTGATATACGTTTATAATTATCCATTAGATATAGTTTAATATACAGGGTAGTTCAGAACTATATGTCAAAAATATAAAGGCAGGTAGAGGGGACCTAAATAAGCAGATTTCGTATAGGAGTATGGGTACGGAAATGCTGAGTTGAGGCATTAGGCGGCGTTGTTGAGTTCGGTAGATGAAAGAGTTTCGTTGACTTGAATCGTAATTCCCCGCACGGATTTTGAACAACAAGACTCGTTACAGGAGCTTGTCGACATGCATTTCCTGTATGGGGCTACTCAAAGGATGCTCACGTCCAACAGCTCACGAGCTTGTTGAAAGAATATCATCTACTGTGCGTAATACTTCTTATTTTACTGCAGGACTTCTGCGATATCTGCCAGTGCCCGTATCACGCCCGGAAGCATAAGACGATGCACTCGCGCACAACTTCCGATGAGGTGCTCAAATCTTTAGCGATCCGGCAGATTTCTACCCGAGAATCGTTCCATGTACATGACTTTGCGCATCCCTGTACATGAAATGCATGTCGGCAAGCTCCGCATTGGTGTAACGATGCATGTTGTACGAAATCCGTGCGGGAATGACGATTCAAGCCAAGAAAGGTCTTTCATCCATGAAATCAATAGCGCCCTCTACTGCCTCAACGCTGCATTTCCTCAATCACTTTCGTTTACGAACTCCCCTCCACCTGCCTTTACATTTCTGACATATCAAATTATCAAAATATTCAAAGATAAAATTTTCATATTTTATATTTGAATATCTTAAAATATTACATCCTACGCTGTTGAAACACTATGTATAGAGTTTAGATAGGAATGCGACGCATCATATAATTAATGCTTTTTTTAAATTATAAAACATATATAATTTTAAATTCGCTGTATTTTTAGTTCTAATACACTAATAAAAACATATTTCTTAATTGACTTTTTTATTTTACTTATTTCTAAATCAAATTGCAATAATTTCTTCTAAAATAATAATAAAAAAAAGAATAAATCATAGTCTGAAGTTCAACAGAGAAGAAAAAAAAAGAAATACTCCATTATATTAAAGGATACAGATTATATTTCAATTTGAATATTTTGAAAGTCTGTCATGTTTATTTTTATGGAAATCATTTTTTCCAGAAATATAAGAAACTTCTTTTGCTTCATAAATTTCCGTATCACTAAATCCGCAATATGATAATATTTGACTTTTAAATTTTCATATTTTATATTTGAATATCTTAAAATATTACATCCTACGCTGTTGAAACAACTTTTCTAGATAACTGATTTTACCGATGTATATACTTTCACAATCTTTGAATATGAAACAAAAACTAGAAATTCTGTGGAAATGCATTGCATGGATAAAATTATATTTTTTTTATGTTTTACATTAAAATATATTTTATGGTTTGTATAGATACTTTTTTCTGCAATACAAACTCGGATTCTAATAAATTTTAGCTAAATAATTTCGTAATATATGAAATTTTCCACTTTTTCATTCACATACTTCCCACATTTTGGAAATGCTTTTTTGTGTGTTATTTGTATTGTAGTATTTAAATTGATATAAATTAATTAAATAACTTCTCGCACATTCAACTTTGACTTCAATTACATCTTTATGGATTTTAAAAATACACTGAATTACTGCGTTCATTTTACTACATTTTCTATTTGTGACATGCTTTTTTAAAAAATGGTGCACTATATTTCGCCAGCTTCCAAAGAAAAAAGGTCTTTTAGAAAAGTTTTATTTGAATGCATAATTTTTCATGTAATTTTGCATAAGTTTTTTTTTACCAGTTTTATTCAAATTTTTATTTCTGAAAATAATTTTGTTTAATTTTGTGCAAATGTTATTAAGATCACATAATGATTTAAAGATTTGGACTTGGTAATTTTTAAATGTCTTAAAAAAAGAATCCAATCTTTATGCATTCATCTATAGTCAAATGTGTACTTGGTTACATTCAAAACAGGATTTAACAAATTTTAAGGAGAGGAGGGCGAAGCAGATGAAACAATTTTCGCATAGAAAAATAGATTCGTAAATCATTTATTCATTCAAAAATACTGCACGTCTCACTCAAAAAAGAACGTAAACAATATTTATATGCAATATTCAGAAACTTTCACAAAAATAAAGATATTTTAAAGAATTTTTCAACACTTTATGTAGAATGTGGTTATATTAGTGCTGAAAAAACAAACAAACAAATAGAAAAAAACAGTAATTTGGTAAGTGATATCGTATCAAATGAACTACGTTATGACATATTACGTGACTAGTTCAACGTTGTTTAGATGTGCATGGCGATCGCTTTCATCATTTCTCTTGATATCGATACATTTTATAGAAATAAGTGTAATTCAACTAAAAAAACCATTAAAACATCTTCCTCATCCATGAAAGAGTCATCATGTTCAAATCGGAGACGCACCGTATACATTTGACCTTTGTATAGTTCTCAGCCATCCCTTATAACCGTATGATCTTTTTTTCAGTCATTCTATATCCATATATATCTATATAGTAGACAAGTACTTGGCAGGACCAGAATTCCACACCATATTTAAACATCATCAAGTGAAACACAGCAAAATATCAAAAACATTTTTTAAACAAATCAAACCAGAACAAGATAAATAAGCTAAAAGGCTGTGGCCGCATCAGCAGTGTGTATAATATAAAACTAACAGCCATGTTTCAGAACGAAATGTATGCAGTATAAAACAATACAAAAATGGCAGTAGGTTTCCGCCAGAGAGTAGCAATGCATAAATCAAATGTAAAAACTTTCGAAAGCATATTGCAAACGCTCCACCACCGGAACCGACGCCATATTAACCAGTATATCACAGTCTCAAGAAACAGCTGAATTAAAACTGATACATGTAATATACAGTAGAAAATAAGCATCATTTATTCCCAAAACTGAGCCACGTGTTCAAGAATCCATCCAAGTCCGGTCCGTGTCCGCCGCAATGGGACCTTGCGCCATTAAACCTTATACAACCAACCAACCGTTCCGTGTCCGTTGCCACACAATCTTAGGCATCATTGTAATACCACCCAAAAAGGCTTTAAGCAACACAATTCGTTCATTCTCAACTTCACGACAAACTCTCAAAAATAGAGACAACCTGCAACCTCGTATGTGTATTAATAAAATTAAGCGGTATATTGTTTTTATAATACAAAATACTAATAAAATGAAAAAGCTCTTAAAATATTACTAGTACATACGTTATACCCGACCTATAATAATATTAATATAGACGCGTGTATGTATATTTGAACTCCAGTTAACCAACTGGTTAACTTCAAAGCTAAAGTTATCCCGTTTATTGTAAATTGAAATGTTAATACCGTTTCAAATGTCTATATTCAAGTCAAAATAATCAGCGGCTTTATTGTTTGCGTTTGTTTTTTTTCTTCAAAACTGGCATATCGAGATATATATCCAAAAGTTCTCCAAAAAATCAAAAGCATAATTTAAAATGACTAAATCATCAGTATACTTAAAATCCAAAAAAATAATATCATTATTGATAGTACAATATTGAAACTAATAAAAAAAATAAGAAAAGGTTAGCTTCAGTTGAAGAATAACTTGTTCTCATTCCTATATTATTATTTTGTAAATAGATATTCGACCCTGTATATACTTAGTTATTATATAAACAAAAATTACATATTTTTTTTTAATATTTTATAATCTAAATCAATGGGTTTGCAATCAAATCAACAATTTTTAAAAGTATATATTTTTTAAAAGAAAGTATATTTTTAAAAGAATATTTGTAAAAAGATTCTCAAAATCTTAAGTCTGTATATTCCGTATATCATTGTTAATTAATTTATTTCTAATTTAACATCTATTTAAAATGATACAATATTTATTACTGTATTTATATTTAAATTTTAGAACATTCAAAATCCTTTTAAGCATTTCTTCAAATTTACAATTGAATGCATTACGAATCAGGTAAAGCTAGGATAGTCTGCGCACAATTCAAAAGAACAGCAATAAAAAATCTAAATATTAATTTTTTGCTAAACTATCCATGAATAATTTTTACTTCATTTGTTTTTTATGCATTTTCATTGCTATTTTGTTGTTATGTTGCAATTTAATAGAACAGTTGTAATAAAACCAAGAAAGTTATTTTGCGCAATCTCTCCTTACAGGGTTGGTGTGATTGCGCACATAAGTAGGAGAGATTGTTACTAATAATAACTACAATTAAATTGTTAACAATAATAATTACACCTAAATGACATTGCTGTATGGTTTTTGTGAAAAATTTTTATTGTATTGGGAGTGAATATTTCAACCTAATGCTTACAGAATCAGAGAAAGGAAATAATTTTAAAAACGATTAAAAAATTTTAATTAAAGGGAAAAAAATTGAAGAATCAGAAAAAGCAAGTCCAGATAAGATTACAAAATAATTTTATGCAACTTAATAACACGTTTAACTTAAAATTAGTCTATTTTCATTTTTCATTTTTTATGCAAATTTACCAATAAGCTGCGTAATCTCTCCTAGCATGAAAACTAATGGGAACACTGCGGCATCTCTCCTAAGTAGCAGATGCGCAAACTCTCCAATTTCGGTAGGAGAGATTGCGCGGCCTTTTATTAAAACATGGCCACTACTAAATCGAACCGTTGATGTTCACATTGTTAGTCTAGATTAGTAGCTTATGAGAAATCGTTTAAGTTTAAAATATTTTGTACTATTGACATAGTATAGAAATTCTGATGAATAGCTGTGAAAATTCAAGCACTTACTCTGGGAAAACAAAACAAAATAGCAATACTTTATCTTAGACGCTCAAAGCAATCAACGTGCACTTTCAAGTAGACACTCCACTACTGTTGTTGTACAACTACCTGGAGTCGCTGCGCTCTCACTCCACTCCTTCCCCCTAAACCTCTATGTGCGCAATCTCTCCGACCGCGCCATCTCTCCTGGCTTTACCTTACTGTTTACTATTATATATATATATATATATATATATAATACAGTATATTGTAATACCACCCAATATATATATATATATATATATATATATACTAACGTATATATATAACTTTAAGAAGGTGTAAACATATATACAAATTATGTGCACTAACGCAAAGCAGCTCTTATGAGCACACAAACTATATAAATATTTCAATACTAGATGATAGTTTATGAAATTTGATGAAATGCAGGTGAAATAACAAGATTTAAAAAAAAAAAAAACATAATATGAATACTAAAACAAAAAGTACATATTTTTTTTAATATTTTAAAATCTAAATCAATGGTATATGCAATCAAATCGACAATTTTTAAATTATATATTTTTTTTAAGTATATATTTTTTAAAAGAAAGTATTTTTTTAAAAGAATTATTTGTAAAAAGATTCTCAAAATCTTAAGTCTGTATATTCCGTATATCATTGTTAATTAATTTATTTCTAATTTAACATCTATTTAAAATGATTCAATATTTATTACTGTATTTATATTTAAATTTTAGAACATTCAAAATCCTTTTAAGCATTTCTTCAAATTTACGATTGAATCCATATATATATATACACTAACATATATATATATATTACTTTAAGAAGGTGTAAATATATATGCAAATTATGTGCACTAACACAAAGCAGCTCTTATGAGCACACAAACTATATAAATATTTCAATACTAGATGATAGTTTATGACATGTGATGAAATGCAGGTGAAATAACAAGATTTAAAAAAATAATAATATGAATACTAAAACCTGAACAATGAGCCACAATTCAAAAAAAATAACTGTCCCTAGCTCTCCGTAAGGTGAGATGAGGAAAAATATTTGGAGCCTATCAGATTTCGCAACGCAACGCCTGTTTGCATACTCCAAAGTATATAGTACAGAACAATGAAGAAACAGAATACAAATTTTGTTAATTTACTTGTTAGGGAAAATGTTTTCCAAGTACAGTTATAAGGCACAGAGACCGTATAACGATTTAATATTCGTAGATTTATAAAAAAAATATACATATTGATGTAAATGGATTTTTATCTGCTAAAGATATATATAAAAATGCTATTGGATTATTTCTCTAATAATCGTTTAAGTTTAAAATATTTTGTACTATTGACATTGTATAGAGATTCTGATGAATAGCTATGAAATTTCATGCACTTAATTTGTGAAAAAAAAAAAAATAGCAATGCTTTATCTTAGACGCTGAAAACAATCAACGTGCACTTTCAAGTAGACACTCCACTATTGCTGTTGTACAAACTACCTGGAGTCGCTGCGCGCTCACTCTAACCCTTTCCCCCAAACCTCTATGTGCGCAATCTTTCCGACTACGCCATCTCTCTTGTCTTTACCTTATTAGTGAGCAAAACGGATCAGGACAATCTTATGTGGAGCATAGGGAAATTTGGCTATGAAAAATTAAATTGACATAGGTCGGAATTCTGAATAAACAAATAAAGTAAAAGAAAATTTCTTATGAAGAGTAAATGTAAGAAGTGTACTTACGGATTTTTAATAATTACCATATTGTGTTAGAATTTTCAATCTCAAATGTCATTTTAAAATTATTCGAAAATTATATATTAAAAGTAACTTTGTTTCACTTTTAAAATAACTTTTTTAGATTGAAAGCATAAATTTTCTATTAGAGGATGTCAAATTGTTAACTTAATTCTCTGAAAAGTGTCAAATGGAAGAAAAATTCTGTTCCTAACAGAATCACAAGTTGATTGCAATTTCAAATCCAATTTTAAATCTAATTCAGCAATCTCAATTTGCATGTAATATTTCAAAACAAAAATTTTGAAAGTAAATTGTTTGAATAATCTTAATTTTAATATCTTGAACGAAACGAGTTAACTTAAGTTTTCTATTTTGAACTTACAAAATTATACAAACTTTGGTAGCATAAATATTGTTAAATTACTTTTTACATTGAATTTAGAAATGTTTGAAAAAATACCTTTTTTTTTTTTTTTTTTTTGTACAATATGTAGTATCATTTTTTCACAGAAATATTTATCAATTTCTTAAGAAAGTTGCAGTAATTTCTTTTAATTTTACGTTTTTATACAGCTGCTTTTATGTTAATAGTGGGCATACATAATTAATATTTTTCGATATTCATATTTTCCACGATACAAACAATAAATTTTTTATATTTAATAAAATTTTAGATAAATTCACATTATTTTATAAATCTATTGTAATATCATATAAAATTTGTTGAAAATAAAAATATTGTAGCCCACTCTAACTAAACTTAAAAAAAATAAAAAATAAAAAAAGAATTAAAAAAAAGATGGATTATTCTGGAAGTGTGCAACTACCAATCATTAGGTCAAACTAACTAGAAATTGCTATATTATCTCTAATGAAATCAAAAGTTTGTTTTTATTTATGCGTATTCTCCAAATAAAAGGCATTCATCAACAGAAAACACAAAGGTTTCTTTATAAATAGTTTTTCAATATGCAAAAATATGAAGATCTCGAAACAGTATACTTATAATTGTTCAAATCGCTTCATATTGTGAGTTAGCCAGAAAATTTCTATCTCTTTTTTATACGTAAATTAATATTTCTGCATAACGAACAGCAGATACAGATTTTAGAACTCTTTCTAGAAACAAATTTAAATTGGTTAATACAAAATCATGTAGAATCGGTGTGAAAAAAAAAAAAAAAAAAAAAAAAGATACATCTCATAGATTTTAGTTGCCTATTTCTCACAGAGAAAACGAAGGTAGCCATTCAATTGGAAGTGTCTCTTCTGTCAATCTATGCTAAAAAATAGATTAAGGATCATCTTTACACTGAAATTGTACAAAACTCAGAAATGTGCAATACAAACTTCCAATTTCGACAGAACATTTGTTTTTTCGGTACATTGTACCTTCGAATACGAAAAAGGGTGTCATTCAATCAAATAGTTTAGGATTTATAAAGATTTAAAATTTGAACTCCTAATGTTGAATTTCTTTGTAATCGTCAAAACAGATCGCAAAGATAATTTTTAAATCTTAGCTCACAAAGTATTCAGCAGATTAAGCTGTAATTTCTTATTAGCATATTTTAATTTGTTAGAAAACAAAATTCATTCTTATTATGTTCGAAAATCAATTTAATTTTCATGTTTGAATATTTGGAAAATTAAATTTAGAGAGAAAATATGAATTGTAATCTACAAATTTGTTAACATAAACATATTTCTAAAAGCTTCAAATATGTTAATGTAAAATATGTTAATGTATGTTTAGTTTCAGTTTATTGAGCCAAGTAGTTTTTGTGCTATGCTTAAAATACTTCTGAATTTGCAATCTGTTCTGCAACAATTAAAAAGGAATTTAACAATAGAAATTTGTAACTTTAAATCTTCATAATTCCTAATGAACCGAGTGACTTCCAGTTTAGTATCCAAAGGTATCAAGTACCTAAACATCCAAATAGGCTTTTGAAATTCGGTGTTTGAGTTGTAAATTACTGAATTATGTATAATTTCTGTAGAAAGACGGCTCCCTAAAATTATTGTTTAGTATGAATTTAAAGAAGACATAATTTCAAGTTGAATTGCTATTTTAGTTTTTGTCTACGAAAGTTTTTCGATTAAAATGTATGGGGTTTAACTTTTTCGAGACACAGAATGCACACACGAGAGTTTTGTTAGTGAACAGATAAAGACGAATTTGTAAAATAGTGCACATAAGTTTTATTTAAACATAAAATTATTTAAAAAGTAAATTATATATTTAATGGGATAATATCAGCAGCATAAGGCTTCGTAAATTTAACAAGGTAAACAAATTTCATTATTTTAATATCTATTTTGATTCGATTAAAATAAAATCAGATATTTAATAAGATACGCACTGACCCCTCTATAAATAAAGATCTTTCAGTGAAAAATATCAAATTATGTTTTATAGTATGTACTTACTAGTGGTTAAAAGAGTAAGAACTGCTGCATTGTGAAAGACTCGCTTCCATGATACTAAAATTGTTCAATTAAATGTGCTACAATTTAATTTGCTACAATTTAATTTAACATATTTCAATAAACTGGCTCTATAATAGTCTGTTCTAGAACTGCATTAATAACGTCCCTGTGTCTTTTGCTCATTTGTAGATTATCGCACTATGTTGTGTATTTTGTTTCTGGTATTTGTTCATGCATCAAACCTAAGAATTTTTTTCTTAAACAAGGGTGTGTTATTATTATAAACATGAAATTCGTATATATTTTTTAATTTATGTAATAATGAAATTTTTATATTAAACAACATAACACATATTTTGTAATCTTATTTAAAACAAAATTTCTGATACTTTTTTAGTGAGTCAGTGAAGAATTATTTTTCAGTTTGGATTAATATATTACTAAAAATAAAATTTGTGTAATTTTTTTATATGATTTGATTGATTCCAATGAACTTTACTGAAAATTATTGATAATTATTTTTTACAACTTTTAAAGTTAAAATACATTTTTCAGTATTTTTTATGTATTAGAATTTGCTTTTCGTTAAATAGTTCATATTTTAAAACACAGCTGTCATATGTTTTTTTTTAGCATCGAGTGAAACGAATCCCCAACATTTTTTAATATTATATGCTCAAAAAATTAAAATTTGGGGAAACAAAAAATAATTTCTGGGATGATTATAACATACGGGATTTTAGTTAAATATAACCAAATGATCAGAGTTGAAAATATAGGGATAATAAGTAAGAATATTGATAAACATAATTTCTGTATCTCAGTTCACATTTAAAAAATATTACAATGAACGTTTTTTGTCACTATAACTTTTTAGTGACACATTTATTTTTCCTTTTGGCCAACAAAAAATGAAAAACATGAATTACATTTATTTTTTTATTTTTTTACTTTTAGGTAGCTTTTAATACAAAAAAGTATAAAGCTACCTATTACAGCCGTTTGGAGGAAAGCAATTCCGGAAGATTTCGATATATTTTCACCGGTATGACTTCCATACAAAACCACCAATTGTTGATTTATATATATATATATATATATATATATATATATGATCTATGTCATACGATAACACTCGTATTTATAAATCAATTTGGATGAAACTAATTGTGTGTATTAAGTTCACCAATGTCTCGACCTAGTTCATCGGCCAGCATAGTCCGCCATTTTATTTCAAAATGGTGACCACTGAAAGATTTAAAAGTGAACGCGATTTCTCGCAAATTATAATCTTTCATTGTTGTAATCATTTTCCCAATCATACGTATAAAACTATATATTCATATCCGTCAGCGCCAAATTCTCGCCAAACTTGGCGACACTTGTTAAAATATCGCCAAATTTGGCGAACAAAAATAAGTTTTCATAAATGAAGCCAACTTGACTATAGTTAACTATTTTGGCAAATTTCTTATTTAAATTCCGTATTAACGAATCTTCTGTAATAGGGTTCTTTGCATTTTAGCTTGCTGTTTCGAGTAACATTAAATTTTAAAACGAAGATATAGGAAAGCTACATTTTCCTCCCGGTACAGGCCCGAAGGACTTTTATTTTATCATCAATTTGTTTTTTTAGCATTATAGATGAAGGGGAAAATGTAATATTTTTAAGAACATTGAAAAGTTTCTTTTATTTTTTATTCCTATATATATTTTCATAAAACAGTGTGCTATGCTTGAAAAATTCTTTCTTTCTATACTTTACAGAGATTTTAAAAGTAATTTACTTCTGCTTGTTTAACTATAAACATACGCCTAATCAACATTATTCATGAAAGGAAACATTTCACTAAAATTCGCATGACTTAGTAATTATTTCAACTCAATAATTATTGCGATAAGATTCATAAAAGTTATCTTTAAAATCTTAAAACTTCTTTCAATATGTAAATATATTTTTGGCAAAAACATTTAATATAATTTTCGTCATTAACTCCCTACTTTTCACCAAAAAACGCAAACTTGTCATGCTATTTTATAAGTAAATCATTTTAATAGGAAATTAAAATAGTTTTAAATAGTTTTAATAAAGCAGATGGAACATTACAATATTATGTAGGAATGGTCACTAGAAAGTTTAAAACAAGATTAAAAGAGCATATGACAGATATCAAATATGACAGAAGTACTACAGCACTGACAAGACTACATAGAACCGAGACAATAAAAAAATATTTTAAAAAATAGTAATCTATTATCCGTGCATCAATAGAAATCTATATGCGTAATGTAAATATTTGCAATGGATCCGCCTCATTTGAATTACCTAAAATTTGAAATGAGATACTTTTCAGTTTAAAAAAAAACAATAACGAAATATTAATTTTCCGTTTACTTTTGGCTACTTCAAGCACCTGCTGTCTTTTTTTTTTTACATATATGATCTCATGATTCATGTGTTCATGATTATTTAAAAAAAAATGCGAGAATATTTTTGTTTATCGTTATATATTAAGAAAATGGCGCCGTATGAGCGTTGAAACGTATGTCGATCATTCAAAGGTTTTTATAAGCCTTTTCTTCTTTCTAATTTTATTCCTTAATTATAATTAAGGGATAAAATTATAATTATAATTTTAATTATAATTAGTGATCAAATTCTGTGATTATGTCAATTTAATACCATTATAAATGTTAGTTATTGCCAAAAGCGATTTATGAACATTGAGAATTGACGATATTCAATATTACTTTATGAAATAAAGGAAAACAAGTTTTTAATAACTCTATAAAATTAAAAGATGCGCAAAATGTTTAGAAAAAAATTGTCTTTCTTCGTTTGCCACAAAGAAGACATGCTACTATTTCCGCTTGATGAAAAATGACAAAGATCTTTCAAAAAGACTTGCGCAGTAAAAGTAGAAAACAAAATGTCTTTTAAAAAGCTTTTAATATAATGATCGACATGTTTCGAACGCACAGACGGCGCCATTATCAAGATCTACACGATAAACAAACTGTTTTCGCAAAATTTTTAAAAATAAACTTGAAAAACATAAATCACGAGATCATATGTGTAATAGAAGCAGGTGCTTAAAAATGATATCACACATATGATCTTGTGGTTTATGTTTTTTCAAGTTTATTTTCGAAAATTTTTGCGAGAATAGTTTGTTTACCATGTATATCTTAAGAATGGCGGCGTTTGTGCATTCAAAATATGTCAATCATTATATTAAAACGTTTTTATAAGCCTTCTTATGTTCTATTTTTATCACTTAAGTATTTAAATCTGTATTTTTATGATAATAGTGTTTTAGATAGATTTCGTAAGAAATACTACCTATTACATTTTCCCCTAAGTTGGAATATTTGAAAAAATTTTGCAGATCTAAGCCGATCATGACTCCCAGAAACCAAAACCACCCCCAGTTCAAAACTTTATTTATCTATCTATCGATCTAAGTCACTTTTTTATGGACACGATAACCGCAATAATTCTGCACAAATCTCTTCTAAACTGATACATAAAATCAAGGGGCATAAAATCTCGTTCAAGTTTGTTAATGGGCAAAATCGAACCAAGGGGGGGGGGGGGAAATGGGGGGATTTATGTGAAAACAGGAAAACCCCATAATTTACTAATTATGGTACGTATCGAATCTGTTTAAAGTTATTATTACTTCTAGGAAAAGGGCCGAAAATGTATGTATGAAAGATTTTTGATATCATTAAAAATGGCCGCAAGGGTTGAAAAAGGGGTGGGGTAGAAGAAAAAACTTCGTCAATTCACAAGATATAAAATCCCCTTAAATTTATTTTAAATCGTCTTAATATTATCTAAAACTTTTATATTGACAAGTTTTTTACAGGACCAACCCATATAGCAAAAAAAATTAAAAACCAAAAAAATCCCTGCCTGCTCCGCCTAGAAACAAGTTAGGTTTCGAAGTGGACGTTTCCAACTGTCGCATCGTGGCAAAAGGATAATTTCTTCCGCGATTTCTAACAAACAGACGCCCCATGGTCTGCGTCTTCGAAATCTATCTTTGCCTGTAGGCTGAACCGTCAGGGATTTTTTATTATATGATTATGTAAGTTTAAAAAATATTATAAAATTAATTTTTTTTAATGTTGTTCTCAAAAGTACATCACTGTGATTCAATGATCTTAACACTACAACACTATATTATGATATTCATGAGCTCATTAGTGATTGCCAGACACAAAAATAAACATTGTGAAATATAATCAATGCTAAGTAGTCCTCAGTAAAAAATTGAATAATTGATATATTTAGTTACAGTATTTGTATTGTTTTTGTGTCTTATGTGATATATTGGGATTGGCTTAATTGGATGCTTAGGATAGCAGAAAAAATATTGACAGGCTTCCTGTAAAGGTTCACAAAACTAATCCATCGCCATTTTAGAACCTGATCAGACAGTTATCATAACTTCATACAAAACAATACTTGGGATAAATGTTTACTGATTTTACTACAATATTTAATTTTGTGCTAGCTTTGGTTACGCATATAAAATAGAATTCAAAATATCAATCAATATGTAAATTTGAAATTCATTCCAGGTTAAAAGTTAATTCTGACTAAGAAATAAGAAATGAAGTAAATGTTTACTGATTTTACTACAATATTTAATTTTGTGCAAGCTTTGGTTACGCATATAAAATAGAATTCAAAATATCAATCAATATGTAAATTTGAAATTCATTCCACGTTAAAAGTTAATTCTGACTAAGAAATAAGAAATGAAGTAAATGTTTACTGATTTTACTACAATATTTAAGTTTGTGCAAGCTTTGGTTACGCATATAAAATAGAATTCAAAATATCAATCAATATGTAAATTTGAAATTCATTCCAGGTTAAAAGGTAATTCTGACTAAGAAATAAGAAATGAAGTAAATGTTTACTGATTTTACTACAATATTTAATTTTGTGCAAGCTTTGGTTACGCATATAAAATAGAATTCAAAATATCAATCAATATGTAAATTTGAAATTCATTCCACGTTAAAAGTTAATTCTGACTAAGAAATAAGAAATGAAGTAAATGTTTACTGATTTTACTACAATATTTAATTTTGTGCAAGCTTTGGTTACGCATATAAAATAGAATTCAAAATATCAATCAATATGTAAATTTGAAATTCATTCCAGGTTAAAAGGTAATTCTGACTAAGAAATAAGAAATGAAGTAAATGTTTACTGATTTTACTACAATATTTAATTTTGTGCAAGCTTTGGTTACGCATATAAAATAGAATTCAAAATATCAATCAATATGTAAATTTGAAATTCATTCCAGGTTAAAAGTTAATTCTGACTAAGAAATAAGAAATGAAGTAAATGTTTACTGATTTTACTACAATATTTAATTTTGTGCAAGCTTTGGTTACGCATATAAAATAGAATTCAAAATATCAATTAATATGTAAATTTGAAATTCATTCCACGTTAAAAGTTAATTCTGACTAAGAAATAAGAAATGAAGTAAATGTTTACTGATTTTACTACAATATTTAATTTTGTGCAAGCTTTGGTTACGCATATAAAACAGAATTCAAAATATCAATCAATATGTAAATTTGAAATTCATTCCACGTTAAAAGTTAATTCTGACTAAGAAATAAGAAATGAAGTAAATGTTTACTGATTTTACTACAATATTTAATTTTGTGCAAGCTTTGGTTACGCATATAAAATAGAATTCAAAATATCAATCAATATGTAAATTTGAAATTCATTCCAGGTTAAAAGGTAATTCTGACTAAGAAATAAGAAATGAAGTAAATGTTTACTGATTTTACTACAATATTTAATTTTGTGCAAGCTTTGGTTACGCATATAAAATAGAATTCAAAATATCAATCAATATGTAAATTTGAAATTCATTAAAGGTTAAAAGTTAATTCTGACTACTTTTATATTTGTTGCTTATCTGTTGAAACAGATTATACAACATAATAAAATTTAACGTCATTAAGGTTTACTTATTTTTAAATTTCTTAAAAGGAATAAAAATAAATAAAGAATTGATTAAAATAGGATAGCTGAACTATCGATTTATGAATGGATTACATTAAGCACTTGCTCAACATTACGAAGGATATCATAAGAAAAAAAAATTGTAATTTTACTAAAATTTTTTTCTAGATTATTCTAAAAATTAAGTATATTTAACAGAGTTTCCGTATTTTAAATAAAAAACTTCTTTTGCAATCATGCAACTTAACTATGTACAACGTTTAAATATATATTAAAACAAAGAAACCAATCAGTAAGACATTTTTCAGAAATTAATCGTTAGGCTCATATTTAAAAAATATCCGATTTCAAGTACTCATTTAAAATTAATAATCAAAGAGTTTTGTTCGCCATACTGAAGAAAAATATTTTCATTTGTTTCAAATCCAGATTAAATTTCTAATATTTGAGTTATCCATCAGAAATAATGAAAGATAATTATGTTAGAATTCGGGAAAAGCAAACTTGAATATTTCTATTAATTAACGAAATTCTTTCAATAAATTTATTAATATTTTACATTGTATTTTGAATAACATTTTTTCGGTATTCATAAAAATGAAAAAAAAAATAATAAAATGGAAAGAAAAGTCCAAAACTAATTTTATGTATTTAATATGTACCTATTTCATATTTTTATAATATTGTAAATTCCTAGATTAAGAAAAATGGAACAAAAAATACTTTTATGTTTTAAATTATTAGTTTTTACACACACATATATATATATATACATTATTTTAAATTGTAATTGATTATTGAGACTTTTAGTATATATATATACATATATATATATATATATATATATATATATATATATATATATATATATATATATATATATATATATATTAATTTAACGCCACACTTTGATAATGATGCACTTTATTGTCTAAGTATTTCGTATCTACTCTACACTGTCGATTAAAAGGCATTCTGTAATGTACCACAAGAGTGTTTAAATTGAATTGCGTTTTCGCAATAATGGAATGTCGAAAATATATTATGGCTTAGTATAATCATATGTTCGAAATACTGGACTGATGAGAAGCAAATTCGGACAGTGAAATGATCTTGCTAATATTTTGGATGTGTTCCTTACTCTATAACTACTGATAAAACATTCGGAGATTCAGGACCTTTTGAAATTTGAATAACATTATGTGCAATGTGGCTATGTTTCCAATTCATTCTTCGATTTCAATAATCTTTTTGGAAGTTGTTTTATTAGTTTGGTGAGAAATATTAAAAAAACATTCATATCATATATTGAATGGCCTAGGTTTGAAGGTTTGAAATATATTGTAGCCTATGGACGATTTTTAAAGTTTGATTTCAACAAACGTTCCCATTTTTGGTAAGTTATTTTATATCTATTCAATTACAATCAATAAGCAGGATTTGAAATTTCCCTACAAATTAACTTTCTCGCCAAAATAACGAAATTAGACGGAGTTCTGGAGGTGATACATACCAAAACACTGCTGATGCAAAACACTGCTGAGTTTCTTTTTTCATTTCACTTACGGTGTTGTATTGTTTTCCCGCAGCATTTAAAGTTCTAAGCTACTTCATTCATAGATTTTCTATGGAGGTTAAATAAAGTCGCAAAGCAGACAATCCAACTTTTGTGTACCCGTGGACTGAAATCACTCAAACATAGAATTTGCAGTCTCAATTGGGACAATGTCTTGTAGAATCATAAAATGTCGCGCTTCCAAATTATTCTGAAACTGGTTACAAATGAGCATTAAGTAGCTTTTGATAATTTCTAGCAATCATGCGATTTTTTAAAAGTAACCTATTCTCTTCCTTTGTCATCTAAAACCTGCTCAAACTCTTACTGAAACAACCAGGGTTACCAGTTTGGCATCCTTTTTCATTTACAAATTCTAAATTCATACAAGAAATTCGGGATAACTTTTTTTTATATAAGGACAGACTTTTCATGATTACATAAAGAAAAAATTCTACTTTCGCAATTTCCGATATGAATTCAAAATGTCTGAATAATAAAGGAGGCCGAATTGGCAAGTATGGAACAACCTCCTTATTAACGTGTGGCTTTAAACGAAAATCTTCTTGCTAGCTGTTAACTGAAAGCGTTTCATTCATATTCTCTTTATAAACCATATCATTCTCCAAATGCACGATTAACTATATACGTGTAGTTTTTATATTGTATTATGAATGTTTAATTCGAGTGATGATCGGTATAATTTTTAGAAATACTTGTTAATACATATATAGAAAACCACTATTTTTTTCTTAGAAGTCTTCTGAACATCATTTCAAATGGCAAATACTTTAATAGAATGAATATGTTAGAATGCAATAGTTCGTATTCTAGCCCTATGTTCCAGTAAATTTAATATTTGAAACCATGGTCATTTTTATAATTCAAACAGCATTTCTTTCGTGTAGTTCAAAATTTATCCTTTAAATATGGCTGCAATGTAAAAAAAGATTTATACAAAATACATTTGATATTTCTAGTTCCCCAAAATAGAAGTCATTTTAGTTCTAAAAATGTCACATTTTTATGATATGAAAATTGCAATGATTGAAAGCTTGTCGATATCGTTTTACAGAAAAATGTTTTGTAGCTGTAGTATATTTTGTCTTTCAAGACATTGTATCTTTTTGGATCTCTTCCAGGTAAGCTATTCTCTAACATGTTCATTGCATTGTTCCTAATTGATAATTCTTTCATCCTATATATTTTATATCGACGTAATAAAATTCATCTCACAGAAAAATAGGATAATATTAACCCAGAAGAATACCTTCATTTTGTTTTGCTTCACTTTGAAGAGCATATTTCATGAAAGTAAGTTGATAGATAACAAGCTATAGAATAGTAAATCAGATGTGTAATGAGAGAATTTGTAAATGTATATATAAAACATTTTCACTTGTTTTTAAATTTTGTATGATAAAATATTTAAAATATGTATTCTGATATATTTGACTGAACAGAAGAAAAAAATTCATTGATAATAATGCAGTTTATTTTTCGAATTTTGAAAAGGTATATGAACGCGAGTAAAGAGATATTATGTAATTTTGATCAGTAAAATGGCTATAATACGAGCCCAATTTCTTAACTGTTACCTGCTAATGGAATTGCCATACATGTTGATTTATATGTATCAATGCAGCGGAAAAGAATAAAGCATTGGAATATAATGCAAAGTTCTTTAACAACCTTGGATAATAAGATTTGTGTAAAAGTAAGAATATACTATACCATTTTTATTACCAATTCGTTAAAAATGTCATTACTAGAATGTAGTGGAAGTGTGAAAAATATAAATTAAACAGATTGTTAAAACACATTTTCACTACAAAAATGTACTGCAGCCAATGCACATAAAAACATTTTTTTCGTCTAGGATTGCATAATCAAAATTGTACATCAGAATGTGTATTAAGTCTCCCACATTCCTTTCCCTTCTAAATGTTAAAGCGTGAAAATTCTGAATAAGTGCACCTGAATGCTTTTAACTACACTATGTAACTTAAGATATGTTGGTATGCCGTGTAATGCATTTAAATTTTTATGTCTAAAATTTTACAGAAAGAGGGAAGACAACTTTTCGATATCAAGGTTTATTATCAAGGTTTCGTTAAAAATAAATTTTTGAATAGCAATGCATAGAATTTGAACTTGTAAAACATCTATACTAATAAAAGAAAGTTGTTTGTCTGTGTGCGATATCTAGCCGCATCTACCGCATGCAGAAGTCAAAAATTGTGTGAGGATAGTCCAAGGCAGGTGCTAATTCACCTCAGGCTCAGATTTTTAATTTTTTAAGACCCAGCTCCCTACGCCCCTTTAAGTTTTTGTGACTTTAATTATTAATAACTTGCCCCTTTTCATCCAATTTTCTTCATTTTAGGGGCCGTTTATCCATTATTCCCTTATTTTAACTTTCTAGTTAAGACGGTGGCCTTCTAGGACCAAGCATAAGGCCTCTTGAAGATGTTGTTCCATAAATTGTTAATAACTTGCCCCTTTTTATCCGATCTTCTTCGTTTTTGGGGCCCTATCTCCATTTCGTTATTCCCCCATTTCTACATTCCAGTTAAGACCCTGGCCCCATAGGGCCCGGTACGGGGCTCGTTGACATTTTTATTTTCTAAATTGTTAATAACTTGCCCCCTTTTAATTCGATCATCTTCGTTTGGGGGCCATTTTCCCCCTTTAGTTATTCCTCCATTTCTACGTTCCATTTAAGACTTCTGGCCTCCTTTTAATCTAATCATCTTCGTTTTTGGAGATTTTTCTACATTTAATTATTCCTACATTTCTATATTCCAGTTAAGATCCTGGCCCTTTTTGTGCTCCATGCATTTTTCACCACTCGAATTGTGTCATTCTCTCAATGCATATCGTGGATGAGTCTTGGATACCTCTTTCCGGTCCACAACTGTCATTTTTTAATTGGTGCCTCGGTTACTTTTAAGTAATTCTTTCAAATTTTTATGGTTTTATTCTAATACCTCTCTTAAAAATCGTCCGATTCACTAGATTATTTTTTCTAACAGCATCTTAGGTCATCTAGCTACTACGTGAAGGACAAAAAAAATTCTCAGAGCTCCAGCTACCACCAATTTTGATCTATTTTGGTTCTCCTTTTATAGCTCATTAAAAATCATCCGATTTATTAGCCTTTTTTTTAACAACTTCTTAGTCTAATTTTTTAGTCTAACAACGTCTTCTTATATTTAGGTCTTCCAGCTAATACATGAACGGCAAAAAATTTTCTAAGACAACAGCTATCAATAATTTTTAATATTAATCTCCATTTTGGGGTTCTTGGTGCAGTTTCTTTAAAAATGATCCGATTCTCTTGCAACTTTCATAACATAGTTCTAGGGTCCTACAGCTACTTTATAAACTACTAAAAATTTTCTTAGACCTCAGCTACTACCTTTTCATAACATTAATCTTCATTTTCCAATCAACTTATGTGTACTAGATACAGGGGTAAAATAAAAAATTACGTTACTCTAAAAGATAAGTGGTTAACTGTAGCGAGGTGGGAGGTTATCTTCCGTTAATTAAATATAGCGTTAACGGTAAAGGTAAATCTATAATTTACAGGGGTACGGCACCTTCCACCGCCTGGGAGTGCATTCTTTTCTCGGATTACATGGGGCGATTCCAACATGAATTGGCTCATTCAACTTAGCTTAGGATTGTTTTGCAGAATGTAGTACAATATTCCACAGCTAAGTGGCACATTCTTATCTCGGGTTCTATGGGTCCGATTGCGTGGTCTGGTTCATACAACTTGGTTTTCGAATGCGTTACATATTTTAGTTCCACCTTCTACCGCCAGGAGACGCATTCATATCTCCAGTTCTAGGGGCCGGATTAATAAGGGCTACGATGTTTGGCTAATTAAACTTGGTTTTCAATTGTCTCCGGCACGTGCGGAGCACTCCCGGTACACATTACATCATACATTGGGGTCCCGGAAACTAAGTTCATTTGAAACACTCTACGCAGACGAAGGCAGTGGGGCCCTCAAAACTCTATGAATTTGAACGATTGTCCCAAGATATTAAATCATACAAACTTGAATTTTGTATAAGGTTATTATCACGTGCTCGGACAACTACGGGTGGGTCAACTAGTATTTTAATGAAAATTTGAATTTGTATTGATGCTTAATTTTTCTAATTCTCATTTGTAACTAAAGATTGAAGCTCTATAAAGGCTTTTGTTATTTAGCCATTTCAAAATATTTTGGATGTTACACAACGTATACAAATTATCTCTAATGTATGGCTCTAGATGGCACATTCCTATCTCGGGTTCTATGGGTCCGATTGCAAAATGGTTTGGTTCATACAACTTGGTTTTTGAATGCCTTACACGTTTTAGTTCCACCTTCTACCGCTAGGAGACGTATTCTTATCTCCAGTTCTATGGTCCGGATTAATAAGGGCTACGATGTTTGGTTAATTCAACTTGGTTTTCAATTGTCTCCGGCAACTCCCGGTACATGTTACATCCTGCATTGGGCTCCCGGAAACTAAGTTCATTTGAAACACTCTTCGCGGCCGAAGGCAGTGGGGCCCTCGAAACTATATGAATTTGAACAATTGTCCCAATATATTAAATCATACAAACTTGAATTTTGTGTAAGGTTATTATCACGTGCTCGAACAACTCGGGTGGGTCAACTAGTATTTTAATACAAATTTGAATTAATTTATTGCTTAATTTTTCTCATTCTCATTTGCAACTAAAGATTGAAGCTCTATAAAGGCTTTTGTTATTTAGCCATTTCAAAATATTTTGGATGTTACACAACGTAGACAAATTATCTCTAATGTAACACGGATATATGTTCCAGTGTTTAAGAAATTCAGGTTATTTAGGTTTTCTAGCAACAATATACGATAAAATAACATCATATCACTTCATCATATTTAAATTTATAAAATGCCTTAAATTCATGTGAAAGTGCAGGATTTTTTTTCTTTTTTTGTGATATTTAAAATAATTTTGAAAAAGAGTTTTCAGTTATCAAGGTTAAAGTGTACTCAGGAATTTATTTTTTAAACACTAAATATTAGCTCTTGATAATTTTGACTTCAATTTTCTACAAAATGGTCTAAATTAAAGAAGTAAATACCAATTATTTTCTGATTTAGTATTTATTCCTATTTCTTAAATGGTATTTTTTACACTTTTCTATGTTTATTTTTATAATTAAATATACATGTATACTATATATAGTAAGGAAATGAAGCTTAAACAAGAACTCCAATTTAAACCTACTTTTTTTTTCTAGAAAATTTTTTATTGCCAATTCAAGAATTCATGAGAGCTTTCGAGAATTCATTCGAGAGCTTTTCATGAAATTTTGATTTTGTAGAATATATCTGCTTTCTGATTGGGTAACTCGACAGAAACCGATCTGTCCATCTTGTCAGATTTTCGTTGGGTTGACTCTTCTACATACGCTGCAGAACTATTTCAAGAGAGTTGGATCTAAATATTTTTATATGGGTTGAATTATCTGTAATGCTATTGAGTTTAACTTAGTTTCACATTCCTAATTGGCTTTTGCAGATCTGTCACGTACAATTTTCCAAAGAGAAACATATCGGAGTTTTTTATTAATTATTATATTTATTATAAATGTCTGTATCTTTTCATATGCCTTTATAAAGAAAAACGTTAATAATAAAAACGTCAAAACATAGTTCCGTCACGAATGATGGCATGAGAATAACTAGAAACAATCGAGAACAGAAAGCTTTGACTATGTAGTTTTGTTTATATTGATGCACGGATACTTTTCAAAAACGCATTGTACCATCAGCTCGCATATAAAATTTTGAGACCTACATAAGACTATCAAATCTACTTATATATATAGTAAAAATAATTCATTTTTCGAGATTAAAATTTCTTCTTGAATCTCTGAAAATCAAATTTTGAATAATGTAAATATATATATATATAATTATATATATTAAAACAAATACTTAAATGTATTTCAAGAAACAACAAACAAATGCATTAAATAAGAACCCAGCAATGGAGAAAAGAAATATATCACATATAAAAGTGCTTATGTACATGCACGGATAATTATTTCAAAGCATTGTAACATCAGTTTGCATATAAAATGATCAGACTAAGATTATAAAACTTATATGCAGTAAAAATGAATCCATTTTTGGAAGCTAAAATTACTTTTAAAATCTCTGAAATTTTTTTTCTAAGATTAAATAAAAAGGACAAACTTAAATGTGTTTTTATGAAAAAATTTAAAAACACACTAAAATTGGCAAAGAAATGCTAAATGAAATATATATACATATGCATTTTTAGACTTTTTTTAAATTACTTAAATTTCAAAATGTTTATAAATTTCTCTATGCTATCACATTTGTTTTTAAATTTCAATTATTTAATATCGGTATAAATTTACTATAAGTATATATATATATATATATATATATATATATATACAACCATTTAAGAATAAAATTCCGTTCTTCTACATTAGAAAATGGGCATCAACTGAGACATTTTGCTTAAATCACGATTTGTTCTATAGGAATATTTTAAATAGCAGCAAAAAGTTTTATGATTGAAATTCTAATCAACTGAAATCTCCAATTTGAATAAAAAATATTATTATAGATATATGTTCAGACTTTTGTTAAGTCTACTTTATTTGTACTTTAACGAAATATTATTCTAATTAAGGAATTAAAGTTATTATCCTAATCAACTGAAATTTCCACTCTCTTTATATAGAATATTACTATAGATATGTCTTCAGGTATTCGGTTCTTTAAAGCTACTTTATTAGTTCAATAACAGTTAATTTTCTATAAAATCGGTGTCTGTTATTTAAGCGATCGGCTTTCAGCATAACGTTTTAATATTGATGAAACATGGTTTTGCTCTTAGAGGAAGGAAATAAGCTAAGTGCATAAATATTTGATCTATATGGCCCAAAAACTTTCATACTATATTAATGTGTCATAAAATTTTATGTATGGGATTAAAGTATGTCTATTGTCTATGTATACCTAGTAATATTGGGCTATTCAAAATACTTTGAAAAATATTTCACGTAAAGGACTTAGATTTCAGAAATCTGATAGCGTCAATATAATTTTTCAATTTGAATATATATATATATATATATATATATATATATATATATATATATATATATATATATATATATATATATAATTAAATATATATATATATATATAAATAAATATATATATATATATGTATGTATATATAATAAAATTTTGTTAATAACAACCATTGAACACATAAATTATCGACAATAGATAAACAGATAAATATAATACAATACATATATATAACCAAAAATGTAAGATTCTCAACATTAAAATAAGTGGAAAAAATTGATATGTAGTAAAAATATTGACATGTTGTCTCTTAACCCTTTTAGTGCGGGAGTCGACAAAAGTCGACATAAGGGTCCGAGTGCGGGAGTCGACTAATGTTGACATCTAAGGAGTTGATTGCTGTAGACTGCACTAAGCGTCGACAAATCACCTAGGCGTTCACGGCGTGTATTGTGCTCACTGTAGTACGTCATTGGCTTAGCAGAAAAAAAACACCCCAAAAAAATTCCGCACTGAAAGGGTTAAAGATATGCGTAGAAAAGATCCAATGTGCAGAAGGTGAAAATTATTACAAGAAGCAATTGGAAACTTATATAGTTAAACACTTTATCAAAGGCAATATTTCCCTAATATAAGTAAAATATAATTGATTTATGTTTGAGTAAATACGCATAAGCTAAATTTATAAACTCAAATTGCCCGATCAATTACAAAATCAAATTTATAGAAAATTAAATAAAAATGGACAAATATTGTACAACTGAACAGGATATGTGCAAAAATCAATGAATAGGGGGCAAAAATACAAAAACGTATTTAATAAAGAATTGTTAAACAAAAAGAGAAATATAGCAGTAAAACATACCGAACAAGTGACATTTTAACTATCAAAAACCATGTTATCCTTTACAAATGCACATGGCATATATGTGTTACATTGACAGTTAACAAAATAAGTAAACTATTTTTACAAATTTAAAATAATTCAACAGCACCTATAAATTATTTTTATCTTATTTTAAACTATATCCAATCTTAATAATGATGATAATTAATGAAAGCAATTTGGAAATTAAAATATTTACAGCACGAAAAAAAAAAAAAAAAAAAAAAAAAAAAAAGGAATTGATACGATATACCTAATGGTAATCGAAAAATTTGAAGCGATATGTGAATGTATATTTATAACAGTGCCATCTATGACCAAGAAAAAGGAAGATATATTTACAATTTGTTAATTTATCTAACATAAAAAGAGATGAATTTTTAAAAAGCATATATTAATTAAAATATTTAATAAACAAATGTTTATAAAATTATGAAAGAATTACAACATTTACTTTCTTTGAGAAATTATAAATACCAATCAATGTTAAAACATACTGCAAAGTAATAGAAAGCAAAACATTTACATTCTAATTGTGTATTTTTAGATGCTTTTTATTTGCTTCTGCCATCTATAATTAAACATTTATAACTTTTACGTTATTTAAATGAATTGTAATGTTTAAATAAAAATAGTTGTATCATTTAAAAGAGAGAATCTTTAAATAAAATAAAATAAATGGTTAATATTAAAATTAAATATTAGTAAATATAAGATTATAAAAAAATAATATTTTAAGATCTTGTGAAAGAAAAAGAAATGACATAAAATTTATGCTATTCACACCTATTAAAATTATATTATACAATTTATAAGTAATATAACAATTTTTGAATTTAAAAATTAAGTTCATAATGGTAATTTGAGAATGCAACCTAAATATACTAAGATTATATTTTATTTAAAATAAAATAAATTAAAAATATGTATTGCTATATAATGTTATGTATAAACATGACTCTCTCTCTATATATATATATATATATATATATATATGTGTGTAATAATAAAAAAAAAATCCCTTCTTTTTGCCATTTTCTTAGTCCTTATTCCAAATTGTCACCATTCTATTAAAATAATAAATGTTATCTGTTTTATTTATTTTAATATTTCTCTGTCTTTTATTTATATCTTAAATCCCCTGTTTGATTTAAATCCATATCTTAATCAAAATATTCTTTAAATCCCTATTCTAAAAATAATTCTAAATTGCAAGAACTTCCTAAAAAGCATTTGATTAAATTCCTTTTATTGAGACAGTGAAATTTATTCTTTCAGAATATTTTTTCTTAACATTCTTTTTATTTTATTATTTCCAGATATCGTTCGATTTGTCCCATCATCCCCTGCGTTCGCGCGCTTATTTTTTTCCTCCCAAATTCATCCGATTCTTGTAATGAGTTCTTACTTGTACGTCAGGTTCGGCCGCCCTTAACCTAATTTCATAGCCATTGATGTTTAAGTTTTTCGGCGCTCTCTTATTGGCTACACCCCTTTTTTCACTCTATTGGTTGGTAATTTTCGCGCGTTAGTGTTCTTACACCGATTTTTTGGGCATAAAGCATAATGCTCGGGCAAGGACCGCCAGAATTTTGCTTATTTTTGGTTGTTAAACTAATACGCGGCTCCAGCGACCCCCATTATATACTTCAACATTGTTTTTCCCTTTGTACATAGTTGGTCATCTAAGAACATAGTGTTCCATCTTGTATATAGAGTGTAGCTAAGGTATGGTAGTGTCTTCAGTGTCTGTTATCTATTGAATGTGAGCATCGTATTCCCGTGCTGACAAATTATTACTCTGCATTATGTAAACGGATGACTTTGCTACGAATAAATACATTGATCGCCTACAACGAGTCTTGTTATTGACTGCTGCCCTGTGCGTGTGTCAATTCTTTGGTGGAGTTCCTTCAGTACTTGGTTTCGGCGAATCAATGGCCATACTTAATGATGTGACGACAGCGTAAATTTCATGGTGGCTAACCCTTAATAAGAAAATCGGCATTCACTAATGACAGTACTTATTACCTGCAATTTATCGTAATATATATATATATATATATATATTAAAGTTTTATAATTTTAACTTTTAATTTTGTACTTTTATAATCATATATGCAGGGTTGTTATAATTAAAGTTCGCCTATTCAGAAGGCTCTAGAGCCGGTTCTATGGCTCCAAACGAAACAGAATTTCACTAGTACGTAGTTGAAGAGATGTGCTCTGCGAAAATTGAAAAAAAAGTTAAAATTTTTGTCAATAGGTGGCGCTGCTCCAATATTTAAGCCGATATTTGCAGATTCCTTTATTTTGTAAAAATCAAAACACAGGAAATTTTATTTCACAGTTGGTAAAAGTAAACTTTTTCAGATTCGTTATATCAATTTCGTTCAATCCAGATGAAACACACAAAATCACAAAATTTCATCCAACAAATTTTCGACGAACGACGTCAAAGTGACGTCGCAACTTCGACGATTTAAAACTTGCTGATAAAGTGTGTCTGTAAATATTTCTTTGACACTGGATCAGTTGATTGTTTCTGAAAATCATTTGAATCTACGCTTTGTGGAGAATGGTAACTTTGAAAGAAAAGGAACTTCTTGTAAATTTATTTTATCAAAATAACAGCAACGCAGCAGCAACTGTTCGAAAATTCCGAAAACTAAAAGATGTTAGACGTGGACCAATGTCGGATCGTGGAGTTCAAATGATTAAAAAGTTCGAGGAAACAGGAAAACTCGGCATTCTTCCTGGCAGAAGACGAAAAAAGGTAGACATTTCTAGAATTGAAGATATCGCTACTGCTGCCGTGGATTTAGCAAGCCAGTCATCATTTGGAAATGCAAGTGTGCCAGCTATTGCGAATGAAGTCGATATGCCGATTTCCACTGTGAGAAAAGTGATGCGTCAAATTTTGCGCTACTATCCATACAAGATTCAGAGGGTGCAACAACTAATACAGGGTGATACCGAAAGTCGGCTATCAGTTTCTTGCACGAATGGATGTCGACAATTCTTGGCGCTGGAATATTCTATGGAGTGATGAAGCGCATTTTTATTTAAACGGACAAGTAAACACACACAACTGTCGAATTTGGGCGAAAGAGAATCCTAATGTTGTCCAAGAAGTTCCATTGCATGCAGCTAAAGTGACGGTGTGGTGCGGTTTCACAGCTACATTTATGATAGGGCCATATTTTTTGAGGAACTAACATCCACAGGACGCGTTACATGTTCCGTAAATGGGAGAAGGTATCTCCAATATGTTGTCAAATTTTCTCATTCCCGAGATGCAACAGCGAGGCTGCCTTCACAATATCGTGTTCATGGAAGACGGTGCACCACCGCACATTACTAGAGCAGTTCCAACTTTCTTAACAAGACATTTTACATAATACCGCATCATAAGTCGTTATTTTCAAACAGTCTGGCCACCACGATCGCCTGATCTAACACCATGCGATTTTTGGTTGTGGGGATTTTTGAAAGATTCTGTATCTAAAGACAGATGTCAGACAATCTCTGATTTGAAAGACAGTATTAGACATCATATTCGCTCAATCTCACAGGACCGTTTACGCAATGCTGTCGAAAGCACAATTCTGAGAATGGAATGCATTATTGAAAATGGTGGAGCATTCATTGAGCATGCGTAATGTTATTCATCGTTATTTCCTCGATGCCGAGCGATTTGTTTTATTTTTGTTGTTGCAGATTACATCACATGAAATTATTTTCATTTTTCTGTATTGTTTGGAGTCATAGGTCAGGCTCTAGAGCTGCCTGATTAGATGAACTTTAATTATAACAATTCGCAGTTCGTCGAAGTTTGTTGAAACTTTTAAATTTGTGTGCTTCGTCTGGATTGACTGAAATTGATATAATGAATCTGCAAACATCGCCTTAAATATTGGCGCAGCGCCACCTACTGACGAAAAATGTAACTTTTTTTTCGATCTTCGCAGAGCGCATCTCTTCAACTACGTACTAGTGAAATTTTGTTTCTTTAGGAGCCATAGAAATGGTTCTAGTGCCTTCTGAATAGGCGAACTTTAATTATAACAACCCTGTATATATATATCGATCGATACAGTGACGTAGCGAAAGGAGGGGGGATTGATCACTTTACTACCAGTATTTTTATATACTAAATTTAACCGTTCAAAGATTAATAAGGCCAAATGTAGTATATAATTATACCGGTTGTAAAGTAATCGACCCCCCTCCCTCTTACGATACACCACTGTATGTATATATATATATATATATATATATATATATATATATATATATATATATATATATATGAATGTGGAAGGAATGTGGGTATTTTATAATCTCAACATTCTCTTGTAATCGTCTTTTGACATGTTTACAAATTCAGTTATAATATTGTTGCAGCAACAAAAAAGTATAAATCTTCAAAATGCTTCAAATCTTCAAGTTTCAAAATGCTGAATTGGTAGACGTTATTTTGCGAAGACAAATATTTGCTAGATATTATATTTCTGGTTTGCTAGACAATCAGTTTGCTAGGTTGTATTGCCCTTGCGATATTTTTGTGAACTGCGGTTACGTAAAAGTTGTATATTTAAACGTGGACACAAATTTCTGCGGGTAATTTATTGGTATGGATTTAAGGTATCTGACTACGTTTAAAAAGGGGTTTTTGACCAAAATTGTCAAAATGGTTTTATTACATTTTATTGAAGCCCAACTTTTTACCTTTCCAAAGCTATATTTATTTTTATTGTATGACAAATAGAACGGGAGTTGTAGCGGTTTTTAAACTACTCAACAGCTGTCACTGAAACCGGAAGTACTGTTTAAAGGACCGGAAGTACTACTTAAAGTGCTAACTGGGAGGGGGAAGCAAAATTATGGTCTTCTAGAAATAAACAAAAGCTCAGTACTTAAAAAAAAGGTATGGCTCATAAAAACAGTGAAGTTTAGATGCATATTACTATGTAAATTCTTGTAGTAAAACATTAATCTCAACTTTAAATGCATTTTTTGGAGAATGTAATTTTTGATGAAAATTCCATACGCAAAACATGATTTCTCAAAAAGTTATTAGAATATCACTATGAAATTTAAAATGCATGTTGTTTGTACTATTGTGAAGGCAATGAACTACAGATTTAATTTTAGAATAAATATTTTTGTTTTATGGATGTTTTCGTAGAAAAACATCGATGAATTTTAAGAAAATCAGCATGTACAAAGGTGCGATATGCTATAAGTTTTGAAACATTTAAAATATCTCTTAGATTGTAGTTCATTGCCTTCACCAATGTCATAAGTATGAAGTGTAAAAAGGAAATTAAGATACATACAATATATTTTTCTGTAGCGCTTTTTGCGTAATGGGCCAAATTTCACTAAATTTTACCACAAAATCCCCCATTTACCAAAATTTCATCAATGAATGAAATATTTTTTACCCTTTTCCACAGTTTCTAGTCATAATCTTAATAAAAATAAGTTCAAAAAATAATTAAATAGCTTTTATGGAAAAAATTGCTCCGTACGTAGTCAGGCACCTTAAAGTGATTTTCTATAAAGATTTGCTACTGTCCGAGAAAAGAAAGTCGTCCAACGAGGAAAATATCTAATACTAAGTATTTACGATGCATTTTATTATTATTTTTTAATTAAGATACTTATAAATTAATTTTACTCTAGAAATTGATACCAAATCGTAATTAATCATTCATACAGGTAAACAAGGAAAAGGACTCTCTAATTAATTGTTTTATGTGTCACAAACATGGGTACATTAGTGGTATATTTATTTAAATTAAAAATGTGACATTTTATTGTAAACTATTATTATTATTTAAATTTACAGATTTGAGGAAGTAATACCTGATGAATAATTTAATTTAATTTATAACCAGAATATTTACTTGATGGAGTTTATAAAAAAGGATTGTCTGACAAGGTGGTATGCAATGTTTGAAATTTATGGCAGTTTAATGAAGTTATAAGTGATTGGAAGCGAAGTCATATTTTTTCAAATATATATCCGTAATCCAGTTTTCTAACTAAATTCAACGTCGTACTTGCAATTCTTATGTGGAGCAGAAATGAAAGTACATGCTAGGATACTTATCAGGTTTAAAGATTTTATCGAAATTATTTAACAAAATGTAGAATTTCCTTTTCTTTTAATTAACAAATATGGTAACAGTTGTTGTCAGTTTTAGGAAAAAGTCGGGAATCAGATAAAGGTATATGAATTATGCTTCCTTTTTTTATTGCACATGTCTTATTTATTAAACAGAAACATTTGTCATAATTTTTAGAAATATAACTGTTTACGCAATACAAGTATTATCTCTGTAAAAGTACATTTTAAAAAGTAAGGAAAATTTTAAGCAAAGGGATAATTTAAAAATAATATTTTTTTTTCTTTCAAAATCTACAATATATCTTACCTATGAGAGCAATCTTATTACATTTCTATTATTTTCTGTAAAATATGTACGTAAATGACATTCTTTATTAATAATATTGGCTTTGAAAAAAAACTGTTTTTTTTTCAAGTATGAATAAATCTATGATTTGAATAAGTAGAATATAAAAAAAAAGAAAAAAATCTAATATTTTCTGTGTCGAACAAAAATTTTTAAAAGCTAATGTTTCTATTATCAGTAATCGAACTCAACAAGAAGGATAAATGACAAACCAAGTGTGATATATCAGTTCAGTCGGCGCCTAATTTAATCGATATTTTCTTTCTTTCTGTTTTTAAGATTTCTTATTAGTTCATTTTTCTTTTTCTTTAGTTAAATTAAATTTGTTTTACATTACGTGAAAGAGTTTCTTTAAGTTCCTAATATTATTTTATATTAAATAACAGGAGTAGGTTTTCAAATCACAATAAAATTGTTTCCACTAACAGAGATATAATTAGGTAGCTTTCAATACAAAAAAGTATAAAGCTACCTATTGCAGCCGTTCGGAGGAAAGCAGTTCCGGAAAATTTCGATATATTTTCACCCATCATGACCCCCAGACCCCAAAACCACCCTTCGTCCAAATGTTGATTTATATATATAGATATATCCATATATATATATATATATATCTGACCTATGTCATACGATAACGCCCGTATTTATGAATCGATTTTGATGAAACTAATTGTGTGTATTAAGGTCACTAATGTCTCGACCGAGTTCGTTGGCCAGCTTGGTCCGCCATTTTGTTTCAAGATGGCGGCCATTTAAAAATTTAAAACTAAAATAAATATACAAAAAAAATAAAAATTCAAATTTATTTTTTAATTGCGTGTTAGGCCTTAATACAAGGATTCCAGAGCATTTTTTGGTTTACCTCTATCTTAAAAAATGGCTGAGATAGAGCAGTTTGAAATTCTAGGGTGGCTGACATTTTGAAACAAAACAGCACATTAACGTGATTACTCGCAAATTATTTTCTTTCATTGTTGTAATAATTTTCCCAATCATACGCATAAAACTATATATTCATATCCGTTAGCGCCAAATTCTCGCCAAAATTAGCGACATTTGGCGAAATATGCCAAATTTGGCAAAGTATCGCCAAATTTGGCGACCAAAATAAGTCTTCATAAATGAAGCCAATTTGGCTATTGCTCAATAATTTGGCGAATTTCTTATTCAAATTCAGTATTAACGAATCTTTTGTAAACGTTTCTTTGCATTTTAGTTTGCTGTTTTCGTGTAACATTAGCTAAAATTTTAAAACGAAGATATAGGAAAGCTACCTTTTCCTCCCGGTACATTCCGGAAGGACTTTTTGTAATTCTCTTTGTGCTGTTTGAGTAACTACAACAATTAAACAAACCTTTAAGAACCGATAACTAATATCAAAAACAAAAAAGTCATATATATTACTAAATAATTAAAAACGAGAATATATTTTTAAAAATATTTCAAAATAGAAAACATGAAAGTATCTCAGGTCAGAATTATATTTTATATTATATAATAAGATTAAATCAGAATGTTTCATAAAACATATTTTGATTTAACAAAATATATGATAAACGAATAAGCTGTAATAAGTATTGTGCATATAAAATTCCTGTTTAACAATTTTAACCGTATACTAAACAGTGTCACAGGGTATTATTTGTATGCCATTTCTTATGCTTTTGGGGCATCTGTGACGCAAAAATAAATATTTATATGAAAAGACGGCATTTTAGTTGCTTTTTAAAATGAATCTTAAAGTTTTAAATAACGTTAAAAATAAAGTTCTACAAAACGGACAACGCTTTGAGGTTATTTTAAAATTTTTACATCCCAATTATTTTCGCAAAATGCATGCCTCGGGCTAGTTAAAAAACTTTCTGTGTATTCTGAAGAACGAAAGATTAAAATTCTGCTAAATGATATTTACTATGAAGACGTTATTAAAGGAAATATTCCAATTTTATATATTTTTAAAACATTTTAAAACTGAAATACATTTGTAATTTTCATAGATTAAATTGCGTTTATTATTATTTTTTTTAATTCCGCTAGTTTTTGAAAATTATTGTTATATTGTTTATATATTTTGTATTTTTTGTTTTTTAAACATGTTTTTAGAAGTTCGAATTTTTTATAAAATATTGTTTATATTTGCAAGAAGAGGAAAAAAAGTAGCAGTAAAAATATTGTCCGTCGTTTTTGCCAAGTTTGAAACATATATATCAAACCCATGGTCAGTTATGACTCTTTATGTGCGTTCCTTATGTGCGAAGGCAGTGATCGAATTTCCCCGAAAAAAAAAAAAAATCAGGGATGTGTAATATTAAAATACAAATAGTGTATATCATTTTCAGATTTGTTTCTGCAAAATAGCCAGTTTTATTATTATTTTTTTCTTTTTAATTGAACTTTTTAATTAAGAATGTATCGAAATTTTTCAGTGACAACTTTCATGTTTTTAACAAAACTACTGCGAGGTATGATGTATATTTGTTGTGCGTTTTAACTCTCTACGTTGGGTGAATCATAAAAAAAAATTGAAAATGTGTTCCAGGGCTGAGGGGATTAGCAAGTTGAGTGTGTTATTACAAGTTCATGCGCAGTACTATGTATGTACAATTTACGCATGTAGCTATGCTGTTGGTGGCAATCATCTGAAGGAAAGCATTTTGTTTTGTTAGTTGACAGTTGACTGATTTTTTTTTCTTTCGTTTTATGTGCAGTTTTACTTAACACATTGCTTTTCGTCTTTTAAACATGAAGCCCCACCTATTGACGTTACATTTTCTTTTTTCCATTATTTAACCAAAATTTTCACCACTTTGTATTTCTATTATAAAAATATGTATAAAATAGCAGAATTTTTCTAATAGAACTATTAATATGCATAGTACTCTAATTGTAAAAATACGAATTTTGTGTATTTTCTTTCAGAAATAATTTTACATATGAAACACAAAAGCACAGCCCATGGGCTTAATTAAAGATCTCCCAAAGACGTGTATTCATGTCTCCCGTTCAGAGCCTGATTACCAAAGGGCTAATCTTCCACCGGTAAAAATGAAAAGAAATTTCGTTCTTATTCAAGACAATATTTTTTTTGTGACTAGAGCGTTTAAGTAAGGCAAAAATGTTTACTAAAATTTACTGGTTGAATTTTTAACCGATTGTGTTTTCATCAATGTGTTAACACTGTTTTCGATTAGTCAACAACAGTGTTAAGTCAAACTGAGCCGAAAACAATTTTAAAAAAATCCGTCAACTGTCAACTAATAAAACACAATGGTATGCTTCAAATGATTGCCACCAAAAACATAACTACATACGTAAAGTGTACATAAAAATATGCATGGACTTCTAATAACGCGCGCAACTTGCTGGAACACATTTTTAATTCTATTTCTGTGATGCACTCAGCGTAGAGAGTTGAAACTCACACCAAATATACATCATACCTCGTAGTAATTTTGATAAAAACATGAAGGTAGTCACTGAGAAATTTCGATATATTTTTAATTAAAAAGTTCAATTAAAAACAAGAAAAAATTAATAAAATTTGTTTTTTTGCAGAAACAAATCTGAAAATAATATCCACTGTTTGCATTTAATATTACACATGCCTGATTTTTCCCCTGCTTTCTTCACAATGCACCTTTTTCCAAAACGCACATAAAGAGTCATAACTGTCCATGGGCTTGAGATATATGCTTCAAACTTGGAAAAAACGCATCTTTATTGAAATGCTAACATTTCATTTGGGCTCTTATGTACAAACAAAAATTTAATGGAAAATATATTGTAAGATACGCCTGTCATTATTGGAAATTTATAATCATATTTAGAAAATTGAAATTAATAATCAAATATAAAAATACAATGCATTTTATATTTAACATACACATAAAGGAAATAAAATCATCCAACTACATTTGTACGTTATTCGCATATTTTGATACTCTATTCATTTAATTTACAATAGGTCAAATTATATGGATGTAGTTAAAGTGAACTCCAGAATATTCTTCTTTAAAAGTAGTCAGCCTAACAATCTGTTATCACTTTTAATACAAAATAATCTTGATTATAAAATCTTTGAGGTAAAATGTTGTACCCGAATGTTTAATCGTTTCACGTTATACATTCTCCGATGTAATTTGTCTTTTTATTCTTATTTAATTTTCCCTTTCACGTCTGTTCTAGTTATCTAAGGAACGAAAAAACATACTGAAGAAAAAAACGATAGTATTTCCCATGAAATATTTTTAGTATATGTCTACATTATAAACTTTTAATTTATATAATGAACTTTTGACGATAAAAATTCGTCAATTGAGTTTTTAAATTAATTATGTATTACTTATTTTACCTATTGAAATAGACTTTTTAAATACATGACAAAAAATTTCCATCACCTAGTAAATACGATTACGAATATAACGATTTTCAAGACGTCATATGAATTGCTTTATTATCAAACATTTAATGTTTATTTTCTCTTTATATAAATGTCTTGCTACATTGTTAAAAATTTCCAGTAAACTGCCCAGTCATTCGACCGTTTTTATAGAAAATGGTTACAAAACCGTAATTTAACTGTATTCAGAATATATTATTGCTCATATTATGGTCAGAATAGAGTTAAATTACGGATGTGTAACCGTCTTCTATAAAAACGGTCGAATGACTGAACAATTTGCTGCAAATGTTTAACAGTGTACCTTTTCAGTCTAAGTGATTTTGCTTTAACTTTCGAGCAAGTATGATGTCGGAAATTTTACAACAAACGTGATTTTTCTGATATTTCATTTTCAGATACGGTCCCGAAATTGAAATTCAATTTTTATTACTAATATATATTCTCTTTTAATTCCTCATATAACTGTAAATGAAAATTCTTACATCCTCATGTCCGCAAAACAAAAAACAAATACGCAACGCGCCGAACGTAACTTGTTCAAAAAATTTAAGCGGTGGCCGTTGATAAGTTAATTTGTTATTTGAAAATAAAAGTTATTTGAGAGCTACAGTTTTCTAAAAAAATCAGACTGTCTATTTGACCACATTTTCTACATTTTTTAAGTAACCTGTAGAACAAAGTACTTATAACGTATAATATAACGTATAACGTATAATATTATACTTATAACGAACAAAGTTCTTATAACGCATAGAACAAAGTACTTATTCGGGCGAATAAGTATTCTCCCGAAATATATATTTTTTATTAATGTTAAAATTAAGTCTAGTCTAATTATTCTACCCTTAGAGACCGTTATGAAAGGGCGCCAGTATTAATCTTCCAATAAAGGTCATACTATAGGGATGTTTACTGTGTTTCGGTGGTAATTTAACAACTTGGGGTGTTTCGAAAAATATTAAGATATGATAGGGGAGTGTCTCATGCTTTTGTCATAATAAACATTTCATATTTCGTCCTTACCATCTGTGTAAACGAGAGTGTCTTGAAAATACAGCATCAGCGGACTGCTTGCAACGAGCCTTCTTGAAACATAAAAAAGAAACTAATTGCAATTAATCTTTAGCTCATTATCGATAGCGTAGCTAACAAAATTTTCAAAATTTAAATATTTTTGAAAATGTTATCATTTTTCCAATAAAACCCCATCATTTGGCCCCCTAAAATGGCCTTAAAATACTTGTAAAAAATGAAAAAATAAATTATTTAAAAACTCCTACGTATTGACAGAGCAAATTCGATTTTAAACGCTTGGATTAAATATGAAAGAAAATTTCGGTTTTTAAACAGTCCAAGCAGACAGGAAAAAATAAGTCGTATTGAGAAACATGCATTTAAAGTTTATAGTTTGTTTTAGCGGCAAAAACTTACAGCGTCATATTTGTACCTCTGTACTCCATTACGAGTGTACGTACAGGGTTAGCATTAAATACGTTTCCCACTTCAGAGGGCTGAAACGCGTTCTATTGGTCCAAATGAGATAAAATTTGAACTACAGATAATTCAAATGATGTGCTTGACATTTATTAAAATAAAAAAAAAATAGTACAAAAATCCGCTGATAGGTGACATTGTAATAGATATAAATACATTTAATATGTTTTATACATGTTAAATAATATGAAAAAAGTAGCATTAAAACTGCTCAATATGTCACCCTTCATTTTTAACAATGTGCTCTAATCGTAGAACCATATTTTCCATAGCTGACCGGAGTGAGTCAGTCAAAATATCAAGAACATGACGACGAAGGCTGTCTTTCAGATCTGGCAAAGATGCTGACCTTTTACGGTAGATACTGTCCTTTAGAAAATCTCACAACCAAAAGTCGCAGGTTGTGAAATCGGGCGAACAAAGAGACCATGCTGTCGGAAAATGGCTGCTGATCACCCATGCATCTAGGAAATGTCTTAGCAATTGCTTTACACAACGATCAATGCGAGGAGGTGCGCCATCCTGCATGAAAGTGATGTCCTGAAGGCATCCACGCTGTTGAAGTTGTGGGATTACAAAATGTCTGAGCATATCACGGTATCGTTGTCCCGTGAAGGAGCATGTTTGGATTCCATTTGAAGTTATCTCTTCAAAACAATACGGTCCATTGATAAAAGTAGCCATAAAACTACATCATAGTGTCACCTTCGCAGGATGCAAGAGTTATTCCTGAATAGTATGAGGGTTTTCAGATGACTAAATTTGACAACTGTGGGTGTTAACTTGCCCATTGACTCAAGGCACATTGGCTTCTTTGACACATTGACTTCGTCAGTCCACAGAATGTTTCATGGCCAAGTGACGTCAACCCCCATTTGAGCAAGGAACTCAAGTGTAAAAGTTTTGCGAACCTCAGAGTTGTTATAAAATGATGAAAGTTGTATAATATGATGTTCGGCAGCCGCTGCACAGTAGGTGCTTCATGTTGTAGGGATTAAAATATAAATTCCGCCGTAAGAGTTTTCGTACAGTGGAATACGACAAACCGCTGGCATACTCACACTACTAAGAAGCGACTAACTGCTGGCTTCAACGACCGCTGTAGCCACATTTTCGAAGCTAGAAGACTGGATTTGCTTTCGTCCTCTACCTGGGAAAATGCCAAATTGCTCAGTTGTTTCAAATTTATTTATCATCTTGCGTAGGGTACATGGAGTCATTGGACCTATTCCTATCTGCTTCATATGGCGGAATTCTTTTACAGACGCAACGCAGTTCTGATTGAACAATTAAAGCAGCTGGTAGGGTTAGAGTAGCTTGTTCTGGTAGAACAATTTTAAAAGAAGTGCTTTTCCTTCCAATGTTGGCATGATGTGAAAAGAAGTAACTAATACTTGTTCAAAATACATGCTTTCATTTTATCCAAAGAATACTTATAGACATGCGCTGTAACGCAAATGATGTTTCACGTCTTCAATATATGCAAATAAATACCATTTGTGTTACAGCGCCATCGGTTGGTGAATTTTGATAATATTTTTTATTATTTTGTTTCATTTGATTTATCTGCTGTTCAAATCTTATGATGTTTGGACCACTAGAAAGCATTCTAGAGCCCTCTGAAGTGGGAAACTTATTTCTTGCTAATAGGGTACATAAAAAACTGAATTTGCGAAAATTTTGAAATTGTAACTACTTCTCTTCGATGAAGACGTGCTTCACTATATTTTAATAGATCATAATTACACAGCAAAACATAAATAATAATGAACATTTTTCACAGAAACTGGGAAAATCAAAAACATTGAAAACAGTTGCATATTAGAAATATGTAGTTAACAGCAGGGTGTATTTATATCTAATGTGTCTTCTTCGGCACTATCTTTGATAAATTACACTTAACGTAGATAATGAGAAAACATTAATCACGCATTCTAAGTGCTCGATATAAATGAGATAGTGTCGTCTTGCATGCTACTTTAAATTGAAGATTTAGAGTTGTTTGAGAACACATACTTAATCAGATGTAATTGTTGTCATTTCACCTAAATATATATTATATTAGAAAGCATTACTTATCCTGTAGTAATGATTGATGTATTTTCAAAAGCAGTAATCAGTAATGAGTATCAGTTTTGTAAATATTCTTAAAAGTGGTTTTGATGTACTTGCAATTTATTGTAAATGATTTGCATTTTAGCTGAAAAGAATTCGTAGAAAGCTAAGCATAATATTGTTTGGCCTTTAATTTTCAAATCAAAATAATAATATTTTTTAGAAACTTCTGAAATATTTTATTTAAAAAAATAACATTGGCCTTTAAAATATACAGGTTGTGTTAATAATGTGGCTTTAATTATTATGCCCCACCTATTAAATCCCCACTCAAGCCGAACCCTAATTTTCGTTAATAATTATAAGAATAATAAACAAAATGCAACGAAATTCACCAGAAATGATTTCGCGATGGGATGACTTCGCAAGATATGATGTAAATGCAGAATAATTAGGTCAATAACATATTATCAGTGTTTATACAGTATATATTTTAAGTTAAAATGTGTCCACTTGTAATATTTGTTATAATTTTAGTATAATTATTAGAAAAAAAAGTTAACCATGTTGAAAAATTTAATAGAAATTATTTTTTTTATTTTTAAACTTGTAAGCGGAACTCCCGGTTCAACTGGAATTGAATTTATCTGTAACTTTGTCTGAATAAGTGAAATGTGAACCTACATTTGAATTACAAAACGTATGCCTTATGATTTGTTATCATCTCTCTAATTTTGTCATTACATAAATTGAACACACTGTATTCTAACAATCGTTATAAAAATACCAATTCAAAACTCATTTCTTACATGCTCACAATATTACTTAACCTAGATAAGAAAAAGAATGTGAAATTTTAAAGAAATATTTGTATGATACTAGGGGGCTCTGCCCCCTGCTCGCTACGCTCACCAACCCCCGTTCTGGTTATAATGCTTTTTCATTTAATTCATCTTTTTTATTTTTAATATTCATGTGTAAACACAATTTTTATGACGTAATTTTCTTTATTTCCTGCTTTCAACAAGCGATCATTTAATTATTATTTTAAACTTCCATTTCTGTTATTAATAGTCTCGCGCAAATACATTTTTATTTGAGATAAAACATAATCCTATGCGCTTATTTGGAAATTGGCAATAATATAAAAAAATGATTTTTCAATAAAATATTTTTTACTCGATTTTTATTAATTTTTTGAGTTTTTATTGTCCGACCGTGATAATTTTTTTAATTTCTGAAAGCTTGTTATATTTCGCGTCTGGTGGTATGATTTTCGAATCCGTAGAATGGCTAGAAAAAAAGTGATAGCTTCTCAAAAAAGTCCCTAGTAAAAAAGCGATGAGACTAACCCGGAATATCTACGCAGAATTTATTGATCTAAATCGTTTTTGGCTCTGTTCCAGATTACTTTTTTTTAATATAGAAGGATATTTTAGGGTAGAAAATTGACATGTAAAGTAACTCAAAAAATTGTTTAATGGTAAGTTCATTTCAGTGTTTACTTTTCCTTTAAGTTTTCTCTTTATGACTGATTATATGCTGAACCTGTCACTATCCTTATTTTTCCAAATTATGCTTACTAAAAATTTGTATAGTTACTAAAACAAAAAGAAAAGTAATTCTAGTGTAGAACAAGTCTAAGAAATAAAATATATAGTTCTCTATACGTTATCAAAAGAACATTTATCAGTTAAATCCATTTCTTCAGTATATATTCTATTAAGTTGGCTCTGAATATTACATAGAGCAGAAACATTTCAGTTCTATAATCATGATAATAACCGTAGTATCATGATATGGCAGTACACAACGATATCATGATATGTCAGTACACGATAATATCATGATATGTCCATACACGATCACATCATGATATGTTAGTTACAGGATGATATCAAGATTTTAAAATAGAGAAACTTAAAATTGTTAGAATCTTTTTTATACATATATAGAGTTTTGCTTGCATATTTCAAGACTCACATAATATCTAGAAAAAATATATAAAAAAATAAAATATAATAATAATATTAATCATAATAAAATATTTGGCGCAAAAAAGTATCAGTCCTTAAAAAGATTAACCGTATTGAGAATTTGTTTTACATTCAACACATGGTTTCTATTTCTGAAAAAAAGTTATATATATTACAAATTTAAAATTCTATATCCTATTAAATTTATTGTACAAAAAATTCCTTTTATTAATATTTCAATCATAAACCCTAGTTTACTAAAATATTTTCTTTCTTAAAAATATTCCATTGCTGTTTCATAATTAAAACATTTTTTTATCCTAATCTACTTAAATTCACTTTTATTTACCAATAAATAGGATGTAAAAAACATATTTCATGAAAATATTCTTAAAAAATCTATTTTTTTTTTAATTCTTTATTATATTAAATATTTAACTATTATTAACTATATTAAACTATTTTTTTATATAAAAGAATATAAATAGTACTTTTAATGCATTATTTCTTAGTCTCCGCAGAGAATCACAAGAGTTTATTAATTTTGATAATTCGAAAAATTAAAATCTATTTTCTTCTTCTCGCAATGTAAAATAGATAAAAATATTTTATAGAAAATTCATTACGTCTAAACTTCTTATATTTTAAAAAATATTCTTTATTCATAAAATACAAAAAAAGAACTATTTAAAAATAAATGTATTATTATTTTAATTAGTTATCTAACTACGGAAAGAAAAATAATATCTTCAGGTAGAAAATATCTCAATGTTGCTAGAAGCAATATAAATATGGCACACCCACGTATGATCTTATAAGATTTTTCCTTTTTGTCTTTTTGCACAGAAAAAGAAATATATATTTTTTTAAATATGGAACATATTTCCTCTTATCCCATCTAAGTTTTGTTTAGTTTGCATAAGCAGAAATTCTGTTTTGAAGAGAGTAAAATTTTATTTCAATCTCTGAATATTTGTAACCGAAAGCTACCAAAGTATGTCGCAACTAAATTTTTCACTTCGCTTTTACGTATATATTTGATTTCTAGTTCCGAGTCTTTTGAACAAACATGCGCTCTTCATTCTTTCATAGAAAAGAATGCATTAGAATTCAAATCTCTCACGTTAAAATGCATTATATTTCAAAACATGCCAAAAGTTATTAAAGCGAAATTCTATTTTAAGCCAATCAGTACATTTCAGAACATTTTATTGAACTTCGAATTATTCCATTTGTGAACATTACATGACTTTTGGAATGCGTTTTTAATTTTATATTAAAATAATAAGTATAAATAAAAAAATATCACGCTTTTATTCCAAAATTTGTCCTATAAAATTAACCTGTATGGAAAATGTTAAAAAAAAATAGTTCGTTTTACATGTAATTTCAAATAAAACAGAAAAGGGAATTTCGATTCTGGTTTTTGAAAACTCATACTCTTATAGCATTTAATGTACGTAAATATACTTTGTCACCGACAATGCAAAGTCTGAGCACAATGTTGAGAAAACCGGCTTGTTAGATAGTGGATATCAACTGAAAACGTAAAACAAATTGTTGCCCTTGGAGCTTGCTTTTGATGAGGTATGGCCTTGAAAATACATGAATATTACATTTTAACCAGAAATAAAATTATTTAGAACATGTGAGCAAAATTGGTTTCGTTAAATATGTTATTCCAATGAAAACAAAAGTAAAAGCGTGTTTACGTTTCTTCGCACTACATATGCTAATAGACGGCCATGAGCCGCATATTGGATATTGCATCGCCATCCGCAATAAGGTTGTATGCAGCATTTGAGAAGAACCGTTTTGTTAGACTAATTGAAAACGTGAGAGAAAATTTCGATTCTGGTTTTTGCAGCATCATTCCCTTATAGCCTTTGATTCACGTAAACATGCTTTATTAACGACAATGAAAAGTCTGAGCACAATGTTCGCAAAACTGGATTGTTAGATAGTGGATATCAACTGTTAACGTAAAACAAATTATTACCCCGGGAGCCTGCTTTTGATGTAAAATGGCCCTGAAACTACATGAATACACACTTTCACCAAAATAAAATTTCGAACAAAATGTGAGTAAAGTTGGTTTCGTTAAATATGTTATTTCAATGGAAACAAATGTAAAAGAGTGTTTTCACTTCTTCGCTCTACATATGATGATAGAAGGCCGTGACCGAATATTGGACATCAGCAATAAGGTTGAGTGCAGCACTTGAGAAAAACAGTTTTCTTAGATATGTAATTTCAATGAAAATCGTAAACGAATGTTTTTGAGCCTGGAATTTCCACCTGCTGAGTAATGGCCCTAAAACTATATGAATATAGCAATGCTATAGACAGTGAACTTATTCGTGTAATTTCAGAAAAAGCAATTTGACGAAAGTAGAGAAATGTCGATTACAAGATTTGTCTCATACATACAGACAACAATCAATCTCTATCAAAACTAAACGTTATTTATCATACTCGGATATTAATTAGAAATTTAATATGAAAGGGTATTTCATACACCTAAGTAACTTGCATGCCAGAAATATATTAAGATATTTTATCAAAAGCATTGGAGAGAAATAAACTAAAACTACCTATAATTTATCGGAGAATTAGAAGAATCAAATCTCTTATAACTAAATGAAATTCACAAATAGGTATATTTTCAAATTAATTTTTTAAACTTTTAAAGCCTTATTCCTTAGTATTTTTTTTTTTAGTTTCAATTAGTTTTTAGCTTTACTTAATTCTTTACTATATATTTTTAAAGTTTAAATAATCATTGATTATTTATGATTATTACTATCATCTTCGCTGTCTTGTTTCCGCAATTTGTCTTTCTTTGTTATTGTAGGGTAACTGAGAAAAAGTATTTTAGGTCAATAAGGTAAAGTTTCAAATACTACATCAGTCATAGTTTTCTGTGATCACATATGACATTCGAAATTGAATTGAATAGGAATATCATACAGATATCTCAGATGAAAATATATCTATAGATATATAGCTCATGGTAATATCGACTGACACCATATGGAATTGTGCATTATACGTGATATTTGCCAAGCAGGACATTTTAAAGTATACATGTAAATATCATTATTATTGCTTCGATAACCTACGATTACACAAATCGTACTCACGATTTTAAAACAAAATGGCATAACAAATACGAACATAGAGCTCGAAATTTCGACGATCTCTCGAAAGCTCCAGAGCCCTGAACCCCGAGCCCAACTCGTCCCGCATTTTGGGGTCTTAATTTGTTCATTTTTCCTTTTAAATTTGTCCGGTTTTAATTTTTAGAATTTTTTTCCTTTCTACCTGGCTTCCGCAAATGTCTCTGTATAAAAAGGACGTAGCAAAGGACCATCACGGTATAATACCGAATTAAGTACATTTCTACCAGACTTCCACAAATATCTCAGTATTAAAAGGGACGTAGCAAAGGATCCTCACGCGAAAGGCCGCTCTCCGCGAATTCTGCGGCGGAGACGCAAGGATCTCTCGATAGCTTCAGAGCCCCGACACCAACCTTTCCCGCATTTTGATGTCTTTAATTTGTTCATTTTTTCTTTTAAATTTGTCCTCGTTCAATTTTCAGATTTTGTTTTCCTCTCTACCTGGCTTTTGCAAGTGTCTCGGTATAAAAGGGACGTAATAAAGGACCATCACGGAATAATACCGTAAGTACCTTTCTACCTGGCTTCTGCAAGTGTCTCGGTTTAAAAAGAGATGTAGCAACGGATCCTCACGCGAAATTCCGCGTCCGCGAATGCTGTCGCGAAACTGCAAGGATCTCTCTATAGCTTCAGCGCCCCGAGCCCAACACGTCCCGCATTTAGGTATCTTTAATATGTTCATTTTCCCTTTTAAATATGTCGGGTTTCAATTTTCAGATTTTTTTCCCTTTCTACCTGGCTTCCGTAAGTGTCTCTGTATAAAGAGGCATAGCAAAGGACCATCACGGTACAATACCACCTTAAGTACCTTTCTACCTGGCTTCCGCAAGGGTCCGGTATATAAAGGGACGTAGCAAAGGACCCTCACGCGAAATTCCGCGTCCGCGAATTCTGCGGCAAAGCCGCAAGGATCTCTCTATCGCTTCAAAGCCCCGCGCACAACCCTTTCCTCATTTCGCTGTCTTTCATTTTTCCTTTTAAATTTGTCCGGTTTTAACTTTTAGAATTTTTTTCCTTTCTACCTGGCTTCCGCAAATGTCTCTGTATAAAAAGGACGTAGCAAAGGACCATCACGGTATAATACCGAATTAAGTACATTTCTACCAGACTTCCACAAATATCTCAGTATTAAAAGGGACGTAGCAAAGGATCCTCACGCGAAAGGCCGCTCTCCGCGAATTCTGCGGCGGAGACGCAAGGATCTCTCGATAGCTTCAGAGCCCCGAGACCAACCTTTCCCGCATTTTGATGTTTTAATTTGTTCATTTTTTCTTTTAAATTTGTCCGGGTTCAATTTTCAGATTTTGTTTTCCTCTCTACCTGGCTTTTGCAAGTGTCTCGGTATAAAAGGGACGTAATAAAGGACCATCACGGAATAATACCGTAAGTACCTTTCTACCTGGCTTCCGCAAGTGTCTCGGTTTAAAAAGAGATGTAGCAACGGATCCTCACGCGAAATTCCGCGTCCGCGAATTCTGTCGCGAAACTGCAAGGATCTCTCTATAGCTTCAGCGCCCCGAGCCCAACACGTCCCGCATTTAGGTATCTTTAATATGTTCATTTTCCCTTTTAAATATGTCGGGTTTCAATTTTCAGATTTTTTTCCTTTCTACCTGGCTTCCGTAAGTGTCTCTGTATAAAGAGGCGTAGCAAAGGACCATCACGGTACAATACCACCTTAAGTACCTTTCTACCTGGCTTCCGCAAGGGTCCGGTATATAAAGGGACGTAGCAAAGGACCCTCACGCGAAATTCCGCGTCCGCGAATTCTGCGGCAAAGCCGCAAGGATCTCTCTATCGCTTCAAAGCCCCGCGCACAACCCTTTCCCCATTTCGCTGTCTTTCATTTTTCCTTTTAAATTTGTCCGGTTTTAATTTTTAGAATTTTTTTCCTTTCTACCTGGCTTCCGCAAATGTCTCTGTATAAAAAGGACGTAGCAAAGGACCATCACGGTATAATACCGAATTAAGTACATTTCTACCAGACTTCCACAAATATCTCAGTATTAAAAGGGACGTAGCAAAGGATCCTCACGCGAAAGGCCGCTCTCCGCGAATTCTGCGGCGGAGACGCAAGGATCTCTCGATAGCTTCAGAGACCCGAGACCAACCTTTCCCGCATTTTGATGTCTTTAATTTGTTCATTTTTTCTTTTAAATTTGTCCGGGTTCAATTTTCAGATTTTGTTTTCCTCTCTACCTGGCTTTTGCAAGTGTCTCGGTATAAAAGGGACGTAATAAAGGACCATCACGGAATAATGCCGTAAGTACCTTTCTATCTGGCTTCCGCAAGTGTCTCGGTTTAAAAAGAGATGTAGCAACGGATCCTCACGCGAAATTCCGCGTCCGCGAATTCTGTCGCGAAACTGCAAGGATCTCTCTATAGCTTCAGCGCCCCGAGCCCAACACGTCCCGCATTTAGGTATCTTTAATATGTTCATTTTCCCTTTTAAATATGTCGGGTTTCAATTTTCAGATTTTTTTTCCTTTCTACCTGGCTTCCGTAAGTGTCTCTGTATAAAGAGGCGTATCAAAGGACCATCACGGTACAATACCACCTTAAGTACCTTTCTACCTGGCTTCCGCAAGGGTCCGGTATATAAAGGGACGTAGCAAAGGACCCTCACGCGAACTTCCGCGTCCGCGAATTCTGCGGCAAAGCCGCAAGGATCTCTCTATGGCTTCAAAGCCCCGCGCACAACCCTTTCCCCATTTCGCTGTCTTTCATTTTTCCTTTTAAATTTGTTCGGTTTCAATTTTCAGATTTATGTTTTCTTTCTACCTGGCTTCCGCAAGTGTCTCGGTATGAAAGGAACGTTGCAAAGGCCATCACTGTATAATACCACCGTAAGAACCTTTTTACCTGGCTTCCGCAAGTTTCTCGGTATAAAAAGGGACGTAGCAAAGGATCCTCAATCGAAACGCCACCCTCCACGAATTCTGTGGCAGTCGTTCCAGCCCACCGGTTTGGGTGGGTGGGTTGGGTCGACCACCGCAGAATTTGCAAAGCGTGGCGTTTCGCGTGAGGATCCTGTGCTACGTCCCTTTTTATACCGAGACGCTTGCAGAAGCCAGGTAGAAAGGGAAAAAAATCTTAAAATTGAAACCGGACTAATTTAAAAGAAAAAATTAACAAATTAAAGACACCGAAATGCAGGAATGGTTCGGCTCGGGGTTCTGGAGCTGTCGAGAGCAAAGCCATTAAATAATAAGCCCAGTCAGATAGTGTTAAATTTGTTAGCGACACACTAGCGCCAAACCTCTGCTGCGGAAGGAGGACAAAACAGAAGTGCGTCGCAGAGAAACAATACGATTTATTTATATCGATATTTTATACGATTTTTATCTATTTTTTATTTTAGCACTTCCTTTAAAAGCTTGCTTGCTAATTATTGGGATCTTTTACATTAAAGCTAAAACTATAATGAAAAAAAAAATGGTGGAAATTTACTGGATTAATATTTCTATATAAATATAGTGGTGGCGAAGAAGTTGATTTATTTATTAAAAGTTAAATAAAAAGTGATGGGAATTTACATCACTATGCAATTAACCCTTTCCGGCACAGACAAATTCTGTTCGTAAAATGTGAAATTACTGACGACACCGGAATTTACAAACGACTTTCAGCTTTAATTTTAGAGGCAAAATTTTATTAAAACATTCTTGGTGCCGAATGCAGCACTCCCAACCGCTAGATGGCGAAATTTTCAACTTGAGAAAAGTTTCCCATTTATCTGATTGGGCTTATTATTTAATGGCTTTGGTCGAGAGATCCTTCTCTATGTACGTCTTGAGCGACGGTCTGGGGGTGGGTGGGCTTGGACGACCGCCACAGAATTCGCGGAGTAAGGCGTTTCGCGTCATGATCCTTTGCTACGTAACTTTCATACCGAGACGCTTGCTAAAACCATGTAGAAAGGGGAAAAATTCTGAAAATTGAAACCGGATAAATTTAAAAGGAAAAATGAACAAATTAAAGACACCGAAAAGCGGGAATGGTTGGGCCCGGGGCTCTGAAGCTACCGAATGACTTTTGCGGCATTGAGCTCTATGTTCGTTTCGGGTGGCGGTCTGGGATAGGTGGGTTGGGATGACACCCGCAGAATTCGTGGAGCGAGGCGTTTCGCGTCATGATCCTTCACTACGTACCTTTTATACCAAGACACTTGCGGAAGCCAGGTAGACAGGGGAAAAAAATATGAAAATTGAAACCGGACAATTTTAAAAGGAAAATGAACAAATTAAACACCTCGAAAACGGGAAGGGTTGAGCTAGGGGTTCTGAAGCTACCGAACGTCCTTTGCAGCTTCGAGCTCTATTCGTATGTAATCATAATCGAAATACATGAGTTATCTCATTTTTTTATAGATTATTAAGTTGTATCCAGTACTATTATTTAATAAAATAATATTATCGTAGAGATTAGAAAATTATCCTACATATTATTAATTTTCTCCTAAATGATTTTAAATATATATATATACTAATCAAATCAAAATGGGAATTTAAAATTTCTCTAATTTTACATGTTTCTTAAAAATCCTTTTCTTATATGCTGGAGATTAAAAAGTTAAATATGCTGCATTATTAAAAACATTATAAAGTTTACTTTTTACATTTTATGGATTACAAAAAAAGACGAAATATGGTGTCACAGTGCGTTTATTACTCTATCAAATTTACTTCACACCAGTTTATCATCCCCAAACCGATTATCAGGTCAATAAATATCTTCAGAACTACTCCTAGTGACATTTACTGGCCGAAGAATTTGGACACCCACAAGCAGAACATTATTGAAAGATAAATACAATCTGGCCCATGCGGGACGATTCTTGGCATCTTAGAGTCAATGATCAATACTGTAAATATGTGAATGTGAGCCTGCCTACAGTTCCTTTTTACGGCCGTTTCGCCTTTTTGAACTCTCAAAATTTGATTTTGAAATAATCCATTGAATGGATATTTCGGAACTTAAAATTCATCTCATTTATTGCTCTGTGATATTTTTAATGGTTTTTCGGGCAGACCATTTTCAGCTGCAATAAACACGAAACAACAATCTTTATTTACTAGTACATCTTTCTAATGCATTTTGATCAAAAAACGCATTCATTTTATATCATTTTATTTCCTTTTTACATTTTTACGAAGCTTGACTTATTTACTCCATATCTTTCTTTTAGTTTATTTTAAATATATTTTCGAAATATTTTTTTCCATACAGGATGTATCAAATATTTTTCCGTATAAAGTATGACAATGTAATTTTTCTATGGTGTTTGAAAATAATACATCAAAAGTTAAGAAGTGAGATATGAAACCTCGTTTGCGAAAAAAATACTGGTTGAAATAAGAAGATATTGCATGCCGGTTCCTAAGTAAAGAAATGAGAAAACATGCAACCAAATATATCAAGATGTGTTGTTGGACTCAAGAATCATTTTTATTCTTTAAGTCATAGTTTATTGAGATGCAGATAGAAATCTTTTTCTATGTTAGAAAGATATTTCTCCTTTAAAATACCGATCTAGTGTATCATGTCAGTTTATTTTGGAATGTTTTCGTTTAAATAGATTTGTAGAGACATTTCACGATTGGAGAAAAGCATACTAATGATATATTTTAAGCAGATGAAAGATAAAAAATAATTTCCATTTATATACGAGCTATTTAAAAGTCATTATTTTATTCTAAACAAATGCATATTTGTACGTAATATAAATATTTAATCAATACTCAGCAATATTCAACATTTAATTCATATTTTAAATGTACGTGAAATTTTTAATATACTGTATCAGTCTAAATTATAATGAAATTTCCCATACACTTTTTGCTCTTCACGGAGCAAATTACACTAAACTTAAATTCAAAGGAAAACTGTGTCATCATACATTTTATAACAAAAATTGTATACGACGCTTTATAATTTAATGTATGAAACTTTTTATAAAATTTATATCTCGTAAGTAGTTAATTATGTTATCATTATGAACCATACTGTATAAATAAACATGAATGACGATACTTTTCTCTATATAATAATTTTATATTTCTGCTTTATAAGCTTTCATACAGAAAGCTTGTGCTTTCGAAACTAAAATGTAATACTGAGAAACTAACTAAATTATATCTTAAAAAATAAAATAATTATATCTATCACTTTTATATCATAGATATTTTTATTTTATACAACATAGCTGTTTTAAAGTTATAAGCTTAGATAGATATTTTTATGTAATGAATACTTACAGGATTTTTCATCTTCATTATTAATTTTCTTGTGTTATATAAATGCACAAACTAAACATGTCCTTCAAAAAGGCTGGAAAATTAAAGCAGAGAGAGAGTAGTATATTTTATCATACTTGCTCTTTGGTATGCTCTAAGTTACAAACCTCTTTGAAGAAACGGTGTACTTTGCACATTTAAAAATGGCATAAGTATGATATTTCAAAAATACAAGATGAAATAAATCCTTAATTCCTTAGGGTTTTTTTTTTTTTTTTTTTTTTTTTTTTTTTTTTTTTTTTTTACACTTATTGGATTTCAATACATTATGATATGTATCACTACGATTTTGTAATAATGTGTTTATGCACCAATAAATTAATTTGAAAACATAATTTGGTATGTTTTGTTTTACTCGACAAATGTTTCTTACAAGGAAGGTCTCCTTAAAGCGCATACTAAACATTTTTTAGAAAAAACGCTAACGAAACTACTCATGTATGTAATAAAGGATCAATCAAATTTAGCTGCGGAATCCCAGCAGAAATTCTGTAAAAAAATAAAATACTTTCGAGTATTTGACGCAAAAAAAAACGCAATTTGGCGAGCAACACTTTTCCCTCGCCAAATACAATCGATTTTAATGCATTTGGAAATTCCTGGTTAAATGACTGTTTAAATGTGCAGTACTTTATGAATTTTCTTAACCGATTATATAGTTTATTATTTTTTCTGTAAGTTTATATAATATTTATACAAGTTGCGTGCTGCTGAATTTATTTAACTTTATACAGTTTCATCAATTAGATAAATTTTAAGTGTTATTTAATTGAAGGTTTAGGAAAAGCTTTTAATATACTTTTCTATATTGAGTAAGTCATTGTTTCCATGGCAACAATAGTTTTATTTTGTTGACTCCGACACTAACAAAATGGAAGTGAAATTGACAATGCTCAGAATCGGGCTTCAATTCTTAGTTTGAAGCATTTTTAATCAATTTATAATTCGTTCTAAACCGTAGAATACGATCGTTAATTACACACCCACACACACACATATATATATATATGGCAAAACCATAGTTATAAAAGTGTATTTATTTAGGTTAAGCTTTTTTAAACTAGTTCAGTATGAAGCGTAGCAAATGTTTTTCCGAAAACATTATTTACTCTCAAAGCGCTTATTCTTTTTTTTTCATTGTGTCCCTAACCAACGATAAATAGCCAAAATGTTCATTATTTTTTACGGACCTTATATCGAGGTTCCGCCGAAATTATTTTTATAGAAATACATATCTTCACGAGAAGATAATTCTGTAGTTTTTTCAAATATTTCTGAGTATGTGCTTATGGAGATCTTCCTTGTTAGTCACACGTATACCATACATCGTTTATTCAAATTTCTTAATATCGTAAATTATGTTTTAAATTTGTGTTTTACCTCGAATTCCCTTCATTCCTCATTCATTTCTTTTTTAATCCCTACCTTTTCTCGACATAAATTGTTCCTTTCCCTTCCCGTTTTGTAGGATTTTCATATTTACTTCGCCCATTGCGGTTGCTGTTAACCACGTATTGTATTTACACCTGACGAAAGATTGATTTTATGTGATCCAAGACAGTATTGTTGTGTGTATGGTATTTTATACTTTGCGGTAATATGAACAAAGTATTCAGTTTTAAATTGCGATTGTTGTTTAGTTTTTAATTCCAAATTATTTTGCTTAGTAACAGTAGTGTATTAAAAGTATTTACATTAAAACATTTTAAAAATAAGTAAAATAATAACAACTGGTAAAAAGTAAATATTTTAACGACTTTTCCTAAATAAATTATTATGCAGGTATTGAGTTAAGATTAAACAAGAACGAAAAATCATGCATCAAGCCTACATTATGTAACACTTTCCAACACTTTCAAAATAAAATTACAAATCTGTACCGCTTAATAAGGTGAAATATGATAGCTAAGTAAACAATTTCAAGAATTACCAACAATATTCTGAAAAATATCCGAACTCTTTTGTACAGCCCTGTATATGATCCCTAGATTTGTATATATACTACATAAAATGCTAAATTTTAGTTCAGTTAGGAAACGAGTAACAAAGTTTTAATTTCTCTTTCTGGAATTTCCGTCAATAAACGGAAATGTACTCGAAAACGTTTGTGCTGTCCTGTATATCATCTGTAGGATTTATACATACCGAGTAACAGACAAAAAGAGTTACATTTAAAAACTCGTCCATCAGCTAGAAAAGCACTTCCAGCAATTATTGTTAAGAGACAGCACCGAATATTTTTGTGTGTCCCAGTAAATGTACAATGAATGCTACACAAACAATATTCTATAGTAAGCTTCTTGTAATGCATCTTAGTAATGTATATCAATTTCAATATGTTTGAAATATCGAAACTGTAATAAAATAAACGGCAAATTATTTCCCCCCATAGACCGGAATATAACGTAATTCTTTTGAGTGTCCCTATAAAAAAAAACTATAAGCGCTACACACTTCATTTTCAATACCGAACATGCCATAGCAACCCTCAATAACATATACCAATTGCATGAAAATCTGAATATATTTACGCCAGGTAGAGTACAGACAGACAGACGGCAGACAGACAGACAATCCGAATTCACAAACACTAATTATATTTGTACATTTCTTATCATATTCACTTTACTAGGTATGTAAATGCGTATTTTGTATTAACAATTCACGAAAGACATTTTTTTGTTTGTGTACTAAATAGTCCGAAATATTAAAATAATAAATACGCAGTAACAATATTCTGCTATATTTTCTCTATTTCACATCGTGATATAACAAAATATGTTTGTTACCTAAATCGTTCAAAATTTTATATCGATTTCAAAAGATACATTTTATTTGCAAAAAATCCTCATGTTAACAAAAAATGCTATTTCAAAAATCACAAGTAAATATTTATTTAAAATATAATTTTTTTTAATATTAGAAAGCAATAACCATTATGTTTTCGTTTTTTAAATTTATGTGCTTTGCAGTTTCTAAACGTAAATGTTTCATGCATACATTTAAATGATCAGCAGAGCGAGAGCGTCAGTGGTCAGAATTGCACTTACAAGTCACCAAGTTAGTCCCATTAGCAATTTTAAAAGGCGCATTAAACCTTCATTAAAATTCTGGAAGGTGTTTTTTAAAAGTTTTTAAAGAGGGTTTTAATGGAATCTATTGTTTTTCATGTCACGACACTGTTGTACCCATCGCAGCTGGAAATTTATCGTGTATGTGAATTTCTATAATATTAAAAATTAACATCAATATGTTTTACAATAATGGGGATGTTTCATCAGATACATATTGTTTTATGTAAAATAATAACACATCTATTTTGTGTGTTGTTTTGAATAAGTCAGTTGTGAATATCTGAGATATTATCTAACATGAAATTTGTTTTCTTTTACTTGTAGTAATTTGCATATTTTTAGTCCCCGCCAGCTTGATGCTACATTCAGAATTTACATTTAAATTCAATAACAAAGATAAAAAGATATTAAGCATTTGAATGAATACTTGTTTAATAAATGTATAATAAATGTTTTACTGCCCAAAATCTTCCTGAAGTACTAACTTTATTCCCTCATGGCGAAATTCTAAGCTAATATATTTTCGTAGTAAATTTATGTTTCATGTTTCAAATTTTACTTATATCATGTTTTGACAAGTTTATCCAGTAGATCTTTTTGAAATCAGCCTTTAATAAATGTTATCTTCAGCAATTGCAGCATCGTATACTGCCTATTTTATTTTTATTTTTTGTATGCATTAAAAAAAACTTCCATGGCTAATTGTGTTATTTTTGTATAATTTTAAATTATATTTATACAAATGTACTGCACATTTTTGACCATGTCGCGTTCACCCGCATAATTATGAAATCTTTAAAAAATGTTTACATTAGACCTGTAAATGTCTTATACTACTTGGGTAATGTTGTATCGAATTAGTAAAATGTTATTGTATTGCTTTCAACGACATAAAGATCTTTAATTACTTTGTAAGTGAAATAATAACTTTCGTATTTACATAATTAAATAAGTTCACATTTTAATGAAACCAAACTGTGTTTCAGTTTTGAAAATTAATTGCAAACATTTGAAATGAAACAAATTTTATTTGTTGCATTTAATTTAGTGAAACTGTACACAACTATAAAGTCTTCATCCATCATTTTCAGCTTTGGAGGATTTCAAGTCTTATCGTTAATTAATTCTTGAACATTCTATTTTGCTGTGCTCGCTAAAAATCTGTCCTGTTTTAAAATTGGATATAACCTTCATTAAAGCATTTAAGGAAACGGACATGGAATTTTAATGACTGTATAGAATATAATCATGGGTCGAATATTTTTAAAATTTGAATAAAGGTCCATCCAAAACTGGTTCTACTTAAGTTTATGTAACTGATATAGCATATGGAAATCGCTTTAATCAATATAAATACTCAAAAGAGATGATGATATACAGAAACGATGATAGTTATTTATTTATGTGTGAAAATATTTTTATTACCAATAAAATATTGGTAAACTGAGATGCAGTTTTCACAGAAATTGCATTAGAAAATACATTTTTTCACGTATGTGACAATAGCAAAATTTAAATTTTGCGATGTTTAGAAACTAATAAATTTGCAAAAAAGAGAAATTAATTATTCTGTTCGCATCGCCAATATAATATCAGAGTTACTCACAAACATGTTTTTGTTGTACAAAGTAGATATTGTTCATACGAAATTTCTTTTTGTGGAAACAAGAAAGAAAAAAAGGATTTGGAGGCTAAAAGAGGATAGTAACTTTTAACGTTATGTCTGTGGCACTTTTGATCTATAATTATTCCTTAATAACACGATTTTGCCATTTCTTTTTTTTTTTATCTTATTTTATCTCATTTTATATTTTTTCCTTTTTATTCCTTTTTTTTTCTAAGATTACCGTAGAAACTATCATTTTGCTGAGTTAGATGGTCATCGGCGAAACAGTTAGGAATATTAGAGTTACAAAGAAACAATTGCGCCGCCGAAAAATAGCTGAGCGAAGCAAAGCTCAATAATTTCTCACTATTTTTTTAAACGTATTACAAGTAAATGCAGTAAAATAATTATAGTTTCAGAAAGATGTACAGAGATATTTTGAAGATTTATGATTTATTTTCTAATGGCTGAGCATCTTTGAATTTTAATGTACGATTCTTTCAAAATGATTTTGAACAAAATAAAAGAGCAAAATTATATAGCGAGAAAATCGTATAATTAAATAAAAAAAATTATTTCATAGAAAATTAAAAACATATAACACTTATATTTTTGAAGCATATAAATAAGGAAGTTGCAACAAGAAAAAAATTATTGTAACAAGAAAAAAATATAAAAAAGACTAAAAGATGAAAGTGTTTGTTATTACATATATTTTCACAGTAAATTTATTTACATATTGAAAACAGTCTTATGCCTTGCAATTTTATTATATCTTTTAACAACCTTATCACTTAAAATAATTAATAAGGCATAAAAATTTTAATGAAACATTTCTTTTCATGAATGCAATTTGTTTTACAAAAAATATGTTTTACAAATATGGAATTTTTTATGCGACTATTTATATTTAAGCATACAAAATGATATTTCTTAAAAAAATTACAAAAGTTTTGAAAGGGGGGAAATTCTTATTTCACAATATAGTACATATCTCTGTTAAAACGTGAAAAGATATATTTGGATGCTTTTAAAAATATTAAAAGATTGTATCTCCATCATTTAAATCACGGGATATTTTGATAATTTCAAATATTAATGTTTACCGAATAAAATCAGTTTTTCTAATGAATTATCTCACTAGCCGAACTGTTCAAAATTTAAGAATTAGAAAATATTTGTTATAAAAAAATATGTTTTTCAAAATAAAATTTCTTTCCTCAAATTTTTGCATATATTATATGATTACAATTCTAAACTCCTTGACCAAATAACTTTTGTGTTTGGTTTCCGTAGGCAAAATGTACCAAATAATAGAAATATGATGTCAAATTGGGTGTTAGTTGAAGTTCTGTGAAATTATATAAATATTCTACGTACTATATTTTATTAATATTAAAACTATAAAATCTGAAAACTAAAGTTTTTATATCAAAATATATCTCGAAATTTATAATAGCAAAAATTTATAACAATATATATATTAATTTATATATAAATTTATATATAGAAAAAATTAATAATAGCAAAATATCCTGTTTCAAAAACGCAATTAATGTAATATTCAAAGCATTTGTTTCATTCTCTAAGCGTCCGTTTATTTGATCCAAAGTGAAATTAAATTTTTAAAATATTCAGTATTCCTAAAACATATTTGACCAAAAAATATATATAGATATATATTTTTTTATAAAAAAAAAAAAAAAAAAAAAAAAAAATATATTATATATTAATTAAAAAAAGATGTGTGTCCGTTGTGTGTTTATAAAATGACTAGGAAAATCTATCGCACGGAAACGTTTGAAAATTTGGATATGGATAATCTAAATCAGGTCCTAAAGCACCGGAGGCACATAAATTTTATTTTTTGTTAATTAATCGAGAAGTTAATTTAAAAACATTCTGTGCATCACACAATGGCGTGAAAAGTCGCAGCGGTGCATTGGAAAACATGTTCTAAAAATTTCAAATCAAAGTAGACCGGAGAGTCAAAAAACGCTATCTTCTTTTCGTGTATTACGATTAGCGCATCGGGTCGACATATCGAACAAGAAAAATAGCATCTTTCTAAACTATTTTACTATACATTTATATATTTTGTCCTAATTAAAAAAAAGTAATCTGAAACTGAGCGAAAAACGATTTAGACCAATCAAATTCTGCGTAGATATTCCGGGTTAGTCTCATCGCTTTTTTACTAGGGTCTTTTTTGAGGAGCTATTACTTTTTTCTAGCCATCCTACGGATTCGAAAATCATACCACCAGACGCGAAATATAACGAGCTTTCAGAAATTCAAAAAATTATCACGGTCGGACAATAAAAACTCAAAAAATCCTTAAAAATCGAGTAAAAAAATCTTTTATTGAAAAAGTCATTTTTTTTTATATTGTTGCTAATTTCTAAATAAGCGCAAAGGATTATATTTTATCTCAAATAAAAATGTATTTGCGCGAGACTATTAAAAACAATAATCAAAGTTTAAAATAATAATTAAATGATCACGTGTTGAAAGCAGGAAAGAAAATTACGTCATAAAAATTGTGTTTACACATGAATATTAAAAATAAAACAGATGAATTAAATAAAAAAGCATTATAACCAGTTAAATGAACAAGCATTATAACCTGATTACAGAAGATACTCGCCGTTCGTGATATCATCATCATCATCTTTTTAAAACAGGATACATTACCAGGTTTTAAGAGGCTGTGAAATCAGAATGGGGGTTGGTGAGCGTAGCGAGCAGGGGGCAGAGCCCTCTAGTGTCCTACAAAAATCTTTATAAGGGTTTCTTTGTAATTTAAATACAAATAACTAGTTCTAAGCAGAAAAGAATAATCTATGGTATCCCATGTAAACAGTGTAACACAGTATACTATATTGGAAAGACTGGCCGTACTTTAGAAATACAGTTAAAGGAACACCAGAATATTTTTAATTTAAGAAACTCTAAAATTGTTCTCCACGCCATACAAACCGACCGTTTTCCAGATTTTGAGATGGCCAATTTCATTAAATAAAATTGTAAAGTATACAAGAGCCTCATTTTCCTGCAGGTATGGTTTACTAGATCTTCGAAATCTCCGCTCAATAATGCTAATTCAATTTCAGCTAAATATGACATTTTAATCTGATTCAAACACCCATCCCCATTTTTAACTGTTTGTGAGCATGCTCTCAACTGTAAGTTGAATTTATGTCATCTCTCACGAATACGCGTTTATTTATATTACTGATTAGGAACTAAACAGGTCTAAAACGTTTAATGTTAATTTAAAAAATATATATTTGCTTTTAAACTGTTTAATTAAATTCTCTGTATTTGTTTTTAGTTAATTATGACCAGACGTAATATCTTAATTCACTTTATTTATTTACCTATAATTTTTCTTTCCAACGGCGATGTTCATTATCAAATTATAATGTTACTCCTTTAGGAAAAGTTATTTTCCAAAATTCAATTTCACGGTTTTTTTTCATCTTTTTTTAAGCATAACTTAATAATCGGCATGTAGTTAAAAATCGGATGTCTGAAGTGTGAAATAAAAATAATTCTACTTAATCTGGGTACATTTTCCTATATCACGACATATTCGGTTTAAAAAAACATTAATATTAACTCTTTCAATAAATTCCTTTCCGTGAGTGACTTTCGTTTTTTTGCAGATTTTTTTAATACTCGACGAACTTAGCATGATTCCCCTACTCTGTGGTTTTAAATCAGAAGTATCAAGGCAGCCAGAGGATTGTTCTTCAGAAATGAATGATGGTGTGGGAGGAGGGTGTAAAATAGGTTTTCACGGGATGCATTGGTCTCAATTGAAAATTTAATATATCTAATTTTTACAAATTAAATTAGAAATATCTAGATCGGGGGCCCCTTATTATGTTTGGAAATATTTTCATTTAAAAACATAAAATCATACAAATTCAGGATTTGCTTACAAAACAAATCGGAGTGAGCGTAGCTCTCTTAGTGCTAACTAGCAGGCTTACTATTAGCTACGAGGACAGCGGACTTCCACAAACGTTCGTTTGGATCGATTTACATTTCAAAATACAAATTCATACAAATTTGGGTTAAAGATATAAAATCATACAGATTTCAAGTTTATTTATGTTTATTATCACGACCATGGGCAAAGCCGTGCGGGTCCGCAAATCATTTAAAATTTTTTTTTTACTTAATTCTGCAATAATTTTTATCGTTTTTTTTTTTTAGAAAATGTTTATTAATGAAGGAAAATAATAATATGAAATAAATCCAAATGTATCTTGATTTATCATTCTTTGAAAAAAAAATTATCGTACTTTTATTAAAATGTTTCATATCGATTTTTTGAATATTCTGAATTTCTTTTTTTTTTTTCAAAATGTAAATTGAAGTTTACAGTAAATATTGTACAAAACCTTACATAATATTGATTAATCAACCACTAAATTCCAATATTCGAAATATAGTAATAACTTTATAATTTCAAAAAAAAAAAAAAACTTTATTTAAACTTTTTTTACGCAGTTACTTAAAAGTTTTTTTAAAGTTTTGCTGTATACCATAATATATATATATTTGTAAACAAATACTTTAAACACCATAACAACCTTTTTGAAAACATTTTGAATTTAAAAACTCTCTTTGCACAGACGTTTCCCTTCAGTGTTTTCCCTTTAGTGGCATTCTATTTTTTTTTTTTTTCATTCGTTATTTAAAACTTTTTTTTTTTTTTTTTATCAGCGATATGAAAAGTTATATTTCGGGATATAAAACATTGTTGATATCCTACGAACTCCAATATTATGATTTGTATGCGTTCGCATTCATTCTTATCTTTATTTTGAATATTGCATTCTCAAATTTATTCCTTCTAATGGAAGATGTATTTTTGAGCGCCACACAAACCTTCTGTTATCAACAAAGATAAAAAATAATATATATATTACTTAATAAGATTCAATAAGACGTGAAGTTTAAATTCCCGTTTTTGGAAGATATAAATGTTATTTATTGTACTTGCTTTTATGTACTTTGTAAAAATATGGTGGAGATAGGGATGAGAAAATGGCTATTTATGAAATTCATTTTCATAATGTAGAAACAAAATATGCATATATATTTAAATATCCGTTATACATTGTGCAATATTGTTAAAATGAAAGTACAAAAATAATTCGTATGTGGCTTCTTCTTTTTTGTTTCAATATATATATTTTAAACATATTAACGCAGTATTAAGTTTATCAGAACAATTAAAATAAATCAGTCATGGCAATATAACTCGTGTTCAAATGGTACCTTACTTAATTGTAATTAAGTTTATTAATTACTATTTATTAATTAACAAACTCCTACAACCCCGAATTTTTTCATAATTTTTGTTTCAGTAGATTAGGAAATAGGGGAGGGGGGCTTTATTTTGCAACACACTTTCGACGAGATCTCTGAAACTATAATATCAAAATTAAAAGAAATAATATTTTTTAGTTCGGTGTTACGAGATCTTTTGAACGATATCATACATGATATATAAAAAGATTTTTTCAAGTAAATTAGTTTATATCTCATCTATAAGACCATAAATTTTTTTCGAAAATCATTATCAAATAGCCCTTGGATGATTTCCGTCCATAGATATCTCGTGCCTCCATCAAATCCCCCGCTGACCGCCTATAAATTAAATTTTGCGTGTAACGAAAAAATGCGTTTTTCTCAAAACCTGTATGACTCAGGAAAATTGCTATAGTTTTCCTGCAATGTTTAAATAAACTCCTACTAGCCCTATTTTTGATAATTTTAGTTTCGGTAGATTCGGAAATAGAGGAGAGGGAATATATTTTTGCAGTGTATTTTCGATGACATCTCTGAAAATATAATACCTAAAATTTATATAAATGTATTTTTGAGTTCGATATTACGAGATCTTTCACCTGATAATACACTGTTAAAAATTTGCAGCAAACTGTCCAGTCATTTGACCGTTTTTGTAGAAAACGGTCACATAACCGTAATTTAACTATATTCTGTTCATATTCTGAGCAATAATACGGTTAAAATATAGTTAAATTACGGTTATGTAACCGTTTTCTACAAAAACGGTCAAATGACTGGACAGTTTGCTGCAAATTTTTAACAGTGTACACACACTACAGAAAATGTAAATTTGTTTTTTCAAGTAACTTAATTGGTCCCCCCAAATTTTTCCTAAACATTTTTGTGAATGGCTAATAATCTTAAAATATGTGAGTCAACAAGTTTTATAACTTTCCCAAGTTTGAACTTTTCACGTTCCATAGTTTTGAGTAAAATGTCTCTGACAGAAATACAGACGAACAGACAGACATGATCTTATGCAGGAGTGATCTCATAATGGTTCCGTTTTTACTTTTTAAGTACGGAGCCCTAAAAATAACAACGTAAACATAAAATATGAAGTTAAGTTTAGAAAAGAATTATTTTAATGACAAAAAGTGATTTTTTTTTCTTATATAATTCTAATGAAAGACCCTTTTTTACTATTTTTATTTATTTGCTCAATTTTCTTTCCTCTCAATATTTAATAACTAAGTATATCTTTCTGTTATAATATTTATCTTTCTCGAAAGTTATTTTTTATAAAAATGTTGCACTTTCAAACGTCTTACAAAATATTAAAAATGATCTTTATACCTTGAAATATATTACTTTCAACACTGCATGCTATTTTATATGCCACATATGATATCCAACCAGTTAAAAGATTCCAAATAAAATTTAATTAAGTAAAACAAAGATTGACAATTTCACATATTTAGAGTACATATGAATCTTTTTTGTTACACAAATTTTCATTATAATAGTAATTTAATAAATGTATTTACCGTTGTAAAATAATGTACATTTCAATTTTCCGTTCTATTTAGATCTTAAGTGATCTCATTATTATATTTATTTTTATATATTGTTTCAGATAGGCGCACTGTTGTCAATCATATATGATTTTTTTAAAACCTTTTTTTTATCCCATTTCTGCCGGATTTGATGACATGAACAAAAATCAGTAATTGGCGTGAAAACATGAATTTTAAAAATTTCATAGTTCAAAATGACATCTTATTAATTATATTTGTATCACATGTAGTCATATTTTAATTTATCGCAAATGTTTATAACGTAGATTAGCTTCATAAATTAAATTCTGTACCTCGCGATGTGTATAGAACAGTTAATTGATATATTATACCTATTTCTACAGAATTTGATAGTGTAGATAAAAATTGTTATGGGGTTGAATAAAACAAAAATTCCATTGGAATGAAAATCATTTTCATTTTATTATAATGTCGTATTTTAAAGAAATAAACTTTAGTTGAACAAGACAACTAAACCGAGAGAAATGAATCTATGTAAAATATATTTTTGTAATACATATATTTTAAGTTGGGATAATGATTTGTAATAAGAAAGAGATAAAATTATTTACAATAAAATATTTATATTATCATCTGCACTATTATTGAATCGCTGCATGCACATAGCATATTAGTATTCTCTAACAAAATCATATCGAGTCCATTTGCAAGTAATCTCTTGATTATTCCTATAAATCAAATGCAATAGAATACCCAATTTTTCGGCATTCAAATTCTCTTCCAATCACTTTCCTAGTGATCTTTTTTTCTTAATTAAGAAAGTTTCCAAATCGATGGTATACTTTGTTAAACACTATTGGATAGTACACTAAGATATAATGATGTGAACTAAGAAACCATAAGGACTGATAACATAAATTCAATTAAAAAAGCACCATACAACCATTCAGAAATTTAAATTTATTTCATAAAAAAATTATCAAATTCAATAGAAAATAATTAAATAACTTACAATATAATTAACCGATATATTGCATTGTTGCTGATTAAAAAAAAATATATCGGTATTTCTCTATTATCCCGTCGACCACTTTTCATAACAAAAAACTATCGCCAAACTGTAAGATTAAACGCCAAAAATGCAGTCCCATTTACTTGATGCGAGAAGCATTATACGTGTTTGTTATGTCATCAAGTGGTTTTTAATTCGACATTTGCGTGTATTTTTCATTATGCTTTACTGATTTATTAGTTATTTCATTAATTAAAATAACAATTGTGTCCTTTAATTCTTATATTTTATTTATTTATTTATTTTGATATTCCAATGGCAACGATCTCCCGTTTATTTGTTGTTACAAATTAGCGATAGTTTTTTGCTATGAAAAGTGGTCGACGGGATAATAGAGAAGTACCAATATATATTTTTTTAAATTCCAGTTTGAGGTAGTTTTTGATATTTTTTTATAAATATAATTTATTACTATCGCTACTCCAAATTATTCCGCCGTTTGACTACCGTAAAACGACGAATCACGCTCTGGGTAAATACCAAATTAGATAATATACTTTTTAAAAAGTGTTTCGGATTCGAAACTCATGCGATAGGGGCGAAGAGACTATTTAAGTTTTCAGGGTTTTCATTATACGAGAACCATAATTCGGGCAATTTTCCCTACAATCGGGAAATTTATTTAAACGCCTTACCGGAAAGAATATAGTCACATCTGGCTGATGCCTAGAAAATCTCAATTTCTTTAAATATAATATACTCCAGTGAATGAATACAGAATTCCTGTCTGTTGTATTCGTTTTAGAGACACATTTTAATTATTCTATAATATATTCTAAAAGATTATAAATAGTTAACCAAGTCTAATTATTGGATTAATATATTTTTATGTTTTATTTGCAGCGTTTTAATACACAGTTACATTTATTTTTTATATTTACAGTGTTTTATTTACATTGATCATCTTCAAAAAGTAAGTATAATTATCGTTTTTTACTGAGCTTTTCTATCCGACGTAAAGTACGAAAAAATTCTGCAATTTGTAAGCATAATCTCTGTAATGCTGCGGTTTTTTTCTTACAGTGTGAAACTAAAAATAAATTCTTCAGCCAAAAATAATTCTCAATTTAATTATACTTATAGCAGTCTTACCTGTCAAGTATATCCTAATAATATTATAAATCTGATTGTGTGCAAATGTTAGGCTGAAGCCAGCGTCAAAATGGAGCATTTAATGATCCTGTATCTTTGCATGTAGGCTGATTATAACCCTCAGATGAACATAGACTGGATTTTGTTTATTTTATTCAAATATTTTTCTTAATAATTCAAAATTTCGTTATTTTCATTGAAAATAAATGGACATTTTTTCGTACAGCATTTTAAAATGGTTAAATTTTCTTTACCGTTGCCAAAACTAATTCAAAACCCGAAAAAATAATTTTTACTCAACAATTTAGTTTCAATTGAAAAATTTTCATGGGAAAAATGAAAATGAAATAAAAAAAAAATGGAAGAATTAAGAAGAAGAATAAAGAATATTATTAGAAATAAAACGTACTTTTTTTAGTTTTTGATAATAATACAAGGTTTCAATATGCGTAACTATAGGAAACAAGCGAATATGACGTCATTTATCGAAAATAAAGCGGATATGCTTTGATTGGTGAAATAAAATGATCTTGGGTTTTTTCTTCAATTTTTTCTTTTTTTTTTCTTTTGTATGGTAACAATACTTGCCGTTTTACGTCTGCGCACGGCTAATATAACTATACCGTATTTTTTATTTAAATTTTAAAAAAGTAAAAAGAAGTTTCAACAGAAAATGGTTAGCAAATGTCAAAGAAAATGGTTGCAACTGTGGATAGCAAATAATATGCTCCGCAAAATTATCCATGTCGTAAATGATGTCATGGATAGCGAGAAATAGTGATTTTTCATTCATAAAACTAAAAGAAATAACTCGATTACCAAAAAAAAAATAACGACGAATGTTAATAGTTCCGTTTTTGTTGATAAAACCTAAAGATTTAATATTATTTCGTTAAATTAATATAATTTTCCCTATGCCAGTATTGAAATTAATTGCCTGGAAAAGAAAATTAGCAAGAATTATGTCATTAAAAAGGGATTTCTCTGGGGAAAAAAGAGACGTCATATTTGAAATAAAACGGTAATTTTCCAGTATGTTTTAAAATGAGTGTGAATCAATTCCTTACATTAATAATACAAGGATGAATAAGTATAGGAAGTAGATGAGTTTCACGCCATATTTATAACGAAAAATTTAAATGTTTTGTTATCTATACTGATTATTAAGCATGAGTATTCGTTATTTCGTAATTTCGTTCCGCATGAGTATCCGAGTTTTCTGCTAAAAATCACATCATAATTTTAAGAAAAGGAAAATGAACACGAATCTATTATATTAAAATCTGACCGTGTGTTTGTATTTCGCAACTACTCCTAGACTATCGAACGCAACGCGATTTGCTGCCGGTTAGTTTACTACCGGTTATAAGTGATCCGAGGATGTCATACAAACTATCAGAATTAAAAAAATTAAATTAAATGCCATTTTTTAACGAAGTTTCTCTAAAAACGGAAAGTAACTTACTCCATATTTGTGTAAAAAAAAGGAGAAATAAAACAGATCAGTATATTTTTTACACCATTTTCTCATTAAAACTTAAAAACAGAATTTAATTTCACTTTGAATAGATGATGAAAACAAAATCTTGATTTCAGTAAATTATCCAAAAAATACAAACATATTTTCACATATTCAAACTTCATGAATCAATTTATTCTGGAGAACAAAAATTGCCTGCCACTACACTGCCATTTAGAAAACAAGATTTGTTTCAACTATATATTAAACCAAGGAGGCAGAATTGAATTTAAAGAAAAAGCATATACTATTTCTAATTAATGTTTTTTTTTTTTTTTTTTAAAGGATGGCTGTTAAAACGTTTCACAAAGGCGTTAAAAGTAAAATTGTTTATCAGGTAAAATTGACAATTCGTCTATTTCCACGATTTTATTTGGCCCTCCTTTTTGCATTGGTTGCAATTTCATATTCGCGATTATTTGGCACAAAATTTCACTTTTTTAAGACTGAGTTATGTCAAGGTCCCTATAATAATAAATACCATATTGTCTCCTATGAAATGTGATAAATAGTTAGTTAATTATTAACGTTTTTAATTATTGGGAGTAAAATATTTTGCTAATTATTGTATTTATTCTTATTTTAATGTTGTGTGAACGAAGTCACCCGTAACAGCTAGTTGACATATAAATGTTCGCTACTTTCAGAGAAATTCACAAAATCATTATCAACGGAAATTAATTTTCTTTAAAAATACTGTAAATTTTACTACAAAAACAGGGAATTGTATAGTGTAATTTTTATTTTTTTCAAATACTTTTACACCTTTTTTATCATAAACTGTTTAAAATAAAATATGCCTCAAAAATAAAAATAGTTGTATAGAAAGTACATTTGAATTTTGTAATTCTGGAAAGCAGAAGTCGTTTTAATTCGTCAATGTCACATTTTGCTGATAAAATGAGAATTGAGAGATAGCGTCTGAAAAAGAAACGAATGATAGTTTTAGTATATTCAATCTTTCAGGATATTCTGGTCTATTGGATTTCTGCCAGGTAAGCGATTCCGTAAACTGTTCATTGGATTGTTCCTCTTTCATCATTCTTTCATCTTTTATATTTCGTATCGACGCACTATATAATAAAGTTCATGTCACAGAAAAATAGGAGCATATTAATCCAATAGAATTCCTCGCCTTTTTTGCTTCGCTTTGCAAAGAATTTTTGATAAAAGAAAGTTGATAGATAACACGGGCTATACAATATGAAATGAAATGTGTAATGCTAAAATTTTTCAAATGTGTATATAAAATATTTCTAGACTACATCATGAAATTTAGAATAATAAATACTTAAAATGTTATTTGTACTGCTTTAATAACTGCTATTCCGATTTATTTTATATTACATACTTTTCTATTTTTCCTATTGTGTTTTGAGAGATAATGATCAGGGTATACTCGAAAGTATTTATTAATCTGTCATAAATAGAGTCCGGATAATATGCAATTAAAAATCTCAAAATATACCCTGAAATTTTTTAATATATGCAAAAAAATGCATTTAAAACTTCTGAAATATGAAAAAAATATTGCACTAAAATATTCTTAATTATGAAAAGATATGCACTTCCCTTACACCTATATTTCCGAGAAAATCAAGTATTCCCCCTATGAATAGAAGCATGAAAAGAAAAATCAATAATAATTAATAAAGGCCAAAATTTTGTTAATCACGTATAATTTTTGTTAGATTACATAATTCTACAATTCCTCATTTTACGTAAACTTAACCCTTTCAGGGGCAAGCCCTTGTGCTTCTGTAACGTTGAATTCCCACCGGAATTTAGGAAATAATTTAGTTCAAAAATAAGAATAAGCAATTTTTCTACTTTTTCTCGTCAAAGTTAAAAAAGTAAAATTTAATTAAAAGTTTCTGGTTTGAATCGGATTAAAATTAGGTGGTATATAATATATACCACCGCCTCTCAAAGTGTTAAATTTTGTTTTCGATCACTTTTAGCAAAGAAAATGTTTTTTAACATCCTCTGGTGGAATAGAAAACAATTATAGTATTTTACAATAGATTTTGTGTCTGTTTCTGGTAGGTAAATTCCGTTCTCATTAATAGAGATATTTATCCGTTTAAGCTGGAAAAAAACACCTGAATTTTATTTAACGTTTTGTTGAGTTTTCTTGTATTTTTGTCCCATTCCTCCTGGAACAAACGATGTAGAACTTTCTCTGTTTCTCTAATTTTATCACTGAGAAGTATGTATTACTCATTTATAATTTTTTTAACTTCTCGAAGAAAACTACGAATTTCTTTTTTAGTCATAGTTAATATTTTTTTCAACATTATTGTTTTAAAAATTATGCCTAACTATAAAAATTACACAGAGGTTTGAATTGTCAAATGTAGCAACCACATTCTGTATAGAATTCCACTTTCCGTAAAATAAAGGTGCATGGATTCAGTTTCCCATCCAGTTGCTACTGGTTCTAGTAATAGTAAATGTTAGGATGACTCGCATTTGGGCTTTAAGAAAAATTGTAACAAAATAAGCAATTTTATTTATTAGTGCGCAGTTGTCCATTGTTATTAGACGACGCAATGAAGAGTGTTAGCTAAACATGATGCATGAATTAAAAATTAATAGGCTACTTTTAAAGATATTGCAGCTTTTAAAATACATAGAGCAGCAACAATAATAAACACAATTACCTTTCACAAAACGTATCGTTATTATAGACAACACATTACTAAAACATCAGTTATTTATTCTTGCTATTGTAAGTACTCAACTTTTTCGAGTTCTCTGCAAGTAATGGGATGAGAATGAGAAAGTGAAATGCTCATTTTCTCAATTACAAGGTCTATTATATAACTACCAGATCTGCCTGTGCTTTTGTGTGCAATTATCGATATAGCATTATTTCCAATGACATTTTGTTTGTCGTTCATAATTTCATTATACAACATAGCGAAATGTTTTATGCAGTGCTTAATTGAAAATATTAGACTGTTGTATTTCATAAGAAAGTTCTTGAAATTGTGATTATTCAGTTTGTTTAAAATGATATATTTCTGTCAATGGCACATATGCAAATCAAAGTCATTTTTCTAGAAGTTTTTTTTTCTTTATCACAGAATGATCGAGCAGTAAAAAATGTTTACGCCTTTGAATAGTCGCTTCTACTATTCTTTTGTATATGTAACTAGTCAATTCTAAGTATTGATCGACTTGGAACTCTTTTCCACACAAAGTATATTTTGTTTCACTAATGGTACAATGCCGAACTTCGCCATAAGTCATATATTATGTTCCTTTATCCACATTTGATTCAAACGATTTTGTGCGATTTTAATAAATTTACACCGCCCTCAGTGACCGACAAAAGCAGTTGCACGTGACCGCTGCAGCACCTGAAAATACAAAAAGAGGCAAGTAGCATCCAAAGATCTTTGCTTTTAACAACACCATTACCAGTTATAAACTGTTGCGGTTCGTGTAAAATAAAAGTTCAACGCAGAGTAAGAACTCTTCTTTAATATATATATATATATATATATATATATATATATATATATATATATATAATATTCATCGTCGCTTTACCGTCGTTAAACAACACAACATCCAATTTTTTTCTCTTTCTTCTTTCTTGTCTTCGTCTCTTTTTTTTTTCATCACATTTCACGAGTATATTTATACATTTCTTCGAAATTCAGGATGGTATAATAAACGGGAAAATTCTCATCTTGTTTTAAGAACTTCAATCTTCATCAGTCCGCGGCATCATGAGCTCGGTGCAAGAACTGGTGAACATTAGACCTACTGTAAACCCAATTTTCTGCATCCCTATCATGGAAACAAATAATAGAAAATTGAAAAAAAGTCGAAAATATGTAGATATATAATAATAAATTAGTTTAAACATTGAAAAACAATTTTTATTTATCTAAATTAAAAGAATTCTAGAGCAAACGCCACACTTTAATTTTTTTTTAATTTGTCACATATCTCTTCATGATAATTTTTTAACTTATTTTTATGCTATTAAAAAGTTTTCTAATCCTTCTTAACTCTTAAAATATATCTTTTGTAACGTATTAATATACAAATCATATCTAATGAAAGATATAATTAGCGTTTGTAATTCATCTACATGTAATCCGTTTTTTCTTTTTTGCATAATATTATTTCAATATTTCAAACTTATTTTAATTGCGATGAAAATAATGTTAATTATGATGTACATAAAGCTGAAGCGATACATATAACGTAATTGCATTAATAATAGTCTATCATGAAATTTTGCGCAAGAATGGTACAAGTATCATTCAAAGTGGCATAAAAGTTTCTCAAATAACCCACTTAACATGTTTCATTATCATCGAGAATGTTAATTCATGTCTCCATATTCAAGAACAAATATTGGTAACAAATTTTCTGTATTTCTCTCCAAAATATCATAATTTAAACACTGTATTTGAAAATTCATTTAGTGCACTTCAAACCAGAAAACCAAATGTATTTACTTTTCTGAGACATGTAGCATGATAACGCAATTTAATATAGTGGATGTTCTCGGAATATGAGTTAAAACGGAGTGTTTCTGACAACACTGAACAACAGAGTGGATTTCTAACACTGTTCAAGAATATACAAAGAAATATTGTGCAATTAGACTCACAAAGACTCGAAAGAATAGTTTAAGTTAAACAACCGACACTTTGTAATTGAATTTATATTATAGTTTCAAAACACAAGAAAGAAATTACTAAGATTAAATTAATGTACATTAACAACGAGTAAAATAGTACATTACTTTTAAATATAAAAAAATAAAGAATATTAAAGGTATATTTTTCTCTTAGACAGTTCTTGCCCAACGACTGATTCTATTAGATAGTTATTTATTTTTTTAATTTTATCCTGAAGCCGCTTTCTACGCAAAATGTAATGAAACATTGTTTATTTGGAAAACTTCATTTTTTTTCTATCTAAAATAGAAGAAAGTATTATAATCGATTTTTTTTTTATTTCGATTTTCGACGGATATACACTTTTTAGCTCTTCCGAGGTCCACCGAAAAACACGCAGTTACAAAATGTCTGTCCTCTTTGTATCACTGAAAAGTGTATGAAATTGTGCAAAAAATTAAACCAAGCTTCATATATATATATATATATATATATATATATATATATGACTTTGGCGAGCAGATCTCAGTTGAAAATGGCGATATTCCTCTAACAGAGGGCGCTGTGATAATGATTTTTGTGCCATTTAACTTTTGGTATCAACAGAAAATGTATGAAGTTATGCATACAGTTGAACCAAACTCCATATATATGTTTTTAACTGTGGCCTTCTGGTCCCAGTTGAAAAAGGGATAATTCTCCTTAAAGAGACACTGTGATAGTGATTTTTATACAATTTTCTCGAATTTTTTCAGTTTAAGTAAATAATTTATGAATACTTTTTGTACTTTAATAGACCGAGGTTTGTATAGAATTTTGGAGACAATTGGCCTGAAGGTGGCGCTGTGATAGTGAATTTCGTTAGATTTTCTGGACAGGCGCGGTAGCTGTTAAAAACAAATCGTATTAAATAATGTAACCGTCTAATGTTGGTTCCATTTGCATATTTCTAATAAGCAAGATTTTCACGGTGTTTGATATATTACACGTTGATTAGACTTGGTTACGAAATCCCCTTTTTTTCTTCACGGTGAAAAGAAAATAACATACAAAAAACTTGAAATGTTGTCAATAAATAAATAACACATGCAATCTACTCACCTTTTGCTTCTAAAATGCATACTTAAAATATTTACGATTTTTGAAGTATTAACATGCGATAGAAAAGTTTTGGTATTCACACATCCTACTACCTTCTTTTATCGAATGAAACATATACGAAATGTGTACTTTTAAGGGACTTTATAAAAATTTATGCACTTATATGCATTTATATTCATTCATAGAAATTACAGATAAAATGTGCAATTATTATATAGTCCGTATAATGAAGCATATAGTAATTTCTGTGTACGCTTGTGACTTGTGCAGGAAAATTTTCCTAAGAACCGCATGCGACATATTCCTGATGAAATCAGTAAAGGTTGGGAATGTTCCTGGTTCATGTAAACAATTCCTCAATTGTCATTTTTGGAGAATTCTACAATTAAAAATCCTGTGTGGTTAATTCCCTTTTTTCAAATTTAGCGCCAATTTCAAATTATTTAATTAAAAAGATTTTATCCATCCAATGCAAGGCCAAAAAGATTGGCTAGAAAAGAGTGATACTAGTTCTTTACAATAAATCAGTCTCCAATAACATGTTATATTAACTTTGTAAACATCATGAAAGTATAAACGGCCACTAAAACATGATGCATGCACTCATTTTTATTTCGTGCTCTCATATGAATCCGAGAACGATTTTACAACAAAAGTCTAAATATAATCCGAAGCAATGGAAACACAAAATTTCTCACTCAAATTTTTTAAGAGATAAAAGAAAACAAATCTGAAATCTATTCTTGTGACAATTAAAGAAGTATAGCAGAATTGCAACAAAACTATAAACGGAGAATTAATTAAAAAAAGAATTGTTGAAAATATTATAAAGCTCCAAAATTAATTAATTTTTTCCACTCAATCAAATTACTTTCTGAAATTGTGTCATTAACAAAATATTGAAATGTCACTTAAAATAATATAACATCGTAAAATACCTTTTCCATATGCGCCAGTGAGTACAAAAACATGAAGCATTTCAACTATACCTCAATTTATACTAAATTAGTACTTTAAATAATTGCAAAAAAATATTAGTTTCATTCTATTAAGTTGTTCGGATATTCCTAATTTATTATTTCAACGAAGCTTTATAAATCACATTTTCTGAATTAAACATTATTTTAATACAATACATGAAAGTACCACATAAAGTTATCTCCGTAAATCTTCTAAAAGCTTCTCCGCATTTGACGGATACAATTCCTCGCAAATAGATATCTAAAAAAAATCCCTCATCAAAATGCGTAGAATATAATAGAAAAATTCTAATTTGAAAACATGTTAATTTTTGCGCTTTTACTTCAATGAAATGTTCCAGGTATTGATATCGATAGGGTTACTTGATCAACAAAGTGAAAAAAAAGTGAAACCGTGATCACATTTTGGGATTATTTGCCACATTTAAGGAATCGCTTAATTAAGGGCCGATTGCTATTAAGGGCCGCTTGATAATGAACGATGTGTATTGTAACGGGAATTTCTTTTAAAGAAAACGATTTAAATTCAGCGAAATATTTCGTATTTTGTCCCGTAAGTTCGGGTGTTTAATTATACAGCATTTATATACGATTATGTCTTTCAGATTTTTGGTATAAGAATTATGTCGCATTTATGGGTAATGACATATAGGCGTAATGACCTTATCTTTTTTTTCTTCCTTCAAAATATACCAAATACATTATATATATTAGTAATGTTATTATATGTACTAATATTTCTTGTAATATATTTAACTAACACTATTTTTCAATTATAGTGGCTTCAAAAATAACTGCAGTAATGGAAAATAAAAAACTGCAATGTTAGTATAAAAAATAAAAAAGTCCCGACATTATTTTTTATTTATTTTCTGTGTCGAACAAAACTTTTAAAAGATAAAAGTTTCTTTTATCTGTAATCGAAGTTATTAACAAGAATAAATGACAAACCATGTGTAATACTTCAGTTCGATTGATGCTTAATTTAATCGATTTTGTCTTTTATTATAGTCATTATTTTTAACTTTTAAATGTAGTTTTAAATTAGAGAAAAAGTTTTCATTGGATTCTTTTTTTCATTTCATATTAATTAATTGGATTTGGTTTTAATTATAAGAATAAATTGTTCATCATTACAGATAAATCCAAAATTTTGAATTATATCCCAGAATTTGTATTACTGTAGTAACTGTTGCAGTTTATCTGTTTTTCAGAATACACAAGTAATAGACGATAAAAACTTACCTATTTTAAATCTTCCTGATAAGGACATTTTCTGTAATTTGGAACGAAAGATACAAACTATTATAAAAATATCAGATTTTAAGGCATTTTGTAAGTTAACACTTCATACAACATAAATATTTGAAAATTTATTTTCCATTTTAAGTTAAACAAGATATTTCATGACATTTTATTCACTTTCTCGAAATATATAATATAAGAATACGCTGTAAAAAATCTGTTGAACAAAAAAGGACATTTGGAAGTTAATTTCACATTTTTTAAATCCAAATATTTTCCCAAAATGCATGCAAATGAATTTCTTTTTGCTATTTTGTAAAATTAAATATTCAATTGAGTGTAATGATATTTATTATGTATTATTTTGTTTCTAGAAAGCAGCATAAATGTATGTAAATTAATGACATTTAAAAATTAAATTCAGTTTTATTTTGTACGGATTAAAACGAAACATTTTGCTATTTTATTATTATTATTATTATTATTATTATAAGTATTTAAAAAACAAAACAAATGAATATTTGCAAATTATGCCTGTCCTGAAAACTTCAATGTTTTATCATATTCTGTGATACGTGTGAAAAGGAAATAGTTACATTGGACGACCTAGACGCAATAAATTTTAATATTTCTACATTATTTTTATTTCGAAATTTATGTATATTTAGAACTAATTTATATTTTAAGTTTAGTTAATTAAGTGATAGTATTTTTTGTATTTGACACTGTGTCTCTGAATTTCATACTGTATTACATTTCTGAACCACTGGTATGAAACTGATTTTTTATGATAGAATAAATTTGTAGGAACTTTGATAGATGAACTACATAAGAGTTCAGGTAGGAGGTGTGTCGAAAAAGGAATGTTTTGTCAAAAAGATAAATAAGAAATGGAGCATTGCCTCTTCATATATGTCGATCTCAATTTTGTATATAGTTTGAATATTTTTTTGTGTATAAATATGGTGCACATAAGTTGTGATTATTAAACGTGTATTAGTATTCTAATGCATCCTATCTAGATTTCAATTTTTGAAGCAGGATATTGTACTAAGAGATACGAGATAGTGTTCAAATATCTGTAGCATGTTTATTCATTGAAACAATCTAAACCCTGAATTCTACACTTTTAGACTTATAAGCCATGCAAGGTTTGTTCATGATTCGGTAATTTGTATGAAACTGTTAAAAAATACATCATTAAAATATATTTTATATAAACTTTTATAATTAACAAAAGATATTTTTTGATGCTAAGTGCCCCTCACATGTGCAAAATATTTTGTGTAACAATAGAATACCTAATTTCAATAAATGTGAAAGAATGGGTAGAATAATTAACTGTCACATCTGTTTATATGATACTGCGTTATAATTTTTATGTAAATATATGAAATCAAAATTCCAAAACAATAACAATAAATGAATCTTGAACAATATTCCTACTTTTTTATGTCTTGGATGATAAGAAAAAAAAATATTACAAAAACTATAAATTATTAACTAAAATGCTTACTTTTAAATTGCAAATTGTTAACGTAAATGCCCTACAATTTTCAAACATTTTATATTGTAAAGTGTCGCGTACATTATGTAGTAAAACGTTAAAGGATGTTTAGAAAATAAAAATATGATATATTTACAGTGTAAAATTACATACATATTTCTTATTTTTGGAATGCATCGATAATGTATAGGTACAATTCAACATGTGTCCCTAATTGTAATAATGTAAGTTTTATACAAATAAGAATCAACTTTACTACACGTATTTATAGCTGCACAAAGTCAATAAGAAATACTATAAACAGATTCATATTCACATATTATTATTTTTCTGTAAATTGTATAATATTAAACTTCATAACATATATTCTACACAGGCATTGTAATGTTGTAAAATAGTACGCTAAGTGTTAAGACTTTATTACGCTAAGATATTATTACGCTAATTTTTAAAAATTATCTCTATGACAAATATTTTATGTGTCGTTTACATCGTTTGGCCAATTGCCCGAATTCTGACATTTCTTAAGCCAGCTTTATAAACACTTTTATCCTCAACAACGAAACTTTTGCCTTCATTTTTTAAATCTTAAGGGTATTTGCGTTAAAATAATTTGTTTTACATATAAATATGTTGTATATCTGTTTTCTTCGAATCATTATACATTTTTATTGTTATATTGCAATTTATATAGTTACGTAATGGATATAGTTGAATATAAGAAGCATTATTGTTTCGCATTCCCCTACATATATGTGAAAACTTCTTAGTGGGATGAGATTTGTCGCGATTTCAACCTTACAGTCCCCACATGATAAAAGAATGTCCTACGTGGGAGTTCAAATGGAAAAAGCAAACCTTGCACCATATTATGAGCATTCATAAGAAAATAGTTATTTTATAATTGAAGTAATCGAAAACATTATCAAAACGCATGGGACAAAAATTACACCATTATGATATTTGTATATTGCAGAATTGTTTTCTGACGAAATTAAATCTATATAAATGCTTCATCCTTCGAAACTCTTGATTCTTAGGTAATTACAGACTTCCTAAAAATTCGCTGGAAATTACTAGAGTCGTTAAACATTTCTCATGAAAAAATGATCAGCTCACAATATCAATATTAGGGTGGAGTGAAAAAACAGAAAATTGAAAATTCAAACTGTAATACCACGCAAAAGTTGCGTATGGCTCTCAGTAATAAGACTGCAAAATTTCTTCCTAATAAAGTGTTTTTTTCCGGTGCCCCCGAGCCTCCAATTTGCGCTAAATTCGTCAAAAATGCCTTGTACAACTTATAAATGAAAATAAACCTAAATTTGGAAAATAAAAATGTCATACCCCACAAACGTTGGGTATGGTACGTAATAATATGCTTCAGCATATTTAAAAAATCATATAATATCTTCCGGTGACACCACGCACTCAAATCTTTGCAAAATTGTCAATTAATTCAACATTATCACACTAGATGGCGTTACTTTTTGTCGGGAACGCATTCTTGCAGCTAGTTTTAGAAGTGAATAGACATTAGCATTGTTCGATGCTTGTTGACTTACTGTGAGTCTGGATTAAGGTAAGCTATTTAAAAAAACGTCGCATTAAATATCCGAGTAGAAAATCATAATATATGAATTTGAACTACAGTCGGCACTTTTGTTAAGTATCGTAAAAGATCGTAATATATTGCTTTGAATTTTATTTTTATTGTAGGGTGTTGCGTTCGTATTCCTGAATATTTGCCTGTTTGAACCTGAACAAACAAGTTGTGTCCGGATTGCTTTGACCACTGCATTCTGCACTAGTGTACAGTAGCGTGTCGTATAATGTAATGTTAATATGGGACAAAGCGTCAATTCCAATTGTGAGTAAATCTAGAATTATGCAGAAAGTTTGGTACTACCACCAAAAGTACAAAAATTTATTAAAACCCTACAAAGAACGTTAGGACAAGAACGATTACTACGCCAAGGTGCTTAGAGAATATTCTAAAAAGCTTTTTGACACAGCGGTATGTAAATCCAATTTCAAGAGCTGCCATTGCGAAAAATAGTTAAGAGTACCAATGAGAGAGAAGTTTTTTCTTTAGAATCAGTGTACTGAACGTAAAATCTTGATTTTCTTCAATGAATAAGGTGTTCATCAAAACACTTGTAAAACGTGCAGATAGAAAAGCAATAAGATAGAGAGAAAAGATAATGAGCGCATTATTATCTTTTCTCTCTGATTATATCTCTGCCTTCTGCGGCTACTACTCCGACAGAAGATTTCAGCAACAAGGATAAACCTGAAAAGGAAATGGATTCTGACGATACCCAAGACCCCAGCCCTTCAACCTCAAAGCAGGAACCAAAATCCAGTCAAATTAGAATTAATCTATGATCACCCGCTAGAACATCCGACCAATACAGTGTGTCAGATAGAGCTGCCGCAGCAATTTTATGCAGCTGTAGAAGACGTTGGTTTAATTATATAGGATGACATTTCAAGTACAATAGATAGGATCAAATTACGAAGAAAAGGGCAAAAACTCTCAAGAATTACGTGGTCTCTATTTTGACGATCGTAAAGACTTAACCGTGTTCAAGGAACGGAAAGTAAACACGTTTTCTCATATTGCTGTAATGTAGGAACATATTTCCTTAGTGCAACAGCCCAAATCTGAATACCTCGGCTATGTAACTCCCCGGTCAGGAAAGGCAAGGTATATATGTAATAGTATTGTCGAATATTTAAGGAATGTCAAAATAAGTTTGGATGTGCTAGTTGCTGTTGGTTGTGACGGATGCAGCAGAAGACACTACAACTGGGAGGATTAATAAAATCTCGATTACAATCGAGCCATTATGCCCTATTTTGAAACTAAGTGAGATTTTACGGTTACAAAACTTCAACAAGACCAACAATAAACACCCAGCCGAAACATTTTACGAATATTTACGTTTTTGTTTTGAAAAGCACGAACTGATTTAATTGAACTTAATTTTTTTTAAACAATTTTAACATATTTCTTTTAAATGCTAAAATGTGTAAATTAACAACATAATAAATAGACAGTAAAATAACTTTTATTAGGTTGTTTGACATGTTTTCGGCTCACTCCGAGCCATTTTCAAAAACAGCCTAATAAAAGTTATTTTACTGTGTACTTATTATGTTGTTAATTTACTCGTCTTAGCATTTAAAAGAAATATATTATTACAAGGTGTTATAATTTATTACATTTTGACATTTTTAAATGTTGTATTTTATTCTTGAACTGTAATTTTTTGTGTACTTTTCACAGATAAAATGTTAGTAGGGTACTCTTGTTTCTTGTGTGATGCATTCTATTACACGTGTACAACAGCTAAAAGGGAATTTACGCCTATTTGTTTGAAATTTCGAATGACCGGGGTCATTGAATTTATGTGATTTTGAAAAAAACTGTGCAGACATATTACTAAGTACCATGCACGTTTCCGTACTGTGATATTTTTATTTTCCAACTTTATATTTATTTCGATTTATAAGTCTTACAAGGCGTTTTTGACGAATTTCACAAAAATTGGGGGTCCCAGGTGCACTGGAAGATAACACTTGATTTAGAAGAAAATGTCCAGTCTTATTACTAAGGACCATACCCAAGTTTTGCGCTGTATTACATTTTGATTTTCTGATTTTCGATTTTTTCACTCCACCCTAATCAATATGTCCTAAACTAGATCAGATATATTTCGTGATTTTCCTCTCACCTTTCATCCCTTTACAATAAACATTGGTATTTAGCTTAAAATGTAATTATTATGGAATAACGTTTTCGTCATTAAATAAAATCTCCCACCCTAATCAATATGTCCTAAGCTAGATCAGATATATTTCGTGATTTTCCTCTCACCTTTCATCCCTTTACAATAAACATTGGTATTTAGCTTAAAATGTAATTATTATGGAATAACGTTTTCGTCATTAAATAAAATCTCACGTTTTTCAATACATTTTTGTTATAATCACATAGTGATAATGAAAAAACTTTCAAATCATTGATCGTTTACTTATTTTGCGTTATTCGGATTACCCGGAACATTCCGAAGGACCAGTAAATACTAATCCTACTTTCATAAAGTAAATATTATCGGATTTCAATTACAGTATTTTAGACAGATTTATACTCAAAGAATGATATTTACTCCACAAATATATTTTGATTCCGGGCCCATATCCAGTTGGGAATTTTTTCCTTAATACGCCAGATTGAGTACTTAGTTTAATATGATATCATGCTAATGGAAACTAAATACCACATGTGATGGATCTTTTAATTGAAATATTAAGATCAACACTGACAAACAATATTTCGGGCAATTAAATTGCGCATTTTGGACTCTGAATATTTAGTATGTTGATTGTATTTTTGCATTTTTATTGTTTATCTTTGGAATAACGGTGACAGTTCTCAGTCCCTACCGAGATACATTGAAAGAACTCTCTGAGAAAAAGACCTATGTAAACACCATGTACCGTGATTTTTTTTTTTAAATATAGGTTTGCACTACCTACATCTGTGCAAAATATACATATTTTGCTTCTTAATATAGAATCAGTATATTGCGTATTGTAAAAAACAAATTCTTTTTATTAAGATTTGTATTTTCACTAAATTTAGTGTATCGTTAATTCTTCAACATTGGTATAATGGTAATGTACGATTTATTATGTAGTGAAAATTTTAGCCTAAGCTTTGTTATCTGTTGCTGTAAATTGAATCGACATCTTAGGTATTCTAAAAAAATTCTTCTTTTCCTTGTTCAATTTTTCTTTTATTCACTAAAATCAATATATCATTAACTTTTAAATATTAGTACTTTAAGATTCATTATGTAGTATACAAAAATTTTAACATAAGCTATTAAAATTTGCTTCTTAAAATAGAATCGGCATATTATGTATTCTAAAAAATATATTATTTTGTGTTCCATTTTGAAAATAAGTTTTCTTCGCTAAAATCATTACATCATTATTTTTTGAAAACTTTTATTGAAAGATTTATTATTCAGCACATAAAAATCCGAAAACAAGCTATTGTAATCTAACACTCTAATTATCCCCAGTATTCGCCGGTTCAAAATGATAGGAATGGTCATTTAATTGTCTAAATATTAAATATAATTATATTAATCCACATAAAAACCATATAAATTGGTTCTATCAAACTAAATAAGCAACATATAATAACGAAAACATTGTAAAAAAAGTTATTAAACCAATTTAGTAAATTGCATTTTCACTAGATATGCAATAGGAGAGAGATGGTAAGAACAAATCATTTTTTTGTATTGTAGACATATTACAAGTCTATTGTGCTTCCTGCGTATTTAATAATTTCAATGCAGCGTTGTGGCATATAATCTAAAAGGTTTCGAACTTTGGGAAGAGATAAAACACGTCATGCCACACAAATAGGAGACTTTAATTCTACTTTCGAGTTTTACAGAATAATTTGATCATTTTTTTACGGAAAATTCCTCAAACGTTTGGTAGGGAATTTAGGCCCGGACTGTTGGCTGGCCAATCAAGTATGGAAATCTTAATATTTTAAAATAATTTCGTTTTACCTTTTATAGCTTAAATTGGGGCATTTTCTTGTCGAAAAATAAAGTTAAGGCCGGCTGTTTCCTTGCTTCAACAAATGTAGTACTTACATATGAATATAGGTATGTATATTTTGTTGTCATTCTAGAAAAATCATTATAAGCTGACCTCCTGAGGTAAAAGCAGCCCAAACTATTAGCAAGCCTCTACCTAGTTGATTCGTGGTAAATATATCACTTTCCTTTCAAAGGTGATACCAGTCTGAATGAATACTATCCGTATCATCGAAATTACATTTCTTTTCAACACTGAAAATAATTTTATACCAATTCATTTGTTGCTTCAGACGTTTCTCTGCAAAGTGGCCAAATGTTAAATGTGACACTGACGCTGTTATACATGCTTAAGAATTCCCGACCTTTTAATAGTTCTTCATATAGTCCATTACTGATGCTAAATCTCTATCTGGCTTTACTTCGTGGTCATTCTTTCGCTTGCGACCATGTAAGCAGTCTGACTTTCGGATCATTTCGAAAGAATTCTCGGTCTTGTTATAGATTTTAAGAGTCTCATAATTAGTTGGATTCTTTAAAACAATAAAAATGACAGTCTTTGAACATTTAATTTTATCAGTGATTCTTTGAGTGACATTCCGAAATTGTTAAACGCTAAAATTTCACTTTTTTCAAAGTCAGCAAGCAGTTGTCCTCTGAATAAGCTCAGAATCTTTTAAAATGTCTTGTTAAATGATATGCAAAAATATCCATCAATCACTGTCCGCGGTTTCGAAGTGTTAACGACGTTCTTATTATTTAGCAAAATATATAGTTTAAAATAGATTAAATATATATATATATACAAATTTTGTAAGTGATTGCTTTAATATTAGATGGATTATCGCGAATTTATTTTTAAGACAATTAATTATTTTTATTTTTCGTAGTTTTTATTAAATTTATCTTTTACAGAAAATATTGAATTATAACTATTTTGTATATCCTTTCAAAATTACAATTTGTTTTCTGCTTATAAACGGAGATATGTTTTCGTAATTTTTTTTTATATATTTCACTATCACATTTTTTCTATTCCTTATGTATTGGGATTTTATATATATTTAAAAAATATGAATAATTTTATTTTAAGAGTAATTTTATTTTTCCATACATATTTATTCATTTATTACATATTTTCACTCCCACAGGAAGCATGTCAATTGGTTAGAAACATCAAATAATTTCCCTAACGTGTCGATGAACCATTTGTCATACTTTGCTTCTAAGTCATGTATGTCATTTATCATCCTTCAATTTTGGGAACTTTTTCTGTGGAAATATCTGTTTCTTGCTATATAATTCTGTCGCTATAAAAAATACAGAATAAAACATCATGCAAATTTGAGTGGTCGATGCTTTCCTTTTGACAGTACATTAGCAGGAAAAATAAATGCAATGCCTGTCTACGACATTTGTATTTCATTAAAATTATTTAAAATCATAACAAAATATTTAAGGTAGAAAAAACTGAAAAAAAAACATATTTTTGGCTTTTTCATTGTTTAACAATAACAGAACATTTATGCATCATCCAAATAAAATATTACACTTCTTGAACTAAAATTATTCAGATAACTTATCAAAATTCAAAATTCAATATATATATATATATATATATATATATATATATATATACAGGGTGTTTCACAAAGGACCCCTAACTTTAAAAATCAATAAACCGGAAACGGTGATAGATAGAAACATGAAACCATTGGGGTGTTTATTAAATAAATCGAAAGAATCTTATACATAAATCTCAAAATTTAGTTTAAAATAGCACTGATAGATGGCGCTGAGAGAGTTAAGAATCCTTCTAAAGAGACTTCAGAAGCATAGAAAGACTAGCCGTCGAAGATTTCACCATTGAAATCTGACCGCTATTAGCGTATAGTGAAAATAATTCCGAAAGTGATGTATTCCGTAGTGGAACGTCTGTTTATTGTGTTAAAGTACTACCGATTATATCAGAATACCACAGCCACAAGGAGGAGTTTTCAAACGCGATTTCAAGTCGCAAAAGGCCCAGATGGGAAAACAATTCGTGAGCTTTTCAAAAAAGTTCAACAGATAGGCAACGTGTCTGATGCGAATTATTTTCAATATACGCTAATAGCGGTCAGATTGCAATGGTGAAATCTTCGACGGCTAATCTTTCTATGCTTCTGAACTCTCTTTAGAAGGATTCTTAACGCTCTCAGCGCCATCTATCGGTGCTATTTTAAACTACATTTTGAGATTTATGTATAAGATTCTTACGATTTTTTTAATAAACATACCACTGGTTTCATGCGTGTATCTATCACCGTTTCCGGGTTATTGATTTTTAAAGTTAGTGGTCCTTTGTGAAACACACTGTATATATTAATATTATGCATAATTACACCATTTTTAATTCATATAATAAAAAAATGCAATAATGAGTTTTGTTATTCTTAAGATACCTAAGATATAAAAGTTCATCTGTTTTAAATTACCTACAGAAATCCGCATTGTAAGTACATTAAAAATACTTTTATCACCTACTAAATATCATTAATTGCATAAATTTATTTAAACTTCTGGAAAAAATATAATCTGAATAATTTACTACTTTTCTTTCGCTGTATTTCAGGCTCTATCTTATTATTTCTAATACTGAAATTTTGTATTAAGTTTTATTATCAAAATGTTTTTATTTAACTTTTACAAATTCTATAGATGTAATCGTATGTAATTTACAATATTTGCTTATTTTTTAGAGCAATATTACAATTATAAAATGAAATATGAAAGACTGGGATTTTAAGAATTCAGTGTCTAGTCGATTGTTGTCTTCTAATGGAATACTCATATTCTTAATGCACGTTCTTAATGATCAAAGTTCTTAATGAATAACATGAATGTAAAAATCAGAAAATTTAAAATAAAATAATAAAAGTTTATTATAAAAATATAATAAAGTAAATTAGTTTTTTTAACTTCTTTTAAATATAATTAAGAATAAACAATTTTTTATTAAAAACAAGAGAGGCTTGCGGCAGATGTTTTCAAGAATGTTTCATTTAGGAAGGCAAACATTTGACAGGGATTTCAAAATATGATCAATCGTAAATACATAGGATACCCCCCATGCTAACTAATTCACAAATTATCATACAGAAATATGACTGATCTCAATCGGCTAGTAATAGTACCTAATAATTAATGCCAGACATTAATTTTGCTTGGGGGTCGGCTACATACATTTTTTTAGCAAACACAAAAGTTTTCAACGTTATCACCTATGTTTGAATCATTTTTAGATTTATGTTAAATATTACCTTCGGATACCAAATGAGAAGTCATTTCCTCAAATCTTTTAGGAATTATGCGATGTTAAAGTTTGGAATTCCTAAAAACAAAATTCGCAATCGTTTCAAAACACAATGTAAGGCGAGTAGATCTTTAAATGTTATTTGAAAGCTACTTGGCGGAATGTGCTGTAAATTTGGATTTGCATTTTGGAAGTCTTCAGAAACCTATTTCTATACAGAAATGCAAAGGTTAAAATTCTTATATTTTAGAAAAATTAATTTCGAAAATATATATATTTTTTAATTTATTTCGAAATAAATGTGAATTCTACCTTATTAATTTCTAACAGAGATCGATCTGCAGAAGCTGAAAATATTTAAATCGAAAATTATTACTCTATCCGCCAACTTGTTTTTACAGTTTTCCGAAGTTGGTGTCCAAAGCTAAAATGTATCCAATAATCTAAGTATGATGTCAAAATAAACGTTTTCGTACAGAAAATGTTTACGTTTGGTACAATTTCCATATTTAGACGATTTCCCAAACAAACTTCAATTAGAGGAATCATTACAGGACATTATTACTAAACGATATATATCAGTCACATTTTTACCAGATGATTTGGAGGAGATAGTAGGATGTATTCTTTTTTCTCATGACTGCACATGACATAAATTCAAACAAAAACATACAGGTTAATGTGGTGTAATTTGTGTTTTTTTTAATTTCTTTTAACTAAAATAAAAAAGAGCTACAAGTTTTAAAAAGTCTTTTTCAGGGACAAATTCATAAAAGAAAGAAGGAACTTTGGTCAGTATTTAGTAAGTTAGCTATTATTTAATAAAAAACAGGAAACAAATTACCCCTCAAGGAGAACCTTGGTGTCATATTTTTAACCACTGCCGCATCCCCAATCGTATATTTTGAGGTAATAAGGTGCATGCCAATTTATAGCATTAATAAAGAAGTATTCAGAACACTGAAAATTATTTTAATCACATAACATTTAAGAGCACTGTGAATTTTTCTTTGAGAGATTTTGCTTTTTAAAGTGGCAATCTGAAATAGCAATTACATGAATAATTTTAAAGGCACTGTTGAAATTCGGGATGTTTATGCTCTTTAAAAGTTGCCCTTTCAAACTAAATGAAGCATAAAAAATAATACAACATGGTTAGTTGAAATGAAAGTTTAATATACACGTTTTTTATACAGCATTGAAAGCATAAATAATAATTAGAAGGTTTTAATACAGCTCGATAATATAGAAAGAAACATGGTAGAATGGATATTATGATATTTTAGATAAGATACCTTCTGAATAATACTAAAGTTTTAAAAATTCAAAGAATCCCATAAGAAATAGCTATCAACATTGTTGTACAACACAAATGCGAGAAAAAGAACTCCGATCAATGATATAAGCTACAAGGAAACCTAAATCTTTTAGAATGCAGATAATGATATTTTAGACATTACACACTAAACAGTCTTTTGATTAATAAGCTTATATAAAAAGTAACTTGTACAACAGTTCCTTAATAAAAGGTTATGCCATAGCGTAAACTTTTTAAGCACAAGTTAAGTCTCGGGTCTTAAGTATTTTACTAACCTAATTCCTATCCAAAACAATCTGGAATACAAAAAGTCATCTGTATACTTCTGAGAAATAATTAATAAACAAAATGTTAGTGACATTCAGCAAACATAATAAAACTACAGTAAAAATAAATCCATGTATAAGTAAAATATAAAGGGAACAAATTACCCACTTTTTGTATTTCGCGGGGCAATTTGGTACTTGCTTCAATAATATTTTTTTTCTGTGTCAATTTCAAAGATGCAGAAGGACGAAATGCAATACTTATTACAGTAATTTTCAACATGCGAATTACAAATTTTTATTCATACGTACATCATCGCTCTTTTTCTGTGGTTTTATGAAAATAGAGCGATATTGAAACTTTCGAAAGTGATTGTTTTGCACAGTTTTTGATAGATTCCACAAAATATTTTTTTTTCTTCCTGAAAATGTGTTACTAACATAATAACGATATATTTACTACACAGCACACTTGTGTAAGTACATGTAATTTTTTTAAAGAATCGAAGCATACAATAAGATTATGATAATAATAATTAAAAACAAGGGAGACAATTACCCCGGATTTCCCTCTCATTTTGAAGATGGTAATGACAAAATCTATATTTCTTCAAATTTCTTAATTTCTGTGTCTGATTACAACGACACAAGTTATTATAATTTGTATTCATAATTTGTCAGGAAAACCATTAAAAAATTCCATTTAAAATTTGTCAAAATATAGAAAAAGTTACAGATTTAGAAAGGTGCTTAACTGCAGCGAGTTATCCGATCTAAAATGTTTTCACAAACACTAAGAGTAACAAATGATATTTAACATCAATGTTGAGAAAGCATTAATCACAATTTCTAAAGGATCGGTAGAGGTGAGAAAGTGTCGTTCTGTATTTTAAATTTGAAACTTATAGTTGTTTGAGAACATATACTTAATCAGATGTAATAATTATCTTTTTAAGCAAATTTATAAATTGTCTTAGACGTAATATTTATTTTACAGTAATAACAGATCTCTTTTCAGAATCTGTAATTAGAGAAGAAATCAATTTTTCACAGTAATATTTCTCAGAATGTTTAGATGTTCTTGCTTTTTTTTTATAAATTATTTTAATTTCTTAATAAAATAATTAATATGAAACAGTATAAATCTGAAAAAATGTACTTACTTATTCTTTTATAGTAATGTTTTATATTTTAAATCAAGATCATTAATACTTTGGCACGTTTCAAAAAACCACAGTAAGCAGAAGAAAACAAAACTCCCCATACATTTTAAATTAGCAATAGTCATAGAATAAAACCCGAAAGAGTCATTCGACTAGAAATTATCTTTTCAATTTGTGTTTAGAAAAAGCTTGGTGGTCTCCATGCTGAAATGGTATCAAGCTCTGACATTTTCATACAGAAAACCTACATTCGAAGTTATAGTTGGCTTTTCAGTACGTTTTACGTTTAAATCATTTGTTCAAGTAGTTTAGAAATTATGAAGGATTAATATTTGGAACTCTTAATGTTAAATTCATTTATAATCGTGGCAAAGTAAATTACAATGATGGAAGTTTTTTTTTTTTTTAATGTACACAAAAACTGCTTAGCTGAATGATCTGTGATTTTAGATTCGAAACACGACAGAAAATATTAAATGGTAAATACAATCTTTAATTCTTATGTGATTAATTTTTTTGAACTGAGAACGTTTCATATTTTTGATAACTAATCGAAAATTTCATTTATAAAACAAAATTTTCTTTCATAATATTCAATCCAACGAGGAATACATAATATTTTAATCAGTTCCATTTTCAGTATTTTCAGATCATTTCATTTAGAGATTCACAAACATTCTGTTTTTCTGCGTGGGTTAACATTTTCCCTTAGCAAATCTTAATCCCTTATTTAGGGAAACATTTGTTCTGCAGGACTTTAGATGTTAATAACTGCATACAATAATACATTTTGTACGTTATTCATTGCAATATAGGTTTGTGTAGAACTGGCTGAATATTCTCGTAAATTCTATGCAACAACTTTTATCCGAAAAAACGGAGAGTTGTTTCACTATTGCTTAATTTTTTAACACATTACATCAATGTGCAGCACTTTTTAATATACTAGCTTTGTAGCAACCCGTTGAGATGTATTTGTATTTTATAAGATCTTTCAAGTTTGGAGAAAATATTTAGAGTTTTTATATTAAAATTTCTAATTCATCATAAGCTAAACATGTAAGTGTTATCATTTATAAATTTTAATTATACCTTTCAATCGCCGTAAGAGTCTTTCAAATTGATCAATTAGTTCCCAAAGTATTGAGTATCGAAAGACTGGATGATTGTCTCGTTTTTGTTTCTGATTTCTAAAAATCCATTTTATATATCTTAATGCGACAAACTGTAGAGTGCAGCCAAAAACATTATATAGATGTCCATAAAATAACTCCGGGTTTTTTAAAAAATCATATCGAATCAACGGTATGAGTTAAGTCAGGTTAGTTAATTTAGGAGAAGTCAGTAGCTCATCAAATTTTATCCAAATCAGTTTCAGTTTGTTTTTTCAACACTAGGTAGCGCTGCGCGTCATTGACCTAGAAATGACGTAGCAGACGCTCATTACATCATTCCATTCAGTTAATGCAGTGCGATGGCGACGCCACAACAAAAGGCTCAGTTTGTTATCTGGCTCATAGAAACTGGATCTGCTACCATTGTACAGCGGAATTTTCAGCGTGAATATGGTGGTATGCGCCTTCGGACAAAACCATTCGCCAGTGGCTACATGCGTTTAAAGAAACCGGAAGTGTGTTAAAACAAACGCCGCACAGTGGGGCGTTTTGAGGATCTAGGTGGACAAAATTATTGTGTTGAAGTTTAATTAGGTTTTGCTGGGTTTTCGAATGTATCAGTAATAAAATAACCAAACAGTGATAAATATTTCACTTATTTAATTATTTATATTATTATTATTATTATTATTATTATATTACTTATATTATTATTATTATTATTATTATTATATTACTTATATTATTATTATTATTTAAATTATAATATTGTATTGTCATTGAAACTACACATGTATTCAAAGTTTCAGATCAATCGGATAGTTAAAAGTGGTGAAAATTGACTTGCAAGATTTGAATTAAACACTCAGACGCACACTTCAAGTTAATATAACTTAATGATTCGCAAACTTTCGCAGGAGCTGTCTTAAGTTTTCAATACTTTAGGAATGGCACTTTGATTTAAAAAAATGCTTATTGCTTAATAATGCTTAATACTGTATTAAAAGTCAAGATGAAGTTTGAAAACAAGATGACGCTTATTTTCAAACAACAATAGGTTAAATCGTGTGACAAACATGTGACATATGTCCAGTAAACTCCTGCTTTCAAATAAAACAGAAAAGTCACGACTTGCTTTCGAACTTACAGAAAAATAATACAACTGTTGAAAGTCTCTCAAATCAACTGCCTTCTTTACGGTCGTAATTAATCGACACATCGGGTTTTTTCGACAAAACTCGTACGGATCTCGACAAAAGAGACATTCAGCTACCAGTGTACGCGGTCTTGTTAAATTCCGAGATAATCGGAAAAAATGAATTTTGTCCACCTAGATCATCAAAACGCCCCACTGTGGGTCGGATGGTAAATAAACTAATTAAACTAATTTCTTTAATAGTACGTTTAGTTTTTTTTTATTTCATATTACTTGCAAAAATTCAGCAATAAAGATCAGTGCTTTGTTTTGGAATGACGTATCATACACTAACTGCGCCGTCTGGTAGGCCACGAGTGTCAAAAGAGAACGTCGATAGAATCAGTACTTCATGTTAACGAAGTCTGAGACGACGCAGTTGAAGAGGTTTCGATGAAGAGGTTGAATACCGTGTGCCATGCGGCAAACGAGGCACACTTTGAAATCTACTAAATTGTAAAAATCTTGATAAATTTACTTTTAAGTACATATATATAACATTAACTTTATTTTATTATTGAATTAAAAAATTTTACTTCAAAACCCCGGAGTTCTTTTATGGACACTCTGTATATCTGACCACAATCCGTCTTTGTTATGCAACTGCGTCTGGGCCTATTTCGGACAAACAAACCGACAAACTTTTTAAAATGTTATTATTCACCATACAGTGTTTAAACAGTGAACATAGAAATGAACTTAGAAATATGCATTTTTCTGTAAATCACAGACAGACACTCCAAATTTATATATTAGTATTGATTTATCTTACATCATTAATGAATTAAAAATAAATGTATCGCAGAGGAAATAGAGAAAATTATTTCCTGTAAAGGAATTAAAAGTAGTGTTTTCTTGAAACGATATATGCAATAAATTTAGTAAATATAAATATTGGAAAGCAGTTTGCAAATCTAAATAATTTTCTTTTTAATCAAACAATCGTTTCGGAACAAAATGTACAGAAATCCGAAATAGAAATCTGTATAATTAATTTTTATACAAGCTCTTAGTTTCTTCACTGTGTCTATTTTATTTATTCTTCAAACTCATTTTTGCATAAACAAAATTATTCCTTCCACATTTTATTTCGTTAAACATAAAAATTCATGGTTTATACAAAAACTTTCGTTCTACAATTTTATTTAATAAAATTCGAATTAATTTCCTTCTACATGTAACGTATTGATGGTTTAACTTTACATATTATGTAACAATAAAAGTTTTGTTTCAACTTTTAATAGTTGACTTTAAATATATATTTTTATGTCACATTTCTGTGTGGTATCAAACGTTACAATTATAATTTTCCGTTGTATATGTGAGTCATTTCTATAAAGTAGTATTTAATGTTTATTTTGGATTTTCAGTCTACGCAAAAAGTAACTTCAATTTTACAGTATACATAAATCAAAACATGAATTTTATTCTACTTCTAAATTTTATTTATTATTTAAAAATATATAAGGATACTAATCCACTTAAGAAACTTCTGAAATTTTCAATTTGTAATTACTAAAGAAAGCAGCTTATATTTTAAATGAATAAAGTATATATTTAAGATTTAATTTATTTAAAATTTAACGAATTTATAATTTACTTCGTCATAAATGCTCAGAAATTTAATTAAAATATCATTTTCTCCCGCCTGCATAAATATTTACGAACGCACTTTCAATTAATTTTAAATTCCATGCAAGTTAATGTATTTTTAGTATAATCGTAATATTTACATGTAAACGATATCTTAAAGTCATACACGAATGTTCTAATAAATATAATCTGCAGAATGACGAATTATCCGTTATATTAAAATTTCTCTAACATATGACTATTTTAAAATAATTATTTATATTATTTTATATCAAGCTTTATATCTTTATAATAGTATATTTATATGTAGTTTCTTCAAAGTATTTTAATTCTTGAGCATTATTTTGCTATACAAATGCCTATATGTTTTATAGGTTTTATAACGTGTTCGGTGTCAAAGTATAATGTCTCTATTTAATAGAATAGAAATCCTTAATTTATTTTCTCGAGTTTTCTCTTAATCACAGTTCTGCGAACAAAATGTGAAAAGATTGTCATTAAATAGAGCTATTGATAAAACAGCAACATTTTTAATAAAGGGGTTTCTTGACCATTCCATATTGTTAATCATGGGCAAAGTTTGTCCTTTGTTCGTCGAAAAATTAGGCGATAAATAACAAGCATAGCCAGATCATGCACTGTTAAAATGTTTCAGCAAACTTTCCAGGCATTTGACCGTTTTTATATAAAACGGTTACATAACCGTAAGTTAATTCTATTTTATCCATATTATCGTCGATAATATGGATATATGGCCAGCATAGAGTTAAATTATGGTTATGTAACCGTTTTCTATAAAAACGTTCAAATGACTGTACATTTAACTGCAAAATTTTAACTGTGTGGTAACTATTCGGTACGTTTGTGTGTGTACATGGTTATGTTTACATACCCCAAGTATCACTATATACAATCATACACAACAATATTTGTTAAACTTCTTCAATTTTCTGTATTAAAGTTGTAATATCATCGTGTAATGACATAAAAGAACAATCTCAGCGTTTTTGGCAAAATGATTGAAACGTTTGTAATTTATGCAACAGATATTAGTAAATTTTCCATTAGATTTCTCTTCTTTTTCAGCATTTTAAAGTCGCTCCATGTAGACTCCTTCTCTGAGTGAAAATTAATTGAATTTTGTTTTAGTTTTAGGAATCTGAAGTGAAACTGTAGAAACTTCTTTAATATATGACTATAATAAGGAATTTCATCAGATCATAAAAGATGTAATTATGCCAAAATAGTTCTTGAATCAGTCTAAAAGTAAAATATTGTACGTTTACTGCTATGAACCGATTAATTAAATATGTTCCTCGATAATTAAATATATGTAGAGATATTTAGAGTATTAGAATATCCACTGCGTATAAAACGTTGAGACTATAAATATTTTCCTATATCTATTTTCTTTTCATTTACACAAATCCTTGAAATTGAATAAGTAGGTAATAGAAATTTTATATTAATAGTAGATGAGAATGAATATCACGAATGAGAGAAACATTTTTCAATAAATTAAAGTGTTTTCAATTGTATTTACTGAAAGTACTTCCGAATCTATTGTACATGCAACGATACTGTAGCAAAAATAGTACAGCGAAATCACAATGCTTCAAGAAACATTTTAACCTCATTGGGGAATCTAAAAAATGCTTCTTTTGATACATTTTGATGTTAATATTCTATGATCAGGGTATGTAATAAATGTTGGCAACAAAATGGGGTTTAGAGTAAGTGTTGTTGCAAAATACAAACCGAAAATTAAGAAAAAATAAATGCATAATTATTACAATAAGTGAAATATTCTTTCAGTATAGTTATTTATAGTTTGTGATGTCTGATTTCTATAGTGCAGCTAATGATGCCCAAACCAAAACAATTTAAACTCATCAATTTATCGTTGTGATCAATTTTGTATGATTGTTCCATTTTGATATGTTAAAAATATATGAGGACCTTAGAAACCAATGGATATAAGTGACAAAATTTCGATTTGTAATAAGTTGAGTTTGAAGTTTTGAGTCAATATTAATCGACAGAAAATAACTATGAAACTGTTGCTTATTTCATAGTGGTTTTTGAATTCTTATTTCAATAACTGCGTAAAGAAGGTGGAGTACAATTTAAATATATATATATATATAGTTAATCAATATTGATAACAAGGTGTACACGTTTCAAATCCTTAAGTAGTTGACCTCCAAAACATAGTACATAATTAAAAAATCACTTATATTTTTTGCGTACAAACCAAAAGCCTTATTTCCAGATCGCATGTACACTTAGCTCAGTTTTTCAATTTTGTCACTTGTACCCCTTGGCTTCTCAGGTTCTCATATGCAATAAGTTTTACTATTCCTGACACTAATTCCTCTCAGATTTAATTGGGAATTGCTGAATTCCATACGTTTTAATTTAGCAAGTTAGCTCTATGTTGACATTGTTTTTCACATCACTTCCTTTAGCAAATGCGTTTTTGGCAGTATGTCGTCAGACATTTACATGTTTAGCGATATAAGTAAATATAGTAATAAAAGTAAATTTTTGAGCATGTAAAATTTTACTAAGTATTGCATAATATTATCGATAGTATGCAGCGTACTGTAATTATGTTGACTTTGATGACGATACGCTAAATGCTACAAAAACTATTATGTAAAATTTTATAAATCGTTTGATGCTCAATATATTTTATATTTACTTACATTTCACATCGCCAAATCTCATCTCATTCGTACTTAGGGATAATACGGTAAAAATGTGTCTGTATGTCTACAACCACGTATCATTAGTATCATTCTATGAAGGTAATTCAGCCATAGGGGACAATATTGTAGCTATTTATGTGTCATTTACAGAATAAACTGTGGTATAAATCGTGACGTTAAAACCGGGAAAGAGTTACAGATACATATGCTTTCATTTGTATTTTATTATAATTGAATTATTTCACTTTTTTAAAAGCTAAAAATATTTTATCTATCAATGCATTAATACAGAAGAAAAAGTTTTCTTGTTCACTGGTAAATGTTTTCTAGTTTATGGCACATGAACGCATTAAAAGTACGAACTCGACGCTTATCACGTATTCATAAACACAATGTGAGTCTGTCCAATGAACACATGTATATCAATTAAGCATTTGTAACAAGTTCTCAATTTAAGTTTAAAATATTTCTGAAGTTATATTCTGCTAGCACTACTATTAAAATATAATAATGTTTCGATATGTTCAAGGATATTAAATATATCGATTTCTTTTCTCGTTTACATACATTCAATATATCGTTTTAAAGGAACGTTTTTTAAAAGAATTTCAAAAGATTAAAAGTTACTTTTCTGTTACTATTAAAAATAAAATATAATTAAGAATTGATGAAAGTTAATAGATTCTTTATATATGTTAGGTAACTCACAAATGTATAGCAAAACTAATCTTGAGTTTTTCGCTTAAGATTTAAGACAGAAGAAAAATATTTTTATTTCTTACTGAAAAATATTTTTATTTGTTCAAGTAACTCGAAAGATTATACAGAAGTTATACAAAGTAAATTCATTTCTTGAATGATGTTTCATTTCATTACAAATTCAATGTCTAAAGCAACTTCGAATGGCAAAATTAAATCAAATGCTCTAGGCAGCTGTTTTTACAAAATGATCCATCAATATGTAACTTGAAAGTTTCAAATCTTTTCATTCAGTGCCTCAAGATAACATACGTGAGAGACCATCTTATTATACAAGTTTCAAACTTTATATGCCTTAACTATTTTACCTATATTAAAATATATAAGTTTTGAGTACTAAGAACATATTTTAACAAAATTTATGAAATATATAAAAAAATAAAACGTAAAATATACTTTTAAAAAGTTCACAAAATATTTTCTTACCACTATACTTATTTTAAAGATTTACAAATCAGATTTTCTCAAAAAATGAAGTGATATAAGTTTGGGATATCTATTTTGGGAATAATCATTTTGATCGACATAATTCTTTAATGTATTTAAAGCGGCACTTGTTTTTGAAAAATTTACATCAGCAATAACATTGCTCTCATCTTCGTCATCCTCTTCGCTCAAGTCTTCCTTATTGATATCCTCAAAGATTTCTTCAGCAGTTCTCAGTTCTGATAGAAAATGTTTCCATCATATTCTACATAATCTTTGAAATTAATACCCTCGTCCATAAACATTTCATCCCAGTCTTCGTCATTAAAGGATTCCCATATGCTATCAAAATCGAGTTCATTCGTTGAACTAGCAGTTTGCTCTTGTGTAAAACAACATTTTCTAAAACATTTCTTAATTGTCTGCGATGTCACATTTTTCCAGGTGGTCATTTGGCTTTTGCTAAATGGGAGGTACAAGATGATTCCATTCAACCACTCTCCCGCAGTAGATTTCGTCGTTAATAACACATGAGAGTAGATAAGAAATGTTATTCATTATTGATAAACACTTTAACAATAGTGAAAGGATAAAGCTAAGAAAATGTGAATTATTTGTACTTTAAAGATTATAAAAATGAATTCTTGAGTGAGAAATGTAAAATTGCCTGAACCGTTTAAAGCGTCATATGGTGAGACAAGCAGTCGTATAACTGAAAAAAGCACTGGTATAACTGAGAGAAGTTTATCCTTATTTCCCATAAATTGTGGACGAGACCAAGAGAATTGTATTCGGCGTATAATCGAGAGAGTCGTATAACTGAGAGTCGTATAAGGGAGATGTCACTGTAGTATAGCGAATATGAAGCAAATATAGAGCAAGATATAAACAATAGATATACTATTGGTAAAATATTGTTTGATGACAATTACTTATGTATTCAGATAACATCCTTGTATGGTAGAATGCATCGTGCATTTGGAATTACTTGTACCCATAGTTTAACAAATTAATTAATCTTATATATATATATATATATATATATAATATACATACATAAATGCGTATACATAGTGTCGAATGGCAGAAATCAAATTTAAACAATTAATTTTTTATGCATTCGCAAAACCATTTTATTTATAAATACATCTTATTTGCAAATATTTTTATGAACATACCAAGACGTATACGATCTGTAAGCGTCTCTCCTTTAACTGTAAATGAAAGAAAATTTTCAGAAAATCTTATCAATGACATTAAATTCGATTTTTATAACATGACAATCAAGAAGGCAAGTTTCTGGATTAATGCATTAAAATAATAATGTTAGAATTATAATAAATAAAATGAAAAATGTGTTTAAAAGTTTCTACGTGAATCTCACAATGTGATTTAAATAGCAGGAAACGAATGACAAGATGACAAGACATGGTCTTAGCACCTACCTGGTTTTAATACGGATTTTAGGGTATTCTAATTAAAGAAATTAACTACTTGTTTTAAAGTATCTTGCTACATTTATCAAAATAGAATTATTATGTGAATTCTAAACAAATGTATATTCATGTTTAAAAATTTTATAGTTCTTTTATTATTTCATATACTTCTTTCACTAAAACTTATTTAAAGATTAATTCCTTTTTTTCTATGCATATGCTTTAAAAGTTGTACCGTCTAAGAGATTATTAGTGTCCATATTATATTTGAATTTTATTATCTTTTATGAACGTATTAAAGATTTTCATGAAGTTTAAATGAAAATTGGTATTAAATGGGAAAGTGGAATTATATTGAATCCAGTACATACTAATTGCTATATGTTTCACTAAAACCTTCTTAATGATGTTAAGCTTCTTAAACTAAAAGAACATAGAGTGTGTAATTAAAATAAAATTTCGGAAGCATTATTTTGACGATCAGTATGAAAGCTCAGTAAAGATTTATTGGATTAATATGAAAGATATATGTACCTGTATAAATATTAACAATAAATTAAATCACTATTTATATAAATATTTCATATAGTGATATTCAGTCTAACTATATTACGCAACGGTTGTTGGTTAAACCAGAAAAATCAAAACATATACAGGGAGAAAGTGCATAATTTACCTCGTATTTTAATTTAGATGTAGCTACAGTTATAAAAGTGATGTTTACACATAGGTAAATATGCGATACACATGGAGACCCCGCAACTCACCTAGAGGCAAAATTCAATACCTTGGCAATAATATGTTGCATACTGTTTGTAATAGGCAAAAAAACTTAATTAAAAAGTTGTTCAGCGTCGTTGATTTATTGGGAAATTTAGTGGGCTGATTTGTGCATAAATAGCCTAAGAAATTAAGAGTTGACCATTATGTGCATCTTTATGATCACAATCAATATTAATAAAGTTTCAGAGAATTTAGAAAGAGATATTTATTTCGTCTTCTTTTACAGCTCGCTCAAGATATATGCATAAATGTACTTAGTACGAATTTTGTTATCTAAGAAAATATGCATGACCCATTTTTTTTATGACGTTTACAATAAATCCTGAATGTGAATAAACTTTTCACTAGTACGTAGGTCATTTAATTTTTGATGGATATGTTACAGTTTCAAAAGTTTATATACACAAATTAAAAACTATTGACAGATTTATCAGCAAAATTTAATAATTAATAATTTGACTTGATTTCGACTCATTGCCGGTTCTGACGATACTAGTTTGTCAACATGACTTTTTTGTTTATGCTTAATAAATATTCATTCTCAATTTTCTGCTGAGTACTTGTTAGTCTGATTTTCGAGCACTTTTTCTTAACGGACATTCACCTCTAACACGGGTGGTCTTCTTTCTTTGTGGCCTAACAAGATTGATGAATATAAAACTATAAAATATAAAATACAATTTATATATGACCAGTTTGTGAAAACATTCTTTAATAACTGGTATAGTTACAATACATTTCTTCTTGCTAATTTATTTGATTAAATTATTTAACGCAATGGAGGTAAAGTGCCTAGAATATATAGTGTGCTGTTCGATGCTAACAAAACACACGTGAAAGTAAGCCTACAATAGATGGTGCTGACGGTTTATAAAGACTGGAAATTTCCGAAAACAGATCTAATGTAATCGGATAAATTAATGCTTTTTAAATACCTCTTTGTACTAAAAGAAAAATAAAACTCCCCGCATTGTAAAAAAAGACAAATATTTCACTTCAAAGCAAAATCGATGGTATTTCCAAAATTGTTCAAGCATACGTATTTTTAAAAATAAATTCAAATTATCATGTTGTACTTAACATTACTATAACAACAAAGTCCTATTAGTTATTAGTTAAATGGATCTTTCGCATACTCATTAACATATACTAAAGTTCTTAATTGAAAATTATAAACATATTTTTCCCCTCTTTTTATTACGTATGCAAAAACAGCATGTGTTTAAAAAAGTACACAAATATCCCAATTGAAAGCAAAGCACAGACAGCTTTAGCTTTATTTACAACTGTCCACTACTTGCAAAACTGTGCAAACATACAATGAATATTTAAAAATAAATTCCCAGTAGCAATATTTACTTATTGTTTTTTTTCGAAAGAAAGGCTCATTTGTTAAATAAATCTTTCTCAAACCGGAAATTACATGTTAAAGTTTTTAATTAAAATTATAAGCATTTTTTTAACTGTCTTTGTATTATGTATGAAAAATGAGAAATTTCGAAAGTAAATTATCTGTTCTGGGGATTCACTTTTCCCAACGTTTCTTTTTTTATATTGGTTGGAGCTTTGAATAATGATATTTAGGACTATTCTTAATTCCAGAATATCCAGACACAAAGCAATACGACAACAAGGCACAAAGCAATAGAACAACAAGGCACAAAGCATGTCTGCTCATATTTCTCGTTCGTATTTCACTCATATTTTGTTTCTTAAAACACATAATTAAAACTTTATGGGAAATACTCGGGTTTACGTACAACATGATCTACTTTTGCTACGTTATAAGCTTTGGGAATTCCAGCCAGCGCTCGGTATGTTTCCTTTCAATAAGAAAAAAAAATAATAATAATTAGCCTTGATAACTTATGAACGGCAAACTATTAATTCTATGCACTGTATTGAAGGTGCTACGTTATCTTTCATACGCATTTTTTTTTCATTCGTCTTTAGAGATTAAAATAAATTTATTACATTTCGCTAAAACATAAAACGGCAAAAGTGTACATATTTTATTTATCCTTAATGAAATTTCGTAAGTATTTTTAATACAGTTTTCGTATTTAATGATTTTCGCCACCCTCATATGCACTTTTGACATGAAATGTTTCGTTCATTTGCAAAATGCAATATATTTGAATATTCACAAAAGATATACATAAAAAAATTCTAGGAAAAGGAAAAATAATTTAAACATGTCAATATGGACACGTTTAATAAATATGTATAAATAAAATAAAATAGCATATAGAAATATTTTTAATAATTAAGTATATTAATATGCTATTTCGTGAAGTATAAATCAGTTTAAACACACGTTTTCATCTTACCATCTTTTATATAGCTCTAGTCTCTTTTAATATGCAAAATATTGTTTTAGACGTTTTTACCTCGACAAATACAGTATCTATATTCGAGATATTTTATGCTAATAGATTGATAAATTATGCATTAGAAGCATTTACTCTACGTTTTCCTTTACTCTGATACTAATTCAATAGGAGTGAGCTGTTTTCTAAACGAATTTATGCAGATGAAGCAAAGCTTTTATTAGTGCCATGCTAACAACATATCCATACTTACTATTCATATATGTTATGTAAACTTTATGAATTGATTTCAAACATAAACCATTCAATTGAAAAGAAGGCATGTATATGCATCTAAATATGATTTATTTACACACATAATTTAAGAAATACACTTTCTAGATTTCGGAAATTCATTGCTAAAAAGAAACATTTCCTAACTAATTTAACAAAAACGAACACCCTGAGATGATATAATTCATTAATTGCTAAAACGTGTTAAATAAAACAGTAAAATGCTTTATATAAAAACTGTTTATATGTTTTACCTTCAACGAAAACATTTTCAGGAAAAATGATTGTAGGTCGTACATCTGTAGAATATTCAGTTATGACTTGCAAATGGCTTCTCTGAAGTCGAAATAGGCGGTTTGTATATAAAACTTTTTACAATTTTACTTAAGACCTTTGAGCAATTAATGAAGTATATTTCTAATATTATATATATATATATTAACTTTTAGAAAATACTAGATGTAACCCGTCAAAATTTGACGGCGAACAACTTGATAATACCATAAAAATAAAATTCATAGCTGCTTTAAAATGTTTGAAGTTTTTGCAGAATAAATCAAATAAATAAAACACCCACCTTGAATTAAAGCTAGGTTGGGGACCGGCAATTGGCTGAGTAGTGAATGCAGAATGTACTACACACTTTTCCATCTATTGACCCAATAACCATTTTGTCATTATAGTGTATCTAAATACAGTATTTCTGATATAGATCAAAATTAGCACTCGCCAGTCAGCGAGTAATATTCAAAATTGGCAATTGACTTTATTGCCACCTAAAGATGAAAATCGGTCGCCCTCCGAGATAAAACTTGAAAAACTGGCGATTAAAATATGGAAAAAACCGGCCAAATGCAGGATTTTTTGACTTTCTTTTTTCCCTTCGCGTTTTTTCCGCATCCGTTCGACAAAATTCATTATGTTTCCACTCCCGATCAATGAAATTAAGGATTTTTCCACACCTGACCGATGGAATTTCTGCAGGTTTGTAAAGATGTTTGTGTGTGTGCTGTTTTTAATAAAGACAGTTGCATTTTTCCGTGAAGCTTTCACAAAATTCACATTTTTGGCGCAATCCTTTAAAAAATTTTGCATTTTCTTCGTGATCCTTTAACGAAATTCGCATTATTTTTGCATCTTTTTGTTGAGATTCACATTTCGTTTTGGTAAGAGATCATTGACACCTAGGTATCAGGTAAGAAATCAGGCATTGCAGGAAAAAAATTAATTTTGTCTAACTGTCGTACAAAATTTTGAGAAATTCGTAAAATATGTTCGGTGGGAAAAATCGCAAAATTCGTCAAATGATCTCGGGAGAAAAATAGTGAAATTTGTCTAACAATCGCGGAACAGAATTGCAAAAATCTTCGATCGGTAGCAGAAATAAAGTGCGAAATTTGTCAAACATTAGCGGAAGGAAAGTGCGCAATTTTTTCGTTCATGGAAAAAATCGTGAAATTCGTTAATCGATAGTCGATAAATCGCGAAATTAGTCTATCGATAGCGGAAAAATCGCAAAATTCATCAATTCGGGGGAAAAAAATCGAATATCGTCGAATGGCTTCGAGAAAAAACATCACAATCCGTCAATTTCGGGGAAAAACTCGTGAAATTCGTCAAATGGTTTCGAAATTTGTCGAGCGACAGCAGGAAAAAAATCTTTTTCAATTCAATCATCGCAATTGGCGAGTGTGACTATTATGTTTGACCAGTGGTGGCAATAAGTACATCGCCAAATTTTCAGTATTACTCGCCGATTGGCGAGTGCTAATTTTGTCTTATACTTCAAAACCCTTTTGATTATCACATCAGCGTGCAGGACAATTTTTTTACGGGATACCATTTGATGAATTTCGTGATTTTTCCGTTATCGATTGACCAATTTTACTGCTATCTATTGTTGAATTTTATAATTTATCGACTGTTGATTAGCGAATTTCATGATATTTTCCATGAACGTTTGACAAATTACGCAAAAAAATTAAGAATATCGTCAAATTGTCTCGGGTAAAAAAAAAATTAATATTATCAAATGCCTTCGAGAAAAAAGTTGCAAATTGAAAGGCCTGTGATCGCTTTTTCATGTTATGCATCGCAAGGGTCCATCCCCTCACTCCCCCCCTCAAGGGGTACTTTCTAAATTTTGCACACAACCCTCATGTTATATATCATTGGAAAGATCTGTGACCACTTAATCATATTATGCATCTCCCGTGCCCATCCCCCCACTTTGGCCCCACACTTTTCTAAATTTTGCACACACTACTCATGTGATATATCGCTGGAAATGTCTTTGACTGCTTATTCATGTTATGCATCTCCGGGGTCTATCCCGCCACTTCCCTCCCCCAAAAGGGGTGCACTTTTCTAAATTTTGTTGACACTCCTCATGTCATATATTGTTGGAAAAGTCTGTGACCGCTTAATCATATTATGCATCTCCGATGTCAATCTCCCCACTTTGTCCTCCCCTAGGGGTACTTTCTAAATTTTGCACACAACCCTCATGTTATATATTATTGGAAAGGTCTGTGACCACTTAATTATATTATGCATCTCCGTGTCCATCCCCCCACTTTGACCCCCCCAAGATATTACTTTTATAAATTTTTCATACACCCCTCATGTTACATATCATTGGAAGGGTCTTTGACCGCTTATTCATGCTATGCATCTCCGGGGTCCTTCTCGCCACTTTGCCCCCAAGGGGAGTACTTTTCTAAATTTTGCACACACCCCTCATGTGATATATCGATGGAAAGGTCTGTGACCGCTTAATCATATTATGCTAACCACTATGAATTTTTTCAAGCGATACCAGAAAAAAAATCTCTTTTTCCCTTCAATCGTTGCAATTGGTAAGTGTGACTATTAAGTTTGGCAATCAAGTCAATCGCCAAATTTTCAGTATTACTCGCTGAGTGACGAATGTTCATTTTTACTATATCACAAACTGTATTTAGATGCACTATAATGACAAAATGGTTATTGGATAAGTAGATGGAAAAGTGTGTAGTGTATATAAATGCATTTTGCATTAACTGACATCGTATAATGACAATTGTGTATGATTTATCGCTGTTGTGCCATGGTTTTCCATTTACTGGCAGAATAGCGCTAAATGTGTCAGATGAAAGAAATTCTGTGAGTGCATGTACCAGTGAAACTTAGCTAATTGCTGTTCTCCAATCTAGCTTTAATTTAATGTGGGTTTTTTATTTATTTGAATTATTCTGCAAAAGTTTCAAACATTTTAAAGCAGCTATTAATTTTATTTTTATGGTACTTATCAAGTTGTTTGCCGTCAAATTATGACGGGTTCCATCTAGTATTTCATAAAATTAGTATTTGCCTTAATCTTGCTAAAAATTTTTGAATAAATTTGGAAAATATTACTGAAATAAAACAGTGGTATTCAAAATCCATTATCCTTGTTTGCATGTTTATTATATAAGATGTTGTTGTGGGATTTTAGAATATTGTTGATTTCTGGTCACTGTTTTGTTTACATTTTTAAACAGTTATTTCAATTTAATAATGAACTTGAAGTTATAATGAATGCTTACAATAAAGTAAAATAAAAAAAATAAGAAAATTATTTTTTTTTATGTTAAAAGGAAAAGATCAAGTATATAATTAATGCATAGCTAAATATGCATAATGAAGCCATAATTTTTTCTTGAATTATTCAATGACACTCTCTTTATAAATATACACCAATAAACCGCATAAAAATTTTAAAATAAAGTTTTATTTCATGTTTTACCCATGCTTAATAATCAAAAAGTTTTATTAATACATAAATGTATTTGGTCAAAAGAAGTGATCGCCACTGATATCAGTGCCATCTTGAAAATTTTCAGAAATAAATTTATGCTTTCTTCATGAGAAAACCTGAGTTCAATCATATTAACCAGAATTTAATGTTAAAATGGACACTGGAGATGCATAATATGGTTAAGTGGTCCCAGACCTTTCCAATGATATGCAACATGAGGGTTGTGTGCAAAATTTAGAAATTACCCCTTGGGGGGACAAAGTGGGGAGACGGACATCGGAGATGCATAATATGATTAAGCGGGAGTTGTGTGCAAAATTTAGAAAGTACCCCTTGAGGGGAGGGAGTGAGGGGATGGATCCTTGCGATGCATAACATGAAAAAGCGGTCACAGGCCTTTCAATTTGCAACTTTTTTCTCGAAGGCATTTGACAATATTAATTTTTTTTTACCCGAGACAATTTGACGATATTCTTAATTTTTTTTGCGTAATTCGTCAAACGTTCATAGAAAATATCATGAAATTCGCTAATCAATAGTCGATAAATTATAAAATTCAACAATCGATAGCAGTAAAATTGGTCAGTCCATGATCACGAAAAAAAAACCACGAAAAAATCGCGAAATTCATCAAATGGTCTCCCGCAAAAAATTGTCCTGCACGCTGATGTGATGATCAAAAGGGTTTTGAAGTATAAGACAAAATTTGCACTCGCCGATCGGCGAGTAATACTGAAAATTTGGCGATGTACTTATTGCCACCACTGATCAACCATAATAGTCACACTCGCCAATTGCGATGATTGAATGGAAAAAGATTTTTTCCTCGCTGTCGCTCGACAAATTTCGAAACCATTTGGCGAATTTCACGATTTTTTCCCCGAAATTGAAGGATTGTGATTTTTTTTTCTCGAAGCCATTCGACGATTTTCGAATTTTTTTTCCCCGAAACCAGTTGATGAATTTTGCGATTTTTCTCTGACGATTAATGGATTTTCGATTTTTCCGCTATCGGTAGACTAATTTCGCGATTTATCGACTATCGATTAACGAATTACACGATTTTTTCCATGAACGAACAAATTGCGCACTTTCTTTCCGCTAATTTTTGACAAATTTCGCACTTTATTTCTGCTGCCGTTCGACAATTTTTGCAATTCTGTTCCGCGATTGTTAGACAAATTTCACTATTTTTCTCCCGAGATCATTTGACGAATTTTGCGATTTTTCCCCCCGAACCTAGTGGACGAATTTCTCAAAATTTTTTACGACAGTTAGGCAAAATTAATTTTTTTCCTGCAATGCCTGAATTCTTTCCCTTAGACCATTTGACAAATTTTGCGATTTCTCTTCCGACACTATTTGACGAATTTCGCAAATTTTTTATCACGTATTTGTAAATTTGTTATTGGCCATTGCTGAAAAATACTGGCGAGTACAAATATCCATGTACTGGCCAGTGGCCAGTGAGTAAAAAGGTTAATTTTTAGCTATATTGTGAAGGTATTTATTTTATTTTTTGTATTGTGTATAAATACCTAGGTGTCAACGATCTTTCCCAAAAGGAAATGTGAATCTCAACAAAAAGATGCGAAAAAAATGCGAATTTCGTTAAAGGATCACGAAGAAAATGCAAAATGTGTGAAAGGATTGCGCAAAAAATGTGAATTTTGTGAAAGGTTCACGGAAAAATGCAACTGTCTTTATTTTAAAACAGCACACACACAAACATCTTTACAAACCTGCAGAAAAATCATTAATTTCATCGGTCAGGTGTGGGAAGAATCCTTAATTTCATTGATGGGGTAAGGAAAAATAATGAATTTTGTCGAACGGACGCAGAAAAAACGCGAAGGGAAAAAAGAAAGTCAGAAAATCCTGCATTTAGCTGGTTTTTTCCATATTTTTAATCGCCAGTTTTTCAAGTTTTATCTCCAAGTGGCGACTGATTTTCATCTTTAGGTGGCAATAAAGTGAATTGCCAATTTTGAATATTTGTCGCTTACTGGCGACTGCTAATTTTGACCTATATCACAAATACTGTATTTAGATACACTATAATGACAAAATAGTTATTGCATCAATAGATGGAAAAGTGTGTAGTGTATTCTGCATTCACTACTCAGCCAATTGCCGGTCCCCAACCAAGCTTTAATTCAAGGTGGGTGTTTTATTTATTTGATTTATTCTGCAAAAATTTCAAACATTTTAAAGCAGCTATGAATTTTATTTTTATGGTACTATCAAGTTGTTCGCCGTCAAATTTTGACGGGTTACATCTAGTAAACATTTTACTGCATTATATATCATCATACTACCAATAGAAGATAATACTGTCCCAGTTGCACTCATTTCCAAGTACACCCATGAGGTCGAGTCCTTGTACACACTAATCCTTATACAGTAAACTCCGTTAAATCCTCAAAGCTTAAAACCAGATGTTGTGGGGATTTTAGAATTTTCTTGATTTCTGGTCACTGTTTTGTTTATATTTTTAAACAGTTATTTGAATTTAATAGTGCACTTGAAATTATAATGAATGCTTACAATAAAGTAAAATTATAAAAAATAAGAAAATTATTTTTTTATGTTAAAACGAAAAGATCAAGTATATAATTAATGCATAGCTAAATATGCATAATGATGCGATATTTTTTTGTTGAATTATTCCATGACACTCTCTTTATAAATATACACCAATAATCCACATCAAAATTTTAAAATAAAGTTTTATTTCACGTTTTAGCTATGCTTAATAACCAAAAAGCTTGATTTATACATAAATGTATTTGGTCAAAAGAAGTGATCGCCACTGATATCAGTGTCATCTTGAAAATTTTCAGGAATAAATTTATGCTTTCTTCGTGAGAAAACATGAGTTCAATCATATTAACCAGAATTTTTATGTTAAAATGTATACAAAATTAAATTATATTAAAAAACTTAAATTTTTCACCTACAACTTAACTGTAAGTTTCATTGTTTACATCAGAAGCGATGTGCGGATTTGAGGAATATGCAGATTTTAGGATTACGGATTTGAAGGAATCTACTGTATATAACCTTCGAGCAGGCATGCTATTGAAAAGTTTTCAACAAAGTGCGACCAAGGTCAATCACTGGTCAATGGTCTTGAAATATTTAAGCGGTCAGGGGGAAAAAAACTTTTCTCTGGAAAACTTAGAAATTTTGAAAAAAGACGACTTTTTTAACAAATAAAATATTTTCTTTAATTATTTCTCTTAGAAAACAAATAATTATTAATTAGGCTTATGCTAAAATAATGTATGGTTCTTGTCGATTTTCCCATCGACCACTTTTCATAAAAAATACCTATCGCCAAATTACACGTGTTTATGTCGTCTATAAATTTTTAATTTGACATTTATCTGTATATTTAATGTTTTAACGATTTATTAGTTATTTCATTAATAAAAGTAACAATTACGTATAAATTGTGTCACCAAGATATTAAAAGAGAAAAAGCTTTGATAAAATGTTGCGATGTATACTTAATAATTTCCTAAAATTAACAAAAATTCACGTTTCTACTTTTTGCTAGGAAAAATGTAAGCATGACTACTGAATGGGAAAAAATATAAAAAAATAAAATGCTGATAAAGGCGGTTTCCCCCATGGCCATAGATAACAGTGAATAATAAATTTGAATACAGTTATATTTCATAAAATTAGTATTTGCCTTAATCTTGTTAAAAATTTCTGAATAAATTTGGAAAATATTACTGAAATAAAACAGTGGTATTCAAAATCCATTATCCTTGTTACGTATGCCCATGAGGCATATTTCCTAAATCAGCCAAAAAAGATCACCCCTCCCCCCTCCAAAAAAAAAAAAAATAAAAATGCATATATACGAAATATTTATACACAGACTTTTCAATGTAATGAAAAAACATTTGAATTTTACAATATAGTACAACAAAAATTACCTGTACAGATTTGTTGGGAACTTTTAAAATTTTTATCACAAACTTTTCCCAAAAATATTAAAAATTCTTGTAGCCGCATCTAACTATAAATGACTACCGTACGTACGATCTTTTGACATTATATTTACATAATCATTTACATTAGTAATCAGAAAACCGTTTTTCTTATTTCATATTTCAGCTTTGAGGTAGTTTGCTATAGCTACATGCCGGCACGACCTCAATTGTTCACAGTTTATTTTATTCACACAGAAGCATATATAATACATGCAGGACATGACAATTTTTCTTCCATTTCATACAACTTTAACTTTCTGGGCTTTACTCCTTTCCTCTGCTCATAATTTTCAGAAAACACGAGGGAAAAAACCCCCTTCACCCAACATGGCGGTCAACCGCTGACACGGAACACAGTAAGAATCATCCCCGATAATAAACGGACTATAAGAGTTCCAATTTCTTATTACGTTTTCTACAATATTTTGACATACGAATGAATAATTATTTTCTGTACTGTATAAGCAAAATGAGAAAGGCAATTTCCGTCAGCACCGATCTCGCGAACGTTAAATGACTCTAAATTCATTTATCTATATATTTAAAATAACAGTAAAATGGAAACCTAAGTATTTATACAAATAAATAAAATAATAAATAAAATAAATACCTTCAAAACCGTCCACAGTTTGATTAATTACCTACCAAAATCATCCAAGGCTTACCAAGCGTGCTAAAGTAACTCGAGATGAATGAACGCTTCTAGACAGGAAAAAGCCCTCACCTCATTGGCTGAAACATCCCGGAATCCAAAACTGTCTCTGGATAGTAAAAGCCTCTCAGCTGATTTGCTGAATGCTGACGCATGCGTATAGAACCCATTTTTGCATGAGTTGACAGAAAAACGGTTTAGCTTTAAATATATGGTTAAAACAGTAAAATGCTTTATATACAGTCTATATGTTTTAACTTCAACGAAAATATTTTCAGGACGAATTATTGTAGGTCGTACATCTGTATAGAATATTCACTTATGACTTGCAAATAGCTTCTCTGAAGTTGCAAAATGTAGGCGGTTTGTATATAAAACTTTTTACAAGTTTACTTAACACCTTTGAGCAATTAATGAAGTATATTTCTAATATTTTTTATTATTTTTTTTATTTTATATTTCAACTTTCAGAAAACATAAAACATTTAAATTATTTATATACAAACTGTCTATATGTTTTACTTTCAACGAAAACATTTTCAGTACAAATGATTGCACGTCATACATCTGTATAGAATATTCACTTATGGCTTGCAAATGACTTCTCTGAAGTCGAAAAATGTAGGCAGTTTGTATATAAAAATTTTTACAATTTTACTTAACACCTTTGAGCAATTAATGAAGTATATTTCTAATCTTTTTTATTTTATTTTATTTTTATTTTATATTTTAACTTTTAGAAAATATAAAATAGTAAAATGCTTTATATACAAACTTTCTATATGTTTTACCTTCGAAAAAAACATGTCAGACAAGTAATTGTAGGTCGTACATCTGTATAGAATATTCACTTATGACTTGCAAACAGCTTCTCTGAAGTCGCAAAATGTGGGCGATATGTATATAAAACTTTTTACAAGTTTACTTAACATCTTTGAGCAATTACTGATGTATATTTCTAATCTTTATTATTATTATTATTATTATTATTATTATTATTATTATTATTATTTTAACTACTTTCAGAAAATGTAAAACAGTAAAATGTCTTATATACAAACTTTCTACATGTTTTACCTTCGATAAAAACATTTTCAGGACAAATGATTTTAGGTTGTACATCTGTATAGAATAACATATATAACTTATGACTTGCAAATGGCTTCTCTAATGTCGAAAATGTAGGCAGCTTCTATATAAAACTTTTTACAATTTTATGTAACACCTTTGAGCAATTTATAAAATATATTTATAATCATTTTTATTTTTTTTATTTTATATTTTAACTTTTAGAAAATATAAAACAGTAAAATGCTTTATATACAAACTATCTATATGTTTCAACTTCAAAAAAAACATTTTCAGGACAACTGATTGTAGATCGTACATCTGTATAGAATATTCACTTATGACTTGCAAATGGCTTCTATGAAGTTGCAAAATGTATGCGGTATGTATATAACCTTTTTACAAGTTTACTTAACACCTTTGAGCAATTAATGAAGTACATTTCTAATCTTTTTTATTATTTTTTTTTAATTTTATATTTTAACTTTCAGAAAATATAAAACAGTAAAATGCTTTACATACAAACTGTCTATATAATTTACCTTCGACGAAAACAATTTCAAGGCAAATTATTGTGGGTCGTACATCTGTATAGAATATTTACTTATGACTTGGCTTCTCTGAAGTCGAGAAATGTAAGCAGTTTGTATATAAAACTTTTTTACAATTTTACTTAACACCTTTGTGCAATTAATAAAGTATATTTCAAAACTTTTTTATTTATTTATTATCTTTATTTTACATTTTAACTTTCAGAAAATATTGTTGTTGGCTTTCAACCGCTACTAAGCAAAATGCTAGTAAGTAACTTACAATGTGAACAAATGTAGTTAAAAACATATCATTACTCGAGTTTTATTATCTTAAATTGTCAGTTAAACAATATGTTTCAATATTACAAACGGGAAAAATAATTTTTATAAAAGTCTTTTTTAAGTACCAATCATATCTAAATCTAGATATTCATAAAAATCATCTCTTAAACAAAGAATCCAAACGCAGTACAAATATATAACATTTATTTAAGCAATAAAGAACGATTAGATAAAACGTAAGAGAAGTTTATGTTTTGAAAATTTTATTCTAATATTTTTCTGCTAAATGGAAAGTTCTTTTTTTATAAATTTAACATAAAAGTTTCATTTATTCGGTAAATCATTACGATAAAATATATTATACAGCAAACACGCAATAGGGATAATAAGGTCAAATTCCTATTTTGGGAAGATATAGATGTAATTCTTCGTACTAGTTTTTATTGATCCTTTTAAAATATGTGCTGAAATAGTTGCAAAATTTTGCATTTGTCAAAGTTATTTTAATGATGTAACAAAATAATACATTTTCAATTGCAAACTAAAGCATGTTTTGCATTTTTAGGAATATGAAAATGCAGAAATTGCTGTGTGCCTGCTCTTTTTAATAATATGTTAGAAATATTTTTAAAATATCAGTAAAAATTCTACAAATTAGAGAAGTAATGAATATATATATGTGTAATATGCTGTATTTTAATCAGAATTATAGATGTTTTCCCAATTGAAAAAGCTCTCATAAGCGACAGAACGGCAGCTATTAGTTTCATTTCTTGAAAAATCATTGTATGCAATTTACGTATGATGCATTTTTAATATGTTGTATATGTTGGAATTGTGGTCAGGTTAGTTTGTATACATATATATTGCATGCACTGTAAGTACTATGTAATACTTACAATATGCTTACAATTCATACAACGATGAGTTTGTTGCGAATTTGGAGTGAGATGCTCCGTAAATTTGACTAAATAAGTGGATTTTTTTATCCGTTTCCTATACAGTAAATGATTTTTACTGTGTCCTGTACAAACCCGCTGTAAAAATTATTTATTCTGTAAGAAACATGAATCAAAACTCCATTTATTCCACACTAAGACTCCTATAATAGGAGCTGACGCGTATCCATTTTGTTTCGGATTATTGGTGCCCAGTTTAGCATCAATCTACAGCAGCCGGAGTTGGGCTTGCCTAAGACTCGGTTCTGATTGGCTGAACCGGTTCTGATTACCTTGGTTTTTCGACTAAACTTGAATTTGAGCACCAAATCTGCGAGGATGCGTCAGCCGCTATTATAGGAGCTCTATTCCACACTATTTCATTCTGGATCGACTTAACTACCAAATGTTTATGGTTGGGTCTGTTTCGGTTTCGAGTATGACGTTTAGGGTTTTGTAATCTGTTTTTCCAAAAGAAAGTCTACAATATTATTTCAAATAGAAATACTATCTATCTATATTATAAAGGACAAACGTGTTCGTACGTAACGCTGACGTCATTTTGCGAATGGCAACCCTTGACGATGAAATTTCGGTTTTGCGATTTTTGCTACTGGATTTTGTTTAATTTCTAAACATCGCACATTTTCAATTTTAATCTATTCTCAAATGCAATATTTTTGAAAACTTATCTTAATTGACTGATTTATTATATCATTTAAATTAAAATTCAAGCATGATTTTTAAAAAATATATATTTCTTTTTTCTATCGCTTGCAGACGATTACAAAGTATTCATCCGTTTGCACTTTAAACAATAAAAAAAGTTCAGCATTTGTTTCCATCTAATATTCAATAACGAAATAAAAACTTCATTAAGGAATAAATAAAATAGTATAAATAAAACACAAATTTAACAGAAATGTAATTGAAATAAGTGCATATACCGCCGAAATTATTAGAATAATAATAATATTAAAACTGTTGTAGACAACGGAATTTTTAACAATTTCTTCCGCTTTTAACTTCTGCCATGAGACCAATACGAAATTACCGTTTTTAATAAATTTCAAAATTTTATTTGAATATATAATTGACATATCTCATATAAAAATTCTCTTAGGTGTTGTTAAGGGGCAATCTAAAAAATTCAATATAAAAAATATACTAGAATTTTCAATAAAAAAAATAAATGGTTTTCACCTATATTCTCTATCCCGGAAAACCCGGGTTTGATGCACTAGTTCATTTTATTTAAATACAGATGAGTATATATATATATATATATATATATATATATATACAGTGGTGGCCAAAAGTTTGGAAATTTTTTTAAAGTTTGTGTGCTTGTAGAATATATTAATTTTCATTTAAATACAAACGTTTATATATCAAATTGAAGGAAATTTAATGTAAAATTTAATAATAAAAACAGTATTACAATATCTGTATTACAAAAATGTTATGTTCATTTTAGTAGAACAAACAAACACAAATCGATTTGAATAAGGACGTGTTTTGTATTAAAAGTGTACTAGCCAATCACAAACACTGTTCTGAGGACCAATCAAATGTCTGTAACTATAGTTTAGGTTATTTGGATGGTAAAAGAGGTATTGTTGTGGAAATATTTTGCGGAATGATGCATACTAGTACAATTAAATAGAGTATTGCTGTTTTTGAATATTTAAAGTACTTTTTTCTAATTAAACTAATTTTAAACAATGTTATCAACAAGAAGAACTAATTGGACATCTACAAAAGAAGCCGAATTGTCATATTGATGAAAATGGCCACTCTTATGCTGAAATTGCAAGACAAGTTGGTGGTTCAGTGACTTGTTCTGGTGTACGAATCTTCTGTTTACGTTATGAATAAACGAAATCAGTGGAAAATAAGGCCAAATCAGGCCGAAAAAAATGCACAAATGCAACTGCCGATAGAAAAATTAAACGGCTATGCCTTCAAGATTTCATCAGATGCCATTAGATGTGAAATGAATGCAGCGGGTATTGCAGTAAGTTCAAGAACAATAAGAAGAAGGTTATCAGGATTTAGACTACAAGCTAAAATTCCAAGGAAAAAAACCATATTTAAATCAAAAGCAACGCGAAAAATGAGTTAAGTGGGCAAAAGAACACATTAAATGGTCAGAAAAGCAATGAAAGCAAGTAATCTGGAGCGATGAGAATAAAATATCGCTCTTAGGTAGTGATGGTAGAAAATACGTGAGACGTAGAGTAGGTGAAGCACTTCATCCTGATTGCATTGAAGCAACTACAAAAAACCCAACAAATTTCATGATTTGGGCATGTATGTCTGCAGATGGTGTGGGCCGAATTCAAGTGATTGATGGCATCCTGAATGCCAAAAATACATCGAAACTGTCCTGGAACCAAAAGTGATACCTTCCATCAGGGATCTCTTCCCCACCAACGCACCATTTATTTTTCAGCAGGATTCAGCTCCATGCCACACAGCAAAAGTATGCAAAGCATGGTTTCAAAATAAAGGCATAGATATATTACCATGGCCAGGAAACAGCCCTGATCTCAATCCAATTGAAAATTTGTAGCGACGTTTGAAAATTCTTGTACGAAATAAACGTCCATCCAACAAAAGACAACTTATTGAAGCTATAATTGATTTTTGGCACCATGTGATTATGAAAGATGAACTCCAAACACTCATTCACTCGATGAAAAGACGCTGTGAAGCTGTCTTAAAAAATAAGGGTTATCCTACACTGTTAAAAATTTGCAGCAAACTGTCCAGTCATTTGACCGTTTTTATAGAAAACGGTTTCACAACCGTAATTTAACTGTGTTCTGACCATATTATTGTCCATTTTATTGTCAGAATAGTGTTAAATTACTGTTATGTAACCGTTTTCTATAAAAACGGTCAAATGACTGGACAGTTTGTTGCAAATTTTTAACAGTGTACTAAGTATTGATTGTGTAAGTATCACTTTAAAAAAAAATGCAAATCTAAGATAGATCTTACTATTAGTTGCATAACTTTTTTTATAATACAGATATTGTAATACTGTTTTTATTATTAAATTTTACATTAAATTATCTTCAATTGGATATATAAACGTTTGTATTTAAGTGAAAATTAATATATTCTACTAGCACACAAAGTTGAAAAACATGAAACTTTCAAAAAATGTCCACACTTTTGGCCACCACTATATATATATGTATATATTATGAAATTACATTTTCCGGCTCGAGTCAAGCATGAATCATCTCCTCCATAATTCTAATGTGCATAACGACAAAGTTTTAGCAAGAAAACATGAAGGTATGAATCAATTTCGATTTTTTTCCCTAAAAATTACTTGTCAGAATTTATGTATAATGCAGATTAGTTTAGGCCAACTACTATTTTCTTATGCAACTTTTTGCATTTATTTTCGCAATTAATTATGGCAAAATTTCCTGTAAACAATTAGTGGTTCCAAGATGGCCGTAGTTGGACTACACTGATCCAGATTATCATGTTTTGAATTTTTTAATATCCGAGAATAAAACTTTTTCTTATTATAATACCACCAGAATATTTTGGTTGATTTTTACTATTAGTGTAATTATATTAAAGTATATTCCGGCGTATAACAAACACCTACCATTTGAAGTTATACTTTTCTGCTTTTAGGTATATCCGTTGTATTACGTACACCTCCATTGTTTAACTTCTTGAAAAACTTTAATTTATGTGAACCTGAAAACATACGATTAAAATCATTCCTTTGCAAAGTACCTTCAGCCGATATGTTGTATAAAAATTAAATAAAGTATTTTAACAAGTATAACAACTAGTTACGATTATATAGAGAAAAGATGATTGAATGCAAAGCATTTATGTCCATGTGAATTGCAAAAGCGTATTTGAACTCAAACTTTAGTTTAAAGAACAAATAACGTCTACGTTTTTTGTTTATTAACATAAAAATCTTAATTATTATGCATATTTCCTTTTAAAAATTTTCAATAATTCATTTTTATACACGTCATATAACACATACCTGTATACTTTGATGATTGGTTTGTGTTTGAAATACCGCGATATAAGCAGGAATACATGATACTTTCTTTTTTATAAAATTATGAAACCAACAAGTTATAAATTTCAAAATTAATACATACCTTTTAAATAATCAAAGCCATTTCTAATGCTTCACAAGTTGTTTGAAGATTTATTTTTATGCAGTCTCCAGTTTATATAATTTTCATAAAAAAATAAGTCATCCGATATGAACGGCATAAAAAAATATATCGTTCTTATTTATTTAAAAATTATACTTCATTATTTCCTTTGATAAAAAGAATTTAAATATATTGTAAATGTTCTATATTAAAAAAAGAAGTGTAAATACAAATTTAATATAAAAAGACGCTACATTTCAAACAAATATTGCAAAATATATAAACGTATTAAAAGACATGTTTCGACACTTTCACTGTACGTTTTTTCTCTTTCATTCACATATTAAAATTAAGTTTAAATATCTATAATGACATCAGTATAAATTTTTGAAAAAAAATAAAAAAACATTGGTTATAATATCTCTACGCTTGCTACTTTTTTGTAACTAAATGTCAAATTTATTGTACTTGTTTCATAATAAACAAATAATGAACGTTTTCTAATTTGTTTAATAATTAAACAAATAAAAAAAAAATCTCTAAGCGTTTTGAAAAACTCATTTCATACTATAGAATGATACATTCTATTGTATAGGAAATATATCGGTTTATTATTTACATATTTTACGATATATGATTTTATACCATTTCGTTGATATAATAATAAATAAATAATCAAATTATCTTTTAAAACCATTGTCAGGATAATGTGTACCATTCTTCTGATAATGAATAAAACTATCATATTTATAAAAATATTAAATACCAAGGAACGAAATTAGAAAACTAATTGTTTCTACGTAAGAAATTAATGTTGCAAATCTTTAAAATTTTATTAATATTAAAAAAAAATAATTGGTCGAATTCCCACACATTTTCCCCCATTATTTGTAGAATTCAATTGAAATTGAAAATAAATATGCGTGGCAATATCCATGACAACACCAAAAAAATTATAATCATAGTAAATAGACTGATAGTTAATAATATCCTTATAGGTATCGTTTGTAAGAATAAATAATAAATAAACAACTTTTCTTTATCATGTTATTAGTACCAGTCTAGAATAATTAATTTCTAAATCACAAATTTTCGCCATAGTAATATTATTTGGTATGAAAAAACTTCCACTGGCAGTGACAATATTAGCTCACACATTTTAGTATGTTGTTATAACATCTAACTAAGGGTTAATAATAATATTAACCTTCCTCTAGTAAAATCTTTAGGGCATACCTTAGTTAGGTAACTAGGGATGTAGCGACACATCACTCCTGTTACCTTCGTAATGTTAAAATAAAATGTTTTTGAAATATGTTTACAATTTTTTTTTTCACCTGTAAAATTGTTAGTATAATACTTTGCAGTGCTGCTCTAATTCTAATATAATTAAACATTAAAAGGCTGTGGCTAGCCAACTAAAACTTTGAAAAACGCATTAAAAACCTCTGTGTTTTTATATTACCGTTAATAACTCAATGTTCAGTTTTTATATTGTACTTTTATAGTTGAAAGATAAGCAAGGAGGAATTATGCGGAATTATGAGGATCAAATTATTAATTATTTTATGTGGTATCATATAAATAAATGAAGCTGAAATGGTTTATTTATTTTAAAAGAGTTTTAAAGTCCTTTATCTATTTTATGCATTAAAATTATTTTACAAAATAAAATGATTACCAGTATGTTTTTAAAATTATTTTTTTAATCACTTAGACAATAGTTAAATGATATTTATTAATATTCGATTTTATGTCACTCCATAATGTGCACATATTTGTCATAATTGTAATACCAAAATAAATATTACATGGTAAGAATGCATGTAAAATATTCTGAACTAAAACTCTGAATTTCCATTTTAAAATTTTAAATTCAAACACTTTACTTTAAGGATATGCAAAGAAATTTGTTTAGAACATGAAAAGAATGTTTTGAAAAAGAAATTGGATGACAAAAAACAAATGATGCTTGAAATATACGCATTCTTTCAAGTTATTTTGCAGTACTGGATATTTGCCAGGTAAGCAATTGAGAGAGCAGTCTTTCGATCGTTCCCCTTTCATCATCCTGTCCTCTTTTGTACTGTAAATTGATTTAGATAGATGTATGTTATACTTAAGTAATAGAAATACTGACAAAATTGCAAAACAAATATGTCACCTTTCTAAAAAATGCTTTAAGGAAAAATTTACTGGTGAATGACCCATATTGGGAAATAATATTTATCTATTCATTTTTAAACACAAAATAATAAATTGAAAATAAGATATCTTCAGTATCATTTTTATTAATTTTGCATGATCTTGAAGTGAAAATAGGAAAATAAATTTTACTTTATAAAAAATTTAAAAATGTAATGTTCAGTTTCTTTTCTTTCGTCGATTTAAAAGGTCTAATTTATACTAATTTCGAGGGGTGTTTCTTTAAACGCTGAGTTTGTTTTCTTTACATAATTTAAATTAAATTAAAAACATGAAACCATTTAAAATAACACTGATTAACAAGGTTTCTGTGCCTCATTAAGTAAATGGTGACTTACATTTTAGTGGGTGTTGAAAAAGAATATGACATTAAAAATATTCCATCATCCACAGATTTTTAAACAATTTAAGGCGACAGTGGACCTTCAAACTCATTTTTTTATTTTTTTTTATTTCACTTCAAATAGTATTCAAGGACACACTATATGCATTATGGCATGTATTTATCACACCAGAATTAAAAAAAAAATTTTTTTGGAGAAAACTAAGGAATTTTTCTTAATTTTTTAACCGTTACGCAGAATTTTTCAAAATGTCCCATGCGCATTCCATATCAATTAAAATCATCAATATTTTTTATGCAGGTTTGGTTTATATATACAAATAAAACTTGGTATCAAATTTTATATATTTGAATATAAAGGTAAAAAAAAAAAAAATCAAAATTTCTTGAAATTTTCCGCATTTTTGCATCATATTTTTTCAATTAACTACCTTTAAATTTTTTAAATTATACCTCATTTCAAAAAACCAAAAAATTCAAAAGTTTTATGACAAATATAATGATAAATAGCTACAAAAAATTTCAAACTATTCAGATGAAATAGTATGCGCATGGAGCATTTTGAAAAAATGGAAACCGACAAAATTTTCGAAATGAGAAAAACAATTTTAAAGTTTTAGTATTGATAAACATAAGAAAATATACCCTGAAAGGGACTAAAATCATATATATGCAAAACCTTTACATGTTTAATGAATGATTCCACCAAAATAATTATTTATAACCTCCCCCCTCCCCCCCCTGTTGAGTGTCTGAAAAAAAAACATTTTTTCTGCGATTGACTAATAAAGTTTGAGATTTTTCTTCACAACCAATTGATGAATTTTTCGGTTTCATCTTGAGACAGATTACCAAAATTCTCGATTCTCCCCCCCCCAGCCCCCCTGTTGAGTGACAGAAAAAATTCATTTTTTACTGCGATTGACTAATAAAATTTGAGATTTTTCTTCGCAACCAATTATTGAATTTCCCACTTTCATCTTTTTACAGATTACTAAAATTCTGTATTCTCGCCCCCCCTGCCCCCCTTTCCCGCCCTTGAAAAAATTATTTTTTTCTGCGATTGACTAATAAAGTTTGAGATTTTTCTTCGCAAACAATTGATGAATTTTTCGGTTTAATCATGATACAGATTACCAAAATTCTCGATTCCCCCCCCCGCCCCTCTTCCCTATTGAGCGACTAAAAAAATTAATTTTTTAGTATGATTGACTCATAAATTTTTAGATTTTTTTTTGCAACCAATTATTGAATATCTCAGTTTCATCTTTTTACAGATTACTAAAATTCTGTATTCTCGCCCCCCCTGCCCCCCCCTGCCCCCCCTTGAAAAAATTAATTTTTTCTGCGATTGACTAATAAAGTTTGAGATTTTTCTTCACAACCAATTGATGAATTTTTCGGTTTCATCTTGAGACAGATTACCAAAATTCTCGATTCTCCCCCCCCCCCCTGTTGAGCGACTAAAAAATTCATTTTTTACTGCGATTGACTAATAAATTTTGAGATTTTTCTTCGCAACCAATTATTGAATTTCCCACTTTCATCTTTTTACAGATTACTAAAATTCTGTATTCTCGCCCCCCTGCCCCCTTGCCCCCCCTTGAAAAAAAATCATTTTTTCTGCGATTGACTAATAAAGTTTGAGATTTTTCTTCGCAACCAATTATAGAATTTCTCAGTTTCATCTTTTTACAGATTACTAAAATTCTGTATTCTCGCCCCCCCCCCCTGCCCCCCTTCCGCCCGTTTGGAAAAATTATTTTTTTCTGCGATTGACTAATAAAGTTTGAGATTTTTCTTCGCAACCAATTGATGAATTTTTCGGTTTATTCTTGATACAGATTACCAAAATTCTCGATTCTCCCCCCCCCCGCCCTCGTCTCCTGTTGAGCGACTGAAAAAATTAATTTTTTAGTATGATTGACTAATAAATTTTTAGATTTTTTTTCGCAACCAATTATTGAATTTCCAGTTTCATCTTTTTACAGATTACTAAAATTCTGTATTATCGCCCCCCCCTTGAAAAAATTCATTTTTTCTGCGATTGACTAATAAAGTTTGAGATTTTTCTTCACAAGCAATTGATGAATTTTTCGGTTTCATCTTGAGACAGATTACCAAAATTCTCGATTCTCCCCCCCCCGCCCCCCCCCCTGTTGAGCGACTAAAAAATTCATTTTTTAGTGCGATTGACTAATAAATTTTGAGATTTATCTTCGAAACCAGTTACTGAATTTATTGGTTTCATCTTGCGACAGATTGCCAAAATTCTGGATTCTCCCCCCCCACTCCCCCCCTTGATAAAATTAAATTTTTACTGCAATTGATTAATAATTTTTTATATTTTTCTTCGCAACCATCTGATGAATTTCTTGGTTTTATCTAGCGGCATATTAGCAAAACTTTGGAATTCTTAATTTTTTCAGTCGTTCAACAGGGGGGGGGGGGGCTAGGGGGGGAAATTTAAGAATTTTCATTATCTGTCGCAAGATGAAACCGACAAATTTATCAAGTCGTTGCGAAGAAAAAAAAAATTATTTTTTCAGTTACTCGCAGTAAAAAATGACTTTTTTTTGGTCACTCAACAAGGGGGGGGGGCGGGGGGAATCAAGAATTTTGGTAATCTGTCGCAAGATGAAACCGAGAAATTCCTCAATTGGTTGTAATTGAATGAAAATTAAAAATAAACAGTTAATTAGAAGAAAAAATGCATTTGCAAATATTTGTAAACAAACATCAGCTAATCACGACGGCCGTTTAATTAATTATAAAAATGTAAATAAAATCCGAAAAACTCATCCGATTGTAATTATTTAAGTTGGAGATGAAAGCTTACATGGAGCTTTATTGTTTGGGGACAAGAATTTTTTTTCGAAAATTAGAGCGATTTTGCTGATTTTGAAGGTCCACTGTCGCCTTAAAATCTTGAAAATCTCAATTTTGTAGCATTTATTCAATACATGTACCTTATAATTTTTGTCATTTTGTATTTTAGTAATAATAAATGGTTAAAAAAACACTTATAAAGCTTAAAACTAATATTTAAAACACTGAAAATATACATTGTTTATATAATTTTAGAAAAATGTAAGAGAATTTTTGTGAAAAGAAATTATTTTCTTAAGAAATTTCACAAATTTCATATATTATGTAGCAGTATGTCTTAACTATGGATGCTATCCTTTAGACACAATCACTAGCTTTTCTAATAAGGTTCAAACAGTAATCTCCGAGCATATTAGGTGTCCACCTGCTTTGATATCGAGATTCTGTTGCAGAAATATCCTGGTGGAAGCGTTCTCCATGCTCGTCGGTAACAGCTCTCATACCTTCAGGGGAAAATTTTAAATGAGACGCTAAAAAGTGATTTTTCAATGACATTAAACATCCTAAATTTTTATAACTTTTAACATGCCTTTCATTAATTTTTTATAGTTAAAACTTCGATTATTTCTGAAGAAATGTGTCACATTTTTTTAAATTAATCCACGCTGCTTTTTCTAAATCACTTAATGTATCTTCACAATTTTTATCCTTCGTAAGGTGCCTAATTTGTGGGTCAACAAAAATACCCACCTTAATTTTTGTGTAGCTTAGCGATGGTAAATGTTCTTGCGGATATTGAAATCCACGCCCTTCTTTATTCCTGGAATTAATGAAGTTCTTCATCAATCCCAACTTTATGTGTAAAGGGAAGAATTACTTTATTTTTATAAATTAGAGGAACGTTTTTGATATTTTTTTTCACCTGCAATATATTGTTTGCGCTTAGGCCACTTCTTTTTTATATATTGTTCATGTTTTGCTCTACTGTCCCACACGCATAGGAAACAGCAGTATTTTTAATAACCTAGTTGCATACCAATGAGAATGCAATTACTTTAAAATCTGAACATATGTTCTAATTATGATATGAGTAATGAATTGCATGAAGCAGTATTTTCATATTTCCATACGATTCTTTCATTATGCAAAAATATGCTATTGAAAAGACAGGACATTTCCATTATGGAGTAGCACAGCCTTCAAGCTGGTTTTTGACCCATCAATGAAGAATCGCTTTTATTCCAAGTTATACTGACAATTTAAAGCAAACATGAAACCACCTATATCATTACAATAGCATAAATCACCTTTTGTGGGGAAAAACCTCGAACATTTCTTATGTCGATCTGGTTAAATACATATGTTAGTGTTCTTTTGGAGGATATTCCAACCTTACAATCTTGTTCTAAGTAATTCTGAATTTTTTTTCTAAATTTAAGTCAAACACAAGATCATTTAATTCTTTTTGAGTAATTAGATATGGTTCTACATTTATGTCAGAAGAATAATTTATATCAGATGAAGTAGAAAAAGTTTCACCTTCATCAATTTCTATTTTTACTGCTGCATCGTCATATGTAAAATTCTTCGGATGTTTCGGTATTGGTAATTAATAATTATGAAATACTTGTCACATTGTTGAATATAAGTTCGGGTACTTAATTTTATGTTTGCTTTTTGCACAGAATCCTTTAAATTTTTAATACAAAAATAGCAGTCATTGATATGATCCTTTGGCTCGCGCCATATCATGGGTATAGCATATGGCATACTCATTTTTGTACCTTTCACCCATGCTCGGAGGTTTTTAGCACATCGTGTACAACAAGAATCAAGTGCCCATTTCTTATCTTGTTCACCTTATTTTAAATCCAAAGTACGTGTGATAGGCAATCTTTATTTGCGGCGTAAAAACGCATTGATGCTTTTTCAAAGTTGGCTCCCCGCTTACATAGCAAAAAGAGTCAGGTTCATTAACAGAACCTCTGGACATTTTTCACTTATTTTAGAGGAAAATAGGATAATTATAAACAAAATATATGTAAAAAGTCTTAAACAGTACAAAAATATCAGTACATTTGCGCTGAAAGATAAGTTATACTTCTATACAATAGCCTATATAATCCAAAACGATAAATGAAATTTCTTAAAATTTGAGGGTGATAGAAAAGTTTTATAAACATATTCTTTTTAAGCACCTTTAAATCAATAAGAAACATCCAATGTATATAGAGGAACAGAAAATTCGTTAAGGTTTGTTAATCAGTGTAATTTATAATTTATTATTTATTACTTAAATAGGTATAAAATGAAATAAAGGTTTTAGGACATTAAAACCCTTCCATAGATGTTAAAATTTTCGTTGGAGTCCCGAGAGCTTTTGACCAGAACCTGACCATCATCCAGAATTCTTATTTTAAAATTATTAAAAGATATTATAAACTCTTATTAAAAAATTCCTATTTTATTATCAGAGAATTTTTTTCAGACACAAAAAACAAGTCAAGAATCAAATCAGAAAAAAGAAGATTGCATACGGAAACGCAACTTTATAAAAAATTATATTTTTCCCGAACGACAATATTGAAAACCTTGCATCGCTTTTTGCATTTACTTAGTTATATATGTATCTAATTGTTTTTAATGTATACTAAATGTCCAATAAGTTTAGACATATTTAAAAAACAAAATCATAAAACAGGAGAGTGCTGTTACTACTCTGATGCTTCTCAGAGAGTCGATTTGCTGAGAGAAAGGCTCAAGTTTAAAATGGAGAACACGTTTAAAATGTAGGTGGTGTTACTAGGTAACAGTTTATAAACAATAAACAATAAACATATTAAGATATACAATCAGGAATTTATTAAACTGAAGAATGTGTTACAATTACAGAGGTCGGATGTGTTTACCATCACAAAATAATTCATTTGAGTTATGTCAACCTGATACAACTCTTTGACAATCTATTTCTTCTGTTTTGAGTGTTATTTTCTAAACTACCATTCGTTTGTACCTTACTATTATCTAATCTCTATGGTCAATCTGAGATTTATTATCTCGAGTTTTACTGAACAACAGATAAATAATACCAATCATAGGTCAAGATAGGGTGAATGATGACAGTCACAAAGACATTATTTATCGTTATTTCCATTACAAGCTCAGCCATTAATCATCTTTCCGTTTTATACCAACTTACAATTGTGGTTTGCAAAACACTACCTTCAGTCACGACTCAATCGAAGATTACAAAACGATAGTATGTGTAGGAATCGAACAGATGACAGTGTCATAGAGTCCTGCATCTCTTCGTTTAACCCGATTTAACCGAACCGGACCAGACTCGACCCGCGTTTTGGTCAGATCGCGATAACTTAATTTTTCGGTTCAAATTTCGTTGGGTTTTGACTTTTCAAGTTACGGTTTGGGTTGACCTGATTTTTCAAAAGAAAATCCAGAACATTTTATTTTATGAAACAAACTATATATTTGGATATCAATGGGGGTTTATAAAAGATATTCAAACACATTTATAAGAAAACGATAAAATAGATATTAAAGATATAGTTGTAGATTATTCTCCATAATTGTCTCGTAATATGGATTAATTTTCTTTTACTTCGGGATCTGGTTTGAATATGTTGCATTCAGATCGGGTTTCTGGTTGATGAAATTTCTTTTTTGTCGTTGTCGGGTTGGTTTCGAGTTCACTTTAAGCAGAATTTTCCAGTTTGGATCCGTTAGAACGCGATACGTCCAGCACTCTATACTGTCATCGCAACTCTCATAAAATATAGATTGTCATCATTATCCACTGCACCCCCTCCCGCTGAATATTAAAGTATTAAAATATTATTTTTTTTTATTGTTTGTTTTTCTTGTCGTTTTTCTTTTCTTGTCTTTTTCTTACTTGTTATTTGAAATGTACACACATACATATATATATATATATAATATTTTATTGGTCTGTAAAGTATTATTCCATTTTTTCCTTTTGATAGATAATAATTAGAAAAGTAATTGAAATAATGGTTGTTCACAAAATCATATACACGCATATACACCCTCATGTGATACACATAGGGGTTTATTATTGTTTTCAGTGTGTTTTACTTCTGTTAATTTTTGCCTAATACATTTTTGGTTTCCTTTCGTCGATTAATGTCGCAATTAAATTAACTGTAACCGTGGTCTTAGATTTATGCATTATCATGTGCTCAATTCAAATGATGTCAGTCAGTATGCTTGATTTGAATTGTGGTACATAAATGACTTGGTTTGGGAGAAAAACAAAATTATCATCTACCTTTCATGTGTTTATTTTGCCGAATGTGTTTATTTTTTTGCGCTTGAATGGAAATTGTTTATCTATCAAATACCATTTCTCATAGGGTAAGGAAAAAATAAGAAATTATTTTCCAGAATTACTAAAATGACGGTTATTAGATATAACTTTTAGACATTCCGTACAACGTAAATTGAATTTTATCAAACAATTCCTTACTTAAAAGTTTGTCTGGAAAAGTTAAAAGTCCGAATGACATAAGTATTGAACAAAAAACCAATAACATGTATCCTACTTACTACAGAGAGACGAATTGAAAAGAAAAAGGACCTCAATTTTCTTCATTTATTTTGTTTATATTCTCATTAAAGACAGTTGTTTCGTTTTAAAAGAACTCCAAGGATATTATTCTACTTATTTTTATGAAACATAAATTACTTTATTTTTAATATATTAAGTTTTGACATCGTATAATTTAACCTACAACTACGTTGACCACATTTTGTTGAAAACATTGAAAAAATGCAGATTGTTGTAAAGTAGTTTAAATTTGTTGCAGTAATTTTCACCAGAAATATTATTTCATAAATGCTTAAGAGCCCTTTTTTCTCACTTTTATGTAGGTTATGATTGCTAAAACTTTTTTAATTATAAGCTATTCTAATTATGGAAGATTCATGATTTTTAAATTCTATGGATTATGTCTACTTGAATAGGAATGTAAATATGAACATGGGTAGATGTAGATGTTCGTTCTCTTCTATTAATGCAATATTTCTGACAGAAATATACTGATCCTAGCATATTTTCCTGCATATTTCATGAAATATTGCATTATTTTTTAGACATGTATAGTGTTCTGACAGACTGAGGATCAAACACTGCATCTGTCTTTATTCATTTCGAATTCCATTTTTAATTCCATTTGATATCCAAATTCCATTTTTTCTTACATTATATGAAATCTTATATCCCTATGTATATTTATTTTCTAAATAATTTTGAAAACTTTTAAGTATGTTTGGCTGCGTGCCGTCACTGAAATGGCGCATCGTTAATTTGATGTTTGAACTTGCAAAATATATATTAACTTAATTGTATTACGTATATACTTTATAACTACTTATCTGTAAATTGGACATTAGGTTAGATTTGATGCAAGAACTTGTTTTATGTATTTTGAAATTCAAAGGTATTACAATTATATATATATATATATATAATTATTGCTGACATTTTTCGCATTATATGTATTTATTTTCCAAATAATTTGGAATCTTTTGTCTTATCTTAAACTGTTTTTTTCTATTAACCATGTTTAATACGTAAATTCCACTCTAATCAATCTTCTTACATTAAAATAGAGATGGAATTCGTATTCTTAAAAAACAGCTTGAATGAAAATTGTTTAACCATCAACTACCATTAATTATAGGGTAAGGAACATATAAGAAATTCTTTTCCAGAATTACTAATATGACGGTTATTAGATATAAATTTTAGACATTCCGTACAAAGTAAATTGAATTTTATCAAACAATTCCTTACTTAAAAGTTTGTCTGGAAAAGTTAAAAGTCCGAATGACACAAGTATTGAACGAAAAACCAATAACATGAACCCTACTTAATACAGAGAGATGAATTGATTAGAAAAAGAGCCTCAATTTTCTTCATTTATTCTGTTTATACTGTCATTAAAGACAGTTGTTTCGTTTTAAAAAAAACTCCAACGCTGTTATTCTACTTATTTTTTCTGAAACATAAATTACTTTATTTTTATTATATTAAATTTTGACCTTGTATAATTTAACCTACAACTACGTTGCCCGCATTTAGTTCTTTATGTACTGCATTATAATTTGTGCACATATTTACATTGAAAAAAAAGAATGTTGTAAAGTAGTTTGAATTTGATGCAATAATTTCCCAAGGAATTATTATTTCATAAATGCTTAAGAGCTTTTTTTTTTTCACACTTTTATGTAGGTTATGATTGCTGAAACTTTTTTAATTATAAGATATTCTTATTATGGAAGATTCGCGATTTTTAAATTCTATGGATTCTGTCTACTTGGATAGGAATGTAAATATGAAGATGGGTAGATGTTGATATGTATAACCAGCTTCCAATGTGCAGCCGTTTGTTTAGAGATGCAGATGCGTAAGTATTTAGGTGAAATGTGTTGACGTGTGGATGGATTCTATATATGATAATAATGATGTGTACGTGCTAATACTTATATGCATACATGTATGTATGTATATTAGGGTGTCCCAAAAAAAGGAAGTCGTTTTGTTTCGCATACCCTCTTATTTTTTTTCCTTTTATATCAAAACAATTGTAAGAAAAATTTCGTGTAATTTGAACCCCGGCAACCAGTGCCGACTTGCATCTAAAAGTCTCAGTCAGTACTTGTGTACTTACGTGAGATAAAGCTGACACGTGTCTGTAGCGGAGCACACAGCAGTTGCAAATGGAAAAGATAAAACAAAACACAAAACGAAAGGTTTTAGAATGGTTCGACAGTGACAACGATCAACCCGTGAAACGTGTCAGTACCACTTTACTCAGGACAGCGTACGTCTGCGTGTCAAAGTGTTTATAATTCCAAATTGTTTTATTAGTAAATGTTTTTATAGTTTTTAGTCAGTTTGGTTGTGAAATTGGGTAGTTCTAAAGAAGTGATATTTTTAATAGGGAACATGAAACATCAAATAACGTGTTCAAAACTTCCGTCTAATGGACATGTTGTAACAATTTTGTTTTATAATATTAGAGAAGTGAATTTAACTGTTAATGAAACTGCAAATCTCGCTATTCGTTACCAAATTGTGTGAGGACGCTTGTTAATATCTATCAAGTTTGGAGAGACTTACAAAAAAATGCAAAGAAATCGCAATAGGTATTGAAGCGGCGACAACAATTTGTAAGTAATTTAGACAATTTTTTCGACACTGCACACGCTTATGCACTTCAAATAATGAAAATAGAGGAAGATAGGATGTTCTTGCATCGCCAAAGAGAGCCGGGCCGACTCAGTCACTTAGGTGGAGCGGATAAAAATCTGGCCAAAAATGTGGAAATAAGGGTGACATCGAGCTCTCAATAAAGAAAATCGGCGAATAAAATATGGTTCCCCTTCAACATCCTCTGCATCATACGAACCATTGCAAGAAGAATTGCTCTTCGAATTCTAGTGAAAATATGGACTCAGAATATTTCCCCACACTGATCGAAAGCTCAGAACCTGGGACAAGAAAATCAGTAATGAGAAAAGGTTTTATTACTCTAAAGTTAGTTGCTGCATTAGAGAGGTGTAAGTTAAGTATGCAAGATTCAGTGTTTATTCTTGGAGCTACTATTGAGGAACTTGATTTTAACATTGACGAATTTTTGATAAGTAAGACTTAAATTCAAAGAATCCGAACATAAAAACGGAAGGAACGCGCGAAAAACATAAAAATAGATTTCCAAAGCGAGGTACCGGATGTAGTGACCTTACATTGTGATGGCAAACTGTTGCCTGCTTTGAGTTCTCGAAAATTGAAACAAGAACGCTTGCCTATAGTTATTTCATATGGACTTAAAGAACAACTCATTGCTGTGCCGAGACTGGATATTTCTACAGGCAAAAACAGGTGTAAGCTGTTTGGAAGGCGATTTTAGATTGGAATCTCGAAAGCAAAGTCCAAATTTTCTGTTGTGTACGGCTTCGAATACACATACTTTTAACTTACACGTGCTTGTGCGCCTCTCGAGAAAAAATGAGATAGGAAATGCTTTTTTTCGCTTGCAGCCATCATGTATACGAAATGGTATTTTAAGCCGTATTCGAATTGAAATTTGAACAGGCAAGAAGCCCCGATATTCCACTCTTTAAAAAGCTTGAATTGGAAAAACAGAATTGGAAAAACATCGATCTCACTGCTATAGAAAACAATGGAATTGTTCCGAACCGTATATGAGCTTGAAAATTTGCTTGGCATTTACCGCGCTGAATTTTAAAATGTTATGGTCAGAGAGGACCATCGAGAGTTGATAGAACATTTTATGTTATTTTTTAGGTGGAGATGCAGAAAAAAATTAAAACCAAACCTCCGGGTGACATGCACCGCGCTAGATGAATAGTCCGAGCGATTTACTCCTTAAAACTATCGTTAATTATTGTTATTTATTCTTCGTTAGGTGCAAAAAAGACGTGCAACACTTTGAAGACCGGAGCAAGACTAACTCTTGCTCCTTCCTCCAAAATGGTTGCACTTCTTCTTTGCGCATGAAGAAGAAAGACAAAGTTCTTTCGAAAGGCCTAGCGCATTCCATATTTTTCTGGTGTTATTAAGAAGTTTTTGGATGCTTTTAGTGTTTCCTAATAACTAAGAGTGTTCCAAAGATGACCCCGAATTTGAAATGGAAAAATTCCTTAATTTTAATAAATAAATAGATAAAAGAAGTAAAATGTTTAGGAGGTAACTCATAAATTTTTCATACAACAATATGAAAAATACACTCAACTTTCGTGAATAGATAATACTGACCATATCAGTTTCTGGTAATTGTTATGTAAATTTCAAAGGAAACCTTTTTTATGGTATCTCCAACTATGAGACTAAGCAAACTAAAGAGTAAAACTGAATAATTTTTGTCAATATTTCAACATTATTTTCAAAAATCTTACAATTTGGGATAGTGCCGCGACAATGTTGTTTAAAACATAAAGAAGTTTTTTTAACTATTAATTGAGTGGTTGAATTCAATATAAACTACCTAAGAAATATAAAAATTGCTTCATTTTAATATGTGATTTAATATATTTAATGTTTGGGCGTCCATAATTCGGAGACTCACCTTTACCTAATGATATTAATTTTAATATTAAAATTCAAAATATTTATAAAAATGTAAAAATTTTTGTTTCTTAAAAGTTTTTGAATGGCTTATATCAGATGGAAATATATAGTATAAATCTTAATTGCATGTTTTATGCTGTTTGTTCTTTGTTAATTAAAAATAAATGGTTCACTAATTCACCCTAACTGACATTTTTCTAACCAAATTGTTTTCAATGGAAACTGTTTTCCACTTAACATTTGTTTAAAGTATTTTCTGTGTAATTTTGAACAAAATAAATCCAATGCATATTTTTGTATTATCTGAATTTTATATAATTTATAAAGTATAGGAACAAGCTCTCGTCACTTTGAATCCATTCTTCCTTTACAGCTTAAAATTCTTTATTTAATGCTCTTAATATACATTAACCTTATCAAACTCATTCGGTAACTAAAAATATAAACGACATTACCGTTCCTCGGATGTTGAATTAATTTACTCTATTCTTGGAGGCTCTTTAATGTAGATTAGGATGGATTTCCTTGTGCTCTGTGAAAATAAGTCATCAGCTGTTGAAGCTAATTTACATTCATTTTTACTTGAAGTGCTTCTAAGTATTTATTACGAAATATTTCACCGTGTCATGTAAATTAGAGTTGACAGAATTACACCCACATTATAAGGCTTGCTACAAACAATACACTTTGTCTCATTTTCTGAGAACATCTTAATTATTTACGTTATTATACTGAAAATTACATAAAAATAAGTGTTCTATTTCAGAGGGTATTAAATAAATTTTGGAAAAGTTAATATTGCATTATTTATCCGCAGATTAATATTTTGTAAGAATCTTTACTGCATGTCTCTAACAGTATTATCATATTTCATTATGGAAATAACGTCGATAAATATTAACATTCTTAATTATATTTGAACGTGATAAATAAGTTATTTGAGAAACATTACATGTTATTTTAAGTATTGTTTAATAATAATAATATTTTTAACGTAGTACATTAAGTTTTTTAGATTTTATGAATATTATAAGAATTTTATTGTAACAAAAATACCATTTTTATTTGAAATGTTTCATATTTTTGATGATTTCAGAATTTATGTAGGTAACTGTGGAATATCATATTCATGTGTATTTAATGAGAATGTATTGATTAATGAATATTTGAGGGGTGCCAAGCGATATTTTTTGTGAAATAAATACGACATTGTAATATGTTGCTTATTATTGTAAATTATAGTATCCTACATATTATTTGCTTTAATGGCACTCTATTGCAGCATATGTCTCAGGTTTCGATTTTGCCCCAGACGTATCTAGAACTTTTTTACCGGCTAATTTACAAAGGATGTAAAAGTAATATCATTAAAGTAATGCCATATTGTTATTCAGAACATCTCAAATGCTAGTAAAAAATTGGCAAAAAACCCTTATGTTATATTTTAATTGGTGTATTTGATCTAAATATCAAATTAATATATCTCAGAAGTTTACAAATGTGGATTAGCACCTTTTTGCCCCTACCCCCTCAAATTATTAATGAAAATGAAAAGTAATGAAATACACAAATTTTTCGACTTATGTTTATAGTCTCACTTTTGTGTGAATACGTTTAATTTTAAACAATTATGTCCTAGCTGACAGATCTCTCAAAATTGTTAAAAGATATATCTCCGAGATTTTAGGTTATTGAATTACACTATTTTACACTATTATTTTTAAACAAATATATCAGTCTATATATTTATCATTTTCATGTCTATTGTGTATAATGCTGACGACGCCAATGCTGATACTTATTTTTTTAAATGCTTTTTTGATTATGAAAGCAAAACATACACTGTATGGTGAAAATAAAACTTCCATCGAATAGCTCAGAGGCTATTCGAATGAAAACTTCAGATTTTGAGCTTAGTTGTTGTCTAATAAACTTAGATTAATAATATGCAGCATTTCTAATTTCTGAAAATTATTTTGTATAGATATGACGATACAGAATCAATAGAATCCATTAACAATGAAATACGGTAGAAAAGAAAGTTTGTTATGGAGACATTTAAAATTCCAAAGCAAACCTCACTTGTCTGTTAAGCATCGGAAATACAGCTCTGTTAATATTTGTGCAGTAGCGTGCGTAGAGGAATATTTATAAGCGCAACATTACTCATTTGAGCATAATGTTCATAAAAGTGTAGTGCACTTCACGCGATGACTATTCACAGTTGTTTCGGCCATAATATCAGTAGTTAAATCTCTATATTAGTTTTACGAGCGTAATATTGCATATGTGACGAAGCGTTACGTACGTTACTCTTGATCTTGCGATAAGTCTGCTTATCTTTTTCGTGATACTCTTTTCTACGAAAACAGGTATTCCTCCTGAATAATTTAAAATTTTACAAAATTTAAAAAAATACACAAGTTTACAAATTTTTATTTTTTAATACTTTTATGTCATTTTCTACGAACACTTTGCTACTTCTTTAACAACTATGTGATCATAGTCCACAGAGAAAGTTCATACATCACGCCGCGCACTGTATTTACACGAAGCCATCTGCGCCATTTTCGACATCCTGTATCGCAAAATATAAATGATATTTACAAATACAATTTCACCGATTTAATATGACCATCATTACTACTCATAATCCTTAATCGAATGTATTTATCTATTATAGGTTCTGAGATATCGAACTCCAAACATCACAGATTTTAGCAGATAAATGGTCAACAAGAAAAAAGAACTAGCAGAAAAACATACCTCTCATCATTCTTTAAATAAATTTAAATAAACTTCAGATTTTGAGCTTAGTTGTTGTCTAATAAACTTAGATTAATAATATGCAGCATTTCTAATTTCTGAAAATTATTTTGTATAGATATGACTATACAGAATTTCAAAAATTGCTGTTTTGGCGTTCACTGCCTGATCACAAACTATGTGATCAAAATCTATCTATTACTTCCGTCGTATATACAAAAAATAAATGCACTACATAAAGATAATTTTCTATGTAACCGAAAGAAAAAAGCAAAATTAAGAAAATTCTCATTATTTATCTCGTCAAATTAGAAATTTCCAATTCCTTCTTTTTATTTATTTATCATTGTACATCATCATTTCCAGGTGATATTGATCAATGCCTTGTAGAAACTTAAAAACAATGAATATTTTAAAGCAGAATTTTTACACAATTTAATGCAAATATACAAAATCCTACAATTAATCCCAAGTTCACCCTATAGAACTCAAAATTAGTCTATTTAACTATCATTTAGAAATTGTATTATTTATATCTTCAGGTTAAATCGAAAAGTTCCTTTATCATGAGAAATCTTGCGAACGGTGGCAACTACCGCTGTGCAAGTGAAATAACGGCATATTAAAGTGATTAAGATCAACCTAATGGAAATGATAGCAGCAACCCATAATGGCAAAATTTGGAGGTTTCTGAAAATTAATATCTGAAAAGCTTAACGATAACGACAAAAAGTCAATTACAAAAGTGTAGAAAATCTTCCGTTTAGTATGAAATTATGTCTTGCATGGAAAAACAACCAAAATGTAGTTTTCTTTATCAAATCATTATTATGATGATGCTTTTATAAATCTTATTCTATTATTAATGAAGGAATCAAGATCATCTATTTTTTTTCTACTCCTTACCCCTTATAAATCAGATATCAGACATTTAGCTCAAAAGTTTTCTTATGTATGTGTAGGTGTCTCGCCGAGTATAAAAAGTGGATTTTATGGTATAAAGAAAAAATATTATTACAATACGAATGAAACAGAGAATGGCGTTTTCGCTTCAAGAAAAACAAGACAAATAAAAGATACAAAAAACATTTAAAAATATTATTTTTACCAACGGTGGTTAAAAACAAAATTTATATATTTCTATTTATGTTATATGCAATGGATATCCAATTACAGACTTGCCAAGTCTTCGGGTTTTTCGATACCAGTAATTTAGTACAGAAAATGTTGTATTTTTAATAGGAGCATTATGCGATTTAAAAGAACAACATTTTCTCTAAAAAATTACTGGTGTGCAAAAAGCCGGAGACTTGGCAACTCTGCAATTAGCAAATAACCCCTGGCCGAACCTCCAGCGAATGTTCGAATCCGACTACTTTTCTAACTGTGGACTCAATTTTTTTTTCTTTTCTGAAATAAATTTCAGGTTTGGAAGCGGTTCCAGAAGACAAACTAAAATCTAAAAAAGTAGGAAAGCATCCGATTTGACATCTAGTAATTTATAAGTCATATGTGAAAAACAAATATTTAAAAATATTGAAATGCAAACTAAAAGTTTGTAAAGAACACTGCCATTCTTTTAACATTGCTTGCGAGTGTCTTCGTGTTATTAGTGTATGATCTTAACCAGTCGTTGGTCCCTTTTGAGCGTTTCTCATACACTACTCCTCTTCCAATTGTAAGGGGTGTACGTAAAGAAAAATGTTATAAAATCTGTCTTTACGTGAAATACAATATAATTTACATTTAAAGAATAGCAAGGAAAATTGAATTCAAATGAATTTGTATGACATGTAAAAAAATTAAAAATAATACAGCATTCTTTTTAAGCATTGCTTGAGAGAATGTCTAGTTGTGTGAACCGCGACGTGTTAAGCGACTAAGAAAAGTACACTGCTCAAAACAATTAAAGGATATTGCAGTTTTAGGTGGATTTTGTATCTGGGAAACTTTTTAGCTGATTGATACATGGTCGAAAGACATAGTAGGTTATATGAGAATAAATTACACATGTTTGGCAGAAAAAAATGTATTTTATTGCGCATTTGTGTACAAAAGAAAAAAACACAATTTGTGCATATGAGAAAAAAAGAATAAGAAAAGGCGTTTTCTTCAAAGAAAATCATTTTCAGTAGGGGGTATGGTTTCCACGGGCGGCCAGCAACGTTGAACACCTTTGAGGCATGGACTCAATGAGGCTATTAATGACGAGTTGGGGTATTCTGCCCCACTCTTCCAGAAGAGCTCTTTCCAGTTCTTGGAGAGTTTGTGGGGGTTGTTGGCGGCCAGAAACTCGTCTTCCTAGAGCGTCCCAAACGTGCTCGATTGGATTCATGTCTGGAGAACACGCTGGCCATTCCATTCGAACGATTCCTTCCTCGAAAAGGAAATCCTCCACCAGGTTTGCACGATGTGGCCTGCAGTTATCGTCCATTAAAATGAAGTTATCTCCGATTGCTGCAGCGTAAGGGACTACAATAGGTCTGAGGATCTCATCCCTATATCGGCGACCAGTCAGAGCTCCATCTCGAATGATGTAGAGGTCAGTGCGCCCGTCAATGGAGATGCCACCATACACCAACACTCCTCCACCGCCAAATCTGACACTTTCGTGCACGAACGCAGGATTATTCCTACTGTCACGGTCCCTCCAGATGAAAATACGCCTATTATCCGGATGCACAGAAAAACGGGACTCGTCGGAAAACAGAATATTGCTCCATTCATTTCTCCTCCAGTTGACATGCTCGGTTGCCCACTCCCTGCGGTCGCGACGATGCCTTGATGTTAATCTAACACATACCATCGGTCGGCGAGCATACAGACCTACAGCATGGAGCCGGTTTCGGACAGTCTGAGTTGAAATCGTGGTGCCTGTAGCCGAGCGAAGGTGTTGTTGGAGAAGAGTAGCGTTCATGTTTCGGTGTCTCCGAGCTGTTAACGCTAAATACCGATCTTCATTGGGCGTTGTTGCCCGTCTACGACCGTGCCCTGGTATTCGGCCTGCACATCCACTCTCCAAAAAATGGTTCCAGATCCTGAAAATGACACTTTGTGACACTCGAATGGCTTGCGCTACTTCGGCTTGAGTTTGGCCCCCTTCTAACCTACCAACAATTCTCCAAGCTTCTGAATCTGTCAAATGACTTCGCTGAGACATCGTACTCATCGAAACAAAGCAATCACTGAATGCCGATCATCCTTGTCTTCATTCTCTTTTATCCAGTTGAAAATCAAATTTCATGCGCTGCCGCTGAAGCGACGTTTTTGACGTCGAACTCAAAATTTGCATACTCCACAGTTTGAAAACCAGAAAAATTTCGATTGTGATTCTCTTCTTCTATTTTCGGCAAAAAAATTTCCTTTATATCTTTATTTTATATAAAACTTCAAATATCCTTTAATTGTTTTGAGCAGTGTAGTGATATTTGTCAACATTTTCTGCAGTTTTACCTCAGGTCTGTTTACCGCAGGTGCAAATTTCCCCCAATAATTTTGAAAATTAATCTGTATCTTATTTATCACAGAAAATCTTACTTTTAATAAAGTGACGATTACTTTTAAAAATTACTGTTGGAATTTGTCTATTGACTTTTTGTGATCATTGTTTTTTTAGTAAATATATATTTTTTAATCATCAAGAAAATCAACTACATGGCATCTTTCTTATTTTTTAAGAGGAGATTTATCTCTTATTAATAATAGTATTTTTCAGATGACGCTACTTTTATTATGCTGTATAGTACTGGCAAAAACAAAAATATTCTGCAAATAATATTTAATTCTTTTTAAAACAGGAAATTTATGTCCAAAATCTACTTTAGAATGATCCATGAAAGGCAAGTATAATACACATAATTCATAATATATCGTTAGTTTCTTTAAACATATTTTATAACATATAGTATTTTTGTATATTTTAAGGGAATTTATTGAATGTGAAGTTCACTAAAGCATGAAAATAAATAAGTAAACGAAAATATGGAAAAAATGCAACGATTAATTAACTTACCTTAAATATGCATATATGATAAAATAGTAATAAAATTGCCTTTTATGCTCATAACATTGATTTTTGTTAATGTTTTTAGACTTTCTATAAATAACAAAAACGTACTGCCTTTCTTACTTTCCCTTGATTAATATTTACCTTTTGCGACATTTTATATTTGTTTTCAAATTTTTGTTGAGATTTCAAAAACAATACTAAAACATGCGAGAGAGAATTTTCGAAAAAATATATATATAAACCATTCATATAACATATGTTAGGATAAAAATATAAGTCCTAACTTACTTTTGGTGATATGTTCAGCATGCAAAATAAGATATGGCAATATGAAACATCTGAAGATTTACTGTAACCTTTTAAAGATAATGGAAATTTACTATCTCGTCGTCATTTATTACATATGTAAAATGAATAGTCTGTCAAACCAAGTTTCTATAAAACAGTGTAACATATGTTTGACCTCATATACATTTTCAAATCGCAAAAATCTATTATTTAACAGAGAAATGAAAAATATCTATGAAGCGACTATTTGGCATTTTAGTAAATTTAAAATGTACATTTCCAGAGTTAAATTGAATATTTGCAAAGACGTTCTAAGGTTAAGAATTCTAAACGTCATTTTTTGCTATAAAAAATAACCCACATTGCTATTCTGTCGGCGGAAATTTATGATGTTTGTATATGTTTTGTTAAAGCTACATTTTTCACAGTGTATAATAAATATATACAATGCATGTTTGTAAAATAAAATGAACTGTTTTGAATAGTTTGAATTCGGGATAAAAACTACCTTCATTTTAGATGTACAGGAATGAGAAAAGATTTAAATACATAATGTTTTATTTCGAATATTTTTTTATTTCTGAAAATTTTTAATGGTAAATTTTATAATTATGGTATTTAGAACCATATAAATTTACAAAATATTGCCTGAATCCTAGTTTCAAACACTTCATAATTACTTTAAAAAATGAATTTGAAAGATTATAATTTTATTTTAGTGCATTTAAATTTGTAAACGATCACAAATTGCTGTAAAAATTTAGATTGTAATATGTGAAATTTTAACATGTATTTTTAATAAGTATTTAAGTCACTTTCCGTAGAATGTTATTTCATAGAGATGTAACAAATGTGAAATGAATAAATTTTGTACCTTTTCAAATATTATTAACGGCAATTTTGGCCGTAAAACAGTTATATAGTATTTATTTCGAAATTCTTCTTTCCCGTTTGTAAAAGCTAAATAAATATCCTTAACGTATTTCGCTAATTTTAAAATGAAAGTATAACAAAAATATTGGAAATATCGTGTTTCTCATATTAAAATATTTTGAATTATTTTATTTGCATTAATGCGTTTGGTTATAAGTTGATATTGAGCTTTTAACATACTAATATTCTCTTTAATTTCTTACTCAATGATTAAGCACGGCGTTTAAAATACGATTGAATGTTTTACATAAAATAATACATATTTGTTGCGATATCATGTTGTTTAATTTTTATAATCTCATATAATTTAATGCTTGATTATTTATTTTAAAGGGATGCAAACTCCATGTAATAATTTACGAATGTATGTTAGTAATTTTAGCAGATTATTAATTATTTTACGTGTGTTTTCTTTTGCCTTTATCTCATATTTTATATACTTAAATATGAATTACAATTGAATAATGAATAATTTAACATTCGTAATTTAAATGATTTAACTTTGAATGTTAATAAAAAATAAAGTAACAAATAAATGATTATTACAAAATTAATTTTACAAATACTATGTTTATTACTGTATGTTCTACATAACTATTTCTTAAACTAAATTTTTCTTACATATGAATATCTAGAACGATGTTCACATACTTGAATAAGTGTTGTAAAGAATAAGTGTTGTAATGTCCTAGTGGCCAACCACCTTCTCTTTTTCAAGTCAGATAAACATAATTTGGACTAAGAAATTTTAAGTTCTGGCTACTTCCAAGTTTTCGACCACTCATTACTACTGAGGTTACTTCATTTCTTTATCTACCTTAATAGTAACAATAGTACCTGAAACAACCCACACCATATTGAAGAATTGCATAGCTATTAAACTTAAAATAGTAGAATTAATATTATCATGGTTAATGTTATCAATCGCTTAATGTTAGTATTCAGGACACCACCATCGCACACAAAAGCATAAAACTCACTCAAATGTTGCACTACATTTATAAAAAAGATGAAAGGCACTATAGCTACAAGATTGTATTTAATGATATCACTTTTTAATATTATCACTTTTTCAGCTCACCAGTTTCTGTAAATTATGCAATTGAAATCGAAGTTCAACTATAAAGCTAACTGAAAGCAAGACTTCCAAGAAAGATAGACTGCAGCATACTGGGAATAGAAAAGGCCCAGATGACAGCTTCGAGGGTGAACGACAACCTAAGTTATGTAGCCGCGAAACTCACAGAAACTGAACACTTCCAAAATAATTGTAAAGAAATAGAAAGTAATGATGAAGATTTAGAAGACGATGAGAACAAATTTATTGAAAACACATGTACAAATACAAAAACGAGAAACGCTTTAAAAATTTCTAAATTTTATAAATTTTCTAAAATTTTTAATGTTTAGTACATGGACAATTTCCAAAAAACACTATGAGTATAATCAATTTACTATTGATCTTCTAAGAGAGAATTTTAAACAAATAAAAATTGCAGAAAATACTTCCAATAAATGTTTGCAAGATCTTTAAAAAATCGTTATTTCATCAAGGTCCAGTTACAAATAGTCTAAAAAAAATTTAACATCAATATTAAGTATTTTCCTATATAGTTTATTCTTATCAGGAAATATTAGTTAAAATTAGAGGTGTGATATACATATAAATGTCATAAGTAATATTTAAGATCGGCCTAGAACGTGACCCTATAGAGAGATGTATTTGTGTTTTTTACGTTGTCTACAGAACCCATTGGTCAGAATTGAAAGTGTATGATATTTAAATGTGAGAAATTAAACCATAAATCAATATAAAATTATCTTTTATAGGCCAAAGGCAGACACTCACAGAGGACGTCTATCGGGCGTAACCGGCCAAGTCTACCCTGTCCCATGATAGTGGGTGACTCAACCCTAGGTTCATTTCGAAATATTTCCATTTAATTATATAAAATCATACAAATTCTAGGTTCATTTACAGCAACAAACTGGAGCGTGCTTAACCCGTAACAGGTACTGCCGGTCTCACAGACCTTTAGTGATATTTATTCGATCACCCCTCTTTTTTCTTTGGAGCGATTGAATAGATTCTTCCGGTATCTTCCTCTTTTGCGACCTTGAAAAATCTCCCTTATTGGCTAAAAGTTTTCGCGCGTATTTTTTTCTTTTATTAAGGTTATTTCTGTGAAACAGGTCTGGCAGACCGCGCCGTACTCTTAATGTAGGGAATTTTTGCCGCCGTGTCGGAGAATGGCGTTGAAACTCGGACCTAGAAATATTTTGCATCCTTCTGATGCATGCTATGCGGAAACGATTCAGAGACTTTTAGATGAAGTGGGAAGCGATTTTTCTGATGAAGATGATTGTGATGAAAATTTCTGTAATGAAAGTTCGCATTCTTCTGACACTGAAATTTCTGAATCCGACAACGAAGATACTTGTGATTCAAATAATAGGTGCTCTCAGTATTACTATGGCAAAAATCGTTTTAAATGGTCATCTATTGAACCAACCAGAAATGTCAAAACTCCATCTCATAACATTGTGCGCCTTCCTGCAGTACGTTCATTTGCAAAATTACCGGATATAGCAGATTTACAATCATATTGGAGTCTACTTTTTACAGATGAAATGCTGCAAAATATTATAACTTGGACTAATATAAAAATAAGAAAAATGAGGGCAAACTTTTCTGACCAAACAAGTAAACAAATCGCTGATACAAATTTGAGAGAACTGAAAGCTTTTCTAGGATTGCTTATATACACGTCTGTATTCAAATCAAATAATGAAAACATTGAGTGTATTTTTGCTACAGACGGGACTGGTCGAGATATTTTTCGAGCTGTTATGCCAATGAGAAGATTCAAATTTTTACTCCTTTGTTTAAGATTTGATAATCCTGATGACAGAGATGTTCGAAAAATAAATGACCCTGCTGCATATTATCTCTGAAGTGTTGAATTCTTTCATTTTAAATTCGCAAAAATGTTATACGATTGGTGCATATGCATGCATTGATGAAATGCTTGTTAGCTTCAGAAGTAGATGCCGTTTTAAAATGTATATGCCAAAAAAACCAGCTAAGTATGGTTTAAAAATAATGTGTCTAACTGATGCTCGAACCAACTATGTGTACAATGCATATATTTATTGCGGCAAAGATTCTGACTGTCTGGGTATGGATGACAGCTTAAAAAAATTTACGAAACCAACTCAATCAATTTTACGACTTAGTAAGCCTATTTTCAAATCAAATAGAAATATAACAGCCGATAATTGGTTCTCTTCGATCGAAGTTGTTTCAGAATTGAAAAAGAATGGCCTGACATATGTTGGAACAGTTAATAAAAATAAAAGAGATATTCCTAAAGAGTTTCTTCTTAATAAATCAAGAGAAGTCCAGTCAACTTTATATGGCTTTACAAAGGATATTACTTTGATGTCTCATGTGCCGAAAAGGGAAAAGCTGTAGTACTTTTGTCCTCAATGCACCACAGTAAAGAAATCGACCCTGAAACTCAAAAACCAGAAATTATTGCGCTCTATAATAGAACAAAAGGTGGAGTTGATTCTTTAGATGAAAAGTGTACTGTATATTCTTGTAGCAGACGAACAAGGCGATGGCCTATGGCTATTTTTTATAGGTTACTGGATATGTCAACTGTAAATGCATTCATCTTATATCAAAGTTCAAAAGATCCCATCATGAACAGAATGCAATTTCTAAAGGAACTGGCAAAAGAACTGGTTACTCCTCATATGCAAAGCAGACTTGAAACTCCGAGTATTCATCGCGAATTGCGAATGATAATAAAGCGAATTTTAGGATGCGATCAAGAAAACGAGCCTCAAGACACATCAGTAAAATGTGAAGAAAAGTTAAAGAAAAGAAAAACATGTCATTTGTGCCCTTCAACAAAAAATAGAAAAACAGCATATCTATGCATTTGCTGTCAAAAACCTGTGTGCCTAGAATGCACCCGAAAACTATGTCATGAATGTGGAAGAAGTTTTCAAAAGTAACTTCAGTGTTGCATTAAACGTGAGTATATATTTTTTCTGGCACCAATTTCACGCTAACTTGTAGTTGTGTCATTTTTTATATAATTAACCGAACCTTTAATGTTTTGCTATTAATTCATTAATCATACATTTATGTAACAGAATAACATATAAAAGTAAAGTAAAATATAATATTTTTTATTCATTATGTACATAGCTCATTTCAAGTGGTTTTTGATCAAAAAATTTATAATATTGAAATAAATTCCACTATACTGCATTTATATTTTTATAAATGGTACAAATATAACTTGTATTGAAAATACACATTCTCAAAAATATATAGATCGTATTTTATTGTAAATATTTCATTTATAACATTTTTTAAAAAATCAAAATAAAGCGCGGTCTGGGAGACCTTGCCGTACTTGTAGTGTACCAAAATTTCACCGTACCTGTTACGGGTTAAAACAATCGGTGTACGCTGCCGAAGGCTGCGGGGTTATGCATTATGTTCGTTTTGAAAGTTTTCCGTTTCAAAAATATAAAAATATAAATTTATACAAAATCGAGTTAAAGATATAAAATTATATAAATTTTAGGCTTGGTTGGTTAAACACTGGATCGGGCGTAGCATGCCTGGTATACGCTTCCATAGGCAGCTGTGTAATCAACCCTAGTTTCATTTGAAAAAAAGAACTCCAATTTATAATCAGAGAAATTTAAGTTTCACATACAAAAATAAACGGGAGTGTACATATAACACCCGGTGTATGCTGCCAAAAGCATCGGGGGCTGTGACACTAGGATCTTTTGAAAATATTTACCTTTAAAAATGAACATTCGTACAAAATAGGGTTAATGATATAAAATTTTACAAATTTAAATTTACATTAAAAAAAAATTGAAGCGTGAGTAGCACCCCCGAGGTACGCTGCTAAAAACAGTATTACTCAAACCCTTTGTTTGTCTGGAAAGATTTTCCTTTAAAAATATATAATCGTAGAAAGTCGAGGTTCGTTTGCGAAAACAAATCAGGGCGTGAGTAGTATTCCCCATGTAGTGGCAATGGCAGTGGGTGCCCAAACCACAGATTAATTAAGAAAGAGGTTTTTTGGTTAAAGGTTAATCTGATTAGAGGTATTTTATATTCGAGTTCCATTTAATTCGACGTACGTTTCGAAAAACAGATCAGCGTATAAGGTGTTTTTTTAATGCTATGTTTAAATATACTCCGCTACTATTACGTGAAATTTTATTACTGTTTTATAAAGGCATGAATTTCCTTATTTTGACCATTTGAACTGCGCAATTAAGTACAAAACATAAATGCTAATATATCACTGTATGCAAATTCCTAAATTTGTAACAGCAATGTCGTTGTTATGTGTGATGGTCAATGCTAGCGAGTCGGGAAAAGAGCACAAGTTGTGTAAAATGAAATCACTAAAATTTTAAAAAGGCAGGGTTTTGAGTAAAGATCTGCGATTTTCCTCAGGCCGAAAAGAAATCAGTTCCCAGCAGAACTTCACTCAAAGAAACAGGTAATCTTCAATTAACAATATCAGTTATTAGATAACTTAAAATAACTTACAAACTCGTAACGTCAGATTCAGATTAAGATTCAACCAAGCAGGGCAGCCTACCATATGGCTTGAACTCTACAAGCCCTGCTCGGCAAGTTTATTAAAAAAAATACAAATGAGGGGTAAAAAATTAGGTTTTAACATAGTAATACATTTTCTCTTTTTGAATATTGTGCATAAATTGGTTGTAAAAGTTTTTATAGTCCATAAATTGAATGTAAGAGTTTATATAGTCCTTAAATTGGGTGTAAATGTTTTTATAGTCCATAAATTGGATGTAAAAGTTTTTATAGTCCAGGTAAGGCCCAGCTAATCATCTGGGTCCACATACGGGAGAGTGCTCTGAAAAATGTATTCATAGTCCTCTATCAATTTTATACATTGGGTAATGTTGTTTAAGGATGCATTACTTTTTAGAATAAAGGAGAACCATGAATGAAGTGGTGTATTTGTTGGACATTTGAGATGAAAATGCGATGTAAGAGTACATTGTAATATATAATGCAGCGAATCACCAAGTCGGCCACAGGTTCACAACGGAGACGGTTTTCTGTCTATGGTATACAAATATTGCGGAAATGGTCTGTGGTTGGTTGTCATTATATAAAGGTTTCTGTGAGTAAGTAAAATGTTTTCTGATACTTTAGATCGAAGTTTGTAATTGTAGCGGCCTGTTGTTCCATAATCCCTCTCCTACTTGCTAATATTGTAATGCTTCAGACTTTCTACAAGAGTCAACTTCTCGTTCCACTCCAACTTCCAGATGGCTAGAGACGGCACTCTGTGAGCGCCAAATAATTTTATTCAAGTATCACCGAATCAACGTAAAATATACTCTTACCGCTGGCCAATATTCATCCTTTGCTACGTCTTAGTTCAGGCAGCTAAAGCAGATCTCGAGGTACCACAGAGGGCAAGAACTGATCCAGAGTTCCAGTGCTTAATTTACGGATATATTCCCTCAGAGTGAATACAAATGGACTAATAGCATATAAGCACTATGCCATATAAAACCGGTTATCGCACAAATTATTCGGCCCAAACAAAAGAAGCACGAGGATTGACTGAATTTATTGGACGGAAGAAATGTTTCAAAGGGAGATACAAGGGTTTGGGCTGCTGTTTAGGGTTGCATTTTTGTTTTTACGCCACAACAACACATTTCCTCTCGATTGTTCTCTGAAATCTGTGATAGATACTAACCCGCAATTAAAATTTTATGTACAAAATAACTTGTCGCATTTATGGGTCATGGCATTTAGTCGCATATAAGCATAGAAAGTTGAGGTTCGTTTGTGAAAACAGACCTGAGAGTTATACTAAACTTGATGCATAGAAATATATCTTATTTTATTAACTTATTATTCACACTTATGAATTTTGTTATTTCATTTAAATTCTCAAATTCTCAAAAGATATATGATTTCTTAGAAATATATTACATTTTTGTGAATGTTTATTATAAAAGAAAACAGAGCGGGTAAGTATCGTGTTATAAAATTGATGGTGTGGCATAGATATGAACGATATTCGAATTATATATTCTTCTTTTAAGATATTTTTCTTATTGGATCTCTACCAGGTAAGTGATTCAGGGAGCTGCTCATTGGATCTTTCGATTTTCATGATTCTTTTTTCCATTATACACCATATTTATTTAGATAGATGGCAAAGTATGTTTAAAAATATGATCATAATAATTCAATAGCATATTTTATTTGTTTTAGACGTTAATTTAGAAACAATGTTACAGATATTGCTTTGAGACATTTTCGTAAATTTATAAAAGTAGCAAATATTTATCAAAATATTTATTATTTATTAGATAGACAAGAATAAACAAAATCTGTTGATTTAAGACTTGAATCTTCAGTTTTCAGGTTTATACACATCTGGATTATTTATCTCATGATGGATGTCTTTCTTTACAGGCTATTTCTAATTTCCGTACATACAAAAGTAATGCCATACAAAAGTAAAAGATATACGTAAGAAATTATCGTTAAATATTATCGAAATTTTAAAATAAAGCATCTGACCTTCACATTCGTAGGGGCGGGGAGGGTTAGATGTAACTAACATGTTACATGGATAGAAGAAGAAGTGAACAACTAAACATCATCGAATGGTAAATATGCGTATTTCATAAAAATATATTTAAAGAAAAATAGAGATTTATGAAAATCATCTTAAACCTATTACTACCTTTGAATAAATTTAAATAATTGAATATTGCAAAACAGTAAAAATAATGACTTCGAGTGTACTTTCAAAAAATATAGAATTACAAATTGCACTACTTAAAATATTGTGGTCTAATGCAGATGTTTAATACTTGTTTGTGTTAATGTTCTTGAAATTAGATTTCTGATATTGAAAAAAAATTTTCATCTTAATACGCTACAGTATAAGGCAAAAAGTCACTGGGCACTTTCAATCTTAGGATGTTTGAAGCATTCGTCTGTTACCGTAGGAATTTTTATATTCCTGGATATTTCACATCATATTTTTAATCGAAGTTTCAATCACTAGAACAATTACAAAACCAACAATGAATTTAAAATAAATATTACTTTCAATCACCATGTGCAATATATTGCTACAAATGATCTTTACTTATCACAAACTTATAAACTTTATAAACCATCCTAAATACATCTCGACAAATGAATACAATTAATTCTTCAGACTTCTTCCTATTTAAGGAAAATTATACACAGTATTGAACTATTAGAGAGGTAATCAAAACATTTTTGAAAACACTTCACCCTATTTTCCATTAGAGGATCCCTTTCCTCTTAAATTTGAGGGGGTCGGGGCAAGAGAGTGCCAAGCCATATTTTTGAACTTCTGAGATATTTTAAATTGAAAATTTGATTAAATACTCAAATCAAGATATATAACCTAAAGTTTGTTCGCCAATGTCTTAGTAACATTTGAGATATTCTGAGTAACAATGTGACATTAATATTACGTTTTTTTTTTTTTGGAAATTAGCCATCTTCATTAGGGGCATAAACATCTAGGGCAAAAAATAATCCTGTCATATATGCTGCCACCAAGTGACATTAGAACCAAATTATATGTTGGATATTATAATTTACAATATTAAGCAACATGTTACAGTATTAGATTAATTTCACCAAAAATGGGGTTTGGCACTTTCTTGACCGGATACTGATGATCCTGCTGCCGATTAGGGATGAGGTCGTCCTTCACACGCATGTGCGTTTTGTGTACATAATGATATAAAATGTTTTAGTTTGTTATTTATGTGTTTTTTCCATGTGCCTTGATTATTTTGCAATGTGCATTTAAGTAAACTGAATATTAATTTGAATATAGTATAGAATATGGATATGTGCAGACCGACGATACATATAGTTCCTTAGAGCAAATTGGACATGTCTGTCTCGGTGGATGCATCTGTGTATCTATGCATGTATGATATCACACTGGAGATCATACTGTCAGTTCCGTAGTTTTTTTACCATTACTTTTTTCATAAACCTTGGACGTATTCCTCATAGATTTTAGTTATAAGGAAATAATTATATTTTTTTAAATGTACTTTCAACATATTTTTAAAAGTTAGCAAAGTATTTTGCGATACTTATAAAAATATGCCTTTGAAATTTAACGATAAAAGTGTTGTTTAAAATTAAATTAAATTTCGCTAAACAATTCCTTCATTATTTTTTTTTTTTACTGGAAAAGCTTATATTCCCCGTGTATCAAAATATTGATCGATAAACCGATAAATTGTGTCTTATTTGTTCGGCAAAGTGAGTAAAAATAAAAGTTTTGCTCTTTTCTATTTATTCGTTTTGTTTTCTCATTAGAAAAATTATAGGCTGTAAAAAATCTTCAAGGACGGTAAAAAAATCTTCAATCTAAATGTTTTTTTTTCTTTTTTTGATATGACTAAAACACAACGTTTAATCCCTAAAAATATATATAAAATATATTTCAAAGTATATTAATAATATTTCTTTTTATATTAAAGTAGTTAGTTCTATACGAGTTCATCGCGCAGACAAACATTTAAAATGTCACAGAAGACATTTATAGATATATCAGTAATAAACGAAATTGCCTTAATGGAAAAGCTCAAAAGCGAAAACAGACATATTTACTGAATAATTTTAATGAACGTGATGAAATTATTTATTCAGTTTAAAAAATATTCCTCACTAAATATGAATTGTATAAATATAATGCTTATTACTGAAAGATTTTAATGCGCTAGTTTAGTTTTCTATACCTCAATAAAATTAGCATCTGAATAAACTTCCAATTCGTTCTTTAATTATAACACGAATTCCTTTAACAAATTAAACATTTGAACGTACGTCTTACCTGATTATTTTCATTTTATCCCTTCGTAAGAATATTGATGTAATTATAAACAATCAGTTGTTAAAGCTAATTTATATTCTTTCATCAAGAACTTTTTAAAAAAGTGGATTATGAAATGATTCTTTGTCTTTCGTTAATTAGTGATTTTACAGTTTCCTAATTAAAGTTGCCACAAACATATAGTTCTATTACTTTTTTCGAGAACGTGGACTGTGTAATGACAATGTACGACACCCTCCTACAAATTATATAAATGCAAATATGCAGAGTTTTGTACAAATAAATACATTAAATGGATATTGGAATAATGCAGATAATATCAGACGGATTTTAGGAACATTTCTCAACATATTGAAATGTGTTAATATTATTTATTCATGAAGATAACTTTATGTATGAACATCCTTGAAGATATTTGAAGCTGTTATGTAATTTTAAAGAAATATTTCTATTACTATAGATGACACTTAGGCTATCATAACTATAAATTTAGTGATTCAATATTTGTAAATTAGTTTAATTATTTCACATTTGAATCACGTGTGTCACTATTTACTTAATTGTATTTTTTAGTGCAACTGAAATAAAACCGGAATTTGATATATATTTGATATAACTTAGAATGAATACAAGTTGTAAATTTCCAACTGGACGAAAAATGTCCGGACCAGGATTCGAACCTGGGATCGCTTGGCTGAAGCCGCCACGCTCTACCACTGAGCTATCCCGGTCGAATCTGGAGGGCATAATTCATCCAGTTAACCTTATTGATTAAAGCATCTGGTCTGATATTTTAATCAGCTCAACAGAAAAGATCGCAGGTAATGGAACTCCAAACGCTGGATACGTGAATACACTGGATTATTTTTTTAACACAATTATTTCAAATTGGTAAAGTAATCATACAAATGATTGAACATGTATGATTACTTTACCAATTAGAATGAATGATTAAATCACAGGAAAATAATTTACGAATATTAATTATTTTCTTCAATTATAGATATTCGGCAAATTACTTTTAATAAATAATACAGAAAGTGAATAAGAGCAAAGTGTTTCCATATTTGAGAGTAAACTGTATACTTTCTTATAAAATATTCTGTGACATACTTATATGTGTTTCCGTCATAAATTTAATTTTCATTCTTAATAAGATAAATAAGTGATATTTTAAGCAGTTGTATTACAATTTTAAGATATTACAACTTCGTTCGCATCCAAGTGAATAATATATTTAGTTCGGGATAGTTTTTCCCTATTTTGTAGTTATTAATTTGAGAAAAATTGACAATTAAGGCCTCTTTTCATAAACAACACCATACAATATTATTATTCAGACATCACATCTGGAGTCAAACACAAAAGGAAACTCTATTCCCCGTATACTTCTTCTACATAGAAACGAATGCATGAGGGAGTTATTCCTTCAACTGATAAAACGTGATCAGCTATGAGTAGAAAATATCTAAAATTTGAAAATCCCATTCTTGAATTTGAACCGTCTAGTGAAGTCCAGATTTTTTTTGGTACTCTAGTACATTCCAGTTGCTCGGTAGACTTTTTTTTATAATTCTGTCAAGTTAATAGTATAATGATTTATTTCATTTATGACCCTACTTCAACTTTATAGTGCAAAAAGCAGTTTTCAATTCACCTTTACTGTTTGTCATTTTTCAAATAAAATTATGTTCAATTTCCTTTATGTTTGTTTATACACATCGGAGGGAGGGGCAAATAAAATTTAAAAATCATAATTCTTCCTAATCATTACTTTTCAATGGAGCCAGGAATCACTTGCATTAAAGTCATAATGTAAGTGTATACATTTTTATTCTTTATTTAATTATAAAAACAAGAAACGCATGCGACATTCCTTTAAGCTGCATTGATATTTTATATCTAGATTGAAATAGGTGAAATCTCACCATTTTTCATAATTGACTGAGCAAGTTGATTGAGCAACGTACGGGGAAATGGTCTAAAATGATCCCTTTAAGGGAAAATTATAACTGTTTAAATAAAGATTTGGCCCTTTGATAATATGTTTCACACTATATTTTGCATTCTAAATATATTTTAATAATATTTTAAACCCAAATTGAGTAATGAAAAAAAAATAGATTTTTTAAAAAGTGTCCAAAGGATCATTTTACCCTCATCAAAGGGCAAAATGATCCTTCATTTAAAAATAATTGTAAATTGCTTTTTATCGGCAAAATAAAGGATATAAAAGTATACATATAAGTATAATTCACATCTAAAAACATACTCCATTATGTAAACCAAGCCATATTTCTGTGCACGAAAGACTGTATATCTAAATGACTATGAAAGTTAATGCTTACCTTACAACAGATTTATAAAACTAAATTTTTCAAAGAATTCTAATAGAAAGCGTAATACAGCGATCGCTTGAATTTCGCCATTGTTTCTTCTTCACTTATCACAACTAGTTTATGGGTTACCTTGTAGGTAGCGCGACCTGTCTGGAAGAAAGCCTATGTTTTGTCCGTTAGAGTCATTTTAGGCCACCTTCTTTTATAATAAAATTTTATATGCGTGTAATATGTCATTAAAAGCAATTGAAATATATGAATATATTAAAAGGATCGAAATAAAGTAATATCTTTTAAGAAAAACATAAAACAAAAATCCTAGATTAATTTACTTTACGAGTTTGTTTTCCTTAACTTTAACCATTCACGTTACGCACATAACTACATAAACGTTGCAAAACCACATAACCGTTAACATTAAGAATATTATGTAAACATTAATGGTTAACATTAATGGTTATCATTAAGGTTTAACATTAAACGTTAATCATTAACGTTACAAAATTACCGAGTTACCTTTTCTTTACTTTAGACATTTACTTGTTGCTTTAAAATTTCCAAAAACTCACCAGGAGACGAAATTTAGTTATAAATCTGCATATAGAGTTTGTCACAAGTTGGACACCGAGCTTTAAAATTTTACAATAGAAAATAAAAAATCATATAAAAATTCAAAATTGGCATTTTTAAAAGGTCATACCTTTTGTGGAGAGATATTTTGAAATAATTACATTTATAGACAACACCAGAAAGAATTTAGTAAAAATCTTTATTCTAAAAAACTACCACTGTTTCGAAATAATAGTTTATCTTTATTTACGTTTAAACGTTCCGTACGAAGTAAAATAAACATTTATATTAAAAAATAGTGGTGATTTAGTTTAGTAAAATATGCGCCGAATTGGCAACACTGATAAATATATGACACTGCACTTTTTGGACATGCAAGAATGATACAATTAAAATCAGAAAGCACAACTCCTTTTAAAGTGTGAATGCTAAACAAATTGAAGTATATTAAATATTTAGCCATTAATACAGCTTTAAACGTTAGTTTAAGCTTTATACAGAAAGACATTGTGGAAAGAAAAAAGTGGTCCGACCCTATACGTATTTCTAATATACGTTTAACCGATATACGTATAATACGTCGGTATGAATTACGAATACCTTAAACGATACGTTTAAACGCATCCGGATACGTATAAGCGTATATCGGTTATACGTATAATTCAAATATACGTATATTTCAAGTATACTTATTTACTTTTAATACCAATGGACCTCAACCCAGGCTAACGAAAAAGAAAGGCTACCGCGGTGCTTTATTCATATCTTTTTTTACAGACCGCAGGAGTCACGTGATGCTCGAATGCACCAATGAAGGTGCACGAAAAGAGCATCACGTCACTCTAGCGGTCTATAGAAAAAGATAAGTGGAATGTACCGCGGTAGCCTGTCTTTTTCGTTAGCCTCGACCTCAACAATCTTACGTCACTGAATGCAGAACAAGCTGGAAATCGTTGCCGTTACCATAGCAATCTGCATAATATGTTTCATATATAAGATCTTGTTATTTTTTCCTATAAATATTCTGAAAAAAATTTATGAATTTTTTTTGCAAGTACCCGCTACCTGAACAGGGAGTCAAGGCTGTTAAACACAAGGCATCGTGGTGCTTTAATCAAGGAATAACGATGGCCCCGGTAAACCGCACCGCGTGAATGCTGGACTGTAGCGGGTGTTTCTCAATGTCACTGTTCCGCAGACAAGCAGGAGAAAAGCATCTTTTTGCAGGCAATGAACGTAAACCGTTTAAACGTCTATACGTTTAACCGCTGGAGTCAGTTCCGTTTATACGCTGTACTGTATATGCTGTTTGTAAATACGCCTTCGCCGTATCAGACGTATCGAAAATCTGTGCCCGTATAATACGTATTATACGTATACTCGCATAAACGTTTAATAGGCAGCGATGGTATCAATTCAATTAATTTATAAAACTAAATAAAAACTTGCTTTTTTTCTTTATTTCATTAATAGTTTCATCCGCGCTCTGATAATTTATTATTCCTCTTAACACGATTTAAAACATCATTAAAACACATTTTTAACAGTATATGAAATAACTAAATGATAAAATGTTTAAACTTAAACAAAAAGATTAATTATAATTATTTTTTGTAAAGCATTCCACCGTAATTAATCTATATCATATGGAATCTTATTTCATAAGTTTATGTATCGTTCACTTTAGTACCTAATTTAGGAAGCATATCCAATATAAATTCCTCAATTAGCAAACATAAATTCCGTTTCTATTTATAATATTAATTGATATTTTCGGATTTCAATGTATATACAGCTGTTTTTACAAAATAAGAGAAAATCCGGCTATCCAAATTTAAACGCTTTTGATAAATATTTAATGAACGCAATGACAGTTAATTGATCAAAAATTATTTAATAAAATCCTTAGTAATAATGTAAAAGCTGATGGTATTCGTAGACTTACAACTATTTTGAATATTCATTAATTGGAATAAAAAATAACACCACTATTAGGAAATTCCTTTAAAAAATTCAAATTTGGAATCCCAAATGATTTAAAATAGTTTCAGCGTATGTGGATTTAACTAACTAAGAAAAAGTAAAATCACCGCATATTTAAGTCGTTCTTCTTAACTTCAACTTTTTAAATATTCAGAAGACTTTTTAGTTGTAGTTAAGTGCTTCTTACGTATTAGAGGACAGTGTCTAGAGGATTCGATCATTTTGAGGCATAAATAATTTATTTCGTTAATTAGAAATTCGAAATAAAAAAAGAATTTTTTCCCTTAGATTTTATTTTGCTTAGGGAAAAAGTATCATTTATGACTCTTAAATGTACAGCAAAATACGTTAAAATGGGCTGGAAGGAATTGGAAATAAAAATACTAATCTAAAAGATCGTAAAAAATACTGTTATCTTTATTTCTATTGCTCATAGTAAAAAATAAATAAATAATAGATTTTTGTTAAGATGAAATTTTACATATCTCTCCAGTTTTAATGTATTTCAATGTTATTAATTTTAAGTGGTTAAAAAGTTTTTTTAAACTACCCTTTGATTAATGATACTAGAGAATACAACTCGGTGTTCTCGAATTATTGAACATACTAGCCAGAGTACAGAACATCGGGGGGGGGGGGGGCATTTTTAAGTTAATCTCATTAGACATCGACATATTCCAATCAATTGTTTATAAGGTGTGCAATATGTTATTTATCGCCTATCTTTAATTTCTCAACCCTTGGTTGTAGACATATAGTTCCTATTATAGAAACGTATCAAATGAGGTAAATATTCATGTTGTGGCATTGTTTAAAGAAAAAATCAATTTTACAAAAAATATGAAATCTAACTTTTTATACGGTCTCCCAACCTCTATAGTTATATTTAGTGAAAGTTTACACATATTATAACAGATATACCACAAAAAGTTTGACTTCTGTACGACAAAAATTGACACAGTTATTAAATTTCAAAGTTTGGTTTTTTTGACATGATTTTTTCTTTCACTGGGGTAGCAGTTAAAAACGAATTAAAGTAGTTCGATAGCGAAATCAAGGAGCAATATCCTTTTCGCCAATTCGGTGTATCATCAAAGAGGGTTATTTCATCTAAAAGTTTGAGTTAACTTTTAGGTGTCGAACAACATTTTAAAGTCAAAGTGGGGTATCTTTTCTACAGACACCCGGAAAATAAAACATACCGACTAAGAACTAGATAAATGGCATGGGAATTCAAACGAATAGCCGATATATAACGAGCATTTAAATCGGGAGTATACAAATAATTAAAATAGTACCTCAGCGTCACACGTTTGGGATAAAACACGAGCCATCTAGCGGTGGACGTGCTAGTCAGCGCTGAGATCGTGATGGCAGGCTACACATACATGCAATATGCCGAAATGATACTTATTTATGGTGAATATCAAAATAATGCAAGAGCGGCTGCGAGGGTTTATTCAGAACGTTTCTCTAAGGATTGACATCTAACGCATGAAACTATAACTAATGCATTGGCGTCGTCTTAGACATATCGGCTCTGTTAGCACCACGACCCAGAACCAGTAGAAGGACAATGTGTAATGTTCGAGTGACACTGCAGGAGGTTTCTGGCATTCAGCCTTTTAAATCTACAGCTGAACATGGTGGAAATAGGCGATGGATATGGATACACGCGTCAGCATGTCTGACATTTGTTACATGCACATGGTGCTCATCCATACCATCTGACACTGGTGCAAGCATTGATGTTGGGTGACCACTCATGGCAATTTGATTATTGTATTTCATGCTCATCACTTTAGAGGAAATTCCGTCTTTCTTTGTGACATTCTGTGGACAAATGAGTCAACGTTTACACGGGGTGGCATTCTAAATGTGCAAAATGTGCATTACTGGTCTCTGGATAACCCCCACATCGCCCGCACAGTATGACACCAGGTACGCTGGTCAACGAACGTCTGGCGGGGTATATGGGGAATCCAGAATATTAGACCCATCTTCTACAATGGTACCTTAACGGGCAGTCGTTACCTGAACCAGCTACAAGACACGGTACGTGACTGGTATGCAGAGCGGCCTCTCCGACATGCATGCCTGGTGGGGTTTCAACATGATGGAGCCCTTCCGAATAAAGCATCAAACGTCCGTGCGTATCTTTGGATATGGTGGTTCGGTAGAGTGGCCACCGCGTTCGCCGGACTTGACGATCATGGACTTCTAGCTCTGGGGTTACATCAAGGCACAGGTCTATGTCACTGAGCCTACTTCTCTGGTTGATCTGAAGGAGTACATCATCCTTGCTTGTCGCACAGTTACACCTGCTATACTCCAACGTGTCCAGGACGCAGTATTGTCACGCATTCAATTGTGCATTGCCAAGAATGGAGAACACTTTGACCAGTATCGGTAGTAGATTCCGGCGTTTGATGTATTCATTTTTTATAGTAAACCGTTTCTGATATGATAATAAATTGGTATTTATTTTCTGTTTAATTTCAATATTTCATTTCTCGCTTTGTATACAACCCCTAAAAGTCAGCTCAAATTTTTAGATGAAATAACCCTCTTTAGTGATACCCCGATTTAGAGCAACCGGCTAAAGATGGTTTCGTCATATAAAGGACATCGCACCCTGATTCCGATCTCGAATTACTTTAATTCATTTTTTTAACTGATCCCTCAATAAAAGACAAAATCATGTGCAAAAATCTCAAAATTTGAAATTTAATAACTGTGTTAATTTTTGTAGTATAGAAGTAAAACTTTTTGTGTTATATCTGTTATGATATGTGTAAACTTTTACTAAATATAACTATAGGTATTGGAGACCGTATAAAAAGTTAGATTTCATACTTTTTATAAAATGGATTTTTTACTTTAAACAATCCCACAGCATGGGTATTAACTTCATTTTATACGTTTTCATTATTGGAACTATGTGTCTACTACCAACGGTTGAGAAATTAAAAGTCGGCGATAAATAACATATTTCACACCGTATATCTGTTTATTTGTATATATATATATATATATATATATAATTCGAAATACTGAACCATTTCGAATCTGATTTAGAAAGTGTGTTAATCTCAAGATCAGTATGTATCTCTTACAGTTCATCCACTAGGACACACAAAAGGAAAACATGCAAAACTTGCCATCAAGATGTCCGAAATACTAAACAAGTTAAAACATAATTGGAACAATGTAACAATTTTAAGTATATCTCATGAATTCCTTAGTCAGTATGTTGCACTTACAGTTCGTTTACAGGGACGCTCACAAGTTTATTTGGCATTTATTGATTTGTTTGGGTTATACTTTAACATATGAGCGATGACATCTTGACCGATGATCTCACCATTTTTAACATTATTGTTATAATTGTCTCAAATCTATTCAATTGCATTTGGTAAGCCTAATTTAAAATGGTATTGCAAATTTATATATGGTGTATGTACCTTAAATATAATTATATAAACAATTCAACCAACTCTTTTGCCTTGGCTGGAAGGATTTGTTTTAAATTGTAAACTGCAATAGTTCTTTTATATTTAAAATATTATTTTAGATTATTTAAAATATTAAAAAATATATCAATTATGTATTCAAATAAAACTTTCAAATTTATTTATTAAAATTAATAATTTAGTATTAGCTGCTTACCAGAGGTTATTTGTCAAAGAAATTTTCAAATATTTTTCTACATAAAGCAGCCGTTTCCATTCTGATTAATTCAGTGCTTTAGCTCATAGTTTGATTACATATCTGTTATATTTGTGTTTTATTTATTTATTTATTTATTGATGAAGCATTATTTCGTTATTTAATGTTAGACAAGAATAATATCTGAGCTATTTAAATATTTTTTAGCATAAACGGGTTAATCTTCCGTAATTGAGATGCATTATGTATTTTTTAAATCATGTTTGAAAAGTATTCGTAAGATTACAAAATAATCAGTAAACTGAAATACAGTTTCCACACAAATTGCATTTGAAAGTACATTATTTTACCTATTCGACGGTGAAAAAAATTGAAATTATTTGATAGATGGATATAATTAAATTTGCAAAAAAGGGAAATGGATTACTTAAATCGTTGCGACAGTTTGTTTGATGTTAGCATTATTCACTGCACGATTTATAATATATATCTATTTATAAGATTACTCCGGGACTGTACGCTTTTATTTTTACATTATTTTTATTGTAGATTTATAATACACTAAATACAACTTATAAGAAATCGCAAGAAAACATAAAGAATTTTCTTTTGAAAACTATATCTGGTTAAACAACTTTTAGTCGTTTTAGTAGTTTTCAACTTATCAGAGTATCTAATAATATTTGAGGTATTGTAGTCCCGTTTCAGATCTAAATAAGTCTCAAACAGCAAAAGTATATCTGATTAATATCGATCCACTTTCCAATATGTCGGCAGAAAGTTAGTAATCACCAAGCGATGTTATTAAGATATTTATCACACCACCTCGTTTCATGTAGTTCAAGACTGCTATTAAGAACAAATCGCATGAAATGAGTGATTCAATTATTTGATATACGTTACACAAATAATATTGAGCCGACAATATGTCTGAACACTTCTCACCTCAGTGAAATTTTCGTGTAGTGATCATATCATTTGACTAAAACTCACCAGCACCCGTCAAGATGTTGTAACCCCTGAAAATATTTTTTGTACACGTTTCAAGGACAGATAATTTTTAAACGGGCAGGCGAATAAGGTATAAAGAGATAAAATTTGATTTTTCTGTTTATTACCAACTACGAGGTAAAATATCATAAACCACCAGGAAGTACTCGGAAATATATTAACAACTGACCAAATTATCGAAAACTAGCAATAGAGAACTTCAAAATTGCTAAAATAGTAGTAGGAATACAACGGTTGAGAGGCTGTCTATTGAGCGAACAAGAAGACTTTCCTACCGATACCGGAAAGTTCGGTTACCTGGACGAAAATTAATCATTTTAGGGCATGTGGCAATGGTTCTACCACGATTATTTATTACTTCGGGATCATCTTAAAAGGTACAGTGATGTACAAAGAAAATGGGCAAAACATAATAAATTTCCAGAAGACCCAACAGGAATTTACAGAGAACTGAGAAGTCCTTTTCATAATCCCAAAGGACAAAAAAAATTTACGTAACAAAGTGTTGAAAACAATTTTTCAAAACATTAAAATAAACGAAAAGGAGTATAATATATATAGTACTGGTAATAACTGCAAATGTTCGTGCAATGCTTTGCAATAATTCAAAATTTTATTGCAGAAATCATTTACAAACTTTGGAATACCGGGATATCATCATGTAGTTGGATATGGCCTGGACATGTTTCACTAAATAGGAAAAAATTACAACTGATATAATTTTTTTTCTAATCAGTATGATTGTGTTAAGTACTTAAGTAATTAAGGACATATTTGGAGTGCATATATCTGTATATTTCTCGTACATGCTGTTCAAGATAAAACAATCTCGTCTGTTATCAAAAATTATTTTGGTTAATGTGGATTGTTAGCTTGTAATCCTTATATATATATATATATATATATGTCACCAAAATTATCTCTAAATCTAGTTCAAACAAAATGTGAACGCAAGTAAAAAAAAAAGAACATTTTCTTTATTTTGTTAGATTAAAGCATCTTTTATAATCAAGATCATTAAAATGTAGATAAACAATTATTGACAGTGTTCCGATAGTGTGCAATTTAGTTTGGATCTACAGAAGAAGAAGAAAATTTTTAAACGCACAATGGTATGAAATTTGCAGAGGTACACAGTTATAGTGAGATCATAATTTTGCGGAATTTTACATAATTAATTATCATTCATAGACTTGTAAGGACTGTTTAAAACAAAAGCACATTCAATGCACTAGGTAATTTAGATGCATCTTGGAATGATTAGCAAACATAAGAAGAAATGAACTAACAGATTATAGTAATAAAATTTAAACAGCCAGGAATAGAATGCCAGTATCAAATGATAAGTTGTACAAACAATGTTGAAATGGGCTGCAATATCACTTAAACAAACGTTGTAAAATCCTGAAAAATGCTAATGTTTTCGGCTAGAAAACGCAAGAAAAATATATCGAAAAGTTTGATTACATCGAATTGATGGCAAGAATGTCACAAAAAAGTTAAACAAAGTCCAGGAAGATAAATAATAAAAATATAAAATCCAAGGGTCTTCGAAAGCAAAAAGACGAGAGAGAGAAAAATATAAACAAGAAAGTATGAAATAGGGACGAAAATATCCTTTCTTTTTGTACTTCGACATCGTCAAACAGTGACATCACAATGACGTTTAATATTATTTATGAGGCATATCTAATAAATAATTTACCTTCACGAAACGAAGATATAATTTATTTTTAATTTTTGTAGGTAAAAAAAGGGCGATTTATTTGTGTTGTTATCCTCATATTGTGCAATAATGTCCGTTGAAACCACAGTTGTTGTTGTTTTAAAAAATACGTATATTTCTAGTTAAAAGTTTAGTAAATGTACTTAAATATAATTAAAACCCAACTTTTTAGATTTGTCAAAATACTTTCCATTCGGTGTCATACGTTGGGTCTAGACTTCCAACAATTGTAATATAATTCAATGCAGCGTTATATAATGCAGCGGCATTCAATGCAGCGTTCACACACTTGAAGATACTACAATTTGAGCTGATAATTTCATACTGTACAAATATGACATTTGCCATGAATTGGTAAAAAATATACGTTTTAAAGATTCTGGAATGATGTAAAAAATAAGAAGATTTTTCTTCTGATGGCAATTACTTACGGTTACTATAATATTAAGAAATGAAAACGTAGAATAGATATTCCATTTGAAAATTAAATTCTATCAAAAATACTCGCGTAATTATGGCAACCACTATCTTTTACACAGCTAAAATTGAGGAAATGAGAGGAAGAAACATACGCGACCAAATACCACATAATCTTTTAGTTCCTAAATAAAATCGTTTTATAGTTCTTCAAATATGCATAAGATTTCTTTGTATTGCTTATTTCAAATATCATTATAAACGGGCTTATTCTATTTTTTAAATAAATAGAGGAATTTTGGAATATTATAGAATTAGACTTTTTATGCACAGGTTTTAATTTAGTATGAATGGAGAAGAAAACACCCATTTAGTTTTGAGTTAGGATAAATGTAACAACATGCATATTTGTGCTAATTTGCACTTAAAAATGTTTAGGGGACTATTTTCTAACAATTGGAAATATATATATATATATATATATATATATATATATTATTTATTTATTTTTTTATTTATTTATTTTTTTCGGGATAAAAACTTTAATCTGAATTTCGAATGTGAGAAAATCCACTATAACTGAATGTTTAAATGTTAAAATTTAATTTTACTGCAGTCCAATAATAAACAAAAATTTAAAATAATTGCAGATTAAACAGTAGCATTGAAACAGAAAGTAAAAAGAAAAAAACAAGAAAGTAACGAAATATGTCAATAATCGAAACATCAATGTTAGATATATTAATATTATGGTAATTTGTGATATTTCTGAACGCGCTTTAATCCGTTAGTAAGAGTCTTCAATCTGTAGTTCGCGAGGCAACAAGCAATCACTATTTCAACATGGATTTTTTTTTTCTTTATTTTATGACAAAAACTTTAATTAAATATGATGAATACTACCTTTCGAAATTTTTGGTGGCAAACAGCTTTCAATCAAAAAATGTCCCCAATTTTAGAAGGTAGATACTTTGCAACCTGTTTTTTTACCGTATCATATTTCACCTTTCTTCCATTTTTGCGATTAAATAAAATGAATAAGTAAATAATCTGATAGAAAAAAACTTGCAAACTTAAGTTTTATTGCAATGTTATCCATAATGATTTTAAAGATATTAAAAATAACTTTCGCTACACTCATAATTACTACCGATAAAGAATTTTTTATTTATTATAAGACCTTGTTATTAAAGAGAAATCTCCGGATATAAAAATATTTCATCAACCCAGAAAATTGATAACGAAAAAATTTAAAATTTAAATAGACTCTAGAATTTCAAAAAATATAATGAATGACTTCTTAGCATATCTTCATCTGGTAAAAGAGGGATATTCATTCGGTTTTAGATATAGCTCTGTAAAGTGGGCAAGATAAGTGATACTTTTGGAAAAGAGAATACCAATAGATTGTTCTTTGTAATAATACTTAAAAGATAACAAAAATCACCCTTCCATCAAATTTGAAACTATAAATTTGCAAAAAAAAAAAAAATCTTGTTAATTAATAAAGTCTTCTTCAAATTATTTAAGGAAACGCTTGTTACTGAAAAGTTATGACAGGTACTCATCTCTCCAAATAATAAATAATTATAATCAGGTAACATATGCATAGTTAAACTATACATGAACATACGGAATGCTGATTATTATATTTTAAGACCACTTCTTCTATGTCTTATAACATCAGATTAACAAACGCTTTCACGTAGCTGTAATTAGAGCTCGTTGATACTTATACTTTATATTTTCATCTTGTTAAAAGCTGCACAAGTTTCGTAATTAAAGTTTTCTACTCATCAAGTATACGTGCGCTAGGAAGACTCTTAAACTGTCATTATAAGTGAACTTATATTTGTTAAAACGTGATAATTTTAAAAGTATACATAATTATGAATTTCCGAATATGAATTTTTAAATCCACTGATATTCAAGCGCATGACTTTAAGTTAATGAAATGAATATGAACTCTACTATTGTGCCCTATAAGTATCTTCAATAACGTATTTAGCTCTCATTATTATAAATTAAACAAAATATTCACAAACGGATATCTAATACAAATAATTTATAAAATGTAATTAAAAGATACATTTAATTTTTTATTAGTTTCAACTGACAAAAATGTTATTATATATAAATTGTCACCGTTTCTTATGTATAGTAGAGCATCTAATGTTTGTTAACTTTACTTGAGGAATCGCAATTGACACAATTGATGGAATGATAACAATAAGGGTTCCTAAGTCCCCACCACTCACCATCAGATATCACGGACCAAGGATGCTTCCTGTGAAAATACGTTAAGGACAACTGAAGCAATTTAAAAATCATTGTTTAATGAGATCACCATGCTGTAAACGTGGACCACAGGAGTTTTTGAACATTTAACACCTGATATGACAGAATGATCATATATGGCGGTGTGGCGTTGATTATTTCGCCACATACGTAGAATTTTTTTAGCCGCCATAAATTAATAGTTAATAGAGAAGTAAGGTAACACAAGGCCGCTGAACAACTAGCGGAGATAGAATAAGATGACATCATGATTGCGATTTTAGACTGTGTATTAATACACGATAAAACACGTTCCGAAAGCACTATCATCGGGCTGCAGAAATAGTATATTGCTGAGAAGAAAGCGATTTTCAGAAGATATTAGAGAATAGCAAGCAGGGGAAGAGTGATAAAAAAGGTTACAAACTTCTTCAGCAACTGCAGTGAAGTATTGGCGAACTTACATAATCGCAATTAACAATGTCTAGCATTAACGGAGGCAAGAAACAGGTTGCTATTTTTCCGTTAATGATAAGTCAACGAAAGAGTGGTGAAAGTCAATTATGAATTTTAACGCCATAATGATCAGCCTGTAAAGTGGAAACCAAGCAAACACATGTCTATAATTTCTGACTGGGTGACATCAAAGGATTGAGAGACAAGAAATAATATTATCACATGTACGTTAAACTAAGATAAATAAAAAGGAATTTGGATGACATGCGAAAGTAATAATTTTGTAATTTAACTGAAATGATATTGATGGAGTGGAAACGATCAAAAGATTAGACGGATTGCGCCTTGGTAAATTTTCGATTCCTTCGGGAACACCACTCAGATACACCGGGAACACATCGGGAACACAACACAAGGCGGATAAAAAATTCTTTTTAGGAATTATTTACAGGAAATAAATATTTTTTGTAACCTGGAAATTAAAAATACATTTAAATATAAAATTTAATAATATTCTTATTTTATAGGGAAGGGATAAAATGAATTAACATTGATATGCAATATGTGAAGTTAGCCTCTCTTCACAGGCATAATTTAGAATATGTATTTGAATTTCTGAGAGCAAGTAAAATTGCACAGGTGAAAATGTTGTGGGTACTGATTCATAATTTTTAGAAGCCGCAGAAGATTTTGCTACCACCCATATCATATAATTCACATTGCATATCAGATTGCATATACTTGTTTTTACTGAAACTTCTTTAAAATACAGATGTTTAAGTTAGATGTAGAAGAATGTTTCAAACATCTACTGGTAATTCTTTTGAAAATACACTAGTTTCTAAAAATTAAGGAAAAATCACAAAAATAGCGATACCTCGTCCAAAAATAAGTAAAAGCAGTATGAAATTTGCATATATTGTTAAATAAAAGATGCTGAATAAAAATACTAAATGCAAATTAGTGGCGCTGCAATCGCATTACGTCATTTCTGAGGAACATGAAAATGCACGTTAGACTATAAGGCTGCAATTGTCTCTGTGATAGTGATATTATACATCTCGGATAGCCAATTCATTTCAATGACCTCCAGGCATCATTTTCCCGCAGAACTGCGATTTATAGCTATTTGGAGATTGGAGGCAGGACAAAGTCAAACAGAGGTGGCTAGGTAGCTAAATATGAGTCCTTCTGTGGTTCATAGGCTTTGGTAACAATTTAAAACCACTGCTTCGGGATCAGGAAGTTTCAGCCAAGGACAGCCAAGGGTTTCGACAAGAAGCGATGACCGATATTTGCGGTTATGTGTACGAAGGTATAGCACCGCAATCGCATATCATCTTAGATCCTCCCTTGCTGTAGCCGATGGAATGTTGGTTTCAATGTCTACTGTACGTAGAAGGCGTCACGAAGGTGGACGTCACGCGAAAAGGTCAGCAATTTGTGTGCCTTCATCTCACGTCACCGGAAGGAACGTTTCATATGGGGACGTCAACATGTACACTGGCCTTTCTGATCAATAGAGGCGTGTTCTCTTCACAGATGAGTCCCGGTTTAACCTCAATAGTAGGAATTGTTTGATTTGGAGAGAACAGTGAACACGATATTATCCATCAAACATGCGTGAAAGAGATTCATACGGAGGAGGAAGTGTCTGCGTTTGGGGTAGTATCTCTTTGGGTGGGCGCACAGACCTCCATGTATTTCCACGTGGAATCGTGAATGCTTGCGTCTATAGACATGTCATCCTTGATGCTTATGTGCGCCTTTATGGCGGTGCAATAAGTAATGATTTACTGTTCCAGGACGACAACGCTAGACCGCTCAGAGCTCGCATCGTGGAAGATTATTTCCAGCACCAGGCAATTCAGTGCCTGGAATGGCCATCTCGATCACCGGACTTGAATCCAATCGAGCATTTTTGGATGCTTTAAAAACAAGTCCCAGGCAGCACATCCTTATGGGCCCATGTGGGCAAAAGTGGGTCAGGGATATAGATCTATATGGGCAACCTATATAGGCCCGCGTAGAATGTCCACTTTTTTTTCCATATGGGCCCATATGTGTTATTTATACATATCTATATGGATGCCTATGTAGATCTATAATGATATCTATATGGATCTATAAGGGCTACCTATACAGATCTATAACGATTTCTATATGGATCTATATGGGCCACCTATATAGGCCCACGTAGAATGTCCACTTTTTTTTCCATATGGGCCCATATGTGTTATTTATATATATCTATATGGATGCCTATGTAGATCTATAACGATATCTATATGGATCTATAAGGGCTACCTATACAGATCTATAACGGTATCTATATGGATCTATAAGGGCTACCTATATAGGCCCATGTAGAATGTCCACTTTTTTTTCCATATGGGCCCATATGTGTTATTTATATGTATCTATATGGATGACTATGTAGATTTATAGCGATATCTACATGGATCTATAAGGGCTACCTATATAGGCCCATGTAGAATGTCCCCTTTTTTTTTCATATGAGCCCATATTTGTTATTTATATATCTATATGGATCTATAAAGCTATTTACACAGATCTATAAGGATTTACATGTTGCAGATTTAAAAATAAAATTAGTAATGTACTTTAGCAACTGTAAAAGTGTTTTTTGAAAAGTTGTAAAACAGCTATAGCTATTTAATGTGATTATATGTCATACCTATATATTAAAATATAATAATAAATGAAATAGTTATAACGATTCGAAACTTGTTTAGCTTTCAAAATATTTTTGCAGGCTAAGCACATAGTCAAAGTATAGTATCCTAACAATATATAAAACTTTAGACCAATACTGAATATTTCTGTTATCCATATAGAAAACAAGTGTAAAACCATGAATTCAATCAACTTCCATTATCGTATTTCTTAATACCAAAACATGAGATTTAGTATCTGAGCAGCATGAATGGTTTGACACTCCTCATTTTCAAAATGTTTCATAAAACAGTCAGTAAATTTTAACACTGTAAAAAACATGAATTTACTCAAAAATACTTAAATTCAATTTTTTTTTTTTTTTTTAATGACAGATTTATTTTTAAACCACACTAGAACGTACCCATCCCAAAAATTTTACAGAATTTATTATAATTGCATAGTTTTATGATATATGCTATGCATTGTACCGTTGAAATTGTAATAAAAATCTTTAAATTAAAGACTTTGAACTATAGCAAAAGAAATTCTCAGAAACAATCCAGATCAAATTAATTTGCAAATCATTACTCTGATTTTCTGCACCTAATAAATTGTATTATTTATTTTTGCAATGAATTTATAATTATTTCTTTTTTGTTCAATAATCTCAACAAGTTGATCTGCTGTAAACTGAGTACTGGGCTAAATAGAAAGTAATATTTAAACAATAAAGCAAGACCAGTGGGCCCATGCGAAGATTTGACACTGCAATCTAATATTTTTTATAAATATGTAATACTTCACAGATGCAGATTTAAACTTCTAAAGAAAAAGTAAGGATAAAAATATCTGCAAACAAAATTTAGTTTTTAGTCAAGCCAGAATATCATATAATTTATTCAATCAAAGTTAGAGTAAAAACTGATCGAAGACTGCAAAAGGCACGTGCGAGAAAAAAAATTTAACAATCATATTTTAACTGCATTAGAGGACGACATCATCCGCTTCGGGAAAAACATTGGACATAGAAATATAAATCTAAACATTTCAATTTCAACTTCGCTTTTTAATCCTAAATATAAAATAAACCCATGTAATGTTTTATATTAATCGTTGCTGAACATCATATAATGTGGTATTTTATTTTGTGGCAACAGTAATTTGAGGAAATGCTTTCATTTCTTTTATGAAAACAATGCCGATTTAATTTTTAATTATCAGCAAATTTTTATCAAAACACATGTTTTAGAAAAATGTAAGTGTACTATGTCAGAAGTCTGTTCAAATGGTATCTCATTCGTCGTTCTATGTTTTGTATTTTCTTAGAAAAAGAGATGTTGACAGGAGAAATAATATATGCGATATTATATAAGAATTAAGTAAAGTAAGAAATGTCAATGAAATACATTTAATTTTGAAGATATGTAGAAAATCAGAAATCTTTTTCAATTGAAGATTATATTCTGACACAGCTACCAGAAACTATGCAGTTAACACATTGACCACTGTAATAAAAAAAATTACATTCAAGCCAACTTCTTAAAAAATAACCATACATTTTTATCAACTTTATGCAGCTAAATACATTTATTTAATGCAAATCATGTGTGCACCATGCAGCCTGAGAAGCATTTTTTGTCCGATGGACTTGGGGAAGGTGTGCACATGTGATTCAGCAAGTTTTACTTTTTCTCAAAATAAAAATAATTAAAAATTTATCATTTTACTGAATAGTAAGAAATATTTAGATATTTCTTCATACTGTTAATAAACAAAAGTACAATGATTACATGAGATTTTTCATACCACTATTTCAGGTTTTAAGCATTTTAACAGCACAATTTTAGACAGTAAGTTCACAATAATTTAAGCAATCCTTTTTTCACAAATTTAAATACTTCTAACCTTCACATTATTTTTGCACTGTCAAATAGAAGAAAAAATATCTAATTTTAAATTCAATTAATTTAAAAACGGTATTTCAATTTATTGATTTTTTTATTTTTAAAATAATTTAAGCATAACTTTTTAAAAAAACACAGTGCATGCAGCTTGATTACAGAAGATTAACACATTTGCGAGTAGAAATTTTTTTGGTGATTTCCTCGGGTAAGCAGCTCATTCAAAAATATTATTCTTTCACAGTTTCATACTTACTTACTCTGCTAGCCTTAATTCCTAGCTAGCCTAATTAATAGCAGGGCTGCCACTGGTAACATTTTTTTTTTGTGCTCATCTTATTCAATATGAATAATAACTAATAATTCAATAATAACATATCAATATATATATATATATATATATATATATATATATATATATATATATAAAGTTGCCAATGGCAGTCTTGCAATAGCTGAAATAAAAATGGACACCTATACAATAAAATAGGAACACAATTTAGTTGGTTTGCGGTATGCCGCTCCTTTTATTGAAAGTACAAATTATACAGTTTAAAAAATAGACTAATAACTTTTCAATATAATCTTATTTTACTTACAGTTTCCCCTCAAACAATTTAATGAGGGTGATATACCCTGTCTGCTGGTTTAAAAAATAAAGTACAAAAATTATGCCTTTACTTCTTTTTATATAAAAATCGAAAGAAGAGCTTACGATGAAGATCATCTATAATAAACATGCCGGGTTCTAAGGCTTGGTATCATTTTAATTAAGATTCTGAGTCTGGTAACATGAGCTCCAAGCTTCTGGTAAATTTCACCACCTGTTTTAAAAAAGTAAGAGTAAAATTTTTAAGATATAAAATGGCTTGTACACACATAAGATAATTAAGAATGCAGAAATCTGCTTGTTAATGTTAAACCTATGGGGAGGTTCTTTTCAAATTTCTTGTTTGAATTTTAATATTTTTAAATGATTTTATTTTGAACAGGAAAGCTGAAGTCTATCTCCAATAGGACATTTTTTTTTACTTTTCGATTTTGGTTGCAGATTTTTTTTAATAAATGTTCTTTCACTTTCGAAACTAGTTCCAAAAGTGGAAGAACCTTTATTAAAAAAAATCTGCAACCAAAATCGAATCAAAAATAGCCATATTCAAGATTGATCTCAGTTATCCTATGACAAAAAAAAAAAAACTTTGTTTGAAAATACTAAAATTCAAACAAGAAATTCGAAAAGAACCGGTCCATAGGTTTAACATTAGCCGGCGGGCGTTTATACATGAGTGAAGAGTACCCTCAACATTAACTTGGGATTGTTGTCATTTGACTAGCAGTCTCTTAAAACAGAAAAAAATCATTTATTACAACTTGATACCACTTTTCAGACACTTCAATTTTCAAGCAATAGTGTCACATTTGAGCTATATTTAATTTTTTTTTGTTTGTTGATTATTCCCCTTTCAATTTCATAATTTAATTTGAAAATTAAGGCGACAGTGGACAATAATCTTTTACATTTATAAATCAATTGCTATGATGAAGCATTGCATGAGTTTATAGATGGATAATACCAAATTGAAAATAAGATGAAATTTAATTAAAAATGTTCCTTGTGCATCAATTTTTGCTTCAGCCACAATGGTTTTTTTTTTTTTTTTTGTATTATTTTCTTTTAAGTTAGATTTATACAGTTTAAAGGTTGATACTTAATTTTAAAAATAAAAATGTAGGAATTTTAGGATTTTTTTTTTCAGGGTGCTTTTAAGGAAGAAAAAGAAAGAAAGAAAGAAAAAGCTTATACACTGATAAAAACTGCAAAAAATCGTCAAATGATATGGGGGAAAAATCACGAAATTAGTCTAACAATCATGGAACAGAATTGGGTAATTCGTTGAACCACAGCTAAAAAAGTGTGCAATTCGTAAAACAATCGCAGAAGAGAAAAAAAAAAAAAAAAAAAATCACAAAATTCCCCAATTGATAGTGGAAAAATAATGACAATATTCATCAAATGTTCTCGAGTAAAAAAACTGCGAATATCGTCAAATGGTTTTGAGAAATTTTTTTTTTGCAAAATTCGTCAAATGATTTTGGTAGAAAAAAAAAAATCGCTAAATTTGCCAAATGGTTTCAGGAAAACCTTCGCAAATGGTTTAAAAATTTGTCGAGCTACAGCGGAAAAAAAAATCACATTTTCCATTCAATCATCACAACTAGCAATTGTGACTATTAAGTTTGGCCAGTGGTAGCAATTAAGTCAATCGCCAAATTTTCAGTATTACTCGCAGACTGACAAGTGCTAATTTTGTTCTATAATATATATATTCAATATTTAGAATAAAATATTTCATTTTTAAAAATGTAAATCTTTTTCAGCAAGTAATAACACGATCTTTAAGATTTTGGTCAAGTTGTAAAAGAAAATATACTATATGAAGCTCAATAAGTGAAGATTAAAAAATTTGGAGCCAGTTATAGCATTTCAATACCAGTTTGTCTTCTCTTCATTGTGGAATCTAATAAAATATTGACTTGGAGGTATTAATGAAAAAACAAAATCACAAAAAGTATTTGAATATAAAAAGTTAATACAAATAAAGAGTAATTCAAACATTTTAAGATAAGTATATGCATAAGTACTGGTTTGTTATTTACTCGCTTGCAGTGCCACATAGCGCTCATATATTTTTACCACATATGCAAAATGGCAACTGCTGAGCGTAAAGCATTTTGTGTTCTGCAATTTGTTAAGAGTGAATCTGTAATTTCAGTTCAACCTGCATTTTGCTTAAAGTTGAATTGTGATCACCATGTGGCAAAAACATCCACCGATGGTATAGGCAAATCAAAATGAACGGATGTGGTTGAAAAGGGAAAAACACGAGACGATCAAAAGTGTATGTACAGGATGTTGATTGTGATTATCTTCCCAGCCTAGTCCTAAGAAATCTGTTCAGAAACTAAGTCTTGAACTTCAGTAGCCACAGACGACAGTGTGGAAAATTTTAAGAGCATATTTACACATGCATCCATAACAGTTACAGTTGGTACATGCTTTAAAGGCTGACTATGGTAATTGTCATGGAGTACATTAGGGATGCACCGAATAGTGATTTTGGCTGAATACTGAATATTCAGTCCACAGGCAAACTGAATGCCGAAGAGTAACAGTGAGACCAAATACCGAATATTCAGTCAACTGAATAACTATTCAGCCAAATATTGAATTTTCGATATTTCAGAGTTTAAAAGTATTAAAAGTTAAATTATAAAACAATTTTAGATAATATTTAACACAGATACTAACATTTTATAAACTAGACCTTTTTACAAGAAACCTTTACATTTACATACCAAAAAAGAAAAAAAAAGTGTGCTTTGTTATAACTTAAATGTGTGCTAAGTTATAACTTAAAGAGGATAGTCTTAATTTTTGTTTTTTAATAAAGCTTTAAACTTCATAGCTTTTTCTGTGAATTAAAATAAATTTGTAAAATGTTCTTATATTCCTTAAATACTTTAAAATCAAAGAAAATTTTTGAATGAATTAGATGAAACATTTTACAGTGATATAGTGTTTATTTGTCAGGAAGGGACTAAAGTAAAACAATACAATATATTAAAATGGTGGCAAACCAGCAAGAATAACTTTCCTGCTCCTTTTGATTTGTCAAAAATAAACCAGGAGCAGGTGTCTGGAATGAACGATCATATTCAGAGGTTGTAAACATACAGGGTGTTTATACATCTTGGAACAAACTTTCTGCATAGATAAAGTTTATAGATAAGTTGTGTTGGTCAAGGCAAACATTTTTTGAGCAAGAAACATCTCAAGTCACTTATTCTATCAAAAATACAAAACATTCAATTAAAAACACAGGGTGTGTCACTGCAAGCTGAAACTGAATTTTCTGTCACATCTTTAACAACAATGAAGATATTTTAAAGAAATTTGCATCGTATTAATTTTGCTTGTTGCAAATATGATATTATTGGAAGTGGCTGAATTTTGGCTAGTGACACAGATATAAGTAGTACTGTCAGCTGCACTCTGAATAAAGGAATATCTAGCTCAGTTTTGCTTAGATATGAATGGTGGCAATTTCCAGTACTTCTCGGGATTCACAGAAATCAAAGTAATTATGTTGAAAATATAGTCACAAGATCTTCAATATTATTAAAGTAACAAACAGAAATTCAAATTTGACCTGGAGTGAGATGCACTTTATTTCTGATTGAATAAGTGTGTTGTGATCCTGGTTTCCTGGACAAAAATTGTCTGTCTTGATGTCTGTTATCACTTGCCTGGTAGCAGAAAGTTCGAGACAGGCGACGTACGTCGCAAATTTTTCCCCCTCTTCTGCAGATTTTTTTCTATGGAATTTTCTTCGGCTCACAGATTTTTTTCCCTCTTTCTGCAGATTTTTTTACTTCGTCAGTGGGCGCGGTGCTGCAGCCACACTTTCGCTTCGCATCTGGAGAAGCGCTATGATCTTCTGCGCATCTCCTCATTCTTTGCAAGCTACATAAAAAAAAATTTCTCCGACATCCCTGCTCAATAGACCAACAGCGTTTGCTCATATACTGTGCGTGCATCTCGCCAGAAAGTTAAAAGGAGAAAATCAGTGAAAAGCGGTTGAAGAAATCAGCGAAAAGCAGGCCTTGTCTTTTCTTTTATAGATGCAAATGAGCTCTGCTTTTTTTTTTTTTTTAAATAGCGGCATAGCGTTTTGGGTTTGCAAAAAAATTTCTGTCTGCATATTTCACCAATAGGCCGAGGAAAAAAACTGAAAATTTGCCAATTGGGCACAGAAAAATTTTGCAAAGTTCGTTAAACAGTCACGTGAAAATATTGCGAAATTTGTTAATTAATTGTGTGAAGAAAAAAAAGTCGCAAAATTTGTCAGTCGGTTGTGGCAAAAATTGCGAAATTCAACAGTTGATCGCAGGGGGGAAATAGCAAAATTCGTCTACGATCGTGTGAAAAAAAAAAAGCCTGCGGGTTTTGCCAGTAAGACGCAGGAAAATATCACTAGTTTCGTCCATCGATCGTGGGAAAACTATCTAGAAATTCATCTGTCTGTTACGGAAAAAAATCGTGAATCTCTTCAGTTAGTCACAGAAAAAAAAAAAAAACCCAAATTCTAACATTTGCTGCAGAAGAATATCGCAAAAATAGTCTATAGATAGCAGGAAAATATTGCGAAATGTGTCAGTCAGTCGCGAGAAAAAATTGTAAATTTTGTCAAGCTATTGCAGGTAAATAGCCAAATTCGCCGATCGGTCGTGAAAACAATTGTGAAATTTGTCCACAATTACATGTTAAAAAAAAAAAGAAACACGCGCGTTTCACCTTAAGACACGGGGAAAAAATTCGGAAATTTGCTTATTGGTTGGCAAAAAAAAAAAGGCAAAATTTGTCAATTGGTAGCAGGAAAACATCACAAATTTCTTCAACCAATCGCAGGAAAACAATCGCGAAATTCATCGGTTGGTTACAGAAAATAAACGTGAAATTAGTCAATATGTCGCAGGGAAAAAACTGCTCAATTCACCAATAGGTTGCTGGTAAATATCGAGAAACAAAGTTAAAAAATTGCATGTAACAGTAACACTTTACAAGATATTAATTATTGATATACAGTAAAAGACTTCTTTATTACATATAATATTGTACTGTTTAATGTAAAATTTTGCATATCAATGTAGCATTTGAGGTTATTTGACATAAGATTGTTTTGGACATAGCAGTTTAAACTCTCAAACACAGACACATGTCAAAGACCTTCCAATTCTGAATTGTAACAAAGTTTACACCTGCAGATTATTTTCTGCCGCTGAAATATCCGTCGCAGACACTTAGAGAATTTTCTGCTTCTGGGATCACTTGTGTAAGCTTTTTTTATTTTGTTTAGAAACGATGTTTGCGAAAAAGCAAGAAACAGGCTATTTACTAGGCAATATTCAGGAAATTGCATTTATTTGTGCATCATTAATCCTATGAAGGTCATCATTAATGGTTAATTTTCTTAAGGGATACTTTTCAAACAGTGAATAAATAATGTAAAAACATTTTCTTTCATTGAAATATGATTCTATTTCTAATTATTTTGAATATCTTTATTGACAGTTAAAAGTAGAAATTGTGGGTTTTTAAAAATAGTTAAAAAAAAGTTTTTTAAGTATTCGGTTTGGCTGAATATTTCGATATTCGGCCAGGCCGAATAGTTTGACATTTGGTTTATCTGAATATTCGGTAATATGGCCGAATACCGAATATTCGGTGCATCCATAGTGTACATACACCATATTGAACATTTGTAAGAAAAACTAGGTTATTTTAGGACCTTCAATTTGATGCATGATTTGTTGTAAATTGTCTAAATTAAACTTATAATATACCATTGTAACTGGGACATTATTTTATGGACACCCTGTATATGCATGTACAGTAATAGAAAATTATTTTTTAAAAAGTTAAAAAAAATCTTTTTTTGCCAACCTTGTTTAAAAACATTGAGTATATATTGAATTCTTAACACTTATTCCAATATAGTAAAAACAATAAAACATACTTACATTATAGTTAAGCATCATCTTTAAAAATGGACTCCGAATTAAAAGTTGCTGTGTTACTTGGTGTTAAATCTGTTAAATTAAATAATTTAAAAAAAAAACTATCAATTCTTTTAAATTTAAAATATTTAAATTTCATTTTAAATACATGTTCTGGATCTGTTTTGTGCAGTAAACTGAAAATTTTGAAAATTGATGAAATATGTTGAAATTGTTGAAAATGTCAGCATTTTCAGTAAAATATTTTTTTTTCTTAATAACTATACAAAATCAAAATTCAATAAAAAATTTAACTTTTAGTTTATTGCACAACTACAAATGCATAAGTCAAGTTGCAAAAAATTTCATAAGCATCTCCGTATGAACTTTAGAGTCAACAAATCTATAAATATTTCAAAATTACAAAATTTTAAAAAAATAAAATAAAAATTATAGATTAGTTTTATGCTATCATACATATCATTGCAGGGCTTGAAATTCAGAGCGGGGTGGCAGAATTCACACACAAAATTTTCAAATCCTGCCCGAAAGTATATCATGGGCGGGAGACTCCACACCGGAAAAAATCCACCATTTTCCGGAGAATTTTGCTTTATGAAATAGCAATCTAGTCCCGCGACCGACTGACAAATTTTGCAATATTTTCCTACGACAGAGTTTATACTCTTTTACCACAATCTTTTATCGAATTTTTGTATTTAATATTTAAATAGCAGAAACTGTAGACGCCTCATTTAATTGCAGGATTTGTAATACTTTACTGCATTTAAATAAGGCAAAAAATTCTATTAAAAATTGTGGTAAAAGCGTATGAACCCTGTACGATTGATCAACGAAGTTCGCGATTTTTTTCCCCCTCGCAACAAATTGAGTTTTGAGATTTTTTTCATATGACCAATTGACGAACTTCGTGATTTTTCTATGGGGGACCGATCAACAAATTTCACACTTTTTTTACCGCAGCCAAGTAGCAATTTTCTCGATTTTTTCACGATTGATTAGGGAATTTCATGGTTTCTTCTTGTGACAGACCGATGAAATTCTAAAATTTTTTTCCTGTGTTGTGTACAACTGAAATTTTATTAATTTTTTTCCCTATGACTGATTAATGAATTTTGCAATATTTCCGTACAACCGATTGGCAAATTTCAGTTTCTTCTTGTGACAGATTGATGAAATTCTCAATTTTTTACTGCGATCGACTGACGAATTTTGTAATATTAACATGACCAATTGACAAATTTTACAATTTTTTCACCATGACTAACAGACAAATTTCACGATTTTTTCTGCAACAGATTAACAAATTTCTCGCTTTCGTCTGGCAACAGAAAAATGACATTCACTATTTTTTACCTCTTGATGATTAAAATTTTGCTTTTTTTTTCTACAGTTGACTGGCAAATTTTGCATTTTTTCTCATGAACAATCGAAGAATTTCACAATTCTTTTCCCTCGACCAATTGACGAAATTCACGAGTTTTCCCCCTATGACTGATGGACGTATTTCGCAATTTTTTTTTTTCTGTGACTGAAAAAGGTAAACCAAAGGGTACCTTGCGAAAGAGGTTTCAGCACCATAAATCGAAGAAAATCTAAATTCAGAAATTCATTTAATAATCCAATTCTTAACCTTCTCACCGTCCTGAACTGATATATCCATTCACTATGCTGCAGAATATGCTACACAAATATAAAGCAGTTTTAAAACTCTCAAGGGTTAAACTCATACACGTAATTAAGTTTTTTATATCAAGTTTGAAAATTTATCTTTTTTTAGCACTTTAGAAAATTACAGAGAAAATAACATTAAAAATTTACCCTTTTGCTCGGCAGTCAGGGGATTAAGGCCCCATAACATTTGATGAAAGTTTAAAATAGTCGTCGTATATGTAAAGCTTGACTTTCTTCCTTTTTTAATAATAAATATTTTGAGTAATTATTCTGAGTCGCTGATTTAAATTTTTTCAATGGTATTCTGTCATATCTGTATTAATGTATTTTAAATACCATGCAAAACAATAGTTGGGTTTAAAGATTTTTTTCTCCATCCCAAACAGTTTACCCCCCCCCCCATTTAAAAATGTTGGGAGGGAGATTCCCCTAATAGGGGAAATTGAATTTCAAGCATTGCATTGTATAAAACTTTCTAAAATTTCAACAAAAAATAAGTTGCTCGGAATATTTTCAATTTGCTGAAACAAACAAAAAAAAAAAAAAAAAAAGTCGAGAAAATAGCATTTAAAATTACATTTTAATCACTATTACATACACCTTATGTCCCCTTCTTTAAAATTAAGTAACAATAACTATTTTTAACAAATTTTTGAGTCAAATAATTTGTTTTTCTGTTAGACAATTTTGGATTCAATTTGGTTTGCCAATGCATGAAATTGGCAGACCTGTTTGCTTATATATGCTGTTCCAAAGGAAAAAGGAGAAAATTCAAACATACATTAATATTTAATGTTTAATTTGAGCTATGCATTATATAAAGAAGACTATATTAAATATTTCTAGCATTAAAAATTTAAAAAATCCAATAAAAGTTGTTGAGATATAAATCAGTATAAATGGATTTGTGTCAAGTCCGTTACCATACAAAATTGCTGAAAATAGTCACCTTTTAATTTTTTTAAAGTTTCAAAAATCAACTTACTTTGAAGTAACTTATGTGCCTAAATTTCAGAACATGATGCTTAACAATAATACTTACATTAATTTGAAATGATATACATTTATAACCACAAATTTTGACCACATAAAAATTTATACAGAACTCTTTCTATTAATAACAATAATACATATTTATGTAAATCATTGAATTTTAAGAAAATTATCTCTATTTCTCAGTTGAAAGAAAAATATCAATAGAATGGTGAAAAAATTATATTAATATTAAAATACATAAAAAAATATGCAGTAAGACTTGACATTTGGTAATGGATTTGACACTAATCCATTTATACAGATTTATATCAACAATTCTTATTGATTTTTTTAATTTTTAATGCTAGAAATATTTAATATAGTCTTCTTTATATAATGCATAGATCAAATTAAACATTAAATATAAATTATGTTTGAATTTTCTTCTTTTTCCTCTGGGACAGCATAAGTAAGCGAATTTTGAAAATGGCCCAGGTACTTTAGAAACTATGCAATCAAAAAGATTTTCTATTTTTCAGTAAAGACAGAAAATCTTTTAGAACATGCTATCAAAGTTGATGTTTTTTAAACAAAATTTATGAATGCAACAGTCCAGGAGAAAAAAAACTGCGGTCATGAGACAAAAATCATTCACAACTGAATACGTAGGGGAGACCGGTACACAGTGGACCACTTTTTCAGTTAACATTTTTTTTCTCTTTAACAGACTGACTGATCTGTATGAAAATATTTTTGAATATTCCTTAAACCTTCTTACATCCATCATAATTTTCAATACATTTTTCAAAAATAAAAAATAAAATTATATACACTTGTAAAGTGGACCAGTGTACCCCGGAAGTGGGGTACACTGGTCCACCCACCAGGGTATACAGTGGACCACTATTAGGTATTATCTAAAATACAATATAAATCTATTTTTCATTAATCTAATTCTTTTTTGTTGCCCCTTCACCCGCAAAATAACATAGTAATATAAAATTTGAAACAAAAACAAAAAATTAATTATATTTTGAAAATAATAACAGATTAATACAGGAACAATTGCAATTTAATTGAAGTTATTACTTAAGTACAAAAAAAATCAGTGCACATTAAAATTTGCAAATTAAATTCCAAAGTACTTATGAGTAAGATTGAGCTTGGAATTTTCAAGAAATAATTTTGGGTCTGAGAGCAACATTATGAAATCATTGACATCAACAGCAGATTCATCTACAGTTTTAGGAGAAATAAACTGATTTCCATTTAATTTGCATCTCATGAATCTTACTTGAATAGAATCATCAACAATTAGACTACAGTTATAGGATTTATCAAAGGCAGTAAATACAAAACAAAATATTTCTTACTATGTTAAATAAATTGTTATTTTTTATTTGTTTACTTTATTTTACAGTTAAATCTACTTTAAAACAATATTTCTTTATAGAAAATAAGCAATTATTAAATATTTTGAACATTCTGCATTACAGGAGCAGAGTGGATTGTGGACCACTGTGCCCCAGGAGTGGGTGGTCCACTGTACCCCATGTCGAAGTTCAATAAATAATCATATTAATATTGTTTATAGCTTTCTTTTGAACATATTAACTTTAAAGTAAAATAAAAACAAGTATCTTAGCTTTGCAAAAAAGCTGTTTTATTTTATTTATCTACAACCTTTAATTACTAAAAAAATAAAAATATGATGATGAAAAATTTTACTTTTAGAAGCTCAAAACAACCTATCAGGATAAAATAGTTCAATCTGAGCTAAACATATTTTCTGAAGGCTATAAATAATCATTGCAGTGCTGTTGTCTATTAGGATAGAAGAGAAGCTTAAAAAAATTTTTAATAAATAAAATATTAGGGGGTGGTCCACTGTGTCCATAGGTCCAGTGTGTACCGGTCTCCCCTACTTAATTAACAAATAATAATAATAAGTTACAAATAACTTTAATAAACATGCCTGCAAGTTTCATGCATGTAAGTTTAATTTACTAATCAGAAAATGTGTCAAGAAAGTGGCTAGACATCGGACTTTCAGCTATTAAGCACAACGTCTGATGCACGTGTGCATGTTTATTAAAAGATTCTGTTTCCCAAACTACATAAGTTTGATTTGAATGAATTATTTTTCATTTTTAGATGATGAAACTGATATTTTCCAAAATAATTTTAAAAATACCTGTCTAAAATAAACCTGCATCATTTCCATACTATATCTGTTTGTTTGTTTTTTCAAACCGTTTAAGATGAAAACTGTTTTATAAATTTTAAATATTTAAAAATAGAGTCGTACCAAGTACTCTGCCTATTCGCCGAGTACCCAGCCATTACTGAGTAGTTGTAAAAATAGCATTTTTTAAGCATATATGAAGACAAAAGAATTTATAATTGATCTATAAAAAGTTATTTGAATATAAATGTATAACATATGCAATCATTCACAAAAACTATTTGCTTGGTACAAAAAAAAAATTATATACAAAATATAGAAAAAAGTAAGAAAAAACCCTTATGTAAAATTAATGCTGATTAAAATTAATTTAGTTTTATAACTATACAAATAAAAATAAGTCATTTTTAAATCTGGAGGAAAAGACTGATTTTGATAAAGAAACAGTTTGTAGAAACAGAAAATACAATAAAACAAATTTTAATTATTTGTTATAGTGTAAAGTATGTTACAAAAGAACAAATTGTTCTACATTTTCAAAAGATAGGCCATTCTTTGATTATTGTAAATTTGGCCTGCCTCAAAAAAAAATGCACTTGCTGCAAACACTGCTAAAACAATGCATTTGTATGCTGTACATATGAAAAAATGAAAAAAAAAACTGTAAAATAACGTAGAGTTAGAAAATATGAAATATTTTGAATTATTCAATGAATTTTTACAGCAAACAATAACAATTTTTCATAGACAGATTTCAGGTATTAGAATGAGTAATGATGGGTTTTAATTTCATGTTGGTTAAATGTAGTGTTTATGTATTATTTTTTCATATTTTGTAAATAATGTTACTACTGTCTTAAAATTTTGAATTTACAAAAAGCTTCTTTGAAAAGGTGCGCAATAAATTAAATTTCTAATTGAAGTTAAAAAAAATATATGATTATATGCTCAAGAAACATGTTTATGTTTCCCCCAGGTTTAAAAAAGGGCACTTTTTTATTCTTAAGGGCACTTTTGGATTCTTGAGGGCAGTTTTCAGCTTCTTAAGGGCACTTTTTTTAATTGTTAAAAGGTATATTTTGTTTTTTAAAGCCACATTCGATATTTAAAGGTCAGGACAACATTGAGTCAATTTTTACTTTGAAAACAAATTTTGTAATGCAAAAAGGAGAAAGGGTACTTTTTTTACTGAGGGGCCAGAAAGGTGCAATTTTGTAGACCAAAGGGCAGGCAGGGTGCAGCACCCTACTGAAACTGTCTGGGGGAAACTCTTATATATAAATGCACACACACACATACACACACACACACACACACACACAGGAATGTTATCCCTAAGTTCACTTCATGTGTGCATCAGATATTCTTTCTTACACATAATTACTCGGTACTCGGCCAAAGCACTACTTGGTACACCAGTAATTTAAAATAAAAATTATTAAGTAAATAATATTTACACTAACAAAAGCATTGTTATTCATAATTAAAACTAATTACCTTCAAAAGATGATTATATATTATATATATACGTGTGTGTGTCAGTTCACTTTGCACATCTAAACCATCAAAAACTAGAAAATCCAGAAGCTTTCCTTAGTAAGGGGGAGGGGGGAGGATTTCCCAAAACATGCCCTGAATATGTAAATAAATGCTCTTTATAATATCCATTAAACATATTTCAAAACTTCATATTCTGTGTTTAAAAAAAAAAAAAAAAAAAAGTGTTTATTCTTTATTTATTTTGGTCTTTGAACAGCTATCATATTCGCTCGCTGTCAGCCATCTTGTTTTTTAAACATGGTTTTAATTATCATTTAACTAATATGCAGACAAAGTTGTGATAGATTGAATTATAAAATTATAGGTTTTCTTATATTTTCTAATATAACTGCAGAAAAAGAAGTAATAGTTAACTTGAAGATAAAGTATAACATACTGGACGAGTTACTGTAACAAAAATTTGTACAGATGTGTTACACTCATGCACCGATGTTTGGTGACTTTTTGTTGGAGCGATTTTCAAGCCTGCACCAAACCAATAATTTAACACAATAGCAAGGTACAATAGCAAGGTTGCCATTAAAGGAAAAAATCCCCTAAATTTCGTGACTTTTTCCCTTTTTATAATTGATTAAAAAAAAAAACTCTGCATGAGTGTATGACATCATAGCCCAAAAATTTAAACTAGGGATAATTTACATTACATAATTGTTGAAGTGTCAGTGCCATAGGAGACAAAAGCACATAAAATAAGCAATTGGATAAATGAATCAGTCTATTTCAATAGAGTGATCATAACACAATGTAAACAAACGGGATTGCTTAAAAAAAAAAAAAAAAAATTAATCAAAACATGGTTTGTTTCTCTTTTCCAAAATAATTTTCGTCCCTATTTACTTATTATAAATACATTATTTAAATTTACTGACTAATTTATTTATATTCAATAATAAAAGTTTGTTTTGATTTAAAAAACAAGATGGCAGACCATGGGCGAATACGATAGCTTAGCCTTGATCTTGTCCACTTTAATATCACTGTAGCTGAAATTTTACGTTTTAATATATAATGTTAGTTTTCTAATACATATATATTACACTTTCACAGTACCATTAAATTTGGGGTTTTTTTTGTTTTTCATTTGACAGATAATCATTGTAAAATTTAGAGGCACGGCACAGTTTATTATTTTTTTTTCTGGATGAAGTTATGAGCTTTGGATTCATAAAAAAGAGAAAACAAAAATAACTGTTGTTTATTGTGCGTGAAAATATTTTGTACTGAAAACATGTCACATTCAAAAACAAACATAAAAAAATGCCCAAAAGGTTAGTAATAATTTTGCATACAACTTTTACAGCTCTAAACGACTCCCAGTTGAGGAAGATAATTTTTTTTTTTTTTTTACTGTTTAATATATCCTTGAAAGAGCAGTAAGCTGAATTCTTTCTAATTTGTGCTTTTCTTTATATTGGTTTTTAAACATCATGGCAAAAGTTTTTTTTTGTTGTTATTTTGTTTTATGAATGTTTAGTGTTCAACTCTCTTAATAATCCCACCCCCCATTTCACCTTTGGTGCACTAATGTAAAATATTAACTATTTTAGACTTTCTTTAAATCATAATCATTGTATTTCCATAACAGTGAATCAGCAATTGTAAGAGATTGGGGGGAAAAAATCTCACACAAGCCTGGTAAAATAACGTTTGATTTTTTGGGAAAGGCAGTTATTTTTAAAATTATCAAAAGTGCAAAATCAGTTTGAAATCCACAAAAGAATATAATAATAATAAATATAAATGTAATAATAATAGCAATAATATGAAAATAGTAAACAAATATTTAGCAGAGTTTCCCCCAGGTTTAAAAAAGGGCAGGGTGCTGCTGGTGAGAAAAGGGCACTATTTGGATTCTTGAAGGCACATTTTTAATTGTTAAATGTATTATTATTATTTTTTAAAGCCACTTTTGATATTTAAAAGTCAGGGCACTCTGTTTAAAACAACATTGCGTCAATTTTTACTATGAAAGCAAATTTTTTAATGCAAAAAGGAAAAAGAGCACCTTTTTTACTGAGGGGCAAGAAGGGTGCTAATTATTTTTTATGAGGGGCAAGTAGGGTGCTATTTTGTAAACCAAAGGGCAGGCAGGGTGCAGCACCCTTCTGAAACTGTCTCGTGGAAACTCTGTAATATGTATATTACTTAAATTCGAAGAAGGCAGCATAGGCTACAGGGCTTTACAAATTTGATAAAATCCGGTAGCCAGCAAAAAGTTCTAGTTGCCAGTAAAAATAACCCTTTCCCTGTCATTGATTTTAAAAAAAGGGTTTTTTTATGAATTAATTGAGAGAAAAAAAAAAGAAGCATAGTTTAGAATTATTATTGTGCTGAATTGTCCTTTAAAAAAAAAACCCACAGTGAAATGTTTCCTTAAAAAAAAACACCCTTACTACATCAGATATTTTACTAAAGTCAATGTTTTTTGTTTTGTTCTGTTTTTATACACTATTTAGAACAATAAAAATACCTAAGGAGTGCTTATTTAGTTTTAAAATAATTGAAATTAACAATTGCAGAATTCTGGCAAAACATGAGCGTTTCATTTTCACAGATTTTCTTTTATAATAGAACTTTAGAATGATCTACATATTTTTTTATGTTAAACCATTAATATGTAATAAACTGCTTCGTTTTCAGCTCTTTATGTCAGGTGTTTTTTTTGTTTTTTTCAAGTAACATGAGTTATTTTTTGGAAAAGTGACTTTTTTTTTTAATTCTCGCATAATTGGATGCCATTTTGTAATGAACTGATAAAATGAAAAATGTTCAATGTTAAAATCTTAGTCAGAACAAGCTGTAAAAATTTAGCCACGTTTAATTTTCAGAAATTCTTTATTAGACTTTATATAGAGAAAGTTTTAAAAAATGGGGGTTTTTTAGAAGACAGCACAAAATATTAGTTACCTAATACATAATTTAAAAAGATAATATCTCAGTTTCCAGGCATGTTCAGAAAATGCGGATTGCCAAATGTTTCAAATGTCTATATAATTGAGTGAGGGGGGGGGGCGGGGGGGGAGAAGCAATGATAAAATAGCGAAGCAGGAAAACAATTTCGATATTTTTTGTGTTCTAGTGGATTCAGGGGATGAATCACCAAGCAACCAATGTTTATCGCCAAATTATGAAGCATTATATGACACTATAATAATATATGATGCATATAACATTTCGTGACACATATTGTCGAGTTATAGTATGTGTATATGAGCATTAGAAGCATATATATGTGTATATAGGAGGCATGTAATGTAAGTAGTAGGATCGTAGCCAGCATAGCACGGAGTTCATGCAGCATAGGCAAGATTTAAATACGGATTAAGATATCTTTCAAAACGTTTAGATACGAACATAAATTGTATGCATAAAATATAAAAGAAACAGTTGAAAAAGTATACATTACAGAGTACTTACCTTGATTCTGAAACGTAAACACGCCGATCCTTCCTGACGCTAGAATAAACAAATCACAGTCAGCCAGTCGCCATTAATCTGTCGGTGTTGCCACTCGGGTACCGCAAATAAGGTATCGCAAAGCAGTTTTCCCAGATTCAGGTAGAGATCTGCATAGATCTATGTTGACCCGCACAAATCTACATAGTTTTACTGTGAATGCTGTACAGCTATGGCTAATTCAACATTTTATTATTTTTTACGATTAATTTAATGGATTACTAACGAATACACATCTGATATTAAAATAAATACATGATAAATGCGCTCCGAACGACATATTACAAAATCAATTTGCATAGATATTATATATTATTATTAAATATATAATTATAATATTTAATTAAAATATAAATAATTACATATTATTTATATTATCATTAACTTTTATTTTAAATTAACTTAAAAAAGGCTATGTGTAATGCTAAAAAGTGGTTCCTAGATTCTGATAAATTTTCTAAGATCTATATAAGTAGCCCTTATCGATCCATACAAATCTATGTAGTTTTACCAAATGCTATACAGATACTATTAATTCAATATTTTCTTGTTTTTTATGGTTCATTTAATGGATTAATAAGTAGTATGCATCTGATATTAAAATAAATACATGGTAAATGCGCTCTGAACGACATATTACAAAATCAAATTGCATAGATATTATGCTATCATTATTAAATATGTAATTATAATATTTAATTACAATATAAATAATTACATATTAGTTATATTATCATGAACTTTTATTTTAATTTAACTTAAAAAATGCTATGTGTAACGCTAAAAAGTTGTTCCCAGATTCTGATAGATTTTCTATTAAAATCTATATAGATCGCCCATATCGATCCATGTAAATCTATGCAGTTTTACCGAGAGCTGTACAGATACTATCAATTCAACATTTTCTTGTTTTTATGGTTCATTTAATGGATTAATAAAGTAGTATACATCTGATATTTTTAAATAAATGCATGATAAATGCGCTCCGAAAGACATATTACAAAATCAATTTGCATAGATATTATGCTATCATTATTAAATATATAATGATAATATTTAATTACAATATAAATAATTACATATTAGTTATATTATCATGAACTTTTATTTTAATTTAACTTAAAAAATGCTATGTGTAACGCTAAAAAGTTGTTCCCAGATTCTGATAGATTTTCTATTAAAATCTATATAGATCGCCCATATCGATCCATGCAAATCTATGCAGTTTTACCGAATGCTGTACAGATACTATTAATTCAACATTTTCTTGTTTTTATGGTTCATTTAATGGATTAATAAAGTAGTATACATCTGATATTTTTAAATAAATGCATGATAAATGCGCTCCGAAAGACATATTTCAAAATCAATTTGCATAAATATTATATTATCATTATTAAATATATAATGATAATATTTAATTACAATATAAATAATTACATATTAGTTATATTAGCATGAACTTTTATTTTAATTTAACTGAAAAAAGGCTATGTGTAACGCTAAAAAGTTGCTCCCAGATTCTGATAGATTTTCTATTAAAATCTATATAGATCGCCCATATCGATCCATGCAAATCTATGCAGTTTTACCGAATGCTGTACAGATACTATTAATTCAACATTTTCTTGTTTTTATGGTTCATTTAATGGATTAATAAAGTAGTATACATCTGATATTTTTAAATAAATGCATGATAAATGCGCTCCGAAAGACATATTTCAAAATCAATTTGCATAAATATTATATTATCATTATTAAATTATAATGGTAATATTTAATTACAATATAAATAACTACATGTTATTTATATTATCATTTACTTTTATTTCAATTTAACTTAAAAAGGCTATGTGTAACGCTAAAAAGTTGTTCCCAGATTCTGATAGATTTTCTATTAAAATCTATATAGATCGCCCATATCGATCCATGCAAATCTATGCAGTTTTACCGAATGCTGTACAGATACTATTAATTCAACATTTTCTTGTTTTTATGGTTCATTTAATGGATTAATAAAGTAGTATACATCTGATATTTTTAAATAAATGCATGATAAATGCGCTCCGAACGACATATTACAAAATCAATTTGCATATAAATTATATTATCATTATTAAATATATAATAATAATATTTAATTACAATATAAATAATTACATATTATTTATATTATCATTAACTTTTATTTTAAATTAACTCAAAAAAGGCTATGTGTAACGCTAAAAAGTTGTTTCTAGATTCTGATAGATTTTCTATAAAGATACATATAGGTAGCCCATATCTATCCATGCAAATCTATGTAGTTTTACCGAATTTTGCGTATACATACTATTAATTCAACATTTTCTTGTTTTTATGGTTCATTTAGGATTAATAAAGTAGTATACATCTGATATTAAAATAAATACATGATAGAGGTGGTCTGAACGACAGATTACAAAATCAATTTGCATAGATATTATATTATCAATATTAAATATATAATGATAATATTTAATTACACTATAAATAATTACACATTATTTATATTATCATTAACTTTTATTTTAATTTAACTTAAAAAAGGCTTTGTGTAACGCTAAAAAGTTGTTCCCAGATTCTGATAGATTTTCTATTAAGACCTATATAGGTACCCCATATCGATCCATGCAAATCTATGTAGTTTTACCAAATGCTGTACAGATACTATTAATTCAACATTTTCGTGTTTTTTTATGTTTAATTTAATGGATTAATAAAGTAGTATACAACGGATAATAAAATAAATACACGACAAGTGCGCTTTGAGCCACATGCTACAAAAATAATTTACATAGATTTACCTGGGTTTCTCATGGACAAATGGGCCCAGCTAGAGCCCATCTGTCCACATGGGGCCCATATGGACCCACATGGGCCTATAGTTTTGTGCTACCTGGGTGTTGGTGCTCTCAATCCTCCTCCTCAGACCCTTGCTTGCTTACAACTGCTTTGCAAGAGCAATGGCTCGCACTTCCCAGCGAACTCATCGACCGCATAATTGACAGTATGACACATCGCTGTATATGCTGTATTGCTACTAGGGGTGATCATACAGCATATTAAATGTAATTTTCCTGGACAACACTGAAAAATTGATTTTGCTATTTTTATAATTATGCTATTTTTTGAAATACCATAAGTCTGGTAATTTCTTTTCGTGTTATTTTATACCTTACTATGTTTTGTACAGTGTTGCTGGGTTTTATTAAAATATTCTTGTAATATTTTGAGTTATCGCTATTTGTGTGATTTTTCCTTAATTTTTGGAAACCAGTGTAATATAATTTTTCTTTCTGAATCTGCTCAACTGAAACAACTGAAGATTTTTCTATTAAACAGAATTTACTGTTTGAGTTTTTGAAAATAACTCTAGAAAGGAAATTTTCTATTTTATTATTTTAAGACTTACTCAAGTCGCTTATTTTTAGCATTAGGTATATATTATATCAGTTAAGACACAATAAAATAAAGATTTTATTGTTTGTCACATTAAACTAAATTGGATATTTTTCGTATTTTTTAAATATCAGATATACTTAAATTATAGTGTTAGGTTGACCTTTTTTCCTGTAACATTATATAATAAATGGCCAACAGGCAACTTGATACGCATTATTAACTTCATTATTTCCTTTGCAATATATACAGAGTAATAAACAATAGAGAAAACATATTTAAACCATACCAAACTCTAAGACTGGATACATTAATGACAAAAGATTTGTTGAATTTGGCTTAATATTTAATTTATATATATTCAGTAATATGATGAAGATTTATTTGCTTGCATGATAATGAATTTATAAAATGTCTTTTTTGGATTTGTTTCATCAAAATTAATTATTATTGATGAACCTAATAAATGTTTCCTGAAACGTCTTTAAAATTAAATTTTATCATTACATTTTCTGAATGAAAAATAGAAAATAATAATCACAATGATAGAAAAAAAAACAATTGCTATCATAATTCTGTTCCGGATAGAGGTGGGTTTATTCATACATAGTTTATATTAATAAAATGTCATATCTTTAATAAATATTTTGAAATCTTTGAACATTGTAAATGGAAACTATTAAAACATAATTTTTAAAATAGTATTTTCTATTCCAAATGATATTAAAAAGTATAAATTATAAAATTACATAAATACAAAATTAAAGAAATATTTGTATTATTAAACAGTCAAAATAAATTCAATAACATAAAATATAGTCGGATGTGAACAAGGCCAAAACTTTCTTCTATCTCATACATTTAGTACTTCAAAACAAATAAATATTTTTCGTCATTCTGTTGTACGTCAGCTGTTTACAAATCATCGGGTTACCTTGATGCGAGCAGCCGATGCATACTAAACCACGGAAAGTAACTTCTGGCTTGTACAGGCAGTAAAATATTACCTCTCTATTCCTTTGTTTTAAGATTTTAGCTCATTTTATTTGAAAACACGAAGCTAAAATGCGTGGAACCCCAGTTCAATTTTCATTCACAGTTCTCTTCAATATTGAATTTGAATATCGCCATTTATGGAAACTTATTTTTGTCGCCAAATTTTCGCCAAAATTTGACGTTGCAAATATAAATATATAGTGTTAAGCATATAAGAATACGAACAATAGTTACAACAATGAAAGAAAATTTCCCGAAACAATGTTCAATAAAACTTATAAATTAAACCTGTTTATGGAGGAATCCTGCTGTATTGTTTCAAAATGCCAGCCACCCTAAAATTTCAAACTGCTATATCTCAGCCATTTTGTAAGATAGAGGCTAAAATAAATGCTCCGAAATCCTTGGACCAAGACAGAATATTTGACTGAAAAAACTATTAGGATTTCTAATTTTTGTGTACATCTTTTTGAATTAGAAATCTTTAAGTAGCTGTCACAGCGCCCCCCTCCGGAATAATATCTCACAATACAACTGGAACTTGCAGGCCATAGTCAAAAACATTGGTTCATTTCGATGCATAACTTCATACAATTTTCGTTTGTATAATACTGAAAATAGAACACAACTCGCTATCACAGAGTCTCCTTCCGGCAGAATAACCCCAAATTTAAATAGAACCTGCTGACCATAACCAAAAACCTATAAAGGAAATTTGGTTCATTTCTATGCATGATTTCATATACTTTTCGATGATTCAATGAGGACATACACCCGGATACATGGACAGACAGACATTTTGTAAAAACATGTTTTTAGGAATCTCTGATACCTAAAACGTGTAAATCCGTCAAAAAAAACGAAAAAAAAAAATCGATTACAATACTTTCTTCTTTATAGATAGGAGAAAGTAATAAGTGGTATCATCCATCATTAATGTACTTTTAATATATGCAAATTCAGTTCAATTTACGATATTTACTAATGGAACATTATATTTTATACATAATGTATTTGTAAAATTATAGAAATTTCGAATTATTAAATATGGTAAATTAGCATGAGGATAATTTTTATGTAAGGTTTAAATAATGTGAGCTAATTAAAAAGGCTCGTGAATGTCTGTTCATTATCAAAGTAGAAGAAAATATATTTAATTTCTGATTAATGTTAGATTATAATGAAGATTCGAGTAAATTTTCCTTTAGATCTACGTACATAATTGTTTACATATGCATATATCAATTATTTGCATCTGGTGTCATAAAAAAGAAAGTTCTATTCACAATTAAAAGGAGGAAAATAAAACTTATATAGTAAATTCCTTTCCATATACTGCAATTGTGAAAATGAAATTAAATGTGAAAACTTTTGAAATCTTTTTATGTACAAATGAGTTCGAGTGATGTTCTCTGATATTTATTTTTTTATAATCATAATTACATGTACATGCACATATATTCACTTAAAATAACTGTTTGTGGTAATCGCCATTATTAATGTGCTGCTAAATATTTTTAAATATCATATAAAAAATTCATTTTATTGATTGAGCAGAAATTCTTTATTAAACTAATTAACTTAATACGATTAGTTAATTTGGTATACTACCTATCTAATTAAAAAAAGTGTTTTGTGGGGAAGCAAAAGTTTTACTAAAATATAATTTAGTTATATGATTTTTAATATGAAAGCCCAATATAATTAATGTGAAAAAAATACTAAACATAAAGTTTCTCATTAATTTTGTCTTTTTTGGCTACATGATATTAATACAATCATTGTTAATAAGATAACGACATAAAAAACTTTAAAAAATGCATTAAAATTTTGTATTTTAATGTAAAGCAAACGAATGAGCATGTGAAAGACATTTAGTAAACACCTCTTAAGTGTTCTGACATATAAGCACCGCATAACTTCATTAGCTTGTTACTTATGTACAGTGTTTATTACATAAACACTGTGTCCCGGAAACATGGAATACAACACACTTTTTTAAGACTTATTTTGGAAACCTAAGAATGTGTACCAACACACAGTGGTAGGAAAAGGCAGAAAAATAGCAAAAACTGTAAAAAAGCTGTGCTTCAATGAGACGATAAGGAAACAACCCATTTCAATTAAAACACATTGAAACGATCCGTTTCAAGGAGAAGATTTGGAAACAACCCATTTCTTCAAGGTATGGGTACGCTGAATCAAATGTTTGTGCAATCTACTGTTTTCCAGGCACAGCTTAAATTTCAGCTTATAGAAGAACGATTTAATTACTACAATTAGTTTTCATGACGCAACGTTTTTACTGTGCCGTGACATCGCATTAACATATCTTTGGACGAACTTATGAAACAAATTAATTTCACTTTGCAGCCACAACTACCCAGGTTAAGATGGCTAAGAGGCTGAAATTCACTCAGAAAAAAATGCACAGAGATCGGAGCAATGTAAGATTTTTTCCTCCATGTCTATCATTACAGAAATTTCACCTACATCTAAAATTTATCTTTATTCTCATTTAATTATATGTGCAAGTGATATTCAGTGACGAGAAGAAATTTACATTCGACAAACCGAATGGGTTCTGTTCTTACTGCTATGACCTAAGAAAGGAGCCGAAGTAATACTTTTCGAAGAGAAATTTCAGAGGCGGTAACTGCATGGCTTGGGGAGTCATTAATTCTTATGGAACTGTTTCATTTGCTTTCGTATAAAGGAAAATGGAAAGAAAAGCATATCAAACCGTGCTTCAAAATAATCTTCTGCCTTGTTTAGATCGTTTCCGACGAATCGTCCTATTTTCCAACAAGATAATGCATCGGTAAATGCCAGTATGAGAACGAAACAATGGTTGTCTACTAAAAAAGTTGATGTGATGTATTTTCCAGCATTGTCACGAAACTACAATTCTTTGGAACTTGTTCGGGCGATTTTTGTGCGCAGAATTTATGATACAAACATGAATTACAATTCGTTTGCTGAAATAAAGGAAGCTATTCAAAATGCATGAGACAATTTGGAACAAAACACTTTAAAAACCTTTGTGGACATATTCATATTCAACCAAGCAGGGAGGCCTACCATATGGCTTTAGCCTCTGCAAACCCTGCTTGGCATGTTTATTAAAAAAAAAAACATATTTGACAAAGCAGCCCTCATGCGGGCATGCTGAAATTATTATACCTCTAGGCTTTGCAAAAGCCCGAGATTTGACATTTCATTAGTCTTAGATGAAAATACAAATTAAGTATAATTTTTTATTACAAGTAAGCAATGAAATTTGAGATAACAATTAAACTTTTGGATGGAAATATTTGAAAAATAAAAGATTAAACGAGTCATAACAGAATAAACATTTCTCCCCAGAAGAAACAGATGGAATGCCATTAATTTTTTATGTAAGAATAATATGTTTTATCTATATATAAATTCTTGAAGTACGGACATTTAAGTACAGTTGAAGCACTTTATAGCGAACTACGATATAACGAAAAGCACGATATAACGAAATGCTCATAACCATTTAGTTGGTCTGTATGTTAAAGAATACTGAATTCGAAACGATATAACGAAATATTTATAACGAAAAGCACGATATAACGAAAATAATTCGAGCATGAAAATTGATAAAAAGAACGATATAGCGAATTTTTTACTTTTTTTTTTTACTTAAAAAATGGCCGGGAAATAGAATTTTATTTTTTAAATGCCAGATTTTTTTTTTCTGGAGATAACCTTCAATCTTTTTCTCTACGACCAATCACATATTTTCAATACTTCCAAGAGAGATTTGGGGGAGGGGCAGTATTTTAAGACAGACAGAGGGGCGACAGCTTAGCTGAACTGGATTTATGTTATTTTTTATTAGATGACTGATTTCATTGACATTTGCTTTTCGTGTAGATTTATCGCGTGCTAATTTTTAAAACTTTTTATAAACTGGCTATGTCTGTCAAAAAATAAATAAATAAATAAATAAATAAATAAAAAGTTTGAGTTTAGAAGAGAAAGTTGAAATTATAAAATGCGTCAAAAATGATATCATTTTTGACGCATTTTATAATTTTATTTTAGTATAATTTTTATTTTAACATATGTTAAAATAAGCGATGTAGAGAAAAAAATTTGGGATTCTAAGTAGCACTGTCAGCAATTGAAAAATTGAGAAAAAATTATTAAAATATTCAAAAAGAGTGCAGTTTCCTCATCGTTTAAACGTGTATGCACAGCGAAATATGAAGATGTGGAGGAAGTATTCTTTTCATGGTTTAACGAAGCAAGATCTAGAAACTTCCATATTAGTGGAAGTATTTTGCAATAAAAAGCATATGCGTTTTCCGAAACACTTCTATATAAAGACTTTCATGTAAATGATGGTTGGTTGAGTAAATAAAAAAAAAGATATGAAATTGTGTGTAAAAAATTACGTGGAGAAACAGCCTCTGCTTCAGAAGAAACAAGAATGGACGAACGAAAACTCAAACATTTTTTTAGGATTACGACTGAAAAGATATATTTAATATGTATATGCCTGATAAAACTTAAAAAAAAAGAAACTTGTCACAGTGGAAGAAGGAGCGAAGACCGACTTTCATAAGCATTATGTTCTCTGAAAGGCGAAAACCTCTTGTAATTGGAAAAGCAAATAATCCATGGTGTATCCATAAAAACGTAATAAAAACTTTGCCTGCCATGTACATGCGTAATTGATGAAATGCCTTTTTAAAGAATGGATTTTAGATTTTGACGAATAGATGCAAAAAGCCAAAAGAAAAGTTCTGCTTATTTCAGACACCGTCTCAACGTCTCCTCGCATGTGAGTTCTGTTTGTAATTTATAAAATTACTTTTTTTACCACCTAATACTACATCCAAAGTGCAACCATGAGACCAAGGAAGTATTTTTTAAAAATCTGATTTCCGAGTTTAAATTTGATCAGTATGTTAATGTTGATTCAAACATAATAGCAAATGCAAAATTCGAAGAAGAGAACATCATAAAAAAAGTACAGAAGATGAGGCGTGTGTTGGCAGTGTCAGTGAGGAAGAAGAATGAATTCCTCTTCCTGAAGAAAACATGCTTCTAGAAGATGGTGAGAAGATTTTACCATTTGATGTACTTGAGTATTTACAGATAATTGTGTGTTGCATGTACAATGAAAACTTGTTAACGAATTAAATTAACATGTATGTTGTCAAAATAGGGTGTACAATATTAGTCAATGTTATTAAGAAAAGAAAGCAGAGCTTGTTAACTCCATTCTTCAAACTTATATAGGTATGTAAAACTGCCCTTTAAGAGAATTAAATAAATATATTTTTTTACATTTAAATTTGCCCGTTTTTTTATGTGTAGCGTAGTAAGATATATATATATATACCGTTAAAATAATACAACAATACTCCAATTATCTGAAGTTCAGTCATCCAGATCTATCATCACAAAATAAAAATTCTGTGTTATGAATTGTACATATTTATTCGTAAAAATATGATTTCCTAGAAATGCCATTTTAAATCAACGCCTTTCTTTTCTTTTCTGTTTGTAGTAAAAATGATCCTTACTATGGAGGCTTAATATAATATGAATACATAAGGCCTAGCTTTTTTTTAATTATTATTAAACAAAAGTTATTTTAAGACTTATCTTTATGTAATAAAACGTCCTTTTATATAATTGTCTCCATTATATGGAATTCTGCATACTCAGATTACGTTCAGACCATATTAGTCAGGGTAATTGGCGTTCTTATTATATAACGAAATAATTCGTTATAACGTTTTAACGAAAGCACGTTATAACGAGCAAATCTTTGGAGCACTTTCGATTTCGTTATAAGGTGCTTTGACTGTATACGTTAAATTATTATTTAACTTATTATATATAGGTCAGAACCTCATCTAGAAATTCAGATACAAGTAGTATAGATATGAAACAGTATGTAGCTCTTTGAGTAGTAAAATGCAAACAAAATTAATTTTAGTATAAATATAAAAATTTCTCTTTGAGTGCTAATTAAATAAATGACTTTTTACAGTTTTAAATGCTAACAGAACAGAATATGATAAATATATAACTCTGTAATTACGGCCTATAATTAGTATGAATATTATATAAATTTGTACTGGGTGAGTACTGGGTGAAAAATGACCGCATTCATAATATTTGAATGCATAGAATAAGAATGAACATAATAAAATAGTATATTACTGTTTCAGTGCAAGCTTAAAGTAAATATAGACATATAAATCCCCTTTGAGTGCTTACTGTATTTATAATTTTTGAATGCTAACCAATTTTATATAGTGCTGTAAACTTTTTAAATATAAACCGAACAAAATAAAATAATAATACATCTCTTTGAGTAAAGGGCAAACCTTTTATTATGTATTCTATTGCATACGGGATTAATGTAAAATAATATATAACTCTTTGAGTGCAAAGTCTGATTTCTAACTGAAGTTCAAAAGTTCTGAATTTTATGACACCTACAATATTGGACATTAGAAAAATAGTCAGTGTTGATATTGGAGATTGGCTATCTGAATAACTATTGTGCGATATTTTGGTTGTTTTGGCCATTGCATTGAATCCAAGGTCGCCAGCTGTTCCGCTTGATACGTTGAGTTTTCTTTCTGTATTCTTGTTGGTATGTATTGTATATATTATTTCCTCTTCTTTAAATACGCAGTAGGCATTACCCGTGCCGATTTCAGTTTTGGAGCCACCCGTGTATATTTGAACATCTGTCTCTATTTTACTTTGTGCATCCAGTATATTAAGATATTCTTTTGAGGTATCTATATATTTCTTGTAAGCTTTGTTTTGAAATGTATCAGAGTGATGTGGGTGTGATGGCACTCCCCGTCTCAGTATCATTCCTTGGTCTGCAACCTGTTTCATTTTTAAAGGTAGTAGAGGGATTACTGTCAGGACATTTAGTGCCGGAGATTTTTTATATGCTCCAGACATTAGTAGAAAACAAGGTCGCTGAATAGATAAGAGCAGGCGGAAGCCATGTGACTTTTGCAATCTGGGAAACCATGGAGCTGCTGCATATGAAACTTTATGCATATGAAATTTATGCATATGAAACTTTATATTTTTTTCTAAAATGGAAGTGTACCAAGTTTTTATGATTTGTTTCGAAATGCCACTTGTTGTTGAAGCGAATTTTAACAAGTTTTGTATTGTTAATGACATTTCATCCCGTTTGATTCTAAGATGTGGCAAAAATGATAGGGTTGAATCTAAATGTATTCATAGATATGGCATAGTATTTTCAGTTTTAAGATTATGTGAATCGAATTTGAAGATTGGACGCCGTTTTAAATACTTTGGACATCTGATATTCAGCCATTGGCTTTTGTGATAAAAGATTTTCTGATCTGAAGCTTGAGCCCAATCACTAATTACTTAAAGATCTTCCTTTCCTCTCCTTTGCAGTTCGGCTCTAGTTCTTGCCTCAATGATTAACATTAAATCATCCGCATATGCTATGACTCTTATAGTTTTATCGCTGAGAAGATCGATTAATTGCTGAATAAGTACTTTCCACAGGAAAGGATCATAGCACGAGCCTTGTGGTCAGCCTTTGGAGAACCAATGTATTTCATCCATTAACCTGTTGGGATATGCTTCTCTTTTAATTAGGAAGGACCTTGTCGTGTTAATATAGGGTTGTTCAATATTTAGTTATTGAAATAGGAATACAACATTAAAGGTAACATTTTTGTTCTCATTCTTAAAAATTGGGGCCCAATTAGTTTATAGATTGTATGGACTTATATTATGTGTTAAACTATATGGATTTTTATTGAATTTTTTTTCATTATTTTCGTCAATTAATCAATTACAAATAAAATTTTTATATGGATTTTACATTTTCCCTCATTTTATTTCATTTTATGATGCCGTATTATAGATTTTCGTTTAAAGAATTTCGAGTTCTTTCTGGGGATGGACCTATACATTTGTGGAACACTACATATATGAAACATTTTAAGACAGATTAAAAAACTTAAATTCATAATAATAATTTTACATACAGAAGTAAAGATCCACGTGATATAAATATATTGAGCATATATTTATAAGATAATCTCTCTCTGAAAAACTATACAAATAGTAAATGAAAAACAAAAACGAATAAATACATCGGGGCAACCAATTACAAGAAGCTTTTCTAAGAGCAGTCTCAAAATATCTATTTTCTGATACTCTTAGAAATGCGATATATTTGCGTAAAACATTTCATAGATAATAGTGAAGTATATGAAATCTATACTGAAATGCCAAATGCATATGTCTAGCAATAGAAGGAAAAATTATACTTTTATGGTACTTATGCATGTCATATATGACAATATCTTATTCTTCCCTTCTTTGATATATGGATTTAAGAAACAATAACTGGTTTTTACACGGAAGATATTTTTGTTCACACAAAAGGAAAAATATATACTACTATATTCGTGAAATCCCATACTGATATATACATTATATTCGCCGTAAAACAATTTATGTGATACTATTGCTCATACTACATAACAGCTGCAATTTTGTAAGTCTGGCATTTGAGTTATCATTTTAGTAATATGTTCTACAGTGAATTTGATAAGCATATAATAGAAATTAACTACATAATTCAAATTTAATAGTATGCTGTTATACAAGGTGTTATTTAGTCTCTTTATAATTTAAAACTTTTATCAAACACACAAATGAACATATAAATGCATGGAGAACTTTTCAATATAAGGAGTATACATTAAAGTTTGTTTTGCATCAATTGCTAAACCTGTATATCTGCACATTTGGTTACACGAAAGAGGTCAGGACGATAATCGTCACGTTTCCTACGATACTATTTTTCATTCACTCCTTGATTTATCCAATACTGAGCCGGTCTCAGTGAAATTCTTGTGATATTCACGAACTGATTGCGACGTGCGCACACTGGATCCATACAGATCGGTCTTAAATGGGATTAAGTAATGAGTGGATGAATAAGAGTATCAGATAAAAACGTTAACGATTATCGCCTTGGTGTGCTTTGTACATCCAATGGTGCACATATAGAGGTCTATTAATTGATGCAAACATAAATTCAGTACATAACTCTAATATTTAGATACTTTCCTTACATGTATTTATTCATTTGTGTTTGTAAAAATACCGTGAAATTGTATAGAATTTGCGGCTACCCTGTATATTTCAAAAAACTATATTCGATATAAAATACGGATTAAATATCTAATATTTGTTTTTAAAAATGTCGACTAAAGACGAAAATTTATGAATACAGTGAGCGGTGAATTAAAATAACATAACACAATAGCATACTGCGCTGAGTATTAAAATTAAAATTTAAATGTATATAGATTTACTTACTAAACTCAAACATAAAAATCAGTGCATTTTTACACAATAGAAAATTGTACATAGCTATGATGTTCGTCGTATAGGGATAATATCCCGAATCTTGCCTACAGCCACACTTGGCAAAATATCAGACATTATGCCAACAATGTGTTATAAGAATTTCTGATTTACAGAAAAGGAGGAGTTAATTTCACTGCAAACAACAATCCCTAATATTCATCAGTTGGTTTTCGACGCGGTTAAACAAACATTTCTCAATCACAGAAAGGTAGAGCTTCCGGTTGAAATATGAAAGCTAAAATTTACATTCTATTAAATTTCAGAAAAATGAAGTTGAATTCCAACCAATACATACAGAGATAGAAAAATCACAGAAATAGTGAAAAGCAAAATCCGGCAACGCCACGACTGTTGCAATATAAACAAGCATGTAATCAGCATCAACTTATGTTTAGAGGAAATTCTTCGCATTAGTTCTGAAGATCGAAATCTTGACAAACACGCAGAAATCTAGAAAACTGAGCATAGCAAAGAAATTTTTTCGGCGATATGTGTCAAATCTTATGAAGCACCCGCCATCTAAAATCCTAACAACATATGGAATTTAATAAAATTCGGTGCATTAATTCTTAAGGTATAGCTATTACGGTAGTACAGAAAAATGCGGCATAATAGCATCCCCTGTTAAGTAGCAAAATTTTTATTTTGGTCAACCTATATATATTTTAATGCTTAACTTCAAATACAAAATTTGGTGCATTTGTACTCAATAAAAATAGAGATACAGTCATAATGTTCATCGCGAAATGTTTAACAAATATTCCGTAGATGAATCCATTGGTACTTGGAGGAATATGAGCGTTTCTGGCAACAATATGTTTGTACGAAAATCAGAGTTACAAGAATAGAAGAGTTTATTACATTGCTAAACATGCTTGGTAAATTGTATCAATTAGTTCTAAGCACGATTATAAAATTTTCCAAGAAAGACAGGATAGCAGCACACATTGTTGAATGATCAAAACCGAAACTGAATTTCCATAAATTTTCAGAAATCTCATCTGACGTATAAAGGTTGGCGCAATTCCAACCAAAATGTGCGGAGATACAGGATATTTGCACATAAATTGTGAGATACATATGGCACCGCTTTTTCTGCAGTATAAACAATTATGTAATCTGCACAAATGTATGCCGAGCTCCAGATGAATATGGCTTTTTATGAAATTCCATGCATTAGTTCATAAGATAATCTGACTATCCTAAATCGTGTAAACCCATATAAAAAAGAAAACTGAATATTTAGACTCAATATTCTCTTCTCTTTTCTCTAATATTCACTTCTTTTGTATATAGACAAAAGTAAAAAGTAAAATGCAACTGTGCAATAAAATCCAATCGTTAGGTATCCTATCTAACCTATCCTATCCATCTCATAATTATTTTCCTTCCATCATGTATTGTATTTGACTATATAAAATCATCACAAATATCTTTTTTTTTTATTCAAATTAGACAAAAACATCGAAAAGATAGTTAAAATTTCCATTTCCAACTAATACTTAGTTAAAATTATTGAGGAAATTAGAAATATTGCAAGTTCTTTTAGACTGGGGATGTTAAATATCACTAAAATTCTGTAAAAGGAGAATTTCACTAAGTAACTTTGATTTGTGTCAGAATTTATAATAGTGTTAGAAATAAATTGAATACTCGTGTAAATGATAAAGAACGACAGAATTTTGAACTCAAATCTTAGATTGATTACTCTGGTAAATATTCAATAAAACAGTGCGTTCGAAATAAAACAAGGTGAATGATCCTTTTATAACAATAAAATATGCCTCACTAATTTCTTAAAAAAATAATAACGCTGCATCTGAAAAAAATATGTTCATTTCATCCAAGCAACAAAACTATAGAAGATAAAACTATATAAGAACAATTGCGATATTTGCAAAAGACTCATAGTGGAGTATTTGAGGGCGAATGAATCCTGGCCAAAATTACTTTTCATGTTTTTAAAAGTTAAAACCATTGATGTTGACTTGCTATTAGTAAATATAGTTAGTTATTGTTATACATGCATGCATGTATGCATTTATTTAAAACATAAATATATAATACAACGTTTACTTAATTGTTTACTGTTTATAAGAGGAAATTAATTGTTAATAGGTTTGTTTTATTTATAAGTAATGTTCAATTAAATGTGGTTAATTTTACTACACATAAATGTTTAAATATTTATATAAATCAAGAAACTAATATATATCTATATTACTTGCATTATTATCCAGCAAAGTTCAGTCTTTATAGCATAGATATATTGGTGTTTGAGTGTTTTTAATAGATTTGCATTGATTTTTAAAAATGGCAAAAATATGCTGAATTTTTTAAAGAAAACATTGCTTTCAAAATTATAACCCATACGATTATAATTCCAAAATTATTCGACAAATCGCTACACAGCTTTAAAAATCTTTGAATATATTAGATAGTATATTTCAATTAATTAGATATAAAATGCTTAAAAATAACCCATTTTCAATTTTAAATATTTTTATTATGTGAAAAGTAAAATTATTCAAATGCACATGTCAAAGTATACATTTAAAGACAGTAACAAAGCTGAAACATAACAAAGAAAAAATAGGGGTTTTCTCACATAGAAACTTTCACTTCAACGATGCTAGGAGCCGCCGTATAAGAATAATACTCCTGAAATAGACATAGATCGACAAATCAGTTAGTCAGCTCTTATAAAATATGTGTTATGGTTTTAGTGTATTTTGCGGTCACCGTAGTACCTCTTCTAGCCAATTAGTAGTATGGTATTTGCTGCCACCACCGGTATTAAACTGATACCGGACACGTTGTGAAAAGAATTCCTCACTTAAATAATCAACTAATAATTTATTGATTAAATTCTCATAAAAATGTTACAGTGATAGTCCTTATTGGCCCATATATATTATTAGCACGTGCCGTATGCGACTGTCGATTCAATCTCCCTGATCGCATGTTTTACACTACTTCGTTACGCACCATTAATACACACAGTTCTGGTGGAGTTCTATCATAACCACCTCAAAAGATGATGCCCATACTCGCCTTGTATATATCCGGTGGTATGTCGCCTCGCTACCTCCGGCACAGTCTAGACCTCCCCACCGGTCTATTCCGATCTGTTCCGTCTACGCAGCTGCTCTCCCAGGACACTGCCTGTACTACTAACTCCACTGAACACCGGGGACTGCCTCGTGTCATACACTTTACCCTTCTCTCTAGACCTTCTGGGCCTGCCTTTCTTCCTTCACGGATTTTCCACACCTGTAAATACATTTCTCTAGAAGGTTACCCCTTTCTATTATCTTCCCAACTTAGTTCGCTAAGGAATTCAGTGCTCATTGTATCCACATTCCAAAAACGGATTAGTTCCATTCATAATAACCCCGTGAAAACCTCACGAATAGCTGTGCGGATCAGGGAAATTGTACTATAAATCACATACAGAAGTTTACATGAAAATAAAATATGTATCTGAATACCGTAATATACAATAATCATTAAATATAATTATTTACATTAACTGGTTATATACAACATAGGTGCTTTTAAAATCAGAATCCTGACAATATACTATTTACAAATGTTGAGAAAATTTTAATTTTTTCCTTTTTGGCCAGGATTTTGCATGAAATACTCCACTGTGAGACGCAGAGATTATAAAAACTGTATAGAACCAATATCAAAACTTATTTTAAATAAATGGAATGGAATATTATTAGGCTAGTAATTTGTTCTAAACGTATTATTACTTGTGATACATAATTTTGATGTATAAAAAATATAATATACAATAACATAATATATAATAATATAATAATAACATAATATAAAATAATAACAATAAACAAACAATAACATAAAAATATATAATAACAACGAGGAACATTTACTTTGTATCATTTGTCTGTCATATTTTCCGTTTGAGTAACTTAAAAAAAAATAATGGTTGTTAGCAATATAACGAATAAAGATAGGACATAAATTTGATGTATAATAAATTGTTCAACATAAAAGCACACAAAACAACCCATAAATTTTCTTATATTTGTCAGAAATTGGAATAGGATATGATAGCATGAAAAAAGAAGGGTTACTGTACCTTTCTTTAGTGGCAAAGAAATCAAAACTTCTTTTGAAGGTAAGAAAAATCTTTATAAGCTAAAATATAAATCTACTCCAACAAACATATCCATTTATTGAGAATCAGTGTTAAAACACTGAGTTTAAAAAATATATATATGAATTGAATATTTTGTTATTTATAGCTAATATTAACTTATTCGGTCTATTTTACATATTCAATAAAAAATATATATTTAAATAAAGAATTACTGATTCTATGGTTTCAACAGCTTTGTAGCACACAATTAATGTAATTTTTACAATGCATATTTTCAGTCGTTTTGAGGAGACATGAAATTAATGATATATATATATATATATATATATATGTGTGTATAAGTAAAAAAGCTTATAAAAAACTCAATATCTATCGTAAAAACCATGCCTAATTCCATGACTTTTTTTTAAAACATCGTATGTTAATTTGTCATGAGCTTCGATTATGCAAATTCCTCACTTTTATCACGATGGCAGAAAGCGTGAATTTGTTAAACTATTAAAAAATTATAAGTTTTGCTCCAATTCTTGTGGAAATATGGCACAGGAACAAAAAAATCATAAAGATCCCTTTATTATACAGACCAGAATGATTATATATGTCAATATGATAAGTGGATTTGGGCTTAAACTATGTTTTCAGGATTTCTAAATTGATTCTAAACGTATAAATATAATGTAATTAATATTAAACTATTAACTGATTTTCGCTTAAGGTAAGCTGGGCAATATGGTGCTGCGGTAATTTGTTACCTCATTTTCAATTATCATTAACATGACTTTATTTTACACTATACAGTTGTAACCATAAATAATATTTATCGATTTATTACCTGTGGACGGATAATGTAAAATTATTTAAAATTAATTAATTCATACATAATTAAACTCTAAAAATATTAAAATATTTTATAGCCATGTGAAACACACCTGTGAACATAATTTTTACAATGCTAGCAAATTAGAAAAACAGTGAAAAATCCATTAAAATTTTTTGTCTTTACATACAAAACACAATTAAGTTAAATAAAAGAGTGTCAAATCCTTAGTCATTGTGGAAAAATATATTGAACGATAAAAAGTTATGAAATCCAGTAAAGCATAATTTTCCAATTGTCTGAAAAAATCATGTTCTGAAACACATTTTGATAGTTTAAAGGATTCTAAACACCTCCTCCACTATGTGTAAGAAGCTATGGAATCAGTTTTATGACACAGATATAAATGAGGAAAATGTTGTTTTTGAGGAATTTGAGCCTATATCTTTTTAACGGATTATTTGTATTTCAACCTTTTCATGCTACATATTTTTGACTTTTCATACATAGGTTTTCGACTAATATCATTGTACAGATTTTAACTATGAAGATTAGTTTTCTTACTTAATACAATGACTTCATAAATGTGTTTAACTACATTCTTCGTTACATATACTGTATTTTTTGGACATTTTATACATTTTTCTTGACCAATCGTTACTTTCCAGATCGTACAGATTTTAACTGTACAGATTTTGTTGACTAAAGATTTTGTTGACTAAAGGATTTATTGCGTTCGGTGATTGTCCCTAAAGGGACTTTGTATCAGTAAACCCCATCAACCAACTAACCAACCAACTGTCTGAAAAGACCCAAATTTAAGTATGTTTATTTCATTACTCAGTGTTGAAAAGACTATAACGTTAAACGTTTTAAAATACACCCAATGAGTAGTATTAATAAATTGTAGATGGAATCGCGAATTTCTTTTTTAAAAAAAGCAAACATTAGCAGAAAACAAAGGCGGCCACACATTGCGTAACGAAAACGAGCAGAGGAGACCGAGCTACGCTCGGTCAAAATTAAATTTGAGTTCAAATATCATGACCCATGACCAAAATGACCCACTAAATGAGTTTTCTCGAACATGTGACTTAGCCCAACAGTCTTCTCATGCCCGAAAACCGTAGGATGCAAAATTTAGTGTAAATTGAGCCGCTTTTTAGATTTTGACCCACAATGACCCAGAAATGACCCACTAATCGAATTTACTCGAACATGTGACCTAGCTCAATGATTTTCGCGTGCCCGAAACTCGTAGGATACAAAATTTAATCAAAATCGTTAGACACGTTTTTTAGATAAAATTAATTTGACCCGCTTTGACCCAAAAATGACCCACTAATTGAAAGTTTTCGAACATGTGACCCAGCCCAATAGTCTTCTCCTGGCCGAAAATAATCGGATATAAAATTTCGTCAAAATCGTTTGAACCGTTTTTTAGATACAATTAGCTTGATCATGACCCAAAATGACCCAAAATGACCCACTAATTGAGTTTTCTCGAACATGTGACCTAGCCCAACGGTCTTCTCGTGCCCGAAAACCATTGGATGCAAAATTTAGTGTAAATTGAGCCGCTTTTTAGATCTTGACCCACAGTGACCCAGAAATGAGCCAGTAATCGAATTTTCTCGGACATGTGACCTAGCCCAACGGTCTTCTCGTGCCCGAAAACCATTGGATGCAAAATTTAGTGTAAATTGAGCCGCTTTTTAGATCTTGACCCACAGTGACCCAGAAATGAGCCAGTAATCGAATTTTCTCGGACATGTGACTTAGCCCAATGATTTTATCGTGCTCGAAACTCGTAGGACACAAAATTTAATCAAAATCGTTAGAGCCGTTTTTTAGATAAAATTAATTTGACCCGCGTTGACCCAAAAATGACCCACTAATCGAAAGTTCTCGAACATGTGACCCAGCCCAATAGTTTTCTCGTGCCCGAAAATGGTCGGATACAAAATTTCGTCAAAATCGTTTGAACCGTTTTTTAGATACAATTAGTTAGACCATGACCCAAAATGACCCAAAATGACCCACTAATCGAATTTTCTCGAACATGTGACCTAGCCCAATGGTTTTCTGGTGCCCCAAAACGGTAGGATACGAAATTTTGTCAAAATCGTTAGAGCCGTTTTTAAGATAAAATTTGCATATATATATATATATATATTGTTGTGAGCTCGGGGTTCGAAAGGACTGATGCCAATATATAAGAACAATAAAAAGGCTTTATTGTCTATAAACAGTGCAATACGATCACAAATATCTTCTGAAAATTACAAGATATTCAGTAATCTTCAAATCCAATAAAAGCTAAGCAAAATTTCACACAGAAACAATGCGTTCAATACGACGTATCAACGACAAAATCGATCCGAGAAACACAGTTCTCAATGCAAAGCCTCTCGTATGAATTCAATCGCAGTTGACAGACAACTAACTAACTGAACTGATGGAGGTCCTTATATAGGTTTCAGAGATCTTTCCAGATTATTCCGGGGCTTTCTAATGCTAGAAATTACCAGAAGGTCCTTCAACTCTCGATAGAGTACTCCAAACGTGAAAGGATCCCAATGTAAATGTATAAGGGGGGGGTTGCACAAAAAGTCGCCAAATCCGTCGCCAACTTGGCGACATTTGGCGATATATCGCCAAATTTGGCGACAAAAATAAGTCGCCAAAACCATCGCCAACTTGGCGATAAACCCATTCCTTGGCGATTTTCCAATAGAACTCATTATAAAAACTGATGCTGTAAGGTTGTTTTCCTTGCAAACCACCTGAGGCCTTTATCATTGAGTTACATGATGCTCAATAGGAAATACATTAATAATACTGCAATTTTCACAATAATAAAATAAAATAAATTTAAACAAATGGAATATTTACAGATATATACAAAATTCATAACATTGCCCCCTCTCGAGTACTGCACGTCCCGGGCAGTTCAACCTTTGATCGGAAAGCAAACCCGTTACCAACAAATGCTATACTATTCAAAACACATTCATAATGCTGAATTATACAAAATATACACTTAAATAAAATAAAATTAAAGCATAGACATTATTACATACAAGTATTTAAATAATAATAACAATAATAATGATAATGCTAAGCAAAATAAATAATTACATTAATTTATATACAAGACCATGGTCATACTAATTTACATTATTTACAATCAATGAACTAAGTACTATGGCCATAGTATGGAGCCAGCCTGTCGTAATGAACGACTCTAGGCTTCGCACTTGGTGACTTTCGGATCCGAATTACGACATCGTTCAGTCTGTTTAGGACTGTATAAGGACCGTCCCAGTGCGATTGCAGTTTGGGAGAAAGTCCTTTACGTCGAGTCGGATTATAAAACCAAACCTTGTCACCTTCTTTGAATTGATGTCCCGTGGCTTTCGTGTCGTACCTGGTCTTCATCTTCTCCGTCTGTATATTGATCCGCTCTCGAGCCAAGTTGTGGACGTCTTCAAATCGTGCCTGGAGATTCTGTACGTATCCCTCTGGCGATGAAGGCGCATCTGGAGGGCGACCAAAAAGCAGATCACAAGGTAGACGAAGATCACGACCGAAAAGCATCTGAGACGGGGAATAGCCGGTTGTTTCATGGACGGCGCTGCGATAGGCGAGAAGAAACAAGGGAAGTTTTTGGTCCCAGTCTTGCTGGTTTCTTGAGACTAGAAGTGAGAGATTGTTGAGGATGGTACGATTAAATCTCTCAACCATGCCATCCGACTGCGGATGTAAAGGCGTCGTCCTAGTTTTGTCCATTCCGAGAAGTTGACAGAGACCCTCAATCACAGCAGAGATGAAATTTCTTCCCTGGTCAGAATGCATTTGAAGAGGGACTCCATACCTTGATATCCACTGGTGTACCAAGGCATCCGCAACCGTAGAAGCTTCTTGATCAGGGATGGCATAAACTTCAGGCCATTTTGTGAAATAGTCCATGACAACAAGGAGGTATTTGTTGCCATCAGCACTTCTTGGCAGAGGACCTAGGATGTCAAGGGCGATGCGTTCAAAAGGTGCTCCTACATTGTAGAGATGTAGTCTTCCTCGGCTACGTTTCTTTGGTCCTTTCCGAGCTGCACATGCATCGCAAGATTTGCACCATTGTTCGACGTCAGCTCTCGCTTTTCCCCAGAAGAAGCGCTCTCGGACTCTGTGTAATGTTTTCATGACTCCAAAATGGCCACCAGTGGGACTGCCATGTAATTCCTTAAGGACCTCTGGGATTCGGGATCGAGGAAGTACCAACTGCCACCGAGATGTCTTCCCATCTTCCGATTCGAATTTTCGGAACAGGACACCATTCCTGACGTGGAGAGAGTTCCAAAGAGCCCAATATTTCTTCGTCGTAGGACTGTAAGTCGAGATGTCTTTCCAACTGGGCTTCGTGCTAGAAGATTCTAAGAACTCCAAGATTGGTTTGATCTCAGAGTCTGCCATTTGATCTTCTCGAATCTTCTCATCACTCCAGGGATCTGGTGGCGTCAATAGTGAAGTCTTCGTCTGGCGTATGACATATTCGGGATTATACTTGCTCTCCGCTCTGGAACAATAGCGACAGCTCTCGGGACACGGTCTTCTTGATAGGGCATCGGCGTTTCCATGCGATGAGCCTTTGCGATGCCTGATGTCAAAGTCGTATTCCTGGAGTCGTTGTATCCATCTGGCTACTTGGCCCTCTGGGTTCTTAAAATGCATCAGCCATGTTAGGGATGCGTGGTCAGTACGAAGGAGAAATTTCCTGCCATAGAGATAGTGATGGAAGTGTTCTATGGCTTTCACTATAGCTAATAACTCCTTACGAGTGACGCAATAATTCCGCTCTGGTTTCGATAAACATTTGCTCCAGTATGCTACGACTCGTTCTTGGCCATCTATTTCTTGGGAAAGTACAGCGCCGACACTTTCCTGACTGGCATCCGTGTCCACAATGAATTGTTTGTCGGGGTCTGGATAGGTAAGGACTGGAGAGGATGTGAGAGCTTCTTTCAGCCGCTGGAATGAATTGTCGCATTCTTGTGTCCATAGAAACTTCTGTTTGCTTTCAGTGAGCCTATGCAAGGGTCTTGCGATGTTGGAGAACCCCTGTACAAACTTTCTGTAATAAGTGCATAGTCCCAGAAAGCTTCGCAACTGATAGACATTTTCCGGACGTTTCCAGTGCTTTACTGCAGACACTTTTTCAGGATCAGTTCGAACACCTTCAGCTGAGATGATGTGACCTAAATAGTTTACTTCTCGTTGGAAGAACTTGCATTTCAAAGGGTTCAGCTTTAAATTCGCCGCTCTTAGTTTCGTTAACACTTTTCGAATATTCTCTAGATGTTCTTCAAACGTGCGGCCACCAGTGATGACGTCATCTAGGTAGATGAGACAAGCTTCAAAAGTCAGACCTTTTAACACTGTCTCCATGAGGCGCTCGAACGTTGCTGGAGCATTGCAGAGCCCGAACGGCATAACTTTAAATTGCCAAAGTCCTTGTCCAGTAGTAAATGCGGTCTTCTCTTTGTCATCAGGATGGATCTCTACTTGCCAATATCCACTCTTCAAATCCAGCGTGGAAAACCATTTATGTCCTGAAAGAGTATCTAGCGTGTCGTCTATTCTTGGTAGAGGATAGCTGTCCTTCTTCGTGATATCGTTAAGTTTACGATAATCCACACAAAATCTTGTGGAGCCATCTTTCTTTCGGACCAACACGATGGGAGAGGCCCACGGACTTGATGACGGCTCGATGATGTCACTATTCTGCATCTCTTGTAAGAGCTTAGAAACCTCTTCTTGTTTTGCGAACGGCAAGCGTCTTGGATGCTGTTTAATCGGTGGATTGTCGGCAGTATCAATTCTATGACGTGTCAGAGAAGTGCGACCTATATCATTCTCGTTTTGTGAAAACACATCCTTAAATTCCTGGAACAGTCTTTCTGCGGCATGTCTCTGCTCAGCAGATAAATTCTCATTTCGTCCAATTTCAGGTGTTAAACTTGTAGGCGGCTCCGACAACGTCAAGCTCGGGTCTTTGCAAACACAGGTGACTGGAGCACAGGTAGCAAGCACTTCACCCTTCTGGATAATTCTAGACTTTTCACTTACATTCGCCATCCTCACGGGTATCACATCTCTCGACAGATCTACCAGCGCTGATGCTATTAGCGCTCCTTTTGGGCTCTTCTCAGGATATCCAACCAAGCCACATTGAAAACTACTTTCGTTCTCAGTTAATCCAGGTATCATCATTTCGGTCCGAGGAGGGATGATAACATCTGCCTTGGCTGTGATCCGTTGAATAGACCCGGACTCATTTCCAAGTTTGAAAATAGTGACATCTTCTTGAGCAGAGCGTAACTCATTCTTCTTAAAGTCCAGTGTAAATCCATGCTCTTTTAAAAAGTCCAGTCCGAGTATGAAAGGGTCTGAAATATCGGCCACATAGACTGTATGATGGTAAGCGGCGTTCCCAAACTTTATTTTCAATTTCATTCTTCCATGTATGTCAATCTTATCCCCGGTCACGGTTTGAAGGATAACACGGGGCGGAGTCCAGAGGAGCTTTTCTTTTAGCCGCTGAGCTAGATCTTTCCGAATGATGGTCACATTGGCTCCTGTATCGATGATCATATTACAGGGCAAATCATTCACACTTCCGACTAGAAAAACTCCGTTCTCGCCGCAACTTCTTGCAGAAATTTCACATACTTGAAAATGAGGCTTCTTAAGATCTGGAAACCTCCGCCCCGCAAGATGGTCAAAAATCAGTTTTCTTGCTCTTCCGTTAGCGGGTGAGCTATTACCTTCGGTGCTGGGTCGTCTTGGGCAGTCGATTTGGATATGGCCTTCTCCACCGCATCTCCAGCACTTGATCTTCCTGTAAGGTTTGTTGGCCATTAAGGAGTTCATCTTTCTCATTATGTCATTCATCTGCTGCTGTAAGCACTCCACAGCTCTATCCGACGTCTCAGGCAGGTTGGCTGCTCGCACAAAGTGTCGATCTTTCCTAGTAGCTTGCTGGGCTGCCTCGAATTTCAGGGCATAAACTAAAGCCCCTTTTAAATCATTGAGATCTGCAATCCGGAGTGCTGTCTGGATCTCAGGGTCACGCACACCATCAATAAAATGTTGCAGAGCTAAGCTTTCTCTAATTTCAGTCGGGCAGTCAGGATAAGCAAGATCGGATTGTCTCTCGACATCCGTAGCAAGCTCTTGCAGGGATTCAGTGGATTTCTGTTGTCGAGATTTGAGCTGGAGTCTGCTATATTCCTTCATGCATTTCTCGCCAAAGCGCAATTCTAAGGCACTGACGAGCGTTTCAAAATCCAGCGGTTCATTTGCAGGCAATGTCTGTAGGACGTCGGCAGCATCAGCTCGTAGAGAAGCAGCTAACTGGCAAGCCTTTGTCTGGGAATCCCATCCATTGGCGTCCGCTACGATCCCAAATTGTGTCTTAAAAACTGGCCAGGAGGATTTGCCGTCATAGGTCGAAAGTTTAATAAAGGCCCGAGGAAGCATATCTGGATACTTGAAATCTTCGGAAAAGTTTACGGCAGTTATCTTCTGTTTCTTGACTTTTTCCAAATCTTTTTTTACATTCTCTATGCTTTCTTCAACGGTCTTGGCGATCTTTTGAACTTTTTCTTCTACTCTTTCTTCTACGGTTTTCGCTGTCTTCTGAACTTCTTCTATGGTTTTGGCTGTCATTTGAACATTTTCTTCTATTTCTTGAAACCTTCCTTCAAATTTATTTTCCACGGAGTCAATTCTTTCATTTAAAGATGTTATTTTATCCTCTATCAGATCTTTCAACTCACCAAGGTTGGTTGACATATCTTTTTTTATTTCTTCCGACATTTCCTTCATTTCAGCCTGATTCGCAGTCATTTTCTCATCCATCGCTGACATTTCCTCCTTCATTTCAGCCTGGTTCGCAGTCATTTTCTTATCTATCGCTGACATTTCCTTCTTCATTTCTTCCGACATTTCCTTCATTTCAGCCTGGTTCGCAGTCATTTTCTCATCCATCGCTGACATTTCCTTCTTCACCGCTTCCTTCAACTCGCCAAGGTTGGTTGACATATCCTTCTTTATTTCTTCTTTCAACACGCCAAGGTTGGTTGACATCTCAGCCTGATTCGCAGCCAATTTCTCCAATAATTGTTTCAGTTCACCCTCCATTGCTCTGGTGATCGGCATTCAACCCCACTTCTGACACCAAATGTTGCGAGCTCGGGGTTCGAAAGGACTGATGCCAATATATAAGAACAATAAAAAGGCTTTATTGTCTATAAACAGTGCAATACGATCACAAATATCTTCTGAAAATTACAAGATATTCAGTAATCTTCAAATCCAATAAAAGCTAAGCAAAATTTCACACAGAAACAATGCGTTCAATACGACGTATCAACGACAAAATCGATCCGAGAAACACAGTTCTCAATGCAAAGCCTCTCGTATGAATTCAATCGCAGTTGACAGACAACTAACTAACTGAACTGATGGAGGTCCTTATATAGGTTTCAGAGATCTTTCCAGATTATTCCGGGGCTTTCTAATGCTAGAAATTACCAGAAGGTCCTTCAACTCTCGATAGAGTACTCCAAACGTGAAAGGATCCCAATGTAAATGTATAAGGGGGGGTTGCACAAAAAGTCGCCAAATTCGTCGCCAACTTGGCGACATTTGGCAATATATCGCCAAATTTGGCGACAAAAATAAGTCGCCAAAACCATCGCCAACTTGGCGATAAACCCATTCCTTGGCGATTTTCCAATAGAACTCATTATAAAAACTGATGCTGTAAGGTTGTTTTCCTTGCAAACCACCTGAGGCCTTTAGCATTGAGTTACATGATGCTCAATAGGAAATACATTAATAATACTGCAATTTTCACAATAATAAAATAAAATAAATTTAAACAAATGGAATATTTACAGATATATACAAAATTCATAACAATATATATATATATATATATATATATATATATATATATATATATATATTATATATATATATATTGTGGTTATATATATATATATATATATATATATATGTCGTGTTTCCAAGTTCAAATCCGGGAAGAAGGCAGTCGTGCTCGTGATAAATAGGGTTAGCGATGTTATTGGTTTCCCTTTTAGTTCGCATCAGGCGGCCGGGTGGTATCATCAACAACAAGAAATGTCAGTCCATATTTTTGTCGAAGAACCTTTTATTTCCAGTTTAAGACATCTCTTCAGGGAAAATGCTCATTAGCCAACGCTAAACGAAAAAAAAATACAACGTTCCATTATTTAGTAGAATCCGTCCCGATTCTTTTAGCAAACACCAGCGTCAAAAAATCCCCTCCGAATCAGGATGATCGTGTTTTTAAACTAGCTTGCGTAATAATACAGAATACGTCACGTGACCCACTTCTATCGAATCAAAAGGTCTCTTTTGGAACTTTATCAATATTTCCGGCGGATTTATTTTGTTGTAAAATGCAAAAACTTTCTACGCCCTACCAGAATATTCCATAATCTCGTACCAGATGCCTGTCATATCAACAAACGAGCTTATCTGTTTTTGAGGCTGTAGCTAAACTTCGAATTCAATACGTAATAAAAATAAGAAGAAGAAAAGAAAATGAATCTTTATAAAAGGGAAAAAAAAAAGAAAGAAAAAGTTTTTCGGAAATATTTTAATAGACATTTGATATTTAATAATAGGATAACTTTATGAAATAAGGTTTTTTGAGCGGAATATTTTAAGAGATACGATATTTTAGCATTTAAATAAAGAAGTTATATCAATTTGACCACACGGGAATAATACTAATGAATTTTAATAATGGATTAAAATAAAGATGTTCTATTTAAAGAATAAATTAAAAAAGCTATCGCCATTTTTAGAATAACTACATTCGAATAAATATTATTAAGTGGATTAGGAATAATTGGCTTTACATATGGATAGTAAAAGGCTATTTTAAGAATGAGAATTATTTTAATAAGCTGGGTTATATACCGAATATTATTGAATGGACAAATTTTATAGAATAATTGCGGAAAAAATTTAAATTTTGTAATATTATCCCCCCTCCCTAAAGATTTTGGATGAAGTTAATAGTTAAGTAACTATAAATTCAGACAATATAAATTTAATACTTTAGAAATTTGAATTTTGACTAGTATAAATTTAGAGACTGCCAGCAAGGAGATGGGGAATTTCTGAAGAACTGGAAGACAAAAACAAAAACAAAAATAAAATAATAGTAATCAATTAAAATTAATAGATAAATAAAAATAAAGCTACGAGCATTTCCCCTGTAAAATAATACAAGAAATGGTTACAATCTCACTTACCATTTGTAAGTGCACAAGAAAAATACAATAACAATAAATAATAAATATTAATAAACAGGAAAAACAGGATAATAATAGTAACAGAATTTTGGTTTTACCAAGTTCACAAGCTTTAGAATAAGTAGTCACTAGCAAATTGTTAAAACAAAGTTTTTAAAAAAAAATTCGACTTAATTCAAATTTGAGTTCATTAGATCCAACTGTTTTATTTCAGTCTCTTTCTTGGATCGTGATAAGTCCTCATTTTGTTTAAAAGAAAAAAATGGTTACTGCAGTCCCTTTCTTAAAAATACAGTTTTTATGTAAAGGCTGAAAATAAAGACATTACTCCATCAAAATTTTAAAACTGTAGTCATTCTTACCACTACTTTATAATGACCTTATAATGCTAGCACTTGTCACAACATCTTCTCTTAAGTATCACATTAATTTTCTCACATAATAAACAAGTCAAATTATCTCTTGGTCGTGTATTGTACTTGGAATATGTTATCTTTGTTATATTCCTGTGGGATTTGTTATATTTCTGTTGGGATCCCACCATCTTTAACTAATATTTGTCAAACATTTTTTCACTAATAAATAATATAACTCTTCAATAATATAAATAAATGCTATAATAAAATTCAATTCATAAACATAACAATAATAACTTTCAATATAACTAATAATTCTCAACATGTGTAGTAATTCATAATATAATTCAATAGTAGAAATAATAATATAATAACATCAGTATAATTTAAGAAAATATCACAGATTGTTTATTTATTGTTAGGAAAAATATTGGTTGAGGATAAAATAATTACATAGCAAATAAATAAATTTCTTATTTTTTAATTATATAAGAAAGTATTTTTGCCAGTCGAAAGTATACAAAAAAAAATATATAATAATTTCAAAATCCAAATAAATTTAAATCTAAATATTTAGAAATTGAACTCTCAACCATTAGTTCCTTACAATAATTTTTTCCTCTGATACCCTTTTACAAAATTATACTGTTAAGTTATAAGTATTCATATCCTAAATGCAGAGAGTTTTTTTTTTTTTTTTTTTTTTTTGGCAAACTTAGAATAAATAAAGACAATAAATAACAAATAAAAGATGTTAATTTTAGCTGAGAAATGGAATACAAAGGCAATTAGTTTAGATACTTAATTTTCTATTGTTACACCAAAACAATCACTGTAAAATCACATCATCACTATCCAATCATTTATATAATTATAGAAATATTAAATTTTTGAAACAATTGGTTTAAGAAAAAGTAAATAAGTAAAAATAGTTTATTTTGATATAGAATTAAAACATTTAATTTCATTTTTCAACATCAATTTGACAATTCCTAAAATCAAAATACACATCTTATGCCTGCATAAGGTGTCTACTCAACCTCAAAAACTCTCAAAAACAAGTAAATATTTTAGTTGATCAGGCTAAAATATAACCACAATGTTGAAATAAAAGCTGTGACATTTATTTTAAATTTTAAAATATTAAACTTTCAAAAATGGGTAATATCTCTGTTGTACACCAAAGACATACCTGATAATGTTGAAACTAGAGTAATAAGAGATATTTAAAGAATTAGAATTTATTCTATTGTTTTTACTTTAGTTTGATTTTGTGATGGTGATTGTGATGTCTGTGGTGATTTTGATTGTTGTTTGGGTTGCTCATGAAATAGTCTGAAGTTATCTGGTGAAAAATAGGGTCGTAATTTAGACGCATGTACAATAACTGAATTTAATTTAGTCTCATAATTAAATTTGTCTATTTCATAGGTCACATCAGAAAGTTTATTTATTATTTTGTATGGTCCAGAGAAAGTAGGTTCTAATTTTCTAGTGTTAGGATATTTAAATTCTTCACAAATTACAGAATCTTGTATTTCTAGTGGAGATTCAACAAATTTTCTATCATAGAGTCTTTTACTTTTAAGGTGGAATTCACAAGTTCGCGCTTTTGCAATTTTGAGTGCTTTATTAACAGGAGGGTAATAATTTTGTTTTAAAGGAGATTCATAAGGTAATTGACCATAAAATAAATAGGCAGGTGGGAATTTGGTTATGGAATGTGGTGTGTTATTGTATTCTTGGATGACTTGGTCTAATAATCTAGTCCAAGGTATTTTAGAAGAAATGGAATTAACTTTACATTTAAGTCTAGTAACTATAGTTTGGTTCACTCGTTCTACCTTCCCATTGGTTTGGAGGTGATGTGATGATGTAAAACGTTGTTGAACATGATATTTTCTGAGGAATTTTTTGAATCTTGGAGATCTAAAAGATTTATGTCTATCGCTAAGTATTGTTTTAGGTGCTTGAATATTGAAAATTTGTTTTAAACAGTTAGTATATGTTTCGGTAGTAACACTTTTGGATGGAAAAGCCCAAACAAACCTAGTTGCATGATCTATTATTATGTGTAAGAATTTTTTTGTTGAATTGTAATAATTAAATCCACCCACAGTATCAATAGAAAGACATTTTACAAATTTTATTTCTCTGGCATGTATCACAATGTTTAACAAATTGTGTAATATCTATTGTCATGTTGGGCCAATAATAGTTTGGAGATATTAAGTTAAGCATTTTTTGTATTCCTAAGTGTCCAAAATTATCATGAGCAATATGTAATAATTTTCTCCTGAGTGACATTGGTACTACTATTTTTTTTAATCCTTTTCTCTGAATAATTATAATCCCATTCTCTTTTTTGTATTTTCTGTCACAAACATTATCTTTATCTTGCATCGCTATAATTTCTTTTTTGTCCAATAATAAACTTACATGTTGATTAAGATAAGCAACAGGATTTCGTGACAACATGTCCGCTTCGACATTTGTAGAACCTTTTTGATACTTGATCTCATAATCGAACATGCTAAGTTTTAAAGACCATCGAAAAAGTCTACCTCTTAGATTTTTAACATTCTTTAACCATACCAGAGATGCATGGTCGGTATGGATTGTGAATTTAGTACCATGAAAATAGTGATAAAACTTATCAAGAGTATCTATGATAGCAAGGCATTCCAATTCAGTTATAAAGTAATTTTGTTCATAACTCTTCAAAATTCTAGAATGGTAAGCAATAGGATGCAAAAAATTATCTTTCCCTGGTTGTTTTAGAACTGCACCTACTGCTACCTGAGAGGCATCTACAAACATGTGGAGGGGTAATTTTGGGTCATAAATTTTTAGAATTGGTTTTGCAATTAGAGTATTTTTTAATTTCTCAAAAGAGTTTTGACATTCTGAGTTCCATTCCCATATTGTGTTTTTCCTAAGTAATTTATTGAGGGGGTATCTAATTTCAGCATATTTATCTATGAATTTGTGATAAACATTAATGGAACCTAAAAATCGTTGTAGTTCTTTAACATTAGAGGGAGGTTTCAATTTTTTAACTGTCTCAATATTGGTATTAGCTGGAGTTAAAGTCCCATTGGTGATCTCATAGCCTAAGAAATTAATTTTATTTTGATTTAGTTTACATTTAGAAAGTTTAAGTTTAAGGTTTTCTAGTTTACAGATTTCAAAGATTTTTGCTAAGTGATTTAAATGTTCTTCTAGAGAGGAGGAGAAAATTATGATATCGTCGAAATAATGGCAAGCAAAATCAATTTTATACTTATTGAGGATTCTTCTAATGGTTCTATTAAATATCGGGGGCCCTGTCTTTATACCAAAGGGGAGCACCAGCCATTCGAAGAGGCCAAAATTGGTGGCAAAAGCTAATTTTTCTGTATCGGATGGATGTATTGGTATGTGCCAGTAGCCAGAGGCTAAGTCCAAAGTGGAAAAATACTGGGCACTACTCAATTTATCTAAAATTTCATCGATAAGAGGTAAAGGTTCTGCATCGTTTTTAACTATTGCATTTAATTTCCTATAATCTATACTTAGTCGGGTCTTTTTACCTTCCTCTCTTTTCATAGCCAAGGTGACGGGGGCAGAATAAGGACTATTGCTTTCTTTTATGAGACCAGCCGCTAACAAAGATTGAATTTGATTTTTTATTTCTTTTTCCTCTAAGGGGGAAGTTCTGTAGGGCATCAAAGATATAGGTAGGTCAGATTTTAGTAAAACGCGTTGTGGTTCAATATTTATCTTACCCACATCATATTTATGTTTTGCAAAAATATCCCTATAATTTTGAACTATTTCCCTTAAATCCCCATTTTCAATTAAATTTATTTCCCCAATTAAATCTGAATTATAATCATTAATATCGCGAAAATTTTGAGGAGTCATTGAACTTCTGTAATCAGGCTGCACGTTACAATCATTGTAATTAGCTGCAAAAAAGTCCTGAGTATTCACAAAATTTTCATTAGTATATGGTGATACTTTGTCATCATTATATCCATTTAAACTCTCATTACTATCACTATTTGTTAATAACTCATCTTTACATGAAATAGTATCTTCATTATAAGTTGTTATCAAGTTACCATCATTAAATAAATTCAAATTGTCACAATCAGAAGTTATCAAGTTATCCTTACCTTGTTGTAGTTTTTTTACAGTTACAGTATTAAAATGAAGTGATCTCTCATCATGTATGGATATACTCCTATTTATAATCTTCCTTCCCTGTTTTACTGTACAATTCTTACAATTTATATTTAAATTAAATTTTGAACATTCTTTTAACCCCAAGATGCAGTAATCCAAATCTGTATCACATACTAAAAAGTTAACATATTTTTGGATTTTACCCACTTTAAGAAGAATACTACTCTTTTGATTAATTTGTAAAAATCCCTTTGCCTGACCAATAGTAACTGGAGGAACAATTTCAATTTTAGTATTCAATTTTTTAACAAACTTTAATGGTAAAATTGCGATAGTTGAACCGGTATCGACGACACATGGTAAATTATAATTATTCGTATATCCATACACAATTAATTGTCAAATATTAGGAGTACCAATTGGAAGAGTATCAGAGGGTGTTGAATTGTTATTAAAAATACACTCTTTTTCCCAGTTAAAAGCATTCATTATACCCTTGTTTACACAAATTCTACATGGCCTAGATGGGTACTGGTTCTGAAAATAATTGTTTTGTACTCCGTTTTGGAAATTTCTAGGTCTTTGAAAATTATAGTTTGGTCGAGGAACCCAGTTTCGAGGAGAATTAAATTGATTATTGGGCCGATTTGACTGAATCCAATGCCTAGGAGTATTAATTTGTTGAAAATTTGGTCTATTAGGCTGCACACTATATCGAGGAATGTCAAAATTAGTTGCATTAGGTTTACTTGGTAATGATGGACTTGTAACAGCAGGGGTGGAAACTTCCACAAATTGCTTAACAATTCTATACCATTCTGTTGTACTCTCAGGAGGGTTAACAATTAGATAATTTTGATATTCTGGTTTTAAACCATCGGTTAATCCTTGTAGTAATATAGTTTCACATAAATGAAATTTCCTACCCATTTCAATTTTCTTTCTAAAATAAGTTTCTAAATTACTTAAACTATCCAATTTCAAAGCAGAAAATTCAGAAAATTTCGGGATATTTACCCTAATAAAATTCTCAGTTAAGATATCAGCTATCTGTTCGTATTTAGTGCAACTAAGGCAATCATTAATGTAAATCTTAAGAGCTTCTCCCTTTAAATTTTGAGAAATATTTTTAAACTTCCAATCATCATCCTTCTTTTCTTTTTTCACAAGCATCATCAAAGTATTTTAACCACGCCTGTATCTCAACTCCTAAATCTGGATCAAATGCTATAAATTTTGGTTCTGCCATAATATTTAATTTAACAAAAGAGTTAACTCGATCTTCTTTTAAACATCCGGATCTTAAAAACATTAAATTTTAAACTTATAACACTATATACCATACAAATAACGAAATAGTAAATAAATATGTAATTTACGATCTCAGTAACATCTTAAAAATAATAGATTTTTTTTTTTTTTTTTTTTAAAGAATATCTGTTCTTCAAACATGAAAATATAAATTATACCGCTGTCTATAATATTACAATGACGTATCACACGAAATCATCAAATAAATTAATTAACCTTAACAACACTTAAATATTTGCAACAGAAATAAATTTTAAAAACAAAATTTTAATCAGTATAACATAGTATATAAAACCTTTAAATTTCAAGGTAGACTATTAAATAAATAAAACATTTTAAATATAACATAAACTAATAAATATCAACATATAATGATACCAATAAATAAAAATACCAACTTACAGTTACTCTTGAGCATATTTCACAGGAAAGTCTCACACATCTAAAAATCTTTAATTTTCTTGATAACACAAAAGTTCTGCTTTTTCGCAATACTTTAAAACCAACACCATGAAGACGCTTATGAAGATGAATAGTATATTCTCTAGCAACAACTTCACTTAGGCCAACTTTTCCTCTTCTTTTCTCTTTTAGGCTTGACCATTTTTAATTTATTATAAAAGTACAAAATAACAAAACACCAGACGTAAACGTGCTGTAATGGCGTAGACGTCCTCGTAACATATTCTTCTAATCGGCAAATTTCACGTTTAACTACACAAACTTTCTGTTGATCAACAGCATTTTATCCAATGTCCAATCCCTATCCTGTTCGACTTATTATATTAATGTCGTGTTTCCAAGTTCAAATCCGGGAAGAAGGCAGTCGTGCTCGTGATAAATAGGGTTAGCGATGTTATTGGTTTCCCTTTTAGTTCGCATCAGGCGGCCGGGTGGTATCATCAACAACAAGAAATGTCAGTCCATATTTTTGTCGAAGAACCTTTTATTTCCAGTTTAAGACATCTCTTCAGGGAAAATGCTCATTAGCCAAAGCTAAACGAAAAAAAAAAAAATACAACGTTCCATTATTTACTAGAATCCGTCCCGATTCTTTTAGCAAACATCAGCGTCAAAAAATCCCCTCCGAATCAGGATGATCGTGTTTTTAAACTAGCTTGCGTAATAATACAGAATACGTCACGTGACCCACTTCTATCGAATCAAAAGGTCTCTTTTGGAACTTTATCAATATTTCCGGCGGATTTATTTTGTTGTAAAATGCAAAAACTTTCTACGCCCTACCAGAATATTCCATAATCTCGTACCAGATGCCTGTCATATCAACAAACGAGCTTATCTGTTTTTGAGGCTGTAGCTAAACTTCGAATTTAATACGTAATAAAAATAAGAAGAAGAAAAGAAAATGAATCTTTATAAAAGGGAAAAAAAAAGAAAGAAAAAGTTTTTCGGAAATATTTTAATAGACATTTGATATTTAATAATAGGATAACTTTATGAAATAAGGTTTTTTGAGCGGAATATTTTAAGAGATACGATATTTTAGCATTTAAATAAAGAAATTATAGCAATTTGACCACACGGGAATAATACTAATGAATGTTAATAATGGATTAAAATAAAGATGTTCTATTTAAAGAATAAATTAAAAAAGCTATCGCCATTTTTAAAATAACTACATTCGAATAAATATTATTAAGTGGATTAGGAATAATTGGCTTTACATATGGATAGTAAAAAGCTATTTTAAGAATGAGAATTATTTTAATAAGCTGGGTTATATACCGAATATTATTGAATGGACAAATTTTATAGAATAATTGCGGAAAAAATTTAAATTTTGTAATATATATATATATATAACCACACACAAGATTTGCTCGTATTAGAATATACAAGATTTGCTCGTATTAGAATATATGATGATGATATAAAAAAATACAAGGACGATTACAGGACTGGAAATTGTTTTACTGATCGATTAATCTATGTTTATAGTATCTGTTGTCTAAATTATTTATTGCATTTGGTGATTATCCCTAATGGGACTTTGTGTCAGTAAACCCCAATCAACCAGCCAACAGACCAATTGTTTAAAAAGACACACATTTAAATATGTTTATTTAATTACTTAGTGTTGGAAAACTATAACGTTAAACGTTTTAAAATACACCCAATAAGAAGTATTAATAAATTGTAGATTGAATCACGAAATTCCTTTAAAAAAAAAAAGCAAGATTTAGCAGAAAACAACGGCGGCCACATATTGCGTAACGAACATATAAAAAGATCTATGACGATTACAGGACTAGAAATTGTTTTACTGAGCGATTAATCTATGTTTAGAGTATCTGTTGAGTAAAGGATTTATTGCGTTTGGTGACTATCCCTAAAGGGACTTTATGTCAGTAAACCCCAATCAACCAACCAACCAAAAAATTGTCTGAAAAACACAAATTTAAATATGTTTGTTTCATTACTCAGTGTTTGAAATACTATAATGTTAAATGTTTTAAAATACACCCAATAAGAAATATTAATAAATTGTAGATTGGATCACGAATTTCTTTTTAAAAAATCAAGCATTAGCAGAAAACATTGGCGGCCACACAATGCGTAAAGAAAATATAAAAAAAGCTATGACGATTACAGGACTGGAAATTGTTTTACGGATTGATTAATCTAGGTTTAGGCTATCTGTTGACTAAAGAAATTTTTGTGTTTGGTAATTGTAGAAACAGGTTTAAAAATTGATTTATTGCCTGAATGGTGCGTGTGGAAATGTGTGAAGGAACTGAAACGTTTACTTTTGCAAATAATTGTGTGAATCAGAAGTGCAACAGTATAATTTAGAATGCCCTTTGAAACAGTCGTCATCTAAAGGAATATGTGCACTGTAAAAAAAAGAGAGTTGTTTCTCGCTCTAGGAAACTATAATATGACCACGAAAGAAAATATACAATAACTTCTTCCGAGTTACCTAATATTTCGAAAAGCTTCTTTTATCTTTAGAAACTTTAGAAACCAGAATATTTCTGATATATTAAAAAGCATTTATAAAATCAAAGTTTATTTTGCTACCATCATTTTTCGAAAACGCTTCTGAGTAGTATTTTTAGTGTATTAATCAATTTTCCCAAACCAGAATACCGGTTTTTTTTTCGGATTCTATAAATGCTCAAGTAATATTTTCATGTTCAACACACATGTTTTACATACAAACAAAAAACAGCGTTAATATTAATATTAAAAATTAATATTATTTTCTTACTCTTGCATAAATAAATGCAATTTTGCAATTGAAATTATTTCATTGAGAATTGATATCATCCTAGTACCCGTTATTCCTGGTTGAGAACACTGATCCATACACTATAAAAACTACTCGGAAACGTTTCCAAAAATTATCGGGAGCAAATAAACTTTGTTTTTTTAAATACATCTTTAAATCTAAAGGAATATTGCTTTCTCGGGTTTTTACAGATAAAGAACGCTTTTCGAAATCGTGGATAACTTGGAAAGTGTTATTGTATATTTTCATTCATGATTATGTTATATTTTCGTAGATTAAGAAATATTTTTCTTTTTTTAGGCGCGATCGTAATTATATAAATACGTAGCACCTACAGTCGTCGTCTGGTCCATCCGTCTGTCTGTATGTCCATTCGTCCGTCTGTCCGCATATAACAGCGCAAAAACTACCCAACCGAATGGTTTGAAACATAATATACGAGGGTCAGGTGGAAAATAAGTTTCCCCTGGCGACTGTGGACAGAGTTGTGTATGAAAGACAAAAAATGTAATGAGACATTAAAGATAAAACGTAAATTTATTTTTCCACATAAGTACCAAGTACATTGAGACATTTGTCATACCGCTTTATAAGCTTCAAAAAGCCCTCCAGTAAAAAATCAGGGCTTTGCATACAGACGAAGACTTTAACGGCTATGGGCGAAAGACGACACAGCAGATGAACGCGAACGTGCAAGACACCGATACACCATTGGGTAGAGGTCGACCGCAATCAAGCAGATGGCGCTGTTGACTGCAACAGCGCCATCTGCTTGATTGCGGTCGACCTCTACCCAATGGTGTATCGGTGTCAACAGCGCCATCTGCTTGATTGCGGTCGACCTCTACCCAATGGTGTATCGGTGTCAACAGCGCCATCTGCTTGATTGCGGTCGGCCTCTACCCAATGGTGTATCGGTGTCTTGCACGTTCGCGTTCATCTGCTGTGTCGTCTTTCGCCCATAGCCGTTCAACTCTTCGTCCGTATGCACAGCCCTGATTTTTTACTGGAGGGCTTTTTGCAGCTTATAAAGCGGTATGACAAATGTCTCAATGTACTTGGTACTTATGTGGAAAAATAAAATTATGTTTTATCTTTAATGTCTCATTACATTTTTTGTCTTTCATACACACCTCAGTTCACAGTCACCAGGAGAAACTTATTTTCCGACTGCCCCTTGTATATAATCGTTGCAGACTTTTGTCGAGTCATTTCAAATTTTAGGAAATTCGAGTCAAAACTTAAAAAGTTATTAATAAAAGTTTTCTTTATTCTATTAAATCCTATCATACATATTCTATATAATAAAAGCGCTAGTCTGAGGAAAACAAATAATGGCTAACCACATCTTTTACCATATGCCAAGCAGCCATTTTTATTCAAAAAAATTTTTTTCGAATAAAATTGCATAAAATTTACGTATTTAAAAAGATCGTTAAAAAAATTGTTTGCTTGAAAGATGTATAGATTCTCGGATAACTTCAATGATTAATTAAATTGAAATGGTTAAAAAAAATCGTGAAAATTAGGTTAACAGCTGAATATCTCAATCCATTAAAGTAAATAAACAAAATTTTCATTCATGGTGAGTCATAGAAATATTAACATTGAAGGTAATCATTCGCAAAGCAAGATCTCCATGGTGATTTTACAGCGCTGTCTGGGGTCGAAAAACAAAATTCGCATCTGTAAACATGGCATACGTAATAAGAAAAGAAAAAAGTATCCTCATTTCGTTCATAACAGATGATATAATTTATTTCACTGAAATAATAACGATGATTTTTTACATTGTAAAACTAGTTATAGCACGAAACGAAAGCACCTCATTTGCCACGTTTAACGTACAATTTCCAACTTGTTTCCAGTGTGATGACACATTTTTCTTTTAGAGAGGTCAATAAGGTGCATTTGCCATAATTCAAATTCTTTGATATATATCAATATGTTATATTATGTTTCGCATGAATGACTGATATATCTAATATCATTGGTAAAATAATGTTCTGGTCATGTTATAACTATTAACTTATTGTATTTCTTTTAATATAAGTAAATGCTTTCCTGAGATAAAAAAAAATATATATATTATTTTTTTTTTCGTATAAGATATTTTCAAAATATTTTTAATTTATAAAATCTTTTATTTAATCTCAAGATATCAGATATTTTCGATTTTAATGTGATAAGTATTTTTATCAAATATACACTCTTTGAGTATTTACATTTTATGAAATACTAGCGGCCCTCCCTCGCTTTGCTTCGTGTTAACCTTGAAAACCTTCATCTCTTTGTGTTTTCTGTAGACCTTTTTAATGTGTACAATAATTAGTACATTATTTTGATAAATCTTGTAGGGTTCAGCCTGCGTTTGCAATGTATAAGCGGAAAAAATGAAATTATTTACGACATCACATTAAAAACCTCAAAAATAACAGTATTTCTCCACTATTTAATGGATGTTATTATACATATAAACCTTCATCTTGAATCACTCTATCTATTAAAAAAAACCGCATCAAAATCCGTTGCGTAGTTTTAAAGATTTAAGCGTACATAGGGATATAGCGACAGAAAAAGCGACTTTGTTTTATACTATGTTAAGATTAAGATATTTGAATCAACTATCCAAAATATTAAAATTCTCAATTAAAACATCACAGAGTTTCTATAATAATTTATATTTCAGATATAATTTATATTTCAGTTTTGGCTTTAATGTATTAGAAATTTATAATTATCTACAAAATCGTACTTAAAAGTATCGTACAGAATCCACTTAAAATGAAAGTTTTAAAGTGTAGTGTCGTCTTTAAGCACGTAGTCTTGTTATACAAGCTTTTAATTACGAAATTTCATTTATCATATAAGTTAGAAAATTGAAGTGCAAGTAGCTAGCACACCTAATTATATCTATGTGAAAATATTTAATATCTGGATGGGTAAAGACAGTGTAGATATATTCTCAAAATATGTTAAACATCATGTGCTGAATATTTAAAAAATGCTCACTTTGTCTAATTAAGAATTTTTTTTTTATTGGATAAGTGTTACGTCTGTCAAATTTTATTTCAAATTTTAATAAAAATTCTTTAACGCTAAAATGCATTTTATTAAAATTTCAAGATATTCAAATTATTCAAATTATAAATCACAAAAAGGAACAAAAAGTGAATCACATAATGTATAATTTTATTTACACAATTATTGGTTAATTTTATTGGTACATTTTCATGGTGGATATAAGTCATAGTGTCAAAAATTTTATAATCATGCATTGAAGATTATATCATAGACACACTACACACGTTTTTCATCACAAATCGCTGTTGATCAGTTCCGTTCAGATATGGATATCACATCCTCACAGGCCAATTCTAGGAAAATTATTTCTATGTGACGAATTTAAGGACTTAGTTTACAACTAGAAATCACAAATACTGAAACTAATTCAATTGTCCCTCTGAGATTATATCCATGATCTTTAGATACATTCAAGATGTTGGATTTAAATTTTGACCTTCATTTGCATCATGTTGCTGCTGAACATCGTGTAAAATATAGTTTAATAGGATTTTATCCTTGCATATGGGACATAATTTTTCTCATTTTTTAAATGATAATTTTCTTTATAAAAGCAGTGTATCTGTAATAATACGTTATAATTTAATTTACAAAAAAAATTAAATATTCAATCCTGTAAATTAAACCTAGGTTTTGTTTAAGTTTTCTATGTATGACTTATCTGAACTTACGTCAGTTCAATATTAGAAATCTTTTCAAAAATCTTTTCCGGCCTGCGTTCCACGAAAAATGTTTAGATCTATAAAGAAATATAGAAAAGTGAAAATTAGACATATTTGAAACAAAGTATGTCCGTTTTTGACCTCATGTTTCGTTTGGCAGCGATCACATGTAATCCTTGCATACCTCATCTCATCTATTCATCCTCTACTTCTTGGTACTATCTCAGTTCATGCGTTTTATGACGAACATGTGTACCTCATTAAGTCATCTGGAAATGGGTCCATTGTTAACAAAATGACAAATATTGCACAAGCAACCCTGTTGAAATATATTAATATAAGCTTCAAATTTAACTTATAATATTTTAAATGTACCTAATAAAGTAAAGTTTACTTACTGTCACGGGATCCTGCGCAAAATGTCTTTTAATGTTAGAAATTCTTTCTAAAACTTCCGGTAATTTAAAAATTTTGATGGATCTCTAAAAAATTAAACACCAAAATGAAATTCAGTTATATTTAAAGTGTCTTTGTTATTGCTTTAGTAACACATTCATAATTTAAATATTAATTATATGATGAAAGCTATTTTATCTATCTATATTAAAAAGCACAAAACATGCCAGTCATTAAGGATTCGGTCAGAAGCAACGCTGGAGGCACAACATGTGCTTTGAATTAAATTTTCTCACGTATATTGACTTCGATTCTACATATTACAGAATTTTAGTTCGTCCGCCAACGTATAGAAAACAAATACATAAAATTACACATAAAATTATTTGAAAACTGTAAGTTGTTTTATCGATTTCTTAAAATAGTTTAATTATTTTTTAAGAAAGCGTATTTTTTAATCTATAAATACATGAAATAAAAATAAATATTTTTTTTTCATATGATAATATGAAAAACAATTTCAGTAACCTATAATCGAAATGTAAATCTAAAGTTAAACTATCAGAGTTACCATTGCTCGTAAACTTAAAATTTAAGCGTGGTACTGGTAATACCTTTTGGTTATTATGAAAGTGTAGTCATTCAAATGATCATGGGCATTGGCAAAAATCATATTGAGAAGTTAACATGTATTAAGTTTTGAATTTAATTAAATAATTGTTTGCCTGAATGAATACTTTTTGGTTCAGTTTAGAAAATTAATCATTTTATTTGAACAGAAATAATAACAAGTGCGATTACATGTCTTCTAAAAAATAACTAAGCAAATTGAAATTATCAGAATCTTCCATTCATTATTTTAGCTCAATTGTAACTGCAATAGACACGTTGGCAATAGCTTTAATTTCTAATCATCGTATCATAATTATGGGCTTCTTTCGCTCATATTTTATTAAGACCTACAATATCAGTTTAAGTACAAAATTATGTGTACAATGCTAACTATTTTTCTTAAAAAAAAAGATTATATAGTTTTAAACTTGACTACGAAGATGCGGATTTTAGACATATAATATTACAAACTATTTATATTTATGAAAAACATTTTTGAGAATGAGCAGTCCTGTTCAATTTATCGAGAGGTGTTTAAAAAAGGAAATTATTTGGTCCCGTGAATAAACGTTCACTGCTCTTTTGGTGAATAAATATCAAATGAATAATAATTATAAAAGAGACATTTATTATCCACATATTTTGCAATATAATCAATGATAACATTAAAAAAGAAAACTTATTTTCATACGCATTTGATTAAACATTTATAAATATATAGTAAACTATTTTAATCACAATTTTAAAACTATATTTTACACTCAAACGTCTTACAAATAATATGAAATTCATGTAATGTACATTGTTTATCTGGCATTCTTTTAAACTATTTTCCATATGCTAAAACAGAAAATATTTGAAATGTTGCTTTTACACGCTTTTCAATAATATTGAAAAAATGAGAAGAAACATGGTAAGAAGAAAGTTAATAATTTTACACTGACTTCAATAAAGTCATACATAGCATTTACAGGGTGATACTGGGATAAATTTTAGTTCTGAAAGGGGGTAACGTTTAGAAGAACATTGCTCTTGCACTGTAAGCTGATATATGCGCTGAAAGACGAAAGTTATTTAACAGATAACATGATTAACCCTTTTAGTGCGGGACTCGACTAATGTCGACATCTAGGAGTTGGGTGCTGTAGACTACAGTAAGCGTCTACAAAAGTCGCCTAGGTGTTCACGGCGTGTATTGTGCTCACTGTAGTGCGTCATGGGCTTAGCAGAAAAAAAAACAAAAAAATTCCGCACTGAACAGGTTATCCATATGAAACAACGTGGCAATCCATACTTGAGTGCAAGTTGATAATGGGAGGTGCAAGTTGTTTTATTACTAACAGGAGAAATATAGGCAAATAGTGTAATTTCTGTTTGTATCAAACTAAATATTAGAGGATAAAGATGGGAAAATTTACCTTTAATATTTTAGAAAAAACAGAAGATAAATATTAGAGATGACAATGTATATTAGAGATACAATAAAACCTTTTATTTAAATATTTTAATATTTCTAAAACACTTACGTTCTGAAAGACTCATAGGGTGATTATATATCAATCTCGAGTACATGATTAGTAAGTATTATATCCTATCCAATAAATTTTCTTCCTGTAATTTGTGTGTTTTCTTCGTTGTAATTATGCAACACCTGGCGTATATGACCAGTTTCTAGATCACGGCTGATGAACTACTTGCACTCAGTATTCAACCACTGTCCAAACTTCGCTTATTCTTTAAACAGAATAACTTGTCTAACGGCATGACGTAGGTAATTGTGCTATACACAGATTATTTGACTGAAAATAATATGTTAGTAAATAGGGCAAAGAACAGAAATTCTGGAAAACGAAAATATCATTTTTGATCAACTTCTGGTGCATACACTAAATAGCAACTTATTTTTAGTAAGTAAACTCATTTGGTCTTATACAGCATTTTAGTAACATAAAAGTGAATTACACAACGTATTAAATAATGCACAAAAAGGAGGATTTTATTTTATTTATTTATTATTCTATTCAATATTTTGTTTGAATTAAATGCAGAATATCGGTACAGGAATCTATAGGAAATGGTAATGACAACATTTAAAGGAAATTGTGTTCTATATATTTTAATTACAGAATAATATATTCATATGTCTCAAATCAATGTGTATCAAGGTGTGATAATGAATACCAAGGTGATTCAAAATTCTCTCAGACTTATTAGGAAAGGGTAATATGTGTTGCAACCTTTTTATTACAAAAATATTTTTTTTATTCGATTTTTATTCGAAACATTAATTTTTCAAGATAAACATTGTGACTTTTCTAGGCAGCGTCTATTCCAGACTTAATGATTATGGACGGCAGAATGTTGTGGTCTATGTTGTGGAATGTATTCAGAAGACATGTTGTGTGACATTAAATGAAGATCGCGGGACCTCTTCCTGACGAAGAATGGCGCGATCCTTTACGATTTGAAATCCACGTATTTAGATGTTTGGGACATATTGTAAAAAGCTTTCATAAACGACCTCACTAACAGTGTGCAGGCTTGTAGTATGACCTGTATGGGTGTGACACTAAATTGGTGCATTTATTTCCTTATAAAGACGTCACACTATGTAAAAAGTTGTTACTGTATATATAATCAGTCTTAAAATTTTGCCGAGTACTTTCTATCACAAGCGTGACCATTTTCAGGGCTGATTTCATCCCCTAGAAATAGATATGTGGAAATATTATAAATTTCTCAAAATTTTAAGGCAACGAATAAAAATACTTTTTTCTTAAGCCCACAGAATTCCCATGACAATAATATTTACGAAGAACTTAACCACAAATGCAAGTTTTTTTAAAAAATATGTTAAAACGTAAAATAAAAATAAAACACTAATTTATGAAATGCTCTTTTCACTTTTATTTTTAATTTAATCCGCATAAGTTTTTTTCAAAAACATTTAAGCCATTTGAGATTTGGGAATTTTCATTAAAAGTAGGAAAATTATTTCTTTTCTTAAAAAATGCTTGGCTGTTCAAGTTTATGAATATTTAATATAAATTAATGAATATATTAATAGTCTTCAAAATATATTCAGAATAAAAAAGAGTTGATTAACATAATTCAAATTAGATTAAATGTTTATTATATTATAGTCATTTCATTTCTTAACGTGCAATTTATTTCCTGTTCAACATAAATGTTTTTATATTAAAATTCTAGAGCTTTAAAGCAATTTATTAAGTAATATTTGAAAAATAAATGATTTCACCTGTTTTTAGTATAAAAATGTTTAAGCTACAGAAGCCAGTATATTTCTTTTTTTCTTGTAATGTGGTTATTTAAGGTGGACTCGTTGGAACTAGCATGCACATAGTTGTAAAGAAATTTCTAATGAATTTGATTTTTTGTGAATTCTATTAATGAAACAATATGGTTTGAATTTTTTTGTTTCCAAGATGCATTATACCTATATTTTAAGAAATCGCTTGCGCATGATACTCTAAAATCATTAGTTGATTTTTACACACGGTTATTTTATATTATAAATAGGTTTAAGATTATTAAAATAGATTTTGTATTTTTTTAAAATATTTATGTTTATAAATTTGTAATCTTATATTTCGTACTTTTAAGCTAATTGCTAACTCATCTGAGCGCAGTTAAAAATGTTAAAAATATATGCTGAAATTTAAATTACATTCTTTTATTTAGAATTTCGCTTACGCTATTATACTGTAGTTGCTGCTTTAATAGATTGGTAATCCATAATTTGTTAATTGACGATAACTTTCACTGAAAAAAAATCAAATTATATTAAATGTTTATTATACCACAGTCATTTTATTTCTAAAGCATAAATATTTTTAAAGATAGATTTATTATAAAATTCGGTACTGTTGGAACATAATTGTAAAGCAATTTCCAATGAATTTTATTTCATTTTGTAAATTCTATTAATGAAATAATATGGTCTGAACTAAAAGTAATTAGTGCCTTTGTTTTTACAAAGTTTTCGAATGAATTTAGGTAACGAAGCATTAATCAAAAATGGTTATTTTTTATTAAATAAAACACACATCATAAATAATTTGTGGAATAAAAAAAATGAGTAAAAATGTGTAGTAAGATATAAATATTTGTAAAGATATAGTGATCTGAAACGTATACGAACCACTGAATTAAATACTTAAATTAAAAATTTAACCACAATTCAGTTTATGCGTATGCATACAATAAACTTTAGAAACTGTAATTTTCCTGTGAAAATACGTTACAAACGAATACAAAGCTGCAAATTAGATACAATTGATTTTCTATGTAAAAGTAAAAATTGTATTTCCCATATTGTGTGTAATCTAACATAAAAAATTATTGCGCAGCGCATCACGTGATCTAAAACGAGACGTTTTGATATCAGTTGACGTGTGAGCTTCGCCGATAGAAGTTTTTTTTTCGAAGGGTGGTTATGTAAATAGAACGTATTTGTTTTTTTGTTCTCCGAAAATGTAAAAAGTGAAGTGTCAGCCTTATATATACGTGCCATGTACCGTTTTGGTGTGTGTTTTATGTCAACATGTAATAAAATTTATGAAAATACCAGCAAAGAATGATTTATGGTCCTATAAAAGAACTATTATTTCCACCCCGAGATTCTACAGGTATAAATATTCGACTGTATTGCTATAAAAATGGGCTACCCAACTCGGGCTAGAAATCCACAGGGATTTATATAGTGATATTATGATAATGTGATTATGGTATTATGAATAATGATATAACAATTTATTTCTACAAATCCGCAGTTAGAATGCTGTGTGATTTAGTTCTACAAATCCAGTGAAAAATTCAAAGTGCTCTATTTCTACAACTACAGATCCGCAGTGAAAGTGCTATGTGAATTATTTTTCTGCAAATAGAAATCCAGTGATACATTTTAAATACAGAAGGATCGTATTTAAATTTTGGAAGCTTTTTCGTTTCTCAGCATTTACAAAAAAAATGGCACAACCGGTCGCCATTGCAGCATACGATTTTTGATGTGTTCTTAAAGTTCTAAAAATTGTTTCCTGTACGCCCAAGAAAATAATACGTTATGTGTGTTTACAAAGTTCTGCAAATTGTTAACGTGTGTTTTAAAACGGATCCGTATTTTTTTTAATAGCTACAAAGAATGCATTCTTCAGTTTAATTATTATTATTCTTATCATCATTGGGATTATTCTTAACTTCAGTTTAATTATTTTTAACATTATTTTGTTTCATTCGTACATTATTTTGTTATGTTTTCTTTTGTTCTTACATTATTTCCCCTACTTTTTATTTTATTCTTGAATGCTTATTGTGACTGCTGAAATAAGTTTTTATTGATTCAGAAAAAAAAAAGGTAAAATTGATATCAGTTTCAAGTAAAAGTATTATATTATAAGTTTCAGGTCAAATTAATATAAAGTATTCGTAAATTTATCGCAGTTATCATAAAGATGTTTTGTTTTTCTTGTATTATTGATTTTAAAAGAATTGATTACTTTTTGTTTTTCTTTTATTATTGATTTTAAAATAACTGAGTACAGTTTCGATATAAATGTTTGTTCTTATTTAATGTTGAACGTAAGTATTTAATTCTAAGTTCTTGATTTATTGAGAAAAGAAGCATTATTGTGAAATTTAAAAGTAAATGAGTAAGTTATGCATGTTTTGATTTTATTAAGGTAGAAAGTTCTTTTTTTAAGTTTTACTGAACAAAACCGATATTAAGCTGTCTTGGTAATTTAAAAATAATATTGGTTGAAAATTTAATTATTCAGTTATGTGTTTTAATTTCATTTAGAATATTATTTAAGGGACAGTTATTCAGTTATGTGTTTTGATTTCATTTACAATATTATTTAAGTGACAATTATTCAGTTATGCGTTTTGTTTTCATTTAGAATATTATTTAAGTGGCAACTATTCAGTTATGGTTTTTATTTCATTTGAAATATCGTTTTAAATGTGTCGCGTTAAGAAATCCAGTTTATTTAAATCAAAAGAGATTTAATGTTTGTTCTGTTTTGTAGTAAGAGTTCATATTATGGTTAAAGTTCACTGTTTTGTTTTATTAAATGTTTATACGATTTGTAACGGTAAAGCTCACGTCTGGGGTACGGTTTAAACGAATTTTTTGGCATTTATAGGGTTTTCGGCTAGTTGTTTTGCTACAATTTAAAATGTCTGAACTTAATAAAGCTCGCAAAGAGGATTTGTCCCAGGTTGCGTTAGAAATGAATTTAGATGTGCAAACCACTATGACCGTTGTCTCATTGCGGGAAAAAATCAAATCCTGCCCCTTGTTCGATGTGATTTTGTGAATTCATTAGTCAAGAATCAAATTGCAACTCGGGAAGAAGAACAACGCAGGCGGGAATTAGAGGATAAATAAAAAGAAACAGAGTTAGCACAGCGTAAGCTGGAATTAGAAGAGAAGCTTAGGGCGGAAGAGATGGAGTTTAAAAAGCTTGAGATGAATTTTGAGTTTGAGAAGCTTAAGCTACAGGCTCAGAGCCAAAGTGTTTCCAGTGGAGTGGTAGGTGGTAATGCGACAGGGATAATATATCACGCGGAAAGTAAGATAGATGTCCAAAGGTTGTTGCCTACATTCAGGCCAGAAACAGATGATGTAACTTTGTTTTTGGTGCTCCTGGAACGACAGTTAAAGCTCTCAAAGGTACATGAGCATCTATGGGTATCGTATTTACTCAGTGTTGTCCAATCTTCTATTTTTACGCTTATCGCTCGTGAATCGAAAGAAAACGCTTCGAATTTTTCGCATGTTAAAGATTTACTTCAAAAACGGTTTAAAATTAGTGCCGAAAAATTCAAGCAGCTGTTCTTTGCTCATCGCAATGTAAAAGAAATCTCTTGGCGAGATTATTACTTCGCCCTTCGAGCTTATTTTGAAAACTGGCTTAATGAGTTAACTGTAACGTCTTTTGAAGCTCTTCAGGATCTGATCATAGCTGATCAAATGAAAAGGCGCGTGCCTGTTGAATGCAAACAGCATATGTTAGATGATTGGGAAAATTTAAATTCGTCAATCGACCTCGTCGTGACCTCGCCTATGAAATCATAAGAAGTACGTTCCCTAAAAGAGATACGGTTGTACCCCAAGTGAAAAAAGATTTTTCTCGTCGAGATAATAACTGGAAGCAGAATAAGCCTCCAAAAGAAGACAGATCTCCTCCTAAGTTTGGTAATCGACGCTTAGAATCCGATATTGTTTGGTATGGATGTGGTAAACTGGGATTTAAAAAGAAGAAATGCCCAGATTGCACCTCTTTGGTCAAAAAAGAAAATGTGCAAGGACATCGTCTTAAGTTGTATAGTTCAAATACTTCAACAGTTTCAGCTCCAAATGTGCCTATCACGATCTGCAATAAGAAAATGTTAGTCTGTGCAGATACGGGAGCGAATCGTTCCATTGCGGGAGAACGTATGTATGAGCTATTTTTGAAAACTGGTGTTGCACTGAAACCTCATACTCATGATGTCACGTTGGCTGACGGAATTGCAGTAGCCAGAGAAACTTTGTCTGCTACAGTCCCAGTAGAGATTGAAGGTCGAGTCTTCAAAACGGAGTTCATTGTATTACAAGATGCTAAGGGTAATAGAACGCTTTTAGGCATGGATTTTTTGCACAATGCTAACATGGTGTTAGATACTGCCAACAAAACGTGGTATTTCAGTAATAAACCTCAGAAAAAGTTTCATTTCGTAGATGATGACGTTGAAGAAAATAACTCGTCAGCTGGTGCGGTCGAAGTCAGTCCATACGCCTTACGTGAAGATGAAGGCAAAAATTTAACTTCTAACGAAAGAGAAAAACTTAATAGTCTTCTAAAAAGGTATGAAAAATGCTTTCAACCAGGTGGAGAGACAACCAAGTATGTAGAGCATCGTATCAATACAGGTGATAGTGCTCCTATTGCTGTGCCACCTTATCGGATGACTCCTGCTAAGAAAGAAATTCTTAAGAAAGAAATCGATAATCTTCTATCTCAGGGAATCATAGAAGAATGTGAATCACCTTATGCTTCACCGGTGGTTCTCGTACCAAAGCCGGATGGTAGTATGAGGTTATGCATTGATTACAGAAAACTAAATGCAGTTACAGTGGCAGATAAATATCCATTACCTCGACTGGACGACCTTTTACATGAAGCCAAGCATACTTCTTATATGTCAACTTTAGATCTTCGTTCAGGATATCACCAAGTCCGAGTCTACCCACCAGATCAAAATAAAACCGCCTTTGTCTGTCCTTTCGGTACTTTTCGTTTTTTAAAGATGCCTTTTGGACTCAAGAACGCTCCTGCTACGTTTCGGAGAATGATAGATCAATTTAGAAGTGATCTTAAGAATGTCCTTACTTTGTCATATCTAGACGACATCATCGTTTTATCAGACACCTTTGAGAAACATCTCTCAGATATTATGGCTGTGTTCGAGAGACTCATAGAACTTAAATTAGATGCCAAGCGTGAAAAATGTCATTTCTCTGGAGAAAAGGTCAAGTACCTAGGGCACTGGATAACACCAAATGGTCTAGAAGTAGATCCAGACAAAGTATCTGCAATTAAAGCGATACCTCCTCCTAAAAATGTGAAAGAGATCCAGTCTTTCTTACAGACCTGTTCTTGGTACAGAAGATTTATACCGAATTTTGCTGATATCTCAAGGCCCCTTAGTAATCTCAGGAAAAAGAAAGTTATTTGAAAATGGGGAAACGAAGAGCAAACAGCCTTTAAAACTCTAAAACAATGTCCCATAACACCTCCTGTGCTTAAGCAAGCTGATGGGACCAAGCCATTTATTTTGCGTTCTGACGATAGTAACTATGCTTTTGGCGCTGTTCTCTTACAAGGTGATGACAAGACCTCTGAGCATCCCATAGAATACAATAGCCGTCTTCTTACAAGTGCTGAAAGAAATTATTCCACTACGGAACGCGACGAATTAGCTGTTGTCTGGGCCTTTGGAAAATTTCGAGGCTATGTGGAAGGTCAAGAAGTAGTTGTAGATACGGACCACGAACCTTTAAAATGGCTTCTAAACCTTAAGTCACCATCGGAAAAATTAGCCCGTTGGGCACTACAAGTACAATCGTTCTTATTAAAAATTTAATATGAACCTAGAAAATCTAATATTGTAGCTGATATGCTATCGCGTCCTGTCTGTAGTCATCAGTCTGCTTTCTGTGAGACATGCAACTTTGTCAGCATAGACATGCCAACAAGAAGCCAAAAGGATATCAGAGAAGCTCAGTTGCAAGATGAAAATCTTAAAAAGATTATAGATTGTTTTGAAGACGAACAGAAAAGTGAAGACTTCGTCAATTGGACTGATAGAGGATTTCTGATGAATCAAGGTGTACTTTACCGGTATGCTCCTGAATCGGACGCCGAGGAAGCGCAACTGGTCATTCCAGTACAAGAAAGACAAAACATTTTGAAACTTCATCATGACGACCCCTCAGCCGGTCATTATGGTGAAGCTGGCACCTATCAATGAATTGCTAAGAGATATTATAGGACAGGCATGAGAGCATATATTTCTGAATACTTGAAAAAGTGCCCAGAATGCGCTTGTTATAAATCAACAAATCAGAAACCAGCTAGTTTATTACGAACACCTGCTTATGCTCCGCGGTTTGAGACCCTCAGCATTGATCACTTTGGACCATTGTCTCGTAGTAAAGATGGGCACCGATGGATTCTTATAGTAGAATATTGTGCCACTAAATGGGCAGAACTTTTTGTCTTAATAACTGCCACTGCACAAGAATGTGCGACTACGCTGATTGAAGAGATTTTCCTTCGTTATGGTATCCCAAGAAGACTCCTAAGTGATAACGGCCCTCAGTTCGTGAGCACTGTTCTACAACAAGTTTGTTACATTCTTGGAATTGACCAATCATTGACACCTTTGTACCACCCTCAAGCCAACCCAGTCGAACGGAAAAATAGAGACTTGAAACCTCGAATAGCAATCCTTGTTGGGGATGAACACGATTCCTGGATTGATAAACTTCCTTTTATTAGATTTGCTATGAACTCTGCCAAATCTGATACAACAGGCCAACAATCTGCATTTTGGTCGAGGACTAAGAAAAATCGATGATGTGGTGAACGAATTTAGAGCAGTTGTGGAAAACGACAATTTTGTTCCTGAAATAACTCCATATCTTAAACATCTTGCAGATGTTTCAAAGAAAGTGAAAGAGCGAGTTGAAATAAAACAAGATCAGCGTAAGAAATATTATGATAAAAATCGTAGAAGAGTTTATTTTACACCTGGTGAAAAAGTATAGGTTACCTTACACCCTGTGAGCAAGGCAAGTAACCAGAGAACAGCAAAGTTTATGCCTAAGAGGGATGGGCCATATATAGTTTTGTCTCAAAAATCACTGGCGACTTATGACATTGCCAGTCTAGACAATCCTACTCAGCGAATAGGGTCTTATCATGTTTCAGCCTTGACACCATTCCAAGAAACTGAAACTACTCCAGTTGCACCCCTGAGAAAAAGAGGGAAACCCAGAAAACATCCTGTTTCCTCTCCGAGACGTATGTCGGAAACAGAGGAGGAGGATGTAACGCAGAAACCCCCTTCCAGAGAAAATAGACTTTTCCCCGGCGAATTGCGCAGCGCATCAAGTAATCTAAAACGAGACGTTTTGATATCAGTTGACGTGTGAGCTTGGCCGAGAGAAGTTTTTTTTTCGAATTGTAAATAGAACGTATGTGTTTTTTTGTTCTCCGAAGATGTAAAAAGTGAAGTGGCAGCCTTATATATACGTGTAATGTGCCGTTTTGGTGTGTTTTTATGTCAACATGTAATAAAATTTATGAAAATACCAGCAAAGAATGATTTCTGGTCTTATAAAATAACTATTCTTTCCGCTCCGATTTTCTACAGGTATAAATATTCGACATTGTTGATATAGAATGGAAATGCATTTTCCACATTGCTGAATATTTTAATGAATTTATAATTTGCTAGAACACATGCCCGCAGTTTTTGAAATAATATTAAATGCTAAATAAAGGATTTACCTTAAATATAATACAAATATATATATATTTTTTTTTTTTGGCTATGATGTCATACACTCACGCTTTTTTTTTAATCGGTTATAAAAAAGAAAGAAAGTCGCCAAATTTAGGGGATTTTTTTCCTTTGATAGCAATTGTATATAGTTATTGGTTTGGCGCGGGCTTGAAAATCGCGCCAACCAAAAAATCGCCAAACAACGCTGCGTGAGTGTAAAGCATCAGTCCCATAGTTTTAATAATTTCAATTATAGCGGAACGTGGTGTAGGCCCCCTAATGTTGTAGGCTTCCTTTACTTTTGAACCATAACCAAGGCTTAGCCGCAATTTATTTTCAAAACCTTTAGCATGCCTGCCTGCATAACATTAGTCCTTTAGTTGTGGGGTGAGCAACTGCTTTTGGAATCGCACACACGAGTTTCGCCCACATATGTGGTTGTAAATCGTGATTGCACAGGTAAATTTTAAACGCAAAGGAAATGTTTTCCGAACATATCTAAACCCAAATTCTGAAGTATCGTAGGCTTCGTCGACGAGTTCCGAATCAAATTTACAGAAAAAAGTACCAAATTTATTAAATTGAAGCAAAATATTGAAATCGGACTGATGTTATTAATGTGTGAAAAACCATCGGTGAACATGAAAAACGAAAAATAAAGTAAAAAATAAAAAATAAATTAAAAATATCTAAAATGTGTTGACATTCAGAATCCATAAATCACGTTTTCATTACTATTCCAAACTATTCCAAAACTATTCCAAAACTATGTATTCAAAACTATTCCAAACTATTCCAAAACTATTCCAAAACTATGTATTCAAAACTATTCCAAAAACGGAAAATCTCAGCTCCAGGAACATTGAGTCCATTAGTTCAAAATGAACCACGTTTGTAAACCTGTATGTGCCATAGCTGACACACACGCAGGGATATAAAAATGCAAACTGATTAATATATGTTTATAAGTTAATGATTGCGGTCTTTAAGCCAATAATATTTATGTCACCCATTCCTAATTCCATTCCACCTAACAACATCTATAGATTCAAAAGTATAATATTTTATCCACTGCACATTCATATTGTATGCTACTGGCACATAAATTTTAAAATGACTGTTTTATAAACGTTATCGCATATGCATTGACTAAATGAGATATTCACAATCTATGAAATGATTCCCAGTTCTAATATGTGAATCTTCTGTTTTTGTACGCAGGAAAACTACGGGAAATTATTATAAAATACTAACCAGGAACTGTATTCGAGTTTACACTACGGACTTTATCCTTTACAGAAACATTTCCCTGAGGAAGTACACGGTGGTAATAAAGTATTTCCCTGATTACAATGATTTATTGCAGTAAAACTAATATAATTAGGCTTATGCTGATTTCAATATTGTAAAGACATTTATGAAGTTTTTAATAAAAGTACTTACGTCCATAAATTTCGATGTGAGCACCCTTGGTAGCTCGAAGAACATCAAAGTCGTATTCTATTTCTCGCCATGTATTGTCCAACAGTCGGTCTGTCACACTAGACACCAGTATGTGTGATCCTGACCTTGAGTGTTTCAATAGCTGTTACTGGTGTTGCAAACTCTCTGGTCTTTATGTACCGCCAAAGGATCCCCCTGGATTGCTCTAAAACTCAAAGGATCTTGTTGGGTTTCCTGAAGTGGTCATCTCTGTACCACCAAAGGAAAAGTCTAGAGGAGTTGGTCCATCCCGTCGAATCCATCTGCCAGGAAATTTGTCATCAAGGAACTCAAGAACGACGGTAGAGACTTGGCTAAAATACTTAAAAACATGAGTTTTCCATAATAAAAATTTTACAGTATTACGATCAATGGTTATTTCGTAATATTTTTTTTTGTAATCATGGAAAGACTTCATCACCAGCCTATGTTACTCTGCATACTGTTGTATTTAGCCGATATATTTTGTGTTCTGAATGGATAACTAGAGTTTTCCGAAAATACAAAGTTCAAAATAACACAATATCTTTCATAAGATTTTTTACTTCGCTATCAAGAACATTTATATCCTACAAGAAATTTACATTCTAAATTCAATATATACATATATATAAATGAACATTGTGAAAGTCTCGTTTCAGATTTAAAGAAGCATTTTACGTGAAACCTAACATCATAATTTTCGATTAAAAGTGATTTTTTTAACCCTTTAATGTAGCAAATATTTATGTTTCGGTAACGTTGAAATCACAAAAAAAAAAAATTTTACGTAACAACAACTAAATGCATTTTTACAACTTTTTTTAAATCCAGGATATATAAGCTATGTTTTAGTCAAATATTATAGTAGGAAGCTTGATTAAAAGTAAGAGGTATAAATAATATGCCAGCAATCTTTGAGGGATTATGATACATTAACACCATTACACCATTTATTAAATTTTAATAAATCCATTAACTTATGTCGGATAACAATAACATATGCATTAGCAATCTGAAAATTATTTAAATTATTCTCTATTTCAATAATTTTGAACGAAATTAAATCTTTCGGATAATCTTAACAGTCAGATAAATATTTATAAGGACTATTTAAGTTCAAATTACTTAACTCTCAGAAATATCTTTATTCATGCAAATGAACGTGCGAAGCAGCTCTTATTCAAAATATAATTAATGGTTGAAAATTATCTACGTGAAATTCATTATTCCTTTGGGAAAGATAATTGTGAATCTTATCATTTTGCTTCAGTAACACTAACACTTAATCATTTTAGTCTATATATACAGTTTATGAGAGATACATGAAATAAATTTGTAAATTAAATAGATATTATATTACGATATGTATTCTAGAAATTATTGAAATTTTTTTAAAGTTATATAAACTAACTATTATATATATGTAACGATATTTTTATATATCGGAATAAATAGTTATACGTGAAAATGACACCAAAAATGCATTAGAACATAACTTTTATGTTATATTTCAAAGGAGGAAACCAAATTTGTTTCCTTTTATGGGACTGGTCGTTATGTTAATATAAATTAATAAAGTTCATTTCCACGAGAAAAGGAACAATATTTTGAGCTTCTGTAAGCACTAATGAGAAATGTGTGTATCTAAATATATTAATCATATAAATACTAAGACATTTTATGCAACATACTTCATGAAATCACTAAATAAGGAATTTAAATTCTATACTACAGTTTATAACTTATACTTTGAATCATATTTTTATTTAGATAAGACAAAAAATAGTGTAGATAGACAAAAATTATGTATCCGTAACGAATAAAATCCGATATTAGTGTTTAGATAATTTTAATTAATATTTAGAATTTTAGCATTATTATTCGGGGTATTTATATAGATTTTTAGAGTTTAGAACAAGTTTTCAGATTTAATGAAAGATTTACTATAATGTTATTATATTTTGTTTTAAATATGTTTACTTGGTTCCAATATTAATAACCAAGATAAATATAATTATTAAATTAAGATATTTAGATAAAGATTATTCCAATTGTATCTTTTATTTTCCCTCTCGAATTCGTTTTCAAAATAACTGAATTGAAAATTTATTTAAAATCATAAGACTAATAATAAATTTATTAATTTAATTAGCATTTTGAATTAAGAGTTTTTTAAATAGATGTATTTAAAAATTTCCTACAACTTAGAAATTAACTTTTTGGCAAGAACATAATGCTACCGTCACAATATGTTGACAAGAACTATATAAGTGATATAAAACCACAGATTATACAGTAAAAGTTTAAGAAAATAAATTATTAGTATGCCTAATAAAGCAAAATATTTGTTTAGTACTCGTATACTAAATCTTCCAGAAAATTTTCTGAATTTATCAAAATTTATAAATTATTTTCACCATAATTCATTAACCGTATTTTTCAAAAGTACATCCATATCATAATACTCTGACAGTAACATGTTTTCCGACAATGCTTACCAAATATAACAACGAATGTATTTTGTTTTTCGATACCAACAAAAAAAAAATCTAAACATTTTGGTAACTTTTCAATCAGCTTTTGAAAAAATAAGTGAAAAACGTATTTAGTTTTTGTATTTTTAATACTTCAGGAGAGAATTTTTATAAGAAAAAAAAATTCTGTAATACTTGTTAAGTGATAGTTAAGTCATACGAAGAAATCAAATTGAAATGCTAAATATCAAGTGTTCCTACTTAAAATTCATATTACTATACATTAAATCATTAACAATCCATTATATACGTTTCCAGGATTTTTAATTCGAAATTTGTAAACATTCTTTCAAACTTTCTGATATATTGTAGAATTAAATCAGTTATTCTGCTAAAGACCTGTTAAGGACATCGGATTGCTAACATTTTTATTGCTCTTTTAGTCATGATTCGATTAATTACTATATAATCGTTTTTCAAGTTCCTATTTTTCAAATACATGTCAAACTGCCTTTCTAATTTATATTTTTTATGAGAAAATAAAATTATGCTTAAAAATAAGTTTAAATGTATATGTAACTATTTGTTAACAACAAGAGTTCAACAAAAATATGGTTAATGGCAAAGAATAAAAACTATTTAATATTTTTAGATGTACTTTGGTGAGAGTGATACGTTTCTAGCATGACTGCGTCTGAAAATAGATCCATTTTTACTGCAACATAACTGCTATCCTCACTAAGATGATTTACATAATCTTTCTCTCAGACTCTATTATTCAAATACATTTCAAATTGTTTTCCTAATTTATATTTCTTTATGAGAAAAAAAATTGTGCTTCAAAGTAAGTTTAAATATATATGTAACTATTTGTTAACAACAAGAGTTCAACAAAAATATTGTTAATGGCAAATAATAAAAACTATTAAATATTTTTAGATGTACTTTGGTGAGAGTGATACGTTTCTAGCATGACTACGTCTGAAAATATATCCATTTTTACCATTTTTACTGCAACATAACTACTATCATCACTAAGATGATTTATATAATCGTTCTCTCAGTTCCTATTTTTCAAATACATATCAAACTGTTTTCCTAATTTAAATTTTTATGAGAAAATAAAATTATGCTTCAAAATAAGTTTAAATGTATATGTAACTATTTGTTAACAACAAGAGTTCAACAAAATTATTGTTAATGGCAAAGAATAAAAACTATTAAATATTTTTAGATGTACTTTGGTGAGAGTGATACGTTTCTAGCATATTACCATTCAAATATATATCCATACACATACTTAATATATATATTGCATAGATCCATAAAAATATATCCATTTTTACTGCAACATAACTACTATCATCACTTAGAGGATTTAAATAATCGTTCTCCCAGTTCCTATTTTTCGAATACATGTCAAATGGTTTTCCTAATTTAAATTTTTTATGAGAAAATAAAATTATGCTTCAAAATAAGTTTAAATGTATATGTAACTATTTGTTAACAACAAGAGTTCAACAAAATTATTGTTAATGGCAAAGAATAAAAACTATTAAATATTTTTAGATGAAACTTTGGTGAGGGTGATACGTTTCTAGCATGACTGCGTCTGAAAATATATCCATTTTTACCATTTTTACTGCAACATAACTACTATCATCACTAAGATGATTTATATAATCGTTCTCTCAGTTCCTATTTTTCAAATACATATCAAACTGTTTTCCTAATTTAAATTTTTATGAGAAAATAAAATTATGCTTCAAAATAAGTTTAAATGTATATGTAACTATTTGTTAACAACAAGAGTTCAACAAAATTATTGTTAATGGCAAAGAATAAAAACTATTAAATATTTTTAGATGTACTTTGGTGAGAGTGATACGTTTCTAGCATATTACCATTCAAACATATATCCATACACATACTTAATATATATATATTGCATAGATCCATAAAAATATATCCAATTTTACTGCAACATAACTACTATCATCACTAAGATGATTTATATAATCGTTCTATCAGTTCCTATTTTTCAAATACATATCAAACTGTTTTCCTAATTTAAATTTTTTATGAGAAAATAAAATTATGCTTCAAAATAAGTTTAAATGTATATGTAACTATTTGTTAACAACAAGAGTTCAACAAAATTATTGTTAATGGCAAAGAATAAAAACTATTAAATATTTTTAGATGTACTTTGGTGAGAGTGATACGTTTCTAGCATATTACCATTCAAATATATATCCATACACATACTTAATATATATATTGCATAGATCCATAAAAATATATCCATTTTTACTGCAACATAACTACTATCATCACTTAGAGGATTTAAATAATCGTTCTGCCAGTTCCTATTTTTCGAATACATGTCAAATGGTTTTCCTAATTTAAATTTTTTATGAGAAAATAAAATTATGCTTCAAAATAAGTTTAAATGTATATGTAACTATTTGTTAACAACAAGAGTTCAACAAAATTATTGTTAATGGCAAAGAATAAAAACTATTAAATATTTTTAGATGAAACTTTGGTGAGGGTGATACGTTTCTAGCATGACTGCGTCTGAAAATATATCCATTTTTACTGCAACATAACTATTATCATCACTAAGATGATTTATATAGTAACATGAAATAACAGCAATTAAATTTGATTAAGTATGTGTATGGAACTGTTGTAAGCCTTAATTTAAGATAACATACAAGACAACAACATATTATTTCTATTGAACCTTTTGAAAAGTTTGATTAATGTTTTTTCATTATCGATTTGGAAAACTATTTATCAAAAGTTGAGATCGATGAAAACATTTTAGATGGAAAAATCCACGATGCTATTTAAATAAAATTCTAATATAACTGTACTTCTTGAACGCTTTCATAATTAAATGTTTTTGCGACGGTAATTATTTTTCCTCTATATATGTATGTATTATTTTTCATTATTACCTTTATTAAAAAAGTTAATGAAAACGGATTTCATTAATTAATATATTTTGTTTTATTTTGTAGAAATGGAATCTAATATTTTGTCGACGTTCTGTTTTTCAGAAAAAACATTTTCACTCTTAATAAGTAAAAAAAAACGAATAAAATTTAATTTCATTAATTAGTAATATTTTTAATTTTTTGAGCAAACTATTAAAATTACTTAAAAAAATATTAAAGAACAACCTATCTGTTAAATATATATATATAATTTACAAAATATATTTTCGTTTAACTGTCAGAAATATATAGTATAAAGTTTTTTTAATAATAACAGTGACCCGTGAGAGACTTTATCACTGTAATTTTTTTGATTACTTTGCTGATGAGTTTTTTTTTTTCATTAATTTTCAAAATCCTGCATTTTTAAAAGTCAAACAACGTATTTTATGGACATCCACATGTACTATATCCAAAGCATGTTTAAATTGTTTTTTCGAATGATATCTCATTCATCCCTATGCTCTTGGCATGCACATAGAAAAGAGGGATGTATCCCTTTTTCTTTAATTATTATTGATAAAGGGATGCATTGACGTCATCATGAAGAATATACGTGATATTTGGATTAAAAGAATTCGTAATTATGCATGTTTTCATTTTGTACTTCTAGGACTAAAATTCCTGTTATTTTATTTTAATAAATATCGCAATAATAGGTTAAAATGAATTTTCCAAAGCATACTATGTTTAATAAATATTAGAGTAATTTGGGACTAGCGAAAGGTAAAATGGGAAAATATTACGTCAATTCAACACCATCATAAAAACAGTTTATTAATATTATAAAATTAAATTCGTATTTTGTTTTAATATTCAAAAAGTTATGCACGTCTTATAAATAAATATGATGTTACTCTTATATTTAAAAACCATATAATAAATATTCAAAATTTATCAAAACATTTTTTTTTTTGCTCACTTTCTTTGTAAGATGCAACAGCAGAAAACATTTTCTATGATAGAATCTCTTAAAAAACATTCTCTATGATATATAATAATTATCCTCTATTTAAATAACGGAATTTTGAACTTAATACAAATTTACACGCTTAAATAATCGACATCTGGTCAACGGAGGCGATTCATTTTAAGCAGGAATTAGGAGACTGCCTAATATTATTCAAAATTTCTCCCTGCATTAACATAACGTTCTGTGAAATTATTTTCAATATCATAATTCAACAATCGTTTTTGGAGAACAATGTGTGGTAGGGACATTAATACATATTAGTTTTTTAATCCAGTCTTCCAATTAAGTTACCTATTAAGTTACAAGCTTTTAATGTACGACGATGTTCAGTTACGGAAAAATGCATGTTGAATAGTTTTGAAAAATCTATTTAGGGATATCACAGTTGCCATTTTTCTAAAATATTAAATACGTATTTTTCCGCTTTTCAATCTGTTGTATATTTCTCGAGTTATTCGAGCGTTTCCAGACATTACAATGGTAAGAATTCTCACAGCATTGCACTCGATTACAGCGCCATCTACAATGTTTCGAAGAAAATGTTCAATACAAAAGTTACGTATTTTTTCAGTAGAATCCGAATCTGCAATAAAAAATGAGGGTCATTATTTAAGATTTCAAAGTTGCCCCCCTTTTCCCCGGGGGGCAAAGTTGGTGGTGGGGGGCAACTTTCATATCGCTACATAGATTTTTCAAAAATATTGAGCATGCATTTTGCCGTTTTTCAATCAGATGTATATTTCTCGAGTTATTTGACTGTTTCCAGACTTTTCGGACACCCTGTATGAAATGATTACACAAGCATCACTTTACTGACAACAGGTTTATTAGTTGAAAAAGTTTAACCATTTTGATCATAAGACTACGAGGGATTGACGATATTAAAATTTTTAATATCGCAATACATCAACGAGATAGTACAGCTTATTTAGATACAGATGATATTAATGAAATATTGCGACTACCTTGAAGTATCAAAGAATAAAACAAAATGCTAATTTCGAAACGCAAATGGTATGGTAGTTGCGATTTTAATACAAAAAAATATAGAAAGCAACGAAACAATATTTTACACCTATTTGCTCGCATAACATCATTTAAATAAATATTGTTACACAAAATCAAAATATTTTAGTAAAAAAGAACGAATGTGGATATCTCTTTGCAATTTTTCTCTTGCTCTTATACAGTTTTTCTTATACAATTTTTTTCCGTTCTTTTCATTTTATGACTTTTTTTTAATAATGTTTTAATTACTTAATTTATCAAGTATAACGGAGTATATCATAAAAAAAGTTACGAGTTTAAAATAAAATCTCAATTTTACGATGTTCATGATTTTAATATGATTAAAATAAATGAAAATCAAAAACTGAAATTAATTTAATGGCACATATCATGCCGATATGCCCATAATTAAATATATTTCAAAGGAGGATGACAGATGGAGAACAAAATGTTTGTCAATCCATCTCTGAGGGGATCAATACATTCTTAATATCACAAAAAATAGAAAATTTTACTGTAGTGATACCTTCATAGCTGTGTGCTATAGGGGAAAGTCGGGTAGCCGCGGACGGCGGGTAACCGCGGACATTTCAATTTCTAAGAAATTCAAAGTGTTGGGTAAATAAAGAGTTATGGTAAATGAACGCCCTCTAGAGTCGAAACAAATACAGTTTAATTGCGACGTGTGCGCCGAGTAAGTTAGTCGTGTGTGAGTGGTTTGTTTTCGTCAATAAGTTTTCGACAGAACGAAACAGATGTAATCGTATGCGGAGAAACATTTGAAGAAGACTGGATTCAGTGCCAGGAATGCAAAGACTATAGCCCATGAAGGTTGTGTTTATATAGCTGCATCGAATTTTTACTATGATTGTGATGTTTGTAAGGCCAAAAACGGTTGGGACACCATTGATTAATATGTCCGGCGATAACCGCCGTTTCTTTGTAGCCAAAAAAATAAAGCCAAACTATTTTCAGAATATTTCGTTAAACTATTCGATATTATTAGAAAGGTTTATTTAAAATCATTAAAAAAGTTCGTAATTGTATTTTAAGTATAAAATAAAGACAGAAATTTCGTTCAATTGTTTTTTATTTGCAATTTCTCCAAGTGTCCAGGGCTACCCGATCTTCCCCTACGAATAGAACATATATTTTTTTAAATATACATATTTAATTCAGAATTGCCAAAAGTTACTTTTTGAATTTTCTCGAAATTACTTGAAATATCATGCAATCAATCTGATACCGTACATTAATTTTAAGCTGAAATATCAAGATATATTAAATTTAGTCGGGGAAACCTTTCAGTACCGGTCGCTCTACTGATAATACAACCGAGAAATTAATATGAATAATCGCAGTGCAGTCAATACTATCGACAACAATCAGGACATATTCAATCTCATGTTATTGTCCTTGGTATATCTAAGCCTTACTATATTGCAATATATCAAGACCAATAGCAATAGCGGAATTAAAACACGTGTGATCGCGATACAATATTATTCAGTATCGAACACTGGAATTTCCGGTTTGTGGGAATAGCAACAATTACGAACGTAGAAATAGTAAACGAATGTATTGGAATATATTGGAATATATCTTTTTATTTGGAGATCTTAGCGAAACAAAGATCATTATTGGAGGTAAATTTTCTGTTTTAAATGAAGCAGAAATGAAAATAAATACGTGGATTGATCAGACGAAAAAAAGCATTAGTAAGGGATTTTCGGCGCTGTATTTTTAGGGGAAAGTGGTCGAAATCCAGGTAGAAAAACAATGTTTTTTTTTATTGGGATATTTCGGCAGAGTCAGATCTTTGATATCGTTATTGCGATATTTAAAAAATATCAATATTCGACCGATATATTGATAAATAACCCAGCCTTATAGATTAAAACCCATGCAATTTTCTGACATACGCTAATTTCAGAAAACCATTTATGATGATAAAATCGTGGAAGTTGCGATTTAACAATGTTTTCGTAACATTCATACAGCCGTGCTTGGAACAACTGTAGAGAACGTGATTTTTCGCTTTTAACTTGTTTTGGAAAAATGCAGAAAATACACAGTATACTCGTATGTAATGATGTTTATGTTATTTCTAAAAATTTGTATCATGTAAATATCAATATTAATCTATGATTTGCAAATTTAATGATGACTTTTTGAAAAATTGAAAAATAATTCTAGCTATTAAACTTTGTGATATGATTTATAATATTTTCTTGTTTGGAATTTAATAATCCCGATTTTCTGATTTTTAATACGTCTGAAGTGAAAACAGCAACTATAATTATAATATATATTATAATATTATTTAATATTAATACCTACTTTAGTCTATATTAATGCTTATATTAATAGATTTCACTATATTTCCCCCTCTTAAAAATATATTTAAATTATATAGTGCGTAATTTCAAAAACACTAACAATTTCTCCCAGATAAGAGCCAAAAATATTTTTTTAATACCGATGATTCTTATATTGTATATTTTATGAGTATTTAAAAAACTTAAATTCAGAAATCATTATTTTATGTACGAAACTAAATATCTATTCGATATACATGTGTTGAAACATTTGTTAAAAGATACATGAAATATTTGTTATAGACCTTTGAAGAACTATACAAAAATTTATTTTCAAAAATAGTTGAATAAATTACGTCGAACAATCAATTATATAAAAAAAAATCTAAAAACTTCTCATAACATTTTTTTTATGTTCTAAGAAAAACGATATATTTTCATATAGTCATTATTATAAAGTAGTGAAGTATCGGGAATTCCCACTCAAATGTCAAGTGCATATGTCAAGCAATGGAAAGAAGATTTATGGTACTTATGTATATCATATATGAAAATAATAGTACTTTATTTATCCTTTACTTTATGGATTTAAGAAGCATTTAAAATATTTACGTATTTTGTATCCAGAAAAAAATATATACTACATATCTGATTGGAGTTGCACACGAGTATCTCGAAATTATTTATCTCCATTAATCAGTTAATGTGATATTATATCTAATCCTACATAATAGCTAGTAATTTAGCTAGAATTTCCTTTATATTATCTGTCTAATAATACGCTTATATACATACTACAATGATAAGTCTCTAATATATATTATCTATTTAATTCTGAGTTATTATTATGCTGTTATAAATATCCACAAAATTATATTAGATATAATACATGTATTAATTACATTATTGTATCCATTTTATAAAGCAAAAGTATGTCCATGAGTAATACCGACGTCATTTTGACGGTTACAAAAATAATGCATTTTTAGTTGCGATTTGTTTTAAAGCTGTATTTTTATTACTGATTGTTTAAGATTCTTAAAATAATTTTAGAGCTTTATTTTTATTCGAATCTATCTCAATTGCTTGCGGTCTGATTACGAAAGACTATCACGTTCAAATTTATAACAGCATTTTTTTTCGACGAATATTTCATGCGAAGTTAGAACTGTGATCTTCACTGTGATCTGCGATATACAAGGTAAGTCAAAATGAATATAGCGATTACAAACGGATATAACTATTTAATGGAAAAGAATTTATCGATAAGATTAACACAGAATGTAGACGGAACTTCAAAATTTTGTATACATAAGTCATAGATGTTCTATGTGACTTTCCTTGGTCACACGGACAACATCTAGGTGATACTCCATTTCACGCCATACATTCTGAAGCATTTGTTCAATCACCGACGCAAGCGCATTACAAATGCGTACTTTGAGTTCTTCAATTGTTTTGGCCATGGGAGGCACGTATGTCTTTCACATAACCTCATAGATCGGTCGAAGTGGAGCTGAAGATGTCTTCTGCTCTTGGCCACCGAAATCTCTGGACTTGAAACCCTGCGATTTTTTTCCATGGGGTTATGTGAAAGTGCCTCCCATGTGCCTTCCATGCCCAAAACAATTGAAGAACTCAAAGTACGCATTTGTGATGCGCTTGCGTCGGTGATTGACCAAATGCTTCAGAATGTATGGCGTGAAATGTACTATCGCCCAGATGTTGTCCGTGTAACCAAGTGAAGTCACATAGAACATCTATGACGTATGTATACAATATTTTGAAGTTCCGTCTACATTCTGTGTTAATCTTATCGATAAATACAATTCCATTAAATAGTTATAGCCGTTTGTAATCGCTATATTCATTCAGACTTACCCTGTATCTCGCACACATCTTATAATGCAATCAAGTCTCTTGGAAGCCAATGAAAATGCACAATTGGTTGGCACATTATAAATTACTTAATTATTCACTTCCACTTACATTGATAATCTCTTCTATGTATGTGTTGTTGTTTTTTAGGAGAATGTATTCATTTTGATGAAATTTGTTTGTTGTTTCAATTGTTTTGTTGTTTTCTACGTACAATGTGAGAAAACCTAAAAATATTTAGATTTTATATTAAAGAACAGTTAATCCCACAAACGTTTTTTTTCTTGCTGGGATAGGTAATGATGTGTCATTTAAAATAATAAAATGTAATTAGTGTATCTCTCCAGGTGTTTTCTAAACAGGATTTTCTCATACTCATTACTGCTTACGACCAGGGACATTTTTTAAATTCTAGACCTATGTTAAGGGATATTATTAAATTCAATTGATGCATATCCATTCATAAAGATTACCTGAAACCAACACGAAATCATAATTATGGATCAATAAATTAAAATATAGTAATTAAAAAGAAAATATTTCGTTCGGCATATACTGTCAGGAAAAATTAAGTTTTACAAATTAAAAACTTTAAAAAAATACAATTTATTATGTTAGAAAAGCTAAAAAGTATTTTAAAGGTGTAATTCTTTAAAAGAACATTAATGTTTTACATATAATTGTGATGCATAAAATAAAATAAACAGAAAAAACAATGAGTCGTTTTTATTTTCAAGAAATATGTGCCTGTCATATTTTCCATTTCTGTAACAGAAAAAAATAAAGCTTGTTAGCTATATAACGAGGAACAAAAGGCATAACTTTGATGTATGATAAATTGTTTGACATAAAAATGTTTGAAATGACGCATACATTTTTTTCTTTTGTCTGAAAAGGGAATAAGGTATAAGTGCACATGGAAAAGGATAAAATAAAATAAATTCACTAAATCTTCCTTTAGTGTCAAAGAAATCAAAACTTCTTTTGAAGGTAGGAACAGCCATTAATAACTTAAATATGTTTTAGGGACAAACCAAATATTAATTTATTTAGAATCATAAAAAAATAAGTTTTAATTAAATAGCTGTTTTTATATGAATTAAACTATACCATTTAATGATAGTATTACTCACTTTTTAAAAAAAGTCTGTACCTTGACACGACCATTTTCAATCTATGAAATAAGGTTGAAATATTTTTAGTGTCAAATAAATTAAAAGAATGTTTCATAAAAAAATTAAATAAATAAGTAAATATTAAAACGCACCCAAAGTATTTAAAAAATCATTTAGAATGTAGTTAGCACCAATAACTAATTCAAAGTTAAAAGAATTAATAATGAAAAATAATGCACTCGGTAGCATAATGCTGAATTTAAACACAACTTTCGTTATGTGTTTAACTGGTATATTTATATTTATCAATTAAAGGAAATAATAATTCCTTACCTTGTTTTCTTCATCGATAGCACAATCACAGATCGCTGGTAGCTGCTCACTATTGACAGCTGAAATAATAATGATTAATTAATGATATTTATTATTATGATAATAATGGAGTATCCAATAATCGACGGCGATCTTTGTTTCTTGATTAATAGATTTATTGTAACACAATTATTGAAGAAAACAGGTGTAAAACATAATGCTGCACTTATAAACAACAAATCACATTCATTAAAACTGAAGCATAGTAGCTTTCAGATAATTAATTAATCATGAAAATACGTAGCTTGGATATTACCAGCTAATCATGACTACAATCTACGGGGAACTGAAAAGTACATCAAAAAGTCTAGATTAACAGCATTCAAACACAATAGAAAATTGTCGAGTATGCAGTTCTTTTCAAAAGTCAATTAAATGTCTTTTGAGCAGAAATTCGTGTTGCTGTCATCTACCGCGAACTGTCGAAGGTGCTGTCTACATTGGATTCATTCCGCATAGTCTAGAATCATCCAGCAAATGTTATATAAATGTTTTCACAAAACGTACACAAACACACAAAAAATACATATTTCACAACCAGGTTTCTCAAGGAAACCCTGAGCACAGTAGTTGCTTACTTCTAACAAAAGTAAGAAGTAGTTCTTTCCATATAGTAAATCCTTGCATACAGATTTGTTGCACGGATATACGAAAACATATTTATACTTTAAATATAATAGAATTGAATTCATGTAAATTATTTATAGTCAATAAAAAATAATTCACGCTTAGTTTCTTCATTCAGGCGTCATTCTGGCTTACTGTAATAAAGAATTTTTTCATATGTAGACCAGACCGTTTTCCGGAAATTAAACATTTCAGAGAAATAGATGATTAAAAGCACAGATTCATGACATATTTGACAGATGACCATCAGTTATGATTACGGCACTTTCCATCAAATATCACAATTTTTTTTTTCCAGAGGTATATTCTAAAACCACGGCAAGAATTTTAGTCGCTTATTTTAACTCTAGTAAATGCTCACTTTAGTAGCTTTAAAAGCTGTCTAGCTAAGTAGCTTTTAAAGCAGTAACTTTAAAAGCTGTCTTTGTGCTACACTCCAGATCAAAACTACATTCATTTATTTTAAAATTTAATGCATTTAAAATATTGTTTACAGTTTATTATTGGTATACAAAATTAGAATATTTTTTATACATACGTGCATGGCTTCCTGAGACTTATGTGGGTTATCAGCTACTGCGCTTCGTGTGAATATTATGGGAAAGAGTTTGCAACATTCGATTTATTTTTATAATTTGACTTCCACTATTTGGAAACAATAATCTTCATGGTGGAATTCTACAAGGAATATACTCATTTCTACCTGAATCTTACCTTGCAGATTTCTGCCTGAAAATTATAGTAGACAAAATAAAATAAATAAATAAATAAATACAGAGCCAAGTTATAAGTACGCCACAAGTTAAAAAATGTATGAAAACCATTATATTAAAATTGTTACAATTTATTGTTAGTTAAATTATATTAACATTGTTGATAAAGATGTCATATGTATTATATGTAGATACAGAAATAGTAAAACTATATATGATGCCGTGAAAAGTGGAAAAATCGAGCCATGAATGAATTGTTAATTGTGTCTTTGTATAACTAAAATAAAAAAAAATCATATTTATAAAAGAGAAAGATATAACAGATGAAAGATGACATTTGACATTCGAAAACTCTATACTATTTTGTTGTTCTCAATGGGCCTTCAAACGCATATTTGTCTAACTACGAAGTTACTTATAATGATATATCTGCTTATTAGGGTGGAGCGAAAAAAATTATTTTTTTTTTACAAAAATCGGGTAGGTGCCAAAAGTTGCCTTTATACTAGTACATCAAATATCTAAAATTTTACCGCTGAAAAAAAATGGCTTGATTCTGCGCTTTTGGTCCAAATGTCGAAATTTTGGGTAAAATTTGACAATTTTTCAAAAAAATTATAAATTTTCTGTAGAACTGGTTATGATTTAAAAGTGTCATTTGAACCTTTATTGATAAAGATTTAAAATATTGAAACGACCAAACCATATCTTTATTCTGTATAACTGGAGCAAAACTGACAAATTTCGGTAAAAAAGGGGCGTTGCCATTCTGATACATCATACAACGAATCGTTGTTTTGAATGCAGCTCTTCGCGAGTTGCTTTTACAATTATCCAGGACATGTCACGTGGAAGTGGGTGCATATTATGTCCCACCTGTACCCAGCACAACCACCCTATCATCTGAGCACAACGTTTTATTTATACAATGAATTGTAATTTTTTATCAGACTGGTACGAGTTTTCTGTATATCAACCTAGTCTTGGTGTATTCATCTCTTCTTTCTTATCCACAGACTTTGGATGATGTTGGCTGTGACTTCTTTCACGTATCTTTCTACTGCTTGAGTATGAGCAGGCATGCAAAGTAACTCATTGGGATGTTATTAATGCAATCTATACAGCCGTCTATTATGTTCAACAAAATCGCATCCGATAAATGCATAGTGATTGGGGGTCCTGTTACCGCAAAAATTTCCAATCAATTAGATTTATATAATCAAATGCTTCATTGTTGATTGTCAGTATTTCAAATTTGCGTATGTCATAATTTATTTTACGTCTTGCATTTATTATGTGATGAGCAGCTAGTTGTTTAATGTGATTGCAATCAGAATTAGCTATAAGTGTGCAGAGTAACCATTGTCCTGAATAACTTTTTTAACTATTCGTTTTATGCCGTTTGGTGTGTTGTTTAGTAGCCGAGTAGTTTCCCATAAGGGTTTAGACACATTCTTTAGCTGTGGATTACATTTGATGGTAAACCATCCTGGGGCATATACTTAGATCACATACTTTGTGAGTGAAAATAGAGACTCTGACGCGCCGTCAATGCGAATAATTAAGGTGAAGAATTCTATTCGTCGTTTTGAGCAATCTTGCGTGGGACAATTTTCCTGGGCTCCTATTCGCTAGTTCGTTAGAGCAATATCCTGATGAAATAGCTTTGCAAATGTCCAGCAGGTGTTTCTGGTATGTGCTGAGTGCCTTTTCATCGATTTCAGGAAATATGTTTTTTAATTTACTCTTTATGGGTTCAAAAACTGCAATAGGAAGTGAATGGCACGTGGACAAGGATTTCCCTTTTGGTCCGGTGAATACATGTGGGCCAGAAATTTTCCCATCGATCATGCCTAACAAATGACGCAGAGGGAATTCATTTAACTGGAGCTGGCATATGATCAATTGCAATGGTCGTGCAAGCTTCTCTTCCATTCAACGGATTACTCCAGTATGCTTCCCCGTATTCACAGGACACCGGACACCCATCAAAACCCAAGCATGAGAGGCTGGACAAATCAATATTTTCATCTTCTAAAATCTTTGATAAGCATTTAAAAATATCTTTTGATGCTCCAGATGAGGAAATGTTAGGCAAAATTAGTCCCCAAATATTTGGAGCCAGGCTCTTCTAAGATAGTAACACGTTCTTCTTTCATAATACTACGATACGCATGTTTATCACTTATCTTTTCTATACACATTGTGCCATCTTTTTGGAGTAGAAATATAAGGCTCTTACTTCTGTTTTAGGGTTCTGTCCTTTACGTTGACACGAACAAACAGATTGCGTTCACGCCTTACCTTGCTTTTATCTGTAACGGGTACGGGTACACTATGTTTTCTAGTGTCATTTGCTGTACGTGCACAATCCTGGAGAACCGCTGAAGCAAGAACTGCAGCAGACCTATCAGAAATTCTATAGCTTTCACATGCTCTAGAAAAAGTTTCAAGCTTCATTCGAGTTTCGGTATAGGAGGATGAAGATGGAAATTCAATTGTATCTATTATTGAATCATTGCATACTGATACGTTTTCTTCAATTTCACGTGCAGCATCTTCTAATTACGGTGCTTCTTTATTTAATCTTCCTTCTATTATTTTTTTTCAACGATTCGTTGTATGCTGTATCAGAATGGTAACGCCCCTTTTTTACCGAAATTTATCAGTTTTGCTCCAGTTATGCAGAATAAAGATATCGTTTTATCGTTTCAATATTTTAAATCTTTATCAATAAAGGTTCAAATGACACTTTTAAATCATAACCAGTTCTACAGAAAATTTATAATTTTTTTGAAAAATTGTCAAATTTTACCCAAAATTTCGACATTTGGACCAAAAGCGCAGACTCAAGCCATTTTTTTCAGCGGTAAAATTTCAGATATTTGATGTACTAGTATAAAGGCAACTTTTGGCACCTACCCGGTTTTTGTAAAAAAAAAATTTTTTTTTTCGCTCCACCCTACTGCTTATTATCGAAAAAAAACAGCAACAATATGCAATAGAAAAAATGCATCTTTACAGTGTAGTTTTACAAATTTATATTTTCATTATAAAGCAAAAACTTTTCCGCGATTAATGCGGACCTCATATTGATAGTAGTAACAAATTGACCAATATTTTTTTTTTTTTTTTTTGCTGCAATTTTTGTAATTTCTAAAAATAAGAAAATTTTTCTAATAAAATGTACATGCAAGCTGATTGAAAACTGTATCTCAACTGTATCAACTGATTTTCAATAATTTTAAACTTATTTTCAAATTGGATTTTTTTTTATATCGTGGTCGCTCAAAGACGGAAAATTAATAATCCGTTTCCACTTAAACAATATAATTAGCTCAGCATTTGTCTACGATTAATATTACATAACGAAATTGAAACTTCATAATTAAATAAATAAAATTATATAAAACATTTACAGATAATTAATTCAACTACGCACTTAAAAGGTGAAAAAATCAAAATCAAAAACTACAATGTACATTTTTGACGATTTCTTCAGCTATGAACACTTGGAATGCGGCTATTACGAAAGTATCACTTTCAATAAATTTCAAAACTTTATGGTATACATAGTTGATATTTTCTTATAAAATTGTTTTTTGGTGTTGCTAGAAGACAATCTAAAAACAAGTATTAAATATAAAAATGTATTACAGTTTTCACTTAAAAATTGTTTTCACCTACGTTCTATACATCGGGTGGAGTGATCTGAAAAGCCAGAGTTTGATCTCCGGATTCTGTGATAAAGAAATAATGGTAATTAAAAAATATCATTAGTTCTTTGTGGTAGAAGGAATTTAACAAATATGATATATTACAGCCAATAAAATACAATAGTCTAAAAAAAAAAATTAAACACTCTTTCTTTCTTTTATTAGAGTTAGAAAGAATGTATTTAACAAACACAAGACTTCCGGCGAAATGCTGTAATTGTTATGACTAAATCGAAAGATGACCGATGGTATCCAGCCAATGCTGTGTTTTGACGCCTCGCGATATGTGGTGTCACCATTGAATATGGATAGCAGGCATGTGGGAAGAAAAATAATGTATTATTCTTGTTCAGTGGCTACTGAGCCGGCTACATTGCAACGGTCGAGCATCTTCTAAAACAGAAAGAAGTGCGACAATCATCTACCCGGCATATTTATTACAAAAAGTAAAAATTATTTCGTTTTTTTCCAGATACGCTTCGTTATTTGAAAGCTTGATTTTAGTAAAAAAAAATCTAGAAAGGTTTATATTTTTGTACTAAATAATGATATTTAGTATTATGATTATTATTATTATTATTATTACTGGTATAATAAATTTGTTTTTGTATTTTAAATAATAAAAACATATTTTCCATGCCTCTAAGGTATTATGTTATAAAATCATAACATGGATATATTTTTATGATGAAAATGGAATTAATTATTATATTTAATTAAATAAAAAATTGAAAGAAAATATTTTAAAATATTAATTTGGACGTTGCAAAATATTAATTATAATATACTGCAACATTTCTTTAAGAAAAAAAGAGAAGCTATTTTTTTTTTACGTTGTACTGTAATTCAAATCTTTTGCATATATTTTTTACAACAGAAATATTTGTTTACGACATTTTGTCTAGTAATTTGATAATTTAAATTTCTATGATTTAAATGAAGGATTTTTTTAGGATTTATTTTATTAGGATTTTTTTTTCTTATTTCTTTATATTAATGAAAACAGTTTTTTCATTATTATTTATAAAACCAATTACAATTTTAAAACATTTCAAATTCATTTTGACACACAACATTCATCACAACATTCATTTGATTTGTTAATAAGTTATTTTGATTTCATAAATTTTTTAATTACCATATGTATTTACATCTTAATTATTTTGCTGGTAAAAAACATTTTTCTAGTATGAAAAAAATAAAATAGTTTTATTCTAAATTCGGATTATATTCACAGATTTTTTTTTTTGCATTATACTCTATTAATTATATACATGAGAAACATGCAATTTGTCTTTTAAAATTGAAATGTATGAACTTATACAGAAATTTAGAAACGAACGATATTTATATTTTCTCAATGAATTATCTGAAAGATATATTTCATTTTAAGAATTAGAATTATTCAATGTACGCTTATATCCAGAGCCCGACTTATACATTTTATGACCCAAAGCACATCAGGAATTTTGGAGCCCTCAATTAACTTTCCATTGCCAGTTTGATAGTACTGCCTTCATTTAAATGTAGATGTTAAAAAAGTGTCATGTTTGGCACGTAATTCAGAGGATTATTGGATATAAAACTGCCACCGCCGAAGACGGTACAACCCCGTACCCAAGTTCTGAAGAACGTTTAACAAGTACGATCAGGATGAATCCTGTCTACTATACGGCCGGTGGGGGGACCGCCACCTTCAGATCGTCTCCATTTTCCAGGTTATTGACGACATGGTCTCTGTAACAGCATGTAACGGTGGAATTAGTGCCTCAAGGTGAATCACCGCACTACACTTGGGGACTTACCACAGTCCGCCATCAGCTCCATAGAACCAGACACCAAGAAGGGAGGTAAGCTCTAGGCCTTAAGCCAGGTTTCTCTGGCCGTACTTGCTATAACAAATCTCTTGGGACGTGAAAGAATTATTTTATACAAACTGGGCTACTCCGCCATGAGCCTCTGGGGAGTATCTGACAAGTCATCCGCCGTACTCAAGGTCTGTGGAACTTTTAACGCGCATGGCCAGTAGAGTTCCTGTATGCGCTAGGGTTGGTGAGAGCACCGCCACTTACTGACCACTCACATTTTCACGAGGAAATGACGACAGACGTCGCTGCGACAAGCGGTGAGCCTACCCTCTAAGGTCACTGCCAATTTGAACTCGGTGAGTCGGAGTCGCACGACAACTTCAGAGCCGGAATCCCCAAAAGGAAACCGGGCCCTTGTCTTTGTACTTAGTTTCCCCAACGACTCTTGACTTACCACCGCTTTCGATCATCAAGCTCCTACAATTATTAATAATTTTGTTATTTATTAATTCCAGCCACATTTTAAATATGTCTAACATCTTAATCTAATAAGGGTAACTTATAAGGGTAAATAAGTTTAAAACAAGGTAAGGCAATTTAAGGACTTTCAAAATTCCGATTCCCAACGCTGGGTTTAGCGGACCAATGCGAAACTCACAGCTTGTATATACCAAATGCTGTGCATTCGAAATGGATAAATAATAAGAAAATTAAAGAGCTCATGCTGAAATTAATTGGAACAAGTACGCAAAACCATCATTTACTGACAAAGGCTACTGGCTATTTCTTTAAAAAACAAAATGGAAAGGAACGAATCTCATTGAAAGCTTTGCATGGCCGGAGGGTTTGCAGTTAGTGATCGGGGTGTTATAGTTATTTTCATGTTCGATTCTTAAGAAAAGAAGAGGGGATAATTATTAATTTTTGTTATTTATAAGTATGCAATATTGTTCATAATTACTAAATAAATTATTTCTACATTTTTCTTCATTTATTTACACAATATAACTAACTAAAATATTTCTAAATTAATATTATTCTCTACAATAAAATAAATTATTTAAAAATAAAAGAATATGATTTAAATATAATATCAAAATACACTCTAAGTTCCTTTTATGTAGCATATCTAATGCTAATTGAAGTATTCTTCTTATTATTCTTCTTATTAGTCTCCTTCTTATTATTATTGTGCTGAATGAATTTAAAAATGTATACCCATTTAATATTCGTCGATGTTTTGGCCAGCGAGACATTTATTTTATTAGTGGTTAAGAACATTTTTATTGAGTCTCTTCTCTATCATACACTTCTGACCGAAGGTAACATAACTGTCAGAGGGCCCCTTCACTATCTCTTTATTGCATAGTGTTAAATGTTTTAAAACAATGACTGACTTAGTAAGCGACGTGGCAAAAAAATAGATAAATAAAAAGATCCTAAAAATAAGTATATAACAAGTTAGTTATAAATGAGTTATAAATGTCAGTTATAAATTAATATAGTCAGTTATAAATGAATATTTCTTTTGGTTATTAAAGTTTTCAAAAAAGATTTTTTATGACTTTTCGGAAATTTCTTCCCAAAATCATGGTGTGACTAATGCATGAAATACAAAGGAACTGGAAAGTCAAAAAGTACATGCGAATCCCGGATTGTATCAATATATTTCAGAATACTTTCTGATACCGTCTGCTCGAGAGGTATGCGGTGAAAAACTTTTATTCCGAAAGTAGATTATTCATCTACCATATTTCACAATCAGAATTAAAATGTCTAAGAGAAAATACATCAGAATTAACTTGACCAGGTAACCCACGGCATCTTAATTCAATTGCATATTATAAATACAAGATTCAAAAAACTCTTATCCACCAACAAAAGAGAGCTAATTGCTACATTCAATTCTGAGATCATCTAATAGAGAAAGAATGATAGAAAATGGTACAATTTATACGACAAAGGATACAAAAATCAAGTAAATTGTAGTGCAACAAAATATTAGTAATTTTAACTTTTTTTTCAACTATTGATTGCTACTGTTTCTAAAATAATATTTGTGTTCCTTAAAGACAACGAAAATCAGTGATGCATATATTTTTGTATTTTTACTGTGCGTTTTGTTTAAATTACTGATATGTTAGGGGAAAGTAGGGAAAATCGGGAATCTAAAGGTTTTCTTTTGTTGACAAAAGTCTAGAAGGGCAGTAAAATCAGAACACCCCACAAAAGTGTTTGGGAACATCTCGGCTATTGAAAAACTATACCTATTGCCACAGGAAAATACTTCTCGAATTGAAAAACGCATTTTTTAGGATCATCTAAAATAGCTCCAAATTTTGGTGGTAGTGTAAAACTGGGTACTAATCAGAAATCAAATTTTTACACTTCCAGTAACAAAAATCTTTCTTGTAATAAATTTTGAATCAAAACTTAAAACATATATGCATTTTTTAAGATCAGTAACTTGTTTTTTGCAAGTTTTCAAACAATTTTTAATGTTGTCATGTAGTGCCATTCTCATATTTTACTTCTCTTATCCGCTGTACTCCTCATATGGAAACTCTTTGCTTTGTATCCATCCTTCAACACATGCCGAGTGAAGAAACAGTTCATTACAGAGTTCAATGCTACCTTCAAAATCCCTTTTTGCTCCAACAGTTGACCAAAAATTAGAATGTTCGCACACCTGGATAGCGGGACGTACACACTTCTACTTGCTTCAAAATATTGTGTGAAAGCTTTTGAAAACAGTGGTTCACTTACCTAAATTAATCCGTCAGGCTCGATTTAATTGAAGAACAGAAAAGACGGCGAAAAAATAAACTTTTGTGGTGAATTTCTTTGCTATAGCATTACATGGACAAAAATATTAATTCACTTCTAAAGCCGATGGGACACTGCTAGGGGTTGCTAAGGTAAGCAGTTAAGACGGGTGATGTCCACATGGCAGCACCCATAAGCTGGAAAAAAGGTATCTTGTTTCCCCCGCCTACCCGGTTATACCCTACCCTCTCCTATACGTGATTTGTATTATAACATACAAGTCATATTATAATATTTTCTTTAACTTTTTGCCTCTATTATTTCTAATATAAATGAAAGCTCTGTTTAGATTTAAATAAATATTGAAATCCATTTATTTGTGCAGAATAAGATATTTTGAAAAAAAATTATGAAATCCATTAATTAATTTTGATTTAGGCCTTTTGCTATTATAATATAATAACAATTTTTGATCAGTAATAACACCTTCCTTAATATTTGCATTTTATGAAATGAGTATATTTCAATCAGCTCTTCACGATGTTTAGTGGCTACAATAGACAATTTTAGAATTTCAGTAATAATCTATGTTTCAGAACATTTTCATTGGCTTTTATAAATTAGAAATTTATACTTATCTAGAAAATTATACTTTAAAGGATATTGCAGAAACCACTTAAAATGAAAGTTAAAGTATCTTCTTAAAGCACGTAGGCTTATTAAATACAATGCTTTAATTGAGAAAAATTTGGAAGAAAATAAGTCAGAAATGTGAAGTGCACGTAGCTACGATCACTAATTACAAGTATGTGAAAAGTTTTCATATTTAGATGTGGTAAGACGCTAGATGTATTCTTTAAAAAATAATAAGCAACACATGTAACGTAATGAAAAATTTAACTTATTAAAATTTCTTTTATTATTCGTTAAGTGTTATAGTTCCCAACTTTAAATTATAAGGAAAGTAATGAGTTAAATAGTACTCTTGGAAATTGTTTAAAAAAATTCTTCATAATTTTAATAATAAGCACAAAAATTAGTGTAACATGGTGTTTGGTAAATGGTTGAAGATAAATAGAGAAAATACCTCATCCATTACTATAGTAAGGTATTATTATTATTAAATACATGATGTAGAATGTACTAAAGTGTACGTGTTAGCAAAATGAATATTTAACCCTTTCAGGCACAGTGGTCCCACTCCGGGCACACCTAATTTTAATTCCAAACTTGCATTTGGCACCGAGAATATTTTAGTAAAATTTTGTTTCTATAACGAAAGCTTACTTCGAACAAATCTGAGCCGAGGAGCCCGTGGCCAGATGCGACACATCCCCAGAACATAGCAATGTAGAAATAAAAATGGCAGTGATTTCAGTAAAAACGGGAAGCACCGGGGGGGGGAGCTTAAGCATGAATAACAATCACTAACAACTAAATAAATTAGGAGCTCATAGAAAATAAACACATAATAAGCATAGGAAGGTTAAGGATAGTATTACAACAACAATATATATTTTTGTATTTTATAAAATTTTTTGAATGTTTTTGTGAGATTTTTTCATTTTTTATGATAGAACGTGGAAAATACTCTAAAATAGGTGAAAACTGCTTGATTCTGATTTACTTTACTATGCCAGCAAAGGATGCGGCTTAAAATTCATCAAAAAGCGGCACCAGCAGCAGTTGCTGCCGTGTGCTCGTAGTTCTTCTAAAAGAGGGGCAGTGAGATGGCGCTGATTGTATATATATACGAGGGTGCCTCCGGAGGCGGGGCTAGCCCGCTGATCCGACCAACCAAATTTCAGGATTCAAGCAGTTGTTTTGGAAGGGAACAGAGATTTAAAAATATGTCAGCAAAAACTGAACATTAAAAAGATCAAAGCTATTAATTGATAGAATCTAAAATAATTCCAATCCTGGGTCTTTTACGATTATGGCTGTCAAAAATGTCATAATTTGGGAGATTGTTAAGATTATTATTATCAGAATTTTCAATAGAATTTTGGAAGTTAACGTTTAAATTTTGCATAAAAGTATTTAATCTGGGAAAGTCAATTTCTTTATAAAGGTGATAATTTCGAACATAGTAAGAAATATTATAAATTAGTCGAATGGTGGAATTTTGAGCTTGATTTAGTATTTTAATGTGGCTTCTCGCCGAAAAGAACCAAATTGGACAACCATATGTCAGGACAGGACGAAGATAGGACGAGTACAGGAGCATTTTGTTTTTGATGGAAAGTCCATTGTTTCGAGCTAAAAGTGGGATTAATTTATTTTTTGCTGCTCGAAACTTGTTCCTAGTAGCATAAATATGACTTTTAAAAGTTAATCTACGGTCTAGAATGATTCCTAAATATTTACAGCTTGAGGACCATGGCAGATCAATATTGTTTAATTTAATTTTAAATTTATCAATGGTTTCCTGCATGGAATTACAAAAAAGAATAGCTTCAGTTTTATCAATATTGATCGCAATACGCTATTGATGAAACCAAATTAAGAAAATTTTGAGGTGACGGGTAATTGCAGTAATGGCGTATTTTCTATTTTTGTTGGTAGCAAAAATGCAGGTGTCATCTGCGAATTTAGCGATTTGGTTATTGGGGTACGTTGGCATGTCGTTAGAGTTGCAAAGGCTAGAAAAAACCCGGTTTAAACCCGGGAATAAACCGGGTTTTTTGGGAATAAACCGGGATTTTTGGGAATAAACCAGGTCTTTTGGGAATAAACCTGGGAATAAACCGAGTCTATTGGAAATAAACCGGATTTTTGCAACTCTACATGTCGTTAATGAAAATATTAAATAGTTTTGGAGAAATTTTGCTACCTTGAGGAGTGCCGAAAAATGCGAAAATTTTCCGAGAAAGTTCATTTTTGACCCGAACATGAAAATTTCTGTCCAAAAAATAATAATAAATAAGTTTAATGAGGTAAGGTGGGAAATCATATTTAATAAGTTTGAAAATTAAGCCGAAAATCCAAACTTTGTCGAACGCCTTTTTGATGTCAAGGAAAACTGCTGCAGTAAAATTTTTGTTTTGAGTGCCAGTGATGATATGCTCAACAAGTCTATAGACTTGATGAGTAGCAGAGAGCCCTTCTCTGAATCCGAATTGATTTGGCGAGATGATATTATTGTCTTTAAGATGCTGGTCAATTTTAATTGCAATAAATGCCTCAGTCAGCTTACTAATAGAATTAAGGAGGGCGATGGGACGATAACTAGTGAGCTTGTTAGGAGATTTATTAGGTTTTAGAATAGGGACGGTGATAGCAGTTTTCCAGTACAGGGAGAAATAATTGAATTTAAAAATGTTATTAATTAATAGGGTGATTTTTGGAATATAAGAATGTGGCAGGTTCTTGAGCATTTCATTAGTAATACCACTGATGCCAGGAGATTTTTTACTTTTAAGTTTATTAATTTCTTTAATGACATCAGTGTTGGAGATCGAAAAATCGGGTTCGAGGGAGTTTGTGCTCAAGAAATTTCTAACCGTTGTAATAACTTCTCTCTCAGTGTCAAGATTAACAATAGGGTTTCCTTGGAACTGAACTTCAAAAATACTTGCAATTGCATTTGCTTTATCTTCATTAGAGTACGTATAGTCTTGGGAATTTGGAATAAGGATTCTGGGAAAAATTGAATTTGAGCTCTTAAATTTTCTCGCTGCTTGAAATATGGTGGCGTCCTCTGAGGAGAGCTTTTCCAAATAGGCGGTCCAGCTCTCTTGATGTTTTTTGAACAGGTAATTTTTAAGATCTTGTTGAGCTCTATTCATGATTTGTTTGTCTAAAATGCTATGCGTTCGTTGGAAAATTTTCCTAGCACGGTTTTTATTAGTAGTTAGTCTGCGGACATGAGGATCAAGTTTATAAAATTCGTTACCAATGATTTTAGTAGTAGAATTGTCAGCAGCAGCTTTTATCTCTGAAGTGATGGTTTCTGTCAAATTTTCAATATCATTAGTATTATTAATGACAGGAAGGATAGGGGGGATATTTTTAATGAGAGTTTGGAACTTAGCCCAGTTGATTTTATTGAAAATTTTAGGAGGGGGTGGTGGATTATGAATTTGGATGTTGATTTTAATAGGATTGTGGTCAGAGCTAAGTTCCGCCAGTGACTCGATGCTTTTAGTATAATTAAATCCTTTATAAATACCAAAATCGATGGTGCTGCTACTGTTGTTGTCGAAACGGGTGGGGGTGTCCGGAAAAATAATGTCCGCAGTTGAATTTAGTAAGATATCATAAATACAATTGCCATAAGGATTATGTTGCCGACAGTTCCAAGAAAGATGATGAGCGCTGAAGTCACTGATGACAAAGGTGTTGACGTCGTAGGCAAGCAGAGCCTTCAGATTGGCTGAAATATCACTCGCGCGCTCGCCAGCTGGAACATACACTGAGAAAAAGGTTAGTGCTGGTGCATTAGGAAATTTGACTGACAGGGAAGGTCTCCATAAGCGCATACTCAGAAATTTTTGAAAAAATTACAGAATGTTCTTCTCATGAGGATATATACATCTATAAAACAATTTTCTGCGGAACCTCGATATAATGTCCGTAAAAAAATATGAAAATTTCGTTTATTTGGCGATTTATCAGTGGTTGGCGACAGCCAACCACTGATTAAATAATAAACTGAATAAATAATAAACTGATAATAAACTGATAATAAACTGATAAATAATAAACTGATAATAAACTGATAATAAACTGATAAATAATAAACTGAATTAACCCTTTCAATGGGAAAAATAATTATGTTTCTAAAATGTTGAAATCATTGAGTCACACCGGGATTTAACAACACATTTATTTCCAAATGAGTAAGAATTTTCTTCACGTATATTATAAAAGTAAAATTTGATTCCAAAATTCCGGTGTCATTGTGGCATTTGGGAATTAAAATTAAGTGGGATATATTATATCCCACCGCCCTTCAAGGGGTTAAAAAATACTATTTTATGACAAATACTCTTTAAGGAAAAACTTTTTCATACTGACCTTGTTTATGCATGTTTAACTTACATAATAAATAAATTTTTCTAACTACAATTTTGTGTACACATTTATATATACCGGGTGGTTATAAAATAAGTATCCCTATTTTGCTGGCTGTAGCTTGAAGGAATAGCCAGAATGAAACCAAAATTTGTACACATACTATTTGAGGAGGGGGGAGAAGAATGGAACAATAAAAAATATAATTGCAATAATCGCCGACAGATGGCGATTTTTGGAGAGTCGAGGGGTATTTCGTGAATAACAGTTCGGGGGTCCGAAGCCCATATTCTGCAGTTCTGCGTATTGACTCCCATTCATATGAAAATGGGCTTCATCTCAATAAAATCTTCCATGGGAAGGCATCATCAACCTCCATTCGTGCTAAAAACGTTAAAGCAAAATCCAGTCTCTGCTGCGCGTCACCTGGTAACAATTGTTGATGACAACTAATTTTATACGGATAAAATTGGATTATCTTTCTTAGGACTTTTCGAACAGTAGCATATGGAATATACAAATTTCGGGCAACTCCACGTCCACTAGGACCGGCTTCCGGAGTCCCTGATGACTCCATAATCGCAGTGGCAATTTCTTCTTGCGTGCGGAGAGGTACTGGTTTTCTCTCTCTTCCACATTTTACAGTAAACGATCCAGTCTCCTCGAATTTTTTTACCATTCTTCTCACTGCACACGGTGTCAAAGGACCTTTTCCTTTACGCATTCCTTTCACACGCCTAAATTCACGTAAAGCAGCTGCACTGTTTGAGCTGTTAACGTAGAATAGTTTTAAAATTAAAGCGTGATCTAGTAAACTGAGAGCCATGTCTTACAACATTAATGGCAGAAATGACCACGTTTTGATTTTACTAATGATTACAACGGCGTTTGCATCAACAGGACCCGTGGCGCCATCTGTTGCCGATTATTGTAACTACATTTTTATTGTTCCATTCTTCTCCCCCCTTCTCAAATAGTATGTGTACCGATTTTGGTTTCATTCGGGTTATTCCTTCAAGCTACAGACAGCTCCAAATAGAGATACTTATTTTATAACCACCCTGTATATAAATAATGGAATTTAACGATTGCATTTTACGATTTAAAACAAAATTTAAATTGATTAAAATTATTTCAAGTTTAAAAATAAGCCCGATTCTGAACATTGCCAATTCAAGAAAGTTTTTGTTGATATGGAAACAAAGACTTCTTCGATATAGAAATGTATAACGAATCCATTTGTCATCGGGCTTTTCCTTTTAAAATATATTTAAAAATTACTTGAACAACCGTTGAAGCCATTTAAATTAGAAAAAATCGTGGAACGGAGAATAAAACAATAGGCAAAATTTCATTAAATCGGCAATAAAGAGAGAAAAAAAAGCCTGTGATTTATTTAGTTTGATTAAAAAAAATATTTTAAATTAATATTAATGCAAACCTACAGATAATTGAAAATGTTGAACGCAAAATGCAAACGATCCTGAATAAGAGGGTAGGTATCATGAGCCACAGAATTAACCCATTCGTATAATTTTTTTAAGCTTATGACAATTTTACGGTTTCAAATTTTACAAAAATTTCATAGACAGGTCTCATAACAAGAATTTCTTCAAACTCTTCGCTTACTTTAATATGCCTTTCAGATTCATATATTTTTAAAATTTCGATTGTTAACTAAAAGTGAAAATAAGCATACAGATTCAATAATTCAATAATACAAATAACCTAAATGTCAGCTTCGCTATAACATAAAATAGATATTTGCAGCTTCCAAAACATAGAACATATTTTTTCAGTGGTAAAAATAAATAACTGCAATAACAAGCAGCTTGTATATATTATACAAAAAATATTAAATATTTCATCGTTTAAGTTTAAATTCATTAAATATTGCGCATTCGAATAATCATTTTACAGGCAATTTAAAATGCATTAAAATCGTTTGCGTTTGGCGAAGGAAAAATGTTGCTAGCGAAATCGTGTGTTTTTGCGCTAAATACTCGAAAGTATTTTATGTTTTTGCAAATTTTCTACTAGGATTCCGCAGCTAAATTTCACTGTTCCTTTATTACATACATGAGCAGCTTCATTAGCATTTTTTTCAAAATTTTCTGACTACGCGCTTTAAGGAGACCTTCCTTGTTAGGTGCCGTTGGCGCCGACAAAGTCCGGGGTGAGGGGTGGTTGCAGGATAGAAGGGGTGGTTATTTTTTATGCAAACAGCGGTTCCCCGAATGGGTCGCGCGCTGTTTGGATTATTGAAGTCATTTCTAAAAATGGTATATTTTGGAATGCGGAATTTAATGTCAGGTCTCAAGTGGGTCTCTTGGAGTAACAAAATATCAGGGGTGTGCTCCTGTACAAATTCCCTGAGCTCTCTAATTTTACCTTGAAGGCCGTTGCAGTTCCATGAAATAATACTCAAGCCCCCTCGATTCGAGTTCGTATTTTCTAAAAAAGTCGTTTGTAAATTCCGGTGTCAGTCAGCAATTTCTCATGTTACGCAGTGACTTTTTCTGTGCCGGAAAGGTTTAAAGCAAAACATTTATTGTAAAATAATTCTGTATATACATAAAGAACGTTTGAAAATGGGACTCTGTACTATTTTTTGGGTGTTTTATATTTATACAACGTTTGAGTAACATACAAATTAGTTACACAACAAATTATGTAATCTGCAATAAAGAGTGTTAAATATTTTATTTACAAACAACATATTAATACAAGATATTAATGCACTGTATAATTCAATATATTAATACACTAATCTATACGAAATGGAAATTTTGTGGATATAAAGTAAAAAATTAAAAGAAACCAGCAATAAATATTTATCTGCGTAATATGATACTTGTATACTATTAATCATTGTGTACACAGTAACTTAATATTTCTTCCCTATTCAAAGAGCAATAGAACGAGAAAATAAACTTTATAAAAATAAAAATTTCGCCAAAACATAAGTTTTTTAAAACATTTCTTTATTCAAACGGTCGTGGAGTTTAAGGTAGCTTAAACTCGGACCAGAGCAGTGTAATACGCAGTGGAATGTGTCATTGTACCAGCTGATTAAATAGTTCAAAAGAACGTTAGATTTTCTTAATTTTATTTAAAATCACATCAGGTCTTTGATGTTGAAACTTAAAAACATTGAATATTAAAACAATATACGAAACATATTCATAATCGTGATTAATAGCCACATGCTACATTAGACAAGTGAAAACCATAGGATTTATGAAACAGAACTGCTTGCAAAATGTCGTCACCACAGCGGAGGTATATGCCAAATTAACACAATATAAATAGTCAGTTCCTTTATTATGTCACGCCACACAGTTTCCGAAAATTTTAAATAAAACAAGATGCCAAAAAGAAAATGTCAGAAGAAAAACTCTTCGCATGCAGCAGTGCACAGAAGCTTGCGTGAAATTTGAACACTAAATAAGGGACAGAAAATCGGCAATCTATAGTTGCAAAGGATTTTGCTCGCAACTCGGGAAAAGTATTGGCAGGATAATTGAAAATAAGTGAATGCATTTTAACTTGCGAAAAATGTTATACCTGCCTGTAGTTTTTTACATAGTTTATCAGAAACACTGAAACTTTTCCGGGTTCGGTCCATACTTTCTTTAACAAAAAACACTTGGAAGAAATATTTGTCGTACACTGTTAAAAATCTTCAGCTTTTGCTGCAGACACACTCCACTGCTTTTAGAGGAAACGGTTACTTTACTATATTATGGAGCATTTTCATTGGTCAAAATAGAGATATTCTATAAAAGCGGTGAAGTGACTATGCAGCAAATGCTGAAGATTTTTAACAGTGTATAGAGTGGGCCACAAATTTGAAGGACCTTACTCTCATTGAGCATGGTTCACATGCACTAGGAAAAGGTGTGTCAATCAGAATTCAGCGGTTTTAGACGTGCGTGATATATTGCTACAGCTGTCATTCACAATGTCGTTAATAGTAAGAGGGTCAATTGTACGATCTCTATAGCCGTAAGAAATAGCTACACTCCATTAAATCCGGGATGTTTTGGGAATAGGTTGCGTCGTATTTTTATCATTGTTTTATATAACGCGTATTTTTCCAAATGCTATATAATGTTTCATATTATGAAACATTTATGTATCAAATTTAATATTTTTTGTATTAGCTTATTTATAAATTAGACAAAAATGTTTGTAACTTTTATTTTTATGGCAAGGTTGCGTAATGATTCGGCCGATTTTTGAAATAATAATCTTAAGATATTATTTCAGTAATTGAGAGTAACATGATATATAAAAAATGCATATTAATTTATTAAATTTATTATTTTACATGAATAATTGAAAATGTTTTACTCTTAATTTAATTCAATTTTATTCTCTATTATCACCTAATAACTGTAAAAAAACAAAAAAAAAAAAAAAAAAAAAAAATTTCACTATGAATATTGAAAACTCACTTAGTGTTGCAATAGTAACACATACTTTTCTTAAAACTTGATTTATGCAATTTTCTGTTCAAGATTTAAAGGAAATGAATAAAACATTTTTTACTTTGAACTTACAGAATTCTCATGATACTCTTATCTGATATTTAAGAAGCTCTAAACCAAAAATGCAAGTTCTTCAAAATAATTAAAAAGGAAATAAAAAAGGGGAAAAAAATAAGTTATGGAATGCGCTTTTCATTTCCTGATCTAATTTCATCCAAAAAAGTTTTTGAAAATATCTAAATCCTTTGAGATTCTGAATTTTTATTTCACATCATGAAAACTCAATTTATTTGCTGTTCTTGTTGAAGAATTTTAGAGATAAACTAATGAATACATTAAAGGACCTAAAAATATAGTAAAATTAAAAGACACGTAGATTAATAGAATTCAAAGTTTCATAAATATTTATCCTATTACAATATATTTTTTAAATGAGCAATTTTGATCTTTTCAGGTAGAATAATAATATAGTATAGTAATATAAGATAGTATGAATTGTTTATTGCTTAACTGTGTTTAGTATACAAGAAATTTAAGACACTTTATGAAGAAATTTTTGAAAAATAAGCATTTTTATACTTTTTATCGTACTTGGTTTTAATAATGAAATTATTTTTTTGAACTATCTTATTTTTAAATTAAATGTAGTGAACTTTGCTGTAGTATCTAGTGTTTCGTGTTTATTTATCCTATTTTGTTCTTTTAAACTAAATATAAAGTCATTTTTGAGAAGTTAAAATTTAAAATCACTGCTATAAGAAATATTGTCTCAAATTCTCCCTTTATAAAATAGCTGTTTCTCTAGAAGTTTATTGCATAAATTGTTTAGTTGTGACTCGAAGTTTCCTGCACGATATTTGCTATTCTCACGATAACTTTTACTGATTTTTTTTTTACCAATGCATTCTGATGTTAGTAACAACTAGATTTATGTAAAGAGACCATTCTTTTCATATAATGAATTAACATTTTAAAAGATTTTATTGTAAGATTTAAGCCTATGTAGGGATACTGTAAATCTATAGTATCCGTTCAATGGAATTTTCAATCACCTCCATGTAAAGTGTATAAGAAAAATAGACTGTATAAGATATAATTTATTCGTGTAAAAATAAATAATATTTCCGTAATAAATTATTACGAAACTTTAATCGTAAGCAAATTCTTTCTATGTAAGAAAATAAAAGGTTTTTACTATATTGTGTTTCTAAATATTGTATAATAGAGTGAGGAGTTTTTCATCTATTTACCGTTGAAATTATATGTGCATTGATAGAGATGTAAAAATTCCGGAACTTTGAAGTGATAAAAAAAAATTTGAGATTCAGAAATTTTAATATTTTTTGCCACTATCTTTTGCTTCTGGAATACAAATTTTAAAATCAGTGTTTTATAAATATTATTGTCAATATATTGAGTAGATAAGTGTTTTATCAAAGTATGGCTTGCTTACCTGTTCTACACGCTGAGAAACTAGAACGATTTATTGTAAAATACAAAAAGAGGACCTTATTCTAGTTTACATCACAGACTTAAAAAGTTATGTCCTTGAGGAACTATTTAATTGACGACTAGGATATTTGACGTGAAGATTGATGGCGCAGATTGAGACCGAAAAGCGGGTTACTCGTATCATTGGTAAATGACGTCATAAGATTTCCTCTGGGTAAAGTTGCGTTAAAACGGGTGTGAACGCGTTTGGGTAAAGTTGTAGACAAATTTACAAACAAACACTTCCATCAACCATTGTACCACTACATTGTTATCATAGCGATCAGTGCAGGAATCGTCCTGGCGACGTTGACCAATTATATGATATACCTGTTAAACGTAGAGCAAGCAGATGGTCAGAACGTAAGTGTACAGTACGAGTCATAAGGAACGATAGCTAACAGTTGCAGTTAGTTATAAAGCGTACAAACAAACCAGGTTTTTAAACCATGTCATCACTTTACCCAACAAAATTCTGTAGGAAATGTGTGTTACCCAGGAGTCTAGGCAATTTCCGTCTGTGAACGAGTAACCACGTAGAAAGTCACGTGTAAAAAGTCACATGATATCAGTCTCTGAATGCTTCGGGTTACCCAAGTGTTAACCTACATAACTCAGGTTGAAGTCTGTGAACACGCCCTTTGTGTTTTGATGAAAGTATTAACTAAAAATATTCAGGGACTCCGTACTAAATCTTTTTTATTACATAGTCAAACAATACCTATGAGACATATTCCTTTTAGTGGATATGAATTATTTAGTATATTGTTTCCAGTGTTAGATACTTTCACGACTAAAAATTAAGCAGTAAAACTACATACAAAATTAATCAGTTATATAAGTGAATACTGTGAGATGTTTCCCAGAAAATCTAATCAGAATTTTGGTTGAAAAATATTTTTTTTTTGTTTAAGACACTCTAACACTATTACTGTTTAGATAAAAAAAATAACTTATTATCTTATTATGAAATATTTGAGAACATTTATTGAAGAATGAAATTACGGTATTTTGGCATAGAGGCAAATGGAAAATCCCCCGCTTGTAATTAATACAACTCTCTAAATAAGGGTACAGTCTATATATATGTTATTAAAGTTTGGATTCAAATTTGGACTTAAATTAACACCCAATGTACTGTACATGTGGATGGTGTGTGTAATTAAACAACGCTCTTCTTCACATTAGCGATCAAATAAAAGCTTTTACACAAATAATTCAGTGATAAAACCCCTCTTAACCCATTTTCGGCCGAAGGTGCGTAAAAGAACCATTTCAATAAATATGTTTTTATTAACACTGTGACGTATATTTTTCACAAATTTTATTTTTCTGCTATTTTTAAGGGTTCGGGAGACATCTATAAAATATTAGTAATTCAATTGGAGTAATCACTTTCTGTTGAGAAATTTTCAAAATACGCTGGTTTTTTACTTGAAACGGTTATTGACAAATTCGACTTTTTGAAAATGTATAATTATTCTACTTGAGATTAATCTTATGTTTTTATAATGGAGTAAAGTTGCAAGTTCTGTAAATAAAATAAAAATAAAACAAATGCCATAAGAAAATTTAAAATTTTTTATTTAAATTTAATGGTAAATTATTAATGGTAAATTAATAATGGTAACGTCAAATGAAATAAAATATGATTTTTCCTGCACGAGACTTTTTTAGTGTCTTAATGAATGTAATTTAAGCAAATTTTAATGCAAATAATACCACATTTTATAAACATTTCTATGCTTGGCCTAAAATGGGTTAAAGTATGCGAACAAAATAATTTCGATATGTTTGACACATCGTCCGTTTCATCAGTTTTCATTTTAAAGTTCTGCTGATGAAGCTAGTACAGTGCTGGAAAAATTATAAAGCCGATAGAAAATTTTACAAAATTAAAAAAGTAATGGAATTGTTGATAACGCAAATTCTACTTTCATTTGCATGATCAACATTGCAATAATACACATAAACTTTATTTGGTAAAACGGAAGGGGGGAACATAAATTATGCTAATTTCTTACAACCAACGAAAAACAACTTTGAAAAAAGTATAAAGCCGATGGTTCTAGCCTCATTTGGCATAATGCCAGACTTAAGAAAATAGGTCGCCATGAAAGTTTAGGTAAATGTAAAAGAATTATTTAATATATTGTTTCCACTGTTAGATACTTTCACGACTAAAAATTAAACAGTAAAACTACATACAAAATTAACCAGTTATATAAATGAATACTGTGAGATGTTTCCCAGAAAATCTAATCAGAATTTTGGTTGAAAAAAATACTTTTTTTTGTTTAAGACACTCTAACACCATTACTGTTTAGACAAAAAAAATATCTTATTATCTTAGTGAAATTTGAACTTATTATCTAAGTGTAATGAACGTGCATTCATTTTGTATTTGGTTTGTTTAATACAATGCCAAGAGGGAAAAAGTTATCCGATGGTCAACAAATTAAAATATTAACTTTAAATGAATTTGGAACGTCTGTTTCTAATATTGCAAGAAAAATAGGAAGGTCCAAGGCTGCAGTAAACAGTTTTCTCAGAAATCTCGAAGATTACGGCAGTAAGAAGCATACAGGAAGACCGAAATCCTTAACTGTAAGGCAATCAAGACAAATCCGGAAGCTAGTTTGCGGACAAATAATGCCGTATGCCCAAATTCAAGAACAGTTACAATTACCATGTACAAGCTGAACGGTAAGAAATGTTTTACGTAAGAATCCCATTGTTCAATTAAAAAAAAATAAAGGAAAACCATCTCTTTCTAAGTACCACAAAAATGCTCGCTTAGACTTTGCACGAAAACATGTAACCGAAGGCACAAATTGGAGAGATGTTGTCTTTTCCGATGAAAAGAAATTTAATTTCGATGGACCCGACGGCTATAAATATTTTTGGCATGATTTACGACAGGAGCCTGATATTTTTTCAAAGCGTCAATTTGGAGGTGGCTTGGTAATGGTTTGGGCTACATTAGTTGCCTGTGGAACCACTCCAATTGTTTTCATGCGTAACAAAAAGAATTGGGCTATGTATCAAGAAATGTTAGGAGATAATTTATTACCCATTTGCCCCTCTATAGCTTCAGGATACTGGACAATTCAGCAGGACAACGCTTCCGTTACTGTTTCGAAGTCAACTAAATCTTAGCTGGAAGCTAATCAGGTGAAATACCTTCAATGGCCAGATCATAGACCCGATCTGAATGTAATAGAAAATCATTGGGGAATTTTAGCTCGAAATGTTTACAAAAATGGACGAAAATTCAATTTAAAGTTAGATTCGATGAATGCTTTTAAAAACTGCTGGAATAATACTGATGCAAGTACTTTGTGTGGTCTGATAGATTCAATGAACAAAAGACTAGTCAAAGTCATCGAAAAAAATGGGTCTCACATCGATTATTGATGAAACACATGTATCGACTTTATAATTATTTCCAACTTTCTTTGTACAGAAAATTTTCTTAAGTCTATTAATCTTTTATTAATGTAGTTATTAATGAATTTATTTTTTTCTTTACTTCCTTGTAGCATATAATATATATGTATGAAATTTCATAAATGTTCTATATTTTGTTTTTTAATTATATCATATTTTCAAGCGGCTTTATAATTTTTTCCACCACTGTATATATATTATTATGAAAATTGTTGCATTGCACTCAGAGACTATTAGGTTTATTATATTTTTAAAAATGAGATCCAATGAACTTTTTGGGGATAGTAAACCAGTGAATAAAAAATTTACTTAATTCTGAAAGAAAAGGGATTTAGTCATAAGTGCGTATGATACATATAGTGCATGATGTTAATGCACGTCATTTGAGAAAAACAGAGAATAAAATTAGAGATTTAATTATTTCTTGAACAAATCTATTATTTAGTAACTATGCTATTTTTATATTTTTAAAGTAGTATATACGCATTCTTTATATTGCAATGAATATTGTGCTTGTTATGTAATTATTTTATCGTATTAACATAGCTTTTGGAATATTCAGAAAGAAAATCATTACGGTTCCATGCAATGTAATATTAATTACTACTAAATTTTCATATTGTTTATAATGTTAGTTTTTATTTCTTATATTTGGTAGTCATAAACTTTGTGCAAATCTACATAGGATTTATAAAAATGGAAAACACTATATCTGTTTATTTTTCAATACTAAAATTTTAACTATAACATTTTTCTATACTGATTTAGTACTATTTCAGTTTTCAATGAATAAGTAAAATCAAATTTAAAAGTTTATGATAAATATAAACTAGTAAATAAACTATAATTAAGAAAATACTTTTTATGTTAAATTAATGATAATAATCTTATCATTCTTAGTTTTGTATTTACTTTTTTAAAACTTTTTACATTTTTTTGTAATATACACTTGGTTTCCCAGTACATATTAACGTAATTGCGAAAGATAGGTTTGTCAGAATTCAATGTTTTGGAGAAATCCATTGTTAATGTTTATTATTATTATTATTAAACAGCTTACCAAGCCCCTACCTGCCGAACATTATGCCTAGCTTAACGAGTTTGTGTACATGGTTGGGCGAAATTCGCCTAATCTCCCCATAGCGGAAATCTATATGACTACCTCCTTGACCGTCATTGTCTGCAGCGCTATTTCGTGAGAGTCACTTTTGTTAGTATGTTAGTATGTCTAGATTGTTATTATCTATGGGTTTCTGGGTACGTTGTCGAGTAGGGAAATGAAAAAAGTCTTGTACGCGCCACTTACACTTCCGGGCAACATTCACACTGAAAACCATGAGTGGAGTACATTTATGAAAGTTCTTAACACCAATATAAACTATGGTTACTAATATTGACTAAACATAATTAAGTTTAAATGTTTGTGTTTCCATTATGTATTTTTTCTCCACACTCTTTACTCGACAACGTACCCAGAAACCCATTATTAATAACAATCTAGAACCGGCCAACACAGCAACTTAGTGACTCTCACCAAATAGCGTTGCAGCCACCAGACACTCAAAAAGCTAGTCTAGTGGAACTCTGCTATCAGGAGATTAGGCGAATTTCACCCCGCGGTCAAGTACACAAACTCGTTAAGCTGGGCATAATTCCCGGAAGGTAGGGACCTGGTCCGCGGTTTAATAATAATAATAATAATATTGGCTTCGAAGCAATGTTCTCTAGTGTTTTGCCAAAGTTTTTTTTGTTTGCCGGTTCATGATTTCTATTTAACATTGTTGAATTGGAAGACTTAAAAAAAAGCAAAAATAAAAAAAAGGGAAAGGAATTGGTCTCGCAATTTAGAGCCTTGATTAACTGACGAGACGTTCACCTGACTAGGCACCTCCAGAGGTATAATTCATAGGAAACTTGGAGGACTTTGCACCCACTAATCTGGACAAGAAGCAAAATAGAAAAAAATTAATTTTAGATTCTTCTTTTATGTTTTTAAATCCTTTGTCTATCATTAATTTGCCATTATCTACCATGCGAAATATTCTAGAATTCCAAATAATAGTGACATTTATTTATATTATCATGAAGCTTTGAAACAATAAGTTACCTAGCTGTTCACCTGCCTTTCCTTCTGTATTTTTCAGCCTAACATTGAAGAAATAAATGTTATGGGTTGCTAATGTTTTGTTTGATAATTATATGTACATTTAAAAGTGAATTTTGTTTTCATCATAGAATTACCTTAAATATCTATAACTTTAAACAATATTTTTTTAATTTCCAGTATAATAATTATTAGATAAATCATTCCTTTCAATACAAGAATTATTCCCAACTATTCATACCAGGTAAATTATAAAAACAGATAAGTTTAAGTCATGAGAAAAGATCTAAAATAATTATCCTCAATCAGTGTATATGGTTTCATGTATGAATTGCGATGCGGTAATACGTAACATATTAATCCCTAACATTACTACTGACAGAAGAAGTAGATTCGATTTTGTATATTTATATAGCCTTTAATCATCTAATGAAAATTGCTTGAAAATTGGATTAGCTATAAATAAACGGATACCTTAAGCGAGATTTATAATTACTTTTCGGATTATGTATTGCCTTTGAGGTGCTTACATTTCCATGTATCACAATTGATTTAAACGGAACAATATAAAATCTTCTTTATTTTTTTATTTTTACCGAGATTTTGATGAAAACGTTTTATACAAGATTTTAAGGCCAAAACATAATAAGAAATGATCGTGTTGTTCTTTCTCAAAGAATTGGAACGCTAGAATATTTTAGCAATTATATCACATATAATCATAATCATAATTTACAAATGAAAACAAATCAATTTATTAAAATTCAGATTTATTACTTCTTTTGTTGTTTCTTAATAAGCAAAATTCTCCGTTTTATCAAAAAAATAGTAAATGTTTGTATCTTATTATTGAGATATACTTTATAATGTGGTAATTTATATAATGGTGATGTTAAAAGTGAAATAATATTCATTTTTAACATTTCTTTGAAATAAATTAATGTTTAATGGAATGTTAAAAAATAATATTATATATTTAAAAACGGTATAAACTAAATATAAAAAGAATTTTAAATTATTAATTTACGTTTTAATCATAAATATTTAATAGGAATTTCTTTTCATGACCTCAAAATTTTATATAAATTTTGTATACTAATTTCTGCTGTATTTCCATACAAAACTCTCCTAAAATTCAAATATGAAGTTTAAATTTAAAATCATTAAAAAATAAAATAAGTACAAAAATTACCATGAATTTTACCGTGAAAAATTATATGATCGAGTTCTTCATGATCTACGAAAAATTCGAAAGGTGAATATTGGAAAAATTTTAAGCTGGACAAATACATAGGGGCATGTCTCACGCAGTTTCTTACATAAATTAGCATTTTGTCAATAGGGAATTTGTGTAAGAAAATTATTACCAGTCCCCTATTATTTTCACGCAAATTATCTATAAATTTCGTAGAAAAAAATAACATCTTGCACGCCGGCGTACAGTATTATTTGTAAAACTAGAAAACTATGAAGAAATAAATTCAAATAACCAGTAATTCAGTATTAAAGATTTGTTGACTAAATGTGCTAAAGTTATTATCGACGTGGACTGTATAGAAAAAAAACATATAATGCATTAATGCGAAGAATGCAATGAGTCAAGTAATTACTAAAATGTTTATATACACTTATATACAGTACATTAGATTTAAATCAAAAGTGCTGACACCATAGGCAGTTGAGAGCAATCGCAAAATTAATGAATGGACAATACCATAACTATATTATTCTTACTATTATTCAGATATGCCTTATTATGATGACACTAAACGACCCCATGGTCATTTAATAATATAATAATGTAATAGCTCAATTATGCGGTTTATTTCATTGCGAATTTTTCGTGCTAACACCACAACAATGCGGAGGATACTAACTGTTGCCAAGCGGGAAAACCAAAATTACGATACAATGCTCTGTAGACGCGCGCGTCCGGCAAGGTCAAGGGAAGTCGTAACAAGATTATCCTAAATACTGTCGTGCTAATTTTTATTATTTCTGTTATTATTCATTTGCTTGGACAATTTTCTCGAATCGCAGTAGCACAGTGGTCAAAGTGTCTACAAGTCGAAAGTTCGATTCATTGTTAGAGCAAGACCGACTCAAACTTCGTCCTTTCAGAGTCGACGAAATGTTTATGAAACTTACTTGGTAACTAAAAACACTGGGTTCCATGTTAGGCCACCGACCAAGGAAGTTTCTATATATCAGCTCAATGTTCATTGCCAAGAAAACGAGTTCGGCCCTCCAGTCAAGATCCTTAATGAAATAGTGAAGTAATATTAGTTTTTGGATATTTTTTTACATTATTAAAAAAGTAAAAGTTTAAAAAAAAAAGAGCCATTTTCAACATTGAAAATATTTCTTCATAGACCTTTTGAATTATGTATCTTTTAATTTTGAACTTAAAAAATGTATAAAAATTACATCTGTATAAATTATTAAGTAGAAATCTCTCCTATTAGATATTAGTTAAAAAAATTCATTTAAGATTTTCCCTTAAATTTTCAAAACTTTTTTTTAATTAATTTTAGAAAGCGTTTAAGAAGAATATGGAGAAATTAAACAAGATTAAAATTTCCTGATAGTAAAAATAATTTTGCAATACGGTTTAATGAGAAACTTTTTATATTTTCTTTTACCATACAACTTATTTCTGTTCATGTAGGAAATTCTTGTTTACCTTTAAATTTCACTACAACCAAACGACTTATTTTAGATAGTTACTTTTATAACTTGTTTGTTTATAAATAGATTTAAAAATTTCTTATTAACTGAATTAAAGTTTGTACATAGCTAGAAGGCAAGAGTGTGTTCATTTCATTCAACTGATGGTAGCTACAAAACTATAATTATACAGATACTATTTATTGTTTTTATTTTTAACTCTTAGAATACCGAATTTTTTTAACGGTCAACACACTATTGCCCCATACTTTGCATAAAATAATCTGCGTGATATATTTTTAGCAAAAATGTAATAATAATAAAAATAATTTGTTGTAAATAGTGGTAGAAAAAAGTAATAAACAAATAGTCAACATTGGTTACCATATGTAGTACACATGTGTACTGTTTGTAGTCAACGTGTTAATCCTTCATCTAAGATTTCCTCATTATTACTCTTAATTAAACATGAAGTAGCCAGTAGGTTACTTTATGTTTGTAATCATTCTTGACATTTCTATACTATGAGCTGCATACTTTCGTTTGATGTGAGATAGATGTCCGTTTCAACTATTTGTAATAAAGGATAACCATCGAGATACATAATCCTTTTTGTTAACTTTGTTCACTTTATTTAGTATCATTATTATTATACGGATACTATTACAAATGTTTAATATAAATGGACAATCACACCTATGCTTTTTGCAACGTCTTCATAAAATAGTCACTTCCTAACCCTTTTCTTACCTTAAAAAATCACTAGATGTTTCCCTTGATTCCTTGTAAAATATATAGACTTAAAATAAGTATTTCTAAGGCCTAGAAATAGTTAAGAAAGTATATTTTGGAAGGTTAATCATTGAAGATATTTTTGGTTAATTTTGTTTGTCACGAAACGTCTAATACAATTCTGCATAATTCTGGAAAAAACAGTTAAATTTTCCAAATGTCAATTTCTTTTAAAAGGAGCGTGATATACACTATTTATTCTGAGCTTATTAAAATATCGACTGCCAAACGCGTTCTTTTCTTTTTTAAACAATCCCTTAGTTTTAAAAACAAGAAGAGTTAAATGTCCAAATGACAGAAATATTGAACGAAAAACCAATAACACGTGCCTTTTCGTCATTTGACACAATTGTTTCAGGATTAAAAGAACGCAATCTTTAAAATAACATTTCTTTTCACGCAAGCATAAATTGTTATTTTTCATAATGTGCTTAAATTTTTGTGAACATATGTAATGACATTCTCCCTTCAGTTAGAATAACTTTAGTCAATATACTTTTTAAATGTTTTCTGTAACATACATTTAGTATCACCTTTATAAAACAATTTACAAAGGTTCAATAAACTATATTAAACTGTTTTCAGTAAATGGAACTTCAAGTTTCTTTAACATTTTTTAATGTATAAAACTATAATTAATCGTAAAAATTCGTAATGCATCATTGATGACTTATCTGCAAGGAAATCACATTTTTAGTAGAAAAATAGTGAAGTATAATCAGTTTTATAAAACATACTGATATATTGAACACCACAAGTTTATTCTAACGGTATTCCTTTTTTATTTAAAAAATAAATTTTAAGAAGCTTTTCATTGGATAAAAACCTATCTTACATATATATATTTCGAATTGAATGTATGTATTTTTATCTAGTCTGTTGCTGAAAAACAGTATAAAGGAAATATTTAAGGCTCGGTCATTATTACATTGGAAGCAATATAACTCTGTTTATAATAAAACTAGTTTTTTTTCTTAATTGAAATTGACATACATATACATTAGAAAAAAATTTAATGTACCGGTTTCCTAAGTTTTTTTAGTGATTAAAAATATTGCAGAAATGAAAATAAGCAAAATAATTAAATGAGAAATTCAAAAATTTATTTTAAAGAATAGTATTTATATTTAGCGGGATAAAAATTTTGTTTGAGTTATTTGCCAACTGAGGGAACATCTCGAATTAAAATATGATAATTGTTATGCGAACGCCGTTTATTTGAGTAAAGGTAAATTTCTGCTTGCTTTTACAACACTAAATGCTAAATATGCACTGTAAAAAAAGCAAATGTTTCTTAATCTACGAAAATATATTGTAAGAACAAAAGAAAATATACAATAACCATTTTCGAATTACCCATTATTCCGACAAGCGTTCTTTATCTTTATAAACCTCGAATACCTATGTACATTCCAGATTTAAAGAAGTATTTATATAAAAAAAATTGCTATCACAGATTTTTGGAAGCGTTTCTGTGTAGTTTAATCAGTCTTCTGAAATCATAGTATTTGTCTCTAGAAGATTATCAAAGCTAAATTGAGCATTTTCAACTACGAACTTATACATGTAAGAGTAACAAAATAATATTAAATTTACTGTTAATTCTGATTATCATGTTTGTTTGTAAAATATGTTTGCTGAACGTGAAAATGTGAGCTTGAGAAGTGATACATTCGAAGAAACTATATTCCGAGCTTTAAAAAATTGATTAATGCATTTTAAAAACTACTCAAAAACATTTCCAGAAATCTGTGTCGGCTAAAGAGACTTTGTTTTTATAAATTCTTCTTTGCATTTCGTAAATATATTGGTTTCAGAGGTATTTAAAAATAAGGAACGCTTTCGGAATCGCGGGTGTTTCGGAAGACGTTTTTGTGTAATTTTGTTCGAGGTTATTTTATACTTACATGTATTATGAAACATTTGTCGTTTTTACAGCAGAAATAATTGCACCTCTTTCGTAACTAAGATACCAAAGAAATATATTCATGACGAAGTCTTCTGGATTTCTCCATAAATACTGTATGATTTTGTTAAAGATAGTCTCACTCACCAGCAATGTGTACACTGTAAAAAATGACCAATGTTTCTTATTTTATGAAAATCTACAATAACCACGAACGAAAATATAATATAATCTTCTGAGTTATTCGAAATTCCGAATAGCGTGTTCCATTGTCTTTTGAATCCCCAGAAACCAATACAGTTCCAAAATTTAAATAATTATTTATGAAAACAAAGTATTTTTCGCTGCCCGTATTTTTCAGAAACGTTTCCGCAGGGTTTTTATAGTGTATTAATTAATGTCCTCAGCCTAGAATACCTGTTTTTCGAATGCTATCCATTCTCAAGTAAACATTTTCATGCTCAAAAAATATGTTTAACAGACAAACATGCAAAATTAACAGCGTTAACAATAACATTAAAATTAAGATTATTTCTGTACTCTTTCATGTATAAATGAACTTATGGGGCTGAAAACGTTTACTTGAGAATTAATGACATTCGAAAAATAGGTATTCCAGGCTGAGAAAAGTAATTAATACACTATAAAAGCCCTTCGGAAACGTTTCTGAAAAATACGGGCAGCAAAAAATATTTTGTTTTTAAAAATAATTCTTAAAATTTGGCAAATGTGTTGGTTTCTGGGATTCAAAAGACAATGGAACACGCTATTCGGAATTTCGGATAACTCAGAAGATTATATTATATTTTCGTTCGTGGTTATAGTATATTTTCATAAAATAAGAAACATTGGTCATTTTTTACAGTGTAATATGTTGTGCGCTTTATGGTTTTAATATTTGTGCTGTAAATACTTTTAAAGGTAGTAATAATAATCAATATTATCTGAATTTACTTCTTGAAATTTCCTCGAATGGTAATTGAGTCAACCAAATCATTCTAACCATACTGATTATTATTTTTAATATTGTCTTTGATAGATTAAATTTCTGGAACACGCATTCTGTTACACAAATATTTGAACTTTATGAATGTCTGAATTTTTAACCAATTTATGGGGCATACAGTTATCATCTGTAAAGAGTATCGGTTATTTTAATTTGATAAAAATTTATATTTAATATTTTGCGATACATTTGCTAGTACAAATGTGTAATTATGATTTCTGATTTATAATTCACTGAGAATGTCGAGCTTTAAGACTAAAATAACAGTATAATAAACATATCTTTAAAGGTCTCCAATATAATTGCATTTTACCGGCATTTTTTTTTTTAATTTCAAATGAGATTATAAGAAAAAATATACAGCAATAATATAACAATTAGCCATTGGCAGATTTCGTTTTCACGCTAGAGTTGGCAATAATATTCGACTAGTTTTAATTTTTATATTACTTTTATATTCTAATACATCTTATACCCATACTTTCACAATCTATAATAAATACTTTACCTAGAGTCTTACATACATGCTTACATATATATTTAGATACATATATCTTACATCTTTAGATACATATCAAAATGTACACACACACTTATGTGCAGCAATTTAGAATATATACATTATGCAATATCCTTAAAATACCTGCAATGTTTTAATCTGAATAGTACTATGTAACTTAATGTCTGTCACGGCATATATTGCTCGTATCTTTAAAGGAATGTTTTTAAAAAGCATTCTTATTTTCTACAACCTTAAAAGGATTTTACAGCCCTCATTAAAGAGATATTATTAGGCTTTTATCTCCTTAATAATGCTTACTAGTTATTTTGAAAATAATGATTATTCTGAAATTTTTATTTAACGAAATTATTTATTACAATAGTTTTAGTAATAACTTTTATATAAACATTCATATAAATTTAAAAATCTACATTTATCAGAGTGTCCTAAAAGGTTTCATGACAATACTTTAACAACAAACACAAAATAGTTACTATTTCTTTAATAAACACCAGCAAACATAAATAATATCAGTGTTACATCTAAATTACATTTCGATTCATTTTATAGCTTTCCAAGTAACATATTTTTTTTTCTAATTTGGTTTATATTTTGCTGGTAAAGTGATTTTATGCATGCAAAAGAGACGCTGAAATTCGTTTTTATGCAATACCACTATGTACATCCACTGTGAATGAACATAGCGTGAATTAACTCGGATCTACGATCCTTACTTCGGAACATATCAAACAGAATACAAAAAAATTATTTCGTACTTTAATTTCATTTTATTTTAATTCTAACAGAATATTTTGTACACTTAAAATCCCTTTTTTCTCAACTATATCTTACTGAATGCTAAAGCTAACTTAATTTATTTTCTCGACTATATCTTACAGAATACTAAAGCTAACTTATTTTTTTTCTCAAAATTTCCTTCAAAGGCAGCTTGTTTCATGACTGAGATATTAGAATAAACATATGTTTAAAAGTATTTGATTTTACGCGCTGCTGTCTGACTTGAGTTTACTTAAAGATTTGAATGACATAAAAAAAAAAAAAAATTCTAGACATGCAGTACGAAAGGATGTTTTGACGTTATTTGGACTTTTTTCCTTCCCAATTATTTTCAAAATGTGCATGCCTAAGGCAAGTTGAAATTTTTTTTATGCTTTTTGAAAAACTTTGTTGAATTGCATTTATTATACATTCCATATTAAAGAAAATATTTAAATTCGAATACAAAGAATCACCATTTTTAAAACAATCCAAAAATCTTTTTTTATATATTTTATGCTTGATTATTAAGCATTTTTTTTTCTAAAAATCTGCAAAACTACTTTTTTCGTGTAATATTTTATGTATTTGCATAATAGGAAAACATGTATCGGGTGAGCTATAAGTTCATTAAATTTCAATATATCATTAAAAATGAACAAATGATGCTAAAACATTGCGGTTTGCACGAATGGGATTAGAGGAAGATCGGATTTTTTTTTTTTTTTTTTTTTTTTTTTTTTAACAACCAAAAAAAAGTTGTGGTTCACAAAATTACCGATAGATGGCCCTGGCATACATAATATGAAGCAGATGTATGCAAAATGCAAATAAGGCTTATAGTAAAAGACCCATTCTTTCGAAATATCTGACAAGCTTCAGTGTTCTAGCACATTAAACGCACCTTTTTCTCGTCTTGAGTCATTTAGCCGTGCTGAATTTTTGCAATGCACAGGTTGTTGATTCCCCGTTCATGGAAAAGTGCAACTGGATTATATGGGACTTATTTTTCAATTTATTAATTATTTCTGTAACTTTTGGAGTTTTCACGATATTTCACTGGTCTTTTTATATGAGTCCCCCATTATAGTATTGACTATCAAAAATGACAAAAAATCTTTGATGTAGTTCGCGCATGCGCAGTTAAAATTTATTTCATAAAAATACATATATCTCATCAGATATTCAATATATTAATATTTTAACCACAGTATACTATTTCTACGATTTTTTGTCAAGTTTTTTTGGAACGCGGTGTTAAATTCGGCTGAAAACTCTGCATGCTATATAAAAAAAAACCTTTTGATGTTTTCACAGAAACGTTAACATCTTGACGAATATACGTGCTAGGCTTACACAAATGCAAACAAATGTTGAACAGGACCTGCATATAGTCATTTGCTACAGTAACTGACCATTTTTATTATTTTGTGTTACTTGGGTGATCGAAAATATTATTTTATTATTAAAATTATTATTCCCACCCCCTAATTGCCCTCGCGACAAAATCTTCACTGAAAACATGAAGTGAAACATGTTCTTTACATCCTCAAAGTTCAAGGGCGTTCCGGGCATTTCCTCACGAGTTTCAGTAAGATATTCGACGAAACGTCTGAAATTGGTCTCTGCCCCTTAAGTTCTGGACACCAGTGTATTATGAGAATAGTAATTTGACATTGTAACCAAGATGAGTAATAGATACTCTTGATACAAAATTTAGGCAAGTAATTGACGTAAATATTTTGATTGTAAAAAGAATACGCTTAGTTATATACATAAACCTGCTCAAATAATAAAAATATTTATGTGCTTATATAACAAATCTCAATATGAGAAATATCAAAACTAATTACGCTTCAAAAACAACTTAAGAATTATTATGTAATATATACATTTCTAAATTAAACATTTTACCATGCTCGTATTATGTATACGGAATCAGCAGCCAGCTGTGGGGAAATAAAGTTTATTTTCATTTTATATTCTACGATGTTTGATTTTTCATTTCCATTCATTGCAAATGATAATCCAAATACATCTAATTATACAATATTCTTCAGCAAATAATGTAATATAATTAACAGTAATAAAATTCTTAAGAAAAATAATGATCTAGCTTAAATAATTTATCAAATAACGATTTGCCATTCTTAAATAAACAATTAAATTTTCTTCTTGGATAAACGAACATTTACTGTATGTATTACAAAGTTTGAATGCCTGTGCAATATCACTCTCCATTGGTAAATAATCTAGTACCAGACACTTGTCTCCAAACCTGGGAAAGCCGACCTATTTTTTAATGTGTGCGATACACACATGCGCCATGATAGTAAAGGCGCCAAGCATTTTAAGCGAAAAAGAAATATTAAAAAATACATATTTTTCTTTAATTACCTAAAATTGATTATTCCTCAAATTTTAATTAAGTTTTATAGTTTTACTTCAAATGCATTGATTATATTCATTTATATGTTATTATTCTTTAACATGAATGTGATTGATTAATCAGTTTGAATTTTGAACATAAAAAATATGATATGATACTTGAGCATTTTTTAGCATTATATTCAATTTTAGATGCCCTTGAGCCTGGATTGACACAATTTTTTTACTTTTTATTGATTTCACACCTCCCCAACATTCTTATAATGCGACATGCTAGAATAGAAAATAATAGCGTTTTTTGTGCATGAGATAGAAAATGCCTTTTAAACTTGGCCCCCTCCATTTAAAGTATGAAACCAGAAAATCGCTGCTTCTTGCGCACGAGTAGGGTGGATGGAGAGAAAATATATCTTTTGTGTTCATTTCTTGGGTAATTTTTTGTACAAGGGGAAAAAAACTACAAAAAAGCCTTGATCGCCAGATAGAAAACCTTGATTGCCAGTGGAGACCTGGTGACAGCATTTGTCTATATCTGTTCGTACCGCTAATATAATAACATTGGATAACGAAAATTTAATCAAGAAAGAAGAAAAAACATTTATGGCTACAGTGAAAAGAAAATTAGGAAACAACGAATACATTTTTACAGTAATTTTTTTTTTTTTTTTGTTATTTGCACATAATATAATGTTTCTATTGTTATAAAAACAGGTCTTTCTTTCCAAAAGTTTTTTTTTCCTTATGATTTCCCTTGACGATATCTATATAATATCACTTACTCAGTTAATATTATAATTTACGCTACGTTCAATATTATTCTAAACTTTTAAGCTGTTGGATATTTGATATATATATATATTAGGGTGGGCCGAAAAGAACTTTTTTTTATACTTTTGATTCGCTATACCGCGAAAAACTTGCCTCTAGGGTAGCTTAGTATAATGCAAAAATAAAATAAATAAATTGTTACGTTTGGCGGAAGCGCAGCGACCCTAAAATTTGAGAAAATATAAGATTTTTATCATTTTCAAGGGAGAGTGCGAGAATTTTTTTGTTTTGTTTTTTGATTCGCTATACCGCGGAAATCTTACCTCTAGGAAAGCTTAGTATAATGCAAAAATAAAATAGATAAATTGTTACGTTTGGCAGTAGCGTATCGTCCCTAAAATTTGAGAAAATATAAGATATTTATCATTTTCAAGGGGGAGTGCGAGAACTTTTTTGTTTTGTTTTTGGATTTGCTATACCACGGAAAATGAGCCTTTAGGGTAGCTTAGTAAAATGCAAAAACAAAATAAATAGATTTTCGCTTCTTGCGGTAGCGCATCGTCCCTAAAATTCGAAAAAATAATATACGATTTTTTAATTTTTTCTAATAAATGGAAATAAATCAAATAACTTCTATAACAAGTAGATATAGACATATTCTAGTAGAATCAAGTATAGAAATGATAAATAAATGAAACAAAAATAGTTTATTTTACAATTTATTAAGAGAGTATTAAATTAAAAAAACATTTTAAAAAAATGACAATTTTCCATTGAAACCAAAAACCATTTTTCTGATTGTGTAATTATTCAGTATGTAATAAAATATGTTACTTTACTTGTCTTTACTTTCTTTTGATATAATTGAATTAAGTTTGAACAAAGATTAGCTTGAAAAACTAGGCATTGACGATAATAAGTATATTTCTTATAAAAACCATCTCTGGAATTGGAACCAATGACTTTTTCTGACGCCTCAGTTCTCCACCTTGAGTAGGAAAGTGTGCCAGGCTCACGAACAGTTAATTCTTCAGGACAGCTGCCTGAATTTATATCACAACTTACGTTCAGCAGGTACAGCTTATCTTTGCATAAACTTTGCTTGTCCATTTCTGGAATCTCATACTCATCACTGTCAAAATTTACTACAGGGAGTTTCTCACATATACTGAACTGTGATCCAATCAGACAACGAAATGATTGGGACCCAGTCGTTTCACCATCTAAAGTTTGAAACAAATGTCGGAATGGCAATTCATTGAAATGTAAGAGGTACACACTCCACTGCAGTGTTCGTTTAACTTGTTCTTCAATTGTACAAATAACACGGTTTTCCACCCCATATTAGTAACGATGCGACCACACCCAATCACGTTCAGTTAATGAAGTGAAAATCCAGCCTCAGTCAAATAAGAAAGAATGCTACTGGAAATATTTTGAGTAGAACTTGAAGATGGTAAAACATGACCAACGCACACAGGTCAGCAGTACATGCTGGACATAAGTTCTGCTATAAAATCAGGTTGCTGTTTTCAAGATTTATCTGTTCGTGAGCCTGGCACACTTTCCCACTGAAGGTGGTTAACAACGGCGACCAGATTTATCTGATTGTATTTAGGTATTGGAAACTCAACAGACGAGAGAAAGATCTTAGTTTCTTTTCTCTTAAAGTCATATATACCTCTATGGTTTTATATAAAAAAGTAAATACTTCACAAACAGACAAGAACATGTATTTGAAGTTATAAATTCCTGACGATTCCTGCCCGAAAACTTGTTGAAAATCATTGACCCAGTAACAGGGAGAAACGTATTTTTTGCCCATCCAGTAAACTTGCTTTTGAGTATAATAGTAGATAAAAGGAATCATATAATAGATTTAGTTTAAGAAAATTTATAATGGCCTAGAAGCATAGCTTCTACAAAAAAGTTAAACAGGAGTTTTCAACCACCGAAAATCAATTTCCTAACAACAGACAACATTGAAATGATTTACTGGAACACTACTGCACTATCACCACCACATTTGCTGCGAAGAATCAGATTTTAGGGCCGATGCGCTACCGCCAAACGTAACAATTTATTTATTTTATTTTTGCATTATACTACGCTAACCTAGAGGCCAGTTTTTCGTGGTATAGCGAATCAAAAAACAAAGCAAAAGAATTCTTGCACTCCCCCTTGAAAATGATAAAAATCTTATATTTTCTCAAACTTTAGGGCCGATGCGCTACCGCCAAACGTAACAATTTATTTATTTTATTTTTGCATTATTCTAAGCTACCCTACAGGCAAGTTTTCCGCGGTATAGCGAATAAAAAATAAAAAAAAGTTTTTTTCGGCCCACCCTAATATATATATATATATATATATATATATATTTTAAGTTTAAGGCATCAGTGATTTATGATATAATTACTGTTTTAGATAATTATAATATAAGTAACATATATTAGTTTATTATGTGTTTGCTACAATATATTAAAAAGGGAAACATGACCGTTTTAAAATATCTTCAAAAAATCATGTTTGATTATAAAATATAGCATATATTTTTGTTGTTAAGTTTATCTATTTATTTTTTTTTTTAATTTTCTTTGTAAAAATACGCTATGTCAGCTCTATAACTTTAACTTTATTTAATCAGCTTTTAAACAACAATGAAAATTATTGTACTTTTTAATATGTTCATCTTTTCTTAAAAATCTCAGATATTCCTTGCAAAACAAATATTGAATATGAATTTTTCCGATATTGCATAGAGAAATTAGTTTTAAATAGCCGAACAATTTATCTTTACTTTGTGTGAGGGATTTCTATTTTTGAAACAAATAGCAATTAAATTTCTAAATCTGAACACATTTATTTTTCTCAATTCGAAAAATTAATCAGACAAAATTTTCACTCATACATAATATGTATGCGTGTATACCACTTTTACTCATGTATAATGTGAATTCGTTATATTAATTTGTCTAGGTATACACTCACCCCTTATTTTGATTTGGAAAAAGAAAAATATATATATGTGTTGTGTATAATGCGACCCATGCTATTTCAACGACAGAAAAACCGTGAATCTCTGTGAAGAAAATTGTGTTAAAATCCTGAATCACAAAATAAAAATCTTATATAAATTTTTGAATTAACTCTAAAACTGACTATTAAAATATTTTTTTTGCACCGAAAGATGTAACTCATACTGATTTGTACAGAATGTAGAAAAAGAAAGAGAAAGGTACTGTATTATGTATTTGCATTTATTCTTTTTTCAAAGCATGTTCTTGTCCATTTTGCTTGTGCTCTTATGGAAAGAGGAAAATCTACACCAACGTTGTCAAACTGCAAGTTTAACATGATGTTAAAGCAACGGCAACTTATCTACCAGGCCTATAGCTACAACTCAAAAATTCGCTCTTCGCGCGAAATGGAAAAGCAAAATTGAAAAGTTTTATTTGAAAGGTGATGGTTCATTGACTAAGTGAAATCTTCTATGGTTTCATATAATTTCGGGAACACTCCCGGCATAGTGCACACCCCGCTCTTTAGTATCAGAAACTTCGAATGAAATACGCATTTTACATGAATATATACAGTATATTTATGTATTTCATGTAATGGATGTTAATTAATATTTTACGTTGAATATACGTTGGAGTTTAACGAACGACCCCTAACTTATATATCGGAAATGGTGATAGATAGAATCATGAAACCAGTGGTATGTTTATTAAAAAAAACATTAGAATCTGATACAGAAACCTCAAAATTTTAGTTAAAAATAGCGCCGATAAATGGCACTGCAGGTAGCGTTACAGATCCCTGTAAAGAGAGCTTAGTCGCCAAGAACTTGCAGTTGGTAAAGATTTCACCGTTGAAACGTGATCGCTATTAGAACATAGTGAAAGAAATTCTGGAAGTGACACTATGGGACATTGTTTACAGCAACAATCGTTTAACAAATCATGAGCTGGAGCAGGCTATTTGCCAAGCTTGTGTGATTATTGCCGGTGACATACTGCAGAGTGTCACTGCCAATTTTATTCTTCGAATGCGACATGTGTGTTGTGTAAAGGGTGCCCATTTTGAAACGTTTTTCATATGATACAGCCTATTTATGGTTATGCCACTTACAGCGCCATCTATCGGCGCTATTTGTTACTAAAATTGTGAGGTTTCTGTATCAGATTTTTACGGTTTTGTTAATAAAGATACCACTGGTTTCATGCTTCTATCTATCACCGTTTCCGAGTTATTTATTTTCAAATTAAAGTGTTCTTCGTGAAACACCCTGTAAATAACATATAGAATGATAGCTTACGAAAAAAAAATAAAAAGGATACATAATTTCTATTAAAATTTGGACTTTAACATAGTTACTGCTAAATAAGTTTATGCAGGGAATATTTTATTAGATATTCCTAATTTTTAGCTACTCTTCATCTAATTTAAAAATAGATACATTTTATTTGTCATTATTTTAAATAATTGCTTTTTCAAAAGTTTTAATATTATTGATGTGTAAACAATGCAAAAATTCTTAATAAGCATTGAATCATATACTGCGTTACAATAAGGTCGAAAGTTGCACAGAATTATAGTTTATATTATTTAGATTTATAAGCCTTCAAATATCCAACTATTCAAAAGTAGTTGGCATATACTTCGTTCGTTATAATATACAGTTCACAGATATATATTATTAAAATTCCTCATTACGAGGGATGAACATAAATTGGATGATACCTAAATATTTCTAAGCCTGTTTTATGCTAACGAACACAACATGATCTTAAAAATTTATGGTTATTCACATTAATGCTTAGGGAGAAACTGCAACAACATATATATTTGAAAGCTGCATAGTTTATCCGATATTCAAATTATTTGATTTAAAAAAATGTAAATGATTTTCTCTGCTTTCATTTAAAAAATACTTATGTAAGAACAGAAAAAAATATTTTTTCTATCATTCGAACTGTTTTAAAAGCCTATAAAAATTATTACACTTTAAAATAAAAATCAATAAAACATATTAATTCAAAAAAAAAAAATGTTACCGACATCCTAAATAAAAACATAATAACAGATATAAAGTACAAGGACAGGATATAATGAACTAAAGATAGAATAAGATGTAATAAATAACAAAAAGATATAATAAATTGAAAATTTAGTTTAAAATATTACAGTTTGGAAAATAAAATTGGTAAGTGATGTTTCTTATAATTAGTTATTTCTGCGTGTTTTATCCGATTTTTAATAAACATTTCAGTTATTTGTCTACTTAAGGCTCCATCTGATAAAAAAAATTCAAAATATTAATTAGAACCATTACTATTTTTAATTGATATATTTAAGGAATTCTGGGAGCTTCATCTCAATCAAACTCATTTTCCAGATGAGTGACTTGTTTGTCTTTACCGCTGAAATAATTTTGACGATTTCGGCATCTCCTAATGTACCACAAAATTTGAATCATCATTAACTAATGCTATGCATTCAGAAAATGTTGCAGTTTTTGCATTCGGTTTTTCCATTCAAGATAAGAAATTTTGGCATCATGTTTTTATCATGATCTTCTGAATGATGATTTTCTTCCATATGTGTAAGTCCTGCACGAGGAGGTATTTATTATTTTCTCTTATTTGAGAGCATTTCATTCGGACTATTATTTTCTACAAATAATATAATTAAAAGGGTTTGCTGTGTTTTATTAGATAAAGCTAATTCTAAAAGCTAATTCTATAATTTGTAGAAATATAGAAAGCGATTTATAATTCTCTAGAAATGTTGCAATTTGTATTTAGAAAAAATATCATGATGTTATATTTTTTAGCTTGATAAAAAAAAAAAGTTCAAATTAACGAAAAAGTTTAACATTAGTTGTAAAGTAATAATTTCATGAACTTATGTAATATTAATAGTGCAACACCTGACCAATAAATTTCGTTTGTACTGCATTTTTTCAAACTTCTAATAATCACTCATGTCCAATATGTACACCATTAAATATGAACAAATGTGCTTTCAAATGCAATTTTTTTAAAAAACAGTATCGTAGTTTAATTATTTACGTGGTTTAAAACTAATTTTCAAGCATGATTTTTTCTAAATCTATCGCGTGCAGTTATATTACGGAAAATAACACGTTTGCATTTAAAATAGAATAAATAGTGTAATGTTTGTCTCCGGCTAATGTTCCATAACTACGCGAAAACCTAATAAGAAAATAAACAAAATAAATAAAACTAAAATTTAACAAATACACAATTGAATAATTTCGATTTCTACAACTTAGGATAGGAAAAAAAGTGTACCTTCAAAAGTAAAATATTTGAAATTTGTATCGCAATTTACTTATTATTACTATTATTTTTAAATAACATCATCTTATTTCTTTTTTCAACAAGCTTTCATTTGTTTTAGCTAGTTACCAAGATACAAAATTAAATCTTTTTACAATAATAGCATTAAAGTGTATTTTGAAAATTTTCTGCCCATACATCGTAATATATCTAATTTTTGCATAGCCATGTAAAAGAAATATAAATTCAAGTACATCATTTTCAATTGGGAAAAACTTCTGTGTACCTTTAATAAGTTATATACTAAATCAAAGACATTCTACAACTTTGTAATTGATTTTCCCACAGTATCTCGTACAATTTTCGAGATAAAAGGGTTATTTCCGAAGTCTACCGCTAGGTAGCGCTTACAGCTATCTCATGCTATAGAGCATATTCTTTTTACTATTCCTATATGCCATGTTCAGTATGGCTATAGCTCACTCGGTTCACCTGTTATTTCAGACACAAACGGAAAGTGGGAATTACCATATATATTGCTTTTTGCGTATCACAGACGCTCATATCCTTGTCTTTCATTTTTTTATAAGTTAAATTAAATTAATTGTATTAAATTGCTTCAGCAATAAATTATGTTTAATAAAAATAGTAAATTTTACGAAAATTTAAAAAGTCATTCTTATAATAAATATTGTAATACAGTAAAATTATTTTTCCTTATCAAATCTAAATGAATGTCTCAAACTGAACAGTTTTCTAATCGCGTTACAAAATAAAGTAATATCACATTTGCTGTTAAAAGATTTTAAAAACTGTCTCTGATCATTTGAATGTATAACTTACAATACAAAAGGATTCGATACCGGAAATTTAGAAATGACAGTTATTACCGTTTAGAAAATTCTTGAACATAGAAACAGATAGGGGATTTATTGGCTGACAGAAAAACAGACACGGGACCATTTATCAACGTGTTATTTAAATAACTGTAGGGTATTTTAGTATCTCAAAAGTTTTTTCGATGTTATTGACGAATTGATAAATGTCTTGGAAAGTCGATATTGGAAAAACATAAATTAAAATTTTCTAAAAGTTCTACAGAAGTGTCATGCGGTATTTACGTATATTATTTTAAATTAAATACTTAAAATCAAAACATAAATTGGGGAAATTTAACTGTTGTCTTTTCTTGTAAATCTAAACATCCATGAAATTGGCCTAGTTGGACATAAAAAGTGACAATATTTTGTACATTTTTTAACAAACAATAGCCAAAAAAATTTCTGAATTTAAGTCCTAAAAGATATTTTTCTAAGACTTTTGGTCTATTTCAAATTACAATTTAGTTATTTTTAAATATGTGTAATAAATTAGTGGAAATTTTGTTCAAATAACTGGATTTGGATTACTTGAACCCAAAATTTTGTATTTCTTAAATTAATTCATTTAAATAGGTGAAGAGCACAATCAGGACCTAGGGTCAGGAAATAACATACGAAGAGGTATTTTAAACATAACACCGTTTATTTCAACTTTCATTAAAATTGGAAAATGCATCAAAGTACATCCTTAAATGCGTGATGCTAAACAAATATTTTAGAAGCAATTTTCGCATACTTCTTTTGAATAGTTAGTTCAAATAAGAAATAGAATTCACTTCAGATGTGTTGGTTGAATAATTTTCATTTAGGTTGATTTCTTTAGAAATCGACCTATGACACCCACTTTGCAGTTTGTTATTGCAGTTAAATTTCGATTACAATGGGATATGTAGCTGAGATTAGTTAAATATCGTTGACAGATTAATATCAGTGTTGAATTCAGATATTTTTCTCCGGGAGGGATTTTCGGCTTCGGGGGTGGGGGTGGGGGGGAGGGGGAGTTGCACTTTTGTCCATTAAAACATGGGACATCATTGTTCCGGAAAGGGAATGCCCTCCCGGGCCACCCCCTGACTTCAACACTGATTAATTAAATACAAAAGAAACTGGACTTTAAAGCTATAACTATCAATTAAAAGAATTAATTTCTGAAGTGAATGATACATTTACCCGGTATATACGTATGTTTGCAACATAAAACATTTCTTTTAGAGTGTCAATTTTTATACTACACATTCAAAGAATTTAATCAAGTACTAAACTAAATATACTTACTTATTGCAGGCTTTCTTATAACTTCATCATGATCCGCAGGTGGATGATTGCAATAATGACACCATCCATTGCACGTAATGTTATGTTTCCAAACATAAATTCATTGCATTTTCCACAGGAGCATTTACCCCTGCCGCGTCGTTTTAAATAGTAGGAAAACATAACTCCTATAATCAGCGATTAATATTGTTGCAATACTGAACGACAATAATAACAAGAGCGTAATTAAAAAACGAAAGTATCAAAACTTTTGAGTCAAAATAATCGTCTTGCGAAAAGGATATATATATAAACTCGGTTTGTGTCGTCAGGTGCCGCCATTCGAGTAATCTACAAGACGCCATTACTTCTGGTCAAGGGTCCATTCTTCCTCCAGACACCTATCCCTCATTGAAAGTAAATATCCCGCTCAATGCATCATGGGTTAAACATTTGTACGCATGCGCGCTTCCCCACTGTACCGCTGAATAAATGACTGTTTTTTTTAAAGGCACACATTTAGCGTGGTGCCTCTGAAATATTTTGACACCGTCATCTGTGCCTTTCATTTCTTTGTGCCTTTGATATTTATCAGCTAATCAGAGGCACTTTGTCTGTGTGCTTCTCATATTAAATTAATAGAAGGCACGATGTGCTGGTGCTTTATATATCAGAGGCACAGTTTTAAGAGTGCATAAAAATGCAAAATTTGTCTTCCATCAACGTGCGAAATAACAAATTTTAAACTAATTGGGACAGTGTATGGATCTTGCCAATATATTGGACGAATTTGTTAATCAAGTATGCAGCTTCTAGAATGTACAAGAACATAAAAATGGAAAAAGAAGAAAAAATTTTCACCAATACAAACTATGAAATACTAAACAAAATGGAACCTAATTGGTTATGAGTTCTGATCTTGCCAATATCTTAGATTAGTTAGTTAATCAAGTAGGTATGTCTTGTATTTCGTTTACAAGTACATACTAAAGAAAAACAATGAAAATTTGTCCGGAAGATAAAGTCCGAAATACTGAACGAATTCAAAACTTAATAAAGGAGTAAATTTATTTTTCAAGTATCATTGATGAATTCGTTAATCAAATTTTTTACTATTATATTTTGTTTACAGGAAAACTCCAAAATTTCAAATTGCTAGTAGATGGCATGACCTCATCGATGACATATCTACTAGTAGTTGTTTTATTTCATGCATAGAAGATAAAATGGCGTCGTCAGTAAGCATGTTTTATTTTTTTATTTATGATTTTCATGTTTGTAAATACTGGTGCAAAACGCATCATTTCCATAAACCAGTATGCTAGTGTACTCGAAAGTTGCTGACGTTCATAAAATTATTTATGTGGGAATTGAAAGGTAGTAATGAGAAGTAAAAGAACCAAATGTAAGAACTCAATGAATTGATAATAATCATGAGCCGCGATAACAGCGAGCATAAATATGAGTTCAGGCAATGCAAGAATGAAAGAACGAATCAATATAGGAATTTTAATATGAACGAGAGTTCCATAGATTTGATCCATCGTTACGAATGAGTTGTAGAATAGAGCTATTTGAGTTGATTTATTTTCGACGAAATGCTCAGGCAAGCTTGTAAAGGATGTTTTTATTGAAATAGGAAAGTTGTGATCGATTTGTTCATAAACATTAATATAGTTATATAGTTGAATTTGAATTTTCAGTTGTATACGTTGTTGTTTCATCAAAACTCGTTTTTCATATTTATATTTGAAGAATCTTCTTGTGAGTTGAAACTAATCATAATTATCATAATTCCACATTTATGCGTCTTTTCCCATTTCGTACATAGGTGGCTCTATTATAACTCGAAAGTTGTGTTTGACAATATCTGAGGCAAGTGATGTGTTTAACAATTTGCTTGATTCTTACTTTTCTAGCGATGAAGATGAATGTCGAAAGGAAATTGATATTGTCATAATACCTCCAATGGTAGATGTTCTCACGGATGATGAAGACGTAAATGAGGATGATTTGTTTTATGATCCAGGTATTCCTAACGATGTCTGAAGTCAATCAGAAGTACATGATGATAAATTATCAGACACAGATGACATTATTTTAAAATTAGATAATGATCCAAAGGTCAAACGAAAAAAAGGCATTTCAAATACTCAGTAATATAGAAAAAAGTGAAACAAATCAGAAGACACCGATGTTGAAATCCACACCAAAATATTCTAACGTTCCTATCAATATAGAGGATGAAAAGTTAGATGATGTGAAAATAAAATTGCATGGATTAAAACCTTTTGATTTTTTTTTTGAAAATTTAAGTGGCGAGATTTATCTTTTTGTACTTGAATAGTCCGTAGTCTATGCTAAACACGATAATCGACATGATTTTAAATTTTCAGTAAACAAATTTAAGCGTGTTTGGGGATATTTATTATGTTCAGAATATCATAGCCATCCTCAAGAACAGTTGTATTGGTCTATAGCAGAAAACGCTAATAGTCCTTTAATAAGAAAATTCTTATATCGTGCCTCATACAAAACAATTAAAAAATCGTCATTTATCTGACAACGTGAAATTGGATACTTATTTTATATTATCGAAAATTAGACCTTATTTAGACATACTATACAAAAATTTCATACACTTTGGAGTTTTTACCATTCTTTGTCAATTGATGTGCAGATGATTCCATACTATGAACGTCACTCAGGAAAAATGTTTATGAATGGTGAACCCGTTTGTTTCGCATATAAAGTGTGATGGCTAACTTTATCGAAGGTTTATTTATTTACTTAGATGTTTACACTGGTAAGTCATCTAAACCGCCAAATGATATGTGATTAAACAGTAAAGTTGTGACTAATCTGTTGGAAACAGTTTTGGATCCCAAAAATCATACTATTTTCATTGATAATTTATATACGTTCTATAAATTGACTCTGCTCTTACAGAACAGGTACTGTACAGGTACTGTACAGGTACTGAAACAGGTACTGAAACAGGTACTGTGCAGTTATTTCCCAACGTACAATTTTGAAATTATCAAAAATAATGAAAAATACTACAAGATGTTTATACAATACTGCAGTTACTGGGGAGTGAGAAGTAACAATTGCTCATTGGAATGATGATTCAGTGGTAACTTTACTGACAAATTGGGATGTTGTACATCCTTCAGCAAACTCGAAATGATTATTAAGGATTGAACAAAAAACATAAATACTTCTCAACCACACCTGTTATCAAGATATAATCAACAAATAGAAGGAATGGATTTTTTATATAATTTTGTTGCCAAATATCGCACTAAAGAAAAGGTAAAAAATGGTGTAGGCCAATTGCTTCTGGTTGGTTTTCTATAAATACTTTCTGCTTGCCTTCAAAGTCCACCTTTCTTTCAAAACAGATTTAAAATGTTAAATTTTAACTTTTCTTTATTTACTTTCTTCATCTGAATAATTTTCGTAAATTAATAGGTTATTCTCTATACATTTCTATAATATCCGGTATATTTTTCAACTGTACGATGCTTAAAAACATACGTAGAGTCATTACATTGACAGCCGAAGATCTTAAAGTAAAATATCAAAAATTTAAATGTGATATAAATACGTTGTTATAAACAAGGAAATTTGGATTACTACGTTAATTAACCCTATCTTCAAAAAAGGCGCATTTTGGGGACTTCTCGTCACGATTTCCGAAAGTAGAAATATACATTTTCAAAATAAGAAAGGCTAAATACTCTCAAAAGTTTATAAATAAAACTATTAAACTCGAGTTGACAGAATTTCGTCAAAAGAAGAAACACGCAAAGAATTGCTAGTTAGGACACTCCACATTTTAAAATACACTGACGGAAAAAAAATCCCAACACCAAGAAAGACTTGTGTTAGATAAACGAAATTTGGTAGGCGAGTTTATACATCTAAAAGATGACATCGATTCAAATTTCGTGTAATTTTCGTGAATTTCGCTAGTAACGCCACTCAGAACTTGCAAATCAAGTTTGCTTTAAATGCGTGCTGTAAAGTTCGTGAGCTTTATTTATCTTCGAAATTTGACGTATTGAGTTGGTGTAGCCAAGAATACCTTTAAGAAGACAAAGAGGCCATTATTAACAGCTTACCGAGTTTGAACGAGGTCGTATAATAGTGCTACGAGAAGCTGGATTTTATTTCCGCGATATTGCAGAAACACTTGGCCGGAATGTATCCCACTGTGCATGATTGTTGGGAGCAGTGGTTAAGGGATGGTACTGCCGGGTTCCAAGAAGACCGGGTTCCGGGCGGCCACGTGGCACTACTGAGAGGAAAGACCACTGTATTCATCGTACTGCTGTGGCGCATCGTACTTTCGTCTGCGGCAGAATTTCGAGTTGCAGTTGGTACCACAGTGACACAACGAACTGTTAGAAATCGGTTACTTCAAGGACAGCTCCAAGCCAGGCGCCCTGTAGCGTTCATTCCACTGACTCCAAACCATTGCCGTTTGCGACGCCAATGGTGTCAAGCCAGAGCTCATTGGAGGACGGAGTGGAGATCTGTTGTGTTTTCTGATGAAAGCAGGTTCTGCCTTGGTGCCAGTGATGGCCGTGTGTTGGTAAGAAGGAGGCTAGAGGAACGTCTGCAACCAAACTGCCTGCGGCCTAGACACACTGTACCTACACCTGGAGTCATGGTCTGGGAAGCAATTTCCTACGACAGCAGGAACACTCTCGTGGTTATCCCAAATACACTGACTGCAAATTTGCACGTCAGTCTGGTAATTCAACCTGCAGTGCTGTCATTCATTAACAGCATTCAAGGGGGAGTGTTTCAACAGGATAACGCTCGCCCTCATACCGCTGTTGTAACGCAACATGCTCTACAGAGTGTCGACATGTTACCTTGGCCTGCGAGATCTCCAGATCTGTCTCCAATTGAGTACGTATGAGATATCATTTGACGACAACTCCAGCATCATCCACAGCCAGCACTGACCGTCCCAGTATTGACATAACAAGTATAACAATCATGGAACTCCATACCACGAAGTGACATTCGGCACCTGTATGACACAATGCATGCACGTTTGCAGGCTTGCATTCAAAATTCTGGAGGTTGCACCAGCTATTAATGTAACACCATTTCACATTTGAAATGCATTTTCTTGATCTTAAATTAACCTGTGATCTTGAAAAGCTAATCAATTAAACATGTTAACTAGACAAATGCATTGTCCAAATTAAATTACTCTAAATAATTTTTCCTTGGTGTTGGGAATTTTTATTCCATAAGTGTATATCTACATTTATATTGACATTACTTAAATATATTCAGATTTGCCTTCTTTATCAGTATCCATATGAATCTTCAGTCCAAAATTTAACTTGAACAAACAATATGTCATGTAGAAGTTAAGTTCGAAATTGATCGCCATGTGCTGATATTCGCGCAGCTAAATATGACCAACTTAAAACTTGTGATATCCACTGAAGATTGTTTCGATTGTTGAAATTGGATAAAGCAGATGTTTATAATTATTCAATTTTATTTAACATTGTAATAAAACATATTTTAGTAATGCTTGAAATTGCTAATAAAAAAAAGGGTATTGGCTGATTTAATTTATTTTCACGCAATATACTTACTTTAAATTCTTGTCTTTGGCAACACTGTAAAACCCATTGCATGTTTTAAACTTGCTTAATATTCAGTATCCTCATTAATTTTATTTCATTTTTATGTTTTAGTATCCGGGACTAACTAACTATATCTTATGAGACGACGAAGTTGACATAAATTAATTTCTTATTAACTGCTTAAATTATGGGTTATAGAACATTTCTTTGTATTTTAATGATAAATGTTGTTAGAGTGAAACATTTCTAATTAACATAGTGATAAATGTATTATTTAGTTTGAGTTTCCGAAGACGCAAACTTCTGTAATTTATGTTATCATATTGATAATCACATGAAAGTAAATACTTGTGGTTTATTATTTTGAAGTGCTCCAAAGAATATTTCGCTAACGTATTTATAGCTTTAGATTTCTAGGAAGCATTTCTTAATTACATTTACTATTACAATTTGTTCATTAAATACATGATTCAAATTAATTAACATGCTTGGTGCTATTGAAGCATGCTTAATAAATTACTTGAGAAAAGTTTCTGTTATTTTTTAATAATTTTCTGTTTTGTGCTTTCCTTAAGATTAATATGCATCATTCGATAATTAAGGATTACATTTACTACATATAAATATAAAATTTCAAAATCTAGAATATATTAACAGAAACATAAATTGAAAATTGAAGATAATTATGAAAGGAAATCATATTTTCAATTAGAAGTGTTTTGGAATATGAATAAATGTATTTCATTCATTTATAGTACAAGTTTTGTTTTTGCAGGAACAAAAAACTGTCTAATTGATTTTACCGAATCATTCTGTTTTCCGAATTTAAAAACCTAATAGAAGTATTTAATTTTATTTTTGAAAACTATTTCATTAAGACTTATAAGGGTAACGTAATTCCTTGCACATATAATTTTTAGAGTAAAACATTGAAAAAAAAAGTATATGTGATATATAACACGCAGCATGCTAATTTAAATGCAGAAAATAAAAGAAATTGTATGTAAACAATCTGCAGAAACCTTGATTAACTTTAATGAAAAACTTTAATTTTAACTACCGTATTTACTTCTATGTATTTCCTTTTTTGAATCTGCCAGAAAATTAAAGATTTTGCAATTTTTCACCTATTCAAATCTTTATTATAAAACATCCTTAATATCGTTAATGGAATTTGGCCAATATATTACGTTCTACATATTATTCTAAGCTAAATTGATGAGTCATAACTGCTTTATCTTCAAAGTGAGCATTTTGTCACTTTTTAAGTGCTAATTGTGGGACGCTAATCTAATGTAGATACATTATGTGTTCGTATTTGTTATGTGCGACTTTATATAGTGTTTAATTAGGAAATTTAAGGTCAAGCTAAAAACATTATTTTTTCCAATCTTTTAGACAGAAGTGAATAATTACAGTGTCTTATTCACAAGACGCAGAACTACGGAACATAAATAATGAAATTATTACAATTATATTAATTGTTAATTCTGAATCAGTATAATTTGAGGATGAAATCTACTTTTTGCATCTAGCAAAATACTAATTAAATATGTGGTTTCATATGACTGTCAGAATTATTTCCAGTATACCGCTGACCCTACATATTTACATATTTATTTAAAAATAAATTGCACATGATACAGCCGTAAACATGGTATTTTATGCTGTTAAAGTTTTCAAATTTTAATGTCATGTAAGTTAAAGTATTAGGCAGTTTTAACAGTTACTTTTTGTTTGAATAAATTAATGGTCCATATATAAAACTGAATAATCCCAGTCGATAATGGAATATTATTAACTCATTTTGTAATGTATCGTATTATCCTTGCTTTTTCAAGTAAGTGTTAAAGCAGTTTCAGTGCATTTCCCAAATATATATTAATGTTTCTTTTCTGGCAATGTTGTTACATATCTCGTTGTTTTAATCGTTGTTCAAAAAATCCATTCATATAAGCGATACAATATTTTTCCCAATAGAAAATTTGCTAATTGAAATAAAGTAAACTACACAAGCTAGTTGATTAAACAAATTTTTCGAAAATATTTTTTTGTTAATTTTTAAAGCGGGAAAACCATTTTATGATATAAACAAACGTTAAAAAATGTAGTAGGTTTGAATACATTGTACCGTTAATACAATATTTAATATAAAACCTCTGAGCTAAAAGTGTATTTATTGGCTATAACTTCTCAATATCTTTATCAATGTTGGAAACACTGACATAAAATAATTTCTCCATTTCGGAAGCTTTACATGTCGCAGATATTTGTACAAAATTGTTTAAAATGTTTCTTATTTCATTGTAAATATTTCTACAAAATTTCATTGCTTTTTCAACGTATCATTAAAAATATTTCTAAAGTAAAACCAATATTTAACCAATAATGCAATTTCATTGGAAACATTTCCAACGACATTTTGATTTAGTTCAATCGATATTATGTAAAATTTTCTTTGCCTTTTCTCGCTCCATAAATTTTTCAAATCGAATGCTCGCTAATTAAAGTAAAGTAAATTATACAATTTAGTTGATTAAACAAATTTTTCAAAGAAACAATTACTGTTAAATTTTACAGCGAGAAAGCCATTTTTTGATTTAAACAAACGTTAGAAAATTTAAGAGATTTGAATGTATTGTACCATTAATACAATATTTAATATAAAACTACTGAGCAAAAAAGTGTTTTATTGGCTATAACTTCTCAATATATTTATAAATATTGCAAGCACTGGAGTGAAATATTTTCCCAATACCGGAGGTTTTACATTTCGCAGATATTTGTACAAAATTATCAAAACTATTTCGAAAGTTTTCTTATAAATATTTACAAAGAAAATATGATGTATTTTTTTTTAAAAGTATTTCATCAGTGTATTATTTGAAATATTTCCAAAATAAAACCAATATTTAACCAATATTCCAATTTCAATAGAAAATTTTCAACGACATTTCGATTTAGTTCAAAAGATCTTGTGTAAATTTCTTTTCATATATTCTCGCTCCATAGCATTTCATCTTTATGCACTTTCAAAATAATAAAAAGAATATTTTTCCGTTAATTTACCAGGCAAGAATTGCTACGACTGTTATTTCGTTAAACAATATATAAATTTTGCTAACTCTACTTTCATATTCGTATAGGAAATGATGAACGATAGAAACTGACAAAAGTAATATATAAACAGTTCATGATGAGTTTCTAAAATATCACGTGTTACTCTCATTTCAGTATGTATTTCCTGACAAAAAAAATGTAGATAGTAAGAAACATATAAAGATCTATTAGTCTATATTTGAAAGCAGATAACATAAATTCATCCGATGCAATAAATCATGAAATGAATGACTTGTGAATTGAAGTTAGTTTATCAACAAAACATTCTATTACATTTATAAGGGTTACTATAATTTAAAAGTCTCAGTCGGCACTGGACATCGAAAATATTCAATTTAAATATGTGTAAACTTTCAGTACATTTTCGGGGAAAAAAATCCTCCCCCCCCCCAGAAGATAAAAAAAAACTATATATTTAGTTTTATAATTATTATCGTTTCTGTTCTTATTGAATTATTATATGTGTGTTCAAGTTAATTACTAAAAATAAAAAGTTCTTCCGGCCTGTACCTGGAAGAAAAGGTAGCTTCCACATCCCAAGTTTTTAAATATTCAACAGATTTTACTCAAACACCCGAATATAAAACGCCTGGAACACGACTATAGAAGAGTCAATTCCTGTTTTCTTTAATACTGTATTTGAATTCAAGTTTCAGCATGAGAGTTACAGAATAACAAAAGTCAGATTGTTCCAAAATATCAGACAACCAAGAATTTAAAACTGCTATGTCTCAGACATTTTTTAAGATAAAGCCAAAATAAACTAGTCGGATGTGTCAATCCCAAAACTTTCTTCTATCTCACACAGGTTTCGCATATACTAAAAATGAATCAGCACCAAATTATATCAATATCTAACTGAAGCTCAAGTTTTATTAAATTCCATGCATTATTTCTTGAGATATGAATATCGCTAAAATCGTGTAAATCCTTCAAAATGCTACATAGCAGCGCCACCTGCTGGGTGATTTTTACCAAAAACTAATCAGCACCAATTTATATCAGAGACTAACTGAATCTTAAGTTTTATTTAATTCCGAGCATTAGTTCTTGAGATAGAGCTATTGCGGAAATCGCGAAAAATGCTGCATAGCAGCGCCACCTGCCGGGCAATTTTTACCAAAAACTAATCAGCACCAATTTATATCAGGGACTAACTGAATCTAAAGTTTTATTAAATTCCTAACATTAGTTCTTGAGATAGAGCTATTGCGGAAATCGCGAAAAATGCTGCTTAGCAGCGCCACCTGCCGGGCGATTTTTACCAAAACCTAATCAGCACCAATTTATATCAGAGACTAACTGAATCTAAAGTTTTATTTAATTCCGAGCATTAGTTCTTGAGATAGAGCTATTGCGGAAATCGCGAAAAATGCTGCATAGCAGCGCCACCTGCCGGGCGATTTTTACCAAAAACTAATCAGCACCAATTTATATTAGGGACTAACTGAATCTAAAGTTTTATTAATTTCCGAGCATTAGTTCTTGAGATAGAGCGTCCACAAAATTTTTGTCACATACAGACAGACAGAGTCACAGACAGACATTTTCTAAAAATAGTCAAATCGTGTTCAGGACCTTCTAAAACGTATAAATCCGTCGAAAACCGGAAGTCGAAAATTTTGATGAATCCAATACTTTCTTCTTGTAAAGATAGAAGAAAGTAAAAATGCTCCGGAATCCTTGTATCACAATATAACACTTAACGGAAACAACTTTTTCAATTTATAATTCCCAAAGATGAATAAGATAAGAAAGATAAATTTCCAAAAGATGTATAACATCTTTTGGAAATTAAAAAAAATAATAACTGGTAGCCATTTTGAACCCAACGAACTCGGTCGAGATCGTGGTATGTCCTGTGCAAATGATCAGTCACATTCATATCGAATCATAAATACAAGAGTTACAGCATAATAAATAACAGATTGTTTCAAAATGTCAGCCGTCCTAGAAATTCAAACTGCCATATCTCAGTCATTTTTTAAGATAAAACAAAAATAAAGAATGCTCCGGAATCCCTGTATCACGATCTAACATTTAATCTTAAAATTGGTTGCAATTTATAATTTTTTTACATTTTTTTAATTTTTTTTTATTAAAAAAATGTAACTGGTTGCCATTTTGAAACAAGATGGTGGATGAAGCTGGCCAACGTACTCAGACGAGACATTGGTATGTCCTCTACACATAAACATAATCAGTCACATCCACATCGGTTCATAAATAAGAGAGTTACAGCATGACAAATGTCAGATATATATATATATAAACAGGGTGTCCACGTATAACCTGACCGACCTTTATTTTCGCAACCGTTGGTCTATAGATACATACTTCCAAATACAAAAATGGTTTAAATGAGGTAAAGAATTATTTTTAAAGCGATTTGGGTCAAGAAAAACATTTATTTAAAAATTACGAAATTTAAATTTTTATACGGTCCCCCGGTCCTATAAGTGATATTTAGTAAAAATTTATTCTGACACTAACAAGTAAGACAAAAAAAGTCCCATTCATCTAACATTAAAATTGACCGAGTTATGAAACTTTGAAATGCATGACTTATACCACTTTTTTGCATCTCAATACAGATTATTTCGGCAATGCTTTCAGAGATCGTATATAAAGTACTTAAACTTATTTCAAGGTATCAACGCTTTAAAGTAAATCGTACAACTATTACGATTTAGTTAACTTTTATTAGTTAAGTTTCAGATTAGTTTAAATAAATGTATTTTAACATATGTTTTATTTTGTAAGGATTTGAGGCTAAGATTTCTTTTAACAAAAATTATGTTATTTTCATAAGGTTTTATTTAATTTGCAACGATCGTCTTTCCAGTTTAAAATTTGTACTTGAACTTTAACTCACTTTCAAAAGTCCGATTGAAGTTAAATTTTACATATTGACTTAAATCCGATGACAATGTAATATTATTATAATTTTCGACGCTTACCATCTTGTACATACTTATATTAGAGGATAACACAAAAAAATTGGATAGATTACCGTCAACAAGTTTAAGAAAGAGTTTTAGATTAGATAACATACACCTACGGTGGTTGTGTTTTTTAACTTTTATAATTACATTTTATGTATTTTTTAACGCTGGAAAAAAAATTACCTTCTCTTTTAACCATCATGTCAGGATTTTTCGCAAATCGTAAATTTCAAGGTTAAAAAATAGCGAAAAATCTGATACTATAAAATAGATGCAAGACTTTTTTATTCAGTTTAATTTTATTTAATTCAATAATTTTTTCAATTTGTTGGCTTTACTAGGTTTCTTACAGCGAAGCAGCTCAGGGGTCCGATGAGGTTGAGAGGGGAGGGGGATCAATTTTAACTTTGAGCTTTTTAACTTTGAAATTTGCTATTTGAGAAAAATCCTGACGCGATGGTTTAAAGTGAAGGTCAGATTCAGATTCAGCGCTAAAAAAATACATAATAATCAATTTTCAAAAGATAAAAAACATGTCACAACCAAAATTTTGAAAGACAGTGTAATCTAACAGCATTTTAAAATCTGTATCATTTTGTAAAGAAAAGAGGCTGCTGTTTTTCATCCTTTTAGTTTTATTTAACAAAAATTCTATTATTTTTATCCTCTTATATGTTGAGTAAAAATTGTATATTTTGCATTAATGTGACAGAAAGATTATAGATTTCACATTTATATTAGATTGTAATGTTAATTTTGCTCTCAACAATTTTTTTTTATATACAGGGTGGTTATAAAATAAGTATCCCTATTTGGAGCTGTCTGTAGATTGAAGGAATAACCCGAATGAAACCAAAATTCGTACACATACTATTCGAGAAGGGGGAAGAAGAATGGAAAAATAAAAAAATAATTACAATAATCGGCAACAGATGGTGCTACGGGTCCTGTCGGTGCAAACGCCGTTGTAATCATTAGTAAACTCACAACGCGGACATTTCTGCCATTAACGTTGTACGACATGGCTCTCAGTTTACCAGATCGCGCTTTAGTTAAAAAACTATTCAACGTTAACAGCTCAAACAGTGCAGCTGCTTTACGTGAATTTAGGCGTGTGAAAGAAATGCGTAAAGGGAAAGGTCCTTTGAAACCTTGTGCAGTGAGAAGAATGGTAAAAAAATTCGGGGAGACTGGATCGTTTACTTTAAAATGTGGAAGAGAGAGGAAACCAGTACCTCTCCGCATGCAAGAAGAAACTGCCACTGCGATTGTGGAGTCATCAGGGATTCCGGAAGCCGGTCCTAGTGCACGTGGAGTTGCCCGAAATTTGGATATTCCATATGCTACTGTTCGAAAAGTCCTAAGAAAGGTAATCCAATTTTATCCGTTTAAAATTAGTTGCCATCAACAATTGTTACCAGGTGACACGCAGCAGAGACTGGATTTTGTTTTAACGTTTTTAGCACGAATGGAGGTGGATGATGACTTCCCATGGAAAATTTTATGGGGAGATGTAGCCCATTTTCATATGAATGGGACAGTCAATACGCACAACTGCAGAATATGGGCTTTGAAGCCACGAACTGTTATTCACGAAATACCCCTCCACTCTCCAAAAATCACTGTGTGGTGTGGATTTACTGCAAGTTTCATTCTTGGTATTTATTTTTTTTTTAAGAGTTACGGCCAACAGGCCCTGTAACGTGTTCGGTTACTATTATTGCACATTACATTTTACACACAAAAGCGCCATCTATCGGTGATTATTGCAATTATTTTTTTTTATTGTTCCATTCTTCTTCCCCCTTCTCAAATAGTATGTGTACAAATTTTGGTTTCATTCGGGTCATTCCTTCAAGCTACAGACAGCTCCAAATAGGGATACTTATTTTATAACCACCCGGTATATCTGACGATTATTTATATCTCTACTACATTTGTGAATCCCTACTTCGCATCAAAAAATATACTCCAACTTTAAACAGATATTACTCGGTCAAGTTTAATGTCATATGAATGGAACTTTTTTTGTCTTACTTGTTAGTGTCACAGTAAATTTTTACTAAATATCACTTATAGGGCCGGGGGACCGTATAAAAATTTAAATTTCGTATTTTTTTTAAAATAGTTTTCTTTACCCAAATCGCTTTAAAAATAATTATTTACCTTATTTAAAACATTTTTGTAATTGGAAGTATGCATCTAGGCCCAACGGTTGCGAAAAAAAGGGCGGTCAGGACACCCTTTACGTGGACACCCTATATATATATATATATATATATATATATATATATATATATATATATATATATATATTAACATTTGAACGGAGGTTGGTTTTGGGGTCTGGGGGGGTCATGATCGCTGAACATATACCAAGAATTTGTGAATCTGCTTTCCTCCGAACAGCTGCAATAGGTAGCTTTTTGTAACCTAAAACACAGATTTTATTAGTGAATGAAATTGTAGAAAATTTCAAAAAAACATAAATGCCTCCGATTCCTTAAAAATCGATAAGAACAGAACTCAAACTTTTATTGAATAAATTTTTAAATTATATATTTTCTATTTTAATGATTATTTACATTGTATAACAATGTTTAAACTTAAAAATGCTTTTCACTATTACATATTGCATATTTCATTGCATTGTTCATCATTCATATTGCATTGTTTTGTATGTTTTGTCACATTGTTATTATATGAAAAAAGATTGTTTGCTCAATATAACTTAGACACTCTCTTTCCTTAAAGTAAAAATACTTGAGATTAATAAAATTTTAGTCAATAATATTTGCATAGGAAGAGTTGTATAATTATTAAACAAGAAGACTGACACAATATTTCATTTGAACAAACAATGGTGTTACGCTATTGAATCCAATTAGTCAAACATACTAAAGCGAAACAACAAATTTAAGCACTCTTTGAAAGAGATTAGATTATATTGAAACATTTTTATGAGCTTTAAAACAATGCATTCATTTTAATTTGTTAAAATCAAATAGAGATTTTATTTGTTCCAAATATTTTAATCACAAGAGTGGATTTTAAATAATGAAAAGGAAATTTTCAAAATTTGAACTTTCACATATAAAAATCGGAAAGTACACGTACATTATATAAATACAGAATCTTCAAATGTTTAATTGGTAATTTGTTTATATAAGAATAGGTTATGTTTTTTCAAAAGTATTCTATGAAACAATTTACTTCATGAAACATTTATTAGCATATTTTTAGACATAATAAACATTATTACAATTTAGAAATCTCTATTTAATTAATGAAATGTAGGACAAAACTATAATATTCTATAATATATTTTGGACAGTTTCACCGTGGAATATCTATCTAATAAAAGAAACTTGTTTGTCTGTGTGTCTGTGTGTGTGTCTGAGTGCGATGGCTAGAGAAATCTACTGCACGTACAAATCTGAACATTTGAGTGCGGATAGTCCATGGCAGGTCCTGATATACCTGAGGATAGGATTTTTAATTTTTGAGACGCGGGATCCCTGGGCGCCTTTTAGATTTTTGCACTAATTTGTTAATAACATGCCCAATTTTTATCCGATCCTCTTCGTTTTTGGGGCCCTTTCTCCATTTAGCTTTTTATCCATTTCTATGTTTCAGTTGCGACCCTGGCTCTCTGGCTCCCGGTACGGGGCCCGTTAAAGTTTTTGCTTCTTAAACTGTTAATAATTTGCCCCATTTAATCCGATTTTCTTAGGTTTTGGGGTCTTTTCCCCATTTAGTTATTACCCCATTTTTACTTTCCAAATAGGATTCAAAATAGGATTCCAAATAGGATGCTCAAAACTATCAGCTGGCCCCTTTTGGACCCCCCACTATAGTTCCCTTAAAAATCGTCCGATTCACTAGCCTCTTTTTTTTCTAACAACTTCTTAGTACTTCCAGCTACTACATGAACGGCAAAGAAAATTTTCGGCGAAGATCCCGCCCCCTGGGTCCCTTGAAGTTTATGTTTCCTAAATTGTTAATACCTAGCCTCCTTTTTCCCGACTTTTATTTTTGGGCTTTTTCTCCATTTAGTGATTCCCCCATTTCCTCATTCCAGTTAGGACCATTCATATTAGGGCCCTGTCCAAAACTATCTGCGACGCCTTTTGAGGCTCCCTACTATAGCTCCTTTAAAAACCGTCCGAATAACAAGATATTTTTTTCATAATAACTTCTTATTACTTCCAGCTGCGAAAAAATTTCTCGGACAAGATCCGGGCCCCTGGGCTCCTTGAAGTTTTGGGGCCCGAAATTGTTAATAACTTGACCCCTTTTTATCAGATTTTCTTCGTTTTTGCTGCTCCTTTCTTCATTTAGTTATTCCTAAATTACTACATTGCAGTTAAGACCCTGGGCCTATGGGGCCCGGTAAAGGGACCCTTGAAGTGTTTGTTCCCTAAAATTTTAATATATTTTCTTCTTCTTCGTTTTGGGGAGCCTTTTCTCTGTTTAGTTATTCCCCATTTTTACATCCCAGTTAGGTAATGTCATTGGGGCCCTGTCCGGGACCCTAGAACTGTTTGTAAGTCGTGCTCTAATTGCATCACCATCTCAATGCATAACTTTAAAGTTGAGTTTTCTACTTCTCTACCCGGGCCACCACCCTCATATTTTTATTGGAGCACTAAGTACTAGGACCTTTTAAAATGTTTTCTTCTTAGGGTAGTTCTACAGAGTCATTCAATTTGATATCGAAAATTTGAGGTTTATGTATTTATTTATTTATTTATTTATTTATTTATTACCACGAGCCCGGGAAACGCTAAGTGGTTTAGGTAGTGATATATAACTACAGAAAATGTACTTAATGCTACATAAAAACAAGAACAATTATATGAACTTAAAATATAATTATGCTTATATATACATAAAATCAACATTTCAACCTGCATCTGCAGTCGTCTTTAGGATGTAAAGTTAAAGCGAACTAAAAGTCTAGAGATGAAAATATAAAGTATTAAAGACAAAGAATTGAATTTCGGCCAATAACATTATTGGAAGGATGTAGTGGCGCCACTAAATGGAGTGTTTAGCATTTATTAGTGTTTACAGGACATTCACAATAATTCCGTTGCATAAAGGGTTTTCTTGGAAAGATTGTTTTCTGTTCATTTTAATGATGTTATTCTACTTCAAACATAATGAAATTAAAAATATAGTGAACAGACAGATGTTTTCTATAAATTACATAGTACATATATTTTTATTGTTCATTATACGCACCAAACGATTCGGTTACAGGACTGACTATAAACGATAATTCCGGGAAGTGCGTTTTACTGTGTGGTATGCATTTTTAAACTTATGTAATTTTAAATGAATTTCGCGTTGTGTATAAATTCTATAGAGCATATGATATCGATAGATTTCTCACGCACTATCAGATATAGACAGCTAAGTTTTTTAATTTATACTGAGTTAGATATGTTTAAACTTACTTACTTAGATATTTCAATTTATTGTATGCAAATTAATTTTTCATAATAGTAATCTGTTAGTGTGGGATATTATTTTATAATATATGCCTGATGCATGATTTTTTGTCTTGTAATTTTTATTGTTTTCAGTTTTTTTAGTGCCGTATAATTTTTGTTTCAAGGCTATTATATTTTCTAATATGGTTGTTTGGTTGCTTTATGACGACCGTTTATCTACATGAGGGATATAGGCCCTAAGGAGGAGTGATCTCCGTGTGGGTCTTTCTAAGGTATACTAACGCGTATTATTTGCTAATCTGTATTCAGTGTCCTTCTACATTGAATATTCAAATATTACCAATTTTATAATCCTAAAATTCTGCATCTAAGTAATCAAATATATACAACGTATATTTATATCTACAAAAACAACTTTTCAAAAGTAAAAAAAAAGCCAAGCGTAAAAAAAAAAAAAAAAGTTGTGGCTAAAAAATGGTGTGATATCAAATTTCCAAGCTATTATATTACTTTTTAAACTTTTTTCCATTAAATAAGTTATCATATATATAAGTCGAGTGCCTACGTATATGTTAATAGAAATCGTTTTCTCCTGTACTAAATACATCCTAACGAGTTTCTGAAAATTCAATTTTTTTCAAATTATGCATGATGGGCTTGGCGGCCATCTTTGCATATTATTCACAAAATTCTAAGCATCCAAATCCGTAGTTAAAATCCGAAGTTCAAAATTGTTATTTAAGCAAATATTTTAAGCGTTTCATTTATAGATTTGTATGATCTGAAAATTGTGTCTTAAGATAATGATGACTTATCTTAAAGATTCATCTTATGATTTATTTTTTACAGTAATTAATAATTTCAAACTAGTAAAAATCAATTTCTCAAAATATCAGTCTTATCTAATTTATCTGTCCGTAGTTAAAATCTGAAGTTCGAAATTGTTATAAACATATTACATTGCAAACATATTACGCTTTTACTTTAGAAATTTGGGTGCTTAGAAATATGAAAAGATGGCCGCCAAGCCCATCATGCATAATTTGAAAAAAATTGAATTTTCAGAAACTCGTTAGGATGTATTTAGTACAGGAGAAAACGATTTCTATTAACATATACGTAGGCACTCGACTTATATATATGATAACTTATTTAATGGAAAAAAGTTAAAAAAGTAATATAATAGCTTGGAAATTTGATATCACACCATTTTTTAGCCACAACTTTTTTTTTTTTTTTTTACGCTTGGCTTTTTTTTTACTTTTGAAAAGTTGTTTTTGTAGATATCATTTCTTTTTTTAAAAACAGAATAAACATAATTTAAATAATCTAAACATGAGAAATAATTTAAAATTACATTTTACTTTCAGTCATTGTTTAAAAGGTTAACTAGAAATACCAGTAGATTTTTAAATTAAACTAATAACAACATACTAAATGTGGCTTGTTATAATACTTGTTATCCCCCGTTAAAAAATATCACTGACTTATCGATGAAATGAATAAAAATGCAAGACGTACATAGCGTGTCAGCGCTGCATTTGAAATCAAACGTGATATCACGCTCTTTTATTATTAGCACTAGCTGGCTTCGCCCGCTAGCGGACCCCTAATTTATATCGGGGCCTCGAATCTTGTAAAACCTCGAATAAGATAAACCTCGAACCGAACGAACCTCCGACCTGGTTCTCCGCTGTCTTCGGCACCGGATAATCCCTTAATTTGCACATCGAATAGTATAAACCTCTAACCAAACTAACTTCCGACACGGGTCCCCGCTGCCTTCGGCACCGTATAGCAGTCGTTCTGCGCACGCTCAAGTTCCATCTTCCACCACCAGGTAGCGCAATCTGTTCTGTATGAACCTCGGGCACTGAAATCGTTAAGGCTATAGATGTCGAGTCGAATGAACTGTACCCCGTCGTGATCTAGCCCATAGAACCAGAGATAGAAAAGTGCCCCCTGGTGGTGAAAAAACGAACTAAAATCGGAAAGCTCTATTGATGTCGAGTCGAATGAGCCATACCCCGTCGTGATCCGACTCGTAGGAACAGATATAGGAAAGCATCCCCTAGTGGTGAAAGCTAATCGCGCTTGGGGGGCAAAAGAGGGGATGAACACCGGAGACGCATAATAGGATTAAGCGGTCACAGACCTTTCCAACGATGTATCACATGAGGGGTATGTGCAAAATTTAGAAAATACCCCCCCCCCTGCATATTATGATTAAGCGTTCACAGACTTTTCCAACGATATATCACATGAGAGGTGTCGGCAAAATTTAGAAAAGTGCCCCCTTTGGGTGGGAGGGCTGAAAGTAGGAGGATGGACCCCGAAGATACATAATATGAATAGCGGAACAATTTTTAGAATTTCTGAAAGCTGATTTTTATTTATTTATTTATTTATTTATCTATTTTTTATTTTTTGTTTATTATTATTTTATTTTTTTTGCGTTGCCCTGTGCATGTTTGGAATTTCTTAGCAATTTCTTAGATTTACCTTATTTTATTCAATTAAACATTGTACTGTTACAATAAATTTAAATGGAATCTTCACTTCTAAAACAAAAATAATTTAACAACTGGATTTCATTAATTTATAGGAAAACTAGCAAGCTACGCCCGCTGCGCCCACTGCGCTGGTCGGCTTCTACAAATGAACCCTGAATCAAACGAAATATATCGTTTAATTTGACCTTGTATTTGAAAGCAATCTGTATATTTATGTGGAATATCCTTCCACATTACTGAAAAATGACGCGATTGCGCTATTATATTTTCTAATGTGCAGTCAAAATTTTAGCTGTTAAGGACAAACTCTTTTATTTGGTCATTTACAGTTAGGGTTTGCTAAACAATGATAAAACTATATGCAATATACTAAAACCATCACTAAAAATTATCGAAATAACAATGCAAACAAATTAACTAACAAAATCCATTCAGAAGAAGTTTTTATAAAGGCTAATCTTTGATAATCTGATTATTGAACTTTTCCACATAATTCTAAAACAACAAAACGATATAAAATATACTAAAACAATCCTTACAAATTATCTACTTAACAATGCAAGTCGCAAAAAATACGCCCAGTAAAAACTATCAAAAAGGCTAATATTTCGGAATCGGGTTCACTTGACTATATAACCTTCACACATAACTGTTGGACTAAGCAACGTAGGACAATATATAGTACATTAACACCATTTCTGAAATAGCATCTAACTAACAATACAATTCTCATCAAAATCCGTTCAGTAGAACTTTTTTAGAAGGCTAATCTTTCATAATCGGAATCAAATATTGAAAAGGCTAATATTTGATAAAAAAAATGGTCACCCGATTTTCGAATTTTCCCCTATAATTCTAGAACTAAGCAACGTTATATAATAAAACGTTCCCTAGAAAATTATTTAACAGTATAGGTTCCATCGAAATACATTCGGCAAAATCTTTTAAAAAGGTTAATCATTCATAATCGGATTGATCTGATTATAGAACTTCCCAGAATAATTATATAACTAAGCTACGTAGAACGATATGTTATACATTAAAACCTTCCCTTAAAAATTATCTTAGTTTAAGTTCTACGAAAATGCATTCAGCAGAACTCGAGTTATAAGCAGCCGGAACGAAATTTCATGTATATAGAAGTAAATAGAAGTATATTGCCATTAATATAGTTTGCATTTGAATAAAAAAAGGTACTTTTCGGTTAGCCGGGCACCAGTGATATATGAACACACACACACATACACACACACACACACATATATATATATATATATATATATGTATATACATGTATTTGTGTAGATATATGTGTATATATGTGTGTGTATATATATATATATATATCACTGGCGCCCGGCTAACCAAAAAGTACCAAAAAAATATATATACTGCGAAAACGCAGTCGTACACTTAAAAAAAAAAACACCTTTTGGCCTAAAATCTCTCATCAAAACTGTTTTTCTTTTTTTTCATTTCTTTCTTTTTAAAAAAAATAAAATTAGTAACAGTTTTTTCTTTTATTTTTCCAGATGTATAGCCATTTCAATTCTTTCTGCAACAAAAAAAGACACTTTTTGGCTTAAAATCAAATTGTTTGGGGTCAAAAGTAAAATCAAAATCGCCAAAAACAAAAGATAAATCGCCAAATTTGTTTCAATAGAAATCTTGCCCCTTGAATAATGTTTTAAGCATTATGAACATTTCTAATCATGTTTAAATTAAATATTTTCGTTTTATAATATTCTCTCATCAAAACTCTTTTTTTTTCTTTCTTTCTTTCTTTCTTTTTTTTTTTTTTTTAATAAAATTAGTAACAGTTTTTCTTTAATTTTTCGAGATGTATAGCCTTTTCATTTCTTTCTGCAACAGTAATGATCGCCAAAAAATTAGCAATGGTAACCTTTTCGGCCAAAATAACAGAACTTTCTATCATAATTCGATAGCTATTATGCGTAGAACGTTGTGTTACATACTAAAACCTTCCCTGAAAAATTATCTCTCGAACAGTGCAAGTTCCATCAAATTCCATTCAGCAGATCTCGAGTTATAAAGGAACGGAACGAAATTTCCGTTTGTGTTTTATATATATACTAGGGGGCTCAGCCCCCTACTCGCTAACGCTTGCCAACCCCCCGTGAATTGCGAAGCAATTCACATTGAGACCGCTACGCGGTCACAGCTCGCTTCGCTCGCTCGCCCCTTTTTTTCAGCAATTCTAGTCGGAATGAATTCTACCATAAAACATTTGAACATATGAAATTGACAATTTTTTTTTTTTTATGTAAAAAAGTAATTCTCCGTTGAAAACACAACTGAAAATGTATTTAGTTGGCGCTACCAATGAGCATATAAATCTTTTAAATACTATGAAAAAACGATCTTTTGTACAGCACGACTTAAATTCATTAGAGAAAAAAAAAAAACTTTTTAGAAATTATTTTTTACTTCCTCAATACATCAACAGATGGCGCCAGGGGCAATCTACAAAGTTGATTTTTTTTCTTCTCCGACTTTTGAGTGAGTGAAATTCGTAAATGAATTCTGAATAAGAGTTGAGAATTCATTTGAAATTAACGATATTGCTCATAATTAAAATGAGGAATCATCTCAGACGCTTTGGATTACGTTCATGTTATTTTATTTTTAATAATTGCTAGTTTAAGCTTCATTCTATGGTTTCAATGCTCTCACACTGACGGCCATATTGGAGGTGGAGCTAATCTAACACAATCTAGTCTGTTCATTGGTCTGAGCTCTAGAAACTACGGCTGTTGCCAAACCATAAGTTACAAATTCAGCCCTATTTTCGCGCCACGTAAGACAAATATATATATAGATAGCGAGGCTAACGAAAAAGACAGGCTACCGCGGTGCGTTCCACTTATCTTTTTTTTACAGACCGCTAGAGTGACGGGATGCTCTTTTCGTACACCTGCATTGGTGGATTCGAGCCTCACGTGAATCCCGCGGTCTGTAAAAAAAAGATACGCGTAAAGCACCGCGGTAGCCTTTCTTTTTCGCTAGCCTCGTATATATAGTAGATGACGTGAAAGGTATTCTTGCGAACGAAATGCCTGTCCTTTACCGTGTTTTTTTATTTTTAGAAATAAATGAATCACATTTAATTCATTTCAAAATTTTTGTTTACGTTTGGAAAGAAATTTTAAATGGCGATAACTCTTAATGTATACATTTTAGAAGGTACATTTTCCCTCAAAAACTAATTTATTTTTAAAGATCTTTCTAAAAACGTAAATTATATATTTAAAATATTTTTAAAGCATAAACACTACGTCTGATTACTTTATTTTACAATATTTAAAAGAACACGCATTTTATCAGACAATTAAATACACTAAACAAACATGAGTGAAAAATTGACCTGGGCCTGGACTCGAACCTGGGACCTTATGCGTACCATGCCGACGCTCTGCGACTGAGCTACCCAGATCCATATTCGTAACCGGCAATTTCTCATACTTATTCATGTTAGAAACAATCATCTGCCACAGTTTGCAGTCATATTTAATTATTTGATAAAATATGTGTTCTTATAATTGTGAAGTTTTATTTAAAAAAAAAATATATCTTCAGAAGAAAATGGGTGACTTGCAGATGAAATTTGATGTGGTTATATTATAACCTGTAACTGATTTGTGCTATTTTAATACAGATGGTACACGGTCGTTGGCGGGTTTTATCTCTGTTTTGGCATAATTTTTTAATCGCCAAGTTAATTAACAGTTTTTTGCTAATTAAGGATAGAAAATAATATTTTTTTACACTGAATTTTATAAAAGCACATAGATTACGTAATTACTTGTCCAAAAATGCAATCCTTTTTTTATTCTGCCGAATATTAAGGTCTGTAGGTTGTTTGAAAAAAAAAGTTTGACGAAGAAAAAAGTGATCATTTTAAGTAACTCGATGTTTTAAAAAAAAATCTATATCTCTGTTTATAAATCACTTATGAAGATGAGTTTGGTCTTAAATTGAAGAAATTCTTCATTAGATTCTTCTAGTTTTCGTTTTTTATTTCGGCGACGCTTGGTTTATTATATATCTGATATTTTAATCTGGCATGTTTTGTCGATTTAGCATTGCGAAGTTGGTTCCTGTAAATAAGCAGTAGCGGTCTAGTTCAGTTCTTGGCGTTGTTTGTGTGGCGTTTTTTTTTTAAGCTTGGCTTGGCAGAGCGACCGCCCTGCTTGATATCTATTTGCCTAGAAGATATGAAAATTCTCAATGAATTGTTTTCGCGAAATTCTAGTAACTGTGGAACGCATTTATAATGTCACGTACATATTCCAAAATATTTCACAAAAACTGTAATTTTACGATATATGTGTGTCTTACACGGTACCTTTAAATGATAATATATTTTTCCCCATTTTTTTAGAAACAAAGCAAAGCTTTAAAAAAATTTCTTGAACCTTTAAAGTAATTCACGAAGACAAAATTCAATAAAATCCTGGGTAATATTGGTTGGTTATTCGTGATATCACTATATTATTGTTAGGCAAAAGAGTGTACAATAGGGTGGAACGAAAAAAAAATCATTTCGATATGTAATAGAGATAAAAAGTTGTCTAATGCCTTTGTTAAGACAGTATTAAAATATTTTAACAAGCATAATATATTTAGAGGTACCGCAAAAGACTTGAATATATGTATTTGTAAGTAGATTTTACGAATTTTGATAAATTGGTTTAGTAAAAAAAAAAAACATCTTATATACCAAATGTCTGTTTTCAAATTTTAAATACAGTAGAACTCCAATTATCCGAATTGATTGGGAACGGACCCCATTCGGATAATCAAAAATTCGGATAATTGGATTTTTTTCAGAAAATTAATTACTGTATGTATGTTGAAAATGGGAGAAAAAACTATTTTTAAAGAAAAAGATCTTTTAATTTATTAAATGAAAAGGCATCACTTTTACATGTTAAGTGTATTTACAAGTGCTGTACATTAGTACACTATGTACGTACCGTACTGTAAATGAAAGTCATTGCTTGCTGAACATCTTGGTCAAAATCAGCTGTTTGACAGTCTTAATCCGTTTCCGGGCAGCCAAGTCGCGCATCCGCTTGACAGTGAGAAGTTGCATGTGGTCACACTCAGGCCTACGCCCTATCCACTTCAACGCAGTTTCAAGGCCGGCAAATGCTTCACTGGCTGATGGTCCCGTATCTGCTTCAACCTCCACATTAAGGTCATCTCCTTCCTCGACACTTTCTTCACTCACACTTTCAATAAGTTTATCATCATTTAGATTTTGAAACCCAGGTGGGCCGGACCGGCAACCTGTCGACGGTCGACATCCAATAATCGAACTGCACTATGAGACGATGACTCACCATCCCAAAAATGTTCGCGCTGCGCCTACTCTAGATTCGCGGAAGGAAGGACAGAAGCGCACGTAGATAGAATCTTTGTTTTGCGAATCGCAGTACGTTACCGTCTGAAATTTTTTTGTCTGAAATTCTGAAAGCGATTCGGATAATCAGCGATTCGTATAGTCGGAGTTCAGATAATTGGAGTTCTACTGTAATACAAATAAACTACTTTACAGTAGATATTTATAGTTTTATACTGCATACCTTTAATATTTATGCTACTAAATCTTGCATCTGTTAAATTCCATTTTTTTAGATTTTAACAGTGTTTCTTAACAGAAAGGATTAACGTTACTTTTAACTTAAAAAAAGCGGCAAAACATTTTTTAGTTCTGTAAATTAATAGTTAAAAGGTACATGATTTGAAGTGACCTTGATTCAGGCGGCATTTATTGGCTGGTGTATGGTTGCGGAGGAGGAAGAGAAGCATTTAGCTGTAGCAATGTGCTGGTCACATGTTTCTGTCGTCAGTCAGTGTAGGCAAACGAATCGTTTGAGTAACAGATGTTTTATGCTGTTCTTTGCGGGATTTTATTTTGTTTATGAATATATGTCAGCTTGAATATTAGTGTAATAATTTATTAGTTAATATTTTATCTTTAGTGTGATGGCAGTGTCAAGACTAGTTCAGACCAGACAAAAGTTAGAATGTCCAATTTTTGGGTACCCTAAACAATTAAGTGATTTAAGTCTTCCAACTTATTATGACATTATGAAATATTATCTTTATATTCGACATGAGCTGAAACCAGACAAAACATCAAAAGAACCAACTTTGAGTGAAATACTTGATATTCTTATTAAGAAAATTGAATCTATTTGGTTGAAAGCATTTATTCCTGTAGTATCTCACACTCGCATGTTACAAATGGAAAAAACCTATCACGATAAATACAGATGTATTTTAAGATCAAAAGGTAGAAAAATTACACAAAAATATGATTGTATTGCAGCAAAGTTTTTAAATGAAAGCAAACGTCTTTTTGATGTAGCAGCATGTAAGTGCAAAGGAGTTTCTGTCTGTAATTGCGAAAAAAGAAAAAAAGTACCTAAACTTGAACAAGAAATTTTACTTGACCAAAGAACAATGAGAAAAATGTGTATACGTGTAGTAGATAATGTTATTTCCAAGATTTTAACATAAAGAGAAGAGAGGAAGCAACAGGTAATACATCAACAATTAAAGTACAAGTACAATCAGAAATTAGTAGTTAAGGCTACTAGAAAAGCTGAAAATGATGCCATTCAATCGGATCCTGAGCAAACATCTAAAGGAAACTTAACATACAATCCCAAAAATTCCTCTACTTCCTTTTGGGATTCACCTACAAGCGAACAAATGCGAGTAGAACTTCCAACAGTAGCAAGTGCCTGTGACCGAACTGGGGTTTCAGACAGAGTTGCTGCGACTATCGCAAGTGCTGTTCTTAAAAATGTTGGAATGATTACAGAGGAGAACAAAAGTAAGATAATTGATAGGGTGAAAATTCGAAGAGAGAGAGCCAAGAATCGAACAAAAGAGATAGTAAGAAGCCTTAACAAAGTTGGAGAAAATATAGGTTTGTTTTTCGATGGAAGAAAAAATAAAACAATTGTGCAATATAAAAAAGGAAACAAATTTTAGAAAAATACGGTCATCGAAGAACATATTCTCTTTATTTCTTTAGTAAAAGAGCCCAATTCCTCCTTTTTAGGGCATGTAACCCTTGCTTTTGGAACAAGCGAAGCTATAAAAAATAGCATAATAGTGTACTTTAATGGTAACAATCATTTGAACTTATTCACTGTAACTGCTATTGGGTGTGATGAGACAGCCAAAAACACTGGAGTTAATAACGGTGTGTGATTTCTTTAATAGAAAAAGATTTAATAGACCGCTGCAGTAGCTGATTTGTTTTTTCCACTTAAATGAATTGTCTTTGCGCCACCTGTTCCGTGAATTAGACGGAAAAACAAAGGGCCCTAATGGATTTGGCGGGGTTTAAGCAAACAACTTGAAAATTGTAACGTACTTCCTGTGGTTAAGTTCTTGCCTATACGACACAACCTTCCTAATGTTAAAATAATTGAAGAATTGAGCTCAGACCAAAAATATTTACTTGAAATGTGCACATCAATCTCAAGCGGTTTATGCTTTCCAGATCTGTCAATAAAACCAGGAAAGTTGGCTCATTCTCGATGGCTTACGTTAGCAAGACACATTCTTCGGTTATATGTTGGAACAAAGAATCATTCAGATAACCTTAAAGCTTTAACAGAGTATGTTATGAAAGTGTATGCCCCCATCTGGTTCCACATTGAGCTTAAACCATCATATGTAAATGGTTCCAAACATTTTCGGAGACTGATAAAATTTCCACGTTACCTTTGTGAGCATCATCTAAAAATAATTGACCCAGTTATTCAGAGAAATTGTTATTACGCTCACCCAGAAAACGTGCTTCTCTGCCTGTGAAGTGATCAGAGAAAGCACATAAGAGAGTTGGGTCTTCGCCGACTTCTAAAAGCAAGATTGGAAGAAAAGAATGGACTCAGAAAGTTTGTGGACCCCATGCTCAATTTTCATGCTGAAGATTACATTGATATGATTCAGTGGGCGGATATAACAATCACAGAGCCTCCAATGACAAAATGCATAGCTGATGAGGATTTTAAAATGTATATAAGTGAAGCAAGAGAACCGAGTTGCCAGTTCCCATCGATAGATTTCCCTCGTTTACCCTGTAATACACAAGCAGTAAAAAGAGTTATAAAGCTTGTGACAGAGTCATCAATAAGTGTCTGTGATCCTGAAGCAAGAGAAGGATTTATTAAAGCAAAAATTGCTTTGCAAAAGATGATGCCAAAATTTGAGACGAAAAAACATTTTATCTAATAATCAAGAAAATTTAAAAACCTAATAAATGTGAAACTAATAATGTAATGGAATATTCTAATTATTCTTCAATATTTGTTTTGTTTCAATAAAACTGGTTATTAATTATGTCATGACATTTGTTCTATTTTCTTCAATTATAGTGAGTTGCTACTGTTTATGTTGCATGCTTATATTTAATCCCTTTCCAAAAAATCTTAAAAAGACAAAGACACAAACAAAGACTGGGAAGTTTATTTTTTTTAATACTTAGTTATTTTTAAAAGTTTTACATATTATTTACAAAACTGTGTTTGAAAAACTATTTGTAAGCAAAAAAGTAATTATAACAGTTAAATTCAAACTTATATTACATCTTTTTTTATTTGAAAAAGCTCATTTATTTCACTTTTGCAGAAAATTAATGCATAAATTTAGATCAATTGAACTTAATATTATTGATGTTATAGTAAAGAAACATCTATAGATTGCTATTAAAAACAATATTCGATTTTAAAAATATAAAAATAAAACAGTGAAAAAAATTATATTTTTATGTTACATTTGGACTTTTTGCAAAAAAAACCCTTCTTTTCAAGGCTCTTGCGGCACCTCAACATAAAAATTTAGAATAAAAAAAATTTCGTAGTTTTATTGTTAACATACAAAGACAACTTTTAATTGCTATTAGAAAATTATTTGCTGAAAAAAATATTTTGCCCTATACTTTCGTTCCACCCTAGTGTACAACATCGAAACTACGTTCAAGGAAAGTATGAATGTATGAACGTAAACTGACCTTTCGAAACGTTCGATTTACAGCGTAAGTATGATTCCAGTTTTAACACAGACTGTAACGTTTTTACTAAATTAAGCATGGTCATATGGATTTAAATATTTCATATGTAAATTTAAAAATTAAAATTATTATTTTTTTTTTACCGTTATATAACTATTTTTTTTTGTAAGAATTGATTGCTCTGGATCTGGCATTTATTTCAAAGATTAATAAACATGATACCAGTAATATAAATATTTTATAAATATACCATTACAGAGATTATTACATAATAACCATATTTATTTTCTAACATAGATTTGTTTTATGCGTTTGGTATTTTTAAAATTAGTTTGGTAGTTCTTGCTAATCAAATATTATACATCATAAATTTAATAAATAAATAAACGTCCCAAATAAATTTTAAGATTTTTTTATGACATTCGTCACTATTATTTTATTGCTTATAAATTCTACCTGTGTACTTATATATTTAGTACAGCTTGTTCATGAAAAATGCAGCATTTGTAGCTTAGGCGGAAATTTATAAATTCGCAGAAATACACTCATTGCCATAAAAATTTGCGCACCAAGAAAAAGATGTCCAAATGAAACGAAATTTTACACGCGTAAGTACTACTGTGATATAAGTAAGTGATTAGAAAACCAAAGAAAAAGGATCATTTATTGCAGAAAAAAATACAAATGAACGGAACTTTTACTACTCTGTTGGACCCCCTCTAGCGCGAATGCACGATGCGATACGAGCGGGCATTAAGGCATACAAGTTCCGTATGATGTCCTGAGACATCTCGTTCCACAGTTGATGTAAACGCGCCTCTAGTTCAACCAAACTCGTAGGGTGTCCAACTTGCCGTCCCAAATGATCCCAGATATGCTCGATTGGTGACAAATCTCGTGATCGAGCAGGCCAGGGAAGGGTGATAATGTGGCGGAGGCAGGCTTGTGACATCTTTGCTGTTTGTGGCCGAGCATTGTCTTGCGGAAAAAATGGCTCCTGGGAGTCCTGCCACGAGTGGCAACACATGTGGCTGAATGATGTCCTGGACGTACCGCTGGGCTGTCATTGTGCCACGGATCAATATTAGGGGTGACCGTGTATCGTAAGCAATGGCACCCCATACCATCACACCAGCTGTGGGAGCGGTGTGTCGCTGTAATGCGAAGGCAGGATTGAGGCGTTCACCACGTGGCCCCCACACACGAACACGATTGTCATCGCTGCTCAAATTGAATCTCGACTCGTCGCTGAAGACGACCTAGTTCCATTCCGTTGCAGTCCAATCACGTCGTGCGCGACATCACTTCAAACGGAGGCGTCGGTGGGTGGGTGTCATTGGCAGTACACGTAATGGGAAGCGCGCTACTAGATGTCCTTCAGCCAAGCGCCTTGCGATGGTTCGGGAAGACACAGGGGTCCGTAGTGAAGGTGCTTCCTGTGTCTGGATAGCGGCCAATGAGGCAGTTGGCTCTACGCGTGCGTTTCGTATGATGTGACGGTTTTCTCGACGACTGGTCTGTCGAGCTCGTCCCGAGCCTGGTCGCCGTGTAAATGACGTCTCTTCAGTCCACTGGTCCCAACACTCCTCACAGTAAAATCAGAACGTCCTACTTGACGAGCTACTCGCCGAGCTGACCACCCAGCTTCTATCATCCCGATGATACTTCCCCTCTCGAACTCTGACAGCTGCTCATATTGTCTTCGATGGCTGCGTAACGGCATGTCTACCTCAGCGTTTCCTTTGCAAAAGAAAAGGTACATTCAGACAAGTTCTGCTTACCAGTTTTATACTCCAAGGAGGACGAAGTTCAACGCCCTCTAGTGGCATTACGCAATGCGCAATCACACTGCATTTCTAATCATTTGCATATCTGCCTGATATGTACCTTCATGCTAAGTTTCGTTGCGATCCCACAATTATTTCTTGGTGCGCAAATTTTTATGGCAATGAGTGGCAATGATATGGCAATGATATCGAAATTTGAATCGGTAAAATTTCAAAAAGTAAATAATTCTAAGATTTGAGATTTTTCAGAAATCAATAAAAACTGTACTAAATACTAATGTTAAATATTTAAATAGCTTTTATTTGCTCAGTATATTTCTGAAACATAAAAAAAATGCTTGACGGTCATCAGTTACTTATTTTATAAGTATAAAAGTAATATTTAAAAATAAATTTTAAAATCTTTGACATATGTGTCTTCTTAGCTCAATGCTATTTAGTATCTTAGATTGATATAAAAATATTAATAATATTATTATTAGGTATTTAACAAAATATGCATATATCATATACGTCATTAAAATCTTTAAATACTTCCACAAATTCAAACAGCATAACTTCCCGTGCAGTATATTTTATGGATATATATGTACCATATATTCCTAACTTTCTAGGAAAACGAATTAATGTTTTACAAGATTAATTATAAGTTAAATTCAATTACCATGTGATACAATATTAAAAAAATCCCTTTAAACTAGGCACATGTGACAATATTTTAAAACAATACTCATTGCGAACATGTATATTAAGATGTGTATCTGCCAATAATGTACAAAACACACCAGGAAGAGCAATTAAAGGCTAAATATTGGCAGTAAGTGGATAATTGCCAAATATTACATATTCTGAATACTACTATCTCCGAATAGTACTATTCTTTTTATTAAATCGCTGAATTCTGAGAATAAGTATTGCGAGAATTACTGTTCGAAAATATTGATAGTTATAAATATTTAATTCTTGGCACCTATACATTGAGACTGAGACACATAGTCATATTAATGAATCTGTTTGATCGCATTTTTTTCATGTACTTTTATTGGACATCAGCACATGTCTTGATATTGTTAGTCACTAATGTTGTGTTTGCAATTAACGGCAGTTTTGAAACGCATCTTGAAAAAAAGTGTAAAAAGGTAGTTTCGGAATCATCGATTCATTTACATGTTTCGAATCCAAAGGAGGAGGGTAAATAAGACGCATTTTTAGTCACACAGATATTGTAATATTTTTTATAACTTTCCAACATAATTGAAAAGTGTTTATCAATTAGGTTTGTCTGGTTGTCTCTTCGTCTGGCTGTATATCCATCTATCCGTGATCTCACTCACGTTACTATATTTGGAATGTCATGTAATTTTTATATGTTAATGAGGTTCCTTTTAGAATGTTCGTTATTTAGCATGAAGTATGTAAGAGTTATCGTTCGTTTACAGGGACACAGAGAATAATTGCGTTACATTGTTGTCTATGGGTGGAAATGGTTTGTGGTGCGTTTTTATTGAAATTCCATATTTAAATATCTCATCCCATTGAAAGAAAAAATTAAACTTCTTTATAAAATTCTGTTGCTATTAGAAAGTTTATGTTAATCTATGTTTGAATAGGTTTTTTGTCTTTCGTTTTTGTAAGATGTTTTGATTTTTTAATATAATTAAGGATGTGTATCTACAGCCTTTCTGACCAAAATTTACATGTGAAAATATTTAAATGTGTTATACAAAATGAAAAACATAGGTACACGTCGTAAATTGTAATTTTTTTTTTACCTTTTTATATCAGTTGAATTTATTTTCGATAAGAATCATTCTTAATACCAGGCGCAGCTTTTCAAAGGTTTTACATTATTTTTCGAATATTAAAATATCTAAAAATTCCTAATTTGTCTGAATCTTCTTACAGATACGACTTTGTAAGCTTTGACTTAAAAAAGAATTCCAAATACACTAGAATTTGTTAAACAACCTATGTTTCAGATTTTATATAATCCGTTTAAAGAATTATCAGGCAAAATGCAATGTTACATCCATATTTCTACATGTTTATTTTTTATCATAGAATCAATACACCTTCAAGAAAAGAAAAAAAATCCTGTCTGTGACCCAATGTTAAGCAAAAAGTCTACCCATTTACTTTATATTCTATATGTGCATTATATTTTAATAATTCACATGGAATTTTATAGCACAAATAATCCTTTGTTTCACGTTAATGTTTTATAGGTATGGTTAAAATATGTAGCTTAGAATATACAATGATAACATTCTAAATCTTTATGTTTCTATAACTTAAATATTCTTTTTTATAACTGGATAATGATAGATTACTAATTCAAGCTGAATCATTATATAAATTATTGATAAATCATGCTATTCATTTTTTTTATTTAAAAAGATACGAATGAATCAATATTAAATGCAGATCAGATGTACGCATTGAAGATTCATTTGAAGAACATCCTACATTATTCCTAAAGTTAACAGCTATTTCATTCGCGAAGAGAAATAGTTATTTCATTTTATCTGTAAGTCATTTTTGTAACTGTGTCAATATTGAATTCAATATCAAACATTGTCGTTTCATTTCATTGAAAACCATTGTGCTGATTTTATTTTAAACGTTTCATAACTATAATTAGATTTTGGGAATATATCTTAACTTTTTATTCCCTAAAATGATATCAATTTTATTGAAAAAATATTTCAATCTATTCATTAGAGAAAAAAAGGTTAATTCAAAAATATTATATTTCGTTTTTCTTTTAAAGAAAAGGGTGACAAGATATGAGAATCACTGCAATGTATGAATTTTTTTTCAAGATTAGATTGCTAGGTAAGCAATTCGGCGAACCATTTCATTGAATTGTCCCCTTTTCACCATCTCTGTCTTGTGTAATTTATATTGATTCATATAAATGGTAACGTGTTTTTTGTATAAAAATAGTTACTAAATAAGGTAAAAAGAGAATTCATTTCGGTTAGACTTTTACAGAAAATTTTAATAAGCAATTTTTTATATATACACTGCTATATACTATATGAAACAAAAATTTAAATGTTTATTTGTGTACCATAAAATATTTACTGATTACAAGGAGACTTTTTAAAAACATCTTACTTTTAAAATCCCGCAAAATTAATATATTTTTATTTACAAAGTGTTTAATTTTACTTATATGATTTTTACGTTCAGAAACTTACTACATCTGGACCAAGTTAATGATGTCGCGGAAGCCAGTTATAAAGGTGATCGCAGAATTGGGAAAGGATATTTGAAAAAAAATGTTAAGAGGATTATACTTGATTATGTGATAAAAGCAAATAAGGTAAAGCCAGGAGAGATGGAGCGGTCGGAGAGATTGCGCGCATATAGTATCGGGGGGAAGGAGTGGAGTGATCATGCAGCGACTGCAAGTAATTGTACAACAGCAGTAGTGGAGTGTCTACTTGAAAGTGCACGTTGATTGCTTTGAGCGTCTAAGATAAAGCATTGCTATTTTGTTTTGTTTTCCCAAAGTCAGTGCTTGAATTTTCATAGCTATTTGTCAGAATTTCCATACAATGTCAGTAGTACACAATATTTTAAACTTAAACGATTTCTCATAAGCTACTAATCTAGACTAGCAGTGCTCGTTTTAGTAGCGGCCATGTGTAAATAAAAGGCAGCGCAATCTCTCCTACCGATATTAGAGAGTTTGCGCATCTGCTACTTAGGATAGATGGCGCATGGTTCCCATTAGTTTCTTTGCTAGGAGAGATTGAGCAGCTTATTGGTAAATTTGCATAAAAAATGAAAAATGAAAATGGACTAATTTTAAGTTAAACGTGTTATCAAGTATCTTAATATTATTTTTTAATCGTATCTGGACTTTTTCTGATCCTTTATTTTTTTCCTTTAACCCTCTCATGCATGAATTATTTTGCAATTGTCTAAAAAAAATTTTCGCTGGCAAATTATCATGAAATAGATGAGAATAATCACCAGAAACTTGATTTCTAATTTATTTTTAATTCTTAAGGGAGTTTTGTGAGTAACCTCATATGAGGCTTGTATGCAGTAATGTTACATTTGTTACAATAGTGTTGTAAGTTTACATTTATTACAATTTACTTATTTTGCTTCTGGGAAAATTTTCAATTTTGATGAAATTGTTCGGAACTGTACATCAATAAACTTGACTGCGGCCCCAAATATATCTTGTTTTACTTGAACAGCTTTCATTCTTGAACGTCAGAGCAAATTTAACATCAGTCTTTTCTGGACAATGTTTGCCATTGTCATATCTTAGATCTTTTGCAACTAAAAGACAATTTTCTTTTATTTTCTGGTCACTTGAAAACAGGAGAAGAGCTTGCGGATGGTCGACCCTTTTTCTTCAGCATCAATGATGAGGTTCCCGTATTTATTAGGCTTGGTACTATGGTACTTTTGAACTGTAGTAAGTCATTAGCAGCTCTTCCTTCTTTTCTCAAAAAATTCTAGGCATTGACATTCAAAAAGTGAAAGAATATATGCATATACCAACGTTTATTTATTTGAGAATGACGATAAAGTGCCACAGGTGAATCCATTAAATCTACACCTCCCACATGATGGTTATACATTTGCACTGAGTGTGGTGTATCTATTTCTACAATGTACTTAGTTGCATGACAAATGTGTCTTCTAAGTAACATTCTGGGAAAAGCCTATAAAAATAATCTAAATGAGTATCTCCAGAAAATTCTGATTCATTTCAAGTTGAAAAACTGGGGATTCTTTAGAGAAAGCATTATCTTTGTTAGCGAACCAGCGTGTTTCTCTGATCATACTGGTTTTTATAGCCGGTGTCTTAGAAGTAAGATGTGTGTTATTATCAATATCATTCTTACTAATAGTAGTCTTGACGTAGTGTATAATATTCTCTCCCTCTTCATCACTCATTGCTTCAATATCATGTATATTTTTCTCAGCTAGTATGTAATCCAGATCGAAGTAGTCATCATCGTCATCAAATATATCATCTTCGGAATCACAAGGAAGAGCCATAAATTCTTCTATTTCTCTGTGACAAATATCTCTTTCTGAGATGCCACATTTGTTGCCCATTATAAAGCCTACAAAAGGCAAGAAATAATAATATAATAGCAATTTATAAAACAAACCGTTAATATAAATTATTGTACTCATTCGCCCTTTCATACAATTAAAAAAAATGTGAAGTCCTTTCTCATAATCCTATTACAGTTTAATTTCAAATTGTTTCCAAGCCAAGAAAAAAAAAAAAAAAAAAAAAAAAAAAAAAAAATATATATATATATATATATATATATATATATAACCATAAATGAAACATTATCATAACACCAACTTAAACAATGAAATAATTAAGTATGAAATAATTAGTTGACAATGAAAGATTCCCCAACACACTTAATATGGAATCAAAAACATTGAAAGAATAAGAAATTAAATAAAAATTGAATAAATTAAATGAAATGAAATTTGTGGAATTTAGACAGAATTATCAAGTCTCAATTGCCTAAATACCACAAATAAAATGAAATGAATGAGATGTTTCATCATCATATTAGCCATACATTGCTAAAAAAATATGATATTGGGACTACATCTCAAATACAATGATTAAAATCAGTGATAAAATAAAAAATAAAATACAATATTAAAAAGGAAAGAAGCCATACTTATAAATTACAGAGAGAACATTTAATAGAGACATTAAGTATAAAATCCATAAAGATGAAAAGAGATATAAATAAGATACCCTGCAGTTCATGAACCATCATGAAAACTCCAACATGACTGGGGAATGAATTGCATAAAAAATCATAACATGTTGCCAATTTTAGAAATATAAATTGCTTAAAAATATAAATTGCTTTGCAGTGATGCCAGAAATAATGTTAAAATATAATGGATTATAAAATAAACAGGAACATTAGTGCTGCCATCTATTAGTAAAAGTGAATATAATCTGAATCGAAGGAATTGGATGGAAATAAATGTTTCATAATTCAACCAAATTACTATCTTAATTGATACCAATTAGTTAAATAATAAATAAATGACATTAATTAATAAATAGAAAATCGAATTACATTAAAGGATGTATTAATGAATAATACTATGTTATAAATAAGTATTAAGATGGAAAAATTAATAATAAAAAACAACTTAAAATAGTGCTGCCCTCTAGTGGTAAAAGTAAATATAAAGGAATGGATGGAAATTAGTGTTTAATAATTAAACCAAATTACTATCTTAATCATAGCCATTAGTTAAATAATAAATAAATGAAATTGATTAATAAATAGAATGTTGAATAATATCTAAGTAATGTATGTATAAATTAATAATACTATGTTATAAATAAGTTGTAATATGGAAAAATTAATAATTAATGCAACATTAAAAATGTACCATTAAATGACAACAACGATTAAATAACTGTACTAAAAATGCAACATCAATTAAAATAAATTAAATTAAAATACTAAAGATTTGAATTAAGAATCAAAGAATTTAAAATTAATATTGATTAAATATTGAAATGAATTAGTCACAAATAATGTGGCTTCAAACAAAGTTAAATTAAATAAAAACACTTAATAAAATTAAAACATATTATATTAACACTGTATAAAAGTAAACATTATCTTAGAAGTAAATATGATATTGGCCACCAAATTTATTAATCCAAATCATTAGATCAAATACATTCTTAATATTAATGAATATAAATTCATTTAAAATAATTAAATAATGAATAAGTAAATCTAACTAAATTAATATACATATAAAAATAACACATCGCAGTCCATTATAAAATGTGTATGATCAAACAATTGTGTAAATCAAAATGCCCCCATTTTTTTTAAATATAAATTAACCATGCGTATTTTTCCATACAACGCCGCCACACACCTCCTCAATCCAACGTCTACCCACCCAACCGTCCTATTATAATTTTATATATATATATATATATATATAAAACTATATCGAAATATAAAATTCATTAGAATTGCCTTTTTATAGTTTTATATTTCTAAAAATTCGCATGATATAATTAAGAGCCTCAAATGAGGTTTGCATGCAGAGACAGCTGTAATTGCTATAACTGCATGGAAGCCACATTTGAGGTTTCACACTAAAACAGCCTCCATTCACCAAAAAAAAAATCTCATCTTTTTTTCTTTTTGTAATCAAAATGATGTAAGAAATATAAAAAATATTTTTACTTACTTGTTGTGCTTATCTGGGTGGTGGGAAGTACTTCCTAATTCTGTTGTTTTAGCATGCTTGGCTTTTGACAACAATATAAGATAAAAACTATACAAACAACATGAAAGGCGTGTGCTGCCATCTCTTGATTCTTTTTACAAGCTGATCTTGACTTCATATGAAGCTACCATGCAATTTATAATCCAAATAATTAGAAATAAGATTTTTTTTTAAATTATTTTTATTGGATAACCTCATATGAGGTTTTAATGCATGAGAGGGTTAATTAAATTTTTTTAATCGTTTTTAAAATTATTTCCTTTTTCTGATTCTTTAATCATTAGGTTGAAATATTCACTCCTAATACAATAATATTTGTTCGAAAAAACCTTACAACAATGTCATTTAAGTGCAATTATTATTGTTAACAGTTTAATTGTAGTTATTATTAGTAACAATCTCTCCTACCCATGTGCACAATCACACCAACCCTGTAAGGAAAGATTGCGCAAAATAACTTTCTGGGTTTTATTACAACTGTTTTATTAAATTGCAACATAACAACAAAATAGTAATGAAAATGCATAAAAAACAAATGAAGTAAAATTATTCATGGATAGTTTAGCAAAGAATTAATATTTAGATTTTTTATTATTATTCTTTTGAATTGTGCGCAGACTCTCCTAGATTTACCTTATAGAAGACCTTTAAAATTGGTAGTAATGGGCAACAGTCTGTTCTTTCTTTTCAAAAACGTCAAATGAAAGACTAAATAGCGAATATTTTATTAAAAATATTTATTTGTTGTTACTTTAATGATTTAATACAATAACAAATAACAATTTTGTATCAAAAGCTGAAATAAAGTGTCTCTAAAAAGTTTAACAACTTCGCAGCGTGGAAACTTAAGTAAAACTGCTTTAATTATAGAATTTTATTACTACAATAAAGCCTTAATGGAATTTTAATCACAGTATTGCGCAGTACATTTTAAAAAGCCTACTCGGATCACAGTCACTGAATTCTAAGATTACGCACTTACTCGAATATTGATGACTGTCGTAGGAGGATTTTGGCTTAAACTATTTAAAAATAATAATTTTACCTTGTTTTCCTGACATTAAATAATGCGAAGACTACTGTTAGGCGAAGACTACTGCAGACTACTGTTAATACGGGACAAATGAATTTGTCCCCTATTAATGCGCGAACTTAAGGATTTAGATAAAATGCTGTCTGGTTGGCGTTTTTTTTTCACTCTTCAATTATATAATGAAAGCTATTTTTTTACAGTTAGCAGTGGACCTCCACTAACTAATAAAACAGTTTTATTTTTGATACAGCTTTTGTTCTTATTAAAATCGGAGCTATACAATACTTTGAGACAATATTGTAGAAATATTGCAAAAATGCATTACGCTATTTGCGTCTGGTCTGTTATCCCCAAAAGGGGTTCTCCACATCTAGTTCTGTCCTCAGCTGCCCCACATTGTTCGTACTGTCGTCCTTTGTCACCAATATTTCAGTTCTTGTCAGGGCTCTCCGCTACTGCATATTGTGTAATGTTGCGGTCCCAGTAGTGAAGAGTCGTATGTAATACAACAAGTCGATGTAAAATTCAAATATAAACTCAATAAATTAATTCTTGGACACATTTTAGTAATAGTAAAATCAAAGGTAATATAAAAATCTTAAAAGTAGGCACAAAAATAAAGCAGAAATTGACTTATCATATTCAAAAAAAGAAATGACGATGAGATGACTATACGATTGAATAGTTTGAGTTCAAATGCCTTGCTCGGCACTGATGGCTTGAGATCTCTGTTGTTAACCCTTTAGCTACTAAAGCGCCCAAAACGCACGGCCAAGCAAAGTACTTGTTCCTGAGAACAGGTGTGTCATTTTCTCCCCCCAGAAAAATCCAACTTTTTCGTAGAGTAGAAGATTATCGAAATCAACGGGTCGGGAGACTCTTGTTCTGGTGATCTTAAGGAGGCTCCAATTTCGAAGATAGATGTTTCCTTATTGTGTTGATGGCAAAATGCAGGCTGAAGAAAGGGAAAGAAAAAAGTCTCAGCATATTTCAGCATTCGGGGGCTTGCCGTATTTTTAATGCGACTGGGTTTTAAGACTTCAGTATTCAAATGGTTAAAGGCGATAACACTAGAGGGTTAGATCAGCAACACAACTAAGGGTTGGAAGCTCTATGCGACATTTCCAAAGTTTATTTTATTTTAGTTCAAATTTAAAAGTGTCACTACTTGTACATTGAGCACATGAGTAGTACCGTTATTTTACTCTTACGCCATTTATGTTTATAGAATATAAAATTTTGATCACATTGAACTTATTTTAAAAAAAAGTATTTCTTACTATGTTCATCTGCTTATTGCTTTATTAAATGTTTGCGATTGTTTAAAGTTCAGTGTCATCATTTCAAACATTTTGTGGTAAACATAAGTTACCTAACAATACCATATGATTTAAGAAAAAGTCGGAATAATAAATATATTTTTTAAGAGAAAATTTTGCTAAAAATTTAATGATCGTTGAAATTTAATTATATCTTTGGAGATAGTTTACGTTATAGTGATAGAAAATTAGAGCATTACCTAATTTGAACGTTTGTGTTGAATCAGTTAAATAGTAAGAGATATTAGGAAAAGAAAAATATAGGTTAACAATAATGCATAAAGTAAATGATGGATAACGTGTTATTAGTATGCTAATATTTGCAATACATGCTTTATGATATTATGTTTAACATAATAGATGTTTCCCAAATATTTTACGAATTACAGTGAAATATTTTTAACATTTCTAAACGAGTTCAATTTTAAAATTATACAAAATAAGTCATTTTTAGTTGTCGCTAAGCATGTACCTTCGTCTCATGTACAGTGTATTCAAATTTATTTCTTTGCATGTTTATAAATCTGCAAATATTTTAGAAAATAAGGAATTTAATTCTAATATGACTCAAATGTAATTTACATGACTTGAAACGCTGTTATAAAATGTCGTTACTTTGTAAGTAACAAAGTTTTTGATTTAATAAATTAATACGGGAAGCATTATTTATAAGAGAAAAATCACTTATCATTTGAATGAAGGCATGCGGATGGTTAAATGAAAACAAAATCGTCTATAGTTTTATTTTTGATAAAGCATTTTTGTTAGAAATACATTAACAATCTTGTTTTATTATATGTTAGATACGTAACTTTTCTATTGTGTGTCGACCGTATATTACATATTTTTTAAAAAATCATTTATTTCAAAAATTGTATAATTAATTCTACTTACGGCCAGTTGCGATGATTTAACTTATTTTCTTTGGATATAACATTATAACAACTTGCTAAAAGTTAACTGATTCCTCTATGTATAACAATTCTAAACATTCTGATTCATTAGAGAAGCTCATTTATACCTTTCTTTTTTTTTTGACTGTTGGCTTTTTACTCCAATCTGTATAAAAGTTTTCGCATTATTATTCTTCAATGATAAAACTTAAAACATTCATTTTTCATTCAAATCAAAAACAGTAATACAAACAAGATTAAAACTTATAAAAATTCAGATTTTGGCAAATTTCCATTATATTTACAACCAAAGAGTGTGAAATCTAATACAAACAAACGCTAAATAATTTTCGGAAATTTAACATAATTGACAATGAATATTTTCAATTTAAATAAAATATTTCTATAATTTATTTTACATTTTTATGTACAATTTTCTTATATACTGAGTGGAAGATCATTTCTATTTTTTTTTCAGTATTGAAATAATTAGTAAAATTTTGCATTGTAATAAAATTTTGCAATCGTTATCGTTTATCACACAATTTCTTCTGAAGATACGTAAAAACGAAGTACACTTCGCAGATTGAAAATGAAATGGAATATAACATTTAGATCCACGTTACAAAGTTTATATTTAAATTTTCCAAACAATTCCGTATTTTAAAAATTGCTTATGCTGAAAAAGTAAAAAAGCAAAATATTTACCGAAAAACCTATAATATATATATTACATTTACAAAAATAAGATTGGAACCGGAATAAAGGCATCGATTTTCTATTTAGCTTTTTGTTCCGTGATTAGGAATACCGTATATTACAGAGTATAACGTGCACCTGAATTTCCGGTTTCACCTTTCTATTTTTAGGTTTGTTCGGAGTATAATTTTCAAAGAAATCAAAGTAATCATTGCTACTGTAAGTAAAATTTATGTAAATGTTTACTATGCTTCATAGTATTGAAAATACATGAAATGTATACAACTGAATAGTATGACGAAAAGAAACAATTTACATAAATTTTACTTACGATTTTGGATAGCGTGGCGCAAAAGATATACCAATTTGTTGAAATAAATGCATTTCAATGGAATGCTCTTTGTATATATACAGTATGTCTGAAAAATTCGGAAATGGTCCAATAATTCGAGAAATACACATAAGATGAGGGTTCTCATTTAAAAATTGCAAAGTCGGTCCCCTAAGACCCCCAGGGAATCCGAGAGGGGGGGGGGTGTCAATTTTGGAATCACAGAATAGCTTTTGGAAATATATTTAACACGTATTTTTCTGTTTTACAATCTAATGTGTACTTCTCGAGTTATTCGACCGTTTCGAGACTTTTCGTATATACTGTATATATATTTATATATTTATAAAATAAGATTTCTCTGTTCGGAAAGAATAAAAAGTTCAAAAAAAATGTCCATGTAGAAGAGAAAATGGGTTATAAAATAGATAAATAAAAAGAGGAATCGTGTAATAACAAGTTTTCACGATGCTTTAAGATATGCAGGACAGTTATAAAAATTATTTTTGAATACTGGAGATCTTGGTGATATTCAACCAATTAGCAAGTAAATATACATATTAAAAAACGTGTTTTTCAATTAAAAAATATACAAAACGCGTTTTCATGACCGATTAAAATAACAAAATTTATTTTCCATAGAAAATTATGTTTTCCAAATATATAAATACCTGTATATATTTTAATTTTAGTAAGTATACTAGAAATTAGAGGCAATGCATGTAAAATTAATCCACTGTGTTTTAGTAATAGTTTCGAAGAAATAATTTCTTATATAATGAAAAATACCTTTTCTATGTACTAAATAGCATGTATGAAAACAGATTATAATAATTAAATCTAATGTCCATCTCTCACAAATAACTTTTTTTAATTACTTCTGAATAAGGGATACATCCGTTAAAGTGATAAAGCATCTTACCTCAAGAAACTTCATTAGAGCATAAGAGTTTATTATACTGTGCATTCTAAAAACATCGTTGCTATACTTCGAAAACATTGTTGTAAAATACAGGGTGGTTATAAAATAAGTATCTCTATTTGGAGCTGTCTGTAGCTTGAAGGAATAACCGGAATGAAACAAAAATCGGTACACTTACTATTCGAGAAGGGGGGAGAAGAATGGAACAATAAAAAAAATAATTGCAATGATCGCCGACAGATGGCGCTTTTGAGTGTGACATGTAATGTGTAATATTGTGTACTGTGGATGTGTCACAAACGTCAATTACTTTACCGCATATCACAACATGTGCGAAACACCACTCCTGATGCATTACATTCCGCAGTTGAACAGTACGCCTGGATTGTATCCTCCAACAAAATGGCCATGTGGAACCTGAACATGATCGGCACCGCCATGCTAAAGCGTAGTCTCATTCACTGTGACATTTTCCAACAAATTAGGTATTCCATCTCTCCATCTGGTTTGACGCCTTAATTTTTTGTTCTTGCATTACACACTACATTTCACACTCAATAGCGCCATCTGTCGGTGATTATTGCAATTATTTTTTATTGTTCCATTATTCTTCCCCCTTCTTGAATAGTAATTGTACCGATTTTGGTTTCATTAGGGTTATTCCTTCAAGCTACAGACAGCTCCGAATAGAGATACTTATTTTATAACCACTCGGTATCTTAATCTCTGCATATTAATAAGGAAATGCATTTCTGTAAAATGTTATATGTTAATAATGTTATTGTGAAGTGATGCATATTTCAATAATATTTTTATTAATGTACTGAAATTATTCTGTAAGCGAAATATACACAAACTTTTATCATCGATTATATTAATTAGTGATACGTTTTCTAAATTATATTGTTATCTGCGGTTTGAATTTAAGTTTATATATCTACAGAATGTATTATAAATGTAGAATTTTGATGTCGCCTCAAAATATATTTGTAAGCAACAGTAACTAAATAAATAAATCAGCATCTAAACATTTTAGAAATGCGGTTGTTTTAAGACAATAATATATTATAAATATTTTCATTACAAAAAAAATAAACATAAATAAATAAAATCATTCATTCATATCATGATTTTTTGGGTTGAAAACAAACGGATGAATAAATATATAATATATTTCATGATATTATACCTAATCTACACCTAGTATGTTTTACAGCGAAATTTTAATGAAGTTATTTTCTATATATCTGGGAGGAATTTTGAAATAAATAAACATAATTAAACCAAAATTTCACTAAATTTATATTTAATATTTAATTACATATGACAATCCCTTTAATATTCAAAACGTTCCTTTCGGTTCCTAATATCCATATGGAACTTAATTCCTCCTTGTCTTATATAGCATAATAGAATTATAGATCAACAACTATTGCATACAATTTAAATTGTACTTTTAAAGGCCTTCATGAAGTATTATTACACGATAAATCCTTCTGTTCTGTTGATTAGTGTAATCGGAAACACCCCTTCTTACTTATTGTTGTTAGAAACTCAAAATACTGTGTCATTTTATGAAGACACACACCTTAATAATTTACGTTGACATACTTGAAATCTTATGATTAGAAATACGCTTGGTTTTCTAATTTGAAGTATTATAAATGAAATACCGTGTAACGTATTTAAATTTTACATTTCGATGAATGTTTTCTTGAATAAATGCAAATATGTTGTCACTATTTATTTACCAAAAAGCCCCCATGAATAACTATACTAGATTATATTGATGCATGCATAATACGTTGGCCCAGAAACTTTTGCAAAACTTTCAATAATTCTTAGACAACATTTTGTAATATCTATTTATTAATTTATTTTGTATGTCTTGAGCAAGTTTTATGCATCCTTTTAAAAGCTAAAGTATTAATGTAACTGAAACGAAAGCATAATGCCGATTTCAAGATCTTCATTAACACTCACAAAGAAATAATTAATTTCACGCAGAAAAGTTTCAAATGTTAATTATATTTTCTAATTAGAACTGCGTCCTACAGTGTGATATGCATGGTTAAATATATCTCTGAGAGTTAAATAATCTGAATTAGAAGCATTAATGGGTAGAAGAATCCATGGCTAAGTTTGAAGTATTTCTATGTCATATTTTAAAAATATCAATCGTAAAATTTACTTTCGTTATAATATATTATAATTACAAATATTTTAAACATTTTATCATATACATGATGATGCATATGTTATTGTATCGCATATTTGTTGGACAATCACCAAATATGACATAGCAGACATAGATGAATTGCACTTGCTACTATAAAGCGGCAGACAAATTGGACAATTCTTACAGGAAGTAAAGCTAATTGTTTGTTTTTCGTAGATCGTACTGCTTTATAGAAATAACAAAAAAAATTAACTTTCGATATTATAAACCTATGCAAAGATAATTTTACGCTACTTATGTAACCCTTTTTATTAATTTATGTTATCTCTTAAAAACATGTTATATTTATTTTTCCGAAAAATTATAGGAGTTTGTTGTTTTAAGCATGATGATTCCCAACGATAGAGTTCTATATTTTCTTTGATGGAGAATATTTTACTGAAAATATCATTGCTTTTATATATCTACATTTCAGAATAAGGTAATACATTCTGAAAAATTGAAGTTGTTAAAGAAAACATGTATGAGAAGAAGTCGAATAAATATATTTTAATGATTTATAATTATATCTAATACATTTATTTCTTTAGAAAAATTCAAATACAATTGCATGTCGTTTTGAGTTTCAACTTTTAACTTTGATTTTTATATCACACTTGATGGTTATTTGTTTCTTAAAAAAAAATTATAGCAAAATTAACATTGATTTTGATGTTACGCTTGTATTATAAATATTTCCATTAATTTTATACTTTAACTTATTTTTAAATATTGAACGTTTATTCGGTTTTGTAAGCAGTTTGTGGGAATCTCAACAGAGTAGATATATATCTATGCGTTTTTCTTGAAGTAGAGTAATTCTGCCCCATCTGCCCACCTCCAACAGCCGACGATAACTACAATGATCTCGAAGCAGCCGCTGTCGTCCTCCCCGGGCGCACGAACCCACTGGTCGCTGTCTTAAATTTATTGACTGTAGGTACAATTAAAGAAGACATTATTTCAGACACACAACTTAATACAATTTGTATTAATTTGTGTGTCTGAAATATCGTGTTCATAATTTATATCTTTAATGCACTCAGACGTTAATTTATGCATGAGTTGTAATTTTCTAACTGGACGAAAAATGTCCGTGCCAAGATTCGAACCTGAGATCTATTGGCTCAAGCTGCCATGCTCTACCAACTGAGCTATCGCAGTCGAATTCTGGAGGGCATAATTCATCCAGTTGGAAAATTACAACTCATATGATTTCTTTACCAATTTGAATAATTGTGTTAGGATTAATCTAGTGTAATCACGTATCCATTACCTGTTAGCTATTCTGTTGAGCTGATTCAAATATCAGACCAGATGCTATGATCAATAAGGTTAACTGGATGAATTATGCCCTCCAGAATTAGACCGGGATAGCCATTGTTAGAGCATGGCAGCTTTAGCAAAGAGATCTCAGGTTCGAATCCTCATGCCCGGACATTTTTCGTCCAGTTGGAAAATTACAACTCATATGATTTCTTTACCAATTGAATAATTGTGATAGGATTAGTCAAGTTAATTTATGTGTTGTTAATTATTGGATGTAGCTTTAGCTCGGGTGCTATCGGTTTCATTATCAAAATCTTAAAACGTTACTACCGCTCCGGTGCTTAATTGAAGGAAGGGACCTCCGAGGTCGCACCCTACCTCCTCGACAAAATAACGGTGGTCATAGATCACCCTCGGGTAAAAAAATCAGCAAGAAACCTTTTAAATATATATGATTTTGAAGGTATTTTGAAGGTTTCTGCAGGTATTTTGAAGGAAAATGAAAACTGCAGGTTTCTTTCAGGAAATATTACAGGTTTTTTAAAGGTTTTATTCAGGGTTATTTCAGCACGCTTATAACCTTCCATTTACATTCAAAAATCATTACAGGTATTTTGAAGAAAAATGGAAACAGCTTTTCATGCAGGAAATATGAAGGCTTTTTAAAAGTTTTTGTGCAGATTTATTTCAGCAAGCTAATGGCCTACAAATTACCTTCAGTGACTTAGCAAATCTTAACCTAAAATCACTACAGACATTTTGAAGGAAAAGAAAAACTGCGTTTCATGCAGAAAATTTTAATGATTTTTCTAAATGTTTTGTTATAGACGATATGGTTAAGAATCTAACTCATATTCAAATAGCTTTTTACTGGAAAAGGCCAGAGCCACATAGAGGGGGAGGGGGGGAGATAATTAAAAAATATTATGTTGGTTATATCCTCCTTCTCTCAGTGTTTAATAATTTTATAATATTTGAAAATAATAAATTTAAAAAAGAAAATTAGTTAAAATTTAAATTAATTGTTCAAAATTCTTCGAGGGGTGTGTCCCCCCCCCCCCGTCTGAAATCAACACTGTCCTGAAATACCCAATTTTAAGATAATTTTTTTGCACTATTATATAAAAGTTAAAAGAAAAACAGGACAAAAATTAACTGCCATGAGTGATTAAGGGCAGTACCCCCCTCTCCCCCTCACACACTACGAGATGAATATTTATAATTTATCTTTCTCTGAATGTTTAATTATTTTAAGTTACTCAAAAAATAAATTTTACTGTCTTTAAAAATTGAAGAAAAAAAAAATGTCGATTAAATTACAAAACCTGGAGGGTGCCCCCCCCCCCCCCCCCCCGCCCTTTTCTGACTTCATTACTTCCCTGAATCTCCATTTAGGGTCCTTTTTAAACACACACTCGAAAAGAATAAATTTAAATAACTCTTTCAAATTCGGCGAAAAAGAAAATTACATTAATTAAATTTTAAAATCAGGGGGTGTGCCCCCTGCCCCCCCCCCTCTTAGCGAAAATTTTTTAGTTCCTCTTTCTTTTAGTATTGAATTATTTTAAGTTACTCATAAAGAATAAATTTTACAATGTCTTTCAAAGAAAAAGAAAATTTTGTTTATTAAATTTCAAATTCTCCGGGGGGGGGGGAGATCCTGCGGGCCACCCATGCCCTAATTCAACACTGCTTTGAACTACCCCTTTGAGATAAATTTTTAACACATAAATATAAAAAATAATGAATAAATGACTTTTATGGGGAATTTCAGAGGGAAAGCCCCCCCTTCCCCCCAGCGGGACATTTGTACTTTCTCTTAGTGTTTAGTTATTTTAAATTACTCGAAGAAAGAATAAATTTACCGTTTTACAAAATCGGTCAAATAAGAAATGAAATAAATTAGAAACTAAATTTCAAACAAAATAAGAAATTAAATTTCCATCCCCTTTCCACTTTTTGGAGCCCCCCTCACTCCCCCCCTCCTATGATTAAAGCTAGTGGGATAATACAGGTGGTATTAATAACTTCAGACATGACTGCCAGTTTTTATGAAAATTACTTCAAAAAACAAATGAAAACATTTGATTTTTTTTAGCAACAGACACGGCATTTCTGACTCCATAGTGATGTTCTAATGGAGGAAGCACAGACTCAACTCAACTCTGAGCTGAGCCGAGCCTGTTTACATTTTCTTTTGACTCGCGGCGTTGATAACGTTCGTGTATTAATTTCCGTAATTCGCTACCGCTAGCTTTGTTAATGTAATAAGTAACGCCTTAATTAATTTTGTGAATGTTTATACATAGCCATAAGATGGCTAAAGATATGTACTGACGTATTTCTACAAAACTAGGCTCTCTTTTAAAAAATTAGATAGATTCACGTATTTATAAAAAATACCACGAGGCCTACCAAAAAAAATATTTTTAAGCATTTAAGTATTTTTAATGTGTCGTTCATATTATCTTATTTTAGCCCCTTTTTTATATACTTTAATAGCGATGGAGTTAATTTAAATTTTGTTGCTCCCACAATTATGATTATGCCAAGGTTGCAGCTATGATTTTACCGAAATCATCGCCAAGCTTACATATGCATCTTACATATGCCGGGGGTCGATGCAGGTTTTTTCTCTTGGGGCCCATTTTGTAAAAAATAAAGATTATTTTTGTGAAATTTATTATATTTTTGTGAAAAATAACTTTTGTAACGAAAGTTGAAATCCAGTTAAACTCAAATTCGAACCAAGCATTTATAAACAAAAACTTCTTAAAATCCTTTTGTTACTTCTCTGGTGAACTTGTTTGTTTACAAATTACACATTTTAAAACATCATAAAATAATAAATAAATAATAAATGGTAAGTTCTTATGGAACAGAATTTTGTGAAAAGACCTATTTTAGTAAAAGTAATTTTGTGAAGGGTCGCATTTTATTAAATTGATTTTTGTGAAAAGGCCTTAAATAGGCCCCAAATTTTGCCTGGATCGACCCTTGTATGCACATATATACCAAACACACATGCCATATACGTCATTATATACATATTTACATCTTATATGTCAATATATATATATATATATATATATATATATATATATATATATAAATATATATATATATATATATATATATATATATATATATATATATATATATATATATATATATATATATATATGCATCATATGTGACTATAACTTTCTGCCATATAAATCACAAAATGTTAAACACATTATATAGTATTATTATAATGTCATATTTGCTTTATAATTTGGTGAGATAAATCTTGGTCGCTGGATGGTTTTAAAAAATATATTAATTTTACATTATCTTATAATAAAAAAAATGCAGAAAATGAATCCTGAAAAAGTGTTTTATGGTGTTAAATGGATGAATAAGCTAATTTTTTTTCTTTAAATCCAAAGTTCTTCCTTATTACAAACAAGTAACATCATCCAAAATTTTAAAATATGCTATCAAGCAGAGGTGTAAAAATCTAGGCGCCAATGGGTCGATTCTCACCACTAAATTTTATTAGTATTCTTTGGCTAAATTTTATTGGTATACTTCACCTAAATTTTATAAGTATTCTAATTAGTCGAAGAATACTAAAAAATTAGTGGTAATTTGCCCATTGACGACTGCATTTTTACACCCCTGCTATCAAGTATAAAAATATAGCAACAAATATTTTGTTATTAATCGAAAAATGATATCTGACACCTGTAACAAACCAATTTGGCAAACTGTCTTGGAAATAGAAGAAAAAGCTTTTAATTGCATTTAATAACATTTCACGTTTCATGTTCTTTGGGGTCACACATGTGCACGGAAACATAACGATCACCCTAGCAACTGCCATGCAACTCAAGAGTTCCTTTTGCTAAAGTTTTCTTTTCTGGTGAACTTGTTTTGTTTGAAAATTACACATTTTAAAATCAAACAAAATAAAAATAATTAATGAAGAATACGTTTTTATGGAATGAAATTTTGTGAAGTTGCTTGTTTTATTGTAATAAAGTTTGTGAAAGGGCCCTGTTTTATTAAGAGAAATTTTGTCAAAGCATGCCAAACAGGCCCCAAATTTTTCCTGGATCAAAACCTTGAGTGTGAAAATTTTCATCATTTAAATAAAAGCCTGTCATGCAGCATATGGCTGCGCAAATATTTTATTTTGGACTACCATTTCATCGGTAAGTAATTTATTTTATATTTTGGAATGTAAATGCAATACAGAGCAATTATTAAAAAGGATTGCTATGTATGTGGATGAGAATCTTCTATGTTTTAAGCCGATAGCAGATTCATGTGTTTTGTTATGTGTTGGTAATATTTGTTTTGTTTCTCATTTCCAAAATAATTTTCATCAATAATAATAAAAGTTAAAATGTTTCGATTTAAAAAATGAGATGGCTGACCGCGGGCGATAAATCAAAACATTTGTTTTGTTTCTGTCATAATCAAGTTAAAACATTTAAACTTATATTATTAAATATAAATAAATTAGTCGATAAAATTAAATAATGTGTTTATAATAAGTAAATATGGATGAAAATTATTTTGGAAATTAGAAACGAAACAAATATGTCAGGGCTTGAATTTGAGGGGCGGGCGGGATTGCGGGATTCGCGTCGAAAATTTTGAAATCCCGCCCAAAAAAATATCGTTGGCGGGACCCTCCCGCACAAAAAATGTCCCTTTTTTTCGGAGAAATTTACATTATTTAATTTACCTGCAACCTAACGATAAATTTCGTGATTTTGTTCCCGCAACCGATCGCCGAACTTTGCGTTTTTTTCGCGACTAATCGATGAACTTTGCGCTTTTTCTGCGACTGATCGAAGAACTTTGTGCTTTTTTCGTGACAGATCGACGAACTTTGTGTTTTTTCCGAGACTGATCGACAAACTTTGCGTTTTTTCCGAGACTGATCGACGGAGTTTGCTTTTTTCCGTGACCGATCGACAAAATTCGCGTTTTTTCCGCGACTGATCGACGAACTTTGCGTTTTTCCCGCGAGTGATCGACGAACGTTGCTTTTTTTTACGGTCTTTTGACAAAATTCACAATTTTCCACGGCCCTTTGATGAATTTTTTTTTCGCAATCTGTCAACGAAGTTAGCCATTTTCCGTGATCCTTGATGAATTTCGCGTTTTTTTTCTTGGCCTTCGGACGAAATTTGCATTTTTTCAGCGATCCTTCGACTAATTCGCCTTTTTCCGAGATCCTTTGACAGAATTCGCTGTTTTTTTTGGATTCTTCGACGAAATTGCCTGTTTTTCCGTGATCCTTCAACGAAATTAGCAGTTTTTTCCACGATCCTTCGACGAAATTGGTGTTTGTTTAGCAGCCATTTGACAAAATTTGCATTTTTTCGTGATCTGTCAACGAAATTAGCCATTTTTCGCGATCCTTTAATGAATTTCTCATTTTTTCCTCGGCTTGTGGACAAAATTCGCATGTTTTTCGTGATTCTTTGACGTAATTTGTCGTTTTTTCGAGATCTTCGACGAAATTTTGTTTTTTCGAGATCTTTCCACGAATTTTGTCATTTTTCGAGATTCTTTGACGAATTTTACATTTTTTCCGAGATCCTTCGTCGAATTTTGTCGTTTTCTCAAGATCCTTTGGCAAATTTTGCCGTTTTCTCGAGATCCTTCGACGAATTTTGCCGTTTTTTCGAGATCCTTCGACGTTTTGTCTACGTGGACCTGGACATGGTGTGTGCATTGTGCATTTGGACAGGAGGTCTGGTTGGAGAATTCAAAATATTTTCAGTCTTTGCCACATCTCAAAGTCAAAACATGCGTTGTGTGTGCACATGTGTGCGCTTGGAGGGGGGAGGACAAGTCAAAATATTTTCAGTCCTGGCCACATTTCAAACTTGCACCCATGCACTGGATGAAGCTGGAAAATATGTCGGTCGCTTGCAAAGAAAAATCTCAAAATGCATCAGTCTGTTGCAGAAAAAAAACCAATGAATTTTTTCAGTTACACAAGGAGTCGGGTATTTTGTCATTTTGCTTCAGCAGGAAACTTCAAAATTTGTCGATCAGTAGTGAAGAAAGATCTTAAATTTTATCTGTCAGTCGCAGAAATAACTTCTTTTAGTTCCACAAAAGGGAGGGGGAATTGGGTGTTTCATCAAACTTCAGAAGTCGTCGATCGGTTGCAAAGAAAAATGGCAAAATTTTCCAACTGGTTGCAGGAAAAACCATTCTTTTCAGTCGCACAAGGGAATTCTGATATTTTGTTAATTTGTCACAGAATAAAACTGCAAAATTTGTCGATCAATAGTGAAGAAAGATCTTAAATTTTATCTGTCAGTCACAGGAGAAAGCGATTTTTTTAGTTGCACAAGAGGGAGAGGAAAGAACTCGGGCATTTCGTCAATTTGTGGGGTTTTTTTTTGGTTAACGTATGCGAAATGTACATATATATATATATATATATATATATATATATATATATATATATATATATATAAGTTACTAACCGCTGTTTGAATGATTTTTATTGATTCTAGAGATTGCTGCACTGTGAGTTTCGTACATCCAGGGGTGTTTTTTTTTTGTTTGGGGGGGGGGGGTAATGTAGGCCAAGCGTACATATATATGTTACTAACTGCTGTTTGAATGAATTTCATGCATTCTCGAGATTGCTGCAAGGTAAGTTTCATACATCAAGGGTTTATTATTATTTTTTCGGTTAATGTATGCGAAGCGTACATATATATGTTACTAACTGCTGTTTGAATGAATTTTATGCATTCTAGAGATGGCTGCATGGTGAGTTTCATGCATCCAGGGGTTTTTTTCGGTTAATGTACCCGCTTAATCCGGTAACAGATAATTGCATACCCCGCTTATATAAGTGTTTTCACAGTGTTCTCCTCTAATAATGGGATCCACTGAGTATCGCAATGACCTATGCCATCAATATATGGATTCATTCGGGGTGATGCACAGGTGGCGGTGCCCTGACTGGTCGCAGCGCATACGGAAGGCAGATGCTGGTTGTGCACGTTATATATCCCTCAGTACATGGGTGCGACGGTTGAGTCGCTGACGGACGCCCCAGCTCAGTTTTATACCCCGCTTATATGCATAGGATACCATGAAATTTAAACAGTTCCCAAAAGGTTCATGTTAAATGTACTCGTTTAATCACATAAAACACAACTCCCATCAAATATCTGTGTATTGCTCATTGATATTTTGTAGTATATGGTGGAGTTTATATATTAGAAAACGGAGTAAAGAAATGCAGTCTCCAAAGTCTGAAAAAAAAACTTCTAAGAAGAATTTTGTTTTTTATGAGAAACAAAGTATATTTTGCAATGAAAGGTAAAAGGATTTTGCGTAGAAATAATTTTTTTTCAAATTTATTTTAATTTTACTTAAATTACATAGTTTTACTGAAAAATCAAACCCCATTAATGTAAATAGTTTTTGTAAGAATGTACACTATGTGCTTTAGTACATACTTATGTATATAAGAGTGTGTATAACAAAATAAATTATTAATTGAAATCATTACTACAATAATTAATTTTCAAACTATTTTGTAAATATTTATTGTTTGTTAATATTTACCATGCCTGTGTTATGATTCAAATGATAACGTATGTAGTAACTGTACATTAATGGTATCTTCGCTTAAATGCATACCCCACTTAATTTCCCCTATATAATGTCATATATGCTTTATAATTTAGCAACAAATCTTGATCATTTGGCGATTCATGCTTGGGGGCTGCTATTAATAACACGAAAGTACACATTTTTGTTAATTTCTCATTTGCATTTCAATATTATTATTAATATTATTATTGCATATCTGCGAGATCAATCTATAACTGGTTAAATTTCCGATTTTGGTTGCAATGTTTTTTTTAAATTCCTTATTTTAAATGGAAATTGACCTTATCAAAATTGAAAAAAATACTCTATCCTCAGCTGCTGTCCTCCACAAAAAAAGCTCCCGTTGACTATAGGACAAAATTAGCACTCGCCAATCGGCGAGTAATACTTACTGAAAATTTGGCGATTGACTTTATTGCCACCACTGGTCAAACTTAATAGTCACACTCACCAATTGCGATGATTGAATGGAAAATGATTTTTTCCCCTGCTGTCGCTCGACAAACTTCGCAACTATTTGGCGAATTTCACGATTTTTTCTCCGAAATCATTTGACGGATTGTAATTTTTTTTTCTCGAAGCCATTCGACAATACATTTTTTCACGGCTTTTAAATTATTTAAAAAAATTATTTTTTTTCCTGCAATAATTTTGCGAAATTCACTATAGTTTATGCGATCGATTGATAAAATCTGCTATTTATTTCAAAGATTCCTTGATAAAATTAGCCTTTTTTTGTGGTCATTTAACGAATTTCGTGATTTTTCTGCAATTGATTGACAGATGTTGCGATTTATTAACCGTGACGATTTGCCGAATTTCCTGATTTCTTTCCTGAGACCATTTGATGAATGTCGTGATTTATTAACCGTGACAATTTGCTGAATTTTCTGATTTCTTTCCCGAGATCATTTGACAAATGTCGCGATTTCTTTCCCAACACCATTTCATAAATTTCGCTTTTTATTCCACTATTGTTTGACAAATTTCGCTGTTTATTCCACAATCGGTTGACAAATTTCGCTGTTTATTCCACAATCGTTTGACAAATTTGTTATTGGCCAGTGCTGAAAAACACTGGCGAGTAAAAAAAATCCATGTACTGGTCAGTGGCCAGTGAGTAAAAAAGTTAATTTTTACCTATACCATTGACATTAGCTACCAAGTGTTACTGCGGGAGCCATCATTGGCTCTTAAGCTTAGAGTAAAAATGTCAGGGGGTGGGTATATTTTGGAGGAAAAAAGTGCAGTGTAGATTCAGATTTTTTTATCAGGAAAAACCGGATGTATTTTTCAAACTAAAACATCCAGTTATAATACAAATTTTTTTATGTAAATGGAATATATAAATTTTTTACCTAAGTGAAGTCCTATACCTAATGAATGGAGTTATTTTGGACAAAATGGGAAGGGAAGTACAAGCTTTTTGCTTAAAGGAAAACGAGGTATTTCAGACAAAAATAATGAAAAGAAAATAGTTTTTTGCCTGAAGGAAAAGTGAAAGTATTTCGGACAAAAAAGTGAAGGGAAAATAGTTTTTTGCCTGAAGGTAAAGCGAAGGTATTTGGGACAAAAAAGTGAAGGGAAAATTCAGGTTTTTGCCTAAATCAAATATAGAATGAGAGACACTTCATTCTTATTATGTCAACTTTCATAAGCTAGTATATTTGGATACAACCCCTCATATTTCTGCTTCCTTTTGGGAACAACGAAATTCGAGCTTATTCTATCGACGATTACTATCAGAATTTTCAAGCTATGTTTTTGAGACTTTCATAAAAGTTGGTCCATACATTTAGCTAATATATTACGCAAAGTATATTTTGATTGAATTCGCGCATGCGCAGTGAAGCAATATTTAGTAAACCTGCTCATTTTTCATGCAGTTTTTATTATTTTTTAATTCTGATTAGAGGTTGTTGTGTACAATTTTGTTTGTCATATTTTCTGAAAATAACTTGTTTTTATATTAAAAACTCTGCAAATTATAAGCAAAAAACTTTGTAAACTTTTGGACTGTTTTTATAAAAACGCGAATTTCTCTTCGTGTATACACGCTATCTTCATAAAAATTAACCCAAATTATTACAGTAAGCCTCTTAATGATAATCTACAGTTTGAATGCTTTTGCAATATCAGTTTCTACAGGGTTATCCAAAAGATATTCGTTTTTCTTCAATTTGTTGGCGGCCCCTTATGGGGTTTCGGGAAAAAATCTTCGCGGAAATATATGACGTTTATCATTTTGTTTACACTTCTGAAGTTTCAGGATAATTCCTCATGTATCTTTCTAGATATTTAACAAAACGTCTAAAATCGCAAGTGACTGATCATCATTGGAAATATTGTATATATATATATATATATAGTTTTTAAATGTCGAGTCCCCCTACTTCAGTAATACGAGTTCTACCGATGTCAATAACACTTTATAAGGTTCTTTATTTACTTATGTTTATATTATATTTAGTTTATAAAGATGATTAGTATGGAAATAAGTATTGAATATATTAAAAAAGATTTGTAGATTTTTTCAATCTAAAAGTTACTCATAAACGTAATACATACCATTAATCAAAATTTTAAAAGGTGTCATTTGACACCGGAAGAAATAACGTTAAGTCAAACAATTAACTGAGAATTTGAATTCATCGTAGACATCTTAAACTTAACTTGTCGCTGAAAATTTATGTTTGAATGATTAATAATATCAAATTAAAAAGAAGAAATCCTTATACTTAAGATGAATGCTAAGATTTTCTGTTTCTGCATAACAAAACGTAAACGTAATTTAGCATAAAAAGATGCGCTTAAAGCTACTTATACATTATCACTAGTTTATCTTGATGTCTTATAACAATACGTTTTATGTATTTATTTACGTTCTAAATTAAGAAGCATTTTTTTATTACATACATCTTTACTTGTTTTTTTTTTAACTTCTATTTTATTATGATTTTTACATTAACTATGTATGGGGTTGTAACTAAAATTAACTAAAATGAAAAAACTCTTAGAATTTCCAAAATTGATAGGCCGAATTTAATTCATTCCTCGCACTTCCAGATAACATAGATAATACTAACATAGTGTGTGATTATAATACAAAATGATATTTGGAGTATGTTATCTTATATTATCGTTCTAAGAAGGAGTGACATCGGCATTATCTATTAAAAAATGAACAATATAATATGATTTTCGATCGGGCGATCGTTTTTCTTCGGTTACCTGCATCTGAAGCAGATATTGTCGCACAATTGTGAAAAGGCATTACATTCTCTGAATCTTATACCAACATTTAGTCTAAAAAGTTGATTTTTGATGAAATGGCTCTGTTATGAACAAAAAAAATTATTATTTTTTTTGCCTACTTCTTTTTTGTCTACATTTTTCGAGCTCGAAAAAGTAATTAATCAATGATAATTTTACTTTTTGGTGGCATAAGAGCTTTAACAAAAAGGATTAGCTTTCTTTTAAGTAACAAATGAAGGAAATCGGTCGAATAGTTCTCGAGAAAAATGGCCGCTTAGTTTGAAAAACATGTTTTCGAGAAAACAAGTTAAACATTGTACAATAGCGTTAAATTCAACGAGCGGCGTTACATTTATTGAGCAAAAAATATTGTAAGGAATATCACAAAACTGCTATAGGACAACACTCTACACACTACAGGGATGCAAAAAATCTAAAATAAAAAATATATCGAAAATTTTGACACAAAGAAATATAAGCTCCTCTTTAATAAATTAAAAACCTTAATTTTCCTGGGAACAATGGGAAGTAAAATAAAAATCAGTAATAAAAAATATAAATAATACTTAATTTAGCATCTTTGATACCCCATCCCATTTCTGATTATTTTAAATAGTAATGTAAAATAGTACACTTGCACATTTCATTCCTCTGACATATTGTTTTATATTTCTGCCAAAACAAATAAGTTTTACACTATGTATATATATATATATGTATATATATGTATATATATATATATATATGTATGTATATATATGTATATATATATACATGTATACATATACATATATATACATATGTATATATATGTATATGTATGTATGTTCTATGCATTTCTCCCGTATGTATGTTTTTAATTTAAATTTGTATATATATATATATATATATATTGTCACGGAAACTATAATTTTAGCTTCAAATAGCTCATATTAAAAGTTCAAAAATTAAAAAAAAAATTATAAATAATCTATGAAATGTACACGTAAAAAGTTTTGAAATATATTAACAGCATTATAACGTTTATTCCATTTAAAACTATTTTGTATATTTTCATGGTTAAAAACTTGACGTCAAAAATATTTAGAATATTATTCAACTCTCATGTAAGCAGTCTCTTAAAGCTTCTACGTATAAATTAATGTTGTTATAGATACTTAAAGAAACTAAAAAGGTTTAAGGGATATTTTAAAATTATAAAACTGTAAGTAATCTTAAAATGAACTAGAATTTGTTTAATGTTTATGCATTCATATACGTAATATTTGTTTATAACTGTAAGCACTGCAGCACAAAACAATATATTTTTTAGAAGCACCCTAAATTAACAGGCATTGCAATGCATGAATAACATAAAATAAATAAAATATATAGTTGCTTCAAACTATGTGACAATACATTATCTTTGGAATTGACTAGAGCTAAATAATTAATTTAGAATTTATTAACTAGATTTTGAAATCTAGCTTTTTTTATATAATTCATTTAACGAACTTTCTTACGTTTTTTAGGTGCGTTCGTAATTATATAAATACGTAGCACCTATAGTCGTCGTTTGGTCCGTCCGTCTGTCCGTCCGTCTGTCTGTCTGTCCGCATATAACAACGCAAAAACTACCCAACCAAATGGTTTGCAATTTAAAATATATTATCTTTGCAGAATTTTGTCGAGACATTTCAAATTTTATTAAAATCGAATCAAAACTTTAGGAGATATTAATAAAAATATTTATTAAGAAATTTGAATTTTTTTTTTTTTTAAATCGGTGCTTTTTTGTTATAGGAGCTTCCGAGGTTTAATCGTCAAGCGACCGAGATACTTATTTTATGCCAGAAATGAATCTGCAGACGATATAATTCATTTCACAGAATTAAAAATCATCAAGATCTGAATATTTATATAACTAGCTGATACATATATATCTGAATATTTATATAACTAGTTAAGATATTTGTATGAACAGTGTCATAAAATATATACTTAACTAGCTGTTTAACCCGTTCTACGCACGGGATATCATGAATTTAATTCTAAAACGTGCGTACGAACGCACCTCGTTTGTAACGTTTGACGTACAATTTCCAACTTGTTTTTAAATACAAATGTAAATTCATGAATTGGAATGCAACATCATCCGCACATAAATTTAAAAAGATATATTTGACATATTCTTTAATTATAGTGTTTATAATTACATTTGAAATTAAACACATTCTGATATTTAAAAATGTTTTAGGGGTAAGTTGGGATAAATTGGGTAAATTTTTAACACGTATCTATTGCACATATATTACGTTTTTAAAAATAATTTTTAACTTTGTAAAATATTTTTACATATTTGATGGCAACATTTATATTCCATAAGCAAGTTTTTTTTTATTTCAATCTCGCAACATGTCCAATTATGTTGTTGTTTAAAGAATGCTTCCTTTTTATTGTTGTTTTAAAAACTTTTAAAAAGTACTATTAATTTTTATAGTTTGTGAGTAGTATTTACCTTTTATTTGTGTACATAGGATTCTGAACTACAGTTTGTCAATAACACGTAAGAGATATTTTGAATATTTCTTGTTTTATGATTATTTTTAGTTGATGGAGAAAAATGGGTTAATAATTTTGACTTAAAAAGTCATTCTAAATTTTACAAATATTAAAGAATGAAAATGATTTTGAATGGAATTTTAATGTAAAATATTTAATATTTACATATTTATCTTAAATTTGACGGTATTTTTACTTACTTCATAGGAAAACAATATAATTTGAATTATTTATTCTTTAATTAGTGAATATATTAATATTTTATGTTAAAATAGTTTTTGTTCGATCCAAACATACAAAAATGTAGAATATACAATTCTTAAAATATTTTATGCTCAGGGTAACCACTTGACATACAAATGATAAAATATGTTGAAATAATCATTCTTTCTCGTCCGTAAAACGTACGTTACTCACAACAACATATGGAATCTAACCCCACTGAAGCATTCCTGGATAAAAATTATAAAGACGTGATACAATGATAACCGTTTTCAGAAAGTATCCAAGGCTGTTGAAACTTTGAAGTTTGAAACAATAGAAAAAAACGTTGAAATAATCATTCTTAATGTGAATTAAGTGTGAATTTCTGCCTTCCTTCCATCCTCTCATTTAAACGCCATTCCTCACAAGATGACAGATTGTTTCTCAAAACACGTTCCACCTTCCATACCAGAAACATTTATTAAAGTTACACCAACAATCCTTGGAATTTTAGAAATTCTTTAAAATAAGTCAAATTTCGAGTTAAAACGTTCGATCCAAACATACAAAAAAGTAGAATATACAATTCTTAAAATATTTTATGCTCAGGGTAGCCACTTGACATACAAATCGATAAAAAAAAAAAACGTTGAAATAATCATTCTTTCTCGTCCGTAAAACGTACGTTACTCTCCACAACATATGGAATCTAACCCGACTGAAGCATTCCTGGGTAAAAATTATAAAGACATGATACAATGATAACCGTTTTCAGAAAGTATCCAAGGCTGTTGAAACTTTGAAGTTTGAAACAACTGTTTAAAACTTTGAAGGAGTATGTGGGATGATATTGAGAAACGAGTTAAAAGTTCTGTTCAGTTGTCTATTTCTTCTAGCAACTGTAATCTGCTGTGGCGTGATTTCTACCTTAACCTGCTTATCTCTATACTTCTAGATGTCTTTCAATCGTATCTAGAAACTTGACATGACGCTTCTGGTAGCTTTTAAAGCTTTGCTGTTAAATGTGAATTAAGTGTGAATTTCTGGGTGCTTTTATGTCTTTGCAGCTAAATGTGAATTAAGTGTGAATTTCTGCCTTCCTTCCATCCTCCCATTTAAACGCCATTCCTCACAAGATGTCAGATTGTTTCTCAAAACACGTTCCACCTTCCATACCAGAAACATTTATTAAAGTTACACCAACAATCCTTGGAATTTTAGAAATTCTTTAATATAAGTCAAATTTCGAGTTAAAACGTTCGATCCAAACATACAAAAAAGTAGAATATACAATTCTTAAAATATTTTATGCTCAGGGTAGCCACTTGACATACAAATCGATTAAAAAAAAAAAAAAAAAAAAAAAAAAAAACGTTGAAATAATCATTCTTTCTCGTCCGTAAAACGTACGTTACTCTCCACAACATATGGAATCTAACCCCACTGAAGCATTCCTGGGTAAAAATTATAAAGACATGATACAATGATAACCGTTTTCAGAAAGTATCCAAGGCTGTTGAAACTTTGAAGTTTGAAACAACTGTTTAAAACATTGAAGGAGTATGTGGGATGATATTGAGAAACGAGTTAAAAGTTCTGTTCAGTTGTCTATTTCTTTTAGGAACTGTAATCTGCTGTGGCGCGATTTCTACCGTCACCTGGTTGTCCCTATACTTCTAGATGTCTTTAAATCGTATCTAGAAACTTGACATGACGCTTCTGGCAGCTTTTAAGGCTTGGCTGTTAAATGTGAATTAAATGTGAATTTCTGGGTGCTTTTATGTCTTTGCAGCTAAATGTGAATAAAGTGTGAGTTTCTGCCTCCCTTCCACCCTCACATTTAAACGCCATTCCTCGCATGATGTCAGATTGCTTCTCAAAAACACGTTCCACCTTCCATACGAGAAAATTTATCAAAGTTACACCAACAATCCTTGAAATTTTAGAAATTCTTTGCACACCTTTCGAATGGTTCCAAAGGAACCAGAGAAAAAGATTGAATATTTCTTTGTCGGAAAAGTGAATGATTGAACTGCGAGATAACGTTGACCTTCAGCTACCAACATTCTACTTTTCATTGGATGCAGCTTAATAAAATTAACACGAAACACAATTGCATAGTTGTACCTTATATTTTCCCCTCAAGTATTTTTTTTAATTACCATCATCAAAATATTCATAAGTTAAATTCTTCTTTCTTGTTTGACACATATTGCTGAAATAAATTAATTAGAATGTGTAGTTATTTACAGTAGAAGCTTTAGTTTGAACTTACAGAGACTGGTAGGCATGTTCGAAGTTCAAAGTAATTGATTATAAAAATGAAAACTAATTTTCATGACATAGAAAATTAAAGGAGGATTATATAACAGTACAGAATGTTATAATTTCTTCAATTTGTATTATTATATAATTATTTAATTATAAAAACGTATTACACTCTACAAGTAAAATTATTAGAAGCATGATAATCTTAAAATGTCAAACATACCTACATATAGCTAATATAGCTATATCTAGATCCCAAATAAAGTCATAATGATAGAAAGAAAGAAGAACAAAACTAAAATATATATTGATTAAAATAAGTGTAATGAATAATAAGTACTTTTTTTAAACAAAGTGAATTAATGGTGTCTGTTTTCATTTGTAATTTCTTTGTTCTCATAACGTCTTTCTGTTTAGAATAAACAATTAACTGTTTGCTGGAGCCTTTCCTTGAATAAACGGTGTTAAAGCATTAAATGCATACAAGGCTTATTTTTATTTACAACGTTCAAAGAAGTTGTTTGTCTCATCACCTGACTCAGAATCTTCTGTCAAATCAGATATTTTTCGTGTTCTTTGCCTGTAATAGTTTTAATAATTTCTTCATCACTTAATCTCCCACAAATTTCAAAATAATTTTCTACTGCTTCACTCAGACAATGATATAATGCTAGTATCCCTGTATGGGAAATAAATAATGCAAAATTGAAAAAATCGAAGTAACATGTCATTTTTTTTTCAAAAATATATAATTAAAAATTGGGTGAAACATAGTAAAGCAATTTTAAATTCACTAAATTAAAATAATTTTGATGCAAACATTACATCTCTTTTTTTTAAACTTAATTGTTTGTGATTGAAAACTCTAGTAATTCTTCTTAACTCTTAATATATCTATTATATATATAATTCTTATATAATATATATATAATTCTTAACTCTTTTTCGATATTTGAATATCCAAATCATATCTAATTAAAGATATGATTAGCGTTTGTAATTCACCTACATGGAAGCCATGTTTCCTTTATTTGAATGATATTATTTCAACTTTTCAAACTTATTTTAATAGCAAGGAAAATAATGTTAATAATTATGTTCACAAAACCGTAAGCGATGCATATTACATAATTTCATAAATTATACTGTAAAATGAAATTTTGTTTAACAATAGTACAAGTATCATTGAAAGTGGCATAAAAGTTTCTCAAATAACCCACTTAACATGTTATCTTTATCATAGAGAATGTTAATTCATGTCATCCTTTTCAGGAATAAATATTGATAACAAATTTTCTGTTACTCGAAACTCTCTCTCCAAAATATTATAATTTAAACAGAGTAGTCGAAAATTTATTTAGTGCACTTCAAAGCAGAAAACCAATTGTATTTACTTTTCTGAGACATGTAGTATGATAACGCAATCTAATAAAGTGAATGTTCTCGGAATATGGGATAAAACGGAGCGCTTCTGACAACACTAATCAGGAGAGTGAATTTCTAACACTGTTCAAGAAAGTACAAAGAAATATTGTGTAATTAGATTCAGAAAGCCTGAAACGAATGGTTTAAATTAAACAACCAATACTTTATAATTGCATTCATATTATATATTCAAAAGACAAGAAGGAAATAAGTACGATTAATTTAAAGCATATTAATTACGAATAAAGTAATGGATATTATTTTTAAATATACAAATATAAGGAATATAAAAATGTATATTTTTGTCTTACAAAAGTTTTACCTAACGGAATTTGGAGAATGATTTTTTTTCATTAATATTTTAGCCTCAAGATGCTCTGTAAATAAAATTTTGTGAAACACTGCTTTTTGATAAAGTTATTCATACATATTTTTTTACAATATTTTCATTTAAAGTGTAATATATAATTTTAAATCTATATTTTGTATCAAATAAAATAAAACATATATTTTTGTAGCCTTGAAGGACTGTTCCGTGACACTTCAAAAATACCCAGAAGATGCTGGCAAGCCACAGTTTAGAAATCGCTATCTTAGAGAAGTAACATATTGTTAAAAATGTACTAGACATCGTTTTCACTAAAAGAACAATTCACTGAATAGTTCATTTGACCATTTATATATAACGAGAAGACAAATACGTATATTAATGATTTTCACCAACTGCTTTCATGCAAAATACTATTTACTGTGCAATTATACTCTTGAAAAAACTAGTAATACAGACTTTGATGTTATATTAACTGATTGTAACCAATGTCTTACAATCTCTATATGGAAGAAAAATCATCGAATTTCTTTATTGCTGTTTCAGGTAACAATGCACCCATCTTTATCGAATCTATTTATATCATTAACGGAAATTAAGTTCAGTGTCAATTCATGTCACTTTATACTTCAATAAATATTGATAACATATTTTCTCATATTCAGAAAACTTTCTCTAAAATACTATACTTATAAATCCAGTATTTCAAAATTCATTTAATTCACATTAAAGCAATAAACAACTGTTTTAACTTTTCCAAAGAGTTAATTCAAAATTAATTTGAAATTATTTTCAGAAAATTCATTTGCTTATATTATTTTTAAATACGAATGTAAATTCATGAATTAGAATACAAAATTATCCAAACATAAATTAAAAAACATATAGTGTAAAAATTTCTAATTATAACGTTCATAATTTCATTTGAAATTAAACACACGTTGATATTTTGAAAAGTTTTAGAATAGGATGGGGTAAAATAGGTGAATTTTTAAAACTTATCTATTGACAATTTATTGTATTTAAATATATGTTTTAACTTCGTAAAATGTTTTCAGACAGTTGTTGGCAACATTTATATTCCCTAACTAAGATTATATTTGAATCTCGCAACATATACAACAATCTTGCACTTTAAGTAATTCTTCCTTTTTTATTGTTCTTTTAAAAACTTTAAAAAAAGACTATTATTTTATTTAGTTTGTGAATACTATTTAACTTTTATTTATCTACAAGAAATTTGGAACTACAGCTTGTCAAAAATAATTTGGATATCTATTGTTTCGTGATTATTTCCATGTTATGAAGGAAAATAGGTATTAATTAGGCTAAAAAATCATTTGAAATTTTATAAATATTAAGAAAGAATAGTGAATTTTAATGAAATTTTTATGTAAATAATTTAATACTTACATATTTATTTTAAATTTGGGGATATTTTTATTTCATTCAAATAAAATAATCAAATTTTATAATTTGAATTTTTTTTTCCTTGAATCAGTGAATATGTTAATCGTATATATTAAAAGTGTTTTCGTTCGTATTTCACAAATACCCCTTCTAGATTACGTCAAATTTATAGAATGTTTCTTAATTCTCACTCTTAAAATAATTGTTTCTATGCACTGTCAAAATCATAGCGTAGAACATGGTCAAACGCCCAGTGCTGAAAATATCTGTCATTATTTGATCACAGTTCATGGAAAACACGCAAAAAAGGAAATATATGTAGAAGTGATATAATTTATTTTATTATGTACTAGCAAGCTACGCTCACTACGCTGGTCAATTTCTTATAACGAACTTTTAATCCGACAAAATATTGACATTTCATAATTCACTTTTATATTTTAACAGAATAATAAGTCTACTATAATTTGTGACTCTTGCTATAGCCAATATACACGCCAGGACACATCGCCCTTATCATTATCTTTTTACGCATGAAGGTTTCGTACTCCATTAAGAAATTTGGTAATTTTTCAAATTCATTATTTGAAAAATGGCCTAATCATTAGATTTGAAATTTATATCAAGAAAAATACAATTTTTTACCTTTCAATTGCAGTTTGCCTAACAATTTTCTGACAAATACTTTTTGAGCTACTATTTTTTTTCAGTAACTTCAAATGTTTCATTTTCCGAGCTTAATCTGTGGCAACAATTAGCGAAAAACCTAGTCGTCAGAAACGCATAGTTTTTTATTAAAGAGGCTGTTGGAGCAGGGATTGAATTTTTTATATTGAAAAATGGCTACACCATTTTTTTTTTACACCAATTTGCCACCATCACTTTTGAAATCGGTTCGGTAGTTCTAGAGATTCCATAGAAATTGTAATTTACAATGTTTTTAGAACGCTTTTCGCTCATTTCACCCTTTTAAATTTCGAATTTTTTTTATTTTGTTTTTAGAGAGCATTTACATCTTATAAGTAACTACAATGCCAAATTTCATATTTCTAGCTCATTCAGTATAAAAAAAAATCGCAATTTTAGAAAGTTTTTCGCTCCTGCACCCCCCTGGGGTTAGTGACACCGACATAAAATAGAGCTTATATTGGAGCAGGGGTTGTCACCATCAATTTGCCACCATCATTTTTGAAATCGGTTCGGTAGTTCCAGAGATTCCATAGAAATTGTAATTTAGAATGTTTTTAGCACGCTTTTCGCTCATTTCACCCTTTTAAATTTCGATTTTTTTTAAAATTTTATTCTTAGAGAGCATTTACATCTTATAAGTAACTGCAATACCAAATTTCAAATTTCTAGCTCCTTCAGTATAAAAAAGATCTCAATATTAGAATGTTTTTCGCTCCTGCACCCCCCTGGGGTTAATGACACCGACATAAAATATAGCCTGTGTTGGAGCAGAGGTTATCAATTTGCCACCATCATACTTGAAATCGGTTCGGTAGTTCTAGAGATTCCATAGAAATTGTAATTTAGAATGTTTTTAGAACGCTTTTCGCTCATTTCATCCTTTTAAATTTCGATTTTTTTTTTGTTCTTAGAGAGCATTTACATCTTATAAGTAGCTACAACGCCAAATTTCAAATCGGTTCGGTAGCTCTAGAGATTCCATAGAAATTGTAATTTAGAATGTTTTTAGAACGCTTTTCGCTCATTTCACCCTTTTAAATTTCGATTTTTTTTTTATTTTGTTCTTGGAGAGCATTTACATCTTATAAGTAACTACAACGCCAAATTTCAAATCGATTCGGTAGTTCTAGAGATTCCATAGAAATTGTCATTTAGAATGTTTTTAGAACGCTTTTCGATCATTTCAACCTTTTAAATTTCGATTTTTTTTTATTTTGTTCTTAGACAGCATTTACATCTTATAAGTAACTACAACGCCAAATTTCAAATCGGTTCGGTAGTTCTAGAGATTCCATAGGAATTGTAGTTTAGAATGTTTTTAGAACGCTTTTCGCTCATTTCACCCTTTTAAATTTCGATTTTTTTTTTTTTTTGTTCTTGGAGAGCATTTACATCTTATAAGTAACTACAACGCCAAATTTCAAATCCGTTCGGTAGTTCTAGAGATTCCATAGAAATTGTAATTTAGAATGTTTTTAGAACGCTTTTCGCTCATTTCACCCTTTTAAATTTCGAATTTTTTTTTTGTTCTTAGAGAGCATTTACATCTTCTAAGTAACTACAACGCCAAATTTCAAATCGGTTCGGTAGTTCTAGAGATTCCATAGAAATTGTAATTTAGAATGTTTTTAGAAAGCTTTTCGCCCATTTCACCCTTTTAAATTTCAATTTTTTTTATTTTGTTCTTAGAGAGCATTTACATCTTATAAGTAACTACAACGCCAAATTTCAAATCGGTTCGGTAGTTCTAGAGATTCCATAGAAATTGTAATTTAGAATGTTTTTAGAACGCTTTTCGCTCATTTCACCCTTTTAAATTTCGATTTTTTTTATTTTGTTCTTAGAGAGCATGTACATCTTATAAGTTAACTACAACGCCAAATTTCAAATCGGTTCGGTAGTTCTAGAGATTCCATAAAAATTGTATTTTAGATTATTTTAGAACGCTTTTCGCTCATTTCACCCTTTTTAAATTTCGATTTTTTTTTTTTTTTGTTCTTAGAGAGCATTTACATCTTATAAGTAACTACAACGCCAAATTTCAAATCGGTTCGGTAGTTCTAGAGATTCCATAGAAATTGTAATTTAGAATGTTTTTAGAACGCTTTTCGCTCATTTCACCCTTTTAAATTTCGAATTTTTTTATTTTGTTCTTAGAGAGCATTTACATCTTATAAGTTAACTACAACGCCAAATTTCAAATCGGTTCGGTAGTTCTAGAGATTCCATAAAAAATTTAATTTAGAATGTTTTTAGAACGCTTTTCGCTCATTTCACCCTTTTAAATTTCGAATTTTTTTTATTTTGTTCTTAGAGAGCATTTACATCTTATAAGTAACTACAACGCCAAATTTCAAATCGGTTCGGTAGTTCTAGAGATTCCATAGAAATTGTAATTTAGAATGTTTTTAGAACGCTTTTCGCTCATTTCACCCTTTTAAATTTCGAATTTTTTTTTATTTTGTTCTTAGAGAGCATTTACATCTTATAAGTAACTACAACGCCAAATTTCAAATCGGTTCGGTAGTTCTAGAGATTCCATAGAAATTGTAATTTAGAATGTTTTTAGAACGCTTTTCGCTCATTTCACCCTTTTAAATTTCGATTTTTTTTTTTTGTTCTTGGAGAGCATTTACATCTTATAAGTAACTACAACGCCAAATTTCAAATCGGTTCGGTAGTTCTAGAGATTCCATAGAAATTGTCATTTAGAATGTTTTAGAACGCTTTTCGATCATTTCACCCTTTTAAATTTCAAATTTTTTTTATTTTGTTCTTAGAGAGCATTTACATCTTATAAGTTAACTACAACGCCAAATTTCAAATCGGTTCGGTAGTTCTAGAGATTCCATAGAAATTGTAATTTAGAATGTTTTTAGAACGCTTTCGCTCATTTCACCTTTTTAAATTTCGAAATTTTTTTTTGTTCTTAGACAGCATTTACATCTTATAAGTAACTACAACGCCAAATTTCAAATCGGTTCGGTAGTTCTAGAGATTCCATAGGAATTGTAATTTAGAATGTTTTTAGAACGCTTTTCGCTCATTTCACCCTGTTAAATTTCGATTTTTTTTTTGTTGTTCTTACAGAGCATTTACATCTTATATAAGTAACTTCAACGCCAAATTTCAAATTGGTTTGGTAGTTCTAGAGATTCCATAGAAATTGTAATTTAGAATGTTTTTAGAACGCTTTTCGCTCATTTCACCCTTTTAAATTTCGAATTTTCTTTATTTTGTTCTTAGAGAGCATTTACATCTTATAAATTAACTACAACGCCAAATTTCAGATCGGTTCGGTAGTTATAGAGATACCATAGAAATTGTATTTTAGAATGTTTTAGAACACTTTTCGCTCATTTCACCCTTTTAAATTTCGATTTTTCTTTTATTTTGTTCTTAGAGAGCATTTACATCTTATAAGTTAACTACAACGCCAAATTTCAAATCGGTTCGGTAGTTCTAGAGATTCCATAAAAATTGTAATTTAGAATGTTTTTAGAACGCTTTTCGCTCATTTCACCCTTTTAAATTTCGAATTTTTTTTTTGTTCTTAGAGAGCATTTACATCTTCTATGTAACTACAACGCAAAATTTCAAATCGGTTCGGTAGTTCTAGAGGTTCCATAGAAATTGTAATTTAGAATGTTTTTAGAACGCTTTTCGCTCATTTCACCCTTTTAAATTTCGAATTTTTTTTTTGTTCTTAGAGAGCATTTACATCTTCTAAGTAACTACAACGCCAAATTTCAAATCGGTTCGGTAGTTCTAGAGATTCCATAGAAATTGTAATTTAGAATGTTTTTAGAAAGCTTTTCGCCCATTTCACCCTTTTAAATTTCAATTTTTTTTATTTTGTTCTTAGAGAGCATTTACATCTTATAAGTAACTACAACGCCAAATTTCAAATCGATTCGGTAGTTCTAGAGATTCCATAGAAATTGTCATTTAGAATGTTTTTAGAAAGCTTTTCGCCCATTTCACCCTTTTAAATTTCAATTTTTTTTATTTTGTTCTTAGAGAGCATTTACATCTTATAAGTAACTACAACGCCAAATTTCAAATCGATTCGGTAGTTCTAGAGATTCCATAGAAATTGTCATTTAGAATGTTTTTAGAACGCTTTTCGATCATTTCACCCTTTTAAATTTCGATTTTTTTTATTTTGTTCTTAGAGAGAATGTACATCTTATAAGTTAACTACAACGCCAAATTTCAAATCGGTTCGGTAGTTCTAGAGATTCCATAAAAATTGTATTTTAGATTATTTTAGAACGCTTTTCGCTCATTTCACCCTTTTTAAATTTCGATTTTTTTTTTTTTGTTCTTAGAGAGCATTTACATCTTATAAGTAACTACAACGCCAAATTTCAAATCGGTTCGGTAGTTCTAGAGATTCCATAGAAATTGTAATTTAGAATGTTTTTAGAACGCTTTTCGCTCATTTCACCCTTTTAAATTTCGAATTTTTTTATTTTGTTCTTAGAGAGCATTTACATCTTATAAGTTAACTACAACGCCAAATTTCAAATCGGTTCGGTAGTTCTAGAGATTCCATAAAAAATGTAATTTAGAATGTTTTTAGAACGCTTTTCGCTCATTTCACCCTTTTAAATTTCGAATTTTTTTATTTTGTTCTTAGAGAGCATTTACATCTTATAAGTAACTACAACGCCAAATTTCAAATCGGTTCGGTAGTTCTAGAGATTCCATAGAAATTGTAATTTAGAATGTTTTTAGAACGCTTTTCGCTCATTTCACCCTTTTAAATTTCGAATTTTTTTATTTTGTTCTTAGAGAGCATTTACATCTTATAAGTTAACTACAACGCCAAATTTCAAATCGGTTCGGTAGTTCTAGAGATTCCATAAAAAATGTATTTTAGAATATTTTAGAACGCTTTTCGCTCATTTCACCCTTTTAAATTTCGAATTGTTTTTATTTTGTTCTTAGAGAGCATTTACATCTTATAAGTAACTACAACGCCAAATTTCAAATCGGTTCGGTAGTTCTAGAGATTCCATAGACATTGTAATTTAGAATGTTTTTAGAACGCTTTTCGCTCATTTCACCCTTTTAAATTTCGATTTTTTTTTTTTGTTCTTGGAGAGCATTTACATCTTATAAGTAACTACAACGCCAAATTTCAAATCGGTTCGGTAGTTCTAGAGATTCCATAGAAATTGTCATTTAGAATGTTTTAGAACGCTTTTCGATCATTTCACCCTTTTAAATTTCAAATTTTTTTTATTTTGTTCTTAGATAGCATTTACATCTTATAAGTTAACTACAACGCCAAATTTCAAATCGGTTCGGTAGTTCTAGAGATTCCATAGAAATTGTAATTTAGAATGTTTTTAGAACGCTTTCGCTCATTTCACCTTTTTAAATTTCGAATTTTTTTTTTGTTCTTAGACAGCATTTACATCTTATAAGTAACTACAACGCCAAATTTCAAATCGGTTCGGTAGTTCTAGAGATTCCATAGGAATTGTAATTTAGAATGTTTTTAGAACGCTTTTCGCTCATTTCACCCTGTTAAATTTCGATTTTTTTTTTGTTGTGCTTACAGAGCATTTACATCTTATATAAGTAACTTCAACGCCAAATTTCAAATTGGTTTGGTAGTTCTAGAGAATCCATAGAAATTGTAATTTAGAATGTTTTTAGAACGCTTTTCGCTCATTTCACCCTTTTAAATTTCGAATTTTCTTTATTTTGTTCTTAGAGAGCATTTACATCTTATAAATTAACTACAACGCCAAATTTCAGATCGGTTCGGTAGTTATAGAGATACCATAGAAATTGTATTTTAGAATGTTTTAGAACACTTTTCGCTCATTTCACCCTTTTAAATTTCGATTTTTCTTTTATTTTGTTCTTAGAGAGCATTTACATCTTATAAGTTAACTACAACGCCAAATTTCAAATCGGTTCGGTAGTTCTAGAGATTCCATAAAAATTGTAATTTAGAATGTTTTTAGAACGCTTTTCGCTCATTTCACCCTTTTAAATTTCGAATTTTTTTTATTTTGTTCTTAGAGAGCATTTACATCTTATAAGTAACTACAACTCCAAATTTCAAATCGGTTCGGTAGTTCTAGAGATTCCATAGAAATTGTAATTTAGAATGTTTTTAGAACGCTTTTCGCTCATTTCACCCTTTTAAATTTCGAATTTTTTTTTATTTTGTTCTTAGAGAGCATTTACATCTTATAAGTAACTACAACGCCAAATTTCAAATCGGTTCGGTAGTACTAGAGATTCCATAGAATTGTAATTTAGAATGTTTTTAGAACGCTTTTCGCTCATTTCACCCTTTTAAATTTCGATTTTTTTTTATTTTGTTCTTGGAGAGCATTTACATCTTATAAGTAACTACAACGCCAAATTTCAAATCGATTCGGTAGTTCTAGAGATTCCATAGAAATTGTCATTTAGAATGTTTTTAGAACGCTTTTCGATCATTTCACCCTTTTAAATTTCGATTTTTTTTATTTTGTTCTTAGAGAGCATGTACATCTTATAAGTTAACTACAACGCCAAATTTCAAATCGGTTCGGTAGTTCTAGAGATTCCATAAAAATTGTATTTTAGATTATTTTAGAACGCTTTTCGCTCATTTCACCCTTTTTAAATTTCGATTTTTTTTTTTATGTTCTTAGAGAGCATTTACATCTTATAAGTAACTACAACGCCAAATTTCAAATCGGTTCGGTAGTTCTAGAGATTCCATAGAAATTGTAATTTAGAATGTTTTTAGAACGCTTTTCGCTCATTTCACCCTTTTAAATTTCGAATTTTTTTATTTTGTTCTTAGAGAGCATTTACATCTTATAAGTTAACTACAAAGCCAAATTTCAAATCGGTTCGGTAGTTCTAGAGATTCCATAAAAAATGTAATTTAGAATGTTTTTAGAACGCTTTTCGCTCATTTCACCCTTTTAAATTTCGAATTTTTTTTATTTTGTTCTTAGAGAGCATTTACATCTTATAAGTAACTACAACGCCAAATTTCAAATCGGTTCGGTAGTTCTAGAGATTCCATAGAAATTGTAATTTAGAATGTTTTTAGAACGCTTTTCGCTCATTTCACCCTTTTAAATTTCGAATTTTTTTTATTTTGTTCTTAGAGAGCATTTACATCTTATAAGTAACTACAACGCCAAATTTCAAATCGGTTCGGTAGTTCTAGAGATTCCATAGAAATTGTAATTTAGAATGTTTTTAGAACGCTTTTCGCTCATTTCACCCTTTTAAATTTCGATTTTTTTTTTTTTGTTCTTGGAGAGCATTTACATCTTATAAGTAACTACAACGCCAAATTTCAAATCGGTTCGGTAGTTCTAGAGATTCCATAGAAATTGTCATTTAGAATGTTTTAGAACGCTTTTCGATCATTTCACCCTTTTAAATTTCAATTTTTTTTTATTTTGTTCTTAGAGAGCATTTACATCTTATAAGTTAACTACAACGCCAAATTTCAAATCGGTTCTGTAGTTCTAGAGATTCCATAGAAATTGTAATTTAGAATGTTTTTAGAACGCTTTCGCTCATTTCACCTTTTTAAATTTCGAATTTTTTTTTTGTTCTTAGACAGCATTTACATCTTATAAGTAACTACAACGCCAAATTTCAAATCGGTTCGGTAGTTCTAGAGATTCCATAGGAATTGTAATTTAGAATGTTTTTAGAACGCTTTTCGCTCATTTCACCCTGTTAAATTTCGATTTTTTTTTGTTGTTCTTACAGAGCATTTACATCTTATATAAGTAACTTCAACGCCAAATTTCAAATTGGTTTGGTAGTTCTAGAGATTCCATAGAAATTGTAATTTAGAATGTTTTTAGAACGCTTTTCGCTCATTTCACCCTTTTAAATTTCGAATTTTCTTTATTTTGTTCTTGGAGAGCATTTACATCTTATAAGTAACTACAACGCCAAATTTCAAATCGGTTCGGTAGTTCTAGAGATTCCATAGAAATTGTCATTTAGAATGTTTTAGAACGCTTTTCGATCATTTCACCCTTTTAAATTTCGATTTTTTTTTTTTTGTTCTTGGAGAGCATTTACATCTTATAAGTAACTACAACGCCAAATTTCAAATCGGTTCGGTAGTTCTAGAGATTCCATAGAAATTGTCATTTAGAATGTTTTAGAACGCTTTTCGATCATTTCACCCTTTTAAATTTCAATTTTTTTTTATTTTGTTCTTAGAGAGCATTTACATCTTATAAGTTAACTACAACGCCAAATTTCAAATCGGTTCTGTAGTTCTAGAGATTCCATAGAAATTGTAATTTAGAATGTTTTTAGAACGCTTTTCGCTCATTTCACCCTTTTAAATTTCGAATTTTCTTTATTTTGTTCTTAGAGAGCATTTACATCTTATAAATTAACTACAACGCCAAATTTCAGATCGGTTCGGTAGTTCTAGAGATTCCATAGAAATTGTATTTTAGAATGTTTTAGAACACTTTTCGCTCATTTCACCCTTTTAAATTTCGATTTTTCTTTTATTTTGTTCTTAGAGAGCATTTACATCTTATAAGTTAACTACAACGCCAAATTTCAAATCGGTTCGGTAGTTCTAGAGATTCCATAAAAATTGTAATTTAGAATGTTTTTAGAACGCTTTTCGCTCATTTCACCCTTTTAAATTTCGAATTTTTTTTATTTTGTTCTTAGAGAGCATTTACATCTTATAAGTAACTACAACGCCAAATTTCAAATCGGTTCTGTAGTACTAGAGATTCCATAGAATTGTAATTTAGAATGTTTTTAGAACGCTTTTCGCTCATTTCACCCTTTTAAATTTCGATTTTTTTTATTTTGTTCTTGGAGAGCATTTACATCTTATAAGTAACTACAACGCCAAATTTCAAATCGATTCGGTAGTTCTAGAGATTCCATAGAAATTGTCATTTAGAATGTTTTTAGAACGCTTTTCGCTCATTTCACCCTTTTAAATTTACAACGCCAAATTTCAAATTTCTATAGCTGCTTCAGTATAGAAAAGATCGCAATTTTAGAACGTTTTTCGCTCCTGCACCCCCCTGGGTTAGTGGCACCTACATAAAATATAGCCTATGTTGGAGCAGGTGTTGTCACCATCAATTTGCCACCATCACTTTTGAAATCTGTTCGGTAGTTCCAGAGATTACCCACTACAAACAAACAAACAATCTTTACTCCTTTATAATATTAGTATAGATGTCTTATCAGTGCCACATTGTCACAGTTTTTAATTATTGTAATATTTCCGAAGATAATACATTTAGGAGTTTTGACCACTAGAAACAGGTATGAGTGCCTTCCCCGTACCTTTTACCCTAATGTTCCAAAAAAAAAACTATAATCATAATAATATTTATTAGAATTATAAAACTTAATTATTTGCTTATACTGCATCGAAACTCTTGTGAATGTGGTGGCCGTCTAAAATCAAAATAGGCGTTTTTTAATACCTGTCTTGGCAACATTATTGAAATGTTCTAACCACTTCATGAAAATCATGTTTTTTGACCAACCAGTTTTTGTGCCAGCACAACCAGAACCATGAGGAGCATAAATCATAAGAACATCGAGCTTGTTAATACGGACAAATACAAAGAAATGTGGAATGTAATTTCCATCACTATTCCTGGCGCAGATGACGTTGATGGACTTTCCACGTTCACCACTTGATGAATTAATTCCTTTTGTTGCAAGAAATTTTGGAGGTTTTTGCACTTTTGAAATGCCTGTTTCATCAACATTGCACACTTGGAGGGAAGTTAAATCTGCGTGTGAGTCTAATGTCTGTTTATAAATGTCTCTTAAGAAATAGCTCTTTATAAATTGTCCAACAGCTTGTTCATTGAAAGCTGTAACCGTGTCAATACTTGTAGCAGTAGACATCCGAATGCTTAACTGCAGATTACGCTTTGAAAAGAAAGCAGCCAGTCTCTTGTCTAGCGCACGTGACACACTTGTTAAATTTGTGAGGAAGTTTCCGACATTCTGCCAATTTAAAGGCCGGTTTTCGCACATCTAATGCAGTCAGTCCAAACATATGACGTTCAATTTCTTGGATGTGCTCAACGAGTTCATTCTGACCATCCTACGATTTCCTAACTGTAGTATCCCGGGTTTTTTAACTTCACTGTCTCGATGTCGCCGTTATGTTGTCCTTGAAATGCCATAAGTTTTTTCACAGCAGTTTAAGCTTTGCCCATTCTTGATATATTCTACAGCGTTCTCTAATACTTTCTGACTATATCTCCCTCTCTTGCTCTTTCTTTTGTAATTATTCACCATTTTCTCCAAATTAAAGCATAAAGTCTAAGTGTTTCGTAGTCATTGTTAATAAAATAAATGATATCCATTATTCGTAAAAAACATTAAGCAGAAGCTGTTATTTCATGTCTCACACACTTTGGGAAAAAGCGAAGCATGGTGTATTCATTGCGAATTTCTCTGCATATTTTAAAAATATTCATTTTTGGAGAGAACGTAGGCAAATTATCAAAGAATTTTACACTGAGATGAAAAACGTAGTTGATGAAATTATTTAAATGAAATTAGTGATTAAAAATATATTATTAAAAATAGCTTATTTTCACTTACCATTAAAATTAGTATACAGTTTTTCTCAATAAATATTTACCATGTAGAAAATGAAATCACTGTGAAAAAGTGTATAAGACAAACACTTCACAGTGCCCTTATTAATTAAACAAAGATATTGGAAAACGCCCACATGGACTTTTTTACCCTTGTTTTGGTAGAGCGTTTTACCATATTTCCACCATGTTGTTACAACAACATTATTTTATATTAACCATTTAACATGATACTAATATTATCTTCAAAACAATATATATATATACAATATGTTTTAATAAAAAAAAAAAAAAACAGAAAAATATACTTAATTATGGCTTCAAAATATTAGGTTAAATTCAAGTAAAAAAAAAAAAAAATCAACTTCTTGAAAATAAACATAGGCAGCTTTTCAATGAAAATAACATGTGATCGCTTGAAAAGACTGCGAAATATAAAATGCATCATTCTACAAATTCCTATACTGAACAACGGCGTCATCTCTTGCTTCATTTAATACGTAATAATGGTAGGTATTTTACTGCGTTCTACTCTATCTAATTAAAGCTATGATTAGCGTTTGTAATTCATCTACATTGAATACATTTTTTCTTTTTTGAATGATACTATTTCAACATTTCAGACTTATTTTAATTGCAGTAAAAATAATTTTAATAATGATCTACGTAAAACTTAAGTGATGCATATGACATAATTTAGTAAATGATACTATATCATGATATTTTGTTCAAGATTAGTACAAGTATCCTTCAAAGCGGCATAAAAGTTTCTCAAATAACCCACTTAACATGTATCATTATCATCGAGAATGTTAATACATGTCTCAATATTCATTAATAAATATTGATAACAAATTTTCTGTTACTCGGAAATATCTCTTCAATATACCATAATTTAAACACAGTAGTCGAAAATTCATTTAGTGCACTTCAAAGCAGAAAACCAATTGTATTTGCTTTTCTGAGACGTGCAGTATGATGCCGCAATTTAATAAAGTGGATGTTTTCGGAATATAGGATAAAACGGGAGAGTTTCTAACAACACTAATCAGCAGAGTGAATTTCTAACACTGTTCAAGAAGAGACAAAGAAATATTGTATAATTAGATTCAAAAAGCTTCGAACGAATTGATTACATTAAACAACCAGTGCTTTATAATTCCATTTAAATTATAGTTTCAAAAGGTAGGAAAGGAAGTAGAAAGATAAAATTAATGCCTATTAACAAAGAAAAAAATAATAGATTATTTTTAAATATGAAAAATGATTGAATATTAAACTAGTCGTTGGGGACCACCGTAATACTTACCCATCATGGATATGCATAATGTAAAATATTAAAATAAAAATGAGTAAACTACTTATAAAATGCATTGCAATTCAAATAAAATCGTGGCTTGATGACGTCACAAACTTTAAAGGCTCGATTACTGAATTGCTTGAAAGAGGTTTTTCCTTATAACTCCAAAAATAATAATCCTATTAACTAGCGGTTTATTGCATCTGATTAAGCGTCAAATTTCCAATTAAAATATGTCTTTGAAGTGAAATTTGGATGAAATACAGGGTCATGAAAAATCGAAGAGTGTGGGAAATAGGATTCCAAATATCTCGGCAACTAATTATCCGATCGACTTCATGCTTTATTCAAAATTTATGTTTTTTTATTGTCTTTTATATTCATTTCTTAAAATAAACAATTTCGAAAATTTTTGTATACCTTTCATCAGAACGAATATTTCGAGAGTCCGAAAAAAAATGTTCCGGTTAATCGAGGTTATTGAAATGAAATAGGCTTCTTCCCATTATTACATACTAAGTACATACCAAATTACAAGTCTCTATCTCAATTTTTTCGGGAGATAGAGCGTTTACAGACACACACGCACACAGACACACAGACACACAGACGGACGGCAAAATTTTTTTTCTAAAAATATGTTTTTCGGAATCTCCAGTGTCTGACACGTGTAAATCCGTCAAAAAAAATTTTTCGATTTTCAAAACGATTACAAGACTTACCCTATACTACGTATGATGGGTAAGTAAAAGTATATTTTTCTCTTAGAAGATACTTGCTATTCGAAACATTCTAGATGGAAATGGATTTTTTATAAATTGTAGCCTCAAGTCAGTCCCTGTACAAAATTTAATAAAACACTGTCTTTTGATAAAGTTTTTCACCTATATTTTTTTCAGAATTTTTTTTAAGTGTATCATATTTTTTACATTCTATTTTTGCAGCAGATAAAATTAATTGTTTATTTCTGAAGCCCTGACGAATAGTTCCCTGACTCACCAAAGTGGCATAAAAATTGACGCGTCTTTCAGCTTGAGAATTGCTGGTTTAGAGAGGTAAAATATTGCTAAAACTGTATTATGCTTCAGTTTCAATCAAACAACTATTCGTTGAATTAATCATTAGACATTTATATATAACGAGAAGACAAATGTCTTCCATCAACTTCTTTAATAAAAAAAACACCTACTAAAACAGAATTTGAAGTTATAAAATCTTTCTCTGACCAACATCCCGCAGCTGTATATTGAAAAAAGGCGTAACAATGCCGTGAATTTTCTTTATTTCTGTTTTTATTTACAGTCCATTCATTCTAATCGAATTTGTTGATATTATCAACGGAAATTAAGTTCGTTGTTAATTCATGCCCCCTTATACATTATTAAATACTGATAACATATATTCTGCTACACACAAATCCTCTTCTAAAATACTATACTGTAAGTACAGTACTTTAAAAATAATTTAGTGCACTTCAAAGCATAAAAACAATTGTATTAACTTTTCTGCCACATGCAGTATGATAACGTAATTTAATTAATTGGAGGCTTTGAGAAAATTGTAGAAATCTCAGAATTTCAAACAACACTAATCAGGATAGTAAGCTTCTAATACTATTTAGGAGGGCACAAAGAAGTATTATATAATTATATTCCAGAAGCCTCTAAAAATGACTTAAATTAAACAATTTATGGTATGAAAATTCTTTAATATTTTTTAATTAAAAAAAATTAAATTAATTTTACAAAATTAGTGCATATTAAAGTTTTGACTATAATATACCCTTTGACATAAACGTTCCAGTATTTTTTTTGTAATTCTATCTGCAGAACCTTTTGGAAAATAGTTTATGTCATACACTAATGTTAGGATATTTTCAAGGGAAATCTACCAAATTTTTTTTTTTTTTAAATTGTCTTAATTGAATATATACGGTTGAATATAAAAACAGTCGCCAATCCTGACTAATAATCAAAGATTTAAGCATTTTTTAACTCTGCATAAACAATGGATATAAAGTAATTGTTTTTCAGCTATTTATCTAATAATAGGCTTAAGAAATCCGTAAACTAAATTATTGCTATAAGATTTGTTTCTTTTTTTCACAGTAATTTATTTACTTAAGGATTTACCAATTTTTATTAGGATGACACTAATCAAAAACTAATCAAATTTTAATCAAAAGGACAAAATTAATTATTGTAAAATTTTATACTAGAATCCCTTAAATATAAATTAAATAAAAACTGATGGCATGTAGTTTCATTCATATTTTAGTTTCAAAGGAGAAAATAAGAAAGAACAAGGATGTAATGCATATCAGAAATGTTCATAATATTTGGAATTTTAGGTCTTCAAAATAATGAAGAGTATATACATTTTTGCTATATTCATGTTTTGGTAGACTTAAAAAATGAAGAAATTGAAATGTGACTAGAAACAATATTGGATTTAATTTCAACGAAAATATATATTGAATAACACAAACCTGCGATTAAAAAAATTGTCTGTAAATGAGTAATGTTTGATTTCTGGTTGCTTATTACTGGACAAGAAAAAAAAAAAAAAAAAAAAAAAAAAAAGACCACCACGTACGGTTTCATCACAAATCGGTTTGATTTGTGCAAATTTAGTATAGTTATCACCAAGGAAATATTGTTTATAAGTGTTTGGTAAACATATGTATTGATTTAATATGTTAAATTTGTGAGTTAAAATGCAAAGAAAAAAAGAAGAAATAAATAAAAGTTTAGAATATTCCTCTCAACCGATGGACTGTACATTTTTTGAAGGGAGTAAAGGTAGGCATAATGATTTATAACATTTTTTTTTTATTTACTACATGAAGTAGGATATAAATATAAGTACAATTTGTATGGATTTATGAAATAATATTAAAATTAAAAGTCAATAATTTAACTTTAAGGGTTTTTTTCCTTGAATTCCACTTTGAAAAAGCTTTACACGAAAAATAAATTGGGATTTCATTTTTTAAATCAACATTGAAAAGAACATAAAATCATTAAAATTAAGTCTTTTAAAATTGAAACAATTTTCAAAACTTTTTTAGACATGTGGCAATTTCTATATAATCAGAAAACAAAGGATGTATCAATAATTTTCATAAAATGCTTTCAAGAAGAAACTACTTACTTGCAAGGTGAATTATGGGTTATATCAGAACAGACTTTCAAAGATCGGGAACTGGTTCTAACTACTTTTATTTAATACTCAATATCCCGTATCTAAGTCCATATGTCATCCGGCCGGCGTCCAAGGAGGATGTCTATGTCCATATTTAATAAATGTACCCAATACATAGTGGGTACATCTACTAGGTGCATATCGCACATTTACACATCATATCATACATAATTACATATATTTACATATTTATAGTATATTAAGAGTATATGCTGGTTCCATATTACACATTTTAAAATTAATTTGAGTTATTATATTTTTTCCAAGAATGTAAGCATTTTAAAAAATAAACGGAAATAAATATTTTAACATTGGCACTATGTTAAAATTGAAATTCCAATATCTTAAAAGGATTCTGTACACTTAGAAATATTTTATTTAAGCATTTCACAATACTTTCTTGATATAATAATAAATGGTTTTGTAACGGAAAATATGTTAATCAAAAAGAAGTTCAATGTTCCTACAATTTTGAATTTTTTGCAATATTTTTTTCACATTTTTTATACAAGTGGTGCTCCATAAAATCAAAGATCAGATTTCCAAGAAGGTAATTTGGCTTAGAAAAATAAATAAAATTTCATGACATATGTAAAAGTAAAGTAAAAATGACTATTTACAAAACAGATTTTATGAAAATAAAATAATTAATATTGCTGGAAACTTTATTCTTATTTTTCTGAAATGTAAAAATCTGTATAAAAATATAGAGAAATTGAAAAACATGTTTTGAACTTTCAGTATTTTCATCATACTGATATATTTAAAACTAAAATACAAATTGAGAAAATAAAATACCTATTGCAATTCTGCGTTTTTTAAAGAGAAATGTATGCAATAAAAAGTCACATTGTCATATTTATAATTAACTTAACTGTACCAAACTTCGTCAGTGTTTAACGCGGATGCCTAAACCACTTTAAGCAAAAAATTTAAAAATCCAGATTTCCATCATTTTTCAAAAAATTAATGATATTAGGTGACTTAATTTATTTTACATAATGACACAAAAAACGAAGAAAATTTATCTAACTTGTAATAAAATATCGCTCCTATAATTTGATTATAAATTTAGCTAATTTTTAAATTTACTTTATATATGTTTTAAGGAATCTTTGTGTTTTTATACTAGATAATTTTTGCTAAGCAATAGATGGGATATTTCAGGTTGTTTTGATGTAACAGCTTTTGGTGATTTGTCTGATAACAAGCGTTTACAGATTTTTGGAATCGCAAAGCGAAAAATATGTAACAAACTTTTCACCATCTCACATGATTATCATTTTATCTCACCTGCAATGTCAAGACCAAACAATACCATTTTGAAGAAAAGTATCGAACCTCAACCTCAATTTTTCTATAACGTAAAAAAAAAAAAAAAAAAAAAAAAAAGTCTTTGAAAACTGTTCTTCAAAATTTCTTTAGTTAATTATCAAACAAATTTTAATTTCGTATGTTTCAACAACTTTTATAAATACAATTTTGTTGAAATTTATAAGAAAACAACGCATTGAAAGAATTTTTTTCTTCGTACATGATAAAGATTTTTAAAATGAACATATGACGAGCTTTGTCAAATATATTTTTGTATACGTATGCTTGAATTGAAATAAGCTGTCGATTTCAAATTCATCAGAATCAAATTTTACTACGCCGAGAAAAAAATTCACCATACTGCGAAAAATATCAAGTGTATATGTTACGAAAATTTATACTTAATAATCTTAAATCATTGAAAATAAATGATATACTAAAATATATCCGAAAAGTAACCGAAAAAGCGAAAATACAAAATGCATGCACAGTAGTTTCATCCAGTTTTTACTGAAATGGAGAAAAATGCATAGTATATCTTAATAACGAAAATTATACTGAAAACTTAGCAACCTTTATCAGCAATAGGTGACACTTCAATTATGTCAGAAGTAATTTGAAATGTGGTTCAGCATACTTCACCACACATTTAAAAAATAAAGCCAAATGTCCATTATGACAGCAGAAACCAATGTGAATAGCTGTAAAACGTTGCTTTGCAATCTGCGCAGAATAGAAGAGTTTTTCTGTCATAATCCATGTTACTTGTTATATAAATAGCGATAACAGGAAAACAAGATAATTTCAGTGTTAACTGTGGCGTTTTAAGGAAATACAATTTTTGTTTTAAATTCCTCCTTTCCTTCCTAAACACGTCTCTGAAAACTGCAACCGAGCTACTCTCTGTATTTTTCTAATCATTCAATTGTTATATAATCGTTTATTTCTGGATTTCCAGTATAGTGATATTTATTTTGCATTCTGAAAATAACTTTTTAATGTAATATTACATTATAACGAATGTCATCCTACGAAGTTAAATATTTCGTTTTCAGTTAAACATGCAAAAAAGAAATATTTTGACATTTCTGAAGAAACAGCAATTTACGAATATAATGTGAAGAAAAAAATGTCGAAATAATGTCAAAGTGCTCTTTCATATTTCATGTCCCTTTTTTACGTCATTCAAATCTTTAAGAAAATTCAAATCAGAAAGCAGGTAAAATTGAATATTTTGGAGAACATACTTTTCTAGATGATTTACGAGTAACACTAAAAAGACGCTTCAGTGTAACGGATATAAAAAATAATCCTCTGAAAGAAAGTTTATAGTAATAAAATTATTCAGAATATTATCTTAGATGTCAGACATAAAAGCCGAAAAAGGCATACAATGACTTGCAGAAACGTTTCTTCAGACTGTACCTTTAAAATTAAAATATAAGAATATTCTAAATAATAGTATATTATTTTTTGTAGGCTAATTATACCTTGCAGGCAATGACTGCCAAAAATTTGTCTAAAACTAAAATATTATATTTCATGATAATATATTGAGACTAAAGTGGGATATGTTTTTGTCATTTGTTTGACAATGGATATAAAATCCAATTGTTTCCATCAGTTTAACACTACTTTTAATACAACAGCATAATGTATGGTGCAATTGTGCGTTATCTGCAACATAACGAATTATAAACTAAAGACAAATTATTTAATATTTAAAATGAGTGTAATATGATAATTACACACCATTATTTAGCACTAAAAGCCATTTTTCTGTCGAAAAATTTAATTTTTAATTAATTTTTTTAAAATTTTATATGCATATGATCCCGGATTTTACGAACTCATGTAAATTGAAATATCAAACAAATTGAGATTTTTAAAATTTCCTGCAAATAGTTACACGTTTAATAGCCCAGTTTTACCGACGTCTGCGAATAACGTTTAATTTTCAGCTTCGCTATTAGCTTTTCTCACTGTAATATTATATGGTAAACATATATCCTGAGATATATTCGCAGCATACTCTTAAATAGTACTACTATTGTTTCCATATAGAACATTCCGAACAAACTGCAACAATCGATTCCATTTCAATATGGAGTAATATTTAAATGTTTCAGTAAGTAAACTATAAAATATAGTGAAATAAAAGATTTCACTTTTAAAATGTTTTGACTAGATAAAAATAAGGTAATCACAAGCACATAATCATATAATAAATATAAATTTTCCTAATATTTTTCAAGTTCATTTTCAAAGATTTGAAAGAATAGTTTGTTTATCACTGTAGATCTTCGTACTGGCGCCGTTTGAGCGTTGAAACATGTTGATCTTTATACACTGTAAAAACAAATTCTCAGGTTACTAAACATTTTTTAGTATATTTGTATTCCACAGATTTTTTTAGTAACCGGTACTAAAAATCGGTACAAAAAGACTAAACATTTTTTTGTATTCTTACTCAGTTACAAGATAACCTGTAAGAATTACTAGAAAACAGCTAGCAACATTATTAGAAAACAGCTAGCAATGATTCCGATTTTTTAGTACCGGTTGCTAAAAAAATCTGTTGAATACAAATATACAAAAAATTTTTTAGTAATTTCCAAAAAATCTGTTATAAAAACTAAACTTTTTTTAGTAGATTGACCCATTGTTTTTTACAGTGTATTAAAAGATATTTATAAGCCTTTTTGTGTTCTGTTTGTACCACTTAAGCATTTTTATCTATTTTTTAATCACAAGCACACTTCAGAAATAAACTAATAAAATTAAAGCATTATCTTCAATTATATATTTTATGCATTTTCCGTGCTTTCTGAAACTAAAACATGAAAGACGCGTTTTAAATGCCAAAAAAAAGAAATGAAAAAGGAGAAATTTAAAGTATAAAAACTCGATAAGTTTTTGTCGTATAACATTTTTTCAATGTCCCTCTTAGGCACATTGCAACATTTTCTCTTACTTTTATTCTTATAATCTAAAAGGTGCGATATGCAAAAAAAAATTAATTATGAAAGCAAATTGAAAGCAATTTTGAAAGCAAATTGAATATCTATCTGCTATATTTGATTTGGATACATTTTATAATTCAAAGTAGAGTGTGATTATAAAAAGATATAATTCGATATAATAAGACCCTGGCGACCACGCGGTTCAAGGATCCGGGATGCCTTTTGGGTTAAGTTTTAATGGCGTGGTCCCGAGAATGACGTAAGAAACAAAAATAGAACTCACACAGTTTTGGTTACAAATGCAATTTTATTTTAATTTCAAATAACAACACCCAATTTCTTTCATTGCAAAAGATCTGCACTGTAGAAAAAACATAAATGCATTAAAAAACTAAGAATAAACTAAGAATAACTGAGAAAACTAAGAATTCCTTAGAAATGGACATGATCAATCTCAAAGAAAATCAGGTTGAAAGACATCTGCGCTCACATGGGCAACAAAAATGAAAGAATTTTACTCGGATTAAAAAATATGCTCACATATGATGACACATCGCATACAGGAAACTGTGGCTAACAACAAATCACGCCATCAAGGTAATTCAGAATCTTTTCATGTCAGACTCACATAGTAATGATTTGACATATATACGTAGAATTCTAAGCACCACAAGAGAGAAAATACATTTCAGGTGTATTCGGGTGACCCTTCCCATAACGGAAACGCAAAATGGCAATAGATGGTAATCCCACAAGTTTATTCTTGCACCACATGCGGAGCACGAAATGATCTCCTTTGAGTTTATTTTATGTAGCCATTCCTATAGCTAAAATTAGTATTTTAACCTATAAGATCATCTTGCGTTGAAAGACATTGGGTGCTGCCATTTGAATTTTTAAAAAATTCCACTGTAAACGTAGCTGAGAAAGCTCAATTTATTTTTCAATTTAGATCGAGTATCATGCCAATAAATAACCACATTCCACATGGCAAATTATTTTGTTATGATATATCAACAAAGAGTTTTTTTAATAATCAACCTATTATACATCTCATAAGAGATAACCACCATAATACCTATTTTGAATCACCCGATATACATTATTTAAATATGTAGAGCTAAGCAGGTTTTTATAAAACAAATTTTCTAAATTAAGATACCCGAAGTACGCAAGATTACTAATCCTTATATTCAACAGTGTTTGATAAGCTATGTAAATTTTGGGATTTAGAAATTATTAAAAACATTTCTAGAATTTTTATTAATATTTCAGAAATTCTCACGTTGTGCAAGTTTTAATTTCCTTCATAATTTTCTTTAATTTATAATGATGTTAATATTTTAGTTTTCCACAATGCAAGATTTTACGTTCTAAAGGTTTACATGTAACTCAAATTTGGAAGTTTACATTCTTTTGATATAGCTTATTTAAAATTTTAATTATTCCAAATTAATCTATAATTATTTAAATCTGAATTTAATTCTAAATCTCTTAAAAACAAAACTATAGAAAATACATTATTTTGAGATGTGAAATCCTTCTTGGCAATAAAGTAATCCGAAACATTATAAAGGTACATTTTTTATAACATTTCTGTCAATAAATGTTATTTCTTTGTTTAAAAGAAGCATTTACTTTATTTATAATTTTCCAAAACATTGAAAAATATTTATATTTAGACAATTTTTAGTAAATGTGAAATACAAGTTCCTGAAATAATTTATCCTACCATATTTTTCTATTTTAAGTGAACTTCAAAAACGGACACCATTTTATTTTGTCTTTGTGTTGAATATTTTCCATGACAATCACTTATATAAATCTGCAAAAATTCAAAAGAAAGGATTGAAGGATACATATTAACAATCCAATAAACATTTTGTCGTATTGCTCACCTGGCAGAGATCCGATAAGACGAAATATATAGAATGTATAAATATATTGCACTTATCATTCAATTTTTCTCAGATCATTCCTCTTCCAAAGACGACATCTACTGCTTCTGAAATTGTTTTTCATTTCTCATGTCAGAAATTTTCATATTTTTATCAGTAAATCAAATTTTATTTGCAAGGATATCAAAATTCAAGTTTCCTTTCCCAAGATCTATTCTTAGATTGCTGGCATTACTAAAACGGCAGCGTGTGTACAAGGAATAAGTTATTGTCTCTATAATATGAAGATTCTAAATACTTTGGATGTTTTTTGGTGAAGTCGCTGAAAATAATAATAAAAAATTATTAGTAATTTTGGTTAATCTATTTTATTTGGTTAGTGTATTAGATTTTTCTAATGTTATAAATTTCACCATTTCTAAAAATTAATATAAATTTAGAGAAATTATAAAAGTGTAAATCCAATGAATATTCCACCAAATTAGTTAAATAGAAAAGATCAAACTGGAGAAAATATATCGCAACAGTAAATATACTGCAATTATCATTCATATTTTTTGTCACTTCAGTCTTTTTCATGCGACGAAAACTACTATTTATATATATTTCTTTTTCTTCTAATACCAGAAGTTTTGATATTTTAAATAATAACACAAATTCTGTTTTTGATAATATTAGAAATCAAATTTGTTTTCTCCAAATTGCTTGTTATTTATTTTTTATTATTTAAAGTTGACGCTTTATGTAAATGCATGCAAATTAATAAGAAATGAAAAAAAAAATGGGAGCAATTCTTACTGGCAGAGATCCAATAGGACAAAATATATTGAAGGAGTAAATATACTGCACTTATCATTCATTGTTTTGTCACATTATTTCTCTTTTTAAAAAAGAGATCTAGTAGTTTTGAAGTATTCTTACCTTCTTCTGATGTCAAAATCAATTCCATTTTTAAAAACAACAAAATTTAAATTTGTTTCCATTGGCCTATTCTTAATTTGTTTAAGGTGGAATCTTATTCTAAATGAATGTCATAAATTTTAAACAATACAAAGAATATTCATGTTTTAAATAAAGTAGGAAGTTTTTTATAAGAAAAAAGATTTATTTTTACATGTGAATTCTTGTTAATTTATTTAAATTGTCTGTTGTTTTATATATAACTAATAGTATATACTTTACAATCAATATAAATATATATAAATTAAAAATGAAAGAAAGGGGATAATTGGCAACAATACAGTGAACATTTCACCGAATACTTTGCCTAGCAATAATCCAATAAAGAAAAAAACAAGATGGTCCTAAAAAAATCCTTTGCCGGTATATAAGACCTAGTGAACTTACCATTCGAAGAAAGGGCATGTCATTTAGGATGTGGATATTTTTTGAAATGTACTGTGGAATGAGTTAAAAAAAACAACAACTGAGATCTCATATTGTTATGGTTACAGTAACAAAATGGCAACACCATTTTTTTTCATCGCAAAATAAACTCCATAGTAAAAAATATAAAATAGCGCTAAAAATCTAATTCTTACAATCTTAATGGCGACATAAAACAAACGCGAGAAGAAAGAAAGTACGAAAAGAGTAAAGAAAAACTATTGCGTTTCCCACGTATGATGCAAGAACAGATTATGACATTGTCATATTCCACCATTTTGTGTTTTCGTGAACGAAATGGTCCCTCGAATACACCTCAATCGGTTTTTGTGTCTTGTGGTGTTTAAAATGCCAGGTATTTCTCAAAACTGCTAAGTGAGACTGACATGAAAAACATCATTAAACGTGAGATTCTGCATTGTCTTCATACGGTTATTTATTTTTGCCCACATACTCAAGCTTTCGATATGTCGTCTCTGAACTCGCATACTTGAAAAGAATGTAATCCAAGTAAAAAAAATGTCTTTGTCGTCTGTGTGTGCGCATTTGTTGTTCTGTTTGCATTTCTTTCAGGTCGTCTTTTGTACTGTTAAAATTAATTTGTAACGTCTTTTGGGGTTTTCGCACTGTGAAGATAATTTTGCGATGACAAAAATTGGGAGTTTCCTTTTGAAAGTTTTGAAATTGGATGAATTAGAAAGTTTCCCCTCATTTTATTCTTAGCTCTTTGTCACTGTTTAAAGTTAAAGCTTCATTAATTTTTTTTTTTTCAAATTATTAAGAAATGAAAAAAGGATAAATAATAGCAGTCCAATGTGTATTTCACAATATTGCTCACATGGTACAAAATCCCATAAGACAAATTATATTGAATTTATATATACTAAGGAATCGAACCCGGGCTTCCCGGGTTATAGAACATAGGCGAAAACTATTTTTTTTTCTGATTTATTCTGAAAATTTCAACTGCTTAAGCGGGTAGTTCGAGAACATGTCTGTTAAATTTGCATTTTATTTATGTTATATTATTTTTTATAGTTATAATTTGATGAAGTTTTAATCTCGTTCTGTAATATTATCCGGAAATAAATGCACATCTATTTATGTTGTTTTAAATGCAAACGGATTAGTCTTTCGTAATCGGACTGCACGTGATAGAGATAGATTTAAAATTAATTCAAGCTTGGAAAGCATTCCATAAATCATAAAAAATCAGTACATTCAAATAGAGTTTTCAAAGAAATTGATTTTTTTTTTCGATTCGACGGTGTAGAAATTGAAATTGTGATATTTAGAAGTTTAAAAAGATGCAGTGAAAGCGAAATTTATTAGTCAGTTCTTTGCTACCATAAAAATGACTTCAGCAATAATCAGACATGTGTTGGTTTATAATATAAATTTTTATTATTATTAAACCCTATCATTGACAACGTAATATTCGTGTAACTCTCCTTTGACATGGACCCGATTACGTAAGATTAGAATCAAAGTTTAATAAAAGAATTTTATTCTATATGTTTGAATCAAGGCAAAATTTGTCTGAAGTCGCCAGCAAATACAACTACTATTCCAACAAATAGCAAATCATTGTTTTTTTATGTATTTAACCATACGGTCTACACATTCAAATACTAATTTACTCATAAAGGAGGCTTCATCCCAGACTACCACTTCGTTTCTCTTATTAATTCAGTAAGTTCCGATTGTTTACTAATGGCACACGTAGATGTTTTGTTCAAATTCAGCGCTATTTTGAATTTTGAAAGTGCTATTCTACCTTGATCTAATAACAAAGCTGTGATCTCAGAATACGCAACAGCTAACGCAACCATATTATATGATCTCACCATTTTAAAAACTCATTAAGTAAAATTGTTTTGCCAGTCATGACGCGCCAATAAAATAAACCTTAGAATTTTCATTTAAAACAGCAAGCGAAACTTCACCATAAATTGATTTTTAAACGTGATAATCCTGGCGCAAACGATAAATAGCCAAATATTGTTTTGACTTACAATTTTTATATTGGAAAATATTTTTATGTATTACAAACATTCCTTTGGTTTTTAAATTAAATTATTTTGATTTATAAAACTATCGCTCATCAGAACTTTTATTATTATTATTATTTTGCATTTTATATAAAATCAGTAAAAGTTTTTTTCTTTTTACTTTTCAACGTGTCTGTATCAAATTTCTAACTAATAACACTAATTTCAATTCTTTAATCAACGATAATATGCGGTCGCCAAGAGGGGAAGAAAAATTACCAATGGCAACCATTAAACACGTAAAAAGTGAAAAATACCATTTTTTTTAAGCCACAATAAATCAGCTAATTAAGATACAGTTTTCAAACAAATTGCATTCCAAGGTATATTTTTTCCCTATTTAACGGTGTAAAAATTAAAAATGTGAGATGTTTTGAATTTTAAAAAATTGCAATAGTAAAAATCGCAAAACCGAAATTTCCTCGTCAACTGCTGCCATTCGCAGAATGACGTCAGCGTTACGCACGGACACGTTTGTCCTTTATAATATAGATATTACACTTATATTTATTTATTTCACCATTCCTCATTTAAGGGCAAACTCTACTGGTGTAGAATTTGTTTTTCTTATCTCATATTAGAAACTTCGATATTTGTATGAGTAAACATATCATAACAACAATCATTTGCAATGATTGTTGTTATGATATATGATATATGATTGTTGTTATGATATATGATATATGATTGTTGTTATGATTGACTTATATGTATTTACTTTATCATTTGCAATGATTCCGCCTCATTTGAATTGCCTAAAATTTGGCACGAGGTCCTTTTCCGTTTCAAACAACAATAGCGAAATATAATTTTCACGATTACAGTTGGCTACTTCAAGCACCTGCTTTGCTCAGTTTTACATATTTGGATCTCGTGATTCATGTTTTCAATGTTATTTTTCAAATTTTGCAAGAATATTTTATTTATCAATATATTTTCTTGAAAATGACGCCGCAAAGAGCGTTGAAACGTATGTTGAATCATTAAAAAGGTCTTTATAAGCCTTTTGTTGTTTTATTTTAGTATCACTTAAGCATTTTCCCTAAATTTTAAACATATCATGTTTAAGAGAATATAAAATTTCAGACTCCGTTTTGACGAAAATGTTCTTAGTCAGCTATAATTGTTTAGGTGAAAACATTATGGAATATAAATACGACTTTTTAGTAATACAAAGATCACGAATGGTGTGATCGTAAAATGCTTTGTGGGAAAACATTAAGAAATAGTGTTGTTTTTATATGTAGTTATTTTAACTACTCTATTTCGTTACTATGGATAACGTATAAACGTATTAACGTATAAACTAAAAAGAATGGAAGAAGGCTATGTAGGAGCAATCCAATGAACATTTCAATGAATTACTTATTTGAAAGATATCAAGACGAAGCATACGGAAAGATTAAATTTACTGCACTTATCATTCTTTTCTTTTTCTCACATCATTCCTCTTTATAAAACGAAATCTACAAGTTCTGAATTTATTTTTTTTTTAACTCCAGAAATTTTGAGATTTTTATCAGTAAAACTGTTTTTCAGAATAACAAAAATTACATTTGTTTCCCGGGTATCTATTTGCAATTTTCTGTAAAGGTTTCTCGGTGTAAAGATTACGGATACCGAACACAACATTATTTATAAAAAAATACGAAGATTGCAGCAGCTTAGAATATGCAGATTTTTTTAGAAAATTCTGTGAAAATATGAGAAAAAGTATTATTTTTGTAACTACGAGTTACACTATTAAGTTTTGTTATTGTATCACCCTTTTTAAATAAACAATACTTTGAATTTTTTCTAAATTTAAATAAAGCAGAAAGAAAGGAAGGTGATTAAATTTTGTTTAACTTGAGAGTTCCAATAACTAGAATTACAATATATTACCAAAAGACACCAAACACTTGGGATTTTATACATTTTGAGAAATACTCAAAAATTTTTACGGAGCTTCAGGGATATAAAGAATACTTTTGACCTGATTTTTTTTCACAAAAGACTTAGTCATATAAAAATCTAGGGTAAGGAAGGGAGGGGGGAAATTCTACGGCAAAATAACATTTGAGATAACTCTGTTACATAAAATGATCTGTAAGCTCTGAAATGACTATGAGGTTCCTGAACAAAATCTGTGTTCATTTGTATAAAAAAAACAAGTGTATTTATGAAAATATTAAATGTTTCTATAAAAATTTCAAAAAAATTTCGCAAGTTTTTTACTTATGCTGTGCTAAATATAACGTCAGTTTGAGAAAACTTACCAGTGTTGAGTAGAAATAATATACTGCAGTTAGAATGGGACTATATTAAGTATTTTATGAAATATCAACTTTTGTATGAAATAATGTTTAGCTGCATGCGCGTAAGAAAACATTTTTTATTTTAGAATTTAGTAGACAACTGTATAGGGCAATCCATATAAAATCTAGTCAAATAGCCTGACAATTCATAACGATTTCGGAGATTTGCTGAATTTCAGTTGCTTTCTGAAAATAGTTCGATATCGAGGAAGTTTTCGAAACTTGTCATTTTCCATTTTTATATATTTCTATTGTCATTCATTTTTTTTATGTTTTAATTATCCTCTTCTTTTCAGAAAAAAAATAATGTTCAGGATATTCGACTGGATTTTATATAAGCTATTAAAAAAAGGGGACTACTAAATTTAAAAAAAAAATGTTACCGTTCGCATTTGCGCTAGTAAAAAAATATTTCATACAAATTCTAATATTTCATCAAATATTTAATATACTTATGTTTTAATTTCACTGTATTTTTTCTACTGTATATTGTGAAGACTCATTATGGTTGTGTTAAATTTGGTTAAGAACTTTCTACGTTATAAACAAAAAACATGTGGAATTGTTTTGAATTTTTTAAAGGATTTCTATATTTCTGTAATCATACGTTCTATTATGACATAAATCAACGCAAATGTTGAACAAAACCCCCACAGTCATCTGCTATAGTAACTGATAATGTTTTTCATTTTATTTTAAATAATGGTTGTAAATATCGTTATTTTTTAATTTGTTGATAAGCACCTGCTTATCCTTCTGATTATACTTTCGAGGAAAAATATTAGGTCAAACATGTTCCTTACAATGTTGAAGTTTCAGAGAAATTCGTCAATTGCTACGTATCCGATGACGTTTGATTCTACATTGTATATTGAAGGAATAAATGTGGTGCACTTATTGTGAATTTATTAAATATTCTGGATATTTAATAAGATTTCTGGTGCCATGCTGTGGTTATATTCTGAATAAAAGTCTTGAAAGCTTTTTCTTCTTTTTCTTCTTTAACAAAAAACTTAAACACAACAATTAAATATTAATAATTAAAAAAAACTTAACTTTAATTCCAGGAGAAATCTCCTTCTTCGAGATAAATTTATTCCATAACAAAACATAGTTTTCCCGCCAATTCGGGCTATTACGTAACGGCGTAAGCGACAGTCCTAAACTCCGGACACAGGCATCATGTAATCAAATCAATTTTCAAAATTTATCATTGAATTCTTTGTTACAACAGTGCCCGTTTTAAGACTATATCGACAGTCTGTCTCAAAAAAGTAGGCACGACAAAAAAAGGGTCGTTTATTAAGTAACAATACAAAGTTAAACAAAAAACATATTTAATTATTATATTTTATAAAAGTATTCAAATAAATCACATCAAAATGAATAAATGAGTACATTATCGCAAAGTTAAGAAAAAAATCATAAAAGTCTGGAAGTGTGTCAAAATTTAGACAACAACACTATTTAAAAAATACACCATTAAGCACTTTTACATGATGCCAAATACTAATAGTATTTCCCTGATTTCGGGTAACTCAAATATTCGAGTATCCATTAAATCAAATAGTTTTTTCAAATATTATTAGTGGCAGAGATTATCATGCTTTTTGGAATGGCTACTTATAGTTTTTTTTGTAGAGTTATATTACTTTCCAATCCTAAATATTTCAAGGTGTAACAGTTCTCAATTTGATTTAATTCAGTGCTTAAAGCTGTACAATGTAAAAAGTTAATATTTTGGGCGGAAATACACTGTTTCGTACTATTTGGGTTGTGGATTCAGCACTGTCGCGCTGAAATCTCCACGCAGGACCCCTAAATTGGCACCAAATGGAAGTAGATGTTGTTTAGTGTCTATTTACACTTTTTTTTGCTTACCAGGAACAAATGCCAGTCAGGTATGTGCATTTAAACAAATCGACGTCCAAACCTCCAGAAAATTAACTACTTGTTATCTACTGAAAAGAAACGTGGTTGTTTCCTGAAGTCATGTAACAATTCCAGTAACATGGCTTCCATCCATCAAGAGCACCCCGATTCTGCTTATATTTGTTGCTGTATAATACGGTGAGCTCTCAGAGGAACAATCTAATTTATTGTAAGGTCTATGGTTGAGCTAGTTGCCACCGTACTACATGTACTTTCGAGCTCAACTGATTTTAGCCTTATTATGGTGTGAATTTATACGCTGTTTTTGTAGCCTTTCAGACACTGACACCCAGATATAGATATAATATATAAAATATTGTTGGCAAAATTTTGCAAAATTTAACATTTTATTATTAAAAATTTATTTTTTTTCATAAATATGGTCAAAAACTCCAGTAACTGACACCATCCCTATTTTTAAGCGCCAATAACACAAAGTGAACCAATGACTGATTTAAAAAGATTAAAATGCTTTAAGAAAACTTTATTATTTGTTATAAAAACAAAATGCAGTAATCTTTGTTATAAAAAGTAGGATTTAAATTTTAAAAGAGGTAAACAGTTATAATTTTCAAGTGCTTTACTTTCAATTTAAACAAAAAAGGAAATAAAAAATTGACATCATTTAATATAGTTTTTATTTTCACTGTAGCCTTACAAAATTAATATTTTTTCTTTTAAGAAAGCACAACGCATATATTAAATCATTGTTTTTTTTTCATTTGGCGATATGCTGACTTTATCTTCCTAACTTTAGCGATATCAACAACAACAAAAAAAGATCATTACCTGTAAGAGTCAAAGGCCTATAAAAGATTTAACAGTTTTTTTTACCACAGCATCGTCTGTTTTCGATGACCGTGAATAGGAATTTTCCTTTTTTTTTAATTTCGTAGAAATTTTACTGTTCTTTGTTCACTTCAAGAACAAGTACAATGTCAAACTTCTCATCGTAACAACATTCTTTCTTCATTTGAATGTTATATTTTATTTTATTCTAAGTTTTTTTTGTGTCTTCATCGAGATCTTGATCTGAATCCAGGTCCAAAGATTCTTCATATACAATATTTTTTTCAGACTGACTCTCACTGGATTCTGATAAAATATATTTATGTTTTATCTTATCTCTTTTATCTTATTAATAAACCACGTCTTTTATTCTTAGCAGGGGTCAGTAAAACAACTTTTGTATTTTTTATCTACTTTTTTTATTTTTATCTACTACTACTTTATCGAAAATGTAGGTAACTACACTTACAACTACTTGTTTTAAAAAGTAGTGACTACAAACTACTTTTTAAAAGTAGTCACCATTTAGCTAGTTTAAAATTTTGTGAATGTGTTTAATTTGTATACTAGAAATTGCAAACACGGATAAAATAATAAAGCAACCCTTCGTTATATTGTACCTCCCAAGAAACAATTAAATAAATGCGAAATAAAAAACGGAATTAAAGATTTAAGAATGATAACACACAAGACAATGTTTTCTGTTCGTCTACAAATTGTTCGTTTATCCACGCATTGCACATTTCGTAGCAAAATTAAGTTATCTATATTATAATTTAGAAAATTACAGATAAACAACTGTAAATGTAAACAATAACTAATTCCGAATAATAAGAAATCAAGCTTTAAAACAGGAAAATCTAGTAAGCAAGTAAATTAATATATTTGGTAGAATAATATTTGATTTTAGCAGCAAGTGTCGACTTCATGTGGAGCATTACTATACATTACAGTTGAAAAAGACAAACTGTTGAGCAAATCCAATTTTGCAATGAAGAAGAAAGTTTCGGCGACGCAATTTAAAGAATGCAACATTATTTCCTCTTAGGTAGCATTAAAAGTAGCGCGGTTCTGACTATAAACTACTATATTTTTTTTATCGCTCTACTTGCAACACTACTTTATTTCAAAATGTAGCGTGCTGCACTACAAACTACAGTAAAAAGTAGCGATTACCGTTGTTTCACTACATCTAGTGTGCTACTTACCCATCACTGTGTTCGTTTTTATTTTCGCGCTAAAGCTTTTGTTCCCTTTCTCTTTCTGCTTATATTACTTTATGTATGATATAATACAGATGCATTTATCTTTTTCTTCAGGTTTTAAATTATCAGTTACGCAGACATCCAATAACTGACATTTATGAACCAGTAACTGACATGTTGTGTCAAACACTGGTAAAACAACTTAAATTTTAATTGCGTTTACTAAACGACAAATATAATTTATTATTATGCATTTTTAAACAGTGCAAATAATAGATTTTAACTTTCTTTAAAATAACTGACACCTCTGTCAGAGACTGGTAAAATTAAATTACAGGAACCAATAACTGGCACCCTCAATTAAGCTAAATTACATAACTATAAACTTTAAATGATGGCTCTAATGTATCATATGCATCATTAAACTAATTTCTACAAGCATAACTTTATGAAAAAAGTTTGGGATGGTTGCGTTACAAAGACATGAAAAAAAAAACACTTACTTAATTTTATAAATAAGATGAATGCTTCAAAATGGCACTTTTTGTATTCCCAGAAGTTCTACTTCGTAAATATATTCTTGGCCGTCTAGTGGTGAATAAAGTGACTCCAAAATAAAAATAAGTGTCTAATTTACCACTAGATGAGATCACTTTGTAGAATTTTACAACAAAATGCTTATTTGAGTTAGATTTTTGCTCAAGAGTCAGTTACTGGTTAGGTGTCAATAAGTGGGGGTTTCACCCTATACAAAATGTGTTTATTGAAATATAAATAAGCTCCATTTAATGCATTCGAAATAACCGATTGTGCACCTATTCCGTACACACATGTTTTAAAGAATTAATTACAAAATATTTGAACTACTTTTCTATTATATTTCTGCTGAAAAAAGGTAGTTTGAAACTTATTTTAATGTTTCAACTGTATATCCAATTGCCAAAAATGGATAAATTCTTGTGTATGTTTAACACTAATGTATATACTAATAATTTGGAATACTATAATATACTAAGCATTCAACATTTATGAAAATATATTATTACGCGCTTAAAAGGATAAACAGAAGATCATAAATAGTTACTACACAGAATAGATAATAAAATTTAAGCAAAATACATTTATTCATTCATTTGAATTATATAATCTCGAAATAGTCATTATAAACAAACTTTATTATCAAAATATAAGAAAAATTCCCTTTCTTCGACCTTACGAAGTTAAATTGAATTTAGAGCTTCTTCAGTAACTGATTAGAGAGGCAAAATTCATATTTATAAGTTTAAAAGTGATGATTAAACGTAGCTTCTGACATTTACATTATATATATTCTTGTTTGAATGCCATTCTAATCAGACGAAAAGATTTTCACTCAACGAATCCTTCCAAGCAGACATTGAATGATGGATTCAATTGAGGCGTTCAGTGGAATATCTAAAACTACAAAGTGATATAACGATAAATGATTTTTGGAGACAATTTCTTTAATTTTCCAGTTTAAATGCGTAAAAAATAAGATGTTGGTTTTGAACTTCAGTGCAAAATTCGATATTTCATTATTAAATTATCATTTCAGTCACGATGTTTCATTATTAAATCATTATTTAATTCATTGTTCATTATTAACTGAATATTGATTGAATTGCCTAAAAATGTAAGATTTACCGTTTTTCCATTTTATTAGGAATAATGTTTATATTTAGGTATTGGGCTGATACAACAAAAATAATAAGCAGAAAAAATTATAAGGTATGAAATGTTTTTAAAAAATTTCAAACAGAATAAATAATTATACTGATTTTGAAGCTAAAAGATGTAACATGTTCATTTGAAAAATATATCTGTAAATAGTTGTTTACATTAGTAAATACATTAGTAACTATAATAAAGAATGAATTTTGTATGTCTGTGTGTGTGTGTGTGCGTGGACTGTGTTCAGAAGAGACCACTGCACGTACAGCTACAAAAATTGGTGGGTACGTACCTCTATGTATGTAGATTTGCACATCTAAGCGCCATTTTAGAATTTTTGATTAGATGTTCTTTAATTTAATTTTGTATATGATTTTTAGCATATTTTAAAGTTTGGCTGCGATTTTTGCACATTAGTAACAGGAGTCCCGTTCAAATCTTTTAGCCTAATATAGTAAAAGTTGTCCTCTTCGGTCAATGGTTTAATTTTGGGGAAGGAGGGGACTGCTCAATCAAAATTTAAATATCGCGATAAAGCTCTGATCGAAACTCATCCCCCCCCCCACCCTACCTCTCAAATATTTTTTTTTTATTATTGATCCGATTCAAACAAAATCTTTTTAAACATATTTCTGAGGTCTCCCAAATACTAAGTATCTTCGGTATCATTTTTCAGCCGTTAGTTACCACTATTTCTGAACATTAATCACCAGAGGAAAGGGGCGTTCTCAGGTTGTAAGGGCCCATTTTGACCCCGAATTATTTAATTCAACATAACACGAACTAATTAAGATATAGAAAACTAATTAGGATACAAATTTGGAGCCACCTGGCGATACAAAGTAGAACTAGAAGATTTTGCTATGCGCGCACAGCACGCCTTCTATACGAAGACGCAGATACCGTGGACACGCGCCAGAGTTTCGATAAGAAAGACATTTATTTAGAACAGTGTGCGTTCCCTAGCGACCGGAAGGGGAACTAAAATATTTTGCATTTAAAATTGGTCTGATTCGAGCAAAATGTTTTCTAACATTCTTCCCAATACTCCCAAGTACTAAATAAATTTTAAGTGTAAATGTAAATAAGAGTAATTTTTTCAGCCCTTTGTTAGCACCATTTCTGAATATTAATCTCCAGGGGTGGAATTTATTTTCTCTGTTTCTATGGGCCCCATTTCAACGGGAATTAGTTTATTCAACTTAAAATGAACAGAATTAAGATATATCAAACTGATTATGACATAGACTTGGTAACCCTGCCGGTGGAAAGTGGAACTAAAGTATTTTCTGCGCGTGCACCGCACACCTTATTTACGGTGCCGTAAGCAGCGGGGACAAGTGCCGGAGTTTCGCTCGGAAATAAGTTTGTTTAGAACAGAATGTTCCACCTGGTGGTGGAAACTGGAACTAAAAGATTTTGCAGCGCATCACGTCTGCTATACGGTGCCATAGGCTGCAGGGACAGGTGTCGGAAATTTATTTAGAACATAATGCACCTCCTGGTATTGGAACTAAATCATTTTAATCCGCTTGTGCCGAAAATGGCTATTTCTATCGAAACCAAAAAAGAAATTTACAGATTTGATAATCGAATACAACAAATATTCTCCTTTTCACTCGTCCTCGATTATTAAAATAAGATTTGAGGTATCGATTCGAAACTCACAGTATGTACGTAGTTTATTTTTTTGACTATGAAAGTACAAAGTTTGTGAAAATCGGAAAGTAACTTTTTTAATTTTTCACCGAAAACTGACCCGATTAAAATCAAAGGATCCAGACAGCTGAGGGGCTGGTATTGAACTTGCATTCGCTTCATGGTCTAGCTCTCCATATATTTTTCGAATGGCGAAAAGGTTACCAGAGGAACAGTTTCTTGCACTTATTTTTAGAGTGATTTTACATTACGTATTATTTTCTACTTGACCGGGCAGTGCCGGGTGGATCAGCTAGAATATATATATATATATATATATATATATATATATATATATATATATAAATCATGGTGAAATATTAAATGAAAGTTATAATAATAGCGATAATTATGAGCTGTTGAAATCGGGAGTTTCAGTGATGGAAAACAGAGTTAAGGCACTATATAAAAAAGTTAAGTTAAAGCAGAAAAGTCAAACTTTCCCATATCTTGTTCTAGTGCCAAAGTTTCATAAAAAACCAGTGAAATTTAGAATTGTAACTTGTGGGTATGGTTCATACCTAGAGTCTGCTAATAAGAAATTGTTGGGAGTTTTGAGTGGTGTGTTTGATAGAGTGTTGAGTACGGAGTCCACATTTATTATAAAAAACAGTTACATTTTATTAGACAAATTGAAAAGATATCAAAATATAAAGAGTTTATTTGCATATGATTTTGCAGACCTATACAGTACAATTAACCTACTGGACTTAAAGGAAAAGGTTATAGATTTTTATAATAAAAACGGCAATATAGATAGCGATAAAGATTGGTTTATTAACTTGTTTCAATTGGTAGTGCAAGAGAATTACTTGTATGAGGGGAGCAGAGTATTTAAACAGATCCGTGGAATCCCAATGGGGGGGAGTTGCAGTCCAATTTTAGCTGACATCTACTTACATATATATTAGAATAACAATAATTTAAATAGAGACATATTGAATTATAGGTATATTGATGATGTTATAATAGTTGGATTAAATAACGAAAATGTAAACCTAGATTTTAAATATTATCCAAATACTTTAAAACTAGAACTCTCCTCCAGGAATATTAAAAACATCAATTATCTGGATGTGAATTTAGTGTTGGAGAATGACAATTTAATAACAAGGGTTTACGACAAGAGAAATGATTTCGATTTTAAAACTTTAAAAATCTTAAATTTTGAATCGAATGTGCATATTTCAGTATTTAGAAATGTATTTACAAACGGTTTAGTTCGTATTGAAAGGTTATGTTCAAGATTTGGCGATGCGGTTGACGAGTTCATGGAGTGGATTAACATGGCATTGATGCAAGGTTACCCTGTGAACTTTGTAAGGAGAAACACGATCAATTTTATAGGTAGAAGTAAATATAGAAATGAAATGAATTCATTTTTGAATGCTAAGGGTGGTCTTGATCATTTGTTGGATGGGTTCAGATAGATTTGGTTGCTGCTGTGTGTAGCTTGGTATTTTAGTTGATAGTTTGAATTAATTTGGTCTCGGCAAGACAAGGGGGACGTTGTTAACGTAAAAGCCGGTTTTAACCCTGCAGCGCATGTTGTTAGCCATGCCCTCCTGCCTTCAGGTTTAACTTTCCTGGTATTGATTTTTCGTTAGTATTTTGAGTTTGGTTATTTTTGTTTTATAGTATTAATTGGTTATAGTTTAGAGTTCAGTTGATATATTGTTATTTGTTTTTGGCTATGTAGCGTGGTTAATGTAAATGTATAATTGTGTTTTAGTAATATATATATATATATATATATATATGTAATAATAAAAAAAATTCGCCATTTTTCCTTAATTAATTTATTCCAAATTCTTACAATTCTAATTTTTTCCTCTCTTTTAAAATATCTCTTAAATCTAATTTATGTTTTATTCCATAGCTAAATCAAAATATTCTTTTAATTATCATTCTAAAAATCTTAATCTGTTAAAAGCTACACGTATTTGTAAAAACATTATTCTATTAAATGCAACACTGCTTCTAAAAAACACCTGCTTAATTTCTTCTTATTTTGAGACAATGACATTTTATTCTTTTGGAACATTTTGTAATACCATTTTTTATTTCTATTTAATATTATCATTCGGCATCCCATAACCCGTCGCGTCTTCCCGCACAAGGCTTTTTTACCTTTTTAATATACCGCGTCTAAAGAAAGAGTTTTGACAATACGTCAGGTACACGCCCTCTTGGCCTCATTTTTTAACCATTAGTGAGCAGGCCCCGCCTTTTCTACCTCCTTGTTTCCCTCCGAACATTACTGTCGTTGGGCTAGCATTTTCGCGCTTCTATAACCTTGAACAAAATCTTGTAATATTTATACGGTTGCACTGGCTTCGGAGAGAGACTTTTACACGAATCATTATTGTTAACTAAATGCTGTCGCTGAGATTGTCCAAATTGGTTCGTCGGTAGTTGTTCTTCAATAGATCTAAATGTTTTTCAAGTTTTAATGAAGTGAAATTACGTGGAGTTGTTCTTCATATATGTTGCCGAATAAAGCTATTACTCGTCTATCATGTCTTCCTTAATGCTTTAGGAGAAATTCTTCTGGAATTCATTGCCTCTACTCAGCTCGATCACGATTGCACCTACACTACATTTTTCAAATGTGGCTTGTACTCAGATACGTGTCTTCACTGTTTTAAGTAAATCTAAATAATACCATCTACAAATGTCCTGAAATGGTTTTCGTTGACTTCGGCTGTGCCAACATCTATCTTCTCATCCGGTAAATTTCATGGGGTTCGGGGACTGAGATGTCGTCCTGAGTGAATGATAGAACGAACGTTTCATATATATATATATATATAAATAGTGTCTAGGTATAGTAAAGTAGCTATGCGTTACTCAATAAAATCAACTACGGGACCACCTGGTGAGTTAATAGTCCCATCTCAAAAACGGAAAGAGATAGAGAAAAAAAGTGATTCACAAAATTGTAGAGAATCATCAATTTAGTAAGAAAAGACACATTGTGGGCATTAATGCGAAGAATAGAATGGATAAAACACGCTATTGTCTTTTCGTGATTTCCTACGCTGTGACGTGACAAAACGATCTTAGAAATAAAAAAAAAACAACTAGTTATAATAATATACCTTTATTTTAGATGTTCAAACTTCTCACCGTCAGCTGCAATACATATTTGGATGCTTGTTTGAATTTCACGTTGCACACGTTGGAACATAGATGGTGACACGTTTGCACAAGCGTCCGTAATAGCGTCGTTTAAAGTCCTGCAATATTTGTGGAGGAGTCGCACACACCTGCTGTTTCATAACTGGTTGTTTATTTCTTTCTAAGATCGTTTTGTTACGTCACAGTGTAGGAAATCACAAAAAAACAATGGGCGAACCGTTCTATTCTTCGCATTAATGTCCACAAGGTGTCTTTTCGTACTAAATCGATGATACTCTACCACTTTGTAAATCACTTTTTTTCTGTATCTCTTTCCATTTTAGAGATAGGAATACTAACTCCGCAGCATTCCACCAGGTGGCGCTTTAGGCGGTTTCGTTGTGTAGCGCATGGCTACTTTACTATAGATAGACACCACTTTTATATATTTTTTAATATAGCAGCAGCCGTTCCGAAGTTAAGAGGGTGGCAAGGCACTTTAGTGGGCATACTGTATATATATATATAGAAATAGATATAGATATAGATATAGATATAGATATAGATGTATAAATTGCTGTTCCAATGAAGCTACTGCAATATAAACAATAAACATTTGTTAATTCACTTAAATTAAATGATCTTATAACAGTAAAAATAAACGCAATTTCTTTCTAAAACATAAGAGATCCCTAATTTTCTTCACATTAATTACGTGAAATTCAATTTGGTTATTCTCCGGTTACTGATTTGAGAGATAAAGTATTTGTATCGATAAGATTAAAAGCGATGATTAAGCTCGCATCCTAAATTTGTATCATATGTCTTCCACTGTGAACACATTCTAATCAGAGGAAAAGGGTTCACTCAACGCGTCCTTTCAAGTAGACATTGAGCGATAGTGTAAATGGGGGCTTTCATTGGATGATTTAAAACTTCGAAGTGACATACGATAAATCGTTTTCAGGAGGTGACATTTTCTGTTTTCTAGTTTAAAAGCGAAAAAGTAAGATGTTTTCAACTTAGATGGGAAATTCGATGTTTTCATTGGATGGCAGATTTTCCATTTTATTAAAAAATAACTTTATATTTACATAGATAGTAAAAAAATAATTAGTATTGGAAAATATTCAAACAAATTAAATTTTATACTTGTTTTAAGAGAATGCATGTTCATCGCTAAATCACATCTGTAAAATTCGTTTACATTAGTTAAATATATTAGCACCCTGCTATGTGATAGTTTAATAAAATAACCAGTATTCTAAAGGAAATAATATATAGAGCTTGAAAAAAATCTATAATAAATTTTAAACATTTACTTATACATTTAAATTTAAAGACCACTTAACTGTAAAGATAAACGCAACTTTTTATTAAAATAAAAAGAAACCCCGAATTCCTTCCACCTAATCAAATAATATTGAATTGGGTGCTTATTCGGTCACTAATTAGAGAGTCCAACATTCGTTATGATAAGACTAAAGGCGATAATTAAGCTCACCTGTGACATTTGTATCACATGTCTTCCTGCGTGAATGCCATTCTAATCAATAAAAAAAAGTTTTACTCGTCCAATCTTTTCAAGCAGACATTGGGGAATAAATTAAATGGGGTCATTCACTGTACATGATTTGAAACTAGGAAATGGTGTAATAATAAATCAAGTTTTCTAGCAAGAAATTTTAGTTTAATAGCATTAAAAATACGATATCGGTATTACATTTTGGTGCTTAAATTCATTAATTCTCCGTTAAATGAATTCTACGAGAATTTCCAATATATATACCACTGGAAAATTTAAAGATTTTCATTTGAGTTCTTTAAATTTATTGAAAATTGCTTTATGCTTATACAGATAAAACACTGGAAGAAGAAGAAAAAAAAAATCAGTATTTTCGTGAAATTCAATTGGGTAACTGATTAGGAAGACAAAATGTTTGTATTGATAAGATTAACAGTGATGATTAAGCTGGCTTCTGAAATTTGTATCATATGTCTTCCACTGTGAATTCATTCTAATCAGAGGAAAAGGTTTCACTCAATGCTTTCTTTCACGTAGACATTGAGCGATAGTGTCAATAGGGGGCTGTAATTGGATGATTTGAAACTTCGAAGTGACATAACGATAAACCGTTTTCCGGATGAGACTTTTTTAGATTTCTAGTTTAATAGTGAAAAGTAAGATGTCGTTTTTCAACTTAAATGCGGAATTCGGTATTTTCATTGAATGGCAGATTTTCAATTTTATTAAAAATTAACTTTATATTTACATAGATAGAAAAAATAAATAAATAATTCGGGTTGAAAATAGTCAAACAAATTAAATTTTATACTTGTTTTAAGAGAATACATGTTCATCGCAAAATCACATCTGTAAAATTCGTTTACATTATTAAATATATTAGCGCCATGGTATGTGATAGTTTAATAAAAGAACCAGTATTCTAAAGGAAATAATATATAGCGCTTGAAAAGAATCTGTAATAAATTTTAAACGATAAACATTTACTTATACATTTAAATTTAATGACCTCCTTAATGTAAAGATAAACACACGTTCTTATCAAAATATAAGGAAACCCCGGATTTCTTCCACTTAATCAAATAATATTGAATTGGGTGATTCTTCGGTCACTGATTAGAGAGTCAAACATTCGTATCGATAAGGTTAAAAGCGATAATTAAGCTCACTTGTGACATTTGTATCATATGTCTTCCCGTGTGAATGTCACTCTAATCAATGGGGAAAAAGATTCTCGACCAATCTTTTCAAGCAAACATTGAGGGATAAATTAAATGGGGCCGTTCACTGTGAATGATTTGAAATTTGGAATTTGTGTAATAATAAATCGAGTTTTCTAGGAAGAAATTTTAGCTTAATAGCATTAAAAATAAGATATTGGAGTTAGATTTTGGTGCTGAAATTCATTAATTTGCCTTTAAATGAATTCTACGAGAAATTCTAATTCACTGGAAAAATTACTTATTTCCATTTGCGTTTTTAAATTTTATTGAAAATTGTGTTATGCTTAAACAGAAAAAAACACGAGAAGAAGAAGGAAATTTTTTTCAATATGAGAAATCTCTCAGAAAATTCACAGAATATAAAAAATTTAATCAATAAGGATAAAAGCGATAATTAAGCTCACTTGTGACATTTGTATCATATGTCTTCACGTATGAATGCCTGTCTAATCAATAGAAAAAAAGTTTTACTCATCCAATCCTTTCAAGTGGACATTGAGGGATAAATGAAACGGGGCCATTCACTGTGAATGATTTGAAACTAGGAAATGGTGTAATAATAAATCCAGTTTTGTAGCAAGAAATGTTAGTTTAATAGCTTTAAAAATAAGATATCGGTATTACATTTTGCTGCTCAAATTCATTAATTCGCCGTTAAATGAATTCTATGAGAATTTATAATGCATATATCACTGGAAAGATTACATATTTCCATTTGAGTTCTTTAATTTTATTGAAAATTTCTTTATGCTTAGACAGAAAAAACACTAGAAGAAGAAGAAAAAAAAATCAGTATTTTTCAGTATTTTCGTGAAATTCAATTGGGTTTTTCCCCGTTAACTGATTAGGAAGACAAAATGTTTGTATTGATAAGATTAACAGCGATGATTAAGCTGGCTTCTGAAATTTGTATCATATGTCTTCCACTGTAAATTCATTCTAATCAGAGGAAAAGGTTTCACTCAACGCTTTCTTTCACGTAGACATTGAGCGATAGTGTCAATAGGGGGCTGTAATTGGATGATTTGAAACTTCGAAGTGACATAACGATAAATCGTTTTCCGGAGGAGACTTTTTTAGTTTTCTAGTTTAATAGGGAAAAAGTAAGATGTCGTTATTCAACTTAGATGCGAAATTCGATGTTTTCATTGGATGGCAGATTTACCATTTTATTAAAAAATAACTCTATATTTACATAGATAGAAAATATAAATAAATAATTAGTGTTGGAAAATATTCTAACAAATTAAATTTTATACTTGTTTCAAGAGAGAACATGTTCATCTCAAAATCACATCTGTAAAATTCGTTTACATTATTAAATGTATTAGCGCCTTGCTATGTGATATTTTAATAAAATAACCAGTATTCAAAATGAAATAATATATAGCGCTTGAAAAGAATCTATAATAAATTTTACACATTTAATTATACGTTTAAATTTAAAGACCTCTTAACTGTAAAGATAGGCGCGAGTTCTTATCAAAATATAAAGAAACCCCGAATTTCTTCTACTTAATACAATAATATTGAATTGGGTGATCACATCGGCAACTGATTACAGAGTCAAACATTCGTATCGATAAGGCTAAACGCGATAATTGAGCTCACTTGTGACATTTCTATCATATGTCTTCCCGTGTGGATGTCTTTCTAATCAATAGAAAAAAGTTTTTTTCATCCAATCCTTTCAAGCAGACATTTAGGGTTAAATTAAACGGGGCCGTTAACTGTGAATGATTTGAAACTTGGAAATGATGCAATAACAAATCAAGTTTTCTAGCAAGACATTTTAGTTTAATAGCATTAAAACTAAGATATCAGTATTATATAATTGTGCTCAAATTCAGTAAATCAACGTTAAATGAATTCTACAAGAATTTCTAATATAAATCACTGGAAAAATTAAACATTTCCAGTTGAGTTCTTTAGTTTTATTGAAAATTGCATTATGCTTAGGCAGAAAAACTCTAGAAGAAGAAAAAAAAAGTTTTCAGAATTTTCGTGAAATTAAATTGGGTTATTCCCCGATAACTGATTATGGAAACAAAATATTTGTATCATTAAGATAAACAGCGATGTCTAAGCCGGCTTCTGAAATTTGAATCATATGTCTTCCACTATGAATGCATTCTAATCAGAGGAAAAGGTTTCACTCAACACCTCCTTTCAAGTAGACAGTGAGCGGTAGTGTAAATGGAGTCTTACATTGGATGATTTGAAACTTCCAAGTGACATATCGATAAATCGTTTTCCGGAGGCGACTTTTTAGGCTTTCTAGTTTAAAGGCGAAAAAGTAAGATGTCGTTATTCAACTTAGATGCGAAATTCGATGTTTTCATTGGGTGGTAGATTTTCTATTTTATTAAAAAATAACTTTATATTTACATAGATAGAAAAAAAATAATTAATGTTGGAAAATATTCAAACAAATTAAACTTTATACGTATTTTAAGAGAATACGTATTCATTGCAAAATCACATCTGTAAAATTCGTTTACATTATTAAATGTATTAGTGTCCTACTATGCGGTAGCTTAATAAAATAACCAATATTCACATGAAAAGAATATATAGCTGTTGAAAATAATCTATATTAAGTTTTAAACAGTAAACATTTACTTGTAAATTTAAATTGAAAGACCTCCTAATTGTAAAGATAAACGCAAGTTCTTATCAAAATAAAGAAACCCCGGATTTCTTCCACTTAATCAAATAATATTGAATTGGGTGATTCTTCGGTCACTTATTAGAGAGTCAAACATTCGTATCGATAAGGCTAAAAGCGATAATTAAGCTCACTTGTGACATTTGTATCATATGTCTTCCCGTGTGAATGTCTTTCTAATCAATGGGGAAAAAAATTCTCATCCAGTCTTTTCAAGCAGACATTGAGGAATAAATAAAATGGGGAAATTCACTGTGAATGATTTGAAACTGGGAAATGGTGTAATAATCAAGTTTTCTAAGAAGAAATTTTAATTTAATAGCATTAAAAATAGGATATCTGTATTATATTTTGGTGCTAAAATTCCTTTATTCGTCGTTAAATGAATTCTATGAGAATTTCTAATATATATGTATCACTGGAAAAATTACAGGTTTCCTTTTAAATTCTTTAATTTTATTGAAAATTGCGTTATGCTTAGACAGAAAAAAAAACTAGAAGAAAAAAAAATTTTTCAATATGAGAAATCTCTCAGAAAATTTACAGAATATAAAAAGTATACATATATTTAAATTAAGAAATGAAACAATTTCTTTGCAATGTGATTTTTGTAAAAATCGTTTACAGGAATAAATACGAGAGGTGTTATTTAAGGGGCCGTTTGAAAATGAAAACAAAATGAAAGAATATTTTCAAAAACCAAATATTTTTCCAGATTTTACACACATTTCTCTATTATTCAATATAGCTGCCAAGTTTGTTTAAACACTTATCATACCTTACAACTATATTTTGAATATCCTCTTCATAGAAACTTGCCGCTTGCTCCGATAACCAAGAAGTCACGGCAGTTTTCACTTCTTTGTCATCGTTGCAGTGGTTGCCGCCGAGATGATATTTGAGATAGCAGAAAATATGGAAATCGCTCGGCGCAAGGTCGGGGCCGTAGGGGAAGGGGTGTCCAGAACTTCCCAGCCAAAATAGTCTAACAAAGCTCGGGTCAGAGCTGCGGTGTGAGGCCTTGCAATGTCATGGAGTAACAAAATTCCCTCTGTCAGCATGCCACGTCTTTTGTTTTGAATCGCTCTGCGTAGCTTTCGCAGGGTTTGGCCGTAGGGGCACAAGAAGCGGGCGATTCGATAATCTTGAACATTTTAAAGACACAGAACATACCCTACAGGAACCTACACAGCTCCAACTGAACACAGTTGTTACCAAGAAATGCCGGGACACGACGCATGCATTCGTTGCGGCGTGCGGGCCACCTATTAGTGTATACAACAAAACGGCCCTTACTTAAAAAACACGCCTCTTGCATTACTGTCCGATCATGAGATTGTTTAATAAAATAATAATAGAAAAAGGAAAAAGATGAATAGCTGTTGAAAGAATAACTAATACAATTTAAGCAACAAACATTTACTCATTCATCTGAACTAAATTATTTTGTTCTTGTAAAGATAAACGCAAGTTCTTATCAGAATAAAAGACAATCCTGACTTTCTTTGACTTAATGAAGTAAAATTGATTTTAGACATTCTCCTGTCACTGATTGGTGCGGCAAAATATTCGTATCGATAAGGTTAAAAACGATGATTAAGCTCACTTCTGACATTTATATCATATGTCTTCCTCTGTGAATGTCATTCTAATCAGTGGAAAAGAATTTTACTCGACAGCTTCATTGAAGCATACATTCAGAGATAGATTAAGTAGAAGCGTTGACTAGATTATTTTAAACTTCGGGGAAGTGACATAGCTTCGCTGCTGATTATGATTACTAATCCACTTGCGATAACAACAGCTTGAGTTTTCTAGTTTAATCGCGAAAGAAGGGGTAAGATATTGTTTTAAGCTTAGAATTCTATATGAAATTTAAAATGTTCATCATTGAATAAGTTTATACATTAAAGTAACTCAACTTTTAATTAATTTATTGAAACGTATATAGCAATCAAAATATTATCATTTAATACAGGATTTATTGAAAGTCTAAACAATGCAATAAAGCATGTATATTTATATGTATTGCATTGTTTTAATCATTTTCTATAGATGGATATTTCCGTATAAATTCATTAATTTTTCACTGTATTGTTTAGAATACCATTAACAATAAACACTGCCATGCGTCCACATCTTAACTAGAGAATTATGATTTAAGATTAAAAAATATATGTCCATTTCGTAAAGTGTTTAAGTAAGTTTCATTTATATAACATATTTTACTAATAATTTTCCAATTATTCTATAATCCTAATTAACAATCCGAAAAATGTTAAAATATCAAATGTTATTCCATGCTGATTATAAGATTTATCAAGGAAATCTTATCACATTGCAGACCAGTATTTATTATTAAAATTTTATGTAAAGAGGGTTTTTTTAATTACTAAGATAATTATAACTACTGAACCGAATTGCTCCTGCAAAAATTAACTCTAAGAGTCGTTTTATTTTTCAGCTGACTGGTGCTGATTACTTTTTGGACAAACTCCTCTAAGAGGAAGAACCTCAAATCGATGATTTGTTCGATTCAGGGGAGGCTTATATCTTCAATTTATTTTCACAGATTTTAACAAAACATCAAATTTAGAATTCTCATGATATGAATCGATCTTTATTCAATTTTAATTGCAGTCATCTAAGAAGGGTTCTCCGAAACTTGATGACTTGTTCCAAATATGCAATGCTTATATCACTAGTTTGAATGCAAAGAGTTCAACGAAACTTCACGTTTTCATCCTGAATATGGGAATACATTGCATAAAAAATCTATTTACCAAATCGAATCCATTTGTATTATCTTGTAATACTAATTAAATCATATTTTATTCATATAGAAGAATAATTTGTGATGACCACAACATATTTTGGTTCTTTTGCATAGAAACTGTAAAGATTATACATTTTACATGATTTATGTATTTTATATGATTTAATTGTGCATTTTAGTTTACAAAATTATATATTTGAATGTATTTTCATTACATGTCTGATATTTTCAAATTAAAGAATAATGATTTGACGAAATAAAATTTTTGCAAAATAAAGAATTGTTATTACAAAATTGATTTTCGAAACTTTTTTTCAGTCTATTTTTTAGTCTCTTTTTAATCGGAGCAGTGACATTTATTTATTTCTTAAGAAATTTCTGATCAGATAAAGATTTTTTTAAATCTATTTTTTTATAAAATTTTTATGCAAAAAGAATACTATATTGTCAGTCGTAATATGTCATTGCTATTTACTTTTAGAACAAGTTGAAAATTGTACGTCAAACGTGACAAATGAGGTGCTTTCGTGCTATAGCTAGTTATATAAATATTCAGATCTTCTTGATTTTTAATTCTGTGAAATGAATTATATCGTCTGCAGATTAATTTCTGTCATAAAATAAATATCTCGGTCGCTTGACGATTAAACCTCGGAAGCTCCTATAACAAAAAAGCACCGATTTTTTTTAAAAATAATTCACATTTCTTAATAAATATTTTTATTAATATTTCCTAAAGTTTTGATTCGATTTTCATAAAATTTGAAATGTCTCGACAAAATTCTGCAAAGATAATATATCTAAAATTTCAAACCATTCGGTTGGGTAGTTTTTGCGTTGTTATATGCGGACGGACGGACAGACAGACGGACGGACGGACGGACGGACCAAGCGACGACAATAGGTGCTACGTATTTATATAATTACGAACGCACCTAAAAATTTGTACAATCTTAGATGGTTATTATTTAAAAATATGAAACAAATTTTCAAGCATTAATCTCCTCGCGAACTTATTATCTTAATTTCATTTTCAATGTGTTAAAAAAGAGAATAGGCAATTTATAAAATTACATTATTTATAAACAGCATATCAAAGAACTTAATAAAATGAAAAGCCTTTTTTTACTAGAGTGTGATATTTTGCTTTGATATTTTAACTTCGTACCGTTCTTTCTACGACAGCAGTTCGTGCATTTTTTTTTCAAGGCTATGGCTTAAAAATAAAAATTTTATTAACTTTCATCTCTAGCCACTGTTTCTATTTCATCATCTCAATAACAAATCATTTTGAAAAGAAAAATATGTGTGGTAAAACAAATATCAACCAAAAAAATATATATATTTCTAATTTTCAATAAATTTTAAATTTTATATTACGAAAGCTCGTTAATCAACCTAATTCTATGAAATAAAAATGTTTGAATAAAAATCTTTAAGACATTCTTCCGTAATTGATTTTAAATATTTTTTACACGTTATTTGAGATTTAAATTTTAAATCAACTGCTAATTTTTTATTCTTTGAATGTCTATTGTACTCTCTGCAAGGAAATAGGTCTCAAAAAAGATAATTATTCAATTTTCAAAAATATAACATTGAAAATATTTTCACTGAAAACTAACTATAAGTTTCAGTCAAAAAAGCCATTTCATATTTTGAAATATATATTTACCCTTAAACATGACAATTACTTCAAAAATATGATTAAATATCAACTAATACTGAAATTAAGAATTATCAAGATTTAGATAACTATAAATATTAATGGAGCACAACATTTACATTTGAAGATGTAAAATACACAAAAAAACACATAAAAAAAGTAATAAATACGTTTAATTTAATGTTTGTAATTTTTCAATGAAAAATACAAAGTTTATAAAGATTTAAATCCAGTTTTAAAAGAAAAACAAAAACAAAACTACAAGAATTAAAAAATAATACCTGCTATTAAGTTAGATTTTAATTACGCTCCTGAATAATTAATATAGAAATTCTTTGTAATATTGTTTAAATTAACTTCGTACTTAATGCTTCATTTCTAACCGTCATGTTACCAATGCTCACTGCAGTGTGCGTTTACAATTTATTCATGCTTTTTTACACCTTAATTCTGGGAAAGAAAAATTCCTTTTTGCACCTTCCAGGCCATTTATTATTTCAAACATTTTGTAATTAAACTATCTTTATAGTTATAAAAAAAAAAATATATATATATATATATATATATATATATATATATATATATATATATATATATATATATATATATATATATAATTTGGAACGTTCCCAAATGAAACATTTTTTCTGCATTTTCAAGCAAGAAAGAAATATGCTAGACCAAGCTATGTCATTTTTAAACGTGTTAAAAATCTTCCCACAGAAAGTGAAGTTTGTTTAATATTTAGTGTTTATAAATTGTCTTAAACTAATAATCTACTTTTTTTACTCTATACCGTTATCTAAATTAACACTTATTAAAAAATTGTAATTTCAGTAGCTCAAATAAATCAAATATTACAACATGTTATTATGCATTTCAATATTTTAACTTTGTTTCGATTTTAAACATGCAAATCTTAAAATTAAATATTTGAGACTGTTGTAGCGCTATTTATCTTCAAAATGTAATTCTTTCTTTTAATATAATTTTGTTTCCTTCTTGTATGAGAGTTAAACTTTTAATTTGAAGAAACTACAAAGTTTAAAACTTCTTTAATTAAAAGAATTCTCCAACCATGGCTGTCAGATAGTCAATATAAGCTTTTAACTAGTTTTTAAATTTAAACTATATTCTGTGATCTAAAGAAAATTAAATTCTGCGTCTCAGCAGAATTCAGGGAAAATTTAAAATCTTTTGGGATCAGAATTTTAAATTTATCATAGGAATTTCTTAGAAGTTCATGTTTAATGCTGTTCAAATTACTAAAGTTTTATAGTGGCTGAAATTCTATTATATCACAAAATTGTATAAAAAAAGATTCAGTTTTAGGAATTATTTTAAAGTGAATTTGAAGCAACAGAACTATTTTAAATTAATGCGTCTGTTTTTACTGTAAAAAAGTTTCTTACGTCTAATTATGCATAATTGTAAGACAAATGCTTAATTTTAAATCAAGTAAAGTATATTTTTTTGTATCTGCAATAGTACAATAAATACCTTTTTTGGTTTTGCAGTTGCAGTGGTATAAATTTTAGATGTATAGTTAAATAGAGAATAAGAGTAGAATAATTAGAGTAGTAGAATAATAAGAGTAGAATAATAAAAATATATATAATATCACATAAAATAAAAATAACACTCTGTGTGTGGGGACTAAATGGTTCATAGAATTCAAATAGAGACATGAGACATTTCTATATACAAATGCTCTTATATATTGATTTTAAAAATAAAACAAAATGAAATTTCCAATTTATTTATTTTTTTATTTTAGAATAGAATATTGAATATCTAGGAGTAGTAAAAAACCTAGCATAATTTATGTTAACTAATAAATATACTTCAATGATATTTATATTTACATACTAGCCCTACATAAATTTACATACTAGTCTTATCACTAAATATGCAAAGTTCATAAAAATTCAAGATAAAAGTTCAAGATCATTTAAACTGCAATTCACAATGGGGGGCATATTAACGTTGTCATTTTTTAATATTCATTTATTTCAAAATTTTATTTTGAATGTGAAAAACCGCATAAACTTGTATATTCTTTTATAAATGTATATTATTTTTATAAACATAATATTTAAAAAAATTAATAATACAAACATATTCTAATTAAAAAAAATATTCATATGTTTTAGTTTTTAAATATCTATTTTAAAACTCAATTTACATGGCGATTCTGTTGCTAAATATGCATACATCGATGCACATTTTCTTTTGCTTGAACAGTTAACGTGTTAGTTAAAAAACATGCTAAAAACAATAATAATTAATCAATTTCAAAACATTTAATTCTCTTTAAAATTAACAATGCATTACCAATCTATATTGTAATGTTTAAGAATATGAATATTTTTCTTTAATTCACGAATTTTAATATAATAAACACTGGATTAAATTACTTTCCTATACTTATTTTTCCGAATACCTCAGAAATAAATTAAGGAAGCGTTTCGGAATATGTTTACTTGCTTCTGTTAAAAATAAGTCACTCAAAAACTATATTTTTATCTATTTACTAAAACACTCTAATAAATATTTTAAATACTAATTTTAAAAATTGAAAAAAAAAATAAATTTGAATAACATAAAAAACAATTTTTAACTGCAAATATCTCCAAGTATTATAGATACCTACACTGTAAAAAAAAGTGGGTCGATCTACTAAAAAAATTTCAGTTTTTCTCATTAATCTTTGCAATTACTAAACCTTTTTTATTCTTACTCACTTACAAGAAAATCTGTGAGAATTACTAGAAAACAGCTAGCAACGATACCGGTTTATAATACCGGTTACTAAAAAAACCTGTGGAATACAAATATACTAAAAAAATGTTAGTAACCTCAGGATTTTTTTTTACAGTGTATGACTATTATTTATTGGCTATACATAATCAGGACAGATTTTATATTTTATTTTAAACAATATCTTGCAAAATTATTCACTCGTTAATGGGAGCCTGAAAAATAAAAGTTTAATACAAATGCTTTTGTAACTATAAACAAAATTTATTATTTTTCGGAATTGGAGAAATATCTGCATTTTCTAAAAATATTCTGTTATAGATACCGCAAGAAATTTTCTGAATTTTGTAACAAATACATTAAGGAAAATTTAATAAATCTACTTTAGAATGCAATTTTACATAAATTTACTTCAAAATGAATTTTATATATTTTTAACTTTTGTCTCAAAATGATGCTTACGCGCAAGGAAATATATACATATAATATCTTGTGATTTACGAAGAGCTTAGACTGATATACTAATGATCAATATTACGTGTGATTTATCATAAGCAAAACTATAAACCTTTTAATCATGCACAAAGCATTACTGTATAGTATACATGTATTTTGAATACGCTAATATGTTTTTTCAATCACAACCAAACACTCCCAAACTAACGTTGAAACTTTTTAAATTGATCGCTCAGGAATCGGAAAGTTTCTCGTGCTAGCAAAATATGCAGCTTTCGAATTAAAAATATCCAAATTAAACTTATTATTGTTTTTATATTAAATAATATCAAAGTTATGGTCGCGATAAAACTGTCATTATTTTCCAAAGTAGAAATATATCTACCATAATCTGTATTATCCAGTCATCCTCCAATGTCATTAACCTTATTGATTTTCTTACATCTCTAAGAGCAATTCTTAACATTTTTCTTCACAAAAACAACATTATAAATATAAAGCTCTTACGTTTTAGAGATAAGAAGTCAGCATATTTACAGCTGCTTTATTTGAATGAATTTGTTAGTCAAAATCAAAAACGCAAAAATTCACTTTCTAGCTGAATTTGGAAACATCGCTAATGACTAACCAAACACGATATGCGCCAGTTTTAATCAAATTAATTTGCATTTCTGCCCTTTCCTACACGAAATATTTAATACAACGCTGCCTCACAGAACGTAACTCTTTCGTTCCTCTCACCAATGACGGATGTGCATTGTGCAATGTACACTTAAGGGGACAATACACCTTTAACACTCGCAGAACATGCGAAATTTGTCACGAGTTTGATTTTTTTTTCTTTTTTTTAATGGTAACGTCTCTAGAAGCTCCAAAATTTCAGAGCACATTTAGGTAATGTTGAACTAGGTTTAATTTTTTTTAAATTTGGATCTAATATCACTAAAAAAATTTAGGGGGTGGGTTTCAAAGTGATAATTAAAATTTTTAATTTGGATAACATTTCACTGCGCACACGATAACTCATGCAAATTTCATGGAATTTGCATAAACGTTATCTTAAATTAAACATAATACTTTGGACTATAATTTGAACTAAACCAATTAATTTTTACATGCATTCAACCTCATATTTTTTTTAATACTAAACGCAGCTTCAGAATTCTAGATCATTTTCATGATTATATTAGAATTTAGGTTGGGTAAATTTTTTTTAGCTATACTTCAAACGGTTTTGGAGATATCATGCGCGCAAGAGTAAAAAAAAAAAAAATCATTTTGAGAAAAAGTCGTTTAAAGTTTTAATTGTATTTTAACAATATAAAGTTCATAATAAAAGAGACAAAACTACTAATTTCATAACTTATTCAGTATTACAAATAAAATAAGATGCTAGATTAAATTGATAAATATAAAATAGTCTGTAAAGTGCTGCAGGATATTGGAACATGCATCAAAATTGAATAAATTTAATGGTAAAAACGTAGGGCTTCTTCTTGTAAAAAAAACTAATTTTAACTTTACAAGATAAAATTTTGTTTCGGATGGATTACTAAGTGAATTAAATATGTGCTTTTTATAAAATGAAATTATTTAATGCAAAATATAGGCCATTTTTTAGGTATTCTGATATTTTAATATCTGATTCACATACGTTGCTGCACAATAATTCGGAACGTATCCAAAACTGTCAATTGAAACAAAATAACTGTCAAATTAATTACTTTTTTAGTTTTTTATAAGATAAATTAGCTCCTTAGGACATATTTTTATAATAGCATTTTGTATAACGTCAACTGTCAATTAAACTGTCAATTTCCTTCGCGCTATTATTCATTATAAAATGAATAATAAATACTAAGAGCATTACTATTGCAAAATTAGGAAAATATTATTCTGAAAATAACAGTTTTGTTTCAAATTAAATGCTTAATAGCGAATAAAAGTAAACAGCTAAGCAAAAGTGTGACCATGTTTCAGAGCAAACAGTAAGTAATCAAAAGTAAACAAATTTGGCGAAAGTGGAAGTTGAAGTTAATGTTTTAATGCTTTCTTATTATTATGTATGGTATTCAACTAAAAATAATTAACGCATTTAAGCATATTTCCAAAGTTGTGAAAGCGTGATAATAAGATGTTAACAAGCCGCCATGACAGTTTTCGCATGGGATTTAAATTGGAAATGAAGGAGGGGTGAGTACATTTTCCCTAATATCTTAGTAAATAACTATCGCTCAATTAAAAAAAACTGGTATCAAGTTATTCAAAATAAAATTATCTTTCTAAAGATATAAAACCCTAAAAATTGATTTTTGAACCATTACGGTACGGATCAGTACATTCTGGTGTACTGTCCCCTAAACATCTCAAAACTGGTATTATTCAGAAAAGAGACGTTGAATCATGGTTGTTATACTTTTTTCTACCGACATTCCACGCAACCTTAAAATATATTGTAGATCATTTTATCCTTCTAATAAACATATGCTATAAACATAGATGCTATTTTATGAACAGTTTCCTTTTATTTGTGTTCATCTATTTACTGTTAGTCGCTACTTTTCATTAGTTCAACTGAACTATTTGGAATTTTTATAGTACATAGATTATAAGTGCGTTCTATAGTACTGTTCGTTCTTAAAATATATACCTAAAACCTCCTCCTAAGGCAATAAATAGTAAATAAGTTATTTTATTTATCTTGATTCTATATTAATAGTTATATAATCGTGACACACTGACACGAGGATGATGCAAGCTAGATATTTCGGATATTTATATACAGTTTACAGTTCGGTTAATGAAAGCGAAAATAAGACGATAAATTGCCATTAAGATACTGCGAGAAACACGATAGTGATATCAGTTTATGAATTACAAATATTCATAGAGACTGTGTATCCTTTCAAATATCCTTTGAGATAAAAAAGTGCGTGGCCAACTAGTGATATAGACTAATTCTAGAACTTTCTGGCTAATTCATATTATTGTAATAGGAACGATAGACACAAACCGACAATCACAAAAGTACGCAAACAATACATGTAAATGAAACGTACCATAAATACACGAACTAGAAATCAGGACACAGAGGTACATTTACAAATCAATTCACTGCAAAGTCGAATATGCCAACGCACTGTTTTCTGCCGCTATTCAGGTATAATATCTTAGCTCACAATGCTTGTACAACATTGGATTCTAGAATATTACTAACTCCTTCTACTGTACGGTAACAAAATTGCAACTGACGGTTCTTAAAAACGATGATATGTTATTTTGGTGATGAATGTGCCATATTTTCCTAACAAATGGCCATCATCATGTAATGTTTAGGAGTTTATAAGTTACTAAAATATCTTGCATTTTCCATAGTTGATGATGATTTTGTTACACAGATTTTACATAACCTTAAGCGAAAATTTCAAACAATAGATGTTTCAAAGACATTAATGATATACAGAATGGATTTTACTGGAAAGAAAGGAATTTTCTTTGAAGATAAAAACTATTACAAAACTTTTTTAATTCAGTCTCAATAAAGATATTAAATATCTTTAAGCTTGATAACGTTTATATTTTATGTAAATTTCAAACCAAATTCTAGTAATACCTTCAACTGCATTTGTAAATCTCTAAAGAGAACACTATTCTTCAAGCAAAGCAAAGCAATACTTATAAAAGTCAGATTTATATAACGTAATCAGATTTAAACGTATAAGGATAGAATTAAATATTTATGAAGGTTTTAAATCGGTAAAATGAAGAAATGAATATTGAATGCATGAGAATGGGAATTTTTGTTGTTTAAATATTTAAACTATCAATTCCAATAAACATTCATTACTTATTTTATAAAAATTCGCATGTGATTTAAAAAGTCTTATGGGATTTAAAAACTCTCATGTGCTTTAAAAAGTCCATGTAACTTTATTTTTAAAAAAGTCTACATTACTTTACAGAAGATATAAAAGAATAAATAAAAAATATTGAGAAGAAAATGACTTATTTTTTTTCACTTCCAATTTTTTATTTATTGACTTTTGTATATATCTTGACTATGACTATCATAATTAAAAAAGATTTTTAAAAATTCATAGCCACAAAAACAGTTGCGTGTGACATGGATTTTAAAATATGAATATTTGATAGCTCGCAGGCACACATACACACACAATAGAAAGACACCAGAATAATACAATCTAGTCATCACAAATAAATTCGCCCGTATACTCTGTTACTCGGAGAGTTGCCAATTAGAGATACGAGGCAAAGCAAGATGAAAAATCTAATAAAGCCTTTGTTTAACTGTCTTGCGGACGTTAATTTGCAGCATGGTTTTCTTTTGATGTTACATTTTGTAAGTGATACTATCTTATAGAAATTTAAAACAATGGTCTGTTGCTTTTACCTTGCTGTCTATAGAGACATTATGCACATACAAAATGATTAATATATTTGAAAATACTCTCCTCCTTCAGAATGATAAAACCTTTCCTAGAACACCCAGCGTGGTTATGTAAAGACATACCAAATAAAACCTTTTATCGCATTACAACTACACTGGTAAATATTTCGTTCACAGTTCAACATAATTTCGTTTTCGCAGTAGTTGTGATCAAAAGATGGTATTTTTTATTACGATTCACCTAAAATGTTGAGATTACAATTGGATAAAACTGTAAGTATCCGCAAGCGGTGCAGCAAAATGTCAAGAAATGGATGCAAGAAATGCTAAAGTTTTAAAATAAATGTACCAATAACATTCACGATATTCACTTCATATCATTCACAATCCCTACGATACCAATCCCTTCGATACTCATACGATATTCATCTATGATATTGTTTTAAGCTGAATAATAATTTCATTATGTTTTATTTCTATAAAGTTCAAAATCATTGTAAAATATTCCCTTTCCTCATCATTGCATTTACTGTAACATCAAAATTTAATTTAGCCCCATATGAAATTTGAGCACAATGCTAAATATTTGAATATTAATCTCACTTTTGAAGGTTTTGACAGTCTTTATGGTACCCCTTCCCCATATTTTTACTAACGCTGTACTATTTTCTTGTATGTTCTTTCAACCCTAACATTCCGGAAATATTAAAGGTTAGGCAGCACTGTGTTATTTCTCTCTCACAGATAATTAAACTGCATGTTTTTTCCAGTGAATTATTCTTTACCCTCTAACTATTCAAAAAACGTTCGATATAGTTAGCTTTCTTCTGTATTTTGCAATAATATGTATAACATGTCCATGTACGTTATTCTACTAATATTGTACAAAAGTATTTGTCCCCACTGGCCGTTGAATTGCTTTATTTTTTTGGTAAATTTTAAACGTTCTCCATAAAGAAAACTTTTTGAAAATTAACAAGAACTATATTATTTATTCTGATTACTTTACAGCGTGGAATGGTTTAACTTTGAATAATTTTTCTTAATTCTTGCTCAGAAGGTAAAAAAATAAATGATTTGTATTCTTACAATAGAAAAAGACAATTTTTAAACTACTTTTAACACATAAAATGTTGAGATTACTATTGGTTAAAACTGTAGTTATTCTTAGGCAGTTGATCAGCGCCACAGGCAGTGCAGCAAACTATCAATAAATTAATGCAAGAAATGCTAAAGTTTTAAAATAAACGAACCAACAGCATTCACAACATTCACTTTCATATCATTCACCTTTCACAAAATATACAGAAACGGACTTGTACTATTTAAACCTGTTTGAATTTAGATACAGCATAGCACATGTACTTTGACAATCTTAAAACCCATGAAATCATCCCAGTGTAAAACTGGATTATTTAAGTGAAATTGTTTATATTTGGTTCGGTATGTTACGTTGTTCTTTTAATTCTATTTTAGCTGCAGAAACGTAAATATTTCTCAGACGTCAGAATGCTAAAATTAAGTCTAAGAAAAATTAATCTAGATTTCACACGCTTTATTATTGAGATATAAGCGACTGATAACTATTTTCTTTATTGTATAATTTATTAAATATGAAAGCATGAATACGACAGTTGTTTGCTCGTGTTTGTAGAAGTTCAGCACATTGGAATGAGAGAATGAATACTAAGTTAGACGTCAGAAATTATTCAAAACCCAATCAATTATTTAAGATCTTCCAACAAATTACTGGCACATTTATCAATTTTACCTCACTTTCTTTCGGTTAAGAGATTAAAAATATCTCTGAATTTCTATTTTGAATTCTGAATCTCTGAATTTCTGAAACTGAATTTCTTAAAAATATGTCTGTATAATAAAGTTCATAAAGTTTTATCGAGAAAAAAAAAGAAATTATATGTCAGATTTTTTGTCATTTGCTGATTTTCACATTAAAAAAATGGCTTCTAGTATTCAGTTTTTAATTTTTTATTTCGACATCGAAATAGTTTTGCATTCCTAGGTAATTTTCAATGATTTCAATTATTTACACTTCTTTGTTTTGTTTATTGCTATTTTAAAAGGAATCATATTGATAGTGTTTGACTACCTACGGTTGAGTTTGCCTCAGTAAATGTCCAATTTTAAGACTGCAGACACTAAGTATAAAACATGTAATTGTTTTCTATTTTTAACGCTTTTTGTTTTATTTGGAAGAAATAAATATTTTATCTTTTTTCACTAGAGTAAGAGTGACTAAATGTCCCCAATTTCATCGTATAGAGTGCACCTTAAGAGGATAAACCTCAACTTTATTATTTAAAAATCTGACTGAGTTGTAAATATTTTATAAAACAAAATGATAACAAATAAACAAGTTATAAATTTTAAAGTGTTTACAGCTTGAAACTTTGGCAATTTTAAAGTTTTTTATAGTCTGAAAATTTTGAAAAATCTACATGAGAGCTTATGTCACGTGACAAAAACAATTTTTAAATCATATTTCCATTTCAGTTCACGTAAAACATGGAGATTATTTTTGTGGAATTTTCTTATTCCATTGATGTTTATCAATTTATTTAATCTTCCAGATTAGTTACCAGTCATGAGATCATAACTCGTTCGGTTTCGGAAATATTATAACTGATAAAGAATAGAAAAGAGGATTCCTGTAAATGTTATACTCTAAAAGAAGAAATGCACTTACTACGTATGCTATCTTGTTATGGATTATTTTATGTAAAACCTGTTTGCGAAAACAGATATATAATTATAAGTACAATTAACAGAGAAATTGTAGATATAAAACCAAATTCCGTTGTATTTTAAATGTCGCGTTACTTCATTATATAATTTGATACAATTTTCCTTTAAAATATAAGAATTTATCAGACAGAAATTCTTTTCTGTTTATGCAAAATCTTATTTTAGATTCCATATGTATAATGATTCCATTGTTTGCTTATTAAATGTTGTTTCACTATTTAGCATAAAGCAAAAAATATTTTAAGAGAATGTGCCAAAAAATACATAATTTTTTATGAGAAAACCTTCCATTAAAGTTTGGTTAAAAATGATTCTACAACTGTATTCAGCGATTTTTTCAGCTAAAAGAAAAATCATTATTATTGCAAAAGAAATAATTATTAAATTCCATGAGAAATACTGATACGAAAAGTGATTGCTTTCTTTCAAGCTTGCCTTTGAAAAACTGCCCCTTATATCAATATTAATATAACTATTAGCATTTAAGTTAACTTATATACTTAAAATAAGGTCAATGGCGAAAACTGATCAACATGTATGCCGATCAATAGTACTGTAAGTTTTTACTTTAAAATTTGATATACAAAGAAAACTCATCATATTTCTTTATATTAATGAAAAAAATAATTATTGTTTCTTTCAATTTTAAAATTCATTTATCAAATATTAGAATCAAAGAAAACAATTTAGTTACAACTTTTACAGCAGATAGTATAACACCTTTCTCATAAAAGATATTTTAAACTTTATTTCTTGTAGACCTAATTATTATTGTTTTGCTTAACTACTGGTTTGTTTTATAAATAATATTTTTCATTTTATCATAAAAACTATACAAATATTTTTTTTAAAAATTACTTAATAATGTTACTTGATTTTTTTTATTGTGTGTGTGTGATGTGATGTGATTAAAAATATTAATCAGTTTGATGTATTATCACAGTATTAAAATTTAAATAAAGTATTTTGAAAATACATACCATAAAATTCTTGCATGGTATATTGTTTTTTACAAGTAATGGAGAATTGGTCAATTTAGAATTTGATTTTGGATTGCTTGTTTTCTTTCATCCTGTTTTAATGTAACAATTTAAAATAAAATCTCTAATTCATAAATGATTTGAAATGTCAATATCATGCAAAGGAGTGTTACTCTGAAAAGTAAACTAAAAAACGGAAATAAAGTTTAAAAGAAAGTTGACAAATTTCAATTTTATAAAATATACTTGTCTACAGATACCCTCTACTCATACTATTTTGACATACTGCATTTTAATGAATATAAGGTATTTTATATTTTATTTTCAAATATTTCGTGTGAAAAATTGCTTCTAAACTGCGCATCTATTTCACTGTATAAAGTATTGGAGTACGCTTAAAAATTGGAACGAGCGTTGAAAAATTTTCTAATCCCCCATTATTTCGTTATAACACATTAAAATAGTGACATATGGCCCTAAGATTGTTTCTTTCACTGCAAACGAATATTTGCCCTTCAGACTTCATTCTAGAAGTGGCGAAATTGAACAATAATATTCAACCGCCTTAGGAGATAGCTGAAGAGTTAACATAAATTGAAAACTTGGAGTATACAGATAATAACTTGCAAGTCATCCAGGGGAGAATGTAACGGTTAAAATGTGCCTAGACATCGACTATACCAATTTGTGGAACTGCTCTATGGGAAATGAACACCAAATATGATTATGAATAAAATCTTGTGTGGATACTTTGGGGCATTTACAATATCCAATGTCAATGTGGTTTGTTTTATATAGGACAGACTAAACGACAACTCCGTTTCAGACTAAACGACAACTCCGTTTCAGACTCAATGAACACATTAAGAAAAAAGAATTACAAAAACCCTCTATTGCTTGTCAATGTTGGAGTGAGGGACATAGTTTTAACTTTGATTCAGCCACTATTATTTAGAAATGTAACACTCCATTAGAATTAGACTTCTTTGAGGCAGTTTATATTCATAAATTTGGTAACTCCCTGGTCAATGATTTTTCAAGTGTACCTTACATCTCACCTTTTTGGGTTGAGTTACTGTGTTATAGTGAATCACTTCCGGCTTAATCAGATTGGTGGCTCATGCATGATGAGTTTCTCGGTGTGTTGTTGTTTTCATTTGGGTTTCTCGATTCAATTTCATGTCTTTGGGGGATACAATAGTGTTTCATTTTAGTTTATTGACACTGAGGAAGTGAGTCCAAGTTACTCACGAAACGTACGTCTGTCCATTGTACTATGATATTGTGTGTTAAACGTTAGTGTTTTTAGTGTATACCAAATATGATGTTTTCTATCACCTTTTATATATTTTCTCCGAAATTATAAAATTACTGTTCTTAGTAAAATATTTGTATAAATATAATCTTTCAAATGCAGTATAATAGTTATAAACATTTTAGAATGCTGCTAAGACAAAAATTCGTCGCATATTTACGTGTTCCATATAAAAGAAAATATTTCGAAATGTCTATCTATATCAGTTGACAATAAGTCTTAGAATAAAAACTTTCCATTATATAAATATTTTGGTTATAACTATAAGAGGTGAGAACTGGTAGTCCCTTCCTTGCAATTGGATGCAAACGAAAATAGCATTCGATGAGAAACTTGTGTCGTTGCACTTTTCATTTTAAAATGCACTTTTGAATTAGTTATAAATATTTTTCTTAGATATCTGGTAACTCAGCAGATGGAAATCACCGTACCCATTCTATAAGCATTCCTTTTAAACGAAACTGTTATTGTTATGTCACATCTAAGTAATAGGATTTGACTTACAAGAGCAGCACTTCTAATATGAACAACTTATTATATCCGAAGGTTTTCAGGAAAAGCATTGTAATAAAAGGAGGAAATGTAATACCACAAATTATGCAGTCTTTCCCCATTCTTTAACAGTTTTATTGGTGACATGCAAAAAAATAGATAAAGGTTTTTGTAACCGAATTTAATAACAGTATTCCCACAGAAAAAGCAGTCTAAAACAGAAGATACAACAGATGTTTCTAGTCATATACGCCTCATTAGTCGGAATGTCTGGAGCCATGGTCTCTGTACCTCTAGTAAGAGCAATGTGGATCTTAGGTTTATGACTGTAGCCGAAGTTCCGAATAACAATTACGCTGGAAAATATTAAATGGGCCCAAGAAGAGTAGAAAAGAAAAATAGATAACATAAAGAACGCTTTTAACCCTAAATAAAGTATAAATTATATTAAAATAAGTATCTAATGCGCTATTTATTTATTAATGACATTTAACTGTTTCATCTTTTTTTCTCGTATGTAGTATAATTAATCATTTTAATAAATAAACGAAATTATTCGTCACCATGCTTTTGTTATCCGTTTAAACCAGTAATTGTTTTTCACGTTTTTTCACATGTAATTTTTTTTTTTTAGAGAACTGCTATGTATTTTAATGTAGCTCAGTCCTTTATCTCAAATTCCTTACAATCCAATTTATTTTTAGTCTAACTCTCATTATTTTATATCCCTTATCTGGGCTACCAGAAATTGGAGATGGCAGTTGCAAGAAATGGCAAACAGATTGTCGCGTCTCTTCCCCCTAGCTCTACACTCTTAAAACTGTGCCTCTGATTTAAGAGGTACATTCTGAATTTTTGTGCCTCTGAATATTAAGAGGCACATGGTGCCTTTGAAATTAAGAGGTACATAGTGCCTTTGAGATTCAGGGGCACAGCGTAAGTGCCTTTGAAATTAAGAGGCACAGTGTGCCGCTGAATTTATATATTCAAGTGCCTCTTATTTAAAAATACATTCTGTGCCTCTTATAATGGTGGCACATGCATGTGCCACCATTATAAGAGGGACAGAATGTAATTTAATTATATTTTATATTATATTTATATCTTTACAGTGAATTCTGTCTACTGCAGAAAGATTTTCCAGAATGGCATATCCAAAGACATATTAAATTTTGTGTAAGGCAGAATACTATGTATAATAGAAAATTTTCTCACTCCCAATTTATTGAAACAAATTTGAAATAAATATTAAAATGTGTGTCCATGTGGCCTAAGTCAGTTCTGTGGTTCAATAAAGAACCTTGTCTACATATCAGTTTATTTTATACATATCAAAATACATAAAAGGGCATAAAAGCTTTATTAAAAACAAATAAGAAAAACGTTAAAAATAATCAGCGTAAAATAATCACGATATTGATCTTGTGATAATGACAACAATTAATTTCAAAAAGTAACTCTGATCATAAATATTTCATTACTGGTATCCTAAATGTTAAATTTATTTGAAAATAACTAATTTGTTTCATTAGTATATATTTTCATTATACTGAATTCCGATTCTAAATAAAATACGATTATAAAAACAATATCTATTACTTTCTGTAGGATGTCCGTTGCTGAAATTTTGGGTGTTTTGATTTATTTTTGTTATTGCAGTTAAATTTCGATTACAATGGGAAATGTAGCTGAGATTAGTTAAATATCGTTGACAGATTAATATCAGTGTTTAATTCAGACATTTTTCTCCGGGTGGGATTTTTGCGGTTTTGCTTCGGGGGGGGGGGAGGGCGTTGCACTTTTGTCCATTAAAAAGAATAAAATCTCACACTTTTCGATCATTGTTCCGGAGAGGAAATGCCCCCACCCCCGGGCCACACCCTGAATTCAACACTGATTAATATAATACAAAACTGGACTTTATTAGCTATAACTATTAATAAAAAAATTAAATTTCTCAAGGGAATGATACATTTACCCGCGAAATATACATATGTTTGTAATATAAAACATTTCTTTTACAGTGTCGATTTTTATACTATACACATTCAAAGAAAATAATCAAGTACTAAACTAAATACACTTACTTATTGCAGGCTTTTCTATAACTCTCTATATTCATTATAATCCGCCGGTGGATGAATGCAATAATAAGACCATTACACGTAATTTTATGTTTCCTAACATAAATTCATTGTATTTTCCACAGGAACATTTACCTGTGCGGCGTCGTTTTATATCGTAGGAAAACCTAACTCCTATTATCAGCGATTGATATTGTTGCAATCCTGAACGACAATAATAACACGAGCGTAATTAAAAAACGAAAGCACAAAACCTCTTGAGTTAAAATAATTGTCTTGCGAAAAGGATATATATATATATATAAACTCTGTTTGTGTCGTCAGGTACCGCTTCTCGAATAATCCACAAGAAGCCATTTCTTCTGGTCAAGCGTCCATTCTTCCTTCTCCCCTATCCCTCATTGAAAGTAAATATCCCGCGCCCGCTCAATGCATCATGGGTTAAACATTTGTACGCATGCGCGCTTCCCCACTGTACCGCTTAATAAATGACCGCTTTTTTTAAGAGGCACACATTTCGCGCCGTGACTCTGATATATTTCGTTCTGTCATCCGTGCCTCTGATAGGTTTTGAGACCTTCATTTGTGCCTCTCATTTCTTTGTGCCTTTGATATTTATCAGCTAATCAGAGGCACTTTGTCTGTGTGCCTCTCATATGCGCTGGTGCCTTATATATCAGAGGCACAGTTTTAAGAGTGTAGTTGTAATTCTATCCTCATGCTGCTTCACCCGTAGCGGTTGTCCTGACGTCCGGATGATCGGGGCGTTGGTGCCCAAAGATCTAATTATCCATACGATTGTATTTTTATCCATTCTTAGTCTTTATTTTTAAATCCTTAATTGAGTATTAAAACTTTATTGTGCAAGACTTAAGGGAGACCTGCAGTCAATATCAATCTATAATTTGCCTAAGTCGCAACACAGTTGCTTTGACATAATACAATGTCGTCTTCAGAAACTGACAGCGTACACTACCCCATCGCCTCTTCTCATCCAATTAATAAAAGGCAGACTAGAAATAATTCCAACATAAAACGCTCTGACAGCATGCTATCTGTCCATTCAGCTGCCTCCACCACGAAACTGCCAAAAACAGTAAGAGAACTAGTCCAGTATTGCAGAAAGCTGGTCAAAAGTTTTAAGGAGGACTCGGACAACGACCTAAGCAAAAACAGCGAGTATCTCCTGAACGACATGAGGAGTGCCTTCACAAAAATGCTAAAGATAGACAATGAAGTTAAGGATCAGCTGTCAACTCTAGAACTATCGTTAGAGGTACAAACCAAAAAAACTGAAGATTACAAGCACCTGCTTCAAAATCTAACCAGTAATATACCACAGCCGGAAGAATTGAAAAGAACTATAAACACAACAATAGCAGCACAATTTGAGCTACTTGGTCAAAAGAGCGGGTCTTCTGTAGCAGAACAGCTTGGCGACGTGGCCAGAAGAGTTACAGAGCTGGAAAACATTAAGACGAACCCCGTAAACGTAGCTTTTGCCAGCGAGGGACCTGATGACCTAGCCACTGAAGCGGAAAGCTCCACAGGAAACATCCCGCAGACCATGAAGAGTCACACAACACCAAAGCGCACCTTCACAACACCACTACAAGACGTACCTACTCCACAGAACTCTTCACTAGAACCAACCCATCCGCATAGGCGCACCATAGTTATACGCCACTTGATCCCCGGTAAAATGACAGGGATCGAAATACTACGTAAAGTAACGTCGGCGCATGTTTCCTGTCCAGCTTCATCAATCTACAAAACCACTCCGTTCAGAAAACATGTAGAAATTGAATGTACAACTGAAAACTGCAAAAACCTCCTCATCAGTGATCTCGGACGCCATAAAGACCTACAAATGCATTTTACGTTCGTAACCAAATCCATACCAAAACAAAAAATGATCTTACTAGGCGTCCCAACTAACTACAAAAAAGAAGAAATCCTCGAGTGTATATTAGCAAAATACAAAGCGCACGAGGACGAATTCTATTTCATAAAAAAGATGGAGCACAGATCCCCAAACCTTGCGAAATGGCTCATAGTCATGCCGATTCCACTGTCGCGTGTCATAATCAGTAATGGTGGTGTATTGATTGGGCTAAAACATTGCATTTTGCGTCCCCATACCCATATCCAGCGTTGCAGAAGATGCCAAGGATTAGATCACAGCAAAAACCATTGTCGTAACACTGTCGTCTGTGCTACCTGCGGGGAGGAACACGCAACAGAAGGCTGTACGTTAGCACCTACATGCATTAATTGTTACCTCCACAACAAACATATGAAGACCTGTTTCAGCACCAACCACAAGGCCTCAGATCCAAGATGCGATGCATACCGCTCGGCCTATGACGCGGAGAGGCGTCGGCTGGATGAAATATTCATGCCAAATCCTCCTCCACGCATGGCTACACTGCCTCCTGTTCCACAGCAAAATGCAGCTAATCAATTGTTATGTAACAGAGACATGCTCCGTCCGATGAACTTGCCATTCTTTGCAGCACAGCACTGGAATACAGAGAACGAACAGTTTCCAGGTTCAAATTTCTACAATAATTTTTATTAAATAACTTTTAATTTCAGAGCCACACACAGTGATGTCACTTCCTCATTCTAGTTCTCCCCCTCCCCTCCCTCTTGGTAAACTAAATTTTCTACAGATCAATCTAAATCATAGCACTGCGGCGAATGCCAATGCTAAACAATATATGATCGATAGTGATATTGATATTGGTCTGCTACAGGACGCCCACTGCAACAAAAATGGTACTCTCTCAATTTTTCCTAAGAACTGGAAAATCTTCCCTTCAAAACGCAACTCAGCCCATGTTGTCGTCCGGAACACTAATATTGTCATCACTCATCTTTTCACCGGCGCTAACAGTGTGTTCATTTCTGTCACAGCGAAGGAAGGAGAGTTATTCATCGGCTCAACTTATGCCGCTCCCTCCGTTGACTTTGAGGACACCCTTATGGAATGGGAACACCTCATCACTCAGAGGAAGGCTTTCATCTGTGGCGGGGACTTTAATGCTAACTCCACACTATGGGGCTGTAGGCAGGAAGATCTCCGGGGTGACTTCCTCACTGAACACCTCGTAGTGCACACACTGGCAATAGCAAATCTACACAACACGGATGCCACATTTGAAAGACTTGATTCCAAGGGCAAGATAATTGCGACTGGCTGGCCGGACCTCACCTTAGTCAACTCACTAACACTTCCCAAAATATCCACCTGGTTTGTCTCCGACATTTTCAGTGGCTCCGATACACATATCAAACCACTCCACTCTATACTCAACGTAAACGTTTTAATACTACGAGAGGTAATTTTCGCAAATTTAACAACATCATAAAATCAAACAAACAGGCTTTACATAGCCAGCTTGCTGAGATTGATAACACAGACAAAATTAACGACTTTACAAAAAAATTAATTGAAAACATTCACACAGCTGCGAAAGCCTCTTTTCGACTGAAAGCAGTCCAAAAGACACGAACATTCTCATTCTGGACACCGGAGCTCAGCGCAGGGAGGAATCACCTTACCGCGCTTCGTCGCAAGTTAAAAGCACTGAGGCAGAATGATCCGTCATCTCCAGACATCAAAATTCTGGGCGCCAAGCGCACCAAGCTGGCAGCCCAGCACAAGCGCAATGTCCTGACAGCAAGGAAGCAGGCTTGGGAAAGGTTCTGTAGCAGCGATAATAACTCTTTTGGTGCCTCTCAAAAATTCTTCTCCGGTAAGTACTTTACTCCAGATGAAATTAAGCTTGAACAACCTCCAAACACAACATCAAGACAAAATAACTTAGAATACCTAACACAACAACTCTTCGGCCCTTCGGCATATCCCACAACTGATAATACAGACATACATTTTACTGCTCCACCAGACAAAACATTCACGAATGCGGAAGTAAAGACAGCACTATATAAATTAAAAGATAAAAAAGCACCCGGACCTGATTCCATAGATTTCCGAATTCTTAAACTCACACACAAAATTTTTCCACAAATCTTCACGCGTTGGGCAAATCTTTGCCTAAGTTACAATTACTTCCCTGAAGTTTTGAGACAAGGAGAAGTAGTATATTTCCTAAAGCAAGGGAAGTCACCCTCTGAACCGAAATTGTACCGCCCGATCTGCCTGCTACCCACATTAGGCAAATTGTTAGAGAAGCTCATTGTTTTTCGGCTCTCTCATTATCTCGAATCAAATAATCTTCTACATCCAAGGCAATTCGGGTTCAAAGAGGGCAGGTCATGTGAAAAAGCTTTGCATGCCATCATGACCTCCTGCACCGATAGCATAGCAAAAGGAAACTACACTACACTGGTCTCACTCGATATTCAAGGGGCTTTCGACAACGTGGAATGGCGTGACATACTCACACAACTACAAGCACTTCACTGTCCCGGGAACATAGCTAGAGTCATCAGCTCATACCTGTCTCAAAGGAGTGTCCTCATAAATTGGGGAGCTGGCACCTCATCCCACCGGCTACAGAAGGGTTGCCCTCAGGGCTCCTGCCTTGGACCAATCCTCTGGCTCTTGGTAGCAAATATACTTCTAAAAGAACTGAACCGCTTTGGATATACTCTTTATGCCTTTGCTGATGACTTTAGCTTCATTTTCTCGGGTCGCACTCGCCGTCATCTGGAGGAAGCATTTGCCGAAGCCCTTCGCATCTTCTGCCAGCTTCTGGACACACTACACCTCACACTATCTTCCAGGAAGTCCCAGGCATTGGTCTTCAATAAGCCACGTCGTCTAGATCCCAATAGACCACCAGTAATGAGGATTTATGGCGTTAGCATACATCACGTACAACAACTCAAAATTCTTGGTATAACAATCGCTTCTAACATTAACTGGATCCCACACATTAATTACTTAAGATTGAAACTCATCTCCTATCATCACAACTCACTTAAATTAAGATTTAAATTTAGGGGTGTAAGCAATAGCCTTTTAAAAACCTGGTACTTAACAATAATAGAACGCATTATAACATACGGGGCATGCATCTGGGGGGGGGGAATCTTACAAAACAGGCACTCGCAAAATTAACTTCAATCCAAAGGATATTCTTGTTACAACTTTCACGCGGGTACCGTACAATATCAACTGATGCACTTACAATACTCACAGGCATTCCACCCATAGCAATAACTTTAAAATATGAATTCAACAAAGCATCCATCCTACAACTTCGACAGGACCACATATCCAACAACCTCTTTCCCAACATAACCATTGAACGCAAAGTCCACGGCTGGCAAATCCACCCTGCGGAAGAGACATCGCACCTTCAAGTCAACCCACAACTTAATAGCTACACCCATGCCACCTGCTCCACCATCTTCACTGATGGGTCCCGCACAGATACCGGCGTGGGAGCAGCCTTCTGCGCATGGAAGGAGACGCGGTGACTCATCAGTGGGCCTGTAGGCTCGGAGATAACAACTCCGTTTTCCAGGCAGAGCTATTTGCAATCTTCTCCGCCCTAGAGTGGCTAGAGGGTCAATCTGGAGCAAAGGTCTCTATTTTCAGTGATAGCCTGTCTGGACTGCAGGCCATTCACGCACCTAGAACATCTAACCCACTCGTACTAAAAATTAAATTAAAACTCAAAAGTCTCTTGTACAGAACACATTTCGGCCACGTCTCAGCGCACAAAGGCACTTTTGGCAACGAGTACGCGGACGAACTCGCAAAACAAGCCACAAGTATACATCCATTGATCACCACCTCCCAGTGCCCCAGTCGTTCATCAAGAGTGTCCTGAAATCCAGGATCATCTCGGAATGGCAGGAGTACTGGGAACTCACTGATAAGGGCAGGCACACGTTTGACCTAATCCCCAAAGTCTCACTTAACGTATATCACCTCACACAATACACCGCAAGCTTCCTAATGGGCCACGGGCCCTTTAAATCATACCTCCACAAATTTGGTTGTGCAGGATCTAATAGGTGTGAGTGTGGCGAGGTGGGATCTCCTACCCACGCCTACCACGAATGCACACTTACTGCACGCTGGCACATTAAACGTCCAGCCACTCCCCCTAAGGGATGGCTTCAAAATATTCTTTCTAGACCCACACTTCTGAACAAACTCAAACACATCCACCAATACTTAGCACACATCTCCAACCTCACAAGCTAGTCTGTACCCAGAGCAACTCCCATTCTCTCGTATGGCATCGCCCCTTGTCGCGAGTGGAGTTATAGTGTTACTCTGGCGATGCCACAGCGCCCCTTGTCGTGAGAGAGCATGTTTCTGGCGCACAACCCGATAGCTTATCTGCTGTCTGATAACCAGGTGCTGTGCGGCACATCATTCTCAAACCATTTCAAGAACCTCGGCACCTCGCTGCCCCGTGTCGCGAGGGAGATCTGTTCTCCGGCAGCGAGGGATTTGTTCTGTGAATTTCGGGCAATAATGGCCCATTGCGATTCACCCGCCCCCTGTCGCGTTTTCCGGCGGGCACAACTCTAGCTGAAATTGTATATTTTTTTTTAAACCTTAATAAAGGTACCGGGAGGGACACCTATGCTCTACAGACTTGAATTCCTCGTCTGAGCAGTCCCTCTTAGGCTGTGAATAGTGTAGTGTCTACTTGAAAGTGCACGTTGATTGTTTTGAGCGTCTAAGATAAAGCATTGCTATTTTGTTTTGTTTTCCCAAAGTAAGTGCTTGAATTTTCATAGCTATTCATCAAAATTTCTATACAATGTCAGTAGTACAAAATATTTTAAACTTAAACGATTTTTCATAAGCTACTAATCTAGACTAACAATGTGAACATCAACGGTTCGTTTTTGTAACGACCATGTTTAAATAAAAGGCCACGCAATCTCTCCTGCCGAAATTGGAGAGTTTGCGCATCTGCTACTTAGGAGAGATGGCGCGTCTTTCCCATCAGTTTCTATGTTAGGAGAGATTACGGTATTAGGTATTGGTAAATTTGCATAAAAAATGAAAAATGAAAATGGACTAAATTTAAGTTAAACGAGTTTTCAAGTAACTTAATGTTATTTTGTAATCTTATCTAGACTTGCTTTTTCTGATTCTTTAATTTATTTCCCTTTATTCAAATTTTTTAATCACTTTTAAAATTATTTCATTTTTCTCATTCTTTAATCATTAGGTTGAAATATTCCCTTCTAATACAATAATATTTGTTCACAAAAATCTTCCAACAATGTCATTTAAGTGTAATTATTATTGTTAACAATTTTATTGTAGTTATTATTAGTAACAATCTCTCCTACCCATGTGCGCAATCACACCAACACTGTAAGGACAGATTGCGCAAAAAAACTTCCTTGGTTTTATTACAACTGTTCTATTAAATTACAACATAACAGCAAAATAGCAATGGAAATGCATAAAAAACAAATGAAGTGAAAATTATTCACGGATAGTTTAGCAAAAAATTAATATTTAGATTTTTTATTGTTATTCTTTTGAATTGTGCGCAGACTATCCTAGCTTTACCTTATAAATTTTTGTAGTAATTCGCTTTCACACAACTTAATACTAGCTAATGAATGAATAAATTTTATTTTGATGTTTTTTTTAATTACAATTGGATTAATAGTAAAAATTTTATGTATCAACAAAATGGATATATAGGAACAAAGTCCTTCTTCATAGATAACTTTATCTGTTTTAAGAGTGGGATGCTTAAGTTAAATTTAATTAAATATTGTTTCCAGTGAGACAGATGAGCTAAAAATCTCATCAATGTTCCCTGTTTCCCGGATTAAAATATGTGTCCGAATTTCTAGAATACCTCACTAATTGGAGGACATAGTATTCATATCAATAAAGTCGTTGATTATCCTCGTTTTGACATTTATATCATGTGTCCTCTGGCGTGAATACTTTCCTAATCAGAGAAAATTATTTTCAGTCGGCTAGTGCTTGAAGGCAGGCATGAATAAGACAGATTAGTTGTGAGCGTTCAGTAGAAATGATCTGAAATACCTGAATGGCATAATGATCGATCATTTTATAGAAGCAGCTGCTAGGAATTTACAGTTTCAAGGAGCAAATAAAGGTAATACATTGTTTACAGTTAATAAATGAATGCACAAATGATTAAAGTATGGAAACTAACTAAAATTACTACTAACTAAAATTTCGCATTTTTTTCAAATTTTGAACAGTGTAATTGATAAAGCATTTTTTTTCCTTTTGGAATATATTGACTAAAAATGATAATGTTTATAGTATTTTTTTTATTTCATAATTTATAATATGATAAATGTAAACTATTATTATATTTTAAAATTATAATATATAGTTTTTTTTAAACGAAAGAGAAAAAAGAATTTGAATCTAAAAAACTATTTTAGAAAGGATTGCAGAACTTGGAACGAGTTCTTTAGTCGGAATGTTTGAAGCCATGGTCTCTGTATTTCTAGTAAGAGCAATGTGGATCTTATATTTAAGACTGTAGCAGAAGTCCCGAATAACAATTACGCTAGAAAAAATTAACTGGGCCCAAGAAGAGTAGAAAAGAAAAATAGACAACATAAAGAACGCTTTTAGCCCTAAATAAAGTATAAATTATATTAAAATAAGTATATAATGCGCTATTTATTTATTAATGACATTAAACTGTTTCATCTTTTTTTTCTCTTATATAGTATAATTAATCGTTTTAATAAATAAATGAAATTATTGGTCACCATGCTTTTGTTATCCGTTTAAACCAGTAATTGTTTTTCACTTTTTTTCACATGTAATTGTAATAGTATCTCAATTTTTTTTTTAATTACCGAATTTATAATAATTAAATTATTTAATAAGCTGATTTCTATCTCATTCAATAATATTATTTGAAGTATGAAAAATTAGAAAAATACGTGTTAAATTTTTCACTTATTCTATTGCGTGAAGAATATAATAAGGGACTACATAGAATACATACGACTATATAGAATAATATAATAATGGACTACATAGAATACATCGGACTACATAGAAGAATATAATAATGGAGCACATAAAATACATAGGACTACATAGAAGAACATAATAAGGGACTACATAGAATACATGGGACTACATAGAAGAATATAATAATGGACTACTTGTACTAAGAATATAACCAAGTTGAAGAGTAAAATAATTAGAGAAAATATGTAAAAAAGTTTTTCCTATATTTATCAAGTTGATGAATTATTTTGTTATAAAATGTCTTATTTAAATTTATAAAAAAATTAATGTACAAAAATAGCTTTATTATTTTTTCACATAAAAATTAGTTGAAATATCTTATGCTAAAAAATAGGGGAAAATATTTCACGATGAATCGTTTTAAAAATGTTATTTTATTGATTGTTTGTTTTAAATTCATTTAGGAAAAATCAATTTTCAAATATAATCTCTGTTGCCTTCTAGCATAAACATTTGGTAATTATTGTTTGAGAAACTTCCAAACAAAATTTCTCAAACTGTAATGAATAGATATTCCGAGTAATTCCGCTAAATGAAGTTGAATAAAATTTTTGAGAAAATGCAGATGGTTTTTGACAGTTCAAAATTCCAATCAATAAAATATATGATCGATGAGTAATCTGTATTTATATATTAATATCCTATGTCCCTTTACATGAATACCTTCGTAACTAGTGGATAGAATTTCACTATTTGAAAGATTTTAGCGTTCACAGTGAAATAGAATATTGGAATATTCGTTGGTGAAAACATTTGAAATCATTCAGTAGTAGAAATGATGGATCGAATTATCAAAGTAGTTACAGTTTTGGTGAATGCTGGGCAACAAACTATTATTTTATTCTGTCTCATATTCTTGAAGTTTATTTAAAAAATAAAGTATAATAGTTATTTAATGTATAATATAAAATTATATTTTAATGGGAAATAACATCACTTCCTTTAAAAAATATGGATAGTGTTATAGTCTTCATAAATATTGTGATTTTTTTTATGAAGCAAAAGAAATTAGCAGTATTAATATTATTATTAATTTAATAAGATTAATTTTTAAAAAAGCACGAAACTAATTCAAACTGGCGTTTAGTTAAAAATGTAAAATTATCACAAACTAGACTATTTTCTAGCCTATTCTCCTACTCTGATCCAAAATCCTAAAATTCAGAAAGCAAAGTGTTATATTTTTAAGCAACAATATTTTGGAATTATTTAATAATGTAGTGCTATCATTCTACATTGATAATATTGAAAATTTCATCGTAAAACAATTACCCCATAAATGTAAATAAAATTTGCCGCTTATCTATAATATCAATGAATCGATATTATAAATAAAAATCATGTCTGCAAATATCACTTATGACATATTGTCATATTGGCAACGACCTGATCAACCTGATCATGTGTTTAACTTCTAAACATCGCACACGTTCTATTATTAAACCTTCAATTTTTTAAATGTATTTTAAAATCCAATTAGTTTGATAATTGTATCACAATGAACTAAGTTTTTCTTATAGTTTATAAAATAATTTCCAAGTATAGCTATTTTAAAATCTTCTTGCAACCTAATTATTAACACTTTTACACTTAAAACAATGTAAAACATCCATTATATACTTGTTTCCAATAATCAGTAACTAACTTGTCAAAATAAATTAAAGCTTTACGAATAAATAAATAAATAAATTTTTAAATACGAATGTAACATAGATACAATCGAACTGCACGTTTAAACATAGAAATATTCAAAATTACAATGGTAAATCAAAAGTTATCCGCAATGTAGTTATAAATTTTATTGCAATACAATTAGGAAACTAACATTAACATCATTTTTCAATGCAATCCCCTTGCTTTTCAACGCATTTGGTCCATCGTTGCACAAGCTTCCTGATGCCCTCAGAAAAGAAGGTTTTCGGCTGAGCAGCGAGCAACGCCTGCACCATGCACTTCAGTTCTTGGTCCAAGATGAATCGACAGCTCCTTAATGCCTCTTTGAGTGGACTTTATAAACAAAAGGAAGATAAATGCAGGAATTACGATCAAACTTTCATAGCATAACAATAACATAAACTAGGACATGGGTCAGTATGAACAATGTAAGGACAGTTATGTCAAAATTGCGGATGATTTTCGACTTACCTTCGTACAAAGGTTGGTATAAACAGTGAAATGTTTCGAGATTGACGGCTGGCCTGAATCTAATACGAAAGTACCATTTAGGGTATTTTTAACTAAAAACATTTTTTTTCTTCTGAGTTATGTACTCCCGGAAAATTTTCGATCATGTATAATCCAGGTACTTTAAAGTTGGTATAATATATATTTCCTCAAATAATATAAGAAAATGATGTTCACAACTTAGCTTATAGTATTTTATATAAAAAATATTTAAACCTTATTATGCCCAAATATACACAAAATTAGAATAAATTGATATCGTAAAATTATATTATTGGTTATTTGATTTTAAATTCATTTAAAAATAATATACTTTCGATATAAAACTCCTTTGTATTCCAGTCTTTTAATTCAATAGTTCAACTTCCAAACAAAATTTCTCAAACAATAATGAATAGATTTTCCGAGATCCTCAGCTAAATAAAGTTGAATAGAATTTCAGAGAAAATTCAACCAGCTTTAGACAATCCAATATTCCAATCAATAAACGATATGACAGGCGATTGTGCCACATGCATATATTAACATCCTATGTCCTTTTATATGAATACTTTGGTATTTGAAAGATATAATTTTGATACTGGAAAGCTTTTTAGAGAGCGTAGTAATATAAAATATTCGTATGTTCTTTAATTAAAAGATTTGATATAATTATCAAAGCTATTTACGGTTTTACCAAATGCTGTGTAACAAATGAAAATGCTATTTTGATTTTTATTCTTGAAATTGATTTTCAAAAAAATATATAGTATAATATTAATTTAATGTGTAAAGTGTAATCATAATATAATTAGAAAAAGCACTGCTTGTATTTTATATTTCTAAATGAAATATCGATAATCTTCCAGTCTACATAAATGTCATGGAAAATGTTTATTTGTTTTCATTTGTGCATGCGCATACTCATTAATTCAGGCACTCTAGCTGTATCTTCTGCGGAAAGTTTTTAAGTATCTACGTATACTTGCATATTGAGTAGAAAGGCACTTTATTTGTAGTTTTGGTGTACTATTAGCTATTCGACACCAATTTCCGATGTCGGCTGGTATCAATGTTGTCGATTAGGATGTGTTTTAAGGAATGTGAAATCTTGACATGATAAGTTTCGTTTGATATGGCAGTGGTTTCAGGCATCTGCTTTTAACCAGAATTGTGTTATGAAGTATGGAGTGCAGCAATTCATAGAAAAAAAGGATTTTGCAGTTTATCCGTCAGATATAAAGCTTAGAAAAAAAAGTGATATTTTAAAAAGTTTTTTTAAGTGTTCCAATATTGATTCTTAGTTAAAATTTTAAAAATAATAATAATTTATATGTATGCAGTTAAGTATTTTAAACCCAATTTTCGCTTCGCACTACGCATGAGTATACCTTTAAAAATTTAGGGAATAATTTTGGAGTTAAAGTCTTGACCATACTGCTTTCCCATCTCTGCATAAGTGATCGACCAGGTTACAAGCATGCATTTATTTATTTTTTTCATTTTTTATTTGCGATATTTTAGGTTTAACCCTCTGAGCGTTTTGAAAAAGGGTAAAATTGTAATGTTGTTTTCTCTGTATTTTGTTTTAAATGCTAAAAAAATATTAGTCTTTCAGCATTATAAATAAAACTTAATTACAAATATGAATGTAACCCTTGAGAGAATTAATCATTCTTCAATGTTTTGAAAATTCATTAAATCTATAGAATTATATTATCTTAAACACTGCATATATTGCAGTGAAACCTGGAGCTTAGTGAACGGAATATTACGTTCTACACGCTTAGAGGGTTAATCATGTTGCTCTACACAAAATGACTTCTGCAGAATACTGATCCAAGGCATTCTACGTAGTATAAAATTCCAGGCCTGTAATTCAAGAAGCAAGCTACTAGAAATAAGTTGCTTCTGTTTAGTGAGAATATTTCACACATTTTTTGATCGGCGTAAAGAAATGGTCTGAAGCCCCATTACACGATTTGCGTAAAGGTAGGAAAACGTGAGAAAAAAAAACTTATTAAATGATTTAAAGAGGCTAAACGTTCTTTTCTGCTGGGTCTGGAAAATTTTGCAAATATTGTGTTGTTTCATTCTGTGGCAGGATTACAACTTTCGTTTGCAGTGGATGCACTGTTATTGGTATTGGATCCGTGTTCCAATAAACAGTTAACCAAGTTGAGCAACCACAAGCGTTTTTTTTTTAAATGGCTTATATTGAAAAAATTTAAAGCACTTATGACCGTGAATTACTCGAACTTCTTTGTTTAATTAAGTATTTTCGACATATGACCGAAATCCTTAAAGTCGCGATATTAACCGTACAATAATTACTGACGTTCGCATTTTACAGGAAAAGCGAAAATACTTCAAATATACAACAGTGACCTTTGGAACACGTTTCGTAATTTTCAACAGATATTTTCTACATTGCTAGGAGAATTGCATGGTGGTTGCATTTTCAAGCATTTCAAAAATTCAAGTGCTCGATAGCATTACTTATCAAGATATTGAGCCAACACAATCCCATGACGAGGAATTGTGTTTACATTGGAAATCTGGAGACGTACGTATTACTTAAGATAGTTTCTTTTCAATTTTCTTTGACAAAATAGGAACTGTTGTATGAGGTATCAACAGGGACAGTGATACTTTACATAGCAAAATAAGTACGTCTTCTCTTTTTAAATATGCATAATATTTCGCATCCAGGTGTTAAAAGATCTGTGTATCTCATTAGTATCTCATTCGAAAACGTTTTGGATGTAAGGGCTTGTATATAGCTGAATATGGTAAAAGGTGCGAAGGTGCATTCACCAACATCCGTCGCAGTGATGTATTTCTTCGATAATTCATTAAATCAAGAGGCTTGTCCTACAGGCATAACATTTTGATGCAAAACTGCAAAATTACTCCTAAATTTTCCTTTAAAATTGCTTCATCTTATTTTACAGACATTATGATTGTATTCCGTTGTTATGACTCAGACAAAAAGTGAATGAAATACTTTTTTCTCTCGAAGAGGTAAATACTTCATTTCTTTGGCTAATTGATTTAAAATATATGATCGCTGAGAACTTGTGTCTAAAGTAAATTAAACATTTTCCTTTTTGTTGTCCGCAATTATTTTTGCATTGAGCTTCTGAAGAAAGTCCTTAGAGTTTCTATTGAAGTTAGCTATATTTACTTCAATTTCAGATGGCTTATTTTACTCTTTCTTTTCGTTCAGTTTGTTTTTATCGAGCGTTTGACAAATCATAGAAATATGTATTTTATGACACATGAAACACTTCAGGATATATTTATATTATTTCGTTGGGTGGTCTGATGCCAAATATAGAAACAACTTCTTTTGTCATTCAGGATATTCTACTTCGAAGTAAAACTCATCTTCCGTGCTAAAATACATTCTGAAGGCAAATGTCTTTCATTGCAAATAACGCATTTTTTTCTCAAATCTTGCTTTGAAGAAGTTCTTAATGAAATAGCGGTGTAACATTTCATTTTTCTAATGTTTGTATCATACTCTTTTTACGCTAAGCCTAAACCTGCCACTGCCAAAAATATTCTTTTATCTACTAAGACTTCACTTTTGAGAAACTTCATTAAATTATCCAAGTGTTCTTTTGCATCGGAACTACCAGAAGCCGTATGGGTACTATTCCACGCTTTCGAAAATTCTATCGTAAAGCATGATTCTACCACTGGATATAATATTGAAACCCATTTATCAATTTTGATTCCCAATGTGTCAAGAGCTCACAAATATGACCAACTCAAGTTTACTACAATGATGTAAGAGCAAACATTTATTTTGATTATACAGATTTAATTAATATCAATAACATTCTAACAAATGTTTCAACAAAAACACTTCCCTACTTAAACGAGCCTTAAGGCTCTCTATAGCCTTGGCATAGTGTTAGCGCCAGTTGGCGTAAAAAAATTTACAAGTTCTCACTCTCTAGATTCAGTGACTGTTATTTATATTCTGGGTTAGAATCCTCATAATTATGAATCCATCCAATTTGACTCCAAAATAGTAACCAGTCTTATAAATCACCACCTATTTGCGAAATACCAACGTAGGTTCTGTAAATTTCTGTTTTTGAACAAATAGTTTCACTAGCAGTTGAAATGTACTCACTTTGAATTTGTCTTTGTGACTGTATATTTGCTAATTTTAATTGAAGTTTTAATTCTAGATTTTTCAGCCTTTCACTGTTCGAAACATTTTGCTTCAAAAAACCTTGTGATTCGAATATCTTATGACGGACACAACAAATGTTACTTAAATATGTTACTTTAATTCACATATGTTTTGAATATGCAATAGCTTTAGAATTTGAAATGCTTTTGGCTTCTAGCATTTCCGTTGATTAATTCAACTTCTAAACAATATTTCTCAAACAATAATGAATAGATATTCAGAGTTCCTCCTCTATATGAAGTTGAATAGATATTCTGAGAAAATTCAGACAGTTTTAAACTGTCCAATATTACGATCAATAAAACATATGACCGATGATTATGCTGCATGCATACATTGACATCCTAAGTCCGTTTACATGAATGACTTGGCAAATGATGGATAAAATTTTGTTAGGGGAGCAATTGTAATGAAACAGAATATTTGAATATTCGTTTTTGAAAAGATGAAAAATTCCTCAATAGTGTAAATGTTTTATCGAATTTTCATATCTGTTTCTAGCTTTACTGAATGTTAGGCTGTAGTACTGAAATTTTAGTCTGTTTCTGATTCTTGAAGTTTATTTTTTAAACTACATTATTGTATCATATTACCTTATTATTTGAAATACGTTATTGTTTAATATTGATTAATTATCTAAAAATGAATCAAAATGTAATTAAAAGAAATACATTAATATTCTCATTTTAAATTTCTGAATAATATACGTAAATATTCTGAAAAATATTGCTTTGTTTACATTCATACTGCAGCGGTATTTTTTTTTTTTTTTTTTTTTTTTTTTTTTTTTACAATAAGATTCATTTTTTAAAAGCATGAAAATTTATATACTAATTTGAATTTGCTCAAATATGTAAAATTATCACAAACTAAGCTATAAGCTTACTTAATATACTTTTTAAATATTTATTTTCATTTCTTCTTTTACGTATTGTTTTTACGCTAAATATTTTTTAAGTATTTATAAAATTTATTTCACACATGGAAATATTTATTATGGCATATTAATTTTAGATAAAGCATATTACAAAATATATTCAGACTAGTATTTTCTTTGTTCTTATTTATGGTTGTGATAACAGGAAAATTAAAATACTTCATTAAAAAAACATAATCGACAGCAATTTAATCTGTTAAAGGACAGGAACTATGCGGTGCAATTTGAAGCTCTTGAAGCACTGGATAAGGACAAAGATATATTAGATTTTTAAAAAAGTGAGATGACATTTATATATTTTATTTTTGGTCTGCACTTGCACAAAAAGAGCTGTCATTTATGTCTCGGAAATAATTTCATTTCGATTAAAATGATCAAATCCAAGTTATAATTTAATAAAGAAAATAAACACTTCTTGAAATAAAGACAAATTGTACTGGTAAACATGAAATATAAAGTACTTGAGGGTAATATAGCTACTTGCTGGTTTCAACATAAGTTTCGGCATTTTTAAACGAATGACTCCACAATCGTGAAAGCAAAAGCTAAAATTAAGGACGGACTGATATTTGTTGCCTATCATTTTCTACAGAAGAAGTATCACCATTTGCTTGGGACTTCCTGGCGATCGTTGTTATTTTGTTATTGTAATTTTAGATTTTTTGCGTAGTAACTGGACTGGAGAAATGTAATCCACTGTCGAATCTGTTAGATATTATAATATTCTTCAATGATATTTTATGTTTTCGTTTTTCAAATCATTTATTGTTCGGGCTGCATCAATGTTGCATTCGTTACAGCTTAAATGTCCATTGTATGGTGCATAGAATTTAATCTACATGTTAATTATTTTGTTTTCCTTTATCACAAGCCCAAAATACATATCAAAAGTATTATTTCGTATACATTCATATCGACCTTCCATATGATGAAAAAAAAAACTAATCGAGTGTTCAAGCAAATAATTAAAAATAGACGTTCATTCAACTTTAGGAATATTCAATGGAGAAGGTTAAATTCCAATTAAATAAAACAGACATACAAAGGAATGACCGTCTAAGCATGCAGTCATATGGACCTACATATGCTACTCATGCCTGCAGTTCGCTTGGCAGTTTTCCTATGTTGTACTATAATCTGACGCATGTGAAAAAATTATGAATAGTGACAGATTTTCTTACGGCACCCAAATGACATATTACTTCTTTCTAACTGACGTTTTTAGTTTATGGCTTGGCGAGATCTTTTACAAGTTAAATTTTGATGAGATACAACTGTTCTTAACAGGAAGATCGTAAACACATTTTTTTTTCATTAAATTGGGTACTCCATCAATTCCCTTTCCTGGTGCACATTTAATTCCTTTTTCTTTTGTTTTCTGTTAGTCTCTAAGTTTCAACTTTTTCACAGGTAATTTTCAAATATTTTAATCCACTTGTTACAAGAATAAAAATCATTATCATTAACATTATATCTTTTTGTAGGTAGCCTCGTCAAAACGAACTGCTATTCCAAGGATAAAATTTTCGCTGATTAATTATCATTATTTCTCTTTGTAGGACGCGTTTTCAAAATGACCTCCAGCTACAAGAGCAAAATTGCCGCAGCTACATAATTACTTATTAATTTTTTCTTGATATTTATTTTCAAGATCATCAGTACATTTTTTAAGAAGATGGGGAAGTCTATCATTGGGTTCACTACCTCGATTTTCCTCTATCTATTCATCTAAAGTCTTACATTACATTATTTTAAAAAGCTGAAAAGCAGAAAAAATAAGAACTTTCGTAAAGTGAGGACCATTTGAAGAAGTAAGTACAGATTTAATATTAAACTGTTAAAATTTTCCGATCATAGATTGTGAAATATGACTTGTCAGGTTGTCGCAAATGACCTTTTCTATATTCATTGTCAAATTTCTGTAAATTAGGCAAAGAAGACTTCTTGAACCAATCTTCAACTATTTCCTAGGTAAACCATTCACTTTTAGAACTACTGAACGTGGCACCCTTGAGTCCATTTCCTGTTCAATAACAGTAATGATTGGCTGCTTTATAACATACATAGGTAGAAAGGAGTGTTCCATCAGCAGTACACGAGAACATCAATAATGATTTTTCCTAGATGGCGCATTACTCTGTCCACAATCACATTCTTCCGCCAGCATCATCCGTAATATTTGGTGCCGTTGTAACTCAGGATTATGGAAATATCAACATCTCTAAGAGTCTCTTGACGTTCATAAAAATAACCATTTACAGTTTCTTTTTTTACAGAACCTTTCTCTCTCTTAATATTTTGACATAACTTATTAAAAATAATTTTTTTATATCTCTTCATAAAAGACAAAACAAAATCTATATATTGTATATTGTTTTTTAATAGTAGTTTTTCTTGTCTATTTAGATCTAGAAACTTCTGGAAAATTAGTCAAATTCCAAAGGAAGGTAGAAGAAATACCTATTGCCCTGCCATGCTAAAACATTCAGATATTTTTTTCACATTTTTTTAACTAGTAAAGCAATTGGACCTGGACTTTTCAGATCTATTAATTGTAGCTCTTGGAAAACAAAACAGTGTGACAGCTTTCCGCGAAGTTTCACAGTTTTCTACCGCTTCCACGGCTTTTTGCAATAATTTATATGTACAATTGTTGTATTCTTCAAGCTTCGGGATGCTTTTAGTTGTTTCGAAACATAACGTATCCTACAAAAAAAATAAAATTATGTGGCATCAGAGTTGTCGTTGAACTGCATGATGAAACACTCTAACTTTTATAAAACAACTAACAGCGATACATTTTGAAATTTGAAAATAATGTGTTCGATTAGAGATTAAAACAATCTTTTAGTTCATTAATTTTACTTGAAGCAAAAGCTGGACTGTTTGTTCAAAAAAACTAATTTAAATAGTCAATAAAGTTAGGATAATTTGGCTGGACAAGTTCCTCTCACATGTACTTTAAACTTCTACGAAAATATCTCATTTAATAAAACGCCGCGTATAGCGAAGTAACAAATCTGTGATTCATGAAATAAATGAATAAGTGTGAAAATTCAGGGGATTAAACCTTGCATGTTATGTATTTTGGAGTCAGTAAGGTTACGATAATTTGGCTAAACAAGTTCTTCTTTCATATATTTTCATCTTCTACTAAAATATTTCTTTTAATAAAACTCCGTGTATAATGAAGAAACAAATCTAGATTTGTGATACACATGAATAAGCGTGAAAATTTGGGGGATTAAACAGCGAATTCTAAGAATTTTGGAAATAAACTAATGCATATTAAATTCATATATATATATATTATTTTCTTTAAATGGCAATAACATTTTTCACTAGATATATTTTTTTTAATTTAAATTAAAGCAGGGTGAAAATGTATATAGTTTGGCTATAGATATGGCTTAAAGTTTTTTGTTCTATACCGCATTTAAAAAGACGAGCACTAAGATTCTGTTTACCAATCATTAAAATGTGACTGCCTAAGAAATAATTTAAATCGTTTATTAAAGTATTAAAAAATCATATTCTTTTTAAAAACTAATGATCAAAAGGGATAATTAATAAATTCCTTATGTTTATCAAATTAATTTTTTTAAATACCTATTTTAATCTTATATAAATATTTCTATTAAATATTTATTTGAAACTTATTTAAACACATTAACCTCTTACATCTCTACCCGTGAACTTTAAATAATACTTTATTAAAGTAAACCAAAAATGTCCATGCTTGTAAATATATATTTTCAAATTTGATTGCAATATCGCCATTAATTTAAGCTAACTGGCTCACTCCACAGTTATGTACTGGTAGGTTCGTACAAAAAGGGACTTGATTTGCAAAAGCTTCAGAAAATAGATGAAACAACCATGTGTCAAAACTAATTATCATAAATTCTCAAACTAAACATGAAAATTACAAATTAGGCGAGTTTACACACACGCAAATGAACGTTACAGAGTCGAAAAGAAATGATTCGTTCATTCACCCTTATTTTGTAAATAATCAAAAACTACAAGACAAAAGAAGTCAAATGTTTCTTATTGTAAAAAAATACAGGGTGTCCGTAAATGATTGTGCCTGTTTACATCATAACTTTTGATTACATCATAAGTTTACACCCTTACATCGTAACTTTACATCATAACTTTTGATTTAAGAACATGACGAAACATATTATTACATATCCGTAAAGTACAAACCAAAAAGTTTTTTTTTAATAAAACAATTCAAGTTACATCTGCATAATGATGAAATTGAAACTCTATTATGCGAATAACGATTATAATCAAATAATTATTAATATTAAAATTTTATCAAATTTTTTAAAAAATTATTAATGAATTATGTAATATTTATCTAACTTTGTACTCATAATTCATTAACAGCTTTTTGATAAATTTAATAAAATTTCAATTTTTATTTTTATTTGATTATAATTATTTTATTAATAGCGCTTTGAGTTGCAATTTTACCTATATGTGACTTTCCTTGTATTTATTACCAAATCTTTTTGAGTTGTAATTTACGAATATGTAATAATATTTTTCGTCCTATTCTTAAATCAAAAGTTATGAGTTCAGGAAGCCAGGACAATCATTTATGGAAAAAACAATTAGAATGTGTCCAAGATTCTTAAAAGCATTCTTTATCTTTAGCAACCCTAGAAATTAATTTAATTTCGAGATTTAGAGAAGCGTTTAATTAAAACTTCCGTTTGCTGCCACTGATTTTTGGAAAGTCTCCGAATAATTTTTATAATGCATTAATCAGTTTTTTCAACCTATAACATAGCGTTTGCGGATGCTGCTAATTAAACAATTTTTTCATATTCAAAAGACGTGTTTTACAGAAAAAACATGTTAAATTAACAGGATTAACATAAATATTCAATTTAATATTATTTTGTTACTCTTGCATGTATAAATTCAGTTACGCAGCCAAAACTGTTTAATTGAAAATTGATAGCATCGATATAAAGCGATATTCCATTTTCAGAAAACCGACTAATACACAATAAAAAGTACTCGAAAACGTTCCCGAAAATCCGTAGCAGAAGAAAAAACTTTGTTTTTATAGATGTTTCTTTAAATCTCGAAAATACATTGGTTACCAAGGTTTCTAGATAAAGAACGCTTTTCGAGATCACGGATATCTCATAAGAGGTCATTATATACTTTCGCACTTGTTTATATTATATTTTTGTAGATTGAGGAACTTATGTCTTTTTCATAGTGTTCACATACGAGAGAGAATGTACATGAACGTATTTTAATACCTAGGCAACGAATATCTACGTTACAAAAGTATTGGAAACATATGATTTTGATTTCGTGTAGTAAAATTTATTTGGGACAAATTAATCTGTTTTTTAGATGGCTCACGTTACGGCAATAGTGACACAGTCAATGAAAAAAATAAAACATAATAACAAGCGCAAATATATCCTGTGGAACAAATATGCACTGATGTTTGAGGTTAGGAAAAAAGGATGGACTTGTCTCATTGGATATTTCTACAGTTAGAGATAAAGTAATAAAAGTTAAACATTAAAATTCAAAGATCTTCAAGGAATAAATAATTAAATATTTGAACTTACATGTTATTTCGACAAATGTTTGAATGGTACAGACAAGTTATTCGAGCATAACTATATACAAGAGTATTAGTAAGAGCATTTGAAAATGGAAACAGTAAAGCCAAATTAGCATTGAAAATATTACGTACAAAGTAGTTCGAGTTAAGTCTTCGGCATAAATAATATTAAAATAGCTAAGAATTTTCTAAAAATTTACAGATATTTTTGTAAATTTACAAACAGAGGATGTAGGAAAAATCAACAAAATTATAATTTGAATGGGTACATATCTGAAAGTTATTTTATGTCTTAGCTTGTATTTCTTCAAAATATTAGAACCACAATTTTTATATTTATTGACAAAAATAAGTATATTATCAATATTTTTTGTCGTGAGCACAAATATTTCAGTACCATTTAAGTGTTAAATATTTCATTATGTTTCCTTAAAATTTTTAAAACGTATAAGAAATTGTATCATGTAATTTATATAATTACTGATATTGACTGTTGGAACTAATTTATATTTAGCAATAAGCATTATACTCATTTTTACTTTATTTAAAAGAAAACGGGTGTCAAAACATCTGGGATACGTTAAGAGAAAAAAAAATGAATATCAGGAAACATATCGTTTTCCAATATACAGAATGTACCAGATTATATACAATAGCATTTATCTAAATTATTATTGTCAATTATAAAAACAAAATTTAGGAATGATTTTATACAAAATTATTATTTACTTTATATTTTATTATTTTTTATAAATTCTTTTATCGTAATAAAAAAAATTCTCATAGTTTAGTTTGGGAGAATACAAAAAAAGTTTTTTTTTATTTATTTATTTCAGTAACACTTGCATGGAAATAGTAAGAAAATATTTGAGCATTTCTATAACTAGATGCCAATAAATGTCTCAATTTTTTTAAATGTCTCTTGAACAATTTCCAGTTCTCAAAATATGTGTATTTCGTTTTCTATAGAAATAAATTTGTTCCACAAGCATATCATGTACTTTCCAGAAAACATAAATTTTACGTTTGAGATATCTTTTGCATAAGAGAAGAAAAAGCTTATTGAGTAAAAGTTTGCAAAAATATTCAATGGTTGTTACATTATTTTAAAAATTTTGCTGACATGTATATGCATTTTGCTAACATGCAATGTTGAATTAATTTTATATGTATTGTATTAACATTTTTTGCGTAGTTGAAGGTCTTAAAATTTCAAAACTCTTTGGCATAATATCAATTTTCATTATTGTATGACCTACAGTAAGATATTATAAGACCAGAATGATTGCAAAATGAACATACAATTCGTTAGATACATTATTATATCTCGTAATCAAAATAAGTAAGTTCACATATTACAGATATGAGAGAATAAGAAAGCCGTTTTCCAATTTAAATAATATTTTCGAAATATTTTTTAATTAAATTACTTATTAGCAAATAATATTTTGAAGATGTTCACATCTTGATCTCGCGATCCAAAATATTTATAACTCGTGCATTTAAATCATGGGTAATAATAGTACTACAGCGTCAGTTAATTTGATGATCATGCACGTACGTCATAAAGGAAATTAAGTGTTTAAACTGAAATCCTACATATATATATATACGTTATTTGAAGTAACTAAGTAAATGTTTCCATTAAGTAAATGTTATTTTTCAAACGTTTTGTATGCGTACTCGAACAATAGTAATTGTATAACTATATTTGTATTTTCTTTCCGAAACATCTTACACTACTTTTATATATTGTCTACAACAAATATTATGTATTTTAATGGAATATAATAATTTTTTTCTGGGATTTAAGACCTGTGGAGCATTTCTGAATGATAGAAAGTCAAAAAAAAATAAATTAAATACACTTGTATAAATTGCGATAATCACCTTTCGTCATTTTATGAAAGCTAAATGCCATTTAATTTTAAAATTATTTTTTATGGGCCCCATGTAATTTCACAGTTGATGATGATATTGTTATAACTGGACTTTCCATAAGAAATTATTTAGATTTTAATATACTTATTAATTATAAACAGTTCAAAAAATTATTTAAACGTCGAACATACTTTTCTTGGCGATCAACCAGAACCTAACTATTTTCTTCTCATTTCTAGTTACTCGACTGATTTTTTTAAAACGTTTTATTACAAGCGAATTAATAATCTAATGAAACAAATAAATGGCATTTCAAGGCGATAATCCATTCACAGAACAACTAAGTGGAAATAAATATATTTTAAAAGATGCCAGTTGTACAAACACATTAAGTTATATTGCAACATTTATATAAATTAGGAAAATAATTTTATTGTCTTTGTTACTTGAAATATATCAAGAAAGTCAAATTAAGTATCGAATACAAGAAGATAATGGAAGTTCCTCTTTATTTTCAGAAAACAGGATTACTGCTTCATAAACGATAATCTGAAGCCAATAATTCTGCTTCATGCAATATTCACATAAAAATGCAAATTCCGATAATGTGACGCAGTAAAAGTTTTATCTGTGATTGCATTTTTTCCTATATATAACTCATTTCTTTGATTAGTAAGATACAATCTTAATTTGTTATAATAAAAAGGTTTTATGGTGTTTAAATCATGTTCAATACAACTTACGTAATATCAAAAAGTCGTTATTTAAAACAAAAATATTTTTTCGTTAATGCATTAGGGGCTGGAAAATTTCATTTAGATTTAATTTTGAAAAGAATCAGTGGATGTGTTCTATTCCCATATAAAGAAATTATTTTTATTTTGAATTCCAGTGATATTATCAAAATATTGAATAAACTTTTCATTGTATGCATTTAATTAACTAAATATGGTAAAGGTCGATATTAAACGTTTCGTTGAAAGTTATTAAGAAATTTGAAAATGTATTTCAATGTATTATAAAATTCAGTTGGTATTTATTCTCTCGTCAAGGCTGTGTAGAGAGTTCATTATATAAGTTAGCTTTTACTGCAATAATGTTCTTTTTCATATTCATGTAATTTTTTTTTGTCGAAATAGAAAATTTAAAATACTAGCTAAAATATATAATACTATCTATACTAACAATTTAAAACGGAAATCCAATTCTTTAAAGAAATAGATGACAGAAAACTACAGCATCAATTTATTTCATTTGGAGAGATTTTAATCTGTAGTTATCTCATCATATTCAGTAAGCCGAAACCATAGAAAAATTAATGTTTTCTTTTTTGTTTTTAATTAATGATTAATAATAATAAATATATATATATATATTCACTTTTAATATAAGGAAACTGTCGTTCTAAGTTTTTAATATTTTCCGCTGCCAGATTCTCTCCTGTAGAGTTATCTTTTCTAAATCACAGTCTATAACCTGAACGAACCTTCTTTTACCCCGATTCGACCTTTGTTAACTATGCATGTTTGTATCATTGGAATCTTTAAAGGTTAATTTAACTCTTTTTTGACATGGAATTTGGCGCATTTATAGATCATCGCAATACAATTGAAATCATTTTGTCTGATTTTTCGCATTAAAAAACCCTAAAACGTCGGCACAAAACTTCCATTTTCCCAATAGAAATTATATTGCGATTGTTTAAGTTTAAATGAAAAAATTGCTCCATTGTAGCAACTCTCATATATTTTAATCCGATTGTTGCCCGCATTATTATAGTGCCAATGAACGCATTTTTTCTTTAAAATACAGGTTGACATTTAGAAATTTCACTTCTAACATACCTTTTGTGTCACCATTGTTTCAACTGTCATACGCAGCTGTATATTCATATCCGTTAGATTCAAATTCTTCCCAAGCTTGGTGACACTTAGTGAATTAGCACTCAGTCTGGCAGCAAACAAAATCTACATAAATAAAGCCAGCGTAGCTAAAAGAAAATAAATGAATGAACTGAAATTAGCTGAGTAATATGGCGAAAATCTCTTTCGAATTCGTTATTGACGAATACTGGGAAAGGTTCTTCAGTAGTCGGATTCCTCACTAATTTAACTTCGGGTTTTCGAGTAAAATTAGCTAAAATTTTAAAACGAACAAATAGGGAAGCTACTTTTTCTTCCCGGTACAGCCCGGAGGGACCTCTTTCATCTCAAGCTGGAATATTTTCCATTTCTCTATTATTTTTTCTGTCATCGGACTTACTATCATGTTTATCAGTTTTCTTACTAAACGTCCTGTTATAAAAGCTTATCAACATGTTTTTCTTTAGTATCAAAAAATGATTCTATGTTATTAATGCCACTAAAAAGTAAATATATATATATATATATATATATATATATATATATATATATATATACTTACATATATAGATATATACATATCTCTCTCTCTCTCTCTCTCTATATATATATATATATATATACAATTTTAATAAAAAACAAAAAAAAACAAAGTTTTATTTAATTTAAAGTGTATTAAAACGTAAAAAATATTTTGCCCTGAGCCATAATAAGAATGGCATTTCTGGATATGACATCTGGCTAAAAATAAAAGCTTGGGGCGCTCAGAAAACATAAAGCTAATTAATTGATTTGCGTGACTCACATTATTTTAAAAGGTTATTTTGTAACAAATTTGTTCATTAATCGAACAGCCTAATGCGAATCGAATATTACCCCCAATGGTCAATTGCTAGTAAATCCTGTTCTTTGATGTGTAACCATCATGCTCAATTTTTTTCTGAGCGCTCCAAACTTTTAATTTTAGTCATATGTCAAATAATTTTCGTGTTCTGGCTAAAAAATATTTTTTTTTCACTTTTTAGTGCACTTTACATTAAATAAAGCCTTGTTGTTTTTTTAAATATATAAATGTATTTAAATAAACGTTTTTGAAGGATAGTTTAAGGATCATAACAATTTCTGTACATGTGCGAGTCTAATTTTTACATCTTTAATCCATTTTACCTGCTCTCCACTTTTACATTGAGAATGTTATTTTTCCGATCAATGAGCATGAGTTTAATTGAGCGATTATTGAGGAGACTCATTTTTCAAAAGTATTTAGCGCTATTTCTCTCCGCGCTATAATAAATCAAGTATCATGATTCATTAATTGTTTTCCCATCTTTCTGAAATCTCGATCGCTATTAAATTTCAAATGTCATAAACTTATGCTGAAACTTCTTGAAATATCCATTAAGAATCAGCTTTTTGTAAAGAACTAATATGTTGTAGTTCATTATTTAGCCGGAAAAACAGTTTCACCAGATTATAAGATATTCTTTAATCATTATAGATTCATCAAATTTTAAGATGTTCAGAACTGGCCACCTCAATAATTCCTCAACACAAAACTATCTGAGTCCAGTAGAAGAAATGAAGAACATCTTTTAACGAAGAGCAAGGAAAGTGCACTGTGATTACAAAACCTCAGTTACTTGAGATAAAAATCCTTACACACGCCAATATTTGCATGAGATGTGGTTTTCTGTAACTCAACCATCAAATAAGCAAAACGCGTTTTCTTTTTCATCAACTCCTGATCGAAATGCTACATAGAAAACAATTGACGGAAATTAGAAACATGACTTCCCTCCGCATTGCTCTACTCACACTTTTGCTGCGGTTGTCACTTCATGGATGCAAAATAACAAATTTAATTTTGTAGAAACTATATGAATGTAAGTAAACTGTCTGATGTATTCAGGTTTAATATTTTCACATAAATTAAATTCATGTATCCTCCTCAGTGAGAACCACAAATAAAAGCACATCTTATTAAGTTCATAATTCGCAAATAATGTAGTTCTTGGAAAGGGAAGCTTCTTTTGTGTTCATTGATGAACTCCACTGCATCTGATGTAATCTTATAAGGGTGGTCATGTGTTTTCCTCGGCAGTGAGCGAGAGAATTGATTTGTCCAGTCTTTTATAAAGTTTGAAACATGATCGAAACCCCTCCTACCCATGTTCATAATATTCGCAAAAGTATTTATACACGCACGGATACTTCAATACTCATTTTTATGATACCTTATAAAGGTTTCCATGTTTTTGTTTTCGGTCTGCGTACATTGTAGTGTGAAATATAGTACCATAATACATTTTTGGAGTTAAATTTCAATTTATAGGGGAAAAAATACTTCTTAAGTTGTTCTTTGCTGATTTACATTTAACTGAAATTTATGTTTTTTTTTCTTTACTATTATCCCAAGATAAGTTTTTTTTTTCAGAATAAATTTACCTGAATTAGGTTTTCCATGTTACTCAAGATCCATACGTTTCTAATGTAGGAAAATGTTATATGCCCTTTACACCTTCTTTTAGTTCAATAATAACCGAAATATTTGTGCATAACATGTTCTACCACTGCAAACCATTTTCTTTAAGACTTAATAGAAAACTAAATATTCTATAAGTAAATTTCTTTAAAAAAAAAAGGAGTTATTTCTCCCAGATAACTCAAAACAGTCACAAAAATTTCTTTTGAGATCCCCTAGGCTTTTCAATTATGAATAATTATTAACTCCAATTAATCATACTCATTAACCTAATTAATTATCTATAATTAATAATTTAGATTCATTAAAAAATGTAGCTTGAGATTTACAAAGCACCAATCAAGCAAAATAGCGTTAACTAAATTGATTTTATATGACTCCCTTCCCATTGACGAAAACATAACAGAGACATGAATCGAGTTAAGAATAAACAGCCGGAAAGTAAGAAAATTTTGCAATAGACTATATTTAAAACTATATTCTTATCTACGTACTTTTATATTATATGTTGAAATGTAGAAAATAAAAATTAATAATTTCGTAATAATAACAATGTAAAGAACTATTAGCACTACAAAAATAGTAGGTTTTTTTCCCTACCATGATGTGAAAAAGTCTATTAAATTTTATCTAGGAAAAAAATAAGTACAGCGCTACGATATCAATCTAAATGAGCAAAGAATCAGTATAAACAACTTGACTTGTCCTTTTTAAAATCGGTATACAAAACAAAACTCTTATTGTTTAATGAATTAAAACTACAACTAATAAATTTCTATAAATAAAATTAATATAATCAATATTACAGATTTTTTTTCATTATGTAAGGATTTTACTATTAATTGTCTTTATTTTATAAAAATATCTGCCACCTACTTAACAATCTAATACATCAAAATATATGTACGTACGAGTATACTATTAATTTAGTGCTTTTCATTAAAGATAAAAGAGGATGATGATGATTTTAACATTTTATGTCTGGCCTATAAAAGTAAAAGTACATGAATAGAATGAATCACAGTAGAGTAGTCTTTTTTGTTCCAAATCCTCTTCTGAATTACTAGGAGATTATTCAGCAAGATATTTCCCTGAAACATGAAGTCAGCATTAAAAAAGTTTATACAATTTCAAGAAAACTTACTTTCTTAATGATATATTTTTTGTAAGTCAGAAAGTTTTTCAGAAAATGTTAAAGTTTTCGCAATTTTTAATATAAAAAATTCCAAATGAAGCTGACATATTGAATAACATTTAAACTGACTTGAAAAAAAATATCTTCAAAATGCAAATCAATAATAAATTATTAACTACAAGAAAACATCAATATTTAATATTTATCATTATAACCACGTACGAAAACGTACAGTCTCTCTCTCTCTCCGATCTCTCTCTCGATCTCACACACACACACACACACACACACACACACACACACACACACACACACACACACACACATATATATATATATATATATATATATATATATATATATATATATACAGGGTGGTTATAATAGAAGTATCTATATTCGGAGCTGTCTGTATCTTGAAGGACTAGCCGAAATGAAACTAAAATCGGTACACTTACTATTCCGGAAAGGGGAAGAAGAATGGAATAATAAAGCAATTATTTGCAATAATCGTCGACAGAAGTCGCTTTTGAGTGCAGCATGCAATGTGTAATATTGTGTGCCGTGGAGGTGTGGCAAACCTCAATGACTTTACCGCATATCACAACATGTGCGATACATCACTACTGTTGCGTTGCATTCCGCAGTTGAGCACGTCGTGCACCGTCTGGATTGTGTCCTCCAGGACAATAGCCATGTGGATCCTGAACATGGTCGTCCCTGCCATAAGAATGCATAATAACATTCACTGTGACATTTTCCAATTAATTAGGTATGTCATCCGGTTTTACGCCTTAATACTTTGTTCTTGTATTACACATTGCATTTCACAATCAATAGCGCCATCTGTCGGTGGTTATCACAATTATTTTGTATTGTTCCATTCTTTGTCCCCCTTCTCGAATAGTAAGTGTACCTATTTTGGTTTCATTCGGGTCATTCCATCAAGCTACAGAAAGCTCCAAATAGAGATACTTATATTATAACCACCCGGTATATAGTATGTCTGAAAACGAACGGTCGTATTTTAAAATTGAGTACGAGTGTAAGGTTTGGAATAAATATGTTTCCATGATGCAAAATTTTGATTAAGAGAACAAAAATAAATATTAAATCTTTGTTAAAAGTGAGCAGTACACCCAAGAAAACAAGCAATAAAACATTCAAAATACAAACTGAACAGTTACAAACTAGCAGCATTTTCTTTGTCAATATATTTTTTTATCACAAGCAGGAACATAGAATATACTTTGTGCTATACCCAACTATATAAAGATCTGTGTATAGTTATGAAAAGCACAAAGCTAATACTTTGTAACTGATTTTGACAAAATAAATTCTCTATAACTGCTTGGATTGTGTTTTTGATAATTTTTGTTTCTTTCCATACGTATAGATCGCTCTACTGGCAAAAGTTGGAACTTATTTTTTTATCTAAGCAAATAAAATTTTACATCATGGAAAGTATTTTAGTCCAAACAGTACATTCATAATGAAATGTCCTGATTTTACATGAGTTTGAGTCAATACATTTTGTTAATTCTTCTCTTTATCTCTCTCTGAATGTATATTATATATACGCAAACATTGAGATTGGGGTTATATATATATATATATATATAACCCTATATATTATATATATATGGGGTTTTATATACATAATATATATGCGGAGAGAGAGAAAGAGAGAAAAGAATAAAATTTATTGCCCCAAATTCACGTTCCATGATGTAAAAGTTTATTTTAGTAGATGAAAAATTACATTCAAACTTATATATATATATATATATATATATATATATATATATATATATATATATATATATATATATATATATAATAAAACATTTGTAAATAATAACCAGTAATAATCAGTCACATAAATAATCGACAATAAATAAACCGATATCTACAATACAATACATAAATATATCCAAAGATTTAAGATTCTCAAAATTAAAATAAGTCGGAAAAAATACGTTAAGATATGTAGCGAAAAAATCCAATGTTCAGATAATGAAAATTATTACAAGAAGCTATTGGAAACATACAGTGGTGGACAAAATTGTGGACATCTTTTAGAAAAAATGCGTTTTTGATGTATGATGGATCATAATACCAAAATATTTCTTAGTAAAATTAGCTAATTACGACAGGAAATATAATTTAATCAAAAATATTATGCAATACAGTTTGTTGAATTATAAGTTTTTTATCAAATGTTATAGCCCAATAATCAAGAAAAGACAGTAAAACCTAGTTAGGTTGATTATAATTGTTTTTTCTTTTCTTGAATGTAGCCAATGCATATGAATTTTTGGAGTGACAGACATATTCCATTTTATTTGGTAATGTGTCAATCAAAGCTAATGTAGAATTTTTTTTTAAATGTTATATTTTGGTACATAGGTGGACTTCATCACAATTTTTTATGCTTGCTATCTTCCTACCGTCTGAAGTAAAAACGGGACAATAAGTTTAACTTGAATTATTATCGATTAGTAATAAATATAACAGGTAAGTGTAGTAACGATCCTATCAAAATGTTTATGTTGCGTTCAGATTGAGTACTTTCCACGCTGTTTAATCGAACTCATTTGGTTTCCCCCAATAAAGAAAGAAAATCAAAATTAGTCCGAAGACAGATATTTATTTACCCTTCCATACATATTAATGGATTCAAAACTCAAAACATCGATTAAACCAGCTCAAGCCAAGAGGAATATTGCAAACAAGAAAAGAAATAGAATTAATGATCGTCTACAGTTAATTTTGACAGCTTGCACATCGTCAAAAAAATCCCTCTGAGAATGCATGCATGTTTATTTTTTACCAGTCGGTGACAGAATGCAATACAAGGATTTTAACTAATCAAATATATTAAAATTGAACTATGTGTTGTGTATTAATTAAAAAAATGAATGAAAATAAACAATCAAGTAAAAAATAATAGATAACGTGCGTAATTTTTTTTTAAAAGTACGTGTAAATAATAACTTCAAAGCCCGTGCAGCTTTAGAATATTCTCATTTTGTTTTTGAAAATGACTCAGAAGAGTCGAAACATGTAAAACAACTAATAAAAGTTATTTTAATTTATATTATAGTTGTTAATTTTACACCTTTAGCATTTAAAAGTAATATACTATTACAAGGTGTTAAATTTTTTATATTGTTAAAAAAATGCTGTAATGGCTCTCAAATAGCGAATAAAATGGTCGTTCTAATCGTCCGTTTTGAATGGTTATGTGCACGAAAATGTCATCTGCAGTTTTTTAAAAGATTTTTAATTATTGTTACAATGGAGTTATTTGAAGAATACTTTTAGAATAAAGCAACTCAAAATTTCAAGTTTAAACTGAAGAGAAAAAATATTGGAGATGTTAAAAGAACTTCAATTTATTTTGTATATATATATATATATATATATATATATATGTTTGTGTGTACTGGAGGACTCTGTCCCCTGCGCCCTTCGTGTGACAATCCCCTGACTGTGAGCAGATTTGTTCGTTGCAAATTTGTTCCTAATTCTTACATTAATGGATACCAGTTGTAATTCATCATAACAACCAAATAAAAAATTCTTGTATTAAGGGAATTTTGGGAAATTTAAATTGTGTATGGATGTATAGGCCGATAGACAGACTAACTGCGTATACCTTGCGTTAGTTTGTTTTATGTAACACCTTAGTTGATAGTTTAGTATCATTAATTAATAGCTAAGTTTATTATCCTAACTAATAGCTAATTTCTATTCAAATCCTTATTTAAATTTAAAATTTTGTATGCATAGTCGTTTAAATTTAGTAATCACCATAAATGTCCGCATACAGTAAAACAGAAAATAACAAAGTTTATTCAAATGTAGATAGCTTGTTTCCCACCGGTGGTCTCTGCAGACGCCAAATAAACTTGTGTTGAATCTGTACTACATATTTGTATCTTCAGTACGACCGTCATATAGTGAAACGAAAGAAAATACACTTTAATTTAAATTTCTTTAATATATTTTTCTCTATGAGTTAAAGAAAGTTAAAATACGAATTGGCGTTAACGAAACTTTAGTTCAAATTACCTAATCTGATTTTAACTTGAAGTATGGTTGCCACATGCAAAAACATCAAAAAATCCATTTTAAAATTTTAGTTACGCAATTTGCAATTATGAGCGCGATCCGAAAAAAAAACCCTATCATGTAAATTATTTTATTAAGACATCAAATTGAACACACAGAAGCTTATTACTCAAATTTACTTTAATTACATAAACATCAATTTTAATTAAATTTGGTTACAATATTTCCGGTCCGGAGACGCTATAAACTCAACAGAAAATTTTGTTGAACTTTTGTGGGTAACTTTAGCTGTGAGTTTGACTCCCATGTGAGAAAATATAAAAAAAATCCGTTTTAAAGCTTTAGATAAGTAATTTCCCACTAAAATCACTACTAGCCTAAAAAAGCTATCATGTGCAATTGTTCTTCAAAGCAGAAACGTGACCAAAGCAGATGTTTAAGCTGAAGATATATTGAAAAAACCATAAAAAATCAATTTAATTTAATTTTTTTATCCTATTTCTTCCCGGGAAAGGCTGTAAATGCCCCCCCCCCCCCCAAAAAAAAAAAAAAAAAAAAACGTTGAATCTGTACTACTTAGTATTAAAATCAGTATCACTGTTTGAGAGTAAAAGATAAAAACAAAAAACGTTTTATTTAAATTTGGTTACTATATTTTCTCCCAGGGGACACTATAAATGCAAAATAAATGTTTTATTTCATCTTTATTAACTATTTTTACCTTGAAATATGTTTGTGACATGAGAAAACAAAAAATAATACATTTTAAAGTTTTAGCAATGCAATTTTCAATCACGGGCGCTATCAGCGCAAAAAAAAACCTATCATGTGAAAATTTCATCCAAACATAAAACTGCCCCACAGAAGCTTATTATGAACATGTATTAAACATATAAAAAACAATTTTATTTAAATTTAGTTTCATTTACGGCCATGGGATGCTATAAATGAAAAAGAAAATTGTGTTGAATCTGTATACTACTAATTTTTAACGTCGGTATAGCTGTCACACAGTAAAACATAAAAAAAAAAATATTTTATTTTGTTTCCACAAAATTTTCTTTTGCAAAAGAAAAATTTTTTTAATCTGTATTGCTTAATTATACCCTGGTGTATGGTTGTTACTTGAGAAAGCATAAAAAAATCCATTTTAAAATTTTAGTTATGCAATTTTCTACCCCGAGCGCAACCAGCGTAAAAGAAAACCTATCATGAAATTTTTTTTACAAAACATGAATTACACCGTAGAAAAAGCTTTTATTTAAAAGAAAACACAAAAAATCGATTTTATTTAAATTTTCTTACTTTTTTACCCGCAAGGGGACACTATAAACACAAAAGAAAGTTGTTTTGAATCTCTTCCCCACCTACCTTTAACTGCAGTATAGCTACCTTATAGTGAAACAAAAAAAAATCAATTTAACTGAAATTTTGTAACACACTTCCTCCCAGGGTGCGCATTAAACGCAAGATCACGAGGAATCAATATTACCTATTTTTAACTTGAATAGGGCGATCATACAGTGAAATACGAAAAAAAAATGAATAAAATAAAATTTTAACTATAAATTTGTTTACTTGGATGAAAAAAGTATGTATGTGAGGTAAAATGAATGCTGTATTTTATAACTTGTATGTATAACTTGCATTTATAACTTGTATTTCATAATTTGTAACTTGTAACAAACTTTATTTTATAACTTGTAATACACTCTTTGCTGTACATAGGCAGTTTCAAGAAATTATTTTTAAGTTGGCAGCATCAAGTAAATGATAAGAAACGGTTTCTCTTTAACGAGTTAATGATTGACGTATCACTCATTTTGACAGTTCTCCAGCATTTGTGGTGTTATTGGCAGGATAGTCTTTTGGGGTATTTCTCAGTTGTGGTTAAAAAATGGCATAATTTTTTATATAATTTTTTTCTATATATATATTTGCACTGTTATATTGCGTTTTTACCCCCTTACAAATATTCGTAGGGGGCCCGTGGCGAAATTTAAATGAATCTCTATCCTGAGGTGAATGATGAAGTTACATATCTTTATTTTTATTATTATTACGAAAATGGTATGTAGTTGGGAGCCTATCATAGGTACAAACCAGTTTTCGTATAACCATAAAATTCTACTATTGGAAATTTCTTTGGCTCGTTCTGCACTTCTAGTTACATTTTATTCAAAATTTAAGTTTCCATCACAAGAAATTTTACAATATTCCAAACAAGTGATATATGATACTTCTTAAGCAAACCTTTAATATTAAGCTTTGATTTCCTTAAATGTTTAACGTTAAGTCTCAGTCAGAGTATCATGACTAAATTCACTATTTGTAAACTCAGATAATCATAATAATTATACACATATGAAAATGACTTAAAATAAAGAATTTATGTTAGTATAGTTATAAGAGTTTTCTCTAAATAATATTATCACTACAAATTTAAAGCGCTGCAGCATCTAACATTTAATGATAGTTTCAAAACAAACACTGAAAAATAATAAATCATAAAATTGAGAATAACAAAAACATGAATATTTGGAATTTTACATTAACATGGAGAAAATATCCTAATTGAGACTGCCAATTTTATATGAAAGTTTCTGCGAATCAACTGAGAAAGTAATAAAAAATCTAAAATTATTCCAAAAATAAATATTTCGGATTATAACGTATTCACTAGCTCAGTTCAAAATTAAACATTTGTTGATTCATTTAAAATATTCATGGGTACAACAAAAACGAATTATAAATCTTTCGAATTTGAACGCTTGGAAAATACTTTAAAAGGTTAAAAGTTTGTGCATATTTGAAATTGCTATATGTCACTTTTTTGAGAATCTAAAACTTTTTAATGACATTTTTCTTAATGCTACAATAAGTTATCAGTGAACTTTATTAGTTCAACTTAACTTCTGAAAAGTTTTATTTGAAGCAAAATGTTAATAACAAGCCGTTCGGTAATTTTAAATCTAGTTTCGAAATGTTATCTACAAAACGGTATTTCAACAGCAGAAAATCAGAAAGAAAAAAAAATCCCATTTTAAAGTAATTTGGAAAACTTAAACTTTTATTTATTTTATTTAACGTATTTGATCTTTGACTAGACAGTTTTGAATATTTTTTTCACTCTTCCCCAGAATTTGGAAGAGCATATTTTTGTCTTGTTTATTAAAAAATACAACTTTCTGAAATTGTCAGAAAAAGCTTTAAAAAATCTTGAAAATATTAAAATCCAATTGCCATAATTGAATTTAATATCTTATGTTATGACGAAAATATGCACGCAAACACTTTTTTTAACAACATGTTGAATCTAAAATTAAAGTAAGACTAATTTCTTTTAAAAAAATGTCATGACAGGAATATTACTCTCCATATTGATAATAGTTGAAGTAATTTATGAGTGACAACTTGTTGCAAGGACTCTATACACACCTGTTTTCAATGGTTTGAACTCTGAGAAAGATCTTTGTGCGATCATTGAATACCAACATTTATTTACATATTTCCTTGCAGTGGAAATCTAAGGCAAAGTTGGTAAGACAGAGTTTCTTTCTTTATTGCCGTATCAATCACTGCAGCAAAATTATGTACATTTTGCAATTAGTTGTTATTATTTTCTTTTTCTGAAATTCAAATAAGGCTTTGTTCTGCTGTTGAAAATTGACTCTGGAAGTACGTATTCGTCAATTAAGTAAATATTTCATTAATTTTGTCTACATGAATAAATTGGGATTTACGTTATAGGGCATGTTAGCAAGCTAGACCATATTGTTCTTCATTGAGTAGGACATGATTAAATCATTATATTTATTTATGAAATTCGTATAAAACAGTTCTCTAAACATTTTACCAAAACAGTGTACCAAAACAAAGCTTCAAATAACTTATTTTGATAAGATGTATCAACATAGTGTAAGTTTTATTTTGTAAAGTAATTGTAAATAATTACTTGGAAATACAAAGAGTTATTCTCCTTTAAAAAAATTTAAAATATAATAGTTCAATTAAAAAAGTTTTCTTTATAATTACTAACGTCAATATCATAAACAGATGAGCTGGGTTATCTGAGAAATAACTGTAAAATTTAACGGATAATTTAGATAATGTAGTGCATGGAACTGCATGATCCAGTTAAAGTTTACTGAAATGAATCTTGCTTGTGAAAATATTATAAGTTTTATATTAAAACATACTTTGTAGTTTTGAATGTAGAATTCAAACATAATTTATAACTGCATTATAAAACGCTTGTGCTCCATGTCATTTTTTCAGTCGTATGGTATTATACGATGCGTTTCATCATGTTGTCTTTGAGAGATCTCTTTGAAAACAAAATAAAATCCGATAGCTCTGAAATTAACCATTTAACTCGAATTCTATTAATTACAAATTTTATTTGGGAATGTATCGAGAATTGTACCGTAACTAAAAAAATATTTAAGCACAATTATTTTTTGTCTGGAGTAAACATATTGAGTGTGCCAAAGCATCTACGAGTTCTATTGCGGTGTCTTAAAAATTATTCTGTGATGTAGAACTGTTTTTATTTTCAGTTGCCAGTATAGATGTAATGTTCCTTTGTAACTAGAGAATAGTGTAATTATGAAAATAAAAATCGTAGTACATCTATGTATGTAACAGCGTGCATAGTTGATAGTGTTTTCACCTGAATAATTTTCACATTGTAAAATATAAAATCGTTTTACATCCATATATGTAACAGGACACATATTTGATAGTATGGTCCCCTTAATAATTTTATGCCTGTGAAATTTAAAATTGCATAACATTCGTGTGTAACAGCATGCATATTTGATAGTGTTATCGTTTTAATAATTCTTTTGAAATATTTCATCGTATCTGTAAATAAATTGTATTGTTTTCTTATTCGTAAAAAAATGTGATATTTAAATATAAATTTCTCAAAAAAATATAAATATACTTAAGTTATGACCATAGTATATACATAAATACTTTCCATAAATATTTCCATTTGTGCATAGTTCCACAGTAATTTCAGTAATGTGATACATATATTACTTAAATACACTTTGTTCCGATTTACTTTGTTACATGTTTAGAAAGAGTTCCAACTTTTAAAAGGTGATTAAAAATTAATAGATAATTAAATTTAATAATAAAAATTTTTATAACTGGTGTAAAAAAAAAAATATATTTTTTTAAAATAATTATTGAAGGATGTATTGAAACTTTTATTTTTGTATTTAATTAACAACACACACTATTATCAACAAATATACACTATGATTAACTGAATAATGAAACTTCTTTATATATAAAACATGATTAAAAATAATAGATTTAAATGCATGTTATCTTTTAAACGAAAAGTTTTGTTATATATATATTTTTTCGATCTGCTTCATATTAACTGACATATAAAACATCTAGCTTTCTTCAACAGTATTTTTATAAAGTAATTTTATAAAGTCTTCATTTAAAAAAATTCATTTAAGCTTCTGCTCTTTAAAAATTAATTCAAACTATGAAATAGAAATTTAGAGTCTATTATTAGAAAAGTTAAAGTTGGATTAGACACACTTCAAAAAATTAAAACTTATAGAAATAAATATATCCGATTTTTTTTTCTGTCTGCAATTGGTACGAATGCGATACACAATATTTTAAAAGAACATTCTGAAAAAAATGTCTATAAAATACATAATTTTACATATTTTTGTCTGACCAGGCATACTCAGAATGTTAAAATAAATGACCAACATAAAAATAGCACAAATAAAAAAATATATATAAATAACAAACAGCTGTTTCAGAGCCTCTACCGCCATTTCATCTTGGTCGCGTTCACAGAAGCAAGCATATTTACATGGCTTAAACTTTTAAATCAGTTTTTAATCTTTTTAAATTTGACACTGATGATGGAGCTTTAGAAGCTCCGAAACAGCTGTTTGCTATTTATATATATATTTTTTATTTGTGCTATTTTTATGTTGATCATTTATTTAATATAGCAGTACAAAGTTCAATCCACATATTTTAAATACTCAGAATGAAGAAACACTGACAGACACATCGTACACTGGAGAAATTGCAGCAAACTGTCCAGTCATTCAATTGCTTTTATAAATAACGTTTATTTATGAAGCATTCTTGTTGGCCAGATAAATCATGGTTCAGAAGCCATTTTCTATGAAAACGGTTGGATGACTGCACTGTTTGATACAATTTGTTAACAATGTAGTCAACTATGATACAAGAAACTGTTTTGTTTTTCTGGATGATCTCCTTGGTAGTTTCCGACATAAATATTACTTGTTTTTGAAGTAAAAGAGAGCTTTTCTAAATAAAATATATTATTTTGCTTTTCTTATTACTGGTATGCGTTTAATCATGAATAACATTTATAAACATCTACTAAAGGTTTTAGAAAAGGCTGTTTCAAAAATATATTTATTTTTTTATATTTTATGGGATCTAAAAAAATCTTAATGTTTAAAATTAAATTAAAAAATTCTTAAATATTAATTAAAATATGTAAATGAATCTTTTGTGTAAAGTTATAGACAAACTACGTATATAGCATTAGGTAAGTGAAAACAAAATATTTTTTCATGTTAAAAATTCACGACTTTCTTCAGGTTTGAACACAAGTTTTACAGAATAAGATGACAAAAAGCAGATTCCATTACTTATTTTTATACATAATTACTTTTCGTAAGCAATGTACATTAATAGGTATATTTAGTGTTAACTATAAAAGTTCTTATAAATTTACATAAATTGTAGATAGAGAATTAAATAATAAGTTTATATATGTTAAAGTAAATTGGAAATCTACCGTTTATGTAGACTTTAAAAACCTTTGAGCACTTAGATATATTTTAAATCTGTTTAATGGTTTGTAAAATAATAGCTATTTAATATATGTTGTTGTTGTTGTCGTGTCAGAAAAAGTGTTATGGCACTTTTCTGAAAGAAGGGGTGCCAGAGCCTCTAGAGAGGGTGGAATTGTAGAGATGTCTGCTAATTTTTGAATCAATTCCAGATTTGAGACCTGCACCAAGATTGGCACCCCCAGAGGTATCGTTTTCAAACTTGGAGAACATTGGAGCAACGAAGAGATTTTACGTGCACCAGCTCAAATTAACGTACACGGTCCCACAGCAGCAGCAGTCGAGATAGGTTGTCACCCTCCCAATCATTGACCATGGTCGATGCTGCTTCACTTTCTGTGATCTTGACAGGAACCGAGCTTAATCGTCTGCACCACTGCCTCAGTCTTTTAATTCGTGAACTGCATACAGAAAAAAATAGGACCAAATGCTTGCAGTGTTTTAAATGGCAGTTAGAACATAAATTAAAACATTCTTTATTTAATAACTTTCTATGGATAAGTAAAAAGTATTTTTTCTTAATATATCATTTTATTTCATTACTTTTAATTGCAATAGATTCTTATTTTGTTTTTCAGGATAACATTAATGATTAATTTCAAATTAATTAAAAGAACTCCCTAGAAACTGCGAAATAATATCCGGGAGGCATTAAACTCTTACGAATTACAAGATTAGTTTTTTTTAGACCAAATGGAAAGATCACAAACTTTGATTTGTTTGTACATTTGCTTAGTTAATTAAAATCACCTTAATTTTGAAAGTTACTAATGCCCTCTGGGAACGAAATCTTATTATGTGATTTATATATACATTTTATTTCGAGTTAATTTCTTCCCAACTTAAAGAGTAATTAAGCTTTTCAATTTTAATTATGTATATAGTATTAATTGTAACTTATGCGGTTTAAAATATGTGGGTGAAACATCAGGTCCATTACATAAACGTATTAATCAACATCGTTCAGACACTAACAAGAACAAAGCAAAAAATAAACAGTCTGCAGCAGAAATACAACATTTTCATAAACATAAATTTAAAAATACTACAATTGAAATTATACAAATTATAAAAACTAAATCAGAACGTTTGTTCTTGGAGTCTTCATATATGAAATATTATAACACTATTTATCCTTATGGACTTAATAGTGAATTATTTAACCAGTTAAAGTTTTTTCAACAAATAATACTATAGATTATTCTCATATTTATCCTACACTTAATCATAATTTAAATAATGCGAGGAAAGTGTACTGCTGCAGTTGTTATTTCCAAAAAATATATTGTTAAACAAATAAATTATCTTCAGCATAACTACAATAAGAATTACAACTGGTAATTAAATCGAAAATACATATTTGCTATTAAAAAGAAACAGATAGTGCAATATTTAAATGTGTTTCTTAGTAAATCTTACTCAAATCATTTCTCTGATATTTTTTATGATCTTATTATGACCAGTGCTACTCTTTTCAACGTTAATTTACATAAAAAACAAAAAATTAAAAACACTAATACTCAAATGATAATCACTTTTTCAAATCAAATCTTTAATAAAATTAATATTAATTCTATAATTAATGATAAAAACTGTTATTTTCCTATTAATAATCTTCAAATTTCAAAAACATTTAAATATCCTAATACAGTCGGACGAAGGATTTTTAACTATAATGCATTTTCAAAAAATACATCTGCTACAAGTACTTTTCCGTGTAAATGCAATGACCCCACTCTAAAAAAATACGTTAATAATGATCATGGACATATAATCACTGGTAATCTTGATATTGTGAATGATTTTAAAATGCAAAAACTAATGGGTTATGGTACTAAATATAGGCTTTCTTCTAAATTTAATATAAATTCTATTATAAAACAGTTTATATATGATATAGATATTTTCATTTATAAAATTTCAATCTCATATAGTAAACCTATTGAATATTTTAATCAATGGAAAATACTAGTTATAGAAAAATTAACTACGTCTTTAAAACATAATTTATCGCATCTGGTTAAAATTAACACTAAACACTTGTTCCAGCAAATTACTAAATGACAAAAAAACTTTGTAATCACATACATTGACAAATCTCCTAATAATTATGCAATCATATGTAAATCTTATTATCACCGGCTACTTACATCTTGTATTTCTACTAACAAATCGTTTCAAAAAACTAATGAAAATGTAATTGTAAATAATCGTAAAATTCACAGTTATTATAAACTATTAAATATTTCTTCTACTAACTTTAATTATCCTTATTTAGTTCTTATACCCAAATTTCATAAAAATCCAATTAAATTTAGGACTGTAACTATTGGGTGCAATACATATAATAATATAGCCAATAAACATCTATTAAAAATTCTCAATCAAATTTATACACTGACAACATCCACTGATAATACACATTGTATAAAAAATAGCTATCAACTCGTCAATATTTTTAAAAATCTTAAATGTGTTAACAATATATTGATTTATGATTTCAAAGATCTTTTTAAAAATATAGATTTATTAGATCTATATAATGTTATAAATGCATTATTTAATAAGTATCATCATACACTAAATTTACCTATTCATATAGATACTGCTTATTTTAAAACTTTAACAAATTTCATTATATATAATAATTTTATAATGCATGATAAATACGTTATATTTACAGAAAGTCGGTATACCACAAGGGGGATGTACATCAAGTATACTATCAGACTTATACTTGTATCACTATGAACGTACTTTTATTAACAGTAATATACATTTATATCGTTATATTGATGACATAATTTTAATTGCCACTGATCACACTAATATATCTATATTTCCAGTTAATTATCCTACTAATTTAGAATTAACGGAAAACCTCCTTTCTAACAATAATATTAACTTTTTAGATCTTAAAATTACACTTAAAGATAACAAAACAATAATTGATCTTTTTGATAAACTTAAATAATTTAAATTTAAAGTTAAAACATTTACTAATTTTAAATCCTGTCTTCATAATTCTGTATATCGTAATATACTCCTTAATCATATTTACAGAATAAAAAGTTTATGTTCTTCTCAACTCATTAACAGCAACATTAAAAAACTAATCTATGATGCATTACAACATGGTTTTCCAAAAAAATTCATATATTATTTAATATATAATTAGTACTTATATGATCTAAACAACCAAATTAACACATGCGTTAAATAATGTATAAAAAAAACATATAATATTATAAAATATATATATATATATATATATATTATTTAATTAATTAATTATAATAGGACGGCTGGGTGGGTAGATGATGGATTGAGGAGGTGTGTGGCGGAGTTGTATGGAAAAAACGCATGGTTAATTTATTTTACACACACACAAAAAAAGGGCATTTTGATTTACACATACGCTTGCTAATACAAATTTTATAATGGACTTTGATGTAGTACTTTTATATGTGAATTACTGTAGTTATATTTAAATCTTCATTAATTAATTTAAATGTATTATTCACTACTATTAAGAATGTTTATTGATTAATTGTATTTACTTTTATGCCCATGGTGGACAATATCATATTCTAATATAATGTAATACTTTCTTAAACGCTAATATAATATATATTAATTCAAATTAATTTTCTTCCCTAACAACTTATATCATGTGTATTTAAATTTTAACTTTGTATGCAAAAACATAATATGATACTATTAATTTCAATATTTAATTAATATTATTTTTAAATCAATAGTATCTTAATTCACATAATTTAGTATTTTAATTTGCCCAGATGGGCAATATCATATTCTAATATAATGTAATACTTTCTTAAATGCTAAAATTATATGTATTAATTTAAATTAATGTTATTCCCTAACCTATTGTATCATATGTTTAATATTAAATTTAACTCCATAGCATCTTTATTCACTTTTAGTATTTTAATTAATCATTGCTACATCCGTTTTTACTTTAATGTAATTGGATTTATTATTCATTTTATATTTAATTTCATATACATTTATTAATTAAATATTATTTATTTTATTTTTAATTTCATTTATATTTATTAACTAATTAATACCACTTAAGATAGAATGAATTCATTTTTAATATTGATTTTTCCATTGTATATTCACTGCATATTCAGATTATAGATGGCAGTACGATGGCTTGTTTGCTTTAAAATATTCAATATATCCATGTAGTTCATTTTCAAATCATAGATGGCAGCACCATGGTTTGTGATGTTTTAAAAAATTCCATATATCCAAGTAATTCATTTTCTAAATTGGCAACAGGGTTTGTAATCTTCTAAAATGTTTTTGGCAACATTTAGAAAATTATTTTTTGCAATTCATTGCCTTTATTGGTCTTCATGTATCCTGTTAGTGTTGTGAGCAGGAATCCACATTCATCGCGTAGATTATGGTATTTGGAGATCTATCATCAAGTACTTCTCTTATAATTAAGGGTAAGGTTTCTCTCTTTTTAAGTATTGTATTAGTTTTGTATTTGTTTTATAAATTTTAAGTCTGTTTTTCACTAGAAGGTTATTGTCATTGAGTGGTCGTCCCAAATTCATATTCTTTAGCAATTTTAATGCTAATATGAAGATGAAACCACTCATTTTATTTGTGGAATTTATGCATTTGGGACTTGATAATTCTGTATAAATTCCACAAATTTCATTTCATTCATTCTATTTATTTCATTCAATTTTCAATTTAATTTCTACTTCTATTATATAAGTATTTAATATCTATATTCATTGTGCTGGGGTTACAATTTCGTTGTCAATAAATTATTACTTCATAAATCATAATTTCAAGTTTCAGTTGGTGTTTTGGTAATGTTTCATTAATGGTTATATATATATATATATATATATATATATATATATATATATATATATATATATATATATATATACAGGGTGATTTTTTTTTAAGTTGTGAAAGTAAAACACTATAACAAAAGAACCACTGATCCAAATAACCTGAAATTTCACCAGTATGCTCCCAAAACAATGGGATTTTTAGGCATGCTTAAAAATAACTTAAAATCGCACCAACAGATGGCACTGTAAGGTAGCAGAAACAAATAATATCGTCTGTGGGAGGAAAACAATGGACGGTACTTTGAGAAACCATCTTCCGTAGACCCTCTGTCGTCATAGGACCTTTTCTTAAATTCTTAAGTGTCCTAAATCTCCTAAGAGCAGTTGCTGCGCTGTCATTATTCTGATAATACAGTTTCACTAACAACGCACGGTCCGTCAATGGCGCAGTCAATGCGAGGATTTCCGTAGAATAATGAACACGAGATGTTCGTGCTTCACGTTTTTATCGCTAATGTGCGTGTGCTGGGCGCAAGTTGGTCTCCCGACTTTACTGCATGTACAGCGCCATCTGTCGGTGCGATTTTAAGTTTTTATTTTAACCACGGCTAAAAAATCCCCATTGCTTTGAGAGCATACTGGTGAAATTTTAGGTCATTTGGATGAGTGGTTCTTTTGTTATAGGGATTTACTTTCACAACTTTAAAAAAAAACACCCTGTATATTAAATTTCTAATTTCACTCATTAGTTTACTCATTTCTATCTTAAAATATTTATATTCTACTACTAATACTACAATATCTTTTTTTACTATTTTATTATTCTACGTTAGTACCTTAGTTTTACCATATTAAAATAATTCCAATTTATATATATATATATATATATATAAGCCGATTTTTTATTTTTCAGAATGCGTTCTATGGTGTTTAGTGCTTCTTCGTGCTTGTTTACATATTTTGATTTCATATACGGTTGCTTAGTGCATTTGAGTTAGTTGATTTGCTGGGGATCTTGTTCATTCTAATTTTTTAGACACTCACACAGTACCATAAAACATTCTGCTCTCAGACTTGAGATTCCTAGGAATCTTGCGACTCTAACAGCATCCACGACACTTCACTGCGTTTGCACGGATTCAAGTCTCCATCTAAAACGCCAAGCCATTCCGGGAAATCACGTTGCTGTGACATTTTCAAGTAACCTTTTCTTAAAACAAAAGTTGCGCAATTGAATTTCACGAATGAGACAGTGAAACAGACGTCTCAGTGAAATCTCGATTTCTGCACTTATCTTCTTTTTCTGGTTTTTGATGTCATAAACTTTGGTTTGCATATCAAGTTTTATTTTTCTGTTTTCTGCTACGCTTTAAAATACGGATGTTTGAATTTAAGTTACTTATCGGTGTAAATATTTGAGTAATTTCGTTAAAATCATGTACTCCCCTAATTGTTTTGAGCAGTTTAGTTTGTTTACAAAAGAAAAAAGATATATTATGGTCAAAGGGGGAAAATCGTTTGCGGTGCATTCTAATGATGTTGCACTACTTCAAACATTATGAAAGAAATATGCATCACTGAAGTGCACTAAGACATGTTTTCTATAGATTATGGAGTACGTAGCAACTATCGTTTATTAACAGAAATGCACAAAATAATTCCGTTACAGGACTAACTATCAGAGAAAATTGCTGGAAGTGCCTTTTAGCTGCTGTATGTTTTCTTAAACTTAATCATATTTAGTGTGTTAAGTGTAGCGCATATGTTTTATAGATGATACACAAAGTGCACAAAAGAATTCGCATATATAAATGGTTATGTTGTAGTTTGACATAAAAATAAATTACAGATAGCTGACTACTTTCTATTATTTATTTAATTATTTATTTATTTAAGATCTTAAATTCTAAATACACATTGAAATTTGATAAATGATTATTCTATCAGCTTCTGTTAGTCATTTGAAGAAGAAGAAAACATATATACATAAATGGACATTTTTACATGAATTTCAAGCAATGAATTTTGGATGAAACAAGTTTTTCCCATTTTCGCAGTTTATATTGATATTCACACAATAAAATTAATTTCATATAATAAAATCTTTACATAAAAAATTAGAACTTTAGCGACGACAATCGACAACTTGCGTAACAAAATAAATTTATCTTCCTTAAGACTTCGAATTAAATTACACTATTTTGGTACACCAGGAAAATTCATTAAAGTTAAAACAAAACTTGTTCGAAATGCTCTTGAACAAAAATATAAGAAATAATTATCCAAATTAAACTAATTATGAAACTTAGATAACATATGCCTTATTATTTTGTAAATTTACATTTGTAAAATTTAAAATTGTCAGTTAAAATTCTAACACAGATGATCACATACTTAAGAATAGTCAAAAATAATGATTTGTTTGAGCAATTGTACAGTGGTCTTTGAAGAAGATCCATATCAAATACACTCTTCAGAAATTCAAAGGAAATTTATAAGTGTAAAGTGCCGAAGAAGTTATCTTTTACGTAATATATAATAAGTACTTTTTTCACCTGAAACCCAATTCCAGATATCGTAAATAATTCAAACTGAGAATAAATATTCAAATACATCTAACCATTATCCTATTTTTAAAAAGACCCTTAGGTAATAGGAATTTAAAATACCTAACTTTTGTACTGGAAAATAAAGTACTTTTCAAACATACGTCTAACATTATATATATTTCAGAATTCTTAAGATAAGTGGGAAACGTGCAATACATATAACTTATAGAATTTTCTAATACAAATCTAAACCTAAGAAGAATTCCTAGTGTGATACTTGTAAAAATTTTAAAGTAAGGTATTTGAGAGTTTCAGACTGTCTGAAGACCTTTTAAGAATTTCAAAGAATATTTTCAACAGGTGTAGACACAATAGTTGGAATAATCTCTTTCATACTAAAACATAAGGAAAATTAATTACGTGACAAGCATGTGAAAGGAATATCGTATAATATTTCTGAAGATTATATGAAATTAGTTTAGAGAAATCTTTATATTCATTTCATAGAATTTCATCTCAGATTCACACAAGGTAAATAGGTTGTCAATATAAAACCGAAATATAAAAAAAAATCAAGATAATGAGCTGTAGCTCAAATACGATTTACACGATTTTATACATAGTCAAAAATAACATTTTTCAATAAATACAAAGTAAGAACAGTATTTAATATGTTATTACAATTCAAATGTAAAAGGGTTGGAGAAGAAAATTATGAAAACGCAAATGTAATTTTCTTTGCAATTAAAATTTAATTCACATTACTGAATTATTTATTTTTGATTAAATGATGCATCACTGGATACAGTATGTTTGGCTAAAATTTTAATTGCGTAAATTAAATGAGATATACAAAATAATATAAAAATATAAAAGAGAAAAAATTGCATTAAGTAAACACCAGAAACTGATCGGAGTTTTTGTACATTTATTTTCATGCGTTGCTCATTTTGAATGATGTACGTACGGATAGCATTTGAATTAAATATATACAGTGATTTTACAGACTAAATGCAAACCTATTCCTTAAAAATCTCATTCCACTATATACTTTGAAACTTAGTGTTAGGAATAATGAAGATTTTCAGCTAAGCGGACTGTATGTGTTTGCATATAAACCACATATACCTAATTAAAGTTCACCTTTTCATTGCTCTCTACAGCCGTAAGTAATTATCATAAATTTATCAAACTTGAAATGAGACTTAACGTAGAAATGTGAAAGAGAGTTAGTCAAAGTAGAAAATTAGTTACAGATATTGGCACCTGGCGACGTATTACCATTTTATTTGGAATTAAAACAAAGAGTCGTTGTAAAATTGTCTCATCGGGACAAAATCTATTTAATATGTTAGTTACCATTCTTATCTACCATTTGAAACTAAAAAAATTAATCTTCAGCAATCAAGCGAAGCAAATTCATTGAACTTTCGAAAGCCTACCACGTGCATTGCAGCAAGGGCGTAATCAAATGACGGCGTAGGAGGTCGGTTGATGGTTCTGCAATACCCACGAAATGGTCGAAATTACATGAAAAAAACTTATGGTTGATTTTCTTTCTTTCTTTTTTAGATTTATTTGTAATTTTTTTTTCTAGTCATGCAACGGACTGGCCTCTTTCTTATAACCTCATCATAGCACATAGCGACACCATAGCTAATCCCTTCGCCATTTCAGATAAATGGGCAATCAGGCACTGTAAAGACTCTGAATATTTGAATATAAATTGTTTTGATTATTTTTTGCTTTTCAATGCTGTATCCTTGCATACTGAATCAAATTTCGTCAAAAAAGTATCACATCTTTATTAATTCTTGATAAATTTTAAACAAAAATGCACAAAGTAGGTATTTTACTAAATTAATGTTTTCTAAATTGTACAGCCTATATAATAGTGTTTGATGATGTTTTAAGTCAGTATTATTGCTCGTATAAAGTACAAATATAAAACAAAATCGTTATTTCATATGTATGTAGAATCATATTTTTTTTGGCAAATATGAAACAAGTAGAAATAAATGTAAAAATAAGCTTAAACATGCAGTAATGTTTTAGATTACTGCTTTATAGTGGAAGCTTTATATTTAAAGCATAAAAATAGTCTCTTTTCGTTTTTCACTGATGACTTGGTCAGTTTTTTCCGATGTCTTGAATCGTACATATAATTATGTTGTTTTTGTTGTTTTCTTTTGAGGGAAGGGGGGGGGGGTCTTTACGTTATTGTTTACATGTCACATATTCGTTGTAACATAATAAATTCCGCATTTATTTTATAAGATTTTTAGTGATCTGACAACGAATAGTACCATTTAATTCTTTTCTCCAAATCTTCGTTGCTTCACTGGATGTGATTTATCCAAATTGTTAGGGGTTTAAGGAGGAAATAGATGGGAATATCATGTAAAGAACTGTTTAAATTATGGCAAAATATAACGTATTCCTCTATTTCATTGTTAATTAAGAAAAACAGTAATTTTTGGAAAGAAATTTCCGAGAGCACAAACATTTACCTTTTTAGGAGCGAAATATTTTGGTATCGTTTTGAGAGGATTTTCGATGATATAACTTAATGGTATAGAATACATCCATCCCTGTAAAAAAAAAAAAAAAAAAAAAAAAAAAAAGATAAATGTTTCGCAATGTAGGAAAATATAATACAAACATAAACGAAAATGTACAATAAGCCCTTCCGATTTGCCCACGATTCCGAAAGCGTTCGTCATCATTAGAAAGCTCAGAAAAAAAATATATTTTCGAGATTTAAAAAATAATTTATTAAAACAAAGTTTCTGTTGCTGGTTTTCTGAATTATTTTAGTTTAGTTTTATAGAGTTTTATAGTTTTATAGTTTTAAAAAATTTTGTAACCCCTGAACATAATTTTTTATGCTATCAATTCTCAAATAAACATTTTGATGTTGAACATTAACACATTCAAATACATCAAAAGTAAATCATTAAAATTCATATTATTTTACTAGTCTTGTACATACAAATTCGGTTACTCAGAATAAAAGGATTAATTAAAAATAATAATTTAATTAATAGCATCATAAAAACAGATATTCCGATTTGAAAAAATCGATTAATACGTTATAAAATCCATCACCGTTTCTGCGGTTTCTAAAGATAAAGAATGATTTTAGAATTCGTGGTTAACTTGAATCAGATTATTGTATATCGTCGTTCGTTTTTATATTATGTTTTCGTGGATTAAGAAACATTTTTTTAATCATTGAAACGTCTTATATGTCCACTTTATAGCTAAGATAGGCCGTCACCTTATGCCTAACAGATAACGGATTCTGTGTCTTTTTCCCTTCAAGAAAAGATATATTTTTTCTAAATCAGGATGTAGTTTGGTGAATTCATTGCATATTATTTATATTTTAGCACTATTTAAAATGGGTTGTTTTACGTATCACTTATTCTCGTATTAGACATATTAAAAATATTATCACCGATCAGAATATTCTCGTACTGAAAATTCTTTCTTTCATGGCAATGTGAAGTATAATTTTGCGTTCATGAAAGGAGTTTGGTTTTTAGCGGGGTAACCCTTCAAACCCGCTTGGAATCAGCACTAGGACAATAAATTTTATTATCATTCGTTGATCTGTTTTTAATTGTTTGCAACCTCACCAGCTTTTTTTACGTTGTCCATTTTTCTAATTTTAAGTGGAGATTTATTTTTCATAATCCAGTTATCAAGTAACCTGACCACTGCGATGGATTCCATCAAAATATGAAAATATTTAATTATTATTTTATTATGGTATAGTGAGTATTTTTTCCCTTTATCTCTGTTTGTACTATGCACATTATTTGAAAGATCATTTCTTTTTTTTTCCTCTTTGTACATTTGGAATTTTGGTTATACATATCAACAGAAATATTAAAGAAATTAAAATTTTCTCACATTCATCGCATAAATATAATAAAAAGCACTGTTTAAATCAATAAGCCTTAAATCAAATTTTTCTAAGATTTATTTGAAACAAATTGTATGTAGATCCATATATAAAGTAGAAAGGAGGAAAAATATATTTTTAGATTTTTAAATATTTCAAATAAATTTACAAAATCAATCCATTTGAAAGTTGAGAATAGGATTAAGATTAAACTTTATGGAAGTCATTATGCAATTCAAGTCTCATAGTTCTGTTTCCCCAAACATCAAAATCATATTTTAGCGATTTTGTTTTAATTTAAAAATTGATTTATGGCGATTAAACATTCCTATGGTTAGTAATCGCAGTTTCCTATACTTACACTGTCAAAGAAGTCCTCAAAACCTGAATTAAGTATAATAATATAATTAAAAAATATATAGTGTTCGAATTGTTCCCCCAAGAAAGTGTATACAGGATCTCTAAATTAATCAATTGTTTCCTGCGAACAAAAATATGTGCAATAAAGAAATTAAAAAATATTTTATTTTTCTTATTGTTTCCGCCTTATTAACTGCACAATCGTAATTTCTAACACCCGATTCGAAAATGCGATATAAGCTTGATCTCTACCTTAGAAATTATCCTATTTTATTTATTTTTAGGAGTGTTCGTAATTTTATAAATACGTAGCACCTATAGTCGTCGTCTTATCTATCCGTCTGTCCGCATATAACAGCGCAAAAACTACCCAATCGAATGACTTTAAGTTTAGTACATATAATCGTTGCAGAATTTTGTCGAGTCATTTCAAATTTTATGAAAATCGAATCAAAACTTAAAAATATATTAGTAAAAGATTTCTTCATTTTATCTCATTTCAATATATCTTCATTTTGTCAGGGCTCCTATCAAAGTTATTTATACATGCAAGGTCATGGTCGTCATTTCATACTAAATCGAGGACACTCTAAGAATTTATAATCGACTTTTTTTTTACGTCATTTTATCATTTCATCGCTTTTTATCTCATATTCAATCCAATCATACGTAATTAATTCGATGATATACCATTATAGGTAATGATTCTAGGTTACTTTGGTGATTAAGACATGTTTAAGATGGAGTAATATGATTTCCGCATTACTGAATTTAAAAACCGAATTTGTATACTAAAATTGTTTAATTATAGCAATTATATAATCCACCGACAGTTTTTTGGATAGATGTTTCCGGAGAAATAAATATCATATGGGAAAAAAGTGTAAATATAGATTTCAAGTTCTGAAATTTTCAAAGATAGGCTTAAGTTTCCCATGGGAATTTTCAGTAAATGCCAACAAAAGATAAAATGTTCCCAACTTAATATGGACTTATTTTATTACGGAAATTAATCATATCATAATAACAGACATCATAGAGTTCATTTCGCTAAAATAATAACGATGATTTTGTTTTACATTGTCTTGTATTAAACATTAGCGTATAGTGTAATTTCAATGTAACAGAATTGTAATTAATTGTTTGTAAAAGTGTATTGAAAATGAATTTTATATAATAAAATTAATATCTATAATATGAAAATTTGCACATATATAAAATTTTGTATTCATGCATTTTTGCATAAGAGTGCAACAGCTATTGCACCAAGATCTGAATATTTATAAAACTAGTTATAGTACGAACGCACTTCATTTGTCCCGTTTGACGTAAAATTTTCAACTTGTTTTAATTATTATTATTATTTATTTTATTTTTGCTGGTGTTTATTTGCTTCAGAGCACGGACTTCGCAAAAGATTTTTAGCCTCGTTTGGTCAAAAAAATATTAATCGGTCTACACATTTTTGGACATACTAAGACAAGTGTTTTAACAGAATACTCAACTTTAATCAAACGCTTGGTATATATATTTCGTTTTCTTCAGGTATTAAAAATATAAAACTCGAATTAAGTTGCTCAATATTATTGGGGAAAAATGATGCTATAAATTTAGCTTTAAAAATCAATTATCGAGAATAGTTTTGGATGTTTTAAACTTCCTGCAAAATTAAATGATTTTTTTTACGCGTATGTTTTGTAGGACAACAGCTATATTTGATTAAATATCATAAGTTGTATTAAAGAGGGATTAAAAGAAGATATAACTTCTCTCCCTAGGAATTTAAATTTACTTTTAAATTGTATTAAAAAATCTTCAAAAAGAAAAATGAAATAGAAAAATGAAATAAAAAAAAAATATACAGGGTGATTCATAAAAGATGGGCAGAACTTTAAGGGGTTATAGTACACTTAAAGACAAATAATATTAAATAGGAGACTAAGGGTCCCAGACGTATTCCCAAGGAGATAGGGGGCATTAAAGTTTAGGGTCCGAAATTTCAAATGATTATAAAACATGGAAAAATTGGTCGATTCGTTTGCGGTTTTTGCAAAAAATTTTCTTTATGCCAGTATTTTCTTGAAATAAAATTTTAAAGTTCAATTTCAAAAAATGCCGATAGGGGGCGCTTTAGACTTTGGAGTAACAAACAACTATTTTTTAACGTTATTTTTTGTATTTCTTTAAATGATTTCGAAAGCTTAGACTTAAACTTAAATTTTGATCTAAAAATCTGAGTCCTAACGAGTAGTTAAGTAGCGTAAACTGAAATTTGAAATTTGAAACCCTTCTCCCCCCAGAACAAAAATCAGTTATTCCCGATCTTTGTGTCGTAGATTAGGCTCTAACTACTGCCGCGTTTTGCTAAAATTATTCTTTATGTCAGTATTTTCTTGAAAATAAATTTTAAAGAAAATTTTCAAAAAATTCCGATAGAGGGCGCTTTAGACTTTGGAGTAACGAACAACTATTTTATACCGTTATTTTTTGTGTCTCATTAAATGCTTTCTAAAGCTTAGACTTAAACTTAAATTTTCAGCTCAAAATCTGAATCGCTGAGCGTGGTTCAGTAGCGAGGGGAGGGGGTTCAAATTTCAACTTCTGAACATAGTTCAGTTTGCACTACTTAACCCTGCCCAACGATTCTGTGCTGTGATACGAGGCAAAAATACAACTTTCGTCAAGGACTGCATAGTCGGAATTCACTCATAAAGGCACTGGCACAGTTGGAAACGTCGCTCATGCAAACGTTAAAGCTCCATTCCTGACGCTAGTCACCGGGTGAAGAAGGAAACAGAAAGTATGCAAATGTCAAATGGGGAAGAAGAAGAACACGTATGCAAAATTTCGACACGATTCAGGCATAAAAACCACTGAACGGTGAGTCAAGTGTAAGTCGCTGTAGTAATGAATCGGAAGATGGTGCCCTTCACGAATAAGGAAAAGGCTGAGATGCATTTAATTTACGGAGCGGCAGATGGAAATGGTGCAGAGGCACAACGAATGTACGGAGAGCGATTTTCTAACAGGCGGTTGCCTAACCGCAAAACTTTCGAGCGCTTGCACAGACAGTTGTGTGAGACGGGATCATTTCTCGCTTCCCGGTCGAATGCAGGTCGTGCAAAAAAGGACGAATCAGTAGTTGTTGCAGAAGCCATTCTGGATGTAGTAGCGGCGCAGCCAAGTACAAGTACACGAATAGTGGCTAGCCAGGTGGATACCTCACAGTCCACGACTTGGAGGGTACTGAAGGATGAACATTTGCTCCCGTTTCATGTGCAACGAGTCCAGAAACTGTCTCCAGGGGATTATCCAAATCGTATTGAATTCGCCCGCTGGTTTCTGCAGCAGAACGCGCTAAATCCACATTTTGGACGAACTGTGCTTTTCACCGATGAATGTACCTTCACACGTGAAGGTACATTTAACACACACAATGCACATGTATGGGCGGATGTCAATCCACATGCTACGTATCCACATGCTCATCAGAGACGCTTTTCCATCAATGTTTGGGCAGGAATCCTCGGAGACCACCTAATCGGACCGTACCTTCTTCCTGAACGCCTCAACGGTAAAACATACCTCACATTTCTGCAACATGTGCTGCCAGACCTGTTAAACGTTGTTCCTCCACGCATCCGGTGGGTCATGTGGTTCCAGCACGATGGAGCGCCAGCCCATTACGTACGAGACGTCCGCAACTATCTGGACATCACATTTCCGAACAGATGGATTGGTCGAGGTGGTCCTGTTGCTTGGCCTGCTCGCTCGCCAGATCTTTCACCCCTCGATTTCTTTTTTTGGGGACGATTGAAGGCTCTTATGTATGAGACACCCATTGAATCCCCCGAGGAACTGGTCGCCAGACTTTCCGCCGCTGTAGGGGAAGTGCTCGAAAAGCCTGATGTTTTCGCGAATGTTCGCCGTTCCATTCGTCGCCGTTGTTCTGCGTGCATAACCTCTGGTGGTCACAATTTTGAACATTTATTGTGATTACATGTTAATAAATATGCTTTGGTAACATAATCCTAATTTGTGTCTTTTTACCTCGTATCACAGCACACAATGTGTGGACATGGTAAACTGAACTGTGCTCAGGAGTAGAAATTTCAAACCCCTCTCCCCAGAAACTTAACCACGTCTAACGATTCAGATTTTGGGCTGAAAATTTAAGTCTAAGCTTTAGAAAGCATTTAATGAGACACAAAAAATAACGGTATAAAATAGTTGTTCGTTACTCCAAAGTCTAAAGCGCCCTCTATCGGAATTTTTTGAAAATTTTCTTTAAAATTTATTTTCAAGAAAATACTGACATAAAGAATAATTTTAGCAAAACGCGGCAGTAGTTAGAGCCTAATCTACGACACAAAGATCGGGAATAACTGATTTTTGTTCTGGGGGGAGAAGGGTTTCAAATTTCAAATTTCAGTTTACGCTACTTAACTACTCGTTAGGACTCAGATTTTTAGATCAAAATTTAAGTTTAAGTCTAAGCTTTCGAAATCATTTAAAGAAATACAAAAAATAACGTTAAAAAATAGTTGTTTGTTACTCCAAAGTCTAAAGCGCCCCCTATCGGCATTTTTTGAAATTGAACTTTAAAATTTTATTTCAAGAAAATACTGGCATAAAGAAAATTTTTTGCAAAAACCGCAAACGAATCGACCAATTTTTCCATGTTTTATAATCATTTGAAATTTCGGACCCTAACCTTTAATGCCCCCTATCTCCTTGGGAATACGTCTGGGACCCTTAGTCTCCTATTTAATATTATTTGTCTTTAAGTGTACTATAACCCCTTAAAGTTCTGCCCATCTTTTATGAATCACCCTGTATATAAATATATGTCGTATTTCCAAGTTCAAATCCGGGATGAAAGGCAGTCGTGCTCGTTGATAAACAGGGTTAGCTATGTGATAGGTTTCCCTTTTAGCTCGCATCAGGCGGCCGTGTGGTATCATAAACAACAACAAGAAAATTCAGTTCGTTTTTTTTTGTCGAAGAACATTTTATTTCCAATTAAAGACATCTCTTCAGGGAAAATGCTCGTTAGCCAACGCTAAACAAAAAAAAAATCTCCAACGTTCCATTATTTTCTAGAATCCGTCCCGATTCTTTTAGCAAACACCAGCGTCAAAAAAAATTCTCTCCGAATCAGGATGTACGTGTTTTTAAACTAACTTGCGTAACAATACAGAATACGTCACGTGACCCACTTCTATCGAATCAAAAGATCTCTTTAGGAGCTCTATCAGTATTTCCGGTGGATTTATTTTGTCGTAAAATGACTTCCTTACCGCCAAAAACTTTCTACGCCCTTCCAGAATATTCCATAATCTCGTACCAGATGCCTGCCATATCAACAAACGAGCTTATCTGTTTTGAGGCTGTAGCTAAACTTCGAATTTAATACGTAATAAAAATAATAAGAAGAAAAGAAAATGAATCTTTATAAAAGGGGAAAAAAAAGAAAGAATTAAAGTTTTTCGGAAATATTTTAATAGACATTTTATATTTAATAATAGGATAACTTTATGAAATAAAGTTTTTTGAGCGGAATATTTTAAGAGTTCTATATTTTAGCATTTAAATAAAGAAGTTATAGCAATTTGACCACACGGGAATAATACTAATGAATTTTAATAATGGATTAAAATAAAAATGTTCTATTTAAAAAAGCTATCGCCATTTTTAGACTAACTACCTTCGAATAAATATTATTAAGTGGATTAGGACAAATTGACTTTACATATGGATAGTAAAAGGCTATTTTAAGAATGAGAATTATTTTAATAAGCTGGGTTATATACCGAATATTATTGAATGGAAAAAATTTATAGAATAATTGTGGAAAAAAATTAAATTTTGTAATATTATGCCTCCTCCCTAAAGATTTTGGATGAAGTTACTAGTTAAGTAACTATAAATTCAGACAATATAAATTTAATACTTTAGAAATTTGAATTTTGACTAGTATAAACTTACAGACTGCCAGCAAGGAGATGGGAAATTTCTGAAGAACTGGAAGACAAAAACTAAAACAAAAATAAAATAATAGTAATCAATTAAAATTAATAGATAAATAAAAATAAAGCTACGAGCATTTCCCCTGTAAAATAATACAAGAAATGGTTACAATCTCACTCAGCATTTGTAAGTGCACAAGAAAAATACAATAACAATAAATAATAAATATTAATAGACAAGAAAAACAGGATAATAATAGTAACAGAATTTTGCTTTTACCAATTTCACAAGCTTTTGAATAAGTAGTCACTAGCAAATTGTTAAAACAAAGTTAAAAAAAAAATTCGACTTCATTCAAATTTATGTTCATTAGATCCAACTGTTTTATTTCAGTCTCTTTCTTGGATCGGGAGAAGTCCTCATTTTGTTTTTAAAAATGATTACTGCAGTCCCTTTCTTAAAAATACAGTTTTATGTAAAGGCTGAAAATAAAGACATTACTCCATCAAAATTTTAAAACTGTAGTCATTCTTATCAATACTTTATAATGACTTTATAATGCTAGCATTTTGTCACAACATCTTTCTCTTTCTCTTAAGTATCACATTAAATTTCTCACATAATAAACAAGTCAAATTATTTTCTTGGTCGTTTATTGTACTTGGAATATGTTATCTTTGTTATATTCCTGTGGGATCCCAACATCTTTAACTAATTTTTGTCAAACATTTTTTCACTAATAAATAATATAACTCTTCAATAATATAAATAAATACTATAATAAAATTCAATTCATAAACATAACAATAATAACTTTCAATATAACTAATACTTCTCAACATATGCAGTAATTCATAATATAATTCAATAGTAGAAATAATAATATTATAATAACATTTGTATAATTTAAGAAAATATCACAGTTTGTTTATTTATTGTTAGGGAAAATATTGGTTGAGGAATAAAATAATTACATAGCAAATAAATAAATTTCTTATTTTTTAATTATATAAGAAAGTATTTTTGCCAGTCGAAAGTATACAAAAAAAATAATTTCAATATCCAAATAAATTTAAATCTAAATATTTAGAAATTGAACTCTGAACCAGTAGTTCCTTACAATAATTTTTTCCTCTGATACCCTTTTACAAAATTATACTGTTAAGTTATAAGTATTCATATCCTAAATGTAGAGAGTTGTTTTTTTGGCAAACTTAGAATAAATAAAGACAATACATAACAATAAAAAGATGTTAATTTTAGCTGAGAAATGGAATACAAAGGTTATTAGTTTAAATACTTAATTTTCTATTGTTACACAAAACAATCACTGTAACATCACATCATCACTATCCAATTATTTATATGTTTGTATAATTATAGAAATATTTATAAACTGTTACTATTTGATTATCTATTGAAGTAAATAACATAATATTAAATTTTGAAACAATTGGTTTAAGAAAAAGTAAATAAAGTAAAAATAATTTATTTTGATATAGAATTAAAACATTTAATTTTATTTTTCAACATCAATTTGAAAATTCTTAAATCAAAATACACATCTTATGCCTGCATAAGGTGTCTACTCAATCTCAAAAACTCTCAAAAACAAGTAATATTCTCGTTGCGCACCAAGAACATACCTGATAATGTTGAAAACTATTGTAATAAGAGATATTTAAAGAATTAGAATTTACTCTGTTGTTTTTACTTTAGTTTGATTTTGTGATGGTGATTGTGATGTTTGTTGTGGTTTTGATTGTTGTTTGGGTTGCTCATGAAATAGTCTGAAATTATCTGCTGAAAAATATGGTTGCGAATTGTTCCATGTTTCCAAATTACGACCATATTTACCTTTCTGACAGAAACATAACTCAATTCAAACCTTTCCTATTGAATTTTTTAAGAATTATAAGAATTTGTGAATCCAAATTAAGCACTAACCAGAACATTTATTCAATAAAATACATAAAAACCTCCTAAATTTTATTTATTATTTTTGCTAAATTTAAATTTAATGTGTTACATTAATTACCTTAGAATAAATTTTTTATTATAGTAATAATAATAATAATAACAATTGTATCATCAGCAAAAGGAATAAGAAGAGCAACATCCTCAACAAAATTTTATTACATACCCCATGAAATTTTTTTATTATTTGTCATCAAGGAAAACATGACTTTATCTTCATATCTATCGTCCTCACGTATGAATTCTATCATCACATCATAATTATTCTGAGTATTCAAGTCTAGTAAATTTATTACTGCTAAAGAAATTAATAAATAATGAACTTATTTTGACCTAAGCTATGGACAAATGAGGTGTAAAAAAATTCCCCATTGGTGAGCTTAAGATTATAAAATTCAAATTACCTAATAGAGCAATTCAGCTAGGTTAACATAGTGCTAAATGTCTACATGTTCCAGTAAATTAATTTCTACCTGACCTAGCATTTTATTTAAACATTTTATTAATATTATAACACCATCAAAATTTTTTAAAGTTTCTATATTAAATATTTTAGCAAGTTGGTAAATGCATCATAAATCCTACATTAAATGAAAATAAACAATAACATACTAAAATTATTTTTATATATTCACAGTTTAAATAAACAATAAAATACTAACACTCTATTTACATATTTACATCATAAATAATCTTTCAATGGCCCATTAATTTACTACAATTCAAACCACCAGTCACTTATTATTCAAGATACAGATTTTTTTTTCTCATAATAGCTGTTTTGTAACTTAGGTTTGGCATGGTGCCAGGAATGTTCCCTTAGGATCAAATTTGTCTCTTTATAAAATACAGATCAGATCTCAGTAACATTTTAAAAATAATAGTTTTTTTTTTTTTTTTTTTTTTTTTTTTTTTTTTTTTTTTTTTAAAGAATATTTCTTCTTAAAACATGAAAATATAAAATTATACCGCTGTCTATAACATTACAATGACGTATCACACGAAATCATCAAATAAATTAATTAACCTTAACAACACTTAAATATTTGCAACAGAAATAAATTTTAAAAACAAAAAATTAATCAGTATAACATAGTATATAAAACCTTTAAATTTCAAAGTAGACTATTAAATAAATAAAACGTTTTAAATATAACATAAACTTATAAATATCAACATATAAAAATACCAATAAATAAAAATACCAACTTACAGTTGCTCTTGAACATATTTCACAGGAAATTTTCACACATCTAAAAATCTTTAATTTCCTGATAACACAAAAGTTCTGCTTTTTCGCAATCCTTTAAAACCAACACCATGAAGACGCTTATGAAGATGAATAGTATATTCTCTAGCAACAACTTCACTTAGGGCAGATTTTCCTTTGTTTTCTCTTTTAGGCTTGACCATTTTTAATTTATTATAAAGCTACAAAATAGCAAAACACCAGACGTAAACGTGCTGTAATGGCGTAGACGTCCTCGTAACATATTTTTCCAATCGGCAAATTTCACGTTTAAACTACACAAACTTTCTGTTGATCACCAGCTGTTTATCTAATGTCCAATCCTTATCCTGTTCGACTTATTATATTAATGTCGTATTTCCAAGTTCAAATCCGGGATGAAAGGCAGTCGTGCTCGTTGATAAACAGGGTTAGCTATGTGATAGGTTTCCCTTTTAGCTCGCATCAGGCGGCCGTGTGGTATCATCAAAAACAACAAGAAAATTCAGTTCGTTTTTTTTGTCGAAGAACATTTTATTTCCAGTTAAAGACATCTCTTCGGGGAAAATGCTCCTTAGCCAACGCTAAACAAAAAAAAAAAATCTCCAACGTTCCATTATTTTCTAGAATCCGTCCCGATTCTTTTAGCAAACACCAGCGTCAAAATAAATTCTCTCCGAATCAGGATGTACGTGTTTTTAAACTAGCTTGTGTAATAATACAGAATACGTCACGTGACCCACTTCTATCGAATCAAGAGATCTCTTTAGGAACTCTATCAGTATTTCCGGTGGATTTATCTTGTCGTAAAATGACTTCCTTACCGCCAAAAACTTTCTACGCCCTTCCAGAATATTCCATAATCTCGTACCAGATGCCTGCCATATCAACAAACGAGCTTATCTGTTTTGAGGCTGTAGCTAAACTTCGAATTTAATACGTAATAAAAATAATAAGAAGAAAAGAAAATGAATCTTTATAAAAGGGAAAAAAAGAAAGAATTAAAGTTTTTCGGAAATATTTTAATAGACATTTGATATTTAATAATAGGATAACTTTATGAAATAAAGTTTTTTGAGCGGAATATTTTAAGAGGTACGATATTTTAGCATTTAAATAAAAAAGTTATAGCAATTTGACCACACGGGAATAACACTAATGAATTTTAATAATGGATTAAAATAAAGATGTTCTATTTAAAGAATAAATTAAAAAAGCTATCGCCATTTTTAGACTAACTACCTTCGAATAAATATTACTAAGTGGATTAGGACAAATTGACTTTACATATGGATAGTAAAAGGCTATTTTAAGAATGAGAATTATTTTAATAAGCTGGGTTATATACCGAATATTATTGAATGGAAAAATTTTATAGAATAATTGCGGAAAAAAATTAAATTTTGTAATATATATATATATAATTTTTAATTTGAGAATGTTTAAGGTAAATATCAATTTAGTGCCACACATGATTTGTTTTTGCCAAACCATCCAAGGCTTTTAGCGAAGCAGAGAACCTTATAGTAGCCAGTCCTGCCTGAAAATAAATACTGAGTACGTCATAGAGTTCTAGTAAATTAGTTTCTGACGTCTAACAGGATTTTTAAGGTATTCTCTGAAAATAGAAACGAGATCCAGATCTAAACGTATCGGGTAGAACAAACATTACGAAAGTGGTGGCTGATGACAGATTTTCCTTTAAAGTTGTTTACTGAAGACTTACATATCGCAAGTGAGAATGCGCGTCAAAGCTTCATCCAGTAATAAAATTAATATGTCAAAGCACGAGCTTTCAAAAAATTACACATTTTTAAAAATGGACCAGTTTGCAAGGACTCTTTGTAGAACAAATCTATTTTTTACTCATTAGAGACGAATCGCTGGCAGTCAAAAGTGATGTCAATCAAAATTATGTTTGAAACCACAAATTGTTTTTAAAAAAGTAAATCAAATTTATACATTATAGAAATAAGTTGCGTATTGTTAAATAACATTTCTGGTTTAAAGAATGTTTGACCTGTATCATGTTTGACCGACGGCGATTATTCTGCAGCTAACTTATTAACGGTAGAAAAAATGTGTTTTCGTCCCATTGGAAGTATTTATATAGACAAACGAGTCTAAACAATGTAAATTTGCTATCGTAAACTTAAGATATATATTTCATTTAAACTCAAAGATTTTTATTAAATGTACAGTATAAAAATTCTTCACTGGACATTTAGACATTTTGCAAGTTTTCTTTCGTTGCCAAGCTGTAAAAACATAATATCTATTTTTGACTCTCAATTACGAATATCTTTTCCCATTAAAACAATCGTATTTAAATTCTCTAGACATTAAAGTCTCTAGACATATTTTTAGAAAATTGTCTGTGATGAAATTTAATCTATGTATATATTAAATACATATATTCTTTCTTTAACTCTCTTTCAAAATTTAATATCTAGGTAAGTAACATAGTTTCTTGCAGAAGTTTATTTAATATAAAATTTAATCCAACCGTAAAAGGTATTCTACAACTCAAGTTACAGTTGAAACAAAACTCGAAACTTATTTTTTTGTCCTTTTTTACTCACATAATTCTTTGATATAAAAAATGAGGTATTTTAAACAAAGGAAAAAAACAGATTCTTTAGATCCTGAAAAATTGTTGAACAAGTTTTCATTCTAAATAAGTTAAAAGTCATTTTTTTCATTAAAAAATTTCTTCAAAATAACTTAATAAAATAACTAAAAATAAATTTAGAAAATTCTACTTATTTCTTTTTTTTTATTATAATAATCTTAAAATTAGTGCATGAACAGAGAACACCTATGCTAGAAAACAATTGTAATTGTTAAATATGTTTGTGTATTTTATTGTAAATATATATTTCGAATGTACTTAAAATAATTTTTAGAATGATTTTAAAGTAGTGTAATTTATAATGACATACACCCTGCTCATCCAGAATACATATAGCATAATATGTATAATAGAAATTCGATTTAATTTATTAAATTTTGAAATCGTTAAAAAATTAAAAGGGGTTAAATAAGTAACATTGTATGTAAGATAAACGTAGATTAAAAGTGAGAATCATGTTAATTCAAACCTAAGCATTCATTTTGTTAAAACTAAAATGAATAACACTCAAAATAAATTCTTTAATACATTTGAAATTAATTTTAATTTTCACATTGGATAAAATAAAAAAATAAATACAAATCTATCAAATGTGATATTAAAGGGATTATAGTTTCTAAACTTCTGTAAATACTTTAATTTTGCATATTTTGTATTTCCTTACAGCATTAATTTTCACCTATAAGAACAAATAATACGTACTACCATCAATGTATATATAGAGTCTAACGTGTATTGACGCTTCCAATATAGTAAAAAAAAAAGTATTCTTACGAAAATAGTTCATAGAGCTGTACAGAACTCTATAGAATTCTTTCCAAGTTCTATAGAATAGCCATTCTATAGAAAACTATTTTGAAGAGTTCTAAAGAGTACTTTTCTAAAGAAAATGTTTCTATAGAAGTTCTGTAGAATTTTTTTCTATGGAACAGTTTTTCTATAGAGTACTATAAACCTTACAGAAATAAGCTCTCTGGACTAATGATTCTATAGATTGGTTAAGCTTTGAGATTAGCCTGCTCTCTGCCATCTTGTTTTTTAAATCAAAACATATTTGTTTTCTTTCTCATTTCCAAAATAATTTTCATCCATATTTACTATTATAAACACGTTATTTAAGTTTATTGACTAATTTATTTATATTTAATAATAAAAGTTAAAATGATTTCATTTTAAAAATAAGATTGCTGATTGCGGGCGATAAATCAAAACATTTGTTTTGTTTCTGACATAATCAAGTTACATGGAAAACAGAATACTAATTTATTTATATTTAATAATAAAAGTTAAAATGTTTTGATTTAAAAAATGACATGGCTGACCGCAGGTGATAAATCAAAACATTTGTTTTGTTTCTGCCACGATCCAGTTAAATCAAAACATTTTAACTTTTATTATTAAATATAGATAAATTAGTCAATTAAATTAAATAAAGTGTTTATAATAAGTAAATATGGGTGAAAAATATTTTGGAAAAGAGAAACAAAACAAATATGTTTTGATTTAAAAAACAAGATGACGGTCACCAGGGTAATCCCAAAGCTGTTCCTTTTTAATTTTAATGTATAGTTATAAATAAATTTATTTATAACTATACATTAAAATTAAAAATAAATAATCATTTCTATAATACACCAGTTTAATAATAATAGTACTTCATAGGTTTAATATGATTATATATATATATATATATATATATATATATATAATTTAATTCAATTCTAATACATTGTGATTCAATTGTCAATGTAATACTATATTAGTCGATCTACTGAATTAAATCATGATTAATTAATTTTCTTATAAATCCTTAATTTGTTGGTTAATTTTATAATAAGTTATTAATTTGTTGTTAAATTTATAAAACCATCCATCTAATTTAATAAACTTTATTCACTTTAACAGTACTGTAATTTTTATTCAAATATTTTAATCTGAAGTATACATATTTAAACAATTGTTTCAGTTTTAACAAATAATTTATTAGACTTTTAAATATTTTTACAAAACTATATATGATTGGGAATGTAAATCACAAAAGAAATAATGTTTAAATAGTGTAATAAGAGTTTTGGAACCGTCACTGGTTGTACCATACTGAAAGTATTGGTTCTTTGTCCGATCACTGAAGTCAAGCAGCATCGAGAGGGATTGGGAGGGTGACCACCTAGATTCTATATATGTTTTTATAGAAGCTCTATATTTTTTCTATAGATATTTTATAGAAACTCTACAGTCATTTCTATTGAACTTATACAGATATTTCTATAGCATTAGATTAAAGAGGCTTATAGAAAACGGGCCATAAATCTATAGGATTCTATAATGCATTTTCTATAAATATTTTTTATAGAATTCTATAAGAAATTTTTGCAAGGGTATCTGAAATTCTGTGAAATTACAGTTGATAATACTTAAAGCATTATCTTACACAGCACACGACATAAAACGTAACATAATTTTAAATGCCGATTTAATATCTCATTATAATTTAAATATATCATATAAACCCGGAAAATATTATGAAATATTTCTTACAAATACTAAATATCACATTTTTAAGAATATTTTATTTGCATAAAACATGCAAGTTTTTCAATAATTGGGCGAAAACTGTCAAATATTTTCAAAATCCTATCTCCTATATTATACTTGAAATTCAATAATATTTCCTAAAATTCAATATAGTCCTTAAGCTAATATTCAAAGGAGAATGCAAGTAAAATATAACATTTTGAAGAATATTTTTCTTAATGTCATTATAGCAGCAAATATTTCATTTAAATATTTTTTAAATATTGTGAAATGATATTTTTAATATTGAAAAAAAAATTAACGATTTCCATAAACAGTTACGTATCCATTATATAAAATTCATCAGAAATTATGCCCTAAAGTAATATCTTATAAAATGGTGAATCTTATGTATTATAAATATGACTGTTTTAATATCAATGGAAACTTTTTATACTTATGTCATGGCAATCATGAGAAGTTATCTCTGTCTAAGAATTTAATTGTGATTGTTTAGTTCTTCATATAATCATTTATTTAGTTGCTAGCATTATGAATAAACAACACAAAGAACCTAGTGTGTATGCACAAATTAAAAATGTTAAACTTCAAATAATGAAAATAACAAACCTATTAAACTTGAACAACTGGCGCAAATTGAATATACAATTCAAATATGACACACGTTTGAAGTATGTAAATGGCACAAGTTGTTTAAAAATGACTATTACGGAAGTGAAAAGGGGCATTTCTATATGGAATGGCGCACATAAAGTAAGAAAGCTTTAAAGAGGCGAAAAAAGATTAAGGTAAAGCCAGGAGAGATGACGCGGTCGGAGAGATTGCGCACACAGATGTTCTGGGGGAAGGAGTACAGTGAGCGCGCAGCGACTACAGGTAGTTGTACAACAGCAGTAGTGGAGTGTCTACGTGAAAGTGCACGTTTATTGTTTTGAGAGTCTAAGGTAAAGCATTGTTATTTTGTTTTCCCAAAGTAAGTGCTTGAATTTTCATAGCTATTCATCAGAATTTCTATACAATGTCAGTAGTACAAAATATTTCTAAACTTAAACGGTTTCTCATAAGCTACTAATCTAGACTAACAATGTGAACATCAACGATTCGTTTTAGTAGCAGCCATGTTTATATAAAAGCCTCGCAATCACTCCTACCGAAATTGGAGACCGAAATTGCATCTGCTACTTAAGAGAGATGGTGCAGTGTTTCCATTAGTTTCCATGCTAGGAGAGATTACGCAGCTTATTTGTAAATTTACATAAAAAATGAAAAATTAAAATGGACTAATTTTAAATTAAACGTGTTATCAAGTAACTTAATGTTATTTTGTAATCTTATCTGGACTTGCTTTTTCTGATTCTTTTCCTTTAATTAAAAATTTTTAATCGTTTTTAAAATTATTTCCTTTTTCTGATTCTTTAACAATTAGTTTGAAATATTCACTCCTAATGCAATAATATTTGTTCACAAAAACCTTACAACAATATCATTTAAGTGTAATTATTATTGTTATAAATTTAATTGTAGTTATTATTAGTAACAATCTCTCTTACCCATGTGCGCAATCACAGCAACCCTGTAAGGACAGATTGCGCAAAATAACTTTCTTGGTTTTATTACAACTGTTCTATTAAATTACAACATAACAACAAAATAGCAATGGAAATGTATAAAAAACATATGAAATAAAACTTATTCATGGATAGTTTAGCAAAAAATTAATATTTAGATTTTCTATTGATATTCTTCACCAAGTTTATACTAATAATTTAGACACATCCTAAATATTTGGTATCATAAATAATAAAAACTTTTTATTTTTAATAATATTTTTAGATCCAAATTCCCTATCAAAAATCTTTTTTAAACGAACATGGATATATATTTTCTTATTTTTAAATGTAACCTAGTTTGCGTAAACTATTTTGAAGTTAAAGAAAAATAGAGAAATTCAGGTACAATATTTATGTAAATATCTAAACAAGCAAAATGAAAAATTGTATTTCTAAAGACTTATTTTTATTCGTAACATAAATTTTATATTTAGATTTACAAAGCTGTTCAATTTGTGTATAATACCTGCACATTTCCCGGATTATAATACAGGTTGACAAACATCAAAATTTCGGAAACATTGAAAAGAGGATATAATATATTTCAAGAGTGACGTTGAGAGTTTTCACTAATGAATCCGTATTCATAATATTCGTTTCAAATATTTATTAAATATTTAAAAAATTATAAAAATACTTAACTTAAAAAATATTTAAGGTTACAATCCTACTCAGTCTAGGAGTACTGCAAACCTTCATTCTCATAAATGATATAATACATATAAGTTATAATATTCCAACAATATAAAGTGATATGCCATGAAGAGACTTCTTCCTTTCCAGTTTTTATTCTTTGTTTCAAAAGGAGGAATGTCTTTACTTAAATTATTTCTGGTTATCTAACTCCGAAAGCTTTCAAACGAGGAACAACAGTATAGTGCTTACCCTTTTTTAACTCATTAAAATCGTACAGGTTTACACAAAAACATTTATTAATTATATTTTTACCAGTACTTCCAAACAATGACTTTCATTATATATTTCTATTGCAAATAATGCGCTGAATATTGTAAATAGTCGTACAAATAAAATATAAAAATACACTATATTTCCAATGATGACCGGTCACTTGCGATTTTAGACGTTTTGTTAAATATCTGGAAAGATACATGAGGAATTATACAGAAACTTCAGGAGTGTAAACAACATGATAGACGTCATATATTTCCGCGAAGATTTTTTCCCGAAACTCCATAAGGGGCCGTCAACAAATTGAAGAAAAGCGAATATCTTTTGGATAACCCTGTAAAAACTAATATTGCAAAAGCATTCAAACTGTAGATTATGATTAAGTGGCTTATTGTAATAATTTGGGTTCATTTTTATGAAGATAGCATGTATAACTCGAAGAGAAATTCAGGTTTTTATAAAAACAGTCCAAAATTTTACCAAGTTTTTTGCTTATAATTTGCAGAGTTTTTAATATAAAAACAAGTTATTTTTAGAAAATATGACAAACAAAATTGTACACAATACCCTGCAATCATAATTAAAAAATAGTAAAAATTGTATAAGAAATGAGCAGGTTCACTAAATATTGTTTCACTGCGCATGCGCGAATTCAATCAAAATATACTGTGCATAATATATTAGCTAAATGTATAGACCAACTTTTATGAAAGTCTCCAAAACATAGCTTGAAAATTTAAATGAGTTTCTAAATTGCATAAAAGATTCTTAAAATCTTGCTAGTTGAAAAATGTACGTACCTGCAACAATTTAAGGCGTAAGAGAACCTGCTAAAGCTTAATGAAATCAGATTTTTAAATGTTAAAGTTGAAGTCGTGGTGAATCTTTCTGCACTTTAAGCTACTTAAGCATCTTAAGTATTTCTCTTGAAATTCCGATATTAGCGTTTGATCTAAAGCAATAGATACTGTTATTATCGTTTCAATATTCGCATCTTAAACTAATGATTTTACAAGTATAGATACTGTTATACTATTTTTAATTCTTCTAGTAGAAAAGTTGTTAATTAAATTTCTAAATATTTCTCGGAAATTTCAAAAGTTTGATATTAATTTATGCTCCAATAAACCTTCATAAATTGATACTGTTACATAAAGAATGTAAAAAATCTTTTCGATCATAAAAGAACATGTAACATGTGTACTTTTCTTTGAACCATCTAAACTTATCAACTCTAAAAAAGTTTTATGTCAATTATTTGGTTTGTGAACTATTAATACATGGTGTATCAAGAAACTACTGCGTTGTATTAATCCTATTAAGTTTTAAAATGACGCCATTTAATATATTTTCTGTTCGTGCTTAATAGATTCTCTTGGATATTAACTTTTATTATGAAAGCTATGTCAAAAATATGAAAAAGAAACAAAAAACTGCTTAAATTGTATTTGATTTTATGTAAGCCTTCCACGGGTTTTTAATATTCATATAATATCAGGCGATAAGTTTTTCATTAATATTATAATCTAAGGTAGTTGCGCATGGTATGGCCATGTTCCTGACATGGCCATCCCCCTATTATACGTTAGATAAATAACAAAATCGCTAGATTGCATAATTGTGAAGGAACCTCCTAGTGTATTATGTGATCATTAACCATTTAGCTAGCTTGTGGAATTTGACGTCAATTTCCTATTTTATGTTTTTGGTGTAATCTCCTCTTGTTTTTATCTGGTAAGTTTCCTTTTTGTGCACTTTTTTAAATATTTTTTTTATGAATACCATCATAATTTGTTCAGGTTTTAATGCTCTATCAATTGGTGCTGTCGTTGATTGTGTATATTTTAAGAATTGTTTAAAATCAAACAATTTTTGTAAAGCTGATCTGTTCCTGATATGGCCATCCAAATGGTCATATGATGTGTACCGTGCAAGCCTAGGATAAAGACATTTTTATTTGTTCCATTTGCGATAGGTAATTTGTTTCAATACATTTGTTAACGTGTAAAGGGATTTCGGATTTTTTGCTGAATAAAAACATAGATTGTAATGTAAATTTTGGTAAATTTTTTAACAACTTCATTTTTGATTAAATATCGTTTCGAATCCACTTTTGAATAACAGAAATAATTACTGTTTATTCATTTTATACCAACATTATTTAATTTAGTAGAACAGCATTTTTAAATTTAAGAAAATGACGATTTGTGAAGCATAGAAGAATGGTGATCATATTATGTGTACATGTTCCTGATATACCCACTTCATAAAATTCTGGAATTAAGATTTTTTTTTTGTACTAGCAAAACAATTTTCAGGGGGAATGAAATATTTTTTGGGAATGTCCATTAACCTAAAAACGTTAAATAAAATAAAACGGTTTTGATTTTTCTAAATTTTCTTAAACATTAGCATGGTTATAACACAGGCACCCACCTTACATTCTGCACATAAAAAAGACAAAAGTGCTTATAACACACATTCATTTTTTTAACATTCCCTGAACAAAGCTTCTAGTATTAGCCGAAGAAATAAATTGGAGAATTTAAAATGGGTCTGTTAATTTTGAGACACCCTCTATATGGATATATATTTATTATTGTGTCTGTAAATAGATATAAGAATAAATAGCATTAAATATTGATGGTTTCTGACAGTTACAGATTTGCATGCTTAAAGAATTTTTTTAATTCCTTTTAATATTTATCAATTCAATACCTCCAGCTTAATTTGGACTTCCTTATGTTAATATTTGCCAAAACTATAACATTTCCTTGAAACTTTCTGACTTAAAAAAATATATCATTAAATAATGACTTTTTTTAAATTGCAGAATCTTTGTTGATGTTGATTTCATGGTCAAAGAAAGACCATCCAACTGAATAATCTCCCAGAAATACAGAAGATGATTTCGATCAAAAGCAGTATTCGAAAGTAATGAAGACATACTCTACTACGATTCATTCTATTGATGTACTTTTATTTTATAGGCCTTAAATAAAAGTAAAAAAAAACTTTATCAGCATATTTTATCATTCATGAATAACACTGAGTTAATATGGTACCATTTTCATTAGAAAAGAGACATTTTTCTATAAAATTAATACAATTAGTAGTAAAAATTCTATTTTTTTTAAGTCACTAAAATATATTATTGTTTTTTATTAAATAACTTTATTATTTATGGCTTTAGTTTATTAAACAATAAGTAAAACATTTCTTTAATATAACCCATTCTAAGAAACTATAACTTTTATTTGTTTATAGCGATGCCTTGCGCATTTAGATTTATATCATAGTACTGCAGTTATTTTAAATTTAATTAATCACTATAAAGTGTTACTAGTTTTACTATTTTAATTAATTCTTTTAATCCACTTTGCAATAAATATGAGTTTTAAATGCGCATTTCGAAAGTATATAAACGAAGACTTTTAAAAACATTAAAACCTATTTGCCATAAACAGACATTTTTCATTCATTGAATCTTGACTAATTGGAAATTTAAGCACGGTTCTCCCCAATTCAAAATCCCTTACACATTTGCATAGCTCTGTTGTGCCTACCAAGTGTATAATAAATACTGACAACAGTGTATAAAGGGATGTGCGAACATGAGATCTATAACGGTTGGTATTAGCTATTTTTGCAGTGGTAAAAGTAAAATGGTTTCCCTGTTTCAAAAGTAAAAATGTTTCCCTATTTTAAGAGTAATATGTTTTCACTGTTTCAAAAGTAAAAATATCTTCCTGTTTTTTTTTTAAGTGTTTTTCCTCTTGTAAAAAAAAAGGTATTTTAATAATTCTGGTAACTAACTGAAGTATTATATACTTTTTGAAACTGAGATAAGTATGCTTTTTATAAAGCAGTAGTACACCCTAACATATCTGTAACAGCCAAAATCTAGTAGAGAAGTGAGCTCGAGTGCCGCAATTACGTGTTTGCTGTCGTACCTCTACATATTATAATGAACTACTATTATACACTAATTACAAATTCGCAAACAATCATTTTAACTAATCTAAATAATGTAATATTACCTGCATTTGTGGTTAAGTTCATTATTTAATACGGCAAGTTCCTAAAATAGAGATGAAATACTATAGACCAGACTTGCAATATTATACTCCGATGTTGGAGTTATTAATTGGAAAAACACGTAACAGCCTTATGTTTATTTTTATTGTATAGGATTTTAAATCAATCGCCAGGTCTTTAAAAAATGTATTTTACGAAATATATATATATATATATATATATATGTGTGTGTGTGTGTGTGTGTGTGTGTGTGTGTGTGTGTGTGTGTGTGTGTGTGTGCGCGTGTGTATATACAGGGTGTTTCACAAAGGACCCCTAACTTTAAAAATCAATAACCCGGAAACGGTGATAGATAGAAATATGAAACCAGTGGTATGTTTAATAAAATAATCGTAAGAATCTTATACACAAATCTCAAAATTTAGTTAAAAATAGTACCGACAGATGGCACTGAGAGCGTTAAGAAAGCTTCTATAGAGAGTTCAGAAGCATAGAAAGACTAGCGGGTGAAGATTTCGCCATTGAAATCTGACCGCTGTTAGCTTATAGTGAAATTACTTCGAAAAGTGATGTATACCGTGGATGAACGTGTGTTTATTCTGTTGGAGTACCACCTATTAAATCAGAGTCCTACTGCCACAAGGAGAAGTTTTCAAACGCGATTTCAAGTCGCAAATGTCCCAGATGGGAAAACTATTCGTGAGCTTTTCAAAAATTTTCAACAAACAGACCAGTGACATACAGTAGAGAGTCAATGACAATTTCATTCTTCGTTTGCGATAAGTCTGTTGTGTAAAAGGTGCACATTTTGAATCACTTTTGATACGCCTATTTATCGCAGCACCATCTATCGGCGCTATTTTTAACTAAATTTTGAGATTTATATATAAGATTCTTACGATTTTTTTAATAAACATACTACTGGTTTCATGTTTCTCCCTATCACCGTTTCCGGGATATTGATTTTAAAAGTTAGGGGTCCTTTGTGAAACACCCTGTATATAGAGTGTCCAAAAACATTGACCTCGGGTATTATTCCTTAAATACTGATCACAGATATATATTATAAATCACAAAGTTACGTAAAATAAGGTGCAGAATTTTATGAGGAGATCGATTAAAATTTTCAGGGGATTAAAGTTGAAGAAATACAAAACTTAAGTTTTATATGGCCCCCGTACGAAAAAATTCCCAATGAGTAAAATGTGCCCGATACACTCATAAAGTTATGTAAAAAAGTTCGGCATTTTACATTAAAAAGTTGCAGATATATGTGTAAACAAAGTTGGTAGGGATTAGTCATAAATTAAAATGTAAATGTTTAGAGCTAGAGTGCAGGTGACGTGACGGAAAATGCATCATAAGCAAGTGAAATATGGCTCTTATCATTAGTTTTATTCACAAATTTACAAAACTATGCTTCCTGAAAAATACCTTAAAATGTTACATGATTAATTACAGAATAAAACTTGGAAATGTTACCCAGTAAATGAACATTAAAGCAGCGTAGAAATGTTTGACATAAATGTAAAAATAATGTAAACGTTTTGAACAAGCTTGATAATATTTGAGTAAAGTTATTTCTACATAGTTTAGATACATTTGTACCAATAAGTTACACAATTCTTATTTATTTATGCAATGATTGTTTTTTTAGTAATTTGTGTACGACCCCTGAAATGCGATTATCAACATTATTTTTCCGCTTTGTGAACTCATATCCAGGCATCGAAAAGTAATTTAAGTCACCATTTATGTATTTTCCTTCTTTGCGAATGTTTATGTTAAAATGGTGAAATCTTGTACAGGGCCTTATTAGTGTATAGGGCACATTTTAAGCATTGGGGATTTTTTGTACTTGGGCTGCAGAAAATTTAAATTTCGTATTTCTTCAGATTTAATCCCCTGAAAATTTTAATCGATTTCCTAAAAGTACCGTTTTAAGTAAATTTGAAATTTAATATACATCTATGATCAATATTTAAGGAATAAAAGATGAGGTCAATGTTTTTGGAACACCCTGTTTTTATATATATTTATATACTTTTTTAATTTTGTGCTAGAGTTGCAGCACCGCACGAAATAAGCTCAAGCGTCGGGTAGTGAGTATCACTGCTTTTAAGGACATAGAATTACAATAACTCATCAAGCGTGCAAATAAAAATAAAATAAACTTGCAGTGAAATGTGTGATGTATAATCTTTTAAAATACAACACTGGTGTTGAATAAAAATTCCTGAAATTATCTGAGACATTAATTTTTATTTAAGATGCTTAGTAAATATTACATTCCTCGAATCTTAGAAGACATTGTGGATTATTTAATAAATCTCTCAAACTATACGCATAAAATAAAAATATTAAGTACATCATGTGTATATTGTACGCATTTTTATGTTTTTATTAAGAATTCTTCAATATAATTTTAACTATTATTATGTCAAAATATTCACATAATTTTAATTAATAGAGTTAGAGGATTATTCTTACAGATTCTGTCTTGTTAAGTTATTCAAAAGTTTACCGAATATATATTTGTAGTATGTAAAGTTTGAGGTGTCAATGGGATACTTTAATTTTATTAAAGTATGTAATAGAAATATTTTAAAATCGTGATATTTTATATTCTCAAAATTTAATTGAAATAACTAATATTTCCCAAGAGAACTTAAAATCAGAGTTTAACGTTACATTTTTACAGTGTAAATATTAAATATGTAATATGATAACTGAACTACCTTTACAAAAGATTTTTAAAAAATCATATCTTAATATTTTTTTCAAAAAATATATGTTTTATGTTATCTTATTAAACTGTCGTGGTTACATTGTTTGAAAGCTGTCAATTCTGTGTTCAACAAAATATACTAATATTAATGTTTATGATGTTATAGTATAGTATATATTAAATGTTTTTTAGTTATATATAAAAAAAATTTCTTCATTTCATATAAAAAATAATTGAAGAACTCTTCCTAGCAGGTCAATCCACTATCCTCTACATCTATTTCTGTGCTTCATCAAAATATTTATAAATACTTTTTTTAAAATCTCCTTTTAGTATATTAATTGTTGTTTTATTTATAAGAATAATAGATGGACCAATAGTTTATCCTTCCGCAATGCAAATGTTTAAATACTGGTTTTTGTTTTGTTTTGTTTTTTCATTTTAAATATGTAAGGAAGCAAAAATTTCTGAATTAATTTACTTCAGAGACAAATATGGACAATAGTGAAGCGAAAAGGGGACTTAGAAATTAAAACAGGCAGAACTTATTAGCGTGTTATATGCTTCATTCATTAATCTAATAAACATGCCAAATAAAATTTTGAATTAATTTTTTACATACTTAAAAAGACAAAAAAAATTGCCTATGGTGCAAAAAGTGTAGTTGATTTTACCATACAACATTGAAATCTGTAATTCTTATATTGCATACGAAGACGTTCTCTTAAACAAATACAAAGGTTAATTTAACGTAAATTTTAATTTGTCGTAATTTATCACATGTCTATAGAATGAGTACTTCCTCTCTGAAAAGTGTCATTCTCATGTCAGAATATTTCATTCCTATAACCATTGGAAGTAAGAGAAATGGTACCACGTTTGAGTCTACCTTCATATTTGTCATCTTCTGTCAAATACAGATTAATGTCTTCGATAACCAACAAAATTAGTAACATGATGTAACGAATTCTCACGTCACTTATGCTCCTACCATACCAGAAGTATAGATTGCACTTCCTATATTCTACGGTAATTTTATCTCTTTTACACAATTCAATCATTTTTCTTTCAAATCTATAACTTTTTGTTTCTCTCTGTTGAACGTTTGAAGACCTTATTCGATCCTCACGATATCTATGTTGGTTCAGATATCCGTGACGTATATTAATAATATTTCTTCTTGGATATGTGGGTCTTAAAACTTTCCCATAATCGTAGTTTCGTTTCTTAAAGCTTCCACAAAATTTTCTTTTTTCATTTTCATCTGTTTTTTCAATATTAATTTCTTCACTCGTGTATTTGTATCGATAACATTGTACCAATTTCATCATTTATTTTTCATGCTCTTATTTGATGGTAATGAATGAATTGAATACTTGAGTGAATATTCGAATGAATACTTGAATAGTTGTATGAATTTTATCAAATTTTATTAACGTTCACACCATGCACTAAATTAATTGAGAAAAAATCGTCTAATATCTTTTATTTTATGACTTCAACATTTGATCTTTGGTCTTGCGAATTAATTGTTTTCAATATTTACTTATCATTTCTGTAATTGGCAATGCTGTTTATTTGTTTATTTGGATTTTCTACGATTATATAATATAACCTACATGAAAATTATTGTGTTTACACCCAGAGAAAAGCTTTGTTGAATAAACAAAAATTTGGTCGGCCCAACAAAACTTTCCGTTTAAATATGGGTCAATGGAAATTTTGTTTGAATCAACAAGAAAAATATTGCTGATTTTTTTTTTTTTTTTTTTTTTTTTGCAGTTCTAACAAAAAAATTTGTATCATCAATAAAAAAATGTTTTGTTAATTCAAGTAAAATGGTTCAATTTTACTTGAATTAACAAAATCATTTTGTTGAAGGTTTTCTCAAAATAAATATAATTCTCTGTTACTTTAAGAGTTCTTTTCAGTTTCGGCAACAAAAACTTTTGTTTAAAGAACAAATGTTTTGTGTAATTTTAAGAATTTTCATTGTTTTAACAACAAAAGGTTTTTGTTACAGAAACAATTATAATATTTACTTTAAAAATATTTCTTTGTATTAGAACCAATCTAAACTTAACTATTTTGTAATTCATTTTCAGCAGTGAATTACACCAGTAATCCTTGAATAATAACAAATGAATATTTATCCTGTTTTTTTTTTCAAGAGTAAACCGACTGATTGAACAATGTCCCAAGCCGGGACTCGATCCCGGGTCATCAGTACAGCGCACTGAGGCTCTACCACTGACCTATAATGAACGATATCCAAACTCGAAATTTCTCACTCATATATATGTCGGACCGGCTGCAACGGCAGCACAAGATGGAAATGTCATCATGAGCACAGGGCACTCTTAAGACATAAAAGTAGGGGAAGCCCGACGTTAATCTGGGGTCCCCCTCTAACAATTGCTTTGTTATTTACTAAATCCATTTTAGGTATGCTGCAACAATTTGAAATTTTACCATCACAATTTCGAGTAAACAACAATTTAGAAAGAGCGAGCTTCTTAGATAAAAATTTCGTTAGGAAAAAGTGCATTTTTTACCCTAATTGATTTTTTTTTTTTTTTTTTTTTTTGTAAAAAGTTATTTTGAAAAATAAATTTGGGGGTACCTTTGTATTTTTTTGGGTAAGCACGGGCTTCCCGGGCCTATTTAGTAAGCAGGCCCTGCATGAGCATGCAAATTTCTGGGGCAAACATGAGACGAAAATACAAAGCCCAGCATATGGCAACGAATACTTAATTTTTAATTCATTTTCAACAGTGAATTACGTCTGTAAAAAGCAGGATAAAAATTCACTGGTTATTATTCAAGGATTACAGGCGTAATTCACTGCAGAAAATTAATGAAAAATTAACAGTGTTGCCGTATGCTGGGGCCTCAGAGCGCTATTCTGAGGACTCGGGTATGATTCCCGGCTTGGGACATTTTTCACTCTGTCGGTTTACGCTTGAAATAAAGCAGGATAAAAAATTCACTGGTTATTATTTAAGAATTACAGGCGTAAATCACTGTTGAAAATGAATTAAAAATTAATCCGTGCATTAGTTCTTAAGATTTATTTATAGTGAAAATCATGAACAAAGTAACATAGCAGCGCCACCTCTAGGGCTATTTACACCAAAACGTAATCAGCTTCTATTTATGTCAAGGTCTAACTCAATCTGTGGTCGGATCTAAATCAGTGCATTAGTTCTTGAGAAATCGCTATTCGATTCCAGAAATCGCGAAAATTGCAACATAGCAACGCCACCTGTTGCGCTATTTATGCCAAAAACTAATCAGCACCAATTTATATCAAGAAGTAACTGAATACAAAGTTTTATTAAATTCCTTGCATTAGTTCTTGAAAGAGCGCCCACAAAATTTTTGTCTCAGACAGACAGAGTCATAGACAGTCATTTTTTAAAAACAGTCAAATTGTGTTCAGGACATTCTTAAATCCGTCGAAAACCAGAAGTTGAAAATTTTCATGACTCCAATACTTTCTTCTTGTAAAGATAGAAGAAAGTAATAAATGGGATAGGGGGATTTACCTTGGTCCGTGCCAATTAAACAAAAATTAGTTGTCCAAAAATTATGTTAATCCTTTTATTATATAGCTATATAAGTCAAATAAACGAAGTTACGTGAGAGAGTTATGGCTACTACACAACAATTTAAATTTTGTATAAATTACAAATTTAAATTACAATATTATGGTAAAATTAAAAAAACAGATTTTGTTAACTCAAGTAAAATTAATGAAATTTTGTTAAAATTTTCTAAGAGTGTTAACAATATTTTATTGTCAATGCAACAAAACCAACTTTTTACTTCAACTAAAAATTTTGCTTGAAACAACCAAAATGTACTGAACAAAACATGTTTTGTTGTTTTAATCAATTCCTTTTTCTGGGTGTACAGACAATGTGAATTCCGTCTTCTGTTATTGAAAATCAGACTTTTTAATAACATCAATTCCTAACACTCTATCATATCAGGGATTGCAAAACACAAGATATTGTGGAAATAGCAAAATTATTAACACATAATTCATACGAAAAATATCTTATAGATTACTCAATTTCCATATCAACGCCAGATAATGAGACATAATCAAAAGTTATTTTGCGACATAATAATTACATGGCATTCACAGATCATTATACAATTCCTGTAACGAACAAAATAGTCAATCTTTGCCTTTAATATCGATTATTCTTTGTAAAATTTTAGGGTTGATTGTATTTTTAGATGCAGACATATTAAAGTTAATTTTTTTATATGAATGAGAGTAGGAAAATTTATTATGATAATTTCGATAGTTTGGACAAGAGTATTGACCAAAGTATTATATTTCTGGCCGTTCAATGGAACTTCAGTCATTAGTTTATATCGAGACTGCTTAATTTTCTAGTAGTCATGATATTGAGATTTAAAGAAAAGTTTTGAATTATTAAGTTCACTCTTCTTGGGCTGCTTATTTTGAAAAATGTATGAATTTCCATTTAGTATTTTATTATTGTCTTGCGGAATCATATTCATCTAACTTGTTTTTAAACACATCAATACTTTTAACTTTAGGTAGATCATTAATATAATATTATTGAATCTCTAGAGACAACTTTCCTTTAATTTTATTAGTTATTATTACTTGTTTAACTCATCGAATCGGGTATATCATGACCTTTAACATATTTTGCAAAGAATTTTTTTAACTCAAAATCGAAATCGTGCCAAAGAGACTCTAGATTCTTTCTTGTGCGTTAGAAATTTGTTTCCAAAATATCTCAGGAATCATTTTAAAGCTCTTCAAGAGTAAGACTTTTACGTAATCTTAATTATATGTTTCTCTATAGTCGAAATATTTACTATTTCTAATGCAAGTAAACTTCACAAATGCATAATCTACTTATCTTTTAAATTATACATTCTAGATTTTTTTTCCTCAAATACTGCCAGATAGATGAGATATCACCGGAATCATGGAAATGTGTGATTAATTTACGCATGTCATGTTGCTTACCTTAACTAGATGTTGAACAATAATGAGAAAATTTCGGTTTATTTTGTAGGTTTAACTTCTTCAATTCAGATTCCTCTATTCGTTCAACGATAATAACTTCAGGCCAAACTTCAAAGCCAGGACTCGATTACTAATTCAATTAAAGCAGAAATTTTGAGTTTTGAGGAACAACCAATCCAAAATCATCACATAAATATAATAAACTAACTGTTCCAGGAACAGCTGTCGCAGATGCACCGAGGCTAGCGCGATTTTTTATCCGGGAACCCGTTAGGCCTAGCTTGCTTAACAGCATGTTAATTTTATTTTTATTATAAAACTGGTTATTTTATTATGAAAAACATGATTCTATTATAGAACACACACAATTTTTATTATAAACACACACAAATTGTTTTATTATAAAACACACACAATTTTTATTATAAACACACACAAAATATTTTATTATAAAACACACACAATTTTTATTATAAACACACACAAAATATTTTATTATAAAACACACACAATTTTTATTATTATTTATAATAAACTAACTGTTCCAGGAACAGCTGTCGCAGATGCACCGAGGCTAGCGCGATTTTTTATCCGGGAACCCGTTAGGCCTAGCTTGCTTAACAGCATGTTAATTTTATTTTTATTATAAAACTGGTTATTTTATTATGAAAAACATGATTCTATTATAGAACACACACAATTTTTATTATAAACACACACAAATTGTTTTATTATAAAACACACACAATTTTTATTATAAACACACACAAAATATTTTATTATAAAACACACACAATTTTTATTATAAACACACACAAAATATTTTATTATAAAACACACACAATTTTTATTATAAACACACACACAAATTATTTTATTATAAAACACACACAATTTTTATTATAAACACACAAAAATTATTTTATTATAAAACACACCCAGTGATTAATTTATTATGAAATACACAAATTAAAAACATAATACAAAATACGCAAATTAAAAGTTGAAAACAGTAATTACTTTAAAATAAACGAAACGAAACATAGCAATAAACAATAATATAACAAGATAGCTACAAAAGTTAAGTTAAACTTTAAAATAAAGTTTTGTTGCGTATCTTATGAGCTGCTTTTGCAACAATTATCATTAAAAATATTTGAATTATATGTATAGTAAATTAAAATTTGTCCCATTATGCAGTCTACATTTTGGGGTTAAATGTTTTAAAATCTAGTCAAACTTTCATTTTTTTTCATCTTAATTTCTATCTATTAAATTGTTTATTTAAAACACTTCTTTGGATAAATTCATTTAATCAATAATTAAAAGTTTTTTGCAAATTTGCAGACGACATATTCACTCGCGCATCCATTAAATAAAATTAATTGGGGCGATCCATTCCCCTCTATTTCATAGACTTATTTCAGTTAATTTATTAATACACATGACATAGTTCGCTTCTAAGCTAATATTATTTATTTAAAGACGTATTTTGAGTTGTCACCAATTGGTGTGGAACAAAATATGCAAAATCGTTAGAAACCTTTTTTGACATTTTGTTAGTTGTCAAAATTAATTTTTGATGGTTATTTAATTCGTTCCTTTCCCCAATGGAAATTTTCCCGTTGGTTAGTACTGAATTAGACGACGTTTTAAGTGTTTTTAAACCTATAACATGTACTGGGGTGTAAATAAATGACTGCGTTCGGAATAATTTGGTTTTTCATGTTTTATTGGAGGAGCATCAACTAGGTTCGATTATGTGGCACATGAACTATCACTCGGAAAGCAAAATGAACATGTTGTTAGCATCGCCACAATATTTACGGATTCGACTATAATTACGGATTCGACTTAGTTCTTATCTCCTGACGGATCTTTACATCAGATTGTACGATTATTTTTACATTTACCACACACACACACCTATATATATATATATATATATATATATATATATATATAATTATATACATGGGGCAGGGGATAAGGTGAATAATGTATAACTTCATCACAATTGAGATTCTTCAAGTAAAAACACAAACCAGCACATTTAATAAACAATGAAATATACAACTTGTTATTCAACAGAACTAACTAACCCATTTCTCCACTATAAGAGCTTGTAGGTTTCGAAACACGAGATAGCCTTACATTCAAAACATTTAAAAAAAATAAATCACCTTATAAGAAATCAAATTACAAGCAATTTTCAAAACTTACTGTTTAAAAATTATTAAATCACTTTCACTAAATTACATACAATTACACTATTATAACTGAACAATATCGACTTTCAGTCTTTCATTAAATACATACTTTTGTACGGTTCCCTGAGTATTGTTTCAAAAATCCACCAACTGCTATGACTGAAATCTATAGAACTCTCGTTCATAGCTGCGTGCTTTCATTCTTGCATTACGTGAACTCATATTCACGCTTACTTTTATCGCGGCTCATGGTTATTATTATTTCAAAGAGTTCAAACAATTCTTACTGTTTTCTTTCATTCCCACAATTTTATAATGTAATTCCTTCCAGATTTCCTCTGTAACGTAAAATCATTATTACTAAATTCCATAAACTTTTTTGGCTCTCGAACTTACACTACAAAATCTGCAGAATACCTCATGAGGTTCCATGATTTTAAAAATGCATTTATTAGAATAATCTAGCAAATAGTATGAACTCTATTAAAGAGTCTTCTTCAAGAGATACAGTCATGTGCTAGAGAGCGAAAATATTTATTAACTTTTTTCAGATCATAATTATCAGTAACTTTGATAGGCCCTATTTCCAGCAAACACTTAAATAATTTAAATCGGTCAATCTACCGATCTTAAGTAACAAGATAGATAAAAATGTTTGGGTTTCCAGTTATAAAAATATCACGTGTGTCTTTTCTTGACAACCAAACTAGCTAATAAAACCTTGTACCGAGAGCGTGCAAGCTGTTTTGTGAATTGGTGCGTATGAATATAGAGACAAATCTAAAAATAGCGCAATTCGGACTAAAGTACTTTCCATCACGTAAAATGTTCTTTATTAAAAAAAAAATTAGATTAAGACTTTTGCCAATAGAAGTTGCTATACCTTGTAAAACGAACACAAGAAAATCATTAAAAACAAACAGGTAGTGAAAGAGTATTTATTTTGCCACAGTCAGTTACAGAACATTTACTCCATACATTTATTAACCATATACAGAACTGTGTATGGATGTGTATTGTACAAAGTGAATGCTTTGTACTGCTTGTGTGTGTGTGTGTGTGTGTGTATAAGATATTAAATTCTCAATAACTCATTTGTTTGAGTTTTCATGCTTATATTGGATGTGTTTTAGGTATAAAGCCCTCTAGTGGCAAAATTTTGTACCATTTTTTTTTCTTTTACCCAAACTTTTAGACCATGAAAATCATTTTAGCCAACACCCTATACTACTCATACGCCACTAACTTCTTTTTATATAAAATTTTAAATTGGGCCAGTTACAATTGACACTCTGTATTTGTATATATATATATATATATATATATATATATATATATATATATATGTCTGTATGTGTGTACGTGTATGTGTTTGTCCGTCTGCCTGCACGTACTTAAAGGATCAAACAATAAATATTTATGTTTTCTGACAATTATTGCTTTAGATTTTGAAGACAATTTTCAAAATTGTTTTAATTACTCAGTATAAAATAAATCTAAATATTATTTAATCTAAAAACTTTCGTTTTACTTTGAATTCCTAATTTTAAAACTTGCCAAAGTTATAACATTTCTTTAACCTTTATGACATTCAAAAGAAAACCTCATAAATTCAGAAAGTTTTCTCGAAATTGTAGAAACTCTGTTATGCTGACTTCATGTTGCAGGGGAAAAAAATCTTGCTGAATAATCTCTTAGAAATTCGGAAAATGATTTCGAATAGAAAAAAATATTCAAAAATAATGAAGACATACTTTTTTGTGATTCATTCTATTGACGTATTTTTGTCTTTTATAGGCCAGAAATAAAAGACAAGAATGGTCATCAGAATATTTTATAGGTCATGTAGAGCATTGAATTAAGGGTATACATATTCTAGTGAATCGGATTTTTCATTAGAAGGTCACGTGTTTATTAAATTAATGAAATTAACAGCAAAACCTTTTAAAAATCCGCTAATTTTATTATATCGCTTCTTATTTTATTAATTTTTTATTAAAGTTTTTATTTCTTAAACAATAAAAAACACAAGTCTATAGTATAACCTATTCTAACAAACTGCAACTCAATTTGATTATATTTATGCTTTGCGTATTTACACTGATTCGGTAGCATTGGCGTTCTTTTTTAATAAAAATGAACAGACTTATTTGTATCATGTTAGCAAAATAATCCTACACATTTTGTATTGCTAATATTTCTCTAGTTTGTTATTATTTTATCAGTATTTCATTATTAATTTTAACTTATTCATGTAAATACTTAGATAAAAATATTGTTAAAACTAAAGATTGTTGAATCTTTTCAGTTGTTTATTCTAATAAAATATTCATTATTCTGAGTTATTTTTATCGTGAATGAGAAGCAAATCATATAAATGCAATTTAATTACGTCATTCTGCCTGATTGGTGCAATGTAAGTTTTTGAGATAAGTTTTCAAAATTATGATAATTACAATTAGAAATAATAATTTAGCTTAATAATAATGTTTCATTACAGATAATAATTAATCATAATTGAAGAACTTAATGGATGATCATGCCAAGTAATGTTTTTCAAAAATATGAGTGAGTTTTCCGGAAGAAATAACCTATTTTCTTCTAAAATAAATATAGATGAATAAATATAGATTTGCTCTATTAAATATTTAAATAAAGTGGTTTTCAATGGAAAAACATGTTAAGTACACGGCTTTTAGGAATTCATTTGTCAAAAAGCCTGGCAAGGGCACAGATATCTTGTTACATTAAAAAAACGTTGACCTTAAAGTAATATAAGAATTTCTTTAAAACACCTAATTTGAGGATGTTGTGTAATGAAACGTGTGAAGATCGATTGCAGGTAAGGTTCAGCAATGAATAACGTGAGATTTGTTTTTCTACAAATTGGATGTCAATGTCAAAAATATGCTGTTGTATTTCAAAAGTCAATGTACAGAGACAACAAAGGAAACATTGTTGAGATCTAAAGTTTTATAAACTTTAGCTAAAACATTCCTTCCGTTGTTTGCCTAGGTAAACAGATGATGCGGTCTCATACGATTGATTCAGATGCTGTTTACTATATTGAGAGACCACATAAGAAGCTTTAATCCCAAAACCACATTTTTCTTCAATTAAAAACATGCCCAAGAAGTACTTTTCTTCGTAGTTCGTACTGAGTAATATGCATGATCTTCATTTTGATAAAGTAAGTTAAAATAATAAACTTCAACATTTAAAATAATAAACAAGCAGTCAACAGTTAAAATCAACAGTTAAAATTCAACAGTTAAAATAATAAACTTCACAACGTACTTCAAATCAAATAGTTTCTTCAAAATTAAATATGACGTTTTGTATCCTCGAAGCGACACATGCAACACTTGTGAGCAGAAACATGTTGAAGGAACTCGTGCTTCTAACTTATGTCAAGCGTTTTAAAGGCAAAAGTTCGACCGTCTGTTGACGATACAGAAACTGCATTTCGCTTACATGATGGTTGACTTACAAAAAACCATGCCTTTCGAAAAACATTTTGTGATGAAGGATTTTTATCCCACACAACTGTGATTTTATAATCTCGGCAAACTTTCTGTGCACATCGTCTAAAAAGGTTTCTTACTTCTTCTTGTTGACTGAGAATGTTCCGTATTGGGGAAATTCGATGAATGTTTAAGTAGCAAATATTATCTGAATATTTGGTGAGACTGTTCTTCTTCAAAATAAAGAACCCAAGATATTATTTCTATACAAATCCCTCATTCTTAATTGATGTTTCTAATTGGTTTAAGAAACGTTTCCAAAAGTAAGGTATTAGTATCTCGATTTTTTAAGATGGAAAGAAGATTAGGGAAACATGTGTCTGCGTTATTTTCTTAATAATACCGCTAAATTTTACTAAAATGAGTCAATTACCCTTGTGTCACTGATAATATATTTCCTGAATTATCTTCCAAATACACCCCAGGTAATGGATCACATAAAGAACATTCTCAATGAAATAACATTTATAGATAAGACAAAATGATTTAGGGTGGTGGAATTCGGATCATAAATGTACAAGCATGATCCTATGACTCCTTACAGAATATTTGATTTGCAAAAGCCAAATCAGGGTGTAAGATTCTGAGGTGGAAAGACAGCAGATACCATAGAAAACCTAACACCAGAAAAAACCAGAATGACAGCTTCCTTAAGTTCATATAAAGATTTTCAATAGTTAATCATAAGATCCCTTATAATTAATATGATTCTCTGAAATAGTTATAGCACAGTTCTTCACTCCTTCACAGAAACGGATGTTAGTTTTCGGTAAAAAATATTTTCAGATTAATTCACTCTGTTTCAATTTTCTTTTCTTGATTAGAAAATATTTAGAATACATTTCGCTTACGGAAGTAGTGCTTTATGCTGAAATATCCAAATAAATTGAACTTTTACCTAGAATTTTCTAACAATAAAAGAAAATAATTAAAAGAAAGCAGTTATCCTCGGAATATATTTACGAAAACTGGAATAAATAAAGATTTAGATGTGACCCTTCTCTAATTTGTACGAATTTTTTTTTTACAGAAGGATGGCTTGCAGTAGTATACTCACTAGGCAGTAATACCAAATAAAAACTAACTGGACTTCTGTAGCAGTTTAATATATATATATATATATAATCCTTGTTTTCACATTTAAAAACAAATATCGTAGAGGAGCAGATCTTCCGGTTGGGTATTTAAAGACGAAATTGAACCAGTATGTATGTTCATATTAATACTCAAAAAATAAAATTTGATACAATTTTATCCAATATTAGCATCCCGATCCAGTTTTGAACTGGTTCCATGATGTTTTAAAGACACCTTTAAACTCAACACATTTTTAATTTGCATAAATAAAAAATTACAGATTACATTGGATTTTTTTTTTATTATTTTAAGTACACTGTCAATGTCATAAGGCAAAACTTGTCTGTAAATGAGCGAAAATGTACGATAAATTTAAAGAATGCACTTTTTAAAAAAATCGTCTGCTACGACTGTCACGACTTTCATATATATCATAAAGCAAGAGACCCTAAATGTATTTTTTTTTTCTTATCCATGTGCAAAATATAGGCAACAAAAAAGATAAATTGCCAATTATTGTTTCAATGGCGGTCTTTGGCATTGAATACTTCTTTTAAGACGTATAAACATTCCTTTCATATATAAAACATTATATATATATTTTATACTATTACTTAACATTAAAAGTTTTCTCTTTGTAGTTTAAATAAAATCAGTAATAGTTTTTAGGTGCGTTCGTAATAATATAAATGCATAGCACCAATAGTCGTCGTCAGGTCCGTCCGTCCACTTAAAACAAAGCAAAACTATCCAACCGAATGATTTGAAATTTAATATATACTAGCTAGCTTCGCCCGCTAGAGGGCCCTAAATTTTCATCGAACCCTCGAATCTTGTAAAACCTCGAATATAATAAACATCGAACCGAACGAAACTCCTGATTGGGTCCTCGCTGCCTTTGGCATCGGATAATCCCTTAATTTGCACATCCAATTGTGTAAACCTCTACCCGAACGAACCTCCGAACAGGGTGCCGCTGCATTCTGCACCGGATATTCCCTTAATTCCCACATCAAATAGTATAAACCTCTAACGGAACGAACATCCGGCTGGAGTCGCTGCTGCCTGCGGCACCGTATAGCTGTCGTGCTGCAATATCCATTAGTTCCACCTTCCACCATCAGGTGGCGCAATCTGTTCTATACGAACTTCGGGCACTGAATTTTTTAAGGCTATAGATGTCGAGTCGGCACCGTATACCGATCATAATTTGATTAAGCGTTCACAGACCTTTCCAACGATATATCACATGAGGGGTGTGTGCAAAATTTAGACAATTTCCCTCGTTGAGGAGGCAAAGTCGGTAGTTGGACACCGGAGATGCATAATATGATAAAGCGGTCACAGAACTTTCCAACGATATATTACATGAGGGGTATCGGCAAAATTAAGAAAGTGCCCCCCTTGGGAGGTAAAGTGAGGGGATGGACACCTTAGATGCATAATATTATTAAGTGGTCACCGACCTTTCCAACGATATATCACGTCAGGGGTATCGGCAAAATTTAAAACATCGCCCCCCTTTGGGGGGAAGTGTGGGGATGGATCCCGGAGATGCATAAAAACGCAGATGTCCTTGGTTTATTTTTCTTTTTAAAAAATTTTTGGGTTTATTTAAAGAGCCGATAAATTAAAAAAATCACAGTTTTTAAAAATCGCAAAAGTGAGTCGTGCAAGCGAATTTTTTTTCTGAAGGGATAATATTCGTATTTTACAAAAACGGTCACATATGTCGAAAACGGAACGAATGTAGATATTATATGGTATTTATAGTTTTTCCTAACTCACTCGGAACCGCCGCGAAATTTTGTGGTTCTGATAAAACGCGAATTCCTTTCTTCAAATAGGTTTCGTTTTTAGTAATTAAAACAGTTTTTTTAATTAATAACTTTCTTGATTGGCGTCGGACTTCTTCAAAAACTGTAACTCCGGAAGGCCCGGATTTTCCCGAATTTTGTGAGACTGAAAGCGCTTGTCGTCCGCACGCAGTGTTTTTGCATTTATAGACGGCAGACAGACACAGACACACACAGAGATAGACAGACGTTTACCGACGTTGCAGAATTTTGTCGAGTCATTTCAATTTTTTTGAAAATCGAATCAAAACTTAAAAAGATATTACTAAGAGTTTTCTTCATTCTATTATATCCTATCATAGGTAATCTATATAATAAAAGCGCGAGTCATGTGACTGAGGAAAAGAAATACGGGCAAACCACCTCTTTTTTATATTCCAGGCGGCCCTTTTTATTTAAAATTATTTTTTTTAAATAAATTTGCATGAAATTTACAATTTTAGAAAAATCGTTCAAAACAATTGTTTTAAAAATATGTAGATTGCGATAATTTCATTGAAAATTAAGTTAACAGCCTCTCAATCAATTAGAGTCAATAAACACAGAAGATTCGTTCATTATGAGTCATAAAAATACCAAACCATGGAGATAATCATTCGCAAAACAAGATGAATTTTGCAGTGTAGAAAAGAAATTCCCATTTGTAAACGTGACATCCGTAATAAGAAAAAAAAAGGCATGCCCATTTCACTCTTAGCAGAGGGTATAATTCATTTCACTGAAATAATAAGGCTATTTTTTTTTTTTTTTTTACATTGTGAAACTAGTTATAAAACGAATTTATTACACGTACAATTTCCAACTTGTTTTATTTTATTTTTCGAGGTGTTTGTATTTTTTTTACCTCTAACTCATACAACTGTATCCCAAAGGCCGTTAACCAAACGATAGCATAATATACCAATGGCAACCGTATCGTCCAGAATAAGGATAAAATACCAAATTTTATTATAAAAAAAACATGGTTATATCTGTATATTATGCATCATAATAAATGCAGGAATTTTCCCTATCCGATGGTGCAAACCGCAAAAAAAAATCATCGTGTTTTTGAAATTACCCCGGACATGCACTATTAGGACTTTTTGCTTTATAATATATACGATAAACAGAGACACAACTATAACGTTCATCAGGCAAAATAGAGGAGAGCACCGTCGTCCCCTGCAAATGAATAAAAACCAGAAACTGCACCCGAATAAATAGATTATAACATTTCGTTTCACAATAAGTTTGCAGCAATTTCACCCAGTAGATACTGAAGTATACCTTTGATCAGACACGGCATAATAGAGAGCCACCAAATATACACCAAAAATATACATCAAAATCTAATCATTAGCAAAGTGCAATTAAATATGACGTTTAGTGGGATTCTGTTACACTGTAAAAAAAAAAAAAAATCTGAGGTTACTAAATTTTTTTAGTATATTTGTATTCCACAGAATTTTTTAGTAATCGATATAATAAACCGGTATAGTTGCTAGTTGTTTTCTAGTAATTCCTACAGCTTTTCTTGTAACTTAGTAAGAATACAAAACATTTTTTAGTCATTGGAAAGATCAATGAGAAAAACTAATTTTTTTTAGTAGATCGACCCATTTTTGTACAGTGTAATACTTGAGTTACAATACACACAAAATTTGTATAAATCTCTCAACGTAACACACACATAGACTACGGTGAAAACGTAATAAAATTATATTCTATGTTTCCCAAAACGTATAAATCAAAATACAGATATAGATTTTTTTTTCGAATTCAAAAATTTATTTCTATAAAAATACAGAAGAAAGTAAAAAACAAAATATAATGACAAATACGAGAAATTAATTTATTAGTTAAAGTATATGTCATAATGTATTACGCAATTCTAGAATTAACTGAAATATTTAAAATCCACCTTTTAAGATAAAAAAATGCAACGTAAAAATTGTCCCATTTATGCTACTTAAATCATATTTAGTTGAATTATTTAAAATATAATATTTTTCAAAACAAATGTCTAAGATAACAAGGACGGAATAACTCTCATTAAAATATTTAATCACATTTTCCCACAGGATATTCCGGATCTAATCACCCTTTAACGTTAAATACGTACGCTTTATTGTGAAGCAAAACAAAGAGATTATCATTTGGTATTGTATAATTGGAAAATATATATAAATCAGAAAAATAAATGTATTTGATCAGGAAAGAAAAAAAACTTTATTTCTCGAAATTTATTAAAGATAGTTTTACTTAAACTGATTTGAAAAATGAAAATAAGTTAATTTGGCGAAAACATTTAGTATTTTATTTAATCTCAAATGGGATTTTGAAGGAATAAAATTTGTTTTAAAATAATTGTTTTGTAATTTCATATTTAAACATTTTCGAAATGTTATTTAATTTCAATTTCTCTTTCAGATTTTGTATCTATTCTATTTTTTTTTTAAACAACTTTCAGATTTACAAATTTAATCGAAGCTTATGTTTAATAATATAATATAAAGAGTAAATTTTTTATTGCTTGAGTTCTTTATAGAATAATGGAAATGCAGAATAAGCAATTAAATGTTCCTTAAGTAAATTGTTCCAAGTCAAAAAAAATAATTACTTTTGTATTATTATAAGTAACTGAAAAGTGATTTTTTATAAATAAGAAAATTGATAAATTTAGTATTTCATCTTTTATTTTTAAATTGTTTATAGTGTTTTAATATTTGATGTTTAATTTCAAATTTATCCATTTTTGTTGCCATAAATTTAATTTTATAATGACTAAATAAAGTAATATCTAAGAGCATGGTACATGCATCCATAATACATTTCTCTCAACAAACAATTTCTAAAAGCGTTGAAGTAATTTCTTGAAATGCTATCATTTAATTTTCATGTACTTTTTAAAATTAGCACTTTATTTTTTATTTTTACTTGACTGTTTATTTCCATATTTGTAGCCATGGAATAACTCGAATCAAAATGCAGCACCTTTTAACTTACCGAAATTGTGGCTCGAGTTACTCCACATCGAGTTAATCCCCCTCAACTAACTTCTCATGCGCATCGATGACTTAAAAAAATCGCAGTGACATCTGACTAGACCTATATATTTATTTTTTACTATTTTTCATCGACTAAATGCCACTTTTAATAAATGTTTTGAAGAATCTATGATCTGTATGAATTAGGCTTAAAGTCATTGTGCTACAGATGCTAAATTTGGAGCATATTCTGCGGGTAATTGTCTGTTTTCATTTTTCTCCAAAAACATGTTTATGTACCATGTAAGTTTGAGATTTAAAAAAAATTACTCTTAAGCAACCATACATCACGACCAAATGTAACTAATGCAGACATTTCGTTTCCAGTTACTTTTCATAGATTTTTAATAAATCGAAAAGGTTTGCGATACACTGTAAAAAAAAGACAAATGTGTCTTAATCTATGAAAATATAATATAGCCACATGTGCAATAACCTGTTCCGAATTATTCACAATTCCGCAGAGCGCTATGCATATTGAGAAATCTCACATACCAATGCTTTTTTGAGATATAAAGAAGCATTTATAAAAAAAAAGTTTATTTTGCTGCCATTGATTTTCGGAATCGTTTCGAAGTAGTTTCGACAGTGAATCAATCAGTTTTCTTTTCTTTTCTTTTCTTTCTGTCTTTTTTTTAACCGGGATATTGGTGATAGGATGCTATATGAATGTTTAATTATAGGATGCTATAATTAAACTTTTTCAGCTACGTAGCAGAATTGATACAGATTAATGTAATTTTTTTTTCTTTTCTTTTTTTGTTGATGGGAACTCTGGTTACTTACCATGTTTCTCTGTAAAGCATATGTTTGTTGAATAATAGAAGTGCTCACTGAAGAATTTGAAAATCTAAATTCCAGAATGGGGAAAATGATTAATACACAATGAAAACTACTATAAAGCAAATTTCCAAATTTATTTCAGCAGGACTGAAACTGCTCTGTAAATTAATAATACTGACAAAGGATGTGAATTAATTTTCACTTAGCTAAACAACGCATAACCAACATAGTGAAAAGTGTGACATTCCATCTTGCTCTGCGAGGCTGCAGACATGCCAATGCATCAGTGGAAAATGCCAGACACTGTAAAAAAAACTGTAAATTCACGGACATTCTCTGTGAATTGCTGTCGTAATTTTACGGAAAACGCCGCTTTTCGAGGTAAACGCTCAATTTCCGTAAATTTTATGTTTTTACGGGCAAAAACCGTTTATGTAAGTACGAAGATCGTTTATTTAGAGACAAAACCCGTTTTCTTACGGACATTGCCTGGAATCTCTGCTGCAGTAATTTTACTGCAGCTATTTTTTTCAGTGGACTGGATGTCGTCCAGATGGCTTAAATGGTAAAGCACTTGGTGCGCTATATCAGGTTATCTGGGTTCGGTCCCCAGTCTGGACACATTTTTCACTCTGTTGGTTATGCGTTGTTTAGCAAAGTGAAAATTAATTCACATTCTTTGTCAGTATTACTATACAACATTTCAGAAAATCAGTGGCAGCATCAGAAACTTTAATTGTATAAATACTTCTTTAAATCTCTAAAACATATTATTTTCTGGGGTAAGCTTTTCGGAATCGGTGGGTAACTCGGAAGAAGAGGTTATTGTATATTTTCATTTGAGGTTATGCTATATTTCCTAAGATAAATTTGTCCTTTTTTTTTTTTTTTTTTTTTTGTAGTTTCAAAAATTTTGAAAATTTTTCCGAAGATATTAACTGTCTATAACTATTGAAATTAATTTATTCGTCATTATTAACTGCCCAACTTTCGAAAAAACTCGCTGATCCCGCAGTGTGTACCACTGCTTCAAAGAAATTATTTTAAGAAACTCACAAAAATATGCAGTAAAGGTAGACTATAAAAATATTTTTAAATAATTATTTACTTATGCATCAAAACAGAACAAATACATTATTTTTTAAAAGAAAACACAACAAAAACTATTAAAATAAATCTACCATTTATGATAGAACCCATAACATAGTTCCTAAGATAAATATTTTATCATAATGCTTAGATGTTTCAAATCTTTTCAGTAATAATTTCCGAATACTCAACTTCTCAACAATTGTTGTAAATCTTACTTCCGGAAACTCCATCCATTAGTAAGCCATTCAGGCAAAAAAAAGATAAGATGTTAATGGTTGAATGGAGCATAATCATTGGTCAAATCTTTTATTGATTAGAATATTATTCTGCGTATAACTGAAATTGTTTCCTCTAAATTTTTATTGAGATTCATTTAGTCGAAAAATTTGAGAAAACCATTCATTATTTATGCAAGAATTGCTTTTAGAAATCGTTTGTAATCAATGAAAATATATTTACGTTTTTTTAAAAGCAAAAAAATATATGTTCTACGTAATACATTAAAAAATATCCATTTAAAATAATTTATCAATGAAGGCATAAATATGTTTATGTTTTAAATTAAAAACTTACATAATCATAATTTACAATAATTTTTATAACGACAGTTTTTCTTCAAACATAAAAGATAGGTTATATGTCACTTAAAATGTATCTTAAGAAATGTTATTCTTTAAAAGAGATATGATAACTTTTATCTCTTTTTATGATCTCTTAAAAATCTTTAATTCTTAGTCCGCCCAGTTAAAGGTACAAACTATTCTAAATAATGCTGTAAAATTTATTAAAGTTTTTGAATTTCAATTCATTTACATCAAAACGAAACGAAATAAATATTTGTTAAGAACAGAAATCATTACAAAACGAATAGAATAACTCTACCATTTATGATAGATACCATGACACGGTTCGTAAAACTAAATTTATCATCATAACACTTAGATATTTAAAATATTTTCAATAATAACTTTCGAATATTCGGCTTTCCTACAGTTGTTGTAAATTTAACTTCCCGCAAACTTCATCGATTTGTAAGGCATTCAAGCAAGAGGAGATAAGATGTTAACGGCTGCACTTAGCATAATTATCGGTCAAATATTTTATTGATTCGAATATTAGTCTATGTAAAACTGACAGAATTTTCTCGAAAATTATATTCAGATTCATTTAGTTGAAGAATTCGAGAAATCTATTCAGCATTGAGTCAGAAATGTCTTTAGAAATCGGCTTTATTCTACGAAAATATAAATACGTTTTATTTAAATTAAAGATTATAGGTCCTTGTGTTAATGCATGTAAAATAATTTATTATTGAAAGTATAAATTTATTTCGTTTAAATAAATAATACAAATTTTGTGGCATTGCAATGAAAGGTTTCACTGCAATAATTTGCTAGGTAATTCACTGAAATAATTCGCTTTATGTAAATATTTCTAAAAAATGTCTTATATGAGTTTCGGGCATTTATAAAAATGGAGATACTGGCAAGTTAGTGGAGATTGTTTGAACATGATTTTGATTGGAAAGTATAAAAAAATATACATGATAAGAATTTTTTTTTCTAATTTCGAAAACAGTATCAGTGAGTCGACCGTTTTTAAAGAGTCAGTTAAGTCTAAAATTCAATAGATGATTCACTCAGCATCCAGAAATTTTCGAAAACTTGAGATTTGTTTTGCCAAAAACCTTTATTAGAGAATATGGCACTAAATTTTGTTCAGGGGTCTTTAACTCTTACAATAAGATGAACACTTTTGAAACTTACAAATATCTGTGAGTGCGAACGATTACACCTACATAAACACATATTTATTTATAGAAACGTGTGTAGTTTGGACGTACGACAAACATTTACAATGCCATATACTTATAGATGTAAAATGCTTTAAAATGTGAAATATATAACACTTTACTAATTTTAATTCTAACTAGATATATAAATATTTTTTTTAATTTGTTTCTTAATTGAAGTATTTGAATAATTTGATTTTAATTTATTTTTGCATATTTTACGTGTTGTAAGTTTTAATTTCAGGTTTTCTTATTATAATATCCAAAATGTTATCAGCAAAAAAGTAAACCAATTAACAGTTGCAGAATTGGATGACGCAAGATTTTATTTATCAGGAATGTACAATTTACAACAGTTTTTTCTGATCTGAAATAGCCTGAAATAGGTGAGATGATTGCGCCAATTAGCAAGTTAAAAGTGATAAGTGAAAGTGAGTACCTTTTCTTGATAAATAGGGACTCATTATAGTCGGTGGTGAATTTAAGAATTGTGCTTTTTTAGTTTATGAAATGCATCTAGTGCTATTCCCCCAGAAAAATCCTTTTGTGAGTTTGATTTCAATGTATTTGTACAAGAAATATTTCTATGTAGGCACACAAAATTTTCTATATTATGTGAAAGAGAAGTATGGGCTTATTTGTTTGAGAAATATTTGCCATGAATGTTCTGTTTCTTTTCAAACAAAAGCGTCTACTGTTTCACTATTAAGGAGTAATATACCATCAGAAAAGGAAAATCTAAATTATCTTTTTAATGACAATGGGGTGAAAGAAGTATGGTACTAAACAATTGTTTTAATTTGTGAGTGTTTGGTTGCCTCGAAAAGGTGTATGTTTTGAGTTTTGTTAATAAAATTAAAGCTAAAGTCCTCTAAGAAATGTATATCATTAGTGTAAATATATGTGTGTTATCAACATCGTATATCAATAACTAGAGGCAAGTTATCTGTTCTCTCTATATAGATACTAGAAATAACTGACTCATTTAATTCACTTCTACTATAAGTAAGACATAAAAGTTTTCTAAAAAATAAATCACTTCTAAATTCAGTTTCAACTAACTGAAACTTTCTAAATAACTCACAATAACATGCGAATTTTTCTTTTAAAACTCTTAATTTCAAAATATTTTTAATGAACGTAACTATTTTGGATATTTTATAACAAGAAAAATTAATGAATTCCAAATTGCAGGACATGAATGATTTCAACTGAAATGAAAACTCTTCATAAAAAAAAAAGGATTTTTTTTACAAATCGCTCTCAGTTCGTTGTTTCAAGCAAATTAATCGATCACTATATTTGTGGAGCTTTTGGCACTATGAAAACATAAAATTCATTTTTTAAATCTTTTGTTGTTCATCTCATTTGTTTTTAAAATCTAAGATGATATTGTTTTAGATTATTTAAGATTACTTGTTCCATGCGTACACGTAAAAATCAATTTCTTTTGCATGACATCCCATGCAATTAAAATTTTAATCAATTTATCCAAATAAGTTTTGATAACGCTATATAAAACCTTTATTAATTATTAAATACATTTTTAATTAAAATTGTTTAATTACGTTAGATGATTTTTCCAAAATAAAATTTAATGGAATTTTTAAATTACAGAGATTAAATCATTTAATTTTGAATAAAAAATCGGTATTTTTATTTAACTGTTCTTTTTTTACTTTTATTAGAAAACAGTTTTACCTAAATATGACTTTGCTTATTGTTCTTGGTAAATATTAGGATCCACATATTTATGTTCTCTTTTTTAACATAATGTATAACTTGATACAATAAAGCAATAGTATTATTAATTTTTTGTAATTTTGTTTAAAAATTAACATTATTTAAATTTTATTTCTTCTCTCATAATTGATCCAGAAACAACAATTTCAAAATAGTAAATTGAATAAACCTAATTCCTCCAAAGCTTCACGTACTTCAGATTATTTAGAAACGTTATATTATTATGAATCATCTCTTCTAAAACTTCCGAAATGCTTATTAATTTTAGAGATTTACAAATAAGAGAACACTCAACATATTTATAAACTTTATAGAATACTTAGGACATTTCCTTTTATAGGTATTAGTAGGATCTCTAGTAAGATAGTTCGACACCATTAAATGAAAAACTTACAAAAACATAAAAACACAGTTTATTTCACTAAAAATGTAAATGTCCTAATTCGCGGAACGTAGTCTAAATTCAAAAAATCAACTGTCGATATTTTAACTACAGGAGAAACAAACGTTCTTTCTTTAAAAAGAACTAATGTTTACTAACAGCTTTGTATATTATTTAGATACAGTTGTGAAATTTGACTCAATTCACTAAAGTTTTTTCAATTTTAAACAAAATGACAAAATGTTGCTTAAATTGAATTTAAAACTAATTTTAACTACTACCTATGAACCTCGTATAATTCAAAAGATTATTCTAAGTTGTCCTACCACTCGGCAAAGCAAATTTGAAGCATCTCCGAAATCTCCCTCGGTTGATGCTACCTCTCAAAAATCACACCTTACGTTCAGATACATGTTCGGATACTGAATTCCAGTTTGGAAAACTACTAACACTTACATAAGTGCAGACAGTTGAAAGTCCTGGTGACATTTATATTTAGAAAATTAGAAGTTTAAATATTAAAAATTATAAACTAAATACGTGTTAAACTAAAATTTAATACAACACATTCACACCACTCAAAATACACTATTTAAACCAAAATGGAACAATTTAACAAAGCTTCGCAAATCCATTCCTGATTTCTCTTCCCTTCGCATCTTTTGAATAAAACTCCCTAGCATTCTCGAGGCTGACTTTCCATAACTCATTTCCTATTTCATGTACAAAGACTCGTGAGTATATGGGTACCTCGATATGTCTGAGTAGCCATAAAAATATCTACTGTTGCATGATAAGATGTCGAAATTAATTTTCGATTAATGCTTCATCTTAAAACACACGTACATAACACACACAGTCCCTTTACCATTTGTGTAATATTTTAAATAACATTGATATTTTCCGAATATTACACGCATGTAATATTTATAATCAGTAAATGTTCAGTAAAGTGTACCTCTACCCTTTTCATGACTTTGTCCTGACTGTAAACAATATTGGTAGGTCATTCTGAGAGACGTTCCCCTTGAGGTTAAATAAAAATAAATTAGGTTAAAAAATATATTTATATATTTCTGTACCAACACGGACTCAAAATTACGATCCTTTGCCGTTGATAAATGAGTATTGACTATTGAACCATCGGTACATTGATATGTAGGTTTTATTGTTTTAGAATCGTAATGAATTTCAGAATCTAGTATTTCTTCTTTTTTAAAAGATCCTTTTTTTTACATAAATAAAAAAAAATCTTGAATGAAAATATTAAAACATTTCCTTTTACATATCTTTTAAAATAAAATTTTTGTTCCAAATTCGAAATCAGAATTTCACCACCTTGCAAATTTGTGTATTTGTAATCCATATTTATGCATTTTTCTAAAGTTGAAATAATTCACTAAGACAACATATGATTAAGCATCAAATCGTACGGACATTTTTTGTCCGTCAACATGTACTTGTTTTGTCTTTCTGATGATTGAAATATGTAAAATTTATTGTAATTCTGAAATAAAAATGATAAGAGTTATTGAAACAATAAATGTGTAATATTTTTGTTAAAATTGTAAAAAAAGTGTAAATCATTTATTTAATATGAATTTTTAAAAGTGTAATCCATATTTATGCATTTTTCTAACGTTGAAATAATTCACTAAGACAACATACGATTAAGCGCCAAATCTTACGGACTTCAGTTTCGTTCGTCAACATGCACTTGTTTTATCCTTCTGATGATTCAAATACATAAAATTTATTGTAAATCTGAAATAAAAATGATAAAAGTTACTGAAACGATAAATGTATAAAATTTTTGTTAAAATTAAAAAAAATTTGTAACTAAATCGTATTTTAATATGAATTTTTAAAAGTGATTAATAAATTCTTCTAAGTGCTACATTTTAAAGCATTTTAAATAGTGTAAAAATACTTATACCTATTTAAAGCAGGGAAGTGTCCACGCACTTTTGTAAAGGGAAAACATAATTTAAAGAATGAATTGTATAACAATATAATAAATTATAACACCTTGTTATAATATATTTCTTTTAAATGCTAAAAGGTGTAAATTAACAAAATACTATGCAGTAAAATAAATTTTATTAGGTTGTTTAAATGCTTCGATTCACTCTGAGCCATTTTCAAAAACAAAATTTTGTATTTAAAAATAGCTTGGAGTGAGCCAAAACATGTCACCAACCTAATAAAAATTATTTTACTGTATATTATGTTGTCAATTTACACCTTTTAGCATTTAAAAGGTATATAATGAAATGTAGCATAATAATTAAATAAATTATAATTAATATAGAAATGCTAGGTTGTTAAATAAATATCAAAATACAGGAAACACATGAAAAGAAATTCCAAATCTTTTTATCATAAGGCACACTCTCTTAGTTCGTGAGAAGAAAAAAATATATTTATTCTGCTTTTGTAGACAGCTTTTAAAGAGGACTGCTCTAAATAAAAAATCCTAAGAAATAGCTATACGTGTAGTTTTATTGTTTGTATTATTCGACATCAAAATCATATATATTATATATGTTGTCAACATTTCTTTTTATAGGCATTTACAAAATGCATAACAATGAATAAGGTATCATTTGAAAGGTTTTTGAACCGGCTTCTGACATAGTACATTCACATTTCGTTAAAACATGTTTTTTATTAAACATTTAGATAATTAAAAATTAAAACAGCATTATTGTAATGAATGAAATGAAAAGTCTTTCTTGTCATTGTTGAAACAAAATCGTTGTTGAAACAAAAATAAAATACCGCAATGTATTGTGCTTAACAATGTTTAAAAAATAATAATAAATAGTAGAAAAAGATAAAGTGAGACATCTCTGCAAGGGGCTTGTTTTATATTTATGATTAAAACGCGAAATTGAAAATGTTTAGATGAAAAAGACGTCATCGATCAATCGAAGCGGTGGTATTTAAGATGTAGCGTAGAATTTAATCTTTGTTACATTAAATTAAATGTATTCGGTTTTTTTTTTCGTTTTTTTCTTTTTTTTTTGTCGAGTGTTTTTATTTTAGCGGATGACATCATCGTCTAATACAGTTAAAATATGATTGTATTTTCCTCACGCGTGCTTTCTGCTATCTTCGATCATTTTTTTCAGTAACATTGAAGGAATCAATGGGATGATACTTTCTCTTGACTAATGCTGTTTTCAGATATTTTTAAGCATTGATATTTCTTTAGATACTTGAACTTGCATCTAAAAAATATTAGATATTCGTAAAAGAATATTATCGATTGCTGTGCGAAAGCGTCACAAGGGTCCACTGGTGTATTGTTATTCTTTATAAAAGAGTTCGTTAATTTTAAATAAAGTAATTAAGTTTGTAAGCCAATGATGTGCTGTTTTCCTATATTAATTTTTGTATACAAAGCAAAGAAATGCAATGCGAATCACTTTATTGTTTACTTCACATTTCAAAGTACAATGCAATAATAATATTATTTCTTTCGTCTTATTAAAATTATATCTAATTATATTAATGCATTCGATATATAAATGTTGCATATCACATGGTGTGATACGTGCATAAAGCAGTTAAAATTTCACCACTTATACATTTAGTTAACTTTGAATATTAAGTATTTAAAGCTCGAATTTTTCTATTATTTTTTTTTATTCGATCAATTTTTATTTACATGCATAGGACAGCATCAGTTTTCTAAAATATAATTTTCTTATAATCGAAAAATTCGTGCAAGGTAGATTTATAAGTATTGTATACAGAAATATCAAATTTCTTGAATAATAATGTCACTGTACTTTTAGTATTTTGAAAATTCTATAATATTTATAAAAATGAACAATATCTTTATACTTTATAACATTTACCAAGAAAAGTTCTTCATTATCTTTTAAGTTCAATGTCATTTATTTCAGGAGGGCATTAAACTAACCGTTTTACGCGTGATTTTAAATTCATGAGTTTTGTGGTCAAAACTTTGGGAAGTTACTATATATGAATACAAGCGGTATCTATATATAAGCTGTCCATTAGTGACTTTAAAAAGGCATGATGGAGTTTTAAAACTTCATTTGAATTTCAAATTGTGTATTCTTTTAAAATTTCACAGCACAGTAGATAGAAAGTTGAATAAGTTGTTTTCCACAAAAAAAAAAAAAAAATAAATAAATAAAATAACTCCTATTCATGAAAAAGAGAAAAAAAACGAATTTAGGCTTTCAATAGATCGAGAATAATTACATTTTAAGCACCTAATTCATAGGTGACAAGAAATAAACTTCTCAATTTGAAAATTCAATGATTAATTAATATAAATATAAAATCAGCGACATTTATATTTTAACACATTAAATTTTATATACTGTAATTTTAAAAAAAGTTCGAATTTCTGTCAATAGATGGCGCTACAGCGTCTTATACATTAAAAATGCCCAAATGAAGGATCAGGATCCATAAACTGTTTTTGGCCCATGAAATAAGACTAAAATTCGAAAAAACCTCAATTACTTATATGAGCACAATCGTGCAACACTTTCATCTTTACATCTATACTAATATTATAAAGGAGTAAAGATTGTTTGTTTGTTTGTTTGTTTGTAGGGGGTAATCTCTGGAACTACCGAACCGATTTCTAAAGTGATGGTGGCAAATTGATGTTGACAACCCCTGCTCCAACATAGGCTATATTTTATGTCGGTGCCACTACCCCAGGGGGGTGCAGGAGCGAAAAACCTTCTAAAATTGCGATCTTTTCTATACTGAAGCAGCTAGAAATTTGAAATTTGGCGTTGTAGTTACTTATAAGATGTAAATACTCTCCAAGAACAAAATAAAAAAAATTCAAAATTTAAAAGGGTGAAATGAGTGAAAAGCGTTCTAAAAACATTCTAAATTACAATTTCTATGAAATCTCTAGAACTACCGAACCGATTTGAAATTTGGCGTGGTAGTTACTTATAAGATGTAAATGCTCTCTAAGAACAAAAAAAAATTAAAAGGGTGAAATGAGCGAAAAGCATTCTAAAAACATTCTAAATTACAATTTCTATGGAATCTCTAGAACTACCGAACCGATTTTAAACTTGGCGTTGTAGTTACTTATAAGATGTAAATGCTCTCTAAGAACAAAATAAAAAAAAATCGAAATTTAAAAGGGTGAAATGAGCGAAAAGCGTTCTAAAAACATTCTAAATTACAATTTCTATGGAATCTCTAGAACTACCGAACCGATTTGAAATTTGGCGTTGTAGTTACTTATAAGATGTAAATGCTCTCTAAGAACAAAATAAAAAAAAATTCAAAATTTAAAAGGGTGAAATGAGCGAAAAGCGTTCTAAAAACATTCTAAATTACAATTTCTATGGAATCTCTAGAACCACCGAACCGATTTGAAATTTGGCGTTGTAGTTACTTATAAGATGTAAATGCTCTCTAAGAACAAAATAAAAAAAATCGAAATTTAAAAGGGTGAAATGAGCGAAAAGCGTTCTAAAAACATTCTAAATTACAATTTCTATGGAATCTCTAGAACTACCGAACCGATTTGAAATTTGGCGTTGTAGTTACTTATAAGATGTAAATGCTCTCTAAGAACAAAATAAAAAAAAATCGAAATTTAAAAGGGTGAAATGAGCAAAAAGCGTTCTAAAACATTCTAAATTACAATTTCTATGGAATCTCTAGAACTACCGAATCGATTTGAAATTTGGAGTTGTAGTTACTTATAAGATGTAAATGCTCTCTAAGTACAAAATAAAAAAAAAATCGAAATTTAAAAAGGTAAAATGAGCGAAAAGCGTTCTAAAAATATTCTAAATTACAATTTCTATGGAATCTCTAAAACTACCGAACCGACTTGAAATTTGGCGTTGTAGTTACTGATAAGATGTAAAGGCTCTAAGAACAAAATTAAAAAAAATCGAAATTTAAAAAGGTGAAATGAGCGAAAAGCGTTCTAAAAACATACTAAAAACAATTTCTATGGAATCTCTAGAACTACCAAACCGATTTGAAATTTGGCGTTGTGGTTACTTATAAGTTGTAAATGCTCTCTAAGAACAAAATAATAAAAAAATTCGAAATTGAAAAGGGTGAACTGAGCGAAAAGCGTTCTAAAAACATTCTAAATTACAATTTCTATGGAATCTCTAGAACTATCGAACCGATTTGAAATTTGGCGTTGTAGTTACTTATAAGATGTAAATGCTGTCTAAGAAAAAAAAAAAAAAAAAAAAAATCGAAATTTAAAAGGGTAAAATGAGCGAAAAGCGTTCTAAAAACATTCTAAATTATAATTTCTATGGAATCTCTAGAACTACCGAACCGATTTCAAAAGTGATGGTTGCAAATGGATGGTGACAACCCCTGCTCCAACGTAGGATTATTTTTGTGGGTGCCACTATCCCCAGGGGGGTGCAGGAGCGAAAAGCGTTCTAAAATTGCGATTTTGTTTATACTGAAGGAGCTGGAAATTTGAAATTTGGCATTGTAGTTACTTATAAGATTCTAAGAATAAAATTTAAAAAAAAAATCGAAATTTAAAAAGGTGAAATCTTCGAAAAACGTTCTAAAAACCTTCTAAATTACAATTTCTATGGAATCTCTGGAACTACCGATCCGATTTCTAAACTGATAGTGGCAAATTGATGGTGACAACCCCTGCTCCAAGATAGGATATATTTTTTGTGGGTACCACTATCCCCAGGGGGGTGCAGAAGAGAAAAACGTTCTAAAATTGATTTTTTTTATGCTGAATGAGCTAGAAATTTGAAATTTGGCATTGTAGTTACTTATAAGATGTAAATGCTCTCTAAAAACAAAATAAAAAGAATTCGAAATTTAAAAGGGTGAAATGAGTGAAAAGCGTTCTAAAAGCATTATAAATTACAATTTCTATGGACTCTCTAGAACTACCGAACCGATTTCAAAAGTGATGGTGGCAAATTGATGGTGATAACCTCTGCTTCAACATATGCTATATTTTATGTCGGTGTCACTAACCCCAGGGGGGGGTGCGGAGCGAAAAACGTTCTAAAATTGCGATTTTTTTTATACTGAAGGAGCTAGAAATATGAAATTTGGCATTGTAGTTACTTATAAGATGTAAATTCTCTCTAAAAACAAAATAAAAAAAATTCCAAATTTAAAAGGGTGAAATGAGCGAAAAGCGTTCTAAAAACATTCTAAATTACAATTTCTATGGAATCTCTAGAACTACCGAACCGATTTCAAAAGTGATGGTGGCAAAAATGGTGGTGACAATCCCTGCTCCAACAGCCTCTTTAATAAAAAACTATGCGTTTCTGACGACTGGGTTTTTCGCTAATTGTTGCCACAGATTAATCTCGGAAAATGAAACATTTGAAGTTACTGAAAAAAATAGTAGCTCGAAAAGTATTTGTTAGAAAATTGTTAGGCAAACTGCGTTTGAAAGGTAAAAAATTGTTTTGTTCTTGATATAAATTTCAAATCTAATGATTATGCCATTTTTCAAATATTGAATTTGAAAAATTACTAAATTTCACAATGGAGTACTATAGCGAAACCTTCATGCGTAAAAAGATAATGATAAGGGCGACGTGTCCTGGCGTGTATATTGGCTATAGCACGAGTCACAAATTATAGTAGCCTTATTATTCTGTTAAAATATAAAAGTGAATTATGAAATGTCAATATTTTGTTGGATTAAAAGTTCGTTATAAGAAATTGACCAGCGTAGCGGGCGTAGCTTGCTAGTATATTATAAAATTCATCAAAATGTACAATATATGTTAAAATAAAAATGTTGCAAAGAAGCACTCATAGTAATGTATTAAAAATGAAATGTGCACTCCTTCAGGTCACTAAGAGACTTTATGATACAGCAACGTGTTTAAACGTGCTAAAATGAACGTAACTATTGCTGCATTCCTTCACATTAGCAATACTTACGTTCATTTTGGCACGTTTAAACATGTTGTTGCATCCTAAAGTCGCTTAGCGACGTGAAGGAATGCAATTACCTAGCTCTCTATTTTTCATATTTTACATTGATCGCAGGTTTGCAACACTTTTATTTTTACATATATAATACATTTTGATGTATTTTATAATATATGTAAAAAATAAAGTGTTGCACGATTGCGCTCATGTAAGTAATTGAGGTAAAATTAGGAGAATTTGCGTCTTTTTCATCAAAAACTACGAATAATACGAACTTTGAGCTTGTGTAAGTCATATAAATCCGAACAAAATGCAAAAACTATTGTTCAAATCGTACGATAAAACTTCTAATATTAAAAAGTGAACTAATTAAGTCAGTATAACAAAATAAATTTTTAGTGTTATTTCATAAGCCAAAAACACGACTTATGTACCCTGATGCTTTAAAAATGTAAGCCCTTTTTCGGGTTTTAATAGCTAAAAAGAGTAAATAATAAAACTTGAAAGATTTTTAATTTAATTTTACATGTTTGAGTCTTCTTACAATTTAAGACGTGTAGTACCCTCTGTTGACGTAAATTTGAACTGTGATAAAATTAAATCATGTTAAATTTAACAGCTACCATATATAAGTGTCCCTTTTATTCATCTTCATATTTATCGTAGTTAACGAAATGTTGTCAATTATCTTTTGTATTCAAGACGAATAGACTGAAAGAATGCTGAGCATATAAATAGATTACGCAGTTAAGCTAATTTATTAGTGTGTTAAAATTCTAGATATCCATTTTTTAGAGAGTTTGGTGGTTGGTCACTGAAGAAAAGATATCCCATGCCTTAAAAGTACATTATATTATTCTCAATAAGTAGAAAATTCGATGACCAATTATTTATTATAGAAACATTAGTCTTTGTTAGGGATTTTTCGCTTAACTTTTCCTCATCTCGTTGTTTTTATAATACTTTCCTGTACATGAAGTATATTTTCTGCATTCTATTATTTTGAAAAATATATTATTCCCACATAAAACAAGTAAATTTTGTCTATTAAATCAGCCTTTTATTTATTAAATAAATTAAAGATAGAAGACGATGTGATCGCTTTATTAATTTATTAAACGAGTTAATTGCATTGTGTTTGGATTTGTGTAATAACATAAACATATTCCAAACGATTTTTCAAAGTAGATTATTATGTAACATAATACTTCTGTGTGCTACTGTAAATGAATAATAAAAGCTTTCACTCCATATTCTACAGAAAGCTCGTTTTTGTACACCTCATAAGTTCATATTAATTTCATTATGTTTGAAATGGTGTAACATCATAATAATGCACTAGAAACAATTTTATTCCATTACCGTAATGTAACGGAATAATTGTGACTCTCCTTGTAAACGAACTACAAATTCTACGAACATCATTTTCAACAGCGATCGTGGTATAGTAAACGTCAGTAACATATAAAAATTTCAGGGCAATCCTAGTACATTTACGTAAGAAAACATATTTGAACTATATTTGAAAGTGTTAAACACGGCATTATAAATATTTCAAAATTATCATCAGGTTATTAAATGCTGAAGGTGAAAATAGTATTATTCTTATGGACTTAAACATCATAACATGAATATATTACTCTCGGAAAATATTACAAAAGGAATTATTAACATTTTCTTTAAGTTTTTAAGGGAGTATCAATTTCGTACTTCAACAGTGTTCTCCAAGGTTTATCTACATCCTTGTCTGCGATACTTACTCTGGAGGACGGTTGAAATTGAATTCGTTTATTTTAATGCTGAAAATTTAGATAGGCTGAGTCGACCTTTTATTTGGACAATTTTAATTTCAACAACTAAGAACGTGTAAAATAAGTTCACTAGATAGTAATTCCATCTTAGCCTTAAAATTATTTAGGGTAGAAATAGAATAATTTATATATAAATTTTAATCCATTCAAATAAACTGATATGGTAAAACATTAACTTGAAAATACTCTTAAAGATCATTAAAAAATGATTATATGTATAGAACAAATAACATGACATTATTTTAATAATATGTTATTGTAAGATATAAATCGCAGGTTCTGTAATTTGTTCTTTGTCAATATCCATGATTTTACGACATTACATTTATTTCTTCTACTGCATTAAAAAATACCATAAGTCATGTAAAATTAAAATATTTTCAAGGAAAAATATTTTGTACAGAACATTTATCTTGACTTTGAAAAATAGGCATTTTTAAATATCTAGATAAACATTGTAACTAATGAACTTTTTACTTACAAAGCTTACGAGAATACGAGATCAATAAATTTTATCAAAAATTATCTGCGCCGTCAGATCATGAAAAATATCTTATTATTAAACAAGAACATTAATACAATATTTACTTTAACTAAATATTCGTGACAGGTTATTGACTTTATTCAAAGTTAAACATGCCTGAAAATAAAACTGTAAGTAAGAATACCGTTCGAAATTAATTAGACTCTATTCAAAAATTTAGTTTAAGAATCTGGAAATTATACATTCATTTTAAACATTTGATGTACAAAAAGTAGTTATTTTCATTTTCAGATAGTTAAAATATAGAAATATTTTAAAAAGCTCGTGTTCTGAAATTTGTCTTCTGTAAATTAAATAACAATAAAATTTAGTTGAGTATATGAAATCAAACAGACCTTACATATTTATTGAATAATTTGTTGATGTATGTTTTTTAAATATGAAATATGATATCATAAAATCAAATGTATTATTGACTAGTTATTCTTAATTTTGTATCGTAGTTAAAAAATAAAATTCGAATAAATATTTATTATTTTATCTCGTATGAGAAAGTAAATTGTATGCTTCATTTTGTTGGTTGATGACTTGAGCTACGGTCATCTTTTGCACACGATGGCTAAATAAACTGGAACCTCCATTTAATGTAGAATCCGACTACTACAAACACCCATGCCTAAATTTTGATCCGATTCGAATATTTCTTGTCTAGTACCTAACGCCCTAAGCAGTAGACAAGCACGATCTCACGTTTTATTTAGAAATGCTGACATTTAAAATAAAATTTCATAGTTAAACTGATATTATTTAAAAGTAAAAAGACATTCATTAATAATATTTGGAATTTTCTGTTTGAAAATTAAATCTGTTTGAAAGTGCGATACTCTATGACGAAATTAATATTTACTGTGAATAGTATGTTTTTATGGATTACAGATTTAAAATGTCGTTTAAATAGATCAAATGTAAACAGATGCATACAAAACAATTCAAAATTGTCATTCATGCTTCAAAAGAACGTCTTTCAAGAAACAAATTAAATTTTAGGAACTACATATTTCAACATTTCCTTCACTTAAATAAAAAAGCAAAATTTATTAGAAGATACACACAAGAAACTTAGTCTAAAAATTTTTTGTACAGTTGTTTCAAACATTTTGTAAAAAAAAAAAAAAAAAAAAACCTTCTCTTCGGTACAAAACGAAACAATCAAAAGACTTTTAAAGAAAAATTTGTAGAAAGGATGGAAGCAAAGAAAGTGCTTGAAAAAAGGAAAAAAACAGCGGAGTGAATATACGAGGAGAAAAAAAAAAGAGTTGTATTTACATCAGATGTTAAAAGCGTGAAAATCTTTAAAAAAAACTCGGTTTACAAAATTGATGGTGCATTTTTTATTTGTACCATAAAAATGTTTATAAGTGAAACGATAGCGTAAATACAATATAATGCAATTATATTCAGAAGGATTTTTTTAACAGCTGTTTTCAAAAAATAAAATTTAGGCATATGGACGAAATTGGCAATACAAATTTCTTAACAAGTTAGATGATACTTAGTTAGGTAAACTGTAGCACTTATTACACCTTCTCGTTGTGTAAATGGAGTTTTTTTTATGGAGATGTATATTATTACTCCGTTACTTCTCATTAACAGTTTTCTTTTATTCATTCTATAGATATTCAATTAGGTTAATAGCACAAACGTTACAGCACTGGAATGCGATTTAAGCGGAACCACTTTTACCATACAGCAGCAAGAGCACATGAAACTAAAAAGTTCTGAAATAAATATTCTTAATTTTCGTGTAAAATATAAGAATGGCTTCAGTTTGGGCTGAAATATCTCAATATGCATTTTGTAGGGCTTTTATTTCCAGTAATCATGCAAGTTCTACATGCACCACTTGACAACGTATAACCCCAGATCATGATACCCACTGATTTGCACGGTAGGTATAATGAAATCAGAGTGCAAATCTCTTCCGAGTTTTCTAATTACCTATTTTATCCACGTTCGACCATGTAAATTTGTATTTCATTACATACACGTTCTGACTATTAGCTGTCCCATTTACAAACGTTTTAGCTCTCTTTACTTCTTTAATCTTTGTTTTGAGATAAAAATCGCTTTTTGTTACCGTAGAAATTTGGCATGTAAGCATTTTATAACTAACCTCGTGTACCAGAATATCTATTTACTCAACTTCACAATGCATAACGCCGTTTCATTTGTATACAATTAAATGATTTTTAATACTTTATCAGAACATCTTCTACCATGATTCATTGGCGGGCGTATGTATTCCCGCTACCTGTCTATTTCGTAGCGACTAAGACTCGTACAAAAATTTAGAAATAGAACCTTTTGGTTATGATTTCCTACAACTGTTTTCTGATTTATTCACAACAGTAAAATACGTAATTTATGTGGCCTATTTTGGATCAATTTCTCTGAGTAATCAACCATCTTTTTCGATAATTCTTTAATTTTTATTACGTTTTTCCAGCTATCTTAAAGGACACCAAAGCACGTACCAAATTTATCACAATTACATAACAAACCGATAAAAGGTAGTTCTATCATTTTCAATACCTAAAGTCAAAAACTGTAATCCTACCATAGGCTTGATTAGATTCCAACAGGATGACATCTGATTGACTCTGTAAATACACATTGTCGATGACTGCATTCAAATGAAGTTAAAATTGCTACACCTCAAGTGGTATCCCTTTTTTATATTTGGCTATAACTTTCTATAAAGAGCTAATAGTTTAATTACTTTTATTGAACTGTGTTATATTTTAAACTATATTTCCTTTGGCAAATTTTTTATGTCATTACTAAAAGAGTGACGTTAATATTCAATATGTTTTAAAAAAGTAATTATTCTAAAAATAAAAAACTTCTTCCACAATTGTGATTGCTGTTTTCGTAATTGAAATGTAGGAAACAGATAATAGCGAATGTGAAAATAGAAGAATTAACAATTAAAACGAAAACATTGATGTTAAATAAAGTGTTTTATTTAGAAGAAAGAGGAAAAATATAGATGTTCGAAAAGGGGTAACAGTACTTGTTTCCATTTGAATTATTAAATATCCCAAGGGAACAAAGAAACATTCTGCGACAATACATCTCTTCAGGGAATTTGATACATACAAAAGTTTATAATTATGGACTATAAAGTTACTAGTTGGAATAGCTCTGGTTCTGTAATAATTCTTTTTTAAGGTGCATTAAGGTGAATTTGTTACTCAATAATTTAGACATATTTCGTCAAACATTAGGTGAATATAGTGAAGAGGAGGGTGTACGGTTCAACAAATATATCAGAATAATGGAGTAAAAGTACCAACGACGTTGGAATGACCACATGAAGGCTGACTACCGTTGGAGCTTACAAAGAGAGTGTCCTGAAGAGAAACATTCTAGAAAATTATACAGAAAAGGTTTTAATAATAATGTTAAAACAATATTTCAGTTTTGCAATACCCATCTCACTCAAAATCCATTTTTACAAAATATGTAAAATAAAAAAATTAGTGTTTACATAATAAATGTTACTTTTTTGTATTCACATTGTTGGCTTTATTTCAACAACGAGAGCCAATCCAGAAAATTTGCTATTATTTTCATATTCAGCAGATCAAAATTACTCCAAATCTGATATCCATCCCCGTACCGAAAAATCACTGTTCTCCGGTGTAATCCGTCTGGTACAATCACATTCAAATAACTATGCGTGAAATACATGAAGGGAATGTTCTTCCAGCACGGCTTGATTTTAAACACATTTTAGGTATTTTTGTAATTTTGTTTAAATAATGGATATATAAATTACTTTTTATATTGATTTTATTCTAGTTTTACCTAACTGCGTTAATATTTATAGATAAAATGTTGATATTTTACGCGAACAATCCTCCTCCAAATATCACTATACACGGCCTGCACAGTAAATCATCTGAAAAGCATAGTAAATCATCATGTTTTTAATAATCATCTGAAACAAAAAATACACATTCATTCTTAAAATATATTGACTTAGTTAGGAATCAACTCTAAAATTCGTACGACAAAATAAAATGCCAGAAAATGGCGGCTGATTAAAATTTGGGATACATTATTTACAGTATTTTTTCATTTTCCAAACAGTTTAAAAAAACGAAGTTTTCAAAAAATATTAATTATTTGAAGGTGTGTCTTGCAATTAAAAATGTTTAATTTATATTGCAAGAAATAAAACAACAATATGTTGAACTTTTTAAGCGTGAAAATCTACGTCGATTAAAAAAAAAAAAACTTGTATTAACAAAAATGCATTTAACGTTTCTGATCAGCCATTTTGACAGCCGGGAAATGTAATATCAGATTTTAGGGCTCCAGCACTACCAAAATAGCTTTAACTACAAAAAGGCACATGCATGTCGATAAAAATCTGGAAAATGCTTTAGTATGAGTATACAGCAACATTCTTGTATTAGATATATCACCGAATTCATGCGTATTATTTCTATCATCAAGGTAACAAAAATATTTCTGTCGTAAATGTACGTCAATAAAAATCTGGTAATAAATTTTAACGCAGTTCCAAAACTTACGTACTTTTTTCTAGAAATATAAAATATTTTTCGAAAATTCATACTTAAAAAAGCATAATGATTTTATATTTTCAGTAAATGCAATTTAAAAGAAAAAGGAACAAGCCACAATGATTGGTATGCTGTCTACAGTTAAAAAACAAGAATATTTCTAAGAAATTAAAAAAGAAAACCAGAAAATAATAATGCAATTACACTGTAAAAAATGACCAATGTTTCTTATTTTATGAAAATATACTATAACCACGAACGAAAATATAATATAATCTTCTGAGTTATCCGAAATTCCGAATAGCGTGTTCCATTGTCATTTGAATCCCCAGAAACCAATACATTTCCAAAATGTAAAGAATTATTTATAAAAACACATTATTTTTAGCTGCCCATATTTTTCAGAAACGTTTCCGAAGGGATTTTATAGTATATTAATTAGTGTTCTCAGCCGGGAATACCTGTTTTTCGAATGCTATCAATTCTCAAGTAAACATTTTCCTGCTCAAAACAATGTTTAACAGACAAACATGCAAAATTAACAGCGTTAACAATAACATTAAAATTAATATTATTTCTTTACTCTTTCATGTGTAAATTAACCTATGCGGCTGAAAACGTGTACTTGAGAATTGATGACATTCGAAAAAGAGGTATTCAAGGCTGGGGACACTAATTAATACACTATAAAAGCCCTTCGAAAACATTTCTGAAAAATAAGGGCAGCTAAAAATAATTTGTTTTTATGAATTATTCTTTAAATTTTGGAAATGTATGGGTTTCTGGGGATTCAAAAGACAATGTAACATACTATTTTAAATTTCGGATAACTCAGAAGATTATATTATATTTTCGTTCGTGGTTATAGTATATTTTCATAAAATAAGAAACATTAGTCATTTTTTACAGTGTACCATGAGAAATGCGTTCTAAATTACAGATGTTATCTATAGGAATAAATCAAAAAAAACATTTCGTATTACCTAAGAATTATAGTGTTCTATCAGAAACATACAATTTCCAATACTTTGGTCGTCATTTTGTTGTGATAATAGAATTACGTTACAACACGCGAGAAAAGGGGCAATAAAAGAAAGATATATCTTCGATCGAGGAGAAAATGTCGTCTCAAATTATTGTTGAGTTGATATAGAATCTCTCTTACATTTTTTAATAAATAAAAGCTTCTTTCTCAAATTAGATGTTACAAACTGGTATTGTATTAACATAACATTAAATCTTGTACATAATGCATTACACACAATAATACAAAATACTTCTAGCTTTTAATTTAAAAGAATTTTTAAAATAACAAATTTCTTAAAAAATATCCCTTTTTTATGTAAATATAAAATGGCCTATGCGTATAATATTTATTTAATGTTATATATTTTAAAATATTTTAGTCAGAAAACAATGTCATTTTCAGAAATCAAATTATGTTGTTTTAGATTATTATATATGCAAATTAGGAATCATTTTTCCAAATGCATTGTTTAAAGCATATGAATTTAATTTTCATTTTTCTAATTTGCTTGTTACGTTTCTATTCACGATGTAATTTTTAATTTTAATAAAACTTTAAATTTCGTTTAAAAATTATGTCTGAATTTCTCCCTTACAAACTGTTTACTGAATGTTTCTTTTTTACATACTTGTTACAAGGGCTCAATTTTTAAAAGTAGCTGTCAAAGATTAATCGATAGCCTTATACGCAATTTATTTCACTAATTTACTTAGTGAATAATGTGATGTCTTTGAATAGCAGAAACGGTGTTCGGGTACCATCGCAAAAACTGTGGCGGACGAAATTACCAACAATGAGTGCCAAAATGTCAGACAAAAAGACCGACACTTTGACGATGAATAGATTTCAAGAAAAATGCAACTGAAAATGCATGACGTCACATACTCCTTGGCAATTGGTAATTCGTTACCATTACCCTGACTGAAAGTAAAGTACATATCGTAATACTTACGACTGTAATACATTTTACAATGGTAATAACCAATCCAAAAGGTAGATGTTCATTTGTATAATTGGCACACGTTTATCGTCCATTTATTTTTAAATTGTTATGCTTTAACATGCCTATAGGGTACAATTTTACATTTTAAAGTTTTTAATTTGTTTTTAATATTGTTTCTCATGCAATTGCAAGAGATTCAATAAAGTTTATTTTCGGTGCTCCGATGTTACGTCATACTTTTTCTTTCGCATTTTTCATGCGTTTAAGACGTATGAATCTTTGGACACATTTGATATTCTCTAAGAAAGGATTCTCGTTCAACAACGTTTGTGCGTCTCTATCCGAGCACCTTGTATGTATTATGTAGGTTAAGCCCGGGTATTCTGTACTGCTGATGAGTGACGAGTTGTAGACAGCACCCGTCTTAACTATATCCTTTAGCGTCCCCTAGCAGTGTGACGTCTCCTTTTTAAGTGCGTTAATCTATGTGTCCGTGCAGCTCTATTGGAAAAATATTCAGCTCAAACGTTTTCATTTTTCACCGTCTTTTCTAGTCTTTAAATATATCCAGCCTCCTGGATGGATTTAGGTAAGTAAACAACTGCCAAACTATGCCAAGTAGAAGTGTGAACGTCCAACTATCGAGGAGAACGACCAGGCGGGATAAAACCAGGCGGGGAACGACCAGGCGGGGGTCGTCTGTTGGGGTAAAACCCGGTACCCATGGTTTTGAATTGAATTCTGCAATGAATTGTTTCTTCACTTAACAGGTGGTGAAGATACAATGTTCAGTCTGCAAAGGGTGGACACCTGAGGAGTGCAGCGGATACGAGAAGTAAAAACTGAGAAAGCCATTTCATGCCAACATTAAAAATTGCTTGAAAACCTGAAAACGAAAATTTACTGACCTTAAAATATGCAAATATGTTTTAAATTTTGCTTCAAAATTTATTTCAATAAAGTTTTTTTCTTACTGGAAGTGTAAAAATATATACCCTACTAGCAAAATTCGGAGCTGTTTCAGATAGTCCTAGAAAATGCCTTTTCCCAAGTAGAAAATAATTTTTCTGTGGCGAAAGTTGTGCTTTTTCAATACCCCAGATTTCCCCAAAGACTTTTGTAAGGTGTTCCGATTTTTCTGCTTTTCTAGACTTTTGTTAATAATGTAAAATCACTATGTACGCGCTTTTATCCTACTTTTCCCTACATATACTTAGTGTTACGAAAAGTAGGGATCCTATTTTAAATTAATTAATTAAAATTACGATAATAATAACGATAAAAATACCCCGTTTGTTGATTTGTTGTATCTTTGTAGAAAAGCCATAACTTTATAACCATAGGATTTGAAAATTAGATTTAAATTTTGCTAATAGATGGCGCTCTAAACGGAAAAAACTAAATGTTAATATTTTTAAAATATCCAGAATTTACAGCAATGACATGACAAAGTCTCGTAAAAGAAAAAGCCGATACATGTGATTATGTCTGATCAAGAATGTCCACATTTTCCTTACAGATGTAATGTTCCAGTTCTGCTAAACTTTCTCTGTTTTGAAGGTAAACATTTTCTTTTAAGTGTTCCTAGAAAGAAATCGCAAGGATTTAAATTCGATAAATGTTGCCATTTAGTTTTTTAAGCTTACAGTGCCACCTATTTTTGAAATTTTAAACTAATTTTGAATCGTATCTCTCTATTATAAAGCAAAAGTAACTATCGCTGCTGCATTCACTGCCGTAAAGGAATATTTTGGTGACCGAGAGTCTTTCTCGGTTTAAATTTTAAAAACTATTTCATATAAAAATATGAAAAATTTCGACTTTATTGATAATCACGCTTAAGTACACAGGTTTTCATATCGAATCAATATCGAAGATGTGATTCGATATCATTATCGGTAATTCTTCGATATCAATATCGAAGAATTATTTTAAGCGCTATTCAGTGTCGAAGTCCGTCAAAATAGTTCCGTTAAAAATGTTTTACAGGATCAAACACTTTTCATAGCATTTTAACTACCTTTCGTAGGCATATAATTGAAGAGCTTGCGGTGTGCAATCATTTTTTTCTATTTCATTTAAATTTGAGGGATTTTTTTATTTTATTTAAAATTTCATTATTTCAATGGAGAATTATTTCACATTTTGAAAAGGTTTTTTTTTTATATTGTTGCCAATTTTAAAATTAAAACGCAAATGATAATAGTTCTACACATTTTACAATTCAAAACTATAATTGTATGTAAATATTAAAAGAGAAAGAAAACATTAAAATAATTAAATATTTGCTACATCCGTAAAGAATTATATGGGGGGACGTTACAGCATTAAATCCCTAATGATAATATCACCAAACACATTTGCATTGAGAAATATATTTACACGAGATACTTATTTCATATATCGAAAAAGTCATTGTTTTACCTATTCTTGTAAAATTTTAAAACAGCGCAAATAATAATATTTCCTTTCAATTAAAAAATGTATTTACACACGAATATTAAACAGGAAAAGAAAACTTTGGTCAAAATTGCGCCATCTTTAAAACAATAAATTTAAAACGTCTAATTAAAAAAAAAATGTATAAAGTAGTACGAAATTTCGGTATGTCAGTTGATTCGACCTTAAGAACCGAAACATCCCCTCTATGTTACCTAATATGGACTACTAGATAAAAATTTAATAATTTTCTAATAAATGTGCAACAAATGGGGCATTTCTATCGTTAACCGTTTTCAAATTATTTAATTTGAAAAAGGGTCCCTCCTTCTAGGGATACATTTCTTGTGGGAAAAATAATCTTCGATAACGTAGTGACATTTTTCCGGAACAACCACCATATTGTGCACACCAGTAGTGCGCACACCACAAGATATAACACGTCAGTGTGTTTTTCTCAATATTTTTCCTAATTCCGTTCACTATGCTGATTTTGCCGCTAACACAACAGGCGCTAGTTTTGCATCTGGAGCTTTTCAAAAGCTTTTTGCCATTGTCTTACCAAAGTATGGATTATTTAAATTTGCATTAGCGAAATTTATGGGATACCCTGATATTACACAAACATTCATCTATAAGCCTCTAAATTGTATAATCCGCTAAACATTTTGTGCCAGTGTTTGTGGATTACTGGTATTGACTGTATGCACAGGTTATGTTTATCAAAACCACATAAAATCTGCGGAGAAATAATTCTCGCTGTGATTACATAAAAATGACGAAAGGACTATATCTCTACGACGCGACGCATCGATTTAGTTGACACCATGAACGTGGATACTCACATTGTGAAAACATTTTTACATGTGTAGATGATCAGAATTAGGAAGCTCAGTAGCGTAGTGAACAGTTCGTCACGCTGTCACAGTTCGATTTCTGACTATTTCTCTTTTGTCCTCGCAACAATGTAAGTAATCCGATTGCCACCATTTTGAAGAAATAAAAAAACATTTAAAATAAAAATTCTCCTAATAAATAAGAGTATTGAACAAGCGAATGCACGATAATAAATATGTGGCCAAATATTTTTCATTTAAAATAAGAATCATGTGATTTGATGAAGAAAATTTTTCTAATGAACTGTTGAAAGAAAACACTGAGCGTTTTAAATATATAGATATACAGTATCTACAGTATTTCTACAGTATTTGTTGTTGTTGTTTACTTTCCCACTAACACTAAAATAGCATTTGTATATGAAAAATATACATTTGGTATTCAAATGAAGTTTTGAATATTTTTTAACAATATTTTCGTATAAACCCCATGCCAGTGCATAATAGTAAAAAAATTCTCCAAAACCTTTATTATTCATAGCAACTCGTTTGATCAAATCTTTTTATCCTGATTATTTCCTTGCTTATAGTTTTAGTAATTTTTAGCTTTATATATGTGTTAATCCTGAATTTTATTAAATTTCTGTTGGAGTTTAAATTTAATAATGGAATAAGCCGGAAACAAATGCCTAACAGTTTATATTGTTTTAGGTGCAATTGGGTTAATGTTCTGTAATCAGGCTGCATGCGATAAAAATTTGTGTGTTTAAATCATGCATGTAAATTATTTTAAAAACCATAAATTATCTGTAAATTAAGATATAGTTTTCAAACAATTGTACTTAAAAGGACATTTTATTTTCTATTAAATGGAATGAAAATTAAATTGTTCGATGCTTAGAAGTTAATAAACTTACAGAAAAGTGAAATTGATCGTTCAGGTCTTTGCCACCGTGAATATGACGTCAGCGTTATTTACAGACATGTGTTTTCTTTGTAATATAGATTCAGTTAAATATTTTATAATTATTTCATTATTATATTTTTAAGTCATTAAAACAGATGTATTTGACTTAATTGCTTATAGAAATGTAACACAAAGCATTAAGTAGTAATTTTTGGAATCATATTATTTCAAAGAAATGTTTGTTTAATAATGGAAAAACAATTTATTTGACTGAGTTAATATTAATCATCGTATTGTCAGTGGTGAAATATTTATTTTTAACGTATAATTAATTTTTCAAAGCTATTGTGTATCTGAAAATGTAATAAATAGAAGTTAATTGATGATTTTAAAGGAAAGTTAAATGCTTGTCTGCAAGTAGTTTTAATAGCTCAATTTGTTAAAAATATGCAATTTCATTTCAGTTTTAATTTTCTAGGTTGCAAAAATATGTATATTGCATTTATTTTATCATGAGAAAGCATATGCACAAATTTCGATTGCTGGAAAAAAAATTTTTAAAATCAAAACTTTCAATGAACGCTTGAAACTATTTAATAAAGAGATTAATCTGAAACATTTCATAAAGTCCAATTTATTTTGTGCTTTTATATTTATCTCTGCTTTTGTTTGCAGTCGAGATAAATATAATTATTTATTTTATAAGAAACATTTTACAACATATGAGAATTAATATCATTTTGACTTTCTAAATATTATTTACTTTAAATTTTAATCTACATATGGCATTCAAATATAGTTTAAAACTATTTTCAAAAAGATCTTTTGATTTCGTAATTTAAAAAAAAAACGTTTTCTTAAACGCAGTTCCTGTATTTTACAAAATAGCAATACTGTGCGCAAAATAATTATAGCCTCTCACAATTTTAGCTGATATATTATGATGACAAAAAAAAAAAAAAATCATGTGCTGTTTCTTCCGTTGTAATATGCAAAGTAAACATGCATACATCAGTGCCTGTAGAAGTGCATGGGCATGCGCTGTGAAAACTTATCAGTGAAATCTGAATTTCAGAAGCGAAAAAATTATGGCCTTACTCAATCTAAAGGTTATCTGTATGTGTTTCGTTTAGCAGAAACATTTTAATTTGTGACAACAGTTTAAATAGAAAATTCACTATATAATTTGTTTAAAATGTTATATTAAAAAAAATAATTTATATGCAATCTTGCTCGCTATTTCCTGATATGGAACAGGATAAAATTGCTGTTTTAAGAGCACGAACGATTATGAATCCTACAGATCCTCCCAAGCTATCGACAAAAATTCAAAAGTCGTCCGAAATTAGCTTAAAGATCCATCAGGGTATGGAAAGCAGAAGAGGCCGGGCCGATCACTCTCAGTTACGAATAAGTCCGTCTTCTGAAGCAGAAAACGTTAAATAAATTATAACAGCTCGACAATTACAAAATGAAATATATTTGCCAGTTACTGTTCGTCGAACACAATACTTGCTGAATGAATTTGGTCTTAACTCGAGGAAACTCCAGAAAAAAAGGATGTTGTCTTCAATTCATAAGGCTAATCTAAAAGAATTTGCTCGCAGCCGTATGAATTGGAGCTGTGAATGGCGAAAAGTTATTTTCTCTGATGAGAAATGTTAAATCTGGATTGTCCAGATGTTATGCACAGATATTGGAAGGATAATGAAAAACAACCTTTAGTATTTTCCACTAGACAACAAGGTGTCTGATAATGATATGGGACGCAATAGGATGTAAAAAAAGGCAATATAGAATTTGTATATGGAAAAATGAACAGTTCTGATTACCTGAACATGATAAGTAAGCAGTTTCCTCGAAATGGTCTTGAAACGGCCGGTTGTTTCAGCAGGACAACTGCAAAATGTATTTGTCAAAGACGTACAAGGATTGATTCAAGTCGAAAAAAATGAAACTGCTGGAACGTTGGCCAGCCATATCGCCTGATTTGAATGTAATAAAGAACATTTGATTTTTTCAATAAAATGACAAGAAAAGTGTATTCAAATGGCCGATGTTTTATGTACAAGGACAATTTGAAAACAGCTATACTGAAGTATGAAACTCTATTGATATTAAATATATTCAAGACTCATACGAGGGGGGATCGATAAGATTTTGTCTTCACATAGAAATACTTCAGTTAAATTTATAAAATTTCTATATTATATGTGTCCATGTCTTATAAAACTAATGTGTAATTTTTTTGTGTTTAGGTGAAAGTATTTTTGAAGTAGTCCTGCCGGAATAAGTGAAAAAGGAGAACTTTTGACAATCGCTCAGTAATCAGGTTCCTCCATTTTAAGGAGTTGAAAGCCACGGAGATATTGATGATATGAAAAGTGTTTATGGGGGAAATTTGCCATCCTTAAGTAGTATCAAAACATAGAAGGTACATCTGAAATGGGGATGCACGAACCTGGAGGAAAAGGCTAAGGAAAGCAGACCATGTTCGGCTGTTGGCCAGAACATGGTTAGGAAAGTGAAAAGGCTTGTGATGGAGGACAGACAAAGGACAATCCATGCTATTATGGTTGAAGTGGGTATATTCTATGGTTCCATATGCACCATCCTTCATGACCACCTGCACTTGTCCAAGGTTTCGGCATGGTGGGTTCCCATGTTGCTGATACCCTTCCAGAAACAGCAGCATGTGGATTGTGCGTCCTCAATGTTAGCCCTGTGCGATGGCAATGAGGAGATATTTTTGATCGTTTGGTGACAATGGACGAATGCTGGGTGTACCACTTTGACCCACGGACCGAAATTATGAGTAAACAATGGAAGCACTCAAACTCACCGCCCCCAACCTGGCTCGTGTGCATCCATCTTCAAAGAAAGTCATGCTGTCAAAGTTTTTGAATTGCAAAGTCATAATACTCATAGATTACCTCACATATGTACACAGAATAACTGGAGAATATTACAGGAGTTTGATGGGAAAACTTCGTGAACAACTGAGAGTGAAGCGACGTGGAAAAGTGACTAAAGGTGTTCGCCTTTTGGCTGACGGTGCCCCGGCTCACAAAGCCAATGAAACATTGAATATTGTCCAAAGCCTGGGTTACCAATTATTATCACATCCACTTTAGTCACTTGACTTGGCGCCTTCAGACTTCTTCCTCTTTCCAAAAATGAAAAGATTATGGAAGTGAAGATGTTTTGACTCAAATGCTGACGACATTGCTACAGTGGAGCAATGGTTTTCAAGCCAGTGTAACACCTTCTGTAAAGATGAGCTGTGGAAGGTGAAATATCGTTTCCAGTAATGTGTTACTGTGAACGATGACTATATAGAAAAGGACAAATAAAATGTAGCAATTTCATAAATTTCACTCAATTATTTCTATGTGAGGGCCAACACTTATTGATACATGAAAGATTTCCACATCGAATGGCTGTTTGCTACAAAGCCAAAGACGGACAGAACAAATGTTTTTGTTTGAACAATTAATATAGGAGATTTTGAACTGAAAGAGGTCATAATTATTTTGCAATTTATGTATCATTTAAAGAAGTACACATCCTGTATGAGACTATTTTTAAGCATACAAGATTTGGATTTTTATTGCACATAATATAGAGTATAATCTTTTATATTCCATATGTTTTATTGAATTATACCTACATATTTTGTGTTTGCTTAAAATTAGCAAAAGGCCATAATTATTTCGTGCACTGTACTTTTTAGAATGTTACTTGATAAAATTTATTTCAGTAGTAAACTAGAATGTTACTTATGTATTTTATTTTACTATTCATTGAAATTTTGAAATTTATAGATTTGTTTTTTTACAATAATAAAAACTACGTTCTTTTTTTATTTGTAAGAGACTGGTATATCTTTAAATGAATGTCTCATAACAAGTTATGTAACTATGCGGCAATGTATGCTGAAACTAAGAACGTCATATCAATTTTTAATCTATAATATTAAGGAACAAAATTTGTGTGTTTGTTTGTCGACTGTGTTCTGAAGAGACCGCTGCACGCAGAGCTACAAACTTTCATAAGACGGTACCCCTATATATGTAGTTACCCACCTCGAAGCCCGATTTTGGATTTTTTTTCTGGGTATCTTTTTTTAGGTAGATTTTGTAAGAAATACTACCTATTACATTCTCCCCTAAGTTGGAATTTTTGAAAAATTTTTGCAGATCTACGCCGATTATGACTCCCAGAACCCAAAATCACCCCAGTTCAAAACTTTATATCTATCTATCTATCTATCTATCTATCTTCTATCTATGCCACTTTTTTATGGACACGATAACTCCTATAATTCTGCACAAATCTCTTCCAAACTGATACATAAAATCAAGGGGCATAAAATCTCGGTCAAGTTCGTTAATGGGTAAAATCGAGCCAAGGGGGCGGAAATGCCATAATTTCTTAATTATGATACGTATCGAATCCGTTTATAGTTATTATTAGTTCTAGGAAAAGGGCCAAAAATTTATGTATGACAGATTTTTGATATTATTAAAAATGACCCCAAAGGGGGGGGGAATGGGGGGTTTAGAAGAAGAAATTCATAACTTCGTCATTTCAGAAGATATAAAATCCGTTTAAATTTATTGTAAATCCTCTTAATATTATCTAAAACTTTTATATTGACAAGTTTTTTATAGGACATACCCTTATAACAAAAAAAAAATTAAAACAAAAACAATCCCTGCCGGCTCCGCCCGGAAATAAGATAGGTTTCGAAGTTGGCGTTTCCAAAATGCAGTATCATGGCAAAAAGGTATTTTCTTCCGCAATTCCCAACAAACAGGCGCCCCACAGTCTGCGTCTTCGAAATCTACCTGTGTCTGTAGGCCGAGCTGTCAGGGATTTTTTTTTAAATGTCATTTCTAAGAATTATTTCACGTTTTGCAGTGATTTTTCCACATTAAAGGAGTGCGGTTTCATTCTTTTAACCCAAAATAATTTATTTTTGTCAATTTGGTATTTAAATAAAATTTTGTAACGTAATAAAATTGGCGCTTTCGTGTTTGCAGCATGCCAATGATTGATAGCCAAAGAAATTCCCGAAGACATATGTTTATAGCGACTGTTTTGATGAACTCATTTGATTCTCGTTATTTCCATGCATTGAGTTTTAATGTTTTTTAGATTATATATCTATTAAACCTGTGTTTTATTTATTTATCTTTTTGGTGAAGTTTTAATTTAGTTAAGGAATATTAGCTTAAATGTAATGCTGAACAATTTATATCGCTTTAAAGGCAAACGTGTTAATCTGCTGTATCTTTCTATCTGTAAGATACCGTATACAAACAAATTTTATTCGAAAGTGTATTTTTTATTTATTGAACGGTGTAAAAATGCAATTGTCCGATGCACAGAAGATAATAAATTCCAGAAAGAGAAATTGATAGTTCAAGTCGTTGTCACCGTCGATATGAAGTTAACATTACTCACGAACTTGTTTGTGCTTTATAATATTGATTAACCCATTTTCGGCCGAAGGTGCGTAAACGCACCATTTCAATAGATATATTTTTATTAACGCTGTGACGTATATTTTTCACTAATTTTATTTTTCTGCCATTTTTAAAGTTTCTGGAGATATTTATAAAATATTAGCAATTCAATTGAAACAATCCCTTTCTGTTGAGAAATTTTCAAAATACACTGTTTTTTGACAAATTCGACCTTTTCAAAATGTATAATTATTCCGCTTGAGATTAATCATATGTTTTTATAATGGAGTAAAGTTGCAAATTCTGTAAATAAAATAAAAATAAAACAAATGCCATAAGAAAACTTAAAATTTTATATTTAAATTTAATGGTAAATTAATAATGGTAACATCAAATTAAATAAAATATTATTTTTCATGCACGAAACTTTTTGGTGTCTTAATGAATGTAATTTAAGCAAATTTCAATGCAAATAATACCACATTTTATAAAATTTCTATGCTTGGCCTAAAATGGGTTAAATATTTTGTATTTATTTCGTTATTAAATTGTTATATCATATTATATTTTTAAGTAACACAACTCATTAAAACAGATGTATTGGCTTAACCCCTTACAGATATGTATAACACAAAGCATTAAGTGTAATAATTTTTGCAATCATATGATTTCAATATAAATATTTGTTTAGTAATAGAAGAACAATTTCCTTTGACTGAGTTAATATTATCGTATTGCCAGAGCTGAAATATTTCTTTTTGACGTACAGTTAATTTTTAAAAACCTGTTGTGTTTCTGAACATTTAATAAATCGAAGTTTACTGATGATTTTAAGGGAAATATAAATGATCTCTGCAAGTAGTTTTAACAGCCATAAAATATTCAATTTGATTAAAAAGTAAAATTAGAAAATTTTGTCGGTTGCAGAAGATACTATATTACTTTTATTTTATAATGAGAAAGCAAATGCATAAATTTCCATTTCACGAAAAGAAATCATTTCAAAATCAAATCATTTCATGAACGCATGAGATTAATTTAATAATGAAATTGATATGAAACGATTCATAAACACTAATTTATTCTGTACATTTTACTGCTTTTTATTTGAATTCGAGATGAATTTAATAACATTATATTAAGAGTGATCTAAAATATAAGAGAATTTATATCAATTTCACACTCTAAATTTTATTTATTTTAAAATTTCATTTAAACATGGCAATAAAATATAGTTCTTTTTTTCTTTCATAAGTATATTTAATTTCGTCAAAAAAAAGAAAAAAAAAGAAAAAAAAAAGAAAAAACGAAACTTTTTTTAAATACTGCTTGTGAATTTAACAAAATGGAAATCCTTTTTCGAATGTTACTTGATAAAATTTGTTTATTCAGCCAACTACAGCATTACTTTCATATTTTATTTCACTTTTCATTGAATTTTTGAAATTTTATATTGGTTCTGACAATAATAAAAAGTACTTTCTTTTTATATTTGTAAGATACTGGAATATTTTTGGCACATTGACTGTCATGGAATACAAATATGTGTATCAGATATATTTCGCTGGCCGCCATAGCACATGAATAAGTGTGTCATTAATAATTTCATTGAATGCAATTTACTTTGAAACGGGACTACTGATAATTTATTGTCATGTATTAAGAAAAAAAAGAACCCGCATGCCCAAAAAATGTTTTGTGATTTCAGTCTGGTGTTCAACGTGTAAAAATAACTAATATTTTATACTTTTGAATTAAAAAATGACTGAAATTTACACTTTGTATAAAATTAATAAACATTGCCGCTTTTAGAAATTGTAAACTGATTCTATAAATACTAAAAACCACTTTGTAAATGTCTGCCAAAAAAGCCACTTCGGCGCAATCTATAGCGGCCATTATTAATGCCTCATAATAAGTTTGTATGCAATTAATACTGGCAATGTATTCTGAAAATAAAAAAGGAGTATTAATCTATAATTGTCTGAGTGCAACGAAGACTCATACACAGCGCAGTATTACTTTGCCCCATATATAGCTACGATGGATATTAAAACCTTTCGTCAAGCATAACTCAAAAAATATTTAACGGATTTCGTTCAAATTTTTACAACAGGTACCTATAAAGGTGACAACGTCGTCTATTTATTACCAAGAATAAGTGTCAAACCGTTTGGAAGTTATATTAAAAAAATAGATAAAAAAGCACAATTAAAGTACATACGTCACTAAATTTTGTGCGTACGTCATTTTCACCGGCGGGAGATTTTCGTAGACAATCGGAATTGAAAAGTTGATGGAATACATGGAGCAAAAAAATATGCAAGCACTAATATTCAGCACAATAAAATATGTTTCAATTTAATAAAAATGGAAAGTTAATCTGGAATTGTTTCTGTTTGAAAAGTATTAGAGATTAGTAAGAGTAGTATTAGTATTAGAGATTTGGCGTAAATCACACCATTAGCAGCTTTTTTATTTCGCGTGTGTATGTTAGGAACAATTCTTTGATGTTTAAATAAAAGGTTTCGATTTGTGGCATTATTTCTTATTTTCTTTTCCTTTTTAGTATTTTAAATGGAATTAGTGAAAGGCGTGTATTTTAAATTAAATGAGTGAAAGGCGTGTATTTTAAATTAAATGAATGAAAGACGTGTATTTTTAATGTATGTATTTCAAATGAAATCAGTGAAAGATTTATATTTAAATGAAATGAATGCAATATGAAGATGTTATGAGAAAAATATTTGGCGATTTATCAACTGCGCCAAGTTAACATAAAAGTACCAATACATATGTGGGTACTTCTCTGTTATCCCGCCGACCACTTTTCATAACAAAAAACTATCGCCAAATAAACGGGAGAACGTTGTCATTAAAATATCAAAATACATAAATAAATAAAATATAAGAATTTAAGGACACAATTCTTATTTTAATGAATGAAATAACTAATAAATCATTAAAACATAATGAAAAATACACGCAAATGTCGCGTTAAAAACCACTTGATGACGTAACAAACACGTATAATGCTTCTGATATCAAGTAAATGGGACTGCATTTTTGGCGTTTAATCTAACAGTTTAGCGATAGTTTTTTGTTATGAAAAGTGGTCGACGGGATAATAGAGCAGTACCTCTATGTGAAATGAAACAAGGCACAGATGTCATATACGCACCACGTTGGCGCGATTTTTCCCTCCACCAGCTTGGGGAAAACTTTGTTTTTGAATATTAGTTACAAATAGTGTGACAAATAGTACACGTGATTTTTTATTTCAATATAAAAATAAAATAACGTAATAAATGAAACAGCTTCGATTATTTTAAAAAAGGAAATAAAAATAAATAAATAATAGTTTGATATAAATAAAGGCGCGGATGTCATATACGCACCACATTGGCGCGATTGCAACAAAATGGCAATTTTATGCCGCACATGGTAACCCGGTTATTTTGTTTCAATTGTTGTTTATTAACTTTTATTTTTTATTTTAATTCTATAAATTGTTTTTATTATATATATCAATATTTATTTATATCAAACTATCATTTATTTATTTTTATTTCCCATATTTGAATAATAGGAGCTATTTCATTTATTACGTTATTTTATTTTTATATTGAAATAAAAAATTACATGCTATTATTGTATGGTATTTGTAACTAATATTCAAAAACAAAGTTTTCGCCAAATTGGCGGGGGAAAAATCGCGCCAATCTGGTGCGTATATGACATCTGTGCCTAAATTAATATTGATATATATATATAAAAATAATCTATAGAATTAAAATAAAAAATAAAAGTAAACACCACAACAAACAGTTTTCGCCAAAGGGGCGGGGGAAAAATCGCGCCAACGTGGTGAGTATATGGCATCTGTGCCGGGATTTTTACCCTTTTATCTGTGCTTTCGGAAATATAAAAAAATTAAAAAAATCTTATATCAGGTGTATAATGTTTTGCATTTTTATACGGACCACTTCTCCATTTTAAGATTTTAAATGCTATTTATATCAGATATTTCTTTCTTGAGATTCCCACAAGTTTTTTCCGGTAATTTTTTTAGTTCGCTTATTAATTGTTTACAATTTGCCCCCCTGGCAATAACAATTATTTATCACAAAAAATGGGTACTTCTCTATTATCCCGTCGACCACTTTTCATAACAAAATACTATCGCCAAACTGTAACGCTAAATAAACGGGAGAACGTTGCCATTGAAATATCAAAATAAATAAAATATAAGAATTTAAGGACACAAGTGTTACTTTAATGAATGAAATAACTAATAAATCAGTAAAACATAATGAAAAATACACGCAAATGTCGAATTAAAAACCACTTGATGGCATAACAAATACGTATAATGCTTCTGGCATCAAGTAAATGGGACTGTATTTTTGGCGTTTAATCTTAGTTTGGCGATAGTTTTTTGTTATGAAAAGTGGTCCACGGGATAATAGAGAAGTACCCAAAAATGGCTTAGTTTTGTTAAATTTGTTTGTTATGTATTTTCATTTCTTATTAAAATATCGAAAATGGCAATAAAATTTTATTTTAGCACCGTACTTAATTTTTTTAAATGGCTCAAAAACATGGTTTAATAAACGTATATTTGTAAATATTTTAAAAAACATGTTTTTCCGCTCTCTAGAAAAATTTGTAAGATTCTACAACTGCCTTTGGCACCAACCAGTACATGATACGGAACTTTTCCCTATTCAGATACACAGAAGAGGTTGGTCACAAACAAGAGTAATGCTAGCAACAATATTGTTTTAACTCTATAAGAGTCAGAAACAATAATGATATTAAATTCCCCGATTAGCTTAGGGTCCGATTACGGAACTTTCTCCTAGAAAAAAAAAACTGTAGAAGTCTTTTACATTTGTTTCGAATGAAGCTCGATCAACAAAGTATTAATTGATAATACAAACAACACTAATATTAACATGGGGGCAAAAGTTTGAATTTAAGTGTATATATTTGGAACCCTTCCCCCCCCCCCAACCACCCACCTAAAAAAGAAAAACAAAGTTACAGAAATGAATTTAAAATGGCGTGAAGCCACCCTTTCTGACATAAGAAATTGGCTGCGAACCCGATTACGAAACTTTCACTTAACTTAATAACATGTATCTAATAGCCCTGAGGACAATTCCCCTTCCCAGTTATACGGACCTTGGGGCTTTTTTAAAAAGCTTGACGCAGTTCGGGTTGAAGAAGTTGAGATTTACTGTCAAATGACATAAACTACTATGAAAATAAAACTGGTGAATTATTATGCTGGTTTATGTATGTATTTAAAAAAATTGCATCTGATTACACTCTTTAGATAAATTACTCCTGTTTGCATTTAATAACAGATAAACGGCTTCCGTTTACTAAATTGTTTAAATATTGGGAAGAGTTGGCGAGAGATAGATAGACGTGTAAACAAACGAGTAGAGAGACGGATAGCGACAGAGATAAGCTAACGGGTAGCGAAACGAATAGACAGACGGGTAGCGAGGCAGGTGCAAAAAAGGGTTGACAGAGGGGTAGGAAGATGGGTAGGGAGACGGGTAGCGAGGCAGGTGCAAAAAAGGGTTGACAGAGGGGTAGGGAGATGGGTAGGGAGACGGGTAGCGTGGTGGATAGTGAGACGAATACAGAGACGACTTGACAGACGGGTAGAGAGAGGGTTATATAGACAGACAGACGTGTTGATAGACGAGTAGTGTAACGGGAAGTGAGACAGGTAGAGACACGATTAAAGAGTCGGGTAGAAAGACAGACGGATACTGAGACGGGTATACAGAAGAGTAGAGAGACAGTAGACAGATGAGTTCGGAGAGAGACACAGCTAAGACATACGAGTAGTTAGACTGGTAGACACGTTTGTAGCAAAGCATGTTATCAATGTGGTTTGAAGTATACGAGTTTCTATAAATAGTTATACAAATAAACAAAGGAATTTTTTTTAATTCAAATATTAAATATTTGATTTAATATTTCAATATTTAATATTTTATTTTATAATATTTTATTTAGATATTTGTCACAAAGAAAATGTTGCAAAAATTAAATTAAATTTGCGTTAAACTACGCTTGCTAAAATACGCTATTGTCTGCAAATCTGATTATGTGACTTTAAAAATATCGTTTTAAAAGATCCGGCGGGTTTTTTTTTATGTTTTGAGCAATTCCCGCTTAAGAAAATGAGATTATTTGCCAAATGTTATAAAAAAATGCATATGAAAACATAACAGTATATGAATTTATATATGATATTTTGTAATTATATCATTTAATTTGCTATTTTTCATATGTTGCATCTTTATCTATCTCTTGTCTATCATATGCTGTATATTCACTTAGATTCTTGTTGATATCTTCTTTATATCGTAATTGTTAACTTTATGTTCTCAGCAATATCACTCAGACTAATCCCTTTGAGGGAAGTCCTAGTAATATTATAAAGTAGTAAAGATTGTTTTTTTTTTTTTTTTTTTTTTTTTTTTTTTTTTTTTTTGTAGGGGGTTATCTCTAAAACTACTGAAGCGATTTCAAAAGTGATGGTAGCAAATTGATGGTGACAGTCCCTGCTCCAACATAGGCTACATTTTATGTCGGTTCCACTACCCCCAGGGGGGTGCAGAAGCGAAAAACCTTCTAAAATTGCGAATTTTTTATAATGAAAGAGCTAGAAACATGAAATTTGGCATGGTAGTTACTTATAAGATGTAAATGCTGCTAAAAAAATTCGAAATTTAAAAGGGTGAGATGAGCGAAAAGCGTTCTAAACACATTCTAAATTACAATTTCTTTGGAATCTCTGGAACTACAGAACCGTTTTCAAAAGTGATGATGGCAAATTGATGGTGACAGTCCCTGCTCAAACATAGGCTATATTTTATGTCGTTCCACTACTCCGAGGAGCGAAAAACGTTCTAAACTTTTGATTTTTTTTCTACTGAAGGTGCTAGAAACATGAAATTTAGCATGATAGTTACTTATAAGATGTAAATGCTCTCTAAGAACAAATTCTAAAAAATTCGAAATTTAAAAGGGTGACATGAGCGAAAAGCGTTCTAAAAACATTCTAAATTACAATTTCTGTGGAATCTCTGGGACTACAGAACCATTTTCAAAAGTGATTGTGACAAAATGATGGTAACAGTCCCTGCTCTAACATAGGATATATTTTATGTCGGTTCCACTACCTCCAGGTGGGTGCAGAAGCGAAAAACGTTCTAAAATTTCGAATTTTTTATACTCAAAGAGCTAGAAACATGAAATTTGTCCTGGTAGTTACTTATAAGATGTAAATGCTCTCTAAGAACAAATTCTAAAAAAATTCGAAATTTAAAAGGGTGAGATGAGCGAAAAGCGTTCTAAACACATTCTAAATTACAATTTCTATGGAATCTGCGGAACTACAGAACTGTTTTCAAAAGTGATGGTGGCAAATTGATGGCCACAGCCCCTGCTCCAACATAGGCTATATTTTATATCGGTGACACTACCACGGGGGGCGGGGTGGTAAAAGAGAGAAAAACGTTCTAAATTTTCGATTTTTTTTTACTTTAGTGCGGCTTAAATAGTAATTTCTGAATTATCTGTGGCAGTAAAATTTCCTCTAATGAAAATAGGCCAACGAATACGACTTGGCATTTTTCAAAAATTACGCGAGCAAGACCGCGGGTTTTGCTAGTTATACATATATGTGTAAAATAGCAACAGAAAACATGTTAGATAAAAGAAAAAATTCTATTATCTACGAAATTGTAACTGAAATATAACGTAATTGTGAAATACATTTACTAATTTTAATTATTTTCGTGAATGAAAAGTTAATTTTCTTTGAAAACATGTGCTTTTCCTAATTTCTAAAACAGGATAAACTAGATCATTAGTATCATTATAATAGTATCGTTACATACCCAGTCTCCTAAAAGAAACTAAACGGTTTTAACATTCAGTAACAATTGCGAGAGCAATTGAAATCATTCATTCAGGAAGTTTTCTTCTTTCTCTTATGTCTGTTTCTTTTATAGTGTTTTCTTGTAAAATTCCAAATATCACCGTAAGGTGACACTGCGCTCCCTGAAACTATAATAACGCTCAGTTTAATATATTAAAAGGGATTAAAAATCTGTCAATGTTTACACTTTATTCTGTTTAGCCGTTGATATACCAAAATGTATCTGATTTTGAATTGTAGCGTTATTTTGAGCATTTTTACAGTTTGATACTGTTTTGTATCATATAACGATGATATTTGGAACTAATACCAGGAAGCGTTAAAAAGTTCTTGACTTCACACATTTGTCTCCTTCAAGACGTTTATACGTTATTGTATATTAAAACCGTACTGTCCCTTTTTGGGCATCATGCAGTTCAGACTGTATTAATTAGTGTTCAGTAATTTTAAATATATTCTAGCAGCGCGCCAACCCGATGCGTTGCATTTACATTGCATGAGTTCTTTTGATTTCTTGAGGAAAAAATAAATCTAACATTATTGTACATTTAGATAAAAGGTATAACATCAATTTGTTTAAATACTAAATTTGAAGTTATAAATTATATTTACAATGTATCATATTTACAATCGACAGAAATTGAGAAAATTACATTTTACAGATTACTAATGAAATTAAAATGACTTCACTTTGATGAACTTAAAAAAAAAACTTTAGTTATTTTAATTAAAGTAAATGTTTTACAATAATATAAAATAACGAATAAATAATTTTTTTAGTGCCTGTATGAAAACTTTTAACAGCCATCTTTAAAATATAAATAATTGAAAATAATATATTCTTTTCATTTAAAATTCAAATCGTGTGAATAATGGACAATAATTATTCATTTAAATGAAGAAGCTAAAATGTTCCTTATTGTGTGAATGTAAAGCTTAAAAAATTTTTAAAGTGACAATACGCCGAGAGACGATTTTTGGTTCAGTAGAATTCATTGATTCACATCTTTGTAATATGTGAAAATACGGAATATATGAACTATGTGAAAATACGTTTGAATATGTGAAAATAAATACGTTTTTCTTTCTTGAAAAATTTAATTAAGTTAAGTTTTTTTTTTTCACTATCTATTCAAGTTGAAAATAATTCTTAATTACAATTTTAATGAGAAAATGACGTCAATAAAAATATAATAATCTGTTTTGTTTTCCCTATTCTCTATTTTAACCACAAAAGTGGACTAATTTAAATGTCATCTTTAGAGGAACTTCCTTAAACATTGAAAAAAATATATTAATATCACGAAATATACTACTCAATTTCTGAAAGCTTATGCTCAGAATTATCTTCAAGATTATTCCCTGCTTAGCTTCAGATACATGCGGATAACTGGTGTAACTTTCATCGTGTTTCGCTTCATATTCTAGGAGAAGTAGTTGCACACAGACAGTCAAGTTTTAATATAATAGACTAGGGAGCACAGGCCCTTGTGATCTACTCTCGCCAACCCCCATTTAGACCCAAGCGGTCTGTAAAAATGCGCTCTGCTTGCTCTGTCTTTAAAAGAAGAAAAACAAGCCGGAAAAATGTACGTCAAACGTGACAAATGAGGTGCGTTCGTACTGTAGCTAGCTATATAAATATTTAGATCTTGATGATTTTTAATTTTTCTGTGAAATGAATGATATCGTCTGCAGATTAATTTCTGTAATAGAATAAGTATCTCGGTAGCTTGACGATTAAACTTCGGAAGCTCCTATAACAAGAAAGCACCGATTTTTAAAAAAAATTCAAATTTCTTAATAAATATTTTTATTAATATCTCCTAAAATTTTGATTCGATTTTAATAAAATTTGAAAAGTCTCGACAAAATTCTGCAGAGATAATATATCTTAAATTTCAAACCATTCGGTTGGGTAGTTTTGGCGTTGTTATATGCGGACGGATGGACAGACAGACGGACAGACAGACGGACGGACCAAGTGACGACAATAGGTGCTACGTATTTATATAATTACGAACGCACCTAAAAAAATGGCTGCATATGTAGAAACTCAATAACCATTTTAAGGTAAATATTTTAAGAAAAGAACTCGGAGTATTAAAACGCTTTGTATTGAAGTATTGGAGTATTGAAGTATTAAAACGCTTTTATTTTAATGAAATATCATTGCCATTCATCCCCCCCCCACACACACACACCTCCCTCTCTTGCCCAGTGAAAAATCTGGGAAAAATGAGTTATAAATGGAAACATTTGTGGGATTTACGGTATTTTGTCTAACCGTAATAAAATATTTAAGTATTCTGGAAGTTACATTGTAAACATAGCTACTTTTTCACAAGCGGAACTATTAAAGACCATGATTTACAAATGCAAGTGAACGTGATCTGCTAGATGTGGCGCGCGACAGTCCCATGATATTAATGTTCAAAAATAGTGTATTGATATCAAAATAGATTTTTCTACCCACTTTCGCTTAAGAATTAATTTATCTATACTAATAAAAGAAAGTTTCGCTCTGTGTGTGTGTCTTTCTGTGTGTGTATGTGTGTCTGTTGGCGATAGCTAGCAAAATCTAGCCCACCTGAAGTCTGGAAATTTAGGCGTGGATAGTCCAAGGTCTGGCCATGTGCACCTGAGCCTCAGAATTTTAATATTTCAATTATTTACTGAAATATAAATTAATATTCACAAAGAACTCTCATCAAAAATAGGCTTTTATTCTCTTGGGTTGGTTGGTTCACTGGTTGGTTGCATCGATTCTTCAGCAGAAGTAATTAAATAAACCAGAGTAGCGATGCATAAATAAGGATTTCTAACTAAATCGTATCAATATGGATTGAAGTTATCAGCGTAGAGGAGCCATGCGAATGTCGCGCCACCTGTACATGACAAATTACACATGCGTCCCACTGATTGAAATATTTTCCAGAGCCATTTTTCTTCATGACAATTAGTCGGGTTTAAGGGGTTTTTTTTTTTTCTTTTTTTTTTTTTTTTACATGACATTTATTATTATGATGGAGATTGTAGATACAGAAAACTTTATTTAACAGATTCTTTTTCATATTTGCGGGAATGAAGAGGGGCAAGGGTCTAATTAAATTTAAGCTTCAAGGTGTATTTCTAGAAAGCAGTCACCAGAATTTACGAATATTAATGTAAGCCAAATTTCAAATTAATTTCCTAGCTTAACCAAATGAATCAATATTTAAAGATGTATTGTGATCCTCCTAATTAGTTATTTGCTGAAGGCCACTTGAACAACCTCCCCCCCCCTGGCCCGTCCTTCAAGGTTTTTTCTTTAACTTTGCTCCGTTTCCATATCTCAGCAACTATCTTTCCGATTTCAACGCAAGTGATTTCAAACATTACAATTAATTTAATAGTCACCCTTTATAACATTAAACTAAATTTATGAGTAGTGGTTACCACTATTTACGAATAACAGTTTAAGCGAAATTTGTAATTAAATTCAAAGCTTAAGGAAACGAACGAATTTTGCTAGATGCATAGTGGTCCTCCTAATTAGTCATTTGCTGAAGGACACTTGAACAACCCCTCCTCCCCCCCCCCCCCCCCTCGGCACCTCCTTCAAGGTTTTTTCTCTAACTATGCTCCGTTTCCATATCTCAGCAACTATTTTTCCGATTTCAACGCAAGTGGTTCCAAACATTATAATTAACTTAATAGTCACTCTTTATAACATTAAACTAAATTCATGAGTAGCGGTTACCACTATTTCCGAATAATAGTTTAAACCAAATTTGTAATTACGTTCCTAGCTTAAGCAAACGAACGAATTTTGAAAGATGCATAGTGGTCCTTCTAATTAGTCATTTGCTGAAGGACACTTGAATAATCCCTCCCCCTCGGCCCTCCCTTCAAGGTTTTTTTCTCTAACTATGCTCCGTTTCCATATCTCGGCAACTATCTTTCCGATTTCAACAAAAGTGATTCCAAACATTATAATTAACTTAAATGTCACTCTTTATAACATTAACCTAAATTTATGAGTAGCGGTTACCACTAGTTACGAATAATAGTTTAAGACAAATTTGTAATTAAGTTCAAAGCTTAAGCAAACGAACGAATTTTGAAAGATGCATTGTGGTCTTCCTAATTAGTCATTTGATGAAAGGCACTTGAACAACCCTCCCCTCCCCGGCCCCTCCTTCAAGGTTTTTCTCTAACTATGCCCCGTTTCTATATATCAGCAACTGTCTTTCCGATTTCAACGCAAGTGATTCCAAACATTATATTTAACTTAATAGTCACCCTTTATAACATTAAATTAAATTAATGAGTAGCGGTTACCACTATTTACAAATAAGAGTTTAAGCCAACTTTGTAATTAAGATCCTAGTTTAACAAAACGAACGAATTTTTATGCATGCATAGTGGGCCTCCTAATTAGTCATTTTCTGAAGGACACTCGAACATCCCCTCCCCTCCGCACCTCACTCAAGGTTATTTTCTCTAACTGTGCCTTATTGCAATAACTGGGCTAATAATGTTCCAATCTGCTTGAAACCAGCTCAATTTTGTAGTGCGCCTACTATACAGTAACGTAGGCAACGGGGACCTGTCTCAGAATTTCGTTCGGAAGGAGGTTTGTTTAGAACAGAATGCTCCCCTGGCGGTGGTAGGGGGAAATAAAAGATTTTCTAGAGCGTACGAGCATGCCGGGTATACGGTTCCGAAGCTATCGTAGACCGTGGCCAGAGTTCCGTTTTTTAAGAGATTTAAGTTTATTACAAGGGCTCGGGCAACGCCGGGCGGGTCAGCTTGTTTCAAATAAAATAAGAAAATGTCTAAAATAATCTTGAAAATAAAATTTATATAAAAAAAAAAAAATAAACGTTTCTTGTTAAATATAACACAAATTTCGACAAATGTTTTCTTTGCGTACTATTATCCGTTCTCCGCATATTATATAAAAAAAAAATACTTCAACAAATGAAAATGCACATAGCCTTTTGGTTACGAAGTAAGTTTCATCATCAAACGCTTTTCTCAGTTAATATGTTGATTAAGTTGTTTAAGTTTTATTTCATTTTCAATCCTCACGTGTAAATATATATTTGACTGGAACAGGTATTGTTTGGAAATATTATTACTGGGACTTTTTACAATATGACAACAGTAATTAAAAAATGGCTATTTCAAAATATGAATTATTTCCCTATTCAGATAATCAAATTTCAAAAAAAGAAATATGAAAAGAAAAACATCCAACAAGTAGTAGTCTAGTTAAAAGAATAGCGGGATACTACAGATCACAATCTAGTGAAGTATACGACTACAAAATACACTGCTCAAAACAATTAAAGGATATTGCAGTTTTAGGTGGATTTTGTATCTGGGAAACTTTTTAGCTGATTGATACATGGTCGACAGACATAGTAGATTATATGAGAATAAATTACACATGTTTGGCAGAAAAAAATGCATTTTATTGCGCATTTGTGTACAAAAGGAAAAAAAACACAATTTGTGCATATGAGAAAAAAAGAATAAGAAAAGGTGTTTTCTTCAAAAAAAATCATTTTCAGTAGGGGGTATGGTTTCCACGGGCGACCAGCAACGTTGAACACCTTTGAGGCATGGACTCAATGAGGCTATTAATGACGAGTTGGGGTATTCTGCCCCACTCTTCCAGAAGAGCTCTTTCCAGTTCTTGGAGAGTTTGTGGGGGTTGTTGGCGGCCAGAAATTCGTCTTCCTAGAGCGTTCCAAACGTGCTCGATTGGATTCATGTCTGGAGAACACGCTGGCCATTCCATTCGAACGATTCCTTCCTCGAAAAGGAAATCCTCCACCAAGTTTGCACGATGTGGCCTGCAGTTATCGTCCATTAAAATGAAGTTATCTCCGATTGCTGCAGCGTAAGGGACTACAATAGGTCTGAGGATCTCATCCCTATATCGGCGACCAGTCAGAGCTCCATCTCGAATGATGTAGAGGTCAGTGCGCCCGTCAATGGAGATGCCACCATACACCAACACTCCTCCACCGCCAAATCTGACACTTTCGTGCACGAACGCAGGATTATTCCTACTGCCACGGTCCCTCCAGATGAAAATACGCCTATTATCCGGATGCACAGAAAAACGGGACTCGTCAGAAAACAGAATATTGCTCCATTCATTTCTCCTCCAGTTGGCATGCTCGGTTGCCCACTCCCTGCGGTCGCGACGATGCCTTGATGTTAATCTAACACATACCATCGGTCGGCGAGCATACAGACCTACAGCATGGAGCCGGTTTCGGACAGTCTGAGTTGAAATCGTGGTGCCTGTAGCCGAGCGAAGGTGTTGTTGGAGAAGAGTAGCGTTCATGTCTCGGTGTCTCCGAGCTGTTAACGCTAAATACCGATCTTCATTGGGCGTTGTTGCCCGTCTACGACCTTGCCCTGGTCTTCGGCCTGCACATCCACTCTCCAAAAAACGGTTCCAGATCCTGGAAATGACACTTTGTGACACTCCAATGGCTTGCGCTACTTCGGCTTGAGTTTGGCCCCCTTCTAACCTACCAACAATTCTCCAAGCTTCTGAATCTGTCAAATGACTTCGCTGAGACATCGTACTCATCGAAACAAAGCAATCACTGAATGCCGATCATCCTTGTCTTCATTATCCTTTATCCAGTTGAAAGTCAAATTTCATTCGCTGCCGCTGAAGCGACGTTTTTGACGTCGAACTCAAAATTTGCATACTCCACAGTTTGAAAACCAGAAAAATTTGCATTTGTGATTCTCTTCTTCTATTTTCGGCAAAAAAAATTTCGTTTATATCTTTATTTTATATAAAACTTCAAATATCCTTTAATTGTTTTGAGCAGCGTATATTTAAAGTAAGCATAATGTTTGATTCTATAAAACTCATGTAACTGAACTATCTTGACCCAATTTCAACATTAAATAGCGCTTAAATTAATTATTCGATTTTAAAATTTTGCATTTCAACGTATGTGTATTGCACATTCCTCTATAAAAAAAACTAGTTTTCATACTTTTATGTATAACAAATTTGATGGAGAAATTTGAGAAAGGGAAAAGAACACGATCAACTTAATAATGGCAGTAGGGGTTAGTGTTAGTATCTTTTAGGTAGCTGTCGTTACAAAAAGTACAAAGTTAGATATTACAGTCGTGAGTATATATATAAATGTGTGTGTGTGTGTGAGAGAGAGAGAGAGAGAGAGAGAGAGAGATCTTTCTCACATTATAGCACTCGCATTTATAAGCCGATTTGGATGTAACTAAGACAGTCTAAAACGTTCCCCAATATCTCGACCGAGTTTGTTGGCCAGCTTGGTCTGCCATCTTTTTTTCAAAATGGTGGCCTCTGAAAGATTTATACATAATTCAAAGATACATAAAAAAAAAAACAGAAATTAAAATTTTGCTTAAGTTTTGGGCCTTGTTACAAGGATTCCGGAGCATTTTTTTTTGTCTCTATCTTAAAAAAAAAGCTAAGATATAGCCAGTTGAAATTATAAGGTGGCTGACATTTTCAAACAAGACAGCAGATTAAAACAAATCTGTGATTAATTTTTGAACTATAGTGAACGTGATTTCTCGAAAATTATCTTTCATCGTTGTAATCCTTTTCCCAATCATACGCATAAAAATATATTCATATCCGTTAGTGTCAAATATTCGTCTAGCTTGGCGACACTTGGAGAAATATCGCCAAATTTGGAGATTAAAAATAAGTTGCCATAAATGAAGCTAACTTAGCTATAACTGACTTATTTAGCGAAACTTTTATTCACATTCAGTATTCTCGAATAGGGTTCTTCGCATTTGAGCTTAGATTTTCTGCGTAAGAATAGCTAAAACGAAGATAAAGGAAAGCTACCTTTTCCTACCTGTACAAGCCGGAAGGACTTTTTTAAGATAGAAAGATAATGAAAGTTACGTAATTGTAAAAAGTCGAATAAGTATTTCAATAAGATATAACAATTTTACATCTTAAATTTTATTTGTGATTGAATGACCTGAGTCAAACGTTTGAGACAAGGTATAAATTTAGGCTTTTGCAATTTAGTTTTTGAGTTCAAATATAAAAAATATATTCAGAAAAATTGTCTAAGAAATGTACCTTTTTCTATAGATTACCAATAAAAATATCTTTTGATTACATTGATTAAACATTCACAAATAATGCCAATAATCTAAAACATTTTTCAGGAAATACAAATTTCTGGTCTTAGACATTTGAGTTAAAAGTAAAACAATAAATTTCTTAATATATTTTCATATTTTATTAGAACTCATCCGTAAAATAGTTTTGTATAAGAAGAAAACTAATTAAATATTTACTTTATCCAAATATTTATGGCTGGATATTGACATTACTCTAAGTCAAACATTTTTTAATGTAAGACATTATGGGAGAGCATTATTCAAAATTAATTGCATTCTATTCAAAAATTTCTTTCTCGGAACTTCAAAACATTGCATTCATTTTCAGCTCTTTTCACACAGACGTCCTAACTTTTATTATTAATTAATTTTGTGATGAGGACAGAAGTCTGAATAACAAAAGAGAACTTTTGTTAAATATAAAAGGCAATTTCAAAAGAAGAGATAACAATAAGCTAAAATAAACTTTAAAGATTTTTTTACTCATATATAAATCTAATATGTGAGATATAAAGTCATAAAATAAATGGTGTTATGTATTAGTTTTATATGTATAGCTATCGATCAAAAAACGGAATAAAGCTAAATGTTTTTGTATTTTAAGAAGCGTAGGAGAATGAATAGTATGCATAAGTTCGATGTAAAAATGACATAAACATACATAAATTAAAATCACTTGAAAAGATTAGAAAAGACATCTAGAAATTAATCTATACAAACAAAGATTTATAATTAGACAATTTTCCTAGCCATCTTAATGGCCGGATAAACAAGACTGGAGGGCAAATGTCGCTTTTATTTGAAGCTGCACAATTTTTCAAAGGAACACTTTTTTGTTATCATATTGTTCAAATTTTATACCATGTTACTAAATAATGGATACATAATTAATTCTACATTAATGAGCAGCATAAAAATTCTGTTTTAATTGTCAAGTTTAACAAATGCCTCGCAATTTTTTCTTTCTTCTGCGTAATAAAGAACTATTTATTGTATCGTATTATTTGGTATAAAGTGAAGTGAAGCCGTACCAGGAACAGACTTATCACAAATTGGCCCTTTAAACCTAGGCGAAGCCAATCCAAAGCCACAGCAAGCCCTGCTAGACGAGAGGAGAGCCTGCTGCCAAACACAAGGCACCACCCCCGTAGCGAGTGGCACAGGAGCGTGCCACCGTCCACCAAAGTCTAGATGGCAAACCACATCAATGAAACGTCCGCACAGGCACCAAGAAACGACACTGGCCGCAACCAACACCCGTACTGCAAAAACAGAGACTGCCTTCAGGAAGGACTATGAGTAGGTGACCCGAATTTTCATTTATCAGCATAGCCACGTCCTATTAAAACTCTGCTTCCAATCATCTTACACACCTATGTCGCCGAGTCAGGTACACAAAGAAGGACGGGCACAACCCCCTTCGAACGAATAATGAGTAACTGCGTTCAAGTCCGCTTTCTAGTGATTTCAAGATCTGTGTTCGAAAACTTCAAGAAACAGTGTGCGAGAACCTAGGTCCCCACACGACTGGCAGCACGAACTAAAGTCCTTGTAAGAAGATCGCTAACAATAGCAGCAATCTGCCTCCTGCTGTAATGTTCAAGGGAAAGATCGGCAAGCGTTCCAGCGTAAAAGTAGCGGGGAAAGTGTTTCTTCCTCAATGTCTTCCACAAGGGACACTCATAGACAAAATCGGTGTAAAGACACAGTATTATTTGGTATTATAAATCTCATTAGAGAATGTTGTCTTGGAATGTCAAAGTTGTAACTGACAAATTCGGCTAAATATATATATATCTTTTTCAGAGATTTATTAGTATTATTTACAGTTTGAGCAAAGTAGAAAAAGAATTCTAGTATGCATTTGGAGAATTACTGAATTTCAATATATTCTAAATATACTATTGGCTATATATAAATGAAATTTTATTTTGTTTCTCTCAAAAGAATTTTAGAAGCAGTTAAAGCTTTCTTAATTCAAGGCAAAGATAAATTAAATTTACCTACAGAGTATAATAGGATGTATTAATCTACTTCTATCGCTATAAATTATGAGTATGTCTTTAGAAGTTTTAATATTCTAGAGAGATAATTGTGAAATTTTAAAGATTTTTCCTTTGACTAGCTCTTTTTTAACACATGAAAAACAAAGAAAAAAATATTTTGTTGTAACTGTCTTCAACTTAAAGTGAAATTATATTGTATATTTGAAATAGGAATTGTAAATTTCTGTAAATCTACTTGTGAAAGGGATGTTAGTTTAAACGCAGAGACTGGTTTTTAATTAAAATATATTAGTATATAATATTTCAACATATAAAGCGAGTAAAATAGTGTGCATACATTCTTCGATTGAGAAAAAAAGTTTTCTATAACCACCACAATTTACACCAAATTTGGTACGAATATAGCCTTACATCTGAATTTATGTACCTCAAAGCATTTTTTGAGTTCCTTAAGATGTAGAAACTCAAATGAGAGTTAACGTTTTTAATTTCATATATTATATAATAAATTCTCTCCCATATTTTTATATCAATAAAGAAGTTTTCTATTTAATGTAACTAAATTATATTTACCCTTCTGAGACATGGGAAGTTTAATACAATTTTTCAATTTTAAAATTTCCTTTCATAATTTTGTTACGAATGTTATTACGAATATTTGAAAATACATGTTATATTTATAATGTCACATTTGTCTCAGGATCCTTTTCATAGTTCCATGGCCAAAGCGAAATCTTTTCTTAATAATATAGTTACTGTTCATTTTCCTTCTAATTATAATTCAGTTTTTGTCACAAAATCTCTTTTCAACGTAACCGATATTCATACTTCATGTATAATAACAAATATTCCATTTTTTTGTTTCAAATATCACGAAAATTCTCTTCTTTTGAATTCTTTTGAATTTTTATTTTTAACGTAAAAATCGTTCAATTGAAAATTAATTGATGAGGAAAAATTATTTTTCCGCGTTTTTATTTATTTTCAACGATTAAAGCCCTCGCAACGATAAATTAAACTGGTTAAATTTTATGGAAAAATGTTTATTGATTCTCTATGAAAATAATGCATTTTTTTAATTATTAAGAAAAATATTTGAGTAAAATAAAATGAAATCTATCTTATGTTCATTTGTGGGTTATAATCCATCTATAAGCAAAGATACAGCCCATTGAATCCTCCGTTTTGACGTTTACTTCTGCCAAACATTTCCACACACAATCACATTTATAATATTATTAGGATTAGGATAGGATAAAATATAATCTATAATGTACTTAAATCTTTTAGATTTGTAAAAATAATTCAATAAATCAAAAACACAGTAACATTTCTAGCAGTACTAAAAACAGCAGTTGAAGAATTAACACTATATAGTTTTCTGGATTTAAATAATAAGATATAATTTAATTTTTTTCTAAAACACAAACAAAATATAAAATCCCTTGTTTCTCCCTCAAAAAACATAGTAAAAAATACATTAAATTTCAATTAAAATAAATTTAAATTACGTTGCACATACAAAATTACCTAAACAATACCGTATTTGATACAGAAAAAGGCAACAAAAAGAAAAACTAGTCGTTGGGGTCCACCTTAATACTTACCCAACATGGATGTGCATAATAAAAAATATAAAAATAAAACATGCGTAAACTATTTTCAAAATGCATTATAATTCGAATAAAATCGTGGTTTGATGACGTCATATACTTTAAATGTTTTATTACTGAATTGCGTAAAATAAACATCCTTATAACTCCAAAATTGATAATCCTATTAACTAACGGTTTACTGCTTCAGATTAAGCGTCTTATTTCCAATTAAAATATATCTTTGAATTGAAATTTTAATGAATTACAGGGTCCTGAAAAATCGAAGAGTGTGAAAAATATGATTACAAATATCTCGGCAACTAATTATCCGATCAACTTCACTCTGTGTGCAAAATTTATGTTGTTTTATTGTCTTTTATATACACTCTTTAAAATAAACAATTTCGAAAAATTTTATATACCTTTTATCAGAACGAATATTTCGAAAGTCCGAAAAAAAAGTTCCGGGTAATCGAGGTTACTGAAATTCAATAAGCTTCTTCCCATTATTACATACTAAGTACATACCAAATTTCAAATCTCTATCTCAATTTTTTCTGGAGATAGAGCGTTTACATACACACACACAGACACACAGACAGACGGACGGCAAAAATAAAATTCTAAAAATATGTTTTTCGGAATCTTCAGTGTCTGAAATTTATAAGTTTCAATTTTTTTTTTCGATTTTCAAAATGATTAAAATACTTACCCTATACTACGTATGATAGGTAAGTAAAACAGGCGAAATCTTAAGTAACAACATTTCTTTCGTGAGAAATGTAATTTTCTTCTAAAAAAGAATCGTGAATAAGAGCAATGAAATGTATTCTCTTTTATGACTTTCCTCATTATTGGATCATCGCCAGGTAAATTGTCGCCTAGATATTTATGACTTTCTTCCCATTGAATCATTTTCTTTACCGAATTTTTACCTCGTCAATCTAAATGGATGGCAAACTAATACTAAGAAAAGTAGTTATCATTTATGTGTCAATAGAGACATCCCTGGAATTTTCCTGTTAAGAATTCTGACAACCCTTAGTGATCAAATGTAAGGAAATGAAAACGTAGTATTTAAGACTTTACGTAGAAGTACACTGCAATGTTCAATAAAGAAAATATTACAATAGTTTATGTATACATAGGGAGATTTTCAAATTAAATACTAAATAAATTTCAGTATTGCATTTTTTCTGATACTTCATTATAGATTTTTCATATGTCATTTCTGTTTTCTTTTTCAATTTTGTATTGCGATTTTTAATTGTGCAATTTTAATTATTGGAAATTAGATAAACACTTCAAATAATTATATATTGCATTTGTTAATAAATGTCAAGTATAGTACACTTTTTCAAAACCAAATTCATTTATTTTTTGAAATTATGTATTTCAATTGCAATGACCCTAATACAAATAAAATTGAATAATAGCTCCAACCATAAGCACTAACAATCCGCAAATTAAAACTAATGAAGCGATCTGTATTCCGATTTACATCCACATGCTTGCATGTAGTTGAATAATTGGAATACTAATAGAAATGATAAAAAGGATTATAAATATACTAAATCTGTTCTGTTAAATTTTTAATTCCATGCGAAATTTGTACCAGAATGCATAGAGATTAATGTCATACTACCCATTGGAAAAGCTGTGGAATTACCATCTGGCTTTAAGGACGAGACATAACATATGCACAATTTTATGTAAAGTTTTTTAATTAGTGAAACTTTTTTTGTTTTTATAAATTCAATATATATCTAGACAACACAGACTGGAAATAAATGACAAAAGGACCACACAATTATTTCATATAATTTTATTTCTCCAAATGGTTTCGGAGAAAAATGTGGACTCACCGCCTATCTGAGATAAATGTTTGGAATATTTGGTCAAAATACATGGTTAGTACATTGTGTTTCCATTTTTGTTTTTATAAACAGCTAGGTTCTGTCAGGCTTAGACTTAACAGTATTCGCACTTGCTTGGATCTGTGGCTTCAAAACTTCTGGAAAAGATAGATAGATTTAGTTCCTGTTGGCATTGCCTGAAGTTTAAACACCATATTTCCAATTAATATATATACATATATTTCACACTTTTTACGTGAAATATTTCACATATTCTATGATAAATGAATAAATGGATAACCAACCCGGAGGATTAAGTTTTCCAACTTTAAAGCTTTAGTTCAAGCCCGGGGTTATAAAAATATACGATAAATACTAAAACAATGATTTCGTAGCAATTTGAGCACGTTAATAGGAATAGTATAAGATTTTTGTTATGTTATTGATAAATAATGTGTGCTTTATGGTAATTTTTATAGGAAGCACTGTGTTGTTTGCCTTAAAGAAATCTGATAATTTCATTAGGATTTCCACTTATTTTTAGAAAATTTAAAGCTTAGGCGTATAAGCTTGTACTATGACAAGCAAATATGCCAGATCTGCATTCTTACGAAATTTAAACTGGGTTATCAAGAATCGTCAAGCAGTAAAAGAATAACTAAGTTATAACTCATAAGGGAACATTTACTAAAAATTTAGGAGCGAAAAACAAGTGAACACACAAACATACACATACAGATATGTGCAGGGTAATTTGGAACTCAAGAGAAAAACTCTTAATAGGTGATATAATACCCTATAAGGATATTTTATTTTATATAGGAAAGCAGGGTCGCAATCTACATTTTTAATAAAATGTACACTATATCTTATTCGAAGTTTAAACTGAAGTTTAATTCATATCATTAATGAAAATATTTTAATGATATTTTCAGTAGACCTATTTTTCTTTCTATGATACCATGCGACATGCTAGAAATGGATAGTAACAAGACGCTTCATGATTCGTATTGTAACTAAGATGTCACCTGACAGAAATTCACAGCACTTCCACACTCACCATGATGTTACCACATTTAGCAAAAGAAGAAGTTATTCTCTACGCAAGTTCACAAAACTTTCTTCCTTTTCGTAACTATTATGAAAGAAAATCTAGGCTTGACTGTCGGTAGGGAAGAGAGTGGATGGTGCTTTAATGAAACTGTATGAATCAAAATAGAATTTTTTTTAAGTTCTGTTAAAATGCTATACATAAACATCTTCATCGTTACAAATTTCATTGCTATTGGTGCATTTTTTTCTTTTTCATCTAAATATTAAACACAAATACATGTACGATAATTGCTTGTAAAATTAAAAAATAGATTCATACTACTATAAACTATAATGTCATGTCATGCTTTAAAATAATATTCAGAACTAATAGAACGTGTCAAAAGGAAGGAATGATGTGCCAATGGGATGTATGATAGCTCTTGAAGTTTGATTCTTTCGTGATCTTATTGCCATTTTGAGTGTTTACCAGGTAAGTAAATTGGAGACCTATGCACTGTAACATTATTGATTTCTTTATTCTTTCCTATTATATATTTTATATTGATTAAAGAATTTGCGATTTCCAGCTAAGTTTAAAACTCCAGTTTTATATAACAATGGGAATTATCAGGAAAATATATTTCAAGTACACATTTCTTAACAATATAAATATTGAATTAAAACTCGTCCAATATGGGTGAGGTAGATACGAGAGAAAATATATAATTAGTATCATTTTAAATGCAAAATTTATGAGAGGGATTTTTAAATTTATCGTTTGTTTCAAAGATGTATCTTAATTTTCAGTTGTTTAATGTTTCCGAAACATAATTCTTCATCATCACAAATTAGTACCAAGAATGAAATTATATACCAGAGACACAATAAGGAATTTATTACAATTTTACAATTTTTTTCTAATAAAGAAAATTGATAGCTTAAAAATACCTCAAAAAATATTTACCCGCCCAAACGTAAAATAAAATAAAGAACGAAAATTTTTCCAATTGTTTATATTTTTAGTTTCGTTCATCTCACTAAACCCTATTTGTCTCAATCCTTTGTCTGTCCGTCTGCCTGTCACAGAGTCCGTTCACTGGAACTGTATAAGTTAGAGACTTGGAATTTTGTATACTTACAGCTGAATACTTACTGCCACACTGGAAATCATAAAATTATGAAAAAGTCTAATTAACGCAAGATATTAATTAAAAACCATCGAAAATTAGCGAAAAATAAACATATTTACCCAAACGAAGAAAGAAGTTAGTTTTGACTGAAATGGTACACAGAGTTCAGAGAATAAATAGAGATAATATGTTTACGTTTGGCTTGACGTTGAAAATGCAGCCCAACAGTCGCACAGAGGAGTGTTTCTGAAAAAAGCTGGACAAAAGTCGAAAAATGAACTTCGTTAAAAACCGCAATAGTTTATTTGTTTGTATAGCTTAGTAGTCAGTGCTTCAGGAAAACACTATTTTAGGAATGTTCGGTAACACTCCCCGTCGCGTTATCAGTCTGAACACAGCTGTCGTGCATCGCAGATGTCTCTTTTCTCAGCGCTGTGGTGAGAAGCGCATTATTTAATTGCATTTATTGTTGTATACAGTGGATATCTGAAAAAACCCTTTATAGACAAAGAAAAGGAATGTATGTAGCTTAAATTACTGTATTTAGTTTTAGTTATAAAGAATATAATTATGAATAAAGCCACATTGTTTTATCTTTAAAAATAACTGTAATTTTTACTAGTTTTTTTTTTAATTATTAGTAATTTATAAATGATTTCCGCCCTTTCCCTGGCAAAACTTTTTGTTGGAATATAAAATTTAGATATTCCTTGTTATATTCAAAGAATAAAATCTTGCCCATACATGCCCTTTTTTTTTACCGTTTTATAAAAAAAATGGTATCAGAAGATGACGATATTTTGAAAACGAAAAATCTTCATTTTTTTTTAGAAACTTCAGTGACAGCAAAAGATGTTTCAAGAAAGTTGCTGTTTGACCTTGTGCAAGATTGTCCTAATAAGAAAATAGATGAAAAATTTGTTCCATGGAAAGTTCCATGGAAAACACATATTCGAATAAAATAAAATAAAATCTATCCTTTGTTTATTTCTGTGTTATAATCCATCTATATGCACAGATACAGGGCCACTGAATTCTCCGTTTTGACGTTTACATCTGCCAAACATTCCCACACACAATCACATTTATAATATTATTAGGATTAGGATAGGATAAAATATAATCTATAATGTATTTAAAACTTTTTTCAGATTTGTTAAAATAATTCAATAAATCAAAAGCACAGTAGCAGTTCTAGCAGTACTAAAAACAGCAGTTGAAAAATTAACACTATATAGTTTTCTGGATTTAAATAATAAGATATCATTTAATTTTTTTCTAAAACACAAACAAAAATTAAAAATCCTTGTTCTCCCCTCAAAAAACATAGTAAAAAATACATTAAATTTCAATTAAAATGAATTAAATTACGGTGCACATACAAAATTGCCTAAACAATACCGTATTTGTTACATAAATAGGCAACAGAAAGAAAAAAAAAGGCGAAATCTTAATTAACAACACTTATTTCGTGACAAATGTAATTTTCTTCTAAAAAGGAATCGTGAATAAGAGTAATGAAATGTATTCTCCTATATGACTTTTCTCATTATTGGATCATCGCCAGGTAAATTGTCGCCTAGATATTTATGACTTTCTTCCCATTAAATCATTTTCTTTTCAGAATTTTTACCTCGTCAATCTAAATGGATGGACAAACTACGACTCAGAAAAGTAGTTATCATTTATGTGTCAATAGAAACATCCCTGGAATTTTCCTGTTAAGAATTCTAACAACCATTACTGATCAAATGTAAGGAAATGAATACGTATTATTTAAGACTTTACGTAGAAGTACACTGCAATGTTCAATAAAGAAAATATTACAATAGTTTATGTATACATAGGGAGATTTTCAAATTAAATACTAAATAAATTTCAGTATCGCATTTTTTCTGATACTTCATTATAGATTTTTCATATGGCATTTCTGTTTTCTTTTTCAATTTTATATTGCGATTTTTAATTTTGCAATTTTAATTATTGGAAATTAGATAAACACTTCAAATAATTATATATTACATTTGTTAATTAAACTTATAATGGATTGTTTGACAAAATATCCACTGCTTAAAACAAAAGATTTTTCGGAGTTTTGACGGCACATTTTAGATTTGATATGGACAATGTATTTGTAACTTACTGTATTTTTAAAGAAAATAAAAAATTCTTCATTCTACATCTACAGCTCATTCTTTATTTTAACTCAAAGTCTGTAACAATTACAACACGAATTAAACTAGTGTCTGAATTGATTAAAATAAATATTGTAAATATTTAGAGAACTTTGCAAAAAATATAATAACACGAGAAGATTGATTTAGAAGGGTGTCATATACCTTGTGGAGGGTAGGGAATTTCACATCGCTTAAGTTTGTTCTGAAATCCAAAGTCATTAATTTCTCACACATGTATACAGACATTGTCATTCATGAATGCATGCAATCGTGAGGTATTTTTATTCACATAGAAATGATTCAAATAGTATTTTTAACACTTTCCAACATAGTTGAAAAATGTTTATGAATTCAGTTTGTCTGTCTGTCTGTCTGTTTGTCCGTGCTCTAACTCACGTAAATATGCTTGGATCGTCCTGCAATTAGTATATGTTATTGAGGCATACTGTGGCATGTTCGGTATTGAAAATAAAGTGTGTAGCACGTACAGTTTTTTTACAGGTACTCTCAAAAGAATTCCGTTACAGTGAGGTTTATGGTGAAAAATCATTTGCGGTTTATTTTAATGATGTTACACAATTTCAAACATATTGAAATTGATATATATCATTAAGTTACACTACAAGAGACTAATTATAGAATGTGGTGTGCTTAGCACTTATAGTTCCTTTACAGGGGTACTCAAAAAAGAATTCCGTTACATTACGGTCTACGAGAAAAAATCGTTTGCAGTTTATTTTAATAATGTTTCACTATTTGAAACATATTGAAATTGGTATACATCACTAACGTGGATTACAAGATCCTTACTATAGAATATTGTGTGTATAGCTTTCATCGTTCATTTACACGGACACACAAAAGAATTTGGTTAAAGTACTGCTTATTAATAATGATTCCTGGGAATGCTTTTTCAGTTGCTGAACAAGTTTTTAAATTTAACTCATTTTTTCTCTATTACATGGTGTGTATGAATTGCATAAATTGTATACAAGGCAGGACAAAAGTTCTTGAGTACATTACCGTTTATAGTCGGAAATTGTAAAAGGGAAACTTAAAACTGTGCTACGCGTTTCCTAACTGAACTAAAATTTAGCATTCTATTTAGTATATAGAATGCTAAATATCTCTATAGATCTATAGATCTATAGAAAATAGATCTATAGATCATATACAGGGTTGCACAAAAGAGCTCGGATATTTTTCCGAATATTGTTGGTAATTCCTGAAATTGAATTTTTAAATATGTTATTCGTTTTCAGAATTGTTTAGTTAGATATCATCTTACACGATTACGGTAAAGATTTGCAAAATTATTTTGGAAGTGTTGGAAAGTGTTACATAACCTATGCTTGACGCATTATTTTTCGTTGTTGTTAAAAGTAAAAATTGTTATTACGAAACAATTGGATATAATTTAAGATACATGGCAGTTACAGCCAAATGAATAATGTTAGTCTAGTCTTTGGAGGGAGGTAACATATTTTATGTTTGTTCTGAAATTCAAACACGCTACTTCGGGCGTCTCTAACCCAGGTACTTCTGTATGGATTGCCTTGTATTTTTAACAATTGGTTGATTTAAGAGGCCCGATTATCTACTCGAGGGATATAGGTCCTAGAGTGACTGCCTTCCAGGGGAGGGTCTTTCTAAGGGATCTTAACCCGTATTTATGGCGAGGTTCGAAGAAATTCACAGAAAACTCCGAACGGTTAGGTCAACGAGCGCGAGAGGGGTTTGAACCCAGCACCTCCCATCTACCAGCTTTGAAAGCAGAACATCTCAGCCACTGGGTATTTTTAAACGAATATCTTTCAAAATTAACGTACTGGTATTAGCTCTACTATCTTCGGCATCCTATACAAAGGCGGTCTTCACCCACTTAAAGCTCTCATGGTGTGCCGTTCATGAAAAAGTATTTAAAAGAAAACTTAAAATGGAGTTGATACCAATCTAATGTAAAAAGAATTACAACACCCTTTAGTTTTAACTTAATTTTTCTGCAGTTTAAGAGTTTTCTAAGCTAAGATTCCGTAAATGAGTCTACAGTCTTTAACGATTCGTGAGCAAATGTTAATTCGAGATACCATTAAATTTTTGTCACAGGTACACACACAAAAAGTCCCCTGATTATAACAATGCATTAAACTATACTCATTAAAATATGTCAATTGGCTTCATAATGAGATCTGTCACTTCCCTATTACAGCCAATGATGTATAAACACTTCAATATACAGATATCACTGATGATTTTAAACTGAAAAAACTGAAACCGGTATGCAGTATTTTGAAAATCTTTAGGTTATATAAATCTTGTTTCATATACTTAAGTCTTATATCATTTTTGTAACTTTAAATGTCTAACCAATGTCTTATGGAATACCGTTGGAAATTATCTCAAGTTTAACGAAAAACCTACCTTTCACACAATGTGTTAAAATTGTTTTTAATGAATTCGTTCATTATATACACTTTGCATATAATGTAATTTTGCAATTATAAAATAAAAATGTATTTTTAGACAAATGGAATTTTTGTGGAATATAGTACAATCATTTTACACTTGTGAAAAGGAAATGGGTGAAAAATAAATGTGTGAAAATTTAATATTATCATCATAACAACACATTGAATTTTTATAAATTAAAAATCATGTCTTGTTTTAATATTTAAAATAGTGATGCACGCTTTATTAAAAAAGCACGCTACTCCTTTTGAACCGTGTTTTTATTATTCAAAATGAAATGCATTCTTAAAAATATGTATTTTATTTTGTTCATTAACTTTGTCAACAAGATATTAAAATCATATTATACGAAAGGTGAAAATTATTATGTATTGAATATTGAAATAAAAAAAATATATAAAACCTAAATCCTTAAATAACATAAAAAGAAGCCCATTTCCTTTTTCTGGATTATAATCAATATATGTACAAAGTTTAAAAGCAATTAATTCAGCCATATTAACAAATTTGAGTAGACAAATCTTGAAATCCATAGTGTCATATGAAAAAGTGGATTCTATTAACTATGCCTATGAGCCCACTAGATTTTTCTCTTACATATTCACTTATAAGTTAAACTCAAAATTCTATTATCTCTCATTTGAACTTTCTGACTTAAATAATAAACAAGAACGAAAAATCATGCGTCAAGCATAGATTACGAAACACTTTCCAACACAGCAAGAAAACTGTAACGAAACTTCACCGTTAAATAAGGTGAAAGAAGATATGTAAATAAACAGTTTAGAAAAATACAGTTTTTGAAATTACCGTCCAGTGTCAAAAAGTAGTCGAATTATTTTGTGCAGCTCTGTATATGATCAATAGATGTGGATATATAGCATGATAAAATTCAGTTCAGTTAGAGTTCAGTTCAGTTCAGTAAAATTCAGTTCACGTTTAGCAACTTTCGCCAATCGATGGAAATGCACTCGAAATCTTTTGTACAGCCCTGTATATTATCTGAAGACTTTTGTACACACCACATATTAAGCTAAAAGGCAACTTAAAACTCACTCGCACCAATTACCAACCATAAACGGCAATGTATCTTTCTCTTTGCGTAGCCCTGTATATGAATTTATTTATATTCCACAAACTTCTATTAGTCTACTAAATATAGTTCAGCAAGAAAGCGCGTAAACACAATTAAAAACTATCCTTAAGCAATTCACGCCCATAGTCTGTAATACTAACGAATTTCCTTGTGTAGCCCTATGTATGGTCAACCGAGTTTAAAAACACACGGACCTACTATGAAAAAAAAAAAGTTAAACTTAAAAACGCAAACCAAAGTTGAAAACGCACTTAGACTGTAAATATCGCACATGGACTGTAACCAATATATTTTGTGTAAATAAACGCAATGCACACAAGAGAGCAATTTATAGTACACCTCAGTAATGCATACAATTTTTATTATGTTTGAAATAGTGTCATATCACTAAATGCCACTGCAAACGATTTGTCCCCATAATACGATGTGCAACAGAATTCTTTTGTTTGATCCTGTAAATGAATAGTCAATGCTTTGCAACACATATTCTACAAAAAGCATGTTTTAATGCTTTTCATTATTATATATAACTTTTATTATGTTTTAAATGACGTAGCGTCATCAAAATGCACTTGAAACGATTATTTCTCATTTAATGTAATGTAACGGAATATTTTTGACTGTCCCTGTGAAAAAAATTTAAGCGATACACACTTCAGTTGAAATAGGGAACATGCTATAGCAAACGATAATAACATAAAACAATTTCAGGGCAATCCGAGCATATTTACGGGAGTTAGAGCATGGATATACTGCAGACGGCCAGACAAACCGAAGTCATATACACTTTTCAACTAGGTTGGAAAGTGTTACAAAACTGTAATTTTAAATGTATTTTTGAATATATCTTTAGTGACACCTCTTAAAAGATCACACCTTACATGTGACGTAATTTTTTCCTTCTTTTACACAAGCTAAAAAAATATTTTAACACTTTGTTGACTATTGACGAGTATACGCGTCACTAATTTAGCTAGGGTTTTTTTTTTTATTCGAAAAGTCTACCAGAAATTTTGATTAGTAGTCTTTGCTTTACTTAATCACGGAATGTCTGCCATTAAATAAAGCAAAAAATACTGTTAAAACATCCTGGTCGATATTTTGAAAAAAATAAAAAGTCCTAAATTAGCAATACTGCTTGTCAACAATGTATTAATAATTGCAATTTAAAGAATGTTTTTTCTTCCTTTAATTTTTTATTATTATTTATAAGCATGTGGGTGAAAAAACATCATTTTTTTAAAAACGAAAGCTTCCAATTATTCGCATTTTCCTTTTAGGTAGCTTTCAATACAAAAAAGTCCTTCCGGCCTCTACCGGGAGGAAACGGTAGCTTTCCTATATCTTCGTTTTAAAATTTTAACTAATGTTACACGAAAACAGCAAGTTAAAATGCAAAGAAAACGTTTACAAAAGATTCGTTAATACTCAATTTGATTAAGAAATTCACAAAATTATTGAGTAATAGCCAAATTGACTTCATTTCTGAAGACTTACTTGGTCGCCAAATTTGGCAATATTTCGCCAAATGTCGCCAAGTTTGGTTAGAATTTGGCGCTAACGGATATGAATATATAGTTTTATGCGTATGATGGGGAAAATTATTACAACAATGAAAATTTTTATAATTTGCTGTCTTGTTTCAAAATGTCAGCCACCCTAGAATTTCAAACTGCTCTATCTCAGCCATTTTTTAAGATAGTGGTAAACCAAAAAATGCTCTGGAATCCTCGTATCAAGTTCTAACACTTAATTAAAAAATAAATTTGAATTTTTAACTTTTTTGTATATTTATATTAGTTTTAAATTTTTAAATGGCCGCCATCTTGAAACAAAATGGCGGACCAAGCTGGCCAACGAACTCGGTCGAGACATTGATGAGCTTAATACAGACAATTAGTTTCATCAAAATTAATTTATAAATACGAGCGTTATCGTATGACATAGGTCAGATATATATATATAGATAGATATATGGATATATCTATATATATAAATCAACATTTGAACGGAGGGTGGTTTTGGGGTCTGGGGGTCATGATTACTGAAAATATATCGGAATTTTCCGGAACTGCTTTCCTACGAACTGCTGCAATAGGTAGCTTTATACTTTTTTGTATTGAAAGCTACCGAAAAGTATAAAGCTACCTATTGCAGCCGTTCGGAGGAAAGCAATTCCGGAAAATTTCGATATATTTTCACCGATCATGATCCCCAAAACGACCCTCCGTTCAAATGTTGATTTATATATATATATATATATCGGACCTATGTCATACGATAACGCTCGTATTTATAAATTAATTTTGATGAAACTAAATGTGTGTATACCGAGTTCGTTGGCCAGCTTGGTCCGCCATCTTCAAGATGACGTCTACTCAAAATTTTAAAACTAAAATAAATATACAAAAAAGTTAAAAATTCAAATTTATTTTTTAATTAAGTGATAGGCCTTGATACAAGGATTCCAGAGCATTTTTTGTTTTACCTAATTTTAAAAAATGGCTGAGTTAGAGCAGTTTGAAATTCTAGGGTGACTGACATTTTCAAACAAAACAGCACATTACAAAAAAATCTACGATTAATTTATGAGTTTTAGTGAACGCGATTTCTTGCAAATTATTTTCTTTCATTGTTGTAATCATTCTCCCAATCCTACGCATAAAACTATATATTCATATCCATTATCACCAAATTCTTCCCAAACTTGGCGCCATTTGGCGAAATATCGCCAAATTTGGCGACCAAAATAAGTTTTCATAAATGAAGCCAACTTGGATATAGCTCAATAATTTAGCGAATTTCTTATTCAAATTCAGTATTAACGAATCTTTTTTAAACGGTTTCTTTGTATTTTAGCTTGCTCTATTCGAGTAACATTAGCTACAATTTTAAAACGAAGATATTGGAAAGCTACCTCTTCCTCCCGGTACAGGCCGGAAGATCTTTTTTCATTCATTTATCTAAGTGAGATATCATGAATTAACGATAATTTGTTTGTGCTAGATTTTTTCGCGTGAATTTTCGTCCGTGCGAGATTTCGTCCCATTACTATTGTTATTAAACATGAAATTTATTTTTAATATTTGAAATATCTTCAGTGTAAGAATGTCATTTGTGTATATTAGGTGAAAAATCTGATATTTTTATGCATTCTGAAGTTGTAAAAAAATTTGAAATGTACCGAATGTAGATACATTAAGATATAATGGTATACATTGGGGTATAATTAACCTTCTCACTGCCGTGAAATGGCATATCCATTCGCTATGCTGTATGTTTCCCTACAATAATCACATTTTTAAAATTAATATATTTCTATAAATACAATGCAGTTCTAAAATTTTGAGTAATGATTGATATTCTGAAGGCTTATACTCATAAAATTAACAAAGTTTCTTATATCAAGTTTGAAAATTCATCTTTTTTTAACATTTAAAAAAAATACAGATAAAACAGCATTAAAAATTTGCCCTTTTGCTTTACGGTCAGGGGTTAAGAGAAAATAAGGAATATTGAAGGTAAAAAATATATCATCAATTTAATATTATCCAGTATTGTCAGTTGACGCAAAATTTAATGGTCTAAATAAAAATATAATAATTTTGTCAGCAGTTAAAAGAAACTAATTATTAGCACTATTATACTCGTATGAGAATTTCTAGTAAATTGTTGCATGAAATACGTATATACAAGAGTAAGTCATTAAGTAAGTCACAAAAGATAATTAAATAATAACTTACAATGGTATTCATTTCAAAACTATTTTTATTTTTCAACATATTCTCCTACCAATATTTATGCACTTATATCACCGTTTTATCAGTGTCTCAACAACAGCTGCATAATATTCTTTTGGTTGCTCTCTCAGCCACATTAGGATTTCAAGTTGAAGCTTTTCATCATCTGTGAACATCATCTTGTTTTCAAGATGGTTTTTTAATGGACTAAACAGATGAAAATCGAAGCGCTAAATCGAAGCTGTATGGTGGATGTTGAAGAAGTTGCCAACCAAACTTTTGAATTGTCTTCCCGGTGTTCAACTTGAAGCCCTAATGAGGCTGAGACAGCAACCCAAATTAATGTTATGCAGCTGGTGTTCGGGCACTCAAAAAATGGTTGATATAAGTGCATAAATATTGGTGGAGAATATGTTGAGAAATAAAAATAGTTGTGAAGTGAACATCATTGTAAGTTATTAGTTAATTATGTTTTGTGACGTACTTAATGACTTACCCTCGTATAAAAATATTTTTTACATCTAATTTTTTTCACAATTAATCATGCGTTACGTTTCAGAAAAAATTGTACACACAACAAATCTTTTCTCAAAAGCTCATTTGGATGCAGCGAATGATTAGATAGTCAATGTGAAAACAAGTTAAGTTTTAAATTTATGTAAATTTACAAAATTAAATCCTCATATATGAACCTATTTGTTAAAAAAGCAAATCGATTTCAATTACCAATAATCTAGGATTTCTTTATGAGAATAAGTTACTATCAGCATGGTTTTGCAAAAGTTTGTGACATGATATTAATATTTATCAAAGGTGACACTGTAAGAAGTGGAATATTTTAGATCGGGACTAAGTGTCGCCGACATTTATTTATCGATAATATACATCATTTTTATCTTTCTTTCAATCGATAGAAGGTAACTTTGAAAATAAATGAAAAAGTACATTACATAAAAAATATTTAATATATTTAAAGTTTTTAAGACAATTTTAGAAAAAAAAAAGATATTCTTGTCTCTCGATGAAGTGTAAAAAAAAAAACTAAATAATTTATTATATATTTAAAAAAGAAAAAATTATAACATACAAAACATTTTACATTTCATTATTAAGTAAAAAGAAAAAAAGAAAAACTAACAGTTAAATTGCTTTATCATAAGTAAAATGTCGTGAAATTGATTAAAATATTTAACTAATTCCACTTTATGTTTTACCATTACAACTGCAGATCAAATTTATACAAAATGCATTATCCTACAAACATAGTAATGTGAAAGTGAAAAAAAACCCATTTCATTTAATTAACAAAATTTCAATGGAATATTTTCCGTCTTTATTTCGAACTTGTAGAAATGCTTTTCACTGTAAAAAATAATGTAACTTTTGACAGAAAACACGTATTTTTACAACTTAAATTTAATTATTTGGTAAAACATGATTAAAAAATCGCATTTTCCTTAAGTTTTGAATTCATATACAGCAAACATCAAGCAGGGCGGTCGCTCTGCCAAGCCAAGCTTTAAAAAAAAAAACGCCACACAAACAACGCCAAGAACTGAACTAGACCGCTACTGCTTATTTACAGGAATCAACTTCGCAATGTTAAATCGACAAAACATGCCAGATTAAAATATCAGATATATAATAAACCAAGCGTCGCCGAAATAAAAAACGAAAACTAGAAGAATCTAATGAAGAATTTCTTCAATTTAAGACCAAACTCATCTTCATAAGTGATTTATAAACAGAGATATAGATTTTTTTTTAAAACGTCGAGTTACTTAAAATGATCACTTTTTTCTTCGTCAAACTTTTTTTTTCAAACAACCTACAGACCTTAATATTCGGCAGAATAAAAAAAGGATTGCATTTTTGGACAAGTAATTACGTAATCTATGTGCTTTTATAAAATTCAGTGTAAAAAAATATTATTTTCTATCCTTAATTAGCAAAAAACTGTTAATTAACTTGGCGATTAAAAAAATATGCCAAAACAGAGATAAAACCCGCCAACGACCATGTACCATCTGTATTAAAATAGCACAAATCAGTTACAGGTTATAATATAACCACATCAAATTTCATCTGCAAGTCAGCCATTTTCTTCTGAAGATATATTTTTTTTTTAAATAAAACTTCACAATTATAAGAACACATATTTTATCAAATAATTAAATATGACTGCAAACTGTGGCAGATGATTGTTTCTAACATGAATAAGTATGAGAAATTGCCGGTTAGGAATATGGATCTGGGTAGCTCAGTCGCAGAGCGTCGGCATGGTACGCATAAGGTCCCAGGTTCGAGTCCAGGCCCAGGTCAATTTTTCACTCATGTTTGTTTAGTGTATTTAATTGTCTGATAAAATGCGTGTTCTTTTAAATATTGTAAAATAAAGTAATCAGACGTAGTGTTTATGCTTTAAAAATATTTTCAATATATAATTTACGTTTTTAGAAAGATCTTTAAAAATAAATTAGTTTTTGAGGGAAGATGTACCTTCTAAAATGTATACATTAAGAGTTATTGCCATTTAAAATTTCTTTCCAAACGTAAACAAAAATTTTGAAATGAATTAAATGTGATTCATTTATTTCTAAAAATAAAAAAACACGGTAAAGGACAGGCATTTCGTTCGCAGGAATACCTTTCACGTCATCTACTATATATACGAGGCTAGCGAAAAAGAAAGGCTACCGCGGTGCTTTACGCGTATCTTTTTTTACAGACCGCGGGATTCACGTGAGGCTCGAATCCACCAATGCAGGTGTACGAAAAGAGCATCACGTCACTCTAGCGGTCTGTAAAAAAAAGATAAGTGGAACGCACCGCGGTAGCCTGTCTTTTTCGTTAGCCTCGCTATATATATAAAACACAAACGGAAATTTCGTTCCGTTCCTTTATAACTCGAGATTTGCTGAATGGAATTTGATGGAACTTGCACTGTTCGAGAGATAATTTTTCAGTGAAGGTTTTAGTATGTAACGCAACGTTCTACGTATAATAGCTATCGAATTATGATAGAAAGTTCTGTTATTTTGGCCGAAAAGGTTACCATTGCTAATTTTTTGGCTATCATTACTGTTGCAGAAAGAAATGAAAAGGCTATACATCTCGAAAAATAAAAGAAAAACTGTTACTAATTTTATTTAAAAAAAAAAAAAGAAAGAAAGAAAGAAAGAAAAAAAAAAGAGTTTTGATGAGAGAATATTATAAAACGAAAATATTTAATTTAAACATGATTAGAAATGTTCATAATGCTTAAAACATTATTCAAGGGGCAAGATTTCTATTGAAACAAATTTGGCGATTTATCTTTTGTTTTTGGCGATTTTGATTTTACTTTTGACCCCAAACAATTTGATTTTAAGCCAAAAAGTGTCTTTTTTTTGTTGCAGAAAGAATTGAAATGGCTATACATCTGGAAAAATAAAAGAAAAAACTGTTACTAATTTTATTTTTTTTAAAAAGAAAGAAAAGAAAAAAAAAGAAAAACAGTTTTGATGAGAGATTTTAGGCCAAAAGGTGTTTTTTTTTTCAAGTGTACGACTGCATTTTCGCAGTATTTTTTTTTTTGGTACTTTTTGGTTAGCCGGGCGCCAGTGATATATATATATATGCACACACATATATACACATATATCTACACAAATACATGTATATACATATATATATATATATATATATATGTGTGTGTGTGTGTGTGTGTGTGTTCATATATCACTGGTGCCCGGCTAACCGAAAAGTACCTTTTTTTATTCAAATGCAAACTATATTAATGGCAATATACTTCTATTTACTTCTACATATATGAAATTTCGTTCCGGCTGCTTATAACTCGAGTTCTGCTGAATGCATTTTCGTAGAACTTAAACTAAGATAATTTTTAAGGGAAGGTTTTAATGTATAACATATCGTTCTACGTAGCTTAGTTATATAATTATTCTGGGAAGTTCTATAATCAGATCAATCCGATTATGAAAGATTAGCCTTTTTAAAAGATTTTGCCGAATGTATTTCGATGGAACCTATACTGTTAAATAATTTTCTAGGGAACGTTTTATTATATAACGTTGCTTAGTTCTAGAATTATAGGGGGAAATTCGAAAATCGGGTGACCATTTTTTTAATCAAATATTAGCCTTTTCAATATTTGATTCCGATTATGAAAGATTAGCCTTCTAAAAAAGTTCTACTGAACGGATTTTGATGAGAATTGTATTGTTAGTTAGATGCTATTTCAGAAATGGTGTTAATGTACTATATATTGTCCTACGTTGCTTAGTCCAACAGTTATGTGTGAAGGTTATATAGTCAAGTGAACCCGATTCCGAAATATTAGCCTTTTTGATAGTTTTTACTGGGCGTATTTTTTGCGACTTGCATTGTTAAGTAGATAATTTGTAAGGATTGTTTTAGTATATTTTATATCGTTTTGTTGTTTTAGAATTATGTGGAAAAGTTCAATAATCAGATTATCAAAGATTAGCCTTTATAAAAACTTCTTCTGAATGGATTTTGTTAGTTAATTTGTTTGCATTGTTATTTCGATAATTTTTAGTGATGGTTTTAGTATATTGCATAGACATAATAATTTAGACTAAGTGAAAATTTTGGAATAAAGGGGACAAAACCTTTCTTTTAAAGAAAGTACAGAAAGGGGGGGTATAAAATTGATGAGATAGGTTAAACAAAATAATATTTGACCAATATTAAAAAAAAGCAAAATCAATTCCAAGAATTCACAACACTGAAGCTGTGATCGTATAGATTAATCCTTGTTTAAGAGACCATGAGTAAATAATTAAATTTTGAATAAGTAATTCATTATTATAAAATGCTCTTCATAAGACTTTAGATCAAAATGTTAAAATTACTTTATATAAAAAAATCAGATAAGTATGTCCTGTAATTAATTAAAGAAAAGTAAAAGATCTCAGTTAATTAAATAAAATAAGTTTGAATATTAAAATTTACAACATCCAGAAAATTAGCAGTTTACTTTTTTATTAGATTTAATGCTTAAAATAATATTTAGAAATTCCATGACTAGAGAATACAATAATTTACTTTAATTAATTTATTTATTTATTTGCTTATTTTACCAGAATTAATATTTAAATCAATTAAAAGACATTAAGTAAAAGGATTAATATAAATCCTAGGGAGATTGATTTTCGTAAGTTAAATAAAAAGTAAAATACTGAAAGAAGACCTTTTGAAGTAATTAAGCAAATAATCAAGAAAAGAAGACAGAGAAGGAATTAACTTAGAAAGAACAAACATTTATTAACAAGTAACACTTTAAATGACTTAAATATCATCTTATATATATATGTATCAAAATACTAAGACACAGATAAGTTCCGTCATATCAGACAGAAAACATAGTTTATAAATCATAATAATGATAAGAATTGTTTTTACTTACAAGGTTTCTTAATTTTGGAAAACTAAGCATTATTTGGATAGGACGTTACTTTCGAGAGGTATTCATCTTTCGAGGAGGTAACCTAACGATCAAGACTTTCACTCAGAACTTTTCATTTTTAGAGGGAATTTTCACAGTTGAGACTTTGTGTCAAGAACATTGCACAACTTCACCATGCGCTCTTCAAAACACACCTTGCAGGAGTGCAATTTTGATATTTCACAGTATCGCCGAAAGTATTCATCAATACTTTTTTTTTTTTTTGCACCTATACGCCTTTAAGCTGTCAGTTCCACATTCACGGTTGTCGGAACTGGAGTTTGTGAACTCACAGGTTGAGATTTGTCGATTAAGGATTTTAGCAATCTAATCCTATATAACTAGTTATTCCTGCAGAAAATTACGAGATACGAAACGGTATGAGTCTTTTCATTGAAGAACATCATATCATATTCACTTCGTCTTATATATGCTTCGATAAGCTGGAGTCTAATATGCATAGTTGTTTCAATCAGTTAAACGTAACAAAAACAAACTTCCTCGGATTCTTAACAACTTTTTTTTTTCCAATAACAACATATCATTCTCGTCCTTTCAGGCCGCGCAGCATACAACCATTTTCTATCAACTCACTGTCGCTACTGCCGGGAGAGAAGTGTCTCTCTCTCGAAAAATTTCGCCACCGCCTAACCGGCGGGGTGAGGGAGGGAACCCTCCACCCTCACACACCCAAACTATCCGAGCTTCAAAACATGACTCCCTCTGCTAACTAGCTCTTCGTTTCCTTGGTAACGCTGGACCAGGGGGTAAAAAGGGTCAACGCTGATTGGTTGAGTGGGGGGAGCAAATAACACGCCTATTGGATTAGTTGTTGCTAGGTGAAAAATCCTAGCTACAATTCCTGGAAGTAAGGCGCTCGTGGGCATCGTTGAAAAACAGCTGTATGTCGGGTCCCACGAAAACAACTATCCGCCCGCTGACACCTGCCATAAACAACGACTCGAAAGCAATATACTGATGCATCTTCCCAACAAGCCTTCGAAATAGTTTTATGACTCTCTTTACTTAGGGTAATAAAAGTTGTACACAATACAACTGACAATAATGCTTCAGTTATTCCCATGACTTCTTATAAAGGCCTTTTGTACTTTATCCAATCTGCCTGTGTGTTCCGAATTTACGATCCCTTAAATTACGTGAGAATTTCAAGTAAAAGTTGTTTGCGTGGAAACTATCTCATAGTGAAAAAAGAAGAACTTGGGTGGTCTTGACTTATAGAAAAATACAAATGTTTGGATTTTGAAAATAAGAGTTTTAATTAATAATGTTTAAGAAAAATAAGAAAAAGGAGGAGGGGGGTTTGATTAAATATTAAAATAGAATGAGTTTATAAAAAAGAAATGTTTTAAGATATTAATGAAAATATAAATATAAAAATTTAGATTAAATTACCTCTAACACTAAAATTTTGACTGCACATTAGAAAATATAATAGCGCAATCGCGTCATTTTTCAGTAATGTGGAAGAATATTCCACGTAAATATACAGATTGCTTTCAAATACAAGGTCAAATTAAACGATATATTTCGTTTGATTCAGGGTTCATTTGTAGAAGCCGACTAGCGCAGTGGGCGCAGCGGGCGTAGCTTGCTAGTTTTCCTATAAATTAATGAAATCCAGTTGTTAAATTATTTTTGTTTTAGAAGTGAAGTTTCCATTTAAATTTATTGTAACAGTACAATGTTTAATTGAATAAAATAAGGTAAATCTAAGAAATTGCTAAGAAATTCCAAACATGCACAGGGCAACGCAAAAAAAATAAAATAATAATAAACAAAAAATAAAAAATAGATAAATAAATAAATAAATAAATAAAAATCAGCTTTCAGAAATTCTAAAAATTGTTCCGCTATTCATATTATGTATCTTCGGGGTCCATCCTCCCACTTTCAGCCCTCCCACCCAAAGGGGGCACTTTTCTAAATTTTGCCGACACCTCTCATGTGATATATCGTTGGAAAAGTCTGTGAACGCTTAATCATAATATGCAGGGGGGTGGGGTATTTTCTAAATTTTGCACATACCCCTCATGTGATACATCGTTGGAAAGGTCTGTGACCGCTTAATCCTATTATGCGTCTCCGGTGTTCATCCCCTCTTTTGCCCCCCAAGCGCGATTAGCTTTCACCACCAGGGGATGCTTTCCTATATCTGTTCCTACGAGACGGATCACGACGGGGTATGGCTCATTCGACTCGACATCAATAGAGCTTTCCGATTTTAGTTCGTTTTTTCACCACCAGGGGTCACTTTTCTATCTCTGGTTCTATGGGCTAGATCACGACGGGGTACAGTTCATTCGACTCGACATCTATAGCCTTAACGATTTCAGTGCCCGAGGTTCATACAGAACAGATTGCGCTACCTGGTGGTGGAAGATGGAACTTGAGCGTGCGCAGCACAACTGCTATACGGTGCCGAAGGCAGCGGGGACCCGTGTCGGAAGTTAGTTTGGTTAGAGGTTTATACTATTCGATGTGCAAATTAAGGGATTATCCGGTGCCGAAGACAGCCGAGAACCAGGTCGGATGTTCGTTCGGTTCGAGGTTTATCTTATTCGAGGTTTTACAAGATTCGAGGCCCCGATATAAATTAGGGGTCCGCTAGCGGGCGAAGCCAGCTAGTGCTAATAATAAAAGAGCGTGATATCACGTTTGATTTCAAATGCAGCGCTGACACGCTATGTACGTATTGCATTTTTATTCATTTCATCGATAAGTCAGTGATATTTTTTAACGGGGGATAACAAGTATTATAACAAGCCACATTTAGTATGTTGTTATTAGTTTAATTTAAAAATCTACTGGTATTTCTAGTTAACCTTTTAAACAATGACTGAAAGTAAAATGTAATTTTAAATTATTTCTCATGTTTAGATTATTTAAATTATGTTTATTCTGTTTTAAAAAAAGAAATGATATCTACAAAAACAACTTTTCAAAAGTAAAAAAAAAGCCAAGCGTAAAAGAAAAAAAAAGTTGTGGCTAAAAAATGGTGTGATATCAAATTTCCAAGCTATTATATTACTTTTTTAACTTTTTTCCATTAAATAAGTTATCATATATATAAGTCGAGTGCCTACGTATATGTTAATAGAAATCGTTTTCTCTTGTACTAAAAACATCCTAACGAGTTTCTGAAAATTCAATTTTTTTCAAATTATGCATGATGGGCTTGGCGGCCATCTTTTCATATTTCTAAGCACCCAAATTTCTAAAGTAAAAGCGTAATATGTTTGCAATGTAATATGTTTATAACAATTTCGAACTTCAGATTTTAACTACGGACAGATAAATTAGATAAGACTGATATTTTGAGAAATTGATTTTTACTAGTTTGAAATTATTAACTACTGTAAAAAATAAATCATAAGATGAATCTTTAAGATAAGTCATCATTATCTTAAGACACAATTTTCAGATCATACAAATCTATAAATGAAACGCTTAAAATATTTGCTTAAATAACAATTTTGAACTTCGGATTTTAACTACGGATTTGGATGCTTAGAATTTTGTGAATAATATGCAAAGATGGCCGCCAAGCCCATCATGCATAATTTGAAAAAAATTGAATTTTCAGAAACTCGTTAGGATGTATTTAGTACAAGAGAAAACGATTTCTATTAACATATACGTAGGCACTCGACTTATATATATGATAACTTATTTAATGGAAAAAAGTCAAAAAAGTAATATAATAGCTTGGAAATTTGATATCACACCATTTTTTAGCCACAACTTTTTTTTTTTTTTTTTTTTTACGCTTGTCTTTTTTTTTACTTTTGAAAAGTTGTTTTTGTAGATAAGATTATTCCATGTACAGAAAACGCAATTATTGTATTATTTTTTATATGTCCTTGGTAAAATGTTTAAAATGTGATATAAATCGATAATTGTCCTTATTAAAATATTTAAAATGTGATAAGAAGTACGGCAATTAATAAAATAGAATCACGATAGAAAGTATATATTAATCTATTTTCTTCAAAATAGGTAGCATTAAATATTACACGATGCACTATATCTAATACTTATAGAGTAAGTTTTGGAATCAATTTATCGATATTGACTTTCTAACTTGTGTCTCTGCGATCGGTTTCAGAGGGAAATGGAAATGTTTCTAGAAGCGTGGGCAAGTATGAAATTACACCGAATGTAGTTGTAATGTTTTTTTTTTTTTTTTTTTTTTTTTTGTATATGTTTCTTCCATATTAGGGAACGATTCTGTATTATTTTACTAATACAGAATATATATACGCGAATCTCTTGTACATGGTGTTATAATTTAATTTTAAACAATCTAAAATTTTATATTTTCTGTACGAAAGTTAGAGTTTCACTACATCTCCCCTTCATTTTGTTTTATACGCTAACCAATTTAAGTATTTAAACGCTAGTCAATTTAAGTAATGATTTGAAAATTTTAATCTATTGGTAGAGAAGCAGCTTATCTTACATTTTCGTTGAAAATATTTCTGCAGTAAAATTATTCAGAGTGGCCAAGATAAAAAAGGCCCGGTATACACAAGTACAAATACTTACTAATTCTGATTTAAAAGAGTAAATACGGAATATTATGAATAACAACATACTAAACATTGAATAGTTCACAGGAGGTGTTGTTATTCATCGTATCCTGTATTTACTACTTTTAAATAAAAATTAGTAAGCATTTCTATTTCTGTATACCGGGCCTCTTTTATCTTGGCCACTCTGTACTATAGTTAACGTGTCGTATTTGCATTTAAAAAATTAGAGAAGGATAGGCAATTAGAGAAGGATATTTTGCTATTCAAGCTGAAGCTTCTGCTAAAACACATTTGAAAATGTGAAACACGTAAAATTGCACTTGCTTTAGACCGAATTGTTTTATTCAATTAATAGTGAAAAAAAAGTTTGATGTTTATTTATTTATTTTCTTTTGAATATTATTCACGAAAATGAGTATATCTAAAATTCAGTCCTTGATATATTTTATTTTACAAAGTACTGATGCTTTAAATCGTGAAAAAAATACAAATTTAACTAAAAGAGTGAACATGTACTGAGTCAGGTAACCTTTAAAGTGTCAGAAATTTGATTTTTTTTTATTAGCTTATAATTAAACATGATTCTTTAGAAACATTTTAAAATATACTCCATGCCAAAATTCACTTTAGAAGAGGTGTTATGTCTGAAAACAGTCTGAGATTTTTTTTTATATGATCAAGGGGTAGTTTTATCTTTGAAGTCAATTTTCTCAAAACAGCGATTTTGGTCATTGCGCGCACGATTTAAGAAAAATGATTGGTTAGAATTTCATGAAATTCTGACTGAATATCTTAACCATACAGATGCGCAAAATGACGTACTATTAGTTTCTCAAGCAACAAGTTAAAATTCATGACTACTTTTTCATTAAAAAAAACTCGATATTTCGAATTTCTCTAACAATTTTTTTTTCTCAGGATCTACACATTTTATTTTCTTTATCGTAGGTCATTTTGAGAACACATTATATATGTACTCATTAAAAAAAAATTGGCTGGTTTTAGCAATTCAAATGTGCAAAATCATGCGCGCAATACATGCAAGAATAACTCTTTCGTAAAAAATTATTATATTTTAAAATAAATTTACAAGCTTAGTTTATACATTTTTGGAGAATTTTTATTTATAAAAGAAACCTTTATTAATATGTAATTTAAATTTTATAATTCAAAGTCAATCACTGTAATTTTTATAGATGTCCCTTTTTTCATGTATTTTGTGAGTTCAAAGGTTACCTCACTCCTTAAGAGTTCATAAACGTGTTTACATTGCAATATTTTCATCTGTATAAGGGAAGGGGAAAGTTTTTGTAAAAAAAGTGTGATGAAGTATTACCGAAATTTAATAATTTCTTAAAATTTTGCTATAATGTAGAAATTAATTTTTGCTCAAAAATTTCAATTATAAACTGTACAAAAATCTTCAACTTTTCATTCTATCTAACATGTTTGTAAACCTCATGAAACTTGCTTAACTAAAAAATTAAATCTCTTTTGCTTTTTACTTCCCATGTAAAGTATATAAACATGTTGCCTTACAAAACACACTTTAAATCTTCATATTTGTAGAACAACGTTTTTTTTTTTTTTTAATGGATTAGTAAATAAGAAAGTTCAAAGCCTAAATAAAAATATCGAAGCTTAAATCTACATAATTATTGAAATATTTCAAGAAACATTGTAGAAATATAGTGAACGGGCATATTTCATATTATTGAAAATATTTAAATAAATATTTTAAAAAACATTTGTATTATTTTCTCTTCCTGTTTCACAATTTTGCTGATATGACGTAAACAGAATTTATATGTAAGAGAAAAGACAAATCGTATTTCAATAACTGCATTATCGTTAATAGCCGGAAGCTACGAAATTGTCTCATCTAAACTTTTCTGTTCATTGGTAGTTTTGAAGTGTATATTTCATTTCCTCATTTTATTCTTAAGGGGATGTATGAATTCTCCGTTATTTCAAAGAAAATAAAAAAAAAAAGAAATCCTTAGAATAGCGAATTCTAAGCATAAAATGTGTTACATATCGAATAACGAGAAGGAATATGAATTGAAACAATTGTTATGAAATAGTTTTGTAACAGTTTCTTGAATTCGCTGTCCATGGTTTTATCTCAGTGGAATGAAAAAAAGACGTTCAGGAATATATTGTAATTTCACTTTAATAATGAATGAAAATCTTTCTTTTTCAATAGTTCATATTTAAATAATTAACAAAATTTAAAACAAAAACTGTAAGTATAGATTATTACAGATACAATTTTATGTAGAATTCGATGAGAATTCTAGTGCAAAATTGCAAAAAATGTCCCTTTTTTGATACATAAAAGCTGGCAAAAGAAAAAAGAAAATTTATTTGTATATCAAATATGTGAAAAACATCTGCATTAAATTTTTCATATTTCTTCATAATTTTCATCTTTTAGAAATCATTTTTAAGGGTCAATTTTTTTGGCTAAGGAAATATCGCTATTTATTTTTATCTCAGATGCAAAGAATGTTGAATACAATTTTATCAGTTGCTCTTTTTATCGGTATCCCTTCATAATTTATTTTTCTACTGACATTTCTATTTTATTTTTAACTAAATCTCCAAATATGTCTCAGTATGATTTATTTTTTTTAATGAAAGTAAATATTTTAAATAATTGATGTTTATTAGAAAATAAAATAAATGTCAAGTATAGTACACTTTTTCAAAAGCAAATTCATTTATTTTTTGAAATTATGTATTTCAATTGCAATGACCCTAATACAAATAAAATTGAATAATAGCCATAAGCACTAACAATCCGCAAATTAAAACTAATCAAGCGATCTGTATTCCGATTTACATCCACATGCTTGTATTTAGTTGAATAATTGGAATACTAATAGAAATGATAAAATGAATATAAACATCCTAAATCTGTTCTGTTAAATTTTTAATTCCATGCGAAATTTGTACCAGAATGAATAGAGATTAATGTCATATTACCCATGGGAAAAACTGTGGAATTACCATCTGGTTTTAAGGATGAGAGATAACATATGCACAATTTTATGTAAAGTTTTTCAATTCATGAAACTTTTTTTTTAATAAATTCAATACATATCTAGACAACACAGACAGGAAATAAATGACAAAAGGACCGCACAATTATTTCATATAATTTTATTTCTCCAAATGGTTTTGGAGAAAAATACGGACTCACCGCCTACCTGAGATAAAAGTTTGGAATATTTGGTCAAAATACATGGTTAGTACCTTGTGTTTCCATTTTTGTCTTTATAAACAGCTAGGTTCTGTCAGGCTTAGACTTAACAGTATTCGCACTTGCTTGGATCGGTGGCTTCCCAAACGTCTGGCAAAGATAGATTTAGTTCCTGTTGGCATTACCATATGGCATATATATATATATATATATATATATATATATATATATATATATATATATTTACACTTTATATGTGAAGTATTTCACATATTCTACGATAAATGTATAAATGGATAACCAACCCGGAGGATTAAGTTTTACAACTTTATAGATTTAGAGCAAGCCCGGAGTTATAAATATATACGTTAAATACTAAAACAATTATTTAGTAGCAATTTGAGCACGGTAATAGGAATAGTATAAGATTTTTGTTATGTTTTTGATAAATAATGTATGCCTTATGGTAATTTTTTTAGGAAGCACTGTGTTGTTTGCCTTAAATAAAACTTATAATTTCATTAGGATTTCCATTTATTTTTAGAAAATTTAAAGCTTAGGCGTATAAGCTTGTACTATGACAAGCAAATATGCCAGATCTGCATTCTTACGAAATTTAAACTGGATTATCAAGAATAAGAGATTCGTCAAGCAATAAAAGAATAACTAAGCTATAACCCATAAGGGAGCATCTACTAAAAATTTAGGAGCGAAAAACAAATGAACACACAAAGATACACATACAGATATGTGCAGGGTAATTTGGAACTTAAAACAAATACTCTTAATAGGTGATATAATACCCTATAAGGATATTTTATTTTATATAGAAAAGCAGGGTCGCACTCAACATTTTTAATAAAATGTACACGATATCTTATTCGAAGTTTAAACTGAATTTTAATTCAAATTATTAATGAAAATATTTTAATGATATTTTCAGTAGACCTATTTTTCTTTATATGATATCATACGAAATGCTAGAAATGGACAGTAAGCAAGACGCTTCACGATTCGTATTGTAACTAAGATGTCACTGACAGAAATTCAAAGTACTTCCAGACTCATCATGATGTTACCGTATTTAGCAAAATAAGAAGTTATTCTCTACGCAAGTTCGCAAAACTTTCTTCCTTTTCTTAAATATTATAAAAGAAACTCTTGGCCTGACTGCGGGTATTGAGGAAGGTAGATAGTGCTTTAATGAATCTGTATGAATTAAAATAGAATTTTTTAAATTTCTGTTAAAATGTTATATTTGACCCTCTAAGCGTGTGGAACGTAATATTCCGTTCACTAAGCTCCAGGTTTCACTTCAATATATGCAATGTTTAATATAATATAATTCTATAGATTTAATGAATTTTCAAAACACTGAAGAATGATTAATACTCTCAAGGGTTACATTCCTTTTTGTAATTAAGTTTTATTTATAATGCTGAAAGAATCCTATTTTTTTAGCATTTAAAACAAAATTAAATGAAAACAACATTACAATTTTACCCATTTTCAAAACGCTCAGAGGGATAAACATCTTCATCGTTACAAATTTTATTGCTATTGGTGCATTTTTTTCTTTTTCATATAAATATTAAACACGAATACATGTACGAAAATTGCTTGTAAAATTAAAAAATAGATTCATACTACTATAAACTATAATGTCATGTCATGCTTAAAAATAATATTCAGAACTAATAGAACGTGTCAAAATGAAGAAATGACGTGCCAATGGGATGTATGATAGATTTAGAAGTTTGATTCTTTCGTTATCTTATTGCCATTTTGAATTATTGCTATAAAGAGAATTGGAGAACTATGCACTGTAACATTATTGATTTCCGTATTCTTTCATATTATATATTTTATATTAATTAAGTAAGTTGCGATTTCCAGCTTAGTTTAAAACACCAGTTTTATGTAACAATGGGAATTATAACGAAAATATATTTGAAGTGCATATTGCCTAATAAGATAAATATTAAATTAAAAGCAGTCCAATATGTGTGAGGAAATTCCTCGAAATATGAGAGAAATTATAAAATTAGTATCCTTTTAATGCAAATTTTAGGAGAGGAAATTTTAAGTTTATTGTTTGTTTCGAAAATTTATCTTAATTTTCAGTTGTTCAATGTTTCCTAAACATAATTCTTCATCATCACAAATTAGTACCAAGAATGAAATTATATCCCACGGACAAATTAAGGAATTTATTACAATTTTTTCTAATAAAGAAAACTGATAGCTAAACAATACCTGAAAGAAATATTTACCAGCCAAAATCCAAAATAAAATAAACAACGAAAAAATTTCTAATTGTTTATATTTTTTCGAATTCACAACAAGAATATCAGATAATTATTCGTTGATTTGAGCATAAGTAAAAGGGTTGCAGGATTGGTAAATCAGGATTTATCTAAATATGGACACACTATATCAATGTATATTAAGGTATTTGGTTTTTCTGCAGATACACGATTGAATGATTTTTTGTGAGCAGTATATCACCTAACAACCTCCATAATCATCTCATCATCCGATGTGAAATGACATTATCGAGTAGTTTTCAATGAAGGAAAAATGTGAAAATCACATTGGGATAACCCGAACAAAAATTTTCAGGAATATATTCATCTCTGAATTATAAACGTACTCTGCGAAAACTCTTTTTGAATGTAAACATTTGGTCTTTACAAATAACATTTCTTCGTGAATGAACGATGATATTTTATCGACCTCTAAGTGTCCTAAATTGATAATAAAATCATCATATTGTGTGTAGATTATTTTAAATTATTGTAAGTAGTCTACAGAGTATGCTAATGTGACGTAGATGTTTGGTTGCTATGCAATATCAAGTTTTCTCTGGAAAAAATAGGTGTTTTGATGTTTCAAACAGATCAGAATTGAACAACATTAGCTTTGTACCTCAAGTTGGTAAGGCTATTTTAATGATATGTAATAAAATATTACCCAGGTTCACACACACACACGGAACTGGATCATTATAACATTTGAGAGTTAAGTGTTTGATGTCTTTTGAATTTAAAGGCGTAGTTTTTTGTTCTATACGAGACATCTAGAAATAGTACGACAGTATTTAGTTAAAGTGAAATTTTAAGGCTGGTTTTTCTTGTGAAGGCAGGTTTTACTACCATTTAGAGTTTCAATAGAATTTTATACACCTGTCATTTTCACCGATAACACTTTTTTAACATTTATAATCAGTTTTACTTGCTAGTATTAATTAGATATAAATGTCTATTCATTCAAACATCATGAGTAACCCAATAGTTGTTATAAAAAAAATGGATGTAGAGGCTGTATGAATCCACAATCAACCAAAAAATCCTGTGTAATCATGCACGATAAGGAGATACAATATGTTGATGTCAGAAAAAATGATGGGAGAAAAAATATTATTTTCTCAAAATTTGACAAATTTGTTATAAAACAATACTTTATAATTGTCCAAAACTATAGATCTTTAGCGAAACTCCTCCCTGCGAGGATCAAACATTTCACTTTTCCCTTGTGTGTAATGCTTGATTTTATGTAAAAAGTTCGTATAAAAAGTAGGTAGATGTTTACATTTATTAAATTAATATAATAAGATTTTCTCTGTTTTCCCCCTTAAACTAGGGGAAACTAGTGTAAAACAGTACAGCCAGGTCAGACTGGATATGTCAGTTTTAAGAAGACCTGGGCGGCCCATTAGCGGTTAATGACTGAAACACGTCGATGTAGGTATGATGTAGGTATACTGTCATTGCGGTATCTCGAAACTGGCACTTGTGTTTATTATGATTCAGTTTATTATGCTTATCATTTTTTTTAATGTTTAATAATTTTCAAGATACTTATATATACATGCATTTAAAGTTACCTAAATAGCTTACATTTTTATGTATAGCATATTAAAAAATAATTTATTTACTAGAGAAAAATTGTCACTAAAGTTTATGGATGCATTTCTACAGCTTTCTTTCCGATCCACATTCTCTTGGGGTAAAACCAGATATGAACATATTTTGTTAAAGTTGTAAAATAAATACTTTTAATGTTTTTCAGAAGAAAGTCTTAATTAATTAATTCCCTGAGTATATATATCCAACCCATTTTTACCCCACTGGTGTGCCGGATTTGTGGGATTAAAACAGATGATTTGACTTTTTCTAGAAAAGTGTTTATTATAAAAATGTGGTAAACGAATCACATATTTAAAATGTTATTATTGAACAAGGATAAGTGCAGATTATTTGAACAAATTTTGATATTATTCTGTTTGAGGCTTCAAGAAGCAACCAATAACATGGTATCCGATTTCCCCCTTCTTTTCCCTACTTATTTTTTCCAACAACAAAAAAAAAGAATAATATATTAATGCAAGCATAGGCTTTTGGCATCTATGAACGTTTCTCACTTTTCTGGCAAAGCTTATACTTAAAGAATTATTATAATTTATATTGAAAATACTTTGACCTTTCAAGAAACTCATGATATGTCAAATTAATGGAATACAACGTAGTGTTATAACGTAGAATGAAAAGGAATTTTTATTATGTATTATAAAGGTGTGTGTGACTATATTACTAATTAAGAGGAATAACTAAAATGTATTTAAAAATAATGGTTATGTAACCTAAAGCTAAAATAGGCTCAATTGCTGCATACTATAATCTTGTTATAGTGGTAACTCTTGTAACACTCTTCAACTATTGACGATTTAAGCCCATATTGAAACCCCATTATAGCTGGGATAAAATAGTGTTAGCTTTATAAATGTATACTTTTAATGAGTATAGAATATCGAAGGTATCGATGCTTAGATATTAAAGAACAGTAATAATTTTTTTGTTGATTGAATTTTACTTGCGCATGATTACTCAAAATATATAAAAAATAATATATATATATATATATATATATATATATATATAAATGTATAAAAAACATATAATGTTATATTAAAAAAGTATATTCATATTAATTAATTAATTAATTAATTTTAATAGGACGGATGGGTGGGTAGATGTTGGATTGAGGAGGTGTGTGGCGGAGTTGTATGGAAAAAACGCATGGTTAATTTATATTTACAAAAAAAGGGGGGGGGGCATTTTGATTTACACATACGTTTGCTAATACACATTTTATAATGTACTTTGATGTTGTACTTTTATATGCGAATTAATGTAGTTATATTTAAATCTTCATTAATTATTTTAAATGTATTATTCATTACTATTAAGAATGTTTTTTGATTAATTATATTTACTTTTATGCCCCCGGTGGACAATATCATATTCTAAAATTATGTAATACTTTCTTAAACGCTAATATAATATATGTATTAATTTTAATTAATTTTCTTCCCTAACCACTTATATCATGTGTATTTAATTTTTAACTTTGTATGCAAAAACATAATATGTAACTATTAATTTCAATATTTAATTATGATTAATTTTAAATCCATAGCATCTTAATTCAAATGATTTTAATTTAATTTTATGATGCTGCTTATATGGGAAAGCTAATTAATAGTGGCTATGTCATTTCTTGGGACATGTATTTTTACGTAGTATTAATCATTAATTCTTAATTTTATCACTTTACATCTTATTTTTAATTTAATCATTACTCCATCCATTTTTACTTTAATGTAATTGGATATATTATTTATTTTATTTTTAATTTTATTTATATTTATTAACTAATTATTATCACTTTAGTATGGTTTCATTTTTAATATTGATTTTTCCATTGCATATTCACATTTCGTATCATAGATGGCAGCACCATGGTTTGTGTTGCTTTAAAATATTCCATATATCCAAGTAATTGATTTTCTAAAAATTAATTTGGCAACAAGGCTTATAATCTTCTAAAAATGTTTTTGGCAACATTTAGATTTTTTTTTTTTTTTTTTTTTTTTGCAATTTATTGCTATTGTATAGTTATCTTCATATATCTGGTCAATGGTGTGCACCAACATCCATTTTCATCTCATTATTTTTAGTACTTTAAGATCTAATATCAAGTTTTTTTCTCATAATTATGGGTAAGGGTTCTATCCTTTTTAATATTATATTTATATTGTATATTCATAGTTTATTCATAGTATATTCATAGTATATACATTAATATATCTATATTCATAGTGTTGGGGTTACAATTTCGTTGTCAGTAAATTATTACTTTCTAAATCATAATTTCACGTTTCTGTTGGTGTTTTTGTAATGTTTCATTAATGGTTATACACACACACACACACACACACACACATATATATATATATATATATATATATTATACAGAATTAATGAAAAGGATGTAATTCTCAATTTCTCAATTTCCATTCGGTCCTTTTTATAAGAACAGCAACTTTAATAAAAAAAATTTAAATATTAAAAAGAATTTTAAAAATTAGATATTTTCTAATTAAAAGAATCGTTGTCAGAAAATTAATACTGAAAAGATTTGCGTAAGAATGGAAACGTTGCAAGGAGCAGACAAAATAAACCAGGATCAGTCATTGTTTGGGGTGCTGTTTTACCTCACTATTCCTCTCTCATCATATTCTGTTTAAGTAAACACGTATCTAGCGAAATCCTAGTTAATGTTAAAGTCGCATACTGATTTTGCAGTAAATTTTAACTTTTTATTAAAGATTAAAAAACAGCATGTTATTCTTGTGTTTACTCATATTTGGAACATGTAATGATTTTTAATGATTGGAAATGTGTTTAATATCAACAATCTAATAGTGAAGGAAAAAAATGTTTGACACTATATATAAATTGTCTTCTCTCTCAAGTTAATATTTATTGTTTACGTAACTAATTGTTTATGATATGCTGGTTTACCATATACGTGAATAAAAAAGTTACCGATTTTCTTGCTAAATTACACTTTGCGTCATACCTTGGCAAAAGAGTAACACCCCTTGGACGCTCTGAAATTTAAGGATTTTTTTGTTAAAAAGAAGTGCATATTGTTTATAAATCCATTTACACTTATTATAAATAAATTACAGTTGAAAATTCATTTCTCTTGAGTTGATATATTAAAAACTCACGAAATGACAGCTGATTGGCAGGAGCGTTTTGAAAAAAAAAATTCAATAGTTTGGCACTATAACACATCGTAGACTTGACGTACAACACCGAAAAAAGAAAAACTCGTTTTTTTAGTCCAAAAGCTAGAGAAAAACGTAGCCGTTTTAAGAAATGTGCATTTTTAGTGAAATGGCATCAATTTAAAACAAGAAAAATAAGAAAAAGTAATTATATATAAAATATTTAAAGAAATCACCCAAGTGACACTATACATTTTTATAAACAAATTATGAAAGTTATTCAACATTACGTCATCTACATTACATGAAATGCATTTTTAAATTTACGTATTAAGCATTTTTACTACACGTCTCTGGATTATTCAAATATATAGAGCTTGCATAATTTTTTGTTTTAATTTAGATTACGTTTAGAAAATATGCTTTTTATTTAAATAATGTGAATTTTCTAAAGTTTTCTTTGCGGATGATATAAAAACTTATTAAAAAAGATTATGTTTAAAATGGTTTTATTTGTACTAAAATGGAACATTTTTTTATATATAGAATAGAGATTTTGTTTATTAGGACTAATAATGTTTTCACACACACACAATGATATTTTGCCAATAATATTATTTGTTTCAAATATTATTTGAAAAACATTGTTCGTTATTATAAATTGTAACTTTTTTTTTATGCCTTATTTTGAAACAAAATCATAATTTTTAAAGGAACAATATTTTTCAATCCTTGCATGAAAAGATTTACGTTTTAAACAGACTTTCAATTTTTATTTTTATTTTCTTTAAATAAATATATTTTTATCTGTTAACATTTCTTCTTCCGAAAATGGAATAGTATGGTAAGAGTCAAAGAACAACCGCACGTTATTTTACAGTTCAGTTGGCGTCAAACTTAATCGATTCCATTATTTTATTGTGTTTTCTTTCTTTCTTTCTTTTTTGGAACAGTGAAATAAAAGTCGACAATGAAACCAGATTTTCCGCAAATTACATTTACTCCCTAAAATCAAAACTTTTTTTTGTTATAAAAAATATATTTGTCAGTTAAAACTTTTATAATATATTTTTAAAGTACAAATTACTACGTGAATATTGTGTTATCCAAGTTGTTATGAATATTAGAATAACGGTTAATTGTATATTATTTTCTATATTAATAACTCTTATGATTAATTTAAATCCATTTTATTTCGTGCTTGTTAAAAAAATATACTTATATGAAAATATCGTTTAATGTTCACAGTTAAAAAATATTTAGGAAATATTATCAGTAATTAGATTTATAAAACTGTTAAAAAATGACAATAATGCGATAATTTTAACTTAAGAATAATATTCTTTATTTTGTTTTCTCACACTGTTTATTGTTCACAGAATAAGTATACAATAGTTATCAACGCATTTCAGTTGAAACATACATGTTTCGAAAACTCATCATTATAATGTTAAAAATAGTGTCGGTAATATAGAGATAATTCGAAAATAACAAAAAGGAGTTTCATTTGGCACATAAAAAATATAAAGAAAATAAAAATAAAATAAGGAACGTGTCATTATTATGCCTAAATACTTTCGAGCAAAGCATTTGGAAATACTACTTATCGTTGAATTACAGATCTGACTAAATCTACAAAACGTTCTTTAATATTTCGTTATTGATTACGTATATAAATCTGACAGTACGTGCGTTTGTTCGCAAAAAAATTCAACAGCTCTTGAGCGATTCTTTTAACACGTTGCATACTGGTAGATTGTAACCCATTTCAAAACCTCCGCTACGTTTTATTTCATTTAAAAATCTAGTTTTAAATTTATAAAACTAATTATTTGCATACAGAATGAATGGTTTATTTCATCTAAAAAATAATCGATTTTTTCGGTACTTTTCCGGTATAGGAAAACTGGCGTAGTTTTAAAAAGCTTGCCGCAATTTGGATATTAAAACGTGAGATTTGTTACCAAACGATATATATATATATAAACATATATATATATATATATATATATATATATATATATGTGTGTGTGTGTGTGTGTGTGTGTGTGTGTGTGTGTGTGTGTGTGTGTGTGTGTGTGTAATAATAATTCTGTACTAGACACTCATCAAAAAAGGTAAATAAATAGGCATTTTACTCGAGTAAAGAACTTTTTACGCAAACTATTTAGTATTGAAAATAATTCGTTTATGTTGTAGTATAATTCCGTAAAACTATTTGTTTGTTTTTATTTAATCAAATACTTGTCCCCCTTCTCTATTAAAACTACAGAATTTTGGTGTACTTTAAAGTAATCAATTTACACCTTATTATTACAAAGCTTTATGTTTTCCACCATAACTGTACACAATATCATTTACATTAGAAACTGTTATACAAATATGTTATATTCCAAACAAGTACATATGTCCTGTGTTGTATAAAAAAGAGACACATCGTAGTTACCTCGGTGGGTACTACTGCAGTAAAATATACATAAAGAAATTGTCTTAATCGCAAAATGTTTAGTGAAATCATTGCCATCAAACTCCGAATACAATTTAAATCTATGTTTGTATTATTTTGTAATGCTCTAGAAAACAAAATTTTATTATTATCATTGTTTGATTATTTTATATATAATCAGTTTGATTTTTCAATAAATGGATGGAAAAATTCATAGTCACCTAAAAAGCACAAAACACTTATTAAAAATCGATTTTTTTTTCAATAAAACTGTAGCAGGAGAAAATAGTACAAATGTTCTTTCAAAATAATTTTGCCTTTGAGATAATTTCATTTTGATATTAAAACTTCGTAGTACCAATTTTATTCCACTTTTTATTATGTTAGTATAACTTCGTATTGCCAATTTAATATTAAAATAAACATATTTGTATATTTTATATTTAAAAAAATGTTTTCTTTCTTACGTAACTTATTATTTCTCCAGGAGCCAATTTAAAGAGAAGAAAAATACTTAATTTTAACAATAATGCATTTGTTTTCATACAAAGGGTGCCTATCATTTTTTTTATACATTTTATTTGAACTCAGAATGGAAATCCTTTAACACAGGATCTAATAAAAAAAATCGATCTAAGTCAATAATAGATCGATATTGCCAAGGGCCTATTGTCAGGAAGTGTCAGGTGTCAACTACAGTCAATTGTTCGAGACTTCAACTCGACATCCACGCTGAAAATGAAATTTTGTCTAGGTGTATAAGAATTCCAATATTTTCAGTATATTTTACACGTATATACTTCAAGGAATATTTCAGTGGTGATTCATTGAATATATTTGAATTTCATATACGATTGGAATATCCACACGAATAAATTCCTGGAATAATATAGGTGAACAATTATCTTCAGCAGTTGGTGAATTATTATCACAACTGCACGATAAATATGGTTTAAAATTAATTAATATAAATGCATTTAATTAAAAAAAGTTTTAATAAAATTTTATTTATGTGATTTAGCGGATTTATATAAATACCAATTGTCTCTTTTTAGAATTAATGTAAAATTAATATGTTTATAAATATGTATGCTGAGAATTGTTTTTTGAATTGAAATTTATGTAATTAGTATGTTAATATCTAAATGAATAAAGGCAAAATGAGGCTGTAAAAATATATCGAAGTGTTCTTTTTTTTTATTCTATTTGTGAATATCTATATCTACAAATATATCTCTCATCTAATTTTGTTTATTTACCCGTCTATATATAAATCTATAGATATTTTATTTATTTATGTATGTTTTAGAAAAAATGCTCAATTGAAATATTTCGATGTGTGGAATGTTTGGAACAAGCCTAGTTAGTATTATCCAATAAAATTGTTTCTTTTTTTTAATAAAGGTAATCAAAGCATCCCAAAGCAAATCAACAGCTTGGCGTCAAGTGCATATTTGCTTGAACTGTAGCTATTTAAATGATATTTTCGGTGTGTAAGGATTCAAAATATTTTTATGTATCAAACATTGTTTGAAAAATAAATTTTATAAGAAGCATGTTTTTGGACATTGAAAAGCAATTATAGAAGCAGGGCTTGACATTTAATCACTGTCAGTTAGAAACTTTCAAAGTTGAGATTTTCTCTTCAATGAAAACAACGTCAGAAATCTGTAGCTCATCGCAAAAATATGTATGCTTCTTAATAACTAGGTTTAGTGCTCGAGGCTCTTAGGGACAATTTTCATATTTTCATATCTTGGTAAATTGCATGCAGGATGTAAAGTAAAGTCTAGATACACTGAAATATCTCTAGAACAGATGAAACTAAACTTGTGAAACAAGACCATCGTATGAGAACAATTGTAGTGCCTCCAGCGACGAAATTTGGACGTAATAAAAACCTATCTGGAATATTCAAAAAGATAATTGAATAAAACTACATAAAAATTGTTGAGTTTCCTCAATTTAGCATGTCATTATGCCCTACATGTAAAAATTAACTTTATTAGAAGACCTGAAATGTTAGTTTTCCGATAATCATTCATCGACTTACATAAGTTATTAATCAATTGTAGGAGTGTGGCATTACAAGGGAGATAAACATTTATTAATAAAACTAATTCTTGTATATTTTTAAAAAAGTACAATTTATTCTAATAATAAAATTATTTTGATATCATGTTAAAATTTTCCACTATCCTTTTCATATCATCATATGCAGCAATGTATATGCATGTATGCAAGTCAATGTATATTGCTACCGAGCGTGAAGACATTGAGAATACTTAACTCGACTTCCTTAGTAAAACAAATTGTATAACGGAATGGAACTTATAATTGCATCTATCATGTCTTAGATAATGAGACATGATTTGGTTTAACAATAGATTCTAAAAGTTTTTCATGAAAAAGTACTTCTTTTTTTATTTTATGTGTATTTGTAAATTACAAAATATTGTTTTTTACAAAACATGCGACAGTTAAAAGGCTAAAATATTTATTTAGGCAAATTTAGTTTTTTTTCTTTTCTTTTCATTTTATAATTTTTGAGTACTGTGCAGTTCTTTAGTATAAACATTCCGCATATATCGAGACAAAAAATTAACTGATTAATTTCTACTCGTAATAATTTATTTAAAATTTATTCAACCACAATGTGCGTAGTGTAAATTTCCAATTAAAACTAGTCGGATGTGTCAATCCCAAAACTTTCTTCTATCTCACACAGGTTTAGCATACACTAAAAAGAATCAGCACCAATTTATATCACGGTCTAACTGAGTCTAAAGTTTTATTAAATTCCTTGCATTAGTTCTTGAGATATGACTATTGCTAAAATCGTGGAAATACTGCAAAATACAACATAGCAGCGACACTTTTTGGGAGATTTAGATCAAAACCTAATCAATAACAACTTATGTCAACGTCTAACTGAATCTGAAGTTTGATGAAAATCCGTGCATTAGTTCTTGAGATATAGCTTTCTTAAAAATCATGAGAAAAGTGGTTTAGCAGTGCCACCTGTTAAGATATCTACACCAAAACGTAATCAGCATCTATTTATGTCAAGGTCAAACTGAATCTGAAGTTTGATGAAAATGAGAGCATTAGTTCTTGAGATAGAGCTATTGCGGAAATACCAAAAAATGCAGCATAGCACCGCCATCTGTAAGGCGATTTTCACCACAAACTAAGCAGCAACAATTTATATCAGGGACTAACTGAAAATAAAATTTTATTAAATTTCGTGCATTAGTTCTTGAGATAGAGCGCCCACAAAATTTGTGTCACATAGAGACAGACAGACAGACTCACGGACGGACATTTTCTCAAAACAGTCAAATCGTGTTCAGGACCTTCTAAAACGTATAAATGCGTTGAAAACCGAAAGTCGAAAATTTTCATGAATCCAATACTTTCTTCTTGTAAAGATAGAAGAAAGTAAAAAAGAAGGGGTTTAAATGGATTTTATTTGTTGACCTCTCTAATTAGAAAAATATTAAAATTAAAAATCAAACATGCTGCCAGATTAAAAAAACATGTTTATTATATATTTTGTTTTGGTTTTTCATTTAATTGAATTTGTAGTTAAATCTTGAATTGGACACTTTAAATTATGTTTTGTGTAGTGATATTTTTTTTTACGATTATCCTTTATTACTTTGCAGAAATGCAGCTCACAATTTGTTTCAAAGAGACATAAAAAAAAACCGTTAAATTGCAGTTTTTAAAATTATTTTTAGCATTAATGGAAAAGCTTCAGGAATGCTCCAGCTGAATTGCGGGTTTTTTTAATTAATTTTTTTTTATATAAGAATAAAAAATGATGACGTTCAAATGATATTTTCCAGGCGCTTACTTTTAATTCTTCATAATATATTTTTCATGTCTTACATCTAATGTAATCCCATATACGCATGCACGCTATTTTACAAATAGATTATGTCTCTAATGAATAAATTACTAGACTAATCCTGAACGAATCCAACTTTTCAACCCAACTAACTGTACATAGTAAAAAAATTAAAATAATAATTTTATTTTTATTAAATATGATATAATTCCTTAATTCTATGAACTACAGCAGAATTAACGCACGTGCATGACCCTTAAATTTTCTGCGTTAAAAATCTGCAGCAAACTGTCCAGTTATTCAATCGTTTTAGTAAATAACTGTTACATGACCATATTATGAAGCGTTCTTATTTGTCAGAATAGAGATTAATTATGGTTATATAAACATTTCCAATAAAACCGGTTGAATGACAGATTTTAATAACATCTAATTACCATAGACTTCTAGCTCACAGGCTATCAAAGACTGAGAGCTTATGTGTCCGCAGGTTCTGTATGTACCTACGCGTACGTACGTAACGCGATAACTCTTGATATAAGTATCAGATTTGCTTGAAATTTTGTATATAGATTCATTCTGATAATGCGCTTCCCTGACTAGTTTTGTAGGTTCATTGGCTAAGTATAAAAGGGGGGAACGAGGGTTAATTTCCCCATTAATTTAGATAAATGGGTTTTTCATGCAGAATTATCCGATTTGCATCAATTTTTGTATATAGGTTCATTGTGATAAGGCGCTTCCCTGGTTACTTTTGGGTGTTCATTGGTGAATTATAAAAGGGGGATGGAACGGGGACGAATCCCCAAACATTTAATTTAGATAGATGGGTTTTTCAAGCAGAATTTTTCGATTTGCTTCAAATTTTGTATATAGGTTCATTGTGATAAGGCGCTTCCCTGGTTAGTTTTGGGGGTTCATTGGTGAAGTATAAAAGGGGGAATGGGAGGCTATGGAGAATAGGAAATGGAGAACTCAATGCTATAAGTTTAGCTGGGCACTTTTCTTTATTTGTGTTTCTGGTGTATTTTATAACATGATAAAAAGTATCATTGATTTTCTCCTATCCGTATTTTTAAAACGTAGAGATTTTTTATTTAATAAAGTTATTTGATTTTCATTATGAAATATTTTAGGATGTTATGAAAAAAACTTTAACGTTATGAATAATGTCAATTTAATGTATTGTATTAATAGGGTAGATTGGGTGAAGATGCCGTAGTTTTTGGTTTAATTTTTTATAAAATCGCATGTTGTTTTTATTTGTTATTCATTAATTTCTTGTTAAATTTGATACATTTGTGTATGATTTAAAAATATATTTCATTTTACAGATGTCATAAAAATTTTTGTTTTTGTAAATGCTTGCAATTCGGCATCTTATCCCAATCGTGGGGTAAGATGGCCAACTACATAAGAAATACATTAAAAAAGAACGTAAAATATTTCGGACACTTACCAAAGGTGTTAAGACTAAATAGCGATAGAAAAGCACTGCTTAAAACTTAAATAAAACAACACAAACTGGAATTAAAATATCATCAGGAAAGCCTCTTTCACGCAACTGAGTGGCGTTTCCCAACAGCCCCTGCGCATAAGAAAACTACGTGACACGGCATCTTGTCCAATACGGCATCTCACCCTAAGATATCCTATATCATCATATTTAATAGGATTAATACAATTTTTTTATTTTAAAACTTTTATAAAAAAAATCACGATGAAAAAAATATTTAAATCTGTTCGTTTTTTATACTGTTTTAAATTTTCTATCCCCAATATTTTTATAAAATTGCTTATTTTTATAAATACTTCTGAACATTTTAAATTACGGAATTTTCTTTCAATAACCTTAATAATGAAATGTATTAACAACGTCCATGTGAATTATTTTAGTTTTTCATTTTTATTTTAAGGTAGAAATATGTAACGTTGCGTACTATTTTGAAACAAATTTCAAAATCTATAATAGAAAAAGTTTTTGGACAACTAGGCCATGAAAGTAATTTTGTTTCAAATAGCTTTAAATCACTTTTGTAAAAGAATTCTACACTGAAAAAAATTCTATTAAGTAATATATGAAAACTTTTTTTTCTTTTTGAAAGAAAATGATAGCTAAGGAATTCGAACAAAATCAATTTAAAACATAATGTCAGATATTGTATCAAAATTGCTATCACAACTTCTTATATATTTTATATATATTTATTGTTTATTTTAAAAAATTATTTTATCTTTCTTTAAATGTACGGATATCAGTATATAATGTTAAATATAGGTGATTTTTTCACTAATACAATAGATTATCAGTTAAAATAGTGAGAAGCATTCTTTGGTGCGCAATTGAATATATAAGGAATTTTAAAATTAATTTCATAAATCAAAAATGTGTTAAATATTGATCCAGAAGTGTGTTTTTGTCGATGTGTAAACAATTTATAGAAAAAAGGGTAATAGTCCGGGATGCAGCGCCACAGTTCAACGAACTGTAGCGTCGATGATTTTAGTTTAGATGATAGATTAAATAGGTCAGGTAACGGTACTGTCAGTCAGCTGGCACACCAGTGGATGATGTTTCCATAGCAGCATCGCACAGTCCCGATGCAATATTAGAAGAATAACAACCGGATTACGCGTTTTTTGGTAACATCAATAACCGGGTTGCCACTCAATGAACACTGTAGCAAGCTGTGCGATGTCGCTGTGGCAAGAAACCGGTTGGTGAGACAGCTATCAGTGGAAATAATATGTAACAAACTTTTATCAGGAAATATGAAACAAGAAGTTCCTATTTATCAAATTTACAAAAAAATAATTCATAACATAACTTTAAAAACATTCATCTATATGCTTAGTACAAAAACTCAATTTTTTTTCCTGTTTTTTTTTTTTTCGAATAATATCGGATTTTAACTGTTATGATAAGCATAAACATATTATAAGTGTTAAAGTGTGTCAGTGTTCATCAACCTTAAAAACTATAAGAATGCTTTGATGATTTTATATTATGTAGAATACTTTAATGATTTTATATTATGTAGAATACTTTAATGTTTTTATAGTATGAATAATGCTTCTATTTTATTTATTTTCGTAAAGTGCATACACAGTTCCAAAGGCTTCCTCATCTTCACCCAGTTACTTTTATCATGATCATTATTATTATTATTATTATTATTATTATTATTGTTGTTGTTGTTGTTGTTTTTGTTGCTATTATTATTACTGATTTCATTATATGAAGATTATGTTAAAACATGTGCGAAATTTAATTGGAATGTATACTTGTTTGCTTACATCATGTAATCGGAAATAATGGAACATAATGCATGCAAAATATAACATAGTAATGTATAATCGGTGAATAAAAACAAGTGTAAATTTATTTCTTTAAAGTTTTATATAGAGCATATTCTTAATTCAAAATTTAAATTTCAGATATATCCTTGATTTATGTAAATGAATGTCGTCTCCTATCAAAATGTCATTTTAAATAATGAAAGGATATTCAAATTTACTTTAGTTTAATGACGTTTATTGAATCTCCAAAGCGTCTAATTCCGACATTAGACAGACGAAGAATGGTAAATACAATCAGTTATATGACCTATGATTAAGATCTTTTATTATGTTAATACACATCATCATTCTAATTAAAAGTGATTTTCAGCTAGGGCAATCACTTTGAATATGGATGAATAATTTGCTGTAAGTCAACGAATATATGAAATATTTAATTACTTATTTAAAGTTTCCACATAGAAAACTTAATATATATATATAATTTAACAAATTACAATAACCATTGGCAAAATGTTCCAAAAGCTTTAAAAAATAAAATAAAAAATTACCGTACTTTGTATAACACAAGACCCCATACCGGCCCCCACGATTATGATTATGCCAAGGTTGCAGTTATGATTTCGCCAAGATCTTCGCAAGGCTTATATATGCATCCTATATACGCATATATATATTCCAAACATATGTGCAGATATGGACAACATATATGCGTCAATATTAGGGTGGAGCGTAAAACAAAAATTCTTGAATTCAAAATCGGCCCGGTGTGCGAAAGTTGCGTATTGTATTGCTTATTATTTAAATAAAAATTCATCCCCCTCAGTTGATATCTTCACGCGCCCCAAGGGGCGCGAAATTTCCGAATTTTAGCTGAATTACGCTAATTTTCCTGAATTTTAATAGCAATTAAAATTTTTTTAATTCAAAATCGGCCTGGTGTGCAAAAGTTGCGTATTGTATTGCTTATTATGCAAAAAAAAATCAGCCTTCTCAGTTGATATCTTCATGCGCCCCAAAAGGCGTAAAATTTCCGAATTTTAGCTAAATTACGCTAATTTTCCCGAATTTTAACAGCAATTAAAATTTTTAATTTGTCATTGGCACATTTTACATACAAAACTATTAAATCTCCTTATCATATGTAAAACGTTTCACTAAAAAGTTTCACAAAGTTACATGCTTTATAATTTGGTGATAAATCTTGGTCGCTTAGCGATTCATCCTTGGAGGCCGCTATAACACGAAAATACCAAATTTCTACTTTATTTTTCATATATGATAGTTTGCATCGATCCTTTTTGTAACTTTAACATTTTGGTAACAAATTTATGCATTTATATTGCCTATTCAAAGAAAAATTCTTCTAAAGTTACAGAATGTCGTAAAAAACGCTTAAAAATTCTTCTAAAGTTACAGAATTTTGTTAAAAACAGTTACAAGAGTAATATTCGAACATCATTTGGTTCATTCTTGACCGAAAGCAAGAACCATTTTCCCGATGGTTAAAAAAAGACCTTACTTTTGATTACATACAAGTTTCGAGAGCATTGGGAAAATGTATATGTGCTATTTTATCGAAACTGTTAAAAAAATATTAATTTTATATTTTAAACTATTCTTATCTTGATATGAAAATTTGAAGGGAAAATTTTAACATTGAAAAAAATTGTATTCATATTGAATCATATTATTAAAGTTCCCCGTTTTTGAGCATTTATTCATTCAGTTCCGTGAGTTGATCATGGAAATCTGTAGTATTGAGAATTAAATTAATTTTTATTTTGATTGAATTTTTTTTTATGTCTAGTGGTGACCATTGTCAAGTTACCGTAGATGCCTCTATAATTAATTCCAGCTTAATCTTCAGTCATTTCTAAAACAAATTTTAAGAGGTTTTTCTGATATCACAGAATTTGTGCTTAGAAAATAACATAAATATTTTGGATGTTAAAAAAACTTTTTGTGACGGATTTTGCGCACTTGTATTTTGCATGATTACGTTTGAAAATACTGTAAATTACTATTTAAAATTACGATATTATCTTGGAATTAACATAAAAAATGTAAGCTATCGATTTCTTTATTGATTTATCGAACTACAAAGTATAATACTGAGTAAGATATATAAAACTCCAACAAATTGAGTAACAGAAATATAAAGTTTTGGAGTTGGATTGGAAGTATTTCCATTGTAAAGGTAGCCCCACCAGTGGCTGAGAGGTTCTGCTCTCGAAGCTGGTAGACGGGAGGTGCTGGGTTCGATCCCAATCGCGCCCGTCGGCCTAATCTTTCTGAGTTTTCGTGGTTTTCTGCGAGCCATGGATTTATCCATGCGTAAATACGGGTTAGGTTCCCTTAGAAAGACCCCCACGAAGGGCATTCCCCCGAGCCTATATCCCAAGTGTAGATAATTGGCCGTCAATAATCAACCCAACCCAACCCAAGGTAAAGGTAATGTTTCTGCAATATTCCCATTAAATTTGAGATATCTCTTAAAGATTTGAATTTTCAAAACACGGTATGATGTATTTAGTAAAGGAGAAACGGATTTCTATCAAAATATACTTAGGCACTTGACTTACATATGGTAACTTACTTAATGGAAAATGTAAAATACGTACGATAATATACGCTTAGAAATTTGATATCGAACCATTTTTAGCCACAACTTTAAATGAGTTTTTTATTTATTTTTGCATAGATATCGTTTCATGTTTAAAAAAAAAAAACAGATTATATATAAATTAAATTAGTCTACTTATCGAAATTAAGATGCGTTCTCGTAGAATCTTTGTAAGAAGGGAGCAAGCACAATATGTATGCATTTTGTTTACATACCGTTCATTCGTTAGAGTAGATAATCACTTATTCTTAACTGTTTGCATAAAAGTGAAAATATTTTTTTCATATAAAAATGCCTTAAATTGATTGTCTTTATTAGTCTATTATTAAAACAGTATATATATTATAGTTGAAATATTTTTTTTCCGGCAGAAATTTGACTAATACTTGACGTCTCATCGTTTGTCAGATTGGTTTCTGGTATTTTTTGATTATTCGGGTGTCTTTTCTAAAGGCATAAAAAAGTTAACTAATTCTTTATATCGTTTTATTTTATTTTTCTATCGAAGTGTATTCTTATTTTGGGGGGAGGAGTGTGGGTAGATCTCAAAAAATTCATATTAATCGTAGATTTCTGAATAAATCATTCAAAAGAGTTGCCATACTTAAGCATTTTTGTGGGATATACATTAGGGAAGAGTTGCATCAATGTTAGTTGCATGTTAATGAATCTATTAAATATTTCTGTAAAATAATAGATAAGCAGCTTTAATATTTCCAGGCCATTTGTCTACATTTTAAACTTGAGTGTTTTACAATTGTCCACGAGTTTTTTATACGAATTAAAGATTTATACTAGTCAGATTGTCCTACCTATAATATCATAATTAATTTCATAGTTCTCATTGTTTGAGTCAGATGTAACACTTTAGACTATTGTTTCTCTTTTTATGTAATAACTAGCAAGCTACGCCCGCTACGCTGGTCAATTTCTCTTAACGAACTTTTAATCAAACAAAATATTGACATTTCATAATTCACTCTTATATTTTAACAAAATAATAAGGCTACTGTAATTTGTGACTCGTGCCAATATACACGTTACCACACATCGCCCTTATCATTCTCTTTATACGCATGAAGGTTTCGCTATGGTACTCCATTGTGAAATTTGGTAATTTTTGAAATTCAATATTTGAAAAACGGCATAATCATTAGATTTGAAATTTATATCAAGAAAAATGCAATATTTTACCTTTCAAACGCAGTTTGTCTAACAATTATCTGACAAATAATTTTTGAGCTATTATTTTTTTCAGTAACTTCAAATGTTTCATTTTCCGACATTAATCTGTGGCAACAATTAGCGGAAAACCCAGTCATCAACAACGCATAGCTTTTTATTAAAGAGGCTGTTGGAGCAGGGATTGTCACCATCACTTTTGAAATCGGTTTTGCAGTTCTAGAGATTCCATAGAAATTGTAATTTAGAATGATTTTAGAACGCTTTTCGCTCATTTCACCCGTTTAAATTTCGATTTTTTTTTATTATTATTCTTAGAGAACATTAACATCTTATAAGTAACTACAATACCAAATTTCAAATTTCTAGCTTTTTCAGTATAAAAAAGTCGCAATTTTCGAACATTTTTCGCTCCTGCACCCCATTGGGGTTAGTGGCACCGACATAAAATATAGCCTATGTTGGAGTAGGGATTGTCATCATCAATTTGCCACCATTATTTTTTAAATCGGTTCTGTAATTCCAGAGATTCCATAGAAATTGTAATTTAGAATGTTTTTAGAACGATTTTCGCTTATTCCACCCTTTTAAATTTCGAATTTTTTTTTCTTAATTTGTTCTTAGAGAGCATTTATATCTTATAAGAAACTAATATGCCAAATTTCAAATTTCTAGCTCTTTCAGTATAAAAAAAAAATGCAATTTTAGAACGTTTTTCGCTTCTGCAACCCCCCCCCCCCCAGGATTAGTGGCACCGACATAAAATATAGCCTATGTTGGAGAAGGGATTGTCACCATCAATATGCATCCATCACTTTTGAAATCAGTTCTGTAGTTCTAGAGATTCCATAGAAATTGTAATTTAGAATGTTTTTAGAACGCTTTTCGCTCATTTCACCCTTTTAAATTTCGATTTTTTTTTATTTTGCTCTTAGAGAGCATTTACATCTTATAAGTAACTACAATGCCAAATTTCATATTTCTAGCTTCTTCAGTATAACAAAACTTGCAATTTTAGAACATTTTTCGCTCTTGCACCCCCCTGGGGTTAGTGGCACCGATATAAAATATAGCCTATGTTGGAGTAGGGGTTGTCACCATCAATTTGCCACCATCACTTTTGAAATTGGTTCTATAGTTCCAGAGATTTCAAAGAAATTGTAATTTAGAAAGTTTTTAGAACGCTTTTCGCTCATTTCACCCTTTTAAATTTCGATTTTTTTTTATTTTGCTCTTAGAGAGCATTTACATCTTATAAGTAGCTACAATGCCAAATTTCATGTTTTTAGCTCCTTCAGTATACAAAAAATCCCAATTTTAGAACGTTCTTCGCTCCTGCACCCCCCCCCCCTGGGGTTAGTGACGCCGACATAAAATATAGCCTATGTTGGAGCAGGTATTGTCACCATCAATTTGCCACCATCCATTTTGAAATCCGTTCGGTAGTTCCAGAGATTACCCCCTACAAACAAACAAACAAACAAAAAAACAATATTTTCTCCTTTATAATATTAGTATAGATGGGTGAGAATTTTTATTATTTCTAAACGATTTGTCCATTTTTCTTCAGAATTCATTTTATAAATATATAACAAACATTTATATAGCACGTTTTCATTATGTTAACATTTTTTTTTTTTTTTTTTTTTTTTTGCGATGAAATTTAAATCTCCCCTATTGAGCATTTTTAGACAATTTTTCATACTATTTCAAATATTAGAATATTCCTGTACGTTCTTTTTTTTTCAATATGAGTTTATTATGATAAATGTATCTGTTTAAAACGACTTTAACCCTTCTTTGCATTGTGATGGAAATTTCCATCACTGTTTCTTTAACTTTTAATAAATAAATCAACTTTTTCGCCACCACTATATTTATATAGAAATATTAATGTATTAAATTTCCCTTGAACTATGTTGCTGAACAAAGTTAAAAATCTATCTTAAAATTTCTGGTGTCTAATATTTAATGCATGTATAAAAAAACAATTGTAAAAGAAAAACTCATGCAAAGAAGGGTTAATTGGAAGAAGGTAACATAAGATAAACTCAATAATACGTAAATTTTCATTTTATCTAATACTGTGGTAAAACCCGCGGCTTTGCACGCGTGGTTCTTGAAATATGTAAAGAAACGTCTTGAAGTCTGGAAATGAAAAATGAAAGATTTGAGAGATAAGGGCTTTTCTAATATCGCCCTTTTGTAATATCAGCAACTGAGTCATGGAAAAAAACGAGCATAGATTTTTTTTGTCTTCCTGTATATCCGGACTCTTGGTCATATTAGCAGGAATTTTTATGTCTCTTATTGATATTTAAACTGAAAATTTTATGCGAAATCAATGAATTGTTGTAGAATCAGTTATTAACGAGCATTTACATCTTTAAACTAACGACTTTAAACTAACTGAAGAAAATCGTGAAGGAAATTGAATTGTATATTACTTCACCTAAGAGAATTATGCAAAACTTTGATTGGCTTATATAGTGTGAATTATTTGTTTGAGAACAGACAGCGCTGCAAAATTCATAGCTGGAGAATGTGCTTGTGAATGATTACCTTCATGGTTTAATATTTTTATCGCTCAAAATGAACGAGTTGGGTTGGGTTGATTATTGACGGCCAATTATCTACACTAAGGATATAGATACACGGGATATAGGCCCGTGGGGAGTGCCCTGCGTGGGGGTCTTTCTAAGGGGTGGTCTTTCTAACCCGTATTTACACATGGATAAATCCACGGCTCGAAGAAAACCACGAAAACTCCGAACGATTAGGCCGACGGGAGCGATTGAGATCGAACCCAGCACCTGCGTCTACCAGCTTCGAGAGCAGAACCTCTCAGCCACTGATGGGGCCTCAAAATGAATGAATGTCTCGTGTTTGTTTAGTTTGCTAGAATGTTATATTTTAACTGAATGTATCTCAGAATATATGCATATTTGAATGTAACACATTTATCGAACATTATTTTTTTTAACGATCTGTGAAAGAATCTAACATTTATGCAGTTTCATTCAAAAAAAATAATTTTGTGCGTCTGGCATATGAAAAGTGAAACGGTCAGCCCGTAAATGTTTATGACAGTGACATGACTTGCAGTATTATACTATAGATACTACGCGATCATTGATAGTTTTATCTTTGTTTTGGCCCATTTTGTTAATTTTAAAGTTAACTAAAAGTTTTTTGTTAATTAAGAATATAATTGAAGTTTTTTTTTTAAAACAGAACTTTATAAAAGTACGTTGACTAAGTAATTAGCAGTTCAAAAATGCAGTGCTTACTTTTTTCTGTCCCTTATTTAAGTAATATCTATGTTGTTTGAGAAATTAAATTTGACGAAAAAGAAAAAATTTTTATTTTCAGTATCTCGAATTTTATTAAAACTTCTATATCGATGTTTATAATTCAGTTATGAAGATGACTTTGGTTTCAAATTAAAGAATTTCTCCATTAGATTCTTTAACTTTTCGTTTAACTTGTCTGGAATGTTTGGTTTCTTTGATATTTGATATTTCACACTGACATTTGTTGGTCAATAACATTGAGAATTTGTCTCATTTATAATAAGTTGCAAATGGTTATACTAGTTGCAAGTGGTCTGATGTTTGGTTCTTGGAGTTTGTCTGTTTTAGTACATTTTTCATGGCTTTGCTTGCAGAATGACCATCCTGCTTGATTTCTACATTCATTGGATATTTTGTTTTGTATTTTATTAAAAATTTCACACACAAAAAGATGTGTTTGCTATATCGGTAATTTGTGAAGCTCCTGTACCTGAATAAATTAAAAAATATGCTAGCTTCTATAATGTCAAACCTTTTTATAAGATGTTATATATATTCCATAGTTAGTAGAAAATAATAAACAGTAATAAACAGTTAAAAGAATCAAAATTTTATAAAAATACATTTTTTATAAAATATTCGTCTATCATTGTAAAATGTTTTTGTGTATTCCTCTTTCAATAACTAATAAATTGGAATTTATCTTTTTCACGTTTGAAAGAAAAAAAGAGAAAGAGGTGTAAAAAGAAGGCCAAAGATTTAGATATTAATCTTTAATTTATATATGGAAATTTGAAACACTTAAAGATTTTTACATAAAAAAATAATTTCAGAAAACAAGTTTTTAAAATGTACTATGCTTAAATTTTACTCTTCCAACATGAGATAAATGGAGACTAGTAAATATTTTGAAAATATATTTTACTTGACATTTAACAGTTATGTCAGGAAATTAACAATAAAAAAAATATTTATTTTTAAATTTAATAAATATTTAGTGCGACACGCGACTACACGAAAATATTACTTTACCTAATCAATCAAATAGCAATAAACTCCTGCGGTAATATTTTATAATTTCTGTGAAACTATTGAATCGCGATTATAAATAAATATTAATTTATTTATTTCTGCATAAAAGAAGATTAAAATATTTCTTGGACACTATTAAAGAAGTTTCAATTCACCTCATCTAATTTCTATTAATTCATGAACATCTTAAAGTAAGCTTGGTTGGATTTAAAATCCATTAATAAAAACTGTTAAAATCATTTCTTTGAATAAGTGAATATTCAATAAAACTTGTTCAATAGGATATGAAAATCAATTGTTCAATCATAGGTTTAGTGATTTGAATTATATCTGAAAAGCACTCGACGGTTTTAAATTTAATGAAGCTCAATTTTGTGAAAAATACTTTGAGAGTATAAATATTATTTTATGAGGTTCGATGTTTCCTGGATAGTTCAATTATATTTAAATAAAATATTCTTGTATGAATAACATCTCCTTTAAACCACGTTTGAAAATAATTCAAAATTACATTTATTTGATATTTAGAAAAATTACGAAAGTTTATATTCATATATACATATATATATATATATATATATATCCTATTTTAAGATTATTTCATAACTTTTCCAGTCTAATATATTTTTCTAACTCTCATTTATTTACTTATCTTACGATAACACTTCTTTCTCATTTTGAAAAACATATTAAAAGCAATACAAATTGCATTATTTTTTATAAAATCTGCCAAAATTCAAGGTCTTGCCATTTTTATTACAATCTTAAACGCCGATGTGATTTCATTTCCCTACTAAATTATTTATTCTAAAGATTTCATTTTTACTTTGTCACTTTTTTTTATTCTAAAAGACTAGCTCTTGATCGGAAGAGCAGTATCACGACTATTTTCTTACGCAAAATAGTTCTTTTGTTAGAATTTCGTACGCCAGGAGCACCTATGGTCTATGGCGTAGCCAGGGTGGGGGGTGGGGTCCAGATGCTCTTCATACTACTAATATTGTAAAGTTTACAAATACGTATTTAATTACCTTATCTAATCAGACAACTTTTTACAATAATCAAGGAGAAGAAAACTTTACTGGTATCCAGAGCAGTTAGACCCCCCCCCCCCCTCCCTGACTATGCCATTGCCTGTGACATTGCGGAAGTGTTTTCTTACGCGTCAAGTATTTTAACACAATGCATGTCAGTCAGAAAAAGTTTTTTTTTTTTTTTTAACATCTTCGTATGACACAAGGAATAATGTATATTTTAATATTATAAAATACTCATTTATTATCGTTTAATTATGCAAAATCTGATGGATTAGTTACGTAAATTATAAATTTGTGAAATATCCGTGAACTGCAACATGAAGCATTCTTAGTTGTGGAAATTGGTCTGCATTTTCTGAACTGCCACTAGGATTATAAATATCTTTCATACATGGATATTAACTGCGAGTACATTCCGAGAAAACACCTTTTGATTATTCGATTGACAAATCGCTGTTCCAATTCAGAATATTTTTTGGTAAAAACAGGACAAAATTTATTATCCACCAAACACAATTGTCCGCATACATGCGGAAATATAGACATGCAGCCATGTCTAAAATTTTCTCAGCTACCAGTCACAATTGCCCTATAATGGCCCTCTTCACTCACTTGAAAACACCCACTCGCTAATGTTAATCCTATGTGGCATTATTTTTCTAATACCTCGTTTGCATATTTCGAAAGTCGTTTCCGAAAGTGAGAGTATCTTCGTAAAAAAAAATCCGCAAAAAAAAAATCGAAAAAGTAATCAACGGCGGAAATAGACATTGATCTCTGCTATTCAATGCAATAAAAAAATCGTTTAAAAATATTGAAATGCAAATGAAATATTAGAAAAATAATGCCCCATAGGATTAACACTAGAGAACGGGTGTATATTGCATAATTATCAACACTCTCCAAACTAAAAAGTGAAAAAATAATTATAATTTTGTAGATAACTTAGACCGAAATGGAAGCAACCTACAAACCAACCAAACATTCTATGGAAACTTTCGTAGTAGCGAAGGAAACAAATCGCCAAAAATTAAAAAATCGCTGTACGATTTTCAAATAAACTAAATTGAAAATATGACAAAGTTTACTATATTAGGCTAAAAGCTTGGAACCGAATTCCTGTTACTAATGTGAAAACAATTACAGCAAAACATTAAAAAACTTTAAAAATCGCATAAAAAATTTAATTCAAAAATTTCAAAATCGGGCTTCGAGGTGCAAAACTACATATTTAAAATTTTGTACAAACTTTGTGCAAATTTTGCAGCGGTCTCTTCAAAGCACAGCTGACAGACACACACACAAATACTCCCACAAACTTCTTTCTTTATTATTATAGATTCATTTATATTCCATATTGCAATCACACACTTCAAATTTCAAACTGAACACTCCATCTTATAAAGAATATTATACATAAGTATCATAATGTATGCAAATGAGTACAAGTTTTTGTACATCAGTATAAATATACACATTTACAATCGCAAAGGTAGTCTACCAAAATAAACTATAAAAAATTGTTTACCAGTTTAAAAATAAGTTTTTTCTTATTTCTAATAAAATATTCTGTACATTTTAAAAACATCATTCACCAAAAAAAATAAATAAATAAATAAATAAAAAATAAATAATAATTACTGAAAAAGCAACACAATGAACTTGTAACTGTAAATTGTGAATTGTACATTGTAAATGTAAATTGATAACTGAATGATACGTTTGATAGTATTAGGTAAATTTTGTTCACAAACATTAGTTTTGTGAGAAAAGTATATATATATTATGATTTATTTAATGAAAAAAACAAATTCTAAGTAATTCTGAAATGTAATTATTTCGCGTTAAATATTAAAACTGAACCACTGTACAACGGAGATATTTTATTAAAATATACCTTTTCTTTTAAAAAAAAAAGGAAAATATCTTTATTGGCCACTAATTTTAAGATCCTCATAACTGCTTACGAAAGCATGACTAGAAAAGAAGCTGTTATAGATGTATAGAAACAACCTTTGAATAATATTAGTATATGAAAAAAATTTAATAGAAAGACAGATTTCTTAATATGTTTTAAAGTATTTTTAATTATAATAATTATTTCACTATTTTGATTCACTGCCAAACAACAAAATAATAAAATTTTAATTAATGCTTATATCGCAATGCTTTGTCCTTCATATGAGTTGTGATTTTCCAACTGGACTTAAAATGTTCGGGCCAGGACTGAAACCTGGGATCTCTTGGCTCAAGCTGCCATGCTCCACCAACTGAGCCATCCCGGTCGAATCTGGAGGGCATAATTCATCCAGTTAACCTTATTGATCATAGCATCTTGTTTGATATTTTAATCAGCTCAACAGAATACATCGCAGATAATGGAACTCCAGTAAACGCTGGATACGTGATTACACTAGATTAATTTTAACACAATTAATCAAATTGGTAAAGAAAGCATATGAGTTACCAATTTGCGAGTTACCAAATACTTTAACAATTTGAATAATTGTGTTAAAATTAATCTAGATTGTCCTTCATAATTGATTATGAGGACATATCGACCTTTACTTTTTGTATACCAATATGAATACTTTTATCGATTTTAATGAAATGTTATTTTCTAAAAATATATATTGTGATTTATCTATATATAAATATGCTTTTTTAAAGTAAAATATCATTAAAAATCTTAAATATTCGATATGAAAGGAAATTTCACACGTGGATTTTCACAAGATGAAAAAGATAAGTCTTCATGAAATAAAAAGTTTTATCAGATTTATTTTACATTAATTGTAATATAAATGGCAGTGAGGTTTTTTAATTTTTAAAAATGCATATAATAGCTGATAACAGAAATATATACAAAGTACTTAAAAGTGCAGTAATCAAGCAGCAAATTACATTTTTTTAAATTATATTTTAAAAGCGAACATACATGATTAATACATTATTCTCTAAGAAATGATGTTCTCAAATAATCTTGTTTTTCACCCCAATTGAATTTGAACATAATAATGATGTATATTCTTTGGGAAAACATTTATCTTTATCGAGGAATTGCAAGATATAAGTGTCACTGAATTATTAATTGATTTATAGTTGTAGAAATTTTCCCTCTTCTATTATGAATAGAAAAAAAAAATGCTGAGATACAAAAAAAGTAGCAATAAATGTCATCCCTAAATTTATTCTATAGAGCTCCTCTCCAAGCCATTCTGCTATGTGTGTAGACGACTTTTATTGATGACAGAAACTATTATTCTGTACGCAATATGAAGTTTAGACGACAAATAATTCAATATATTTCTTCATAATATTATTGACGAAAGAAAGAAAAACCCCAAAACATACAAAATACTGCCTTTGGTAGATTTTATTTGCACGCAAAAGTGACTGATATTAATATGTTGTAATTTTTAAATCACAGTCTTATTTTAATGTTTGTTTTTTATTTACTAATATTATATTATTAATACATATTTAAAGAATTACTTCCATATATCCGTTATTTCACGCTTACATACATAGATCTTACCTAGATTCATCTCACTTACGTAGATTTTACTTACACAAATGTTACTTAAATACTAACATACGTCTTCAAAGATATACACAACACGTAAAGATACTTTCAGCAGTTTAGAAAAACATGCAATATACAATGTATTTACATTGCATATATTACATACAATACAAGCAATACTGTTTTTTTAACCAATAAATATAACAGTTACCTTGTAGTCGTTAACGACATAGCTTCTAAAATGGAAATATTCCATAATGCTGTTTCAGACAAAACTTAACACATGCACAGATAATAGAAGAAAAATAAAAGCACACACCAGTAAATTGCCTCCCTTCCCCATCACACACAAAATGAAATAGCCATTCAATTAAAAATTATGTCTTATTTCAATTTACGCTAAAGAAAATAGGCTTAGCGATCGTTTTCAAGCTTATAATGTGAGAAACTCTGAAATTTTGAATACAGAGCATTAATTTTGACGACACATTTAGATTTTTCGGTTTCTTTTACACAAAAATGGGATGTCATTCGGACAGATAGCTTAAGAGGAATGAAGGTTTAAAATTTCGAATTCCAAAAGTTATCGTATTCAATAGTAATCGTTTCAAAACATATTGTAATGCGGATACTATTTTAGTCATAACTCAAGAACTACTTGGAAGAAAGGGATTTAATTTTGCATTTGAAACTTCTAGAAATCAAGTTCCGATTTTTAAAAAATGCTTAGGTTGCAGTTCAGAATTTTACGAAAATGTATTAAGAAAATATTTGTTTTAATTAATTTTCCTAAAATATATGAATTTTGATTTGATTTGATAGCCTAAGAGGGACTGCTCAGACTAGTAGAAGTCTTTAGAGCATAATGTCCTTCCCGGTCCCCTTTATTAAGGTCTTAAAAAATTATAATCTACAGCCGAAGCTGGACCCGCCGTTAAACGCGACAAGGAGCGATATTGAATGTTTAAGAGAAATACAAACTATGGTCAACGACCAGATCATATATAAGCCGGCCCTGCTAGGGAAGGACCCTTTTCGCGACAGTTAGCAGGGACTGAATAGGAGTTGTGCATTGAGATTGGCAGCTGACGAATACTAGATAAGGTCAGAGAGTTCTGTCAGAAAAAATATAGATTTTATGTAGGTTTCTGTTAATGGTGTGCCTCTTTAGAATAAATATATATATATATATATATATATATATGAGTTGTAACATATGAATTTTTCAACAGAAATCTATTTTTAGAAACTTCTAATATGTTATAAATGTGAATTCAAATTTATAACTCATTCAGCCAAGTAGTTTTTGATTTATACTTCAAAAGATATCGGCATTGTAATCTATTTAAGTGAATTTAACATTAGCAGTTTTAAAAGTTAAACATTTATAATTCCTAAACTACCATGACAGAATGATTTCCCGTTAGAACCAAGGTGAAATTTTCCTTAAAATACAAGTTTGATGACAAAATTAGGTGTTCGTAGAGGAATTTTTTTTTAAGTTTTGTACAATTTCCGTAAGAAGATAACCACGTAAGTTAACTCTTTTAACATATATTGAATAAAGATATAATTTCCTGTCGTATGGCTATTTCTGTTGTTTTTTCTGTGACAATTTGGAAATTAAAATGCATGGGTTTTTCTTTCTTTTATTGGCCGACTGTACATTTTGGTTGACGAATCATTGATTATTGGGAATACGATAGTTTTTATAACAGTACTTTAACAAACGAAAAGAAAATAGAATATTTATTTTCAATTATGAATCATTAATCCATATCTAAATTAAAATGTAGATATGAAACTAACGAACCAGGCTTCTTGTACAATTTTATACGGAATTAAAAAATTTGTTATTCTGTAGCCAAATTGCAAAGGACATTATTAAGGATTAATAATATTATACAGGAAATGGAACTTTTACCATATAAAACATTAGAATATTAAATTTGAACTACGGTTTGTCAATGTTTAATCGGATTTAACAGCATCAAGATCACCCACTATACGCCAAGTACAATTATAACATATGCCAGCGATCATTAAAAAAATTACTTCCGATAAAGTAAAAGGAAAACAAAATGTCGACACGCGAATAAAAGTACAATTAAAACAACGTTGCTATATAAATTTTAAATAAATATTTTCCTGCCATTTATTTCCACTATAATATATTTAAAATTTAATACATCACAGATTTTGATTTTGAAATTATAAGTGTTGGTGGGTGGATCTGGAGTCATGGGCAAAACGTTTAGGAGAAGTTGGACACACCTAGTTAAGGTCAAAGCACCATATAATACAAGATCGTAACTCAAGCAATTCAGCGCCAAAAGACGATTTTTAATTGTGGGGAGAAACCTGTTTTCTACAAATTATATAATTGAATACTGATTTTATTTATTCGGAAAGTTGTTGTTAACTATAATGATAAAATAGATGAAAGTTAGAAGAAAAGATCAGGTAATTGCAATCTCAGTAACTTCATTTGACAAGTAATTTTAACTCTAAAGAAGGGGTTTGTGATTTTATATTGGACCAAATTTCCGTCAGATAAACTGAGAGTGAGTTAGAACTCATAAGCAATATTTAAGGGGCGATATTACAGTACATACAAGAATAGAGCAAAGTGCTGAACAAGCAATTTTCGTTATACAATCTGTGGAGATGACGCAAGCGGTGATCTGCTAGATAGCTCTGTCATTAACCACATAGAGGGCTGATTTTTCACACGCATTGTCATTTCTACCTTAGATTGTAAAATGTTTGGCTGGTTTTACTAATCAGGAAAAAAAGGACTTGTTTATGGACATCTATGGACATGTCGCAATTTGTCGCTGTGGATGTAAATGTTTAGGAAGACCAAATTATGTGGTAAATAGGGAGTAAAGGGAAAGCGCCATGTAGTGCTTCACTGCTTGAGTATTGTATAGTGTTTAGTCCATAGTGTCCCATACGTCAATGCATTGTATAGTGTTTTCAGCTCGTCTAGGTGTGTTATTTCTCTCATTAAAATTTTGCCCATGAGTTCAGTTTAACAATGCATAATACATGTTTTCATAATATTATTGACATAATTTCAAATTTGTAAATCGCAATAACGAAAGTAATTTTCAAAAAGTCCAGAATCCTTGTATTATCGATCCAGCTAGTCCAATTTTATATTTAAAAAAATACATTAAGGTAGAAAGCAAAATTTTCTATGCAAAAAATAAAATTTTAGATTTAATGTTACTATTAAATGTGTGCTATAATAATATTTTATTTATAGTTAAGAACGAACATTTGATACCAGTTCTTACTATATGTGGCAAATAATTCAATATGAATTTAGTTAAAAATTTCTTTTTTTTTAGTGTTTGCAAACTAAATTCCTAAACAGTACCTACAAAATTGAAGTAATTATGTCGAGCAATATTTATTGATTTTTTATTTAAAAATAAATTAGTGCAGGATGATAATTATGAGTATGACATTCACAAAAACCATTTAAAAGACTGTATTAAAAAAATATTCTCATTATTAAAAGTTACTTATGAAAGTTGAAAAGGTAACTACAATATACAGAATTGATGCATAGTCAATAAATGCCTTTCGAAAACTGTCCCAACAACTTCTGCATGCTGACGTATATCATTGATATACGAAAACATTGCACCGGATTCTTCATACATACGCATATCATACCTGTTTTGTACTTAAAGCTGAATATTACTTAATTCAAAATACTTTTTTAAGTTATTGTTTAAGTGTTTATTTTATAAATGTTACTCATTATTAGTTAGCTTAACAAATATTTAATCAGTGATATTTAATTTGATCTTATGTTATTAAAATTTAAAATATATCGCAAGGCATGATTTTTTATGTAATAAATAAAAGTTTGGATTAATACATATGGATACGAAGAAAGGATTTTATGCACTTATATTTTATTAAGAAATTTCGAATTCACACCAGAAATTTTTAATAGTAATTTTTGTGTAATTTAATAACACACATTTCGGGATTGAATAAATTAAAAATTATTTTCAAATTTCCGGTAGGGATTCGAAATTCATGAATAAAAAAGAAATGCACTTACGTATTATCTGGGCCAGGAGATAGATCGGAAAAAATGTCTGCCTATTGCAAATATTTTTTATCGTAAAAAATCATGTTCAAAACAGTAATTTAACAATATTAAATACATAACATTGTTAAAACTGGTAAATAATATAAAATAAATAAATATAATATAATATAATATAAATAACAATAAACTATGAACTGTCAAAGAAAATAATTAATAAAAAAAATAAATTGGCGCAGTTGTATCAAATCTGGCCCGGATAATACGTAAGTACCAAAAGAAAATCCTGAAATGGACGCCTATATGCGCAAATAATGAAAATATGTCAAAAAAATTAAAAATCTCGGTTTAAAAAATAATAAAATGTCCTAAGCAAAAAATACAATCACTGTTGTTTTCATGGTTTTATAATAAAAGGTCTTTATGAATAGGCCTAGAATAATAACTATTTCAATTATATTTGTTAAAATATTTTTCGTAAATGAATTTATACTAAAAGCGTTATTTATAAATATTTACTTTTTTTTAACAGTTTTAATTCAAAATAAGAAATGAATTGTGTACTGGCAATACTGTCAAAAAATAAATGACATGATTTTTTTTTTCAGATATTCTAAACAGCGTTCCTGAAATCATTTAAAATGTATTGACATAGATTCCATCATTTCGAAACACATGATTTTTTTTTTATAGAAACTGCATAATCTCTGTCTTCAAAGACAAAAATAGTATTGCAAACTGAAATGTGAAAAAAAAGTCTACTAGGAAGAATACAAGATTTTTCACCAAAGAATTTCCAACATATATATATTTTTTATTCCCCTTCGCTTTGTTGTTCTTGTATTTTTTTTTTTTTTTACTGTTTAGAACTACATGAAGTGAAAAAAATTGAAGATGAACAAAAGTTTGTTTGTTCAATGTAGAAGTTCGATGAAAAATCGATTTACATTAAAATGTATCATTTATAGTTAATTATAAAATATAAAATTAGATGAAAATTTAGCATTTATAGTTAATTATAAAATATAAAATTAGATGAAAATTTAGCATTTTTACATGAAATTATATTTTATGAATATTTCCATACAAATGAAAACAGTAGTATATTTTTAAATTTGTGCAAATGTTGTTTAACATTAAAATAATTTCACATACTTTATTGAGCTACAATAGTTGCATTATATACTAATAAAAATTTTATAAACATAACCAAATTAAAAAAAATTTCCATTTAGCATAACCTTTACATACTTAAGAAAAACCTGGAGATTAAACATTTGAATTAGAATTACTCATTCTGAAAACTAAAGTAAGATTAATGTCAATAATAATATACAAAGTTTTATATAAAGTATTTCAAATAAAAAAAATATATATATAAATACAGAGAATATCGTTCTTTAAAATCGACGCGTAAAAATATACGGCATTAAAAAAAATAAATAAATAAATAAAAAATTCTTTTGTTTTAATTATCGTTTATTATTAGGATATACCTAGAGACAGTAAAATAAAACTTTTCATCAAAGCTTCTGCAAGTTTGACGGTTTAAGTGAGTAATTCAACTATGAAATGAGGGGTAAAACACTTACTATATAATTATATTATTGTAATGAAGCAACAAAAATGTCTTTAAATATTGTAAAGATAAACATATAATTATTTTATGAAAAAAAAACTTTCATAGCATTCAATAAAAAATTATGATTTTAAAAAATATAACTCTAAAAATTTTAGAATATGAGAGTAGTTCTATAAAACAATTTCCAACATATATTCAGGAAATAAAAATAAAAATGTTTACTAAGTGCATCTTATGTTTACATCAATAGAAAATAAAATTCCAAAAGTGCAGCAACTGAAAATGTTTTCTCTGACATCCTTTTAGAACTGTTATATTAGAATGTGAAGTAATTAATTTTAAAATTCGAAGACAGACATTTCAAAACCATTTGTCACTAGTTTATGTTTTGTTTAAATTATTTTCAGAAAGCGAGTACCTATCAAACTGTATCATTTAACACTAATTTAAACCACGTTAAATATTTATTTTCGATTTGAAAATAGCACAATCCAGTTTCTCTATACTGTTTTAAAGAATCTATTTAATTGTATTAAGAAAGTGTTATATTAGTAAAATGGCCATTTGCATATCCGGAATTGAAACTTTTCCCTTTTTTTAACGCTTTCAAGGTCAAAATACTTTTGTTGCTAAAATATTGAAATTAATGAAAGATACCGGGTTTTAGAAACAAATTCATTTTAAAATAAGTAAAAGCTTTTATTTCTTTGTACATTATAAAAGCAAAGTTTTTCTGCCCAAAATTTCAGTTCCATTGTAAAATTTGGGAATTAAAATTAATAGGGCATCCAACCCGGGCTTCCCGGGATAGAGAACATATGTGAAAACCATTTATTTTTTGTGGGGGGGGGGGGGAAACTCTAATGGTTTTTTACTTTTAATATTTTTTTAGATTGTCCCCTAACAACAACAAAGAGCATTTTTATATAAAATAAGTCAATTATATAATCAAAAATATTTTGAAATTTATTAAAAGCGGTAATTTCGTACTATCCTCGTGCCAGAAGTTAATAGCCGGAGAAGTCGCAAAACATTTCGTTATCTACAGCAGATTTTTTTAAAAATTATTATTCTGATATATTCAGCGATTTTAAGCGCTTCTTTCAAGTACATATCTGCTAAATAAGTGTTTTATTTGTACTATTTTATTGATTGCTTAATGTTTTAATTTCGTTGTTGAATATTAGATGGACACAAATGTTGAACTTTTTATATTGCTTAAAGTGCAAACGGATTATTATTTTGTAATCGTCTGCAAGCGATAGGGATAGATTTAAAAAAAAAAAAAAGTCATGCTTGAAATTTAATTTAAAGACTGTAATTAGTGAGTAAATTACGATACAGTTTTCAAACAAATTGTATTTGAAAGTAAAATTTTTTCCCTATATAACGGTGTAAAAATTAAAAATATGCGATGTTTAGAAATTTTAAAAAATGCAGTAGCAAAGATCACAAAACCTAAGTTTCATCGTAAAGTCGCAAAATCACGTCAGCATTACGCACGGACACGTTTGTCCTTTATAATATAGATATAATATCTCACCGCCCTTCAAGGATGTAAATATCTGTTTTGTCATTTTTTTAACCCTACACTGCACAATCATGCATATATGAATTAATTAAAATTTTACTTTTAATAAATAAATTCAGTTCCATGCATCCACTATATTTATATAGTAATATTCTTCATAAATAATTGCAAACGTCTGCTATTAAATAAGGTAAATAACTATAATTTAAAATTTCAGGTATCTTACCCTAAATCTATATATACATATATAGATGTATGTGTCTCTATATTTCACTTTGCAGCCAAAACTAACGAGCGCAGACAAATGGTGTTTGTGTATAGCAGCAGCCTCGAGTCTGCCATCGTGTACTACGGTGGTTGCATGTCGATATACTGTGGGGACGTGGGAGATAGGGTGGATGAAAGTGGTCAAACTAGGAAATTTCCATATTTCGACCAAAGTATTCTAAAAAATGTTTTGAATCTTTTTCAACGGGAATTGTTTCATTCAACTTAACATAAACTAATTAAGATATAGATAACTAAGTAAGATGATCTCACGCATGCTAGCGGTTGAAATTGAAACTAAACGATATTGCAGCGCGTGCGTAGCACGCCTACTGCACAATGCAGTAGGCAGCGAGGACAATTGCCGGAATTTCGTTCGGAAAAAGGTTTATTTAGAATAGAATGCGCGTCTTAAATGATTATTTATATCGAAACCACAAATGAAAGTTACGGATTTCCGGGCAACGCAATTTAATAAAAATTATATATACATCTAAAAGGAACATTCATGGATTGTAGAGTTAATAACTTTTTTTTACAAATAATCCTCTTTCAAATGCTTTGTAAAGGCATAAAGGTAACTTGAGACTGAATTATTTTGGAATTAAACTATTAATATATTACTTGATATTAAAATATTCTAAGAAAATAACAATAACCTATATTCATGTAATAAAATTTAATATGAAATACGTGCTAATAAATATGAACTAAAGAAAATTTGAACTGAAAGAAAATATAGTTTGATAATTTGAAAAATAAAATTCCTTTTTAGGATCTGCAATTGAAGTATTAAAACTTTGATACTCATTAGTAATTAATGTACTATACAATAAATGAAAATTAGAAGATTATAATTTGAAGCGTCCTTTCTAAGGCCTTTTAAAAGTATGTCAAATAACTAAATACTAACACGCAAAAATACAATATGTAACGATGCGGCATCTTTTAATTTACCGAAACTGTGGCTAGAGTTACTCCATGGTCAAAGATATGAAAAAATAAACAACCAAGTAAAAAATAATACATAACATGCGTAATTTTTAAAAAAGTACGTGAAAATAATAACTTCAAAGCCCGTGCAACTTTAGAATATTCTCATTTTGTTTTTGAAAAAGACTCGGAAACAGTCGAAACATGTAAAACAACTAATAAAAGTTATTTTAATTTATATTATGTTGTTAATTTTACACCTTTAGCATTTAAAAGTAATATAGTATGTCAAATAATTTATTAATCTGATATTTCTGTATATATATTTCTGTGTTTTTGCTACTTCTCATTTCGAGTTTCCCCAGCAAAATGCAGTCGTTTCAGATGGTAAACATCTAAATTAAACCATAAATTAACGTTTTTAATCTGTAAACTGGAAGTTTTGAACAAATTTGTCTACAAATTTAGAACATTTCTATTACAATTTTAAACCATCGTTGTCCTTGTGAAAGAAACTTAATGAAATATCCGGATGATTTATTATCCATAAAAATCTACATACAATTAAAATACACAAATACCATATTAAAACAAAAACACGATCTTCAGCATGACAGTGGGGTTAATAAACATTTTCATGGCACACAGTTTAACTTCAACACTTAGAAAAAATTAAAACATATAATATAACAGAAAAACATCATTACATATCAACATTGAAACACTTTAGACAAAATTGTAAGGCTGTCCTAAAAATTATAAAAAAGTTAAAGTTTAAACATTGATTTGTACGTAACATTTTATCTAACAGATTCCTTAAATTGTTTATGAGTCGCTAATTACTACACTGTTCAAAAAAATTAGGGAAGTACTTGGTTTTGACGAAATTACACAAATACTTACACCAATAAGTAACTTAAATTAAAACATCTATAATTTAAACATTGCAGATACAGAAAAATAAAACTTCAGATGCAAATCAAAGTTCATGACGTCAAAAACCACAAAAAGGAGAAAAATGCAGAAATTGGTATTTCGCAGAAATGTCTGTTTCACTGTATCAGTTGTGAAATTCAATAGCTCAGCTTTTGTTTTGAGAAAGGGATTTGAAAATGTCACAACAACGTGATTTACCGGAATCCATGGCTTGGCGTATTAGCGGGAGTCTTGAATCCGTACAAACACAACGAAATGTAGCGGACGCTTCTTGAGTTGCAAGAAATTTCTTTGCAAGTTTGTGGAAGCGACTCAAAGGAACATAAAATGTTAAATGTCGACCAAGGCAAGGTCGACCACGTGCCACCACATCAACTGATGACCGATATATCCTGTTAACAACTCGTCGAGACAGAAAAGGAATGCTACTCAGCTGCAAATACAGTAGCTCTACGCAACACAATGAAGGGTGTCCAGCCAAACAGTGCGAAATATGCTTCATCAGCGTGGTCTCCATGCACGTATACCAATGGTCTGTATTCCGTTGACCTCAAGCCACCGTGCGCCGAAGAAGGTGGGCTACTGAACATCAAGTTTGGAGGCAACGGATTGGAGTCAAATGCTGCTTACAGACGAGTCCCTATGCAGTCTGGAGTGTGACACCCGACGTGTTTTGATGTAGTGGGAAAGGGGCACTGGAAATAATCCCATAATCTTTCGTGAAATGTGATCACATTACAGACAAGGTGGGTTGATGGTATGGGCTGGAATCAGTATAGATGGACGTACGGACCTGCATATCATTTGAAATGGCACTTTGGTGGCCTAAAGGTATGCAGACGAGATACTGAGACCTCATGTCGTAAATTACATTTCACCCATGGGGATTACTTTGTTTTCATGCAAGATAATGCCAGACCGGACACAGCTCGTCTGGTGGAGAAAATGGTTAAAGTTGAAACAATACAGCGTATGGAATGGCCAGCATACTTTCCTGACCTGAATCCGATCGAGCATATTTGGGACACACTCGGATGACTCATTGCAACGAGACGAAGGCTTTCTTTTATTGTCTGGGACTTGGAGATTGCAATTTTTGAAGAGTGGAACAGTATTCCTCAAATTCTTATCGATAACCTCATCGCATCCATGGAAAACAAGTGTTCAGCAATCTTAGTTGTTCGAGGGGACCACACGCCGTATTAAACATATTGCATCATTACTAAACAATACTTTTATTGTCATTTACATCTAACCAAATTGTTGCCCAAATCCATCTTTTCATGTTATTTTCATCGTTTCAAAGAATTAAAGTTCTCTTACATTTTTTGCGTCTTTTTTTCTGTATTGCGTATTGATACACGCTTATTCTCCATTTTATACCCATGCATGGCTGTCTCGCACGATTGTCTTCTCTTCTTTGCTTGCTCCCCTAATTGTTTTGAGCAATGTGTTTGGAAGCAGCTTTAATTTGATGTCATTTGTTAATGAATCTTAAAACACAGGCTTTTTTTATGCATTCTTTGTATTTTATTTTATCGTTATTTGCATATTTACTGTTATCGGCAACTTATACACGAATTACACTTTTCTGGGAAATATGTATTTTTAACATTACTATTATAAGATTTTGTATATACAGGGTTGGAATAAAACGCATATAAATGTTAAAATTTTAAAATAAAATGAATTTTTTAAAAAGTAAGGAAATGGGGATTGGCCGAAAATCATTGCTAGGATTCGGATTTTTCTTTTTTTTTTTAAGAGCTAAAATAGTTATAGCTAAAAAAATACACCGATAGTGAGCGCTATCTTATGTGTATCTTACGAAAATAAGTAAATGAGGAAGATAAAATTGATATATAATATATGAAACATAATTTAACCGAATCATGAATTTAGAGGGCAGAAAAAACCTCTCCTTTCTGGAGTTCATATTTTTCTTTAGATGATTTGTAGTCGAAATTTTCGAAAAGCATACATTCCGCTTCTTTGCTTATAAAACTCATAGGTGACATTTGTTCAAATATTTGTTCTACATATGAAATTTCTGATTAAATTGGAAAATAAAACTACCGAGTACTCTGTACTTTTACAATCATAATTATTCCCATACTTCTGGAAGATGAATTTGCGTTGTCGCTCTCTATCAGCGACGTTTTGAAATAAAACATTTTTTGCTGTTAAAAAAGATCCCTTAACCAGATTAATTTTAACCCTTATATTTTTAGTGCAAACCGCAAACTTTTATTTCAGTACTTGTTTTCGTTTTTTGAATGAACTTTTAATGTTTATATGGATGTTCTGTCCATCTTGTTGTTTATTTATTTTTAAATAATTACACTAATTTTTAAAAGTAGTTCAATAAGACTACTATTTTAATTTAAAATATACACATGCATTGTTACATAAAAGCGAAAGCGAAAGTAAACAGGAAACATAATAACACATGATTATTTGTTGTTCATTCAATAAAACGTTTAAAATATAAACTAAAAATTAATTTAAGCAAATGATATAAAAGAAACTACGCAGGGGTAAATTTTATCGGATTTCGTGCTTAAGCATGCACACACAAAACCCTTGATTAATTTACTAACGGTTGAGAACGCTTCATTTATGTGTTAATGAAATATTTCTTGATAAACAATTCTAAAACTCGAAGTTCAAAGACCAAGTACAATATATTTTGAGTGAAATTCGTAGAAAACTCAAAGTTTAGAAAATTTTATTTTTGTTTGAAAGAGAGTACCCTTAAATCTCGATTGCTTGCAGACGCAAAGTAATTTAATGAAGCTCAACCATTCTATATAAACCGAGATTGTAATTGTTGCAAAGAGTAAATGGTAAATCTGTTTTTAGTAAGAAATACGATTTCTTTTATTTTATTTCTTTGTCATAAATTTATAAATCTTCCTTATTATTATCTGCAAAAAGGAGTTGTACAAGATGTTGAAATATAAAAGAAAATTTTAATCAATTACTTAATATTTTCAGCATCAAGCTAACTGTAATTTGTATTAACACTTTACAACATATCGTAAATTGCGTCGTTTAACGCGCAGCTTAAAGATTTACACTTAGACCTATAAATTTTGTTTAATGAAATGTCACTTATTGATCATCCGAAACTTTTTAATACAATTTAAAGAATAAAACTTCTGAGTTTAAATATGTTTGTTTGAGCTACGAGCAATACGCCTGAATATACGGCAGGGGAAAATTGTTTATCAGGTCCATTAGTCTGTCTGTCTGGTCGTCTCTAAATACTCTAAACAGCGTAAATATATTAGGATTGACATGTAATTGTACATGTAAATAAGGTTCACTAGGAGTGTTCGTTACAGAAAGTACCCGTATATACGTACCCGAGTCATTTTAAATAACAATTTGCCTAAAAAATCAATTATAAAAGCAAACGAAGTTCCGAAAAAGACAAAAGCAGTAATTAGAAACTATCGACTTCTAATTGATTATTGCTTTAAACTTTCATCATGTCTCTTACAATAATAGATATCGAATAACTTGAAAAACACTCGGAGATAATATTACACATTATTTTATATCGATTCGTACCATTTTGTTTCTTTTGCAATAAACGATACTCAAGAAAGCATAGGAATGTACTTTTTATTTGCGACATTTCGACACTCATATATAAGCAGAAAAAATTAATTGCTATTAAATAAATTATTTATATTATTTATATGAAAGATAATTGCAACACTTTATTTTACAGTAATTGAAATGTTATCCCTCTCGACTAACTATGCTTTAAACAGTCCTCTACAAAAGATATACGTAATATAGGTAAAAAAATGCAGTGTGATACTCATATATATATATATATATATATATATTATTTTGATATCAACATTCCCTTTTCTATGGACATACAAAACGCACAACAATAAAGGCGGGACCATACGAAAGGTTTCTTAAAAGAAATTTCACATAATACACTCACATAGCGTAGAAACATATTTTTCATTAAAAATTGCATTTATTTAATGAAGTAACATGTTAGAAATTAATCTCAAAGATTACAACGAATGCCAGTACGAATATGCACTGGAAAAGTATACTTGTGTCGTCTATCAAATACTATGAATAAATTATGTGTCGAAAGTCACCAACTTATTGAAAATACCACCAAATTGTATTTTTCAAGCGGTAATACCCACATTTGGTACTTTATTTAACTTTCTTAAATAAAATCATCTCGCGAAGGGTACATTGTTTGCTACTTTTTATGAATTTTCAGAGAGCTATAAAATAAAATGAAAAATGAGTTAATCCATAAATTTATCAAAATAAAATTTAGATCTTTCATGAAAAAGTACCAGATTTGCTTAATTTACAACAGGAAGATTTTTGCAAGATACAGAAAGGCGCAATGTAGGCCATTTTATAGGCTTCAAAGTTGCGAGCAACTTAATTCCCAGACGCTATGTAGGCGACATGTCGTAAAAATTTGGTAGTCATTAAAAATATTCCAACAGTAGTACATAATATTTTAATATCATACAAACTAAATATTAATAATTATACTACACGAATTAACTTTACAAAAAATCTATCTCAGATTTCATTTTCAGTGGAGACTTCCGTAGAAGAGTAATATTTTTCTGCATTTCAAAAACTAACTATAAGCATGAGTTGTAAATTCACAAAGTGATATTTTTGAAGATGGTGATAATTTTTATGTAAAAATCAATGTAGGTCATCATATATAATTTTTAGAATATGAATTTATTAATAGATTTCATATTAATAAAAACATGTTTTTTGGTTAAAAAAAAAAGAGGTGTAGTCAAATTTTTTTTTACATTATTTGTATCTTATTAAAAACGAAATAATTTAATGCGCGGGTAATTTTTGGAAGATATAAATAACGGTGATATCAGCTGTTAAATATTTGATGCTGTATTGAAGCAGCTTTTGCTGTTGCAATAGCTGCAACAATTATTTGTTGCAATAATCATAGGTTCAGCCCGGAAATGGCAAAATAGCGAGATTAAACACATAAAATGTTGAAAAATAAAGTATCAGTTGTTATCCTTTACAATAAAGGAATAGTGAGACCAGTAATTCTCATTAAAGTAGAATGGGATACAGATGTAACATCTAAGGCTAAGTCGAGATTCAAGCCTGCAATATTTTGATACATAGAAAACCAGCTTTCTGGCAACTCGATAAACTGACAGACACTTTCCGTTTGTATATAAACATACTCATAGTGCCAAGAATTATTTATTTATACTGGCTGTAACATAGTGGAAAGGATAACAGTTGTTATCTTTACAATACAGGAATAGTGAGACCAGTACTTCTCATTAAAGTAGAATGGGGCACAGATGGAACAACTAAGGTTAAATCGAGATTCAAACCTGCAATCTTTTGATACATAGAAAACCAGCTTTCTGGCAACTCGACAAACTGGCAGACACTTTCCGTTTGTATATCAACATATTTTGACACTGTAAAATTACGTTCCTTTAAATTTGACATTCTTTTAATTGTATGAAGATTTACAAAAAGTGCATAAAAATATGCTTTTTCAGACTAATTTGATCAAATGAACTGAAGTAAAGGGTCAAAAGTAGCTGTTACTATTTGAAAAAAAATAAGTTTTCACATTTTTAAATTTGTACACGACTTTATAAGCATCGTGTATGCATAGCATTATCAATCTTTATTGCATGTTGATTGGTACCTACAACTTTCTTATACGATTATTTGAGGCAGGATTTGTAGAGTGTGATCGCGTATTTTTCGAAGACTGTTTATATATATATATATATATATATATAGTACAGTCTTCGAATATATATATATATATATATATATATATACAGGGTGTTCCAAAATTCGACCGACAAATTAAGAGGGATGATAGAAGGCATCAAGAGGATATTAAACGTACAATGAAACATGGGGTCACAAACTATGTTTAGTGGGAGAAAATCACAAGAATAGTTATGAAGGGTGTGACGTCGAGTGGAACAGAAATGACCAATAATAAGTAGAAAAAACATTTATATGATGTCAAGCATGATCACAATGCAATGCAGCTCAACGTAAGAAAGGAGACGAGGAAGCAGTTTTATAGAAATTGTTCGAAGTTGCGTCCACGAAGGTCATTGCACAGCCGACACCGAGCGACGAAGGATTGACGAACGCTTTAAAACATATTACTATAAAATTTTCTCGTCGACTTCTTTTTGACGTTGAACTGTAATGCATTCTAATCCTTCTATACGTCAAATAGATATTTTTTCTATTTATTATTGTCTCTTTTCGTTCTACGCGGCATATTACCCTTCATAAATATTTTTGCGATTATCTCCCACTAAACGCGGTTTGCGACCCCATGTTCTATGGTAAGTTTTCATCCTCTTGATGCCTTCTATCATCCCTATTAATTTGTCGGTCGAATTTTGAAACACCCTGTATATATATATATATATATATATATATATATATATATATATATATATATATATATATATATATATATATATATGAGAAAATCCGTATGAATACGTAAAGGAAGTTAAATTGTATCCTAAAATGAAGCATGGAAATTCTCCTTTTAGATAGACAAAAAAAATATCAATGAAGGAACTGTAAAAGGAATATAATATAAAAAATTATTTTATTTTAATGGGAAAGAAAAAAATCTATTTTTAAAAATACTCAGTGACTCTTTTATACTTATTTTCCGATTTGCTTCAGTTCACTAAATTCTCAGAAAAGAAAATTCATTAAACTTTATACGACAACCACTCGAAAACAAAGGTTGTAATCTGTTTTGTTTAAAGTAGTCTCAGGCAATGTAAATTTGAAGAAACAACGAAAAGCTCTTTTCTGAAACTTAATTTTTAATCTTCTGCAAGGACAAAGTTTATCTCATTTAAAGAAGTTTGTTACTTTTTACAAAACTCCTGTATAAAAGAAGAGGACAATAAGTAACTATGGAAGTTTTTTTTATAAACATAATCATGCGTAATATTGATAATTAATCATTTTGAAACTCTTCCACTTCTCTTGAAGTGAATATTTCCCAGGGTTTATTACTTGCCCATCAACCCCGTATGCCTTGTAATCGTTTTGAAAATCGAAAAAAGATTTTTGTCGGATTTACACGTTTCAGACACTGAGATTCCGAAAAACATATTTTTAGAAAAAAAAATTGCCGTTCGTCTCTGTGTGTGTGTGTGTGTGCGTGTGTGTGTGTGCGTGTGTCTGTATGTCTGTGTGTGTGTGTATGTCTGTAAACGCTCTATCTCCCGAACAAATTAATACAGAGACTTGAAATTTGGTATGTACTTAGTATGTAATAATGGGAAGAAGCTTATTGAATTTCAGTAACCTCGATTATCCGGAGCTATTTCTTTCGGACTCTCGAAATATTTGTTCTGATAAAAAGTATATAAAAAATTTCGAAATTGTTCATTTTAAGGAGTGAGTATAAAATACAATAAAAAAACATAAATTTTGAATAAAGAAGGAAGTCGATCGGATTATTAGTTGCCGAGATATTTGTAATCATATTTCCCACACTCTATGATTTTTCATGACCCTGTATTTCATTCAAATTTCAATTCAAATATTTATTTTAATTGTAAATGAGACGCTCAATTCGACGCAGTAAGCCCTTAGTTAATTTGATTATCAATTTTGGAGTTATAAGGATGTTTCTTTTACGCAATTCAGTAATATAGCATTTAAAGTTTATGCCGTCATCCAGCCACGAATTTATTCAAATTGCAATGCATTTTATAAATAGTTTACACATGTTTTATTTTCATATTTTATATTATGTATCTCCATGATGGATAAGTATTACGGTGACTTCCAACGACTAGTTACTTACAAATGAAAGTTTGATATTCAGGTGTATTTACAGTGTGGTCCAAAAAGACAACCGAACATTCAAATTCATTAATTGAATAACTGTAATAAGAGTGAAGTCTTAAAAAATTGGATGTTTATAAGGTAGCACATAAGTTTTAATACCATATAATTTTCTATTTTAATACCATATAATATACCATATAATACTTATAATTTTCGTCAGTAAACTGTGCTGTATGTAGTTATGTATACAGCTGGATAAATGTTAAATATGATACTCTATTCATTTTTATTGTAGAATATTGAAAAGAAAAAAGATTTTTGTTTCAAAGTTTTACTGTTTGAGCATTCTTATACGTTGAAACGATACAGCGCCACAACTGGCTAAAATGTAAACTATTTTTATAAATGCGGTCTTTAAATTATTTCATTAATTTTGTAAATATTTCATCTATTTCGTCAGTATAATTAGATACACAATGAATTATTGAATCGTTTTTATCACCAAACACAAATACACTGCAGGATATTGGGAACATAAAAGAGTGCTGATCGCAAACGAGAGTTAAATGCAATATATTTTAAAACTTCTAAGAAATCGGGAGGTTTAATTTCAATTCCTTTCATAATTAAAAGAAAATTAATGATTTAGTTTTAACTTCAATTCCTTCTAGAGATTTAATTTCAATTTGTTAGCTTAATTAAAATACAATTAATTATTTAGTTTAGTATCATCCTAATAAAAAATCTTAAATCACGTGACCTACTGAAGAAAACGAAACGGGGTTGACCGCTTCTCGTTTCATAAGCAGGTGGCCATTTTTTTCTCAAAATTATTTATTTGAATAAAACTGCATCTTTACATAAAACGTAAATAACAAAAACTTTTCATTTTATTCGTTTTGTTCGGTAAATATATTTTGTAGACAGTATCTCGCTATTTATATGCAAGTGAAGTTTGTTTACATTTAGCTTATGTTTTGAAACAATGTTTATTGAATTTGAAAGTTTATTATTCCAGCCATAATTATTCGCATTCTTCTAGTTTTTTTTAACGTATTAAGCTGATTATTGAAGTTCAAATGTTTGTTTGTTTTGTTTAAAAAAAATATTTCAGCTACGAAAAAAATCAACTTTAAAATTTAATAAAAACTGTTTTCAAAACGTAAGTTAGATTATTACACATTGGTTTTGCATTGACACGACAGCCAAAATAAATGCGCATGGAAAACGTAATTTTGTGGGATGATAATTATTTTAAGTAATCATGGATATTTTGATTCCTAAATCACAAATCTATCCCTCTATTCCCCATCCCTACCAAAGGTATGCAAAATCACTTTCCGTGTTAGATCATACCCTCTGAGATGACATTTCATGGTATGATATAATTTTTTAACATATACAAGGTAAATGTATTCGTAGTTGAAAATTCCATTCCCCTGCCCTACTCCTCTCCTCCCTACGGATGCAAAACTATATCGCGAGATAAATGAGGCACCAAAAGGTGAACTTTTGTGGGATTAAATTTTTTTTAATATAGGCACATGTTAAATTATTCTTAATTAAAAATTTAACAACTTTTTCCCTTGGGAAGGGCAAAACCATATCTGGGGTTCTATCACGTTCTTCAATATGTAAATTTGCCCTATGATAAAACTTTTTAACTCATGCACGGGTAAAAGCATAGTTAATTAAAAATTTGATCTTTTTGCCCTCTGAGGAATCAAAAGTATATCTAATGTTCTATCAATGTTTTGAAGATAATAGTTTGTGGGATGATGATTTTTTTTTAACATAGGCACAGCTAAAGGGTTGCTTAAATGGATTTTGCCCTTATTATTTCCTTTATTAGGGATTTGATCCATCTTGCCCCTGGCCACAAATTTCATTCCCTTACTTATTTTGACAAAAACATTTTTTTTTGTTTTTTTAACAAATGCACAGCTAAAGGATTGCTCAAACGGATTTCGCCCTTATTATTTCCTTAATTAGGGATTTGATCGATCTTGACCATGGACACAAATTTCTATCGGAATTTACGAGCATCTATAAGACAAAATTTACACGGCGCCTAACACTATCAAAGGCAGCGGGGACAAAAAAAAATTATGGACACTAATATGGACAAATACTTTGTTTGCACTACAGATAGCAGTTGAATCACCAGCACTACATTCGTTTCAAAAATCGAACTGAAAATTGGGAGAAGCTGTGCTGTACGCTACCGAGGGCAGCAGGCTTCCAGGAACGATCCTGTAGCAAATCAAATCCCAGCTAGTGTATGTAATATTAAGTTTTACATAACATGTTTAAATCACGTAGAAACTTCCATTGTTTAATATTGTCATTGAATTTCTTTTAACTTGCAAACAGCACATATTTAACTATACTTGTAATTTTAATGATTTCAAGCCTTTACTTTATTTTGTTAAACACAAATACTTTTTTTGTTTTTCTCATAAGAAACGACAATTTCATCTGCATGTAGTTTAAAGAGTATCTTAAAAAATGTAGACAGATTTTAAAGAAGAAATTCAATTTTTAAAATTATTTGCTTTTATTTAAATTTTATCTACATAATTTTTTTTAATTCACAATCAATATCAAAGATTAACTTAGCGTAATATTTCAGACAATTTTCTATAAATGTAGTTTTTTGGTAAATAATGAATTTTTACTTTGTGTAAAAACTCTTTTACTATTTCGAGTATACTTATTTTAATTATAAATAGGTTTACTTTCAGCAGTCTTCTGCTTAAATTATTAGCGGTATTTTTATGTACTATTGCTAGTTTTCCTGAAGTTTTGAAAATTTTTTCTAAGGCTGAAACGGAATGTGTTGTTATTATAATATGAAACAAAATTATTCTGTTTAGATTTGCATAAAGTACTTTTCTCCAATTACTAAGATAAGTTTATTTGCCACCTTAACATTTATTGGATGAGGTCTGAGCTGTCTAAAACTAAATTATATTAGAAGCGTCGAATATTTTGTAAAAAATGCCACTTTCAAGAATAATTGGTCTGCGAAGAAATTTATTTCATTTTGAATATACAATTTAAAAATAATTACAATATTATTACATTTTAAAAATAATTACTACATTTTAAAAATAATTACTACATTTTAAAAATAATTACTACATTTTAAAAATAATTTCAATATGCAAATCAAGTTAAAGTGAATGAAGAATGAAGAATATGTTTTCGACTTCAATGAAAATTTTGCGAATTTTTTTATCGCTCTTTACCGACAATATGTCTGGATTAAGTTAAGATTGTCTTAAACATAGTTATGAAAATTTAAAATTTATATCATGATTATTTTTAATAATATTGTTTTTTGTTTGACGTCCAAAGTATTTAACTGTTTCTGAAAAAAAAATAACTTTATTACTTTTGTTCCAATATTTAATTAGGTAAATTTAAGTATGATTTTCTGTTACTGAAAAAATTACGAAACTCTCACTAAACATAACTTTACATATTCCACCACCCCTCTCCTCCTCAACAGTTTACGTTGTTCTTGAAGCCAATAAAAATACTTAAATTATGACCTTTTTTCGTTCAAACTGGTGTCCACTTTTAAACTGAAGTATTAGAAAATAGATGTCCAGAACTTCTTACATATAAAATAAGATACTACCAGTGGATACGTGCGAGTATTTCGTAATGCAGTCTAATATTTTTTTTTAAATATTGGTTTAAACTTTTAAAGAAAAAAATAAGGATAAAATATCTACAAACAGCAATAGTAAACCAAAATATCATCTCATTTATTCCATCAAAGTTACAATAAAAAATGATCGAAGATAGCAAAAAGTACGCGTGAGAAAGAAAAATTAATATTCGTATTTTAACTGCATTACAGGATGACGTCATTCGCTTCGAAAAAAAATCTTAGGAAGAAGAAAAATAAATTTAATACATATATAATACAATTTAATCTAATATAAAAATTCAAACTAATATACCTTTTAAGCTGCACTTGAAATGCCACTGCTTCGATCGATCGATCGATGATGTCTTTTTCTTCTAAACATTTGAAATTTCAGTTTTGCTTTTTAATCATAAGCGTAAACTAAACACGTACGGATACGTCCCACTTTATCCTCTTTGTACTATTTGTTTTATAAACATTGTTGCACGATATAATGTGATATTTTATTTTTGTGGCTACATTGATTTGAGAAAAAACTTTCATTTCATTTATGAAGACAATTCTGATTTAATTTTAATTTAACAGATATTTTTAATAAAAAAAAACATGTTTTAACGAAATGTGAGTGTATTCAGAAGCCGGTTCATAAAACTTTCGAATGATATCTAATTTATTCTTCTACCTTTTGTAAATGCCAAGAAAAGAGGATGTTGACAACAGAAATAATATATATGATATTTCTTTCTAAGAATTTGAAAAAAATATCTGCGAGAAAGATACGATATTGTATCGTGTTTGCGGAAAATATTTGGAAAAATAAAGACTTATTCTTTGCAGAATGAAACGCAAGGGAAAGATAAAACATTCCACCAAGCGTATCAAGTTTTGTTGCTGGATTTGAGGTACATTGTTAAACTTTGTCTTGTTTTATTGAGATGAAGAGGAGAAAAATATATCTGTTTAAAAAGCTTTTTCGGTCTCAAAAGAGCAACAGTGTATGTAAAATATCATCGTATGTCGGAATGGTATTCCTTTAAAGGTACTATTTTAAAAGTGCTGTATAAATAATTGAAAAAATATAAAAAATAAAAAACAATTAATCGTCAGAATTTATATAGTAGGGGAAGATCAGGTAGCCCCGGACACTTGGATAAATTGCAAATAAAAAACAAATGAATGAAATTTTTGTCTTTATTTTATACTAAAAATAAAATTACGAACTTCTTTAACCCCTTAACGGCCGACGAAATCTAACGTGATCTTCAATACCTTATTTAATCACCTAATTTTGCAATTAAATAACGCGAAGATTAGTTTTCTGATATAACAGTAAGAAAGTGCACTTGTTATACGTGTTCAAAACACGGCTCTGCTGGTGAAAATTAGCTCGCGGTCATGCAAGTTCGCCATTCATATAGTACATGCTGGGTTTTTTCAAGGACGTATATATACGTCCGGGTCAGTTAATGGGTTAATGATTTTAATTAAACATTGCTAATATTATTGACTTATTTAACGGAATATACTGAAAATAGTTTGGCCTTTTTTTTGGCATCACAAGAAACGGCGGGTAGCCCCGGACATATTAATCAATTGTGTCCCAACCGTTTTTTGGCCTTACAAACATCACAATTATAATAAAAATCCGGTTCTTCTATATAAACACAATCTTAATGTCTATTAAAGATCATCTAAAATATGATCTAATTAATCTAATTAATCTTTCTTAATAACCTGCAATAAAGTTTGACTGGAGCAACGAAAATTTATTGAAGAAAACAAAACACTCACTCAAGACTAACTTACTCGGCGCCCACGTCGCAGTTAAACGTTATTTGTTTCGACTCTAGAGGAGGTTAATTTACAATAACTCTTTATTTACGCAACACTTTGAAATTCTTAGAAATTGAAATGTCCGGAGTTACCCGCCGTCTGCGGCTACCCGACTTTCCCCTACATTTTACTAAAATAAAAATTATTCTTCTAAGAAATATTTTCCGTAAATAAATTTCGAAACAAATGCTTAAACGTGAAATTAAGCTCTAGTTTTAGACTTATTTCTTTATAAAATTTTTATCTAATAAAATCATCTTGAGTGTTGAGAAAATATTCTGTGTCTATCTCTGAAAATGTTCATTATGTAGATGCAAATGTCGCAGTAGGAATCTAATAGTTAGAACAGTACTAATTATATAAATGGATAGAATAGTTTTTTGAATATTTATACATAGTACTGGATAGTCATATAGACTCATGTATATTGCATATACAGGGTGTCCCAAAAAGGAGTACCTATTTTTAAAAATGAATAAGAAACAAACGAATAGAGTTATTTAAATAATTCTTGCAGGAAACGGATGTGTGAAGTCTGGAATTTTGTTTATAACACTTTATTATGATAGTTCAAAATCTGACCGACAGATGGCGCAACAGCACCGAAAATTACCTGAAATTAACCGGCAAGGGTATGAATTGGCCACCTTACTCACAAGATTTAAATACGTGAGATTTTTTTCTTTGGGGTCATCTGAAGGATGTAGTTTACTGCCAAAATTCCACTTCGCTAGCTGAGCTCCAGCGATTAACCGCTCAAGAGTGTACAGCCATTTCCGTACAGACGTTGCAGAAGGTGTGTGCTAATTTCATTCTAAGACTCCGACATGTTATTGTGATGAATGGAGGACACATTGAAAATATTGTCATTTAATTTTCAACTATTGCTGATGAATGCGGTAGCCACAGCGCCATCTGTCGGTAAGAATTTTAACTAACATAATAAAATACTCTAAATAAAATTCCAGACTTCACATATCCGTTTCCTGCAAGAATTCTTTTAATAACTCTATTCGTTTGTTTCTTATTCATTTTTAAAAATGGGTACTCCTTTTTGGGACACCCTGTATATAATCATTGAAATAACACTTTTTTTTAAAAATACTGAAAGTTATAATGTTTCAACAAGCTTGAACTTTTTGAATGATTTAATTTTATGGCTGAATAGTGTTACTTTAAGCAATAGTCTGGTATTAAATTTGATCAATATTTATTAACTTTGGTTGTTTTAGTTTTCTACGTCTTTGCAACATTGCGACAAAATGTCTGATAAATTTTTAAGCTAGGTGAGTATATGACGCTAGTGGATACTGTTACTTACGCACATGTGCGTGGACATGGGTTTGTGCGAATATTTTATGAATACCAATTTATTTTTTTTCTTTTAAATATGACACCTTATTTTATGTTTTGGCTATCTAGTTTTAGGCGTATGGGAGTTGGAATAGTAATTACAACGATGAAATTAGTTTTGCGAGAAACCAAGTTGACTAAAACATAATTTAACAATAAACCCGATCACAAAATAATCCATTGTTTTTAACACGCTTTCCGCTTAAATCCTTTATTTTTAGCCGATTTCTCATTTCAAAATAAGCCAACCTATCACTTCAAAGTGCTGTATCTCAGAGTTTATTTTACCATAAAACGAAACAATGCTCTGTCGTCTTTGTGTCAATGCCTAATACTTAAACAAAAAACTTCTAAATATATTGTACATCTTTTGTTGGAAATATTGTAGTGGCTACTATTTTGAAACAAGACAGCGGTTCAAGATGGCCAACAAACTTGTTTAACCATATACCCAAGCTCAGTCTCAACAGTACTAAATGAATAGCAACATAGAAATGATTGCTATCGCATGGCAGAAATTCATATACTTATACATATATATTAGTTCACACTTTTTGACATTTACATTAAACGGCAAATACGGCGTTAAACCCGATGCCAGCGCAGAAGGCAACTCGATATGCACTGGTTAATCACATTGTTTTTCGAAATTGAAATTGAATAAAGTGAAAATACTACATGGAGTGCACTCGAAACAGGAACTTTTGGCTAACCTTGCCAATACTATAATCGTAGATCTATCCCGGAGAAGTCGGCTGGCAGCTTTTTACCATGATGAAGCAGTTAATTAGAACCTTTATGACAGATCAGCTTTAAACGTACAAGTTATTCGTATAAAGTAGTTCATATTTCGTAACATTTTCATGAGACGACAAATGCAGAATTAAACCCGATGCCATTTTGAAACAGACAGTTTAATCACATATATTTTTCGAAATCAAAATTGAAGAAGGTGAAGTCGGTTCGAGTCCGTCCCAGTGGTCTTTTCATTTGAATTTTGAAAAATATATGTGATTAACCTGTGTGTTTCGAGCTGGATGAATACTAAATAAATACCTTAAAGCTTATTTAGTAATTTTTTTTCTTGTGTATAAACCATGACACGGCAAAGTATTCTAATTCAATTGGCCCTCTGCAAACATAAAAAACAACTTTTCATGTTATACAACAATTGTTTATGAATAAACTAAGCCTTAAATTACTCAGCGAATGTCATTTTAATACCATATGAAATGAGGCGGATTCTCAATAAATTTTAATTGTTTAAATTGTTCTGTATATGTTAAATATGAAAGTCAAATGTATATAGATAACATAAATGTAAGACATTTTTAATTCATCATGTAAATATAAATTAAAAAAGAAATACTATATTGTTTCTTCCTACTACTACACTTCGTTGAAAACAAACAAATACATTATCGAACATTATTTTAATGGGATATGTTTGGAAAAGAACAACTTTGTGCATGAAAATCTGCCTCAAAGGATAACATAAATAAAGAGAGCTTTTGATTTAAGGCGAGTACGAGTTAAATCTTGAGTTAAAATTAAATATAATATTAGTATCATTCGTTTTCAGTAATCTTCCAATATTTAGCAATTGTAATTTTTTGTACTTCGATAAAAAAGATGTTTTAAATTAAGAATTAGAATAACATTTCTTCATGCGATATCTGTCAAATTCACCCATTTAAATAAGTAACAAAAATTATTCTTACACCAGATTTTCAATCATAATGTGCTTTTTTTATTTATAGAAAAAAACTTCTTACAAATTATCAGTCTACTAATTTTATCGTTCCAAAAATAACTGGAATTAATTAATGGAGATTTTGCTTATCTGCTTCAGTTTTCATGTATTGGATATTTGTTTAACTGAATGGGTTCGTAGAATAATTGCACTCGTTAAAATATAAAAAATATGTTTTTTTTTTATTCCTTAAATGAACTAGAATATATTTGTTCAAAGGAACACTTTATTTACTTCGCTAGAACATATCGAATAAAAGAAATGATACGACGTATGCGCACATACATATCGAAAACTAAAATAGTACAATAAATCACAAAATGAAATAAAAAACTCTAGTGTTTATAAAAGTAAAATATGTAAATTGAACAATTTCTGAGTGTTCTTTTTTCTAATGGGAAAATTCAAAACACGAAATAATTTTTTATCATATTTTTATCTACCTTTAATATAACATTTTGTTATTTTTATAAGTAACTAAAGCAAAATAAAATGAAAAATGTGAACAATGTCATTTGAATAAAATGTAACAAAAGTTAAGAAACTTTCAACGTTACATAAAGATGAACTTCTTAAACTCATGAAAAATTCATATTAAAAACAAGAAATGCGGTCTTTGAGGATATCTTATATTTTTAAAAAGGTTAAAAAGTGTACAAAAACAGAAGTGTTTTCTAATCTAATGCTGTTTAATCAAAGACTTTAAGTATTTTTGTGTTTGTTACCTCTCCAAAAAATATAGTTTTGTATTTTTCAATCAAATCACGTTTTAATTATACTTTATAACCCCAGTGAGAACATTTGAAACTTTCATATTAAATTTTAAAAATAAAAAGAAAGTAACTGCATGTATAAGTAATATTTTATACAAATTGAAATGTTTTATTCTTTATATTTAACCTAACTATACTTAAAGTAATTTTATATGATGTATTAATGGTTTCAAGATTTGATGAATGGTTATTTTTGGAATTACAATACTAATTACGAAATGTTAGAAGAGAAATAACAAATAATTAATTTATAGATAATATAAAAATTTAAAACTTTAAAAGCAATCTAGATCTTACCGTTTCTTTATAAATAAAGGTTTATTTCATTAATATTTAAAAAAGGTAAAATGAGTACATGTAACGTACTAAAAACAGTCAGAGAAAAGTTAAAAACAAAATGTTATTCTAATCAACAATAAAAAGAGTAAAATATTTTTCCAAATTATGCTTTTCTGCAAATCATAAGTGGTCCCTTAAACCATCCTCTTGCCGTTTATGAGCATATTTTGAAAACTACTAGGCAAAAAAAATTTTTAATTTTAAATACGCATGAATCAGAACATAATTAATATAAATCCATCAAAAATAATAGGCTGCTATACATAATTTTTTAGAATATTAATTTCATAATTCCTATCATAATATTATAAAAAATACAAATTCAACGTATTTACGTTTGGGATTTTTAGTATTATAACGAGACAAAAAATTACCACATTAGGATTATGATTTCAGGATATATTAATAAAAATATGAAAATGTAGAATTAGAAAGTCTAAATGTTGAATGTTTATAATTCAAAAATGTATCATCCAAATGACTTGAAATTTGGTATCTAGGCATAGTTTGAACCTAAGATTTAAAATATCGTGTACAAATTGGGTTGAAAAAGGATGTTTAAGCTGGTTTGGATATGAAGATACCCCTTAAGCAAATTTTATATACATCATGTAATAGTAGACTTTATTTCCAACCGTTTAGTACCAGTACCTTTCTTCTACGATAAGCTGCTGCAGACTTAGTGGGGGTGGGGGTTCACTTTTTTTTCCATGACTGTACCTTGAAAACACCAAGAGTTTGATAGTGGTAGCATAATTATATTATACGCTATAGCGTTTTCTATTCGTAGAATTTGTAACTAACATCGAGCTCATTCACAAACATTTACTATCAATAGCTCTTTCCGTTCAACTGCATGTTAATAATTTATTTATTTTTTTAAATTGGGGTGTTTTTTTTTACCAATAAAGTGTATATTCTATATTGTGAATTTAATCCTTTTTACATGCACCGTGTTAGCTCAACGGACGGAGTTTTATTATATTTCGTTATTATTCAATCTAATTAGTATTAAAAAATATATGTCTCCTAAAATTTTATGACATGAGCTGAATGGTAATAAAAATATCAGTCATAAATCTATGCCAGTATAAATTTTGTGAAGCATGTACATTGTTTAAAAGAAATCTTGATCCTCGAAAAATAAAGATGATGTTAATTTTTTTATGTTTTCTTTAAGACAGGAGTTATGGATTTAATTATAATTGAAATTCTCTATTTAAAGCATAGATATAATAATAAGCTTTGTCCCCTCTTAACACATCCATTAAGGTTTGACTGACCCATCTTTTTAGAACACGGAGCTTAAAGGTGTATTCAAATCCAAACTGCTTAATTTGAGACAATTTTTTTTAAATTCATTTTTGCTCTAAAATGCATCCAATTGGCAGGTTCTCTTATTCAGAAACTTTAAAATGTCCGTATTGTCTCGATGTTTTGATAAAGGCAGAATATATTTTAAAAAATGCTGGCAAAGTGGACATTTTGAACCGAATATCCCGAAGCGATAGCGTTGGAAACAAAAACAAATATCGTACTGTGAAAATAATTGTTTGTGAATCAATTTCTAATTAATTGAACAAAAAATAAAAACATGGGCTTCTTATAAATCTCTTCATAAATCCCGCCACCAAGTTTCATGTTTTTACTTTTAAAAATGAGTCTAAAAATGTGTCTCAAAATTTTTAGTTGTTGAGCGTGGAAAAATATATTTTTTTTTTTTTAGTACAGCCTTAACAATAGAAGGCATTGTTAATTTTTTAATCTATTTTAAGTATCTATGGAATCCTATTATTAAGTTGTAAGTGTTATTTAACATAAAAATCAAAGTAATATATATGTGGGCTTCAAATGGTTATGTATCACATGTGTAATTTCACTTAGAAACACTCTATAATAATTAAACCTTCCACAGCATTTCTTCATTTTGAGTCATCTTTTCTGAAAAATATCGATATATTGACTCTTTTGCTATAAAGAACAAGAAAGTATACTCTAAAATTAATGTGCAATATCTGGTATATTTCTTTTTTCAATCTCATTTTCAGGAAGTTCGTTTAAAAGCAACAATGATTTTTTTCGTTTACAAAAAGTCGTGATCCACAATAATAAAAAAATCGCCTTTTTTTGACTCGCTGAATTTTCTCTCAATACCTTTAAAAAGCTACCTTAGCAGCGCAGCAGATTACTCTTTAGGCGTAATACATACAATAAAATAGAACAAGACAACAGGAATAAAATAACAAATAAAACAAAAAAACATAAATAAAAAACTTTCTTTTTTGAATTATGCATCAAAAATAATTTTTTAAATAATTTTGAATATCATTTTTAGTTCCTTTATCTTACTTTATTGATTGTGCAGTAACTAAATGAAGTATTGCACTTGTAAGAGATTTTTTAAATGGATATTAGAAATGGTAGAGGTCGAAGATAATTTTAAAAATTATAATAGATTTTTCTTAATGATTTGTTGCTCAATATGCATATTTGTACATTATTTTTTAATTATGAAACCTAGTTTAAAATTATTTAAATTACATATTTAGTTAGTTTTATTTGGTTGATAGTACAGTACATAACTCCTACTCATAAAACTTTTATATAAACATATGAACTTGTACTCAACATTCGACTAAAAAAGCTACGAAATTACTATGTAATATTGAATTTATTTTGGAGTTAAAAATAATTACATACACTAATCAATATGCAAGTTCGAATTTATTTAACAGTCTAACTATCAGAACTGGTAATTTCCAGAGAGACTTCTCTTTTGATATTTGAATATAAAATATAGTTTTAAATTATACAATTTTCCGAAACAGGTAAATAGAAAAATGTTTTGTTCTTTTAAATTACTTTACATCTTGACTTCCGGTATCAATCCTTTAAAAATCTAGAATTGCAAGAAACAAAAGGTTAAGATGATATAGATTAGTCAAGGAACCATCCACATACGGGAGCATTGCTCTGCATCTAAAAAGGACATTAAAAAATCTCATAACCAAAACTTCCTGAAACACAATATTTTAAATTTTATTAATTTTACATGTTTTCCAGTATTAAAAATGCTATCATAACTTGGTAAGTTTTGGTTGTAAAAGAATGGAATCTTTTAATCCCCTTATTAAAAATCCTCTGGCCACCGAGCGCTGAGTATGAGTAGCGCATAAATTAGTATGTAATATATAATTTATTTTGGAGTTAAAAATAATTACGTACATTAATTTGTATGTAAATTTGAATTTATGTAACAATCTATCTATCGGAACAGATAATTTCCAGAGCGACTTCTCTTTTGATATTTGAATGAAAAATATAGTTTTAAATTACATAAATTTCAATTGCATATGGCTAACTTCGATACATATAAATAGAAAAATGTTTTTTCTTTTAAATTACTTTTTATCTTGACTTCCGGTATGAATCTTTAAAAAATCTAGAGTTGCAAGAAACAAAAGGTTAAGATGATATGGATTAGTCAAGGAGCAATCAACCTACGGGCTTATTGCTCTGCATCTAAAAGATACCTTAAAAAATCTCATAACCAAACCTTACTGAAATACAAAACTATAAATTTTATTAATTTTACATGTTTTCCAGTATTAAAAATGCTATCATAACTTGGTAAGTTTTGGTCGTAAAAGACTAAATTTGTTTTAACACTAGAAAGACGGCAAAATGAAACTGCCTACAAAGCCTCGTAACGGTCGATTTGACCGCTGTTTACAAAAAAGCTCTGGCAAATAGGAATCCACTTTCTTTGACTTTGACCTGACTGCAGGTGCACTCTTGATTTGTGTTATACGTGAAAGCGTTCAAGAAAAAATAATAGCGAATGATTCCTTTATTTTTTCACTGAATAAAAAGCATCGATCAAAAGTCCACTCTGGGCTTTCTGGGTATATTTATAGAAATCTAATGAGAAAAATCAAATTTCAATTTTTTAAGTAAAAGGATATGTGCAGAGGAAAATATTAGAAAATGTAACGGAAGTAAATTGTCAGACTATAAAAAATAATGAAATATATGAAGAATTCTTCAACTATCGGTCAAATTGACCACTTCGGGCGCTCTAGTGTTAATCCCCATTTTAAAAGCAGCGCAATATTTTCTTTTATTTAATTTATAGCAAAAGCGGTAGAGATAAAAAAATTGTATTGTAATGTCCCTTGTTAAAACAAACGCCATATTTAAAAACTGTACTTGATTTGTATAATTTTTGGAATGTGAAGTATGTTTCTCTCCTTATAGGTTTATTAGTTTGTCACCATAATCTGTATTTTAATAACTCGAAATAATGCAAGAGTGAAGAAATCAAAAATTATACACTGGTACGTTATAAAAATATAGATTGATAAAATTATAATTGTATTGTAATTGTAAAATTATAGACTGATAGTAGACATTTAACTGATAAATTTTGATTTTTTTTAATTTATCCATTTTGTCATCATGTGATGGAAAATGTAATGCAGTTCAAGTGTTTTTTCATGACAGGATTCATTTAGGCACTTAAACATTTTATTCTCGGCAAGTAAATATAAAACTCACATCTTGTTTTCACATATATTTTGAAAGTTCACTGTAAATGGCGATGTTAAAATTTTTTCACTGAAACGAATTTCCCTTAGACATTAAAAATTTGACTATCAATTTTAAGACTACTGCTGTTCTCTAGTTCTAAAATGTAAAAAACAAAATTTAAAAAATCGAGTTTTAACTGACAGATAACAAAAAGACATTATTATTTATACTACAATTACAGTGTAAACAATTATTTACGTTTTATTGATAAAAATACACTACATCAAACTTATAAAATAAGTTACTAGCATAGCAAAAGTAGATTTTTTATTTTTACGGAATTTCTTTTGTATTGAAAATTGATCTAAAATAAAACACTGTTAACATGAATATTGTTAAAAGATTTCCTTTTGTCTAGTATTTGTAACAACGGTCTATTTTATTCAAAATTAAATATGGCAGAAAGGTAAACGGTAAGTTCTATTCAAAATTAATTAGTTTCTTTTCTAAAATTTCGCTTTTGATTTTAAGAACATTACATTCATCTGCAGCTGTTGCCTCACAAGCAGTCATGTTTCGATATGTTATTAATTTGTTCTAGGGATTGCATTTTGAATTTTAAGAAAGAAATTCTTTAGAATTCTGAAGTTTAAATAAAATGTTATAAGAATTGGAAATTGAATTTCAAATGAATCTTTGTTGGATAAAATAATGTATTTATTTTAACGTTTAAAATGCAATGATTAAATTTAAGTTCTAAAGTAATTGAAAAGTTTTAAAAATTTATTTGTATTTCCTATAAATATTTTATTATATTTACAGAAATTCAAATTATGTCATGAATATTATAATTATGTAAGCTTGACTGAATCAATAGTATCGTAAAGTGTTACCATTTTCATTTCAAATGAACAAAATACAAATATTTTGTTTTCGTTTTATGTACAAAACACAATATTCATTGATTTTTTTCATAAAATATCAACTATAAATAAAGTCATTATTAAACCTAAAATTATCGAACAGCATTTATTAGTATAAAGTGTATTTAAAATCCACAGCTACTAAACTAGAATTAGTTTCTGATTTGCAAATTAATTTGACATTATTCAAAAGTCTTACCTTATACTTTACACTTTCGAATATTTCTGTATTGTATCATAAATCTATCGCCGTGATAGTTATGAATATATTCGGGTTTCAATCTATAACTTTCCTTTCTTGAACATGAATAGATGATAAGCTGACTCTCAGATAAAAAGCTGTCATCTTACATTAGATTGATCCTTACTTACAGTAGTTATGTTAACTTTCAACACGGCCTTTATTCTTCTAGATCAAACATTTTTAACACGATTTAATAATTCTGTAAAATATAATGTATTTCAATATTTGTATTGATTAGTATAAGAGATTTAAATAGTCAATGTGGATTAATAAATAAAGTATAAATATCTTGGAAAAGCAGTTAAAATCTTTATTGTTCTGGAATATATGGTGCAAAGTGTAGATGATGATGCTGTTATCAGTTCCTCAGACACCTAGATTTTATACCATCCATAACAACAACTGCACTGTCGCTAATGAAAAATTGCGATCCCCTCGGCTGAAAAGGTAATGCAAAAAATATTATTAAGGATTTCTCATATGAACTATTAATTGTCCTGAAGCATTGAGAACTCGCAGAACTAAGCATTTTCGTTCTGCAATCGTAAAAAGTTTATTTTATGTATAATTAGAGAAAGTACTGTTACTAAAAACAGAAGTACATCTCATATTAAAATTAAACTTGAGCCCAGTTTTATAACAAAATTTACTGAATATAAACGATAAACGCTTTTTATTGAATTTTTTGTCATACTTCTGCAGTGCAAACTTTATTAATTTATGGCAGCGTACTTTAATATTCCAATTTCTCTCAATTCATTCACCATGTATTTTTATTATTTTTTGTCGATAGAACATTAAAGCAAAATAATGAATTGAACAGTGAATGAAAAATCATTTATGATATGAATAGAAATGAATATCACATCAATAATAAAAGAAAATAATAAAGAGGAAAAATTATTTTATTCTTTAGTCGTGGTATTTAAAATTAAAGATGTATTCAACTATACGCAGGTATTAGAGAAATTGTTCCAACGTTTGCTGAAGTAAAATAAAAGCGCTTAAAAAAATATTAAAAAAAAAGGAGAAAGTTTGTTTTTTTCGCATAATTTTGTTAATTTGCTTTAAAGTACTTAGCATTTTTTAAATTCAATTTTTGGAATTTTAAAATATACTTTAAATATAAAAATTAAATTTCCCGAAAAAAAGTTTTAATTTATTTGTGAAGCAAAAAAAAAAAAAAAAAAAAAAAAAAAAAAAAAAAAAAATTAATTAAATAATTAATAAAAAATAGAACTATTTCGTTTAAATGAATGCAAATATAAATTCGTAATCTCTAAGTAATTTAAGTTCTTAAAGTTAAATGAAATAAAAAGTTCATTTCAGAAAGTTAATTACAGAAGTACAAGTGTACTTGGAAATGTATATATCTCGTATTACCAAAAAACTAATATTTAGAAGTAAGACCTAGAATGTATCATCATTTTTTTAAAAAATCCGAAGTGCTCTAGAAGTTTCTATTGGTTTTTGAGTCCAGTTGGACAATAAAAATTAAATGTTAAGCAACTTTCACGGAACTTAATTAGATCGTGAAAATTATACCATGTAAACTTTATAAACTCGTGAGGAATATCGTAGAAAAGGGGGGACAGAATCTGAAACCCTCATTTATAATGCAATCTAACATTTATTCAAATTTGAAACAAATTGGCTTAGTTAGTTTTGGTAAATTATATCGTCTAAAGTTTATATTATCGTAGAAAATGGCGACACTCTCTGAAACACACATGCATAATACAATCTAACATTTCGTCAAATTTGAAACAAATTGGTTCAGCGCTAGAAACTTATCTCCTAATATTTATATGTATGCATGCATCAAGAATGTAATGAAGAACAAACAAGTTGGAAATTGTACGTCAAACGTGACAAATGAGGTGCGTTCGTACTATAGCTAGTTATAAAAATATTCAGATCTTGGGGATTTTTAATTCTTAAAATGAATTATATCGTCTGCAGATTAATTTCTGTAATAAAATAAGTATCTCGGTTGTTTGACGGTTAAACCTCGGAAGCTCCTATAAGAAGAAAGCACCGATTTCTTTTTAAAAAATTCAAATTTCTTAATAAATATTTTTATTAATATCTTCTAAAGTTTTGATTCGATTTTCATAAAATTTGAAATGTCTCAACAAAATTCTGAAAAGATAATATATCTTAAATTTCAAACCATTCGATTGGGTAGTTTATGCGTTGTTATATGCGGATGGACGGACAGAAAGACGGACGGAAGGTCGGACAGACAGATGGACGGACAGACAGACGGACGGAAGGTCGGACAGACAGATGGACGGAAGGTCGGGCAGACAGACGGACGGACCAGATAACGACCATAGGTGCTACGTATTTATATAATTACGAACGTACCTAAAAAAGAACATTCATGGTTGTGATACACAAACAAAATTTCGACATTTTCAAACAGCAACATCAACGTTTTCATTAAGTAAAGTGTTAACAGTTCAGTAAGTAAAGTGTAAGAGTTAAAAACCATTAACAGCTTTAAAACCACACCTGTAGCTGAAGCAATTCCGCTTAACACATCGTTAAAAATATGCAAAAACAGCGTTATAAACAACCGATGATTACAGACAATCGATACACAGAATTACACATTGTGTTATTTTTATCATTCCCAAGAATAAACAGAAAAAGCATGAGCCATAGAATGAAAATCATTGATTGGGGTATATCATTGGAACTCTTTTTTTTTTTTAAACAGCAATACTGAAATGCAGTTAACTAAAACTGTACCAGCCTGCAATTGCCAAAGCAACGTGATGAATGGTGCAGCTTTATAGACTAAGTTAGCAAAGTACAGTAGACAAGTTAGTGTTTACCGTCTAATCCATTACTGTAGACAAAACCCATACTCCTTTTACAAGCTGTTTGAGTATTAGAGTGAAATATTTGTAAAACATATTGAGAAAGCGATTGAAGCTTGTTCCTGATGACATTGTACTAATCTGAAAATGGAAGATGTGTTAGCGTTCTTCGTTTAACACTTTGCATACCATGCGGTGATTCTCACCTACGCGATGTGATGTGTAACAGCAATTGTGCTTGGGTCTGGTCTGTTAACCACAAAGATCAAGATGCTTTCTTCCAGGCTTAGACGCCGTACAGCACTCGGTTTCTCCGCTTTGTACCTGGGGATGTTGAAAGAACCCCTTTCAAAATGTTGATCGGTAACCGCTCAAAAGTTCTGTGGTCCGTATTTCTTCTTTGGTAAAACCGATCTTGATACATTCTTAGCGCAGCGCTGCTGTTACTATTTACACGAATGTTCATGAGATGCATGTCTGGTTTTCGGCTTGCGTAAAGTCTCTCCCCATGAACAGTAGAACAATTGAGAATGACGTGTTCCCTCAGATGCATAATGCAGGTGAGCGGCGAGCGACCTACTGCCTTTTACCGGCAACTGAACTAATTAATCCTTCCATTTTTCTTGTCTTTCATGACTCTTTCTCGTGTTTGTGCCTCAACGCATCACTTCTTGTCAATGCATTCCTTAAATAATAAATGGCAGTGTTCTGTACTAACCCTTAATGTCCCAGTTGAACGTTTTGCGGAAGTGCATAATACTATGATAGAAGATTTCGCAACTGTAAAAGATGTTCCTGACGTTTCGGGTGTATAAATTATATGGTTCTAAAGCTCTGCACTCCATATCATTTCTGTATTGATTCTGTCAATTTCAGGAGTTAGAAACGGGCAACAGATGATAGCGTTTAAACTTTTCACCTGATTTCCTTATCAGGAGTTATCTAGGTAACAGCTAGCCTCTGTGCATATTGATTATGTCTTACTCAGTGTTGTGTTAAGTTGCAATACTCCAATGTAACGAATATAAAGTTTTTTAATTTAAAAAGTAATACTTAATCGTTTCAAAAAATTATCGCCGTATTTTACTTGGTGGTTGAACATTCGAAAACTCATAACCATTTTGATGATTATTTTTCAATAAATTGTTTTTTAAAAGATTGGAATAACATGCACTCACATAATGTCGTAGTATTGTTCATAAAAGTACTCCAAAAAGCAAACTGGGTGCACACAGATATTCTGAAAGAAAGGAGCATTCAAAAATAATCACAAAATCATCTTTTCTTACTATTTCTTATATTACAGAAACTATTTTTAAGCTGATAATTTTATTAGATAATTCTTTTTGAGAGTACATTATTTGAATTTTTTTTTTCTCGAGGTAATTTATATGATTGAATACACCATTTTCACTTATGGCTGCATAAATTTTGAGCATGTAGGAAGGCTTTGGAAAACATTTTATCCCATATCATATTTCATCAGTCTTCTTCTAAAATTCACAATATTTAGAAAGTCCTTCAAAATATGTGATCAGGTTTCTTTGAAAGGAAAAGTTGGCACAGAAGGTATTTTCTTCTTTGAAAAATGTCGTAATACTTTTTTTTTTACCTTGTGACGTGCTGCGGAGCAACACGCCTCAGGAGTTAAATTCACATGTTAAAATTAACTTCCGGTGCCCTGTGTCTATCAACCTATTCTAATCTTCCGCTAAACGTCTACACTCGTCTAAGGTTGCTTTATCGGTGCAATAACACGAAAATAGTAACTGGTCTTATCAAAAGCTCTCGTATGCATTTATATGTGGTAAAGAATAGAATGATATTTTAAGTTCCACAGAGTTACCAAAATGATGTAGGTGTCACATTTTTTGCCGTACATTCATTTAAGCCAAATTCCCTTAGTAACGACCAATGTTGGAGAATATTTCATATGCTTCTAGAAACAATATCAGAGAAATACAAGTATTCTGTTACGTATATTCCTGTAAAGGTGACCCTACGAAGGTGACATTCCTTTTCGAGCTATTGAAGTATTGAAGTTTCACGGATAAGATAAAAACTAAAAAGGAATTTACCTAGTAGAATATTTTTAATTATTATGCAACTGGATTATGAAACTTAAAAGAAAATAATTCTATAGAATTAAAAATGATTATTATTAAATTATAAGATTACTAATTGAGAAAAACTGAAATTTAGATAAATTAAATACGTACATAAACCTATAAAAATTTTGATATACATGTGATGATAAAGAAACATCAAATTTAACGCCACACTCATTCATTAGAAATGGGTGATTAAAATTAGAGTTGGAACTTTGCATATTATTTTATTATCAAGTATTTATTTTAATATCAGGTAGGATCTACATCAGTGTTTCCCAAATTCGGACAGGATAATAAAGTTTCGAAAATTGTGATACTACTTTTTGGTGGTTCTTGTTTACTTATGAAAATAAAACATTCAATAATTATTTCTAACTAAGGATTATGAATGTTTATTTCCAGCCTGCTTACCTCTTTTTTAATGGAAACTCCATAATCGGGGTGCGAAGGTTTTATAGAGTTTGGATGAAATGGGCTCCTATATTAAAGTGGTTTGTAAGATTAAATGCAATTTTTGAAATATTTAACATTGTATGTGACCTGTTAAATTGATTTTATTTTTCCAATAGCTTTATTTTACCAACAGATATTATTGCGTATGAAAATGTGACGCAAAAATTTTTGTGGACATCGAAGGACAGGTACAACAGTGAACCGATCCTTCAGAAAAATATGTTTGGGAAACGCTGATCTAGATAGCAGCTGGTGTCTGTGCATATTCCATAAAATGAGGAACAATTCATGGTAATAGACAAAGTAAACTCCAAAAAACGCTATGCACTTAAAATACAAAAAATATCCGAGATTAGCCATCAATATTATTAAACAAAACTAACTTTGTGTAGCGTGGCATCACAAGCAGGTTCGTTCTCCCCTCATACGTTTTTGAAAAATTAATTTCCAGATATCTTCAAAAGTATACCGTCAGTGGATATGCTGCAATGCTGAAGATTAAGTTATTCCCAGTTTAATTCTTCGTCTGAATACAGAATAGGATTTTTTTTATATATATTTCATATTTTATATAAATATCTTATAATATAAGATTAAAATTTTCCTCACATGTGGGGACACGTATTTAACTGTTGTCACAGATACATTTTTTACAAATTTCGTGTTTTCATAGCCACCAAAATCTTATTCAAGTGACTTTCTCATTATGCATATATTTTAAATCTAATCTGTACATACTGAATCAGTCAAGTGTATCTGATTAAAACCCCATTAGACATCCAGACCTGCAGATTTCCTATGGCGTGATAAATGCTTCAAAGATGTCCTTAATCATTCGCATGCAATCTGCAATTGTTTCTGACGGAAGTTTTGTGAAAAAGTTTTTATCCGAACAAAATACTTTGATATAAATGCTGTACGATTGCACCATGAAACCGTACTACATTAAAGACGTGAGTATAAAATATCAAAAATTTACTAAATGGTGAATACAAATGTCAAATTTAAAACTTATACATACATTAAAATCAAATTAAAAACATCAACGTTTCGACCAACTTCAATGGTCATCCTCAGGAAATCTGCCAAAATACTTTGTCCCCTTACAGATTGATCGTCCGCACTTGATCTACAGATCATTTTGCTGGTGTTTTAAATTGCAAATTTTTGTACCACGGGCAGCATTTGAATGTCATTCCAACATCCGTGTTGATCGTGTTGCGATACAAAATAATGATTGCTGCTATTTTTCACATGAATCTCGATTGTTGTTCTTCTTTGTACTCTGAAGCGGGTACTATGAAATGCCTACATCTAAAATTTCATTTCCTATTCAACCATCTTGTGTATAATGATACTGTTATTAGATTTTTCAGTATCTGCTTGTGGAATTTTGAAAAAGATAATTTCCTTAAACATTAAATATCAAAAACGTCGAACCGGTTTTTACAAAATATAAAAAAAATGTCGTTCCCTATGTGATGTCAACGATAGGGAAAAGCATAAGCAATTTTTATATATATAATCCTAATAATTATCTTAATTATGTATTGTTTTTTACATCAAAAATGAAAAATAATTATCTATCATAATTTACTAACACTTGTAATATTGTTCTTAAATAAATTTGCTTTCTTCCGGAAATTATTAATTAAGAAAACTATTTACAGTATCACATTTTGGATGATATTTTGTTAAAAAAAAAAAAAAAGCAGAAAAAACTGAAAATTATTGATAAGTAAAGTTTCTGGATCATTGCATTAAAAATATGTTAAAATCGCTACTGTTTTCATTTATTTCATCAATGTTTTTTTATTTTTAAACATCTGGTGTCATTTCTTGAAGTAATCGAACTGTGTAACAAAATATAACGGCAAACCACGTCTGTTATTACAGTTCAGATGGCGCCTAACTTAATCGATTCTAGTGTTTTTTCTTCACAAATACTTTTAAAACATAAATGAAATTGATCATCAGGGACTTATATCCCGTTAATGTTTTTTTTTCTTTTTTTTTTATCAAAAGATGAATTAGATTTTTTTTATGTCATGGGTTGAGAAGTACTTTTGATAAATTATTCAACTTAAATCTCTGTCATTAAGCGAATTACTGAAATAAAAAGTAGTTAGTGCTTTAGATATTTTTTTAATGAACAATGGTCGTTCATAAGTAAAATTAGATATTTTTTTAATGAACAATGGTCGTTCATAAGTAAAATTAGATATTTTTTTAATGAACAATGGTCGTTCGTAAGTAAAATTAGATATTTTTTTAATGAACAATGGTCGTTCATAAGTAAAATTAATGAAAGATAGCAGTTCTATGCTTGTGAACTGCGTAACTAAAAATACATAATACAAATTATCGAATAAAAACATGTCAGATTTCATACGCGTCATGAGAGGAATACCAGAACTTTCGTTAAGTAATATTTGTCTTATTTAATGAAAAAAGTCTGTATTTTGATATGACAACCGTAACCTTATGCTAATTCTGCCTTAAACTCTCTGAGGCGTACGAATACTGTATGCAAAAGTGTCAGCTGTGTTTGTTTGTTCCAGCATATATATTTTTAGTATAAAAGTATCATTGATTCAAGAATTATAAAAATACTGAACTAAAATGCGTTACGACAAATAAATTGACTAAGTAATATTTATGTAAAAAATGTAAAGTGCATTTTCCTCCCGGTAAACTCTCATATCCTAATCATGATACAAATAGTGTAAACAACGTAAATTTACGAATGTGTATCGTACGTCAAAATTAGAATTATAATGATACCGCGTTAAATGAAGAATATGTTATTTTGGCATACTTTTCTAAATATGCAATTTCTAATAGAATTTCAATATTGAGGCTGTCCTATATACATACAAACATGCAAGTATATATATATAATAATAATGAATAAATATGTATGAACTTATATAACATTTGCTATCATTTTGTCTGCGCATAATAGTTTTGTTTTAGATAATTCATTGAATCCATTGTATAATTCATCACCAATGCATTCGTTTAAAATGCGCATGGCCACTCTCCAAAATTGTGTTTTGAGACTTTCTAGACCGTATCGCTTAAATATGTTTCTATAAGTTTACATTGTAAATATTTTTAATAATTTGCAGATAAAATAAAATCTTAAGATATTCTTTTAAATATTTGAACGAAATATTTTACAATTTTTCCAGTATTTTATTATTTTATCAGTGCAGTATTACTAAAGATATTTAGTAAATTAATACAAAAAAAATTATGTAATCTTATTTAATTTTTTATACATTCTAAGAAAATTTGAAAAATAACGAATTTGAAAATACTTAAAATCTTTTTGTATTACTCCTTATTACTAACTATATTCCAGGGGAAATGTACATGTTACCTTGCAGAAGGTCGGGTAGAAGATTTTATTTTTTTTACTTCTATACAATACGGCCAACATGAAAAAACCGAATTATCCAACAAAATGTCTTAAGGGAGAATTTTCTGTGGCCAAAAAACACCAAAATTTTGGGACTTTTATTGTTGTTTTTTAAATATCTCGAGACCCGTTGTCTTAGCGTATTATTTGTTAATTACAATGTTAAAGAGGCCAAAATTCTCTACAACTTTCATATTTACAACTTTTTTATACACTCAACAGCCAGCGCAGTACGACATTTCAAATATAAGAAAAAATTTTCAATGTCCTTAAAAACCGTGAAAAACTAAGTTTTGTCCCGACGCGCGACAATTCAAATGTTCCCCACGGATGTAATGATGTATGTCAACTTCTACAGATTGATCGCAGAAGATTATCTATTATTTGCACACCCTCTTCTTCATTTTCATCACAACCGACACATTTTAAATTCAATAAATCTATATAATTTAGTAAGTAGGGGAGAGTGTGGATGAATAAGACAATTTTCATATTTAGACAATAACTTTAAGTATATACAATTGTTAATTTTAAAGTATTGTTTAAAATAATATTTCAGTATTTAGTAAATTATTGGCACGACAGTTTCAATAAAAAAAAATCATGTTTAATTTTAATAATTATTTTTATAATGCATGCATATGTTCATTTTATTCCATAAACACTTTATTCTATAGTACAATGGTGTATTTTATTTACCGATTATTGATGACATATGTTTTAATGTTTTACTGTTTTAAGTATATCAAACATTGGATTGTAGTTCTATATAAAAGGAGGGACTCAAAAAATAAATATATCTTATGTAACAAATATTCTTACCTTATAAAATATCTACAATAAAAATGACAACATATTATTTCATTGACTAATATTATGCATTTATATCTCTTATAAAATTTAAAAATTCTATCAATAAAATATTTGAGATAACTATTTTCATAAAAATTTTCAAAATATTAGTTTTAGTAAACATTGTCAATATTTTCCCACTTTTATTATATAATTATAACAAGAAATTATAACATTTTAGCGTGCAAAAATATATAAAATTTTAAGATTTTATCTATTAAATGCTTTAAAGCTCAAACAGAACTTGTTGTTGAAAAATACACTTTGTGGGATATTCTAATCTTCTGCAATATGTACTGTTTTGAAACTATATCTGTTGAATTATCTCAGTGCTACCATCTATCAAATGAAATACCGAGTTATTTATGATTGTAGACCATATAAACATTTTTGTTGTTATACATTCATCCCCTATCTTATTCAAGTCCACTTTCCCTACACAATAAAGTAAGGTACGCAATATGACTGCATAAGCTAAATGAAAAAATGTATTTTAATAATGATAATTTCTACGGGATATTTAACAATATTTTTGTCTCTTTGATGGGACTGTTGTAGGATTATTAGCGTTCAGTTTCCTGGATAGAAGATATATCAAGTATCATGGTTCTTCTAGAGCAGGGGTTCCCAAACTTTTAGACCGACGTACCATTAAATCGAAGTTCATACTTCCGCGTACCACCAGATAAAAAACGTAAAGCTAATATAGAAAAACCTATAAAAGGAACCTGTCTAAAACGAAATATATCTTTCCGTCATAGCAGGTTTTATTGTATTTAAAAATGAATAATTACATAACTAAATTGGTACTAAGATTGGCTGCTTTGTAATAACATTCAAGTAAAAAGTAGTATCACCATTAAATTTTAATAATGGATACAATTAAAAAAAAAATGTTTTGGTATAGGAAAAAAGGCACAATACTTAACGACATATTGGCGCACACTGATTCACATACTGTTACAGTAGGCTAATTTGCTTCTATCGCTAATGAAAAGGGTGGACTTGTTTTATCAAGCACAGCTTCCTCATGTCTGGCTTAATAATAGGTAGTTTTAGTCATAAGTCACATTCGATGTTTACTTTATTCGTGTGTTTGTTTTTGATGTAACGAAGGGGGGGGGGGCATATTCACAGATATATGTTGTACTAAACACAAGCAGACTTTGACGATATCAAACGGTACTCCCATATTCTCGCCAACAAAAAATCTGTGACATTCATCCTTTTGAATGTGGACTCCAGTAATCCATCACAGGAGAGTTGAATAAGTTCACTTCTTTCCTCTATCGTGAGATACAGTGGCAGGGTGTCTCATATGATATGCTGCTTTCTGTATTTTATTCCACGTACCAGTATCGGATTTCTGCGTATCAGTAGCCAGAGCTTCCTGTACCAGTACTGGTACGCGTACCATAGTTTTTACCAATCAATGCTCTAGATGTATCTCTTCTTTTTTCCTGGCAGTTATTTGTCACCGGCCCCCTTCCTCATACCCACTCTCTATAATAGAACGGGTATGTAAGTTGGAAAAATAACCTCATTTTTGAAAAGCCGTACTGCACTTAAGAGTAGGGGGGGGTTTACAAATAACAGATAATTTACTGCTATCAATATGTAGAAGATGACATCCATGATTCAATTCTTGGAGAACATTTGAATCATCGGGGCAAAACTACGTTTTTCCCGGTTTTTAAGGAAATGGAAAAAATTGTCTGATGTTTGAAATGTCATACTGCGCTTGCTATTGAGTGTATAAAAAAGTTGTAAATATGAAAGTTGTAGAGAATTTTGTCTTCTTTAACATTGTAATTAACAAATAATACGCCATGACAACGGATCTCGAGATATTTAAAAAAACAACAAAAAAAGTTCCAAAATTTTGTTGTTTTTTGGCTACAGAAAATTCTCCCTTAAGAAATTTTGTTGGATAATTCGGTTTTTCCATGCTGGCCTCATTATATACAAGTCGAAAAAAAAAATCTTCTACCCGACCTTTTGCAAAGTAACGCCTTTTTTGGTACATTTCCCCTGGGCTACTAACACAGGGTGCCCATTAAAGTCCTGTCCATCCCTATTAACTTCAGAAAGGTGAAAGCTATACTCGTAAACGTGTTATTTGTTACGGATAAAGTTGCTATGTAATATACGATAACACATCTCACACTTCCACCTAGCGGTAAACTGTAGAGTTAACATTCTTATGTTGAAAATGATTCGAGAAACGAGAAAAAACTCAATTATAAACTGGTACGAATTTTCTTATTAATGTTAACTGTAGGAGACTTACACATGTCAATTTTATTAGTAAATGTATCACTGCCTTATATTGCCACACTTCTGCACGCAGTTTATAGCGTATTTAAGATAGTGGTGGTATAATATATAAAAAAAAAAAAATTAAGGTTTTTTTTTTTTAACAGTTAAGACATCATTTCATACTACATCAAACATGTTTTACAATACTGTAGTTGTTTAATTCTGGTATCTCATTCCATTTTCGAAATAGAAACGATAAGTCTACTGCGTGGTACTATGTAGCTCAGTAAGTGGTCTCATTGCGTAGTGCATGGCCACTTTATTCTACTGACATACCACGTTTATGACTATAGATATTGCCATTTAGATGTTAATAGGCATCGACAAGACTTTTGTGTGCATACAACTTATAAAACTAGTCGTTAGGGGCGTCTGTAATACTTACCCATCATGGATATGCATAATATAAAATATGAAAATAAAACATGTGTAAACTACTTATAAAATGCATTGAAATTCTGATAAAATCGTGGCTTGATGACGTCATAAACTTTAAATGTTCTATTACTGAATTGCGTAAAAGAAACATCCTTATAACTCCAAAAATATTAATCATATTAATTAACTGTTTATTGCGTCATTAAGCGTCTCATTTCCAGTTAAAATATAACTTTGAATTGAAATTTGGATGAAATACAGTGTCATGAAAAATCGAAGAGCGTTGAAAATATGATTACAAATATTTCGGCAATTAATTATACGATCGACTTCATTCTTTATGCAAATTTTTTTTTTTTTTTTTTTATTGTCTTTTATATTTACTCCTTAAAATAAATAATTTCGAAAAAATTTATATACCTTTTATCAGAACGAATATTTCGAGAGTCCGAAAAAAATAGTTCTGGATAATCGAGATTATTGAAATGCAATAAACTTCTTTCCATTATTACATTCTAAGTACATACCAAATTTCACGTCTCTATCTCAATTTGTTCGGGAAAATCCGTCAAAAAATTTTTTTCGATTTCCAAAACGATTACAAAATTTACCCTATACTACATATGATGGGTAAGTAATAATAGGCTCAAAACGTGAAGAAATAACTTCAGATTTTATAATCTAATTATCTTGTCTGCGATATGTTTTTTAATAAAGGAATTTTCTTATAAAATATCAAATTAACAATAATTAAATTTCATTAAACATTTTTCATAATTATTATGAACATGTATTATAACAAAAAAATAATAATTTCATGTATTATTTATTTCTATACGTATCTTTTATAAGATTCAGGAGTCCCTGTAAAGCATTACTTTCAGAAACGAGTAATTATTAAAAACACTATCTATCTTTAATGAAGCAAGTTGTAACGAAATTTTATTGTATTACTATACCAAGAAACGTTCTTATCATTCATTTAATATGATTTAAATTATCACGATCATGTAAACCAAGCTCCTGCGATATTTTAACATCCTATATAATTTCTTTTACTATCGTTTTCCACAAAAGTTCACTAAAACACACACACATACATATTTTATCTTATTTTTATAATCAAAATATTATTCGAATTATAACACTAAGATAAACCTATTATAGTTGTATGATACTTTAAATTTTACGGTATAATTGACTTCCAAAACATTAGTTATACAGCGCCAAATCCATGTGCTCATGCACTACACTTTTTCGATAAAATTAGGTTTGAACTTACAGGGCATATAATCGAAACTTTAATATTAAATATTTTTATGTTTACCCAAAATATAACTACCTTAATACGGTAAAGCCAGGAGAGATTACGCGGTCGGAGAGATTGCACACATAAAGGTTCGGGGGGAAGGAGTAGAGTGAGTGCGCATCGACTCCAGGTAGTTGTACAACAGCTGTAGTAGAATGTCTAATTGAAAGTGCACGTTGATTGTTTTGAGCGTCTAAGATAAAGCATTACTATTTTGTTTTGTTTTCCCAAAGTAAGTACTTGAATTTTCATAGCTATTCATGAGAATTTCTATACAATGTCAGTAGTGTAAAATATTTTTAACTTAAACGATTTTCATAAGCTACTAATCTAGACTAACAATTTGAACAACAACGGTTCGTTTTTGTAGCGGTCATGTTTAAATAAAAGGCCGCGCAATCTCTCCTACCGAAATTGGAGAGTTTGCGCATATGTTATTTAGGAGAGATGGCGCATTGTTCCCATAAGTTTCCATGCTAGGAGATATTACGCAGCTTATTGGTAAATTTGCATAAAAAATGAAAAATGAAAATGGACTAATTTTAAGTTAAACGTGTTTTCAAGTAACTTAATGTTATTTTGTAATCTTATCTGGACATGCGCTTTCTGATACTTTAATTTTATCCCTTTAATTAAAAATTTGTAATCGTTTTTAAAATTATTTTTTTTATTCTTTAATCATTAGATTGAAATATTCACTCCTAATACAATAATATTGTTCACAAAAACCTTACAACAATGCCATTTAAGTGTAATTATTATTGTTAACAATTTAATTGTTGTTATTATGGGTAACAATCTCTCCTACCCATGTGCGCAATCACACCAACCCTGTAAGGACAGATTGCGCAAAATAACTTCTTTGGTTTTATTACAACTGTTCGATTAAATTACAACATAACAACAAAATAGCAATGGAAATGCATAAAAAACAAATGAAGGGATATATTCAGGGATAGTTTAGGAAAAAATTAATATTTAGATTTTTTATTGTTATTCTTTTGAATTGTGTGCAGACTCTCCCAGCTTTACCTTATAGCATTATAGATTTTCTCAAACATCATATTCATTTTTCAAAAAAAAAACATATGTATTATTGCGGGTGTAACATAAAGTCACACCCGCCAATAACACTATTAAATATTAACACCATTGAAATTAATTACATAATTTTCTCGTATATGTGATTTTATTAGTGATAATGTGCTTAAGGTAAAACCAGGAGAGATGACGCGGTCGGAGAGATTGCGCACTTAGAGGTTCGGGGGGAAGGAGTAGAATGAGCGCGCAGCGACTTCAGGTAGTTGTACAACAGCAGTAGTGGAGTGTCTACTTGAAAGTGCACGTTAATTGTTTGGAGCGTCTAATGTAAAGCATTGCTATTTTGTTTTGTTTTCCCAAAGTAAGTGCTTGAATTTTCATAGCTATTCATAAGAATTTCTATACAATGTCAGTAGTGCAAAATATTTTAAACTTAAACGTTTTCTCATAAGCTACTGATCTAGACTAACAATGCGAACATCAACAGTTCGTTTTAGTAGCGGCCATGTTTAAAGAAAAGGCCGCGCAAAATCTCCTTCCGAAATTGGGGAGTTTGCGCATCTGCTACTTAGGAGAGATGGCGCAATGTTCCCGTTAGTTTCAATGCTAGGAGAGATTACGCAGCTTATTGGTAAATTTGCATAAAAAATGAAAAATGAAAATGGACTAATTTTAACTTAAACGTGTTTTCAAGTAACTTAATGTTATTTTGTAATCTTATCTGGACTTGCTCTTTCTGATTCTTTATTTTTCCGCTTTAATTAACATTTTTAAATCGTTTTTAAAATTATTTCCTTTTTCTGATTCTTTAATCATTAGGTTGAAATATACACTTCTAATACACTAATATTTGTTCACAAAAACCTTACAACAATGTCATTTAAGTGTAATTATTATTGTTAACAATTTAATTGTAGTTATTATTAGTAACAATCTCTCCTACTCATGTGCGCAATCACACCAACCCTGTAAGGACAGATTGCGCAAAATAAATTTCTTGGTTTTATTACAACTGTTCTATTAAATTACAACATAACAACAAAATAGCAATGGAAATGCATAAAAAACAAATGAAGTAAAAATTATTTATGGATAGTTTAGCAAAAAAATAATATTTAGATTTTTTATTGTTATTCTTTTGAATTGTGCGCAGACTCTCCTAGCTTTACCTTATATAAATTCAAATGCTTAAATACAAAAACTTGTTTTCAAAAAAGCTATCATTAAAGTACTATTTATACCAGTACTTACATCAATCATAGTTCTTTTACTAAATATTATTAAGTGTGATCTACGGTATAAATTTGAATGAAAAATCATGCCATTAACACAGAAATACTTTAGCATTTTTACCTACAAAATTAAATTTAAAAAATTAAGCTACAAAATCATGTATTGATTTACTTAAAACCTTAAACGTTCTTGCAGTATGCTACAATAATATTGTTGCAGTGCTATTTAATTTATCAATTTAAAAAATAATTACTTTAATAAGAAAAACAAATATGAAATTTTAGCAAGAAAAACAAATATGAAAACTTTATATGAATTTTAAATCGAATTGTAAAAGTTTTCATACATTAATTTAAATTTTTGATGTAGTAAATTTTTAAAACAAATACACATTATTTTGACAATATATTTATACATCATCATCAACCGTTTTCTATTCAGAAATAGTCTTCCCAAAATTTTTCCATTGAGTCGAGTTTAGTGCTTTTGTTATACAATAAACTCTAAACACTTATCATTTCGTTGCTCCATTATATGTGAGGTCGTTTCCTCGATCATTTTATATCTCGGAGATACCGCGGTAGAATGTCTGTTTTTTACATCTTGCTTTACCTTTTGTAATGTTTGTAGACCATTTCCATTTGAATCGGTAATTTCTCTCTATGATGTAAAAATCTTTCGGCAGACTTCTTGTCAAGGTTATTATTTTTCTGTACCTTCTATGCCCCGACTCTTTATGCCTAACATACATCTTTTCATACTTCTCTATGTTGTCATTTTGTTAGCTATTTAGTTCTTCCATATTTAGCTCTTCCATAAATTAGTACATAGAAAACACATTGATTAAATATTTACCTTTTCAAGCAAAGATGCATCTTTCTCTTCAGAATAGTACTGATTTTGTTTTCAAAAGAACTCAATCCATTTCTTATTCTTCTGTTGATGTCATTCATGATTTTGATGTTTTATGTTATTTCCTTTTCAAGGTATACATAATTCTGCTCTTTCTTAATCTTAGTGTTGTTGTAGACTATCTTCTTTTTTGGTGTAAATTAATTGATTATCACCTTATTTTTCCAAAATAGTTTTAATCTCACATTGGTGCTATACTCTGTCAAATTTTTTACCATCTATTTTAATTAAAAGGCAGAAAACCAAAGTTAAAAATGCACAAATAATACACAAAAATGAACAAATAGCTGTTTTGATTCCGCTAGCGAGATTCTCCTTCAGTGCAACAAAGAGCAAAACACAGAGTGCTAGTAAAAGCAAGACTTGGTCAAAAGTTGTATGAAAAGTTGAATAAAAATATAATCATTAATTTAAATAATAGTTGCAATAGTTTTTTATATACTAATTTATATAGTATATAAACTATACTTCAGCCAGCATTATTGTACTTCAGCCAGTATTACTCTTTTGTGCTTTATTTAAAAAATGGGTGTCAAGCGTCTGGTATACCTTAAATGAGAAATACGAGTAACAGGAAAACATATCCTTTTTTAATATACAGATTATATACAATCGTATTTATCTTATGTTCATGAAATATTATCGTTAATTATAAAAAAAATAGAAATGAATTTTTAAAACATTATTATTTACTTTAACCTTTACAAACTCCGTTATCTTACTAAGAAAATTATCCGGTTTTAGATTTTCTAGAATATAAAAACAGTATTACAATTTGAGTAACGCTCGCATGGAAATTGGAAAAAGTATTTGAATCTATCTATAACTAGATGCTAGTCAATATATAAAGCTATGGAAATGCCTCTCAAACTATTTTCACTTCACGAAATACGTGTAGTTTATCCTTTTCAGGTGTATTTGGTTTTCTATTGAAATAAATTTATTTCACAAGCTTATCGGGTACTTTTCAGAAAACATAAATTGTACGTTTGAGTAACAATATGCAAATTATTCAGGAAAAGTTAGCAAATATATAAGAATTTTACATTAATATAAAATGTTTCTAATACAATGATGAATTTTAATAAATTTCCTGTTTTATTATTTTTTTCTGGACTATTCAAAGGTCTTAAAATTTCACCTAAAAAGGTATAACAGTAAGCTACGCCGCAGGCGACCACCGAACCCAAGACCTGAAAGACTTTTATCGCGCCAGTAGCTTTGTCTCGCTACGGAGCTTCGGCCGGTCATAGAACCGATCCAATACGGACCCTCTAACCTTGAACCCACGTGTCGACGACGTAGGCCGTTGCAATACGCGGTGAAACCACGGAGAGTCACCGCGAGACACTTGGAGACGAGCCGGCGTCCCCCAATAGCTTCGGAACTGGAAACCCAAGTCCCCCAACAGCTTCGGAACTGGAAACCCAAAAGGTAACCAGACCTTTAAGTCGGGATGTTCCAACCCGTACTTGCTCTACCACAACTCGAGGGGTGTACAAACCTACAGAGGTAGTCACGGTTCCCTCTCGTAGGGACCTCCTAAAAAATGTTTTTGTTGCTATACATTAAGATATTATAAAAGCAGAATAAACAAAAAATAACATGTAATTCGTTAGATAGATTCTTATAACTCGTACTTTTAACAAGTAATTTTACACATTATATGTATTGGAGAATATGAAAGCAGTATTCTTTAAATAGCATGTACTAAATATTTTCCCACTAAACTGCTTTCTGTTAATATAATTTTGAATTATTTAATCGTTCGGAAATTTATAAACTTTTTTTTTAGTTAAATTTATAATATTTCATTCTAATTACGAATATCTTCTAAAGAGAGGACGAGAATTTTGAGTCAAGAATCTGCTTAACATTTTTTCTCGATTGGTAGGCGACTAAAGTTAAAAGATATTCTTTAAATAATAAAGAGCACCTCTAAAGAAAAAAAAAATGTATTTAAAAATCCTGCAAAGGCAGCTGCATGTACTTGCAGTGTTTTTGTACGTTAAGAAGCCTACAAAACTAAATAAATACAGTGGAAAGCAGCTGATATGAAACTGATTTTCTTTCAGGAGCTATTGAAGCAATTTCAATATTTTTTATACTTTTGGAAGTAGCTAAACTATCAATTGATAGTTCAGCAATAAATATAACATTAAAATGAAATAGTCACACAATTTTGCAAACAAACATTTCTAGGTTATTATCGTTAATTTAAATAATAGTTGCAATAGTTTTTTATATACTAATTTATATAGTATATAAACTATACTTCAGCCAGCATTATTGTACTTTAGCCAGTATTACTCTTTTGTGCTTTATTTAAAAAATGGGTGTCAAGCGTCTGGTATACCTTAAATGAGAAATACGACTAACAGGAAAACATATCCTTTTTTAATATACAGATTATATACAATCGTATTTATCTTATGTTCATGAAATATTATCGTTAATTATAAGAAAAATAGAAATGATTTTTTAAAACATTATTATTTACTTTAACCTTTACAAATTCCGTTATCTTACTAAGAAAATTATCCGGTTTTAGATTTTCTAGAATATAAAAACAGTATTACAATTTGAGTAACGCTTGCATGGAAATTGGAAAAAGTATTTGAATCTATCTATAACTAGACGCTAGTCAATATATAAAGCTATGGAAATGCCTCTCAAACTATTTTCACTTCACGAAATACGTGTAGTTTATCCTTTTCAGGTGTATTTGGTTTTCTATAGAAATAAATTTATTTCACAAGCTTATCGGGTACTTTTCAGAAAACATAAATTGTACGTTTGAGTAACAATATGCAAATTATTCAAGAAAAGTTAGCAAATATATAAGAATTTTACATTAATATAAAATGTTTCTAATACAATGATGAATTTTAATAAATTTCCTGTTTTATTATTTTTTTCTGGACTATTCAAAGGTCTTAAAATTTCACCTAAAAAGGTATAACAGTAAGCTACGCCGCAGGCGACCACCGAACCCAAGACCTGAAAGACTTTTATCGCGCCAGTAGCTTTGTCTCGCTACGGAGCTTCGGCCGGTCATAGAACCGATCCAATACGGACCCTCTAACCTTGAACCCACGTGTCGACGACGTAGGCCGTTGCAATACGCGGTGAAACCACGGAGAGTCACCACGATACACTTGGAGACGAGCCGGCGTCCCCCAATAGCTTCGGAACTGGAAACCCAAGTCCCCAACAGCTTCGGAACTGGAAACCCAAAAGGGTACCAGACATTTAAGTCGGGATGTTCCAACCCGTACTTGCTCTACCACAACTCCAGGGGTGTACAAACCTACAGAGGTAGTCACGGTTCCCTCTCGTGGTGGACCTCCTAAAAAATGTTTTTGTTGCTATACATTAAGATATTATAAAAGCAGAATAAACAAAAAATAACATGTAATTCGTTAGATAGATTCTTGTAACTCGTACTTTTAACAAGTAATTTTACATATTATATGTATTGAAGAATATGAAAGCAGTATTCCACTTTAAATAGCATGTACTAAATATTTTCCCTATAAACTGCTTTCTGTTAATATAATTTTGAATTATTTAATCGTTAGGAAATTTATAAACTTTTTTTTTAGTTAAATTTATAATATTTCATTCTAATTACGAATATCTTCTAGAGAGAGGACGAGAATTTTGAGTCAAGAATCTGCTTAACATTTTTTCTCGATTGGTAGGCGACTAAAGTTAAAATATATTCTTTAAATAATAAAGAGCACCTCTAAAGAAAAAAAAATGTATTTAAAAATCCTGCAAAGGCAGCTGCATGTACTTGCAGTGTTTTTGTACGTTAAGAAGACTACAAAACTTAATAAATACAGTGGAAAGCAGCTGATATGAAACTGAATTTCTTTCAGGAGCTATTGAAGCAATTTCAATATTTTTTGTACTTTTGGAAGTAGCTAAACTATCAATTGATAGTTCAGCAATAAATATAACATTAAAATGAAATAGTCACACAATTTTGCAAACAAACATTTCTAGTTTATTTTTCAAATGATGTTACTAAAATGGAATATTGGTTTTACAGAAAAATAAAACGTTCGCAATATAGCTAATAACAACGCTGAAAAATATTCAAATCCCTCTTGTAGTTAAAGAGAAAGGGGTACATCGATAGCTATTGTTTTCCCTAGGATATCGCTATTATTTTTTACTTCTTCGCCGTTACGGGAATTCGGAATTTTGACGGGTACTTACCGTATATTTTCATAACTTCGGTTCACTTCATACATATTGACGAATTAGAAAGCCGATGAAGAGAATGACTAATATGTATATTTTCATTGCAAAAGAATAACATTTCTAATTTTTCCAGATTATAGCGACTATACACACACACACACACACACACACACACACACACATATATATATATATATATATATATGCATGTATGCATTGCAATACCTTTAAATTCATATTTCTAGAAAATATATATTTATATATTCGATATTCTTTAAAAATAAATTTAGAAACCCGCTAATTTGATGGGTTCGGTAAATCTAGTGTAAAATACTGAAATAACTCCAGCTTCAAACAGCCCGTCTTGTAACTTTTAGTTTGAGGGTTATTTTTATTTTTGTTTACATTTGGATTTCTATCTTTATTTATCATATTATTATCTATTGGTTAACAGAATTAGAACATTGTATATTTAATGAAATTTTAATCGAGTACTGACATTGCCACGTTTATTTTTAAATTGTTACGAAGAAAATAACATTTTAGATGCAGTAATAATATTAAATGCAGTAATAGGATCTAAATATAAAACTTTTTAATATTTGAACTTTGCTAATAGGGAAATATCTAATTATTTTATCAAAGAATTAAAAATAAACGAGATCCTTCATAAGTAAATTTTATTACGCAATATGACTAATTAAATTTCTTTCTGTTGTTTTGATTACGGATTCTATTAAAGTACGCACAAAAATGCAATGTACATCAGAAAAACATATCTGAATTAAATAGCATCAATTGCAACATAATAAAAATAAGTTTTAAATGTGCAAAGATTCAAAATCTGTGGAGTTTTGTTAAGAATCGAAATACACATTTTATTCATCTTAAAGTTTTAAGGCAAATTGTGGTTATGTAAGTACGTATGCCGGTAACTGGCGCCAGGTTGCAATTTTAAAGATTGTGTTTTCTTGACATCATTTCCGTTTAAATCATTTATAAATATTAACAATGTCGGATGAATTAGTTTAATCTTCAAATTTTATAAATGCTTCGTGGATTGTCTGGAATTTCGACCCGGCGGTCTGACTAATAGTATTTTAGAAAATACTGTGTATCAAATGAAACACAAATTATAATGATTATCAAATAAAGCATTTTATGCATACACAACATCGATCTTAGTTAATTATGAATTGGATAATTTTAATTTAAGAAAATTGTAAATACAGCTTTTAGATTTCTAAAACGAGAAATTCTAATATATTATTTATATCGACTTTCATAATTTACCTCATATATCTCCCCGATATGCGAATTTTCTTTAATTCAATTTATTTATTGCATTTCTGAAAGTTTCAAAATATTTATTTTATATATTAAATATTTATAAGTTTCGTTTAAACGCAGAATGTATTTTTAACTTCATGCAAAAGTAATTTACATTTTTAAAATGAAATGAGAAAACATCGTTTATAAATAATTTTCTCAAAGAATTTTTCTGCAATACACGCCAAAAACAAGCAAAATATAGCCTGCTTCAATTCTGTCAATACCTTTCCAATTTTTTTATTATTTCTTACGAGCATTCTCCCTTCATTTAAATATTGTTGAAAGAGCTTTAAAGCAAATATTAAATTACGATACTAGCATTCAATCAATAATGTAATATTCTAAATAAATAACATTTCACTCCCTTTTTTGTATTTTTTCAAATAATCGAAGACAGATTCAAGGTAAGATCTTGTGGAATACGATATATATACAATTATTGATATGTAAATATATTGAAACAAATAACTTACTTATTCCGAATTCGATATCTGCTTTTTCAGAAATTATGCGAATTCGTATTATTTGCTGTTGATACATGCGTGAATATTTTACATTTACTTTTATATAATATTTCATATGTTATATCAGCATGTGAAAATGAAATCAATTAGGGTTTACCTATGTAAAGAAAAAAATTTGATAATTTTTTTATTTTCACTAAGTAATGATCATTTTTATCATTTTAATGATCATTTTTTCAAGTTTTAATATATATATGTGAAATACAGCATTTGAACTAAGTTATTGTTTGCACTAAGCAACAGTCACTTTTAGATATTTTTATATGTGTACGCAAAATATAGTACACTGCTCAAAACAATTAAAGGATATTGCAGTTTTAGGTGGATTTTGTATCTGGGAAACTTTTTAGCTGATTGATACATGGTCGACAGACATAGTAGGTTATATGAGAATAAATTACACATGTTTGGCAGAAAAAAATGCATTTTATTGCGCATTTGTGTACAAAAGGAAAAAAAACACAATTTGTGCATATGAGAAAAAAAGAATAAGAAAAGGTGTTTTCTTCAAAGAAAATCATTTTCAGTAGGGGGTATGGTTTCCACGGGCGGCCAGCAACGTTGAACACCTTTGAGGCATGGACTCAATGAGGCTATTAATGACGAGTTGGGGTATTCTGCCCCACTCTTCCAGAAGAGCTCTTTCCAGTTCTTGGAGAGTTTTTGGGGGTTGTTGGCGGCCAGAAACTCGTCTTCCTAGAGCGTCCCAAACGTGCTCGATTGGATTCATGTCTGGAGAACACGCTGGTCATTCCATTCGAACGATTCCTTCCTCGAAAAGGAAATCCTCCACCAGGTTTGCACGATGTGGCCTGCAGTTATCGTACATTAAAATGAAGTTATCTCCGATTGCTGCAGCGTAAGAGACTACAATAGGTCTGAGTATCTCATCCCTATATCGGCCACCAGTCAGAGCTCCATCTCGAATAATGTAGAGGTCAGTGCGCCCGTCAGTGGAGATGCCACCATACACCAACACTCCTCCACCGCCAAATCTGACACTTTCGTGCAAGAACGCAGGATTATTCCTACTGCCACGGTCCCTCCAGATGAAAATACGCCTATTATCCGGATTCACAGAAAAACGGGACTCGTCAGAAAACAGAATATTGCTCCATTCATTTCTCCTCCAGTTGACATGCTCGGTTGCCCACTCCCTGCGGTCGCGACGATGCCTTGATGTTAATCTAACACATACCATCGGTCGGCGACCATACAGACCTACAGCATGGAGCCGGTTTCGGACAGTCTGAGTTGAAATCGTGGTGCCTGTAGCCGAGCGAAGGTGTTGTTGGAGAAGAGTAGCGTTCATGTTTCGGTGTCTCCGAGCTATTTACGCTAAATACCGATCTTCATTGGGCGTTGTTGCCCGTCTACGACCTTGCCCTGGTCTTCGGCCTGCACATCCACTCTCCAAAAAACGGTTCCAGATCCTGGAAATGACACTTTGTGACACTCCAATGGCTTGCGCTACTTCGGCTTGAGTTTGGCCCCCTTCTAACCTACCAACAATTCTCCAAGCTTCTGAATCTGTCAAATGACTTCGCTGAGACATCGTACTCATCGAAACAAAGCAATCACTGAATGCCGATCATCCTTGTCTTCATTCTCTTTTATCCAGTTGAAAGTCAAATTTCATTCGCTGCCGCTGAAGCAACGTTTTTGACGTCGAACTCAAAATTTGCATACTCCACAGTTTGAAAACCAGAAAAATTTGCATTTGTGATTCTCTTCTATTTTCGGCAAAAAAAATTCGTTTATATCTTTATTTTATATAAAACTTCAAATATCCTTTAATTGTTTTGAGCAGTGTATTTCAATTTTCTTTATGAAATATCTTAAACTAACTTTTCCAAATATTAATTTTGTTTCTCATATTTAAGATTTGTGCTGTATTTCTGACTAATAAACGTCAATAAACATTTTGTATACTATTTTTTTTAACTCTATACAAATTTATATATTACGATTTTCATTTCAGCCTTAAAAAAGTCCCTGGACCTTATTCATGTGAGTAAATAGCCACAAGCCACTGTACCATGGTGTATTGAACCTAATCAACATAATTTATAAATTTGTACAGTATGCAATAGATTCATTTTATTCTAATAATTTTAGAAATTTCACACTGTGGTATATGTATATGGACAGATTTGCTTTCTATTTGATTATTGTTTTAAAATATTTCTAAAACTACGGGATATTATTTATTTAAAACACTATATGAATATAGCAATGCATATTCTAACTGCACATCTGAAGATATGAATACACAATGTTTCCGTATTTGGCAAAAAATCGTGAAAAGCAAAAAATGTGTGTTAGAAAAAATAATGGTAATTTTCTTTAAATAATACAAGCTAATTTATTCTTATTTTATAGAAAAAAATTATGGTGATTTTTGTATTGTGTTTTCATAAGGTTATGTGTTTTCTTTCTTTTTCTTTTTCTTCTTTTTTTTTTTTTTTTTGTATTGGAAGACATTTTAAAACGTCGCTTCAAAAATGACCATGAGCATAACAATTGCTTTGTCTGTTAGTTTATATTTTATTCTATTCTTTTTAAATGTATCTCGTTCACTACAAAAGTTAGTAAGCTACAAAACTATACAAAAGTATAAAAAATAACATATTTCAAATTTTATGTTCTTTAATTGTTTCGTTATTCTCGTTATACATATGAAATAGCTTTATTATTGTGAATAGTCTACACGCTTTTATTGTGCCGTTTAACAGGGATTTTTTTAACTCCTGTATATTTACAACTAGCAGATCCGCCCGGCGTTGTCCAGACCAATGGTAATAACCTTAAATATATTTCCAAAATACACTGGCCGCCAAAAGTTAAGGTACAACCAGTTTTTTGACGCTCACTATTAAATGAATGAAAATAAAGGTAAAAAAATATGATTTATATGAATGATCATAAGTAACTTCAATAAAATCTTATGAAAAAATTATACCCATCTCAATTATTTTAATGTATTGGATACTTATATATGTTTGTCAGGAGGAGCTGCGAATATCCCACTTTGGAAATTTGTGTGAATATTTTTTATGGTTGATGATCTTGAATTGTCGGTACTAAAATAGTGTTGTCCATGTCTAGGAGATATCGTTTACTTGATTCGCTAGGATGGCTGGCAATCCGATGGATTAAAATGGGGCTATCACAAGCTGGTGCTGCTAGGCATCTTAATGTGTCTCTTACTGTGGTCCAAAGGCTCTGAGATCAATTTAAATCCAAAAATTCAGTATGAAGAAGACTTGTACCAGACCTCTCATGGGTTACAACTAATTCACAATTCGCTTTCTAGCTGTTTTGGCCCGAAAGAGGAGCATCACTACTGTGGCTCAGCTCATATCAGATCATCGTAAAGCAACAGGGATGACAATACCTGTGATTACGATGCAAAGACGTCTTCACAATTAAGGACTGTATGAAAGACGACCTGTTGTGTGTGGCCCTCTTAATTGACAACACAGAAGTGGACGTTTATGTTGCCTAAGAGAGCACGTTACCTGGAAAACACCAAATGGGCTTCCGTACTGTTCACAGATGAGTCCCGGTTTGCTTTGGAAAGCGATTCAGTTCGTGTGCTGATCTGGAGAGAACAATGGAATCAGATTCTACCTACGTAACATTGTTGGAAGACACGGTTAATGAGGAGGTGGAATCCTGGTTTGGGCTGGAATCTCTCTTTTGGTCACAGTAAATTCCATGTGTGTCATTGAAGAATTCTGACTGCTGTAAAATATCGGGACAAGATCCTTGCTCCGTTTGTCAAACTGTATGGTGCTGCTATTTGTGATGAATTAATCTGAATGGTTGATAATCCCCCATCGAATTAATCAGGAGATGTTGGTGAATATCTAGAGGATCAAGGTTTGGAGCGAATGGAATGGCCAGCACAATCTTCGGTCTTTGATCCTATAGAGCATCTTTGGGACTATCTCAGCAGACAGGTGGCTGCCGCAGGTCCTCCTCCAAAGTCGTTAACTGAGCTGGTACAAGCGTTGCTCTAGGTATGGGAGTTTTTTCCTTTTCCAGTGTCCGACAACTTATTTGACAGTATGAAAAGTCGATGCCACAAATTCATTACAAGTAGGGCCGGACTATATGCCTTATTAAAATTCGTTTATTTAATTTTTTTTCCCAAAAAACTGCTATTTATTTTTTTTATCAAACAGTGGATTTTTGCAAAAAATGCAATTTTTTATTTGTAAATCATGCTTGATGTTAAAATTAAGTAAAATTCGATAAATAACTGTTTAAAGCACAATTCTTCTAAATTTCACGTTTTTATCTTCATTTGTTTTCAAATTAGACTCAAAAGTCTGGTTGTACCTTAACTTTTGGAGGCCAGTGTACTTTTGAATGATTTTACATTTTTATAAGCAGATCTTTCCAAACGAATGTAATATTGGTTGGAATTATTTAAATATTTTTGAATAAAACATTTAGTGATTTTCATTACTTCCACCATCGATACTTTACACAAATATTTTAAACCTACAAAATTTTGGCGATCGCCTATAAAATCGATATAATTTTTCATCATGTCATGAATACTCTCTATGATCAAAGTTTCATTGAAATCGGGGTGTCCCTTTTGGATAGAGTCCCTTGTAAGACAAGAACTCTCTTTTTATATTATTCAGGTTACGTTTACGATGAGTTTACGTTTTCACGAAAAACCGTTGTTGGTTTTTCACTTGGCCGTTTTTTTACTCCAAATGCTATCCTATATAAACTGTCAATCCGCCATAGTTTAATATATCAACTAAAGGAAAATACGGCGCTCTACTTTAGCACATGCATAATAAATTAATGTAAATAGACTTTTATAAATAATTTGCATTTCTTTAAAACATTTTCCGAAACAGCCATAAATTTTAGGGCGCCACAGTGACGTTACCCTTTAAAACAATAATGCATTGAAATATCGATTTAGAGGAAATAAATATGTTTAAAAAAGTGGCAATTATATAAAGTTACATTAAGACTGTTACATATGGAATATTATTTTATTATCTTTGTTACGAAAGATAATAAAATTGATAGAATATCAATGGTAAAAGGTATAACGCAAATCGATTTTAGGATCAATTAAATATAGTGGACATTCAGTTTCCTTTCTGTTTTGAGGAAACAAGATTGCTCTTTAATAAATGATAATCTGAAGCTGATAATTCTGCTTCATGAATTATACGGATAAAAGTACAAATTCCGATAACGCACGTCTTAAAATTTTTATCTCTGCTTGCATATCTTTCAAAAAATATTGAGTTTTTCTTTGGTTAGTAAGATATAATCTATATTTATTGTAAGAATAACAAACGATGAAACTCATGAGTCAACCATAGATTATGAAACACTTTCCAACACATTCAGAATAATTTAAAAGTAGACAGTTTGGAAAACACATAACACATTTAAAAACCCATTCTCAGCAATTCCCATATACAGTTTTGAAAATATCTGAATTATTTTCTGCCGCCCTGTATATAAAATAAAGATTGTTATATATACCGCATTATACAGCATGCCTAAATTTAGAACAAACAGCGCAAAACACATTGGAAAATTATCCTGAAGCAACTTCCACAAATTTGTGAAAATGTACTCGAATTCTTTTGTGCAGTCCTGTAAATGATCTGTAGAATGTATACATATCAAGTAATATTGAAGTAAATTAGTTAAATTTAAAAACTCTTACCATAATTGAAAACACTCATCCAGCAAAAATATCTCATAGACAGTACTGTAACCGAATTATTTTGTGCGTCCGTGTAAATGACCGATAAATTCTAGGCACACCATATTCTACAATAAGCATATTGCAGTGCCTATATTGCAGTGCCTATTGCAGTGCCTGCCGTGACATATATTAATTTCAATATGTTTGAAATAATGTAACATCAAAGATAAACTTCAAGCGGTTTTCTTCATATAACGGTATTTTTTGTAATACACAAGTAAAGGAACAATAAAAGTACATTCAGATCATATTTTCAAATTCTGCGACAAGAAGTCATAATTACCTCTATATAGGCTTTCTTTCCCAAATGCTCAGTATCAGTAAAACATTCTGCGAGCGATTTTTTCCCCCATACACCATAATTGAAGGACATTTTTTGAGTTCCCTTGTAAACGAATTCTAAATGCTACACACTTCATTTTCAATACCGAACATGTCCTGGTTAACCTCAAAGACATATTATCAATTATATGTGAATCCGACTATGTTGTTGCGAGTTAGAGAATGGGCGGACGACCACACGGAAAGACAGATAGACTTACAGACAGAAAGACGACCAGATAAACTAATTTTTTTTACTTTTAAAAAGTCTTATGGTGTTTAAAACATGTGTAATACATACCACTTAATATCAAAAAGCATCTATTTAGAATGGAAAACAGTTTAATTAATGCTGTTAATGCTACAAATTTTATTTCAGTTTAATTTTTTTTTAATTTTGGACTGCTTGTTTCTTTTTTCAAATGTAAAAACTCCTGATATTTTAATCTCCAGAAATAATAAAAATGTGTAAATTGTATTAAATAAGAAATATAAAAATAATCAATTATTTTCATTATTTAAAATTTACTGAATGTAGTAAGGAGCTAAATGACAAGGTGCGTTAAAATTTCTTAAGGAATTTAAACGTATATCAATGAACTATCTAACTCCGTTTATACATATTTCTCATCAAGGATGTGTACAGATTTCTTTAAATTTAATTTAGCATTTAAAGCAACTTCTTTTGTATGCATATGCAAAGCGTTTGTATATAATTGTTTTGGAAGGTGTCCTAAGATCATAAAAGTCTTTGTTCATTTACAATACGAATTCAATTAAAATTATGTAAAGGGTTTTCTATTAATTGTTCTAATTTTATAAAAATGCCTCATTTTTATGAATGAGCTAACTTTATTAGAATGTGTGAACTATTCGTTTAATACTCTTTATTTATTATAAAAGATGCTCATAAGACTTTAGTCTTTTATTTCTAGCCTAAAAAATATACATACACCAATAAAATGAATCACTGTACAGACTGAGTTCATTATTTTCGAAATATAGTAATTCGTTCGAAATCTTTTTCTAATTTTCTATGAGATTATTCGGCAAGACTTTCCCCCCTGTAACATGAAGTCAGCATTAAGAAAGTTTCTACAATTTCAAGAAACCTTCGTTAATTTATAAGATTTTCTTTTCAAAGTCAAACTAAAGTTTTAACATTTAATTAAAAAAAAATATATTTTTTTTATCTTAAAAATGTAAAACATTAATTATCAGAAAAGTTTAAGATTTAATAATTAATCTTAAAACTATGTAGAAACACGCGCGCGCACACACACACACACACACACATATATATATATATATAGTGTGTCAAATTGAACTGCCCGAATTTAAAATCCTATATAAAATGAAGTTTCTGACGTACGAATGTATAGTCTGGACTAAATTGCTTTTCATAATGTAAAATATTTTTGTAAGAGAAAAAAATAGATCCAAATTTTGCCATTATATGCAGTATGTCCAGGAAAACAAACAAAAAATTACAAACTAAGCAGTTATAGTTTATTTATTTTGCCGAAAATAGTTACAAACCATGTGCAATACTCAACCCCAAAAAGATATTCATATGGTTGTTAAATGCGAAATATGAATGTTCGGTAATTGTTTATGGCAAACTGCACACTCTGACACTACTAGAATTTTGTTTTGTTTTTTATAATTCTGGACTTGTTTACCAAGGTATGACTTCTATAGGCAAAATATTTAACTTAAATTTTTGTTTAATTAAAGAGAACCTGAAAACCCAAACTTTTGTAACTGCCTTACTGCTACGTTCAATAGATTGAACAATTGAAATGTTTTTGCTGGAACTAGGGCTTTTCAGTTGTTGTTCATTATTATCTGAACAAAGTTAAAAAATCTGTTTGCTCTGGCTGATTCTTTTGAAGGGGTCTTGTTGATAGAATTCATATCGGTTGCTAAATTTTTCTACTAAATAAAATTTACGAACTGCAATCATACAATATTATGAGTTTCATTGCGGAAATTTTACAGTGTTAATTCATTACGCTACAACCCAAAAAGCAAACGGAAGTTGTTATGATGGTATTAATTTGCTAATTACGGTAATCCGGAAGTATTTCCAGCACACACTTACGTATATACAGTGCGTCTCATAAATATAAAGACACAGATGTTTTTGAAATTACATTTTATTAATTCAGCATAAGAAATTAAATTTTATACCTCATATTAAGAACAACGAAATATATCTGTTATCGAGATTTAAATTTAAATAGAACAATTTCGACTCGAATAATAAAAAAAAAGTAAAAAATACATTGTCTCATAAATATAAAGACAAATTTGAAACTGCTCCATATGCAATTTTTTTTCGAATGCGCACATACAGAAATAATACGCACGCGCAGAAATGCGCTTTAAGTTACCCAAACGAGCAAAGTTGTTTGACTTGTTTTAATTGCAAAGATGCCGCGGAACACTGAAAAATCTAAAGAGGAGATTTGCATAGTACGTGGATTTAATACTAATGGCTTAACAATTTCTCAAATATGTAAAAAATCTGGGAGAAGCAGAGCTGCAGTTTATAAAGTATTATCAAAAACTTATAATTTAAATTCTACAAAACGATCTGGCAGACCGAGGAAAAATAGTGAAACACTCGATCGCGAGATCATGCGACTTGTTTCGTCACAAAAAATGTCATTCCGACAAGTTTCTCAATGAGTTAATGGTATGGTCTCAAAGGACACAGTACATCGTCGTATGAAAGAAAGCAAAAATATTGTGTGCCGCCATATGTGCAGATTTCCTTTACTGAAAAAGAACACAAAGAACGGAGGCTACTCTGGGCTAAAGATCATATGCATTCGATGGACGAATGGGTGCAAGTCATTTTTTCAGATGAAAAGAGATTTCACTTGGATGGCCCAGATGGTTGGAATTCCTACTGGCACGATTTAAGACGTGAACCTCGAACCCGCTTCAGAAGGTGGAAAGGGGAAGGTTTTGGGATGGTTAGTGATTCAAAAGTATGAAATTATTTTTATATTTCTTTTATTATTATTATTATTATTATTACAGCATTTTTTTCTATTTATCATTTTTCGAGTTGAAATTATTTAATTCTATTAATTTACTGTAAAAGGTCTTTTGGTACATGCTTTTTGTTATATGCATAAATATATTTTTGAATACTGAATTATTAAAATATTATTTCGAATATATTAGTGTATTTATATTTATGAGACGCACTGTATATACGTGTGTGTGTAATCTGCTGCCATCTCATGTAAAGAAGTGTCAACAGATGTGAACTAAGTGGAATCCTTGTTGATTAAAAGTAAAGATAGCAAGTAATATAGAGGTGATTTATATCGAGATGTTCATTTTTCTTCCAGAATGAGTAGTTCACCTACAGAATAATCCAACTACGTAAGTGGGTGTTCTATTGATGTGAAAATAGCTATTTATTTACACATGAGTACATATTGGAAGTTTAAAAACACATACAAAATCATCTAATTCAGTATAAACCAACAGAAAATTGCCACCGAAAAACGGAATAAATTAAATGACCGTCAAAAGTTAATTTTGACAACTAACAAAACGTCAAAAAAGGTTTCTAACAATGGTGCATTTTTCTTTTTTACCAATCGGTGGATGAACACAAAATCAAAATCCAAATTTTTATAAAAGAAACCCTTATTGGTGGATTATTTTGATTTTTCGAAAATTTTAATTCTCAGCCTGTTTTAAGTAAGGATGCATAATTTTCTAATAAAAAAATCCGAGATTTTAAATAATTTTATACAGCTTCTAATAACAAAACTCTAACTTTTTGTTACTTGTTTTGTATCTTTCTTTATTCAAGAGATAACATCTGGTGAAAAATCGCGTTAAAATAATTTATTCATCTGCATTAAAATTAATGTAAAATAATAAAATATCTTGGGTTCTATGTGTCGTATAATCTTAATTTTTACAAACTTGAATGTGGAAACGGGGAGGATTCGAATGGTGTTAATTTTAAAATCGTAGCTTAATTGGAACTGTTAATTTGTGTCCCCTAAAATATATTTTAGTACCCTATTTCTTTATGGATTCATTATCGCAGACATCTGATTATCTCAAATTTTTACCAAAATCGTGTGTTCTTTGCAAGATTAAATCGCTCAAAAAATTAAAAACTTCTAATTAATATTTCCGAAAATTGTGGGAGTCATACTAGTAACCCGATCTTTTTTGCGTAAACCTAAAATCTTTCTACCCTCTACAGACACATACCTGATTTTTGCGGGTTTTACATTTCTTTTGCACCATTTTCAGAAAAAGATGGCAGTTTGTAAGCGATGGTTAATGAATTTTATTTAATATTTGGTTAATTTTCAAAATATTAAAATTCTGATTCTCAGGTGCACCAGGCCAGGTTTTGGACTATCATCACCTACATTTTCAGACTTCTAGATGCGCTAGATTTTCTTAGCCATCGCAGTCAGACAAATAACCAGACACACACACACACAGGGCGAAACTTTCTTTTATTAACATAGAAATGTGTGTGAGAGAGAGACACGGGGGGGGGGGGTGATAGAAAACATGCAACACCTGAAAAACGTTTTGTTAAAAAGTCACGCGGCAGTGTGAAAGAGGATGATGTCAGTATTAGAACTGCAGTTGGTTAGTACTTTAGAAACGCTTTGGTTAGATAGCTGGCTGTTGTTTGAGGAGCGGGGAATATAAGTACGTCTCCATAATTTTATTATTGTAAAGTCAGTATATGGTCATATCGTGTTAACTTATTATCTGACTTCTTACTATTTATTTCTTTATGCATTCTGCATTTAATTAAATGTTTGTAATCGTTATTGAATCCAGCGTAGTCAATTGAGATATTTTGTGGTCAAATTATTTCATTATTTACCAACCTCACAATTCAAATCCGAGCTCGTACCAAGATATGAATGCAGTAAGTACCTAGATCTAATTGTAATAAGAACAGAGATTTCAATGTCCGTATAGGAAAATATCTTATGTAATCGAAACTTCAGTTTCTGGAAATGTGAGTATACGAACTTTTTTTCATTATGCATAAAGAATAAACAATCCCATTTTTAAATACAGCAAGAAAAGTAGATTTATTAGCTTTAGGTGTGGACTTGGGACTGATTGCTCCACAAAACCCCAAACTGCTGATTTAATCAAATTAGTAAATGAGTCCAAAAATTATGATAAAACGTTTCGTTATAGTTTTGCTTGAAGTTATTTCAGCTGAACGAATAGAGGAATATGAATTGAAAATAGTTAATGTTTCAAAATAAACCGAAAATGTCTAACCGTTCTTTAGCATAAAGTGAAGGTAAACAAAGGTAGAAAAGTTAAATTTTTACTTTAGGTGTGGATTTGAGACTGATTGTTCCACATCCCCCCCAAAATGCTGAGTCAAGGTACTTGCTAAATTAATGACACATTTCGGTGATATGGTTATATCAGTGTCTATTTGGAAATATTTAAGAAGCAAACTTCTAAAATATAGATTTTGAAAGAAAACAGGATTATGTATATTTAACTTGATTTGCATAAATAATAGTAAATATTCTGGTTATACAGTCAGATCCAGAAGCAAATAATTACGATTACGTATCAAACTTAATCCTAAAGTGCTTTAAAATGAGTCCAGAAGAATTTTGGAAAAATTTGTACCTCATAAGAAACTTCATCTTCTTACCCCGATTTCGATTTTGAATAACGGATTTTCTTTGAAGAATGGGTAAAGGATGTTGAAATATCCACTTTGATGTGTTTCGAGAACTAATAATAACTGATCAAATAAAACCAAAATTGCCTCTAGAGATGTGAGAACACCATATTGATGATCTACTTAAAGATGAAAATAATGATATATTTGTAAATTTGACAGATGTCAATGACGCCTCAGAACGCAGTAATAAAAGAATATAGAGAAATTCATATAGTTTTGGAAAATTAAAATCCCGAGATGAGTGAATCTGAAAATTCGAAATATTTATTTCACCTTTCTTCAAAACCTTTCCATGACAATTCAAAAATGAAACAGTTTCAATATAAACCATTGACTGAAGTTCAATCCAATGGCCAAAAGAATGATCTTACTCAATACTTCTGTCAAAACTATCAAAATTATCATAATAAATCTTCCAACTCTCATTCCAACTCTCAAAAAAAAATTAACTTAAATATATCTGCGTCTAAAAATACAACTAACCCTAACACATTAGAAACAAAAATTGATAATAACGGTGAAGAGGTAGTAATTGTGCTCGATCCAGGAATCATTTAATAAGCTGTAAATGTTATGTAATTATGATGTTACGAAATTATGTTTTGATTATATCTCATTATTTGATGTTGGTAAAGACATTGTATGCCCTACAGGATATTTTTCGCATACATTATGTGTTGATAATTTTGCTATTTCTACACTGTTTCCTATTTTGCAATCTCTTGCATATGACATATTAGTAACTGACGTGATTAATAAGTTAGATTTTTTACAAATGAATGCGGAATTCACCTTGTCGGTAAACACAATAATTTTAACGTACGGTTACATTACAATTGTAGAAAAATTCCAATAAAATATTAAACTACATTGAAAATTAAATAGTGAAAAAAAATAAATCGCAATACGTTCAAATGTTGAAGTCATAATGGAAAATATATTAGAAGATATTTCCTCAATTAATTTAGCGCTTACTGATAATGTTGGTAAAATTCATTCAAGTATTCAAGTATTTCTTATATTATTCAATTCCTTCATTTCCATCAAATAAGAGCATAAAAAGGAATGATAAAATTGGAAAAATATTATCGATACAGAAACACGAGAGAAGAAATGAATATGGAAAAGCAAATGAAAAAGAAAGGGAGAAAATTTTGTAGAAGCTTTAATAAACATGACTACGGTTATGGAAAAGTTGCAAGATCTTATCCAAACAGAAAATTTATTGGTAGACGTCACTGATATCGTAATCAACGTAAGTTATAGTGAGGATCACAGAAGATTTTCATGCGTAAAACACAGAAAAAAGAAAGGATAGATTTCAAAGGAAAAGATAAATTGATAAAAGAGATCAACTAAGAATGGAAGATAGGAAATGGAATTTATACTTCTGGTATAATAGAAGGCATGGGTGATGTGAGCATACGTTAGATCCTGCTACTAATTTTAAAGATTGTGGCAGACGTGAAGCTGCATTGGACAGAAAGGGTGATAGGTATAAAGGTAGAGCCAAACTTAGTCACATCCAGGGCCATCATTGGTAAGTTGTTCTTTTCTTTTTTTAATTATGTAAATGGTTAATTAAAAATTTTATTTGGCATATTTATTAAATTAATAAATGTATATACAGCACGCTATACAGATCTACATTTTTCGCTTTATTAAATTCCATATGAAACTTAATTCAGAAAACTTTGCTTCGTCACATATTTTAACATAGAAACACCAAAACATTAACAATTATTTAAAACATTTTCATTGCTGAATCATTGATTATTGGTCCCTCCAATCTTCTTACAAATAAAACTATCATTAATATATTCAAAATAGATTTAAAAAATATTTAAAAATATTTTTTTGAAGGACAGAAATATGTATAAAGAACAGTTGGTTAACCCACACTAGGAAGTTGGGAAAGTTACTTAGATTTTTTGCTACGAAATAAAGATCAATTTTTTTATACAGAAGGAACAGATATTTAATCTAAAGCGTCTAAAGCACATAGAACATATTGTTCGACAATGAACTGACATTTTTCAAACAATGTAATCACTACAATTTCACAAAGATACGGACCATTGTCTGAAAATAATATTCAAATGTGATTTTAAAAATATGTTGTTAAATAAGAGACCTTCTTCAGTTTTCGAATTAAATATTTAAATTACTCTGTAAAAATGTAAAGTTATTCTGTATTTTAAGTTCTCTTTGGAAATATTAGTTATTTTAATTAAATTTTTAGAATTTATAATATTACGTTTTTAAAATATTTCTAGTACATACTTTAATAAATATTAAAGTTATTAACACCTGAAACATTACATACAACAAATATGTTTTCGACAAGCTTTTGAAGAACATAAGGAGATAGAAACTGTAAGAATAATCTTACAACTTCATTAATTAAAATTATGTGGAACTTTCGACATAGTGATAGTTAAAAGTCTCTTGAATAATTCTTAATAAAAATATACAAATCCATAGAACATACTAAAATAATGTATATTATAATTCTATTTTATCTGTGTACCGTGCGAAATTTAATAATTAATTCACAATGACTTCTAAGTCTCAAGAAATGAAATATTTACTAAGAGTCTTAAATAAAAGTTAAAGTCTGATATATTGTGAAGAACGTTTATTCACACAAGTATTCCGTTTTTTCAAAGATTATACATCAGATCTTTATAATTTTGTTATTATTTTACTTGCACACTTCACGAGTAGTAATTTTATTCCTTTGAAGCAGTGGTACTCCCTGTGAAACCCTTGAGTATATATATGATACATTCCTGTCGAAAATTGGCACATTATAGACGATCGTTATTGCTGTCGACTTGAACGTTCTTTCCACCAGACAATCGGAACATCTCAGTCCGAAACCACTAAAATTACCTGATAATCATATCGAGGTAGACGCAGTCGAGATCGTTGAAATGTAGTCATGACACCCGGACAGGGCATCACTTCGAGTCGCTCACCATGAAGACAAATCTCGACGTATATCACATCGGAAATCGTAGTGTATTAGCAGTCGTAAAAATTGATCAGAGGCAGTGAAATCCAGAAGAAATTTCCCAAAAACATTAAAAAGAAGACTTAATAACTTAATAGATGAGCAGTGGCTTTATTGTGATCACATAGATGAAAGCAACTCCACCAACTTTCGCTTCATTAAACTGAACACATTTGAAGATCTTGAAGAATTAGCAGAGCTTGAAGAACATACTACCGATGCATTAGTGTAGACTCCCCAGTGACGGCAATTAGATGACAACCACTAATTCGTGTAAATTCCGTCTACGAAGCCAGTGTAACCGTATAAATACTTCAAAATTTGGCCCAAAGGTACAAAACGCGCGAACAAGCTGGTCCACTCGCATCCATGTTCGGAGGGCGCTAGGGGGATAAAGAAGGCGGAGCTTTCTCACTAATGGATGAAAAAAATGAGGCCACGAAGACGTGTCTCTGACGTATGATTAAAACTCTTTAACAGAAGCGGCAAATTAAAAAGGTAAAAAGGCCTTTGGGCGCGAAAACCGCTTGGAATCATGGGATGCCGAATGAATTAAATAGAAATAAAAATGGTATTATAAAAGTTCCAAAGAATAAAAATTAAATGTCTCAAAAGAAGAAATTAGGCAGGTGTGTTTAGAGGCAGTGTTGCAATTTAAGAGAATAAGGTTTTAATAAATACGTGTAGCTTTTAACAGATTAAGATTTTTAGAATGATAAATAACAGAATATTTTGATTAAGTTATGGAATAAAATACAAAATAGATTTAAGAGATATTTTAAAAAGAGAGGGAAAAAAGAATTGAAGAATTTGGAATAATTTAACTAAAGAAATAGGGCGAAAATTTTTTATTATTACATATATATATATATATATATATATATACAGGGTTACAGGGTGATTCGGAACTCATGGGCAAAACTTCAAGAGGTTATAGAACACGCCAATACAAGCTCAAAACACCGTACAATACATCGTCGCTCCAGCAGTGAAGCGCTACAGGGCTATTTCAGATTGTGGAGAGAACCATGTTTTCTACACGATATATCTAACAAACGATTGTTGATTTTATTTATGCGGAATAGCGTTACTTACTAAGATGCTAATATGGATAAAAATTATAAGAAGAAATTAAGAAATTTCAAAGTATGTAGCTTTATTTGGCAAACAACTGAGCTCAAGCGAATGAGGGAGAGGGGACGGTATTTTAAATTAGAACAAATTTCCTTCAGAGAAGTTGAGGGTGAATCAGAAACCATGTGCAAAACATTAAGGGATTATAGAATGCATCTAAACAAGTTGTTTTTGCCATACGATGCATGGTCGTATCCAAAGTGACAAACCGCTAGATAGCGCTATCATTAAATGCACAAAACGCAGCTTTTTTTATACACGTCGTCATTTCTACCATGGATTGCAAAAATGATGGCTGATTTTACTAATCTGGAAAAGGCGGACATGCATTTCATGCACGGTGCTGCTGTTCGGAGAGCTCTGGACGCCCTAAATGTGTAGTAAACATGGCCCTCTCCACAAATAGAAAGTACCCTGTAGCACTTCACTGCTTCAGTTACGACCATTAATTGCATTGTATCGTGTTTTGAGCTTGTCTGGGCGTGTTCTATCACCTCTTAACCCTCTAATGTCCATGGTAGAATGTATTCTAGAAATTGCAAAATTAGGAAAATCGAAATTCACACCAAAAATAACAACAATTAATTTTCTTTTATTTTTAATATCGGAATATCTGTTATTAGAAGAAGCAAAGATTTCGATTTCGCTTTTCTGATATGAATACGGAATATCTGAATAAAAAAATCCACTATATTGGCAATACTGGTGGATGGTAGCATATATGCTACCGTGGGCAGTAGAGGGTTAAAGTTCTGCCCAGGAGTTCCAAATCACCTCGTGTATTTCGTAGAATGTATTTTTTGAAAATCTGTAAATTGTTTTTAAAATCTGATAGAATAAAAATAAACATAAGGCTTCTGTATTTTTTTCCGTTTAATAACCTTAACATTTGAGTTGCATATAGCAAGTCTGCTCCATACCACTTTATATTTCCTTTAGGAAACTCTCGCATTAAGTAATGAACTTAACCAGCCACGCACATAATATTAAATTGTTTAGATCAGTTAAAAACGAATGTTTGCATATTTAAAATAGTAGTTCATTATAATATGACGGCAAAAATTTACCCCCGGCACTCGAGCTCGCTTCTCTATAAGATTTTGGCTATTACAGACAGTGACGTCGACAGAGTGGGGGTCGAAATGCTTTGGTTACCACTTATTTTGTAAAGTTTTCTTTAACGTATCTAATCCGATAACTTTCTGCGATAATCAATGTGAAGAAAATTTAATATTATTACCGGTATCCAGAGCATTTGGACGCCCTCCCTGGCTACGCCACTGATTACAGATATGTTAGCGAAAAGTACTGCTTGGAAGAAGCCACACTTATTTGAACTTAAAAATATATAGTTCATTTTCCAAAATTAGTTTTAATTTTCATTCTTATATTAATTTTCGTTTTCCAAAATTTTTTTCGGTACGGAACTATACTCTGTAATCATAGATTATTTTTGTATATATATATAAAGAAATGTAACTTGCGAATTCGAATGTAATCTTTTGTAATAAAATTTCAAATGTTTCAAATAATAAGTAGGGTTTTTATTGCTGAAGCCTATTTAAGAGTTATTAATCACTTTTTTGTTCGTATTTCTTTTTTTTTTCATTATAGACAAAAGTTATAAACGTTTGGTATTTTATTTTATGATCTAGTTTTTATGTAATTAATTGTAAATATCTGTTTCTCCAAATAACATATTTTCTGCCCATAAATCAATACAAAACTAAAAATGAACAGATGTGATATCTAAAACATTTATTTCATCAGAAAGGGTTCGTAAGGCTATTTATAAATCATCAATTGCTATGTGATCGGCGTTTTAAATTTTACGTAAACATTATACATAATAACGTCTTACCATTCGTTAGCACCATATTCTGGTTTTTGTTTTTGTTCGAATTGATTAAAAATGCCTACATAATCTTTATTTTTGTCATCTATTTATATTTAAATTATAAGATTTTAAGATTTAAGTTTTACAGGAAAAGAATAACATGTTATATAAATTTTGTAGAGAACTAATTCTATAATATAAATTTGATTCGCTTAATAACTTACGTATAAAAAGGGATAAATTAAAACAAATTAAATATTTATATGCATGGCTAAATATATGTATTGTTAGCCCAAATATAACTTATTATATTGGACTACAAAATGCAAAAAAAGAACATATAAGTATTTTATGTCCGCAAGATTTGTTAAATATTTGCAAAATTACATATTTTGTTGCAATGCTGGATATTTGAAAACATTTGCTCGCATATATATTTATTATGTACTGGTTACTGAAAGCTTCTTATTTCTGTAATGCACTTTAAATTCAGGTATTTGCTTTTCTTATAGAAAAAAAGATGAAATGATTTAGAATTAAATAATAATTCTGGTATCAACAACTGCATAGAAAATACGGAAAGCTTTTCAATAATACACTTAATAAATTCAGTCTTTTTTTTTAAAGTAATATCCTTGATTTAGAATTAAATCATAATTCTTGTCTCAACGACTGCATAGAGAAGACAATTAAAGCTTATGTATATTATATGAATGCACTTTTGATCACATGGAAGATATATATATATATATATAAGAATTAAACCTTTCTACTATTAAAACTGGGAATTTTTTTTATTTTATATCAGCAAAACCTTTTTACTTTCAGAACAGGGAAAACTTTTTACATTTAGAACAGAGAAACTTTTTTACTTTTAAAACAAAGAACCTGTTTACATTTAAAACAAGTAAACACTTTTACTATTAAAAAAGGAGAACCTTTTTTACTTTTGCAACAGGGGATATTTTTACTTTTAAAACAGGGAAACATTTTTAATTTTAAAACAGGGAAATATCTTTACTTTTAAAACAGGGAAATATTTTTGCTTTTACGACTGCACACAATGGTTAAAAGACGTTACGAAGTGTTGTAGAAGTCCTGTAAACACATTCATCTGTACACGGTTGTCAGTATTTATTATACAACTTGGTAAAATAAACAAAGTTGTGAAAAAAATGTATGGGATTTAGAATTATTAATAGCCGTGTTCAAATTTTATATCACTAAAGAGTTAATTGTTGAAAAATGTTTATTTTTAGGAAACTGATTTTAATGGATATCGATAGTTTTCGTTTATATACTTTCGAAATGTGTGTTCAAAAATCATATATATTATATAACGGCTTTAAAAAAAATAATAAAATTAAAAAAACTGGTAACAATTTGTAATAGATAATTAATTAAATTTAAAATAACTACAGCCTTACAATACAATTCTAAATGCACAAGGCATTAGTATAAACAAATTGAGTTACAGTGTCTTAGATTGGGTTATATTACAAAATGATTTTCTTAATGTTTAATAAACTAACACCATAAATAATAAATTTATCTAATATAAAGCAATAGTTTTAGTGACTTTTTTAAAATTTATGTAGCAGTTTTACTACTAATTGTATTAATTTTATTAAAAAAAGTCTCTTTTCTAATGAAAAGGGTACCATTAACTTAGTGTTCTTCATGAATGATAAAAGATGCTGATAACGATTTTAGTCTTTTATTACAGGCGTATAGAAATAAAGGTACATCAATAGAATGAATCACAATAGAGTCTGTCTTCATTACTTTCGAGTTTCTTTTCTTTTTTTGTTCGAACTCATCTTCTGATTTTCTTGGAGATTAGTAGGATTTTGTTTCTTATAACATGTAGCCAGCATTAACAAAGTTTCTAAAATTTCAAAACAATTTCCTTATTTAATACGATTTTCTTTTGAAAGTCATAAAGTTTGAAGAAAATATTATAATTTTGACATGTTTATGTTTTAACAGTTAAGGAATTCGAAATGAAGCTGAAGTTTTTAAACTGAATAATCTCTCTATATTCTCTCTATATTAAAAAAAAAAATTAACCACCGCCGCCGCAGCCGCAGCCGTTGTCAATGAAGATTTTCTGCTTTGAAGTCTTTCTGGACTAATATCCAGAAAACTATTACACATAAAAATTTAAAAATTGGTAGTTTTATAAAGAAATGTTCGATAAACACGCTGAAGCAAACAGTTTTTAAATCGAAGAATTATTTTAAGATATTTTTAAAATCAAAGTTGGTCAAAACAGTTTTCTGAAAAAAGTTTTATAGGAACGAAAACTATGCACAGAAATTTAACCATAATTTGTAAGAATATAGTTGACAAGTTTGCGGTGTGCAGATTGCAGATTACAATTATTTTTTTTTATTATTTGAGCAATTTTTTGGGGTTATATTTCAATTTTTTATTTAAAATTTTCATTATTTTTATGAATATTTATTTCATATTTCATAAAATCCATTATTTGAATTGTTGCCAATTTTTAAAATAGCGCACATAATAATATTCCCTTTCAATTAAGAAATGTATTTACACGTGACTATTAAAAACAGAAATAAAACTTTAAAATAATAATTAAATGATCACGTTATAAAAGCAGTAAATTTAGAAAATTACGTAATAAAAAAATATACTTGCGCGTGAATATTAAAACGAGAAATAATTAAATTATTAAGCGTTTTCAAAGCATTAAGTAGGGAAACTTACGTCATATTTAAAATGCTCAAATAGCAATATTTCCAAACAATTTCAATTAAAAATTATATTTACACGAGAAATTAATTTTTTTTTCGACAAATATTTTACCTGTTATTGCAAATTTTAAAACAGCGTAAATAATATTTCCTCTCAATTAAAAACTATATTTTTACGTGTAATAATTACCTTATAAATACCAAAATAACTATTAAATTGTTAAAATATCACTAACATTATGGTACTTCTCCTTTATCCCGACGACCACTTTCCATAACAAAATACTATCGCAACATAGGACATACTATATAGGACATATATAACAAACTATAGGATTTAACACTAAAAATGCATGAATGTGGCGTCACATTCACTTGACGTCAGAGGCAATACATGTATTTGCTATAGCATCAAGTGGTTTTTATATCGACATATACATATATTTTCCATTATGTTGCACTGATTTATTAATTATTCCATTAATTAAAATAACCATTGCATCCTTAAATGGCAATTCCATGATATTAAAAAAAGAAAAGGCATTTAAAAACGTTGCGATGAACAGTTACATACAACAGATCATTTCAACTGACGTCACAAACATTTATTCACCAGCCGAGAGAGATAATTAAGAAAAATAATGTAAATAAATATCCAAGACTATTTTTTCTGATTTCATTAATATATTGTAAATTTTATTATTTAAACTTACTGATAGTTGACACTTTGGTGAGTGGGGTTTTTACCGAATTTCTTGTATTTTACTTATTTGTTTATTTATTTAATTATTTTTTTATTTATTTTATTTTTTTTTATTTTTTTTTTTTTTGAGATTCCTATGGCAAAATTCGGCACAAATGTCATATACGCACCTTGTTGGCGCGATTTTTTTTCAACCGCCAATTTGGCGTAAACTTTGTTTTTCAGTATTAGTTTCAAATAGCATGCAATAATAACACGTGATTTTTTTATTTTAATAGAAAAATAAAATAAAGTAATAAATGAAATAACTTCTATTATTTTAAAATAGAAATAAATAAATGATAGTTTGATATAAATATATAAATATTGATATACATAATAAATATAATTAAAATAAAATAATTAAAATAATAAATAATTAAAATAATAATTAAAATAAAAAATAAATTTAAATAAACAGCAATTTATTCAAAAACAAAGTTATCGCCAAATTGGCGGTTGAAACAAACCGCGCCAACGTGGTGCGTATATGACACCTGTGCCCAAAATTCTACTATTTGTTTATTTGGCATTACAGTTTGGCGATAATTTTTTTTTATATGAAAATTGATCGGCGGGATAATGGAGGAGCAGTATCAAAAAGACAAATAAACCTTGAATTAAAAATCCCTCTATGAAATAGCTAATACGTTTATCGTATCTGATGCCAACTGAATGCAACGCGACGCCACGATCATGCATGTTTGGTGTTAAATGATATATTCTGTCGACAGTTAAATGATATATTCTTTTCTTTTTACAGAAAGTAGTCGACGGGATAATGGAGAAGTAACCAATTTTCTATAGCATCGTTATAAAATTCTCCAATGCGGCGATATTGTTTACTTAACCATTTTACACAAGTTGATATTTAGATTTTTAATTAATCTTATTTAATCAATCAGGAAAACAGTTGTTAGCTGTTTCGAGAGCAGTTGATTCGACTTTAAAATCCCTCAGTGAAAGGAAAATGAATGGAAATTCGGTTACAGCAGATCGCCCACTAGTCGTTTAATACAATCTTCCGTAATCGTTTTAGGTTTGATCAAATCAGAGTGTTTTTAAATCATGCGGTGTCAGAACGGGGGTTGGCAAGCGTAGCTCGTAGGGGGCAGAGCGCCCTAGTATTTAAAAAAATAATAATGACATCTCCTTCAAAATGTAAATCAGTGACCGCCAGATAATATCATAGAAACTCGACAGAGTTTCTCGCCAAGCTTAAGAAACAGCAATGCATTGAACAGTAAAAGAAAGGAATTTCCGCCAATGGATGCCAAACGATTTTACATCATAGAAACTCGACAAAGTTTCTCGCCAAGGATAAGAAACATCAATGCATTGAACAGTAAATGAAAGGAATTTCCGCCAATGGATGCCAAACGATTTTACAAAATTTTTTAGCACTCTGTCTAGTTTATATTTTGCGGACGGGACAAAACGGATTTTTGACACATCTATATCTCGCGTTCTATTTATGATAGAAACAAAATTCTTGATTCTATGGAATGGGGTGTGCCAACTGACTAAGAATTCAAAAATAAAGCAAAATCCGACGAATAGGTTTTCAGTAAATGCGATTTTAAAAGTGCTGTTTTTTGCACTTTTGAAATCTTGTTCAGACCAAAAACTGTTGACAGGGCTACAGCAATGTGTAATTGTCGGATTTTTTCGCGGTTTACGTCATTTGAATTGTTTTTATGAGTAGTTCAAAACTTTGTAAGTTTTATGTAAAAATATTAATTAGTTTTTGATTTATATCAGTTTAAAGTTATTGATTCCTATACTTAACATAGAGCAAAAAAATAATAAATGACCCAACTCTTTTAGGAATGGTCGTATACACATGAAATTAAGATATGTTATTACATTCGACCCAAGTAAGCTTCCTATTATAAAAAATAGTAACATTTAAGGTTCGTTTACAGGGTCTCACAAACGATCTTTTGATATAGGGCTAAAGAGTTGTGTAATTATTCGATTTTTACGCGGTTTGCAGCATTTGGATTGTTTTTATGAATAGTTCAAATGTTTAATATTTCGTGTAAAAATATTAATTACTTTTTTATGTATACCACTTTAAAGTGGTTTATTTCTATACTTAAGATGAAGCAAATAAATATTAAATGGTCTAATTCTTCAAAAAGAACGTATGCGCATGATGTTAAAATAGGTTACTACAAACGACCTAAGCTTCCTATTGTAAAACAGAATTATAGAATTTACTGTTCGTTTACAGGATAACTCAAAAGACTTTTTAATAAGACTAAATAGTTGTGTAATAAGTGAATTTTTACGTTGAAGTACGAGATTCCTGTACTTAACACAGAGAAAAACAATAGTAAATAGCATAACTTTTGTCAAAGGGGCTATATACACAAGATATTGAAATATATTACTACATCAGATTCATTTAAACTCTCTATTGTAAAGCGGCATTGAACCGCATACGTTTCGTTTACAGAGTCTCTTAGAAGATCTTGATTGCATGACAACCGATGTATATTTACTTAGTGAGATGTATTTCAATGATTTTATACTGTTTCAATCTCTGTAAGGTTTTATTACCTTGCTTTAAAATTTAATACGAGTTCATTTTGTCCGGCTGAAAGCTCGTCGATCTTAAACTCTAAATCTATTAAAATATAGTATTTTCATCGATTAAAAAAAACTGTGCTTATTTATAAATATATAATTCTAGCGTATCAGGAATTGATTGAAATAGCGATTACAAAATTCCAACTTTACATTCATGCGCTGAGTAATAGAATGTAAAAATGCTGATACCCCAAGATTAGAAGTTTTGCGTTTAAATATTTGGCACCGTCTATGACGACCTTAAAATGCTCTAAAAACGGGCCTAGAGCACAATGAAAAGGAAATAACGTTTTAAATTCTCCATAAAAATTAAAAATGCTAAATTTCGTATACAATAGGCAATCGGTAATGAACTGTTCGGTTTACGAACAAATCAGTTAACGAACACTTTCGCGTGAGATTTTCATGTTCGGATAACGAACACATGTTCGGTTAACGAATACTTTCGGGAGATTTTTATGTTCGGAGAAGGAACACCTGATGAAACAAAGCCATGATGAAGCAATGCCGTGTTTCATATTTGTCGAGGTATACTTATTGCCTCTATTGTCGACTTAGAGAACATTTTAACAGTTGCATACATATGTCCTAATTAATTCATGGAGTGCCGGGGATTGGGGACCTATATTTTAGGATCCCCGAATTGGAACTAGAGACATTACATGGACAGATTAGAAACATTAATTATGTATTTTGTGTCCTCATGTATTTTGTGCATTTAGTAAATAGAGTCTCCTTTTTGGTTTAAACACGCTCCTTTTTTAAATCTAATTTAAAGCTTTTAGAATTATCAGATCAAAAATTTTAATAAAACGTCTTCTTTCGTTTAATCTTTTTAAACGGTTCAATATATAAACGCTTTAGTCTTTGCGGTATATTTACAAAATTACACAAAATTTTGGAATACATGTTATCCTACGAACAGTTTCTATTTTGAAATCACTTTAATAGTTTTTATACTTTTGCAAACGTTGCGAATCTTATATTTTTCCGATTCGCGGAACGTTGAGTTAAAAAACTTAACAAATAAAAAACTTTTAAGGTGCTCAGTAATTTTCAAAAATAATATTTAATATATTAGTATAAAAATACCTGTGAATTACAATGGTTCGCAAAATGTTTTTTATATTATTATTATTCTCGGTAAAATATGCTCTATAAGCTTATTATTATAATTGAACGAAAAAAAAAGTACTTCTTATTTTTCCACATTTTTCTGAAACTGCAGTATTTTAATTAGTTTGTAAACTACTGTAAAATTTTCTAATTTTTTGTTTTTTGAATGCATATAAATGGAAGAGTGATATAAACAAAAGAAAATGGAAAATAAACATGTCATAAGTAATCTGATTAATACAATGTAATGAAATTAATATAAAAGTTTCCCCGTTGCTATGGTAGCGACATGTACATTGGAATAAGTCACTCAATAAATTGTATAATTCGGATGTATAATTCTGTTTATAGCATCACTATTATTATTATTATTATTATTATTATTATTTTGCCCCTTTCATCTTTCTTTTATCGTTTCTTTTCTGGAGAAAATTGAATTTGTATAATTGAAATTAAATACCTTACAAAAAGGAGCGATAACTCAACTCGTTGTAAATGATCCCGCCAAGCAACAAACCTAAAACGTCAGTCATAAAAAGAAGTGATATCACATAAAAAGAAATATAGAAGTGCATACTCCGAGTCCCGTGTAAAAATCTATCACCACTCATAATGTTTGCAAAGAACTCGGAGTGAGGTACAGTATGTGAAAACTGCTTCTTTTTATGTGATATCACTTCTTTTTATGACTGACGTTTTAGGTTTGTGGCTTGGCGGGATCATTTACAACGAGTTGTTTTTGATGAGATTAATATTTATTCTTATAACTACTTATACGCACAATCATATATATATATATGTGTGTGTGTGTGTGTGTTTATGTGTGTGTGTGTATATCCATATATACTGTCTCAAAATTAACAGGCATATTTTAAATTCTCCTATTTCGTTGTTCCAATAATACTAGAAACTTTGTTCAGGGAATATGAAAAATAGAGTTTCTTTTCATGTGCAGAAACTAGTTTATATTAATAAAATAAAAACATATCGCCGGAGATTAGATAAATATAAATAACCTATGAAAGAATTACATCGAATACAATTTTAAGCACATTTTTTTTATTGTTTTCCTTCTTTAACATAGCTTTCATAATGAAAAGTTAATATCCAACAGCAACTATTAAGTATAAACCAAAAATAATAAATGACATCAGTATAAATATAATAGAATTAAGAAAATATAGTAGTTTGATAGACGATGTTTTAATGCCTCAAAACACAAATAATTAACATAAAACTGATTTATCTTTGATACGTTTATATAGATGAAAGAAAAGCAGACATGTTACATGTTCTTTTATGGTAAAACTTTTTTATTACATTCTTTCTGTATCAGTACCAATTTATGCGGGTTTGTTAGGGCTTAACTTAATATCATTTTTTTTCGGAGAAATATTTAGAAATTTAATTGACAACGCTTCAAACAGAGTAATTAAAGATTATTATAACAGTATGTATGCTTGTTAAATCATTAAATTGAGATATGAATATTGTAAAGATAATAGCAGTATCTATAACTTCAGATCAAACGCTAATATTGGGATTTAACGAGAAATACAAGATACTTAAGTAGTTTAAGTGCGGGAAGTTTCAGCAAGACTTCAACTTTAGCATTCAAAAATCTGAATTCATTGAGTTTTAGCAATCTTTCTTACGCTTTAAATTGTTGTAGGTGCGTAAATTTTTCACTTAGAAAGAGTTTTAAGAATCTTTTATGCAATTTTGAAATTATAAATATGTTACAAAAGATCAACTTTAAAATATTAATCAATTAAATTAAAAACTAGTAAGTAAAGTTTTTTGTTATCTCCTGATATATAGTTCTATTACGTTTCACCAGTTATCTAGATTCTAATAAAGTATGTGTGACGAGACAATTTTCTTTGTATCATCAAAAGATAAAATAAATATAAACTATTTTTATATTTTATTTCTACCACTATTTCCAAACAATAATATCCGAAGCATATTTCTCTAATATTTGCAAAAGAAATGTATGATGAAAGTTGTTTAGACGTAGGGGTAGACAATGTAATTAATAACAGTACTATGTTAAAGAGAAGAAAATCCAAATAATTTTTCACAAATTCAAATTTCTAAAATAAATCAAACAGCTGTTTGCTGTTTATTCTTGAAACTTCATTTGAGTGCTTAAGCGAACTCATTGCAGACGGTAGTGAAAAATGCTAATTTCGGCATGCAATGTGCTTATTTTGGCTGTAGGGCTTATCGAGTTCGCTTCAGCACTGAAGAGCAGAATAACAGTGATACTTGGGGCCTCGGGTATAATTTTTTTTTTAGGAAGCCCTGTTTATAGATTCACGGGGGACATTTCTGCTGACAGATTAATTTCATACACTTTTGCAAGAACACATGGTGGAGTACGTCAAAATGATCACCGCACTCAGTATCTGATATTGCATGTAGACAGAAGTTAAGATTATATTTAACGATTTCCTCAGCTCGCGATTATAGATAAGTAGGTTATATCAGTGATGCATAATTCCAATGTCATTGTCTTTGGAAAATTATCAGGTATTTTTTAGTCATCAATATCAATAATGTACCTTATGTTGCATGGTTCACAGATATAAAATTAAACTTATTAATTCCCCAAATATATATAAAACGTTATAAAATTTTAAGCAAAAATAAAGGCATTTCTTTAATATTAAAACAATTATTACTATTATGATTTTGCGAACTCGGCAGACTTTGATAAACGTGATTTTGTTTCATAAACATAAAGTTAATCTTATTTATCTATCATTAAAGGTTGTTCTATCTGATAAACTTTTACAAAAAAATATACTGAAAACGAGTAGCATTTCATAATACTAAAATTCAAAATCAATTAATCAATATCAACTTAAGTTGTTAGGCAAACATCTATAAATAATCATTAAATCCTACTAAAATGGTTGAAAATGAAAAGTAATATATTTTTTAAATCATTATGTATCATTTATTGACTTTCAATCTTTTTTCTCCAAACAAATGAGTGCGCAGTGACGACTGGTGGCGTCAAATTATTCTTATAAAAATGAATTGTATAATCCAGTATAGTTCATGTTTGAATTGGAAATGTGTAACATTGTATTGGTCATGTGTTGCAAAAATATATATGTTATTCTTAAAACAGATTTGATCACTGTGGTACAGCATTGAAGAGATATATTATGTTATAAGATGAATTTTAAAGAAATAGCATAAGTAAATTTATTATGCGCAATGATACAACCCTCTCTGATTTAAGAGCAAAAGTTTTGATCGTCATACATTTGTCAGTTTATGATAATACACTGATTACTAAGGAAGTTCCAACAAAGCATCAATAATAAAATTATAAATGTCAAACATTTAAAATGGGTCTCATAATTTTTTAAGTTATGTATTTTTATACGTTTTTAAATATTTACTAAATACATGGAACAAATAAAAGAAATCCGGCTTCATTCGTAAACACTTATAACGTCTTTCTTAAAATATGTTCCATCCTCTTGTCAATGGTCTCAAAATTTTGGCGTTTTCATCGAATATTCCAATCCAGGAAATGTGCAGGTACTATGCTCAATTTCAAGAGCTTTGTAAATATAAATATAAAATTTCCGTAAAGAAAATAAAGAAGTTTTTAGAAATACAAATTTTTATCTTTGTTGCTTGTTTAATTGCCTAAATATTGAACCTGAATTTTGATATTTATCTTTAACTCCAAAATAGTTTGCGAAAACTAGGTTACTTTGGAAAATAAGAAAAATATTTCTTCATTTTCTTGACAGACTTGTTGACAGACTTGACAAACTTGTTCTTGACAGACAACTTGAATTTAAAAATATCATAAAAAATGAAGTACTTTTACTAATTATAATACAAAATATTCAGGATGTGTCAAAAGTATTAGTACAAACTTGGTGGTTAGATGGATATAGTACAACTACAATTACATAAGCACCCAAAACCGTAAAAGTTAACCATAAAAGTTGCATAGGAAAAATAAATGACAAGATAATTAGGGGGAAACTTTTATTACATGTAATATATGAAGTACCATAAGAATAAAAAATACATCTATTGCTTTGCAATAGATGCCCCAATGTTTAAAAATTAACAATTTTCCATCCCCTGATTTTTCGAGGCAAAAAGCATGTAGTGCACAATACGTGTCCGAGTTCCACAAAAAGTACAGGAGAGTGTGAGAGCCAGGAAATATGTCCGCGCAATTCATCAATCACCTCTTAAATAATATGTTTAAATTATGTTGTATAAATATGTTTAAATTCTTAAATAATATGTTTAAATTACATTGTGTATTAGGATTCAGCCCCATACTCAACGTGCTGTATAATCCATATACAACATGTTGTACAACTCAATTGCGGAAACAATGGCAAATAACTGTTTTAGAAATTCTTCAATAATAATTCGAACTTTGTGTAAATAACTCAATATGGGAAGACGTACGGACCGACTGAGTAGTCATAAATACCTAGCTATGCATTTATAGCAAAAGGTTATTTTGCCACAGTAGCCGCGTACAGCATTTGTGTCAATATACATTCATTGTGTTCATTAAATAAGGGTTCATATAAAATGAAAACATACACATAAGATTAAAAATTGAGGACTCCTGAACATTTCTGTAATGTTCACGGCGTAAAAACTTTACTGCAAGTGTACTCCTTTGTACTGAGTAAATATTCACTTTGTTGATAAAAGGAGTGCATGGTCTCGGACAGAGAAACACGCGTCATTTCAAAACAATAGCATGTTAACATCTGTGATACCTCTTCATGTGATATCTAAATCATTTACAGCTTTCTGAAAAAAAAGTATAGTTTTATATTCTTTGTTTTAATATTTAATTTGGCGCTATATAAATATCCACAACTTATATATGAAAAATAAAATATTCTGCACCGCGTATTTTTAGCAGAATTACTGTAATTTCCGGCGTATAATCCTCGGATAAAACAATAATGTTAAGACCGAGAAATTTCATTTTATAAAATGTAACTTACTAGATCGCTGTAAATATTTGACTTCAATTATTGAATAAAATTTCTGGGTTGAAACAGAATTGTTTGTTCCGCGGATTATACGCCGGAAATTACAGTATATAACGATCTAGTAAGTTACGTTTTATAAAATAAAATTCCTGGATCGAATCATGGTAGTTTGATATGCGGATTATACGCCGGAAATTACGATAATAGAATGGTGTTATTAATAGAATGGAATTAATAGAATAAATGCAAATGTTCAAATATCTTGAGTTTCCGGGTAGTTGCTTTGCTATGTTGCCAATATAGAGAATTTTGTATATTCAAAATATCTACTACAAATTTAGAATTGAAATTTGTAATTGATTTAATCACCGAATGTCTGTCAGTAAATAAAGCAAAACTTACTAACTAGATATTGTCCGGATTCTTCGAATAAAAATTTCACTAAGTTGGAAGCAACAATACGCATCATAGTTATCACACCGTTCGTTTCTTGGGAAAAAACAATGTGTTCTTTGTGACTTGTCCGGACTACGTCTGTTATATCATAATTTGCAATTTTTTATCCACTATCTGGACTCGGGTGCAAAATTAAATTTTTATGTATGTCTTATTAAAGCGTTTTACAAACTCTTATAAATCTATTTGAAAATTTCTATTTGTTATTGATGGATTATAAGAAGAAATATTCTGAAATCTTATCTTATTCGGAAAACTTTGCAACGTCAGTGTTAGTGATATAAAGAAGTCATGGGATTCTCGCTATCTGCTTGAAGTCATTTTCCAGAATTACTAAAAACCAGAATTTATACCTTTGTGCCATACTTGTCGAATGCTACTTTAAGAGAGAAAAAATGCGACTTTTGGAATTTCTGTCAGTAGTTTTGTATAAATATCAAATTTGCTGTTTAAACAGATTTTCCAGAATAGGAAAATCACGAATCTTTGTCAGGAGGATGTATTTAAGATTAATACTTATTTCTGTATAAGAAAGATTTTTAAAGAGAAAAATTAGTTTTTAAAAAATTTTAAAATTTTATAGACCTAATTTATTAATTAATGTAATTTAATTTTTTACTGGTACGTTCTGTATCGGGCTTGAGCTCTGATGGCACAAACGTTTTTGAGATCGGGCGTGCTCGGTCTCCCAAAACAAAGCTCAAGCGCATCTTTAGCGCACATACCAAAACAAACGGTTGCCTGATACTCGTCTCTATCAGTGTTAACTTCAAACAGTTTTCTCCTGGAGGTTCCTTTGAAGTTCTGAGGGTGATAACATGATGTTCCATGGCGTGGTAGGAATTTGCGCTTCTATAACATATTTAAGCAAACAAATTTTAACTTTGTGAGGAGAGACATTCTTATGTTCTATAGGGGAATATCCTACCCGAGACACCCTTGATTCATCATTTGTCTCTCTTTTCAATAAAATAAGCAGTCCTTCTACTCTGCTTAACAAGTCGATATACTAGTAGCAAGTCTGCCAGTACCGATGTTTGTACATATTGATACATGTTTTTCTTACGATGGTTTCAAATATGTGTTGTTTAAAGGAGACTTCTTAATTTGATTATTTTCAAAATAATATCCATCAAATTTATACTTGTTATATTTATCGATAGCTTTTTACAATATCCACACACTTTTGCGAACATATCGGGAGTTTATTATTCGTGTATAATATAAAAACATAGATCGTATATGACATCAACTGCACAAAAATTCTTCGTCTTCTTCATCTGAGGAAAATATTTCTCCTCCAATGCTTCTTTAATGGAATCAAAAGAACTACTAGTCCGAAGAGGATATTTTTGGAAGGATGAGTATTATCAAGACATTTTTGTTTCGTTACACCTGTTTTGTGAGGTATTGCATTGTCCTACATACGAAGGACTTTCGAATCATATTTAGGACCGGCGCGTTTGCTTTGTGAAGCAGTTTCAATTGATGTGTGCTATTCCATACAGGATTGCCTTTTCCCCTTTTCCATAGCCATTTTTTTTAAAAACAAACTTATGCTATTTACATATTTGAGACCTAGGATGTGTGTCATTTTCGAATTTTACATTAATTTTGCGTCTAATTTTCATTTTCATTATTTTTATTTTATTTCAGTATTTCCATTTGCTGAAAGTTTAATATTTTTATTTTTGCAACCACACGAGGTTTTTTGTGTTTATTCATAATGCTAGCGACTAAATAAATGAATGTATGAAGATTCCGGCAATCGCAAGCAATTTTTTAGATGGTAAAAAACTTATCTTGATGGAAATGACAAAAAGTAGAAAAAAGTCTTCATTATATTTGATTCACCCTTGCATAAAAAATCAAATGAATTTTGTAGAATGGACATATATCTAATTTTGAACATTTTCACCATTAAAATCACAGTTTTTCACTATTAAATATTTGATTTTGTATTATTAAAAAAACATTTTTATGTACATTTGATACTATCGTGATATTAAAAAAAATATTCCTTAATATGTTAGATTTTATTTGCATTCTCATTTGAATATTAGCTTAAGAACTGGAATATTATTGAATCTCAAGAATAATATAGAAGATTGGATTTTGAAAAGAGTTTGACAGTTTTCGCCCAATTATTGAGAAACTACATGTCTTATGCAAATAAAATATTTTTAAAAATAGGAAATTTGGAATTTAGAAACTGCTTATTAGTATTTTTATTATTTATAAAATATATATTGAAGTTTTAATGCAAAAATAAATCAGTATTAAAAATAATGATATAGTTTATATATTATGCTTTGTCAGATGCTGCTTTAAGTATTATCAACTACAATTTCACAGAATTTCAGATAAATATTTACTGTATTATAAACGTACATATACTTAGATTCAATACATTATTTATAACACCATATATTTATGAATGTATTGTATCTCTAGGTGGAAATTAAGGGTATAAGAAGATACAAAATATGCAAAATTAAAGCATTTACAGAAGGTCAGAAACTATAATTCCTTTATATCATATGTGATTTTTATTGTATTTAATAATAAGATTTCACAAATACATTAAATTATTTTTTTAAGTGTTACTTAGATTGATTTTTCACAAATAAATGCTTACATTTGGATTAACATGATTTTCGCTTTTAATCTACGTTTATCTTACATAAAATACAAATTATTCAATCCTTTTTACATTCTAAAAGATTTCAAAATTAAATAAATAAAAGTACCATTTCTAATATAAATATTAAGTTATACAAATTATTGTGGAGAAGAATACTCGATATTGCAAAAATTATGCTATTGCTCAATCATTCTAAATGATATTTTAAGCACAAATTCGCACTATTTACTTAAAATAAAGTACCAACACATATTTAACAATTCTAAATGTTTTCCTGTATTGGTGTTCTCTGCTCTTGCGCTAATTCTGAGATCATTTTAACAAAAGAAAATAATAAAATGAATAGTAAGAATGTTATATTAGTCTATTTTGCGTATTTTAGAGAAATTGTTTAATGAAAAAAAGGGTTTTTTAAAAATGAATTTCTTAATCTTACTAATAAGAACTTTCTTTTCAGAGCTTGAGACTTTTAATTTATTTTGAATTAAAACGTCCTCGACATTTTTTCCGGTTAAATAAAATCCGTTTTAATATATATACACCGAATTTTTTATATGAACGAATTATGTAAGTAGAAAAAAAAGCACAAAAAGGAGGTTTCGAGTTTTCTTTCAAATGTAACTTGAGTTGTAGAATGTGCCATTATCGTATTGATTAAATTTTCTATTAAATAAGCTTCTCCAAGAAATGTTTCCTAACGTAAATATTAAATTTTGAAAGAGAGTTAAACAAGATAATATGTATACATTATATCTAAAGACTTTTAGGCTGAGCACGTTTGTTTTAATGGAGTAAGATAGTCATACTTGCGAGACAAAAATATAGATAATTTGAGATATTACGCTTTTACAGACTTGGCAATCACGTAAAACTTTCAAAATGTCGTAGTGAAGAAATTTGCGTAGTAGAAAATGCGTAGATAAGAAATTCTGTACTGTACATTACTAAATATGTTTCAGTTTGAATGAAATATAGCTTAAGACTGGGATAAATAACTTTTTTATTAGATCCGTTTTTCTGTACAATACTCCAAATGAGACGAAAACCCATTTTCTTCTACCGTTAACGCGTTAGCTGCAGAATCATCGCCGTCGGTGAAATGTGATCCACATCAAGCACATTTTAAACCAGAAATTACATTTAATAATAGATAACTTATTTCTACACAGTATACATTTGTTTCTCTTTTAAAAAACAAAATTCTGGTTTGAAATGCATTTGTTGGAGTGGAATCATATTTGATTGCTTTGCAGTTGGTCGCTAATAAGTAAAAAATAATTTTGTGCTGCAAATTATTATTGCGCACAGACCCCTTTAAAAGAAGACTTGACTTCTCTGAAAGAGTTATTTTCATACTGGGTGGAGTTTGAACACACATTTCCAGTCGTGTTAAGTATGTACTCAGTTAACAACCTTTAAGGAAAAATTTTCATCAGCTACCACTTTTGTTGAGATTGTTCTACCGATAAATTTGGATCTGAATCTTTTTTATTGGTAATTCCGGGTTATAGCAGCCCCCAGAATTACGATTATGCCAAGATTGCAGTTACGATTTTGACAAGATCATAGCAAAGCTAATATAAGCCTCATATATACGTATATATATACTTTCAATGATCATATATGTGCCATGTACGTTATTATATACTTCTTGTTTACATCTTATATTCTATATATATATAATATACATTTTATAAACATGTCAAATATATTCGTCATATATGACTATAACTGGGCAATATGCGTCACAATATGTTATATACATCAAATTTTATTATAATGTCATATATGCTTTATAATGTGGTGATAATCTTGGTAGCTTGGCGATTCATTCTCGGGGGCCGCTATAATACCAAAGTACACTTTCATTTTTCTCAAAAAATACCTGAAAGATCTTGCTAGTCATCAGGAACAAACTTACTAGAACTCTATGATGTACCGAGTTATTAAATACATGAAGGGCTCGGATAACGTTCTTTGTTTTGTAAAAAGTCATGGATTGTGTTGCAAACACAAATCATGTATGGCGCTATATTTATATTTAACTGGAATATTTTCAAATAATTTTTATGTAGGGTCAGGTGGGGGGAAATGAGTATAAAAATACAAGTTTTTGGAATGATTATGGAATCATTCCTAAATGGAAAGGAATTAATAAAAAGTAATGATTCCGTGTTTACATTGCATTTATAGACCTCACATTTTCATTGTAATTGTTTTTTAAAAGATTATTTATTAACTTAAAAAATAGCGTTTCTGATGGCTGTTTCTATATATCCACATCACCCCATACGATGGGGTGGAATGGATAACCAAGTTTAAAAGACATTCTAAGCAACCAATAACCCAAATTTTAGTGTATTATATATTTTAGTACATCAAATAGTTAATGATAATTATATTAGCAAATTTCTTTCGCATTGAATACATAGTGGCCCAGATTGTTAAGTGTTGGCTGGCTAAGATTTCTGACAAATTTTTTACTGTCGATTTCTATCTCGTCATCTCTCGTCATCTTGGAAAGGTATGGGAGTTCCCATTTGATGATTTATGCGGGAATTTTACAACATAAGTAAGAGTATCAGATGTTTCAATCACTTGGGCAATAAAATATTTTTTAGATTTTTTCCTTAAGTGGGATCAGGTGGGGTGGAATGGGTAATACTTTTTTTGTTTCTGAATTAAAATCATACTATGTACAAACAATATTCGTAAATCATGTATATAATTTATCAACTATTCAACTTTCATTTTAAGTTTCGAAAAAAATATTGACAACATTTACTCCATTTAGAATCAATTTTGAAAGCCATATGATGAATGTGAACATTACTTAGTGCTGCATTAACTTTATTGTTAAAAGAATCAGAAAGTTCATTTTCTAAACACAAACATACACATATATAATAGGCATCCACCAGAAAAACATTTTTTAAGTGTATTTAAAGAATATTTCAATTGTTATAAAGAAAAATCGCATTATTTATGTATTTATTGTTAAACCTAATCATATACCCACTTCACCCCCCCCCTTTACATTTTTAATTGTAACTTTTAAAAAATAAACAATTTTTCTTACCTGTTTTTTTTAGTCAATAAAGGACACTGCTATGTATAGACTATGCAGTAAAAAAATCTTTATGCATAAAAATAATAAGACACAATAAAGTTAATGCAGCACTAAGTGATGTTGACAATCAGCATGTGGCTTTCAAAATTGACTCTAAATGAACTAAATGTTGCCAATAATTTTTCTAAACTTAAAATGAAAGTTGAATGGTTAATAAATTATATGCATGATTTACAAATATATTTGTACATAGTATGATTTTAATTCAGAATCAAAACAGTATTACCCCTTCAACCCCCCCCCCAAAAAAAAAAAAAAAACAGCTGCAGACAGTCTGAAATTCTCCAGTATCTTTCTTTAAAAATTTTACATATATCACACTAAGTATGATCTGGTATAGCGTAGAGCAGGCGTCTTAGTATAGCGCACTAAATATATCGGGTGATTTTGTAACGTAACTATAATATCCTACCCCACCCTCCTCCTCCTCCCCTCCTTTGAAATTGACTCGTCTTCGACTATTTAACAAATGTACATTTATGAACTTTTGCACTCTGCGAAATTCCCCTGATGATGATTGTTTAGAGAAATTGAAAGCGTTCGGGTTTTTAAAATCTTATTTAAAAACATTCTTGTATGTTTACACATTTTTATTAAAAATAAATATTCTTATATCTTGCTTATTTAGTGTTAAGTTTCTAAGATGAAATGCTTTTAAATAACATTTAACACTTTGCCGTCCGGCGACACTACAGGGGTGTAGCACATAAGTAACTTAATTTTATTCCTTAAATGCTACATTTGCACCAGAATTTTGGAATGAAAAATTCCCTTTTATCAAGTGCATGAAGAAAAGATTTTACTTATTTTCGAATAAATTTGTTTCTAAATACTGGTATCAATCAATCATTTCAACGTTCTACGAATAGAAAATTTTTACGCGATATGCGGACGGCAAAGTGTTAAAATGGTCTGTCTAAACTAATTTTTATAATCCTCAGATATATTATGCGATATTTCTTCCATATGCTTATCACGTATTTAAAATTTCTACTGTTGTAGAATAAAATACATTATTATTAAAACTAAACTATTGTGCCTAACCCTGTTGAAAATATTATTTGATTTTCTAAAAACATCTCCAGACAGTCTCAAAATCTCAAATACTCTACTTTAAAATTTCTACAAATATCATACTAAGTGTTCTTCTCATGTTCAGATCTCTGTTACAAAACTGTATGTATTGCACGTTTTCCACTTATGAATTTTGAAATATATATGCTATTAGATGCTAGTTTGAAAAATACTTTATTTTCCAATAGAAAAGTTAAAGTTATTTTAAATTTATGTTACCTAAGGGTTACTTTTTAGAAATAGAATAAGGATATATATATTTCAATATATATTATCAGCGTGAATTGTCTGAGATATCTGTAATTAGATTTCGGATGAAAAGTGCTTCTATATTTTATATAAAAGATAAATTGTTCGGTACTTTACACGTGCAAAATTTCATTGAATGTCTGAAAAATTTATTTCATATGAATCTTCTTCAAAGATCACTGTAACATTACTCGAAACAAGTTCTTATGTTTGACTATTCTTAAGTATATCATCTATATAAGGATTTGAAATGATAATTTAAAATTTTATGAATAAAAATTCGTAAAATAAAATAATAAGTCATATGTTGTCTATGTTTCATTATTAGTTTTATTTAGGTAATTATTTATTAAATTTTTGTTCAAAAGCATTTCGAATAAATTATGTTTTAACTTGAATAAATTTTTATAGTGCCTATTACTGTAATTTAATTGGAAGTTTAAGGTAGATAAATTTATTTTCTTACACAATTTTTGTTATTCTTGTCACTAAAGTTTTAATTTTCTTATTGAAAGATTTTGTTATATAAAATTCATATTTTACGTTTAGATTGAGAATATGAAGTAACAAAATGTGAAAAATGTATTTCATCCAAATTTTCTAGTTTGAAATTCATGTAAAAATGGTCATAGATGTATAAATTTTTTCTTCTTCTTCAAATGGCTATTTAATGCTGACAGAACAGCCACTTCGGCAATTTGAAATATATATTTTTAATTTAAGATTTTATTATATATATATATATATATATATATATAAACAAATAACAGGAAGTTGTCTCTTATCTGACTTAAGTCAAACTACAATATGATGATTTATCTCAAAATTATCCAAGAAAAAATTCAGTATTTTCTTTTCAGGTTGTAATGATGAAAAAAAAAAACCGAAAAATCGCGTATTAGGTATAAAATATGAAACACTTTCCAATACTATCATGATATTGTAAAGAAATTTTATTTTTCTATAAAAGGAAATAAAATATCAAAATAAACAAGGTCAAAGTCAAACCGGGTGGTTAGGCCTACCTTTCGGCTTAAACTCAAATAGCTCCACCCAGCAGGTTCGTTTACCTAATTATACTGAGCATTACTAAATTATACTTTGTGATATTTAGCAATAATTATTCTATTATCTAAATAAACAAGCTAAAACACAAATAACGAAATGAAAATCCACTTTCAGCAATTGTTGTCCATAGTCTGTTATGGTATGGGTTCATTTTGTTTTCCGATAGCATCCTCCAGACAGTGGTGTGCTAAAAACCCCACCTGTTGGCTTATTGGACGAGTACTCGTGCTTGGGTGGCTTTCTGCGATGCTTAACAGTTGTTCCTCATTGTACGGTGACCTTGTCGTTCGTTCTCGATTCATCTTAACTTTCGTTAAACAACCAGCCTCACGAAACCTTCTATTCACACTTGAAAATGTTGTGTGATGGGGTGCACGCCTATGTGGAAAACGCTTCTTGTAAAACCTAAGGGTGGCGTGTCCGTTACAGTCCGCAACTCCATATACTAGCAAGATGTCGACCAGTTCCTCGTTCGAATACTCCATCCCACTACCTTTGGAACCGGTTCGCAAATGATCACTTCAGCGTGATCACTGTACACGCGCCTTACCGTTCAGCGCCATTACTGCAAGGAAACCGCAGTGCCATCTACCATTGCTGTCAAGCTTGCCGGACTACTTCTTGCCCTAATTTAGAACACCTTTTGTAGTAAAACCTTTACATAAACTGTTTTCTGTCACATTAACGTGTTGCTCGTTCTCTGCTTATTTCTGTTACTTTTTTCTCTGCTTCTTTTAACCATAACTCTCCAAAAAGGCATTTCTAACGTTACATTCCTATGTGATTCCGAATCGTCTGTGCAGCCCTAACACTTCCTGGAAGTATGTTGGTCTGGTAGTAGAACACCCAGGAGTAATGTCATTGAAATGTCGGAGATGTGTCGGAAGCGCCCTCTATCAAAAAATGAGGACACCAAAGCTATACGTCATTTTGAATAAAATAATTCCCAAGGAAATGACCTACACGCAAACCGCAACAAAATCGATTAGTTTATTAAATTTTTATGAGCGTTTAAAATCCCCCCCCCTTCTGTTCACAGTTCAATTTCCGCTAGTTACCCGATTCCAATGTTTTCTATTTTGGGCTTAAAATTTAAGTTAAAGTCTAAACTTTAGAATAATTTTAACCCCATACAAAAAATAACGATAAAAAGTAGTTGTTCGTTACTCTAAACACACTCTATCGACAATTTTTGAACGTAATCTTTAAAAAAAATTTTGAAGAAAATCGTGATATAAATAATGATTTTAGCCAAAACCGCAAACGACCTTTTTCCGTTTTTTATCATCATTTGAAGTTTTGGACCTTAAACTTTATTGGCCCCTAGCTCCTATAGAAGACGTTTGCGCCCCATGGTTTCTTATTTAATAATGTTTGTCTTCATGTCTACTATCACCTCTCAAAGTTTGTCGGTCTTGTAGTGAAACACCCTGTATATTAAATATTGCATTTTCTTATATAATGAATTCATTTGAAGCTTAAAAAAAGAAAACAAAATCGAGAAAAATAAATCCGTGGAATAAAAATAAAACCCACAAACAGAGAATCCTTTTTAATTGATGACAGTTAAAAAAATAATTTTTCATTGAATAAAATACAGCATTTTCAAACGAGAATGTTTTGACAATTGAAAATTACTATTTAAAGTATAAATAGTTTTTCGCATAACAATATGTATCTAATTACATGTGTACAATAAATTACATATACATATGGGTTTTTTTCTTATTTTAGATAGGAACATTTTTTAAATTATATTAAATGAATAAAAATTAAATACTTAAAATTAATAGCATCACAAATTAATTTTAATATAATTCATAGTAGTTCTACTAAAACGATATGTCATGCAAATTTTAAATACCAAGGTTTACGCCTCTCAAGGTTATTAAAGAGCTCTAAAGTTTTGTACAACATAAAATTAACACGATTTTAACAAAAAAAGTGTATATAAATTACATATTTCTAAATCCTTTTGTTTGACAATTGCAAAAATATTCAACATGCGACAGTTAAATGTTTCAGCTTAGGAAAATATATTTAACATTTATTATTAAATATTGAATTTTTTTAAACGTTTGTGCATTGAATACAATATATATATATTATTATGAATTCACAATAAAAAATGTTAGCAGACTAAATCGCTGCATTCCTTTGTTGCACCGGTAAATTTCATTTACCATAAGAATCTAACCATCACTAACAGCAGATAGTTCGTGGCTATTAATAGTGCAGTTGGAATGAATTCTATTGAAGAGCACTCTTCAAAATACAATCAAGTACTATTGACTAAACAGATTTATAATTTTAGTTCAGATCAAAATGAACAATAACTGAGTTCCTATATTTCCCGCAAAAAAAGTTTTTAAATCCACAAGTATATCATGACAATCCATATACAGGGTGTCCCAGTATCATTAGGACAAACTTTAAGGGGAGGTAGAGGGCATCACAAGAATTCAGATTTGCCTAGCAACCCATGGTCGGAAACGGCTTCGTTCGCCGTTAAGTGGTGTTGTTCACAAGAGCATTGGAGCACATCTAATATCTGTAGATTATCGCATCTTTTTTCAAGAGGTGCTACCAAGCTTACTTGACACTATGCCACAACATGTCAGATGCCATATGTGGTTTCAACATGATGGGGCACCTCCCCATTATGGTAGATGTATTCGTGAACATTTGAATCAGGTGTTTGGTCAGCGATGGATTGGCCGTGGTGGACCGATTCCCTGGCCAACATGCTCTCCTGATTTAAGCAGCATAGATTTCTTTCTTTGGTGTGCACTGAAAAGTGATGTGTATCCACACGTCTGTTGATTCCAATATGGATCTGGTTGCAAGACTCGTTTGTGCTGCTGCGAATATCCAACAAAATCCAGGTGTATTTGAGCGAGTCCACCAATCCATGGTCCGACGGTGTAATGCATGCATCGCTACCAATGGAGGAAACTTTGAACATCTTTTGTGACATTTTCACATATCATCTACCACAGAACATGTAATATCTTTAACCAATAAATTATTTCAGATGATCTCAGTCTTGTGTCTCTTCGTTTCTTCTACCTGTCATACTACTTTCCCATGACGTTTCCGACCATGGGTTGCTATGCAAATCTGAATGCTTGTGATGTCAACTACCTCCCCTTAAAGTTTGTCCCAATAATCCTGGGACACCCTGTATAATATATACAGGGTGTCCGAAAAGTCTGGAAACGGTCGAATAACTCGAAAAATATACATCGGATTGAAAAACTGCAAATGCATGTTCAATGTTTTTGAAAAATCTATTTAGGGATATCAAAGTTCCCCCCCACAACTCTGCACCCCTGGGGGAAAAGGGGGGCGACTTTGAAATCTTAAATGCTAACCCCCATTTTTTATTGCAGATTCGGATTCTATGGGAAAAATACGTAACTTTTGCATTGAACATTTTCTACAGAAAATTGTAGATGGCGCTGTAATAGAGTGCAATGCAGTGAGAATCGTTTCCATTGAAAAGTCTGGAAACGGTCGAATAACTCTAGAAATATACAATGGATTGAAATACGGAAAACTGCATATTCAACTGTTTTGCAAAATCTACTTAGGGATGTCAAAGTTGCCTCCGAACTCTGCCCCCCTGGTGGAAAAGGGGGCAACTTTGAAATCTTAAATGATAATCCCTGTTTTTATCCCGTTTTTATTGCAGATTCGGATTTAATGGAAAAAAATACGTAACTTTTGTATTTAATATTTTCTTCGAAACATCGTAGATGGTGCTGTAATCGAGTAAAATGCAGTGAGAATCGTTACCATTGCAATGTCTGGAAACACTCGAATAACTCCAGAAATATACATCGGATTGAAAAACGGGAAAATTCATGTTCAATAGTTTTGAAAAATCTATTTGGGGATATTAAAGTTGCCATTTTTCTAAAATTTTAAACACGTATTTTTCCGTTTTTCCATCTGATATATATTTCTCGAGCTATTCGAGCGTTTCAAGACATTGCAATGGTAATGATTTTCACAGCATTTTCTCCATTACAGCGCCATATACGATGTTTCGAAGAAAATGTTAAGTACAAAAGTTACGTATTTTTTACGTAGAATACGAATCTGAATAAAAAAAGGGGCGTTACCATTTACGATTTCAAAGTTGCCCCCCTTTTCCTTCCACGGGGGCAAAGTTGGGGGGGAGGGGCAACTTTGATATCCCTAAATAAACTTCTTAAAACTATTGAACATGCACTTTTTCGCATTTCAATCCGATGTATATTTCTAGAGTTATTCGACCGTTTCCAGAGTTTTCAATGGAAACGATTCTCACACCATTTTCTCGATTACAGCGCCATATACGACGTTTCGAAGAAAATGTTCAATACAAAAGTTGCGTATTTTCCCCGTATAATCCGAATCTGCAGTAAAAAAAGGGGGTTATCATTTAAGATTTCCAAGTCCCCCCCTTTCTCCTCAGGGTACAGAGTTGGGAGGGGGGGGGGAATTTATATCTATAAATAAATTTATCAAAAATATTGAACGTGCATTTTGCCGTTTTTCGATCCAATGTATATTTCTCGAGTTATTTGACCGTTTCCAGACTTTTCGGAAACCCTGTATAATAGTACATTATATTTCAGTAATTCCAGTACAATCCATATACATATATATAAAATATATAGAATATAGAAATAAGAATATAGAAATTTAATTCATGCATGCAACACATACACACACACACGCATATATATATATATATATATATATATATTGACAGTTGAAAAGCTTAATTACTCTTAAACACTTAATTGCATAGTGATGTAAATTTCCATCACTGTTTATTTAACTTTTAATAAATAAATCAACTTCTTCGCCACCACTATATTTATATAGAAATATTAATGGAGTAAATTTCCCGTGAACTATGTTGCTGAACAAACATAAAAATCTATCTTAAAATTTCTGGTGTCTAATATTTAATATATGTATAAAAAAACACAATTTTAAAAGAAAAACTCATGCAAAGAAGAGTTAAGTTGGGACAAAATTAACTCGAAATAAAATGTATATATAAGTCACAGAATGTTTGTTTTCATTCCCAGAGGGTATTAGTAACTTTCAAAATTAAAGTGATTTTAATTAACTAAGGAATAGTATAAACAAATCAAAGTTTGTGAGCTTACTTAGCATTTGGTCGGAAAAAATCTTTTTAGAACTCGAAAGAGTTGTTTAATGCCTCCCAGAGATTAGTTCACAGTTTCTAGGGAGCTCTTTTAATTAATTTGAAATTAATCATTAACGTAATCTTGAAAAACTAATAGGAATTTATTGCGAGTAAAAATAGTGAAATAAAATATTATATTAAGAAACAAATTACTTTTTACTTATCTACAGAAAGTTATTAAATAATGAATGTTTTAATGTAAGTTCTAACAGATATTTTAAAACTTATGAGCGCTTGGCCCTTCTTTTCCTGTATGCAGTTCACCAATTAAAAGACTGGTGCGCCAAAAGGTTTAAATGTATGGGGTTTTTTTGTTTGTTTGTTTTTCCAGTAGATAAGACAAATAAATATGTAAGACATTGAATATCATTGTACATACTGATTTATTATATAGCTACCATTTTACAAACTTCTAAACAGATTTAAATGTTTTCTAGACGCTTTAAGGTTTTTTAAATCTACGTAAATGGTTGATTTCAAATTTATTTTAGATTAAATATACAGACTAATTATTTAATTATCGATCAGCAAATTATATAAATTTATAAGTATTTTTATGATTAACAGTAAACATACAATTTATTTTATATCACTTGCGAAAAGTAATTATGGGTTAGAATAAGTAAAGGCATTTTCTTTTCGTTATCTTATTCAGGCAAACATTTGTTCAAAACTACAGAAAACCGTGAATTTTCAACACAAAAAAATATTTTATTTTCGCTTAGCTAAATTTATACAGGTTAGTTTATCTATAATTTTATACAAGCGTTTCATTCGTTTCATTTACATATTTTAGTTAAGTTTTAAGACTTTTTGAAATGAATTTTAAAATTTAAGAATGTTTAGATCCCATAAAATATGAAAAATAAATATATTTTCTAAAACAGCATTTCTTTTTACTTTTACTAGATTTTTATAAATGTTAATCATAATCAAACGCATACCAGTATTAAAGAAATAAAAATAATATATTTTATTTAACAAAGCTCTCAATACTTTGAAAACATTTAATGTATATCGGAAACGACGAAGGAAATTGCCTAGAAAAGCAAAACAATTTCTTCTTAATATTTTGCATCATAGTTGAAACTTCATATGAATACATAATTAACAAATTGTAGCAAACTGTGCAGTCTTTCAACCATTTTTATAGAAAAAGGTTTCAGAACCATAATTTATCTATTTTCTGACCAACGAGAATGCTTAATAATATGGTCAATTAAAATTGATTTATAAAAGCTGTTGAATGGCTGGACAGTTTGCTGTACATTTTGTCAGTGCACGTCGGATCTGTTTGTGTTTCGTCATTCTAACTCGGATTATGCCTGGTAAGACACATATATGTAAATTTCCAGTTATGCATTGTATTGAAATTTATTTCAGAATATTCTTTTAAAAACTGTGTATATCGTATTCGTACCGATTGGTCACAGAAAAAAAATTCGGATATATTTCTACCGTTTTATGAAACGACTAAATAAATGAACATTTGTTAATTGCGGGATTTGTAGAACGCTGACGGGAATGTAATTTTAGTATGTTGTTACAGTCTTTTACAGAATATTTTCCCTAGAAGAGGGTGCATATAGCATTTATAGTTATTTTACTCGACTACACAAAATAATATGATTATATGAAAAGAATATATGTTATATGTAGAATTTGTAGAACGCTGTCGGTACTGAAATTTTAGTATGTTATATGTGGAATTTCTAGAACGCTGTCGGTACTGAATTTTTAGTATGTTTTTACAGTCACCTTTGTACTCGAAGAAACTTTATATAGTATTTGTAGGTATTTTACAGTGCCGCAAAAATAATATAATTATATGAAATGAATATATGTTAAATGCGCGTTTTTAAAAGGCGGTAATGCAGTTTTAGTATAATGCTACAGTCAGACAGACAGGCAGCATACAGTTAGGAGGCAGAAAGGAAACAGACGAACAGCAGGCAGAGAGCTGACTCACTTCCAAAAGTGTGTAGGCATATAGTGGACTGACATACAATAAACAGACAGACATGCAGCATATAGACAGCCAACAGAGTATAGACAGACTGCAGCTATGAAGAAGCAGACAGACAGCAGATAGCAGACAGACATAGAGCAGACTGCAGGTACTTTTCAGATACACAGCAACCAGGCAGACAGCAGACAGACAAACGTCACAGGGAGAATGCATAAAACAGTAGAGAGAGTAGACAACAAGAGACAGATAGTGATAGTCATTTATAGTAGGGGTGGGTCATTTACAGAAGGGAGAAAGACAAACAGCAGATAACAGACAGGAAACACACAGATGACAGACACACAGCATACCGACAGCCGACAAAGTGTAGACATACAGACAGACAGAAGGCAGTATAGCAGACATATAGACATTAGGTAGTAGATTGCATACACGCAGATAGCAGACATGTATATAGCAGACAGACATACGACATGTAGCAAACAGACAGCATACAGAAAGCCGACAGAGTGTAGACAGACATCAGATAGCAGACATTATACTGACAGCCGACAGATTGTATACAGCATACATACAGCCAACAGAATGTAGACAGACAGACAGACATACATCAGACAGTTAGCAGGGAGGAAGAAACAGACAGGCAGCAGGGATAACTGGCAGATAGCGAGCATACAGACTGCCGACAGATAGCAGACCGGTATACAGCAGACTGTCAGCAGGAAGACTGCTAGCAGATAGTTAGCAGGAAAACAGCTCACTAACATACAGCAGGCCGAAAACAGACAGTCTGGCAGAAGAGAGAACAGACAGACATAATAATAATATTTCAAATTAATCAGTTCCAAAATTATTAAGGTGATAACACTACCAAATATGCACTATGTTACATACATGGATGTACTACGATTTTCATTTTCATACACAGCTAAAAAGGAATTGGTTAGAACAACAAAACATGTTTTGTTGAGTACATTTTGGTTGTTTCAAGCAAAATTTTTAGTTGAAGTAAAAAGTTGGTTTTGTTGCATTGACAAAAAAATATTGTTAACACTCTTACAAAATTTTAACAAAATTTCATCAATTTTACTTGAATTAACAAAATCTGTTTTTTCAATTTTACCGTAATATTGTAATTTAAATTTGTAATTTATACAAAATTTAAATTGTTGTGTAGTAGCCATAACTCTCTCATGTAACTTGATTTATTTGACTTATATAACTATATAATTAAAGTATTAACATAATTTGTGGATAATTAAAACTTTTTTAATTGGCACGGACAAGGTAGTTTTAAAAATCCCCCTATCCCATTTATTACTTTCTTCTATCTTTACAAGAAGAAAGTATTGAAGTCATGAAAATTTTCAACTTCTGGTTTTCGACGGATTTTAGAAGGTCCTGAACACGATTTGACTGTTTTTAGAAAATGACTGTCTATGACTCTGTCTGTCTGTATGTGACAAAAATTTTGTGGTCCCTCTATTTCAAGAACTAATGCACGGAGTTTAATAAAACTTTATAGTCAGTTACTTCCTGATATAAAGTGGTGCTGATTAGTTTTTGGCGTAAATAGCGCAACAGGTGGCGCTGCTATGATGCAATTTTCACGATTTCTGCAATAGATTCGCGATTTCTCAAGAACTAATGCACTGATTTACATCAAACTATAGATTCAGTTAGACCTTGATATAAATAGAAGCTGATTGCGTTTCGGTGTAAATAGCCCAGCAGGTGGCGCTACTGTGCTACTTTTCTCATGATTTTCACTATAAATAAATCTCAAGAACTAATGCACGGATTAATTTTTAATTCATTTTCAGCAGTGATTTACGCCTGTAATTCTTAAATAATAAATTTTTATCCTGCTTTTTTTCAAGCGTGAACCGACAGAGTGAAAAATGTTCCAAGCCGGGAATCATAGCCGGGTCCTCAGAATAGCGCTTTGAGGCCCCAGCATAAGGCAACACAGTTCATTTTAATTAATTTTCTGCAGTGAATTAAGCCTGTAATTCTTCAATAATAACCAGTGAATTTTTATTCTGCTTTTTACAGGCGCAATTAACTACTGAAAATGAATTAAAAATTAACTATATGTTGCCGTATGCTGGGCTTTGTGTTTTCGTCTCATGTTTGCCGCAGAAATTTGCATGCTCATGCAGGGCCTGTTTACCGAATAGGCCCGGAAAGCCCGTGCTTACCCAAATAAATACAAAGGTACCCCCAAATTTATTTTCAAAATGACTTTTTACAAAAAAAATAAAAATAAATAAAAAATAAAATAAAAAATTCAATCAGGGTAAAAAATGCACTTTTTCCTTACGAATTTTTTATCTAAGAAGCTCTCTCTTTCTAAATTGTTGTTTACTCGAAATTTTGATGGCAAAATTCCAAATTGTTGCAGCATACCAAAAAGGGATTTAATAAATAACAAAGCAATTGGTAGAGGGAGGCCCCAGAGTAACGTCGGGCTTCCCCTACTTTTATGTCTTAACAGGGCCCTGTGCTCATGATGACATTTCTATCTTGTGCTGCAGTTGCAGCCGGTCCGACATATATAAGAGTGAAAATTTTCGAGTTCGAATATCGTTCCTTGTAACTCAGTGGTAGAGGCTCAGGTCGTTATTTTCTGAGGACCCGGGTTCTCCGGCTTGGGACATTGTTCAATTAGTCGGTTTACGCTTGAAAAACAGCAGGATAAAAGTTCACTTGTTTTTATTCAAGGATTATAGGCGTAAATCACTGCTGAAAATGAATTAAAAATTACCTAAGAAAAATAGGTAAGTTTAGATTTGTTCTAATACAAAAAAGTTTTTTAAAGTAAATATTATAATTGTTTCTGTAACAAAAACCTTTTGTTGTTAAAGCAAAGAAAATTTTAAAAATTACACAAAACAATTGTTCTCTAAACAAAAGTTTTTGTTGCTGAAACTGAAAAGAACTCTTAATGTAACAGATAATTATATTTATTTTGAGAAAACTTTCAACAAAGGAATATTGTTAATTCAAGTAAAATTGAACCATTTTTACTTGAATTAACAAAACATTCTTTTATTGATGATACAAAGTTTTTTGTTGAAACTGCAAAAAAAATCAACAATATTTTTCTTGTTGATTCAAACAAAATTTCCATTAACCCATATTTAAATGGTAGTTTTGTTGGGCCAACAAAATTTTTGTTGATTCAACAAAACTTTTCTCTGGGTGTAATCACACAATTTTTTATTTACAAACGGACGTTTCATCCATAGTGGAAGCCGCAAATAAACAATTCTACATCTCAGAAGAATTTTTAATACACGACACCAGAACTCGTAAATTCTCTGTTACAGTTAAAATGTTTACTCAAGACAAAACTAAATTGCTCGTAAATATTTTTGTACTCATGCTACAATTTTCGATATATTCCGAAACAAATGTAGCATTTAAAAGAAAATGTTTAAGCCAAGAGCTACCGGATTTATTTTTGTTTTCAAAGAGGTCACGCAGACACAACATCATGAACAGAATCATATAATACCGAGTGCTGTAGAATATGACATGGAGATAGAGATATAAATTAGATTAATCTTCTAAATTTAAAAATACACACCCAGAAAAAAGTTTTGTTGAATCAACAAAAATTTGGTTGACCCAACAAAACTTTTTGTTTAAATATAGGTCAATGAAAATTTTGTTTGAATCAACAATTTTTTTTTTTTTTTTTTTTTTTTTTTTTTTTTTTTTTGCAATTCCAAAAAAAAAAAAAAAAAAAAAAAAAATTATCGTCAGCAAAAATTTTTTTGTTAATTCAAGTAAAATGGTTCAATTTTAATTGAATTTTTCTAAAACAACCAAAATGTACTCAACAAAACATGTTTTGTAGTTTTAATCAATTCCTTTTTCTGGGTGCAAATAATTCTTTAATACAAAACTTATAATATTTTCACAAGCACTATTCATTTTGAAAACTTTAACTGAATCATGGAGTCCCGTGTAGTACATTATCTAAATTGTGCGTTATAATGTACTGCTATTTACCAGATAACTAGCTTCTACTGTTTATGATATTGACGTTAGTAATTAGAGAAAACTTGTAGATTTGAATTATTATATTTTACATCACTCTTTGTATTTATAGCTAACAGTTTATATTTTTTATGAATTAAAAGATACGTTATGAGGAAACACCTCATCAAAATAAGTTATTTTAAGCATTGTATTTATATACACTGTTTTGGTAGAATATTTTTAGAAAAGAGTTTTACATGAAATTGATAGTAAAATATAATGATTTAAACACTTTGTCCTACTCAATGAGGAATAATATGGTCTAGCTTGCTAACATTCCCCATAACGTAACAGTTTATTGATATAGATCAAAACTAATGAATTATTTACTTATTTGACGACAAATAGTGCCTAGTACTTCTAGTGCCATTTTTTTCAACTCTAGAAAAGAGCCCTATTGGAATTTCAGAACCATGGAAAAATAACCACTAACTATAAAAGGTACATAATTTTGCTATAGTGATACAAGAGTAAAGAAAGTGTGTCTCCCTAACTTTGATCTGCACTGCGAGGTAAGATGGTCATAAATGTTTGTTTTCGATGACAGCACCTATAAAATATGATACATATACATACTGTTCAGGGAAAGGAGATAACGAAAGTAAACAAACGGGTTGCAGAAAAATCGCCAAGGAGCCACACATTTGGCACAAATCCCTACGTTGGCGAATTTTATTTTTTATTTCGATTTGAAAAAACAGAAGCCCAAACACTTCAGACAGTCTGTTTGGCGCTTGGCACAGCGCCAGGTTTAAGCATCGCCAATCCGCATGTGCATTTGTTTACTTCTAATATCTTCTTTCAGCGAATGGAGTAATTCATCCTCAGAGTTCAAACCATTTACAAACAGGTGAGTTTGTAGCCCTTACAACAAGTTATTACTCATAAAATTACTTTAACTATTGTCAATATGGAGAGTAACAATCGTGTCATTGCATTTATTTTAAAACAAATTTGTTTTACTCTAATTTAGATTCAACTTGTTTTTAAAAGTTACTATATGGTACCCGTCAAGATTTTACGGTAAATAACATGAAAGTTCTTTGGAAATATGTTTTTATTTTTAATTAGTTACTAATTACGCGACATTTAAAAATTTTCATTAATTTATTTTTATCAGCCTGACTCTAAAATCCAAAACTTAAAATTTGCTATTTTCAGCTAACAATTTATAATATATATATATATATATATATTTAATATATATTTTTATTTTTTAAATTTAATTTTACATTTTCATACATTATTTATATATTAAACCAAACCATGGATATCAAGGTGATTTCTTTTATATTTCTTATATGAATATTTTAGCTTCTTTCTTTTTTTCTTTCTGTTCTTTTTCTTTTTCAATGAGAATAATAATATACTTTTCTTATATATATATAAGTATATATATAAGCATATATAAATATATCTTCTTGATAATGGTGATACAAAATATAGATAAAAGTTTAGATCATTTTATTTAATCGATAACTACATGCAAAATCTTTCAATTAAACATTTTTAATATAAAATAAGTAATTTAAAAATATACAGTCGTTTGTTAAATTTTATTTACCACAGTCCCAATATTTTGATAAAACAACAATATTTAGTATTTCTGATTTTATTGTTTTTTAAACTGCCCGACCTTTGAAATTTTTAATTAAATTAGTTTTTATCAGTCTGATTCTAAAACCTTGAATTTAAACTTTGCTGTTTGCAGCTAATGATTTATAATACATATTTTTTAATTACTTGAATTTTATTTCACGGTTTCATACATTGTTTAGTTATTAAATCATGTATATCAGGATAATTTAGAGCTCCTGTATGAATATTTTTCCTCTTTTTTGTTCTCTGTTCTTTTTTTTCATTTTTTAAGAAAAATAATCACATACTTATCTTAATATATATATGACACCTTGACAACTAGATATAACACGTACTAGATATAACAAAAATTGTAGACCAGTTCAATTTATTTAATCGATAATTACATGCACAATATTTTATTTTAAATGCTTTTAATATAAATTTAATAATTAAAACTAAATATTCTTAGGTGTTAAACTTTACTTAGTTATAAAGCATTCGAATAAAAACAAATATAAATTATATAACTTTTTCTCTTGAATTAAATATGATGTTATTAAAATGAATTATTGCCAATAAAATAAGAACAATCATTCAATCCAGAGTGAGTATCGAACCGACGAACTGAACAACGAAACATCACGCCTTAAAAAACTCTGCCACCCTTTTCTCACTCGAGTGTACTCTAAAATTGGATAGGTTCAAGATTTAATTTTACGCATGCTCAAATGGGTCATTTTGATGTGAATGTGAAACTTGACAAAATGCTCTTTTAGCTTTAAATATATAGATGCCTCAGTACTTAGTCATCACAACATAAAATATTAAATAAAGTTTTGTTTATACCAATTGATTTTTTTTCAAGATTTTTAAAAACTTTTTCTGATAATTAATAATCAAAACAAAACAAATGCTGTTTAAAATTCACGAAAAGTGTAAAAAAAAATTCATAACTGTCTAGTCAAAGATAAAATACGTTAAGTAAAATTAGTAAAGATTTAAGTTTTTACAAATTAATTAAAATCTAGAACTATTAAAAAATATATATTTTCCTATTTTTCTGCAGATGAAATACTACGGAACTAGATTTCAAATTACCGAACGACTTGTTATTTACATTTTGCTTCAAATAAAACTTTCACTTGAAAAATGATACTATTTCGGAAATTAAGTTGAACTTTTAAAGTACACTGAAAACTTATTGTAGCATTAAGAAAAATGTCATCAAAATGCTGTAAATTATCGAAAAATAACATATTGCAATTTCAAATATGCACCAACTTTTAACCTTTTAACATATTTTCCAAGCGTGAAAATTCGAAAGTTTTATAATTTGTTTCTTGTTGTACCCATGAATATTTTAAATGTATCGACAAATGTTTAATTTTGAACTAAGTTAGTGATAGCATTATGATCAGAAATATTGCATTTTGGAATAACTTTAGATCATTTATTATTTGCTCTGTTGACTCGCAGAACTTTTCATACAAAGTTTGCAGTCTCATTTATGTTAACTTCTGCTTTTGTGTAAAACATTATACATCAAAGGAATTCGTTTATTAATTATCCTCAATGTTAATGTGAAATTCAAATACTCATGTTTTTGCCATTTTAAATTTTTGTGATACATTACTTTTTGGGGATTTTTTAAAACTATCATTAAATGTTTGATGTAGCAGCGTTTTAAATTCTTAGTGATAATATAATTTAGAGAAAAATAACTATTAACCTAAATTCCTTACTTCAAATTTATTTTCATCTTTGTTTAAATTTTATGAATACAAAATATGTCTCATTACTAAGCTTCTTACTGAGCTTACAAATAAAAAATTTAGTAATGACACTCTGACTGAAGCTCAAACTTATACATTAAAGGAAATCAAGGTTTAATATTTCAATTTTGTTTAGAAATTATCACATATAACTTATTTGGAATATCTTAAGATTCTTTGTTATGAAAACCTTAATATATTTTGAATAAAAATGAAACTAGAAATGTCAAAGAGTTTTCCAGTAATAAAATTTTATGCTGATATGAAAACTGGTTATAGCCTATTATAGGCTCTCACATACATACCAGCTTGTAATAATAAAAAATAACGATATGCAATTTCATCATTCACCTCAGGCTGGAGATTCATTCAAGTTTGTTGACAGGCTCCCTACGAATAAATGTAAGGCCGCAGCAATGACAAGTAAATTGGAAGTAAAAGGCTTGTCGAAAATCGCAATATACCAGTCTGAAAAGCATTCCATTTTTGAACTGCGAAATGCCCCAAAAAGATACCCCAAATGGTTTATAAGTATCACACGGAGTTTGATCTTCGTGCAATCCTTGAGTGATTAAAGAAAAACCGTTCCTTATCAGTTACTTCATGCTCCCAAATTAAAAACAATTCCCTGAAATTATTTATGTACAGGGAAAATAAAAATGCCTTTTGATTTTGATTTTAAGTTATATTTTGCCTTTCTGGTGCATCTATAATATTAGCAGATAAAGCTGATTTTTACGATACAGCGAGGAAAGTGCTACAAGTTATAAAATACAGTTAGCGTAATACTTTACATGAAAAATAAAAATGCCTTTTGATTTTGATTTTAAGTTATATTTTGCCTTTCTGGTGCATCTATAATATTAGCAGATAAAGCTGATTTTTACGATACAGCGAGGAAAGTGCTACAAGTTATAAAATACAGTTATCGTAATACTTTATTGTTATGCACATACATTTTTCATGTGAGTGCAAAAATATATCGTTTAAATGTTTGTATATTAGTTGCTTAATTTCAAAAATAATTACAAAAAATTGTAATATTCTGATAGTAGATAAATAATTAGGAATATTTCTATTTCGCATATCTGATACATTATTTGATTATTAACATTCTTAATACTGTTATTATTATTATTATTATTATTTTGTTCAGATAAAATAAATATTGGAAAAAAACTCACTTACGCCTATGTTACCAGAGAATTTCTTTCTTTTTTTTTTTTTTAAATCGACCGTACCGAATAATTTGTTATGAGCAAAACTGCCTAAAATTCAATAAAAAATAAAAATAAAAATGTAAAAATTATATTTTTAGAACACACCGACCCGCGATAAAATCTGTAGATAAATCAAATTAATTTTACTATTATTTTTTTAAGTAACTAAAAACGCTTAAAGGTTTCTTTATGATATCGCGCATATGAAAAATAAAAATGCTTTTTGATTTTTATTTTAAGTTACATTTTGCCTTTCTGGTGCATTTATAATATTAGCAGATAAAGCTGATTTTTAATATATTTAATTATCAGTTGACAAAGTAAAAAATATCTTGATTTAACCCTTTTAGTGCGGGAGTCGACAAAAGTCGACATAAGGGTCCGAGTGCGGGAGTAGACTAATGTCCACATCTAAGAGTTTGGTTCTGTAGTGTACATTAAGCGTCGACAACAGTCGCCTAAGGGTTCACGGAGTTTCCTGTTGTTTTTGAATAAATCGCTTTTTTGGTCAAAATATTCCGCACAGGGCATTAACCTCCCAAAAAAAATTCCGCAGTGAAAGGGTTAAAACAACCTTAGGTTTTCCCAAATTGATATAAAGTGTGAAGAACAATACAAAAGTTCAAAAAGTCATGACGACCTCAATCTGGCTGTCACAAGCAGAAAATCGGTTGAAATCACAAACTTTGACAGCATTTTCTGAAAGAAGAATGGAAAAGAGAACTGTTCAAGCCTTACCTGAGTTATTTACTTGATTTTATATTTAATTTTCAATCGGGCCAATTTGTTTGAGGCGCTCTTTATTTAAAGGTATATATATATATATATATATATATATATATATATATATGCGTGTGTGTGTGTGTGTGTATTATTGTATGTCGCTGTACATATAAGAAAGATTAAGTATTAACCATTGTTGTTTTCTTGCAGTTAGTAATTCAGATTTGGAAGGTAATTTTTTTTATTCTTTTTAAATATTATTCACAACGTGTGCTTCTCTGAGAATTTCTGATGTTAAAAATTTACAAATATATAATAAATTCTTAAGACTATGATTTTAAAAAAATCTCATTAAGTAAGTTTTCTTGAAATTCTAAAAACTTTGTTAATACAGACTTCATGTTTCTAGAAAATATCTTGCTCAATAGTTTCCTAGAAATTGAGCAGACGATTTAGAACAAAAAAAAAAAAACTATTCGAATGTAATGCAGACTGACTCTCATTCATTCTATTTTTGTACTTTTACTTTTATAGGCCAGAAAAAAATATTAAAATCGTTATCAGCATATTTTATCATTAATGAAGTTAAATTAATAACTAAATTAATAGTAGACATATTCTCATGAATTAGATTCTACATTCAATGGAAGACATTAAAAAAAACCATTAATAATAAAACTTGTACAACATTTTTAAAAAGTCACTAAAATTGATTATATTGCTTTTTAATAAGATAAATTTATTATTTACGGTTTAGTTTATTAAATAATGTGAAAAGCAGTTCTTTAGTATAACCCATTCTAAGAAACTACAACTCAATGTTTTATACTGATGCCTATCGTATTTAGATTGATTTCGTAGTGCTGTAGTATTTTTTTCTAGACAGAATTGAACAGATTTTTTTACTTCATGGTAGCAAAATAATCTTACCCTTTTTGCATTGCTCCTATTTCCCTACTTTTTTATTATTCAAAAATTATTAAATTTATTTCTACATTTATTCATATAATTCAAAAATATGTAGATAAAAATATAGTAATAAATATAGGATATTGTAAAATTTTATTACTTCTCAGTTGTTTATTCTAAGTTGTATTACTTGTGTTTTTATTTTTCTCGTGAGAGCACTGAGAAAGGATTCTGCAACTGGCATCTAGAAATTAAATTCTGGCTCTAGAAAAAATATTTCCATGTCATCCTTATAAATTCTATTTCCCTTTGCTAGAGATTTCTTGTCTCCCCTACTCAAATTCAAGAGCGGCTTCCATCGTGGTCAAACTTATTTAAATATATCTTCAAATAAATCTTAACACAAGTGGTTAGTTTTAGTAAATATAATTCTTTTTTATGAATTTTTTCCAGAAATCAAGTAATAATTTCTCGTCATTTAAACGATTCATAATATAATTTATCGTTTCATCACCTACAAAACAATAGACTAGAAATTCTCTATCATTTTGTCTATTCAGTTTATTTGTTTACTTTATTCACATAACTCGGAAATATATATTTCTAGTTTAGGGATTTAGAAAATGACTACTTATTTGTTCTAGATGAAGGCGGTATAAGTTTTCTTTCAGTGAGGAAAGGGAGTCATTTAAAAGCAATTAGTTAACGTTACTCGGTGCGATGTGTGCTATATAAATTTCGAAATATATTTTTTAATTAATGTAAATTATTAATCAGATACATAAAGGTATGTTAAATGATTATGATTAATTAGGGTTTATAATTAAATATAATTGAAGAGCTTAGTGGATGAATGTGTAAAAAAAGATTTTTGGGTAAAATTTGAGATTTCTGATAATTTTCATTTAAGGTTTTTCGAGAACAACCTATTTTCTATTATTCTATCTCTCTTCTATTATTGTCTTCAAAAAGAGTGGTTTCCAGTGGAATAATATATTATGTAGTATATATTTATATATATATTTATGTAGTAATATATTTTGGATGTCTTATTAGTGGAAGAATATATTAATATCACATCACATCTCCCAATACTAAAAATGTATGGAATTTTAACATAACGAACCTTATTAAAACAAAGATATCCTTAAAAACACCTAATTTATGATCTTATGTACCAAACCTGTGAATTTAATTTTAGTGTAAAGCCCAGTGAAGAATAACTCGTGAATTATTTTTTTATAAATTGAAAGGTAATTCCAAAAATTTGTTACAGCACAACTGTATTTCAAACGTCAATGCACAGAGACAGATAAAAGATGCAAACAAATACAAAATTTTAGGTTTTTCCCTATATCGTAAAAAATGAGTGTGAAATTATCCGTGGGTGCAATCCAAGTTGCTAGCAAGTTGCTCGCAATCCAAAATTTATAAAGGATGACCAAAGTAATTCTTCCATTGATTGCTGAGGTAATTACATGACAACCTTCATACGATTGCTTCAGATGCTGTGGACTAAATCAAAGACCACATAATAAGCTTTCCTAGCCAACAATAACTATATTTGCGAATTAAAAACTTGCATAAGTGGTCTTCGGGGTATTCACTGAAATGTATACATGACATATATTTACGTAAAGTAATTCCAAACATTAAACCTGAACAGGTTACAGTTGTTAGATTGCTTACTATCATACAGTTTCTTCGAAATTAAATTTCTTATTTTGTATCCACAAAGTGTCACCTTCAGCACCAGCGCTTGTGAGTAGAAAAACGTTGAAGGAACTCGTGCTGCTAACTTCCGTCAATCGAAGAATATGAAGAATTTCAGGCAGGAGTTGACAAAATAAAAAAGGCATATTGCTTATATGATGGTTGACTCATTGAAAAACACGCCTCTTGCAAACCGTAACGTGAATATGGCTTTTTATCTAAGGATAAAAATCATTAAAATTCCTCCTAGATTAGAAAAGCTATAGCAATATCAATAAATTTCTAACATGTGAAATACTATTTCTTTGGAAAACTATTGAAAAATATAGATTTATTAAAGTAAAAGAAAAATTGTAAAAACTTAGCATATTTTCTCAAATTCACAAAATTTTCAATTAACATGTTCATTCACTGAGCTTTTCAATAATTAATCTATCTTTTATATATCTTGAGCATGCATGACAAACATGGAATTTAAATATGATAAAACATTTGTCTGGTTATTTATTATTTACTAATTTATACCCGTCAAAACTTGACGGCATTTCTCTTCACTATTTTTATTTTATTTTTATCACACATATCACTGCCCTGTAACATAAATTCACCACAAAATACCTTTACAACTTATATTATTTCACCATTTTAGTAACAGTTTCTAACATCATTTCGATCATATTTATTATAAATACAATACGAAAAAGTTGCTTTGTTAGGTATAATTCTACTTTTCACCAATGCTACAAAACAATAAACGCCAGAGCACGCTATATATTTCAACGAAGTCTCCGATTAAACAAATAAACATGCTTCTTTAACTTAGTTTAAAGCAAAATCTGGATACTTTGTGCATGCGCTTAAGAGCATGCACCTAAATCTAGTTTCTAACATATCGCTACATTTCTGTGGCAAGATATGTTTAACTGTAAATTAACACTAATAATCAGTATATATGGTTCAAAAACTAAATTTGACATCCCTACAAACTACAATCTCTCATTTAACATCAAAATAAAGTCAATTGATGCTGTAATTTTTGCTCACAAACTTTTAAAAAAATCGGTCTTAAATTTTAAAACGGTAATATAGATATATAATGTCATTACATTATAAATAGTATTTAAACGTTTTCGTCCGACAAAATAACATCGCATGTATATGAAAAAACCGTTCTTGGGTTACATTCAAAGTTATATAGTTCTAAAACTTTCCACATAGCCTTGACGAGGGAATAAATATTAACTAAACTTTATAATACATTGAAACACATTTCGAAATCCCTTATTAAATTTAAACGCAACTTATTATTTCGGTCATTAGAACATTTAGTTAATTTTTATAAATGTACACGTTACCGTGAAAGGCCGCAATTGGAGAATGTCGACTTTCTCATGTGAATGTTAACACATACCAAAATATTTCGGTGAGAGACCGAATATTTGGTTATATTCTTATACATTCGGACCATCGTCGGTGTACGTCGACAAGCACAGATATGATCTGGTGGAGATCGAAACGAGAAGCTAATATCAGCAGAGAGGCGACAGTCTATCGCCAAAACCTTTGTTCTGCCAGGATTGAGGTCAAGTGGCACCTGTTTGTTATACTCTCGAACACTGCTGTTTGTCAGTCTTAAACAATGTTTGCTGGTGCGTGCAATTTTTCTTAAATTTATTTTTTTTATCCAATACCCTAATTTATATTAAATGGATACTGCAGTAAAGCGTGTTCTTTTTTTTTTTTTTTTTGAAAAGTTACGTGCATTAATTGCGAGTAAACGATAAAGCAATTTTGTTTTTATTTTTCTCAAGAAAAGCACTCTAGAATACTTTCTAAAGTGATTTCTTATAAAACTAAATGCAGAACACATTTATTACTGACGATTAAAACGTTTTGACGTTTTAAAAATTAATGACGAGAAATTAAGTGTACCATTAAAACCAGTAGAAACGAATATACAGTATTATGTTATCAATGACGAATTGTTTAGTATACTATCTGAAACTCGCAACAGAATAGGCCATGGAGGAAGAACACGTATACTTAAAGCATTGCAAGTTAAATACAAAAATATTACATATGGAGTTGTAATGTTGTTTTTAAATTTATATAAACAATGTCAAATGAAACATAGTGCATGTAAAAAAAAGTAGTGTTATGAAACAAATGGTCAGTTCGGAGTTAAACTCAAGATGTCAAGTCGATCTGATAGACCTGATGTCACAGAGGAATGGGTAATATAAGCTCATAATGGTGTGTCCAGATCATTTAACGAAATTTGTCCAGCTACGACTTTTAAAAACTAAGACAACTAAAGAAGTAGCGTATCCCCATCTCCCAATATTTGTAAGATTTGGTGCCTCAGCTATATTGCAATCAGAAAATGGTAGGGAATTCTGTAATCAAGTCACATCCGAATTATGTGCTATTGTGAAAGATGTAAAGATAGTTCATGGAAAAGCTCGTCATAGTCAAACACAAGTCCAAATTGAAATGGTCAATCAGGATATACAGATTATGCTAACCGCATGGATGAACGATAACGATACAAATAAATGGTCAGGTGGTTTTCCCTTTTTTCAATTTGCCAAAAACACTATACCACGAAGGAATACGCCAAAGTCCTTATGAAGCCATGTTTCGCGTTAAACCGAAAAGAGGCATATCAACGTCATCTTTTCCTGGCAAAAAATCGACAATTTAGAAACCGAAGAATAGCTCGAAAAAATTTTTAATACTTTTGAAGAAAATTTGAGCAGTGGCCATACCGAAAATCATATTTCATAGGAAAATATTGAGCTGCAAAAAACCATGTCTTCATATGAAGCCTTGACTGAACAACACGAGTTTTTTCTATAAAAAGAGCGACCGCGAAAGGGAATCTTCTGCTGCAAGCAACGAAAATGTTACGAAACTCAAAAAGAATATTTCCACCTGATCAAAATGTTGATACCGTACCAACACAAGTCCCCGATGCCGACCGTGTCCGAAATCTGTTCGCGGATGTTGTTGGAATAGAAGACTCTGACTTTTATAAAGTAGCAAACAAAAAAAGGTACCCTCAAGCAGCTTTATACCAACAATCAGTTCGTAATTTGTAAAGAAAAGTTACTTTCCGTAGATGAGATTTTTTCTCAAGAAATGTCGCTGAGAGAAGCAGCTACAGCTAATTCGGGAAGTTGAGGGCAAAGGTGGCTTTTGTGCAATTCAAAGTGTCATAACAGTTTAAGTTGTTACAATAAATAAGACTGCATAACGTCAACCACATAAGTAAATTTATTATTGGTATTATTTTATTTTCTCAATTAGAATGTACTGTTTGTTTAAAGTTCAACAGTTTATTTACATGTGCTGTTATTTAAGCTTACTCCTATTTTGACATATATCATAATATGTTTTAATCATAAAGTATAATTTTAAAACTTAACAAAAATATAAATTTATTATTGGTATTATTTTTTTTTATCATTTAGAATGTACTGTTCGTTTTACGTTCAACAGTTTATTTACATGTACTGTTACTTAAGCTTTCTCCTATTTTGACATATATCATAATAGGTTTTAATAATAAAGTATGATTTAAAAACTTAACAAAAATATTTGTATTCAACATTTACCATCAGTGCATGGTGAATGTTGACATTTGCGGATGTAAGTGAGAAATAATAATATTTAGCAAATATTTTGGAAATACAACAAGCGACTACGTGAATCTTGACATTCACCAGAGAAAGTCGACATTCTCCAGATTTCAGTTTTTCACGGTAACATATACACTTGTAAATTTATTTATCACTTTCATATTATTACCGGAATTTAAAATAACAGTGTAATTTTTTTAAGCGCTTTTGAAAATTAAAATGAAATAAAATTTTCAGCACATACTGCTTTAATGAAACTATTTTTTTTTGTTGTTGTTGTTTTAAACACCTGATTTGTGATATTACGTTGTATGTATTCCACAGGTTTCGAACACCATAAAACTTGTTTCGTTAAAATAAATAAAGATCCTAACTTTCTAATAAAAGAAAAGAGAGTTATCCGTAAAAATATCGTAAGTAGAGATAAATCTTTTTGGGCGATGCATTATCGGAATTTGTACTTTTATTCGAATAATTCATGAAGCAGAGTTATTGACTTACGATTATCATTATTTTGCAATAATCCTGTTTTCTGGAAATAGAAAGAAAATTGACTGTCCACTCTCTTTATTTATATGATACTTAAATTGACTTTCTTGATATATTTCAAGTAACGAAGATAATAAAAGTACTCTCTTTCTAAAACTGTTTTACATTTAACTTAATCTGTTTATACAACTGTCACTTTTTTAAACATGCTATTTCCATTTTTTTGATCTAGATTTAATCATACTTTATAAAGAAATTAATTTTTTTACGTACTATTTACTGATTTCATAGGGAAAAATCATAACTAAAAATTTAGCTTTAAAATATGTAAATACTATTAAAAAGAATAAAAACTTACATTTAAAAGTTAGATTAAATATTAATTGATATCATAAATCTATGTTCATCTAGAGAGTTTTGGCTTTAAAATTTTATGGCATCTATTCTATAAAAAGTACACTTTTAAATAACTCACATTATTTAATAAGTTATAAACTTTGAAAATATTTCTAAATACTTTATTTCAGTTTTTTAGTGCATAAAATAACCCATACATTGAATATTTTTATGTGAAAATTCGATCGCTAGAAAATATTTATGTTATCTATATACAAGTTTTTAATTGAAATTTAATTTTAAAAATCGAACTAAGCTCAATATCTTAAAAGATGCTATTTGACAGTTATAGAAAATAGTACAACAACTATTGATCTTTACATCATTCTGCTTTTTCTGTTTGACGATTACAAAGATAAGAAAACTGTAAAAGGTCAGTCTCTGAATAAAGTCAGTAAAAAACTGTGTTTACTGAAAAAAATTACTCCGTTGTTACGCTGTGCATCGCTAGCATATTGAAACAAATAGTAGGGTTGGAAAGCCTTCCAAAAATTAGATAAAGTAAAGATACTTTAAAGTATCATTTTTTTGTATGTTGTATTAAATTATTTTAGAACATTCTGTATTTTTTACGGTACTTTATTTATGAAGTTATACAGAAAGATACGAATTTTTCACTAAATAACAAAATCATTGCTCCAAAACATTCCGCTAGCTCTCTTTTTTAACTTGCACAAAAGTCTTTCGTTTTAGATTTTTTTAGAAAGATGTCAGATAGGGTTTTTATACGACAAACTTTAACAGAAATAAGCATCGCAAATGTGTTGTTTTTTCAGCATCTTGCTTGTAAGTTTCAAAAGAGGTGACTAACAGAAGATTCATAATAAAATGTTGGTAAAAAGTGTCTGGACAATGGTACAGATAATGCACCAAAATTCTTCTTCTAGCCTATATTAGGCCATGATACTCCGCCAGAATTATAAAAGAGTTTGATGGATATAGTATTTAAAAGTATATATACTACAGACATTAATCGATGTTGTTTTGTAGAAATATACAGAAATACATGAAGGTTTTTTTTAATTAACATTTTTACTGTCTTAATAGATATATGTGCCACGGACACTTTCTGCTTTTGTGGTCCCAGTGCTGATGTGTGTCGTATTTAAACTATAATTTTATAGTAATTTAAGTAAAAACCTGCTGGATGCAACTGGCGCCCAGTATTATTAATCATAACTGTCACAAATATTACGGGTTATACTATTACTAGAAAATATAACTATGTTTATAGTGACGGATTTATTTTATAAATGGTTCAAGCTTTTTTAAGCTTTCTATAGAGTTGCATCGCACTACTGTTTCTGCTTTTTGAATTATTTATTTTCTGCTTTTTGAATTATTTATTTTCTGCTTTTTATTCTTTCTTTTGGATTACACAGTACGCATTTATGTGCCTTTAATTAAGTTATTTGTTAGTAAATTTTGAAGGAAGAAAGAATTAACTGAAGTAAACGCAAGAAAATAATTCTTGCATGAATCCCTCATGTAAAAGTATTTAAAAAACTACTAAAATAGAAAGTACTTTAAGCAGAACTCTCATTATACAAGTATTTAATTATGTTTTAGAAACTGTCCAAGAAATAACTTTGACTTCTCAAAATACATACATAATATAAGTGCACTGCAGATATCAAAACAATCAAAATTGTACATTTACTCTTTTATAAAAATAAATAGATAATGACCATTCTAATTATTACAATTAAAACTATTATTTGGAGTTTAATATACACTGAATTAGCGATATTTTCTTAAGCATTTCATTCATGAATCAGACTAGAATTTCTATAATGTTTATTATAAAAAAAAACAAATTAATACGGCAAGGTTATGTCTAATGATTGCGAAATTTTGGAAAAATTAATTGAATTTCAATTGAATGTCGATAATAAGTGACTGAATACCCTTTGATTCTTTATTGAAAGAAGTACTCTAGTAGGTTTTGCTACATTATAGAAGCATGAATAACACCCATCATGCCTTGTATGAGGAATTAAATGAATGTCACGCTCTAATATTACAGCAATAAGGAATTTTAAATTATTTTTCTGCAATTCTTGCATTAAGATTTAGAAAAACTTCCTTTAATTTCATAAATAAATTCTAGTCGATAGAAAAACCTTTATGTCTGAAAGGTTTTATTGCAAATTTTATTTTGATTACTTTTTCTATAAAAAGCTACATTTTAAGTTTTTATTGTAAATTTTTGTCTTTATTTCAATATATTGATACGTATTGTGCAATTTCTGGTTTTTAAACATGCATCATTATGCCACTACATACATATATATATAGATAGATAGATAGATAGATAGGTAGATAGATAGATAGATATGTGTGTGTGTGTAACAAATTTGTTTTAAATTTCTAGAAATCGAAATATTTAAACATAGATGTAAGAAAACAGCATGAAACGAGAGAAATCTATCATTTCTACGAAAAGTTACATAAGGATGCTTTTAGTCATAGATTATAGTGCACTTTTCTTCTGACAAAACTATGAGATATATTTCATATAAAAAGCACTTAGAAACATATCTGGCTGTTTGATGTTATATCATTCAAAATGATATATATTTTATCGCCGTGTTAAAATTATATGTAAACATGTGTGTGCGTATTTATGCATACATGTATAGTCAGGTGGCGATTATCAAATAAGGATAAATTACCATTTTAAAAACTATTACTTTTTTAAGAGTTCAGAAAATATTTGAAGTTTAATTTTGATTTCACATATGAAAATACTTTTTTTATTGCTTATTCCAACATCTTAAGTGAGAAAGAAAATATAAAACTTTGAATTTAAATTATATTTTAGCATTTTGACTTGTAGAAATAATGTGTAGTACATTTTATATAAAGTGTAGTGTATGTAAAGCAACACCTAGGAAGGAGGTAACAATGATCAAAATGTTCACTAATTAAAAATTATTGGGACTTTAATAGATTTACTAATTAAAACATTTTCACAATTCTAGGTAATGTATTTTGTAATGCTTTTTAAGTCTTTCTAATGTATATCGCAGTATTACTCCTAGACCAGAGTCTATAATACTTTGTTATTAGGCATTATTTACTTAAATATTTATAACATCCGCTTGAAATTTTCGAGTTCGTGTTATGTAATGTTTAAATTGGGCATTTTCTTTTTGTATTGCGTTTTGTAGTATTGGCATTATAATTTTTTTCAACAATTTACTAATGTATTACATAGTGTATCGTTTCTCTTATATCCATATAGTTTTGGTCGATAAAAACACATTGGAAGTCAAGCGCTTGGATTGATGTTTATGACCGTGTATTTGCCTGTTTCTTTTATAAATGTTATATCGTAGAATGTGGACTCATAGACTCTAAATTAGCACGACAAAATGGCAAACTAACGTCACCCATTTTCTTAAATGATATGGTAAACATATGTGAGTTAATGCTATAAATAATTAACTGTACAATAAAAGCATGTAGGCCGTTCACAATATTAAAATTATTTTATGTGTACATTAAATATTTATAACATGAAATACGATATATTTTATGTAGATCTAGCTTTTTTTATTACTGTAGCTTGCATAAAGTTTGTTTCATAAATGATACATTATAACTTATAAACAAAAATATAAGCAGGCAGACAAAATATTTTTTATGCTTATACATATTATAGAAGTAACGTTTTGAAATTCCTTCAATTGTGCAAATGCATAAAGATATAAAAACGTAATAAAAAACCTGACCATACGTATTCCTATGAAATAAGTATAAATTTGCTTATATGATTAAAAATAACCCTTCTTTTATCAAATAGTCTTTTCCCTGCTTTCATCATTTTTTTGCGGAACATTTTGTGTACATACCGGCAATCGGACAAATAGAAAGAACAATTCTGTATGCATATAGTGTTTTAAATAAATAAAATTCAAAAGCTTTGAAACTATTCCAGAACAATAACAAATAGGAACTATATACGTGCATCGATATTTACGATAGTGGGTTATCTTTAAGAACCTACAAATTTATTTATCATGTTGATCGCGGATCAATATACCATGGTATAGTGATTAACAGTATTGTGTCTCTTGGCTATTTATTCACATGAATAAGATCCAATGTGTATTTTCGATTTCAAATGATCAACGCAATTTATAAATGTTTATCGTATTAAAACATAATATACACTTATATTTATTGACGTATAACTTTTCAAATACACTCAACGCATTTAAAATCACAGGAATAAAATTAATATTAAACCGCATAATATATGTATGAAATTTTTTTTTAATATAAAAGTAAAGAAAATACCAATGTAGTTATACAAATACTATATTTTGCGCACACATATGAAAATTTTGAAAAATAACCTTCACTTAATACAAACATTTACTCAGTTACTTCAAATGCTACATTTTACGTATATATACTAATATTTAGAAAAATAATTATTACGCAGTGAAATTTTAAATTTTAACGAAATTTTTACTTTACACAGGTAAATCCTTATTAATTTTATTTTCATATGTGAATATATCATTTTAAATATTATGTGATGGTAAATATGAAACATTCTCGCATGTATCAACAGCAAATAAGAGAATTCGCATATCTTCTAGCAAAAGCAGATATCGAATTCTGGAAAAATAACATATTTGTTTCAAAATATTTACATATCCGTAATTGCATATATCTCATTCCACAAGATGAATCTTCTCTGAATCTTCTTTCGATTATTTGAAAAAATACAAAAAAATACAACAAAAATGAGTGAAACCTTATTTATTTTGAATATTACAGTATTGATTGAATGCCAGTATCATAATTTATTATTTGTTTTTAAACTATTTTATTGTTATTTAAATAAAGATAAAATGCTCTGAAAAAATATGAAATTTTTAGAAAAATATTGATAGTATTGAAGTAGATTTTTATTTTGTTTCTAACAAATTTTATAGATACAAATATATTCATAACGATGATGCATTTTATCCTTTTTAAAATAGTAAAATACTTTTTGCATGACATTAAAAAGACATTCTGCATTCAAAGAAATAGATAAACTTTTAACAAATTTTAAAAAAAATGTAAAATCCTTTAGAATGGAAAAAATAAGTTAATGAAAACAAAATGTACATATGAGTGTTCTAGATGATATATATATATATATATATATATATATATCTTTTATCTAAAAGATAACTGTTAAATTTGTTCAAATTCCGATCTAGCAAATTTTAAGCAAATTCTTAACCCGAACTTCTGGTCCTCTAGTTAGAAGATATACGTTAATGAGACAGTATGTAATTGGATAGGAGATAATTGACAATGAATTTCTATAAATGAAATTTAATAAATATATTTAATATCCATTTTATAGACTGTTTTATAGACTTTTATATAATTGTCGAATTATCCAAAATATTATTAACTGATAGCATTTTAGTTAAAAAATATTTAACACATGTTTATTAAATTGAACATTCTCCTATATCTATAATATGTCAACTTACATATTAAGATTACACTCTATAGCAGTGTTTCCCAACGGGGGACGTACACCCCACAGGGGGGCAATTTGACTTTTCAGGGAGGCAATTTAAGTTTTCAAGGGGACAATTCGGAATTTCTGTGAACCCATACCTTCTGAATTGTTTTTCGAATAGTAATGTTGTAGACTGAAAATAAAAGTTACACATTCAAATTTCAAAAACAAAATTTAAAAAAAATAAGTTTTCTATTCAGTTTTTAAAAAGGATCCATTCAAAAATTTTAAATTCAATGCTACCAGAATAATTATAGACAAAACTTTTAAAGATATTTAGATACCTTTTATATATTTAAAAATTCTTTATAATTTTTCTGATTTATAAGTATTTTAGAATTTTAAACAACTTTTTCGATTATTTATTGAATGAGTCGCACTGCAATATGTCACATAAAAATCAATTTTACACATGACACTATTCAAGTGTATATTTAACAATTACGTGACGACCTTCATTTACAGAATCTTTTATCACGTTTTATTCTGATTAGAAATTGTTGCGTAATTTAATCGCAGAAATTCTGAGATTAAATAAGAAAAAAATTGTTTTATTCAAAATTATTGATTTTTCTAATCAAGGATTCTGAGCACTCTATGCATCACGCATATGTGGCGACCGTGTGCCAGTAAATTACGAGGAGTATCAGATGATTATAAAAAATATTTGATTCATCCATTACCTTCGGCACGTTTCAGGATCAATGTTAAATGCTTTTTACTCTATCAGGAGTAAATTCTTTTAAAATTTTATAAGAATTATATGTTATAAGGGGGGGGGTCATCATTTTAGAGATGTTTTGGTGGGGCACGGCTGAAAAAAGGTTGGGAACCACTGCTCTATAGCGAAGATAGCGTATAATGCTACTATCAGTGTTGCCAATTTTGTATATATATTTTTCAGATATTCCGAATTCATACCAGAAAATCGGAATGGCAATCTTTTTTTTATTCAATTACATACATTCTGTGAATTAAAAGAAAAAAAGAAAATTTTTATTTGTAATTTCTGGTATTAATTCGTGTTTTCTTAATTTCGGAATTTCTAGAAAGCATTCTACCATGCGTAATCGAAAGTTTATGTATCTAATGAATTTTATGCTCGTTTTTCAATTATTCTGCTTTTAGAATATTTTTATGTATAGCAACAAAAAAAATAGATTATTGCGCTAAAGATTTTTATAATAAATTTTAATACCTTTACTTCCTACAAAACATAAAAAAAAAAAATCTTATTTTTTTTTAACATTATATGATAGAAACATTTAAAAATAATGTAAGAACCATTAAATATTTTTTTGCAAATTTTTCTGTATAAACTGTTTTTTTTCCTATACATATGGTATTTCAAACATATAATTTATGCATTTCTGGAAAGTACATGATAAGCTTGTGAAATAAATTTTATTTTATAGATAACCAAATACACCTGAAAAGTATAAACTGCACGTGCGTCGTCAACTGTAAACAGTTTGAGAGGCATTTTGATATTTTCTGACATTTACTGGCATCTAGTTATAGGTATATTCAAATACTTTTTCCTATTTTCATACAAGTGTTACTTAACTAGAAATACTATTATTATTGAAAAAATATATTCTACCAAAGATAACATACGACAATTCGCTTATTAAAAGAAAGGAATTTATAAAAGTTAAAATAAAAAATAATATTTAAGAAATTCCTTTATAAATTTGATTTATAATTAACAATAGCATTTCATTAACATGAAATAAATGCAACTATGACCCTATGACCTTAGAAATAATACAGACAATATGTAACCTGGTATATTCTGTATATTAGAAAACGATATGTTTTCCCGCATTCGGATTTCTCACTTAAGGTATGCCAGACACTTGACAACCGTTTTTTTTTAAATACTGCAAAACAGAGTGTAATACTGATTGATATAAATTAGTTTATAAAGAACCACTGCCATTATTATATAAATTATTTTGATGCAAAAATTAAAAAAAAAAACTAAGAAAAAAAATAATGAAAACGTTTTATTAAGCAAAAGTATCCTTACGTCAAACGTTGTGATAGTGTACAATATTTTCCAATAAATATACTAGTTAAGGTACTAAGAATGTAATAAACTACAATGTAAGACATAAAAGACTTCCATATATATATATATACATTTAAATTATCCCTTTTATGATTCTTCATATATTTTCTGTTTGTTAATTTATAAAAATAGTTGTAAATTTTTGAAAATTTATTGCATATTTAAATAGTTACATGAACTACTTCGCAGGAAATACAGGGTCATTCATAATTCCCTCCGGGGTTTCGAAACGTTATAGTAAAAAAACGAAGACGAATATGAAAAAAAGAAACATATGAAATTATTCCGAAACTATTCAAGTTTTACTTACATACATTACAGGTGTTCTATGTGTGAACCCTTGGTCACACGGCATACATCCATGCGATAGTCCTGCCATACTCCGTTTCTTTAAATTTCCGGTACCACACATGAATTGTTTTGTCAGTTGGTCCCTGTTTTCGATATTTATTACGAAAGGGCCGTTGAACTGACACCACTGATTCAGATTTAAAGAAACGGAGTATGGCAGGAACTGGACTATCGCATGGATGTATGCCGTGTGACCAAGGGTTCACACATAGAACACCTGTAATGTATGTAAGTAAAACTTGAATAGTTTCGGAATAATTTCATATGTTTCTTTTTTTCATATTCGTTTTCGTTTTTTTACTATAACGTGTCGAAACCCCGGAGGGAATTATGAATGACCCTGTATTTTTACTGCGGATTTGCAATCACTGTTTCCATTTTTAAATACTGTTAGTCACACCATTGTGTGCAGTTACGCTCAAATAACTTTTTTCTGCCATTCAGAGATTTTTCTTCTAGGAGAGGGGCCGAAAATGTATGTATGACAGATTTTTGATATAATTAAAAATGGCCCCAAGGGGGGGGGGAGAAGGGGGTGTTTTAGAAGAAAAAAATTCATAACATTGTCAATTCACAAGATATCAAATCCGCTTAAATTTATTATAAATCCTCTTAAAATTATCTAAAACTTTTATATTGATAAGTTTTTTATAAGACCAACCCTTATAGCAAAAAAAAAATTAAAAACAAAAAAATCCCTGCCGGCTCCGCCTGCAAATAACTTATTTTTCGAAGTAGGCGGTTCCAACTCCCGCATCTTTTCGAAACTGATACATAAAATCAAGGGGCATAAAATCTCGGTCAAGTTCGTTAATGTAATTTGTGAAAACAGAAAAAACCTCATAATTTCTTAATTATGATACGTATCGAATCCGTTTGAAGTTATTATTACTTCTAGGAGAAGAGCCGAAAATTTATGAATGACAGATTTTTGATATAATTAAAAATGGCCCCAAGGGGGGGGGGGGGAGGGGCGTTTTAGAAGAAAAAAAATCATAACTTCGTTAATTTCCAAGATTTCAAATCTGCTTAAATTTATTATAAATCCTCTTAATATTATCTAAAACTTTTATATTGACAAGTTTTTTATAGGACCAACTCTTATAGCAAAAAAAATTTTTTTAAATCCCTGCTGGCTCCGCTTGCAAACAAGTTAGGTTTCGAAGTAGGTGGTTCCAACTGCCGCATCATGGCAAAAATGTCATTTCTTCCACAATTCCCAACAAACAGGCGCCCCCACGGTCTGCGTCTTCAAAATCTACCTGTGCCTCTAGGCCGAGAAGTCAGGGATATTTTCACTCAGTATCTGTCACTCTCTCTCAGCACCATTATATCTCAGGATGCTATAACTTATAGTATTTCTCAATCTCTCTTAGGATGTCCTTGCTCTAAGTATCATTTTGGAAATCTAAGTAGCAGTTGCGATGAAATACCAGGAGTGGCAGTTCTTCGATCTACACTACATTATTAATAAAGTCGCAATACAACCCAACAACAATTTAAAATAGCATACATTTCCTTTTGTGGAGAATATCTCCTTGTGAATATTTTGGGTCACAGTACCATATCAAGAATATTATTTTGTGCGTGTGAATGGCAAGAATTATTGTGTGCTAAAGTGAATCTTCGTGAAACTGAATGGCATTCTAGTGGAATTTATCCAGCACGATATAATGGGAAGTAAAGGTACTATTTTCATAACTTTCCCTGCTGTGACACCTTTTAATATGTTATTATATTTAAAAAGGGTAGTGTATGTATCTCCCAAATTAAGTATAATTAATTCAACAAAAATGAATAATTGTAATTTCAACGAAAAATCTTATATTCATAATTTGATTTATTTGTTTAATGAAATATCCATTAAAAATAATTCACGGACAGATCTATGTCTAAGTAACATGTATAGGTCATTGTATGACCCAAATAACTCTAAACTACTGAATATTCAATTCTATTGTAAATAATTTCTTATTTTCTTTCTATTTTGTAACTGCTTCTAGTAATTGTGTTCTAATAACTTCTTAATTTTTAATTTTAATTCATGCCTTATCATTTGTGGTTATTAATCTTTTTAAATTTATGGATTTTAAATTATTTTGGTAGAAATATGTGTATGCTAGACAAGTAATTTTAAAAGACTTTTTTGTCTCTCGTCAAAAATATTCACAACGCAAACTTAATAATTTCAGGATTAAGTTAGGATTATTAATTAGTAATTGGTAGCTCATGCATAATTTATCTAATTTTGTCCAAACGTTGGCCCTGAACCGATCAATTACAATTTTATATGCTATACTTTTTTAATTTTGATGCGTAAAGGAAATAATGAGCCCCTCATGTTGTAAGGACTTAGTGTGATTTTACCTAACTTTCCTGCACGTACCATATGTTTAGTGTAATATCCCCACAACCCTTTATGAAGTTGTTTTCATCGTATTTTTTATCTTTTACTACTTTGTCCCTAACCGTAGAAATATCCAATGAATATCGATAAGTTCAGGCTTTTTCCTAACCTCGAACACAACTTCCCTCGCATATTCGATCCAGAGGATATAATTACATTTGTTATTTTACTTATTTTTTTTTTAGAATCTATGTCCCTATTGCAGTAACTGGAGCTACCCAAAATGTTGTGTAAGTTCCGCAGTGTTTACCTCCTATGTGAACGTATAGTTTTTATATCTTAACAAAATGTGCGTAACTGAGCAAATCATTCCTTTTCGAATTTCTTAACTTTTCTTTTTGTGTGCAAACTCGACTAAATTGTAATGTTCTTTTGTAGTTTCAATTTTTTTTCTTATAACTTGTGAAGCTTTCACAAATCGAGTGAGTTCTTGGACGGAACTTCCCGTTACTGAATGGCGGAGTGGAACAGCTTAATTGAAGGACAATGAAGCAGAGTGCGGAATATCTCATGATAATTGTGACATGTAAGTTTTAAATAAATATTTAAAAAACATTAATTATTAAACATAATACTTTTTTTGAAAGTTTATCATTGGTTCTTAAAAATAATATGATTTTTCTTGCTATTTTAATAAATGATTTAAAATAATTGATTAGGCATTAAAATTTTAATGATTGGTAAGTCAAATTTTTTTTGCCTTGTTAAATTGCTATGAATCGAAACACTTAAAGCAGTATTAATAAACAATTTATGTAATTTTCTCCCTGCTGGAATTTAAATTTTAAAAAATCTATATCCATTGAAAAATGTTATTAGTACTTAAACAAATGAAATGAAATAAGCATTTAATATATATTTGTTTATTTCTAAAATGAACTGAAGTCCCCGGTTTAACGTCCAAAAATTCTACGTTTATACATCTTTTTCAAAATTTCCTGATTTTTGCTTTAGGGCAAAGTAATAAATTTTTTTTACGGCGCTTCATTTGAAGAGATATTTTTTGTGCTCAAAGTAGATGTGAGAAAACTTGTCTATTCTGAGTATATTGACTTTATTGAATATTTTAAGCTATATTTCCGAACAAACAGTGTAACTTTTGATTAAACTAAAATAGGTGAATTAAGAGTTTAATGAATCTGTAATTGAGATCTCTACCCGCAAACTTTAATATATATTTTGCTAATAAATTTTTCTTAGTTGTTTTCTAAAAGCTTGAGTGTTTCATGATGCAGTTCAACGACAACTCTGAGTCCAGATAATTTTCTTTTCTCAGAATACGTTATGGTTCGCAACTACAAAAGGTTTACTGGAGTTTTAAAATATAAAGATTTTAGTCATAAATCATTGAAAAAACTACTCAAAGCAGTGGAAAACTGTTTATCTCGTACGAAAGTTCCAACAAATTTTGGTATTTCAAGAGCTACACTTAATAGAGCTGTAAGTGGAAAAATCCAGCAATAAAAAAGATAGATCATTAATTTTACTAGCTGAAGAGTAGAGAACACTTTTGAATTTGTTAGCATGGCCCGGGCATTGGGGATTCCTTCCCTTACATTCAACTGATTGTCAAGGATAATATAGATAGGAATGGAAGGGTCGAACGACGCTTCAAAAACATTATGCCTACATGCCTCGTAGAGATCTTGTTTTTTCCTTCATAAAGAAATATAAAGTTATTGTTTCTAAGTTATGTCAAAGGGAATTAGAACTGCTATAAACAAAAAAAAATGTAAATAATTGTTTTGATGACTTTCAAGTGACTCTGAGTGATGTTGTTCCTGTCATTACGACTAATGTTATTAAGGATCATCCTGGCTGAAAGAACGTGGTGGTGATACTATAATACTAATTATACACAACCTTGAGATGCTGTATCTTACCAACCTTTAAAAATAAAGTGGCGTAAGATTTTAGATAATTGTACAAAGAAAAATCGAAGCATTCTTCCCCAAGATAGAGTTCCTCAATTTCTGAAAAAATGGATTGCTGATCTCGAGGGAAAATATCATGGAAAGATTGAAGAGTGGTTTTAGAATTTCTGGAATTTTACCCATGGACCGGCAGGTCATTTTGAAAAGACTTTTTACAAAGAGGGATAATGGTAATGGCAATGACCTTGATTCTTGTAGCGGGAGGACTGAAACATTTGAAAACTACACAGAAGAAAAGAGGGAAAAGAGATCAACCGACAAAAAACAAAAATAAAAGGAAATTAAATGCCCTGCAAAAGACGAGTTGATTGAATTTAGGATGTAATGGAAGAGCATTGTATTGATGATGCCCAACCATCCACTTCTAAAGGACCAGAAGAATAAGGAATAGGTATATATAGTGAAAATTGTGTTCTTTTGGCATCTTGTGCGAGTTTTGTGTACTATAGAGACTGTTCCAAAATTTACAATTTTCAATACGAACACCTTATTTTGACATCAGGTTTAGGTCTTTGGTAAATTTTGCCATTCAGAAAGTCATTAGGCCAAATAGTTTAGGAATTATGCCGGTTTAAAGTGTGAAGCTCCTAACGTTAAATTCCTTTTTAATCGTTACAAAATAGATTGTACAAAATAGCTGTAGTTTTGTATTTGCATATTTAAAGCTTCTATAAATTGATTTATTTTTTAATTGTAATTTACAGTTAAAATGTTTCTTAAAAACAAACTACAGAAAAAAAATTGAATTAATTTTCTTTAAGATCCGTTCGTTTTAAGCAGACATATCCTCTTTAATTTCCTTAGAAAGGTAAAAAAAAATGTATTTTTATTGATATATATTTCAAATCTAACGATTATGCCGTTTTTCAAATATTGAATTTTAAAAATTAAAAAAAATTCACAAAGGAGTACCATAGCGAAAGCTTCACGCGTAAAAATATAATGATATACTGGCTATAGCACGAGATAAATTATAGTAGCCTTATTATTCTGTTAAAATATACACCTGAATTATGTCACGAGTGCATGATTTTTATTGAATCTACGACAAATACTAGATGCTCCATTTCTTTTTAGTTTATATATACATATATACACATACACACTCAGATATATATATATATATATATATGCACACATTAAATGTAAAAAATCTGTTAGAATTTTAAATAAAAAATAGTTTTCAGCGACGTTCTGTAACCCCGGAAGCCCGGGTTCGATTCCCTAGTACTAATTATAACCAATGATGTTTTTGACATAAATCAATTTGCAGAAGCTTCAAATATGCGAATCCAAAATTACATCTCATTCCGCTAAGCGGTTTTTGAGTTATGTGTCAAAAACTACCCGCATTGAAATCGCTTTTGCAACGATTAAAAAATAATTAAATATTAAGAGTTCGAAGCTTTAAACTCGTATACTTCCCAACCGAATCGACTAAATGATTTCTTGCTTGGTATCCAAAGATAAGTTTTACCAAAAATATTAAATACAATGCCAAAATTAGTTTTAATAAGTTTTGTACAATTTCTACACACAGACGACAAAACCTAAGTGCAGCATTAATTCGTAGTTATTGTTATTTCGATTGGTACTAGTCACATTTTTATACGATTATTTGCGGCAGAGTTAATCAAATGTTGGCGCATTTTTTTCACGACTGTTCATACAGAGAATCCTCTAAATTCCTGTCCACCCTCATAAACTGCATATCGGCTACGGCTATAGTGATAATCGACTATAGTAATATTCGACTAAGTATAGTATGGTGGGTATGCGCCACACGATGAGACCGCATACAGCACCACTTTTCATCAAACTGCGGAGTTCCATATTTCGAATCCTGTGTTTGATACGGGCAATGTTAATTATAAAGTTGTAAGATAAGATATTTTAATGAAATGTGCATTACGTGTGAAAATAACTTTATTTAAAGCCCTCAAATGCAAATTATTGATATTCTGTTACCAGCTTAAATACCCGACAAATTACATGCAGTTGTGTAGCATTATAAAACATATATACATTCATTAATCAGACTAACACATATAAAGCAAGGTACAGTTTTTATTAATAAGAAATGAAGTTAAGTCTACTAAATGAGTTTATCATGGGAACGCAAACAGAATGCATGATTTAATGCTGTTGACGATGCATACATCAAACGAACTTAACTTGATTTTTTTTTATTAAAGTAAACTGTGCCTTGCTTACACACAGCAAAAAATAAAACCCAATTTGGGTTGAAAGATTCTTAGGTATGTGCCCAAATTGGGTCATGCCTGCTTTGGCTACCACTGTCTATCCATTTTGGGCACTGTTAAATACCCATTTTCAATTTTTTTTTTGAAAATGGGTATTTAACAGTGCCCAAAATGGATACACAGTGGTAACCAAAACAGGTATGACCCAATTTGGGTACATACCTAAGAATCATTCAACCCAAATTGGGTTTTATTTTTTTCTGTGCATGTGTTATTTTACTTACTAAATATGCATATGATTTATAATGATACACTTTATGAATGCAATTAGTAACTTATTTAAATTGATGATTGGATATAAAAAGTGTCATTTGAGGGATTCTAGTAAAATTGTTTTTACATGTAAGATATCATTTCATACTAAATTCAGAACGCTATACAACTTTGTAATTCACTTTTTCCCGTAACACGTACCATGTATGAGATAAGAACGTTACCTGTGCAGTGTGCCGCTATGTGGTGCTGTAAGCGGTCTTATCGTGCCGCACATTACCACTTAGTATAATAAAGGCAAAAAAAATAAAAGAGATACACAAATTCAGAGTATTTTATGGTGTTTTTAAGACATTGTTTGCTTTTATTTGTGTATCACAGCAGTTTGTTCAAATACTTTGTAGTTTACTGAACCTTGAGACCCCATTTATGACTATAGCCGTTATGATGTTAATGGGTGTGGACAGAACTTTAGTGGACACCCTGTATGAAGTCCCAAATTTTAGAAGAATCGTTTCATCATTTAATTTAATTTTTCCCAAATGAATAATATAATACAAGAATATTTGAATTTTGAATCTGGCTAGAGTAACCCTTAATGCCGGTATGTTTGACTGTTACGAAGTTGTTCTTATTTAAAAATAGAATTGCAATGGAATTTAAATATCCCATAAATCACTTGCAAATTTGAAAAAAAAATTGTAATTATATTACTTAATAATTTAATCCGATATTATTTGGTCCGTTATTAAAAAGCACAGATTGTTTTTACAGTATAAGCGTAACTTTGTTTACTTGTGAGTTTTCTTTTTATAAACGTATTTCATCGTATTTGATTCAGTATTGTCTAAAGTCATTTAAAGAAAAAAATGTGTAAATTCTATATATCAAACATATAATATTGAAATATCTAAAAATATTGTCGCTATTAAAAATATAAGCGTAGTTTTGAAAGTAATCTGTTTTCTTATTCTACTTGAGTTTCTTTCAAACATTTTGGATTTACAAGTAATCGAATGTAAGTTTACTCTTTTTAAAATTAAACTAAAAATTTTACTAAACTTTGAGTTTTCTAGGTACTTTATGGTAAGTTTATTGCGCTTAATTTCGTTTAAGAAATTTTACTGCTAACTAAGTAGTACTGTAACAGGAAATATTTCATTAGCATCTTCAAGAAAAGTTTTCAACTATACAAGAGATTCGATTATGCATGCCTAAGCATGTAATCTTTAAAGCTCTAATCAGTTTCTAATATTTTAATTATTTAAATCAATATTTAATTACTTTATCGTTTATTTAACCATATATTAAGAGATTGGTAATTTTAAATGAAAATAGAATTTTAATGTTATAAAATTAAACCCTGACATAAGATAAAAACAGGAAATACATTTTAACATTTATTCTAATGTTGGGCATAACTTAATCAATTTATTTAGTCATTAGTACACAATTAGAAATTTAGTAAAATAAGTATCTTGTTTCTTATAAATGACACGATTTTAATATGTTATACTATGCAATAATTACTGCAAAACAAATTGTTTATAATACATCTATTATACTCGTATTTCTTCATTATCCATTAATATGAAATAACCTTATCTCAGTAAATTAATGCTAAAGTGAATTAACGATGACAATATGAATATGTAATATATAAAACAAAGGCAATCTCCTAAAAAAATTTTTTTTTTCGAGAAATATATAAAGCACATCGTTAGTAAAGCGGAAAGTCTTCTACATATACATGTATGTATACGTGTGCGTGTTTCTTGATATAAAATGGTATATGTTATTTAAATTCGTTACTGAAAATTAACTCTTATTTTGATGAAACCGTTTTACGAAATTTTAAAGATTCTGGATCAAATGTTTATAAGATAATTAGTTTCTAGGGACATACATTATTTCATCAACCATTTTGTATGAAAAGATTATCGTGTGTCTTTAATTTAACATTTCTAAAAGTGAATATTATTTTTAAAAGGACGTCGCAGAATAAATCTTTAATTACAGGATTTTTTATATTTAACTTTTTATTTAATGTGGAATTGCCTTTTTTTAATTGATTTTTCATTAAATTAAAATAATTCTTTTCCATTATTACTTTCATAGAAAATATTTTTTTATCATTTTCAATTTTAAAAATGTTGAATAAACACTGTGTGACACGTTTAATAATATAATTGTATTTTCAATGTACTAAATAATCTTTCTAGCGACTGTTGTTGTTTTTACAATTATACATAACAAAATTAACAATTTTAGTATGGGTGCATTGACATATTGATTTCCAAGTAAAATTTTGTTTTATGTAATTAAAAATTTGTTTAAGAACCAGTTCCATCTAGCTTACGCGCTTACTATGTATTATTTTCAAATTATAAACTGCATTACACACGCTATCGTTTCTATAGAATTACATAACCTATATGAAGTAGACTTTTTATGTCGACGTTTATGAAAAATAATATATACTCCATTATAAACCCAAAATAAAAGAGAAAATATGCAAGATTAGATGGGGACATAAAGCGAATATTTGTGTGAATATAACTGCCTCAATATAGCTGATTATATAGTGAATAATAGAATTAAAGGTGTAAATATAAGTTTAACAATTTTACAAGCTAAATTTAAAATCAAGATTTAAATGTAACACAAAATTTCAACTGTGCAAGTCAGATTTAGTGATGTATCATCCTTGAAAATGAAACGCCCTGTACAACATCTGACAAATAACGTAAAAGCATAATTTAAAAGCCATTTAAAGGATTGGAATATCATCTATTTTCAATAAATATCGTTTATTTTACTATCTATATTTTAAATAAAACGTGTAATTTTTTTAAAGTAGCATTGCACTTTTACACAAAAAAATTGCAAGATTTATTCTTTATTAAAAAGTAAACGCATGCCCTGAATAGAAGTAAGGGTATAAATATAAGTTTAAGAATACTACAAGCTAAAATTTAAATCAAGATTGAAATATAACACAAAATTTCAACTGTGGAAGTCAGATTTAGTGATGTATCATCCTTGAAAATGAAACACCCCGTACAATATCTGACATAAATAACGTAAAGACATAATTTAAAAGCCATTTAAAGGATTGGAATGTCATCTATTTTCAATAAATATCGTTTATTTTACTATCTATATTTTAAATAAAACGTGTAATTTTTTAAAAGTAGCATTGCACTTTTACACAAACAAATTGCAAGGTTTATTCTTTAAAAAGTAAACACATGCCCTGAGTAACACTTATACATAATATTGATGGTGGCAACTCCAGACAAAGAACTTTACTGCAGTTTTTTAACTTCTAAACATCGCATAATTAGAATTTTTATACCATCGAATAGTGAAAAAATCGTCTTTCAAATGCAATTTGTTTGAAATTGGATCTCAATTTGTTAAAATTAGTCTGTTTTTTATTTTTTTTTAAATAATCTTCATATATCTCTACCGCGAGCACAATTACGAAAGATTAGCCTGTTTGAACTTAAAACAGTATAAATATTTTAGCAATTTTTTCAAGCTAATATTCCATAACGAAATTAAAATTTCAACTATAAATAAATAAAATAAAAAGTAATATAAAGAAATAATATAAAAAATAACATAAATAAAACACAAATTTAACAGACATGTAATCGAACTACGTGCTTAAACTACTCAAGTTATCAGAATCAATAATGCTGCTGTACGTACCAAAATCGTTCGGTACTTCTTCGGCTATTAACTTCTGGCTTACGGCTAATACGACAGTATTGCTTTAAAAAAAAATTTAAAACTTTATTGGAATACATTATTGCTATTTTTTATACAAAAATTATTTTTGGTGTAATTTGTGGAAACACTAAGAATATATTAATGGTAAAACATCTGTTAGAAATTTCATTAAAAACATAATGTCTTTCACTTAACCGGAGAAGCCCAGTTTGAATATCCTAGTTATCTTTAAAAAAAATAACAGTATAATGCATTTATGATTGGCTCAAGAGTTACTAAATAATTTTAAAAGGCTTATTTGGACAGTTTTCTAATCGTTGGTATCCAATTTGCCGGCTTAAAGTCTACTCAAAGATATACAATGCTTACTAAAATAGACAAAATCGCAGTTAAATAAAATAACAATCAACATAATATTTAAGGTCTCTTCTGCGCATAATAAAATAACCCATGTGTTACATATTAATTCTCAAACTGACTGTAAGTATTTAAAGCATAAGTTACTTGCATGTTAATATGGTTAATTTACACCACGGCAAGTGTTCAAGTAAAAATCTCAGTGCAACTTTGACGTTGTGTAATAAGAGCATTTGTATTCCAAAGCTAATGTGAATGTGTTTAAGTATTCTTCAAACAGTTTCTAACAATGCTGCTGTGTGTGAATAAAATTTATTTTTAATAAACAGTCATGCCAAAGGAGGTTATGTTTCAATTCACGTGTGTACACTTTCCACGTGACTTTGCATCTCACAGGGCAAGTGTTCACACGCGTTTTCTACGAGATTGCATCAGTATGTTCTTACGTATCATCACGTACGTATCATTACGTATCACGTTCTTACGTTCATCAGTATGTTAAAAAAAAATCTAATTTGAATGAAAAAGATTTTATAGCTAGCGTGTCATGCGAGTATCAGTAGAAATGGCTGCTTTTGCAGTGGAAAAGGCATTTCATTTTCTTGAATCGAGCAAAACGGAATATGATACCATTGTGCAAAGGCATTCTCGAACACGATATGGAAAAGAACCTCTAATCAGAAAATCCAGTTACGATTAGTTTAAAAAATATGAGTGTGCATTCTTAGTCACATGACACTCACCAAGCCGTCATTCCACTTCGCACAAACAGCCAGTAATTTCAAAATGTTTAAACTAATCATAAATGGATTTTCTGGTTAGAGGTTTTTTCCTAAATCATGTTTCAAAATGCCCATGCACAATAGTGGCACATTCCGTTTTGATCAATTCAAGAACACAAAAAGTCTTCTCTACTCCAGGCGCAGCCATTTCTACTGATATTCGCATGACACTCTAGCTATCGCCTATGTCAATTCGCACAGCAGCGGGAAAAAAACTTTATGAGTTTACTTACTTGCATTTGGGGAATGTGCCTTTAACGGTTCCTGTTTCACAGCATCTAGAAGTTGTATACTTACTTATGAGTCAACCCTGTATGTATATAACAACAACACAACCAAAAATACCGAATTATCATATCATAGCACGAAACACTCAGATTCCCGGAGATTCAGAGATACTTTCGGAAACTTAAAGATAATGTTAGAATAGGTCTCATTCACATACAAATGTCAGAATTCACGATACAACGATTACACACAAAATCTCAAAATTCACTCGACCACTCGAGTACCCTATCAAAAGACTACATAGGCAGTATTCTACAAGTTTTTTAAATTCTGATAACCCAATTTTTTTTAATGTGCACACTTGCATTTTAAACGAATACATTGACAATGAATTATCCAATGAATCCAATGAATTATCTCAAATAAAAAAATCTCTGACGACTCGGCCTACAGGCACAGGTAGATTTCGAAGACGCAGACCATGGTATGCCTGTTTCTTGAGAATTGCAGAAGAAATTACCTTTTGCCATGATGCGGCAGTTGGGACAGCCCACTTTGACGTTTACATGTGTTTGTAGGCGGATCCGGCGGAGATTTTTTTTTTTGCTGTAAGGGTTGGTCCTATAAAAACTTTTCAGTATAAAAGTTCTAGACAATATTAAGAGGATTTATAATAAATTCAAGCGGATTTGATATCTTGTGAAATGACGAAGTTATGAATTTTTTTCTTCTTAAACCCCTATTTCCGCCTCTTGAGGCCATTTTTAACGATATCAAAAATCTGTCGCACATAAATTTTCGGCTCTTTTCCTAGAAATAATAATAACTTTAAACTGATTCGATACGTATCATAATTAAGAAGTTATGCGGTTTTTTTTTGTTTTCACAAAAACCGCCCCCATTTGCCCCATCCTTGGTTCGATTTTGGAATGTAACGAACTTGACCGAGATTTTATGAACTTTATTTTATGTATCAGTTTGGAAGATATTTGTGCAGAATTATTGAAGTTATTGTGTCCATAAAAAAGTGATATAGATATATAGAGGAATAGATAGATAGATAGATACATTTTTGAACTGGGGGTGATTTTGGGTTTTGGGAGTCATGATTGGAGTAGATCTGTGAAAATTTTTCAGAAATTCCAACATAGGGGAGAATGTAATAGATAGTATTCCTTACGAAATCTAACTAATAATACATAAGCAAAATTTTAGCAAATGCATATAAAATCAAAAATATGTATTAATAATTAATGTAACTTAGGCCTCTTTCAATATTGAAATTCGACCAAAATGCATCACTTAGAAAAGTATGTCAAAATAAGGTAGAGTAAATTAATTCGGAATAATTACAATTCAAATTTTCACGTAACGATACACATTCATAAATTTATCTTATTTACACTATTGAAATCTTTATTAGGATACAGGACAGAAGTTTACAGGAAAACAAAGTTTCATATGACATAATTTAAATAAATGTTACATAAGCAATTCATTACTTTTAATGTAATTCAATGTGGTATATTTATGATTCTGAAATAAACGGATACTTGTATGTTAAAAAAAATTGTGGAACAAACAAATACAGCTGCAATCTTCACATTATATTTTTTGATTAATTTTTATCTTGTATTTTCACTTACGTTCATAAACAGAAATCTGCTATCGTTGATTGATTTTACTTATGAACGATCATTGCTCATTGGTTAAAAAAAGGGGGTAAAAAATAATTTTTTAATAAGTCCTTTTCATTTCAATAGTTAGCTTAATGACCGAGATTTAAGTGAAATAATTTATCAAAAGAACTTCCTAACACATGACGTATAAAAACGGATTCATCTTTTGATAAAAAATAAAACAAATCGTTTACGGGATATCTGTCCCTGATGACAAATTTCATTCATGTTTTAAAAGTATTTGTGAAGAAAAAACACAAGAATCGATTAAGTTAGGCGCCAGCTGAACTGTAATAACACGCGTGGTTTCTCGTTATATTTTGTTATACAGTTCAATTATTTTAAGAAACGACACCAGATGTTAAAAATAAAAACACTAAGGAAATAAAAGGAAAAACAGCGCCAATTTTCACATTATATTTTTATTTCAATGATCTAGAAATCTTACTGATCAATAATTTTCAGATTGTTTTTATTTTTTATTTAAAAAAAAAGAAGTGTATTCAAAATCTGTTATTGTATAATATTTATTAATAATTTCCGGAAGAAATAAATTTATTTTAAGGATAATATTATCAATTTTAGTAAGTTATGATGAATAAATATTTTTCATTTTTGTTGCAAAAATACATAAATAAATTAAGGTATTTTATAGCATTATATATAATATATATAATTCCATATTCTTTCTCTATCGATGTCATCACATAGGGAACGATAGTTTGCCAAAAGATGGTTCGATGTTCTTAATATTATATGTCTAATGCAAATGATTTTTTTTAAAAATTCTCAAAAGCAGAGACAGAAAAATCTAAGGGACAATTTAGTTTTATATAAGATGGTTCAATGGCAATGTAATTTTAGATTCAGGCATTTCATAGTATGTACTTCAGGTTTCAGTGTTTGAAGAAGAAGTTAATCAGGTGAGAGGTTATCATGAAAAAAAGTTGAAAAAGAAAGACAAATCATGCGTCAAAAATAGATTATGAAAAACTTTCCAACGTGTTCAAAATACTATAACAAATCTTCATTGTTTGATATGGTGAACGATGATGTCCAAGTAGACAAGGATATTTCACTTTTGAGTATAAGCACAATCCTGGGGGTCAGACACAAGCCCACTCTTTACTTTAACATTCATACTATGAATTATACATTACAGGATGACTTTGCGTTTTACAAATTTATAGTCAAATGTTTACATAGCATTTTTACATTATATTCTAAACAAGTCTACAAAAGAGCAAGAGTTAAAATATTACTGCAAAATTCAAAAATGCTATTAATGAAGTACACAAGTCAAATTAGAGTTTCATTTTACAAGCGACAGTTTGTTAAGAAGAAATGCAGAAATGGAATACTAAATTAACATCTTATAAAATTACACACGAATATATAAATATTAAAATGGACGATACCAGTGAAAAACCAACTAAATTAAGTAAAAATATAAAAATATATGCGTATGCATACATACAGACACACACACACACACACACACACACACACATATATATATATATATATATATATATATATATATATATACATATATATACATATATGCACACATATACATACATACACACTACACACACATATATACATTTACATGACAAATAAATATATTTGTGTTTTACAAGTTTATCCTCAAATATTTGCACACCATTTCTACACATATTCTATACAAGTCTACAAAAATGCAATAATTAAATTATTCTTGCTAAATTTAAAAATGCTATTAATGAAATACATAAGATTTTCAATTTACAAATTACTGTTTGTTAAGAAGAAATACAGAAATAGAATACTATGTTGGCATCTGATAAAATTACGCACGAATACGCAAAAATGAAATAGGACGATACCAGTGAACAAACCAACTAAATTAAAATAATAATAATAATAAAATAAAAAACTCTTCAAGTGACAGGAGCTGCCATTCGGCAGGAGGAAACAGCCGGAGGCGATCCAAACGACTAGAAAAACAAGGAATTTGAAAAGACATGTTCATTGTCCTCTCTGAACTTAATACAGTCTGCTATACGATGTAAGAGGACCGGCCGGTCCAGCATATAATTCAGCCAATCTCGTAATGTCATATTATGTGGCTTTGTAATATGATAGTGGGATGTAAGTGTGCAATTTAGAACGCAATGTAGAGATGTCGAGAGCGATACGCAGATACATAGAAGTGAGTAAGGCTTATTTATTGTGTTTAAATGTTGTTGGAATGGTCCATGATTGGTTAAACAAGATATAAATATCTATTTTGTATTTGAAATTGTTGCGAGACTTCCAGTAGGAAGTTATTGTCTACTGGCCTACTTTTACCCGAAGCCAGCGCGATTGTCATCTTTGATGTAATTGTTGTTTTAGTTGTAATTTAAGTGTTGAAAGTGGTAGAGGCAGAAATGTCTGTGTTAATGAAGTGTCATCTGTGGCCGACTTCGCCAGCTGGTCAGCCAGTTCATTGCCCGTTATACCGGAGTGTCCCTTCACCCAACTGACAAAAAATGTTTTTGCAGAGAACAGCAAAAGTAGTAATATTTCAATGACCAAATGATTATTGATATTAAATTTTGAAAGGGCCATTGTGCCCGAAAGGCTATCTGAGGAAATTGAAAAACTCAGGTTGGAAACCTCTCTAGCCCACCGAATCGCCGATAGCTAGTAGCTCAGCTTGGAAAACTGAGTTCCCCGGGTCAAGCCTGGCACGCCAAGAAAAAATATGAGTGTCATTGCCAAATACGCAGAAGGCTGACGCCTTACCAGCATCAGTGAAAATGTGCAAATCGCCCAAGAAATCTGATGTTGGATAATATTGTGGTACCTCTGCCATGGGTGATAATAGGTACTTAGAACATTTGGTAGGATATAGAGGGACTTGTGGAGATAACCAGGCGATACTCTGTTTTGGGATTTCCAGAACAACGAACACAAGCCTGAACTCTGCCACAGTTCTTTTACATATGTTCCAGTTCTTGGCAATTGTAACACCTTGGGATAACCACAAATGGTTTTACCATGCATCTATTAAAACCTATACATGGTTTTAGGGTTTGAAAGTGATGTCCATGTAAACAATTTGGTAAACGCATAGCACATTTGAAAACTTAATTTCAGTAATTATCATATTTATTTGAAAACGTATCCAAATTCTTTTGAGCAGCAGTGTATACGATCTATATAACTGTATGTATACTATAGTGGGGTCAGGTTGTAGCGAACTTGACAAAAAGTCCCATTTTGTTTCATATACTTTACAAAGATATTTTAATGGATGTAACGAACTTTTGTATTATGGATATAACGAACCCTTGCGTATAGCGTGCTCAAACTTTGTCTATTTTTCCAAAAATAACGAATTTTTTTTTTCAAAGTACAAGCAAAAAATCCCCATTTTTAAAATTTCCGAACTGACAAAATACTCATATCTTAAGTGTAGCTTGCAATCTACATTTTTAACTCTCGTTTTAAGCATCCCCTTTCCCTTCACGTTAACTCTTTGCCTCAGCGTGTCAGATGAATCGGCACCCAGAGAGTAAATAATACGTCGTGTGAAGAGTACTGACAGATCCTATTCTTTGACATAGATTATTTAGGTCCAATGGACCATATTCGAGGCTGACGAAAAAGATAGGCTACCGCGGTGCTTTACGCGGACCTTTTATTACAGACCGCCAGAGTCACATGATGCTCGAATGCACCAATGCATGTGTACGAAAAGAGCATACGTCACTCTAGCGGTCTGTAAAAAAAGATAAGTGGAATTAACCGCGGTAGCTTGTCTTTTTCTTTAGCCTCGCCATATTCATGTGACGTCACAGTTGGAATCACGTGGTGTAAAAATAGCGATTAGCGCGTTAGTTTACCTTATTGCCTCATTTGAATCAGCGTAAATACCGTAAATCCATGTACAGATTTAATTTATACGAATTATCTTCGATAAAACCACATATACATATTAATTAAAATCCACGTATACTTATTAATTAAAAATAATTTTTTTATTAGCTCACAGGCTATCAAAGCCTGAGAGCTTATGTGCCCGCCGGTTCTGTATGTACGTAACGTACGTATGTATGTATGTATGTATGTATGTATGTACGTAACGCGATAACTCTTGATAGAACTAACCGTTTTACTTTAAATTTTGTTTATAGGTTCCTTGTGATAAGGCGCTTCCCTGATTAGTTTTGGAGGTTCATTGGTTAAGCATAAAGGGGGGAAACGGGGGGCTAACCCCCCATAATTTAGATAAATGGGTTTTTCATGCAGAATTATCCCATTTTCTTCAAATCTTGTATATAAGTTCATTTTGATAATGTGCTTCTGTCAATAGTTTTGGGGGTTCATTGGTTTAGTATAAAGGGGGAAAGGGGGGGATACCCCCCCCCTAATTTAGATAAATGAGTTTTTCATGCAGAATTTCCGATTTTCTTTAAATTTTGTTTATAGGTTCCTCGTGATAAGGCGCTTCCCTGATTAGTTTCGGAGGTTCATTGGTTAAGCATAAAGGGGGGAAACGGGGGGCTAACCCCCCATAATTTAGATAAATGGATTTTTCATGCAGAATTATTCGATTTTCTTCAAATTTTATATATAAGTTCATTTTTACAATGTGCTTCTGTCAATAGTTTTGGGGGTTCATTGGTTTAGTATAAAGGGGGAAAGGGGGGATATCCCCCTAATTTAGATAAATGAGTTTTTCATGCAGAATTATCCGATTTTCTTCAAATTTTGTATATAGGTTCATTTTGATAATGTGCTTCTGTCAATAGTTTTGGGGGTTCATTGGGTAAGTATAAATGGGGAAAGAGGGGGGGGGGGTAACCCCCTAATTTAGATAAATGAGTTTTGCATGCAGAATTATCTGATTTTCTTCAAATTTTGTATATAGGTTCATTGTGATAGTGCGCTTCTCTGAATAGTTTTGGGGGTTCATTGGTTAGGTATAAAGGGGGAAAGGGGGGCTAATCCCCCCCTAATTTAGATAAATGGCTTTTTCATGCAGAATTATCCCATTTTCTTTAAATTTTATATATAGGTTCATTTTGATAATGCGCTTCTGTCAATAGTTTTGGGGGTTCATTGGTTGAGTATAAAGGGGGAAAGAGGGGGCTAATCCCCCCTTAATTTAGATAAATGGGTTTTTCATGCAGAATTATCCCATTTTCTTTAAATTTTGTATATAGGTTCATTTTGATAATGCGCTTCTGTCAATAGTTTTGGGGGGTCATTGGTTGAGTATAAAGGGGAAAAGAGGGGATAACCCCCTCTAATTTAGATAAATGGGTTTTTCATGCAGAATTATTCGATTTTCTTCAAATTTTGTATATAGGTTCATTGTGATAATGCGCTTCTCTGAAAAGTTTTGGGGGTTCATTGGTTAAGTATAAAGGGGGAAAGGGGGGCTAATCCCCCCTTAATTTGGATAAAGGAGTTTTTCATGCAGAATTATCCGATTTTCTTCATATTTTGTATGTATATTCATTGTAATTAGAGACTTCCCTGATTAGTTTAAGGAGTTCATTAGTTAACTATGAGGCGGGTAACGGGGGGATGACCCCCTCCCTTAATATATTGTTAATTTCTTTTTTTTTTCGAGGGGCATATTTCAAATTCTTTGAAATAAGAGTACAATATACAATGAGTGTGAATAGCCTGTGAGCTCAATGCCCTCAGTTTAACTGGGCAGTTTTCTTTTTTTTTGTTATTTTATAAATAAATGGAAAATTTGCATGAAATTACAATAAAGTAGAGAAGATTTTTGTATGGGTATAACCTACACCTGTCCCTGAAAAGGTCTTAAACTCCATATAAAATATATATATATATATATACATAAATTGATAACATTTTCAAAATACAATCCTTTTCAATGACCCAGTTATGGATGTTATTTCCAAGCAGAGAATTTTTTCTCGCCTCGAATCCAAACGCAGAATAATGTCCATAGGAAGCTTCAGAAACATGTGGAAATTTATACAATTACTGTCCATTGGTCTTGAAGTCTAGTAATGACAGCTAATGGCACTGGTAACCTCCTTATCTTTCCATTGAATCAAATTAAAGCGTGTAAAATTATTTTAATATCTTTGAAACATTCACTAAGATTCTAATACATATTCCATTGCATTTACAGTATAAATGTATCGAACTACGTTTATTACACCAAAAAAATTCCTCAAATATTGCTTAGCGCTTTTGGCAACATTCAACCTAATCTACTCAATTTAAACATAATCGAAGGATTTTTCTCATATATAAAGAGGTAAAGTGGTTTGAAGATATTGTTTTATTGTCCCTTTAAAAAGCTTAAAAAGGAAAGGAAAACGCCAGTCGTTAAGTAGCGGGATTTGCCACAGATAAAACAGATGAAGCATTTTTAAGACATTTTTATTGTCTCTTTGAAAAACTGGGAAACGCAGATAAACAGTCAATATTTAAGTACCCGGTTAGAGAAATGTTACTACCCATAGTATATCAATATATCATATTATCGGTATATTAATATTTATTTAACAATCTTCCTAATTTGGTAAACTACGGCTTTAGTCCGCTTCTTAAGTATATATTAGAACAAAATTCCAATACTAATTTTTGCAGTACAGACGGTAAGCTGATTGGTATCAAAGCGAGTATGCCATATTTGGTGATTCCTTTTCGTGGTCCAAACTTTGCTACTAAAGCAGTATACCATATGTGGTGATTCCTTTTCGTGCTCCAAATTTTTCTATAATACAATAAATACTATTTTAATAATATAAATAGACTGAGAAGATGAATAATCGTTAATAATAATTTATTTACGATTCGATAAAAGCACATTTATAAACTTAAATAATTCAGTGATGAAACGATGTAAACATACACAATCTTTTGACAATGGCAAGACATATTATCAGTAGAAGCAAATGCATCTGTTCAAATCCTATTTTACAGGCCATACGGCACTGCTCTCTTATATCCTACTTTAATCCTAATTTAATAATTCAAATCCTAATTGGAACTACGCCTACGTTCAAATCGTTGGAATGATTTTGTTTAATTGTAACATTTATCTGATACAGTTACAGAAACATTTCAGGTCGTTAAAAATATATATATATATTTATAATAAGAACATTGTTTATCCCCAATTTTTTTTAAATATAAGTGTACAGAGAATTACCGGAATTACATATTCCTTCAGAGGAAAAACATGCATGCATAAACTAAATTTGATTCGTCATTGACATATGCTAATATTTGTAATTGTGTGTTAATTAGTTTGTATTTGATCAGCAGTAGCAAAATAAGACAGAATAAATCCTGCACTAATACACTTCTCCATGGTTAAATGTATTAAATGTTATTTCTTGGATTACTTGGATAAAATAACTTCATCGTTAAGGATGACTTTGAAAATTTATATTCCTTTATATATTTACATTTAGCTTCAATTCAAAAAGGTATGCGCGTTAACCTTCATCAATGCGTAAAATTATATTATTAGAGTTCGTTTTTTAAATAGCAGCTTTTCTATTAATGAATGTTTTATTCGACATTAATATAGTTTTATAATATAAGACACCGGAATCTTCAGTAATTAGATACAAAAACAGTTGAAGATAAAATTCAGCGCAGAATACGAAAAGAAAAATAACAGTGCGAGTCATCTTGTCTAACTGTTTTTCCAAGATGTATTCATTTCTAGGTCCAGTTTACTATGAGTTTACGTGTCCACGATTTGACCTTCTTTTTTTCAAAGAGCACTCGCCCATTAACTGTCAAGCTGCCATTTTTTAATATATCAACTAAACAAATATCCAGTTCTCTATTTTAATATATGTGTAATATGTTATTGTAAATGAACTTTTATAAGCATTTCACATTTCTTTAATAATATAATTGCAAAAACGCTGTACATTTAAGGGCATCAAAGTGGAGTTATACCTTTTATAAAGTTTTATAAAGATTTTAATGTATATGTACATATAGCTATTATTATAATAATTAAACAGATTAGTCATTTTTATTTAAAAAAATATATTGAAGATCCTCACTATTTTGTTATAAAATTAATTATCATTCATATTTTTACTCAAATCCTCCCTCCCCAAATATGTATATGAATAATTTTATTTACTTACTTATATATAATAAATTTTTAAAGAAAGCGCAAAGAAATAGTTATTTCATCTCTATGAAAATATTTGTAATATAAAAAATACTTCAAGAAAGATTGCCCAATAAGTTAGACTAAAAACAGAATAATGCTATAAATTAAAATTAATTTTCGGCTTCGTAAAACTATTACCGTTATGCTTACGGTAGATGGTATTAAAAAAAAATAGGGAAAACTGGATGCGCAAGAACTAATCTCGCAATTTTTTACGGCCCGTGAAAACGTGAAACGTGTCTGTATTTCATACGTAAAGTCCTATTAAAAGGAACAATATTCGCTGCTGTTCTATGTCGTTTAGTTTTAGTATCTGTGTAAGTCATTCAAAATATATAAATTTTGATGTTTGTATCTATATTTCAGCATATTGCAATAACAATAAAATTCTCGCCCTATTTGAAAAGTTTATATCTGTAACCAATTCATACGGAGTGGTTAATAAAGTTCCTTAATTATAAAATTTAATAGTTGAATAACTATAGAGATGAAATAAACGATATTATTATCAAGTACCTCATAAATTTGCATGTAGTAAATTAAAAATAATTACTATTTTCTTCAATAGATAGTGCTGTCAAACTATAGGAATTCGGAAATTAAACTAATTTGAATTTTTCTTTTCATTTCATTAGCTAAATAGAATTAAAAGTAACAAGTAGGTGAATTGTGATCCAGTTTTACACGTTAGTTGCATAATTTTAATTATGATTATTTTAATAATTACGCAGAAGCATAATTATATCTAGAGCTCGCATGTGTATCCTCCATGAGTTTCTATCTCCATGGTCTCCGAACGTCGACGAGGAATACCAGAATTGACGACAATCATATCTGCCGTTTTTACTCGTGGCCGTGTTAGGTTTTCCCGCTCGCTTATTTTTGTTCGTGTTTGTAAAATATTCTTACTCATCAACTTTTTAGCTCCACGCGGTGCTCAATTTGAGCAGACGCTAGGCGCTCAACTCCAGTACTTATTTTTAATGAATATTTAAGTATTTTTCGGAACCTACTGGAGCTTATATATATTGCATACCGAAGCCCACCGTAACAGAATTGGTTTGTGTTTGGCTAGTTGATACTAAAAAATCTTTGGCGAATAGAATTTTCTGAAATTTCCCCACTCCTCATTTTAATGTTTTTGCTCTAGATTATATACTATAAATAAATATCGATAAAGTAAAAATTTACGAAAAATTTTCTTTTTCTGAAAAGGTGAAATTGCTTTCACTTTTGCAAATACTGTATGAAAAAAAAATATGGGGGGAGGGGGGTGTACACTATGGTTATTATTACTGCAGAATTTCAGATCTCTGGTGTTTTTTTAGTTCGAAACTAAGCCTTAAGCGTTCCTGCTTAAAGAACAGAGTTCCAGTGATATATTGCAATAAATGACTTTTCGTTTTGTGGTTGGTTTTTTATCAGTCTTGAGGGTAATAAAAGTAACGCACTGTGTTATTCTGTGCGTCGATTCTATAACCATTGGCGGTGTCTAGTGCTGTTTTTTGCTAATATCTTAAGCTGCAACAGGTAGGGTTTTAAAGCTATTAATCATTTTTAACTGCATCATCCACTTTACTTGATAAAAATGTTGATGTTACTGTTTGAATCTTTCGAAATTTTGCCACTATATCATAGCAGTGAAAGTTTTTTTTTTAACTTTTCAGCACATTCTTGATACATCTGAATATTTTCACTGTGCTACCGCTTTGGGTGAATATATTGGGAATGTTTCTGTGACCATTTCGTGCATACATATTAAGAGTTAAGTTTTTAGTACTGTCTAAACTAGTTTGTTTCAAAATTGAACAAGTATTAGATTGTATTATGGATACGTGTTTCAGAAACTTTATATTTTTTTAACTTTCTTTTGATCTTTTTTTTCTAAATTTAAGTAAAGATTTCAACAATGTACTGTAACATCCTAAAAAAACATATAGTTGAATGGGGCATTAGTTAAATACCAAGACAAAAGACAATTTTTTTTCTCCTTTCATTCCATTTCTTATATTATTAATGTAATATTCATTTCTACTCATATCCTAAATTAATCTTAATTCAATATTAAACTCATTAATGTGCAGTATTGTTCATGTGTTTCAGAAATTGTCCCCTTTTTCTACGATAGTTCCCACGATATTATAAAGTTTACATGATATAAATTACCAATTTCATCTAAATTAATTTGTTTCAAATTTGAATAACTATTAGACTGCATTATGAAAAAGGGCATTTTTAGGAAAAGGAAACTTTTATTATATCGACAAACAGTAATACAAATATATAGCAAACGAATTTAGAGAAAGTAGAATATTGAAGTATACAGACATAAATTAATAAATTTTGCAGTGCCGAAGAACACAATAAATTTCGAGAAACAGCGTTTATAATTTGTAGACAATAAAAGTTTTTTTTAGAAAAATAAATTCATGTTTAATTTTAATATAAGATGCTAATCTGTTTTTACTAGCAGTACAATCGCTTTGCATACATAAGATAAAGCTTTTCATGTTTATTGAGAAGGACTGCTTACTTGTGTGAGTTCTTGATAATAAATAGCAAATAATAGTTCATGAGAGAAATCATTAATAGTATTTTATTTATGCATTATACCTGCAGATTTCAATTCTTCATTAGGGATGGTGTAATTGCTATTATTGATGGTGCAAGATCTAAATATGCTGAGGAACTTTTAAACAACTTCATGTACAGTTTTCAATATTACAGAAAAATAAAGATTTCGACACCTTTTTCAAGATATTTAAAAAATATTTATTAATCTACATGTACTATTTAATTCTTTAACACTAATCATTAAAAATATTGTAATTCTATATATTTTACATTATACAGTATTATTAAATCGTGTAAAAAAGTTTGTGCTACAAGAATAAAGACCGTGTTCAAATGTAACAGGACTATTGAAAGAAAGAATCAATGTAATGCATGATGACAGCTTTTTATTTGAGTCTCGCTTTTTCATCTATTCATGTTGTGAAAAGAAATGTTATAGATTTAACAGGGAACAGATCAATAAACATCACGGTGACATATTTATAATACAATAAAGGAAATTTACTAACATGTAATGTTTAAGATGTAACTTTTGAATAATATAAATTTAATTTCCAAATTCCGAAACCGTGCTGTGTAATTCGAAATTTTTAATATACTTTATGCTTGATTATTTAGTTATTGATAGTTATTGATATTTTCAGATTTAATAAAAATTTTCTTTATAGTTTATATTTCATAAAATCACTAATAAATATTAAGTTTAACATACAAAACGTTAAGAAAACAATTATAAATTGGACATGTGAAAAAATGGAAATGCTTTTGATACGTTAATATACTATTGATTCAGTCATATTTTCAGCCCTATAGTATTCATAACGAATTCTAAATTTGTTTATATATTGAGAAAGTTTTGCATTATACTTAAATACATTTTCTAAAAATTTACATTACATCAGAACTCTAATCACTGGAATCTAATCACTGCATTTCAAACATTAAAATAAATGCATTATTTCATCCAATAAAGATACGTTTGAAATTCAATATTTTCCGGTCTTATAACATTTTGTTCAAACTTTACCATTTCAAAGATTTTCTGTCTTGCAGTTCAAATTATAATCCTTAGAAAAAAATTAATTAGAAATAAAAATTGTCTCTTCGTGAGAAAACAGCTGCAGATGAATGTAATGTTCTTCAAAGCAAAAGCGAAATTTTTGAAAAGAGATTAATTAGTTTTGAATGTAACTACTAACCGTTTACCTGTTTGGCATATTTAATTTCAAATAAAGTTGACTGGTGTCATAAATACTGGACAAAAGGAAATCTTTCGACAACAATCATGTTAACAGTGTTTTATTTTATGTAAATTTTCAATTCAAATTACTTTCAGTAAAAATACAAATTCTCCACTTTTTCTTTCCTATTAATATAATTTCTAAGTTTGATGTTTTTGTCAATAAAATGCAAGTAACTGTTTACATGTTACTACTAGAATAAATCATAATGTCATGTAGTTACCTGTTATTTTAAATTCAATGTTTAATCTTTAATTTTTTTTTTTAGATTTAAGAACTAAAGAATGATTGACGGATTAAAGTTAGGATGTCATTTTTTTATGTCAAACAGTAACTATGTTTAGTTCACTGTATTTTATGCTGAAAATTCATGAAATATGTTAACACAAGACGGAAAATTTGTATTTAAAAGCTGAGAATAAAATATTTAAGTGACTATATTATTTTTGTCATGAAAAAATAAATCTTAATATTAAATTACATTCGCTATGACAACATGTTAAATTTTCATTAAAAATTTTCTGTCAGTAAAAAATCTCCATTAATCATTTGCCAAAGCCAAAATAATTAACCCTATGACCAGAACTGGTCTTTATTTTCGCATTCCATCTTACCACAATTTACAAAACAATTTTTCAACTCCTACTATTAGCTCACACTCTCTATATATTTATGTATCTTGTTCAAATTTTCAATCGTTAATAAAATACTCTTTATTCATCCATTCAAGTTCAAGTACATTTTTTAAAACTTGTACTGGATGACAATTGATGTTAATACAGTTTTTTCAAATATTAATTCATTAATTAAATTTAATTAATTAATTTTAATTTTATATTTCATTTCTGTTCAAAAGTAGTGATTCACTCCATATTTATAGTCTCCTTCGCCTGCGCGACTGATCTTCGTCCGTGAACAGCCCTATTATCTTTTTACGTGTGAAGGTTTCGTTGTAAAGTTTGGTAATATTTGAAAATCAATACTTGAAAAACGGCATAATCATTAGATTTGAAATTTATATCAAGAAAAATATAATTTTTTACCTTTCAAACGCAGTTTGTCTAACAATTTTGTGAGAAATACTTTTCCAACTATTAATTTTTGATATTTTAGCTATTTATTTTTTATTTAATTTTTAATACATTTCAAAAATTTCTCGTATATAAGATAAGATATTTAGCAGGATATAAATTTAGGAATAAATATCATCAGTGGCAAAGCGTGTAGATCGCTGGAATTTTTTTTTTACCTAAGCAGGAATTGACTTTAAAAAGATGTTTTTATATTACTTGTTTAGGGTAGAGATCTCTTCAAAATATCACAATGTAAATGTAGGTCAGAGATAATTTTTCAAAACGTGGTACGAATAGAGTTCAAAATAGTCTACTAGGGCGTATGTGTCCCGACCGTAGTTTATCGTAGTAGTTGTTCTACGTAGTAGTTTCTTGAACGAAATTCTTAACATTTTTGGGCGATCGTTTGACGAAATTAACAATTTTTTTGCTCGGTTGTTTCACTAAATTCGTGTTTTATTTTGTTTTTTTGTCCGCGACTGTCTAACAAAATTCCACAGTTTCTTTGTGCAACCTTTTGACGAAATCTGCGACTTTTTCCACAAACGATTGGTAAATTTCGCGATTTTTTTCCACGATGGATTGATTTTGTGGAATTCCGTAAGAGAAAGGTGACGAAAGAAATTGCAGCTTTCACGAAATCTTAAAAGTATTCGTGAACGAATCACATACCTGTGAAAGAACCTTTTTATTCATTATAGGGGATTTTCTTATTTTATGTGTGAGTTGCGAAATCTCGCATTCTATTTCAAATCCTGACCTCAAAGAAAGTCGTCCCTCTCAAAAAACTCTTCAAATGGTGCCCCTGAGTACAGGTTTCAGATATGGCATTTGTTTTATTACAGACTGTATGCACAAAGCACTACAGCTTTTTTTTTTTCGTCCTTCTTTTTCTATAACTTAACATTTTTAAAAAATCGTGCCCTTCTTTTAAGAAGAGAATTTTAAAAAGTCCTTCCGGCCTGCACCGGGAGAAAAAGGTAGCTTTCCTATATCTTCGTTTTAAAATTTTAGCTAATGTTACACGAAAACAGCAAGTTAAAATGCAAAGAAACGTTTACAAAAGATTCCTTATTACTGAATTTGAATAAGAAATTCGCCAAATTATTGAGCAATATCCAAATTGGCTTTATTTATGAAGACTTATTTTGGTCACCAAATTTGGCGATATTTCGCCAAATGTCGCCAATTTTGGCGAGAATTTGGCGCTAACGGATATGAATATATAGTTTTATGCGTATGATTGGGAAAATTATTACAACAATGAAAGAAAATAATTTGCGAGTAATCGCGTTAATGTGCTGTTTTGTTTGAAAATGTCAGCCACCCTAGAATTTCAAACTGCTCTATCTCAGCCATTTTTTAAGATAGAGGTAAACCAAAAAATGCTCTGGATTCCTCGTATTAAGGCGTAACAATAAATTAAAAAATAAATTTGAATTTTTAATTTTTTTGTATATTTATTTTAGTTTTAAATTTTTAAGTGGCCGCCATCTTGAAACAAAATGGCGGACCAAGCTGGCCAACGAACTCGGTCGAGACATTGGTGAGCTTAATACACACAATTAGTTTCATCAAAATTGATTTATAAATACGAACGTTATCGTATGACATAGGTCAGATATATATATATATATATATATAATATATATATGGATATATCTATATATATAAATCAACATTTGAACGGAGGGTGGTTTTGGGGTCTGGGGGTCATGATCGGTGAAAATATATCGAAATTTTCCGGAACTGCTTTCCTCCGAACGGCTGCAATAGGTAGCTTTATACTTTTTTGTATTGAAAGCTACCTAAAAAAAAAAAATTAGTAAAGAATAAGAGCATCGGAGAAGTAAAGAAATCATTGTTCATGTAATATTTTTAAACTCCAAAATAAATTCAATATTACGTACAAACTCAATGGCTTTTTTTAACAAATGTTTATCAGAGGTTCATGAATTTTAATAAAACTGTACTGAGTTTGAGAGAGATACTACGCTATCAGCAAAATTAACTAACTAAACATAGTACTTAAACAATTTCAAAATCGTATTCATATTTCAAAAATAATGCACAATTTGGTAAGTTGAGCAACAAGAATAATAAAGTGTTTAAATGGCTTACTTTTAGAAAAATAAGCCGTTATTATATTTAGCCACAGGAGTCTAAATAATTGATTTTGTCTTTTATTTTAAAATAAAGGACAAGAAATGGGACTATTGAAACTGTTGCATTCATTCCATTTAACACAGAATTAAATGAACGTGAAATGAACGTGAAAAGAAATGATTCTTTCTAAGGGAAAACGAGCGAAGAAAAAACAGAAAAACAGAACAAAGGACAACAGAAGAAAGAACAAAAATAGCAGGAGTGCAGGCGACATGAAAGAGGGATGAAAAAGTGTACCAGTACCCAGAAACGTAAATGATAACTCTATATCTAGAGACATATATTTGCATCTAATTTTATAGAGGTGATCATTTTAGGGGATTCGAATCTTGCAGTATTAAAAATTATGACGTAATTATAAAATATCCATAAAAAGAATCGTCATATATATAAATAAAATTATTTTCCTGCAAAAGAAAATTCTAATGAAACTACGTAATTATAGTTCTAAAGCTAAGTATACAGACTGAAAATATTGGGTTATCATTTCTTTGTTTTTCTTTAATTTGAAATTCAAATATGCAACTGAATACCATATTAATTGGTGGCATATATATGATGCAAACTATTCCAGAAAATATCGTAATATGAATGGTAATACTGAATGCAAATGTATATGTGAACATGTGTATGCATAAAACTACTTCACGTCTTATCCAATATATTTAAATTGGTACTTCATCATACATGCTGATATTATGGAAAACTCTCTCTAAGAAATATTTTTTTTTAAACATAAAAGAAGAAGCATAACATTTATTCTACAATTTTTATATTTCCTAAGAACGCTTTTCAGTCCTGTCCACCTCCCCCCCACCAAAAAAAAAAGTTTTAAAAGAAAAGCCTTTCAGTAAACAAAAAAAAAAAAAAAAAACATTAGCCTTGCGGTACCCTCATCTTAAATGCAAACTAATTAAAGGATACTTCGAAACATAATTTCAGTATATTTTAAAATCTTTGATTTACCGTATATTCCGGCATGTAACGCGCTTTGGTGTATAACCCACACCTGAAATTTCAGACCACCTTTTCCTATTTTTAGGCATATTCGTCATAATATGTGCACTCCTTCTTTGCAAAGAATTCTCCATGAGTTAGTAGCAAAACATACAATAAAAAGACATAAAAACTAGTAGATTTCAAAAATTTTACACTGTCAGAAAAACTTGTCTTTATACACTATGAGGTAAAGCCAAGAGAGATGGCACGGTCGGAGAGATTGCGCACATAGAGGTTTGGGGGGAAGGGGTAGAGTGAGAGCGCAGCGACTCCAGGTAGTTGTACAACAACAGTAGTGGAGTGTCTACTTGAAAGTGCACGTTAATTGCTTTGAGCGTCTAAGATAAAGTATTGCTATTTTATTTTATTTTCCCAAAGTAAGTGCTTGAATTTTCATAGCTATTCGTCAGAATTTCTATACAATGTCAATAGTACACAATATTTTAAACTTAAACGATTTCTCATAAGCTACTAATCTAGACTAACAATGTGAACATCAACAGTTCGTTTTAGTAGCGGCCATGTTTAAATAAAAGACCGCGCAATCTCTCCCACCGAAATTGGAGAGTTTGCGCATCTGCTACTTAGGAGAGATGGCGCATCGTTCCCATTAGTTTTCATGCTAGGAGATATTACGCAGCTTATTGGTAAATTTGCATAAAAAAATGAAAAATGAAAATGGACTAATTTTAAGTTAAACGTGTTATTAAGTTACATAATTTTATTTTGTAATCTTATCTGGACTTGCTTTTTCTGATTCTTTAATTTTTTTTCGTTTAATTAAATTTTTTTAATCGTTTTTAAAATTATTTCCTTTTTCTGATTCTTTAAGCATTAGGTTGAAATATTCACTCCCAATACAATAATATTTGTTCTCAAAAACCTTACAGCAATGTCATTTAAGTGTAGTTATTATTGTTAACAATTTAATTGTAGTTATTATTAGTAACAATCTCTCCTACCCATGTGCGCAATCACACCAATCCTGTAAGGAGAGATTGCGCAAAATAACTTTCTTTGTTTTATTACAACTGTTTTATTAAATTTCAACATAACAACAAAATAGCAATGGAAATGCATAAAAAACAAATAAAGTAAAAATTATTCATGGATAGTTTAGCAAAAAATTAATACTTAGATTTTTTATTGCTGTTCTTTTGAATTGCACGCAGACTATCCTAGCTTTACCTTATTATTCCTCATTTTTCAACAAATAATTTCCGTACTCGTAGAAAAAAAAAAAAAAATTCCGTGAATTCTTCCCGAAAGTGTGAAGGAGAGGAAAAAATTCCAGTTATTTCCTGCACGCATGCGTAGTGGCTCTACTAATACTAAAATTCGAATTTATTTTAAAAATGAAAAAACTTAAAAATTCAATAAATTAAAATTTCAAATTTATTTAAGATTAAAAAAAACAAAAATTTTGTTTTCGAATTTAAAAAAGTAACAATTTTCTCATTCATTTAAAATTATTCACAATTTATTTTTTTAAAAACGCTCGCACTTAAAACATATTCCAAACAAACACATTTATAAACTACATAATAGTTGAAAGAAGAATCTATTTTATTCAAAATAGAAAATATTTCTTTTCGAATTTATTTAAAAATATAATATTAATGTTTTACATCTAACAATAAAATTAAAAGTATGTATAATTCAGATTTTTGTCCTCTATTAATACTAAAGTGTTAAAATCCCAAACACCATCTCATTAAGAGGAAATCTCCCAACAAATATCTTCAAAATTTCCAGCCTTTTAACCCCCAAAATTTTTAAGCCCTAAGACCCCATTTGAAAAAAAAAACCTAGCATCATTTCAAACACTTCTTTTAGCAAGTGTCCATTGGCGTAAACGGTAAGGTGCTGGACTCAAGGGCAGACAATTCCCTAGTTCAGCCAGAATGCATTCTTAAGATATATCGATAAATACTTCCGTAATAATCAGTAGATGGCAGCACAAGTAAATATATATTATTTTAAAATCGACGTTTCTCAAATAACGGAAAATTTCCCTCCTGTAACAGAGAAAAACTAAACGGGCATTCTTCAAATAACGGAAATATAGCAGCAGCATTGCTTTCATGAAAATTTCCGTGATTTGAAGGAAATATTTCTGAGAGTGTATAATAAACATTATTATGCTCACAACGTATGTTTATATTTTTGAAACAAATAGCATGTTCTTTAATTTGAAAAACTCAATTTTTATGCTCATTTCTTTCTTAATCATTAACTTTTATAACCAGCGTATAACTTGCACCTGTAAATTTCACATATCATATTTCTTGCATCAATAGTATATATATATGTCGATACGTCGACATATATGATAATGTAAATAACTTTTTATTACGATACTTGAAAATTTCTTTTGTTTTATATAAAGCAAATCATTTCAAGAAATAACATTTTTTGTTTTAAAACAATTTGTTTCTTAAATTTACCTAACATATATCTTACAAGTAAGTAATTAAAATAATTTAAACAGTTATTTAAAGTCATCAAAGTTCTTCGCTCTTCCTTAAAGTGATTTTCCTAGATCAAATCCTAGATCAAGATAGTGAAAATCACTTTTAAATAGGGAAATGACACATATTAACATCGTAAAGGAATTTAATTATTGATCATATCAACAACTGCCTGAATTTTTAGTGAGTAATAATGCTTGAATTCGAAGCATTGAAATTTAAATTCATTAAATTAAAGGAATTTCAATATATTTGCATTATTTAGAAAATAATTTTAATGGAAGTGACGCGATTTATGTCAATAAGGAATATTATTATAAATATCAGTTTTTGAATGCGAATTTACTCAATACAAATGAAAACCAACAAAGAACATTAATGCATTTGTTTGCTGTAATTTTAATATGTTATATTTTGCATAAGAACATAATTTTCGAGTCTATATTTTTTGGAATTAATAATGTATTCGAATATGTGTTTCAAATGTTCATCCCAGTTACGATAAGGTTAATTTAATATCAGTAATAACTAGCGGAGCATCGCTGGTCGGTTTTCCCAAACGAACCTCTAATAAAACAGATGTAGGGTTGGGAACCTCAATGCAAATAAACCCTTGCGAACTACGACCACACTGGTCTCAAATCAAACTAACCTTGAATTATTGGGATTTTTTTATTTCAACCCACATTAAATATTAATTTTCAGCATCATCATTCACGTTACTATGCGATATGTTGTATATCGATACGGCAAACTTCCAACTGAAATTTAATCACGGCAGCAGCAAAATTTACCGGAGAGTTCTTTTCGTTTCACAAAACATTTGTCAAAAAATCGCCGTAAAACATGAAAAAACGCAAAAATCGCAAGAAAATTCTGTAAAAATTTAAAAATCGCAGAGAAAAAAGTTAGTACATTGCGCTAAAGCATACATAAACCGGATTCCTTTCACAAAGGTCATAAAATCACTACAAATGCGAAAAAAATACTAAATATTGCTAAAAAGAATTTCGTGATACAGTCAAAATCATATAAAAATCGCGATAAATTCAAAAATCGCATAAACAAAATTTACTATATTGCGTTAAAAGATTGAAACCGGATTCCATTTATGCATGTCAAAAAATCGCTGCAAGCTAAGTAATCAATATACCGAAATAACGCTAAAAATTCCAAAAAAAAATTGCAAAAAATTAAAATATCACAGAGGAAGAAATTTAGTATTATTGGGCTAAAATATTAAAACCGAATTAATTTTACAAATGTCAAAAAATTACAACAAACGGCGAAAAAACACTAAAAGTCCAATAAACAATTTGCGAAAAATTCAAAAACCACTGTATGAATTTCTATTAAATTTAAAGGATAAGAGGATTATACTGGGTTAACAGAGTAAAACCGGATTCATTTTGATAATGTGAAAAATACAAAAAGTCGCATGCAAAACTGAATTAAAAAAATCCAATCAAATATCCCCATAAATGGCTTCGAGGTGTATAATATATACCTGCCAAATCCTGTAGCTCTGTGTATAGCTGCCTATTTAGAAAACAGCACACGCACGCCGACAGACAGACACCGAAACAACTCCGTTTACTTTTAAACATAATAAAACGCTTTGCTACATGGCCTTTCAAACTTTTATTCAATATGTAAAAACTAATCATTTTAAAGGTTACTTTATTCAATGAAAATTTGTGTGAAACCAGTAGAAGCACCCTATTTTGCTTATGTTAACCATAGGGAGCTTTACAGGTAAAATAATCAAACATTTAATATCACGGTAATCACAATAACGGATATCTGTGCATTTGTATCCTTAAATCCTTTATAGCACAAAAATCACGTTTCTTTAACGCAATCATGGAAAATCTCTTACTTTTATAAATGAGAATGTGCGTTGACTTTAGCGCGTAACAGAAAAATATATACGATTTCTCGAACAATAGGGGTAAAAAACTAAAACAAAATTCAACCAAGCGGCGTAGCATTTAGTGAAATTCTATAGTTCGTTTGTCATTATTTTTAAACCTTCATTTTCATTAACAAAAACTCATCATTTCATACTTGCATTCTAAAATGATTACATTAAAATGAAGCTGTTTTTTCGACGGTTTCAGTCGCGACGTTAGTCATGGAGTGCAGTTTTTCAGCTACTTTTAAATAAACGGTTGCTATGTTTAATTTCCAATTTAATATAAATCGTAGAAAATGTTAACACTGCTTCTAAAGTATTAAAGCTATAATATGTAGCCGCTGTATACAAATGAAGTAGGAAATAAAACATAGCAGCCGTTTATGTAGAGTGGAGTTTGACCGCACATTGAAAGCATTTAATAGAAAGTAAAGTCATATCTAGCAAATTATTTTAGTATTATTTGTCTCCTGAATTGTTTTCTTGAAATTGAAATGTCTGCATAAGAGTAAACGTTTTAACTTCAAATATAGTTAAGTGATGTTACTACGTCATATTAACGCACTTATAGTAAACGTTTTTAATTTTACGTGAAAAATTAGTATTTCCTTGTCAGAATGACATCAATTTCGGATATTAAAATAAAGCGAGTGGGTGTGAATTTTCATTGGCTTATAAAAACAAAGTACACATGTTATATATATTTTTTAATTCTTTAGAGTATGTGAAACAAGAAAAAAATAACTGAATTGGAAAATGAAAAAAAGCATGTGTATAATGATAAATTACGACAGGTGGTTGTAAAGATAAAGAGCAGTCTGGTAAATGACAGTAATTTTACTCATGTTCTGAAACGTATGTATATTGAGTTTCGCCCAAATCGGTCAAAAACTGTAGATTGTTGACCGATGCTTATTGTAATAGCTTAAAACGTATATGATATGTTTTACTGAAAATAATACTTAAAGTCAAATATTATTTATTAAAAATGGAAAACATGAGTATGATTTACTGAAAATTTATATGAATTTTTCATATAAAATTACTTTTTCTTATTTTATAAACTTTAAGGAAAATTAAAATGTGTTTAAAGTAGTTTGTTAAAACTGCTTAACAACTTAGTAATAATTTTATAGTACATATTATAATAAAGATAGATGTTTTTGGGTCTGTCTTTGCGTATGTGTAAATGTATGCTGTTTTCTGAAGATACCGCTGCTTGCAGAACTAGAATGTTCAAAAGGAAGGTAACTGCATATCTGAAGTTATGCACCTCGAAGCCTGTTTTTAGGATTTTTGAAAATTTTATGAGATTTTTAGCGGTGTTTCGAATTTTTCACATTAGTAAGAATAATCCGGTTTTTAATCATTTAGCTCATTTTAGCAAAGTCTGCCCAATTTATATGAGGTTTATTCAGAATTCGTACAGAGAATTTTAAATTTTTCACCAATTTTGTATGCGATTTTAAGCATAAAATTGCATACGAAATTTACATGAAGACAAACAAAATATATTACATACAAAATTGTTCACGTTTTGCGACGATTTTTTGTCATTTGTAAAAAGGAATTTGGGTTCAATCTTTTGGCCAAATACAGTAAATTTCGACTTCTGTAAATTTTGAATTTTTCGCGAATTTTGTTTTGAGATTTTTGATATTTTTACTATTATTGTATGCATTTTTTAGCGTTTTTTTTACGTTTTTGGCAAAATTCGGTTTTAATCTTTGAGTGTATTACAGTAAATTTTGTTCTCTGGAATTTCTAAAATTTTCATGATCTTTTAACACTTTTTAGCGTTCTGAGGCGCTTTTTTTTAAAAAAAGCAAAAAGTACCTTCTGGTAAATTTTGCTACTGTCATGAATAAATTCAATTTGAAAAATTGCATATCGATTCCTATAGAAACTCGAACAATGATGCTGAAAAATCGAATTTAGTCTGTGTCGATGTAAAATATCACAAAAGTAACTAAATTAATTAAAAGATGATTCACAAAAATTTTATAAATTCAACAATATATTTAAAAAAAATTTTTAATGGAAATTTACGTTAAAATATATATACTTCTAAAGACTACATACTTCTTCTTACCTTCAAGTTATCTTCAAATACGCTGTTATATTTAATAAAGCTTTACCCATAGGAAACTTTCTTGTTGTTTAGAATATATGTTTAACTTTGGAGTTCAAATACCGCTTATCTCTAAACAATCCATTAATTCCATGTTTTATGCATGCAAAATGGAACGGTATTTTCGTACAAATTCTTTCATAAATATTTTATGAAACATTTTCCAAAAACTTTCGGATTAATATATGAATATTATGAAATCTTTCAGAAGTTTTTAAATACATTTTTAGAATTTTATAGACCAAAAATGCATTTTCATAGAATTTTTTGTTATATTTTCCATTGTTATTTTTCAAAAATTTAAATTGAGCATTCAAAAGGTTTTTTTTATGTTATACAGTATTCTACTAATATAAATAGGTGAAAGGTAAATAATATCTATGATTATTTATGTATAGCATATTGATTTAATATGTTACATGTGCTTATTTTACGTTCATAAAATATTATTTTATATATTAATGAAACAATTCTATATTGATAAAAAAATTCTAAGATCTAAATTATTTTACATTAAAGTTTTATTTTTTTATAATTCCGTTAAATAATTATCTGTTATTTTTCATCTAATATTTCATAAAGGGTAATTCTATTCCAAAAATAATCAAGTACGTTAATTGTTATAGTGGAATGTTCAAAAAATATTTTGTAAAATTTAATGTTAAGGAAATCTTTAAAAAGTACTTTCATTTTTCCTCACGGCATGTGACCTTAAAACATCCTAATTTTTTCTGCGTATAACTTCTGGGAAGATGCTTCTGTTTTACAGTACATACTTCTAAAATGTCTTATAAAAGATATCGTTTTTTTATTATTATTATGCTAATAAACATAAAAATAAGCCAAATTTAAATGTGCAATGAAAGTATAAAGAAAATGTTTCTTTAAAAATTCCAATTTTGTTGTTAATCTTTGTTTATTGCCTGTTTATTAGTAGTGGATTATATTCTTCTTTTAACGGGTGTCCTGGGCTGTTTGGACCATGAATGCAAAAGAAAATAACACCTCAAAACAATAATTCAATCATGTTTATAAAGCAAACGATCCTTCTTTAATTCCATAGATATTTCCAGAAATACTTTATTTTTAAATATATGGTACAGATGCAGCAAAATAACCATTTAGATAAGTACGAGAATCTTTTTTTCAACCTCCAATCGAGCAGCCAAACAGCTAGGCAAGTGATAAGAGGTACGGATGCGCAGTGGATGACTGCCCATCTCCCTAATTATAATCTTTTCTACTACCGACGCCAGCTCGTCATTTTGAGCTGAACTGTAGGCACGTAAAACATGGCTGGTACGATTGATGCTCTCGCCAAGTGCATGTAGTGTTATCCGCTTTATTCAAGCAGAAGGGAATAGTGCACCAGAAATTCACCGAGTTGTTCTCATTTATGATAACGCTTTCCCTCGCAGTGCTGCTGTAATCAAACAGCTGCTGGGGCAGTTTAAATTTCACGTGTATGATGTATAGCCCCGATTTAGTGCCAAGTTTTTTCCATCTCTTCCCTGAATTAAAGCACTGGCTTGGAGGCAAAAGTTTCCAGACGAATGTTGAGCTTCAAGCCACCGCTCAGGCTCATCTCGCATCACTGGCAGCAACGTTCTTCGAAGAGGGAATAGGAAAGTTCGTCCACCGATATAACAAATGCCTCAATTTTGACGGCGATTATATAGTAAATTAACTATGTTTCTACATAACTTTTGGTAATACATTCATTTTGTTCTTTACTTTTGTCTCCTTTTATGATCCATTGGATGTTGAAAAAAAAACAATAACACTCGTATAATTATTTAATTATTCCTTTCTCGAATTATCATGAAGGATATGATTAATATTATTAAGTTTTAAATATAGAGAAAACGTGCTGTGTTTTTAAACCACACAGCGAATATTTTTTTAAAGACAAACCATATAAAAATACAGGGTGATTATAAAAAATTATCCCGATATATGAGCTCCTAGCTATCATATCGTTCACAGAAACTGAATGAAATTTTTGTTTAAAGGATTTAGAGGTATGTGCTCAAGAATCACATATTAAAAACAACAGTTAAAGTCTAACAGTTATGGTTACAGTGGAAAAATTTCGAACATTTCAAATGACAACACCTACTTTTTTATTGGAATGTGATTTTCATAGTGAAAATCCATAAATAGCGTTGGAACGGTACGTGTAGCACGAAAATCGCCTGCGCAAAACAGACTAAGAAGAAAAGCGAAAACATCCAATAAGAACAGAGAAGCTAAAGAAAGGAAAACATTTTATTGTGTTTCACAAACTTTTCACGTGACCTTCTTCACACACGATGACACTCTGCATGCGACAGATGGTGGATAGCACTGAAGCATATGCCATGGTAAGAGGTTTCTGTTGAACCTGACATCATATGGAATTTTTCAAACCAGATGCAGTTTGCGTATTAAATGCATACAGATTGGATTTCAGGTATCCCCACAGCCAGAAGTCCCTTGGAGTGAGATCGGGAAAATTGGCGGTCACAGAAACTTGAAATGGTGGGAGATAACTCTATCACCAAACTATTGTGTTAAGAAACGTTTGAAAGAAGACCCCACATATGGGGGAGTGCAATCTTGCATCCACACGACGTAAGATAGAGCAATTCGCTGTTAAAAATTGGGAATTACCTAATTAGTCAACATTTCTGATAGCGTTAACCTGTTAGCGTACACGATTGTAGACCTGTGGCAGTAACCTCTTCAAAAAAGCAAGAGCCGAGGATGAAGGTTCTTATTATACCGCACTACACAGTCAGTTTTTCCTCGTGTAATGGAAGAGAAATCACGTAATGGGGATTATTGGCAGCACAGTGCACATAGTTCTTCCAATTAACGTTACCAGTTAACGAGAAATGGGCCTTGTCCGATCATAGAATGCGTAAAGCCCAGCTGTCATCCCCGTAATACCGGATGAGAAATTCAATCGCAAAATCTAGCTGTTCTTGCTTATCACCCGCTTGTAACAACTGGATATGCTAGAACCGATACGGAAACATGAGGAGAACAAAGCGCAGAATGTTGCGAATCTTAGAATTCGGTAACTGTGGAACGTATGAAACACCACTTACGCTTGAAAGAGAAACTTCCGCTTATCGTCTCAAGGACTTCCGCAACAGCCTCTACAAGAACGGAAGGTCGTCGAAGCCGAGATCGTTCGCATGTGCAACCAGTTTCTTAAAATTTGCGTATAAAGTCCAGCACAGCTTTTACAGTACACGAGCCTCGGCGTAGCCCATGGTTTCTGCGGTAGATACGCAATTCCTCTGTGATATTTTGTCCGTTTAGGTAATAAATCTTTGTAATTTCCCCACATTCTTTCCCTATAAGCAGAATGTTGTTCAGAGTGCAAGAAATCAAGATGCGCGGCGTAAATCTCAGAGTGCATTTTCTGTCACTTAAGACGACGACGTCAGTCATGACGGTGTCTTAAGCCGAACCGACAAATCTGCGTACCTTATTCTTTTCTTCTCATTTCGAAGAAGATCCAGTAGGCTGGGATCAGAGAAGAAGACACAATGTGAAATGTGACGTCATTAGAGCAGGAAATCGTGCCCTGCTGAGAGCCACATTTGTTTTCTCTTTCCTTCTTATTCTGTCTCGAGCCAGCGGGTTTCGTGCTACAGGTACCGTTCCAACGCTATTTATAGTTTTTCATGAAGGAGATCACATTCGAATAAAAAAGTAGGTGTTGCCATTTCAAAGTTTCGAAATTTGTCACTTTGACCTCAACTGTTAAAGTTTAACTGTTGTAGCGCATACCTCAAAATACTTTAAACCAAAATTTCATTCAAGTTCTGTGAACGGTATGATAGCTAGGGACTCATATATCGGGATAGTTTTTTTTTATAATAACCATGTATATTGAAACATTTTAATTAACTCTTTGAGTAAACAGCATTAAAATAGAAAAAAATTAAGTTTTGAAAAACTTTAACTTTTTTAAATACCTCATATCATTCATAACTACTATCTACTATATATATATATATATATATATATATATATAATGCAAATAGATTTCATTATTAGTTAGGTACGTTTTCAGAGATTGTTTTAGTATATGGTATATCATTCTACGTTGCTTAGTTATAGATTATTGGGGAATGTTCTATAATCACGAGACCTTGATTATGAAATATTAGCCTTTTTAAAAAGTTCTACTCGACGTATTTTGATGAGATTTGCATTGTTAGTAAGATACATTTTCAGGAATGGTTTTAAAATATTGCATTTTCTTCTACCTTTCTCGTTATACAATTATCGGTGAAAGTTCTATAATCAGGTAAACCCTATTATGAAAAATGTGCCTTTTAAAAGATTTTACTGAATGGATTTCGTTAAGAGTTGCATTGTTAGTTAGTTAAGTGGTCAGGGATGGTTTTCTAGTATGTTGCATATCATTATATCGTTCTTTAACAAATCCTACTGTAAATAATTAACTAAAAGAGTTGATCCTTAACAACCCGAATTTTTCTCTCCCACATTGGAACATGTACTAGCACAATAGCGTTTGTATCGTTGTCAGCAATGTTCATATTGCTTTAAAATACAAGGTCAAATTCACCAACATACATCGTTTGATCCAAGATTTATTTGGAATATTCGACCAGCGTAGTGGGCGAAGCCTCCAAGTATGTTTATTAAACATAAAGGCTTGCTTTACAGTCAAAAGAAAACGTAAATAAAATACTTATTGTAAATTACAATTCTTTCCGATCTCGATGCCATTAATTACAATACTTCATACTAAATACTTCAATACTTCATATTGCTAAATATAGTTAATTTCAATATAAAAACAAAACATTAAAATTTGTATAAAATACGTTTACAAGCAGTTTCTTTCTTTTTTTTTAAATTTTCATGAAAGTTTCAAATTTTCTTACTGAAGTCATAAAGTATAAAGGAAACGTGATTTGATTGAATAATATAAAATAATGTTTCTGAAAAAATTACAAGCACATATAAATCCTTGAAATATTTTAAATAATTCTTTGCTTAGGCAGCATTAGATTACAAAAGATTTTAACTTTTATGTACTTCAAACTTTTAAAATGTAATTTACTATTTTTAACCTTTATAAACGACGTAAGAAATTCTCATACATAGCATTTCTTGTTTTTAATATGAATTTTTCATGAGCTTAAAAAATTCATCTTTATGTAGTGTGGAAAGTTTCTTAACTTTTGTTATATCTTATTCAAATTCTCTCTTCAAGTGACATTGTTCTCATTTTTCATTTATTTTGTTTCAGCTTTATAAAAAGGACAAAACTTTTATGTTAGAATTAGGTATAAATGAAATAAAAAAAAAATTCTTGTTTTGAGTTTTGACATTAGAAACAGAACTATCAGAAGTTATTATATTTTCGTATTTACTTTACTTTTATAAACCACAGATTTTATTCATTTTAATTTCAAAATTTATAATGCTATTTTTTATATGTATACGCACATACGTGATATCATTTCTTTTATTCGTTATATTTTGGCTAAGTAAATAACAATTGAACAAATATATTATAAAACATATAAATAACAGAAACATTTTTTTCACACTTTTTACGTTCATAATTAATCTAGAAATCCATTCAATTGTACAAAAATCCAATACATCAAAACTGAAGCAAGTGAATGATAGTCTATTAATTAATTATAGCTATTTTTGGAAAGATAAAATTAGTATAATAAAATGTTTTAAATAGATCATTTTGTGTGAGAGCACGAACGAATGTTATTCTGATGCTTCTTTTTTTCCGAAATATAAAAATTACAAAATTATGAACGAAAAGAAATTTCAAACTTTTCTATAGTTAAACTGAAAATTACAAATTAAACTATGAGGCCTCTAACAGTAGTTAAGGGTTAATGCTGTGTTTCACCTATCACGTAAAGGCTGTAAAGTATGAACTTCTATATATGTATGAGATTTATTGTCATGCAATAGCACTCGTATTTATGAGACTGGACATGCATATAAGGATTAGCAAGATCTCGACCGCGTACGTTGACCACCTTGATCTGCCATCCTGTTTCAAAATTATCGCCAGGACAAAATTTAAAACTAAAGAAAATGTACAAACAGGTAAGAAATTAGGCTTTGATATACAGATCCCATAACATCTTTTGTTTCGCTTTTATAGTACACTGTATATAGTATGTTAAAAATGGCTAAGATACAGCTTTTTGAAGTCCTAGCGTGGCTGATATTTCTAAATGAGACTGTGGTTAAAACATAAAGGATTCAAACGATAAGCGTATTAAACATAACGAATTATTCCGCGATTGAGTTAGTTAAACTATTTTATGTTTCAGGAAATGTGGTTTCTAGCAAACTGATTTCAGTGTTGTAAATAGTGTTCCAATTCTCATACGCTTAAATCTACATAGTCATATCATAAAATAATGTCATATCTATCTATCTATCTATCTATCTATATATATATATATAATAAAGATATATAATATATAATAAGATATATATATACATAATATATAATATATAATATATAATATATAATAATATATATATATATATATATATATATAATAAGATATATATATCTTATATATCTTATATATATGTCCACTGAAGTAACGTGACTACCTTTGTAGGTTTTCACACTCCTTGAGTTGTGGTAAAGCAAGAGCCGTCGCAAAGCCTAGCATATGACCTAGAAACCGGCTCCCCTCCTGTGGTTTCGGCGACGAAGTCGCTGGGTGCTCTCGGCGGTTCATCGAGTGCCCGCTCCTGCGGAAGTTTCCTCCGAGATGTGGGGTTACTCGTGTAGGGACCTATGTCGTCGACACTTGGTGAATTGGCTTGGGGGTCCGCAGTGGGGAGCGGCCCCAGGCCGATCGCAGCGCCGTAGCGAGACAAAGCTAGTGATGCGATATAAGTCCTTTAGAGACTTGAAAGCGATGGTCGGAACGCGAGCCTACTCCCCGTGGGCCTCTGGCGGCGCAAGCTCATTTTATATCTTATATATATATATATATATCGGCATTCATAAAATATTCACACACACGCATGCGCACGAACACGTTCGTACGTATCAGTATCCGTCAGCATAATACTCGCACCTAGTACGGCAATGATTTGGTGACAAAAATTGGTCGACATATATGAAGGCAACTTGGTGATAGCTTGCCATGTTGATATGATTGCTTGTGCATTTTATGTCGGAATGCATTTTATGTCGGCTTATGCATTTTATGTGCCATGATGGCATGATTGTTTAATGAGAATTTAGCCAGCATTTGGCAACATTCTCATTAAAATTCAGTATTGACAAAAAGTAGGAATTTTCTAAAATCAGTTTCAACGTATTTAAACATCGTTTTTTCAACAAAATTAGCTGAATTCTTAAATACAATGAAAAAGGAAGATTCTTTTCTACTTGTACAGCCGTAACGGACTTCTTTTACATTACATTTAAACAGGACATGTTAACGCCAATATTGCTAGAAAAAGACGAAAAGCAACGTTGCCAATCAGTTATGGAAGAACTAAGATGATGCTAAACAGGTTTTGAAATTATCAGAAACATTCTCATAATGTCGCGATAACGTGTCAAACTCAAACAATCCAAATACATAAATATTGATCGAAATTGAATACGAGACTATTGCTTAAAGTAACAATATCCAGTCCGAAATTTCAATGCTCCGAAAAGTTAAACGTTGTTAAAACATTATAACTTTCAACATTTCAAATAGAAATCGTTATTTCGATAATTATATACAAGTATGTATATAATTTGTGTAGTAATCAAATAATATGTATAAATATCTAGAAAATTATTGTTTTCATTTATATATTTAATACAGTTCTAAATAATAGATTTTTGTTGCGACAATTGCGTTTACAAAATGAATATTTTCAAAAATAGACGCAAAATATTTTATCAACAATCAAGAATATTTTATTCTATAAGCTTTTCATTAAGAATAATTTTTAAAATTACATATTAATTTCAGTTAAAGCTATTGCTTCTAAATTTATTTGCGGAACATATTTTATGGAAAAATAACTTTTATTTTAGTGTAATGTAAATCGAGAAATTCAGATGATTGACAGATGATTTATTTTAGTGTAACAAATAATGTGTGTGGAGACATTCATATTATTAAAGTTCAGATGATTAAAAGTTGTTTTTCTTTTTTTTCAATTCTTCTTTATAGCAACTTTATAGTGTTTTCTGAAAAGAAATACTAGTCCGAAAAATATTTATTAGGAAGATAACTTTTATTTTAGTGTAACAAATAATGTGTGTGGAGAAATTCATATTATTAAAGTTCAGATGATTAAAAGTTTTTTTCTGTCTTTTTTAATTTACTTTTTAGAGCAACTTTAAAATAATGCCTTTAAAGAAATACCATTCCGACATAAAAATGACATCTTCCAGTACGCTGTTGCTGTTTTGAGAAAAAAACTCTTTCTGAAAGAGAAAGGTTTTTCTCCCTTCATCTCACAAAAACAAGATTGAAAGTATAACAATGTACCCCAAATCCAGCAACATAACTCGATACGCTTGGTGAAATGTTTTATTGTTCCTATGCGTCTCATTCCGCATAGAATTAGCTTTTATTTTTCCAAATATTTTTCCTCAAACAACACATGATATCATGTCATTTTCATAGATATTTTTTCAAAATCTTATAAAGATATATACTTTTTTATTTTATATAAAAGATGCTTTGTACTTCCATTTTTTATAACATTAGTTTATGGGTGGACACCAGTTTGAACATCCGAAAAAATAATTTATGTACTTTTATGGGTTTCAGAAACAACATAGACTTATGGGGAGACGAGTGAGGGATTTCAATATAAGTAATGCTTGGAAATGTTTCGTATCTGATTCATAAAAAAGAAAATAATAAATCGTCTTTGGTATGAATGTAAACTAAGTAAATCCGGAAATGGAATATCACACCCGGCCGCTTACATTTCTCAAACATAAAACAAAATAATAATAATAATAATAATAATAATGCAATGAATCTTTGCCATACTTTCTAAGAAATTGCGTAGGATTGCTTCAAAAATTGAATATTTGTAAAAATGAAATCATTTAAAAAATTTCCAATTTGTCATCATAAAAATGTACTTAAAATGCTTGTAAAAATCGAAAAATGAAAATATGAAAAAATTCTACGTATAGCGCCATGGAGAATTTAATTCTGAACGTTTTTATTAAAATTTAAAGGAAATCAATCGAATGGTTATCAAGAAATCCAAGTGGACAGGTGCCAAAAAAAAATATTTTAAAATTTAAAGTTAGGTTTAGCGGCAATTAAATACAGTGACATAGTTGTCACTGTAAGTTTTGTAAATATTAAATGTATATTTTTTAATGTTTTTTAATCTATTTTACATAATATATTCTATGCAAAATCTAAGATTTTTTTTAAGTTTTTTAAAATAGTGCCTCCACCCGTCCTTAAATTAGAAAACAAAACAAAAAATGCACTTCAAAAAAAAAAAAGAGGAGGTGGGTGTGGGTATATACTGTGATATACCCACCCCTCAACTAATAAATATTTCGTCTAACTTACATTTTTCACGCTGTATTTTGGACTCGACTACTGTATTTATTTTATTTTAATTTTTTAAGCGAAAGTGGGTTAAAAGTATACGCAATAACGCTTTTGCTTTGCACTTTATTGAAAAGAGAAATGAATCAAGTTTAGGTCAACGAATCTGACTGGTGAACTTTTGTTAGCCGAAGTACCACTGAAGTTAAAATTTAAAACAGGTTGGAGAAATAAATATGGTGTTATAAAATGAAAACGATGTTTTTGCAACTGTGCAATTAATTATAAAGCATACAAGGAAATGAAGATTCTTTTATCACAATAGTACTTTTGTAAAAAAGGCACAACAATCTATATATTTTTAAATATTTAAAAATACTTTTGATGAATTTTTTTTAATATTTACAAGCAAATTTATTTCGAAAATGGGCATCTAATATTGCATATATTAATGCAAATTTTCACTACAAATGACAAGGTTTCAAATTTGCTTCCGCTTAACAGAGTTTAAGCAAATTTCATGGATGTCAGTATTACATAGCCCGGTGTTCATATCAAATAAAGTACATGAACGATGATTAAATACATTCGTGGCATTTATTTCACACGTTCGTTTTATGTAACAACCTTCGATTTCCAAGAAAAAGATTTTGACAGGTCGAGTGAATTGAAAAAAAAAATGCGGTAAAAACGAGTAACGAAGGTTGTCATTGAAAACAATTTCACTGATAAATAGAGTGTGAAAAATCATTTTTTAACGTAGAAGCTTGAAATTACTTTGTTGCATATTGGAATAAAAGTAATAAAAAATTATATTTATATTTGTATTTGTTAGAAAAAGTTAAATGCATTGCAAATTAACAAAATAACAAAATTATTAAAGTTAAACATGATTAAGTTTTTAATTGTTGCTTTTTAACACTTTCCAACATAGTAGAAAAGTATTTAGGAATTCGGTTTCCTGTCGTCTGTCTGTCTGTCCGTGTTCTAATTCACGCAAATATACTCAGATTGCTATGAAATTGACATATGTTATTGATATATGTAATGACATGTTCGGTACTAAAAATGAAGTATGTAGTACTTATAGTTCATTTACAGGGCACTCAAAAGGATGACATTACCCGCATAGCATGCATGGTCACAGTGACGTCACTGTGACGTTACTGCGAGTCACAATTGTCACGGCACATCTGTGACCAAAATGCCACCCTTCAGAGAGGTTACATTGGGACTTAAGTGTGAACTTCCTTAAAAACTCTAAAAAAGATACAGGACTATTTCAAAACATGTTATTTATAGTCAAAAATACTTTTCTGGTCAATTTTTAAATTTTTGTGACGTCATTGCAAGTCACGCATGTTACGTTATACCTGTTACTAAAATATACTACCCTATCGTGAACTCACACTGTGGGAAAAATGTGAATTTTAAAAATATTTGAAAATGAGAAGAAACATTTTACTTAGTGCCATCTTTCTTCATTTGACACATTTGAGAGCCTTTGACCTTAGTAATTTTTGTTGCCCCTTGTAAATTAATTTATAGTCACTTATTCCTTTATCTAGCTAAAAAAATGATCAGCATATATATGTATATATATATATATATATATATATATATAATTTTTTGTAACTATGCAATTGTAGATTACCATACAAAGGTAATTAGATATGAAAACTAGAAAACGTTTTTAATTTTATAATTTATTTTTTAATTTAAAAAAGTTTTATTTTCTATGAAAAATTAATAATTTGTGTTAAAACAACTTCAAACAATTGTATCAATTATAAATTACTTCTACTATTGATAAAGGCTGAAAAATAATATAGTGGAAGGAGGTGCTTGTTCATTGCGAAGTGCCATTAAAATGTGAAGCCACAATGTGGTCAAAATGTAAATACAGATAATGGGATATACTGAGAAAATTAAAGTTTATTTTTTGTATGCTAGTGCTTTAGTTAAATTGCTGTGTACCTTTATGGATGAAGTAGATTATGAATATCATAAACGTATAAAATAAGTAATTTGCTCCTCTTAGAAGTATAAAACTATTTCATTTTATCTCCAGAAATGTCCATATAATTTTTTTAGCTATTCAAGCCTTATTTAAAAAAATAAATAAAATCAATTCTCTAGGCATTATTTAATTTAAATATTACATTTAGTAAACTTGACATAAAATAAAAGAAAAGAAATGGAATTATTTCAGTGAATTGCACATCTGTTAACAGGAAGTTGAAAACATTTTTTTTTTTTTTATGATTGCTAAGTAAATTGACCAGCTGCTCAATATTTGTAAAATGAACTCGCCGAAATTATCGTCTGCGGTGAAGCTATTTCGAAAAGTGGTTGGTTTCATTCGAAGGGTTTATTTATTAAGTCAAAGAGTTGCAAGGATATGGTTTCCCGTTTCGTTTCATGTTCTTTTTTTTTAGTGCTAATGCAGACCACTAAACAGTAAAACACGACATTTAATTGTTGGAACGGAACATGCAAGAAATGTTCTCTTGAAAAAACTGTCGTTTTATCGGATTTAAGAATTCAGATTAAAATATAAGTCCGAAAATGCTTACAATTGCGTTGGCGGTTATGATATGTATTCGTCAATGCTATTGTAATGTTTTTGTACTTAATTTACTTGAAAAACACTAGTATTCCTCGGATTACTTCCAAGATGCCATAAAGAATTACATTTGCTAAAAAAAAGGTATGTAAAAATGTTATTTTTTCAATCTACATAATTAAAGTGTAGAAAGAACACCAACAGCAAAGCTTGAAATTTTTTTGTTGTTATGTATACTAGTAAGAATTTAAATATTAATTAAATGTTAACTATTTGATATTAATATTAGATTTATTATTTTTTAATTGTATCATATAAATTATCTGTATTGTTAAAACAATTCAAAATATCAGTAATGTTCACTAAACTGCATTCTAAAACTTATACAGTAAATCTCAAATCAGATTGTACGGTATACTATGTATTATGGTATCAGAATCATAGAAAATGTTACTGTGGTTCTTGCCCCGGAATCAAACATCAAGCCAGATAGATATCATGTCATTGGCGTCATCATATATTACTATCGATGAATCGTAAATTATTAGAAAATTGTACAATTTCTTCACATCAGATGCTAAATAGAGTGGCTGCGGTGCAGTGCGTTATCAACAAAAAATGATCGGTGTTTCCAAAAAATAATCTATTGCAAAACTTATTATTTAAAAAAAGATAGCAGTTTCATAAATATAGGTATATATATTTTTTTAATAAATTATTATTTTTTTTTAATTAGCAAAAAATTTTTCTTATTTTTTATAGTTATCATTTATAGATAAAGTAATAGCAGTCAAATACTGCAGTAATTAAAACGTAATTAAAACACATATAGTATTTAAAATAGAGGTTCCATGCATGATTTATAGCATGATGTCAAGATATGTCATGCATGATGTCAAGATATGTCATGCATGATGTCAAGATATGTCAACATTACGTGCATAAAAATAATCAATATTGATAAAATAATAAAATAATTATTCAGTTTAGGTAATTTTTCTAGTTGTGTTATCGAATTTTTTTACCGTAAAAATTTATATTTAAGTTCTGCATTTAGTATTCTATCAAAAACTATAAATGAAATAATTTGTAAAGAAAAAATATATAATCTTTTTTTGCGTTTATGATCTTAATTTTAAATTCCATTTGCTCCGAAAAATGTTTTACTGCTTGATACAATGTTTATTATTTAATAATATCTCACAATAGATAGATCTATTATTTAAATGGATTCCAAACATAAATATTTCACAATGCTTATTTTAAAATCCATATTTATATTTTCATTAAAGTTGTTCTCAAATCCAAAATAACTAATTTCTGACATATTTCTGAATTAGTTTTTATTCGGAAACACATGAAATTGGCAGGTGTTCTTAATCAGAATATATTTAATAGAATGGCGTTTTCCATTTTTTGATAACGGCAGAAGATGTTTCAGAAAACACTATCAAAGTCGGTGTTTTAAACCGAATTTCCGACGCGCAGCGTGAGAAACGGGAAAAACGTGACCGAAATTGATCTTAAGTATTTCATTTATCTTAAAATGGAAAACGCTATTCATTCCAAATCTCTTTAATAATCAGGCATGCAAGTGCCATGCGTTTAAATTTTTTTTTCATAAATGTGCCAGAAAGTTTCGTGATACTGAGAGAGGGGAAATATGGCAAAGTATACATCCGAACAATCCGGATAGGATTCGGGTAAAATCTGGTCACCCTATCCGATGCAGATTCGTCACATTTTTCACATTGAAGTCGCACGGTGACTTCACAAAGTAGTCACATTGTGAGGTCACAGAAAGCCTTGAAAACGGCCATAACGACCTCACATTTATGTCACAGTGACTTCACATCGACGTCACTTGACGTCACGACGACGGTCACAAAGTCACCGAGGCTAACGAAAAAGAAAGGCTACCGCGGTGCTTTACAAGTATCTTTTTTTACAGACCGCCGGAGTCACGTGATGCTCGAATGCACCAATGCAGGTGTACGAAAAGAGCATCACGTCACTCTAGCGGTCTGTAAAAAAATATAAGTGGAATGCACCGCGGTAGCCTGTCGTTTTCGTTAGCCTCGCAAAGTCACAGTGTGACTTCACACTGACGTCGCCGTGACGTCACCATGCCTTACGGGTACAATATGGTCTAAGGAGAGAAATCCCTTGCAGTGTATTTTAATGGTGTTAAACTATTTCAAATACATGGAAATTGATATACAATAGTGAAGGGCACTACAAGATGCTTACTATCGAATATGGTAAGTGCAGCACTTATAATTTGTTTACAGGGAAACTTGAAAGAATTCAATTACATTACAGTATATAGGGAAAAATCGTTTGCGATGCATTTTAATCATGTTACAATATTACAAACATAATTAAATTGATCAATTTATGATTCGCAGTAAAACATTATTTTTGTAGAAAATGGGGTGTAAAGCATTTATCATTCATTTACAGGGATCTACAAAAGTATTCAGTTACATAATGGGCTACGGAGAAAAACTGTTTACAGCGTATTTTAATTACCTTACACTATTTCAAATGTAATGAAATTGATATACATTACTGAGGTTTACTACAAGATACTTGTAGTATAATATAAATTGCATAGCATTTATCGTTCATTTACAGGGATACACAAAAAATTTCGGATACAGTACTGTATCCGAAGTATTGTTCATAAGCGATAATTGCTGGAAATGCGCTTTCAATTACGTATGCGTTTAACTTATTTTTTTGCATACTATTGTGGTTGCATAAATGCTATAGATAATATACAGGACTACACAAAATGATTCGTAAGCAGTACTGTGTACAAATGGGAATTCTTAAAGGGTTTTTTTTTTTTTTAATTTAGTTATGTATTTTCAAGCTTAACTATATTTAGTATGCTAAGAGATTTTTGTAGAATATAAATAAAACCATATGCTGGGCGACGCAAAGAACTAGATACATGGCTGCTTATGTATGATAATTTCTGGAACTGCGCTTTGAGGAGTTTACAGCGTATTTATACTAGAATGAAACTTTAGATCATAAATGGTGTACATAAAAATATAATAAATAATGCTAAACTTCTTAAGGAACAGGGCTGTACAAATATGCTTCCGTCTAATGGTAGAAACTGCTGAAGGTGAATTTTCAACTTGGTTACGTGTTTTCTTACTAAACTAAATAGCAGCATACTACATAGAGTAGATCAAAATCTATGGATTAAATAGAGGGCTGTACAAAAGAATTGGAGTACTTTTCTGGTTATGGTCTGTAATTGCTGAAATCTGGAATTCAAACGTATTTTTGTGTTTTCAGAAATGCTTAAATAGGTATTATTTACCTTATTAAACAGCGAATGTTTGTTAAAGTATTCCGGAAGTGTTGGAAAGTGTTTCATAATATATGATTGATGCATGATTTTACTTTCTTGTTAGAAATATGATTAGGATTATGTTAAATTAATCCATACATATCGTCGCTACCATGTAAAACTATCTAATGTGAAAAAATGACTTTTTTATTACTTTTAAAACTGGGCCGATAGTCACCACTAAATTTTAATAGAATTCTTCAGCAGTTTTGCCATTTTGGCCTCCATTTATTATTCAGAAATTTTTTGTTCCATACCAGAAATTTAAAATAGACATTTTTGGTTTATTTAATGCCAGACATTTCGTAATTACTTAAAGTAATTTTTTTTCTCAAAATTCCCGGTATTAACTCGACATATCTGAATGAAAAAGAACGCCAAACTGGCAACCCTATTCTTCACATAAATTTTATTAGTATTTTTACTAGGCAAATAATTCTAATAAAATTTATCCGTGACAATCTGTCCCTTTTTAAAAGTAATGAAAAATGCATTTTTTCACATTAGATAGTTTGACATGGTAGCGACGATTGTCGGTAAACAACGATCGAAAGATTCGTAAAATGTCAGTTAATTCGAAAAATGTTTTTTTCATTCTACATGAAGAAACGTGTTTCGCATATTAAAATTCTTTTAAAACATTAACAATATTGCGTGTTTAAAATGAAATAAATATCTCCGTAGAAGATTATTCTTAAAAAGTGGCATTTTTGACATGCATTTTGAAAATTTTGTTTGGCGCTTCTAATCTAATTTTGTTTTACGCAATCCCAACACCCAACCAACCACCTTAAAGTGGAAAAGGAAATTACCTTGGTAATTAAGCACGTTAAGCAAATCTAAGCTGTTTGTTTTTCTAACACATTTAGTTTTACCATAAACATTTTTTTTTCAAAACTTACTATCTAAATTAGTTAAAAAAAGCAAGAAAAGCCATCGTCAGTTCAAAAAAATATTTCGAATAATATAAGCAAAAGACTACTTTATTTTAAAGAATAAAAAACTTATTTAAATACGTATAGCCCGAAATAGCAAAAGAGTTTCTATTCGAAATGGAAATGCATTCTTTTCTGAAAATCGAAATGTTCTGAAAATTGACTAAAATGTTATGTAACGTATTAATTCCATATTATTTAATTATTAACGGTGAATTATTAAAAAATATGTAGAAAAATTTAAAATGAAGAAAAATGAGCTTAAAAATTAGTAAAAGAAAAATTTAATGTATTTAAAAAAAAAAAATAGATATTCTTTTTCTTACATGCAGATGAAATTGTACAGCTTTGCCCATGCACATATAGTGGCTCGCATTTGTTTCTGGACACTTGTGTTTTTGAAACTTACTTATAAAAAAATCGTCTAAATATTAAAAGATGTACTTAATTTTTTTTTCATATAAACTTTCTTTTGTCTATAATAAAACCTGCGTATTGTAATAAAAATATATTGAAAACATTTTTTTTTCAAAATATTAATTTACCGAGAAAGTGCTACAGACAATCTCACATAAGTAATTGGACACTTTGAACATTCAACAAATGTAGACAAAAATATGCAAATAATCAAACGTTTTAATACTTTGTTGAGTATCCTTTACTTGAAATTATACGTTTAATACGTTTTGGCATGGATGCGTATTTTTTTTTATGTGTGTGTGTGTGTGTAAGAAGGTTCAGTTTTGTTTCATTCCTCTGTTAATACTGCTTTGAGTTGTTCTTTCAAAGTAATATTATATTTTTTTTGTTATTTTCTTTAGTTTATGCCACACATTTTCAATTGGGTTTAAATCTGCAGAATATGGTGGAGTCTTGATAACTTTTGGACAGTTGTACAAAAGTCATAAGCAAACATTGTGTTTTTTGTCTGTGTGTGTGTAAGAATGTTCAGTTTTGTTCCATTCCTCTGTTAATACTGCTTTGAGTTGTTCTTTCAACGAAATATCATATTTTTTTTTTGTTCTTTTCTTTAGTTTATGTCACACATTTTCAATTGGGTTTAAATCTGCAGAATATGGTGGAGTCTTGATAACTTTTGGACAGTTGTACAGCAGTCATAAGCAAACATTTAGGGCTGTATGTTTGGGATCATTATCTTGATACACCTTGAATGCATTTTGAATCCCAAGTTTTTGGGAAGATATTTCCCAGTTTTCCTTCAGGATATTTATATACTTATATTGGTCCATATTATTTTCAATGAAAACTGAATTTCCCACCCAGAAGCAGCAAAACAACCCCTAACCATTATGTCTCCACCTCCATGTTTGACAGTTGGCAATATAATTTTCGGATTGAGCTTTTAGTTGGGGTTTCTCCACACAGTTCTTCATCCACCAGACCCAAATATATTAAATTTTGATTCATTCACAAATATGACGTTTTCCAAAAACGATGCATCTTTGCCTACCATGGATTTTATAAAATCCAGACGTAACTTTCTTGCTCTTTTATTAATGAAATAATTTCGTCTGGCAACTCTACTGTTGTATCCATATGATCTCATAACTCGTCTAACAGTTTCAGGGTTTACTTTTATTGAAAACCTATTTTCTAATTCTGTTGTAAGTTTCACTGCACTTCTTGGATTTTTCTTTATTTTATGCATAATAAACCTTCGATTCCAGGGAGTTGGCTTGCGAGAAGCTGATGATTTTAATGCTTTTTCAACAGTTCCAAGTAGTTTCCACCATTTTATAATAGCAAAAATAGTTGAATGTCTTACTTTAATAAGTTTTGCGATAGTTCTAATGCTTTTACCATCTTTAAAATGTTCTATGATTAAATTACTAATAGAATTTGTTGTAATTTTGTAGCGCCCGTCTACGTTCGCTTCAAATATAGAAATGTAAGTAAAGTTACACGAAGTAGTTGTAATTTCAAAGTGCAGATGACAGTATTTGACATATATTTCCATTTATAATTAAAAAAAAATATCGTCTGTCAAAAAATTTAGTAAAGCTTTCAAGTGTCCAATTACTTATGTGAGATTGTTTTTAACACTTTCTCGTTAAATTATTTTTTTAAGTGTTTGAATTTATTTTTATTGCAATATGCAGGCTTTATTACAGAGAAAAGAATGTTTATATGAAAAAAAAATTAAGTACATGCTTTAATATTTAGGTAATGTTTTCTATAAGTAAGCTTCAAAAACACAAGTGTCCAAAAACAAATCTGTGCCACTGTATAGTAGTTTTTAAGACAAAAATTAAGAAATGTGTATCTTTTTAAATAAAAAAAGCAAGGGCTTAAACATGTGCAAGAACAAATGGGGAAAAACAAAACTAACCAATTAAAAATTCCTACGTAATTTAAGCATATCTTACAAATTTAGTTAACTATCATAAAATAGCCCTTCTCTCGGCAGCGGAGAGCCGAACGTATACTACGTGTTTCGACCTGTTTCTTCGTTGGATTTTCGAAAGGAATGTAGGCGTACTGACACCACTGTCTTCTGTAGTGACTGTAGTACAAATGAACATAGAAATAGTTAAAGACTTCTAACGAAACAGCCTTTCGAAGAAGAAAACTATTTTTCGAAAAATGTTTCCAATAGGTGAGGTGTCTATCTAGGACAGCTGTCCTGTACGTCACTATTTCATTTGCTTCTTCAAATCGTCTAATTGACTCAGTACGAAACACTGTGTTAGTGACAATTTCGGTTTGTTGTTTGTAGGTGGCACCACCTTAGCAGGGATACTCACCGGCTGCGCAGAACCGTGTGCGAAGAAGTGCAGCTGCCATTAAGTTTGAAACTCGCGACACGATGTTAACACTATTTCGTTTGAAGTCCTTATCTATTTCCATGTTCATGGTACAAAACTCGCGACACGATATTAACACTATTTCGTTAGAAGTCCTTATCTATTTCCATTTTTATGGTTCGAATGTCACGATACGATATTAACACTATTTCGTTAGAAGGCCTTCTCTATTTCTATGTTCATGGCAGTTCTGATTTCTTAAACATTGTTTATTGCAAAAGAAACATAAAGGTACGAATTGATATAAAATAATGTTTACTATTAACTTCGAGTGTTTTTCTAGTTATTTTATATCTGTTAATGTACATTTCATGATGAAATATTAAAGAAATAAACTATTAGAAATCGATTGTTTGTAATTACTGCTTTTGTGTTTTTGGGAACTTCCTGAATTCTTTTTTCTGGAAAGTTTCTTATTCAAAATGACTCGGGTGTGTATAATCTACAGTATAAACTAAAAATATGTCTGTCAGTGAGCAACGCTGACGTCATATTGACAATGGTAACACTTGACCAATAAACTTTGATTTAACTGCAATCTTTTTTAACTTCAAAAATCAATATCAACGTTTCGACCATCGGATAAAGAGAAACATATTCCTTCAGATGCATTTGTTTGAAACCTGTATCTCAAATTTCTGATTTTCTATGGTTGTTAAAATAATTTTCAAGCATAATTTTTTTAATTTATTTCAATAATTAATTTTAAATTAATTTTAAGCATAAGCCGGGGTGTGGTTTTTCTATTGTACTTAATATCAGCTATATGCTCCTTTTTTCTGTAACTACATTTCCTGCTTGTCATGCCAATATAGTAATTCTTTGATATGTCTTCTTTAATAAAAGATATTTCATATTATTCCTGAATAATCCTCAAAATTAACTGGGTCAATTTTACTGCAAATGATATTCTTTAATCTCTGAGGGGGTTTGGCTATTAGGCAGATATTGAAGATTTGGTTTAAAATATTAGAATATGGCATATCGTATTATTACATTTAACTTAATAAAAATAAAATGTACAGTATTTTTTTATTGATTGAATAATTTTAATAATTGTTCCTAAAGTTCAGTACTTAATTAAAAAATAAGAAGTACGAAAAATGATACATTAGTCATAGATTATGTAACACTTTCCAACAGTAACAGAATATTATTAAGAAATTTAATATTTTTATACAATGAATTGAGATAACTAAATAAGCAATTTAAATAAAATGCACCTCAAAGAATTTTGTCCTATAGAATATAATGTAACGGAATTGTATTGTGTATCCCTTGTAAATGAACAATGAATGCTACACACTTTCTTTTCTGTAGCGAACATTCTATAGGGACCTCATAAACATATAAAAATCACATGTAAATCCAAATATATTTAAGCGCTTTAAAGCACAGACAGGCGTACAAATAAATAGACAAACTAAATTAATAAATACTTTTCAATATGTTGAAATGTATTAATAAAAAGTATAGTTAATGTGATGTTGAAAATATTATGTAATAGATAAAGCTTATATTTTATTTTTCAGCATTTTGTCAGAATTCTTTTGACAGATAACAATACGAAAGATTCATAAACTCACGAGGAAGTAATAAAATAAGTGAAATTGTTGTTTCCTTCTAAAAATATATTTATCATTTATTCTTTGTGATTTTTTTCAATCTCGGTTTATACAGTGGTTGAACTTCATTAAATTAATTTGTGTTTTAATCGATCTTTAAGAGCACTCTCTTTAAAACAAAAATAAAGTTTTATAAACTTTGAGTTTCCACTCAAAATTTACTGTACTTAGTTTTGGAACTTCTAAATTTGGAATTATTTATCCAGAAATATTTCATTAACACATACTAGAAGCGTTCTTAACCGTGAGTAAATTAAACAAGAGTTTTGCCTATGTACGAAATCCGATAAATTCTACCTCGGAGTCCTTTCTTTTTTTTTATTTGCTCAATTTAAAGTTTAGTATATTTTTAAAATATTTTAATGCTTGAAGAACTATTAATCATATTTTACCATGTTTCCTGTTTGCTTTCACTTTTATGTAACGACTAATGTATATGTTTTTATAAAAATGAACTGTAGAATCTCTGAACAACTTTAAATAATTAGTATAGATATATAAAGATAAATAAACTGTAGGTTGGCAGAAAATCCATATAAATTTTAAAATTTCATTAAAAAACAAATAACGATAAGAAAGTACAGTTTGCACTAGAAACATTGTCAGGATGAACAACCAGAAGAAACCTTTATAACAGGAAAAAGATTGTAGTTCAAATCTTCACCGATAGAGAATGCAAACGCAAATGCATCTTCTACATTGTTAAAAGTAATGTAAAATTCACGGGAATTTTTTTCCTGAATTTCACAGAAAAAGTTCCTTTTTAAGACAAAAGGGCATTTTCCGTTAAAAAACAGAAAAGTTCCTCATATTTCCTGAAAACAACGGAACGGACGGAGACGAAAGGGTCCAACGGAGATATTACTGTTATCTACTGCATATTTGTTTTCGATGTTTAAAATCTGACATGTTGCTGCACAAAAAAACTAAAATTCAATAAATTTAAAAAATATTTACTCAAAAAAGCAACAAACAAAATTAATGGTTTCGAATTAATAATAATAATAATAATAATAATAATTTTCTCATTCCTTTAAAATATTCGTAATTTTTTTTTAAGTTATAAAAAGCACTCGCAATGAAAATATATTGTAAACGAACTCCTTTTAAAAAATATATAATAGTTGTAAAAAATCAATTTTCTCAAAAAAGCAAATATTTTTATCGAATTTAATTAAAAATATAATATACATATTTTGCATCTAACAATCAAATTAAGAATATATATTATTCCTGTTTTTATCCTCTATTATACTAAAATTTTAAAAGCTCAATCATCATCTAATAATGAAATCTCTCTGCAGTTTACTTCAAAATTACCATGTTTCTAAACCACAAATTATTTAAGTCCCAAGCCGCCATTTTATAAAATCCCGTATCATCGTTTCAAACTCTTATTTTAGCAAGCGCCCACTGCCCTTACCGGCAAGACACTTGACTCAAGGCACTGACGTCCCTAGTTCGAACCCAAGGTCAGACAGAAAGTATTCTTAAAATATATAAATATTAAATACTCCCGTAACAGTCCACAGATGGCAGCACAAAGAGAGATGTAATTTTTTAAAACTGAGGTTATTCATAACGGAAATTTTCCCTTCCTGACAGTACTACAAGGAATATTTCCGTGATTTGAAGGAAGTATTTCTGAGAACGTAACGGAAAGTTACCACCTCTTCTAACGAAATTATTCTTTCTTTTATATCTCTAAACAGAAAATCTACTAATGGAACGGAAAAAGTCCAGCAATTTTGCTGCCAGTAGTTTTACCGGGAATTTACGGTATTGTTTTTAACAGTGCAGGAGTATACAAATAATGATCATTATAAAAGAACACACCACTCGGTAGATCCCTTTTACAATTTAATCATCAATTTCATATATAGGTTAAATTGCTAAGCGAATGTCTCCTATGAATTTCATATGCATGGAATGGGAATACATGATTTTATTAATTTCGACCACAAATCATCTAAAGAAAAACATGATCTCTAGTAAGTAGTGAATTGTTTTGCACACAAAATTATGATCCAGTTGAATAAAGAATTCACCGAATATTTAGTTTATTTATAATCCTCTTCATTTACTTATTTCTGAAAGATTCACAGATGGCAGCGACCGCCATCGGTGTCTTTTTTATCTAGAAATATTTTAACTGTTAAAAAAATAACCCAAATCCCAGCTATGATTTTAGAAAAAAACACAAATCCTAAACTTTTTAATTTTTTAATTTTATACGTCTTTTATGCCAACCCTGTACCTATAAAATCATGTAATATTCATGTTACAAATAGGTATTTTAAAGAAAAATGTAATTCAATTATACGTTTCCGATAACACTGAACGAGCAGGGAAGACCGAGCTATGCTCGGTCAAAATTAAATTTGAGTTCAAATATCATGAACCATGACCAAAATGACCCACTAATTGAATTTTCTCGAAAATGTGACTTAGCCCAACAGTCTTCTCGTGCCCGAAAACCATAGGATGCAAAATTTAGTGTAAATAGTCTGAGCCGTTTTTAAGATAAAATAGCTTGACCCATAATCACCCATGACCAAAATGACCCACTAATCGAAATTTCTCGAACATGTGACCTAGCCTAATAGTCTTCTTGTTCCCTAAACCTGTAGGGTACTAAATTTATTTCAAATCCTCTGAACCTTTTTTAAGATAAAATAGCTTGACCCATAATGACCCATGACCAAAATGACCCACTAATTGAATTTTCTCGAACATGTGACCTAGCCCAACAGTCTTCTCGTGCTCGAAAACCATTGGATGCAAAATTTAGTGTAAATTGAGCCGCTTTTTAGATCTTGACCCACAATGACCCAGAAATGACCCACTAATTGAATTTTCTGGAACATGTGACCTAGCTCAATGATTTTCGTGTGCCCGAAACTCGTAGGATACAAAATTTAATCAAAATCGTTAGAGCCGTTTTTTAGATAAAATTAATTTGACCCGCTTTGACCCAAAAATGACCCACTAATCGAAAGTTCTCGAACATATGACCCAACCCAATAGTCTTCTCGTGCCCGAAAATAGTCGGATACAAAATTTCGTCAAAATCGTTTGAACCGTTTTCTAGATACAATTAGCTTGACCATGACCCAAAATGACCCACTAATTGAATTTTCTCGATCATGTGACCTAGCCCAACAGTCTTCTCGTGCCCGAAAACCATTGGATGCAAAATTTAGTGTTAATTGAGCAGCTTTTTAGATCTTGACCCACAATGACCCAGAAATGACCCACTAATCGAATTTTCTCGGACATGTGACCTAGCCCAATGATTTTATCGTGCTCGAAACTCGTAGGACAAAAAATTTAATCAAAATCGTTAGAGCCGTTTTTTAGATAAAATTAATTTGACCCGCGTTGACCCAAAAATGACCCACTAATCGAAAGTTCTCGAACATGTGACCTAGCCCAATAGTCTTCTCGTGCTCGAAAACCATTGGATGCAAAATTTCGTCAAAATCGTTTGAACCGTTTTTCAGATACAATTAGCTAGACCATGACCCAAAATGACCCAAAATGACCCACTAATCGAATTTTCTTAAACATGTGACCTAGCCCAATCGTTTTCTGGTGCCCCAAAACGGTGGGATACAAAATTTCGTCAAAATCGTTCGAGCCGTTTTTAAGATAAAATTTGCATATATATATATATATATAACCACACACAAGATTTGCTCGTATTAGAATATATGATATGGAAATGACATTAAAATTTAAAAAAAATGAAATGATATATTTGTAGATTAATTTGCAAAAGACATAAAATTAAAGCAGTTTTCCAAACAGTAATAGCTGCTCATAAATAATTTAAGAAATCCGTTGTGTAACATTTTACCTAAAGTTCAATGTTTAATTTTAACTTTCATTTATAGTTTTTAGGACTACAGAACAGCAACGGCCTTAAAATCGTGGTCTTACATTTCCCCATGTTGATACATAACGATTATTTTCTGTTCCTGTCTGTAATTAAATAGTTTAATATTTTCTAAATGTCGTAGTGAAACTGTGCTCAATTTCGTATTAACCTCGCTGTTATGTTGAAATATGGTTACTTTCTGCATAGTAGCTGGTAATTTTAACTGCATGCCGAGTTTCATGAGTAACGGTTTATCCGGATCTTTGCGTTAAGTTTCTTTCGCCATGAAAACGATGGGATAAAAATGTAATTGAAATGTTTTAAATTTTTAGACTTTTACCATACTTCCATTTTATAGATTAAAAATACTCATTTATAACCTAATTTATAAGTTACCATCAGAAACAATTACGTCTAGCTTGTGAAAGCCCGAAATGGTAAGTAACAATTGAAACCACTGAAAAATGTATGCAGAAATATCAACCAAATAATATATTTGACATAACTTTAAAAGAGCTAGGAAAGGGCGCTTCAAATTATAATATTCAACTTCAAATTATAATATTCAAATTTGCATTAATTGTATAGCCTGATAATTAATATTGAGAAGAAAAAAAATTCGCATTTCAATTTCAGATGTTCAAAAGCAATTTTGTTTTCAAATTATCAAACTAGATTTTAATTTATGTCAAATTTTATTTATTTGAGATTTACTAGCAATCTATTCATCTTAAATTACACATATCAGGTACTGTTATCGTTATTACACTTATCAATTGCTGTTACGTTTTAAAAAAATAGTTTTACATCCATTAATACATGTGTATATAGAAATAGATACTCAATTACGTTTAAATTGTATTTTTGTCAAAATTCAGTATCAAGCTTCCATTTATGCCCTTAAAAAGGATTTACAGGATTCTTATTTGAAAACATCTTCATAAAACACCACGAAAAACATTAGAAAATGTTGTTAATTAAAGATAAAAGTTTGATTTAAAAGAATTTAAAAAAAATTAATTGCACTTATACAAATGATTATATTACAAATATAACAGATTCTTAATACAAATAAATAGATTCCTTAAATCAAAATAGAGAAAGTGTTAGGTTAGGATGTTTTTATAAAATTACTTTAATGAAAACTGAATTGCGCTATTTTAATAACGATAATAAACATTTAACGAGGTTTAAATGAATGTTAAATTACACAGTTTATAAATAATCGCTTTCTGTAAATCATTTAAGCAAAACTCAAATTAGTGACAAATGGTTTTGAAATGACTGTCTCTGAATTTTAAAATTAATTATTTCGCATGCAGATATAACATTTCCAAAGGAATGCCAGAGTAACAGTTGTTGCAGATTGGAAATTTCATTTTCTATCGATGTAAACTCAAGTCGCATTTAGTAATCATTTTTATTTATATTTTCTGAAGATATTTCGCAAATTGTTTTATAAAAGTACTCTAAAAATATTAATATTTCATTTTTTAAAAGCATTTTTTTTATATATTATGTTATTAAATATTTTTTGTAAAATAATTATATTTTATTTTATCTTTACAATATTTAAAGCTTTTATTTCACTTTATTACAGTAATACAAATATATATTTTGTATTTTATACCGCATTAGGTAATTTAATTATTCTCTTAAGGGTGCATATTTGCACAAGCTTAAAAGAAACTTTTATCATACTGTCGGTAGGTACATCATATTACAGTAATTACAACAAAGGAGTGTTTTTTGCAATGACGTCTTTTTTTGAAAATCTAATCCAAAGTAAATGTACTCCTGTTGTGGTTCCTTACAACTACTGCCATATTTTTATTTAATTTAATTTAAGAAATATTTTATTAATCTTTATTCCTTTAATATTAAAATTCGCATTCTAAAATTATTTTAATTCCTTTCTTTTTAAAACTTTGATTACCTGTAAGCTTCTCTTTGAGACCTGTAAGCTTCTCTTTCTTGCGTAACATTTCGCTTTATTTTAAAGTGATAAATATAGTTTTGAAATCTGTACTTCCGGGAAAGGAATCACGAGAACATTCTACAACATTCTAAACGTGAAGTCACTTCCTATTGTAGCTCCTCCCCTAGCCAATCAAATTTAAATCAGTTTAATACGTAATTTTCAAAATTGTAACACTTTACTACTATTTTGCACCTTATCTTAAAAAAATCTAGAAATATTTAATACAATCGCCAATTGGCAGGGATAAAAATAATAGAATCTTGCGTTGGCATAACTTGCAATGTTATTGAATATGAAAACAGTTTTTATTGTATTAAATTATTACAGCAACCCCCTTTCCCACTTACAGCGCTGAGTCTGCGCGCTTGGGCTCACCGGTATTCTTCTACTACAGGTGCGGATAGTACTGGCTTGCCGTCTACGAAGAATCATGAGCTTGCAGCGAAAAAGAGTAAAAAATGAAAGAACATTTTTATAATTAGATAGGCGGCCTTTTTTTTCTTCTGTTTACGGCAAGAATGGTAACATTTCCACCAACGGAGATGCAATGACGTTTGTGAATAATGCTAAGTCGGTAGAACCTTATGATGTTGTATGGCAAGAGTGGCCCTTTTTTATTCGAATGGGTTCGAATTAAACAAGTATCTCCTTAATCCCCAAGGAGAAGGTTTTATTATTTTTCTCATGATAAGTGCATATTCAAAAAGCATCGATTGTATATTACTCATTTAAAAAAATGATGGATCTACAAATATGAGTATCCATTATAAATATAGATTTTAAAAGAAATTCTTTATAAATAAAGATTTTCGAAGTTGAATTTTTAGTGCATTCGTTTTTGCATCCACCACTTTTGTTTTTTTAGGTCACTTCAGGTAATACTTTTTCTTTTATTTTCTTTGTTCTTGATTATCAAGTATATATGAATATTTAATTAACGAATCATTTTTAATAATGATTGTCATGTCGGCGTGGTCTTTTGCGGCCATAACTCAGTGTATTTGAATACTATATTCTACTTAATGATCACGATAATTATTCGAATATTAATATTATTTCAGTGTTAAAAGGAAATGTATGATAACATTTCTTCGCCTTTTATCGTCCAACCACCACAACTGCGTATTAGGGTGGAGCGAAAAAAATCATTTTTTTCAATCAAAAACGGGTAGGTGCCAAAAGTTGCCTTTATGCTAGTACATCAACTGCCTGCAATTTTACCGCTGAAAAAAATGGCTTGAGTCTGCGCTTTTGATCCGAAAGTCGAAATTTTGGGTAAAATTTGACATTTTTTTCAAAAAAATAAAAAACAATTCTATAGATAGGGTTATTATTTAAATGTGTTATTTAAACCTGTATTATTAATGACTTAACATATTTAAACGATAAAACGATATATTTATTCTGTTCAACTGGAGCAAAACTGACAACTTTTGGTAAAAAAAGGCATTTCCACTCTGCTGAGTCATACACCTAATTGTTGTTCAGAAAGCAGCTCTTACCTAGTTGCTTTCAAAACTACCCAGGAGGTACCACTTGGAGGTGGCTGCATTTCATGTCATAAAAGTGCATAGCTTGACCACCCTACCATCTGAGCCCGTTTTATTTATAGATTGATTGTGGTTTTTTATCAAAGACTGGCATAAGTTTTCTACGTATCAGCCTAGTCCACCTTTTCTTTGTATCCACAGACTTTAGATGCTGCTGATGTGATCTTTCACGTATTTTTTACTGCTTGTGTAAGAGAAGGCAAACAATGTAATGTAGTGGGGATGATATTCATGTAATCTATTCAGCGGTCTATTATCTTCAAGATTGCACCCAATAAATGCATATTGAGGAAATATATGGGATATATATATATGGGAAAATCTTTGTCCACGTACCATTCCCTTCTTATTTAAATTTTTGAAACCATAGAGAGTAATTTTGAAACATTATTTCCTGAAATCGAGAAAAGGGTATTCAGCACAGACCAGAAATACCTGCTAGACATTTGCAAAGTTATTTCATCAAGATATTGTTTAGAATAACTACCGAATAGGAACCCAAGAAACTTGTCCTACGCACGATGGTTCACAAAGGCGAATAAAATTTCCCTCCTTTGTATAAGCACTGATTGACCATCAGAGTCTGTAGGCTCACTCACAAAGTATGTAATCCCAGTTGTAAATTTCCAACTGGACGAAAAACTTGTATGATTACTTTACCAATTTGAAATAATTGTGTTAAAAATAATCCTATGTAATCCAAGTTTATGAAGCAGGATAGTTTACACCAAATATAATCCTCATCTAAAAAATAGATCTAAAGATTTATGGGAAATTACTCAGCTACTAAACATCACAGAAAACGGCATAAAACAAATACTAAAAAAATTATTTAGGACAATGGTTGCTTTGCACATCGAGAACAAATTCTTATTGAAACGCTCTCTGACGTTCGCCATCTTATTAAACAGCAAGCTTCTCAGCATATAAAAATGCAAAAGGTATAGTAAATGATGACATACTCAAAGAGTACCTAAATGTGTTAGAATTTTGTAGTAACAGAACTCTCAATCACTATGCATTAACTGGATGCAAGTTTGGTGAAGATAATAGATGGCTGAATAGATTCCACTAATTCCACTGCATTACTCTGCTTGCATAGCTGCCATCTTTTACGCTTTTTTGCTACCACTAAAAATTATCAGAATTTTTTCTATTACTGAATCACATGATTTCGACGGCTTAATAAATACAAATTTACTGTAAAATTTTAGTGGTAAGAAAAAAGCGTAAAAGTTGGCAGCTATGTGCTTGTCTTATCATACACATGCAGTAGAAATATACGTGAAGGAGTGTCACAGCAGCATCATCCTACATTTGTGGATACACAAAAGATACGCCAGTCTTTGATAAAAAATCACAATTCAATCTATAAATAAAACGGGCTCAGATGGTAGGGTGGTCGAGCTATGCACTTTTGTGACATGAAATGCACCCACCTCCAAGTGGTACCTCCTGGGTAGTTTTGAAAGCAACTAGGTAGGAGCTGCTTTCTGAACAACAATTAGGTGTATGACTCAGCAGAGTAGAAATGCCATTTTTTACCAAAAGTTGTCACTTTTGCTCCAGTTGAACAGAATAAATATATCGTTTTATCGTTTAAATATGTTAAGTCATTAATAATAAAGGTTTAAATAACGCATTTAAATAATAGCCATATATATGGAATTTTTTTATTTTTTTGAAAAAATGTCAAATTTTAACCAAAATTTCGACTTTTGGACCAACAGCGCAGACTCAAGCCATTTTTTTTCAGCGGTAAAATTGCACGCAGTTGATGTACTAGTATAAAGGCAACTTTTGGCACCTACCCGTTTCTTATTTTAAAAAAAATAATTTTTTTTCGTTCCACCCTACTCCATATATTTAATTTTGTATGTTTATTTCTTTTTTACTTGAAATTCATAAAGCTTCATAAGATGCTTTCATACTATTACTGACATGAAACTTGCTTTAGTTTTAAAAATACGAAGTATGTGAAACTATATTAATGTTTCATCAACATTTTCACAAATTTAAAAATTGTGCTATTACTTTATTTTATATCGAAATGCTCATAAAAGAGAATGTCAAAATGTTGAAATTTCGTCTAATTTTATATTTTTAAAATAACTATAAATAATACATTTTAATTTAAAACGACTTTCCAAGAAACTTCTTCAAGATACAAACAATCTCTTTTTAATTTTTCAAATACCATGTAGAATAGAACAAAAAACTCTAAACAGTAAAAAAAAAAAAAAAAAACAATAGCACGGATTTGCAAGCACAGCGGAATAAAAAAATGTAAGTTGGAAATTCTTTGTGAAAAAACTTGTCTTATTCCTTATAGACCTTTTTTTTTTTACATTTCAAAAAAATAAATTATCAGATGTTTCGAAATGACGAAAGCTACGTCAATACATTTTAAATGATTTCAGGAATTCTGTTCAAAATATCTGCAAACTTTTTTGCATTTCCTTTAGCTCTTGACATTATTTGTTTTAATTTTAAAAGTATATTTAAAGAAAATTTAAATTTTCAAAAATAAAGCTTTTAATATAAGTTAATTTTAGAAAACTAATTTAAGACAAAAAGGAAGTAATATGATTGTGATAATTTTTATTCTAGGCCTATTCTTAAAGACTTTATAATATAATCATGAAAACAATTGATTGTATTATATGATTAGAAAATTTTATTATATTTTAATAGAAGGTAATCAAATCATTAGCGTATCTACGTGTCCATTTCATGAATTTCCTGTTTATTCAGAAATTCTGCATTTATACCAGAAAGTCGGAAAGAAGAATTATTAATTTATATAATCACTATACTTTTGTAGCTAAATACGATAAAGCTAAAATTACTACTCATAATTTCTTTTAGGAATTCATACAAATTGGTTTATCCAAATTTGTATGATTAAAATTATAAAACGCGCTTTGCCATATATTTTAAAACATCATAACATAAAAGAGAATGAAGTACCAATTATTAAAAAAAACCCTAATAATGGGTATAAAGAACAATTATAAAACTGACGCTTAAAAAAAGAATATGAATTAAAAATGGATTTTGAATTAAGTAATATTTAGCTTTAATTATGAAAATTATACTATGTGTATGTATGAAGAGTGCTGTGTAATGTTACATGTAAGCATGCAGAAACTGTTGAGATATTTGTCGAAAAATATTCATAAAATATGCAACAATTGTTCATATAAAATAGTAGCAATCTTTTGAACTTTCGTAAGTAAATTTTAATAATAAGAATACTTTTTTAATAAAATATTTTAAATGATGCATTTGGTTGTCCTTTCTACACAAACTTATTTTCTAATATTAAAGAATAAAAATATAGATCTACATAATTCCTTTGATTTTGAAGGATTTTTTTTTTTGAAATTTTAGCTTGCAAACAATAAAAAAAATAACGCCACATAAATAAGACCTAGTACTAGGAGAAGGGTCTTGACTGTAAACAAAATATTTTTATCGCATAGATTTAATAAAAAGATTAAATCTTAAATTTTACCGTTTATGTAAAATGTTTGACCTTATTCCTTAAAGCAATTTTTATATCAATTTGAACTAGTTGATTCGATTTGGACGACCTTGAAAACTAATATATTGCGACTTTGAAGTTATTTCAATAATACTGCGAAAACAATTTTTACACAATGTAAATCTGAAATGATGGGCAAAACTTTACTGAGAGATAGAACAGACCTATACAAGCTCAAAAAACTATTCCATGCATGGTCTTAAGTCTGCCAGTAAAGCACTACAAGGCGCTTTCTGTTTATGGGGAGAACTCTGTATACTACACAATTTGGACTTTCAGAACATTGACATTGTTAGTACAATACATGAAATGTATGCCCGCATTTTTCCGATTAGTAAAACCAGCCATCGGTTTTAAAATCTATGATAGATGTGACAATTCGTGTGAAAAATATTTTCACACAAGATTATTTACAAGAAAAATATTTTCCAATACTTTATGGTATATGTTGTAATTGTATTTGGCGCATAATGGTGATCTTAATACTATTCTACCCGACTGAACATTGACCGATCATACTTAAAATTTAATATTCTGATACTTTATGTGGTAAAAGAATCGTTACTTGAAATATTATTAACTGTTAATGTTGTAAAAATCTGGCTCCAGAGTAACAGAAATCTTAATTCGGCATACAATAGTACATAAAGTCGTATTTATTTGTTCTATATCATACATTTTAACTTATATGTGGATTAATGAGTTAGAATTAAACACAGAGATACCATTTTTCGTTTGTTAAAGTACTGTTATAAAAACTGTAGGGTTTCCAACAATTAATGATTCTTCAATTTAAATGTACAGTCGGCCAAAAAAAGAACAACAACCTATACATTTTAATCTTCCAATTCTTACAGAAAAAGTCGTTCGACAGGAAAGACATTATATCTTTTTCAATTTATGATAAAAAAAAAGTTTACATGGTCGTTTTCTTGCTAAAATTGGGCCAAAATCAAAACTTTCCAATACGAACATCTAAATTTGACATTATGTTTCTCATTTTTGGAAAATTTCACCTTCAAACCGGGAGTCATTCGATCAGGTAGTTTAGGAATTATGAAAGTTTAAAATTTAGAACTGTTTATGCGAAATTCATTTGTAATAGTTCCAAATAGATTACAAAACATGTAGCTTTTGTAGCATGAATCAAAAACTACTTGGCGGAATGAATTTTAAATTTGAATTCCCATATTAGAAGCTTCTATAAATAGATTTCTTTTTAAAAAATTCATAAGTTACAATTCACATATTTTTCGAAAATTAATTCAAAAAATATATTTTTTCGAAGTAAATTTTTGATAAAGATTTGAATGTTTTGAACAGAACTCGATTTCTAGAAGTTTGAAATATGTGAGTACAAAATTACGGTTCATTATTTCAAGTATTTTTTGAGCTCCGCTTATAAAAGTATCTGCATTGCAATCCGTTTTTCAACGATTATTTTAACTTTAATAGTTCCAAATTTTAATCCGTCCTATAGCCTAAACAATTTCACCGACTGACTTCCCGTGTACTGTTCTACGGTAAAAAGAATCAAAAGAGCCAAATATGACGTCAAAACTAGATGTTCATATTAAAAATTCAAGAGTTTGGTATAATTCCAGCCATAAAGTCGAAACCTAAGCCTTTTTCGTTAAGCATAAATTGAAAATATAATATTCAGTCAAATAGCTTTTTTTTTTTTTCCTGGTGGAAGGCAATTTGTGATTAAAATTAATATTGCGTATTTTATTTTTCTTTTGTCGGAGCGGACATTTGTTAAGTTTTATCTGAAACTGTGTTATTGAGGGGAAAAAACTTCTTAATAACTTAAATTAAGAAATGTTTTTCGAAAGAATTTTGTCTTTCTTCTTCAAGAAGACGTGTTATAACTTTGAAGGCAGGAGCAAGACAAGAACGTGAAAGTGGCAGCATGTCTTCTTTGCGCCTGCAGAAAAAAGACAGAATTCTTTTGAAAGCACTTGCACATTTCTTAATTTTATAGTATTATTAATTTCTTTTCCTGTATTGCATCACACATGTTGGTTCAACATTTCAAAATGTTATTGAATATTTCAATTTTGTAAGATTTCTCATTAACGACAGTTACTTTTATTTCCTGTAGAAACATTATTGATTAAATTGTATGCAATGTATGTATTGTAAATACACTGTATATTGCATGTTTTTTTTATATTGCCGTAATTATGTTTACGTGTTATGTGTTTGGTAAAAGGCGTACTTAAGAATATGTAATTAAAATGCGTATAAGTAATATCTATGTAAGTGAGATATAACTTTATAAGATGGATGTATGTCAGCATACGGATATATTAGAGTATGAAGGTATTTTTTTAAAAATATGTATTAATAATTAATTAGATAAAGAGCATTGAAATATAATTTCATTTAAAAATTACTATTTAAAAATTTCAGACAGATTTACGTGCAAACAAAATCAACCAAAGGAAGTTTTTTGTATATGATTGGGTTTTTTTCTTTCTTTGACCTTTCTTGGGTTTTTTTTCTTCTCTTTATTAACAAACGTATTGAATTATTTTTTGTCTATCTTTATAATGCGTAGAGAATAATATATTCTATCATCAATAAAAGTCTTCTACACACATAGCAGAATGGTTTGGAAAGGAGATCTATAGAATAAATTTAGGGTACATTATTGCTATTATTTGGTGTCTCAGCTTTTTTTTTATTCCTCCTACGAAGAGGAAAATTTCTACAAGAATATATCAATTAATAATTCGGTGACACTTATATCTTTCCATTCCTCAATAAAGATAAATGTTTTCGTAAAAGGAATACGTCATTCTTAGGCTTCATAAGAATTCAATTGTATAGAAAGAGAAGAGCTCTGGAAAACATCATTTCTTCGAGGAATATTTATTAATTATATAAATCTGCTTTTAAATTATAATTGTTTATCTAAATTACTGTTTGACTACTGTAGATTTAATAAAATAATTTGTATATATTTGTGTATGTTATATCTTATCAGGTATCATATTAATTTCTCAAAATGAAAAACCTCACTGCCATTTACATTACCATTAATGTAAAAAAAAATGCATAAAGATTTTCCTTTTATGCTATATTGCAATATTGCAGGAAAGATCTTTTTCATCAAGTGAAAATTCGCGTGTATTCGCCTTTCATATTGAATTATTAAGCTTCTTTTATTGATTAATTACGAAAAACCTTTTTGGGATATTTTTTCTATATAAAAAAATGCAAACTTTATTTAGGAAATAACATTTCATTCAAATCAATAAAAATATTCGCATTAATAGACAAAATACAATGTACGATATCATTAATTTTTAGCTATTACTATTTAAGTATTATTTTTAAATTATTATTTAGCAGTAAATCACAATAACGAAATAATTATTATTAATAAAAACTACATTTAAGTACCCAAAAATCTGTCTTTCTATTATCATCAGACAATAAAAATATATTTAAACATTTTCTCAAAATAATAATGTACGTACCTAATAAACTGTCAGACGTTTCATTCATTCAGTTAGTAATTTGTTGTTGTTTATTGTGCCGCTTTTTTTGGTAGTTAATATTTTAAAAATATTTTGTTCTAGTGATATTTATCTTTAAAAAATTCAGAATTTTTTATTAGAAATTTTAAAAAAAGTTATTAAATTGGTAGATAGTGTCTTTTGATTGACTACCTTTGGAATTGTAAACGTGTGCATTTATACAGATGTACAAAAATAGGTACTAATTTCCATGTATTGATATTTTTATATTTTTTCCTTAAGACTATAAAGAGTTCAATTTCATATTTGAAGTGCATGACATTAAAACTTAAATATAAATGAATTGACAATAAAAATATACTCATTTTTAATGTTTTTATACGCACTTTTTTAACCGAATTTGGTTTTGCATAAAGATGAAACTTTAATTTTTTTTTAATCTCTTCCTGATATTCTAGAATTATAAAAGATTGGCACACTTGTGTGTTTTCGATGACAATAAAACATTTTTTAATTTTTTAATTTAATTATGTATTAATAAATTAATTTTAAAGTATATTTCCGTGACAAATCGCAAAATAATCTTTATGATTACAACTGTTTTCAAGTTAAAAAATAATGAAGTTAATTTTGGCCCAAGCCACTCTGACCAAAGTAGGCCAAGTGGCTGTGAAAGTGCAACAACCAAATATTTAAACACTAAAATGTAGAAAACATAAATAAAGAATTAAGAGAGTAATAATTTTTAAAATACTATTTTCTTATTTAATAGTTTAATATTAATTAACTTATAACTAATGATTATACGTTGAATAAAATCTTCGGAAATCCTGACTGGATAGATTAAATATATTATTACATAAAATAATGGTTTAAATAATGTTTTTTTTTCTTTCTTTCTTGTTACCATATCTTAAAAAAGAAACAGAGCAAAAACTATATATTTTTTAATAATTTCAGTAGTTTCTATCAAGCGTAAATGAAAGCAGCGAATTTTCAATAATTGGACGCCACACTAAATTAACGCAATGTATTTGTAACGGAGATTTTTTGGAACTACATTAATTGTAGTCATGAAATTAGGCGTGATTTTTAAGATAAACATTGAATGCTCATAAAATAATGTTTTTTTTAAACTATTTTTAAATTTTTTTTTATTTATTTACTTTATAAAACCATAATGCGTTTCACAACCTCGATTAGTGATGTTTCAACTGATTATTAGATTTATTTAGGTAGTAAGAAATAATATTATTAAATGTAAAGATATTAATTTAAAAAATGTATACATATTGTGTATTTTATTTAATTTACTTGTATGAAATCGTGAAATATTATAGAAAAAAATATGAAAACGTCTTAGTAAATTTAATAAATATTTTCCCCCAAAATAGTTTTATAATTTTTTGCTGTACAAGCCGGATCCGGATCAAGGTGCCGCGCATGCTAAGGAACGTAAAATATCAGAATTGGCAAGATATTGTGAAAAAAAGCTCATTTCGCAAAGTAGATTGTCAAACTTTAACTCTAGGTAAACACGATGCATTTAAAAGGTTTTGTTAGTAACAGCTATTAATAAAGAGTGCTATTAAATTCGGTAAAAAATAGAAATAATTTCTACATTATTCGCTGAGCTACGATTCGTTTTCATCCAAATACTTTGTTAATCGTGCTATTTTCTAATACGGACAAGAACATTATATTCTTGTTTCATTTGTTACTAGCAGGCTACGCCCTGTTCACTGGTCTATTTTTCCAAACGAATACCTAATCATTAAAACATGTTTTAGTTCCACATTCCATCGCCAGGGTAGGCACGTATATATATATGTATATATATACATATATAACTTATTAGTACGTAATTAGATGATCCTTCGTCGCTTGCAATGTTTGCAAAATTAATCTCTCTCCATGAGTTGTAATTTCCCAACTGGACGAAAAATGTCCGGGCCAGGATTCGAACCTGGGATCTCTTGGCTGAAGCTGCCATGCTCTACCAACTGAGCTATCCCGGTCGAATCTGGAGGGCATAATTCATCCAGTTAACCTTATTGATCATAGCATCTAGTCTGATATTTTAATCAGCTCAACAGAATCGATCGCAGGTAATGGAACTCCAGTAAACGCTGGATACGTGATTACGATAGATTCATTTTTAACACAATTATTCAAATTGGTAAAGAAATCAAATGAGTTGTAATTTCCCAACTGGACGATAAAAATGTCCGGGCCAGGATTCGAACCTGGGATCTCTTGGCTGAAGCTGCCATGCTCTGCGTGATTTCTTTACCAATTTGAATAATTGTGTTAAAAATTAATCTATCGTAATATCTCTCCAGTTCTGTAATTCACGCTCAAGTCAAAACAACGCTCATTAAAATACCCCAGTTCTCTGCAAACCCGATTACGGAAATATCCCCATACAAACATATAGATGTTCCGATATTTTTGCAATGTCTAAAACATACTTTTAACAAAAGTCTATTTTAATCTAATTTAAAAAAAAATCTTAAAAGCACTTCCTAAAATAATTATATTAAAAAAAAAAAAAAAAAAAAAAAAAAAAAAAAAAAAAAAAAAACGAATGACGTTGTTACTTTAGAATATTGTTAGGGAATACAAATGGAAGAAAAAACACTGAAAAATAAACGGAAAAGAAACTTTAGAAAAGACAATGGTGTATAACAACATCGAAAAAAAGAGGCATTAGACAAAACTGTGGAGGAAAAAAATAAGAAAAATTTCAGTCTAACAAATTCCCACACTCAGTTAAAACCTGTTCGAAGAAAATAATTTCTGAAGGACGCCGCTCATGATAATACTTCAGTTAGTTCCAGACTTCAATAAGGAATGTTGGTCTTTTGGAATGTTTTGTAATCTCAAAATTTCTTAAAACTGAATGCGAAAGTCTGTAAATATTTTCAAGAATTCATTAAGGAAATTAAGGTAGATTTTAATAAGTATGATAGTACATGCGTAAATACAGGGTTTCTGAAAAGTTTTCCGGGGTTTCCTTACGACGTAACTTTTGATTTAAGAACATACAAAAATATTACTATATATTCGTAAATTTGGAACTCAAAGCGCTATTACTAAAAAACGGTTATAATCAAACAATAATTACTATCAAAATTTTATCAAATTTATCAAAAAAAAATATTAATGAAGCATGTAATATCTATCTATCTAACTTTGTGACATAATTCTTTAATAACCTTTTGATAAATTTGCTAAAATTTTAATATTAATTATTATTTGATTAATAACGTTTTGAGTTGTTTATAGATTTTAATAAGTATGAGAGAACATGCGTAAATACAGGGTATCCGAAAAATTTTGCCAGGGTTTCCTTACGACATAGCTTTTTATTTAAAAAACATAACGCAAAATATTACTACATATTCGTAAATTTTGAACTGAAAACGCTATTGCTAAAAAACGATTATAATCAAATAAAATTACTATCAAAATTTTATCTAGACTATCAAAAAATTATTAATGAAGTATGTAATATCTATCTAAATTTGTGACATAATTTTTAATAGCCTTTTGATAAATTTGATAAAATTTCAATATTAATTGTTACTTGATAAATAACGTTTTGAGTTGTTTATAGATTTTAATAAGTATGATAGTACATGCGTAAATACAGGGCATCCAAAAATTTTACCGGGGCTTATGACATAACATTTTATTTAAGAACATGACTGAAAAATATTACGACATATTCGTAAATTTGGAACTTAAAACGTTATTACTAGAGAACGATTATAATCAAATAATAATTAATATCAAAATTTTATCAAATTTATTAAAAAATTATTAATGAAGTATGTAATATCTATCTACCTAACTTTGTGACATAATTCATTAATAACCTTTTAATAAATTTGATAAAATTTCAACATTAATTATTATTTGATTAATAACGTTTTGAGTTGCAATTTTACGCATATGTAACTCTGTTTGTATTACTTTAAAAAAAAACTTTTTCAGTTGTACTTTACAAAAGTGTAATAATATTTTTAAATAAAAAAAATATAAATTAAGAAAACAACCACAATAATTTATGGACGCTCTGTATACATTTATTATTAAAATGAAATGACATGTAAAAAAATAATAATAATAAAAAAAAAGAAATAAATAAAAAGAAAAAAGAAACAGACACGCATATATATATATATATATATATATATATATATATATATATATTACAGATTTGGAGGGAAAAATGAAATATATATATATACAGGGTGTTCTAGAAAGGATTCCCCAACTTTTAAATGACATAACTTCGAAACAGTGAGAGATAGAAATGTGAAACAAGTTGAATGTTAAACAGATAGGTCTGGAATTTGTTATACACGAATGTGAAAAAATAGTTCCAATATTGGATAATAGGTGGCAGCACAAGCACATGGAACTTTAAATGGTACTCAGAAGGACAGAAATTTCATTCGTGCGTCTGTTTCATTGCTGACACGAGTAAAAAAGTTGTATAGAATTAGAGAATAATTCGGAATTCACGAATATCATGCCGTATTCACCATATTCCCCGGATCTGAATCCATGCGACTTCTTTTTGTGGGGTTACTTGAAGGACGCTGTTTATTCTAAGAATCCCCAAACGTTGGAACAGCTCTAACAATTCATCTGTGAGGCATGTGCATCCATTTCAATAGAAGTATTGCAACAAGAGATTTCGAACGTTACCTGTAGGTTGCGTCATGTTGTTGCTGAAAAAGGTAACCATATCGAAACCATTGTAATGTGATTTTTATCTCAGTTCAAACAGCTCACTTTCAGGAACTATTTCAAAGACACAGCTTTGTGATTGCAGCGCCCTCTCATGTCCAATATTGGAACTATTTTTTTAAATTGATGTATAAAAAATTCCAGACCTATCTGTCTAACATTCAACTTGTTTCACATTTCTATCTCTCACTGTTTCGAAGTTATGTCATTTCAAAGTTGGGGAGTCCTTTCTAGAACACCCTGTATATGCATAAACTTTAGTAATATTTGAAATATCAAATAAAAGTTATATTCCATTAATTTTATACGGAGTCTTAAGAATTTGTTATGCATTCGAAATTATCTCATTTAAATCAGATTGAACTATCCAGGAAACATCAAACATCGTAAAATAATATTTATACTATCAGAGTATTTTTCTCAAAAATTAGCTAGATTATATTTATAAAAGCCAAGTGCTTTTCAAATATAAATCTATGATTGAACAACTGATTTTCATATCCTATTGAACAAGTTTTCTTGAATCTTCGCTTATTCAAAGAAATGCTTTTAACAAATTTTATTAATAGATTTTAAATCCAACCAAGATTACTTTAATATATTCATGAATTAATTTATGAGATGAATTGAAACTGATTTAAAAGTTTTCAAGAAATGCTTTTAGTCAGTCCATCCTTTATGCAGAAATAAGTAAACAACTAAACAAACACTTATCATCGTGATTGAATAATACAAAATGATTATAAAAATATCACCGCCCTAATGTTATTGCTATTTTATTGCTATTATTTGATCGAATATTTAAAGCAACAGTGTCGATTAGAGAAGAACTATGAATTTAATAATTTATAATTGTGCATTAAAGATATTAGTTTTAATTTCCTGAAATAGCTACTAAATATCGTGTAAAATATGTTTTCAATAAATTTATGAATTTATATTTATATTTTTCACGTTTAAAGAAGAAAGTTTATACATACATTTCGGCCAATCTCGCGGCCAATCTACGAATTTTGTAATTTTTTCCTTCGACAGTTTGACAAATTTCGTTAATTTTCCGCGACCGACTGGTTAATTTCACAGTTTCTACCGATAGATAGACGAAATTCATCATTATATCCCTGCGACCAACTGAAAATTTTCGCGATTTTTCTCCGTGAAAAACTGACGAATGTCAAGATTTTTTCTCGCAACGAATGGCAAATTTTGCAATTTTTCCCGCGACAAATCGACGAAATTCCTCGTTTTTTTTCCGCGCGAACGATTATCGAACTTTGTGTTTATTTCCCGCAACCGATTGACAAATTTCGAGATTTTTTTTTCCTCGACCGATTGACAAAATTCACAATTTTACGCCAATTAAACGCCACCAATTTGATCACCAATTAAACGCCAAAATTGTAATATTTATTTTATTCAATTAGTCATATATAATTATTACTCAATTTTAATCGGTTACGCAATTTTGATTGGTAGCTTACATTTTCTGTAAGTTACATATTATCACAAGATAAACTCTTAATTTTAAAGAATAATTTACAGTATTTTCGAACGTAGTCATACGAAATACAAGTATGCAATACCTATCCTTATAATATACAAAATATTTATGTTATGTTTTAAGCATAAATGTTGTGATATTACAAAAAAAAACTTTTAAAAATAGTTTTAGAAAGAAATTAAGATTGAGCAGGAATTTATTCTCGAGACATATACCGAAGATTGACAATGGCCAGCATCAGTCATGAAAAAAATTCAATCAAAAGAAAAATCATGTTACTTCACAACACTAGAAAACTCCCTCATCACTTTACCGAACTTAATTAATAAATACTATAAAATATAAATTTTAACAATCTCCATTCAATTGTATACATTTTGTCAATGTGTTTCGAGTTTTCAGGCAATTAAAATTAAAGATTTTTACAAAAAAACTGTTTTCTGTGTGCATGCTTTATAAAAGTAATTCATATCTTTTAAATATTCACTGACAAATTCTTTGTCCATACTCAAAGTGATTGCCCTAGCTGAAAATCACTTATAATTAGGAAGATGATATGTATTAACATCATAAAAGAGCTTAATCATAGCTCATACCACTCATTGCATTTCTCTTTTTCCGCTTGTCTAATGTCGAAATTAGAAGCTTTTGAAATTTAATAAACGTCATAAAACTAAATTAATTTAAATATCATTTCATTATCTAAAATGAAATTTTGATAGGTGGTAACATTCATTTACAGAAATCCAGGACATATCTAAAATTTAAATTTTGAATAAGAATATGATGGAAATAAAACATGAAAGAAATAAATGAACACTTGCTCTTTTTCGACGGTTATACTTTAAATATGGTATATTTTTCATGCATTATGCTCTATTATTTTCGATTACATTACTTAAGAATGCAAATATGCATTCGAACAAAATTTCTACATTTTTTAACTAACCTTTATATAATTAAATTAATAATAGTTATTGTACTACAAATGATAATAATAATAATAATAATAATAATAATAATAATAATAATAATAATGGCAATTATAAAAATATTATTAATAATAATAATGGCAATTATAAAAATATTAATAATAATAATAATGACAATTATAAAAATATTAATAATAATAATAATGGCAATTATAAAAATATTATTAATAATAATAATGGCAATTATAAAAATATTAATAATAATAATAAAATTGACTGAGTGGAGATGGTGAAGACTGGAATTATGTATACACTTTACGAAAATAAATAAAATGAAAGCATTTGTAATGCTATAAAAATCTTTAAAGCATTCTTATAGTTTTAATGTTTGATGAACAGTTGAACATTTTAACCTTTATTATATGTTTATGGTTGTATTAAGCGTTAAAATCAGATATCATTCGATAAAAACAGGAAACAAAGTTTTCTATTTTTCTGATATACATGTAAATGAATGTTTTTAAATTTTTAAATTTAATAAATAGTGACTTCTTATTACGTATTTCCTGATGAAATCTTATTATGTAATATTTACATTGTAGAATTGTATATATTTATACCAGTATTTGTCAGTTAAAATTGTACAGCGATTTGAAATTTTACGGCTCAAAACAAGATAATGTGTAAGTAAAACGAAACTGGACAAATCATTAAATGTGTACATGTTTCATTTTTTTTATACTTAATTCAATTTAGTTTCATATGTAGGTCCAGATGAATCTAATAACTAAAAAGCTTGTATCTTCAAGCTTATATCTCAAAAGCTTATGTCTTCTGTGATTGCGATGTTTCTTTTAATCATTTTTTTTAATTTAATGAACTTTTTTCTTCAAAAACTTAATTTATTATAATTATACTATTTAATTTAACATTGTAAAAAGGAGCGATAATAAATTATTTTTATACACTCAATATAATTTCTTGAAAATATGTCAAAAAATTAATGTTTATTATATTTTAGTTTAACCAAAGTTTAATTTAAAGCAATGCTAATTTTTAATCAAATTAAACTAAAATAAGAATGTGATGTATGTATAAATTAAATACAGAACTTTTAAAGAAAAATGAGTCAATGAAAAATTCGAAAATTGAAATAAACATATTTGTAAAGCTAATTTAGTTATTAAATAACTAAAAGCTGCATGTATGATCTAAAAACACATATATCATTTTATAAAAACTTTACTGAAAGTGTTTAAAAGATTATAATTTATATACAAAGGTGTATTTTCATATAAAACCGAGCGCTTTCGAATAAACACTTTTACTCCTCATCAGGGTTACACATGAAAACAAATACACAACGACAAAATCCACTGAAATACGTGGTTTAAATACTAAGGATTGGAACAAAACATTAAAACAAACCAACAGGGGTGGGGGGGGGAGATGTATGTGATAATCACATTTCATCTTGATCGATTCTTAAGAGTCTATACCATAATTTGGGAATATTGTAGGATCATTGCATGCTTTATCTTTTTTACATAAAATTTCTAGCGATTCATTAATTACTGATTCGTAATAGGTTGACGAATGTTTAATTCATTTAGCTTCATAAAAATGTATTTTGATTGATTCCTCTTGTTTTAGTCTTGAAAGTGCAATTTTAGCTCCATTGAATTTAATATCTGAAATATGTTCTTTGAAACAAATTTTAAACTTTGCGTTCGGTTTAAATGAAAACACAGTTTTATATATAAAGTATAATCTTTTAAACACCTTCAGTTTAATTTTTATAAAATGATATACATGTTTTTATAATATTTATCTAGTTTTTAGTTATTTATTTATAGTATAAGGTGAATCTGGATTCTGTGAGTATTTTTTTTTTATCATATATCAAGTTTCTTGCAAATTTTTGAGTTAGTTCTTGCTTGAAAAAAAAAATATTTTCTTAATATGTAAATTTAAATAGTTTATTTATACAGTAAATAAATTTGTCATTTGATATATTCATTTAACTAAAAGTATTTGAATAACTCTCATCAACTTAACTTCCGTGTTTTATGCATACGGCGCCAAATTGAATTCATACAGTATTTTCGTAAATACTTGTTTTCACAAGTACACAGACTTTAAATTTAATGTATGCTTATGATTATATATTGTAAGATTTTATCTCTTTATTTTGCACTTACGTATAAAAATGTATTTACAGTAAATGTTTTGGCATGTGTTTCTGCATATTTTATTGAAATATGAAATTAAATTGAAAAATCCATTTTATAGTATATAATAACGCATTTTAAAACCAAAATTCATTAATTAAAAAAATATATGTTCAGTATAAATGGTATTATTTTAAAGAAGAACAGACAAAACTCAAGTAATAAGGACAGATGTGATTAACCACCATTAATTTATTTCCACCTTTTTTTTATTAAAAACCCGTTAAATAAAGAAACGCACTAATAGCTAAATAATTTTATTTAAAAAGTTTAAGTAATCATATTGAAAAATACGGTAGCTTATTATTTTTAAGATTCTTTATCATGGAAAGACACCATTGTTGTAGCATTGTTGTATTTTGTAAAAGTTTAAAATGTCGTATGTATTCATCACAAATTAAAAATAAATGCCACCAACTGTTTAATAAACGTAATAGACTTATTAAGTTTGCTATGAATCAATAATATCGAAGATTCTTCTTTACTCACTATTACATTGATTTGTAACAAAAGACGGATTTACCACCGTATAAACGGGGCCCAGTTGAAAGTGTATCCAAATTAATTAAACTAACAAAATAAAATTCGAAATTGTAATGCATATGTTTAAAAATCAATTTTTATTGAGCGAATTGTCAGTTGAGTGAAAAACACCCTCGCCCCCAAAGTGTGTGGGAGTGGACCACGCTATCCCCCATCTTCGTAAATTGCTAGGCAGCAAGCCCAAAATGAATGCTTTTGCACTTAGCCCCATTTCTGTGAATCGATTACTGTTAAAATCACTGTTAAAAATTGGCAGCAAAATATCTATTCATTCTACTGTTTTTAAAGATAACGGTTAGATAACCTTAACTTAACTTTATTGGCTCCATAATATGGGCAATAATATGGTCAAATTAAAGTTAAATTACGATTATGTAACCGTTTTATATAAAAACGGTTGAATGACTGGACATTTTGCTGCAAATTTATAGCAGTGCAAAATTTATCATACATAATGTATGTATTGTAATGATTTGTATTCATGTATGTATGTCTATAACTGTTGTATGTAATCATTTGTGTATGTTATTAGACGGATGTTAGTACAAGTAAGCATAGAAGTAAGAAAATTATGCATTTATTAATGAATAATTTAAAAATGAGCACTTCGGCGCATAAATCAAACATTTTAAAAGGGCATCTCTTCTCGCGTTTAACATTACAGTCAGGAAGACATCGTCACATTTTTGCAACCAATTTTTACTTCGATGATTTTGTTATATATGATAGAGTAGATGGTGCAGATAATGAAAATGCCAGTCACTTGACGCACCAGTGGAAAACAATTGATTTCTGCTGAATTAATTTCTGCTTTGTGGTGTTGCAATAGCAACATCACACAGCCCGCTGCAATGTTAAATAAATGGCAATCCGATTATTGTTTTTAACGCCAGTCGGGAGCATCATCAATAATCGTGTTGTCATGCATTTAACATTGCAGCGGTATCTGCGATGTTGCTATGGTAGCACACCTTTTCCCCGCGCTAATGTAGCTGACTGGTAGTTTCACTTTCTGGATCATCATATCATAGATAAAAAAAATCAACGACGCTAAAATTGGCTGCAAAACTCTGAAGCTGCATCCAAAATATTTTTTTTTTCTTTTTTTCTTCTAAATATCCACGGATCGACAGAAACACACGTCATGTTAATTTCCTGATTTAGGCAACCAAGTTTAAAATTCATTATAGATTCAAATGCTCACCAGATAACACTCCTCACTATTTTAACTGATAATCAATTGCATTAGTAAAAAAAAATCACCTATTTTTAAATTTATACATTCAGAGATGCACATTTAAAAAATCAATATAAACAAGTTTTAAGTAAACATTAAACGTATTTAGAGAAAATATATATACAAAGAATTGAGAGCAATTTTGATACAATATCTAAAATTATGTTTTAAATTCTTCGAATTCATTTTACATCATTTTTCTTTAAAAAAAAAAAAAAATCATATATTATTTAACAGAATTTTTTCTAGTCTAGAATTCTTTTTAAAAAGTGATTTATAACAATTTGAAACAAAATTACTTTTATGTCCTACTTGTCACCAAACTTTTTCAATAATACGCTTTGAAATTTGTTTCAAAATAATACGCAGCGTATTATCCTTCAAATGAAAAGGAAAATAAAAATAATTCTCATAGATGTTATTATTACTCTTTATTATTAAGGTTATTTGAAAAGTTTTCTGTACTTTAATAAAAAATTGAGAACCAAGTATAAATTTTCAGAAGTAACAATAAATAATTTTATACAGTTATTAGAGGTGTAGCATTTAAAATTCTGTCAAAAACGAACAGCAATAAGAAATTTATTTCATTTGTGATCTATTTTATAAACATTTTACATTATACCCCATAATTTGTTTATTAGTGACATATTGGGTTATCCGGAATGTTCGTGCTGGTTGGCAAAATCAATTCGCAGCAGAAAAATTTACCCGTTAATTATTAGACATTAGATATCGGAATCAATGACTAATAATTAAATGATAGAATTTTCTGGTACGAATTGGTTTTCACAAACGGAATGAACTTTCCAGACAACCCAATAGCTTTGTAAAACAGTATGCAGTGTGCAGCGTGCAGTATATAAAGGATTATCTTAGGTTAAACACATACAACATCACTGAACAAATAAAAGTAAGCATCTGGAAAATATGTTTTGAAACAAAATCTTGCGGAAGTCATTTTTAAATCAAATACTGGAAAGGCAAATAACTGATGTAGAATCCATAATTAGTATGCTAAAGTAATTGCTTTAGATAGCTTAGATGAAGCTTATTTTCAGTACTTAATAAGCATTAGTAAGCAGCAGTAAGTATTCAAGGATTGAACATTAGCAGATTATGCTTTCGTCGGATAGAGTTATTTGTCAGATAGAGTTATTTGTAAAGTTTGTTTGCAGTCTAAAAAACAATCTTTATCCCAAACCTTAAAAATCTTGTATAATTAGATTTTCATTGAATTTCATTGTGTTATTACCCTTTCAAAATTAATTATTTATGTATGCTAAGCGATGATTGAGCAGAGGAATCTTCGGAAAATCACGCCAAAATTTAATTTTTATGCAAAATCTAAAGAAGTGCAGTAAAACCAATCAAACGCCCTAGAATTAACTCTGAGATATGCATATTGTTTCAATTTTACAATTTTTTAATGATACCTTTCAAAAATTAAAAAATTAGTTCTTTGTATTTAGAAGACGGGTATGAAAAACAGTGCACACAAAAGCAGTCAGCTTAATTAATTGTTTATGAGTCTAGTATTTTAAATATAAAAAGAGAGAAGCGTGATTTATGATAGAAATTAACTGTACAATATTCAAATGGAAAAATTAAGGAATATTTTACATCTATGTATGTAACTACATAAATATTTATTCAAATAATAAAATGTTATTTTATTTATTACTAGCATGCTACGCCCGCCATTTTTTTAAATGTACCTTAAATCAAACAAAATGGCTTTGTATTTTAAAGGAATGTGGATCTTCACCTGCAGATGCTACTAAATGGTGCTATGAATGAATTGATACTAAATATTTTCAAACGAACTATATCAATGGATTTGAGCATGTATTTTAAAGCAATAGGGACGTTCACCTGGATTTTCCTTCAATATTGCTGTAAACGATGTGAACGACATTGCGTTTTATTATATCATACATTGGACAAAATTTGGGCTAAAAGAAGCAACTCATTTAGTTGATCATTTATAGTAGAGTTTGGTAGGAAAATGAGGCCGTTATGAGATTATGACAACAGGAACTAACATGTTCTCTAGTCAACATACTACTAATAGAGAAAGCATTACAATGATTGCATAGATTGACCATTGAACTTAAATAATTTTCGGGTCATTCATTTTTGTCTGTAAGTTCTTGAACTCCGTTCCTCTTTCTTGTCTCCATGTGAGATTCTGGTAACGTAAGTTCCAGAACAATCTCACTCTATGTAACGTTATATTTCGCAATATACGTTCTCTTCTGGTGCGTCTACTACGGTTTTTCATCTGTCGATTCCAGCAGAGTAAATACAGTGAAAATTGTAATAAATTGTTTACACATAATGAACAGTGTTTAACTTTCATATATAAAAAATGGTTAAACAGAAAAAAGTGCATTTTTAAAGCTGAATATGAATAAAATTAAAATGACGCCATTTTCACTGTCTTTCCATTTTTTAGACCAGTTGAATTCGTGTAACCGTTAATCTGAAAAAAAAACCCAATGATTAACTCTGGTCGAAGAATAAACCTCTAGTTTGTATCCAATGAAATCTTCCTAATCTTCCATAATCTAGCCGATATCCATGTTTGACGTCAAACATTAGAAGTGCTTGAAACGATATGGTTACTAATGTACCAGAGTTAGTTACAAAACGAAGTTATTTATGCGCCAAGCTATGCTCCATTAAATAATATCAAATTACTATGAATTCAATTATAGATATTTCATTAACAAAATTCCATGCCTTAAATAAAACTGACAATGATAAAGTTTGTTACGCAAAATGTTTAGTAATATTATTTTTGGTGAATACTTAAACCGAAGATTTTTTTTGCATTTCTCGAAAGAGCGAAATAACGCGCAAATTTTTTTTTATTTCTCACTATGTTTAGCTGCTAAGGCTGTGTGTAGGTCGAAAAGGCTTTATAATGATCGAAAAATTATCTAATCAGAATTTCAGGTACTCGTTTTTTCTTATCCAGCCTGAAATGATAAATCGACAAATATTATTTATTCCATTCGCCACCATTGACATTACAAAGTTTTTCCGTACATTCAAAGTGCCAAAACAGTGGCTGAGATGTTCTGCTCTCAAAGCTGGCATACGGGAAGTGCTGGGTTCAAACCCCAGTCGCGCTCGTTGACCTAACCGTTCGGAGTTTTCCCGTATGGTTTTCTTCGCACCTTGCCGTAAGTACGGGTTAGGATCCCTTAGAAAGACTCCCATGGAGGGCACTCCCCCCAGGGTCTATATCCCTCGTGTTGATAATCGGCCGTCATAAAATCAACCAACCGTACATTGGAAGCATTGATTTTTTGGTAAAACTTTGCTTCATAGTGAAAAAAACACAAATTTAGTAATCGCTAATTTCAAAAGTCGTCTAATCTTCTGTAATCTAAATCGTCGTCCAGAGTAACTTTCAAACATAAACGAAACATCCAACAATATAGTAAAAATGCCAACTGGCAGGTGACCGGAATACGGACAATTAGTCCAATGTCTTTTAAACCTTCCTGAAAAAAGGGAACCTATGCAGAAAACACTAAAAAGAAATGACGACTCAAAAAGAGCATCGAAAATTTATTTCAGCAAACAATTTTTATTGCAAAATGTAGCCTTTTGTGATAGTAATAACGCATAAATGTACACTAGGGTGTCCCAAGATACAATGGCAATTTTTTTTTTTTTTTGCAAAATCGAATGCGCATACCCTCTATTTTTTTTCTATTTGACCTCCGTAACATAAATAAAAAGTATTATTGCAATAAAATAATAGTAACCCGTGCCGACTTTAGGTCAAACTTGAACATGAAATCTTATACGGGGAATACTATGGAAAGATTTCAAAATGTACTTTTCCTTGGTACTTAAGACACCATTTTATTAAAATCAGATATTTATTAACATATTACAGTAAAAGAAGCATTAATAAACATATTTCCGTTTCAATGTTTGCTTTTTACAGTCAGGATAAAGCTTAGTATGTTCTTGTACGCAACGTAACAAAAATTGTTTTTGATCCTCCTCAACCGTTATTAAACCATGAAAGTCCTGCATCAATTTTACCGCTCTTTCAGCTGTATCATTCACTGCTCTAAGCATTGATATAGTCTTTTTCGCGTCTAGAAAAGAATCATTATTCTCCCATGAAGAGGGACTCTTTTTGAGAAAACTATCATCGATTTTGAGTCTAGAAAACAAAGAAAGGCTTTTGACTGATATGAAATCCTCCATTTTTTTTTCTGTAAAAAAGAATATAATAATAAATAACAATTGCATGATATAAATGAATAAATAAATATACAACTACAAAATAAATGTATCAAACTCACCATACAATAAACAACAAAGTTCTTCCTTCGATGGAATGTATCTTTTCTCATGGGTCAAAATATCTTCTCTGTTTAAATTTGCCACCATTTTTAATTTTGTTCCTTCGTCAACATCATCATCAAAAAGTGATAATATTGCTATTTCATCAGTCAAATACCATAAATGCTTGAGAAATTTCTGTAAAGCAACTTTCGAGATACTTTCATTCACATTTTCGTAAGCTTTCAAAGATTTCAAGAAGCACAAATCTTTGTAGGGCGCTTTAATTGCTAAAATGCATTGAATCCATGGTTTAACGTAGACAATCACGATAAATAAGCAGACATCTAACAGTGCCTTTTTATCCTTGATGTTTAATTTCAGTTGAGAACTAAATAATGATAGTTTTAAGGAGTAAATCGCTCGGGCCATCCATCTAGCTTGGTGCATGGCACCTGGAGGTCTGATTTTAATTTTTTTTTCTGCATTTCCACCTAAAAATACGATAGAAAGTTCGATCAATTCTCGATAGTCCTCTCGGAACATAATATTTTTAAGTTCAGTGCGGTAAAAGTCAATCAAATTTTCAATTTCGGATACGGTTCGGAACGATTCCACTGTTTCTCTATAGCACTGTATTTTGGTGGGATCGATGTTTTTCCAGTTCTCTTTAAGCTTTTTAAAAAGAGGAATATCGGGACTTGTTGTCACTTGTTTAATTTCGCTTCGAATACAGCCTTTAATACCAGTTCGTATACATGATGGCGGCAAGCGAAAAAAAGCATTTCCCTTTCAAATTTGTGCTCTAGGAGCGCACAAGCACCAATAAAACGACCTGTATTCGAAGCGGTAGTATCACAACAGAGAATTTGGACTTTGTTTTCGAGATTCCAATCTAAGATCGCCTTCCAAATAACCTGCGCTTGTTCTTTGCCTGTAGAATTATCCAGTCTCGGCACAGCAATGAGTTGTTCTTTAACTCCATATGAAATAACTATGGGAAAGCGTTCTTCTTTCAATTTTCGAACACTCAAAGCAGGCAACAGTTTGCCATCCCAAAGTAAAGTCACTACATCCGGTACCTCATTTTGGAAATCAATTTTTATGTTTTCCGCGCGTTCCTTCCGTTTTTCTGTTCGAATTCTTTGAATTGAAGATTTACTTATTGGAAATTCGTCAGTGTTAAATCCAAGTGCATCAATAGTAGCTTCAAGAATAAACCAGAATCTCGGACACTTAACTGACACCTGTCTAACGCAGCAACTAACTTTGGAGTAATAAAATTACTCCTTACTACTGGTTTTGAGCTTTCATTGTTCGGAGCTTTCTGACTGTTCTGAACTTTCATAGATATAAATGTTGGGATATCTTCTTTATCCATATTTTCGGTAGAATTTGAAGAGGAATCTTCTTGCAATGTTTCGTATGTTGACGAGGAAGTTGAAGCGGAACCATATTTGATTCGCCGATTTTCTTCTTGGACAGCTCGAAGTCGCGCCCTTTCTTCTTTTTTGGCCAGTTTTGTATCCACTCCACCTAAGTGACCGGGTCGGACAGGCTCTCTTTGGAGTTGCACGAACATCCTATCTTCCTCTATTTTCATTATTTGAAGTGCATCAGCATGTGCGATGTCAAACAAATTTTCTAAATTACTTACAAAATCCTCTTGTCGCCTCTTAAATACGTCTTGTAATTTCTTTGCATTTTTTTGTAAATCTCTCCAAACTTGATACATATTAACAAGCTTCCCCACGCAATTTGGCAACGATTTGGTAGGTATGCGTGCCTTTTCCCAAAAGATAATGCATTCGCGAATAGCGAGATTTGCACTTTCATTATCAGTTAAATTCACTTCCCGAATATTGTAAAACAAGGCAGCGAGAACTTGTCTATTAGACGGAAGTTTTGACCCCGTTATTTGATGTTTTACGTTCCCTACTAAAAATATAACATTTTTAGAACTACGCAATTCTACTGCCATGTTCTGTTCACTGATTCAAAACTGTACAAACATTTGCTAACAAAACAAGTTGGAACTATAAGCACATTGACACGTAGACGTGCGCTGTTCTGAGTAAACTGCGCGTTATGGCTGTCGAAGCATTACAAAACCTTTCTTTTTTTTTTTCTTTTCCTATTGCAGGTGGTGGGTGCTCCTCTACGGTCACATTGACAAGCTGACACGTGAAACCGTTCGTTCGCTTAAGTACACAAGTACTCGCTGCGATGTTGCGATGTTTAGCTGGAAGTCGGCACGGGTTACCGTGGTTCAAATTACATGAAACTTTATTTACAATTGTTTTGACATAAAAGGAAAAAAATAAGAGGGTATGCGATAGAAAAAAATGACTTTTATTTTTTTGGGACACCCTAATGTACACATCTCTTTAAGAAAATTCTTTGGTTCCTAACTTTTGAAACAGTGAATATTTCTATAAGTAAAATTGACTATATATTAAAAAAATAATAAAATAAAAATAAAAGAATAGATAATAATTCGCTGATCTGAGTTCGAGGCTATACAAATTATATGTTTGCTGAAAACAAATCGGCATGTTTCCGTAGTAAATTTTTAAATGTCTAAAATTTAATTATTTTAAATACTAGGGGGCTCTGCCCCCTGCTCGCTACGCTCACCAACCCCCGTTCTGATTTCGCAGCTTCTTTAACCTGGTAATGTATCCTGTTTTAAAAAGATGATGATGATGATATCACGAACGGCGACTATCTTCTGTAATCAGGTTATAATGCTTTTTCACTTAACTGGTTATAATGCTTTTTCATTTAATTCATCTTTTTTATTTTTAATATTCATGTGTAAACACAATTTTTATGACGTAATTTTCTTTATTTCCTGCTTTCAACACGTGATCATTTAATTATTATTTTAAACTTTCATTATTGTTTTTAATAGTCTCGCGCAAATGCATTTTTTATTTGAGATAAAACATAATCCTTTGCGCTTATTTAGAAATTGGCAACAATATAAAAAAATGACATTTTCAATAAAAGATTTTTTTACTCGATTTTTAAGGATTTTTTGAGTTTTTATTGTCCGACCGTGATAATTTTTTTAATTTCTAAAAGCTTGTTATATTTCGCATCTGGTGGCATGATTTTCGAATCCGTAGGATGGCTAGAAAAAAAGTAATAGCTCCTCAAAAAAGTCCTTAGTAAAAAAAAGATGAGAATAACCCGGAATATCTACGCAGAATTTGATTGACTAAATCGTTTTTGGCTCAGTTCCAGATTACTTTTTTTAATATAGAAGGATGTGTTTGAGTGGCAGACATTCACTAAAATTTAAATATTTGATCCCATATTCATAACAATAACTGCTATTTATATAATTTGCATTTGAAAATAAAAATTTACTCCAAAAAGGATATTGTATACACGAAGAAACACTATTATAGCTAATATCGCTCAAGCAAGCTAATATCACGCTTATGCATTTTTGTCTTAAAATCACATTGCTTGGCGGCAAAAGTAAAATCAAAACCGTAAATAAACAAATAACATGTAACTCATAAATGCAGTCATTTTTACAATTACATCTGCTAGTTCCTCCTGTAAGACACATGATAGGGGAGTTATATATAAAAAAAATTAACAGAAAGAAAAAAAGGAAAAAAAATTACTCAAAATTTTATTAAATCAAATTATCAGATGCATCTTTGTTAACCTGACGCAAACGATAAATCGCCAAATATTGACTTAATCTGAATTGCAATCTCATGCATTCCAAATATTTTTAAGCATTGCAAACATTCCTTTGGGGTTTAAATTAAATATTATGCCTCATTAAAACAATTTTTTCTTTCTTCTTCTTTTTTTTGCGGGGGGGATTTTAAATAAAATTAAAAACAGATTTTTTCTTTTATTTTTCTATGTGTTTGCATTATTTTCTGATATAGCCGTTTCGATTCTTTCGCCAATGATAATGGTCGCCAAAAAAATGACCTATGGTAACCTTATCTAACAGAAAAATTTCGAAACGAAATTGAAGTGGAATGAAAAATTCACCTTGTATTTAAATCAATAAAAATATATATGTTAAAATATGCTTAAAAGGTGATCAAAAGATGTTAAAAACGTAAAATATACTCATTTACATCCCAAGACTTTCAATCACTAACGTGATCATCTTCAGGGGAACCGTTGACTCAGTCAACGGTTCCCCTGAAGATGATCACGTTAGTGATTGAAAGTCTTGGGATGTTAATGAGTATATTTTACGTTTTTAACATCTTTTGATCACCTTTTAAGCATGTTTTAACATATATATTTTTATTGATTTTTATGGTAACCTTATCATCCAAAATAACAGAACTTTCCATCATAATTCTCTAACTAATATACGTAGAACTATGTGTTATATACTAAAACTTTCCCTGAAAATTTATCTATCCAACAGTGCAAGTTCCATCAAATTCCATTCAGCAGAACTCGAGTTATAAAGGAACGGAACGAAATTTCCGTTTGTGTTTTATATATATAGTAGATTATTTTACTACAGATTACATTTAGTTACGATACAGAAATGGTAAAATGGCATTCTTTTACTCTTTTAAAAAGTTAAATTAAAAAAACCTCAATCTAGAAGAAGCATTTGTGAAACATTTTCATGAAAGATGAAAAAAAATTAAAAAGTATAACTTCACATTTTTAACGATTTTTTTCATGAACCAAATTGTAGGGTTTATGTCTTCCAAATAACAATCATAAAGAAAATGTCTAATATTTTCTACAAAAAACATATAATACAAAATATTCAGTTCAAGTTATAAATACAAATTCAATTAAATGAACCTCCATATTGTATTATATAAAATCCATTGCATTATATGCATTTTTAATTTAGCAGAATGTTTTATAATTAATGTTAATCATTTCTGAATTATAGAAGTTAAGAAATAAATTCCATTCAAAACTTTTCTTTTTTTAAGTGAAAATTTACACTACACATATTGGTTTCAATAAATTTTAAATAATATAATATCTGTAGTAAATCAATCAATTAGTTAATTATCGAGATTTGTATAGATTGTTTATACTAGCGAACTGCACATTGAGCAAAAATTATAAAAATATTCAACATCATAAAAACATAAAACAATGCTTACTTCAAAGTTTGTTGTCAGCTGCACATAAAGCCTTTAAATGAAACATGATGCATTTAAAATTATACAGAAACTATTTTCGGCTTCAACAAATGACAATCGTTTCTATAGATGGTTTGTAGTTTCTTTAATTTCTATTAGCTGTTGTAAACAGACATTTCTCCCCAAATGGCAAGAATTGCTAGAAATTGCCTCTTGTGTATGTGTTTGTGGGAAATCATTATATACCATTTATTTTTAACGCTGCATACCCCGAGAAAAATAATAGGAAATTGTTTGTAACAAGCAATTTAGAATGTATTAATTTCTATTTAGATTAAGAAATTCTTATTTAGTGTTTTACGAATAACGTTACATATTATGCAAATAGTAATGAATAATATGAGTCGCAGATACAAATATGTATTACGACGGATTCGACAAATTATCTTTCATTCAATTATGATTTTTTTAAAGATTTTTTTAGTGGGAGGGGCTAAGTCCATTTATTGCCAATGTTCCTTTTCTGAAAATTATCATCTTTGTCCATAAATCATTTTAATCTAAATGTCAATAGAAATTTAATTAATTAAGAACAATAAACTCGTTTTCACTCGTCTCTTTGGTAGTCTTGTGACATTGGTTAAAAAATATTTTTAAGTACTGTCAGTAAATACGCACGGATTAACAATCAGCAAGCATTTGAAAATTGAATGTTTTCGTCCGTATATTTTTTTACATTTACATTGTTGAAAATTTAATGCCATACAGAAAAATTCAAATATGTCATCATACTACGATACCTTACTAAATTCATTGTTTTCTTCGTGTCTAAAAAAGCGCTAATGAAGTTTTTTAATCACTTCAAAATGTTTTCAGATGAGTAAGAAAATTTTTACTTACCAGTTACTTGAAAAGTAAAATAATACACATTTTTAAAAGAGATGTTGTATTATTTTAAAATATTTTTTTCAGTATTTCTGTTAGCATGGAGGTAGTTATTGCTAAGTCTGTAAACTTTCAAATCTCCGCAATACTCTCGAAAAATAAGCAGTAATAAGCAGTTTAAATAAAAGTATTTTAAACCTTAAAAATTGACTAGTGTGTCATGACTGATTTACAATGTAGCGGACTTGCCGGGTACGCGTTCCATTCCAAGATACAATTTATTCTCATAAGAAAGTCAAGTTATGTGCGTTCAATGTGTTCACCATTGGCAGCAATACGCATACACTTGCATGCATACATATGCATCGCTGCATATTATAATATGCATACGACATTTGAAAAATTGAACTATTATATTAACTTAGTTTTTTAATAAATTGTACCTTCCTTACAATAATTAGTTTTGTTAAGAAATATGTAAGTGCATTGTAATGCCGCACATGTACAAGCGGTTAGTAACATATTTAAGCCGGTGAATGATTATCTAAATATTCACATTTCATGGTTTCTAACAAAAGTTATTTTTACATGTAAGGCATCATTTCTTGCTGAATCGAGGACGCTCTACAATTTTGTTTTTCAATTATTTTGATTATCTCTCGTTGTTTTTGAGTTTGATCGATTGCTTCAAATACAATTTTTAGGAGGCGTTACAGTGGCATACAATACTGTTTCATACCATACGGTACTGTCTCAGACCGTAGTCTTATCAATTTTACTGTATGTAAATACTTGTTTTACAAGTCTAGCTTTAAACGTTCTAGATATATTTCTGTAAATTCAGACTTTCCTATTGTATCTTGTATACAATTTACCAAGATAAAAATTCTCTCCTAACAGCTTCTAGTCCTAAACCTAGTTACTTAGAATCAGACTCTTTTTTAGATAAGCCTCAGTGTTCTGACATTGTTTTCACAGGCTCAAACAGCCAGTCATAATCATTTCTGCCCTGCTTCCATAATTATTTACCATACATTTCAATGCCCAATAACACGTTTCTTCAAATTCATTAAGATACAACTAAATGTAAATATATTGCTTGAAGGTGCGTAAATACATACATAAAACATTTAAAACACATTAAAGTCCTTTTAAAAAATTCCAAAACGTTTTCAACCGTTACTCGGTCATCATCAGTGGAAAAACTAAATTGTTGAGTTGAGTTATCTTTTCGCGTTTTCTTGCTTGCTCGGGATAAACTATTTTACTTCAAGAGTTTGGAATATAAGGTGGGATGCTAAAGGTAATCAATGATGCATTAAATCATTCCAGACTGCATGGATATCATATGATAATACGTCGTTACAGACTATTTCTTTTTTAGACATTATTTCTAGAGACTCCCTTATGATAGCTTCCAGGTGATTATTTGTACGGAATATAATTTTGGATCTATTGAAATCAACTTTTATAGGTTCAGTTTGTGCTAATCTTGCTAATGCAGTGTGGGGTCTATTTAATCTCAGATCTGCTTCATGTTCTTTTATTCTATCACGAAATTTCCTCAGTGTCATACCTATTCATAGCCTGGTATGACAATAAGGACAATAATAGGTATGACACTGAGGAAATTTCGTGATAGAATAAAAGAACATGAAGCAGATCTGAGATTAAATAGACCTTTAGCATCCCACCTTATGTTCCAAACCCTTGAAGTAAAATAGTTTATCCCGAGCAAGCAAGAAAACGCGAAAAGATAACAACTCAACTCAACAATTTAGTTTTTCCACTGATGATGACCGAGTAACGGTTGAAAACGTTTTGGAATTTTTTAAAAGGACTTTAATGTACTTTTAAATGTTTTATGTATGTTTTTACGCAGCTTCAAGCAATATATTTACATTTAGTTGTATCTTAATGAATTTTAGTTATTAAACAAGGTGAATTTGCACTGAAATTTTAACTTTTATTGAACACGTTTCTTATTAAAGAAAATTCAAATTATGTATGATACAAAATTTTTTGAATCCTTACACACTGAAATTATCTTCTAAATAACTACAGTTCAAGTAAAAATGCAATACGCCCCAAGATCTTGATTTTCTTGCGGATGCTTCCATTCCATGATTGAAAAAACAGACACAGCAATTGCTGCACAGCAATACACAGCATTACTGGGCATTGCAAATTAGGCTTCAGTTTCACACATTGATTATTAAATTATATTGTATTGACTTATATTTATGAAAAAATATCCTCCCACCAAAACATAATTATAATAATTTTAATTTTACATTAATGCACAATTGAGACAACTGGTATGATATATTTCAAACAAACTCGCTAAATGACCTAAATAAATATTTATTTTTATTAACATTATTAAGTATGGAAAAACAACTGGACACTCCCCACTAACTCTGCAACAAATTATAGTAGAAGGAAGTGACTGGTATCAAACGATTGGAAATAAAGTCTACTTTTAAATTATGTATCTAAAATTTGCTTAAGGGGCCATCTACATATTAAAACCAGCCTAAACTTTATTTTTTTCAATGGCAACACCCACTTTTGACATGATATTTTAAATCTTCGGTTCAAACTATGCCTAGATACAAAATTTTAAGTCATTTGGATGATAAGATTTCGAGTTATAAACATTCAAATTTTAGAGCTTCGAATGTTAAATTACATTTTCATATTTTTATTAATATCTCCGGAAACTATAATCCTAATGTGCTAACGTTTTGTTTGGTTATAAAACTCAATAACCCAAACATAACTACGTTAAATTTGTATTTTTTTTAATTTTATAATATGAATTATGAATTATGGAATTAATATTCGAAAAAATTATGAATTGCAACCTACAATTTTTTTGATGGATTTATATTTATTATGTCTTGCTTTATGTGTATTCAAAATTTCAAATTTTTCTTCCAAGTAGTTTTCAAATTATGCTTAAAAAACGGCAAGATGCTGCTTTAAGGGGCCGTCTATGATGTGCATTAAAGGATAGTTTGAACGGGGATGGGAGCGCTCCGACTCGAAATCCCGATTGACACCACTAAATTTTAATAGTATTTGTTACCTTATTCAAGGACAAAATTTCTGAAATTCTTTACGTTGGAGAATACTATTAAAATTTAGTGGTAAGAATCGATATTCGGGTCGGAGCGCTCTCATTCCTGTTTGAGAAAATATTATACTCATGGGCTGGGATTATAGTGACTTGATAAACTTAGAGATTAAGTCTGTCTTACAATATAAACAATGCGTAAACCGTATTTCAATGCTTCGCGATCTTATGTTAAATTGAAAGCTTGCTTAAACTGAAGCGTAAGTGAATGATCGTGGGAGCACAACAAACCTGACAATGACCTGTGATTGTTGTAAGATATACGATAGCGAGGCACTAGAACCCCAGCCTTTATTAGTATATATATATTCCTTTTACTTTTTCAATGTCTGCTTTAAAATTTTTCATTAAAATTACGTAAAACGTGTTTGCATGAGATGTATGTTTACGTCATTTTTAAATTAATAAAGCTCATTTTTGAAAAATATGATCAGTTCTACCTTAGAAAAAACTTAATCATTTTTGTTACCTTTAAATGAATTTATAGCTTCTTTTCCAGTCTAATAAAGCTATATTGTTTTTTCTGCAGTATATATTTTCGAAGTGAAGTTTCTTATAAATGCATATGCGTAGAGTATTTTCTGAAACAAAATGGCCCCACAATTAACTGAAGCAACGAAAGGCCAAATGATTGGCATGTGGCAAGCTGGAAGAAGTTTTCGTTATATAGCTAGGCATTTTCAAGTGTCTCTTCAAACTGTTTCAACATGGATTAACAGGTAAGGGTTATATTGGTAGTTTATTGCGAAGAAAAAATTACAATATTTCTTCTATAACTTTCGTATTTAGATCTATTCGATTAAACAGGCTAATTGAAAAAAAATTACAAGTTATTTTTATGGTTTTCTGATAGGCAAGATTATTTCCCAATCGCTAGCAGTGTGCAAAAAAAATCTAATAATAATAATAATAATAATAATAATAATAATAAATGTCATATGACAAGTTTTCTTGCCAGGAGGCATTAATGAGTTAATTGTAAAATTTCAAATGAGCTACCAGAATAGGTTTAATCATAGAATTATTAACCCTATTCCGAAGGAGAATAACGGATGTAAAGTTATTCAGATGTCTTTATAACATAGATTTAGTTTTAGGTCTTCAAATAAATCGGAATATAAATCCTGCGAACATATCTCAAAACAAGACACGCCCCCCCCCCCCCCTCGCTACTAAAAAAAAAAAAGCAATGTCTGGATTTATTTTCAGACTAAAAAACAATTTATCTGCGGGTTTTTTTTTTTTTACTTTGATTCATTACGCTGCTTTATACTATTTTTTTTAATTCTAAATTTTGTATTTGTCAATATTATTCACGTTTCTGCCAATAAACTAAAAAAAAGGCGAGTTAAATAGATGCAAAATCTGAGAAAAAGCATTATAAAAGCACCTGTAAAATTCCAATAACATTTACATATTCTAAAACTATTTTAATTACAAATAATCTTAGGGTTTTTTAACCCCTTCGTGACGAGCGTCTATTACAGAATTTTTAATAATTTACCACCGGTTTTTCAAAACAGAAATTTTCGTCTAATTGAATCGTGGAAATGCTAAGATATAATAAGGTAAAGCTTACAATAAAAAATAACTCGTGGGAAAAATCGAGGATTCTGAGCTTCTTATGCGTCACGTAAACGTGTCGCTCGTCCCCAAGGGGTTAAAATCGTATAATTCAACACTTGTAAACATCATTTTACCGCATATAACAATAACCGAAACTTATTAAGTGAGTAAAATTGTCATATCGGTAAAACATAATACATTAAAAGAAGTGACATTCTGCAGCATTTCAACAATCGAGTACCGAACTTCAATTTGCATACAGCCCCTTAAATATGCTCATTATAAAGTAATTAATTTCTCAGAAACTAATCGTAGGAATTTAATGAAATTTGGTATCTAGGCATAGTTTGAATCGCAGATTTCAAATATGTTGTCAAATTTGGGTCTTGCTATTGAAAAAAACAAAGTTTGGGTGTGTTTTTATATGTAGATGGTCCTCTAAGCAAATTTTATATACATCACTTAAAAGTAGACTTTATTTCCAATCGTTTGGTACCAGTCACTTCCTTCTACTATAATTTGTTGCAGAGTTAGTGGGGGGTGTCCAGTTTTTTTTTCCACGACTTTACATATAAATGAATAATTTTTATAAATTTTTATAAAGAAACTCTAATAATCGTTCATCAACTGCAGAAGCTAATTATTCAGCAATATTGACACAGAAATTCATTCGCGTGGATATTCCATTCTTATATGAAATTCAAATATATCCAATGAATCACCACTGGAAAATTTCATGAAGCATATACGTATAAAATCAATTGAAAATATTGGCATTCTTATACGCCTAGACTGAATTTCATTTTCAGCATGAATGTCGAGTTGAAATCTCGAACAATTGACTGTAGTTGACACCTGACACCTCCTGACAATAGGCCCTTGGCAATATCGATCTATTATTGGCTTAGATCGATTTTTTATTAGATCCTGTGTTAAAGGAATTCCTTTCTCAGTTCAAATAAAATGTATGAAAAAACGACCTTGTAACAAAACAAATGCATTATTTTTTAAATTAAGTGCGTTTTCATTTCAAAATGGCTCCTGAAAAAATGATGATTTATGTAAAATCGTATTTTAAAAATATAAAAGGTACAAATATATTTATTTTAAAATGAAATAGGTGCTACGAAATTTCAATGACATAATAACAGGATCTCAATGGCAAAGTTATTTTGAAAGAACATTTCTTTTACTTTTGTCCTGCTACAGTTTTATTTTAAAAATACGATTTTTAATCCGTTTTGTACTTTTTGAATGATTATGAATCTTTCTATTCTGCGTACATTTACAAAACAATAAAACTCTGATTACATATAAAATGACCAAATATTAATAATAACGCTTTGTATTGTACAACAGGAGTCCCTAACATTTTATATCAAACGTAGCACGTGCCAAGTTTATTTTTATTTATTATCCTTCCTCTCGTATCTCTACGCAAAAATGTTTGTTAATATTTCTTAGTAATGTTATTACGTTAATTAAATAAATAAACCAAATTAACTTAACGACATTTTTGTTACCATCTTTTTTTCTTTTTCTTTCTGCATTCTAAAACATTTGCGTATTTTCTCGAAAGTTTCTTTTCACGCCTTTTTTTTTTTTTTTGCGTGGCGGGAAAATATAGTCTGTCTTATACGCTTTCCCATTCGCCAAGACTTCTTTGTGGATTGCAGAAAAACTTGCGTCAGCGTTATTCACGTGCTTGAGCTTTGCAGACAGATTTTTGTGTGTTCTTAGATTGCTAAAATAATCACGTCACCATGAAGTTTAAGTTATTATAGTATGGAATAGTTTTATAAAATCTTTTATTGTGAAAAGTATTGACTAAAGAGCACTGAATGATTTTGACTCGCGTGGAATTTTGACAGGCTATTGCTCATAACAATGCTAGGATGTTTTCAAAAGGTGTGGAGAATGATCGTTGTGGATTTGTTCACTGGGAAATAAATAGTTTTCTTTAAGGCTCTTCGTCCATGAACTCCACAATTCTCCTCGCTAATGTTAAACCTATTGGCATAGAATGCATTCGTATATTTAAAATATCTCCTCGAGAAATCAATAATTTTAACTTCTTTTTTCTGTGTACACTTCTTAAAGGTTTTTTTTTAATTAGTTATCAGAGTATTTCTAAAATATGTGCTTATAATTTATAATTGTGTGTGTTAAAATGTTTGTGAAACTGAATAAGATTTTAATTCCTCCCATAAAGTTAAATATATATTTTAGAAAAGTTTTGACAACTAAGAAAAAAAAGAAACATCCTTTAAGAAGAATACACTGAAAACAGAAGTTAAAAAAAATATTTTATGAGGAGAATTCTTAAATATACGAGTGCATCCTATGCCCATAGGTTTAACATTAGCGAGGAGAATCGGAAAGTTCACTGACGAACAGCCATAAATGAATATCTGACTACAAGTTATTTCTTTGAAAACGCTGGTAATTTCGATCCTTGCCTTTTTTTTTTGTCTTTTTACGAAACACATTTATGGCTGTGAATGTCATCGACATCATGCTCGTAAAAAATATTACTAGCGCTACATATTAGTTTGTGAGTGCTAGCTGGCATATGAGTAAATAGGAACCCGTATGAAACTGGTACTACTCGGCTTTTGACTACGAGTGGTAAACAAAGTTTTCGATGGAGGCTACAATGTTGTTAGTAAAAGTGAAGTGTACATCCCGATCACTGGAAATCCACTAAAAGCATGCCTATTATTGATATCATACAGAGAGAAAGTAAGAAAAAGTGGTCCGAAAATCAAGTATGCATTCAAGGCGTAAGAGCACATAGAGACACACGGAAGGCCAGACAAACCGCATTCATAAGCAATTTTCAGCTATGTTGGAAAGTGATAAAATCGGTTATTTTTTAGATGAATTAAAATAATTAAATTTATAAATTTCTTGAAAACTATATGTTTAAATGTAATAAAAAGAAGCGTAGATTTCGTTCTGTGTTACAATCACCCTAAATACAACGTTTCAAATGATTCCGTCAAGATGTATTAAATAGTTTAGCGTTCAAACACACGCTCTATCTGATTTATATATGTAGATAATAAAGAAATGTTAACCCGCGGAAAGCGCGTGGGGTGTATTATACCCAACCCTTACAAAACAGTAGAATATTCCCAACTTGTGAATCCGAAATCCTTTACGGCTTTCAGTAGCTCAGTTTCTATTTGTGGTTGAACCGGTTTTACAGTTCACTTGTGTTTCTGAAAAAGAGTTATCGGTATTTTGTTGCAACTGGTGTATGACGTACCCCACGTGCCTGTCCGCGTAAGTGTTTTCCTGATATAATATTTATTTGAGAAATTTACTTCTAGAGTGTAACAGTTTATGTTTCTACTGGCAAGCGTTAGTAGTTGTTTTAAAGTATTTGAAATTATATGTTTAAAGATTTCTAAGTGCATTATGGCAACAAGAATGAGTCCCAATGAATTGGAGATGCAACGGCTCCGAGGTTTATTTGAAATAGTTGAAAGTGAAGAAAATTGCATTTCGGAAATTGAAGGTGATTCTGACAGTGAAATATTTAACGAACATAACACAGATACAGAAGAAGATGATGAAATGCATGATTCTATAGATGATGATGATGATGATGATGATGATGATTCCGATGAGTTTGTTAGAAAAGATTAAAATACGGTGCGGCAAAAAAAGAAATTTAGACAAAATGTAAGAGTTCGTTCATATAATATAACGACTCATCTTCCAGGACCTGCAAAATAAGCCAGAAATGTTACTGATACGTTTAATAATTGGAATATTCTTATTGATAATACAATATTATAAATGATTGTAGAATGTACGAGTTTAAATATTTCTGGGATAGCTTTATATTATAAACGTGAAAGAGATGCAAAAACTACGGACGTGGTCGGGTTGAAAGTGGTTAAAGGACGTTTATATTTATGTGGCCTTCACAAGTCGTCGCACCTCAAAGTAAAGGACTTTTGGACTACTGACATGTTATAGGTATTGAAATCTTTCATACAACAATGTCCTATAAGCAATTTTTATTTATTTTACGTTGCATGCGTTTCAATAAATTGCTAGACAGGCCACAAAAAAAATAAGCTTTGATAAAATAGCCGCAATCACAGATTTCTTTGAAAATTTTATTTAAATTGCAAAGATTCCTAAAATTTAGGTGAGTACGTCCCTATTGACTATAAACTCGAACCCTTTCGGGGCCGATGTGGGTTCCAGCAATATATGCCGAACAAACTAACAAAGTACGGAATAAAGATTTTTGCACTGGTAGACTCAAAAACTTTTTATACTTCTAATATGGAAATACTGCGGTACACAGCCAAATGTTACCTTCAAGATCAGTACCAATCTATCTGACGTTTTGAAAAGACTAATTAATACTACCACTATATAAATCTGGCATGAACCTTACTGTGCACAAATGGTATACGAGTTACCCACTAGATGTATACATTCTAAAAGAAAAGCTGACAATAGTATTAAAAATGCGGAAAAACAAAAGGGAAATTTCTCCTGCTTTTGTTACTTCTAAAGGAACGGAAATATTTTCTACACTGTTTGGTTTCGGAAAAGGTAAAACATTAATTTCTTATGTTCCTAAAAAAGGAAAAAATGTTCTTATGCTTTCAACATTCCATAACGACGATGATAAAGATGATACAAGTAGAGAAGAGAAAGCGCTAGAAATTATATCATTTTTATAATATGACTAAGGAAACAGTGGATACTGTGAATGAAATGGCAACACGTTATTCAATTGCCGAAATAAAAAGGAGGTGGCCAATGGTAATTTTCTTTTCTGCACTGAATGTTGCTACAATAAATGCTCCAGTTATATTACTTTCAATTGTTAATACACCAACGCGATATAGAAGCAAACGTCTCTTATAGAAGGGCTTAGCATTACAATACAACTAATAAAAAAAACGTATTGAACAACGATCAGAGATTAATACTTTACCGAGAAGTTTATGCACTGCATGCAAAATAACAGAAGTTTCGGCGAATAATTCAAACGAATCTATGAAATTCGAAACAACAAAATATAAAAGATGTGATGAATGCCCTCGAGCCAAGGACACAAAAACACGAATGCGATGTTCAAAATGTGAAATTTTCTGTGCCAAGAACACATGAATGTACTTTGTTCGAAATGTAAACAGATAACATAAGCATTGTGTATTAGAGATGCAATAAAACAGGTATGATGTTTATTTTGTAATTATTTCCATTTATCTAAATTTTAACTCTATATATGCTTATTTTTGATTATTATTTTTTTTTTTTTGTAATTTAAGTTTTATTCATGTATTATAAATATAAAACAGCTTTAAAACTAAATAAAACTATTTTTATCGTATTTGAAATATTGGACTATGTGATACCCCACGCGCCCACTCTTGTAACTTTTCTTGACCCACCTTCCACAAGGCTAAAAAACACTTCATGTATTTATTTAGATCTTAAATTCAAAGATAAATAGCATTATTAAATGCTTTGCTCAAAAGTACTCAGAAATAATACAGATATACATGCCTTCTTTTATTACTTTCGTCTATCTTTACAAGAAGAAAGTATTCGATTCATGAAAATTTTCGACTTCGCGATTTCGATGAATTTATAAGTTTTAGAAGTTCCTAAACACGATTTGACTGTTTTTAGAAAATGTCTGTCTATGAGTCTGTAGCTCTGTCTATCTGTCTGTTTGCATGTGACAAAAATTTTGTGGGCACTCTATCTCAAGAACTAATGGAAGGAATTTAATAAAACTTAATATTCAGTTATACCCTGATATACATTGGTGCTGATTATTTTTTTGGTGTAAATCGCCGAACAGGTGGAACTGCTGTGCGGCATTTTTTTCGCGATTTCCCCAATAGCTCTACTCAAGAACTAATGTACTGATTTTCATCAAACTTCAGATTCAGTTATACCTTGCCATAAAAGACGCTAAATAAGTTTTGGTGTAGATATCTCAACAGGTGGCGCTGCTATGCTACTCTTTTCATGATTTTCACGATAGCTATATCTAAAGAAGTAATGCAGAGAATTTCAGCAAACTTCAGATTCAGTCAGACGTTGACATAAGTTGTTGTTTATTAGGTTTTGGTGCAAAATTCCCAACAGAGGGCGCTGGTATGCTGCATTTTTGGGATTTACACGATTTTAGCGATAGTCATATCTCAAGAACTAATGGACGGAATTTAATAAAACTTTAGATTCAGTTAGACCTTGATATAAATTGGTGCTGAGATTCGTTTTTAATGTATACGAGACCTGTGTGAGATATAAGAAAATTTTGGGATTGGCACATCTGACTAGTTTTAATTTATTTTTATATTTCTACATAAATCTTCCCCATATTACCGATACCAAAAATTATTAACGTTTCATTCATGAGTTTTCGTAACATATATTTTGCAACTGACCTACATGGATAACTATTGTCTATTTATTCTGTGAGCAATAATCACTGTGAAGAAAGGAAATAATGAATATTATTCGAAGTTTTATCGAATTATTGTTGTGTTTTAACAGTTTTATAAAACAAATTATTGATTACTGTGTCCGGATTATCTGCAATAAAAAAGCACCAAATATACATGCGAATATGCACCGAAAACATCTGAAATCTGTAAAAATATGCACTAAAAGTTTTCAAATGTACACTAGACACTTCTGAAATATCCTCTCTAAATCCAAGACCTTTAAATATGTGAGAGGATGTTTTCATTATATATTTCAATGCAGCAATTATCTATTAACCATCAGTATAAGAATCAACCGTTATACGACTTCTTTTCTGGGAATCGATCAAGATTTGCGAAATCGAAATCTTATAATTTTCATCTCTCTTCCCTAAATAAAAATATAAAATATGCACTTCTGATGAATTTTAAAGACGTTTATGCACTTATATGCACTTATATACTTTTATATGAACTTATAAGCATTTATATGCATCTATAGGCAATATAGCTAAAATATGCAAATGCATATGCACATATGCAATTGCATATAACCCGTCTTCTAATTTTCTGGTTACTTCTAAATTGTGAACATTAATTTTTTATATAAACATATTTTTTTAAATAAGCACGAAATTAAGTGAAATTTAATTTATATATCAATATGGAAAAGAATATACAATTTTCCGTTATTTTAATAACAGTTTGGCTAATGCAATATGCGCCTATATAATATTAAACTGCACTTTTAAAATATATTATAGAAATTTTAACTGGAAAATATGTATTTTTATATTAACAAAAAAGAAGATTTGATTTCAGCGAGTAAATGTAATTTGTGAAAATTTAGTTTTCGTTTTTAAATTTTGGTTCAGTATTAAAAAAAAAAGAAAAACACAAAACAATAATGGAATCAATAAAATTAGACGCCAACTGAACTGTAAAAAAAATGTGGTTGTTCTTTGGGTCTAGTGATAATGTTTAATTTCCGGAAGAAGAAATATTTACAGATAAAAAGTATGTATGTTTAATGAAAAAATAAACAATAATATGTAATAGTTTTTTAAACTAAATATATTTATTTAATGATTGCAAAATATTTTTCCTTTTAAAATTACGATTTCCATCATAATAGGAAATAAGAAAATAAAATAATACTTCATAATTTATAACAAAGAAATTTTTCAGATGTTAATATTTGAAACTAATGATATTATTGACAAATTTCATTTAATACATTCAGTCCTAATCAACAAAATAACTTTTTATACAACAAATGTTGTATTTTATTGTAGTTAAAACTATTTTAAGAATTTCATGCGATTTATGTTTTCAACAAAGAATAGCTTACAGAAAATTCACATTATTTAAATAAAAAGCATTTTTTCTAAGCAGAATCTAAAGCAAAACAAAAACTTTTACAAACTCTATATATTTAAATAAGCCAAGCGCTTGTAATAAAAATGCGTAATATGTAAATCTCAAAATGTATCACATGCAATTTAGATAAATTACAGTAATATTCAATAGTTCCCATTAATCATTTATAAGTTGTATTTCTTAAATTTATCCACAATATTGCATAGAGTCACTTTAGTGATTTTTTAGACATTTTAAAATTATTAATCGAAGATTTTTTTCACAAAAAGTCATTTGGGTGTGATGCAATAAACTGCTTATTTGTGTCTAATATTTTAGTAATTATTTTAACGTTTTCAGAAAATAATTGTATACGGTAAAGCAAGTACGGGCCGGGAAAACCGGACTTAAGGCCTGTGCCCTGGATACCTATTGGGAGCTCGATTCCCGAAATAGTTGAGGGACTCCGGCTCGTCACCAAGTGTGAAAATGATAGTTTCCCAAGAGAGTGGGATGTACCGTAAGTCACAGCGACCTATGCAGTCAATCTCTTGGGAGAATGAGGGTGGTCAGCAGGTGGCGGCACCCCCACCGGCAGTACAGCATACAGGACTCATCCTGCTCGTGCTCGTTAAAACTTCAGGCAGTTGACATACCTGAGGGGCACCCACAGGAGCCTGGCGGGGCAGCTCTTTTTTATAACGTTAACCGAAAATTATATGTTAATTTATGTCGTTCTTACAAGGGGACCGCCAAACATGATGCGCACACAATTTGATGATTTTAAAGTATGTTGTAGAGGTCATACGCCTAACTATTCAGGTCAAAGGTTTCCTACAAATGGGCTTTAGTTTTCGAGAAATTTCGGGTTAAAGTTCAGTATGCATTTCAAATACCCATTAGTTCGCAGTCTTGAGCAAGAACTCCGTGGTGCTGAGGTATCGCTCGCGATTTGAGAACGGAAGATGAGGGTTCTGTCCTCTCTAGTTACTTTTTTTTTATAAATTTTATATATTTGTCGCGTTATAAGTTTTATGCAGAATTATGAATTCTGCATTTTTGAACTTTTTGATATTTTCGTAATAATTCCATTTACATTTTCGAATTTTTCGTGAAAATTTATAGTTTTTTCGCAATTTTTATTTTAATATTTCTGTTGACGAAAATCCAAACTAATTGATGTCTTTTTAAAACAATTATTGTTTACATATATATATATGTATTTACTTATATTTTTATCGTATTTATGAAATAATGCATTTATTTTTATTTGCATTTTCTATTTAAAAAATTTTTAATCACTAAAAAAAAATAACAAAATGATATATCCTTTTAATATTTGATTTGTTCTAAATATATTGAAGTATGTTAACTGCTGAAATACAAAAATATTTATCATCACCGACATTGACATTTTTAGTTTATTAAATATGGAACTAATTGTGTGATACATATCGCGAAAATATTCTAAACAAATTCCGTATTAAAAATCGCCGTTAAATATATTCTTTACGTAAATTGTTTTAACAATATTGGAAGAATGTATAAATTAGCATATTATATCTTCTTTAAATACTTAAATTGTGATAAGTATATTTAAAAATGCATTAAAAGTTGAAAAAGAAATTATTTCAAACATTATAATTGTCTGCAAAGTAAGCTAAACGAAATGAATAAAAAGAAAATTGTATTTATTCTGAAATTACCATAAAAGTCATTGCAGACGATTTTTTTTTTTCAGATATTTTAATATGTATTGTAATTTACAAACGATTTTTCATTTCTAGTTGAATTTTTCTGTATGGCATCGACTTGTTAGAATGAAAAAGAATTAATTGTAATATATTGTTTTTTATTTGTGCAAATCAAAAAAATTATGTTGAGTTTGAACTTTACAGTTAAATGTATTTAAATAGCATAATAACTATACTCCGTTTCACCTCAAGTTGGCAGCACTATTAATGCTGCGTTGACCGAATCACAGCCGTTGTCATAGAAACCAGGGTTTGCTCTAAGAGCAGAAGATTACTATTTAAAAAGGAAAATCGCCATTTTGGCAAAAAAAATATAATGCATGTGCAAAAATCTGAAAGTTTAGTTTATTTATTTAGAAGTTCTTATGAACTTAGTTTTATTATCTGTATAATCACTTATTAAAATAATGAATTGCATTATTATTATTTTCTTATTTTTACAGTTTTTTTTTAATTAATGTTAAACCTATTTATATTAAATTACCGTATGTTCAATGAAAAAAAAAGTTAACTTAATATTGTGGCAGAATAATAAAAGTTTTTGCCTAAAAGTATTTAGTGTTACTACATCTTCTTTTTTTTTATTTAAATATTAAAATCGAGTTAAAAAAAATAAAAATGCCTTCAAATCTAAATAATTTTTAACTTCAATACATAGTTACCACGATTGATAATATAGCTTTATCTTTTAAAATAATCATTTACATTTGCCATTGGATAGATAATGAAAAAAGAAAATAGGCGAAAGAATTGCGATTTCCGCTTGAAACACATAGAAACAATTCAAAACGTGACTTTAGTGTAGTTGTAAATTTACAATATATATTCCAGATGAGCCTGAGCCGGATACCGAAAGTACGCAGCAGAAAATTTAAAAATGTTCATTAAAATTTTAAAATTGTTAATAACATTTAAAAATTGTTTCAAGATAAATTTTCTTATTTAAAAAACTTTTCTGTCATACAAATAAGCATTAACACTAAATACTTTTTCATGACAACGTTTCGTCATTTTCATGTCTATGAAAATTTCATTTAAAAAGGAAATTTGTTATTTATACCCAACCACTGGCAGAAATCTAGAACAAGTTCAGGCTCACGGGCTCACTGAGAACGTCAAATCTTTAATGTACATATAATTAAGACTATAGATATAACTAATGAATTCAAAAAGTCTAAAATAATTTAAATTATCAAAATGAACAGGATTTTTTATGACAATTTGTGGAAATAAGAAAGATATTTATAAATACACTTACTAAAATTATTAATATCTGTATGTACTAAGCATCTTCAGCGCTCATTAGCTCTGAATCACTGAGTCACTATTTAGAGAAATAATAATGTTCTGTTTTTTGCATATTTCATCTACAAGTCCATCAATTTCCCACATCTCTTTCTCTTTATTTATTACTTTTCTAATACAGTTCCTCCAATTTTCAGCTGATACTCTTTCTATTCGTTGGATTACCAGATCCTTCACATCGTTAAGTTTAAAGCTTTTATTTTCGCGAGCAACATAGCTTTCAATTTGGCTCCAAATCATCTCAATCGATTTAGCTCGCAATGATAAGGAGGCAATCTTAAAATATTTTTCAGCTAGTGCTTCCACTCTATATTTATCGTAAAAATGTTTAACTTCGGATACGTTTTGTAAAAGTTCGATTTTAATCATATCTTTGCTCCAATCAACTTTCTTCTCCGATAACCATTCTTGAATAGAACTTTTTGTCCAAGATTTTGTTGGAATTTTTCCACTTTCACGGAATGGTAGGGAGCATTATCCTTTTACAATGACACTATTTGGCTTTAATTTGGGAAGAACATTTTCAAACCATTTTTCAAAATGGTTGCCATCCATTTCTTCATGATAATCACCACTTTTTTTCCCGACAAAAATCTCTGCTCCATCACGAACGAAACCTTCGTCGCTTCCAATATGAGTAATAATGAGTCTCCTTCCTTTGCCTTTTGGTGCTGTCAAACCTACTGTTAAATTCGAAGAGGAAGCTTCATAGCTGCTTTTTATTGTTGTATCTTGCCATGCTCGACTCTGAATATGTCCTTCATTCACCCATGTTTCATCAAGATAATAAATCGCCGAACCTTTCTTCTTATATTCTGTAATTTTTCTCGAATAATTTCTGCGCCACAAAATAATATCTTGTCTCTCAAAAAAAGCAGCCTTTCTTTTCCGTTTTTCATAAGAAAATCCCAAGTCTTTTAGTATTCTGTATAATGTGGTCCGGCAAACATTTTTGAAAAAATTTCTTCATCGTCGTTTACAACTTTTAAAACTTTATCCAATGTTGGTATTTCATTTCTACGGAAAAAGCCATGGACTTTTCGTCGAATGCAAGATAACGTGAAATCGTCATATTTTTGCAATCTTTTGCGTTTACCCACTGCACCAGGTCGTTTCTTTCCGGGTGTGCTTAAAAAGCTAGATTCCTTTTTTTCTTTTTTCAAACGAAAAACTGTTTCTTTCTCCAACACTTGTAAGTCGGGAAACTTCCTAACGATTTCATTTATTGTATTTTGGGGATTTTATTGACGAAGTCGTGAATAAACATTTAATATATTTCTGCGAGCTCCACATTTGATCGATTTTCCCCCGCCTTGAAGGTGTGTAGAAGGTGGATGGAGATAATGTTTTATCCGACATTTTATAATCCAAATTAGTTTGGTGATTCACATAAGTTATATAAAAAAATTACAAAGACTATAACAATTTTACAGTAAAATAGAAACTATAAACACGTTAAAAAGTAAAGTAAAAACGAAGCAAGTCAGATTGACAACTATTCAGAAGAACAATGACAGAGTATGTACGCCAAGTAACTGATAGCACTGAAATTGGCGCAGAAGCTTATAAAACGCGCCAGATATTTTAGACTTGAAGATCCTTTCTCGCCAAAGGAAAGTTCTTTACGTCAAAATTTATCTTTATACATTCGATTTAGATACAAAATATTTTCTTTAATTAAATATTTTTAACATAAAAATTACCTTAAATATAGGCTTCAAAATCACGAATTCTATAATTTATAAACATATTTTATAAATTCCTGTGCATTTTAGCCATTTAAGATTAAAAAATAGATAAGAACTATTTTTTAAGGCGGAATATTACAGTTTCTGCCTTTCCCAATGCTGCCAACTTGAGGTGAAACAGAGTGTATATATATATATATATATAACAGGCTAAAATTTGGATGTGTTACTCTTTAATATTTTATTACTCCTTTCAAGATATGCTGTTGTAATTACCTAATCATAAATACCTTTAGAAGATTTGAGATAAAAAATATTTTGTATAAATTTTAAAAATGATAAATTTTCATTTAAAATTTCATAAAGTTAAAAAAAAAGTATTATTTTAGAACGGTTATTAAAATATAAAGGGTAAATAATAAAAAAATTAAACACAATCTAGACATAAATTAGTTTGGAATTTCGTCAATAAAAATATTAATTTCTAAACTTTTTAAAAAAATGTAAATTTTTACAAAAAATTCGAAAATTCTGCATAAAACTTATAACGCGACAAATATATAAAATTTATTAAAAAAGTCACTAGAGACGACAGAACCCTCATCCCCCGTTCTCAAATCGCGAGCGCTACCTCAGCACCACGGAGTTCTTGTTCAAGACTGCAAACTAATGGGTATTTGAAATGCATACTGAACTTTAACCCGAAATTTCTCGAAAACTAAAGCCCATTTGAAGGAAACATTTGATCTGAATAGTTAGGGGTATGACAGCTACAACATACTTTAAAATCATCAAAATCTGTGCGCATCATGTTTGGCGGTCCCCTTGTTAGTAGCACACAGTTTTGAAAGCATTGAAAATCTATCCCATTTCACTCAAAATGAATATATTTTAAAACGGTTACGTGATTCACTAGCATTTTGCCTAAATAAAATAAGTTTGTTGTTGTTGTTGTTGTTGCTGTTGTTGCTGCTGTTGTTTCAGTGCTCTAGGCCACGTCTACGAAGTGTTATGTACCTAAAGATTGACATCCTTTTTTCAAAATGCTCCCGTCAATCAGGTGTCAAGCAGTAAGCTTATAATATATCATGTGAAAAGAAGTAACTTTTCAACAGTAATTTATGAGTAACAAGTGTAAATCGAATTATAAACAATTTGTATTTCTTTTTAAATATCCTCAAAAATCCTTAAATTTTAGGCTATCAAATAGGTGTTACCTGGGCACTAAAATGGCCCTCCTTTTGACTACAAGTATTCTCGAAGAAAAAAAAATCATGGTAGGTTTCTACAACATTTCTGATAAAAGTAATCTTCCCGTTAGGTTTCTAAAAACATTTCAAGAAAAATCTTTAAGAAAAGTTTTTCTTAAAAAATACTGTTATTCAAAAAGCGGACCATTTCGGAGCACTCTGTAAACCTTTAGCGAAAGTATGACGTCATGTGTAATACAGGAAAAAAATCTCGGATACTTTCATTATTCACGTGCAAGGAAGACCAACATATTATACATAAATAATTGCATAAGCCATAAGTTTTAACTTGGAAGGGGAGATGATTTTTATGTGGTTAATAACATCTTATTCTTCAGTATTAGCTAACATCTCTAAAAAGTAATTAAAATTATAAATGCTTTTTTTCTACATTATATTTACGAAAATAGTAAAAAAATTATATAAATCAAATGAAAATATTTTATATCATATTCAGAATCAGTTATACTCAGAATTTTATTCAACAGTCGTTTTATTAATTAAGAAAATATTGTTTCAGAAACAGAAAAACCATTTACTTCAATAATTGCAAAAGTACAAAAACCGTTATTAAAACATTTAAATATTCTGATAAAATATTATCCTTCAAGAATTATTGATAATAAAATTAGTTTAATAAGGTTTTTCTCTTAAAAAGTATGTTTAAAAGTCTTTTAAAGAAAATTGGATTTAAAAGTGATAATTTAACAGTAAATTACGATAAAAATTTCTTTATTCGATGTTGATATAACTATTTTTGCGTAGTTTTACGAGTTATTATCGAATATGCTCTAGACTATAGTGTTTTGTTATATTTCACAGTTTTAATTCCAAGGGTTTTACAAGCAAAATAAACATATTTTGATCCTGACATTTTATGTTCTACATTAAATCAGATAAATACTGCAAAGAAATAACGCATTTTTTTTTTTTTACGAAAATTCTGGTTCAAAGTAGTGCTCCCTATTATACATTTATACGAGTATACGTATAATACGTGTTATACGGGGTACACATTTTGTATACGTATGATACGGTCAAGACGGTTATACGTATTATACAGAACAGTATATACGGTACAGTGTATGTACGCATCTTACCTCAGTGGTTAAACGCATAAACGTTTAAACTGTTTTCATTCATTGCGTGGAAAAATAAAAGATGATTTTTTCTCCTGCTGGTCTGCGGATCAGAGACACTGAGAAACACCTGCTAGAGTCCTGCATTCACAATGGGTATAACAATCATAATGGCAAATTTAAGAAATATAAAAAAATTTAAATTTCCCCAGCAAATTTATACAACATTTTATCACTTAATTCAATAAAAATTAGAAGTAACATAAATTAATTAAAATATTTATAGGTGAAAATAAGAAAAACCTTGTATTAAACATATTATGCAGATTGCTACGGTAATGCCACTGATTTCCAGCTTGTTCAGTGACTCCGTTCAGTGACATAAGACTGATAGCGTTCGTTCGTATTAAAATTAAATACGTATATTTGAAATATACGAATACTTGAATTATACGTTTAACCGGTATACGCTTATACGTACCCAGATACGTTTAGACGTATAATTTTATGTATACGTATTTCAAACCGGCGTGTTATACGTATATATGTATATCGGTTAAACGTATAACTGAAATACTTTATCGCGTCAGGAGCACTAGTTCAAAATATCTGCAATTGACTTAGGGGAAAAGCGGAAGGTTTCAGCTATGCATGTTATATAGTATATATACATTGATATTTTAGTGCATGTTTTTAATATCCATTTTGTGTTAAACTCTTTTCAAAAGTAGGCATTGCAATCGGAGATTAAAACGATATTTCAACCTTCATTATTCTTTCTAATTTCGTATTATGAAAATGGTTTCCAAAGATAAATTTCTGACTGTCTATTTATATGGATAACACAGATATCATAAAAATCTCAGTTTTATTTAAATCAGAGTTTTATTTTGCACTATCATATAATGATAAATTGCTAATAACGATTATTAAATTATTTCCAGCAATTCCGATATAGTTTTCAACAGATAACTTTTATCATTATACTATTTTAAACGAATAAATGCTAACACGATATTTTGGCATATATTTAATGAGTTTTTACATGACTTTATTTTGAAAAGGAGAAATGTTTGTTTCTGGTCTTATTTTTCTTATTATGAAAATGTTTAAACGTTAATTTAAAATAATTTGAGTTTTTAAAAACATCTCTTGAGAATTTCATGCATATACAAATTAAAAAAATAAAATGTTGATTTAATGTTGATTTTATTGCAGCTGAAACATTACAAATTTTACATATTATGAAAAAGATTTGACAACATTAAGATCCTATTAAAGAAAGAACAATAAATAAATATGTTTCAGTTGTCTTACAGAAAAAAAATATTGCTTTGAAAAAAAACCTGTAAATGACCAATTTTTTTTTTCTAACTGTTCAACTCATTCTGAAAAGAAATAAGAAATACGAATATCGGTTTTTCGATCAATATATTTGTCCTTTGGACATTTGTTTTGTTTGAAAATTTCGAAAACAAAGTTAATAATTTCGCAAATCAGACTCAGTTTACAAAAATTCTATTGAAGTTTTTTGCCTTTTATCGAAAATTTTTCGAAAAACATAGGTATATATTGTGCATAAATATCTATTCATATTTAAATTTTTAAGATATATTTCGCAGTATATTTTAACTTTTAAATAATAAGAATTACGACCATTATAAGATTCATTACTTTTTCTTAATTTAAAAAGAAAACTGAAGTATCTATAAAATACATAATTGTCTGAGTGCAACGAAGACTCATACACAGCGCAGTATTACTTTGCCCCATATATAGCTACGATGGATATTAAAACCTTTCGTCAAGCATAACTCAAAAAATATTTAACGGATTTCGTTCAAATTTTTACAGCAGGTACCTATAAAGGTGACAACGACGTCTATTTATTACCAAGAATAAGTGTCAAACCGTTTGGAAGTTATATTAAAAAAATAGATAAAAAAGCACAATTAAAGTACATACGTCGCTAAATTTTGTGCGTACGTAATTTTCACCGGTGGGAAATTTTCGTAGACAATCGGAATTGAAAAGTTCATAGAGTACATGGAGCAAAAAAATATGCAAGCACTAATATTCAGCACAATGAAATATATTTCAATTTAATAAAAATGGAAAGTTAATCTGGATTTTTTTCTGTTTGAAAAGTATTAGAGATTAGTAAGAGTAGTATTAGTATTAGAGATTTGGCGTAAATCACACCATTAGCAGCTTTTTTATTTCGCGTGTGTATGTTAGGAACAATTCTTTGATGTTTAAATAAAAAGTTTCGATTTGTGGCATTATTTCATATTTTCTTTTTCTTTTTAGTATTTTAAATGGAATTAGTGAAAGGCGTGTATTTTAAATTAAATGAGTGAAAGACGTGTATTTTTAATGTATGTATTTCAAATGAAATCAGTGAAAGATTTATATTTAAATGAAATGAATGCAATATGAAGATGTTATGAGAAAAATATTTGGCGATTTATCAACTGCGCCAAGTTAACATAAAAGTACCAATACATATGTGGGTACTTCTCTATTATCCCGTAGACCACTTTTCATAACAAAAAACTATCGCCAAATAAACGGGAGGACGTTGTCATTGAAATATCAAAATAAATAAAATATAAGAATTTAAGGACACAATTGTTATTTTAATGAATGAAATAACTAATAAATCAGTAAAACATAATGAAAAATACACGCAAATGTCGCGTTAAAAACCACTTGATGAAGTAACAAACACGTATAATGCTTCTGATATCAAGTAAATGGGACTGCATTTTTGGCGTTTAATCGAACAGTTTGGCGATAGTTTTTTGTTATGAAAAGTGGTCGACGGGATAATAGAGCAGTACCTCTATGTGAAATGAAACAAGGCACAGATGTCATATACGCACCACGTTGGCGCGATTTTTCCCTCCACCAGCTTGGGGAAAACTTTGTTTTTGAATATTAGTTACAAATAGTGTGACAAATAGTACACGTGATTTTTTATTTCAATATAAAAATAAAATAACGTAATAAATGAAACAGCTTCTATTATTTTAAAAAAGGAAATAAAAATAAATAAATAATAGTTTGATATAAATAAAGGCGCGGATGTCATATACGCACCACATTGGCGCGATTGCAACAAAATGGCAATTTTATGCCTCACATGGTAACCCGGTTATTTTGTTTCAATTGTTGTTTATTAACTTTTATTTTTTATTTTAATTCTATAAATTGTTTTTATTATATATATCAATATTTATTTATATCAAACTATCATTTATTTATTTTTATTTCCCATTTTTGAATAATAGGAGCTATTTCATTTATTACGTTATTTTATTTTTATATTGAAATAAAAAATTACATGCTATTATTGTATGGTATTTGTAACTAATATTCAAAAACAAAGTTTTCGCCAAATTGGCGGGGGAAAAATCGCGCCAATCTGGTGCGTATATGACATCTGTGCCTAAATTACTATTGATATACATATAAAAATAATCTATAGAATTAAAATAAAAAATAAAAGTAAACAAACACAACAAACAGTTTTCGCCAAAGAGGCGGGGAAAAAATCGCGCCAACGTGGTGAGTATATGGCATCTGTGCCGGGATTTTTACCCTTTTATCTGTGCTGTCGGAAATATAAAAAAATTAAAAAATTCTTATATCAGGTGTATAATGTTTTGCATTTTTATACGGACCACTTCACCATTTTAAGATTTTAAATGCTATTTATATCAGATATTTCTTTTTTGAGATTCCCACAAGTTTTTTCCGGTATTTTTTTTAGTTTGCTTATTAATTGTTTACAATTTGCCCCCCTGGCAATAACAATTATTTATCACAAAAAATGGGTACTTCTCTATTATCCCGTCGACCACTTTTCATAGCAAAAAACTATCGCCAAACTGTAACGCTAAATAAACGGGAGAACGTTGCCATTGAAATATCAAAATAAATAAAATATAAGAATTTAAGGACACAATTGTTACTTTAATGAATGAAATAACTAATAAATCAGTAAAACATAATGAAAAATACACGCAAATGTCGAATTAAAAACCACTTGATGGCATAACAAATACGTATAATGCTTCTGGCATCAAGTAAATGGGACTGTATTTTTGCAGTTTAATCTTAGTTTGGCGATAGTTTTTTGCTATGAAAAGTGGTCGACGGGATAATAGAGAAGTACCCAAAAATGGCTTAGTTTTGTTAAATTTGTTTGCTATGTATTTTCATTTCTTATTAAAATATCGAAAATGGCAATAAAATTTTATTTTAGCACCGTACTTAATTTTTTAAAATGGCTCAAAAACATGGTTTAATAAACGTATATTTGTAAATATTTTAAAAAACATGTTTTTCCGCTCTCTAGAAAAATTTGTAAGATTCTACAACTGCCTTTGGCACCAACCAGTACATGATACGGAACTTTTCCCTATTCAGATACACAGAAGAGGTTGGTCACAAACAAGAGTAATGCTAGCAACAATATTGTTTTAACTCTATAAGAGTTAGAAACAATAATGATATTAAATTCCCCGATTAGCTTAGGGCCCGATTACGGAACTTTCTCCTAGAAAAAAAAAAACTGTAGAAGTCTTTTACATTTGTTTCGAATGAAGCTCGATCAACAAAGTATTAATTGATAATACAAACAACACTAATATTATCATGGGGGCAAAAGTTTGAATTTAAGTGTGTATATCTGGAACACTCCCCCTTCCCCAACCACCCACCAAAAAAAGAAAAAGAAAGTTACAGAAATGAATTTAAAATGGCGTGAAGCCACCCTTTCTGACATAAGAAATTGACTGCGAACCCGATTACGAAACTTTCACTTAACTTAATAACATGTATCTAATAGCCCTGAGGACAATTCCCCTTCCCAGTTATACGGACCTTGGGGCTTTTTTAAAAAGCTTGACGCAGTTCGGGTTGAAGAAGTTGAGATTTACTGTCAAATGACATAAACTACTATGAAAATAAAACTGGTGAATTATTATGCTGGTTTATGTATGTATTTAAAAAAATTGCATCTGATTACACTCTTTAGATAAATTACTCCTGTTTGCATTTAATAACAGATAAACGGCTTCCGTTTACTAAATTGTTTAAATATTGAGAAGAGTTGGCGAGAGATAGATAGACGTGTAAACAAACGGGTAGAGAGACGGATAGCGACAGAGATAAGCTAACGGGTAGCGAAACGAATACACAGACGGGTAGCGAGGCAGGTGCAAAAAAGGGTTGACAGAGGGGTAGTGAGATGGGTAGGGAGACGGGTAGCGTGGTGGATAGAGAGACGAGTACAGAGACGACTTGACAGACGGGTAGAGAGACGGGTATATAGACAGACAGACGTGTTGAGAGACGAGTAGTGTAACGGGAAGCGAGACAGGTAGAGACACGATTAAAGAGTCGGGTAGAAAGACAGACGGATACTGAGACGGGTATACAGAAGAGTAGAGAGACAGTAGACAGATGAGTTCGGAAAGAGACACAGCTAAGACATACGAGTAGTTAGACTGGTAGACACGTTTGTAGCAAAGAATGTTATCAATGTGGTTTAAAGTATACGAGTTTCTATAAATAGTTATACAAATAAACAAAGGAAATTTTTTTAATTCAAATATTAAATATTTGATTTAATATTTCAATATTTAATATTTTATTTTTTAATATTTTATTTAGATATTTGTCACAAAGAAAATGTTGCAAAAATTAAATTAAATTTGCGTTAAACTACGCTTGCTAAAATACGCTATTGGCTGCAAATCTGATTATGTGACTTTAAAAATATCGTTTTAAAAGATCCGGCGTTTTTTTTTTTTTTTTTTTTTTTTTTTTTAAGTTTTGAGTAATTCCAGCTTAAGAAAATGAGATTATTTGCCAAATGTTATAAAAAAATGCATATGAAAACATAACAGTATATGAATTTATATATGATATTTTGTAATTATATCATTTAATTTGCTATTTTTCATATGTTGTATCTTTATCTATCTCTTGTCTAACATATGCTGTATATTCACTTAGATTCTTGTTGATATCTTCTTTATATCGTAATTGTTAACTTTATGTTCTCAGCAATATCACTCAGACTAATACCTTTGAGGGAAGTCCTAGTTTAGATTATCTACCAATGTTAACAGATACATCAGAAAAATGTTGTTCATGTATAAATCGGTTTCTAGAAAAAAAAATTATATAAATGTACTTTCACTTTCAGAACCGGTTCCAACCGGTTCCAAAATTGAAATTTTCCGCTTATAAAAAAACACTTTAACGAAAATCAAAAAAAGTAAAAATGCACAACGTTAGAGATCGACCTCAGCTATCCTATGCAAAAAAAAAAATCATTTAAAAATATGAAAATGCGAGCGATAAATTTGAAAATAACCTCCCCCATAGACTTAACATTAGGTTGAGTGTTTCTTTCTGTGACGAGTATAGGCTCATAAGAGCCTACATCAGTCATGCGAAAAAACGCGAAAGCTAATGTTAAGTCTATTGGAAGGTTCTTGGCATATTTCTCGCTGGCATTTTAATATTTTTAAATGATGTTTTTTGCATAAGATAGATGATGTCGATATCTAACGTAGTTAGTTTTTACTTTTTCGATTTTAGTTCAAGTTTTTTTTTTTTTTTTTTTTTTTTTGTAAGCGGACATTTTCAATTTGGAACCGATTGGAGCCTGTTCTGAAAGTAAAAGTACCCTTATATAAAAAAAACTGGAATCAAAATCGAAAAAGTAAAAACGTACAACGATAGAGATGTTAAATGCTTCAATAATTCCTCAACGAACTGCAATGAACTGCTCAAAAACAAATTGGTGGAATGAGTTCATATTTTAGTTACGCATAGTTGAAGCTTCTAGTAAACAATTTCTCTTAAACCATTTTATGAGATACAATACATAATCTTTTCGAATATTAATTTCATAATTCATATGTTTTTTAAATTAATATAAAAATGTGCATTTTAACCGATTACGACTTTCACCGAAATCGGTTTCTAGAAGTTTCAAATATCCGATCTAAAATATCACTTCATTCTATCAACAAGTTTTCTAATTATACTTAAAATGTTCACGCATTGAAATTTGCTTGGGAAATATTAATAATGAATTTAACATTAGGATTTCAAAACTTGAAATGTGGATTATTCGAAACTACATCAATGAATGACTTCCGTTTGAATGTTTACCATTGTCATCCGTCTCTATTCTAAAAAAAAATACGTAATTCTCTTGCCGCTGACGTAATTTAATCTATTCTGATCTTTTGATTTTCTCGGCTTATAATTAAAAAAAAACTATTGCATAATAAAACACGAAAACCGCAGTAAACGCGCTGAAGGAGATAGTTTTTAAATCGAAGAATTATTTTAAGAGCTATTTAAATTCGGTCAAAATAGTTCACTTAAATATTTTATACGATCAAAAACTAACATAGAAATTTAACCATCTTTCGCAGGAACATACTTGACTAGTTTGTTAAATGCACTGTGCAATCTTTTTCTAAATGTGACTATAAATTTTTATGTTTTTTTTTATATTTTATTAAAAATGTCATTATCTGAATAGAGATTCAACTCATAGTTCACTGTATTATCATTAGCAGACAGAAAGAAAGATATATTCACAAATGAATATGGGAAAAAACGAAAACTTTAAAATAATGCAATTATTACGTGCGAAACGTATTTAAGGGTTAAAATTACGACATATTTAAAACGGTATATTTAAAATGACATATTTAAAACAATTTTTGTATAGCATTTAAAAGAAAACATTTCTGCTAAAAGTTATAGATGCCCGGAATGCAGCGCCCACTTTTTTTCTTTTTTTTTAAATTAAACCATTTTATACAATCTAATTTCCAAATGTGTAATTTATATTTCATAATCAATCACGAGAATAGCCATCAGCTCTTGCGTCAACGGCCAATGCCGTTTCGGTAAACGAAACATCATCTAGTCAAAGGGAATTAATGGCAATCGGATTACAGAAGATCACCACTGGTCCTGATAATATCATTTAATCTTCCTTAATCGGGTAATCCTTACAAAACAGAGCAAATTGTTGTTTTCTTACAGCATTTGACGGCAAATAGACGGGAAGTGACAAGCGTATTTCGTAGAAGAAAGAAGTGAAATTTACTAAAGAATTCTAATATGATATGAAAATTAGATGTCATATACTGAAAATTTCAGAGTTGTTTACAATTTCAGTATGGAGATGGCCCAATAAGCCATTTTTTTAGACTAAATTGAAAGAAGGCATATTTTCCAGTAGAATTGTTATTTCCATTTTTTTCTGATACTATTTGAAATTAAAATATATTGGTTGTTATCAAGGTTGTTATCTTTCCTCAGACTGGATATTGGAGCGACATTAGGAAATAACAGCAAAGTGTTTTTTCGAAGTAGTATGTTATGTTTCAATTAATTGATAATCAATAATGCATATCGCATAATATTTCTCTGCATTAACTGACATGTCATTATATTAATGACATGTAATAACATGTAAATCCATCTCTAATCATAAATTACTTTTAAAATACAAGTTATTGAAAAAAAAAAGAAAAGGAAAGAAATTGAATTTTCATAATATGAAGAAAGATTTTTTTTTTTCATTGGAGATATCATATACAATAGTTGGAGTTTCATAGTTAAGAATTATTCAAACGGAGTGAAAAGTAGCTTAGATACTCAGATTCGACTCCTTGTCCGGACATATTTCTGTCTGTTGGGAACAAGGCTTGACAAATACGGTCGCCAGGTCGCCACTTTTTTTATCTGGCGACTAAATTTTTTAGTCTGACCTTTTTGTTATTTATTTATTTATTTACAAAAAATGAACTAAAAAATGAGCACAAACGACATTTTGTCTCTCCAACACCCTTACTCGTGTGGGCAGCAAGCGCAGTGATCTCCCTTTTCACCACTCTTTGATGAACACCACTCTTTTCCGCTCTAGTCGGCTAGCATGTCAAATGATTAGAATGTGGAGAAAGGGGGGAAGTTTCAATAAGAAATATTGTCAATGCAACCTATGTGGTTTCTGAAAATTGGATGCAATGATAAAAAAGGCTTACGCTTTTTTGTTAGTTTCACATTAGATTTTTGTGTTCAGAATTAAAACTGATTAAGCTATCACATTCATTTTAAAGAATAATGACATGTAAGTGATAAGTAATTCATTCGAAGTAAATCTATAAAACATAATTAAAATTTGAGGAATAATTCATTTTAATAAAAAAAATATGTATTTTTTAAATATTTCTTCCCCGCTTAAAATGCTTTGAGGCCTACACTGTTAAAAATTTGCAGCAAACCGTCCAGTCATTTGACCGTTTTTACAAAAAACGGTTACATATCCGTAATTTAACTCTATTCTGGCCATGTTATTGCCCATATTATGGTCAGAATAGAGTTAAATTATGGTTATGTAAACGTTTTGTCTAAAATCGGTCAAATGACTGGACAGTTTGACGCAAATTTTTAACAGTGTAGCGCCTGTGTGCACCACATATCTTGGACAATAGTTCGGCGTCACTCTGTCTTGGAGGTGTCAAGTGTCTGATACAGGGCTGTTACTCAAGAATACTTTATAATTACATTGTTCAGTCCTCAGTAAGTGGAAATAAAAAGTCATTGATTGCACTTCTGAAGGGTAGTAAGGTATTTTTTTTTTATTATTTATTCGTAAATTCTTATCGTAGATCTTTGGATCAAAATAAATCTCAGTCGGCTGCTGATTCCGATTATGTAATCTCAGCACGAGAAAATGTTTTTCTTTTCTTTTATTTTCATTTCTTTTTAGGAATGCATATTACATAATAACTCTCGTGTTATTTTGCGAACGTCACAATGTTCAATTAAATTTCTTGTAAGATGTATCATTATAGATGCTGCAAGTTACAAAATATTAAGGAATAAATTTGAAATTATTCAAACAAAAAAAACTTTTATTTTTAATTTGGCAAAACTAAGAGAGTTCATTAAATGCAAATTTTTAAATAATAAAATCAGAATTATTTGATTGAATTCGATAGGTTAATTAGGCAAAAAATCGTTTTCCGGCTTTACTATTTTATCGATGCCTCTCATCAGATATAGGTTTTGTAGCACTCAACTGTTCGGACATTTGTAGCATTCGGCAATCAGAATTTCCCGAACATGTCGACAAATTCAGAGTTTACAATATTTCGTGTTTTTTTTTTTTTTCCCTGAGATGTATAATTTTGATGAGTTGCCTTAGAAAACTTAGTTTTATTATCGTTTTTCTATTCTAAACTATGTAACTAATAATTCTAATATTCTAATCTATGTTTGTTATTATTTTATCTCACTCAATTCATAAAAAACGTTTGTGGTTTATGAAAATCCATAACGAGGAGGGCGGGGGGGGGGGGGGGTAAAAGTTTTTACTGGCGACTATAAATTATACCTGGCTACCAGATTTTTTCAAATTTGTAAAGCTCTGGTTGGGAATAAATCACGACTATGATGCTCCAACTATTCAATATAAAATTGAATTTTATTTCTAACTTTCCATGGATTGTAACCACACGAGCTTCTAATCCTCAAGTATTTTAACTAATTCCATCAATATTTTTGTTGACATTGTTGACAAGAGTAATAATGTATTCATTATTTTTTTCCTTTAGCTGGATTAATCCCGAGAAGTTTTAAGAGATTATTCTTCGACTAGAAGGAATTTTCAGAATAATAAAGTTTCAGCATTCACAGATTACGCCATAATATTATTAAAATATTTCCTCGGGGGATTCCTTTGTATTATTTTCTATTCGCATTACTTCAGAATTAAAATTTCTTAAAATGTAAACACACTGTGGAAGATATTTTATAAATTATAAGCAAACAAAAAGATGCTTTTGGTTTTAATACCGTATTTATCTAAGTATTACGTGTACATTCTTCGAAATCATTTTATTAAATTTTTATTTATTTTATTTTATTAGAAATTTCAGAAAATTTAATCTTATTCAAAAATTTACAAGTTTTGAGGGGATTAAAACTTTTCAAAAGTTTGAAAGAAAAACGCCTTACAAATGGATGAAGGATAAAAAAAATTGTTTTATAAAAAAAATACTTAGATATTACCTTATGAATATATAAATTAGTCATAAAAAATTTTATTTTATGACTAATTATGTATAAAGTCTTGTATACTTTTAATACTTTTTCTGAATAATAATCTGTAACTTATTTAACGGCAGAAATTTTCCGATCAAATAATGCAAAGTTTGTTACTAGGGAAAAATGGTAAGATCGTACAAACATTGGAGCAGCACTAACATCATTGTCTAAATGTTAATGCTTTTTCAAAATAATAATACAACCAGTGCATTGTAAAAATACTTTTGCAAATACATCACTCCCTTATTTCAGATATATTTTTTAATAAATAAAATTATTTTGAAACGAACAAAAAAATCAATATATTTTTAGTAAACAGAGATATTCTAAATTAAGTTTTTAAACCTACATTTTATAACCTAAAAATGTTAACAATGAATTATTTTTAATAAAATGCACCAATGCATTATAAGTATTTAAAGTACACTGTTGCCATTTATTCAGAATTTAAATAATCTGGTATTGTAATATATCATACCTTTAAAAGATAAATATTTGTAATAAATAGAGATTTTACGGACTTTTAACAGATTTTCTGCTGTTAAATAAAGTTGAGGCCTTCATGAGTGCAAAACGCTTATACAGGTAGAACTTCTAAAATCCGGAATCGCTCGGGATTTTGCAATTCCATATTTTCGAAATTTGCAGATTTTAGAGACTGAGAAATAACAATTTAAATTCTAGATTAAAGCCAGACTTAAAAATAAGAAACACATACTGTAGAGTTTCTAATACTGTAGCTATTTTTAAGTAATTTCTTAAGATATTATATAGCAATGTTAAAATGTTAGCTATATTTTATTAGCTAATGTTAAAGATTCTTGAGAAAAAAAAGGGTTGGCGAGATTCAAAAAATTTTGTCGATCACCCGATTACATGAAATTTTGTTAACTGTATTGATATGTTGTGTTTACGTATTTTATCAAGATTATATTTTAGCTATTTTTAAGTAAGTTTTTTAAGATATTATATAGCAATGCTAAAATGTTAGCTGTATTTTATTAGCTAATGTTAAAGATTGTTGAGAAAAAAAGCAATGGCGAGATAAAAAAAAAAAATTGCCGATCACTGGAACCCGGTAAAATTTAAGTACCCTATTTTTAAATAAAAAGCACTTAATACAAGGTTTTTCTATAGTGGACTCTAGAACTACAGGGCCGTTGAGATGGAATTTAATTTTAAAAAAGGACACATTTTGAACTGTTTTTTTTTACAGTCCCATTTTATCAATAGAATTTTGAATATCTTCCTTAAATGACTGCGAATTTTGCATCTAACAAACAAAATATAATGTTTTACAAAATGTAACTGAGTCTTAAATCTGACTATTAATTTTTATTTATATTGATATTAATTTGATTAATAAAAACAATTTAAAATGTTGATAATGTAGAAGTATGAGTTAAAACAACTACTTTGTAATTAAAATTATAAGTTTGATGGATGTAAAACTAAATTTTTCTTCATTCTTCACTTTTAATGTAGTAATGTCATCTTTAATAATATGTAATAGTATTAATAATAGTATTATGTATTAAAAACCTCTGAACCAATAATTTGTATATTCAAGATGCTACACAATGACGTTGAATCATCCAAAGATGCTTTTATTCTGGTTTTCATGGCTGCAAAATGCTCATATATATGTTTGCAATCCCTGCTTTAATGAATTTCATTTATTTTTTATATTGCTATAAGGAAAAGTTGCTGTATTCAGATATGTTTTTTGTTGTTGTTTTCATGAGTATGAAATGCTCATACATATGTTAATGATAGCTGTTGCAGTGACTGAGGATTTAATGCATTTTGTGTATTTTTGAGATTTTTTTTTTCATGGGTGCGAAGCGCACATACTTATATGTTATTGATCATTGTAGCTTTTATGAATTTCATGCATTTTTTTTAGATTGCTACAGAACAAGGACCGAGTCATGTAAAAGTTGTTGACAAATTATAATTTAAATCATCCAATATTTGATCTGACATAACAGGGCACTTTAAAAGAATTAAATAACGCAATGGTTTTATCTAAAAGTTATTGAGAAATCAGTATTTGAATTATTAAATATTTACTCTTGTGTAACAGGACAATGCGCCCCCTGGCAGCGGAAGATGGAACTAAAGGATTTTGCAGCTAACTCGGATTCTATTGGTCCCATCAAGATGCAGTTTGATTCATTCGACTTGACAGGACTTATCGATTGTTCCAAGTTTCACCACCAGGGAGCGCAATTCTATCTCGAGTTCTATGGTCCGATTACAACGACGTTTGGCTCATTCAACTCGATTTCGATAGCTTTACAGATTTTGTTTATGTTCGTATAGAACAGAGTGCGCCCCCTGGTGGTGAAAGGTGGAACCAACATATTTTACAGCTAACGCGAGTTCTATGGGTCCCATCATAACATGGTTTGATTCATTGAACTTGACATTGACAGGATATATCGATTTTAGTTCCAAGTATCACCACCAGGGGCGCTTTTCTATCTCGGGTTCTATGTGCCCGATCACGACGAGATATGGCTCATTCGACTCGAAAAGCCTCAAAGATTTCAGCTATGTTTGTATAGAAGAGTGCGCCCCCTGGTGGTGGAAAATGGAACTAACGGATTTTGAAGCTAACTCGAGTTCTATGGGTCCCATCACAATGCAGTTTAATTCATTCGTCTCGACAGCGACAGGATATATCAATTTTAGTACCAAGTATCACCAAGTATCGCTTTCCTATCTCGTGTTATATGGGCCCGATCACGACGAGGTATGGTTCATTCAACTTGAAATCGACAGCCTTAAAGCTTTCAGGTATGTTTGTATAGAACAGAGTGCGCTCCCTGGCGGTGGAAGGTGGAACTAACGTATATTGCAGCTAACTCGGGTTCTATGGGTCCCATCACAACGCGGTTTGATTCATTCGACTCGACATCGACAGGATATATCGATTTTAGTTCCAATTTCTGTTTTCAATTAGTCCCCCATTTCAGATTTCCAGTTCAGACCCTTCATTCTAAGGTCCTGCTCAAAACTGTCAACTGGCCCCTTTTGGGGCCCTCACTATAGCTCCCTTAAAAATCGTCCAATTCACTGACCTTTATTTTCTAACAACTTCTTCGGACTTCCAGCTGCTACATGAACAACAAAATATTTTTCTCGGGCAAGACCCGGGTCCCATGGACTCCTTTAATTTTTGTTCTCTAAATTTTTAATCACTTGACTCTTTTTTGGCTAATTTTCTTCGTTGTTGGGGCCCCTTTCTCCTGTTAGTTATTTTTACATTTCTACATTCTAGTTAAGACCCTAGGATCCGGTACGCGGCCCCTTGAAGTTTTTGTTCCATAAATTGTAAATAACTTGACTCCTGTTAATATGATCTTCTTCGTTTTTTGTACCCTTTTTTCCATTTAATTATTCCACCATTTCTACATTCCATTTAGGACACTGGCCTCCTGGGAACTGGTCCGGGACCCTTGAACTTTTTTTGCGCCATGCATTTTCATCCCTCTAATTGTGTCACTCTGTCGCTGCATAACTTTAAAGTTGAGTCTTGGACTCCTCTCCCCGGGATACCATCCTGATATTTTTATTGGGGCCCTAGGGGTCTTTTTTAGCATTTCTTTAGAATTTTAGTCTAATGATTAATTTATACCCTATGCTTAGTTTCGACTAATTGACATTTTCATCAATAACCGCAAAAAAGTAATGATATCAGTACAAAATCCCTTAACGGGTTAAAAGTTGTGACGCAGCACTTTCTTTTGGCTCTAAGAATTTAAAATATGGGTCTTAAAAGCAATAATATCAAATTTAAGTGAAGCTATGTTAATATTTTTTTCTAAATCATCATTTTCTTTTTAGTTTTATTTATATTCACAGGTGCAATTATTATCTTAATATGAAAAAATATATAAAATTTATTCGCTTATGCTTTTTTATTCGCATCTGTCATGAATTCAAAATATGGGTTTTTAAAGAAATGATATGAAAATTTGAGTGACACCTTGACGTGAATTTAATAGGAATGTTTTAATATTCAATTTAAATTATTTTTGGTTTGTCTTTTAAAGTATATTTACACATACAAACAATACTTTTAACTTTTCAATACACTGTTAAATATATTACTTTCACTGAGCCTATATTATGTATTGAAATGTATTTATTTCAATAAATTGATTTATCTTTTGTGCAACGATATCCAAAATCATAAGTAAAATTTATGTAAACGATTATTTTGCGTCATAGTATCCAAACAAATGGAAATGTATGCAAGTGGATAATATGACGCAAAATAATCATTTACATAAATTTTACTTATGATTTTGGACAGCGTGGCACAAAAGATAAATCAATTTATTGAAATAAATACATTTCACCATCTTTTTCATAAAAACGCATGAAGTTTTTATGTCTGTCAGGGTACATCACTATCCAACACATTCCACTCCTCAAGTCTTGATCCTAGAAATTCTGCTTTATTCTCGCTTAACCCTAAATCACGCACGAGGTCATTCAACTCTACTAGCCTCTACTAGCCTCTACTAGCCGTTATCATAGGAGGCTTCAAATACTTCTGTAGTGGAACGTAATCCTTTTCTGTTTCACTTTCATGACTACAATATGGCATGCATTCTTCGTCAACTGAAAGACTGTAGTTTACAGGCGGCTGTTGCACAGGAAGCACGTCACTGTGAGATACTAGTCTCATAGCAGAATCGATGTTGGAATACTGAATATGCTTCTGCTTCTTAAAATTAATTACTTTTGCTGTTGGAGTCATACAAAAATAGTAATCTTCTAAATGATCTCTAGGTTCTGTCCAGATCACTGGTATGGTGAAAGGCATTGAAGTCGCCTTTTCCTTAATCCACTCTCGAAGTCGGGTATAAGAGCGCAAAAAACAAAAGTGTGGTGTCCATGGCTTATCCTGACCACCAATTTCGCATCCAAAATAATGTTTATAGGCAATTTTAATTAAAGAAGTAATGTTTCTTCTGCGAGTAGTGCTCATAAATTCGCCACAAATATAGCAAAAGCTATCACTGGAATTAACACACTTACGAGATATTTTAAAAGCCCCCGTTCGTCAGCTTATTAAATGATACAATGATCAATTTTTTACAAAGGGAAAAGAAAAATCTTTATGGCACCACAATGTCTGACGAAACACATCTGATTGGGCCTAGATCTATTATAAGTAGTAGATATTTGTTCACTTTCAGGGTCATTAGACTGTAGAAAAAAGTACTTTAAAAGGCAATAAAATAACATAATGAGATATATATAAACACAGATATCTCTGAAACGGAAACCAACTTCACCTTTTTGTGAATATTTCCTAAATATCAAAGGGTATAGTTACTTAAATCTGTTAAAATTTTCCACGAAAAAATTTCTTGTTTATCAGTGAATCTGTATGATAAAAACACACGCAATGTGATTGAGGAAAACAAATACGGGCTGACTACGTCTTTTTCCAGTGGCCAAGCGGCCATTTTTATTCAAAATAATTTTTTCGAATAAAATTGTATAAAAGTTACATTTTTAGAAAGATCGTTCAAAAAAATTGTCTGCTTGAGACATGAGTTACATTAAAAAATGTATAGATTCTAAGATAACTTCAGTAAAAATAATGTTAACAGCCGAATATCTCAATCCATTAAAGTAAATAAACAAAATATTCATCCATCGTGAGTCATAGAAATATTAACCATGGAGGTAATCATTCGCAAAGCAAGATCTCCATGGGGAATTTACATAGCTGTCTGGAGTCGAAATAAAATTGCATCTGTAAACATGGCATACGTAATAATAAAACAAGTGGGTAAGTGTGATCAAAGATCACACAAAGGGTTTCGTTTAATATTCCTTTCAAAACACTTTATCCTTTCTTTAATAAATTCAAACAAATTTCATTTAGCAACAACAAAAAAAGTCATGTTTTTTTTAAAGTAAAAATTTACCGGTCTATTTTTTCGTTTTTTCGAATATCTAAACCAGCCAGATAGCGGGCCAAGCCCGCTATTATATACTGTCATAATAATATCCGTCATACGGACTAAATGCAATATTTAAAAAAATAATTTCAAAATTAAACAAATTGTATACCTTCAAAATGTTAAAATATGCGAATATTTCCATAATCTGATTTTTATCACGATTCAATATGTTTCTCAAACTCATATATTTACCATTCTCTATTATTTATATTGATACTAGCTTTGTATTATTCTCAAACATTTGAAAAATTAGTTAAACTTCCTATATGACGTCAGATTTTCTTTTTAATTCTCTAATGACGTGATATTAATCTGCTTTGTCCACTTACACATACTCATACTCCGTGTATTATTGAGAAATCTTAGACATTTTCCGTTTTATTACGACTATGACGTCAATCAATTTTATTTCATATTTATCTTTTTTTCAATTGGTGAAACTTTTTATTTCATTTTAATTTTTCACGTGGAAATCGTCTGATAAAAAATTAATTATTGTAGAAAGATTTTCATCGGGGATTTTTAATTTTTGGCATCGGCTATAATGAAAAATGTTTAAATTTAATAGGAAAAGGCTGTTAGAATTTTGGTTTTTTATCTCTATTTATTAAAATAATACGAATTTTTCAAATTTTAATATTTTCAGCTCTTTACAGCTGATATTCTGATTTATACGCAAAGTTTCAACTCTGTAAGTTACATAGTTTTCGAGAATGGCTCTGTCACAGACAGACAACGGAGCGGGAGCAATAGGGTTTCGTGAGCTGAACGAAACCCTAAAAAGGGCATCCTCATTTCGTTCATAGCAGACGATATAATTTATTTCACTGAAATAATAACAATGATTTTTTTTTTACATTGTAAAACTAGTTATACCACGAAACGAACTCACCTCATTTGTCATATTTAACGTATACAATTTCCAACTTGTTATTCTTACGTAAATCTTGCAAGTACTAATTTTCTAACAACTGTTCTTCTAATTAGCAAATGTGTAATTTCTAAAAAAACATTTTACGAGTTTTAAAAATTTTATTAAATTTGATGTATTTATAAAAAGGACCGAATGAAAATTGCGAATTACGTCCTTTTAATTAATTCTGCATTATATATATATATATATATATATATATATATATATATATATATAATAAAACTTTTGTAAATAATAGACATTAAACCACATAAATATTAGACAATAGATATACCGATAATTACAATACAATACATAAATATAGCCAAAAATTTAAGATTCTCAAAATTAAAATAAGTGGGAAAAATACTTAACGATATGTAGAGAAAAAATCCAATATTCAGAAAGTGTATAATTATTACAAGAGCAATTGGAAACTTAGTATATAGTGGAACACTTTTGCAAGGGCGATATTCCACTTATATAAGTAAAATGTAATTGACTTCTGTTTGAGTTTATAGCATGAGCTTAATTTATTGACCCAAACTGTCCAATCAATTCCCAAATGAAATTTAAAGAGAATTGAGTAAAAATGGACAAATATTAAGAACTTAAGCATGATATGTGCATAATTAATTAATAGTGAGTTTTATTAAAATACAAATGCATATTTAAAAAGGAATTTTTAGACAAAAAGAGAAATTGAAGTATTGCATTTCCCAACATCAACATTTTAGCTTTCAGAAACCACGTTATCCGTTAATTATCCGTTATAAATATACGTTGTATATACCAGTTACATTGGCAGTTAAAAATAATAAACTATTTTTACAAATTTAAATATAATTCATGTACACCAATTAAACATTTTTATAATATATACTTATAAAGTTTATTTTTAATGTATTTTGATTAATCATGCGCAAGTAAAATCAATCAACAAAAAGTTAATAACTGTATTAGAATTCTCAAGCATCGCTACTTTTGGTATTCTGTACACATTAAAGGTATATTTTATGCTAACTCTATTTTATTCCAGCTAAAAGGGGGATTTTGTATGTGCCTAAATCATCAATATTTGAAGAGTGTGAAAAAAGTTTCCATTATAACGAGATAACTATACGCAGCCGTTGATCCTATTTTAGCCTTAGGTTTCGTGACAATTATTTTTAAATCCCTTTTAGTTATTCCTCTGAATTATTAATATAATCATATACACCTTTATAATACTTTAATATAATAAAAGCATAACATTACTTTTAAGTCTATATTACAAAACTGGATTTTTTTAGCTTCCATTATTTTGGCATTTTACGTCTTTCATCAAAGATTCAAAGTATTTTCAATATAAATGATTATAATTCTTAAAGGGTAAACTCTGACTGAAAGCTGAGAATAATTCATAGATGCCGAAAGCGTGTTCTTGCATTAATAATAAAGATTCTTTTTGTTGCTCTTGAAAAAAAAATGAGTAGGGGAAAATCGGGTTGCTTCTTGAAGCCTCCAACAGAATAATATGAAACTATGTGCAAATACTCTGGACTTATATTATTCAATAAAAACATTTTAAATATGTGATTCGTTTACCGCATTTTTATAAAAAACACTTTTCTAGAAAATGTAAAATCATCTGTTTTTATCCCATTAGTCGGGCACACCAGTGGAAGTTCTAATCCATCCAGTGTGGTAAAAATGGAATGGATATATTAATCGTACAGTAAATGAAACTAATTAGACTTTCTTCCGGAAAACTTTAAATATATATGTTTTACAACTTTAACTAAGTATGTCCACATCTGGTCTTACCACAAGAGAAAGTGGATCGGAAAGCAAGCCGTAGAAATGAATTTATAAAGAATAGTGGCAGTTTTATTGTGGTAAATAAATTATTTTTCAAAATGCTATACAAAAAAATATAAGTATATTTTTGGTAACTTTAAATGTGTTTATATATAAGTATCTTAAAAAAAATCGGTCAAACTTAATAAATTTAATCATAAACAACATAAATATCAGTTACGAGATACCGCAATGACAGATTCTTCATTATGATTACATCTAACAAGGAGAGTGCCAAGCTTGGTAATCACAGATTTTGATTATTTTTATATATGTTGTAGGGTAGAAGCCCCTTCGTCTCAGGTTCAATGGATTTTTATACAACTCTCCTTAGTTCTCGAGAAATGGGGTTCTAATATTATAATACAACTTAAATACTTACTTTGTAACAAAATAACTTCGGTGGCCGTAGCTCAGTTGTATGGCGTCTGCCCGTTGTTCGGAAAACCCTGGTTCGATGCCGGAACGCGCTACGGTTGTTTTTCTTATTTTTTTATAAATATACTTGTAATTATAATTTAATAATCTCAAAAAAATTTTTGTTAACATGATTAAATTTTAATTTAGCATTTTTGATTTTTTTTAAATCATTTTTAAAATGTATTCCATATATGCTTTAAAAATGCAACGATATTGAACAATTGTGTCAATTCGTGATTGTAAAGAAACATCATTTATAAATTGCCATAACGAAACGCCTAATTGTCAATGCGATGATAATACTACTCTGTTTTTAAAGTAAGAAGCATAATTATATTAAAATTTAGCATAGAGAATTAAATTACAACATATTTATGTTTTATTACTAGAGACTCTTACTCTAGTTGTAACTAGAGAGCGCCACAACAGACTTTGGTTATTTCTGTTTTTTTAGTTTGGTGCAGTTAAGTGGCGTTTTCGTTTTCAATCTTTATCGCACAAGTGCGTATCATTCTATAACAGCTTATAATCGTATAAAAATGGAAGAAGCAAGCTGTAGTTTACAAGGAGATCAATCTGAAGTGTCGGGATTCGATGAAAATCAGAAAAGTGATGTCACAAATGCGTTGAAGCACTGTCATCAAAAATGCATGCTAAACATCAAAAATGCTAAATTAAAATTTAATTATGTTAAAAAAAAATTTTTTGGAGATTATTAAATTATAATTACAAGTATATTTATAAAAAAAAAAAGAGAAAAAAAAACGTAGCGTGTTCCGGCATCGAACCCGAGCCCTCCGAACAACGAGCAGACGCCATACAAACTGAGCTACGGCCACCGCAGTTACTTTGTTACAAAGTAAGTATTTAAGTTGTGTTATAATATTAGACCCCCCCATTTCTCGAGAACTAAGGAGCGTTGTATAAAATCTATTGAACCTGAGACTAAGGGGCCTCTACCCTACAACATATATAAAAATAATCAAAATCTGTGATTACCAAGCTTGGCACTCTCCTTGTAAGTATTTCAGTCATTATCCGTTACTAGGTCACTCCACTGTTCTTAAAAGAGACGTATCCCGTTTTACACGACTATACGGTTTTACCCTACGCTGTAAAAAATTGCAGCAAACTATACGGTCATTCGACCGTTTTTATAGAAAACGGTTACATAACCGTAATTTAACAGTACTCTAACCATAAAATGGGCAATATTATGGTCGGAATAGCGTTAAATTACGGTTATGTAACCGTTTTCTATAAAAATGATCGAATGACCAGATAGTTTGCTGCAATTTTTTACAGTGTAGTTTCGCTTGTGTGGGGAAAACGGCGAAAACTTTAGAAATGTCTTAATATATTAATTTAAAGAATGTAACGTTTGCCTACATTGTTATGCGAACTAATTAAATAAAATCAAGCATTACATATAAGGGAATGGTGAAATGTTTTGAACCTCACACAGAAGGAGTTGCGCTAAAGATCTATAGTTTTGGAGAATTGTAAATTATAGTTTTATAACGTTTCAAATTTTTCGAAAATAACATGTTTTTTTTTCGACCATTTTTTATGACATAAACGTATTGCATCTCCTCACCGTGCCACGATTACACAAGCTGCTTTTGGTTGATGGTGGATTCATACGACTTCTCCATCAATGTTTTTTCTGACAGGCTCTATTGGGTTGCTAATGATGTTTGGATTTACAAACATTAAAATCTAATTCAGAATAACCAGTAAACACTGATTATAAATGTTTAAAAAGAGTTATCGGTGAAAGTTACAGGTGTTTAAAAAATCCCATTGAAACTGTAAATGGTAATAGAACTTGACTTCACAAGAAAAACTAACATTAAATTTGACTTTAACTCAATACTGTACTCAGGGGCGTAGCGAGCGGGGGGGGGGGGGGCAGCTCCCCCCCAATATTTGGTAAAAGGATTCAGTCAGCTTATCAGCAGAATTAATTAGTGTCTCTGTAGTATGTCAGTAGGCCGATTAAAAAAACAATTCGGAAAAATTCTGATTGGCAGGACTTTAAGTCTTCAGAATGCATTTCACTACACCCTTACAATCATATGGCAAAAGCTAGTCGGTCTGTCAATAGATAGGTTATGAGTAAAAAATGTAATGGTTTCAAAAGATCTATCTGGTCAGCCGGTATGAAAGTCACGTGTTCTGTCACATTTTCGAATCACATAAGTAGCTAGTCGGCCTACCCACTGAAAAACTTTTTTCATGTATAAATCTTGTCTGCAGAGCCGGAAATGTTGGACATATACTATACCTTACCCACACATGGAAAAGCTAAGTCGGCCGTCGATACATAGGACAATAGGGGTAAAAAATGAATCTGATCTATTGATTTAAAAATATCAGAAATTTGTCCTACTGTAACACTCGCAACTTACATTGATAAAAACTATCAATATATAAACTAGGTCGACCGAATGCGAAAGTCGCTTAAGAAAATCCAAGAAATTTTATACTTGATACATAGTAGGTTCTAGCAACGATATGATGTTTACGCTCTTTGGAACTGTTTTAGGAACGTTTAGAAAATAAAAACGAAGACTTTTTAAAACTATTAAAAAAAAGAAAATGAATAAATTTAAAAAATATCCGTGCATTTAACATTTAACACCTAAAAATCTTCTTACTTTTTTTTAAATATTCAATTAGTAACAGAAAATATCTTCTTTATAAGACAAATCTTAACACGTATTTTCATTGACATGTAAAGCAAAATTCTCTCCACGCCCAGACCACTAGGGATAGATACGGAAAAGGTGTCAGGTCTGGTGTAGAAAGAAATCTTTTGTTATGATCTCCAGATAATCCTTGCAAATCAAGTTTTGCACCAATTTTCTTAAGAACATTAAATATAGCAGAATTGAGACATTCTTTCTCAGAAAAAGAGGCGTATGCCATTGCGGAATCTTTTCGTCATTGGAGACATTTGTTGACGTTAAAACATTTTGAAGTGGTCACTGATCAACAAGTGTCTCATTTATATTCGATCAGCGACACAGCAGCAAAATTAAAAAAGAAAAATAATCCACTGGAGACTTGAACTAGCCAGTTTTAAGTTTGATATTACTTATCGTCCAGGAAAACAAAATGTAATTGTTGACACAATATCCCGTATAACAGGTGCTCTAACTTCCAGAGTCGACTTAAAAGATCTACACGACTCTGTCAGTCATCCTGGGGTGACACGAATGCACCACTGGATTCGTTGCAAGAATCTTCCCTTTTCCTTAGATGAGGTAAGAAAAGTCACAAATTATTGTCTTTTAATGTAATGAGTTGAAACCCAAATTTGTAAAAAAATTAGGAACACTTGGGAAAGCTACTTGCCCATTTAAAAGGCTGAACCTGGATTTTAAAGTCCCTCTCCTTAGTGTCTCAAGAAACCGTTATATATTAACAGTAGTGGATGAGTTCTCCAGATTTCCATTTGGCATTCCTTGTAGTGACATTTCTGCAATTAATGTAATGTTGCATATAAAGAACATTTTTGTTCCATTTTTGGAATGTCTTTATTCATTCACTCTGACAGAGGTCCTGCTTTCATGTCTGACGAGATAAGCAGGTTTTTAACATCTCATGGAATAGCCACGAGTCGCACAACTCCCTATAATCCGGCAAGAAAGAAATCTAGTAATATGAGGACTGAACAGTGGGAAGAAGTTGTACAACTAGCTTTTCATTCAATCCGTTCCTTGTTGTGTACAGCTACTAATGGCATTCCCCTTGAGCAAACGTTTTCTCACTCTTGGAGATCGCATAACGGCTGCTCCATCCAGGCCCGTAACTACCGCCGGGGCACTGCTCCGGGGCCCCCAAGTCCGAGGGGCCCCAAACTGATGGTTAAAAACTATTGTATTTTAATATATAATTTAACTGCCTATAAAATGCCCAGAACCTAGCTAAAAGTTAATAATAAAATAAAATAAAAGTGCTAGAGTAAATTTTTGGTTTTTGCTTGTCCGTTCATATACTCCATACGCTTCGCATACAAAAGCAGCGATTTCAGCTAGTGTCTCTAGAGCAGACGGCAGAATGTCGAGTCGAATGTGTCATGTCGCGCCAGGTGCCTGCCGAATGATGAGTCAAGTACCGGCTGGGTCGTGCAGTGAGCTAGTGCTATTTATGATGATTCACTCGTTTGCTAACTGCTCATTAATATCGGACAGTCAGTGCAGTCGAGAGTCGCATAGTAGTGACAGTACGCGGGGAGTTTATTACTTAGTCTTAATTTGCTTGTGTTGAGATAATAGTTTATATTATGAAACGAATTCGGCACCAGCCAAGTGGAAATAAAAAAGAACAGACTCTAAAAAGAAGAAACTTGGAGGCTGAAAAAAGTTCGAAGAAGTTATCAACATGGCTGGACAGTTAAAATCACTCGACAGGGAATGGTGATAAGAAAGGTATGTATGGTTTCCTTTATTCAGTGTAATGTGTCATTCATGTAAAAATAATACAGTCAAACTTGAATAATTCGAACGTGTATAATTCGAAATCGTCGATAATTCAAATGTTTCTGTCGGTCCCTTGACATTCCTATAAAACACAATCAGTGGTGGATTAAGCACTCAAGAGGGCCCAAGCGCAATTAAATTTTAAGGCCCCTCCAAATATTTTCAGTACTACTACAGTGTGCATTAATTTTACAATTACATCACATTTTTATTTAGATTTTATTTTGAAAATCACTACATTCTATTTACTAAACTATCACTTCATTCTATCATTCTAAACAAATGTGTTTTTCACAAATATAACTGTAGGATTTTCTCTTATCAATACACACACATATATACACTGCTCAAAACAATTAAAGGATATTTGAAGTTTTATATAAAATAAAGATATAAACGAAATTTTTTTTGCCGAAAATAGAAGAAGAGAATCACAAATGCAAATTTTTCTGGTTTTCAAACTGTGGAGTATGCAAATTTTGAGTTCGACGTCAAAAACGTCGCTTCAGTGAATGAAATTTGACTTTCAACTGGATAAAAGAAAATGAAGACAAGGATGATCGGCATTCAGCGATTGCTTTGTTTCGATGAGTACGATGTCTCAGCGAAGTCATTTGACAGATTCAGAAGATTGGAGAATTGTTGGTAGGTTAGAAGGGGGCCAAACTCAAGCCGAAGTAGCGCAAGCCATTGGAGTGTCACAAAGTGTCATTTCCAGGATCTGGAACCGTTTTTTGGAGAGTGGATGTGCAGGCCGAAGACCAGGGCAAGGTCGTAGACGGGCAACAACGCCCAATGAAGATCGGTATTTAGCGTTAACAGCTCGGAGACACCGAAACATGAACGCTACTCTTCTCCAACAACACCTTCGCTCGGCTACAGGCACCACGATTTCAACTCAGACTGTCCGAAACCGGCTCCATGCTGTAGGTCTGTATGGTCGCCGACCGATGGTATGTGTTAGATTAACATCAAGGCATCGTCGCGACCGCAGGGAGTGGGCAACCGAGCATGTCAACTGGAGGAGAAATGAATGGAGCAATATTCTGTTTTCTGACGAGTCCCGTTTTTCTGTGCATCCGGATAATAGGCGTATTTTCATCTGGAGGGACCGTGGCAGTAGGAATAATCCTGCGTTCGTGCACGAAAGTGTCAGATTTGGCGGTGGAGGAGTGTTGGTGTATGGTGGCATCTCCATTGACGGGCGCACTGACCTCTACATTATTCGAGATGGAGCTCTGACTGGTGGCCGATATAGGGATGAGATCCTCAGACCTATTGTAGTCCCTTACGCTGCAGCAATCGAAGCTAACTTCATTTTAATGGACGATAACTGCAGGCCACATCGTGCAAACCTGGTGGAGGATTTCCTTTTCGAGGAAGGAATCGTTCGAATGGAATGGCCAGCGTGCTCTCCAGACATGAATCCAATCGAGCACGTTTGGGACGCTCTAGGAAGACGAGTTTCGGGCCGCCAACAACCCCCACAAACTCTCCAAGAACTGGAAAGAGCTCTTCTGGAAGAGTGGGGCAGAATACCCCAACTCGTCATTAATAGCCTCATTGAGTCCATGCCGCAAAGGTGTTCAACGTTGCTGGCCACCCGTGGAAACCATACCCCCTACTGAAAATGATTTTCTTTGAAGAAAACACCTTTTCTTATTCTTTTTTTCTCATATGCACAAATTGTGTTTTTTCCTTTTGTACACAAATGCGCAATAAAATGCATTTTTTTCTGCCAAACATGTGTAATTTATTCTCATATAACCTACTATGTCTGTCGACCATGTATCAATCAGCTAAAAAGTTTCCCAGATACAAAATCCACCTAAAACTGCAATATCCTTTAATTGTTTTGAGCAGTGTATATATATATATATATATTTCTTCCTTCAGTAAAGTTCTTTGTAAATCTTTTAAATAATTACTGAGTTATATCTAAAAAACATTTTAGGAATACAAAATCATATATTTTATTTTTAACTATCAATTATAATCGATCTGTTAAACTTAATTGTAAAAACTATTAATTAAGAAATAATGCAACAGATCAACTATTTTACATTAGTCGGATTTGAAACCTTTCTCAATCGGCCAATCTTGCCTTTCCCCCCCCTCCCCCCAAAAAAAATTTCTTTCGCTACGGCCCTGACTGTACTACTTTCCAAAATGTACTTTATAGAAGCAAGAACTACTGCTTTAAATTCAAAAGACATCCAGCACTTAACTTTCAAATGTCGTAATGATTAGGTTCCGTGTACCGGGGTACATTTTATTATATATCGTTAAAATATAACATCTTACCAACTAGAGATACAGAAGCTAATGTGTTTGAATTCTCATCTGACGGAAAGAGCAAAATACCTAATTTTTCCAGAGAAAACATGACTTTGTATAGCAACCATACATCTAAGTAGCATTAGTATACTACGTAATCTACTTAACAATACACAATATGTCGATATGATTTGCAATTTAGGAAACTTAGAGGGCAATGTAAGTAGCATAGCTCATTCGCGAGCAAATGTTACTTGGAAGGACTAAATGTTCACATTCAAGAAGAAATTTCACAAAGCGCCTGTATTATTCAAAGAAGAATATATTCCTTAAACTTTTTGTTGGAGTTACGGGATTTTCACATTTTTCCTTCACTGAAAACTGCTTTCTAGAACTCCATTTCACAGAGGATGATGAGATGATTATAGAGCTTGTTAGGGGGCATGCTGCTCATTACAAATGAGGGGGTTAGAATGACAAGGGAGTAAGTCAAAAATTTGAAAATCTAGATAACAATATTTTTACTGAACGTATATTCTGTTCAGTGTAACAGTCACATAAGTGATTCAATTAGTGTTCATTTAGGGAGTCGCAAGAGGACAAAACAAGTGGGACCACTTAATGCAACGTGTATCAGACAAGTCTCACCAAACTCTTCATTTCTCAAATGACTAAATATTGACTTATTCAACTGTCATTCTAACCCCCTCAAATCATTCAAATCAATCGTATGTCTTCAGACAAACCACAGAACCTAATGCATAAGTCCACTGATATAGTGTGTGCATATGTGCAGAAATCCTGATGTGCAAATCCTGCTGTAACAACCCTTTTACTGATATTTTAATCATTCCATCATTCCCTGGTATTCTTATTCTGAATTTAAAAAAATATAAACAGTTAGAGAATTTTTTTCTGTTTATACTATTTTACATTTGAGTGGGTAAATATATTATTGGGGGTATTTTTAAAGTATCAATTTCCTTTATTAGAAAACTTTTAATAAATTCCTTAATTTTTCTGTGGAATATAACTTTTTTTTCCTTGGTACTAATTTGTGATGAGGAAGGATGATGTTTCAAAAATATTTCAAACAACTCAAAAATCAGATAAAGCATTGTAACAAACAATAAACTTAGAAATCAGTCTCGTAAAAATTGCATTTAAAATGGTACTAATTACACATTTCCTCTCGTTATTTTCAGGAATTTCCTCTGCCATATTGGACAACGTTTTATTCAATATTTATCTTATTAGTGAATGTGTACTTGAAATATATTTTCGTGAAAATATCTATTGTCATAAAATACTACTCCTTTAATCTTAGTTGGAAATCGCGACCCAATTTATCAGTATAAAATATATAATATCAAATAAAACAGAATTTAATAATGTTACAGTGAATTAGTTTTCCAATTCGCAAGCACTCAAAATGGCAATGAGATCAAGAAAGAGTGAAACTTCTAAAACTATCATTCATCTCAATGGCACATCATTCTTTCATTTTTGACACGTTTTACTAGTTCTGCAATTTATTTTTAAGCATAATATGACATTTATAGTTTATAGTAATATGAATATATTTTTTTAATTTTACAAACATATTTCGTAATGTATTTTTGCTTAATATTTAGATGAAAAAGAAGAAAGGCTCTAATAACACTGAACTAAATAACGACGAAAATGTTTATTCATTATTTTAACTGACATTAGAACAACTCAATTTTAATTCATGTAGGTTTTTTCAGATCTTTACCATAGTCGAGCCCAAATTTCCTTTTATAATATTCTGTATGAGGAAAATAGTTTATTAAAATTGCGTATAAAGAATAACTTTGCTTATGCTAAATGTGATAATATCATAGTAAGTGTGAATATGTTTGGAATTTCTGTCAGTGACGCCTTAGCTACGATATCCATCATGATGCTACTTGCTTAGTTTTGTTTGGACACAACTTATGGTCATTTCCATGATGTCGCATGACATCAAATAAATTGAAATAGGCCTACTGAAAATATCTTTAAATTATTTTCATTACTGATATGAATTAAAATCCAGTTTTAACTTCGAACGAGATACCCTGTACTTTTTATTAAAAATACAGAGTACGACAATACTTTCCCATGCAAAAAATTTTTTTTATCGAATATTATTTCACCTATTAAAGTTTCTAACTATCCCTGTACATATATGTATGTATACATGTATATGTGTTTGTGCGTGCATTTGTGCTTCGCTTCGAAATTTTTAATGAAGCTACATTATTAGACATTCTTTTATTGTTTCACGGATATAGTATTCCTGATACATCGATGTAAAATTCATCAAACTTTCGATCTGGGATATTTGCTTCTAGTCGTACATGCTTATCCGCCCGAGCTTTAAGATTTCTAATAAGTCGAAATTATAATGAGATTATAAGTTTTCAGTAATGCAAATAGAAGAGGAATTTATCATAGTGGCGTACATTTGTATTAGAAGCACAACAAAAATCAAATACAGCTCCTATTAAAGTGCTCAAATTTTTAGGTAAATTTTGTTTTAGTAATTAACGTATAATATATGAAATATTACATGTAAATTGTGTAAACAAAACTAGTGAAATTAAAAGAAAATTACAAACAAATCATAAAATCGCATGTATTTTTTTAATAGAATACGTCTCCAATTGTTTCTACAATTCCCCAATCTAGGCAAGCATGTACATGCTTAATTATGTTCATGAAGACTCGTTTAAGTATGCCAAATTAATTTATGATCATTACTAAATTGCTGAATGATTCGATTAATTGCGGAGTGCGATCGCTCATACTGTTGAGATTTCTCAAGAAACAGCCTTCTCACTTCTTAGAATGATTTCTTATTGAAACATTAAACTTCGATATTGTAACAACAGTCGTCCAGAACAAAACAAACAGTATGTTGACATACACTCCAGTACGCGTTTCTGAATATTACTACTGACTTCCATTTTTTTCATCTATTTAGCTACTCACATTGCACACACCAATGTTGCACCTGATGGCATTAAAAATATCTCTTTCATTCAATATTGTTTAAATTCCCAATAGCGGTTTTCTGAGACACTCTGTATAATATTTCCCACTGTAATGTATCAATTATGACAACATAGAATTGTGCCACAAAGGTATTGTTATCAGGAGAATCAATGCCACAACTCTTCAAACCGTGTTTAAATATATGTATTTTATATGTTTCATAATTTCTTAAATAATTAAATGTTTAAGTTGTTAAATGATTTTACTGGTTGTTCCAGTAAAAGACAGTCCCAAAAAATCATGATTTAAATAAAAATTACAGGAATTCAGCTTCGTTTCGAAACTCAGGAAGAACGTTTCTATCACCTCTTGTAACAACTTCATTTCTAAAACGTATATATATAATAAGTACTACATGATGCAAAAAGTAGGGATTTAACATTCTCTATAAGACAGCTAATAATAAAATATATACTACATTTTAATCATAATTGAAATGTTGTAAGCTTTTTCTTTTTAATGAGTGATCACAAACATTAGTGTGATACACACACACAAAGGAAATTACAAAATAAACATTCAATAATTATTTATATTTTTTTATTAATACTTGTGAAAAAAAAAGTTTGAAATCACGTCGATTAGGGATAAATGTTTGGAATCACTCGCTTGTTTATGCCAATTTTCATGTTTGATAATCCACTTACAAAATCTTGCAAAGTTCCACTTTAGGTGCACATAAATACATTAGGCCTTTTTTTATTTATTTTTGTTATTTTTTACTTATTTCATACCAGTGGATGAAGACTGACCTGTAAGAGTGCTGGATTTGAAAACTAGAAAAGCGATCGTTAAGCTGCTTTAGCAATTAAAATTTCAGAGAAATGTAGCAATAGCATTTTCATGTTCACAATATACTAATTCGAATATTGCAAGAATGTTCATAGAGCATAAAAAGTTAAAAACCGCCCTCGTTCTAATAGACTACGAATTACATCAGGATCGTAGTTTAATATAAATATTCAAAAATATGACATAGGAAACATATAATAATAAGTATTTAATAAAACTGTAATGGAAGAAAGCATCAAGGGCAAGAATTTGTATATTACTTTTAAATGCTAAAGGTGTAAAATTAACAACTATAATATAAATTAAAATAACTTTTATTAGTTGTTTTACATGTTTCGACTCTTTCCGAGTCATTTTCAAAAACAAAATGAGAATATTCTAAAGCTGCACGGGCTTTGAGGTTATTATTTTCATGTACTTTTTTAAAAATTACGCACGTTATCTAATATATTTTACACTATTGTTTATTTTCATATCTTTGACCATGGAGTAATTCTAGCCACAGTTTCGGTAAATTAAAAGATGCCGCATCGTTACATATTGTATTTTTGCGCGTGAGTATCTCTATGGTTTCTCTTATTATGGATGGATAGTATAAACTGGAGGGAAATATTATTTTACTTTCATTGAAATTTATTTGGATGGTTTCTTCTTGATATAATCTTGCCAGGGCTGTAGTTTTTCTATTGTATTTAATATCAGCTATATGCTCTTTTTTTTCTGCAGTTAAATTTCCTGCTGGTCATGCCTATTTCAACTGGTAGCTGGTCTACCAGTTTATACTATCCATCCATAATAAGAGAAACCATAGAGATACTCACGCGCAAAAATACAATATGTAACGATGCGGCATCTTTTAATTTACCGAAACTGTGGCTAGAATTACTCCATGGTCAAAGATATGAAAATAAACAATCAAGTAAAAAATAATAGATAACGTGCGTAATTTTTAAAAAAGTACATGAAAATAATAACCTCAAAGCCCGTGCAGCTTTAGAATATTCTCATTTTGTTTTTGAAAATGACTCGGAAAGAGTTGAAACATGTAAAACAACTAATAAAAGTTATTTTAATTTATATTATAGTTGTTAATTTTACACCTTTAGCATTTAAAAGTAATATACTATTACAAGGTGTTATAATTTATTATATTGGCAAGAATTTGTTCCAATTTTCGTTTTAAGTTACGCAATTCATTTATGATTTGGAACTGTATGCATTATTAGGTAATTGGAAGATTTTGTTTAGTAAATAGAAATGTAAACTGAAAGAAATATGTTTCAATTTTAGAAAATTTCCTTATTTCTAGTTTAGAAGATCAATTTGGTGATAGTGAATCTATGTATGAAACACTACGCTTTGTGCCAAGTGAACAGCTCTGGGAAATTTCTGAAGTAAATACATATTAATCCAAATATTCCAAACTTTTTTCTCAGGTAGTACGTGAATCCATATTTTTCTTTCCAAGAAATGAAACTGTATAAAACAAATGTGTGTCAATAATTATGTCACTTATTTTCTGTTTGCGTTCTTTTATAGATGTGTATGAAAATGTAATAACAAAACTTTTCACCGGTTTAAGAACTCTACATAAAATTGTTCATATTTCATAACTTGTTTGGAAAACTAGTTGTTAATTCCATACTTTTTGCCGCGGGTAGTGTGACATTAAACTTTGCGCATTCTGATAAAAATTTAACATTAAATTGAAAATTTAACAAAACAATGTTAATATTTCCATAGTCATTTTAAATTTGCATTTCAATTATTCGATAAAATGAAAGCATGTGGATTTAAATGGGAACACAGATTGTTTCATAATTTTTAATTTGTAGATTGTTAATGCTCATGGGGTAAGTTAATATTTGATCTGTATTAGAGTCATTGAAATTGAATACTGAACTTATAAATACACTTATACTTTTAAGTGAATGTGCTTTTTAAAAAGTATACTACACTTGACATTTATTTCATACTTTTATAAAACTTCAATTATTTTAAATATCTATTTTTATTAAAAACTTTTAAATACAGAGCATAGAAAAAGCTTTTTACGTATTTTACAGATTCAATTCAAAATAACATTTAAAATTCAATAAAAATTTTAATCAAGAAGAGACAGTGATCAAAGAGCGAATGATAAATAATGCAATCATTTTTTTATAACTGTAAGAAAATTAATTAGTTAAATTTCCTCAACCAAACCAAATAGATGTAAAGTGATCTCATTTCACTTGAATAATATAAAGCGAGTTACTATAGTAGAGTAACTGGTTTGGCCTTTTGCTCGACGCTAACTCTCTTACCTATTGTTCATGAGAACCCTGGTTCAAGCCCTGCCAACTCCAATTTCTAAACTGGTGACTCAGAGAATAATGAAACCTTCAACAACCGCAATAATCTCATGTCATAAACAGCAGATGGCAGCACAAAATAAATTATCCCCAGCGCATAAAAACTGTCGCGCACCCCGCGCTTCGCACTTGAGCACGGTAACACAGCAGCAGCAGTCGCGCATCGCTTGTCAACAAGACGTCTTCCTCACTGAGGATAGAATGTGTAGTGATCTCATCTTGCTTGAACAATATAAAGCACGTCACTAGCTTAGATTGACTGGTTTGGCCTCGTGCTCGACGGTAACGCTCTCGCCTACTATTCGTGGGATCCCTTGTTCAAATCCAGGTAGCTCCAATTTCTAAAGACGTTTAAAAATTATTTCTAAATGATAACGGTTACAAAATTTAATGCCAACATTTTTATAATATATTTTAATGCAAATATGACTTTTTCTTTTACTTGGCCAGCGTTTATGTATAGTTATATTATGACAAAATATCAACAATTTTTACTTTTCCCTTTAAAATTCTCATAGAATCGTGCAAGAATGTTTACCTGTAATAATCTATACTTCATTTTTTCAATTTTGTCAAATATTTAAATAGGAAATTTGGAAAAGGGAAGCCTTTTTCATTCATTACTAATGTCAAATTATAATATATTCTTCAAAGAATCTTCAATCCACTGTGCTAAAACAATGCAAGGCAAATTCAAGAAACTGTTATTAAATTGTTGATAAAAGTTGTTTTCAACTCATATTATTTCTCGTTATTTGATATGTTGCACATTTTATGTTTAGAATTTCCAATTCTAATAAATTCTTTATTTCTATTCTTTGAAATAGCAGAGAATTCACATATGCCCTTGAGAATAAAACAAGGAAATGGAATACACACTTCAAAAATACCCATGAACAGAAAAGTTTAGATGAGACAATTTCGTAGCTTCTGGTTATTAACGATAATACAGTTATTGAAATAAGATGTGTCTTTCTTCTTACATATAAATTCTGTTTACGTCATATCAGCAAAATTGTGAAATGGAAAGAGAAAATAATACAAATGTTTCAAAATATTTATTTAGATATTTTCAATACTTACAAATATGCACATTTCCTATATCTTTACAATGTTTCTTAAAGTTTTTCAATAATTGTGTTGATTTAAGAAGCGCTTTAAGTTGCTATGTATTTCCATTTAAGCTTTGAACTTTCTTATTTATTAGTCCATTTTAAAAAAAAATGTTTTTATATGAAGATTTCAAGTGTGTTTTGTAAGACAATGTATTTGTATGCTTTATTTGGGAAGTAAAAAGTAAAATATATGCACCTCTTTAGCTAAACAAATTTCATGAGATTTGAAGACATATTGGCAACAAAGTGAAGTTGAATATTTATGTATAACTATTATGTATTATGTATTATGTATGTCATGCCGGTGACGTCAGGTTTATGGCAACCTTTTTTTTTCTCTCGTCTACGGCAGAGTAGGAGAGACGGAGAGAGTTGTTGGCGGGAGGCCAAAGGATTCGGATGTGTATGTGCGGTGGGCACGGTATGAAAATAAAATATAGTTGGTAAAAGAACGAATAATAATAGTGTAACTGCGGCTACTGGTATTTCTTTATATATATGTGTGCTCTGTGTTTTCCTGTGATGTGTCGTCTTTTCAAATAAACTTGTGTTTAATCGTGAAAAATAGTTGCATTCCTGTGGTATGATGAAAGCAGAAGATTAAAAATGGTATTAATAAAATATCGGTTCTAAATTATAAAAAGCTACGGATGTGAAAGGACCAGGAGTAAAGGGTTTTAAAGGCGTATGACACGCTCTCGTACTTCGAATCAGAGCTTGGATTGATGATTGAAGTAAGTTACGTGTTTTTTTATGTTTATTCCTGAAGTAATAAAAAAGAACTTGCAGAATTGAATAATGTTTGAGAAATATTTATGAAGATTTATATATATCATTATTGGTAGTATGAACTTTATTTGAAACGAGATAATATAGATATTTATTGAGTATATTTAGAGTATTAGTAAATAAGTGTTATTAAATAAGTGTTGAGAGTTAAAAGCAAAATGTTTAACATAAAAGGATTAAAAAAAGAAGACTTAGTTGTTGTTGCCACGGAATTGGGCCTAAAAGTAGAGAGTGAGCACAGGATAATTGATTTAAAAGCATTAATTGAGGGAAGTGATCAGTATTCAAAAGATAACGAATTTGTAAAAGAATTTTTAAATACAACGGTGTCAGACCGCATAGAAAGAGAGAAGCGTGAGGCAGAAGTCGCGAAAGTCGACAAAGAAAAGTCTAAGACAGAACAAGATACGTTATTAGAAATTGAAAGAACTAAGCTAGAATTAGTTAAAGCTCAGATAGAAATGGCTAAAATCCAGAGGGAGTATAAAAATTCTGATAAAGGGGTACCTAAGCCTAATTCGTTAGAAGCACTAATCAAAAGCGTCAAAACTTTGACTATTACAGTCCCCAGTAGGCCTGAATCATGGAATTTATTTTTTACGTCGCTCGAGAAAGCATTCGAAATTAAAAATGTCGCGGAGGAATTAAAGGTCGAGATTTTGTTTAATTTGGTGGGTGAAAAAGCAGCGCATTTGTTAGTGTACGCAAACACAGAAGAAATGAAAGATTATCAAAAGGTTAAGGCGTTAATCTTAAAAGAATTTCAACCCACACCAGAGGCCTGTCTCGAAAACTTTCTTTTTGCAAAACGATCGAGAAACGAAAATCATATGCAATTCGCGAGTAGACTTAGAGCCAATTGGGATTTTTATTGTGAATTGAGAAAAGTAAATGATTTTGACACGCTTAATGAGTTAATTGTCAGCGACAGATTATCAAGTTCACTAGATTCGGAGACGCGAAGCTATGTTAGGATAAAACAATTAGATAATTGGTTAAAACCACGACAAATCTCGGAAGTATGTGATAATTGGTTTTCATCAAAGGGCAGAACATTTTCGGAATTATATGATAAACCGGTAAAACCCCGCAGTGACGAATCCGGAACTGGAAATTACAATAATGGAAAATATATACCACCCCATGTTAGAAATAATTTCATTTTTCGTAGCGATAGAAAATGAAACGCGTCAAAAGAATGTAGACTTTGTAAACAAACGACGCATTTGCGTTTTTGTCCGAATAATAGAGAAAAAGATAAAATTGGAAGTTTGCAAAATCAAACGAAAAAAGATTCTTTTGTCGGAAAAAATAAACACGATGATAAAATAGTCGCCAAGGTTGAATGTTTTGGAAACGAGCCAATAAGTACGCAACCACTTCAATTTGAACATTTGTGGATAAAAGGGAAGGAAGTAAAATGTATTTTAGACAGCGCCGCAGAAATACCTGTAATAAACTCTAATCAATTACCGGATTCATTTAGAAATAATGAAAATTCAAAAATTCAGCTAATATCGGCTTTTGGAGAAAAAATAATTGCTAATCTTATGACACTACCAGTAGCTTTAAGATCCGGAGAGTCAAATTGTATATTTAACAACAGTGTAGACGTACTGTTTGCCGTTACGGATAAATTATATGGGACATGTATTATAACACCGACAGTTTACGAAATCTTACAGTTAGCTAGTAACGAGGGGGGAAAGGAATGTTCTTTGGAAGATGATAGACAAAATAGTTCTTTGGCGCCAGTAAATGATACGCGAACGGAAAAGGGAAATGAAATTGAAAGAAAAGAGGGGGAAAGCAACCAAACAGAGGGGGATGATATAAATATTGAAAATTTATGCTGGCGAGGTGAAGATCAAAACGCGGAAAGAGAATTAATGATTAGTTGTATTGAAAAGAAGGATAATAATGGAGATTTGAATGCGGTTCAGAGATCGGACGCGAGTATATACAGGGAGCAACAGAAGAGTTGCGAAACGTTACAGGGTGCTTTCAAAGACGCGGAAAAAGGTAAAAACGGGTTCGTTATAGTAGATAATTTACTTTATCATAAAGAAAGAGTCACGGGGGATTGTGTTACGCAATTAGTTCTACCAAAGGTAAGGAGAGGGGAAATTTTAAAAATTGCTCATGAATCGATTTTCGCTAATCATCTCGGCATGAAAAAAACAAAAGAAAGAATTCGTTATTCATTTTATTGGCCGAATATGTCACGGGATGTAGAGGACTATTGTAAATCTTGTAAAGACTGTCAGTTAAGGAGTAGAGAAAGGGCTAGCGATCAGATACCCATTGTCCCAATTGAGAGACCGGAACTTCCGTTCGACGTTGTAAATATTGATATAATTGGAAAAATTGAACCACCTTCAGCGCTTCGACATTAATATGTACTTACCTTAGTGGATCAACATTCGCGGTGGCCGGAGGCGGTCCCGTTAAGAACAATTACGGCTAAAGCTACGTGCGATGCATTATTAGAAATATTTATGCGAACAGGGATACCGCGCGTAATAGCGAGTGACCAGGGCAGGAATTTTGTTTCAGGTTTAATACAGGAGTTTCATGCTAGGCTTGGAGCGGCTCCTAGATTTGCAACGCCAGGACATCCGCAAAGCTCGGGTTTAGTGGAGCGATATAACCAGGTTCTGAAACGCATATTACACCATATAATTCGGAGCGATTCCAAAAATTGGGATAAACACATTCCTTATTTATTATTTGCCTATAGAGAAATTCCGAATAGTACCACGGGAGTATCGCCATTCAAATTAATGTACGGAAGGGAAGCGAGGGGCCCATTAGCAGTATTAAAATCTACATGGTCAGGAGAAATACCACTACCCATAAATCTTGGAAAGAGCGCGACCGAATATCTTCAAGAGTTAAAAATTAATTTAGAAAGAGCGGCGGAGCAGGCAGCAATAGTAGCGGAAGTTAAACAAGGCTCGTATGCGAAGTACGCTAATCGGAGAGCGATTTACAAGGAATTTAGACCAGGTATATTTATTAATCCCGGATTCCACGAACAAACTTTATGCTAGGTGGACGGGACCAGCCGAAATTGTAGCACGCTGTAAGCCTGATTCTTACAAAGTAAAATTAATGAACGGGAATGTTAAGAATATTCATGTAAATAAAATAAGAAAATTTATTCCTAGGGTACGGGCGGTGGGAGTAATCTTCGAAAATGAAGAAGAATTAGGAGAAGTCCATCCAACCCCTAGTGTGAATGATAATCCAAACTTGTTTAACATAGAAGAAGTAGATTTAAAGCACTTAGAAAATACAGAAAGAAAAGAGATGTTAGATCTACTATACAAATATAAAGATTTATTTTCAAAAAAGGTACAAATAGCTAAGGTAGGCGAGCACAAAATTAGATTAAACGGCGAAGAAATGAAAAAGCCATATGTTTATAGAATTCCAGAGGCGTTGAAGCCACAAGTAGACAAACAAATCGAAGAAATGTTAGAGTTAGGACTGATTGAAGAGAGTGATGCGGAGGCGCCACACCCGGTAGTGCGCGTAATGAAGAAAGATGGGGCCCTCCGACTATGTGTAGACTTTAGAGCATTGAACGCAATCACAAAAACCGACGATTTTCCGATGGAAAACGCAATGGATCTTTTGTTCAATATTGGCAGGGCCAATGTAATAACTACAATCGACTTGCTGAAAGGATATTGGGCCATACCGCTGGAAGCAGAAAGCCAGGGTTTGGCATGTATTAAGATTCACAGGGCTCAATATTGTTTCAAAGTGATGGCCTTTGGGCTCCGGAATGCAGCTGCGACCTTTCAGAGAGAAATAAATAAAGCGCTTTCCAAATATAGAAACTTTGCTAGAGCATACATTGACGATATCGCTGTTGTTTTGGAAACGTGGTCTGAACATATGACGCACCTTGACACGATATTTTCAAAATTACGATAATTACGGTTTTCAGTCAACCTAAAGAAGTGTGACTTTGCGAAAAATCAGATTAAGTATTTAGGACATGTCATCGGGTCCGGCAGCCATCGAACCAACCAGATAAAGTTGAAGCCATACGAAAATTAGCCGTCCCACAAACAAAAAAACAACTTAAGAGTGTCCTCGGTTTATGTAATTACTACCGCGATTACCTGCCTAAGTATGCCGAAACTGCATATCCATTGACAGAACTTACTAAAAAGAACAGTCCTGAGAAATTGTGCTGGTCGGAGGAACGTGACAAAGCATTCAACGAACTAAAGAGGGGTCTCGTTGAGGCACCTAGTCTTTATACACCCGTTGTGGGGTTAGCATTCACCATTCAATGTGACGCATCTGCAATAGGCATCGGTGCAGGTCTATCTCAAAAGAAGGATGAGAGACTATATCCAGTCAGTTATGCCAGTCAAAAGCTCACCAAAACTCAACAGGCTTGGCCGACCATTGAACGGGAGGCCTATGCGGTTATCTGGAGTCTAAAGAAGTTTGAGACTTGGATTTTTGATTCACCCGTGGAACTTATCACCGATCACAACCCACTAACTTTCGTCACCAAAAATGCTCCCCAGTCTTCCAAACTGCAGCGATGGGCTTTGGCTTTGCAGAAATATGACATTATTATTTCGCACTGTCCTGGTGCTAAGTTGACGAACGCTGATGCACTGCCTAGACTGGAGACAACAGACCAATAAATTGACTGTGGACTCTTCGTGAACAATCAATGACTGTTTAAAAAAAATAATAACATTTTGATAATTCACTTTTGTGTATGCTGCAGCTGTAATTGAATTTCATATTAACTGTATTGTATATTCCATTCGTTATTTGTATTTAAGTATTTAGTATTATGAAACATTAATTGTATTTTTATATTGCAGTAGTTAGCAGGAGTTTCCAGAATTTTTCCGGAGAAAGTATAAGTATTGTTGTTTTGTATTTCTTTATATGTATATTGAGTTCCTCATGTTCATTAGTAGTTAATAGTAAAGAAGGAAGTGGTGTGACGTCACCAATCTGGATTTCAGATTTTCAAAGTGGCATACCCCTTTTCCAATCTTAGGTGGGGGGTGTCATGCCGGTGACGTCAGGTTTATGGCAATCTTTTTTTTTCTTTCGTCTACTGCAGTGTAGGAGAGACGGGGAGAGTTGTTGGCCGGAGGCCAAAGGATTCGGATGTGTATGTGCGGTGGGCACGGTATGAAAATAAAATATAGTTGGTAAAAGAACGAATAATAATAGTGTAAATGTGGCTACTGGTATTTCTTTATATATATGTGTGCTCTATGTTTTCCTGTGATGTGTCGTCTTTTCAAATAAACTTGTGTTTAATCGTGAAAAATAGTTGCATTCCTGTGGTATGATGAAAGCAGAAGATTAAAAATGGTATTAATAAAATATCGGTTCTAAATTATAAAAAGCTACGGATGTGAAAGGACCAGGAGTAAAGGGTTTTAAAGGTGTATGACAATGTATTTTTGAGCAACAATTAATTTCCACATTCTAACAGTATTTTAAGTAATCATCAAATTTCGGCAATATTTCATCATATTTCAGAGATATTTCTTTTTAGAAAAAGTTTTCTTCTGCCTTTATACAAAAAAATATATTATAGTGTAAACATGTTTATGAACTGTTAATACATATTTATTCTTTGAGTTAAATTTGGACTATTTCGAAGTTGTAAAGCATGATAATACTATAATAAGAACTGCATTTTAGATACACCCATTTTCGTTAATAAAAATAAGAACCAAATACAATAACACTCATTCTATTTTCACTCTTTAACCCAATAAAATGATTCTGTCTAAAACGAACGCAAACATTTTTTTTCACTTTTCATGTGTTTTTACAAAGCAAAAACTTGAACTTCAATAGAGAAAAACGACGTTTTCCTATAATTTTCTCGTTTTTATTGAGTAAACATACCACACTTTAACATAGTATATTTGTATACGTTTATATATTATCAATGCAAATGTAGTTCGTGTTGTTTTGAAGTCTAATAAATTAAAAATTTAAAATGATTACTTAAATTAACTAGCGTGTAAAACAAAATGAAGTGGAGATGTAGCGAAACTCTATAACATTCTTATATAAAATATTAAATTCTAGATTTTTTTAAATTAAAATATTACACCTAGTATGTAGAGTGTGTAGAGTATATTGAGTGTATGTAGTTATTATTAATAAAACACTTAATATAGAAGAAACATATACGAAAAACGATTACATTGGGTGTAAGTTGGTAGTTGCCCACTGTTCAAGAAACATTTCCATTTTTCTCTGAAAACTTTAGAAGTGCCACCAATCATAAACCTCCGAAAGTGATGGGTTTTAGAAATTAACAGAAACAATTTTCTGAAATTTACTAACTACAATGGAAATTTAAAGACTGCTTTCGTAACCGTCGACAGAATATTTTGAACGTTTCCGATAGATTCTTCTCGAAATAGCTTCAGAAGATATGGAAATCTTTTCCGATATCACGTGATTACATGGAATTTAAACTTAAATTTCACAGTGTACAGAAGATAAAAATACTGAGAATAAAATTTATATTTACCATTAATTTTAGAGAAATTTGTTTGTTCGATACAAAATTAAAGTCATAATCATCAAACAATATTCAAGGAAAGATCTGTTACTTATAACACAGAGGTTGCCAATCTTTTTACTAGCATAGCCTCATTTGAATTACAAAACCATCTTCATGAGTGCACCCCCCCCCCCTCGCCGGACGAGAGAATAGTTAAAACGGTTAAAACTGAGAATGGGCTGTAGATATAGAAAGAAGAAATGTTAAAAAATTCTACATAGTTAATTTGAATTGCATACATCGTTTGATTAATTTTTTTATTAAAATATTATATAATGTTACAACTGCATATTGTGGTATAGTATAATGTTGAGATAATACAGGAATGTGTATCATAATCGGAACGTAATATGTCATTATGTGCAAAGTATAAAATCTTACTTTGCTAATATCACCACATGTTTGCTAAATAGCATCATCTTCTCAATAACATCAACTCAGACACAATTTTAATTTTATAATTGGTTCAGGCTTTAAGTTAAAACGAAGAATGAGCTGCAGATGTGGAAGGGCGAAATGTTTATTTCCTTTAAAATATCAGTAAGTTACAAATTCATTACCCATGGCAAATGCGTCTTTCATTATAAAACAACAGAATTTTTTTTTAATTGGGTATTTTTTTCAAACAGTCCATGTGTAGGTGACTTATAAATTTAATAAAGAATTTGTGTGCAGTGTTTATGGAACTTCCAGAAATTAAAACTTCTGAATTAAAAATCGCAATGGAAAATGGAAAATAAATGCAGAAACGATTTCCAAAAAAACATATAAAAAGTATGAGATAAAATGTAATTCTGAAAATTATATAGTATCAAATTTATAATCTCCTAAATACTCTTAAGCTATTGTAATATTTTCTTTATTGAACATTGGAGGATACTTCTATGTGATGTATTAAATAATACGTATTCAGTTTCTTACATTTGATCAGTAATGGTTGTCAGAATTCTTAACAGGAAAATTTCACGGAAGTTTCTACTAACACATAAATGATAACTACTTTTCTCAGTCATACTTTGTCATCTATATAATTTGACGAGTTAAAAATCCTCTGAAAGAAAATTATTCAGTGGGAAGAAAGTCATAAATATCTAGGCGACAATTTACCTGGCGATGATCCAATAATGAGCAAAGTCATAAAGAAGAGAACATTCTATTACTCTCATTCACGATTATGTTTTAGAAGAAAATCCCATTTCGCACCATATAAGACTTGTTACTTATGATTTCGCCTTTTATTTTTTTCCCTTAGAATAACGTACGTATCAAATACCTTGTTGTTTAGGTAATTTTGCACATTCAGTGTTATTTAATTCCGTTTAGTTTAAATTGGATTTTTTTTTCTGTAGAGATTACTATAGCAGATATTTATGACTGTTTTTAACGGATAAAGATACAGGACAAATAAATAAAAACAAAAGAGGTCCAAGAAGAGTTTTATAATTTTTTGCAAATTCATATGTTTAAAAATATATCTTATGGACATCAAGATAAACGTGTGTTTTTACAGAGTGATTATAAATGTATTTTTTAAGATAGAAAAAAGTTCTTTAGAAAAGGAAAATAGTTACTTTCATAGTAAAGGGAATAGAAACAAATACAGATATGTGTGATATGTTCTCTCTTCTTTTTGATAATGTCTGATTGCGAATTAGTATATTTATTAAAATTATAATTAAAAATATATCTTTTTCAAATTCAGAATAACAAAATTAACATCATAATCAAAATTAATATCATGAATATGTACTCCCACTACAAACCTGATACACTGCACTAAAGTTTGACAGTTAATAACGATTGACGATTTCTAATATTTTATTAAAAACCTTCTCCTGTTTAAAATAGTTTTATAAAAATCGCAATATAACTTTTTAATTATCATGATTTTTAAAATTTTTTGCAATATAACTTTTTAAGTATTATCATTTTTTTTAAATTGCAATATAACTTTTTAATTATTATGATTTTTAAAAACGATTTACAGATTTTCAGTTTATATAATAGTTATTTTAATGTTGTTTCTAAACCCCCAAATATAAAATGTATTTTAGCCAGCATGCATTTGAAACAAAAAAACTTTCGAAACCTCTAGAAATTAAAATATATATAAATGAAAAGTTTTTAAAAATGAAAAAAATATTAGAATGCCCCTTCTCAGAAGGATAAATATAATTTAGTTACTAATAAAATAGAAAACTGCTTTATTGACAGAAAAGATGGAAAGATATTTATTATACACTATATAAAAATTAAAAAAGGATAACTTTTATTACACTAGCTACATCATCGTAAATGCTCAAAAGTAAAAAGCAAAATAGATAAAACAAAAAATTAAAAAGTCTAATCGAAAAGTCAAACATTGACACTCTGAGGCACATAAATTTTGATTTAAAGTTAGATTCGCACCAAATTTGGCATATTTAATTGAAAAGGTTTTTTTCACAATCGTGATATACTAATGTTTTTCATTAAAAACTAGCCTCTCAGTTTAAACTTACATACTTTTCACAAGCAGGATTAAAGAAATTTACTAGAATTAAAGAAATTAAAGAAAGTCCTGCTTCAAATATACAACATATATTCACTTTACATAGAAAAAAATTTCAATAAAATAACTTTGTTGTTTATTTTTCATGTATAGTCATGTTTATTTTTCATGAATAGCTAGTCAAAAATAATCTTGAAATTTTCACCAGTTTATATCTAAAATTTTAATGTGCATTTACACTATTTAAGATATATATACACTATTTAAGATATATATGTACTCATAAATATTTTACATTCTATTCATTTTCCTACACTTATTGAAATAAAAAACATTTAGCTGTATTCATTTCTTTGATCGATATACATAATAACTTTTATTTATATACCTTTATCGATATTATAAATAATAACCTTTATTTTATGACTTCATATCTCACACATTAAATTTATATGTGAGTAAAAAATTCTTTATATTTATGAAGTTTCTTTTAGCTTATTGTTAGCTCTTCTTTTGAAAATTTCTTTTATTTTTAACAAAAGTTCTCTTTTGTTATTCAGACTTCAGTTCTCATCAAGAAATTAATTAATAATAAAAGTTATAAAGTCTGTGTGAAAAGAACTGAAAATGAATGCAATATTTTGAAGTTCCAAGAAATAAATTTTTGAATAGAATCTAATTAATTTTGAAAAATGCTCTCATATACTGTCTTACATTAAACGATGTTTGACTTAGAATAATGTCAATATCCTGGCATAAATATTTGGGCTAAGTAAATATTTAATTACTTTTCTTCTCAAACAAAACTATCTTACAGATCAGTTATAATAAAATAGGAAAATACACAACGAAATTTATTGATCTGTTTTAGTTTAAACTCAAATATAAAAGTTTCGAAATTTTTCTTCTCTGAAAAATGTTTAAGATGATTGGTTCTATACGAAAATGTTTAATTAGTGTAACCAAAATATATTTTTGTTAGTAATCTAAAGAAATGTTTACTTTTTTAGACAATTTGTCTGCTACAATTTTATTTTCTAAAGTCAAAAACTAAATTGAAAAAAACTAAATTTATGCTTTTTCTCAAAAACGTTTCCCTCAGCCATGAAATTTAAGATGTAAATATTTTATTTCTTATTTTGTAATTGCATGACCCTAATAATCTTCCTATTCTAAATAAAATTTACTAAATCCGACACTACTACCTTTTATTGAATCAATCGTGTCATTTTCCTTTCTCGGTTAATCCGGCAAAAACTATTGTACATAAAAATATGATAACTGGTCATTTTTTAGAAAAATGTCTGATAAACACGCTGAAGCACAAAGTTTCTAAGACGAAGAATTATTTGGTTTATTATGTTGTTGATAGGTTCTTCTATTTAATGTTGAAATCTGTCAAAACATTGCGGTTACATAAGCTTTATAGGATCAACTATTATTCATAGAAATTTAAACTTTTGAAAGCATGTACTTGATTAGACTGCGGTGTTCAGTGTACAATAAATTTTTAATTTGATAATTTTTCTGATTTTATTTAAATTTTTTATTTAAAATTTCATTAATTGAATAGGGAATTAATTCATATTTTGAAATAGCCATTTTTATATACTGCTGCTAAATTGCAAAAAGCTTGAATAATAAGATTTCAAAGTATTGTATTTTCAGATACAATATATATTTAATTGTGAATATTAAAACTAGAAGAAAACTCAAACATGATTAAATTATTAAGTGTGAGAAGCATTTGGTGGTGAAAACTATTTTATATTTGAAATGATATCTGCATTTTCTTTAGTTGGAGTATTTTTTAATGGTAGATGGAGGATGGATACGTTTCAAGTAGTAAACATAATAACATAAAACTGATAACAATAGAGTCTGAACTGCACGGTGCCCAAAAAGGGACGGTACGGTTTTAATATACAATAGCACGTAAACTATGATAGTTATTCTTATAAGAGACCAATATGTGCTGTCAAGATTTATTTTATGTTTTTTCGTTTTAGTTATAAATATCAGCGATATGTGACGCAACACATTATCAAACTATAATAATGCTGAAAATGTTAGTGTGAACGTTATTACAGTTTGAAACAGCGCAGCTTCATCTATCAATGATATTTGGAACCAAACGTAAACACATGATAAAAAATAATTATACATTACGTCCTTGAAAGAATAACTACAATTGCTCTCACCCTTATTACGGAATTTTAAAATCGTTCAACACCTTTTCGGACACCGTGTATATGATAATATTGTTATCACAATATTAATGGTTTATTTATCTAGTTTTGGAAACTTCGATATGCACATGTAATCAACAACTATTAAATTTACATTCACGAAAAGAATTTAATTTATTAAATGTATCATTCAATTTCTTATATACCAATAAAATTATTGCAGATGATCGAAGAAATATAATTTAGCTATCATGTCTTCGGTTGCTATTTTACACATATATGTACAATTTATACGCCATTCTCACTTTCAGCATACATTGATAACATAGTTTTATACAAACTTGTTGTGAGACATTTTCATTTAAAAATATTCCAGTATATTACATAGGAACAAAGAAAGAACATTTTATTATTGTAAGAACCAGTATAAAATTTCAAAAATTCAATGAATAGTAAAATAAAATACGCAAGTATTTCTCTATTTGACTGATGAAATACATTTTATCAAGTACAAAAAGTATTTCCATTTTGTAAAATTCACGAACTGCGTTTAAGGAAACTTTATTTTTTTTAACGAAATTAAGAGTACTTTCAAAAAACAGTTTAAAACAATATTTTAATACCATACTTAGAGGGTATATTAACGTAAATAAAATTTAGAGAGTCAAATTTATATAAATTTTTATATGTTGCAGACTATTTCTTTTAAAATAAAATCATGCAATTTATCTCAAATGTAAATAAAAAGAGAAAATTGCACGAAATAAATTGGACTTTGGGAAGACTTTCAAATCAATGACTTTCTTAAATATTTTCAGTTTTCATGAAATGTTTTTGATTTTTTAATATGTTTTACTGAAATGCAAATTTACTTATATGCTTTCTCATTATAAAATAAATGTAATATTTTATTTGTTGCAACCAACAAATTCAAATTGAAATCAAATTGAAAGTTGAAGTATCTATAGATATTAAAAATACCTCCAGACGTCATTTATCTCTGCATTAAAATCATCAATAAACTTTGATTTAGTAAATTTTCAGAAACACAATAGCTTTTTAAACATTAATCGTACGCCAAAAAGAAATATTTCACTACTGATAACACAATGATTAATATTAATTCAGTCACAGAAAATTGTGCTTCTATTATTAAACAAATATTTTTATTGAAATCATATGATTGCAAAAATTACTACTTAATGATTTCTGTTACATATCTGTACGTATTTAATGAAATACATCTGTTTCAATAGGTTATATTACTTAAAAATGTCAGAAGATATAAAAATATATTAATGAAATTAATATGAAATATTTAATTGAATTTATACTATAGATCAAACACGAATGCGCGAGTAACGCTGGAGTCATGTCAATGGTGAAAAACACGAACTATCGATTTCGCTCTTTTTTGCAAACTTCAAAGTATAGAACAATTTAATTTTTCTGATTTAAATCGAAAAAAAAACATGAAAAAAACATGTTCCTTCAAATGCAATTTGAAAGCTGTATCCTACAGGCCTGTGAAAGGAGAACAACTTAATAAAAAGAGCTGGACTGTAGGCGTGTGTCTAATATGCAAATGAACAGCTGCCATTTGACTCGGCTTAAAAAGCGGCCGATTAAAACTAGCGTCAATCTTTGCATTATAGTATAGTGTACTCCAATCGTGAAAATTTTGATATCTAGATTACTTTCGATCAGTTTCATGGTAACGTCATGACAAACTGTCAGGCAGTATGTGATACTATACATTACATATTCTTTTGTATTTTTCTTGAAACCTATGCGTCGTCGTTCTATGATTCTTTGTCTAACATTTATGTATTCATGTAGGTAATTTTCGTTCTCCACAGATTTTGCGATGGTACCAGAACATCCGTTATACTATGAAAAAACAACATCAAAAAGTCCAGAAAACAATTTAACGAAAGAAATTTTGCATAAGGCCATTAACTGACTCTGCACCTTTGACACCTACTTTTAAAAATCGGCCATTGATAATAAGTATGAAAAAACAAGAAACACTTAGTAAACAGTTAATAAAAGAGAAATTCAGACAAAGTTTCTGAAAGAAATATAATGTTTTATTAAAATTGAAAATTACATCGTAAATAGAAAAGTAACATGCATACTAGAAAAATGAAAATCAGATTCATATGCTTTGAACAAAAAATTTGAAAAGAAAATTATTTCTAATATGTACATATAATATTCTAAAACAATGTAAGTCGTTTTCTGAAAATGGCAATTTTTTCTGACTAAAACATTTAAAAATATATTACATTTAAAAAATATATTATACGGATATGCGATTTTATGTTTGCGTAAAAAGATAAGATAAAAGAAATTAGTTCTCTTAAGGCTGCTCGTCAGTAAACTTCCCGATTCCTCTCAATAATGATAAACCTATGGGCGTAGGATACATTTGTATTTTTAAAATATCTCCTCAGGAAATTAATATTTTTAATTTCTGCTTTCTGTGTGCACTTCTTAAAAGAAGTCTCTTTTTTTTTTTTTTTTTTTTATCAAAATATTTCTAAAATATATGTTAAATTTGTAATTTTATGTGTTGAAATCTTAGCGAAATTGAATAAGATTTTAACACTTCACATAAAATTAAGTATATATTTTAGAAACATTTTGACAACTAATGAAAAAATAAACATCTTTTAAGAACTGTACAATGGAAACTGAAAATAAAAATATTAATTTCCGGAGGTGATATTTTAAATATAAAAATGCATCTTACGACCATAGGATTAACAAGCGAGGGGAATCTGGACGTTTACTGACGAGAAGCCTTAAGTTAAAAGCGAGAAGTATTTTATATGCTTGTGTGTAAAGCATCATTTACGAAATTTTAATGTTATATTAATGTAATAGTAGTCTTAACATATAATTCGAGAAAGCATCTTTTGTTTATTAAAAGGTATAAGAAATATTCTGTACGAACCTAACAATAATTTGAGGCGACTGTTTCTTCTCGATCGAAGAGATATATTTCTTTTATCTCCCCTTTTCTCGCTTGCTGTAAACGTAATTCTATTATCACATCAAAATGACGACAAAGTATTGGACAATGGTAGCTTTTGATAAAATACTATACTTCTTAGGTAGTACAAAATATTCTTTTGCAGTATTCTTATAGATAACATCTCTAATTTAGAACTCATTTCTTATGGTAATTACATAATGATTTTGCGATTTATTTTTCAATTCTCAGAAACTTTCTTCATTTTTAGAAGTAAACAGCGTACCATAATTCTGTTCTGTTCATTTCCTTTATAAGTGCATTTATTGAAGTACAAAATCATTATGCTTTTTAAGTGTGAATTGTCGGAAAATATATAGTGATATTTCAAAAAAAAAAGTACGTAAAATATCGATCCAGGAACTATGTTCAAGTTTTTATTGAAATACATATACGAAAGAAATATTCTTACAGCTTGATGCTAGAAATAATATGCAAGAATTCGCTCATGGAGCAAAAAACAACAATCTCATAGTAAGGTATTTTCTAGATTTTAAAAGACATATATGTGCTTTTTGTAGTTAAAACTACATCAGCAGTGCTGAGACCTAAAATCTGATATTACAAATCACGTATGAGAAAATGTCAGAGCAGAAACGTTAAATGCATTTTCCTTGAAACAAGTTTTTTTTTAATTGGTTTTGTTCTCAGACAGTACAATATATCGGCGTTTTGTTTCTTGTAACATAAACTAGACATTTTTAGTTGAAAGACACACCTTTCAATAATTATTTTATTTGAAAAACTTCGATTTTTTAAACTGTTTGGAAAATGAAAAGTTAGTGCTAAAAATGTATCCCAAATTTCAAATAGCCGCCATTTTGTTAAATTTTCTTTTATTTCATGTATTTTAGAGTTTATTTCCAACTAATTCAATATATTTTTTTTCAGATGATTTTTAAGAAAGTTATCACCTATATGGATTTTACGTTTTATACATAGTTACATAGTTAAATTTGGAGGAGGATTGACAGAATAAAATATTGACATTTTTATATGCAAATAATCACACACTTAGACAAAAGTACAATAAACTCAACCCCTCCCTTTAAAAAGGCTTGAAAAACACAATAAAAATTAAAAAGTTATCGTAAACAGATAATTGATTATCCAGAAATTGATACAAAATGGACCTCTTAAATGAAGATTTGTACTGTTATGAAGAAATCGTAAATATAATTGAAGGAAACTACAACCAAAGGGCCGCATTTCTAAACTTCTGAAGGAAACTCAGTCGTTAAAAAATAGACTGGTAAAGGCAATTAATTGTGCCCGGCAGCGAATGATAGTAGAATAATATATAATTTTAGATAAGATGTCAGAAAAATCGTTTTATTGAATACTGAATGAAATGACGCTATACATTGTGAAGTTGAATAATAAAATTGTCCAGTGCAGTATACAGAAGCTTTGTCTATATGCCAAATTTCCACGTTTAAAAAAAAAGAGCTACTTTTAGCTTTAACCAAAGATTTAAAGGATAATATATAAGTTCAGATAAGATGTCAGAAAATTGTTTTATTGAATACTGAATGAAATGACACTATACATTGTGAAGTTGAATGAAAAAAATTGTCTAGTGCAGTACACAGAAGCTTTGTCTATATGCCAAATTTCCACGTTTTAAAAAAAGAGATACTTTTACCTTTAAACAAAGATTAAAGAATAATATATAAGTTCAGATAAGATGTAAGAAAAATTGTTTTATTGAATACTGAATGAAATGACACTATACATTGTGAAGTTGAATGAAAAAAATTGTCTAGTGCAGTACACAGAAGCTTTGTCTATATGCCAAATTTCCACGTTTTAAAAAAAGAGCTACGTTTACCTTTAAACAAAGATTAAAGAATAATATATAAGTTCAGATAAGATGTCAGAAAAATTGTTTTATTGAATACTGAATGAAATGACACTATACATTGTGAAGTTGAATGAAAAAAATTGTCTAGTGCAGTACACAGAAGCTTTGTCTATATGCCAAATTTCCACGTTTTAAAAAAAGAGCTACTTTTACCTTTAAACAAAGATTAAAGAATAATATATAAGTTCAGATAAGATGTCAGAAAAATTGTTTTATTGAATACTGAATGAAATGACACTATACATTGTGAAGTTGAATGAAAAAAATTGTCTAGTGCAGTACACAGAAGCTTTGTCTAAATGCCAAATTTCCACATTTAAAAAAAGAGCTACTATTACCTTTAAACAAAGATTAAAGAATAATATATAAGTTCAGATAAGATGTCAGAAAAATTGTTTTATTGAATACTGAATGAAATGACACTATACATTGTGAAGTTGAATGAAAAAAATTGTCTAGTGCAGTACACAGAAGCTTTGTCTATATGCCAAATTTCCACGTTTTAAAAAAAGAGCTACTTTTAGCTTTAAACAAAGATTAAAGAATTAAATATGTCTCTAACGTATGTAAATTGGACAGCTAAATAGTCAGAACGTGTTTCTAATGTAGTAAAAAATTCTCTGTTGGAGAGTGACGGCATAAAATGATCCCCTTAAGGTAAAAACTTGTGTAAAAAACATAACAGTTTAAATAAAACTTTGGCTCTTTGCTAGTATGTTTTACACCCTATTCTGCATTATAAACATATATTAATAATATTTTAAACCCAAATTAAGTAATGAAAAAAAATAGATTTTTTAAAAAGTGTCCGAAGGATCATTTTACCCTCACCAAAGGACAAAATGATCCTTCATTTAAAAACTATACGTTGGGGGCCATCGTGATACTTACCCATCATGGATATGCATAATATAAAATATGAAAATAAAACATGTGTAAACTATTTATAAAATGCATTGCAATTCGAATAAAATCGTGGCTTGATGACGTCATAAACTTTAAATGCTCGTTCATTTTCAATTAAAATATATCTTTGAATTGAAATTTTAATGAAATACAGGGTCAGGAAAAATCGAAGAGTGTGGAAAATATGATTAATAATACTTCGGCAACTAATTATCCGATCGACTTCATTCTCTAAGCAAAATTTGTTTTTTTATTGTCTTTTATATTTACACCTTAAAATAAACAATTTCGAAAATTTTTATGTACCTTTTATCAGAACGAAAATTTCGAGAGTCCGGAAAAAATAGTTCCGGATAATCGAGGTTACTGAAATTCAGTAAACTTCTTCCCATTATTACATACTAAGTACACACCAAATTTCAAGTCTCTATCTCGATTTGTTCGGGAGATAGAGCGTATACAGACGCACAGACACACAGACAGACAGACGGACGGCAATTTTTTTTCGAAAAATATGTTTTTCGGAATCTCCAGTGTTTGAAACATGTAAATCCGTCAAAAAAAATTGATTTTCAAAACGATTACAAGACTTACCCTGTACTACGTATGATGGGTAAGTAATAATTTTAAATTGTTTTTTATCGGCAAAATAAAGGATATAAAAGTAATTATGACAATACATAAGTGTAATTCACATCTAAAAACATACTTCATTAAGTAAACCAAGTCCTATTTCTGTACATAAAAGACTGTATATCTAAATAAATACGAAAGGTAGTGCTTATCTTATGACAGATGTTATAAAACACACTTTTTAACACAACGAATTCTATTTAGACGTGTAATACTGCGATCGCTTGAATACCGCGATTGCTTCTCCTTCACTTATCACAACTAGTTTGTGTGTTATCCTGTCGATAGCGTGACCTCTCTGGAAGAAAATATATGTGGATCGTTTTGCCCGTTAGGATCATTTTAGGCCACCTTTTCCTAATCAGAAAAATTGAACGAGATTTGCATTCTGATTTCATTATACTTGCCGTGAAAAGCAATGGTGTTATGATCTGGGGTTATGTATTATTAAAAGGTGCTTGAAGAATTTGCATGATTAATGGGAAAGGCCCTAAAAGTTCGTAATGAGATATTTCAGCGCAAACTAAAGCCTTCCGTGCTGATATTTTACAAAAGAATGAAGCATATTAGCTTAAAAAAATATTTCGCTCCATGTTCTTTTGCTGCTTTGTGTGAAAAGTGGCTCCGCTTAAATCGCATTCCAGTACTGTAACGTTTAAGCTCTTAACCTAATTGAATATCTAAGGAACCAAAGAAAGGTGTTAATCAGAAGTAACCATGTAATAATATACAGACAGCTCCATAAACATACCAAATCTCAATATACACCACGGGAATGTGTAATAAGTGGTACAGTTTACCTAACTAAATAACCGACTTGGTCAGAAATTTGTATTGCTAATTTCATCCATATGTCTAAATTTCCTCTTTTTTCAAAACAGCTGTTAAAAAACATCCTTCGTAACATTATGGCATTATATATTAATTACATTATATTTTCACACGTAATCACATTTATGGTAGGTATAAAGAATTTCTATGAGCCATCGACTTTCGAAACAGAGTTTCTCCAAAATATTTCGACAGTTTTAACCTCCAGTAAAAATACAACTATTTATTTCTTCTCTCATGTTCACTCCATTGTTCTTTCCTTATTTCAAGCTCTTTCTTTGCTTCCGTCCTATGCACATATTTTTGCCAATAGTAGTTTGCTCTTTTTCACTTCGCACTGAAGCGAACTATTTTTTTTTTCAGAATGTTTTGAAACAGTAGTACAATAAAACTTTCAAAAATGGTTCTTTGCGGGTTTTTTTATACTAAATTTTGCTTTTTTTATATAAGTGAAAGGCATACTGAAAAATGTAGATCCAAAAATTAAATTTATTTCTTGAAAGAATTTTTAAAAATATAGGAATAAAATTTTTTTTTCTTGTATCTATTTGTTTGCATTGGATCTATTTAAACGACATTTTAAATAGGTAACATATGAAGACTTATTTATTTATTCAGTTTTATTTTCATCACAGAATATCGCACTGGGAAGTTTCAAATAGAATATTCGAAATGACTTTAATAAAAATATTTTTTTACTTTTAAATAAAATGAGTTTAACTATGAAATTGTTTAATTAGTTTTGTCACCATTTCTAAATGATTCCCTTCTGCTTATCTAGTTGTTAGGACGATGGGTACTGGAGAAGAGGCGACGCATTCTAATCCCAATATAGGCAGGGATGTATCTAGTAGATTGGATTCCACACTCTAAAAACCCCATTTTCAAAACTGAGCAAAAAATACTCAAAGCTGAGTAGTAAATCGCATAGTCAAAATGGCTCCTAATCAAAGTTACTCAAGTTTGAAACTTGTATATACTCATTTCTGGAAACATGCACACACTCAAGAATAAAACATCATGTGCTCATATTTGAGTATGTCCATGTTTCAAAAAAGAGTATGAACTGACTACTATGTGCTCAGTTTTGATTATGTCCATGTTTCAATAAAATGTTCAAATTAAAAGTAATTTTGTTTGAAAGTGGGTATTTCTGATATTTCAGAATTGAAAGCATTAGGTCCTCAAATTTGAAATAAAATATTTCAAAACAAAATGAAAACATTGATTCACTCAGATTTGAAAGTGCATTTTTACTCGGTACACATGAAACGGAGGTCCCGTTTTATTTAATCACTTGTGCAAAAAATGACCATAGCGCACGTTATCAACCAACAAAATGAAACACACAATTTAATTTTCATGCGCACAGAAATAATAAACCCAAGGAATACCGCGCTACGCAAGGTTAAAATTAGCTTGACACATATTGATCCGTAAAATGATCCACTAATAAAATTTTGTCAAACATGTGACCTACCCCAATGGTCTTATCTTACCTCAAAACGGTAGGATAAAATTTTAGCCAGAATCGTTAGAGTCTTATTTTAGATAAAATTAGCTTGAAAGGTAGTGACCTAAAAGATGACTCACTAATCGAATTTTCTCCAACATGTGGCTTAGCCGAATTATCTTCTCGCAATCCAAAACGGTAGGATACAAAATTTAGACAAAATCGCTTGAGCCGTTTTTAGGTAAAATTAGCTTGACTCGTAGTGACCAAAAATGACCAAACAGTCGAATTTTCTCGAACGTGATTTAACCCAATGATCTATTTGAAATTCAATATGGTAGGTTACAGAATTTAGTCAAAATCGTTTGAGCCGTTTTTCAGGTAAAATTAACTTAACCCTGACATGTTGTGACCCAAATTGACCCACTAATCGATTTTCTCGAGCATTTGACCTAGCAAAATTCTCTTCTGCTATCCCAAAACGGTAGGATACAAAATTTCGTCTAAATCATTAAAGCCGTTTTTAAGGTAAAATTTGCATATATACACACGCAGACAGACATACAGACACACACACACAAGATTTGCTCATATTATAATATATGATACTTATTTGGTACTTATTTGAAATTAATGTCTTAATTAAGATGCAAAATTGAGGATAAGTAATAAGTAATACATGTGATTTTATGATATCTTAGTTTATATTTTTAAAAAATACTCTGCATCAATAAGTTATTCAATGAATATCAAACGCCTGTTCGAGTTCATATATACTCGGATAAATTTCATTTCTATTTTAATTTACAGTGAAATTTCAGACAATGAACTTTTTAAAATCTCATTTATTTTAACTATCCGAAAATAAGAATAACTAACTGTTCTTTGTACGTAAATGGTTTGAATTAAATGCACTATTTTTAGATTCTTAAGCTATATTTTTAAATAGAATAAAATTAATTTTGAATAGTGCTCCCATTTACCGTTTTATTTTCAGGCATGCTTGAATTTGAACAAAGTCAACATCCTGTCACGAATATTTAGTTAAACTAAATATTGTATTAATTTTCTCGTATAAAAATAAGATCTTTTTCATGATCTGACGGTGCAGATAACTTTTGATAAAATTTATTGATCTCGTATTATGAAGCTGTGTGAGTTAAAAGTTCATTAGTTACAATGTTTATCCAGATATTTAAAAATGTCTTTTTTTTAAGTCAAGATAAATGTACTGTGCAAAATATTTTTCTTTGAAAATATTCTAATTTTTTATGATTTATGGGTATATTTGATTATTGTAGAAGCAATGTTAACGTAGTAAAATCATGGATATTGACAAAAAATAAATTACAAAAGCTGGAATTTATATGTTTGAATAACATATTATTAAAAGAATGGCGTTACCTAGATTTATAGCATAGGTATTTAACAATTTTAACAGTATTTTCAAGTAAGTTGGTGTTTTACCTTTTATGATCGAGTGAATGGATGAAAAAATATTTTGAATGAAATATAATATTATATATATATATATATATATATATATATATATATATATATATATATATATATATATATATATTAGTATATATATATATAGTAAAAGTATCTAAATAACAACTCGACTCATCTAAATTCACATCTAAATTCTTAGCGTAAAATTATACGAATGCAATTATAACCACCTTCCAAAGAAAATACCACAGACAAATAGCTATACGTTACTCACAATAAACGTCATAACAGTAATGTTACAATAAACGTTACTGACCAGAGATGAAGTACCAAATTGATTCATCCTTAAAAATTTTAAAATATATATTTATTAATTTCCTTTAAAGTATTCTCCGAGAGTATTATATTCATGTTTTGATGTTTCAATCCTGATAATGAAACGCTTTACACATTCAATATTTTATCCTCTTATAATAGTTTTGAAACGTTTTTACTCCGTTTTTAATTTTGGCGCGAAAACGCAAAATTTTCTTAGGTAATTTTTTTCTGTTATGAATATATATTATTGGATCAGCAAAAATAGTTTTCTTGAAATAACATTTGTTTTAACTGATAATATATATATATATATATATAATTTTTTTTTACCAGTCGCAGTTTTTTATATTTAAAAGGTATTGTAAAATTATAGTTTTTGACTCTTTGCAAAAAATGCATCGTGCCTGAACATTCTAAGTACTTTGAAATACTAATTAAAACTTGAATTTCTATGAATTTCTATTTATCTTAGAAAGGAATCATATAAGTCACACATTTGTTTTGTTGTTCATCTGATTACATCTATTTTTTTTTATTACCCCAGAAAGTGAGTTATTGCACCATTTATAATTCTTACGCTAATACAGTTATTTTTGTTTCGTTCTAGTTTGGTCAATAGTGCGGCTATTTAAAATAAAATATTATTATGAAACAATAATTGTAATGAACTGCTCTTGTGTAAGAGAATGGGTTAGTTATAAAATTAAAGTGAAAAGTAATATTTTCACGCAACAGTTTATTTTTTTTAATCCAATAGTGAGTTCATGTTGAATAATCACAGATGCAATAAACTTATACAATAAATATAATAATACATTAACACTCTTTTTCAATTTATAAATTACTCATAACATTTCATCTGTGTACAATACTATTACCTACATTCTCAGATAAACTAATTTTTTTTCTTTTATATGTGTTAATTTCTCTCGATAAACTTGAACTTTGTCCAGATAAGGTTTATAAGCTTCAAAACGTCTTAATAAAAAATCAGATTAATCAAATTTTAAAAGGCAGAAGTGCATTTAAAATATTACTCAAAGAGAAATCATGCGTTTAAAATTTAATTTTAGCAACATATTATGTTTAACGTATTCGAGCTTTGTGTTTGAATTAGATTTTAATTTTCTATTCTTGAACAAATAAAGCCACAGACAAATAAATCAGTTCCTCGCGTAATAGAATAATATTATTTCTTAAGAATTGTTTATGTTTATACTACCTTTAACAGAAGCATTATATAGAAGCCAGAATTCAAAATATAGTAAATAATAAAAATATTCATAGCTATTCGAAATGTTTTAAGAATTCGAACAGTCATCACTAAATTAAAACACTTATTATTTAATAAACAGTATTGTAGAGTACTTTTTGGTTTACACTTTCGTATAGAAAGATCTCTCAGAAATAATAATAACTTCATCGGAATTACCAGTTTTTTCATTCAACGAGTAAAATATTAACAGATGTGAAAATACTTAGCGGGGAAACACTTTCATTGCATCAGGAAAACCCAAAGCTTAGAAACTCCACATTAAAAACAAAAATACTTATGAATAACTTAAAAGATAGTTTCTCATCAGCCCATTATCAAAAGAGCTGATAAGTGCTTTAAGACTAATTGTGCTACGAAAGAACATTGATAAAACTTTCTTAATAACCAAAAAACTGTGTAATCTCTATATAATAGACTGTTGCAACTAACTTCAGAAAAACCCGTGAAATAAGGACTTCCCGAGAATACGTCACGGGTTGAACGGACCAAAAACTCTCCTAATTAATTGAACTCTAATTTCATCTGGTGTAATCAGAATATAAACGAGTAAACAGGGGCAAATAAAAACTTCACTATAACTTTAAATAATATATCTAACCATTTAATGTAAATCGGTAGTGAGTAGAAAAGTTTGTAACTGTAAGTTTTAGATTTAATATAATGCTAAAATCATATTCGATTCACCTTAATTCAACGTCTAACATATTAAACATTTAGTTTTTCAGAAAAAAGAAATAATGTAAAATGTGCTACACCAAATCATAAAATGGATTGTGTGCCATCAACAAATGGATTATAATTTAGGGTTAATTTCCACTCTGTATTATAACACATAGAGCATGCACCATCAGAAAAGGTAAGAGCAATTTCTTGTCTTAATTTATCAAGAACTGTTTTTATCTAATTTAATATTACGACACCGCTCTCTGCCACAAATTTCTCCTTCAAGGACTGCTACGAAAATCTGATAATTATACTTTTTAAAGGTCAAGTTGTTATGAAAAATATAAGAAGTTTAGAATAATTTCATGATTCGGCAGACCGAAACTCTACACTAGCATTCAGGAATTTTTTTAATGTACTTCCGCAAGAGCATAACAATTTGGTACTCTCACCAGATGTCTATAATAATTCACTTTTCATTTGTCTGTATATATTTATTTTGGAGAGCAGCCTTCCCTTGTGTAATGCAGAAGAGTAATTAAGTAATGGAGAAGTATAACTATAGATGAGACTAAATATATAATTTACATATGTGCTAATTTTATACGAAGTTGTTGCAAGGAAATTCCTCTGAATTCCTCCAAGATTAACATTCAAATAACAAAAAAAATAAGCAAAAGTTCTTCTGTAGTTTATAGTTTATTCGATAAAGACTGTTCGAAAATTTGGCTTATACTTAAAACAATATCACAATGTCTATAAATATTTTCTGGATTAAAGTGTAATACGAGTGGGACTCGTTAATCTTATTAATATGTTCTATAGGTGGCATGAGTAGTATGCGATCGCATTGTCTTGCATTGCGAAAATTCGTGCTTGACTGAGAAACATATTTTATTCCTTTTCAAGTCGCACGGAGTGTGAAGGGATCTCTGGAAATTCGGTTGTCAGGTGTATTTTCTGACTTTATGATAATTAGTGGTTGCACGTGGTTTTTGTCTATAAATTGAGTAGCATTTATTGATATTGTGGGTTTTAGTAGAAACCTCTCTTGGTTACATAAACATTAAGTTTCTTGCTGAAAGTGCAGTGAGGTGAAATTTCAAAGCTATTGGAGTTATCAGGAGAGTCAGTTTGGAAGATCAGTGTGAAGTCACCGTTGTATTAATAAGGAGTGGAGTCCCTCCGTTGGTAATCTTAAAATCTCTGATTCATTCCAATAAAGGATTCAATGAAGTTCACTGGACTTCTATTACATTTAAGATATTGTTTTACATATTTTTATATTTTTGCGGTACCTACTCTTGACTTTAACTTTCTTTTAGAACATAGACATATTTCTAGAAAGCCAGTGTTATTTTTTGCTTAGAATAATTATTAATGAATATTCGCGCTTAAGCTTGATGTCTATCCCTGAAAATCCCAACTTTTTTGTTATATAAATCCTTGTAATAGTTTTCGATAAGCTTGTGTATTCCATTATAGCCTTAAACCAGTTGTACTCACTACGCGGCCCTCATGATAAGTTTGTCTGGCATTGCATGTGAATACAGATTTTTGCATTTTATATTTTACCTACTTCTCGAACATATATGTAGAATATACGTTCCAAATATAGCATTTTGTGTTAATTTTTTGTTGTTGTTGTTCATTTTAGCATATTTATGTGAGAAGGTACTTAATAGGTTGAAAATAATCAGAAATAAATACGAAACTCGCCTAACAAATGAAAAACTTGAAATTTTTCTTCAAATTTATGTCTCCAAGGTATCGGAAGAAATTGATAAAGTTATAGAAAACGTTGAGAGATTTTTTTTGTTTTCCTCGAAATCAGAATTATCCGCTAAAAAGTTATTTAAATTTATATTTTGTAATAATCATGTATATGCAGGACTCGACAGACCAAGTTTTTTTTTTATCTGGCGAACAAATTATTTATGGACTTAAGAAATGGCCACAAACGCAGTTTTTTCTCACACCCACCCCTACTAATGCGCGGGAAGCAGTGATCTTCCTCTTCTATCGTACATTTAATGGAAAAAGAAAGTTTAAAAGATTTTTTTTATCTCATGCACAGTAAACGCCATTCTTTGCCGCTCAAGCCAGCTAGCATGTCATTTAACTAGATTATGGGGAAGGAGGGAGGTTCAATAAAACAGTAAAAAATAGTGACAATCTATCCTCTGTGTCATCTAAAATTAGATACAATGCTAAAAAATGCACTTTTTTTTTTTTTTTTTTTTTTTTTTTTTTTTTTTTTTTTTTTTTAAGTTTGAAATTATATTTTGTTTTTAGAGCTTAATAATGATTTTCAGCTTGATGTTTGTCCTGGTACGCATAGTTTAGATTAGAGAATCAAAATAGGCTCAAGGACACAGGCAAGAATTTGAAAGAATAAGGCATGTTGCCCCTTTTCTTTGCATTTTATCAAAATATGTATTTTTTAGAAGATTTTTAAAAATAATAAAATTTAATTTCGTCATGTGACTAATATAAATAAATAAATTGTAAGCGATGCACATCGTCTCCCATTTTTAATTTATTTAAAAGTTTGATTAAAAAAACTTGTTATACTTACGAAATATATATTTTTAGAAATAGTAGAATACAGAAAGTATGTTTTATACACAGGAATTTATTTCAAAAGCAACGAGCTGGAGAAACCGTAAGGCAAAAATCACTAAACAAGAATAATTTTTCTATAATAAGTTATTGGTCATCGAACTTCCTATTTCATGAGACTAATACAGTTTATTTTAAGATAAAGAAACTCTTTTCTTCAGTAGCCAACTACAAACTGTTTGAAAAAATACATGTATATGCACTGTAAAAAATGACCAATGTTTCTTATTTTATGAAAATATACTATAACCACGAACGAAAATATAATCTAATCTTTTGAGTTATCCGAAGTTCCGAAAAGCGTGTTCCATTGTCTTTTGAATCCCCAGAAACCAATACATTTTCAAAATTTAAAGAATTATTCATAAACACAAATTATTTTTTGCTGCCCGTATTTTTCAGAAACGTTTCCGAATAGTTTTGATAGAGTATTAATGAATTTCCTCAGCCTGGAATACCTGTTTTTCCAATGTCATCAATTCTGAAGTAAACGTTTTTAGCTGCATAAGTTAATTTATACATGAAAGAGTAAAGAAATAATCTTAATTTTAATGTTAATGTTAACGCTGTTAATGTTGCATGTTTTTCTGTTAAACATATTTGTTGAACATGAAAATGTGTACTTGAGAATGGATAGCATCGGAAAAAACTATATTCCGGGCTTAGAAAACTGATTAATACACTTTAAAAGCTACTAGTAAACGTTTCAAAAATTACGGGCAGCAAGAGCAATTTTGTTTTTATAAATGATTCTTTAAATCTTGAAATGCCATTGATGTCTGAGGTTCCTAAAGATAAAGAAACACTTATCAAAATCATGGTTAACAAGGATGAGTTTATATTATGAATTTATTCTGGATTATATTATATGTTCGTAGATTAAGAAACATTTGTCATTTTTTACAGTGTGTGTCGCTGAAGTAAATTAGGATAATTGCGTAATCTAATTAGGCTTAACGTTCTATCATTCTATTCTTCTTCCATACATAAAATCACAGACAACGTTTTAAGTGTCTTATTTATGAAGACTATATGAATAACATCTACATATTTTTTCAAAACATGATGTATAAAAAATATACTTATGTAGTATAATGTTTGTATAGATGCTTAAACTTTAATTATTCTTTAACTTTTCTTATATATATATAAACTCGGTTTGTGGCGTCAGGTGCCGCCATCCGAAAAATCTACAAGAGACCACGCTATTTCTTCCAGTCAAGGGTCCATTCTTCTTCCAGACCCCTACCTCTCATGGCTTTTTTTATATCATCCATCCAGGTCTTTCGTGGTCTTCCTCGTTTCCTCATTTGGTTTGTTCTGTAATTAGATGCGATTTTGGGTAGTCTCTCGTCACTCATTCGTTTAACATGGCCATACCAGATTTATTGTTTCTTTTGGAGATCGTCTAATATGGTTCCCTTTATTTTCATCATATCTTTTATTCTTTCATTTCTTATTCTCTCTATTCTTGATATCCTGCATGATCTTCTTAGGGCATCCATTTTCACTGCTGCTAATTTCTTTCTTTCAGTCACCATAATTCTCCATCCCTCTGCTCCATATAACAAAATGCTCTTTACTATAGAATTACATATATTATATTTTCTTTTCCTGGAGATCTCTTCACTCCACCAAATAGTTTAAAAGTTTAAAAACTTAAGAGAAAAATCTTATTTTACCCTTTTTCATGTGTAGGAGTTTTTTTATTTCTAAAACTTCCGACTTAACTTTTTATTTATTGTGCTCTGGAATTTTAAATGAATACACATTCGTCTGAAATTTAAATGTAGTTTTAAAGTTCCATCAAGTATTTTTAAAGTCACTAATGAACAAACGTTTATGTATTCATACAATAACTTCGTAAATTGTGTATAAACTCAACAAAACTCCTGACTTCAAATCAACAAAATCCTGACAAAATCATAAGTAAAACATTTAATTGAATGCCATCCTGAAATAAATGACATTAATATTAAAACATGATGAAGAACTTTTGATGGTGAAAATTATAAAAGAATGATTTGGATTTATATATATATATATATATATATTATAGTATTTTTTAAATTCAAAAAGTTCAGTAAAAATAATGTTTAAGAAATTTCATGTTTTCAGGATACAATAGGCATATTCTTACATTGAACGTTTTTTCTTTTGGAATTATATATGACCAAATGAAAACTATTTTTTCTGTATGAAAACGACGTTCTAGAAAGCTGATGCTGTTATATTCATATAAATAAAAGTTGGTTAATAAAACAAATATTTAAGTTAAAAGTTTGAGCTTCAAACCCTTAATGTTAAATTAATGTTTAAAGTATTAAAATATTGTTATGTATAAATATTAAAAATAATTAAATGTATAATTTAAATGTATCATGAAATGTATTTTTACTATAATTGATGCAATTTTAACTGATTTATATATGTATCACTGCGCAGTGTGCGGATATATAATATTCATATTCAGAATGAATTAATATATTTACATATAATTTTCATATAGCGAATGAAATAGTGATGTAAACAATAAAGAGATTCGAATTGCATTTTTTTAATACACAACTTGTGTAGGAAAATCATATAAAATTTGCATACAAACTTGATTACTTCAATTAAAATTATTGTAATTTTTAGAGCTTTTGAAAAGAATAACAGTACTTTTTTTTCTTTTTTTTAGTCAAACGAAAGACAAACAATAAAACTGCGCGTATATTAGGAATCTTAGGATCGTTTTCTTAGGATCATATGCTTAATTTCGAGCTCTTCAAAAGAGGTCTGTAACAGCAGAGTAAATATCTTTTTTCAACTCTTTGGATTTATTTTCATGTATTTCAATACTTTATTATATTTTTATACTTATTTAAGAACCTAGCATTTCAGTATTAATTATAGTCAGTATTACTGTACTACTTTTCCTTAATTCTTTAAATTTCACATTTTATTTACAAAAGTGTGTGTACAAAATTCAGCTCACTTTAAAAAATAATAATAATTAAAAGAGAAATTTAACAGTCACTTTTAAATATTCATATTGAATAAATGTAGAAAAGAAAAAAAGTTTTTTAATTTCCTCAAAAAGTGATTGTTTGAATAACTCGCATAGTATCATTTGTGTTTCAAAATTACAGTGAATTTTAGGCAACATATTTCAATAATTATAAGGATGAAAAAAAAGTACATGTTGTTGGACAAATCTGAAGTCCGTAAGATTGGGAGTTAAGTGATATATGTCGTAGTAGCAAATTATATCCTGTTTGAGCAAATATCTAAATACTTATTACTCAAAATGACCTGGTGATAGAAATTTGAAATTCTGATTTTAAATTTGGAGCAAAAATAAGTCAACAGAGACGTTTTAACATTTTTATTAAACAAGATTTTTTTATGGTAAACAAAGACCTCATAAAAATGCTACACACAACATTTTCTTTACTGTTTAAAATGCATAAGAACCTATCCAGATTGTAAAAAAAAATAAACATACAGATCAATGTCGCGATAGTGCAATAGTCAAAACACTTATTTCAAGAGCAAAGGATCATGACTTTGACTCCATGTTGAAACAAAAACTTATAAATATACCTTTAGCTATCTCAAAAAGAGTTTTCTTGCAAAATGATCAACCCATTGGGATTACAGTCAGGACAAAGTCAGGAAAAGGGTAGATATACATTTTATTGCGCATTTACTGGTAAGAAATATTACATGCATATAATATTTTGAAGCATTCCATAAACGATACCGCTAGTGGTAAAGTGAGATAGAGTATAAGGTATGTGTACAGTGATTCGGTGAACTTATCGAAAATTAGTTTTGACATCGTTTTTAAGCAATTGTAGAGTTTTTGAAGTCTACTGAGACATATCAAGGTATCCAGATAGTCACGAGTCTTACCACGAAATGACAACTTATTGGTTATCGATAGTCAGTTTCGATGTCATTAGAAACTTTTATTCAAAAGATGTGAAATCAAAATGAATCGGAAAGGGATTTGCGATGTTTTGGTAAATAATTATATTTTGTTGGAAATAGTGGTTTTTAAGTGTGTGAAAGTGTTGTATTAAATTTTAGTTTATTTAACACATTTTTGTTTATAATTTTTATACTTTAAAATTCTTCTATTTGTCAAAGTATGAATGAAACCGAGACTTTTAAACTGTCTGCACTTATGTAAAGGTTAGCTTTTTAAAGGCTAGATTTCGGTATAAAGGAACGTGTATCTGAACGTAACGTGTGTTTTTGGGGGGAATAAGTTATAAAATATTGCGTTTTCTGAGCTTTGTAATTTTTACGTTGCCGAGTTATAACAAAACTTAGAATAATCTTTTGAATAATATGGTGTTCATATGTAGTACATAAAATTAATTTACCCAAATTTAAAAGTAATTTAAGTAGAAAAGTAGAACTTTCTCATATTGTTAAAAATTGAGAAATCTTAATGAAACTCTTTGGTAGAATAGTTAAGAATAATAATTCTTGGTAGAATAATTTACAAAACTCTTCTTAATAAATTTTAGTTATTTCTAACGATTGAATCTTTGTTTTCTCCTGTACTTAAAATATTGGCGGGGGACTTTTCTCATTTAAACTACTTCACACCATGCAAGAAATTTATATTTTTATTTAAATAAACTTTGTTGTTGTGTTATTTCAAGATATCGAACTATCATAATAATGTCCCAGAAAGGACTCTACCAGGGGGGGAGGGGGTCGTTAGTAATCTGTATATTTCATAAATCTGCTCAGTGTCCTGTTATTTCTCAAACACTTAAAGAAATGAGCATTTTGGTAGTTTTAGAAAAGATGATTCATAATAATATATATATAAATAACTAGAAATACTGGAAGCTTTAGGGGCATTAGGTTTGTTGATTTCGCTGTTCTTAAATCCTTGCTTCTGGATCAATTATGAGAGAATGAATAAATTTAAAATAATGTAGTTAATTTTAAAGCAAAAATAACTAAAATTGAAAACGCTATTGATTTATTGTACAGGCTCAATTTTTTTTATGCTAAAAATGCCATAAGTATATCGATCAAATTATTTGCCAAAGGCATTAATCTCAGCAATATTTAATTAAAGCTGTTTTCAAATAACGAGTAAGAAAATTAAATTAATTAAAATTTTGAATTGAAAAAACGATCTTCCATTAAAAATAAAAGAATTTAATCTCTGTATTTTAAAATTTTCTTTAATTTTTATTTTCGGAAAACATCTGACGTAATTAAAATATTTCCATTTAAAATTTCTTTGATATTTAATATTTGATATAGCGATCTCAAAACATATTTGGAATACTTACTTAAAATTTAATTGTATAGAATGTTATGTGAAAGAAGCTCATTTTTACAAAAGTTTTATTTATGCCGTTTATGTTTATGCATGAATCAAGCATTTTTAAATAAATAAAATAATATCATCTCAAACTGAAAACATTTTTCCCATGCGTACTATGTTTTTATAGTGCTAAATCGGCACAAATTCATTGATCGATTAATTTGCCAGCGGCAATGAATACTTATGAAAGTAATTTATAGTTTTTTGAATCAAAATCTTTCATTAAAGGTCAAATGATTTAAACTTTGTAATTTAAAATTCGTTAATTTTTCTCATTACAAAATATTTGACAAAATTATGTTAATTAAACACATTTTGTAATTAATAAGAGTTTTAAAATTAAAATTAGAAATTTATTGTGAGTTATTTAGTGAGTTTCAGTTAATTGAATCTTAATTAGAAGTGATCGATTTTTTATGAAACTTCTAAGTCATATCTACGCAATTTTATGACTTAAGAAGTGTGAGCAGATGGGTGCAGGCTTATTTAAATGTTTATACTTTACATAGATAATTATACACACAGTAGAATCTCTAGCAACTCAGATCTTTGGAAAATGAGCTGATAAATAATTTAACCCGTCAGCACACGCGCTGGGATAAAATCTACCCCAGCTCACAACTATTACTTAAAAATGTGCGAAAATCGTTTGTGATCATTCTGAGCTTTATAGTACCTTTTAAGCTGAAAGATATGAAGATGTGGCCAAAAAGAATTTACCTCCGGTTATGAGATTTTCCATTCTTTTGTTATAAAAATGTCACGTTGGAGGAAATTTACCTCACGCGTATTATAACGTAACCCTTAATGATAGGAAAATGTTAATGCAAATGTTTATGTAAAAAATATAGTGTGCAAATAATAATATATTTTTTCTTTTAAACGTTAACAACTCTTGCACATACAGTTTCTATATATTAGTTTTATATTTTGTGTATTTTTATGACTGAATTTGGATTGCAAAAGCTTTGTATGTAATGATATGCAAAAAAAAATCTTAGTGCTAAATTTTATGTTTTTTTTTTTTTTTTTTTAATAAAAGAACCTCTTATTTTAAGTTAAATTATATTCTTTATTGATTTACAGTTTATTTCAAAATATGAATTTTTGTTTATAATCAAACCGGGGGGAAATAAACACAAAAAAGGGGGGTAAAATTTATCCCGTGCATGTAGTAACGTACTGGAAAGGGGCGCATGTGCTGACGGGTTAAAGGGTCAGATACCTTTAAGGCTGACTAATTACACGTAAAGGTGATCCTAATAAGGACTACAATCACGTCACATTTAATTCACTTTTGGATATGCAATTTAAAACACACATTAAAAGAGATATATTCTAACAGGTCATGTTCTGGAAAAGAATCTAGATAGTACATATAAATTTTTTTAAATAAATTTGAAATTCAATGATTTTTTAATAAATGAATTCATCTCGATATTTGTATAAATATAACAAATAATAACACCTTCTAATTATATACTTCTTTTTAATTGCTAAAATGCGTAAAAAATACTCTAAAACAGTAAAATAGGTTTTATTAGACTGTTGACATATGTTTCAGCTCAATCTGAGCCATTAACCCATTCAGGGCGAGAATCTTTTACACTTTTATAATTCTTCAACACCAGTTAACACCAGTTTTTCCATCCTGTAATTTTGACTTATTTAATGTGTAAAAATTTCATATTAGATAACGGGAAAATTTCCGTGCTGAAGTACTGGTTTTCAAATTTACATACTTCTTGCGCGTTCAGTGGCTAGTTTTCTTGACAACCGACGTTAAAGAGTTAATGTGCTTATTTTTTTAAAAATACGTGAAAAATTAAATAATTGCGCTTCAAATAGCTTCATACACAGTGCATTTATATAATATTTTTGTTTGTTTTGATAATGGCTCAGATTGAGCAGAAACTTATGTCAACAGTCTAATAAAACCTATTTTAAGGTTTATAATATTTTTAATTTAGAATTTTTAGCAATTACAAAGAAGTATGAATTCATCTCATATGCTTTGCGCGCAGGATTTCTCCGAAATGAACTGTCGCAGTGAGCAAAAATTTTTGTATTGAGTAGATCTATAATATGTGTTTAAATTTACCTACAAAATATATAATGATTAGTTCTTGATAAAATATGAACATACAATTTTGATTTATTTTAATAAAAAAAAGCCATAATTTTTAAATTCCTTACTTGGTGAAGATAAGGCGAGATCATTTTGTGCATACAAAAGCTTTGTATCTTAATCAAAATTTCAAGATATTATATCCAGCCATTTTTTAAAATTCATGTGAACATTGACCAAAATCACCATTTTGTCAGCATGGCCTTTAAAGATAAATTGCCCCTTGATCGAAAACAGCTCAAACTGTTGGAAATAACTTCTCTTTAAAAGCGAATATTTGTATGGTGTTTCTTTTAAAATGTTCCAAACTAATTGAATTGATTAAATTTGATTATTTGACACTGTGAAATGTACTTGGCCTTTAAAACCTCAAGCGTGCAAATTTTGGCGTAATTTTGTTTATCTGTTTAACGATTTGTAAAATGATGGTGATGGTGATTTGAATATGTTATTTATTTATCGCGGGCACTGGAAAAAAACCGAAATGAATTTCAAAATTTTGTTATAACAAAATTAAATTCAATCTTTGAATTTAGAAAACTAGAAATTGACGCTTAGCTTGATTAGAGGATTGAAAGAGCCATATTTTTTCAGTTAAAAAAATATTTGTTCCCGTTTGGTATAAAATAATATTTACCAAATAATTCAAATATGATGTAAAAATTAGAGTTACATAATTCAAATTTCAAAGTTTTTTAAGATTTCAGTATGAAAACGGCTTTTGAAACTTAGATTTTAACATAAATTGAAAAAAAGACTTATTTCAAGTCGAATGGCTATTTCATTTTTTCGGGGACACTTTGATGATTAAAATGTTTGAGTTTTTTTTATGTTTTAGGACGATTGACATTGGAACGCAGAAAATAACATCGAACTGGTTTTTTTTCGAAGAAGTATATTTTGTTAAAAATATTACAATTAAACAATAATCAATAATGCATATTGAATATTGCATAATATTTTCTTTAACTAAATCATATACAGGGTGTCCCAAAAAGGAGTACCTATTTTTAAAAATGAATAAGAAACAAACGAATAAAGTTATTAAAAAAATTCTTGCAGGAAACGGATGTGTGAAGTCTGGAATTTTGTTTAGAACACGTTATTATGATAGTTCAAAATCTGACCGAAAGATGGCGCTACAGCACATTTTGGTGGCTATATGAACAAACGGAGCATGCGTGAAGACCAGACAGAAGCAGACGTGGTCAGTGAAAGTTCATTCTAAGACTCCGGCATGTTATCGTGATGAATTGAGGACATATTGAAAATATTGTCATTTAATTTTCAACTATTGCTGATGAATGCAGTAGCCGCAGCGCCATCTGTCGGTAAGAATTTTAACTAACATAATAAAGTACTCTAAACAAAATTCTAGACTTCACACAACCGTTTCCTGCAAGAATTTATTCAATAACTCTATTCGTTTGTTTCTTATTCATTTTTAAAAATATGTACTCCTTTTTGGGACACCCTGTAGTAACAACATGTAATAACACATAAAGTCAAATAAATTACTTTTAAAAACCAACTTATTGAAAAGCATAAAACACATTCAATTTTATTTTTAAGTTTTAGTGGATTGTCTAGACACGAACTTTTAATCCTCAAGTATCTTAACTAATTCCCTCAATGTCTTTGTTGACATTTTTTTAAAGAAAATACAGAATAATAATATACTCATTATAATCTTCCTTTAGCTGGAACAATCCGATAAGTTTTAGTAGATTATTCTTCGACTAGAAATTTCTTTCAGAATAATAAAGTTTCTACAGTCAAAGAATACTTCAAAATAATATTAAAATATTTTCTCGGGGGACTCGTTTGTATTATTTTATATTCGCATTACTTCAGACTTAGAACTTCTTAAATTGTAAACAAACTGCGGAAGATATTTACTAAATTATAAGCAGACGAAAAGATACTTTTGGTTTTCATATAGCATTTATATAAGTATTACGTGTACATTCTTTGAATTTGTTTTACGAAATTTTTTATTATGTAATTTTATTTAAAAAAAAAACAAGAAAATTTAATCTTATTCTTAAATTTACTTGTTTTGAAGGGATTAAAGATTTTCATCAGTTTTAAAGGAAAATGCCATACAAAATGGATGAATGATCAAAACAATTTTATTTTGTAAAAAATAGTTAGATATAAACTTATGAATATAGAGTCGGACCCGGTTAAGACGCTCATAGTTAATACGCGATCCCGCTTAATACGCGAATTTTTCCGGTCCCTTGAACATCGTCCATAAGGTTAATGCAAAAATATCACGTTTAATACGCGAACGATTATTACGCGATCCCGCTTTAATACGTGATAGATTTTCTGTCCTTTAAGGTAAAAAATAACGTTTAAGACGCGAATTACTAGATCAGGATGCGAATTCCTTTTCTCTTCTGTAGTGTTGCCAATTTAGCAGATTTTTTATTCAGATAAAAACCAATGTTTCCGAATATTAATATTAGCTGTAATTTAGGCAAACCTAACAAATCAGAAATAATGGCAGACATTTAAAAAAACATTAAATTAGGAACACTGCAATTATTCTTTAATCACGCGTTCTTACTTTCTTTGTCTCTCGCTTCGTGCATATTTTTATTGTAGTCAGGAGAGATAAAAGAATTTTTTTTGCTTTTTGTTACTTTTTTTTGTGCGATGTATGCTGTTAATTTCTTTTATCCATTCATACAATGTAAGAAATAAAGCCTCCCTAATACTGTGTGCTTCTGTTTATCTGTGTCGGATAAATATGTGCTTTATACAAAAATATGACTCTGAACGCCATTAAAACAAAGACCATTCGTAAAATCCCGCTTAATTTTTGTAATCGATGTGATGTATCCTGCTAAAAAAATAAATAAACAACCAAGAAAATTTCAACTGCTTATTTGTCCAACATAATGAAGGTAAAAACCAAAAAATACAATGCCGTTTAAGGGATATTATTCGAGTGGTATACTCGAATTTGAACTTTGAGCATAGTTTCAATAGTCAGTATTTTAAAATCGGTATTAATTCGTATGTAAACTGGTTTTGGGGAAGCGGCAGCAGTGAGCACCGAATATGTTGGGCGTTGTAACACCAGCGTGTTTCATCAAAGTGTCGAAGTATATGTTGGTTTGGATATCCTCAATGTGATTATTCATAGACTGTTTTTCAAAGTAACCAACTAATGTATGATGAAAAATTCGCTGTGAAAAGGGACAAATATACTGGAGGGAAGTTCAGCAACGATTGAAGTACTAGTCGAAAGAAATGCAGACGACACGAAAAAAATCATGATTCTTGTGATTAGTAAATCACGATGTCCGCGCTGATTATAAGAATTTAAGAGTTTTATCTGTCAATATGCTAATCAGAAGCAGATTCGGTTGACGGGGTGATCTTTTTGACTCATAAATGCGCAACTTCGACCTACAAATACAGGACAAATCTGGGAAGATATTGCTATTTGTGGAGAACTGTCCAGCCGACACAAAGAACTTTCAGAGTTTTAAAAAGTCCATGTTGAGATTTTAGCACTAGATTGCAAGTGTGTCACCATACACGAATCAGAGCATAATTGAGTCTCGAAAAGAAAACTACCAAAATTGTCTTGTTCGTCGGTTCCTCGAGGAACTATATAAGCATGAACAGCAGACATCTGTCATGTTACTGCAAAGAGTGCAACCGCATTACATTGGGATAACCTCAAACCTCAAACCGATATATATATATATATATATATCTAATTATATAATATATAATAATATATAATTATTATACATTATTATATAATAATATAATAATATAATAATAATAATAATTATTATTATATATTATTATAATATATTACTATATAATATTATATAATAATATATATTATAAATTATATATTATATAATTATATAATTATATAAATTATATAATATTATATATTATATATTATATAATTATATAATTATATTATATTATATTATTATTATATTATTATTATATTATATTATTATTATTATTATTATATATTTAATATATTTATATATTTTTATTATATTTATATATATTATAATAAATATATATACATTATATATTAAATATATAATGTATAATTACATATTGTATATAATATATAATATATGTAATAATATTATAACTTTATTATAATAATATTATATAGTAAAGATATATTATAATATCTTTAATATATCTTTAATTATATATAATATATAATTATATAATATATATATATATATGTGACGATTTAACTGGAGTCACCATACTTTTGTAGACTCCTATTCAAGGCAAGGGAGGTTTCTCCGAGGAGATTTTCAGTCGAGCACCGAGACTTACTTCATTGTGTACGTATAAGCTACAGAGAAGAGGCAGTTCGTTCCAGTTCACACTTTATTCGAAAAATTTAAAGATTAATTGATTAAGCTTTACTCTATTGAAAACTCACTCCATGCACTGCTAAATTTAGGGTCGTGGCGAAACTTGATGATTTAAATTTAAATATAAGAAGACATCTTAGTTAGTACAGGCAGGAATTCTTTAAAAATCAATCGGCGGCCAAGGAGAACCTTCGAAGATTAGGAAGTACATGACTAGTTGCATCCACCACCGAAATCCCGGAACATTCTGCTCTAAACGCGGGAAAAATCCGTATATCATTTTCCGAGCGCGCCAGAATACATTCTATCTAAAAAGCCTCTAGGCCAATCAACGCTCACGGCTTAACTTCTTCGGCGAATTAATATCGAAGTGAACTTACCGAAGCTGGCGAAAGCGCGCCAAAAAATGTTCTAGAACAATCTCGTGCCTTCTACTTCCTTCGAATAAATAAAAGCAGAGAGAAAAGGAGTACATATGTTTTTATCAAGTATGACAATATGCCAAAATAATTTTTACATTGAGATTAAAATCTTTCAGAATTTGAAAAGTAATATTTTGTCAGGAATCGTAGGGAAATAAAAAATAAAGAAAAGAAATTCATAGGTTGTTATTTCTTAAAAGTAAAATATTTTTAGCTGGGAAATGGGTATTTTTTGAATTATTAGATTCTAGGATGCTTTTTATTTAAAGAAAATAAAAGTGCGTAAATTTAATAGAACATTCTATCAGTGCCATTTTTTAAGAGAATGAATTTGGAATAAACTATATATTTCGCTAGATGTAATTTTGACAATCGAATACTGGAGCGAGAAAATAATTTAGAATAATGGGATTTACACAGAATTATAGTCTTAATGAAGTCAACGACGAAAAAAAAATTTTTTTTTTTTTTTTTTGTTTCAATATCCCCCCCCCCCCCCAAAAAAAAAACAAGCTTATCTGAATAGCAGTTCCCTAACAGCAGTTCAGATAAAAAAAAAAATAGAGAATTTTCCTAAAATATAAAATTCTAAAAATTTTAAATCATCAAGAATCACAAACAAAGTAATTGTCTTAAATTTTGGAAGAATGGAAATTAAAAAATTTATAGAGTAAAGCATAACCTCAAATACATAAGTTTACAGCAACACTTACTTTTGCAAGTGTAAATAAATGAGATACATCAAGATAAACTAAGAAATAACTAACATAATAAATAATATTACCAACATAATATAATAATAATAAATAATAAATCAATATAATAAATAATATAATAAATAATAAAGTTGGAAATTAGTTACATTGAAAACTGAAGAATATTACCAATTGAAAAAACTGTATTCTTCAGAATACTATTGAAAAACTTAATCATACTAATACTGAATAACTGAATACTGAAGTTTCAATAGTCTTAAACAGTCACTGTTTGAACAACAACAGCAGTCAACAACAGTCTCAAAACAGTTCTGACTAAATTTCAGTCTTTCTCCATTGTGGTTTTGGGATTACCCCCACTCTAATCTGTGGTGCCACTCTTTTTGTGGTCACACTGAAGACCAGAGCTAATTCATTTCATTCGATAGCTATCCTTTTTGTCGCAATCAGTAAAATTTTTGAATTAATAAATGTCCATATTGCACAACATGGTATACATACTACTTTGAAATATCACAACCTTGGTACAAAAATTCTAATTCATCATATATTTTATAACTACATTTCATTGTAAGCAGTTTACTCAATTTGTAAATAAAACTCTAATACTCTAATAACTCTAATATTAACTCTAAATCTCTCTCAACATTTTTTCTAATATTTTCTCTTAATAAATAATAACATTAATAAATCTTTTCAAAATAAATAATATCAACAGACTTCAATAACTACTCTAACAATATAATATATCACAGTAAATATTACATTCAATATAAAATTCTTGATTGAGGAAAAAAAAATACATAGCAAAATATGTTTGTTTCCTTACTTGAAAGGATAAGGAAATAATTTTTTGCTAGCCGAAATCTATATAAAAAAAAATTTAACTCTACATTATTTTCCAATACTAAATAATTTAGATGCCCAAATATTTAGATAGGATTCACTCAACCAACAATTGTGAACAATAATATCCCTTTCTGATACTCTTCTTTTGACTACTAAAAAATCTATGACATAATCGGGTATAGCTAATTACCAAAATTTAAGTGTAGAATCCTCTTCTTCTTTTTACACTTTTTAAGTAATAAGCAAAAATAATAATAATAATAATAATTGTTAGATAGATAGGTGACAGAGAATTGGAATATAAAACTATTATTTAAACTATTGTAATCCTTAAATTTCAACTAATCTCTCTTAACATTTTACTACAACATCACAATATCAACTCTGACTAATACAGAATATCAGCATTCAAGAATAATTCAAGACCTTTATTGTATTAAACAAAATAAATATAGCTTCTGTGAATCCATTAAATAATATAACTTATATTTACTAAAACCTGTAATTATATATAAATTTTAATTTCATTTTTCAACATCAATTTGAAAATTCCTAAAATCATAATACACATCTTATGCCTGCATAAGTTGTCTACCTAACCTCAAAAACTTTCAAAAACAAGTAATATTCCTGTGTCGACCCAAGAACATACCTGATAATGTTGAAATTATGGTAATAAGCGATATTTAAAAGAATTTGAGTTTAATCTATTGTTTTTACTTTAGTTTGATTTTGTGAACCTGTATGTGAAGTTGTTTGTGCTGGTTTTTGTGTATCTTCATGAAATAATTTGAAGTCATCTGGAAAATAATATTGTCGCGAATTGTTCCATGTTTCTAAATTGCGACCGTATTCCTTCTGCCACTAAAATTATCACTTGAACAAATATAATTTAAAGTGAAAACCCTTTTTTTTTTTTTTTTTTTTTTTTTTTTTTTTTTTTTTTTTTTTCAAAGTTATCCAATCACCATTAATTTATTAGTAAACATCATATTTCAACCCCAAAATACTGATAGACATTTCTGATAAGCTTCCCTACTGAATTCTATTAATTATAGGAATTTGCAACAGAAAACATTCTACACAGTAAATGTGTCAGTACAAATATAATATTCACATAAAAATTTTGAGTTTAATCTAATTTAATTTTACTTTTAGGGTACATAAAGAATTCGTGGCAATAGTTACACATTATTTTTTGCTCCACAAATTTCACTAAGCATTTACAACACTTGTCAATTTTTCTATTGTCTACACTTTTGTCATAAATATCAAAATCGATTTCATGTTCCGCTATATCACTTGTCGTGAGCTCACCTGACTTTCCTTCAAATTTGTATATTTCATCAATAAGAATTGTCCGAATATCATTTTGTGTGATATCTCTATTGGGACCCGAAAAATTTAAAGTACCCGAAAGTCTACCCGTGTATTGGCGATTGATTAAAGAACCCATTATATTCCTATGCTCAAGTGACAGATAATGGACATACTGTTTCCCAGATTGATCGAAATCACGTTCATATTTTGCTCTGATCTTCATTAAGGTATTTGTACTACTCCAACAGTTCATCTTAGTAATTACTTGAATTTAAATTTTTTAAAACCTAATAATATAATCTTATAACTTATAATAATAATAATAATATCTAATATCAATTCATAATATATTAATCTTTAACTTAACAACAATTATAAAATTATCTGACTCTAAATTTCAAAATAATAAACAACATAAGAACAACAAGTAATATCAGTATACACTTACACATCAAATTACGTAAAGGATCTAATATTCTGTTATTTAAATTACAAACCATCAATTCTTTCCAAATAGTTGGAAATAACTTCAACAGCATAATAAATTTCAATCATATTACATCTTTTTAGTGAAAACATAAACACAGAATAAAAAGGAAGCAAAAATAGTAAATTACGCAAATGGTTTCCAGTCAAATTGCTTTAGAGTGGAAATAAGAAAAATATAGTCTGTTTAGAACGAAAAATGTAATTAATTATATTTATCTTTCAATTACTTTTATCAATATAAGAATGTATTTCATTTTCTTTACAAAGCCCCGACTTTAAGTATCATTTAAATAACAATAGAATTTTAAATAATCATAAACAGTAAAAATAAAACACATAAAAATATTCAAATATCATAAAGTCACAAAATAAAATATCAATCATGAAAAAATAACTTACACTGCCACGTCTTCTGTTTTTTTATTTACTTGGCCGCAACTCATAAAATAAGTCTTTTCAAATTTCCATTTAATTCGATGATACACACTTCAAATCCGCTATACACACATATTTCAATCTTGATTACATCATACCAAAACATCGTTCCATCCGTCGCGACAGTTGCTGTCTGCACGCACCGGCAAAAATGTTTGAACAAAAGCACAACTTGTAGCATATTCGCTAGACTCCAAAAAATGTCTCAAAATCATGTTCGTCTAATGTAAGAATACTGTCAACATCCTGTCGACTAAAAAAATTCAATATGTGACGATTTAACTGGAGTCACCATACTTTTGTAGACTCCTATTCAAGGCAAGGGAGGTTTCTCCGAGGAGATTTTCAGTCGAGCACCGAGACTTACTTCATTGTGTACGTATAAGCTACAGAGAAGAGGCAGTTCGTTCCAGTTCACACTTTATTCGAAAAATTTAAAGATTAATTGATTAAGCTTTACTCTATTGAAAACTCACTCCATGCACTGCTAAATTTAGGGTCGTGGCGAAACTTGATGATTTAAATTTAAATATAAGAAGACATCTTAGTTAGTACAGGCAGGAATTCTTTAAAAATCAATCGGCGGCCAAGGAGAACCTTCGAAGATTAGGAAGTACATGACTAGTTGCATCCACCACCGAAATCCCGGAACATTCTGCTCTAAACGCGGGAAAAATCCGTATATCATTTTCCGAGCGCGCCAGAATACATTCTATCTAAAAAGCCTCTAGGCCAATCAACGCTCACGGCTTAACTTCTTCGGCGAATTAATATCGAAGTGAACTTACCGAAGCTGGCGAAAGCGCGCCAAAAAATGTTCTAGAACAATCTCGTGCCTTCTACTTCCTTCGAATAAATAAAAGCAGAGAGAAAAGGAGTACATATGTTTTTATCAAGTATGGCAATATGCCAAAATAATTTTTACATTGAGATTAAAATCTTTCAGAATTTGAAAAGTAATATTTTGTCAGGAATCGTAGGGAAATAAAAAATAAAGAAAAGAAATTCATAGGTTGTTATTTCTTAAAAGTAAAATATTTTTAGCTGGGAAATGGGTATTTTTTGAATTATTAGATTCTAGGATGCTTTTTATTTAAAGAAAATAAAAGTGCGTAAATTTAATAGAACATTCTATCAGTGCCATTTTTTAAGAGAATGAATTAAGAATAAACTATATATTTCGCTAGATGTAATTTTGACAATCGAATACTGGAGCGAGAAAATAATTTAGAATAATGGGATTTACACAGAATTATAGTCTTAATGAAGTCAACGACGAAAAAAAAATTTTTTTTTTTTTTATTTTTATTTTTTTTTTTATTTTTTTTTTTTTGTTTCATATATATATATAGATATATTATCTATACAATATATCTTTAATATAAGAATAATACTCAAATTTTTCTTCCGGTTCACGCGCTATTAATTTACAGATTTCATTTGGAAGGACTCCAATTAAATACGTAATCCACAGTTCTTTAGAAACCTTTAAAAGTTTCATTTTCTTCTCAAAAGTTATTAAAAATGAATTCATATCATCCTTTTCAGGATTGAAATCGGGCAAAACATTTTCAAGTCCACGCGGATTGAAGAAGTTTCTAGAATTATCTATATATTGTGTAGACTGTATTCGTTATAAAGCGAGTAACCAAAAACCTGCTGGACTTTTACAAACACCTGTCCATAGTCAACGATTTGAGACCCTCTCAATAGACTTATTTGGACCCATGCCAGAAACAGCAGATGGTAAAAAGTGGATTTTTATAATTGAAGACTGTAGCACTAAATGGGTAGAACTTTTCGCATTAAATATCGCAACAGCCATGGAATGTGCTGTTACCTTAATTGAGGAAGTGTATTTAAGATATGGTTTTCCAAGAAAAATCATTAGCGACAATGGTCCGCAATTCATAAGTGCTGTAATGCAACAAGTTTGTTTTCTCTTAAAGATAGATCAAAGTTTAACTCCGGTGTACCACCCTCAAGCAAATCCGGTTGAAAGAAAAAACCGAGATCTAAAACCCCGCTTAGCGATGCTAGTTGGAGATGATCATACAACTGGGAGTAAAAAATTACCAGTAATCCGTTGTGCCCTTAATACTGCAAGATGTAGTTCCACAGGTCACACAGCTGCATATTTAATGTTCGGTCGTGTATTACGTACCTCCGATGATGTTGCTCATGACTTACGCCCTGTAATTGCGAATGATAATTTCATACCGGAAATAACCCCTTATTTAAAAAACTTTGCTAAAATTACTATGCAGATAAGAGATCGCATAGAACAAAGCCAAGATAAGCATAAATATTATGCCGACAAACATTTAAAAGCTTCTGAACAATATAAACCAGGCGATCATGTTTGGGTTACTTTGCATCCCATTAGCCAAAGGAAAAATAACAAAACAAGTAAATTCATGCCCCGTCGCGATGGCCCCTATGTTATTTTAAAACAAAGATCTCCTACTTCTTATACCATTGCTACTAAAGAAAACAATTTTTCTCCCTTAGGAATTTATCATATATCAGCTTTGTGTCCTTACAAGCAAGATGATGGTGGATGTTCTAAAGGCTTCATTCGTCCAAGAGGCAGACCGGGGAAACGTCAGACGCCCAGCCAGCAAATATTTACGAAAGGTTCAAAAAACACGAGAACAATAGAGGTATTTAGTCACCAGAAAGCATCCCGAAGGAATCCACCCAGGAAATGCACACTGCATCTGAAGGACCAGTAATGAGGGGAAAAGTGTAACGCTCGAACTATACGCACTCCATCATATTTTCTCTCCTTTTCTTTTTTTCTTTCAAAAGAACTGACAAGCTGAGTTAATTAGACTTTACCAGTAGAGAAGAATGTTTACAGAGTTTGTTGCCGACAAGGCATCTGAGCTAAGCCGTAATGTTAAATTAAATGAGTTATTTTGTAAATAGTAACATGTACATACGTTGCAAATATTAAATTTATTAGTCATTGAAGAAGTTATCAAGTTTTAATTTGTAACTAAAATAGTTTCCACCCCGGATTCTAAATAATATGTCACAAGAAGCATATATATCTATAATTATCTATAGATATCTATAGATAATTTGAGGTCATATATATAGTCATTATATATATATATATATATATATATATATATATATATATATATATATATATTAATGAGGTCATATATATATATAGATATATATTGAGTATATTTCTATATACTCTATAGAGAGACTACTTACTCTAACTCTATTTTATTCCAGCTAAAAAGGCGTTTTGGTGTAGTATGTCCCTAAGTCATTAATAGTTGAAGAGTGTTACGAAAGATTCCATTATAACGAGATTTGGTCCTATTTTAGCTTTAGGTTACGTGACAATTATTTTTAAATTTCTGTTCGTTATTCCTGTCATATAATAACAGAGTCGCATACACCTTTATAATACATAGTGAAAATTCGTTCTAATTCTACGTTATAAGGCTGGAATATTTTTTAGCTTCCATTCATTTGGCTTTTTATCTATTTTATAAAAGATTCAAAGTATTTTCAATATAAATGATAATACTTCTTGGAGTATAAGCTCAACCAGAAAGCTAAGAAAAAATCCATAATTTCTGAAAGGATATGCTTGCAATAATATATTATTATTTTTCTTGTTGTTGAAAAAATGAGTATGGGAAAGTAGGGTAAATTCGGACACATTTTAATAGTTTTTTCTTGAAGCCATAATTTCCAAGCGAATAATACGAAATTATATGCGAAAACTTTGCATCTTTTCTTGTTCAATAAAAACATTTTAAATATATGATTAGTTAAAACGTGTTTGTAATAAATGCTTTTCCATAAAAAGTCCAATCATCTATTTTTATCACACTGGTGGAGTAAGACGGCATAGATATATTAATTGTACAGGAAATGAATTAGTTTACACTTTCTTCAGTAAAACTTCAAAAATATTTATTTTTTAACTTTAACTAAAAAGGCTCATATACCGTCTTACCGCAAAAAAGTGGATCAGAAATCAAGCCCTATAAATGAATCGATAAACGTTAGTGACAGTTTTATTGTGGTAAAAAAATGAGCTTTTTGAGTCGGCTACACATAAAAATGTAAGAAGTTTTGATAACTTTAAGTGTGTTTATATCTAAGTAATTTTTAAATTAACAAACTCTAAAACAAAATATTACAAAAGAATGCTTTCAAACCTAATAATCTTAATCATAACAAACATAAATGCCAGTTTCGAGATACCACAATTATAGCTTTTTCATCTTACATAAAGCTCAGTATTTCAGTCTTTATCCGCTAGTGTTCAACTCAAATTATCTTAAAACTGACATACGTATATTGTTTCACCCTACTATACGGTTTTACCGTTATTTCTCCTACTTTTGGGGGTTAAAACACCAAAAAGTTTGAAAATAGTTTAATATAGTAATTTTGTGAATGTGATATTTACCTATATTTTTATGCGAACTTATTACATAAAATCAAGTATTACGTGCAAGATAAAGGTGAAATGATTTCCTCTTCACAGGGGAAAGATTTGCGCTAAAGATCTATAGTTTTGGATAATTATAAAGTACATCTTTATAACGCACGTGTCACAAACTGCGAAAAAACGTTTTTTCTTCCATCATTTTTTATGACATCAACATATTGCATCTCCTCAACGTGTCTCGATTACACCCCAAGCTGCTCTTTGTTGATTCATAGATCTTCCCTATCCAATTTTCTTCTGATAGCTTCTTCTGGACCAGACTTTTTTAAACAGTTAATAAAATAAAATGGCAAAAGATACTATAAAAAAACATGAAAATTACAATATATAAAGATGTTTCGTATCGATTCGAAACGTCTTGATATATTGCCATTTTCATGTTTTTTATAGTATTTTTTTGCCATTTTACTTTATTAATTGTATAAAAAGTCAGGTTTTGAAAATAAAATTGGTCTTTATTTGCAATTTACAGACTTACAATGTTTTCATATTTAAAAACCTCTACTGGGTTACTCATGATGTTTGAATCAATAAACACTCAAATCTAGTTAACGCTGTTATGTAGATCGCTACATAAAACCTGTTTATAAATGTTTAACAAGTGTTATCGGTGAAAATGACGCTTACATAAAACTCTTGAAACTCTGAATGATACTAAAACATACCTTCGCAAGAAAAATTAGACTCGAAATTTGACTTTAATTCAATACTGTCGTACTTTTCAAGATGTTTCGTATGGAAGCAAGAACTACTTCTTTAAATTAAAAAAAAATCAAACACTTAACTCAAAGATGTCATAATGATCCGTGCACAAGGATACATTTTATTATATATCATAAAAATATAGCCCCTTACCAACTGAGTTACAGCAGCTAATATGTTTCGATTATGAACTGAGGGAAACAGCAAATCACGAAATATTTCCAGAGAAAACCTAACATTGTATAGCAACCAAACATCCACGCAGCATTAACATACTATATAATTTACTCAAAAACACACAATATGGTGATGATTTTATTCACCATTTAGAAAAATTAAAAGCCGATAGAATAGAATCGTTCATTCACGAACAAGTGTTACTTTCAAAAAATTAACGTTCACATTGAAGAAGAGTTTTCGCAGACTGCCTTTATGATACAGAAACGAATGTATTCCTCACAGTTTGTTCGAGTTATAGCCATGTAACTTTCGCATTTCAATTCGTTTAAAACTACTTTCTGGACGTCACTTTACACCGGATGGTAAGATAATTAAGGAGGTGGTAAGCTGCTTAGGAAAAATCATTCAATCATATGTCTGCATACAAATCACAGAAACGAATCCATAAATGCATTGATATAGAGTGTGCATATGTAGAGAAATCCTGATGTTGTAACACTGTTGTAACAACCCTTTTGGGGATACTAAAAGCATTCTCCATTCCTTGTACTTTGGTATTATTGTTGTGATTTTTTTTTAAATTAATAATTGGAGAAATGTTTGGGTATTTTTTAAATACCAATTTATTTTATTAGAAATAATTCTAAACTTGTAATAAATTGCTTACTTTTTCTGTGGGAGTTAACTCTTATTCTTTAGTACTAATTAGTTTTGATAAAGGATGATGTTTCGGAAACATTTCAAAAAACTCAAAATTTAGATAAATCTATAAAATAAACAATAACCTCAGGAATCAGTCTTATAAAATTTTCATTTAAAATGGTACTAATTACACATTTTCTCTTGTATTTACAAGAATTTCCTCTCCCCTATTAAACACCGTTTAAATCAATATTTATCTTATTAGGGAATAGGTTCTTGAACAATATTTTCGTTATAATTTCCATTGCCATATAATACTAATACTTTAATCTAAACTCGAAATCGCAACCCATTTAATCAATATAAAATATATAATATTAAAGAATACAGAAACCGATATTGTTACAGTGAACAGTTCTCCAATCCACTTACTTGGCAAATACTCAAAATGTCAATGAGATCACGAAAGACTGAAACTTCAAAAACTATCATTCATCACATTGACGCACCATTCTTTCATTTTTGACACGTTTTACTAGTTCTGCATTTTATTTTTAACTATAGTATGACATTTGTGGTTTATAAGAAAATGAATTTATTTTTTAATTTTGCAAACAATTTTCGTAATGTATTTTTGTTTAATATTTAGATGCAAAAACGGTTCTAATAACAATGTATTAAGTATCGATAAATATGTTTATGCATTACTTTCTAAACTACATCGAAAAAACTCAAATTTAATTCATGCAGGTTGATTCAGATACCTTGGAAAATAATTTCTACCCGCAATTGAGACCGGATTTTCTTTCATATTATTCTCGAAAAGGAAGTTTATGCAATGAAGTTGCTTATGGAATAATAATTATTTTATGCTAAATGTGTTAATATCATGATAAGTGTGGAAGTGCTGTGAATTTCTGCTAGTGGCATCTTAGTTATGATTCGAATCATGAAGCGTCTTCTTTTACCTGAATACCATTTCAAGCTCGTCGACATCAGAAAAAAAAGGTCTACTGAAAATATACCGGGTGAACCAAAAGTTCGTTAAAACTTTAAAAATTCATAAAAAGGTAAATAAATTATGATAAAGAAGTGCGGTTTCCAAGAAAGGGCTCACAGGATAGTCGGATTTTTTTTTTAGAAGCAAAACAATTTTTAGTTAAAAAAGTCACCTGCAGATGGCGCTAACATGCGAGAGATTCAGCAGAATTGTCACCTGATCTCACTCCGGTCGACTTCTGGTTCTGAGGCTATTTGAAATATCTTGTGTACCGCTCATCACCTTCAACATTGGCCGAACTCAAATATTCTATCCGTCTTGAGGTTTCTGCAATTCATTCCGACATGTTGCAGTCAGCTGTAACGGGCGTTGTGAGTCACCTTAGTTGTGTCGTACAATGTTCTGGAGTTCATACTGAAGAATTGTTATTGCAAGAATAAATGGATGTCATGTTCATTGTGTTTCGGGTCGTCAGCGCCTTCTACCAGTGACATTTTTAACTAAAACTTTGTTTGCTGCTAAAAATAATCTGACTACCTTGTGAGCCCTCTCTTGCAAACCGCACTTCTTTATCATAATCTCTTCCTTTTTATGAATTTTTAAAGTTTTAACGAACTTTTGGTTCACCCGGTATTTGAAATTTTTTGATTAATGGTATGAATTAAAATCCAGGTTTCATTCCAAATAAGATATAAATTTTAATAAAAATGTCCTATACAAAATAAAATATTTTTATAGAGAATATATAGCCTGTTACAGTTTTCTCCTGAGTTCCAAATACACTTGAACCTATATGTATGTATACATGTATGTATGTGTCTGTGTGTTTATTTGTTTTCCGTTCCTAAATTTTTAATATATGCCACGTTATAAAGGCTAACTTAGTTATTATTTTTTTGTGTGAAGATTCTCCTATTCCTGATGAATTGGTGTAATTTTCATTAAATTTATATCTGGAATATTTTCCACTAGTAGTACAAGCTTATATGCCTAGCCGAGATCTTAATGAAATTATAAGTTTTCCTTAAGCTGAATAACGAAGTGCTTCCTGAAAAAATAATTATAATGGTATACATTTTTATAAAAAACATAAGAAAAATCTAACACATATCCTATCAAAATGCACAAGTTATTACGAAAATGTTTTTTTAGTAATTATTGTATAATATATGAAATATTACACATAAATAATGTCGAAAGAAGCTAGTTAGATTTTGAAAGAATTACAAATCATAAAAACGTATTTATTGTTTTAACTAGAAGAAGAGTTAAAATTGTCCTTCTTCCACTACTTATATAAGCATGTGCTTGCTTATTCATGTTCATGAAGACTCGATTGATTATGTCATTTTATGATCATTATGAAATCTCTGAATCATTCGGTTTATTCGGTTAATTGCAAAATAGGAAAGCGAATACTGTTGAGACTTCACAGGAAACAACCTTCACACTTATTGGAATCATTTCTGGTTGGAAAAAAAGATTTGATATTGTAACAAAATTCTTCCAAAACAATAGCATTTTGACGTACACTCGTGTACGCGTTTTTGGACAGTACTATTGAATTACATTCGCTACTTCTATTTAGGCATTCACATTACACACTCTAGTGTTGCACCTAATGGCATTCAAAAGCCTCTTGCATTCAAGCGCATAGATTCTTTAAATTCCCACCAGTGGTTTTTTGGGACACCCTGTATAATATTTCACATTGTAATCAATCAGTCGATTACGACAACACACAATGGAAATTAAACCAGTATTCTGCCAAAGGTATAATTAGCAGGAGACTTGGGCACTCAAATCTTCAAACCGTGTTTACAAATATAATGTGTATAAAAACATTTTTATAATTTCTTAACTCGTTAGTTGTTAACGTTTTTAAATGCTTTTACAGGGTATTCCACTAGAATGGACAATCCGAAAAAATGCTTGTTTAAATAAAAAGTACAGGAATTTACAATAATTCAGCTTCATTTGAAAGCTCAAGGCGAACATTTGCAGAGCCTCCTGTAACAGTTTCATTTCTAAAATATACAGGTATAATGTACTTCACGTGGCAAAAAGTATGCAATCTTCACTTTCTATAAGGTAGCTAACAATAAAATATACATTTTAATTATAATTGAAAACCTGTAACCTTTTTTTTATTTGTGATCATTAAAATTAGTGTGATACACAGACACAAAGAAAATTCAGTAATTATTTCGAATTTATTACTACCATATATACTCGCGTATAAGTCGAGGAATTTCTGACAATTTTCGGCACGCAAATTGGGGGGATCGACTTATACACGAGCCAATTAAAACAACAACAAAAAAACTTCAAATACGGACCAAATTCTGGCTTTTTATGTGTAAAATAATAAAATAATAATTAAAATATACAAATAATAATAATTTATCATTAAAAAATGTTTCATTGATTTGTTTTTATTTACTTACCACTTTTTCGCATTGGCGAATCTCTCCTACCATATGGAGAAAGTGAAATCTTTCGCTTGATTTTATGCAAAATTGAAGTAAAAACTTAGGGGGTCGACTAATACGCGGGATTTTTTTTTTTTTTTTTTGTAGAATTTATTTTTAAAAGTTAGGGGATCGACTTATACGCGACTATATACGGTAATTCTTGTACGGGATAAAAGATTGGAATCCTGTCTATTCTGGAAAAAAGTTTGAATCACTCACTTCTTTATGCAAATTTTTATGTCCGACAATCATCTTACGTAATGGTCTTGTGAAGTTCCACTTCAGGTGGGTGTAAATACATTACGCCTTTTTTTTTCCTTTGCTCATTTCAAACCGGTGGTTGAAGTGGCACCTGTAACAGTGCAACATTTGAAAACCGGAGATGCCATCATTAAACTGCTCTAACAAAGAAAATCTCAGAGAAATGTAGCAAAGGAATTTTCATGCTCACAGTATACTATTTTTAGACTACCCATAGAGTGGAAAGTTGTGAAGCACTGTTCCCGTTATAGTAGTTCATAAACTATTTCAGCACGTCAGGATCGTATTTTATTGAAAATATTCAAACATTTGAGATGTAAAGCATCTAACGATCTGAATATTGAATGGAAGAAAGCATCCAACGGCAAAATATCAAACAGAACGTTGTCCAGTAGATTAAAAGAGTTGGATATCGTTATCGCAAAGCCAAGTCAAATCACAAGCTGACACTACGGCACAAACAATTTATATTAGTATGGGTCACAGAACATCGAAAATTGTCTGTTTATGACTGGAGTAAAGTAATGTTTAGCACTGAATCAAGAATTTGTATTGGTGCTGATGACAATAGATGTAAATTCGTGAGGAAGTTTCAAACTGAAAGAGAAAGCAAAATATGTTCCAATTTTCGTATTGAGTTCCCTGATTCCCTCATGATTTGGAACTGCATGCCGTATACAGGGACTGGAAGACTTTGTTTAGTGAATGGGAATGGGAATGGGAATTCAGGGAAATAACTTTCAATTTTATAAAATTTCCTTACTTGTAGTTTAGAAGATCAGTTTGGTGATAGTGATTTTATATATAGATCACAATGCGTTGTGCTATAGGTCCTACAAAATGCAAAGTTTTCTTTCTCAAAATAATGCATTTTAAATAGCTGGGCCAGCATAAATCTTATTGAAAATATATGGTTATGTTCTAAAAAGAAAATATTTTTTTAACTCCAGCCGATGTCAATACTGGAACGTAAGGGCTTTATCCAAAAAATTCGAGCAAGTGCAAAGACTTTGTTAAGTCTATGACAAAATCAAGCCAATCATGAAGTAAAAAGTTTGAAACACAAGATATTAAGAATGAATGTTGACCAAATATTCCAAACTATTGTCGCAGATAATATGTGAAAACATGTTTTTTTTTCCCAAAAGCACTTGGAGAAATAAAATTATATAAAATAATAATGAAATTGTATGACGTTGTAATAACAAAAAAAAAGTTTCACTAATTTAATAAATTTACATAAAATTGCTCATATCTCATTGGTCATCTGGAAAACTAGTTGCTAATTATATTAAAATCATTAAAATTACAGATATTACATTACAATTACATAAAACATTAAAAACATATTTAAATTGGACGTTTCGGATTTACATGAAAATCCTTCATTAGCAAAAATTCCTTAACGTAAGTCACAATGAGTTCTAAAACATCAACACATAGAAAATATACCGCATCAAAATGTCGAGGCCAAAGTTACAGTTATATTAACACGGAGTATTTATTCGGGATTGCACTTGTTTTGTTAAGAGGTTTATTGCTAATTCCATAGTTATTGTCCCGGGTAGTATGACATTAATATTTATGTATTATAATATAAATTGAACCTGGAATTGAACATTTAATAGAACAAAGTTAGGATTTTCATAACCATTTTAAATTTGTGATTCATTTATTCAATTAAATTCAAGCATGTGGAATGAAATGAGACCACAGATTGTTTCATTATTTTTAAATCGTAGATTGTTGGTCCTCACGGGTGTAGTTATTATTCAGTATGATTTGTATTAGAGTCATTACAATTCAAATACCGAAATTTTAAAATTAACCTAATATGCTTTTGAAAAATGTGTACTATGCTTGACATTTATTTCATTTAATTATAAAACGTCAGTTGTTTAAAATAGTTACTTTCATAAACAAAAATCTTACCTCCTGAGACTAAGAGTACTTTTTTAAATATTTTAGAGATTTGGTCGAAAATAATATTTTAATTTCAGTAAAAATTGAAATAAAAAAGTCCTTCCGGCCTGTACCGGGAGGAAAAGGTAGCTTTCCTATATCTTCGTTTTAAAATTTTAGCTAATGTTACACGAAAACAGCAAGCTAAAATGCAAAGAAAACGTTTACAAAAGATTCGTTAATACTGAATTTGAATAAGAAATTCGCTAAATTATTGAGCTATAGCCAAATTGGCTTCATTTATGAGAACATATTTTGGTCGCCAAATTTGGCGATATTTCGCCAAATGTCGCCGAGTTTGGCGAGAATTTGGCGCTAACGGATATGAATATATAGCTTTATGCGTATGATTGGGAAAATGGTTACAACAATGAAAGAAAGTAATTTGCGAGAAATCGCGTTCACTAAAACTCATAAATTAATCGTTGGTTTTTTGTAATGTGCTGTCTTGTTTCAAAATGTCAGCCACCCTAGAATTTCAAACTGCTCTATGTCAGCCATTTTTTAAGATAGAGGTAAAACAAAAAATGCTCTGGAATTATTTTATCAAGGCCTATCACTTAATTAAAAAATAAATTTGAATTGTTAACTTTTTTGTATATTTATTTTAGTTTTAAAATTTTGAGTAGCCGCCATCTAGAAACAAGATGGCGGACCAAGCTGGCCAACAAACTCGTTCGAGGCATTGGTGAGCTTAATACACACAATTAGTTTAATCAAAATTAATTTATAAATACGAGCGTTATCGTTTGACATAGATCAGATATATATATATATATATATATATATATATATATATCAACATTTGAACGGAGGGTGGTTTTGAGGTCTGGGGGTCATGATCGGTGAAAATATACCGAAATTTTCCGGAATTGCTTTCCTCCGAACGGCTGCAATAGGTAGCTTTATATTTTTTGTATTAAAAGCTACCTAAAAGAGACAGCGATGAAAAACTGTGTGATAAATAATGTAATCAAAATGATTTCTTAACTGAGAGAAAAATAATTAAGGAAATATCTTTAGAAAAAATAAATAGTCTCATAAGAATGATTTCTAAGCGATGAAAGTTGTGCGAAAATATTGTAAATTTAATACAAATATTTTTCATATATTTTATATACAAATACAGCTTATTTTTCTCTTTGTGTATATAATTTATGTATCTAATTATTATAACAAACTATGAATAACTTTTGTATTTTTACATTAGAATTTCATAGAATTCTGAAAGAATTTTTATCTGTAATAATCACTACCTAAATTTTTTGTTTTAAATTTTATTAAATATTTAAATGTGTTTTCTTTAAATATTCTTCAATTATTACTAAAGTGAAATTATAATATATACCAAAATGTATTTCTTCATTCTACTGAGATAAAACCGTGAAAGGCAAATTCAAGAAACTGTTATAAATTTATTGATAAATGTTGTTTTCAACTCATATTACTTCTTGTTACTCGATATGTTTCATATTTTATTCTTAGAATTTGTTATTCAATTAAATTCTTTGCTTCTGTTCTTTGAAATAGAAGAGAATTCATATATCCCCTTAAGAATAAAACAAGGAAATGAAATATACACTTCAAAAGTACCAATGAAGAGAAAAGTTTAGATGAGGAAATTTCGTAGCTTCCGGTTATTAACGATAATGCAGTTATTGAAATACGATTTGTCTTTTTCATACATATAAATTCTGTTTACGTCATATTAGTAAAATTGTGAAACGGTAAGAGAAAATAATAGAAAAATTTTCAAAATATTTATTTAAATATTTTCTATTATATCAAATATGCACGTGCACGTTCCAGCTTTTCACTATTTCTAGAAATATTTCAATAATTGTGTTGATTAAATAAGCGTTTTAAGTTTCTATTTTTATTCGAGCTTTATGCTTCTTTATTTACTACTCCATTTGAAAAATATATTTTCCAATAAATCTGATGTTTTTTTTTTTTTTTTTTTTTTTTTTGTAAGACAATATATTTATATACTTTATGTGGGAAATAAAAAGATAAATATACGTACTTCTTCAGTTAAGCAAATTTCATTAGGTTTGGAAAAGCTTTGATTAGAAAGGAAAGTTGAATTTTCATGTATAATTTGTAACGTTTATTTTGGAGCAATAACTAATTTCCACAGACTAATAAATTGTTAAGAAATCTTGGAATTTCGGTAATACATCACCATGTTTAAAAAAAATACTATAGTTCTGTTTTTCTTTTTATCTTTGCTTACATGCAAATAAAAATCTTGCAGTATAAACACGTCTATGCACTGCTAATACATATTCATACTTTTTCAATTTTGTATAGTTTGAAGTTTTACAGTATCACTAATTTGTCAAATACAATTTATTAAGGACTCAATTTTAAATATATCTATTTTCGTGACAAAAAATAAGAAAAATAAATACAATAAACCTAAAGCTTTGTTTTAACTTTTTGACTCAATAAAACGATTCTGTCTGAAGCGAACTCAATTTTATATGTTTTACTTTTGAAATGTTTTCTTAGAAGCAGAAGCTGGAAGAATCGTGAAATAAAGCGAGTTTTTCGTATTCTTTTCCAGCTTTTATTGAGTATAAATACCACATTTTAACATAGTATATTTGTTTCCTTAGACATATTTTCATGTGGTAAACATTGCTTCTAACTGCAAGATTGATTAAAAATTTTAAAATTTTTAACTTAAATAGACTCGTGAATAAAACCAGAATCAAATACACATACTATGAAATTCTATAATGTTCTTATATAAAATATTGAATCCCAGACTGTTTAAAATTAAAATGTAACGGCATCTAAAAGATATTTAGTTGATTTAGTAAGAAATTGCCGAAACGTTGCCTTATGTAAAATAAACATGCACAAAAATTATTAATTACCAACGATTCTGGAAACCTATCCATTTACCTATTAAACCTTTAGAAGAAATTATCCATCAGAAACCTCAGAAAACGATGAGTTTTAGAAATTAGCAGAAACATTTCTCTGAAAGTTCATCTTCAGAATCCATAAAACATCAGTATTTTAATCTAATATGCATATATAACATTATTATAGTGAACAAATTTCCAAAAAAAAAAATTTATTTCATGTTTAATATTCAATGGTAATGGGACAGTATCTTCCAATATAGAACGTTGCAATATAGATAAAATCATAACTATTCGAGGTTCCTTTGGTAAAACCAACCAGCATAGTATGATCAAACTGCCTCTTTTCTTTTTTGTTTAAAAATATATTTTTTGCTGTTACTATCTCTAAACCAATTTAGAATCGTAATGTCATTATGAAAAAGGGCTTGCCGAAAAATAGCTTAAAATACCATATTTGACAATATAGTTTGTACAAGCTTTATAGGAAAGTGGTAAACTCAATTCGATTTCTTGGTATTCGAATAAGAATACCTGCAATTTACACGCATTTATGAACGAAAACCATTTTTTCACAAAGTGACTAGTTTGGATTTCAGGATAAACATAAAATATCCCTCCAAAGAATCGGCTAACATTAATAGGATAACTCTAAGGATATCTTGAATTATAACCGATTGTTTCGTTATGACAATTTTTAACCCGCTGTTACGCTTTAGAAATCGGCTTAAAATGTCATATTTGCCAATATATTTTGAAAAAAAATTTGGATTCATAGGAAAATGGAAAACACTATTCGAAACATTGATATCCGAATTCAAATATTTAAAATATTCACGCATTTACGAAAGAAAATGTTTTGATACGTGTGTTAGAAATTAAAGAGTTTGGATTTCAGGACAAACTTAAGCAATGTGGACGTCTCCAGCCTTTTTAATTTGACAAAAATTACGAAATTCACTTTATTAATAACGATGTGAAACTGCTCAAGTGATAAATAAAACTTTGTCATGAAACATTAACTGAGTATCGCCGTCTGTTCTGAATTCGATGAACCATAAAATTTTATGGAAGATACTTTATGGATTTTGGAAGATAGTAGCAATAAATCGTTTTTTAAAGCACACTGTATAAATAACATTGACTTATAGGTATGTTTCAGATATGCAACACTGTGATACAAAGGGTTAATTTATAATCCTCCCTACATACATTTAAACTATTGTAATATTTTATTTATTGAACGTTGCGGGATACTTCTACGTAATGAATTAAGTAATACGTATTCATTTTCTTACATTTAATCACTAATGGTTGTCAGAATTCATAACAGGAAAATTCCATGGAATCTTCTACTGACACATAAATGATAACTACTTTTCTCAGTCGTACTTTGTCATCTCTATATAATTTGACGAGGTAAAAATCCTCTGAAAGAAAATTATTCAATGGGAAAAAAGTCATAAATATTTAGGCGACAATTTACCTGGCGATGATCCAATAATGAGAAAAGTCATAAAAGAGAGAACATTCTACTACTCTCATTCATGAGATTTCTCATAAATTAAGTACTGTTACTTATGATTTCGCCTTTTTTTCATTAGAATAATATATTAATTACTTTGTTTTTTAGGCAATTTTGTGTGTGCAATGCCATTAAATTCCTTTTAATTTGAATTAGATTTACTGTTTAACTATTAGATTTTTTTTTGGAAGTAGGGGGAAGTAATTTGGAAGTAGTTGAATTAAATTTTGTTTTATTTCTCGAAAAAATAGAGTTCTGTTTTTCTTAATCAAGAAAAAAGTAGAGTTAACATTAAAACTTTACGTCTCGGATTTTGTACTCTGATATCTGGTAACTTTACGAATTCAACACATTTTCAGGTATGTGTAAACTTCAAAACATCATCTTTGTGCAATAATTTAATATTTATAAAAATTGAGATTTAAACAGTAAATCTTTACTGAATGTATCTGGTATGTACGAAATATATCTACCCTATATATATAAAATCCTAATGAAACGAATTTGTGAAACAATTTTATGAAACGAATTCATGAAACGATTTTATGAAACGACTGATTAAACGACTGATTATGTTTCAGGGCTATTTTGAATAAAATATTAAACGCTTGATGGTGAAATTAATACCAATTGTTCATAAAAATCCGCGGATGTCAAAACTGGTAATAGAATTTTGAAATTGGAATTAGTTTTCGAGATATTAATTTTTTTCTAATTTTAATGACATTTCTGTAATGATGGCAACTAATTACTCAGTTTTTTGTGACAAAAAAGGGGAAAAATTGAAAAGGATCCCGATAGGGATTATTGATTTCTTTTTATTCGTCATTTTCAAATTGAAATTGAATTTATCTTTTATTTCAATTGATAATGAAGACAAGATTGCGATTAAATTATGTTTTTCCGGAAATTTTGAAAAAAAAAATCACATTTCTATCGTCAGGATTCAATCGTCTGTCAGCATTTAATTTAATTTATAAACTGAAAATATTTTGAATAAATTCGTCCAAATGACGTCATTTAGGTAAACGCAAAAGAAAGGAAGGAAAAGGAATTAATAGTAATTATTATTTATTGATATCATTTTGTTATTTTTTTTTCTAAAATTTAATTAAACGAATTTATAAAATCATTAATTCGGATATTTGAAACTAATATATAAAATAATGATTGCCCAACTGAACGGAAGAATAAAATATCCTGCTTGGTTTTTTCCGCCAAACTTTTTAAAAAAGCGTCAAGACCCCTATAATAGAAAAGCAGCAAAAGTTCATTGGGTTTGTTTTCATAACTTTCGGCAACAAATCTATGTATATTAACGAATCTATCCCTTTTTGAAGCTCGAATTACTCCAAACCTAAAAGTAAAGGATCCTATACTGGAAAATTACTCGATTTTCTTATGGACAATATTCAAGTGACATAACATGGTGTAAAATTATCGCGGATGGCAAATTTGTTTAAATATCTCATCAATTGATGCCGAATAAATGCAGGCATGCATGCGCAAAATATTTAATTAATTTTGTATGATAAATAATTATTAGAAAATTCGTATATACAAATTAATTAAAAAAAATAATTTACATATTTAAAATAACATGGAAATATGCATGATGGTGCACTAAAATAGAGAGAAAATTAAAACCTGTTACTGAAAATGTCTATAACATAGTACTTTTCAATACCGTGGTTCTTAATGTTATTCACAAGCAGATGGAATTTTTCTCATCCTTAAACGCAAAGGAAGAATAGAATACACATCGTTGTTATAGAAGTCCGAGAGGTAGCCACAATTTAAACCTAACCATTCTATACAAGCTGGTTTTCAAGTTGTAATTGATTTTACTTATCAATCCCGAAAACAGTCGTCAGTTGTCGCAACAGCTGTGTATGAGGCCATGATAATCAAAAAATGCCCCATTAAAACATTAAAAGCATGGCAACCCAATTTCAGATTTACCAATATTTTTAAAATAAAGCACGCTGTCATGTTTTTAGAGGCCTCGAAGTCTGAGCGGGGGTTGGCGAGCGTAGCTTGCAGGGGTTAGGCCCCCTAGTATAAATATAATTTATTATTTTTATGACTATCTTTTAACGCCAGAAAAAAATACAAAACATGATTTTATTGAAGCTTTATTCAATCTAGAGTGAAATTATGTTGTATATTTGAAGTAGAATTTGTAAATTTCTTTAAAGCTGCTTGTGAAATGGATGTAAGTTTAAACTGAAAAACTAATTTTTAATTAAAAAAATATTAGCACATATATTTCAGCGTATAATACGAGAAAAATGGTGTGCATGTACTGTTCGATTGTGTAAAAAAGTTTTCGAATAAAGATACTACATATGGAATGGATATAAACTTAAATCTGAATTTATGCATCTCATAGCATGATTTTCCTATTTTCGATTAGATTTTTAAATTTTGTGTTTTATACATTATTGTTGGATAACTTTAGCTGTAGCATTTGTTATAAAATTATGAATTTTTAATCTTTATATACAGTATAACAAATTTTGTCCCATGTACTTCTGTCAATAAAGCAGTTTTGATTATTTAATTTATTTTGATTATTTAAGCTATTTTAAAATGATTCAATTTTTTTTAATTTACGTAATGAATTATTTTTAAGTTTTTACTAAACCCCTAAATATGAAATGTGTTTTATAAGATGAAAATTTGATAAATGCTCAATACGCTTAAATGAAATCTATATATGTAAATACGTAAGGCCAAAATTTATTATTGAGTTGTATAGAATAAAAGTTATGTTTGCTGTCAAATGTCTCAATTTACATGAAAATCCAAAATACGTATTTTGCATAATACTAAATAAAATTTTTATATTCGATTCAGCATAGAAGTTTAAACGTTTTTCATAAAAATTAGAAAAAATATTCTTTATACTATGATATTTAGACTGTGATTTGTTTCTTAATTTCTTATACAATATCCAATAGCGCATTTATTTTTATTAGCTGCGTAAAATATAAACTTTTTAAATAGCTTAATTTTTTATAAAGAATTGTGGAAGATGAATTAAAATGGATCATCTACAAATAAAAATTTCCAACATAGGAATAACAAGATGAACATGATAAATCATGATAAATCAAAGTTAATATCATGAAATATGTCCTTTTACCATAAACATAACACACTACAGCAAAGTTCCAAAGTTAATATTGATTGACGTTTTCTAATATTTTATCATAAGCCTACCTCCTGTTATATATAGTTTCAAAAATTTTGCAATAAAACTTTTTGATTGTTTAAGCTATTTTAAAATAATTCAAATTTTTTTAATTTACGTAATGAATTTTGTAAATCATATTGCTGAACTCCCAAATATGAAATTATTTTATCCAGCATACATTTGATGCAACAAGACTGTAGAAATCTTTAGAAACTAAAATAAAAAGACAGAGAAAATATGAAAACTTGGAAAAATGGATATTTTATTAAAATGCATCTGTCTCAGAAAAATAAATATAAGTTAGCTCCTAAAAAATAGAAAACTGCTTTATTGACAGAAAACATGGGACTAAATTTATTATACTGTATATAAAAATTAAAAATGGATAATTTTATTACAATTACTACAGCTAAAAGTATCTAAAAATAATGTATAAAACACAAAATAAAGAATTGTGGAAGATGAATTAAAATGGATCATCTACAAATAAAAATTTCCAACATAGGAATAACAAGATGAACATGATAAATCATGATAAATCAAAGTTAATATCATGAAATATGTCCTTTTACCATAAACATAACACACTACAGCAAAGTTCCAAAGTTAATATTGATTGACGTTTTCTAATATTTTATCATAAGCCTACCTCCTGTTATATATAGTTTCAAAAATTTTGCAATAAAACTTTTTGATTGTTTAAGCTATTTTAAAATAATTCAATTTTTTTTAATTTACGTAATGAATTTTGTAAATCATATTGCTGAACTCCCAAATATGAAATTATTTTATCCAGCATACATTTGATGCAACAAGACTGTAGAAATCTTTAGAAACTAAAATAAAAAGACAGAGAAAATATGAAAACTTGGAAAAATGGATATTTTATTAAAATGCATCTGTCTCAGAAAAATAAATATAAGTTAGCTCCTAAAAAATAGAAAACTGCTTTATTGACAGAAAACATGGGACTAAATTTATTATACTGTATATAAAAATTAAAAATGGATAATTTTATTACAATTACTACAGCTAAAAGTATCTAAAAATAATGTATAAAACACAAAATAAAGAATTGTGGAAGATGAATTAAAATGGATCATCTACAAATAAAAATTTCCAACATAGGAATAACAAGATGAACATGATAAATCATGATAAATCAAAGTTAATATCATGAAATATGTCCTTTTACCATAAACATAACACACTACAGCAAAGTTCCAAAGTTAATATTGATTGACGTTTTCTAATATTTTATCATAAGCCTACCTCCTGTTATATATAGTTTCAAAAATTTTGCAATAAAACTTTTTGATTGTTTAAGCTATTTTAAAATAATTCAATTTTTTTTAATTTACGTAATGAATTTTGTAAATCATATTGCTGAACTCCCAAATATGAAATTATTTTATCCAGCATACATTTGATGCAACAAGACTGTAGAAATCTTTAGAAACTAAAATAAAAAGACAGAGAAAATATGAAAACTTGGAAAAATGGATATTTTATTAAAATGCATCTGTCTCAGAAAAATAAATATAAGTTAGCTCCTAAAAAATAGAAAACTGCTTTATTGACAGAAAACATGGGACTAAATTTATTATACTGTATATAAAAATTAAAAATGGATAATTTTATTACAATTACTACAGCTAAAAGTATCTAAAAATAATGTATAAAACACAAAATTTAAAAATCTAATCGAAAATTGGAAAATCGTTCTAGGAGGTGCATAAATTCAGATTTAAGGCTATATCCGTTCCAAATTTAGTATCTTTAATTGAAAACGTTTTTACACATTCGAACAATACATGCACGCTATTTTACTCGTACTATACGTAGACATATATGTGCTAATATTCTTTAAAAACTAGTCTCTTAGTTTAAACTTACATCCCTTTCATAAGCAGCTTGAAAGAAATTTACAAGTTCGACTTCAAATATACAACATAATTTCACTATAGATTGAATAAAGTTTCAATAAACTCATTTTTTGTATATTTTTCGGGCGTTAAAACATAACCAATTAAAAAAAATAATAATAATAATAATAAATAAATAAATAAATAAATAAATTCACCAGTTCATCTCTACTTATATGTGCATTTACAAAATTTAATATACATATACTCTTGAATTATAGTGTTAAAATTACAATAAAATATCATATATCATTCTGCATGCAAATTTAATTTATCATTGCCTTGAAATAATAAGGTTCTAACTGCTCGAAGATTGTTTTAGGAGACACGAAATGAAATTTCATTTATCTATAGTCAATAGTATATTTATAATATTATGAAATTCAGCAATTCTCTAAATGCACATTAGAACGCATATTGTTCTTATCTCAAAACGACTCTCACAAAAGAGTATCTCTTTTTTGCCGAATTTGTGCGTTAAATTTTTGACATTCCAAGGCAACGTTTTATAAAGAGATGAAAAATACTATATAATACGATACAATAATATAGAGACTTTACAAGGCAAAAGAAAGAAAAAAATCCCAAGCATTTGTCAAAATTGAAAATAAAAAGCGAAATTGCACACCGTTCCTTACACTGTTAAAAATTTGCAGCAAACTTTCCAGTCATTTGACCGTTTTTATAAAAAACGGTTACATAACCGTAATTTAACTCTATTGTGACCATAATATGGGCAATAATATGGTCAGAATAGAGTTAAATTATGGTTATGTAACCGTTTTCTCTAAAAACGGTCAAATGACTGGACAGTTTGCCGCAAATTTTTAACAGTGTAATGCGGCATTAATTCCATATATATTCAATAACCTAGAATAAAATCTGAAAAAACATGAAAAAAATATTTCTTTGGAAAAATTTTGCAGGTTAAAATAAAAGCAGGGACATTCGCCTTCTATCTTGCGCAGTCTCCTTTGAGGATAGTTAGGTTATTATTTAATTATACACCTTTGATTGCATGTATTAATTTCTAAAGGTATTTTCTACTTTTATCAAATGATTTTCATTGATGCATGTGCGCGTAGTTTTTACATCTAAATTATGCAAACTATTCATTTTTCCTATGCTCGTTGAAATAAAAAGCCTTTAGCTTAATAAAACTTTAGCTTCTTTGATCGATATTCATACATACGCAGCTAATACATAACATTTATTTTATGACTTCATATCCCCCATATTAAATTTACATATGAGTAAAAAATTCTTTATGTTTATAAAATTTCTTTTATCGTATTGTTAGCTCTTCCTGAAAAGTTTCTTTTGTGTTTAATAAAAGTTCTCTTTTGTTATCCAGACTTCGGTTCTCATCACGCAATTGAGTAATAATAAAAGTTAGTTCGTATGTGTGAAAAGAGTTGAAAATGAATGCAATATTTTGACGGTCCAAGAAAAAAAATTTCAATAGAATCCAATTAATTTTGAATAAAGCTCTCAGAAAATATCTTACATTAAACAGTGTTTGTCTTAGAATAATGTCAATATCCTGCCATAAATATTTCGACAAAGTAAATATTTAATTACTTTTCTTGTCAAACAAAACTATCTGACAGATCAGTTATAATAAAATATGAAAATATATAACGAAAATTATTGATCTCTTTTAGGTTTAAATCCAATATAAAAGTATAGAAATTTGTCTTTCCTGAAATCTGTTTAAAGGAACGTCTCTTGGCTCTTAAATTGGCTCCATGCAAAAATGTTTAATGTAACCAAAAGATGTTTTCATTGATAATCTATAGAAAAGATTTTAAACATTTTGACTGAATGTAATTTTCTGTTTTAAATTCAAAACCTAGTTTTAGGTTCTCCAAAAACTAAGGATATTGCAGTTGAAAATGGATTTCCAAACAAATTTATTAGCAAGTTAATTTATGAATATAAAAATAAACTGTCTACAAAAGTTTAAAAACAAATGCACGCTTCGAAATTCTACAGTATTGAATATATTCTACTACTTTTTGAAAGGATGAAATACGCATTAAAGAAATATAACTTAACTCTCATTGCAAAGCCACCGGAACGTTTAAAATATCTGGTACACAAAATGATAGATCCTATTGATAATGAAGATAAATCTGGTGGTTATATCATCCCATTTGAAGATAATAGCAGGTGTAAAACATATTCATATGTGGGCATGACAACTCGAAAATTAAGGAAAAGTATTAAACAACATACAGCAGACATACACCCAGAAAAAAGTTTTGTTGAAACAACAAAAATTTGGTTGAGCCAACAAAAAATTTTTGTTTAAATATAGGTCAATGAAAATTTTGTTTGAATCAACAATTTTTTTTTCAATTCCAAAATAAAAAATTGTATCGTCAGCAAAAAATGTTTTGTTGATTCAAGTAAAATGGTTCAGTTTTACTTGAATTTTGCTAAAACAACCAAAACGTACTCAACAAAACATGTTTTGTAGTTTTAATCAATTCCTTTTTCTGGGTGTACAAAAAAAGTAACTGTCCACTTTTCTATCCCAGTCAAATCAAGATAAGGGCATTGATGTATTTTTCAATAAAGTTCAAATAATTGCGCATGGTTCGCATTATAACAGTTGCTTGATTAGAGAGTCCCTTGAAATTTTAGAGAGAGACAATAATACATGTAAGGATGTATTACTTCTACAAACTTCTACAATATCAAATAATCTTAATAATATATTTATTCTAAAAAAACAGTTACTAGAACTTTTTACTTTGAAGAGCCATTTCCAGCATAGCGGTATACAAACTAATTATGAGAAATTCATTAAAAAAATACTCCTGTATATTACAAATAATAAAAGAAAGAACATTTTTACTCTTATTATTAGAAGGAGAAAAAAAAATCAAAAATTCAATGAATAGTAAAATAAAATGCACAAGTATTACTCTAATTGACTGATGAAATAAATTTGATCAAAAAACGTTCGAAAACGTATTTCCATTTTGTTAAATTCATAAACTGTTTTTAAGAAACTTTTTTTTATGGAATTAGAAGTACATTTAAAAAACAGATTTAAACTATAATTGAATGCCATATTTACATAAAATTTTAAATTCAATAATATTTTGAGAATCAAATTAATGTAAATTCTCATATGTTGTAGAATATAAATTTTAAAAATAATATTATTCAATTTATTTTTAATGCAAATAACTTAAACTTTATGAAACGTTTCAGATCATTAAATATTTCCAAGCATTCTTTAAATGTTCTGATTTTTTAATGTGTTTCTTGAATGGAAAATGTACTCGTATCCTTATAAAATAAATGTAATATATTATCTTTTGAAATCTACAAAATTTACTAATTTTACTTTTTAATGAAATTGAATGATCTATGGCAATTAAAACTACTTGCAGATATCATTTATTTTTTCACTTAAAACCATTAATAAACTTTGATTTATTAAATTTTCAGAACCACAATAGCTTTTAAAACATTAATCGTACGCCAAGGAAATATTTCAGCTCTGACAATATGAAGATTAATATTTACTCAGTCAAAGGAAATTGTGCTTCAGTTATTAAACAAACATTTTTATACAAATCATACAATGGTGCAAATTACTACTTAATGCTTTGTGTTATATATCTCTAAAGAATTAAGTCAAACAAATCTGTTTTAACGTGTGGTTTCAATTTAAAATATAAGAGAATAGAAAAATATAATAATGAAATAAATACAAAATATTTAATTGAATCTATATTATAAAGTAAAAACAAGTACGTGAGTAACCTAACATCATATTAACGGTGGCAGCGACATAAACTATTAATTTCGTATTTTTGCAAATTTATAAACTACTAAGCATCAAAAAATTTCATACTTGCAAATGCTTTTTTGAAAAATTTGTTTGAAAACTGTATCTTAATCTACCGATATTTTATGTTGTTTTAAATAATTATCAAGCAATTCGTATATATATATATATATCGCGTGCTACAAGATTACAGAAGATTAACCCGTTTGTAGATAAAACAATATAAACTGTTCAACAATTAAAAATATTCCATAACTAAACTAAATTGTCTTCAAAAAGATAAATAAATAAAATACAAGTTTAACAGATATAAAATCTTGCAAGTAGTCCAGTCAATCTAGGATTTTGCCTGGAAAGTTTGGAGGAGTTTTTTTCTCTTTCTTCATTTATGTTTTTGGGGGTGCTGAACACAAATTTCAACTTTGCCACCTCGTATCTGGTCTGTTTAAAGTGTTATAAGCAAAAAATCATGAATAAATCGGTTTTTTTTTTGTTTTTACCTTGTATTTGGTAAAGGGTTAAACTTTTTTGAAACACTTATTGCGTTAAATTAAAGAATATTTCCTACATTTTCCATATGCAAAGTTTCTTTCTAAGTTGAATAGTTTTGGCATACGAGTAAAAGGAATTTTAGCGGTACGTTGATATTCCATCATCAGAGGGCGGAAACGTGATCCAATCACTATGCATCAGTTTCAGTCACCAATTTGAAGGTCGTTACTTATTTGTAGTTGCATTTCAAATGTGTTAAAATTTGCTTACCAAGTTTTAAACCTTTTATAGCAAGCACTAACAAAATAAATTGAAATCAGGATATTAGGAAAGATATAAAAACACAAGCACTCTGAATAGATGAGAACACCAATTTATTTTTCTAGTAATCTGATTTAAGTACAATTATAACTATTATAAATTTGATATAATAATAACATATGTGGAAGATTGTAAATAGGAGAAAAGAGAAATGCAGTCTTGTTCTCCAATTAATGTCGTTTTGGTCACTTTGATGCCACTTCAGCGGATATGCGAAGAAATTGAAGAGTTCGGCGGGACAGCTTTTTCAACTTCTGAACAACATGTAGGGATGAGAAACTCCAGAGTGGACCGGAACAACGCTGATGTGAATAAATTATTGAAATGGGTTCACCAACACATTCCTTTTCGAGAAACAAATTACCTCATTTCAATTTCTACAGGCGTTGTTGGAGATGAGATAATAAACTGTCATATGGCACAGGAAGATGGCACTGCTGGCATATCAAGAATCATTAACAGCAATTTTTATTCCGTTACATTCAAACGTAATGAAAGAGTTCAATCATTAGCTGTGATGAGTAGCGCTGTCAAGGTAGGTGGAGAAAAAATTCACATCAACCCGACAGCACTCATCCAAAGAATGAATGTAACAAAACAATTTGACCAAGAACTTCAGGAATATTTGTCTTATGAGCTTTCTGCCTACCCATTGCCTCTTTTTGACGAATCCGGAATGCTAAAAACAACCAAATCCTCTTTACTCTCACCAGAGATCACTTTTGGGATCAGATGTATGCATGTCATAGATGGCAGGTATTTACTACACAGAGATTTGTGGATGGGTGGTCAATCATTTGGAACGATTTATGACAGCTGTGTGGACTTTGTTAAGTCGAAATGCGCAGCAAACACTGTAGTAATGTTCAATGATCCCAGAAAACATTACTGTAATTAGTACTAAATTTGTTGAGCGTAAAAGACGATCTCGCAAAACAGTATCTAATTAGGTTGTTTTCAATGAGACTATTGTGTCAACTGTTTTTCAGGGGAAATTTCTCGCAAACGACAAGAACAAAAACCGTTTAATAACCCTGTTGATGAATAAATGTGGCTCTGAAAATATGATTTTCAAGCAGGCAAAAGAAGGTGCTGACAAGCTCATTATCATCACAGCTTTCAATTTGGTACGTAGCCATGAGAACTTGATAGTCATTGGTGAAGATGTAGAATTCTGATAATCTTAATTGTGCTTTGCAATTTTCCCAATGTTTATTTCTTGAAACCAGGAAAATCGAAGTCTCCAGAAGATTTAGTTACCGCTGAATACAGTCGACAAATTAATTGCGAAACACATCCTATTTCTACATGCCATGAGTAGATGCGATACCACTTCTGCATTGCGCAGTCAAAAATAAACAAAATATCTTCAAATTTTGAAGAAAATTTCCGATTTGCAATATGTGGTCGATATATTTAAAAACCCTGGTGCTTTTGCCGACGATGCTATTAAAGCTGGGCTGTTGTTTCTGATACACCTGTACGGATTCAGTGGGATCGCCACACCTTCCCTATACAGCCTGAGGTACAGGTGCTACATAAAATCTGCTTTTGAGACCGCTGGAACTATAGCATTTCTTCCTCCAACAGAAGATGCAGATCCATATCTTTGTCTGAGAGTTTACCACAAAGTACAGCTATGGCTAGGTAACTGTAAAAAAGCTATGGAATGGTTCTGGAATAAGACCTAGAGAGGCATCACACCCATAACAACTGTCAAACCTCCCGCACCAGAAGCTGTTCTACGAAAAATATCCTGGTAAATTAAAACAAACTGCATTAGAAAGTGTGGATGTAGAAAAGCAGGATTATTTTATCTCTCCTCTGCCTGAACAAAGATGTCTATTGTGACAATGTCACCTCCTTCATCACTAAAGATGACTTGAAAGCAGGGGTTGACGACCCAGTAATCTAGGATATTTTAAGTCAAGTGAGACACAACCTGAGCCATCTCATATATTCGGAGTGTTTGTGTTTTATATCTTTACTAATAATTTGATTTCAGTTTATTTTGTTAGTGCTATAAAAGGTTTAAAGCTTAATAAACAAATTTTAACACATTTGAAATGCAACTACAAATAAGTAACTAGCTTCAAATTGGTGATTGAAATTGATGCATAGTGATTGGAACACGCTTTTGCCCTCCGATGATGGAATATCAACGTACCGCTAAAATTCCTTTTATTCGTATGCCAAAACTATTCAACATAGAAAGAAACATTGCATATGAAAAATTTAGGAAATATTCTTTAATTTAACGCAATAAGTGTTTCAAAAAAGTTTAACCCTCTACCGAATACAAGGAAAAATCCGAAAAAAAACCCGATTTTTTCATAGTTTTTGCTTATAACTTTCTCAGCAGACCAGATACCAGGTGGCAAAGTTTAAATTGATGTTCAGCACCCCCAAAAACATAAATGAAGAAAGAGAAAAAAACTTCTCCAAAACTTTCCAGGCAGAAGCCTTTTTCGGTCTAAATTTACTGTACTAAAGCACTAAAACTAAAAGCACGGAAATAATCAGAATCAAAAGAGTTGATTAAAATAAATGCTATAAATAGTGAAGTCTGAAGTCTTTGGCGATTTCTTTGGCTATCAACCGCTGGCATGGGGTTAATGTAAATGTACTTTTTTTAATTAATTTAGAAACTAATTTGAATACCTAATTAATATTTTTCAAATAAAAACTCTTTTTTGGTGTTGTTAGTAAATAATTAAAAATAACATATATAATATACAAAATCCATTGGAATTTTCAATAAAAAATTTCACGTATGTTCTGTTGCATAGGTTGTCACTCAGTACGTTGTTTGTTACACACAATATGTTTTGTAATCCGGAAAGCATGGATTAGATCATCTGGTATTTAAGAAATGTAAAAACCATAATATGAATAGAAGCAATTATTAGACGTTATCTAAAAATTGGATTTTCATTTTTCCATTAACTTTACATGTGATATATATTGTTTTTATTATTTTTTAATCTGTTTTATAAATTCTGCAGGATAATCGGTATCTTAACAAGTATCCATTTATTTTACTGTCATTGTCTAACGTGTATTTTGTGAAGCTTTTTAATATACCCTGAGTGGCCAAAATATTATGACCACTCCTCACTTATGTCTTCTTTGACTTTGATGACAGGAAATATTCTTAAGACCGGTGTTAAGATACATGTAATATAGCATACAGATATGCTTTGCGATGACTTTGAGTTGTATTACGCTACAATTAGATGTGTTGTAGCTCTTCTGTTGCTGCTAACAATGTGCGTCAGTCGCCTGGCCCCTGTATTGTTCACAAGCAATTTTTCCCCACAATTACATTTTTCGCTAGAGATTTTTTGGCTTAGATGCAATTTTTTGAAGATTCGAGATATTCTTGTACTAGAAAAGCCAAGAAAGTTAGCGATTTTTTAGATACTGGAAACGGTTTTTCTAGTCTACAATCGTGTGTCATTGAAAATCACTCAAATCTCTTATTTTTTCCATGATTAGGCAAAATTCAAAGTTCACTGGAGCTTCTGAACAAGGGCAAACTTCTTATCAGAAAATCCATTTTATTAGATCAGCGCACATGTTGCACGGACGAGTCATTGTTTCATTGAGGAGTGATCATAATATTTTGGCCACTCAGTGTATGTACACTGTTGGCAATTTTTTTCTTTTTTCTCCTTCAAATAAGATAATGACAAAAATACAATCAGAAAAATACAATCAATTATAAATGCAATATAATGTAAAAATATCATATGCTTAAGCAATTCTATTATACAGGATAATCTGTTAAAACACCTTAAACTATGCATATCGAGTATCAATAATTTGAGTACATTAAAGTTGAGAAAGAAAAACAAAAGTCATATAGGAGTCTTATAAGAAAAAATCATTATCATTAAAATAAAAATACATATTCTAAAAGTAATTACAATAGACATAAAGGCTTCAACACTTGTTAATAAATAGACCAACTAATTTTGTTCACGCAAACGGTGACATTCACAAGATCAAGAATCATAAATAAACTAATTTCGTAGAAAAAAGGAAATTTTTTTTTTTTTTACTTTATCTAGTACATATTTAATTTATTTTTTTGAAAATAGTTTGTATATCGTTATTTATCTTGAGAATGTCAGCATTTATATGTACGAAAGTAATAGGTCTGTTTAATAAAAGGTTATTAAGACTTTGTATTTATTCTAATTTCTTTTAGCACATGTATTTTTATTGTAAAAAAAAACATAGTTTTTCAGAAAAAGGCAAAAAAAAAGTTTGACATCACGACCGGTGCACATATATTCAGTTTTATTGAAAATATGAAGATGAATTAATCCATCTTAGGTATCACATGATGTTTGACTGTGAAAGTTCTCAAACTGAACACAAAGCATAGCCAGGAAAGTATGAGCGCAACCTGGAATAGACGAGTGAATACAATTCACCGTAGAGAGTCCGTTCCTTGAAAGTCCGTACACACGTTTTTGTTTAATAAAATTTTGTTTGCTATTCAAAGACATACATGTATTTTTAATAGGTGCAAACGTTATTTTGAACATTTACATACGTAAAACTTTTATCATAATACAAGCATCCGTGTTCCGGTTTTCAATAAAACTTAACTTCGGTGCACCAGATGTCACTAAAACGATGTATCGTTGAGATATGGTGTTTTCGTCATTTTTATGTACTTTGGGTGCGGATTCTTGCTTTGTAGACTTTATGTGGTCTTGGCCGCATATATTCTGTGTATACATGTATACGTATATAGTCAACACATAGCGGTGATTATGGAATTTAGCGAATTCTAGGGCATTGTTTGAAAACTATCATGGTGTCCCAAAAAGTGCAGTAATGGGAATATAAATAATCAATACATTAGTAAGACAAGTGCTAGAGACTTCTGAAAACCTCCAGATGCAACCCTGGTGTCTGTTATGTGAGCGCCTACATCGGCATAGGGAACGGAATCCAGAATAATATCGAGAAAAGCACGCTCATTTGTATGGCAGCATGCTGGTATTCCAGAAAGAATGTTATTACATTATCGAAGTGTAATTTTACAACGAGAAATCGTTTGACTGTTTTGGTGAAAGTTTTATTGAACAGTATTCGCTATCCAACTTAACATTTATCTGATTATTGTAGTGATTTGATAATTATCATTTAATAACCTGACATGCTCAAATGAGTCTAGAAGTTCAAGAGGAGGGCAATCTGAACATCTATTGTAATTTACAACAAGCATATATATATATATATATATATATATATATATATACATGTGATACATTGCAGATATATTGCAGGCCGATACATTGGCCGATACATTGCAGAACGAGAATACTCGCTCAGAGTACATAAAAACTGCCCAAATAACCATTCATCTAAAAAGCATAGTTTTCGAGATAATTGCAAAAGTAAAACTATCATTTGAAGAACCAAAAATAAGCTTTATTGAATCTCGTGAAATTGCAAATCGGATGAGAAAGAAGATTTAATAAATAATAATAACAACTTTATAACTTAAAAATTGTACCCATAGGGCTGTGAAAAGATAACAATTTATAAAGAGATGGACAGTATGCTTGTGTCGAATATGAAAATTAACAGATGCCGTTCGACTCGGTTTAAAAAGCGGCGGCTTAAAACTATCGTCAATCTTAACATAGTATAATGTGCTCCAATCATGATTATTGCGGTATGTACTTTACTTTCGGTCAGGGTAAAGGTTACGCATTACAAACTGCCAAGGAGTATGTGACGTCATACATTACATTTTCTTTTGTATTTTTCTCGAAAAGTATGCTTCATCGAGGTATGGTTATTTTCCAAATTCATGTACTGATAGCGGCAATTTATGTGCTCTACAATTTTTGAGATGCCATCGGAATACCCATTATACTATTCAAAAACATCATAATATTCAGTGAACAATTTAATGAATGAAATAGTGTATAAGGCGATCAATTGTCTCTTCCCTTTTGACACCTACTTTAAAAATCCGGCACTGGTAACAAATATGTAAAAAAGAAACCTTTGGTAAACAGTTTGTAAAAGAGAAATTCGGACAAAGTTCCTGAAAGAAATATAATGTTTTATTAAAATTAAAAATTACATCGTGAATAGAAAAGTAACATGCATACTAAAAATGAAAATCAGTTCTATATGCTTTAAGCAATGCATTTGAAAAAATTATTTCTAATTTGTATATATAATATTCTAATTTCTCAAAATGGCATTGTTTTTTGACTAAAATATTTTAAAATATATTACATTAAAAAATGTTATACAGAAATGCCATTTTGTGTTTACATTGATGGATAGAGTTTTAAGAAATTTGTTCTTTTAAAAATTCTTCTAAGTTAATCGCGAGAAGTGTTTTATATCATTGTGTATAATGCATCAAATATAAAATTTAATGTTTTGTTATTACAATAGCAATTCGGTAGCATTTAACTCGTAAAAGAAGTTTTTATTTATTAAAAGATATAAGAAAGAGTCTATGCCAACACAACAATAATTTGAGATGACATTTTCTTCTCGATCGCAGAGATATTTTTCTTTTCATTCACCTTTCCCCGCGTGTTCTAACGTTATTGTATTATCTCAACAAAATGACGAATAAAGTATTGGACATTGCATGATTCTGATAAAATGCTATAATTCTTAGGTAACACGAAATATTAATTTGCATTTTTCTTATGGATAACATCTCTAATTTACAGCGCATTTCTCATGGTAATTACATTATGATTTTGTGATTTTTTTTCATTGTTCAGAAATAATCTTGGTTTTTAACTGTAATCAGCGTTCCAATCATTCCGAAAAATATATAGTTACATTTCTAGAAGAAAGTACATAAGATATCCATCTTTAGATAGATTTTTATTAACGTACACATACAAAAGAAATATTCTTACTGCTTGATGCTAGAAATATCACACAAAAATTCGCTGACAGAGCTGAATACATGAATAAGATACTAAAGAATTTTCTGGAAGTTTTATCGACATGCGTGTACTTTTTGCAGTTAAAAATACTTCTACGGTACTAGAGACTTATAATCTGATATTACAAATAACAGTTGGAAAAATGGCTGAACACAAACGTTAAATATATTTTTTTAAAACAAGTTTTTTAATTCGGTGTAAGTTGTCCTGTTCAGTAACAGTTCAATATATCGGCGTTTTGTATCTTATGAAAGAAATTAGACATTTTCAATTAAAAGACACACCTTTAAAAATATATTACTTTTTTAAAACTGTTTGGAAATAAAAAAAAATAATGCCAAAATTTTAACTCCAATTTAAATTGCCGCCATTTTGTGAAATGTTCTTTTGTCTTAAACATTTTTTAGTTGATTTTAAACTAATTCAATATATTTTAATAATGATTGTGTATTTTTTTAGACCATTATTAAGAACTCAATCATCTGTATGGACTTACTGTGCAGAACGTGCATAGAGAAAATTGAAGGGTTGGGTTGGGTTGATTATTGACGGCCAATTATCTACACTAGGGATATAGGTCCGGGGGGAGTGCCCTTCGTGAGGGTCTTTCTAAGGGAACCTAATCCGTATTTACGCATGGATAAATCCACGGCTCGAAGAAAACCACGAAAACTCCGAACGATTAGGCCGACGGGCGCGATTGGGATCGAACCCAGCACCTCCCGTCTACCAGCTTCGAGAGCACAACCTCTCAGCCACTGGTGGGGCTGAGAAATTTGAAGGAAGATTGATCGACTAAAATATCAACATTTTTATCTTCAAATATTCACAAGTTAGGCAAAAATACAATAAACACAATACCAAAAAAAATTATTATATACATTATTTAAACACAATAAATAAATATCTAATATGCCTTAAAAATTAAGCCGTATTGAAAAAACCTTGCCTTCACGTTATTCACACATAGTTATTTGAATTTGCTTGTACCGGAAGGATTATTTCATAACTGAACTGGTTAAGCGAGTAAAGAAAATAGAGAAATGGGGTATTGTAAAAAAGAAACAAAAATTGGTTATTCCTTTTCGAACGTCTATATTTTTCCTCTTGATTCAAAATTTAACGCATTATTTAATATCAATGTTTTCCTTTAAATTGTTACTTCTTCTATTACCATATTCGTTATTATCGGTTTTCTATATTTCAGTTCTGAACGTAGTGTTCACAATTTTGGAAACCTTTTAGAAAAAGTAGATTTTTAAAGTATATTGAATCATAACGTCACTTTTTTAGTAATAACATAAAAAAGTTTATCGAAGAAAAATATTAAAAAAGAAAATAGAATATAATTCAGCAAAGGTTATTAATGATTTGCTCTTTGTGGAAGGTTATAGCTAACTAAAAAAAAAACAGGACACAACTTGAGGTAAAATGGTTTTCCATCAATTAAAAACGGTCATCGATAAGGAGTATTTAACGAGTCAATCAGATGTCTTCCTGTTTGGTTGAACTAATCTGGCGTTATAACCTTTTACGTTAGGTAATCCAACTGCCCGCATAGCATGCACAGTCACAGTGACGTCATTGTGACGTCACTGTGAGTCACGTACGTCACGTCACATCTGTGACCAAAATGACACCACTTTGTAACGTCACACTGTGATCAAAATGTGAACGTCTTGAAGATCTAAAGAAAACTTAAAATAAACTTTAGAACATCTTATGGCATGAAGAAAATTACTTTTTGACAGCTTTAAAAAATTTTGTGACGTTGCAATGACGTCACTGCCAGTCAAATAAGTCACGTAAAACCTATGACCAAAATGCCAACACTCTGTGACTTCACGGTGTGATTGGAGAGAGAATTTGGAAAAAAACTCATAAAATATAGAATTGAATTATGTCATGTACCTAAATCATTAATAAAAACATTGTCACACATTATTTAAATATATTGTATTTCCAAAATAAAATAATAAATAAATATTTGTCTACATATATGAGGCAGATATTTTTTTACAATTTTCATTGCCATTTTCATGAAATTTAACAAAATATACTATATAATACACAGGTAAAAATCCTTAAATAGAAATTTAGTAACGTAGGAAAGTTTTGGCGGAAAGTAATTCAGAAATAGATCTCCCATTCTAATAAAACTGTTAGCGATTTAGAGATTTGTTAGCATTTTAAATACAAACATTTAATTTTTTTTCCTACCACCGCATAGAACTCATTTGCTAATTTTGTGATACTAAAAATAGTTTAAAAATCTCCAATCTCTTATTATTTTGAGGGGCCACTCAACCCAATCATCAGCTTTCTGTTTAAAAAGTGAGGACACCATTTTTGCGAGTTTGACATCGGGGGTGCTCGGGGTGACCGTCGAACGCGTTCAAGATTTTTCTTGTACTGACTATTTAAGGTGGTTCTCAACTGACCTGCTCCACAACGATTTCTGACATAATTTCTGACTCATTTTTAAACGCAAAGGCATAAAATAGGCAGGACTGACTATGGAAGCAATTTGGAATCGAAATTAGTTTTCCATTTTTTGATAAATAAATTACTTATCGAGTTATAAGCAATTCGTGTCACGTGACGACTGGTTTTTCTCTTTTCTTTCCCTGTTACTTCGGGTATTTGGTTCAAAACGCTGACTTTAACATTCTTTTCTGAAAGATCTTCTGATTTTACTAAAAAATGGAAAACGTCTTTCAATTACAGAGTTTCTGAATAAAAACAAAAGCCAATTTCATGCGTTTCTGAACAAAAACGAATTAAAAATATGTCATAAAGTATATGTCATTCCTATAGCAATTTATTCCAAAACTTGTCAGTGCTTAATAAGATATCACCTCTGTTAAATATATTGCTCTTTTCAATAGAGTGTAAAAAATGAAAAAATCGTATTTAGGAAATCTGATTTCAGAATAGTATTTATATTTATGTCGTAATTATTTTATAAAGACTATTAAATCCATTTTTATTTAAAATTTATGTTTACTTTGGACGCCTAAAACAAATGCAACTGATTAAAAAATATATAAAAATTTAAATTTTCACAGCTTATTTCCAAGAATATTAAACTCTCTCATATAAAAACAGAATATTATAGTTTTATTAGAAGTTATTTGTCAGCCATATAAACTATAAAGCATTTGAAATGTCTTTATTTAACTGTTTTCTTTCTATTCTTTTTCTGGAAACACCTGCTAGATGTTACTTTGTGGTAAATATTACTGCGCAGATCATGATCGCAGATGTTGAGAGCAGACAATTATTTTCATCGGCGGATTAGAGTGTGTGGTGTTTTTTAAGTTTGTGGAAGTATATTGTGGAATTTATACCGTGAAAGTAAATTAACGTTTTAAAGTGAATCGTCCATTTTAACCTATCCTTATGTCTAGCTGGGTGCGTTATTAAGGTCTGCGTGATATTTGATATCTCAGATCTATGAACACACCTAAGCTGGACACTTTGAAAATTAATGCAGTGGATTTGAGTCTCATTTTTCAATGAAAAGGAAGCAGTCAACGACCATTAAAACTTAATCCCTAGAACTGGTGGTTTTACTTATAGATTAGCAGGTAACTTTTAATGTCTTCGCAGTTTTGTTAATAGTGCATATTTAGTAATGGTATATTAATAGTGCATTATTTAAATGTTAAGATGTTTAAATCTTTTTTTTTAATCACTTGTATAAAATTTTATCTTTAATGTTTTAAATCGTTTTAAATAGAGAGTTTGGGAAAAAGCTTAAAGTATTTACTAACAATATATATTCTAAATGTAAAGTGTTATTTATAACGAGGAATGTATTTATATTTTGCGTTTCTCAGTTCAATTTTCATAGTTATTCATTGTAATTAAAAACATTGCAATTTTTAAAACTATTAATATTTGATTTACAATTTGAAAATTTCTTAGCTAGTGGAGGTTTTGAGAAATAATTTTCTGGTATATTTGAAATAATTGCGACAATTTAACTCATTACAAATTTAGTTGTCAAGATATGTCAATATTAGGTGCACAAAAATAATGAATATTGATGAAACAATAAAACAGCTATTCAGTTAAGGTAATTTTTCCAGTTATGTTATCGAATTTTTTCTATAGTAAAAATTGATATTTAAGCTCTGCATTTAGTATTCTATCAAAAATTATAAATAAAATAATTTGTAAAGAAAAAAAGAATATTTTTTTTTCTTTGCGTTTATGATCCGAAGTTTTAAATTTCATTTGCTTCGAAAAATGTTTTATTGCTTGATACAATGTTTATTATTTAATAATATCGCACAATAGGTAGATCTATTATTTAAATGGATTCCTAATATAAATTTTTCACAATGCTTATTTAAAAATCTATACTTTTATTTTCATTAAATTTGTAATCAAATCCAAAATAACTAATTTCTGAATTCATTTTTATTCGGAAACACATGAAATTGGCAGGTGTTCTTATTCAGAATATATGTAATAGAATGGCATTTTCCATTTTTGACAAAAGATGTTTCAGAAAACACTATCAAAGTCGGTGTTTTGAACCGAATTTCCGACGCGCAGCGTCAGAAACGGAAAAAACGTAACCAAAATTGCTCTTAAGCATTTCATTTATCTAAAAATGGAAAACGCTATTCATTCCAAATCGCTTTAATAATCAGGCATGCAAGTGCCAAGCGTTTAAAAATTTGTTCATAAATGTGTCAGAAAGTTTCGTGATACTGAACGAGGGGAAATATGGCAAAGTACACATTTAAAAACTTCAATGTAAAAACTTAAAAGCAAAATAGCATAGTTTTAATTATTGTCAACATTTTTGGTGGTTACATAAAACAAATGGAAGTCGAAGTTATTTTTAAAAGTGGTTATTTGCACAATAAAATTTCATATTATTAAAATATTTAATTTTATTATAATTTTTAATGGATTCATCTATAATTTTTATATTAGTATGCGTTTTTTACATTTATAATTTTCTTGTTTAACGGCTACATTAGCCGGTTTCCCAATCAGATGCAAAGTTTTAATTTGAATACGAGTTGCATAAAAAAATGATTGCCGATCCAATCCTTATCGTCGATCTTATCCGTATTTGATGAAATCTTGTTATCCGAATCTATGCGAAATCATTTATCAGGTTCGGTCGGGTTGTGGGCCTACAGAATTTTTGTTGTTGGGTTAGGGTAAGATTACGGGTTGAATGTAAATATAGTTTCAGTCAACCATCATTCATGTTCAAGTAGACATTCAATCATGTTCAAGAAGTATATAACCGGATTCGTGCATGACTCTAGATCCGAGCCGACATCAGAAATTGTATCGTAACACAATTTCTGATAAAATCTGGTTACTTGGTCGTATGCAAGATTCTATTCTGAACAAGACTTACAGTAAAAACATTATACCCGACTCGGGTCAGATCGGGTTCACGAAAATCAGGTCACACGACAACTAATCCAAATCTATTCTGTAGCCAAACAAATCCAAAAAGATCGATCCGAAGTTTCTGGATTGTATTCGGCTAAAATCTTGTCACCCGACCCGGTGCAGTGTCGTCACAAACGTCACAAACTTGAACCATAAAAAAATTTTGATCCGAACAATCCGTATAGGATTCGGGTAAAATCTGGTCACCCTATCCGATGCAGATTCGTCACATTTTTCACATTGAAGTCGCACGGTGACTTCACAAAGTAGTCACATTGTGAGGTCACAGAAAGCCTTGAAAACGGCCATAACGACCTCCCATTTACGTCACAGTGACTTCACATCGACTTGTTGACACGACAACGTCACGACGACTGTCACAAAGTCACAGTGTGACTTCACAGTGACGTCGCCATGATGTCACCATGCCTTACGGGTGATAGAATGTTCTTTGTCTGTGTGCTATGCGATTGGTATAAATTTGGTACCTGCTTTCAGGCCCTTTAAAATGTCTTGAAAAACATAATAAAAATTTAAAAATATTACAAACGGATGATTGATTACTCAGAAATCGATGCTAAATAGGTGTCTTAAATGAGGTATTTTATTGTTGTGGAAAAATCAGAAAAACATTAGAAGGACACCATAACCAAAAATTGGATTTCTAAACTTTTGAAGGTGACTCAATCGCTACAAAATATACTAGTAAGGGCAAAAAAGGTGCCCGTCAGTGAACGATGGTAAACAAATGAAAATGTCCTGATAAGGTGTCAGAAAAATCGTCTTATTGTATATGTTACTTTCAAAGGCCAAAGTTGGCCAGTGCGCGAATTGGCCAAGAAACCTGACCAAATCCTGATGAACGGGTAACTCGTGACTTGTCCGGCCATTTCCCGAATTGAACAGAAATCCCTGGTCAATATTTGGAGTGCTGATCCAAGGCTGTCCGGTAGTTAGCCCTGATGTGTACGTGGTAGGTTGGCAATATGTTTGTCTGGAGAATTTCTCGCCTGTGTGACATTCTAATACAGCGGAAACATTGAGACTATTGTATTCTTTGTATTCACATAATATTTTGTATGGATATTGTGTGCGGCTATTCTATAATTGTTCTCTATTCTAAAAAAAGTAACTAATACTGTTGTTACCGTAAATGAGTTTATTGTGATCTTTTAATTTTTTCTAGTTATCCTTCAAAAATTATTGCATATAAAAACATAAAATCTGAGAGTTTTATAGATAAATATTTGATAAACACATAGAAGTAGACAGTTTTTAAATCGAAGAATTTTTTAAAGCGTTATTTAATATTGGAAATGCTCAAAATAGCTCAGTTAAATAAGTTTTACAAAATAAAAACTATTCATAGCAATTGAACCATCTTTTGAAAAGCTATTTATTACATTTGAAAATAAATAAAACAAATTATAAATTGTTAAAATTTATAAACTGCTACACTTGATTAGATTGTGGTGTGCAGTGTCCAATTATTCGTTTAATTTGTGTAATTTTTAAGAGACAATACTTTTTTTTTTGAAAAATTTTATTATTTGTATAGATATTTTAAGTTTAGAATAGCCGTTTTTATGTAACGTTCTAGAATTTTAAAATACCAAATAATATATTTACACACTTTTCAATTGAAAAGTATATTTACACTAGGATTTTAAAAAGAAATAAAACTTTAAAATAATTAAATTATAACTGTGCGAAAAGCATTTAATGGTGAAAATTGTCATTTTTTAAACAATATATTCAAAACGATTTGCTTATAGCGTCTAAAATAAAACCTTTCTTCTTGTCGTTACAAAAATCCTTGAGGCAGCAATCTTTTTTAATTACCCATTTTATACAATCTGATTTTCAAATGTGTAATTGATCTTACTTAATACCTAAATCAGTCACCAGCTGTCACGTCAGTAGTGGATGCGGCATTGGAAACCGAAAAATTCCCCAGTCAAACAGAAATTAATGACAACCCGATTGCAAGAGATGATTACCACTAGTTGTGACAATATCATTCAATTTTACGTAATAGGGTAATCTGAGATAAAAAGAGCAAATTGGTGTGTTTTTAGAGCCTGTGTGTGCTTACGGGGGGTGACGAGCTTATGTCGTAAGGAGATAAGCCTCTAGTTTTAAAATAACTATTCTTCCTACGTTTCATGTATGAAAATATCCCTTGTCCAAAATCAAATTTTTTTAAGAAAAACTAGTTTAAAAAATATATATTTTAATTATCATTCTAATGTGAGGCGAGATGTTTTGTCTGGACAGATTTCAAGACATAAAAAATTAAATATATTTTAAAAACTATCTTGTCCGACTTCATCTGCAAATTATCCTTTCAATGAAAAAAATAATCTTAAAATTGGTTAAGTAGAAATTATGCAGAATTACAAAATCAGCTGATGACATTTCTTTTCCAATTTGGCCACAGCCCCTAACCATTTAGCAAACTACTCGGTCGGTTCATGCCATTTCGAAGATAGGGCAACCACCCCCAGCCATTTCGCAAACTGGCCGATAGCCACTACCCATTTCACGAACTGAATGACTGCCTCTAGTTATTTCGTGAATTGGCAGATTTCGGGATTTGGTCGTAACATATAAAAAATGAAATAGCATTATGCATTGTGAAGCGAAGTTGAGTGAAAGGATATCTGATGCAAACTACAGACGTTTGGTATATATGCCACATTTCTACGTTGAAAAAAAAGCTAATTTTATTTTAAAACAAATATTAAAGATTTAAATAAGGCTTAAATGTACGTAAATTGCACAGCGAAATAGTCAGAACATATTTGTAATGAAATAAAAAAATTCCCTATTTCATAGTGGTTTAATAAAATAACTAATAAAAAAATCGAATGATATTTACATTCTGATTTTATTATACCTACCTTGAAAAGCAGTGGGTGTTATGATCTGACATTATATATCACCAAAAGGTGCATGAAGAATTTTCAGGATTACTGGGAATATAAAAACCCAAAAAATGCATAACGAGATATTTTAGCACAAAATCAAGCCTTCCGAACTGATTTTTTCCACAAAAATGAAGCATATTTATTTCTAAAATTTTTAGCTCCATGAGATTTTGCTGCTGCATACAAAAAGTGGCTCCGGTTAAATCACATCCCAGTGCTGTAACGTTTCATCTCTTAAACGAGTTGAATATTTATTTGGAAAACAGCTGTTAAAAAATATCCTCCTTCATAATATTATTACATTATCTTCTAATTATATACAGGGTGATTATAAAAAAATTATCCCGATATATGAGTCCTTAAATATCACACCGTTCACAGAAACTGACTGAAACTTTGGTTTTAAGTATTTTGAGGTATGCGCTTAAGAATCGTATGAAAAACAACAGTTACGGTTACAGTGACAAAATTTTGGAAATTTCAAATGGCAACACCAATTTTTTTATTGGAATGTGATCTTCATAGTGAAAAAACATAAAAAGCGTTGAAACGGTACCTGTAACACGAAAATTGCCGGCGCTAGAGAGACTAAGAAGAAAAGTGAAAACTAACCAATAAAGGACAGAGAAGCAACAGAAAGTAAAACATTTTATAATTCAGTGCTATCCACCATCTGCCGCATGCAACGTGTCTTCGTGTGTGACGTGTAAAATTTGTGAAACACAATAAAATGTTTTGTTTTCTGTTGATTCTCTTTCCTTATTCGTTGTTTTCACTTTTCTTCTTAGTCTGTCTAGCGCCGGCAATTTTCGTGCTACAGGTAGCGTTCCAACGCTTTTTATGGTTTTTCACTATGAAGATCACAATCCAATAAAAAAAAAAAACAGGTGTTGCCATTTGAAATTTTCAAAATTTTGTCACTGTAACCGTAATTGTTAGAGTTTAACTTTTTTTTCATACGATTCTTGAGCGCATACCTCAAAATACTTAAAAACAAAATTTCAGGCAGTTTCTGTGAACGGTGTGATAGTTCAGGACTCGTATATCGGGATAGTTTTTTTTATAATCACCCTGTATTTTCACATATAAACACATTTATGGTAGGAATAAAGGATTTTTCTGAGTCATCAAAATTTTAAACAGAATTTCCTCAAAATATTTCCACAGTTTTAACTTCCGGTAAAAATACAACTCTTTCTTTCTCCTCTCATCTTGTTTCTCATCACTCCATTGTTTTCCTTATTTCAAGCTCTTCCTTTGCTTCTTTCCTTTGCACATATTTTTTTCTTCAATAGTCGATTGTTTTTTTTTTCACTTTGCACTGAAGAGAAATATTTTTTGCAGACTGTTTGAAACAGTTGTAAATTTTAAACAAAGGTTCTTGTGTTTATCTTATAATAAATTTCGATTATTTACATAAGTGAACGACTAATCGAAAAATTATGTTCCTAAAAATAAATTTGTTCCTTGAAAGATGTTCTTTTGAAATATAATAAGTAAATTTTAAATTCTTTTGTGTGTATTAGTTTGCATTGGATCTATTTAAACGACATTTTAAATAGGTAACCTATGAAGACATTTACATCACTTTTGTTTTTCGGTACAGAATATCGCACTGGTAACTTTCAAAAGAAAATTCTAAAAAACATTAATACATAACTAGTTGACCCACCCGGCGTTGCCCAGGCCCGAAATAAAACCTTAAATGAACCCGAAATAAAAAAGACTGATAAGTGATAAAAGTGCTCGTGAGAAAACATTTAAAAAAAAAGTTTTTGTTATCCAGACCCTTTGAATATTATTCACATAACTAACTTATGCTTATGACATGACCTTGCTCATGTCATAAGCATGAGTTAGTTATGTGAATAATATTTCAAGATGGAGGCCTTTTGTTTATAAGTGTATTTGTTACTTAACATCATATTCTGAAGATGGTCGTAGAAGTTGACCGAAACATCAATTCGATGTAATTTTAAAGTTTAATTTTACATAAATATTTATACACCATTCAGTAAAAACGTGTGGTTTACTATACACAAAAAAAAAGTATGCAACAAATTATTCATTAAATATTTAAAGGTCAGTTGGAGTTCATATACTCATATAAATTTATTTCTATTTTAATTTACAGAAGTCAATTCTCTAAAGACGATCGTTTTAAAATCTCTCTATATTTTAACTATCTGAAAATAAAAGTGGCTGTTCTCTGTACGTCAAACGTTTCAAATGAATGTAGTGTTTTCAAATTCTTAAGCTATGTTTTTGAATAGAATATAATTAATTTCGAATAGGGCTCTCATTTAACGTTTTATTTTCAGGCATGTTTTCATTGAATTTAAACAAATTCAATATCCTGTCACGAATATTTAGTTAAAGTAAATATTGTATTAATGTTATTTTTTAATAATAAGAACTTTTTCCTAATCTGACGGTGCAGATAATTTTTGATAAAATTTATTGATCTCGTATTGTGAAGCTTAGTAAGTAAAAATTTCATTTGCTGCAATGTTTATCTAGATATGTAAAAGTATCTATTTTTAAAAGTGAAGATAAATGTTCTGAGAAAATTCTTTTTCTTCAAAAAGATTTTAATTTTATATGTCTTATGTATTTTTTAATACTATACAAGGAATGTTAACGTAGTAAAATCAGAAATATTGACAAAGACTAAATTACAGAACATGTATTTTATATACTTTAATAACATATTATTAAAGAATGCCGTGTCAGTTGACCCATACTTATATAATCATTGTTTAACGATTTTGAACAGTATTGTTAAGTTAGATAATGTTTTACCTTATCCGTGTAAGTGAATTTATTAAAGAAGCAGACGGTTTTGCTTACGCTAATTAATGCAATGCTGAAAAGTACAATGATTTTTAGCATGATGTATGTTCTGGTATAGATAGATCAGATTATAGAATCAAAATGAGATTACAGACAGCAGCAAAGAACTGCAAGAAGAGGAATTGTTGCCCATTTCTTTTGAATTCTTAAATTATATCAAAATTTGCTTTAAGATTTAAAACTATATATATTAGAATTCGGTTTCGTCAAGTGACTAAAAGAAATAAGTTATGAATGTAACTGATGCGCATCTTTTCTCATCTTTAATTAATTTAATAAATAAAAGTTTGATTTAAAAGAAAAATATAACTTGTTCTATGTAATACAAATATATATTTCGAAATAGTATAATACAGAAAATATAAAACGTAAGCCAAAAAGTCTAAAAAAGCATCTGTTGCTCGGAGCACAACACAATATTTATAACTATGCTTTAAACTTAAGTATTCTCATACTGCTCTTGAAAGCATAAAATCCTTCTATTTTTCTATTTTCATGAGTAAGAGTTTCTTATGTCTAAAACATCCGAATAAAAATCCGATGTATATGTCTTGCTCCTGTCTTTAAAGTTGAAGCTCGTCTCTTTTGCGACTTTGTTAATTTTATGGTATTATTAAGATTTTTTTCCTTTTTTTCTTTTTGGCTTTTACTGTATTACATTCGGTGGTCAATATTTTAATATAACTGACAAAGACTAATTTCTTTATAATAAATTATTGGTCATTGAATTTGGTAATTCTTGAGACTAATACAGTTTACTTTTAAGGGGTATAACCTCTTTTCTTCGATAAACAAAAGCAAAACTCTCTGAAAAAATGGATGTGCATTAGGTTAATTTCACAATCTCATTATGCTCAATATTCTATAATTCTATTCTACATACATAAGCAAGATTGTATAATAAATTTTAAGTGTGTATTTTTAAATACAATACAAATAAATATCTACATATTTCTCTTAAAATCATGATGTATAAAAATTGCAATTTAAATTTACAACGTTTTGTGTAGATGCTTAAAACTTAATTATTTTTTGACTGCTCTAAAAACATAATTTCCTTCTTCTTTCTCTTTTTCATAAATAGGAGTTTTTTAGGTCGAAAACCACAGACTTAACATTCTATTTATTGTGTCCGGAATTTTTAAAAGAATACAGAATCTGAAATTCGAATGAAGTTTTAAAGTTCCATGAAGCATTTTTAAAGTCACTAATGGACAAACTTTTATGTATTCATCTCAGTAACTTCGGAAATTGTTGCCCACAAAACTCATGAATTTAAAATTATACGTAAAAACATTTAGTTTAATGCCATCGTAAAATAGATGACATTCATCTTAAATTATTATGAAGAACTTTCGTTGGTGAAAGTTATAAAATAAAAATATGCTGTTTTCTTTAATAAATATTATAGTATTTTTAAAAATACTAAAAGTGCAGTAAAATAATATTTAAGAAATTTGGTTTTTCAGTATACAATACATATATCCACACAACGCACGAATTTTCATTTTTTTAATTATATGTGGACCACATAATATTTTGTGTTTTCTTTTATAAATATTACAGTATTTTTTTTTAATTCTATTAGTGCATTAAAAATAATATTTAATAAATTTCATGTTTTTAGTATACAATAGGCATATTCCTACACTGAATGAATTTTCTTTTGGAGTTATATGTGACCAGATAAAAACAATTTTTTTCTACAAGGGGGGGGAGGGGAGGCTGATACGTTCTAGGCCTGACACAGAGATGGAACAAGTATGACCAAATGACAATGATGTTTCTAACGTGTGATCCTTTAGATGACATGCTGCCGAATTTCAGACGCGGGAGTTTATTGGTTATTGCTTCACGATAAAGTTAAGTAAACAGGTTTTGACATTTTCAAAAAATGGAAAAAATTGAAGTTGAAGCTGCCATAAAATACTTTGTTAAAAAAGGTTTAACACACACGGACATGCAAAAAGAGTTACATTCCACCTTAAAGGATTCTTGTCCTCCATATTCGACGATAAAAAAGTAGGCTGCTTAATTTAAACATGGTAGGCAATCAATTCACGATGATAAACGCTTAGGACGTCCAAAAATCACTACGACCGACTAATTCGTCTCAAAAATTCACAATGCCGTATTGAATGATTGCCAATTGAGATGTGCGAATTTGCTGACATTGCAAACGTCTTGATAGACCATGTCCACTACATTTTACAGGATGTTTTGGGTAATAAAAAGCTTTCCGCTCGATGCATGCCGCGTTTGTTAAACGTCGACCACAAACGCCAAAGAACGAACCTTTCTCAAGAGTCTTTTGAAATGTATTGCGTTACAAATTGAAAAATAAAATGAAATATTGTAAAAAATCTTGTATTTTCTTTGTTAGGCCGAGAACTTCGAACCACCCTCGTACCGAGCTGCACTAAAGAATTCGCACACAAGAGTGTGTCTTAAATGTATTAAGTTGCAAGGGGACTACATTGAAAAATAACATGAAATTTTGTAAAAAATCTTGTGCTTTCACTGTTAGGCCGAGAATGTATCAGACAACCCTCGTATATGAAAACGATGTTTTAAAAAACCGATGATGCTGTATTCATGTAGACAAAAATTGGTTGAATAAACATATATTTATTTTAAAAGTTTGAGCATTAAGTCTTTAATGTACAAAGTTAATTAAATGTGTAAGTGAGAAAATTTTAATTGATTCATATATGTATCACTGCGCAATGTAGGGATATACAATATTCATAGTCAGAATGCATTAATATATTTACATATAATTTTCATGAGACGAATTAAATGAATTATAATGTGACCACATAATATTTTGTTTTCTTTTATAAATATTATAGTATTTTTTTTTTAATTCTAAACGTGCATTAAAAATAATATTTGAGAAATTTCATATTTTTAGTATACAATAGGCATATTCCTACATTGAACAAATTTTTCTTTTGAAATTATATGTGACCAAATAAAAACAATATTTTCTACATGAAAATGATGTTTTCGAAAACCGATGATGCTGTATTCATATAGACAAAAGTTGGTTGAATAAATATATATTTATTTGAAAAGTTTGAGTTTTAAATCTTTAATGTCCAAAGTTAATTAAATGTGTAAGTGGGGAAATTTTAACTGATTCATATATGCATCTCTGGGCAATGTAGAGATATACAATATTCATGAATACATTAATATATTTACATATAATTTTCATGAGACGAATGAAATAATATTTGTATTATATCATATTTATAAAATTAGAAGTAAACAATAAAGAAATTAAAATCGCTTTTTTTTTTTTTTTTTTTTTTTTTTTTTTTTTTTGTATACAAATTTTGCTCTAGGAAACTCATATAGCATTTGCTTACAAACTAGATTCCTTCCATTAAAATTATTGTAATGTCTAGAACTTATTGAAAAGGAATAACAGTACATTTTATTATCAAACGAAACGCAACCAATAATACTGCCTGTATTGCTATTTCATAGAATCGTGCTTAATTTAAACCAATCCTCTTTAAATGCTGTCTACAAAAGAAAAATAATATATTTTTTCTACTCAATAACTAAGAGCATGTGCCTCATGATAAAGGAGTTTGAATTTCTTTTTACGTGTTTCTTGTATTGTGATACTTATTTAACAACCTTGCATTCCAGTATTAATTATAATTTATTTAGTTATTGTACTGCTTTTTGTTAATTCTTTTAATTGTATTATTCGCTTTACAAAGTCTGTGATGACTTTTCTGTTTCAAATAAGCATAAATATTTTTACAAAATTCAAATTGCTTTGAAAAATAACATTTAAAAGAGAAATTTAATAATCACTTTTATTATCACACTAAATATTCATATTGAATAAATGTATAAAATTAAAACATATTTTTAAACTTCAACAAAAGATTATAGAGGTGATTGTTTAAATACCTCATACTGTATCATTTATATTTCAGAATTAAAATGAATTTTAGGCAACATTTTTCAGTAATTATCTGGATAAAAAAAGCTCATGTTGATGGACAAAGCTGAAGTCAGTAATATTTGAATCTTAACCGTATGTCTCAGAAGCGAATTAGATCAAGTTAGAGAAAATACATAAATAATAATTACGCAAATCGGTTGTAATTTGAAATTCTTATTGAAATTTAGAGCAAAAACACTATTTAAAAATATATGTAAAAGGACACGGTTTAACATTTTCATTCAACAACAATTTATTTCAATATGTATGTAACACAAAAACGCATGAAAAATGAGACATACTAACATTTCTTACGGTTTAAAATGTGTAAGAACCAATAAAGATTCTGAAAACATAAAGCCTACAGATCCATGTCGAATGGTGCAAAGGTTAACACAAATTTCTCAATAGCAAAAGATCGCGAGTTTGACTCCGTGTTGGAACAGAACCCTATAAACATATTTTTAGTGAATTTCGAAGTCAGGATTTACTGTCAGGACAAAGTGATGAAAAGGGTAAAGGTACACTTTATTAAGCATTTTCTGATTAGAAATATTAGAAGCATACAATATTTGAACAATTTACAATGATATTTAAAAACATTCGATAAATGGTAACACAAATGGCAGTACAGAGGTATTATGGGTACAGAGGTTTGTAAGGTATTTTTTGTACTGTGAGTTGAAGGATTTATACAAAATTAGCTTAGACATCGTTTTTAAGTGGTATTAGACAATTTTAGGGCTACTCGGGATATCATGGTACTCAGACAATCACGAGTTTTTATCCTCTAGACTAAATAGCAAGTTATGAGTAATCGAAAGTATGGTCAGATTCGATGTCGTTAGGGAGTTTTATTCAAACGATGCGAAGTCAAGATGAATCTGGAGTGGATTTGCGAAGTTTTGATAATTAGTTGTAATTTAATAGAATTATTGTTTTTTAGGTGGTGTGGATGCGTTATATTAAATTTTAGTTATATTAACCCATTTTTAGTTTATAGTTTTGAGTATTAGAACTTCTTTTGATTTTTAAAGTATGAATGCCACCGAGACTTTTAACTGTCTGCACTTGGATAAATGTTAGTTGTTTTCCTAGCTAGATTTCAGGATAAAGACACGTGTCTCAGAACGTAAGGTGTGGTTTTGGGGAGTTAACGTCCATTGATGGAGATTTCTGAACTTTTTTATGTTTACCGTGCCAAGTGGTAACATACCTTATTTAGTTTATAGTTTTGATTGTTAGAACTTCTTCATATTTTCAAAGTATGAATGCCACAGAGACTTTTAACTGTCTGTACTTGGGTAAATGTTAGTTGTTCTCCTAGGTAGAATGCAGGATAAATACACATGTCTCAGAACGTAAGATGTGCTTTTGGGGAGTTAGTGTCCATTGATGGAGATTTCTGAACTTTTTTCCAGTTCACCGTGCCAAGTGGTAACATAACTTAGAATAATATTTTGACTAATACTGGTCTCATAGTCAGTTGATAAAATTAGGTTACCTACTTTTAAAAGCAGTTTAAGTAGAGAAGTAGAAGTTTGTCATATTGTTCAAAATTGAGAAATCTTGATGAACATTGTTGATAGAGTCAAATTTCATAGCTGTATCCAGATAAATTACTAAGATATTCTTCTAAACTTTAATTCTTTCTAAAGATTAAACATTTGTTTAATTTATCGTGTTCTTAAACTATTAGTGGAGGGCTGTTCTCATTTAAACTACTTTCAACCAACCAGGAAATTTATATATTTAGTGAAATAAACTGTGTTTATATATACATATATATATATATATACATATATATATATAATTATTTCAAGTTTGTTCATTTAATGGTGTCGAGCGATCATACTAATGGACCAGAGGGGATTCTACAAGAGGGGCTGTCCTAGGATTATGTATAATTCATAAATCTGTTGAGTATTCTGTTATTTCTCAATCTCCAAAAATGAATTAGCATTTCAGTAGCTTTAGAAAAAATGATTCATAGTTAATGTAACATATCTAACATAGTCATAAATACTCGAAGCTTTGGAGGTATTAAGTTTATTCTATTAACTATTCTCAAATCATTGCTTCTGGATCATTTATGAGAGAAAGAATAACATTTTCAAAAATATAGTTAATTTTAATGCAAAATCATTTAAAATTTAAAACACTATTGCTTTTTGTATGGACCTACAAATTACACTAAAAAATGCCATAAGTATATTGATGGAATTTTTTTACTAAAGGCATTAATCTAAGCAACGGTTAAGAAAAGCTGTTTTCTAATAACGAATAAGAGAATTGAAGAAAATTTTGAAGAAAAATAACGATATTTCATTCAAAATAAAATTATTTATTCTGTATTTTTAAAATTATATTAATTTTTATTTTCAGAAAACATCTAACTTAATTAAACTATTTTAATTAAAAATTTCTTTTATAATTAATAAGGGTTTGATAACGCGATCTCGAAACATATTTGAAGAATTTACTTAAACATTTAATTGCATGGAATGTTATGTGGAAGAAGTTTGTTTTTACAAAAGTTTTAGGAATTCAATTTATGTGTGAGCATGAATCAAGCTACCTTAAATAAAATAAAATCATATCATTTCAAACTGAAAACATTTTTTCACGAGCACTACGTTTTCATAGTGCTAAAACTGCACAAATACATTGATCGATTACTTTACCAGATGCAACGAACTCTTATGAAAGTAATTTATAATAAATCTGTTTTTTAATCAAGAGTTTTTATTTAAGCTAAAAGGATTTAAGCTCTGTAAATTAAAATTCATAATTTTTCTCATTATAAAATATCCGACATAATTATGTTAATTAAAAACATTTTGAAATTAATAATAGTTTTAAAACTAAAATTCGAAATTCATTGTGAGTTACTTAATGAGTTTCAGTTAATATATTCTGATTTAGAACTTATTGATTTTTTACAAAACTTCTATGTCTTATTAATCAAATTTATGAGAAAAAAAGTACGAACAGATGAATACACGCATATTTAAACGTTTGTAATTTACATATATAATTACATACATAATAGAATATCTGTAAACCCATGTTTTTGGTAAACTAGCTGATAAGTAATTTAAGGGACCATGTACGTTTAAAACTAACAAATTACATGTAAAAGTGGCTCTAATATGTACTGCAGTAAATCCACGTCTAATTAACTTTTGGGTATGAAATTTTAAACAATTATTAAAAGAGATATATTCTAATATTTCATGTTCTGAAAAGGAATCTAGATTCATTTTTTTTTCATTTAATTTGAATTTTTTTTTCAATAAATTAATTCACCTTATATGCCTTGCGCGCACGATTTCTCATAATGGAATTGTCGCAGTTAGCCAAAATCTTTTTATTGAGTGGAGATATAATATGTGTTTAAAATGAATTACGCTGAAAAAAATATATAATGATTAGTTCTTGAGAAAAAAGAATTAAAAATTTTAAAAGTTTGAATTTTTTTTAAATAAAAATAGTCATAATTTCTAAATTCCTCACTTAATGAACATAATAGTATATCATTTTGTGCATCTACAAAGTTTACACCTTCATTCAAAATTTCATGAATATTCTACCTAACCAAACCTTAAAAATCATGCGTGCAGTGGCCAAAATCACATACGACCATGGGGTCATTAATTTATATTACTAATGGTAAATATTTATACTAATATCATAATATACATAATATCAATCATGTTTTTCTTTTACGTGGTATGGTCCGCAAACTAATTCGTGTATATAGTTAATCACTGACTATGGTGCCAATACTTTTAATATAAATCTGTTGTAAATTAGATAATGTACATAAAGACTCCAATTAGTTATTATAGGCTGATATCATCATTTGAGTCGTGACAGTACCTTTTCTTTGGATATAATGTTTCACATGAAAGTGTCCACAAAAATCGACCCCACTATCATTAAAAGAAAATTTTTATTTACACTTTCTGATTGTATATTATCTCTTAATAGAGAAACAGCAGAAGCTTTTTTTTTCAAAGCAAGCAGCGCATTCATGACAAAAATTTCTCGCATAAATAAGCCTTTATTTATCTTTCACATAATATAGCAAATATTTTGAGCCTACGCAGAAATATTTCATGTAAAAGTACATTACAATCATACTCGTGAAACGACTTTTCTGGGGTAATAACATTGGATGTTTATCATAAACTACAATATCATTATTTTTATGTAAACCCTTGGTTGTAATGAGTCTCTGTTTAGCAAGAAAAGGTACTAAGCATTTTTAACTTTCTATATGGCGCAATCGTCTCCCTTTTTCATATACTTCTTTAGTTCAGAAAGAATGTTCTATTTTGTATAATCTTTGACAGTAAAATTTTGCTTCATACCATTCTACAGTTGTCAAATGACCTACTTGTTTGTTCATAGGGCTTCTGAGATGATGACTAAATCTGAAAATAAAACTTACAACACGGAAAATAAGCAAATAAGATCAAAAACAAAATATTTAAATACTTAATTTAAGAAGCCAATTTACAAAATTAGAATCTCTAGTTCGATTCTAAAATACTAAAGAATCCTACTTATGAAATTTAAAATCCTTTTACAGCTATATTCATAAGTAGCCATTACAAATATTTATCATACATCGAAACTACTTTCTCAATATAAAGAAATTTGTGCGTGCGTGTAGGTGTAAAGGTTCGCCCGCAAAGTTATTTGAAAATTTAACAAGTTGAAAATTGTACGTCAAACGTGACAAATGAGGTGCGTTCGTACTATAGCTAGTTATATAAATATTCAGATCTTGATGATTTTTAATTCTGTGAAAGGAATTATATCGTCTGCAGATTAATTTCTGTCATAAAATAAGTATCTCGGTCGCTTGACGATTAAACCTCAGAAGCTCCTCCAACAAGAAAGCACCGATTTTTTTTTTTTTAATTCAGATTTCTTAATAAATATTTTTATTAATATCTCCTAAAGTTTTGATTCGAATTTTATAAAATTTGAAATGTCTCGACAAAATTCTCCAAAGATAATATATCTTAAGTTTCAAACCATTCGGTTGGGTAGTTTTTGCGTTGTTATATGCGGACGGACGGACCAAGCGACGACAATAGGTGCTACGTATTTCTATAATTACGAACGCACATAAAAAGAGCCCATGTTACTGTAAAGGTTAACAATCTCTGAGCAAAATAGGGTTCTATCTTCTTCTAATACACTTTTCGGCAAAACAAATATCACGTTTTCGAAAAATTTTGGATATCACTCTGTCATTTATTAATTTTTTGAGCTATGTGACGTTTCAAAGAACGGTTTTTTCTTGCGGATACTATTTCCGAAAGTAGAAAAACATTTACTTAACAAACAAAAGTCATCAAACTGTTTTAACATTAACACAGATTCTGCCGGAACTGACTAGTGGATCAACAAACTTACTGTTCAGGGGCAGCCGACTGCAAGCATCTGCGTTAGAGCGCAAACTACCTTTCCGATATCTGATTTTGTAAGAATATGCAGAAAGTGTCAGAGCCCAGCGTTGAATTCGTGCAGCAGCTATAATTGGGACAGGCTTGTCTTCGGAAAGAAGATTGAATAGGGGTCTATGATCAGTCAACAGGCTGAATGTTCGACGTAATAGATATTTACGGAACTTAGTCACGCCAAACACTAGAGACAGTGCTTCTTTTTCTATGTGACTATAGTTCGTTTCCGCCTTGGTTAATGACCTTGAAGCAAAAGCTATTGGGCGATCACCATCATCAGTTTCATGTGATAAAACAGCTCCGAGACCATAGGGGCTGGCATCACAAGCTAAAACAACTTCTTTCTCGTTGACGAAATGCATTAAGAGACATGAATTTTGTAGCGTTTCTTTAACTTTAGCAAAACGTTCCTTCTGCTCTGCTCCAAATGTTCACGTTGCCTTGTTTTGTAAAAGCTCATACAATGGAGCTAACAGAGTCACCATATTAGGCAGAAATTTTGCATAGTAAATTACTTGACCCAAGAAAGAACGTAATTCATCGACATTCCTTGGATCCGGTGCTTTGGAAATTGCTTCCACTTTTGATTCGACTGGATTTTGATTCACTGTCGATTCGATGGCCCAGGTATTCAACCGACGTCTTTAGAAATTCACATTTGTGAGATTTTAGCTTTATTCAAGCTTCTTGGAGTCTTCCTAGAACAGCACTCAAATTCTGCAATTGTTCACTATCGTCTTTTCCGTAAACTAGAACACCATCTAGGTAAAAGGAAGCTTTCAGCCCATGAAGAATTTTGTCCATCTCTCGTTGAAACATACCTGAGCTGAGGCTACTCCAAAAGGTACTCTGGTATAGCAGAAGAGTCCTTTATACGTATTATTGACTACTAGATCTTTGAATTTTTCATCTAGTAGTAACTGGCAGTGGACATCTCGAAGATCCAGTTTTGAAAATATGTATCCACTTAAAAATTAGGCAAAAATATCTTCAATATTTGGTAGTGGATATTGTTCTAGCTCGGTACAGTTGTTACTCGTCAGTTTGAAATCTCCGCAAATTCTAATACGACCATTTCTCTTTAATACAGGTACAATTAGCGCTGTTGAATCTGCCATCTTTACCGGTTCAAGGATGCCTTCCTTCACAAGGCGAAATATTTCTTCATCGACCTTGTCCCTCAATGCATATGGAATTGGACGTGCTTTGAAAAATTTGGGAGTTGCCGATTAGATTAGACTTGATCCTTCAAAGAATCCTCCGGTGATAGTAAATTCCAGAGCAGAGCGAATGTCGCCGAGACGACAACGGTCAGAAAAATCGTTCTTTGGCGATTTGCATCTTCAATTTCGTTCGCTACGAAAAACTTTTCGAACCGTGCCGTGTAGAGAGTCCGCGATTCATTCGATGCGTCAAATTCTTTTATTTGACCAAAAGAGCCCATCGTTATACTTGTCAACAGTTAGGAGCCCCTCCGATCCGCGTAGTGCCGTGGTTAGGCTTAGTACAGCGCGTGGCGACTCGCTACTCCGCGACCGCGCTTTAGGTTTAGCGCGGCATGGTTGAGATCGGCTTCGTTTTTTCACCACTGAAAACAAAAATTTATTCAAATAAACTGAAATATCCCATCCTCGTCTTTAATGTTGTAAAGATGGTTTGTTATTTAAAAATTGCGAGCGCCATGAGACTGACTGAATACGATAACGAATATTTATTAACAGAGAGACAAGCGCAGTACATCGTGGCTGGCACAAGACTGTCGAACAATAGGCGATACGGCGATCACAGAAGGCGTACAATAGAGGCGCAATTTGTCATGAATCAGATAGAATATAATTAATATACAACAACAATTCTTGTTGAAATCTGGCCCATATAATCCGAGAAAATAAATTAATAAATAATCTCCTCCGTGGAGATTAATATACAGAAACGGTGGTAACCAAGGACTTAAAAAATGTACCGAAATTTATTTAGTACCTCGGACAGGGGGAGAAGGGAACTTCGATCAGAGTATTAATATGATATTTTAATTACGACCGGATACCCCCCTCACCCCTTAAAACTAAACCAGGACCTTTAACATTAACAAGTATCCGTAACTTTTGGAAACTGAAACAAAATGGCCCATTTTTTTTTCTTTGGTTTGCCTTTAAAATTTACGATTCTTTATTAATTCTATCAAGTGTCGATTTGCTATTAAAAAAAAAGTTTCCTGCCGATTTTTTCGATTCTTTCGTAACTAGAAAATTTGTTTGCGTATGTATGCCATTTTCAAGTCACCACCTGAAATAGTTTTAAAAATCTGAATTACCTTGTAATTTCTGGCCTTTCGTATCGGAAAGTAAATGGATAGAGGGACTCCGTTGCGAAAGTTAAATTAATACGACCACCTCAAATGTCTACAGATTTACATATGAAGATAAAAACATCATATAGGATTTTGCACATAACTGAGGCCGAAACAACTACCAATCAAGCATTCTGAGGAAAATATAGTAGCGAAGAGAAAAACAATCACCAAAAACTCAAAAATCGCTGTAGGAAATCTGAATAAATTTTACTGAAAAAATAAGGACAAAATTTGCTGTAATGGGCCGAAAGATTGAAGCTGAATTTCTGCTAGTAATGTGAAAAAATTGCAGCAGAACGTTAAAAAACGCAAAAAAAAATCATAAAGTTTTAAATTAAAAAATCTGATCAAAAGCTCCAAAATCGGGCTTTGATGTGCAAAACTACATACATAGAGATACTTTCCTCTCAAATTTTGTAGCTCTGCGTGCAGAGGTCTCTTCAGAACAAGGTCAACGTGCACACGTATACACACACAAAATTCTATTTATTATAGTTATAGATTATAGATAGATTTATTCAGTGAAATTTTTTATTGCAATGATGAAAAATCAGTCTTATTTATTTCAACGAAATAAATTTATGATTTCATTAATAAATTATTTTAAACGCTTTATCAAGAACTTGTATTTCTTAGCTTAAATAAAACGTATTTATATTTTCATTGAATGAAGCTGATTTCTAAAGGCATTTTCTACATCAATAATGAATGGATTTCTGGAATTGTTCGAATAAATGAATCTGAATAGAACTTCAGAGAAAATTCTATCAATTTTACAAAGATGAATATTCTAATCAATAAAAGATTTGACCGATAATTATGCTCCATGCAGCCGTTAACATCTTATCTCCTCTTGCTTGAATGCCTTACAAATCGACGTAGTTTGCGGGAATTATATTTACAATAATTATTGGAAAGCTGAATATTTAGAAGTTTTTATTGAAAATATTTTAAATATCTAATCGTTATGATGAGAAATTTAGTTTTAAGAACTGGTTCATGTTTTCTCTCATAAATGATAGATTTATTTTACTCGTTTGGTTGTGATTTATGTTATAAACAATTTTCTTTTCTTTTGAAGTAAACAAAAATATTACGTCGGAACATATTTATATTTATATTAAAATCATTAAAATTACAGACATTATATTACAATTACATAAAACATTAAAAACATATTAAAATTGGACGTTTCGGATTTACATGAAATTCCCTCATCAACAAACATTTTTCTTAACGTAAGTCACAGTTCAAAAAGATCAACACATAGAAAATGCAACGTATCAAAATGTGGAGGCCAAAGTTACAGTTATAATAACACGGAGTATTCATTCGGGATTGCAACTGCTTCAGATATACGAAAATTACAGATTTACCTCGTAATGAAGCAGGTACAATCCTAAATGAATACTCCGTGTTATTATAACTGTAACTTTGGCCTTGACATTTTGATAGGTTGCATTTTCTATGTGTTGATATTTTTGAACTGTGACTTACGTTAAGAAAAATGTTTGTGATGAGGGATTTTCATGTAAATCCGAAACGTCCAATTTTAATATATTTTTAATGTTTTATGTAATTGTAATATAATGTCTGTAATTTTAATGATTTTAATATAAAAAATTTCTTTTCGTTTGTTTCATCATTTTGATGTGTATGAATTGAAATTCAAAATCTTCAATAAATATTATAAAGTTATTTAGAATAGTTTGTACCTTTACCTAGACGGAATCAGAATTCAAGGTTTTCTGAAGACAAGAGTTGTCATATTTCTTTTAAAGAAAAGCATTTCTCAATTAAAAAGTTTTAGAGATAAATAACTGTTCAAGTTTTTAGAAAACCGTTTAGGAATGATATTTTGGTTTCAATCATAAATGATAGATTTATTTTATTTGTTTTGTTGTGATTTTATTTATAAAGAAAGTTCGTTTTTATTTATATGAATTGAAATTCAAATTTTTTAATAAATATCACAAAATTTTATTATTCAGACTAGCTTATACTTTTCGCTGAATGGACTCAGCATTCATTCATTCATTCATTCATTTTAAAAAATAGTATTTCTTAATGAAACATATTTAGAGATTATATAGCTTTTCATGTTTCTTGAAAACCTTTTACGATCTGTATCGTGGTTTCTATCATAAATGGTTGATTATTTTATTTATTTTGTTGTGATTTCTTTTAGAAACAAAAATTTTGTTCATTTTGTTTTAATTTACATGAATTGAAATTCAAAATTTTAAATAAATTTAATAAAATTATTTAGTAAAATTATTTAGACTAGCTTGCACATTTCGCTGTTTACGATTTGTGTCATGCACTGAGAAAAATGACACTTTCAAATCTGAGTAAATCGATGTTTTCATTTTGTTATGAAACTTTTTGTTTCAAATATGACGACCCAATGCTTTCGATTCTGGAATACCAGAAATACTCAGAATATTGAAACATGGACATTAGGGTGGTCACAAGTAACATGGGGAAAATTTTTTTTCAACTTATCTTTCGGGGGACCCTCCTAAAATTTGCCAAATAGTTAAAAAATGATATTGGCAAAGTTTCAGCTCAATTGAATAATATTAACCCGTGCCTCATCGAGGTTGAATTATTGAAAAATTCGGATTTTTTGGTGAAAAATTGCAATTTTTTCTTCATTAAGTGAAAACCATTTGTCCTAAAAACCTGATTCTTGTCTTATTTGATAGAAAATGTTTTTGCCTTGAACTTTTACTCTCATCAAAACTTATATTTTGAGACATTTAGCATTTTTTAGGTCAAGTCGTGAACTATATCTTCAAATCTGCATTTTTGAAAAATACATGAAAATAACAGAAGATTAATTCTAATTACTTTTGACCATTTTTTTGTACTTTTTACATTAAAAGACCAAAAAAAAAAAAAAAAAAAAAAAAAAATTATAACTTAAAAAATTTTTACGAATTATAGTTAATTATTAGGTATATAGTTTTGCGCCTCAAAAGAAGAAGCTCTTCAATTTGTATTGCAGTTAAAGTGTATTTAAAATGAACCTCTGAAACTATCTTTTTAATACTTTTGTTTCTTTCTATCGTTAAGAAGTCCATTTTTAGCATCGACGAAACCTTCTGACACCCGGCAGTCGTCAAATGCACCCCTCCTTTTACTATTATTGCCTGGAGGTCCTCTTCTTATTTACAAGGGTGGGAAAGGAGGATTTAGCTAATGTTTGTCTTTCAAGCAGTGAACGTTTGTTTAATGATTTATTTTCTTGTGAAGTTTGAGAGACAATGGATTTAGAACCTTCGCGTTCTAGAGTAATAACTAGCATGAGTTCAAGGCAGAAAGACAAGATTTGTTTAATTGGCTACATGTCTCATCAAATTAATGGCAGTAAGTTACCATTGTCAAGTTTTACGCAGTTTATTTTATATTTGCCAAGTGAATCTGAACACCAGATAAGTTGCTAGACTTACAGTACAGGAAGTTGTACTTGTTTGTGAGAATCCCAAGATACCAACCAGACACTTTAAAGACTGTGTTGCAAAGGCTGAAAAACTTTAGAAAGAGTGGAGAAAACTACAAAAAAACCCCGCTAACAGATCCTATTCCAAATCTCAAAATAAAAAAAAGTAGAATCTTTCAATTCAACGCTTGATGACCTTTTTGATGCTGCTTGTCAAGATGCAATTAAAAACATTACTAAAGAAGACAAGCAGTTTTTGTTACTCCAGAGAAAGAAAGGGCGCCCTGGTTGCATGGGAGGAGTTGACATGAAATTTGTAAAAGCTGAATAATGAAGAGATAAAAGACGAACAGCTGAGATGGCAAGATTGGGAAAAAAAAATTGTAGGTGAGTTTTCACTTTCGTGTTATTTAATACTACTTTGCACATAGTTTTACATTAATTAACACTTTTATTTAATTCAATTTCTTTATTGTTTTTCTCTGTTAAGATTATTTAAATTGATACCATTTTCTTTAAGTGCTTATTATTTTTTTTAGAAGATAAAGTGTAGAACTGGAATCTTTACCAAGCACAAGCACATCAGGGGAAGAGAAGCCTTGTTAAGATGATATGGAAAAGATTTTTCCAGATACAGTGGGAAGTGAGCCAGAAATAAAGAAAAGAAAGGACTCGCGAGGAACTGAAGAGATTATTACTGAAAAAATGTCTTTACTGTTAGATAGATGTAGCATATCTGATAGAGACGCAGTTAGAATAATTTCAGCTATTTTCTAGAAATTATTCTCAGAGCAATTTTTGATTTTAAAGTGGGCATAACCACTGCCCTTCAGCCAGACATAAAAAAAAATTATACTGGGTGGTCTAAGCTGGACAAGACTAAATACAAAAATGCTATTGACGATGAAAATATAAAATATAAAATACTTAATTCGGACGAAATTTCAAGTTTTCTTATCGAGCATTTACAAGATGAACACCCCAGGGATGACTATAAAGAATTTATCCAACTTTGTTTAATTTTTATAGGACATCTTCCATCAAAAGACATTTTTTTCAGAGCACCTGGTGCTATTCATCACACCAAATGGATGGCTAAGGCCATTTATTCTCTCAAAATATATCTTTTCAGGGATCAGTTATCATTAACATATTTAGAAGAAGAAGGTATTGGAGATATTTGTTTGTTTATAATCAATATATATGTAAAAGCATGGTTCAATGATCTCCCTCTGACTTTAGCTCCCAATCAAGACCTACAATTATTAAAATCACTTGTTGACTACAGAAAAATTGATAAACAGGTTGCAGACAAAGCGCTTTCTAAAATGATAAAACATCTTTGGTATCTTAACTCTGAGCAAGTTGCATTTTCATCCTTCGATGATACTTTGCAAAAAACAGTCAAAATAAGTATGGATGAAAATTTAATGTCATTTTAATAAGAAAATGATGATGATGATGATGATAAGGATGTAAGAGCAACAATAGGTTTCAATGAAGTGGAATATCTATTGGACAAAGAAGTCAATTTTTTTGTTTCATCTCAAACTGTAAATATTTTTAGGAGATTTGAGATTAATATGCAATTTTTAAATACTGATCCCGACGTATGGTATGAAAATAAACATTATTTGAAAGCAAAAAAATAGTAAATGGTTTTAAGGTTGTCAATGACGCAGCTGAAAGGGGAATAAAATTAATCTAAGACTTCAATTCCTGTTTAACGAAAGATGAAGAACAAAAACAATTTCTGTTAAAAATTGTATCTGAATGCAGAAAAATTTTCTCAGACTCTTCAAAAGCCACATTATTGAAACCATTACCACCTTAGTGTAATAATTCTAAGTGATAATATTTTATTTCCTTTATAATGATTCGTTTTTTATAACACAACTTTAATAACGAAATGCATTTGAACGTTATTTGTGAGAAGTTTGCTCTTTATTTCTTATAATTAATTCAGTTTAAATTTCGATGTTTTTCATTTACTTTGGATTTTTTTTTAACTAAACCCTTTTTTATGTACAAAATGAAAAAAAAAAGAAATGTAAATTTAAAAGCAGATGAAATGGAATGTTACAATGCTTTTTCATACTTTCATAAAATGTCAATTTTGAGAATTCGGATCATGCTTGGTACTAAAAAATGCGGTATATTTTTAAAACTATAATTTTTTACAAAAAAAAGATGTTTGGTTCTTCAATGCAAAACCATTTTTTATAAAATAAGACCAGCATTAGGTTTCTAGGTTCTTTTGTATTCATTTTATGAAGGGAAAACTATAAATTTTTGCGAAAAATCGCGGTTTTTCTAAACTTTGATCTCAATGAGGCACGGGTTAACATTATCCAAATGAGCTGAAACTTTGGCAATCTCATTTTTCAGCCAATTGGCAACTTTTAGGGGGGTCCCCCCGAAAAAATTCGAAAATTGATTTCTTGTGACCACCCTAATGGACATACTCAAAACTGAGCACATAGAGGTCAGTTCATACTCATTTTTGAAACACGGACGTACTCAAAATTGATTAGAATCAGTTCAAACTCATTTTTGAAACATGGAAATACTCAACAATGAGCACATGGAAGTCAGTTCATACTCATTTTTAAGACATGGGCGTACTCAAATATGAACACATTAAGTTTTATTCTTAAGTGTGTGCATGTTTTCAGAAATGAGTATATACATGTTTCAAACTTGGGTAATTTTGATTCGGAGCCATTTTGACTGTGCGACATACTCAGGTTTGAGTATTTTTTGCTCAGTTTTGAAAATGTTGTTTTTAGAGTGTGGTTTCTATTATAAATGATAGATTTATTTTATTCATTTTCTTGTATTTTTTTTATATAAACAAATGTTTGTTTCGTTTTGTTTTGATGTACATAAATTTAAATTCAAAAGCGTAAATAAATAAATATTACAAAAAGTATTTAGAATATGTTATACATATTGCTGGGTAGACTCAAAATTCAATATTTTCTAAAAAGAGGAGTTGTCATATAACTTTCAAGGAATAACATTTTTAATGAAACTATTTTATAGACATGTAACTTTTATTTTATGTTTGATAAAAAGAAACGTTGTCATTAAAAATTATTATAAGCTACACTGTAAAAAAGAGGGAGTATTTTTACGCTTAATTTGGGTTTATGAAATACCAAATAAGGTTTAAATATGCACTAATTTTGGTGTCAACACTGAATTAAGTGTTATAATACACTTAAAATAGTTTATCTTTACTCTTTCAAAAAGAATCGGTGATATCATACACCCAGAATGACGCTTTCAAATTAATTTGGGAAACCAAAACTCCAATATAGGTGTACAATTTTATCTTGCTATCCAGCGTTTGGTGTTCAGATACACGATGACGTCAGAATGTTGCGTCAGCACACGACAACAGAGAACGAGAATGAAGCAGTCGCCATTTTGCTTTCATTTTAAAACTTCTTATTTGCTGTTGAAAATGCAAGGGAAGCACTTATTTATTTAAGCACCTTATTCATTTAAGAGTACTAAATAGTAGTGGCGCCAACTTATATGGGTCGCTGGGGCCCGAGCCCACCCAATAATTTGCTATCCCAGCTTACCCAATTTCCATTACTATGTTATTTATTTACCTCTGAAACGAAATTTTATTATGTTGACGTTCTCAAAATTGTTTTGTTTGAAAAACAGTGAGACAGACAGGAGGACTGTAAGTAATGAAACAGACGTATAGTTCGATTTTGTTTAAATTTATTCTTCCTGCATATTTTATCTGTACGGCTATAGTGTCAATGGTCACTTATATTAATGACTCACTCAAAATCCTAAAGTACTTAGATAACTGCATTTATTTTCTCGATGTTCATCTTTTTACGCATTTTATTTGTAATCATATCCATTGTATGATAATTGTGATAAATACAATTTTTTTTTATAAGGAAGAGCTCATGACAGTATAATTTAATAAAATTGCTATTTTTATGCAATATTTTTCCCCCTTTTTGTTTGTAGACCCCAAACATATCTAAGTCGAAATTTCTTATGAATTTGGTAGCAAGTTGAAAAAAATATATAACGCCATCTTCAAATAGGAAGTGGGGGGGTGGCAGTTTACTTGATCAGTACCCCTGTACCCCATAGCAGCAAGGTTAGTTTTTGTCACACACAAGATATAAAATTGTAGAAAAATGCAACATGTGTAAAGAGAATTTGAAAAGTAAAGAACATTTGTTATCAACATTTACTATGATTTTCTAAACAAAAGGTTTGTGAATTATTTAAAAAAGTAAATGAAAAATAAAAAGGAGTGGATTATTTATTGTTAGGAAATCAGCTGAAGAAGAACCAACTTTTTCAAAAATTTTACTCATTATAACAGATAGTGATAAAGTTTTTTTTCTTAGAAGATTATGGGAGGAGGGGAGGGGGGGGGAGTGTGCTTTAAATTATCATTTTGGTGCATATAAAATTAAAAAATTGTCTAATAAGGACTATTCAAAAAAATTTTTGGTGGATGCAAGCCTCTTGCAATTTAGATATTCATTTTTCAACTATTACACAAATAGAAACTGGCACATTGTTTTAAAGCATATTTTGGTAACGTTAAATGATGTTTCATACATGGAATGCAATACTTAAAAATGTTTTGTTACATATAAAAATTGTAATATTGTGTGTAGTATATCTTAGCTGGCCATTTTTAACAGTACAAGTACAAGTCCAAAATTACAATTTTAGAAGAAAGTGAAAAATTTCTGTATTCCTGTTTATGTTTCACTGTGTATAGGCTATGTTTGTTAATATCAATGTATTTAACCATGAAATGTGTTTTGATAATGTTAAGTAATAATTATATGCTGTTTGGTTTGGTGCACTGCACTATGCAAACTTTTTTTTCACAATTATGATTAATTAAAACAGTTCTTTACTTTTAACCTTGACTTATGCTCTTTTAAGTGCTTATAAAAATCACTTTTTTATTGTGAAATTGCAAATATACTCATTAAACCAAAGACTTGTCAGGACAGTCTACCTAAGATATGAGTATGTAAATGTCTTCAGAGAAAATTCTATAATTTTTATGTTAACTTTATCTGAGAAAAGTATATGTCTACCCATTGGTTTACAAGCCGTTATAAATTATTATAAGCATTGCTTGCCTATCCAAATTAAGTTATGTTATTTTGTTTATTAATGCATTCAAATTTTTTTTGATATATTTTGAATTTAACTTTTTTTCTTCACAGTATTTCATTATTTCTTACTTAGTTATTACATTCTCTGATTATTATATGATTATTTTCATAGAATACTTTTAGTATTGACAAATATGTATTATACTTTTCAATTCAGTATTAGTTAAATAAATATCATAAAAGTTATTTTGTTCTTAATTCTTGCTATTAAATTTTCGAATAAATTCTGCATACATGGTTACCTGATTATCTATTGGCCAAGTAAGTTATAATCGGAAATATAAGGTGTGTTAGGGTGCCATAGTAAAATATCATTAACAAGTAATACTGTAATTAAATTCAGTGCATTTAAGCCTCTTAAGAATGACATTGAAAATTTATTTTTATTTAAAGTGAGTAACATTTTCCTTGGGGTATTTTTGAGAAAAAAAGAGAAATTAAGCAAAACACAACACATTCATTACTGGGATAATAAAAACTTATGTGTAAATAAGAGTGGGGGATTGCTAAAACTTCTACAATGCTATATTGAATGTGGTTTAAACCCTTTAACTACTAACAATAAGTGCAAATAGTTTCACGTGGCTCCATTGTTAAATATGTAAGTATTTTAATATGAAAAAATACAAAGTCTAACAGAATTTTCTGACTAAGTTTATTTTAACATTTATGTAATCATAACATTTATATTGCTAAATTTCTATGGAATTCTTTTTAATTATAACTGTAATTGAATAAGGCTTTATTAATGGTGGCAACAAAGTTGCTATCATAATTGTTGTAATTAAACACCAGATACTACAGCACCAAATTATTTTTTAAAGCTCTCTTCAAGTCTTTGACCGGAAATCTGTCGTCCCAAATTATCCTACGAGAAAAAGTGATTGACAGGTAATGGACATTTACGTAAAACTACAAGCACATTTTTACTGTATTTTTCCCCTCTTGATTAAAATATAACATATTTTGAAACATTCATAAACTTTTATAATTGAAAAATAATTAGCGATGATTTCAATTACAGATTTGTGAACAGACTTTTAACTACCAATTTCTGAATCAAAGTGAAAAAGATGTCTAATTTTTATGTAAATGTATAACAGTGCAAACATTTTTCTCCATCAGGATAGCAGGGTTAGTGAATTTATTGAGCGGATTTGGAACACCAAGTTTGGTGTGATGCTGCATCTAAGTGGCATATTCTAAATTAGCTAGAAGAACACCCAATTTGGTGTTAAAGCCCACCAAATCAAGATGGCGTTTTATTACTCATTTTTGGAGGCAACTTTGTTGCCACCAAAAGTGGTGTTTCTTTACACTAATTCATTTTTGGTGTTTCTTTACACTAAATAATTTTTGGTGTTTCATTACACCAATATACAAGTGGTGTTTATTTACACCCTTTTTGGTGTAAAGTAACACGAATATTTTTTACAGTATATGATTATAAAATTCCTAATTCAAAACATAAACATATTTCTGCCCTTATTTATACATTAATTTAAAGGGATATTTTTAATGCATTAAATAGAATCTACATTTATTAATTTAAATAATGTGTACATGTATATTCATTAAATAAAAACGATTTCTAAAATCATGTCTGCATAAATAATGAATCGCCTTCTCAAATTCTTCGGCTAAATGAATCCTAATAGAAATTTAGAGAAAATTCTTTCATTTATTCGCAGAATAATACTCTAATCAATAAAAGATCTGACCGATGATTATGCCCCATTCAACCGTTAACATCGTATCTCCTCTTGCCTGAATGCCTTAGAAATCGATGGATCTTGCGGGAAGTAAGATTTGCAACAATTATAGAGAAGCGGAGTATTCGGAATTTATTATTACAAAGATTTGTAACATCGAAGTGTTATAATCAAAAATTCAATTTTACGAACTTTGTCATGGTTTCTATCATAAACTTATTGTAATCGTTTGTGTTGTGTTTTCTTTTAAAAACAAATATTTGGTCTGTTTTATTTTGATGTATAAGGGAAATGATTGTAAAGGCAATTTTAATGTAGAAGGAAATTATTTTTAAATCTAGTTTAAAGCCAGTTCTTAACACATATATTTGAGAGTGTCTTAAAATATTTTCTTCAAATAGTGGTAATTACTGCGTATTCCACGAGGTCGTTTTATGCTGAGCCGCAAGTTAGGCCCACAGTAATGACGAAGAAATTAATTGCGATAGTTATTGACAGCTAATATCTTCTGAAAGAATAATTTACGAATTTTTGGTAATACAATGCAAAAAAAAGACAAACTTTTTTATCTAGGAAAGTATAATATAACCACAAACGAAAATACACAATGATTTATTCTGAGTTACCCACAATTCTAAAAAGCGTTAATTAGAAACACCAGAAACTAATACAATTTTTACATTTAACGAAGCACTTATAAAAAATATATGTGTGTATGCGAAATATATATATGTATGTATACAAGATGGTTGCTTATACATTGCGTATGATATATTTCGTATGTATTCTGTGTTTTTTATTCAAGTGTGTATGTATACAGTAAGATGCATTTCATAAATCGGATGTATGTATGTGTGATGTATGTGTATAAGAAGGATGCGTGCATCGTGAGTATGTTATATTCTGTAGATATTCTATAATTTTGTATTTGAGTGTGTATGTATGTTGTCATGTCTTTTTGATGTAATATGTGTGTAAGATGAATACATGGTAACGTAGCTATGTTTCATTCTGTATCTATTGTGAATTTTTGTATGTAAGTAAATATGTATGTAGGAAGACATCTGTTGGGAAACGTAAGTATGTGTGCAAGATACATGTATGAAAGATTGATGCATATATCGTGATATTGCTAAATTCTGTATGTATTCTAAGCTTTCGTATGTAAATATGTAGCAATATGTACTTTGTAAGTATGAACGGATATATGTAACGTGGGTGAATAGAAGATCGTTGGATGTAATAATGTTCTTGGGTGATTATAAGAAGGATTAAATATGATGTAACTTAAAATTTATAAAATAATTATTCTTTCTAGCCACTTTAGTGCTTAGATAAAATTTGCCAACAATGCAGTTCTACATAACATTACTGATATTAATATGCATTTTTATGCATTAAAAGACGATGTTTTGTGAACTTAGTCTAACTTTGAACGGATTATTACAGCTTTCACCAGGATCGTAGATTTTTAATGTAGTCTTTGTAAATTTAAATTTATCGCATAATTTGGAAAAATAAAATAATAAATTTCACATGAAACATCAAATAATAAAACCCTCTAACAAATTTATAAATAAAAGATGAAGCAAAAACTTTTTTGATATAAAAATTCAATTTTCAGTTACTTATAATACAAAAGCAATTATTATTTCTCATTAGGAACAATTTATTCATGGTACATTTAATTGTTTATTCTGAATTTTTATTATTCAATAAAGAAGTTAAGCAATAAAAAATTTACTCTTTACATTATATTAATAATCATAAGCTTCGATTAATTCCCTGAGTCTGAAATTTCCTTGAAAACAAATTTAGAATAATTGCAAAAACTGAAAGAGAAATTGAAACTAAATAATATTTCGAAAACATTCAGATATCAAATTACAAAACAATTATTTAAATATATATATATTCCTTTAAAACCCCATTTTCGATTAAATAAAATACTGAATGTTTTCGCCAAATTAACTTCTTTTCATTTTTCAAATCAGTTTAAGTAAAACAATCTTTAATAAATTCCCAGCAATAAAGTTTCTTCTTTCATGATGAAATACATTTATTTTTCTTTTTTTTCTAATTATACAGTATCGGATAATAATCTTTACGTTTTGTTTCACAATAAAGCGTATGTATTGAACGTTAAATGGCGATTAGACACAGAATAACCTAATAGAAAATGTGATAAAATGTTTTAATGAGAATCATTATATCCTTTTATATCCTTTTTATCTCTGATATCTGTCTAAAACAATATTATGTTTTAAATAATTCTAATAAATATGACATAAATAGCATACATTTGACAATTTTTAGATTGCATTGCTTGCACCTTGAAAATTGTTATTTAAATATTTTCTAGCATTACACAATGCGTTAAGAGATAGGTTTTTAATTAATAAATTAATTTCACATATTTTTAATTATTTCTTTAGGGCAATCAATTGTTCTTCTGGCCTAGTGGTGTATGTCACCCGGGAACATGCATTTCGAATATTGTTATAAGACTTATAGGGCTCCTCTCCCCTTACGGGGTCAAATAGGGCGTTTTCTGCATTTCTGTGTGTTTTTCCGTTTGCCCTTACCCCCACCCCAGTTTTCTACTCTGGATTCATTCTTGCCTCGCCTCTTTCCCCCTTCGACAACTTGGCTCCTTACGGCAAGGGACGTTGGCCCTATTCAGTTCTCAATTGTCCCCCCATTCCTTATAAATATTTTATAACTCAAACAAACCTTCAATAGTCCCCACATATTGAGAATTTTAAAATAGGACCATTCGGTCGTCTTCCTTAAATTTGTCTTTAATTATTCACTAAGGGCCATAGTTTTCCAGATTTCGGGGGCTTTTGCATTCCACTTTTCCTTTTCCCCTCCTTCCCCCATAATTTTTATCTCACGTTGATTGTTATTCAATTTAAGCACCTTGGATTTCCTTCTAAATTTATATTTTATTCTGCCATTAAATTCTAGTTAAAATACAGTTAGTCCTACCTCCCCCATTGTATCACCATTAGACCTTTCTCTCGCCCTTTCCCCAGTTTTCTACTCGGGATTCATTCTATCTTTACCCTTTCCTCCCTCGATAATTTGGCTCCTTCTGGCAAGGGACGTCGGCTCTATTCACTTCTCATCCCCATCAACCATTTCTTATATATTTTTTATAACTAAAATTAACCATAATGGACCCCGTTGTAGGGTACCCTGATTTCGGAAAATTAGTTCATTGTCCTTAAATCTGCCTTTAGTTTTTTTCTAGGTGACGTAGTTTTTGAGATTTAGAGACTTTAGTCCCCACTTTTTGTTTTCCCTTTTTTCACCCCTCTTAAATTTTATCTCACATTAATGTTTTTTTTTTCAGTTTAAGCACCAAAGCACCATTGTTTTCAGCCCTTTCTGCCTTTAAATTTGCGTTTAATTCAGACAGTAAATTCTAGCTAAAATACAGTTCCTACTAATAAAACATAGATCCTACTAATTTCTCAATTGCTCCTACTCCACATTTCTTATATATTTTTTATAACTAAAATAAACCTTCAATAGACCCCACTTGTAAGAGTATCTCCCTACAGGACTCTTGAGTCCCTAAATATGTCTTTTCTTTTTCGCTAGGGACCATACTTCCCGAGATTTAGGTGACTTTTGCCCCACAATTTTGTTTTTCCTCTTTCCCTCCATTAATTTTTATTTCACATTTATGATTTATCAGTTTAAGCATCTTGGGTCTCAGCCCTTCTTCCCTCTAAATTTCGGACAGTAAATTCTAGTTAAAATACAGTTAACCAACTCTCTTTTCTACCCTTTTTCCCCGTTAGCCTTCTATCACCACATACCCCTACCAGTTTCTGCTCGGGATTCATTCTATCCCCACTCGACAACTTGACTCCTTCCACAAAAGGACGTCGGCCTCATTCCTTTCAGATTACCCTACCTTCCATCCATTATATATCTTTTTTTATCTAAAACAAACCTTCAATGGACCCTACTTGTAGGGTATTTTAATATAGGAGAATTCGATCATGGTCCGTAAATCTGCCTTTTGTCTTTCGTTATGATCCATAGTTTTCGAGATTTAGGGAGGTTTGACCCCCACTTTTCGTTTTTCCCTTTTTACCCCTTTATGTTTATCGCACATTTAGGATTTTTCAGTTTAAGTACTTGGGCATCAGCCCATCCTCCCTGTAAATTTTTATTTAATTCGTCTAGTAAATTCTAGCTAAAAAACATTTAGCCCTCTGTTTTTATCTACCCCTCTTTTCCCTATGTCCTAGTGTTTGAGGCAAAAAGTTTTTATTTGTCTTGTCCTGAATTTTAGTGTTTTTACGATCAATTTCATATGCTCTTCATACGATTAAATATTGGTCAAGCGATCTTTTATCGCTATTTCCTCTCTCTCAAAGCTCAATCAGAAGCAAATTATCGATATATCAGAATTATAGAGCAATCTCCGTCACTATTATCATATGTCCTGCCAGCATAATTGCTAAGTTTTGCAGTTACTGTTTTTAGCTTATCGGTGTGAGAATCGATTGCAGAATTATGGGAAATATTCGATGAATCTATCTTTTGTTATTTTCTAAGATGACGATTTTTCTCGATTGTTGAATTATCGAGAATCGTCCATCAGTAGTCTGCTTTATCTTCATAACTTTTATTGCGTACTTGGAGGTACTTAAATTTAATATATTAGAATGATATATATATATAACTATTTTAACAGAATTATATTTTGCAGAATTCTAGATTTTGTTTATTAATACTGCGAAGTGCGTATTGCTGCAAGGCAAATTTCTGTAAATGAAATACTTACAAATTACAGACTTACAACTAAATGTTGCTATATTTCAGTTTTCTGAAATATATTTCGTTGAAAACTGCTTTCTTTTAATTATTTTCTTTTACTGTTCTTTTACTGTTTCGGTAAAAGTTCAATTTATTTGGATAATTCTGCTTGAGGCACCGCTTCTCTCAGCGATATATATTCTAAATATTTTCTAATCAAGACAAGGAATTTGTACTTATCTGAAAATAAAGAAATTCTTTTTAGATAAAGAATGTTAGTTTCTGTAAAAGAATGAAGCGCTATGCTAAAACTATTTCAGGGAGTCATATTATGTAAAAGAGATCTTATTATTAAGTATTTAAAAATCTCTATCGAACATGATTACTTTCAAATAAATAGAATTCCCAAATTAAATATTTTGAGCGAAATATCAGTGTGCATATTTTTTTTTCTCTATTACATATTTACAAATGATTTTCTAAATAGCACTGAAATATGGAATGATTTCTAAATTTATTCAGATAAGAAAGTCAAGAATATAATTCTATTATTTATACGTATATATATTTCAAGCAGTTAAAATTCTCACTGAATTTTTTGTATTAGATTTATGAAAGCACAGGAGTTATATCTCTGTATAGACATACACGATTCAATATATTAATTTCAGAATGAATGGCAATACCTAATTTTATTCGATTTATATCAGCCCATTTCATAAAGTGAAAACTTAATTTTTAACTGAATGACAATAACTACGTACTAAAAGTAAGAAACAAAGAAATAAGATACTGTATTCAGTTTTCCATAAAAGATCATGCTGGTTGTTGTATACAGGGTGGTCCTAAAATATGTGTAAAAAATGTAAAGGTAGATAGAGGAGACCTAGATAAGAAGATTTCGTATAGGAATATGGGTTCGGAAATGCAGCGTTGAGGCAGTAGAGGGCGCTGTTGAATTCATCGGATGAAAGCGCTTAGCTAGCTTTAATCGTCATTCCCCGCACGGATTTCGAGCAAAATGCATCGTTACACCAATACGGAGCTTGCCGACATGTGTGGGGCTGCGCAAGGAAATTGAGCAGCTGCTCAAAGGATGTACATGGAACGATTCCCGAGAAGGAATCTGCCAGATCGCCGAACATTTGAGCGTCTTAATGGGGAGTTGTGCACGAATGGACCGTTTCATGCTTTCAGGCATGATACGGGAAGCGAAAGATATCGCAGAATTCCTGCAGTGGAAGAAGCAGTAATTCGAACAGTAGAGGATAGTCCTTCAACAAGCTCGAGAGCTTTAAGGCGTGCATTGGGTTTGAAGCACTTCCTTGCGCAGCCCCATACATGAAATGCATATCGGTACGCTCCGTATTGATATAACGATGCATTTTACTAGAAATCCGTGCGGGGAGTGACGATTCAAGCCTGCGCAGCACTTTCATCCTCCGAAATCAACAGCGCCCTCTACTGCCTTAACGCTGCATTTCCGCACCCATATTCCTAAACGAAATCTTCTTATCTAGGTCCTCTCTACCTACCTATACATTTTTGACGTATATTTTAGGACCACCCTGTATAATCAAGAGTCACTTATAAAAATTGCATATGGAATGGAGGAAATTCAGCAAGGAAAGATTTGTATGTCAGGGACACATTTCATGGAAGTTAAAGAATTTTTGTCCGAACACGTATGCAGGCATGCTGGGTAGAAAATAATAATTCCACATCATACATGAAGGTATGATTTGAAGCAAAAAGGTCAAATAGTTAAAAGATCAAGCTTGTAGACAGAGAGCTTTCGTACACGTGTACTCAAAATATGTTGTAAGAAAAGCCTTTTCACTGGGAGGTTGCTACATGGGAGTGGCGTAAAGTGCCAGATTATTCCACGTTTTGGTAATGATCAAGTTAAAGGGAATATTTTGTTACCCTATATAAACTGTAAAAATAAGAGTTTGGTTGCTGCGCCAAAAAGATAAATTCTGAAATAATCAAGATCTTTTTATTGTGAAAGAGTTCGATGATTGATGATGGGAACATTTTATTCTTCAGCAGGACATAGGCTTCGAATTCAAAAAAATTTGCTCAAACAGCACGAAAGCATTATACTTCCTGGACTTTGTTACTGATTAGATTTTGGTGTATATTAACTTGGAGCTGTTATGTCGTGTTATTTGATAGCTATAGTTTTGTTTTTTTATATTACTGACCAGGTCCCTCTCTACCGGGCTTTGTGCCTAGCTTGACGGGTTAGTACCTGACCGCGGGGCGATATACACCTGATCGCAGTATAGCTCTGATCACCTGACAAAGACGTTGTCGGCATCGCTGGAGTCTCTTTAGTCGCTTGCTTCAGTTTTCTTCGTTTGCCGGTTCATGGTTTCTATTTAACTTTGTTGGTTTGGCAGATAAAAAAAAATAAAAAGTGAAGCATTTAAATGGGGGGAAAGTTGGGGGTGTGGGGGGGGGTCCTCACTCTTGCACAATACCCGCACAAACCGCCTGGATCATAACTCGCACTTACAACACGAGGGAAAACCTGTAAAAAATGAGTTAATGCATGGTGTAGGTGTTAGTACATCATGGATTCGTATGCTTTTGATAATTAATAATCTGAAATTAGGATTAATTAACTTACAATTTAGGACTACTCGACCATTAATAATAAAATGGTTCATTTAGAAACATACATCATGTAAAATATTAAAAAAATGAATTAAACACGTTACCATACAAACATACTAACTTACAGACATTCGTACCGTACACGACACACCGTACTAACTTACACACATTCTTTCTTTCTTACTTACAGTTCTGCAATCATACATGCATGCTTTCTAACTTACTTACAAACATATTTATTAACGTCCATACATACATGAATACAAAAAATTTCACATATTATAATATTATAACAATTTAAACTAAATTAAGTCAAATAAATAAATAAAAAGGCTAGTTAGATAATTGGCCAAGTAGAGTTTGTAAAAGGTAAACTGACATGGTAGTGGTTAAGTTGAGTGAATCAGTGTATGGTTACAGCATATGCACAGTAGCAAAGTGAAAGGAGAAAGAGAGGAATTAAAATCCTACACAACGAGATGGTTGTGAGATAAAATGAATGGGCAAAAACAGCATTTATGAAAAGTAATTCGTGGATTGACTTTTGAAAACTAAATGAGGAAGGCCACGGTGCACGGGCTTGAGCCACAGAGACGCATCTGAGCTTTAAGAACATAATCCAGAAAAGTTGAATAAAGAGCGATTGTAGTACTACAACTAGACTAATTCGTGGTTATTTAAGTTAAATTAGTCTTGACTATTATAGGGTGGGGTAAACGCATGCGGGAACTAAAATATTAAAGATTTTTAAAATATATAATAGATTTTAATTTAAAATTAGAATCTGCATGCGACCAATAATGCTAATGACAAGAACTGCGGTTAATAAGGGTAATGATTCTATACTAAAAGTAAATATAATTAAGGTAGGTATTTTAGGCGAATTTAACTTGCGCTGCTCTCTTTACCTTTTCGTTTGGACATTTAGTTTTACCGGTGTTAACTCTGCCATGTGTGGTTGTCTCTGTCGTAGGGTTAATCATTTATATGGTTTTTGTCCCATTTATTAAAAATTTTTGGCATTTTGCGATAAAGCGTCATTCGTTCGTTATTTTTACTTCCACTTCCAGCATGCGGAGTGCTTGAATTTTCTTTCTGACCAACTTGATTACTTGGTGGATGTTTTGATTATGCTGATTATTTATCTGTGACTTGGATCGATGGCCATCAGTTCGTATTAGTATTTAGGATAACTGCAGTCACTTTGCTGAGATTAATTATATTATTTGTTCTTGAACTTAAGAACTATCAGTTCATCTTTAAAAGACTTCCACTCTGCTATAGCGCTGTAGGATGATTTTTATAATGCAAATAAATGCTGAATTTTTTATTTGATTTTTTTGTTTGTTGTACATTATGCTTTTATATATATTTTTTGTAATTTTTCTGTTGTGCAATATCAAATGATCTTACACTGCATCTTTACCTACTTCCACTTTCTTCTTGGAGCTTGATTGAATCCTGAAGATTTGTATATGGCGGTAAGGAAGGTCTTGCGTCTATATTGAACTTTATGAGTTGCAATTTTTCAACTGGGTGAAAAATGTTCAGGTCAGGATATTGGACATTTCCTCGTGTTCTTGTGAGATGTAGCCTACATTGTCAATTAGCCCTCTGGATAGCTATAGTTCATTATCTACTGGGGGGAATTGCTTTAAACTTAATAGGAAAATAGCTGGTAATAGTCTACATACTACTGGGGGGAATTGCTTTAAACTTAATAGGAAAATAGCTGGTAATAATCTACATATAATCTGATTCAGCTTCAGTTTTGATTACTTTGCAGGGGGCGCTGCTCTCTTATGTTTTGGCTGATAAACATTATAGATGTGTCTCGTTTTTTTATTGAATAGAAATGTACCAAATTTTATATTTAAGATTATTAATATAAATGTATATATAGTGATCCAATATTGTCTTTAAACACCCAAAAAGGTGATATGCTTTTCTATGCTCTGCTTTTCAAAATTTGAAATTTAACTGTGCGTTAGAACGACCTAAAATTCATATTCCTAACTGTTAGTTGTGTAATTGTGGTATTTAATTTAATATAATAAAATTATATATGTATGTATATATCGATGATACAAACTCGATTAATTTAAACACAGTTGAGAATTTATTTGAAATAAAGAAGAGGTGCTATGAAATTGCGCTAACAAACTAAAAGGATCTTGTGTCACGTATAAATACTACGAAAATGTTATTTCTATAATTTTATTTTTTTAATTTGCAATTCTTTCATTAAATTAGACAAATACCTTAGACAAATTTTAAATACTCATAAACAAAACAAAAATGAATTTGGTGATATGTTTAATATATTTTTAGCATTTTGCTAGTCTTTTTATTATTTTAAAACGCGATACAAATACAAAAACGCGCCGAAGGTACTTCAGCACTTATATAGCATGTATTTTAAATTTTTCCTTTTATTCACAAAATGATGTGACTTAAAATGTCTCTCTATTTTCAAAATACCAAATTTCTCAAAAGGTTATGTAACATTATGCTTTAGGAATTTCTTTGAATAGTATATTATGTAATCCACCGAAGGGTAGTATTCCCAATTTGAAAAAGAAAGAGTTTAGTTTCAAATTTTCAACATTTGTTTGTGGCGAAAAATGTTTTTTCAATTTTATTATCTTACTTTTAGATGTAACATTACATTAATTTATATGAGTATGTTAGCTTATATAAAATATTTCTTTCCAAACATTGCATAGGTACATTCCTAAATGTAAAATATAGAAACAAGAATTTAATTTGAGATAAATTTTAAACTTAAAATTAAATATTTATAAAAAAAAAAAATTATTTTTATTTTATATATTTCTGCACTTTTCTATAACACTTCCATTGAATTGCATTTGCTTCTACAGCACTTCTATGTAAAGATCTAATTGTTTGTAGAAGTACTGAAAGTATTGGTCGTCGTTATTACTTAGACAACTAAAAATTCACAGTACTATAATAATGTATAGATATTATTTTATAACTTATCCTAGCAAAATATTTAACTAAAAGTTTGTTTCGTACTATTTTCATTTATATTCAAAAATTTTCTATTATATTGAAAATACCTTTTTTCCGACTTTGGCACTCACTACAAAGAAAGTTTGTTTGTAGATCTGTCTGGATATTACACCTATGAACTCCAATGAATTAATCTATTCGGACCATTGGAATGTTGTTATAATTTTGCAAGTCTATCATGTGTCATTAACTACATAACTTTACGAACAATTAATTACAGTCTGTTCCAGCATTTGAATTCTGAATGAGAAAAAATACGTTTATTTCTTAAAATTAACATTAGATTGGATTAAAAATGGATCTTACAAAGACAATGGAAAAATATACTGTTTATTGTTTTACAGGCTGAAATCAGATATTGTGGGGGGTGTATTCTAATACCTTATTTTAAAGATATCAATGGTTAAAATGGGAAGAGAATAATTATTTAATGTATGTATGATGTTACCAATCTCTTAATTGTTTAAGATAAGGAATCCAATGACAGTATTGGAGGCATTTTTTATTATTGATGTATTTTTAAAAATATTATTATATCCATTTAATGGTGTGAATCATTTTAGTTAGGTCTACCAATTTACATAAGTATTGGATCGCTTTAGAATTTTAAATTAATCTCTGGATGTCGTGTACTGCACTCCTGAAAAATTTAGAGAATTGAAGATTTTTTCTATTGCTTTTTTGTTTCGATGACACACGAAAATGTTCGCTTTGATGTGCACATATCCCTCTGAAACACAGACTTTTCCTCAACATGACGTAAAAATTAACTCAGAACTTTCAATCTAAAGCTGCGTTTTATTCACATCACAGGGGTGTTCCGTAAACTGCGCTGCCGGTTACTTTTCAATTCATGAAAACATAGTACACTTTAAAAGTTTTTGTGAACATGACAAAAGATTTTTGGAATTTAATAATATTTTGCTTCTCCAAAAATTATATCATATTTTAATTCATTGTTACTACAGACATATTAGGACTTATTTTTAGGGAATGCTTTACACAAAAATTTTTATATATTAAGAAAATTTCATATCAGATTCTAACAGAACATCACTAACAGGGAAAGTTGCTTAAGTGATAAATTCCGCATTTTATCAAACTTTGGTGGTTTGAAGGTCCTACTTAGATATATAAAAATAACCAGTATGAAATTTGAAATGCTACGCATAAACAAAAACTTTACAGCTGATTGAAATTTTGAGTATTTTAGGCCTTTTATAAGTACGCTGGACATTTTTTATCGAAAACATCTTCCCGTTTCATTTATAATGTGCCATATTATTTTATGTAGTTATTCTTTCATAAGTCTGTTGTAGTTAAAGACGTATCTCATTGTTCTAGAATAGTAAATTCTCAACCCATTCGTTTTACATATATAGAGGTATTATAGTTCCAATTACAAAAAAATATTTGATGCTACTCTTCATTATATTAAAATTCATTTACGTCAAAACAACTGGGGGTTTTTTTTTGTTGTTGTTTAAGTTGTGAAATTTATGTTTGTATATGGTCCCTTGGTCGATTTATTTAAAACTGACTACTGAAATGAAAGAGTGATGTCCAAAAATTGGAAGTTTTGACAGCTTCCATGCTTGTATGCATCTTTTTTAACTCAAAAAATAAAGATGTGTAAAACATTATTCCAATTAAGGAGAAAAATTTCCGTAATGCATACTAGTGAGAAAAATTTAAAAACTTAGCAAAATATCCTGCATGTATTTCTACAAAAAAATAGGCAAATTAAAAATCATCAACGGGGTAAAATATGATTGGGAGAAACAATAAATTAATATGAGATTATGCTTAATTGAATTTCTTTCATCTAAATTTACTTTTTTTTAAATATGGGTAATTTTTATTTTGAAAACAACTAAGAATTTTCTCCATTTGAGGTTATTTACCCGAAGATAGTCCGGAAAACTGTTATTTGTGGTTGAGAGTTATTTTTTTAATTAACTATTGGATGCATTTGTTTATTTAATTTATTTATAAATGTTATACTTAAATTCTTAATAATGGCGTATACTGAGCTATTTTCCACCAAACATCAATTAATTAATATTAGTATATAAGATAAATATTCATGAATGGACAGCCTTTAACTTTTGCATCTAAAAAATTTCAGCATACACTATACGCAAAACTGAAATAACACCAGTTATCTGAAGTATTACAGATTCTATAGATTCTATCAAAATTAATATTTTGAATATATCCGACTGTATTCAAATAATATGCTTTAAGACTATGACAGCCTGTTATAAAGCATTTTATTTGAAAGATATAAATAGATTCTGTTTCCTGGTACTTCACTACACTAATACATACGACATACTTTTGTATGGATTCAATATTTGATCCTGCCTTTTATTTTTCTCGATTCTTGGAAGTTGTAATACAATTCCTATTTCATACAAAAAAAGGCAGACGAAAGTATTGGCTGTTGCATACTTTATTGCAAGGAAATAAACGTAAATATAGTATAGTACATTTTTTTCCCTTTGCTCGGATAAAAAGTTTTCCTGTGCTCATCGGAGATTATAATCTTTCTTTTTATTTATTTGTTCCTTGCAAGTTGCATCATACTACTTCCCTTTTCAGCAAAACGGAAATAAAAATAAGGTTGTTGCGGAAACATGTACATATGCATACAAAAAATTGTTAGACTAATTGTTAATGGCGGTTTCATTCGTTCGCGTGAAAATTTATTTATAATAGCAATGTTTTATAATAAAGTTTAAAATTTGTGCAGTAAAAGAAATTATGTTATAATGAAATTTTTTAATAAATTTATTTTTAAAAAATCGTAAGGAACTTTATTTAAAAGTTTTTCACAAAATAAGCGCTTTAATATCATTGATAGTGGGAAGAAGGTTTTTGGAAATGAATTAATTACGATGCAACTGTTATTTGTTTTATAAATAAAAATACTTATTATTTTTTAAATTGGTATCATTTTTATTTGCAGAATCATATTACGCTTATAAGATTCATGTCCTACAATTATGCCAAATTGCATATTAATAAGTAGTGTTTGAGGAACTAACTTTTGAAAACACAACTTTTGGCAGGAAGAAAAGCATTGGATGCTTAAATTTACTGCAAGAATCTTTAAAGTTTGGCATCAGATACACGGTTGAATATCTTAATATTTACTAATTAATGGGCAACATTCGCACATCTTGCTTTCGGACATTTTCCGTAAATAATATGATATATGATGATAAATACGTTTTTACACATGTTTTTTTATTCATTGTCCATCTACAAAAAAAAGTATTGCCCGTTTTTTACTTTGCATTAAATTACATCCTGTTCTATTAAATTACTAATTTATTTTAAAGTATCGAACCGTCTCGGCACTAATTTGCATGAATAAAACAGTGAAATGGTACATGTTAGTTTATACCGAGAATATTAGCCTAAAAATATATAAATAATGGCAACTTAATAAAGCATTTTAAAATTTTTATTATCAATTCTTAAGGCTATATTTGTAAAAAAAGTATTTTTCCCATGGTACTATTAAATATTTATTACAAAAAGTAAACATTGGTTGATACAATTTGTTTAACTCTGTACCAAACCGCACTAACTATAATACACCAGTTGGTTTGGGACCCAATATGGACATTTTCCCGATAATTAGCGATTGTTAATCAGATAGTCAAACTGACATCAGATATTATTTCTATTTCCTGACTTAAACATAATTAATTACACTTTTTTAGAAAAGACTAATCTTTCCTAATCGTATCCACATCCATCCAATATGAGCAATGCTGGCAACAATGTGATTTTAAGTGTATGCAAGTTACAACAGTGGTTACATCAATGAAAATAACTTGGCGTCAAACAACTAGAGTGTGCTCCAGTTGTTTGTGGACCCGATTACGGAAGAGTTCTCTTTACAAATACTGAGATGACTTAACTTTTTTAAAGTTAATTATACGTAAATTAATACTCGCTAAATACGCCAATTGGCTGCGAACACGATTATCGAACGTCCCTCTTTATTGAAGCCTGTGTAACAAATGATATCTATCTTCCAATTTTCATCATTATAGGACCAATGTTTACGGCTAAGTGTAAATTAGTCTGTCATCGTTAGTTGTGTGACTTTACTGTAACATGCTATACATCGGTATAAGTATTCAATGTAAGCATTATTTCCGACACTATTAGTGGGTCCACAGCCAAGATTGGAGTGAGATATTAGCCAGGAATTCCTAGTATGGAGAAACACACATAGAATAATTGTTACAACAAGGTACTCACTATTGCGCCAAAACACATTCGTTAAAATATACGAGTTGTCTGTTGACCCAATTACGTAAATTTCCCACAATTGGCGAAGGTTAGTCAGATAGTCAAGCTGTCATCCAAAAGTGTTTTCACTCTCTATTACCTGACTTAAACATAATTAATTATCTTTAAAAAGGTTGATCTTCAGTAATCTCTTTTATTAACACTTTCCAACATAGTTGAAAAGTGTTTATGACTTCGGTTTGTTAACACTTTCCAACATAGTTGAAAAGTGTTTATAACTTCGGTTTGTCTGCCGTCTGCGGTCTGTCCGTCTGTCCGTGCTCTAACTCCCGTAAATATTCTTCGATTGTCCTGACATTTTTGTGTGTTATTACCGTTTACTATAGCATATTCTCTATTTCAACAGAAGTGTGTAGCACTTATAGTTTTTTACGAGGACAATCAAAAGAATTCCGTTCCATTACAGTCAATGGAAAATAATCGTTTCAAGTGCATTTTGATGACGGTACGTCATTTAAAACATAATAAATTTATATATAATTACTAAGCGCATTAAAACATGATTTTTGTAGAATATGGGTTGCAAAGCATTTATTATTCATTTACAGGGTCAAACAAAAGAATTCTGTTACACATTGTTCTACGGGGGAAAATCGTTTGCAGTGTAATTTAGTGATATTTCACTATTTGAAGCAGAATGATAATTATATGCATTACACTATAAATTTCTCTCTTGTGTGCATTGCGTTTATTTACAGGGACACACAAAAGATATTGGTTACAGTACGTGTGCGATATTTAGTCTATGTGTGATAAGTGTGTTTTCAACTTTGGTTTGCGTTTTTAAGCGAGTTTTTACTCATTTTTTTCATAGTACGTGTGTGTTTATAAACTCGGTTGATCATATACAGGGCTACACAAGAGTATTCGTAAGTATTACAGACTATGGGAGTGAATTGCTTAAAGGTAGTTTTTAATTGTGTTTACGCATTTTCCTGCTGAACTATATTTAGTAGACTAATACAAGTTTGTGGAATATAAATAAATTCATATACAGGGCTAAGCAAAGATAAAGATACATTGTCGTTTACGGTTGGTAATTGCTGCGAGTGAGTTTTAAGTTCCCTTTTAGCTAAATATATTGTGTGTACAAAAGCCTTTAGATAATATACAGGGCTACACAAAAAATTTCGAGTGCATTTCCATCGATTGACGAAAATTTCTAAATGTGAATAACTATTCTAACTATTCTAGCTGAAATAAATTTTGTCATACTATATATCCACATCTATTGACCATTTGCAAGGCTGCACAAAATAATTCGACTATTTTTTTTTTTTTAACACTGGAAGGTAATTTCGAAAACTGTGTTTTTCAATGTGTTATATGTTTTCTAAACTGTTTACTTAAATATCTTCTTTCACCTTATTTAACGGTGATGTTTCGTTACAGTTTTCTGGCTGTGTTGGATAGTGTTTCATAATCTATGCTTGACGCATGATTTTTCGTACTTGTTTCAACTAATGTTTGCGTCAAGGATACTAAAGACATTATTATCGAAGTAGCTATCAAATATTTGCCACACACGAAAAAAAATAGCTCAACAATGTAGTTAATTTTCTGACAAATACTGCTCACCAAAATGCGTCAGTATACTTTCACTTATAACTCTATAACTAAGCAACGTAGAACAATATTTCATAAATTAAAACTATCTTGAAAGATTATGTAAATAACAGTGCAAATGATTTGTAATTTTCCAGCTGGCGAAAAATGCCCGTGTCGGGATTCGAACCTCGGATATCTTGGCTGAAGCTGCCAATGCTCTACCAACTGAGCCATCTCGGACGAATCTGGAGGACTGAATTCATCCAGTTAACCTTATTTATCATAGCATTATTGTCTGCATTGCCATTTTCAGCCAAGAAAACCCAGGTTTGAATCCTGTCCCGGATATACTTCGTCCAGTTGTAAAATTACAACTAATTTGATTTTTTTACCAATTTGAATAATTGTGTTTAAAAAAAATCTAGTTTTACAGTGCAAGGCCCATCAAAATCGAATGAAAGGTCTTTTAACTTTACTTCTAAATAGTGTTGTCTAAAATTAATCATATTTGATTCTGAGCGCCTCATTTTATTGTTTAAAAAACATCTTTCCGTTCATTTCGCCGTAACAATAGTCAAACAGGAGCAAAAAACAATGGTATTTTGTTTTTGTTTTTCTTGAAATATAGCTTTTATAAAGGAATTTCGTCTATAAATTAAAATACAATTACTTTCCTTTTTAAATATATCATATTTTAAAGTTTCCACGAGCAGGTACGTAGTCGAGCAGAATACTAAATTAATTTAATAAAAGGCTAAGCGAAGATCAATGTGACGATATTTTCTATCTTTTCGTTATAATTGCCGTCAATTGATAGATTTACTACAAACTTTTGTTAAAACATCGTATAAACGAAATAAATTTTTTAAAACTAGAGTTCGTTTTTGTAAAGAAAACAGCATATTGTGTTGTATTACCACACAGTTGATTTTTTGTGTAAGTATGTGTATTTTATCTAAAGAAGTATCCAGATGCTTTTTTATTCGTATTTTGAAGGTTCTTATAGAGAAAATAAACAAAGTTACTATTTAATCTATCGTTTTAGATTTTTTTTTGTTTTCTGTACTAAAAGAAAAATAAAGGCTCAAATTAAAGTACTAAAATAGAGAGAAACGCCTGTATTACTCTAAAATTAAAGTTAAATAGGTTTGTATTTTTATCTCAGTCTTTGGTAAAAATGGTTTATTTACATTTTTAACAATGAGCCTTGAGGAGTATTTCACTTTGACTCAAAGTTATCATACTGATTGATAAATTAACAAGTAACTGATTTTTTCCAATTGCATTAGAGGCTTTTTAATAAATAACTTTTATTCCATCTCGTAAATAAAATCTGTAATAGCTTAGAAAAACCTTAAATTTCTTGGAGTTTCTGTTGTTATTTTATGACAAAATTCTTATCTGTTTCATGGTTTATCATCTATTTTATTCAGAAAAAATTCCTGAAAAGAGAATTCGCTAAAGATGTTGAGCTCTCAAATTAAAAGTTCGGCGACACTTTTACCTGGCAGTGATACAATAAAACGTACAAGCGACATGTTCTACGGTTATATGCTATCATTCTTAATATTTTTCTAAGAAAAGCATTCTTTTATTTTTTTTAATATGCTTTTCTTAATTTTAGATTTTCTTGTTTTCAACAGCATAAGGCGTAAGATTTTTTTACATCAATTTTTATGTTGATAATTGATTTTTTTATGACTCCTGACACTTTTTACGCATTGATAAAGCAAAAGAATTTTTTTTCAAGTTAGAAATATAATACAAAAAACTCTGAATTTTCTTAAATGCAGGGTTTTTCTAAATTAATCTTATTTTTGGAGACAACTGTAGCTACATCTCATGAATAGCATGAGACCATAATTTACATTTAGACTTTCGAAGGCATAGAGAAATGAAAAAAAAATGTACGAACTAAAAAATTATACCTTGAAAAAAATTGTACCAACTGAAACTTTTGTACCATAAAGAAAATTTTGCTACTGACAGAGATTAAAAAATTTATATGTTTGCATTAATTGCAAGTAAAAAGGAAAATGCGCTTGTGTGTGTGTACGTGTGTGGTGTGCAGACGTGACAGCAGCTTCACTAATTTTCTTTGAAAACGTATTGTATATATTATTCATTAAAATGTGTGAATAATTGTGCTGCATATGAGCCCTGCTGTACAAAACAGAAAAGCTCTCGTAAGTACCATTTTAACACTTTCCAACATAGTTCAAAAATGTTTATGAATTTGGTTTGTCGGGTAGTCTGTCTGTGTGTCCGCTTGTCGGGCTGTCTGCCGGGCTGTCCGTACTTCACGTAAATATACTCGGATTGCCATTTATTTGTATATGTTATTTAGACTACCATGGAGTCTTGAGTGTTGAAAATGATGTGTGTAGCATTTGGAGATCATTTCTCAGAGGCACTCAAAAATATTCCGTTACGTCATTGTTTATGGAGGAAAATCGTTCACGGTATATTTTAATGATGTTACATTATATCAAATATACTAAAATTTATATTCATTATAAAGGTGCACCACAAGATGTTTACTGCAGAATATGACGTGCAAAGCACTTATAATTCATTTACAGGGTCAAACAAACGAATTCGGTTACATTACGGTGAAGAAGGGGGAGATTGTTTGCAGCGTATTTTAATGATGTTAAACAATTTCTCACAATATGAAATTTATATGCATTATTGAGACTAGAAGATACTCTGTAGAATATGACGTGATTTGCATAACTGTTATCGTTCAGTTACAGGAGCACACAAAACATTTCGGTTACAGTACTGTCCATGAGCAATAAATGCTGAAAGTGCGTTTTAAGTTGTGGCATGCGTTTTCAAGTTTGACTAAGTTTTTGCATACTGCTTTGTTTGTTTAAATTATATAGATCATGTACAGAGCTACACAAAAGAATTCGTAAGCATTACTGTTTATGAGCGTGGTGTTTGTAATTTAGCTATGCATTTTCTAGCTGAGCTGTATTAGTACATCACTGAGGTGCACTACATGATGCTTAGTATGGATAATGGTGAGCATAGTATTTATTGCTGATTTGCGGATGCACAGAATAGAATTTGGTTACAATATACTATGTGAAATATATAGGGGAGATGGGGGATGAATGGGACATTTTCACAAAAATATTCTTTTTAATATTTTATGTCAGTTATTATCATTATTATATATCACATGTCAAACTTTAAGTGTTTGACTACATCTTATGCACAATATTTGTTCAAGATTATTATTATACAGATACATAAATTAAATTTTTAAAAAACGTGCTTCTATGTCCCAATCATCCCCACAGCAGGGATGAATGGAACAGTAATAGGGATGGATGGGACACAAACATTTTCTTACCTGTATTCAATGTTAAGGACTAGAAGCTGAACAAAAATGCTGCCTTGGCAAAAGCTGAGAGATTATAAATTGTAATATTATCTCCAGGATTATTTGTTAGTCTTGGACTCATGGATCTTGGACTCATCTCAGCTTTGCCTTAAAAGGCCCATAAACGGTGGACTGAAGACGATGGCTACAAAAAGGATGAAATGTTAAAAGAATAATTACCATAAAGTATTAATTTATCAACCTATATAATATTATTAAATTAATAAAAAATTTTCAGTATCCTCTAAGGACGAATGAAGCAGTCCAATAGACTGCTTCATTCATCCCCATTTGAAATGTCCCAATCATCCCCATGATGCATATATTCAATTGTCAGCTATTTTGTTTCAGAAATTAATTTGTCACAATGGTTAATATGCATTCATTTTAATTACCAGTATCGAGCCTTTAAATAAAAAACTACAACATATCTTAATTGTTTATATTGCAAAAGATATTTAAGTAACTTCAAATGTAAAAATAGTTACTTTTAAGCAGCGTTTTCAGGAAATGCAAATTTGAAGAAAACTGAAAACAGCCATGTGCTCTTGCTTTTGGTTCTGAAGCACACTATGGTAGTGAAATCTATGAGGATAGGAAGCAACTAAAAATAAATGTTTATTGCCTGAAATATTGAGAGCGTCCCATCCATCCCTTGTCCCATTCTTCCTCCATCTACCCTACTAGAAATATGCTTTCAATTGCGGTAAATTAACTAGTTTTGTTCATATTACTTAATGTGTATAATTTCTATATGTACAGAGCTGCACAAAACAATTCGAATACATTTCGGCTCATTCACGGAATTTGCTGAAGGGGAATTTTTAACTGTGTTATGCATTTTCTAACTGAACTAAATTTTTGCGCACTATGTATTATATATACAAATCTGTAGATCATAGGTTTACTTAGACGCATATTTTACTTTATTAAACGATAAAGTTTTCTTAGAGTATTCTGAATGTATTGGAAAGTTCTTCATGGTCTAATGCTTGACACATTATTTTCCTTTTTGTTTTGGTTTTATTTTGGTTAAACTATTGAATATTAATCGCTAAACTTGTCTTACCATACCTTCTGACGTCTAAATAAAAGTAAATTACATAAGGACTTTACTTGTTACAAGCCTTTTTACTCGTATATATTTTTCAAGGAAATAACCACTCAATGTTCTTAAAAGTAGTAATGAAACGATTTTTATTATACAATAGATTAAGAATTTGGTGAAAATGAATTCTGCAATTATAAATATTCTAGGCTATCAAGTTACTAAACTAAACCGGTTACATAATGGTCTACGGTGAGGGGAGAGATTGTTTACATCGTATTTTAATGATGTTAAACAATTTCTCAGAATTTTGAATGAATAAAACACATTTTACTGTTCAACCTAAATCATTTTAAAATCCCTGTCAAAAAATATATTTCACATGTTTGCGGCATAATATAATAACACTTCTTTCGCAAAATTTCAAAACACATAAATGTCACTTGAATGTATAGATCTAATCAAGCTCCGTGATCTTCACTAAGTTTTATCTGATGCAATCAAACTTCCAATCTTACAGCTTACGATATTCAAACAAGCCGACTTCGAGATTCACAAGTCTGACAAAAATGGAACGTTGCCATCAATATCTCCACAGAAAAGAAATTCCGAAAAAAAATGGTCTTAGCATGCGCAGCAACGAAAGGTCAAGAGAAGGCGAGGCACGTTTCAAAACCCATCTTACTCAGCACAAACTTCATATTTTATAGTCAGCAAACAACACCAGCTATTGCATTAATTAACATTTGCAAAATGTAAACGAAACTTCAATCTCACTCAATATTTTCACGCATTTGAAACTTAAATTACAAAAGGCAAGGTGTGATCATTTGCACAGTTAGCATACAAGAACAACATTTTCTCATTCACTTGAGTTGCCCACAGAGGTCAGACAGTTGACAAATGGATGTGTGTGACAGCAAACATACAAATAATAAAACGTTATGGTAATTTTTAATTATTATTCTAAGCACACTGGGTCATTTTGACCAGTAGACATTCATACACCTTTTTTAGTACCTTTTCAGCTTTTTTAGCATTACGTTAATATTTACCTTCGTTAACAGTTTTTAGGCACACAACTAAACTTTAAAATGTATCAAAAAAATTATATTTTTAGCCCAACTTTTAGGTAAAATTGACACTTTTGGAAACAGTCTTGTTTAAATGATTTTGTTTTCTTCTATTAAAAGTAATTCGTATGTTAAAATTAATAAAACAACTAGTACAGTTCAAAAGTTATTACAAAAACTGGAAAAAAATCTAAACAATTGGTGTAAACTGTCGGAGATATAGCTTGATAAAGTTAAGCGCTGTTCAATTTGTGCTACGGACGATCGAAAAATGAAGTATATGCCAAGGAATGTTTAAACATATTTCTCTTTAAAAATTTTAAGAAACATTTATTTTAAACTTTCACAAATATTTAAATTAATCTTCGATTTTTTTTAATTGGAATAGTGGCTTTACGAGATTTGAAAAAGAAAACATGATGAAATTCTGAATATCTTACAAAGTTTTGAATGATTGCATTGGGTAGACATAAGGAATGATTGGTGCTACTATGTACTTATGCAGTTATCGTAACCAAAAGCAAAAGACATCTTAGTCAATAAAAACATGAACATAAAAATAATTCTTTGTAGTTAGTCTAAATATCTTTCATGCAAAAATAAAAAAGTAATACAATACTAGCTAAATATAAGGAAATAACCATAATTGATTTTGGACACTTTTGTGAAAAAAAATACAAAGAAGCAAGGAATAAATAATTGAATTTATCAAAATTAATAATTTAATGGATATTTTAATTTTTTACTTCACTGAATTTAATGTATAAACTATTTCAAATAAGGAAAATTAGCGAGTTTTATTATTATATGTAATAATGAAATAATTTATCTGTCTGTAAATAGTTTAATACTGTATGGCGAATTTCACAGTTCTCAGAGTTATGAAACTCCTCATAAAGATATTACAGTAAAACCTGTGAAAACGGAATCACAATGAACTGAGTAAAAATTCCGTTTTACATGTTTCTGTCTTATTAGGTATAATTGTATGATATGACTTCTATTGGAACCAGGAAATGTTTCCGTTTAAGAAAGGATTCGTGTATTGACAGCTTTCGTTTTCACAGGTTTTACTGCATAAAAAAATCAATATATTTGCTTTTATCTGAGAACAGTGGGAAATTGACAAACCGGTATATATTTTTTTTCCTTCAGATAAGATACTGATAAAATTATGTTGGTTGTTTTTCAGTTTAACTTAAAAAAAAATTAAATATCACATCAATAACCACAATTTTGGTTCTTTTAGTCTCGACATACATAGAAAATAGTTGAAAATGAAGATTAAAAATTGTGCATACATAAAACAATCAAAATGTGATCTAATTAAAGCGTAACTAAAACTAAAATAGAAAAATGTATGTAATGCTAAAATAACAAAACATTTTTAATGTCTGATAAGTAAAAGTCTTTAAATAAAATGTCACATTTAATCAGACATAAAAGTTAAAATTGCATAAAATACAATTACTTAAATCCCCTATTTAAAACCGACGCGGTCTACGCTATCCCTTGTGGGGGTCTGTGACTCAGTCTATATTGGCGAAACGGGTCGTACTTGCGCCATTCGTTTTGCCGAGCATAAACGTGCGTATAAATCTGTAGCCTTCAATCAAAACTAGCACAGAATTCTTTGGATACTGACCATATTCCGGATTTCGCAAGTATCGCAGTAATCAGATGCAGCTGCAATAACGTTAAGAGTAGAGTGTTTCTTGAAGATTGGTTCACTCGTACACAGACTTCGCTAATCAATGAATCTTGTGCTGTTCCACCTGAATATACGATCTTACTCTAATGGAGGTTCGTTGAAGTTTTCAAGTTTTAACTGGTTAAACTATTAACTGTAAACATGGTTGAAAATTCTCCGGTCGGCGTACGTAGTTGCACTGATGAGGGGCTAGATTCTAGCCTAAAACGTTTGCATGTCATTTTTAATTTTTAATTGTATTTTATGTCTTATTAAATGTGATATTTTATGTATGTAATGCTGTCCATATGAACCGTTTCATAAACCAATAAATATAGTAAGAGATAATGATAATTTTGTATAGAAAAAAATTCAGTATTGAGATAATTTCTCAGAGTAAAAGAGTTAATCTTCTTAATGAGTATAATTCAGTGCAGGATGTTTCGTAATATTTATTATAATCGACATAGATATATAAACTATATAATGCAAATATAATTATTTTCAGTGGAGGATGTTTTAGAAAAACCTCTATAAATTTAGTCTGAATGTAGGGTGGTTAATAAAATTCTAGGTATTAATAAATATGGAATTTGCTTAAAATTCAAAGGTTAACTGTTTTTTTTTATCCTTACGAAATAGGCTTTCACGACATATCGTATATTGGAAATTGTACGCGTCAAAATATTTGTCTACTATATGAACACACTAGCATATGAACAAGATGCATGTTTGCAACAAGCAAAAAACAATAGTATTTTGTTTTCTTTTTCTTGAAACATAGCTTTCATAAAGCATTTCCGTCTATAAATTAAAATACAATTAATTTCCTCTTTAAATATATGATATTTTAAAGTTTTCACGTGCAGGCACGTAGTTGGGCATAATACTAAATTAATTTAATAAAAGGCTAAGCAAAGATGAATGTGACGACATCTTTTCTTTATGGCATATGACATCCCAAATTATATAGTTAATTTAATAAGCGACAATTCTTTATTTATCTTATTTTTATATAAATAATTCATTTCTTTCATCAAAGGAGTACGGGATTTCATCTAATTAAAAATATTAATAACGCACTGAAAAATATAGTTTCTTTTAAAAATAGGTTTAATAGAATTAGAAAAGAAAGCACTTTCGTATATTTTAAAATTGAAAGAACTGAATATATTGCTTTAAAAAATCTTAGACCTTCTTTTTTAACTCGATTTAAAAAAAAATCTAATACAGTTAAGATAAATGTATATTTCAAAATTAGGAAATTAATATTTCAAAAGTTTCAATTATCATTTCAATTCATATTTTTAATTATCTTAATTAGAATTTTTTTAAACGCATGGTGAAAAATTTTAAAATGTTAGCAAAATAGAAAAATAAGTAGTAGTTAATTTTTGTACATTTGTTAATGAAAAAAACTGGTAATTCAATTAGCAACTTTAGTAATTAATTAATTTCTATACTTTTCCATATCAGTAAACTTAGCGCATAAAGAAGTAAAAACTAAGTGCTGAAAAATGTGAAAAGTGTTAATAATTATTCTAAAAAATATGTTGTTATTATTTTTTTAATATCTAGCTTTATTAATTATCAAATTAAAAGGGTTTTTTTGTAGAAGCTAATATTAGTACTTGTGAAACTAGCCAAATATGAAAGGAATATATAATATTTTTTCATTCAAAATATTTTTTTTATTTCAGATCTTATAGAAATATAGTTTAATTTTTTTTAAATATGTTCAGAATTCCAATGAAAATTTTTGTTTTAATAATTATGATTTTTAGAAATTAGTGACATTTTACTTTATCAATATAAATGTGTTTTTCATAATTATAGAATGAAATTTTCTGCTTTAAAAAGGAAAGTCCCAATCATAAAAATATATGCGTTCGCAAAATCAACTGGCTTTCAAGCTTTTATGAGAACCGTTTAGCAGAAACTGATTGGTTATAACTCTTTCAATTATTGTTTTCCTGTTGTGCAACTAAGATGTCACTAATATGCCACAAACTAACAGAAGTATGTTACAAATAACACACAGATTTTGAAGAATTGAAAAGGATTGAATATCAAAAGGTTATATTTATTTCTCAGTATTTATGAGTGCAAAACTTTTAAATATTTTTTTTCAGTATGACTATGTTCAAATGCAGGAATGTCAGATTACAAATTCTACGATAAATACTAGACGTGGTTGCTAAAAATAGAATTAGATTATTAATTTTTCTTTTACTACGGTAAATAAAATACCTAAACACTTATTTGAAAGAAATTGACAAAATGGCCTAAATTTAAATAGTATATGGGAGTATTCGCTAATAAAGTTCACACTATTCCTTTTAAGTTATTACCAAAACTAAGACGTTTCATTATGCCTCTCTTATATGCATTGTTGAATATAAAGAAGATACTGACCAATAGGGATCTTATTATTACAAATTGCAGTTATTTCATACCTAGCACCTCCCTTAATAACAATAGATATAGCTGATGATCTATAGAATTTACACACAAATTATAAAGGCACTGTGCTCGGATACATTAATGTAACTGTAACCGTATTATTTTGTGAGCCCCTGTAAAGGGACGAAAACTGCTATGCCGTGCATATTCTACAGTAAGTATCTTGTACTGCACCGCACTGATGTATATTAATTTGAATATGTTAGAACTTTTTTTGCTCTTGTACCCCCTGGGGGTAGTGGCACCGACATAATATATAGCCTATGTTGGCGCAGGGATTGTCACCATCAATATGCCACCATCACTTTTGAAATCGGTTTGATAGTTCCAGAGATTACCTCCTACAAACAAACAAACAATCGTTACTTCTTTATAATATTAGTATAGATTTGGATAAACGTGAATTCTTTATTCGCTACCCACATCATGTTGTCATTACCAAATCTAGCGTTGTTGATTAAGTTTTTTACATGAACGGTGCATTACCAACCGAAACACCTTGGTAGTTTTGCACAAGGGTAAAACGATTAAAATTCCTAAAATGGCCCGTTTCATCTCAAGGGATACTGAATCTTATGAAACGTTGTCCTGTTATTTTTTCTCCTGTTTATAGTTTCCCAATTACATATATCTGCTTCATATTTTGGCTAAGTGCCTACTATAGGTCACTTTTGGATATAAAACTTTTTAGTAATTAAAAAACCTGATCTCTGCCTGAGTCCATTTGTGCAAACCGCAATTTTTCATTATAAATTCTTCTTTCATAATTAATTTTTAATGTTAGAATGAACTTATAACGCACTCCCTATATGAAAGAAAAATAGTATAAAAAAATAGTATAATTAAAGAAGGATTCAATTTCAGCTACATCATTCATATTAAAATACTACTGATAATCATTCGTAATAAAAATCTACTATTTGAGCTCTCATTTCAAACTGTTTTGCGTAATGTGATATTTTAGATGACACACGTGTGAGGCATTCAATACACTTGATCACATTCAACAATACTTGATCACATTCAGCAGCACTTGATCGCATTCAACAGCATGTTTAGCCTGTTATCGTTAACTTATTAATGATCATGAATAATTTAATGATTTAATGACACAAAAATAAAAAAGGAATAAAAGAGATAAAAAGAAAAGCTTAAATAAATAAATATATATACATATAAAGATTTTAAAATATAATGACTGCTAAAATCGATATTAGGAAGAATGAATTGAAAATATTTTCTACGAGTGCTACTCACACCGTAAAAAACAAAGTTCAACAGTCACATTTCTTAGCCAATGAAAACTAGAATCTAATACACACCACCTTACATCCTGTGGTTTTTTATTTCTGAAAGTCAGTACTAGATGGCAGCACCTCAAAAATAAGAATTTTAAGTGTCCAGTCGATACTGACATCTATGTTTATAAGTTCTGTTTTTACGGTGATTAGCATTATATATATAGTTCTGTAATGTGTCATGTGTAACTACTTGTGTTGTAATGTGAATTAAAATTGTGTAAAGTAATTCATTTCGCCCACCTCATTGAATATGTATATTTAATTAATTAAGTAATCTAAAAAAAAAAACAGTATAAATGGCGACGAGGGAAAAGGTTCTCACCGGAATATATTTAAAAAGATATTTCGTGTCGAACGCAAAATGTCTTTACTTCTGATTTAGCTCTACAAATACGTGATGTTTTATCCTGCTAAAGTTATGCTATAACTAGATTTTCTGAGAAAAGTTTCGTCAATTACGGGGGGTGATAAGTCTATATATATTTTTTTCTGAAGTAAATAAAGTACAAGTATGTTTCAAAATTTTAAGTAGTTTAGTGATTCAATTAGATCTTTCAGTCATACGTTAAAAGGTTGGAACAAAGTTTTATACTTCATGATTTGAAACAGGAAAAGAAGGTACCTGCAATAATATCGTGCATGGGTCCAAAATTGTATAATTTCTTATGCGAGATATGTTTTCCTAAAAATGCTGAATCTTTGAAATATGAGGAAATTGTTGATATCCTGTTAAAGAACTTAAGCCTCGCCCCTAATAAATTTTGTCAAAGAATAAAGTTTCGTAATTCTTATCAAAATAAAAATGAATTTATACAAGATTTTGCTGCTAAATAAAAAAAATGACAACTTTTTGTGCTTTTGCTGATGAAACATTAAATGAAAATGTTTTGGAACAGTTTCTTAGACGTTTAAAAAATGAACGTATTCAGAGTAAATTACTTACGCAAGTAGAGGATTTAACTTTTGAGAAAGCCATTGAAAAAGCAATTATTTCGCAAAATAATTTACCCTATTTTCGCAAAATAATTTACTTTATTTTCGCAAAATAATCTACCCTAGGTAAAAGATATTTTTCATCCTTCAAAAATGTATTTACTCAGAATTTTCCTTATTTACATTATTGTTAACTTTCTGTTTTTGAAAATTATTTGAAATTTATTGGGTTGTACATTTTTAAGACACGCAAGCGTATTTATATTACATTTTTTATGCTTCAATTCAGAAATATCAATTTTGTTATTTTGCGAAATGATTGCTTTTTCAATGGCTTTCTCAAAAGTTAAATCCTCTACTTGCGTAAGTAATTTACTCTGAATAATTTCATTTTTTTTAAACCTCTAAGAAACTGCTCCAAAAGATTTTCATTTAGTGTTTCACCAGCAAAAGCACAAAAATGTGTACTTTTTTTTATTTAGCAGAAAAATCATCCATAAATTCATTTTTATTTTGATAAGAATTACGAAACTTTATTCTTTGACAAAATGTATTAGGGTGCTTTAGTGCTTTAACATCTTAGTAGGTTAGGGTGTTTTAGTAGCTTAGGTGCTTTAACAGAATATCAACAATTTCCTCATATTTCAAAGCATGCTAGCTACATTAGGTGGTGGTTTGCATTTTACAAAAAATTATTTAAATCAAGCCTATCTTCAGTTACCTGTAGACGAAAAGTCACATAAGTTATTAACTATAAACAATTCTAAGTGCGTATTCCAATTTTTAAAGTCACCAATGGGTCTTACTAGTTCTCCAGCAATATGGCAAAGATCAATTGACAAAGTTTAAGTGGTATTGATGGTGTTACAGTTTTCAATGATGATATTGGTGTTATAGGGGAAAATGGTGAAATTCATTTGAAAAGACTAAATCAATTGTTAGAAAGATTATGTAAATATAATATTAGAATAAATAAAGACAAATAAATTTTTATGACTGATCATATTACATATTGTGGTTATAAAATTGATAAAGAAGGTATTCATAAAACACAAGATAAAGTAGATGTTATTCCTAAATGCTCCTTGACCAATAAATGTGTCACAAGTTAAAGCTTTTCTAGACTTAGTTACATATTATTCTAAATTTGTACCACATTTATCTACAATTGCTCATATTTTAAACCAATTGCTCAAAAAGAATGTGAAATTTATATGGTTTCCTGTTTGTGAACGAGCATTTAAAAATATAAAAAATGAGATTATTTCAGAAAGAGTCCTTAAACATTTCAACTCTAAATTACCTTTAGTGTTAGCAAACGATGCTTCTCCGTATGGTATCTCTGCAGTTCTTTCACATGTGATACCAGATAACATGGCAAAACCAATTGGTTTTGTGACCAGAACTCTCACTAATGCAGAAAAAAGGTACAGCCAGGTGGATAAGGAAGTACTAGCTATCATTATTGATTTAAAGCAATTTTTTCAGTATTTATATGGTAACAAATTTACTTTAATTACGGATAGTAAACCACTTGTGTCTATTTTTTCTCCTACTAAGAATATTCCTGTGCTTTCAGCTGCTAGAGTGCAAAGATATGCATTATATTTACAAACGTTTAAATATGATATTCGTTATAAGAAAACATCCGAACATGGAAATGTCGATGCTCTTTCACGACTTCCATTAAGCAGTGAAGATTTACCTCCGCAATTAAATTCAAGTAATGTAATTGATGAATCTGAATTTTTTCAAATTAATCAAATTTCTACTTTACCTTTAAATGCCAAATCAGTTGCTGTAGCGACAAAATCTGATCCGTTATTACGGCAAATTTTTCATCATCTAATTTCTGGTTCTCCAATTCCAAAAACTTTACTTTTTGGAGACAAGGAAGAGGAATTTACTCTTCAACATATTTGTATTTTAAGATGATGTAGAGTAGTTATCCCTAAAATTGATAGAAAACTAATTTTAAATGATTTGCTCTTTGGGCATTTCGTGTAGTGAAGATGAAGTCCTTAGCTCGATGTTTTGTATGGTGGCCAGGAATTGACCAAGATGTTGAAGATCTTGCACGAAATTGCACTACCTGCGTCAGTTTAAAAAATAATTCTCCCAAGGTAGATACACATCATTGTAAATGGCCTACAGCTCCATAGCAAAGAATTCATATTAATTATTTTGGTCCTGTTATGGGTTAAATGCTTTTCCTTCTGGTTGATGCTCATAGCAAATGGCCAGAAGTTTTCATCGTTCCTAACACAACTTCAGAACATACGATTACTTGTCTGTTTTCTCTTTTTGCCAGAAACGGGTATCCTACATCTCTGGTTTCTGATAATGCTAAACAATTTACTTCTGAATAATTTGAGACAATCTTAAAGAATCATGGTGTAAAATATAGATTTACTGCTCCATACTATCCAGATACAAATGGTCAGGCCGAGATATATGTGCAAATTCTTAAACGTGCATTAACATCCTTATATTCAGAAACTCTCAGGTACTTTACAAATGAAATTAAATAACTTTCTTTTACAGTATAGAAAGATGCCTCATGTTACAACGGAGGATCGTCCTTCATCTCTATTTCTAAAGCGGCATATTAGAACGAAAATAGATTTGATACTTCCAAACGTTACAAATTTTGTTCTTGATAAGCAAGATGCGAGAAATGCCAATACTAAAGTAAAAGAATTTCAAATTAACCAGAAAGCGGCTGTTAGAAATTATACTCCTGAAGCCCAGTGGAAAATTGGTCGCATTATTGCAAGAGAGGACAATTTACATTATAGAATTCAAGTTGGTTCAAATATTTGGAAAATACATGTAGATCAAATAACTAATGTCTGTTCAAAGCAGTGGCGCACCCAAGGGGGGGGCCAAGGGGCCCTGGCCCCCCCCAAAGGAAAAGTGAGAAAACACTAGAAAAATATCTAAAATATTTATGGAAGCAAAGTTCGTTCGTTTTTTTTTTTTTTTTTTTTTTTTTTTTTTTTTTTTTTTTTTTTTTGTGCGTGTGTGTAAAAAAATCCTATAAAAGACCCTATAATACATAGTACAATCCCCGTAGTACCATGCAATAAAAAACAATTAAAAAAAAGATGACGTTTTAAGAGGTTTTTCCCCATAAATGTGTGCTGCTTTAGAAAACATTTATTTTATTGCGAGAATGAAAACAAAGTTGCCAAGAAAGCGATCACCGCCAAAAAATGACAACCTTTGACATGTTTTTTTTCAGTTTTCACTCGGTCGAACAATCGAGTCTGGCGCCGGCATCTAAATTCGGAAAGTTCTCTGGTAAGTTACATTTCATATTTTTAAAATTTCTGTTTTTTTTAATTTTGAATGAACGATTATAATCATGTGTTAAAACAAGCATTTATATGTAGAATATGCAAGTAATTAAGATATATAATGAAACCTCATTAAGACGAGCACGCTTAAGGCTAAGGCTGTTCTCAAATCCAAAGGGGCTACTTTCGGACACCTTTATTTTATTCATTTTGTTCGGAAACGAATGCAATTTGCAGGTATTCTTGTTCAAAAACCATATAATCGAAAAACTTTTCCATTTTTTTTGGTAAAGACAGAAGATCTTTCAGTCAGAAAATATTGTCAAAGTTGGCGTTTTGAACCGAATTTCTGGAGCTTGAACACGAGAAAGAAAAAAACGTGTCGTCACGTGACACGAATCACTTATATCTGGATAAATAATTTAGTCATCAAAAAATGGAAAACTCATTTCGATTCCAAATCGCTTCAATGCCAATTTTATGCCTTTGAGTTTAAAAATGAGTCAGAAAGTTTCGCATTCTTGAGCAGGTCATTTGAGAACAACCTTAAGAACTTTTTAAAATTTATTTCTATTTGAGATTTTGTATAAATATTAATAATAACATTGCTTTACAAATGTAATTTTAAAAAATCCCTGATGGCTCGGCCTAAAGGCACAGGTAGATTTCGAAGACGCAAACCGTGGGGCGCCTGTTAATTGGGAATTTCAGAAGAAATGACCTTTTTGAAATGATGCGGCAGTTGGGGCCGCCCACTTCGAAATCTACCTGTGTCTCAGGGAGGAGCCGGCATATATATATATTTCTTTTTATTTATTTATTTATTTGTTTATTTATTTATTTTTTGTTAAAAGGGTTGGTCCTATAAAAAAATTGTCAGTATAAAAGTTGTAGATAATATTAAGAGGATTTATAATAAATTTAAGCGGCTTTGATATCTTGTGAACTGACAAAGTTATGAATTTTTTTCTTCTTAAACTCCTATATTTTCACCTCCTTGAGGCCATTTTTAATGATATCAAAAATCTGTCATACATAAATTTTTGGCCCTTTTCCTATAGAAGTAATAATAACTTTAAACGGATTCGATACGTATCATAATTAAGAAGTTATGGGTTTTTTTCTTTTTTCACAAAATGCCCTCCTTTCTACCCCCTTTCCCCCTAGGTTCGATTTTACAAATTAACGAACTTGACCGAGATTTTATGTATCAGTTTGGAAGAGATTTGTACAGAATTATTGAAGTTATTGTGTCCATAAAAAAGTGATATATAATTTTTGAACTGGGGGTGGTTTTGGGTTCTGTGAGTCATGATCGGCGTAGATCTGCAAAAATTTTCCAGAAATTCCAACACAGGGGAGAATGTAATAGGTAGTATTTCTTAAGAAATCTACCTAATATTCTTCACTTATTTAATAAAAAAAAAAAAATCAAAATGCTCCATTCGTACCGAATTTCAATTTTTTCTTCGACTTCATATTAAAAATATTTAACAATACAACACAAAAAAAAAAAATTATGTACACTAACTTTTGAATACAAAAGTTTTTTTTTTTCTTTTCTGGGTTTGAACTGGATTTTTATCAAAATATCACAACATTTTTCATCGCATTTTATGGTACTTAATATAACTGTATTCTTAATCCAATACACAGCTTTGTTAAAGTATGTATAATAAATATTTCTGTCAAGTTTCATGAAATTCGGACAAAATTTGGATCGCAAGCCATTTAAAGATTTTGAATTTTGTATTTCAGTTTAATTAAATATTTCAAATGCTTCTAATTTTGTTTAAAATTATGTGATTTCGAGCGGTTTTTTGCGAGAGAGAAAGCCGGATTCGAATAATTTTATAATATATATATATATATATATATATATATATATATATATACTAATAAAAGAAAGTTTCGCTCTCTGTGTGTGTGTGTGTCTGTCTGCGATGGTTAGGAAAATTTAGCGCACCTAGAAGTCTGTAAATTTAGATTTAAATAGTCCAAACCATTGACTAGAAATATAAATGGACAGCGGACTAGCAACCCTTTCTTGAAGAAAACATGTCCTTTCCTCCAGCAGGTGTGGAGGAAGAATATTCTGCCAAACAGGTTTTTTTTCGCGCCAAACTGTCACGGAAATTATATTTCTAGTCAATGGTCCAAACCCTCTCCTGGTATACCTGAGTCTCAGAATTTTAATATTTTGATAATTACTCTAGATATTAATTAGAATATCATTAAACATCGCATCGAAAATGCCATCTTTTAAATCAAAATGGCTAAAGAAAAGAACTGTTGTTGTGGATTTGCAAGCGAAAATGAACGAATTCGAAATTATTTTACTAATTAGCGAATTCTAAAAAAAACTAATTAAGATATCAATATGAAAATTTCTGAGCATATGTAAAAAATAATTCTGCATCCGTCTATGCAATTTTTGGAAAATTCGGCCGGTAATTTTTCTTAATTTATGCAAAAAACTGCTAAAAATCTGCTGGCGCCAGTAAAAAAAATCCCAGAAAGTTTCAGACAGGGATCTGCTTTCATTAAAAACTGAACTACAAAGAGATCTGTTTCTCTGGCCGATCCCTCCATTTAGTTTGCGAAAAAGAAAGGAAATAATTGCCAATTTTTACTAATGAACAAAAATTTAGATAACTAATTAAGATATAGATCTGAAATTGAGGATGGGAGGTGTTGTCATATGTTGTCATTGTGGGAGGTGTTTGCCGGCTATTTTAGCGTAGCGTCTTCGTTATGTTCTATTTATCAGAAAAATTTAATAATTTTTTTAATGATCGCGTTACTGTAGGTGAGTTGGGTTGGGTTGATTATTGACGGCCAATTATCTACACTAGGGATATAGGCCCGGGGGGAGTGCCCTTCGTGGGGGTCTTTCTAAGGGAACCTAATCCGTATTTACGCATGGATAAATCCACGGCTCGAAGAAAACCACGAAAACTCCGAACGATTAGGCCGACGGGCGCGATTGGGATCGAACCCAGCACCTCCCGTCTACCAGCTTCGAGAGCAGAACCTCTCGGCCACTGGTGGGGGTACTGTAGGTGAAGGTGGTTTTCTTGAACAAATTATTCGTTATATTTGCGGGTATGGGGAGGGAGGGGTTGACGCATTGCTCTGAGATTGTTATTATTTCGGGCCCGGGCAACGCCGGGCGGGTAGCTAGTATATATATATATATATATATATATATATATATATATATATATTACAATATTAATAACATTTTCCTCTTAATACGAATTACTGATAATACAAACACAAAGCAATTTTCCATCCCCACTCTAGTGTATAACATTGTTCAGTATTCGGTAATATGAATTATGGTTATTAATTTATTATTTTATGGTCCCTCCGACTTTGACTGTGTGTCTGTATATATATATATATATATATATATATATATATGTGTGTGTGATATATATATATATATATATATATATATATATATATATCATAGTTTTAAACTATTCCCAACTCTTAAAATAAAAAAAAAAAATTAAAAAAATTCAATTTTGGTTCCGAAGGTTTCTTACAACTCGTAATTTTTGCAATTAAACTTTTAAAGCTTATTATTATTATTATCATTTTATAAGTTAAACGTTTTCCATCTATGTGAGTGCTTAAAAATTTTTTAAGTATGCCGACAGTTTTCTTCTTCTTTATCTATTTAAATATAATTAATATTTTTCCAAATATATACATTTTAATTCGGAATTAATTTTATTTTCATACATCATGTAATGCTTGTAATTTCGCTGTTTAAAAATAAGAAGTAATTAATTTGCTCAACTAAAATATTTTATTTCCGTATTATCAAAATTTTTAATATATATATGTAACTTAACAAAATAGCTTAATGTAATTTAAATTTTGTTCATGAAGCAATAACGGTCTTGAGGAAAACAAATTGTTGAAATGAAAAATATACTTCTGAGAGAAAGTGTTTCGAAATTTTTATTTCTAGTCACGTGTTTGAACGAGAGGTTAGAAATTTCACTTTGAGTAAAATTTTCTAATTCTTTCTTCTTCTTCTTTTTTTTTTTTTTTAATTGGAGTTTTATGAATTCTTTGTTGTAAGCTCGTTGAACTGGTAATTTTGTACTTTGAATTCATATTATCGCCAACTAAGCAAAACATTTCAAAAGTGAAACACGAAAGAAAATAAATACTGTTTACAATCATATTATAATAAAATTATCAAATAATTATAAATAATTGCCATTTTCCAATTGTTCTTTTAAATTTTGTCAGTTGTGTTATAAAAACATAAACACAAATGTTGAAACACAAATCTAATACACACATGAATGCACCAAGTATTCACCTCAACACTGAATAGTTGGTTATTTTTAACTTAAATAACAAAACTCCTATGCTATGCCAATTAAATTGGAAATTAGCATTTTTTTGTTGCTAACATTTTGTCATATATATTAAGATTAATTAATACACCATTTAATATTAATTTAATTGATATTTCAAGTTAATATTTTATGAGATTTTATAGTTTATATAATATTATACGTTAATTTTCAAGCTACTTAAAACGCGTTTTTATATATTTAGCTCATTTCAATTTTTTACTATTTTAATTATTTTTAAGTATTATTAAAGATATTTGGAATAAATTTTAAAATTAAACCACCAAAGAATAAAGTTTCCAAAGTTTCAAATTCTGATGGGAATTCTGAAAATGATGATAAAAAAAATTTACAAAACTTTTCCACACCGAAAGAATTATTACTAATATGAAACTAAACTCTCGGTAAATAAAATTCGTAGAAGTTTTAAATTAAAAATTTATTTTGTATTCTGCTTGGCTATTTTGCAATGACTTTATTGGCAATCATATCCTGATCTTCAGACTAGCTTTTCACCCGTGATAAGTAATATACATGAGAACTTTTTGATGACATTTGCAAATTAAATTTGTAAAATATTTATTTATTTTATTTTTATTTATTTATTATTTATTTATTTATTTATTTATTTTAGATTTTTTCTTCAAATTATGGCTGAAAAACGTAAACAGAGTAATTTATTAAAATTGAATTATTTCACAAAAACAAAAAAAGATGATTTAAATGTTAGTAATAACGACGTTATTAACACTATAAATACCGATTTGAATTCGGTTTCCCCAGTCTCAAGTCAGTCAAAGCAATCGAATATCCAAGAAGAAAGTATTTCCTCAGCTGTTAACAATTATCAAGACATCGCATTGCTGAAAGAACAAACATTCAATACTGACGATAATTTAGATATTATGAAAAAGTTGTGGGAACCAGAACCAAATTTTAATTTCCCCGCAACCTGTGCTACAGCTGCAAATCATAAACGAAGTTTTCAATACACATGGTTTAAAAAATATACTTGGCTTGTGTATTCTCAAGTTGAAAATAGTGCGTATTGTAAATATTGCGTATTTTTTGCACCTCCTAACGTTGGAAAATCTAAATCGGAAGTAGCTGGGCAGTTGGTCACACAAGGTTATAATAATTGGAAGAAAGCCATTGAGAAATTTAATAATCATGAAAAAACAGAATATCATATCAGGACTATTGCAACTTACGAAAGGCTACAGAATATTCGAGATGGAAAATGTATTTCAGTCGATCGACAAATTGATGTAGGTCAGGCATCGCAAGCTGCAGTTAATCGGAAACGATTAGAGCCGATTATAAAAACTGTAATTTTATGCGGTCGGCAAAATATACCCTTGAGAGGACATCGTGATTATGGAGAATTTTCGATTGATCAGGAGCCAATCGCCAATGAAGGCAATTTTCGAGCTTTACTAAGAACAAAAATCGATGCGGGTGATAAAAACCTGACTGAACATTTTAAACATTCTGCCAAAAACGCTACCTATATTAGCTGGAACATACAAAATCAAATTATAAACGCGTGTAACAATATCATCTTGAATAGTTTGGTAGAAAAAATTAATTCGGCAAAATGTTTCTCTATTCTTGCTGATGAAACATGTGACATTTCTACTATTGAACATATTTCCTTGTGTGTCAGGTATATAGATGAAGATAATGACAACAAAGTTTGTGAACAATTCTTACAATTTATTCCTGTAGCAAGCACCACAGGAAAAAACTTGTCCGACAAAATATTAGAAGGATTAAAGACATATGGTATCGACTTGTCCTATTTACGTGGGCAAGGTTATGATGGTGCCGCATCAATGAGCGGAAAGTTTAACGGTGTTCAGTCTCACATATCAGCTATATATCCGCAAGCTTTATATGTGCATTGTGCCTCACATAGTTTAAATTTAGCAGTTGGAAATGCTGTATCTGTGACAGAAATAAGAAACTGCATTGGCATAATAGAAATGACACACAATTTTTTCACTACACCTAAGAGGCAAGACGTCCTCCGCAACAATATTGACAAACATACACCGGAAATTAATAAACAAAAACTACGAAAAGTTTGTCCAACTAGGTGGGTAGAACGCCATGAAGCCATCATGACCATGGTAGAATTATATGATGCAGTGATTCATAGCCTTGAAACAATCGCAACTTGGGAAGACAGAGACTCGTCTTCTAAGGCAAAACTTTTGAAAAATTCGTTATGTGAATTTGGTTTCCTAATTTCTTTATTTAGCTTACAGAATATATTTGCATACACTTTACCATTGTCTAAGTTATTGCAAAAATGTGACAGTGACCTTTTAATTGCCTTAAATTTCGTTGACGATGTTGTGGCTCAATTAAATGCTATTCGTAAAGCCCCAGATATTTCTTTCAAGGATATTTATGATGAAGCTTGTGTGAAAGCCGACAACTTTCATGTTGATATTAAAATGCCAAGGACTGCATCAAAACAAACACACAGATCCAATGTTCCAGCCGATTCTGTAGAAGAGTATTTCAGGAGAAATATTTTTATTCCATTCGTTGATCAAATGTTGACTCAACTTAATGAACGTTTCGTTCGGCACCGCAGCATTTTGAAATTTTTTTTTATTCTTCTACCTAATGGAAAAGATGCTCCAACAGCAAGTGAAATGAAAGATTTCCCTCAATTGTGTGAATTTTATGCACATGATTTGCATTCCACAAATTCAGAAATTTTGGACGCCGAATTCAAGTTGTGGTACAAAAAATTTGAAAAATCGCTTTCAATAACTCGATGCAAGAATGCCATTGAAGCAGTTTAGAAATGTGACAAAATGTTGTACCCCAACATCTACAAATTATTAAAAATATTTGCAACGCTTCCCGTTACAACCTGCGTCAGCGAAATGTCATTTTCGACCTTACGCATTTTAAAAACTTACTTAAGATCCACTATGACAGAATCAAGATTAAATGGGCTGGCTTTGTTATATATACACAGAGAGATTAATGTAACTGCGACTGAAGTAATTCAAGAGCTTTGTAAAAAAAAAAGAAGAATAGATTTTATTGTGTAACAATATTTTCATTTTTTTAATTATTAATTAAATTAAATTTTCAGTATATTAATTTTCATTTTTATTAAAATAAATAATTAATTATTGAATACTGAATTAATTAACGGCAATTTGATGATTAATTAGAATCTCCTTGTAATTTCCTACTGCAATCACAACTAGAGAAATTTTCCCCCCAATAATTTTATTTTGTTTCGCCACCAATGCTCGCCCCCCCCCCCATGATAAAATCCTGGGTGCGCCACTGGTTCAAAGATACATTTAACTAATGATTCAAATTCTACAGAGAGTTATACAGAAAGTCACAGAAATGATAATACAGTTCTTAATCAACATGATTCTCAGTTAATGCCTCCTAGTGCCTCATATCTTTGACCAGCTAACTTTGTCCTCCCATCTACTTCAAATCCTAAACCAGCTGATTCTGTTGTCCCAAATACTCCAAGTCCTGCACCAGCTGATTATTATTTGATGCTTGCAGTTCCAAAACCCATGGTTCCAAATAATACTATTTATGATGCTGCAGCTATAGTTAAAACTAATTCTTCTTGTTCCTTTCCACAGGCATTATGGCGTTCTAAAAGAATTCAAAGAGCTCCTACTCGGTTGAAATATTAAAGTAAGGGAGAGATGTGGTATTTTTTTTTCTGAAAATAAGTACTAGATGGCAGCACTACCAAATAAGAATTGTAAGTGTCCAGATGCTAATGACATCTATGTTTATAAGTTCTGTTTCTACAGCGATTAGCCATTATATATGTAGTTCTGTGATGTGTCATGTGCAAGTACTTGTGTTGTGATGTGAATTAAAATTGTGTAAATTAATTCATTTCGTCCACCTTATTGAATGCATATATTTAATTAATTAAGTAATCTTAATAAAAAAACAGTATCGATCCAATCGTTTCTGTACATTAGTTCTTGTGTTACAGCGCCTACAATGCATTTGTAAAACAAACAGAGAAATACCGATCCAAAATCAGTTAAATCATTTTAAGAACATTACAAACTCATAAAATTTATCGAAAATATATTAAAAATGATAATTAAAAAAAATCTTCATGAATCCAAGATATTTAAATAAATATCTAAAAAAATAAAACATCAGATTACAAATTTTATGAAATAATGATTTAAATATCCTTTATTCTGTGCTGATCATTCGTAAAGTAAATTACATAGAACATAATAGAATTTTCATGAAAATAAAGTAATAGCTGATATTTTCAAAAAAATGCCGTTACATTACTATCTAAATATTTAAGTATGTCTGAGTTTATGTATTTAAAAATTCTCATTTAAATTATTTTAATATTCAAAAATTAGAATTTCGAATTGATCATTTTTAAATAATGAAAACATAATCATGAATTAATTTAATATGAAAATAAAAAGATCACTCATTATTTAAACGTTCAATGTTTAACATTAATGAAATTTCTCAACCTCACAACGAAATTTTAAAATTGAATTTCATTTATTTCCCTTCCCCCCCCCCCCACTTACTTCGAATAAGTCTCTCATATACCATTTTATTTCCGGATGCTTTTGAATAAAATGCTTTTGAAAGCATAGTAAAGTATTTGAAAACTCCTGCCAAATATTCCTGTCAAGAACACTTGGTATGAGTAAATATTATGCTAATATTCTTGTTAAGGGAAGAGATATTTTCCATAACCTTTCAATATAGATACTTTCTAAAACGATTTATTGATCGCAGATTAATTAGAGTGAGAATCGGAATTTACATTATGAAAAAAATAATGGAATGGGATGAAATCGAAATCGTTTTTAGGGTTTCGTAACTCAAAAGGAAAAAAATGGAACCCTTATAATATCGTTTTGGAAATTCTGAAAATGGAAAATCACGTAATAAGTCAACATAGATTTATACATTAATGATTTTCGGGTTTTTTACTTTACATGTGCTATAAGACTTTCCATCGCACCAAATTTCAAGGTTCTATTGTCAACCGGAAGTATTATATATGTTTTTAGAGTAAAACCTATAAGTTATTTTTCGGTTGACCTAGAATGAACTCTGTCAAGTAGAACTCTGTCAAGATCTTGAACTTTGTCAAGTAGGAAGGTCTTATAGTATATGTAAAGGAAAAAAATTCTAAAAATCATTAATTTATAAATTTATGTCTTATGTGATAAACACATGAATTCTAATACTCGGGAAAAAATCAATATCAATCTTAATATCAATAATTTTCGGATTTTTTTTTCTTTACATGTGGTATAAAACTTTTCTTTGTGCCAAATTTCAAGGTTCTAGGCCAACCGGAAGTACCCTATACGTTTTAAGAGTAAAAACTATAGGGTACTTCCGGTTCTACAAGAACCTTGAAATTTGTCACGTAGGAAGGTCTCATATCCCATGTAAAGGTAAAATTCTAGAAATCATTAATTAATAAATCTATATAGATTTATTACGTGACAAACTGGTGAATTTCCGAAATCGGTACTAACGCCAAAAAAACACAGTTTAATGGACTTTTTTGAAACGGTAACATAACATGATGGTACGGAACCCTCAGGGTGCGATTGCTATTTGCACTTGTCCGGATTTTTATATGATAAACAGTTATTTTTAAGCAATATAGAGGCTGCCATACTACAGGTCTGAGGTTTGCCTTATGGATTTGGCCAGCCTGTTCTAATTTCCAACCATTCGAGATTGATAAAGAGAGTAGCAAGCGTGCTTGTGAACTAAACAATGAGGTTTCAAAGAGAGGCTTTCCATTTTACCCGAACACGTGCCACATTAAGCATCAGAGGGCCTGTGGTAAAGTAAGCGGAGATTGTTACCACGCAGACAATGATTCTTCTTTTACTGTAGCACTGCGGAGTTTAGTTTATTTTTTTAAGTACTAAGTAATAAACGAAATTTAATGAAAGAAATTTCTTGATTTATCAAATTTTTTTGTATTATTTAAATAAAGAACTGAATTAATACTTTAACACTAGAACCGCGACAACGGGTCATTTTGACACGTACCAAATGAGTAGATGTTGATTCGCACCAGAAATTTTTTTCATAAAATAAGTTAAATATAAGCTACCAAAAATAATTTTAATTAATTAATTAAATAGTTTAAAATAAAATTTCTGGTGTGAAATATTTTTATAAAATTTGAGTAAAATTTCCCGCGGTTCTAGTGTTAAAAATAACTTTAATGTTTTAAAATTGTATCTGCCGCAAAAAAAATCCCACCAGGGATTTATATCCGCATTACCTTAATGAAAGAAGCTGTCTACATTTGTTAAGAGTTCTATCTGATTCAAATACCGTTTACCTTATGCTGCTCATTCCTAAAATTAAATTGAATTTCCATATGCAAAAAATGTCATACGCATTAAACGTATTCTGACGTTTTATTTCATTGTGATCAAATTCTAAAATAACATCAGAAAACTTATATGGTGTAATCTGATACACACACACACACACACGCACACATAAAAAAAAATTATTATTACCATATATCTTATCAAATATTTAAGTATGTCTGAATTTATTTATTTAAAGTTCTCATTTCCATTTTAATATTTGAAAGTTACAGTTACGAATTAAATTCTTTTTAAATAATCAAAATCTAATCGTGTTTCCACTTTTCCTGAAAATATAAAGAAATCACTATTTATACAACAAACGTTTAAAATGATTGCAGTATTTTACATATTTTTTTTGCAGTTCATTTTAAACATTTAAAAATAATGCAGTAGACACATAAGCGAAATTTTAAAATAATGTAATTTACGAAACTTCCTCGTTTCCCTTTTTACTTTTTGACAGGTTTGAATAAAATCAATATTCTATCAAGAGTGCTTTGCAGGAGTAAATATTATGTTAATATCCTTGTTTAATGAAGTGGCAGTTGACATGGATCGTTAATATAGGTACTTTTTAAAAATAATTATTGATCACAGATTATTTATTGTAAGAGTGCTACGGTTCATTAGTTGTAAAATTTAGGAGGTCTAATAAAAGTTAAATCACTTTTGGTTACAAAATATTGTCAAAAGTCGATTTTAATGTTGTACTAGCGCCAAGTGCTAAGCCGGTGTGTTGCATTTCGCATTGTTTGTGTTCTATCGTTTTAGGGTGAGGAAATAAATTTTATTTTATTATACAATTAGAAAATAGATCTAAAATTTAATTTATTAAATATCTTACTATAAATAGGAAATTACATTTACAAATGTAAGATAATTGAAAATTACGAAAATTATTTCTTGAAAATTATGAGATTTTGACGCCATTATAATAAACCGTTGCTCATTGAAGATGCAAGTCTTCAAAGAGTTTTCACATGTGAAAGCATTTCATCCGAAAAAATGCTTACACTTAATTTCGGGGCTGGTGGACTGAAAAGTGTTTGAAAACTAGCCTGTCTTTGCCCGTGTAGACGGTCGCTTGGTGTATGAAGTTATGCAGATAATTGATCAAAATTCTTTGTATAGGTTTTTGAATATGGCCTGCAGGTTCCAGTTGAATTTGGGGATATTCAAAAAAGCACCGCCGGAAGAAGGCGCTGTGTTAATATAAATGTTTAAATGTTTTTTGAATTCAAAAAGATGTACAAAAAAATTAGAAATAGTAAAAGATTTATCCGTTAAACGCTCGGCCTTGATCCAAAGATTTCGGAGCAATTTTTGTATTGTGGCTATTTAAAAAAAATGGCTGAGACCTAGCAGTTTGAAATTTTAGAGTGGCTGACATTTTGAAACAAGAGAGCAGGATTCCTCCATAAAAGGATTTATGAGTTTTAGTGAACATGCTTTATTGCAAATTTTCTTTCGTTGTTGTAACCACTGTTCCAACTCTTATATGTTTAACACTATATATTCATTTTCGCCATAATCGAATTCTCGCCAAGCTTGGCGATGTTTTGCCAAATATTACCAGGTTTGGCGAAATATCGCCAAATTTGGCTACTAAAATAGGTTGCCATAAATGAAGCCAACTTGGCCATAGCCAGCTAATTTGGCGAAATTCTGATTCAAATTCAATATTATTGACAAGAACTGGAAATGAATTTTCTGTAATCGGGTTCCACGCATTTTGGTTTCTTGTTTTCCAGTAAAATTAACTAAAATCTTAAAACCAAGGAATAGGGAGTCTATCTTTCCTCACCAGTACAGGCCGGAAGGACATTTCTTAGTTATGTTGTACATCGGCTGCTCGTGCAACGAAAGGTGCTTCACATCCACGTAACCCGATGATTCTCAAGCAGCTGACGTACAACATAATAACGAAAAGTATTGATTTTTTAGGCGATGTGATATCGAATTTTGAAGTATTAACGTGTACGAGATAGAAGAAATTTTTGAGATACGCACCTCCAACTAGTTATTAATCTTTTACAAATGTATTTCTTCTTTTGTTATTTAAAATAAAAATTACACCAATAAACGATTACCTCATGATATTAAAAGAGAAAATATATAACAGGTTATTTTCAACTGACATCACAAATATTTAACCATCAGTCGAAAGCGATAAATAGGATAAACTATTTTGGAACTAAAGTATCAGACAAATAAAAAGAGCGACATCATGTGAGATACGGATAGCATTTTTAATTATTTTATAGAAGATTTGTTTTCTAGTGAAGATTTTTTAATGATTTCTATTTCTCTGCTTTATCTCGAATTTTGTGAAAATATGATAAAGATCTGGGATCTTCCTTTAGAACTTGAAGCGATAAATTATTTTCAAAGGTATAGGATTCTGCCATAAAAAATGCATGAATGTGCATGATATGAAACTTTCTTTGCAAATCGATAAACAATAGCGCTGAAATATTAAAAACTGTGATAAAAGTATATCTATTTGAAAAGGAAACTGGTTTGATAATTCCAAATTAACTTTTGTTACTGCATTAAGGTTTATAACTGGTCGTATGAGTTGTAATTTTCCAACTAGACGAAAAATGTCCGGCCAGGATTCGAACCTGGGCACTCTTGGCTGAAGCTGCCATGCTCTACCAACTGAGCCATCCCGGTCGAATCTGGAGGACCTCATTCATCCAGTTAACCTTATTGATCATCGCATCTGGTCTGATATCGAATCAGCTCAACAGAATAAATCGCAGGTAATTTGGAACTCCAGTAAACGCTGGATACGTGATTATACTATATTAATTGTAACACAATTAATCTAGTGTAATCAGGTAGTTGGTAGAGCATGGCAGCTTCAGCCAAGAGATCCTTGCTTCGAATTCTGGCTCGGACATTTTGCATCCAGCTGGAAAATTACAACTCATATGATTTCTTTACCAATTTAATTGTGTTAAAATGAATTTCTCAGGTCTTTCATTAACATTAAACGGTGACAACAATTATATTTATTAGCTTCGATTAACTGAAAAAAGAAAGAATTTTGTCAAGCATCAGCCTGTTTATTTTTACCTCGTTTAAGGATAATGAATCATAAAAATTATAATACAGAAAAGGATTAATAAAATTTGAAACAGCTGTTGCGGACGTACCGGGGTCGGTGCAATTTTCATTTTTGCGTCACTTTGGCAAAAAAAAAAAAAACTCCGTTTTCGTGTGCCTGTTAGGCCTAGCATACTTAACAGCATGTTAATTTTTTTTTAACCAGTTTATTTGAATATAAAAAAAATTATAAAACACGCACAATTTTTATTATAAACACACACAAATTATTTTATTATAATACACACACAAATTATTTTATTATAATACACACACAAATTATTTTATTATAATACACACACAATGATTAATTTATTATAAAATAAAATACGCAAAGTTTAATGTGCTATAAAACACGCAAACTGCTCTATTGGGTTGCCACACAAAGCAAAATCTCGCCAATGTCGCCTAGTTGCTCAGGCATAAAATCGCTATTATAGAGCCAAAAAGATACAGTGGTGCGTCTGCGACAGCTGAAACTATATTTTTTATATTTCAAAAATCAGGGTACTTCTCTATTATACCGTCGACCACTTTTTATAACAAAAAACTCGCCAAACTGTAAGATTAAACTCCAAAAATGCAGTCCCATTTACTTGATGTCGGAAGCATTATACGTGTTTGTTATGTCATCATGTGGTTTTTAATTCGACATTTGCGTGTATTTTTCATTATGTTTTACTGACTTATTAGTTATTTCACTAATTATAATAACAATTGTGTCCTTAAATTCTTATATTTTATTTATTTATTTATTTTGATATTCCAATGGCAACGTTCTCTCGTTTATTTGGCGTTACAGTTTGGCGATAGTTTTTTGTTATGAAAAGTGGTCGACGAGATAATAGAGAAGTACCAAAATCAGTTGTAGGTGTGCAAAAATGTAGATATAAAACATTATTGTTCAAATACACAGAATTTTATTAAACTTAATCAAAAATGAAAGCATTGTAGCCAATGCATGGTTCAGAATTTTAAAATAATTCAGTTGAACATCTATTTCAATTAATATTCAAAACAGTCCTTTGTTACTTAGAGAAGTCACTATACTTCACTGTACTTAGAGAGCCACTGTATTCTTCCAATTTAGATTTGTCACGAATTCAACTTTATTGTTCATTGCAACTTACAAAGAAATATTTTTCTTTTCAGTGACGTGAACACAGAATTATTTTCATACAATATTTATCATCTAAACAACCTTATGCGGATCTAAGGTGTATTCTATTCAGACATTTCTCCCAAAAATTCTCAAACATTAATTAATTTAAATACTAAACTCAGTCAAGAAATTTTTATCATCTATACTTATAAAAAGAAATTTTCAATTGAAGTATTAGGTTAAGAATTTTAAACATATTAATTTCAGTGACATAACTATCACTATTTATTTCCAAAATCAGCACTTATTTGTAACAAATAATTCGAATTCTTTCAGTTTAAAACACTTTCTAGTAATTTTTATGACATTAAATTTTCATATTTTAAAATTATGCAAATGTAATCATCTTAAAGAACATACTTCTCCGTTACAGGGGTCTTGGCGCTTCTTAAAAAGCTTGGCGCAATTAAGACATGAAAAAGTTAGATTTGTTGCCAAATAATATAAACAGATATGAAAATAAACCTAAAGAACTAGTATGCCTGTTTATGAATATATGTAAAAAATTTCTTCTAATTACAATGTATTAGATAAATTCTGTTTGTATATAAAAGTAAATAAATGGCTTATTTATATTAAAAAATAAAAATAAACTTTATAGATATTGAAAAAACTTTTAGCATAATTGAAAGATTGAGTAGGTTGCCAGAACATATGTGCAAAAAATTTCCTTCTGTTGCCTTTTTTTTTTTTAATCTGACCAAGTCTCCTATAACAAAGAACTACCATAAGGAATTTTAAAACGGATGATTTCAATTCGTTAAATACTTAAATTACTTTTCAACATGGCTGTTAGCTTTTGTATTGGATAACTCCAGTTCATGCAGTTTAACGTTCTTTGAAAAGAAAATTTATAACATTGCATTTACATAAGAAATTTTTCAGTCAGTATATTGTAATGAGAATTTGTAAAACTGAAGTTTCAATTCAATAGCTACTTCTATTACTTCTTAACATGGCTGTTTTCTTTTGCATTAGAAAACTCAAGCTCCCTTAATTTAAACTTCTCATTTTCAGTTTCACAATTAATTTCTGACAACAAACAAAGTAGGATTTCACTTTTGACTTTTAAAAAGTTATTTTCTTCTTTAAGCGAGAAAATTTCCTTTTCCATATGTTCAAATCTTGACTTCGGAACTACCTTAAAATAAGGATCATGGCACCATTTTCCAGATACATTGGTGAATTCGTGGCCGTCTAATGTCAAGCGAGGATTACTATAGTTCAGGCCATATTCTTTAGGAATTAAACTCGCAGGCGTTTTCTCTCGATCCGTTGAATGAGGTTTAGGTTTTCGAGGAGACGGTCTTTTTCCAGGCGATTTCTTTTTTCTTTTAAACGTAGAAAACATTTCAATAATTTAGTTTTTTTCTAATTTCAAAACTCTTCCAAACCAACTTGAAACGTAATAAATACTAGAAAATATTCTTTTGAAATAAATATTTTGATTGTTGCCAAATAAAATAAGTAAAATTTACGATTGCCTTGTGGTAACGCTGCACACGTAATCAAGAATTGAGGATGTTTTATATTAGTTTGAATACGTGTGAAATACACATGTATTTGATTCAACTAATAAATGAATATTGTTTTCTATTAAGAGGCTATTTCACTCAGGCGAAAACACCCGCTCGCTAATGTTATTCCCAAGACTCCCTTATCATAGATCTATGATAAGGTGATAATACTATGATAAGGAGGTCTTGGTTATTCCTATGGGGGAAATAATTTACGATATCACGTTCGCATTTCAATATTTTTAAATGATTTTTTTTTTTTTTTTTTTTTTTTTTTTGCATCGGATAGCTGAGTTTAATCTCTATGTACGCTCCTTTGTACTTTTTTGATTTTGATTACAAGTTTTTTTTTTTTTTATTAAGATACTTTCACTTTTGGAACCGGTTTTGAAAGTGAAAGTATCCTCAATAAAAAAAAACTGCAACAAAAATCGAAAAAGTACAAAGGAGCGTGCATAGAGATTGACCTCAGTTATCCAATGCAGAGAAAAAATATTTAAAAATATTGGTATGCGAACGAGATATCGTAAATATTTCCCCCATAGGATTAACATTAGCGAGAGGGTGTTTTCGTATGAGTGAAGTAGTCTCTTAATTTTATACATTCATTTCGATTTTGAAAGTTTTTACAGTTTAATTTGAGTTGCACCATGGAATGGATTTCAGTGATATGTGTATATGGGTGATCAGTGATATGGGTTTTAATCACTAAATAGAGTAAAGAATAAAACTTGAGAGATTTTTAATGCAATTTTACATGCTAGTTTGAGCCTTCTTGCAATTTGATACAGTGCAGTTCCCTCTACTGACGAAAATTTGAACTATTTTTTAAATTACAGCATATGAAATTTAAGAGTTACGAGATATAAATGTCACTTTTTCTCATCTTCATGTTTATTATAGTAATGAATTAATGAATTTTCTTATTGAGGCGCTTATTACTTGTCATCCTATAATTCTGTCAACAATCTGCAGTTTGTTACATTCCTGTATTTAAACTAGTTTTGAGAAAACAGGAAAAAAAACAATCGAATCATCAATCAACCAATCTCTCAATGTTCAAAAACTCGAGAACCAATTGATCAAATGTAAGGAATCTTACGGCAATTGAAAGGTCTAATAAAGATTTATAAATGATAATACTTACATTTTTAGCCAATGACTTATACATTTTATTTCAAAAAATTGATTGTACTTTCTCCTGAAAACTCAAAAGATCTTATAAAATATTTCGGACTTCAGCAGTAACATATATGAATCTTCTTCTATGAGGGGTTTATTCATTTCTGAGGGAGGGGGATTGTCTACCGAAAATATTCGGAATTATATGTATAGTATATGGTTCACCTATCTTCGCTCAGGACAAAAGGGAAAATTCATTCTGCAGTTTTTTCCCTGGAAAGAAAATTCTGTAATCGGTTCTAAAGCCAATAGCCAAATTTAATATCTATTTTATAAAGCAAAAACGTGTCCATGTGTATTGACGACGTCCTACCGACGGTGGCAACTATATAAGCAATCCATTTCCATTTTTTCGCAAATGTCGCATAATTTTAATTTATTTATGTAATTTTAGCTGTAACATCGCATAATTTTAATTTTTACATGTCGGTTAAGAAAAATGTATAAAATGCAATTTATCTGAAAACTCTCTGTATCTCAAATTTCTAATTTTGTATGGATTTTAAAATAATTTTCAAGCATGATTAAAAAAAAATCTATTCTCGATTAAGGAAGATTAACCCGTTTGCACATTAAAACAATATAAATAATTCAGCATTTGCTTCCGGCCAACATTCCATAACGGAATCAGCGCTTTATCAATAAATATTTACATAAATAAAACAATATAAATAAAATAATATATATAATATATATATATATATATATATATATATATATATATATATATATATATTATATATTTTATATATATATATATATATATATATATATATATATATATATTATATATTTTATATATATATATATATATATATATATATATATATTATATATTTTATATATATATATATATATATATATATATATATATATATATTATAATATATATTATAATATATAATATATAATATATATATATATGTATATATATATATATATATATATATTATACAAATGTAACAGATATCAAATCGAGCAACGAGTTTTAGCACTGAAATAGACAGGATCAAAGAGCTTCAGAATCTTTGGCGCTTTATTCAGCTATTAACCTCTGGTATGCGGCTAATACGGAAGTGCCGTTTTTAATAAATTTCAAAACTTTGTTTGAATATACATATTTGATATTATTCATCTAAAAATGCTGTTTGTGGGCATAGACTGCATAATGGGCAATCTAAAAATATATATTAATGTAAAAATTCTATTATTTAAAAAATAATAATAAAATCGGTTTTTATCTATGTTTTGTAGTTTATCTAAAATCTATTATCTATGTTTCGGGTTGGATCTGCTGGTTATTATAACGCTTAACCAATTAAAATAATATTATTGCTAGCATCATTTTTGTTTGACGCTAACCTTGGCTGTGGATCCAATTGTAGAATATAAGCTATTTCTTCTAAGCGGGTGTATCATGTTAAATTGTTTCATTTCGCATATCACATAGTACTATTTGGATTTTTTTTTTTTTTTCGTTTCAATTTTTGGCAGTTTTCATACACGTTTTATGCTTTCTGAAATAACTTCCACTGGGGTGTATAGCGGGTATTGCATTAAAACCATTTTTCCCGCAGATGACTCACTTAAATACTGATTTCTAGATTAATTTGTTGTTTTCAACGAAATTGTTACTGCTTTTTACTAGAAACACTACAAAAAATGTACATTAAGAATTATTCATTTAATAGTATGCGATTTCAGTTTTTGGCAATTCTTGTATATGTTATACGCCTTCTTCAATTCTTTGCTTTGAGAAAGTTCAGTAATCAGGTTCACACCCACCTATCTTAGATTTTGAGAAAAAAATAATTTAATTTTGTAATCCTTGTTGTCACTCTCATATAGTTAAAATTGTATATTGTTGTCTTATTTGATTCCAATTTTTGATACGAATCCGATTACGAAAAATTAAATATTTTGCCAATGCGAAGATCGAGTATAACATAATAAATTCATTTCACATATCACATGCTATTTCAAATATTTTTGTGTTTCATTTCAAATTTTGTTGTTCTTATACATTTATGATTTCTGCAATGATTTACACCTGTGCAAGTAGTAGTATTGCATGAAAAAGATTTTTTTCGCAGATGACGTACTGAAAGAATGATTTCTAGGTCCAAAACATTCTAAATTGTTGTTTTTATCAAAATTATTAGAGCCGTTTTTGAGATAACTAGGAAATATATATATATATATATATATATATATATAGACGAATTGCTCATTTAATAGTATAGTATTTCAGTTTTATAATGCTTATATTTTAGAATGCTTTATACTATACACCTTCCTCAAATCTTTACTTGAAGAAAGCTCCATAATCTGATTCGAATCCGACTGACATAAACATTGTTGTTACTCTCATACAGTTAAAATTGTATATTGTTATCTTGTTTGACGTTAATCTGAGTTATGTGTCCGATTTAGGAAAATAAACTGTTTTATCTGTCCGAATAACGGTTATAACATAACAAATTGTTTCATTTTTCATACGATGTACTATTTCTAATATTTTAATGTGAGGTTTCAATTTTTGGCAGTTCTTGTACACTTTTTATGATTTCTGAAATTATTTTCCAACAGTGCGAACAGTAGCATGAAATTGATTTTTCCCATTGATGACACCCTGAAAATTCGATATCTAGACCTAAAAATCACGAATATGTGGTTTTCATGAAAACAGTTAGAGCGGTTTTCTAGAATCCAAAACTGTATAAATATACAGATAAACAAGAATTGCTCGTTTAATAGTACTATGTAACGATACATACAGTATTTTTTAAATTTGGATATCTTTCATAATCTAAAGATAGATATTAACATTATTAGTTATTTTTTATGAACTTGCGTGGTGCAAAATATTTTTTATTAGTTTTTATAAATTCACACTAATTTAATAAACGTATTTTCATTCCGGCAAATGTAGGATTATATTTATTTTATGTTTATCTCTTTCAAGTGATTCACCGATACTGCATTTTATTAAAATTTTGCTTAAATTAAAAAATACTGAGATATAATTTTTTCTCAAATTTTTTGTACTGTAATGTTTTTACATTGAATTTAATAATATTTTCCGATGGTGCATGTGATAAAAAATTATCAACGAAAGCGTGAATAGTTTAATATGAAGATTTTATTTTTATTGATTATTATTATTATTAAAGTGTACTTTTCTCTCATTTTCTAATTTTTAAAATTATGCAAAATTTCATTCACTTTCAACATTCAATATATGGTTATTTCATTGATTTTTTGTTTATGCAGAAGTTTTCTAAATTATTTTAAGACATTACAATTATCCATATCGCTTCCTTTATCCTTTATCTTTCTCTTTCTTAGTTCCTTTAAAATAGTTTGTTTTAATGTAATAGAAAATGTGATTTTGAAAAAAAAAACGTGTTTTTCTTTCTTCTTCTGAGTGCAGAAAGTTGCAGTTTGTTTTGGAGAAAATTTCATTGAATAGAACGACTAAAAGAAGTGTTTTTTTTTTCTTTTTTTTCAATTATATACTTTTTAAAAAATTCTGAAATCCATTTATTTAAAAATAGCATTTCATATAAATTTTAAAAATATATATAATTTAAGAAATAAACAAACTAATTATTCACAATGTCAATCATTGTGTTTTGATTGTCCCATAAAAAGTACAATTTTTCACATGTTAAAAATAATTAGATTCGATGTAACCTCATACAACGTAATTAGATTTGACGTAATATTAAAAACATAAGTATATATTTTTCCCTTCTTCATCAATCAGAATTTTCTATACCAAGAACATTGACTTCACAAAGATTATTTTCTATTAAATGAACTCAGCAAATTTAAAAATACACAATCTGAAATTCAAATGAAGTTTCAAAGTTCCATTATGCATTTCTTAAATCCCTAATTGTCAAACTTTTATGCACTTACAAAACAACTTCCTGAATACTTGCGCACAAAGCTCATGCATCTAAAATCGTACGTAGAAGATTTATCTTAATATCGTCTTGAAATAGTAGACATTTGACTTAAAAGAAGCTGAAAAACATTCCTTGTAAAAGCTTCTTTATGTAGAGGCTTTGTTAAAAGATTTTTTTTTTCTTTTTTTCTTCTAAAACACTAAAAGGTACAAAAATACGATACTTGCGACATATCATGTTTCTGAATATAGAACTTACATTTAAATAATTATAATGCATTATAATTATAATGCATCCAAAACTGTATAAATATACAGATAAAAAAGAATTGCTCGTTTAATAGTCCTATGTAACGATACATACAGTATTTTTTAAATTTGGATATCTTTCATAATCTAAAGATAAATATTAACATTATTAGTTATTTTTATGAACTTGCGTGGTGCAAAATATTTTTTATTAGTTTTTATAAATTCACACTAATTTAATAAACGTATTTTCATTCCGGCAAATGTAGGATTATATTTATTTTATGTTTATCTCTTTCAAGTGATTCCCCGATACTGCATTTTATTAAAATTTTGCTTAAATTAAAAAATACTGAGCTATAATTTTTTCTCAAATTTTTTGTACTGTAATGTTTTTACATTGAATTTAATAATATTTTCTGATGGTGCATGTGATAAAAACTTATCAACGAAAGCGTGAATAGTTTAATATGAAGATTTTATTTTTATTGATTATTATTATTATTAAAGTGTACTTTTCTCTCATTTTCTAATTTTTAAAATTATGCAAAATTTCATTCACTTTCAGCATTCAATGTATGGTTATTTCATTGATTTTTTGTTTATGCAGAAGTTTTCTAAATTATTTTAAGACATTACAATTATCCATATCGCTTCCTTTATCCTTTATTTTTCTCTTTCTTAGTTCCTTTAAAATAGTTTGTTTTAATGTAATAGAAAATGTGATTTTGAAAAAAACGTGTTTTTCTTTCTTCTTCTGAGTGCAGAAAGTTGCAGTTTGTTTTGGAGAAAATTTCATTGAATAGAACGACTAAAAGAAGTGTTTTTTTTTTTTCTTTTTTTTCAATTATATACTTTTTAAAAAATTCTGAAATGCATTTATTTAAAAATAGCATTTCATATAAATTAAAAAATATATATAATTTAAGAAATAAACAAACTAATTATTCACAATGTCAATCATTGTGTTTTGATTGTCCCATAAAAAGTACAATTTTTCACATGTTAAAAATAATTAGATTCGATGTAACCTCATACAACGTAATTAGATTTGACGTAATATTAAAAACATAAGTATATATTTTTCCCTTCTTCATCAATCAGAATTTTCTATACCAAGAACATTGACTTCAGAAAGATTATTTTCTATTAAATGAACTCAGCAAATTTAAAAATACACAATCTGAAATTCAAATGAAGTTTCAAAGTTCCATTATGCATTTTTTAAATCCCTAATGGCCAAACTTTTATGCACTTACAAAACAACTTCCTGAATACTTGCGCACAAAGCTCATGCATCTAAAATCGTACGTAGATTTATCTTAATATCGTCTTGAAATAGTAGACATTTGACTTAAAAGAAGCTGAAAAACATTCCTTGTAAAAGCTTCTTTATGTAGAGGCTTTGTTAAAAGATTTTTTTTTCTTTTTTTTTTCTAAAACACTAAAAGGTACAAAAATACGATACTTGCGACATATCATGTTTCTGAATATAGAACTTACATTTAAATAATTATAATGCATTTAAATATTTATGGATAATTTTTATAAGAGTCATTAAACAAATAATGTCTGTATTGTACCATATAAATATATTCAGAAGCGTATGAGAAAATATTTACAAATGAATATTTTTGCAAAGAGAAAGAGACTTTGTACGAAATTATTTATTATTTTGTTTTAAAATGATTAAAGTTTGGAGGATTTCTGGAAATAGTATTAAAATTATACATATTAATAATTGTAATGTTTATAACATTTATAGTGTAATATACAATTATTGCAATGATTAAAATATTTAAAATAAAAAGAAACAAAAAACTTTTGTTAAAGGAAAATACCATAATAAAACTGCACATACGTGACTATTATTACTATTATTATTATTATTATTATTATTATTAGTGACAAAGTAGCTATTGTTTCTAATAATGACAAATGCTTTTAAATTTATGGTTAAAATACCCGATCATTAAAAGAATCCCATCACATGTCATGTTTATCATAATTTTTTTTATGAAGAAATATCGCAATATTAATAATATCTTTGTCTTTCTTTGAAGAATTTAATTGCATGTGTTGATTACAAACTAAGCAAGCCATATTAAATATCTTAAAGCAACCATAAACTCATAGGAAAATCAAATTTTAAACGAAAATATAATTTGAATGAGTTTAATAATCAAGTTACTACATTTGTCAACACACATTTTACCACATTTGGCTGTGCGGCGCAAAACTAAGAGTAGTATTCGTCTAAAGCAAAAGTACAGAGTTTTTTTGTTTTTTTTTATGAAATAAATATAAAAAGATTTTAGTTTTTTTACTGTATTCCCACACATTACTTACAAAATCACCCAAAACAGGCGTATTAATGAAAACAGAAATATAATTAACAGCAGTAGTTTTTATGTGATGTGCTAAATACCCACAAACAGGCACAGTTTTATATAGTAAGACTGATATTTTTCATTCTATTTCATGTGATGAAAACTCTTTCCATTTGTGGATAAAGGATAGGCTTCCCAATGAGGGAAAGGAGATAAACAAAAGCAAAGGGATGACGATACAAAACATTAAAAATCGGACTAATCTACAGGTTTAATTCCTTTACCGGAAAAAGGAAGATAAAATATATTTTAAAAATAAAAAAGTATTAACTTTAGTTAACTTTGGTCATGCTGGCGCCGAAATAAAATTTGCTCACAAGGAAGTCTAATTTTAATTTTAACAAGAACGAAAAATCATGCATCAAGCATAGATTATGAAACACTTTCCAACACAGCAAAAAAAAACTGTAACGAAACTTCAGCGTTAAATAAGGTGAATTAAGATATGTAAGTAAACAGTTTAGAAAACATGTGATACATTGAAAGATACAGTTTTGAAAATTACCTTCCAGTGTCAAAAAAAGTAGTCGAATTATTTTGTGCAGCCCTGTATATGATCAATAGATGTGTATATATTATATAATAAAATTTAGTTCAGTTTGAATAATCACATTTAGCAACTTTCGCAAATCGATGGAAATGCACTCGAAATCTTTTGTACAGCCCTGTATATTATCTGAAGATTTTTGTACGCACCACATATTAAGCTAAAAGACAACTTAAAACTCACTCACATCAATTACCAACCGTAAACGACAATGTTTATTTTTCTTTGCGTAGCCCTCTATATGAATTTATTTATATTCCACAAACTTCTATTAGTCTGCTAAATATAGTTCAGCAGGAAAGTGCGTAGATACAAAAAAAAAAAAAAAAAAAAAAAAAACTACTCCTAAGAAATTCACTCCTGTAGTCTGTAATACTTGCGAATTCCCTTGTGTAGCCCTGTATATGACCAACCGAGTTTATAAAACACACGTACTATGAAAAAAATTAATTAAACTTAAAAACGCAAACCAAAGTTGAACCAAATTGATTTTTGCCAATGTATGGCACTTAAAATTGTGTTTTACCATTGTTATTTCAGTAGTTTCATCTAGGGGTCAAAATAACAACCTTCCCTCCGTTTCACTAGGTAAGATTTTTCCGTCATTCTACTGTTAATATGAAAAATATATGATGAGTTTAATTTAACTCTTTTATTTAACTCAACTTGGTCTTTTGTATGTAAAATATGGAATTTCGTAATCGATTTTTCACTCACTTCCTGATACTAGTAATTTAAAAAAATTATGTTCACAGGTATGTTTCCAATGGCAATGCAAAAGTTTAATATTTTCACATCATAAATGTAAATTAATAAATTAAATTTTAGGCATTTTTCAATTAGCTCGAAAGAGGGGATAAATTGCTAAATATCCTTTATGGTTCCAATTGTATACGAATTCCAAATTTAAGAGTGTATTATTTTTTTTAAATACGCTTTAATCAATTAATAATTTCATATTAATTAAATTATGAATATACGTTGTGAAATCAATTTAAAAATTCTAAAAAGATAGTTCAAATAATGTTTCATTTTTTATTTCCTGTTGCCATATTTAAAAATGAAACAGAGCAAAAGTATATATTTTTAATAAATTCCCTTGCTCGCGTATTCTACCCAGCTTAAAACAAAAATAGTAATTTTTCTATTATTGGGTTCAGTATCCACGCCAAATTAATGTATTGTAACGGAAATTTTGGGGAAAATACATGAATTGCAGTCCGGAAATTAGGTGTGATTTTCAAGATAAACGCTTATAAAAGAATGTTTTTAGAGTTTCGTTCATCTCACGAAACCCTATTGTTCCCGCTCCGCTGTCTGTCTGTCACAGAGCCATTCTCAAAATCTATATAACTTACAGAGTTGAATCTTTGTGCATGAATCAGAATATCAGCCGTAAAGAGCTGAAAATATTAAAATTTGAAAAATTCGTATTATTTTAATAAACAGAGATAAAAAACCAAAATTCTAACAGCCTTTTCCTATTAAATTTAAACATTTTTCGTTATAGCAGATGCCAAAAATTTAAAATCCACAATGAAATTCTTTCTACAATAATTAATTTCTATCAGACGATTTCCACGTGAAAAATAAAAATGAAATAAAAAGTTTCACCAAATGAAAAAAAGATAAATATGAAATAAAATTGATTGACGTCATAGTCGTAATAAAACGGAAAATGTCTAAGATTTTTCAATAATACAAGGAGTATGAGTATGTGTAAGTACAGAAAGCAGATTAATATCACGTCATTAGAGAATTAAAAAGAAAATCTGACGGCATATGGGAAGTTTAACTAATTTTTCAAATGTTTGAGAATAATACAAAGCGAGTATCAATACAAATAATAGAGAATAGTAAATATATGAGTTTGAGAAACATATTGAATCGTGATAAAAATCCGATTATGGAAATATTCGCCTATTCTAACATTTTGAATGTGTACAATTTGTTTAATTTTGAAATTATTTTTTTAAATATTGCATTAGTCCGTATGACGGATATTATTACGACAGAATACAATAGCGGGTTTGGCCCGTTATCCGGCTGGTTTAGATATTCGAAAAAAAAATAGACCGGTAATTTTTTTTTTTTTTTTTTTTTTTTTGCTAAATGAAATTTGTTTGCATTTATTGAAGAAAGGATAAAGTGTTTTGAAAGGATTATTAAACTTTGAGCGATCTTTGATCACACTTACCCACTTGTTTGTTGTTGCTGTTACTGTTGTTGTTTTAATATTTTTACTTTTATATTTATTTTCTAAACGAAATGAATTAGAAATAACTGTAATAATATATTTTTAATATATCTGATGAATTAGTACATTTAATAAAGACATATAAAAAATGTATGTTTAAATTTGTTTCTTGATACTTGATTACAAGGGTAGGAGCATTAATAAATATGTATAATAGTACAACATGTTCCGAACTTGCCACTTTCATGACTGTTACAAATACGTTTTGGGTAGATTAACCGGATAAAGTTTAGATCACGTTCCACAAAACTATATGACAATATATTTCCGAAATATATTGCGCATTACGGAAGTATACTCATATGATATATTTCAGTGTTACTAAAGCTTAGTTGTAATCCGTAAAATGACGCTGTTCCATATTTATGGGACATTACTATTAATTGACCATAAAACAGTCCGTATACAAAGTACAAATGATATTTAGGAAAATACTTAATAAATAGAAACGAAACTCTTTCAGAATGAGAAACAAAATATTCCTCATAACGTAGTTGGAAAAAATAAACTTTTGCGTGCATAATTTCAATGGAAACTACTAAAAAAGAACTAAAATGCATTTATTATTAACTTTATAACTTTATTCATATATGAAATATGTATAACCTGTTTGCGAATGAACCAGAAAGGAAAGTTACAAATTTAGTTTTTTAAATATGCACTGTAAAAAGTTTGTATCAAAGTATCCGGTCATTCGACCGTTTTTATAAAAAAACCTTTACATAACCGTAATTTAACGCTATTCTGACCTTGATATTGCCTATATTATGGTCAAAATACTATCATATCACCGTTATACTGTCATATCACCGGTATTTATATCACCGCTTTCTATAAAAATGGTCAAATGACCGGATACTTTGCTGCAAATTTTTTACTGTGTGTATTAAGTTGATAAATTTTGTATGTAAGTTACCTTTTTCTTTGATATCAAACTGATGCACTTCTGATGTCAAACCGCTTTTTTTTAAAAATAAGGTGTCATTTAATTTCAAAGGTTTTGTTGGGTTATTGTAGTTTGAGACGCTAGAAACTCAAAAATTTTCACTTTTTTGGCTTAAATATATTCTAATAATTCTGAGGCGCAAACTGCATGTAAAAAGATGATTAGATCAAAAGGTCTCGCACTTTTTATGTTATATACTCTCTTCTTTTCACAGGATTCAAATGCATTCATTACAGAATGTATTTTTCAAGATTTTCTATAATCAGATTGATGTATCAAAAATTAAATAAAGAATAAAGATATGAAACTGTGTACAATATTTTCCAGTTATCTATTCTTTAAATTGTCTGTGGGATTTTTTTTTTAAGGAAAAAGGTTCAAAATGTGATTTTCTTAGTAACAATAACGTTTATAAATAATAGCTGTTTTTCTTTCTAATTTTTTTTAATTTTTTTAAACAAAAATCTATATTATAAAGCAAAAACATGTCCGAAAGTTATATACTAAACTAACGTCATAATGAGGATGGGAATTTCTTAATTAATCAATTTTACCTTTATCGGAAATTTATTAATTTCTACACATCACACAATTTCAATTTTTACCCCGTAGAATAGAAGAAAAATACAAACATTCAAATGCAATTAATCCGAAAATTGTTTCTCAATTTACTTATTCTGTTATGGTTTTTAAAATAATTTCCGAGCAGGATTTTTTTTAATCTATCGCAATCGCGTACTGCTCGATTATAGAAGACTAACCAGTTTGCACTTGAAACAATATAAATTGTTCAGCATTTACTTTGAGTAATAGTCCATAACGGAATTAAAACTTCATTAATAAATAAATAAGTAAAATAAAATAATTAAAGCACAATTTTAAATAATATGTAACCAAACTGTGTGAGTAATCCTATGACCGCTTATCTCGCAATTTCCTCGGGTAAGACATTTGTTGAAAAATGCATATAATACATAATTTTTGAAGCAATTTGTTTTAAAAATTTCACAGTCAAAGGGTGAAAATGCAAATGACACAAATTTACTACATATTTCAAATACATATATAAAGTATTTTAATTGTTTATATTTAAAAATCAAATATTAAATTATATTATGTACTTTACCCTGACGAAACGTTATTTGTTATCCTTACATAAAAGTACGCCGTTCAATTTTTTAGAAAAGATATGAAACATAAATTTTCTTTTCTTAAGCCACGTTTATGCAACAGCATTTTCTAATTCATTAAAATGCAGCATTACAATTTATAATGCATCAGCGTTTCAGTAAGTAATTGCATGAAAACTTGAAAATCATCATCACAAACTTCTTTTTTGAGGGGTTAAAATTCTCAAAAAGTAATCTTTTGTTTCTAATGAAAAACTCTTTTTGTATACGCATAACTCAGAGAGGTTTCTAAATCTGAATCTTATGTTAAAAATATAAAGTCCTATTTTGCCTTTCTTCATGCCGGGACATTGAACATGCCACATATGACTAAGAGGCGCGTATAGTCGAAAACTGTATTAGTAAGAAGTCACTGCAGTATTAAAATTTACATTAATATAGAGAGCTTTATAAAAAAATTATATTTTTACTTTTATAAAACTCAGTAATAAGCATATAAAATATAACACAGGGGTTAATATTAAAATTAAATGTGGTCGTATGAAATTAAGACTTACTGTCAAACTTAAATATAGCAAACTCAAATAATGATTGTATAATAATAGGTTGATTATAAACAGTAATGAAGTAAAATACTAAATAGGGACAAGAACGAACAACCATGCATTCAGCATGGATGTTGAAACAGTTTCCAATACTGACAGTATAATGTTAAGAAATTTTATTTTTTTACAAAATAAAATACGATATCTAAATAAACAATTTGAAAAACACATAATACAATAAAAATTCATTTTCTGCAATTGCTGTCTATATTCGGTAATGTGTTCAATTTCTTTCATGCAGGTCTGTGTGTATATATACTAAAATTTAGTTAAGCTTAAGAATACATACAACAGCTGAAAACGTACTTGCAGCACTTATCGATCATAGCCCGTCTTGTAACCGATTTTTTAGTGTCTCTGTAAATGAACGATACATACTATGCACAGTATAATCTATAAAAAACGTATTGTAGTACAATTTAGTTATCCATATTGATTTCAATATGTTTGAAGTATTTAACATTATTAAAATGCACCGCAAACACATTTTGCCCATAGATAATAATGTAATGGAAATTTCCTTTGTCGTCTTGTAAACGAACTATAAATGCTACTTTTTTATATTCTACAGAAAGTATGTTGTAGTCCTCCTATATTATGTATATCAATGTCTTTATGTTTTTAATTACCGGAACATGAATAAAATACCCCACAAGCAATTTTTCCACATAAGCGATAACACAACAAAATTCTTTTGCTGCCCCTGTTAACGAAACATAAATTTTAAACACTTTATTTTCAATATCGAACATTTTATCAGGTATCACAATAATATATAATAAAAGAGAACTTTCAATTATTACACTGTTTATTTTTTACTTATATTTTATTTTGTATGTTTTAATGTACAAACTGTTTCATTGTTGCAGTTTCATAGCCAATTAACATATTTTAGCAAGCGTTGTTTGGCGCATAATTAACAACAATGTTGTTGTAACCATAAAGAATATTTGGCGATTTATCATATGCTCACGGCTAATGAAATAATGCCTTAAAATTAATGTGTTAATTTATAATTAAATTCCAAAAATATTCAAATGTTGTAATGTGATCGGAAACATATCTGTGTATGTACGTTTTTATAATTCTGGCCATAATACTAAAGATATTGTAATTCAAGTGAGTGAAAAATCGATTACAAAATTCCATCTTTACATGCCTGAACCAAGTTAAATTAAATTAAAGAGCGTATAAAATACATGGTTATCCGAGTTATACGAGATTATACAAGGTTATACGAGGTTATACGAGCACGGCCAGAAAGCCAGACAAACCGAATTTATAAATACCTTTCAACAACGTTCGAAAGTGTTAAAAAGTGCTTTAAAAAAAGATATACTATGAATACTATGAAAGGTATCGACTAATTACGATACAAAAATTTGGTACTTCTCTATTATCCCATCGACCACTTTTCATAACAAAAAACTATCGCCAAACTGTAACGCCAAATAAACGTGAACACGTTGCCATTCGAATATCAAAATAAATAAATAAATAAAATATAAGAATTGAAGGACACAATTGGTATTTTAATGAATGAAATAACTAATAAATCAGTAAAACATAATGAAAAGTACACGCAAATGTCGAATTAAAAACCACTTGATGACATAACAAACACGTATAATGCTTCTGACATCAAGTAAATGGTACTGCATTTTTGGCGTTTAATCTAACAATTTGGCGATAGTTTTTTGTTATGAAAAGTGGTCGACGGGATAATAGAGAAGTACCAAAATTTTTATACAATTACACAAACATTCTTTGAAATAAGAATTATCTTTCTTCTGGCAGAAACAAGTGCAAGTGTAAAAAATATTATGAATAAAAGAGTTGATTATAAATTTTTACAGATTATTTGGCATTCAGATCCAATACAACTTCAACTTCCATGGATGTATTTTAGTCGTGTACATCTTGTTTATTTTCATTATTATGAAAAATGTACAGTTATTGTTAATGTTAAGTACTTTATTGTCATCAATAATGTTTGTATCGTCAAACAATGATAGCGTAGATGAAAAATGTCTGAAAGCACTATGAGCTATGCATGGGTTTTTCTATAGACAAGCACTTATGAGTTCCGGCTACAGATTTGGTATGCACCGAAAGTTCGATTGTTTTCTCACCGATGCTAAGATTTTGGGCCGACACTTGCTAAAAACGAAAACGAAACGGATCATTCTCTCCAACCTACTAATAGGTGTCCTTACTCCAACATTGTTCGCATAGGTTATTTTCTTTTTCTAAAGTGGTCTTTTAAATATTTATTTCATATAGTATTTCATGAACAAAATGAAATACAAATATAAATATAAATTGAACTCTACTTTCCAAAATTTTTCAGACAGAATGAAATGGTATTATTCATTTTTACTTTTTTTTATTATTTACATCTTTGTATTTTTTAATGAACACTTGGATCTGAATTAACCTTTTCACGGGAGCTCTGACAGCATTTGTCCCGCTTTCACGTGTATTTTAAAAAGGTTAAATAATTTATTGTTAGTAAATGTTTCATATTTAATAACAATGAAATATTTTAATGAAAAAACAAAATAGTGAAGAAAAACGGGAAATATAGCTTTGTATATTAAAACAAATCTTTCCTTTGCCGTTTATTTTTAAGCTTAAAATTCAGTTATTTTATTAGGTAAGATTCATCTAAAGGAACATTTAAGAAGTAAATTGTGTCGATGTTCATATATGTTCATAAAAACAAAACCTTAACATAATAACATAGCATAAAACATATAGATAATATATATGGAAATTTAATGTATTCATCCATATAACCGCCCATCGTTTTAAAAGCTTAAATTTGAATAAAATAAAAATTGCTTTTAAAATAATTTATGCTCAAAAGCTAACATACTCAAAAAGTGCACTTATCTACTTAAAAGTTGTGGTTCTTTTCCATAAAATAGTTTAACGATCAAACTGCATTTAAACGTCACGGAAATGTAAATTTGGCACTGAATACTTAATTTTTAAGGTATCTTCTTTATATGGGGATAAAAATAGCATTTCTTTTAATTTGTCTTTTGTAATGCATTAATTATGAAATAGACTAATGTGCGAATGAATTAATACGCTGCATATTATATTTCTGGTATGCTTATATAAGATGAACGCAAATTAGTTGGTTTACAAGCACGAAAGTACAAAACATTATAAATTAGATAAGAAAACTCACGAAGTTTATATTTTTGTCAGATATTCATTGTGATTGCTGTTCGTTACTCTGCAAATGTCCTTTATGTAAATACGTTCTTGTCTTTTGTTTGTGAACATGTTCATGTCAATCATACCAACTGCAGTCCTGATTCGTAATTTCAATTCAAGAATGGATTGATGTTCGAAGTCGTAAAAAAGATGTACAAATTTGTAAAGCGATTAAAAAAATTATCTAAAAAAACATACATTAAACTCTGCGGGTGAAAATAATAATTATTATGATGACCATGGAATCACACCTCTCGACTAATGTAAACTCAGATATTTAGTACTCGGGTAAAAAGAATATCCTCAAGCGTATGATAAAGTTGGGGAACATGGGGCAAAGTGAAATACTTAAAAATAATTACAATTTTCGAAATGAACAAACAGAAAATTTATTTGAAATTTTACACTACGTAATTTAGATTACCCTTGCCTTATAAAATATTTTTTTTTTTCAAATTTTTATTCTTTAATTTCTGTGGTGTATTAAAGATGTAATACAATAGTAGAAAACTATCACTTTGTCAAAGTGCAAATGGAGCAAAGTGCAATATAAACACGTTCAAGTCTTTAAATATATATATATATATATATATATATATATATATACATATATACAGGGCTCGGAAGTAGCGCACTACAAGTAGCAAAACTACAGTAGCCGCTACTTTTTTTAGTAGTTTGTAGTGTAGCGCACTACATTACAAAAAGTGTAGTGTAGCGAGTAGCGCGATACAAAATATCAGTGGTTTGTAGCGAGCATCGACGCTACTTTTGACGCTACTTCAGGAGGGAGGAAAAAAGTGCCAATCTTTAAATCATGTGACCATAACTCGTTTCTTTTGTGCGAAATATATTCTCTGCAACAATTTGCGTATGTCAGCGACAAATCTTAGTTACAAAGTCATTTATTTTTCCATAGACGACGGCGCGGTCACAAATTAACTGTCATTTTCACAGTTTGTGTTTCAGAAACTTCGTGTATTGTCATTTAAATCCATAATTTACTCTTCTCCCCACCCCCAACATACAAATAAATCTAAAATCTTTAAGTTATTTTTATTTTTATATTTAAAAAAATCTTAAATAGTGTTCTGTAGTGACGATAAATAATCAGTAATATAAATTATTCCCATTCCTTTAAAATCTCACCCACCTCTCCATATACAAAATTTAAAACTTTTTTTTTTTTTTTTAGTTCCGTATTTTAGCTGTCTAGTAACATTAAATAAAAAAGTCCTTCCGGCCTGTACCGGGAGGAAAAGGTAGCTTTCCTATATCTTAGTTTTAAAATTTTAGCTAATGTTACACGAAAACAGCAACTTAAAATGCAAATAAAACGTTTACAAAAGATTCGTTAATACTGAATTTGAATAAGAAATTCGCCAAATTATTGAGCAATAGCCAAATTGCCTTCATTTATGAAAACTTATTTTGGTCGCCAAATTTGGCGATATTTCGCCAAATGTCGCCAAGTTTGGCGAGAATTTGGCGCTAACGGATATGAATATATAGTTTTATGCGTTTGATTGGGAAAATTATTACAACAATGAAAATTTTTGTAATGTGCTGTCTTGTTTCAAAATGTCAGCCACCCTAGAATTTCAAACTGCTCTATTTCAGCCGTTTTTTAAGATAGAGGTAAAACAAAAAATGCTCTGGAATCCTCGTTTCAAGGCCTAACACTGAATTAAAAAATAAATTTGAATTTTTAACTTTTTTGTATATTTATTTTAGTTTTAAATTTTTAAATGGCCGCCATCTTGAAACAAAATGGCGGACCAAGCTGGCCAACGAACTCGGTCGAGACATTGGTGAGCTTAATACACACAATTAGTTTCATCAAAATTGATTTATAAATACGAGCGTTATCGTATGACATAGGTCAGATATATATATATATATATATATATATATATATGGATATATATATATATATAAATCAACATTTGAACGGAGGGTGGTTTTGGGGTCTGGGGGTCATGATCGATGAAAATGTATCGAAATTTTCCGGAACTGCTTTCCTCCGAACGGCTGCAATAAGTAGCTTTATACTTTTTTGTATTGAAAGCTACCTAAAATCAGTCATCTAAAATATGCCCCTTCGAACAAAATTTCTGCTCGCTTCCTGCCAGATTAAAATCGTTAGAACTCTAATTAAAAATATATTATATATTCGAAAAATCCCTGACGGCTCGGCCTACAGGCACAAGTAGATTTCGAAGACGTAGACCGTGGGGCGCCTGTTTGTCGGGAAATGTGGAAGAAATGACTTTTTTTGCCATGATGCCGCAGTTGGGACTTTCCACTTCAAAATCTAACTTATTTGCAGACGGAGGCAGCAGGGATTTATTTTATTTTATTTTATTTTTTTGTTATTTTATTTTTTTGCTATAATGGTTGGTCCTATAAAAAACTTGTCAATATAAAAGTTTTAGATAGTATTAAGAGAATTTATAATAAATTTAAGCGGATTTGATATCTTGTGAATTGACGAAGTTATGAATTTTCTTCTTCTAAAACCCCCCTTGGAGCCAATTTTAATTATATCAAATATCTGTCATGCATAAATGTTCGGCACTTTTCCTAGAAGTAATAATAGCTTTAAACGGATTCGATACGTAGCATAATTAAGAAGTTATGGGTTTTTTTATGTTTTCACAAAAAGTCTCCCATTCCCCCATCTCGCGGTTCGATTTTGCCCATTAACGAACTTGACCGAGATTTTATGCCCCTTGATTTTATTATATATCAGTTTGGAAGAGATATGTGCAGAATTATTGAAGTTATCGTGTCCATAAAAAAGTGACATAGATAGATAGATAAAAAGTCCTTCCGGCCTGTAACGGGAGGAAAAGGTAGCTTTCCCATATCTTCGTTTTAAAATTTTAGCTAATGTTACACGAAAACAGCAAGTTAAAATGCAAAGAAACGTTTACAAAAGATTCGTTAATACTGAATTTGAATAAGAAATTCGCCAAATTATTGAGCAATAGACAAATTGGCTTCATTTATGAAGACTTATTTTGGTCGCCAAATTTGGAGATATTTCGCTAAATGTCGCCAATTTTGGCGATAATTTGGCGCTAACGGATATGAATATATAGTTTTATTCGTATGATTGGGAAAATTATTACAACAATGAAAGAAAATAATTTGCGAGTAATCGCGTTAATGTGCTGTTTTGTTTCAAAATGTCAGCCATCCTAGAATTTCAAACTGCTCTATCTCAGCCATTTTTTAAGATAGAAGTAAACCAAAAAATGCTCTGGAATCCTTGTATCAAGGCCTAACACGTAATTAAAAAATAAATTTTAATTTTTAATTTTTTTGTATATTTATTTTAGTTTTAAATTTTTAAATGGCCGCCATCTTGAAACAAAATGGCGGACGAAGCTGGCCAACGAACTCGGTCGAGACATTGGTGACCTTAATATACACAATTAGTTTCATCAAAATCGATTTATAAATACGAGCGTTATCGTATGACATAGGTCAGATATATATATATATATATATATATATGGATATATCTATATATATAAATCAACATTTGAACGGAGGGTGGTTTTGGGGTATGGGGTTCATGATCGGTGAAAATATATCGAAATTTTCCGGAACTGCTTTCCTCCGAACGGCTGCAATAGGTAGCTTTATACTTTTTTGTATTGAAAGCTACCTAATATGTATAAAGTTTTGAACTGGGTTTTGGGTTCTGGGAGTCATGATCGGCGTAGATCTGCAAAAATTTTTAAAAAATTCCAGCTTAAGGGAGAATGTAATTGGTAGTATTTCTTACGAAATCTACTTAAAAAGCACAAAAAAAGAACAAGTGCACCATTGTATTATTAGAGAGAAGTGCACTAGGAGGGAATGATTTCTGCCTTCAAACAAACTAGCAGCTGAAACTTAAAGCGTCAGCATACCCGTGATCTATTATTTGCTGGATTTGCTGATAAAACCACAAAGTACTCACTCATCAAAACAATTAATTTTCTTCCTGGCAACACTTTCTCTTCTTACTCATTATTAGATCTTGTGTTTTAATGTGGGAATTCTTGTTTTGAAATGCATGTAATAAAATGACAGACAAAAATAGTATAGAACTGCCCTGGTCGGCATATAATGAATATTTTGAAGTTATAGGACAACAAGAAAGTGGTAATTATTCTGTAACATGTAAATTTTGTCCAATTAATAAGAAGTTATCAGTATTAAAATCATCTGCTTACAACCTGAAGTTGCACATGGAGGTGAGTTAGCATTTTCTTTATTAATAATAATTACTGGATCGCATCTCGCACCGAATATCTAAATCATTATTCATTAAAATTCATAAATCATTAAAAAGAGTATTTTCGAATTAAGATCCCTCGTTCAGAAAATATTCTTATCGAACTGTTTATTATCGCAAAAAATTATTTTATTAATACGTCTTTTGATAATTGTGAAATATTTATCCAATGTATGCATACAAATTTACTGCATATTTCCTTTTGAAGATTCCAATAGATAAAACAAAGGTGGTTGGAAAGAAAAATATATTATTCTTAAAAATGGCCTAAGAATGGTTTTATTTTTATGGCTATTTATTTTTACTTTAGCTGCACAGGTTTTTTATCGCTAAAATAATTGATTTGTAATGTTTTATATTTGATTTGATATTGGTTAGCTTGGTGTTTTAATGAAATATCTTTACCTTTGTCTCCATAATGAATCTAAAGCCCAGTATGTTGAAATTCGGGTTTTCAAAGGGAAACAAACAAAAACAGATAGAAAGGAAAAGAAAAGCTAGGATTTAACTTATTCAAATCTATATGATCTTGTTCAATTTTTAAAGTGCTTTCAGCAACTATGTTTAAAGTGGAAAGAAATAGGACTATTTAGCTCTATTAAAAAAAAAAATAATGTATATTCAAATTTACAAAGGGCTATCCTCTCTTAAGGTTGTTCTCAAATCCAAACTGGCTAACTTTATAACATATTCTTTAATTCATTTTTGTTCGGAAACGCATGAAAATGCAGGTGTTCTAATTCAGAAACTTTGTAACCGACAGACGTTTTCCATTATTCTTTATTTTATTTTATTTTATTTTATTTTTTGGTAAACACTTGTTTTTTGGTAAAATTTTCAGAAAACACTGTCAAAGTCGGCGTTTTCAACCGAATTTCCGACGCCGCAGCAGGAGAAAGGGAAAAAACGTGACACGAATCGGTTATAACCCGATAAGTAATATTTTTTTTATCAAAAAATCGAAAACTCATTTCGATTCCAAATCGCTTCCATAGTCAGGCCTGCCAATTTTATGCCTTTCTGTTTAAAAATGAGTCAGATAATGTGTCAGAAAGTTTCGCGTTGTTGGGCAAGGAATTTGAGAACCACCTTAAGCGCTACTATGCTATATCACTCTCATAAATTTGTAAGATTATTACAATTTTTGTTTTCAAATTTTCTCTTTTTAACACTTTCCAAAATAATTAAAAAGTGTCTATGAATTCGCTATGTCTGACTGTCCGTTCTCTAACTCTCGTAAATATACTCGGATTGCCATGAAAGTTTTATATGTTATTGAAGTTTTTTAACATAGAATGTTCAGTATTGAAAATGAAGTGTGTAGCATTTATATCTCGCTTACAGGGACACTCAAAAGAATTCTGTTACATTATAGTCTATGGGGGAAAATCGTGTGCGGTGCATTTAATTAGCAAATGATAGCTAAAGTAGCGAAAAGTAGCGAAGTAGCGACTACTTTTGAAAAGTAGTTTGTAGTCGCTACGTTTTATAACAAGTAGTTGTAGTTGTAGTTAACTACATTTTTCATAAAGTAGTTGTAGTTGTAGTTCGCTACAAACAAAAAGTAGTTTTTCCGACCCCTGATATATATATATATATATATATATATACATATTCAGTTTTGTGATAATTATGCTAATCTACATAAGAAACGAAATTGTCCATGCCTGAGTTCTTTCACTTTACACAATTTTCCCAGTATTTCTGTATAATATACAAGACTTGTACCATCAGTTATAGGCCACACATAAGCATTCTTTTTCTGTCTGCATGGCCGCATGAACGTAACTGAAATAAAATGTGGTTCATCTTGCGAGGGAAACGAAATCACTTTACCAACAAACTGCTTCTTAGTACCTGGACTTTTATCTGAATGCAACTCAATCAATAGAAAATTCCCATTATTTATTTCCCTAAATTCCACTTTTTCTGTAACAAGCTGTCCTTACCATTACACACCTGATGTATAATACACCTTATGTCTTTACCATTATACGCCTAAATATGTAAACAAAATGATTTTACACTTTTAAAATTATAAATATGTTGTAGGGGCAAAGTGAAAGAAAATATTTCAGATTGCCCCATCACTAAAAGTCTTTTTCACTTTGCCCCGCGTGTGCATAACGAATATTTATAAAATTTAAAACCAAAAGTAGGCCTAGTATTAAATAAACAAATACTTCGCTGGGCAGCAGAAGAATCTAATTTATATTTACAGTATTAATAAGGATAACTTTATCATTATATAATTCAAAAAATGTTATTTACTTACTTAATAATATTACAATATATTTATCATATTTTAAAAATGGTCACTAATATCATATATATTGATATCTTGAGGTGATTGTTGCCTGACAGCAAGCAAGTAGGTGTGAAATAACATAATTAAAATATCGGCTGATAGGTCGCATTGCATACAGACAAAATATTAAACCATTTCACTTTGCCCCTCTATTTAATTTGGCCCCAAGTTCCCCTACACTATTAAACTGTCATTGAAGAGGTAAATTACAAGTACCGTATTTATTTCAGATTTTATTTATATAGCTATACTAAAAGTAAATTTTACTTTTCTTAACAAACGAGGCGTAGAATTTTACAAAATTTTAACGTTTAAATTTATTGGAAAATAATGAATAAAAAGCGTTCAGCTTCTGCTTCCTTTTCCGTGTACTTTGAATTTAATTTGAACACTTTATATTTAAAATGCTAAATTTCTTGCAGATGCACCGGAGCTTTTTATCTACCTTATTTATAAATTACGTAAAAATTACATACAATCCACTTTAAGGCTAAAGTTAAACATTTTTTATTCTCACGAGGTATTTTGCAGTACATAAAGTAAAGCCAGGAGAGATGGCGCGTTCGGAGAGATTGCGCACATAGAGGTTCGGGGGAAGGAGTAGAGTGAGCGCGCAGCGACTCCAGGTAGTTGTACAACAGCAGTAGTGCAGTGTCTATTTGAAAGTGCACGTTGATTGTTTTGAGCGTCTAAGATAAAGCATTGCTATTTTGTTTTGTTTTCCTAAAGTAAGTGCTTGAATTTTCATAGCTATTCATCAAAATTTCTATACATTGTCAGTAGTACAAAATATTTTTAACTTAAACGATTTCTCATAAGCTACTAATCTAGACTAACAATGTGAACATCAACGGTTCGTTTTAGAAGTGGCCATGTTTAAATAAAAGGCCGCGCAATCTCTCCTACCGAAATTGGAGTGTTTGCGCATCTGCTACTTAGAAAAGATGGCGCTGATGAGTTCCCATTAGTTTCCATGCTAGGAAAGATTACGCAGCTTATTGGTAAATTTGCATAAAAAATGAAAAATGAAATGGACTAATTTTAAGTTAAACGTGTACAAAAGTAAATTAATGTTATTTTGTAATCTTATCTGGAATTGCTTTTTCTGATTCTTTAATTTTTTCCCTTTAATTAAATATTTTTAATCGTTTTTAAAATTATTTCCTTTTCTGATTCTTTAATCATTAGGTTGAAATATTTACTCCTAATACAATAACATTTGTTCACAAAAACCTTACAATAATGTCATTTAAGTGTAACTATTATTTTTAACAATTTAATTGTTGTTATTATTAGTAACAATCTCTCCTACCCATGTGCGCTATCGCACCAACCCTGTAAGGACAGATTGCGCAAAATAACTTTCTATACAACTATTTACAACTGTTCTATTAAATTGTAACATAACAACAAAATAGCAATAGAAATGCATAAAAAACAAATAAAGTAAAAGTTATTCATGGATAGTTTAGCAAAAAATTAATATTTAGATTTTTTATTGTTATTTTTTTAATTGTGCGCAGACTCCCCTAGCTTTACCTTATATATGCACACTTAAACCAAATGCTATTTAATTTTAGCAACATATAAAAGTATACACTAAATGTATTTTATCACAAATATATCTAGTATGTAAATGAATATGTTTCTATGTAAATAACACTTATAAATGACTTTTAAATCTTATTTTTCTATTATCTCAAAGTTTATGCAAGTAACTAAATATATTGAAAGTATCAGCAAAAAGCTGCCATATTATAGCAGAAACTATTACAAATATTCAGTATAATATTTTCGTTGCACAAGATTCCGAAGTCTTTCACTTATCTTCGGAAAGCATTTCGAAGAATTACCGAATGCATATCTTTATCATATTTTCTCACTAAATATAGTACCTTCAAACACTTTATAATGTTATAAACAAATTTTAAAATGTCATTTAACACATGAAATAAGTCTTAAATAAATTCACAAACTTTATAAAACATCGCTTGAATTATAATATTACTTAATAAAAGGAATATTTAGAGTATCATTTTAATATGCTTTTATCTTACTACAAGAAACAAAAACTTTAAAAAAAATAAAAAAACGAAAAAAAAAAACATATTGGAATCCTGAAATACATTGCATCATATGTGTAATATTAATAGTTAACAAAAAAAATTATATGTATTTAAAATTACTTAGAAAGAAATATTTTTTTCTCAGCAAGTTTAAATAAAAAAAAATTAGATTCTCAATAATTCTCAAAAATTTTGATTCTGAAATATTTGTTCTAATTCTAATATAAAAAATATTTTTCTATATTTTTATCTTTCTTATGGTTTGTATACATATATATAATGCGTATCTTCTGTGATACAGTAAAATTCTTCAAAACATATATACGGCATTCCCATGCTTCTTTTCCAAAAAAAGGAATTTCTGGATAAAGAACAAATCTCTGTTCTCACTTTATTTGCAAAAGCATGACTGAGAGAATAACAATAAATCTTAAATCCAACAATATATCTCGATACTATTGGAGAAATGTTTCATCTCTCCTCTGGGACTCAACCAGCATAGAAGAAGAAATTCTTTATTTCTTCAGAGATTTTTTTTTCTGGCGGCCATTCACAAATGTATTAATATAAAAGCATCTTTTCTTAAGTTACGGAGAAAGTTTCATATTATGCAACGTTTGTGAGTTTATGCAAAATTATAATGAAAAGTTTCGTCAGTTATGAATAAAATTGTAAAAGGAAAGTAAATTATTGAATTATGAGCCAAGCCAAGATGTATTAAATAGAAATATCTATTATGTACTCATAGGTTTAAAAAAGTATGCATTAAAGTTCTTTCATTTATTACTGTTTAAGTCAAAGTTACACGTGATTTCAAAAGCTAATAATTTTGACTTAGTTAGGTTTTAGCTTTCATCATTTACAATCTCGTATACTGGAGGTATTAAATTAATTACAAATCAGTAGACGCAAAATTACTTCTTATAATTTAATGACCCTTGAAAAACCTTTTCCAAAATTTCTAAAAAATTTAGTCTGAAATCATTTGTAAACTCTAGTAAAAAGTTATATTCAAAGTAAAAATTTAACAAAACAGTGACTTTTATGCAATAAATAAATACTTATGTACGACAGTTCTATGAGTAAAAAATTGTTTTTATGTCTGTAAATATGTAAGGGGAATAAAAAACTATATATGAATGTACAATTAATTCTTTCGTATCCCTTCCATTGCTGTGATCCCTCTGTAGTCCTCACTCTGCCCCTTAAGTAGGGAAGATGAGAAGAAGCCAAAACGTGGACGTTCTGTTATCAAACCGACAGCTTAAAGGAGCACCCAGACTACCAGACTGATCCTCTGCTTCTCTTTTGGAGTTTTTCGGGCTCTTTGATGTTTTATGACTTTCTTAGCATGTCTAAAGTTCAGAGGTCACCAGCGCATGCCGTTGACAGGTCAGACGCACCTCTTTCTTTTGTTGAGACTCCCATTCCCTTTGTTGATAACCACAGATCGTTTGCAGAAAAATGTGTAATCGTAAAATTTATATGTCTTCAGGCAGACTTTCTTAGACTGCGAAAATAAACGTTGCTTAAAGCAGCTTTATTGCGGCAAGGCGGCTAAATTCATGTTTTATGACTTCTTTGGTATGTCTAAAAATCAGAGGTCATTAGGAAACGTCGATGACAGGTCGATCACCGCCTTTTTTGTTGAGAGACCCCTTTCTTTTGTTGATTACCACAAAAGCTTTGGCAGTCGTTTAATTTACGACTCTCTTAACAAGACATACTTAGCACGCATATAAACGCTCCCCTTAAGTTTGGAAGGTGACCAGAATCATTGTCTTTGATAGAGGCAGGGAATGACACAACCCAACCTCTACCTAATGAATGTATCCCCAGGTTAATGGAGACCCTTTCTCTACGTGACCGGTGTTATACTGAGGAATTTGACAAAAATTCCATAGATGGATTTCCTTGTGCCCAGTTTCAGACAGGATAGTGACACTGAGAAAGACTAGATAAAGGGATTAGGGCAGTGTCAAAAACTTTATCCGCGGGAGAAGTGGAAGCACGAATGTGCCCTCAAACGCTTGCTTCCAGTGGTCCACTTTAGCTATACTAGGTGCAGCGTGCAGCATCTCTTAGTATGAATGTGTAACATTTGAGCCTTTGAACTATTTCGTGTGTCGCTAGCGAGGAATGGCGTTTTTCTTTGCGCGGACATTCGAATGCTTCGTATCACTATCCTCTACTCTCCTTGTTTCCTCGTGGAAGTTTTGTGGCTCTTTCTTTAAGTATGGGGGGTTACGATTGTCTGATACACTATATTTCCAATGATGACCGGTCACTTGCCATTTTAAACGTTTTGTTAAATATCTGGAAAGATACATGAGGAGTTATCCTGAAACTTCAAGAGTGTAAACAACATGATAAACGTCATATATTTCCGCGAAGATTTTTTCCCGAAACCCCATAAGGGGCCGTCAACAAATTGAAGAAAAACGAATATCTTTTGGATAACCCTGTAAAAACTAATATTGCAAAAGCATTCAAACTGTAGATTATGATTAAGTGGCTTATTGTAATAATTTGGGTTCATTTTTATGAAGATAGCATGTATACTCGAAGAGAAATTCGGGTTTTTATAAAAACAGTCCCAAATTTTACCAAGTTTTTTGCTTATAATTTGCAGAGTTTTTAATATAAAAACAAGTTATTTTCAGAAAATATGACAAACAAAATTGTACACAATACCCTGTAATCAGAATTAAAAAATAATTGAAATTGTATGAAAAATGAGCAGGTTTACTAAATATTGTTTCACTGCGCATGCGCGAATTCAATCAAAATATACTGTGCATAATATATTAGCTAAATGTATAGACCAACTTTTATGAAAGTCTCAAAAACATAGCTTAAAAATTCTGATAGTAATCGTCGATAGAATAAGCTAAAATTTCGCTGTTCCCAAAAGGAAGCAAAAAGATGAGGGGTTGTATCCAAATATACTAGCTTATGAAAGTTGACATAATAACAATGAAGTGTATCTCATTCTATATTTGATACAACCCCTCATCTTTTTGCTTCCTTTTGGAACAGCGAATTTTGAGCTTATTCTAGCTTATTCTTTAGTTCTATTTTCCAAAAGAACTTCATCTAAAAAACTATTTAGTTAGTAGATGGATAAATTAACCACATCTATTGATATTGTGCAGTGATTCCAAAAATCAACACTTGAAAATACCTGAAGGGGTCCCAATTCAGCCACTCTCCCCTATTATAGTTGCATAAAATAGAAAATTTGAAATTTTAACATTAATTATATTTTTAAAGCAAATAATTATAAAGTGCTTTAAGATTGTTGAGCGGTGGCAAAATCATTTAAGTGTGCGAAAAAATGTGATTAATAATACATATGTTTATTAAGAGTAATTTTTGAAAATTGCAATTAATATATTTTACAAATGATTTGCCATTTTTCAATTTATTTTAATGGTGGTCATAAAATGAATAATGTTGCTTTAAATCGGTCTCCAGATATCCTTATACTGTGAGAAAACTAAAGACCCAAAGGTAGGGATCGCACGGTTTCTCTTTTTGAGCACCATTATTTTCTAATAATAATCTTCACCTTATATAATTTCAGAATTTGTCACATTAAATAAGGTGAAAGTTACTCTTTGGAAATAGTTGTAATCAAGTGTAAGATCCGTGACAGTCCTGCCCAAGGCTCAGCTAATGTAAACCAGAAGAAAAAAAATTACATAATAGGAAAAATGTTATATTCAACATTCTTTCCTCTGGTTGGTAATTAGAAAATGACCTGAAACGAGAGAAGAAAATAATAATTTCGCTTGAGTAATTTAATATTTGAATACTTCTTCCAAATATGACATGACAAAATAATTCTCATTTAAGCGTTGGACAAACACTGATTCATTATACTTTTGTTTTGTTTAATAACAAGAATTTTGTATAAGTGGCAATAACATATTCTATAGCAGATTTGAGATTTTTCGGCATTTTATAATGATACTCATAAAATCAAGAATAATGATTAAAAGATGCTTACACGCAAATTCGGCATACACTCAGAAACAAATGAAAGGCCCAAGGGACTGGAATCTAATTTAAAACAACCGAAGCCATTTGTTACATCATAGGAGAAATATCATTCTGAAAGTAACTTTCCTGAAGCTAGTATTTGGAAAGAGATCTGAGGCAGGGGAAGAAAATAATCATTTTGTTTTAATAATTTAATACTGGGGAAGTTGTTTCATGCAAATGTTGGTTTGTTTGTAAAATAATAAAGCATGGATTCCTTTTCCATCAAGGGTGCTATTCAACTAAAATGCCTAATAAATTTATTACGAATAAAGAAAGTCAATTGTGTAACACTGAAGTATAACACTGAAGATGTTGTTTCAAAATATTTCCATTACAATACATTCATTTGGGGTGGACCCAGATTATGGAAAATTCACCACTATGATTTACGCTTGGCAAAAAATGCAAGCGTTTGAATTTATTTTACAAACTACATTTTCTCTTTTTCTTTAAGATATGGCAACAGGAAGAAGAAAAAGTTATTTCAACTATCTATTTAAGATTTCTAAATTGCCTTCTGAACGATTAATAATTTAATTAATATTGAACTATTAATTAATAAAAGCGTATCTTTAAAAAATTATTACTCTTTATTTTTTCTTTATATTTTTCCCCTATTAATATTAATAATTAATAACAATAAAATATTAATAAAGATACTTACACGCAAATTAAGCTTAGACTTAGTAACAAACGAAAGACCCAAGGGTCTGGAGGCTAATTTCAAACAATAGAAGCCATTTGTTACATGATAGCAGAAAAATCCTTTTGAAAGTCTTTTTACTGAAGCTAGTATTCGGAAAGAGACCTGGGGCTGGGGAAGAAAATGATCATTTTGTTTGAATAATTTAATACTGGGGAAGTTGTTTCATGCAAATATTGGTTTGTTTGGAAAATAATAAAGCATACGTTCCTTTTCCCTCAATGGTGCTATTCAACTAAAATGCCTAATAAATTTATTAAGAATAAAGAAAATTAATTATGTAACACTGAAAGATAATATGTTTTCATTGACATATTTTTACATAAGAATTAAAAAAAATAGTGTTGTTAAGAAATGCTCTTTTAAAAGCACTTAATATGTATCTTTAAAATCATACCTACTTTCATGACTGCAATTCTTGTGGTTCCAAAATATTTCCATTACAATACGTTAATTTGGCGTAGATCCACATTATGAAAAAATCCGCACTATTATTTTACGCTTGTTAAAAAATTTCAAGCATTTGAGTTCATTTCAAAAATTATGTTTTTTCCTTGTTTCTTTTTTAAGATATGGAAACAGGGATAAAAAAAAAGATTATAACTATCTATTCAGGATTTCTAAATTGTCTTCTCAACATACAATCATAATTTAATTAATAAAAGATTTTATAAACATTAATACACTCTTTATTTTTGATTTATATTTCTCCCTATTAATATTGATAATTAATAAAATTAAAATATTAATAAAGACGCTTACACGCAAATTAGGCATACACTTAAAAACAAACGAAATACCCAAGGGACTGGAATCTAATTTAAAACAACAGAAGCCATTTGTTACATGATAGGTGAAATATCATTCTTAAAGTAACTTTCTTGAAGCTAGTATTTGGAAAGAGACCTGAGGCTAGGGAAGAAAATGTTCATTTTGTTTGAATAATTTAATACAAGAGAAGTTGTCTCTTGCAAATATTGGTTTGTTTGGAAAATAGTAAAGGATACGTTCCTTTTCCATCAATGATGCTATTCAAATAAAGTACCTAATATATTTATTACGAATAAAGAAAATTAATTATGTAACACTGAAAGATAATATGTTTTATTGACATATTTTTACATAACAATTAAATAATATATATAGTTTTGTTAAAAAACACTCTTTTAAAAGCACTCAATACTTATCTTTAAAATCATGCCCAATTTCATGACTGCAATTCACGTGGTTCCAAAATATTTCCATTACAATACGTTAATTTGGCGCAGACCTAGATTATGAAAAATTCACCCCTATTATTTTACGTTCACTAAAAAATGCAAACGTTTGACTTTATTTTAAAAATTATGTTTTTTCCTGATTCTTTATTAAGGTATGGAAATAGAGAGAGAGAAAAAAAATGATTATTTAAACTATCTATTCAGGATTTCTAAATTTTTCTTCTCAACATTCAATCATAATTTAATTAATAAAAGCGCATATTTAAAACATTATTACACTCTTTATTTTTTTATTTATATTTTTCCTATTAATATTAATAAATAATAATAATAATAAATTAATAAAGATGTTTACACGCAGATTAGACTTATATTTAGTAACAAACGAAAGACCCAGAGGACTGGAATCTAATTTAAAACAACAGAAGCCATTTGTTACATGATAGCATAAAATTCCTTTCCTGAAGCTCGTATTCGGAAGGAGGCCTCAGGCTGGGAAAGAAAATGATAATTTTATTTGAATAATTTAATACTATTGTTCTTTCATGTTAATGTTGGTTTGTTTGGAAAATATTAAAGCATATGTTCCTTTTCCCATAAATGGTGCTATTCAAATAAATTACCTAATGTAGTTATTATAAATAAATAAAGACGGTTATATAACACTGCAGGATAATATTTTTTTAATGATATATTTTTACGTAAGTATAAAAAAAAATAGTTTTTTTAAAAAATCACTCTTTTTTAAGCACTCAATATTTATCTTTAAAATCACGCCTAATTTCATGACTGCAATTTATGTTATTCCAAAATATTTTTATTACAATACATTAATTTGGCGTGGACCCAGATTATGGAAAATTCACCACAATTGTTTACGCTTGATAAAATATATTAGCGTTTGAATTGTAACATATATGTAGAACAGTTTCTGAGCTTTTCTGAATTTAGAAAACGTTTCTCACATTTGAAAACTAAATTTCAGCATCAAGTAACCATAGCTGGAAAAGTATTCGAGTTCTTTTGTGCAGCCATGCATATGATCTATAGATTTGTATATATTCTATATCGTATGCTAAAATTAAGTTTACGTAAAAAAAAACGCATAATACAGTTGAGAAATTACATTTAGCAATTTTTACCAACAGATGGAAATTTACTTGACTTATTTTGTATAGCCCTGCATTTTATCTACAGTTATTTATACACAACAATGTAGTAGGAAATGGATAAATAAGAGTTCATTTAATTTTTCCCCAAATTTGACCAGAAATTTTCTTCTTTTATAGACTTTCAAACGATTTATTATTTATCTCATTATTTTACTTTCTACAAAAGTTACATTAATGTTTGTACTATGACAACATTGTTATAGATATAATAAGTGCTGTCCTCTTTCAGTTAATGTAATATTTACAATTCTTTTGAGTAACTGTCTCAAATTCTGAATTCTTTTTGATTGACTACTTTTCAAAAATAATACAAAATTCCTTTATACTTTAAAATTTGCAGTTTAAGCAAAAACTCATATAGTTACTTCGGGTTTTTTTTTTCTTCTAAATTATACTTTAGAATCTTCTATCGAATCATCAAGAGAGCATAAAAGAAGTAAATACGATAACCTCCATATAGAAATGCACTTTAAATAAAACTGAAAATGTGTAATTTTTCCTCCTTTAAGTATTGAATAAAAAAATATAGTGAATAGTCTCCTTGTGATGATTCAAAATAACTTTTAAAATTCGTTTCAAATTCCACTTAAGGGAACAGATTGTATTATACTTTAAAGTACACCTATAAAAATAGTATCTTATGGATTAAATTGTTCATTTCGTTTAACACTAGAAAACTTCCATTTAAGTATTTTAATTTATCTTTTTTAATGTTGATTATTTGAGGAAATACTGAATATTTATTATTTTAAATTATTCTTATTCTAAGAGTTCATTTAATTTTTCCCCAAATTTGACCAGAAATTTTCTTTTTTTTAGACTTTCAAAAGATTTATTATTTATCTCATTATTTTACTTTCTACAAAAGTCACATTAATGTTTCTAGTATGACAACATTGTTATAAGCCGTATAATAAGTGTTGCTCCATTTCAGTTAATGTAATAATTTACAATTTTTTGAGTAACTGTCCCAAATTCTCAATTCATTTGGATTGACTACGTTTTGAAAAATAATACAAAACTCATTGATACTTTAAAATTTGCAATTTAAGCAAAAATTCAAAGAGTTACTTCAGGAGGGTTTTTTTCTTCTAAATTATACTTTAGAATACTCTTCTATGGAATCATCAAGAGAGCATAAAAGAAGTAAATACGATAAACTCCATTAAAAAGCACTTTAAATGAAACTGAAAATGTGTACTTTTTCTTTCTTTAAGTATTGAATAAAAAAATATAGTGAATAGTCTCCTTATGACGATTCAAAATAACTTTTAAAATTCGTTTCAAAATCCACTTAAGGGAACAGATTGTATTATACTTTTAGGTACACCTATAAAAATAGTATCTTATGGATTAAATTGGTCATTACATTTAACACTAGACAACTTCCATTTAAGTATTATAATTTTATTTTTTAATGTTGATTATTTGATGAAATACTGAATATTTATTTATTTTTAATTATTCTGATAAAATAATTAATCAAATGATTAGAATACAGAGGATGTGAATAATCACTTTACTAAACAGCGTACAGCCGATAAAGTGAAAAAATGTCCAGACCAGGGATCGATCCCGGATCCCTTGGTATAGCGCACCAAGTGCTTGACCATTTAAGCCATCCGGACGATATCCAGTATAGCATCCTTTCACTCTTTTATGGCAAGGCTACAACCTCATAGCACGATATGGAACGTAAATCATGAGCACAACACCGTTGGCATACATGAGACAACTATTAACTAATTAAGTGGGTTTAATTTGTGTCATGTATGCCAACAGTACTGTGCTCATGATTGATATTCCATCTCGTGCTACGAGGTTGTAGCCTTGCCATATAAGAGGGAGAGAATGCTATACTGGATATCGTCCGGATGGCTTAAACGGTAAAGCACTTGGTACGCTATACCAAGGGATGCGGGATCGATCCCCGATCTGGACATTTTTTAACTCTATCGGCTGTATGCTGTTTAGTAAAGCGATTATTCACATCCTTTGTATATCATTAATTTTTTACAGCGTAATTTCAGCTCTGTTGAAAAATTAATTAGTATACAAATGGTTAGAATTTATTTATGTATGTATATTTGGCTGTATCAAAAGTATTTTTGTTTTTTTAATGCTTTTATACCAAAGCATGTAACTGACACTTTCTCACCCCTATTGTTGAACATAAAATGCTACTTAAGAGGATAAGTGTTCCTCTATAATCATACTGGCTTCTTTCATTTTTAGGTCACATAAAGAGTGATACAAATGCTGAGATTTTATGCATCTTAAGGCATGCTTTTAAACTAGGCCTTAAAACCAATAAAGTTCTCCTCAAAACTCGTTCAGTTGCAGGCCAGGACAAGAATAGTGTCCGGACAGTTCAAGACAAATCCAAACGTTTTAAGGAAGGGGACCTCAACCTTGAAATCTAACCTGGAATTGATAGGTGAATTTTGACCAGTTGAGAAGGAGAAAAAAAAGGAGAATCCATTCTCCAAAATAACTTTTGATGGTAAAAAATAACAAAGCAACACTTAAAAGCAACACTTCTTAGTAAAAAACACCTGATTTATTCCTTCATATTTTGAGGCATTGAATATTTATTTCTTTAGAACGTTTCTTAATACCATTTTTATTTTATTAAAATTATCATTCGATATCCCAGCATTCATAGCACATAATTCACGCGTCTAATTTTCCACTTTTTTATCTTTACGCTTCTGCTAAAGAGTTCTGACGTTTCGTCATTTTTTGCCCGCCTCGCTAATCCTTTTCAACCAATCCTAAGCAAGCCACTTCTATCTCTTTCCCCCACCTCCCTCCTAACTATCATCCCGTTGGCGCTTTCTTCAATACGTCAACATATCCTTGAGCGAATTGCTAGTATTTAACGCCATTACACAGACTTGGAAATCAGAATTTTTACGTTTTTTGACTTGCTAATAAAACCTATGTCAGTTGGCGGAGATGTTCAACAAATCGGTGTTTCTCTAATATTTTAAGATCTTCGTTATGTTTCTATGGCGTAACATAGCCCAGATATAAGCTTTAAATGGATAACTAGTAGAACTGTCTTTGCTTTTGTGAAGACAATAAATTCATTGTTGATGAAAATGCAGCTTCTTCATTTTATTTTGATGGGAAAATTTCCAGTGATTTCATGAAACATCGCCTTCCAATTGATCACTTCGATTGCAAAAATATGTGATTCTACGAATAAATCGTTTTCCATAAGTCATTTGTCAGTGGTTATTCAACATCCTTTACCATGAAATTAAAAGTATTCCATATATATAGTCTATTTATATATATATATGTATGTGTGTGTGTTCTGTGTGTATGTACAGTGGTGGCCAAAAGTTTGGACATTTTTTGAAAGTTCCAGGTTTTTCAAATTTGTGTGCTTGTAGAATATATTAATTTTCACTTAAATACAAACGTTTATATATCTTATTGAAGGTAATTTAATGTAAAATTTAATAATAAAAACAGTATTACAATATCTGTATTACAAAAAAAGTTATGCTCATTTTAGTAGAACAAACAAACACAAATCGTTTTGAATAAGGACGTATTTTTTAATAAAAGCGTATTAGCCAATCACAAACACTGTTCTGAGGACCAATCAAATGTCTGTAACTGTAGTTTAGGTTATTTGGATGGTAAAAGAGTTATTGTTGCGGAAATATTTTGCGGAATGATGCATAATAATACAATTAAATAGAGTATTGCTGTTTTTGAATATTTAAAGTCCTTTTATTTAAATTAAACTAATTTTAAACAAGGTCATCAACAAGAAGAACTAATTGGACATCTACAAAAAGAAGCCGAATTGTCATATTGAGAGAAAATGGCCTCTCTTATGCTGAAATTGCAAGACAAGTTGGTGGTTCAGTGACTTGTTCTGGTGTACGAAAGTTCTGTTTACGTTATGAAAAAACGAAATCAGTGGAAAATAAGGCCAAATCAGGCCGAAAAAAATGCACAAGTGCTACTGCCGATAGAAAAAGTAAACGGCTATGCCTTCAAGATAGAAAAATTTCATCAGATGCCATTAGATGTGAAATGAATGCAGCGGGTATTGCAGTAAGTTCAAGAACAATAAGTAGAAGTTTAGCAGGATTTGGACTACAAGCTAGAATTCCAAGGAAAAACCATATTTAAATCAAAAGCAACGCGAAAAACGAGTTAAGTGGGCAAAAGAACACATTAAAGGATCAGAAAAATCAATGGAAGCAAGTAATCTGGAGCGATGAGAGTAAAATATCGCTCCTTGGTAGTGATGGTAGAAAATACGTGGGACGTAGAGTAGGAGAAGCACTTCATCCTGATTGCATTGAAGCAATTACGAAAAACCCAACAAATGTCATGATTTGGGCATGTATGTCTGAAGATGGTGTGGGCCGAATTCAAGTGATTGATGGCATCCTGAATGCCAAAAAATACATCGAAACTGTCCTGGAACCAAAATTGATACCTTCCATCAGGGATCTCTTCCCCAACAACGCACCATTTATTTTTCAGCAGGATTCAGCTCTATGCCACACAGCAAAAGTATGCAAAGCATGGTTTCAAAATAAAGGCATAGATATATTACCATGGCCAGGAAACAGCTCTGATCTCAATCCAATTGAAAATTTGTGGCGACGATTGAAAATTCTTGTACGAAAAAAACGTCCATCCAATAAAAGACAACTTATTGAAGCTATAATTGATTCTTGGCACCATGAGATTACGAAAGAGGAACTCCAAACACTCGTTCACTCGATGAAAAGACGCTGTGAAGCTGTCTTAAAAAATAAGGGTTATCCTACTAAGTATTGATGGTGTAAGTATCACTTTAAAAGAATGCAAATCGAAGATAGATCTTACTATTAGTAGCATAACTTTTTTTGCAATACAGATATTGTAATACTGTTTTTATTATTAAATTTTACATTAAATTACCTTCAATTTGATATATAAACGTTTGTATTTAAGTGAAAATTAATATATTCTACAAGCACACAAAGTTGAAAAACATGAAACTTTCAAAAAATGTCCACACTTTTGGCCACCACTGTATAGTATGTAAGTATGTATATGTATAACAGATATCACAACGGAAACATCATTTTTAAAAGAAAAATGCATTATTTTTTTAATGTCATTTGAATATGAAAATTCTTGTTTTAAATTATACATTCATAGCCTTTCGAACTTTCTGAAAAATAAGGTAAATATGTAGACTCGTTAGTTTCTAGTGACAGTTTTTCACTCAAAGCAATTTATAATAAGTCTATTTTCTAATTAAGAATTTTATTTAGAATCGAAGGATTTGAACAATGTAATTTAAATTTCATTATCTTTTCTTCATTGGAAAACACACGGCATAAATTATTTTAATTAAAAATATTTTAAATTAATAATACTTTAAATTAATAATACTTTAAGGGAAAAATATGAAAATTCCCCTTTAATATATAATATACTCGTGAGATTCTAAAAAAATAAGCTTAATATCTAATCATTAGTTTCTGGTGGCAATTTTTCAATAAAAGAAATTTATAATAAGCCAATTTTCTAATTAAGAATTTTATTTAGAATAGAAAGATTTGACCGATGCAGTTTAAATTTCGTTATCTTTCTATAGCTTATTTTAGTTTAAAATATTTTTAATTAACAGTACTTTAGGGAAAAATCGGAAATATTATTGATAAGGCATTCATTTCACATTTGAATGTATTTTAATATTAGATGAAAATTACTGCCGTTTTAACTTTTTCGTGTTATATAATGTATTATTATGTGTATACTTTTAGATGCAAGCGGACGCCCGTACACTGAATTGTTTATAAATAGTATACTAATGTTGATATGACACGTACTGTCATAACATAGGCAATATCAGATGCTTCTTCAAAAACAAATTTTTAAAGAGTAAATGAATTAAAACATACAGTGGGATAATTTACCTTTCATAACTTCTTCAATTATGAACTTATCACTGTTTGTATCTCTTACGGTAGATATTAGCTCGAATTATATCAATCAGGGCATTAAAAAAAATTTGTTCTCAGTTCTTGGGTTTTAAACTACATTTTAAAACATTTAACGACGATTACTCCCCAAATGTTTCACCCTTACTTACACTAGAAAATCCATCCCGGGCTTCCCGGGCAACAGAATATAGGTGAAAACCATTTGTCATTATTAAAAACTGGGAACAGATGTGTTACACTCACACACCGATGCACAGTGGGGCATTTGGTGGATTTAGCCGGCCAAAAATATTTCTTACTGAAAAATTGGTCTAAAGTTTATAATTGATTAGTTTATCATATTATTATATTTTTTTACTTATCTTTCTTTGAAAAATATGCTTTTTATATAGATACAGGGTATACGAAAAACACTTTAACACGTAAGACTAACTTTATTACAATAAAATATTAGTGAATAATGTTATTGCGATGGAACTCTATCCGTTAAAGAAAAAGTATATTATCATATAGATTAACTAAATTATTAAAGTTTGTACCGTGATATTGTAATTTATTTAAAAAATTAAGAGATATATAGTGTTTTTTAAAAAATTTTTATCAAGAGTCTTTGGATGTTTTGAAATCTATATCAAATTATTACTTCCTTTTATCTTTAAAAGAAGAAAGTATTGGATTCATGAAAATTTTTAACTTCCGGTTTTTGACGGATTTATACGATTTAGAAGATCCTGTACACGATTTGACTATTTTTTTAAAATGTCTGTCTGTGAGTTTTTGACTCTGTCTATGTGACAAAAATTTTGTGGACGTTCTATCTCAAGAACTAATGCACGAAATTTAATGAAACTTTACATTCAGTTAGTCCCTTATATAAATTGGTTCTGATTAGTTTTTGGTGAAAATCGCACTACAGGTGGCGCTGCTATGCTGTATTTTTCGCGTTTTCCGCAATAGCTCTATCTCAAGAACTAATGCACTTATTTTCATCAAACTTCAGATTCAGTTACAGACATAAATAGACGCTGATTACGTTTTGGTGTAGATATCCCAATAGGTAGCAATACTATACTACTTTCTTTCGTGATTTTCACGATAGCTGTATGCTGTATCTCAAGAACTAATGCACAGAATTTCATCAGACTTCAGACTTCAGATTCAGTTAGACGTTGACATAAGTTGTTGTTGATTAGGTTTTGGTCTAAAGCCCCCACCAGGTGGAGCTGCTATTCTGCATTTTGCAGACACGATTTTAGCATTTCCAGAAACACATAAATTTGCGTTTAACAGAAATTATTCTAAATTAGCAGCTATTAGCAGCTACTGTTTTCAAAATTTCTATCTACATGTCTTGAACTTTCATTTAAAGTAAGAAAAAATGATCCGAACTCATCGGAAAATATAACGAATTCGTTATAGAATATTAAAATTAGCAACAAAAAATTCAAGCATGTGCGAAAAATTTTATGCCGCTTTATCATATCTTTTAAATAAACAAATATAAACATACACAAAATTAATTTTAACACAATTATTCAAATTGGTAAAGAAATCATTAAGCGTTTAATGGAGTTCCAAATTACCTGAGATTTATTCTGTTGAGCTGATTCAAATCTCAGACCAGATGCTATGATCTTTAAGGTTAACTAGATGAATTAGGTCCTCTAGATTCGACTGGAATGGCTCAGTTGGTACAGCATGGCAGCTTTAGCCAAGATATCCCATGTTCGAATCCTGGCCCCGACATGTTTCGTCCAGTTGGAAAATTACAACTCAAATGTAAACATATTCATAATAAATATAAATGTATTTACCTAGCCTTTCAGAATCCATAATTCAACAATAGATGTATTTAACAATGTTTATAAGATGCTATAAAATGATGGAACATTTTCTAAGAATAAGACGTATATCATTTTTAATTTAGAACATACAAAAGTAACACAAGAACTTTATAGACACCAACAGACGATATCAGCAAATAATTTTATTGGTCAGATACGTAAATTGGAAATATCTTATTCCCGCAGACGATACATTGTGGCAACATTTGTGATTTAGCTATTGTAGAATACATTTTAAAAAAAGGGAAAATGAAAAAAATATACATATATCATTTAAAGAAACATACAGATTTGAGTTTGAAAGAAATTCTTGTAAATTAGCGGTTATTAGCGGCTATTGTTTTCAAAGTTATTAACTACATATCTTGAACTCTCAATTCGTGTAAAAAATATCATCGGATCTCACCCTTAAGGTTAACTAACTCCTTATGGAGTATTTCAATTAACAATAATTTTTCCCAAATTATTCAGTACATTTCATGTCGCTTTATCATATATTTTAATTAAGCAAATATAAACATATTCATGTGAAATATAAACATACCTACGTGGTCTTTCATAATCCATAGCTATTTCATATAAGTGAAAGTTTTGAACAAAAAAAATCACACTAAAATGAGCAGACCTAAAATTGCAGTTAAGAGCACAGATAGCCAATCTACTACTACAAGCAAGTTTTAACTTGCCTGGCACTAATTTGATTGCACATGCAAAAAAAAAATTATAACAGTACGGACATTCCCCAACTATTTACCTTTACAGATAGCTACATATTTTTCTTCTGAACTGTGTTTTGAAAAATTGACTTTTGGCCAGCCAAATGCCCCACTGTGCGATGTTTGGCGACTTTTTGATTGGTGCGATTTCTAAGCCCGCGCCAAACCAATAACTTAATGCAATAGCCAGGTTACCATTAAAAGAAACAATCCCCAAAATTTGACGAATTTTTTTCCTTTTTATAACCGATTTTTAAAAAAACGGTGCGTGAGTGTAAGACATCATAGCAAAAAACTGTAATAGATTATTTACATTTAATATATATTTTTTTAGATTGCATGCTAACAACACCAAAGAGCAATTTTATATGAAAAACTTCCATAATGCATTCAAATAAAGTTTTGAAATGTATTAAAAGTGTTACTTTCGTATTAGCCACATGCCAGGAGTTAATAGCAAAAGAAATATCCAAAGATTTCGCTACTTACAGCACCCTTTTTTATTGTGATAAATTCAGTGGTTTAAGCGCGCTGTACGTTTGCATGCCTATTAAATTTGTGCTTTATTTATATTATTTTATTATTTTAATCATCTATTAATGAAGTTATGATTTTGTTGTGGAATATTTGTCGGGAAAGAATGCTGAACTATTTATATTGTTTTAAATGCAAACGGGTTAATCTTTCGCACGTGATAAATGTAGATTTGTTTTAATTCATATTTGAAGATTATTTTTAAAATCATAAAAAAAAAATCAGTAAATTGAGATAAAGTTGCCAAACAAATTGTATTTGAAAGACCACTTTTTATCCTATTCGACGGTGTAAAAATTTAGATTGTCCGATGTTTAGAAGTGTCAAAAATAGCAATAAAAATGAAATTTTCTGGTCAGGAGTTGCCACCGTCAATATCACTTCAGTGTTACTCCCAGACATGCTTTTGTTTTGTAATATATTGCACATTCCGTTTAGTCTTGATAATCATCCTACTTGCAGCACGAAAGGGACGCTCTAAGCAAGTGAGAGGCAATAGGATAGAAGATCGTACTATAGTACAATAAACAAGTGTCAATATAAACTTTACACAGGTATATTAAACCTATTGGGTTAATCGATAATTTTTAGTTTAACTTTTAGCCTAAGTATTATATAACACATGGGCTGATAAGTTCCCGGTCTAGTAAAGAAAACACAACTTTTAAACATAACTCTATAACTTTAATAAATAACATAACTTTAATAATAAATAATAATAAATAATAATAATTTCATAATAATAATTTAATAAATAAATAATATTAATAATTTAATATTAATAATTTAATAAATAAATAATAATAATAATTTAATAATAATAATTTAATAAATAAATAATAATAATAATTTAATAAATAAATAATAATAATAATTTAATAAATAAATAATAATAATAATTTAATAATAATAATTTAATAAATAAATAATAATAATAATTTAATAAATAAATAATAATAATAATTTAATAATAATAATTTAATAAATAAATAATAATAATAATTTAATAAATAAATAATAATAATAATTTAATAATAAATAACATAATTTTATAACGAAAAAGCTCCAAACAGTGCTCAGAATCATCGACTCGTTGTTGTTTTTGGTCAAAAGTAAACACACGCGGCACCCACTTTGACAACAGCTTTTTCATAGACAAATGTTCATTCAAAATAAAACCTACCCGTTCCTTGGATATGTTCAGAGTCTTAGCATGGCTTTGTTCCTATCTCCTGCAACTTCACTTTACGGTTCCCCAACACGATTTTGTGGACTTTTTTCATGCTTTCCTGAGTAACCACCACTTTTGCGTGATACATCACTGGTGTCCGTACGACCACGTTTAAATTCAGCAAACCAGTCAATAATGGTTGATTTACCTGGTGCAGCGTCCGGATAACGCTTATCAAGCCAAGCTTTTGTTTGAACGGTGTTTTTTCCTATCAAATAACAATTCTTGAAATTCTTGTTTATCCATTTTTTTGTTTATCAACAAAGTCGTTCAACTAAAACCCCTCTAACGTTTTATACAAACGGCGAATCGTCATGACATTTTTTCTGCTACCTTTTAAAGGTTAGTATTTACTCAAAAATGCATCGGTTAGGCGATTGCAACGCCATCTGTGTGCCAGACCGGGAACTTATCAGCCGATGTGTTATAAGCATTGTTAAAGTTCATGGCATGCATTCGAAAACGATTTATGTTATATTACTTATAAGCTGTTTTTTGTTCTTATAAATAAAAGCTGAGCAAATTTTAATATGTACAATTTTTATATGTATTTTAATTTTATAATATGTAATAGAAAAAAAGGAATGGGAAAACTTAATATATATATATTTTTTTAATTTCTTTATATGTTTCTCGAAACGTTACTAACCGGTACATATGTTAAAAATATTTTTAAAAGGTTTTTTTTTAAGTTTTCCTTTAAGGTTAGTTTTTGGTTTAGAAAAACTAATGGATTTTATTTATTTTTTTCATTTTCCAATTCCTGAATATACCAAAAATATGTACCAAAAATATGTATTTAAAAGTAAGTTTTAAAATTCTTAATGTTACTAAAGTTACAGACTTTTAAGTAATTTCTGACGCATGGATTTTATTCTTAAACCTACGGACAGCAAGGAAAATCCTAAAAAAAAAAAAAAAAATAGGTGTTATGAAACCTTTTCATAAAGATAAAGAAGGTTTGATATACGGACTCACGCGAAATCGCAGATTAAAGAAGTTTTTTTATTTTATTTTATTTTATTTTTTTTTTACTTTTTATGTGTAAAAGCTCAACTGAAATTTTCCTGAAACATTACTCTTTTGAGTTGGTAGAAAGATTTTTTTTAAATATATTGATCGATTCTAATACAAACAATTCTATAACGAACACTCCCGAATACACCCAGAAAAAGGAATTTATTAAAACTACAAAACATGTTTTGTTGAGTACATTTTGATTGTTTTAGCAAACTTTTTTTAGTTGATGTAAAAAAAATTGGTTTTGTTGCTTGGACAAGAAAATATTGTTATATTATTGTTAACACGTATTAACAAAATTTCATCAATTTTACTTGAATAACAAAATCTGTTTTTTAATTTTACAATAATTTTGTAATTTAAATTTGTAATTCCAGCAAAATTTTGTTGTTTTTGCAAAATTTAAATTGTTGAGTAGTAGCCATAAATCTCTCACGTAACTCGATTTATTTGACTTATATAGCTATATATTTAAAAGATTAACATAATTTTTGGATAATTAAAACTTTTTTTCATTGGGACGGACCAAGGTAGTTTTAAAAATACCCTGTCCCATTTATTACTTTCTTCTATCTTTACAAGAAGAAAGTATTGGAATCGGGAAAATTTTCGACTTCCCGTTCCCGACGGATTTTGAAAGGTCCTGAAGACGATTTGACTGTTTTTAGAAAATGACTGTCAATGACTGTCTGTCTGTATGTGTCAAAAATTTTGTGGGTGCTCTATCTAACTAATGCACGGAATTTAATAAAACTCTATATACAGTTACTTCCTGATATAAATTATTGCTGATTAGTTTTTGGTGTAAATCGCGCAACAGGTTGCGCTGCTATGCCATATTTTTTGCGATTTCTGCAATAGCTCTATCTCATTTTTAGCAGTGAATTACGCCTGTAATTTTTAAATAATAACCAGTGAATTTTTATCCTGCTTTTTGCAAGCGTAATTCACTGCTGAAAATTAATTAAAAATTCACTATGTGTTGCTGTATGCTGGGCTTTGTATTGTCGTCTCACGTTTGCCGCAGAAATATACGTGCTCCTGATGACTTTTCCATCTTGTGCTGCGGTTGCAGCCGGTCCGACATATGTAAGAGTGAGAAATGCCGATTTCGGATATCGTTCCTTCTAGCTCCATGGTAGAGCCTCAGAGTGCTGTTCTGAGGACCCGGGATCGAGTCCCGGCTTGGGGCGTTTTTCATTCTCTCGGTTTGCGCTTGAAAAAAAAATCAGGGTATAACTTCACTTGTTATTATTCAAGGATTACAGGCGTAATTCACTGCAGAAAATGAATTAAAAAATAGTTAAAATTACCTATTTTGATTGGTTCATTTAACAAAAGTTTTTGTAGTATAAACAAAACAAGTTCGTAATATAACATATTTTATTATTTAAACAAAAAAATATATTTTGTTGAAAAAAGAAAATAGATTGATAAAATAGCACATAGCATATATCTATGTAACAAAAATAATTTTAAAATTGAACCATTTTACTTGAATTAACAAAACATTTTTTTTGCTGAAGATACAATTTTTTTTTTTTTTTTTTTTTTTTTTTGGAATTGCAAAATAAATTAACAATATTTTTTTTTGGTGATTCAAACAAAATTTCCATTGACCCATATTTAAACGAAAAGTTTTGTTGGGTCAACCAAATTTTTGTTGATTCAACAAAACTCTTTTTCTGAGTGTAGGGAACACCACTATTAAGCGGACAACATTTTTTATCCCAAAAGCTATATATTTGTACATTTTTTAAATCGGAATAGCGGACACCTACGAAAAGCGGACAAATTTCGTGCTACCGATGTGTCCCATTCTTCTTATTTTTTACCGTATAAGCAATTTAATTAATTATATATATATTATTATTATAGTCCAATACATTTTACCACCATTCTGTTACTATTCTATCGATTACTTTAATCATTAAAGTTACTTACTCTTCATCAGTTTTAAGTGGTTTAATAGTACTTTTAATACCGAAATTTTCAGAACAATACTTTAAAGCTGGTTTTAGAGCTGTTTTCTATTAACAGATGTCTTATGTATTTATCATGCACCACATTTCTTACTTGAATTGCATTCTCCCCTTACTGGTATAACTAGTCGGATGTGCCAATCCCAAAACTTTCTTCTATCTCAGTCATTTTAATACTTCAAAATTCGCAGTCACATCGCCAATAAAATCAATATTTTTCGTCATTGTGTTGTACGTCAGCTGCTTGCGAATCGTCGGGTTACCGGGATGCGATCAACTGATGTATACTAAACTACGAAAAGTCCTTCTGGCCTGTACCGACAGGAACACATAGTCTCCCTATTCCTTGGTTTTACGATTTTAGCTAATTTTACTGGAAAACACGAAGTTAAAATGCGTGGAACCCAATTAAAGAAGATTCATTCCCAACTCGTCAACATTGAATTTGAATGAGAACATCGCCAAATTATTCTTCTACAGCCAAATTGGCTTCATTTATGTCAACCTATTTTTGTCGCAAAATCTGGCGATATTTCGTCAACTGTCGCCAAGCTTGGCCAGAATTTGACGTTGGCGAATATAAAAATATAGTTTTAAGCACATAAGAATAGGAACAATGGTTACAACAATGAAAGAAAATTTGCCGAAACCATGTTAACTAAAACTCATAAATTAAACCCGTTTATGGATGAATTCTGCTGTCTTGTTTAAAAATGTCAGCTACCCTAAAATTTCAAACCGCTATATCTCCGCCATTTTTTAAGATAGAGGAAAACAAAAATTGCTCCGGATTTTCCGGATCAAGGCCGAACATTTAACGAAAAAAACTTTTAGGATTTCTAATTTTTTGTACATCTTTTTGAATTTGAAATATTTCAATGGCTATCATAGCGCCCCCTTCCGGTGGAATATCCCACATTCAAGTAGAACCTGCTGGCCACAGCCAAAAACATAAAAAAAAAATGTTTTCATTATCTGCATAACATCATACACTTTTCGATGATACAATAGTGAAAATCAAACAAAAATCGTGATCGCAGAGCCCCCTTTCGTCGAAATATCCCCAAATTCTGATAGAAACTGCTTGCCATAGCCAAAAACATAGAAAAAATGTGGTTCAATTTGAAGCATAACTTCATACACTTTTCGATGATACAATAGTGAGAATGGAACAAAAATATCGATCACAGCGCCCCCTTTCCTCGAAATATTCCCAAATTCTAATAGAACCTGCTTGCCATAGCCAAAAACATTGAAAAAAATTGGGTTAAATTTGAAGCATAATTTCATACACTTTTCGATGGTACAATGAGGACGGACAGACAGACATTTTGTAAAAACATGTTTTTCGGAATGTCTGACCCCAAAAACGTGTAAATCCGTCGAAAACCGAAAGTCGAAAAAAATTTCGATTACAATACTTTCTTCTATTATAGATAGAAGAAAGTAGAAAAGAAAAACTGTCGAAAGTGCTATTTTATTTTACATTTTTTTGCGTACCCAAAAATTTGATATGACACGTCATTCACTTCTCAAGGGCATTTTTCAATAAATATCCATCAAACTACAGTGGGTTGCCAAATTATTAGGAACAGTCATATTTTTTGCTAGTTTTATACTTTGGGTACACTTTACTGCGGCTCTAAGTGGTTTAAGTGTTGCAGGAATGTATTTTACCGTTGTCAATATCTGTATAATTCAACTTTTAAGTACTTTAGGTATGTTAAAAGGTTTGTTTGCTTTCTATAAATATTTTAATAACGGGAGAGACGCTGAGTGTTTTACACACGCAATAGTGGAACACGATTTCCTTTAATTTAAACGAAATTCTTTTTTTTTTTTTTTGAAAAGTTGAGAATTACATGTGAGTATTATCTTTCTTTTATTGATTAAATATTTGTTTTTTGCGAAATTATTTACGATTTTAATTTATTTTTTTACTTTTATTTATTTCAGTATGAGTCGAGGGGTTGATTTGTTCCCTAGAAAAAAATATGAGTAAAAAACCCTTCTTCTGCATACGAGTCATTCCCAAAGGAAGATATCAGAACTTGCTGGAGTTTCCAAGTCACAAGTCAACAGGATAAAAATAAATCTGGACAAAAACCAGCCAGTTTCACCCAAACGAAAAGGTAAAAGTGGAATAAAACACATAACAACTCCACGCACCGATAGGAAAATCCGGGATATCTGTTTAGGAAACAGAAAGAAAAGTGTGGGACTCCTTACTCAGATCGTTCAGGAATCTGGAATACCAATTTCTAAGAAAACCGTGCAGCGGAGATTAGCGGAGGAAGGGTTAGCAGGTCATTATCCAGCCAAGAAACCCCGGTTGAAAGAAGCGACGAAGAAGTGTCTTGCCTGGGCTCGTGAACACCACCAGAAGACAGTAGATGACTGGAGTAAGGTCAGTTGTTAAGATAATTATTATTTATGTCTAAAATCATTTATTTCTAAATTATTAACATATTTAATTTTTTTTCAGGTGTGCTTCTCAGACAAATCAACATTTGAGATTTTAGCCGATAAAAGCAGCTTTGTCAGGCGACGCTCAGGCGAAAGATACCGCCCCGACTGCATCGTGGAGAGTGTTAAACACCCTGATAAAATAATGGTGTGGTCTGTCATAAGCGCTAAAAAGGTTGGACGCCTCTACATTGTCCAGGGAACCATGAGACAAGACCAGTACAGGCAAGTTCTGGAAACTCGGCGGCTGTCACAAATTGAATAATGGTTCCCAGGTGGTGAAGAGTTTATGTTTATGCATGATTCAGCGCCTTGTCATAAAGCTAGAAGCGTTACAAAGTTTTTGGCAGACCACAATATCCCAGTTTTACCTTGGCCTGACAATTCTCCTGACATGAACCCCATAGAAAACTTATGGAAGATCACCAAGGTGGAAATCGCCAAAGATATGATTACAACCAAGGTACAACTCATCGACAAACTAATAAATGTATGGCATCACAAACCTAAAATAAAAGAAAGTGCCAGAAATTGGATAGAAAGCATGCCGAGACGCATCGAAGCACTCCTCGAAGCCAAAGGAAATGTCACCAAATATTAATATTCTTTACTTAAGATTGGTAAATTGACTGTATTATAATTTTGTTGGGCTTTTTTCATATAATATTGCGTAAATACTTAAACTATAACAATAAAGCTTTTTAAACTTAAAAACAGTGTTTATTTTCAAATTATATCATAATATTGTACAAAAAAACCTATACTTCATGACTGTCCCTAATAATTTGGCAACCCACTGTAAGTATGTTAATCCATACAGTAGCATCGTTACGTTTAAACAACAAAATATATGTTCAATCTAAAAATGTTATCATTTCTAACAGTAACACGTGATTTGTTACTCAACTTTGAATATTTTATGGTTTATATTATTATGACACATTGAAGTATAAATGCAAAATCAATTATTTTTAAAGAGAATTTTTAGTTAATAAAACAGCTAATTAACAGCAAAATGCCACTACTCATTCAGAAGTTTTGTAAAAACCTTTTCAGTCTCAAAGTTCATATATTTATATTTCAGCTTACATATAAATGTTACTGATATTTATATATTAAGTAAATTTAAACAGAAAATAATCCGACTACCTTTAGAGAAAATAAAAGCAAAAACAGCTTTTTAAAAAACTTTCTTTTCTAAGCGTTCAATTTTTATTTTAAATGTTACGCCTGATTTTACGTCTTTGATTCATACAAGGATGGATCAAAAAAAAAAAAAAAAAAAAAAAAAAAAAAAAAAAAAAAAAAGGTTACAAGAGAAATAAAAAATTATTTCTTAACAACAGACAGAAAATACGTAAGGGAATAAAGAGGCATACCTGCCGATCGATTTTCCACATAATCGCCAAATCTATTTAGGCATTTATCTGAACGCAGGACCAACTTCTTTAAGCCGACTTGGTATAAATAACGTCCCTGCCCATTTAGCCAGCTCTCGGCAGCTGTTTTCACATCATTGTCTGAAGAGAACCTTGTTCCAGATAAGTGTTCCATCAATTTTGGAAACAGGAAATAATCACTGGGTACTAAATCTGGGCTGTATGTGGGGGGGGTGGCTCCAGACTTTTCACTTTCACTTTTGCAGCAATTCTAGAGTTTGCCGAGCAGTATGGGGCCTATCATTGTCATGCAGAAATATGACACCATGACTCAACATGCCACACATTCTATGCCCAAAAGACACGAATCAGGGATCGCACCTCCAAGGGAGACAACTTTTCTAAACGTATATTGGCATTTCAATCGCTCTGACGTGTCTGCGAACTTACACTACCTACCCGCACAACCGCTTTAAGACAACTAGCTCCATCTGTCTCCACTCTGGGGGAAATATTCCTCCTGCAATAATTACTTTTCAAATTCTGCTGCTTGTAACCTTTATTTTTAATCCATCCTCGTATAACTTCCAAAACAAATTCGTTACAATACATTAATTTGGCGTGAACGCCGATTATTGAAAATTCTAAAAAAGCACAAACGAAAGTTTTATTTCAGAAATGCTTCTTTAAATTTTGGAAATATGTTGCTTTATGAGGTTTAAGAAGATAAAGGAACGCTTTTCGGAATCTTTTGTAACTCTGAAGAAGGTATATTATATTTTCGTAAAGCTTGAGATAGATAAGAGCTAGATTAAGAAATGCCTTTTCTTTACAATGTAGCAAAAATAGTTACCATGATGTATATCATTTTAAACTAACGCAAAGTTACTCATCTTAAAATGTATCGTACTGGATTTTAATTAACTTGATCAAGCATTTCTTTAAAACATAAATTATGGATGGATGAACAAACAGACAAATTTTTAGTGCTTACAACGATGAGAGATACAATTTAAAGCTGAAAACATGAATAATTATTTGCTCTACTAAGAATTGCAGTAAAAACTATGTTACATGTCTAATCATTTGTAAAGCTTACACAATATCACCTTCTATCACACAATAAAAGCAAAAAACACGTATTGACAATGATAAATATTTGCATTCCTATCATAACTTAACATGTTATTATTTTAATTATATTTAAAATATGAATTTTATTGCACAAATACAAAAAATAACAAAATTTAAATATAGTAGTTAACATTATTATATGATTATGTATATTTTAAAATTAAGAATTCGCTATCTTTAATCATATTTTTTTAATTTATAATGTTTTGAAATGTGAGAAATAATTAACTTATCCGCAGGCAATATTTCATCAGAGCATTGCATCATAAATGCAATTTTCTAATCAAGAAATTTCATGCAATAGTGTGATTTAAAATATTTAATTTAATTATTTTATTTTTTCTTTATTACGAAAGATTGGACGTAATTAAACTTTTTAAAATTAAGATACTTTAATTTTAATATTCGCATAATAATGAAATCTCAAGATTTTTCTAGCAATATGAACTTTTATACAGCTGCATACTTTTAATTTTAAATAATGCATTTTTATGTATATGCAAAGAAGTCTCTCAAAAAAAAAATTTAATAAATGTATACGTTCACACATGAATACAAATGCAATTGTTTCTGCTTATATACATTTTTAAACCATTATATTTAAAACTTCAAACACTTAATTTACAATAATAGCATATGCAAAATTGAACTAGAAATGAAACACAAAACAATTAGTAATTTTATACGTGTTTAAAATTTTATGCACATACATAATACATACATAAATTACAGACATAAATTTATAAGCATGCATAAACTACATATATAAAATTTACACACACATACAAACTATACATAGGAAATGAGTGAGTATATAGGCATTGATTTTTTAGGATATTTTTTCTTTTTCGTTTACATAATTTTTTTTCTTTTTATTTAGATTATAACCTATACTCACTGCCTAATTATTCGTTTCGTTTAAAAATTGTATAAATACACGATAAGAATCATGGTTTATTAAGCAAATCTTAATGTATTTCAATTATAGGGAAGACTTGGGAGAGTTGATCCCTAGGGAGACTTGATCCCTAGGTCTAAAACCAGGGATAAACTGCAATTAAGTCACTGAAACCGGCAACACTAATAAAGTGATTCCTTATAAACAGATCTGACAAAAGAATTTCATTCACCCATTTTAATTTTTGTTGTAAGAAAGAAATATCTGATTTCTTACAATCAAACTTCTTTTTCAGTAGGTAGTTTATGTTTCTTATTTTTTGCTAAATATAACTAAATTACTTAAGTTGATTGATGTATTTTAATAACATTCCTTACTGCTCAAATGTCATTATTTTACTTCCAACACAGTTTCTTTCCTTTTGATTTAATAATTATTTTTTCAACACATGCACATTAGGGACACATGATACCCATTGTATGGGGAGACTTGATCCTGCGGATCAAGTGTCCCCAAAGTTAATCTAAATTAATGTTAAATTTTATTAACACCTACTCCTAATTGTGACTTTCAAGTCGCATTTAGACAATATCAATATTAGTTAGACTATGGTTATCTTAGATTTAAAATCACTGGCATATATCCCTTAAACAAGAATATTTTTTCTAAAGATGATTTTTCATCAACCCCAACACGCAGTAATACAATTACAGTTAAAACAAACATAGTGACCCCAGGAAACATATCAGCCTTCCCTGAAGTTTAATTACCCAAAACGGGTAAATAAAAGATCGTTAAAAATTTTGACAAGCACACCAACTAAAAGAGAGATTGAAGAAGAAATCCTAGATCGCCAGCTGAATAAAAAACATAAATCAAGAAAAACTTATTTCATCTCAAGAAAGAAAAGTAAAAACACTAAAAATGAAAGCCCCGAAACTTCAGAAAGTGAGAGCAGTTGTAGTGTCATGATTCAACCAAGCCAGATTCACTTGATGAACATTCTGATGAAATCATCAAAAATTCACAAAATTTGTCAATTGATGAAAGTGTCTTTGTCATTGTGCGATTTCTAGGAAAGAAGAAAATTAGTCATTTCGAAAAATTGTAAAGAAGATTTCATCATCTGAATGAAAAATCAATTTTCTAAGAAAAAGAGGACTTAATTCTGACCAACTTATTTATCCAGAAAATGTTAACATTTGTGTTGTGGGCAATGGTAAAAAAATACTTAAACCAGTCATGCGTGGTGGAACTCTTCAAACTGCAATAATTTTAACATTTACGTTTGACTTTTAAAGCTTTGAAAATGTTTTTTGCTCATTAATTTTATCAATAATAATCATTCATATGGGAAACAGTGATTTTTACCAAATGTAGAGTTTGTTTCGTGTTTTTCTCCCCTTTTTTACATGTTAGTTAAAAATAAATTTGATTTCTACAACTTAATTTGAATCATTTCAATGCATCTGTTTTAAGGATCAAGTCTCCCTTGGAAAGGGATCAAGTCTCCCTGTAATTGGGGAGACTTGATCCTTTTTTCCTTTTTTGAAAAATAATTTATATTTATTTTAAAAACGGTTTTTCAAAAATAAAAAAAATACTACAACATTAAAGACACACGAGCCTTTAATAATAACTGGAAACATTTTTTAAAAAATTTGTTTTTTTTTTTCAAATTAAAAATTTAAAACTGAAAAAGGGATCAAGTCTCCCAAGTCTCCCCTATCAATTTGATTTTTGTTTTCGATGTGAAGCGTTCATAATACCACTTTCGTTTTTACATGTCAATATAAGAAAAATCTATGCTAACGAAGAGACAGCTACCACACTACGTTTCACGTTCGTCTCCTTTCAGACTCCTAAAATCACGTGATGTTCTTTTCGGGTACTTCTTTTGCTGTACCTGCGTCCCGAAAAGACCATCATGTGGCTCAATCTGTCCAAAAAGAGACGACCAAGTAACGCAGTGCGTCCTCCTGTAGTTTTCGTTAGCCTCGGGGGAAAAATTAAGTACAAGCGACGATAATGTTATGAGCCTTTCATATCGAAAATAATCAAATTGATGTAATTAAAATACATTAAAATTTTCTAAATAAAGCCTTTTTTTTCTTCTTTTTTTTGTATAACGAATTTAAACAATCTTTAAACAAAAATCAATCAAACGAGTGACGTATGTAGATCCTAAATTATACTAAAATAAATCAAAAATATTAAACTCATCAATTTTTATATAAAAAATTATAAAAACATTTTTTTTTCGTTGCATTATATGCGGGTCAAATCGCAATAATTATCTATCCATCTCTTTCGCAAACGCATATAAATTACATACTTAAATTTTGCATAAATAAATTACATTTAAAATTTTACATGTATAAGATTACATACATACGTTTACATCATTTTAATTCAGTTGTCAATAAATTTACGCACAAAATCTAAACCATTAAATTGCAAAATTCCACGCTCCGATTTCTCCATAACGATCCATCTTATTGCCACTTCCGGAATCCAAACACCTTCACAGACAGTCATCAAGCAATCTTACTTCCTACGCCAGCTTGTCAAACTCATCGAGTAGAAATATTTTCTTCTCATATAAATCACATACATAAATTTTACATAAATAAATTGCATTTAAAATTGTACATGTATTAGTTTATCTACATACATTTACATAATTTTAATTCAGTTGTCAATAAATTTACACACAGAAACTAAACCATTAAATTGCAAAATTCCACGCTCCAATTTCTCCATAACGATCCATCTTATTGTCACTTCCGGATTCCAAACACCTTCACAGACAGTCATCAAGTAATCTCACTTTCTATTCCAGCTTGTCAAACTCATCGAGTAAAAGTATTTTCTTCTGATGCATGAAGACATATGATATAAATGTCATGAATGAATATAATTATCGCCTTTTACCCTTAATCAGCATAAATACTTTCCTGTCTGTCTCCGCCAAAATCATAATTGGGATTCTGTTGAATTTCATTAAGCGGAAAGTGATAAGAATTTCACTAATATTGCTATGAATTCATGTTAATCCATGCAATTATAATACTTCATTCAAAGAAATAAGTGAAAGTTCTATTCAAATGTGCAGCTGTAATTTTTGCCAAGAGAGTAGCTATTGTTTGTTTTATGTCAAAGCAAAAATAGTGTTAGATTTAAAGTAATAGAAATCCAATCAAAGAAGAAAATTTTAAACATTTATTTATTTTATACAGGGTGAGTCTAAATGATTGTTTTTATTACAACTGACAATATCTTCTTTATAAACGACAATACAAAAAAACGATTTGAACACAATACAAAAAGAAGCTCAAATTTTTGTTGGCGTATTTTATACCTGTTCTGCAAGACTCCCTTTGTCGTAGAAAAAGCTTTAAGTAAATGTTTTCTGTGTGATTTTTAAATGAAAGCTGTACGGGTCGTTATTTTTACCCCCTCTGAGCCAATTGTAACATGCAGTTGTTTTTCGGATATATTACAAACATGGTTTATGTTACAACTTGATATAGATTTTGAGTATCTACGATTATGTAGTATTCTTCGCAATACACAGCCTGAAGTGTACTGTCGTTTGGGTTATGTTCGTATGACAAAGCAGAGTCACAAACAATAGGTATAAAACACGCAAATAAAACTTTGAACGTCCTTCTGCATTGAGTTCAGACTGCTTCTTCTTATCGTTGTTTACAATGAAGTTATTGCCATTTGTTATCAGGGCAATCATTTTGACTCACCCTGTATAATGACAGGGTAGTTATTATTTTCGTTTGTAAAAAAATATATATTTATACCAAAAATTATCACACATTCCTAATATGGACGATTCCTCAATTTCAGTATATAATTGTTAAATTATAGTTGAATCGTGATTTTTTTTTCATACAAACTGATCCGTTAGCAGTAAGTTAAAATTTTGAATAAAAAGTGTTATTTCAGTTACACTGCTTTAGCGTACAAAGTCAAAGTCAAACCGGGATGGGAGGCCTACCTTTTCGTTTAAGCTCAACTAGCCCCGCCCAGCTTTAACGTAAAATCAAAAAGGTCTTCGTGGCTTTAGAGTACAATGAGAACAAAAGAAACGTTTTACCCTTCGATTCTTTCGTACGCTATGATGCAGGGCCCTTTGTCCTACACTTGACTTTCGTTTGCTAAATAGCAGTGTTACGAAAAGCTTTAAACACTCCGATTATGGAGGATAATTCTATTAAAACATGCATCTATTAGCCACAACATTGTAAATATGAACTTAATAATGTGCATGTATGCTTTTTAAGAGTAAAAAATGCCTGGACGCGGCATTGCATGTCGTTAACTAGATCCTATATGAACTATGATGCTATAGCAATTATTCAGTATTTATTGGTAAAATGGCCAATTTAGTTATAGGTTGTTATCAAAGAACTGCCATTTTAACATGTAGGTGTAAGAAATAACTGTATCTCTACATGCTACTGATTTCATATTATTTTTAAACTAAACAGAAAGCTTTGCACAAAATCTGAAAACAGTTTTTTTTTTACTCCTTTTTTCTTTATTGCTCTTAATTAAAGTTAATGCTGAGATTGCTTTGAATTTGATTTCCATTTTAGCACATGTTCTTTACAATTTATTATTGCTTTTTAGCTGAATTTGTCAGTAAATTTTTTATTTGACTAGAAAATTACAGTCCTGATCATGACGTTTCCTGATGCTAAAATCTAACAAATAGCACTTGAACGGCATCGAAACATATAAAATAGCAGTTTTAAAATTTAATGACATAGATTTGTCAATGTTTATCTGTAAACACACGAAAATTGGGTATCAAAAGAGTCGATATTTAAGAAGATGATAGATAAAAGTGATAAAGATTTATAATTATCACAAATATCAGCAATTGTAGAAACACATAAATTTATTCTCTATATTGATTCGCAAAAGTTTTCCATTACTTCATCCACTGAATAGATGACTATTTCTCTGTAACGAATCAGTCTTCGTCGTCCGAGTATATTTTGCAAAATATGTTTCACTTGCGGGGTTTTTTTTACACTTTCCAACATGGTTGAAAGGTGTTTATGAATTCGGTTTGTTAGTCTGCCGTATGTCTGTCTGTCTGCCCCTTTCTGTGCTCTAACTCACGAAAATATACTTCAATTACCATGCATATGTTATGCATTGACATATGTTATTGATGCTTACGATGCTTGTTCGGTATTCAAAATAAATTGTGTAGCATTTATAGTTTATTTACAGGGACACTCAAAAGAATTACGTCACATTACGTTCTATACGAGAAAATCGTTTGCGGTGTACTTTAATAAAGTTACACTATTTGAAACATATTGAAGTTAATTTCGGGTAAAAGTACCAATAGTCGGCCACTTAAGAGCCTACACTAGTCACGCGAAAAAACGCTCACGCTAATGTTAAGTCTATGGGAAGGTTATCGCGCGATTTCTCGCTCGCATTTTAATATTTTTAAATGATTTTTTTTGCATAGCATAGCTGGGGGCGATCTCTAACGTTGTTAGTTTTTACTTTTTTGGTTTTGGTTACATTTTTTTTATAAGCGGACATTTTAAATTTTTGAACCGGTTTGAACCGGTTCTGAAAATGAAAAAACCCTTATATAAAAAAACTGGACCCAAAATCGAAAAAGTAAAAACTAACAACGTTAGAGATGGGCCTCAGCTATCCTATGCAAAAAACATCATTTAAAAATATTAAAATGCGAGCGAGAAATCGCGCGATAACCTTCCCATAGACTTAACATTAGCGTGAGCGTTTCTTCGCGTGACTAGTGTAGGCTCTTAAGTGCTTTTTTAATATATCTTAAAGTAGAATTTTTAAAAAAGTCACAACATTTTTAACAGTGACATATGCTAAAATATACTTTTGTTATTATGTTCCAGCTATATTTTTAAAAAAAGATGATAGTTATTTTTTAGAGACAGTGAAATTTTAAAAAGCTAAGTCCTCTAGTAGCCGGCCGTTCAAATCTAGTGTTCAAACGTCACTGCACCACTTGGCCAACCAGTTGTTATTGTAAATAACTTAAAGTAGAAATTTTTAAAATCAGAAAACATTTTTAACAATGACATGTGCATACTTTTATTATAATTATTAATGCATACTTTTCTTATAATTTCTCAGCAAGTATTTAAGAAATATATATGTTTTTTAATGGAAAGTTAAATTTAAAATTAGCAAATTTCTTAGTAGTCAGCCTTTCAAATTTAGTGTTCACGCATGATAGACCGGGCTGCTTACCTGCTGCGATAAAAATGACTAGGTCAACGATTTTAGAAATAAAATTAAGGTGTAAAAGAGGCGTATTAACAATACACGAAAAAACGGTGGTTTTGTCTCGGCATGTCTTGATATGATATGAGCAGCAGGGGTGCCAGTTCGTCATTTTGTCGTTACTGCCAAGTCATCTAATTTCGGAATGAAATTTTAATATGTTGCATATATCAACTAGTGCAATACAAATATTTCAGTCTGACTCTTGATATCTTGGTATGATATGAGCAGAATGGGGAACCAATTCTTCATTTTCGCAGTACTAGCTCGTCGTCGAATTTCGAGATGAAATTTTAAAATGTTATAGGTATGAATTATTATACTAATGTTGTTTGTAATTATTGTACTAATGTGATATGTTTAATGTGTCATAATTTTATGCCGAAACTAAATGACGTGATAGCACCGCCAATACGAATAATTGGCGCCCTCCTATGCTCATATCGTATCAAGATATACCGAAGCAGACCAGTGATTCTTTGAAGTACTGTTAATAATATTGTCCTATATCATAAATTCGTCTCGTAACTCGATGACGTAGTTATTTTTGTGCCGCACTGCTCTCTCTCTCTCTCTCTCTCTCTCTCTCTCTATATATATATATATATATATATATATATACATGTGTGTGTGTGTGTGTGTGTGCGTGTATATATATATATATATATATACATTGTTATAGAATCATTAATCCCAACTTTGTCTTCCTAAGAACGATATTTCTTCTGTGTCAAAATTCTTTTTGGAAACTCATAAGTTATTTCTCATCAGTGTTATTTTTCAAAGTCATCAATCATAAACAATTTTTTTTTATATTTTTTATATTATCTCATAAATGATTACATTTTGAGTATTAAACAACAAGAAATAAATAACACAATACCTTTTTACATTTAAACGAAATTAATTTTCTGTATAATATAAATCTTAAAGTGGCAGTTCATTTAAAAGTGACACATGTATAAAGCATCATTATTTTTTTTTATTTCATTATTTAAATTTAATACAGGCTGCAAAAAGGATTCTAAAACCCAATAGTTAGTCTCTTATTAATAAGGCGGCTAAATATTGGATAAAACAACCAGATAACAAGTTTTTCTATATATTCTTCAAATACTAGCAAAACCAACATGGAAAGTGATATTCGTGTGCCTACTGACAATAAAGAAAATTATACTTCTGCAGATAATTTAAATATTAATAGTTAAGTCACATTTTAAATAAATGTTATTTTTGTACCGCATTAGATGAATGTGAGATTTGAAATAATGCAAAAATCGTCATTATAACTCATTTGAATTCACATCCTTCCAAGAAAACAGATATAATGCTGTTAACTTTGTTCAGTATTTTCAGAATTTATTTTCTAGAAAAATCAAATGTTTTTTATACAATATTCCTTCATACACTATGAAAATAAGCACACAGCTAAAAAATAAGTTGAAAAAAATTATTTTACTACGTTTAATTGTCATTTGTGTACGGTTAAAGCCTGATTACTAAATACTTTCTTACATTGTTGGAAATCATGTTTCTTTATTACTATCATTTGAATTATTTATAACGGCTAATTACACCTTTGTTTTATTCCACTGCTCAGAAACGTTGTACCTAACACGGTATGAAAACATATTTAATTTTACTTTTCTCTTCAATTTTTAAAAATTTAAATTAAATATATATATATATATATATATTATATATATATATATATATATATATATATATATATATATATATATATATATATATATATTATTCTTGCGCATCAACGTCTTAATTATCTTTATGACAAATTTAAAGTTTCTAATTCTGACATTTCTACAGAAATCATAGTAAAAATATAACTATAGAACGTTTTCTTCCTACTTCATTTATTTGAATTTTTTTTTAAAAAGAGGCATTTTTACGTCCCATATAAACCTGCATGTCCAATTTAAAATTTCTAGCCTTGAAAGTTTGGGAGTAAAATCATAGTTATACAGTGATTTCCAATAGTTTCATTCTTTTAAATATCGAATATTTTAATGAACGTTCTTAATGAACATTTACGTCTTAAAATCCACCACCGTACGAAATTTCATGCTTTTAGTCTCAACAGATTCAGAGAAATCGGAATTTTAGAACATTTTTCGTTCTTACACCCCTATGAGGTCTGTTTGTCTATACTAATATTATAAAGGAGTAAAGATTGTTTGTTTGTTTGTTTGTAAGGGGTAATCTCTGGAACTACCGAACCGATTTCAAAAGTGATGGTGGCTAATTGATGGTGACAACCCCTGCTCCAACATAGGCTATATTTTATGTCGGTGCCACTACCCAGGGGGGTGCAGGAGCGAAAAACGTTCTAAAATTGCGATCTTTTCAATACTGAAGCAGCTAGAAATTTGAAATTTGACGTTGTAGTTACTTATAAGATGTAAATGCTCTCTAAAAACAAACTAACAAAAAAATCGAAATTTGCAGGGGTGAAATGAGCGAAAAGCGTTCTAAAAACATTCTAAATTACAATTTCTATGGAATCTCTAGAACTACCGAACCGATTTGAAATTTGGCGTTGTAGTTACTTATAAGGTGTAAATGGTCTCTAAGAACAAAATAAAAAAAAAATCGAAAATTAAAAGGGTGAAATGAGCGAAAAGCGTTCTAAAAACATTCTAAATTACAATTTCTACGGAATCTCTAGAACTACCGAAACGATTTGAAATTTGGCGTTGTAGTTACTTATAAGATGTAAATGTTCTCTAAGAACAAAATAAAAAAAAATCGAAATTTAAAAGGGTGAAATGAGCGAAAAGCGTTCTAAAAACATTCTAAATTACAATTTCTATGGAATCTCTAGAACTACCGAACCGATTTGAAATTTGGCGTTGTAGTTACTTATAAGGTGTAAATGGTCTCTAAGAACAAAATAAAAAAAAAATCGAAAATTAAAAGGGTGAAATGAGCGAAAAGCGTTCTAAAAACATTCTAAATTACAATTTCTACGGAATCTCTAGAACTACCGAAACGATTTGAAATTTGGCGTTGTAGTTACTTATAAGATGTAAATGTTCTCTAAGAACAAAATAAAAAAAAATCGAAATTTAAAAGGGTGAAATGAGCGAAAAGCGTTCTAAAAACATTCTAAATTACAATTTCTAATGGAATCTCTAGAACTACCGAACCGATTTGAAATTTGGCGTTGTAGTTACTTATAAGATGTAAATGCTCTCTAAGAACAAAATAACAAAAAAATCGAAATTTACAAGGGTGAAATGAGTGAAAAGCGTTCTAAAAACATTCTAAATTACAATTTCTATGGAATCTCTAGAACTACCGAAACGATTTGAAATTTGGCGTTGTAGTTACTTATAAGATGTAAATACTCTCTAAGAACAAAATAAAAAAAAATTCGAAATCTAAAAGAGTGAAATGAGCGAAAAGCGTTCTAAAAACATTCTAAATTACCATTTCTATGGAATCTCTGGAACTACCGAACCGATTTCAAAATGATAGTGGCAAATTGATGGTGACAACCCCTGCTCCAACATAGACTATATTTTATGTCAGTGTCACTAACTCCAGGGGGGTGCAGGAGCGAAAAACGTTCTAAAATTGCGTTTTTTTATTCTGAAGGAGCTAGAAATATGAAATTTGGCATTGTAGTTACTTATAAGATGTAAATGCTCTCTAAAAACAAAATAAAAAAAAAATTCGAAATTTAAAAGGTTGAAATGATTGAAAAGCGTTCTAAAAACATTCTAAATTACAATTTCTATGGAATCTCTAGAACTACTGAACCGACTTCAAAAGTGATGGTGGGAAATTGGTGGTGACAATCCCTGCTCCAACAGCCTCTTTAATAAAAAAACTATGCGTTTCTGACGACTGGTTTTTTCGCTAATTGTTGCCACAGATTAATCTCGGAAAATGAAACATTTGAAGTTACTGAAAAAAAATTGTAGCTCGAAAAGTATTTGTCAGAAAATTGTTAGGCAAACTGCGTTTGAAAGGTGAAAAATGGTATTTTTCTTGATATAAATTTCAAATCTAATGATTATGCCATTTTTCAAATATTGAATTTGAAAAATTACCAAATTTCACAATGGAGTACCATAGCGAAACCTGCAAGCGTAAAAAGATAATGATAAGGGCGACGTGTCCTGGCGTGTATATTGGCTACAGCACGAGTCACAAATTATAGTAGCCTTATTATTCTGTTAAAATATAAAAGTGAATTATGAAATGTCAATATTTTGTTGGATTAAAAGTTCGTTATAAGAAATTGACCAGCGTAGCGGGCGTAGCTTGCTAGTACAAATATAAAATACAGCCTGTTTTGAAGTAGAGATCGTCATTATTATTATCCCGAGAGAAGATTTGAAATCGTTTCGGTAGTACTAAGCAATCCTGATTTTAAAACCTGTTTTAATCATTTCACTCTTTTAAATTTTAAATACGTTAGAACGTGTTCTTCGGGCGCATTTACGTCTTTAAACCAAAAGACATGTCAAATTTCAAGTATCTAACAATCATCCTATCACCTTCTTATAAATCATAATTTGGAACATGTGTTTTATGTTCGAGCGCGCCAGTTTTTCCCTGAAAGAAATTTTGAATTCGATGCAGTGGATCCAAAGTAAATGTGATTTTAGGACTTTTCTACCCATTTCATCATTTTAGTCACCTACAGGGAATAATCAAAAACATATACATAAAATTTGGTTCTAGTCCATGCGTAACTTTGTGGAGTTTTCGATGATACATAAAAAAAATGAAACAAAAATCGCCTCATCCAGGCAAATATCCCCAAATTGAAATAGGAACCTATGTTAAATTTAGTTCAATTCTATGCATAACTTCATACATTATCGAGGATACAATAATGGCAAAGGCACAAAAATCGGTATTACAGTGCCTCTATCCGCCAGAATATCTCCAAATCCAAGTAGGACATGCTGTCCATAGTCACAAACCTATAAATCAAATTTGGCTCAATTCTTGTTCGAGGATACAATAATGGCAAAGGCACAAAAATCGCTATTGCAGTGCTTCCTTCTGGCAGAATATTTCTAAATTCAATAGGACATGCTAGTCAAAGTCACAAACCTATAAATCAAATTTGGTTCAATTCCATGCATAACTTCATACACTGTTCAAAGATACAATAATGGCAAAGGCACAGAAATGGCTATTACAGTGCTCCCTTCCGGCAGAATATTTCTAAATTCAATAGGACATGCTGGCCATAGTCACAAACCTATAAACCAAATTTGGTTCAATTGTGTGCATAACTTCATACACTGTTCGAAGATACAATAATGGCAAAGGCACAAAAATCGCTATTACAGTGCTCCCTTCTGGCAGAATATTCCTAAATTTAATAGGACATGCTGGCCATAGTCACAAACCTATAAATCAAATTTGATTCAATTCTATGCATAGCTTCATACACTGTTTGAAAATACAATAATGGCAAAGGCACAAAAATCGCTATTACAGTGCTCCCTTCCGGCAGAATATCTCCAAATTCCAGTAGGACATGCTGGCCATAGTCATAAACCTATAAATCAAATTTGGTTCATTTCTATGCTTAACTTCATACACTGTTCGAAGATACAATAATGGCAAAGGCACAAAAACTGCTATTACAGTGCTCCCTTCCGGCAGAATATTTCTAAATTCAATAGGACATGCTGGCCATAGCCACAAACCTATAAATCAAATTTTGTTCAATTCTATGCACAGCTTCATACACTGTTCGAAGATACAATAATGGCAAAGGCACAAAAATCGCTATTATAGTGCTCCCTTCCGGCAGAATATCCCCAAATTCAAGTAGGACATACCGGCCATAGTTACATACCTATAAATCAAATTTGGTTTAATTCTATGCATTGCTTCATACACTTTCCAATGATGCAATGAGGACAGACAGACATTTTGTATAAACATGTTTTTCGGGGTCTCTCCCCTATAACGTGTAAATCCGTCAAAAACCAGAAATCGAAAAAAAATTCGATTACAATACTTTCTATTATAGATAGAAGAAAGTAGAAAATCGGAGGTATTTTTCCAATTTGAAAGTCCACTGTACCCTTAAGTTAATTAAATAAAAGCTTGTAAAAACTTTCAATGACATGTAAAACAGCCGTATATTTTTAAATATTTTTATATTTTGGCACAAAACATAAATAAAATAGCAATAAAATGACCCTTATGCGAAACATTAAAACTCACATTCAAAGCAAGATATTTTTATTCTGTACATTTTATTATGATAAGTAACACCTCTTACAGAGAATTACCACTGTCATACTACATTGCTACTTAAAACGTTATACAAATTAACGTTGTAACAAGAAGAAAAATCTTAAAAGTTCAATACAATTCGTAACTTGTATTCATTTATTTAAAAAAATGAAAACTTATGGGACTATAATCATAGGAGGCGTTCATTCCCTAAATCAATTCATTTACAGCATTTTAACAAAGTTCCATATCATTACATGCATGGCATTTTGCGCTGTGATGTTTTGAATTAAATTAAAATGTTAAAAATCTGATTTACAGAAAATACTGAATATAGGAGTGGAGCCGCGGGCAAAGAAATTACAAAATAAACTTTGTGCCTATTTAGTGAATATTTTTACAACACTTTTTTAAATCGAATTTTTTCCGAACTACAGGATGAAAACAATTCTTTAGAGCTTACATACTTTTAAAATTGCATTAGATAAAATGAAAGTTATTTATTTTTCTTTAATCATACGCTCTTGAATTTCCGGACGTTCTCTAAAATGGAATAAGTTTAGGATGATCGATGACATAGCTTCGGGCAATCATTTAACCTAGCAACATATGATAAGACTATTTTCTAATCAAATGCAGTCATTTAGAAAGAAGTGAATTAAAAACTGAAATGTTTGTTCCTTCAATACTGAAAGTTTTTTTTCTTTGTTTTTTTTTCTCGGAAGAACATGACATTTAATTAAACTATTTATTCAAAACCGGCATTGAAGGTCATTTCAAAAGATATTTTAAAATGAGAATGGAAAAATTTAATTATGTTCGAATATTCTACATTGAAACTGAATTTTTGTAATCTCTTTCTTATGATTAATATTATATATTTCATTTTTACTTCAAAATTTTGAGAATTATTTAAAAAATAAATTCAATCTGCATTTTTTATAGACTTTTCTTTTCTACTTTTTTTAAGAACTACAGTTTTATACTCAGTCTATTTGCATGTTATTTTTTCCTTGCAAGCCTGTAAAATCTTCTATAAAGGAGTGATATAAAATCAATATTTCAAAATTCTGTATTCCATCTTCAGAAAAAGGCGTGATAATTTTGCTGTAGGATGTTTATCATTAAAACAAAATGTTAAAAATATGATTTTGAGATAATGCTAAATACGTGAGCGCAGCCGCAAGCAAAAGCTATTTTAAAATAAAACAGAAAACAATGAAATTACAAAATAAACTTTGTGCTTATTTAGCGAGTATTTTTATAACACTTTTTTGAAATCGAATTTTTTCAGAACAAAAAAAGAGGAAAAGCAATTCCTTCGAGCATGCACATCTTTAAATTGCATTAGTTAAATTCAAGGTTATTTATTTTTCTTTCATCATACGCTTTTGAATTTTCAAATACTCTGTAAAATGGAATAAATTTAGAAAGATCGATGACATAGCTCCGGGCAATCATTTAACCCAGTAACATTCGATGACATTTTCTAATTAAATGCAGATATATAGAAAGAAGTGAATTAAAAACTGAAATGTTTATTGATTCAATACTTTTTTTCACTGAAGAACACGACATTTAATTAAACTATTTAATAAAACAGGCATTGAAGGTTATTTCAAAGGATAGCTTAAGATGAGAATAGAAATAGTCAATTATATTCAAATATTCTACATTAAAACTGGATTTTTGCAGTCGCGTTCTTAAACTTAATGTTCGATATTTAATTTTTACTTCGAAGCTCTAACAATTTTTTTGTTTTAAAATAAACTCAAAGTGCAGTTTTTTTAAATCTAAAAGGTCTTTTTAACAAATTTCACTGTATTGCTTGATTGTTTTTGAAATTATAAAGGTGTTTTTGCATAAGAAATATATATTTTTTTTTGCTCTCAACAGAAAAACATCCAATTTTTAAAAAATATGTTTTTTTTTTCAACCCAACTCTATATAAGATTTGAAACAAAAAGTTGGAATATGAAAGTTAAGTTAATGTAAACTGATATATTCTAATATAATCACACTATTTAAAAACGTGCAAAAATTTAGTCTTATACTTAGTCTATTTATGTGTTTTTTTTTCCTTACAAGCCTTGAAGATCGTCGATGAGGAACTGATATCAAATCAATATTTCAAAATTCTGCATTCTATTTACAGAAAAAGGCATGTGATAAGCGATTTCTTCATTAAACTGCTTTTCTTAATTAGTACATAAGGTTAACTGAAACAGAAAATCAAAGTTACATTTAAAAAAATAATCCCATTCTTTTACGACATAAACTTGTTGAGTTAAGGTACTTTAAATTGTTTGTATTTTCAGTGTTTTTCAGCACTAAAAGCAGAAATACGCGTTATTAATACTGGAAAGCACTGAAAATTTATAAAATGCAATACTTGGTAAATTTTGGTCGCAAAAGAATGGGTTTTTTTTAATGCTATTCTAAGAAGCAGGGCAGCATTTTTCTATAAATGTAAGTTATAGAAAAACATTATACCGTATAAAAAAAAAAAAAATATTCTTATTATAATATGCACTAACTGTGTAGAAACTCACTGCGTTGCACATACATTGCATGAGATGTTTCGATTTATTGAGGGAAAAATATGTTCAGCATTGTTGTACATTTAGAAAACTGTATAACATTAATTTTATTTAATGTTAAATTTCAAGTAAGAAATCATATTTACAATTCAGGTTAAACAAAATTCGCAAAACTTACATTGTGCAGATTATGAGATTTTTTTTTTAAATAAAAAACTTTATTTGTCAAAAGTATATTGCTTTTACTAAATTTTATTTCTAATTTCGGAGCTGGTGAAATAAAAATGACGTCATGACCTTTTAGTTTAATAATATATTATACGAAATAAAAAAATTTAATAAAACATTTTAGTTTTCTGAATTAAAATAAATGCTTTACAAGTTGCTATTTTTAACCGATAAACCATTCTACTCTTAGCGCCCTTGTGAAACGTTTTGATCGCCATCATTCAAAAATATTTAATTAAAAATAGTAAATGCGTTTTCTTTAAATTGAATTCTTGTAAATAATGGGAAATGGTTGACCACTTAAATGTAAGGAGCTCAAATATTCCTGCTTCGTTAATTTTAAAGATGAAAACAATCTACGATGGAATGATTTCTTAACGGCAATATGTCAGCAGACGATTTTTAATTCTGTAAAATAAATTGATTCATGAAGCTTGAATGTATCACCATATGTTTTTATTTCTTCGAATTTCTTAGAAATTTTAATTTAATCCAGATTTTTCTTTTTTCACCATCTATTCAAAATGAAAATACAGGAATGAAACAGATTATTATCATTTTATTGAAGACATTTTCTCATTAAATGTAAAATCCTTTTACGTTTTAATGAGAAAATGTCTTGAATAAAATTACAATAATCTGTTTTACTTCCCCTTTGCCCTCGCCCCTCCAGTGGCTGAGAGGTTCTGCTCTCAAAGCTGGTAGACGGGAGGTGCTGGGTTCAAACACCTTGTCGCGCTCGTCGATCTAACCGTTCGAAGTTTCCCGTGGTTTTCTTTAAAAATTGCCGTAAATACGGGTTAGGATCCCTTAGAAAGACCCCGAAGACACTCCTCCCCCCTAGGGCCTATATCCCACGTGTAGATAATCGCCAGTTATAAATCAACCAACCAACCAACCCCTTTGCCCTCTTTTATCCCCGAAAGGAGAGTAATTTAGTAGCCATATTTACAGAAACCTCGTTATAATTGCAATATATATATATATATACATATATTTCGGAAACTAGTTCAAATTTTAAAATTCTGAGAGCTTATATGACATCCTCGTATCCACGCGGATAGCTGGTGTCAATTTCAGTGCGGTGTATTCTATTTTCTATGTGCAGGAGCTGTGAAATACAAACAGACAGATTATAATGCAATAGATACAACCCCCCTTTCAAACTAAACGCCTTATCTGAGCACTATACTTGATTTGTACAGTTTTTGTAATTGGAAGTATGTTTCTATCATCAGCGGCTTAAAAGCTAATTGCCATTACCTCTACTTTTAATCATCCGGTGTAGTCAATAAATAAAACATATTTAAACAAGTGTTACTTGTCACTCAAATTTATAATAAACGGAATTAAAATTAATAGCATAGTTGTTTTTGAAAAAGTTTTAAAATAGTGAGGAAATTTACATATTACAACGTATAACGTTTTTGTAGCAAAGAAGGCCACGTTAAGGATTCATAGCACAGTAAAATGCGTTTTATCATCATTAACATTTTAAATGTTGTTCGATGTTATATTTCTACATATTTTTAGAGTGTTAAATCATACATATTCTTGTCGCTGTTGAATTTTGACAAAGAGAGCTTGAAACAAAATACACTTTAAAGTGGTTTTAATAGGAGTACGTGTTCTAAATAACGTCGTAATTTTCTAAGTACATTATTAACTTTAATAAATATACATTGTACAGATAATTACATCATAAAATAATGAATGTGTTTTTAAATTTCAGATTTTAACTGTTAAAAATGGAATATTCAAATACAAAAAACTCAAAATAAAGTAATTATTATTTTAGAAAGTAATCCAAATGAAGTTAATAGCATTTGGGGCAGAAAAGGGTTCATTTGTTCATTGGAGTCTCTCCTATACATTCTTCGTGCACATACTTTATGCACTTTGAACGAAGACATATACGTAAGACACTATTCTTTTGGCAAATGAAGCTATTCCTAATTAGGAGACTTCTGTTTTTAACATATTTCACTTTGAAACACAAAGAGTATTAAAAATACAGGGTTTTTCAATGTACATTCTAAAAAATCGTTAAATTATGTCGCACATCATGTAAATATTGTAAAATTCAATCAATAATTTACTTTGAGTTTATATGATAGTTTACTTACTGTTTTTAACAACGACGTGTGAAAAGATTCAGTGGTCTTAAAATGACGACGAAGCCTATATACACTGCAAAAAAAATGTTGATTTTACAGTATAATACTGACATCCCAGCTGCCAGTATTATACTGTAAAATCAACAATTTATTTGCAGTGTAGGTTGTGGTTGAAACTATCTGCAAATGTCAAGGGCACATACATTGTCTAGTATGTCAAGATATAAGCTGATGACCTTATTTAGTACAAGTACCTTATATAAAACCTTTATTTTGAACATTTTAACTAAAATACTGCATCTCCACTGCACAGAAACAAGCATCGATTTATTTGCATTATGTTAATTGGATTAATAAAAAAATCCCATTATTTTCCCATCAATTCTAATATTTAATTATTTTATACCTTTAAACTGCTGGTATGTGCAGTCATATGTCGGCCCCTCGGCTATTGTTTACAAGATATAAACTGAAGGCCTTTTTAAAAGCATGGCCTTATTTGGTACAAGTACCTTATATAAAACATTTATTTCGAGCATTTTAACTAAAATATTGCAGCTCAACTGCACAGAAAAAACAGCAATTTATTTGCATTATGTTAATGAGATTAATATAAAAATACCCCATTATTTTCTCAACAATTCTAATATATAATTATTTTATACATTGCAACCTGTCTGGTATGTGCTGCCATTTGTCGGCACACGACCATTTTCTACAATATGTAAGCTGGTGACCTTATTAAGAGCATGATTTTATTTGTTACAAATACCTTACACTTACATAAATCAAATATTTCAAGCATTAACGAAAAACACTGCAGTTCAACTACATCTATAATTTTTGTTTTTAAAAAGGCAGCCATTTATTTGCATCATTTGAATGGGATTAACAAAGTACAAATTATTTTCACAACAATTCTAATATTTAGTTATTTTACATTTTGGAACCAAGTTAAAATATACAAAAAAAGTAGACATTTCACTGAAAATTATCACATAGAATATAATATTTGCATTTATGTATCGTGTATTTATCACGTAAATGCAGGAATATAGATGAACGATTTCCATAACTTATTACTAAACGTACATCAGTATGACATGCAAGTAATGAAATTCGGACTTTGTTATATTTATTTTTAAAAATGCCCACAGTCATTAAAATATTTTTAAATAACACTTCGTGAATATACTAATGTTTCAGCGAATACTCACGCGAATATTAACTAAATTTTTGGCATAACACAAAAATATTTGTTCTAAAAGATATGTAAAGGATTTGCAACAACAGCATGACATTGTCGTTAAAATGAGTTCAGGTCGCATGACTTTTAAAATTAAAATATACATTTCAGCTTACAAATGAATTTAAAAGAATGAAATATTAATTGCTTTCAGGAATTCTGTAAGACTAAGTAAACAATTACTCTTGGCTCTAATTTAAATGCATATTTGTAAAATTTTAAAATTAACTGTAAACATATATTTTAGTAATTGCTACATTCATCGTTTATCCTTTTAATGAATATGAATTATTACATGTAAAAAATAATTTAAAATTTCATTATAAATTCAATCAGCAAACAGACATAGCAAGACTTTAAAGCAATTTTAACTATCACTTTCAAAGTAAAGATAAGAAAAGAATTGTTTTAACCTTAACGAAATAAAATAGAAGAACATATAGTTATTTGCAAAATTTTAAAATTAACTGTAACCATATACTTCAGTAATTGCTACATACACCGTTTATTCTTTTGGTGAATATGAATTATTTTATGTAAAATAAATAATTTAAAATGTCATCATAAATTCAATCAGTAAACAAACATAGCAAGAAGTTAAAGCAATTTTAACTACCACTTTCAAAGCAATGATAAGAAAAAAATTGTTTTAACATTAACGAAATAAAATAGAAGAACATACATCAACTCCTTACTTTTGAAATACAAACTGTAGTGTTTGTCTGTAAAAATTTAAAAGCTTGGCCATATATCAGTTTTTTAGGCTTAAAAATTCGTACTGTAACAAAGAGACTGTAACAAACATAATAAAATACAAAAATTACATTGCAATCCGAGAACATTTACGAGAATTAAACATGGACAGACAATTCAAATTCATAAACACTTTTCAACTATGTTGGAAAATGTTAAAAATGAAAACACTTTTACACATTATGAAAATTAGTAAATACACAAATGTATGTATATCTGCGAAATGCATTTAAAATTATAAAATATATAAAGATATGTACAAAATTTCGATAAATGATAAAAACCCTTTTATAAGTCAGATATCCGGGACTAAAACTACCAATAAGAAAGTTGAATAACTCGTCTAATAATTTATTTTCTTCTAACGTGGTGTTCACATATATTCCGCGATTTGTTCTCGACATTTTAATAATGTAGGTGATATATTTGGATTCCGCCTCAGAGTATAATTATTAACCATACTTACTCTGACGATTCTGCAATATTCAACAGGATGGGGTTTTTGTTATTTATGTTTATATTAATAAGAACAAAAAATCATGCATAAGACAGAAATTATGAAACACTTTTCAACACAAACAGAATATTATTAAGAAATTTCTTTTTAGGTGCGTTCGTAATTATATAAATACGTAGCACCTATAGCCGTCCGCATATAACGGTCCGTCCGTCCACATATAACGGCTCAAAATCTACCAAACGGAATGGTTTGGATCGAGTGATTTCAAATTTTATGAAAATCGAATGAATCAAAACATAAAAAAGATAGTAATAAAAGTTTTATTTATTCGATTAAATCCTATCGTACGTAATCTATATAATAAAAGCGCAAATCATATGACTGAAGAAATACGGGCAAACCATTTCTTTTTTCATATGCCAGGCAGCCATTTTTATTCAAAATTATTTTTTCGAATAAAATTGCATAGAAGTTACATTTTTAGAAAGATCGTTCAAAAAAATTGTTTGCTTGAGAGATGAGAAACATTCAAAAATGTATAGATTCTGAGATAACTTCAGTGGAAATTAGGTTAACAGCCGAATATCTCAATCTATTAGAGTCAGTAAACACAGGAGATTCGTCCATTATGAGTCATAAAAATATTAAACCACGGAAGTAATCATTTGCAAAGCAAAATCTCCATGGTGAATTTTGCAGTGCTGTCTGATGTAGAAAAAATTTCGCATTTGTAAACGTGGCATGTAGTAAGAAAAACTAGTCGTTGGGGGCCACCGTAATACTTACCCATCATGTATATGTATAATGTAAAATATTAAAATAAAAATGTGTAAACTACTTATAAAATGCATTGCAATTCAAATAAAATCGTGGCTTGATGACATCATAAAAAGGCTCGATTACTGAATTGCTTGAAAGAGGTTTTTCCTTATAACTCCAAAAATAATACTCCTATTAACTAGCGGTTTATTGCATCTGATTAAGCGTCAAATTTCCAATTAAAATATATCTTTGAAGTGAAATTTGGATGAAATACAGGGTCATGAAAAATCGAAGAGTGTGGAAAATAGGATTACAAATATCTCGGCAACTCATTATCCGATCGACTTCATGTTTTATGCAAAATTTATGTTTTTTTATTGTTTTTTATATTTACTACTTAAAATAAACAATTTCGAAAATTTTTATATACCTTTCATCAGAACGAATATTTCGAGAGTCCGAAAAAAAATGTTCCGGTTAATCGAGGTTATTGAAATGAAATAGGCTTCTTCCCATTATTACATACTAAGTACATACCAAATTGCAAGTCTCTATCTCAATTTGTTCGGGAGATAGAGCGTTTACAGACACACAAACACACACACAGACACACAGACGGCCGGCAAATTTTTTTTTCTAAAAATATGTTTTTCGGAATCTCCAGTGTCTGAAACGTGTAAATCCGTCAAAAAAAATTTTCGATTTTCAAAACGATTACAAGACTTACCCTATACTACGTATGATGGGTAAGTAAAAAGGCATGCTCATTTCGCTCATAGCAGACGATATAATTTATTTCACTGAAATAACAAGGACATTTTTTTTTGCATTGTGAAACTAGTTATAAAACAAACGTACCTCATATGTCACGTTTAACGTACAATTTTCAACTTGTTTTATTTATACGATGAAATCGATCATAGTCTGTCCTGTAAACTAATTATTTGTGTGTCTTTGTGAACGAACTATAAATACTACTTATTCTATGCTTCTTCGAAAGCATAATTTGGTCTACCTCAGTGATGCATGCCAATTTCATAATGTCTGAAGTACTACAACATCAGTAAAATGCATCGGAAACGGTATGAACTTTCAGAAGAAAATATAAACTCTCATACCAGAAAAAATAAGTACAATATTTTATATAAAAAAAGAAACGCTAGAAAGCTTATAAATATCAACTAATAATTCTTTTATTCTAGAAATGAAGCTGTTTTTCAAAAGCGGCTTGAAAAATAAAAACAGAATGTGATCCGTGTGAAAATCTCCAACCCAAAGTGGGAAGCACGTATCGAGGTACGCTATAACAAATCTTCAACTTTTGCTGAGTGTATATTTATAAATGAGTGTATATTTTTTTAGAATTAATTTAACATACTTTATGTAACAGTAACATTCGCAGTCGAAGTCACAGATATCTGAAAGACGTATTTTTACGTGCAGGGCGCAAAAAGTGTAAATATCATTTTTAATCCCTAGCTGTTATTAAGCAGCTGAGGGGTTTTTTTAAGAAAAATGTGCTTTCTATTTCACAATACCAAACAAGTTGGAAATTGTACATCAAATGTGACAAATGAGGTGCATTCATACTGTTATTATTTCAGCTAAATGAATTATATCGTCTGTTATTATAATATGATCAATGTCCGTAATAAAATAAGTACATTTTAAGTTGGCAACATTTTATCTTTTGTTGGCATTTACTGAAAGTTCCAATGGGAAACTTAAGTCTAGATTTGAAAATTTCAGAGCATGAAATCCATTTTTAGACTTTTTTTTCCATTTAATATCTATTTTTCCGAAAACATCTATCCAAAAAACTGTCGTATACAATTAGTATACAATTTCATGTTTTAAATTCGGTAATACGGAAATAAAATGACTCCATCTTAAATAGGACGTAATCACAATGGCAACCTAGAATCATTACCTATCATGGGATATGATTAAATTAACTACGTATGATAGGATTTAATAGAATGAAGAATGTGACTGTAACTTGGTCATAGGGGTTATAAAATGTCCTATACGTCACACATGACTATAACGTAATACATGTCAAATAACTTGGCGATACATCTCGGTTGCTTGGCGATTAATCCTCGGAAGCTGCTATAACAATGAAGTACCGATTTTTAAATATTCATATTACTTAATAAATATTTTTATCAATATCTTTAAAAGTTTTGAGTTGATTTTCATAAAATTTGAAATGGTTTCACCAACTTCTGCAACGATTATAGATATCAAATTTTAAACCATTCGGTTGGGTAGTTTTTGCTCTGTTATATGCGGATGAACGGACAGACAGACGGGCAGACGAGCGGACCAGATGACGGCTATAAGTGCCACGTATTTGTATAATTACGAACGCACCTAAAAACTAGAGTCAATCACAAAAAAGAATTGAAATAAAATGGTATAAGTTTTCATAAATTAATCTGCAATTTAAAAAGGGGCCATATACGTATAGAACTTCAGTTATTTACTCTTCCTTTAAAAGATAAAAAATATAAAAAAGTATATTCAAAAATATAAAACTATATTAAATTTAAAAAAAAAATCTGTACATTAAAATAATCTTTATGAAAGTTTAAAAAACAAATGTCAAAAGGCATAAAAATAGAGAAAACTGCGTGTAAAAATTTGGAAAAGTATTTTATTTTTAATGCAGCCTGCAATAATTCGATATTACAAATATAAATACATACATTTTTACTGATGATTATAAATAAATACTAATAAATAGCCACGATCATTCATTTTAATGTATTTACCTAGATCTTTTATCGGTTAATAAAAATACTGCATTAGACATTCGCATAGATAAATTATTTTTACTAACAGATTCAGTCAATAATGGAAGACTTTCTAGAGTTTTTCCGCTAACTGAATTTTAGTGAGTTTTCAAAACACATTCAACTAGTTTTACTCAGCCATTTATTCTAATCAATAAGAGATATGAGTGATGAGTGTGTTTCATATTGACGTTAACATCCAATCTTTTCTTTCATGAATGCCTTGTTAATCGAAAAATTGGATTTTGTGAAGAGAAAGATTTACAGCATGCAGTATAAAACAGAATATTCAGAAATTTGTTATTGAAAATCTTTCAAATATATAAGCGGCAGAATGATTAATCGAGTTTCATAAAAGCTGCACAATACATCTTAAATGAAAATTTATTTTATTTGTTTTGATTTTTTTTTCCAAAGACAAATAATTATTTACACATCCGAAATCTAAAATTCCTTATCAACAAAATTAATAAATAAATTCAAGTACAGTTTCATAATTATAGTTAACTGTGAAAGTTAGTAAAAAGTATTTCAATGTACATATATATACAACTTTGTTTTAATTATCTATCTTTTAATATATTTTTAACGTCTATATTACATATACTAAGACTGCTTTATAAGTGTGAACTTTGATTTATAAGCTTTATATTTCTATAAGAATCTATTTTCGTTTAAAATTATGCTTATATCTAACTACTGAAAAACGTGGAAACGGTTTTAAAAACAACAAAATATAATTGGTAAAAAACAATGAATTTACTTTTACACGCAAATTTAATATTATAGTTAATATTTTTAACGTTTAAATAAATATTTTATACATATGTTAGAATTGTACAATTTACAATTTCTTCTTATTAGCTTAGAACATAAATAAAATGTTACAATAATTAAAATATTTTTATTATCCTTAATATAAATATAAAGAAAGTATCTTTTAAATAATTAGTTTACAGCACATGTAGTACCATATTCATGGATATTATTTTCAGTTTATACAATAATTTATTATGAATGAAATAGTCGTAAGTATGCAGCTAAAAGTGGATAAACTCTTAAATAACACCGAAACTAAAGTATATAACAGCACATGAATTAAAACATTACTTAAAAGGTATACTCATAATATCATTTTAACGTGATTTTATCTTAATATTAACGCACAGTCAAGAAGATTAACATGCAAAATAATAACGAAACAAATTATTTGTATTTTCAAACAATGGCGTAAAAACAAAACGTGAACCATTGTACATTTTAATTGTCAAACTGTCGCGCTAAAAAAAAACGAAAATAGCCATTTGAAAGGGAATTATATCTTTTTTCAGTTCATGTTTAAAAAAATAATTAGCTTAGGAACGGTTCACCATATTGAAATACTAACAAACTTTTAAAGTTTTAAGACGAACACCGAATTTTTTGACACCATGTTTGGATTCATCGGGTAAGCATTTTTGGACCTTCGAATACCAAACGGGAAGTCATTCGGTGAAGTATTTTTGGAATTATACAGATGTAAAATTTTCAACACCTAATGTTAAATTCCTGTTTATTCTTCTAAAACGGACTGCAATGCTGGTAGTTTTGAACCTTGGCTTGAAATTTATTTCTCAAAAGGAGTTGTAATTTTGGATTCGCATTTAAAGCTTCAAGAAATCGATTTATGTTAAAAAGTTCGTAGGTTACACCTCATTTTCTTTTCGAATATTAATTTCAATATATAGATATATGTATGTGTGTGTGTTTGTGTGTGCGTGTGTGTCTGTGTGTGTGTCTGTGTGTGTGTGGTTTTTAAATGAATAATTTTTAATAAAGGTTTAAAAGAATGTAATTTATGAAATAAATAACCAAGTAATAATAAAGAAAAATACTTATTATATTTGAAATAAGTGCTAGAAAATGTTTCGCTTTTCTTATCTCATTTTTAACGGTCGACAGAAAAGATTCAAGAATGGCTTTGTTAAAATTTATTTTTGAATTAATAGTTAATAATTAATAATACAATTATTAAAAATTTGTGAACAATTGTTAAAAATCTCTTCCAACGGATACTAAAAAATGCCCACTGGAATCAAAGTAATCGAAAAACGCAGAGCATACATTTTCTTTCCGTTCTTAAATAACACCCAAACTTTATATAACAGCACATAAATTAAAGCATTACTTAATAAAGGTATATTCAGAGTATCATTTTAACGTGAATTTGTCTTAAAATTAACGTACTGTCAAGAAGGTTGACAAGCAAGATAATAATGGAATAGAGTATTTGTATTTAGAAGTAATATCGTAAAAACAAAACGTGAGACATTGTACATTTTAATTGTCAAAATGTCGTGGGGAAAAAAAGACCGAAATAGCCATTCGATTGGGAATTATATCTTCTTTCAGATCATGTTTTAAAAAAATAATAAGCTTAGGAAGCCGTCACTATATTGAAATTCTAATAAAGTTTTAAAATTTTAAGACAAACACCGAATTCTGACATCATGTTTGAATTCTTCGGGTAACTTTTTTGGACCTTAGCATAACAAACTGAAAGTCATTCGGTGAAGTATTTTTGGAATTATACAGATGTAAAATTTTAAACACCTAATGTTAAATTCCTGTTTATTCTTCCAAAACAGACTGCAATGCTGATAGTTTTGAAACTTAACTCGAAATTTATTTCTCAAAAGGAATTGTAATTTTGGATTCGCATTTAAAGCTTCAAGAAATCGATTTATGTTAAAAAGTTCATAGGTTGCACTTCATTTTCTTTTCGAATATTAATTTCAATATATAGATATAAGTGTGTGTGTGTGTGTGTGTGTGTCTGCGTGTGTGTGTGTGTCTGTGTGTGTGTGTGTGTCTGTTGGCGATGGCTAGGAAAATCTAGCCCACCTAGAAGGCTGGAAATTTAGGTGTGGAAAGTCCAACGTCTGGCCATGTGCACCTGGGCCTCAGAATTTTAATATTTTGATACTTAGCCGAGATATTAATTAGATTCTCATTAACCATCGCTTCTAAAATATCATATTTTAAATCCAAATGGCGAAAGAAACGGACAGGCGCATTGGAATTGCAACCGGAAATGAACGAATTCGAAATATTTAACTAATCAGCGAATTTTAAGAAAACTAATTGAGATATCAAATTGAAAATTTCTGAGCATATGTAAAAAAATATTCTGTATCTGACTATGTGATTTTTGAAAAATTCGGTTGGTAATTTTTTTTATTATTTACGCAAAAATCTGCCGGCGTCAGTGAAAACAATCCGAGAAATTTTCAGACAGGGATCGGCTTTCATTAAAAACTGAACTACAAAGAGATCTGTTTCTCTGGCCGATCCCTCTCATTTAGTTTGCGAAAATGAAAGGAAATAATTGCCAAATTTTACTAATTAACAAATATTTAGGTAACTAATTAAGATATAGATTTGAAATTGAGGTCGGGAAGGGGTGTCATCTACCGGCTATTTTAGCGTAGCGTGTTAGTTATGTTCTAATAATCAGAAAAATGTAATTCTTTTTTTAATGATCGCGTTAATGTACGTGACGGTGGTTCTCTTGAACAAATTATTCATTATATTTGCGGGTATGGGGAGGGAGGGGTGTTAACGCCTTTCTCTGAGATTGTAATTATCTCGGGCCCGGGCAACGCCGGACGGGTTAGTTAGTATATAAATAAATAAATGTTGTTTAACATTAAAATCTTGAACCTACCCAGGTAAAAAAATGAGCGGGAGAAGATAATTAAAAAAAAATTATGTTGCTTACATCCTCTTTCGCTCAGTATTTAATTATTTTATGTTATTCGAAAAGAATAAATTTAAAAAAGAAAATTAGTTAAAATTTTAATTAATTGTTCATAATTCGAGGGGTGCCCCCCCCTCCCTAAAATCAACACTGCCCTGTAATACCAAACTTTAAGGTAATTTTTTAAGGTAATTTTTTAATAAGGACAAAAATTAACTGCGATGAGTTATTAAGGGGAGCATCCTCCCCCCCCACACACACACACACACTACGAGATTTCATAATTTATCTTTCTCTTAATGTTTAATTATTTTAAGTTACTCACAAAAATAAATTTTACCTGTCTTTAAAAATTGGAGAAAAGGAAAATTATGTCACTTAAATTACAAAAAATGGGGGGTGCCCCCCGCTCTTTTCTGACTTCATCACTTACCTGAATCTCCGTTTAAGGTACTTTTTAAACACATACTCGAAAAGAATAAATTTTACTATCTCTTTCAAAATCTCAATTTTTTTAACTGGTTTTAGTTTAATATACACAACAATATATAGACTTAGAATTGGTATTTTTGTACTGCTAAAAATTTGCAGCAAACTGTCTAGTCATTTGGCCGGTATTATAGAAAACGGTTACATAACAGTAATTTAGAACTATTCTGACTATATTAATTCCTATATTATGGTCAGAATAGAGTTAAATTACGGCTATGTAACCTTTTTTTTTTTTTTTTAACAAAAACGGTCAAATGACTGGACAGTTTGCTGAAAATTTTTAACAGTGTGTATTTGAAGCTTTTATTCAAAATTTATTTCACATATTCTTGTAGTAGTCGTCTTTGCCTGATAGCTTTTACGCAATGTACACTGTTTAAAATTTGCAACAAACTGTTCAATTATTCGACCGTTTTTATAGAAAAGGTTTACATAACCGTAATTTAACTCTATTCTGACCATATTATTGCCCATATTATGGTTAGAATAGAGTTAAATTACGATTATAAAACCATTTTCTATAAAAACGGACGATTGATTGAACAGTTTGCTGTACATTTTTAACAGTGTACCCGTCATTGAATTTTCAAATACAAGAAAGCAAACAATGACGGAATATATTCATTTTTAAACATTGTTGAACATTTTATTGGTCATTGTTGTGCTATATTGTTATCGAAACAATTGAAAAATTGTTCGGATTAAAATTCTCTATTCCTTATTACATTGTTGCCGTACATCCACATAAATAAGAATGGTGCATTATTTGTAAAACATCTTTCTTGTGTTTAGACAAAACTGCTTATTTGAAGTATTGTTATAAAAGCTCTGTATAAAACTTCTCAGAATTGGAGTTTATATTATAGTTATTTAATTTACTGATTTTTAAAGGATATTTATATTGCTGACTTGGATTTGACATATTTTTTCCTTTAAATATGGAAAGTTTAAGACGTTTAATGAGAAGAATTAGAAACACACTCTCTTGCACTAATGATTCCAGAATGAGACGAGAAATTGCTAAACAGATGATCTTGGATACAGAGAAAGCTGAAGCTGAAAAACTTTACTGGTTGATTGATTCGTGTATCGAGTACGCTGAAAATATTAAAGAAAATTTGCAGCTCAAGACAGACAATCCCGTCGTTTTAGGAGATGCGAAATTCTGGATCGAAACACAAGTTCAAATTATTAAAGCTTCCTGGTGGCCTCGTAAGAATCAGATTTTACCTGGAACTTTCTGGCTAGCAAACGAGTACACTCCTTACATCATGAAGAATCTATCAGAATCTTCGCTTGCCGCTGTAGAATATTGGATGGCGTTAGTCAAATATACAAACAGAAAATTCGTTGAATTTCGTTATGCAAAATATCCAGTTCGTCGTAGAAGCAGCTGTATGTGTTGCTTTTCTTGCTTTTCTGGACAGTGATTCCATTGATCGACAACAACGTCAAGAGCCAAAAGAGTATTTCAAACGACTTCTTTGCAGCCTATTTGTGCAAATTGATTACTAAATTACTATATATGTAACAATCTACTAAACGTACCACGAAAGCATATTTATGTCAGCTTTAATTCTATGAATAAATAATTTAAATCTTAAATGCAAATAATACTCACTTTAGAACCTTTGTGCTCGCATAGTCATAAAATGTATTTCACAACTCCTACGGTGAGATAACCACAAAAACTTAGCGGATTTTGGCCTAGTTAAAACTACAGCCTACTACAATTTGCCTACTTTAGAGGACAATTTGTATATAGTGCAATATAAATTTTAAGGTATTAAATGGAAATCACTCCGATGTAATGTGTAAAAGGCGTTGTTTTTTCCATTCAAGAAATCTCAGACACAAGTTTTTAGTATATTTCGTTGCAAAATATTCCTTTAGACTTACTTGTGATTATAGAATTGAAGACATGTTTAATTTATTTACAATTTATCCAATTTACAGCGGCCTTGTTGAAAAATAATAAACCATCATACGCACTTTCAAATGTTCAATTTGTTCAAAGTTTCATACCTAAAACTAATTTATTCTATATTCCTTCTGTTTAATATACTGGGTGTTTCAAAAGTTCGGCGCGAAAGTATAACGCGATAAAAAAAAATCAAAGGATCAGGCAGGCATATGGTTTACAGATAAATATTCAGCGTGGTACAAGATTTTGCATGACACCAAAAAAAGAAAAAGAAAAAAAAATAGTAAGTTCAAAATTCCGACAATAGAAGGCGCTGCTGCAGAGAATTCCAGGGAATAATTCCACATACCTCACACAACGCAAAATTTGGATACAAAAACATCAGATAATACTGCACGTACACTTTTAATACGCAAAACTAATAATGGTGCTTGAGGTTATCATGTGCAGTTTTAAATCACAATAACATTAACGCACCATTATTAGTTTTGCGTATTAAGAGTGTATATGCAGTATTCTCTAGTGTTTTTTATCCAAATCTTGCGTTGTGTGAGCAATATGGAATTATTCCATAGAATTATTTGCAGCAGCGCCCTGTATTGTCGGATTTTGAACTACATATATATAATTTGCGTGTATGTGTGTGTGTCAGTATCATATAAAATTCCGCACCACGCTGAACATTTATCTGTAAACCGCGTGTCTGTCCGACCAATAAATCTTTTTTCATCTCGTTTTACTTTCGCACGGAACTTTTGAAACACCGGTATCTCAATTGTACTTGAAAATGAATAAAATAAAATAAAATAAAGATCAACTACAAAAAGAAATTAAACAAAACTTCAGAATGGTTATTTAGAAATGAAAAATGGCTCAGTTTTTCCGAGCAGCTCAATGTAAGAAAGAAGCATAAATAGTAATTTTTTATGTGAAATAGAGATTAATTCACAGAATTCAAGTATAGTAAAGATAGAATTCGCAAATCATCAGAATTAGATATTTTGATAAATCTTTAATTTAAAAGGAGAAATATATTCTTATTTCAGAAAAGTTAATCTTATTTAAATTCGAAATTTTATTAGGAACTTAAATATTTAAGTTGTAAAATATAAAAATTTACAAAAGCACTTTTGTTTTGTTTGTATTTAAAAGTTTTTTCAATTTTTTTATAAAACTTCTTGTATGAAGCTACTAAATTTTTATCTCCTCACAGTAAAAACTTATGACAGCAAAAATTCCTTAATTATTTCACTTTCAATAAAGTAATTATAGAGCTGAGTAATTAACCCATTGAGTACCACCCCTCGCCTCATTGTTCAAAGTTTCATACCTACAACTAATTTATTCTATATTCCTTCTGTTTAATATACTGGGTGTTTTAAAAGTTCGGCGCGAAAGTATAACGCGATAAAAAAAAAAAAAATCAATGGATTAGGCAGGCATGTGGTTTACAGATAAATATTCAGCGTGGTACGGGATTTTGCATGATACCAAAAAAAAAAAAAAAAATAGTAAGTTCAAAATTCCGACAATAGAAGGCGCTGCTGCAGAGAATTCTATGGAATAATTTCATATAGCTCAAAAAACGCAAAATTTGGATACAAAAACATTAGAGAATACTGCATGTACACTTCTAATACGCAAAAATAATAATGGTGCTTGAGGTTATCGTGCAGTTTTCAATCAATATAGCATTACGCACCATTATTATGCCTCAACCGTTTGTCCTAGAAAAATGAAATTTTGAAGACATGTTCTTTACACAATGTAGGCGCGCACTAAGAAAGGATTTTTGAAAATTCACAGTCTAAAGGGGTCAAACGGGGGGTCGAAAGTTTTAGATAATTTCGTCTTTTCGACATATCTCAGCAGGAGTTTTAAGTAGGAACGTGAAATTCGGGATAACAATTCTACTAAAGAATAGTTAAATATGTATTTCAGGTGATTTTAGAAATTTAACCACTAAGTGAGTTAAATGGGGGTTCAAAAAGTTTCGGTGATTTCAGATTTTCTCCATATTTCATCAGCAGTTTTATGTAAGAGCGTGAAACTCAAGATAACAAATCTAAAATAATAATTAAACACGTATTTAAGCGATTTTAGAAATTTAACCACTATGGGGGTTAAATGGGGGGGGGTCTTCAATTTTAGATCATTTTGCCTTTTCGCCTCATCTCAACAACAGTTTTAATTAAAAGCACGAAATTCAGGATAACAAATGTACTAAAAGTTAGTTAAACACATATTTCAGCGATTTTAAAAATTCAACTGCTAAGGGGGTTAAATGAGGGGTCGAAAGTTTTTAGTCATTTCACGTTTTTGCCATATCTCAGCAGCAGTTTTAGGTAGGAACGTGAAATTCGGGATAATAAATCTACTAAAAAAATAATTAAACACATATTTCAGCGATTATAGAAATTCATTCATTAAGGGGGTTGAATGGGGGTCGGAAGTTTTAGGTCATTTTGCCTGTTCGCCATATCTCAGCAGCATTTTTGGTTAGAAACTCGGAATTCCGGATAACAATTCTACAAAAATATACACAAACATGTATTTCAACAATTTTAGAAATTCAGCAACTAAAGTGGGTTAAAAAGGAGGTAAAATATTTTAGGTCATTTTAACGTATCTCAGTAGAAATTATAGGTAGTATCATGAAACTCAGGATAACAAATCTTCTAGAAAAATAGTTAAACACGTATTTCAGCAATTTTAGAAATTCAGACGTTAAGGGGGGTTAAATGGGGGTCGAATTATTTACGCCATTTTGCCATATCTCAGTAGAAGTTATAGTTAGGAGCTACAAATTCGGGATAACAAATCTACTAAAGGATAGTTAAACACTGATTTCAGCGATTTTAGAAATTCAGACGCTAAGAGGGATTAAATGAGGGTCGAATGTTTTAAGCCATTTTGCCATATCTCAGTAGAAGTTATAGTTAGGAGCGTGAAATTCGGGATAACAAATCTACTTAAGGATAGTTAAACATGCATTTCAGGCGATTTTAGAAATTCAACTACAAAGATTGTTAAATGAAGGGTTCGAAAATTGTCGGTGGTATCATCTTATCACCATATTTTATCAGCAGTTTTAGAAAAAAACATAAAATTCAGGATAACAAATCTCCTTTAAAAAATAGTTTAAAAAGTATTTCAGTGATTTTAGAAATTCGGCCACTAAGGGGGGTTAAATAGTGGGTCGAATGTTGTATGTCATTTTGCCATACATAATAAAAGTTATAGGTAGGAGAGTGAATTTCACAATAACAAATCTACTAAAGAATAGTTAAACATGTATTTTAGGCGATTTTAGAAATTCAACTACTAAAGGAGTTAAATGGGGGGTCGATAATTTTCGATGATTTCACCTTTTCACCATTTCTCATCAGTAGTTTTAGTTAAAAGCGTGAAATTCTGGATAAGAAATCTACTAGAAATTGTTAAACATATATTTCACAGATTTTAAAAATTCACACCCTAAGGGGGTTGAATTGGGAGGTCGAAAGTCTGAGGTCATTTCGTCTTTTCGTCATATATCAGCAGAAATTTTAGGTACTAGCATGCAATTCGGGATAACAAATCTACTAAAAAATCTTTAAACACGTGTTTCAGCGATTTTAGAAATTCAGATGGTAAGGGGGGGTTAAATGGGGGTTTATGTTTTACTCCATTTTGCCATATCTCAGTAGAAATTGTAGTTAGGAGCGTGAAATTCGGGATAACAAATCTAATAAAAGATAGTTAAACATGCATTTCAGGCGATTTTAGAAATTCAACTACAAAGGGGGTGGGTTAAATGGGGGGTTGATAATTTTAGATGATTTCACCTTTTCACCATATCTCATCAGTAGTTTTAGTTAAAAGCGTGAAATTCAGGATAAGATATCTACTAGAAAATAGTTAAACATATATTTCAGAGATTTTAAAAATTCACACCCTAAGGGGGTTAAATTGGGAGGTCGAAAGTCTGAGGTCATTTCGTCTTTTCGCCATATATCAGCAGTAATTTTAGGTAGGAGCATGAAATTCGGGATAACACATCTACTAAAGAATAGTTAAACACGTATTTCAGGCGATTTTAGAAATTCATCCTCTAAAGAGGTTAAATGGGGAAAGGGGGTCGAAAGGTTTAGGTCATTTCGCCTTTTGGTCCTATCTCAGCAGCAGTTTTATGTATTACTAGCCGGTTTTCGCCCATGTAGCCGGTCGCTTCCGAGTGGGGTCCCAGATAATTAGTGCACTGTACCACCCTGACTTCGCTTGGGATTCAGAAAGTGCATTTTAAATGCAACCAGAAAATATAAATAAAATACTTGTAATTAAAAGTATATGAAAATAACTAATAATAATATAAAAAAGCACTTAAATAAAGACTTCGATGCATAAATATTTTTTTCCATGAACCTCCAGACAAAGTAATACTGGGCCCTACCCGAGATTACCTAGGGGTGTGGCCTAAACGTTACTTTGTATCTGGGCCCCACTAGGAAGCGACTGGCTAGTGAATTCATATAAAAGAAGAAGGGAATTTTAGAAAGTATTAATCATATAAGTTCGTTCGTTCTAAATTAAGCTATTTTTTAAATAATTTATAAGTTTATAACGATTGTTTTTATTAAATAATTTGAATTAATTATTTTTATTTTAAATCAAATTAACGTTTAAAAAATAATTCTGTATGCTATTTGTGATTTCTATGCAAAATGCTATTTAGATAATAATATGCACATGTACCTGTATGTTTGTTTTAAGTTAAACCGACAGAATGTAGCCTTCCACATCAACTGAGATAAAGGTATTGCACGTGGCATGTTACATTATTTTTACATGGGACGTTCCTTAAAAGGTACCAGCAATCAACCATGAATTTTGAAATAGACTGTTTTCATTCAGAATAAACTTATAAATATAAATAAATTACAATTAATTTTTCAGCAGTGAAATTTTCCCAAATACAATGTACAACAAAAATATGAATTATTACATTGTTAATCTGCGCGTAAAACCGACAGAGTGAAAAATGTCCAAGTCGGAAATCGAACACGGGCCCTTGGAATAACGCTCCAAGGCACTACCACTGAACTACGAATACGATGTCATCTCTCAGTTATATATGTCGGAAAGGCTGCAACCGCAGCGCAAGATGGAAATGTCATCATGAGCACACAAACCATGTGCCAAAATTGAGACGGCATACAAAGCCACACACATCGTCCAGCGTAGATCAATACATATCAGTAAATTACAAATAAAACCACACAAACTCCGATATAGATCAATTACATATAAGTAAATTATAAGGAGGAATCACTACCACTGGGACCCAAGGTCCCGCTGGTATTTTTGTCATATTCTGCATATATACTTCACTTCCCGGTCCTCTGGGTGCGAAATGGCCTGAGGAGGAAACTCCTCTACTTCAATCACTACGATGTAGTAAGTATGAAAATATCGTGCATTTTGCCTCTGAATTTAACTTATTTCCTATCTTTAGTTATATTTTTCTTGTCATCACTCATTTTTTCTCGCATAGCTACCACAAACTTCCAGATTTTTTCAAGTCAAAAAATATATTTTGAGGCAAAACAATTACAAACTAAGGAGATTGATTAAATATAAATTTACGCACAATTTATTATTTTTATGGTACTTCTTTCAGTTTTTATGGTGTACATTTCCAAGGCATTTATAAAAACGGGAACGAAATGTTCATTTGAAGAAGTCTTTGATAGTTTTTCGTTTGCTAGATGATAAAAAACATTTTTTTTCGCTGCATTGTTACGCCATTGTACTAGTGTCAACAGAATTGCAGGCATGGCCACTTCTTCCTGCTTAATGAATTCAATAATATAAAAATGAAGCTTAGACCTTGCGGATTACGTCATTTTCTTCTGATTAACAGCGGTTTCATCATCGCTCCTGTTTTGTTCGCCGTTTTCAACCATATCTGCAACTATGTCACTTATAATATTTTCCTGTCCATCTGCTTAGCAATATGTCCTTCAGCAAAAGGTCTTACAATATTACTGAAGTTGGAATCCTCGAACCAAGGATTAAGAATCTATTAATTTCAATAAGTACAGGTGCGCATGAATGAGAAGTCGCAAACATTTTGAACTCTTGAATTTCTGGTCAGAATGGACACAATGATTAGCTGGCACACCCGGTGTTGAACGGACAGACTGTCATTGAAAAATATAACAGTGAAGTGAACTTCATAAAAAAAAAGACTGAATAATATTTATTTATACTAAAAATTTGTAAAAAAAAAATTAAATAAGAGCTAAAATTTCAAAAGTATAACGGTTACGTTCAAAAATGAAACGGTCAGGGGAAATTATTACACTTACTTTTAAAAAATGAAAAGGTCAGGGAAGTTCTTACGGTTGAACCTAAGTGGCATATCGGTATCAGATCAGGGCTTGATATATGGCAAATTAAGATAAGAATCAGATTTAAGATTTGTGAAATGCTAATGTGACGCATTTTATAAAACTTCATTATTGTCATTAAACAATTAACAAATAATCGCGATTTCAGTAAGAAAAGTCTTGGCCGAAATTGCACGTTTCACTCAAAGTCCCACAGTTATGCTCCGGAACGTTTAAATGAGTAACTTGGATTTCAGAAGCAACGCGTTCGTGCATGCAACGGTTATTAAGCCTAATTTGGTGATCGCTAATGCTCTGTGTTTGACGGCGCTCACGATCCAATCTATTTCGAAATTCTCTTCTTAATTCGACTTCTTCTTCACTTTCAAGCATTCGCCGAGATCTTTTACGGGCATTTCTAATGATATTTTGAAGCTCCATAATTGCAGCGAAAGAGCGAAACGTAATTAAACACGATTTACCTCAGCCTAAATCCTGCCAAATGACTTTTACACAATAACCAATGAGATGAGTTTCATTCGGGCGTTGCCATTAAACAATTAACAAATAATCACTATTTCTGTACCACGTACGATAGCATAATATATATATAGATTGTACTTCGTGAGTTAGAGCGCCCACAAAATTTGTTTCACATAAAGACACACACACAGACTCATGGACAACAGCCATTTCCTAAAACCAGTCAAATCTTGTTCACGACCTCCTAAAACGCATAAATCCGTCGAAAATCGAAAGTCAAAATTTTTCACGAATCCCATACTTTTTCTTGTATAGATAGAAGAATGTAAAAATATCATTGAAAAATTCTGATGGATATTTTGTATAATAAAAAAAGCGCTAAATTGTCAACACTGTCAGCCAACAGTGTGTTAAATGACCTGCTCAACAACGCGAAACTTTCTGACACAATTTCAGACTCAATTTTAAACGCAAACCATAAATTTGGCAGGCCAGACTATGGAAGCGTTATGGCATTGAATTGAGTTTTCCATATTTTGATAAATAAATTACTTATTTAGTTATAATCGATTCGTGTTACATGATAACATGTTCTTCCGCTACTCGGGCTGAGGCATCGAAATTCTGTTTAAAACATTGACATTGACAGTATTTTCTGAAAAATTTTCTGCTTTTACCAAAAATAGAAAACATATTTCGATTTCAAAGTTTCTAAATAAAAACACCTGCCCATTTCATGCATTTCCGAACAAAAATGAATTAAAAAATACTAGCAGAACCCTGCCCGGCGTTACCCGGGCCCGTGATAATAAATTTTAAAAAAATCAAGCTTTTATTATTTTATACCTTTAACCCGATTTTGGATGAAATTATACTTTAAGATGAAAAATTCGCGAACAAATATTGATATTTATCGATAAAAGAACTCATTTTCTTGCTTTTCCACGTAGGGTCGTTTCATAGTTTTAAAATAAAAAGTTATTTTTGTCCTCTCTCTCTTCATAATCTTTATTGGTGATAAATAAAACGGTTTTACAGCCCGTGTAAAAATTTCTTAAAAAATATTGTTATCCAGTTGTAAAAGAAATGTTTTATTCTCAATTTTCTTGTTTTCGCGCCTGCTCCTTTAACGTAGCAATAAAAAAAAATTATCTTCTGAATTCTCTGACATTTTAATAGTTTATAAATATAACTATATCCAAGCTCTCTTTAAAATTTTGTGAAAAAAATATTTAGTAGTGAAAACATGAGTTATTTTTTTAAAAAAAAGCTTTAGCTTGCAACCTCAGAGCAAAAATATAATAGAAGTTATATGCTTTCAATGCAATGGGACACCTCCAGCCGTTTTCAATCAACCCTTTTCAATCCCCCCAAGCTAAACAGGCTAATCTATCAGGTTTCCCGTTTCTGAGCGGAGAAGCCTTAAAACAACGCTGACAAAGAGAACTGCATGCGCAAAGAGACGATATTCGTGTGGAAAATTTTACAGAATGCGCTTTTCGTTTTAAATATATAGATGTCATAAAGTAGCTAGCTTGCATTTGAGAACAGCTTTAAGTAAAATTTCTTCCTCAAAATATATTTATTTTACTCAACAAAAGAGAGTAAAAGTTGACAGTTCTGTATTCCATCATTTTATTAAACTAGAGTAAATATGATGTATTTTTTCAGACAAATTTATACGCTGTTTTACTGCTTTCGATTAATCCATTACTTTTTTTTCAGTTTTATGAATTTTTAACCATGCTTACTCTCACCCGGTGTCTCTAATTCACCTTCCACCTTCTTTTTGAAGCGCCTTTTCTCAACCTGGGGTATTGTTTCCCAAAAAGGAAAAGAAACTGAAAAAAATTTCACGATAGCGATGTGAGCATAGTAACTGTAGCCAAAATCGAAATCTGATGTCAATGATATCAAATTTGTACAGTCATACTTTCCTCTCCTCTATTGTAAATAAACCTTTCTAACTTTTATTGTTTCATTTTGTCTTTACTAAAAGTAGCAGTCTCGAGCAATTTCTTTTTCGAAAGACATGATTCTGTAATTACTGATTTATACCTCAGGTTTTTCTAAATTTGTCTGTTCAGCATTGAACTATCAAAATATTTTTCAGTTTATTGTCACATTAGTTAGTACTTAGTTAGCATTAGTTACAAACTCTAAATACACAATATTACCCTTGGAAATTTAATTTGAGATTAGTTTTAAAACGCATTGAATTAAAAATAAATAATTTATCATTAACATATTATTATTATTATTATTATTATTTTGAAAAATTACTGTTAACATTAAATTGTTAACATTGTGGACACAATATGTGGTAAAATTTGGGATTGTGACGGTGCATAATATGTGCTCACACTGGGGAAATACGTTTTATGAAAAATAATATATTTTATAATTAACTAAATACATATATTTTATTATTATACTACACATTTCAATTATTATGCGCTTTTATTTATTTAATAAATATTTAATGACATCGTTTTGTACTTTTCTAGGAAAACGACTCAATCATCTAATCTATTATATATACATCATTAAAAAAACACAGTCTGCTTTACACATAATTATAATAATTAATATAATTAAGTTCCGCCTTCAAATCCTTATAACCTATAAATTCCCAGAAGATCCGGCTTGTAGTGACGTATTACATATAGGTTAGAGAATCCATAGTCAACCTTCTTTTCTCGTGTGCCATAAGACATACGTTTCCTACGTTAGATTTACAAAACACTATGATTATATAATAATGGGGGAAAATGTAATACAATCACAAATATAATTAAAATAGTTAAATAAAAAAATAATACATCAAAGCAATAAAATTAGTATAATCATTACAAGCTGTTTAATAGGTATAAAACGTAATAGTATATGAATGCAGAATTTCCACGTTCTAAAGAAAAAAAATCAAAAAATTTTCTTTAAGAAATTAGATTTTTCTAAATGCAAAAAACTTTATATTTTTAAATGAAAAAAAAACCAATACTACAGTGCAAATTTAATTAAATTTTAATTACGTTTGAATACTTTTAATGATTTATAAAATACACATGCAACTGTAACGCAAATAGGACTATACGTAAAAAAAACTTTTCACTACGCCAATGACATCTAGCATGTAAATACATAATTTTAAATTAATTATAAATAACATGACATTTTTCATCTTTCCTTAAAAATATATAAAAATAAGTGAAGATATTAAATAATTTTTTATCTTATTTTTTTATAAATATGAACGATTATGTGTCTCGCGCCACACATAAAAAGATCGGTGGGCCACATACGGCCCGCGGGCCGCAGATTGAGTATGCCAGATAAGAGACTCTAGAATTAAGGGCCGGTGCATCCCCTCCATATATATGCCTTGGGCAGATTCTTACTTCTTACTTGTCAACTTAAGCGATTTATTGGCAATTTAAGAGGACAGTTTACTTTTTCAACATTTTTTTTTATTTAAAAAAATATGGCTCAAATTCTGAACCCAGTGCATTTCAATGCTCAAATAAAAGTACTTTTTTAGAAAAGAAAAAATAATTAACTGCATATTTAGTTAAAAATGTTGAAAAGTTAACATTTTTGAACTTTTTAAAATTCTTACTCTTTTTTTAAATATTAATATTTCTGCTCATTTCTTTTGTTTTAGAGTTTCTAATGTGTATTACACAAAATTTTGCGCATGGACTTTTTAGATACAAGTAATACTGCATTTAATACAATTTTTTTACTGATGTATACTGTGTAAAACGATGAAATCTAACACATTTCCATTTCCATATACTTTTATTTTAAAAAAAATATAATTAAAATCTCAAGGCTAATTCCATGCGCTCATTTCTCACATATGTAATAAAGAATGTGTACAAAAAAAATTAAAACTATCACAAATACAAAAAAATCCTTAGCATTTTTAAAACATGAAAATGAAGGAAATATGAACAGGGAGAATAGAGCCGTTTAAAGTTTTCATTTGTGTGTTTAATAGCGCAGTGTGTCTTAACAAAATTTACGATATCTCGCGATATAATTGCCGTATGGGTTACAGTGAGGTGTCAAAATATTCAGAATTAAACAGGCTTACATTTAATTTTTAAAAACAAAAATTGATTCTTTGACCAGTTTTGGGGTAAACTGTCCCCTTAAAAATTTGTTTATCATGTTACTTAAAGATAAATCGATGTGTCATGAAAGTACGCACACTGCCTTTAGATTAGAATGCATTAAACAAATCGGCTACGATTTTAAACATATCCCCGTTATTCGGCAATTTACCGTCGAGCAAAATTTTATCTGTAAAACACAGATAGATTAAGAAATATAAATTCGCTTTCTTTTCCGGGGAGCAGAACACTGAATTAAAAAATTGCTGTACTTCACGCCTATATTTTTAAACGTATAATTTTGAAAACTTTCATCTGATTTACCCTCCTTCCTTTTGGGGACATCAGGAGACATATTAAAAAAGTAAAATCGCCGTATTCTACGCCTGTATTCTGAAATTCACCAGCCAACAAATTTCCTCTGTAGCGCCCTGATACAATGAGAAAAATGACACTTTCAAATATCAGTAAATCGATGTTTTCATTTTGTTACGAAACTTTTTGTTTCAAATTGGACGACCCAATTCTTTCAATTCTGAAATATCAGAAATACTCAGAATATCGAAACATGGACATACTCAAAATTACGCACATAGAGGTCAGTTCATATTTATTTTTAAAACTTGGTCATACTAAAAAATGATTAGAATCAGTTCCAACTCATTTTTTAAATATGGAAATACTCAAAAATAAACACATGATGTTTTATTCTTGAGTGTGTGCATGTTTTCAGAAATGAGTATATACATGTTAGCGAACCTGTGTCATTTTGATTCGGAGCCATTTTGAGTATGCGACATACTCAGATTTGAGTATTTTTTGCTCAGTTTTGAAAATTTTGAAAATTTTTTGATACATTCTGGGATATGACTTTCCATTGTTGATGGTTAGGGAGCTGATTTTCAAAAAAAAAAAAAAGAATCCCTATTTTACCATTATATTCTAAAATTCGCCAATCAGCGAAATTTCCCCTGTAAGACTGTCGCAGATCATATGCTATAATATTCCTCCCTGAGGAGATAAGGGCCGAATTTAATAAACACTATACTCCAGTGCTTACGCTTTGAGAATCATCCTGTAAAAAATATAATCTGTAAGAATTTGATAGATTCTGATATATAGTTTTCCCCTATAAAGGGGTCATTGAACTGATTTTCAAAAAAAATCTTCCGTATTCGGTCTTTATGTTCTAAAATTAAACAAACAGAAAAATACATCTGAAAGGCTCTGATAGATCATGAGATATAATTTTGCCACCCGAGGAACAGGTGGCCAATTTAATAAAACAGTATTTGTTTCTAATTATTACTCCCTTTACTTTTTATTTATATTTCATACATTTTAGTATTTAAATAATTTCCTTATTGCAGTTTCACAGCCATTTGGCCCCTTTTTTGGCGAGAATGGTTTGGCACCTAATTAACTCCACTGTTGTTGTAAGTCGTATACAGTAGTAACCATAAATAATATTTGGCGATTTATCAATTAAGCCCGGCTAACGGAAATATGCCTTAAAATTAATTTATTAATTTATATTTCAAAATTTTAATTGCCTAAAAGGTGTATAGCCAACAGAGTGCAAAAATATCCAAGCCGGGACTCGAACCCGGGTCATCAATATAGCGCACTAACATTCTAACAATTGAACCGCATGGAACGATACAAAGCCTGGCACTTCTCACTATCACATGTTGGCAAGGCTACAATCGAAGCACAAGATGGAATATTTTTCCGTGAGTCATCAACCCAGGGGCAAACATGAAAACTAAAGAGAATCTAGCATCGATGATTGATAGGAAAAGATTGATGATTTATAGAGATAACCTTGGATCAATAGGTAGAATGTCAGTTTGATATACTGATGACTCGGGTTCGAGTCCCGGCTTGGATACTTTTTCACTCTGTCGGCTATACGCCTTTTAAGCAATTTAATATTTGAAATATTATAAATGCAAAGCGTGAGAAATTTTCTTTGGAAAATTTTCCAAGTACTAAATATATGTCTTCGGCAACACACCTGTGTACATATATTTCTTATAATTCTAGCCTATCAGAAGGTGAGTGAAAAACCGATTACAAAATTCCATCTTTTAATACAAATTTAATTTATGTTGAAAATAAATAAAAGAGTGTAAAAAGAAAACAACATTAACCACACCTATACTATTTTAACAGCATACTTTTTTCTGTAAGCATTTGATTGATCCCGAGATATGGTTTTACCTCCAGTAAACATAGGGAGTTGAACTTGTCCACAAATTCCTCCATTTTTTTTTTTGCCTTAACGTTTTTAACATCTCCATCTAGCAAAATTTAATATGTAAAGCCCTGAAAAATCACGAGATATTGTCCCCGTCCCCCCCCCCTTTTTTTACGGAGATGCAAAACAAGAAATGAAAATTTTCTTTATCCCACGCTTATATTTTTTAACTTCTCACCCCGGTAAGTTACATCTGTAGGTTCTTTATACATCCAGAATTATAGTTTTGGATTCTTCCCCATGGGAGGACTTGGGGAAAATCGTAACATTCTAGGTCTGTGTTCTTAAATTCCCCATCCATCAAACTTTTATCTTCTTATCTCTGATAGATAATAAAATATAGTTCCCCTCCTCTATTTGGAGGGCAGGGTGCCGAATTCACAAATTTCAATACCCAACGCCAATAATTTGAGATCCACATCCTTTAAAATTTCATCTGTAAGAAACCTGATATATCATTCTCACATAGTGGAGGTTGGGGAGTCAGGGCGCCGAATCTTAATGGGAAATTCTTCTTAGAGCGCGCATATATTCTGACATTCAATATCCTTCAAAATTTCTTCTGTAATGCCTAGATCATGATATATAGTTTTGACAGTTTTTTATTGTCAGGACACTCAAACTTGCTTGCTCGTTTAATAAGTTAATAAGTACAATCCTAAACATACGTACGATCAACAACGTATAAACATAATTTATTTAATTATGATTATATGTCGAGAAAACTATCTAGAAATCTTAATAATATCTCTTTATTAATTCCACACATTAATTTCACACATTGAATAAACACAAAATAACAGAATTAATTGTCAATTATTTTCATAAAAAATGCTTACATTCAGGACCCCAAGCCCTACTGCATCAAATTAGACAACGGTTTTGGATAATTAATGGAAGAAGTGTATGCAGGAAAATTGTACATAATTGTATTATCTGTTTTAAGGCCAAACCACAGGTGCTAGATCAGTTAATGGGAGAATTGCCTGAAGAAAGAGTCAGGAAAACCTTTCCCGTTAATGTAACTGGGGCAGATTTTTGCGGCCAATTCTTTATCAAGTATAGGGGCCAGAGGAAATGTACCCACCACAAAATTTATGTTTGTTAATTTATTTGCTTTGTTTCGAAAGCAATGAATTTGGAGGTAGTGTCAGATAAGACATCAGCCACATTTTCTGCTTCCCTTAAAAGATTTCTTTTTAGGCGAGGCAAATGTGCTAAACTATTTACTGACAATGCGAAAAATTTTGTAGGTTCAAATGCTGAACTTAAAAAGTTGCAAAGGTTGATACAGCACCCTGATGAAAATCTTGCAGGATACATGTTATCAGAAGGTATTGATTGGAGGTTTCTTCCACCCAGAGGCCCGAATTTTGGGGGTATCGGGGAAGCAGGAGTAAAATCAATTAAATATTATTTAAAGAGAGTGGTGGGAAACACAAAGTTAACTTATGAAGAGTTTCTGACGGTGTTAATTCAAGTAGAGGGAATGTTAAATTCTCGACCACTTGTTCCTTTGTCTGCGGACATAGATGATCTTAACGTTTGGACCCCTTCCCATTTTCTAATTGGCCGACCTATCACATCAATAGTTGAACCTGATTTAACAAATATTGGTGAGAATAAGCTGGATCACTGGCAAAATTTAACCAAAATGACACAATTAATCTGGGAAAGGTGAGCAATTTGCAGCAGAGGGGCAAGTGGAAATTTGAGTAAAATATTGTAAAGATCGTAGACTTAGTTGTTATTAAAGAGGAAAATTTACCACCATGTTAATGGTCTTTAGGGAGAAATTGTAATATTTATCCTAGAAAAGACACAAAGGTTAGAGTAGTAGAAGTTAAAACTGCTTTGGGCCAATATAAGCGCCCAATTTTAAAGCTATGTCTACTACCTATGAATAATTAATTAAATTTGTTGCAAATGTATTATTATTATGGTATTCTTTCAATGATTGTTTATTGGTGTTTATGTGATGTAATATTGGAACTGTTGAATTTATGATTATAGTATTGTAAATTTATGTAATACATTTTATCTTGACTGTTTAAAAAACATTGCAAGGCGAGGCGGGATGTTCGGAACTGGTATGTAGCTAAATCCGGCAACCCTTTGTATTTCGTCATTTCTGTTGTAAAGGTCAGAGTGTGTTTTGTTTTAGTGTAGAGATGACGTATGTGATTTACTTAGAGTTGTGAAATTAAAAATATTTTTACAGTCCACAAGAGTGAAGTTGATTACTATTGCGTTAAGTGATTTATTAATAGATATATTCTTTTAGAGGACGAAACCCTATCCACAATACATTGGAAGACTTTGGAAAGTTTTTCGAGAGGTGTGGGAGGAAATTGATATGATTGTACTAAGAGAAAAATTGACTATGATGGAAATTTCGATCCTAGAGTTATAATCAACAGGCAGGGCTATACAGTAGAGTAAAATTTTCGCAAATAATGTGGCATATATGTTCAGAAATTAATTTTGAAAATCGTTTTCATAAAGTGTGAACGACCTTCTGTACGCATGAAAAAAAAATGTAGTCGTTAATTTTAATTTAAAACACTGTTTCTAAGAAAATTTTAAAAAGTCCCAGCTAAAAATTAACAGCAGTTTTTTTACAGAAGTGAATTATGTATTTTTAATGTTTTTCTGCAGTCAACTGTAGATTTTCTGTAGTACAATCTCGACTGTAAAAATACTTCAGTTATTTTGCAGTTAATGTGAAGTAATTTTGCAGTAATTTATTTCAAGAATACTGTGAGTTTTTATCTGCAAAAATACTGTAGTTTACGTGAATTTATGTTATAATCATAAATTGAAAAAATAATGAGACTTTACATCTGTAGTAATACTGCAGTAAATTTGAAGTAATTTTACAGTCATTAATTAAGTATTATATTTTCTGATGTATCTGCAGTATAAGTGCAGTTACTCTAAGGTAATTTTACAGAACTTAATTTTAGAAAGTTTGAGATATATTTTCTGCAATTTATCTGCAGTTTTAAAAGCTAAGCAATATTAGTTTTTCAGTTTTTGACATTATTGCGTATTTACTTTGTTATTAATAATTAACACTTTTTTCAAGACTTTTAGTTAAATGGACTAAATTGAACACCTGGGAAAGTCCCCCCTCCCTCCTTTTTTTTTTTTTTTAATGAAACAAAACGAATATTCAAAGAAATTAAACTTTAAAATCCAAAACAAATATATATATATATATATATATATATAAATGTTGTTTATCATTAAAATCTTGAACCAACCCAGATAAAAAAAATTTGCGGGAGAATATAATTAAAAAAATTATGTTGTTTATATCCTCTTTCACTCAGTGTTTAATTGTTTTATGTTGTTCGAAAAGAATAAATATAAAAAAGAAAGTTAGTTAAAATTTTAATTAATTGTTCAAAATTCGAGGGGTCCCACCCACCTCCCTAAAATCAACACTGCCCTGAAATACCCAATTTTAAGGTAATTTTATAGCACATAAAAGTTAAAAGAAAAACAGGACAAAAATTAACTGCGATGAGTGATTAAGGAGAGCATTCCTCCCCACCCCACCCACACACTACGAGATTTCATAATTTATCTTTCTCTTAATGTTTAATTAGTTTAAGTTACTCACAAAAATAAATTTTACTGTCTTTAAAAATTGGAGAAAAAGAAAATTAAGTCAATTAAATTACAAAACCTGGGGGGGGGGGTTGCCCCGCCCAGTCTTTTCAGACTTCATCACGTCCCTGAATCTCCGTTTAAGGTACTTTTTAAACACTTACTCGAAAAGAATAAATTTTACTATCTCTTTCAAAATCTCAATTTTTTTAACTGGTTTTAGTTTAATATACACAACAATATTATAGACTTAGAATTCGTATTATTGTACTGCTAAAAATTTGCACCAAATTATCTAGTCATTTGGCCAGTTTTATAGAAAGCGGTTACATAACAGTAATTTAGAACTATTCTGACCATATTAATTCCTATATTATGGTCAGAATGGAGTTAAATTACGGTTATGTAACCATTTTTTTAACTAAAACGGTCAAGTGACTGGACAGTTTGCTAAAAATTTTTAACAGTGTGTATTTGAAGCTTTTATTCAAAATTTATTTCACATATTCTTGTAGTAGTCGTCTTTGCCTGACAGCTTTTAAGCACTGTACACTGTTTAAAATTTGCAGCAAACTGTTCAGTCATTCGACCCTTTTTTATAGAAAAGATTTACATAACCGCAATTTAACTCTATTCATACCATATTATTGCCCATATTATGGTCAGAACAGAGTTAAATTACGATTATGTAACCATTTTCTATAAAAACGGTCGATGGATTGAACAGTTTGCTGTACATTTTTAACAGTGTACCCGTCATCGAGTTTCCCAATACAAGAAAGCAAACAATGACGGAATATATTTATTTTTAAACATTGTTGAACATTTTATTGGGCATGGTTGTGCTATATTGTTATCGAAACAATTGCAAATTGTTCGGATTAAAACATTCTATTCATTATTACATTGTTGTCGTACAACCACAGAAATTTGAATGGTGCATTATTTGTAAAACTTCTTTCTTGTGTTTAGACAAAACTGCTTATTTGAAGCATTGTTATAAAAGCTCTGTATAAAACCTCTCAGAATTTCAGTTTATATTATACTTTAATTTACTGATTTTTAAACGATATTGATATATTTGACTTGGATTTGACATCTTTCCGCTTTTAAATATGGAAAGTTTAAGAAGTTTACTAAGAAGAATTAGAAACACACTCTCTTGCACTAATGATTCCAGAATGAAACGAGAAATTGCTAAGCAGATGATCTTGGATACAGAGAAAGCGGAAGCTGAAACACTTTACTGGTTGATGGATTCGTGTATCGAGTACGCTGAAAATATTAAAGAAAATTTGCAGCTCAAGACAGACAATCCCGTCGTTTTAGGAGATGCGAAATTCTGGATCGAAACACAAGTTCAAATGTTTAAAGCTTCCTGGTGGCCTCGTAAGAATCAGATTTTACCTGGAACTTTCTGGCTAGCAAATGAGTACACTCCTTACATCATGGAGAATCTATCAGAATCTTCGCTTGCCGCTGTAGAATATTGGATAGCGTTAGTTAGATATACCAACAAAAAATTCGTTGAATTTCGTTATGCAAAATATCCAGTTCGTCGTAGAAGCAGCTGTATGTGTTGCTTTTCTTGCTTTTCTTGCTTTTCTGGACAGTGATTCCATTGATCAACAACAACGTCAAGAGCCAAAAGAGTCTGTCAAACGACTTCTTTGCAGCCTATTTGTGCAAATTGATTATAAAATTACTATATATGTAACAATCTACTAAACGTACCACGAAAGTATATTTATGTCAACTTTAATTCTATGAATAAATGAAGTTTTTGCCTATTTAAAACTACACGATTTGCCTACTTTAGGGGACAATTTGCATGCAGTGCGAAATACATTTTAAGGTATTAAATGTAAATCACTCTGATGTAATGTGTAAAAGGCGTTGTTTTGCCATTCAATAAATCTCTGACGCAAGGTTTAGTATATTTCGTTGCAAAATATTCCTTTAAACTTACTTGTGATTATAGAATTGAAGACATGTTTATTTTTTTTTTTTTACAATTTATCCAATTTACAACGGCCTTGTTGAAAAATAATAAACCATTATACGCACTTTCAAATGTTCAATATATTCAAAGTTTCATACCTTCAACTAATTTATTCTATATTCCTTCTGTTTAATGTACTCGGTGTTTCAAAAGTTCGGCGCGAAAGTATAACGCGATAAAAAAAAAAATCAATGGATCAGGCAGGCATATGGTTTACAGATAAATATTCAGGTCGTACGGGATTTTGCATGACACCCAAAAAAAAAAAAAAAAAAAAAAAAAAAAAAAAGTTCAAAATTCCGACAATAGAAGGCTCTGCTGCAGAGAATTCCATGGAATAATACCATATAGCTCACACAACGCAAAATTTGGATACGAAAACATTAGAGAATACTGCATGTACACCTTTAATACGCAAAACTAATAATGGTGCTTGAGCTTATCATGTGCAGTTTTCAATCACAATAACATTACGCACCATTATTATTTTTGCGTATTACGAGTGTATATGCAGTATTCTCTAGTGTTTTTTTTATCCAAAACTTGCGTTGTGTGAGCAGTATGGAATTATTTGCAGCAGCGCCCTCTATTGTCGGATTTTGAACTGCGTATATATAATTTGCGTGTATGTATGTGTGTGTGTGTGTGTGTGTGTGTGTGTGTGTGTGTGCATGTGTGTGTGTGTGTGTGTGTGCATGTGTGTGTGTGTGGTTTTGAAATGAATCATTTTTAATAAAGGTTTAAAAGAATGTAATTTATTGAATAAATAACCATGTAATAATAAAGAAAAACACTTATTATATTTGGAATAAGTGTTAGAAAATGTTTCGCTTTCTTTATCTATTTTTTAACGGTTCAAAGATAGGGTTCATGAATGGCTTTGTTAAAATACATTTTTTTATTAATAGTTAATAATTAATAATACAATTATTAAAAATCCATAAACAATTGTAAAAAATTTCTTCCAATGGATACTAAAAAATGTCCACTGGAATCAACCGTAATTTGAAAACATCAACTACTCATTTTCTTTCCGTTCTATAACCTATTATATTACTGGCAGATAATTAACAACTGCAATGATAAGTTTTATTTAACTAAATTAAAATTGAAAATTCCTTTCCTGCAATTTCAAGTATATTACATATTAGCAAACATGGTCATATTCGTGATCTTAGAGGATAGGATTTTAACTATAAAATGTATGTAATATTTCTGCTCTGTGTCTATTGATGCTTTGTGTTTAACGACTAAGCAATTCAAAAGTTTTATTATTCCTCGTGTAAATTAGTGTACCAAAGGTCTTGCTAGTATATAATATTACCATTCATTAATGAAGGAAGTTAAAACTTTTCATATCTACTTTAAAAGAAACTTTTTTTCAAACAACTTAAAGAAAAAATTAAACGACATTCCAATGACATATTAAAAATGTTTTTATGTAATTTTATATCTTTCTGACAATCCAGATATTTAATGTTTATCTTTTTTCTTTGATAAAATGAAATTCTTTACAAAATATATATTTCATTACAGTTTTTCTTTTACTTAAAAAAAAAAAAATTAGATAAAGAAGTTTTTTTTCTCTCTTTTTATTTCAAAATGCTTCACTCAGGGAATAACATTATATACTAAATCCAACAATATATCTGGCTACCATTAGAGAGATCTTTTAACTCTCCTTCGGTACCTAGCCCTATAGAAGAAAAAATAGTTCATCTCCTCTGAGACTTTTCTTTTCTAAAAGCATTGCTACATACATAAACTTATCCATATAAAATCATATTTTTTTTCTGAAATACTTGTCGCGGTTAACGAAGTTATACGTTTAAGCAAATTTAAAATTAAACTATGTGAAGAAAACAACGCAGTAAGAGGCAGTTTTGGAGATTTCAAAAAGCTTTTCCTCAGTTTTTATAAAAATATTGAAAAAAAAAGTCAGAATGTTAATTTAGTAAAAATACGCAAAAAACATAAGAATAAATGAAATTATTAGGTCATCTGGAATGTTCTGCAGTTTTTCAAATCGAAGCGCGGTTTCGTCTAGTAATTTTGCTACTGCTGATAAGGAGCGACCTTGAATGACCCATATATGTAAATTCGGTCTTTTCTGTTTGTGTTGCATAATCCTTGCTTGGGTTTAATTTTTGTTTCAGTGCAGTGCTAAAAATGGAGAATGGAAAAGTTCATTTTCGTCAATTGTGCTCTTTTATTTCAAGAAAGATAAAATGCTAGTCAGACTGCTCCTAAAATTTGTGCTGCTGTATACGACACAGTTAGAAAGTGGTTTGAGATGTTTAGGCGTGAAAATTTCTTCCTCGAAAATGATGCCGCTTTGGACGACCATCATTTGCAAAGGAATACCCCTTAACAGAAGCTATTGTCCAAAATCCACGTTACACAGTTCAAGAGCTACACACAGATTAAATATTCTAAAAAGTACAGTGTATGATAATTTTATAGCTTAGTTCAGTTTTTCTCTTACGCTCTCGGTGCTGTTTTACTACAAGAAGACAGACCCATTGCTTATTTATCAACAGCGCTAAATTCAGCACAATAGGCGCACAAAGGAGGCCCTAGCTATAAAATTTGGGTGCCAGAAATTTCACTTGTACATTTACGGAAAATTTGTAGTTATCAAAACAGATCACGAGACTCTAGAATCCATTTTCAACAAGACCATTGATCGAATTTCCCCACTACTCCAAACGCTATTCTTAGAAATTCAGCAGTACGGCCCTAAAATCCAATACAAACATGGTAAAGAATTATATATAGCAGTTTTGCTAAGCATAGATTGACACTACCAAGTTTCTTTAGAAAAAAGCAATCTTCTAATCTTATTTACAATTACAACTACCAATAAAGGTTTAAAAGCCCTTCCAAAATTCACAAATACAGATCCAGAATTGACGCTAGTAAAGCATTTTATTTCAACTGACTGGCCTCCAAATAAAGATAGTGTACCAAATTCAAGCAAGAAATACCTTTCATTTGTCGATGAACTGTCCATTCAAAAAGATCTAGTTTTGAAGGGTCTAAGAATCATCATCCCAGAAAAATACAAGTCCACAGCACTAAGGAATCTCCACGAAGGACACTTAGGTATATCAAGTTGCCTCAAAAAACCTCGCAAATGCATGTTTTGGTAAGGCATGTCGCAAGATATAATTTCTATGATAGAAGACTGTGAAACCTATCAAAGAACTCAAACAACTCCACCAGCCTAACCTCTGAGTCTAAAAGAAATTCCAAAACTACCTTGGGAAATTCTATCGGCCGATGTTTTCACATTTCAAAATACAGATTATCTACTTATTACTGATAGCTACTCAGGCTATATAGACTTTAAACCCCTGAAGGATATGACAAGTAAATCCACCATTGAGATTCTGAAAGACTGGTGTTAGCGTACAGGGAATACCGAGAATTCTAGAGACTGACAACTGTGCTAATTACATATCTTGGAAGAAGCTTGAAACATTTTCTCAACAGTGAATGTTCCACCATCAAACATCTAGCTCCACATATCCTAAAGCAAACAGTTTAATTGAACGTGCAGTCCAAATAGCAAAAAACCTCCTGAGAAATTGTATACTCTCTGGTCAAGATGTCAACATGGCTCTCTTAAACTTCTGAAACACACCCAGAGGTAACCTCAGATCGCCTGCCCAAAAATTGTTTGGCAGAAGAACGAAAACTACAACTCCTATAAGCGAAGATCTTCTAAAACCTATGCTCTTAAAAAATACAACAAAACATCTTGCTGAAGCTCGTTTAAACAACATGGTAACAAACATGGTAAAGAATTATATATAGCAGTTTTGCTAAGCATAGATTGACACTACCAAGTTTCTTTAGAAGAAAGCAATGTTCTAATCTTATTTACAATTACGACTAGCAATAAAGGTTTAAAAGCCCTTCCAAAATTCACAAATACAGATCCAGAATTGACGCTAGTAAAGCATTTTATTTCAACAGACTGGCCTCCAAATAAAGATAGCGTATCAAATTCAAGCAAGAAATACCTTTCATTTGTCGATGAACTGTCCATTCAAAAAGATCTAGTTTGAAGGGTCTAAGAATCATCATCCCAGAAAAATACAAGTCCACAGCACTAAGGAATCTACACGAAGGACACTTAGGTATATCAAGTTGCCTCAAAAAACCTCGCAAATGCATGTTTTGGTAAGGCATGTCGCAAGATATAATTTCTATGATAGAAGACTGTGAAACCTGTCAAAGAACTCAAACAACTCCACCAGCCTAACCTCTGAGTCTAAAAGAAATTTCAAAACTACCTTGGGAAATTCTATCGGCCGATGTTTTCACATTTCAAAATACAGATTATCTACTTATTACTGATAGCTACTCAGGCTATATAGACTTTAAACCCCTGAAGGATATGACAAGAAAATCCACCATTGAGATTCTGAAAGACTGGTGTTAGCGTACATGGAATACCGAAAATTCTAGAGACTGACAACTGTGCTAATTACATATCTTGGAAGGAGCTTGAAACATTTTCTCAACAGTGGATGTTCCACCATCAAACATCTAGCCCCACATATCCTAAAGCAAACAGTTTAACTGAACTACAACTCCTATAAGCGAAGATCTTCTAAAACCTATGCTCTTAAAAAATACAACAAAACATCTTGCTGAAGCTCGTTTAAAACAAAAGCATTATCATGATGCTCATGCGAAACCAACAGAAAGTGCACCGGTCCAGCCTAATCAAAATGTAACGTTTCGAAAAGTACACAGGAATTGGATCCCTGCTTAGATAGCTTCTCAAACTGCACCCAGATCCTACAACGTGGTTACTCCATTTGGCACATTAAGACGCAACACTAGTCACATAAAGCCAACTCAAATTAAAATCAACATAGAGAGGAAGAGGAGTCTACCAATGAAAGCAGGAAACTCACCACTCCCAAACGAACGACCCAATCCTTCTCCCACACCTGACTCATCCAGTTTACATGGTGCTAAACACCATCACGTAACTGTCACCATAAGATCCGGTAGAGCCGTCAAACCTGTAAAGAGACTTGGCCTCTAAAGTGGACACAGGATGATAGATACGAACTTAACTTTCTAAAGAAGGGAGATGTAATAACTATAACTGTAGTTATATCGTCCTTGTATTAATCGTAATCGTTTTTATCGTACTTGTGAGTTGTTTATTTCAATAAATGTCGTCTTACATGTTTTAAACTTCGGCTGTAATTAATTACTATATACAAGTTACCACAATAGGAACATAATGTATAAATGTGAAGGAGAGGTATTCGCGCAAGTGAATCTTTGGATGTAATTGTTAAATCGTTAATCAAAAAACATTTAGTAAGGACATAGCAATTCAACCCCATTTTTTTCAAGTATAGATATTTTTTCTTTGATTTATCCTTTTCCTTCCCTCATAAAGTGGCATCTAAATGAGTAATAATAAATTAATTTGTCTCCTCTTCAAAGATTTTTTTTCATTCAAATCGGTACGAAATATTAAAATTTGTTATAAATTAGAATAATAATGCAGAATATCCTTCATATTGTAGCTAGTTTTCAGTCGTACGCAAAAATTCACAATACCCTCGTAAGTGTTTTATTCCTCGTTCATATTAGTAAATAAATCATATCTTCATATGATAAATCTGCTGCACTTTTTTGATGCCATATGTTTCAGTCTTGAATCTCGAGTAAGCAGATTTAAGGTTTACAAATGTTAAACTACATTTTATTTTTATTTTTTACAATTGACAAGATTTTAACAATTGTGAATTACTTTTTTTTTTATCTGTGTGTCATGTAAATGAATGCACTTATAATTTTAGAAAAGGAATGGAAATCGCAGAAAAATCTGCTAGAATCTTGGAACTAATTCTTTTTACTGCAAATTAACAGGTTAATATATCTTAAAACTCTTTTTTTACACATGTTTACACCAAGAAAAGCTGCAATCACTCAAACTTTTACAGAAAAAAATACAACCACACAAATTACTAGGAAATTTAGCTATTGTTTATTCCGTTTTCTTTATTAAGGTGCAGTGAAAGTTATAACTAAGAACGTATTTCAATAGGAAGAAGAAAATATTAAAGAAAATAAAAAAGAAAAATCAGAAAAAATATGTCGGTTTTCTCTTTAAACCTAAATTTAGATAAGCCTCCGAATCAAAATCTCAACAGAATTAAAAGAAAAAAAATGGCTGTTTTTAATTTTTGTACACAGTTTAACACAAATTATTCTGCTTTTATCTATTTATTTTGTTTATTTCATCATTTTACTTTTACAAAACAAAACGTCCCTGTGCGTCACAAAGTCTTATACTAGAATTATATTCTGTTATGTATATTCAATCAACAGTTATTTGTTTCAGCAAATATATATATTTTTTAATCTTTTGAATGACAGTTTAAAATACTTCAAATAAATTTCATTAGCTACATTTTAAAAACTAACTTTTTTACGGTACTTCAAAATTTGCAACTAAAGCAAAATCTACCACAGGCTTTTTTTCTAAGTTATACTTTAGAATGTGCTTCTACGTCAAGAGAGCATACAAGAAATAAATATGCTAATCCTCTTAAAACAAAATCCGCAAACGAAACAAGAGAAAATGTGTAATTTTACTTCTTAAATATTAAATAAGAAACAATAGTGAATATACTTCTTATATGAGTCCAAATAACTTTATTTTTTTAAGTACATTTGAAAAAAATTATTTTACCACAGTTTTATGTACACCTACGAAAGTATTATCTTATGAATTAAATTTATCATTATATATAACACTAGACAATCTAAATTTGAGTATTATAATTCAATTTTTTTATTTAAAGTTGATTATTTGATGAAATAAATATATACTTCTAAAGAACATGCTTATTAAATATTTAATCAAATCTTTAGTATTTGTTTATTTATTATATATGTATCCATATATTTATAACTATATATTTATATATTTAAAACTAACTCATTTATATGTCGTCTGAAATTAAAGAAACATGCTTTTTTAGTTTATGAAACTGTAAATTTTAATTGAATACAGTATATTTCCTAAAAATATGAATTTATAATTAAAATATGTATTTATGTAGTAGATTTGGTTTGCAAATGATTATAATTTAAGTAAGCTTACTTATAAAAGAAAAATTGTTTAATAATGTTGTCAACGTTGTGTTTCTTTATCCAATTTATTAAATTGTAAATTATTATGAAAACATCAGAAACTTCATAAACGAGAATTGTATTAACTATAAAATGACATTTAAAATTGAAAAATCCCGTTTTATATAAGAAATGTCAGGGATGGAAAGTTTTTCTGAGTGCGCGTGCCAAAAGGTCACAATTATTAAATATCGTTATTTTAGCGGGCCAAACTTTGAATTAAAAATGCATTAATACATTAACTAACACTCATTTTATGCATTTCGACGTCTAGTTATCAATATTACAAAACTAAATAATTGCATGAGATAAAAAATGCAACATAGAACAGAAAAATATTAAAATACGATAACATTAAATCATTAAAATTGCGGAATATTAAGTCGAAAACTGCATTAATTTAAATAATTCGATGAGCGTCACTTCATATGGCTACTAACCTTTTAATGTAAATCAATATTTTGCAGACTTTTAAATGAAATAATTTTTGACACCGTAAGTTTGACTATTGACATATTTCTCTGTATGAACTGAAAACAAAGCAATTTCGTATTAAAATCTTCATTAATAACTTATAAATGAAATATTTCTCTGTATTATACGCTTGATGCCAAATTTGATTTTTGAATTTTATCTTTAGTTACATGCCTCCAAAAATAGTTCCATCAGGCATACATTTTTTCAATTATGTTTTAAACAATTATTGCAAAATAAAGGTATGATACAAATCATATATATTTAATTTAAGGTAATCCTAAATTATATACCCCTCATATTTCATGTAAATAAAGAAAAACCATCTTTCTAAATTAAAAGCTAAATTATTTTTCCTTTTATTATAAATATTTTTTTTTGTTTATTAGATTCTTTTCGTCATTACTGCATCGTATAATCAAAAGTCAAAAAGTAAAATTTAAATCTATCTATGCCCTTTTATTTTTATCTTAATTTTAAATGTTGTATTGCTTCGCGCTATTTTTAATCTTATAATGACTGTTTTGTATCCTCGAATATCTGGAAGTAATTTCCCTTAGATAACTGTCAAACGCCTCTGTATAACTCAAATTAATGATTTTGTTATTTATCTAATTTTCTACTTAACGGTAACGATTGCCTTTAAGTTATGCAACTCTAACTCTAATTATTATACAGTATTTACACTAAGATCATAATATAAAGAGGTCACAAATCTGTCAAGACATTTTTTTAAATGATCGAATATAATTCCATCTCTCATATTTCACGTTTTTACACAATTTCTTGAGAATTAAATATTACAGATTTATATTGGTAATACATGTAAGAATTCAATCAATTGAATTGTTTATGACCATTTCAATAAAAATATAATTATTATTTCATAGCTAAATGACTGCGTTGTACAGGTTTACCATGTATTCCATCTTTAATCTTGAGATAAAGTTTGCCAAATTACAACGCTGTATTTGCTTGAAATGTATATTGCTAAATCATAATGGTTATTTCAATTGGCCTTTTTTATTTCCCCACGGCTCAATAAAAATATTATGTTGACGATAAGAACGAATGTTATTTGATTTCACTTGGAATGTAATCTCTCCTTTTGTAAGGAAGCAACTTTCGGGCCATCACATCTATATATCAGCAGTTCTTTATTAATTAATTTGGACTTATGGTTTAAATCCTAATAAAAATATTTTTTCTTGTGAGACTTTTCATCTGTTCTAGTTATTCATATGTTAGTTTTTATTTCCAGGACACGAATCAAAGTTTTTGCATTTTTATTCAATTTTCGTAACGTACTTCACTTAAAAATACTTATCCTAGAAATTTATACAGCATTTGCTACACCTGCAAAAAATAACTTCAGCATGAAAGGCTAATAAATTCACATAAAGAAAAACAATGTATTGGCATATATGATGTGTTGAATGGTTTGTTGAGAAAAATGAGTTGCAGAACGACGAAAAAGAAAATGACAATATTTGAATTAATTCAAAAATATACACAAAACAAATTCCAACACTTAAACACACAACGGCACTTTGATTTATGTCTTTGGAGGGATGTCATTTTTGTTTTTAATGACACTATCCAAGTTACTCACGATACGTACGTCTATGATTGAGCTGGACCGTGACACCATCAAAACATTACTGTATAAAAATATTGTTTTTACTGAATGGTGTATAAAAATTTCATGTAAAATTATACTTTAAAATTACATCAAATTGACGTTTCGGTCAACTTCTATGACCATCTTCAGAATATGATGTTAAATAACAATTACATTTATAAACAAAAGGCTTCCATCTTGAATTCACATAGCTAATTCATGCTTATGACATGATTAAGGTCAAACCACAAGCCGTGTAGTGAAGCCACCTACTATAAAAAGATCCGAGTTACAGAAGAACTATGCGGGATCCCGAAATCATAGCATGAAATTACAGTTTAAAAAAATAAATAGTTGTACATTCACAGAAGGCATAAAAACATAAATTGTATAAAAATCCAACGATGTGTGATTATTTCAAAATGCTCAACCAAAGTTTAGGAATAACGTTATCATTGCACACATCGTGGCGGTTTACTATAATACACAATATTTTTATACGTACGTCTGTTCGTTTTCATGGTGCTGCAATTGGATATTGTGTGTTTAAAAGTTGTTGTTTTTTTTTTATCTTTTTCTGTATAATTATTCACACAAGTAGTTAAATTCATCATTCAAAAATAGTTCACATTTTAGCAGTCTGTCAAGCAAAATTTTAGTTCTTGTAAAATCATGAATTTATTCCATAAATCGATAAATGCCTGTAATTTGATGCGTGGCAGAGAATGTTTCTATGTGCCACCTCAGGCGCGCATGATATAGGTACACCTGTTATAGGTTTTTAGACTTCGTAATGTTCTGAAAGATGAGATAAATCTATTTATATTGATTAGTTTTCCTAAAGGCAGTTTTTTACTCAAAGTAATTTAAAATAAGTCTGTGTTCTAATTAATAATTTTCATTTAAAATATAAAGTTTTGAATAATTCAATTTAAATTTCCTTATCTTTCCTTAGTTGGATAAAATTAAACAAACTATTTTAATTAAAAATACTCTCATATTAATAATAGCTCAGGAAATAAATCATAAAGTTTTTTAGAGAATGCATTTAAAGAATTATTCAATTTGAATATTATATTTAAATTACTCCGTTTTACATTTTTTCGTATTATTAATACTCTTTTATATGTATATTTCAGTATTAAAGTGCACTAAATTTTTTATTAGTAGTTTCCATGCATACATGCATAAAACCTATTGGGTTATTTGAAAAGCAATTTAAATTTTTTCGAGATGCCCTTAATTTTCTTTAACTACAAAAACAGCTTTTATGTAAGCACTTTATAAATATTTTGCGTATTAAATATGTTAGTATAATGCATTTTATCATTGCATTTTACTTATTAGGCATTTGCTTTATTCAATACCTTTATTTGTTTCTCATCATTTTAACTGGACTTCTGTAGCTCTTCAATACTAAAACATTCTGGACTTTTTCGCAACACATCTTCTCCATACACTTCACATTAGATTTTCTTGCTTTAAAAGCGTTCTCATCTAATTGTTGAAAATGCTTCTGTTTATTTTACTTTCTTCTTATGATCTTGAAAACGGATCATTTCTGGTTAGCATTTTCTAAGAAAAGATCCCTAAACTTTTAATTGACTTTAATTTTTTAGAAAAAGTAAATTTAAAATTTCTAAGAAGTTTAATATTATATAAAATTTAAAAGCATTATAATTGTTATAGTAATAGCTTTATACAGAGTACCCACTAAAGCCCTTTCTTGAAAATTCTTCTGTTTATTTTACATTCTTCTTATGATCTCGAAAACGGATATGACACCATCACTCATTTCTGATTGAATTTAATTGAATTTAATTTAATTGAATTTTTTTAAAGTAAATTTAAAATTAGTGAGAAATTTAACATTATATAAAATTTAAAAGCATTATAAATGCTGTAGTAATAGCTGTATACAGTGTACCCACTAAAGTTCTTTCTTCCACCCCCTCTATCAACTTCAGAATGGCGACATAAATCATGAACATAGAAATAGTTAAGGACTTCTATTGCAATAGCCTTTCGAAGAAGAAAATCGTTTCTCGAAAAATGTCTCAAATAGGTTGCGCCTGTTTCGGACAGTTGTATCATTTCGTCTGCTTTTTCAAATCGTCTGCTTGACAGCCATCGTCTGATAGTATCCGATATATGAATTTTATTGTCATATTGTTATTTATTTTAATTATATATTAATATATATTAATTTTTGACGAGCAATGGGTGGGAAGCATTAATGTTCAGTGTAAGGTAAAGCTAGGATAGTCAGCGCACAATTCAAAAGAATAACAATAAAAAATCTAAATATTAATTTTTTGCTAAACTATCCGTGAATAATTTTCACTTCATTTGTTTTTTATGCATTTCCATTGCTATTTTGTTGTTATGTTGTAATTTAATAGAACAGTTGTAATAAAACCAAGAAAGTTATTTTGCGCAATCTGTCCTTACAGGTTTGGTGTGATTGCGCACATGGGTAGGAGAGATTGTTACTAATAATAACTACAATTAAATTGTTAACAATAATAATTACACTTAAATGACATTGTTGTAAGGTTTTTGTAAACAAATAGTATTGTATCAGGAGTGAATATTTCAACCTAATGATTAAAGAATCAGAAAAATAAAATAATTTTAAAAACGATTAAAAAATTTGAATTAAAGGGGAAAAAAATTAAAGAATCAGGAAAAGCAAGTCCAGATAAGATTACAAAATAACATTAAGTTACTTGAAAACTCGTTTAACTTAAAATTAGTCCATTTTCATTTTTCATTTTTTATGCAAATTTACCAATAACCTGCGTAATCTCTCCTAGCATAGAAACTAATGGGAACGACGCGCCATCTCTCCTAAGTAGCAGATGCGCAAACTCTCCAATTTCGGTAGGAGAGATTGCGCGGCCTTTTATTTAAACATGGCCGCTAATAAAACGAATCGTTGATGTTCACATTGTTAGTCTAGATTAGTAGCTTATGAGAAATCATTTAAGTTTAAAATATTTTGTACTATTGACATTGTATAGAAATTCTGACGAATAGCTATGAAAATTCAAGCATTTACTTTGGGAAAACAAAACAAAATAGCAATGCTTTATCTTAGACGCTCAAAACAATCAACGTGCACTTTCAAGTAGACACTCCACTACTGCTGTTCTACAACTACCTGGAATCGCTGCTCCCTCACTCTACTCCTTCCCACCAAACCTCTATGTGCTCAATCTCTCCGACCGCACCATCTCTCCTGGCTTTACCTTATACTTATATTGCAATACGAAACATTGTTGGTGGCCCTTTCTGTTTGCAGTTTGTAAGTGGCGCTAACTTAGCATAGTTGTACGTCGGCTTCCACTTAGTTTCAAAATCGCGACTCGATATTAACACTATTTCGTTAGAAGTCCTTATCTATTTCTATGTTCATAGATATAGTCAAAAACGTGGTGTCTAGGTATAGTAAAATGACCACCCCCCACAAGATGGGACTGATGACAGTGCCACATAGCAGGAAACAGTAGTGGTGAAAGGAAATAGACTTACGATTTCCTTTCTGATTCCAGTGTGATTCATATTTTGAATAATATTATCTAAATATAATAGAGATAATAAAAGATTTTTTGTATGGACTTTTATCGAATAAAGAGTTTTGTTAGTGTAACACAATTCTATATTGTTTAATAGAGTGTATATTGCTTTGATTTTACTATAGACATTTTGTATATTGATAAAAATATTTTTCTACGGAGGCACCAACGAGACGGTATGGTTTTCTTAAAGTACAATGCAGGTTGGGACTTTTATTGGGTTTGAATTTGCAGCATGGGGGTGTAAGGACTTTTCTATGTTCAAAGATACTGCTCTTGATTAACGCAATCGGTCCTCCAATGAAATGAGGTCCATTATTAAGTGGGCTACTTGTACCCAGTGGCAGGCTCCAATGTTGAGAACCAATGGCGAGAGTAGGGGTATTAGCTTTGTGTATTCCCGTTATACATAGCAACACAAAAATTACTGATATTATAATTATGACGAATATCATGAGTATCATGATTATTGTTTTTCAGTTACATGCAGTTGTATTATTATTATGGTAGCCTGACTTTTAAGTTTTGAGATTTATCTGACTCAGTTCAGATTTGCAGTTCTCTTATCATCATAATGAGCTGAGTCTTTACTCAAGTCAAATTTTCGAATACAAAGTTACTCTATTTTGAGGCTTAGAGAATATGTTGTCTCCAGAGATATGCTTTGTAAGAAGGGTGTGTTCATACACCAAAAAAGAACAGAATATAAATTCTTAACAATTAAAAATTTGACAGTAGTGGACAGTAGTAAATATAAAATAAATAGTTTATATTTTTGCTCCTATGGAGAAGTGCTCAATTTAACTGACGAAGGGTGCTTCTTACGGACAACTGAAACGAGAGCACCTGGCTTCTGTGTAATGTAGGTATTTCCTAACTTTTTGTTTGAGTATTGTTTTTTCATGATGTGTGTTAAGGGTTGTTACTTTGTAAAAGAGTAATTGTAATAAGTTAAAATTTATTTCATATGGTAATGTTGTGAAAAACTCAAGAGAATAAAATAAATCCCTAAATACTCGCAAATTTTAAGTTTTCGAAAAATTATTTTAAAGGAGACAATTACTATGAGATTAACAATTGAATATGAAAAATCAAGTAATAATGTTTGCAACAATATTCATACATATTAACCTAAAGAACGTTAAAATATGAGGATCTGAGAGATCGCAGTAATGTAGCGGAAGTTTAATTATGCTAATGTGTATTTTCTAATGTATATGTGTTATGTTAATAAATGTTATATTTATATTAAAATCATTAAAATTACAGACATTACATTACACTTTCATAAAACATTAAAAACATATTAAAATTGGACGTTTCGGATTTACATGGAAAATCCCTCTTCAACAAACATTTTTCTTAACGTAAGTCCAAGACTGGTAAGTCCAATCAATAAGAAAAATGTTTGTTGAAGAGGGATTTTCCATGTAAATCCGAAACGTCCAATTTTAATATGTTTTTAATGTTTTATGAAAGTGTAATGTAATGTCTGTAATTTTAATGATTTTAATATAAATATAAATATGTTCAGACGTAATATTTTTGTTTACTTCAAATGTTATATTTATTTAAATTAATGTCTCTTAATTATTTATGCATCATGTCTATTTTATTTTGGGGGTTAATTACGGGCTGGAATACTTCTGTAATTAGATTATAACAATTCAGCCAATAATTCGGTTAATTAATCTAACGGCTTATACGTTGGGACTTCAGTGAAAAACAATCACGACGTGAAAATTTAATTCATTTCGGTTATCTTTCTTTTAGGTTAAATTATGATAAATAACTTTATATGTCCTGACTCGAGCCCACGATCACAAATTAATGAAACAGTTGCATTTAGCCAAAAAGGGTAGATAAGTGGAAAATACCCCCCCCCCCCACATTTCCAAAAAAAATTGTCTGGGTGGTATTTGTTAGGCACCCAGTATTCGAAAATAATTCTCATATCTTCCCAGCAAATGAAATTAGCGTTTTAATCTTGAAAACGGTATAAGATCGGAAAAAAAGCCATTTACAATATTGAATAGAGTCCTAGGTTTAGTATGAAATCACGTCTTACATGTAAAAATAACTTTTTTATAATCCCTGAAATATAACTATTTTATGTCGCCAGCTTAAATATTCTCCAAATTTCCTGAAAATGTGTCGCATCATAAAGCAGATGCACATTTACTAATAAAAATCACAGATATAAGCCAGGTAAAGTTTATTTTACGAAACAATTCAAATTAAGTATGCTAAACGTGTCCACCTTCGAAACACAGATGAATGCATGATGCATTGCAGTCAATGGTGGACAGATTTAGCATATTTAACTTTTTCTTATTAAAATAAACTGTACCATGCTTATGTGTATTTATTAGTTTTATTAGTAAATGTCCCTCTGTGTGTGTCTAAAAACGCCATACTTCTGCATGCAATTAATGGGGTATTTAAGCTGATGTAATAGATTTACATTTCAGGCTTATAATAAAATTATTTTTTTTCATGAAAAACATCATTTCATATTAAATAAAAGCCTCTGTACAACTTTTTAATTGACTTTTTACCCATATTTTATGCTATTTTTGAGATAAAAATGTTAATTCTGCTGTTTTCCACCACCACGTGACGTTTAAATTGTTTCATCACATAGTGTATAGATGTCGCCGTTCTTGGGTAAAAGGGCGGATGGACACTACTTTAGTGGTCGCCCTGTATTTTTCAAAGCATTATCTAAGGTGCATTGATAATTGGAATACTGCAGTTAGTTTTATTGATTTTTAAGCCAAATATGAATCTAAATATTTTATTTTTTATGCATGCAAAACTCTACATACAGAGCAACGTAATTTTGAAATGTTACTTTGTTACAAAAGTCAATTTACATTGCTTAGTTCACATAGCAAGGTCCAATTAAGCCATTAAATCACTAAATTACAAATTAAAAATTTCATACACAAAATGACATGTATTATTTTATCACAGAAGAATTTCAAATATCTCACAGAACTGCGTTAACTCATTTGCATTTCTATGTCTGTTTGAAACACTCGTTAAGTGAAAATATTTTTGCATAATTAAGGAAATATTAATACAGCAAAGCATGTTTTATGAATGTCAGTATGAGATAAATTTACTGCTTTTATCAATTCGTTGATATGAATATTGTCTTGTCTTAGTGATTGTCGGAATTCACATTGAAAATGAATATTGATTAGCGCAAACTATAGAGAATTCCTTACATTTTAATAGGACTTTGCAGTAGCTTAATGTCATTTAAAGAAATAACTAGACACTCTATCTAAAAAAGTTATTATTTTCAGCGGTAATACATGATTTGTTTTTGCACTTTCATTGTTTTATCGTTTATACCATTATTACACATTGGCGTTTATATACAATATAAATGATATTTAAAACAAATGAACGCATTAATCAACAAATGTTTAATTCAGAGCAAAATTCAACTACTCTTTATATTACATAAGCAGATATTAATAAACATTTTTAACTCTGAATTTTATATTTATAGTTGAGTTTATTATATATATATTCGTGACAATTACGGATTAAGTACTTTTAGAACGAAAAATAATGTGAAATTGCTTCAGAAAAAAAAAATTTAAGTCCAACATTAGACTGGCCGTCATAAAAATTTTAGATATATTTGGCAGTAAAGGATATCACTTTACTACTATTATCACTTGTATATTAATATTACAGTTTTATTTTTTAAATTCACGAGTATTGTTCAGTGCATATTTTGAAGTGCATGTAATGTTTATTTTAATACTGCAGTTGGTATTTTTATTTTACAGGCAAACATGATAAACTTCTCACACAAATTTTTGAAATGTTATATTTTCTGTGAAGTAAAGAGTTGTTTATCTAAAAGACATTTAATAAAGAACCTTTATCAGTTATACTGTTTGTTCTATTTAAAACATCACTTTATAATTATCTTTACAAATTTTTTATTGAAAAACTAATAAAACATAAAAAAATAAGATGTTTTAGGAAGGCTTTAAAGCTTAAAGAATCTGGAACAAATTTCCAGTATTCTTTTAAGGTGGTTTACGAAAAAATATTTTTCCCCGCTCAACGACGCGAAAATTTCTCATACATTTTCTAAATCCTTTTTAAACATAAAAACATGAAATTTGCAGACATGAGTATTGAAATGATTTGTAAGCGAACAGATTTTTCATTTTCCCATAAATGAATTACATTTTCAGTTGAGAGCGATTGTTGTTTAAGGATGGCAGCTTTTTTCTCTATGCTACGCTGTTGCGTCCAAAATTTCATCTTTGACATCATTTTTCAAATGTAAAAAGTTTTTAAAAATAAGAAAAACTAAAACGATTTCTGAAGGTTTAAAAATGGTGACACCACTTAAGTTCTATGGAAAATATTGTTTGTTTTGTTGTATACTATCACTCCACTACCTTTCTATTTTTTTCTTGATTTCAGGACCAGCTTGTTTGGATATTCATAAAACAGAAGACTTGTTTAAAAACCAAATAAAATAAAAATCAATTACGTGATTTAGATTTTTTTTATGACTATCTAAAAGTACTTACCATAAATTAAACCAATTTAAACTCATCCAAAGTAACTCATCATAAAATTTATCCAAATTAATTGGAGCAAGCATTTTCTTAGAATATAAATTTTATGGATGGACAAATAAGGATACTTTTAGTTTTCCGACTGTAAAGGGCACCCAACTATAAAAGGCGTAAGAACCTGCTATATTAATACGAAGATACTCGCAAGTTAATATTAAACCAATGAAAGCTTCTTTGTCGTTTGTATTTTAATATTTGTAAAAGGTTATTTTTGCATGGGATATCTTAGTTTGATGTCTAACAGAGTGCTTTCGTATTTTTTTCGATTTGGTTTGCAGTTTCTTTTATACTGAGGACACTTTCTTTTTGAAACCTGTTCCGAAAGTGAAAGTGTCCTCATAAAGAAACCTTCAATCAAAATCAAAAAAAAAAAAAAACGAAATTACCTGAATAGACGTCAACCTCAGTTGTACTACTAAAAAATCATTTAAAAATATTAAAATGCAAACGAAAATTTTTAAAATAAGTTTGCCATTGTTTTAACATTAGCTTGCGAGGGCTTTCGCATTACTAGCGTAGGCTCTTAAGTCAGACACATTTCTTCCACTGTCTTGAGAATTATCATTAGAAGTTTAAGATATTTATGCGGTTGAATTCCTGTAAAGTTTGCAAAATATCATGTTGTATCATATAATAAGAACAAATAACACAACAATTTTTTTTTTTACAATTAATGATAAATGTACTTACATTCTTAATAAAAATCTTAGTTTTTTAATTTTTCTCACAATATGAAGTTCAGTGAAACAGTACCAAAAATAATAATATTTTGTTATTCAAATTAACCTTATATATATATATATGTATCATAAAATTAAGAATTAGATTTCTCTAATAATGTTTTGAAAATTTATAAGGTTTTGAAAAATGAGGAACCAATAACTTAATTGCAGGCATTATTTCATTAGAACAGTCTATCGTAAATGCCTTTTTTAATCAAGAAATTTCATCATAATAAAGAGATTCAGAATAAGAAAATTAAATTATTTTAACTTTTCTTTATTAGAAAACACTTAACGTAATTAAACTTTTTAAAATGTAAATGTTTTAATTTTAATATCAGAATAATAAATAAATGTCAAAGGTTTTCTAATTAAAGAGAATTTTTATACAGCCTTACACTATTAATTATTCATAATGCATATTTATGCATAGCATGCTTGAAAACTAAGATTTTCAATGGTTGTATACTTTACTCATACATTGAAACTTGTTTAAATATGTGTGTTTAGACACATAATTAAACAAATTTAAAAATTCTCATTTCTCTATAATGGTACATATACTATAAAAAATTGTAGAAAACTGTTCAGTCATTCAATTTTTTTCATAGATAACGGTTATTTGACCATATTATGAAGCATTCTCAGAATAGATATAAATTACGGTTAGTTAACAGTTTTCTCTCAAACTTTTTGAATGACTAAACAGTTTGCTGCAATGTATTTTACAGTGTACATACTAAACCATGAAACTGCATACATAATAATTAAACTTTCAAATACATGTTTATAATTTTACATACGTAATACATACAAAAGTACATATATCAATTTCGAAATACACATAAATTACATACATAAATTTGCACAGATATATAAATTACATATTTAAAGAAGCGTTAATTTTTGACCACTCTATAAGATCAACATATTTTTTCTATTGTCTTTAATTATTTTAATATAATACATATAATATTGTTTGAATATAATATATAAAATATTGCTTTAATGTAATATATCTAATATTGTTTTAATATAATATATATCATATTTTTTTAATAATATAGTTTATATTTACTGCATGTCTAATACGTCTTCGTTTAAAAATTATTTCAATGTGTTATATAAGATCAAAAGCATAGGTTTATTTAGCAAATTTTATTGTATTTCAATTATATCAGTTTGATTTTTTCTGTATGAAATATTCATAACACTATTGAATTTTTTTAATGTATAAAATAAATACTACATTTATGAAAACAACAATAGTGATATAACAGATTCATACAGAACAAAAAATAAAATTGATATAATTAAAATACATTGAAATGTGTTGAAAATAACTGTGTTTCTGATCTCGTATGCAGGGTTCTCGCTGTTGATCGCCATTGCGCCAAATCGTGACAAAATCTTTTATTTGGCGAGAAAACGAAAGAATAAAATCGCCAAATTGTAAGAGTTGAATTTTGTTTTCTTTTGACAACACTCTCACTGATGTTACTGTAAATTTTCTGCGTGACGTATTATTTGCTTTTTTATATTTTTCTGAACTTATTCGCATATATTTTTTTTATTATTTGCTTATTTGTTTTCATTTAACCCACTATCATGCTATTCCTAATCTTAACTCTGGTTTTGTTTCAAAAACTACTAGGCTAGTTTTTAGGGTTTCGTTCATCTCACGAAACCCTATTACTCCCGCTTCGTTGTCTGTCCGTCACAGAGCCGGTTCTCAGAAACTATATAACTTATAGGCATGAAAATTTCTGTACTTATAGCTGAATACCTACTATGGAGCTCAAAATATTAAAATTTGAAAAAATCGTATTATTTTAATATAGAGAGATTTAAAAAAAATCTAACAGCCTTTACCTATTAAATTTAAACATTTTTCGTTATAGCAGTTTTTATTTTATATTAGTTTCTTTTTTTTTTCTTTTTTTTTTTTTTGAAAAATGAAATTTATTTGGATTTATTAAAGAAAGGATAAAGTGTTTTGAAAGGAATATTAAACGAAACCCTTTGTGCGATCTTCGATCACACTTACCCACTTGTTTTTGTTTTTTTTAAGACTTTGCAAAACATATATAATACATTTTCTTGATTAGTTTCTGTAACTGATAGTTCATTTTAGATCAGTAAGTTCTGTAAAACTAATTGCAAATTATTGAAACACTCACTGAAAAGGAAAAAGAGAGTTCTAGAGTTTAAAAACCATTTTAAAATCAGTGTTTCAAGACGAATCTATTGCTAACATTACCTTAATTGAGCTATAGTTCTTCTTTGGTGATTAGCCAAATTGCTTAATGTTAGTCCAGAGACAGAAGAACCCTGCTTGTGTGGTATGTTTAAACAATCTCCAAACAAAAATCAATTAAACATGCAGTAAATAGAAATCCTAAATTATATTAAAAAAATTGTTTAGAATACCGAAAAAAATTTAACCCTATTGGTAAGAAAAAAAATCCACGTCTCCTTTGCATACATGTATATATATTGCATAAATAAATTACACACCAGCGGGGAGGACCGAGCTATGCTCGGTTAAAATAAGCTTTGTGGTCAACTGAATATAACAATGAATTATCTGTACAACATATAACAATCACTTCTATGTATCCTGATGGATTGAATTCTTTTTTTGAGAACGTTCTATGGGCGCTGATTGGTTCAATCATGTATCTCGGCTCCTATTAAGAAAATCTAGAAAATTGCTTCATATTCTAAAAGTCAATTTTTTCGCCAGATGTCGCCAGAAATTTGGCAAAAAGGCGAAAACTTTGCGATATTCTTCCATTTTGCACCAAGCGTTAATCTTGAAAGTCGGTTTTCCCGCCAAGTCTCACCAATGTCGCCAACATTTCACCAAATTTGGCGATATTTGGGGAAATGACTCACTAATTGAATTTTCTCGAACATGTGACCCATCCCAATGGACTTCTCGTAATCCGAAACGGTAGGATACAAAATTTAGTGATATTTGGTCATATTATAATTAGCTTGTTTGCATATTATCACAGATGATAAATAAATTACATATAGAACTTTACACGCATAAATTTAAATTCATACATTATTACATAATTTTAATTCAGATTTTAATAAATATACACATATAATTAATCTATTAAACAGCAAAATTGTTATCTCCTATTTCTCGATAACTATGCATCTTATTCTCACTTCCGAATTCCAAAATGCTTCACAGGCAGTCGTCAAGTAATCTCATTTTCTATGCTTGCTTGACAGACTCATCCAGTTAAAGTATTTTCCTTTGACGCATGAAGACGTGTGATATAAATGCCAGGAATGAATATAATTATCGCTTTTACCCTTCAGTAATATAAATAGTATCCTATCTGTCTCAGACAAAATCGTAATTGGAATTCTGTTGAACTTCATTAAGCGGAAATTGATAAGAATTTCACAAATTTTGATATGTATTGATGTTAATCTATGCAATTACGGTACTTCATTTAAAGGAATTAATGTGTTATTTAGTTTTCAGCTTTAATTTTTATTGACAGAGTAACTACTGTTTACAATCAAAGCAGAAATGTCCTTAGATTTATGAGGTAGATTTTTTTTAATTCGGCATAGCTATTATTTTTCTTTGTGAAAAAGCAGTGCGAAAAATTATAAAACTCTGAGATTGTAGAATTGTATTTAAATTAAAATAATATTAAAGCTTCATTTAAAAAAAAATTCTAAATACAAACTAATCCATATACAACGAATTAAAATTTTGAATTTGTCAATTTTTTAAATCTGCCATACTTTTGTAATGGGTTGCTGCTATTTTATTTTATTTATTTTTATTTATTTATTTATTTATTTTGTATGCCATTTCATCGGACAGAAAGTAAACTCGATCATGGAAAACAGATAAGCACCAAGACTGGAAATGTGATAAAAAGAGAAATTACAAAAATATTATAAATAGAATTTTTAAAAATCTGAATATTTTAATTATGTATTATCAGGCAAAATATATATTTTAAATGAAAATTTAAAATGTATTTATTAACCTTAGGCATATAATCATACACATAAAATCTGCCAAAAAATCAGGCTTTCTTTTTATTTAATAAATCCCATTGGTTACTTTAAGAGTTTGCGGGAAAATATCAGCATCTGAATTATTTTATTCTCTTTTTGCATTATTTTTTATTTATTAAATGTTTTTATCTTTTTCCAATTCATCATTTATGTATAATTATGAAATATAAATTGAAACAAAATATTTATTAGTGATACCTCATGCAATATTTTTTAGACGCTTCCTATTTCAGAATGTACTGTGTCTCTAACTAAATGAGTTTATTATTATGTTAATTATTAACCCAATAATTTCACTAATGTCATACTATTTCACACAAAGCAAAGATAGTCTCTTGAAAAATATCTAACAGTGCCTTCCTTATTCCTAAAAGTATTGAACTTCGAGTTCAGGTTTGAATAAGACCTGAATAAGACCTGAAATAAGGTCTTTTAGAATAAATAAGCAAATTGTGACTCTATGTTCTAATGTGATTTAGGTTTGTTTTCGCGCGCCTCATTTGCTCATCCTTCATTTTTTTTCTACACAGGGTGTCCTAAAAACATTGACACGTGCTTTATTTGTTTACCTGTTGGAGATACGTAGGCAATGTATATTGGAAAAGCGTTCAAAATAAGGTAGGAGTTAAGATTTTTTTGATGAAATAGTCCTACAATTATTTTAAAAAAATGTTTCATGTTTTTAATTTTCATATGGTCAGTGGGTCATATAAGTTATACAGAGAAAAAAATGTCTGTATGCTCTAACAAATAAAACAATAAAAATTCCATTCTTCTAAGACAAAACTCACCGAGATATGATACTTCAAATTGCAGGAAAATTTGGATCTTTCTGGCACTAATAACAAACAGAGTATTTTTTAATGCCGGGAAATTTCATCAAATTCGAAGTATCATAAATCGGTGAGTTTTAGACATTGAAAAATAGGCTTTTTACGGTATTATTAGCACGTACATAGCACGTTGGGTGAGAGAAGTTTAATTTGAACAGGCCTGTATTTTATAATTCATCAATATGATAGATTTTTGCTATTAACTTATATAACATTAATATTTTGTATATAATTTGCAACATTAACAACATTTTTGGTTCCAAATTATGTTGAATTAATGCTAGCGGAATTTAATTAAACATAGAAGTTTTTTTAATGGTATATTTTTAAGTTTGTTTGAACTGTTGGTGGTGTTTTCTAACACTTTTCAATACAATAAAAAGAATTTATTATATTTGTTTGTCTGTTTGTTTCTGCGGAAGTTTGTCCCGCTATAATTTATGGAAATATGCTTGAATAGCATCTACATTTAAGAATGCTATTATTATTGCAACATAAACTCTTTTGAAGTGGCTTGTTTGATTTCGGTGGAAGTTCTCACCAAAGCTCCAAAACCTATAGTATAAATAAAACCACTTGACAATTAGTTAGTGAATCAATGTAGTTAGGTAGTGGCGTTTCATAATTTATTAGGTATTAAGCATACTTTGTACTTTGCATAGATTTCATTAATTGCTTTAGAGTTCTCTTTCTATTTCCTTTTCAGATCAGGGATTGCGATTTGGTTTGCTATAATTTCTATTCTGCTAGCTGTATTATGCCAATTTAGAGATATTTTTGTGACTTTTGATTAGTATAACGTAATTTTAGAATATTCTCCGAATGAATTACGTTTCTGTTTACAAGTTGCGTGAATTTATAATTATCTATACATCATAAAGAAATATGGAGATTTTATAACTATACGTAATGTGGGAAATCTAAATTATATTCTGAGTTTATATGTGACGTATTATTTATCATTATTGTTTGTTTATCATAATTGTCTTCTTAAAAATTTAAATTAAAATTGAACGAGAAATTTAACGATTATGTAAAAAGATTAGTACAACCTTTCCTACTTTTTTAATAAAATAAGAGATGGAAAGATAAGGTAAAGCTAGGAGAGTCTGCGCACAATTCAAAAGAATAACAATAAAAAATCTAAATATTAATTTTTTGCTAAACTATCCAGGAATAATTTTTACTTCATTTGTTTTTTATGCATTTCTATTGCTATTGTGTTGTTATGTTGTAATTTACTAGAACAGTTGTAATAAAACCAAGAAAGTTATTTTGCGCAATCTGTCCTTACAGGGTTGGTGTGATTGCGCACATGGGTAGGAGAGATTGTAACTAATAATAACTACGATTAAATTGCTAACAATAATAATTACACTTAAATGACATTGTTGTAAAGTTTTTGTAAACAAATATTATTGTATTAGGAGTGAATATTTCAACCTAATGATTAAAAAATCAGAAAAAGGGAATAATTTTTAAAACGATTAAAAAATTTTAATTAAAGGAAAAAAATTTAAAGAATCAGAAAAAGCAAGTCTAGATAAGATTACAAAATAACATTAAGTTACTTGATAACACGTTTAACTTAAAATTAGTCCATTTTCATTTTTACTTTCTTTTGCAATTTATTCTTCAATTTATTCTTATGCAAATTTACCAATAATCAGCGTAATCTCTCCTAGCATGGAAACTAATGGGAACAATGCGCCATCTCTCCTAAGTAGCAGATGCGCAAATTCTCCAATTTCGTTAAGAGAGATTGCGCGGCCTTTTATTTAAACATGGCCGTTACTAAAATGAACCGTTGATGTTCACACTGTTAGTCTAGATTAGTAGCTTATGAGAAATCGTTTAAGTTTAAAATATTTTGTACCACTGACATTGTATAGAAATTCTGACGAATAGCTATGAACACTTACTTTGGGAAAACAAAACAAAATAGCAATGCTTTACCTTAGACGCTCAAAACAATCAACGTGTTCTTTCAAGTAGACACTCCACAATTGCTGTTGTACAACTACCTGGAGTCGCTGCGCGCTCACTCTACTCCTTCCCCCCAAATCTCTATGTGCGCAATCTCTCCAACCGCGCCATCTCTCCTGGTTTTACCTTATACATTCAATAATTCTTTAAATAAAACCAAACATTACTACTTATTAGGTATTTTGCAATTTTCATTAGCTGTTGAAAACAAAATTCATATAGCAATTAACATAATTTCACATTCTTTTTTTCATACAAGAATATTAGTACAATAAATCTAACAAATTAATACAAAATTTAAAAATGTTCATTAAATGACAGTACTAAAATACAAAATATCTATATCCAGTGTTTGGAGTATCATAGTTGAATTTTTTTCCAACAGAGCGAAAATATGCCGGGACCAGGACTCGAACCTGGGTACTTTGGTTTGCCGTACCAACGCTCTCCCTACTGAGCTATCCCGACGATATCCTGGTCTGGCATATCTCACTCTATATTTATCTTATAAGAGTGATATATGCTAGACCAGGATATCGTCGGGATAGCTCAGTAGAGAGAGCGTTGGTACGGCAAACCAAAGTACCCAGGTTCGAGTCCTGGTCCCCGCATATTTTCGCTCTGTTGGAAAAAATTTCAACTATGATACTCCAAACACTGGATATAATTTACCTGGTTGAATATGCTTTCCTCTATTTATTATGATACAAAATATATGTTCATTTCAAATATACAATATAAATAAAAATATGTGTCACCTGACTTTATATTATAGGCCTTAATTATTTTTAATATAGATGCAGGGGTGTGTAATTACATCTATCTACTCGCCAGTGGCGAGTAAATGATCTAATGGTGCAGGTGAATTTTTAGACAGTCTTTTAAAAACTGCAGTTGCATGGTATGAAAATATATTTTTAAAAAGTTACATATTTTTATTTGTTGGCCATGTTTCGCGTTTATTTCAATTGGTGCAATATAAACATGGCACTAAGTCCTATTTTGTATTTATATATCTTTCTTAATTCATACAAATATTTTATACGCATATTACTATGAAAATGCATTATAGTAATAAATTTGACATAACAATGGTGTGAATATTCATTTGCTACGAAGCGTACAACCAACAATGCCCAGAACGGGAATCGAACCAGGATCCTTGGTATAACGTACCAGTTCTCTACCATTTGAGCTACCAGGATGACATCCAGTCTGGGATTTCTCACTCCTACATGTTGGTAAGGCTGCTACTTTGTAGAACACTATGGAAAGTCATTCATGAGCACACATCTTTAGTCACGCATAATTGAGACGAACTAAATCCCAGTCAAAATACGGACTTTCAAATAGATCATAAATCTTTAGTTTCTACTTACGTAGTCTACAAAATCTATTATGATAGAGAAATAGCAAGACTCGAATCACTTTACCCTATAAATCTCAAGTCTACACCTTATCCAATAAATCAAACTCATCATTTACAAATTTATTTTCTACTTGCACAGTCTACAAAGTCTATTATGATTAGAGTTGCAAAAAACCTGTTTATTCTCAGGTTTATTTCCAATAGACACGGTTTATTCCCATGTTTATTCCCAAAAGACATAGTTTATTGCCAAAAAACAAGTTTATTCCCAAAAAACCCGGTTTATTTCCAGGTTTAAACCGGGTTTTTTTCTTGCCTTTGCAACTCTAATTATGATAGAGAAAGAGCAAGGCTCGATTCACTTTTACCCTATAAATCTCAAGTCTACACCTTATCCAATAAATCCGACTCATCATTTTCAAATTTAGCCTTCACTATTTGTCAGTAGCTCATTTCTTCCCACAAACTTCAACTCATCAATATATTCTATACCGCAGCAATTATGACCAAATTATGATCAATAAGTTTCATCATCTAATGATTACATCTACAATTCCAATCTGGTCCCATCCCGGGGACCTCTCATGACCCAAAGTGGGTTTTAGACCTGCCTATGTATTTAGCTGTACATAGTTATGTATATATTTCTGTTTTCATCGTCTTCGTTTTTCTCATCAATGTGCATGTGTACACAAAGAAAAGTAACTGTGTCGCAATATGTATAAAGTATGCGTATTATATTCATCTAGTATAAAATTTCATAGATCTACCTATCGAATCAAGATCGCCATTGATCTAATGCATTACATCGTATTTTCATCTGGTGATGACTCTCATTTTTACTTCCTCATTGTGCCTTAAATCATCATATTTGTCGTTGTTACCTTCTTTGTATTATTCAATTTACAAATATTGTTTCCATTATATACACCACCACCTCACCTTCTATCGCGCTTACCGGCGGACTCAGGCCGAAGCGCCGCGGGAAGACAAACCTGAGACGCGGGGAGACAAACCAAATCATAACCTGCTGGTGCTCTAAAAGTCCCTCAGTACTTGTGTTCGGTGGTCGCCTACGTGCCGGGCGCCCATCATGGCGGCTGGCGGCGCAGCTTACTTTTACCGGCAGACTCAACTTCGGTTGAATTATGTATTATATATATATATATATATATATATATATATATATATATATATACCTCAATACAGAGGACCGGGAGAAACACCTATGCTCTACAGACTTGATTTTCGAGTCTAAGCAGTTCTTCTTGGGCAGTAAAGTAAAGTAAAGCATAGGAGAATATATAATATTAATTAGATATATAGTAATGAATTATTTTTGCAGTCACATAATTTTCACACAAATCAATTTGACTGTTTGTTGCATCATGCTGACTGGAAAAAATAAAAATAAAATAAGAAATATAAATAAATAAATCGTGGTTTGTAAGAGTTTCTAAATATTCCCCACTTTTGGGATCGCTGTAAAAAAATATCTCCTAAAATTAAGAGGAAAATTTCTTCCATGCAATAATCAGAGCCATATCAAAATTTTATACAAATAACTTAAAATAAAGTAGCATACAATGAAGTTACAAAATACATTCTGTGCCTATTTATAAAACTTTCGGGAAATTTAAATTTTTGCATTAAATAAAAAGAAATAAATGCTTTTAGAGTTTTCTAAAAAATTTCCTTAGTTAAAATCAAAATTCTTTATTTTTCATTTTCAGGAGGTTCTCTAAAATTAAATAATTGAAATCTTCAAAATGAAATTGTGAATGATCGATTACACAGCCTGGGGTAATCATTTATCTCGACAACATATGATAAGACTATTTTCTAAGCAAATGCAGTCATTTAAAAACAAGTAACCTTAATGTCGAAATGGTTTATGTCTTCAATACTTAAAAAGTTCTTCCTGAAGAACACGATATTTAATTAAACTATTTATTAAAACTGACATGTGAAGATAAATCAAAAGAAATTTTAAAATGAGAACAGAAAAGCCAATGTTGTCTGAATACTCTCAATTGTGTTTTTTTAATCTCGTTCATAATTTTGAATGTTATGTATTTCATATTTACTTCAGATTTTTAAGGATTGTTTGTTATCTAGTTTGTTTTAACTAGCTGATGCGCCAGGTGTTCCAAGGCCCGAGATAATAACCTTACAGAGTTGCCAAGTCTCCGGCTTTTTAGACACCAGTAATTTTTTAGAGAAAAATGTTATTCTTTTGAATCGCAGAGTGCTCCGATTAAATAAAACAACATTTTCTGTACTAAAATACTGGTGTTCAAAAAGCCGGAGACTTGGTAGGTCTGACCTTAAATATACTTGAAATCAGTGTTTAATGATTTTATATTCTTAAATGGAAATAAATCCAAAAATATCTAGAGTTGGCACCTAGTTTGCGATAGTTTTGGCCAAAACGTCTGTCTCAGTAACCTTCACACTTGTCACGATATGCTATCGTGGTTAATTAAGTTTCTTCTGTGAGAACTGTGAGCAGGACACGTTATACAACCAATCAACCGAGCAAGCATTATGACTGGCGAAAATCAAAAAGCAACACACTGAAAATTTTACAAAATATATATTTCTTATTGTCCAAACTCTTTGATATTTTTATGAGTTATAACTGTAATGTTTTCCCAGCCAGTCTATAATTTTGGTGCTAAAATTTTGATATTTAGTTGTAAAAACATTCCTCGAAAAAAGGGTAAACATTCAGTAGATTTTTCATCTCAGAAATACTTCTAATTGTTCAAATGTTTTAAGATTTTATATGTTATATAATTTGTGTATCCGATTACTGTAAAAAAAATTTGTTAGAATTCTCATATTTATACGAACTGATTTTTTCTAACTGATTGAGAAAATGCCCAGGCTGGCAGACGAACCCAAATCCTTTCAATTAAATGGCCAACGTTCTATCTATTGAGCAACCTGTATCGACATTTCACTCGGAAAACCTCCTTGGCAATAGAATCTGATTTAGCATGTAGACAGCTCAACAGAATACAGGGTGACTCATAAGTAAGTATACAACTTTCAGATGCTGTAAAACAGAAACAGTTTCAGACATGTTCCCCAAATTCAAGCCGTACGGTATGTATACTCATAAAGTTTTTTTTTTTCAGCTGCTGTTCGAAGTGACATAGGCGATAGCTAATGTGTCACGCGAATACCTGTAGAAATGCCTGCGTCTGCAGTGGAGAAGGCATTTTCTGTTCTTGAATTGAGCAAAAGGGAATCTGTCACCATTGTGCAACGGCATTTTCGAACACGATTTGGAAAAGAACTTCTAACCAGAAATTCATTTATGATTGGTTTAAAAATTTTGAAACAACGGTCTGTTTGTGCAAAATAAACAGAAATGGTATACCGGTTTGATGTGTGTCATGTGATTTTTTACATTTGTTTTACAGCATCTAGAAGTTGTATACTTACATATAAATCACCATGTATATCGCGGGTAATGGAACTCCATTAAACGAAGGATACGTATATACACATTATTATTTTTTACTCAATCTTACTGATTAGTAAAGAGGTCATATGAACAGCGTTGCCAGTGGGCTACTTAAAATTCAGACTGCTTGATTGGCACCAGTTTTTTGAAACGGTATAATTCGCTTTGTTTTCGCTTCTTTAATCTGTCATTAAATAACACAAATTTTACTTTCTCAAAAAAATGGTGTCAATCAAGAAAACGGAATTTAAAAAAAGTAGTCCACTGGCAACACTGCATATGAACTGAAATTTTCTGACTGAGGGATTTTTCCAACTAATATTTAATGGTAAATAAGCTGTTTTGAATCGGAAAAAGTAAACTTGAAGGGACTTCGGGCAAGGGTTTTTTAAAGGTTAATATTAATAATTTTGTAAACCAAAGACGTCGTTAAATAGGCAAATGTACGGTGGTATGATTTGTTCTTTCGTATGTTGATTTCCAAACCGGATGCATAATTTTAAATCTATACTAATATTATAAAGGAGTAAAGATTGTTTGTTTGTTTGTTTGTAGGGTGTAATCTCTGGAACTACCGAACCGATTTCAAAAATGATGGTGGCCAATTGATGGAGACAACCCCTGCTCCAACATAGGCTATATTTTATGTCGGTGCGACTAACCCCAGGGGGGTGCAGGAACGAAAAACCTTCTAAAATTGCAATTTCTTTTATACTGAAGGAGCTAGAAATTTGACATTTGGCATTGTAGTTAATTATAAGATGTAAATGCTCTCTTAAAAAAAAAAAATCGAAATTTAAAAGGGTGAAATGAGCGAAAAGCGTTCTAAAAACATTATAAATTACAATTTCTATGAAATCTCTAGAACTACCGAACCGATTTCAAAAGTGATGGTGGCCAATTGATGGAGACAACCCCTGCTCCAACATAGGCTATATTTTATGTCGGTGCGACTAACCCCAGGGGGGTACAGGAACGAAAAACGTTCTAAAATTGCAATTTTTTTTATACTAAAGGAGCTAGAAATTTGAAATTTGGCAATGTAGTTACTTATAAGATGTAAATGCTCTCTTTAAAAAAAAAAAAAAAATCGAAATTTAAAAGGGTGAAATGAGCGAAAAGCGTTCTAAAAACATTCTAAATTACAATTTCTATGGAATCTCTAGAACTACCGAACCGATTTCAAAAGTAATGGTGGCAAATTGATGGTGACAACCCCTGCTCCAACATAGGCTATATTTTAAGTCGGTGTCACTAACCTCAGGGAGGTGCAGGAGCGAAAAACGTTTTAAAATTGCGATTTTGTTTATACTGAAGGAGCTAGAAATTTGAAATTTGGCATTGTAGTTACTTATAAGATGTAAATGCTCTTTAAGAACAAACTTTTAAAAAAATTCGAAATTTAAAAGGGTGAAATAAGCGAAAATCGTTCAAAAATCATTCTAATTTACAATTTCTATGGAATCTCTGGAACTACGGAACCGATTTCAAAAGTGATGGTGGCGAATTGATGGTGACAATCCCTGCTCCAACAGCCTCTTTAATAAAAAACTATGCGTTGCTGAAACTATGCGAAAACTATGCGGCTGTGTTTTTCGCTAATTGTTGCCACAGATTAATCTCGGAAAATGAAACATTTGAAGTTACTGAAAAAAAATAATAGCTCAAAAAGTATTTGTCAGAAAATTGTTAGGCAAACTGCGTTTGAAAGGTAAAAAATTGTATTTTTCTTGATATAAATTTCAAATCTAATGATTATGCCATTTTTCAAATATTGAATTTTAAATATTACCAAATTTCACAATGGTGTACCATAGCAAAACCTTCATGCGTAAAAAGATAATGATAAAGGCGACGTGTCCTGGCGTGTATATTGGCTATAGCACGAGTCACAAATTATAGTAGCCTTATTATTCTGCTAAAATATAAAAGTGAATTATGAAATGTCAATATTTTGTTTGATTAAAAGTTCGTTATAAGAAATTGACCAGCGTAGCGGGCGTAGCGGGCGTAGCTTGCTAGTTATGCATAAAAACTGAAGTCGTAAAAGGGACTTTCGGAAATGAATTTTTTTGAAAAAGTTAATATTAATATTTTTTTTAAAAAACGGATTACGCTTTTCGAAAAGAAAATAAATACTATCTAAGAGGGTATATTTTGTTTTTAGTATTTAAATTAGAAGCGCGGGGGCAGAATTTTACATATTGCAGAACGCAATTATTCAGATTGGTAAAGAAATCATATGAGATCTAATCGTATGATTTCTTTACCAATTTGAATAACTGTGTTAAAATTAATCTAGTGTAATCACGTATCCAGCGTTTACTGGAGTTCCAAATTGCCTGCGATTTATTCTGTTGAGCTGATTCAGATATCAGAACACATGCTATGATCAATAAGGTTAACTAGATGAATTAGGTTTTCCAGATCCGACCGGGATGACTCAGATGGTAGAGCATGGCAGCTTCAGCCAAGATTCATCCCCGGTTTGAATCCTGGCTTGACATTTTTCGTCCAGTTGGAAAATTACATCTAATATGTAGATATAGCCTGGTATTTTTAGTTTTCGTGTATTTCATACAGTTAAAGCGATGCGGACTGCGAAACGGGAGGGAGGAAAACACGAACGTGAAGTTTTCGCAATATTTTTCTGAAAGGGTTAATATTAATAGTTATTAAACGGACTGCACTGTTAGAATTATAAAACTACGATAATACGGTGGGTAGATTTTTTTTATCTTATTTTGATGTGTCGAGCCCTGTGAAAGCCACAAAAAAAGATTAGCGTCTTTCGACTCTCTGTTCTTCCGGCTTTGAAATCTGCGGAACGAGCTTCCGGCTGTACCGCCGGGATTTTTCACACCCTTTTGCGACTTTCATTATGATTTTAATTAATATCTTGGTTAATTAACAGAAAATGAAAAGTCTAGGCCTCAGGTGCGTTAGGACCTTGCTTGTACTATCCTCATCCAAATTTTCAGACTACCATGTGCAGTAGATTTTCCTAACCATCGCACACACACACACAGATAGACACACGGATAAACATCTTTCTTTTATTTGTATAGAAATAGACTCAATGTCTCGTTCTTTTCAGTAAACAAAATATTTTTTAATTATTTTAGTATATATGAAATTATAAGTTTATTTTGACACAGTTCTCTTAGAAAAGAACACCAAATTAAAAATTTAGCACAGTACTTTTTTCCGCTACGTACTTTAAAAAGAACATTGGAAAAATTTAATAGAAGAAGCAAAAAAATTTTACTGTTTTTGTTAATATTACTTGATCTAGTATATAATCACACTGTTTGAAATATTGCAAAAGAGTACATTTATATTCATTTCATTTATATATTTTTTTTTCCTTTCCTACATAAAAAAGCTTGAAATATTATCGATAGACAATTCAATCAAATCAATATTTATAAATTCAATATTTTATCATACAGAACTCCCAACTGCCCCTTCTTTTTCCTTCTTTTTCCTGCCCCATCTTTTAATCAGATTAGGTCCTCATTGAATTGATTGAACTCCTATTTCACCGTTGTTAAAGTTTCACCACATTTCCGAGATAAAGGGGAGGTAGGATGTGACTTTTCATAGACTCTCTATATATTTATATACAATGAAAATAGTATTCTTTTAATGAGATTAGCAAAAGAAACTTTGTAAATAAATGTAAGATATATACAAAAAAAATTTACACTGTTAAAAATTTCTGTAAAATCACAGGAAAAAAAACGAGACTCTCTGTAAATTTACACTAGTTCTCCGTTAATTGCATTTGATCGAGTTTCTCTGTCATCATTTTACAGACATTTCCCTTTTCTTATATTAGATCTCCTGTAGGGATTTCTTCCTCTTTATTTAAAGATATTTTTCATAATTGTTATTACCTGTAATTCAAAATACACACTTTTAAAAATTTGTTAGAATTTTATTAAAAATATTAAAGAAAAAAATTTGGTTTAAAAATTGTTTTATTAAAAATTAGAATATTTTAGAAAGGGGAAATTCATCTCTGTGGAGTTAGAGGGGATTTTTATCGACTATCACTTTGATCAAAAGATAGAAAGAGAGTGTGGTTATTTAAAGAATAAATTTTTATTTCAATCTGGATTTACAATTTAGGCAAGATAATTTTCAAATATTATTTTAGTCCATTTTAAAATTTGTGTTAATATTTATAAAAAATTGTAATATATTGGGTTAAAGAAAAAGTAATTTTGTTTTTTTTCTATGTTTTTCAAAGAGGATTTATTCATATAAATTTCCAACACTAATCAATGATACATGTGCCGTTTTGATCAATGATCTCTTGCCACTTTTCCGGTAAAACCATAACTCATTCACTGTAGAACTTCTGAGATTTCTGGGCGAAAAACTGAACCAAGTGATTTTCACAAGCCTCTTTTGAAACCAGCTGTACGCCATTAAGAGAGTTCTGCAGATATCGAAACAAAAAGTTTTCGGACGTGGCAAGGTCCTGGCTATAGGGTGGATGCATCAAAACATCCCAGCCAAGCTCTCTCAATTTTTGCCGAGTTACTAAAGATGTGTGTGGTCTGGCGTTGTCGGGATGGTAGACAATTCTGGCCAGTTTTTTTTAATCGCCTGCTTCAATCGCATTAATTGTTGACAATAGAGAGTCGAATTAATGGTTTGATCAGGTTCGAGCAGGTCATGATGAACAATGCCTTTTCAATCCCACCTAAAACTCAGCATCACCTTCCTCGGCGTCAATGCGGGCTTTGCCACCATTTGTGAAGCTTCTTCGGGCTTCGACCACGATCTTTTTCATACATTATTGTCGTAAGGGATCCACTTTTCATCGCCCGTAATCATTCGTTTCAAAAAGGGCTCGATTTCGCTTCGTTTCAGCAACGATTCACAAATGGTTACTCGGTCCATTACATTTTTGGCTGTTAATTCATTTGGAACCCAAGTATCGAGCTTCTTTTGGTATCCAATCTTATGTAAATGGTTCAAAGCTGTTTTTTGATTGATATTTAGTTCCATAGCAATGTCGCAAAATGAAATATGTCTGTCTACCTCGATGTTTTTAAGAATTCCATCCACTTTTTCAACGATTGGCCAGCCAGGACGAGGTTCATCTTTAACATCGAAATTTCCGGAACGAAAACGAGCAAACCTATTCTGACACTGGCGTTGACAAGCACTCATCACCATAAACACCACACAATTTTCGATGATCCTGCACTGAATTTTTTCCTTTTCGGAAATAAAAAAGCAAAATATGATGAAAATGACCATCTGGAATCTCCATTTTCAAAGCGCAATAACTTGTGACTGATTAAATAGATAACGCTAAATTTATATCTAGAATGTTCTATGGATTGTTGCCTTTCAAACGGTGTATGGTATGGCTTCATTGAATAAGCATTACTAGAGATATGCGACTTTAAAGCCATCTATTCGGAAAACACGAAATTATTTTTTCCTCAACCCTATATTATTATTAGAAGTCGTTGAATTTTAATGACATATGCGTTATAAAAAAATATATCAACTTTCTAAATACATAAATATTACAAAAAAAAATAAGTTTAATCTTCTAAATTTAAATATATGAAAATATTAAAAGTCATTTCTTTTTAAATAACTTATGCGCTTTAAATTTATTTTTCTTTTATTTACTACTAAAAAAAATTCCTTTCCAAAAAATATTATTTTCAAAAAATATTCGCGCATTATGAGAAAAAATATATATATATAATATGTATATTGTGTTAAAACTTCGAAAAACTCTCGAAAACATTGTCAAATTTGCTGAAAAAAAAATACATTAAAATTCTTTCATTAAAAAAAAAAAAAGAAAATCCTTTACAAGGACAATAATTTTTTTCAGACTAAATCATAAAGGACATACTTGGCACAAAACAGTAACAACCCAAACGGTATAGTGGTTATAATCCCTGTCCGCCGCCCGGATGACAGGGGTTCGAATCAGATCTGTGATCGAAGCGATTCTTGTAAAGTCCTGCGTTACAGCGATTAGAATTAAATCAAGTAACTCATATCTGCCGTAGAAACGGCGTTTTCTGTCAATGATTTTTTTTCTTACATATATATAAATAATAATAAAGATTTTTTTAACAGAAAATTTACAGTAGACTCTGTAAATTTACCGAATAATTTATCTGTTATTTAACAAAATCTCTGTTTTCTAATCTCTGTAATTTTACATAGGAACTTAAGATAACAGATTACCAGTAGATTCTCCGTGATTTCGCAGAAAATTTTTTAACAGTGTAACAGAAAATTGAAATAAGTTTAGGTAAAATTGATTATCGTATAAATGCCAGGAACATAGATAAATGATTTTCGCAATTTTGTATTTTGTGGGTTCAGTTATTCTGCATGCAAATAGTCAAATGCTGTACCTTGTATTGTATTTATTTTAAATACAATTACTGAAACATTTAAATATTTTAAATGAATAATTCAGAATCACACTAAGAAAACTCATTAATAAAATATTTGTGAATATTTCAAATTATTGGCATAACCAAAAATATTTGTACTAAAAAGTATGTAAACTACTCCCAACAACATTGATTCTACAACTATTAAAGGTCAAGTCACTTTTAAAATTAATACTTGTGCTTCTGTTTCAAGTCAATCTATAAGAAGAAAAGATTTATCACTTAAACGGACATATTTCTCAAATTTAAATTAAATGTATATTTACAAAATGTCTAAAATTAAATGTTAACATGCATATCATAATTTCTACATACATATTTTAATTTATCTTTAAAGAGTTTTTGAATAATTTCCTCTTCAATTCTTATTTAAGCTGATATTATTAATTCATCTAGCGAGCAAGCTAACAAGAAATAAAATATTAATCAGATTTATATACCTCTTTCTGTGTATACATCTTCCACTGTTATTGTTGTTGCTGCGCCAGACCCACAAGAGAGGTTGAACTTCTTAAGAACGTCCCCGCAATTTGGATCCTACATGAAGACGGTCACTCCCGGCTGGGTATCCCTCTCCCACCTACCAATCTCTCAGCGAGATTATGCTATAGACTTCACGTGCCGATCTGTTCCATCCACATCTGTTATACTGCTACACTGTTAAGAATTTGCAGCAAACTGTCCAGCCATTTGACCGTTTTTATAGAAAACGGTTACATAATCGTAATTTAACTCTATTCTTATCATATTATTGCCGAAATTATGGTCAGAATAGAGTTAAATTACGGTTATGTAACCATTTTCTATGAAAGCGGTCAAATGACTGGACAGTTTGCTGCAAATTTTTAACATTGCAGGGCTAAATGTTTGAAATTTCGGATAGTAGTTACTTATAAGATGTAAATGCTTTCGAAGAATTTCTGGAAAATTCGAAATTTAAAAAGATGAAATGAGTGGAAAACGCTCTGTAAACGTTCTAAATTACAATTTATTTTGAACTGTTGGAGCTAGAAATTTAAAATTTAACATAGCTTTTACTTTTATGACATAAATAGTCGCAACAGAGCAATTTCTATAACATTTTAAATAGAAAAGGTTGCAGGCAAAAGACATTCCAAATTCGCGATTCCTGTGATACTACTGAAGCTAAAAACTTGAAATTTTGCATGGTGGTTACTTTTAAGATGTAAATGCTGTCTAAGAACAGTTTCTAAAAAATTCGAAATTTAAAAAAGTAAAATGAGCGGAAAATTTTCTAAAAACGTACGAAATTACGATTTATTTTGAACTGTTTCATCCGAAAATTTGAAATTTGACATAGCTTTTATTTTTAAGACGTAAATACTCGAAACAGAACAATTTTTAAACCATTTTAAATGCAAAAGATTGTAGGATAAAAACATTCCAATGATGATTTTTGTGATACTAGTGGAGCTAAAAACTTGAAATTTTGCATGGAGGTTACTTTTAAGATGTAAATACTGTCTAAGAGCAGTTTCTGAAAAATTCGAAATTTAAAAAAGTGAAATAAGCGGAAAAAGTTCGAAATTACGATTTATTTTGAACTATTAGGACTAGAAACTTGAATTTGACAGGACTGTTACTTTTAAGATGTAAATACTTGCAACAGAACAATTTCTAAAAAAATTGAAATGTTTAGAAATTGTTCTGGCTGCAGGGAAAGAAAATGTTCTAAAAATGTGATTTATCAGATACTGCTGGGTCTACAAACTTGAAATTTTGCATGTTTTTTAATATATAAATACTCTCTAAGTACGGTTTCTAAAAATTTAAAAAGGTGAAATGAGCGAAAAACTTTCTAAAAACGTTCTAAATGACGATTTATTTGGAGTTGTTAGTGCAATAAACTTAAAATGTATAAACAAAATCGATTTCTTTTCCGCAAAACAATCGAAAGATTTCGTGCAATTTAAATGTAAGAAAACGCGTTGCTGTACGCAACTCGTATTCTACAGGGTAAGTCAAAATGAATATCGCGATTACAAACGGCTATAGCTATTTAATGGAAAAGAATTTATCGATAAGATTAACACAGAATGTAGACGGAACTTCAAAATTATGTATACATACCTCATAGGTGTTCTATGTGACTTCCCTTGGTTACACGGACAACATCTAGGCGGTAGTCCATTTCACGCCATACATTCTGAAGCATTTGTTCCGACGCAAGCGCATTACAAATGCGTACTTTGAGTTCTTCAATTGTTTTGGGTATGGGAGGCACGTCTTTCACATAACCCCATAGAAAAAAATCGGAGGGTGTCAAACCCGGAGATCTCGGTCGCCAAGACCAGAAGACATCCTCGGCATCTCCACTTCGACCGATCTAGGGGGTTATGTGTATAAGAAAGGGTATCTGCCTCCCATGCCCAAAACAATTGAAGAACTCAAAGTACGCATTTATAATGCGCTTGCGTCGGTGACTGAACAAATGCTTCAGAATGTATGGCGTGAAATGGACCACCACCAAGACGTTGTCCGTGTGACTAAGGGAAGTCACATCGAACATCTATGACGTATGTATACAAAATTTTGAAGTTCCGTCTACATTCTGTGTTAATCTTATTGATAAATTCTTTTCCATTAAATAGTTATAGCCGTTTGTAATCGCTATATTCATTTTCCCTGTATATTTTGATTCATAAAATTCACTTCTAAAGTAGAATGCTTTCCTGAAAGGATACTTAATTAAATTTGAAATAACATTAAAAATATAAAAACATATTTTTCCCATTCTTCATCAATCAGAATTTTCTATTCAGAAAAATCTTGACTAAACAAAGATTATTTTCTATTAAATTTATTCAGAAACTTTAGAAATACACAACCTGAATACCAAATGAAGTTTAAAGTTTCATTATGCATTTCTTAAATTCGTAACGGTCAAACTTTTATGCATTTTCAAAGCAGCATCATGAATGGTTGCCCATAACAGTCATGCATTTAAGAACGACTTTTTCTTACATAGAACATTTATTTCCCTGCGATCCTGAAACAGTAGACATTTAACTTTACAAAAGCTGAAAAATGTTTTGTTTTCCAAAACATAGTAGTATTTTTCAAAGCACTAAAAGATATAAAAATAAAATACTGAAGAATAAAATACTACATTTTCGTATTTGTAATGCATTTAAATATTTATTCGAAATATTTATTCGTAATATTCAGATGAAGAATGAAATAAATAATATTTGTATTGTATCATCTATACTAATATTATAAAGAAAATACGTTTGTCTGTTTGTAGAACTAATCTCAAGAACAACCAATTAGATAACAAACTATCTTTTGGAATAATGTTGGTGTTAATCTACGTCCAATATAGGTTATATTTCATGTCAGTAGTGCAATATCGCCCCCACCACCACCCCAAAGAAAAAACCATGCAAGATGCAAAGTAAAAAAGTTCTATAACTGCGATTCCCTTTAAACTGTTCGGGCTAGAAATTTGAACGTTGACAAGGATTTATATATATATTATTTTACATTATATTTATGGTTGGTTGATTGTATGACGGCCGATTATCTACACGGGGGATATAGGCCCTAGAGGGAGTATCCTCCGTGGGGGTCTTTCTAAGGAATCCTAACCCGTATTTACGGCAAGGCTCGAAGAAAACCACGAAAAACTCCGAACGATTAGGTCGACGAGCGCGACAGGATTTGAACCCAGTACCTCCTGTCTAGCAGCTTTGAGAGCAGAACCTCTCAGCCACTGGTAGGGCCCTTTATATTTATGGAATCTTCACTTTAGAGACGAACATCTCCGCCCTAAGAACAGCCTTTTAAAACAAAAAAGTGGAAAGTTAAAATGATGATCGGAGCGGAAAACGTTCTAAAATCATGAATATTCTGAAGCTACTGAACCGATTTCAAAAACACTTTCAGTATTGTAATAGTGACTATATCTGCTTTAATATAGGCAAATTTATTTTATTTCAGTATCCCCACCTCGCAGAAACTGCAAGAGAGAAAATAACTTTCATAGATTGAGATTGCCAAAACAAATGAGCTGGTACAAAAGTAAATGAACCATTTCCATAAATTTATATTATTTACAAATTTTTTATTGTAACAAATCGCAATGATTCATATACATTTCTGGATTTATCATTAAATTGGAAATTTTCTGTGTCAATGTGTGTCTGCATGTGCATTTCAAGGGGAGGGGAATGAATGAAAAATTCTATAAATAAAAGAAAATTAAAACTTTGTCCAGAATCATCTTAAATGCAAGTAGATCTTTTATTTTGAAGGTGGTAAGGGTGTTTTATTTCAAATGATTTATTTAAAATTTTAGCATTTCCTAACACAAACTTTTTTTCCAACGTGTTCCAATTGATTTTTTTATTATTTTTCTAGGGTTATCTTGTAAATATTCACTTTGCATATTATTTCAGAAGCTATCTGAAATATAAAAATAAATGAACTCAATTCTTGAAAATATGTAAGACAGAATTACGAGGGAATTTTGGAAAAAAAAATTTATTACATTTTGTAAATTAACGCTTGGGTGAAAATTAAATGTCCTTTATTATTAATAAATGCTTCAGATTTAATATCAAAATATTTTATATAAAAGAAAATAATAAAGAAAACAAGAAAAAATCATGCGTCTCGCATAAATTATGAAACACCTTCCAATACTCTAAGAATATTTTAACACAACTTCAACATTTGATACGGTGAAAAAGGGAAACGTATAATTTAATTGTAAACCCAATTTCAGCAATAGCTGCCTATAATCTGTTAGATATGTTAATTCATTTTTTATATACCACGCAGTATGGTAAAAAATGATTCAGATACTATATGCACAGCACAATTGGAAATTCCCTTTCAACAATTTCCATTCATGGCTTATAATGTATTCATCATCTTTTTGCAGCCCTTTACGTAATCCCTAGATTTTTACACACACCAAACAAGATGACAAAATTCATTTACAGGAACACTCAAAGAATTCTGTTACATTACAGTCTATGAGAAAACTTGTTTCCAGTGTATTTTAATGTTACACTATTTCAAACATAATGAAATGGATATGCATCTCTGAGATGGACAACAGCATACTTTCTATAGAGTGTAGAGTGAACTATGTTTATAGTTCGTTTTCAGGGTCAAACAAAGTAATTCAATTACTAAAGTGCATTACAAGATGATTGCTGTAAAATATAGAGTGTATCATTTATCGTTCATTTACAGTGACACAATTGGAAATGCCCTTTCAGCGATTTCCATTTATGGCTTATGATGTAGTCATATTGTTTTTTTCAGCCCTGTACATAATGCCTAGATTTTTATATACAACACACAGTATGCTAAAATTCGCTTACTGAAACACTCAAAAGAATTCCGTTACATTACAGTCTACGGGAAATCTTTTTTCAGTGTTACACTATTTCAAACATAATGAAATGGATATGCATTACAGAGATGTACAACAACATACTTTCTGTATAGAGTAAGCAGTGTTTATAGTTCTTCAGGGTCATACAAAATACTTCAATTACATAATGATCTACGGGGAAAATCGTTGGTACGTTTTAATGATGTTACACTGACATTTGACGGAGATTGCTTTCAGACCTATAAGCTACAAGGCTGTTTGTCTCGAATGATCCATATTTTTTTTTATTCACAGAAATATACATGACTTTGACAAATTACATAAATCTTCTTCTTGGGGACGGTAAAGACACAGGGAAGTAGACAGCACTGAAGACACACAAAGAATGACATCCATGCCTTACCGGGATTCGAACCACGGGCCCTCACCGTGGCTGTCGCCTTCGCTACCAACCACGCTGCCGGGCCGGCATGTTACACTCTTTCAAACATAATGAAATGTATATACATTACTGAGGTGCACTACAATATGTTTGCTGTAGAATATAGAAAGTATTATTTATCGTTCATTTTCAGTGACACATAACAGAAAGCGGTTAAAAAACATGCGTTTGACGCATGATTTTTCTTTCCAGTCTTCTATATCATGAGCGATAATTTCTGAAAGTGCGTTTCAAACGGTGGTATACATTTTAACTCATTTTTAATCTATTATGTGGTGCGTATAAATTGCGTAGATCATATACGGGAGTGAACGAAAGAAAAGACCCATACTACCGGCTATGGACGGAAATTTCTGGAAATGGACTTTTAGCGAGTTATGTGTTTTTTAATTTGTTTACTTATATAAATGTTTTTGTTATATGAAAAGTATGAAAACATAAAATTTCTTAAGGCTGTTCTGAAATCCAAACTGGCTACTTTATGACATATTTTTTAATTCAATTCTTGTTTGGAAACGCATGGAATTGTCAGGTTTTCTTATTCAGAAACTTTGTAATCGAAAGACGTTTTCCATTTTTTAGTAAAGTCAGAATATCTTTCAGAAAATACCATGAAAGTCATCGTTTTGAACAGAATTTCTGACGCTGCAAAACGTGTCGTCAACGGGACATGAATTGTATATAACTCAATAAATAATTTGTTTATCAAAAAATGGAAACTCATTTCAGTTCTAAATTACTTCAGTAGTAAGGCCTGCCATTTTTATGCCTTTGCGTTTAAAAATGAGTCCGAAAATGTATCAGAAAGTTTCGCGTTGTTGAGCAAGTCATTTGAGAACAGTCTTAACAGTGTTCTAACTGTGTCGGAAAGTGTTTTATAACCTATGCCTGATGCATAACTTTTCATTCTTGTTTTTTTTTATCTTTAATTAAGTTTAACTAAAAGTAGATGCATTTTGAAAGTGAATCGTGTTCATGTTTATTTCTACTCACATAAACAAAAAATTATGTATGCATAAAACAAATAGATAAATATATGGAATTTTAATGTATTCATCCCAATAACCTTCTCTCGCTTTAAAAGCTCAAATTTGAAATTCTTTGAAAGTAATTTTATGAGGACATACTTAAAAAGTGCACTTATCTACTTAAAAGCTGTGGTTCTTTTCCATAACTATATTTAACCATCGACTGTATTTAAATGTCAGAGAAATGCAAATTTGGCACAGAACACATAATTTGTAAGCTTTTATGGTACTAAATAAATAAAAATGCACGCATTTCTATTAATTTCCTTTATTAATGATTTTATTATATCAGAAAATACTTTACGTACTAATTGGTAATACGGTGAATATACAGGGTGTCATTTCTTATTGTTGACTAATAGCTAATTCCTAAACTTCTAGTTTTAGAAAAATAGTTCCACTTGCAATTATGTTTCGAATGTTGTTCTTCATCATATGAAGATCCATTTTTTTCAAGTTATTTTTTTTTTTTTTAATTACGAAATGTAAATTTTACAAAGGTCCCTTGGTTTCTATATATTATATCTCGGAAAACTTTTTTTATGTATTAACAAGTAAAACAGTGAAAATTCCATTCTACTACGACCAAAATTTAGCGAGTTATCAGACTTTTAATTTTATGAATTGTCGGCGTTTTCTGGCATTAAAAACACGTTTTTCTGTTTAAAGTGCTAGAAAACGCAGAAAATTGCTTTAAACATTGAAGCCTTTTTTTTTTCTTTTGTAGCCATCCAACGGTGGGTAGCACATTTCTGACGGCAATAAAAAAAAAAATCCGTATTGAAAATAAAATAGGATTTTATTACTAACAATCTTAAACTTTTTCGATCAATGGATTTTTTTAAATATCTTACAATTACTGCTGTTGTAAACGTTTCTATCATCATTATAATAATACCAGTGGACACGTGCAAGAATTTCGCACTGCAATCTAATATTTTTTAACAATATCTTAAAAATTTTAGATTGCAGATTTAAACTTCTAAAGAAAAATTATAGATAGAAATATCTGCAAACAACATTAGTCAAGCCAGATTATCATCTCATTTATTCCATCAAAGTTAGAATAAAAACTAATCGAAGATAGCAAAAACCACGCACGAGAAAAAAATCCACAATCGTATTTTAACTGCATAACAGGATGACGTCAATCGCTTCGTAAAAAACATGGGGCAAAGAAAAAGAAATTGAATACATATAAAATAGTATTTAAGCTAACATACCAAAGCATACCTTTTACGCTACACGTGAAATACGACTGCTTCGATCAATCAATGGTGTGTTTTCTCCTAAACATTACAATTTCAATTTTGCTTTTTAATCATAAATATAAAATAAACCCGTGCGGAGATGTCATATGCGGATATCTTTGTTTGCAATATTTTATTTTTTATAATCATTTTTCAGCATGATATAATGAGGTATTTTACTTTTCTGTCAACATTGATTCGAGAAAAATCTTTCATTTCATTTATGAAAACAATGCTGATTTAATTTTTAATGATCTATAATTTTTAATCAAAAAACATGTTAAGCGAAGTGTGAGTGTACTATGTCAGAAGCCGGTTTCAAAACCTTTCGAATGATACCTCATTGATTGTTGGGCGTTTTGTAAATGCATAAAAAAATTACTGGGTATCTAAAGTGGACTGACTGATTTTAAAATTCAATAACTCCCAAACGGTGATAGATATTTAAAAAATTCTTGCCGGAGAGTAATGTACGATGTCAGGAGTTTCGTTACTGCGATTCCTGATTTTAGTTCGAACTGCCAGCAGATACAGATATATATATATATATATCTGATATATGTCATGCTGTAACACTCTTATTTATGAACCGATTTGGATGTAACTGAGTATGTGCATAGGACGTACCAAAGTCTCAACCGAGTTCGCTGGCCAGCTTCATCCGCCATCTTGTTTAAAAATAGCAGCCAGTTACAATTTTTAAAATTTTTAAAAATTCAAAAACATGTACACAAAAATTATAAATTGGAAAAATTGTTTCTGTTAAGTGTTAGAACGTGATACAAGGATTCTGGAACATTTTTTATTTTTGCTATATCTTAAAAAATGACTGAGATGTGGCAGTTTGCAATTCTAGGGTTGCTGAGATTTTGAAATAATCTGATATTTGTTATGCTGTAACTCTCGTATTTATGAACCGATATGAATGTGACTGATCATGTGTACAGAACACATCAAGATCTGGACCAAGTTCGTTGGCCAGCTTCATGTGCCATCTTGTTTCAAAATGGCAGCAAGTTAAGTTTTTTATTTTATTTTTATTCAAAAAAGTATACAAAATTATAAATTGAAAAAGTTGTTTCCATTAAGTGTTAGATCGCGATACAAGGATTCCGGAGCATTTTTTGTTTTGGCTTTATCTTAAAAAATGGCAGAGATATGGCTGTTTGAAATTCTAGGTTGGCTGACATTTCGAAACAATCTGATTTTTTTTATGCTGTAACTCTTATGTTGAAATGCGCATTCAAATTCAGTATTAATGAAAACCGGGATAGAAACTTCTATAATCGGGTTCCAAGCATTTTAGCTTCGGTTATTTGAGTAAAACGAGTTGAATTTTTAAAAACATGGACTATGAAAGCGACCTTTTCCTCCCGGTACAGGCGCCGGAAGGACTTTTTTACTGTGTTGACAACATTAATAGGAATGTCACGTCTGGAAATTCGTCTTAAAATTTAATGGCATTTTCTGAAAGATCCTTTTCTTTATCGAAAAATGAAAAACACTATTCGATTTCAGAGTTTTTCAAAAAGCCAACTTTATGCATTTACGAATAAAAATGGAGACTTAAAAGCCGAAAACAAGAAGTTTAGGAATAATTCCGATTAAACTGTTTTTGAATTATTAGTTAATAATTAATAATATAATTATTATAAAATCATAAATCTTTTTTTTTAATCTTCTTAATGGATACTAAAAATAAACGTGGTTTAAAAACACCAAAATATTCTTTCTATTCTATCTTTTGAATTAGATAGTTTAGGCAAATATGTGGAAACAGCATTTGTTGAAAATTTCTTTCGTGCAATTTCAAGTGTACCACATATTAGCAAAAACTGGTCGTTGGGGCCACCGCAATCTCTTACCCATTATGGATATGCCTAATATAAAATATGAAAATAAAACATGTGTAAACTATTTATAAAATGCATTGCAATTCGAATAAAATCGTGGCTTGGTGACGTCATAAATTTTAAATGCTCTATTACTGAATTGCGTAAAAGAAACATCCTTATAACTCCAAAACTGGTAATCATATTAACTAACGGTTTACTGCGTCGGATTAAGCGTCTCATTTCCAATTAAAATATATATTTTAATTGAAATTTGAATGAAATACAGTGTCATGAAAAATCGAAGAGTGTGATAAATGTAATTACAAATATCTCGGCAACTTATTATCCGATCGACTTCATTCTTTATGCAAAATTTATGTTTTTTTATTGTCTTTTATATCCCCTCCCCCTTAAAAATAAAAAAATTCCGAAAATTTTTGTATCCCTTTTATCAGAACGAATATTTGGAGAGTCCGAAAAAATAGTTCCGGATTATCGATGTTACTGAAATTCAATAATCTTCTTCCCATTATTACATACTAAGTTCATACCAAATTTCAAGTTTCTATCTCAATTTGTTCGGGAGATAGAGCGTTTACAAACACACAGACAGACGGACAGCAAATTTGTTTTTCTAAAAATACGTTTTTCGGATTCTCCAGTATCTGAAACGTGTAAATCCTTAAAAAAAAAAAAAAAAAAAAAAAAAAAAAAAAAAAATCGATTTTCAAAGCAATTACAAGATTTACTTTACACTACATATGATGAGTAAGTAATAGGCATGTTTATGTTTATCTTATAAGATTATAGGACTTTTAATTAAAAAAAAAAGTGTAGTTTATTTCTATTCTGTGACTATTGATGCTTTCGGTTTTACGACTAAAGAATTGAAAAATATTATTATTCCTCATGCGAATTATTATGCACGTGATTTTGCTAGTAAGTAATATTACTAGTTAATGAAAGAGAAGATCAAAACTGCTCGAAATATTTAAAGCGAATTATTTTTTTCAAACAGTTTTGACAAAAATATTAAATGATATTCTAACGAAACATAATTTATTTTTGTTCTATCTTTCTAACACTATATATACTTAATGTATATCTTTCTTCTATGATAAAATAAAATACTGCAGAAAATACATACCACATTACAATGCTTCTTCCTCAAGTAAATTTATCTGTATATAAAGAACAAATCTCTTTTTTCTTTTTATTTCAAAAAGAATGGTTACGAGAATAACAACATATCAGAAAAATAACAATACAACTCGATGCTCTTGAAAGAATGTTTTGATATTCATTCAGGATCTAGCCCACGTAGAAAAAAAATACGTTATTTCTTTACAGACATTTGTACAAGGGCAATGCTGAATACATAAACTTATCCGTATAAAATCAACTTATATTAACTACGTGCATTCAACATGGAGTCACATCAAAATTATCATATCGTAAATTATAAATATAGATGTAACTATATGAAAAAAACAACGTAATAAAATACACAAATGACATCTACAAAATCAAGAACAGGTTTGAGTTATATGTTATATACCAGATCATCATACAATAGTATTAATTGTGGAGAGCAGCACTAGCATAGATTTTATCTTTTCATATTATTTTTATCTTTTAAAAACACATTATTTCTTTTTAAAGATTATTTTACATTGTCAGTAAAAACATGCATTATCAGTAATTATTAGAGACATATTTAGTCATTTCTTTTAAAACATATATAGACACAGTCTAAAGTCTTAAAAGGGTATATTACATACACAATACGCTGATCTTAAAAGATAAAAATAATATGAAAAGATAAATATATACTAGTATTGCTCTCCACAATTAATACTAATGCCTGTTGATCTGGTATACTAGTATAACATATAATTGTAATACAGCATTAAACAAACAAGATGTTCTGTTTATTAAAAACAGGTGTTCACTTGTTAATGTCTGTACATTTACTATTTGTACATTTTACCAATTTTTCTTTCAGACATTATTTAAAAAAGCAGGGTTAAAAATCCTTACTGAAAACGTCCTCCATTTAAAAAATGTAAAAACAGTCTCCAATAAAAATCTCTACCAGTCCACAAAAGCGCTTTCACCCCCCGCCAGGGCATCATCAGTTGTGATCTTTAACTCTCTTCCTCTCCATTATATATATGACTACTGATTGAAGAGCTCCTCCTATCGGCATTCAATATTCTCTCTCTCTCTCTCTCTCCCTCTTCCAACATTTTTTTCCAGCGGCGATCAAGTAATGAGTGCACCATGTCATTGCATGCGCACTTTGGATGCATTGATTTCTATTGATTCTCTTATTAAAGCGTTATGTAAATTTTCGTAGTTCGCTATTTTCTGTATTTGTAGGGTTTCAAGTTTTTATTGGGGTTTTAGTGTTTAATCTTGCAAGAGCTGTTGACTGTTTATTTAGTTTTATATCTCGGATATGTTCTTTCATTCTTTCTTCTATTTTTCTCTTCGTCATTCCTATGTAAGTAACCTTTTCATTTCTGCTCTTTAGCCAATTTATTTTGTATATTCCTGCTGTTTGTATTTCCACATATTTTTCTATTCCATTTCTTATTGATTTGAAGAGGGATGGATTGGGGGTTAGTGGGACTATTTTTCCTAATTTTTCTAATTCTCGTTTTATTTTCAAAGATACAGTCGCTTTTGTGGACTGGTAGAGATTTTTATTGGAGACTGTTTTTACATTTTTTAAATGGAAGACATTTTTAGTAAGGATTTTTAACCATACTTTTTTAAATAATGTCTGAAAGAAAAATTGGTAAAATGTACAAATAGCAAGATGTTCTGTTTTTAAACTATCTAAAAAATAGGTTTGAGATTTCTGAATTTCAATTCATCTGTTCTTATAAATTAAACTGAAACAAAAATTTAAATGTTATAGGGTCAGGTACCTTTTAAATTGTCCAAAAATCATTTTTAATTGCTTATACACTGGTGTCCAGAAATTAAGGGGCAGTGACCATTTTCAGGCATTTCGTCGAATATCTACTGAAACTCGTGAGTAAATGCCCGAAATGCCCTTGAATTTTGAGGATGTAAAGAACATGTTTGACTTCATGTTTTCAATGAAGATTTTGTCGCGAGTACAATTAGGGGGGGGGGGGGGCAATAATAATTTTAATAATAAAATAATATTTTCGATCACCCAAGTAACAGAAAATGATAAATATGGTCTGTCACTGTAGCAAATGACAATGTAGGTCCTGTTTAACATTTGTATGCATTTGTGTAAACATAGCACGTATATTCATAAAGATGTTAACGTTTCTGTGAAAAATGCAAAAGTTTATATATATATGTAGCATGCAGAGTTTTCTGTCGAATTTAACACAGTTTTCCAGAAACATAACGAAAAATCGTAGAAATAGTATACTTTAATTAAAATATTAATATACTGAATATTTGAGGAGATATGTGTATTTGTATGAAATAAATTGTAACTGCGCATGCGCGAACTACAGCCAAAGTTTTTTGTCATGATTTTATAGTCAATACTATAGAGCAACTCATATAAAAATACCAGTGACATATCGTGAAAACTCAAAAAATTAAAGCAATAATTGATAAATTGAGGAAGAAATTTCCTATAATAATAAGGGAAAACACAACCTCTATACAACATGTTGAATTTTGAAATGGATTTTTTTTTTAATATCGCATTTAGTCCGCATGACAGATATTATTATGACAGAGTATAATAGCGGGCTTCGCCCGCTATCAGGCCGGTTCAGATCAATTTTACTAAATAATGAGACTATACCATGATTACTTAAAAGACATTATTTTAAGTTTATTAGATTAAATATATGTATCATGAATATAATGTGATTTTATTTTCTATTGAAATATAAGAAGAAAACTTATTCCTTGTTAAACGTGTCCCAAGCATTGTTTAATAATTCTTTAGTTTTTTTTTTTTTTTTTTTTTTTTTTTCATTGGCAGAATATATTAAAGGCATAATTAAAATATTTTTCAGCTGATTTAGCATTTTACCCCTTGTTATAATAGTAATAATAAAATGAATAATGCTCATTTAAAATATGCTTCCGCACAAAGTACGTTTATACTTGTAAGAAACAAAGACCCGAGGATCTGAAACACCAAAAGACATTTGAAACAACAAAAGACATTTATTGCATAGCAGGAGAAAAATCATTTTGAAAGTTCCTTTTCTGCGGCTAGTAGCTGGAGACTTGAAATAGCAGAAGCAAATAACCATTCCTCTTGAATAAATTTCTACTACAGAGTTTGTTTCATGTAAATTTTGGTTTGTTTAGAAAATAAATAAGCACATTTTCCTTTAAATTCATTAGTGCTGTTTTAAGTCTTTTAATTTAGTTTATACTTTTGATTATATATAAATAACAATAGAAAATAAATAAAATTCCCATTAATTATGTTTTTGTAAGACGAAATATTATAATTAGCATATTAATGCCGTCAAACACTGTTGCCAGTCGCTACTTTTTTTTAATTATTAGTCAAGTTGCGTGAATGCTACCAGGTTTTCGAAACAGTAATATTCGTCTTATTTGAAGACAGGATTAAATAAAGTGAAACTAAGGCGAGTTAAAAATTATTAAAAGGTGGCTATTAAAGATGGTGGAGCTATTTTAAAAAGGTGGTAGCAATCTAGCAATCAATCAATCTGATTTTTTTACAGTAGTGGATTAGCAACACTGCCGTCAGATCCATATAATTCATGTCATTTTATACGTCTATGTACACTTGGCGTAGAACAAGCCATTTTGTTGAAGTCTATGGCAAAGGGGGAAATATGTAACATTTATTGGCATGTCACAGATCTGATACAATATCCATATAATGTTCCAATGAAGATACTAGGATTAGATATCTTTTCAAATAAAAGACAAAAACATTATTAAAGATTTAAATTCCCGTCAAGCATTGACTAATAAATCTTTAGTATTATTTATAAACAGTACTTTTTGATAAGGATAATTAAAATGTTTTACAACTGAATTACTACTTTTATGACTGTTATAATGATATAATGAATAATGTTAATTTAAAAAATGCTTAAACACAAAATTTATTTATACCTAATAAGAAAGTAAAGGGCCCAAGGAACTGGATTCAGATTTCAATCAACAATAGTCATTTGTAATATAACAGGAGAAAAATCATTTTATAAGTTCTTGCCTACGGCTAGAAGCCGGAAAGAGAACTGAGAATGGGGAAGAAAATAATGATATGGCTTTAATAATCCAATACTACAAAGTTGTTTCATCTAAAGATCGGTTTGTTTAGGAAACAAATTAAGCATATTTTCAGTTTCCGTTAAGGCTCTTCTCAAATCTAAAGAAGCTACTTTCTGACACAATTTTGAATTCATTTCTACGGATGAAATTGGCAGGTGTTCTTATTCAGAAACAATGTCATCGAAATGAGTATTCCATATTTTGATAAAGGCAGAAAATCTTTGGGAAAATACTGTCAAAGTCGGCGTTCTGAACAGAATTTCTGAAGGCAGCCGAGCAAGAAAGCGGAAAATCGTGCCGTCAGGTGACCCGAATCGCAACCCGATAAGTAATCTATTTATCAAAATATGAAAAACTTATTTCGATTCCAAATCGCCTTAATAGTCAGGCCTGGCAATTTTATGCTTTTGCGTTTAAAAAGAGTCTGAATTGTATAAAAAAAAAATTCGCATTGTTGAGCAGCTCAACTGAGAACCACCTTAATGGTGTCTTTAAAATTAAACAAGAATGAAAAATTATACATCAAGCATAGATTATGAAACACTTTCAACTTTACAGAATACTATAAAGAAATGTCATTTTTTCCTAGATTTAAATAAGATAGCTAAATAAGCAAATTTAAAAAAAACATAACTATGTAAAAAGCAATTGTTTTCCATATCCGGTAATCTGTGCGAAGTCTTTCATATAGTATGCGATCTATAGAATTTATACACACAATCTAATATACACAAAATTAGATCTGTTGAAAAATACATACCTCGCGATGGAAAACGCTTCCAGCAATTACGATCTTATTCAGTCCTTTAACCGAATTATTTTGCATGTCTCTGTAAATGAGCGATAAATACTATGCAATCTATAATCTACAGAAAACATGCAGTACAATTCAATAGCTTTCTTATGTTTGAAGTATCAAAACATCATTAAAATGCACTGAAAATGATTTTCTCCATAGTTAATAAGAATCATTTTGTGCGCCCTGTAAACGAACTATAAATTCTAATTTTTCTGTACTCCTGAAAAAGCAGGTTGTAGTCCATATCAATGATGTACATCAATCTCACTATGTTTGTCTCACGTAACATCAATTCCATGCACCGGAAACGATTTTTCCACATAGACCGTAATGTAATGGAATTATTTGTGTGTTCCTGTAAACCACCTCTAATTGATACATACTTCTTTTTCTATACCGAACATGTTATAGTAAACCTCAATAAGATATAGGAATACCATGGCAATCTGAGAGTTAGAGCACGGACAGACCGACAAATCAAAGTCATAAAACTTTTGATCTTGTTGGAAAGTGTTAAAAATTAATTTAGAACGAATATAGTATTGAGGTTCCATAAAGTACAGGTATTTTGCTCTGAAGAATTAGATGTTTTTATTGTCATATATTTATAAAGTATGGTCATCATAATTAAAAATTTACAAATGAATTGTTGAAAATACTTAAATAAACATAGTTAAAGACAGCAAACAATCTTGTTTACAAATGAATACTTGAAAATGCTTAAATAAATATAGTTAAAGACAGCAAACAATCTTGTTTTGTTAAATTTAATTTTTTTTTTGTTATTAAAAGTAAATTTTAAGTATAAAAGTAAGTACATAAATTTTATAATGTTAATTTAAAATATCCTAACGCTTATAGTCTTTAAGTAACTAAAATTCCCAGGGACTGGTATTTAATGTAAAATAAAAGACATTTATTACGTAAAATGTAAAAAATTATTTTGAAAGTCCCTTGTTACTGCTAGAAGTCGAAAAAAGACGTAAGACTAAGGAAGTAAATAAACGTTTCGCTCGAATAATTTAATAATAGAGATGTTGTATCAAGTAAATAAGTGGTTTTATTGGGGAAAAAATATTTTCGTTTTCAATCAATGGTACTTTTTTAAATGGAATTTGTAATCTATTTATAACGCAAAAAGAATGAAAATCTGTAAGGTGCCATTTTTCCACTGATAGGAAAAATGTTTCATTGGTATGTTTTTAAAATAATGTCACCTTTATTAAAAACATAAAAATTGTCTAAAAAATTTTATATTAACATAAATGAAGACATTAAGAAATCTTAGCTCAAAACAAAGAAACAATTATTTAAAATGTTGTTTTAATTCATTTATAAACCATGCAAAATGACGTATTAATTAATTTATTTGATTTATCTTCATAGACATTTTATCTTTGAGATTGGTACGAAATATTAATATCTATTATGCTGTAATTCATTCATATGATTCATATATTCATTCATATGCTGTATTCATGTTGTAGCTTGCTTTAAATCACACACAAGAATTCGTGACATTCACGTAAATCCTGTAACCCTTGTTCGTATTTGTAAATAAATTATATCTTTAAGAAAAATCTTTTGAATTTTATGTTGTATGTTTAAATCTCTTCTTCAATTTTTTTTAAGCAAACATGGTGATAACAATTACTTTAATGACCTTTCTTTTTAACAATAAACACAGCTGTGAAACACTTTTTAATCCGTATTAAGTCAATGAATGTGCTTACACTGTTAGAAAAAACGGTGAAAATTACAGAAAAATCTGCTAGAATATCGGTGCAAAGTAATTGCTGCAAATTAACAGAGAAATTTCTCAAAAATTAAAATTACACATATTGCATTTTATTACTTAAAATATGACAAAATTGTAAAAAGATAATAAACTACATTAATATTAATTACTCCAAGCACTTTCAGCTATACAGATAGCCATCATCAGGGAATAAAATACAAACTACTATTACCAACGGCTTACTTTCAAAATCTCCGCTTCTTCATCCGGATACTAGGGAAAGTCCACTTTTGCAGCCAGGTTTGTTGGGTGATTCCAATTGCTCTTGGTACATGGGTGACAGGTGAAAATTAGGAGGTGGGGGTGGAATATTAATCAATTTGCAATTGTTTAAGCAAACGTAACCATATATTGGGTATGTTATATGAAAATATTATTGCAAACTCTATTTTCTTTAGTGATATTTTCAATTTATTCATGGATAATGGTTGGCTTAAAGAGTTGCAAAATGATTAATATTCTACAACCCACCTTCTTTTTTCTCCTGTCACACATACACCAAGAGTAATTGGAATCAACCAACAAACCTGGTTGCAAAAGTGGACTTTTCCTAGTTCCCGGATGAAAAAGTAGAGATGTTGAAAGTAAGCCGTTGATAATAACAGTTTGTACTTTATTCTCTGATGATGGCTATGTGTATAACTAACAGTGCTTGGAGTAATTAATATTAATGTAATTTAACATCTTTATAATTTTGTCAATTTTAATTCTTGAGTTTTTAAGATGAATTTTAGCATTCTACTCATTTACTTGCTTATTAACCATTGGGAAAATGGTTGTTGCTTTCGGTCGAGAATGGACCAAATGATGTTCGCATTTTACTATTTTAACCGTTTTTAATGAAATTCTGTAATTTTAGAAGAATTTTTTAAGCGTTTTTAACGAAAATCTGTAACTTTAGAAGAATTTTTCTTTGAATAGGCAATAGAAATGCATAAAATCGTTACAAAAATGCTAAAGTTACAAAAAGGATAGATGCAAATTATCAGATATGAAAAATAAAGTAGAAATTTGGTACTTTCGTGTTATAGCGGACCCCAAAGATGAAATATTTTTCTTTTTGTTTTCATTAATATATTCTAAATTTGGTACTTTCGTGTTATAGCGGCTCCCAAGGATGAATCACCAAGCGACCAAGATTTATCGCCTAATTACACTGCTCAAAACAATTAAAGGATATTGCCGTTTTAGGTGGATTTTGTATCTGGGAAACTTTTTAGCTGATTGATACATGGTCGACAAACATAGTAGGTTATATGAGAATAAATTACACATGTTTGGCAGAAAAAAATGCATTTTATTGCGCATTTGTGTACAAAAGGAAAAAAACACAATTTGTATATGAGAAAAAAAGAATAAGAAAAGGTGTTTTCTTCAAAGAAAATCATTTTCAGTAGGGGGTATGGTTTCCACGGGCGGCCAGCAACGTTGAACACCTTTGAGGCATGGACTCAATGAGGCTATTAATGACGAGTTGGGGTATTCTGCCCCACTCTTCCAGAAGAGTTCTTTCCAGTTCTTGGAGAGTTTGTGGGGGTTGTTGGCGGCCAGAAACTCGTCTTCCTAGAGCGTCCCAAACGTGCTCGATTGGATTCATGTCTGGAGAACACGCTGGCCATTCCATTCGAACGATTCCTTCCTCGAAAAGGAAATCCTCCACCAGGTTTGCACGATGTGGCCTGCAGTTATCGTCCATTAAAATGAAGTTATCTCCGATTGCTGCAGCGTAAGGGACTACAATAGGTCTGAGGATCTCATCCCTATATCGGCGACCAGTCAGAGCTCCATCTCGAATGACGTAGAGGTCAGTGCGCCGTCAATGGAGATGCCACCATACACCAACACTCCTCCACCGCCAAATCTGACACTTTGGTGCACGAACGCAGGATTATTCCCTCCAGATGAAAATACGCCTATTATCCGGATGCACAGAAAAACGGGACTCGTCAGAAAACAGAATATTGCTCAATTCATTTCTCCTCCAGTTGACATGCTCGGTTGCCCACTCCCTGCGGTCGCGACGATGCCTTGATGTTAATCTAACACATACCATCGGTCGGCGAGCATACAGACCTACAGCATGGAGCCGGTTTCGGACAGTCTGAGTTGAAATCGTGGTGCCTGTAGCCGAGCGAAGGTGTTGGAGAAGAGTAGCGTTCATGTTTCGGTGTCTCCGAGCTGTTAACGCTAAATACCGATCTTCATTGGGCGTTGTTGCCCGTTTACGACCTTGCCCTGGTCTTCGGCCTGCACATCCACTCTCCAAAAAACGGTTCCACATCCTGGAAATGACACTTTATGACACTCCAATGGCTTGCGCTACTTCGGCTTGAGTTTGGCCCCCTTCTAACCTACCAACAATTCTCCAAGCTTCTGAATCTGTCAAATGACTTCGCTGAGACATCGTACTCATCGAAACAAAGCAATCACTGAATGCCGATCATCCTTGTCTTCATTCTCTTTTATCCGGTTGAAAGTCAAATTTCATTCGCTGCCGCTGAAGCGACGTTTTTGACGTCGAACTCAAAATTTGCATACTCCACAGTTTGAAAACCAGAAAAATTTGCATTTGTGATTCTCTTCTTCTATTTTCGGCAAAAAAAATTTCGTTTATATCTTTATTTTATATAAAACTTCAAATATCCTTTAATTGTTTTGAGCAGTGTATAAAGCATGTATGACATTATAATAATATATGATATATATATATAACATTTCTTGACGTATGTGGCCAAGCTATAGTCATGTATGATGCATATATGATGTATATATATAACATGTGTATATGATGTATATACGACATATAAGACGTAAATAATATGTGTATAATGACGTATATGGCACGTATAGGAGTGTTTGGAATATATATATGCGTATATAGGATGCATATATAAGCTTTGCGATAATCTTGGCGAAATCATAACTGCAATCTTGGCATAATCATAATTGTGGGGGCCGCTATAACACGAAAATGCGGTATTTTTTTTTTTAATATTTCGGAACATTTTTCCAATGGTTATTGTAATTTGTTAAATTATATATATATATATATATATATATATATATATATATATATATATATATATATATATTTTTTTTTTTTTTTTTTGAAAATTTTTCCTTAAAACTCTTTTTGCTGTACAACTCTGAAGCTAAAATGATTGCAATCACTCAACTCAAACTTTTGCAATCCCCCTCAGCCCAGTGGATAGCATGCTGGCCACAATATGTGAAGCTTGCGCCGAATTTTGTACTAGCGTTGTTTGGGTGACGCACAGTGGAGTATTTGATGCAAAATCCTAGCCAAAAAGGCAGAAATTAAAATTTGCTGAACAATTGTAAAAAGCATATTTTACAATAGGTGACTAACTGGTGTGCCGATCAATGTAGATTTCAGTTTTATGAGTCATATCCGGCAGCTCCTAGCCTCAGTTAAAGTGAAAGTTCCTTTGTGAGAAGACTTATTATTTTTGTTATGTTTCTTTAAATATATACTTTGACACGTGCATTTGAATAGTTTTACTTTTCATGTAGTAAAAAAATAATTAAAATTGGAAATGGGTTTTTTTTAAAGATTTTTAGATCTAATTTATTGAAATATATTATCTAATATCTAATATATTAAAAGCTTTTTAAAACTGTTTCGGGGTTTGTCGGACCATTTTTGAATTATAAACATATTGGTTATAGTTTTGAAGGCACATTTTTGTAAAAAAATTTCCGCATATTGTTGCCATTTTTAGATATTAATGTTTTTTTTTGGGGGGAGGACTGCAAATCTATTAAAAACATTCAAAAACCAGCATATCTATACTAGAGAGACTCAACTTTGGTAAATACTAAATGCAAGTAATATACATATCATATACATTGGTTTATGTAAATAATTAAATGTTTATGTTTAGTAAAATTAACCATATTAAATTAAACATTACTTCTAAATAAAACAAATATATCAACAATTACTTTCCTCTAATAAACAGTAAATAATTAAATAAACGTTGTATTATATATTTATTTTTAAATAAATGCATACATTTATTTAAATACACCAACTTGTATAACCTTAATTAAGTGTATTTACTAATAGTAATGTGAACAGCAATGGCTTTAACTTTAAAACATATGAAAAGTAATTTTGGCCCGGATTTTGCCTCAAATATTCCACTGTGCGGCACGGCGTGCACTGTAAAAAAAAATCCTCAGGTTACTAAAATTTTTTTAGTATATTTGTATTCCACAAATGTTTTTAGTAACCGGTACTAAAAACCGGAATCGTTGCTATCTGTTTTCTAGTATTGTTGCTAGCTGTTTTCTAGTAATTCTTACAGATTTTCTTGTAACTGAGTAAGAATACAAAAAAATTTTTAGTAATTGCAAAAATCAATCAGAAAAACTAAAATTTGTTTAGTAGATCGACCCATTTTTTTACAGTGTGTGCATTGTTTTCAGCGTTCTCCTAGTACGAGAGAACGATAACTCGGGTCACTTTACTTTCAATAGTTCTTCTTGAAGGCCGTCTTTTCACAGTAATATGGCTAATACTAGCCGAAGATTCAAAACTCACATCCCCACTCAAACTTTTATAACTAAAAAGAAACACACACACAAATTCCTAGCAGATTTAGTTGTTATTTATTTCAGTAAAGTGCAGTTTCAGTATCGCAGTAAAGTGAAATGTGTGATGAACATTGTAGTTTAGATGTGAACTATATTTTAACATAATTTTTAACGCTATTTTTTAATGTTTACTTCATCAATTAACTTTCCACAAAACAAGAAGTCAGAGTTAATTTTACACTATAATTTACGTTTATTTATTTATATACACATATATTAATAAACAATTATTCGTTTCAGTTAATACGATTTTCAAAAATCTTGTGAGCAGTATTTTAAAATGCCTTAAATAACTTTCGTTAACTATATTTCAAAAAATAAATTTCCCTTGGTACTTCAAATTGGCAGTTAAAACAAAAATTCCAAAAGCTAATGCAGGTTTTTTTTTTCTTTCAAATTTTACTTAGAATTTACCTCTCTAGAAACTTTAAGAGAGCATAAAATAAGTACATATGACAGCCCTCATAACAAACTTTAAATGAAACTAGAGGAAATGTGTAATTTTACTTCTTAAACTATCAAACGAAGAAAGAAATTGGGAATAAGTTCCTTAAGTTGAATGAAAATAACTTTAAAGTTCCTTTAAAAAACCTTCTTGAGGAAATAGATTGAACTACACTTTTATGTATATCTCTGATCGCAGTATCTTGGGGATTAAATTGTTCATTAGCATAACACTAGACGAAATGAATTTAAGTATTAAATTATTTTTATTTTTCATTTAATGTAGATTATTTGATTAAATACTTATATTTATTTTTAAAAATGCGCATATTAAATATTTAAACAAATCATAAGTTTTTATTTAGTTCTTTATATTTGTATGCATATATTTCTAAACTTATTATTATTTACATATGTTAAATTATTTCTAATTCATTTCTATATTCACTATGTGGTTTAACAACCATTTTTTTAATTCCTAAAATTAGACTTTTTAATTTAATATAGTATATTTTCTTTAAAAATGTGAATTCTCAGTTAAAATGTAATACTAATAGAATTAATTTGCAAATTTTCGTAATTTAAAATTACATAGAAGAGTTCTCAAAACTGTGTTCCTATATCCAATTTATTAAAACATAAATTATAACGAAGACATAAAAAAATAACAAACTTCATAAAAGAGAAATATACTAATATTAAAATAGATATCATTTAAAATTGAAAATTCCTTGCATATTATTGCATATTATTGGGCTTGGCGATGTTCTGCAAAATGATGTAAGTACTATATACATTGATTTGTTTTTCTTGGGGGCATTTTTCACTCAAAAGAATTTATAATAAATCTATGATCTAATTAAGAATGTTTATTTAGGATAAAAAGATTTGAACAATGCAATTCAAATTTCATTATCTTTCTTTTGTTGGAAATCGCTATACATAAATGTTTTAATTTTAAAAAATTTCAAAATAATACTACTTTAAGAAAGAGTTCAGAAATATTTTTCAGAGAATTCATTTAAAACATTAATGCGTTCCAATATTATATTAAAAAATTTCTGTTCTGCAGTACACAGAGAAAAATAACACTTTCGATGTTTCTATTTTGTTAAATCGATGTTTTCATTTTGTTATGAAACGTTTTGTTTCAAATATGACGAACCAACACTCTAAAAACGACATTTTCAGAACTGAGCCAAAAATACTCAAATTTGAGTATGCCGCATAGTTAAACTGGTTCTGAATCAAAATTACTCAAGTTTGAAACATGTATACACTCATTTCTGAAAACATGCACACACTCAAGAATAAAACATTATGTGCTCATATTTGAGTATGTCCATGTTTCAAAAATGAGTATCTACTGACTTCTATGTGCTTCTTTTTGAGTATGCCATGTTTCAAAAATGAGTTTGAACTGATTATAATCATTTTTGAGTATGTCCAGGTTTCAAAAATGAGTATAAACTGACCTCCATGTGCTGAGTTTTGAGTATGTCCATGTTTCAATATTTTGAGTATTTCTGGTATTTCAGAATTGAAAGCTTTGGCTCGTCATATTTGAAACAAAAAGTTTCATAACAAAACGAAAACTTCGATTTACTCAGATTTGAAAGTGGCATTTTTCTCAGTGAATGCTTTCAATTCTGAAATACCAGAAATACTCAGCATATTGAACGATGGACATACTCAAAACTGAGCACATAGTGGTCAGCTCATGCTCATTTTCAAAACATGGACATACTCAAAAATGATTACAATCAGTTCAAACTCATTTTTAAAACATGGACATACTCACATATGAGCATATGTTGTTTTATTCTTGAATGTGTGCATGTTTTCAGAAATGAGTATATACATGTTTCAAACTTGAGTAATTGATTCGGAGCCATTTGTGTACAGGGTATTCCAAAATTCTTGAGCGCATTTCATGTTTGAAATAAATAAGAACAAAATGAGGTACGTATACATGTTTATTGCTTTCTTGGAAAGACAATTTAAAACAGTTTTACACAATAACATTATAAACATTATTAACATGAACAATAACTTCCTTCGCGTTACCCATTATTCCAAAAAGCATTCTTTATCTTTTGAAACCTGAGAAACCAATATCTTTTCGAGATTTAATGAAGCATTTATAAAACCAAAGTTTCTTTTATTGCCACTGATTTTCATAAATATTTTGCAATACTTTTTATAGTGCTATAATAATAACTTTGCCATATTACTATAATAATAATCGCCATCTATCGTCTCGTGTGGAACTTATTAAATGTTTAAAATGTTGTTGTGTAAAACTGTTTTAAATGGTTTTTCCAAGAAAACAATAAACATGTGCGTACTTCATTTTTTTTTTTCAAACATGAAATGCACTCAATAAGTTTGGACCACCCTGAATTTTTATATTGCATAATGTATTTTGTTTAATTACACATTGAATATGTTAACCCAAAATATTTTATCATCGTGTTATTCTTATTAGGCGATTTATTTTAGTCAATAACTATATTTAGTTTTCATCATTTCAACTGGCCTTCTGGCGCTCTTTTTTACTCAAACTGTCAGACCAAAATTTTGCAAAATACTTTTTGAAAATGTTTCGGAACATATGAGGGGGTTAGAATGACAGTGTAGTAAGTCAATATTTTGTAATTTGAGAAGTGAAGGGTTTTGTGAAACTTGTCGCATTACCATTGCATTAATTGTTCCAACTTGTTTTGCCCTCTAGCGACTCTCTAAGTGAACTATGACTTATTTGACTGAATAGAAATTAATATACGTTCAGAGAAAATATGGTAATCTAGATTTTTTCAAATTTGTGACTTACTCCACTGTCATTCTAACCCCCTCATATATTCTCTATATACTTCACATACCAATTATGTTGTTTGAACAGTATTCTGATCTATTTGCGGAAAATGCTCTTATTCTAGTTTTCATTTTTCGTTTGATACAAAAATTGATAGGACACAGTCACTCATTTCATATTTGCAACTTCCTATTATCAACTTCATAATTGCAAGCTTTATATTGGTCAAAGCAAGAGTTTGACAAATAAGGTCGCCAGATCACCACTGGTGATTAAGCTTTTTGCCTGGCGACCAAGTTATTTAATCTGGCAGGGTTTTTTTTTTTTTTGTACAAAAAATTGACTAAGAAATTAGCACTGAGGGCATTTTTTCTCTCCCCCAAACCTACTCGTACTTTTAATGGAAGAACCAAGTTTAAAAGACATTTTCCATCCCATGCACAGAAAACGCCATTTATTTCCGCTCCAGCCAGCTAGCAAATTATGTGATTAGAATGTGAAGGTAGGAGAGGAATTTTCAATAACACAGTAAGAAATAATGTCAATCTCTGTGGCATCTAAAATTGGATACAATGCTGAAAAAATGCCGATTTTGACAGGAAAATAGGCAAAATAACATTTTATTGCTTCACTATTTCACCAATGGCCCCCTCATCAGATATAGATTTTGTAGCACTCAACTATCCTGATATTTGAAGCATTCGATAAAATCAGCATTTCTGGAACATGCCAGTTAATTCAGCCTACTTATTTATTTTATTCTTTTTAGAGATATAATTGTCATAAGTTTCATTAGAAAACCTAGTTCATATTATATATATTTTTTTTTTCTGAATTAATTCATAAAAAACTTTTGTGCTTCCAGATTTTATCAAATTTGTAAAGCCGTGGTCAAAGCAAATTCTGAAGTGGATGCAATATGATGCATAGTTTCGAAATGTTACATTGTTACTGAAACTATTTTACAATGAACATAGTTAGAATCAATTAAGGCACTAAATCACAATATTACAAATCCCCTCCTCAAAATGACGGATATTTCTTTTATGAACAGCAAAATTCCAAATATTTCGCAGAATGTCATTAACTAATCCGTGTTTCTACGCCTGTTTGAAAACATTCGTTGACGAAAATATTTTACCGTGATTAAGGGAACATTACACGAGAGACATATTATATGAATGTCAGGATGATATATAATTATCACATACTTGAAGCTTCTGTAAATCTATTTCTGGTAAAAAAAAATCCATAGGTTACAATTCATATTTTTCGAAAATTAGTTTTAAAAATATATATTTTAGAAATTAATTTTCGAAAAAACTATAAATTGTAACGTATGCATTTTTTGACGAAAAAAAAAAATTCTAGAAGCATCAAACATAGAAGTACAATATTGCAACTCATTCCTTCAAGTTAGGCCGCACCAGTGGCTGAAAGGTTCTGTTCTGGAAGCTGGTAGACGGGAAGTGCTGGGTTGAAATCCATGTCGCGCTCATCGACCTAACAGTTCGGAGTTTTTCGTGGTTTTGTTCTAACCTTGCCGTAAATACGGTTAGGATCCCTTAGACTGACCCCCACGGAGGGCACTCCTCCTAGGGCCTATATCCCAAGAGTAGATAATCGGCCGTCATAAATCAACCAACCATTCCTTCAAGTTGTTTTTGAGTTATTCTTAAAAACTATTCGCATTGATATCTGTTTTTACAATGACTAAAAATGATTTTTCTTCATTAAAATTCCAAACTTCAAAACAGTATAATTCCTAAACTAGTTAACCAAATGGCTTCCCGTTTCGTACCCGAAGGTAACATTTACTGATAAAAACCTAATATGATACCAAAATTAGATTTTAGTATTAAAAGGTTTTAAATTTGGTATAATTTTTATATATGGATTACCCCGTAAGCAAAATTGAAGTATAGTATTTATTAGCATTCGTTATTACTGATCGACTCTGATACCAGTCATTATTTTTATGCGGTGATTTGCAGCAGAGTTATAAGGGGATGGGAGTTTTTTAATTCCAAGGATGTGGATGTCTTTGCATTATATTTGCTATTTTTAAAGTTAAGAATAACTAGAAAGAAAAATCATGCGTCAAGCATATATTATGAAGCACTTTCCAATACAATGAAAATACTGTAACGAAACTTCCCCATTTAATAAGATGGAAATTAACAATTTGGAAAACGCATATAACACATATGAAAACCCGATTTCATCAGTTATCATACACAATCTAAAAAATATCAAAATATATAATAGCCCTGTAAAAGATCTATAGATTTATATATATATTGCATAGTATGCTAAAATTTAGTTCAGTTAGGAAACGCATAACGCAGTTGAAAAATTCCCTTCAGCAATTTCCGTCAATAAGTGGAACCGCAACTGAAAACGCACTTCCACTAGTTATCGCTGATGGACAGTACTCTAACCGAATTTTTTGTGTGTCCCTGTAGATGAAAGATAAATGCTATGCACACCAATTCTACAGTAAGCTACTTATTGCGCACCTCACTGATATATAGCAATTTCAATATGTGTGAAATAATCTAACATCATTAAAATACACCGCAAACGATTTTTCCCCCCATAGACCATAATGTAGCGGAATTCTTTTGAGTGTCCCTATAAACGAACTGTAAATGCCACACGCTTTTATGTTGTATGATTTCAGGCGTATTATGTATATCTATTGAAAAAAAAGAAAACTTCATTAGAACGCAGAAAAACTATTAATCTTTCAAACTGATGCTTTCTTTAGATTCGTCTGTAATGTAGTAAAAACTGTTACAATGATGTAAACCATTGTAAATAAATGCAAAATGTTCATCCTAAAATTTATCCAAATTAACTGGACGAAACAATTTCTGAAAACATAAACAAAATATACGTAGACAAATAACTAAACGTTTAGTACGTCCGACAGGGAGAGTGACACGATTAAATGCTGAAGTTATTAACATTTCTTCCTCTCCGGTTAGAATTAGTTACAGACAATTGAGATATTTATGTATCTAAATCTTTGTAAAGTTTCCAAGCTATCATCTTATATTACGTAATTAAAAACAAAGAACAGATGATAATAACAAAGATAAATACTTACATTCTTATCATAGTTCCACATGTTAACTTTTTAATAAATTTCAAAATAGGAATTTTTAGGGGAAATGCTGAAAATATTAAAATATAAATTTTATAGTTAATTCTAATATATTTAAATTTAATAATTTGTTTTCTTTAATTAATTTTAAGAAATTTATAATGTTTTGAAAAATGAGGAAGGATTAATTTATCCACAGGCAAAACAGTGCATAATAAATGCGTTTTTTTCTAATCAAGAAATGTTCATAAGAAAAAAAATGATATAAAATATGTAAATTATATTCTTTTAGTTTTTCTTTATCAGAAAAACGGTACAAAATTAAACTTCTTTTTTTCAAATGAAATTGCTTCATGTTTAATATCTTTAAAATAAAGAAACCTCAAAGATATCCTGGGGAGATGAATTTTCATACAACTGTACACTGTTAATTTCACATATTGCTTACAGTATATGTATATATAAATAAGTTTATACTTGCATAATAAAATTTTTAATTGGTATACAAGGTGTCCCAAAACACTGACATCGACTTTTATACTGATCATAGACATATATTATAAATTGCATAGTTACGTAAAAAAGAGTACAGAATTTTATGAAATCGGTTAAAATTTTCAGCGGATTAAATTTGAAGAAATACAAAATTTAAATTTTTATACAGCACCCCTGTACAAAAAATTTCCCAATTAGTAAAATTGCCCTATAAGGTCATGTACAGAATGTGAGCATTTTATCATAAAACGTCACAAGAGATATGAAAATACATAAATGCTGATTTAAACCACTTTTAGATGCCTGAAAAATAGTTCGTAAGGGGGGGAAATTATGTCGGATGATCGCGTTTCAGGGTTCATATACAAATTACGAAAGAAAACTGTGATTGCGTAAATAAATAATAATTGCGCTATTTATTGGTACAAAAGTATCTAAACGGTGTAGAAATAATAACTGTACGCAAAGATTACAAAGCTTGCGAATGTGTGCCGCTCTGATCAGAAGTAGATATTTGCATATGCAACCATTTCTAAGCTGTTTTAATGTTCACTGACTGTGCCATTTCCAAGTTTTATTTTTGTAATTCATCATGTAAAACTTTAAGGTATTTTTCAGGAAGCATAGTTTTGTAAATTTATAAATAAAACTAAAAATAAGAGCCATATTTTATTTGCTTATGATCCATTTCTGCATTGCGCCATCTGCACTCTAGCTGTAAACATTTACATTTTAATTTATGATTAACCCCTCATCAACTTTGCTTAAATATATCTCTGCGACTTTTTGATGATAAAATGCTGAAATTTTGTACATGACCTTTTTAGCGTATGGAGCATATTTTACTCATTGGAAAAAATTTTGTACGGGGACCGTATAAAAATTAAAATTTTGTATTTCTTCAAATTTAGTCCCCTGAAAATTGCAATCGATTTCATAAAATCCTGTACCTTTTTTTACGTAACTTTTTAATCTGTAATATATAGCTATGATCCATACTTAAGGAATAAAAGACGAGTTCAATATTTTTGGGACACCCTGTATAGTCACACTCATGCATACAAAAACACGTATGCATACAAAATCCATATTTAAACATTTATTTTTAGATCAATTGTACATATATAAATTAACCAGGAAATTACACACGTTAAAATTAAACCATTAAACAGAAGATTATATATATATATATATATATATATATATATATATATAAACATAATTTATATATATATATAACTTTACACACATATATTTACTACATTAAAGGAGATGGTAGATAAGAATTTATTTTGGGTCACACGACAGATATAAAAATCTATTTTCTAAGATGTTTTTATTTCTTCAAGATAATGAACTATCTATTACTGCCTGCATGATTCATTTTCGCTTGAAGATTGAGTACTTTTCCATAGGGTTATTGGATTTTTTTTAAGCTTGGCGAAATTCGGGATTCAGAAGTGAGAATTGATGCCAAATTATATAAACAGCTGTGAAAACAAACCTTATGAACGTTCATGGTTGTTGTGAAAAATAAAGTAAAACATATGCATATACAAATTACGATAATGTTATAGGCACTTTTCTATCAAAATAAAAAGCAAATTGGTTTAACTGAAACACATTAAAATTTTCTCAATAAATCAATGTTTCTAATCTTGTATAACACATTTAAACATCTTCAAACAAAACTCAATCACAACTTCTGTAAATCTAGATCCTAAGTTATATGAAAACTATCAAAACAACTTAGAAAACACGAAACAAAATATACTTTATCGAGGTGCCAGAAATCAATATATAACTACTCATTTTTCTTTTCATACACATGTAAATTACATATATAAATTGCACATAAATAAGTTACATTTCTAATTGCACTATATGTAGAAGTTTAAATACAAACATTATTACATATGTTTAGTTCAGCTTTAATTGATTCAATTGAAATAATTAAAATTTTCTCAATAAATCAATGTTTCTAATCTTGTATAACACATTTAAATAATCTTCAAATAAAAATAAATCACAATTACATCCTAATTTACATTGCAGCTATCAAAACAACTTAGAAAATATAAAATAAAATTGACTCTATATATCATGCGTCATAGAACCAAAAATCAATATATAACTACTCATTTTTCTTTCCACACACATGTAAATTACGTATACAAATTACACATAAATAAATTACATTTGTAATTGTATATGTAGAACTTTAAATGCAAACATTATTACATAATTTTGTTTCAACTTTCCATAAATTTACATACATAATTAAATTGTTAAATAGCAAAATTGCAATCTCTTATTTCTCGATAACAATCTATCCTATTGTCAGTTCCAAATTCCAAACATCTTCACAGACAGTCGTGAAGTAATCTCATTTCCTACGCCTGCTTGACAGATTTCATCCGTAAAAGTATTTTCGTTTGACGTATGAAGACGTATGATATAAATGTCTGGAATGAATATAATTATCGCTTTTGTCCTTCATCAGCATAACTACTAGACTATACCTCCCAGTTAAAATCATAATTGGAATTCTGCTGAACTTCATTTAGTGAGAAATCGATATGAATTTCACAAACTTCGATATGAATTGGTGTTCATATACACAATTATGATACTTCACTTAAAGAAATAAATGATTGATTTTTCGAATTTTCAGCTGTGATTTTTATCGATTGAGTAGCTACTGTTTTCAATCAAGACAAAAATGGCATTAAATTTATCATCAAAGCAACCCTATCAAGAAAATATTTTCTTTTTTTATATAAGGGTAGATGTTATTTCCATTCGTTAAATAGCATTGTTTCCAAACACTGTAAAACACTCCGATTAGGGACGATTCTCAAATTTAAACTTATATATATTTATCAAATTGGAATTTCATCGGAACATCCATGACCAAAGATTTGAATAAAATGTCACACTTAATTTCAAATCTATTAAATTTTTTTTCAATCCGTTATAGCGTTTAACGGGTTTTATTTTTATTTTTATTTTTATTTTATTTATTTATTTATTTATTTATTTAATTTAACATGCCGCTTTATAAGGCAAACAGAATCCCCACCATTGATAAAAGGGAACTTCCACGATTTTCCAAAGGAGGCTGAGAAAAGGATATTAAACAGTAAAATTTCTAATATTGTTATTTTACTAGCTCACCCACCCGGCGTTGCCCGGAACCGTGGTAATAACCATAAATATACCTAAAATCAGTATTAAATGCTTTTATATTTTTAAACGGAATTCCTTCCAATTAAACCTTAGTTTGCGGCCCCATTGTCTTCGGCAACGTACCCTCGAATTTTTATGGTTTTATAGTTTTAAACGAAAATCCATTAAAGCGAACCTAAAGGTGGAGCTAAAGTTCTACACACGATCCGGTCTGTTTTTTGTAAATGAACTTTAAATTTGTATGATTATATATTTTTAAACGAAAATCTAACCAAACGAACCTATATTTGAGGTCCCACTGCTTTCAGCTGCGTACACCGGGGATGCTGCACATGCTTCGGTCTGATTTTGCAAACGAAACTCTAATTTATAATTATTAAACGATAATCTTTCCAAATGTACTAAGGGAATCCGTTATAGTGATTGTCGATTTAATTTCTTGCATTTAGATATGCCCAAAAAGTGCGCTAAATAAGTGGTTTGTTTTTGTTTCTAATATTTGTGTCCGGGAAAAGGATGCGGCAGTTTTAAAATGCAGATAAAAAAAAAACAGAAAACTTGAAAAGAAATCAAAAACACGAAAAACAGCGAGGATCGAACTTCGGGAAACATTTTTTAAAAATAGTAAATAATTAAAAAAATAATTAAAAATATTAATATTATATTTTAATAACAAATATTAAATTTTAATATTAATTTAAAAAATACACCGTTAGAAAGAAAAGGGTACCCCCAAATAAGTGGCCATTTTATCATTTTTTTTCTTCCTGGGAGCGATTGCGACAGCAGAAAAACGGAAAACTTGAAAACAGACGCATGTCTAGTAAAAAAAAAAAATTAAATATTAAATATTAATATTTTTTTAACGAAAGGTACCGTTGGAACCAAAAAGATAAAACTTTTTTTTTAACTCTATGGGAACCTGGCGATCACGGTTTGATTTCAAAATGCAGTAAGAACCAAACGTTTCGCTTCTACGTCTGTGTAAAGAACGGAGGAAAGGCCATAGATGGACAGGCATAATCGCCAGAACGAAGGAAGCTTGCCATTTTATGATGTCCATTATGGTTTTTAATTAATATATCCTCTGATTACCAAAAAATCCAAAAACTGGCTTCGAGGTTCAGAACTTCAGATATGCAGTCACATACCTGCCAAATCTTATTGTTCTGTGCTGAGCTGTCTCTTTAGAACACAGCACACACACTTGCACATAGGCAGACAAACAAACTTCTATTCTTATATTTTAGATTTGCGTGTTATCAAACAAAATACAGTAAAACATGTTTAATATATTTTTCTCTTTTACACGTACTTGTTGATTGTATGACGATTTTCACTGGCCTCACCTAAATTAATGTTCCATTTCTATGTTCAGCTGTGATTTGTATTGACTGAGTAGCTGATTTTTTCAATTAAATCAAAAATTGCATTACATATCTTATAAAAACATTCCGATCTTTAGATCCTTTTTTCCAACAGAGTACCTATTATTTTTATTTCTTAAAAAGCAGTGTTGCCAAAAATTATAAAACTCTTCAATTTATTAATTTTTCAATTTATAAAGATTTTTTAATTACAAACCATATGCAATGAATTAAAATTTTAAATTAATGATTTTATTTTACATCGATTATACTTTTGTTGTATATTATTGTGATTTTTATTTTTATTATTTATTTTGTATTCCACACCACAGCATAGAAAGAAACCCTGATCATGAAAAAAGGATAAGCAACAAGACTATGAAAAGCGTACAAAATCAAAGACATGGTAAATTGAAATCATTTAAAAATAAACACATTTTAATTACGCATAATCGAAAAATGTACAAAAATTAAAAAGCATTTATTAACTTTAGCCACACTAACACATTAAATATGCCAAAAATCTCTTTTGTTTCTTTTCTCTTCAGTGTATAATTCATTGATGGATATGAAAGAGGAGGGGGGGATATATGACTCTGATTGCTTTTTTATTTTATGTATTGCTGTTTTCAACTTTTTTTTCATTTTGAACACTTTCTAAGATAGTTGAAAAGTGTTTATGAATTAGGTTTGTCTGGCCGTCTGCCCGTGCTCTAACTCTCGTAAATATACCCAAATTACCATGTAATTTTTATATATTATTGAGGTTTAGTATAGAATGTTCGGTATAGATAGTGAAATGCGTATAATTTATAGTTCGTTTACAGGGACGCACAAAAGAATTCCATTACATTATGGTACATGGTAAAAATCGTTACAATTCTGGCTAATGATAATACAATACTTCAAACAGGATAAAATTGATATGTATCACTAAGGTAGACAAAACATTATTTCTCAGGAGTATAGAATAAGCAGCCTTTATACATTGTTTACAGGGACGGATAAAAAATTACATTATGATATTTGGGGAAAAATCGTTCGGAATGCGTTTTAATAACATTATGATATTTCAAACATAATGAAATTAAAAAGTTTCACTGAGGTGTAGTACAACATGTTTTCTCTAAAACATGGAAGTGGGTAGAATTTATCGCTCATTTACAAAGACGCGCAAAAGAATCCAGTTACAGGATAGACTATAATCGATTTCATTGAACGGTAAAGCTAGGATAGTCTACGCACAATTCAAAAGAATAACAATAAAAAATCTAAATATTAATTTTTTTCTAAACTATCCATGAATAATTTTTACTTCATTTGTTTTTTATGCATTTCCATTGCTATTTTGTTGTTAGGTTGCAATTTAATAGAACAGTTGTAATAAAACCAAGAAAGCTATATTGCGCAATCTGTCCTTACAGAGTTGGTGTGATTGCGCACATGGGTAGGAGAGATTGTTACTAATAATAACTACAATTAAATTGTTAACAATAAAAATTACACTTAAATGACATTGTTGTAAGATTTTTGTGAAGAAATATTATTGTATTAGGAGTGAATATTTCAACCTAATGATTAAAGAATCAGATAAAGAAAATAATTTTAAAAACGATTAAAAATTTTTAATCAAAGGAAAAAAATTAAAGAATCAGAACAAGCAAGTCCAGATAAGATTACAAAATAACATTATGTTACTTAATAACACGTTTAACTTAAAATTAGTCCATTTTCATTTTTCATTTTTTATGCAAATTTACTAATAAGCTGCGTAATCTCTCCTAGCATGGAAACTAATGGGAACAATGAGCCATCTCTCCTAAGTAGCAGATTCGCAAACTCTCCAATTTTGGTAGGAGAGATTGCGCGGCCTTTTATTTGAACATGGCCGCTACTAAAACGAATCATTGATATTCACATTGTTAGTCTAGATTAGGAGCTTATGAGAAATCGTTTAAGTTTAAAATATTTTGTACTACTGACATTGTATAGAAATTCTGATGAATAGCTATGAAAATTAAAGCACTTACATTGGGAAAACAAAACAAAATAGCAATGTTTTATCTTAGACGCTCAAAACAATCAACGTGCACTTTCAAGTAGACACTTCACTACTGCTGTTGTACAACTACCTGGAGTCGCTGAGCACTCACTCTTCTCTTTTCCCCCGAACCTCTCTGTGCGCAATCTCTCCTACCGCGCCATCTCTCCTGGCTTTACCTTATCAAAAAAAAAAATTCTTAATAATATTCTGTCTTATACATGATTTTTTTTTCTGTTTTAAAATGCATAATGGTCTGGAAAAAATTTCATATCATGCAAAGTTTATAAAGATTTATGAGTTTATGCAAAGTTGTAATGCAAAAGTTCATCAGTTTTGACGAAAATTTTAAAATTCGAAAGTTATTTAATAATAAACCAATGTTCTTATTTAAAAATTACTTTTTTCCAATTCATTATTTATGTATATTTATGAAATATATATTGGAACAAAATATTATTTAGCGATGCTTCATGCAACAATTTTTAGATGCTTTCAGAATGTTGCCTACAGTAGGTAGTGTGTTTCTGACTGAATTATTGTATACGTCCTCCACTTTGATTGATGTCACAACATTTAACGTAAAGCAAAGAAAATCTATTAAAACCATTGCAATATTGCCTTCATTATCCGTAATAGTTCTGAAAGAAACTTCGAGTTCTGCCAATTCAATATTTAAGTATATTTATGAAATATATATTGGAACAAAATATTATTTTGCGATGCTTCATGCAACAATTTTTAGATGCTTTCAGAATGTTGCCTACAGTAGGTATTGTGTTTCTGACTAAATTATTGTATACGTCCTCCACTTTGACTGATGTCACAACATTTAACGTAAAGCAAAAAAAAAAATTAAACCATTGCAATATTGTCTTCATTATCCGTAATAGTTCTGAAAGAAACTTCGAATTCAGCTTCAAATGATGTACCACCAACCAGAAACGACGACCGATTATGGCCGACGACGAAGCGATATATTTAAAACAAATAAGTTATTCTCCACCCCATGTTGTTATATGATTTAGATTTGTTTCTGTACACCTGATTTGAGCTTTCGTTTTTTTTCTAGATACTTCACAACCACGCTGAATGTATATCAACCCTTAACGAACGAATGAGATACCACCAAACAGCAGCGACGACCAGAGACAAACGATATGGGTGTCCCAAAAGTCTCCGTACAACTTCAAAAATTTGTTACAAAAAAAAAAAAAAAAGGTGTACAGCAAAAATAACTACAACAGTACATAGAGTAACTTAAAAAAAATTTCTACTGCCTTAGTATGCTTGTGCATGAGATCCTTTCGTTACACGAAGAATATCAAGTCGATATTCCAATTCCATCCACGTGCGTTTCAGCATGTTAACATCAACAGTAGTTACAACTGTTTGATGAAATCCCAACAAAATTTAATAGTCTCATGGAATTGAAACAAAAGATCCAAACAGCATTAGCTACTGTTGATGTTAGCATGCTAAAGCGTTCGTGGATTGAATTGGAATATTGTCTTGATATTCTTCGTGCTACGAAAGGATCTCACGTTGAAGTTTACTAAGGCAGTAGAAAAAAATTTTTTAAGTTACTCTATGTACTGTTGTAATTATTTTTGCTGTAGGGCTATTATTTTTTTTTTTGTAATAAATTTTTGAAGTTGTACGGAGACTTTTGGGACACTCTATATTTTAGATTAAATAAGTAAATTTCCACCCCATGTTGTTATGTGATTTAGATTTGATTCTGTATACCTGATTTGCGCTTTCGTTTTTCTTAAATATTTTACAAAAACGCTGCATGTACATCAACCCTTAACGAACGAATGAGGTACCACCAACCAGAAACAACGACCAGACAAACGATATGTTTTAGAATAAATAAGTAATTTTCCATCCCACGTTGTTATGTGATTTAGATTTATTTCCATACACCTGGTTTACACTTTTATTTTTGCTAGATATTTTTTATCCAAGCTCTATTATATATTAACCCTTAACGAGCGAATGTCGCCATATTCGCGACAGCCAATATTTATTGTCGCATGTGTGTTGTTTCCAATTATTTTTAGCACTACTTTTTCTGATAATCGTTTTATGAATGTTTTAATTGTTGAACTTTTCATTACATAAGGTGAAATTTTCTGTGTAAAAATGCTGGTGTCTAAATTCAAGTATTTTGCACCATCTATACGAAATGTATACGTGCAAAATCCTTGAATTTGGACATCAGTATTTTTGTACAGAGAATTTCGCCTTATCCAATCTCAAAATTTCTGCGTAAATTCACGAAAATAATCGGATTGATAATGGAAATGGAAAACGGCTATATTTTCGTTCAGGGAGAAAAGCTTTGTCTGCTTGTTGCAGCATTATGTCTCGGCAAACTTCAAACTAACGCGGTACAATGCATGTCCTTCTCTTTTAGCGAATTCGTTATACAGATAGGTTTCACAGAGACTCCATTCAAGCAAATCTTATTTCAAAAGACATACAGATCAATCTTTCCATCCTTTAAAAAAAGTAATTGGGAGATTTAAATTCGACAAACCTGTATTCTATATATTATATAATATTTTAGTAAACTTTTTCTGAAAACATTTATAAAATTAATAACTCACATGTAATTTGTAACAATAATAATTTCGAACATTGTTCAATTATAGCAGGCAGAAAATATTAGGAACACCGTGAGAAATTTAATTTGCAAAATTTGTTTTAACTAAACAAGGTTCGCACACTCTTTGGAATGTCTAAGGACTCTGGCATCACTATTAATGATAAGAAAATTTCTATATATTTTCTTAAACACAGAATTCGTAACTATCACGTTCATTCAGATAATTTGCAATAATTTTCTGCAGTTAAATACGGCGAAAAAAAACTTAAAATTTTGTAGTATACATCTGCGCAAATCCTGATAGACATTTTTTAAATATTATTTTAGATGTGTATGTTTTTAACAAATATATAAAACATTCAAAAAACTCTCAGCTTTTTTCAGTTTACATTTTTTTCAATTACATATTTTAAAATATCTCTTAAAAATTCCCATTGTTTAATTTATTATTCATAAGATCCAAACAAACAACTTATAAATAATATAATATAAATCGATTTCGAAAGCATACCGTTAACAATGGCTATAAACCTCAGGGTATCGGAAACGAAGATTGTGAAAATCTTTAATCTTGTTTTTACTTCTTCAAAAGGTAAATATTAATAAAAAACATCTTTCTTTAATAATACAATAAAAAAAAATATTCCGAGAATTTCTTCTAAATGTCAAGAATTTATTAAAATATCACTCTTTAATCGAATATTTCGAAAACATGCATTTATAAATCTTTATGTAATGCTTATCTTTAGATAAAGAGCTTAATTTTTGCACTTCATATAAAAAACTTTTGTTTCATTATAATCTTCAGAAACAAATTTTTGTCACACATAATTTATCAGAAGCTATGTTTCTATAGCTATTGTTTATATTATAGTTATGCTATTGTTTCTATTGTAAAATTTAAATATTATGTGTACTTGATTTATATTCGGAAATTTAAATTTGAAAATGCAATTGCAATTTAAATATAATTCTAGACTTTTAAATTTTTAACCATCTATTAAGATAGCTGTGAAAGTAGTGGACATTGGTTAAACGTTATTTCCTTAATTTTAGTGCACCATTCTTAGTTTTTGTAACCGCGAATAGAGTCCTGCACGAATCCTGGCCGAATCTGAAAATTCTGCTTAAAATCAACACTACCCAAACGTGACAAATAACAATTCGTCAACCCGAAATCTAACCTGAATCCAACATTCCTCAACCCAAACCCGAAATATTCAAAACCGAATCCTACCTGAACCCAAAGAGAACAAAACAATCCATACCGTAATACAATTATGAGAAAAGTAATCTGCAATTATATCTCTAATATTAATTTTAACTTTTTTGTATATAAACAAACACATATACGATCATTAATAATCAAAATATATAGTTTTTTCATTAAAAAAATATTCAATATTTCATTTTGTGTTGCCTATACCGAAAGTATCAAAACTCAACCTAAAACCGACCAGAACCCAAAACATTTAAAATCAACCCGACCCTCCACCAAACAAATTAGGACACGACCCGACCCAAACCGCGGATCTGGTTAAGTTGGGTAATTACTGCTTGCAATGTTGTAGTACTTTTAATTCCTTAAAAGTAAAAAGTTAAATTCTCATAAGTCGGGGCGCTTTCACAAAAAATTACACAATGCTTTCTCTTATAAATGTTAAATGATAATGTTAACTTTAAAGCTTTGACTAGAGGATATACGATTATGAATTTAACAGTTAATTGTACAAGGATAATATTTTATGACTTAGTTTTATGTAGTTCAATTTTATAGGAGTACATTTTATTCCCAACAGTAATCATGCTAAATTTTTTAGCCGAAAATTTATATAGTTGTATTTTACATGCTAATAATTTTTAAATACTATTAGTTATCGGACCATTTTTTAATTGATCTATTGATGGAATTTAATACTTTTGAATACAATTGAAAAATATTTATGATATTTGTTTGTTTGCTCGTCTGGGATATTTGTTCCGTTATAATATATGTATGCTTGAATCGCCACGAAATTTAAACATATAACTAAGAGCAATTTGAATTATTTTGAAAAGGCGTGTTTAGCATTTATTTCACTGGGATTTCTCACCAACGCTCCTAAACTTACAGTATAAATAGAACTACCCGACAATCAATGAATTTGTCAATGCAGTTAGATAGTGACGTTGCATGATTTAAGTAGATTTTATACTCTGCCCCGATTGAATAATTGCTTTTGAGTTGCATGTAAATTGCTTTCAAGCTTATGGTTGGCAGTTTGATTTTCCTATGACCGTTACTCTGCTAATTGTATTATGTTGTTTGAGATATTTTTGGTGTATGTTGTGAGAAATTTAACGTAATTTCTGAATACACGCGGAATGAATTACATTTATTGTTTACAAGCTAACAGCATTTATAACATTCTGTATGCTATACAGAAATATGAAGACTTTATAACAATATGTAATATGGGAAATCTGAGTTATATTCTCCTAATATAGGAAAGAGTTTATGTGTGACGTATCATTTTCCATACTTTATTTTCATCATAATTGACAATAAAAAAATTTTTTATTAAAACGGAGACATTTAATACTTATGTAAAAATATTAGAACGACGTTTTCAATTTTTCTATATAAAAAAAGCGATGGAAAAAAAATTCGCAGTAATTTTTTAATAAAAACCACATATTACTATTTGTTAGTTATTTTGCAATTTTCAGTACCAACTACAGGTAAAAGACATAAAATTTTTATTATATATTGCATTATTTCCCACACAAGGTTATTAATAGAACAGCTATGTAAATAATTATAAATTTTTAAACGTTTTTCAATAACTTTTTTAAATGTCTGTTTTAAAATACAAAAAATTAACAAACAAAAACTTTTTTATTTAAAGTAAACAATACAGTCAAACCTCGTTAACACGTAAACGCTTAATGCGAATTACTTTTAGCACGAACTGTTTCCGATTGCCCCGTCCAGTTGTATGTAATCTATTTAAGTTCGGATAACACGAACTGCTTTTAACATGAACAAAAAAAGTTCCCCCTTGAGTGTTCGCGTTAACGAGGTTCGACTGTAATACACAAAATATGAGTTACTGCACTAAATATAGTAAACTTCAATTGTTATAAGTATCGCTGGTCTTAATAATATCGTTTAAAATGAGAAAATAACATACCCCATGCATTAAATTTATAAGCAAAATCCACCAACATTAAAATTTAAATTAAATAATTTCAAATAAAACAACAAACAATGAAATTATAAAATATGTTTATGCTCTTTTAATGAATATTTTTATAATACTTTTAAGAAATCAAATTTTGTCAATAACTAAAAGTGAAAAATATTTTTTAAAGCATAGCAATCTTAAAACTTGCGTTAGCTAAAATCAAAATTCTTTATTCTTCATCATACCTTATTGAATTTCAGGACGTTCTCTAAAAGGGAATAAATTTAGAATGATCGATTACTCAACCCTGGAGCAATCATTTATCCCAGCAGCATATGATAAGACCATTTTCTAATCAGATATAGTCATTTAGAAAGAAGTAACCCGAATATCGGAATGATGATTTCTTCAACGTTGAAAAAGTTTTTCCTGAAGAACACGGTACTTAATTAAACTATTTATTAAAACTGCCATGTGAAGTTATTTGAAAGGATATTTTAAAATGAATACAGGAAAAGCCAATCTTATTTGAATACCTTATGTTTGAATTGTGTTTTTTAATCTCATTTTCGTTCTCAATGTTATATATTTCATTTTTACTTCGGATTTTTAAAGATTGTTTTTTTATTTTAAAAGAAATTCAAGGCGCAAGGGGATTTTTTAAGTTAAAAAGGCTTTATAATTAATTTTAGTTTATTGTTTGATTGTTTTATGAAATTATAATTTTGCATAAAATAAATAATTGTATTGCTCTCTACGAAAAGTACATTATATTACAAATATGTACTGTTTATATATATGTTTATGTTATGTAATATGTTTTTTGTACTGATGATGCCTTGCGTGTCGCATGGCGAAACGTTTACTTATTTGTATTTTTAAATGTTTTTAAATATATTTTTTATAAAATTTTATTTTTTAAAGTGAGCTTATGTCTGTCTTAATATATTTTAATTGGTGTTTATTAATATTACAAATATTTTGACATTTTTTAAAACAAAATTTCAATAGAAATTTCGATAGCTTTAGTTGGAATATATATGTATTTTACTATTTGGTTAATATAAACTGATATAATCACGCTATTTAAAAACTTGCAAAAATATAGTTTTATACTCAGTCTGTTTATATGTTCTTTTTTCCTTAAAAACCTAGAAAATCATCGATACGGAATTAATATCGAATAATATTTCTGAAATTCTGTATTCCATTTTTAGAAAAATACATGTTATAAGTAACTTCTTAACTAAATTGCTTTTCTTTTTGGTACATAAAGTTAAACGAAACAAAATAATCGAAGTTACATTTAAAATAATCCCATTTTTTTACAACCAAAACTTTTCGAGGTAGAGTACTTTCAATATTACTATTTTACTATTAGGTACTTTACTATTAGGTATACATTAAACAAATATAACCTGATATAATCACACTATTTAAAAACTTCCAAAAGTACAGTTTTGTAATATCTATATGGGTTCTTTTTCCTTTAAAGCTGGAAAAATCATCGATAAGAAATTAATATCAAACCAATATTTCAGATTTCTATATTCTATTATCAGAAATATGAGTAGTTTCTTTATTAAATTGCTTGTCTTGTATATGAAATTAAGTGAAACAAAAATAATCGAAATTACATTTTAAATAACCCTAAATAATCCCATTCTCTTACGACCAAAACTTGTCGACTTACGGTACTTTAAATTCTATGTATTGTCAGGGATTTCCAACACTAAAAGCAGAAACACGTGTTATTAGTGCTCGAAAGTACTGAAAATTCATAAAATGCAATGTATTATAACTCTATTCTATTTACATAAAAATACATGTGATAAGTAATTTATTTTTTTTTTTTTTTTTTTTTATTTATTTTTTTTTTTTTTTTTTGCTACGCGACGTTACATTGTGAATATACTCCATACCACAGCTAATAAAAGTAATCCTTACAATTATTCGAAAATGTAAAACTAAGATATCAGAAACTATTAAAATATATATATATACTAGTTAATTCTATCAAAATCCTATTCCGCGCATATATCAGGAACATAGATTGTGAAATTATTTGCATTGTACCTATTCCATTATAAATCATGTAGGTTATAAAGATTTATAGAAAACCTTACGGTATTTATTTTTTATAACGATATATTGAACGCAAAGAAGCTAAATGGCTAATTCATAATGAAACCTGCATTTAAGAAAATAAGTATAAAAGTAGAAATGTTTTATTTTTGTAAATGCAATCTTTTATAAGCATTCAATGTTTATCTTGAAAATCACGCTTCATTTCATGACTACAATTCGTGATTCTTCCAAAAAATTACCATTAGGGGAGGGTGGGGCATGTTGGAACATAGGGCGCGTTGAAACACTTGAGTTGGTAGCCATTTTGAAAAAAGCAGAGGATTATGGGAATACTTAACTTGTGTCTCTTAAGCACACCTAGGATCCATGTTGTTTTCAGGATCCTAGGTCTTCAAGTTTTCTTGGCAAGTTGATTTTTTTTTAATTTGATGCAAAGTAAGTAAATTTTCCATATTCTTTAAAATCTTTATTTACGTTTGAAGTATTATATTGAGTTTACCTCAAGTTATGTTGTCAAATTGCTTGAAAATCATGCTTTCAGTTGATAGCATCCATTAACAAGTAGCTATTGTTATGTTAGCCCTAAAATAACAGATAAATAATACTGTAGTATGGGGCATGTTGAAACACTTTGGAAGGGGCATGTTGGAACACAGTTCAAACATGTCCCATATCGTTTCTTGCTCAGAATATTGTATATAAATATAAATTTTTCGATTTCTTTATTAAAATAGTAATATTATTTATTGAATACTGATAAAATTTGAACATTTTTATTGAATTTTTATTGAAACTAAAAAAGCAAGAGGAACTACGCAAAGTTGATAACGTTGTGCCTACCAACTCTGGATTTGTAAATGCCCCATCTACTTCTAATGCCTTGATTATCTCTACCTCTGCTATCACCAACCCCTTTTATTCGGTTACCACTGACTCTTGTATTTCAACCTCTGCTTCAGCTGAGGATTTTGTTGTAATAGCACCATTGACCCTACCACTGTAATTTCCATAAATTTTGAGGTAGGATACACCAAACCTAGACAGGTGTTAAATCCTGAAGAAGAAGAACAACTTGTTCAATATATTATGCATGCTTCTCAAATATACTATGATTTATGTCCACGAGAAGTAAGAAAGCTAGCCCACAACTACGCAGTTGCTAATAACAATGTTATTCACAAATCATGGGTTACTAAAATGGTTTCATGAATATACCCATTGAACCGCCACATTTTTATGGAAGTTGATTTTCCGCCATCAGATGTTACTAACCTCCCTAATCGAGAGACAGTGAAAAATCCTACTATTCTTTCTTTAGCTGTAATACATAGCTCTCCATAAAATATAGCAACTATTGGCTCTAGCTCTCCTGCAGTCACATTGGAAGAAATTCAACCTTTCCCAAAAGCAGGACCAAGAAAAAGTTCCAATAAGAGCTCAACAAAGATCTTAACAGACACACCAGTTAAAAAAACAAATAATTGAGGAAGCATTAAAGCAAAGACAACAGAAAGAAATAAAGGTCATTTGCTCCATTGCTGCAGCACAAAGAAAGCTTAACCTTCTAAACCTAGTTCAATTAAATAAAGGTAAAAAACCGAAGAGCAAGAAGATGTCCTTCAAAAGTGACACAGATTGAGTATGATGAAATTGAGTATGATGCTGCTAGAAGAGATTATGATGATTCTAATGAGTTTGTGAGGATACCCATTTGTGAGGATAGAAAACCACAAATTAATAATTTTGCTGTCGTGAAGCTTTCCAATAAAAAAATTACATTTGTTGGGATGGTACACGCAGTTAAAGGTGGATGAAATAGAAATTAATTTCTGAAAAAGTGTAATAGTGAAAAGGGTTTTGTTTTCCCTGATAAGGAAGATCGTGGGTGGTACACTCCTATGAAAAAATTTTCCTCATCCTTCCACCCCCCATCACAGTTGGTAGTACTTACAGATGTACCAGAAAACTGGTATTTCCATATGATTTGTCAATTTATGAAGGCCTACAAAAAATACAAAGCACAGGAACTATCAGGCTACAATATTTTGCATTATCTGTAACTTCATATTATTAAAATTAAATATTTTATAATTAATTTTGTAACTTGTTTCATTGGGTTTCAACTTGCCCCACAGTATGTTCGAACATGCCCCATGGAGGGGCATGTTGGAACAGTTTGTCGATAGTTATATTGTCATTCATTATTTTTTTCAGTATGAATTTTTTTTAATAATTTATTTTAAATTGTAGCAAACATATGAAGCTAGAATATAACTCTAAGTGTTTGAACTAATACCTATGGTTTACTTAGTTAAGGATCCAAAAGTAAAAAACGTTCCAACTTGCCCCACTCACGCGAGGTAGGAAATTAATTTTTTTATTATAAATTTTGCTCTGCTTCTTTTTTAAGATATGACAACAGGAAGGAAAAAAAAATTCTTAAAACTATGCCTTTAGGATTTCAAAATTGTCTTCTCAGTCTAGAATCATAATTTAATGAATATTAAAACATTAATTGATTAAATGTAATATAAAGTGTAATATTTTATAAATATATTAAACTCTTTATTTATTTTAAATATTTTCTACTTTATAGTGTTTAAAATATTTCGTATCCAAATCCATTGTTTTTGTAACTCGCATACAATTCTAACCATAAATAATACTTGGTGATCTATCACCTGTTGCGGGCTAATTGAAAAATTCCTTAAAATTAAGTTATTAATTTATAATAAAGTTCTATAAATATTAAAATGTTGTATTGTCATTGGAAATGCTCTATTGTAAGTATTTTTTATAATACTAGCAAATCAAGAAGCGAGTTAAAAACTGATTACAAAATTCTGTCTTTATATACAAAAACCAAGCTGAGTTAAATAAAAGCGTGTGCAAATGTATAAAGCAGATGAACTTTTTAAATTCGCGTAATAACGTTCAAATTGTAACATAACCTCAATGTATTATATTACTGTATTTGATTTGATTTGATAGCTAAGAGAGACAGCTCAGACGAGGATTCCAAGTCCGTAGAGCATAATTTCCCTCCCGGATTCCTTTATTAAGGTACATAAAAAAATACAATGTTCAAACACCTGCCCTGCCTGGGGAGAACCCACACGCGACACGAAGCAGGGTGGCTTTGAATGGCATAAAACTAAGAAATATACAAATATAATGTTCACTGCCGGAAAACAGATTTCCCATGCGACATTGGACAGTGAAATTGGTGGTGGATTTAGTTCACAATGGTATCAAATGAAGAACTTTGTCAGTTGTACTACTTGAGCCTTGGTGATTATTTTTCGTGGAACAGGGTGTACTCCAAGCCATTAGTGTGTAAGTTTCATAGCTCATGGTAAAATACATGAATATTTTTAATTTTTGATAGAAGTGTTGGGCGTGTGAAGCTGTTGGGCAGCCAACTCTTAGCGGGCGTGGATGGGTAACGATGTGCCAGCGCTGCGTGAGAATGCAGTGACAAAATGCATGAGTAGCAGTCCCCAGCTCACCACACTCACAGCAAAGGGAACTGGCACATTTGAATTTGTGCAGATAGGTGTTAAAGGAACCATGGCCTGTGAGAAAACTCGTTGTGTATAGTGAGAGTGTAAGTAAGTTATGAAAGACTTTGGGGATGATGTCATATTATATTACTAGATAAATATATTTTTTTTCTAAACCTCTACAAGTTACTTATATTTTTAGTTTATCTATTTATTATTTGTAGTATAATATATGGACCAAAATCTCATAAGTGTAATTTTGGCTGCTGATTTTCTGCTGATATCTGATTTATATGGACTAAACTATCATAAGCGTAATTTTTAGCTGCTGATTTTCTGCTGATATCTGATTTTAAAAGTCTCATATTATGCTCAATTTGAATTTTTAATAACCACTGATATGTTGCAAAATAATAATTAGCAGATGGACACAAACTTTATTCACAAATAAATAGGAAATGGCAGTTTTTATCAGACAAAACATAAATTATAAGGGACAGAAGTGACAAGGACAGTAGTATCATTTTTTGCAATTTTGCAACTTAAGTTAAAAAGGAGTGTTTTTGAATGTTGTATGCAATATTTTCAAAGACATATCAATCCTACGATTAAATGGCTAGATATTGGTTAATCTATAAATATCACTATTTAAATTAACAATGGGCACAGTAGTGAAGGTTAATAAAGATGCGCTTACCCTTTACCCCATTCTTTTCAATCTAGAAAATTCTTCTTTGTGAACAAACAGCAATTAATGGCGACTTTTTAAGAACAAGATGTGTTCCACAAAAAGTTATATTATCATGCTCCATGAGATTCATATTTATAATAAATGCATTGGTTTTTTTTTTGTTGTTTTTTTCAAATTTTTTAATAAGTATTGTTTGTTGATGGTTGGTTCTAATTATCAAGTTATGGGTTGAGGACAGAGAACAATAGTGATTTTTGAGATATTTAAATTTTATTTTAAATTTTAAAAAGAAAAGAGATTTTCACAGTAAAAGTAACATAATATTCTAGAACAACAACAGAGAAACATTTTAACATTAAATGACAGATTATATTGCAAAGAAATGCCGAGAAATATACTGCAAACTGTGAAATCGCACTTATGAGATTTTGCCCCATATATAAAAAAGGAACTTTACAATTACATCACTATGACATTATGATACATAAGAAATAAATTAACCATATTTGAATAAAAGTTACACGTCACACAATCTTAAACGGAATGAAATTTAATAATAAATTTGTGATAGAATTAATTTGTAAGCAAATATTTATTTATTACATTTTAATTTAAGTAAACATACTTTTATTTCGAAAATTTCAACAAACATAATACAGTTTAAATGCATCTAATATTTGTTCAGTAAAAAGCAACTTTATTAACTTCATAAGTAATTTAACACTGTAAAAAAATACCGTTGATTACCTGTACGCATTTTTTTTTCTTTTTGGGGGGGTTCTCCCCCAATGAAAGTGATTTCGGAAATTAATTAAAATTTATTTCGATCAGGAATTTAAGAGTATCCTTGTCAGATAATGCTAAATTTTTATTTTATCAAAAGCTGTAGAATTTATTTTTATTATTACATTGCCAAAGGAAAATAAATCCTTAAAAATACGGAAATTGTACTATCAAAATACGGAAATTATTTTTAGAAAGTAAACAAATATATATTAAAAAATCTAAACTCTTAGCAAAAATGACAAATTAATTAGACTTTTAGCATTATTCTTGAAGATTTTTAACACAATTATTTTAATTGATAAATAAATCAATTTTATGATTTATTTATCAATTAAAATAATTGTATCCAGGCCAGGATTTGAGTCAGGAATCTTTTGGAGTAAGTTGTCCATGCTCTGCCAAGAGCGCTATCTCTTTTTTATTTACCATTTAGAGTAATGTGTTGAAATTAATCGTGTAATTACGTATCAAGCGGTTATTAGAGTTCCATTACCTGCGATTTATTCTGTTGAACTGATTCAGATAATAGATCAGATGCCATTATCAATAAGGTTAGCTGAGTTAATTGTGTCCCCCAGATCGTCTAAGATAGCTCAGTTGGCAGCTTAAGCCAAAAGGTCCTTGGTTCGAAATCTGGCCTGGACACTTTTTTTCTCAGTTGGAAAGTTACAACTTTTAGCATTATTATCTGTTAAACACATTCTTAAATCCATATTCGCTACTTTCTGGCACATTCACGAAACCATTTTATTGAAAAAGCAAATGTCTGTATAAATACGGAAATTGTACGGGCAATCAACGAATTTTCTTTTCTTTACAGTGTTGAATTACTTGAATAAAATTAACAAAAACAACCTTGGAAATCGATATAAGATATAAATATCTGAAGTAGAATTTTCACAGAAAATTAGAATATGCTTATGTAATATAAATTATCATGTAAATACAAGGAATATAAATATCCATAAGTTACTATTAGCAACAAATTGATTTGCAAAGGATGCAAGTAATAAAATTACGTACATTATGTTGCTATATTTATTTTTTTAAGTGCACGAAGTTATTAAAATATTTTAAATTAATATTTCATTAATATGTCAAAAAAGTATTAACGTTTCAGCGAGAACTCAGTAATGTAAAATACGCAAATAATACACATTCTTTTGTCATAACATAAAATAGTTATACTAAAAGATTTGTAAATGATTTTCAACGACAGTATAAAATTTTCATTAAAATGATATAAAATTTAATACCTATTTGAGACCATACGACTTTTAAAATTAAAATATTCTCTTCATCCTACAAATGAATTTAATTATTTTAAGAATTAATTATTAATTATTTTGTTAAATACTGTAAAACTGAGTAAACAGTTACTTTTGACTCTAATTGAAATTAGGTACACATTTTCAAAATTTTTAAAATTAATTATAAACATATACATTAGTAATTGTTACATGTATTTCCTTTTATTCTAACGGCGATTATGAATTATTGTATCTTTAACATTAATTTTTAAATTGATGTTCGTGTAGTGAGCAAACGTAGAAAGAAATGATATCTAAAGCATTATTTATACACTAACTTTCAGAGTAACGATTAGAAAAAATATAATTTAAAAAATAAAGAAAAAAAAGTAAAAGAACTACAGCAATTCCTCGCTTTTAAAAGGCAAACTGTATAATATATATATGTATAAAAATGTATAAAATATGTATAAAAAATTAAAAATTTTCCGAAAAATATAATTTGTTAGAGCTTAAAATCTGTACTGTAACAAAAATAGTTATTTGTTAGAAAATACAAAAATATATTGCAGCCAAGGCTAGACAAATGCAAGTTTTTATTATCTGGCAACCAAATTATTTTTTTTCCTTACAAAAATTGAGCTATAAATAAGCACAAACAGTAGTTTTTTTTCTCTCTCCTATTCGTACGTGGCAAGCAATGATTTTCCTCTTCTCTCGTACTTTTAATGCAAGAACCAAGTTTAAACAGGCATTTTCCATCTCATGCACAGAAAACGCCATTCTTTTCCGCTCTAACCAGCTAGAATGTCACGTGATTAGAATATGAGGTGTGGGTAAATAAAACAGTAAGAAATATTGTCAATCCAGCCTCTGTGGCACCTAAAATTTTATACAATGCTAAATATATGGTCCTAAAATATATGTAAAAAATGTAAAGGTAGGTAGAGGAGACCTAAATAAGCATATTTCGTATAGGATTGTGTGTGCGGTAATGCCTCCTTGAGCCGTTAGGGAGCGCTGATGACTGCGGCGTATAAAAGCACTTCGCTAGCTGTATTTATCATTTCCTGCACGGATCTCAAACAGCATGCATCTTTTCATCAATGTGGAGCTTGCCGACATGCATTTCATGTATGGAACTGCACAAGGAAACGGATTAGCTGCTCAGAGGATGTACAGGGAGCAATTCCCGGATAGGAATCAGCCGGATCGTCGAACATTCGAGCGTCTTCATCGGGAGTTACGCACAAGTGGATCGTTTTATGCTTCCAGGCGTGGAGCTGGCATTGGAAGATATCGCAGAACTCCTGCAATGGAAACCAGAATACTAAACACAGTAGAGGATAATCCTTCGACAAGCTCGAGAGCTGTAGGACGTGCGTTGGGTGTGAGCCATCAAAGTTTTTGAGGACTTTACATGAAGACGGAATGCATCCGTATCATTTACAGAGCGTGCAAGCAATGACCCCTGACGATTATCTTCCACGTCTCAACTTTGATCGTTGGTACCTACAGCAGACGGTAGCCAATCCAACCTTCCCAGCAGATGTTTTATTTACTGATGAGGCTACCTTTACGCTGTCGGGTATGTTTAACATCCATAATTCTCAGCTGTGGGCTCATGGCAACCCACATGGCACAATAGCACACGCGTACCAAGAAAAGTATTCCATTAATGTGTGGGCAGGCATTGTACACAATAACTTGGTAGGACCATACATTCTACCTAGTCGTTTAACTGGCCATGCATACAACATCTTCCTACAGGAGGTTTTATCTGAACTTCTGGTAGATATTCCTCCAGCTGTTCGCAGACGAATGTGGTTCCAGCACGATGGAGCCCCAACTCACTTCAGTCGAGACGTCAGGAATCACCTGGACGCTGTCTACGGCCAGCATTGGATAGGACGGGGCGGTAAAGTTCCCTGGCCACCGCGTTCTCCTGATTTAACCTGCTTGGATTTTTTCTTTTGGGGTCATATTAAAAGCCTGGTGTACGAGAGTCCCGTCACATCTGAAGAAGATCTTGTTGCCCGCTTGTCTGTTGCTGCTTTACATGTGTTCGACATGCCTGACGTCTTTTCTAATGTACGCCGATCTGTGCGCCATCGCTGTGTATCTTGTACCGCTGTTGGTGGCCGCTCTTTTGAGCACCTCTTGTAAACTGTTAATAAATTTTTGTTTTCTTTTGTCTTTACTTGTCTTTTCAGTTTCCTTTGATTCATACTGCTTTACAAGCGAGTGCTTTAATGTGTCATTACCGCACACACATTCCTATCCGAAATATACTTATTTAGCTCCCTCTACCTACCTTTACATTTTTGACATATATTTTAGGACCACCCTGTATATATATATATATATATTTTGTACTGGCGACTAGAATTTTTTGCTGGTTACCACATTTTATCAAATTTGTAAAGCCCTGTATGTAGCCATGAAAAATATCTAAAATTAATAAGGTGGAAATGTATAAATGTGTGTATAAAATTTTGATAAATGATAAGAACTATTTATAAGTACAGGTGTACGAAACAAAAACTCCCAATAAGAACATAATGAATAAAGGAAAGTATTTTCAACTAGGTAAATTATATTTGGTAAATTATATTTTACAACAATTATATTTACAACAATTATATTTTCAACTAGGTAAATTATGTTTTACATGATGAATCTGAAATAAAACGGAAACTCCTGTTTACCAGGTAATTAGGTCATAATGAACAAAGGAAAGTATTTTCAACTAGGTAAATTATATTCAATGGTTGGAGTATCACAGTTGAGTTTTATTCCAGCAGAGCGGAAAATGCCGGAACCAGGACTTTTCGCTCTGTTATTGGAATAAAACTCAACTATGATACTCCAACCATTGAATATAATTTCCCTAGTTGAAAATACGGAACAGATGTGTTACACTCACGTACCAATGTTTGGCGATTTTTCGATTGGCGATATTTCCAAGCCGGCTCCAAACCAATAACTTAATACAATAGCCAAGTTACTATTAAAAGAAAAAAATCCCCAAAATTTGGCGACTTTTTTCCTTTTTATAACCGATTTATAAAAAAAAAAAAAAAAATGTGACTGTAAGACATTATAGCCGCCTTTGTTCGTTATGACCTAATTACATGGTATACAAGAGTTTCCGTGTTATTTCAGATTCATCAAGTAAACTGCTACCGTTATAGCTCGGATGAATGAAATTAGCTTTGTCCAACAAATAAGAGTGAAATATACCAGCCAGGATATCGTTGGGATAGCTCAGTAGGAAAAGCGTTGGCACGGCAAGCCAAAGTACCCAGATTCGAGTCCTGATCTCGGCATTTTTCGCTCTGTTGGAGTAAAACTCAACTGTGATATTCCAACCATTGTATATAATTCTAATAAGAAATTTGAATAATGCACTCAGTAACTTATTTTCTTCTGTGATTATAATTTCACATTTCTCGTCGTTTTAACGATAATATCCATCCATGGGTTAACGATAACTCCCATTCTTGCATTCTAAATTATTCAACAAGATGATTATCTTTGTTCATATTTATATTAAAAAGGAATGAAGGAAATTTAATGAAAATGCCGTTCCTTATCGATAACTATAATATGCACAGCACACTTATTATGTAAATGTAAATATTATTTTACTTTTTATAAATAATTTAACATTCTTTATGCAAAAGTAATACTCATGGGCAAAATTATAGATATCCAAAAGATCTACCTTTATATGATCAGTACAAATTTTGTCAATATTATTTCTAATCTCTACCTGCTATTAAAAAACTGGGGATTAATGTGCTTTTTAATTGGTAATAACAAAAGAAAAGAGTCAATCACAAACACATTTGACATAAAATTGTGTTGAAGGGGCGAGGCCAACGAGGTAAGCGCGTAACATCAGAATATTAAATTCTTCAAATTAAAATTAACTCTGGTCTTCAACATGCAGAAAGAAAAGGAATTGCTTACCTTTTCTAAGGTCTATCCAATTTATGAAATATCCACTGGTTTATATATTTCAACTATTTGAGAATTTATTATAAACACTTCTTGAATAATCGTGTAGATGTACCACTGCTGAAATAAGACTTGTAAAAAAAAATTATATTAATGCACAATTCACATTGAATAAATAAGTTCACGTTTGGATTGATTTTAAAAATTATATTTTACATTACTTAAAATTTTAAAAGGTTTACATTTAGATTAATTTTAACATCAGGAAACATTTTTTCCTGTGACTTTACAGAATGAAGGATAGTAATACACTGACTCATTTTCACAAAGTTTGGAAAGTTACGAGTAAAGTTGCATCATTTCTTTGAAACAAATTGACGTTGAATAATTGTCCTTTTAAATGTTTTAGTTCTGTAATAAGTTTATAATGGCATAATCACAAATAACAAATTATAAACATATTTCACATTATTAGAAGAGAACGATTATAACGAGGTAATAAATCTCTATTGCTTGATAAACTTGAAACTTAAGAGTCATAAATTAGGTCACTTGTTTTAAGAGATGAGAGAAAAATTATCGTTGGGTTTTTATCTGCGTGCTTCATCATTTTCTTTATTTATTTATTTTACTTTGAGTGGAAAATATTAAGTGATTGAAATGAATGGATTAGTTTTCTACAAATTGTATAGTCATTCATAAATTAATACAAATTTTTATAAATTAACACATAGGTATAAAAATTTATTTGATTTCCCTTCATTTCAATAATAAAAATTTAAAGTAATCTTAAAGACATACAACTTTAACATTTAGTAACATTTCTTACTTGTCAATTTAAATGTCAACAGGAGAGTTACGAATGTTTCTTGGATAAAAAGGTAATACAGGGTCTGATCGGATATTAGTAGGACTCATTTTTTTATATTCATGAGAATAGTACAAACGATTAGAATTTTTCAAAGTAGCACCCTTCCGCATCTACACACTGCTGCCAACGAGTTTTCCAGTTTTCGTATGCCTCCAGGAACGCCTGGACCGGAATGTTGTTTAACTCCCTCGTCACGGCCTGTTGAACAGCCTCTACCGAGCCGTGATGCTTCCCTTTGAGCTTCTATTTTATTCTCAGGAATAGAAAAAAGTCTGGCGGGGCCATGTCGGGGCTGTAGGGGGGATGACGCAGCGTTGCAATATTGTGCTGGGCAAGGTACTCCACTACGCGAAACGCTGTGTGGCTCGCCGCGTTGTCATGGTGCAGCCGATCTCAAAAACTTGGGTTTGAAGAATGCTCAATTCATCAGCAATCATTCTGATACTCATCCTATGATCACTGTTTAGTAAATTTTTCACTTGCGACACATTTTCTTTGGTCTTGCTGGTCGAAGGGCGTCCGGAGCGGTCGTCGTCTTCCACTCTTTCCCGGGACTTCTTCTTGGGACAACTTGTGCCACTCAAAAACACCCGATGTACCCATGGCAGCATCACCATAGGCCTCCTTAAATCATGTCGTGAGTCTCTTTGCCCGTTTTACCAAGCTTTACACAAAATTTGATCGCGTATCGCTGCTCCAGAAAACGCTCCATGATTCTCCGTGACGAGACGTTTCGAAAGGGGTTCACAGTACAAGGGACCTGCTCTCTTCAACGGCCGAGAGTCGACTGCCGATTTTTCCCAGCATTCCCAATATCCCCCTCCAGCGATCGTGCACGCGCAGACCGCCTCTCGCTCACCCGTTCGCTCAGGGAAAAACCAGTCCTACTAATTTCGAAACAGACCCTGTATAAATGAGAAAGTTTTAAAAATGTATTTTGTTTTTAAAAAATTGCTTGAAATTATCTTTGAATAAGAATTTTTAAAAAAAAACGTAACCGCCGGGCAAAAAGGGCAAAATTGTAATACTGTTTCTTCTGTAATTTTTTAAATGCTAAAAAACATAATATTTCAAATATGTTATAAAAAATTTAATTATGTATATGAATATAATCCTTGAGAGTTTCAAGCATCACTTAATGTTTTAAAAGTACATTATATTTGTAAGATTATATTAATTTAAATAATTCTAATATTGCATTGAAACCTACAGCGTAGTGAACGGATATATCAGTTCACAGCAGTGAGAAGGTTAATCATAATAGGAAAAATTATTATTAATAAATACATGATTCACAATAAATGATCACAACCATTTTTCTTACACTTTAAAAACATGGGTGGCTTATTGAATGCACTCAGTGAAATCCAGTTGCGCATCCCAAAGTAATTACGCGATTGATTCTAATTAAATTTGTCTTTTTTTAACAATTTGATGTTTATTGCTTTTATACTACTACTGGTCATTGCATTACACAAATATATGTGTAAAAGTTCTTATTTTGGCTTTAAAAGTCGATGGCGCATAGAGTGCACCACCCGTGAATTTATGCATGTGCAAAATCTTTAAAGGTTAAAGCATTTGCGCAAAACATTTAATATTTATTAACTCGTGAAATTCACACCGACCAAAAATTTCAAATGTCGTTTTTTTTTTTTATTATCAAGCGGTAACTGGAGTTCCTGCGATTTCTTTTGTTGAACTGATTCAAATAACAAATCATATGCCATAAAAAAACCATGCTTTCATTTATGTGGATTTTTCAAAAACAAAATGAAACTTTTGATAAAAATAAATATCACATTTCGATTCCTCATTATATTCATATAGGAATCATGCCTTATATTTCATTATCACTATATTTCCAACAATGTTATACGCAATTTAATTTGTTATTAAATCCTAAATCGCACTAATGTGGATTGCGGGGAGGGGGAAGGGGGGTGGGGGCTGAACCGAAGAGTTTCGTCCACGAGTTAATAAAAATACTACATTGTACATTTGCATAGATAATTTCTTGTCTCTAAGAGATCCAATCAATAATGAATGAATTTCTTTCATTTTTAGGTGCGTTCGTAATTATATATATACGTAGCACCTATTGTCGTCGCTTGGTCCGTCCGTCTGTCTGTCCGTCCGTCCGTCTGTCTGTCCGTCCGTCCGTCTGTCTGTCCGTCTGTCTGTCCATCCGTCCGCATATAACAACGCAAAAACTACCCAACCGAATGGTTTGCAATTTAAAATATATTATCTTTGCAGAATTTTGTCGAGACATTTCAAATTTTATTAAAATCGAATCAAAACTTTAGGAGATATTCATAAAAATATTTATTAAGAAATTTGAATTTTTTTTTTTTTTAAATCGGTGCTTTTTTGTTATAGGAGCTTCCGAAGTTTAATCGTCAAGCGACCGAGATACTTATTTTATGATTGAAATTAATCTGCAGACGATATAATTAATTTCGTAGAATTAAAAATCAGAAAAGATCTGAATATTTATGTAACTAGTTATAGTACGAACGCATCACATTTGTCACGTTTGACGTACAATTTCCAACTTGTTCATCTAAGTAGAATTCAATAGACTTAGCGAAAACATTTACCGGCTCGAAACCTAGTTATACTGAGGGAAATATTCCAATCAATATCAGATATGATTAATGGAAAAATGTTAATAATGAAGCATTAAAACAATAATGCTCATGGATATATAAAAGATTAATCATGAAAATAGAAATACAGTAAGAATGGCGATAATATACAATAACTAATATACCGCAGTCATTTTTTTAACATGTTTATGTAAAACCTTTATTTATTAATAAAAATGCTATGATTTACTATTACATAAACAAATTCCTTTTTCTAACTGATTCAATCAGTATTGGAAGGGTTTCCAGAAATGTTCGGCTAACAGAACATCAATAGTCTTTCCAAAAAGATTCAACTAGTTTTACTCAGACCATTATACTAATCAATAAGAGATATGACTGATGATTATGTTCCATACTGCCGTTATCATCCAATCTCCCCTTCCATGAATGCCTTGCTAATCGAAGAATTGGATTTTGTGAAAAGAAAAATTTACAGCATAGAGAATAAAACAGGAAATTCGGAAATTTGTTATTGAAAAGCTTTGAAATATATAAGCTAAAGGATGGTTAATTGACTTTGCTAAACTGTAGCATGACATTGATGATAATTTTATTTTATTTGCGTTTGCTGCAATATTTTTTTTCTTTTTTTTTTTTTGCAAAGAAAAATACTTTATTGCATTTTCGAAAGCGAAAATAGTGTATGAAGTTATAGAATTGTTTGCAATTTAATGCATTTTAAAACTTCTGTTTTTTTTTAAGTCAAACAATAAATTCAGTAGACTTCTATAGTTAATTAACTTTAGAAAAATAGTATTTCAGTGAAAATACAGTTAAAGCATTTTTTAATTATTTTTTCTTATATTGTTTTGAATGTTTATAAAGTTGATATTACAAATATGACTACTCTTGCATGTAAACCTTCATTAATAAATAAATTATATTTGTAAAATAGTATTTTTTTTTAAACTGTACATATTTTTAACTGTTGAAAAAAGTTGAAATAATTTTTTAGAAAAACTATTATTGGAAAAAAACAATAAATTCAGTTTTGTATGCAAAAATCTTAAAGTAAATATATATGGTATTCAAAAAAATATTTTAAAATAAATATATGGAATTATATCCTTCCTCTTTATTACTTATTTGAAACAACAAAAATATATTGTTTTATATATAAATTGTTGTAATAATTAAAATATTTTTATTAATCTTCATGTTAATATTATACATCTATTTTAAACAGATTGAGCCTATTATCAGATATGTTTTTACTCTTATAGTTAACGCAATAAATAATGGATGAAATACGTTACTTGCAGTTTTTTTAAAAAAATTTAAGTTTTTTAGAAAACTTAATTTTAATATAACTGTCACAAGTAACTATTTTTATGTTCATCTAGAAAATCTCGAAGCTTTGCGTGCGTGACTGTTGAAATGTGTCAATTGGTACTTGCGTGCCTACTAACAAGAGTTAGAAATTATACTGCTACGGATGATTTAAACATTACTAATTCAGTTGCATTTTGATTAAATACGATTCATGTCACATAACAGCAAAGTGATAATTAAAAATCTACGTTATAAATCGAAAACATATTACGGTGGCAATACCTGACCAATGAATTTCGCTTTTACTGTAATTTTTTTAACTTCTAAACACACATACTCTCACAATTTCAACTTTTACACTGTCGAATAGAAATGAAATGTAGGGGAAGGTCGCCTAAAATGATCCTAACGGGCAAATCGATCCACATATGTTTTCTTCCAGACAGGTCACGCTATCTACAAGGTAACACATAAACTAGTTGTGATACGTGAAGAAGAAGCAATGCCGGTATTCAAGCGATCGCAGTATTACGCGTCTGAAAAGCAGTCTTTGAAAAATTGGGTTTTATATCATCTGTTATCAGGTAAGCACTAACTTTCATATTTATTTAGATATACAGCCTTTCATGTACAGAAGTATGACTTGCTTTACTTAATAGACTATGTTTTTAGATGTTAATTACACTTATGTGTTGTCATAATTACTTTTATATCCTTTATTTTGCCGATAAAAAAAAACAATTTACAATTATTTTTAAATGAAGGATCATTTTGCCCTTTAGTGAGGGTAATATGATCCTTTGGACACTTTTTAAAAAACTATTTTTTTTTTCATTATTCAATTTGTGTTTAAAATATTATTAAAATATGTTTATAATGCAAAATATAGTGTAAAACACACTAGCAAAGGGCCAAAGTTTTATTTAAATAGTTACGTTATTTTACACAAGTTTTTCTCTTAAGGGGATCATTTTAGGCCACCTTCCCCTACTTCCAAATGTAATTTGTTTGAAAACTGTATTTTAGTTACTGATTTTTTTATACTTTTAAAATTAATTTAAAGATTTATTTTTACTTTCTTCTCTCTACAATAGAAGAAAGTATTGTATTCGAAATTTTTTCCGACTTCCGGTTTTCGAAGGATTTACACGTTTTAAGGGTCAGAAATCCAATAAAACCTATTTATACAATATGTCTGTCTGTTCGTCCTCATTGTATCATCGAAAAGTGTATCATGTTATGCATAGAATTAAACCAATTTTTTCATATATATATATGTTTGTGAGAGTGGCCAGCAGGTGCTTCTTGAATATGGAAATATTCCGCCGAAAAGAGCGCTGTAATAGCAAGTTTTGTGCAATTTTCATTATTGTACCATCGAACAATGTAGGAAGTTATGTATAGAATTGAACCAAATTTCATTTATAGGTTTTTGGCTATGGCCAGCAGGTTCTACTTGAACTTGGAGATATCCGCCGGAAGGGGGCGCTGTAATAGCGAGTTTTGTGCCTTTTCATTATACTATCATGGAAAAGTGTATAAAGTTATGCATAGAATTGAACCAAATTTTATGTGTATGTTTTATTATTATTATTATTGCCTGCATGTCCCAATTGAATTTGGGGCTATTTCGACGGAAAGGGGCCGTGTAATATTGATTTCTGTGCGATTTTTTCGATTTTTCGTAGTTCTGTTGTAAATTGGCTGCTCGTGCAACAAAGGAAATCTTTCGCTTCGCAAGCTGCTAACGTACAACAGAATAACGAAAAAGTATTAACATGTATGAGATAGAAGAACGTTTTGAGATTGGCACATCCGACTAGTTTTTATCTATCTCTATACTTTGCAACCCATTAACGAAAGATCAACCCATTTGCACTTAAAACAATATAATTAATTCAACAACGGTTTCCGACTAATATTCAATACCAGCATTAAAACCTCATCAATAAGTAAATAAAGTAATAAAAATAAAACACAGGTTTAACAGATATGTGCATATAACAGCAATGTGATAATTCAAAAATCTACTTTATAAATCAAAAACATGTCCGTGAGTAACCCATACGTCATATTTACGTTTCACTGCTTAAGAGTTAAGCACTTAAGCACTGAAATAAACAGAATTAAAAATGCTGCTGTAAGTAGTACAACGGAATGCTTTGGCGATTTCTTCGAATATTAACACCTGTCATGCGGCTAATAGGAAAGCATTACTTTTAATACATTTCAAAACTCTATCCGAATATAGTTTTTGTCATATAAAAATGCTTTTTGTATTGTTAGTGGACGATCTAAAAATATATATATTAAATGTAAAAAAATCTATTAGGGTTTTCAATAAAAATAGTTTTTACCTCTATTCTGTAACCCAGAAAGCCCGAGTTGGACTCCCTAGTTTTATTAAATACTTGAATTAATGAGAAAATATTCATTCCAACTAATTTGCAGTCACCCCTTTGTACAAAAACAGTTGTTGCCGTTATTTTAAAGACGTTACACAATTTGAAACATATTGAAATTGATATACACTGAGGTTCACTGCCAGAAACTTACTATAAAATATGGTGTGCATTTATCATTCATTTACTACAGGACACACAGAAGAATTCGGTTACAACTCTGTCTGTGAGCAATAATTGCTAGAAATGCTTTTTTAATTGTGGTATGCGTTTTGTAAATTTAACTAATTTTTGCATATTACTTGGTGCGTATAAATTCTACTGTAGATCATATGCAGAGCTGCACAAAAGAATTCGAGTGCAACTCCACTTATTGACGGAAATAGCTGAAGTAGAATTTTCAATTGTGTTATGCTTAAACCAAACTAAGATTTTGCATACTATGTAGTGCAGGGGTTCTCAAACTTTCAGACCGACGTACCGCAAAATCGAAGTTCATACTTCCGCGTACCACCAGGTAACAAACGTAAAGTTAATATAGAAAAACCTGTCTAAAACGCAATATCTCTCCGGGTTTTGTGTTTCCGTCATAGCAGGTTTTACTGTATTTAAAATAAATTATTACATTACTAAACTGACTGCTTTATAATAACATTCAAGTAAAAAGTGGTATCACCATTAAATTTTAATAATGCATTAATCAAAATAATTTAATTTTTAATAATGCACAATTATCGAAATATAGTATTTTGGTATAGTAAAAAAACTTTAATACTTAAGTACATATTGGTGCACACTGATTCATATACTGTTATAGAAGACTAGTGAAAAGAGTGGGCGTGTTTTATCAAGCACAACTTCCTCATGTCTGACTCAATATTAGGAAGTTTTAGTCATAAGTCAGATTCGATGTTTAGTTTATTCCTGTATTTGTTTTTCATATAACAAAGGGGGGAAAAGCACATTCACAGAGGTATGTCGTGCTAAACACAAACAGACTTTGACGATATTAGACGGTATTCTGATATTCTCGTCAGCGAAAATTATGTTACATTCATTCTTTTGAATGTGGACTCTAGTAATCCGTCACATGAGAGGAGAGCTGAATAAGTTCACTTCTTTCCTCTCTCGTGAGATACAGTGGCAGGGTGTCTCAAATGAGAAACGAATTCTTATCCAGAGCTTAGTTAGCGCATTTAACATAGGCTCAATACAACCATATTAATAATCTGGATACCTTTAAATGTGACAATAATGTCGCTCAGTATGCAAGCACTTGCAAATTTCTTCACACATTTATGAATGTACCACCTCAAAACATATTTTGATTCTATCTCAAATTTGAGTATAGTTTTACTCTTTCTGATTAAATAAACTTAATTTTGATTAATTCAGCACCTTTAATTAGGTTGCTCTACTTCCGTCACAACCACGTCAGGGTGGCTAGTGGTCAGGGAAAAATACAGTTAAAAATAGTGATAAACACCAGTATATTCTTATAGAAAAATTTATGTTGATTATTCGATCAAATAAATTTCTATAAGAATATACTGGTAATTATCATTTTTTTTACTGTATTTTCCCTGACCACTAGCCACCCTGCACGTACATACTGAAGCTTCAACTCGTATGGTATAACAAGTGGAAAACGAACTTCAACCTAAAAAATTGTTTCCAAAACATGACACTGGGCTTCTACTTGTACGCCGGTAAATGCACATTTGTGCTGCTATAGCCGTAGTGTCTAAAAACGACCGTTTCGTTTTGGACGGCTATTGCCGTCATGCTACATAGTGAACTTCGCTTTGACGGCTATAGCCGCAAGTGTCCGTCAACGTGTTAAATAACATTACTCTCTTGACCCATTTTTTTAAGTAACCTTATTCTCTTAAAAACTGATTTCCATGAAATAGGGGGAAACTGTAACACTTTTTGTGGAAGAGAAGAAAAATATTTCAATGAACACAATGAATTAATTTAGGAATTATGTTTGAAATGAGACTTTCATTTCAACACCTCCTAGAAGCTCTTCTAGTACAAAGAGAACAATGGGTTATAAATTACACTTGGAATGTTATTTTGTTTTAACTCCTCCTACTCACAATAGCTCCTCCTACTTCCAAGCATTCAGATTTTTCCTTCAGATAATTCAATTTATAAAGCCTGTTTAAAAACAGTTCTTCCGCTAATTAAAAATACTTCATTCATATATTAATTTTAAAATTAGATCTTTATTAAAAAATTCAATTTTTATGCATATAAATCTAATAATTGTGTTTTTAATTCTGAAAAACTGATTCTATCATAAGCGGTGCGTGCGAATTTCCGCAAGTCTGCTATACCAGACATTTCTCGTAACAAAAAAATAGAAAAAGCGTTTACAGATCCTAAATAGCATTCGAAATTTTTTTTTAAACTTCCAAGTAAATAAAGACAAGCCGTTTTTGATTCCATAATAATATGCTGCATTTTGTATTTTATTTCACGTACCAGTATTAGATTTCTGCGTACCAGTAGCCAGAGCTTCACGTACCAGTACTGGTACGCGTACCATAGTTTGAGAACCTCTGATGTAGTGTATATGCAAATCTATAGACAATGCGCAGAACCGCACAAACGAATTCCGACGTTTTTCGGACTATAGATGGTTATTGTTAAAATTGCCTTTTCAAATGTGTTATGCATCTATAGACAATGTGCAGAACCGCACAAACGAATTCCGACGTTTTTTGGACTATAGATGGTTATTGTTAAAATTGCCTTTTCAAATGTGTTATGCATTTTCCAAATTAGACATCATCTTTCACCTTAAACGATGAAATTTCGTTGCAGTATTCTGGATGTGTTGGAAAGTGTTTCGTAATCTATGCTTGACGCATAATTTTTCTTTTATGTTTTATAAATGCCACAAAAAAATCCGACTCGTTGGCAAGTTTCATGATGCGAAGTACAACATTAAGTACAACATTTTTTTTTTTCATGATTTTTCAAAATGTGAATGTTGCACCCTGTATGTATTTTATTAAATTACTAACTAAGAACGATTGATATTTTTGTTATCCTGAAAGAAATAAAGGACCATTTTTAGAACGTCCCTAATAAAAGTCATCAACAATGTTATAGAAATTTTAAAATGCATATACTGATGTCATTCATCTGGGAGTTATTTTAAACGTTTTTTCTCTCAGAATCCCATAAGTATCTCGTAAAAAAGTAATTTGGTATTTTAGTTGAAACGAAAAGTTGCAAAACCTGTATTAAAAAAAAAGTTTAAACTAATTTAATAAGCAAGAGCTAAAACTGCAACTTGCGCAAGATAACGAAAACACTAAATTGTTAAAACTAGTCGTTGGGAGCCACCGTAATAATTACCCATCACGGATATGCATAATATAAAATATGAAAATAAAACATGTGTAAACTATTTATAAAATGCATTGCAATTCGAATAAAATCCTGGTTTGATGACATCATAAACTTTAAATGCTCTATTACTTCAAAATTGATAATCATATTAACTAACGGTTTACTGCGTCGGATTAAAGCGTCTCATTTACAATTAAAATATATCTTTGAATTGAAATTTGAATGAAATTCAGGGTCAGGAAAAATAGAAGAGTGTGGTAAATATGATTACAAATATCTCGGAAATTAATTATCCGATCGACTTCATTCTTTATGTTAAATTTATGTTTTTCTATTGTCTTTTATATTCACTCCTTAAAATAAACAATTTCGAAAATTTTGATATACCTTTTATCAGAACGAATACTTCAAGAGTCCGAAAAAAATAGTTCCGGATAATCGGTGTTACTGTAATTCAATAAGCTTCTACCCATTATTACATACTAAGTACATACCAAATTTCAAGTCTCTATCAGGAGATAGAGCGTTTACAGACATACACAGAGACAGACGGACGGTAAAAAAAATTTTCTAAAAATATGTTTTTCGGAATCTCCGGTGTCTCAAACATGTAAATCCGTCAAAAAAAAAATTTCGATTTTCAAAACGATTACAAGACTTACCCTATACTACGCATGATGAATAAGTAATAAATGAATAAGTTAGATATTGTAAAATTCTACAGTAATCATAGCGAGTGGCTGAGTTTTTGGTCATTTTTAGAATTATTTGTAGATATAATGAAAAATAATGTATAAGTAATGTAATCGACCATAAACTTTGATTAAAATTATTTAATGAATCTTTCAAGAATATTTTTTTTATTTAAATTAAATAACAATTTTTCAATATGTTTAAACTGTTGAGATACAATTGCTACTGGAATTACTACAAAATAAACAAATAAGTTAGATATTGTGAAATTATACAGTGATCATAAAGAATGGCTCAGTTTTTGGTCTGAATCATTGTAGATATAATGAGAAATACTTTATAAGTAATATAATCGACCATTAACTTTGATTAAAATTAATTAATGAAACTTTCAAGATTAGTTTAAAAAACGGAAATTAAATAGTAATTTTCAGATATTATTTACCCTGTTAAGATACAATTAGTACTACTACACAATTTCCGTTCCCTCAAAAAAAGATTGGTATTTAACCATCTGTTTGTCAAGCCCGAGATAATTCTGAGCTGCAGTTTTCAATTTCATACATGCATTACTGAAATTCATATAATTTTACAGATATAGCACTGCTTTAAAATATTAAGTAATGGTATTATTACTCTTAAACTTTAAAGTTTTCTATACCGTGTTGAAACTAGTCGGATGTGCCAATCCCAAAACTTTCTTCTATCTCACTCAGGTTTCGCATACACTAAAAAGAATCAGCACTAATTTATATCAAGGTCTAACTAAAACTCAAGTTTTATTAAATTCCGTGCATTATTTCTTGAGATATGACTATCGCTAAAATCGTGTAAATCCTGCAAAATGCTGCATATCAGCGCCACCTGCAGGGTGATTTTTACCCAAAACTAATCAGCACCAATTTATATCAGAGACTAACTGAATATAAAGTTTTATTAAATTCCGAGCATTATTTCTTGAAATAGAACTATTGGGGAAATCGCGAAAAATGTTGCATAGCAGCGCCACCTGCCGGGCGATTTTTACCAAAAACTAATCAGCACCAATTTATATCAGGGACTAACTGAATCTAAAGTTTTATTAAATTCCGAGCATTAGTTCTTGAGATAGAGCTATTGCGGAAATCGCAAAAAATGCTGCATAGCAGCGTCACCTGCCGGGCGATTTTTACTAAAAACTGATCAGCACCAATTTATATCAGGACTGAATCTAAAGTTTTATTAAATTCCGACCATTAGTTCTTGAGATAGAGCGCCCACAAAAGTTTTGTCACATACAGACAGACAGACAGAGTCACAGACAGACATTTTCTAAAAATAGTCAAATCGTGTTCAGGACCTTCTAAAACGTATAAATCCGTCGAAAACCGGAAGTCGAAAATTTTCCTGAATACAATACTTTCTTCTTGTAAAGATAGAAGAAAGTAATAATAATAAAATTGGTGATTTCGAATATTACATTTCTCGAAATTCGTTTCTTTTTGCAAGCGTACATTTGAAGGTAGACTCACACATGTAGAAAAAAAATTAAATAAATTTATTTATCCGTTGGTAATAAAAATTGTCGTTTCTTGCAAAAACAACATTAGTCAACGATAATACCAAGATATGTTCCAATGGCCGACATTAGAACAAAAAGAAAATGTGATTGAATACGATGGTGAGCACGAAATACCATTGTTTTCGAATAGTAATTTTCGCACCATTTAATCGCGGAATTCTGAGATTTATTAAGATGAATATTACTATTTGGAAAGAGTGGTAATCAAAAACCGTAATGTTTGGCATCAATGAACTTATTGTCAATCCTTAACTCATAATTACTTTCGTTAATGTATTTTATATACCATTGGATGTTGCAAATTAAATTAAAATGCATGTTACAAATTTACATTATTCGAAAATATTGTCACGTATCCCTATGTTAATGGGGTTTTTTAATATAATATTGTATACTACATGATATTTTACCTGACGAAGAACAAATCCTATAAAACATTAATTTATTTTCTAAGAAATTTAGAAATATGTGGTGTTCAAATTCAAAATGCACTGTACGAGGAAGTTTTCCTGTGAGGATTTGCACGGACCATTTGCGTTTACCATTGGATGTTGCAAATTTTAAAATGCATGTTACAAATTTACATTGTTCGAAAATATTGTCACGTATCCCTATGTTAATGTTTTTTCTTTTTATAATATTGTATACTACATGATATTTTAACTGACGAAGAACAAATCCTATAAACCATTAATTTATTTTTTTAGAAATTTAGAAATATATGGTATTCAAATTCAAAATACGCTGTACGAGGAAGTTTTCCTGTGAGGATTTGCACGGGCTATTTGTGTTTACCATTGGATGTTGCAAATTTTAAAATGCATGTTACAAATTTACATTGTTCGAAAATATTGTCACGTATCCCTATGTTAATGGGATTTTTTAATATAATATTGTATACTACATGATATTTTACCTGACGAAGAACAAATCCTATAAAACATTAATTTATTTTCTAAGAAATTTAGAAATATGTGGTGTTCAAATTCAAAATGCACTGTACGAGGAAGTTTTCCTGTGAGGATTTGCACGGACCATTTGCGTTTACCATTGGATGTTGCAAATTTTAAAATGCATGTTACAAATTTACATTGTTCGAAAATATTGTCACGTATCCCTATGTTAATGTTTTTTCTTTTTATAATATTGTATACTACATGATATTTTAACTGACAAAGAACAAATCCTATAAACCATTAATTTATTTTCCTAGAAATTTAGAAATATATGGTATTCAAATTCAAAATACGCTGTACGAGGACGTTTTCCTGCGAGGATTTGCGGGAGTATATAGGTGTTAAGAGTAAGTGGTTTTAGTAATGTGCAATGAAAACAACATCACAATTTTGTTTTTTTGCTGGATAGTTAGAAGATTTAAAAAATACTAAATATTCTCTAAAATTTCATTTCATTTATTTTTTAAAAACTCTTTAAACATAATAATTTGAAATAATTTTCGGTTTTAAATAATTTTTTCAGAAAACAATTGCTTGATTAATGTCAAATATTATTTTTCAACTAATCTAATAACATACGTTTTTGAAAATTCTTTCAGAAACATCTAGAGTAATTAGAGAAACTGAAACAGAAATTCAGATTAAATAATAATTTTTAAATATCAAGTTCTCAAGTGATGCATACATTTCTAAACAAGTCTTATTCATTCAAATAGTGATCATCGATTAAATAAAACATTAAATGTTTTCGCTGAATTAATTATTTTTCTTTTCTCAGAACCCTTTAAACATAAATAATTCGAAGGAAATTTTAAAATGTTACTTCATATTTCTATAATGAATACATCAGTTGCATATTTATTTTGCTTTAAAATTAATAAGAAGCAGATAACAATGTGTTTTATTTTGCATTAAAATGTGTATCTTAGATGTTAACGAGAGATCGGATTTCTAGTCTTAGAAATATTTAATTAAGATATTAAAAGATAATCATACCATTATTTTTATTATGAAAGTTGGTTTTAAAATCGTTATCGTTTAAGGAATTTAAAGGTAATTGGCATCAGAATGAAATTTAAACAATATAAAATAAGTTTCCTAAAAATCATAGTAAATTATTGAATTTTTGCATTTTAAGAAAGAATAATTTAAAATGTCACGTTATCGTTAATTATAACATTATCTGATAACATATATCATAATCTTCTGCGTCTTTTTAAATCATATGAAGGTGTTTTAAACAAAAAAATATTTAATAAAATTAGTGCTGTGTTTATTTAATGAAAAGTAGTACTTTTATAATTAAATAAAACACTTTGTTCAAATATGTTTTTTTGACTTAAAAAAAAGCATAGAAGTTGGCAACCATGCATTATGAAATAATATAGTGAGAAGCACAACAAACGAGCCCTTCTGTGGTTCTGGAGTCCAAACATATATTTTTTTTTTTCAAAATTTCAAATTCGAAACTTTCCGTTACATTTTATGGAGGGGATGGGGGGGAATGGGAAGATAGGAAAATTAATTCGGCTTCAAGACTAACGAATTCTTGATTCTTAATTATTTTAGGTATCATCTAAACGCAATAGCACATAATTTTTTTTAATCTAATTATAAGGAATTATTGTGTGTAACTTTTAACAGAGCCTGGACATAAATACAATAGAGAACCTGTGGTGAGTATTACTGAGAGATATCTATACAAAAAACAACTGTTATGGAATTAACTACGACCAAAAATCAGCTATCAAAATATCCTGGAAATAAAATACCAAAGCTACTTTTAAAAGACTCTCTGACTCTCAGAGATCTTGAATGATAAAATTGATTAAAAATATTGGAATTTTTTTTTTAATTGCTACCTTTACTTTGCAAGAATTCTTAGCTGATCTCACTTTTCTTTCCAACTTTCTTCCTATACAAATGCAATTAAAAATATATGAAAATAAAATAAAGTAGTATTTTGCCGAATGTTTAACATAACAAAGAATTTAAAGTGAATTTGATTTTGTAGAAATCTAATAATTTGGATCAAATTTGAAAATAATATAAAGTAATATTTTGCCGAATGTTTAACATAACAAAGAATTTTAAGTGAATTTGATTTTGTAGAAATGCAATAATTTGGATTAAATTCTGTAGTATTTTAAATACAGCAATTAAAATTTTGTTCATATTATTTTTTTTTCAGCACTGTACTTCTTTGACTTCATATTTAGATTCCTTTCCTCTGACTCGAATTCTTGCTCTCCATTAGAAAATTGTCTATGTTACTAAGATAAGTGATTTTCAGATACATTATCAATCCAAAGCAAGTAAAATTTTCTAGAAATCTTCATAAACAGCTGTAAAAAGAAAACAGTGTTCTTAATAATAGACACGTGTTGAGTATAATAGCTTATGTATTTTAATACAACTTTATAAGTTAGCTGCAACTTATATAGATAATAAATTATGTAGACATTTATAGAAATACGCACTTAAAGAAGTGTACAGTTTGAGCAACTAACTCTACTACAGCATCACAGTTGTTTTTGTAATTGAAAATGTCTTTAAATTTTAGTTTATGTTGCATTATTTTACTCATATGAAAATCAAAAAGGGAATATTTCTGAACATCTCAAAATATATTATGAAAATAGAGTTTCAGAATAGCAGTTTTGTTAGATGAATAAATTTTGTTACATTTATTTGCAAAACTTAGTATATCGGCGCCTAACTTCAAAAACATATAAATATTTTCTTAATATTATGCATGCTACAGTCAAACAATTGAAGATTTATTCCAACTTTCTTCAAACTGTATAATGTAATAAAACTACTTAAATACTGAATTTATTTTTTAGAACTTTCAAATATTTAATCATAAGATTTCTATTCAGTAATCTATTTCTTTGAAATAGTTTTACCATATTGTTTGATTCTTGTACAGAAATAAGTGTATTTCTACTGTAAGGAATATCTCCAACTTCAGAGTATTTTTCTCTGATTCTCATTCTTCCTCCTGATTAGAAAATAACCAGAGAATATATTACTAGGGAAAGGAGGGGATATAATTTTCGTACAGAATTATCATCCTAAACAAAGTGAACTTTTGCAAAAATCTTTACAACAACAATGGTTAGCAAGAAGATATTTCTTAATAAATGAAGTTTGTAGGCTATAATATTTTAAGCATTTTACTATAGATTTCTTCATTTATATTTTTAAAAAAATGTTTCATTTACAGAAAAATGGACTTAATGAAGTACATTTTAATGATCGAATTCCATCAAAGATCACAATTATTGGAATAATTCAAAATGGCTTCAAATTTTATTTTAAGCTACATTTTATTTATTTTATGTAAATCAAACGAGTATGTTTGTAGATTATTAAAAATGTTGTCAATAAACATTTAACTCTATTTTTTTTAAATCTACTGTTATCTCATAGTTTTTGTTTCACTTAAAACCAGATGAGGTCTCGTCAAGCATGACAAGTTTTCAATTAATTGTGCCCATTGATAAATAAACGTAATTGTGTTATAATGGGTTTCAGAGAGAATTCCGCGAAAATGGTCAGTTAGCGCAAAGTTGTTCTAGTTTTTGGAGCCAAATGTGATTACAGTATTTTGCATTGTATCACCAAGCTTGAGGAAAACATTTCTCAATGTGGATGTGTGGGAGTATACGTCTTCATTTCGCAAGTATTATTGTATGTAATTACGAAACACCGGAATGTGTTGTAAAATTTCTTCGACTTTCCTGTTTTAACATCATAACATCAATCAGTAATTACTGACAGAAAATCCGAGACTTGCGCTTTAAGTAAAAAATACCATTATTTTTAAAGTTACGAAACTATATATATGCATGTGTGTAAATGAAAATACATTCTGCAAGTAGCAACAGCTAACTAATTTGCAATATGCACACTTACATTCTTTTAAAGAATGGACGAAGAATTTTAAAGGGGTTAAAATGGTGAGTAATTTAAAATATGTGTAAAATAAATAAAAATCAATTAAAATAAACAGATATAATCCAGTGCACAATGAAAATTCATTTGCTTTACACTATAATTTTTAGGATGATGAGACATAGATTAGGGGTATTATCCAACTGAAAATTGATTTATTCAAGTATAATAGAAGAGGCTTCCTGCAAAAAAAATTATATCCATTAGAATATAATTTATTGTTTAAAAATGCTATTGGCTTTATCTTGCCACACTCCAAATTACCCACACCAGATCACTTCTTCCTAATCGAGTATAATTTGCTAAAATGGATGTGGTATATGGCAAGAAATATGAAGATGTATTTTTCTCAGACATGAAAAATTCTAATTTAGATAAACTGAACGGTTTCTATTATTATTGGTCTGATCTTTGGTGTGAAAAGCAATATTCTCTACACGGCAGTACTGTATAGGAAGTATGTTTGCTAGGGTGTTGTTTTGTGTATAATGAGACAACTCCAAGTGCATTTTTAAACAATAATAATAAATTTCTAGAGCATATAAAGATATTCTTGCTGAAAATTTATTATCAGAAGCTCATCTAATTACATCAAGCGAATACATTTTTCAACAGGACTATGTCCGATTCATGTATCATCATATCAAAATCATGGTTTAAAGTAAATAAGTCTCATTAATGGACTAGCAAACACAGAGCCCTAGCATAAATCAATAGAAAAGCTGTGGGGAATATTATTAAAAATATTTACACAAAACTCAAGCGTTATGCCTATAAAGACAAACTAAAATCATCTATCAAAATATCCTGGATTATGTCCCGATTCATGTATCGTCATATTCAAAATCATGGTTTAAAGTAAATAAGAGTCTCATTAATGGACTAGCAATCACAGAGCCCTGGCATAAATCAACAGAAAACATGTAGGGAATATTATTAAAAATATTTGCACATAAGTCACGCGTTATGCCCATAAAGACAAATTAAAATCAGCTATAAAATATCCTGGATAACACCTCGATTCATGTATTATTCAAAATCATGGTTTAAAGCAAATAAGAGCCTCATTGGTGGAATAGAAATCCCAGATCTCTAACATAAATCCAATAGAAAACCTGTGGGAATAAAGATTAAAAGATATTTACACAAAAAACAAGCGTTATTCCTATAGGGGCGAACTAAAATCGGCTATCAAAATATCATGGATTATGTCCCGATTCATGTATCATCATATTCAAAATCATGGTTTAAAGCAGATAAGTTGATGGACTGGCAATCAAAGAGCCCTGATATAAGTCCAATAGAAAATTTGTAGAGAATATTATTAAGAGATATTTACACAAAAGGCAAGCTTTATGCTTATAAAGACGAACTAAAATCAGCTATCAAAATATGGTGGAAAAGAAATCCCAAATGTACTCAAAAAAAGTTTTTCTTTCTCTCTGACATCAAAAATGATAAAATTGATTTAAAATGTTGCTAATTTTTTTATTACTAGCTTTATTTTACCGTAAGTCTACGCAGTCCCTGTCTTTTCTTTTTTTTTTTCAACTGTCTTCCTGTGCGAATATAGTTAAAAATATATTAAAATAAAACTGTATTTTTCCGTAACATTTTGTCGAAATATTTTGCCGAATGTTTCACATAACAAACATTTTTAAGTGTATTTCTTTTTGAAGAAATGGAATAATTTCCATCACATACTGTAGTAATTTAAATACAGCAATGTGGATTTTCTCTTATTTTCCAGCACTGTATGTAGCAGTGCATTATTTTAGGAAAAGAAATATGCTGAAACTATTTCAGGAAAATAATTTCCTGAAAAGGAATGTTGTGATTAATATTTAAAAAGTTCTGTTTAAGGCTATTTAATAGCAAAATAAGAGTATTAAATACAATAGTTTGAAGTGAGCTTGATTTAATACTTCAAAAGTTTGATGGTAGAATGCATATTATTAAGAAAATATTTACATATCTTTAAAGCTAAATGTAAAGTTTTGCAAATAAATTCAAGTACATTTTTTTCGCAAACGAAAATACATTGAATAACTGTGTTTCTAGAACTCTACTTTAGAAATATATATTATTTGAAATTGCTATTTAAAAAAATAAATTATAAGTTATGATTTTTTTATTTGAAATCCATTTTAATTGGTCATTTCAAAAATCACATAAGACACAGAATCAGAACTTTTCAGAAATTTAAAAAAGAAACTGTATTATTCATAAGTAAACGAACTTTTATGAATTCTTTTGAGCTGATTATAGAGTTTGGACTTCAAAGTTTGTAAATATGAATTTTGTTTTTAAATTTATGAATAATAAAAAGAAGAATAACAGGAAAACTGTTCCTGACTTATGTTGCTTTAGCAAGGTGGTATTTAAATTGAACAAATCAGTCATATTAAACATATTTTTAATCAAAATTAATGAAGATAGCATTTATACAGGAACATTTTTATGTTTTAATATGGCTTACAAATATAGCTTACAAATATGGCTTACAATATGGCATGCAAATGGTAACATTGTAATGTAATATGGTATCTGCATGTAATCTGGTATTGCATGCAAAAACCACTTAAGTCAGTGACTTTATGTCGTTTAAATAATGGACGAAAATTAGAAGGTATTGTTTGAAGAGGAAGGAATACACTGATTTTATGTGGCTATACCCAGATCATGGATCTACCTTTAAGGACGAATTTACGACAAAAATGGATACTTGGAAAAACTTGACTTATGCGTTTTTTTAAATGACCGATTCATTTCTAGAAACTACAAATTTGCGAATCGAAAATTCCAGATCATGTCACCAAGCAGTTTTTGTGTTGCGTTATAAAAACTACTCGTATTGCAATCTGTTTTGCAACGATTTAAAATTAATTTAACGCGAGAAATTACAAATTTTAAATTTGCAAAACTCCTTAACCCATTTTCGGCCAAAGGTGCGTAAACGCACCATTTCAATAAATATATTTTTATTAACACTGTGACGTATATTTTTCACTAATTTTATTTTTCTGCTACTTTTAAGGGTTCTGAAGACATCTATAAAATATTAGTAATTTAATTGAAGTAATCACTTTCTGTTGAGAAATTTTCAAAATACGCTGGTTTTTTACTTGAAACGATTATTGACAAATTCGACTTTTTTAAAATGTATAATTATTCCAATTGAGATTAATTATATGTTTTTATAATGGAGTAAAGTTGCAAGTTCTGTAAATAAAATAAAAATAAAACAAATGCCATAAGAAAACTTAAAATTTTTTAGTTAAATTTAATGATAAATTATTAATGGTAAATTAATAATGATAACGCCAAATAAAATAAAATATTATTTTTCATGCACGAAACTTTTTTGGTGTGTTAATGAATGTAATTTAAGTAAATTTCAATGCAAATAATACCACATTTGATAAAATTTCTGTGCTTGGCCTAAAATGGGTGAACTGTTTGATCGAACAAGGTATGCGGAGATGTAATGCATACCGAAGAATCCATATATGACATCAAATATAAGTATCAGTATTGAAGTTTTTTAAGTTTTTTATAATTCCAATATATAGATGACCCAGAAAGCATTACTGAAGTATACGTAGCATTAATTAATAGGCATTTTTACTAATCTGTTGGTACAAATAACATTTTTATACAACGATTTGGGGCAGATTTAGTAGTGGTAAGTTCCTGTTTTTTCTACAATTGTACAAACTACTACTTTGTTATTTGAGAAAAGCTGTCGTTTCTTGTATAATGTTTTTTACAGGGACACATCATAAATTTTAATGTAGGATCGTCTGCTACTCATTAAAATGTACGATATTAACAGCAATCAGATTTAAAGTTAATGTAGATAATTATAAATTGTTTCCACAATAACATTGTTCTGCCAAACCTCTTTCTCTAAAATGCACCCACTGGAGTATAATAAGTAAATATTAGTGCAGTAGTGTAACAACAATGCCTATAAATTGGTTTTACTTTTTTTCTTTAAAGATTACTTGTTGGTCACATGCTGAATAAAATTACCGTACTATAATATAACATGCTTTATTTTAAAATATTTCGTGCATTCAAATTCCTTTTATAATTTCTAACAATGCAACAATATACACATTGTTTCAAACAGAATCATCCTATTTTTAAAAAATCATAACTATTCAGCTTTTAATCTGTTTTGATCGGATAATATATAGATAGAAAGAGAGAAATCTCGAGTTTCACGAAGTTGCCGACAGGTAGCGCTAACACTCTCCCTTCGCCCGCCACTTCCGTGTTTTTCTGGCCTCCAAGGTCGTTGGATCTCCCAATGTGCGATTTCTTCTTGTGGGGATTTATAAAAGACTACATTTATCTGCCTCCCCTTCCATCTGCATTAGAAGAAGTGAAGATATGCATAACAGCAGCCGTGGGCTCAGTGGATCCAGACATGCTCGCAAAAGTATGGGACAAATTTAACTACCGTATAGACATAAACCAAAAATCCAAATTATGATCCAAAAATGGACATCTTTGGATGCAAAGATGATTAATTCCGGTTGGAATTATCATCCATCCGAAATAAAAGAGTCAAAAATATTCCGTTACATTGCGATCAATACGGGAAAATTATTTCAAGTGTATTTTAATGCTGCAATACCATTTCAAACATAATGAAGTTGTTATGCATTTCTGAGGTGCAATAAAACATGCTTTTCAAAATAAGAAATCATTTACATGATTTAGAATCACTTGAGATCTGAAAAAGCTGCAAGCCAGTTGACTTTATGAATATCCATTACTTCAATGTATATATGAAGCCCTGTTTGTTATTTAAGGCTCCCGTTGACTCACGCGAAAACACCAGCGCGCTAATGTTAATCCTGTGGAACAGTTATTTTACAATATCCCATATGCATTTCAATAATTTTAAAAGATTTTTTTTATTGGATAGCCGAGGTCAATCTCTACAACCAGCGATTTTTACTTATTCGATTTTGTTTGCAGGGGGGGTTTTTATGTGGATACTTTCACTATCGAAATCGATTCCGAAAGTTTGAGTATCCTCTTTAAAAAAAAACCTGCAAACCAAATCGAAAAATAAAAACGGTGGTGTAGAGATTGATCTTAGCTATCCAATGCAAACAACCGTTTAAAAATATTGAAATGCAAACGAGATATTATAAAATAACTACCCATAGGATTAATATTAGCGAGTGGGTGTTTTCGCGTGAGTGAGAGGGATGTATGTCTTAAGGGGAAATTTTCAAATTAATCCTTTTATAACACCCCACATGTTTTCGATGCAGTTGGAGATCTAGAAAACGTACAAGCTAGTTGATTTGATACATATCCACTTCCATTTACTAAGGAAAGCCATAGAAATAATCACAGCAAAATCTGAAACACATAATGATGCATGCAAAAATTGATAATAGATGGCGCCACATATTATTAGAAATAGAGAAAAATAAGGAAAGATCAGTTGACGTCACTCAGGGCAAAACTTGGTGTACGAAAACTGGTGTACGAACAAGGACGAGTTTGTCTGATTGGCTGGGAGAGGGGGAGAATGATTGACGGGAGTGTTTGTTTGTAAACATGCCCTTTCCTTATAGGGAAGACTTCAACGATGGTAACTAGCGCAGAAGAAACAGAACAACAGTAACTGATAATGCCTCAGACCAAGAGGTGAAAATATTTAAAAAGTTTTTGTACGTCTTGACTAATTTTTAGTGTATTTTGAAGGTACTTTTTCAAACTTTTAGACATTTGCGCTAATTTTTAGTATGTTTCAAAAACAATATAATGTCAGTTTAAAATAGATAGTATAAGTAATTATTGTGATCCACTTCTTCTTTAGTATATGTATGAGGCCATATTTGTTGTTAGAATATGGTGTGGGAAGTATTTATTATTCATTTACAGCGTCACACAACAGAATTCCGTTACAATATATGTCTAGGGGAAAAAATCCTTTGCAGTATATTTTAATTATTTTACACTATTTATATGAATTACTGAGGTTCACTATAAGCTGCTTACTGAAAAGTATGGTGTGCATTGCTCTTATCGTTTATTTACAGGGACACACAAAAGAATTCTGTTACAGTGCTGTTTATGAGCGATAATTGCTGAAAGTGTGTTTTCAACTTTAGTTTAACTAAATTTTTACATAGTACGTAGTGTGTATAAATTCTATAGATAATATATAGAACTGCACAAAAGACTTCCAGTACATTTCCGCTTATTGATGGAAATTGCTGAAAGTTTTAATTGCGCGATGCGTTTTTTAACTGAACTAATTTTTTGCATTTTATGTAGTATATATACAAAGCTGTAGATCATATACAGGGAAGCACAGAAGAATTTGGATATTTTTCGACTACAGATGGTAATTGCTGATGGTAATTGGGTTTTTTAATGAGTTATACATTTTCCAAACATCATCTTTCACCTTATTAAACGATGAAGTCTTACTACAATATTCAGAATGTGTTGGAAAGTGTTTCATAATATATACATGATTTTTCTTTATTGTTTTCTTCTTCTTTTGAATTACCGTAAAATGTTTGAAATAAATTCTCTTCGAACAGTGCTGCTATGATATTTGGCATTATGAGTATGTAAATACTTCGAATTAAACAAGCTATTTATTTTAAATTTAATATATTTCTTTTTACAGAAAATATATTAAAGATTATTTTTTTTATTATTATTATTTAAGTGCATATCAATGTATGCAAGATCGTTTTGTGTTCAAAATACAATTTAAATTAAAAAGAATTCTAAAATTAGCTCAGTGATTAATGCTTCTCGAATTATGTTAACAAATGTACTCGCATAAGTGCAATATTGATGTTACATTTACTTAACATCCTTAGATGTTATTGCATTTTATCATGCAAGATTTTCCGAGATGTAAATTTAAAAGAAAAACAAATTATTGATTTTGTTTTGAGGTTAAACAAAATGCACAACTAATCTAGTGGAATGAGCAATATGTAAGTTTTTAATGTATCTATTTTTAGATCATGCTATTTATTTTAAATTTGGCATTTGGTTTCCATTTACAGAAAATATATTAAAGATTGCTTTTTCTTAATTTAAGCGCCTCTTTAATTTTGCATGTGTAATTTATATTTGAAATGCAATTCGGGTAAAAAATTATTATTCGACTTCTGAAATTGGCTCAGTTGTAGTTGCTTCTCGAATTTTTTTGTGCAAATAGAACTCACACGGATTCGATGTATTTTTATGAATGAATATGATATGATGTAATTATTTTTAGGTATGGCATTTACTTTTTTTCTTAGGTGTTGTTATATTCTATCACGTAGTTTGAAAATTTCTATCTTATTTCTTTTGTTTTAAGAATAACCCATTTGTTTTCATTACGTACATTTATTTATTTTATTTTGAGGTTAAACAAAATGCACAGCTACTCTAGTAGAATGAGTAATATGCAAGTTTTGAATGTAATTTAATTTTAGCTCATGCTATTTATTTTAAATTTAGCATTTGGTTTCCATTTACTAAAAATATATTAAAGATTGGTTTTTGTTAATATAACAGCATTTTTGACGATATGATAAAATTTGGTCAATGATTTTTACGTATGGCATTTACTTTTTTTCTTAGGTGTTGTTATATTCTATTTCTTAGTTTGAAAATTTCTACGAGTTGTAAATTTTAATAATACAAGTTATTTCTTTTGTATTAAGAATAACCCGTTTGTTTTCATTACGTACATTTATTTATTTTATTTTGAGGTTAAACAAAATGCACAGCTACTCTAGTAGAATGAGTAATATGTAAGTTTTGAATGTAATTTAATTTTAGCTCACACCCAAAAAAAAATAATTGATTAAAACAACAAAACATGTTTTGTTGAGTACATTTGGTTGTTTCAATCAAAATTTTTAGTTGAAGTTAAAAGTTGGTTTTGTTGCATTGACAAAAAAATATTGTTAACACTCTTACAAAATTTTAACAAAATTTCATCAATTTTACTTGAATTAACAAAATCTGTATATTTTAATTTTACCATAATTTTGTAATTTAAATTTGTAATTTATACAAAATTTAAATTGCTGTGTAGTAGCCATTAACTCTCTCACGAAACTTGGTTTAGTTGACTTATATAGCTATATAATTAAAGGATTAACATAATTTTTGGATAATTAAAACTTTTTTAATTGGCACGAACCAAGGTAGTTTTAAAAATCCCCCTATCCCATTTATTACTTTCTTCTAGTTTTACAAGAAGAAAGTATTGGAGTCATGAAAATTTTCAACTTCTTGTTGTCGACGGATTTTAGAAGGTCCTGAACACGATTTGACTGTTTTTAGAAAATTACTGTCTATGACTCTGTCTGTTTGTATGTGACAAAAATTTTGTGGGCGCTCTATTTCAAGAACTAATCCACGGAATTTAATAAAACTTTACATTCAGTTACTTCCTGATATAACATGGTGCTGATTAGTTTTTGGCGTAAATAGCGCAACAGGTGGCGCTGCTATGTTGCAATTTTCGCGATTTCTGCAATAGATTCGTGATTTCTCAAGAACTAATGCACTTATTTACATCAAACTACAGATTGAGTTAGACCTTGACATAAATAGCAGCTGATTACGTTTTGGTGTAAATAACCCAACATGTGGCGCTACTATGCTACTTTTTTCATGATTTTCACTATAAATAAATCTCAAGAACTAATGCACAGATTAATTTATAATTCATTTTCAACAGTGATTTACGCCTGTAATTCTTAAATAATAACTAGTGAATTTTTATCCTGCTTTTTTTCAAGCGTAAACCGACAGAGTGAAAAATGTCCCAAGCCGGGAATCGTACCCGGGTCCTCAGAATAGCGCTCTGAGGCCCCAGTATACGGCTACACAGTTAATTTTTAATTCATTTTCTGCAGTGAATTAAGCCTGTCATCCTTGAATAATTACCAGTGAATTTTTATCCTGCTTTTTACAGGAGTAATTCACTGCTGAAAATGAATTAAAAATTAACAATATGTTGCCGTATGCTGGGCTTTGTATTTTCGTCTCATGTTTGCCGCAGAAATTTGCATGCTCATGCAGGGCCGGTTTACCGAATAGGCCCGGGAAGCCCGTGCTTACCCAAAGAAATACAAAGGTACCCCAAATTTATTTTTCAGTATAACTTTTTACAAAAATAAAATAAATAAATAAATAAAAATCAATCAGGGTAAAAAATGCACTTTTTCCTTACGAAATTTTTATCTAAGAAGCTCGCTCTTTCTAAATTGTTGTTTACTCGAGATTTTGATGGTAAAATTTCAAATTGTAGCAGCATACAAAAATTGGATTTAGTAAATAACAAAGCAATTATTAGAGGGGGGCCCCAGAGTAACGTCGGGCTTCCCCTACTTTTATGTCTTAAGAGGGCCCTGTGCTCATGATGACATTTCAATCTTGTGCTGCCGTTGCAGCCGGTCCGACATATATAAGAGTGAGAAATTTCGAGTTTGGATATCGTTCCTTCGAGCTCAGTGGTATAGCCTCAGATCGTTATTCTAAGGACCCGGGTTCTGTTCCCGGCTTGGGACATTGTTCAGCCTGACGGTTTGCGCTTGAAAAAAAGCAGGATAAAAATTCACTTGTTATTATTCAAGGATTACAGGCGTAATTCATTGCTGAAAATGAATTAAAAATTACCTAAAAAAATAGTTACGTTTAGATTGGTTCTAATACAAAAATTAATTTTAAAGTAAATATTATAATTGTTTCTGTAACAAAAACATTTTGTTGTTAAAACAAAGAAAATTCTTAAAATTACACAAAACAATTGTTCTTTAAACAAAAGTTTTTGGTTACCGGAACTGAAAAGAACCCTTAAAGTAACAGATAATTATAATTATTTTGAGAAAACTTTCAACAAAGGAAATTTGTTAATTCAAGTAAAATTGAACCATTTTTACTTGAATTAACAAAACTTTTTTTATTGATGATACAAAATTTTTTGTTGGAACTGCACAAAAAATCAACAATATTTTTCTTGTTGATTCAAACAAAAATTCCATTGACCCATATTTAAACGGAAAGTTTTGTTGGGCCAACCAAATTTTTGTTGAATCAACAAAACTTTTCTCTGGGTGCATGCTATTTATTTTAAATTTGGCATTTGGTTTCCATTTACTAAATATATATTAAAGATTGGTTTTTGTTAATATAACCGCATATTTGACGATATGATATGATGTCAATGATTTTTACGTATGGCGTTTACTTTATTTCTTAGGTGTTGTTGTTTTCTATCACTTAGTTTGAAAATTTCTACGAGTTGTAAATTTGAATAATACAATTTATTCCTTTTGTTTTAAGAATAACCCATTTGCATCATTAGCGTGCATTTCAGGAATTTCTTTTTTTATTCGGAAATTCCAAATTCATACCAGAAATTCTGAAATGTAATTTATATTCTATTTAATGGCAGAAATTTCGTGATTACATTAAGTAAAAATTCTTCTTTCGAAATTTCTGAATAAAAAAGAAATTCCTAAAATGAACGCATTGATACAAATGAGTTAAGGTGCCTTAAACCTGTGGCCCACGGGCACCAAACTACCACTATTTTAGCTCCGAAAAATTTGACTTATTTAATGACAGAAACTGTTCAATTTAATAAAACGAACATAACTTTATAGAATTAGTGGTGGTTAACTAATTTCAGACAATAAGTTTGAAGACTCCTAGGTTAAGCAGACTGTGTACTTTCTACTGCTTACTTTGCTTGCTTAGGTACACTTTTGAAAAAGATTATAAGTTTACCTTGAAATATTTCGAAAACATACAGAAACGAATTCTTGACATGCTGTGTTAATTAGTCTACTTTTTTTCAATTACATATTTTTTAAATTCATACGAAAAGCAATTATTTAAAAATAGCACTTTTTCTCACACATAATTAAGTATTCATAAAAATATTTATCATGAAATACTAAAATTTTTAATTCACTCGATGATGTTTAAGAGTTTGTAACATCCTCAAAAATTTAAATTCCCGGCTTAAATAGAATTTTTACAAGATGTACCGAAACATAAAAAAAAAAAAAAAATCTGATTTTCAGAAAAAATTAAAAACATTTCACACTTTCGATATCCTTTCAATGAGCGTAGCAGTTTTCATTTCCAAATTTAAAAGCATAAAACAGTCAAAATGACCATGAATTATATATGTTTAGAAACATCAGAACTTTCTGTGTGTTTCAAACACATAATTGAGAAATCGATTTTTTGAAGATTATTACTTTAACGAGCCACAGTCCTCTTAAGAAATATATGCAAGAATAATTTAATGGAAAAAATCAAAATTTTCGCCTCTTATGTTTTCGGTTCAGTACATATTATTTTCAATCACAAACCATAAAAATTACTTTAAATTTATGATAAAACCATTCCCATATTTTTCACTTTTTTTCACTTTCAGTGACGGAGCATCTGTTATTTTCGTTTGTTGTAAATTCATTGTTATCAAAAGTTATAGGATACTTCAAATATTGAAGATTCGTCAGTTTAAATAAATATTTACTAAGTCTCAGAGGATTTTTTTTAAGCAAATTCCTTTATGAATTATTACATAAAATTTTAAATAATATGCGTGATTTACTTTAAGATACATCACTTTTTTCTTGTAATTACATAAGAAGTTTCTTTAGTTTCATAAGAAGTTTCTTTAACGGCATATTTTGTTTGCATTTCTACAGGTCGTAAAGCAATATTCCTATCATAGAAAATTGGACAAGCAGCCCGACTATGAAAAGGCGGCAAAGAAAAATTTTAAAGAAAGTGTCAAATGTTAATCATTGACTTATTATTTGTTCCTGGGGAAAAAAACTCTTAATAGCATAGGAATCAATTTAGAGAAAAACGCAAATGAAAGTAAGGACTGGTCCAGTTCTTCAACAGCAACCCTCTACTTTTTGCTAGTTTTAGTCAACTGACGTTGTTTTGCACAAAAATCATCAAAGTACCCTAATGTGCAACAATATGACATCAAACATTCAATTTCAAGAAAAGGTTTATTGAAGTATTTACCTCCTGGACCCGTTAATTGATAACATTCAGTTCCCACATGAGATCTACAGGAGGATCTACAATTTTTATTTTTATTTTTAAAATTTTTAATTAAAATTTTATTTGTTTTAGCTTTTTAGTCTTTATACCTTTAGAATACATTTATACCCATAGACAGACCTTTTACATTTTTGCATTTGATTGTTATGGTACTGCGCATTACAGTGTGCAATGGGCACACTTTGGATTAATTCCATGACAATTTTCACACACAAGAGTTCTAAAACTAAAACTTCTAATGATTAAATCGTGAAAAAATATCATTATTCACTTTCTAAAAGTCATGGTAAACACTAAACTTTGGCAACGTCGAAGTGTCACGAGTCAAAAGGGCACGAAGAAATAAAAAAATACATATAAATCATATGGTTATAACAGCAAGTGGGGATTATATATCAACAGCTTTATTTGTTCCCCAATAAGCCAATAGATAAGCCTGAAATTTAATGTAGCGATGTTTTTTTTTCAAGAATTATGGAACAAAAAAAGAGTTTAAGCCTGGATTGCACATTAAGAACTCGATGGTTGAAATTTTTTGGCATATAACGTATATTCCGGCGCATAACACGCACTTTTGAAACAAATAATTTATTCAAATTTTAAAAGCGCGCGTTATACGCCAACTATAAAAATGAAACATAAAAATTAAGCATAAGAATTGAATTTATTTTAATAATGAACAAAAGAAAAAGAAGTGATTATTTGATTATGCACGAGAGTACGATTCCAAACACTTTGTGGGAATCCAAGCAGATAGGTTCGGCAGTAGCGTATGTCCTCACTTTGCATTTGCTTATTTTATTGATGTCTGTACTTGTTACTATACTTTTGAATGATTTTTATTGCATTTGCTACATGTCTTATGAATGTTTCTTTGCACAAAAGGAGAAACGCATAATACGGCAAATATACCTAAAACCAAAGGACCCGTGCGAGGATTTTGCACTGCAGTATAATACTTTTTAGCAATATCTAATATTTTTTAGATGCTAGTTTAAACTTCTAAAAAAATAAGGATAAAAATATCTTCAAACAACATTAGTCAAGCCAGAATATCGTCTCATTTATTCCATCAAAGTTACAATAAAAACTGATTGAAGATAAGATAAGAAAAGGCACGCGCGAGAAAAAAATTAAGAATTGCATTAGAATATTGACGTTATCCGCTTCTTTAAAAACATGAAACAAAAAAAAATAAACTGAATGCATTTAAAATAAAATTTAATCTAATATAACAAAGCATACCTTTTATTCTACACGTGAAATACCACTGCTTCGATTGATCGATGGTGTATTTTTCTTCTAAACATTTCAATTTCAATTGTGCTTTTTAACCATAAATATAAAATAAACCCGTGCGCGGAACTCATACTTATCTTTTTTTTGTACTTTTTTTTTTTTTTTTATAATCATTCGTGAGCATCCTATAATGCGGTATTTTATTTTTGTGGCAACATTAATTTGAGGAAAACCTTTCATTTCATTTATGAAAACAATGCCGATTAAATTTTAATTAACAGCAATTTTTAATCGAAAAACATGCTTTAACGAAATGTGAGTATAGTATGTCAAAAGCCGCTTCAAATACCTTTCGAATGATATCTCATTCGTTGTTATGCATTTCATAAATTCGTAGAAAAATGGATGTTGAGAACAGAAATAATATATAACCAGTAGACCCGTGCGAAGATTTCGCGCTGCAGTCTAATATTTTATTTTAGCAATATCTAATAGTTTTTTACACGCAGGTTTAAACTTAAAAAAAAAAAAAGAAAAAAGAAAGAAAATTCTGCAAGCAACATTAGTGAAGCCAGAATATCATCTCATTTATTCTAACAAAGTTACAGGAAAAACTGATCCAAGCAAAAAAATATTATCAGTCATATTTTAACTGCATTAGAGGATTACATCATCTGTTTTGGAAAAAAATGTTAGATAAAGAAAAATAAATTTAGCATTTCAGTTTCAATTTTGCTTTTTAATCATAAATATAAAATGAACCCATGCAGCAACAATATCATAGTTTATCTTTATTGTACAAATTATTTTCTTTTATATATTCATTTGCTGAGCACGATATAATGCGGTATTTTATTTTAGTGGCAACACTGATTTGAGAAAAACCTTTCATTTCATTTATGTAAACAAAGTTGATTTAAGAACTAAGAACTAAAACATCTTCTTAAAACACCATCAAAAACTTTTAAATGCGCTAGGCCTTTCGAAAGATCTGAGTCTTTCTTCGTCAGTCGCAAAAAAGACGTGCTTCTACTGTGAAAGCAGCAGTAAGACTGAAGTGAGAGATGAGGGAAATGAAACAAGCTGAAGAAGCAGCCAATAGGAAAGTAGAAACCAACAGCTAATAGGAAAACAGAAGACAACTGCCAATCACATAAGAGTAAAATCAAAACAATAAATAGAACACAAAGTAGAAGGGGAATAAGGAAGAAAAAAATCATGAAAATTAAATTAAATTAAATTAAATTAAAACTAAATTATAAGAAAGTGAAAACACACATATATATTAAAATATGGGAACAGATGAAATTAAGAAATAAATAAGTAAATAAAATATAAATATATATATATAAAACAGACTAATATTAATTAATACAAAAATACATTATATGGCAGTATTGAAAATGTTTTTCCAAGCAGCAGAGAGCATTGTGGAATCAGATTTATCATTAACAATAACATCACGATTAATATAAATGGCTAAATTTAAGTCCAATTCAGAGATACTATTAACATTAAAGATAATTTTAGCATTTTTAAAATTAAAACAATTGCAGTAATCCCAAGAGTGCTTGGCAATAGACGATTTAGAGATTTCTTGAGTTGGTTTAATTTTTAATTAACTGCGATGTTGAAGCAAAAACATGTTTTAACGAAATGTAAGTGTGCTATGTCAGAAGCCTGTTCAAAATCCTTTCACATGATATTTCATTTATCGTTCTGCGTTTTGTATTTGCTTAGAAAAAGAGATGTTGACAACAGAAATAATATATAGGATGATGATGTGAAAAATACAGTCTCAAATCGTAGGCGCGAGTTATGCGACGTAACGCATTATGCGCCGGATTGCGTTATACGCCGGAAATATACGGCGTATATTTTTAAGTTTTTAATTTTAAAGTCTGTAATAAATATAAATGCAAATATATTTATTTAAGACTTTGCTTACACACGAAATATGCTTATAGCCTGCAAGAAACTAAAATCCTAAGAATCTGGAATCTAATTTAAAACAATAGAATATATTTGTTGCATAATAGGAGAAAATTCATTTGGAATGTCATTTCCTGCGGCTAGTATCAGAAACAGATGTGAGGCTGTCAAAAGGAAATTATAATTTTGCCGGAATATTTTAATATTAAAGTGTTTGTTTAAGGCAAATGCTTGGTTTGCTTCGAAAATAATTATGCACATTTTATTTTTTCGGTTATAGCGTCTTTTGAATAATATATCTAATTATATTATAACGAATAAATTATAGATTTTCATAAATCAAGGTTTTTTTGTTCTGAAAGATTATATATTTTTATTGGTGTATGTGTAAAATATTATCAATGTAATTTTTTTAAAAAAATGACAGAATTGTCGTAAAAAAGCAAGCTGTTGGTATGACATCACTGTGGCGTCAAAATGGCCACAAATAATCACAAACACAGAGTTCATAAAGAGATGACTTCTTATTTTGTCACATTATGACTTGCAAGTGACTATCAATTCGCGACTACACTGTGAAGTCACCGTGACCATTTTTCAACAGCTTTTAGCTCGTTAGAAAATGGGACAAATCGATTTCACAGTGATGTAGATAAGACTCATATTACGCGTCACATGATGACAATACCGACAGTACCAATATGATAGTACCGTTACATATGGGTCACGGTACAATCACGTTTTGGTCACATGTAGATTATAGGTGTATTAGGTTCCTATTATAAAGTTAGTCAAAGAGAAATTCATGAACACTGAAATTTTCCGAACGTTTCAGTGAAATATTAAAGCACATAAAATGAACCTAAAGGCGTAATATCTAATTAATCTGAAACACCTTCACATTACAAAACATAAGAAGCATTAACATGAACATAATTTTAATCACCTATCTCTATTCCACTTTTTTTTTAATTAATTGAAATATATATATTTGCACGTGAATATTGAAAAGAAAAAACACTTTAAAATAAATAAATTATTACGCGCAAATGTATTTAATGGTTACAATTACGTCATATTTTAAACGGTACATTTAAAGCAATTTTCTAATAGAAAACTTTTCTTCTAGGGGTTATAATAGTCCGGTAGGCAGCGACATCTTTTAGTTAACCATTTTATACGAACTGATTTTCAAATATGTTATTGGTCTTAATTATTAATAAATCATAAAAACAGTTGTCAGCTGTCTCGACAGCAGTGAATGCGGCCTTAGATGCCTAAAAATCCACCATTCAAAGGGAAATGAATGACAATCCGATTACAGAAGATAACAAGCTTGCAGAAGATTACAGAAGAGTGGTCGTGATAAGGTTTCTCAATCTTAAGTAATCATGTAGTCTTTTTAAAAACAGGGCAAATTGGTGTGCTTTTAAATCTTGCGGTGTGTGAACGGGGGTTGGCCAGTGTATCTCGTAAGGGACAGATTTCCCTAGTAAAATAAATATTTGTATCACTTTATTAAAAAATCAAAAACAGAGCACATAATGATGATGATAATAAATAGTGAGATTTCATCACAGTAAAACTTGTTTGTTTGTTTATATATTAATTTACAAATATAAATTGCAAAGGCAAAAAGAAAAAAATAATAAGAAGAATAAAATAAATAATAAGAATAAAATAATAATAATATAATTAATTTAAAAATAGATTTTGCTGTAAATTGAAAATTGTCATTCTTTATTAAATGTTCTTGGGTTTCATGATGTTCTAAACGAGGAAGTAAATTTATTGATTTACTTACAAAGGCAATTTTTCATTAAAAGCAATTTAAAATAAGTCTAATTATTTTTTTAATCAAGAATTGTCACTAGAGTAAAATGACTTATATCGTGTAATTTAAATTCGATTAACATTCTTTTATTAAAACATGTAGAACGTAATTAAACTATTTTAAATTGCATTAATTTAAAAAAGATTGTTGAAGAATATGGAGAATCAGTAAAATTTTCAAAAAATTGAATATTATATAAAAATTACTTTATTTTATGAAATTTTTTGATATTATATCATACATTTTTATGTGTATGGATACATATACAAGTGCATTTATGCGTATTAATACTTTTATTTACTGCATGCAACCACACAGGTAATTGACATATTTATATAAGTATTTAAAAATTAAATACAAAATATCCTTTCATATGTATAGAGAAAACCATACATAAATGGCGATAATGACATTTTTTTACATCTGACAGACAGTATAAAACACTAAATCGTTTCGAAAATAAAAATTAATGCAGTGTTTTGAAATTACAAGCAGAAAAGTTTCTCATAGTTATCTTTCTAGTGGAATACGGTTAGAAATACAAGGCGAGAAATTTTTTAGTAAGCAATGTGCCACTCTCCATTTTTAGTGTGACATTCACAGTATTTTATTATTATCGTAATCAAGTGGTTTAAGAGATCTTAAAAAGGGAAGATCAGTCCATTTCTCTTTCATTGTATGGACCCTTCATTGTATGAACCTGTTGTGGCATAATTTATAGTCTTTATACATACATCATATTATGTTTAGCTCATTGTATTATTTTTGTCTAATTTACAATTTTGTCATTTAGTTTTTAAAATTTGGCAACACTCTAAAGTTTTAGTTTTTGTTTTGCATCAAAAAATATTTGTTCCAAAAGACTTAAAAACCACGTCACATGTATTTATTCGCAAGGATAGAGTTAAAAAGCAACTGGAACCCCCATACGAAGGTCCCTTTCAAGTCGTCGACAGAAATGAAAAATATTTCACACTCAAAATCAAAGACAAAATTGTCACTGTGTCTATTGATAGATTAAAGGCGGCGTATTTCTTGCAAACACCAGACCTTCCTACAAAAAACCCAACAAAAACAAAACAATTTGCGAAACCTAAACAGGATTTACCTCCTCAAGTTCAAAAACTTCCTGAAAAACATTCACGTACGGGACGAACGATCAAACTTCCTGTGCGATTTCGCGATTAATTTTATAATTTATCTCTTTCTGTATATAGATTGTACCGTAACTTTGTTACTGGGAGGGGAATACTGTTGTGGCATAATTTATAGTCTTTATACGTACATCATATTATGTTTAGCTCATTGTATTATTTTTGTCTAATTTACAATTTTATGTCATTTAGTTTTTAAAATTTGGCAACACTCTAAAGTTTTAGTTTTTTGTTTTGCATCTTAAAGTTTGTTCCATGAAAATAAAATCTGATAAGTTGGAACTGAATAATGATGTCAGTATTTTTATTTACAAATACACGCAAAAATAATTAACGATAGTATTTGAATATCGGCTCCCCAACAACTAGAAAATAATTAACGATGGTATTTGAAAGTCGGCTACCCAACAAACCCTTGTATCAAGTTTAGGGGAAATTTGCAGCTGCAGCTGTTTGCAGTCACAAAAATAATCATTGGGTTATAAATTCACCCAAATTAGAAATATTTCGGAAAATGCGATATCGTAATTATTTTTCCGTTAATTATCAACAATTGATAAAGATAGATTTTCGATAGGCGTCGGAGCAGAGTATTTATAAGCTCTGGTGAGCTTCGACAAATATTTAAATATTCGCTGAAACGAAACAAGTACCAAAGCTGAGCTCCGGCGATGATTAATTACTGATTTGGGGGGAGGGAGAATTTTCAGTTACAGTTCAACTTTACATTACGATTCGTATGCTTTGGCATTAGTTGAGATCTGAAAAACATGCAAGCCAGTTGACTCTATAAATATCCAGTACTTTAATGTGTAAATGAAGTTCCTTATTCAGAGGAGGGGGGGGGGGGGATTTTTCAGTTGGAATTCATCCTTTCATAACCCCCACATGTTTTCGAGCAGCTGGAGATCTAGAAAATGTACAAGCCATTTTATTTGATGAATATTCACTACTTCTTTAGTATATGTATGAAGCCATATTTGTTGTTTTTGTAAAACGTTGAAGTTGCAGTTTGTCTTTCCATAACGACACAAATGTTTCTAGTGTAATTAAGATCTCATAAACATACAAAGCAGTTGATTCAATGAATTATAACATCTCTAACAGTATGTTTACAAGAAATTATCGTCTATTTCGAAAATTTTGTCATTGGTACGCTATGTAATCATGTCTTCTATATTTATTAAAGACAATGTAAAACTAAAATAACTATACACATACCAAAATTCTTTCTTCCAAATACACACTTTTTTTAAAAGCACTATATATGAAGCAAATGTTAAAAATTAAGTCATGGATTTAAAAAATAAATAAAAGTCAGTACCACGTAGTTTATTTTAGGGCTAACAACATTTCAGTAAAACTGCTCGCAAATTTTTCGAGAAAATAATTGCTTTTAATCCTAAATATTTTATATTTTCTGTAATTTCAATTACTGTTAAAATAGCTCAATCTTTAGAATGATTTGGAATGTTTGGTTGCTTTCAAATAAAATTAACTAAACACTGTTAAAAATTTGTTCAAAGAAAAAATTATATAAACATTCGTTTCAACATATTATAATTCTTTTATTTGTGCAACAATAAATAATATAGAGTACAACCCATACCATAATTTTTTTTTTATTATTTGTATTAACTCTTTTTTTACTACGAGTTTTAAAATGTCTTTCAACCTATCTTTTTAACACTTTCAAACTTAGTTGAAAAATGTTTATCAATTCCGTTCGCTTGGCCGTCTGTCCGTGCTCAAACTCACGTAAATATACGCAGATTTCCATGTAATTTATATATGTTATTGAGGCTTACCATGGTATGTTCGGTATTGAAAATGAAGCGTATACTATTAGTTGTGGTCTTTTACTTCGAATAATAAATTCTAGATGGCAGCACCACAAGAATAATTTTATGTCCCTCCTTTACTGTCACCTATCGTTCAGATATGTTTTTCACTACAGTACCCATAGAATGTAGTTGCAGTTCTGTTATGTGCAGGGCCTCGTTTCCGCACAGGCGAACTAGGCCGTGGCCTTGGCCCATAGTAGACGGGGGCGCCAAAATGAGTAAAATGGTGTAGAAAAATTCGGTACTTTTCGGTTAGCCGGGCGCCAGTGATATAGGTACTTTTTAAAATACATATGTATATACATATGTATGTATATATACATACATAACTATATGTATAAATAATAAGATCGATTATTCAATATGTGCATGCATATATATGTATATGTAGATATGTGTATATATATATATACATGTATATATATCACTGGCGCCCGGCTAACTGAAAAGTACCAAAAATTCTTCTAAAAAAGTTTTTTTTTCAATCATCCATATCTACGAAACATTCTGTAAACGTCTTGCCTGTACTTTACTGTTCTCCAAAAACAGCTTAAATCAAGAATACTGTAGACAAAAAAATTTATGGGAAATTTTTTTAAAGAAATATTTAAGATTAAGAATATTATAGTATCAGACAGCAAAATAAAACTTAGGTTAACCTGAGTTTCGTGGGCCTCTTATAAAATGAGGAAAAATTTCCTAATACTTCTAAAAATCATTTCTAATTTTCTCTAAAACATATTTTGGTTTGAGGAGGGGGGGTGGTAAAAAGCTGCTGGGCCTTGGGCCCCGGACAATCTTAATCGGGCTCTGGTTATGTGTCATGTGCAAATACTTGGTGCTGTGATCTTCCTTAAACTTGTAAAAGTAATTTATTCGTCCAGCTCAATTTTGTCATATGCTATTTACTTATTATTAATTAATATTCAAAATACAAAAGTTTACACGGACATTTGAACGTATTCCGTTATATTACGGTCAATGAAATCGGTAAAAAATCATTTTCAGTGCATTTTAAAGCTGTTACACTATTCCAAATAAAATAAAATTAATATACATTAATGAAGTGCACTACAACATGTTTTCTTTAGATTATTGAGTATGCAGAATTTATTGTCAATTTACAGAGGCACTAAAATTCAGTTATTAGTCTGGTTATGAGTAAAAAATGCTGGACGTGCGTTTTCATGTGTGTGAGATGATATTTTTAAACTTAACTAATTCTTAGTGTATTTATGAATTGTGTATATCATATACAGGGCTGCAAGAAAGAATTAGCACACATTAACGGCTATAGACAGCAATTGCTGAAAATGAACTTTTACTGCTTTATTGTTTTGTTTTTTTATGATGATGATGCCGTTGTTGTTGATGATGATGATGATGATTATTATTATTATCATTATTTAGATATCTAATTTCATTATATGAACAAAAATGAAATTTCTTAACAATATTCCAGTAATGTGGGAAAGTGTTTCATAATCTATTAGGTTGTAATTCATGATTTTTTTTTATCTTCTTTTAAGTTAATATAATTATAAGATCAAATCAAACCACTTATAAATAACAAAACAGAAATCTTCAAAAACATACCCTGATTTTTTTACAAAAGTTATAACCCGCAGGCTACCGTAAACAAAAGATTATGAATTCCTCTAATCTTATTTAACTTCCTCCAAAACAAAACAGAAATTGACAATTTTGTTTCATAATACAATGAAGGAAAATTTTTCTAATCTTTCTTAAGAAATGCTCATATGAATAATTTATCCATATATTGTTCAGTACAGATAAATACTTCTGCAGCATGAATTTACAAATCTTTATTTATGTTTTTGTTAAGAGAGAGAGAGCTTATTTCTGTGTTTAATATGCAAAATTTTAATATGTATTTCTAGAAATAAGCTTTTGTACAATAGATCTTAACTAAAACAGTTAAAGCATAAGATGTATTTTAAAATGGCTCTTCTTTGAACCAGAATTCATTATTATATTGCTATTCAATATTAGTCATGCTGCATTACAGTGCAGTTATGCTGCATTAATATATTGCTATTCAATAGTGCATTAGAATATTTGTTATTTCAGAATTTCCAAAGGCAAAATGTGATTTATATATATACTTTTAATTATCTATAGCATTGGTTTTATCTTATATATAAAACTCTGAAAGAAACATGTGACAGATTCTGGAATAGCCAGATCGATTTTCTCAAATAACCGTCATATAAGTATATCTCAAACTCAAACTCTTTAAAATAGCTGAAGAATTAATTGCTTTTAAACTTTATATATGAATGAATTATAACAGGGAAAAGGACATGGGAAATTTTTATGATGTTTAAGAATGTAGATTTTCAATATTTTTTAAATTTTCACTCTTTGAATGCAGAATAGTTCACATATTTCATATAAAGTATTTTTTGTTAATATCCCGTTCTCACAGAAAATTAACAAAATAAAAGAATATTTTGTTAGCAATGCAAAATATTTTTATGTAAATAATAATTATGAATCATTAGCACGTGGTTTTGAAATGAGAAAGTGGCGCCATATTCATTTATAAAACGCGCGTCTTTTTTTTTTTTTTAGTTATTAAAACAAAATGTGAATTTAAATTAATAAAATTTCAATATGCTATTATGACAATAAATTCACGTAATCTCGACTCATTTCCAGTTCATAGGTACCAAATTATCCTACTATATAGTAAAATAATTTTTATTTGTTTTAAAATACATTTTTTATCTTATTATTCGGATCTTTATGATATACTTCCTCGCTGTTTTAACATCCCTTTTCTATGCACAAACAAAACGCACAATCATAAATGAAGTATCATACAAAACGTTTTTAAACAGGCTTTTGATGTAGCACACTCTCACTTTGTTAAAACATATTGTTTGATTAAAAAATTCAGTTAATTAAAATTTATAGAAAAAAAGTATCACCAATGAAATGAAAGGTTTTTCTCAAATCAATGTTGCCACAAAAATAAAATACCGTATTATATCATGCTAAACAATGATTATAAAAAAAATAATAAATAATGTAAAAGAAATAAAATGCAATGTAACCGCACAAGTTTATTATATGTTTCTGATTAAAGAGCAAAATTTAAATTGAAACTTTTAGAAAGAAAATATGCTATCAATTGATCAAAGCAGTAACATTTCACGTGTAGCCTAATTGGTATGCTTTGTTGTATTAGATTAAATTGTAATTAAATAGTATTACATTTTTTTCTTTGTTCAGTGTTTCTTCTGAAGCGGATGACGCCATTCTCTAATGCGATTGAAATAGTATTACTCTTGCGCGTGTCTTTGCTACCTTTGAACACTTTTGACTGTAACTTAGATTGTAACTTGGATGGAATAAATCGAGGTGATATTCTGGCTTCACTAATGTTGTTCGCAAATATTTATATTCTTTTATTTAACTTAACTTTGTTCATATATGTACTTAAAGATGGAATTTCCTAATCGATGTTTCTCTGACTTTTTGATAAGCTAAAATTATGAACAAATTATGTGTACTTGTGTTTTTTAGATAGCAATAGAAAATTTTAATATTTTAAGAGCTTAATTCTAAATTAATAAACTTAATTTACACATTTTTCCTATAATACATGCAAGTTATGTGCATGATTTTAGCTATTTAATTTTATCACTGAAAAAACGTAGTGTATTTATCTTGTGCAAGTTGCAAATACTTCATTTAAAGTGTAGTCAAGTTAACACTTTAAACCTTTTTTTTTTTGTCGATTTGGTATATGGTGTTTTTCATTAAAAATAGTTTTAAAAAAATTGTCTAATTATTTAAAGTACCATAAAATTATAAAAATAAATCAGGCTGCACTTCACATTTTAGATAATTGTATTTATTTGAGCCAATATAGGGGGGTTTTTTTTCAAACTTTTCCACAATAAGTACCAGATTATTAAAATGTACATTGAAATAGTTTAAAATGAAAAAACACACAAATAATTAATTAATAGACTTTGTGGTTTCTGATGGATTGGTTTTAAAACACTTGCATTCAGCTCAACTAAACAAAAAGGAGAATAAATTTCTTACAATACAATCGTCTTAAAAATTGTGCAGTGTAAAAATCAAAATCTTTTATTTCTCATCATATGCTCATCTGCTGTAACATGTTCTTTGAAATGGAATAAATTTAGAATGATCGATTACACTCCCTGCAGCAATCATTTATCCCAGCAACATATGATAAGACTATTTTCTAATAAGATGCAGTCATTTAGAATGAAATGAAATTAACAACGAAATGTTCATGCCAGAAATACAAAAGATTTATTTCTGAGGAACATGGCATTTAATTAAAGTATTTTTCTTAAATAATTGGTATAGGAGGTTATTATCTTAGAATATTCTAAACTAAAAGAAGAAACTCGATCTTGGTCGAATACTCTATCGGTCAGGTTATTTTGTTTCGTCTGATTCTTCATTTGCAATGTTGGAAAAGTATATTTATTTTTCCTAGTTAAAGGTTTAGATTGTTTCAAAACTACTTTATTTTATCTCAAAATAGTTTCATGAGTGATAAAAGTATTTTTCAAAAGGCTTTATGAAGGGAGTTAAAAAAGCATAAGGGGTGTAGAACATGTATAAAGATATGAAGATTATGAGGTACAAGACAGCCTATAGACGCCATTTGAACAATTTTACTGGAAGTCACTTCCTGAAAAAGCTAGGAGAGTTTAGAATCGTTCATAGAATCATTTCAAGAACGTGGAACATCTTGAAATGGATTGGAAGATCTGTTTGTTAGTTTTACGAAACCTTCGCTGTCAGTGTATAGGATTTTACTATACAACTGCAGGAAAACAAAATGTAAAATGACAGAACACGGACAAAAACACTACAGATTATATTATATCGTGTTTTCATGAAAGAAAATAATTTGCGAGTAATCGCGTTAATGTGCTGTTTTGTTTCAAAATGTCAGCCACCCTAGAATTTCAAAATGCTCTATCTCAGCCATTTTTTAAGATAGAGGTAAACCAAAAAATGCTCTGGAATCTTTGTATCAAGGCCTAACACGTAATTAAAAAATAAATTTGAATTTTTATTTTTTTTTTGTATATTTATTTTAGTTTTAAATTTTTAAATGGCCGCCATCTTGAAACAAAATGTGTTTTTTTATTGTGTTTTTTTAAAAAAGGCAGCTAACGACAGTGATGTTCTGCTATTCAATTTATATTAAAAAACGAGTATTTTGATCTTTTAAATAGTAAATAAGAAATAAACATACTAATATTTATAGGAAGACTGATTAACTTAAAATATTCCAGTATTACATAGTCTCCAGCATAACTTCGAAAATATTTTATTAAAATATGCGGTAATTGACTTGCAACGACAGTATCATTGTCATTAAAATGAACTTCAATTTAGAAATTATTTGACGCTGCATGACTTTTCAAATTAAATGTACGTGCTTTCATTTACAAATAAATCTAAAAGAATGAAAGATTAATTACTTTGATGAATTTTGTATGACTTAGAAAAGAGTTACTTTGTTCAAATGTAAATTAGTTTAGTTGCATATTTGCATAGTTTCTAAAATTAAATGTAAACATTTTACTTCAGTAATTGTTACACGCACATTTTGGTTTATCCTTAGAGGAATTTAGGGCCATGTCACATTTCATATTATGTAAAATGACGTTATTAATTCATTAAATAAACAAACATAGAAAAAAATAAGGTTTTATTATGTTTACTTTTACGTTATTATGCAGGACTTACATATGAATAAATTAAAAATATTTCTTTATTTTAGAGGGGTATACCAGATAGAACATACAACAACCGCATGCTACTAAACTGAAATAAAAAATGTAATATTTGTGCAAAATATTAAAATTATTAGCAAAATATTAAAATTAGGAGCAAAATATAAAACTTTTTAGGCATAAAATTTATTGCAATATCTACAAAATGTGCACTCTTTAGAAAATAGGCAAATGCATGTGAGTCACTTTACAAAAAACGTTATTCCTTCAGCACATAGTACTTATTTTTTGACTGAAGATTTTTTTTATAACTATATTTTATGGTTTTTACATAATATAAGACATTTGAAATATGAATTTGATGAAAATTGTTGCTCTGTGATTTTTATTTATTTATTTATTTATATATTATGAACGGAGGTATATATCCATACCTCCGTTGCATGTTACATCTAATTTTATTTATTAACATCTTCATTTGTTTTGTGAATGTGATAAATATATTATTCACTCAATAATGTATTTTTTTTTCTTCTGAAAATTTCTTTATATGTTAAATTTTATTTTGATAAAAATTATAATTTGTTTCAAAAATTATGTTTGAGTTTGTTTTTTACTCTTACAAGCGTTTCAAGTATCGACCTTTACAATAAAATTATGTGCAATAATTTTCAAAATATAGTTGCATTTGTCACCTAAAAAAATATTCAGAGGCTGGAGGCATCAACATTTAATTTTAGTTGAAGTACACATTGTCGTTTGTCATTAAATTTGAAGTGTTCTCGCTGAACCAGAAATGGTCGTGAATTTTATGTATTCTCCGTCCTCGATTTAAAAAGTAAGCATTATTTATCCTTCTATATTAAAAAAAGTAATCTGGAACTGAGCCAAAAACGAAATGGACCAATCAAATTCTGCGTAGATATTCCAGGTTATTCTCATCGCTTTTTTCCTAGGGACTTTTTTGAGGAGCTATTACTTTTTTTCTAGCCATCATACGGATTTGAAAATCACACCACCAGACGCGAAATATAACAAGCTTTAAGAAATTAAAAAAATTATCACGGTCGGACAATAAAAACTCAAAAAATCCTTAAAAATCGAGTAAAAAATACTTTATTGAAAAAGTCATTTTTTTATATTGTTGCCAATTTCTAAATAAGCGCAAAGGATTATGTTTTATCTCAAATAAAAAATGTATTTGCGCGAGACTATTAAAAACAATAATGAAAGTTTAAAATAATAATTAAATGATCACGTGTTGAAAGCAGGAAATAAAGAAAATTACGTCATAAAAATTGTGTTTACACATGAATATTACAAATAAAAAAGGCGAATTGAATGAAAAAGCATTATAACCAGTTAAATGAAAAAGCATTATAACCTGATTACAGAAGAAACTCGCCGTTCGTGATATCATCATTATCTTTTTAAAACAGGATACATTACCAGGTTTTAAGAGGCTGTGAAATCAGAACGGGGGTTGGTGAGCGTAGCGAGCAGGGGGCAGAGCCCCCTAGTTTAATAAAAATAAGTTTTTAATTCTTATATGTAAAGCTTTTTTGGAAATATTTAAATGAAATTCAATGGTTGGAGTACCATAGTTGAGAGTTGATAAATAAATTAATTCCAACAGAGCGAGAAATTGCGGGGACCAGGACTCGAACCTGTGTACTTTGGCTTGCTATGCCAGCGCTCTTCCTACTGAGCTATCCCAACGATATCCTGGCTGGCATAATTCACTCGTATTTATTGGACATGGTTGCAAACTGCAGCTCTAATTTAATTCATCTGAGCCATAACTATAGCATTGTACATGATACAACACGGAAACTCTTGTATACCATGTAATAAGGTCATAATGAACTTTACTCTCTAATTAATGCTAGAGTGTAAACAATGAAACTGCCAAAAGAAGCATGCCTGCAAAAAATTTAAAAATACTTTTCCTTTTTGTGTCACTCTTCCATATCTAGAGATACTCCATTTACTTGTGTGCTGTTGAAGAGTATCATAGTTGAGATTTATTAAAAATGCCGGGGCCAGGACTCGAACCTGGGTACTTTGGCTTGCCGTGCCAATAATCTTCCTACTGATCTATCCCAATGATACCCTGGTTGGCATAATTCACTTTTATTTCTTGGACATGGCTGCGAACTGCAGCGCTAATTTCATTCATCCGAGCTGTAACTATAGCATTTTACATGATGAATGTTATACAACACGGAAATTCCTGTATAGCATGTCATCATGAATCAAGTTTCATATCCTAAACTAAATAAGCCTGACATTATGAAACAAAACATTGTGTATTTGTATCCTCTGTTATTGCATCTTTGATTACCATATTATTAAGGAAATTATTACCTAAATTGTAAAAAATAAATTAAGCACCACATAACGAAAAGACTATGAGACCACTTACATTTAATCTTAAAAGAGATAACAGATGATCTGTGGATGTTAGTATAAAAAATTTTTAGTTAAATTTATTTATTGAAATTTTTATGTCTAAAAAGTAACGTTTTCTGTAGAATGAGCTACGTATTCAAGGAGCCCTAAAGTCTGGTCCGTCCCGATTAATTTCACAACGAAACAGTTGTAGTCATAAACGTTTTGTCGTATAGTAAAGTGGGTATGCGCTACATGATGAGACTGTTTACAGTGTCACCTAGCGGCAAACTTTGAAATTAGCATTCATATCTCAAAAACGATACTAAATAAGAGAAAAATGTGTATTACAAAGCTATAGAGCGTACTCGATTTAGTATGAAATTATAACTTACATCACATGTAAATATAACTTTATTATAATGCCTGAAATTCAATTTTTTATTTCCTAGACACCACGTTTAGAACAAATTGCTGCCGTTCTAAAGTTTAAGTAGGTGGAGAGGATTTTAGTGGTATTATGAATAAAATTTTAAACTAAAATTTATATGTTTATAAAAACTCGTTCAAACATACAAATGAAACAAAACATAAAAATACAAAACAATACCAAACATAAGTATATTTTGGTAGTTACTTTATTGTATGTAATATTTATGAATTTAAAATTTAGTAGATTAAATCTTCTGAGTTATAATACGGAAAAGTTTGTATAAATTTATTAGGAATTACCGGAAAACAAATATTTACATATAAAATAAATTACTTTATTTAAATAGTTACTGTAACAAAAGAATTTATTTAACCATATGCTTATTCATTTAAATACAATTTAAATTTTTAAATAAGTCTCTTTAGAAATAAATGTCATTCATCTAAATATTCAAAAAGTTTTAATATTAACCAATTTAAATCTGTTTAATTTTATCATATTTACTCTTTAAAATTTAGAATATTAAATCTGTAATCTAGAAACCATAAAAATATGCTCACTCGAATTTTCAAATGACAATTTTTGTAAATTCAACATCATGAAAACAGTAAATCTTTCTGAATAGTAGACAAATTTAGAAATAGAAAAATAGAAAATTTTATACATATTAATATATTTACCTTTAATCTTTTAAACATAAAGTTTTGCATAAGGTAGACTGTTGTATTCATGCGGGAGTTTCAAACAACTCACCATAAAAGAATAAATAATGAATGTGTCGAAGTGACTTGTATTTATTATTATACCTTAATAAACGAGTTAATCAAGTTAATTGAGGAGTGTCAGACTTTAGCGAACACCATGTACACGTGAGTCATTTCACGGTTATTCTAAGCAAACTACCATTAACATTTGGAAATAATGATAAAACTACCATAAATATTTGGAAATAATAATAAAACTATTAGGAGTAATCAATAAAATCACAAGGGGAAAAATGCACACTTTAACACACTCTGGTGTGTATTAGCACACATAGATATCTGTAAGGGTGAGCAGGTTAATCTTTGATATCACTTAATACATACCGTATTTACCCGCGTATACGTCGATCCCGCGTATAAGTCGACTCCCCACTTTCCCGGTCAAGAAATTTGAATTTCTTTAAATCCCGCGTATAAGTCGACCTTTTCCGATCAAGAAATTTGATTTTTTTTTAAATACGTTATTTAAAATCACCTGGGAAAAAAAAGAAAGTACTAAATATACAATAATAAAGAAACTTTATTATTTTTTATTTTTTTGTACATTTATTCGAAATTATCTGAAAAAAAGTACTAAATATACAATAATGAAGATAATAATATACTAAAGTAATATACAAAGTTAAACTGATTCAAGGTCCGATTCAGTATCGGACTCGCCAAACAATTCATAAAAATCCTTCGACGTCATCGGCTCATCATGGTACACGCTTTCAATCTCTATCGCTACATTCTTCCTCGTCGTTATCACTTTCGAAAATGGCATCATCTTCTGTGCCGTCTAGTTCGTTGCTAATGCAGCATTTCTTGAACGATTTTATAATCATTTCGGAAGGAATTTGATTCCACGCATCTTTAACACACTGGGCAATTAATGCAATGTCGGGCTTTCTAATATTACCGCCCTTTGTAAATGTTGCACAACCGGATGAAATCCACTCTGCCCAATATTTTCTAACATTTGCTTTGAGGGGCTTATTGAGGCAAACGTCTAGTGGTTGAAGGACGGATGTCAACCCTCCCGGGATTACAGCTACAGTCATTTTCAGTTATTTCCTCACTTTATTCACGTTTTCAGAAAAGTGGCAACGAAACGAGTCGTAAACTAAAAGGGAAGGTTGTTTGAAAACAGCTCCCGGTCTTTTACCCCACACATTTTCCACACATTTTTAAGCCAGTCGACTGTTCCGTCAGCATCCATCCACCCCATTTCATGGGCTCGAATCAGCACGCCAGATGGAAATGTAACGTTTTTCGGCAACGTTTTTTCTTTTAAAAATAATCAACGGATGAAGCTTACTACCGTCGGCCAAACAGGAAAGAACGACCGTAAAACGGGTTTTTTCGTGCCTAGTCGTTTTTGCCAAAATGCTTTTTTTCCCATTGCAGTGCACTGTTTTATTTTCTGGTAGGTCGAAACACATGAGTGTTTCGTCTATATTTCCTATATGGCAAAGTTCAAAAGAATTCATTTTTGAAATTTCATAATCTTTGCTTCCAAGTCAGATGGTAATTTTTGTGCCAGTTTAGTGCGCTGGCGTAAAGTCAAACCATGGCGATTCATAAATCTAGTGCACCAACGTTCGGATGCACGAAACGTGTTTGGAACACCATACTTTTCTTCTTTTGCAAGCTTCATTGCTCGTAAACGTACGGCAGTTCTAGTGACAATAAAACCATTCTGCCGGCACTCTACAACCCAATCATGCAATACATTTTGGAGTTCTGGAAAGGGCGATTTTCCATGCCGCAAAGCCTTTTTTGATTTTGGGATGTTTTCTAGCTTTGTCTTATTCTTGCGCCAACCACGAATCAATTTTTCGTGAACCCCAAACTGACGAGAAGCAGCACAGTTGCTAGACTCTTCCGCAAAAGAAATAACTTTAAGTTTAAATCCAGCTGCTTATGAATTGCGTTTCTGTTTTCTAATAACTAAATCAGCCATATCAGTAGAAACAAGGAGAAAAGTGCAGTAAGATAAACGAAGAAATAATGAATAAGTGCGCTATCAAGAACACGCAAGATATAACGCGGGTAACGTGTTTTTAGAGTCACATGTTTCTAGCCACTTGCGGACGATTCAATTGCACATAGGGGTGATACATTCTCGGAATTTTATCTACTGATCTCTCAGAGGGAGTGGAGGGGGGGGGTCAATAGGCGTACATTCATCACCAGCACCAAACCCGTCACTCAGTCTCCAAACCTTTACCTCAGCGTTAGTAAGGAAAAGCAATTAATTCCTCTTTTTCTCTCCTGGTATGGAAATCGACAGTAAACGACGTCATTGTGTTACGGATTGCGAAAAAGAACAATTGCCTTTCAGAAGGGCATTTTTGACTTCTGGTAAAGAAAAAAAAATTAAAGACCCTCGCATAAGTCGACCCCCCCCCCCCCCCAACTTTAAAGTCTTCTTTTGTCCAAAATTTCTCGACTTATACGCGGGTAAATACGGTAAATCGCCTTTATGCATTCTGAATTACACATAGCCTGTTTATTTGTGTGCAGCTATTGTTGACAAACTCGATCTATATTTCTTGAATTAGATCTTTATAGATTCCTACATATACAGTCTTTTTTAGCGTGAATTTTCTCTGGTTTTTGTTGTAATCCACTATTTTAATTTAAAAATTTTCTGTAGAGCATTAAAAATGCATCTGTTTATTAATTTGCAATTTTTTGAATTTATGCTTCGGGGCCTTTGTTTCCTGAAAAGAAGCAATGTCAATAATTGATCTCGAAAATCTTAGAGTTGCATTTTGAGATGGTGATTTCACCGAAGAATTTATAATTTCGAAAGAAAAACTCGTTGTTTCCATTTCCTATAGTGACATTATTTGATCTGACGTAGTAGCCCTGTATGATGATTTTTCGGATTAAATAAGATTAATTAGGACACTCCACTCGTCGCCAATTCCTGCTACTGTATAGATTTCATTTTCACTTTCGAGATTTTCCTTTTTGTCATCGTGCAAGCCTACAAATCGTCTTTGCTGAAATTGGTGGAATTCAAAGATCATAGAGCGGTGACTTTCCACGGACGATACAACTGTTGTAACTTTGATGTAAGCTGCTAAAAAAAAACACTCTTATGGCAGTCTCTGGATCCTATTTCCTTTTTTGTATTCATTGATATAACATTTTTCAAATCCTTATAAATGCTGTCCAGTGTCTTCATCTTGTGCCTGCTGTAAAAGGAGAAACTCAACGCCCTTTTAGTGGGTTTCTTATTCTTCCTGAAATGTGTTATCTACTTTATGAATAAAACTTTAGTAATTAACAACTATATTTCTTTGAAAAATCCAGGAGGTGGTACATCTAACAGCTTTTATTTTCTTCTCTTTCTACCATAGATTCTTACAGATGGACTAAAATCGCCTTGTGTGGAGACAGCCCTGATGATAATCACATTTGTCTCATTTTCTACGCTGGGTATTTTATTTATAGCACATTTCCCTTTGTAGAAAGCACTTTTGATGATTAATTAAGCACCATAATAATTCCAATTTTGTCCATGTTGTATACAGAATGAGGAGGAAATTAATATTTATATAACAAAACAAATTATTTCAACTTTTTCAAGCTTGCAGATTTTTTTCAACTTGTGCTTTGTCAAGACCAGTGGACAGAGAAATGTTTATGAGTATCGGTGGCAGGGCCGTAGCGAAGGAATTTTTTTTTTTGGGGGGGGGGGGGCAAAAGGCAAGATTGGCCGACTCAAAAATGTTTCAAATCCGACTAAGTAAAATATTTAATCTGTCGTATTATTTCTTAATTAATAGTTTTTACAATTAATTTTAACTGATTAATTATAATTGATAGTTAAAAATAAAATATATGATTTTGTATTACTAAAATGTTTCTTTGATATAACTCAATAATTATTTAAAAGATTTACCAAGAACTTTACTGGAAAAAAAAGAATATGCATTGATAAGAAAAAATCTTACAGTTATATTTGTGAAAAACACATTTGTTTAGAATGATAGAATGAAGTGATAGTTTAGTAAATAGAACGTAGTGATTTTCAAAATAAAAGCTAAATAAAAATGTGATTTCTTAGTTCTAAAAATTATAATGATGTAATGAATGGGAAGTACTTTCAATATTTTATTAGCATGCTATAGAAAATAATTTGAACTTTATATTCCAATTAGAGATAATATCGTATGGAATTAACAACATACACTTTCAGTTATTCTAATTGTAAAACTAAAAAATGCACACTATAGGGGTACTGAAAATATTTGGAGGGGCCTCAAAATTTAATTGCGCCTGGGGCCTCTTGAGTGCTTAATCTACCACTGATTGTGTTTTATAGGAATGTCAAGGGACCGACAGAAACATCTGAATTATCCACGATTTCGAATTATACACGCTCGAATTATTCAAGTTTGACTGTACTATTTTTACATGAATTACAGATCACACTGAATAAAGCAAACCATTCATACCTTTCTTATCACCATTCCCTGTCGAGTGGTTTCCACTGTCCAGCCATGTTGATAACTTCTTCGAACTTTTTGAAGCCTCCAAGTTCCTTCTTTTTAGAGTCTGTCTTTTTTTATTTCCACTTGGCTGGTGTTGAATTCGTTTCATAATATAAACTATTATCTCAACACAAGCAAAATAAGATTAACCCCTTGGGGACGAGTGACACGTATACGTGACGCATAAGATGCTCAGAATCCTCGATTATTCCCACCAGTTAATTTTTATTGTAAGCTTTGCCTTATTTAAAGACAGCATTTCTGCGATTCAATTAGGCGAAAATTTCTGTTTTGAAAAACCGGTGTTAAAAGATTAAAAATTCCGTAAAAGACGCTCGTCACGCAGGGGTTAAGTAATAAACTATAGTGCTATCACTACTATGCGACTCTCAACTGCTCTGACAGTCCGATATTGATGAGCAGTTAGTAAACGAATGACTCATCATGAATAGCACTAGCTTACTGCACGTCCTAGCCTGCACTTGACTCATCACTCGGCAGGCACCTGGCGCGACATGACACATTCGACTCGACATTCTGCTGTCTACTCTAAAGATGCTTTTGCTTGCGATGCGTATGGAGTATTTGAACGGATACGCCAAAACCTTTACTCTAGCACTTTGATGGATTTTTTTTATTATTAACTTTTAGCTAGGTGCTGGGTATTTTATAGGAAGTTAGATTAGATATTAAAATACAATAATTTTTTAACCATCAGTTTCGGGCCCCGGCGGTAGTTACGGGCCTGAAACGATGAACTATTTATATTGTTTTAAGTGCAAACGTGTTAATGTTCCGCAATCGCTTCAGGTTTTTTTTTTTTTTTTAATATATATATATATATATATATATATATATATATATATGTATATATATATATATATATATATATATATATATATATGTAACCATAAAACTACTTTTAATAATTTAATTTTTCCTGAAATCCTCTACTTTCTGAATTCTTTATTTAAAAAATAATTCCTTTTACGTATGATTTAGTTTTTAAAAAAAGTAATCGCTAACATGTACCGTAATTTCCGGCGTATAATCCGCGGATCAAACAATTATGTTTAGACCCAAAAATTTTATTTAATAATTGAAGTAAAATATTTACAGCGTTCTAGTATGTTCCATTATATAAAATAAAATTTCTGGGTCGAAACATAATTGTTTGATCCGCGGATTATACGTCGAAAATTACGGTAATCAGGGTATACAATAAATATTAAGTAATTAATAAAGGCTCCTGTTCTAATTTTTATAATAACAAGTGAAAAATCAGTGAAAATTATGTAATTATGTTATGTTGGCACAAGCATATAAATTTAATTTTAGTTTTATCAAAAAAAAAAAAGTAAGAAGTTTTTTAGGTATTAAATGTTAAATGCACGGATATTTTTTAAATGTATTCATTTTCTTTTTTTAAATAGATTTAAAAATTCTTCGTTTTTACTTTTTAAACGTTCCTAAAACAGTTCCAAAGGGCGTAAACATCATATCGTTGCTAGAACCTACTATGTATCAAGTATAAAATTTCTTGAATTTTCTTAAGCGACTTTCGCATTTGGTCGACCTAGTTTATATATTGATAGTTTTTATCTATGTAAGTTGCGAATGTTACTGTAGGACAAATTTCTGGTATTTCTAAATCAATAGATCAGATTCATTTTTTCCCCTATTGGCCTATTTATCGACGGCCGACATAGCTTTTCCATGTGTGGGTAAGGTATAATATATGTCCAACATTTCCGGCTCTGCAGACAAGATTTATACAGATAATTTTTTTTTCAGTGGGTAGGCCGACTAGCTATTTATGTGATTCGAAAATGTGACAGAACACGTGACTTTCATACCGGCTGACCAGATAGATCTATTGAAACCATTACTTTTTTTACTCATAACCTATCTATTGACAGACCGACTAGCTTTTGCCATATGATTGTAAGGGTGTAGTGAAATGCATTCTGAAGATTTAAAGTCCTGCCAACCAGAATTTTTTCGAATTGTTTTTTTTAATCGGCCTACTGACATACTACAGAGACACTAATTAAATCTGCTGATAAGCCGACTGAATCCTTTTACCAAACAGTGGGGGGGACAGCTACCCCCCTTCCCCCCCCCCTCGCTACGCCCCTGATCGGTGGTCAAAATGAAAACTACGCATGACTTTTTAGAAAATTCCGTAACCATTTTTACCGGGCTTTTTCATTTGAATGTTAAACAAGTGAGAATTATTATTATTTTATACAAATTCAAATGCTACTGTCATTTAGCCTTTAGGAGTCTTTTCAGGGAATATTTCATCTAGACTGTTGAAATATTTACATAATGTACAGCTTCCTTTGAAAATGTCCAAACATAAAACCATAATCAGTTATTTTTAAATGTTTGCCTAATATGGATTCTTATATTCTCAATCAACTAGCAACTGCACTTTTGCTCACATCTTGAAGTCTTCTTCTTTCTTCTGCTGTAATAGTACGTGCCAAAACTTATTTTTGGGCATTTGAAATCTTCTTGAATTCTGTAACTACTAGAAAATGCAAAAGAATCATTAATTATATATTATTATTATTTCGTATTAAAATAATTACTATGTTAAAAATGTTTGATTGTGTAAGATTGCACACGTACCCTGTGTAAAACTGTGCACGTTCAACCACCGGTTTTACCTTTCATACGAAGTTTAATTAACCAGAATTTCCTATTAATGAATCAGCAACTTTTCTTCTCCATTCCGAAATTCCGATAAATTTGTAACTCAAAACAATTTTGAAATCATTTGAAATATGTAAAGTTGTGAAACAGTAGCAAGTTCAAATTGCAGAAAAAAAACTTTAAAGTGGATCGATACTTTGAACTCGCCTGTTCTGCCTCTTTTTAATGCAATCACAATTCCTTTTCTGGAGTACAAACCAGCCTCGGACATACTCTAAGTAGCATTGTATTTTGAAATATACTTTGCATTAGTATGTTGTTATGACGAATGCGCACACTTACACCTACCTATCCTGCCTATAGAAGCACATCACAAGATATCCAAATTTTAAGTTACAATTACGGATATAAAAAAATTAAAGTATATAGCTTTAACTACTGTGTAACAAAAAACTTTACTCTTTAAAAAAAATTTAAATTTAAATAATTTATGTTCTTGAACAATGTTTTGTTTTAGACATTTAAGAAATGAGCAATCGTAATGATCTGAGAATGGCACTTGAAAAGCTATGAATAGCACTTGAACTCTTCACCGTTATATCTGTGAAGGATCATGGCCTGTAGTGACCAACTCCGCTTTCTTGACAATGGGCTCTGGGGTGCAATATACCATTTTTCTTGGTCAAGTGGTCTGCCTGACGCGGTACCCCCCTTGTTTAGACCACAAGCAAGCTTGGTGCTCATTTTATCGATCCTCCGAAAGGATGAAATGTTGGGTGAGTCACGCCCAAACCCAGAGGTGTACCCTTGATCTATAGAGTGGCAGCGCAGTAGAAGTCTCAAAACTAAGGAAAAACTGAATGGAAAAAGCTTGAAGGTTTTTTTTTTGTCTTTACTGGAAGTCCCAGAAAGACCGTATAAAATCTAACAGAGCAAGAATTACATAAAAAAGGACTTAAGAGCTGTAACTCTACGATCTTTAGTTTACAACCGGCTCAAAAATTAAGCTTTATTTTAATTATGAATATGAAAAAAAGCATATCAGATATTTCATGATGTTTACATGAGAACATGCTCAAAATGACCAAGGTGCATTTCAATCCAAAGCCTGATTGTGATTTCGAAAGCTAACTGAATACGATCCATCATTCTATCATCCTGATGTTCACAAAAGTTAACGCAATGTAAAGAATGAAAAGTTGGGTGAGCGCCCTGAGCTGAACCCATGATCTGTAGAATGGAAGCGCAATAGAAGCCTCAAAACTAAGGAAAACCTGAATGAAAAAATCTTGAACTTTTTTTTTTGTCTTTACTGGAAGTCCCAGAAAGACCGCATAAAATCTAACAGAACGAGAATCTTTTCTGGGATTACATAAAAAGGGACTTATGAGGTGTAACTCTATGATCTTTAGTTTTTGTGAAAACTTTTGATGTCACAACCGGCTAACAAATTAAGTTTTATTTTAAATATGAATATGAAATAATGCATCTCAGATATTACATGAGAACATGCTCAAAATGACCACCGCGTATTTCAATTCAAGGCTTTATCGTGATTTGAAAAGTTCACTGAATACGATCCATCATTCCATCATAGTGATGTTCACAAAAGTTAACGCAATGTAAAGTCCAGCTGCTAAATCTTTTCTCTTATAATTGAAGTTCGATTCACTAGAGTCAACAACTCGCCTTACAAAAAAGTATATTTTCATGTGAATATCACAACATGTCTATGGATTGATTCACATTTCCAATAATGATTATTTTCTTAATACTGGACTTGGCATCAAATTTTTTGTTTGGCATTTTTTCAAACACTCAAGATCGCAAAAGCATGGTTCATTTGAGGGGGGTTTTTTTCTACAAACGAGAATTTTTTCTGTGTAAAATGTATGATGTGTATGTTTGGGACATGCTGTACAATACAAAAGAGCGAATACATATTTACTGAATACCTTTTAAACAATGTTTACAAAAATGTCGCAGTGTTATATTTGTAACAGTGATAATTATTCATTAAATACGTTAATATCTCATGAATGCATTAAAAAAATGCACTCATGCAGGACATACATTTATCAAATTTTTTAGCATTTATCTTTCCTATTTCAAATGACAAATGCCTAACATAATTTCTCAGTCAATAATAAATTTTCACGAATTCTTTGGCTAAATGAATTTGAATAGACTTTCAGAGAAAATTACTCCGGTTCAAACACTAATATACCGATTAATGAGAGATATGACTGATGATAATGCTCCATGCTGATGTTTTCATCTAATCTCTTCTTTCATAAATACTTTGCTAATACAAGAATGGATTTTTACGAGAAGTATAGTTTACAACAGGCATAATAAAACATAATATTCTGACGATCATCACTAAAAAGATTTAAAATATTTAAATGCTGGTAGGGGATAAATTGAGTTTTGCAAACTACATCATAGCTTTGTATCATAAGAAATGTTTTATTTGAATTACGTTGCATCTTTTTTTCACTGATAAATAGTTCATTTCCATCATGAATTACTTTATTACTTTTTTTCGAGAGAGAGGAGATTTTATTTAAATTTTAAAAAGCATTAAAATAAGTCATTAAATTTATAACACTTTAATAATTTCAAAATGAACATTTATTCTTTTATTTTAAAATTTTATAGTCAAACTGCCATAATGGTTCAGGCTTTTTTTAACACTTTCCAACATATTTGAAAAGTGTTTATGAATTCATTTTGCCTGGCCAACTGTCTGGCTGTCTGTCCGTCCGAGCTTTAATTCTCGTAAATATAGTCGGATTGCTTTGTAATTGATATATGGTATTGAGATTTGCTGTGGCATGTTCGGTATTGAAAATGAAGTGTGTAGCATTCATGGTTCGTTTACAGGGACATTCAAAAGTATTCCTGTTACACTGGGATCTATGGGTAAAAATCTTTTGCAATGTAGTTTAATAATGTTATACAATTTCAAAGATATTAAAATTTACATATATTACTTCAGTGCACAACAAGATGCTTACTGTTGAATAGGGTATGCATAGCATTTATTATTCATATACAGGAATACACAAAATTGTTCGGTTACAGTACTATCTATGAGTGACAATTTCTGGAAGTGCGTTTTCAGTTATGGTATACGATTTTAATAATTTTTTTTGCATATTACTTGGTGTGTATAAATGATATAGATAATATACAGAGTTTTACAAAAGAATTCGAAAACATTTCCATTTTTTGATTGAAATTGCTGAAAGGGAATTTTCAGTCGTGTTAACCGTTTCCTAACTAAACTATATTTTAGCATAATATGTTCTATATATACAAGTCAGATCATATACAGAGATTCACAAAATAATTTTAATTATTTTCCGACTATAGATGGTAATTGCCGAAATTGAGTTTTAAAATGTTTTATGCGTTTTCTAAATTGATTACTTACATATCATCTTTCACCTTATTAAACGGTGAAGTTTTGTGGCAGTATTCTGAGTGTGTTAGAAGGTGTTTCGTAATCTATGCTTAAGGTATCATTTTTCTTTCTTGTTTTGTATTATCATCAGTAATTATATAGAAAAGGAGCGATTTATTTTTTTTCTTTAATTACAATCTTAAATGCAACTGAAAAGCAATCGATAATAATAAAGATAAGTACTTTTGTGTGTCTTTGTGTGCAGTTATTTGAAGAGAACGTTGATCGCAGAGCTACAGAATCTGTGCAGAGAGAGGAACTTGTAAGGTAGGTGACCCAAAGGTCGACATAGTTAAGCTTTGAGGATTTTTTATTATTTTTTGGTTGGGTGTGTGTAGCTGAATTTTTGTTTGTAAAATTTTACACTTATGTCTAACACATACTTTGTAAAATAAAATTTAATTACTTTTATAATACAATTTCAAAATTTGTAGCTTCTGGGACACCTTTGGCGCATGGTGAAATAAAGGTGGCTCATGTATTAAAGTCACTTTTAAAATGGAAAAAAATACTCGGCAAACTTTTTTGTTTACTATTATGCTCTGATGATCGTTTCTTTCTTTTGATATCTTTCGCGTTTTTCTTCTTAATCTTCTTATCTTCTGACACGAAAAGACCTTGAAGCACTTTTTGTGAACGGTAGTTCAAGGATTTTCTTCTGGGAGTTGCTGACTTATTTTGAGTGATTGTTGGAATACAACGTTCATTTTCTCATCTTCGCACATATGGCGCATGCGCGTACAGTTACGACGATGATGCTCCGGAAGAGAGAGCAGTTGTTTACTTTAAGAAAGATGTCGGCGCTCAGTCGCATACGAGCTGTATATATTTTGTCTTCGTTTAATTGTAAATAAATGTCTTATGTCGTGCTATTCTGCAAACTCTGCTTGCCTCATACACCTACAAATGGTTATGGGCCAAGCACGCTTCCACTGCGCTATAATTAGCAGAAATTATTTTTAATTCGAACATTCGGATTTGGAACTCTTAAGCCTAATCGAAAGTAAGAACTGTTCTTCGTTCTATTTATCATTTGTATTATTTCTGGCTGTGAGAGACTCTGCATAATTATGTCTCATGTAACGACAATTGAAAAGCTCGGAAAAGATAATTTTGATAGCTGGAAGCTTCAAATCGAAGCTGTATTAATCAAAAATGATCATTGGGATTACGTAATTGGTAAAGAAATTAAACCGGCTGAAGGAACCGCCGAAGAAAAGAAGTGGCTCCAAGCTGATCAAAAAGCTCGAGCAGATATAATTCTTTCAATAAATCCTAGTGAACTGTCTCATATAAAGCATTGTACGACTTCAAGTGCTGTATGGAATAAGTTGAAAGATGTTTATGAATCGAGGGGACCCACAAAGAAAGCAACTCTGTTAAAACAACTTCTGTTTAGAAAAATGTCCATAAATGAAACGATGGCTGATCATTTAAATATTTTCTTCGAAATAGTTGATAAACTGAAAAATATGGAAATAGAAATCGCGGATGATTTATTATCAATTCTACTTCTATATAGTGTTCCTGAGAACTTCGAAAATTTTAGATGCGCTATAGAATCCAGAGATGAGTTACCTAAACCCGAATCTTTGAAAATTAAGATGCTAGAAGAATGGGATGCAAGAAAAGGAAAATCCACTCAAGATTCACAAAACGCATATTACATAGAAAATAAAAGAAATAATCAAGAACAGAAGAAGAATGAAAAATGGAAAATGAATCCAAATAAAAATTATTCCTCGGAAAGGTGTTACCGAAATTTCAAGTGCAATTATTGTTCGAAAATGGGGCACAAAGCTTCCGAATGTAGAAAGAAAATAGCTGATAAAAAGCTTAAATCTTTAAATAAAGGAAATCAAGGATCGATGATAGCCACTAATTATGAAAAACCGACTAGTATGGCATTTAATGACGCATATCAAGAGCCTTCTGCATGGTGTTTAGACAGTGGATGTACATCTCACATGTGTAAAGATAGAAATTTATTTACAGAATTTCATCCTCGTACGAATTCTACTATACAGCTTGCAGTTGATCAAACAGCGAAAATTACAGGAATAGGAACAGTTTGCATTACAGTACCTAATGGGAGTGGAATTACTAATCTCACACTCAAGAACGTTCTATGTGTTCCAGAATTAAAGTGTAATTTGCTGTCAACATCTAAAGCAACAGCCAATAATCGTTCAGTGATTTTTAAAGAACGATTTGCTAAAATCATCGAACCAAATGGTTCTACATTAGTACATGCTGTCCGTCATGGGGATTTGTATTACGTATACCCAAGCATCGAGAGAGCTGCGATAGCAGAGGTAAGTGAATTTCTAAAATGGCATCTTAAATTACGTCATTTAAATGAGTCTGATTTAAAAAGACTTAAATCAAAGAATATGGTTAGAAATCTAAATTTCAGTGATAATGAGTCTCTTAAAGACTGTAAAATTTGTATTCAAGGTAAACAAACTGTGCGTTCTTTTCCTAAAGAATCAAACTTTAAAAGTGACGATTTATTGACTCTTATACATTCAGATTTGTGTGGTCCTATGAGAGTTCCATCCCACGGAGGATCGCGATATTTCGTTACTTTTATTGACGATAAATCACGTTACATTGAAGTCAGTTTTCTTAAATCCAAAGATGAGGTTAAAAATGCATTTGTTAAATACAAAGCAGCAGTTGAAAACCGTGTAGGAAAGAAAATAAAAATTCTTCGTACGGATAATGGTAAAGAATATTTCGGAGAAGAATTTAATAAATATATCGAAGAAAGCGGTATAAAACGAGAATTTTCGTCACCACTAACTCCGCAACAGAAATGGTACATCAGAGAGGGCCAATAGAACTTTAGCTGAAATGGCGAGGTGTTTACTATTACAAAGCAATCTCCCACAATCTTTTTGGGCCGAAGCTATTAATTGTGCGGTATACATACGTAATCGCCGTCCTTCGCGACGTTTAAGCGATAACAAAACACCCTACGAAGTATTTTTTGGCATCAAGCCAACTTTATCATATTTTAAAATATTTGGGCAAAAATGTTTTGTACTAAATAAAAGACAAAGTAAAGGAAAATTTGATCCTAGGTCAGAAGAGCATATTTTTGTTGGATATTCAAATGAATCAAAAGCGTACAGGCTGTGGAATAAGAATTCCAGGAAAATTGTTATAAGCCGAGACGTCCGATTTATTAACGAATTTGAAAACGATTTACCTTCAAACAGTGAAATAAAATTAATTTTTCCCTTTTCTCAAAATAATGAAAATAAAAAATTACGCAAGAATCAGAAACATCTTCTCCTCCCGTCAAAAATGAACCAGACAGCTGTGGCGACAGTGATATTGATATGCTATATGATGTATGATGAAATTTCCGACACCCTTTCTTCCCCTACAAGAGCTCGCGGTCGGCCCAGAAAAATAAAAACTGGTAAGAAAGGTAGACCCAGGAAAGAATTTAAAATAATAATTCCAAAAGAAGAAAAATCCCAAGTTGTAATGGAAAATTTATTTTCTGACTCATGTCCGGAATTTTCTGAGGCTTTAAACGGGCCATTTAAACATGAATGGATAGATGCAATGGAATTAGAATTTAATTCTTTAATGCAAGAAAATGCATGGCAAATAGTTGATAGGCCAAAACATAAGAAAATTATAGGAAGTAAATGGGTTTTAAAAACTAAATATAAACAAGACGGGTCAATCGAAAAGTTTAAGGCGAGAATAGTTGCAAAGGGGTGTTCTCAAAAACCAGGAATTGATTTTGAAGAAAATTTTTCGCCTGTAGCCAGATTAAGTTCGATCAGAACTGCGATCGCTTATGGTATTCAAAATGGTTTTACAGCTTATCAATTAGATTTTATTATGGCTTATGTAAATGGTGATTTAACTGAAGAAGTATACATGGAGTTACCTGAAGGTTTTAAATATGAATCTAATATTGACAAAGTTTGTTTATTAAAAAAATCCCTCTACGGATTAAAACAATCAGGTCGACAATGGTTCAATAAATTAGATGAAAAATTAAAACAAATGAAGTTTAAATCACTAAATGCTGATAAATGTGTTTATTTTTCTAAATCTCCAATTGAAACAATTATCATTGTTTATGTTGATGATCTCATAATTCTTACTAAATGTAAACAAGATAATGAATATATTAGAGATGAATTATCCAAATCTTTTAAAATGAAAGATTTAGGTTTGTTACACTATTGTTTGGGCATTGAATTTATGCAAAACGGGGACAGTATTAAAATTACTCAAAAGAAGTATATTGAAGATATTCTGAGCAAATTTAATATGCAAGAATCAAAATCAATATCTACACCTTTTGATAACAATGTGAAGCTTACTAAAGATATGTGTCCCAAAACTGAAGAAGAAAAGTCTGAAATGAATAATATTCCTTATCGTCAACTAATTGGTTCTCTTATGTATTTATCAGTAGCAACTAGACCTGATATAACTCATGCTGTGAATTTTCTAAGTCAATTCAACAACAATCCAGGCAAACCACATTGAATAGCTGCAAAAAGAGTTTTAAGATATCTAAGAGGTACTCAAGATCAAGGACTGATTTTTAAACGTGATACTAAGTCCTTAGTTGCATTTGTTGATGCTGATTGGGCTTCAGATGTCAATGATAGAAAGTCCTATACTGGATACATTTTTAAATATGCCGGTGGCGCTATATCTTGGGAATCGAGAAAACAACGAACTGTTGCATTATCCACAACTGAAGCAGAATATATGGCTTTATCAGAGGTTGCTAAAGAGACTTTACATCTCAGACGGTTCTTAAATGAACTTTCTCCTGAAATAGTGTCTGCACCTACTTTAATATTCTGCGATAATCAGTCTGCTCAAAAATTAGTAAGAAATCCAATTTATCATTCTCGCACAAAACATATTGACATTCGCCATCACTTTGTGCGCGAAATCTATGAGAATGGAGATATAGAAGTTAAGTATCTAGAAACTGAAAATATGGCAGCTGACATTTTAACAAAAGCTTTAAGTGCCTATAAACATAAGAAATGTTGTGATTTAATAGGACTAAGTGTTTAAAAACATTCAATGTTATTCTGTATCCTTTTTCCATATGTTTAAAGTATATACTGTTTGTAATTGTAATTTTATATTTTGTTTCTCTGTAATTTGCATATAATATTTGCATAATAGGAGAGTAATTAATGCCTTGTTAAGAAAATGCACGTTGTAAGGGGGGAATTGTTGGAATACAACGTTCATTTTCTCCTCTTCGCACATATGGCGCATGCGCGTACAGTTACGACGATGATGCTCCGGAAGAGAGAGCAGTTGTTTACTTTAAGAAAGATGTCGGCGCTCAGTCGCATACGAGCTGTATATATTTTGTCTTCGTTTAATTGTAAATAAATGTCTTATGTCGTGCTATTCTGCAAACTCTGCTTGCCTCATACACCTACAGTGATCTCCGGTGTTAACAATAAATGGTAATAAGTTCTTTCATATGTTTATGCAGAAAGTTTGAAAATCACCCTTACTACACTAATTTCCACATTTATTTTCTGAGGTGGCCACCTTGGGAACATGCGTATGGTCGCCATGTGTACGACGTAAAAGTATTAATCTGATAAATTTCTTAGAATGGAAGTAAATGTGGTTAAAGAAAAAGAAATAAACTTTCAGAAAACGTATCATAACTGAAAGTTCTAAGAATTTAAATACGTGTAAATTAAAGTATCGTCTTACCTGGAAATTAGAATGACAACTCCTCAAAAGTGACATCACTGCATAAAATGTAAGGATTAAGGTAATCTCTTTAAATTCATCCACGTGCACTGCAAATACATGATTGACAATGAAGTAGCACCATTTTGTGATTAAAAAAATAAATTAATTCTACTTTTGAGGGGTGGACTACTTTAGGAACACTGGCTACCTTTGATTCACCCAACTTATGTCTAAAATTATGCATTTAGAAAGCGGGTTTTCAATTTTTCAATTATGTTTTTTTTAATTACGTTGACGAAATTGATTTTTATCTTTCTGTAAAGTGAACTGTACACCGAACTTGAGTAGAAACCTCATATATATACATATACCTCATATATATACTATACCTCAAGATATATACACTGAGGGTAATTTTTCCCTTTTATCCCGATCAAATACATCATATGTAATTTGCCATCCGACGTTGTACAAAGTATTACTGAAGATAGCGTGGAATCTCATAGATCATTTTTTCGTCTCGCATAGTCTATTTAAAATTAATAATAACAAAAAGTATTCTTAGTATTTATAAAATATATTTTCCGTAATGTCGATTTTTTATCTGCTCTTGAAATGGTGTCATTTTAAAACATACAATTTTAAAGGAAACTTTTTATGATTTTTTAAAAAGGGCGTAAAAATGGAAAGTTTCGATTTAAACATGTAACAACTGCTTAATTTTTTAGAATAGAGACAGGCCATTTTTTTACCAAAACCGTCGTACGCAAGAAGACACTTTACCGAAAGTTACAAAAAAAATTCACATTTTTATTCTTATTTTAAATTTATTCGACTAAGACACTTAACACACCTAAATTTTTATTTTAGAAAAAGGTTTTCTTTTTAATATAAAGCGAAATTTTAGTCAACTTTAACAGAAGAATTTTAAAACTATATTAATTACATAAAATTTTAAGGATTTGTAAGTATACTTGTAAAATTCGTGAACAATAGCAACTCTCGTTGCATACTGGGAGAATAAAATCATTCGCAGGGCGGGCAAAGAATTGAATTGGACAGCTGCCACAAACAGGTTGCTATTTTTGTTTCATGTCTTATGAGTTATTTTTTTGATTTAGCGACTGTTTCATCGGTGTCGTGGGATTTCCTCAATAGGAATTTTCGCATAACGGACAGAATACATCCCCACCTTCTTCATATTGAATCATAACTAAAATTTTGATGAATTATTATTAGGGATGAAATGAATAGAACTTTGGCTATTTATTAAATTAAAAAAAAATACTTTTAAATAGAATACTTCTTTGATTTCAATTAAAATTAAATTAAATTCTCTACTTTCTCCAGCATACTAAATAAAAGGGATTTGTTACTGATGTATCGTATGTCTAAAATTTTAACAATGTATTTTTTTTTCAGTATATTTACCTGTCATCAATTTATTTTTTAAAAATGTGGCCCCGTTATAGTGATTGTTGTTTTTTGCGACTTATGACCTTGAAAGATATTGCAAAAATTTTCTTCTTCTTTTTTTGTTTTGAACGTTTTTATCTCCCCACGATATAAGTTAATTTTGTGCATATTAAAATTGTAGGCCTTCAAGGAAATCCTGAGCAATTGCTAGTGGGTCAGGTAATTGCAGAATAAAAATAACAAATGTGGACATAAAAAGGTCATTTTTGGACGCAAAAAGCATTTTCAACATCAGGTGAAATTCAAATATTTGAAATGTCTGTTATCGATCAATCAGTCAATTCTTAAAACATATTCGATTCTAGGATGTTTTCAACAATCGACCATCCTTAAATTTTAATATAAATATTAACAATACGTACAATTTAAGGAATTTGTCACACTATCCTTAGAGGTTCATTTTTAGTTATTACTTTTTCTTCGTTTCTAATTTAATTCCAGACCAGTCAACTGGTTCTTAATTTTCAAGCAACGCGACGCTATAAATCAGAAACTCTGATTAAAATTTACTGACCTGAAAATCCTTAAAAAACCATTTCATAATAACTTTAGACACTGCAATAAAAATTTAAATTAAATAATAACATTCAAATATTCATATATACCAAGCTATGATGCAATTATATCTAAACAGTTATCATTCTCTCAAATTCCCTGTTCTAATTAAATAAGACATTGAATGTTTTCTCTAAATTAATTCCCTTCATTTCATTTTTCAATCTAAATTAAAAGTAATAATTTTAGCGGAATAAATTTCTTATTTCACGATTTGATGAGTTATATATTTCATCATTTTATTTTAAAAGTATAAGTAAATAGATAATAATTTGGTTTGCATTAAAGTGTATGTCTTGGGAATTACCGAGAGAGAAGATTAATTTGTTTTAAGACATATTTAATTAAGACCTTTTAAATGTAATCTTCCCATTTTTGTATTATGAAGTAAGCTTTTTAAATCGTTATCTTTTCAGCAAATTAGGCAAATGTAAATAACTGCTTTGTTGTGGTCACATTCTATTATTGCATTAGTTTCGTATTTAAAAAGTGTAAATTAAAGTATAATTTTGTCAGTAATTCTGGGATTATTTTATACTCTGTGCCATAATTTTTATATCATGTAAGTTCTCATATCTTACTGCGACATTATTCCTTACTGTGTTTGTACTTGATTATAAATCTTTTCTATAGGGATGCTTTCTTCAACCATCCTATAAGTAACGATTTTAAATAAATTTTAATGTTTTTTTTTTTGTTTTGTTGTTGTTGTTGTTTTTATTTCTTTTGTTTTTTCACGTCAAAATACATTTAACATATAAAAAAAAATTGACTGTCTGTATTTCTATACACATCCACAATTTAGAAGCGAGAATCGCGAAATTATACACACAGGCGTATTAAAACACAGCCGAGGCAACTAAAGTAATCCGAAATCAAAATAAATTATAGTTAATTTTTAATTAATAAAAAAACGCCAATCTAACAACAATTTCCTATCAAATTTAAACATTTTTCGTTATAAAAGCTGCCATCAATTGAAAATCCACAATAAAATTCTTTCCGCAAGAATTATTTTTCTATTGAAAGATTTCCACATGAAAAATGAAAATGAAATAAAAAGTTTCAAGAATGAAAAAGATGAATATGGCGTCATATTGTAAATATAACAGATATTTTCAAAGAGTTCTCAATAATACACAGAGCATAAATATGAGTTAGTAAAGAAAGCAGGTGAATATGACGTCAGTAGATGGAAAGTGGGGGTTCAACGGCCACAGGAAGAGGAAGAGGTGTGCAGCTGCACATCCGATGTGCAGCGAACTCCTACGTCATAGTATCTTTACAAGGTTCCCATTTTCTGATCTCTTTATACCACTAGTTTTTTTCGATGCTATGTTTGATATTAACCCGGCAAAGCAGATTTATTTATCTCTCTCTATATATGTATATATGTATGTTTGATATTATCCTGGCAAAGCAGATTTACTTATCTCTCTATATATTAATCTATGTCTGGTACTATCCTAGCAAAGCAGATTTATTTATCTCTCTATATATATTCGTGTATGTCTGGTACTATCCTGGCAAAGCAGATTTATTTATCTCTCTCTATATATTCGTGTATGTCTGGTACTATCCTGGCAAAGCAGATTTATTTATCTTTCTCTATATATTCGTGTATGTCTGGTACTATGATGGCAAAGCGATTATATGTGTGTGTGTGGGTAAAATATATATCCATATCATTCATAAACTGGAAAAAAATATTTAAAACATTTTTAAAAAGAATGCATAACTAAAAAAAAAAAAAAAAAAAAAAAAAAAAAAGTTTAAAAAAAAGTTTAAAAACTTTATATGGTGATAAAAATACGTATGTTTGTATATGTGGGTGATTATACGTATGGGTAGAATAGGTTTCAATAAAGTTCACATACATAGCATTCTACGAGAAATGTTTGTGTAGAAGTTTTTAATAAGTACACATATTTAAAATTAACATTTTTTTATTAAAACAAAAAATACAGAAAGTTTTATTTACAGTAGAGTATTTACATCTCGATTTTGCATTAACAACACAAATCAGCATTTTCTTCTTTATTACAATCTTCATTAATGTCACAATGTCCATACGCTAAGCTGGATATCCCATCATCTAACAAGTAGCGCTTATCGTCAAAAGGACTTAGACTAATCTTATTCTGAGTTAGTGTGTATAGACGATGGTTATCTTGGGCGATCCTCGTCTGCTTCTCCATACTTGTTTTTTGCTGTTGTAGACACTCCAAATAGTCTTCATGCTTTATTTTCTGACGAACAATCTGTGTTGACACACCTTTTGCTCGCTTCTTTACTTCTTTCATAGATTTTAATGAATACATTTTAGCCCTGAGGCCAACAAATTCAAGGGCTAATTCGCCATTTAGCTCGTCCTTAAACTATCAATCACCTTTTTGTTATCATCAGAGAATAAATTATGGGATTTTGACTAGTCGGAGAAGTCAAACAAATCACGATGTTGCTTCATGTCATCAAAAATATTGTTTGTTTTTATATGATAAGCTAAGGAGTCTGTGTCAGTAAAAAGAAGTGTCGCTCAATTTTTGTAAATGCTTTTTATATACCCATAATGAAATTGAAACATTAATAATTTAGATAACTCTAAAATTGTGAATCCGACATAAATAGGTCGATTCATTAAGATACTAGTATTAAGCCGTTCTACAGCAGCCAAGCCTTCACCATAGGTTTTAAAGGATTTAAATGAGGGTGATGCCACTAGTTTTTTAGCTCTTTTTTCATCATTACACAATACAATATTTCGTCTTTTTCGAAGATTTTCCATAGTTTTACAAATTCCATAGTTTTAGCCCGTATCACACCTGTAAGCATAAAACGATCCACTCGCGCACAACTCTCGATGAAGACGATCAATCGTTCGGCGATCCAGCAGATTCCTACCCGGGAATCGTTCCAAGTACATCCTTTGAACATCTTCTTGCGCAGCCCCATACATGAAATGCATGTCGGCAAGTTCTGCATTGGTGTAACGATGCCTGTTGCTCAAAAATCGTGCGGGGAAAGACGATTAAAGACAGCGAAACGCTTTCATCCGCCGAACTCAACAGCACCCTCTACTGCCTTAACGCTGCATTTTCGAACCCACATTCCTGTACGAAATCTGCTTATTTAGATCCCCTCTACGTACCATTACATTTTTGACATATATTTTAGGACTACCCTGTATATTAAAAACACATGCCGTTTTTATTTTGTCATATGCTCTGCACTTTCTACTGAACTAATTTTAATAATTATTCTTTTTATTGAAACCTGTTCATTTGTAAATGAGCCCGCACTAGCTATTTTTTTTTTATATTTCCATTTTTATACTTTATTTTTAATTAAAAATTTTTTTAATGAAATTTCTCCAAAACGGTAGCAATCGTGTTACTTCCATTGTTACAAAGATAAGGGAAATACTATATCTTTACTGTCATTTTCTCGTTACAATTAAAAATAACATAAAAACAACTGAACAGACAAAAAAAAAAAAAAAAAAAAAAAAAATCCACGCATTTTTTCTTATAAAGTTGTTTACATTTCAATATTTTTTCATTCCGCTGATGCTGAGTTTGATCCGCAAACTTCAGAGGTGGTCGAAGGGCTTCAGTGTGTGAAAATTATGTCATATTTAAAAGGAAACGAGCATTTCTTTGATGAAACTAAATCTTTCACTCCAAATGCGTCTAAAAGACAAAATTTGGATCTTCTTACTTGCTGGTTAAATCTCAAGTCAAGTGTGCGATTGTTCACATGCAAATTTGTAGCTAGCTAACGTGCGTCAAGTTTGGAAATACATTTATTAATTACTTATTGCGCGTTAAAATATTTTTAAAATGGTGACTATGATTATGTGAAGTGCACATGTAAATTTTGCGACGGTGAAAATGACGTCAATGTTTAGATTTCATTGAAAAAAAAGTATGATAGAGTCAAACTGACACAATTTTTGCTTATGTTTCATTATGTAATAGCAAAGATCAGAACCTCAATTCTTATCTTCTTTATAATGACTTATTTTGATTATCTATTACTGATTACTTATTTGGACAAAGTTTAAGTGTTAGATAAATTTGAAAAGATGATGTTAATGGAAATAGTATTTTGCTAAGTGTGGTCAAAAATAATATTGGTTTTAAGAGTTAGACTAACAAATATAAGATTGAATTTTTATTGTAGATGTTTTCGTAGGTTTATTATAAATTCAATCTCGCAGTTCCTTTTTAAACACTTTTCTTCGTTGAATTACGACGGGTTCCACCTGGTTATTGTAATAAAGAAAAATAAAAAAAGAAGAAATATTTAAAAAATAGTATTATTATACCTTTTTAATACTCATTTTTCATTAATATGATAAAATAAAATTCAGTTTAATTAAATGGTATTCACTCTCTTATAAATTCACTCTACAATAATTTCGTCAAAATCGCGTAATATGCAAAATGTAATTTTCGCAATTTTCAGTAAACCTACGTTATAAATACGATTTTGTTCTTATAATAAGAAATATAATAAATTAAATATTGAAGTTTTTTAAAATGTAAAGTAAAAGTTATATTTCTTCCACCTTTCTCTCAAATTCGATAGATCTCATAAAATGCAAATACCAAACATTAAGTAGCTACGCGTTTACAAACAAACACTTCCGTCAACCAATCTCCTTTTTTTTCACCAGTCGGACAAACTCGCCCCTATTCCTGCACAAACCAAATCGTCTTTTGCCCTTACAAGTAAAGGTACTATAGGCTGTAGCGGCGAATTTTGATTTTTATAGCTCATTCGATTCGTCTCATCGAGCTTAGTAATTTTATACCTCTCAAATCGGCTATTGAGTTTTTATAATGACAGGGGGCCGGGTCAAAGTTCAAAATTTCGTTCAATGAAAAACAAGATGCCTTCAAAGAAATAAGTGCGATTTAAGTTTACTAATTGTTTTTACAGTGCCACATATTGTCAATAACTACTATAAAGTTATATTATTTCTGTTATTACAAGAATTTGTAATTGCAGATAAAATATTCGTATGGTACTTGACAGGCAAGTTTTCGCAAGTTATGATGCATGTATTGAACGCGTCGTCGAGTGAGCTGAAGAAGCCTTTGCTGATTGTGCTCAATGTGAGAAATATTTTTGTTTTACTCACTTCTTCGGAATGAACAATGTGTTAAAAGTTGACTATTATCAATGCATGCCAGTGTAAGAACCACAAATAAATTTAAATCTTACTCATTTCTTTGACGGCAACTGGTTTTCAATGCACGAAATTTTAAGCTTTGACCCGGTCCCCTGTCATTATCAAAACTCAATAGCCGGTATGCGAGGTAGCAAATTACTTAGCTCGATGAGACGAATCAAATGAGATATAAAAATCGAAATTCGCCGCCACAGACTATAGTACTTTTACTTGTTAGTGACGTCAACGTTTTGCCCTGAGTGATGTCAGCTATCTTTTTCTTATAAGATACTTTTCTTATAACTAGCTGAAGTACCCGGTCTTGCCCGTGATTTTAAGAATGTTTGTTTAATAAAATTAAGTTCGAAATTAAAGATGCAGTATAAAACATAATAAAAGAAACATGCGAAATAATATAGGCATGAATCAAATTTTGAGATTTGATTTGCGTAATTTTCTCTCATTTTTAATTTAATCCAGACGACAGATTACCGACATACTTAGTAAATAATCTGTGGTTCGGATTGAGACCAAGATTAAATCATTTGCTGATAAGCTGTTTCCGAGTATTTTTGCTGAAAAGCTGTTTCCAAGTATTTTGTTATTTAAGTATGTTTTTCATAACATAAAAATCCAAAAATACTATGAATTCTTTTAAAAATGTTTTCTTTTAAAAATTTTTATTTCAGTTCTTCACTAAGAATGAGCTCTGGGGACCTGAACATTTGTGGAAATTCTAATATAAGGTAAAGCCAGGAAAGATTGCGCACATAGAGGTTCGGGGGGAAGGAGTAGAGTGAGCGCGCAGCGACTCCAGGTAGTTGTACAACAGCAGTAGTGGAGTGTCTACTTGAAAGTGCACGTTGATTGTTTTGAGTGTCTAAGATAAAAGCATTGCTATTTTGTTTTGTTTTCCCAAAGTAAGTGCTTCAAATTTCATAGTTATTCATCAGAATTTTTATACAATGTCAGCAGTACAAAATATTTTAAACTTAAACGATTTCTCATAAGCTACTAATCTAGACTAACAATTTGAACATCAACGGTTCGTTTTAGTAGCGGCCATGTTTATATAAAAGGCCGCGCAATCTCTTCTACCGAAATTGGAGAGCTTGCGCATCTGCTACTTAGGAGAGATGGCGCATTGTTTCCATTAGTTTACATGCTAGGAGAGATTACGCAGCTTATTGGTAAATTTGCCTAAAAAAATGAAAAATGAAAATAGACTAATTTTAAGTTAAATGTGTTATCAAGTTACTTAATGTTATTTTATAATCTTATCTTGACTTGCTTTTTCTGATTCTTTAATTTTTCCCCTTAATTAAAATTTTTTAATCGTTTTTAAAATTATTTCCTTTTTCTGATTCTTTAATCATTAGGTTGAAATAATCACTCCTAATACAATAATATTTGTTAAAAACCTTACAACAATGTCATTTAAGTGTAATTATTGTTGTCAACAATTTAATTGTAGTTATTATTAGTAACAATCTCTCTTACCCATGTGCGCAATCACACCAACCCTGTAAGGACAGATTGCGCAAAATAACTTTCTTGGTTTTATTACAACTGTTTTATTAAATTACAACATAACAATAAAATAGCAATGGACATGCATAAAAAACAAATGAAGTCAAAATTATTCATGGATAGTTTAGCAAAAATTAGATTTGTTATTGTTATTCTTTTGAATTGTGCGCAGACTCTCCTAGCTTTACCTTACACGCATACAAACACGTATATATGTGGAAAAGATTTTAAAATAGCGAAAACGAATTCAGAGAACCTCAAAATGTTAAAATATGGCGATATTTCCATAATCGGGTTTTTATCATATTTCAATACGTTCCTCAAACTCATATGACGTTATATATTCACCTGTTGACGTCAGTAGATGGAAAGTGGGGGTTCAACGGCCACAGGAAGAGGAAGAGGTGTGCAGCTGCACATCCGATGTGCAGCGAACTCCTACGTCATAGTATCTTTACAAGGTTCCCATTTTCTGATCTCTTTATACCACTAGTTTTTTTCGATGCTATGTTTGATATTAACCCGGCAAAGTAGATTTATTTATCTCTCTCTATATATGTATATATGTATGTTTGATATTATCCTGGCAAAGCAGATTTACTTATCTCTCTATATATTCGTCTATGTCTGGTACTATCCTAGCAAAGCAGATTTATTTATCTCTCTCTATATATTCGTGTATGTCTGGTACTATCCTGGCAAAGCAGATTTATTTATCTTTCTCTATATATTCGTGTATGTCTGGTACTATGATGGCAAAGCGATTATATATGTGTGTGTGTGGGTAAAATATATATCCATATGATTCATAAACTGGAAAAAAATATAAAAAACATTTTTAAAAAGAATGCATAACTAAAAAAAAAAAAGAAAAACTTTAGAAAATTACAAAGTATAAAAAAAAGAACTTTAGAAAATTACAAAGTATTAAAAAAAAACTTTAGAAAATTAAAAAATAGTAAAAAAAAAAGTTTAAAAACTTTATATGGTGATAAAAATACGTATGTTTGTATATGTGGGTGATTATACGTATGGGTAGAATAGGTTTCAATAAAGTTCACATACATAGCATTCTACGATAAATGTTTATGTAGAAGTTTTTAATAAGTACACATATTTAAAATTAACATTTTTTTATTAAAACAAAAAATACAGAAAGTTTTATTTACAGTAGAGTATTTACATCTCGATTTTGCATTAACAATACAAATCAGCATTTTCTTCTTTATTACAATCTTCATTAATGTCACAATGTCCATACGCTAAGCTGCATATCCCATCATCTAACAAGTAGCGCTTATCGTCAAAAGGACTTAGACTAATCTTATTCTGAGTTAGTGTATATAGACGATGGTTATCTTGGGCGATCCTCGTCTGCTTCTCCATACTTGTTTTTTGCTGTTGTAGACACTCCAAATAGTCTTCATGCTTTATTTTCTGACGAACAATCTGTGTTGACACACCTTTTGCTCGCTTCTTTACTTCTTTCATAGATTTTAATGAATACATTTTAGCCCTGAGGCCAAAAAATTCAAGGGCTAATTCGCCATTTAGCTCGTCCTTAAACTTACCAATCACCTTTTTGTTATCATCAGAGAATAAATTATGGGATTTTGAATAGTTCGAGAAGTCAAACAAATCACGATGTTGCTTCATGTCATCAAAAATATTGTTTGTTTTTATATGATAAGCTAAGGAGTCTGTGTCAGTAAAAAGAAGTGTCGCTCGATTTTTGTAAATGCTTTTTATATACCCATAATGAAATTGAAACATTAATAATTTAGATAGCTCTAAAATTGTGAATCCGACATAAATAGGTCGATTCATTAAGATACTAGTATTAAGCCGTTCTACAGCAGCCAAGCCTTCACCATAGGTTTTAAAGGATTTAAATGAGGGTGATGCCACTAGTTTTTTAGCTCTTTTTTCAACATTACACAATGCAATATTTCGTCTTTTTCGAAGATTTTCCATAGTTTTACAAAAAACAGAATTATTTAATAATTTTAAAAAATCCTTTTCAAAGGAAGATGTTGCTTCTTTCCTTTTTTGAGTATTAAAATTAATATATTTCTCAAGCCAAGGTGCTTGTTTAAATTTTATGGCTTTATGTACAGCAGTAATTTTTAATCCAAGCTGCAAATGATATTTTAAGTTGCGATAATGTACTATATAATTCTTCTTATTATTCAAATTGGGTATAAGTTTAGGGGTTCCTATGAATTTTCTATTATTATTCACCAAGTTTCGTGCATACGGAGATAGCATTTGTTCCTCCACAGTTACTCTCTCAGGTGCGACATTGTGCAAAAGATGTAAATGTTTTGGATAATCGAGGTCCACCTCGAATAGATACCCAATTTCAGAGCTATCAGGTAAAGACAAAATCCAATCTTCTGTGATATGACTTATTCCATACCATTCAAATCCACCATAGGGTAAAAATTGGCTCATAGCCCACCCATATAAGTTATTAGCATCCCAGTACATGATGTAGCTAGGTGCCTCATTTTCTCTATAATCAGACGTACAGGGTATGTTTGCCTTAGCATATCTTCGGCTTATCATACTGACGCCTCCACGTATTCCATTTTCCACCATGAGTAACATGTTTATATCAGTAAGTAACTCTAAAGGTGTTTCAGACATCTTCAAACTCGCCTGCCATGCGAGCGAAGGTGCAGTGAACAGGTGAGCAGGATCAATTTCATAATACTGCAGACATAATTTCCTAAAGTTTTGAAACACGTCAGCAAGTAGTAAAACATCTGTCTTCACATACAGATTGTGATAATCCCCCAAAGTTTTAAGACTGAAGGAGTTCCACACATTCTGGGCATGCTGATAATCCTCATCTTGAATATCTTCATTGGTCAGGCTATTAAAAAATGCTGAGGGTAGGGGGATCTGCTTATCATTAAATTTTTCAAAAGACGTAAAATAATCATAGGGGTAAACCCCTTTACGTGTCACTAAAGATAAATTATTATTTTGTGGGAAATTTTCTCTAAGTATGGTGAATTGATCATCTCGAAGATTTTTAACAAGTTTTTCCAATGACGTAGGCAAAAATTGGAAAGAATCTATAAACACCATCTGAATAGGGGAGGTAGGCTTTTTGATTTTAAATGTGATATAGTTTTCCATAGAAGTAGCAATAACATCAATTTCAATATCTTTAAATTTTCCTAACTTTGTCATAAGGTGGTGGGCATCATAGTTTTTTAAGTTATGAAATATAACAGGAATTGTCTTTGATTGTCTGAAATTGAGGTTGCAATATGGGTGGGCAGCTCCTCTATACACACCTGACAGGTGATCATGGTCACGTGTACGTTTCTCATATAAAGCTTTTTTACAAATATGACAAATCTCTGCTTCTTGAAATGCCTTTTCTTCCTGGGGAGTAAGCTTCATAGGTTTAATATTTAGTAACTTCTGTCCCAAAATTTCCTTCTCTTGCATCATTTGGTTTAAAAAATGCTCAACACAGTTTCTACCACGATATACCTGTGCTTTCTTCACACATGTTCCATCGGGTCCAACAACCCCATAAGCGTACCCACACGGTAAGTGATAGGTTGTTTTCTCAGTACAGGATGTTTTAGAAGAGGGTGAGGCTAATGAAATGGGTATAAGTAGACTCTCGAAATCCGCATAAATCGTATAGACCACAGGATGTTGTAGGTGAATACCTGAAAACTTTAATATATTATCATTTTCACTAGGCATCTTTATAGCATGTGCTGCATAGCGAGAACAATATTCACTATGCTTATCCAACAGGTCTTGTCTTGAAAATCGATGAAGACATCGATAACAATAATAGCCAGCGGCTCTATGCTTGGTAAGATCACCTAAAAGCCTTGAAAAGCTACGTATAAGGCAATAGTGTTGCTTTTCTCCATTGTCGACTAGTAACAAATTAATCACATCATAATCCTTCTTTTCAGATATATACAGAGGGCAAACTTCATCCTCTTCATACCCAAACACATTAATGCGTAAATTGTTGAGTTGTTCAATAACAGGTATCTTCTGAAGAGGTACAGGGCATCCTACACTGCCTAATTTAATATCATGTTCGTAAGGTCGATAATGGGAAACACGTTCAGGCTTTTTTTTAAAGTCTAAGTTTAGTTTAAACGCCAAAAGACACCATACCAAACACTTATTGTCTTCGTTTTTTATGTTAAGCACCGCTTTTTTATCATCCAGTTTTTTAGATAATGGGATGTATGAACTTGCAGCGAGAGGATGATATTTACCAATCTTGAGTTCTAAATGATGAATTTTTCTCATTTTCCATCCAGATCCCCTTTGTAAAAAATCCTCAAAAGATTTTGTTATTTTGGAGAATCCTTCTTCTATGTGTTGTTGTATAGATTCTTCGATAAGTTCGGTCATACATGAGCATCGAAAAAAAGATTCAATTTCTTGCATCTCCTCAATATTTGTCATACGTTCAAGTGATATTTTTTCTACCATATACCATTTAATGGCACCCTTTTCTTGAAATTCACTTACTAGGCGTTCATGTATCTCAGATTGTAAGTGTGTATGAAATACCTCTAAATCACTTTCTTCTTGTTCGTCGGGATACAAAATTACTGTTTTAAATACATTAAGTACATCAGACTGCTTCGGTTTTCTAGACTTTACATTAGACAAAGTCATTTTTCGTTTAACACTCACAAGAGGTGTGAGAGAGTGTTGGGTGCGTATATGCTGTCTCAATTAGAATTTTCGTCCAAACACCTTATCACAATCACGGCAAGGGAATTTGGACCTCTGATGTGACTTTAAAGGATACTTCAAATTATCCTTCCGTGTAAAAACTTGATCACATTCATCACACTTTAATGTAGACTGTCCAGTAGCATTATGGATTTCCAAGTGTCTTTTTAAATTCGATTTCAGATCAAAAGACTTCAGACACATATCACAGGTATGGAATTTCTCATTAGCATGAACCTTCATATGCCGTTTTAAATTAAAACAGGATGAAAAACCCTTATTGCAGAGAGGGCAAACATTGCTCTTCTCAACTTTCGTAAGGGTCACAGTCTTTAGAGAAACATTTTCTTCAGGTGGCATCTCGACATCCATGAGACTAGGGGATATAGTGTCCTTCTCTGTTAAAACTTGAGAATCCTTATAGGTTTCAACACTATTATGCATCGTCATGTGTCTAATCAAGCTCGATTTCCGTCCAAAGGCTTTCTGACACACGTCACAGATATACAACTTCTCATTTAAATGAGACTTTATATGCTGCCTCAAATTAAAAGGAGTTGAGAATGTCTTCGCACAAGTCAAACACGGATACATCTTCTTCACAGGCGCAGAATTTCTCAAATGCGTAACTCCATCATTAGACATAACGCTATCCATAATATGTTAGCAAAAAAAAAAGTTTTAAAACCAAAACACAATCTTCACAAATAAATGATCCACTTAGGTAAAGATAGGGATCAGGAGCGGTTTAAGACACGTCCGTTCACTAAAAAGCAAATCAACAAATGACACGAATCACACTTCTCGCCCGCTATTTATACCCCAGACCCCTCACGACCACCCACGTTGATCATAATCTGGCGACAAAATATTCCACTTGATGAGAAAGTATAAAATTAAAATCGCCAAATCAAGACAAAATAATTCATACGGCGAAAAAACGAAAGATTCAAATTGCCAGATTGTAAGACTATTTTTTTCCGACAACTGTCTCTTAAAATATCTAGCTAAAGACTTATAATTCTATTCATTCGTTAATTAAATCCTGTATACAAATGTTTAGCTCATATGAAACTGCGATTATTAAAAAAGGTTTTCTAAAGATTAAATAAGATCGTCTATTATATCAGAAAAAATATATACGAAGTTTAAAATACTTCAAAATTTTTATATTATTAAATTCCGAACGATTAAAAAATATGTATATTATCAAACTCTTCTAATGAATTTATCTCTTATAGGGAGACTCGCAATATGAATCAGTCTTTCCCCACTACTCATGTCTAAAACTACATCCGTGAAACCCTCGCTAGATGTCTAAACTAGAAGATCTCAAATCAAACCTCGCCTAGGTAAATATTGAAAATATTTTCCAAAATAGTTCAAAAACATCTCATAGATGGCGCTTTCAATCTTAAACTATAAAACGAAAAAAAAAATTCTCAAAGACTAAGAAAAAAATCTGAACAATTAATTTATCCCACTCATTAAAACTAAAAAAAATTATAAAGATACTAAATAATCCACGTTAAAAATACTAACACACGAATGAATCAGTCTTTCCCCACTACTCATGTCTAAAACTATATCCGAGAAACACTCACTAGATGCCTACGCTTCCTAAACTAAAAGATCTCAAATCGAACCAATCCTAAACAAATAATAACAATATTTTCCAAAATACTTCAAAAACATCTCATAGATGGCGCTTTCAACCTTAAACTATAAAACGAAAAAAAAATTCTGAAAGACGAAGAAAAAAATCTGAACAATTAATTTATCCCACTCATTAAAACTAAAAAAAAATATATAAAGATACGAAATAATCCACCGTTAAAAATACTAACACACGAATGAATCAGTCTTTCCCCACTACTCATGTCTAAACCTATATCCGAGAAATACTCACTAGACGCCTACGCTTCCTAACCTAAATGATCTCAAATCGAACCAAGCCTAAACAAATAATAACAATATTTTCCAAAATATTTCAAAAACATCTCATAGATGGCGCTACTAAAAAAAAAGTCGAAACTAATTTAAAACACTTTAAAAAATAAATTCTAAACTTTTTTCACACCATCACAAAGTAGAGAAGAAATGAGGAGGAGGGCACTTTGGGAGGAGGTGTGAGGTGCAGGTGCTGCACCTTGCACCAGCACCTCACACCTCCTCCTGAGGCGAAACTCTCATTTCTTCTCTACTTTGTGATGGTGTGAAAAAAGTTTAGAATTTATTTTTTAAAGTGTTTTAAATTAGTTTTGACTTTTTTTTTAGTAGCGCCATCTATGAGATGTTTTTGAAGTATTTTGGAAAATATTGTTATTATTTGTTTAGGCTTGGTTCGATTTGAGATCTTTTAGTTTAGGAAGCGTAGGCGTCAAGTGAGTGTTTCTCGGATATAGGTTTAGACATGAGTAGTGGGGAAAGACTGATTCATTCGTGTGTTAGTATTTTTAACGGTGGATTATTTAGTATCTTTATAATTTTTTTTAGTTTTAATGAGTGGGAAAAATTAATTGTTCAGATTTTTTTCTTAGTCTTTGAGAATTTTTTTTTCGTTTTATAGTTTAAGGTTGAAAGCGCCATCTATGAGATGTTTTTGAAGTATTTTGGAAAATATTTTCAATATTTACCTAGGCGATGTTTGATTTGAGTTTAGACATCTAGACAGACTAGTTTAGACATCTAGCGAGGGTTTCACGGATGTAGTTTTAGACATGAGTAGTGGGGAAAGACTGATTCATATTGCGAGTCTCCCTATAAGAGATAAATTCATTAGAAGAGTTTGATAACATACATATTTTTTAATCGTTCGGAATTTAATAATATAAAAATTTTGAAGTATTTTATACTTCGTATATATTTTTTCTGATATAATAGACGATCTTATTTAATCTTTAGAAAACCTTTTTTAATAATCGCAGTTTCATATGAGCTAAACATTTGTATACAGGATTTAATTAACGAATGAATAGAATTATAAGTCTTTAGCTAGATATTTTAAGAGACAGTTGTCGGAAAAAAAATAGTCTTACAATTTGGCAATTTGAATCTTTCGTTTTTTCGCCGTATGAATTATTTTGTCTTAATTTTATGCTTTCTCATCAAGTGGAATATTTTGTCGCCAGATTATGATCAACGTGGGTGGTCGTGAGGAGTCTGGGGTATAAATAGCAGGCGAGAAGTGTGATTCGTGTCATTTGTTGATTTGCTTTTTAGTGAACGGTGTCTTAAACCGCTCCTGATCCCTATCTTTACCTAAGTGGATCATTTATTTGTGAAGATTGTGTTTTGGTTTTAAAAGTTTTTTTTTGCTAATATATTATGGATAGCGTTATGTCTAATGATGGAGTTACGCATTTGAGAAAATCTGCGCCTGTGAAGAAGATGTATCCGTGTTTGACTTGTGCGAAGACATTCTCAACTCCTTTTAATTTGAGGCAGCATATAAAGTCTCATTTAAATGAGAAGTTGTATATCTGTGACGTGTGTCAGAAAGCCTTTGGACGGAAATTGAGCTTGATTAGACACATGAAGATGCATAATAGTGTTGAAACCTATAAGGATTCTCAAGTTTTAACAGAGAAGGACACTATATCCCCTAGTCTCATGGATGTCGAGATGCCACCTGAAGAAAATGTTTCTCTAAAGACTGTGACCCTTACGAATGTCGAGAAGAGCAATGTTTGCCCTATCTGCAATAAGGGTTTTTCATCCTGTTTTAATTTAAAACGGCATATGAATGTTCATGCTAATGAGAAATTGCATACCTGTGATATGTGTCTGAAGTCTTTTGATCAGAAATCGAATTTAAAAAGACACTTGGAAACCCATAATGCTACTGGACAGTCTACATTAAAGTGTGATGAATGTGATCAAGTTTTTACACGGAAGGATAATTTGAAGTATCATTTAAAGTCACATCAGAAGTCCACATTCCCTTGCCGTGATTGTGATAAGGTGTTTGGACGAAAATTCGAATTGAGACAGCATATACGCACCCAACACTCTCGCACACCTCTTGTGAGTGTTAAACGAAAAATGACTTTGTCTAATGTAAAGTCTAGAAAACCGAAGCAGTCTGATGTACTTAATATATTTAAAACAGTTATTTTGTATCCCGACGAACAAGAAGAAAGTGATTTAGAGGTATTTCATACACACTTACAATCTGAGATACATGAACGCCTAGTAAGTGAATTTCAAGAAAAGGGTGCCATTAAATGGTATATGGTAGAAAAAATTTCACTTGAACGTATGACAAGTAATGAGGAGATGCAAGAAATTGAATATTTTTTTTCGATGCTCATGTATGACCCAACTTATCGAAGAATCTATACAACAACACATAGAAGAAGGATTCTCCAAAATAACAAAATCTTTTGAGGATTTTTTACAAAGGGGATCTGGATGGAAAATGAGAAAAATTCATCATTTAAAACTCAAGATTGGTAAATATCATCCTCTCGCTGCAAGTTCATACACCCCATTATCTAAAAAACTGGATGATAAAAAAGCGGTGCTTAACATAAAAAACGAAGACAATAAGTGTTTGGTATGGTGTCTTTTGGCGTTTAAACTATACTTAGACTTTTCAAAAAAGCCTGAACGTGTTTCCCATTATCGACCTTACGAACATGATATTAAATTAGGCAGTGTAGAATGCCCTGTACCTCTTCAGAAGATACCTGTTATTGAACAACTCTACAATTTACGCATTAATGTGTTTGGGTATGAAGAGGATGAAGTTTACCCTCTGTATATATCTGAAAAGAAGGATCATGATGTGATTAATTTGTTACTAGTCGACAATGGAGAAAAGCAACACTATTGCCTTATACGTAGCTTTTCAAGGCTTTTAGGTGATCTTACCAAGCATAGAGCCGCTGGCTATTATTGTTATCGATGTCTTCATCGATTTTCAAGACAAGACCTGTTGGATAAGCATAGTGAATATTGTTCTCGCCATGCAGCACAAGCTATAATGATGCCTAGTGAAAATGATAATATATTAAAGTTTTCAGGTATTCACCTACAACATCCTGTGGTCTATACGATTTATGCGGATTTCGAGAGTCTACTTATACCCATTTCATTAGCCTCACCCTCTTCTAAAACATCCTGTACTGAGAAAACAACCTATCACTTACCGTGTGGGTACGCTTATGTGGTTGTTGGACCCGATGGAACATGTGTGAAGAAAGCACAGGTATATCGTGGTAGAAACTGTGTTGAGCATTTTTTAAACCAAATGATGCAAGAGAAGAAAATTTTGGGACAGAAGTTACTAAATATTAAACCTATGAAGCTTACTCCCCAGGAAGAAAAGGCATTTCGAGAAGCAGAGATTTGTCATATTTGTAAAAAAGCTTTATATGAGAAACGTACACGTGACCATGATCACCTGTCAGGTGTGTATAGAGGAGCTGCCCACCCATATTGCAACCTCAATTTCAGACAATCAAAGACAATTCCTGTTATATTTCATAACTTAAAAAACTATGATGCCCACCACCTTATGACAAAGTTAGGAAAATTTAAAGATATTGAAATTGATGTTATTGCTACTTCTATGGAAAACTATATCACATTTAAAATCAAAAAGCCTACCTCCCCTATTCAGATGGGGTTTATAGATTCTTTACAATTTTTGCCTACGTCATTGGAAAAACTTGTTAAAAATCTTCGAGATGATCAATTCACCATACTTAGAGAAAATTTCCCACAAAATAATAATTTATCTTTAGTGACACGTAAAGGGGTTTACCCCTATGATTATTTTACGTCTTTTGAAAAATTTAATGATAAGCAGCTCCCCCTACCTTCAGCATTTTTTAATAGCCTGACCAATGAAGATATTCAAGATGAGGATTATCAGCATGTCCAGAATGTGTGGAACTCCTTCAGTCTTAAAACTTTGGGGGATTATCACAATCTGTATGTGAAGACAGATGTTCTACTACTTGCTGACGTGTTTCAAAACTTTAGGAAATTATGTCAGCAGTATTATGAAATTGATCCTGCTCACCTGTTCACTGCACCTTCGCTCGCATGGCAGGCGAGTATGAAGATGTCTGAAACACCTTTAGAGTTACTTACTGATATAAACATGTTACTCATGGTGGAAAATGGAATACGTGGAGGCGTCAGTATGATAAGCCGAAGATATGCTAAGGCAAACATACCCTGTACGTCTGATTATAGAGAAAATGAGGCACCCAGCTACATCATGTACTGGGATGCTAATAACTTATATGGGTGGGCTATGAGCCAATTTTTACCCTATGGTGGATTTGAATGGTATGGAATAAGTCATATCACAGAAGATTGGATTTTGTCTTTACCTGATAGCTCTGAAATTGGGTATCTATTCGAGGTGGACCTCGATTATCCAAAACATTTACATCTTTTGCACAATGAATACCCTGTCGCCCCTGAGAGAGTAACTGTGGAGGAACAAATGCTATCTCCGTATGCACGAAACTTGGTGAATAATAATAGAAAATTCATAGGAACCCTTTAAACTTATACCCAATTTGAATAATAAGAAGAATTATATAGTACATTATCGCAACTTAAAATATTATTTGCAGCTTGGATTAAAAATTACTGCTTTACATAAAGCCATAAAATTTAAACAAGCACCTTGGCTTGAGAAATATATTAATTTTAATACTCAAAAAAGGAAAGAAGCAACATCTTCCTTTGAAAAGGATTTTTTTAAATTATTAAATAATTCTGTTTTTTGTAAAACTATGGAAAATCTTCGAAAAAGACGAAATATTGTATTGTGTAATGATGAAAAAAGAGCTAAAAAACTAGTGGCATCACCCTCATTTAAATCCTTTAAAACCTATGATGAAGGCTTGGCTGCTGTAGAACGGCTTAATACTAGTATCTTAATGAATCGACCTATTTATGTCGGATTCACAATTTTAGAGCTATCTAAATTATTAATGTTTCAATTTCATTATGGGTATATGAAAAGCATTTACAAAAATCGAGCGACACTTCTTTTTACTGACACAGACTCCTTAGCTTATCATATAAAACAAACAATATTTTTGATGACATGAAGCAACATCGTGATTTGTTTGACTTCTCCGACTATTCAAAATCCCATAATTTATTCTCTGATGATAACAAAAAGGTGATTGGTAAGTTTAAGGACGAGTTAATGGCAAATTAACCCTTGAATTTTTTGCCCTCAGGGCTAAAATGTATTCATTAAAATCTATGAAAGAAGTAAAGAAGCGAGCAAAAGGTGTGTCAACACAGATTGTTCGTCAGAAAATAAAGCATGAAGACTATTTGGAGTGTCTACAACAGCAAAAAACAAGTATGGAGAAGCAGACGAGGATCGCCCAAGATAACCATCGTCTATACACACTAACTCAGAATAAGATTAGTCTAAGTCCTTTTGACGATAAGCGCTACTTGTTAGATGATGGGATATCCAGCTTAGCGTATGGACATTGTGACATTAATGAAGATTGTAATAAAGAAGAAAATGCTGATTTGTATTGCTAATGCAAAATCGAGATGTAAATACTCTACAGTAAATAAAACTTTCTGTATTTTTTGTTTTAATAAAAAAATGTTAATTTTAAATATGTGTACTTATTAAAAACTTCTACATAAACATTTCTCGTAGAATGCTATATATGTGAACTTTATTGAAACCTATTCTACCCATACGTATAATCACCCACATATACAAACATACGTATTTTTATCACCATATAAAGTTTTTAAACTTTTTTTTTTACTATTTTTTAATTTTCTAAAGTTTTTTTTAATACTTTGTAATTTTCTAAAGTTCTTTTTTTTTTATACTTTGTAATTTTCTAAAGTTTTTTTTTTTTTTTTTTTTTTTTTTTTTTTTTTTTTTTACTTATGCATTCTTTTTTAAAATGTTTTTTATATTTTTTACCAGTTTATGAATGATATGGATATATATTTTACCCACACACACACATATATAATCGCTTTGCCATCATAGTACCAGACATACACGAATATATAGAGAAAGATAAATAAATCTGCCTTGCCAGGATAGTACCAGACATAGACGAATATATAGAGAGATAAGTAAATCTGCTTTGCCAGGATAATATCAAACATACATACATACATATATAGAGAGAGATAAATAAATCTACTTTGCCGGGTTAATATCAAACATAGCATTGAAAAAAACTAGTGGTATAAAGAGATCAGAAAATGGGAACCTTGTAAAGATACTATGACGTAGGAGTTCGCTGCACATCGGATGTGCAGCTGCACACCTCTTCCTCTTCCTGCGGCCGTTGAACCCCCACTTTCCATCTACTGACGTCAACAGGTGAATATATAACGTCATATGAGTTTGAGGAACGTATTGAAATATGATAAAAACCCGATTATTGAAATATCGCCATATTTTAACATTTTGAGGTTCTCTGAATTCGTTTTCGCTATTTTAAAATCTTTTCCACATATATACGTGTTTGTATGCGTGTAAGGTAAAGCTAGGAGAGTCTGCGCACAATTCAAAAGAATAACAATAACAAATCTAATTTTTGCTAAACTATCCATGAATAATTTTGACTTCATTTGTTTTTTATGCATGTCCATTGCTATTTTATTGTTATGTTGTAATTTAATAAAACAGTTGTAATAAAACCAAGAAAGTTATTTTGCGCAATCTGTCCTTACAGGGTTGGTGTGATTGCGCACATGGGTAAGAGAGATTGTTACTAATAATAACTACAATTAAATTGTTGACAACAATAATTACACTTAAATGACATTGTTGTAAGGTTTTTAACAAATATTATTGTATTAGGAGTGATTATTTCAACCTAATGATTAAAGAATCAGAAAAAGGAAATAATTTTAAAAACGATTAAAAAATTTTAATTAAGGGGAAAAATTAAAGAATCAGAAAAAGCAAGTCAAGATAAGATTACAAAATAACATTAAGTTACTTGATAACACATTTAACTTAAAATTAGTCCATTTTCATTTTTCATTTTTTTAGGCAAATTTACCAATAAGCTGCGTAATCTCTCCTAGCATGTAAACTAATGGAAACAATGCGCCATCTCTCCTAAGTAGCTGATGCGCAAGCTCTCCAATTTCGGTAGAAGAGATTGCGCGGCCTTTTATATAAACATGGCCGCTACTAAAACGAACCGTTGATGTTCAAATTGTTAGTCTAGATTAGTAGCTTATGAGAAATCGTTTAAGTTTAAAATATTTTGTACTGCTGACATTGTATAAAAATTCTGATGAATAACTATGAAAATTGAAGCACTTACTTTGGGAAAACAAAACAAAATAGCAATGCTTTTATCTTAGACACTCAAAACAATCAACGTGCACTTTCAAGTAGACACTCCACTACTGCTGTTGAACAACTACCTGGAGTCGCTGCGCGCTCACTCTACTCCTTCCCCCCGAACCTCTATGTGCGCAATCTCTCCGACCGCGCCATCTCTCCTGGCTTTAAATTATATTAGAATTTCCACAAATGTTCAGGTTCCCAGAGCTCATTCTTAGTGAAGAACTGAAATAAAGATTTTTAAAAGAAAACATTTTTAATAGAATTCATAGTATTTTTGGATTTTTATATTATGAAAAACTTACTTAAATAACAAAATACTTGGAAACAGCTTTTCAGCAAAAATACTAGGAAACAGCTTATCAGCAAATGATTTAATCTTGGTCTCAATCCGAACCACAGATAATTTACTAAGTATGTAGGTAATCTGTCGTCTGGATTAAATTAAAAATGAGAGAAAATTACGCAAATCAAATCTCAAAATTTGATTCATGCCTATATTATTTCGCATGTTTCTTTTATTATGTTTTATACTGCATCTTTAATTTCGAACTTAATTTTATTAAACAAACATTCTTAAAATCACGGGCAAGACCGGGTACTTCAGCTAGTTATTTATTTTATAAGGAAAAGATAGCTGACATCACTCAGGGCAAAACTTTGACGTCACTAACAAGTAAAAGTATTATAGTCTGTGGCAGCGAATTTCGATTTTTATAGCTCATTTGATTCGTCTCATCCAGCTAAGTAATTTGCTACCTCGCATATCGGCTATTGAGTTTTGATAATGACAGGGGACCAGGTCAAAGCTTAAAATTTCGTGCATTGAAAACCAGTTGCCGTCAATGAAATGAGTAAGATTTAAATTTATTTACGGTTCTTACACTGACATGCATTGATAATAGTCAACTTTTAACACATTGTTCATTCTGAAGAAGTGAGTAAAACCAATGTATTTCTCACAGTGCGCACAACGAGCAAAGGCTTCTTCAGGCTTCTAACTCGACGACGCATTCAATACATGCATCATAACTTGCGAAAATCTGACTGTCAAGTAGCATACTAATATTTTATTTGCGATTACAAATTCTTATAATAACAGCAATAATACAACCTTATAGTAGTTATTGACAATGTATGGCACTGTAGAAACAATTAGTAAACTTAAATTGCACTTATTTCTTTGAAGGCATCTGTTTTTCACTGAACGAAATTTTGAAGTTTGACCCGGCCCCCTGTCATTATAAAAACTCAATAGCCGATATGCGAGGTATAAAATTACTAAGCTCCATGAGACGAATCGAATGAGCTATAAAAATCGAAATTCGCCGCCACAGACTATAGTACCGTTACTTGTAAGGACAAAAGACGATTTGGTTTGTGTAGGAATAGGGGCGAGTTTGTCTGACTGGCGAAAAAAAAAAAGGAGTTGACTGGAGTGTTTGGTTTGTAAATGTTTAGCTACTTAATGTTTGGCATTTACATTTTATGAAATCTATCGAATTTAAGGGAAAGGTGGAAGAAATATAACTTTTACTTTACATTTTAAAAAATTTCAATATTTAATTTATTACATTTCTTATTATAAGAATAAAATCTTATTTATAATGTAGGTTTACTAAAAATTACGAAAATTACGAAAATTTTTCATATTACGCGATTTTGATGCAATTATTGTAGAGTGCATTTATAAGAGAGTGAATACCATTTAATTAAACTGAATTTTATTTTATCGTATTAATGAAAAATGAGTATCAAAAAGGTATAATAATACTATTTTTTAACTATTTCTTCTTTTTCTATTTTTCTTTATTACAATAACCAGGTGGAACACGTCGTAATTCAACGAAGAAAAGTGTTTATAAAGGAACTGCGAGATTGAATTTATAATAAACCTACGAAAACATCTACAATAAAAATTAAATCTTATATTTGTTTGTCTAACTCTTAAAACCAATATTATTTTTTACCACAGTTAGCAAAATACTATTTCCATTAACTTCATCTTTTCAAATTTATCTAACACTTAAACTTTGTCCAAATAAGTAATCAGTAATAGATAATCAAAATAAGTAATTATAAAGAAGATATGAATTGAGTCTCTGATCTTTGCTATTACATAATGAAACATAAGCAAAAATTGTGTCACTTTGACTCTTTCATATTTTTTTTTCAATGAAATCTAAACATTGGCGTCATTTTCACAGTCGCAAAGTTTACAAGCGTACTTCTCATATTCATAGTCACCATTTTAAAAATATTTTAACGCGCAATAAGTAATTAATAACTATATTTCCAAACTTGACGTCACGTTAGCTAGCTACAATTTTGCATGTGAGCAATCGCACACTTGACTTGAGGTTTAACCAGCAAGTAAGAAGTCCCAAAATTTGTCTTTTAGACGCATTTGGAGTGAAATATTTAGTTTCATCAAATAAATGCTCGTTTCCTTTTAAATATGACGTAATTTTCACTCACTGAAGCCCTTCGACTCCCTCTGAAATTAGCGTCTCAAACTCAACATCAGCGGAATGAAAAATATTGAAATGTAACAGCTTTATGAGCAAAAATGCGTGTTTTTAATGTGCCGTTATTTTCTGTTCAATTGTTTTTAAGTTATTGTTAATTGTAACGATAAATTAACAGTAAAGATATAGTATTTCACAATATTTCCCTTTTCTTTGTAACAATGGAAGTAACACGATTGCTACCATTTTGGAGAAGTTTCATGAAAAACTTTTTTAATTAAAAATAAAGTATACAAATGGAAATATTAAAAAATATATATAACTAGTGTGGGCTCATTTACAAATGAACAGTTTTCAATTAAAAAAATAATTATTGAAATTAGTTCAACAGAAAGCCCAGAGCAAAAACAAAAAAATAAGGGGGCGGGGTGTTTTTAATATATAGATTATGTGAATATGCAGTGTACATAAATATCAGATAGCATATTCGAATAAGAAAGTACAATTCGTATGAGGGAAGTAGAATCTCATTCACAAATACAATACACAGTACAATGTACAAAACACTGACACAGTGGTATATATCCATCCATATACCACTGTGTCCTATCCATTGTTGTATGGTGCACATTTGTAAGCTGACCCTTCAATAATACATTAACAAACTCTTCGATATCAATCTAAATAAATAAATACAGTGATATTTCAAATTAATTAGTTTCTTAAAATATACTTCATTAATTCCGTCTTTCTTTAAATGAAATATTTAAGAATTATAGCAAACGGGAAAAAATGTGTAATTAAATTCTTGAACTACTACACAATCTACAAACAACTTTTATAAGGAAAACTCGTTTCTTTTCTCTATTGCATTTTGTTGTAATGAATATTTCAGTGAAAGTTCACTATCGATAATTCTGGTTCAGAAATCACTTATCTCTAAGTAATGTATACGTTGATTATTTTCTAATCAAGAATAGGAAGTTAAAACAGGAATTTTAATTACACAGATAACAGTAATTTCTCAAAACAATTATTATCTTAAAATGTACTTCATTAAGTCAGACTCTCTGAAAAGAAATATTCATCATAGCAACCGGAAAAAATTATAATTAAATTTCCAAATATAATCAGTCTGCAAACAATATTTATGAAGGAGACTACTTTCATTTTACTATTAAAATTTTGTTTTAATGAATATTTTGGCAAAAGATGAATTCATTTCGAGAAATCACCTATCTCAGTAACATATACACCAATTATTTTTTAATCAAGAGATGGAATTTAAAACAGAGGAAAATAATCTGAGGTATGAAGATATTGCAGTACAAGTACATTAAATTCTTTAAAGAAATGAAGAAATGTGCTAAAAATATTTCAGTGACATTCTTTTCGAGTGGAAAAGGAATGTCGTGATTAAATATTTAAAAATACCTTAAGCTATGCGATTCGATTTAGAAGTACAAGAATTCATACATTAAGTAATTTTAAATAAACATTTGGTTTGCATATTGTTTTCTTTTTTCATTGTTCATTTTTCTTTTGGAGAATTTGAAAAATTTTTGATATAACTAAGTTTTGTAAATGAATTTCAGTATTTTTTTCAGTTAACAAATCAATTCTCTGTTTTAAAAAAGTAACTAATGCTACTGCTGCTGCTGCCACAATTCAATTTATTGTGACCTGGGCTCTTTTTCGGCTTATATTAAAAAAACTACTGCATATACAAATATGAAAAATGGTATTTTTATAAGGAAATGTATGGTAAACATGCTGAATCAGACAGTTTTTAAATCGAACAATTATTTTGAGTACTACTTAATGTTGAAATCGGTCAAAGTAGTTCAGTTTAAAAAGTTTTATATGATCAAAAACTATTCATATCAATTTAATAATATTTTGCAGGCACATACTTGACAAGATTGTTGTGTGCAGTCTCCAGTCTTTTTTTTTTTTTTTTTTTTTTTTTTTTGTATTTTTTTAAGATACTTATTTTCAATTTTAATTTAAAATTTCATTATCGAATAGAGATTTATTTCATTTTAAGAAAAAGTCAATTTTTTACCTATTATTGCCAAAATTTAAAAAAGCGGAAATAACAGTATACCCAAACATGTTTCAATGGAAAAATATATTTACACGTCAAGAAAATTTTAAGGTAATTAAATTATCACGTGCGAAAAACATTAAATGGAGAAAATCGCTTTATATTTAAAACAATATATTTAAAAACATAGTATTTAAAACGATTTTCTATAGCGTCTAAAAGAAAACTTTTCTTCTAGACATTATTATAAATGTCCTTTAACAACGACATTTTTTACTTAACCATTTTCAACCATTATCAAAGATTGCCAAATGATAGTACGCTTCTCTGGTTAACAGATGGCATTGTGTTCTCAATATATGATGATAATTATTTGAAGAGTACAGTCAAAGACGAATACGAGGGTAATTTGAAAAGTTCTCGACCTGACACAAAGACGGAACACGTATGACCAAAGGTCATTGATTTTTGTAAAGTATGATCCTTTAGATGACATGCTGCCAAATTCAGACGCGTGCGTTTAATGGTTATTGCTGGATTATAATGTAACATAAACAAGTTTTCACATTTTCTAAACATGAAAAAAATTGAAGTTTGAGCTGTCATAAAAAACTTCGTTAAAAAAGAGTTAACCCCCACGGACATACAAAAAAGAGTTACATTCCAGCTTAAAGGATTCTTGTCCTTCATATTCGATGAAAAAAAAGTGGTTTGCTCAGTTTAACCATGATAGAAAATTAATTCACGATGATGAACGATCAGGACGCCTAAAAACCGTAACGACCGACGAAACCGTCTCAAAAATTCACAATGCCATATTGAATGATCGCCGATTGAAGCGAACTTACTAACATTGAAAACATCTCGATAGACCATGTCCACTACATTTTACACGATGTTTTGTGTATGAAAAAGCCTTCTGCTCGATACGTGCCGCGTTTATTGAACGCCGACCAAAAACGCTAAAGAAGGAATATTTCTCAGGAGTCTTCTGAAATGTATTGTGTTGCAAATTGAAAAATAAAATGAAATATTGTAAAAAATTTTGCATTTTCTTTGTCAGGCCGAGAATTTTTCGAACCACCTTCGTGCAGGCTGCACTAAATGATTCCCACACAAGAATGTGTCTTAAATGTATTAAATTACAAGGGACATTGGGAAACACATTGGGAATTACATTGAAAAATAATATAAAATTATGTCAAAAATCCTGTGCTTTCACTGTCAGGCCGAGAATTTATCAAACCACCCTCGTACAAAAAGTGAAATACAATGAACATTTCTTTGAAAAAACATAGTTGAAGATTAGTATGAGGGGAAAAAAGATGAAAGTCGACGCTTGTATAATCCTACTATATGTGAGTATCATCGTTTTTCCCCTGGATTTTCAAATATATCGAGCCTACCGCCAAATTATCGCAATTTTTGATAACAGGCGTTCTTTTATTGCAAACAATGCTAATGTGAACTTGAAAACAAGCGCTGAAGCAGTTTGATTATATATTTTTAAAAATATAATGAAAACGAGCTGTTACCCGTGACTTCGTTCAAGTATCATTAAAAGAACAATAAATGCATTAATTAAGCAAAATATTTCATTCCCGATAATTAGAAACGTAAATAATTAACTAACTCTTTATCACATTCCATAGGAGACAATACAGTATTTCTATGTTATAGAGGCCTTGACATAACTAAGTTTTAAAAAAGTGAAATTTTGTGACAAATAATCACGAAAAGGAAACTGCAACCAATGAAAAAAGGCAAGCCAAATAAAATCGTGGAAATCGGCGAATTATATAAAAACATATGTCAAGTTTACCTGGTACCATTTTACTCGCCTTTGTGAAACGTTTTAATAGCAATCCTTCAAAGATAATGGAAATAGTATATTCTTTTTCATTAAATTCAATTCTTGTGAATAGGGAGCAATTATTGTAGACCTAAATGCAAGGAGCTTAAATTTTCCTTCTTGATTTAATCTATAACTGAAAAAAATCTTTATTTCTAAATGAAAATATGTTGACAGACGATTTTTGTTCACCAGAATAAATTGATTCATGAAGTTTGAATATGTGAAAATACGTTTTTATTTTTCAAAAATTTTACTGTAATCAAATTTTTTTTTTCTTTCACCATCTGTTCAAATTGAAAAAAAAAAATTCAGTTTTAATGAGAAAAAATATATTAATCCGTTTTATTTCTTCTTTTTTATCCACAAAAATGGAATAATTTAGTTGCCATTTTTAGAGAAACTTCGTTAAAATTTACAAAAAATAAATAAATAAATAATAATAATAATAATATCTTGGAATTTAAATCATTTTTTTAAATTCTGAGAGTTTATGACATCCTCGGATGAATGATAACCGGTGTTAAGTAAATCGCGTTGCGTTCGACAATCTGAAAAGAGTAGTTGCGAATTACAAACAGGCGGTCATATTTTAATATAATAGATTCGTATTTATTTTTATTTTCCTAATAATCACGGTGTGGTTTTGGGCAAAAAACTCTCATCTGTATGTAACTCATATTCATCCTTAATAATCGGTATAGATAAAAAAAAACATTTCAATTTTTCGTTTTAAATATGTCGTGAAACTAATCTACTTTCTATACTTACTGATCGTTGTATTGTATTATTAATGTACAGAATTAATTCCCGCGCCTTGTAAAATACATTTGAAAATTCCCGTTTTATTTCAAATATGACGTCACATTTTCCTCAGAGAAATATTTTTTTAATGCCATAATTCTTGTTAATTTTCTTTTTCTGGCAATCAGGACGTAAATTTTAGCGGAAAACTCACATTTGTATGTAACTGGTACTCAATCTAATTATTAATCAGTATCGATAAAAAATATTTCAGTTTTTCATCTTAAATATTACGTCCATTATCTATCTACTTTCACTATACATTCATATTCATGCTCCTTGTATTATTACGACTATTTGAAAATACATGTTTTATTTATGACGTCAGATTTGTCCAAGCCGAGGAGGATCCTTTTCATAGTTCCATGGTCCAAGCGAAATCTATTTTTCAGAATATAATTATTGTTCATTTTTCCTTCTAATTATAACGCTGTTTTTTGACAGAAAAAGATCTTTTTAATGTAACCGATATTCATACTTCATGTATAATAACAAATACTCCATATTTTTGTTTCAAACATCACGGAAATTAATCTTCTTTTGAATTCTTTTTCATTTTCATTTTTCACGTGAAAATCGTTCAATTGAAAATTAATTGTTGAGGAAAAATTATTTTTACGTGTTTTTATTTATTGGCAACGATCAAAGCCCTAGCAACAATAAAGTAAAATGGTTAAATTTTATGGGAAAATGTCCATTTATTCTCTATGAAAATAACGAAATTTTGAATTATTAAGAAATATATTTGAATAAAATGAACAAAACCCGGCCTATATTCATTTGAGGATTATAATCAACGTATATGCAAAGATACAGGATCATTAAATGCTCCATTTTGAAGCTGGCTTCAGCCTAACATTAACACACAATCAGATTTATAATATTATTAGGATTAGGATAGGATTAAAGTTGTCGTAAGTTACATTTATGTTTAAATCGTATCGTAACCACCATTGAATGCAGTGAGTAAATTTATCGTACTCAAATGTATCCAGTACGATGACAGTTATTATAAAAAATTCAAATAGTTGACGCTGTAAGTTCGCTCTTTTTCTAGTATTTTAAAATGGCAACTTAGATTTTCGTAATTAAAATTTTATTTCTTCAGGTAAAAAAAAAAACTGGAAGCAGTTTGTTTTTTCGGTATTTGCTTCTTTAAACTGTTTTTATTTGCAATTATTATAGTATTGATGCGCCATTATACGAGGGCAATTGGATATCTCCGTGACTTTAAAAAAGGAGGCGGTCTGATCGCACTCTTATTATTATGTTTTCAATCATATTATCTGCTGCAACATTCGTGCAATTTACAGACGATATTTTAAATACATTGTGTTCTATTGAATTCAAAAGCAAACGATTGGCGTGTTTGTATCGATTATTGAGAAAAAAGAATTTAGTGTTTTGATAAAACACGATGATTTTTTGCGCGGAAAAAACAATTACCGAAACTGAAGAAAAGTTGAAAAAATATTATAAGGACTCTGCTCCATCACATGGTATGGTTCACAAGTGGTTTACGGAATTTCGCTGTGGCCGTATGAGCACAACAGTTGCAGAACATTCTGGACGTCCAATTGAGATCACGACTGAAGAAATGGTCAAGAAAATCCATGATATCGTGTTAAAAGACCGCCGTATGAAAGTGCGTGCGATATCTAAGAAGGTAAACATTTCAAATGAACGTGTATTCAATATCTTGCATGAATATTTGGGCATGAAAAAGTTATAAGCAAGATGGGTGCCGCGATTGCTGACATTGGATCAAAAGCGGACTCGTGTAACCATTTCAAAGCAATGTTTGGACAAGTTCGAGCGCAATTAAAGCAAATTTTTGCGGCGTTATGTTACAGTTGATGAAACATGGATACATTACTACACACCAAAAAAGAAAGAAAGGTCTAAACAGTGGACTCCTTCTAATGAACGTGCTCCGAAAAAGGCAAAAACAGTTCCATCGGCCGGAAAAATTATGGCCACAGTATTCTGGTACTCAAAGGGCGTAATCTTCACTGACTATCTGGAAAAAGGAAAAAGGATCACCAGACAGTATTATTCTGATTTATTCGACTGTTTTAATGCAAAATTGAAAGAAAAGTGGCCTCATTTGTCCAAGAAAAAAGTGCTTTTTCATCACGACAATGCGCCAGCGCACTCGTCTGCAACCGCAGCCGCTAAATTGGTTGAACTATGATACGAATTGCTCCCTCATCCCCAATACTCGTGACTTGGCTCCCAGTGACTTTTTAATTTTTTTAATTTAGAAAAACGGCTTGGTGGAAAGATAATTTCTTCAAATTCTGAGATCATTAATGCCCCAAAAGCCTATTTTGAGGAGTTTGAGGAATCTTATCTTTTGGAAGGATTAAAAAAGTTAGAACATCGTTGGAAAAAGTGTATCATTATGAAAGGAGATTATGTCGAAAAATAAAATGCATTTTGGTATGTATATTGATTTTTTCATTTCAAAGTCACGGACTTTTCAAACTGCCCTCGTAGTATTATTTATTTATACATATGACTGTGAAATGCACTTTAGAAGAATGCTCTCTTATGAGTATATTATAAATTAAATATAAAGTTTGTGTGAATATAAAATTTCAGCAAATTTTAATTTAAACACGGTTGAATACAGGAGATTCAATAGTGAGTAAGAAAAATATATCGGTGACTGCAGTTCACATCAAATATCATGAATCAAAGATAATTTTAATAAAATATGTCTTTGAAAAACTTACTGATGTTCCTTCGAATAAATGAATTACCTTAATAAAAGAACATACTACGTAACTATGCTTCAGGAAGTTACCAATTTACCTACACTATACAAACTATACATTAAGGATTTGCAATTTACACTGGCCTCCAAAAGTTAGGTACAACCGGTTTTTTGCGTCTAATTTTCAAATGAATGAATATAGAAACAACAAATTTGGAGGAAATGTGCGCTAAACTGTTACTTATTAAATGCGACATAGAAATTTACTTAAGTTAAACGTATAAATGAAATTACAACAAAAAAACACTCATGGTGGAAAATTCCATTCTTGGAGAAATTAGTACATCGCAGTATTATGCAGTAAAATGTGTCAGAAACATTAAAAAACTGGTTCTAATACGGAATATGTCCACCCCGGACTTGAATGCATTGGCGGCATCGACTTTCCATGCTCTCAATTAAATTGTCGGACACCGAAATAGGTAACGCTGACCAGACTTGGAGTAAACCTTGTTCCAGCTCATTTAATGACCTTGGAGGAGGACTTAAAGCCGCAACCTGTCTTCCAAGATAGTTCCAAAGATGTTCTATAGGATTCAAGTCTGGAGAGTGAGCTGGCCATTCCATTCTCTCCAAACCGTGATCCTCAAGATAATCCTCAACAACCACAGCTCGGTGTGGTCTCGCATTATTATCCATTAGAATGAAACCATTGCCAATAGCACCGGCATATGGGCGCACATATGAATAAAGGATCTCATCCCGATATCTCGCACCAGTCACAGTTCCTCCATGGAACACATGCAGGTCAGTGTGGCCTCCGAGTGAGATCCTTGCCCAAACCATGATTCCACCGTTTCTGTACTTGTGTGTTTCGACAGTGTTTGATTGATGGTATCGAGTGCATTGTTCTCTCCAGATCAGAAGACGTCCTGAATCGCTCTCCAATGTGAATCTGGACTCGTCTGTGAAGAGTACAGAAGCCCACTGTTGTCTGGTCCAGGAAACACGTTCTCTTGCCCAACATAAGCGGACCCTTCTCTGTCGTCTGTTGAGGGGGACACACACAACTGGTCGCCTAGCATAGAGACCTGCATTGTGAAGACGTTTTCGCACCGTAGTAGCGGAGATTCTTCTCCCTGATGCTGCAAAGTGGTCTGCAATGAGTTGCGGCACAGTAGTGCGTCTTCTCCTTCGGGCCGAAAGAGCTAGAAACCGGTCTTCTGCAGGTGTTGTAACACGTGGGTGTCCTGGAACATGTCTTCTGGACACAGAATCTTCGGATTCATACTGATCCCAGAGTCGTTGGACTACACTGCGAGACACATTGAGCCGTCTAACAGTATCGGCCTGTGACAACCCCATTTCCATCCATCCTACCGCCCGCCACCTTAATGAATCGGGCAAACGACTTCTTTTAGACATTTCTAGACTCTACTGGCTGTTGTGAACAAAAGTGACAACAATAGTTCGAATACAACAAAACTTACACGCGAAATTACGAAAGCTTCGTAATTGCATATTTTTCTCTCATTCACAAATACCTATTCTTTTCTATAAAATAAAAGTGGTAGCTGTAATTTTTGCGTAAGTTTTTTTAAAGCTTATTATTGTCATTCATATAAACTATGAAGTTTAATCTGACTGCTATTTTTTGTCTGGTGAGCTTCGAAAAACATGTACCTTAACTTTTGGAGGCCAGTGTAGTATTATCGGTACTATATTTGAAACTGTTTTACTAAGTTTTTAGAAACTACTAACGCAAGTTCCCATTTACAGAAGGTATTATCTTATGGTAAAAGTATTGCATTATTATTCAAGAAAATATTCATACAGTAATAAAAGTGTTTACGAAATTGGTGCTAGATTGCACTGTAAAAAAAAATTGTAAATTCACAGGCATTTTCCCTAAAATGTTGCCGTAATTTTATGGAAAATGCCACATTTTGAAGTTAAAAGGTTAAATTCAGTAAATACCATGTTTTTACGGGCAAAACCCGTTTATATAAGGGCAAAGCTCGTTTCTCTAATGACAAAACCCGCTTTATTATGGACTTTGTCTGGAATCCCAGCTGCAGTAATTTTACTGTAGTAGTGCAGCGTGACTTATTGCTTTTTATGGACTGAAAGTGAAGTTGGTGTGAAATTTCCTCTGTAATATATAAATATTTGCAATAGTAGATTATAAAAAAATCCTATGATACGTTGTGTTTATAATATGGCAACTATGCAGGCCAAAATCGATTATGATAGTTTATTAAAGTATATTTTCTTGAAAATATGTCTCACGTTAATAATATAACTGTCGTTTGGACATATCATAATGCCTCTGGACCTTGTTCATAGTATAATCGAATCTTTTATTCGAAAATGACTTGCATTAGCTCCTCCGGACTGCCCTTTAATGGTTTCAAACGCAAGAACAAATCCCGAATTATACAATCGCATTGCAATAAAAAATACCACATTCAAGAAGTGGAAACTATTTTTAATAATTTTCTTGACTGTTAAATTAAAAATCTTGTTTAAAACGTTAAGATCAGTATAGGATGAGCGAACCAGTAATTGACCATTTAGTGAATATTTCTTGAATTTTTTTTCTTGTTTTCTAATATAATTATTCACACCTTTTCCAAAAATATGAGTAAATACCAATAAATGTATAATAATTACTAATTCGAAAAAAAAAAGTCCCTTTTTTTTCTATAATTTAGATTATTTACAGTTTAAGTTGCACTACTAATTGTCCAATGAACCCAGTAATTGACCAGGATGCACAAGCAATTGACCATTTCTTTTTCAGCATAAAAATCAAAATATAAATGTCCTTTTTAAAAACTACTGCTGAAAAGCATATACATCGGATGATTCAAAAATCAGAAAACATTTTTTAAACAAACATTTTATTTACATTTAAACAAACATTTTATTCACAAACTAATGAAGAATGAAATGTGCCTATTGCAATTTTTAAATGCTAATACAGGGTGCCCAGTAAGGTCCTTTTTCATCCGATTAACTTTTGAACGCCTGCAGCTACAGTCATAAATAAGTGTCTATGTGCAGTAAAGTGGTTATACCCTATTCTACGAGACTGATTACAGCGCCTCCTAGTGGCAAAGTAAAAAGTTAACGTGCCAATTTTGAAAACTCTGCGATATGCAGGAAAATAGTGAATTACAAAGTTTTACAGCAACATCGATTGAATACGAAAAAAATATTTTGTTACATAATATATTACACATAAATGCGAAGAATAATACGTGCACAAAGTTCTTTTGTTCGTGTTTTTTAAAACCTTTACGTCACGAAAGTCCTCATGAATGAGCAACATAGTTGTCATTGAGTGCATTGAGCTTCTTTGCTTAATCTGTAGTGTTCAATCAATAAGTGTTTTATGGTTTTGTTTAGTGAAAGTTTTATTATCTCTTTTCTGGCACGTTTCATGACATAACATTGTTGGAAATAGCAAACAAAAAATTAGCTTTCTATGCATACTATTCTTAGCATTCATGTGCACAATTTTTTCTTTGTTCAAAATCAAAGCTACTATACAATTTTGTAATTGACTGTTTTACTGTATCTCACATAATTTGCGAGAAATATGCATTAACTCTTAAAATGAGCCAGAAAATGTGTCAGAAAACTTCGCGTTGTTGAGAGGGTAAAAATATTTTTTCGAGGACCGCCTTAAATGAATCCAGGTAAATTTTTAGGGCGTGTTGAAATGAAACCTGTTCGACAGCTCTAGTGTGCGGAACATGAATAAAGAAAACACAAAACTGAATGAAATAGAAAGAATAGTATATATTTCAACTTACACATATACATTTGTTTAGAAAAAGTTACCCATGGCATTGAGATACACATCCCATTGTTTGGGAAGGCGTCGCATACCGTCAGCGAAGAATAATTTCGGTTGTTGCTTGAACGTTTAATTCACTTGCCGAGTCAGGAATGCTTCGTCTAAAGTTCATCTGGACAGCAGTGTCAATATCCGCAATCAGTGTCTAGGTAACAACTTTGTCCTGACCAGAATGCGATAAATCTGTCGTTTCCTCACGGCCGTTAGAGAACATTAGCGACCAATCCGTAACAGTTGTCTTTGATAAGCACTTTTCTTTATACACAGCAACCATTCTCCGATGTCTCTCAACAGACTTGCATCTCTCTGCAGACAAAAACTGTATTACTGCAAGTTGGTCTTGTTTGGGTGGGTTCGTAATCACTCCAACAATCTTTAACGTACTGCCACCTTCAAACAACGAAAGCAGAATCACCGTTTCGCAACACAATGCATGCTGAATATCCTGAATATATATGACGTTACTTGCTCATGCACATTTCCCACTTTAAGCAACAACTCGTCAATTTTCACGCTTCTAACGGATTTCATCTGAACACGCCTAATACCAATTTCTTGCAAAAAATTAATTTCCATCAAAAAGCAAGATCTGTACGGACACATGTAATGAAAGTTCAGGCTTGTCGACAAGTTAGAGGACTAGTGTCTAAATAAAATAAGTTCATAATACAAAATTAAAGGTAATATGGGTATAAATGTGTCAAAATATACAATATATAGACGCAGCAGAGAATGTAAAAGATTTTTTAAAGAAAGTTCGTTGCAATACCAACCTAAAAGCACACCAGAAACTGACGAGAATGCATTAGGCTTAAATTTACATGACTTATTGTGGGAAGGTGTAGCTCACCGTACTATTAAACGATGAAATAATATGGAATTTGGATGGTCTTTATGGCTGGAATTGCTATTTGCATGACATCTGGAAACAGCAGCGTACTTTAGTAGGCAGCAAGTCTCTTTTGATTTGTTCGGAACCTTCGACATTAAGTTCCAAATTTATCTGGCTTTTTTACGTCTAAAATGAAAGTTAACTAAATATCAAGAAATATTGGAGCAACATTTGGTACCGTTTGACGACTTTTTGAATGACAATGCTTCAATCCGTGACTCACGTATTACAAACAGTGAGTTTTCACGCAGAATTTTCCAGTTTTAGATTCTACAGCTTTATGCTTTGACTTAGAACATAGAATATTTCGGTTATCTTAACCCGCGAAATTTACAAACCTCCAAGTTGCCAAAGAAAAAGCGCGGTATTCTCTGGCACCGATAACATTTGAAAAACTGGTGGATTCCATGGGAATTTGAACTTGCCAAAATACCGCATAAGCGTTTGAGACAATATGTAAATACAAATTTTTATCAGTTTTTATCATCATGGTAAAATAAATATTTATTCATTTTTATATGATCTATTTAAAAGTTTTTGCAGAATATAAAAAAATCTGCCCTTCTGTTTATTTTTTTTATTGTTATTTAACAATAAAAATTTACTGGTTGTGCATATTTTTTTTAACTGTATTACTAAAAATACATAATAATAGGCGCATTAATCAAAATATATTTTTAAATTACATCGATTTTATTTATGCATCGTATTCAACGAAAATACTCTTTCGTAGTATTTTTTTTGTTTTGTAAACAGAAATGCATCGAATTCTTAATTTTTATTTCTTACAATGGAATAATATTCATAAATATTTATAATCAACAAATAATACAGCATAAACAACTTTACTCTCAAATATTTCTTTACGTCAAATGATTCGTAAAATCAAATATTTTGCATTATTTCCACATGAAAAATCTTAAATTTAATAATATAAAAAAAAAACATAACATTTAAAATAAATAGCATTTCATATGCTTTATTCTTTTATTTTTACATTATAAGGAGAAAATTTAAATAAATTCTATTGGTAAAACACTGTTTGCAGTTATGAATATGTAAATTTTTCGGAATAAACAATTTATTTTAAATTTGATATTTTCCCTTCACAGAAAATTTATCAAAGTTAGGTTTTTGTTGATGCATATTATATTTATGCACATAAGTTTAGTGCTTGAAACGCAATTTGAATGGAAGTTCTCATTTGATTTATAAAATTTACTCAGTGTAGGTCGTTTTTTGAATCGTGTTATTCAAATGTGCCCACAGAATTCATGTATTTTGAAGTATGGATGTTTTTACTACTTGTTGTTGCCACTGCAATTAAATGGTGTTACATTTACTATTCAGCTTGTAATTTTTTATAAAAATGTACTTCAAAGTTTAAATTATTGATTTTGTTTGCAAATTAATTATTTTGCGCAGTTAGTTTAATGAGGAAAAGAAAATTTTGATTCTTTAAAGTACTTATTTTAAGTATGACCTGTCTGGTTTTAACACTTTCCAAGATAGTTCAATGTTAGTTTCCGAATTGTTTATGACATAGGCTCGTCTATCTACTACTTTGTCCCCATTCTAAATTTCGTAAATATTCTGGCATGGGTACGAAATCGATATGTGTTGTTGAAGATCACCACAGAATGTTCCCCATTGAAAATTGCGCATGTAGCATTTATCTTTCTCTTTTAATGAGAGCATTTATCTTTTTTTTCTCTTCTTCCCATTTATCTTGAGTTAAATCTGCCATTTTGGGCCCGAAATATCACGGAGGAGGATAATGTTTGTAACCTAATGCCTATTCTTTTATAAGGGTACTCTAGTAGTCGAGTGAGTTTTGAGATTTTGCTTGCGATTCTCGTGTCCTAAATTCTAAAACTTGTGCGTGACTGAAACCTACTGTGATATTTCGCAAAGTATGTGTAAATATCCGCAAATTTGACTGTCACCGTTATTTTTGAAATGATATAATAATTAGGTGTCAGTGATTGTGTATTTGCTATATATATATATATATACTAGCCGCCACTGGCGACCAGTTTGGTCGCCCTTAAATGTATGTTAAGCATTGTAACAAATTATTTTTATTCATAATTTATTTTTTTCCTTAATCCCTCGTATAACTGGAAAAATCTAATTGACAAATCAAGAACTTTTGCGATCGCGGTAGCATTTCGCATATTTTTTGTTGTTATGTATTTCATCTTTCTTGACAAAAACCGCTTAACCCACTTAAGAATTTATGCTTCATGTCCGTTTGCTTATCACTTGCAATATGTTCGCTAATGCGGAGATTCTTAAACATATTTGGCGCAAAACAAAAATCGCGCCAGCCCCGGTGCGTCCGTGACAGCTGTTTCAATTTAAAATACATGACGTTCACATTTTTCATTTAAAATAGAAAAGTAATAATTATCATAAATCAAAACATTTGATTTCAAATTAAAGTATCGTTTCTAATTTGCACGCGCAAAAAATAAAAGCTGACAATTCTTTTTGAAATTTGATCCATTAAATATTATTACATGAGTTCAACTTACGTCAAAAAAAGATCCGGAAGTTGAGTTGTATGGAACAGAATTAAGGTAAACTTTGACTGTCTCACTGGTGCGGATTATTTTTTTTACGCCAGGCAGCGATCCAAAAATTCATGGTTTAATATTTTAAACATTCACAACGAATGAATATTTTTTCTTTGTTTACTTTCATAGATAGAGAATTTTAACTGCGAACCTAATTTAAACTGAAGTTATTGCAGAATGTATACATAATTGAACGTAAGTCATCTCTCAAATATTAATTTATTTTGAACGATCTTTCTAAAAATGTAACTTTTATGCAGTTTTATTTGCAAAAATAATTTTGAATAAAAATGGCCGCCTGGCATATGAAAAAGTGAAACGGACATCCCGGAACTGTTGATGACAGTCACATGACTTACGGTTTTATTATATAGATATATATATATATATATATATATATAATAGAGAGAGAATTTCCCCTCCTAATCTAGAATAGTTGTGTCAAGCATTTGTAGTCGGATGCATTATTTAAAATTTATGAAATGTCAATCTAAAGTTTTTAAAATTTGTTCAGCAAGATTTATATCTAAATTATAGCATATCATTACTTCAAATGTTTCTACTGCATCTTATACAGTGATAATTATGGAGACGACTGAAGTCATCTCATAGTGCATTAGTGTATCGTGAAATACCGCTTGAGAACCACTAAACTATGCTATAGAATAAACCGAAAGGCCTTGCGCGTCAATACAACATGTTATAGATAATCAAGATAACATGTTTTCTACAGAAAATTGTACTTGAAGAGATTCACTTTTTTACAAACTCAAATGAAAAAATTCAGATACATTACGTCTAGGAACTATATAATTACTAGAAGTACGTATTCTACGTATTATAACAAGGGTCAATGATGTAAGAACTTCTTTTTAATTAATTGACATGGGATAGATAATTGTGATACAATATATTAATTTTCCATATAATCTTCTGATTTTAAAACATTTTATTCCACAGGGTAGTTTTTAGGGTTTCGCTCATCTCAAGAAACCCTATTTGTCCCGCTACGTTGTCTGTCCATCACAGAGCCTCTAAAATGCATAATTTAGTCTAAAATGCATAATTAAAAATATTACCCTCTTTCAAATATTAACATGTATGAGATAGAAGAAAGTTTGGGATTGGCACATCCGACTAGTTTTTTCGGTTCTGCGTCTATTCGTCGCGGCGTCAATTCGTCGTGGTGTCAATTCGTCGTGACGTCAATTCGTCGCAAGGAAAATGTTTTTGAATACTATGATGATAAAAGTAAAGATAATTTTAGTAAATGCAATGACCAGTTCAATCACAATCACAAAATATTTTTCATGTCTACATCTCTCAATACTTTTTTTTACTTCCTAATTCTTTCAAATATAAGGAGGGGGGGGGGGTCTCTTGTACCCTGTGTACGCATATGTCTTTGTTTATTTATTTATTTTTATTTTTATTTTGTAATTTTTCTAGCATTTTTATTCGTTATTTTTTAATGATTTTGGTGATTTTACTAAATTTTCCGCCATTTTTCCTGTATTTAAAGCAATATTTATTCTATCTCTAATTTAAATAAGAAATGAGTTGCTCTAATTCATTAAACTTTCATGTTCTCAGTAGGAAAATTCACAAAAAAGACATTGCCTGTAAATTGTTAGTTTCTATATATCTAAAAAACAAATTATCATTAAATATTTTTACAAAATTGTCATTAATTTCATCATCATAGCCTTCAAAAACATTTTCCTTGCGACGAATTGACGCTGCGATGAATTGTGCGCGATGAATTGTTCCGCGATGAATTGTTCGCGACAAATTGACGCGACACCAGTTTTTTCAAACAAAGAGTTCACTTTTTTTTATAAATCTTCTATCACTGTACTAAGATGTGACGACTTTGTAACAATATCCTCAGAATATTGGAAAGTGGTCCTAATCTGCGCGTGACGCATAATTAATTTTAACGACAAATTATTATTTATTTCAATACGGACTTTTTTGTCTTCGTCAGAAAAATGTATGCCAATTTTGAAAATTTCGAGAAGAAAAAAAAAAAGATAATGATTCTATCGCTCATACATTACTTCTAAATATTGCATAATTTCTCTAATGGGAAAAAATCAAATGTACTTTTGAATGAAAGTTATTGGAAAACTATAGCTCAACTTAGTGACATTTTAAATAATTTTTAAGCATGATTTTTTAAAAATCTATCTCAACAATGAGCCTTTGTTTGCTGCATTAATGTAAAGTAACTAGTAGTAACAGAATTACCACTTTTGGCAAGTAATAGTACAGAGAAAATTAAAAATAAAACATAGCAAATTAACCATAAGATGGTTAATCTGCCTTTGGACCAAAACAAAATCTGTCAACCGAAAAGACAGATTTTTATTATATGTTGAACATAAAACTAATCATTTTCATTTCTCAAATAATAATTTGGAATTATGCACTTTGTTACTTTGAAACATCCGATTGCAAATTAAAACAAAAACGAAAAATCATGCGCCAAGCATACATTATGAAGCACTTTCCAATACATCTAGAAAACGAAACTTCATCATTAAATAATTTGAAAGAAAATACGTAAACAGTTTAGAAAATATATAACACGTTGAAAATTCCAGTTTTAGCCATTACCTTCATATTTAAAAAATTATTCTAATTATTTTGTGCAGACCTGTATATGATCTATATATTTCCATATGTACTACATCGCATGCCAAAGTTTAGTTTAGTCAGGATATTCAGTTCTAACAATTTTCGCCAATAGATGGAAATGAACTCCGATTCTTTTGTACATCCCTGTATATTATTAACTACTATATTACTAAATATAATCTTTTGTACGCATCACATGTTAAGCTAAAATTTAAACTAAAAAAAAAAACACATAGCACAATTTAAAACGCATTTCCAGCAATTAACAGCTATAAACGGAAATGTATCTTGTCCTTTGTGTAGCCCTGTATATAAATTTATATTCCAAAAGCTTTTATTATTGTACTAAATATAGTTTAGAAAGAAAATGCATAACACTTTTAAAAACTACCTTTAAGCAATTCACTCCCATAGTCAGTAATACTTACGAATTCCTTGGTGTAGTCCTGTGTATGATCAACAGAATTTATACACGCCACGTACTACACTGCAAAAAATAATTGTTGATTTTACAGTATAAAACTGCGCGGTAGCGTATTACTGCTTGCACGGCAGCGTATTACTGCTTATTTTACTGTTTAATACTGTTAATTTTACGGTATAATACTGGCAGCTGGGTGCCAGTTTTATACTGCAAAATCAACAATTATTTTTTGCAGTGTATGCAGAAATTTATGTACTTAAAAACGAAAAAAAAAAAAAAAAAAAAAGTTGAAAGCACACATCTAGAAATTATCGCTTACAGACAGTACTGTAAACAAATTCTTATGTGTGTCCCTGTAAATCTAATATATAAAAATGAAAATTTGACTGTCTGTCTGTCTGTATTTCTATACAAATTCACAGTTTAGAAACGATAATAGTGAAATTATACACAGGGCGTATTAAAATACAGCCTAGGCAACTAAAGTAATCCGAAATCGAAATAAATTATAGTTAATTTTTAATTAATAAAAATACACCAATCTAATCAAATTTAAACATTTTTCGTTATAGCAGCTGCCAACAATTGAAAATCCACAATAAAATTCTTTCCACAACAATTAATTTTCTACTGAAAAATTTCCAAGTGAAAAATTAAAATGAAATAAAAAGTTTCAAGAATGAAAAAAAAGATGAATATGATGTCATATTGGAAGTATAACAGAGATTTTCAAAGAGTTCCCGATAATACAAGGAGCATAAATATGAGTAAGTAAAGAAAGTAGGTAAATATGACGTCAGCAGGTGAATATATAACATCGTATGAGTTTGAGAAATGTATTGAAGTATGATAAAAACCCGATTATTGAAATATTGGCATATTTTAACATTTTGAGGGTCTCTAAATTCGTTTTCGTTATTTTTAAATCTATTCCACATATACAGGGTGTCCACCTATAACCTGACCGACCTTTATTTTCGCAACCGTTGGTCCTAGATGCATACTTCCAAATACAAAATGGTTTAAATAAGGTAAAGAATTATTTTTAAAGCGATTTGGGTCAAGAAAAACATCTATTAAAAAATTTAAAAAATTAAATTTTTATACTGTCCTCGGTCCTATAAGTGATATTTAGTAAAAATTTACTGTGACACTAGCAAGTAAGATAAAAAAAAAAAAAGTCCCATTCATCTACGATTAAAACTGACCGAGTAATAGCTGTTTAAAGTTGGAGTATATTGTTTGTTGCGAAATAGGGGTCATTCACAAATGTAGTGGAAATATAAATAATCGTCAGATATATCAAAAAAATAGTTTAGAGCGAAATTAACATTGCAATCTAATATAAATGTGAAATCTATAATCATTCTGACATATTAATGCAAAATATACAATTTGTACTGAACATATAAGAGGATAAAAATAACAGAATTTTTGTTAAATAAAAGGATGAAAAACAACAGCCTCAATTAAGATTTTAAAATGCTGTTAGATTACACTGTCTTTCAAATTTTGGGTTGTGCCATGTTTTTTAGCTTTTGAAAATTGTTTCTAATGTATTTTTTAGCGCTGAATCCGAAAATAACCTTCATTTTAAACCATCACGTCAGGATTTTTCTCAAATCGAAAATTTCAAAGTTAGTTAAAAAGCTTAAAGTTAAAATTGATCCCCCCCTCCCCTCCCAACCTCATCGGACCGCTGAGCTATTTAGCTGTAAAAAATCCAGTATAAGCCAAAAAATTGAATAAATTATTGAATTAAATAAAATTAAACTGAATAAAAAAGTCTTACACCTGTTTTATAGTATCAGAGTTTTCGCTATTTTTTAACGTTGAAATTTACGATTTGCGTATAATAAAAATACATAAAACGTAATTATAAAAGTTAAAAAACACAACCATCGCAGGTATCTAATCTAAAACTATGTTATATAATCTAAAACTATGTTATCTAATCTAAAACTTTTTCTTAAACTTGTTGACGGTAATCTATCCGATTTTTTTTTTTTTTTGTGTTATCCTCTAATATAAGTATTATTAAGATGGTAAGCGTCGAAAATCATAATAATATTACATTGTCATCGAATTTAAGTCAGTATGCAAAATTTAACTTCGATCGGACATTTGAAAGTGAGTTAAAGTTCGAGTATGAATTTTAAACTAGAAAGACGATCGTTACAAGTTAAATGAAAATACCTTATGAAAATAATATAATTTTTGTTAAAATAAATCATAGCCTCAAATCCTTACAAAACAAAACATATGTTAAAATACAATTATTTTAACTAATCTGAAACTTAACTAATAAAATTTAAGTCAATCGTAATAGTAGTTGTACGATTTCTTTCAAAGAGCAGATACCTTGAAATAAGTTTAAGTACTTTATATACGACCCCTGAAAGCACAGCCGAAATCATCTGTTTCCAGATGCAAAAAAGTGGTATAAAAGTCGTGCATGTCAAAGTTTCATAATTTGGTCAATTTTAATGTTAGATGAGTGGGACTTTTTTTTTATCGTACTTGTTAGTGCCACAGTAAATTTTTACTAAATATCACTTATAGGACCGGGGGACTGTATAAAAATTTAAATTTCGTAATTTTTTAATAAATGTTTTTCTTGACCCAAATCGCTTTAAAAATAATTCTTTACCTTATTTAAACCATTTTTGTAACTGGAAGTATGCATCTAGGACCAACGGTTGTGAAAATAAAGGTCGGTCAGGTTATACGTGGACACCCTGTATACGAGTGTGTATGCATGTTAGGGTGTCCCAAGATACAATGGCAAAAATTTTTTTTGCAAAATCGAATACGCATACCCTCTATTTTTTTTCTATTTGACCTCAGTAACAGAAATAAAAAGTATTATTGCAATAAAATAATAGTAACCCGGTCAACTTTAGGTCAAACTTGAACATGAAATCTTATACGGGGAATACTATGGAAAGATTTCAAAATGTACTTTTCCTTGGTACTTAAGACACCATTTTATTAAAATCAGATATTTATTAACATATTACAGTAAAAGAAGCATTAATGAACATATTTCCGTTTCAATGTTTGCTTTTTACAGTCAGGATAAAGCTTAGTATGTTCTTGTACGCAACGTAACAAAAATTGTTTTTGATCCTCCTCAACCGTTATTAAACCATGAAAGTCCTGCATCAATTTTACCGCTCTTTCAGCTGTATCATTCACTGCTCTAAGCATTGATATAGTATTTTTCGCGTCTAGAAAAGAATCATTATTCTCCCATGAAGAGGGACTCTTTTTGAGAAAACTTTCATCGATTTTGAGTCTAGAAAACAAAGAAAGGCTTTTGACTGATATGAAATCCTCCATTTTTTTTCTGTAAAAAAGAATATAATAATAAATAACAATTGCATGATATAAATGAATAAATACATATACAACTACAAAATAAATGTATCAAACTCACCATACAATGAACCACAAAGTTCTTCCTTCGATGGAAAATATCTTTTCTCATGGGTCAAAATATCTTCTCTGTTTAAATTTGCCACCATTTTTAATTTTGCTCCTTCGTCAACATCATCATCAAAAAGTGCTAATATTGCTATTTCATCAGTCAAATACCATAAATGCTTGAGAAATTTCTGTAAAGCAACTTTCGAGATGCTTTCATTCACATTTTCGTAAGCTTTCAAAGATTTCAAAAAGCACAAATCTTTGTAGGGCGCTTTAATTGCTAAAATGCATTGAATCCATGGTTTAACGTAGACAATCACGATAAATAAGCAGACATCTAACAGTGCCTTTTTATCCTTGATGTTTAATTTCAGTTGAGAACTAAATAATGATAGTTTTAAGGAGGAAATCGCTCGGGCCATCCATCTAGCTTGGTGCATGGCACCTGGAGGTCTGATTTTAATTTTTTTTTCTGCATTTCCACCTAAAAATACGATAGAAAGTTCGATCAATTCTCGATAGTCCTCTCGGATCATAATATTTTTAAGTTCAGTGCGGTAAAAGTCAATCAAATTTTCAATTTCGGATACGGTTCGGAACGATTCCACTGTTTCTCTATAGCACTGTATTTTGGTGGGATCGATGTTTTTCCAGTTCTCTTTAAGCTTTTTAAAAAGATGAATATCGGGACTTGTTGTCAATTGTTTAATTTTCGCTTCGAATACGGCCTTTAATACCAGTTCGTATACATGATGGCGGCAAGCGAGAAAAAGCATTTCCCTTTCAAATTTGTGCTCTAGGAGCGCACAAGCACCAATAAAACGACCTGTATTCGAAGCCGTAGTATCACAACAGAGAATTTGGACTTTGTTTTCGAGATTCCAATCTAAGATCGCCTTCCAAATAACCTGCGCTTGTTCTTTGCCTGTAGAATTATCCAGTCTCGGCCCAGCAATGAGTTATTCTTTAACTCCATATGAAATAACTATGGGCAAGCGTTCTTCTTTCGATTTTCGAACACTCAAAGCAGGCAACAGTTTGCCATCCCAATGTAAAGTCACTACATCCGGTACCTCATTTTGGAAATCAATTTTTATGTTTTCCGCGCGTTCCTTCCGTTTTTCTGTTCGAATTCTTTGAATTGAAGATTTACTTATTGGAAATTCGTCAGTGTTAAATCCAAGTGCATCAATAGTAGCTTCAAGAATAAACACAGAATCTCGGACACTTAACTGACACCTGTCTAACGCAGCAACTAACTTTGGAGTAATAAAATTACTCCTTACTACTGGTTTTGAGCTTTCATTGTTCGGAGCTTTCTGACTGTTCTGAACTTTCATAGATATAAATATTGGGATATCTTCTTTATCCATATTTTCGGTAGAATTTGAAGAGGAATCTTCTTGCAATGTTTCGTATGTTGACGAGGAAGTTGAAGCGGAACCATATTTGATTCGCCGATTTTCTTCTTGGACAGCTCGAAGTCGCGCCCTTTCTTCTTTTTTGGCCAGTTTTGTATCCACTCCACCTAAGTGACCGGGTCGGCCAGGCTTTCTTTGGAGTTGCAAGAACATCCTATCTTCCTCTATTTTCATTATTTGAAGTGCATCAGCATGTGCGATGTCAAACAAATTTTCTAAATTACTTACAAAATCCTCTTGTCGCCTCTTAAATACGTCTTGTAATTTCTTTGCATTTTTTTGTAAATCTCTCCAAACTTGATACATATTAACAAGCTTCCTCACGCAATTTGGCAATGATTTGGTAGGTATGCGTGCCTTTTCCCAAAAGGTAATGCATTCGCGAATAGCGAGATTTGCACTTTCATTAACAGTTAAATTCACTTCCCGAATATTGTAAAACAAGGCAGCGAGAACTTGTCTATTAGACGGAAGTTTTGAGCCCGTTATTTGATGTTTTACGTTCCCTACTAAAAATATAACATTTTTAGAACTACGCAATTCTACTGCCATGTTCTGTTCACTGATTCAAAACTGTACAAACATTTGCTAACAAAACAAGTTGGAACTATAAGCACATTGACACGTAGACGTGCGCTGTTCTGAGTAAACTGCGCGTTATGGCTGTCGAAGCATTCCAAAACCTTTCTTTTTTTTTCTTTTCCTATTGCAGGTGGTGGGTGCTCCTCTACGGTCACGTGACAAGCTGATACGTGAAACCGTTCGTTCGCTTAAGTACACAAGTACTCGCTGCGATGTTTAGCTGGAAGTCGGCACGGGTTACCGTGGTTCAAATTACATGAAACTTTATTTACAATTGTTTTGACATAAAAGGAAAAAAATAAGAGGGTATGCGATAGAAAAAAATGACTTTTATTTTTTTGGGACACCCTAATGCATGTATATCGGAATTTCCACAAATGTTTAGGTCCCTAGAGCTAATTCTTGGTAAAGAACTAAAATAAACATTTCGAATAAAATTCATAGAATTTTTTGTATCTGCCACTTTTTTTTTCCATGAAAAACTTATTTCAGTAACAAAATACTCGGTAACAACTTTTCAGCAAAAGGTTTTAATCTCGGTCTCAATACGGACTTGTTTACTAAATAAGTAGGTAATCTGTCGTCCGTATTAAATGAAAAATGAGTGAAAATTACGCACATTAAAACTCTTATACTGCATGTTTAATTTTGTACTTGATTTTTCTAAACAAACATTCTTAAAATCACGGGCAAGACTATGTACTTCAGCTAGTAAACAATAAATGCAACGCATAACATACTTTTCAGTAAGAAACTTATAGTTCACCTCAGTAATGCATATAAAATTCATTATGTTTGAAATAGCATAACAACATTCAAACATACTCCAAACGATTTTTTCCCATAGACCATTATGTAATAGAATTTCTTTTGTGTGACCCTGTGAATGAATAATTAATGCTTTGCCCGTATTCTACAGAAGGGATGCTTTAGTACACTTTATAAATGCATATAAATGATCAGGGTAAAGCCGTGTTTTTGGCCCATGAAATAAGACTAAAACTCGATTTTGCTATACTAAATTAATTATTTCACTTTTTAAAATTAGAAAGGTTTGTCCTGTACGATTTCAACAATAGTTATTGTATTTTGTTCGGATTTATATGATTTACTCAAAGTTCGTATTATTCGTAGTTTTTGATGAAAAATACGCAATTTTTCCTAATTTTACCTCAATTATTTATATGAGCGCAATCGTACAACACTTTCTTCTTTACATATATTATAAAATACATCAAAATGAACAATATATGTAAAAATAAAAGTGTAGCTCATAGTAAAATATTTTTAAAAAATGTATTAAAAATTGAGGTAAAATTAGGAGAAATTGCGTATTTTTCATCAAAAACTACGAATAATACGAACTTTGAGCTTGTGTAAGTTATGTAAATCAGAAAAAAAAATGCAAAAACTATTGTTGAAATCGTACAGGATAAATCTTCTAATATTAAAAAGTGACATAATTAAGTCAGTATAACAAAATCGAATTTTAGTCTTATATCATGGGCCAAAAACACGACTTATGGACACTGATCTTTTCATTATATTTGAAATAGTTTAACATCGTCAAAATGCACTTGAAACGATTTTTTCCACTTTTCACTGCCCGTGTAAATGAATTTAAACAGTTCATTATCAATAAATGCCAATAACATATAAAAATTTCAGAACAATCCGAGTTTATTTATAAAACTTAGAGCACGGACAGACAGACAGAAATACCGCAGTCATAAACATCTTTCAACTGTGTTGGAAGTGTTAAAAAGAAGAAAAATAATAAACTTTACCCATTTCATTTCTATCTTTCAAGTCAAAACAAAAAATAAATAATAAATAAAATAAAATAAAATAAAATAGAAAACAAGCATTTGAAATTTAAAAATCGATAGTAAATGTACAATCTTCTAAAATTACCTTTAACCCTCTCGTCACCCTGGGCCTCATATGAGGCTCCTACTTCGAATTGCAATATTTGAAAGAAAAAAAAATTTTTTTGTTAATTCCAGCACCTAATAGTGATAGCATATGTCGATACATTTACTATTACGACGTTACTTATGTTTCAGCATTTAATAATATTAATATTAATAAAAGTTTTATTAATTATTAGTAAACCGTTGGCGTTTCTTTTAATTTAAACATATGTTTCACTCTTTAAATTTAAATTAGGGACTCCTTTTCCGAATTAGTAATTTGTGATAAAAGATAAAAAATACTACTAAATTTTTTATGTTTGTTTAATCTGGTTGTAATACGACATTTTCCAAACGTCTTAAAAAATTCTTCCTTAGACTATTTTCAAAGGAAAAACACGCAACATAACTACATTCGTTAGATTTCTGTAAAGAACACATTCGTTAAATTTCAGTAAACTGTAACTTCTGTGATTTCGATAACTACTTTTAATTTTGTTAGCGTAAAAGTAATTTTTCCCAAAATTGAAAAAAAAAATCGGTGCCGAGAGGGTTAAAAAAAAAATCTTAACAATGTTTATAATATATTTTAAAATACCGTTTTTTCAAAAATTTCCAAATATCGATATACACTATAATGCCATAATTGATGGGAACTTTCAGTTTTAGACATTTTTTCGAATATTTTAAAATATACATGTCAGATTCTTTTGGGGTATTAGGATTAAAAAGAACAGGTTTGACTGCATATTTATCAATGTTGATTTGATAAGTAGGACAATTAGGGGACCAACAAAAAATTAAAGAAAAAAAATAATACTTGGGATCACCCTGTAAAATAAAATGCACGAAATGATTTACCGCTACAGAATATACATAGGCAGACATTGTATAATATGTGTACTCATTTGTGTAAGAATAGCATGCATATTAATTGAGATATAGCGATTTTTTTAAAAAAATTTAAAAAATTCTTGCATGTTTTTTGCTTATAAAATACAGGGTTTTTAACCAAATTTAACGTCAGTTTCAGAAAATTGACAAAATGTAGTAGAAATCATATAGTGTGATTGAAATATAAATATATTAAATATTTAAGGAAATATGGGTAGTTGTATGACATAATTTTTATCTGCGCATGCGCGAACGATAACAAAAAACTTTTTGCCTAATTTAATACTCAACACTATGGAGCAACTTATAAAAAAAAAGCAGTCAAATATCGTAAAAATTCAGAGAGATATTGGCGTTAGAGTGAGCTGTTTTTTAGTTTCTGACTAAAACTCGCTGAATGATAGGGGATTGTCCACAAATTGATATATTTAAGTTATCTGGCAGCGTTCGGAGAAAATTTTTAGAAAAAACAATTTAATTATAACTTACGCTTATGTTTAGGAAGATTTTGACTCTAAACTACGAAGAAAAGGAAAATATAGTCCATACATTGATTACATCTAGGTAAATTGAGGAGTTTATGGTAAAATTTTGTGAAATTTAGCCCAATACGCAAAACACTCTACAGTAAATTTTCGAGAACTTACGTTTTGCGTATTAGACCAGTAAAATTAGGAAAGTTTGCCATAATACATGCTAGGAGATAAAAATTAGTACAGTTGTTCATTGATGGCTACTGATGACTAAGTAAAAAGTCCTGATGGATAGGAGGTGAGTGGGAGGGGGTTAAAATAAATTACTTTTTTTAGTTTTTTACAAAAATCTCAGAAACTGTTGGTTTTCATGAAAAACTTACTCCGATATAAATTAAAGAACATAAAATTCGCTACAAATGAGAGTTATATACAGTAGAACCTCGATTATCCGTCAGCCATAAAACCGGAGATTTGACGGATTTTCCGCAAAAAATTCACTTTAATTTCAATTTTATTTACTTAATGTCGCCATAATAAATGCTACAGAGATAAAAATTAGTACAGTTGTCCCGTGATGGCTACTAATGATTATGTAAAAAGTCCTGATGGATAGGAAGTGAACGAGGGGAGGGAAGGCGGGGGCAAAATACTTTTTTAGTTTTTTACAAATATCTCAGAAACTGTCGGCTTTCATCAAATAATCACTCTGACATTAAAGAACACAAAATTCATTACAAATGACAGGTATTTACAGTAGACCTTCGATTATCCGTCATTCAGAAAACCTGAGCCTTGACGGATTTTCCGGAAAAAAAATTACTTTAATTTGATATTTATTTACTCAATGTCTATTCAAATTTATTAAATATTGTTGCAAAATAAAAAGGAAGACAGTAAACACTTCAATACTGCAATATTGCATGAAATAATGCCAGGTAAGTTGTTTATGAAAGAAAAATATTTATTATTAATGAAATGTTTATGAATGTGAAATATTATAATTGCGAATATAAAACTTGGAGAAAACTAAAAGTAGGTACATATTAATTTATAATTAAGTAAATATTGTGTAATTATGAAAGTGGATGGATTGTTAGGATTCATAATCATCACCTCATCTTCTTCCTTGTCCTGTTGTTATTACCCTGGTACTGAAGACAAATATTTATATTTATTATTAATAAATTGTTATTTCACGTGAAACTGTGTAAGCGCGACAAAACATAATTGAGAACAACAGAGCATATTTTAAGGAATTTTCACTGGGCGACAATAGGTTTGATCTGTTGTCCCAAGCATATATCTATAAATTCAGCCCGCCCCCCCCCCCCCCCCCTGATAACTGCAAACCAAATAATTAGAATATCGATTTTTATAATTCTGTTTTATTAATTCTGTCTATTTTACTTCTTCTGTACCTGGTAAGTAAATAATGATGTTTTCATTGAATCATGTAAACCCGTTCATTTATAGCTAGGTAGCATTAAAGAAAGTCTACATTCACAGTTCATACTAATTGTTAACCATTGTTATGTTAGTCATATATATAGTCAAACATAACATTCAACTTACCAAATTTCTGTATCTAATTAAAAATTCATGTATGAAATTTATCGCTAAAATTATGTTAAAATGCTGCTTACCTTTTACTGTTTCTACACTTGACTTTTGTACATAACAGTATAACATCTACCAATTTGGTATTTGGAGGCTGGAATAAATTATTAAATTGAAAAGCAAATTTGATCTGAATCATTAAATATTTGTTTTTAATTTCTCGTAACTATAGTTTTAGACTCAAAGTGGAACTAATCAAAAAGATTTTCCTCTTGCTGTTTAAAAATATTAAATAAAAAAATACCATGTTAAATTTTATAACATGTTTCCAAAATGCCAAATGAACAATAATTAAAGTGTTTAAACATCTTTAGCTTTTCAGAAATTACTGTATTTTGAAAAGAGTAGAACTAAACAAGGAAATCGATTTTACTCTTCATGTTTAAAAGAATCAAATTCTAACTGTAAAATATTTCCAAAATACTACAGAAATATTTACAATAGTTTAAATTTTTTATACAAAGGTATTTCTTATTGAAATAATGGAATTAAACAAGAGATCGATTCGTTATTTATATTTTAATGAGTTAAAATTTTTAATATTTTTATAATGGTTTTAAAATGTTACAATAATAGTTAAAATCTTTAAATTTTTTCTTACAAGTTATTATCAATTGCAAAGAATTTGTTGACAAACTCTTGTGTTTGTTAGAATTCTTTGTCTGGAAGTTTTCTCTTTCTTTCTTTGCTTTCTAGGAACCTTGCAACAGCAGGTCTTGGATCATAAAAAGCTGTTCCAATTCCATTAAGAGCAATAAATGTTCTTGAGTTTAATGCTTCTTTTGATAGTCCCGACTGTTTGTTAGATTTAAGCGTTGTATGTATGGGCCAGCGCTGTGAGGTGTTAAAGAAACATATGATTGTACCAATTTGTTAAAACCTGAGTGGGGTTGAGACGCTTTAAAGTAATGATAGAGTCTTGCTGTTGATGAGGTCATATCTGATGGAGGAGGCAGTTTTTCAGCCGCGTAAAAAGCAACCACATCATCGGTAAAATCGGCAATTTTGTCTTTACCAAGAAGGTTCCCAACATCAAGGCGGGCTGCACTAACAACCTCTGTTGGTCTTCTTGCTTTTAAGAAAGCATCTATCCTGTTGGAGATGCCCAAGTTCTCAAATACGATTTTGACAGAATCCATGAGGCCTTCTGCTACTCGCTTACTCAATTTACATTCTCCTAGAAAAACTGATTTCATTTCTTATTCTTCTGTAATAAATCGTGCTGTAACAAATTTATTATCAACTCCATATTTATCAACGGAACCATCTATCTGGATAGAAAAACAATCAGCCTTTTGCAACTGCGTGTCTGTATTTTCTTTTACTTGGCCACCAATAATATCAAGCATCTCACGATACATTACTGGATTTCTATACCGCAACAGTGCTGGAGATGGATTAAAAGAAGAAAAGTCACACTCTAAACCATTGTCCATGTAAGAGGCAATTTGTGAGTCAATGTGAATTTTCGTTAAAAACCGCGAAAGCCAAAAATGAGCAGAGAGAGTCAACTGTCGGCTATCATTATAAACATCCAGTGCAAGCTCTTTTAGCAATTTTATTTTTTCTGCATTGTGTGATTTTAAAGTTTTTATCCAAGAATGCTAATGAGATTGTGCCATCCATTTTTTTTAATACGCTGCCGAAGACAGTGGGGCTCCAACTCTAAGTTCTTCTTGAGGCCAGGATGCACTGGATGAAGGTGGATGGATTCAGTGGTGGGATCCAGCTGTTTTGCACCAGTTGTTAATTTGTGTGGAGTTCGGCGAACTGGTTCTTAAAATACTTCAAATGCGAAAATCGTATTTACATTAATTTACTTTTTCTTAATGTGCATCTGCAGAACAGCATTTTTAAAATATAACACTGTGACATTTTGTAAATTGATTCATTTAATAAAATAATGTTTAGTTTGAAAAAAAAAATTCTTCATTCCTGTGAGAATCCAATTTAACTTAACAAAAAGCATTAAAATATTGAAGATTTGATAAATTTGGGTATCTAAATCGGCAATCTAGGATAACTCCCTGGTTATATAGCATGCTTATTCAACATTTCTTAAATTTCTGCTATTCTTGCATTATCGTTATTGTATTATTAGGTTTTGATTCATTTTCTGTTAGAAATTTTGATCAGGATTTCATGATTGCCTAATATTTATTAAACAAATTACGTCCTTATAGGAAAGCATGTTTCAGGATATTTTTTTCCCCATTATACTTAAAATTCAAAGTTTATGTTGTTATTTTAATGTAAAGTGTTTCATAATATATGTGTGATGCTAAATTTTCCCTTATTGTTAATGCATCAAAAATCATTCGTGAAGCGAACCGGTTGTTATATTATTTGAATCCCATCACTAGATGGATTGTCGGAAAATAAATCTTTCAAGCAGAAACACAAAGATCACAACAACGACATGTTTCCCATAGGCCATAGGTCACACGGCACTTCCCGCCATCCCAGCCTGCCTCATATTGTATCGTACTGCCCCTGCCTACACTCGGTATCTGCTATAACAAATGTCGACAGTTATAATATCCAAAGCACAAAGACAGCTTTTGTTATTCAAAATTTTTTATTTCAAAAATTGCCGGCACCATTTCCTGTCACTGGGCGACAATAATTTCCCACTGGGCGACACTAGTATCGCCTACTTTATATGTTATTTTATGCCCTGGAGAACAATGAAAGTAATAATTTATCATTAAGCAAATACTTACTAAGTCATAATGTTCTTTTTTTCTTGACACATCATCATCAACTGAAGTGGACGCTACATTAGAAGGCGTTCTCAGCATGACTGAATCCATAATCACATCTTCAAAGTCTTCCTAGTCCTGTTGATCTGTATTTATAGCTATAAGTGTAGCATTCAGACAGTCACCATGGCAAATGTTGCAGATGAGTGTGCAGTTAATGGCTGCTTTCCTGTACCCATACTTAGCTCCACACCCAGTGGTGCATATGCAGAAGATGGTATTTAAGACAGCCTCAGGTGCGATCAGTTCCTTAGTTGTAATAAGAACCAGACGATTCTGCTTTTGTTCCCAGCCCCAGAGTTCGGCATGCTGTTACTGGCCAAACCACAGCTGCACCTGATGGTACACCCGGATAGAATATTTTCTAGCCACTACTTCTGTTGGTGGAAGGATTGAAATGTCAGGTTTGACATTCGATTTAGATTTGGCGAAAGAATGGTATCGGAAAGTATTGAGAGATGTAGATGTGGGAGGTGCTTCATACAATCTAAAGAAAAAAGTTGGTTTCCTGCTTCTACAACAGCATCATGGTCAGCAATTTTGTGTACCTCTTCACATTGTTGAAACAGCTGGAAAATTTTTGTTTTCCACTTTTTGAATTCGGCTGACGTCGTATCACATCCAGTGAATGCATAAAGGTCTAGAATGATGTCTTGTTTCTTGAATTAACTGTTGTGAGAAAATAAAATTTTTTTCAATTCTTCCACTACTTGGCTTAACGAAAATTTCTTGTTCGAGCGGAGTTAGGGCGATTAGCAGGACAACAAGATCAACATCCTCACCAACAATTGCCACTCTGCCACTAGAAGAAGATATTTCAATGGCTGTTGTTACAATTATGGTATCTGCATTGCCAGTACTCTCCCGGCAAGATATTCCATTCTCCTTCAATTTGGAAGAAAGCACAGCTGTTAATCTTGATTTGTTCTTTTCATTTGAAAGGAAGCTCTTGGTTGACGGAAACCTCTGTGTTCCCCGTTGAAATTAATATCCACGGACTTCTTCAGTGCACATCTTCGGTTTTGCTCTGCTAATTTCGTGCTGTTGGCAATGTCGGAGTAGCCATCAAAAACCACTGAACAGCCTTTTCCTTTATAATGTGTAGAGATTTATACTTCACAAATTGAAATAAAAGTGGAACCTCTTGACCAAGGGACTTTGTGAAGAAAGAAACCACCATCCATAATAATATCACAGTATTGGAAATCAATGGGCTGTTTCAATAGTAACTTTGATGTAATAAATTAGATGATATTCTGGCTTGACTAATGTTGTTTGCAGATATTTTTAGTCCTTAATTTCCCTTTAGAAAATTAAACCTGAGTCTAAAAAATATTAGATATTGTTAAAAAATATTAGACCGCAGTGCGAAATTTTCGCACGGATCCATTGGTATTTAATAAATTTGAAATTACAAGATTTTTTTTTTTTTTTTTTTTTGCGGAAAATCCGTCAAGGCTCTGATCTCGTGACTGACGGATAATCGAGGTTCCACTGTATATACCTGTCATTTGTAGAGAATTTAACGTTCTTTAATTTACGTCAGAGTAATTTTTTCATGAAAACCAACAGTTTCTGAGATATTTGCAAAAAACTAAAAAAATATTTTGACCCCTCCCTCCCCTCGTTCACTTCCTATCCATCAGGACATTTTACATAGTCATTAGTAGCCATCACGGGACAACTGTACCAATTTTTATCTCTGTAGCATTTAGTATGGCGACATTAAGTAAATAAAATTGAAATTAAAGTGAATTTTTTGCGGAAAATCCGTCAAAGCTCCAGTTTTCTGACTGACGGATAATCGAGTTCCACTGTATATAACTCTCATTTGTAGTGAATTTTATGTTTTTTAATTTATATCGGAGCAATTTTTCATGAAAACCAACAGTTTCTGAGATTTTTGTAAAAAACTAAAAAAAGTAATTTATTTGAACCCTCCCCCCACCCCCCCAACTCACCTCCTATCCATCAGGACTTTTTACTTAGTCATCAGTAGCCATCAATGAACAACTGTACTAATTTTTATCTCCTAGCATGTATTATGGCAAACTTTCCTAATTTTACTGGTCTAATACGCAAAACGTAATTTCTCGAAAATTTACTGTAGAGTGTTTTGCGTATTGGGCTAAATTTCACAAAATTTTACCATAAACTCTTTAATTTACCTAGATATAATCAATGTATGGACTATATTTTCCTTTTCCTCGTAGTTTAGAGTAAAAATCTTCCTAAACATAAGCGTAAGTTATAATTAAATTGTTTTTTCTAAAAATTTTCTCCGAACGCTGCCAGATAACTTAAATATATCAATTTGTGGACAATCCCCTATCATTCAGCGAGTTTTAGTCAGAAACTAAAAAACAGCTCACTCTAACGCGATATCTCTCTGAATTTTTACGATATTTGACTGCTTTTTTTTTTATAAGTTGCTCCATAGTGTTGAGTATTAAATTAGGCAAAAAGTTTTTTGTTATCGTTCGCGCATGCGCAGATAAAAATTATTTCATACAACTGCCCATATTTCCTTAAATATTTAATATATTTATATTTCAATCACACTATATGATTTCTACTACATTTTGTCAATTTTTCTGAATCTGACGTTAAATTTGGTTAAAAACCCTGTATTTTATAAGCAAAAAACATGCAAGAATTTTTTTAATTTTTTAAAAAAATCGCTATATCTCAATTAATATGCATGCTATTCTTACACAAATGAGTACACATATTATACAATGTCTGCCTATGTATATTCTGTAGCGGTAAATCATTTCGTGCATTTTATTTTACAGGGTGATCCCAAGTATTATTTTTCTTCTTTAATTTTTTGTTGGTCCCCTAATTGTCCTACTTATCAAATCAACATTGATAAATATGAAGTCAAACCTGTTCTTTTTAATCCTAGTACCCCAAAAGAATCTGACATGTATATTTTAAAATATTCGAAAAAATGTCTAAAACTGAAAGTTCCCATCAATTATGGCATTATAGTGTATATATATTTTACTAAAAATATATGTGGTGCTGCCATCTAGCGATAACATATGCAGTTATTTGTTTATATTAAAAAAATTTAAAGATTCTTAAATTATCTTCTCCCATCAAATATGACTTTTAAAAATTACGCAAACATTTAAGATATATATTCTTTTCAATGTTAAAGAATTAAATACATTTTACAAAATGAAATCTTGACAGTTTAAAGTTCTTGCGCTTTCATAAATTAAATTTTGGATAAGCAAATAATTCATTCAAATGTACAGGACATTCTTTAAGGTATATATAAATAATAAATTACACTGGAAAGAATATTTATTTCATCATAGACTATTTAATGTTTTATTACTCCATGCACAACATCAAGGAATAAATAAATAGATAAATAATGAATTAAAAACAACTACAATTAAAATCTTATGCTAAAAAAAAAAAAAAGTGAGAGTTTTTGAGAGCTTTGAAAATATTATAACATCAAAATACAGGTTTAGGTGTTAACTCTATAAATAAAATAAGTTGAAACTGGTGTGAAACACTAAGAACTAAAATAACTTCATAAAACACCATCAAAAACTTTAAAATGAGCTAGGCCTTTCGAAAGATCTTAGTCTTTCTTCGTCAGGCGCAAAAAGACGTGCGTCTACTATGAAAGCAGCAGCAAGACATCTTGCATCTTTGCAAGACAAGAGTCTTGCTGCTGCTTTCATAGTAGACGCGCGTCTTTTTGCGCCTGACGAAGAAAGACTCAGATCTTTCGAAAGGCCTAGCGCATTTTAAAGTTTTTGATGGTGTTTTATGAAATTATTTTAGTTCTTAGTTAACTCTATAGTACATTATTTCTTAAATGTATACTAAAAACTAGTTCCGACAATAGATGGGAGAAGAGAGATGGCAAGTGATATGGTATGATGAAAACCTGGACTCCGCAATTAAATAAGCTCTGACACAAATACCTTTACTCTCCTGAAATATTTTTTGTACCATGTCCTTTTATAGAGAATGCATTTCATATAAAAACTAATTACAATATTCACTCTCAGCAGCTCTACTCCCCCCACCCCAAAAAAAAAAAAAAATAAATAAATAAATAAATAAAATAATTTTAAAAAGGAGATGAAATTAAATAAATAAATAATTGTTAATATTTTTTTTCCTTTCAGGATTCACATAGAATTATTATTATTATTATTATTATTATTATTATTATTATTAATGTTGTTGTAATTATTATTATTATTATTATTATGCAGAAAATAATTATGAAAGCATATTGTAATAGTATTTTTAAAATGTGTATTTAAAACTTAATTCAATAGATGGAAGAACTGGGCTACCGAGTATTTATTCAAATTATTTTAATTATACCAGTGTCAGACTCAGCGATTTCTTTAACACAAATTTTCTAAGTGAAAAAATTCACGCACAGAAGTTTAATATATTACTGCAATATTTTTTTTAAATAGAATTACCTATTTTATCAAGAAAATAATTTTTGTGCGAGTGTTTTCTCTTTAAAATTACCGCGCCTTCTTCCCTAAAAAATGTTTAATTTTGTTCGTTGTTCACAATTTTAATAAATTGTTAACTCCTTTGTTGCCAGGTGGAATAACGCTAACACAAATTTTCTAAATCACTCTTAAAAAATTCTTCGTTTTACATATTTTGCATTGACATGTTATAATATTACGCTTGTTCATTAGAGAGTAAGACAGTTTTATAGATAAATTTTTGTAACACGTTTAATTTAATACAAATACAATTGTAAATTTAAAAGATAACAGATGGCAGCACTATACATGTTAATTAGGAGTTGTGTGTTTAGAATAAAATTTAATGTGAAAGAAATCCCTGTAAGTTCACGAACTTTTTTTCTTCGTTTTTTAAGGGTCAAAAGAAAACAAATGTTGAAAAAAGAATTCCATTTAAATACTTATTCTTTAGGAAAATATATTTTTATGTTTATCTGAAATTTATTTTTAATTAAAATACCATTGGAAATATAAAGGTTATAAGATCTGAAGACAGATGGCAGCACTATAAATATGAATTAGAAATGATTTTAATATAAAGATTCCAAACTTCGGAAAAAAGTTAACTCCAAAAGATTTCCTTCATGATTTTTTTTTTCCTTATGGATATATAAAGAATTCAAATCCAACAAAATTTCGATACATATATAAAATTTTTGGTACTTATCTAGTGAATTTGATTTGAATAATGACGTACTATTAAGAAAGAGAACAATTAAACCTAAAATTATCACAACACTTAATTTTTTTTTAAATATGAGATAACTTTTATGTAGGAGAATAATAAAAGTGGAAAAAGAAGTAGCGTGTTATTTTGATGGTACTTCACTCTTCTCTTTAATTTTTCCTTTAATTTATTCCGGATTTTTTTTTTCTTTAATTCTTACAAAAAAACACTATATTTTTCATAATTCAAGAGTATTCAATATAGTATATATACATAATACCGAAACTTTAATATGATATTGCTGTGCATGAATATGTTTTAGTAATATTTTCCTCTAAAAACTTTCTCTTGGTACATACGGGGTGAAAAAATTTACATAAATCATTTTAATTGAATATAAATTAATTGATAAAGTATATATAACTTTTACCTCTTAGTAAGATGCAAATGTCCGTTATGGAGATTTTACTATATAAAGATATGTATACAACGCTTTCAGTGTAAAAGGTAGATATGCACGTTAGTAGCATGTGCTTTATTTGATATATAGAATCGGCATAGTTAAAGAAAAAGCCTGTATTATATACATATATTATACATAAATGTGTATATCTTTTCTAATTTAAATGTGGGTCCACTTATATGTGGGTCCTTTTTCACCTGGATTATTTTGTACTGGGCGCTTTTTTCCGTCGTCCAATTTAGTTTTCCATTTATTCACATTTAATTAATTTATAATTTATAACCGAGATGGATTAAATCATGCCTTTCGCGGAATACTTTACCGGGAAGAAAATACATTTTCTCTAAAAAAATTTTACATAAAAAGTAAGCATATAAGGACGCAATCTAATTCTTTTTTTCCCCCCAAACAATCGACAACTACTTATTTTGTCATAAACAAAAGGATATAAAAATTTCTGCCTACTTTTTTGTTTATACTTAAATCAAATGAATTTCGGTGTTGTTTTTTATGGCCGATTATCTACGCCAGAGAAAGAGGCCGAGAGGGGGGTGGGATGCCGTTCATGGGGGTCTTTCTAAGGGAATCTAACCCGTATTTACGGAAGGTTGCCCAAGGCTTGAAGAAAGCCCCGGAAAACACCGAACGATTAAGCCGACAGCCGCGATTGGGTTCGAGCACAGCACCTGCCGTCTACCAACTTGAGAGCAGAACCTCTCAGCCACTGGTGGGCAAATAAATTTTAGAGCTTTCCGGCACTAAAAACAGAAAAAACTCGTTTTTAGTCCCAAAAAGCTTCAAAATTTCATAAAATTCAAAGTTTCATAACTCGGTAAAATTTAAACAGTGGAACACTTTTTTTTTAATTTAATGGTAGGAATATTTCATCAACATAGCCTTAAACCCTACCTTATTTTCGACACTTTTGCAATTTACATTGCCTACGTATATATCTAACAGATAAAACATCAAAGCCCTTTACAATATTTTTGGAACACACTCCATTTGATTTATTCCTAAAATTTTTGGCTTCTCTGCGCTGTTTCTTCCTATTTTTGTATGCTTTATACTTCTCACTTTTATGATTATGAGACTCAAAACAATCAAATCTTCTTACTTTAAAATATTTTCCCCTAAATGTACGTTAATATTGATTTTTAAAAAGAACTATAAGAATACAAATAAAATTCCATATTTTTCATATTTTAGGGGTTTAAATAAGGTTGTTTATATTGATTTTTGAAATAAGAGTTTAAACGAGTTTCTTTAACAAATAATCCTAAGGAAAAAATTTTAAAGTATATACTGTATATACTGTGTATACTGTAAAAGTATACAAATGATTCTTAATTTACAAAAATATAATATAACCACGAACGAAAATATACAATAACCTTCTCGAGTTATGGGTAACTCTGAAAAGCGTTCTTTATCAAACCTCAGAAACCAATATATTTTCGGCTTTTAAAAACGCATTTATGGAAACAAATTTTCTTTTTCTGCCATTGATTTTCCGAAACATTACCGAGTAGTTTTATAGTGTATTAATCAAATCAATTTTTTCAAACCGGAATGTCAGTTTTCAGGGTTCTATTAATCCTTAATTAAACATGTACAGATGCGTAACTGAATTTATACATGCGAAAATAACAAAATAATATTAATTTTACGTTAATGTTAATGGTGTTAATTTATCATGTTTGTTTATAAAACATGTTTGTTGAACATGAAAATGCTTACTTGAGAATCGATAGAGTTCGAAAAACTTATATTCCGGTTTGAGAAAACTGATTAATAATACGCTGTAAAAGCTACTTAGGAATGTTTCCGAATATCAGTTTCAGCAAAAGAAACTTTGTATTTATAAATGCTTCTTTAAAGCTCGAAAAATTATTGGTTTCTGAGTTTTCTAATGATAAAAAAAAAAAAAAAAAAAAAAAAAAAAAAAAACGCTTTTCGGAATCATGGGTAACTCGGAAGAGGTTATTGTATATATGGTTCGTGGTTATATTGTATTTTGCTAGATTAAGATATATTTGTCTTCTTTTACAGTGTGTGTTCTTTCGTTTGTATTTTTTCGTGTCCTGGTGTAAAATTAATATGTGAAGCGAAACTAAAAGTTTCTTTATTTAATGAAGCCCCACCAGTAGCTGAGAGGCTCTGCTCTCAAAGCTGATAGACGGGAGGTGCTGTGTTCAAACGCCTGTCGCGCTCGTCGACCTAACAGTTCGGAGTTTTCCGTGGTTTTCTTGGAACCTTACCCTAAATACGGGTTAGAATCCCTTAAAGAAAGACCGTTAAGAAGTTAGAAAGATCCGTTAGAAAGACCCCCCATGGAGGGCAATCGCTCCTAGGGCGTATATCTCTCGAATAGATAATCGGCTGTCAAAAAATCAATCAATCAATCAATCTTCATTTAATGAAACAGAACAATGATAATTGGTAAAGGTAGAGTAAAATATCACGTGTTTAATTCATGTTATATATTCTTTTTTTTTTTTTTCATTATATACTAATATTTTTCCTGGGGTTTACAGCACTAAATTAGTCATTTTAAATGATAAAGTAAATTAATTTGATCATTGTATTATTAATTTATAAATTATAGAATGAATTCGGTGCTGGAGTCAACAGATATGCAAAACTATAAACATTTAAATACATTATTAATAGCCTCGTACATTTATCTTTGCCGTAAAATAATAAATCTATATAACGCGTAGCGAGTTTCAAAAGTATATTTTCATTTTTTTTTTTTTTTTTTTTTTAAAGACTTGAATATGATTCTAATAATCTAATGAATACATATAATTCTAATGGTATGTGATATTTCAGTGTGCCTGCCACCTTCCGTGCCTCAAAAATGGATTGTAAACAATACTACTTTCTACTTATTCATTTTTCATTACTGATTTCTTCTTCATTCTACTGATTCATTTTTCATTACTGATTTCTTCTTCATTCTACTGATTCATTTTTCATTACTGATTTCTTCTTCATTCTACTGATTCAATAATGATATGTTCTATAATATAACTCTAATGAGATTTTGATATTTTGTGTGTCTCTGTCCCAAAAAATATTACGAATCAATGGATTGTATACAAATAATTTGAATGAAATGAGTTATATGATATTGTTATAAAAATATTTTAATATTTCAAAGTCTCTGTCCCACAAATTTTTTACAAAACAGTGGATTACATACAAATATTCTAGTAACTGTAATGAGAATGTAACGTCAAAAAATACAATAATTGATTAATTTATAATATAATTCTAACGATATTTATATCCTTGAATGTCCTTGTACCCCCCTCCCCTCCAAAAAAAAAGATGAGTGGGATACAAATAATTCTAATGATTCTAATATGATATGTTCTATAATGCAAATTTAATAAGATTTTGATATTGTAGTGCTCCTATCAAAAAAAATTTTTTTTTTAAATAAGAAACGGTGGATTATATACAATTCTCCAATTATTTCATGCTTTGATATTAGTACAGTCGAACCTCGTTAACGCGAACACTCAAGGGGAAACTTTTTTTGTTCATGTTAAAAGTAGTTCGTGTTATACGAACTTAAATACATTACATACAACTGAACGGGGCAATCGGAAACAGTTCGTGCTAAAAGTAATTCGCGTTAAGAGTGTTCGTGTTAACGAGGTTTGACTGTAGTAAAATTTGGATTGCATGCAAATCTTTCTACTGAAGGATTGATGGAAATCAATGCATGATTGCATGCAAATAATTATCATGCAAATGATTCAAAGAAGATATGTTATGCAATACACATTTCTAATGAAATTTTGATGTTTTCGTATTCCATTCCAAAGAAATAAAGAAAAAAAGAAAGAAAGAAAAGAATAGATTGTATGCAAATAATTCTACTGATTCTAATGAAAAGTGTTATATAACATAACTCTAATGATATTTTAATTTCCCTGTCTCAACAGTTTTAAGATAACAACGTATTATATAAATTTTTCAACTATTCCCATAGATGTATCACTATATTTGTGGTTATTTCATGCTTTTATATTAAAGTAAAAATTTTGAAATGTATGGTATGCAGTTTATCTTTTGGGTTCAGATAATCCTTATTTTCAAAAAAGCTTGTTTTAAAAGAAATTTTGAGTATTTCACAAAAAATCCTGATGGAACGATTTTCTTGACAGCAGAAAATGTGGTGTTGAAATAGACACTTTGAACATAAAAGGAGAACCATTACAAGGTGAAATACTTTTCAGTCTATTTTAGTTAAAGTGGGCGTGTGGTCAGGTGTTATCCAAAGTGTTTCGCAGACAAGGACCTTTGTGAATGAAAGCCATGTCTCCATTGATGTCTCTGTCCTGCAGGTCGTCTGACTGAAGAATCTTTGAGTACGTGTACTAGACAACACGACCTGGGACCTGAATGACCTTCACTTCACCTGTTATAATAACAACGTGTAATAATAAAAAAAAAAAAATAGAAACACACCCATACACATCATTTTTTTTTAATTAAATTTTCCTCATATTGAAATAATTAATATAAAATTATTAAGGTGGATTGCTTTTTTTTTTCCTCTAAGAAGGAAATAATGGATGCTAGTTGTAATAAGAATTAAAACTGTAATTCATTAAAACAGCTTTCTGAGAGTTAAAATTTTCTCATATTGAAATAATTAACATAAAATTATTAAGGTGATTGGGATATTTTATTATAGCTGTTCTTTTTACCTGAGTAGAAACTAAACGATACTTAATTTAATGAAGATTAAAATTGTACTTCAATAAAAATGTCTTTAACAATTAAAATTTTCTCATATTGAAATAATTAACATAAAATTATTAAGTTGATTGGGAGATTTCATTATAGCTTTTCGTTTTTTCCGAGTAGTAAGTAAAGGATATGGAATGCAATAAAATTTAAAATTGTAGTTCAATTCGATGGCTTTCTAACAGTTAAGATTTCCTCAGATTTCAATAATTAATATAAAATTATTAAGGGGAATTAGGATTTTACTGCAGTTTTTTCCCTTTAAGTATTAAATAATAGGTGCTTGTTCTAATTAGAATCAAAACTGTATTTCATTAAAATAGTATTCTAACAATCAAAATTTTCTCAAATTGAAATAATTAACACAAATTATTAAGTTGATTGGGAGATTTCACTATAGCTTTTTGTTTTTCCGAGTAGTAAATAAAGGATAAGGAATTGCAATAAAATTTAAAATTGTAGTTCAATACGATGGCTTTCTAACAGTTAAGATTTCCTCAGATTTCAATAATTAATATAAAATTATAAAGGTGAATTGGGATTTTACTGCAGTTTTTTTTTTTTCCCTCTAAGTATTAAATAATAGGTGCTTGTTCTAATTAGAATCAAAACTGTATTTCATTAAAATAGTATTCTAACAATCAAAATTTTCTCAAATTGAAATAATTAACACAAAATTATTAAGTTGATTGGGAGATTTCATTATAGCTTTTTGTTTTTCCCGAGTAGTAAATAAAGGATAAGGAATTGCAATAAAATTTAAAATTGTAGTTCAATACGATGGCTTTCTAACAGTTAAGATTTCCTCAGATTTCAATAATTAATATAAAATTATTAAGGGGAATTGGGATTTTACTGCAGTTTTTTTCCCTCTAAGTATTAAATAATAGGTGCTTGTTCTAATTAGAATCAAAACTGTATTTCATTAAAATAGTATTCTAACAATCAAAATTTTCTCAAATTGAAATAATTAACACAAAATTATTAAGTTGATTGGGCGATTTCACTATAGCTTTTTGTTTTTCCGAGTAGTAAATAAAGATAAGGAATTGCAATAAAATTTAAAATTGTAGTTCAATACGATGGCTTTCTGACAGTTAAGATTTCCTCAGATTTCAATAATTAATATAAAATTATTAAGGGGAATTGGATTTTACTGCAGTTTTTTTCCCTCTAAGTATTAAATAATAGGTGCTTGTTCTAATTAGAATCAAAACTGTATTTCATTAAAATAGTATTCTAACAATCAAAATTTTCTCAAATTGAAATAATTAACACAAAATTATTAAGTTGATTGGGAGATTTCACTATAGCTTTTTGTTTTTCCGAGTAGTAAATAAAGGATAAGGAATTGCAATAAAATTTAAAATTGTAGTTCAATACGATGGCTTTCTAACAGTTAAGATTTCCTCAGATTTCAATAATTAATATAAAATTATTAAGGGGAATTGGGATTTTACTGCAGTTTTTTTCCCTGTACATATTAAATAATAGGTGCTTGTTCTAATTAGAATCAAAACTGTATTTCATTAAAATAGTATTCTAACAATCAAAATTTTCTCAAATTGAAATAATTAACACAAAATTATTAAGTTGATTGGGAGATTTCATTATAGCTTTTTGTTTTTCCCGAGTAGTAAATAAAGGATAAGGAATTGCAATAAAATTTTAAATTGTAGTTCAATACGATGGCTTTCTAACAGTTAAGATTTCCTCAGATTTCAATAATTAATATAAAATTATTAAGGGGAATTGGGATTTTACTGCAGTTTTTTTCCCTCTAAGTGTTAAATAATAGGTGCTTGTTCTAATTAGAATCAAAACTGTATTTCATTAAAATAGTATTCTAACAATCAAAATTTTCTCAAATTGAAATAATTAACACAAAATTATTAAGCTGATTGGGCGATTTCACTATAGCTTTTTGTTTTTCCGAGTAGTAAATAAAGATAAGGAATTGCAATAAAATTTAAAATTGTAGTTCAATACGATGGCTTTCTGACAGTTAAGATTTCCTCAGATTTCAATAATTAATATAAAATTATTAAGGGGAATTGGGATTTTACTGCAGTTTTTTTCCTCTAAGTATTAAATAATAGGTGCTTGTTCTAATTAGAATCAAAACTGTATTTCATTAAAATAGTATTCTAACAATCAAAATTTTCTCAAATTGAAATAATTAACACAAAATTATTAAGTTGATTGGGAGATTTCATTATAGCTTTTTGTTTTTTCCGAGTAGTAAATAAAAGATAAGGAATTGCAATAAAATTTAAAATTGTAGTTCAATACGATGGCTTTCAAACATTTAAGATTTCCTCAGATTTCAATAATTAATATAAAATTATTAAGTGGAATTGGGATTTTAATGCAGTTTTTTTTCCTCTAAGTATTAAATAATAGGTGCTTGTTCTAATTAGAATCAAAACTGTATTTCATTAAAATAGTATTCTAACAATCAAAATTTTCTCAAATTGAAATAATTAACACAAAATTATTAAGTTGATTGGGAGATTTCATTATAGCTTTTTGTTTTTTCCGAGTAGTAAATAAAGGATAAGAAATTGCAATAAAATTTAAAATTGTAGTTCAATACGATGGCTTTCTAACAGTTAAGATTTCCTCAGATTTCAATAATTAATATAAAATTATTAAGGGGAATTGGGATTTTACTGCAGTTTTTTCCCCTCTAAGTATTAAATAATAGGTGCTTGTTCTAATTAGAATCAAAACTGTATTTCATTAAAATAGTATTCTAACAATCAAAATTTTCTCAAATTGAAATAATTAACACAAAATTATTAAGTTGATTGGGAGATTTCACTATAGCTTTTTGTTTTTCCGAGTAGTAAATAAAGGATAAGGAATTGCAATAAAATTTAAAATTGTAGTTCAATACGATGGCTTTCAAACAGTTAAGATTTCCTCAGATTTCAATAATTAATATAAAATTATTAAGGGGAATTGGGATTTTACTGCAGTTTTTTTCCCTGTACATATTAAATAATAGGTGCTTGTTCTAATTAGAATCAAAACTGTATTTCGTTAAAATAGTATTCTAATAATTAAAATTTTCTCATGTTGAAAAAATTAACATAAAATTATTAAGATGATTGGGAGATTATATTACAGCTTTTATTTTTTTTTACCTTTATATAAAATAAAGGCTACTTTTTGCAAGAAGGGTTGAAATTGTACTGCAATGAAATGGTTTTCTAACAATTAAAATTTCCTTATATATTTAAAAAAAATAATATAAAATGATTAAGGTGGATTGGGATTTTATTACTGCTCCCCCCCCCCCTCTAACAAGGAAATAATGGATTCTTCTTTTAATACGAATTAAAACTGTATTTCATTGAAATAGCTTTCTGACATTAAAATTTTCTCATATTGAAATAATTAACATACAATTATTAAAATGATGGGGAGATTTTATTGCAACTTTTCTTTTTACCTGAGAAGAAAATAAAGGATACTTGGTGCGCAATAAGACTTAAAATTATACTTCAATAAAATGACTTTCTAGCAGTTAAAATATCCTCCTATTTAAATAATTAATGTAGAATTATTAAGGTGGATTGGGATTTTATTAGTGTTTTTTTTTTCCTCGGAAGAGAAAATAATAGGTGCTTATTGTAATAAGGATTAAAATAAATTTCTGACAATTAAATTTTTTTCATATTGAAATAATTAACATAAAATTATTAAGAGGATTAGGAGATTTTATTTCAGCGGTTTTTTTTTTTTTTTTTTTTCCTGAATAGAAAATAAAGGATGCTTGTTGCAATAAGAATTAAAATTGTACTTCAATGCAATGACTTTCTAACAGTTAAAATTTTCTCATATTTAAATAATTAATATAGAATTAGTCAGTTGGATAGGCATTTTATTACAGATTTTTTTTATATGAGTAGAATATAAATGGACATTTACTATAATGATGATTAAAACTGTAATTCATAAAAAAAGCTTTTTGTAAAAAGTTTCATTATTTAAATAACGCATAATTATTAAGGATGGGTGGGGAGTTCATCACAACTTTTTTTCCACTCTCTGAGTAGAATGTAGCTGTGCAATTGTTCTAATAATGAGTAAAACTGAATTTATTAAAATGTCTTTTTGCAACTAAAATGTCCTCATGCTGAAATAATTAACATCAAATCATTAAAGTAGCTAGGAATTTTATTACAGCTTTCTTTCTTTCTTTTTTAACCGAATAAAATGCAAATTGATACTAGTTGTATTGAGGATTAATATTACATTGTTTTTCTGGCAATTAAAATTTCTTCATATTGAAATAATTAAAATAAATGGGGATTTTATTACTTCTGATTCACATGAGTAGAATATAAATGGATACTTGTTGTGATAAAGAATAAAATTGTATCTCTTTAAAATATTTCCCTGATATTTGACATTTTTTTGCATTGAAATAATTAACATTAAAATAATAATGTGGATGGTGATCTTAATGAAAAATACCACTTAAAAAAATAATATTTATTTACCTCAAGCCCATTATTATTATTTTTTTCGTCTAAGACACAATATCGTTATAGACAGGTCTCATTTTCCATGTCTTACTAGTAAATTTAAATTTTATATTTTTAAAACAGGGTTACCACAATAAAACTTCTGTAAACTAAACCTGCATATAACGGAATCATACCTAAACAAAATTCAGTTGTACAGTCTAAAACAATTATTATATCATGATAAGAGATGGTGTACTTGGTGTACGAAAGCCTGTCTAAATTGGAATTTTGTGCGGTTCTTTGCCATTTTGCTTCGAAATTCTTTATTTTTATTAAAAAAACAAGAAAAAACCTGAAGTTGTATTTGCAATCGGGTAGCCAGAACAATTTTGGTATTTTTCAGAAAAAAAAAAAACAACAAAAAAAAACAACAACAATGAAATAGATTTTGTGAAAATGTGTCAGAAAGTGTCGAATGTAGATTCGAGAATATCTTTGCTCATTGAGATATCCTTAAGAATATCTTTGTCACGCCAATTTAAGTTCTAGTCTAGTCTAGTCTTAAAGTCTAGTTAAATTGCCATTTTCATCAAACAAACAACCGTACAAAATTTGCACTAGCAATCCGATTACCAGTACAAATTCTGTACTTTTTACAGAATAAATTGAATCATTTCAACTGCTAGTAATCAACTGCTTTCATTAGTAAATTGAATCATTTCAACTGCTTAATAAAAAAAATTTCGATTTTTTTTTTTTTTTTTTTTTTTTTTTTTACAGCGTTAAATTGATTCAGACACAAAAATGCAATGGCGGTAATTTTACAGATAATTTTACTGACAGTACAACACCAAAAACAATATAAAAATCCCAATTAAATTTCCTTGATGTATTGAATTAACAACTTTGTTGAATTCTAATTCTATTAACAGAACAAATGTGATCCATTTAAACTTTGATTATTAAGACCTTCTGCGAATTTTAACTTATTTATTTAATATTTGAAAATATATTCTCTAGTATTTTCGCAAAATTTTCAGACAAATAATCTTTTTTCAAGATTCATTTTGATTGTCAGACAAAAGCTAATATTCTCCCTTTGTTATCCTCAAGGGGAGTCTGTCCAGTTTTACAAAGGCCCCAAGTATTCTATCAAATGCTGTTACACTTATTCTTAAAATACTAGTTTTGCACGATATTGAAGTACAGTTAATGGTTCCATATTTTTGAGTTGACATTTCTTCTTTACACTGCTGATTACGTTGTCTCCCTTGGTTATAAACTAAAACAACAACAAACAATTTTAAATTATAATAAAAAAAATCAAAATCCACAAAAAATTATCCTATGTTTTGTTATGATGTTAAAAATAAAATGTTTTCTTTTTAGGTTTAATCGAAAGACAACATAATAAACAGTTTAAAAAAGCAATGTTATATCGACTCAAAAGTATGGAACCTGGACTTCAAAATCGTGGCAAAACTAGTTTTGCAAGATTAACTTTTCATACAATATCAAAACTTTTGATATTGTCTTTTAAAATGTAACTTTTTTTTTTCTGTGAAAAATAAATAAATAAATGCAAAAAGAAGTAATAGTCTAAATTAATTAACAGGTTTTCTAATCCACAATCAAAATTCAGTCCATCTTCATCCCCGTAAAACAACATGAAGTCACGGCAACGTCCCTGTGACGTCACATTGTGACCGTCGATGGAACGTAACGTGACGTGGATGTGAAGTCATAATGACGTCAACGTGAGGTCTTTATGGCCGTTTTCAAGCCGTTCTGTGACCCCACACTGTGACTAATTTGTGAAGTAACCGTGTGACTTCAATGTAAAAAATGTGACATTTGTGAATATTATACACCGGCTGGGGTGACCAGATTTTACCCGAACCTGATCCGGATAACTCAGACCGACATTTTTTTTTTCTATTTCAAACCTTTCTGGTGCCCTTAACAGAAATTTCATTACAATCGTGAATTTACTAAAGTGTATATTATGGCTTTTGAAAATTGCTATCAAACGTATTTTTTGAAACGCGCGCCCCCCTAAATTTAATTCATTTGCATCATTAGTGCATATATGCGTCCATTTCAGGAATTTCTTTTTTTATTCATGAATTCCCAATCCATACCGGAAATTCCGAAAGAAAATGTTTTATATTATGTAGTTACGAAACGTCTATCGTTAAATTAAGAAAAGATATCTGCTATGAATTAGGAATTTCTGAAATTAAAACAAATCCTGAAATGCACGCTTCGGATGTAAATGGGTTAAAGAAAAAATGGGAGATACTAACACTCTAAAAACGACATTTTCAAAACCGAGCAAAAAATACTGAAATCTGAGTATGTCACATAGTCAAAATGGCTCCGAATCAAAATTACTCAAGTTTGAAACATGTATACTCATTTCTGAAAACATGCACCTACTCAAGAATAAAACATCATGTACTCATATTTGAGTATGTCCATGTTTAAAAAATGAATATGAATTGACTTCTATGTGCTCATTTTTGAGTATTTCCATGTTTCAAAAATGAGTTTGAACTGATTTTAACCATTTTTGAGTATTTCCATGTTTCAAAAATTAGTATGAACTGACCTCTATGTGCTCAGGTATGTCCATGTTTCAATATTCTGAATATTTCAGAATTAAAAGCATTGTGTCATCATATTTGAAACAAAAAGTTTCATAACAAAATGAAAACTTCGATTTACTCAGATTTGAAAGGTGTCATTTTTCTCAGTGTATTTCTCAGTGTCTCCAATTTTTTATTTGAAAACTTTAGGAAATGCTTTTTTACAAAATTACTAAACTGTCACAATTAAAAGAAAATCATTTCTAATTTTAAACGTCTAAAGTAAAATCTTATCAACGAATTCTTTCCACAATAACGTTACGAAGCATCTGTCATTAAATAAAATAGAATTTTTGGTATAAATTCGGAATTTTTTAATAAAAAAAAAAACAAATTTTGAAATCACGCTTTGGATGCAAATGGGTTCAAGAAAAACAAAAATGAGAGATACTATTTACTTCCAATTTTTTATTTGAAAATTTTAGGAAATGCCTTTTTACAAAATTACTAAGCTGTCACAATTAAAGGAAAATTACTTCTAATTTTAAACGTCTAAAGTAAAATCTTATCAATGAATTTTTTTCCACAATAAAGTTATAAAACGTCTGTCATTAAATAAAGCAGAATTTCTTATATGAATTCAGAATTTCTAAATGAAAAAACAAATCCTGAAATGGACGCTTCAGATGCAAATGGGTTTAAAGAATAAAAATGGGAGATAGGGGAGAAGGGGGATGAATGGGACAAGGAATGGATGGGACGTTTTCAATATATCAGGCAATAAACTTTTTTTTAGTTGCTTCCTATCCTCATAGATTTCACTACCATAGCGTTCTTCAGAACCAAAAGCAAGACTACATGGCTGCTTTCAGTTTCCTTCAAATTGTCATTTCCTGAAAACTCTGCTTAAAAGTAATTTTTTTTTTCATTTGAAGTTACTTAAATATCTTATGCAATATAAACAATTAAGATATGTTGTAGTTTTTTATTTCAAGGCTCAATATTGGTAATTAAAATGAATGAATATTAACCATTGTGACAAAATAATTTTTGAGACAAAATGGCTGATAATTGAATATATGCATCATCGGGGTAATTGGGACATTTCAAATGGGATGAATGGGATTGTCTCATTCATCCCTAGAGGATGCTGAAAAAATATTTATTAGCTAAATAATATTATATAGTTTGATAAATTAATACTTTATGGTAATTATTCTTTTAACATTTCATCCTGATTGTAGCCATCGTCTTCAGCCATTGAATGCTTCCGTTTATGCGCCTTTTAAGACAAAACTGAGATAAGTCCAAGATGATTGGCTGACAAATAATCCTGCAGATCATATTACCATTTACAATCTCTCAGCTTCTGAGAAGGAGGCATTTTTGTCAGCTTTTAGTCCTTAACATTCAATAAAGGAAAGAAAATATTTTTGTCCCATTCATCCCTGCTGTGGGGATGATTGGGACATAGAGAAACTTTTTTTTAATTTCGTAATATATTTCTGTATAATAATAATCTTGAATAAATATTGTGCATAAGATGTAGTCAAACACTTAATGTATGAAATGTGATATATAATATTGATAATAACTTACATAAAATATTTAAAATAAATATTTTTATGAAAGTGTCCCATTCATCCCCCATCTCCCCCTACTATTTGTCTCCAATTTTTCATTTGAAAATGTTACCAAAATTCTTTTTTTCAAAATTACTAAACTTTCACAATTAAAGGAAAATCATTTGTAATATTAAACATCTAAAACGAAATCTTATCAATGAATTCATCCCACAATAAAGTCTAATGTAATTTTATATGTAATAAATCATAACAATGTAAATAAATCGCAAACCGTTTCAAAATGTCGTAAATTGTTGCTTTTTTTCTAATTTTTCTAATACAAAATTTATGTAATTCTGAAATAAATATAACGTTTTGTCAGTAAATGTAGTCAAATTTGAATAAGTTTTGATATATTTATAAAAATTTTCTCAGTTTCAATTTCTCAAACATGCGAAAATAGCATGGGTATTATTTTATATGTATAAAGCATAAATATTAATATGTGTCATACCTATTATATAACTAACACGGATATTAATTTAATTATAAGGCAAAAGAAATAAATATTAACAAACAAACGAAATAAACCATTGGCGCAGCGAAAGAAGGGGAAGGGGAATTTCGGGGTTAAAACACTTCCCAGAGTATTTAAAAAATTGATAAGATGCATAGAAAACCCCTTGTGTTAAGGCTGTTCTCAAATCCAAACAGGCTATTTTGACACATCTTTTAATTCATTTTTGTTCGCAAAAACATAAAATTGGCAGGTGTTCTTATTCAGAAACTGTGTAATGGAAATACGTTTTCCATTTTTTGGTAAAGGCAGAAGATTGTTCAGAAAATACTGTCAAAGTCGGCGTTTTAAACCGAATTCCCGACGCGGCAGCCCGAGAAGCGCAAAAAAGTTGTCGTCACTGACACGAATCGCTTATAACTCGATAAGTAATCTATTTATCAAAAAATGGGAAGCTCATTTCGATTCCAATTCGCTTCAATAGTCAGGCCTGCCAATTTCATGCCTTTGCGTTTAAAAATGAGTCTGAAATTGTGTCAGAAAGTTTCGCGTTGTTGAGCAAGTCATTTGAGAACAACCTTAAGGTAAAAATATGATCTGTAAAAACCAATGTAAAGAAAAGCATAGGCATCTTAAAATATTTACCATTCAACTGCTTCAAGGCTTTATAATAGGAGTCTCAATTTAAACTCAAAATTAATAAAAGAAAAAATTGAAAAGTAGTACGTATGTTACTGCTATACACTGTTAAAAATTTGCAACAAACTGTCTAGTCATTTGACCGTTTTTCTAGAAAACGGTTACATAACTATAAATTAACTCTATTCTGACCATATTATGGTCGGGATAGAGTTAAATTATGGTTATGTAACCATTTTCTATAAAAACTGTCAAATGACTGAACAGTTTGCTGCAAATTTTTAACAGAGCTCTTCTTATTATCTTTTTTTTTTTTTTTTTTTTTTTTTTTTTGAAATCTTTGAAGAATAAAGAAGACGCACTTTTATAAAGCTTTTCAACACATAAATTCTAAATTTATTACGGTTGTTTCTGCTTTTCATTGCATGATTTTTAACACTTTCCAACATAGCTGAAAAGTGTTTATGAATTTGGTCAGCCTGTCTGTCTCTCCATTTGCCTGTCTGTCGGTGCTCTAACTGACGTAAATATACTCCGATTGTCATAAAATTTTTACAAATTATTGAATTTTACTATGAAATGTTCGTAATTCAAAAAGAAGTGTGTATCATTAATAGTCCATTTACAGGGACACACAAAAGAATTCCGTTACATTATGTCTATAGGAAAAAATCGCTTGCGGCGCATTTTATTGATGTTACGATATTTCAAACATGGTGAAATTATTGTGCATTACTCAGGTGGATTACAGTATGCTTTCACCGGAGTATACAGTTAGTAACATTTATAATTCAATTACAGGGACGTATAAAATAATTCCTTTACATTATGATTTATGTGGAAAAATCGTTTGCGGTTCATTTTGAATATGTTATGATACTTGAAACATAATGATATTTAAAAGGATAACTACACAAAAAAAGATAAAACCCAATTTGGGTCGAAAGATTCTTAGGCATGTGTCCAAATTGGGCCATTCCTGTTTTGGTTACACTGTGTATTCATTTTGGGCACTATTACATACCCACTAAATAATAATAATAATAATAATAATAATAATATATAATATATATATTTTTTTTTTTTTTTTTGAAAATGGGTATTTAACAGTGCCCAAAATGGATACACAGTGGTAACCAAAACAGGAATGGCACAATTTGGGCACATACCTAAGAATCTTTCGACCCAAATTAAGTTTTATTTTTTTCTATTGTAAGGTTCACTACAATTTATTTTCTATAAATTATGGAGTGCGTAGAATTTTTCGTTCATTTACAGAGACGCACAAGAGAATTCGGTTAAAAGACTGACTATGATCTGTAATTGCTGGAATTGCCTTTTCTGCTGTGGTATGATTTTTTTAATGTAATTTTTAGTGCATTACGTGTTGTTTACAAATTCTGTTGATAATATACAGGGCTGCACGGAAGACTTCTAATATGGGTAGCAATTGCTGAAAATGGATTTTTTTTGAGTTATGTATTTTTTAAATTGCTTATTTACATACACTCTAAAAACGACATTTTCGAAACTGAGCAAAAAATGCTCAAATCTGAGTATGTTGCATAGTCAAAATGGCTCCGAATCAAAATTACTCAAGTATGAAACATGTATACATCCTCATTTCTGAAAACATGCACACACTCAAGAATAAAACATCATGTGCTCATATTTGAGTATGCCCATGTTTCAAAAATGAGTATGAACTGACGTCTATGTGCTCATTTTTGAGTATTTCCATGCTTGAAAAATGAGTTTAAACTTATTCTAATCATTTTTGAGTATATCCATGTTTGAAAAATGAGTATGAATTGACCTCTATATGCTCAGTTTTGAGCATGCCCGTGTTTCAATATTCTGAGTATTTCTGGTATTTCTGAATTTCATAACAAAATGAAAACAACGATTTACTCAGATTTGAAAGTGTCATTTTTCACAGTAGATCTCGTTTCATTCTAGGAAAAAATTAATTTTCTTAATAATAATCTGTTAGTGTTGGAAAGCATTTCATAATCTATGCCGGATTCATGATTTTTTTTTCTTGTTTTATGTGTTACGTATTGTATCACGCAACGAAATTGTTAATTTTATGAGTAACAATGGTTCAAACCCCCTTCCAGATGAGGATGCTTACTGCGTTACTGTATAAACACTATGGCATACACAAATACATAGCCGTATACCTCGGTCAAAGAAATTGAAAACTTTAGCATACCTTCTTTGCCTCGGTTTTCGGAAAGAAGATGAATCATCAGATATTGCACACCCGTGAGTGGCAACAAAAATGTTGTAAACATGCAACATCATATGATCTTCATCCGCTGCAAACAGCTTACTTCGTAACATAAATAAAGTGATTTAATAATTAATTTTAACTACTTTTTTTATTTGATAACTATCAGAATTACACTTTTCGGCCGTTACTTCTATAAAAACATTAAAATTTAGAGATTTAAAAAGACAAAATTAAACCGTTATTTACTTTTCAGTGAAAATGTAAGAGAATCAACAAGAAGACCTGCAAATTCACATTCTGGTGAGTATCATTAAGGGAAAATAGATTTTATTTTTTTTCTGTAAAACATTATTTTAACTAAATTAGTGCATAAAAAATCGTCGAAAATTATTTTAAATCGTTGTAATTGGGACCAGAAAAAGACCTTAATTTGAAAAACATGAAAATTGTGTTCTTATGTTGAAGGTTAAAATCTTTTTCAGTAACATTTTTGCTTCGATCTATGGATAATGTGTTTTATAAATTTATGATACATCTATTTTAATGCATTATTTTTATCATGAAAGCTTTATTTATTTAATTATTTTCTGTTTTCCAATAATAAAATTTTACAGAAATGTCTCTAAAAAATTTCACAGTCATATATATTTTAAATAATTTTTTAGTATCTCTGACACATTCATATTGAATTACATTTCGTACACATTACATACATCAATTAGATTTTTCATATTGAAATATTAAAACTATGAAAACAGATTTCATAAAAAAAATTCTACAATGTTTCCTATTCAGATAGCGATAATGATTGGTGAAAAGTTTTAATTGCTGAAAAAATTATTATAAATAATGTAGCGCTGGGAAAATTTGCTTTTATTTACATTATCAGTCAGAGAAACATAATTGTAAATGATTTTTTTTTTTACACATTTACAATTATGTTTTATATTGTTTGCGTCTATGCATTTATTTTAATTTTAATTTAATTTAATTTTTGTTTATTTTGAAAATGTACTATTTATTGTTGTTATTATTATTATTATTATTATTATTATTATTATTATTATTAGAACGAAAGAATTTGAAATTACAACACTAACGCGCACAATTTTAAGAGCAACGTTAAATGCAATTTAAAAATATAGATAAAATAATAATGTAAGTGGATTTTATTATTATTATTATTATTATTATTACCATCATCATCAATATTATCATGCATTAATAGAATAACGTTATTTAAAAAATTGTTTCGAAAAATAAACAGAAGTGAACTAAAAAGCAATAATGTTTAAATGGATCCATAAATACAATTTCACAGTGTATGTGTTGGGATCTTATTGAATAGCATATATCAATATGAATATTTTTTAATTATGTGAGTAATATTTATGCTTCAAAATATGTTAAAATGTTTGCTTTTATTTCCTCGTTACTTCAATTTTTAAAAAAAGGCTCAAATCTAAATACATATTATTAATTAGATTTTTTTTTTTAAAATGAAAAGTTAGATTTTTAGAAATTGATTCCAATAATTTTTGGGTCGATTCACTTCAAAACATTGAGGATGAAGCTGTCAATTTAAAACTATTGATAACTTATAAAATCTTTTATAAATTTTTTTAAAAAATGCTTAAGATAGTGTCTACAAAAATAATTTTTCAATAAAGTATCATTATGAAGAACTATGAGATAAAAATAGAAATATTTAAAAAGTTTGAATATTGGCCTTTATTTATTTATTTTGTTTTACATGTTAGGGAATATGAACCAATTTTTCTAGAAACGTCTCAAAACAAGACATTTTCTCGTTTTTTATAAAGATATAACTAAACAAATAAAAAACGAACTAAGTTAAAAAAAATTGTTTATGTTTTTCATTTATTTTAAATTGAAATATTTATTACTGTTATTTCACTATTATACAGTTTTGTCAGAGAATATAGAACGTTATTTTTTCCATAAATTGAATATATAATTTTTTAATTAATAAATAACAAATTAATTAACAATAAATTACTTTTTTATTATTAAATTTAGTATATAGTGTAAAACTATTACTACATAAATTAATTCACCGGCGGTCACTTAAGTGTAAGTGTAGTAATTAGCACGTTCGCCACGGGTTTGATGAGCTCCGTGCTGAAGTTCCCGAGTTCAATAGTGCATAGCTCTCACGATGTGGCAGCGAAAAACTTTTTGGATTTTATTTACACGAAAATTAAATTTTTTGTAACTTTACTTTCAAAAGTTCTTAATGAAGTCATTCAACTAAAGGAAATACATTTTCTTTTAATTACGTATGTCTAATAACAATGCTAACACATACGCAAATTCGAAAATAAAATTCTAAATTCATTACGTTTATCAGATATAATATAATTTACCATTTTTTTTTTTGTTTTAGAATTCCTACCATATATATATATATATATATATATATATATATATATATATATATATATATATATATATATATATATATATATTAAGTAATAAATCTTTTTAGTTATTTAATAATTTTATTAAAGAAATGTTCTTTTTAATAAGAATTCTGACCTTTTTAATTTTTCATGTAATAAATTCATTGTGGTTCTGTAATTTTATGTAATGACTCTTCCTAATTGTTTAACAATAATTAATAATAATAATAATAACAAAAAATATAATTAATTCTTTTTAATATTTTTAGTGCTTGTTCATGCATAACGTTTTCTTTTATTATTATTATTATTATTTAAATACTTAATTTATTTAAAAGTTTTATATGAAACTGTATGTCTTTGGTGAACTTTTAGCAGGCTGAAACAGAAAAGTAGAAATTTCACTAAAGGACGGCCCACTATGAAAAAGGCCTACGTGCGCAGACATTGATCCGGAATGGCTGCCTAGATGTTTACTTGAATGCCAGGTAGGTTAAATCCAGGTGGCCCCAGGATCCTAAGAATTTGCGGGCCGCAGTGTTTCTCCCCTCATCAGAGGGTTAATGTTCGTCCTTCGCGAAAGACCTCCTGCTCCTGATATCAGGGGCTACCAGAATGCGTCTACAGTTAATTTTCCAGAGACACCAAATCTACTTTTCAAAGTCGATATTTCTGTGTGAAATAAAATGAAAATTAATGGAAATTTTTAAGCAAGTACATCATTTTTACTAAGTGAGTGATTTCTAGCTTATGCAAAAACTAAAATACATAGATTTGTTTAGTGTATGTGTGTGTAAAATCTGATGAAAAAAAAAATGTATATATATTGAGACTTCCATTGATAAGATACAATATCCTGATAACAACATTACTTTGAGGCTCGATGGAAATTTTATACAAGCATTTTGTTTTAAATACTGTTACGTAAATAACTTCTAGTTTATGTAAAAACAAAAAAAAGCATAAACTAGTTTACAAAGAATAGATTGACAAAACAAAAATAATAAAAACTGTATGTCTGCATTTAAAGGGTACTCTGCCTCAGTATTTGATCTTTTTTTTTTTTCGATTATTATGTATTTATCAAAACATGAGTCTTGACGATCTTTTTTTTTTATCATTAACATATTCGAATTAGTTTTTCACCTTTAAAATTTTAATAAAATTATAACAGCTCTGTGTTTAAATGAGGTTTTCTGTTAAGGTTCATTCATTTTTACTAACAAAAATTTCATAGCTAAAAAATCCTTATAAGAATTTCATAAAAATAAATTCGTATTATTAAGAAATATTATTTGTACTTAAAAAAAAAAAAAAAAAAAAAAAAAAAAAAAAAAAAAAATGCTTTGCATTATGAGCATAGAGTTAGAAAATTTAATAGCCAATTTTAAGAAGAAGGTTAGCTAATAATACAAGAGATAACAGCGGAAATAACGCTGTGTACAAAATAAAATTATTTTTAATACTATTATTGAATTAGTTTTTACTTTAACCATGTTATTTCCCCTTTGATAGTGAGGGTTCACACTTTAGCCTGAGAAAGATGCAGGTGAATTCACTCGAAACGCGTTGCGTTTTCTTTGTTTTTGTCATTATTTAAGAAGTCTATACTTTATAACGTTATTGTCAATGCTTCAACACATATATAATATTTTCCTTCAATTAATACTGTAATATGTAGAGGATATGCAATAAAAGATGAAAGTTGAAAAAGCAAACTTTAAATTACGGGAGAAAAAATGAAATATCGTATAGAAAATATTTGTAAATTTGATAAAATAGGATTTTTTATTGCATTAAAGCAATACCAGTTTACCCTGGACAATTTACAACTGTGATTTCCTTGGAAGGAAAACAAAAGAAGTGACAAGTGAATGGATTGTGCTGTTTATAAGTACTTTTGGAAGTAAGTAATAAATAAATTTATAACTTTGTTTCAATTTTTATTGCATGAGAATTTAAAATTCAATAAGTAATTTTTAAATCTTGAACCTGTATTACTGCCATATTCATTAAATTTTTAATAAAATTATCTCAAAGAAAACATAAACAATACCAAAACACATCCTTTTTTGATTTATTTAATTAATTTATTAAAAGATTATATTTAATTTAATAAAGTTTTTGCATAAGCTAGAAATCACTCCCTTAGTAAAAATGATACTTGCTTAAAAATTTCCATTAATTTTCATTATATTTCACACAGAAATATCGACTTTGAAAAGTAGATTTTGTTAGTTTAGTAAAGAACTTGTTTCGAATAAATTAGAACGGATAAAAAAAAAAACAAGCAGTTCTATTTCTATTTCTGTTGTATAACGTCTTGCTTTTTGCCTGAAGAAGAAGCATTCAGGCACGTTGCTCTTTTTTCCTGATACTTTTATCTTGTATTTTAGAATTTTGCACTTTAATTTGTAAAATTATTATTATTATTCGAAAAAGAAACTGTTTTGAAGTTTGTGTCAAAGAATCCTGACTGAAGTAAGAGCTATTTTTCATTATATTTTTTGTATTTTTATTCTTAATTTTTTCCAATATTTTCAATATAAGACAAAATGCCTGATTTCTGTAAGTAAAAAGTGAAGTACTGGTAATTTAGTAATAGATCGTTGCAGTTATGTTTTGATTGGTGATTTGAAAAATGTCTCTAATTTTATAGACAGAAAAAGATTCGTTGTTGATTGTGATTTAAAGGACTACTGAAAAACTGTTGTTTTAATATCAAAAGTTAATCTGCTGTATATAAACGTTTAGTGTAGTCTCCATACTAAACTTTATATCTAAACAAAGTAAATACTAAATTTTTTTCAAAACATTTTTATGTGAATTTATAAAGGAAAAATATTTTCAAATGTATCGTTTGAAAATATTTGATTAATATACGAATCGCTTTCATTTTTAAAGAATGGCTTGTTTTTGTTTTGAAAACATCTTATACATATGCGATATCTAAACAAAGATCAGTCTGAAAAAACTAGTAGTTCTGCATTCTCTATACATTTCGTATTGCACATGAAAATTACTTAAGATTGATAAAATTGTTTTTGTTTTGGAAATATCTTATATGTATGTGATATGTAAACAAATTCAGCCTGTGGAAATAAGTAGTTCTGTATTCACCATACATTTCGTATTTCAGATCAAAATTAATTAACTTTAATAAAATTGTTTTTTTTTTTTTTTTTTTTTTTTTTTTTGAAAATATCTTATATATATGTATGATATCTAAACAAATATCAGTCTGAGGAAACAAGAAGCAATTCTGCATTCTCTATACATTTCGTATTGCACACGAAAATTAATTAACTTTGAAAAAATTGTTTTCGTTTTGAAAATATTTTTTATATATGTGATATTTTAAGCAAATATTAATCTGAGAAAACAAGTAATTCTGTATTCTCTATACATTTCGTATTGCATAGGAAAATTAATTAACTTTGATAAAATAGTTTTGTTTTGAAAATATCTTATATATGTGTGATATCTAAACAAAGATCAGCCTGTGGAAACAAGTAGATCTGTATTTTCCATACATTTCGTATTTCACATGAAAATTAATTAACTTTGATAAAATTGTTTTTGTTTTGAAAATATCTAATACATATATGTGATACAAAAACAAAGATCAGTCTGAGTAAACAAGAAGTTGTGTATTCTCTATACATTTCGCACTGGCACAAGAAATTTAACGTTGATAAAATTGTTTTTGTTTTAAAAATATCTTGTATGTATGTGATATTTAAACAAAGATCAGTCTGAGAAAACAAGTAGTTCTGTATTCCTTATACATTTCGTACTGCACAGGAAAATTATTTAACGTTGATAAAATTGTTTTTGTTTCGAAAATATCTTATATGTATGTGATATCTAAACAAAGATCAGTCTGAAAAACAAGCAGTACTGTATTCCCTATACATTTCTTATTGCATATGAAAATTAATTAACTTTGATAAAATTGTTTTTTTTGTTTTGAAAATATCTTATGTATATGTTATAGCTAAACAAAGATCAGTCTGTGGAAACAAGTGGTTCTGTATTATCTAACCATTTCGTACTGCACATGAAAATTATTTAACGTTGATAAAATTGTTTTTGTGTTGAAAATATCTTTTATATATGTGATATCTAAACAAAAATCAGTCTGAAAAACAAGCAGTTCTGTATTATCTGTAAATTTCGTATTGCATATGAAAATTAATTAACTTTGATAAAATTGTTTTTGTTTTGAAAATATCTTATGTATATGTTATAGCTAAACAAAGATCAGTCTGTGGAAACAAGTGGTTCTGTATTATCTAACCACAAATACATTTAAATTAATATTATGATTTCCCCTTTAAATAGGGGGGTCTTCTGCTTTTCTGCTTTTATTCTTTTCTCAGTTTCAAAGTGCAGTGATGTGTTTCAGAATATGTCAGGATTTTTAAATCAAGTTTATAAAAAAAAGTTGTAAGATTAAAATAATATTATACTAATCTTTTATATAATTCTAATGGAAAAAAAAAATATATTATTCCGAAATGTAAGCAATATCGTAAACAATATTCAGCAACACAACATAAAAGGAATGGGATTTATTATTTAATAGGTTATTGATTTTTTTTTTAGTTAAAAATTATTAAAATAAATCTAATTTTACAATTGGGATTTGTTTTTTAATTAAATTCATGTTTTACAAAATATGAAGCTGAGTTACTAGCTTCTGAGAAATTAAAAAAAATCCTTTTATGTTAAATTTCTATACTATGTGAAGATTTTAAAGTTAAAACTGACATTTTAAAATTTAAGTAGATACATTCTTATAAAAATATTGTGCTAATTCATTAGATGAACTATTTTTGTTTTTGAATTTTCATCGATTTGGTTTACAGTACAATGCCGTATTTCAGAATTTATCAAGTTTCCTAGGCTAAAAGTTTATGGGGGGAAAAATCAGAGATGATCTAAAGAATATAACAAATTTTCATATAATTCCAATAACAATAATTATAAAAAATAAAATCCGAAATGCAAAAAACGTTGAAAGTAAGACAAAATAATTTAGAAATTGTGGCAATTTTGTAACTCAATGTAAAATATAACATTTTTTTGTTTGTTTGTTTGTTTCACAAATTATTCTTTATTATTATTATTATTATTTCCGTTAAAATTTTTAGATTTTATGGTAAAAATTTAAAAAAAATCTAAACCCAAATAAATATATTATTGATTTGAAAAGAAAAAATTTAAAAAAAGGGGGGAGGAATTGAAAATTCAAGTTTTATAAATAAAAATGCACTTTATGACGTCACTTTTGTATATAAAACCCCAAAAAATAAAGTTTGAAAATTAATGAATTGTTATCGGAATTTCATTTTCGCCTGAAAATGTGGCAACAGGAAAGCAAATATAATAATAAAAAATTAAACATTTTTTTTTTTTAAATATGATTAAATTTAACCTTTTTTGCTTATCAAATGTTATTTTTAACAAAAAAAAAAAAAAAAAAAAAAACTTTCTTTATTTAATGAGATTCGCGATTTTTATATTCTTAAAAAATATTTGAAAATGTCCGATTTATTTTAAATATGGCGCCATTTTTCCATCACAATCTTTTCTTAATAATTTAATTCTTGTTTACTTCTTTTTCCTATTACTCATAATGTCATGTTTGACAGCTAACTCTCTTTTGTACACAACTGAGATTCATGCTGAATGTTTTATTAAAAAATGTTTCGAAAAATTAAATATTTCTTTTAATAAAGTGTAACAGAAATTCATATTTAATTTTACAAAATATAAAACAAATTTAGCGGCTTCAAAAAAGTCTTTTCATATTACATTCATTTTTACATTAATTATTGTTGTATGCATTTTTTACACCTTATTTTTTATTTATTTGATATTTTTAAATGAAATTACATACATCCCTGTTTCACATCTTGTTATTCTTCTTTGAATAGAGTATTTTTTTTTCCTTTTAAAATCGCTTGAATTCACAACCAACCCCGTAGCCAGAAAAAATATTTCGTTGGAGGATTTGGAGCCCAGAATTTTATTCTTGTCTCATTTTAGATTCAGTTTTGACTAAATTGAATTGAGGAAAGTGATAAGAGTTTCATTCATTAAGCTTTATAATAAATTCAAATAATTCAGTATAAGCAACAAAAAATTTGAGTAATTTTCATTGCAAATAAAATTATCTTATTTAGATATTTCTTTGCTGATGCATTGACATTAGTATCAACCATTGACTAGAAATATAAATTTATATTTCTAGTCAATGGTATCAACCAACTTAATGTTTGAAGTTTTGTACACATATTTTCACATGATTTACTTTCAGAAATGTCTTCCCCGAAACATACGTCGAAGTCGAAACCGGAACAGGTAAATTTCTGGCTATTTTAAATGACTCTCGCCGCATTTTTCGAGAGTTTGGGCTAAAAATGTCCGACGATCTGCATCAGACTGTTGCAGCCATTTTATTTGACAGCGTAAACATTCTGTTTTTACAGAGTTCCATTTCAGAAATTTTGAACGTATTCTAAAGATTTTTTTTTAGAAATTGCATTTATTTTTTCCACTTATTAATGGAATCGATAAATAAAGATACTCTAGCGTAGAATTTCGAATCTTGACAGTAGCTGATTTTAGAACTTTGATCGTCTTGGGATATTTATAGTCATCCTGACAAAAATTTCGGAGAGGAATCTTACCCTGGTGACCCCTCCATTTCGTACGGCCTTGTTCACAGAGAATTTGGTACATTATGATACGTTCTAGAATATATCAAGACTAACTGTTACCCGTAACTTCGTTCACGTAAGATTTAAAGAAGAATCAATCCATTAATTAAGCAAACAATTTCATTCCCTTTAATTAAAAATATACACTGCAATTAGCTAATTATTTATTACATTTTAAAGTATATATAATACTGATGATTCTATTTTGCATACTTATGTTTTTTTAATAAGATCATTTCCATTTCTGTCATGCATTTGAAATTACATACGGTTTCTCTAAGATTAAATGTCTTGAATAAACTTTCTTCCTTTTTATTATGACTTCTATTTATTTTATTTTACATTTATTGCGTGCATAGATATGGATTTAGATTCAAAGTTCTCTTCTCTTTAGTTCACTTCGTTTAAAGTGATATATGTTAATTAATATTTTTGAGAAAATTTGTTAATTAACCAGTCACATCACACATGATTTTGATTTGATTAGTAAAATCGAAAAATCAACATACACCATTATGTTTTTATACCAAATCACCTTATTTGTTAAGCAAAATGGCAGATAAATGCAATTTAAAAAATAAATTAAAACGTAGTGAAGTATAAAAGTTCAAAAGAAAATCATGAAAAACGAATATTTCACAATGCCATACTTTTACAGCGGTGGATCTAACAACAATGTCAAAATATTTATTACGCTCAAAATACTTTTGAAATGTAAATGCTTAATTGCTAAGCAACAGAGTTGCCTTTCACTTTTAATCGACGAAAAAATATCTAATGTTTACGACAAGAACATCCCGATTATGAAAGAAACATTGTTACATAATCCTATATATTAAAACGAAAAGGGATTTTCGTCAAATATATTTTATTGTTATTTAGGTTTATGGAAGAAGATTCGAAATTTGGGCGAATATATTCCAGTGTGAGTGTGTGTGGGGGAGGGGGGGGGGGAGGCGCAAAGAGTACCCTTCGGAGATATTTTTAAATATAGATTTAGATATTTTAAAATTTAAAGAGGTTATCAGTTATCCGTCTGACGTACCCCGGATAACCGGTAAATATCAGAACAGGACAACCGATTAATATCGTTTTTTTTTTTTTTTTTTTACTGACTTTTATACTGAGATTTTTCATAATCAAGGTGCTATTCAAAATAGGAGGGAGGGGAAATTTCTTATTTAATTAGTGGCATTCGCTCTTTGATATCCATGTGAACGATATCACAGTCAAAGACCTAGTCACAAATTAAAATTAAACACTCACAACTTTTACATCAACTTAATACATTTATTAAGTTTTAATGAAATCAAGACTGTGGAAGATTGTACGGCCATGGGACGTTAAAATTAAGTACTTATACGGGCGGTAAAGTCTGTGGAAATTACACTACTTTGCGTATATGCAATAAAATAATTTTTCTGAATGAAAATCGGCACATGAATTTAAATATGACGACCCTTTCACCTGCGTACGTTTCTCGTACGCACTAATCTTTGTCCACATAGAAAAAAAACACTCTTTTACAACATGAATCATGTGCAAATATACATATTAATTTATGTAAAACATAAAAGCATTTAAAAAGTTTAGATTTTATGGCAAAATTTTAAAAAATCTAATCTTAAACAAATATATTATTGATTAAAAAAAAAATACTTATTTGGAAGGGAATTGAAATTTTTTTATAAATAAAAATGCACTTATGACGTCACTTTTGTATACAAAAACCAAAAGTTAAAGTTTAAAAATGAATGAATTGTTATCTAAATTTCATTTTTGTCTAAATATTATGACAACAGGAATGAAATAAAAAAATATTTAGATCACAAAAAATTAATTTTTTTTTTCAAAATATGATTAAATTAAACGTTTTTTGCTTATTAAATGTTATTTTTGACAGTAAAACCTTTCTTTGCTTAATGAGATTCGTGATTTCTTATTAAAAAATATTTGAAAATGCCTGTTTTATTTTAAATATGACGTCATTTTCTAGCAAATGTTCTTCTTAATAGTTTAATTCTTGTACATTCATTTCCTTTTCCTATATTAACCCCATTACAATGTCGTGTTTTTTTTTTTGTTTTTTTTTCACAATAAACTAAAAATAGCCCCTAAACACCTCTTTTTTCGTACTAAAATATTTGCCTTATATAGTCCAAAAATGAATGACATTTAATAAAGTGAATATTACAAATGAAAATTAATGGTATCCAAAAGTTTTTAGTAACGAAGAAAGTAAACTTTTCTTGCCCGAGCGGCGTTCGGGAAAAAGTGTTAAGTGGTTAATCAGAACGCCATGTTAGACAGTTAACTCTCTTTTATACACAAGCCATATTCTTTTCCAATCTTTCATTTTAAAATGCTTCGAAACTATTAAATATATTCCCTCTATCAGAGATCCTTTAAGAATAAGCTAATTTTGGAAATTTCTAACAAGGTACTTAAATTATTGAGATACAGAGCTCTACTATTCTCTTTTTAAATGAACAAGCATAAGTTGATTTCATTTCAGACACTTTTATGAGTGACTGCTTGCTATAATTGACTGATTAAGATTTCGTTATCTCTTACAAATTACTTATGATCCACGGATTTTATTTTTTTGATCCATTAAAAAATGGACAAGCCATATTAAATATCAAGTGCCTAGCTATATTTTTGGCCAACACTTTTAAATTTATGATAATTTTTTTTTTTTATTATTCTTGATACATTTAAAACAAATCACATAAATTGATTATTTCAAATTTTCACCGTTGTGTCAGTTAGATAATATGACAATTCTATGATAATGTTCAGCTTTTTCGAGAATTGGATGCGTTTTGTGAAAACAATTGCTTAAAGAAAAAGAAAAGTTCGCTTCGTAACAGATGTAAATGCTATTAAGCGTGTTCTCAAATCCAAAAAAGCTACTTTCTGACACATTTCTGAATTCATTTTTGCTCGGAAACGCATGAAATTTGCAGTTGTTCTTATTCAGAAACTATGTAAGTCAAAATACGTTTTCCATTTTTTTTTTTTTTTTTTTTTTTTTTTTGTAAAGGCAGCAGATTTTTCAGAAAGTACTGTCAAATCCGTTTTGAACCGAATTTCCGACGCGGCAGCACGTGAAAAGGTAAAAACATCAGACATTGACCTGAAATACTTTAGATATGTTAAAAAGTTCTTCCATATCTACTGCCATTTCTAAAAGAAGATAAAAATGAAAATAGCAGATAATTTATCATAAAAAAGAATAAAAGTTGTAATACTTTTTCCCTTATCTCTCAATAATCCGTATTGTACAGTTATGAATACAAGTTATTACATAGCGTATTTTCTAGTTAGATAATGTTAGAATAAAAATAAATAACAATTTGATGTCTTTTCTTCGTTTTAAAATCATAAGTACAATTTGTTATTTCTCATTATTACATTGTTATTCAAAATATTTAAAAAATATATCCATATATAATAGTATTTATTACATTACTAAGTATATTTTGCATTTATTATATTTAAAAATTAAAATTTCTCATTATTATTATTTAATATAAACAAGTTACTTTTCATTAGTAACTAAGATTATTATAAAATATTAAAACAATCGTTTATATTTATATTTTATTTTGTAAAGCGAATCAGAAAATCGATCTTCACACTGCCTTTAAATAAAAGTGCTTTATTTACGACCAATATATATCATTATTCAAAATATTATTATAGACTGGTTTATATTTTATTTATTTTCTTGTTCACGATAATTGATAACAGATATTCATCTATTGTGATATTATGACTTCAAAAGTAAAAAACAATTAAATTCAAATAAGATATAACACATTACATAAATAGTAATCAAATCAAATACGTTTTTAACCGTTTTAGAAAGTTTTAAATAAACGTATCAATAAGAATGTGTGTTGTTATTAGGCATAAGGGACTTCTTGTTTTTTCTATCTCAGAAAAAATCACTTCAATCATTTTGCGAAAACTTCTGAAGAAGTAACACAAATTTGTATATTTGTTCAATGAGAACTTAGATAAACTTGTTTTTAAATCGAGCCCAATAATTTCAACTTCGCGAACTTTAAGTTGAGGGAAGGTTACTCAGACCACTCGACTAATGAACTTGTAAACCCGAAACGAGAATGTTTATATTCCTTTCATGTATTCATTTTTCCTGGTGGACCCCAAATTAATTAATATCATATAATGTTTCATGTTTTTAATAAAATTGAAAATACAGTGGATTCTTGTCACACGGGACACCATTTAATCTGGGAAGATGTTTAATAAGACAAAAAAATAGCCACTACTTTTATTTGAAAGAAATGAACAGAATGCCAATTATTTGGGTCAAATAAATGGAAAAAACCTTAAAAAACGCATAGCTGTTTTCTGTTCATAGATTCCAGGTTTTTATTTTTATTTTTATATTTTTTATTTATTTTTTTTTTTAATTCAAATATAATTTCAACCAGGAAAATAATTTAATGAAATGTTTCTTGTTTAAATGTGGTTATAATTAATATCTTTTATTTATTTAAAAAAAAAAACTGGAAGGTTGGCAAATATGAAAAAATATTTTTATAAAAGAAGAAACAAAAGAACGAAACGTTTCAGCTGATAAACTAATTATGCTTAATTCTTTTTATTCATAGGTGGACTTATGGATGTACTAATCGATAAATGGGAAGTATCCAGTCTTCATTCAAGAAGGAATTGTCCGTTGTCCTTTTGTGCTGATTTTGTCCGAACATACTTGCTAAAGAAACAGCGAAAAAATTCAACGGATAAATTCTTTTCGACATTCAATGGAATGCACATATTCTTTCCACTACATATAGCCGATTTAAAATTGGCTTTAAGGGTTTCGAAGTCGGTTAAAAATAAGAATTAGTAGTAATAGTTTTCTCTTTTCTGCTTTTAATTGAATTAGAAATGAAATTTTACTGCAAGTATTTCAAATTTTCATTCAAAACAAAACATAAAATTAATTCTGATTTCCTATAGAATTTCACCAAAGCAAAGATGAAAAATAAAGTAAAGTGTATAATGACATACTGAATGAATTTACTGATGGCATAAAACAGTATGCTTTTCTTTTTGAGGTTCATTAAAAATGCATCTTTATTTTTTATTTATGTTTTTTTTTTTTTTACTTTTAACTCCGCAACGCTGACCCTCAAGTGCTTTTGATTATTACTGCAACACTTACTGATAATACCTCCAATACTTACTGCAGTCCAATACTTACAGCAATATTTACCTCCAATACTTGGTAATTGGTTATTCAGATACTTACCGCATGCAATACTTACTACCTCGTTATTACTGCAATTACTTACTTACTAATGCATCACTGTGATGCAGGTCAGTCTTGCAAGTTTAATAGTTCTTTATTTTGAAATGTAAAATTTTAAAAATACCCAATACTTTTAATTTATTCACTAATGTTATTGCAGCTATTTTAGATTAAATGTGACATTTAATATTGCTAAGAAAACTAGTTGTTGGGGGCCACCGCAATACTTACCGATCATGGATATGCATAATATAAAATATGAAAATAAAACACGTGTAAACTATTTATAAAATGCATTGTATTACGGTGACTCCCAACGACTAGAAAGTTATATATTATTAAGTTTCGGATAACTAAGGTTACTAAACTTTAATAGGCTTTGTCGCACTATTACATTCTAAGTACATACCAAACTTCAAGCCTCTATCTCAATTCGTTCGGTAGATAGAGTGTTTAAAAATCGTAGCTTGATGACGTGATAAACTTTAAATCGAGGCTAACGAAAAAGACAGGCTACCGCGGTGCATTCCACTTATCTTTTTTTACAGACCGCTAGAGGGACGTGAGCCTCTTTTCGTACACCTTCATTGGTGCATTCGAGGATCACATGACTCCCGCGGTCTGTAAAAAAAGATACGCGTAAAGCACCGCGGCAGCCTTTCTTTTTCGTTAGCCTCGCTTTAAATGCTGTATTACTGAATTGCGTAAAAGAAACGTCATCATATCTCTAAGAACGATAATCGTATTAACTAAGAGTTTACTGCGTCGGATTAAGCGTCTCATTTCCAATTAAAATATATCTTTGAATACAAATTTGAATGAAATACAGTGTCATGAAAAATCGAAGAGTGTGGAAAATATGATTACAAATAGCTCTGCAACTAATTATCTGATCACCTTCATTCTTTATGCAAAATTTATGTTCTTTTATTGTCTTTTATATTCATTCCTTAAAATAAACAATTTCGAAATTTTTATATACCTTTTATCAGAACGAATATTTCAGGAGTCCGAAAAAAATAGTTCGGGATAATCAAGGTTACTGAAATTCAATAAGCTTCTTTTCATTATTACATACTATGGGCATATCAAATTTCAAGTCTCTATCTCAATTTGTTCGAGATATAGAGCATTTACAGACAGACGGGCGGCAATTTTTTTTTCTAAAAATATGTTTTTGGAATCTCCAGTGTCTGAAACGCGCAAATCCGTCAAAAAAAAATTCGATTTTTAAAATGATTACAAGACTTACCCTATACTACGTATGATGGGTAAGTAATAATGTATACAGAGGCTATTCGCACATATTTTAGACAATTTTCATGATATTTACTGAAATATTTTTTGTAAGTTAAATGTTCCGATTTATGTAGATTTATTATTCTTAACTACATTTTTACCCCACAATTTCCATGACAATAATGCATTTTGTAATATTGGAAGTGGTATTTTGTCCCATGGCTCTTGAACAGCTTTTCGAAGTCCACGAGGTCGACATTGGGATAATGCTCTTTTTAAAAATTCAAAATCGCAACAATTAATGGATGATACGTCATAAGAATTAGCAATGATATTACCTGAAGGGTATTAAAATAGTAAAACATCTTTAAATGCGTTTCTATTTCCATTTTCTTCTCGAAATTAAGAATGGAATATAATGTGTAGCTACTTACTTTGTCTTAAAGCAGTTCTAGTGATCGATGGCACTGTAAGTAAAGAGATGGTGTTTCATATGTGAAGATTGGGGATAAAGTATGTTCCTGATAGTATGTAAAATAATCTTAACTTTTTTTTTTACCATTCTCTTAGTTTTAAGTTTGACTCGATATACAAAACTTGCAATAATCATAAAACTTTTAGAAAAACTTTCAGTAGATTTCTTTGAATCATCTTACAAGATGTTTTTTCTTCTCTTTGATGATAATAAATGGATCTATTTCTGTTGCAGTCATTTAAATATACCCAAGCTTCATCTATTGTGGCAATTTTTTTTTCAGTTTCCTTTGGATAAATTATCCTTATAAAGAATTCTGCAGCATGTTATATATAGTTCTACCATTTGTACTTTGGAATTCTTACATTTTTACTCTTTTCTGTTAGAAAAGAGTAAAAATGTAAGAATTCCACTATTTTTGCAAAACACCGAAATCATTATCGTTATTTTAGCCTGTGAACAATTTTATTGTAGAGCTCTTCCAGGAACTCGAGCTAAAGAGTACTTTTTGAGATTGGTGAAGAAGGTGTTTATGTCACAAAGTTTAGTAAATGATTGCTGAAATTGATTTTGTGCACAAAACATCAAAATCATTATCGTTATTTTTTGCCTCTAAACAAATGTTATTTATTTTAAAACCTTAGTACTAGGAACTGAATCTAAAGAACACTTTCTTATCGTGATGAAGAAGGTGTTTATGTCACAAAGTTCAGTAAATTATTGCTAAAATTGATTTTATATACAAAACATCAAAATCATTATCGTTATTTTTGCCTCTAAACAAATGTTTTTTTTACATAGAGCCCTGGCAAGAGCGGAATCTAAAGAATACTTTCTGGTCGTGGTGAAGAAGGCGTTTATGTCACAAACTTCAATAAATGATTGCTGAAATTGATATGTGTACAAAAGATCAAAATCATTATCGTTATTTTTGCCTCTAAACAAATGTTTTTTTTACATAGAGCCCTGGCAAGAGCGGAATCTAAAGAATACATTCTGGTCGTTGTGAAGAAGGTGTTTATGTCACAAAGTTCAATAAATGATTGCTGAAATTGATATATGTACAAAAGATCAAAATCATTATCGTTATTTTTGCCTCTAAACAAATGTTTTTTTACATAGAGCCCTGGCAAGAGCGGAATCTATAAAGAATACTTTCTGGTCGTGGTGAAGAAGGTGTTTATGTCACAAAGTTCAATAAATGATTGCTGAAATTGATACGTGTACAAAAGATCAAAATCATTATCATTATTTTTGCTTCTAAATAATATTTTTTATTATAGAGCCCTGGCAGGAACTGAATCTAAAGAACAATTTCTGATCGTAATGAAGAAGGTAATTATGTCATAAAGTTCAGTTAATGATTGCTGAAATTTGTTTTATGTAATACTGTTAGCAAAGAAAAAGTTAATTTAAAGTCAAAATATAAGAATTCCAACGATAACAACAAGACTCAAAAAAAAATTTTATGACAAAAGTGTTTAAAGTTTCTTAATACCTTTGCTTCCGGTGTATCCGCAATAGTGTATGCATGCTACATTAGAGTTAATTTCATCTGAGAGCGAAGGGGTTTTAAGTTAGAATATTTTTCTATTATAATAATGATACTTGGCTATAAATTTGTATTGCTCTTGCAAGTTTCACTCATATTAGCTGTCTGATTCCGCAAAACATTATGCATAAAAAAACATGGATTCATTTATTTATATTGTAAATAAACAGATCAGGGGTCTATCTAGACTTTTTTCACAGGGTCCTGCTTTTGTGAAATTGTGAACAGCTTTTTATATTTGTGAAAAGTCTAATCGTAATTTTGTGAATTTGAAATGGTCGTTATGTTTAGGTTCTTGTTTATGCATTTTTGAGAAGATATATATATATATAAAATACATATATTTTCTTTATATATGTAAAAGTGACAGGTCGGATTTTACTTTTAAATGATTAATTTGTGAAATGTTTGGTTTAAAGATGGAAAAATTTTGTGAAAAACCTATTTTTAACACAAAGAATTTTGTGAAGGGTTCTGTTTTAAGGAAAATAATTTTGTGAAGGGTCCTGTTTTAGGGAAAATAATTTTGTGAAGCGTCCTTTTTTTAAATGAAAAATTTTGTGAAGAGTCCTTTAAAGGACCCAATTTTTTCCTAAACAGATCCCTACAGATATCTGTTCACAGTCAGAAATCGCTTTCTAGCGCTTTAACGCTTGAGCTATAAACGTACATTTTATGATGATTTGTGATTGTATAAGTGTGTTTATCACTCCTCAAAGTTTCAGCGAAGAGTTTTGAATCCTCTGGTATGTGGAGAGTTTCTGTGTCTTAGTGTACATGTGTACCTTTGAAACTCAATATTATAAACTCTCTTTCACATATACACTCTAAAGTACATATGAATATTTTATATGAAACTCGACAATATCCAAATCCATAATTGCAGTTTATTGCGTATAAATTCTTCTTTTTCCAGTAGTATCATGTTTTGGAAAAAAAAATAATAAGAAGAAAACTTTTTAAGATAATTTAGTTTTTCGCATATCTCTTAGTTTAAAACATAGCAAAATATACCCCTCTTTGTTAATATTCCGATTTCATTAATTTGTCAATGGATTGTAGGAACATAGACCTAAGTCGAATGGAGAAGGATCTGTGTAAGTTTGAAATTCACGAGAAATCTGATAAAATGCGCTGTTGTTGTAAAAACTAACTAATAAAATAAATATTAATTTTATGACGTTTTAAGAGGTAAAAGTGTTCTTTTTAATTTCAGATTTGTTATTTTTATTGTATTATAAATAACTTCAGAAAGAAAACTAATTGATATCAGTTTCTTTACATACAAATATTAATGATTTAAAAATACTCTGATAAGCTCGCAGTATAGTTTTAAGAGACCCATAAGTAAGTTCGGATTTTAAATATTCATAAAAAATTAATAAATTGACTTACCGGATTGCATTTTACACCATGGGACTGGATAAAGTGTGTAATTGTCCGTGGCAAATGAAAAAAAAAAATAGTCCAATAAGTCAGTTCACATTTTAAGATTTCATAAAAATTTAACAAATTGTCCTATTGGAGTGCGTTTTCACCATAAGAGTTGTTAAAAAGTTAAATTTTTATTTATCAAAATATAGTTCAAAATGTATTTGAACTATTTTTTGATTTTACATTAAAATATCTTATATTTTCACGAGTCTTAGGGCGCAAACCGCACTTCTATACGACAATTCGTAAATTTTTTTTTATGACTGTGCGAAATGTGAACGGAATTATGAAAGACCCTGTACAAGAGTGAAATTTGTGAATAAAGAAAAATTTCTAGCATCTTTATATTAAAAAAGAAAAGATATCAAGTTATTTATTATGAGGACTGTGCGAAGTAAGAGTAGTGCTGGGGGTAAAACAGCAATCTAGCGCACCCCCACCATCACTACTCACTTCCGACACTATTTTAGATTTTTTCTGCATTTAATAATTTATTTCAGAAGTACAAATAATTCATTCATTTTGTCTGTTTTCATTTATTATAGATTTTGCTAAGTGGAAGTGTAGATGTATTAATACCCGATTCGTATGAAATTGCTCGCGAAGTGTTTGAGAAATTTCCATCCAATATATTATGCTTACATATGATATTCTACCAGTGTACTAGATTGAGGAAATTTTTTATTAAAAATATTTATCACTTTTTCCGACTAGTACTTTTTCCTTTATTTAATCACTGAATGTCTGTCATTAAATAAAAGAAAGGTTATTAGACAAAAAGTGTTAGGTTAGATATTTTGGATAAAAAAGACATTTTAGATTTAAAAAAAAAAAAGTTCCCAATTTTGCAACACTGGGTACAACATCGAAGTGATTTTTTTTTTTTTATAAAAACATATCTGCAAATATGAAAAAAAATATTTTTTCATAAAAAACAGAAAAAAAGATGATTTTGAAAGGTGATGATGAAAAAGGTTGGTGAAATTTATGAATGCACAATTTCAAATTATTACGCATTAACTGGCTAGACTATTCTGACCACCGATGATCATAATTAAATTTTAGCTAATTCAAATTTGCGGAAATATCTTTCTGATGATGCAACGGTTACTTAAAAAAATTCAGTGTGCTATTTCCATACTTCCGTTAGTAACACGTAAGTTAACGTAAAGTACCTGCTTTTGTTGCATGCTATTTCAGTCTTTACGTTTGTAAGCACTTTTATATCACTATTTCCGAATTCTAATCGTCGGCTTAGTTAATTGTAAAATACCCAACGATTAGATAAGATGAAGATTGTTGGGAACTCTTCTGAAAATATCAAGCAGAAGCCCTAAAAAGGCAGTCAATAGCCACTACTGCATATTTGTATAATTTAATATCAAATCAAAACGGTGAATTAATTGCAGAATTTCAAAAGGATCCATTTTAGGAAAGCTTTCATATAAAGATCGTGCCAAGTTCTTCTAGAGCACTTATTACATTTTGACAGTTATTTGTGTACAGAAAATACTGCACGTTTTTTGAAAAACCATTGAGTATATCTTTAGTGTCACGGATAAACCTGATTTTAGCACATCCTGCGGTGAGCTATAATAAGGAAAGGCGAGGCTAACGAAAAAGAAAGATAACCGCGGTGCTTTACGCAAATCTTTTTTTACAGACCGTGGGAGTCACGTGATGATCGAATGCACCAATGCAAGTGTACGAAAAGAGCAACACGTCACTCTAGCGGTCTGTAAAAAAAGATAAGTGGAATGCACCGCGGTAGCCTGTCTTTTTCGTTAGCCTCGAGGAAAGGGCAGCTGACGTCACTGTTGGTTAAATTACTGCTGGTTCGCAAGAAAAACCTGTTCGTTCGTTATGACTCCTACTATATACATGAGATGGGGCGATTTGATTGGTCTACGTTAAACTGGTCTATGATATGATTGGCCTACGTCACCATAAGGGTTCTGCAATGATCGGTACGACAAAAATGTAATGGTAGATTGGTTGATGGAATTGTTTATTTGTAAACATGCCCTTTCCTTATAGGGCTCGGAAAAACTCCACCAATTTTTCTATAAAGAAATCTTTACCTTATTTAATCACAGAAATTCTGAGATTAAATAAGCTGAAATTTATTATACGAAAATAGTGGTGACATGGAGACTTTTTCAAGCTCCCTACAGCTCACTCTTGAAAACATCCCATCATGCAAGTGAAATAGAGATAAAACAAATAACTTTTAAACTGTGTCATCAAATTTGGCGATATATACTTGCGGCATTTACTCGAATTAAGTTTTAAAAATGTGAAGTACATCGAAAAAAAAAAAAAATGCAAATTCATTTAATTGGATGTTTTGGCAGATTTTGAACAAAATAAAAACAGCAGTGACTTTAGTTTTATTTTGAATTATTTTATTTCTAAAAGCTGTTAATTTTATTAACCAGGGATTCATATAAGCTGTAATTGCATTCTTTCTATAACTCTGGGGAGTGATTTATTCCCTCCCCTCTTACCCTAAGGGGGCCAGTATACACAGATCTTGACACAATTTTGTAAATAACATTTCCGTTTTTATGTATAAAATAAAAACTTTGCTGTTAAAAATGACCGGTTTTAAATTCTCAGATTTTCCGAAAATGTAAACACAGAGAGCAAAGATTTTAAAGAAAGTAAAAAGAAATATAAATGATATAAATATAAATTCAATCAGAAATTATTAAATTAATGTTTATATTTTTGTGCTTTGTTAAAAATTTTTCAGAAAAACAACTAATATTTGCATTAATTATGTGTTATTCATTCAAATGTCATTCATTCCACCATACATTAAGTTTTTTAATGAATCCTAGTGTATGTTTAAAATAATGCAACATTTTTTATACGATTAGCAAGTATTATATTACACTTATTGTAAAGTAAGGTAATTGAACAAAAATGTCATTTTTGAAATATTAATAAAAATAAATTGCAAAAAATATTTTCTAACTTGTCGACAAATAATGTTTAAATGTATTTAATAACCACCCAATAGATGGACTGCCTTCGTATTTTTGTATAATAAATATAGATTTTACACATATTATATAATTTATAAGAAAGTTTCGTCAGAGGAAAGCATAAAAAAAAAGTAAACGCACTTCCAACAGTAACAATATGCAGACGATAATGTATTCTTTTGTGTGGCCCTGTAAAAGAACTATATAAGTATTTCACACACTATTTTCTATAGAAAATATGCTTTAATAAGCATCAATAATATGTCAATTTCATTCTGTTTAAAATAGTACAACATCATTAAAACGCACTTCAAACAATTATCGTCAATAGTGTTTATACTTTTATAATTTAAACATAATAAAGTTAAGGAAGCCAATTTTTCAAAAGTTCCACCAGGTTACCAATACTTTAGATGTCTGCAGACGCTCGGACTAATTTTATTTCATTAGACTCAGTCTGGACTAGAACTGAGCTTACTTTTTTTTTCCAAACTCGAGGCGCGGCGGACTTGGAGTTTCTGGGCAGTGACGGGTAAGATTATTATTTTTTTTTCGCAAAAATAATAGTGATATTTTACATTTTTTGACGAAATATTTGGAAACTTATTTTGGTTTAATAAATAGAATACAAAGACATAAAAAAAAAAAAAAAAATCTGCTTTTTTTTTTCTTTAAAGAACTTTAAAAATCACGACTTTCTTTGAACATTTTTTTTTTTCATTAATTGTAAATTACATTGTTTTTTTTATTAAATCCTTATGTATATAATTGTCGAAGCGATAATTAATAATTTTATTAAATATTCCATGATTTGTGGACGTATAATATGAAAAATGGTGTACTCAAAAATGTTCGCAAATATGTACGCATTGTTCTTTTAGAAGACTTTTAATTGTAGGATGATGCTGATTAAGTAAATATCAGTATTATTTTTCTTTTCCCTTTTTTTCTCTTTCTTTTTTCTTTTTTATATAGAAACTAGGGGGCCTACCCCCTGCGAGCTACGCTCGCCAACCCCCGCTCAGACTTCGAGGCCTCTAAAAACATGACAGCGTGCTTTGTTTTAAAAATATTGGTAAATCTGTAATTGGGGTTCCATGCTTTTAACGTTTTAATGGGTCATTTTTTGATTATCATGGCCTCATACACAGCTGTTGCGACAACTGACGACTGTTTTCGGAATTGATAAGTAAAATCAATTACAACTTGAAAACCAGCTTGTATAAAATGGTTAGGTTTAAATTGTGGCAACCTGTCGGACTTTTATAACAACGATCTGTATTCTATTCTTCCTTTGCGTTTAAGGATGAGAAAAATTCCATCTGTTTGTGAGTAATATTAAGAACCACGGTATTAAAAAGTACTATGTTATAGACATTTTCAGCAACAGATTTTAATTTTCTCTCTATTTTAGTGCACCATCATGCATATTTTCATGTTATTTTAAATATGTAAATTATTTATTTTAATTAATATGTATATACGAATTTTCTAATAATTATTTATCATACAATATTAATTAAATATTTTGTGCATGCATGCCTGCATTTATTCGGCATCAATTGATGAGATATTTAAACAAATTTGCTATCCGCGATAATTTTACACCCATGTTATGTCACTTGAATATTGTCCATAAGAAAATCGGGTACTTTTCCAGTATAGGATCCTTTGCTTTTAGGTTTGGCGTATTTCGAGCTTCAAAAAGGGATAGATTCGTTAATATACATAGATTTGTTGCCAAAAGTTATGAAAACAAACCCAATGAACTTTTGGTACTTTTCTATTATTGGGGTCTTGACGCTTTTTTAAAAAGCTTGGCGCAATTCGGGCATCAGAAAGTGAGATTTACTGCCAAATGACATAAACAGCCATGGAAACAAATTCGACGATTTTTTTGTTTATATGCGTATTTTAATTATACGTATATTATTATTGTTTTTTCTATACAAATTACTTCTGATTATATATAAAATAGGATAAATGACATTTTACGCTAAACAAATTATATAAATATTTTTTTGCTCCTTTCTTTTGCGTTTACATAAATGACGTCATTTGGACGAATTTATTCAAAATATTTTCAGTTTATAAATGAAATTAAATGCTGACAGACGATTGAATCCTGACGATAGAAATGTGATTTTTTTTTTCAAATTTTCCTGAAAAACATAATTTAATCACAATGTCTTCATTATCGATTGAAATAAAAGATAAATTCAATTTTAACTTGAAAATGACGAATAAAAAGAAATCAATAACCCCTATCGGGATCCTTTTCAATTTTTTCCCCCTTTTTGTCACAAAAAAAAACTGAGTAATTAGTTGCCATCATTACAGAAATGTCATTAAAATTAAAAAAAATTAATATCTCGAAAACTAATTCCAATTTCAAAATTCTATTACCAGTTTTGACATCCGCGAATTTTTATGGACAATTGGTATTAATTTCACCATCAACCGTTTAATATTTTATTAAAAATAGCCCTGAAACACAATCAGTCGTTTGATCAGTCGTTTCATAAAATCGTTTCATAAATTCGTTTCATAAAATTGTTTCACAAATTCGTTTCATTAGGATTTTATATATATAGGGTAGATTAGGTTGGAACAGCTCTGGCTCGACTTTATCGATTTTTGTACAAGTCCAGTTCATGCAGTGAGAAACGGGCCGAGCCTGAAAATTTCTGCCCTTGCAGACCGATACATCATCAATCTCCTTCTTATGCAACATATACAAATAACCGTATATTTCATATTAGAGTAACAGTTCTTCGTAGGTGTATCGTTTTAATTTGTATAACGGAAATACGCGATTTCGGAGACTGTAATCGTAGACGTATGCATAACGGACTACCTTTAATAAAGTCATCCTTTTGAAATCAGTGTATATACATGGTTTAAAATCGAATAGTATTTTCTTTTCGTTAAATGTATTCCAATTTTATTTGTAATCGATTGCTCTAAACATGCACTGTTAAAAATTTGCAGAAAACTGTCCAGTCATTTGACCGTTTTTATAGAAAACGGTTACATAACCGTAATGTAGTGCTATTCTTTGCAGCAAACTGTCCAGTCATTCGACCGCTTTTATGGTAAATGGTTACATAACCGTAATTTAACTCTATTCATACCATAATATAGTCGGAATAAAGTTTAATTACGGTTATATAACCGTGTTCTATTGAAACGGTCGAATGACTGGACAGTTTGCTGCAAATTTTTAACAGTGTGGCAAACTTTCTCAGACTGCCGTGTCTTAACTGGCCACTTTTGAGAGTAACCACCTTTGGGATTAAATTGAGACCATTTGAGATTAATTTGTTCCCCGTACATAAGAGATCGCAGGAGTGACTACCCCAGTCGTCCACATTAAATGGGCGCCCACGGACGAAAAATAATTTCCGCACAATTTACCTGGCCTATGAATAACATAAAAATTTAATGGCTGCTAAAATAGCGCCCAGTGTGTCAAACGGGAATTTGTTCCAATCCCACAATTTTTTAAGTCAACTAAAGGATTGAGATCTGTTTATATCACAAATTTTTATACGGACTAAGTAGTAATTTATTTTTTTTAAACCATAAATTATAACTACCAATTCGCGCGTTCTGTCGTGCTATAATTCTGTTCTACCACTGAAAATTTTTTACTCAGATACAGAATCGGGTGTTCTTAATCCTCAATAATCTATATAAAACTATACATGCCCCATATATGTTCACATCTGTGTGTACAATACATATCTGGAAAAAATCAAGCACATACAAAATGGACTTTGATTAATTTTGACTTTAATTCCTCAAACACCTTATTACATTCCTCGTTCCATTCTATTTTATTTCCCTTAACGCACTGGATAACGGAGCTGTTATCGTAGCATAATTTTTGAAGAATCATAACTAACCGTTCCGAGACATGCTCTTAGTTGCGTTTTAGTCGTTGGGATAAGGAAATCTTTCATAGCTTGTAATTTCACGTCACTCGTATAAGATATTTTTCCTGAACCCACTTTATGTCCTAGAAACTTTACATGATCCTGTGCAAATTTACATTTAGATTGTTTCACGGTTAGGTTAGACTCTCCTAAACTTTTGAGAACCGCCTCCCTATCTCTTAAATGTTTTTTTTTTTTTTTTTTTCCGGTCAAATAGGAGATAGCGATATCATCGATATAGGGTACAGCAAATTCCAGCCGCCTAAAACTATTGCAATCAACCTACAACAATAATAAGCTGAATTGAGATTTAACCTTTAAATATAAAAGTCTCAAACGGAGTAACATAAGCTGCATATAACTCACTTCTTTCGTGAGTGGTATCTGAAGATATTCTTTTGTCAGATCCATAACAGTAATAAAAGTCGCTGCACTCATTTTTCAACTTTTCCTCAATATTGGATATAGAGGAAAAAATTCGGTCCTTGTCTTCGCATTCAGTTTTTGATAATATACACACGGGCGAGGGTCTTTGCATAAACTTTCGACTAAAATCAGTGATGCATAGTTTGATTGCACAACTTCAATTACCAGAGATTCAATAGTATCCGTATTTCTTCCCGCAGGATCTCCATATGCCTCGGGGACATCGGTATATCGTACGTCAAAACAATATCCATCTCTGATAAAGAATTACTCCCATTGTCCGTGGAAATAACTTTCTGGTGACGCTGAATTATAGTTCGGATGTCTCCTATCTGTTCGATTGACACACGCATTTCTAACTTGCTCCCTTTAACTATTTCCTAAAAATCTAATTGAGTGGGATCCACCTTAAGATAAGGTATTAACGTCTCTTCTTCTGTTTCTTCACTCTACTCCTCAATAAGTAAATTTATAAATTCGTGCTTATGATAGTACGGCATATATAAATTAACATTATAAAATTGTAGATTTATTCCGTTTACCGTATAAAACTGTCAGACCATACGGTCGGCCGTCCGCCAGTAAAATTTCTGAAGTATCCAAATGTGTCATGCGTCAGACAGGACCGACTCAAAATACGGACGAGGCCGTGGCCGAGCCGTTGTGAACCCGCCATGACGCAGGCTACCGGCAAAGATGAAGCACCGCCATCTAGACATCACTCCTCCTTCCCCCAAACCACACAGATTATTTTCTAATCAGATAAGAATTTTTTTTTAAATTAGTGTACTATTTCTATATTAGATTTACCACGTTTCTTAAGAATTGTATCCACATTTTTCCTTTTCCATAAGTTCATTTGTGCGACATATTTTATCCACACTTTTAAATTTATTTAAAAACCGTTTATTCCTTTTTAGTGCCAGACAGCTCTGAAACTTTATAAAATTCAACGTTTTATAACTCGGTTGAATTTTGGTGGTCGTAGAAGAATGGAACTTTTAATGTTGCACTTGTCTGAGAAAGGAGAATTTTTTTCTAAATATAACTTACAAAAACTGGAGGTCGTATAAAATTTTAAAATATGATTTTTTTTTTTTAATTAATGTCAGGACTACACTGTTAAACTTTGTGAGGTGGTTTGAACCAAATTTTGGTGCAGCAGTAGCTGCAACCATAAGATGGTGAGATTTCGTTCCAACATTGTGAGCTCCGGTTGACCCATAGCTCCAGACGTTCGAACGATATTTCACCATTTTATAGTTGCAATTACTGCAGCACCAAAATTTCGTTCAGTTTACCACAAAATTTCTAACAGTGTAGTTCATCAACCTGATCTTTATTTCTACCTTATATTGAACACTTTCTCAGTTTAAATTGCCGACATATCTCCAACATGTGTAAAATATAACTCAAATATTTAATAATATGAATGTACTAAAGGGTAACCGGAGCTCCAAATGTTGGAACAATATTTCATCATCTTATGGTTGCAATTACTGCAGCACCAAAATTTGGTTCAGTCTACCGCAAAATTTCTAAGAGTTCATCAACCTAATCTTTATTTCTACCTTATATTGAACACTTTTTCAGTTTACATTGGTGGCATATCTCCAACATGTATAAAATATAACTGAAATATTTAATAATATGAATGTACTAAAAGGTACTAATTTTCGTAAAAGCATGTTAAATGTATGAATGGTTTCTACGAATATATATATATATATATATTTTTTTTTTTTTTTTCAAATTTTACGGAGCAAATTTCTTTTATTATTATGTGAGAAATTTACAATATCTCGGAGATAAGAAAAAAGATAAGATAAGCAGCACATTTTATTACCTGAGATAAATTTGATTGGAGGTCGTATAAAACTATTATATGATTGTAAAATATGTAAAATTATTATGCATTAATATGTTCCCCCCTAGCTGTTATTTTAAAAGTGTACAACCAGTATAGTTAAATCTTTCCACCTTTTTCTTCTACTTTCACGCATATTCGTCTATTTAAGAAAAAGAAGAAAAAACTACATATATTTCAATCATCAAGTTATTTCGGTAAAAAAAGAAATAGCCATTCGACTAGAAATTAGGTCTTCTTTCAATTTATGTTTAAGAAAAAGAAAGTCTTCACACAGAAATTGTACCAAACTCTGGAAATTTCAATACGAACACCTAAGTTTGACGTTTGTTCGATAAATTTTACCTTCGTATACCAAATGGGAATTCATTCGATCAAGCAGTTTAGCAATTTAAAAGTTCAAAGCTTGGAACTTCCATTGCTAAATTCATTTCTAATCCTTCAAAGCAGATTGTAATGCTGATAGTTTTTTAAGCATAACTCCAGAACTACTTAGCGAAATAAGCTGTAATTTTGGTTTCGCATGTTTAAAACTTCTAGAAATAAATGTTTGTCAATAAATATCTATACACTCTAAAAACAACATTTTCAAAACTGAGTAAAAAATACTCAAATCTGACATCTGAGTATGTCGCACAGTCAAAAGTACCTCCAAATCAAAATTACTCAAGTTTGAAGCATATATATACTCATTTTTAAAAACATGCACACACTCAAGAATAAAACATCATGTGCTCCTATTTGAGTATGTCCATGTTTCAAAAATGTGAACTGACTTCTGTGTGCTCATGTTTGAGTATTTCCAGGTTTCAAAAATGAGTTTGAACTGATTCTAATTATTTTTGAGTATGTCCATGTTTCAAAAATGAGTAGGAACTGACCTCTATGTGCTCAGTTTTTTGTACGTCCATGTTTCAATATTCTGAGTATTTCAGAATTGAAAGCATTGAGTCGTCTAGTTTGAAACAAAAAGTTTCATAACAAAATGAAAATATCGATTTACTGAGTTTTTTTTTCCTTTTATTAAATAATATATGTTATTTTTATTTTATTTAAATTCAGTAAAACCTGTTAATACGGACTCTCAAGTGACAGTAAACAAGTTTCCATCTTAGCGGCTACATTTCTATTATAGTCCTATCATATTCTTTTTGATGTAATCATAAACCTTGAAGACAGGTATCCGTTAAAGATTATTCAGTTTTCACTGGCATTAGTGCATATAGTTTAAATGTCAGAAATGTAAGGGATAAAAAAAAAAGTAGAAATAGGCCATGTTTTATAGAATTTTGTTATTAAATCTGATACATATTGGTATTAGTTTTGCTTATTCATATTTTATTGATATTAGTTTTTCTGCTTAATATTTTATAGATATTAGTTATACTTGGGAAGTGAAAACAATGTGGAATTTATTTGAATCCAGGAAGACCTTACTTCCTAGAACACTTTTTCCGGGAATGACTTGAATGAGTGTCAGTGTATTTATTTGACAATAGTCTCACATCTCAGTGTATTTATTTAACAATACTTCAATCAGTGTATATATTAACATTTTCACCTGTACACCTGAAAGTTTCTTAAGATATTTCATTTTGACAGTAGTAAAGCGTGCATTACTGTCAGGTTTGAAGAGTCCAAAAGAGCTACAAAAATTTCCAGTGGAAGGGAAACTTATTGTTCACCGTTAATCTTTTAATGCGACATTATCCATTCTTGGTGTAGGGGTAGACTCCGTTTGAGTTTATATAATGGGAAAAAGGGATTCAGTATTATCTAAATAGAAAATATCTGCTTAAAATTATTGTGTTTTTTCGTATATAATACATATTTTTCTTTTGCGAGTAAAGTGGTTAGTAAAATCAAGACATATTGCTGTCATGTGATTAAATATATAAGCATTATGAATAACTTTTCTAGTTTTAAAATGAAATGTAATTTAAAAAGGTACAAAAATCAGTATTTTACTTGTAAATTTCAACATTCTAAACATATCTTACAGTAATACAAAAACACACGCCCATTTCATTTATTTATTTATTTATTGGAAAAAATTATGAGAAGATAAAAAATTATCAAAAAATAGTTTTACGTGAATTTTTTTTTCAGATAATCAATAATAGCAATAAATGTACAATAAAACATGAAAAGTTGACAAAACAATTAATAAGAAAATTCGTTAATACAAATTACGGTTGGTAACAGAAAAATTGGCAAACATATAAATATACATAACAATGTTAGGAAATTATGTATTAAAACATCGTTTACATTATTTTGTTCAAGAAACTCTAATTTACAAAATATATGATAGTTTATTTTTTAATCTTTCATCATTTCAAGAAATATACTTTTGTAAAATTATTTTCACTCCGACGGAAAAAAAAGAACGAAAAATCATGCGTCAAGCATAGATTATGAAACACTTCCAACACAGCCAGAAAATTGTAACGAAACTTCACCGTTAAATAAGGTGAAAGAAGGTATGTAAGTAAACAGTTTAGAAAACATACAACACATTGAAAAATACAGTTTTCGAAATTACCTTCCAGTATCAAAGAAGTGGTCGAATTATTTTGTGCAGCCCTGCATATAATCAACAGATGTGAATATATAGCATGATAAAATTTAGTTCAGTTAGAATATTCACATCTAGCAATTTTCGCCAATCGATGGAAATGCACTCGAAATCTTTTGTACAGCCCTGTATATTATATGAAGACTTTTGTACACACCACATACTAAGCTAAAAGGCAACTTAAAACTCACTCGCAGCAATTACCAACTGTAAACGACAATGTATCTTTTTCTTTGCGTAGCCCTGTATATGAATTTATTTATATTCCACAAACTTGTATTAGTCTACTAAATATAGTTCAGCAGGAAAATGAGTAACATTATTAAAAACTACCCTTAAGCAATTCACTCCGATAGTCTGTAATACTTACGAATTCCCTATATATAATCAACACCAACCGAGTTTATAAACACACACGTACTATGAAAAAAATTAGTTATACTTAAAAACGCAAACAAGTTGAAAACGCACTTATCACACATAGACTGTAAATATCGCACATGTACTGTAACCGATATCTTTTGTGTGTCTCTGTAAATAAGTGCAATGCACACAAGAGAGCAATTTATAGTGCACCTCAGTAATGCATATAATTTTCATTATGATTGAAATAGTGAAATATCAGTAAATTACACTGCAAACGATTTTTCCCCATAGAACGATGTGTAACAGAATTCTTTTGTTTGACCTTGTAAATGAATAATAAATGCTTTGCACCCCATATTCTACAAAAAAGTATGTTTTAATGCGCTTCATAATTATATATCAATTTCATCATGTTTTAAATGACGTATCATCATCAAAATGCAATTGAAACGATTATTTCCCATTGACTGTAATGTAACGGAATAATTTTGACTGTCCCTGTAAAAAAAACCTATAAATGCCACACACTTCAGTTGAAATAGAGAACATGCTATAGTAAACGACAATAACATACAAAAATTTCAGGGCAATCCGAGTATATTTACACGAGTTAGAGCACGGACAGACGGATGACGGCCAGACAAACCGAAGTCATAAACACTTTTCAACTAGATTGGAAAGTGTTAAAAAGACTCTAAAGGTAATTATATATAAAAAAAGACAAAAGTTTTTTAATCTAGGAAAATATAATATAATAACCACTAACGAAAATATGCAATAAACTCTCTCGAGTTACCCACTACTTCGAAAGAAGTTCATTATCTTTAGAAACCTCAGGAACCAATATATTTTTCAGCTATAAAGAAGCATTTATAAAAATAAAATTTCTTTTGCTGCCACTGATTTTCGGAAACGTTTTCGAGTAGTTTTTATTGTGTTTCAATCAGTTTTTTCAACCTGGAATATGGAGTTTTTTGGTGCTATAATTTCTCAAGTAAACATTTTTGTGTTCAATAAACACGTTTTAGAGAAACATGATAAATTAACAGAACTACTTAACTAAAATTCATAAAGATACAAATAAATGTAAATATATTGCTTGAAGGTGCGTAAAAACATACATAAAAACATTTAAAAGCACATTAAAGTCCTTTTAAAATCAAAACAACATATTCAACCGAACTTACTCGGTCATCATCAGTGAAAAACTAATAGTTAAGTTGAGTTGTTGTCTTTTCGCGTCTTCTAGCTTGCCCGGAAGAAACCATTTTATTTCAAGGGTGTGGAATATAAGGTGGGATGGGAAAGGTCATTCAACATTTCAAAAACAAGTACAGGTTAATCAATCATGTATTAATTCATTCCAGACTGCGTGGATATCATATGATAATACATCATTACAGACTATTTCTTTTTTAGATATTATTTCCAGCGACTCACTTAGTGGAACTACTTAACATTAAAATAAATATTATTAACATTAAAATAAATACTATTTTATTAATTTTGCATGTATGAATTCAATTACGCCGCTGAAAATGTTTACTTGAAAACCCATAGCATCCTAAAAATAGATATTCTGGTTTGAGAAAAATGATTAATAGTTTTCCATTCCATAATTCTGGTTGAATTCTCTTTGGAAAGAGTTGTATTTACTGATAACTCGTAAAATTTTAATACAGCTGAAGTCTGGAAAAATTATAATCACTTTAAAAACTACTCGAAAATGTTTCCAAAAATGAGTGGCAGTAAAAGAAACAATTTTAACTAAATGCTTCTTTAAACCTCGAAAATATATTCGTTTCTGGGGTTTCTAAAGTTAAAGAATAATTTTTGGAATCGTGGGTAACACGGAAGAGGTTACTGTATATTTTCGTTCGTGGATATAATATATTTTCACGGATTCAGAAACTTTTGTCTTTATTTACGAGTTTTGGTGTATATATGTAGATATTATCACATAAATCCCCATCAATTAGTTTCCATTCCATAATACTGCACTGCAAAAAATGACCAATGTTTCTTATTTTATGAAAATATGCTATAACCACGAACGAAAATATAATATAATCTTCTGAGTTATCCGAAATTTCAAACAGCATGTTACATTGTCTTTTGAATCCCCAGAAATGAATACATTTTCAAAATTTAAAGAATAATTTATAAAAACAAATTATTTTTAGCTGCCCGAATTTTTCAGAAGCGTTTCCGAAGAGTTTTTATAGTGTATTAATGAGTGTCCTCAGCCTGGAATACCTGTTTTTCGAATGCTATCAATTCTGAAGTAAACATTCTCATGCTCAAAAAAAAATGTTTAACAGACAAACATGCAAAATTAACAGCGTTAACAATAACATTAAAATTAAGATTATTTCTTTACTCATTCATGTATAAATTAACTTATGCGGCTGAAAACGTGTATTTGAGAATGGATAACATTCGAAAAACAGGTAGTCCAGCCTGAGGACACTAATTAATACACTATATAAACCCTTCGGAAACGTTTCTGAAAAATTCGGGCAGCTAAAAATAATTTGTTTTTATAAATTATTCTTTAAATTTTGAAAATGTATTCGTTTCTGAGGATTCAAAAGACAATGTAACATGCTGTTTGAAATTTCGGATAACTCAGAAGATTATATTATATTTTCGTTCGTGGTTATAGCACATTTTCATAAAATAAGAAACATTGGTCATTTTTTACAGTGTGGTTGAATTCTCTTTGGAAAGAGTTGTATTTACTGATAACTCGGAAAATCTCAATATAGCTTAAGTCTAGGAAGTTTAGAAGCAATGTAAATTGTTAAATTCCACGATTCTTGAGAAATTTTACTGTTTGATACTTTTAGCAAGACCCAGTTAAAATAACAAGTATCTAGCCCATCGAAAGACTAAAGCATTATGTTTGCATTATCATCCATTGCAATAATTGCAAACTGGATGAAAATCTACAAATTTCACCAGATGACATTGATCATTCACGAGGTCTTCCGTCGTGATCTAGCTCTTAAATAAATGTCTCCATCCTATTCAAAACTTTTCATCACTCGATTACATGATCTAAGGGTATATCCCTGTTCTCAAAGTAGTCTCTTTTTTTCTGCTTTTGGATAAACCTAATATCGGGTTTGCTTAGAAATAGGAGTCCGTTTCGAATTTAAATTTTCATAACATTTTGAGTGTAACTATCAAAAATCCTATCGTCTAGAAAATTAAATAAATGTACACTGTCATTAAGTTTGCTTATGTTGTATTTCAATTAAAAGTAAAATGATAGATGCAATGTTTAAATTTTTTATTTTTGTAGGAAAAGAGTTTCTGTCGATTTTTTGCCCCCTACTACATATTTAAAACAAGCGCTACGGGTTCGGATTGCTTGATTTTCAGATTGAATTTATTGATTTACTGAAGTATTTTATTTTATTTTTTTACAATATCCAGTTTAAGTTGTCTTTTTTAAGTTGTTTGTTAATAAAATTTAGTTTAAGAGAAAATAATTTGTTATGCTTTTGTTTAATGTTTTATCATATAAATCATTGACTGACATGAAATAGGTTTTAAACTTCCATTTAGTTTAATAATTGCTTTTCTACATAAACCTGAAAACTTTTCATAAATTTATTTCCTTTCTAACTTAATCGTTCACAACATTTTACATTGATTTCGCTTAAAATTGAATGCGTGAGCAAGAAGTGTTTTCTTGAGATGATGGAGAGAAAATAAGATATAAAAATCCCTGACGGCACGGCCTACAGGAACAGGTAGGTTTCAAAGACGCAGATCGTAGAGCGCCTATTTATTGGGAATTGCAGAAGAAATGACCTTTTTGCCATGATGCGGCAGTTGGGACGGTCCTGTAAAAAACTTATCAATATAAAAGTTGTAGATAATATTAAGAAGATTTATAATAAATTTAAGTGGATTTGATATCTTGTGAATTGACAAAGTTATGAATTTTTTTCTTCTAAAACCACTATTCCCCCCCCCACCCCCCTTGAGGTCATTTTTATCGATATCAAAAATCTGTCATACATAAATTTTCGGCCCTTTTTCTAGAAGTAATAATAACTTTAAACGGATTCGATACGTATCATAATTAAGAAGTTATGGGTTTTTTCTGTTTTCACAAAAAGCCACCCCCCCCCCCCTCTTGGTTCGATTTTGCCCATTAACGAGCTTGACCGAGATTTTATGCCTTTTGATTTTATGTATCAGTTTGGAAGAGATTTGTGCAGAATTATTGAAGTTATCGTGGCCATAAAAAAGTGATATAGATAGATAGATAGATAGATAAACCTTTGAACTGGGGGGTGGTTTTGGGTTCTGGGAGTCATGATCGGCGTAGATCTGCAAAAATTTTCCAGAAATTCCAACTATGGGGTGAATGTAATAGGTAGTATTTCTTACGAAATCTACCTAAAATATTTTCGCAGAAAAGAAAGATATTAAGCAGCTTTACACTTCTTTCTCAAAATTTAAAATAAATAAATTTAATTAAGCATGAAATTAACGTGTTAAAAATAAATCTAAACTTCGTGTGTGCCCGTATCCGAAAAAACTATCAAAATTCCACTAAATTAAATTTATCTCATGCAATCCATAATCTATATAATTAATTATCAAGATGTTCATATTTTAGAAAAGGATAATCTGGAATAGGTGGGATAATTGTTTTAATGATAAATAATTTGTCGAAAAAAGTATGAGTTAAAACTTCATTAACATACAAGGCAATGAAATACAATAGAAATTGTATATATTTTTTCTACATTTAAATACGGCAAATACTCATTTTTCATTTTGTGGGTAACAAGTAAATAAAGTGTGAACACCAGAGGAATATAAATCGTGGGAAAATCTAAATTCATCTGCTGTTGCTTTTACAAATTATTATTTTTCAGTTGGAAATTTAAGGAAAAAAAAAACAAATTCCAAGAACGTCAAAACCAAGTTTGGCTAAATTGGCGAACGAATCGTTGGCTTAGAAAAATTTTGACCTCTTAGAGGTTGCGTATTCACCAAAAAGGGAGCCCCTACAGCACGTACAGCATTTGTGAAGATTTCTATTTTTGTTTTCTTTTCTTTTAGATACTCTGTGGGACATTCCCCTGCAAGAAAATCTCCAGGGAAAAGATTGATTTTAAATGATGAATTAGGAGGACAGTCTTAGAAAGTCCATATAACAATACTGGACATTGCTGTATTTCTTGGTTAATTCTTCTATCGGAGGGGGGGGGGGGGAGGGGAATAGCGATAGTTCACTTGCGAGGTACATTAATTCAACCATTCCTGCGGAAGTCTTTTATTTATTAACCAAAATCGTATAAATTGACATTACCATAAGATAAAACATATTGGAGCCTTCTAAGAATGAAAAATAAATGTTTTAGATTAAATTATACAAAATTCACTATAAGAGAAATGATTGCTATAAAATTTAGACATCTACTCATTTAATTAATTTTTAATACTGTCCTTTGATTTCTAGATAAAATTTTATCTATGATAAATTATGCTGATAAAAAAAATGGATCAGGATGGCTTCTTATATTATAAACTCCGTCCATATGATAATTATCCGTTATTTTGAAAGTAGGACAATCCCATTTGTGTAAAAAAAAATCAGTTAAAGATAAATCATATTACAAATTAACATAAAATGTATGTTTTCAATTAATTCACATTAAATCAGTATACATTTGTTTCTAATAATTTATTTGGTCAACGATATTACAAAGGGGTTGATTTTGAAAGGGATGCAAGTCCACTTTGAATAGAATTATTTTTTATGTTACATAATATAACAAGCACAATCAGAATTTCACCATGAATACTTTTAAAATCTTCACTATCTAAATTAAAAAGGATAATTATGTGTATACAACTTATTACTGAATGTTTTTTCGCCTTTTTTCAATTTCGCCATGCATACTTTTAAAATCTTCACTATCTAAATTAAGAAGGATAATTATATGCATACAACTTATTACTGAATGTTTTTTTTTTCGCCTTTTTTTTCAATTTCACCATGAATACTTTTAAAATCTTCACTATCTAAATTAAGAAGGATAATTATATGCATACAACTTATGAATATTTTTTCCCCTTTTCCAATAAAATAAAATTTATTTTTTGTTTATTTTAAATTTTCTAAAGAAGAAGGAAATATTGAAATGAAATGAATAAGTAAATAATATAAAATATTCAATTTTTTGTTATTATAATTATATTCCATTGGAAGAAAATCAACGTTTTCATTAAATTATTGCTTTTAAAAGTTAGCAAGTCCATTGGCACATACCAAAAACCATGATTTTTTTTTTTAGATAACATGGATAACCATTATTGCATATTAAATCTACTTAAAATAAAACCACAGAAACTATAAATAAGTCTATTACTGCTTACAAATATTTTAAAACTTATTCAAATGCAAACCATTAAATATCAAGTACTAACATAATATTCACTTGCCCGTCTTTCAAAATGAACGGCTCATATATTATATATTCACAACAATTTTTTTTTATTTCATTCGTCAACGTGATTTTTTTTCCTTCACAAATATGATAAATCTTTAACAGCAGTTCAATGTTGCCTGATTACCACTTTTTCGTGATATTTGTACTCAGAAAATTGGTTTACGGTACAAACTTTTTCAATATTTTATTAAAGTTTTATGAAAGATTAATATTTTATGAATGAAAAAAATTATCGTTATCTTTCTGGGAATTCGAATAGTTATATTAGTAATATTAACGATAAAAATTTCATTTTTGGTTTTGTCAGAAAGTGAGCTTTGAAATTAGCATATACTCATTGATTTAAATATTAATATTTGTGTTACATGTATTTATAAATCTCCAAATAAGTATGCCATTATTTTCAAATCATATTTTAATCAGATTTTAATTATTCCTATCTTGTTCTTAAATCTAAATTTCAGAAAAACACATATTAAATTTAGGACTGTAACTATTGGGTGTAACACATCTAATAATAAAGCTAACAAACTTCTATTAAACATACTAAATCAAATGTACACGTATAATGCCAAAATGGATAATACACATTGCATAAAAGACAGTTATTAAGTGGTTTTCAAAATAATATTCTCAAGAATATGAAATCTATAAAAAATACAATGACATTCGATTTAGAAGATCTATTTAACAATATAGATTTGTACATATTATTATCAGTTCATTATTCAAAAAACTTCAACATATATTGTCAATGTCTGTACATGTGGATGCACAGTTCTTTTATATCCTCACTAATTTCATTATGCATAACAATTACATTTTGAAAAATAGCATAATTTATCTACAACAGGTAAGAATTCTACAAGGTGGGTCACCTCGAGTTTACTTGCAGATTTATATTTATATAATTATGAACATACATTTAGGAACAATAGAAATCTAATGTATCGACGTACAGAAGACGACGTTTTAATTGATGCCGATAATCCTAATACATCCAGTCTTCCGTTAAAATATCCTATTAATTTAGAATTAACAGCAATATTCTCTCTAATAATACAATTCACTTTTTAGACTTAAAAATTACACTGAATGATAACAATTCTTTAGTAACTGACATTTATAACAAACGAAAAGATTTTCAATTCAAAGTTAATATTGTTACACATTTTAAGGCTTATCTTCATTTATCAGTTTAAAGAAATGTACTCCATAATGATACGTTTAGAATAGAAAATTATGTACTTCTCATCTCATAAATAAAAAAAGTAATCAATTTATTTATGATGCATTACGTCATGGTTTTTCTAAAGAATTCGTGTATTATTTAATATACAATTACCATGTCCATGGTCTTTTTTTTATTAAAAGGATGGTACGGTGGATGGACTATATAGTAAGGAGGATGAGTGTTGTTGTAGGGACATATTTCAATTATTGAGTAATAATTATTGAATACTTATGACGGAGGCCGACGTTGTATTTGAAGTGGTAGCGCAAAGCTTCAGTAATCCGTTCTCATTAAAATCAAAATAACAATTTATTATATTGAAAATACATATTACATGAAGTAATATTGGTTAAAATGATGTTCACAACAATATTTTGTGTTCTTGAAAGCTTATAAACAACAGTATTATTTATTGGAAATGTCCATCAAGCACGCCACTGATTTAGGACAAATCAGAAATAATAAAATTGGATAAAGTTTATGTCGCGAGAGAATCTAGTTTATCGTCTAACAGTTTTTCGTGGTATCTCCTACGCAGAGCTTTAAGGGTGAAGCTCTCTTATACTAGATAACGGGCGTCAGCTCTTATCTTACTAGTGACAGTCCTCGGCGGATGTTTTTCGCATCCATTACCGAATAATATTCACAACCTAGGAGCGCGAGCCTTGTCTACCCGCCGATAACTATAATGGGATCCTTGTGTCCCTAAAGAAATAAATCTCTACTGAGATTCCCTCACAGCTAAGACTTTGGTTCCGAATCAAGATGATTCTAAAATTCTATCTAAAACTAAAACTGTCTAAAATATCTGTACATCAACTTATATAACTTGCGCTTAGGTCACACAGATCATCCTACAGTGGTATCCCAGAGATGTAAAACGACCTCAAGTAAGATAGAGTGACGAAATAAGAAAAGTGACGGTGTTAATTGGATGACTAAAGCATTAGATAAGGAACAATGGAAAAATCTGGGGGAGACCTACAACCAACAGTGGATTGAAAAAGGCTGATGATGCTGATGATGATGATGATGATATATACATATATATAAATTAACGTATAAATTAATATAAAAATTAATATATATATAAATTAATAAATATTTTAAATTATAGATGGCAGCATTATGCAATGTAGTACTTATAAATATCGTTTCAATGTAATTATTAATATATTAAATTAATCTGATGCAAAATTAGCATTGATTGGATTTAGCCGATTCTTAATGTGGGTTTAAATGTATTTTTTTTATTTATTATATATATCTTTCAATCACTGTCTTCGATTTTATAAATCTTAGTCACATATACCAAATGTTAAAGGTTTTATGCATCACTTTTGTTCATAGAGGGTATCGGATTTCCTCTAAGTCCACACAACTTTGAAGAATAAGTCTGTACTTTTAGTATGCTGCCACCACCGATATGACTACGTGATAACGGTCACGTTATGAGAGTATATTGAGAAAGACGAACTCTTTCAATTAAACTTAAACGAACAATTTATTTACAGAATCTTTACAAATAACAAGACAATATTTACACTTAAAAACGCGGATATAGCTGATCCGGTTCAACATTAAATAAGATACAGAAAATACTTTCTGTGTAGTGTTAAGCTACTCTATACCTCTCTCATGCTACGTAAATTAACCCAGAGTTACCCGAGATTAATATTAATCTCACAAACACATTATCTCTCCACCCCAAGAGACCTACTTCAACGCACGTGTACCAGAGCTCCCTCTGGAACAACCTACACGTCCCACTCACCGCATTAAAAAAACTAAACTCTCTCTCTGCTGCCACCACGAGACCACCATTCATAAACGGGGTTGGTTCCTCTGCCCGCACGGGTTTGTCCCCTTAAAAGAACGTCATCCCTTTATGATGCAGCTTTCTTCTTAGATAATGGGTGAAGCTCTTTGTCTGTCTTATCTATGAACTTTGAATGACAATAGAAAACTCCTTCCACTGTACTAAACATTCTTTCAACTCATATCATGTCACTCACCTACTTGGATTAAGATTCCAGATAAGAAAGGAATGTTAGTTTAACGCTTACAGTATACAGAATACATAAGCACACAAAAAGATAATATCACATAACAGTATTTCTAAACAGCAGCTGTCAATCAAAGCCTGAAACCCCCCACCTTAGCGGAAAATATGCCATTTAGGGGCTAATTTTCCCCAAAACTATGTAATATTCGAGAAGAGTTCAACAGTTCCTTGGTAGGTTTCTTCATTATTTTAACTACATACACATTTCAAGGTGTCTGAAAATTACCTACTGACATCTCTAATGAACCATATACAAATGTGATAACTAAAGAAAAAAATTACACAATATGCTAATACAGTTACAAAATACACACAAATATATATATACAAAAAAAATAAAGTTACACTAGGATTATGTTCTTTCAATGTCAGTCCTAAGGCTGATATTGCTGGAGGCGGTACTACTTTTTTCTTCCAGTCCTTCCTAGTTAACCTAATAGGTACAGCCCTTTTCGCAGTACACCCGCTTGAATGGCTAACTTCTATCTCTGATGTCTTAATTAAATTTTCTTCTAACCATTCAGGAGCTTGTCTGTCCAAGTCCTCTTTGTACGTGATAAGAACATTGTACAATTTTTGTTTTATCTTAACCCTCTCCGGTTTACGATAAATCCGATTTTTCTCCATTTCTACCATCTGTATAGGACCCATAAATAATTTCTTATTTTTCCTCAAGATTGATTTCATATCTCCAACTTGATTATTTGTTAACCCTTTTATTTCAAACCCCTTCAGGTCCTTAATTTCCGGTTGTTCTCTATCTAACAAAAGAGTTTTCCCACGGTCTTCAAACTCCCCGTCACTATCAAAGACAATATCAACTACTTTATTTTTAGCCATAAATTCTCTTATTCCATTTTGATACACCTACTTCTTACTCCCATCTACTAACTCAATTATATATACATGTTGACCTGTTTCCTCTTTCTCTCCATCACTCACATTCATTTCCCTCGTTAACCTACACTCTAAACAAGATCCACAAAATGTTTCAGCTTCTTTGGCCATGTCTTTCCAATAAAATGAATATTTGATTCTTTCTAACATTTTCATAACCGCGTGATGTTCTCCATATAAGGAAATATGTGCTAATTTTAGAATTTCCTCCCTTCTAATTTTAGGTATTATTAATTGACCTACAGTTTCGTCTATTAATTTCTCTTTATGATATAATAACCCATTCACAACATAATAAGACCCTCTGACCTTTTTAGCTAATTCCCAAGCTTTCTCAAAATCTTTGCAATTAATTTGGGATTTCTGAAATATATTTGAACTACTTTCCGTAACTTCATAAACCTTACTTTTCTCTACCTCGGCTTTTGCCTTCTCATGACTTTGTAAATTTATTGACCTGGTTTCTATGGCATAACGGTTATTCTTATCATTTTCTATCCTTTTACTCTCATTCATTTTATTATTATTATCTTCCTTACATTCCCTTTCTTCTGATTCTCTAAGTGATTTCTTGTGGTTTAACCCTGCCAATTCATTAGCCACGACAGGATGTAAAATTACCTGTTCTTTACTATTATCAGTTATCGCGCAAAGTACACCCTGATGAATTACATTGTTTTGACCGCATTTTGAAATAGCTAAAGGTAATTGAATTAACGGTGATTTAACTTCCTCAGCAAATATCCCTTGTAAATAAATGCTACCAGCCCCTCTTAGTTTCTCTGCTGGTACTAAATCTTTATGAACACCACTTATTTCGCAACCCGAATCCACTAATCCTTTTGCTATTTCCCATTTACACTAACCTCAATCTTCTCAAGTTTATTTAATTTCTCTCCAATAACTTTAGTTCTCCACTCCCCTTTTGCTATGATTCTTGCCGTAATTGCTCCCGTTGGTAATTCTTTAATTCCTCGCACCGAGACATTATTTATACTAGCCCTTGATTCTCGCCCTTTATTATTTTGATTACTTCCCTCATTTTTTTTTGTACAAAAACGTTGGTAATGACCTCTTAAACCACATTTAAAACAAGTAGGCGTCGCATCATTAGGTTTCTTATACTCTGGTTTTCTTCTCGAAAATGGACTACCTTCATTATTCCCATTTTGTCACCAATCACCACTAAATCCCTCATCTTTTTCCCTTCTAGACTCTACCTTTCTTTACCTCTATAACCCTTATAAGTTACCTCATAAGATTTGTGTTTAGCGTCGAAGAAATTATCACATTCCTTAGCAATTTTTGATGCTTCTAATCAGTTATTCTGCTGAGTTAATCCAATATGCGTCGCGGTTTCCTCATCTAGAGTATTTAACAACTTATCCGTGACAATTAACTGATTAACCTTCTCATACGTATCTGCACCTCTAATCTTACAGTAATTTTCCCACGTTGCTATTAAACGCGATACAAATAATACATGAGTTTCATTTTCATTCCTTCTAGCCTTCTTAAAATTTTCCAAACACGCCTCCGGTGTCGGCTCGTGTTCCCTTAGAACTAATTCCTTTAATTTCTCATAACTCACAATTTGTTCCCTAGTAGTATCAAATAACAAATTATCGGTCTTATCTCCTAACACATTTAATAGGATTTCAGCCTGCTGGGTTTCCGTTACATTTTTTGTTTGGAATGCTTGTTCTAAACTGTTAAAAACAGATTCCATCCCTCAGTCCCTTCTGGAACTTTGATAGACAAAGTTTTAACACTTTTAATCAATTTCTCTATGCTACTCTCATAATTAGATTCTCTAGTCCCATTAGAGTTATTTGCCGAACTTTGAATTTTTAGCCTTTCCAACTCTAACTCATGTTCCAATCTCAATTTTTCAGACCTTTCTTCTTTTTCTAACTTCTCACCCTCTAACTTTTTCTCCCTTTCTAATTTTCCCGTTATAACTTTTCCTCTTTTACTAACTTTTCTTGTTCTAACCGTTCCGTAACAATAGTGCTAGATAATTCGATAACGGCCCCTTCTTCATATTCGTCGCTCTCCACTATCTTTTTCTTAAGCTGAAACGTGGTATCATCTTCCGAGTATTCAATCCCCAACTCTTTACATATCGTCTGAAGATCGACCCTTTTTAATTTAAGTAAGAAAATCATACCCTCTACTGACAATTATTACCCCTACAACAATACTTAAGCACAATATCAAATTAATACTTCCTCATATCCTACCTTCATAAGTTACCTCCACATATTATACTATTTAACATATTTCAAATAAATAATAATAATTTAAATTTAAGAAAATTCAACTATTCCATCCAACTATTAACACAATGCATTAATTTCAATCATTAATCTTATTCGTTTAAAAAAATTAGAAAATCAATTCTAGTAAACAATATTACATCCTTTTCTTAAAACAATAGTGTAAAATGGCTGTTAATATCTCATTCGATTTAGCACAAATTTTAAATTGCACATAAATTATCATAAATTAACCACAACATTAACTTAAATTACCATCACTTACACAAAAAAACAGTAGGTTCAAGAATGTCAGTAGAGTAAAATTATCAAAACACCTTACCTCATACTTAATCCGCTGTGGCAATCCTCTGCTCACAAGTTGTTCCACGATTAATTAAATATTTCGCACTTTAGGTTTACTTTGATGAAATACACATAAGTACACTTATAACACGGTTAAAATATTCCACTCTCGGCAAAATCACTGTAAATTGATTCACTATACGACTATAGGGCACAAACAATAGTTCAATTCACTGAAACGAAGATAGGGCACAAACAATGTAGTTCACTTCACTGTAACGACGATAGGACACACACAAATCCACTGGACGATCCGGCATAAACACTCTGTAATCCGGCTAGCTGGCACTGGTCTTCGGCGGTTCTATCCCACCGCTGCCACCATTGTCGGATTTCCTCTAAGTCCACACAACTTTGAAGAATAATCCTGTACTTTTAGTATGCTGCCACCACCGATATGACTATGTGATATCGGTTACGTTATGAGAGGTATATTGAGAAAAAGACGAACTCTTTCAATTAAACTTAAAAGAACAATTTATTTACACAATCTTTACAAATAACAAGACAATATTTACACTTAAAAACGCGGATAGAGCTGATCCGGTTCAACATTAAATAAAATACAGAAAATACGTTCTGTGTGCTCTTAAGCTACTCTACCTCTCTCATGCTACGCTAATTAACACAGAGTTACCCGAGATTACTGTTAATCTCACAAACACATTATCTCTCCACCCCAAAAGACCTACCTCAACACACGTGTACCAGAGCTCCCTCTGGAACAACCTACACGTCCCGCTCACCACGTTAAAAAAACTAAACTCTCTCTCTGCTGTCACCACGAGACCACCAATCGTAAACGGGGTTGGTTCCTCTGGCCGCACGGGTTTGTCCCCTTAAAAGGACGTCATCCCTTTATGATGCATCTTAGTATGCTTTCTTCTTAGATAATGGGTGAAGCTTATCTACGAACTTTGAATGACAATAGTAAAACTCCTTCCACTGTACTAAACATTCTTTCAACTCATATCATGTCACTCACCTACTCGGATTAAGATTCCAGATAAGAAAGGAATGTTAGTTTAAAGCGTACAGTACACAGAATACATAAGCACACAAAAAGATAGTATCACATAACAATAGTTCTAAACAGCAGCTGTCAATCAAAGCCTGACAGAGGGCAGCACTGATGTTTTTAAGATGCATTCAACATTATCCGTGGTTTTGCGAATGTGTACCATGAATTAAATTATCCTTATTTATCCTCTTTTTGTTCACCATTTGGTTAATATCATAAGTGATATTTTTTATTAGTTTTTAAAATCGATTAGAATTATTGATACTTTATTGGCTATTTTTCAATTTGTTAAAATAACTATGATTTATTTAACTGCAATTGTAACTACACAATAATTTCATGCGCTTGTCAAAACTGATAATACGGCTGTGATGTTGTCATTGAATTGGTTCGCAAAGTTTTTATATTTTTCGATTCATTTATGATATTTTCATGCCGGAAGCCCCTCCAGGTGGTTCCGACTCGGCCTCATAAGTGGAAAAGATGACCGGAAGTCTGGCATTGTACGCAACAGCGTCGACATGACGGGAGCATGTAAGTGGACGAATCACCATCCTCTAACGGTGCCTGACAGGAAAGAGGTGGCTGAGTAGCAGGTGGTGCCGGAGGTGTCGTGCCCCGGGACACTGCTTCATAGAGCCGTTTCTCGGTCGTTGGGGAAAGAGACTACACGTGGTACCCGACGTGGAGCCCAACGGGCCATGTAAGCGGAGAAAAGCAGCTCATAGGCCGGGTGGTGACACGAGCGGCAATGGCTAGATAATGTTATAGGATCACTTCCAAAATTATCCAGGGCGATACGGAGGCAAGGACGGACTCTGAAGGGCAAGGAACGCTTGTGATTCCGTAGTGACGTTTGATTAGTGCGTGCGACGGCACGACGCAACTCTCAGTACTGGCAGACGGCGGAACGTATGTGATGTTAATAAACATGTTGTAGCGAAGTACGAATTTTTAATGGTCAACTGAAAAAATAATACGTTATAAAAGACCTTTTAAGATGAACTTGCGAATAGGCATTTGTATAGGCAACAACCCCGTACCGAAGTACATGTTTCTTTTTCGGTCAATGGAGAAAGTAAAAATAATAAAAAATATACTTACTTGTGATGAAGGAGACAGAAACATATTAGGCTGGAAAAATAACAACTCTGGAATGGATTAAATTCTTCTTTAATAGGTATTGAAACAAGGAAGAGATCTTGAGTTTTCACATTTTGGTCATGAAGGTCACAAGAAGAAATTCGAATACTGAGTGAACTTTTATATAATTCCGCAGAAATAACCTTTGATAGAAGTTGATCAGAAAACGTCTTTATAAATTTAAATAATTTAGTATTACTGCAAGCTTATTGCACGAGGACATCACCCGATTTTAAATACAAAAGAAAGTCCTTAAAAATGGCTTTTTTAAACCATAAAAGGTCTAACATCGTTGAAGGTAAAATTTGAAGCAGACAGTCCGGACTTTAAAAACAAAACACTATTACGCTAGATTCTTTTACCTGAAGCATCATACTGGACTCTGAATGAAAAATCCGTTTTATCCGTATAAATAACAAACAAGTAGGGATTACAAAAGATAACGAATGTAAAATTTTAAATGATTGGATTATAAATTAATGATGAAAGTAGCCAGACTCAAATCAAATTAATGTGGAATAATAGGTCAAATTCCATACGACCAGCAAATTAAAGACACACCCCCGACAATGAGAGAACGCAAAACCAGATCTCTCCTTTCCGCAAGCAACAAACGCAACGTCGGCGCTTGTGCAAACCATAAGCGCTTTGGCCAGGAGAGGAAATGAAAGGAATGCTCCCAATCCCAAGCCAATACGGGCGAACGGAAAAACGGCGGCGACGCCGACCAACGCAATGGGATAAAATAACAATAGCGCATTTTTGCTAAAACTACGGCACAGAACGATGAATAACATGCGCAAAAATAAAACAATGTGATAGTATTATCAGAGCGTAGACAACGACGTAAGGGTGAGGCTACGGTCTACTCGAAACTCCCTTCACGATCGTTCATCCCTTGCGATCCCTCTGCAGCAGGAGTAGTTGTGAGCCACTCTCGAGGTTCGGTCAATATGGATGGGAGAGACGCCCCGCTTGACCAGGGGCAGTTCGTGCCCATGTGGTACCATCGGAGTGGTCCGGTCCTAATGGTGCGCATTGCTCACCTGGGTGGTTTCCCAACCTGGACTAACCAAGAGGAACCGGGCTGAAGGCTCGTCAGTCAAGTGACGGCGTCCACACAAGAATCAAACTCTGGGTTGAAAACCAGTCCAGCGAATCTTTGCGTAGTCGGATCTTTCTGTGTCCGACAGCTGGATTAGCATGAGTCTAGCTACTAACTTTCACGCTACTAAACCCGGTGTGGGGTACTTCTTTGGCGCTTTAGAGGGAACTTTCCACGTCCTTCTGGGATCGTAAGTGGTGACTACGATTCCCGGTACCGCTGGACCTGCACGGTTAGTGCTTCTATTGCCAACGAATTTTTTCTCTCCTCTAATAATATCTGACCTTCGAAGGCTTTGGTAAAGCAATTTATCTTGGGGAAGCTCGGCATAAGGCCAGGGACCAGTTCCCTTTTGGGTTTCCGACTCCGAAGCTGTCGGGGGACTCTGGCACGTCCAAAAGTGTGATGTGATGGTGTACTAAGAGTTTTGGTTCCCTCTCAAATCGCAGCAACCTGTGTCATCAAAAGTTGGGTGCAGAGAAGTGATGCGCAGATGGCGGTGCTCCCTTGTCCGAAGAGCGCCTGTGTGGTGTCCCGGGTAAACCAGGCACACCTGGCTCCCTCGCAAGGATTCCGTGAACCTATAATCGGCGGTGAAGTACCCAGCCTCTCGGCTTGGTAGCTTGGTTTTATCATATTTTCATTACAATAGTTTGTGATTAATAATGTTTCCCTGTAATTCATATTGTGTTGATATTGCATCTCTTATGTTTTGAATTTCAATACTTATCCATTCTTAATTCAAATTTCTTTATCCTGTGGTATAACCCATGGAAAATGAGACCAATTGCTTGTCCTTCCCTACATGTCAACGTTCGGACGCCGTGAGAAAGCAAGAACCGTCGGGATGTCTAGCATGTGGCTTAGGGACCGACTCTCCTTCTGGGGTTTCGGCGACGAGGTCGCCGGGCAGTTCCGACGGTTCATCGAGTGTCTGTGTGGAAGTCTCCTCAAAGATTTGGAGCTTCCGCGCAATCGTAACGACCTTCGTCGTCACGAGCTCGGGTAAAAGGGTGGGAGGCTCCGCTGGATGGCGGTCCTCTGGACCGGCCGGCAGCGCGCTCGGTGATCGCCAATGCGCACGTTAAATGTCTCTCAGGACATGTGTCCGGTGGTCGAATGTCGCGCCGGGCGCTCCTCAGGCACTTGGCGGCGCATCTTAGTTTTATCCTGTGGTATCGTGATTGATCGGGCAATTTGAGTAAGGAAAATTCTACTTTACGCCTTTATTTACTCAAACAGAAATTAATTATGATTTACTTATATTGCGGAATATTGCCCTCGATAACGTGTTTTGCAACGTAATTTTCCATTTGTTTCTTGTAATATTTTTACATTATGCATGTGGGATTTTTTCTCCTTATACTTTTATTTAATCCCCCCCCCCTTTTTTATCAATTTGTGAATTTTACATTCTTGGATATAAAGTTTTATATGTATAATATATCTATCTATCTATCTATATATATATATATATATACTTGCACGCATTAAGAATCAATAAAACTATCTCGTTCTTTAAAAATTAAACATTGCGCATTAATTAGCCATACAACACCGCTACCTCTCCGTGCTTTTACATCTACCCTACCAGCCGTCCTATTTTTTAATATTATTATTATTTCTTTTTTTTTTTTTTTTTTTTTTTTTGGAAAACTATTTTGTATTGCATCAAAAATTAGTTGTTTAATATTTCATAAGGTGAGAAGAGTCTTTTTACTCTAAACATATGATTAAGAAGTATATTGCGGTAAACCGGAATATGAAGACTTGACTTAAAATGGGAAAAAGTATTATCTTGTAAACTTTGAATTTAAAATCTTTAAGTTTGTCATAAATGTTTGTAATAGTTTTATTATCGTGCAACATAAGTTTTTGGTCTAAAAAATGAATAGCATTATTAGATAATAGATCTTCCGTTAATTCCAAATTAGTAAAATAATTTACTGGAAATTGAGAAACGTTTGATTAGTCAGTATTGATTAAAATGATGTCATCAATATAACGATATAAATGATACTACTATTACAAGTGTACGCTCATAGTGATATAAATATAAGTATGTAAGTAAATTTGATGTGCACCCACCTTGTGGAATGCCGACTTTCTGTAAATAAATGGTATTAACAACTTGTAATATGTAGTTATTATATTTAAGGAAATTAGTGAGTGTATGAAAGTACTCTGCATCCATATGTATAGGAAGAGTCAATATGTGTATGTGCGTACTTATTTGCGCGTATTATTACATTTGATGTGATAAGTATACAAAAAAGACCTTTTAAAACTTTAAAATTTTATATCTATTTTGCGAAAGAGTCCAGTACACTGTTATAAATTTCTTAGAAACAGAGAAAACAGTGATTATCAGTAAATTTACAGTAATTCTCGTTTAAAAGCATTCGATTAAGATTTTCGATTAGTTCATACGTTTTTGTAGTAGAAGAAATTTGTGCTTATGAAATTTTGTACAGGGGAAAAGAAGATGGATAATACGATTCATTGCAATTTACAGCTATAATATTCATTACAGCTATAATATGGTAACAATAAATTTCTCATATTGATCATTTATACTATAATGCGCCGGTACGAAGTACACTCATATAATGTGTGATAATTTTCGCACAGTTTGGACAACAAAACCAAACAGTCGTCAATTTACAAAGTCTTAAGTATTTTTATAGATGCAAATATACAGAGTATAGAGGAACAGATGAATAACTGCAGGAACAGAATTGTATATTGTACACAGGATTTTATGATTAACAATTACGATGCAATGCCTATAGCAGAAATGAATCTAGGCTTGGCCCTTATAGTCTATAAAGTTCAAAGTGTCCTAGGATAGAAAATTAGATAAACTAGGTTGTCTTTTAGTAATGTTCAGTTAATCCCGTAAAAGTATTCATGGAAATAGGAACAACAGGGTCCATACGTTCACAACGCTACACGCTACGTTTCATTAAACTACCCAGGATAGGATGAGTTAACCGATAGCAGAGTCGAACTCCTTCTGCTATCAATTGCGCCTGATCTGCTGAATGAGTTCTTGTCAACAGCCTCTGAGAACTCCTCTTAATTCGATTCTGGATCTAAATATCTTTTCTCTATATCTTATCCTCTACCTATTTCACATCTCGGTTCAGGGGCCTAATACAAAACATCTTTCTGGCCACTCTTTCTAGAACGGGATGACAATATCCCCTTTCTAGCTTCTCTATTGATTAGGGAGGGTTTCACAATTTTATTATATAATACATTCGCAGATCAGCTGATGGGTCAAGTTGCTGTCCTTGGAAAAACTCTTAGAGTTTTCCCAGCTCATCATTAGTACTTTCCGTGATTAAAGGTATTGTCCACTTCCGTCACTGTAATGTCATATTAGAGATGTATCAGTTTCTTTGGTTTTTCCTCGCATGGTAATTGGACTTAGCTTTTATTTTGGCCAGAAAAACTTGGATATACTTGGAAATACATGTAACAAAACTTGGAAATACATGTAAACTCCTATGCGGAGTTTTATCTGTTTAGTAAGAAGTCTAGAGAGAAATGTCACACAATCCCGACGCATTACACTGTTAAAAGTTTGCAGCAAACTCTCCAGTCATTCAACCGCTTTTGAAAACGGTCAAATGACTGCACAGTTTGCTGCAAATTTTTAACAGTGTAGTTTCCTTCAGTTGTTTTGTAAAATTACAGCAATACAATGGTAAAAAAGGTGCTGACAATATTATTTTTAGGTAGATTTCCTAAGAAATACTACCTATTACATTCTCACTAAGTTGGAATTTTTGAAAAGTTTTTGCAGATCTACGCCGATCATGACTCCCAGAACCCAAAACCACCCCCAGTTCAAAACTTTATACATATATATTTATATATATTTGAAATTATGATTTAGGAAGTAATAATGTATTGACAACGAAATTGTAACCCTATATATATGTCACTTTTTTATGGACACGATAACTGAAAAAATTCTGCAAAAAATCTCTTCCAAACTGATACATAAAATCAAGGGGCATAAAATCTCGGTCAAGTTCGTTAATGCGCAAAATCGAAACAAGGTGAGGGGACATGGGGGCGGGGCTTTTTGTGAAAACAGAAAAAACCCCATAATTTCTTAATTATGATACGTATCGAATCCGTTTAAAGTTATTATTACTTCTAGGTAAAGGGTCGAAAATTTATGTATGACAGATTTTTGATATCATTAAAAATGGCCCCAAGGGGGGGGGGGGGGAAGGTGGGTTTTAGAAGAAAAAAATCATAACTTCGTCAATTCACAAGATATCAAATCCGCTTAAATTTATTATTAATCCTCTTAATACTATCTAAAACTTTTATATTAACAAGTTTTTTACAGGACCAACCCTTATAGCAAAAAAATAAATAAATAAATAAATAAAAACAAAAAAATCCCTGCCGGCTCCGCCTGCAATCAAGTTGGGTTTCGAAGTGGGCGGTTCCCATCTGCCGTATCATGGCAAAAAGGTCATTTCTTCTGCAATTTCCAACAAACAGGCGCCCCACGGCATGCATTTTCGAAATCTACCTGTGCCTGTAGGCTGAGCCGTCAGGGATTTTTATTTTTTAATTTAAAAGAAACAACAAAAGTCAATTGATGGGGGAAATAATGTATATGATTTCTAAATGTATTCAAATATATTAAATGCATTCAATATATTCGGTATTCAAATATAAGTGAATAAAAGGTATGCACAATATGCAAGGAAATAAAGTTAAGTTAAAAAATTTCAAATACGTTGAAGAATCCGTAAAAAATAATAATAATAATAATATTCATAGAAAAATATTATTGAGATTTTTATTGAATGATTCTTTAAAAAATAAAAACAAATTATTCAGGTTACTCATACATAGTGTTTTTTAACATCCAAATTATATAGTGTTACTTTATCTTTATTAAGATATGTTATAAAAGATTTCTGTTATTTTCTGTTAAAAGACTTCTGAAAAATCTATTGAAGGAAAGTAACGAAAGCTACAACTAAGTGTTAAAACCGAGAATATTAGAAACAGGAATTGTAAAATAGATATCTTAAATATTTCATACTAGATTCATTTTTCTTAAATGTAGTAAAGTCCGCACGTGTTTTGATTTCATTTTTTAATTAAAAATGTAATAAGTGATTCACCAACGATGAAAATCATTAACTATTTAAGCAGTCTTAATTAAATACCTATTAGTAACTACAAGTAGTTTTGTTTATATACTTTTTAAAAATATAACAATGCATTAGAAGAAAGGATGCTGAAAATATCTTTTTTTTGAAACATGAATTATTAAAAAGTTATCTCAAATATTTTATATAAGATTCATCTTACTTAAAAGCAATAAACTCCCCTCGGGATTTTTTCTTCTTTTATCAAAATAAAAAATGTTATCAGTGATTGAAGAACGGTAAAAACCATTAACTAATCGAACAGTAGTACCTATGCTACTATATTTCTAACTATAAGTAGTTAACTTCAGTTATTTTGCAAAAATATAGCATTGCAATATAAATTTGAAAAATGAATTATTTGAAAGTTATTTCAAATATTTTATTTGAGATTCATCCAACTTAAAAGTAATAACCTACCTTCGGGGTTTTCTTTTTTTTTTCAAAATTAAAAATGTTATTATTGGTTTAACAAGTACAAAAACCATTAACCAATCAAACAATCGTTTCCGTGAATTTATGTAGAAAAATAATTAGCATAGTATACAGATGAATAAATACCATAAACAATTGAAGTGTATTAATAAATCAGACGCCATTCATTGGTTTTGAAGAAAATTTCTACAGTATCCAATGCTCCCCCTCCCCCCCCCGTTTTTCTTATTGAAAGTTTTATTTTCTTCTCATCAACTAAAGTGCTACGGTAATGAATTATTTTAAAAATACACAGTGTAATAAAAAAAATTAACATTATTTTGTAATAATAAAAGAATTATAAAACATGTTTAATTGGCCGTGAAAGTGACAGGTTCAAGATATGTTGAGCTCTAACACCCCTCCCTAATCCATTCCTCAAACTATTTTAATCATTTAATAATAAAAATTTAAAACATTTGATTGCAAGCACACTTTAAAATTGTCATGATACAGAAACCCAACAAATATCTCCAAAACTATAAGACAGAGTTCCCAGCAAAACACGTCTGGCAATTTCCCTGACCAAATCCAAAAAAAAAAATTATGACCAAACGGGGCATACACAAAGTCTGCTTTAAATAACACAAAATAACAAGCATCATAAAAAAAAAAAAATTAGAAATTAGAAATTAGTATCGTAATAACAGGGTTTATACTCTTTTCACAGGAAAAAATTCAAGCACCTTTCCAGAAAATTGCAAAATGAAATTCTATAAAATGCTATAATGCAAAAAAACTTCATATTTGCCAGTTTTCAAAGCCATACAACAAAGTCTAGAATGTAAAATGTCATGAAAAAGTCTAAAAAATGTAGAGAACTTTTATCCATATTATAGTTTTTCTGCATTGCATTTGGAGGAATTTCTTGATCTTGAAACTGACAAGAGTCTAGAGATTTTTCAGAGGCGCTATATAGCGAGAAATAAAGTAACACTTTTCTGAAAAAGAAATGATTTCAAATTCAAATCCCCCACCCCCACCCCCAGATCTTTCCATTACTTTTTAGGAAATATTTGTAAATTCCCTGACTTTTCCTATATATTTTTAAATTTCCGTGACTTTCCCTGACTACTGTGAAATTCCCTGATTTTCCATGTCGCTGGGAACCCTGCACTTTAAAATTGTCAAGATACAGAAACCCAACATATATCTCCAAAACTATAAGATAAAAACATTTTAGATACAGTGTTTTATTATCAAACATGGTAAAAACATTCAGAATTACTCCCACCAAATTGTTCCATAGCTTCCTCTGACTTCGTTGGCTAGTTTGGTTAGGAAAAAGAAGTTCAGGACTTTGAAAAGTGGAATAGTTTCCAAGGAATCAATCCTTCTTTACTGTGTGTGGGACAAAAGTTCCTTCTTTTAAGAACCAAACACATTCTTTTCTTCAATGAAAAGGGAAATGTTGAGAAATGTACCTTTAGGTTATTTCATTCTCTTTGAAGGGGCTCAGAGTAAAAATAGTAACTTATTACAAGTCTGTGTAAAGGGGATATTTTCTACAAGTTTATCGTGTATTTGAGAAGTTTTGTAATTTTGTTATATTTTGAGCCAGTGTTTTTTAATATTTTATAGACGGTATGTTTAAATTTCACTTTTAAATTCAAAATTTTATGCAAATTAAACAAATAAATTTGTTTATCTATTTAATTTTACAAAAAAGAATTAGCAATAAATTTAAAAAAATATATTTAAAGAAATATTTATAGTTTAGAACTTACAAAATAAGCAAACTATGGCATGTGAATGATATATTCTTCAATATATATTTCTAAACTTATTAGAATGGTAAATCAAAATAAAGATAATGCATCATTTTTCAAACTTTTTTTTTTTTTAATTCTTATAAAACAATAATTGAAAATTAATAAGTTTGACTTAATAAACTTCTGAAACTCATTTACTTAACTTTAAAAGGAAAGACTTAGAATATTAAGAAAATAATAGCAAATAACGGGATCTTAAAATACTTGTAATATATTCCTTCAAAATATCGCTTTGAACTTAAAGAAGCATCCCCAAACGTCCAAAATTCTTTTCCCATCAAGGATCCAGATCGCCCCGGATTCAACCGGTCTCTTTAGCATCTTTTTTCCCACAACACTCCCTCCCCCTGAATAAGACATTGTCTGCTAGGCCTCTAGGCCATGAGTGGGCAAGGCTAGGGCTCTTTGTTACATATGAACTGCTTTTATCAAATAGAAACCCAAAATATTAACTAGTTCTATTCCAAAATTATAGAAATTAAATTATTTATATTTTATATTTTAATCCCATTACATTTTTGAACATATATTTTTTACAAGCGAATTTCATATTAACGTTTTTTTTTTTTTTTTTTTTTTTTTTTTTTTTTTTTTTTCTAAATGGCTATATTTTAGTATGTTCCTAATATAAATGTAAAACTTTATTCTAAACCTAATTATTTTGATTGAATATTCTTTTTAAGAAGTGATAAAAAGAAATTAATCTAATAATGGAATAATGCGATAATTTTATCGTAAATTAATATCTGGGATTATGAATTTTTCAGAACCTTCAAATAGGCTCTAACGGAGCGCGATATACAATATTAAATGAGATAAAAATAAATTGATATGAAATATCATCCCATAATACGAAGAGTGCTTTTTTACAGCATAATTATTATTATTATTATATTTCATAGATTTTCATATATGCATTTGCATTTTATTGTGTTTATTTTTTGCAATATATTTTCTTTTAATTTTTATACTATCTTTACCTTGGATTTTCACGCATGTGATTTCGTTTTAACGATACATACTATATATATATATGTATATATACAAAGTCTAGAACAATCACTAATGGCAACATATATGAGGACCCTAAGAAGCCAAGGGATACAGGTGACAAAATTTCGATTTGAAGTAAATAGAGTTCAAAGTTTTGAGTCAATAGTAACTGACTGAAATAATTATGAAACTGTTGCTTATTTCATAGTGGTTTTTGAACTCTTATTTCAATAACTGCGTAAAGAAGGTGAAGTACTTTTTTTTCTATTATTATTTATAGTGAATCAATATTGATAACAAGGAGTACAAGTTTCGAATGCTTAGGTAGTTGAACTCTAAAACGCAGCACATAATTAAAAAATCACTTAATTTTTGTTTGCGTACAAAAAAATAGCCTTATTTCCAGATCGTCTGTGCCCTTAGCTCAGTTTTTTTCAATTTTGTCTCTTATACCTCATAGCAAAAATAGTATTAGAAGGTCTATGCTTATACCCCTTGGCTTCTGGGGTCCTCATATATCTGCGCAATCCAATTTTCCGAGTGCATCTTGCTCGTTTACAAATGTAGTTTCTAACCACTTTATTTCAAAAATAAACACCTCAATGGTGTGAAACAGGTTCATTTAAGACAAAAGAAAAAGAGGAAGAGGTGAAAAGATCCCTTCAGCAATACAAATTTGAAAGTTAATCCCTTCCCCCTCAAAACTTCTTCACAAGGATTCCTGTTGCTCTTAGACCTAGTAGAGAAAGGATTATCTTTTGGGAAGAAAAGAATGTTGGACGGGAGGAGGGTTTGGGGGGGGGGGGGGGGGACAGGTTCACGTGCAGTTGTGGAAAAGTAAAATTCACTATATATTCCTAATGATTAGATAAACTCTGATTTCGAAGCAGTGAGGGCCGGGAGAACTGCAGCCCCAAAGCCACCTCCTTGGCTACGCGCATGTCTATGTCTTTTGCATATCTTTATCTGGCCTATTTTTAAATTCTTTTTATGTACTTATTTAAAGTATGGACTGTATAATCTAAAAAAGTAATAGAAGTTTAGAATATTCGCACTTCGAGAACAAAATTTACTTTATTACTCTCTTACTAAACCGTTAGAAATGTTCCCCTTTTCATTCAAAATTGTAGAAAACCTTAGAAAAATATTATTTGCTTGTTTTTATTATTTATTTATTTACAGATTTACTTATTCAACAAGACATTCGAGACATGTATGATCCTTTCAACTTTAAACTATAAACTTTTATTCCCGAATATATATTATTTTCTTCTGAAATAATGTTAAGGCTATTTATTAATGTTAAATCTTTTTTACGCTAGAGTTTGATGTATATTTACAGAGAATGTTTAATAGGAGACTTCAACTACATTATTTACATTAACCTATGGCGAAGTTTCTTCTCATTTTTTACCTAATATGTTTTTAAAAATTGAGTTTTTCACCATCAGAAAGTTGGCATCTGATACTGAAAAACTGTACTTTCAAAAAAATGTTTGCTAATTTTTAAGTGTTTTTTACAAGAGAATAAATTTTATTTTAGTGAAGATTTCAAAATTTACTTCATTAAAAGACAATTTTTGAAAACGCAACATGTGTGTATCAGACAAATATTATAATTACATCTACCTTAATTACCGTATATACTCGTGTATAAGTCGAAGAATTTTAGACGATATTTGGGGATTGAAAATGGGGGGGGGGGGTCGACTTATACACGAGACAGTAAAAAAAAAAAAAATAGCAATTTTTTCGCAGATATAATCAGTAGATGGGCAAGTCTTTTAAGCAATCGCATATGGGTATAAGTTGAAGAGAGAGATAAAAGCGGACAATGGTCATGTCCCTCTGAATGACAAAAAAGCTCAACAATAATGTCCCTGTCAATAATTATTCTGCACCCGTTTTCTTTTGGAATAGAATCCCCTCCAATACAGGGACATCCATTTCAACATTTTAATCCCCTTTTGAAAAATAATTTAAGCTTCTTCGGTTGTACATAATTATACAGTTTTAAAACGTTGATTTTTTTTTTTTTTTTTTTTTTTTTTTTTTTTTTTTTTTTTTTTAAGTTTGATTAGAAATGTAAAAAAAAATGTTTACTAATTTAATGAAAATTTATTATTTTTTTTAATCCTCGATTACAAATCCTTTTTCAACATATTACCTGAAATATGGTTCGACTTATACACAAAAATTCAATTTTTTCCAAAATTTTGCTTAGGAATTGGGGGGGTCGACTTATACACGAGTATATACGGTATTTGAAATTCATCATTTTAGGCATTAATGATTTCATGGATATCTTCGCTTTCCTAATAAGAAAAATAAATTTTTATAAGTTGGATAAGTCACTTTAATAGTAACAAACACAAGTGTGCGCATCGAACTGGAAAGTTCTATGGAAATTCCTATTAGGGAATTTCCTCCTCAATTTATCAATTATTGCTGTAACTTTTTGAGTTTTCACGCTATTTCACTAGTCTTTTTATATGAGTTGCCCTATAGTATTGACTATCAAATCATGATAAAAAAAAAAATCTGTAGTTTGCGCATACACGGTTAAAATTTATTTCATACAAATACCCATATCTCATCAAATATTCAATATATTAATACTTTAATTACAGTATACTATTTCTACGATTTTTTGTCAAGTTTTTGGAAAGCGATGTTAAATTCGGCTGAAAACGCTGCATGCTATTAAAAAAAAAAAAAAAAAAAAAAAAAAAAAAACTTTTGAATTTTTCACAGAAACGTTAACATCTTTACGAATATACGTGCTATGCTTACACAAATGTTGAAAATGACCTACATAGTCATTTTCTACAGTGATAGATCATTTTTAACATTTTCTATTACTTGGGTGATCGAAAATAATATTTTATTAATAAAATTATTATTGCCCCTCCCCAATTGTCCTCGCGAAAAAATCTTCACTGAAAAACATGAAGTCAAACATGTTCTTTACATCCTCAAAGTTCAAGGGCATTTCGGGCATTTCCTCACGAGTTTCAGTAGATATTCGACGAACGTCTGAAATTGGTCACTGTCCCTTAATTTCTGGACACCAGTGTAATTAATGCTCTTTCTTTCAAAAAATCGTCTGTATGCGGAGTGTCACATTAATAGAGGTACAAATTTTAAGAGTTTTTAAAGCGCAATACAACAAACAATTATTGTATAGGAAACCAGGATCACAATCTACTGATTCAATCAATATATACAGGGTGCTTCACTTCAATCTTTTTTGGTCATAACTTTAACAATGATGAAGATATTTAAACAATATTTACAACAGAATTAACAAGTTGTGTATAAAATGCGATGAGTATGAAATGACGAAAAGTGCTAGACGTGCACCGTAAGTTGCTCGGTACACTCTATGTAATGCCAATTACATTCTGCATCGGATGGCTCTGCATCGGTAAGATTTCAAATTCCCCTCGCTAAGCCTATGGTCGTGTGGTGCATTCGTATTTTAAAAATATCTCCTCAGTAAATTAATACTTTTAACTTCTTTTTTCTGTGTGCTATTCTTAAAGGATGCCTCTTTCTTTCTTAGTTGCCAAAATATTTCTAAAATATATACTTATCTTATAATTTTATATGTTAAAATCTTAGCAAAACTGAGTAAGATTTTAACACTTTACAAAAATATCCTCCAAGTCATCATACAAAATATTTCTAAAATATGAAGTATATATTTTAGAAATATTTTGGCAACTAAGAAAGAAAGAGGCATCATTTACAGGGGTCGATGCAGGTTTTTTTCTTGGGGCCCATTTTGTGAAAAGTAAAGGTTATTTTTGTGAAATTTACTATATTTTTGTGAAAAATAACATTTTGTAACGAAAGTTGAAATCCAGTTATACTCAAATTCAAACTAAGCATTTATAAACAAAAACTTTTTTAAATCCTTTTGCTGAAGTTTTCTTCTCTTGTGAACTTGTTTGCTTACAAATTACACATTTTAAAACATCACAAAATAATAAATAAATAATAAATGGTAAGTTTTTATGGAACAGAATTTTGTGAAAGGACCTATTTTAGTAAAAGGAATTTTGTGAAGGGACCCGTTTATCAAATTGATTTTTGTGAAGGGACCATTTTATTAAATTGATTTTTGTGAAGAGCCCATTTTATTAAATTTATTTTTGTGAAGGGCCCCATTTTATTAAATTGATTTTTGTGAAGGGCCTTAAATAGGCCCCAAATTTTGCCTGGATCGACCCCTGATTTAAGAATAGTACACAGAAAAAAGAAGTTAAAAATATTAATTTACTGAGGAGATATTTTAAAAATATGAATGCATCACACGACCATAGGCTTAACATTAGCGAGGGGAATTTGAAATCTCACTGATATGCAGAGCCTTAAACATAATTTATCGCTGACTGAATACGGATGATGGTCACTAAATTTCTTTTCGTGATATTGTCTTATTTAAAATGGTGGAAGTGGCAACTTATCTGCTTCCAGCCAGTGCTAAATTAGACTATCCAATTTTCGAAATACATATGACATTATATACGGTTTTCCAACAAAATTATTGTATATTTCTATCTTCGCGGTTTCATCTTATTTTGCACACAAAGAGTTAGTTTTGTTGTAAATATCGTTAAAATATCTTCATTATTGTTAAAGTTATGACCAAAAATACGGACTCAGATTAAAAGGAAGCACCCTGTAATTTTGATTGAATGAGTAGATTCCGACCCTAGTTTCATATATATAATATTTAAAAAGAGAAAAAATCATTATTATTTTTAAATTTTATCTCAAAAGTTAAAAGAATAAAACCATAGATAAATTTTCATTATAGTTACATTAATTTTCATTTCGTTATAGTTATTACTTTCATATCTTTAAAAAAGCCTCTGAACTTTAATTTTGTAATAAGAGACTGGCCGAAATATAATCTACCCATTAATTTAAAAAAAAAAAAAAAACTATGATTTATTTAACTGATAACTGTTTTTACTTTTCATTTGTATCATCTTTCAAAATTCGCAGAGCATACAGCGTCATCTACAGGCATTAATCAAAAAATGTCATAAGGTGAGCGATTAAAATAGGTCATAAGCAGTGGTGTAGTCGAAGAGACACGCGAGGGGATGGCGTCCCCTCACTTTTTTATTTTATCTCAAAGCGTCCCCGAACTTCTTTTTTTCAAAAGGACGGTAGGGACGCTTGAAGACGCAGACTTTCCAAACTTATTGATTTTTTAAAGCAGGGGTCTGTCCAGACTTTTTTCACAGGGTCCAGTTTTTGTAAAATTGTGAACATATTTTTATATTTGTGAAAAATTTAATAATAATTTTGTGAATTTGAAATAATTGTTACATTCAGGTTCTTATTTATACATTTTTAAGAAGATATATGGATGTAAAATACATATATTTTCTTTATATATGTAAAAATGACAGGTCAGATTTTACTTTTAAATGATTAATTTGTGAAAAGTTTGGTTTAAAGATGGAAAATTTTTGTGAAAAACCTATTTTTAAGACAAAGAATTTTGTGAAGGGTGCTGTTTTAGGGAAAATGATTTTGTGAAGGGTCCTGTTTAAGGGAAAATAATTTTGTGAAGGGTCCTGTTTTGAAATGAGAAATTTTGTGAAGAGTCCTTTAAAGGACCCAATTTTTTTCCTAAACAGATCCCTGTAAAGGGATAAGCACGCTAATCAATTAACATTTTAAAGAAATAAAGCACTGATTTTTAATACTTTTCAACAAAGTTGAAATGAGTTTATCACTGCCATGTCTGTCTATTTGTATGTTCTCCCTCTAACTTCTGTAACTTTGTTTGAATTGTGACAAAATTTATGTATTTTTTTTTAGTTTCTTTGCGTTATTAGCACTACTGAAAATGATATAACTTAATTGTATAGCTTCAATCTACAGATGGACTGACATTTTCAGACATGAAATAAAGTTTTGAACTTTCCAATTAGGGACAAGCTATTTAAAACATTACAAGTAAAAAAACTTTAATTAAATTAAATTAAACTTTTTAATTTTTCAATTATTTTTCTCTGCAGTTCAAAATGAAAGGTAACATTCAGTATCAAGTTTTCTATCGGTGACACAGACCCTATGTTTGGCAAGGCTACACCGCTGGTCATAAGATATAATTCGTATTTGATAATCTTCCAGCCTCGATTTTATAAAAAGGAGATGAATCTCTGAAGTATAATCTACCCATTAATTTAAGAAAATCATATATCTTTAATCTTCCCTTTCGCATCATCTTTTACCATTTGTAGGGACATATAGCGTCATCTATTGACGTTAATCAAAAAATGTCATAAGGTAAGCAATTAAATTAAATCATAAGATATTTGTATTTTACTTAAAAGTTCTTCGCGACGTGCCTCAATTTTATAAAAGAAGGATAAGTCTCTGAAATATAATCGGCACTTTAGATCAAGAAGAGCTAATGATGCTGATCTTTTTCATCTTCCCGTTCGCATAATCTTTTAGGATTAGTAGGAACATGCAGCGTCATCTATTGGCATTAATCGAAATGATAAGATGCCCATAGTTTATGCGCTAACCTCCAAAACTCATCAAAAGTAAAGTGAAGATTAATAATTTGCATAAATTATATTAAAGCAGAAATGCACATTTCTTTATTGTTTTCTATAAAATCACAAATTTCTGACCTAGCTACATTAATTTTTGGAATAGAAAAAAATTGTACTTTTAACGATTTTTTTTAATTAAATTACTTTAAAATGTTTCTAATTTTAAAATGCAGAACTTTCTTATAAGGAACAGTATTGATAAAGAAATTATTAAATTTTCGATTTCTGAAATTTTAATTTGCTTTGCAAAGCTCCTTAAAAAGTGAAATAACTTGCATAAACTAAAGATAATTAATGACTTCACAATAATTTCTTTGTAGATCTAAGCATACTGAAAATGAATTTATGTGGATGTCATATAATATATTAATGTCATATGGCTGAGAAAAATAAATTAAAAACTTTAAGCTATTCACAACAAACTAATTAATAATTTACAGAAAGTTAAACAAGTTACGCGTACTCCCAAATACCATTTAAGACAATATATATATATATATATATATATATATATATATATATATATATATATATATATATATATATATAGTCCCTAAATCTAAAAATACTAGATCTATTTCTTCTTTTTTAAGCAGTCAAACCTCGTTAACACGAACACGCTTAACGCGAATTACTTTTAGCACAAACTATTTCCGACTGCCCCGTCCAGTTGTATGTAATGTATTTAAGTTCGGATAACACAAGTTTCATCTTGAGTGTTCGGATTAATGAGGTTCAACGTGCTATCTTTATTAATTATTATAATTTAGTCTTAACCCTTGTTTTCAAGTAATATAAGCAATATTAATTAAATATTTAGATCTCTTAAATGATCAACTAAAACATCTATTTCTGTTTCTTTAAAATATTATACTGATTTCATGTAAAATATATCTCAAAAACTAAAGCAATTTCCTCTATTTGAGGTTGAGGTTTTAAAATCTGATCGCCTTCTTACCGAGCTGACAAATTTGCCCGTTGTTAGAAAAGGGGAACAAGATATTCCAACCCGCCCTTACCTGCGGAAGAAAATCCCCCTCTCTCTACCACCTCCTTCTACTACAAAAGATTTTATTGGTCAGTGGGCAAATCCATCCTATTTCATGAAACTATTTAAGCTCAGGTAACAGAGTAAAATCAGTTTTTTTGCTTTATTTCAATCACTTTTTCTTTCTTTTCCATTTTCAAACATTCATTCCTCTCTCTCAACATCAAAATGAGAGGCATTTTTCTATCCGTCCTGTATGCTCTAACAGCATTACTCAGTAATTTCTCACCCAAATTAGGCGAGTATTTCGAAAGGGAATATGATTACATCGTCGGTAAGTTTTTTAACGTCTTTATTGAATTAATAAGATAACAATTAAAATTTTTAATGTTTGAATTTATTTCATAAGTTGTCATTCAAAGTATATTTACAGTAAATCAGAATTAAATTATTATAGACTGAGTATGATGAATAAGAGTTTTATTATTATTATTATTATTATTATTATTATTATTTATTCAATAATATTAGGAGTGTTTGTTTGTAGGAATTTATAATGATTTCCCGATCTTTTGCCTAATGTATTTATTGTTTTGAGATTTTGAAATTTATTTTTCAATTACTTAAAAAAATTATTATTTAATGGAACTGAGTAATGTTCTGGATTCAGTATGATGAATAAGATTTTATTATTATTATTATTATTATTATTATTATTATTATTATTTATCCAATAATATTATGAGTGTTTGTTTGTAGGAATTTATAATGATTTCCCGATATTTTGCCTAATGTATATATTGATTTGAGATTTTGAAATTTATTTTTCAGTTACTTAAAAAATACATTATTTAATGGAACTGAGTAATGTTGTGGATTCAGTATAATGAATAAGATTTTATTATTATTATTATTATTATTATTATTATTATTATTTATCCAATAATATTAGGAGTGTTTGTTTGTGTAAATTTATCATGATTTCCCAATCTTTTGCCTAACATATTTATTGATTTGTGATTTTTTAATTTATTTTTCAATTATTTAAATATATATATATATATATATTTAATGGAATTGAGTAATTTTGTGCATTTTGTGAAAATTAAAAGTTATTATTTATTTTTAAAATTTATTATATTTTTGCGAAAAACACGGAAGTTGAAAAATAACATTTTGTAACAAAAGATGAAGTCCTGTTACTCGAATTCCAACAAGCATTTATTAACAATAACTTCCTCCAATAACTTTATTAACAATAAGTCCCTCAGCTAAAATTTTCTTTTCTGGTGAACTTGTTTTGTTTGCAAATTGCACATTTTAAATCCTAACAAAATAAAAAGAATCAAGGAAGACCATGTCTTTGTGGGATAGAATTTTGTGAAGGGGTCTGTTTTATAAGGAGGAATTTTGTGAAGAGACCAGTTTTATAAGGAGGAATTTTGTAAAAACTTTTGAAAAAAAATTCAAAATTTTTATGCCATTCGCAAAAATAAGTATTTTTCTCAATTTTTAATTTAACTTCCTGTTTCCTGTAAAATTTTATTATCAAACTTTAAATTAGCACATTTTGTACTTTTCGGCAATATTCAGGTATATATAAGTTCCTTATAATTAATATTATAATTATTAATAAGTTGTTTTTTTAATACATATATAAATATGCTTAATCTGCTGTTTGACAGTTTTTACGTGAATGTGTATAAGCATAAAATAGTTAAAATAGTAGAGTTTTTCATACAAAGTATTTTTTAAACGAGTTTATATTGATAGATTTATTTTTTTTTTCAAAAAAAAAAAAAAAAAAAAAAAAAAAAAAAAAAAAAATTTTTTTTTTCTATTTTTAATTAGAAAATCATAACAGTAATTCGAATGCCCTTTATTATTTTCGTCAAATTCTACTTCTTCACATATTTTTAAATTTTCATTGCAAAATTTGTAGCAAATATAGTATTATATTTTAACTATATGAATGTGCATAGCTATTTATATTAGAATATTTTTTTTCTTTAATTATGTTTATTTCGTATGCTACTCGAACACATAGCGCAATAATTAATTGTAATATCCCATATATTGATTGGTGTACATATTATAATCCTCCATATTATATATATTATTAGTATTACAGTATTCCATGCAGTTCTTTATTTTCTTTTTAAGTATTTCTTTTTAACTTTTAAGCCATTTATTTTAACACTGAGCTAAAAAAAATTAGTTATTTGTTTAAAAAAAATAGAATATATATATGAATCTACGGTCTGCAATACAATTTTTTACCTAGAAACAGTGCTGACATCTTGCGGAAAAACGTTCTTTTAACAAAATTTTAACAATATAAAACCACATGAAGAAAAGAAAACTGGATATTATGATTAGATTACGTGTTTTATTACTAAATTTTTAATTAGCACATTTTGTACTTTTCGGCAATATTCATATATATATATATAAATTATTTAATAGAATATATATATAAATATGCTTAATCTGCTAATTGACATTTTTTTACGTGAATGTATGTAGCAGAATTTCTTATTTATAGTATTGTTTTTAACGAGTTTATACTAATAGATTTAACTCGTCAAAAATAAAAACAAACATTTTTCTTCTATTTTTAATTTTAAAAAAAACATAACAGTAATTTGAAATCGATTTATTATTTTCGTCAAATTCTACTTCACATATTTTTTAATGGAAAATTTTTAGCAAATCTAGTACTATTATGTTTTATCTATATTAGTTACATGAGTGGGCATAGCAGCCTTAAAAAATTATATATTTATATTAGAAGGTTTTTTTAATTAAATTAATTCTTTATTCCGTATGCTACCCGAATACCTAACGCAATAATTAATTGAAATATAATAGTCCAGATATTAATTAGTATATATATTATATTAGTCAATATAACATATATTTTATTAGTATTATAACATTCCATGCGATTCTTTCTTTTCTTTTTAAGTACTTTTATTTGTCTTTTACGTAATTTATTTTCAAACTGAGCTGAATTAATTCAGTCACTTATATATATGCGTATTTATGCATGTTTTCGGTATCTATTTCTGCAATACAATTTTTTTAATATAAACAGTGCTGACATCTTGCGAAAAAATTTCCTTTTAAGAAAGATAAAATATGTGAAGAACAGAAAACTGGATACTGTTATTAGATTACCTGTTTCATTACTATTTTACTATTGTTTTGATTAAGACATTAAATTAGCGTTTATAAATAAATCATTTAAAGTTGCTAAATTTTATTCATAAAAAAATATGATTTTTTTATGATTTCTTATAATATTTTTAGAATAATTTAGTTGTAGATGTATTTTATATTACTCAAGGTATCTTATATTACTTAAAGAAAAGCTTTAATAGTAATTTTTTTTTTTTTAAATTGTAACAATTATATGTAAATAATACTTGGTAAAGTCTTTACAAAAATATATTTTTTTTTAAACTCAGTGAATTGATGAAAATAACTTAGAAAATGTTGTTTTATTCTGCACATTTTTTTTTTTTTTTCGTTCTGGTGCATTTAATTAAAATTGTTTACAGGGGTCGATGCAGAGTTCTTTCTTGGGGCCCATTTTATGAAAAGTAAAAGTTACTTTTGTGAAATTTATTATATTTTATGAAAAATAACTGTAACGAAAGATGAAATCCAATTACCCAAATTCGAAACAAGAATTTATTAATAACTTCTTAAAGTTCTTCTACAAAAGTTTTCTTTTCTGGTGAATTTGTTTTGTTTGCAAATTACATATTTTAAAACCTAACAAAATAATTTAATGAAGAGTATGTTTTTATGGAATGGAATTTTGTGTTGAGGACCAATTTATTGGAAGAATTTTGTGAAGACGCCCAATTTATTGGAAGAATTTTGTGAAGGCGCCCATTTTATTAAGAGGAATTTTGTGAAGGTGCTCATTTAAGAGAAATTTTGTGAAGGGATTCTAAATAAGCCCCAAATTTTACCTGGATCAACCAATGGTTTAAATCTATTATATTTCCGTGAAGGAATTTTTAACGTAATCAGTAAAATAGTAATAACATAATGGGTAAAAAATTAATAAATGTGGATTAATATGTCATCATAAATGAGAATTAAAATATTAGTTCTAGCTTCTGGACAGTTAGTTACCAAAATATCCTAAAGTGTTTGTTAGTTTTTCTTTTCTTTTCTTAATAAAAGGAACTATGTTTCTGAAGTAATGCAGTTCAAGGTTTTTGCTAGGAAATTTTTTTATTTCTTTATTTTGGTGATAGTGGGAATTATCCGACTGGTCCTTGGTCTAGTGGAAAATGTTCTTACACCACTTCGCCATGGATCCTTCGAAAAACATCGTCAATGTGTTCAAATGCATAAGCTTGAATGCACAAAATACATTCATACTAATTTAATTTTTTGAAATTATTTTTTAGAAATAATGTTAATAATGCGTAGGACAAACACAGGTGGGAGATAATCAAATATGTACTCTTTTTTTTCTTCTTTGCAGTTGGTGCCGGATCAGCAGGATCCGTTGTTGCTGCTCGACTCAGTGAAGATCCTTGCGTATCTGTCTTGTTACTAGAAGCTGGTGGTCCAGCTCATCCCATATCGGAGATACCAGCTGCTGCTTTCTTGTTGCAAAATGGCTATGCGGATTGGGCTTACAAAACTGTTCCACAGAAAAGAGGAGCACAAGGGTTTGAGAATAGTGTAAGTGTTTACTACTTTTTAAAAATATTGGTTTTGTAATTTCGCCCCCCCCCCCCCCGAAAAAAAAGATAAAAATCATACAATGACATTTTTAGCGATTCCATCCCCATTTAAAATTTTCTTTCAAAAGAATTGGAAAGACTTTCCGAAAGTGAATGAGAGTTTTTGCAAATGATATTTTATACATATTTTTAATTGCTAAAAGGTGTAAAATACAAAGATTATAAACAGCAAAGTAGGAGACTGTTAGACTGTGTTATTAGACTGTTGACATGTTTCAGCCAGCTCAATCTGAACCATTATCAAGACAAACAAAAATAGTCTTATAAATGCACGGTCTATGAAGTTATTTGAAACACAATCATTCAATCTTTCACATTTTTATTTTTTACTTGGGCGTTTATTTCCATATTTGTAACAATGGAGTAACTCGAGTCACAATTTTGGTAAAATAAATGATGCTGCATCGTTAAATATTGTATTTTTACGTGTTTCAATCTCTATGGTTTCTTTTATAATGGATTGATAGTATAGATTGCAGGGGAAAATTATTTTACTTTCACTGAAATTTATTTGGATGGTTTCTTCTTGATATAATTGACATTTTAGTTTTGTTTTTAAGTTGGTCAAATTTAAGTAAACAAGGCTTACCAAACACAGTGGAGTATTTGAGATCAAAATATATAATGCTTTTTATGTTGTACTGTCTATGGTGGCCGCGTTTTCTTCCAATGTTCATTTTTTTTAATCTAATGGTAATTTGCTTAGCTGTGTCACACTTAAATTAATGCATCTTACCTTCTATGAAAGGTGAAATTATGCGATTTCTTTCAATTATGTTGAGTTATGTATTGATTAAATTTTCTGCAAGATTTTTTTTTTTTTTTCGAGAGAGAAAATTAGTATGATTCTCCTAGCAAAAAGTACCCACAAAATGACTTTTATTCTTTAAAAAAAATTATAAACAATTTTATTTTATTTTACTTATTCATTTATTTATTTGTAATTCCTGAAAGCAAATTAATAGTTATTCCTTGAAATTTTATACAAGAATACAGGATGCCCAAGAAGTTTGAAACGCGGTTTAGTTTTTTACCTGTTGGAGATACATGGGCAATGTAATTTGCAAAAGTATTCAAAGTAAAATAGGAATTTAAAATATATGAGGGGGTCTGGATAAGAGACACTAGGAATTACTAAGCCGCATTTTTGAACTTCTGAGATATTTCAATTTGAAGATTTGATCAAATACTCAAATCAAGATATATAACATAAAGTTTTTTCGCCAATGTAGCATATTTGAAATATTCTGGCATTACTTTAATGATGTTACTGGTATGGTTTTTGTAAATTAGCTATCTTCATAGAGGGCGTAAACGTCAGGGGCAAAAACCAAACCTGGGACATATGCTGCCACCAAGTGACATTAGAAACAAATTATACGTAGGTTATTATAATTTACAATATTAAGCAACAGATTACAGTGTTAGATTTATTTCACCAAAAATGAGGCTTGGCACTTTTTTTCACCCAACCCCCTCATATGTTTGTAGGATAGTCCTGCTATTAATTTTCAAAACTCTTTTTAAGTTTTTATATATGGTCCTTAGATTCTCTATAAGCCGGGTTCATGCGGTCCTTGAAAGTGGTTAAAACATGATTGTTACACCACCTGAAAAACCTGGAGAACTTGGTAAAGTCAAGAAATTTCAATATTTTATCCAAAATCTGGAAAGTCAGGGAATTAAAAAAATAATAATAAATAAATAAATAAATATATCATGGTTATTGCTAAATAAGTGCGATCTTTGTCCCATGAAAGGTGAGAAAAATCCTCCCCGTTTTCACAACTACTTTTTTTTTTCTTTTTAGAAATTTCATCTAAATTGCCATGCTTTTTGCACTTTCTAATCTTACACCCTCCCCTCCCTACATACAGTTTACAAAATTTTAAAAACTCATTAATATACTTCAAACTCATTAATATAAATTTTCTGCATTATTTGTTATTTTGAAGTAACGATTAATACTTCTTATAAATCATTTAAAATTTCCTCAACCACATGCCTAAAATTTGAATTAAATGATTTTGTGATAGTTGCTGAAGTGATAGTTCTTACACACACATTTTGTATAACTTGTATTTTATTTATTTATTTGAGAAAACTGTATTTGAAAGTTTGTAACTGCCATAGATTATTAATAAAAACGCTTCTTATTATCCTAAGACCAAGTTTTTAGAAAAGTAATTCTATTATAATTCTATGTGGAAGTTTTTTGAAGTGTGGTGTGGAGGGGAGGATGCAGAAATGGAATTTTCAATGAATACTATCCGTAGTTGGAAAATTTTAGCATTTTTGAGTAATACGATATTTGTTTTAATTCTCAGTATATGCAACACACACTAAGTTGCTGAATTGAGATAGCAACCCTGTTAAAAACCCTTGATTTTTTAAAGAATCAATTGTTTCTGTTTTCACTTACTTAAACTTAATATTCAATTTTGTTGTAATTTTTTAAATGGTGGGTGGGGGGGAGGATAAAAGACTAGAATATTGTTTTAAGTTTTCATATTAAGTGCAGTCTCCCCCAGGTTTAAAAAAAGGGCAGGGTGCTGCTGGTGAGTAAAGGACACTTTTTATTCTTAAGGGCACTTTTTGGATTCTTGAGGGCACTTTTCAGATTCTTATTGGCACCTTTTTTAATTATAAAAGGTATTCTTTTGGTTTTTAAAGCCACTTTTGATATTTAAAAGGCAGGGCACTCTTTGTAAGACAGCATTGAGTCAGTTTTTACTATGAAAGCAAAATATTTAATTCAAAAAGGAGAAAGGGCACCTTTTTTTACTGAGGGGCAAGAAGGCTAATTATTTTACTGGAGGGGGCAAGAAGGGTACTAATTCTATTTATGAGGGGCAAGAAGGGTGTTATTTTGTAAACCAAAGGGCAGGCAGTGTGCAGCACCCTTCTGAAACTGTTTGGGGGAAACTCTGTTAAGTGGAATATATTTTTTTTTGTAATTTATATTACGTTTGAAAATATTTATTATCATAGTAAATAGACTATGAAAATATTGGATATATATAAAATATTGGATATATATCAAAATATCGGGCTTTGTCTTTATATTTTCAAAAATCTGTTTACTATCCCTGGTATTGAGGAAGTAGAGATAACCAATTTGGCCTCTTTTTTTTTTTTTGTATTTTTATAGTCTATAATTTAGGCAACTATTTTTGTTACACTTTCCCGGTATCAAACCTGCTCAAAAGTACTTCTGATATATCAGGGGTCGATGCAGGTTATTTTTCTTGGGGCCCATTTGTGAAAAGTAAAAATTCATTTTGTGAAATTTATCATATTTTTGTGAAATTCATTATATTTTTGTGAAAAATAGCATTTTGTTACGAAAGATGAAATCCAGCTACTCAAATTCAAACCAAGCATTTAATAATAACTTCTTTAAGTCCTTCTGCTAAAGTCTTCCTTCTTTGCAAATTACTAATTTTAAAACCTAACAGAATAAAAATATTTAATGGAGAATATGTTTTTATGGAATGGAATTTTGTAAAGGGGCCTATTTTAACAAGAGGATTTTTGTGAAGAGATTTATTTTATCAAGAGGAATTTTGTAAAGGGGACTGTTTTATTAAGAGGAATTTTTGTGAAGGTACCTGTTTTATTAAATGCATTTGTGTGAAGGGGCACTGCTAAATGCACTGAAGATGCATTTTTCTAAAATTATATTTTTATTGAAAAACAGCAAGATTTTTTTTTTAACAGTATACTAGTTTAAAAAACTATTCTTCCAATAAATTCTGACAATAAAAGTTAATTTGCGCAAAAACTTATCAATGAGTGGAGTTGATATTCTTACAATATCATTTTAGCAACTTCCATGGCACAGAGGAAAGGGCATCGGAGGAACAAGCCTTCTCAACTTCTTCATGTACGTCAGAGGCAATAGGAGAGATTACGACCTGTGGGAAGCACAAGGAGCTAAAGGATGGAGCTGGAAAGATGTTCTCCCTTACTTCTTGAAATCTGAGGGAAACAAGGAGAATGAAATATATGATGCAGGTAAATAAACTTATATACACAGTTTTTGAGCATTTGTATCTATCAATTGTCGTTTTAACTTTTTCGATAGTGGTCAAATCTTCTGATTCCCAAGCTTTCTATATTTTTAGATCGTTTCTCATGTTTATTTATTAGGTTGTGAATAGAATGCTGTAATTAGTGTGAACTCCTCAAAAAAAATTATTTTTGAATTTGTATTCAAACTTTAAACATGTTCTACAGTTGTAAGGCCTTGATTCATTTTCAAACTTTTCCAACTAAATATCCTGATTTTCAATTTATCACAATTTCACTTAGTCATTTTCTTCGTATTAATCTCTCTCTTATTTTTTTCTCGAAGTCTATTGAAAATCACGGGATCTTCTAGTGTAAAATACTGGTAAATACGTGCCAACTTAACTTCTAGGGTTTAACCTTACAAAGTAAGGATTTAGGTCAAATTTTGAAGTTATAAAGTTGACAGGTAAAATTGCAAGATTTTTTTTTTTTTTTTTTTTTTTTGGGGGGGGGGGGGGGGGGGGGCAAAACTTGAAATGATTCTTCAAATATGTTTTATTTATTGAATAAAAGAATGAAACTGATGCGCACATTATGTTTATGTTACAATGAGGAGTGTGATTAGGAAGGAGTATAGTATATCACAACAGCCAAATAGTAATGCAGGAAGTGATCCTATGCTAGGGAATTTTTAGTCTTATACTCTGTATTTTAAATATACTTCACAGCAATCCTGAATGCGAAACTAAAACAAGTTTTGAGATTTTTTTTAAATATGAAATTTATTAATTTTTATAAAATATTTTAATAATTAAAAGCATGTGAAAAAAATTGCTATTATTAAGAAAACTGCGACAAATAATTTTTGGGTAAAGCCAAATCAACCTTTTTAAAAATATAACAAAATAATTATCATTATCAGGTTTTTTTTCTTGGGGCCCATTTTGTGAAAAATAAAAGTTATTTTTGTGAAATTTGTTATACTTTTGTGAAAAATAATATTTTGAAATGAAACAAGAAATCTGGTTCTTAAAAATTCGAACCAAGTATTTATTAATAATAGCTACTTACAGTCCTTCTGGTGAACTTGTTTTGTGTGCAAATTAGACATTTCATAGGAATCAATGCAGGTTTTTTTTTTTTTTTTTTTTTTCTTTTTTTTTTTTTTCTTGGGAACCATTTTGTGGAAAATAAAAGTCATTTCTGTGAAATTTGTTATACTTTTGTGAAAAATATTTTGAAAAGAAAGATGAAATCTAGTTCCTAAAAATTCTAACCAAGCATTTATTAATAATAGCTACTTCTAGTCCTTCTGGTGAACTTGTTTTGTTTGCAAATTAGAAATTTCAAGGATGGATGCAGGGGTTTTTTCTTGGGACCCATTTTGTAAAAAAATCCTAGTTTTGCAAAATTCATTATATTTTTGTGAAAAATAACATTTTGTAACGAAATATGGAATGAGAAAGATGAAATCTAGTTCCTAAAAATTCTAACCAAGCATTTATTAATAATAGCTACTTCTAGTCCTTCTAGTGAACTTGTTTTGTTTGCAAATTAGAAATTTCAAGGATGGATGCAGGGTTTTTTTCTTGGGACCCATTTTGTGAAAAAATCCTAGTTTTGCAAATTTCATTATATTTTTGTGAAAAAATAACATTTTGTAACGAAATATGGAATGAGAAAGTTAACTACTCAAATTCAAACGAAGCATTTAATAATTCCTTCTTTAAATCCTTCTGCTAAAGTTTTCCTTTTCGGTGAACTTGTTTTATTTGCAAATTACACATTTTAAAACATAGCAAAATAAAAACAATTAATGAAGAGTATGTTTTTATGGAATGGAATTTTGTGAAGGGGTCTGTTTTATTAAAATTAATTTTGTGAAGGTCCTGTTTTGTTAAATGGATTTTTGTGAAGGGTCCCTAATTAGACCTCAATTTTTTTCTGCATCGACCCCTGCAGTTTAAAACTTAATAAAATAAAAATAATTAATGAAGAGTGTTTTTATGGAATAGAATTTTGTGAAGTGACCTATTTTGTTAAGAGGAATTTTGTGAATGGATCTCTTTTATTAAGATGAATTTTGTAAAGAACCTGTTTTATTAAGAGGAATTTTGTGAAAAGGGACCCTTTTATTAAGAAAAATTTTGTGTAAGGGCCTCTTTTATTAAGAGGAATTTTGTGAATGGATCTCTTTTATTAAGATGAATTTTGTAAATAACCTGCTTTATTAAGAAGAATTTTGTGTAATGTCTTCTTTTATTAAGAGGAATTTTCATGAAGAGGCCCTAAACAGGCCCCAAATTTTGCCTGAATCGACCCCTGTCAGTGAAGTGAGTCGATATTTTAGCAGGTATGCTGGTGTGTAGAAGAGATGTCCATTGTGATACCCGTGAGTGCCATGGCGACCTTTGAAGTTTTTGTTTCGCCCTTCGAATGTTTCCTGTTTCAAGCTTCTTTAAAAATTTAAGATGCTTGGCTTAAAAATCATTTAATTGTGAGAGATTACTTTTTAATTAAAGGCAGCATTACAGATTTTTTTCCATGCAAACATTTTTGAAATTGCCCACCCCCTCCAGAAAAATTAGAACTATATTAATAATTTTTTACTGTATCTTTTTAATACCCGTGCATATTTAGAGGTTCTTACATAGACCTCCTTCCAGCTTTTACACTTTCGGTGTAAAATGTACACTTTTTGAACATTTTTTACACTTAGGGCACACATTTTTACACTTTCTTGCAAAGTTTCTTCCAAGTTTAATTTTTCAATCCTTAATTTATGAATTAATTTTTAGTTGCTTTTAATAACGGTAGATGATGAATGGGAATATTAAATATTCTGAAAGGAACGAGTTCAGGTCTCATTGTCAAAAAGCATCATGGGGATTCTTTAAATTTTTATTGTATGCAAAAGTCATATTTTGAATAAATTTCCTCAGACGCTCTTTAAAAAGCAAAAATTGTATAAAAATGTTTATAATGGCAGGGGTAGTACTTGTCCTGAAATTCCTGATATTCCTGAAAAAAATAAAAACGTCCTGAAATGTCCTGAAATATGGTAGTCTGTCCTAATATTCCTGAAATTTTGTGAGTTTTCTGCTATATCAGCATTTGAAGTCATCAAATAGGGGGTAGGTGTACCTTTTTACTGATGCAAAACGATCACAAAAGTCACAATTTTCTTCAATCTATCGTTAAAAATAGTCAAATAGTAATCAATTTGCACAAAAAAAATTTGCAATTTTTGGTGATCAGTTACCAAAATTCACAATTTTTATTGATTCGTCATTTAAAAATTTTGCTATTTTCGTCTCTCAGTCACAAAAAAAAATCCCAATTTTTACCAATCAGTTATAAAAAATTAAATCTTTTGCAATTTTTGTCGATCAGTGAAGAAAAAAAATATCTAGATTTTCATCCTTCAGTAATGCAAAAATCGCAATTTTTTAGCAGCTTGGTCAAAGCGTTCTGGTAAAATTACTTTTCTTTTAAATGTATACTTTTACAAAAAAAAAAAAATGTTTATGTAATGTACTATTTATGATAATAAAATGTATTGAAGAGGGAGTTAATGGTTTTTTGGGTTAGTATGCCAAGCAAATTTGTCCTGAAATTGTCCTGAAATATCGAAAAAAGTATGTCCTGAAATATCATCTAGGGCTAGTACTACCCCTGTAATGGTCATCACTGTATTATTTAATTGGAGTGAATATCATTGTAAGTTATTATTTAATTATCTTTTGTGACTTACTTAATGACTCCCTCGTACATTAAAAATTACAAGATTCGTGGATAAATGTTTTAATTTTGCGCTATGCTTTTTTTTCCCCCTTAAAAGTATTGTTTAACTTGAATAAAAATGTGAAAATCATTATCAAAATTGTTCAGGTAGACTACCCTGTTCAATACTTCGCATTAATTATCTGATTTCATTTTAAAGAATAGTTTATGTGCAATAAAAAAAAAAACTGTAAAATTTATAAGAAATTATAAGAAAGTCAAAAATTATTTCATTTCAGTTATTATTTAATTTTATCTTCTGTTATTATTTCAGCTCCTCATTTGCACAATAAAGATGGACCTTTGACAGTGTGTAGTGCTCAATACAACAGTACATTAATGAAAAGTTTTGCCGATGCCGCCCAAGAAAGAGGTTATGAGTACAGAGACATTAATGGTCCAAAACAAACAGGTACTCAAACTTTGCATTATTTAGTTAGTTAGTTAGTAAGTTATTATTACTATTATTATTATTATTAAGTTGCAATTTTTCCTAATTTGAATTAATTTTAATTATTCTACATAAATAATTGACAGTAATTATCTGAAAAGCAAAGAGGAGAGGGGAATTTAATTTAAGCTCAACAAGAACTAAATATTTACAATGAAGCTCATAAAAAATAAGTGTAATCATAGTATTTGGTGATATATATCCGATATTTATTTTTAAAATATGGTGAAGTTTGATATTTTTGATATTTTCGCATATTTGATGTTTATTTTCAAAATATTGCGTATAATATTTTTGATATTTTCAGTCAAAACAAGTGTAAAGGAATTTTTTAACTGTTATTGGCTGTGTTGTTCTACAGATAGAGTTTTTGCTCTTATAGTGGCTTTTTTAGCACCCCCCCCCCCCCCCTTAACAAAAAAGAAAAAAAAAACTTTTCCAAGCTTTGTTTGATGCTGAATTTTTAAATGTAGAATCAATAATTATGTGGGACAATATTTAATTAAAAAAGCCACTGAAAGATAAAATATCAAATTTAGATAAACTTGCAGTTTTATTAGAAATAATTTTTTCTTGTTTTGGTTTTGTTCAGATAAGCAGACCAAGCTTATTATATTTATGTTCAAATTTTTCAATAAAAACAAATTATTTTCTTGTATAAATCATTAAATTTTCTTAAAACTTGATTACAAAATCTTAATAGTTTGTATTTTGTGAGTGTAAAAAGCAAATTGTGTCTGTTTTTAATTAGTTGATCTTCAATTTTCTTATGAAAATATATAATTATATTTTTCTAAAAAAAAAAAAAAAAAAAAAAAAAAAGACAAAAAAAAGACATTTAGAATGTTATTTTATTAAGTTTTCATGCTAAATGTCATGTTTTAATGTCTAATTCATATTAACTCTGAAAATATTTATCAATAAGTTGACTATTTTGAAAATATCGGATATATATAAAAAATATCGGATATATATCAAAATAGCGGATATTTTTTATATTTTCGAAAATATCATGATATTTACGAACCCTGGATGTAAATAAAAGCAGATTTGCTACCCTACCAGGAAAATTTGGAAAATCAGGAGAAAATCCCGTTTTAGTAGTGGTTTTTTAAATAGGAATTTTATCTTACTTTCGTCCATTCCTCCCCTTGCACATACTTTAATATATATAATAAACTTTTCTTCAAATTCCTTAACACTTTTTTTTTCCATCTTCTTACAGTATTTGTTATTTTGAAGCCAAAATAACTGCTCAATCATCTCAAAATTCCTTCTCTCTTGCCTCTAGCACAGAAAATTTACGATCTTCAAAACTAGTCTTAAAATATTGCTCTATTTGTAATTTTAATGTAATAACAATAACAAGTAATTAAGCAATTACTTGGTTAATGCATCTTATGCATTTTGTTAATGTTTCACACAAGAAAATAAATGCAAAGAAATAAATAAATCAGATGTGCAACTAGATTAAAGAAAGAAAGACCGAGGTATAAAATATGACATATATTTATAATATTTATTTTATACATAAACTCGGTTTATGGCGTCAGGTACCGTCACCCAAAAAAATCTACAAGAGACCACTCCATTTCTTCCTGTCAAGGGTCCCTCCTCTAGACCCCTATCACTCAAGGCTTTTTTTATACCATCCATCCAGGTCTTTCGTGGTCTTCCTCGTTTCCTCTTTTGGTTTGTTCTATGATTAGATGCGATTTTGGGTAGTCTCTCGTCACTCATTCTTTTAACATGACCATACCAGATTATTATAATATTTATTACTAGTATAAAATTCTAAATAGAATTGTTTTAATTTTTAAAAATAATTTGATCTTGAAATATTTTTAATTTTATTTTTAGGTTTCTCAAAACTTCAAGGAACTATAAGAAATGGAAGACGATGCAGTACTGCTAAGGCTTTCCTAGTTCCAGCTGAAGACAGAGAAAATTTGCGTATTATATCCAACGCCTTCGTCACAAAGGTAATTAACTTTATTTATTATTTTTTAATAGTGTTTTGAGCATATGTTAAGCAAATCGTTCGTAAGAGAAATAATATTTCAAATATACCAGAAAAGAGGATTTTGAAGTCAAATTTTAAACAGTATTATGAAATTTGACGATACGTCTGTGTATGTGATTTAAAAATATATTTCCTTCAAATGTTCGTGATAGTTTTTCTAACACCTTTTTTTATAGGTTTTGATAAACAGCGAAAAGGAAGCTTACGGTGTTGAATTTGAGGTTGATGGCGACTTTTATGAAGTCGGAGCAACTAAAGAAGTTATTGTGTCTGGTGGTACCATCAATTCACCTCAAACACTGATGCTTTCAGGAATCGGTCCAAGGAAACATCTCGAAAGTCTGGGGGTAAGTGTAAAACTGATTTTATTATTATTATTATTTATTCTAAAGACAGTTGCAAAAAAATTAAGTAACAAATCAGTAATTTGTGCCTCAGAATCAGTTGTGAAAGTTCCACTCTGAAATTCACAATTTAAGCTTTTTTTTGTGTGTGTGTATAACATTACAAAATCTCTGCTTGGTAAATATTTTTATTGGTATGGAAAACCTGGGAAAAAAGTCAGGGGAATTTTAGGGAAATTCGTTGCTGATCTGGAATAGACACCCTGTGTCAAATTCAAAGTGACAATACTCAATACTTCTCGAAAGAAGGTGTAAAAACTCAACTGCTAAATATCAAATAATTCCAAGAATTATTTATGAAAAGTCCTTTTTTAAAATAAAAGATCATAATTGCTTATTTAGTGTTCTGACAGAAAAATCAGGCATCCTAGGTAACAAATATTTAAAAAAAAATGTTTTGAATAGCTAAGGAAAAATATATTTATTCATGAAACGTCAAATATTTATTCATTATTATGAATCAAAACATTCTGGATAAGATTTTCAAGGTATCTATGTTTCACTGTGTAGAACAGTTTATTCTTTGAACATAAACCATAGCTGTTGCTTACTAATAATGTTTAAATTGCAAGTGGTTTCAATTTTCTACATAACTGACTCTAATTATTTAATTTATTATTTTCAAATGAAGTTATATTACTTATATAATATTCAACAATGTTTATTTTTATGAACAATTCTGCATCTGTGTGTAATAGGAAATGTTATTTAAAAAACGGTTTAAAAAAAAATAAATATATATGGTTTAAAAAAAAAAAACCTGTTTTTTTGCCAACCCTGGTTTGCAGGTAGGTATAAACTCCTTAAGTCATTTTTAAGACTTTTCAAAAGTAAGACAATAAAAGTTCTTTTTTTTTTTAGATTCCAGTTGTAGCTGATTTACCCGTTGGTGATAATTTACAAGATCACGTTGGTACAACAGCTTTAAATTTCGAATCTGCTGTAGCTGAACCCATTCTTTTAGGCAAAATCATGGATCCCCGCAACATGGCGGAATTTCTCAATAATGGAACTGGTGAGTCTTGCAGTTAATTTTTCGGTTAAAAATAAGTTTTGCTTATAACTGCAGAGCTGTGTAATTTAATATAATCTCAATTAGCAATCTTTTCCCATTATGCATCTTTTCAAAAAAGGAACTAATGAGTCTTGCAGCTAATTTTTCGATTAAAAATAAGTTTTGCTTATAATTGCAAAGCGGTGTAGTTAATTAACCTCAATCGTTTTCCATTATGCATCTTCTCAAAAAAAGGAACTAGTGAGCCTTGCAGTTAATTTTTCAGCTAAAAATAAGTTTTTTTTTTAATTGTAAAGCGGTATAATTAACCTCAATTAGCAATCTTTTCCCATTATGTATCTTTTCATGAGTCTTGCAGCTAATTTTTCGGTTAAAAAAAGTTTTGCTTATAACTGCAAAGCGGTGTAATTAATTAGGCTCAATTAGCAATTGTTTTCCATTATGCATCTTCACAAAAATGGAATTGGTGAGTCTTGTAGTTAATTTCTCGGTAATAACTGCAAATATAAACTGTTTATATAACTGCAAAGCGGTGTAATTAATTACCCTCAATTAACAGTTGTTTTCCATTATGCATCTTCTCAAAATTTGAACAGATGAGTCTTCCAGTTAATTTTTAATTTAAAAATATAACTTTGAAGTATTGTAATAATTAATTTAAAAATTGTTTTCTTAAAAATTTAGAGGTGTTTGTCAGTAGGAATTTATACTGATTTCAGGATTTTTTGCAAATTTTATTTTCAGGTTTTTTTTTTATTTTAATTTTTATTATTATTATTTTTTAATGGTTTTAAGAAAAAACTACTATAGAAACGGGGATTAGTGTCTTTAGCAATTTCGTAGTCATTTGAACATTTACAAGAATTTTAATCAAAAGTTACATATAAAAATTGTAACTACGAACTTGATTTTAGCTTTCATATAATTTCAAGATTTTTCAAGTAGAGCCGAAAACAACCCTAAAAATCTACAAGCTTAAAAATAAAATCTCAATTTAAAAAAGAATGTTTAGTAAATCTGAAATGATTTTGAAAATTCTCTTTTAGGCCCTTTGACTAGCTTCTCTGGCATTGAGGGCATGGCTTATGTCAACACCAAATATAACGACCCCAGCATAGACTGGCCAGATGCAGAAATCCATTTAGCTGCTGGATCACCTTCAAGTGATTATGGTTTCTTCTTGAAAGATGCTGTTGGAATTACTGAAAAAGTAAGTTATTTCTTTTCTGATACCAAAACTTTATAGAAACAAACTTTAGTTCATAGTTTTTATAATTTTGACTTAATTTATGACACATTTTTTTTTTTTTTAATGTAGATACTTTTTTCAGTTAGTATATCGTGTTAATTACATTTTTAGATATATAATTGTTTTTACTGTAATACATATATATATATATGTCTGTGAGACATATATATATATATATATATATATATATATATATATATATATATATATATATATATATATATATATATAATATATATATATATATATGTAAAAAGAATTGCCGATTTTAATAACAAAAGATAATTGTAATCTTTCATATTCCGTAACTTTTTACTTAATTATAGCATCTAAAAAAAAGCAATTTTTTTTTTTTTTTTTTTTTTTTTTTTTTTTTTGCAAATTAAAGTAACGTTGAAATTTTTATTTTTAGTAAATTACATTTTAATCTCCTAGAATCCGTACATCTTAAACATGAATAGCTAACACAACCAATGTATATTTTAAATATTTTTTGAGAAATTTGTTTAATATGAAAATAAATTGAAGTTAGTAATTTAATGTTTAATAAAACTGTTTTTTCTTTTATTATTAATACTCTGTTAGTAGTTAGGTTTTTTTCTTTGATTGCAAATAGCCGTGTTAAATTAACCAGTATTTATTGATATTTATTATATTATTTAATTTTCTAAATTTATCTCTTAGGTCTACAGACAAGTCTATGCTCCATACAATGGTAAAAACACATTTACCTTTTTCCCTTGCAACCTTCGTCCCAAGAGCAGAGGTACCATCAGATTGGCATCTACAGATCCATATGAACATCCTCTTATTGACCCTAACCTATTCCAGTATGAAGAAGATTTGGATATTTTGGCTGAAGGTATGTATTCCCCCCCCCCCCCCCCCTCCACCTTAAAAATGCTGTTGAGATCTGCGTAATTTTTAGTAAAATGGTATGATAAAACAATGCCTATTTAACACTAGTGCATTCCAAAAATAATTCAGAATAAAATTTTCTCATTTAACCTTTTCATTACTGAGTATTAAAGTAATATTGAATATTGCTGAATTATTTTTTCTTAAATTTAACTTCAGAGCAAGAGAATTTATTTGCATTATTTTGAATCTTAGAAATGGAACCATAACATTCTGATATTGGAATTATGTTAGAGTATCATTTTTAAAACGGGAAAGAACAGAAATCCACATATGTGTACAAATGGAGTGAAGACTGAAGAGGTTAATATGATATTTTTTTTTCTGAAATGCGATGTATTTTAGTTCATTTTTAAATATTTGAATACTGAAAATAAAACAGGCATTGACGAAAACTGAATTCTTTAGTGCATTGTAGTATCAATGTAGTAAACAATGATAGAGTTAGATGTGGTATCAAGTAAACATTTTTAAGTAGTAATCAATGATACCATGTTATGTAGCTATTCTTTTACATTTTTTTATTAAAATGCTATGATAAAACATTACTTATTTAACACTGGTGCATTGCGAAGGTCATTCAGAATAAAATTTCGCATTTCAGGGGTCGATCCAGGAAAAATTTATGGCCTAATTAGGGTCCCTTCACAGAAATCCATTTAATAAAACAGGACCCCTCATAAAATTCCTCATGATAAAATAGGACCCCTTCGCAAAATTCCATTCCATAAAAGCATACTCTCCATTAATTGTTTTTATTTTGTTAGGTTTTAAAATGTGTAATTTGCAAAGAAAACAAATTCACCAGAAAGGAAAACTTTAGCAGAAGGATTTAAAGTAGTTATTATTATTAAATGCTTGGTTTGAATTTGAGTAGCTGGATTTCATCTTTCGTAACAAAATATTATCTTTCACAAAATATGATAAATTTCACAAAAATGGGCCACAAGAAAAATAATCCCTGCATTTAATGTGGTATTTTTTCTTGAATGCAATGATATTTTAGTTCATTCTTAATATTTAAACACTGAAAATAAAATAGCCAGTAAAACAAACTAAATTCTTAAACTAAGTAATTAATGGTACCCATGTAGATATTCTTTTACGTGTTTTAGTATAATGGTATAATAAAACAATGCCTATTTATACTAATGCATTCCAAAGATTATTAATAATATTTCCATTTAATGTGACATTTTTTCTTGAATGCATGATATTTTAATTCATACTTAAATTGTTAAATATTGAAAATAAAATTGCCAGAAACTAAACTAAATTCTTAAACAAAGTAAACAATGTGTGGTGTGTATATATTTTTTTACGTTTTTTAAAGACCTTATGGTAAACAAGAATTTTATGGCAATGTCTTCAAATAATATAATTTTTTAAGAATGTTTATTTTAAAACAATTTTTGCATTTCATTATTTACGCTTTTGAAAATAAAATTAACTCTATTTCAATTTATTTTCTGCAAGTTTCGTCTTAAATGTAAACATACGTTGGATAAGGTAATTACTCCTAAGGTAATCAATCCTAAAGTAATCCTGAGGTAATTATAATTGGATAATTATATTATCCAAATATTCCGTTATTTATCCAATCAATTACATAACAGGGATATGGAATTATTTTTTTCCTAATTAACAAGTCGTGATCCGAAAACACAGCAAAAACCACAGCAATATTTTTTCATAAACACAAGGATCAATGCAGAGTATTTTTCTTAGGGCCCATTTTGTCAAAAGTAAAATTAATTTTTGGTTAAATTTACTACAGAAGATTTGGATATTTTGGCTGAAGGTATGTATTCCTCCCCCCCCCCCCCCCCCCACCCCACCTTAAAAATGCTGTTGAGATCTGCGTAATTTTTAGTAAAATGGTATGATAAAACAATGCCTATTTAACACTAGTGCATTCCAAAAATAATTCAGAATAAAATTTTCTCATTTAACCTTTTCATTACTGATTAATAAAATTGAAATAAAATTTTGAAAAATAAAATTTTGTGACGAAAGATGAAATCTAGTTACTCAAATTCGAACCATACATAACTTCTTTAAGCCTTTCTGCTAAATTTTTCCTTTCTTATGAACTTTGTTAGTAAATGACACCTTTTGAAATGTAATAAAATAAAAATATATATCAATGAAGAGTGTTTTTATGGAATGGAATTTTTTGAAGTTCTCTCATTTTATTAGAAGAATTTTGTGACGATCTCTATTTTATTAAAGGAAGTTTGTGAAGGAGCCCTTTTTAATAAGAGGAATTTGGCAAAGGGCCCTGTTTTATTAAAAGTAATTTTGGCAAGGAGCCTGTTTCACTAAAAGGATTTTTGTGAAAGGGCCCCTAAATAGGCCCCAAATTTTGCCTGTATCAACCTCTGAAACAATTACATAACAGAATATTTCAATGTTGAAAGTTTTTTAGCAAATTCAGTAAATTTGTTTAAAGTGTAAAAAAAAAAATTCTTCTGTTTTTCAGTGATGAAAGAATGCGTGAATATTGTGCAAAAGACTAAAGCTTTTAAGAAAATCAAAGCCAAGATGTTCACTACGAAGTTTCCTTTATGTGAAGATTTCCCCCTCTATTCTGATAGCTATATTAGATGTGTTGCTCGAAAGTACACTTTCACCCTGTTTCACCCGGTCGGAACTTGCAAAATGGGATCAGTCGAAGACAAAACATCTGTTGTAGACCCTCAACTTCGGTAAGAAATCTTAATAATAACATTTTTATTTTTGTGTACAGGAGAAGACATTTATAACATGTTTAATTTTTTTTTTGGTACTTATAGTGACCCCTAAATTTACGATTAAGCCAAGGTTGCAGTTGCAGTTCACCAAGCTCATCGCCAAGCATGGGTGAAGACCTTCAGTCTCAGGACTGATTTGAGTCTTGGAGAGATTTTTTGACTGATAATAAATTATACTTTATATATTTGCATAGTAGCATCTTTACAAGCAAAAGCTTTTAAAAACTATCTTTTATTGTAAAATATTCAAATTTACCCATAATGCAGGACAATAGGAATTTTCTAGCCCATCTACATTAGACTATACGTGATATTCGGAAAAGTTTTCAGTCTTGGCTTGGATGGACTTCTTGCACGTCAAGCTTATATAAACAGCATATATAGCATACGCATATTATATCAAAACTCCACATATGCACCATATACGTCATCAATAAATACATAATATTTACATCTTATGACATGTATACCATACATGTCATATAAGTCTTATACCCATGTCATATGTTCGTAATTATATGCGTCATATATGACTTGAACATATACATCATGAAATGTCATATCCATCATATATGATTATAATGTCACGTGTCTTATAATTTGGCGATCGATACATCTTGATAGGTTGGCGATTCATACTCGAGGGCCGCTATAACAGAGAAGTACCCTTTTTTTATATAAAACAGCCGAGAGGTCCAGAACAATAGGATTTATTAAGGACAGTCAAATCCCATTAAAACGAACATCATGACCATGAGGTTCCAATTAGGAAGCAATTTGTTCGTTATAATGAAAATTTGTTGAAATGGTTTTACATTTCTTATAATTAAATACTATGTACTTCCAGTTCAAAATGTAAAATAAACATGATGCTTATGTTGGATTATTTAATACCTTTCATTAATTTGACACCGATTTTGTTCAGTTGAATTAAATCTTTTTAATGTATTTTCTTAAATGTAGATTTTTCTAGAATTTGCAAAAAAAATTCGTTGTAAAGATTATTTTGCTCGTTTGGATTGCGTTGATACGAAGCTCAACTGTATTTTGGAACAAAAATAAGAAGGTAAAGCAAATTTTGACATAAAAATTTACTGTTAGTACTAGTAAGGTTTTCTTGAATTACTAGTGAATTACACTCATAAACAAGTTGGAAATTGTACGTCAAACGTTATAAACGAGGTGCGTTCGTACGCACGTTTTAGAATTAAATTCATGATATCCCGTGCGTAGAACGGGTTAAACAGCTAGTTAAGTATATATTTTATGACACTGTTCATACAAATATCTTAACTAGTTATATAAATATTCAGATATATATGTATCAGCTAGTTATATAAATATTCAGATCTTGATGATTTTTAATTCTGTGAAATGAATTATATCGTCTGCAGATTAATTTCTGTCCTAAAATAAGTATCTCGGTCGCTTGACGATTAAACTTCGGAAGCTCCTATAACAAAAAAGCACAGATTTAAAAAAAAAAAAAAATTCAAATTTCTTAATAGATATTTTTATTAATATCTCCTAAAGTTTTGATTCGATTTTAATAAAATTTGAAATGTCTCGACAAAATTCTGCAAAGATAATATATTTTAAATTGCAAACCATTTGGTTGGGTAGTTTTTGCGTTGTTATATGCGGACAGACAGACAGACGGACAGACAGACAGACCGACGGACCAAACGACGACTATAGGTGCTACGTATTTATATAATTACGAACGCACCTAAAAACAGACGATAGGATTTAGTACCATGTTTCATGTAACAAGAAAATTTTATATTTCATACAGCAAAATTTTAAATACAAACTCATTTTTTATTGAAAATTTTGTAAACGTGTCTCATTTTTCATTCCCTAACCTGATTGCAGTTTAAACTGAACAAAACAAAACAAGGAACGATTCTTGCTGATGAATAACTTATTATCTAAATTAGACAGTTTATTTTTCAAAGACTGGTCTAATTAAATATTGTCCCACATAATTAATGGTTCTGCATTTGAAAATTCAACATCAAACAATTCAGCTTGAAAAGGTTTTTGTTTTGTTTTTGGATAAAAAAGTCACTGGCTGAGAAAAAGTTCTTTATTTACAGAACGAAATAGCTAATAAAAGTTGAAAATTTACTTTACCCTTGTTTAGACTGAAAATATCAAAAATATCATACAGTATATTTTGAAAATAAATGTCAAATGTATGAAAATATATAAAATATAAAACATGATATTTTGAAAATAAATATCGGAAATATATCCTTATATATATATATATATCGAAGATCATTCATACACAGGATGATTCAAAACTGGAGGAGCAAACTTATAGTAGGGGTGGGTGGGATACACCTAGTTGACTCGGAATCACGCAGCAATGTCGGAAATGTGATTCCAAGTCGTCTAGGTGTATCTCGCTCCTCCTAGATGTTTGTTCCTCCAGTTTTGAATTACCCTGATCCCGAACCCTATTTGTAGCAAATCAGATTTTATTATTAAATTATTAAATTTGTGAGAAAAGTTCAGTTTGGAGATGGAAAAGTTTTGTGAGATCTGTTTTTAAGACAAAGCATTTTGTGAAGGTTTGTAGCAAGTCAAGTCAGATTTTATTGTTAAATGATTAAATTTGTGAGAAAAGTTCAGTTTGGAGATGGAAAAGTTTTGTGAAATATCTGTTTTTAAGAAAAAGCATTTTGTGAAGGGTCCTATTTTAAAGTGTAAAATTCTGTTTTAAGGATTTGTTAAAGTGTAAAATGTGTTTGATGTTCGGTTTTAAAATGAAAAAAAAAATGTGAAAGATCCTTTAAAAGACCCAAGTGTTTCTTAAATCTCAGTTTTAAATATGCCCAAGTTAAAAATATTAATTTTCAGATGAGTTTCTGATGAGCCATTTTAAAAATACGAATGCATTTTACGCCCATAGGTTTGACATTAGCGAGGGAATTTGAGATCTCAGTGGCCAACACACTTCACTTGAAAATGCGATAGAATTGAGAAATATTTTCTGATCTTAATAGAAGTCAAACTTAATCAGATGATATTAGATTCATGTATGTATAGTATATAAATATTCCAATCAGATTAGTGTATTGCAATCCCACTAAGCAAAAAGTGTGAAATTATTCAAATACTTGCATTGCAATGTTTATTTGTTTTGGTTTGTTTTCTTCAGTATAACAGCATATTTATTTTTCTTTGCAGTGTAATTGGTGTCAAGAACTTGCGCGTTGTAGATGGATCTGTTATGCCTAATATTGTTTCCGGAAATACCAATGCTCCAATCATCATGATTGCCGAGAAAGCATCTGACATGATAAAGGCCGCAAATCCTGACAGAAAAAACTGCTGGAGAAGATATTATTAGAACATGTCATAATATTAAAGGACTGACAACCGATTGAAATAAGGACTGTAAGAACTAAGGAATGATATAAGGACTGACAAACCCGGAGGAAGGAAATATCTCCCAGTACTTTAAACTATATTAGAATTATATTTAAGTGATATTTAATTATCATTTTAAATTCCTTTCTAATATTTTATTTCAAAACAATTTTTTTTACATCATATTTAGTTAGTATTTTAAACCTCCTCCTTTAATATGATTCGAATATTTTTCCCTTTTATTTCAAAGTTCATTTCTTGCATGTAAAATTACTACATTTAGAAATTTTACGACCTAAGTTTGCTACCTAACACATTCTCATATATTTTTAAAACAGCAATTTAGTTTTTAAAAAAAAATTGTAAATATAAGTCTATGCAATATACTCATTATGATTAATATAACCATTAAATATTTTAAAAATATATTTCGATTTAAGAAATTTATTTAAAAGGAGTTTATGATTACTATGCTTTTCATATTCTTATTATTCTTCCATTTCATAGCCTTTCATATCTTTTTTTTTTCTTTTTTAGTAAATAGTACATAATCGTAATGATATTCTTCTCAAATAATAACCACACACACACACATATATATATATATATATATATATATATATATATATATATATTATATATTACAAAGATGTTTTTTAATTTCTATAATCTTGTTTTAAAAAAAGAATTTTTTTAATTAAAAAATAAATTCTTTCAATGTTTAATAATTTCGCAAAACATATATTTTTTCTTGCACATTAATATCTCGTTTTTAAATTTCTAAGTAGCTCATTTTTATTTTGAAAGATTTAAAGTAATTTATTTTCATTAATTAATGAAAATTATTCATTAATTTTCATTAGTTCATTTCTTATTTATTTATTTATTTTATTTTATTTTCTAACCGCACTTTTTAAAAGAAATTTTTTAAAAACTAAACCAATAATATTTTGAAAATTATAAAGTATAAAAATATTTTTTTTAATTATAAAAAGTGTAATTTATAATGTAAATGAAAAGATGGAAAACTAATTTTTAAAAAACTAAACCAATAATATTTTGAATATTATTAATTATGAAAATATTTTTTTTTAATTATAAAAAGTGTGATTTATAATGTAAATGAAAATATGCTTTTCCTATGTTGATTGCGTTAAGTGCATAAACTAATTTTATGCCTAACAATGAAAGCCAAAATAAATTTGGCATAAAATTGTTTCAAGGGTTCATTTGAAAGTTCCTAAAGTATTAAGCAACAAACAGGAACAGCAACACACATGCATCTGTAATATGCACTTGTTTTGCTTTCGCTATTTCTCGTTCCCTTTATTGGATTGTTTTGAATTCGTCCTTATTTGTTATATACTGCATATTGTATTTACTACAATTTAGCAATTTTTGCTTAGGTTGCTTAGACACGTCAATTATCCAGCTATGGTTTATTTGAACTGGTTATTGTTCATTTTAAAGGTCATGTTTATTACACATATACGTATGCAGACTTGCCAAGTCTCCTGATTTTGGCGGGAGACTCCTGATTGTCTTCTGATGTTTTCCCATACTCCTGATTTTCGACATGTTTCTCCTGATTTTTCACATGTTTCAATATTCTATTATTTTACTATCAAAGTACTATGATTTAGGGATGAAAACTGCCATACGGGTGTGCGTTTTCTCTAGCATAATTGATCAGTAGTATTTTATGTGATAAACTACACTTAGATTCATTATAAGTGATTAAGGCTTTTTGAGTGTTACTATGGACATGTTTTTGATTATCAATAATTTGTCCCGATTAACGTATATTTGAGACCTTCACTATATTTTATATGCTTAAACTTGTGTTGAAATAAAATCTCCTGATTTTTGGTTTTCAGAACTTGGCAAGTCTGCGTATATTATTTAAAACAAAGTTTATTATACTAAAACAAACGTTTTGGCATAAATAATATGAAGTGGTGTGAATGCTTTATTTAGTGTAATCATTTTGATATGAATATTACCAAATTGCTTTTAAATTAAGGATAATGAATTTCTCATTTTCTGGTTTACAGAATATTGCAATATTAAAATAACTGTTACAAAATTGGCTTTTCTTTTTTTCTAGTCAAATGCACAAAATTTTAATTGTTAAAAGTTCAAAATTTTATAAATCAAAATTAAGTTTCTTCTTTGTTTGGAATTTTGTGAAAGGATGGTGGGAAATGTTTTAACCCGTAACTGAGGAGACTGCACTTTTTGATGTAGAAAACACTATGTTTTATAAATGTTTTCTGTGAGAAAATTTATTTATTTGAAAACTTTTTTTTTTCTGGAGTTTCCTTTTTTGCGAGTTGAATTTTGAATATACACATCTATACAGTTTCATACTAACATTTAAATAGGATATGTAAATTTGAATATTAAGTGAAAATAGTTTTTTTTTTTTTTAATACACACTTTTTTAATAAAGAATTAATATTTATCTTGAAAATCACGCCTAATTTCATGACTGCAATTCATGACTTTTTCAACAAATTTCTGTTACAATACATTAATTTGGCGTGGGCACTGCATCCAATTATTGAAAATTCGCAGCTTTTTTTACGCTTGATAGAAAGCGCAAGCTACTGAGTTGATTAAGAAATTGCAATTTTTGCTCTCTTTCTTATTTATTTTATTTTATTTTATTTTTTAAAGATATGGCAACAGGAATTTTAAAAATATATATATTTAAACTAACTTTTTAGGATTTCAAAATTGATTTCTCAACATATAATTATAATTTTATTAATATGAAACTATTAATTGATTAAAGTGTATTTTTAAAAAATGTTATAGTGTCATCAAAAACGCACCTGATACATATTTTTTTTTGTATAATTCTAGTCTATCAAAAATCGATTTCAAAATTCCATCTTTACTTCAAGTTGAGTTAAATAAAAAAGGGAAAAAATAAATGCAGTCTATAGAGGTCTACAGAGGCGGCACCTTCTCTGTTATTTTTTACTTTTTACCTCCCCAATTACGGGTTGAATACATTTCTGTGGTTTGAATGGAGATTTTTTTAAGCGAAAGAAATGAAACGTATACATCCAAAAAGATGATTTTGATAGTAAAAATATTAAAAAAAAATTAAAAAAAAACAGTTATTTTAAATTAATATCAGCTTTTCTTTATTTGGACATTTATAGTTCCTACGAAAAAGCACATACAACATAGAAGTTTATGACTTAAAAATGTCCGATAAAGAAGTTTTCAGTGTAAGCAATATATTTATGGATAATCAAATCACTAGTTTTAGTGGAAAATTTGAGATATTTTTATGGATAATCAAATCACTGCTTTTAGTGGAAAATTTGTGATTGATTTTGCCAATTGTAACTATGCTTTGTTTATCATGAATATATGCATATTTATATCCTTTTGCTTATGTTCAATCTGTTAAGCAAAATGTTCCATTTGTACAAATGATCATTTATGTATAGTGCATTTTAAAAAATATATATATAATGGATGGATGTATATATAATGGAATTATATATATATATATATATATATATATATATATATATATATATATATATATAATGGCGAACTTTTTATGGAAATTCTTAATTAAAGCAAATTTTTCTTTGTTTGGACGCTTATAGTTCTTAAAACAGAATAAAATGTTCGTCAGAGAAATTTGTAATTAAAAATAGTATTTTTTACACTTTCATTACTCTTAGAAAAAAAAAATGTGATTTCCGGATTTTTCTACAGTTGTATTTTTTTATAGCATGCATCGTTCATCAGCAATACATATGCTTTCTTAAAAATCTTTTCAATTATTCTAAGCAAATAAATGTTCAATGAAATTTTTTTTTATCATTCAAAAACCTTTGATATATCCAGTTTTATTTAAGGTGGTTCTCAATTGACTTTCTGAACAACATGAAACTTTCTGACACAAGTTCTGACTCTTTTTTTTTAATGCAAAGGTATAAACTTATCACGCTTGACTATTGAAGCGATTTGGAATCGAAATGAGTTTTCCATTTTTTGATAAATAAATTACTTATCGAGAACAATTCGTGTCATGTGACGACACGTTTTACTCCTTTCTTGGTTCTTGCGCTAAAGAATTGGGAATTATGTTCAAAACGTCCACTTTGACAGTATTTTCTGAAAGATATTCTGTCTTTACCAAAAAATGGAAAACGTCTTTTAATTACAAAGTTTCTAAAAGAACACCTTCCAATTGCATGCGTTTCCGAACAAAATTAAATTAAAAAATGTCATAAAGTAGGCAGTTTGGACTTGAGAACATCCTTAATGCGGAAAGCATATCACTATATATGTTTCATCATTTGTGCAAATGATTTTTTTATGTATAGACATGATACAATATCCTTCATATTATTTTATTATTGCTAATGGATGTGTATGTATTTTCTTATTTAAATAAAGGTTCTCAAGTAAGGTAAAGAATCCTAGGCGAATATACTTTCTTTTAAGAAAAAAAAAATGTTCAAAACTACTTTTCACTTTTTGTATATACTTTTTGCATATTGTTCAGTAAAAAGTAGTTTTCCGATGAATTAATAAGCCAAAAATTGTCAAAAGGAATAAAAAGAAAAAAAACTTAGGGTGTGGAGGTGTCCCTTAATAGATATACGCAGAATAATATTGCTATATAAGAGGCTGACCTACTTACATGCATCGTGATAAAAATGCAATATGAAATATTGTACCGGTGTTGAAATGCGTAGTATAATTTTGAAGAAAGTTTTACATTAAAAAATGTGCTTTCAGTTAATTTCAGGAGTTTAGTTAATTTCAGGATTCTTTACTTTACAAGATTCTTTACTTTAATGCATATATATCATTAAACACATATACAAAGGATTAAACATGTTCGATAGTGGAATGGTTTTATGAAATGACAGTTTTATGGTAATTTGAACATAAAAAAACGAAAGCATGTTGAACCGAGCGCAAAGATGATTGTTCGTAGGATTTTCTTCTGAATTTAGAAATTTTTGAGTAGTATATTTCCTAATTTCAAGATTTTTCAAATTGTTTTTCAATTTCTGTCAAGGGAAAATTTTTATATTATAGAAATTTAGACAGTTTTTTAGTAATACAATTGGTATTTTTAAGATTTACAAGGTTTTTTTAGAGCATTTTATTCGGTACAATTAAATCTAACCATTTAAAGGGATGATGTAGATTTACGTTCAAAATTTTCAGTACCAAAATTCTGGTTTTTCTGATAGTTCATAAAATAAGACTAAAATATCAATTTCATATGATTGGTAAACATAATTAAAATTCATATTTTTCATAATTTGACTGAACTGCAATAAGTTATGTGTCCCCCCCCCCCCTCTCTCTCTCCTACGGACAAATTTTCTCGCCAAAATTTCAGGTATTTTTTCATGAACCCACAATTACTTCTGTTAAAAGCTCTATAAACTATAATGACATAAATCGATTGTTTCAGAAATGTATATAGCGCATGTTTTGGAATTAAACTCTATAAATTTTCTGTTAAAAAAAAAAAAGGCTTTTTTACAGAAAATAAGGCACAAGGAATTAATTTTAAAAGTTATCCCTTTTATAGTTAAACTTAATGTTTATGATATTTCTAAATTATAGAAAATCAATGGTTGCTTTATTTTAAGTTCATCTCCTAAAAGTATTCATATTTGTGCATTTCTATTCATACACATACATCAATTATTACAAAAATTACAGTAATATTTTTCGTATATTGAGTGAGTTTTCGGGATTTTTCTCCCAGGGGTGATTGTGGGTTCATGAAAAAATACCTGAAATTTTAGTAAGAAGCCTTTTGCGTATGGAGAGAGCAGGGAATAAATGTAACTTTTTCAATGTAACTTTTGTATGCTTTAAATTTTCAACAAAATGCTATGAATATTTGCATATGAAAATCCTACCTCGCCAACCTGTTTGTCGAACAGATCTACGCTGTTAAAAAAATTTGTGCTGGGTTCAACCATCTTTTGGTATATAATAAATGTGCATTTAGTCACCTCCTGGGTAAGCAAGTCGAAGATAGCCATAATTGATACATCTTCGCATTCTTCTTGAATCATTTTAAGGTCATCAACAAAAAGATAGAGGAGTTTCAACAAAAGAAAGAGGAGTTGGCCACCTGTCAATGAACTAAAACTGACTATGTCTCTGAACTTTAGAAATGCTAAGAAAGTCATAAAAGAGTCCGATATACCACAATAAAAGAAACCACGCTAAGTCTGGCATTCTGGACGAACCTTAAGTTGGCGAAATCTCATACCAACTTTTTGAGCTATGTTTCAACAGGAGCTCCAAATGTTGAGACGAGATTTCACCATCTTATGGTGCACCAAAAGTTTGTTCAACCGAGCACACAATTTTTAAAAGTGTACCAGCCTCTCTTCATTTGTGGGGTTAGTTGTGAACATTTTGAACAATCTGCCTCAAACATATCTTTAATTCTAACGATTGTAAGTCGAGTATGGAGATTTGTTTTCAAACTCTCTCCTAAACTGTTTCTGGACTTCAGCAACGTTTTTGAACTTCCAGTAACATTTTAGGATAAATTTCCGTCGGTCAAAGCTTAGTTTGATTTCAATCATTATTTCAAGTTAATTAAGCCTAGATAGAAGAAGTTAAAAAGGACGTGCAAGCGATTAGCAAATAAATTGTGTATACATTTTTTTAAACACCCTATATCTATGGGTGTAAGACCCCCAGTTTCAGGACTGATTTCAGTACTGGAGAGATTCTTGACTAATAAATTGATTCTTGACTAATAAATTCCACTTTATGAACTTTATAAAATTTATAATTTGTATTATAAAACTTTACTAGCAAAAACTTTTAATCACTTTCTTTTACTGTAAAAGATCATTTTTTAGTTATAACGCAAGTCATAGATATTTTGTACTCCATTTCCATTTGGTTATAGCTAATACTTGGAAAAGTTTTTAGTCTTGTTTTGAATGGACTTCTTGCACCCATGCCTGTATCAAAAATGCAATAATTATTCTACATAACTAGTACACACTTGCAGTAATTTTCTACATAAAACATGTCATTTCTTAAAACCAGTCTTAAACAATGTATATAATGTATTATTATTTTTTTATGGATGTATTCATGTCATGTATGAACGTATTCATCGTATGTGTGGTTGTTCATGGTATATATATAAATGTAGCCATACTAAATTTGTATAGAAAATATTGTAAAACAGAGTACATTTGTTTGATATAATACGGATACATTTATGCTATGTATAACAGAAAAATATTAGATTATAATCTCAACTGTTTCCCTTTTTTTAATCTTTTGTATCCTTATTTTGTCTATAACTGCTCTGTTTGCAAAAAAAGTATATATGATGTTACTCCGCATACGTATTTGAGCGAGAATCTGTGTAAATTTTCTCAAGAAAAATAAAATTGTTTGTACTTAAGAACATTTTTGTCATTATTGAAATTTGTCACACTGTTAGTTTACCAGTGTTAGAAATATGGGTCTAGTCTACGGATATATGTAGATACGGTCGTCAAATGAAGTTTGATATTTTTAATTTTGTTTTGTTTTGTCTTTTTAATGGAAACTTTCTTAAGTTTTTACTTTATTCCACACAAATATATATATTTTTTTATGTACATATATTTTAACATGTAACATATATTTCATCTAAGTTACATTTTTTTTTTTTTAATTGAAATAAATTATTACCTTAATAAACTCCTACTACCACTAATTTTTTCATAATTTTAGTTTCATTAGATTCGTAAATAGAGGGGGGGGGATATTTTTGCAGTTCATTTTCGACGATATCTCCGAAAATATAATGCCTAAAATTAAAACAAATATATATTTTGAGTTCGATATTATGAGATCTTTCGCACGATACCCCACTTGATATACAAAAAGAAAACTTTTTTTTTTTTTCAAATAACTTAATTAGCCCCCTAAATTTTTCCTAAACATATTTGTGATTGGCTAATAATCTGAAAATATGTGGGTAAAAAGGCTTTATAAATTTCCCAAGTTTGAATTTTGGCACGTCGTACAGTTTACGAGAAAAAAGGCTGTGACGGCCAGCCAGACACGGGAGTGGTCTTATAATGGTTTCGTTTTTACTTTTTAAATTCGGAACACCAGCTCTCTGGGGTTTTTTTTTTTTTTTCCTAATCAAGTGCAATATTCAATTATTTCAATATATATATATATATATATATATTGTAATTTAAAATAAATTTTTTTGATTGGGAAAAGAAATAAATGAAACGTCTCTCGTTATCCCAAAAATTAGATTAATTAGATAAAAACCGTTATATCAAAAATCTCACGTTATCCCAATAAGACATAGGCTAATTATTATATTAGATTATGCGAGATCAGTCCAGTTTGATGCTTTGGATCATTATACGGAACAAGGGAAAAGTGTAATAGAACAGAATAAAAGTAATAATACAGAAAAATATTTTGCCTTATTTGTCATTTTGCTAGTCGAATGAAATCTTTTTCGACTAGCAATTTTCGCTATTTTGGAGTTATCCGGAAGACATCCAGTCTAGCATTTTCCTGGATGTCGTCCGGATAAGTCCAAAATGCTAGAGCATTGGCAAGGCCTGATTATGCAAAAGGCACGTGAAGCACGTGCTTCCCCTCTAAAATTTCAAAGGGGCCTCAAAATGACTGCAAAGAGGGCCCTCTAATTCCCATTTTAATTTTTTTGCATTGTAATTTTTTTTTTTTTTGGGGGGGGGTGAAGTTTACTTAATACAAGAAAAAAATACACGTACTACTTCACGAAACTTATCAAATAGAGAAATATAAATGTCATCAATAGGATGTTAATCAATCATATAGCATCCTGATGTGCCTGTTAGAAACCACCCGGGAAAATGAACATACAGTTATATGTACTAAATATATCTGAAGTATATACAGGGAAAATAAAAAAAATCTGTTTAATGAAATATATGTGACCTCGGCTAAGCTACTCCAGGAATAACATTAATATCATTGGTGAGTGTTCATAAATGCAGAATTAAGAAAACTTTTGCCAAATGACAGGAGCCCCCAAAAAGAAACTATGCTTCCCCTAAATTCAGAGGTTAATCGGTGTCTGGCATTGGTACGTGTTCCGGTTCGATCCCCGGTCTGGACATTTTTTCACTCTGTTGATTATAAGTTGAGTAGTAAATATTAATTCATATGCTTTGTTATATCTATAGCTATTGTTTTCGTTCACGTTACCAAGCACTTCCGATAGTTTTCAATCCATGAGAAGAAGGGGGGAGGGGAGTCAAGAAAGTCCTTCCGGCTGAGTCGGAAGAGTAAGTATATGACTTTTTTTTTAAGTACATCAGATTTAATACAAATTAAAGTGATCTCACTCCTTCTAATTTCGCTATTTTGGTAAAGAAGAATGCAGAGAAAGTTTAAATTTATTTTATCAAATGTAATCGAATTAATTCAGGTAATTGAGTTAATATGAGGCAATTATATTGAAAATGTTAAAAGTTTGTTGAAATCATAGTTTAAAAATCATCCATCATAGTCTGTAATATATACGATGAACACGATACACAAAACGATACTTGATGCTCAAATGAGATTTCAACACAAACCATTATTAGATTAACGAATTCACCAAAGTTTAATGTGCTTTAGTTTAGCAGTTCAAAAACTATGGGTCGCAGAACGATCGGCCAGATATTAAAAAATGCATGATTAATTTTATCTACTGCATTAATATAATATAAACAATATGTTGCAATTTTAAAGTGAAATATCGTAAAAATATATAGATAAATAACATTGTGAAAAGATAATATTTAATGAAATTTTGCGTAAGAGATGTTCTTATTCGCAGCGATCGGTCAGATATTCAAATATGTGTAATTATTTAAATATGTTGCAATAATATAATATACATATGTTGCGACTTTAAAATAAAGTATCATAAAAATATATAGATAAATAATATTCTGAAAAGACAATATTTAATTATTTTTTTACAGAGATATGTTTTGTACCAAAGTAAAAAATCTTTGACTAGATTATACAAAAGGTGCTAAATCCCTGCATATTAGGTAAGTTGCGAGAATATTTGAAACTTTAAGGTGTATCACAATAACAACAATTCACATTACAGTAAAAACACCACTTCCCCTTTTGTCACTTCCTCCTCCAGCTCCGGCCGTACAAAGTTGAAAATATGCAAAACTCCTTAGTTTTCAAGTTTATTTTCTGTCTTGTTACTCCGTTGTAACGAAAAATAAATAATCAGTCATCTAAATAACGCTCTCTCTCCAAACTTACCACTTCTTTTCATTTGTTCCGCCTGCTCTCAAATCTAAAAATCTTTAAAACTGTTTATTTATTTTGCTATATTTCTTGTTTGTTGTAACAACAATAAATAAAATCAATCATGTAAGTTTCTTGCACCCATTTCCAATTATTTTTTTAATTTTTGGCTTCCCCTTTTGCCGCCCTTGAACACCCAAAGCATACAATTTTACAACCCCCTCCCCTCTTTTTAGGTGCGTTCGTAATTATATAAATACGTAGCACCTATAGTCGTCGTTTGGTCCGTCCGTCTGTCCGTCCGTCTGTCTGTCCGTCTGTCTGTCCGTCCGTCTGTCTGTCCGTCCGTCTGTCTGTCCGTCCGTCTGTCTGTCTGTCCGCATATAACAACTCAAAAACTACCCAACTAAATGGTTTGCAATTTAAAATATATTATCTTTGCAGAATTTTGTCGAGACATTTCAAATTTTATTAAAATCGAATCAAAACTTTAGGAGATATTAATAAAAATATTTATTAAGAAATTTGAATTTTTTTCTTTTTAAATCGGTGCTTTCTTGTTAGAGGAGCTTCCGATGGATGTTAAATCGTCAAGCGACCGAGACACTTATTTTATGACAGAAATTAATCTACAGACGATATAATTCATTTCACAGAATTAAAAATCATCAAGATCTGAATATTTATATAACTAGCTGATACATATATATCTGAATATTTATATAACTAGTTAAGATATTTGTATGAACAGTGTCATAAAATATATACTTAACTAGCTGTTTAACCCGTTCTACGCACGGGATATCATGAATTTAATTCTAAAACGTGCGTACGAACGCACCTCGTTTGTAACGTTTGACGTACAATTTCCAACTTGTTTTTTCTTTTACTATCCTTGTTACGTTTCTAGCAGGGTTGGTAAAATTTATCCAAAGGCGAAAGTAACCATGAAAAAAACGGGTAAAACCGTAAATAGGTTTTTGTTAAAGTGACAAAAATAGCTTATATAAAGGTATATGATATATTAATATAATATTATAGGTATTTTTTTTTTCCAAAATAAAGTATATTATACTTAATCGAGAGAATGCAATTAAGTTATTTTAACATTTATTAATTTTAAAAATATGTAACTTTAAAACTTAGGTGTTGGTGTTGTTTTTTGCGGCCGATTATCTTCTCGAGGAATATAGGGCGAGGGGGGAATGCCCTCCGTGGGAGTCTTTCTAAGTTGAATCTAACCCGTATTTACGCAAGATTATTCCAGTTTCGAAGAAAATCACGATAAACTCCGAACGATTAAGCCGACGGGCGCGATTGGGTTCGAACCCAGCACCTCCCATCTACCCGCTTTGAGAGTCGAAGCTCCTAGCCGCTGGTGAGGCCCTTTTAACTTAGGATATTTAATGCATCTTTTAAACAGTAATCTAAATGCTATTAATTTTGGAATGTTTTTAGTAAAATGTCTTTTAGTCTATGCTATGGATGCAGAGGTTAAAAAAAGGGAGAGTAAATAACAATAAAATAATTCCCTGTATTTAGGTTAAAATAGTCATAATTATTGAACAACTAATTTTTATGCTTCAGTTACTCTTTAACAAAGCATATAAAATATTACTCACTTTGCTGGGCTACCAGAACAATAGTAATTTGAATATATAAAGTATAATTAGTATATAATTCCTCCCCCGGTCAAATGTGTAGTAAAAAATATTATCTGGTTCATATGTTTTTGTGAATACAAAAATTATTTTTGTAGGAATTTTAAAAGATTACCTCTATAGATTTTAATTGTAAAAATTGAGAAAATGAAGACTGATTTGGTTATTACAAAGCTTTTACATATGTTACAAGACAACTTTTAATGTAGTAATTTTATCTTTAGTAGTTATAGGTTTCTTGAATATATATAAATTATCAGGGCTGCGATTCCAAAAATTATTCAAAATAGTTGCTTTAGTAGCCTTCAAAGCCAAATATAGTATAAAAAATAGTTGCATACCATGCCCGATTTAGTAGTAAAATAGTTGCACATAAAGTATTATCCAAATTGTTCACTGTGTTCAGATCAGGGTAGCTAGCAATTTCCTGTAATTTTATATTTGAAATAGGGTAACATCAATAAAATGCAATGACATGCGTGTCACTCGTCGCGAACGATTAACCGTTTTGCTACTAAACCGCCCAAGACGCCCAGCCAAGCAAACTACTGCCAGACCACCCGAACGCCTGAGGAACAGATGTTTCTCCCATTTTTTGTTCCCATTGTTGTTCCATTTTTTCTCCCTCGGAAAAATCCAACTATTGTCGCAGATTAAGTGATTATTGCAATCAACAGGTGGGAAGCCTTTTGTACTAGTGTTCTTAGAGAGGTTCCATTTTCGAAGAGAGCTGGCCTCTTATTGTGTTGCTGACAAAACAGGCAACATGCATGCAAAAAAAAAGGGGAGAAAAAACCTTGCAGCATATTTCAGCGTTCGGGCGTTTGTTGTATTTTGAATGCTATTGTGTTTTTAAACTTCAGTATTCAAAGTGTGGATCCACGCATGCCCATTGACACCTCCAGGTATTTGAAAGGACATCTAGGCTCAGACTTTAAGTGAATATGTACTATGACACCTTTATTGGGATTTAGAAGAGTTTACCTAATCATAGAAAAGTCTCATATCTGTCGGATTTTCTGATATGATATTACAACAACATAACCTTCCAAAGATTTGTAATTTCCTTTAAACAAGGGAGGACTTGAGTTGGGATAAAAATGTCAAAAAAGTAATAAATATCATTTTTAGGGTTTCGTTCATCTCACGAAACCCTATTCGTCGCTATGTATCTGTCCGTCACAGAGCCGGTACTCAGAAACTATATAACTTACAGACTTGAAATTTTGTGTAGCTTGTCAGGTTTCTGACTTTAACAGAACCTATATTGTATAGTATTTATAATTAATTTAAGCAATTATATGTAATCATTATTATATATTACTGTAGTCTGATATATATATATTTTCTTTTTCTGTAAAACTTCCGTATGTGATTGACAATGGAATTTCGCTGATCCGATTATATATTTGGGAATGTTCACGAGATCGTTGTGAAAATAGTAATCCGGCTTTGGAAAGAAAATACAATGGGCAACGGATTCCTAGCGAGCTGAAGTTCAGAGAATAATGCAGGGGTGGACTGGTCGAGAAGAAACGCTTCTACATGTATGAAAGCTCCGTGAATGAAGAATCAAAGCCCCGTTGATTTGGAGTATGGCATGGAGAGCGAGAGACGTGTCACTCGTGGAGGTGCAGCTAAGAGTGTAGGACGCGAGGGTCATCAGTGTAGAGGATAGACTTGCAGTGTTAAGAGCGCAGAGGAGTGTATTGAATTGCAGAGAGAATGTGCATCGGACAGTTTGGTCCAGAGTGAATTAATTACTACGCAGACGGAATAGTATGTACGAGTGGTGCATAGGAAATAGAGTAAAATGTGCGATCAGGGAGATTGCCATTCGACAGTCACATACGGCAAGTGACAAAAAGCTGTATTGACTATTAATAACTATCACTGTAACATTTTTCTTGCATATTAATTTAATCAATAAATTATTAATTGGTTATTTATATGAGAGCTTCTTTTCCAACGTCCGGTATCAGTTTAATACCGGTGGTGGCAGCAAATACCATAAAACTAAGGTATCAATTCTAGGAGAATTATTACGATGACCGAGCAAGGTGACGTAACCATAACAATGTTGGCAGCGTTGGGATAGAACCAAAAGAACCAGTAGCCAGTAAAGACGGGAAAGGAGACAAGTCAACAGTGCGTACAGAAAGTGTCAACAGTGCTTACAGAAAGTGTCAACAGTGCATACAGAAAGTGTCAACAGTGCATATAGAAAATGTCAGCAGTGTGTGTTTACCTATACTCCGTTCGCTGAAACGAGATAACGAAAGTAAACAAATGCGCGTGCGGATTGGCGATGCTTAAACCTGGCGCTGTGCCAAAAGCGCCAAACAGATTTCTTGAAGTGTTGAGCTTCTGCTTTTTTCCCAAACGTCTGTTTGTTGCTTGTCTTTCACTTTTAAAATTGACGATTTTTTTCGATTGATTTGGTATTTTGTATACACAAATGGAGTGTGAAAATTCTTCTTTGAGCCCGCCTAAGAAGAGAGTAAAAAGAAAAGCTTTGAGTAAGGTGGAGAAAGATATGATTTTAAATGTATATAAAACAAACTTGAATCGAATCCTGAACTTCCGATTTCTCATATAGGAGATAATGCTGCTCGTATAACAGGCGTAGGTAAAGCTTCCGTTTTTTGAGTGTTAAGAGAGTATAAAAAATGTGGTGTGTTAAACTCGCCGAAGAAAATAAAATTACGTAAACGTGTTTTAGAAAATATAGATGATTTTGATAGGAATGCTATTAGGAGAAAAATCCACGAGTTCTTTTTCAGGAATGAATTGCCCACTATAAATAAAGTTTTGGAAGTTGTAAATGATGACCCTGATTTGCCAACCTTTAAAAGGACAACATTTTATCATCTCCTGAAAGAATTAAACTTTAGATATTCACGGAGAGGACGAGACAGTACTCTCATTGATAAAAACGAAATAATTGTGTGGCGAAGAAAATATTTACGGCAAATCAAATCTTTCAGAGAAGAAGGGCGCAAAATATATTATATGGATGAAACTTGGTTGAATGCAGGCCATACAGTTAGTAAAGTTTGGAAAGATACATCAGTAAAATCATCAAAACAAGCATTTTTATCTGGTCTTTCTTCAGGATTAAAATCTCCTTCCGGAAAAGGAAAACGGATGATAATTACCCATATTGGTAGCGATTCTGGTTTCGTGGATGGAGGGCTTGACTTATTCGAATCAAATAAAAATAAAGATTATCACGAAGACATGAATTCAGAACGTTTTGAAAAGTGGTTTGGTGATATCTTATTTCGACTGGAAGATAACTGTGTGATAGTAATGGACAATGCTCCTTATCATTCCCGAAAATCAGAAAAAATACTGAATACTTCCTGGAGAAAACAACAGATTGTTGATTGGCTTTTAACAAAAAAATATCCCTTTTGAGGACGGAATGTTAAAAGCGGACCTGTTGCAGTTAGTGAAGCAAAATAAAAATAAATATGACAAGTACGCTGTCGATGAAATGGCAAAAGCACAAAATAAAACTGTCTTACGATTACCCCCCCTATCATTGCGAGCTTAATCCTATTGAACTAATTTGGGCACAAATAAAGAACTTAGTTGCGAAAGAAAACAAAACATTCAAAATGAGCCTCATGTAAAAGATATATTCTCTCAAAGTATCAGCAAAATTGGCACTGAAGAATGGAAAAGATGCATTCAACATGTAACAAATACAGTGGAACAACAAATGTGGGATTTAGATAATGCTATAGATAATATAGTAGATTCTATGGTAATCAATCTAGATTCTAATAGTTCCGATACTTCAACTTCATCTTCTGAATGATTTATGAGGTAAGTGGGCTTCAATAATGTAAGATATAAATAGTTTTGTACTATTTTTTATTTAACAAAATTAACTCCTGATGATGGTTTATAACAATGTTGAATTCAGACGGTTTGCCCCGGCAGGAAATTCCGTTCGGAGCATTAAAATGTCTCCTCCCGGAATATTTCAGATTTTATACTTTTAATGGTCAAAAAGTATAATTCCCCCCCCCCCCCCAAATATATAATGTCTCGCCTGGAGGCACAGAAATCCCACCAGGAAAAAATATCTCTGAATTCAACGCTGTTTAAAATAAATAGAGAATAATTTATATTTTGACATCTTAAACTTTTACATTTTTGTTTAAAATCTCGATGTAAGTCAGTTAGCAACTTGTGTTGTTTTCATATACTTATCAAAATAAATGTTTAAAAAATTAACAAATCGAAATAAAAAATAAAATTCGCCAACCTAGGGATTTGTGCCAAATGTGTGGCTCCTTGACGATTTTTCTGCAACCCGTTTGTTTACTTTCGTTATCTCGTTTCCCTGAACAGACTATAGACCAACACACGATCCTAATTTAGGATCATATGTTGGTCTAGAGGTGTTTACAGAATAATAGTGTCATGTGAATTTGTGTGATCAACAATCGTAAAAGGTGCGTAACGGAGGTACAAAAATGGAAAAGAAATAAAAATTTCACCAATTGAAAAAAAGATTAATATGACGTTATATTGGTAATAAAGCGGAAATTTTCAAACATTTCTCAATAATACAAGGAGTATGAGTATGTGTAAATAGAGAAAGCAAGTTAATATGATGTCATTAGAGAATTAAAAAGAAAATTAATCTGACGTCCTATTGGAAGTTTAACGGAAATTTTCAAATGTTTGAGAATAATACAAAGAATGTATCAATATGAGGAATAGAGAAAGCAAGTAGATACGACGTCAGCATGTGATTATAACGTCATATGAGTTTGAGGAACGTATTGAATCATGATAAAAACCCGATTATGGAAATATTGGCATATTTTAACATTTTGAAGGTCTCTATACAACATGTTTAATTTTAAAATTGATTTTCTTTTTATATCGCATTTAGTCCACATGACAGATATTATTATGGCAGAGTATAATGCTTCGCGGTAAATTTTTACTTTATACAAACATGACTTTTTTTTTTTTTTTTTTTTTTTTTGAAAATGAAATTTATTTGGATTTATCAAAGAAAGGATAAAGTGTTTTGAAAGGAATATTAAACGAAACCCTTTGTGCGGTCTTCGATTACACTTACCCACTTGTTTATTTTCTTCTATCCTTACAAGAAAAAAGTATTGGCTTCATGAAAAATTTCGACTTCCGGTTTTCTACGGATTTATACGTTTTAGAAGTTCCTGAACACAATTTGACTGTTTTTAGAAAATGTCTCTCTGTGAATCTGTCTGTATGTGATAAAAATTTTGTGGGCGCTCTATTTCAAGAACTAATGCACGGAATTTAATAAAACTTTATATTCAGTGAGATCTTGATATAAATTAGTGCTGATTAGTTTTTGGTGTAAATCGCCAGACAGGTGGTGCTTCTGTGTTGCATATTTCACAATTTCCGCAATAACTCTATCTCAAGAACTAATGTACGGATTTTCATCAAACTTCAAATTCAGTTAGACGTTGACATAAATTTGTTGCTGATTAGGTTTTGGTGTAAATCACTCAACAGGTGGTGCTGCTATGCTAAACTTTTCATGATTTTCACGATAGCTATAGCTCAAGAACTAATGCACAGAATTTCATCAAATTTCATACTCTGTTAAACTTTTATATAAATAGACACTGATTACGTTTTGGTTTAAATCACTCAACAGGTGGCGTTGGTACGATAAATTTTTCAGGATTTTCACTTTTTTTTCAGGATTAGCGCAAGAACTAATACACAGAATTCCATCAGACTTGAGTTAGACTTTGACGTAAATAAATACTAATTAGGTTTTGGTGTAAATCGTCATATCAGGTGGCTCTACTAATGCTGCATTTTTCACGATTTTCGCCATAGCTATAGCTCAAGAACTAATGCACGGAATTTCACCAAACTTCATATTTTGTTAGACCTTGACAAAAATATATCCTTATTAGGTTTGGATGTACACCGCCCAAAAGGTGTCGCTGCTGTGCTCTGTTTTTTTTTTTGTGTGTGTGTGTGTGTGTTTTCCACCATAGCTATATCTGAAAAACGTATAGATTGTCATTTAATTTTCGTTGCAGACGATTTGATTTACATAGAAGAAAGTAAGCATGTTATGTTGTAGCTATCACAAAACTTTCTTCTATAGAAAAAAGTTTTGTGATATAGCTACAACATAACATGCTTACTTTCTTCTGTCTTTACATGAAGAAAGTATTGGATTCATAAGAATTTTCGACTTCCAGTTTTTGACAGATTTATACGTTTTAGAAGGTCCTGAACACGATTTGTCTGTTTTTAGAAAATGTCTGTTTGTGAGTCTGTGACTCTGTCTGTCTGTCTGTATGTGACAAAAATTTTGTGGGTGCACCATCTCAAGAACGAATGCACTAAATTTAATAAACTTTATCTTCACTTACCCCCTAATATAAATTGGTGCTGATTAGTTTTTGGTGAAAATCGCCCAATAGGTGGCGCTGCAATGCTGCATTTTTCCCGATTTCATCATTAGCTCTATCTCAAGAACTAAAGCACTTATTTTCATCAAACTTGAGATTCATTTTGTCCTTGACATAAATAGACGCTGATTACGTTTTGGTGTAGATATCCCAGCAGGTGGCACTGCTATACCACTTTTTTCATGATTTTTCCGATAGCTATATTTCAAGAACTAATGCACGGAATTTCATCAAACTTCAGATTCTGTTAGACCATAAATAGATGCTGCTTTCATTTTGGTGTAAATAGCCCAACAGATGGCGCTGCTATGCTACTTTTTTCCTTATTATCACAATAACTATATTTTAAGAACTAATGCACGGATTTTCATCAAACTTCAGATTCAGTTAGACAGTGACATAAGTTGTTATTGATTAGGTTTTGGTCTAAATCTCTCAAAAGTTGGCGCTGCTATGGTACATTTTTCAGGATTTACACGATTTTAGCAATAGTCATATCTCAAGAACTAATGCACGGAATTTAATAAAACTTTAGATTCAATTGACCTTGATATGACCTTGATATAAATTGGTGCTGATTCTTTTTAGTGTATGCAAAGCCTGTGTGAGTTAGAAGAAAGTTTTGGAATTGGCACATCCGGCTAGTTTTTTCTTGGCCTCAATGTCAAAATTAACTATACGTTGAATAGATATTTATGGAATTTCAAATTTTTGATTTTTTTATTTATTTATTTATTTATTTTTTTTGTGATGCGATTTTGAATTTGTATGCCACTTATTTGATAAGATGTACTATTTGATAATTTGTTAAAATAATAAAATTTGTTTATTTATTACCCTTATGTTATAACGCTTGCTATCAGATTACGTGAAAAACACTATAACTATTATGATTTTTAGTTTTCTCTATTATTTTTTCTTTTTGTTTTGTTACAAATCTCAGAGAAATTTATTTGCAAAGAACGGGATTCGTGATAGACGACGAAAAAAAGGCCGAAAGTGGGCGCTAATCGCAGCTGTCGGTATGGGAAAATTATCCCTTTAACTAATGCTAATGTACCATTGAAATCATTATTTATTGCAAATATGTTTCAAAGTGTAGATAGTTTGAAAGTGTAAATTTAGATATTCAAATTCAGATAATTTTTACCTTTTCATATAAACATAGAACACCAACATCACATGAAATCTGAAATTATGCAAAAAAATAATCATTATGAACAAATTAAAAATACATGAAATGCAATGGGCTTGCACGGGATTTTTCTGAAGCGAGCAGTTATGTCTTTTCTCCACCAGGGGATGGGAGCGATCGAATTCCCAGATTAGGAGTCTGGAAAATGTGCTCTGAAAGTTTAGGTTCGCGTTATAATGCCGGTTATACGATATTTGCTAATAATATGAACTGTTTTAATTTTTAACCAAATAACTCCCTTTATTCTTTAAATAAAAATGCATTATGAGTAAATATAAAATCACTAGAAAATTTTAAGAAAGATTGAAATGTAAAATAAATATTTTTTCATGTATAAACTTTACTGACGCTATCAAGAGAGCAATAGAAAGTTCTAAATTAGTACGAATTCTTCAATTATGGAACACTATGTGTTATAAATGACGAATTATCTATGTTTTATAAATATACTTTCTGGAAAGCATATGCAATGAATGATTGGCGCAGACTTTTAGTGTCGCCATCTATCGGTAATTTTCAGATTATCTAACTTCTTAGAAAGTTTGAAGTGACATTATAGTGCTGCCATCTAACGTTTAAAATATGACCAATTCTGCTATCCATACTTACTAACAGAAAAATATAGTAAGTTTGTAATGCAATTGACTTTAAAATTCATCTTATCATGTAGATAATTATAAAATTTTATCTTCTTCGAATTTATTATTTAATACACTCTTATTTAATCTGATTTACCTCATGTATGTATACATAGAATTTTGTAACAGATTTTGCGCACACTTCCTGATATGCTAGAACTATAAAAATTATGCATGTAGGTGTGTTTTCTATGACAAAACAAAATTATAATATTTTTAGAACTTAATTATAAGTTAATAAAATAATTTTAAGCCATTTTTTCGTTATCCGGGGGCAGGTGATAAATTGTGAAATATTCCTTATGGTTACAACTGTATAGGAGTTACAATATTAGAGTTAATTATGAGCCAAATCATGCTTCCAAAATTTTAAACAAAAGATTATGGCACTGAATAAATTAAAAAAAAAACTTAACTATTCCACAACCATAATAATATTTCAGTTGAAAATGTTTGACTGATAGAAAATATTGTACATTAAAAAAATTATGTATGCCGCCCTCTTTTTTTTTTTTTTTTAAAAAAAGAAAAGAAAAGAAATAAATATTTATATGCTACATGAATAAGAAAAAAGCAGTGATTTAAGTTTTGTTTTCAATATTTGAAAAGGTTCTATTGAATTTATTATTGAAAAAGTTCCCGATTTTTTTTTTTTTTTTAATCTGTTGAAATGTAGCAGAAATTGTCAGCAAGTTCTAGAATAATAGATAATTAGATAAGAAGTCAACTTACTTATTTCCCTATTTATACCGATTTCAGAGAATTTTAAGAACAAAGAAATGAGAAACCTACTATGAAGGTACAGAAAAATCGTAACTTTAACTACTAAAATAGTAACATTTTACAAACAAAACTATTTTTATCTAACATGGTTTTAAAATTCTAGTCAGTAGTAATAATTTGAAATCAAATGAATCTTTTATAGTATAAAATCTTCAAACAATTTGTCGATCAATATATCAATTAAGTGTATTACTTTGCCTAATATTGAGAAACACTTGCCTAAAAATATGAAATTTTTTCTATTTTCAAGCTGATTACAATATTACAGTATTTAAAATTATTTATTTTCTTCCAAAGGATCTTGTTTAAAAAAGATTGTAAATGAAGATGAACACTTGCAACTAACTTGAGATACCTGATTAATTGTACAGTACAGATTTTAAATTTTCAGTCATTAAATTTAAGTGAAAATCAAAGAGTAATTGCGTCGTCATCGGTAAATGTACGTTAAAGCAATTAATTGCAAAATTAATTGAATATAGTGGGATAATTTAGTTGGAAATATTTTTATACATAAGGAAGCAAGATGGCGATTTAGTTGCTAAAGATATTGATATAATTTATTTTCTACCAAAAATAATTGTAGGTGCATAAATGTTATAAAAACACACTCTGTAATGAAATTAAGTGTAAGGGAGTTTAGACTCATTATTTCATGAAATAAAAATTAGCCTTTATTATACATGTTTATTTCATTTTTTTTTTCACAAGTTATGGAAGAATAAGAAACGAAACCATATATTCATTAGATGTATAACATTAGAATGTAAACGAAGAAATATCAACTGCGTTATTTTCTCTCTGAAAAAAGAACGAAGAATGAATAAATAATGTATTTATTTGACAGCAATAATTATCAAAAGTTAATGCAAAACTATTTTATATTTGAAACCACCACATAAATTGATAAAATGCAAATGAATTAATATTTTAAGGGAGTTTAGACCCATTATTTCATGAAACAAAAATTAGCCTTTATTATACATGTTTGTGTCATTTCTCTTTTTTTTTTTCTTTTAAAAATTACAAAAAGATAAGAAATCAAAATATATCTTCACTAATGGTATAACATTAGATTGTAAACACGTAGAAATATCAACTGCGTTATTTTATCACTGAATGAAGAATGGATAAATAGAGTCTTCTCTTTAAATGCAATAATTATCCAAATTTATTGAAAAACTAGTTTATTTTTTAAACAACCACATCAATTTGAAAAGATGCAGATGGATTAATATTTTAAGGGAGTTTAGACTCATTATTTCATAAAACAAAAATTAGCCTTTATTATACATGTTTATTTCATTTTTTTTTCCTTTACAAATTACGGAAAGATAAGAAACCAAAGCATATCTTCACTAGATGTATAACATTAGAATGTAAACGAAGAAATATCAACTGTGTTATTTTCTCTCTGAAAAAAGAACGAAGAATGAATAGATAAAGTCTTCTCTTTAAAGGCAATAATTATCAAAATTTAATGCAAAACTATTGTTACACTTCAAACCATCACATAAATTTCAAAAAAATGCAAATGAATAAATATTTTAATTTCTTCCAGTTAGAAACCAATATTTTCACAACTTATTTCACACTCATAAGAAAAAAATATTAATATTTATTTTTACTCGTATATACAGGACATCATCACTTTTGTACAGTCGAACTAGCTTAATACGAGCACGGATAAAACGAGAACATTATTAAAACGAGCAATTTGCACGTTAAGAATGGTTCATCATTTCAGATTTTCACGCATTTTACGAGCTACAAAAGCAAAATCACGGAAAATGCGAGCAAAATATCTGTTCATTTCAATGGGAATTTAGGCGAAAATTTGGATGGAATTAGGAAATAAATCTCTTTCTTATTCATCACTGTTCTCTCTCGACGATAATTATGCTGTATTACAATTGTCTGTCAAAATGTAGAAATTTATCATTTTACCGGACAGAATTTCAATCTTCAAGAAGATTCCCCACCACCCACACACAAGAAAATTCAAAGGTAATTCAAAGGTATTCCTCAGTATTCCTGAGGTATTGAAAGAATGAGAGATAGAATGGAGATATAAATATGCTTCAAATACCGCCTCTTTGTAAGATTTGCAACTGAGCCATAGAAAGGAAGAAACATAGAATATAACCTTTATTTGTTTCTTTCTTTAAATCCAGACTCTGGGCTATATTAACCAGCCTTTTCATATTGCACTGTTAAAATGAAAAGGATGCGTGAAATCAATAGCTCGAAAATTACAGTGAACTATTGCAATGTTAGCCGATTTTTTCCGAGAAAATTATGATATTATGTTAATTTTAGCTTTGCGAAAATTAGAGCAAGTAATAAATGTAATTAGCTTATTTGTGTGCGTGTTTTTAAGATTTTTATTATCTTCATAAGTATAACGAGTAACGGTTAAAACGAGGTCTTTTATAATTCCCTCGCTTCTCGTATTAACCGAGTTCAATTGTATTTAACAATACTTCTTCTCATATAAGAAAGTAAACAACAAAAATTTCCTTCTCGATTGAAAATTTATGTACAAAATTCATTTTTAAGTTACCAGATGACTCCTCCTTGGCACTTAACTTGCGGACAGCAGTTTGGGTACGTAACACCAGCTCCTCGCACTAACTTACATCCAGATGGCACACCAATGGTACTGCACCTGCGAAAACAAGTAATCATTTATTTATTTATTTATTTATTATTTATTTTTTTATTTTTTTAAACAATCGACTGCAATTTCCCCCAAAATATATATTTAAGAAACTATATATTTTCGAAACTTTTAGAAAAACAACTGAATTATAAAATGTGAATTATTTTTAATTAATAACCCATTTCTAGAATTTACAAATATGCGAATCTAAAATTACAGCCTAATCCGACATGCAGTTTTTGAGTTATACTTAAAAAGCTACCGGCACACAGGGGAGTATTCGAGGCAAAATCCTGGCCAAAATTAATTTTCATGTGTTTTAAAGTTATAACCATTGTTGTTGACATTAGTAAATACGCTGAATTAATGTTATACATGCATAAATGTATGTATTTAAATAAATAAGTAAATATATAATACGAATTTTTCTTAATTGCTTACTGTTTATAAAAGGAAATTAATTGTTGCTAGGTTTGTTTTATTTACAAGTAATTTTTAATTTTACTACACATAAATGTTTAATTATTTATAAAAACCGATGCATATAATATATATATATATATTACTTGCATTAAGTATTTAGCAAAGTTAAGTCTTTATAGTATAGAGATGCTGGTTTTAGAATGTTTTTAATAGATTTGCAGTCCTCCCAGAAACCATTGATATCTAAAAATGGCAACAATATACGGAACATTAAAAAAAAAAAAAGTTTTCGAAACTATAGCAAATATATGACTATAATTCAAAAATGGTCCAACAAACATCGACACAGCTTTAAAAGGCTTTGAATACATTAGATAACATATTTCAGTAAATATATTTCACTAAATTAGATCTAAAAAGGCTTAAAAATAACCCATTTTCAATTTTAATTATTTTTTATTACATAAAAAGTAAAATTATTTAAATGCACAGGTCAAAGTATACATTTAAACACAATAACAAATCTGAAACATAACAAAAAATCACGGCTTCTCACAAAGAAACTTTCACTTCAATTGAGGCTAGGAGCCATCGGGTTTGACACATATTCCTGAAATAGACATACCACCATAGAACACCATAGATCGGCGCACCAGTTAGCCAGCTGTCATAAAATAGGATTTTTGCAATTGTTGAGCAAATTTCAATTTAGGCCTTTTTGGCCAGGATTTTGCATGAAATACTCCACTGTGCGGCATTGCAAAATGTTCTGAAACAAATAACAATGAATTTAACATTAGGAGCTCCAAATTTTAAACCTGCATAATTTCTAAACTACTTGACCGTATGACTTCCCGTTTGGTATCAGAAGATAAAATTTACCGAAGATTCCAAATATGATATCAAAAATACAAGTTAGTATTGAAAATTTAAAGAAATTAGTTTGTTATATTTTCTATTTGTTGTCGGCCTCCTAAGCAAAATATAAGAATAGCATTAATAATTAGACGGTATTACTAATCGATTGATACCAATCACATTTTTATACGGTGATTTGTGGTAAATAGCCGGTCATCATCACTTTTTTTTCTTTCCCCTCCACGGCTTTACGCTTAACTACAAAATTTCTCTAGATCAAAATCTTTTTTTTTTTTTTTACTCCATGCAATAAGTAGCGAATACAACTATAGTTTCGAGAACAATTAATTATCATTAGGTGATTAATAACAGAGAATAGCTGCCCGACAACGGGGAAACAGATTCTGAAAGAAGATTTTCAATTCTTTGAGATTCCCTTTCAGATTTATAATTCAATCTGAATTAATTAAATAAATTAATAAATAATTTAATTAATTATTTATTAAAATAATTAACAATTAATTATTTATTAATAATTAAATAAATAATTAATAAATTTCCGATAATTAAATTAAATTTCCCATAGGATAACATGGGATTCTGTACCCGGGGAGGAACGATCGAGCGGTCTCTTTAAAGTTATCTACTATATATATAAAACACAAACGGAAAATTCGTTCCGTTCCTTAATAACTCGAGTTCCGCTGAATGGATTTTGATGGAACTTGCACTGTTCGATAGATAATTTTTCAGGGAAGGTTTTAGTATAATAACACAACGTTCTATGTATATTAGTTATAGAATTATGATAGAAAGTTCTGTTATTTTGGCCGAAAAGGTTACCATTGCTAATTTTTTGGCGATCATTACTGTTGCAGAAAGAAATGAAAAGGCTATACATGTCGAAAAATAAAAGAAAAACTGTTACTAATTTTATTTTAAAAAAAAAGAAAGAAAGAAAGAAAGAAAAAAGAAAAAGAAAGAAAAAAAGAGTTTTGATGAGAGAATATTATAAAACGATAATATTTAATTTAAACATGATTGGGAATGTTCGTAATGCTTAAAAAATTATTCAAGGGGCAAGATTTATATATTGAAACAATATTTGGCGATGTATCTTTAGTTTTTGGCGATTTTGATTTTACTTTTGACCCCAAACAATTTTATTTTAAGCCAAAAGGTGTCTTTTTTTTGTTGCAGAAAGATTTGAAATGGCTATACATCTGGAAAAATAAAAGAAAAAACTGTTACTAATTTTATTTAAAAAAAAAGAAAGAAAAGAAAAAGAAAGAAAAACGGTTTTGATGAGAGAATTTAAGCCAAAAGGTGTTTTTTTTTAAGTGTACGACTGCATTTTTGTAGTATTTTTTTGGAGGGGTACTTTTCGGTTAGCCGGGCGCCAGTGATATATATATACACATATATCTACACAAATACATGTATATGCATACATATATCTGCACAAATACATGTATATACATACATACACATATATATATATATATATATATATATATAAACTTATTGCAAAAATTAACCATTGAAACAGAAGATATCACTGGCGCCCGGCTAACTGAAAAGTACCTTTTTTTTTATTCAAATGCAAACTATATTAATGGCAATATACTTCTATTTAATTCTACATATATGAAATTTCGTTCCGGCTGCTTATAACTCGAGTTCTGCTGAATGGATTTTCGTAGAACTTAAACTGTAAGATAATTTTTCAAAGAAAGTTTTATTGTATAGCATATCGTTCTACGTAGCTTAGTTATAGAATTATTCTGGGAAGTTCTATAATCAGATCAATCCGATTATGAAAAATAATCTTTTTTAAAAGATTTTGCCGAATGGATTTCGATGGAACCTACACTGTTAGATAATTTTCTAGGGAAAGTTTTATTATATAACATATCATTCTACGTTGCTTAGTTCTAGAATTATAGGGGGAAATTCGAAAATCAGGTGACCATTTTTTTAATCAAACATTAGCCTTTTCAATATTTGATTCCGATTATGAAAGATTAGCCTTCTGTAAAAGTTCTACTGGACGGATTTTGATGAGAATTGTATTGTTAGTTAGATGCTATTTCAGGAATGGTTTTAATGTACTACATATTGTTCTACGCTGCTTAGTGAAACAGTTATGTGTGAAGGTTATATAGTCAGGTGAACCCGATTCCGAAAGATTAGCCTTTTTGAAAGTTTTTACTGGGCGTATTTTTTGCGACTTGCATTGTTAAGTAGATAATTTATAAGGATGGTTTTAGTATATTTTATATCGTTCTGTTAGTTTTAGAATTATGTGGAAAAGTTCTATAATCAAATGAACCCGATTATCAAAGATTAGCCTTTATAAAAACTTCTACTGAATGGATTTTGTTAGTCAATTTGTTTGCATTGTTAGTTCGATAATTTTTAGTGACGGTTTTAGTATATTGCATATAGTTTTATCATTCTTTAGCAAACCCTAAGTGTAAATGACCAAATAAAAGAATTGGTCCTTACCTGCTAAAATTTTGACTGCACATTAGAAAATATAATAGCAGAATGACGTCATTTTTCAGTAATGTGAAAGGATATTCCAGGTAAATATACAGATTGCTTTCAAATACAAGGTCAAATTAAACGATATATTTCGTTTGATTCAAGGTTCATTTGTAGAAACCGACCAGCGCAACGGGCGTAGCTTGCTAGTTTATAAATAAAACATTATTTAACATAAACAGAAATTAAGCATTCCATGTATTAAAACGTTAAGTAATAATGAAAATATTCCGACATATTCGCTTGAACATAACATATAATAATACAGATAAATATTGTTGAATTGAATATTGAACATCACCTTTTTTTTTAATAGATAAAAAATTCTATCAAAATTGTTTATTTCATCTTGATTCTTATAAATATTTTTTTAAATAACACAGGAAAAACAATCAGTCGGTGCACATTGATTATAACAAAACTTTCAGAGATAATAATTCATTTTTACAATTTCGTATGTGTTGTAGGTCGGGTGTCAAATTTCCTGTGTATTGTAGATAAAAGGAGATGGCGAGATGTGATATCATGCTTTTTCTCCATTGCCTTACGTTACAAAAAAAATATAAAATATCTAAGGAAGGTACTGAAGAGGCAAATTTTATTTCATTGAAAAATAATAATCATAGTTATAGTATATCTTGAATATTCCTTAAATCTTCAATAAAGTTTAATAAATTAAGTTTCTCAATAAACTTTATCAAAAATGTATAACTCTAAAGAAAAAAAATATATGTATATTCATTACAAAGTTTGAATAAATAAAGTTTGCAATATCATGAAAAATAATTGTTCTTTACTAAAATCATTTTTTTTTTTCAAAAAATACTTTTGAAAATTTAAGTCCAGCATTTTCTAATAGACGTTATTACAAATTGATTCATACCAGTCACATTTTTATACGATGATGATTTGCGGCAGAGTTTTGGTCACGATCGGTGAAAATATACCGAAATTTTCCGGATATGTTTTCCTCCGAATGGCTGCAATAGGTAGCTTTTTACTTTTTGTAACGAAAGCTATCTAATAATGAAAAATTCAACTAGTTTTTTTATACCTACCCATATCCCTTAGCGTACAAGGTATTCTTATGAAACACGCATTCCAGTTTCTCGCAGTTGCTGTTATCGTACCATACAGAACCAATAGGATGACTTTCCCAGTCGTCGTCTATACATTCAGCTGAAATTTAACAGTCAATTAAAATTAAGAAGGGAAAAAAAAGGATAGCTAAATAATTTTTCAAAAGAAAAAAGATCTACCCAAAATTTCAAAAGTAAATAGATGAATAAATCATACTATTGGTACGAGTTGTAATTTTTTCAACTAATGAAAAAATGTGCAGGGCAGGACTTAATTCCAGGGACCTTTGGCTTAAGTTATCAACGCTCTACCAACTGAGCTATCCTGGACCTGGACAAATGCTGGACAGATTTGTCCAGGATAGCTCAGTTGGTAGGGCGTGATCAGTTTAAGCCAAAGGCCCCTGATTCAAATCCTGGCCTGTGCACTTTGTCACTCTGTTGGTAAATTACAACATGTATGATTTTTTTAACAATTAAATCATGAAGCATACTATTGGTTAAATTCATGAAGCATACTATTGGTAGTTAACACTCAACGTATATAAATGTATTTCAGAATTCTGAAGCCTATATATTACGAAATTCTTTTCAGAAACGTAACCCAGAATAAAAGGGCGACGTAATGAGTCTTTTTTAAATTGGTGTAGAAATAAAAATAATGAAATTCGATCCCAAATAGACATTATAATAGCTTAAATTTAGCTTTCCATAAGCATTTTGTTTTTCAAAATTGATGAAATTAATTCATAATTATTACTATACGCCGAGCTAAATTAGTCTAAATAACACACAAACACATGCACATACACAAAAGCATAAATGAATACCAGTTCTGTCTTGATAAAATAGACAGTTACTCAAAAAATATTCCTCTTTCTGAATTAAAATTAACAAGAAAGAAAAAACATGCGACAAACATAGATTACGAAACAGTTTCCACGAATGTGTTGCAACGCATTCAGAACACTAACAAAACTTCACTGTTTAATAAGGTGAAAGTTGTATGTCTAAGTAAACAATTTGGAAAACACAAAACACATTTGAAATCCAATTTCAGCAATTACCATCTATATAGTCTGAAAAAAAGCCGAATTATTTTGTGCAGCCCTGTATATGATCTATAGATTGGTATGTATGCTACAAATTATGTAAAAACTTAGTTCAGTTAAGAAACGCATAACACAGTTGAAAATTCCCCTTCAGCAATTTCCGTCAATAAGCGGAATTGTTCTTGAATTATTTTGTGTATCCCTGTATATGACCTATAGAATTTATACACACCAAGAAATATGCAAAAAATTTGCTAAATTTAAAAACGCATACCACAACTGAAAACGCACTTCAGCAATTATTGCAAATAGACAGTACTGTATCCGAATTATTTTGTATGCATTTATAAATGTACGATAATTGCTATGCGCAACATATTCTATATAGTAAGCATATTGTAGTGCACCTCAGTGATTTGTATATCAATTTCAATATGTTTGAAATAGTGTAACATCATTAAAATACACTACAAGCTGTTTTTCCCCATAATGTAACGGAATTCTTTTGATTGCCCCTGTAAGCGAACTATGAATGCTAGGTACTTCATTTCAATACCGAACATGTCATGGTAAACCTCAATAACATATATGAATTGTATGACAATTCGAGTACAGTTACATGAGTTGGAGCACGGCCAGACAGACAGGCGGCCAGACAAATCGAATTAATAAACTATTGTCAACTATGTAGGAAAGTGTCAAAAAATTTTAAAGCTGTTCATTTGTAAATCAAAGTTTGCGACAGGAAGTAAAAAAAAAAAAAAACGTTTTTGGGGCGTCTACTAAAGTTATTTTTACATGTAAGGTATCATTTCATACTGAATAGTAGAGGGAAAAAGACAGTTCAACCTCAGGAGGAGCAATGAGGTGGTGGTGGTGGTGGAAGGGGGCTTATTTTTGAGGGGGGCTTATTTTTGAGGGGGGCTTATTTTTGAGGGGGGGCTTATTTTTGAGGGGGGACTTATTTGTGATGGGGGCTTATTTTTAAGGGGGGGGGCTTAATTTTTTTTTTTTTTTTTTTTAGAATGGACTTTCAGTTTGAAGGCGAAACGAAGATCAATTTTTTTTTTTTTTTTTTTTTTTTTTTAGAATCAAATTTAAATGTTAGTTTGAAGTCTGGGGGGCTAACATTTTTAAGGGGGTTCTTAAAATTTAGGGGGCTTAATTTTTAAGGAGGGATTAATTTTTTTTTAGATTAAATTTAAATGTTAGATTGAAGTCTGCTATAGGAGGAGGGTCTAAAAGTGAGGGAGCTTATTTTTGAAGAGGCGGTTAACTTTTTTAAAGGGGGGGGCTTATTTTTGAGGGGGCTTAATTTTTTTTTTTTTTTTTTTTTTTTTTTTTTTTTTTAAATTTTAGAATTGACTTTAAGTTTGAACGCGAAACGTATATTAAACATTTTTTTGGTGTCGCCCTCTATCGGTAGAATGCAATAACGGATATTTAAAATAGGTTTTCTTGAAAAGATTTCACTGGGGTTTGAACCTGCAAAATAGCTTCTTGACTTGATAATTTGTGGTAGGTTTAACTAATCAAGCCAAGAAGCTACATATGAATGTCGAGATTTTAAGTGTTTAAAGAGAGGTATCGCGGTACCGGAAGTGAAAAGTTTAAGGTTTATTTTATACTGAATTTAAATGAAACCGGAAATTTATCTTTTTCAATATGATTGGATTGAATATTAACATATTTATTTTAAAATGTATAGTGGTAGCAATGGTAAAAAGAAGACATATTTAGGGGTAATTACTGTTTTTATTGTGTTTGGTGTAGAAAACATAGGAAAGAGGTATAGTTTAAAAAAACAAATTCAATTTTATTAATAATTTTCCCAATGCAATACATGTGGACCCACTTTTCATTTTTTAGTGGGTTTTGACAAATCTAATACAGAATCTTGTTTAATGTTTGTTGACAAATATTTATTTTTAATAAAATTTCGCGGGACATTCATTTCGTTTAATGTTTCTAATAATTCTTTCTGTGCCTTGATCGTTTTTCTTTTATTCACAGAAAACAAAAGATTAAATAAATCTGCCAAGTTCGATTCGGGGATAGGTTTTCCTTCGAAACTCACAGTCAAATTTTTATCCTATCGAAATTTTCTTGAACGTGCCATGACAAACTGAACTAATGCTTTGATAATTTAGGATAGCTTTATCTGTTCAAGTTATGATATCATGGTGGTTAGGTTACAGATATTTGTGTATGGAATAACGGGATTTTTAATTTTGCCTGTTTAGTTTCAATTATATTGTGAAATGAGAGTTTATTTTTGGAAGATAATGTTAACTTTTTGTGATTACCTTGTAACAGACTGCTTTCATTAAAAGTGTATTTTAGAATTGTAAACTACAATTTTGAAATTTTCATCAGTTTGGAAAAAAGCACAGGAAAAAAATATAAAAGTATTAAAAAAATAATAAGAACAACTGTTCAAAAATATTATAACAACGAAACAAATTATCAAAAATAATAAAAACTGTTCAAATAATAATAACAACTGTTCAAAAATAATAAAAACTGTTTAAAAAATACTAACAACTGTTAAAAAATAATAAACGATTGACTTTATACAACCAACATTTAAAAAAAGATAATCGAATCTAGTTTTTTCTAACGTGACTTATTTGAAATATTCACTTTTTCTAGTTAGATTTATAACACATAAGTGATTCGATCAGTAAAATATTATTTATAAAAGCACTAAATACGAGGTTAATAAGAATTTTTAACTTACAAACATATGAACTTCTGATACACAAGTGATTCGACCAGTAAAATATTATTTATAAAAGCATTTTTGACTTACAATTATACGAACTTCAGATACCCTTTCTGAATCAATGTGTAAGAATTAACTGACTATTGAACTTATAACAGAGTATGATAAAATAATCACATGACTTTTTAAACCAATAAAATGTTAATATTTTTAAACAAACGCCCTCTATCATTTTATGAACTTCCAAGAAACGAGTTAATATGATTATATTGTTTCCTGTTACCGCTGTGAAAGGTTGTGTTTTCCGTTTTAAGTTAGTTTACATTTAAGTGATTACGGATCGAGTCATGGATTCTGCTTTGTTAAGTGCTAATGATATGTCTAACGTGAAGAGTGAACCCTCATCACCAGGATTAAATGACCATGACATGGAATTTTTAATACAGCCTAAAGAAGAACCCGTTTCGAATTGTGAAGTGAAACCCACCTCATCAGGATTAAAGAAACAGAAGTTACCCTTTGTGTGTTCTACTTGCGACAAAGCTTTTCCCCGAAAGGTTAACTTAACGTTTCACATGAAATGTCATCTGGAGAAAATACCTCTTGTGTGTATAATTTGTGAAAAAACATTTGCTAGAAAGTATCATTTATTAAATCATATGAAGATTCATTCAAAGACCCCTGTGATTCATAATTGTAATGTATGTGGCGAAGTATTTTCACAAAAGAGTGATTTATTAAAGCATGGGAAGATTCATAACACTTCCAAGCCAAAACAAAAGAAAAGTAGACAGTCACCCAGTCACTGTAAATGCGACGACTGTTTTGAAACATTTAATAATAGATCTGACTTAGTGAAACATAGAAAAATTCATCTTTCACCTAAAGAACTTAACCCGTCTGATCAACTTTCCTTGGGAAACAGTTCGAAATATGAAATTTCAGACATCACTCAGTTTAGTAAAATATTTAAGTTTTTCAATGTTTTTACTCCTGCTCATTGGAATTTAGGTGAGGAAATGATTGTTGAAGTACAAATGAATAAGAACTATGAGCTTTATATTCACATACAGAAATATGAAGAATTTGAAAAGAACGGTCGTGAACTTACCCCCACAAATGAAGGCATTACATTATCATGTGCAACATTCGACAAATTTGAATCGAGATTGGATAAATTTAATTTTGTTTCTGAAAAAGATACATTCGTATGTAATAATGACTTACTAATCGCTTATGTAAATAAGGAATCATGCATACTGCAAAAATTATTCAAATCGAAAAAGTTTGGGTTTTGTTTGAAGTCGGATTTTTTACTGCTTACAAAAGATCAATATTTGAAACTAGTGAAAAATGGCTTTAAAATTACCAAATGTCTCATTGAGACGCTTTTAACTAAGCTTATTCCTGTTTCGATTTTAGAAAACTTAAACAAATGTAAATGTACCCACCTCACAATAGAAGAGACTTTGAACTATTTCTTAAAATGTTTCGATGACGAGTTAAAGTCATCCGTTTCTCGCGTGTTTGATTGCTATCGATGTTCAATCGGAGAACCAATTAATGTGAAACACGAGTGTGATAGTTATAATTTGCGTAGAAAGTATAATTGGTGTAGCGACAGTGCACTGCTAAATTTCAACGTGACTGAATTTGTAAAAAACATATTCAAGAAATGTTCATGTAATTATACTCATTTATTTTTTGAAACTATGAATATGGACTTTTATAATAACCATTTAGACAATGTATTTGTAAATTAACATAGAAATGTATTTATTTAATAAATATTTGTTTTTATATCACATATCTGTTTTTATTTCACATGTCTATTTATTTTTTTTTTATTTATGAAATCAATCTTTGAAATTTTATTTTCTAGAAAAAAAGTAAACATATATTTATGAGTAGGCAATTTTTTTAATTGTAGTCTTTAAAGTTAACCCTTTTTGGTCAAATGAAATCTCTTTTTAAGAAAAATTGATTATTTTTATTTGAATACGTATTAAACTTATTTCTTGATAAGAAAGTTTAATTTTTCTCTCCGTTTAAACAGTGACATTGCATGTTTTGATAATTTCCATCCCACAGTTAACATTACAGTATTTAACATAGTTAAGAAAATGTTTAACTTAAACCGTCACTATATTTATTATAGATAAGTAAACATTTTATCTTTAACCTAAATGTAATTTAAATGATTAACTATAACTGTGACTGCTTTTAATCTAGATAAGTAAATGTTTCCAGGAAACACAATCAGTTTACTGTAGACTTTTATCGAGATTACACCAGTTAGTGGAATGCTGATTAAAAATATTTTATGACATTAATATGCAGAAAAGATCTCACGAAGAAGTACTTTCACCTTCAAAACGTCTACGTTTAGAAAAACCCATGGAAAATTTAAATACCTATGAGAAGGAGTTAAAAGACCCAAGATTAAAACTTTCTAAAATGGGTAATAACTGTGTAACTACTGAGGACTTACAAGATGTGAAACCCGAGATCGCTATGAATTTTTCAAACTTTGCCTATGGGAATGATACAACATCTTTCGAGAATCCCGGTCGAATGCCAAATTCTGCGACGGACTATTTGAATACATTTTTCGAAGACATGAATTTTGAAAATTTAGATTGTTCTACTACCTTAGCGTTTCAAGATCCTACAAATAATATTTTACAGACTACTGTTAAACGCGAGGTCAACGAGCTACAAGCAAGCAACCTTTCGCAAACAAGTGGTGAATTACAAACCACCATCTCACCTGCAAATGACATTAAAAGTGATAAATTATGCAATTCCTATGTGTTAAGTGACTGTTTCTATTTAACTTTGAAGTTAAGAACTAAACAATATTATATACTTATACGAGAATTTAAACGCAATGTATCTACTAATGAAGAAATCCCGACAAACCGCGTGGTTAATATGGATATTCCTAGCTGGTTTGAGTTTCAATATAAACTCATCGCATTTAATTTAAGATACAAAAGTACGTCCTTTGTTTCTAATAACATGATTTTAGTGTTAAATCACAATTCTACGATGCGAATTAAAAATTTAAGGAATCATTCTTATATTGACTTAAACGAACATCAACTGGAAAAATTACGCGACCATAACCTTCACATTACTAGTGATGTTGCGTATTATTTTGAAAAGCATAGCATTTTAAAATAATAAATTAATTAATTATTAATTTATGAATATATTTTATAAATATATTATAAGTATATTTTGTGATAATTACAATTAGCTACGTGATCTAAACATCACTAGTAATGTGAAGGTTATGGTCGCGTAGTCACGTGATTAACCTGTGGTGGATGACGTCACTTAGTAACGTCATCATATCACGTGAGATTAACTGATATACGTTTGTACTATCTTTCAAATCTCTACAAGTCGTCACAAAAGCCAGACCCTGCTTACCCAGCTTATAAATAAAGTAAGTTTAATTTTCATGTGAATTAATCTTTTTCGCTTTCAAAATAATAGATAGTTAAAATAACAATGTTCATCCTTTAACTAATTAAAACCGTTTTATAAGAACTTATTTGCAAATATATTGTAAGATCTTTTGTTTGACATTTAAAAGAATAAAATTTAGTCTTTTAACATTGTGATTTAAAAGTAAGTGGGTATGAAAAGAAATTTTTTCCGATTAGTTTATTTCCTAAAAAGAAAGAAATGGTAGACAAGAAAACTTACCGAACCACAGTATGCGAAGTCAGAAGTTAAAATGACCAACACGCTGTTTTTAGCTGTTATCGACCTGAACATGTAACTGATAATGTCTTGATCACGTGAGTGATAAGGAAGTAAACTGATAGTTTAACCTCATTCTGTTATAAACCAGACACTTGACTTTAGCAAGCTGAAATGTATGGACCCCTTTTTAAGTTATCCTGTTTTTGTAAGTATATAAATTATATTTATTTGTTAATGTTTTAAGATAAATAGGGACGAATAGTTGAAAATTATAAATTTTCTAAGTATGGAAGATATTCGACTTGTATAATAGATCTAATCTAGTAAAGGTTTAAAGTAAAACTCAAGTTAGTGGGGTTTTTTTTCTGCGCATGTGTAGATACAAAGTATATGATGGTTGGCTAGGCAACCAGTTGGTTGGTTGGAAGATGGGTAAACAAATGATTATGGGGATAAACAGTTAGCTCGATATTTAAAACATTGAAACTTACATTAACATAAAACTAAAAGTCAATTTTGATTAATTTGAAGATTTTTAAACATAACGTAAAAATTTTAAAAACTTTACTTTTCATAAATTTTATTTAATTTAATTTTTTGTTAACTTATAATTTTCATAAAGTTTTAATTTTGTAACTTTTATTTATTTATAATGAACAGAGGAATTATTTATTTTGTTAACTTTAAATTTTTATTATTTTGAATTTAAAAAAAGTAATATTCTAAAAGGTTTTATTATTTATAATAATTGAATAAAACATTCTTAGCGCAATTGGTTGAAGGCGATCTGTTTTCTCATTAATTTTCGGTTTCACAAACGCTTAATAACATTGAATAAAGCTAGAGAAACCTTTAAATACACTTTCAGAGGTATGAAGTCATGACATAATGATTAAAATAACATACAATTCATTGTGTCTTGATTTCATTTTGTCAAGTTCGAACCACAAGACTATTAAAAACTATCTTCTAAAATAAGTTCGAACTATATATGGCAGAACCAAGAATTAAATCTGTCTTAAAAATTTCCATCAAACATTTCTTATAATATTTAAATCCGTAATGTGTTTCGTATATATATATATATTTGTTAAATTTTATGAAATTTAAAATCTTTCATTTTATTAACTTGTGATTGTTTTACTAATATACATATTTCCATTCAATAGTTGAATCTTTTTGCAAAAGTTAAAAATTTTATTTTGTGTTAAGTTATATAAAAACATAAATTCTAACTGTTCACTTAAAAGTTCTACTAAATGAAAAACTAATAAATACATACACATACATTTTGTAAGTTACTTCCACAAGGAAACCCCTCTCTTCATAACATATACATTCTTTTGCTTTTTTAAATATTTTATTAACTTTTAACTTTTTGTTAACTTTTACTTTATAACTTTTTTGTTTACTTTTATTTTAAAACTATATTTTTGTTAATCTTTATTTTATTTTATTATTTATTTTTTGTTGTTAACTTTTAATTTTAATAAGTTTTAATTTCATTAACTTCTAATTTTTTTAACCTTTTTTTATTTAATGTGAATATTTGTATTACAATTAATTTTTGTTATAGATTAATTTATTTTTTAATTGGATTACATCACTTCACTTAAAATTTCTACTAAATTTTAAACTAATAAATTCACTCATAGATACTTTGCAAAAATAAACACACAGAACTTAATCAAAAACATTTTATTTTCAGGTCTTAAATAATTCATTACAAATAGTTTGTTCATTAATCTTACATAAAAAGTGCTCACTAACATTATAAACTCCGTTTAGAAACGTTGAAGTTACATAATCGAAATCTACGAGCATTAACAAAGCTTCCCCTAATTGATTAAATTTTTCCCTATTATTAAATGTGAAACAGGAGTGAAGGCTTTTGCTCGAATGTCGTAGTGCACAAGCATGGCATTCATACAATTGATTAAGTATTGATAACATATTATTCTCGATACATGTGTTAAGTTTATACTTTAACACCTGTTCATTTTCTGTAGATATATTACTCACCATACATTTCTTTTTAATAAGAGATGGTAAAAGTTTTGTATACATATGTTGTAAAAGTGCACTATTTAAATGAGAGGTACTTTCTTTTAATTTTTCCAGTTGATGTTCGTTTAAGTCAATATAAGAATGATTCCTTAAATTTTTAATTCGCATCGTAGAATTGTGATTTAACACTAAAATCATGTTATTAGAAACAAAGGACGTACTTTTGTATCTTAAATTAAATGCGATGAGTTTATATTGAAACTCAAACCAGCTAGGAATATCCATATTAACCACGCGGTTTGTCGGGATTTCTTCATTAGTAGATACATTGCGTTTAAATTCTCGTATAAGTATATAATATTGTTTAGTTCTTAACTTCAAAGTTAAATAGAAACAGTCACTTAACACATAGGAATTGCATAATTTATCACTTTTAATGTCATTTGCAGGTGAGATGGTGGTTTGTAATTCACCACTTGTTTGCGAAAGGTTGCTTGCTTGTAGCTCGTTGACCTCGCGTTTAACAGTAGTCTGTAAAATATTATTTGTAGGATCTTGAAACGCTAAGGTAGTAGAACAATCTAAATTTTCAAAATTCATGTCTTCGAAAAATGTATTCAAATAGTCCGTCGCAGAATTTGGCATTCGACCGGGATTCTCGAAAGATGTTGTATCATTCCCATAGGCAAAGTTTGAAAAATTCATAGCGATCTCGGGTTTCACATCTTGTAAGTCCTCAGTAGTTACACAGTTATTACCCATTTTAGAAAGTTTTAATCTTGGGTCTTTTAACTCCTTCTCATAGGTATTTAAATTTTCCATGGGTTTTTCTAAACGTAGACGTTTTGAAGGTGAAAGTACTTCTTCGTGAGATCTTTTCTGCATATTAATGTCATAAAATATTTTTAATCAGCATTCCACTAACTGGTGTAATCTCGATAAAAGTCTACAGTAAACTGATTGTGTTTCCTGGAAACATTTACTTATCTAGATTAAAAGCAGTCACAGTTATAGTTAATCATTTAAATTACATTTAGGTTAAAGATAAAATGTTTACTTATCTATAATAAATACAGTGACGGTTTAAGTTAAACATTTTCTTAACTATGTTAAATACTGTAATGTTAACTGTGGGATGGAAATTATCAAAACATGCAATGTCACTGTTTAAACGGAGAGAAAAATTAAACTTTCTTATCAAGAAATAAGTTTAATACGTATTCAAATAAAAATAATCAATTTTTCTTAAAAAGAGATTTCATTTGACCAAAAAGGGTTAACTTTAAAGACTACAATTAAAAAAATTGCCTACTCATAAATATATGTTTACTTTTTTTCTAGAAAATAAAATTTCAAAGATTGATTTCATAAATAAAAAAAAAATAAATAGACATGTGAAATAAAAACAGATATGTGATATAAAAACAAATATTTATTAAATAAATACATTTCTATGTTAATTTACAAATACATTGTCTAAATGGTTATTATAAAAGTCCATATTCATAGTTTCAAAAAATAAATGAGTATAATTACATGAACATTTCTTGAATATGTTTTTTACAAATTCAGTCACGTTGAAATTTAGCAGTGCACTGTCGCTACACCAATTATACTTTCTACGCAAATTATAACTATCACACTCGTGTTTCACATTAATTGGTTCTCCGATTGAACATCGATAGCAATCAAACACGCGAGAAACGGATGACTTTAACTCGTCATCGAAACATTTTAAGAAATAGTTCAAAGTCTCTTCTATTGTGAGGTGGGTACATTTACATTTGTTTAAGTTTTCTAAAATCGAAACAGGAATAAGCTTAGTTAAAAGCGTCTCAATGAGACATTTGGTAATTTTAAAGCCATTTTTCACTAGTTTCAAATATTGATCTTTTGTAAGCAGTAAAAAATCCGACTTCAAACAAAACCCAAACTTTTTCGATTTGAATAATTTTTGCAGTATGCATGATTCCTTATTTACATAAGCGATTAGTAAGTCATTATTACATACGAATGTATCTTTTTCAGAAACAAAATTAAATTTATCCAATCTCGATTCAAATTTGTCGAATGTTGCACATGATAATGTAATGCCTTCATTTGTGGGGGTAAGTTCACGACCGTTCTTTTCAAATTCTTCATATTTCTGTATGTGAATATAAAGCTCATAGTTCTTATTCATTTGTACTTCAACAATCATTTCCTCACCTAAATTCCAATGAGCAGGAGTAAAAACATTGAAAAACTTAAATATTTTACTAAACTGAGTGATGTCTGAAATTTCATATTTCGAACTGTTTCCCAAGGAAAGTTGATCAGACGGGTTAAGTTCTTTAGGTGAAAGATGAATTTTTCTATGTTTCACTAAGTCAGATCTATTATTAAATGTTTCAAAACAGTCGTCGCATTTACAGTGACTGGGTGACTGTCTACTTTTCTTTTGTTTTGGCTTGGAAGTGTTATGAATCTTCCCATGCTTTAATAAATCACTCTTTTGTGAAAATACTTCGCCACATACATTACAATTATGAATCACAGGGGTCTTTGAATGAATCTTCATATGATTTAATAAATGATACTTTCTAGCAAATGTTTTTTCACAAATTATACACACAAGAGGTATTTTCTCCAGATGACATTTCATGTGAAACGTTAAGTTAACCTTTCGTGGAAAAGCTTTGTCGCAAGTAGAACACACAAAGGGTAACTTCTGTTTCTTTAATCCTGATGAGGTGGGTTTCACTTCACAATTCGAAACGGGTTCTTCTTTAGGCTGTATTAAAAATTCCATGTCATGGTCATTTAATCCTGGTGATGAGGGTTCACTCTTCACGTTAGACATATCATTAGCACTTAACAAAGCAGAATCCATGACTCGATCCGTAATCACTTAAATGTAAACTAACTTAAAACGGAAAACACAACCTTTCACAGCGGTAACAGGAAACAATATAATCATATTAACTCGTTTCTTGGAAGTTCATAAAATGATAGAGGGCGCTTGTTTAAAAATATTAACATTTTATTGGTTTAAAAAGTCATGTGATTATTTTATCATACTCTGTTATAAGTTCAATAGTCAGTTAATTCTTACACATTGATTCAGAAAGGGTATCTGAAGTTCGTATAATTGTAAGTCAAAAATGCTTTTATAAATAATATTTTACTGGTCGAATCACTTGTGTATCAGAAGTTCATATGTTTGTAAGTTAAAAATTCTTATTAACCTCGTATTTAGTGCTTTTATAAATAATATTTTACTGATCGAATCACTTATGTGTTATAAATCTAACTAGAAAAAGTGAATATTTCAAATAAGTCACGTTAGAAAAAACTAGATTCGATTATCTTTTTTTAAATGTTGGTTGTATAAAGTCAATCGTTTATTATTTTTTAACAGTTGTTAGTATTTTTTAAACAGTTTTTATTATTTTTGAACAGTTGTTATTATTATTTGAACAGTTTTTATTATTTTTGATAATTTGTTTCGTTGTTATAATATTTTTGAACAGTTGTTCTTATTATTTTTTTAATACTTTTATTTTTTTTTTCCTGTGCTTTTTTCCAAACTGATGAAAATTTCAAAATTGTAGTTTACAATTCTAAAATACACTTTTAATGAAAGCAGTCTGTTACAAGGTAATCACAAAAAGTTAACATTATCTTCCAAAAATAAACTCTCATTTCACAATATAATTGAAACTAAACAGGCAAAATTAAAAATCCCGTTATTCCATACACAAATATCTGTAACCTAACCACCATGATATCATAACTTGAACAGATAAAGCTATCCTAAATTATCAAAGCATTAGTTCAGTTTGTCATGGCACGTTCAAGAAAATTTCGATAGGATAAAAATTTGACTGTGAGTTTCGAAGGAAAACCTATCCCCGAATCGAACTTGGCAGATTTATTTAATCTTTTGTTTTCTGTGAATAAAAGAAAAACGATCAAGGCACAGAAAGAATTATTAGAAACATTAAACGAAATGAATGTCCCGCGAAATTTTATTAAAAATAAATATTTGTCAACAAACATTAAACAAGATTCTGTATTAGATTTGTCAAAACCCACTAAAAAACGAAAAGTGGGTCCACATGTATTGCATTGGGAAAATTATTAATAAAATTGAATTTGTTTTTTTAAACTATACCTCTTTCCTATGTTTTCTACACCAAACACAATAAAAACAGTAATTACCCCTAAATATGTCTTCTTTTTACCATTGCTTCCACTATACATTTTAAAATAAATATGTTAATATTCAATCCAATCATATTGAAAAAGATAAATTTCCGGTTTCATTTAAATTCAGTATAAAATAAACCTTAAACTTTTCACTTCCGGTACCGCGATACCTCTCTTTAAACACTTAAAATCTCGACATTCATATGTAGCTTCTTGGCTTGATTAGTTAAACCTACCACAAATTATCAAGTCAAGAAGCTATTTTGCAGGATCAAACACCAGTGAAATCTTTTCAAGAAAACCTATTTTAAATATCCGTTATTGCATTCTACCGATAGAGGGCGACACCAAAAAAATGTTTAATATACGTTTCGCGTTCAAACTTAAAGTCAATTCTAAAATTAAAAAAAAAAAAAAAAAAAAAAAAAAAAAAATTAAGCCCCCCTCAAAAATAAGCCCCCCCTTAAAAAAAGTTAACCGCCTCTTCAAAAATAAGCTCCCTCACTTTTAGACCCTCCTCCTATAGCAGACTTCAATCTAACATTTAAATTTAATCTAAAAAAAATTAATCCCTCCTTAAAAATTAAGCCCCCTAAATTTTAAGCACCCCCTTAAAAATGTTAGCCCCCCAGACTTCAAACTAACATTTAAATTTGATTCTAAAAAAAAAAAAAAAAAAAAAAAAAAAAATTGATCTCCGTTTCGCCTTCAAACTGAAAGTCCATTCTAAAAAAAAAAAAAATTAAGCCCCCCCCTTAAAAATAAGCCCCCCTCAAAAATAATCCCCCCTCAAAAATAAGCCCCCCTCAAAAATGAGCCCCCTCAAAAATAAGCCCCCCTCAAAAATAAGCCCCCTTCCACCACCACCACCACCTCATTGCTCCTCCTGAGGTTGAACTGTCTTTTTCCCTCTACTCTGAATCAAGGGCGCCCTTTATCTTTGTAACTGACTTTAGCCTTCTATATTCTGCCGTTTTCAAAATAGGAGTGTTAACTTTTCTGTTTGTCTCTTGGTGGCGCTGAAAGCGGTCTCATCTCACATGACATACCCACAATACTATATCTAGTCACCTGGTTTATGACAACAGCTGTCGCCGTTCGAAAGTTAATGGACGGTGGGCAGTACTTTAGTGAGTACCCTGTATGTATTTAGATAAATGTGTGAAATAGGGGAAAATATTGATGTTTTGCATAAAAATGTACATCATACAGCAATGTTATAATCGGAAATATTTCATTATGATGAAATTCTGTACTGTATCCGAATATTACAAAAAAAAAAAAAAAAAAAAAAAAAAGTAAAAAAGAAAATGCAGATACCAAATTTGTCCCCCCCCCCCCCCAAAGGCCACAAATTTGGTAACAAAGGTAACAAACTTTAAATGGTATTTGGTAAGGTATATTAACAAATGGTATTCGGTAACAAAGGTCCAAGGCCACGGCCCGATTTACCCTTGTCCTTTTAATATAACCGTCGTATTTTTTTAAAATGATATTTAACTTGTTTTGATTTACATTATATTCTTACGAAATCTGAATATCTAAACATTTTATGCATGTAGGGATGAAAGACAAATTTTGAGGGATGGTACAGCATACTCCAAAAAAGAATTTTTGCACAGGAAATCAGGCTTATAATCCATTTATTCAGACAAAAATACAGGGTGTCAAACTCAGCACTACTAGAGTTCATAATTTTATTCAAAATAAAGGTATTTTAACTAAATTTGTATAAAAAATTTATATAAACTTATTATTAATATTATATAAAGCTACAATACTTGGAAACATATTATAAACATTTTCAACATCCTTAACAAATTTCCTGAATTTGGAAAAAATACTACAAAACTACAAAATGAAAGTTTAAATTAAGATTTTCAAAGTATAAAATGAAATATGAAGATTTCTTGAAAACAAAATCTCCGCTGTTTATTGTAGGCTGTTTCAGCACTATTTCGAAAGCTTTTATTTGTTTAACGATTCATATTAAATAAAAAAATTGGTTTGCCTTCATGCTTGAAAATATTTTTTGCGTTTTCTGAAATTTTTCTTTTTTAACACTTTTTAACATAGCTGAAAAATATTTATGACTTCGGTTTGTCTGTCTGTCTGTCTGTCTGTCCGTGCTCTAATTCGCGTAAATATACTCGAATTGAAATGTAATTTATATATGCTATTGCGGTTTACTGTGGGGTGTTCGCTATTGAAAATGAAGTGTGTAGCATTTGTAGTTCTTTTACAGGGACACTCAAAAGAATTCCGTTACATTATGATCTATGGAGGGAAAATCATTTGCAATATATTTTATTGAAGTTACACTATTTCAGAAACATTAAAATTGATATAAAGCACTGAGATGCACTACAAGATGTTTACTGTATAATCGATACTGTCTATGAGTGGTAATTGCTACAAGTGCGTTTTAAGTTGTGGTAATACATTTTTAAATTTAACTATTTATTTTTGCATATTCCTTGGTGTGTATAAATTATAATGATTATATACAGGGCTGCACAAAAGAACTCGAGTACATTTCCTTTCATTGACGGAAATTTCTGAAGGGGAATTTTCAACTGTGCTATACGTTTCCTAACTGAACTAAAATTTAACATACTAATTAGTATATACACAAAACTGTAGAACATATACAGGGCTTCACAAAAGAATTGTAATACTTTTCCGATTATTGGAGGGAATTGCTAAAATGGATTTTCAAATGTGTTATGCGTTTTGTAAATTGTTTATTTAGAACTGTCACTTTATTAAACGGAGAAGTTTTGTTACAGTATTTTGAATGTGTTAGAAAATGTTTCATAATCTATGCTTGACACATGATTTTTCTTTCTTGTTTTCTAGAGGATACTGGAAGAGTATATGCCAGAATATTGGATGAAGTAAATAGGGAAATTACGAAACATATTAACTAAAAATTAGATGTAGAAACTAAAAATTAGATGTTTCAGAATATAATATGTGTATGCTATAATATTGCATATTAGATAGACAATGGAAATACTACATTATTATACAATATATAAAAAGCAATTATCTTTCAAATATTGGCATAAATTTAGATCGACACTTTGTCTTCAACTTTTTGAAGGCAAAAAATATATATATATTCAATAATAGGTAATTAATACTTTGAAGCATTCTTTCACAGATCTAGAGAGATGTCTTTTTTAAGTTATGTAAATTTTAATGTTAAATAAGAATATCACAATATACAATTGAAAATCGGGCGACAACTAACTATTTTATTATTAATAAATGACTAAATGATACTAAGCAAAAGCATATTGAAAAGATAAGCAAATAATGAAATAAGATCAAGGATAAATAAACAATACTGTGAAGGAAGATTTAATGAAAATAATTTATATATATTGAAAAATGTAGAGCATAAAATAGCGAATAAGGAAATTTGATTTTTGATAAAAATCAGAAGTTATCAAATATTTATACAATTTAAATACGTCGTTAGCATACAATACATTTTTGAAAGTTTATTACTTCATCGAGATTTTATTTTTACAGGACATGTTTCGAATTTAACCTTCCAAAGCCCAGAAGCAAACTTATATATATATGTTACGGTCCATATTATAAATCCGGTAATTGTTAATAATTACTGGTCATAATAACCGGTTATTATTAATAATTACCGGATTCATCATACTGACCGAAACATATATATATTTCATAGGCTGTATTGTATTTATTTCACTGAAAAAGGGTAATAAAAAAACAAATTTTATCAAAAAGTACATGTAGAGCTGATACTTTGCCCTGTCATCAATGGGTGACACAGAAATTCTAGATCGCATCATAGTAACATGAATTAGACAAACATTCGAAATCCTAGGAATACCAATTCAACATTTAGTTAACATTAACATTCAGGCAGAAAATAAAATATAGACTTCTTGCTTTTTTGACATTTTAATCCTCCAAAAAAAAAAAAAAAAAAAAAAAGGAAACCTACTCAACTCATTGCTTGTTTGGTGGAGGTACAACACTTTGCAAGGTTATAGCATCATATCAGAAAATCCGAGAGATGTGGGACTTTTTTATAATTAGGTAAACTGTTCCAAGCCCCCAATGAAGATACCGCGGTACATATTAGCTTAAAATCTAAGTGTAGAAGTGCTTTCAAAGACGTGTCACCTGGAGGTGTCAGTGAGCTTTGGCGAATTAAATTCAAACTAAGATTATATAAAAAATAAGTTGACTGCAGACTTGGGTAAATTTGTAATTTCGATTATCTGCGATGTACACTGTGAAAAAATTTGGTCAACAATTACGGTACATATACTGGCAACTTTGTGACCAGTATATATACCGTAATTTAACTGGGCGGTATATGTACCGTAAAATATTTAAAGTATATGTACCGGTTGCACTCCCCCCCCCTCTCCTCAGGCTTGCACGCATTACGTAACAAGAGCAAGAGCATCACTTCAGGGGTTGCCGTACACCGAGGCGGGGCTACCAGCTTTTTCCTTGCTGAAAAATAATTATTTTACGGTATAAATAGCCATATTTTGCTGAAAAACAATCATTTTACGGTATAAATACCGTTTATAATCGAAATGGCACACATACGGTTTCTTTACGCTTTATATACCTTAGAAGTACGGTACTCATAGCGTAAAGAGTGAAAACGGCACAAGTACCGTTAATTTACGGTACATCTATTGAAATTTTACGAAATTTTTTTACAGTGTAATTACAATTTTGTTGTATGATATGATTATATTTACACACATTCAAGCACCGAAATTTCTTCAAATAACCGGATGTGGGGCGGTTCGGCTACAGTGTTGCACGATTTTTTTACGGCATGTAATTGTAACTATAATTAATTACATAGTACAATTAAATAGTAATTACATTGCAGATAATTACAATTGTAAATTTTTCCCAACAGTGATTGTTTGCATACATTTCAAATTACTTATTTAATTTATTAACACGTAAATGATATTATTCTTCTCTGAGGAAGAGATTTGCATGTGTTGATATATGGTTGAAAATGCAAGATTACCATTTAAATGGAAAATTTTATTTTATTGACTCAGAGTGTGTTTAAAATCCCAATTTTAATCAAAATTATGAAACACTAAAATGTTAAAACTAGTCGTTGGGGGCCACCGTAATACTTACCCATCATGGATATGCATAATGTAAAATATTAAAATAAAAATGTGTAAACTACTTATAAAATGCATTGCAATTCAAATAAAATCGTGGCTTGATGACGTCATAAACTTTAAAGGCTCGATTACTGAATTGCTTGAAAGAAACATCCTTATAACTCCAAAAACAATAATTCTATTAACTAGCGGTTTATTGCATCTGATTAAGCGTCTCATTTCCAATTAAAATATATCTTTGAAGTGAAATTTGGATGAAATACAGGGTCATGAAAAATCGAAGAGTGTGGAAAATAGGATTCCAAATATCTCGGCAACTCATTATCCGATCGACTTCATGCTTTATGCAAAATTTATGTTTTTTTATTGTCTTTTATATTCACTTCTTAAAATAAACAATTTCGAAAATTTTTATGTACCTTTTATCAGAACGAATATTTTGAGGGTCCGAAAAAAATAGTTCCGGTTAATCGAGGTTATTGAAATTAAATAGGCTTCTTCCCATTATTACATACTAAGTACATACCTAATTGCAAGTCTCTATCTCAATTTGTTCGGGAGATAGAGCGTTTACAGACACACAGACACACAGATGGACGGCAATTTTTTTTTTCTAAAAATGTTTTTCGGAATCTCCAGTGTCTGAAACGTGTAAATCCGTCAAACATTTTTTTTTCGATTTTCAAAACGATTACAAGACTTACCCTATACTACGTATGATGGGTAAGTAATATAAATAAAAGGAAAGTCATTAATATAACTTACCTTCACCAAACATTAGAGGCTTTAAATATGAATATGCTTCGATTTCTATTGTCGACATTGTAAAAACCACATTGACTAACAAAATAAACCTCGTTATCATTATGCCGCTTTACCGCTGAGAACGCATAAACATATATCATAAATCAAAATAAATTAAGAAACAATAAAAAAACATCACATGCTGTGTAAGTTTAGCATATCTCTGTCAAACATAAATAACGAAAACAATGCAACTGTTAGTTTTAATGAACTCGGATTCAAATATTCAGGAACAACAAAAGAACGTAGAACTAAGATACATTCTTCCGGTTTTCACGGAAGTGTGTTTCAACTTCCTTTCTTCATAAGGTGTGGACTGCTAAAATATAAGAAATTGCTCAATATTTTAAGAATAACCTTCTGTTTTTTATAGGAAAACATACTTTAACATCTCATCTGGGATATTTCTACATATTTTAACACTTTTATTTAACTTGTCTATGTATGTAAAAATGGAATTTTGTAATAGATTTTTAACTCACTTCCTGATAGGCTAGAATTATAAAAATTATGTACACTGATGTGTTTCGGATGACTGTGCAAAATTTTAACATTTAAAAAACTTAATTATAAATTAATAAATTACTTTCAATGCATTTTTCCGTTAGCCAGCCGACGCACTGTCGAATATTTGATACAAAATCCTGGCCAAAAAGGCAGAAATTAAAATTTGCTCAACAATTGCAAAGAACATATTTTATAATAGCTGACTAACTGGTGAGTGTAGCCTGCTAGTATTTATATAAAACATTTTTGTATTGGACGATGATATATTTTTTAGCTAAGAGATATAGCCAAGTGATAATATCCATACTACAGCAAAAATTCTTCAATTCAAACTACGTGGTGACGGATAATGCAATCTGAGAATATACGTATAGCATGTTTTAATCACAATGGTGAAAACTGTTGAAACATTTATTTTTTCTACTCCTAAGACTATGCAGAATCATACGCATACACAAAATTTCAAAAACTTCAAAATTATTTTAGAAAACTAAAATAGCACTCAATTTTTGAAACTTAATCAAATACTGGATTAATTGTTGACACAAATATTTAAATTGGTAAAGAAATCATATGAGATGTAATCTTCTCAACTGTGCGAAAAAGTCCGTGCCAAGATTCGAACCTGGGATCCCTTGGCTGAAGCTGACAATGCTTACCGGAGGTTCCATTACCTGTGATTTATTCTGTTGTGCTGATTCAGGTATCAGACCAGAAGCTATGATCATTAAGGATAACTGGGTGAATTAGTTCAGCCATACTCGTCCGGGATTGCTCAGTTGGTAAAGCATTGACAGCTTCAGTCAAAGGATCCCGGGTTCGAATCCTGGCCCGGACTTTTTCGCCCAGTTGGGAAGATTACATCTCATATAACTTAATCAAATAATCAAACTATCAACGAAATTACCTTGTAAAACTAAATGTAAAATGGTGTGACAGTTTCATATAACTTACAGTTTTAGAAAAATATTCTTTAACAACGGGTTAGTCTTTTAGCCACAAATGAATAATGAATAAATAATCGGGTGCATTACACGTGAAAAAATCCAGTTATGCTTCTTTAAGGTATTTACTGGTTATTCCAGTAATGAAAACACCGAACAATTTAAAAGCCCCACCAGTGGCTGAGAGGTTGTGCTCTCGAAGCTGGTAGACGGGAGGTGCGGGGTTTTATCCCAATCGCGCCCGTCGGCCTAATCGTTCGGAGTTTTCGTGGTTTTCTTCGAGCCCTGTTTTTATCCATGCGTAAATACGGGTTAGGTTCCCTTAGAAAGACCCCCACGAAGGGCACTCCCCCCGGGCCTATATCTCAAGTGTAGATAATTGGCCGTCAATAATCAACCCAACCCAACCGAACAATTTAAAAGTGATACACCCAATTCAGGAAATAAAGAAAAATCGAATACTGCAATCGGAAAATGGTACAGTTGTCCAAAAGAAAGTAAAAAGAACGCTCTATACATTTTAATCTCTAAACTGTCATAGAAAAAAAAACAGAAATAGCCATTCAACTGGAAATTGTGTCTTTTTAGGTGTGTTCGTAATTATATAAATTCATCGCACCTATAGTCGTCATCTGATCCGAACGTCTGTCCGCATATAATAGTTCAAAAACTATCCAACCGAATGGTTTGAAATTTAATATACAGTGTGCCCGCTAAAGTCCGTTGTCACCCCAGTAATTTCTGAACGGCAAGAGCTATAGTCATAAAAGTGGGGTCTAGGTATAGTAAAGTTGCCATGCGCTACGCAAGGAAACCACTTACAGCGCCCCTTGGGGGCTAAATTTGCAGTTAGCGTTCTTATTTCAAAAACGGTACGAGATACGAGAAAAAAAGTCAATTAAAAAGTTGTTCAGCGTGATCGATTTATTACAAAAAAAAAAAAATCTTGCTCACAAAAATGATACAAATGAAAAGCACAAAGTGCTCATGTGTTTGATCGCGTTGTACAAAACTGCACTTATCGGAAATGAGACTCATCTATCTGTGATACTCAAAATGGTGTCTTTCAGCAACAATACTGTGACGACTGAAGGAAATTATGGCCTAGCCTGCCTTGTGAGTTGCTGGCCTGGAGTTGTCCAGTTTTGTCCATGACTTTTCCGCCTAGCTTCGGAGGTGGATCGCCGTGTAATCGAGTCGAAAGAACTTTTTCGATAGGCAAAGAGACTGCGAGAGATGTTGGTCGGCGAATAAAGAGAAGTGAACCGAGAAGGCTGTGAGATGCAGAGAGAGTTGGACGGACGATGTTGAAAAGAAACGTGTGATATATGTTTTGTAAAAAGTATGAAGTTTTGGTGTGCGCTGAGTCTTGCAGAGGCTTGTAGTGGTTTTAGATGGTTTTAAATTGTTCAGTTTTAACTTGTGTATCAACGCTGCCTAAATAAAGTGCTAGATGTTAATCATCACCTTGGATCACTGGATTTCGTCAACTCATTACAATACACATCTGGACACGGGATTACACTTCCGGATGCACATTGTACAACATGGCAGTTGACACGCTAGCACAAGCATCCGTAATATGGTTTCAAAGTTCCTGAAATGTTGGTGGAGGGGGTTGCATACTCTCAGTGTTTCATGTATCCCCACCATTTACACAAAATGAAAAAGAATACTTTTTCTTGGTATGTGATATTGAGATTTATTTATGTAAAGATGAATACTGTATATCTACTGACAATTGAAACTCTGGAGTGTGACCTTTTCTCTTTTCTTCCGCATTATGTCGCGTTACAATTTTGGGAGTTTCGAGCCAAATAAATATGCATTTTACGCCTTCTACTTTCAACATTACTTTACGGAAGGTGTCTTCTCTTACTAAATCGATGATGCTGAACAACTTTGTATTTAACTTTTTTCCCGTATCTCTTACCGTTTTTTTAAATAAGAACGCTAACTCGAAATTTACTCGACAGGTAGCGCTGTAAGCGGTTTCCTTGCGTAGCGCATGGCAACTTTACTATACATAGACCCCACTTTTACGACTATAGCTCTTGCCGTTCAGAAATTATTGGGGTGACAACGGACTTTAGCGGGCACACTGTATATAATTGCTGCAGAATTTTGTTGAATCATTTCAAATTTTATGAAAATCGAATCAGAACTTAAAAAGATATTAATGAAAGTTCTCTTCATTCTATTAAATCCTATCATACGTAATTAATTCAATGATATCCCATGATAGGTAATGATTCAAGGTTGCCATGATGATTACTTCATATTTAAGATGGAGTCCTATTATTTCCGTATTACTGAATTTAAAAACCGAACTTGTATACTAAAATTGTTTAATTAAATCCTATCATACGTAATTAATTCAATGGTATCCCATGATAGGTAATGATTCAAGGTTGCCATGATGATTACGTCATATTTAAGATGGAGTCCTATTATTTCCGTATTACTGAATTTAAAAACCGAACTTGTATACTAAAATTGTTTAATTAAATCCTATCATACGTAATTAATTCAATGATATCCCATGATAGGTGATGATTCAAGGTTGCCATGATGATTACGTCATATTTAAGATGGAGTCCTATTATTTCCGTATTACTGAATTTAAAAATCGAACTTGTATACTAAAATTGTTTAATTATAGCAATCATATAATCTACGTACAGTTTTTGGATAGATGTTTCCGGAGAAATAAACATTGAATGGAAAAATAATCTAAATATGGATTTCAAGTTCTGAAATTTTCAAAGCTAAGCTTAAGTTTTCCTTTGGAATTTTCAGTAAATCTCAACAAAAGATAAACTGCCAACTTAAAATGTTGCCAACTTAAAATGTACTTATTTTATTACGGAAATTAATCATATCTTAATAACACAAAATATAATCCCATTTCACTGAAATAATAACGATGATTTTTTTTACATTGTCTTGTACTGCATATTTGAGCATACTATAATTTTAATGTAACAGAATTGTAATTAATTGTTCGTAAAAGTGTATTGAAACTTAATTTCATAAAATAAAATTAATATCTATGATATGAAAATCTGCACATAAAAAATAAATTTTGTATTCATGCATTTTTGCATAAGGAGTGCACCAAGATCTGAATATTTATAAAACTAGTTATAGTACGAACGCACCTCATTTGTCACGTTTGACGTATAATTTCCAATTATTTTTTCTATTTGTTATAAAAATAAGTTTAGAGGGTCTTCGTACACTGTCAGAAAAAACGGCAAAAATGTCAGCATAATTTGCTGTAAATTTATGCACCCAAATTGTCAGCATTTTTTGCTGTAACATTTAGTATAGTCATATTTGCAGTAAAATTAGCTTGTTTGAAGCACATTTTGCTGTAAAATTCCAAACATAATATTATTTAAGACCTATTTTGCTGTCAATTTACAGTAAAATATGCTGGCAATTTGGGTGCATAAATTTACAGGAAATCTTGCTGTAATTTTAAGCGTTTTTTATAGAGTGTACTGAAATTGCACCAAACTCCGAAATTTTCAATAAGAACACCATATTTGGCTTTTTCGGTAAATTCTACCTGAGAATTTACCGAATGGGAAATGACGAATGGGAAGAATGTGAAGTAACTCCATCAAGTAATTTGGGAATTTTGAATATTTAAAATTTAAAACTCCAGATGTTAAATTCAGTTGTAATCGTTGCAAAACAGATTGTAATGCGGGTAGTTTTTTTAGGAATAACTCAATACTATACTTGGCGGAATGAGCTGTAATTTTAGAGTCGCATATTTGAAGCTTTTAGAAAACTATTTCTATTAAAACTAGTCATTGGGATCCACCGTAATACTTACCCATCATGGATATGCATAATATAAAATAGGAAAGTAAAACATGTGTACACTATTTATAAAAAACATTGCAATTCGAATAAAATCCTGGCTTGATGCCGTCATAAACTTTAAATGCTCTATTACAGAATTGCGTAAAAGAAACATCCTTATAACTCCAAAAATTATAATCATAATAACTAAGAGTTTACTGCGTCGGATTAAGCGTCTCATTTCCAATTAAAATATATCTTTGAATTGAAATTCGAATGAAATACAGGGTCATGAAAAATCGAAGAGTGTGGAAAATAGGATTACAAATATCTCGGCAATTAGTGTCTCGATCGACTTCATTCTTTATGCAAAATTTATGTTTTTTTATTATCTTTTATATTCACTCCTTAAAATAAACAATTTTGAAAATTTTTACATACTTTTTATCAGAGCGAATATTTCGAGTGTCCGAAAAAAATAGTTCCGGATAATCGAGGTTACTGAAATTCAATAAGCTTCTTCTCATTATTACATACTAAATACATACCAAATTTTAAATCTCTGTCTCAATTTGTTCGGGAGATAGAGTGTTTACAGACGACACACAGGCACACACGCACACACACACACAAACAGACGGACGGCAAAAAAAATTTTTAAAAGTATGTTTTGCCGAATCTCTAATGTGTGAAACAAGTAAATCCGTCAGAAATTTTTTTTCGATTTTTAAAACAATTGCAAGACTTACCCTATACTACGTTTGATGGGTAAGTAAAAAGACATAATTTCCAGTCAAATGACTATTTTTGTGGGGGTTTTTTTCCTGTGACAATTTGGCCGATTAATAAGGTGAAAAATGATATCTACGTAAACAAGCTTAAAGTCAAACCGGGTGGGGTGGCCTACATTTCGGCTTAACCTCAACTAGCCCCCCCCCCCCCAGCAGGTTTGTTTACTTAATTATACTGTTAATTATACTGAGCATTACTAAATTATACTTTGTGATATTGAGCAATAATTATACTATGTAATTCTGAAATACAAATTCTGAAAATACGTACAAGATTCCAAAAATAAAAATTCTGAAAATACAATTTACCAATCCTACTTAGCAGTGCTAAATACTACTATGTGATACAGAGCAATAATATTACCATGTAATAATACTGTAAGATGCTGAAGTAGTTAATAATAATGGATGAAAGTACTAAATGAACAACAATGAATGAATAATAATACTAGAGTAAACAATGATAATTTTTTCTAAAAATACTAAATAACACTGTATGATCCAATTAAGAATTTTGGAAAACGCATAACATATTTAAAAACCCAATTGCAGGAATTACCAACAATATTCAGGACAATATCCGAACTCTTTTGTACAGCACTGTATATGATCTATAGGTTTGTATATATACTCCATAGAATGCTAAATTTTAATTCAGTTAGGAAACATGTAACACAGTTTAAAAATCCCTTTCTGGAATTTCCGTCAGTAAACGGAAATATGCTCGAGAACTTTTGTACTCCCCTGTATACGATCTATAAAATTTATACACACCGAGTAATAGACAAAAAATGAGTTAAATTTAAAAACACGTTCAGAAACTGAAAAAGCCCTTCCAGCAATTATTGTTAACTGACAGTACCGAATTATTTTGTGTGCCCCTGTAAATACACGATGAATGCTATACGCACAATGTTCTATAGTAAGCCTCCTGTAATGCGTCTTAGTGATATATATCAATTTCAATATGTTTGAAATAGTGAAGATTTATTAAAATACACCGCAAACGTTTTTTCTCCATTGAATCGTAAAGCAATTCTTTTGAGTGTCTCTGTAAAGGAACTATAAGTTCTATGCACACCATATTCTATAGTCAGCCTCTTGTAGTGCATCTCAGTGATATATATCAATTTAAATGTGTTTGAGATTGTGTAACATCATTAAAGTTAACCGCAAATGATTTTTCCCATAGACTGTAATGTAACGGAATTCTTTTGAGTGTTCCTGTAAAAAAACGATAAATGCTACACACTTCATTTTCAATACCGAACATACCATAGTAAACATCAATAACATACATCAATTGCATGCCAATTCGACTATATTCACGTGAGTTAGAGCACGGACAGACAGACAGACAAAGCGAATTCATAAACACTTTTCAACTATGTTGGAAAGCGTTAAAAACTGCTATATAGTTTATACCTTGAATAATTTCTAACGGTATCCCTTATTTAAGGTCAAAACGGAAATAAGTAGTGTTCTTGGCAGTTAATTAGAGGTCATGACTTCTTTACTTAGTGGCCCCTCTTCTGAAGATCCCCAGTTAGTGCCTCTTGCCCCAAGAAAAAGTCGAGCATTCGCAGTGACCTTGAAGACATATTTGCTTATAAAATTAACTTATTATATCTGCATTTAGTTTCTAGTGTTCTGAACTTTTGTTCATACAATTGATATTTAATTAGAAAGTAGCCAAGTACTCCATTGTAGAAAAAAGTTTTCTTCAGAAAATCGTCAAACGACAAAGATATAGTAGTTATTGCAAACTACTTAATATTTTCTCTAACTAACTTTAATTATCCGTGTTTGGTTCTTAGAACCAAATTTCATAAAACACCCATTAAATTCAGAACTATTGGATGCAATACATATAATAACACAACTAACAAAAACAAAATGCTATTTAACATATTCAATCAAATATGTACACATACGAATACAATAGAGACATATACACATTTATATACACATACACATATACATAGACATAGCCATACACATAGACATATACACATATACATATTGTATAAAAAACACCTATCAATAGGTCAATATTCTCAGTGATCTTAAATGTGCAAAAATTTAACAACATATGATTTCAAAGATATTTTTAACAACATAAAATTTATTAGATCTTCATAATATAATAAATGCATTGTTTAAAAAATTTCAAAATGAAATGACTCTTCCTATACATGTGGATGCAGAGTACTTTCATACACTTAGTAATTTCATTATATATAATAACTACATTTTACAAGATAATGTCATTTATCTATACAGAAAGTCGGCATTCCACAAGGTGGATGTACTTCAAGTTTACTTACAGACTTATATTTATATGAGCGTACATTTAGTAATCGTATTATTCATTTATATCGATATGTTGATGACATCATTTTAATCAACACTGACCAATTTCCAGCGAATTATCCTACTAATTTAGATTTAACGAAAACACTATTATCTAATGACACCATTAACTTTTTAGACCTAAAACTGATACTGAAAGATAACAAAACTACTGGTTGATCGAAAAGTCACGCAACACTTGAACAATATTTTGTTTACTAAAATACAAACATGATTCAAATTACAAACATAAACTAAATTGAAAGAGTAACGATACTGAGACACAAAACTGAGCGAAAATTAACATTGTTACAGAAGATGTTCAAAATGTGACCCTTTTTGTCGGATACAAAGACGCATGTGTTTTTTCAAATTTGAGGCCACTCTTCTCAATGTTGGAACACTTATTTTTTAATTGAATTTCATGTTCAATGTTTGTTTTCAGATCAACGATGGGGGTGTGGATTGCTCGCAGAAACATAGTAATTTTTGCTACTATTCACCTACTTCTGGTTTTATCACGTTATTTAAACTTTTGTGACTACTTGGTTTGCATATTTTGTGAGTCGTTCTTTTATAATTTAATACATCATCTGAATTTTTAAATGTTTTCTGGCAATACGTGGAGATTTGTCAAATCATGCATATTTTTCTGGGATTTTTTATGGGGAAATGCTTCCTCACTTGTTTCTTTTCATCTACTATCTCCTATTTCATTCATTTTCTAAATTTATTAATGTGCGATTGCCCAAATTTTGTATTATTTTAACTTATTATAGTTTGTACAAGGATGAAATCGTACATTTTTTGTGTAATATGTGGTAATTTGGGCCTGACGATTTTGCCACAGTTCCACAAATATTTTTTTAATTTCTTATTTTCAATTTTCAATTTTCATTTATCTTTTCTTTATTACTTGGTTATTTTATCATTTCTTCTTCTTTTTTGGATATTATTCAAACAGGTATGTATTCATATTTCAATTTATGATTTTTATTCCCCTATTTGTGTATGATGTTTCTCTGTTGTCTTAAAACGGCTATATATATATATATATATATATATATATATATATATATATATATATATATATATATATATCGAAAAGAAACTGAGAAAATATTTTATTCAAATTCTAATCATATTTATTTTCACGTTTCAAATTTCGTTAATCTAAAACTTTCTGAAAAATACTCTAAAAATAATTTTTTTTTTAAAGAAAAAAACTGTTAATTTTTAAAAACAAAGCCATTAACAAGGAATAAAGGTTATCCTAAAACGCTTTGTATTTTTTTTATTTTAAAATGCTTGAAATAACCTTTAAAAATAGTCACAAATATTGTAGAACTTTTTATTATAAAATGTTGGAAAACTTGAAAAGTTGACAACAAATATTAGAGAATTTTAATAAATATTCTTCAAACAAGTCAAATTACATTATTTAATGGGGATACTTTTCAATAGTTTCAAACAAAAAAAAAGGGGTTTTTTTTTTTTTTTTTTTTTTTTTTTTTTTTTTTTTTTTTCAGAAAGCCGATTTACGTCTTTAGAAACTTCTCTTAGCATGTACATTTGTTAAAGAAACATATTTGAAAAAAAAAGTTTAACTTACGGATAATTCTTCGCTTTAATTTCAAACATTTTTCGTTTTTTTTCGTTTCAAACGTTTCTGATTTTCTTATAAAATATCAGAAATCTTTACAAAGTTATGAACTCATTGTTTGTTATAAAATACAGTTCAATGTTGGAACAATGAACTTTTCAGTCCTATTCGCTGATTTTCGGAGCCCGGGAACAGGACCTGTCCGAGCCCAATGATTTTAAATCTGAGACTGCCCAAGCCCGAAACACTTTGTGTCATCACAGCCCGCGCCCAAGCCCGATACCAAAAGTATGCAATAGAGAAAAAAAATGCATCATAATATTTAAAAATTGTTTCAAAAGTGATATCTCATTTTAAAACAACCTCCTACATAGACATAACTTTTAATTTCTAGCACATAATAAATTTTATGGAAAATTACATTCAATCTTATCAAAAGAGAAGTTTGGTATCAAATAAAAATTTATATCCTTAAAAGAATTCTCATATTTTTCTCTCCCTACAAGCAAATCTGGTGAACACATTACCAAAATGCATGCTATGAATAAATGCATGAAATTTGCACAGGAATTACTATTTATATGCCGAAGAATCGAAAAACGTTTTTCAATTTTATATAAAAGGAGTACATCTTAAATTATAATCGATTCCTTCCTCAAAACAATCTTTCGTGATTCAAGTGTTCCTGAAAATCAGCTTAAATGAAAAATTTGTCACTGTTATTTGACAAATCCGATGCTTTTATAGGAAAATAGGAAACACTGCTTGATTGCTTTCTATAGGAATAACGATAGATGCCTACTTACGCTTTGATGAAAGTGATTTCGTGAATGTCGAAAGCAAAGCCGTTGCATGAACAAAGTTCATGATAAAAAAATAGATTATAAGAATCACTAACATTATTTTCATATGAAGAGCGATTATGACTCGGACGCAATAGAAGACTAAAAATTTGCAAACCTTAATTTAATGTTCATTGACTAAAAACAAAATAAAATATTCATTACGCGTTAGATCTCTAAAAAATAAATAAATAATAAACGTTCCAATTAAAAAATATTCTACTGTCACAAAAGAAAATCGAACAACAAATTAATCGCGCCTCTTCCGATTGGCGCCATACCAATAGGTCGTCGCCGTCAATGCCAGACATAAATCTGAAAATATCACAAATTTTCTTTTAAAATAGCATTCTAATACTAGAAAAGAAAAACACGATTTCAGTATCCCCTTCATTCTGATAAAAATAGCATTAAAATGACTTGAAATATAGAATAAGTAAATTTAAAAAACAAAGTTATTTTTATTTTTTCTATACGTGAATAAACATAATTTTCAATTTCATAAAGAATGAGCCCGCCTCATCTTTAATAAGCAGCACTAACTAATACAACTGTCTTTAATTTTACAATTTTTAGATAATTCGGGTGGATTTAAAAGCAGCATCTTCCGATTCAAATTCATTCGCTATAGATTTAATCTTCAATCTGTAGTCTTCAACTATAGATTATTTGCGTTGTGCTATTAATCTATATCTATACTATTATATAAAGAGGAAACGGTGACTGACTGGCTGACTCATCAACGCCCAGCCGAAACTACTCAAGTCAGGGTCACGAAATTTGGACTGTAGATTGCTGTTATGGCCTAGGCAAGCAATAAGAATTAATTTTTAAAAATTCCCCCCGAAGGGGGGTTAAAGGGCGATTCGAATGTTTTAGGTCATTTCGCCATATCTCAGCAGAAGTTTTAGGTAGGAGCACGAAAATCAGGAAAACAAATATACTAAAAAAATGATTAAACACATATTTCAGTGATTTTAGACATTCCTCCCAGAAGGGGGTTAAAGGGGGGTGGTCGAATGTTTTAGGTCATTTCGCCATATCTCAGTAGCAGTCATAGGTAGGAGCGCGAAAATCAGGAAAACAAATCTACTAAAAAATGATTAAACATGTATTTTAGCGATTTTAGAAATTCCCCCCGAAGGGGTTAAAGGAGGGTGGTCGAATGTTTTAGGTCATTTCGCCATATCTCAGCAGCAATTATAGGTAGGAGCGCAAAAATCAGGAAAATAAATCTACTAAAAAAATGATTAAACATGTATTTAAGTGATTTTAGAAATTCACCTCCCGGAGGGTGTTAAAGGGGGGTCGAATGTTTTAGGACATTTTCCCATATCTCAGCAGCAATTTTAGTTAAGAGCATAAAAATCAGGAAAACAAATCTACTAAAAACATGATTAAACATGTATCTCAGTGATTTTGGAAATCCCCCCCCCCCCGAAGGGGTTAAAAGGGGGGGGTCGTCGAATCTTTTAGGTCATTTTGCCATATCTCAGCAGCAGTTATAGGTAGGAGTGCGAAAATCAGGAAAACAAATCTACTAAAAAAATGATTAAACACGTATTTTTGCGATTTTAGAAATTCACCTCCCGGAGGGGGTTAAAGGGGGGGGCGTCGAATGTTTTAGGTCATTTCGCCATATCTCACCTTTTATGTAGGAGGGCGAAATCAATTAAAACAAATCTACTAAAAAATTGGTTAAACACGTATTTCGACGATTTTGGAAATTCCCCCCAGAAGGTGGTTAAAGGGGTATTCAAAAGTTTTGTGTCATTTCGCCATATCTCAGCAGCAGATTTAGGTAGGAGCGTGAAATTCAGAAAAACACATTCTACATGAACACATATAGTTGCTATATCCTCCCATGGGCCGTGTATTATTTATTAGTTTCAATATGTACATAAACAAAAAAAAATGTTTATCACATTTTTACAAGATTTTAATTTTCAAAATTTCTAAGTACTGCAATTTTGTCTCACTCCCACTTTTATCCAATTTAGAACAACTTTTTAAAAGTACCTACACTTCTCTACCCTACATTGTAGTCAACACGTTGTCTACCCGTGCAAAGCCGGGACTGGCCGCTAGTTATTCATAAAATCGTAGTTTCAGTTGTAATATGCAGTATATTATGCATATAGTAAAATACATATGTAAACTACATTTAGTATTGGAATTATATATTTATTACAAGATATTAAGATTTAAGTTTAAATAAAATGTTTAAGCGGTATTGGTTAAAGCTTAAAACAATACTTAAAATAAAAATTGTTTATTCAGAAATATTTAAAATAAATAATATCGAAATAGTTATAATTATTTAGTTTTATTAATTAGACTGACTTAGTATTCCCAATTATTCTAATATGCTTCCGCGAAATTAATAACATAATTTAACATTATTAGTGTTGTTAGTTACGAGCAATAGTGTACCATTAAGCAAATTTAATAGAATCCCATACAATGAAATATAAAAACAACGTTGTTATATAAGAAACAGATATTTTTATGTATTTCTTAAAATACATTATACTATTTCTGATAAGAAAGGTTAACGATCGCTCTGGTTTTTATCTATCCAAGAATATTTCCGCATTTTCGGAAGAGGCCTTTAGGTGAATTTACCGTAACGGATTATTATTTAGTCTAGTTTGTATGGAACAGAACATGTCATAATGAAATTTTTGCATAAGAAATTAATTGAAAAAAATATACAGTGACCTCTCACTTATACGACTCTCAGTTATACGACTCTCTCGGTTATACGCCAAATTCTCTTAGCCCCATCCCCGCTTTATGGGAAATAATGCTAAACTTCTCTCAGTTATGCGACTGCTTCTCACATTTATACGACGCTTTAAACGGTTCAGGCGATTTTACATTTCTCACTCAAGAATTCATTTTTATAATCTTTAAGAAGAAATCATTTACTTTCTCTTAGTTTTAGCCTTTCACTATTATTAAAGTGTTTATCAATAAGGAATAACATTTCTTATCTACCTTCGTGTGTTATTAACGATGAAATCTATGGCGGAAGGGTGGTTATATGGAATCCCCTTGTGCATGCCATTTAACAAAAGCCAAATTACCACCTGAAAAAATGTAACATCGCAGGAAATTAAGTAATGTTTTAAGAAATGTTGTTTTTCACAAGACCAAACTGCTAGTTCAACGAAATAGCCCGATTTTAAGAGCATATGGGAATCCTTTAATGACGAATACTGGGATGAAATGTTTATGGACGAAAGTATTAATTTCAAAGATTTTGTAGAATGTGATGAAAACTTCTTCTGTCAGAACTGAGAACTGCTGAAGAAATCTTTGAGGATATCAATAAGGAAGACTTGAGCGGGATGACGAAAATGAGAGCAATGTTATTGTTGATGTAAATTTTTCAGAAACAAGTGTCACTTTAAATATATTAAATATAAAGAATTATGTCGATCAAAATGATTATTCCCAAAATAGCTTAAAAGCTTTATTAGACTTAAAAAAATATATTTTCTCTTTTCGTCGACGACAGAGACAAACTAATATCACTTCATTTTTTGAAAAAATCTGATTTGTAAATCTTTAAAATAAACATAGTGGTAAGTGAACTATTTTGTACACATTTTTTAAATATATTTTGCGTTTTATTTTTTAATATATTTTATAAATTTTGTTAAAATATGTTATTAGTTCTCAAAACTTATTGTTTTAATATAGGTAAAATAATTAATGCATATAAAGTTTGAAACTTGTATAATAAGACGGTCTCTCACTTATACGACTCTCTCAGTTATACGACTTTTTTCTACGGTCCCCTGAAAGTCGTATAAGTGAGAGGTCACTGTATATATAGTCTAAATGTTCGTTTAAAAGACTCTTTGTGAATACCAATATATTGGAAAAGAAAAAAAGTTGCTGTGAAAAAAGAAATATTTTTCAAATATTTTTTAAAGCAAAACAACATAATAACAATTAAAGTAGAATATTTAAAAGAAAAATATTTTTCTATTATAAAAGGGATAATTTTTTAACATTTTATGAATATAGAAAAGAAAAGTTATTAAAGTTCAAATATTTGATGAACTAAAATAAGGCATAAACGAAAGTATCCATACAATAAATATGTATTTTATGAAAATAGAAATTTCTCAATTCATCTAAAAAACGAATCTCTTTGGGGGAGGAGGTTAATATAAATTGTTTTCATGGTTTTTATAAAAGTTTTTTTTTCCCTCTGACAATTTTGGTGTTAGCGAATACCTTTAGAATGTTAAATCTTAATAAAATAAAAACAAGTTTGAATTTCTTAGTATTATTAATTGATTATTAGCATGTTCGGCGGTAATTACAATAGCTCATAGAATATGTCCAATAGTGCTACATTACGTAATCCTATTGGTAAATTGACATAATAATTTCATGAAGTTACACGTCAGTCAAAACAAACAGAGAAAAAAGCACTCACGTATTTTGTCTTCTGTATCACCATCGTGTTGAAAATTAAGCGTATAAAAAGTCGATTTCATGAAATTCACGAAAACAAAATTTCCTTCAGATTCTTTGATTAATGTCCAGTAATGGATGTGCCAGCTTCGTCTACTATCATGGCACATTTCGTTCAATAGTAATACAGTGTTATCTTCACTTTCGGTCAATCGAAATTGAATTTATAGACCTTACTGTGATACTTTTTAAGTAAAGGTTTTACAAATACAATAGAACGAAAAAAAATGCAATAATAAAAACAATTTCAGCAAAAACTGTTGACGATTCTAGACTAAATAAAATAAAATAATATTTTATGTTGTAAAATGTGCGTCATATTCTCTGGGATGTAATATAAAAATATACAGTAGTATTTCATGTAAAATTTCTTTAAACGTTAGTGATGAAAATTCTTTTTGTATCTTTTACTTGTTGGTGAAAACTTAGTCAATATTCAATACATAATACAATTCATTACATAAGGGGAATGTAACTAAAGATAATAGAAAAGAAAAGTTTTAATAAAATGGGAACAATAAACTTTTAAAATGACAGTTGTAAGTATGGTTATTTTAAAAATAAAACACGTTACTTTCAGCAACAATAAAAAATAGCTTTCAGTCAAACGTGCATAAGATTTCAGTAATGTTAATTATTATACCAATTTTATTATTTTTATCATTGCATAATCAAACTACTGTTTTATTCATCTACAAAATAGATTTATATTTGCTATGTCATAATTTATAATTTAAAAAACCGCACTGTCTAAATTGAGGTTTTTACGAATAGATACTGAACTCTTAAAAGATTATTATTCTGCAACAAATATTCGAACATCAAAGCAAAAGAGTGAGACTAAACATTCGCCAATCGACTAATTAAAAATACCCCTATAAGAACATCATATTATAAAATTGAAACAACGATGTAATTTACGAACTTAAAAAAAAAGACATAGCGGCAGGTTGTTGTTCGCAATCAAAATATATTATAGGATTTGTCTCAAAAACACTATAACTAAACCAAACAATTCCGAGAGAAAAGATTGCATGTGTTCACAATTTAGTGACAAGTTTTCGTTTACTCAATGAAGGATTAGTTTATTTTTCAGCCTTAAATGATTGTTATTGCTTTATTTTCTATTTTATTATGATTCAACATATATGACGGGTTGTACTGATCGTAGGAAAAATATATCATACGATTTGTCCCAAAACACTATAACTAAACCAAACAATTCCGAGAAAAAAGATTGCATGTTTCACAATTTAGTGACAACTTTTTATTAACTCAATCTCAATGAAGGATTAGTTTATTTTTCAGCCTTAAATAACTGACATGTTGATTGACACGTTATTTTTCTATTTTATTGTGCCCCAACATATATGGCAGGTTATAATGTTCGCAATTAAAATATATTATGCGATTTGTCCCAAAACACTATAACTAAACCAAACAATTCCGAGGAAAAAGATTGCATGTTTCACAATTTAGTGACAACTTTTCGTTAACTCAATGAAGGATTAGTTTATTTTTCAGCCTTAAATAACTGACATGTTGATTGACACATTATTTTTCTATTTTATTGTGCTCCAACATATATGACAGGTTCTACTGTTCGCAATCAAAATATATTATATGATTTGTCTGAAAGCAGTATAACTAAACCAAACAATTCCGAGAAAAAAGATTGCATGTTTCACAATTTAGTGACAAGTTTTCGTTAACTGAATGAAAGATTAGTTTATTTTTCAGCCTTAAATGACTGACATTGTTTTATTTTCTATTTTATTTTCTATTTTATTTTCTATTTTATTGTGCCCCACCATATATGGCAGGTTATAATGTTCGCAATTAAAATATATTATACGATTCGTCCCAAAACTCTATAAATAAACCAAACAATTTCGAGAAAAAAGATTGTATGTTTCACAATTTAGTGATAACTGTTTCCTCCATGTCTATAAATTAGTTTAATAGAGGGCGCAACAGAGCGCATGAAAACTGTAATGATGAGCGGGAAGAGATCCCGCCAGTTCTGTGATCAGCCTTGGACGTAAGCGCAGCGAACCCACCGCTGCCTGTCATTTCATCTTTATTTTGTAAATAAATTGTGTGTTTTAACATGAAGTTTCATTAACGAAAATCACAACGTAATAATACAGTCCACTGAAAATCGCCGGATCATTTATGGTCCGAGGAGCCGCAGTGCTCATATTTAATTGAACATTGTTCGAATCAGGACTTTTGGATACAAAAAAGAAGCGTGATACCTACTCACGTAGCTAAAAATGGCAACTACAATTTCTGGAGCTGTGGTGCTAAACAGAAAACGAGGAAACATTCGAGGACAAATAACAAGAATCGCTAATGCGTTGAAATCAAAAATGAGCGAAAAAGAACTGGAAATCAAGATGAATTCAATACAGAATTTAAAGAAAAAAAACGATGAGCTGAGAAACGAAGTGTACGCCATAATACCTGAAGATCAGTTGGAAGAATTCGAAAATTCTTTAACGGATATTGATGGGCAACTGGAATCTATAGAGGTGAGTCTTCTCGATCTAATAAAACCCTGTAGTTCTAATATTGTTCAAAATGCTACTCACGATAGAATAATATCTAGTGATTCAAATATAAAATTGCCACAAATAACTCTACCACAATTTTCAGGTCGTTATACAGAGTGGATGAATTTTAAGTCACAGTTCACCACTCTAATTGACAATAACGACCAGTTAAATGATTCACAAAAATTGTATTACCTGCAGTCAGCCTTGACAGGCCCAGTGAAACTTCTTCAGAATATCGATGATTCTTATGAGTCCTTATTCGAAGCCTTAAAGAAAAGGTTTGAAAACAAAAGATTGATTGTTAACGGACATGTAGCAGAACTGCTAAATATGAACAAAATAAAAATTGAAAACTCTAAAGAAATCCGTAATTTGGTAGACAATTTACTTAGTCATTTAAGAGCACCTAAGCAATTAGGATTAGAAAAAAATAATTTGTCTGAAGCAATTTTAATGCATTTTGTGTTGCAACGCATTGATGACGAGTCGAGAAAGGCTTTTGAAATGACTTTAAACTGTAACGAATTGCCACAATGGGATGTTTTCATTGATTTTCTACTAAAAAGAATTCAAGCGTTAGAAAATATACAGAGAAATGTCTCAGCTTCAAGGCCCAAAACGGAATTCGTTCATAAACAAAAAAGTTTCGTTTTGCAAAATGATCGAATTGTATGTCCCATGTGTAATCAATCTCATTTAATTTTCAAATGTAAAGATTACCAAGATTTATCGGTTCAGGATAGATTAAATTTTGTGCGGAAATTAATGCTTTGTTTTAATTGTTTAAATAAACATGTAGTTTCTCGTTGCCCGAAATTAAATAATAAATGCAAGTCATGTTTTTTGAATCATCATACTACATTATGTGGAGCTAATTTTTCGAAATATAAACAAAATGACAGTAATCAAATTAATCAGTCGAATAAAAGCCAAACTCAATCAGAAAAAAACGAAAGACGCGTAAATTCGGAACTTTCAACTTGTGGAGAAACTAGGTCAACTTCTTTAACGTTGAGCTGTCAGAAAAAAGGCGAAGCGTATTTTCCATCTGGTGTTTTTTATAATGGGTTATTATCGACTGCGATAGTTTATATTAAGGGAAATAATGATTATTTTTTTCCGTTCCTAGCTATTTTATATTCAGCAAGCACAATTTCTTTAGTTACTTATTCAGCTTTAGATATTTTGGAATTGAAAAAATATAATCTAAACTCTTTAATTAGCGGCTTAAATGGATCAATCTGTAAAATTAAAAATGGAATAAAAACGGAAATATCTAATAAAAACAAAGATTTTCAGAAATCAGTGAATATGTTTGTCGTTCCCAAAATTACTGATTTAACCCCTTCAAGTCCGATCGAAATTTCTAGTCTCCATTTGCCTGAGAATATAGCATATGCGAACCCGAAATTCTTTGAACCTCATAGAGTTGACATCTTATTAGGAGTAGATATATTTTATGAATTACTATTGTCCGGCCAGATAAAATTACCGGATAGTTCCGTCATTTTACAGAATTCTTGTTTTGGATGGATTGTAGCTGGGACATTGCATGATAAAAATGACAGAGAATTTCAGTGCCATTTATTGCAAAATGAAGAGGAATCGTCATATTTAAGGGCGTTTTGGGAATTGGAGCAGATGGGCATAAAAGATGACCCAAACAGTGTTAAAAACGAGAAAATTGTAGAACAATTTCATGAAACTGTGCGTTTTGAAAATAACAGATATGAAATCAGTCTCCCTTGGACAAGAGATTGGAACCATTTAGAAAATAATTATAAAACCGCCGAAGTGCGACTCACAGGTCTTATAAAAAAATGAAACGTGATACAAAGTTATACGAACAATATTGCAATATTTTGAATGAGTATTTAGAGATGAACATAATTGAAAGTGTACCCAATTTAGAAAACCCTTCAGATAAACCAGTTTTTTACTTACCGCACCATACAGTATTTAGAGAAGATAGTGTTTATACTAAATGTCGAATAGTTTTTGACGCAAGTTCCCATGAAGCAGGACAATTGTCTTTGAACGACTGCCTTGACGCAGGAACTAATTTAAACCCTAATATTTTTCACTTATTGATTTTTTTCAGACTAAACAAAATTGCCTTTCTAGCAGATATAGAGAAGGCTTTTCTACAAATTGCCATAAACGACAAGGACAGGGATGTTCTGAGATTCTTGTTTATAGATAAGAATCCTGTCGACAATGACGCATTTAATGTTATCGTCTACAGATTTTTACGCCTAACATTTGGCTTGAACTCAAGCCCATTTTTGCTATCTGCTACCATTAAGCATCATCTTAACAAATTTGAAACGGAATATCCGATAACGTCAGAAGTACTCCACAATTGTATTTATGTGGATGATTTGATAACCGGGACAGACACAGTCGAAGATGCGGTGAACATTTCGGAACAATCTCATAAAATAATGAAGGAAGCTAGCATGAATTTACGGAAGTGGATTTCAAATAACAAACTCTTAATGGAAATATGGGGTAATCGTGGATTTAGTACTATGCCACAACCTTTTGAGGATACTACAATACATAAAGTTTTGGGAATATCGTGGCAACCCAAGCAAGATATACTTTTGATAGATATTGATAATTTGCTCGAATTTTTGCGTAACTCAAAAAATACAAAACGTTTTGTATTACAAGTTGCAGGTAGAATATTTGACCCTCTGGGTCTAATTTCTCCGTACATAATAAGAATAAAATGTTTATTACAAGAACTATGGAGTAGAAAGTTGTCTTGGGATGAAGAATTGCCTTCCGATATTAGAGAGACGTGGGAACAGTGGAGTTCCGAACTTCCCCAGTTGAGAAATCTAAAAATTCAAAGGAACATTTTTCAGTTTCCCGATGACTCCAATTATACCCTAACGTTGCATACCTTTGCCGATGCCAGTCCAAAAGCATACGGTGCTTCCGTTTACTTAGAAATCAATTCACTAAATGAATCGTCTATAAATCTGATTACATCTAAATCCAGAGTGGCACCATTGACAAAAGTGTCACTTCCGCGACTTGAACTTCTAGCAGCATTAGTTGCTGCACGTTTAACCTGTGAAGTGAAAAAGGTACTAGATCGCAAGGGACCATCTTCTGTGTATTTGTGGACAGATTCGCAAATTGTCTTGTACTGGATCAAAGGCTCCGCAAATAGGTGGAAATCGTTTGTGTCCAATAGAGTACGAGAAATACAAACACTCACCGACCCATCACGATGGTTTCATTGTGCAGGGTCAGAGAATCCTGCAGATTTGCTAACAAGAGGCATTAAGTGTGACCTTCTCGTTCAGAATTCAAAATGGTGGACTGGACCAGAGTTTTTGAAAGACTTAGATCTGTGTAACAACGACAAGACTTTAGTGATTCCTAACAAGGACATATATATAAACGAACTAAAAAAAAACTGTGATAACCTAGAAAACAGAGACTTTACAACGTTGACACTCTCACCTGAAGTTCCTATGATGGAACATATTTTTTCTTTATCTAATAACCTTGTTAAATTAATTCGTATAATTAGTTTTATTTTTAGGTTCATATGTAATTGCTCTCACGCGCGTGAAAAGAAAAGCGGTCCATTAAGTGTGACTGAGGTAAAAGAAGCCGAAATCTTTCTAATAAGGTCAGCGCAAAGGGGTAAGTTTGGTGAAGAAATCGCTTGTCTTGAAAAGGGTAAGCCTATTAAAGGTAAGAGTAGACTTTCATCGCTAAATGTATTTTTGGATGATGATGGTTTAATTAGAGTAGGTGGACGTTTATGCCAAGCAGATATACCGTTTAACGCCAAATTTCCAATAATTTTGCCTGAAAGGCATAAATTAACCGATATTGTATTGAAATATTTTCACTTAAAATATTTGCACTTGGGCCCACAAGCCTTGCTTTTCCAGGTTAGGCAAAAATTCTGGCCACTGAATGGCAGAAATAACTGCCGTAGAATTGTTCATAAATGTATCACTTGTTTCAAAAACAAACCTGTAATTAATTCACAATTAATGGCCGACCTGCCAAGGGAACGTATAACTCCAAATTTTGCCTTTGCCGTAACAGGCATAGATTACTGTGGCCCATTTTTTGTAAAATTTAAACACCAAAGAAAGGGTGTATTAAACAAGGTATATGTTGTGGTATATGTATGTTTATGTACGAAGGCAATACACCTGGACTTTGTATCAGATTTGACAACTCAGGCCTTTATAGCTAGTTTAAAACGTTTCTTTGGCAGAAGAGGCAAATGTTCGAAAATTATGTCTGACAATGCAAAAACATTCATTGGAGCGGACATTGAATTGAAAAAATTACAAAAATTGATTAGCTCTCCAGATGAGGAATTGTATAATTTTTTAACCCATGAAGGAATCGAGTGGGAGTTTATTCCCCCCAAATCCCCAAACTTTGGCGGAATATGGGAAGCGGGTGTAAAATCCTTCAAGTTTCATTTGAAACGGGTAATAGGGAATCAAAATTTAACTTTAGAGGAATTCTTGACGATACTAGCCGAAATTGAAGGTGTTTTAAACTCGCGGCCACTCACCCCGTTATCCTCAGAATTTGAAAATTTCGAGACTTTAACCCCTTCTCATTTTCTGATTGGAAGAGCTATCACTTCGATCGCAGAACCACAATTAGATAATATCAATGAGAACAGACTAGGTAAATGGCAGAAAATACAAAAATTTAGTCAGAGAATTTGGAAACTCTGGAAACGAGATTATTTGAATAATCTCCAAGAGAGGAATAAATGGAAATTCAAAAAAGATGATGTACAGAAAGGAACTTTGGTACTGTTGAAGCAGGAAAATTTACCTTCTACCAAATGGTTGGTTGGTAGAATAATTGAGGTTTTTAAAGGAAGAGATAACATAATCAGAATTATAAATTTACGTCTGCCAGACGGACGAATTTTGAAGCGAAATGTCAGAGACGTATGCATTTTACCAGTTGAGTAACAAATTTCCTTTCTTCCTTTAAGTATAACTGTACGGTACAATAATTCAGTATTTAATCTAGTGTGATAGTGCATTTAATGTTGTATTTATTTTGTGTGTAACTTTATAATTTTCCTTTGTGTGATAATTTTTGCAAATTTATATATTGACTTTATATTGAAAGTTTGATTTCAATCGCCGGGGGAATGTTTCCTCCATGTCTATAAATTAGTTTAATAGAGGGCGCAACAGAGCGCATGAAAACTGTAATGATGAGCGGGAAGAGATCCCGCCAGTTCTGTGATCAGCCTTGGACGTAAGCGCAGCGAACCCACCGCTGCCTGTCATTTCATCTTTATTTTGTAAATAAATTGTGTGTTTTAACATGAAGTTTCATTAACGAAAATCACAACGTAATAATACAGTCCACTGAAAATCGCCGGATCAATAACTTTTCGTTAACTCAATGAAGGATTAGTTTATTTTTCAGCCTTAAATGATTGACATGTTGATTGAGACGTTGAGTTTTCTATTTTATTGTGCCCCAACATATATGGCAGGTTGTACTGTTCGCAATCAAAATATATTATACGATTTGTCCGAAAACACTATAACTAAACCAAACAATTCCGAGAAAAAATAGTACATGTTTCACAATTTAGTGACAAGTTTTCGTTAACTCAATGAAGGATTAATTTATTTTTCAGCCTTAAATGACTGACATTGTTTTATTTTTTATTTTATTGTGCCCCACCATATGGCTGGTTATAATATTCGCAACCAAAATATACTATACGATTTGTCCCAAAACTCTATAACTAAACCCAACAATTCCGAGAAAAAAGGTTGCATGTTTCACAATTTAGTAATAAGTTTTATTTTACCCGATGAAGGATTGGTTTATTTTCCAGCCTTAAATTATTGTCATTGTTTTATTTTCTATTTTATTGTGTCCCAACATATATCTTTCTTGTAGTTCAAAGTAAACCCATTTTCTAAGATAATTTTTTTTAAAATTCACCATTTCTCTGTAATCAGAATAAGAATATTAGAAAATGTTGAATATCTAGAGCAGGGGTCGGAAGTAGCGCGCTACAAGTACCGAAAGTGGTACTTTTTACAGTAGTTTGTAATGTAGCGCACTACATTTTAACCCTTTATATCCTGAATTAATTTTCCAGCTACTTTTTAGATGTTCAGAATCCTCGATTATTCCCACCAGTTATTTTTTTTGTAAAGTTTTCCTTATCTAATCATAGCATTTTTGCGATTCAATTAGGTGAAAATTTCTCATTTGAAAAACCGGTGGTAACAGATTAAAAATTTTGTAAAAGACGCTCGTCGCGAAGGGGTTAAAGTGGTACTTATAAGTACCGTCAGGATAAAAAGGGTTAAATAATGTAGTGTAGCGAGTAGCGCGATATAAAAAATCCGTAGTTTGTAGCGAGAACCGACGCTACTTTTAACGCTACTTCAGGGGTGGCAAATGTACTATTCTAAAAATCACGTTGCTGAAATTTGCTTCTTTTGTGCAAATTTGTTCTGCTCAACAATTTGCGAATCTCAGCTGCAGTTTATAACAACGTATTGCATGAAGTGATAGATTTTCCCCCATTGACACTTGCTGCTAAAATCAAGTACTGATCCACCAAATGAATTAATTTTCTTTCTGGAAACACTTCTCTATTTACTCATTATTAAGTCTTCATGTTTTATTGCCGGTTTCTTAATATTTGGAATTTTTTGATTTACATATTTATTTATTATTTGCATCTAGAGTTGATTTTCTGTAATTTAATTTTCTAGATTGTAATCTCTTTCTTAATTTTGCTATGAAATTTAATGTGTGTATAAATTAACATTTTGGAGACAAACACAAAACATTTTCTTGTATGTTATCTTTTTTAATACCCTCGATTATGTCGCATTTTCCCAGCAGACGCGATATAACGAGGGATCGCTTTATCATTTCTATCATCGCTTATTCATTTCATCGCTTTATCATCATCGCTTATTCATTTCTTTATTTTTTCTAGTGTAAATGGATATATTTGACAAAATCTGAAAGTAGCGAAGTAGGGACTACTACTTTTGAAATACAATCATCCATTTCAATGGATTTCAATTTTTCAAACTACTTTTGAAAAGTAGTTTGTAGTCGCTACTTTTTAAAACATGTAATTGTAGTTGTAGTTAACTACATTTTCGATAAAGTAGTTGTAGTTATAGTTCGCTACAATAAAAAAGAAGTTTTTCCGACCCCTGATCTAGAGATAAACATTGTTCACGATTTTTTGCACATGGTGTAATTAAAACCATGTTTTTGAATAAAGGAAAACTGCATTGAGACTTAAGAAAGGAAGATTAATTGAACTTTTCTTATGTTCCCCAATTTTCCCCCGAACTGTGTTACTAAAATCCACTGGCCATTATGCCCCTCAAACCTCCCTCTTGTAAGAACCTACTTAAACGAAGGTATTCAAACAAGAATCACTTTTGCGCAGTTTCACTAACATTTCCCATTGAATTTTCTGCTGCTCTTGAATAAAAAGTTCTAATTACCAAAATGAAACGCCTTTTTACAGGATTTATGTATACATTAGCATTGCATTTATTTGGCCATTCACCAAAAGTAGCTGAACATTTCAACAAAGAGTATGATTATATTGTCGGTAAGTTTTAATTATTATTACTTTTTTTTTTTTTTACATTCTGAGTACTTTCTTTGCAAATATCATGAATGTAACAAAATTTCAATTTTTTTAATATAAAATTTTTTAAGGGTGATCCCGAATTCATGGTAAACTTTATGGGTTGTTACAAGACACCGTAATAATCATTTATTCTACAGAAAACCAGGGTCAGAAATACATTTTTTTTAGTCAAAATTACAGAGCGTCTCACTCCAATTCGAAGTCGCGTTTTCATTCATAATTTTAACAGCAACAAAGATATTTTAATAAAATTCGCATGTGACAAAATTGTACGAAAAATAAGGATATTGTAAGGATTTCATTAAATTGTCTTCACTACTATTAAAGTTATGAACGAAAACGCGACTTCGGATTGGGGTGAGACGCCCTGTAATTTTGACTAAAAAAATGTATTTCTGACCCTGGTTTTCTGTAGAATAAATGATTGTTACAGTGTCTTGTATCAACCCTTAAAGTTTGTACCAAGAATTCGGGATCACTACACATTTTTTAAAACTCTGTATTTATAATTGACCTTTTCCTAGAGAAACTTTTCAATGCATGATGAAATCCCAAATGTTGCACAAAACACAGATTATTATTATTTAAAGTATTTTCTTGAAAAATTTATACACCCTACTTTTGAGAGAATTTTTCAGAGAAAAAAAGTTCGTATTTTTATGCAAAAATTGCGATAAAGTGGGTTAAAATACTTTAATGTAGGGTAAAAGAAGATCGGATTAATTTTTACTAAAAAGCCTAAAATCCTTTTTCTATATTCAAAGTCTACCAAACTAAAAAATTATACCAGTGCTATTTTAAACATGTACAACATATTTGTATAACTGTACTTTTATAATAATAATTTTTAAATTATACTATTTCACGCTAATTCAGTTTTACAACCTTTATTCCAAAGTACTCATGTTGTGAGGTGCTTTGATATACGCGGGACGTCCGATTTTCAAGGATTCCAAGATCTGTCCCGCACAACCACTGCGCGGGACGTCAAAAAAGTTCCGCTTTTTCATGAAACACAAATTCTTTTAAATTTCCTTTAGTAACATATGCTATTCGTTAGTCTGAATCGAGTGAATCTTAATATAGTAAGTCCCACTTTTTCATGAAGCACATATTATTTTTAATTTATTTTAATACCATATGCTATTCGTTAGTCTGAATCGAGTGGAACTTAACATAGTAAGTCCCGCTTTTCCATGAAGCACAAATTCTTTTAAATTTCTTTCAGTACCATATACTATTCCTTAGTCTGAATCAAATAGAACTAAATATAGTAAAAACTATGACAACAAAACCTGTCTATAACGGAAAACTTATATGACTCCGCAGAGTAAAAAGTCGCACAAATCTACCTGCTAAGACGAAAACCTCTCTAAAACGAAATATTTTTCCTGTTCCGAATTTTTTTTATTTTATAGGTTTTATTGTACTTTATTCAGTGAAACTTGTGAAAACGGAATCCTGTGTTAAGCGTAAACAAATCCATGTTCCCAAGGAAAACAATACTATACTAGTATATAACTGCCCAGTCGGAAACATCTAAAAAACGGAATTATGATTCGATTCCCAGCGATTCCGCTTTTACAGATTTTAAGTTATAAAATTATTGTGTTTATTTAATACAGTAAAACCTACTAAGACGGAATCTCTTATGACCGGAGAAAGATTCCATTTTAGACAGATGTAATTGTATGGTATTCTTGGAACAGATGTCGCAGACGCAGCGGGGTTGGCTCGAGTTTTGTTTTGGGACATTTTGGCAAGAAAACCCCGTTTCCGGCTACCTGTTAGGTCGAACTTGCTAAAACAGCCTGTTAGTTTCATTTTATAATGAAATAGTTTATTTTATTATAAAAAAAAACACACGCACAATTTTATTTTAAAACACACAATGATTAATTTATAATAAAACACACAATGTTTAACTTAATATGAAACGCACGCACTATGCTCTACCGGGTTGCCATACGAAGCAAACTCTCGCCAAAATCTTCGAGTTGCCCAGGTATAAAATCTCCATTTCGGTGCCAAAAGGATACCCCGGTGACATCTGCGCCATATTCTTTCCGCAGGACACATTTTTTTTCTTAATTAAATACAGGATTCCGTTATAAACAGGTTTTGTTTTCATTGGATTTACTTTATTCTTATGTGAAAAAATGGAATGTGAAAAAATATGCGGGTGAATATGGTATATACTTATTTAATGTAATGTGTGTCGATTAGTTATTTAGCATAAACAACCCGAACAATCTACTTTAAATTTTTACTAACTATAACATCTGTAAAATCCGATATGAATGGAAGCTAAAAAATTGAACGAATAAAGTTTCAAAATTGAAAAGCGTCCTCCATGGGGGTATTTCTAAGGTTGGTTGGTTGATGATTTATGACGGCCGATTATCTACACGAAGGATATAGGACCGAGAAGGCTTGCCCTAAGTGGGGACCTTTCTAAAATAAGCTAACCCGTATTTACTCAAAGTTACCCAAGGTTCGAAGAAAACCACGGAAAACTCCGAACGATTAAGCCGAAGGGCGCGATTGGGTTCTAATCCAGTACCTACCGTCTAAAGTTTTGAGAGCACAACCTCTTGGCCACTGCTTTGGCCCTCGGTATTTCTAAAGAAACCAAACCCGTGTTCATGCAAATTTCAAAAAACCCACGGAAAATCACGAACGATTAGGCCGACAAGCACGGCATGGGTTCGAACCCAGCACCTCTCATCTACCCAGCTTTGAAAAAAGAACCTCTTGGCCACTGGTGGGCCCCAATAAAATATAAAAAAATCCGATAAGATAATAGTGGACATTCATTCGGTACATTCCAATATAGCTATTGACCAAAGATGATTTTCACAAATGAAATATTTTTTCATTTTTTTTAACAATGCATTTAAGAGACTACGCTAGTCACGCGAAAAAACACTCAAGCTAATGTTAAGTGTATGGGAAGGTTCTTGCGCGATTTCTCGCTCGCATTTTAATATTTTTAAATGATTTTTTTGGCATAGGATAACTGAGATTGATCTCTAACGTTGTTAGTTTTTGCTTTTTAGATTTTGGTTCCAGTTTTTTTTTATAAGCGGACATTTTCAATTTTGGAACCGGTTGGAACCGGTTCTGAAAGTGAAAGTAACCTTATATAAAAGAACTGGAACCAAAATATAAAAAAGTAAAAACTAACAACGTTAAAGATCAACCTCAGCTATCCTATGCCAAAAAAATCATTTAAAAATATTAAAATGCGAACGAGAAATCGCGCAAGAACCTTCCCATACACTTAACATTAGTGAGCGCGTTTTTTCGCATGGCTGATGTAGGCTCTTAACAAACTAAGAATGATTTTACAAAACAAAGATTAATTTTTAAACCATACTGTAAAAGCTCAATCACAGCTCATAAACTATCAAACCAGTTTTTAGAAACGAGGAATTTGCTTTTTACTTTCGAAACAGCCAATTTTCTGACACATTCTCGAAGTCATTTTTATTATTAAATGCATGAAATTTGCATCTGTTCTTATCCAGAAACTAATAAATTGGATATTTTTCTCCATTTTTCGATAAAAGAGAGGATCTTTCGGGAAATTTTCGCAAAGTTGGTATTTTAAGCTTTGGTATTTTTTGGGGCGCTACATCCCAAGAAAGTTGTCATGAGACATCGATCCAGGGCCGGCGCAATGTCACGTGGGGCCCTGACAAATCACTTAGCGGGGCCCAACGTCTCTGTCTGCAATATTCGACTAATAAAAACATTTTTAAATTTTGTAGCTATCATAGAGTAATTTATAATAAAGAGTATAAAATGTAGGAAAATAACATGGAAATTATTTCACATGTAATATCTATATAAATATTTTTTATTAAAAAAAAAAAAAATGTATTCTTTGGGAAATTTTATTTATTTATTTATTTATTTTTTTTTTTTATTATTTATTTTTTTTTTAGTTTACAGTTACTTTTAAGATCTTCACATCTATGCATTCCCCGACAATCATATAAACTTTGGTTGTAAGAAATAAAGTTAATACAGTTTTTTTGTTTGTTTTTTTTTTAATCAAAAAAACATTTAAAGACAATTTTAGAGCAATAATATGATATCATTATTTTACTGAGGGTAACATTGGGGTTGGGGAGGTCATCACCACAGGGTAACATACCATTATTTTACAGAGGGTAACGTTATCTCGAATTGTATAGATAGGCTTGGGCATGGGGCCCCTAACAAGATTCCAACTGGCACGGGGCCTTGGACAGCCGCCCCGTTTGCCCAATAGTTGCGTCGGCCCTGCAGCGATCGATAGTAAAACCAGATTTAATACATTATGGGAAAATAGAAAACAGGGCTTAATTTGCGCCGGAGCCCACCGGAGCTCAGCTCCGGTACTTCTCTGTTTTTAGTAAATATTCAAATATTGGGCAGAATTAACCGGATCTCATAAACACTGCACTCGGGAGCCCAGTGCAATAACGCTCCGAAAAACGAATCCTAAATTATCCTTTCCTTTCCCTCCCATCTCCAATCTTTTGCATGAAAACAGTTATAAGTGACGTAACGTGTCGCTCACGTAAGATATGTAGATGAAACAGGCTTGATTTTTATATCAGTCTTCGGGTTTGGGCAGGCTCGAGCTCAATCTGTCTTTAATTCAAAATTTTATTTATTTCCATTTCAAATCATTTTAATGCTATTTTGGTCAGAATAAAGAGTAAACAGAAATAATCTTTTTTTATTCTGCATATCTGCGAACTATTCATTTTTTGTGTTAACACTATTTGCGAATCATAATCTTGAGCTTATTTAATCGCAGAATTCTGCGATTAATTAACATTAAGATTAGGCAAAGGTTTCTATTTGGAAATAGTAATAACGAAAAAGTGGAATAGTTGATAGCTAAGTATAGGCAGAAAGATGTATTTAAGATTTTTATTTTACTAAATAAAAAAACAATGCTTTAAATTTTGAAAATAATGTATGAAATATAAATATGCAGATAGGAGTGACGGCGGAGAGTACGCTACTGGTGCTTAGTACTGCAGAATATTAGGGCTCCGGTACTTTTTCCTTAGAAATTAAGCTCTGATAGAAAACCTATTCGAATCCAAATTACTTTAACCCTTTCCGGTACAGACAAAGTCTGTTCGTAAAATGAGAAATTACTGACTGACACCGGAATTTACAGACGACTTTTTTAGAAAATAAGAACTCTTTATTTTAAGCTTTCATTCTAGAAACAAAATTTTATTAAAATATTCTTGGTGCCGTCTGCAAGTTTGGAATTAAAATTGGGTGTGCCCGGAATGGGACCACTGTGCCGGAAAGGGTTAATAGTCACGACTGGAAATTTCATGTTTTATATATAAAAGTTACTCCATAAATATAAGAAATTTTCGAGTTGTTGAGCAAAAATTTTTTTTTTCTTTTTTTTTTTTTTTTTTTTTTTTTTTTTTTTTTTTTAGAATAGCCTTAAAACAAACATACTTGTATATGTTATATTTGACAGAGAGCTACACTGTAAGAAAAGACAAATGTTTCTTAATCTACAAAATATAAATAATACAACGACGAACGAAAATATACAATAACCTCTCGCGAGTTAGCCATGGTTTCGAATTATCTTCCATTATCTTTAGAAACTTCAGAAACTAATATATTTTCGAGATTTAAAGAAGAATTTATAAAAACAAAGTTTCTTTTTATACTGCTGACTTTCAGAAACGTTTCAGAGTATTTCTTATAGTGTATTAATCAGTTCCTCAAACCGAAATATCGGTTTGAAGGATGCTATCACTTCTCAATTAAACATTTTCAGCTGCGTAATTGAATTTATACATGCAAGACTAACAATATAATGTTATTTTAATGTTAATGTTAATGCTGTTAATTTATCATGTTTGCCTGTAAAACATATTTTTTGAACATGAAAATATTTACTTGAGGATGGATAGCATTTGAGAAACCTGTATTTCAGGGTTGAAAGAAATGATTAATATTTAAAATAGGTGGATTTAACTTTGTGCCGTTATATTAAAAATAAATGAACACCGTAAAATAGCACAAATAAAAATATATAAAATGGCAAACAGCTGTTTCTGAGCCCCTAAAGCTCCATCATCAGTGCCAAATTCAAAAGATTAGCAAAAGAATCTTTAATCTTTTGAATTTGGCACTGATGATGGAGCTTTAGGGGCTCAGAAACAGCTGTTCGCCATTTTATATATTTTTATTTGCGCTATATTACGTTGTTCATTTATTTTTTAAATGATTAATACACTGTAAAAAGTACTCGGCACGGTTCCGAATATGAGTGGCAGCAAAATAAACTTTGTTTATATAAACTATTCATTAAATCTCGAAAATATATTAGTTTCTGCGGTTTCTAAAGATAATGAACGCTTTTCGGAATCGTGGGTTACTCGGAAGATGTTATTGTATGTTTTTGTTCGTGGTTATATTATATTTGTCAGGATAAAAAAAAACATTTGTCTTTTTTTTTACAGTATAGTGATGAAATTTACTTAAGTATTTGATAAAAATTGAAACCTTCTCGCTTATCTGAAATAGGTATGAATGATCTGGCAGGTTGACTTTGGTTTATAAGTACGCTGAAAAACGTCGCGCAACCTTCTGCAAATCGAATTGAATTGTACACCAATTCTGGATGTTGCCCTGAGACGACCCCTTTGGATCCATTAACTTGAAAAGACGCCATACCACAAGTTTAACAATAAAAACAAACAATGTAACTGAACAAGAAATAAGTATTAGAGAGATGAGTTTGATTAGATGACTTCAACTAGAACAATAAGTAAATTTAAGAAGGTGGAAAATCTTTCCCAACCTGCTAATTTTCAAAATAATTAATCCAGTTCGCAAAATCACTGAACGAGTCCAAAATGACTTTATTTAAGTAGATAAATAAACGTTTCACCAACAATTTGCCTCCCCACATTTTATCTAAACAAAACTTGATTCCTTCACTCTCAGAAGAAAGCTGCTTCGATGGAACGTGTTGATACAGCTAAAAATTCTATAAAAGTGAGATTCACTGTCAACTAGAGGTGCAAGGAATGGAAAAAATCGGGTTTATCCCCGGGAATAAACCGAGTTTTATGGGACGGAAATTAAAAAGTTACCGGAAATTGTCAGAAAGTTTTAGGCATATAGAAATGTTTAATTTATTATTTATAATTATTTTAATTATTTCAATTTTTGTCATTGTAAACAAAATATTTTTTACAAATGTAAACAAAACCAATAACATAAATATAGAAATAATAGCACAGTTTTGTGTTTACATGAAAACTAACGAAATACATGCTTAAGATGTAGAAATATGGAGTAAGATAATAAGTCATTTGATGGTTTAATCGTTGATAAGTAAAAAGTGAGAGAGGCACTTGACAGATTCAACTTGCTTGACATGACTTGAATATAAACCTCACCTCTGTTCTCTGAACCAGCCAATGTAAACAAAAAAGAAAATTAACAAAATTAAAAGAAATCAATGCAACTTGCAAGAAACTTAATATAGAGTTTGATTTGATTTGATAGCCTAAAAGGGACTGCTCAGACGAGGAAACCAAGTCCGTAGAGCATAATGTCCATCCCAATTCCTTTATTAAGGTACATTAAAAAAATACAATGTTCAAACACTTGCCCTGCCATGGTAGAACCCACACGCGACACGGAGCAGGGTGGCTCGGAATGGCATAAAAATAAGAAATATACAAATATATTTCTCACTGCCAGAAAATAGATTTCCCACGCGACACTGGGCAGTGAATTTGGTAGTGGATGCAATTAATATAGAGTTTGTCTGAGTTGTAGATATGTTTGCTAACCGAAATTAAAGAATTGTAATTTTTAAAGAAACATACAAATTCTCACCAGTTCACAGCTGCCATTGTTGTAAAGCTAATGAATTTTATTAAATTAAAAAAACTTTTTTTTTTCCAACTCTACTGTCAACCCGAAGTTTTTTGCAAAAACTTACACAAGTACAGTTACCTAATTTACATATGTTCGCAAAATATTAATACCAACTAAATTGGAAGATCCTTTCACATCACACTTTGTGAAAGCTAAAGAAAGATAAAATAGGTTTCCCATTCACGCGTAATGTTAGCAACGGAAACAATACGATCGCAAGCAAAACTCAATACCACTAGAGTACCCTTATTAAATAGTAATAACTAGGCATACTGCCACAAGAGAATCGACGTTGGCACGATCATCACTTATCGTGATACCATTAATTTAGCTTTGTAGCTGGTTGTACGATGCTGCTAAGTTTATTTTTAACCCTCTGCCAACCTGCCGGGTCATCCATACCTTTTTTTCATAAACAAAAAAAAAAGTTTGTAAAGTCTTTAATGTTTATCAATTATTTAATTAAATTTCTTCACTATATCTCCATCTATACAGGGTGTCTACGTATAACCTGACCGACCTTTATTTTCGAAACCGTTGGTCCTAGATGCATACTTCCAATTACAAAAATGGTTTAAATAAGGTAAAGAATTATTTTTAAAGCGATTTGGGTCAAGAAAAACATTTATCAAAAAATTACGAAATTTAAATTTTTATACGGTCCCCCGGTCTTATAAGTGATATTTAGTAAAAATTTACTGTGACACTAACAAGTAAGATAAAAAAAAAAAAGTCCCATTCATCTACGATTAAAACTGACCGAGTAATAGCTGTTTAAACTTGGAGTATATTTTTTGTTGCGTAATAGGGGTAATTCACAAATGTAGTACAGATATAAGTAATCGTCAGATATACCAAAAAAATAGTTGAGAACAAAATTAACTTTGCAATCTAATATAAATGTTAAATCTATAATCATTCTGACATATTAATGCAAAATATACAATTTGTACTGAACATATAAGAGGATAAAAATAACAGAATTTTTGTTAAATAAAAGGATGAAAAACAACAGCCTCAATTCTTTACAAAATGATACAAATTTTAAAATGCTGTTAGATTACACTGTCTTTCAAATTTTGGGCTGTACCATGTTTTTTAGCTTTTGAAAATTGATTCTTATGTATTTTTTAGCGCTGAATCCGAAAATGACCTTCATTTTAAACCATCACGTCAGGATTTTTCTCAAATCGCAAATTTCAAAGTTAAAAAGCTCAAAGTTAAAATTGATCCCCCTCTCCTCCCAACCTCATCGTACCCCTGAGCTGTTTAGCTGTAAAAAACCCAGTATAAGCCAAAAAATTGAATAAATTATCGAATTAAATAAAATTAAAGTGAATAAAAAAGTCTTACATCTATTTTATAGGATAAGATTTTTCGCTATTTTTTAACCTTGAAATTTACGATTTGCAAAAAATTTTGACATGATGGTTAAAAGTTAAGGTAATTTTTTTATTCCGTGTTAAAAAATACATAAAACGTAATTATAAAAGTTAAAAAACACAACCATCTCAAGTTTATGTTATCTAATCTAAAACTCTTTCTTAAACTTGTTGACGGCAATCTATCAGATTTTTTTTGTGTTATCCTCTAATATAAGTATGTATAAGATGGTAAGTGTCGAAAATCATAATAATATTACATTGTCATCGGATTTAAGTCAGTATTTGAAATTTAACTTCTATCGGACATTTGAAAGTGAGTTAAAGTTTGAGTACTAATTTTAAACTGGAAAGACGATCGTTGCAAGTTAAATAATACCTTATGAAAATAACATAATTTTTGTTAAAAGAAATCATAGCCTCAAATCCTTTCAAAATAAAACATATGTTAAAGTAGAATTATTTTAATTAATCTGAAACTTAACTAATAAAAGTTAACTCAATCGTAATAATTGTACGATTTCTTTCAAAGCACAGATACCTTGAAAAAGGTTTAAGTACTTTATATACGACCGCTGAAAGCATGGCCGAAATCATCTGTTTTGAGATGCAGAAAAGTGGTATAAGTCATGCATTTCAAAGTTTCATAACTCGGTCAATTTTAATGTTAGATGAATGGGACTTTTTTTTTGTCTTACTTGTTAGTGTCACAGTAAATTTTTACTAAATATCATTTATAGGACCGGGGGACCGTATAAAAATTTAAACTTCGTAATTTTTCACTAAATGTTTTTCTCGACCCAAATGGCTTTAAAAATACTTCTTTACTTTATTTAAACCATTTTTGTAACTGGAAGTATGCATCTAGGACCAACGGTTGCGAAAATAAAGGTCGGTCAGGTTATACGTGGACACACTGTATAGAAATAGAAATGTATTGTAATGGAAAAGTGCGTGATTGTGTACATAACGGTGGATCCGAATTATCTCCTGGTTTCAGTTGGTGCAGGATCAGCAGGCTCAGTGGTTGCTGCTCGACTCAGTGAAGATCCTTGTGTATCTGTCCTCCTGTTAGAAGCTGGTGGTCCAGCAGATCCTCTGTCGGAGATACCCGCCACTGCATTCATCTTGCAACACGGACATATGGATTGGAGCTACAAGACTGTTCCACAAAAAAGAGGAGCTGATGGATTTAAGAATAAAGTAAGGTGCTATTCATTCTGATGTTATTAGATAAGTACAGATGATGCCATGTTCGCACCGGGTATTTAAAATATCTTAGACCGACATTTTTGATGTGGTACTTTCCCAGGATTGAATACCTGTTCACACTGCAAAACTCATCTAGATGACTCACTGAACCTTACTGTGTCTGAGATTTGAACAAGCATAGAATGTACGCATGAGCATAAGTTAAAGCCAGCTTCATCAGCCAGTCAGTTAAAGCTAGCCTCCACAGCCAATGAAAGTGAGTGGTCGTGGCTGTATCTAGCAATAGAAAGTTCGAACTCACTCAGTGAGTTCGGCGGTCTAAGATATCTTAAATATTCGATCTGAACAGGGTATGAGTCTCCACAAAGTAGTTTTCTAGATATTCTGAAAACAAATTGCCATATAAATAACTCGTTAAACTGAGATTTGTTTTTAAATAAAATTTGATACAAGATAGTATTTGCAAACTTTTCTTTACTTTCATTTTAGTTAATAAAACAAATATCTCATATGATTTTAAAACGCCTTGAAGTTGAGCAATATTTTACTTTATTATAATAAAGATAAAACTTAAAATAAAGATAAAAAATGCAAATGTGATAAATGCAAAAATAATATACACCATACATCTGTAAAGTTTGAAACAGCTTTGTGCTATTAGCAGCTGAGACTTCATCCTTTCCACTTTGGAAAAGAAAATAGTATATGGCCTATAGGGTTTACCAAAACAATTTCTCGTATAACAATAACGAAACAATAACTCGTATAAGAAACATTACCATTGTATGTCTGTAGTATAAAGATGAATATAGATGTTTTTGTATTAAAAAATAAACGTGTAAGATAATCAATACTCATAGAGGAATTGTGTTATAAACTGTCGCAATAAATAGATAATGGAAAAAGGTAATTAATGAAACTGCTATAAAAATACTCTTTAATAAGTAAAAACAATTTAGTGCAAAGTCGTCGAGGAATAATAGCAGGCTTACAAAAGAATATTACAATAAATAAATAATACATATGCACATGATAACAAAATATGAAAAAAATATCTAAGCTACACAGTATGACAAAATATTCTCGTGTATTCACGTATCCAGCGTTTACTGGAGTTCCATTACCTGCGATCTTTTCTGTTGAGCTGATTAAAATATCAGAGAAGATGCTTTGATCAATAAGGTTAACTGGATGAATTATGCCCTCCAGATTCGACCGGGATAGCTCAGTGGTAGAGCGTGGCGGCTTCAGCCAAGCGATCCCAGGTTCGAATCCTGGCCCGGACATTTTTCGTCCAGTTGGAAATTTATAACTTGTATGATTACTTTACCAATTTGAAATAATTGTGTTAAAAAATAATCCAGTGTCTACACAGTATAGTTGATTATTTTCACTATTAATCGTCAAAGAGGTTTTTGCCTGGATTCCTTTTTTTGAGGCGGCGGGAATTTTTTTTTAAAGCTTAAATACTTTTAATTAAAAATAGCTAAAAAAAATTCTGGTTATTATCTGAAACAATTTTTCATAAAAATTTTACATTCAAAAGAAATTTTTTAAAAAAAATCACAAAGCTTGTTATTTTTTATAACATGCATTGTAATTAACTTATTTACTACTATATTCCTTTTGCATTTTGCTTTTCCTTCATTATACTAATTCTCCAATTATGATAATAATAAATATTTTGTATTTTTAAAGTGTTGTGACTTTAGAGACAAAATATATCGTTATAGAAATATTTATTAATACATTTATGTATGTATTCTCAGGAATCGAAAATATTCAACGGTATAGCAAGGGAAACCCGAATAAACACTTGTCCCTGGACCCTGTTTTCGCTTGATCGGGCCTTGAGTACTGGAGTAAGCATTTCTAAAATTTCAGTCGAAGTTACTGCATAGAATCATTATATACAACTACATCTAATGAGAAGAGAAAAAACGAATTCTTCTCACTTATTTCTACGCAAGAATCATGCGCATACGTCATTTACATACGTTTTCAGATTTTCTCAATGATAATATTTTGTAATCCCTCTTTACATTTCATGATGTTATTTCAGCAACTTCCTTGGCCCAGAGGAAAAGGTCTTGGTGGAAGCAGTCTTATCAACTTCTTCATGTACACAAGAGGCAATAGGAGGGATTATGACCAATGGGAAGCGTTAGGAGCTAAAGGATGGAGCTGGAAAGACGTTCTTCCTTATTTTTTAAAATCTGAGGGTAACACTGACGAAGAAATATACGGTGCAGGTAAACTAACTTATTCGCAGATCGCTAAGTGTCCTTATGGTGAACATGTAAATCATGATTAATATTTGAACTTCAATGGTATTTTAATAAAAGCGAGGTACTCTGAACTTTTTGAATTTCACAATTTTGTAATTCTAGGTTTTTGCTGAGTATAAGCTGGTAAAAAGGTCTCCAAAATAAATTTGGATGTTAACAATTACTTTGGCATTCGATATTGAGTTTTCCTTAATTCAAATTTTATGAAATAAACTTTAAAGTGACAGAATATAATTTATTCTACAGATTATCGCTGAAATATAATTACATAAATTGAATTGATAAACTTTCTTTGTTAAAAGATAACATAATAAATACACTGAAATTAAAAGTCTCAGTAAAATATGACAAAGAAAATTATCCTTTTTCAAATGAATTTCCAAATGAAGAATTAATGAAAACTTTTAATTTACACATTATATGGTATAGATATACAACGCTTTTCAAAATGTTTGTAATTTTTAACTGCGTAAAATTTAGATCAAGACTTTTTAAAAACAAGATTTTATTTCTAGATTTAAAATAACTAAAATGCAAAAGCAATTTTCATTAGCATCGTTTATGCTGTTATTGAGACATATAAAATAAATTCTTAAAAACCAGAAGTCAAAGAACATAATTTTATTCATTTATTTATTTTTAAAATAAACATTATAAAATTTTTTTTTTAATCAGACATTGGCAAACTGAAAACACTGAGAACGTTTTGACTTCAATTTTTGATTAATAAACTGAAACTTACCGAACCGATCTTACATCGTTCTAATATAAAATAATATGCTTTTCCTATTTTAGCATAAATACATATTTTTAAGATAGTTACTTGAAAAATGAATAAATTAATTAATTAGCTATACCTATACTCCAAAAAAGTAATGTATTCAATACCCTAACACCTTTCTACCATAATAGGATGGTAAGGTACCCTATATTTAAAAATATTATGTCTTCAATAAAAAGTGGTAGGGTATCAGGGTACTTTGGAATCATGTATAATATGTAGTTGACTACACATGCATTAATTTAGTCACTAAAAAGGATTTCGGGATGACAGGGTATCGTCGCCCATCACCGTTAACCAACCACCGTCGTGATGATCTCTTTACCTCTTTTTTTTTAAATAAAATCTCTGATGTTTTCACTGACAATCACATATAAAAAGGCTGTTCGCTTGGCATTGTGGTCTAATTTTCTCTTTCTCTCTTAAGTATGTATAAGTGTTGCAAATTGATGTGATGTGGAGTTTACATATTTTGTAGTTGGTCAATTAATATTAGTAAGTATTTTCCCCCAAGAAATATATCTGCTCCTTCATCAATAAATTGCGCATATTGACATACATAATAATGATGCAATTTCAGTCCACTTTCTGACAAGAATATCTAGGACGATGCTTGCCTATCTGAATTTTCTCTCGAATCGGCCAAGATTTTGCATTCTCTCACAACCTTCTCTTTTTTACATAATTTGAAAGGAAGATTAAGACATCTAATAAAGTATTATTATGACACCTTTCATGCATGAGGTAGCCAGATTTCTGGAATAAGTAATTCGGAAAATCTGTGATTAAATACTTCTTGCATTTGATTGTCTAGGTAGATTAATGATATACCTTGATGAAAGAAGATCTGGAACTCAGTGTCCCCCATTTGCATTTACTCAGTTTCAAGTTGTAGAAAAATATAAAGAGGACAACAATGCAAAATTGTTATTATTGTGAAAAAAAATGAAAACTGTCTGTGTATTTGGATTAAATAAATGCTAGAATCCAGCACAAATATTATGCACTTCATACAGGCCTAAAGACACCATTTAATCTCTGAGATCTTTCTTTATGAAAGCTATATAAACAAGTTCAAAAATCAGCCCTTTTGTGATTGATTTTTAATTTAACATTTCATTTTTTGTTTGCTTATTTGTGCATTAGACAAATTAAAGTAGATAACGAATATTGTAATTGAAAAAAACTATTTCTTTTCAGCTCCTGATTTGCATAATAATGTGGGACCACTGACAGTATCTAGTGCTCATTACAATAGCACTTTAATGCAAAGTTTTGCCAGTGCAGCTCGAGAACGAGGCTATGAATACAAAGACATCAACGGCCCAAAACAGACAGGTATACACGAACTGAGAAGTATTTTTAGGAAATTTCGATTTTGATCCGGGTACCTGACCCACGAACCCGCCTAATTATAGAAGCTATTTATTGAATGTTTTTTTTCTCTTTTAATTTTCGTGTTTCTCTACATTTTTGGACTTCTGTTGAGTTTTAAAATTGATATTATTATTATTATTATTATTTTTAATCTCAGATAATTTTCTTATTTATGTATGCAGATATTATTGCAAAGCATGCATAAGTCTAATTAGAAATCATGCATAAATCTCTGCAAAAATCATGCTTTTTTTTTCTCTAACAATGTTTTAAAAACTCAGATGAAGTTCAAAAGTTTTAAATATATGTATATTGTATTTATTTTAAATGTTGTTGAAATTTTTTATAATTTTAAGGTATTGCTGGATGGGATACAAGCATAAAATTTTACCATGTTTTTCACTATTTAGAAAATTTAATTTTAATTCATTTTCAGCAGTGAATTACGCCTGTAATCCTTGAATTACAAATTTGTTTTTATCCTGCTTTTCTAAGCGTAAACCGACAGAGTAAAAAATCTCCCAAGCCGGGAATCGAACCAGAGTCCTCAGAATAACGCTCTGAGGTTCTACCACTGAGGTAGAAGGAACGATATCCCAGCTCGGCATCTCTCACTCTTATATTATGTCGGACAGGCTGCAACCGCAGCACAAGATGGAAATGTCATCATGAGCACGCAAATTTATGCGGCAAACATGAGATGAGAAACAAAGCCCAACAACACAAAGAAAATGAATTAAAATTAACTATGTGTTGTCGTATGCTGGGCTTTGTATGTCGTCTCATGTTTTCCGCAGAAATTTGCGTGCTCATGAGGACATTTCCATCTTGTGCTGCAATTGCAGCCTGTCCGACATATATAAGAGTGAGAGATGCCGAGTTGGGATATAGTTCCTTGTAGTTCAGTGGTAGACCCTCAGAGCGCTATTCTGAGGACCCGAGTTTGATTCCCGGCTTGGAACATTTTTCACTCTGTCGGTTTACGCTTAGAAAAGCAGGATAAAAATTCACTGGTTATTATTTAGCAATTAGTTTAAATATGAGATTTAAGAAAATTTCATGTTTAATCTCAACTTTTATAACTATTGTTAAAGTATCTGGTATTAAGACTTAAAGGAAAACCTAAATAAGTAATATATATTTTTTAAAAAATCAATTCCTACTTTTTAATCATAAATATATAAAATAAACCCGTGCAGCATTAATGTCCCACGTTATCTTTATTGAACATTATTTTATAATCATCGTTGCGGTATTTTATTTCTGTGGCATCACTAATTTGAGATAAATCTTTCATTTCATTTATGAAAACAATGGGAGGAATTTTTTTCTCCCATTTAAAATTAAAATTAATTAATTAAATTTAATTAATGAATTAATATTTGAAAAAACTGTATTAACATAAAGTGTCATCCACTACAAGTTTAAAAAAAATTATTTGAACTGGAGTGGAGGAATAGAAAATATTTTATTAACGATTGAAAATTTGAACAAGATATATATAGAGAGAGTGTGAGCTAATAGTAGGAATTTAAAAAAGCATTAAAATAGAAAGTTATAACAAGTAGAAAAATTAAAACAAAAAATGCATAATGAAAAAATAATCAAAATAAATAAAAATTCTCGAAAAAATTCACAATTATCGAAAAATTTATTTGAAATTTTTCTTTTACTAGCATAATATAATTGAGGTAAGAATGCCTTTCATAAATACTTAAAAAATATATATATTCCATCATTGATTCTATTTTTAAATTAAATCGGGCTTTTATGAAATCTCGATATTGTTATCAATGATATTTTTCAAGCGTTTTAAATCTTTTTAAAATATTTTTTTTTTTCAACATTGCTATTTCCTTACTTAAATAAGATATAGCATATCTTATACTATATTTTCATGAAGACATTTTTATAAATCCTCATACTAAATATGTCACATATTGTAATTAAAATCGCTATAAAAGAGCATAATCTTACTAAAATCTAAAAACACTTTTATTAGTTTAGTTCAACTTTTTTTTTCTAATTATTATAAAACAAAAGCATCTTTGTTTGGTATAAATTACTTTATTTCTCATACATGTATATCAAAAATGTATTTACTCAATTAGGATTTTCAAAGCTACAAGGAACTTTAAGGAATGGTCGACGATGTAGTACTGCCAAGGCTTTTCTAGTGCCTGCTCAAAATCGAGAGAATCTTGACATAGTTGTCAATGCTTTTGTCACTAAGGTAATCATTGTTATATACTATCGTATTTTCCCCTGTATGCCACGCGGTTTTTATTCCAAAAATTCACTTTAAAAATCGTGGATACGCATGGAATATGCACTGAGCTGCATATATAACAGGAGATCTATCTTCCTATTCCCCAACATGATTTTCAGCGGTCAGCGTGGAAGGATACAGTAAACAGGACTCACAAAGTTCCTAAAATACTACCTTTGCCACCACTATTATAAAACTGTAAAATTGTTGTTATATTTCTGTTGCGCAGATGTTCAAGGAATACTTTTTGTTTTTTGTCTTTCTTATATATATATATATATATATATATATATATATATATATATATATAAAACTTTGTATTTTTTTTTATTTATACACATCTTTTACTTAACTATATTTAAATGTATGGCAATGAAAACTGTCCTTTTTTTAGGTGCGTTCGTAATTATATAAATACGTAGCACCTATAATCGTCGTTTGGTCCGTCCGTCTGTCTGTCCGTCCGTCTGTCTGTCCGTCCGTCTGTCTGTCTGTCCGCATATAACAACGCAAAAACTACCCAACCAAATGTTTTGCAATTTAAAATATATTATCTTTACAGAATTTTGTCGAGACATTTCAAATTTTATTAAAATCGAATCAAAACTTTAGGAGATATTAATAAAAATATTTATTAAGAAATTTGAATTTTTTTTTTTTAAATCGGTGCTTTTTTGTTATAGGAGCTTCCGAAGTTTAATCGTCAAGCGACCGATATACTTATTTTATGACAGAAATTAATCTGCAGACGATATAATTCATTTCACAGAATTAAAAATCATCAAGATCTGAATATTTATATAACTAGCTGATACATATATATCTGAATATTTATATAACTAGTTAAGATATTTGTATGAACAGTGTCATAAAATATATACTTAACTAGCTGTTTAACCCGTTCTACGCACGGGATATCATGAATTTAATTCTAAAACGTGCGTACGAACGCACCTCGTTTGTAACGTTTGACGTACAATTTCCAACTTGTTTTAATTGGGGTAGCTTTACGCTCTTACTGCTTCACTTTACTTTTAAGCAAACGATTCTCCTTTTGTAACAGTTAAACATAAATTTTCATTATCTTTTCACTTATTTCTATTCGAAATCATCCTTTTTTAATTCATTTCGCTCAGCCAATACTCATTATTATCATCTTCTTTCGATCTTAAATCACAAGTAATTTCTAATTGGCTGCTCTACGCAAGCTATTCTTATTTGGCTAACTTACTAATTTCAAATTGGCTGTTGAAGTTAACCGTGTAATTCATAGCTTCTTTTTTGTTTTTCAGTGCATTTTTTTTTACTTTTCTACTTTTTTTACATGGCTCTTTTAAGATGTGATTCACAATTACTCATATGCAGGGAGTGGGGTTGCTTGCAACTGGGAATCCCCTTGAAATCATAAACTGTTTACTGTTAAAGGAATCTACCATAAGTATCTATGTTTTAAAATAGTGGTAGAAAAGGTAGAAAATTTTAGGAACCCTGCGAGTCCTGAGTGACGATAGTTTTAGTTCACATTCATGGCAAAACAGGCTGTTTATCGTATTGTCTTACATCATTAGAGAAATGTTAAATTATTAGAGAAGCATATCTTAATAAGAGAAGCATAAATCATGATAATAATAAATAAGAACACTAATATGCTTAACATTGACAACGCGGACTATTTTATCCATCTGCATTAACAAGCTTCGTGGGGATGTAATTTGACTGAAAGCCGAGTGAGATGTCCTGTTATAAAAAGAGCTCAGTGGATACTTGATGATTTTCGATGGCAGTCAGGATCTAGTATCTTTTGAAAATGAAGCTATAAGTATCACAGGAGAAAACGATCGCGATGTTGAAAATTAAAATGCAAAATATACATTTCATTTTCAATAATATTATTCGCATGTCTCTTTGAATTTTTCTAATAGTTGATAAGATTAAACTTAGGTTTATCTGTGGATCTGTTTGTCCTATTACATCATCACAGGCCTTTGTATCGTCATCACTGATCTCCGATCGTTTCATAGCCATTTTTTATTTCAATGCATGAAGTCATGAAGCCTGTGAATGTAGTCCAGCAGAATGAAAACCTTTGTAAATATAGTGTAATATTAATTATAGTTATTGGATTTTAATATAAAAAATTCTGTTGGAAATATTTTTTTCATATTTTTTAATTAGATTTTCCTTTTTAAAAATAAAGTTTTAAAAACCAGGATGCACCTGTTGCACAAAGGCGTAGCAACACAAAATATTACGTTATTACTGGAAAACTATTATTTTTATCTCAATGGTCTTTGATATGAAAGTTTACCTGTAATGATGTTGTCAAACATTGCATTCAAGAAAGGAAAATTTGTTAGGTAAAATATTTAATCGTATAGAAAATACGTTTAATCGTATTTCAAGCTATTTGAAAACTCAGTAGTCATTTGAACTGATAAATATAGATGTTACTGCATATAAAATTCTAAAACTATTCTTCACAAACTTATACTAAATTTTGAGACAATTCACAGAAATGAAACTAAACAAAGCACATCAGTCGGTAATTTGCACTTAAGTATTTTTTAAAGTTATTCTAACAAAGATGTAAGCGGATGCTATCGTGAGAGAATTTCTGTTGCCGTCTTATCTTATTTGAATTTACAAAATTTAACATACAACTCAAAGAAGTTGGATTATACTAGAAGAAAGACAATGCTGTTTTGCACTAGAAGTACCCAGAGACTTTGCGCTACTGGATTTCTTTCAGACCCCTGATACCCATAAATCCCTTGAAGAGGGGGGGGGATAGTCTGGCTTTTAAATTTTCTCAATACATCAGTTTCAACTGACGTCACACCCTAGCAACCACCTTACCAACTAGATTTGTTTTTTGTTTGTCCGCCGAAGATGGTGGATTGTGATTGGTCGGCTCGTAATACAGGCTATAAATCTACGATTATGATTGGTTGGATAACACTTGGGGGGCTGGTGATCACGTGATGGAAATTGATCTATTTTAATGTTTGATGGATTGTTAATTTGTTAATCTATGAAGTTTCCCTTTTCAATCCTGTGGGTACATCAGTCACCCTTCTCAGTGCCACCAACACCCCATTCTCTCTCCCCCTACGTCAATCACACCCATGGGGGTCTTTACCACCAAATTTCTATTGTGTGCCTTAAACAGCCAACTTTTCTCCAACAGCAGTAGAAATTCAGGCAGTTCAGGGGTCCATCTATCCCATCAGCCCCAGTGTGCTTCAGAGCTGTTCACAGCGTTGTCTGCCTTCTAGTTATACTATCCTATTTTTATGATACAACTATATCATGCACTTATTAGTAACGTGACACAGATAGAAAAAAACATGAGTTTCGAGAAATCAAAATTTTGAGGGAATCACAAAAAAAATATTCCACCATATCATGACAAACACATCATTTAAATTATCATTAAATTTGTAATTTATCATTAAAAATTACCGATTTTGATCAATTTTATCCTTTTTACAGCTGGAGTGTTAAAGCACTGTTGTCTGCAAATTGTCAAATTAACAGCTGTAACATACCTCATATAAATGTAAATAATATACGTTGGGTTGTGCAGGAAAAAAAAAATTTAATCAATTTCAAATATGTTTTATTTAGAAAACCGCCCATTTCCAAGTATAAAAACGTTTCTTTCCCATCTTGAAAGAATATCACTTTTGAAGTTGAGTGATTTGTGACACATACAATAAAATAAGACATAATACATTGAAACTTTATTTATCTGAAATAGTGCGTTCTAAATATAATCCGGGTATGCAAAAATGCACATAATTAGAGCAATCGTTATATTGTGCACTACAAATTCCTCTACAATCGTTTTTGTTTTATAAAACAAAGTTGACCTACTGTATATTGACATTGAAACGTTTCTTACACAAACAATTAAAAAAAGAGGTTCACATTCCTAAGAATAAAAGCGGTGGTAAATTTTATTTTTCTTATTTACCCCTAATGGCATTTATTATCAATATACTACAACACTATTAGCTTATCATTTAAAACTTCAGTTACATTTTCTGAAATAAAAGTGAGTTGATCGGATTATCTTAAAATATGAGAATAAATAAATATCGCATGCCTCACATCGGTGAAATATCGACTAAGAATAATTCAAATACAGACTTTGAAAACTCAAATAAACATAAATTTTAACGTTAGTGTAAATAGGAATGTCAAGGAACATACTTTTTACAAACAATTCTAATTTCATGGTCAGATTTCATAAAAAAAACTTGTTCATTGTCTTCTGAATTCAAAGGTATTTTAAATATATATATATTATTTCATTACTATCAATACGAATATTTGGCGGTCTTAATAATTGGAGTTGAGAATTGGAGTCTTACTGCAGTAGTTACACACATAAATTTTATTTAATATTTTTAATATTTTCATATTCTTTATTAAACTACAATCAAATTACCAGAAACGGTGAGCCAATTAACAACAATTTAATTAACAATTATGCACAGAATTTCAGTTACTGAGCATTTTGAAGAAATTTAGGACGATATTATCTGTTACTCCTTATTTACATCACCAATTTGCAATTACTTTAATATGATTGTTTTATACGACTTGCAAATGTTTCAGTTGTTGGCTCGAATAATGTCCGTGGCAAAACTTTTAATATTTTCCTTCCTCCACCCCACAGGTTTTAATAAACAATGAAAAAGAAGCTTATGGTGTTGAATTTGAAATCAACGGGACTATTTACACAGTTAAAGCAAGAAAAGAAATTATAGTCTCTGGCGGCACCATCAATTCTCCCCAGATACTGATGCTTTCTGGTATCGGTCCTAGGAAACATTTGGAAAGCTTGGAAGTAAGTTTGGGAGAATAGAAAATATTATTTTTTATACATAAAACTTAACGAAAAGATTTTTTTTTTTGATATATCAATAAATATATTCTCACTAAATGCATCCCTAATATATTACCTAAATGCGATTTTTCTAAATGCAGCCTTTATTTATTTTTACTTGGTGATGAAAACATTTTTGCTTTTGGAAAAAGCAAACAAAATAAGGAAATTTTAGCATACTAAAAGTATTTACTAGTTCAATTGGTCAATGTCTATCAGACCTTCCACATTTGAAAAAATACTAGAATAGCGAAAATTTAAATCAATTATTTACTGAAACACAACATGCTTCCTACTAAAATGACGCCTGTAGTAAGGTATCTGATGGTACGAGGGTCGATCAGAAATAAGGTTCCCATCAAATTTACAAATAGACAACATTGTTTATTCTCATAGAAATTTACATCGTTGGAAGGAAGAAAGTTTTCTCTATTTCTCTACATAACCGCCATCTTTTTCTACGTATTTTGTAGACGGTGCTCCAATTTCTGTATCCCAATGTCGTAGATCTCCGGCGCCAACCCGTTGAGGAAGCATTTCACCTCTTCTTTGACGTCATCGTCGCTCCGAAAGCGTTGGAAGTGTTCCTTTAATTTGGGGAACAAGTGATAATCACTAGGTGCGAAGTCCGGACTGTAAGGTGGGTCAAATTGTGTCAAAAGTTCCTGGGTTTGAAGGGAGACTGGGTTTACTGTTTGTCGACCACAAGAATAGCTCCCGCCATAAAGTCTGGTTGGTGGCGGTCGCTATAGTAACAAGACCGGTCCATTTCGAATGGGGAATACGCGTGTGAGGAATTGGCGGAATAAAAGGTTAGATCACGTCATTCGTCTTCTCGGATCTACAGCAGTTGCGTTATCTTATTTTTGATTTAATTTTGCTTTTGCTTTTTTAAAATTATTTGTTCCCATTTGATTAAATAATTTTGCTAATTTGTTAAACTGGAAAGATGCCCTTTCAGTTTAGAAAAGGTGAAGTCTTGAAATCGCAAGCACGTAAAATCATATATAATGTTGCGGAATTTTGTTCCAGTGAAGCTTCATCTAAAGATGTTTTAATTCCACTCCCACAAGCTCTGAAACGAGCTTCCCGAGCAAGTGGAGTTTCTGAAGCTACAATAAAAAAAAATAAGAAATGAAGTTTCTGCATTGGGCTCATCGACAGATTTAATATCACCTGGTAAACATCGTAAAAGACCTAGTGAACGGAACTGCGAAATAGATGACTTTGACAAGTGCGTTATACGTCAAACGATTCAAGATTTTTATATAAGAGAAAGAAAAGTACCATCTCTCAGAAAATTATTACCCGTGTTGAAAGAAAAAATTGGATTTTCGTGGAAAAGAGACACATTGTGCAAAGTCTTACATTCAATGAATTTTCGATGGAAAAAGTGCGTGAATAAAAGAAAAGTTCTCATGGAAAGGCCAGATATTGTTTTTTGGAGACACAAATATTTGAGAGAAATGAGACGTCATAGGAACACTGGACGACCGATTGTCTATATTGATGAAACTTGGGTCGATAGCAACTTGACATTTAAGAAATGTTGGCAAGACGACACAGTTTTGGGAGTTACAGCAAATGTTAATGCGAAAAATAGACTTATAGTTGTTCATGCTGGATCATCAACAGGTTTTCTTACGGATGCTCAACTAGTATATAAAGCATCGACAAAAAGCGGTGACTATCACGGGCAAATGAACTATGAAAACTTCAAAAAATGGGTGTTGGAAAAACTTCTTCCTAATTTGCAACCAAACAGTGGCGTATGTATGGATAATGCTCCGTATCATACAACTGTTGAAAACCTCACTCCTACAAAGTATTCTACAAAAAAAGTTATGATTGACTGGCTGAAAAACAACAAAATATACTGCGACGAACAAATGCGGAAAGCGGAACTATTCTCTCTTATAGATAGCAGTCGTCCAAAGAAAATCGTCTATAAAATTGATAATTTAATAGAAAAAGATGGACATGAAGTTCTACGACTCCCCCCTTATCATTGTGATCTAAACGCAATAGAATTTGTGTGGTCCTCTGTAAAAAGAAAAGTAAAAGAACGAAATGTTACTGGCGATTTAAGTTTGGACAATCTAAAATCTTTACTTCAAACAGCTATCACTGAGGTTACTTCGGCAGAATGGGCAGCACATTGCAAACACGTGGAAAACGTTGAAAATAATTACTGGGAAAAAGATGGACTGTTAGAGGATCTATTAGACGAACTGTCATTTAACATTAATACTGACGACTCTGATTCAGAAGAAACCGAGACTGCTGAGAGTGATTCAGAAGAAACCGAGACTGCTGAGAGTGATTCAGAGAATTTTCACATGCTGGAATAAATTCTAAAAGTTTAGAAGGTATTATTATTTTTTCTATTTTTAATGATAAAAAAAAATTTCCGTCCTTGCAAATTGTTTGAAAATACATACTGAAATCTATAATAATCACTGAAGTTCGGTCATTGTATTAATAATTTAAAGTCATTGATAATTATTAATGGTTATGAAAATATCAATTTTTAAACAATTATTTAAGTTAATTTAATTTCATTTTTACAGTAATAAATTTCATGATTAATTCATATTGATTGATATTTTATTTTCATTTGTAAAATCTAAATATTATCATATAAATAATATATGAAACAGTTTTCTTTCACTCGATGAATCGATTAAAATAATTACAAAAAAAAAAAAAAAAACAATAATAATAAAAGCGTTTAGTAAACTATTGTGAATGCCTATCTTCTGGTTTCCCCTGTCGAAAATGGAGCGAGTCTTGTTTCCACGGCAACAGACAGGCGCAGACTTCTCGGCGAGAGCTATTCTTGTGATCGACAAACAGTAACTGGGTGTGAGGTCGGTGTTGTCGTGAAGCAGCGTTACACCGGCTGTTAGTCATCCTCGCTGGCGGTTCTGGATTGCTCGCCAGAGACTTCTTAGTGTTGTACAATAACTGGACGAATCTCGCACTTGGCGGGATCAACAATGGGAACCTCCATCTCGGACGGCTGCTGAGCCAAGAATGAGCGGCTCAGCTAAGCGCGGCCGGGGGAATCGCGAGTGCGGGAACAGCCGCGCAAAGCGCTGTTGCCGTATTCTCGCACCTTCCAGTGAGTCTGAAGCTCTCTGGGAACCTTATTTCTGAATCGACCCTCGTAGAATGGCCAATGCACTTAATATGGCCAATTAGTAATACTGTTACTAGTTTGAGTGAAAAAAAAATGACACTTTAATTCAATCGCGGAAAGTCAGGAGTTGGTTTAGCCCCGCTTTGGCCGCATTCTCAGACCACGTGGCACGACAGAGCAGACATCATTGTTTTGCTGTTAGTTACGTTGGCACGTTATAAATTTGTCTCTAGTAGGTTTGTTATATATCTAATTTAAACAAAGTGTTTATGATTATTTGTATACATCAAATTTTAGATTGTATAATGCTGTTTTTAATGGTATAAACGAATTTCAATATCGGAGTAAACCGACAGAATAACGAGAACTTTTATAAAATTGGTTTTTGTTGGAAATATGACCAGGCAGGTTATTAAAGCTGAGAGATTAATTAAAGCTGAGACATATGAGATTATGTGCTGTTTGTCGTAATTATGTGCACGAGAAAAGTGTCACAATTGCTTCAAAATGTTTTCTAAATTTTCTTCATGGTTTTTTTTAAATTATTTTTATAAACTTCCAAATAATAAATTTGGTTTTGTAATAATTATTCTTTTTTAAATGTTTAATATAAATATTTTCATTTTATTTCAACTATTGGCACATTACCTGCATGTGGCCATATTACATTCATCAACTCGCTTTTTTTAAAAGAAACTGTTACAGGTACAAATTTTGACTAGTTTAAATTTTTAATATATTTTTCCAGTGCTAGAAAGTGTCTGCTTTTTTATTCAATTTATATATATATATACATATATATTAAACCAGTTACTATTACCGTTAAAAAATTTCTAACTTTAGTGTGGCCATATTACCCGCAGATACCTTACTTAAAATTATATAACAGATCTGATAAAATAATTAAAAAATATGTCCGCCGAGAAAAATTATTTAAAGTGCATCTTAATGCAGCCGTATTTTATCAATCTCTGCGTAATTTTAAGATGCAATTTTAAAAGTGTTTATGTTCAGTTTTTCAGCTCATCTGTCCATTTCAGCATCTCTTTCGAAGTTCAGGTTCAGTCTTTTGTAAAAATGTTTGGACAATGTAGAAATTAGTAAATTTAAAATTACTTCTACCGATTTTAGTAAATAATGTTTCGATAAAAGGTAGAATAAATATATAACTTCAGATGTTTTTCATGGTGCAAAATCTTTCGTAATGTAAATTGCACAATGTTTCGCTTTCCTTTAATATGTAATGCTAAAACTGCACCAAAAGAAAGTTTTCAAATTTTTCTTTAAAACATAAATAAATAAATAAATTGAAACAATAAGAAATTTCTTCAGTTTTCAGTTCTACACAATTAGCGTTTATAATCGTGCAAGGTATCCACAAAGTCTTTTTCAATTAGTCTCTTTACAAGTTCAAGTTTTTATTACAAACAGAACAAATACATGTATGGAAAATATTACAATATATATTGAAGGAGAATATATTGAAAAGGTCTTTTTTGTCTTTGCATCAATTAATAAACTTCTATATGTGCATCATTAGTTGCATCAAGCACATTAAGGCGATAATTGAGGGGGTCGACGCAAGAAAATGCCAAGCCACATTTTTGGTGAAATAAATCTAACACTGTAATCTGTTGCTTAATATTGTAAATTATAATATCCAACATATAATTTTTTTCTAATGTCACTTGGTGGCAGCATATGTGACAGGTTTTGTTTTTGCCCCAGATGTTTATGCCCCCAATAAAGATAGCTAATTTACAAAAAAAAAAAAAACGTAATAGCAACATTAAAGTAATGCCATATTGTTACTCAGAATATCTCAAATGTTAGTAAGACATTAGCGAAAAAACTTTAGGTTATATATCTTGATTGGAGTATTTGATCAAAATTTTCAAATTGAAATATCTGAGAAGTTCAAAAATGTGGCTTGGCACTCTCTTGCACCGACCCCCTCAATTGTTGACGTTTCCCTTTGATACTTCGTCCATTCCTTGTTTTATCCAATACTGAGCCTATCTCCATGAATTTCTTGTGTCATTCGGACGTGGGCACAAGAAATTCGTGAATGACTAATAAGTATTGGATAAAGTCAGAAGTGAACGAAAAAGAGTATCAGAAGAAAACGTCGACGATTATCGCCTTCACGTGCTTCGTGCACATTTAAAGGTTTATAAATTGATTTAAAAAAACCTTCAAAGTATACTCCTAATATTTTACTACTACCCATACATGTATTTTTTCATTTGTCTTTGTGATAAAAGCTTCAAATTATAAAGATACTTTGTGGACACCCTATATATTGTTACCATCTCATGACAAATAATTTTCATATTAGGTAAGAGGTTTTTAGTAATTTTTAAAGAATCATAATTTTAAGAACACTGATTGCCTTCTTGAACGGGGCTGTTTAGTTTGTTTCAAAAGTTTAATGTCTATGTCTAAAAGCAAGATTTTTTGTTCCTTTTTCAGATCCCAGTCGTAGCTGATTTACCAGTAGGAGATAATTTACAAGATCACGTCGGAACAACATCTTTACACTTTGAGGCTACTGGTGCTAAATCAATTCTTCTGGGCAAAATCCTGAATCTTAACAACATCCGTAAATTTCTCAGGAATGGAACTGGTGAATTTTTATTATGATTATTTTGGATATACTTTACTCTATTTCTCATTATTTGTAATTTGGCATAAACAAATAAATAAAATAAATACATCCTTTTTTTTAATCTTTATACAGGGTGTTAAAAAAAGGATAGAATAAACTTTAAGAGATGTCAGCTCCCCCGAAAACAAACATTTTTGTACTGGAAATCAGGAACACATTTAATTTATTCAGTCAAAAATACAGAGTTTCTCATTCCAAACCAACCAGAATTTTTGCTTCCAAAGTTAAAAAGATATTTTAACGACATTTTCAGAAGACTTATTCTACTGACTATTAACACTTCCTTATTGCCAAATATAATGATATCGCGAGAAATGGTTGAAAAAGCCTCCACAAACACTGTGACAAAGTGGCTTCTTTTTTTTTTTTTTGCAGACATTGACACAGCGGTTTTCAGTGTTTATCGAGTCGGTTCCTAATTCCAAATCATGGCAATTTTTGTTAATTTTAAAAATCTCGAATTTTAGTTATTGTTAAACAAAAAAGTATCTTTTTTTTTTTTTTTTTTTTTAATCGAGGTTGGTTCAGAAACATGTTTTGTTACGTGGATTTTCATTCAATCAAACACCGCCAGCTACTGCCAAAGTCGCGTCTGATAATTCCAAAGTTTCTCACTCCTCAAATGCCTACAGAAGAGAAATGTACCAACGATTTTGCAGAATATAACTGGATCTGGAATTTACAAGATAATGTTGAAAATTTAAAATAATAATAATAATAAACCATACATATATATATATATAGTTATCAAAACCCAATTAACTTTTTTTTAAATATATACTCAAAATATAGCTCACAAGACGAAAAACAATAATTTACAACAATATAAAAAATTGAACTTACGTAACAATTTTTTTCATCAGTTACTCATTTTTGTTTTCACCTGTTTTTACTTTTCCGTCTAAAAACGGGGCTAGACAGTATGCAAGGAGAAAAACATGTATGGGCTCCTATGCTGAGAGACTTACAGAACGACTCTACATAGTTGACAAACATGGGGAAAATACATACAATTTTCACAATGTAGTGGGAATTCGTCGTTTTGACATACTGTGCCTCCAAACAGCGCTGAACCAGAATCTCCATATTTCGGAATATAGTTGGCATTACATACAATGACACAGGCAAATTAATGTGCACTTTGAGCACATTTTGTGATGTCATTACATTTCATCCAAAGCAAGATAAGTCTATTGAAAATTTTGTTAAAATGTCTTGATTGTTATTATATATATCAACGAAAATACAGATTCGGAATGGAGTCAAACGCCTTGTATTTTTGACTGAATAAATGAATTGCGACTCTGGTTTCCTTACAAAAATTGTTTCTTGTAGTTCGATCTACCACCTCTTGAAGTTTGCCTTACATCCTGTATATCATATGCATTAACTTCTCAATCATTTTCTGAGAAATTCGCGTAGGTTTCCAAGGTTTACGTAAACATTTATGACCCCCCCCCCCCCCTTTCCACTTTTGCAAGTTGTAAATGTCCGAAAAAGTGTTTCTGTTAAATATTGGAAACCAATAAATTTATAATTGGTTCTTAAGCTAAAGATTTTTTAAAGTAAGTGAAAGGTTTATAGAATAGTGGGCAACTGCTGAATTTTCGCAAATTTTCCTGTAGTAGGAAACGCTGCTATTATTTAGTAGTGAGTATTATTATAAGTACACGAACATGAAAGAATTTTTTTTTATCATACACAAGTACATGTACTAGTACCAATATTATTATAGTATTAATATACCCATACAAGTAATCATTAATGCATAGCAAGAATGACATTGGTTAACTTACAAAACTTAATTTAAAATATTGCAATGCTCTCACTTGTTAGTGCTTTTGCTTTTTTTTTTATTGTTGTTATTGTTTGTTTGATTTCGTTTTCAGTAATGCACCCACGAATCTAACGTAATTTTGCGCAAATGTGGATAGAAACATTTATGGTTATCTGCCGCAACTTAAAAAAAAAAAAAACAGCTTTTGTGCATGTAATTAACAGATATGAAATTTGAAATGAAATTTAATTAAAAAATCTTTTCAGGTCCTTTAACTAGCTTTTCTGGAATTGAAGGTATGGCTTATATCAACACCAAATACAACAACCCCGAGATAGACTGGCCGGATGCAGAGATACACTTAGCTGCTGGATCGCCTTCCAGTGATTACGGTTTATTTTTGAAAGACGCTAATGGAATTACAGATGAGGTAGTAATTTTTTTTCGCTTTTTCTATGAAACAGCAATCTAAGTGTAAACAAATTTAATTTTTAAAATCTTCCATCTACGCAGCATTGTAAGTTACTATTACATTTGCCTTTGCACGTTTCTTGAGTAACTTCCTGTTGACAACGCCTTTCCTTTATTCTTCATTTCTTATAATAATAATTATTAATATACACTAATCCCTTAACATTTGCAAGTTTTGATTATTCGCGAACATGGAAATACGGAAAAACTTAGCATTCGCGAGAATCGGATTTGATCATTCGCGATTTTTTTTATATATATATATCTTTCTTTTTCAGAATTTATAGTGGTTAAAGATTATTTTCCCTGTGTTTTCTCAGTATGTATTTACAAATCAATTGTCAGTTGTCAACTGAAAAAGGAGCGAGTATTGTAGAAAAATAAAATAATAACAGTAGCAGAATATTCGTTGCAATGGTGATATTAGAAGTGATTAGGTAACGGCATTTTTAATCTATTAATTTAACATGTTCATGTTCTTGTAGGGTTGGAGCTGAAATTTCTCTTAGATGAAAAATAAATGAAAGTATTTCTGAAGCATTTAGTTGTATTTTAATATTGTATCGCATACTGATCCACTAATACATCATCATCTCTTTGTGAATAGAGAGAGTCGAAATCACTTTAACCTTTTCGGGACGGGTGATGCATATATGCATCGTCAAAAGTTGTATGTTTAATAAGTTTTTGGCACCACTAATAAATAATTGTAATATTTGTCTTTTTTAATTAGAGTATTTGTTGGTATTTTACAAGTACAGGGAACTGTTTAAAAAAAGTGGTACCAACCAAATAAAATTTCTGTAAGGGATGCCGTCGCGAAAGGGTTAAACAAAAACATATGCCTTTTTAGCTGTAATTATTTCGCTACTCAGTTAATTTGAATTATCTGTCATAAATAAATTTCATGTTTATGAATATGTGAATGCATTTAACTTCTACATATATGTTAGACATAACGTATTATTAATAAATATATTCTTTTAGTTTTTAAAATGCTATGCCACTCTAATTAAAATGTCATAAAACGTAACTCTATTTTAGCTCCGAAAGACAGATTCAACATTCGCGATGTTTTCTTTGTGATTTCGATTGATTTAATTTAGACATACCTTGTCTTTTTTCTTAATGGTTTTGTCTCAGGCAGTCAGATTTAAAATTGCAGCACATGTCTATTTTATCTTTTGTTTGTATGCACAAGGTGGCCATAATTAAACTGACGGTAATCAGTGTGTTCTGTAGCGCGATGTAATTGCGAGAATGGAGCCAAATTTTGTAGAATGATTAAACAAGACGGGAAACGAAAGATTCTACAAAAAACAGCACCATATATCCTCCAGCGGTGCTATTTGGAACATTTCCCTCCCAGAAATCTTCGTGTCCCATCTTATTTAATCATTCTACAAAATTTGGCTCTATTTTCGTAATTAGGTCGCGCTACAGAACAGTACTGTCAGTTTAATTATGGCCACCTTGTATATAGTATATATATTAAAGGTCTGTAGCGGTCCGGATCTAACATTTTTCTCCAGGCTCAGGCCGGACCTAATCATGACTCTTTCCTAGCTGGGCTGGACCAGACTTCTTTTTTCCGGGTCAATCTGGGCCTAGACTTCATTTTACGTCTGCACGGGCCGAAATTATCAGACCCGGTCTCGACTCAACTCGTATGAAAATCATTTGCCCGGCACAACAATTTTTGCAAAAAGTGCATGTATTTTTAAATGTCCATTATTCTACAATTAAAATTATTTTTAAGGAGTAGTACATACATTTCTAGGCAATAAAATTTTAAAGTACAGTAAAATATATGAAATAAAACCTGTCTATAACAAAAAACCTGTTTTAAACGGAAAAATACCTTGATCCATGCAATATAATAATGTGCGCAAACAGAATATAATACCTATATAACAATCGATGTACCTGCTAAGAATGGAATCTGTCTCAGTCTATAACGGATTCTTCCTCTCTCCCGATTTATCTTCTCTTACTGAATCTTCATTTGAATGTAATTGTCTAAGTCAATTTTTTTAAATCAATTTTTATGTACATAATTGTCCAAGTGGTCATTAATATTGTTGATATTTTGCAATTGCATTGCATGCATTTCGATTATAACCTGAAAATAAAATATATGCATAGTAACTATGCTTTTTGAATAATTCTAATTTTAGGATAATGTTCTTTCAGAAATAGCGGCATGTTTTGTAGAAATTAAGTTGAGCGGAACCAAACTTTTTGGTTTTATACCTGGACGGGCCAATAAAATTTTTGTACGGGGCAGGCCGGTCTCTGGCCGAACTTTTAAATTTTATACCGGGAGGAGCCGGGCCAAAACATTTTTGTATGGCTCAGGCCGGGCTGGGTCATGTAGGCCCGTGCAGACCTTAATATATATACAATAAAAAGTCTGAATAGCGGACACCGCGGAATTTGTCCACTGTACGGAGGTGTCCGCTTTTCAAAGCTTAAAACATGCAAATATGTGTGTTTTGGGATTAAAAAAAATCCCTGCTATATAGAGGTGTTCACTATTAGAAGTGTTCGTTATGGATGTTTTACTATACGCGCGCACATACATATGTAGGCCAATACTGGCAATATTGGCTGCATCGTATCCAACCTTGATTACGTTGGCCAATATTGCAAGTTTGGGCATTTCGGCATTAAATACTTTCACGACATTTGAGTATTTACATTTTATTAATATTGCACCAATACCAATGGTAACAAAAACTAGTATTTAGGCATTTCATTACCAATATTATCTCCGTAAAGGAAAATTTTCTGTAGTACTGGCATTTAATTGCAAAATATTTCCAATGTAAAGCGCGAGCGCGCACACACATATATTGATCAACACACATATAAATATTTTCAATTTAACAAATAGTGGTATCGCTCAATATTGTTTGGGTCACAATATAACCAATATTGGTTTGCTACTAAAGAAGCTATTTGTATTCCTTTTTTTTTTATTAATATTTTATTGCTCAATAAACATTCATTATTGAAATACCATTCTGATGCCCGCAGGTATACAGAAAAGTCTATGCTCCATACAACAGCAAGAACACGTTTACCTTTTTCCCTTGCAACCTTCGCCCCAAAAGCAGAGGTACCATCAGATTGAAGTCTGTAGATCCAAAGGAACATCCCCTTATAGATCCTAATTTATTTCAATGTGAAGAAGACTTGAATATTGTGGTCGAAGGTAAATATTTCTTTAAATAAAATGTTTCTCAGGTATATTTATTTTTAGTGAAATACTACGATGAAACCCCACGTTTGTATAAGTAAAGTTCGCTGGAAATTTTGAAATTGGATTTTTCAATTCTAAATAAGTGACTAAATCATGATTAGGCTGTTTTTGTCTTGTTTCTACTCAACTTTACTTTCATTGTGTTTAAAAATAAATTAAACAGAAAAAATGTACTGATTTTCAAATTTAGTATGAAAACTTTGAAAATATCATCTTCGTTTCACAAAAAAAAAAAAAAAAAAAAAAAAAAAAGTTTGACCATTATTGTACAACTACTTTCCTAAGAACTCGTATCTTTTAAATTTCATTATTTATTCATAGACGTCTAAGTCTGTTCGGTGTACAGTGAGACTCTACTTTAATTATCAGGATTATTGAGTTTTGGTGACAATCCGGATTCTTTAATAAAAGGATAAAACCCGCATTAACATAGGAGGATCTTATGATCAGTAAGTAGATAAATGTTGCCAGTAAGAAAATTAATTAATTTGGCAGGTCAGCCCTCAGTTTTACTGACGAGTATCAATGGAAACAAGCGTATAGTCATATGATGCGTTGCTGTTGTCAAACACTGCAGCTGGGATTTATCACTGATATGCGCAAATTATTGCTCAGAATACATTTTGACAAAAAGAAGCAAGTTACGTTCACATAATCTGTACAGTGACACTTTCTGTCTTCCTGGTATAACTTTAAAAGTAATGCCAATGCTCGCCAAAAAATAGTTTTTTTTTTTTTTTTTCAATTGCGCCACTCGCTTACATTGCAGTTTTGAATAAATAATGAGTAACATTGCAATCTATGCGAAAATGTCGCGACTACTATAGTTTTCGGTACTTGTAGCGCGCTAATTCCGATCACTGGGATACGAAATAAAATTTATGAAGTTGATGGAATGCTACAGAGTGATCAATTAAATTATTTGAATTTAAGTCTGACTGCATAGGATTTACCACTATATTGCGGTTTATTGATTAATATGAGTATTTTAAATTATCCGAGACGTATAGTATTTATTTTGCACCTATGACTCTAAGGATCTGATATGATAATTTATACTTAGAGAATTCTATTAGACAAATTATCAATTAATTATAGAAAAGAAAAAGTTGCGTTGTGAATTATTTTTGAAGTTCGGATCCTCTTTGAGCCAATTACAATCATCAAAGGTTGCCTGCAGAGAGTTATGTAACATTAAATAAATAATGGCTTATTTTAAAACCTAGATTGTAATATTAAAGAAAACATTTCCTAAAATAAAAGAATTAATATTAATTCAATAAATTAAGTAAACAAAAGGAAAACTGACTAAAATTAATTGAATATAAAATTGAGTTTATTTACAAGATAATTATAAGCATTTAATTAAAAAACAAACATAAATGTTAAAAAAAAAAAAAAAAAAACATATTCGATCCTAGTTGAGAACTGTATTCTCAACATTTATTTTCTGAGAATTACAGTTTATCTTACTGAATTAACTAATTCGATTTTGAAGGCAGAGTTCCATACCCTAGAAGTATTTTTTTTTTTATTAGCCTTTTTATGTTTAGATCGGGGTAGGATCTTCATACACACATAAGTTCGTATTATTAAAAGAATATAGCTTAATTAAATAAAATGGAACAATGGTGAAGGAAGATTGTTTGTTACCTTATATTACTAGATAACGTTGACAGCAGGAGGTGATGGCTGATGCGTTTTCGCTTTTCCTTAGCGCGTACATTTCCATCTATTGGCACACACCCTCAAAATCTGTTTTTAGTTAGAGAGCAGTCAACCTTCTACTTTTCCATCTTTTTTGAATCTGAACTCTCAAAAAAAATCACATTCTTTTCGTGGAGCAAAAAAAAAGGGATGGAATCATTCTTCCCTTTTCACATAAAATTAAGGCCTTATACATTTAACTTCTTGAAAATTTGCATGTTTCGGCCATACCTCTGATTTTAGAGAGATGACCATTGGCAGGCGGGAGAAATTTGGTACTCCCCTTGAGTGTTTCATAGGCCCGTCGGTACAATAGTGATTCCTCTTGACGCCGTGCTGTGTCTGGGAGGTAAAGATGCTTTGACTTGGGAGGTCTTCGTGCCTATTTAAGCTCACATAAATAAATGTGTCATATTATTGTTCTGACATTTTTATTAGGTGTAGTTAAATCATTCGTGGGAACGGAAAAACAAATATTTTCTTGACTGCCGTGGTTCACTTTGTTCCACAATTATCTATCTGTATGCGCTGATCCTAAAATGGATCATTAATTTGTATTGTTCACTGTTCACTGATTAAAATGATACCAAATACTCTGCTAATATGCAGAAAAAAAAAAAAAAACCAAATACTTTTTTTTTTATAGTGTGTGCTAGTTTAGATCTAGATGGTGGTATTTCTCACCATCAGTAGTGTATGGTTATTAATAGATATGTACAACAGTAGTCCCTTGTTATATCGCTCGTTCAGATATATCGCTTTGTTTTCGTGTCACCCAAAAAAATAAATAAGCTGTAGTTTAACCACATTTTATATCTAACTATATGCATTTGTTGAATATAATAAGGATATACCTCTTAATTTTGCTAAGGAAATTGTAATATGTGTATAAATTAATACTTTGGGGAGAAATATAAAACATTTTTTGTATCATTTATCTTTCTTAATTACGAGGGAAAGTCATTAAATAAGACACAAAAGATAATTAAATAATAACTTACAATGATATTCACTTCAAAACTCTTTTTATTTCTCAACATATTCTCCACCAATATTTATGCACTTATATCACCGTTTTATCAGTGTTTCAACACCAGCTGTATAGCATTCTTTGGGTTGCTATATCAGCCACATTAGGACTTTGAACCTTTTCATCATCTTGCTTCCAAGATGGTTTTTTAGTGGACTAAACAGATAAAAATCGCTTGGGGCTAAGTCGAAGCTGTATGGTGGATGCTGAAAAAGTTGCCAACCAAATTTTTTAATTGTCTCCTGTGTTCAACTTGAAGTCCTAATGTGGTTGATACAGCAACCCAAATAATGTTATGCAGCTGGTGTTGGGGCACTGATAAAACGGTGATATAAGTGCATAAATATTGCTGGAGAATATGTTGAGAAATAAAAATAGTTTTGAAGTGAATATCATTGTAAGTTATTATTTAATTGTCTTTTGTGGTTTACTTAATGATTTTCCCTCGTACATAAACCCTTGATTATGTCGTACTTATTTGATTGTACCCGGGCAGGCACAATATAACGAGGGGCCACAACTTCGTGTGTTTAATTTAACTGCGTGCTTAAACCGTGTCCTCAAATGGAAGCGTAAATTGAATTATTTGACAAAATCTGAAAGGAATAAAGTAGTGACTACTTTTGCAAAGCACTTTTAATCGCTAAACTTTAAAAGAAGCATTAATTGCAGTTCGTAGCAAACAAAAGTAGTTTTCCAACCAACTGGATGATCGGTCTAATGTATGTTGAAAGTAAAAACCATTTCACTAGAAGTAATTTTTACAAAAATGCAATAACATCGATGTGTTAGCCGAACATGTCCAACAAAGATAATTGTTTTGTCGTAGTACTAGTTTGCTTGCCACCAAGTTTCGCATAATACGATTTAGATTTATCCATACGGCTTCGAAAATTCCAATTAAACACAAAATTTAACATAGATTTAAATAGGAATTGCAAGAAAATTATATTTTTACAAATGAATACATAGGGTGCGAATTTCCAAAAACTCTTTAAATTAATTATGTATTTCCTGATAACGATCCGAATATTTGGCGATGCGGAAGACTGGATTCAATATAACTGCAATTTTACTATAATAAGTTCATCATATTTTTCTATATAGATGCTCAAGAAATTATATCATGTGAATAGTTTTATTCAAATAATGCGCGTATTAGCTGCTGTACAGGAAAAACAACGCAAACTAAAACAAACAAACGAAATAAAACTAGCGCACAGCTGTTCCACGGCTTCTAGAACTTATTCGTTAGTGCAAAAATTAACATATACATATATATGAAAAAGGAAATGCAGAATATACAGTACGCATTTTCTGCAAAAGCCTGAAGTCTTTGCAATAAATCCCTCACGAAGACATACAGTAATATAACTAGTGTAAAGGCCAGGTGCTGCTTTGTACTTTCTACTTTTTTTCATATTTGTACTGAAGAAGCTGATCCAGAAAAGCCTTGAAAAAAATCTTATTCTAGGTTTATTAAGATCATTTTTTGTAACTTTTTTTTTTCGCACATTAGGATTTATTCAGGGGTGATTCTTAGTAAAAAAAAAAAAAAATTCTGAAATACACATCAAATTTTCTGAAAGGTTACAACAAGGAGGGGGGAGGGAGAATCCACTCCCGGCACTAACTATGCGTTTTCTCCACACCCCTTTGACGATATTTGCGTTTTTTCGCGACTTTTTGACAAAATTTGCGGTTTTTCCGCGATCTTTTGGCGAAATTTGCGGGTTTTCCGCGATTTTTTGACGAAATTTGCGGTTTTTTGCCGAAATTTGCGGTTTTTTGCCGAAATTTGCCGTTTTTCGTGATTTTTTTGACGAAATTGGCCGTTTTTCTGCGATTTTTGACGAAATTTGCCGTTTTTCCGCGATCTTTTGACGAAATTTACCGTTTTTTCTGAATCCTTTGACGAAATTTGTCGTTTTTTCGCGTTCTTTTGACGAAATTTGCCGTTTTTCACGATCTTTTGACAAAATTTGCCGTTTTTTCGCGATCCTTTGATGAAATTTACGTTTTTTCGGCGATTTTTTGACGAAATTCACGTTTTTTCGTAATCTCTGGACGAATTTTGCGTTTTTCCCACGATCCTTTGACGAAATTGGCGATTTCTCTTCGAACGATTGACGAAATTATTTTTTTCGGCGACCATTTGTCAAAAAACGCGATATATTTTATGTCCGAATTTTTGGATTTATGAACGATTTTTTTTAATTTTTGGAAGTGACTGCCTTAATTTTTCAGAAAATTAGGAACAGAATCACCCCTGGATTTATTCCAACACAAAGGCATTCTTGACATATCGTAATTCGAAGCTGTTCAAATAAAATTAAATAACGCATTAAGAATTTAATATACGTAGTGACAAATAAAGCATGGTTTAACTTGCAGTTTATTTTATTCAAAATTTTAAGAAAATTCAGTAACTCTATTATTTTGTTTGTAAACTTTTTCTTTTTTTCCAGTTATGAAAGAATGCGTGAATATTGTGCAAAAGACTAAAGCTTTTAAAGCTATCGGAGCCAAGATGTTCACTACCAAGTTTCCTGGATGTGAAGATTTCCCTCTCTATTCCGACAACTATATAAGGTGTGTAGGTCGGAAGTATCCTTACACTCTGTATCATCCAGTCGGAACTTGCAAAATGGGATCAGTCAGAGATAAAACAGCTGTTGTGGATCCAGTACTTCGGTAAGATAACTTTTTGAAAGTGACTGACTTATGAATACCTCACTTTTAGTAGGAAAAACCTACTCTAGAAAGCTGACAATAGAAGTCGGTTAAAACGAAATATCGGATACATCGAACTTTTAAAAATTCACTGCGAATAGTAACATTTTCTCTTGTTTTTAACATGCCTATAAGTAATACTCCAATAAATGAACATCAGGTATAAAGAAGTTTTATACCAAAATTAAAGATGGAAAATATGCGCAGGGTTCGCACGGTTTTTAATTCTGAGTACCCCTATTTGCAAACTCTAATCTTTGACTTCCTTACTCGTAGAATTTCTGCCATTAAATAAGACGAATATTACTAGTCGGAAATAGGGGCATTCAAAATTAGGAACCACGTCAGCCCTGCGCATCTTTTCACCCCTGAAACTATACCGTTAAAAAAAGTCTCCTTGGAAATCTATTTGAAGATGGAATTAAATACTCTGAACTCAAGAGTGATCCATATACCGGTATCGAAATAATCGATCAAGTAAAAAAAGCAAAATTCAGGTGAATCAAGTAACAGCGAAAAAATTTTTGTAGAAAAGAATATTTCAAGCAATATCACGGAATAAAAAGCTGAGAAAACTTAAAATGCATCTTGCATCAAGAGATCTCCGAACAATCGTCTTAAATGATATTGAAAAATGCCTCTTGAAACTGACATTTTAGCACTTCAAATAATAGATTCCACCACATACTTATTTTAAAACTACTACAGGTCCAGTTTTACAGATTTTGTAGAAAACAAATAATAGTTTTAAAATATTAATGATAAGTTTTAAATGTTTATCAGATAATCATGTTCATAAACTTCTGATACGTATTAAATAAAAATTCGCCCCTATCTGTTAACGAGAAACAGTCATGCATGCGGCGATTAGTATATTATATAATACAACTTAAACATAATTAAGTAAATCTAATAAAAAAAAAATGTAAAATCATTATGGAAATAAAAAAGTTATTTCGGTACAATAAAATAGTCTAAACATTTTATATACACTAGTGCTTCATTAACAAAACATATCTATACTCCTTAATACAGTTATTAAGGTGCTAAGAATATCGGTTATTATTAAATCTGCATATACCGAATGCTATTGCACTGTCTCTTCAGCTCCTGTTACTGAATTTATTGCTATATTGAGTTATATTAGTTATTACTGTATTATGTTCCACTGAAATTATCTCGAATACCTTACTCTTCTTGAGGTAGGAGATGGTTAGTTTAAAGACTTGATTGAGCGACAGTAAAAAGTTATTTATATATGGGTAGATAGGTATTTATTTTATTGTATATTTTTCTATCAAATATATTTAATAATTTACGGCCAGCTGAAAATAACTGTTATTATTTCATAATAAGATACATCATTTGATATTAAAGAAAATAGTATTAAAAGATAATTTAAAGAAATAATATTTATTTCTTAAATTTTCACAGAGTTAGAAGGGGTCAAAGTTTGAAGTTGCTAATATTGAATGCATGTGACAAACTTTAATCTATACCTTTTGCCAAAAATCATCCAATTGAAATGTCTCTTTTCCAAAGACATATAATAGACTTAAACATATTCCCAGTAATTTTTCGATTAAAAAAACATATTTTTAACGACAAAAATATAGGTGGAAGACTGTGATCACAGTTCTGAATAGAACAAACGTTGAAAGCGAGAGACTGTAATCTACGCTGCGCGATTAACAGCAATGAAATACTATATTCTGTGACTTTACAGGAAGTTGTGTTTTATTTTATGGTATTTTTTTAAAATAAAATTACCCATTTTGAAAAGTGGATTGGTGCGATTTTGATATTGATGAAAGTAAAATAATTGCTGATAAGCAGTGTTACCAAATCTGGCAGATTTTTTATTCAGAAATTCCGAATTCATGCCAGTTAAATTTGATTGTTTAATTTTATTCACAGAATGTATATCATTGTACAAAACAAAAATAACTATACAAACTTTCTGGTGAGAATTTGGATTTTCTTAATAAAAAGTTCACCAGATTTGGCAACACTGCAGAAAAGTGATCAGCATCTATCTATAAAAATCTATACGTAATTAGTTAAATCTATATGTAATTAGTCAATCTTTTATTTGCAAAATTCAAGTTCCTTCAAATCAATAACATTCGGAAAATTATTAAGTTGATTCACATGTGCAATAACTAGATTCACCCACTACACATTCAACAAGAACGAAAAATCATGCGTCAAGCATAGATTATGTAGCACTTTCCAACGCTTCCAAAATAATTTTACAAATCATACCGTTTAATAAGCTAAAAGATAACTTCTAAGTAAACAATTTGGAAAACGCATAACATATTTAAAAACATAATTTCAGGAATTTCCAACATATACAATATTCGGAAAAATATCCGAATACTTTTATTCAGCCCTGTATAGGATATATAGAATTGTATATATACTACATAGGATGCTAAATTTTAGTTCAGTTAGGAAACGTGTAGCACATTTTAAAATTCTCCGTCTGGAGTTTGTCAATAAACAGAAATGTGTTCGCGAACTTTTGTGCTGCCCTGTATAGGATCTACAGAATTTATACACACCACGTAATAGACAAAAAGCAAGTTAACATTAAAATCGCGTTCAGTAACTTAAAACGCACTTCCAGGAATTATTGTTAACAGACAGTAGATAATTCTTTTGCGTGTCCCTGTAAATGAACGATGACTGCTATACACACAATATTCCGTAGTAAGTCTCTTGTAATGCACCTTAGTGATCTATATAAATTTCAATGCGTTTAAAATAGTGAAACATTATTTAAATAAACCGCAGACGATTTTTCTCCATAGACGTAATGTAACGGAATTATTTTTACTGTCCCTGTAAAGTAACTATAAGTGCTATGCACACCCTGTTCCATATTAAGCTTCTTCTAATGCACCTTAGTGATATATATAAATTTCAATGCGTTTAAAATAGTGAAACATTATTTAAATAAACAGCAAATGATTTTTCCCCATAGACCGCAATGTAACGGAATTCTTTTGAGTGTCCCTGTAAAAAAACTATAAGTGCTACACACTTCCGTTGAAATAGGGAACATGCTATAGATAACGATAATAACATATAAAAATTGCAGAGCAATCCGAGCATATTTACGGGAGTTAGAGCACGGACAGACGGCAGACGGCAGACGGCCAGACAAACCGAAGTCATAAGCACTTTTCAACTAGGTTGGAAAGTGCTAAAAACACTGAAAATGTCAGCCACCTACAAAGTATTTAATGTATTTTAAAAATTAAAAGAAACTTTATATTTTCTTATCTGAATAGAAATTATTTTGTGTTATGTCTTCATAGTTTCTTGAGCTTTAAACAAAGGAAAAATTTTAAATTTAATATTTCTTTTTATTTCCAGGGTTATTGGTGTCAAGAATTTGCGCGTTGTGGATGGCTCCGTCATGCCTACAATTGTTTCTGGAAATACCAATGCTCCAATCATCATGATTGCCGAGAAAGCATCTGACATGATAAAGGCTGCAAATCCTGACAGAAAAAAATGCTAGAAGTTATGAGACGCATTAAAGCATTTTTAGTATCCCAATAATGAACAATAATGAAATTAGTGATAGTTAAAAAAAAGTGACCAAAAGTAAAAGCCTCACTTTTACGAAAAATTGCATCTCAAAATGCATTTTACTAAACATTTTATCAATGCAACATTTATTAAAGCATTTACTACATTTTCCCACTCTCCAGAAGAAATTTCCATTTTTCACAAATTCTGATTTACAAGCACCGCTATAAAGTAAAAACGCTTTAGCACCAAACACAGTAAATAATCATGAATGGATTATTTGTTTTTGGTGCTAAAATGTTTATTTTTTTTACACCAAAATTTTTTTCCCACTCTTACAAATACAATTATTTTACAAAAATTTCAAACATTAAAATGCTTTCTTCATAATTTGCAATTTTATTTGTTTTACCTAAATTTTTCAGCAGTCTCTGCTTCATGTATTACAATTAAATTTGCAGCTCTACTTGTTTCAGCGAACAGAAAAATATTTCCATTTGTAAGCAAAATTCCCCCTCTAAATTTCAAAGATTAACTTTTTTTAATAGTAGCTTTCTAGAAACTTTGTGTGTGTGTGTGATTTTTAAAGGTGCATGCACTGTTACCATTTGTGATTTTGCTTTTATAAACTATATTCACTTATAATTAGTTAAAATTTTAAGGATAACAAGAAATTTTTTAAATAAACTATAAACCAACTTGAAGTGATTGTTTCTTAATCCACGATTTGCTTTGCAATTGCATTATTAACATTGTCAATTTATTTATTTATTGTGTGCCAGTTGGCGCATCTTGGCGAGAATAGTTCGTCAAAACTGGGTGTTTTTTGAAACAACCCTTTATTGTTATTCCCATCCAAGTCTATTTACATTGCAGGCAGTTGACTGCCTTTAGAAAAATGAGAGTAATAACATATAAACAGGGTGCAAGCTTAGACTGGAAGATTTTGTCCAATCTATGGCAAATCACATTTTAGAACCTGACAATACTTGTCTGAAAAAGTTTAATTTAAACGAGTGAGAGAAGTGACCTTGGCGATAATGATAGGCTAGCCAAGATTTTGTTAAAGGGATGGTATTGTGTTACATCAGCCCTTTTTTGGCGATATTACTATAGGAAGAACTTTTTAAACGAAAGTGACCCGAATTATTGTTCTCATACAAGGAAAACCCAATAAACCTTGCACGGTCACCTGCTCAAACTGCACTGGTTTTGAACCTACGAACATCGTTATAATCCTCTCATTTTGTGGTCAGCATGCTAACTACCGGGCTGAGTTGGCATAGATTTTGTTCAAAATCTTCTTGACTAATCAATCAACCAATCTTGACTGATCAAATTTTATCGCTCGCATGTCGCCATTTTTTAAAATTTATAAAATAACTGTAGTTGTCATGCAGTAGGCAATCATATATTAAAACTTTTAACGTGTCCATGTGAAAAACTACATGTGATATGGCAGCTATTTTTAGCTTAAAACATTCTCTAGTAACTAGAATTGAAGAGTAAAAATTTGCATTACCTGGCTAGAAATTAAGATAGTTAAAAATTAAAATTCTATAAAATAAATGATACAGTTAGTGTTGTGTTTCTTTTTTATGATTTCTAATTTATAGTTGCATGAGCGGTACAATTCATCTAAAATTATTTAAACAATTACTCGAAAATCCACAGGCCTTAAACAAACTATTAAACCACATTATTTAAAAATAAAAGAGTCATGTGATGCATAAAATAGTAGACACCCAAAATTTAAAACAATTAACAAAATTTATTTACAAAAATATGTATACTTACACAAATAAAGAAATACAGAAAATAAGTTAAATTTTTCATCTAGTGACTAGAAAGTTCAATTTACGGTCAAAAGATCTATAAACACCCTTTTTGGGATATTAACAGATAACTATTTTACTCTGTATCTGGTATTATACTTAAAATTACCACATTAGTGAAGCTATTATTTATTACACTTATTTTCTAGCGTCTAATGTCACATTTGAGATTACTACTAATAACTAAGATTTCAACTGTTAAAGAACCTATAAAAATCACAAAGGCATGGAATCATCCTAATACCTAAGTTTACACAATACCAAAATAGTAATACAAAATATCATACTTAAAAGACAACATTAATTTACCTGAATACATAACTGATCATTAAATCATACAAAAATACATAATTGATTAAATCAATGTTCTAAATTGACATTTTACCCCTACACATATCTCCAATACAGCTATAGTATTTCATGCCCAAGATCCCTTACATCAAGACTCACATGCCACCTTATTTTATATTTAAAAAAACATGAAACTAAACAATAGTCAGGCATATACCTGGGGCTAGTTTCTTCAAACATGCATCATCGCTGCGTCCGGCATTCATCCATTGGCATTCATCCATTGGTATCCATCTGGGGGTTTAAACTTTATCCATGAACACACAAACAAATGGTGAGTGCTTCTTGGCCATCAATGCCCAATTTATATATATAACTGAACATTTCTCTTATTATATGAAAACAAAAGATACCAACGATCATGAGAGCTTTTTTATTGTTTAACAAAATAACGTCATTTAAAGACTTTACTTTCTCCTCTGTGAGATTCTGGGACAAGTCATTCAAGGATGATTTTTGAAGGAAAAAAATTATGGGAGAAATGAACAACACTGTTTTCAGAATTAATCTGCACTGCATGTAAAAAAAAAAAAAAAAAAAAAAAAAAAAAAAAAAAAAAAAAAAAAAGAGGGGCACAGTTTGCTCCCTGCAGGAAGAGGAGCCCAGTTTGATCCAAGCACAGCCCAAGGCCTCTGAGTGGTCAGCTATACTTTAAACAAGAATGAAAAATCATGGATCAAGCATAGATTATGTAACACTTTCCAACGCTTCCAAAATAATTTTACAAATCATGCCGTTTAATAAGCTAAAAGATAACATCTGAGTAATCTGAATACTTTTATTCAGCCCTGTATAGGATCTATAGATTTGTATATATACTACATAGGATGCTAAATTTTAGTTCAGTTAGGAAACGCGTAGCACAGTTTAAAATTCTCCGTCTGGAGTTAAATAATATGGAAATGTGTTCGCAAACTTTTGTGCTTCCATGTATAGGATCTACAGAATTTATACACACCACATAATAGACAAAAAGCGAGTTAAAATTAAAATCGCGTTCAGTAACTTAAAACGCACTTCCAGGAATTATTGTTAACATACAGTAGAGAATTCTTTTGCGTGTCCCTGTAAATGAACGATGACTGCTATACACACAATATTCTGTAGTAAGCCTCTTGTAATGCACCTTAGTGATATATATAAATTTCAATGCGTTTAAAATACGGAAACATTATTTAAATAAACTGCAGACGATTTTTCTCCATAGACGTAATGTAACGGAATTCTTTTGACTGTCCCTGTAAAGTAACTATAAGTGCTATGCACACCCTATTCCATATTAAGCTTCTTCTAATGCACCTTAGTGATATATATAAATTTCAATGCATATAAAATAGTGAAACATTATTTAAATAAACCGCAAATGATTTTTCCCCATAGACCGCAATGTAACGGAATTCTTTTGAGTGTCCCTGTAAAAAAACTATAAGTGCTACTTACTTCCGTTGAAATAGGGAACATGCTACAGATAACGACTATAACATATAAAAATTGCTGAGCAATCCGAGCATATTTACGGAGTTAGAGCACGGACAGACGGCAGACAAACCGAAGTCATAAACACTTTTCAATTAGGTTGGAAAGTGTTAAAAACAGCTACTCAGAATTCACCCCTATACACACAATACTGCCAGGGTGTAGTCACAGGCTCTCAGGTGTCTGAACTGATTACACCTCACCGAACCACCCCAAACATCAGCTTTGACTTTTAAATTCTGCTTCATCGAAATGTCATCTCTTCCACTTATGTTGTAAATCTAGCCCATCCACCATTCTTCTCTGTAGCTTTCATCTGCAGGATCTTGTCTCCAGCAAAGCAATAAAATTTCGTACAGTAAAAATAATAATCTTACTATTAGGTCTTATGAAAACACTTAAAATGAATTATTAAAAATATTAATTGTTACAAAAAATGCTATACACTCCATTTTCAACTAAGAATATGTCCTAGTAAACTTTAAAAACATATATCAATTACATGGTAATCTAAGTATATTTAGACGAGTTGGAGCAGGACAGACTGTAGATAGACAAACCAAAGTCATAAACACTTTTCAACTCTGTTGGAAAGAGTTAAAAAAGCAGCCTTATAATTTCAAATTGACAATTTTTTTTTTGTTAAAAATTTCTTCTATCTGTATATATAACAAAAACCCAATTTCATGCGTCAAGCATAGATTATGAAAAACTTTCTAACACATTCAGAAAACTGTAACGAAACTTCATTGTTAAATAATGTGAAAGAAGTTATATTAATAAACAGTCTAGAAAACACATAACACATTATTTAACGCACAATAAAATAAATATAAAAATAGCTTTATATTAATGCCTTTTAAAAAATTTATATAAAAAGTAGTGATATTTCAAGAAAAATATTTCTGTAAAATAAAAAAAAGCACCAAGTTCTCCAGTTTAGGTTTCTCTTAAACATCTCATTGTCAAATTCATTGATCTAATTCCGACTCAAATATAATTCCATATTTTCACCCAAAAGCTCAAGTCTTAGGAGGCCTTTGCTTCTTCCTACCGAGAAACCTTGCAATCTGCTCAAACTCCTGCAAATTCCTTGGACTTACCTACTTTCTATAGCTCACATTAGAATTTTAATTCTTCTCCAGAACAACCTACAAATAATATCTGTTGTTCTTCATTTTCTCCTATATCTCATACTAGATCCAATTCACCGGCTGACTCCTACAACATGACTTTTGTTCCAAACAGATCCAATCCCACAGCTCAAAGGACAACTCTTTTCAGCACTTAAAATCATCACAAAAAAAGAAAAAGAAAAAAGAGATTACATGTAAATGATGTTACCGTCCTGGGCATTCAGCTCATAAATGCTTCAAATTAAATAGACTTACCTTGTCTTCCAATAATGCAAGATCTTCTTTCACTACATGGCAAAATGACTCCTCTAATCACCCTTCATGCACAACATCACCTCGACGACGATGCATTCCTAATTATAAAAATACCAGATGAAACGGTTAAACTCATTCATCTCAAAATCCCAAAAAAGAATGGATGAGTGATGGGGCTGCCTCACCCCTGTGTCATTTTCTTCCATGGATTCTACCTGGTGTGTCTTCAGCTTTTTCTCTCAACAATAACTTTTCTCAATCCTGTCAATAATTTAAACTTTTAATTTCAAATTTAACCTTGTGTTACAAATTCAGTTTCTCCACCACATAAACTTCATAGACCATATGGTAAAGTTTTCTATGATGCCAAAACATTTTATAACCCTAATATGAACCATCGTGCTAATGAAAATTTGTTTATTCCATTGTATTCATCTTCTGGTAATGACCGTTCTTTAGTATTTGATATTTTTTCACCATTTACCATACAAAATGAAGTCATTGTATCTAAATTTCCTGACACAAAGGACAATGGCCTATTTATTTGCAAATACTAGTAAAGTCCATTGCCATTCAAACTGAAAATCCTGAGCCCCTGTTTTGTAACTTTACTAGTATTATTAATAATAATACTGTTTTTGTTAAGTTCATAGAATTTTTCCTGCATACAGAAATGGATCAACTTACTCTGCCAATAATACAGCTCTCACTAAATAAAGTTCCTAAAAATTTTCTTTGTATTTCCTTGTAATCTAATTATTTTTTTCAACAAGTTAAAAATCAAGTATCTTACAGCCATTTTTCTTCCAATGTCAAAATTACTACTATCAATTCAGCTGTTGTCTGTTTAAGATACATTATGTTAACTTTCAAAATTGGTAGTCGTCTACAAACATTGCTTCTTTCTCATTGACATCCCTGAACATTCCAAATTTGTGGATATTCTTGGCTTTGATTTTTTTTTGTAGCTTCATCATGTGATAATTTATCTCCATAATAATCAAATCAAAATAAATAACAATCTTCTCGACATTTTGGATTCAGTTCTCGCACAAGAGGTTGAAGAGACACAAGATTTGCAAGTTAATGTCATCTCTCAGCAAAATTTTTCTACTCCTGTAATTGATACTCAAATTAATTCAGTCTCAAAAAAAAAAAAAAAAAAAAAAAAAAAAAAAAAAAATCCTTTGACTTTTAATACTAGAATAGATTCATGTGTTCTCCATTCTTAAACAATACATGTCACTTGAGAAATAAAGTCATTATTCCACCAAAAAGTACTGTATATGTACCGGCAGTGTCTTCCTTTATTTCAAGTTATAATTGTTGTTTGAACCTAAAACACAAGAATCATCAACATTTTCTTACCAATCCACAGTAATTGCTGATGCTACAGTTAATAATAAATCTAATAAAAATCCTGGTATTAAATCCTCTTTTCCCATCACAAATAATTCTGATAACCCTACCCATATCAATAAAAATAGAGTTTGAGGGGTTGATTCAAGAAATTGAACAAACTGAAGAAAATGTAAGTCTTGAAGAAATCAATTCTTCTCAACAATTCAATTTAAATGAAGCATCTGAAGCCATATTAAATTATGTTAATTAAAATTTAAAATTAATAATTTCAAAATTAATCATTTGTCTTCGTGTCAAAAAGATAGCCTTCAAAATTTATTATTAGAATACAGTGCACTCTTCTCCTCATCAATAAAATCATTAGGTCATACAGATTGAGTAAGTCCATATATCCAATCCATATCTGATGTTCTACTCAAGACCCTTTCTTTCTCAGTGCCTCAAGCAAGCCAGGAGGAGGCCAAGCATTAGCTGTATATGTTGGTAGTAGAAGTTGGAATTATAGAGAAAAGCATTTTTGAATGGGTGTGTTCAATGCTCGCTCATGGTAAAAAAAAAAGACAACTTTTTCAGCAGAAAAACTGAAATTAAGAATGGCACTTGATTTGCAACTTATAAGTTCAATGATTCAAAGTTCATCATATCCACTGCCAATTGGTACCATCATCAATAATATAGCACACTTTAAATACTTCACAACACTGGACTTTCCATGGTTTTTTTCCATGACTACCTTGGTTTCCATATTGAAGATCACACCATTCAACATATAACATAACAAATATTACATCATTTTTTACTTCTAAAAATAAGCAGTTAAAAAGATATATTGGCCTCTGTGGATTTTAACACAGATAAATTCTAAATTATTCCAAACTAATGGATCCTTTAATCAAGCTCACTTTACATAAAAATCTGTCTGTATGGTCAAAAGATCACAATACATTTATATTAGTACAGAAGATCTATTCTCAAAGCCATTTTTATGATTGCCAGACTGGTCAAAACAATTCTACATAATACTGATGCAAGTGGCATTGCCAGTGTTCTCCTTCAAATAAGAAACAGTGAGCTTTTGCCAGCAAGTTATTTTAGTAAATCTCTGTGTCCCTCTGAAAAATACTACCCAGCTCTCAAACTTGAACTTGAAATTATAGCAATAGTAAAATCAATTAGTGCTTTTAAAATTTTTCTTCTATAACAGATATTTTACTATTTTAAGAAACAGCAAGCCTTTAGAATATTATAACTGCTCCAGTTTGCCAGTTGATCTTACCACCAGATAGTTAGTCAGTCTATATAAATATGATTTCATCTTCAAATATGTTAAAGGAGAAAGTAATATGTAAGCCGATTACTTTTCTTGTGAAGATTTTTCAACCATACTCAACACCTTAACACTAATCCAGAATTAATTAATGATTGGAAAGTAGCCTCAAGTTTAAAAAGAACTAGTAGTGATGAAATTATAAAGGTCCTTCCGGCCTGTATCAGGAGGAAAAGGTAGCTTTCCTATATCTTTGTTTTAAAATTTTAGCTAATGTTACACGAAAACAGCAAGTTAAAATGCAAAGAAACATTTACAAAAGATTCGTTAATACTGAATTTGAATAAGAAATTCGCCAAATTATTGAGCAATAGCCAAATTGGCTTCATTTATGAAGACTTATTTTGGTCGCCAAATGTCGCCAATTTTAGCGAGAATTTGGCACTAACGAATATGAATATATAGTTTTATGCATATGATTGGGAAAATTATTACAACAATGAAAGAAAATAATTTGTGAGTAATCGCGTTAATGTGCTGTTTTGTTTCAAAATGTCAGCCACCCTAGAATTTCAAACTGCTCTATCTCAGCCATTTTTTAAGATAGAGGTAAACCAAAAAATGCTCTGGAATCCTCGTATCAAGGCCTAACACTTAATTAAAAATAAATTTGAATTTTTAGCTTTTTTGTATATTTATTTTAATTTTAAATTTTTAAGTGGCCGCCATCTTGAAACAAAATGGCAGACCAAGCCGGCCAACGAACTCAGTCGAGACATTGGTAAGCTTAATACACACAATTAGTTTCATCAAAATTGATTTATAAATACGAGCGTTATCGTATGACATAGGTCATATATATATATATATCAACATTTGAACGGAGGGTGGTTTTGGGGTCTGGGGGTCATGATCGGTGAAAATATATCGAAATTTTCCGGAACTGCTTTCCTCCGAACGGCTGCAATAGGTAGCTTTATACTTTTTTGTATTGAAAGCTACCTAAAAGGTACAGCATATAAATTTGGAAAGTTTTAACAACTTGAGATGAATAATACATTTTCAGAAATAAAAACTTTAAATGTGTTTACTGAAAAATATGATTTTCATGAGCAACAGTTACAAAAAAATGTTCTTTCATAAAAGTAATAATTTCAATGGGTCACATCTCTGGAAGTTTTATTTTATGACTTAGACCATAGATCATTACATTTTTAATAACCCAAATATATTAAGCAAAAAAAAAAGTAAACTTTTTGATGTTGTTGTTGCTGTTATTGTAAGGACATTTTTGGTAAGTATCAAATATTGCATCTTTGACCTTGAAAAAAAAAAAAAAAAAAAAAAAAAGAAAATGAATCAAAATATTTCATTTAAGAAATGAAATTGTCTCGATATTATACTCATTTTTGCTTTATTTTAAAAAATAAACGGGTATCAAATGCAGTATGATACATTAATATATTTCAAATATATATATATATATATAATGGATTTAATTTCTGTAAAGTTTTTTTTCTTCTTTTGTCTAGCTATAAAATTAAGATAGATATTACAATGACATCAAGTCATTTGTAAATGAAGTTATGCATAACTCAATAAGAACATTAAAATCATAATAATTGAAAAATAAACAAACATTTGTCAAAAATACATATACTTATTTTTAAAGGCTAATGTTTACATTTGCATAAGTTATCAATAGTCCTTATAACCAATTTCAAAATCAAATGTCATAACTTTTTCATATTTCTTTTGTTTAAAATTATAATTATACATAAAAGTTGCTGGAATACAAAAAGCACTGAGGCAAGAAGCTATGAGGAAAGTTTGATTGCCACCAAATTCTTTGAAACCCAGTCCACCCAAGAAACTACCAACGGAAAAACCTATAAATGAAAGAAATAGAAAAAATATATATCAGATCTCCATGGCAATTAATTATAGGATAAAAATTAGTATCATAATTTCATACGCTAACATAATTTTAAAGTGAAATACAAAATAGTTAAAAATATGCAAATATAAAACACAGATTTTTCTGCAGTAAAAAGAAACGACACATAGATTAATAGAATAAAATTATTTTTTAAACTGCTGAGAAAAACAGACCTAACTGAGTTAGTTTATAACTTTAAAGATAATTAAGATATTTTACTAGACTTATCTTCCTTTGTGCAAAATGTGACAACATCAAGAGAAGTGATGCGAGAGGCCACTATCTGCATGCAAAAAACACTGAACTAGGTACTCTGTATTTCTGAAAGTAACTGACACTGCATAACTCATAGTTGCCTGCCCCATTCAGCTTTTTTGTTACCACTATTTCAAAACAAATCTTTGAATAATTCTTTAAGTAAATGAAGTTTTTTAGTTGCTTATATTGTATAATTTCCTTAAATTTGATGTTTTTCATCATTAATTCTAAAGATGATATTGCATTTTCTAAACTTGAAGAAACATTTTGGAGTATTTAGCATGACTTGTGAATTCTGCTAGGTTATACAAGATGTCCATAAATTATTGTTGGGGGTTACTTACCTCATAACTTTTGATTTAAGAACATGACAAATGATATTATTATACATTCATAAATATAAAACTCAAAAAGTTTTTTAATAACAAAAACAACATTACAAATAGTTGTAACTTAAAATTTTATTAATCAAATAATAATTAATACTAAAATGCTATCAAATTTGTCAAAAAGATATGGTGAAAACTATCTAACTTTGTGCTCATAATTTCTTAATAACTTTTTGATAAATTTGATAAAATTTTAATATTAATTTTTATTTGAGTATAATTATTTGATTAATAATGTTTTGAGTTGCAACTTTATGCATAAGTGACTTTGTGTTATTAAAAAAACTTTTTGATTTGTATTTTACGAATGTGTAATAATATTTTTCGTCATGTTCTTAAATCAAAATTTATGAGGTAAGGATATCCAGTAAAGTTATGCTGTTTGGCTGTTCTTACTCGTGAATTCCATGAAATGTATATTTTATGTTTTAAAATAAATCTTTTCTCCGAGATAACTTTTCCACACCCATTTACAAAATATCAGGGTCATCTCTCTGCCCCCCCCCCTCCCCATGTCTAGAAATTCACCACTTTTTCAAATTAAGGGGAAATGGAAATTTAAAGGAACAGTTGGATGATTACATAGTTATTTATTATTGCAGCAAAGTAACAATAAAGCATAAAAATCTTTTTAAAAAATAATAGTTTTAGAGGTTATAAACCTTGTGTGCTGGGAAGAAGCTGATTTAGAAATTTAGATGATTATTTAATTATTGTTACGAGAAAGTTACAAATAGTGCAACAAAGGAGTACTTTTTTTTTTTTTTTTTTTTTTTTTTTTTTAGGGGGGGGGGAGTAATTTAGCTGATTTAATTACTGTTACAATAAAATCACAAACAAAGGGGGGGAAAATAAAGAAATTTTACGAGGAAGGGATATTTAGGCGATATATTATTTATATATTGTTACTATAGAGCATCGTTTCTTAAACTGTGGTCGGCGGACCCCTGGGGATTAATGAGCTTACAGCCAGGGGTCCTCAAGCCAAATGTTAAATTCAGACTTTTTCTTTGGAAGGAATTTCTGTAGCTCTGGGAAGGATTTGCAGGACTAGAACTTATAGTATACTTAGATCATTAATAAGCATAAAACCTCAAATCTGTCGACAGACACATTTCAATGTTCCTGAGTCTGAATCTATGAGAAAATATTAAGAACCGGTTGATTGGGCATGTAAATAACCAGTATAACAGCAAATAAACTTGAAAGTAATATTTGAATCATTCCCAACTTTGTTTGATTTCTTACAAACATCTGGCGATACAATTCCCCCTGATATTATCGACAATTTTGTTAAACACCTGAAGCATAGAAATTATCTTTCAGACTTTATTTTCCTCCCTCGAAGTCAGAGAGTGAGTGGATGAGGGAATTAATTCACTTATTTCTTGGAAATTAGTGAAATAAAAACATTGATATGGAACAGTAATAAGATATGGAAATATCATGCGATGGTTCCATGAAAATTGCTTTCAAGCCATTGAAGAATTACTTCCATTCAGCACTGCATATTTGTGTGAAAAGACTTGCTCCAAAATTGTACACATGAAGAACAACTGTAGAAATCAACAGAATGTCAAACCAGACTTATTTAAACATTGAACGAGATGCTGCACATTTAGTAGCAAAAGATAAGCAGCATACTTCTAATAGTAAATAGTAGTACATATATTTTACCTGTTTTAAAATGTATATTATAATTATTTTTCTTATTAATGCAGCTGATTTTTCTAACACATATAAAGTATATGTGTATATAAATACAAATATAATACAAATATAACTATAAAAATAAAGTATATACCCATTAAATTAATTTCTTAAGAAAATTTTTGTTTGTCGTTCCCGATATGCATATCATAAAAAAGGTGGTCTGCAAGATCATAAAGTTTAAGAAATGCTGCTATAGAGTATAGTATTAAATAAGTCAGAAAAAAAAAATAAAGAGTTCTAAAGGTTAAACAATGTATGCTTGGTACAAAAGGGGAGTGATAATTTTGGCTGGATTTAGATGATTATTTGTTGTTACAACAAAATAGCAAAGATTTTAAAATTCTGATTTTTTTTTTTTAAATTGTGTATTGTGTGTTGCTCCAAAATTGTACACATGAAGAACAACTGTAGAAATCAACAGAATGTCAAACCAGACTTATTTAAACATTGAACGAGATGCTGCACATTTAGTAGCAAAAGATAAGCAGTACATATCTGCATTTTGGACAAAATTTTGGGGCAGGAGATTTAGAAGTTTCTTTCTTCTTCTTTTTTTTTTTTAAACTGGAAATCCACAAAAATGTGGAAGTTTCCCACCCTTTTTTACATCTGAATTAATAATTAAAATAATTTTTTAGTGAATTAAAAAAAAAAAATCTTGATTATAAGCCTGATTATAATCTTGATTTCTGAAATTTAACTGCTTATGATTGTGAAAAAGAGGGGCTTTTAAACAGGATTTTACGGTATTGTATTTTATGCAGTTTTAATATCTTTCTGCTGGAGAATATGTTATTAAGGCTTCTGTTGACTCACTTGAAAACAACCGCTCCCTAATATTAATCCTATCAGACAGTTATTTTACAATATCTTGTTTGCATTTCAATATTTTTAAACTATTTTTTTTTTTTTTTTGCATTGGATAGCTGAGATCGATCTCTACGAAGCCTCTTTTTTTACTTTTTCGATTTTGTCTGAAGGTCTTTCTTTATGAGTATACTTTCACTTTTGAAAATGGTTCTGAAAGTGAAAGTATCCTCATAAAAGAAAAAAACCTTGCAAACAAAATTTAAAAAGTAAAAAAAGGGCTTTGTAGAGATCAATCTCAACTATCTAATACAAAAAAAAAAAAAAAAAAAAAAAAGAAAGAAAGAAAGAAAGAAAAGAGTTTAAAAGTATTGAAATGCAAACGAGATATTGTAAAATAACTGTCCCATAGGATTAACATTAGCGAGCAGGAATTTTCAAGTAAGTCAATGGGAGCCTTAAAGTGGTTAGAGAGAATCATTTAACATTGTAAAAAAAAAAAAAAAAAAAAAAAAGAACATACCTAAACCTTGGTAAATTCCGCATAGAAGTCCTAAGACAAAGGCTTCTGTTCCTGGAGGTGCATATGCAGAGGCAAAAGCTGTAGTTGAAGCATAGAATACTGCGAACGTCAAACCATGAAGTATTTCTATAGGCAATACCAGCCAAGGATTTTTAAGAAGATAATACAACCCAAATCTTATGGTAAAACCAAGAAAAGAACATGTTAAACAGTTAAAATATCCTAGATTTTTTACGAACCATCCAGAAAAGAAAAAGAATGGAATTTCAGCTACTAAACATTGAACTGCAATAGTCAATCCAAGTAATGTTTGATTGGCTCCTAAATTAGTTAAATACCAGAATAGAAAGTTAGCTTGAAGGCCTGCTAAGTTTCCAATGACAAAAATTGAGACACAAAATGTAATAAATTCTGTCACCTTAAATAGTTTTTTAACGTCTGAAATGATAGAAGTAGACATTTTGGCTTTTGGCAAATATATCCTAATAAGAACAATCATGTCAAGGAAATATACAGCAAACATCAGATAAAAACCAGCAAAATATTGTACATGTCCGTAATAATTTGAAATTAAATCATTAATATATCCAGTGAACAATGTAATAATGCCAGTGCTAGCTGTGCCAAACAATCTTTGTCGTCCATAATATTCTTTTTCTTCTCCTAGAATTTCACAACAGCAAACATCAGTGAGACAACAGGCAATGTGGAGGCAGCTACAAGATGTGACAATAAGAAGAATGTAAAACCAAAACTGATGTGTGTAATAAATATTTTGGTTGTCTTCTGTTATTGGTTTTAAAAACAGTATGAAAACTGATAAAACTACTTTGGCTGTAATAAGAGATATCACTAATAGTTTTATATTTTGTATATAATCAGCCAGAAATCCAAACAAAGGCTGTAAAAAGAAGGCACTCAGTGGAAGAATTGTGTATGTTATTCCAACTGCTGTAGTATCAAGACCTATACTTTTACCAATGACAGGAAAGAAGTTTGTGACACCTGCAGCAACTGTTAAAGAAAAGTGCATTATGACAATTAGTTTTTTTGGTAAAATTTATCAATTTTTGTTCTTAAAATATATCATAAAACTATCAGATTTATGATACATTTTAAGAAAATCTTTCATATTTATTATCCATATAAATGATTATTCTGCTAATTATAATTCTTTATGAACTAAATAAGCTATTAAAATACTTTAGAAATATGAAATACAGACTCTGAGTACAAATGAAATGAGACATTTTATAAGTAACAAGTAACTAGCTGAACGACAATCTGATGTGTTGCACATGTGATTTTAATATTTTTTGAAGATGATTTTATTTTCATCAACACAGAACACTGTGTTGTTGCATCCAACAAAGAAGAATAAAAAGTTGGCATATAAATTTTTAGCTAAGCCTATTTCAAATATTCTCAACATAATTGGTACCCTTGGCTTGGAGGACTGTTTCTGATTTAGAATTAGTATTTTGAATTTTATGAAGATTAATTTGGATTTTTTTTTTAAATCAAAGGGAAGGAAGGACAAGAATGGCATTTACTCCCAGTTCTAACAAAATTGAAACAGTTGATCAATGAATTCTAGAGATCAGAATATTGTCAGAATGAACTTTCAGAGATTTTATTACAAAGTGAAAATCCTGAAAAGTTATTTGCTGAAGATTTTGAAGATGATGAAGCTGACAGAGATAAAAATATACAAGCATGTGCTTGCATAGATTTAGGAAGCATAGAATACCCGATTCTATGCTTCCTAATGAAAGTGAAAGAAAAAAGTTTAAACTCTCAAAAATTGAGTTGAAAAAATTCAATTGTGAAGCAAAGAATTTTCTATAACCTTGGAGACAGTTTAAAAAATATATGAAGATACTACGATTACTGATGAAGGTAAGATGCAGTATTTATTACAGTCTATTGAACCAATATCTAGAGCTGAGCAACTTTTCTGGCAACCAATGAAAATTATCGAAAGGCCACTTAGCAATTAAGAGAGATTTGGATGTGATGATTTGCTTGTACTCATTTACATTAAGAAACTCATACCCTTATGAAAAATGCTGCCGCAGGAAAAGCGAAAGTTGACTTGCCTTCATTATAACTGATTATTATATATGCCTTCATTATAACTGAGAACTTCTGGGAGCATGGGTAAAACTAATGAAAATTTTGGAGACTTTTTTACCCTATTTGTTGTAAGCTGGCTAACTACGACAAAAACTACTACTACTCAAAATTCTACTAGATTGGGAGAGAAGCCAAAATCATGATACATCTGTCAGTAGTAAAAGTTTCTGTTCCTTAGAACAACTTAAGGTGGTTGTTCCGGCTAATTCGTGAAACAACTATTTAGTCAGCGCATGCGTAGTTTGAACTCATATTTTCATGTGAACTGAAGAGAAATAATTGTTCTGTTGACATGTAGATTCTAGATGTAATGCGTCGAATACTTGGCACTAATATTCTTTTATGTATTTAAATGTCATTAAATGTCCTTTTGTGCTGTAAATAGATTGATTAGCTTAGATTAGTTTACTAGATCACTGAACCACACGTAAGTTTTAGAATATATTTATCATTTTACTCAAATTAGTTTTGATTGAATTCGAAAGAATAGAATAGAGAATCGTATATTTTTGGTGCATCGGCCGGGAAAAGGATTATGATAACTTCATTCGGAGAGTGATTGTGCAATAGAAAGTAATTATTTTGTTTGACTGGAAATCGGTGAGTTTATTTTATCATTATATTTTGCTTTGAAAATGTCTGAAAATAAACAAACGAAAATGCGTGATACGCATCGAAATCTTCTCAATAAAATTTTTGAAAGTATAGATCAATATTTAACTAATACAGAATATTCTATACAAGAATTAGAAGAGCTTCTTGATAAATTGAATGAAAAATATAAAACTATTAAGGAACTTGATAACACCATTATAACTAAGATTAATGCAAAACATATTGAAAACGAAATTGTAAATTGTGACATCTATGATCAAAAAGTAATATCATATAGATCAAAACTGAACTTTAAGATAAAAAATTTATGTTCTAATGATAACAATGCTTATGTTAACAATGTTTATCCAGTGCGAGCAGATCATGCTACTACCAAACTGAAAAAGGTAAAGCTTCCAAAATTACATATAAATAAGTTTTTTGGTGAACCTGATAAATTTACAGAATTTTGGAACACCTTTGAAACAGCCATAGATCAAAACACAAGTCTATCAGATATTGAGAAATTTAGTTATTTGAAAAGCTTAGTTTCGGGAACGGCTGCAAACACAATAAGTGGATTCAGTCTAATGGAAAAAAATTATGCAGCGGCCGTATCCCTTTTGAAAGAAAGATTTGGTAGACATGATATGCTCGTACATGCTCATTTGAATAATTTACTAAATATGGAATATCTGAAAAGTTCTTCTGACACTCGGGGTTTAAGAAATCTGTATGATAAATGTCTTGTACAAATTTGTAATTTAGAGTCACTAGGTGTAAAATCAGATACATACAGTGGATTACTTTGTCCAATATTACTTAAATTAATACCTCCAGATTTAACGTTAGAATTCAATCAGAAGTTAAATGATGGAGAAATGTGGAATATAGAAAATCCCATGAGTTTTCTTAAAAACGAAGTTGAAAGTAGAGAAAGGGTATTAACTATCCATGATTTAGATGTTAAAAAATCATTTCTCAGTGATAATAAAATTGAACATAGATCAAAATTTATTGACAAACAATCAAAATATAAACCGAGATTGCAATATAGTACGAAAGGATTTAAACAAAATAATGTTTCAGCTACTGAATTAATGACTTCTGTAAATAAGAATGCGTGTTTATTCTGTAACAGTATTGATCATAATAGTGAAATGTGTAAATCTTTAACTATAGATCAGAAAAAAGAAATATTAAAAAGGCAGGGAAGATGCTTTTTATGTTTACAGGCCAAACATAGAATTAAGGATTGTGAAAAAACTAAAATGTGTGATATTTGTAACAAAAAACATAGTAGGGCCATTTGTTTCCAACTTGAAAATGATTTAAAGGTAAATACGGATAAGTGTGTCGTATCTGTTTCACATTGTGATAACAGTTCTACTAATAATGTACAAAATAAAAACACACAATGCAACATTTTTTTGCAAACTTGTTCCGTGTTGGCAAAGGATCCGAAAGATAATAGAACTGAACCAATTCGTATTTTATTGGATAATGGTAGTATGAGAACATTCATAATTTGCGATGTTTCACAAAAATTAAATTTACCTGTTATTAGAACAGAAACTTTATCTGTTTATGCTTTTGGAGCCGAAAAGGCAATTGATAAAACGTATAATGTAGTAAAAGTAAAATTAGAAAATAGAGATGATCCCTTTTCAAATATTGAAGTTGAAGCCCGCGAGACAGATCAAATTTCAGCTGCTTGCTTACCCACTCCTGATAAATACATTCGTAAAACTTATAGTAAATTAAAAGGGTTACAACTAGCTGACAGTTACGAATGTAATAATAATAAAATTGCAGTGTTAATTGGATCAAATAATTATTATAATGTTGTAACTGGTAGAATTAAAAGATTAAAGGATAAACTCGTAGCTACTGAAACTCTTTTTGGCTGGTGTTTACAGGGTTACATGGGATCAGCCAACGAATTGTTTAGTATGAAAATTATAGTTGAAGAAAAGGATATATCGGATCAAATCAGAAATTTTTGGCAATTAGAAAGCTTAGGAATTGAATCTGAAACTAAAGATGTTAGTAATGTAGATGAAGAAATTATGACTGAATTTCAATCAAGCATAGTTTTTAAAGATAATCGGTACAAAGTTAAATTCCCATGGAAGTCTAATTTGAAAATGTCTCTTAATAATAATCGCGAAGTGGCATACAGACGATTTTTGAAGTTGAGAACAAATTTTACAAACGATCCTTTGTTATTCTCAGAATATAAAGCTATTTTAGATAGTTATTTAGAAGAGAATATTATTGAACCTGTTGAGAACAACACATCGGAGGAAAACACATTTTACTTACCCCATAGAGCAGTAATTCGCGAGGATAAGTCGACTAGTAAAGTCAGAATCGTATTCGACGCAAGTGCCCATGCTAAAGGTGAACTTTCACTAAACGATTGTTTATATACAGGCTTAAATCTTATCCCTAAACTGTTCAGCCTTTTAATCAAATTTAGAAATTTTCCTGTAGCAATTACTGCAGACACATACAACAAGCATTTTTACAGATCGAGATCGATGAACAAGACAGGGACTTTACAAGACTTTTTTGGGATGATGAGCCATGGGTTGAAGATCCAGGTAAGGAATTTAAGATCTTCAGATTAACAAGAGTTCTCTTCAGTGTGAAGTCAAGCCCCTTCCTTCTGGCAGCTACTATCAAACATCACTTACAAAGGTATGTAACAACATTTCCTGAATCTTTTGCTATTTTAAATTCATCGTTATACGTTGACGACCTGATTACTAGTGAAAGTGATGTTAATTATGCATTTAAATTAAGTAAAGAAGCCTTTAAAATATTTCAAGATGCCAGTATGACTTTTAGGAAATGGAAAACAAACTCATTAGAATTACGTGAAAAATGGGAAGCACATGGTTTACACATTGATGAAGTAACAGATAACTTAAATCTTAGTAATCAGCATTTGATACCTTCCAAGGTTTTAGGGGTTGCTTGGGATCCAAACAGTGATAAGTTTTCATTTAAAACTCAAAACTTAGAAAAATTCCTGTCGAAAAAACTTAGTACTAAACGTTACCTATTGCAGACTATTGGTCGTATTTTCGACCCAATTGGTTTTATTAGTCCTTATACTATTAGAATTAAATGTTTAATCCAAGAAGTTTGGTGTTTAGGACTTGACTGGGATGAAAATCTACCCAAACAATTGGATATTTTGTGGAATGAATGGTTCGAGGAAATCAAAGAACTGAATAGTATTAATGTTCCCAGATATTATTTGGCAGATATTGCCATCGAAGAAGTTGATTATTTTGAGTTACACAGTTTTTCAGACGCTTCAAAGAAAGCATATGGTACAGTAGTGTACCTTAGAGCAGTATTAAAAAACAAGAATGTTGTTACCACCTTTATTGCAGCGAAAGGTAGAGTGGCCCCATTAAAAACTGTTTCTATACCTCGCTTAGAGTTGTTAGTAGCAGTTTTGTCTGCTAGACTTTGTCATAAAATTGCTAAAAACTTATCTTTTCCTGCAACTTGCTACTTTTGGACTGACTCTACTATTACTTTCTATTGGATTAGAGGAGAGTCAGAAAGATTTAAAATGTTCGTCAGAAACCGAATAAAAGAAATAGATCTTAGTGATCCACTTAGTTGGTTTCATTGTCCTGGACAAGATAATCCTGCCGATCTAGTTACTAGAGGTTTGAAGAATTGAAAGATAATCATCTTTGGTGGCAAGGTCCCCAATGGTTAAAACAAGACAGATCTCTTTGGCCAAAATTCGAAAAACCATTTGATAAATTAGATATTTCTGGAGTTAAGGATCAGTTAGAACTAAAGAAAAACACTGCTGTGAAATCAACTATTGTAGATAAAAATGAAGGAAACACTGATTTAATTAATCGATATTCTTCTTTTATGAAATTAATAAGAGTTACTGCATGGTGCTTGAGATTTCTGAATAACTGTAAACCAGAACCAAAAATTAAGAAACATGATTATTTAGATACTTCTGAGTTACAAAATGCAACGAAAAAACTAATAAAGATTGTACAAAATTCCACATTTCAAACGGAAATTCAATGTTTAAAAGGAAAACGCCCTCTACCAAACAACAGTAAGATCTTGAATTTAAATGTGTTTTTAGATACAGATGAACTGTTAAGGATCGGTGGAAGACTGAAGTTTTCTAATGTATCAGAATCTCAGAAACACCAAATACTGTTACCAAAGTCTCACTATTTCACCGACCTATTGATTGAATATTATCATAAAAAGTTTCTACATTCAGGTACTCAGACCACTCTTTCTTTATTAAGACAGTTTTATTGGATACCATCTGGTCAGAGCCAAGTAAGAAGAATTATAAATAGATGTATGACTTGTCCCGTGATAGAATTATACCCTCTAGACCATTTGAGAAGACTGGCGTGGATTTAGCCGGTCCTATTATAACAAAGCCTAACTTAAAAAGATCAAAAATAACATTAAAGGCATACATTGCTATATTCATCTGCTTTTCGACCAAAGCCGTTCATTTGGAAGTTGTTTCAGACTTGACCACAGAAGCATTTTTAGCTTGTTTAAGAAGATTTGTTGCTCGACGATCTAAACCTTCCATTATATGGAGTGACAATGCCACAAATTTTAAGGGTACTTGTGCTCTTTTGAAATCCTTTTATCAAATTTGTGCTTCGGATGAAATTCAGCGATTTAGTGCAGAAGAAGGAATACAATGGAATTTTATACCCCCTGCATCTCCACATTTCGGCGGACTATGGGAATCGAATATCAAAACAATGAAGCGAATCTTGTTGAAGATAACTAAATCTTCTGTCTTGAATTTTGAAGAACTGACAACACTCGTGACACAAATTGAAGCAGTTATGAATTCACGACCGTTGACACCCTTGTCTGCAGATATTAATGATTTACAACCACTAACACCTGGTCACTTCCTTATTGGACGTCCTCTCTTAAGTATTCATGAAAATAATGATGTTTTAGATTCTTTACCATTTTCTTCTAGGTGGACACTGATTCAAAGATTAAAAATGTAGTTTTGGCAGCGCTGGAGCCATGAATACTTGAATGAACTCCAAGTCCGCAGTAAATGGAAAAAACCTTCACAAAATCTTGAAGTTGGTCAGCTGGTCTTGTTAAAAGATGGAAATGACAAATTTACAGATTGGAAATTAGCTCGAGTTTTGAAAACCTATAAAGGTGATGATGGACTTGTTCGTGTCATCGATCTGAAGACATCTACAGGTATATTACGTAGAAACATTACTAGAGTAGTGCCTTTGCCATTTTATGATAATGTTGGACAGCCGTCCAAAGCCGGGCGGGATGTTCCGGCTAATTCGTGAAACAACTATTTAGCCAGCGCATGCGTAGTTTGAACTCATATTTTCATGTGAACTGAAGAGAAATAATTGTTCGTTGACATGTAGATTCTAGATGTAATGCGTCGAATACTTGGCGCTAATATTCTTTTATGTATTTAAATGTCATTAAATGTCCTTTTGTGCCGTAAATAGATTGATTAGCTTAGATTAGTTTACTAGATCACTGAACCACACGTAAGTTTTAGAATATATTTATCCTTTTACTCAAATTAGTTTTGATTGAATTCGAAAGAATAGAATAGAGAATCGTATAGTGGTTCTCAAATTACCTGCTCAACAATGGGAAACTTTCTGACACATTTTTAAATGTAAAGGGCATAAAATTGGTAGGCCTGACTATTGAAGAGATTTGGAATCAAATAGCATTTTCTATTTTTTTGATAAATAAATTACTTATCAAGTTATAAGCAATTCTTGTCTAGAAATGTAAAATTTCCAGAAAAATTTGGAAAAATTGATTTCTTACAAAATAAGTTTCTCAAAAATAAGTTACATTTTCTTAAAAAATATAAAATAATAAACATTTTTTAAATGTCGGCAAACTAAACAATTTTTTTTTCTCTCTCTTTACATGAATATATTACAAAAAAGGAAAAAAAAATTAGCCTTTCAGTCTCACAATTTTTACAGTAGCTTTTTTTGCATAATTTAACATCATTGTTTGCAATATATTTAGTCTCTGTTGAAATTATTTTCCAGTTGCTTTTGTTCAGTAGAGAAAATTAAAAAAAAATAACGACTAAAAAATCCTTATGAGTTTCAACCAATATCACTGCAGTTTGAAAGAAAATGCAAATTGCATTAAATATCACCTCAACATAGTATTGCTTAAGTAAATAAATAATGCCATTTTAAAGAAACAAATTATTGTAGTTCTGACATTATAAATATTATCATTTTTAAATCTTCCATTCCTTAAAAATTTATACTAATTTACAATGTTATTATTTTTTTTCTTCTTCTTACAATTAGAATCTTCATTTCCCTTGTATGTAGTTTTGGTATAGCTTTCCAGTCTAAACCTAAACCAACCTTATATGTTTTGGTTTTATATTCTTAATATCAAAGTAATATATATATATGTGTGTGTGTGTATATTAATGAAAGTTATAAAACAGGTGGATTTTTGAATACTTATAAAAATTGTTTTCAACTAAATTTTTCACAGAAAATTTACATTTTCTTTCCAAAGTTTATTTGTATGCATTTATATTTAAAAAAAATTACAGTTAGACAAGTCTTAGAATCTATATTTTAAATAAAAGGAAGAGAATAGAAAAAAGATTAAATAATTTCAATTACATGTTATTAAAAAAGAATTTGTTTCTAATAATAGTTAAATATTTCTAGAGATCCTATCCAATGGTTGGAGTATCATAGTTGAGATTTTTTCGAACAGAGAGAAAATATGCCAGGATCAGGACTTGAACCTGGGTACAGGTTTGCTGTACCAGTGCTCTCCCTACTGAGCTATCCTGGCTGGCATATTTCTTTCTTTGAAATATGCCTTAAGGACTTTCTACATTGAGAAGTTCAGTAAGAGGTGGTATCCTTCATGCAGAGAGGTTTTGGATCAAGTGATTCCAGCAATATGGGACTTACCAACTAAAATTAAGCAAACTGATCTAGATACTGTCTCAGCATTAGTAAGCCTTGGGAATGATAATGATAGTAAGACAAAACAGTTTTGTTTTTTGGTTAGAAAAAAAAAAAATATAGTAACCAACCAAGGTATTATTAAAATAACCAATTATATAAATTAGACAGTTTATCTTTCAATGGCTGTTCTAAGTAAATAGTCTCTCAGATAATAATTGATTCTATATTTAAAAAATTCAACTAAAATGTAATACTAGAATTTTTTTTTTTAAGTTATTGCTAGAAGAAAAAATCTTTATCTACAGAACAACACAGTCAATAACAGTTGAAAAATTCATTTACACTTGCTTTGACTGAAAATATCAAAATTATCATATACAACAGTTTGAAAATAAATACCAAATAGAATATGAAAATATCAAACATCATAATACAGTAGACTCCCTTAAATCAGCATAGCTTGAAACAGAGTTTGTGCAGATTTTAGAATTTAGCAGATTTCTGATCGCTGCTTTGTTTCTATTTTTTAAACAATAATTTGAAATGAATAATGCACTAGAAATTATAAAAAATGCTTACAATAAAGTAAAAAAATAATTAAGTAAAATAATAAAAATTGAGAAAATTAAAAAAACATTTAAAATATTAAAAATAAAGGTCAAGTAAATAAATAATAATGCATAACTAAATATGCATAATGGTGAGAATTTTTTCTTGAATTATTCATTGAAACTCGCCTTATAAATGTACACTAATAATTCACATCAAAATCTTAAAATAACAAAATTTTATTCCATGTTTAGCCATACTTAATAATCAAAAAAGCTTGATTAATATATAAATTATTTGGTAAAAATATCGCAATCGCCACTGATATCAGCACTATCTTGAATTTTTTTCAACTATAAATTTATATTTCCTTCATGAGAAAACATGAGTTGAATCATATTAACCAAAATTACAAATTAAAATGTGTACAGAATTATTTAAAAAAATAATAATAACTTGAATTTTACACTTACATCGTAACTATAAGTTTCATTGTTTAAATTGGAAATGATGTGCGGATTTTAGGGCAGCTTTGAGGGAGTCTACTGTATTTTCAAAATAAATATTGGATATATATATCATGATTTATATCCATTGCTATATCCCCAAACCCTGATTATGACTGATACCTTATTTAAATTATATAACTAATTAAGCTTTGAAAGAAATGAAAATTAAATATATTACCTCCATACATTAGAAAATAATGTGCTTTAATATGGAGCCATTTGTAATTTATAGATGAAAAAACTCTGTGTTCTTGATTGAGAGAATCCATTTTTATTGTGTTGTAACATTCTTTGTAAAATCGTCTTGTAGATTTCTCTGTGCTTCTGTAAAATTTAAACTGCTGCATGAGTCATGTAATGTTAATTTTGTAATTAAACTTTATTTACAAGGTAATAGAAAATAACTAGTTTAACAATCTTTCTGTTCAAATCAAGAATTAGAAAAATCATATAATTGTTACATGTGCATTTTATACAGACAGTCCTAAAAATGTTGAAACACATGTTTTAACTCTTTACCTGTTGGATATAACTAGGCAATGTAAATGCCAAAAGTGTTCAAAATAAGGTATGAAAGATTTTGTTGAAAAAATAGTTCTTTCAATAAATTAAAAAAAGTTACACTTTTTTAATTTTTATACGACTCCCATAGACAAATTAGGTCAATTAGAATTTTCGGTTAGCCGGGCGCCAGTGATATATATACATGTATATATATATACACATACATATACCACATATTTACGTATACATACATATACATACACTTATATATACATATATGTATATATATATATACATATGTATTTATACATGTATATATATATCACTGGCACCTGGCTAACCGAAAAGTACCGAATTTTCTTTCTTTTTTCATCAATTTTTCATAACATTTAAAATGCTATATTTTTTTTTAGTGAAAATAGAGGCCATATATAACTTGATGATGATGTTCTCCAAGTGAAAAATATGTTAAAATGTATGAAGAAAATACACCACAAATATATCTAAGTAAGCATCACATAGGCAGAGATAATGTACAAAGATAATTCTAGTTTTAAGTCTTAGGAAGATAATTTTTAAAAAAGCAAGTCACGAACAGTTCTTAAAATGGTGTCTTGCAATTCAAGCACATTATTATTTGATACAGGGCTTAATTTCTAAGAAAAAAATACCGGAGCCCTAATATTCTGCAGGACTAACACCAGTCTGTAGCGTACCCCCCCCCCCCCCCCCCCTCCACCGTCACTCCGATCTGCATATTTATATTTCATACATTATTTTCAAAATTTAAAGTATTGTTTTTTTATTTAGCAAAATAAAAATTTTACATACATCTATCTGCGTATATACTTAGATAACAACTATTCCACTTCCAAATAGAAACCTTTGCCGAATCTTAATGTTAATTACTTGCAGAATTCTGCAATTAAATAAGCTCGGGATTATGATTCGGAAATAGTGTTAACACAAAAAATGAATCGTTCGCAGCTATTCAGAATAGAAAAGACTATGTCTGTTTGCTCTTTATTCTGATCAAATCAAAATAGCATTAAAATGATTTGAAATGGAAATAAATAAAATTTTGAACTCAAGACAGATTGAGCTCAAGCCTGCCTAAACCCGAAGACAGATATAAAAATCGAGACTGCTTCATCTCAATCTCTTACGTGAGCAACACCATTACGTCACTTATAAGTGCTTTGATACAAAAGATTGGAGATGGGAGGAAAAGGAAAGGTAATTTAGAATTCGTTTTTCAGAAGCGTTATTGTACTGGGCTCCAAAGCACAGTGTTTATGAACTCTGGTGAATTCTGGCGAATATTTAAATATTTATTAAAAGCAGATTAGTACCGGAGCTGAGCTCCGTTGCAAATTAAGCCCTGATTTGATACCCATACTATTCATAATGGAAGTATTCAACTAAGCATAACTCATTCAGATAAAGATATGCTAAATTTTGTAATAATCTTGTTGCAGTAAAAAAAAAAAAAGGATCATTTGTTTGTATTTGGGTATTGTGTGATAACTGCAAACAAGAAAACTTTTATTGCATGTTATTAGCTACAACTTTAATTCTCTTTTGTAAGCAAAAATGACCAGTTGAACACAAAATGATGACATGTTTCCAAATGGGTTTTAAATGAAATCGTCGAAACCATAAGCCCCAATACAATTCATGTTTTTTCTAGATATTTCTAGAATTATTAGAAAGAAATAAACAACAAAATAAAAGGAGTAACACATTCAAAATCGCAAGATGTTATTAAGAGTGGGCGGAGATAATGAAAACAAATTATCAACCAATTACTAAGTTTAGGTATTTTCCTTTCCTTTTATGTGAATACACTTTTACAAAAGTATCTTTGCAAAACAAAAAATTTAGAGTTTTGTTTTTCTGTTTTTATTTTAAGTTCTAATTTTTGCATTATCCGACATTACCAATGTAATTTTCACGTACCCCAGGTTGGGAACCGCAGTTCTGAATTCTTAGTCTTAAAATTTTAAATCTGTTATTAAAAGGAAAAATTGTGATAAAGAACATTATTTTCTAAGGAGCATCTACTTCAGCTTGTTTATTAATTAAAATTTCTGGTATGAAAAATATTTATGCTATGAAGGTTATACAAGGTTAGAAACAAATATAATACATGCAGCACAGTGAATAAATCTACAGTTAATCATATATGGTTCATCATAGAGTGGTTTGAAGGGTTAAATACTAAATACGTTTAAGAACAACAAAAAATTGGGACAAATATACAGGTAAAGCAAATGGGTGATAGCTAGGGATGCACTGCACAGTGATTTCGGCTGAATACTGAATATTCAACATACAGGTATACCAAACAGTATAGGATGTGTTATTCGAAATGCTTGGGACTTGGAGTATTCTGGATAAGGTTTTTCTTCCATAATTTGGAACACTTTACTATAAGAAATATACAAAATAACTATGATATTTGCACAAATAGTGATAAACATTAATAACTTATTAATATATATGATTATTGAATAACTTATTTACACAGAATAAAAAACATTCTAAATTACAATTCAAATTATAAAAATATTACATTAACAATTAAAAATTAGTTTTGAGAGCTTCCTTTGATTTGAATTTTTGGAATATTTCTATTAAAGGTGATTGCTTATGGCATGTCGTCTCTTGCACTAACTGTTCTTGTATCCCGTACACAGACATGATTGGAGGTCCGTGAAGTTAGCCCCTTGACTTTACAGAATTAAAAAACTGAAAACAGCATAGGTTTGAGCGTCGTTTGAGCGCGTTTGAGCGACAAAAATTTTCGTTTGAGCGACAATCTTACCAAGTTTAGAAACAAAATAAAACTCGGGGGCTAACTTCGCGTGAAGTTGGCCCCTCGACATTATCGAATTTAAAAACTGAAAGCAGCATCGGTTTGAGCGTCGTTTGAGCGTGTTTGAGCGACAAAAATTTTCATTTCAGCGAAAAACAGAAAAAGGCTATAAGCGAAAATAGACTCAGAGGGTCAATTAAACGTGAAGTTGGCCCCCCGACTTTATGGAAGTTAACAATTGAAAACAGCATAGGTTTGAGCGTCATTTGAGCGCGTTTGAGCGACAAAAAAAATTGTTTGAGCGACATTATTTTCACAGTTATAAAAGTATTAATTTTTCCCGACAGCAAAATTCACAGTTTCTATACAGCCCTTTAATTTAAGTATTTTGAAATTCTTAATATATTATACGATACAGCGATAAAAGTAATTGATTGAGCGTTAAAAAGTTTTATATCAGCATTATTATTTTAACACTTATAGAACACTCATTTTTGCATTGAACTAAAATCACAGTTTGTATTTAGCCCCCTAAATTAATTTTTTTTAATTCTGAATATACCATACTTTTGAGTGTCCCCGTCCAGTATAATAGTTTGAGCCTTGAAAAGTTGTGTTTCAACAGTGATATTTTCACAGTTATAATGCATCGTTTTTTTCCAAAGGTTTAAAACCACAGATTGCATACAGCCCCTTAAATTAAGCATTTTGAAATTCTGAATATACCATACTTTACAGCGTTCAAAGTAATCGTTTGAGCTTTAAAAAGTTTTGTTTCCGCGCTAATATTTTCACATTTATTAGGCATTATTTTTTCCAAAGGTCTAAAATCACAGATTGTATACGGCACCCAAAATTAATTATTTTGAAACCATGCATTTAAGCGTCAAAAGTAATAGTTTAAGCGTTAAAAAGTTTTTTTCCCACAGTAATATTTTCACAGTTATTACAGATTCTTTTTTCCAAAGATAAATAATAACTTTATAAGATACTCATGTATTTACACATCTTAAGTTGACAGTTTATATACAATTTGTTATTTATTATTTATATTTTTTAAAACGACTGAGGTTTGAGCGTCATTCGAGGAAATTTCAGATTCCAAAATTTTTATTCTACCATCATTCTTAGCTAGTTATGTGGCATTATCTTATAAGAGATTTCAATTTGACAGTTTGTATACAACTCCTCATACAAACATTCTCGACTTTCTGCAAGTACTGTTCGTTTGAGCGTCTACAAATGACCATATATACCAAAAAGAATAAGTTCTAAAAATATTTATAGTTTCTTTATAAGATAATCATGTATCTACACATCTAAATTTGACAGTTTGTAAAGAGCACCTCGAACAAACATTCTCGACATTCTGCAAGTGACGATCGTTTGAGTGTCTACAAATAACTTATTTACCAAAAACAATAAGTTCTAATGATATTTATAGTATCTTTATATGATGATAAAATATTTTTAGAACTTAATTTGACAATATCAATAAAATAAGTTATTTATTATCATTTTATTATTTTTTTTAATTTCTGAGGTTTGATCGTCATTCAAGGACATTTCAGTTGCTATTTCTTTTTTTTTTTTTTTATAGAATCATTTTGAGCTTTGTTATATGGCATTTTGCTAAAAGAGTTAATAATTTGACAGTTTGTATACAGCCCCTCATACAAACATTCCCGACATTCTGCGAGTGCCGTTCGTTTGAGCGTCTACAAATGACTTATGTACCAAAAAGAATAAGCTGTAATGATATTTATAGCTACTTTATAAGATAATCAAGTATTTACACCTTAATTTGACAGTTTGTATACAGCCCCTCGTACAAGCATTCTCGACATTCTGCAAGTGCCGTTTGTTTGAGCGTCTACAAATGATTTATGTACCAAAAAGAATAAGCTCTAATGATATTTATAGCTTCTTTATAAGATAATCAAGTATTTACACATCTTAATTTGACAGTTTGTATACAGCCCCTCGTACAAGCATTCTCGACATTCTGCAAGTGCCGTTCGTTTGAGCGTCTACAAATGATTTATGTACCAAAAAGAATAAGCTCTAATGATATTTATAGCTTCTTTATAAGATAATCAAGTATTTACACATCTTAATTTGACAGTTTGTATACAGCCCCTCGTACAAGCATTCTCGACATTCTGCAAGTGCCGTTCGTTTGAGCGTCTACAAATGACTTATGTACCAAAAAGAATAAGCTCTAATGATATTTATAGCTTCTTTATAAGATAATATATTAGTTACACATCTTAATTTGACAGTTTGTATACAGCCCCTCGTACAAGTATTCTCGACATTCTGCAAGTGCCGTTCGTTTGAGCGTCTTTAAATGACTTATTTACCAAAAACAATAAGTTCCAACGATATTTATAGTATCTTTATATGATAATAAAATATTTTTGAACTTAATTTGACAATATCAATAAAATTATTTATTATTATTTTTTGTATTTTTTTTAAATTTCTGAGGTTTCAGCGTCATAAAAGGACAATTCAGATGCTAAAATATTTGTTATAGCATTATTCTGAGCTTTTTTATATGGCATTTTGCTAAAAGAGTTAATAATTTGACAGTTTGTATACAGCCCCTCATACAAACATTCCCGACATTCTGCGAGTGCCGTTCGTTTGAGCGTCTACAAATGATTTATGTACCAAAAAGAATAAGCTCTAATGATATTTATAGCTACTTTATAAGATAATCAAGTATTTACACCTTAATTTGACAGTTTGTATACAGCCCCTCGTACAAGCATTCTCGACATTCTGCAAATGCCGTTCGTTTGAGCGTCTACAAATGATTTATGTACCAAAAAGAATAAGCTCTAATGATATTTATAGCTTCTTTATAAGATAATCAAGTACTTACACATCTTAATTTGACAGTTTGTATACAGCCCCTCGTACAAGTATTCTCGACATTCTGCAAGTGCCGTTCGTTTGAGCGTCTACAAATGACTTATGTACCAAAAAGAATAAGTTCTAATGATATTTATTGTATCTTTATATGATAATAAAATATTTTTAGAACTTAATTTGACAATATCAATAAAATAAGTTATTTATTATTTTTTTTATTTATTTTTTTTAAATCTCTGAGGTTTGAGCGTCATACACGGACATTTCAGATGCTAAAATATTTGTTATAGCATTATTCTGAGCTTTGGTATATGGCATTTTGCTAAAAGAGATAATAATTTGACAGTTTGTATACAGCCCCTCATACAAACATTCCCGACATTCTGCAAGTGCCGTTCGTTTGAGCGTCTACAAATGACTTATGTACCAAAAAGAATAAGCTCTAATGATATTTATAGCTTCTTTATAAGATAATAAACTATTTACGCATCTTAATTTGACAGTTTGTATATTGCCCCTCGTACAAGCATTCTCGACATTCTGCAAGTGCCGTTCGTTTGAGCGTCTACAAATGACTTATGTACCAAAAACAATAAGTTCTAATGATATTTATAGTATCTTTATACGATAATAAAATATTTGTAGAACTTAATTTGACAATATCAATAAAATAAGTTTTTTATTATTTTTTTTATTATTTTTTTTAAATTTCTGAGGTTTCAGCGTCATACAAGGACATTTCAGATGCTAAAACTTTTCTTATAGCATTATTCTGAGCTTTGTTATATGGCATTTTGCTAAAAGAGATAATAACTTGACAGTTTTTATACAGCCCCTCATACAAACATTCCCGACATTCTGCAAGTGCCGTTCGTTTGAGCGTCTACAAATGACTTATGTACCAAAAAGAATAAGCTCTAATGATATTTATAGCTTCTTTATAAGATAATCAAATATTTACACATCTTAATTTGACAGTTTGTATACAGCCCCTCGTACAAGCATTCTCGACATTCTACAAATGTTGTTCGTTTGAGCGTCTACAATTGACTTATGTACCAAAAAGAATAAGCTCTAATGATATTTATAGTATCTTTATATGATAATAAAATATTTTTAGAACTTAATTTGACAATATCAATAAAATAAGTTATTTATTATTTTTTTTATTATTATTTTTTTTTAATCTCTGTGGTTTGAGCGTCATACAAGAACATTTCAGATGCTAAAATATTTGTTATAGCATTATTCTGAGCTTTGTTATATGGCATTTTGCTAAAAGAGTTAATAATTTGACAGTTTGTATACAGCCCCTTATACAAACATTCCCGACATTCTGCAAGTGCCGTTCGTTTGAGCGTCTACAAATGAATATGTACCAAAAAGAATAAGCTCTAATGATATTTATAGCTTCTTTATAAGATAATCAAGTATTTACACCTTAATTTGACAGTTTGTATACAACCCCCCGTACAAGCATTCTCCACATTCAGAAAGTGGCGTTCGTTTGAGCGTCTACTAATGAACTATGTACCAAAAAGAATAAGCTCTAATGATATTTATAGCTACTTTATAAGATAATCAAGTATTTACACCTTAATTTGACAGTTTGTATACAGCCCCTCGTACAAGCATTCTCGACATTCTGCAAGTGCCGTTCGTTTGAGCGTCTACAAATGATTTATGTACCAAAAAGAATAAGCTCTAATGATATTTATAGCTTCTTTATAAGATAATCAAGTATTTACACATCTTAATTTGACAGTTTGTATACAGCCCCTCGTACAAGCATTCTCGACATTCTGCAAGTGCCGTTCGTTTGAGCGTCTACAAATAATTTATGTACCAAAAAGAATAAGCTCTAATGATATTTATATCTTCTTTATAAGATAATCAAGTATTTACACATCTTAATTTGACAGTTTGTATACAGCCCCTCGTACAAGCATTCTCGACATTCTGCAAGTGCCGTTCGTTTGAGCGTCTACAAATGACTTATGTACCAAAAAGAATAAGCTCTAATGATATTTATAGCTTCTTTATAAGATAATCAAGTATTTACGCATATTAATTTGACAGTTTGTATATTGCCCCTCGTACAAGCATTCTCGAGATTCTGCAAGTGCCGTTCATTTGAGCGTCTACAAATGACTTATTTACCAAAAACAATAAGTTCTAATGATATTTACAGTATCTTTATATGATAATAAATTATTTACACATCTGAATTCGACAGTTTTAAAAAATTAATTAATTTATTATTTTTCTTTTTTTTTTTTTTATGTCAGAGGTTTGAGCGTCATTAGAGGACATTTCAGACTTCAAATGTTTTGTTCTAACATCTTTCTTACCTCAGTTATGTGGCATTTTATGATGAGAGGTTTCAATTTGACAGTTTGTATACAGCCCCTCATACAAACATTCTCGACTTTCTGCAGGTGCTGTTCGTTTGAGCGTCTACAATTGACTTATGTACCAAAAAGAATAAGTTCTAATGATATTTATTGTATCTTTATATGATAATAAAATATTTTTAGAACTTAATTTGACAATATCAATAAAATAAGTTATTTATTATTTTTTTTATTTATTCTTTTTTAAATCTCTGAGGTTTGAGCGTCATACACGGACATTTCAGATGCTAAAATATTTGTTATAGCATTATTCTGAGCTTTGGTATATGGCATTTTGCTAAAAGAGATAATAATTTGACAGTTTGTATACAGCCCCTCATACAAACATTCCCGACATTCTGCAAGTGCCGTTCGTTTGAGCGTCTACAAATGACTTATGTACCAAAAAGAATAAGCTCTAATGATATTTATAGCTTCTTTATAAGATAATAAAGTATTTACGCATCTTAATTTGACAGTTTGTATATTGCCCCTCGTACAAGCATTCTCGACATTCTGCAAGTGCCGTTCGTTTGAGCGTCTACAAATGACTTATGTACCAAAAACAATAAGTTCTAATGATATTTATAGTATCTTTATACGATAATAAAATATTTGTAGAACTTAATTTGACAATATGAATAAAATAAGTTTTTTATTATTATTTTTATTATTTTTTTTAAATTTCTGAGGTTTCGGCGTCATACAAGGACATTTCAGATGCTAAAACTTTTGTTATAGCATTATTCTGAGCTTTGTTATATGGCATTTTGCTGAAAGAGTTAATAATTTGACAGTTTGTATACAGCCCCTCATACAAACATTCCCGACATTCTGCGAGTGCCGTTCGTTTGAGCGTCTACAAATGACTTATGTACCAAAAAGAATAAGCTGTAATGATATTTATAGCTACTTTATAAGATAATCAAGTATTTACACCTTAATTTGACAGTTTGTATACAGCCCCTCGTACAAGCATTCTCGACATTCTGCAAGTGCCGTTTGTTTGAGCGTCTACAAATGATTTATGTACCAAAAAGAATAAGCTCTAATGATATTTATAGCTTCTTTATAAGATAATCAAGTATTTACACATCTTAATTTGACAGTTTGTATACAGCCCCTCGTACAAGCATTCTCGACATTCTGCAAGTGCCGTTCGTTTGAGCGTCTACAAATGATTTATGTACCAAAAAGAATAAGCTCTAATGATATTTATAGCTTCTTTATAAGATAATCAAGTATTTACACATCTTAATTTGACAGTTTGTATACAGCCCCTCGTACAAGCATTCTCGACATTCTGCAAGTGCCGTTCGTTTGAGCGTCTACAAATGACTTATGTACCAAAAAGAATAAGCTCTAATGATATTTATAGCTTCTTTATAAGATAATATATTAGTTACACATCTTAATTTGACAGTTTGTATACAGCCCCTCGTACAAGTATTCTCGACATTCTGCAAGTGCCGTTCGTTTGAGCGTCTTTAAATGACTTATTTACCAAAAACAATAAGTTCCAACGATATTTATAGTATCTTTATATGATAATAAAATATTTTTGAACTTAATTTGACAATATCAATAAAATTATTTATTATTATTTTTTGTATTTTTTTTAAATTTCTGAGGTTTCAGCGTCATAAAAGGACAATTCAGATGCTAAAATATTTGTTATAGCATTATTCTGAGCTTTTTTATATGGCATTTTGCTAAAAGAGTTAATAATTTGACAGTTTGTATACAGCCCCTCATACAAACATTCCCGACATTCTGCGAGTGCCGTTCGTTTGAGCGTCTACAAATGATTTATGTACCAAAAAGAATAAGCTCTAATGATATTTATAGCTACTTTATAAGATAATCAAGTATTTACACCTTAATTTGACAGTTTGTATACAGCCCCTCGTACAAGCATTCTCGACATTCTGCAAATGCCGTTCGTTTGAGCGTCTACAAATGATTTATGTACCAAAAAGAATAAGCTCTAATGATATTTATAGCTTCTTTATAAGATAATCAAGTACTTACACATCTTAATTTGACAGTTTGTATACAGCCCCTCGTACAAGTATTCTCGACATTCTGCAAGTGCCGTTCGTTTGAGCGTCTACAAATGACTTATGTACCAAAAAGAATAAGTTCTAATGATATTTATTGTATCTTTATATGATAATAAAATATTTTTAGAACTTAATTTGACAATATCAATAAAATAAGTTATTTATTATTTTTTTTATTTATTTTTTTTAAATCTCTGAGGTTTGAGCGTCATACACGGACATTTCAGATGCTAAAATATTTGTTATAGCATTATTCTGAGCTTTGGTATATGGCATTTTGCTAAAAGAGATAATAATTTGACAGTTTGTATACAGCCCCTCATACAAACATTCCCGACATTCTGCAAGTGCCGTTCGTTTGAGCGTCTACAAATGACTTATGTACCAAAAAGAATAAGCTCTAATGATATTTATAGCTTCTTTATAAGATAATAAACTATTTACGCATCTTAATTTGACAGTTTGTATATTGCCCCTCGTACAAGCATTCTCGACATTCTGCAAGTGCCGTTCGTTTGAGCGTCTACAAATGACTTATGTACCAAAAACAATAAGTTCTAATGATATTTATAGTATCTTTATACGATAATAAAATATTTGTAGAACTTAATTTGACAATATCAATAAAATAAGTTTTTTATTATTTTTTTTATTATTTTTTTTAAATTTCTGAGGTTTCAGCGTCATACAAGGACATTTCAGATGCTAAAACTTTTCTTATAGCATTATTCTGAGCTTTGTTATATGGCATTTTGCTAAAAGAGATAATAACTTGACAGTTTTTATACAGCCCCTCATACAAACATTCCCGACATTCTGCAAGTGCCGTTCGTTTGAGCGTCTACAAATGACTTATGTACCAAAAAGAATAAGCTCTAATGATATTTATAGCTTCTTTATAAGATAATCAAATATTTACACATCTTAATTTGACAGTTTGTATACAGCCCCTCGTACAAGCATTCTCGACATTCTACAAATGTTGTTCGTTTGAGCGTCTACAATTGACTTATGTACCAAAAAGAATAAGCTCTAATGATATTTATAGTATCTTTATATGATAATAAAATATTTTTAGAACTTAATTTGACAATATCAATAAAATAAGTTATTTATTATTTTTTTTATTATTATTTTTTTTTAATCTCTGTGGTTTGAGCGTCATACAAGAACATTTCAGATGCTAAAATATTTGTTATAGCATTATTCTGAGCTTTGTTATATGGCATTTTGCTAAAAGAGTTAATAATTTGACAGTTTGTATACAGCCCCTTATACAAACATTCCCGACATTCTGCAAGTGCCGTTCGTTTGAGCGTCTACAAATGAATATGTACCAAAAAGAATAAGCTCTAATGATATTTATAGCTTCTTTATAAGATAATCAAGTATTTACACCTTAATTTGACAGTTTGTATACAACCCCCCGTACAAGCATTCTCCACATTCAGAAAGTGGCGTTCGTTTGAGCGTCTACTAATGAACTATGTACCAAAAAGAATAAGCTCTAATGATATTTATAGCTACTTTATAAGATAATCAAGTATTTACACCTTAATTTGACAGTTTGTATACAGCCCCTCGTACAAGCATTCTCGACATTCTGCAAGTGCCGTTCGTTTGAGCGTCTACAAATGATTTATGTACCAAAAAGAATAAGCTCTAATGATATTTATAGCTTCTTTATAAGATAATCAAGTATTTACACATCTTAATTTGACAGTTTGTATACAGCCCCTCGTACAAGCATTCTCGACATTCTGCAAGTGCCGTTCGTTTGAGCGTCTACAAATAATTTATGTACCAAAAAGAATAAGCTCTAATGATATTTGTATCTTCTTTATAAGATAATCAAGTATTTACACATCTTAATTTGACAGTTTGTATACAGCCCCTCGTACAAGCATTCTCGACATTCTGCAAGTGCCGTTCGTTTGAGCGTCTACAAATGACTTATGTACCAAAAAGAATAAGCTCTAGTGATATTTATAGCTTCTTTATAAGATAATCAAGTATTTACGCATATTAATTTGACAGTTTGTATATTGCCCCTCGTACAAGCATTCTCGAGATTCTGCAAGTGCCGTTCATTTGAGCGTCTACAAATGACTTATTTACCAAAAACAATAAGTTCTAATGATATTTACAGTATCTTTATATGATAATAAATTATTTACACATCTGAATTCGACAGTTTTAAAAAATTAATTAATTTATTATTTTTCTTTTTTTTTTTTTTATGTCAGAGGTTTGAGCGTCATTAGAGGACATTTCAGACTTCAAATGTTTTGTTCTAACATCTTTCTTACCTCAGTTATGTGGCATTTTATGATGAGAGGTTTCAATTTGACAGTTTGTATACAGCCCCTCATACAAACATTCTCGACTTTCTGCAGGTGCTGTTCGTTTGAGCGTCTACAATTGACTTATGTACCAAAAAGAATAAGTTCTAATGATATTTATTGTATCTTTATATGATAATAAAATATTTTTAGAACTTAATTTGACAATATCAATAAAATAAGTTATTTATTATTTTTTTTATTTATTCTTTTTTAAATCTCTGAGGTTTGAGCGTCATACACGGACATTTCAGATGCTAAAATATTTGTTATAGCATTATTCTGAGCTTTGGTATATGGCATTTTGCTAAAAGAGATAATAATTTGACAGTTTGTATACAGCCCCTCATACAAACATTCCCGACATTCTGCAAGTGCCGTTCGTTTGAGCGTCTACAAATGACTTATGTACCAAAAAGAATAAGCTCTAATGATATTTATAGCTTCTTTATAAGATAATAAAGTATTTACGCATCTTAATTTGACAGTTTGTATATTGCCCCTCGTACAAGCATTCTCGACATTCTGCAAGTGCCGTTCGTTTGAGCGTCTACAAATGACTTATGTACCAAAAACAATAAGTTCTAATGATATTTATAGTATCTTTATACGATAATAAAATATTTGTAGAACTTAATTTGACAATATGAATAAAATAAGTTTTTTATTATTATTTTTATTATTTTTTTTAAATTTCTGAGGTTTCGGCGTCATACAAGGACATTTCAGATGCTAAAACTTTTGTTATAGCATTATTCTGAGCTTTGTTATATGGCATTTTGCTGAAAGAGTTAATAATTTGACAGTTTGTATACAGCCCCTCGTACAAGCATTCTCGACATTCTGCAAGTGCCGTTCGTTTGAGCGTCTACAAATGATTTATGTACCAAAAAGAATAAGCTCTAATGATATTTATAGCTTCTTTATAAGATAATCAAGTATTTACACATCTTAATTTGACAGTTTGTATACAGCCCCTCGTACAAGCATTCTCGACATTCTGCAAGTGCCGTTCGTTTGAGCGTCTACAAATGATTTATGTACCAAAAAGAATAAGCTCTAATGATATTAATAGCTTCTTTATAAGATAATCAATTATTTACACATCTTAATTTGACAGTTTGTATATAGCCCCTCGTACAAGCATTCTCGACATTCTGCAAGTGCCGTTCGTTTGAGCGTCTACAAATGACTTATGTACCAAAAAGAATAAGCTCTAATGATATTTATAGCTTCTTTATAAGATAATCAAGTATTTACGCATTTTAATTTGACAGTTTGTATATTGCCCCTCGTACAAGCATTCTCGACATTCTGCAAGTGCCGTTCGTTTGAGCGTCTACAAATGACTTATGTACCAAAAACAATAAGTTCTAATGATATTTATAGTATCTTTATATGATAATAAAATATTTGTAGAACTTAATTTGACAATATCAATAAAATAAGTTATTTATTATTATTTTTATTATTTTTTTTAAATTTCTGAGGTTTCAGCGTCATACAAGGACATTTCAGATGCTAAAACATTTGTTATAGCATTATTCTGAGCTTTGTTATATGGCATTTTGCTAAAAGAGATAATAATTTGACAGTTTGTATACAGCCCCTCATACAAACATTCCCGACATTCTGCAAGGGCCGTTCGTTTGAGCGTCAACAAATGACTTATGTACCAAAAAGAATAAGCTCTAATGATATTTATAGCTTCTTTATAAGATAATCAAGTATTTACACATCTTAATTTTACAGTTTGTATATAGCCCCTCGTACAAGCATTCTCGACATTCTGCAAGTGCTGTTCGTTTGAGTGTCTACAATTGACTTATGTACCAAAAAGAATAAGCTCTAATGATATTTATAGCTTCTTTATAAGATAATCAAGTATTTACGCATATTAATTTGACAGTTTGTATATTGCCCCTCGTACAAGCATTCTCGAGATTCTGCAAGTGCCGTTCATTTGAGCGTCTACAAATGACTTATTTACCAAAAACAATAAGTTCTAATGATATTTACAGTATCTTTATATGATAATAAAGTATTTACACATCTGAATTCGACAGTTTTAAAAAATTAATTAATTTATTATTTTTCTTTTTTTTTTTTTTTATGTCAGAGGTTTGAGCGTCATTAGAGGACATTTCAGACTTCAAATGTTTTGTTCTAACATCTTTCTTACCTCAGTTATGTGGCATTTTATGATGAGAGGTTTCAATTTGACAGTTTGTATACAGCCCCTCATACAAACATTCTCGACTTTCTGCAGGTGCTGTTCGTTTGAGCGTCTACAATTGACTTATGTACCAAAAAGAATAAGCTCTAATGATATTTATAGCTTCTTTATAAGATAATCAAATATTTACACATCTTAATTTGACAGTTTGTATACAGCCCCTCGTACAAGCATTCTCGACATTCTGCAAGTGTCGTTCGTTTGAGCGTCTACAAATGACTTATGTACCAAAAAGAATAAGCTCTAATGATATTTATAGCTTCTTTATAAGATAATCAAGTATTTACACCTTAATTTGACAGTTTGTATACAGCCCCTCATACAAACATTCCCGACATTCTGCAAGTGCCGTTCGTTTGAGCGTCTATAAATGACTTATTTACCAAAAAGAAGAAGTTTTAATGATATTTATAGTATCTTTATATGATAATCAAGTATTTACACATCTGAATTCGAAAGTTTAAAAAAATTAATTTTTTTTTTATTTATTTTTTATTTTTTTATGTGAGAGGTGAGCGAGAACTAGGTTGTTGTTCCATAGTTCGAGTAATTAATAAAAATTGTATAAAATTGAAAACTGGAGAAATGTATTCATTAGTAGTTGTAAGCTAAGTAAATGCTTAAGGAACTGTAGGATTAATAATAAGAATTACTACATTATTATTATTATTATTATTATTATTTTATGGTTTGTTTTTCCAACTCCCGTCAAATATACCAATTTTTAATTAATGTCAACAATTTGACAACAATTTTAAATGAAAATAATGAATGGTTTATACCTATGTAATTAAAAATTTTCTAGAATAAGAATTTTCTACAGGTATAATTGACTTTTTTCTGTTAAAGTTAAAAATGAAAGAAAAAATAGCTTAGTGGAAAAGAACTGAAATAATTTCACCTCATCTTATATGTCCATTGCATTTCTGAATTTAATTTTTTTTTAAATGTCTTAAACATATCAATACAGACTTAGAAAACCCATTTTATAACTGAATTTTAACATTCACACGATGATACACCCGATAATGAATGGAGAAATGGGCAAAAAACTATTAATCTGTCACTGAATCCATAAAACCTTTTCTGTCCCCACCCCTTTGAAGAAGAGAGTATGCTGGGAGTTAGTTACATTGCTTTGCTATGCACTCTTGACCCATAGGATGATATACGATGTCTCCTTGAGCCATAAATTTAGTCACGGCGGCACTCCTATTTCAGGCAATACATGACACTTTAAATAACCATACCGAAAAAGATAGCTGATACTTGATTTTGCAGCTGTACGAAACTTTATACATAAAGTCGGTCCGTACAGATTCGGTGTTTCAAAGAAAGTAAAACCTAGTGAAAAATAATCTGTTGCAGATATTTCACTATGCTCTACCACAGAACTTATAATACATACGTTAGAAGTTCTTTGACTGTAGTACAGACATAAAACAACTTCAAAAATTATTTAGATTAAATATTCGCAGTAATTATGAAGAGTTGATTATGGGGTTTTTAAATACTTAATTCAGTTTGAAGAGAGTATTTAAAAATCTCATTTCTTGTGTGTGTATGTGTGTTTGTGTGTATAAGACATAGCATAAACGAAAAGGGAAATATCTCCCTACATTTAATCCCAGTATCATTAGATTGTACGCATGTTGTGTTTAAATAGGATCTTATTTTCATGATCTAAAGCAATTCGTTCTTTTGAGAATAATACTCTGAATTTAGTGTTGTCAGTGGGCTAAAAAAAATATTTGAAACAACATACACAATTGAATTAGAATGTGAAGTCAAAGTTTGTAATTTCTCATTAATTTGTGTATTTAGTCTGTTCATAAGTAAATTCCAATATCCAGTTCAGCATAATAAACACACTAGAGGGTACAAAGAACATACACAATTGGTGATCAAATATTTTATTAACATATTACTAAATAGAATTTGTAAACTTGATCATTTAGTGTAAGGATGCAAAAGGCTAACTTTTTCTTTCTTTTCTCTTTTACTGAACATAATACGAATATATACTGGTGCATTTAAAATTGTATGTGAAATAATTATTGTAAAATGTTATTATTTTTAAGGTCCTCTTTAGCTTGGAATTCTCAAGCCTCTAACTCGAATAACATATTTCAAATAAGATTATGATATTAATACAATTTCGTTAAATCTTAAATTGCAATTGAAGAGGTTTAAAATAAAAATAAATAGTACTTACAATAGTTTTACATGAAATTTGAAATAACAGTACAAAAACTTTTTAACAGCATCAAAAATGATTTTAAATATATAAATTTTATACATTATTTTATATATATTATTCCAAAAAATGTATTTAGAAAAGAAAAAGAGTTATAAGTTAAATAAACTTTCAACACGATTCAAAATCATCATCATGCGTATTTACCAAGTAAGAACTGTATGCACATAATTATATAAGAATGTTAAATACTTTATGTGTCATTTAAAGGCCGCTTAAATTCATTAAGAAAGAACGAAGAACGCATAAAAGTAAGTGATAAAATATTATTAATATATTGACACGCGTACACGACACAAATAATTAATTTAAAAATACAAATTAAACATCATAGATACTGAAATATACATTTTAAAATATCATTATTACCGAAAGGGCAAAAACATACATTATATATGCAACACACTAATAAATGAAAAATATTTCAAGAAAAAACAATTCAAAACATATAATATATTCAAAGTATTCAAATTGTTTTTAAAAAGTAGTTCAAAAGGATTGATTTTGTTTTCTTTTTTATATGTATAAGGTAAAGCTAGGATAGTCTGCGCACAATTCAAAAGAATAACAATAAAAAATCTAAATATTAATTTTTTACTAAACTATCCGTGAATAATTTTCACTTCATTTGTTTTTTATGCATTTCCATTGCTATTTTGTTGTTATGTTGTAATTTAATAGAACAGTTGTAATAAAACCAAGAAAGTTATTTTGCGCAATCTGTCTTTACAGGGTTGGTGTGATTGCGCACATGGGTAGGAGAGATTGTTACTAATAATAACTACGGTAAAATTGTTAACAATAATAATTACACTTAAATGATATTGTTGTAAGGTTTTTGTGAACAAATATTATTGTATTAGGAGTGAATATTTCAAGCTAATGATTAAAGAATTAAAAAAGATGAAATAATTTTAAAAGCGATAAAAAAATTTGAATTAAAGTGGAAAAAAATTAAAGAATCAGGAAAAGCAAGTCCAGATAAGCTTACAAAATAACATTAAGTTACTTGAAAACTCGTTTAACTTAAAATTAGTCCATTTTAATTTTTCATGTTTTATGCAAATTTACCAATAAGCTGCGTGATCTCACCTAGCATAGAAACTAATGGGAACGACGCGCCATCTCTCCTAAGTAGCAGATGCGCAAACTCTCCAATTTCCATAGGAGAGATTGTGCGCCCTTTTATTTAAACATGGCCGCTACTAAAACGAACCGTTGATGTTCACATTGTTAGTCTAGACTAGTAGCTTATGAGAAATTGTTTAAGTTAAAAATATTTTGTACTGCTGACATTGTATAAAAATTTTGATAAATAGCTATGAAAATTCAAGCACTTACTTTGGGAAAACAAAACAAAATAGCAATGCTTTATCTTAGACACTCAAAACAATCAACGTGCACTTTCAAGTAGACACTCCACTATTTCTGTTGTACAACTACCTGGAGTCACTGCGCGCTCACTCTATTCCTTTCTCCCGAACCTCTATGTGCGCAATCTCTCCGACCGCGCCATCTCTCCTGGCTGTACCTTATACATATATATTTATGTAAAATAAAAATATTTTAAACTTAATAAGTAAAAACAAGTATACAATTTATTAAGCTGCGCACAAACACATAGTGCACAATCTATTCTTAATATTAAAATTATTAAGAAGAAACGTTTGTTTATTTGCATGAGGTAACCACTCGAATTTCCGAGACAATTTCAAAAATTCTTTCGTAAAAAAAAAAAAAAAAAAAAGGAAAAGAAAGAAAGAAAGAAAAGAGAAAAGAAAAGAAAAGAAAACAATATTGACAATCTTTGTCCAACAAAGACTATCTTTTTATATCGGTGCCACTGCCTCCAAGGGAAAGCAAGAACAAAAACTTTCTAAAATTACAATTCCTGGCTAGAAATCTGGAAGTTGACATGGTTACTTTTTAGACTCAAATATAAATGTTTAGACTAAAAAAAAACTTTTAAAAAATAGGAAAAATAAAATTAAAAATAGTTAAATTTAAAAAAAAAATTGGAGGGGGGGAGGGGGCAGACTGTACAATGCAATTAAAATTTGTTTCAAAGTACAAACTTCCAAGGTTTTACAGTTATTTCAAAATTAGTGTTAATGGTATCGTTTAAAGTGGAAAATACAATTAAAATAGTTATTTTAACAATTGAATAACATGTTATAAACTATAATGTTTAATTTATCAGAGAGAAATGTTTAATAATAAAAATTGTTATATTTTTTTCCGTATTTAATCGTGAAAATCTTACAAAAATCTAGTTTGTATAAACTTTAAGATCAATTACTTTCTAATTTATAAAAAAATATACCTAAAAGTAAAACATATTTTTATTTATTTATGACAATGTTTTAATTATTTAATTTTATAAAAATCTGTCATTATTACAGATCTTTCTCAATAAAGATCAAAGTAAAGTATTTTATTTCAGCATTTTTAAGTTAAAGGTGTTCTAAAAAGAAAATATTTCCCCCTTCTATTATAACGTGGAACTTTCTGACATATCTGACTCATTTTTAAACATAACAGCATGAGACTTGCAGGCAAGTCTCACTGAAGTGGTTTGGAATCATTTTTTTTTTTTTTTAAATTTTTGATAACTGAATTATATCTTGCGTTATATGCGTTTGTTGTCCAGTGACAGTAGTTTTCTTCCTTTCCCACGTTGTCATGTCCAGAAAATCTCTTCAAAAACGTCAACTTTGAGAGTATTTTCTGGCAGATCCTTTGCCTTTATCAAAAATAAAAAAATATGTTTTAAATTATGTTTAAAAAAATATAATATTTTATGAATAAGAGCATTACGTTTAGAGAGTTTGCAAATGCAATAGCATGCGTTTCCAGACAAAAATGAATTGATAAATGTGCCTGAAAGTAGTCTGTTTTGATTTTGAAACAGTCTTAAGTTTAGACTACAATATTCTTGTAAATTTATAGTGCAGAAAACAAAATCGGTATGAAGGAAGGATGTCATGAATATTTCTCAACCAATATCAGAAGACTGAATTAGCAATTTGATTAATTAGGAGAAATACTGAAAATTATTTTGTTTAATTCATATAGGACATTCAAACATAGTTTCTACTTAAAAAAGCAATAATTCTAATTGTTAGTATACCAAAAACCCTCGAAAGGCTTTATTTTTGCGAATTTCTCAGGCATTTTAAGTTTAAAAAAATATATAAATTATTCTATGTTTATTGACTTCTTTTCATTAAAAAAAAGTGTTTTACAAATTATGATTTAGAAAAATATTTCCCCTTTTGTAAGTAAAGCAAATAAATAAGCTTTATTAATGCTATCAGTGTACTTAGAAAAGGCTCTTTGAAAATGCATTTACTAACGCAATTCAGAACTGCTTTTGGTTTACCATGCTGGCTGTTATAAATGTTTTTTGTTCTTTATCCTCCCTTTCTTCAAAGTTGTAAAAAAGAAACTTTCTAAAAGAATTAATATATATATATACACGCATCACGCATACAAAAAAAAAAAAAAAAAAACCTGTGTAGCGCTTTTTAAAAGACATAAATTATGAAATTATGAAAGATATGTATTATGAAACACTTTCCAATCTTTCAAGCATATCTTGATTATCTTGTTTTCGAGCAACGTTTCATTACTTTTGAGTTTCTATGTTATTTTTCAATTATATATTTTCTATATTATTTCAACAATACATCAATGTCTTATTAAAATAATCATATATTTACATCATAAAAAAATTAATTACAGAAGTTATCTCTTATTATTGATAGGATGTTTCATATACTCAGTTAAAGCCCTAATAACCGGCTCCCTTTTTATAAATAACTTTAATTTACTTTAACTTTGTTCAGAAGCTGGCAGATTTGAGTGGGTATTAGTACTACCATTATTAAGTATTTTTTGCCTTATTTAATTAGCTGAATTTTGAGGATTAAAATATATTTATTTTTATTTTTATTTTTAAGTATAAATAATCAATCAAAAATTAATTTTACAGTATCGTGCATACTGTATACTTATATCCCCTTTTGCCCCAGTGTGGTTCAAAAATGAATACTTTCATCATATTTTGCCGGATTTCAATTGTTGAACATGATAGTGTGAACTCCTACAGTTATGTGTATATGTTAATACTAAAATATAACGTACGCCCATCAGAAAAGTCACTCTTATATATTAATTAAAATAGCGCAATTCACAAAATTTATCTTTTATTTAAAACAATTTTCTGTTATTTTCATGAATAAACTCTTATTTTCTACACCGAAATAAATAAAATTACATTGCGTTAAATTAAAATACCTTATTTTATTTTATTTTATTTCTATTATTATAAAACTTTAAAAACTTTGACTTGTTACAAAATTAACTCTTTAGTTTTGAATATAAGATTTTCTTGCATATCAAATTTTCGTTTTTGGAATTAGAATAAAAAGCTGCATAATTAGTAAAAAACATTTATATGAAAATATTATGATCTGTCATAAACAGTTATTATACAAAAAACTATTCAAAATGTAAGCACAAAAATCCGAGATTTTAAAAAAATTCATGAACAAAATTTATAATTTTTTTAACCTTATAAAATTTCTAAACTAACTGAGTAATTGAAAAAAAAACAATCAAACAGTGCATCTTAATTTTAAATAATTCATTTTAATTTATTTTACTGGGGAAAAGTTTCACTTGCAAATATTCAACTGTTTAAAATATATTACGGTTCTGCTAAAAGTATAAAATTTAGATGACATTTTAAAAATAATACATACATCCCAATACTCTTACAACTTTTTTGTATTGCATTTGATGACATCGAAAACATTTCATACGAACCAATGTTAGACATAAGTGTTAGACATAGGGGGACGAAATATCCGTATCAGAGCATCTTCAAATTAAATTTATAGATGAACTAGCAAGCTACGCCCGCTACGCTGGTCAATTTCTCTTAACGAACTTTTAATCAAACAAAATATTGACATTTCATAATTCACTCTTATATTTTAACAGAATAATAAGGCTACTATAGTTTGAGACTCGTGCCAAAATACACGTCAGGACACGTCGCCGTTATCATTATCTTTTTACGCATGAAGGTTTCGCTATGGTACTCCATTGTGAAAGTTGGTAATTTTTAAATTCAATATTTAAAAAATGGCATAATCATATGATTTAAAATTTATATCAAGAAATATACAATTTTTTACCTTTCAATCGAGCTATTATTTTTTTCAGTAACTTCAAATGTTTCATTTTCCGAGATTAATCTGTGGCAACAATTAACGAAAAAACCCAGTCGTCAGCAACGCATTGCTTTTTATTAAAAAAGCTGTTGGAGCATGGATTGTCACCATCAATTCGCCACCATCACTTTTGAAATCGGTTCTGCAGTTCCAGAGATTCCATAGAAATTGTAATTTAGAATGATTTTAGAACGCTTTTCGCTCATTTCACCCTTTTAAATTTCGATTTTTTTTTAATTATTATTCTTAGAGAGCGTTTACATCTTATAAGTAACTACAATGCCAAATTTCAAATTTGTAGCTCCTTCAGTATAAAAAATTGCAATTTTACAACGTTTTCGCTTCTGCACCCCCCCCCCCCCGGGATTAGTGGTACCGATATAAAATATAGCATATGTTGGAGCAGGGATTGTCACCATCAATTTGCCACCATCACTTTTGAAATCGGTTCTGTAGTTCCAGAGATTCCATAGAAATTGTAATTTAGAATGTTTTTAGAACGCTTTTCGCTTATTTCACCCTTTTAAATTTCAATTTTTTTTTTAATTTGTTCTTAGAGAGCATTTACATCTTATAAGTAACTACAATGCCAAATTTCAAATTTCTAAGTCCTTCAGTATAAAAAAAATCGCAATTTTTTTACGTTTTTCGCTCTTGCACCCCTCTGGGGTTAGTGACACCGACATAAAATATAGCCTATGTTGGAGCAGGGGTTGTCACCATCTATTTGCCACCATCACTTTTGAAATCGGTTCGGTAGTTCCAGAGATTCCATTGTAATTTAGAATGTTTTTAGAACGCTTTTCGCTCATTTCACCCTTTTAAATTTCAAATATATTTTTATTTTATTCTTAGAGAGCATTTACATCTTATAAGTAACTACAACGCCAAATTTCAAATTTCTAAGTCCTTCAGTATAAAAAAAATCGCATTTTTTTTACGTTTTTCGCTCTTGCACCCCTCTGGGGTTAGTGACACCGACATAAAATATAGCCTATGTTGGAGCAGGGGTTGTCACCATCTATTTGCCACCATCACTTTTGAAATCGGTTCGGTAGTTCCAGAGATTCCATTGTAATTTAGAATGTTTTTAGAACGCTTTTCGCTCATTTCACCCTTTTTAATTTCAAATATATTTTTATTTTATTTTTAGAGAGCATTTACATCTTATAAGTAACTACAACGCCAAATTTCAAATTTCTAGCTCCATCAGTATAGAAAAGATCGCAATTTTAGAATGTTTTTCGCTCCTGCACCCCCCCTGGGTTTAGTCGCACCGACATAAAATATAGCCTGTGTGGGAGCAAGGGTTGTCACCATCTATTTGCCACCATCACTTTTGAAAACGGTTCGGTAGTTCCAGAGATTCCCCCTACAAACAAACAATCTTTACTCTTTTATAATATTAGTATAGATAGATGATTATGATATGATTTTTGTAATCGGATTCGTTGTCAAGCTTTCGCTTCAGAAAACACAACGCAGACGAAAACTTTGCTCCAGAGAAGTACCAACCATCCCCACAAAATTGCCTAACTGTTTACTGGCATTGCAGTGTAAATCCCACCAAAGTCCGTACAGCATAACTCAAATTATAAACGGTCGGAATGAAATACGAATTTGCATTTTAATTACTTAGTAGATATATCTTTCATAGTTGCATTCACCTTTCCCAATCACTTTCTCATTAGCTCTATCACTAAGCAACATAGAATGATATGTTATAGGGTCATTAATCAAATCATACCTGAAAAATCACTTCCATTAAAATTTGTTCAGTACAATTTTTTGTAAGTAATCTTTAATAATCGGGTTTAGATAATTTTAGAGCTTTCCTCTTTAGCTCTATAACAAAGCAACGTAGAATAGCTATGCGCTAAAACCTTTCAAAAAACATTACCTGATTAAAATGTGAATATGCGGTTTATACTCATAGTAGATGATGATATGATTTTCTGTAACAGGATTCATCATGAAGATTTCGCTTCAAACATAAACGATGCTTTCAACATTGTGGCTAATACGCCAATTGGCGAGGTATCCGATTGCGGAAAATTAGCCCGAAATCGTATGAATCGTACCCAAAGAAAAAGAGAAACATGGCTGAAGACTGAAAACAAATAAAGAAGTAATACATAATACTAATCAGACTTTGGACACTTTATTTGGTACTTCTCTATTATCCCGTCGACCACTTTTCATAAAAAAAAAACTATCGCCAAACTATAAGATTTAACGCCAAAAATGCAGTCCCATTCACTTGACGTCAGAAGTATTAAACGTGTTTGTTATGTCATGAAGTGGTTTTTAATTCGACATTTACCTATATTTTTCATTTTGTTTTTCTGATATTTTAGTTATTTCGTTAATTAAAATAAAAATTGCGTCCTTAAACGACTGTGCCATGACATTAAAAGAGAAAATGCATTGTAAAAATGTTGCGTTTCATCGCGACCTACGTTATACACGGCCGGTGCATGACGTTTAAAACGTCACATGGAGTGGAACATTTTTATACGGCGATTGGTGCAAAACGGGGAGTGCGCCACTTTGCCCCAATCGCAGTACAAAAATGCATGTGACGTTTTAAACGTCATGCACTGGCCGTGTATAACGTAGGTCGCGGTTTCATAGTTAAGTGCAATAGATCAATTTCAACTGACGTCACAAACATTTATTCACCAGCCGAGAAGGATAATTAAGAAAAATAACGTAAATAAAAAAATATTCAAGATTTTTTTTCTATTTTCATTAATATATTGTAATTTTTTGTGTTAAAACTTACTGGACAATTTGGTGAGTGGGGCTTTTCCGAATTTATTTTATTTTAATTATTTGTTTTGATGTTCCAATGGCAACATTCTTCCATTTGTTAATTTGGAATTCATGTTTGGCGATGATTTTTTTTTTTTTTTTTTTTTTTTTTTATGAAAAGTGGTCAACGGTATAATTGAGATGTACACTTTATTTTAGCAATCACATTTTATTTTAAATCGTGGCATTTGTAGAAATAATAATAATAATACACAATTACATAAATATCCGTAAGAATAATATTAAATTCCCAATTGAGCAGTTAATATTTCTATCTGCAAAAATAAACAAAAAGATTTAATTTGAATTTCTTCCGCTGCTATAGTAACGGACGTATTTTTAGAAATTATCACTTGCATTGTTAGAATTGTTAGATTTTGACGTCAAAGACTTCGCCAAATTAGAAAAATGTGCAATATCTCACGAACTATTTGACTAATGAGTATTTAATTGATACTATTCGATTCAGCATACAAAAATGCATTAAAATATGTTATCATTTGTCACGTAACTGTAATACCCGATTTTTAAGTAAATTTTTAAAAGTTTGTTCCCCTTTTTACCCCCCTTAGGGGTGGAGTTTTTGAAAATCTAGTCTTAGTGCGCTTCTACATACTAAGAAGTATTTTTCCTGCAAGTTTCGTCTTTGTAGATTCAATAGTTTTGGCTGTGCGTTGATCATCTAGCCAGAAAGGACTTTCTTTTATATATATAGATAGCGGATTATATTAAAAAGGTCAAGTTAATTTCTACATTTTTTTTTTTTTTTTTTTTTTTTCATATACTGGTTATAAAATGGTGTTAAAATTTCAAGGTACAAAATATCTAATATCACGCATAACAATTTTGGAAATTATGCTGAGGTTGTAAATGTTTCTGATCATCCAATGAAATTACTTAGGCATCACTACAAAATAATTCTTAGATCTCTCCGAACAGAAATACACCATATTGCCAAAGGTGACCGGTCACTTGCGATTTTAGACGTTTTTTTAACTATCTAGAAAAATACATGAGGAATTAACCTGAAACTGCAGGTGTGTAAACAGTATAGGATAGGTTATATATTTCCTTGAAGATTTTTTTCCCGAAGCCCCATAGGGGACTGTCTACAAATTGAAAAAGAACGAATATCTTTTGGATAACCCTGTAAAAACTAATGTAGTAAAGGCGTTCAAACTCGAGATTATTAATAAGTAGCTTATTGCAATATACTGTGTTCATTTTTATGAGGATAGCATATATACTCGTAGAGAAATTAAGGTTTTTATAAAAACAGTCCCAAATTTCGCCTAGTTTTTTGCTTATAATTGCAGAGTTCTTAATATAAAAAAGAGTTCTTTTCAGAAAATATGACAAACAACATTGTACATAATACTCTGAATATGAGAGGTTGTATTGAAATATAGTAGTACGTGTAATATTGTGTACGCTATCTTGGCACTAATCAACAGATATTTGATACAACCCCTCACCTTTTTGCTTCTTTTTGGAAACAACGGATTTCGAGCTTATTCTATCAACGATAATTTTCAGAATTTTCAAGCTATGATTTTGAGACTTTGACAAAAGTTGCTCTATATACTTAGCTAATACATTATGCATATTATAATTTGATTGCATTCGCGCATGCGCAGTGAAACATTTTTTGGTAAACCTGTTCATTTTTCATCCAATTTTTATAATTTTTTAATTCTGATTGCAGAGTATTATGTACAATGTTGTTTGTCATATTTTCTGAAATGAACTTTTTTTTATTTTAAGAACTCTGCAAATTATAAGTAAAAAACTAGGCAAATTTTGGGACTGTTTTTATAAAAACCTTAATTTCTCTACGAGTATACATGCTATCCTCATAAAAATGAACACAGTATATTACAAAATACCACTTATTAATAATCTCGAGTTTGAACGCCTTTGCTACATTAGTTTTTACAGGGTTATCCAAAAGATATTCGTTCTGTTTCAATTTGTTGACAGTCCCCTATGGAGTTTCGTGAAAAAATCTTCACAGAAATATATAACCTATACTATACTGTTTACACACCTGCAGTTTCAGGTTAATTCCTCATGTATTTTTCTAGATGTTAACAAAACGTCCAAAATCGCAAGTGACCGGTCACCTTTGGCAATATAGTCTATTAAATACCTATTATTCTGAAAATACTCTGCATATTGAAGAAAAGAAATTTTCCTCCACATTTCTTGCTACCGTGTTTCAACAAAACTTTTCGCGATAATAATTCATATGGAAAAAAAAATATATTCATACATATAATATCAATACAGTAATCTTTAGTTCTGTGTAAAAAGGGGATTGTCCTTTTTTGCGGCTTCGATTTATATTTTATCATCAAGTTATCATATAGAGATGTGTGACTGTAAAGTACCGTTCGACTGGGAATTGAATATACTTTTAGAATATGAATAAATTTTTTTAAATAGGTGTCGTCTGCATATTAAAAATTGTACCAACTGTGAATTTTGAAATTGTTATATCTACTTTTGATACCATGTTTGAGTTGAATCAAGGCATTCCGAAAAAAGGCATGGCTACTTTACTTTTTCTTAATTCTCATAGGGTTAGAAGAGGCCGAAGTTTGAGGATACTAATGTTAAATAAACATGAGAAATTTTAATTTATATCTTGACAAAAAAAATCATTCAATTTTATTATTATTATTTTTTTTTTATGAAATACAATGAGTAGACGCAAACATATTTTAGAATATTTTTGATTAAAAATATATTTTTAATTACGAAAAGGATTAATAAATGCATATTCAAAAATCTAACCAGATTAGTTTTTACATAAAATGAATTATAATCGTCGAAAACGCAGGTGTGTCAATGTAGAGCTTATTCCAATAATTAGTTTTCGAGTTATAGAGAAATTTTACGTTTCGACGGCTTAAGAACACCATTTCATGCCATTGTTGTAGCTTTGATAGCATGAAATGGTGTTCTTAAGCCGTATATATATATTGTTGTAGCTTTGATAGCATGAAATGGTGTTCTTAAGCCGTCGAAACGTAAAATTTCTCTATAACTCGAAAACTAATTATTGGAATAAGCTCTACATTGACACACCTGCGTTTTCGACGATTATAATTCATTTTATGTAAAAACTAATCTGATAAATAATTCATTTTATGTAAAAACTAAACTAAATATATAAAATCTCTCCTAACTAATTGAGTATTTCCATTAGTTTTCCTGGTACCATTGTATTTCTAAATTACCCCAAGCAAATTTTCTTTTATGGCTTTATGAGGATTTAAGAAAAAGTACATAAATTATATATTTTTTCGGCTTTTTTTTATCCAAAAAATTGAAAAACGATGTCAAAAATGCGTGTTTCCAATTGAAAATTTAAAATTCGTACAAATTTTACTTTGTATACGACACAATTTACAATTTAATGGTACCTCTCGAATCACTATACGATAATTTGATGGTAAAATAGTATGAAGTAATCAATTTTTTCAATTGACGTACAAATTACAATAATTAAAAATATAATCAAATAAAAATATAATTCATATATATTTAATATATACATGCAGAAAATATTCTGAAAAATTAGAAAAATCGTTAAGCTTATTTAAAATTAACGTGAACCTTTGGCTACATTGATATGTAAAAATAAAATTTTAAAATATTTATATTGAGATCATAGTGACTAGAAACTAAGAAACAATTAGGCCATACGTATATTCTTTATCTATATTTTTATAAAGAAATTTTTAGATAGTTTTATAACATCTCACACCAAATCAATCTCATGAATCATACTAAAAAAAATAAAATATTAAAAACAGTAATAAGAATGACAAATAACAAGTTTTCAACTGTATAAAAGATAATGCGATATTGTTGACAGGAAAAGGTAGAGAAGGTGGTAATGAATCAATAAGAACTTGTAATAAAAAATTCTAGAAAAGGAATCCTCACTTGATGAAATTCAACGAGCTTTCTACAATATACTTTTTGACTTAAAGCGCATGGTTTCCGCATCTGTAAATATGCAGTTTTTATTTTTTTTCACTTTATTTATTTTTTTTTAATCTTTTTTTATTTACCGTAACGTATTGGAAAACAACGACAACTAGATAGCTAACAATGTGAAATACTTTTATTAACTCAATAGAGCTGACATCATACGAATGAACCTTTTTCCAACTGAGTGAAAAAGTGCCCAGGCTGGGAATTGAACACAAAACCTCTGTCTTAAATTACCAACACCCTGCCCATTGAGCTACCTGGACCGACAACCGGTCAACACAATTCACTAAGAAAACTTTTTTGGCAATCTAGTTTGTTATCTGAAACAATTCAACGAAATATACTATAAGTAATGAGAATCCATTAAACTATGGACCTCGTATTCTTTGTGTCCATCATTTAATAGAGTTCCATTACCTGCAGTATATTCTGTTAAGCTGCTTCAGATAACATATCAAGTGCTATTACCAAAAAGGTTTGCTGAGTCAATTGTGTCGTCCATTGGTCGGTCTAGGTATTAGCTTAATTGACAAAGCATTGGCAATTTAAACTAGAAGAGTTTTGTATTCGACTCCGGCCTGGACATTTTTTATCATTCGGTTGGAAAAATGGGAAGGCAAATAATGCTGAAAATAAACTACTAAAGAATTTTTCATTGTGCTGATACAACGGAATTAACATGATCTCGTTCTCAAAATATGAATAATACCGTTAAATCATAAAATAAAAGGGTCTATGAATAATTATTTATATTATTAAACCAGATTTAAATGAACGTTTTCAAAATATAACTACAGATGCATATATACACACGACCAAAATATTCAGTTTTCATTTTTTTACGACGATTAATTAAAAAAAATTAATTAAAAGTAGTTTCTGAAAACGTGTCCGTTCATATGTACAAACAGTGACAGAAAGTATTCGAGAGAGTAGATAGAAAATATTTTTTGCATATGAATTTCAATGCGGTTTTTCATTTACAAACATATATAATTTCAATGTGCATTATAATATAATTCACATCTATATAAAATTAAACAAAGAAATAAACTCTATGGACAAATTATTTATATTCAAGAACAAGATTTAAATGCAGATTTTTGAAATTGAAATACATATATGTATATATACAAATAACCAAAATAATAAGTGTTCAGTTTTTTCTCTACCATGATTAATTAAAACAAATTACATATAAGTAATATCTGAAAATATGTGCGCGATATATACAAACACTGGCAGAATGTATTCGAGAGAGTAGATAGAAAATATTTTTTCCTTCAGCATTTCAATGTTATTTTCCATTTACAAACATTTATAATTCCGAAATACATTACAATTCATATATATATATATATATATATATATATAATGGAAATGGGCTAGGCACATTGCAAGAAGACAAGACAATAGATGGAGTACAAACACCCTACAGTGGTATCCCAGAGATGTAAAACGACCAATAAGACAACCTCAAGTAAGATGAAGTGACGAAATCAGAAAAGTGGACGTTGTTGACTGGATGACTAAAGTAGAAACAATAGAAAAATTTGTGGGAGACCTACATCCAGCAGTGGATTGAAAACGGTTAATGATAATGATGATGATGAATTAAACAATGAAATAAAAGACTCTATGGACAAATTATTCATATTCTTGGAATATCTTTGTGAGTTTTTTATCATGTTACTGTCATATTAAATCAATTTGATAAATCATACTAAAAAATAGTAGTATTAAAATCAGTACATATTTTTACAAATAACAAGTTTTCAACTGTTTTAAAAGACAATTTGATATTGTCATTGGTAAACGAAAGTTAAGTAATGCTTAATGAATCATAGTCAATAATGAACATGTAATAAAAAAATCCCTAAAAGGCTTTGCATTTGATCATCTTCAACATGCTTCATGTAAGAAACTTTCTGGGACATAACAAATCTTAGAATTCATCTTATTGTTCACAAGCAACGTCCTTAGAGTAAAAATATTAAAATTTCATTTAAAATGGCTGAAGACCATATTACCATGCATTTTAAAAAACAAGAACTATTTAAAGAATTTTTTCCATATGCATATATATATATGTATATTGGGTTGTCCAGAAAGTTCAGGCCGGTTGGGAAAATCAATTCGTACCGGAAAATTCTATCATTTAATTATTAGACATTGATTCCCATATATAATGTCTAATAAGGAACGGGGAGAAATTTCCGGTACTATTTGATTTTCCCAAACGGCACAAACTTTCGGTACAACCCAATACAATTTTTAAAAGGTTTTCTATTTTATTTTTTTATTTTTTTGGTTTGTTTGTTTGCTTATAAATACTGTAACACATGGAAAAATCCAAAAATTAGATAAATAACAATATGAAAGCAAAACGTGCTAAAACTAAATGTCTAAAGTATTGATACTAACACAATATAATAGGATTTGGCATTTTCAAATATAAATAAGAACATTAAACAATGAAAAAATGACTCTATGGACAAATTATTCATTTTCTTGAACCAAATTTAAATGAGAGTTTTCAAAATTTAAATACAGATATATATACAAATAACCAAAACAATCAGTTTTCACTTTTTTCTCTAGTTACCACGATTAATTTAATAAAAGTAATTAAAAGTAATATCTGAAAACATGTGCGTGATATGTACAATTACTGACAGATTGTATTCGAGAGAGCAGATAGAATTTTTTTTTCCATAAGCATTTCAATATTATTTTCCATGTACAAGGATTTATAATTTCACTGTACATTACAATATAATTTATATATACATAAAATTAAACAATGAAATAAAAGACTCTAAGGGCAAATTATTCATATTCTTGGAATATATTTGAATATTTGAGAGTTTTTTATGATGTCATTGTCATATTAAATCAATTTGACAAATTATACAAAAAAATAATAACTATTAAAATCAGTACATATTTTTACAAATAGCAAGTTTTCAACTCTATAAAAGACAATGTGAATTGTCATTGGTAAATGACAGTTAAGTAATGCGTAATGAATTATTATGAACATGTAATAAAAAAATTCTCAAAAAGTTTTGAATTTGATCACCTTCAACATGCTTTATGCAAGAAATTTTCTGGAACATGAGAAATCTTAGAATTGATCTTATTATTAACAAGAAACATGCTTAACATAAAAATGTTAAAATTTAATTTAAAATAGCTGAAGACTATTGCCATATATTTTATAAAATAAGAAATATTTAAAAACTGTTTTTTTACATATTTACATATATACAATTTTAAGAATGTTTTTTAGTTTTTTGTTTGTTTGTTTGTTTATAAGTACTGTAACACATGGGTTAACACCGAAAACTCAACGAATAACAATGTGAAAGCAAAATAGGCTAAAAATAAATTTCTAAAGTATTGATGATAGCACAACGTAACATAATTTTGTACATTAAAATATAAATAAGAACATTAAACAGAGGAATAAAAAAAAATATGATAGATTACTTACATTATTAAACACGACTGCTACTAACAATAGTAATACAGTCGAACCTCGTTAACACGAACACTCAAGGGGAAACTTTTTTTGTTCATGTTGAAAGTAGTTTGTGTTATCCGAACTTAAATACATTACATACAACTGGTCGGGACAATCGGAAACAGTTCGTGCTAAAAATAATTTGCGTTAAGCGTGTTCGTGTTAACGAGGTTTGACTGTACTATTATCAATATCCTTGTTATTTCATACTGTACTCAAAAAATACAAAGCAGAATGAGGATTGATAATTTCTTTTTCGCTACATTTGATCATCTTATCCTTGGTGTCATCATATAGCTCCCATGTTCCACTATTTCGACGACAATAAGCGACGTAATGTGCAGGTTCAAAAGCAATTACCGAGCCAAGTGAAAAATTCAAATCATCAATTTTAATTTCTGCTGGAAAATCTGAGAGCTTTATGAAATTAGCACTTTCACTTGATTTGGGTAGAGTATCAATACCATTAAGATTTAAAATGTCTAGTTCAATAAATATGTGTTTTCCAAATATTTGCTTAATGTTCCAAATTCCTTTGCAATTTGGAACTCTACAGAGCTGAGTACTGGTATTTTTTATGTGTTCTTTTATAGATTCTTCTAATTTCTCCAGCCAGTCTACGATGACAATATCCCTGTCAATTCTTAATACAGGGTTCAACTGGATTCTGAAAGCTGAGCATGTGTCACATTTTTTTATAGACGTAACACTAGGTTCATCTGTAAAATTTGTTTCAAAATAATTGATAATATTGTCAGTAGCATCAATATCAGTTATACTGGTACTGATAACTGATGGTGTTTTCGGGTACAAATTATATAAATGATGCCCTCTCATTTTGTATAATTCAGTTAAGCTTTTGCCTTTAAAAAGATTCAGAGCAATTTTCAAAGTTTCATTTTTGGTAGATTCCGCATATCTGAAATATGATTCATTGTCTGCCATTGCTACACATAAACTTTGAACAATGCTATCAAATGGACAGGTCATTTTGATAGCAAATGCGGAATTTTTTATACTTATTGGGGGACATTTATATCCATTTTGGAGTAAAGGAAATGATTTGTTCAGTTTTGAGCTATTAGATGCTAATATCAAGCTTCTTATATTTTGATTTGAATTTAGGTATCTTGATTTCTTTTTTCTAGATTTTCGCCACTTATCTTCAGCTTTTATTTCTTCTTTCTCAGTCCGGGCTTTTCTTTTTCTATTTTCTTCATTCTTATTTTCTGAAGATTTTTTTTCTAGTCGAACATATTTAGTTTCATCAAAAAGGCCGCGATAATTTTTATTAACGTTACAATGGGATTCTTCTGGTATATTCTTCTTATGTTCATCTTTCATATTGTTTTCATTCAATTTTTCTATGTAGGTTTGTTTGTTTTTACTTGTAATTATTGTATCTTCAGATGTTGATTCTATTTTAATTTTTTCAACTTTTATATTATCGGCCTCTATAATTTTCATCGAGCCTTCTAGGTAATCAATATGCAGTTTCAGAAATTTGTCCACTCTGAGAGGCAAAATTTCATTTTTTAACACTCTGTTTTTTAAATTTCCGAAATCTCCTTCTACACCTGCGGAAGAGCCCGTTTTGAAAGAAGATTGAAATTTTTTATTCATTATACTCGTCCATAAAACGACGGAATCACAGATTTTCTTTAGTTTTTCACTGAAATTAAAGTTAAAATAGGGATTTATTTCTGTTCCTTCCACTATGTTACTTTCAGCTATAGCCCACATTTCATTTTCCCACTCTTTATCTAATTCCTCGTCTTCTTCCATTGTGTTTATGGTTTTGTTATTTTTAGTAGTCAAAAATTCACTACTAAAATTAGCCTTTTCTATTAAATGGACAAGATCATTTTTGCATATTTCAGCTGGCGTTACTTCTTCCGTGTTAATGGCTTTTCCAGCAGTTTCATTTGTTGACAATATTATAATTTTTAAAATAATGTCACTGAAATCCTCTAAATCTTCAGAATTTATCAGAAGCCCGATGCAAAACATATAAAAATCTTTTATTCTTTTAGATGAATTTGCAAAACATTCCCATTTCCTAACCATGTTTATAAAATGGGCAACATCAAGGCGGATGTATGTTTGAAATTGGACTTCTTTATCGAGGATAAGAGCTTCAAAACAGTCTTTTTTATACCGGTCTAAGCTAGTTCAATTAAATGCCCGGCATATTCCTCCCAGTAATGCAAGCGAAAAATCGCACACTACTTCGCGGGGAGGTGGGGCTCCACTTCTCATCCACTGTCCAAGCCAAAATGCAATCGTGAGCGTGTCATGTCGCTCTGTCAGCATTTGTGAAACAGAGCATTGATTTTTTTCATTGTTTATAACAATTTCATACAAAAAAATATGTCTTGAAATTTTATTTTTTGCATGAATTATTTTTTTCACAATGGATCCAGTTGAATCGATTGCAGCTCTGCTGGTTTTTGTACTTTTTATGTATTTTTTGTACACAAACATTTGAGATTGTGTCCAATAATGGACAAAGAATTTATCCAACCCAATATCATGAATAGTTCCAATCCATGGAATGGAATATTTCATAATGGAAATATTCTTTATGGGATCTCCAGTACTGAAACCATAAGTCCTATCCTTAGTCTCTTGTTTTAATTTTCTTAAAACGTTTAAATTGTACAGTTCAGGATTGCATACTTCACCAAAATTCATAGTTTCATTTGCGCGTTTTACCCGCCACATTGAGCAGCTGTCATTTATAAGTTCTTTTCCAACATTTTTTCTATTTTCTCCTGTTAAAGGCCTTTTAAGTTCATGAGGTATGCTTACCGTGTCTGATGTTCTTATATTTAATACTATATCAGACTCTTCTTTAGGTTCTTCTCTGATATACCCTATCAATTTATTCTTGCATTCTTTGCACCTTCCTTCTATTTCACAATAGTATTTACTACGCGTCAAATCTTTTGCAATTTTCGCTCTTTTAAATATGAATGCACATGGAATTCTAAGCTGCTCCCATATTCGTTTTGAAATCACATAAGTCCATGCATTTGGACGCAAGCTCAAATTTGTTTGCCTTGAAGATTCTGGTTTTATATTAATCCAGTCTTCAAAAGACAGTCTTATCAACTTTTCGTCTGCTTCGGAACAGATGCTTTCATCACAATGGCTTGATGAAGATTCTTTGCTGCTAACAAAATCAGGCTGCTCAGTTTTCTTTTGAATGTTGTAGTGATGCCTTAAATCATCAAATATATTGTGCCTATTTTGTTGTACATAGAAATGTAAATATTTTGGCGTATGGACTTTACCTATTTTTTCACTTAAACTATTCCAAATACTGTTCGTAGCAGTGACAAGTTTACCTTCGATATCAAAAATATGTTCTTTCAAATAATGTTCTTTCAAAAAGTTCAAGATTTCATTATGCGGAATTCTAGATTTCCGTGGCATTTTAAAAATTTCATTTGCTGGTAAAACTTAGAACTAGTTTCGTAGGATACCGCCTTCAGCAAACTGACCCGAAATGTATTGAAGTAGGATCTTCTTTTAACACAACAACTGGACAAACAAAAAATTTGCCGGCCACTAACGAGAGTTTTTTTGCCTTGGATCTTCTAACACTTTTTGCCCCCTTGCATTATTTTAGTTGTGGGCGTGTAAAACTCCACTCCCCCTGCTTACCCCCGCTATAAGAGAATTTTGTTCGCTCGTAAAGTAAACGACAGAAGTAAATCTCGAAGAAGCCTATCTATTCGCAGAATATTTCAAATAGCATATATTGCTTATTTCAGATTCCATTCGTTACCTTAATTCTTCATAATTAACAAATCAGTGTTTCTATCGAGCAAAATAGTCTAGAATAATAAATTTGGTTATTTTTAAGCTATTATAATTCTTACCTTCATTAATTTTCATTAAAATAGATGCATTTTAAATTATAAGTTTCTGTTCCCCCCGCAAATTTAATGTATAAAAAATTTTTCGTCTGCAAATTACTTTCATTAATTATATCTGTACAACCTACTTCTTTTAAGTTGAAATTAAAATCTCCCACTTCTAATAAAATTTTCAACCAATTTTAATACAAGGAGAGATTATACAGTTTGACATTATATTATATATATCATATATGTGTGTATATATGTATGCGCATACGCTATAATATATGTACAGTAATAGAAAAAAAAATCACTGCATACTAACTCTGAGAAAAAAAATTATGGTATGAAAATGTGACTGGCGTACTAATCGATTATTAATACCCCCGAATAATTAAAACTATAATTAAATTTTGCCTATCAGGTCACCTACATACAAAAATTGAACAAAAATAATACAATTTCCAATAATAATACATAATTTTGACATCATGTTTAAATTCTTCGGTAAAAATTACCTTCTAATACCAAACGGAAAGTCATTCGATCAAGTAATTTAAGAATTATATGAGTTTAAAGCCTGGAACTCTAATGTTAAATTGATACTTTATCGTCCCAACACAAAATGCAGTGCGGGTAATTTTATAAGAATCTAGGAAAAAACGTTACCGGGAAAAAAATTGACAGTGAAATCAAGAGCAGAAAAAAAGTGACAAGGAAAACGGGACAAAGAAAAAAAGTGAAAAAAAATTTAAAAACATTATATTATACGTAGGCATATTTGAAGCTTTTGGAAATTGATTTCAGTTAAAACATTCACAAGTTACAATTCATATGTTCTTTCTAAAACTAGTTTCAAATTATGTATTTTTTCGAAAATAATTTTCGAAAAAAATACGAATTGTAATCTATAAATTTTTTAAAGATAAATTGATGTAGATAACCCTCTAAGCAAAATTTAACTGTACTATTAATTAATAGGAGTTATTAATAATTAGTTGGTAACAGTGACATTTTTATACGATGATTTACTATAGAGTTTATTCTTTTCTTTTCTTTTCAGGACTGTAGGGTAATTTGGTGCTTAATTTTTTTCAACTAAAAAAAAAGCAACTATAGATCTTTAAAAATATTTAAATGTACCAGGCAAAACATACCTTTTACAGGGACAAATTCATAAAAGAAAGAAAGAATTTCAGCCAGTACTTAGTAAGTTAGAGATATTTTTAATATATATATAAAACAGGAAACACCAAATTACCCCTCAAGGGGTAATTTGGTATATTTTGAGGTCATAAGATGCACGCCATTTTGTGTCTTTAACAGTGTGCTATTCAGAACACTGTTACTTTTTTTTTTAATAGGATGACATTTGAGAAAACTGTGAATTTTTCTTTGAGACAATATATTTTTTAAAGAGGCAGTTTGAAATAACAATTACATGAATAATTTTAAAGGCTCTGTTGAAATTCATAATGTTTTAATCTCTTTAAAGATGCCTTTTCAAATTAAATTAACTATAAAAAAAATTAATACAACATGGTTAGTTGAAATAAAGGTTTTAATGCACACATTTTTTTTATAAACTAATGAAAACATAAATGATAATTAGAACATTTTAAAACAGCTCAATAATATATAGAAAAACATTTTACAAGGGATAATATGCTATTTTAGATAATATACCTTCTGAATAATAATAACCTTTTTCAAGCTATTTCTTAATATTAATATTTTTTTTTATTTGATAGCTATTTCTTAAGAAATAGCTATCAACATTGTTGTAACACACAAAGGTGACAAAATGAACCCCACTCCATGATATAGACTAGAGTGAAACATTTTCGAATGAAAATAATGATATTTCAGACATTACACACTCTTCTGAATAATAGGACTATATTAAAAAATAACTTTATCAAACAGTTTCTTAATAAAACTCTATTTCATAGCGTAAACATTTTAAATCACAAGTTAAATCTCAGGTCTTACACATTTCAGTAGCCTTATTCCTATCTGAATCAATCTGGAATAAAGAAGTCAGCTGTATACTTCTGAGAAATGATTTATAAACAAAATGTTAGTGACAATCAGCATCCCTGTATATGATCTATAGTAATTATACACACCATGTAAAATAAAAAAAAAGTTAAATAAAAAAAATCTCTGACGGCTCGGCCGACAGGCACAAGTAAAATTCGAAGACGCAGGACGTAGAGCGCCTGATTATTGGGAATTGCAGAAGAAATGATTTTTGCCATGATGCGGCAGTTGGGACCACCCATTTCGAAATCTACCTGTGTCTGTAGGGGAAGTTTTAATTTTTTTTCTCTGTAAGGGTTGGTCCTATAAAAAAATTGTCAATATAAAAGTTGTGGATAATATTAAGAGGATTTATAATAAAATCTAAGCGGATTTGATATCTTATGAATTGACTAAGTTATAATTTTTTTCTTCTTAAACCCCTATCCCCCCCCCCCCCGCTTGAGGCCATTTTTAATGATATCAAAAATTTATCATACACAAATTTTCGGCCCTTTTCCTAGAAGTAATAATAACTTTAAACGGATTCGATACGTATCATAATTAAGACGTTATGGGTTCTCTTTCTGTTTTCACAAAAAGCCTCCCCCTCAACCTCCCCCTGGTTCGATTTTGCCAATTAAAGAACTTGGTGCCTCTTGATTTTATGCATCAGTTTGGAATAGATTTGTGCAGAATTATTGAAGTTATAGTGTCCATAAAAAAGTGATATATATATATAAAGTGTTGAACTGGGGGGGGGGGGGGGGTTGGATTCTGGGAGTCATGATCGGCGTAGATCAGCAACGATTTTCCAGAAATTCCAACATAGGCTAGAATGTAATAAGTAGTATTTCTTACGAAATCTACCTAAAAGCATACCTCAATTGAAAACGCATTTCCAGCAATTAACGCTCATAGACAGTACTGAAACCGAATTACTTTGCGTGTCAATGTAAATAAACGTTGAATTTTCTGCAGACTCTGTTCTATAGCAAGATTCTTGTAGCGCACCTCAGTGATGTATATCAGTTTCAAATTGTTTGAAATAGTGTAACATCATTAAAATACACTGCAACCAATTTTTCCCAATTTTTACAGGAACAATAACGTAACGGGATTATTTTGAATGACCCTGTAAAAGAACTATAAATGCTACACACTTCGTTTTCAATACGGAACATGCGAAGGTAAGCTTAAATAACATATAATAATTACATGGCAATCCGAATATATTTACTCGAGTTAGTTAGAGCTCGGACAGACAGACGGACGGTTTGACAAAACCAAATTCATAAAATACTTTTTCAACTATGCATTGAATGGAATTCTTGCAATGTAATCTGCATTAAGCTCTTTTTTCGGTCTAAAGGAAAATTTTAATCGTGAAAAGTATCATGAGATCAGGAGGGGTGTTTTTGATGAAAGCAAAGTAGTATTTCTTTGCAATGAAATAAAATTCCAACCATCGAAATATTTGAAATTCATATTGATTTTCAAGGGTAAAAATAAATGAATAAATAAATAAATAAATAAATAAAAAATGAAGTCTAATTGTAATATTTCATGCAAGTATTTCTTAATGCTTGTGGAGAAAAGTAATTTAAGTCACTTACCATTTCGTTATAATTCATCTGTATGTATTTGAAAATAGTATATAGTAATCATGCGTGTACTTGTGTAATATAACATTTGCTCTTTACCGCAATTTTCTTTATTGTTTAATAATACATGTATTAAGCATTGTAAAATATCTTAAATATAAGTATAGAGAAAAATATTTCCTGGTTTATTTTCTTTATTCATAGGCTTTTTATAATGATGAAAGTGATAATGCTGTGTCTTTTAATGATACAATCTTTCTATACAGATATTATTTTTCAGATAATTTTTTTTGAAAACTTTGATATTTTGTTTAAAATAATTAAAAACTAAAATTTTAAACTTATTTAATATTTGATGTAACACATGAACCACTTGCCCGATTGCGTTATCTGTTTCTTTTTTTTTTTTTTTTTTTAATTGAGCAGAAAATATTTCTGGTTAATTCATCTTAAGGATTTATAAATATATTACTTATAAAATTTATAAGTAAATAAGAAAGCAAAATGATGCCTCAAGCATAGATTATGAAAAACTTTCCAACACTTCCAGAAAACATTAACAAATCTTCGCTGTTTAGTAAGGTAAATAAAATACCTAAGTAAACATTTTAAAAAGCGCAAAACACATTTAAAAGCCAGATTTCGGCAATTACAGGTCTCCAATTTTTTTGTGCAGCCCTGTATATAATCTATAGGTCTGTATATACTCTATATAGTATGCTACAATTTAGTTAAGTAAGGAAACACATAACACAGTTGAATATTCGCCTTCAGCAATTTCTACCAATAGACGGAAACATATTTGAATTATTTTGTGCCACTCTGTATATTCCTTAAGATTTTTGTACACGTCACATATTAAGCTAAAGTTTAATTCAGGCAAAACACGGTATAAACTACTGAACTCACTATTCTAGAAATTTTCATACATACGCCACGTATCCTGTTTTTGCTTGGCCCTGTTTATGATTTTATTTATATTCAACAAAAGTTTTTTAGTATACTAAATATATTTCACGTTCAACATGCATAACTCGATTAAAAAAAAAAAAAAAAAAAAAAAAAAAAAAACCTTTAAGCAATTTACGCTGATACGTAGTAATGATTACGAATGCTTTTGTGTAACCCTGTATATGATCTATAGCATTTATACATACGACATAATATGCAAAAATTTAGTTAAACGAATACCTAACTGAAAGCGCACTTCCAGCAACTATCGATTATAGATAATACTTTGGTACTGTATTAGAAATCTTTTGCGCGTCCCTGTAAATGAACGACAAACGCTACGCTATGCACATCATATTACACAACAGGTATCTTGTAGTAAACCTCAGTAACGTATATCAATTTCATTATGTTTGAAATAGTGTAACGTAATTAAAATACACTGCAAACAGTTTTTCTCCGTAGACCATTATGCAACGGATTGTTACTTTTGTGTGGCCATGTAAATGAATGATAAATGCTTTACACGCCATATTATGCAGAAAACATGTTTTAGTGCATCTCACAAATTGATATCAATTTCATTATGTTTGTAATAGTGTAACATAATTAAAATTCATTTTCCTCATAGACCATAAGATAAAGGAATTCTTTTGAGTTTCCCTGTAAGTATCCTGTAGTACACTTCACTGACGTATATCAATTTTAATATATTTGAAATAGTGTAACATCATTAAAAGACACTACAGAGGATTTTCCACCACAGATCATAATGTCCCCCTGTAAACGAAGTATAAATGTTACATACTTCATTTTCAATACTGAACATGTCATTACATATATGAGTAACATATATTAATTGCATGTCAATAGGAGTATATTTACGTGAGTTAGAGCACGGACAGACAGACAGATAGACGGCCTGAGGAACCAAAATCTTAAACACTTTTCAACTATGTTAGAAAGTGTTTGAGAGTGATTTCTTCACTTCGAGAAATATTTTCAAAATTTTCACATGAAGTAAAAAATTCTATAGACAGTTTATTAAAAACAAAACATAAAACTCTGTACAAAATTTCATGCATACTACATCATGCAAAAAAGTTTATATATGTCAGTTTAAACAGGACAGATAATGACAAAATCCATTCTGAGATAAATGGTAGTTAGTAGATGGTAGTTAGTTTATGGCATGTAAGTAGAACACAAAAACTGTTATATCTGATGATGTAATCATCGTAGAAATCCGCGTTTTGCTTTACTTAATTTATTTAATTTGTTGTATTTTAGAAAAATAAAAAATGCATTTTTTGAAAATTTTGACACCCTACCCTTATTTTAAGTTTGAGTTCTTTTTCTTTTTTTTAAATTGACATATAAAATATACAATTTTGAATATTAGGAAGTGATGTTGCAATGTGCTCCCCCTCCCTCCCTTTCTTCATGCCTCTAATTACGACATTAAGTTTCATAATAATTTATATATCTTGTATTCGATATATAGGATGAGTAAACACCTTTACTTGAGCGCCACTACTTCGAAAAGAAATCTTGCCTTATTTAATCGCAGATAATATATTAAAATTATGTGATTATATAAGGTAAAGATTATTATTTAAAAACAGTGGTGCTCGAATGTAGGGTTCGTACGTACCCTGGATATATTAATAGATATTAGTAACTTCAGTTCCAAATCGTAGGGGTCCGAGAAGACGCACGAAATATGAAAAGGAGTCCATGGTCACCAAAATTCTATGAATTGGTGTTGTAGACTATATAAAAGTGCGTGGCCAAAATATATATCTAATAATAAACTATTGTGCAAAACTTAAGCAACAAACACAAAAAAATAATTTCTGAACAGAGTACTCAAAAGGAAATTCTATAAACAGCAAGTGTAGAAAATAGGTACTACCCTAACAGCACAGACAGTCGATGTGAAGTCTTCTTGACATCAAAAATTGTCACAATTGTCACAGTCACTACAATGAACAGAAATGTGATATCTTTCATTCGTCTCATTTTTACTCTCATTTGGTCACTCCACTAAACAGTCACCAGGTGACTTTACAATGAAGTAATTGACACAGTGACATAGTGATACATTGACACAGTGACTTGAGAATCACAAGGTGACTTCACTGTAATGTCACCTGATGGTCCAATACAAAGTGACAGTCACAGTGACTTTTCAATGTTAACAATCATTTGAGATTAATAATAAGTCAGTGAAATATCCCATACTTTGATCCACCGTAGCGATTATGACACTTCTAACCATGTGTGACGTCAATGGGACTTCACATCGACTGGCCATGCTGTTAGGGTAGTACCTCTTTTCTACACTTGCTCTTTATAGAATTTCTTTTTGAGTACTCACGTGTTCAGAAATTAGCATAAAAAAATGAATATATGTCAAATAAAATAAAAGCATATCAATTATGGCATTTGTTAAACATTGCATTTATAATATTAACCTAAAACAAATTGTTACATAAAACATTATGTATGTGTAAATGCATATGTGTGCATAGAATTTTCCCTATTTGTTTATATGTGATAAGAAAAGAAAAAATGGGTAAGTGTGATCGAAGATAGCACAAAGGGTTTCGTTTAATATTCCTTTCAAAACACTTTATCCTTTCTTTAATAAATTCAAATAAATATAATTTAGCAACAACGACAAAAAAAAGTCATGTTTTTTATAAAGTAAAAATTTACCGGTCTATTTTTTCCGTTTTTTCGAAAATCTAAACCAGCCGGATAGCGGGCGAAACCCGCTATTATATTCTGTCATAATAATATCCGTCATACGGACTAAATGCGATATTTAAAAAATATATAATTTCAAAATTAAACTTGTTGGACGCCTTTAAAATGTTAAAGTATGCGAATATTTCCATAATCGGGTTTTTATCATGATTCAATATATTCCTCAAATTCATATATTTACTATTCTCTATTATTCATATAGATACTCGCTTTGTATTATTCTCAAACATCTGCAAAAATTCGTTCAACTTCCAATAGGACGTCAGATTTTCTTTTTAATTCTCTAATGACGTGATATTAATCTGCTTTGTGTACATCCACATACTCATACTCCTTGTATTATTGAGAAATCTTAGACATTTTCCGTTTTATTACGACTATGACGTCAATCAATTTTATTTCATATTTATCTTTTTTCCAATTGGTGAAACTTTTTATTTCATTTCCATTTTTCACATGAAAATCGTATGATAGAAAATTAATTATTGTAGAAAGAATTTCATTGTGCATTTTAAATTTTTGGCATCTGCTATAACGAAAAATGTTTAAATTTAATAGGAAAAGGCTGTTAGAATTTTGGTTTTTTATCTCTATTTATTGAAATAATACGAATTTTTCAAATTTTAATATTTTGAGCTCTTCACAGCTAGTATTCATCTATATACACGAAGTTTCAACTTTGTAAGTTGCATACTTTTTGAGAATGGCTCTGTGACGGACAGACAACGAAGCGGGAGTAATACACTGCAAAAAATAACTGTTGATTTTACAGTATAAAACTGGCCCCCAGCTGCCAGTATTATACCGTAAAATTAACAGTATTAAACAGTAAAATAAGCAGTAATACGCTGCCGCGCAAGCAGTAATACGCTACCGCGCAGCGCATGCGCGGTAGCGTATTACTGCTTGCGCGGCAGCGTATTACTGCTTATTTTACTGTTTAATACTGTTAATTTTACGGTATAATACTGGCAGCTGGGGGCCAGTTTTATACTGTAAAATCAACAGTTATTTTTTGCAGTGTAGGGTTTCGTGAGATGAACGAAACCCTAAAAAGGGCAAATACTTATTGCGATAAACGCTAATCAATGCAAATAAAGAATTTTTAAACAGCATCTAATGGCATATTAAATAAACATGTGCATTCGTCACGCATGAAAATGTCGTTAAAAATTATAAAAAACTGCTATGGGAATTCTGTAAAATTAATTTTAACATATCAGGAAACTGGTTGTATAAGGGATGTTGTTTTTAACCATTGGGAAAATGGTTGTTGTTTTCGGTCGAGAATGTACCTCTTGGCGTCGTCACTTTATTTTTTTAACAGTTTTTAACGAAATTCGGTAACTTTAGAAGAATTTTTCTTTGAATAGGCAATAGAAATGCATAAAATCGTTACAAAAATATTAAAGATACAAAAAGGATAGGTGCAAACTATCAGATATGAAAAAAAGCCGAATTCAAAAATGGACGTCGGATGAGAAATCGTCTTATAAAGCAAAAAACGTGGTCTTCAACTTTAATTTCCTCAAAATACCTTTAGCTCAGACATCAATCTAAACAAGAGTTAAAGTAATTGTAGGAAGGACCCGACAAAATATTTGGGTATATTGGTTAACATATATTGGTTAGCACTTTCCCTTTTATTTGCACGACTTAATGTTACTCAATAGCGTTCAGTTGCTTCTCTTATCAACTTACTCTTTAAGCAATTCTGCCAGACAGTATGTTGTTAAATATCATTATGTATCGCGCAACGTTTGTCGTTTGCTGGTTGAAACATCTGCGACATCGACATGCGATGATGGAAAGGCGCATTGCTTACAATCGAATGACGAATGCCTTCAACGCTGTCAGGGGTGCGATGGAGAGATTGATTGTGTAGATAGTTCAGACGAATATTTTTTTGAGGGCAGAGAACACCAAGATCTCTTCAACTGTAGCAATGCAAAATGTGCTTATCTGTAGATGGTTCCGACGAATATATATATATTTTAAGCTTTCGGAACATTTTCCCAATGGTTGTTGTAATTTGTTAAATTACAATTTTTTTTTATTTATTTTTTTTTTTTTTTTTTTTTGTATATGTTTAACTTAAAAATGTCTGGAAATTAAATAAACCCAAATTTTATGTTTATTTTTCTCATTTGCTAATGCAATGGGTCTAATGGATCACATTTTAAGGTGTCAATTTTCATTCTGAATGGGATACAATTTGTTTGAAAATTTCTCTTGAGTTTATATGCAGAATGTTAGTGAATCGGACCTATGTCCAGAAAAGAAAAAAACAAGTTGGAAATTGTACGTCAAACGTGACAAACGAGGTGCGTTCGTACTGTAGATAGTTATATAAATATTCAGATCTTGATGATTTTTAATTCTGTGAAATGAATTATATCGTCTGCAGATTAATTTCTGTCATAAAATAAGTATCTCGGTCGCTTGACGATTAAACTTCGAAAGCTCCTATAACAAAAAAGCACCGATTTTTTTTTTTTAAATTCAAATTTCTTAATAAATATTTTTATTAATATCTCTTAAAGTTTTGATTCGATTTTTATACAATTTGAAATGTCTCGACAAAATTCTGCAAAGATAATATATCTTAAATCTCAAACCATTCGGTTGGGTAGTTTTTGCGTTGTTATATGCGGACGGACGGACGGACAGACAGACGGACGGACGGACGGACGGACGGACGTACCAAGCGACGACAATAGGTGCTACGTATTTATATAATTACGAACGCACCTAAAAAGAGAGAAAGAAACAACTGACATCCAACGACAGGAAATTCCATTACAGAAACCGCTCTGTGACAATAACTTACAGTGTTTACAAAAAGGCATATCTGTGTCACTTGACCCACACAAGGCCATTTTAAAGCCCATTTATAGCTGAGTAGCGTCTGTAGAGATTTATGTTTGAAACAGTAGCTTTATCTTGAATTTTGTAAACTTTGGAAATGTTGAAGATATCCACAAAACTAACATCCTGTTCAAATGAAATACCAGGGGCGAGGCATTCTGAAAACCGATTCTCTCTCCCACTCCTCTTCTGGTCAAGTGATTTCAGATGAGATAACAAGTCTTTTGTAGATAACAAGCTGTCCTTACCCCCGTCATCCTGCGGAAACTACAAAGGTATGCGGTAGTCTGTAAGTAATAGATATGTATATCAGGGGGGGAACTCAATCGTCCCCGAAGAGTGAAGACAGGAAACTTTGACTGATGACGTAGAATGGTCCTTCTCGGTTCTTCTTAGAAAGTTTTTTTTTTTTTTTTTCTAGGGTGGGTGTTATGTGTTTTTCAATATTCGTGTTTTATTTCAATATATCAAATTTAGTATAAAAAATTAAACTTTTAAAAAGGGTGAATAAATGAATTGCTTTTTGAATGATTGTTTTTGTTTTTTGAATGAACTGGTAATCATTTTAGCAATACAAAATCATATTAAATAGATTTAGATTATCGTAATATCACAATAAGCAAACTAGAGATACACAGAATGTTATTTTTGCCGAATATAGAATATTCAATTAAATTTTGCATTGAAGATGCGGTATTCACTTAATATTTAAATTTCAAGATTAATCTTTCTTTCGGGAGGAGACACATTAAAAAAATTTTTGACGTGTATTCAATATATTTATTTAAAAAAATTAAAAAAATTGAAGCTTTAGCATGAAAATTAAGTATTATTAAAATAAAATACAAACAATTTTAATACATTTATTTTTACACTCTAGGTAGAAATACAATGACTTATTTTTAAATTGAATTTAAAAAAATAATTTTAAGGTTTTGAAAATAATTTAAAAGACAGAATTTTTTTCTTGATTTGGTTATACTTTGTTAATTCTTAGGCTTTGTTTGCAATTTCTATTAATTTTATAGAGAGATATAAAAGTCATTGTTCTATGTTTTACCAAAACGGCCAATGCACATTGACATTTATATCATAAAAATTCTATATATATATATATATATGATTTTGTGTTCTCTTCCTCTAGAAGCCGCAACTTTCTCTTTAATTTTTTTAAATTCAGCTATTGTTTCTCTTCTATAACGAAGAGTTCTTAATTTTGTGAAATAATTTTGAATGCACCATGTTTTTCTTTCTTTAATATAGATAATTCAGATCTTGTACATTTTAACTAAAAATTTAAATTCTGGACATCTTTTAAGAGCATTTCACGTTTTCGGCAATCTTCTCTGTCACTAATCTCATTTGTATCATCTTCACTGATAATATCTGCAATGTAGGTTTTTACAGGACTCAAATCATTTAATCCATCTTGCACATCTTTCATAATTTTTCGCTTTTTTTAACACTTCCCAACATAGTTGAAAAGTGTTTAGGAATTCGGTTTGTCTGTACGTCTGTCTGTCCGTGCGCTAACTTGCATAAATATTTTCAGATTATCATGAAATTGTTATATGTTATTGAGGTTTACTATGGCATGTTCGGTATTGAATATGAAGTGTGTAGCACATATAGTTTTTTACAGGGCACGCAAAATAATTCCGTTTCATAACGGTAAGTGGGGAAAAATCATTTGCGGTTTATTTTAATGATGTTACACTATTCCAAACAAATTGAAAATGATATATATCAGAGAGGTACACTACAAGAGGCTTACGATAGACTATTGTGTGCATAGCATTTATATCCCCTTTACAGGGACACTCAAAAGTTTTTCGTTACATTACGGTCTATGCAGAAAAATTGTTTGCGGATTATTTTAATAATGTTTCACTATTCCAAACATATTGAAATCGATATATATCACTGAGGTGCATTACAAGATGCTTACTGCAGAATATTGTGTGTATTGCATCGTTCATTTACAGGAACACGCAAAAGAATTCAGTTAAAGTTGTGTTAACAGTAATTGCTGGGAGTGCATTTTCAATTGTTGAACGCGTTTTTATATTTAACTCATTTTTTGCCTATTACTTGGTGTGTATAAATTCTATTCATCATATACAGGCAGCACAAAAACTTCTCGAGAACATTTCCGTTTGCTAATGGAAATTCCAGGAGGGAATTCTAAACTACGCGTTTCCTAACTTAACTAAAATTTAGCATTCTATGTAGTGTATATACAAACCTATATATCTTATACAGGACTGCACAAAAAAATTGGGATAATTTCCAAATATTGTAATTAATTCCTGAAATTGGGTTTTTAAATATGTTATTCATTTTCTAATTGGTTTACTTAGATATCATCTTTCACCTTAATAAACAGTAAATATTTGATTTATTTTTTTTTTTTTTTTTTTTGGCAGTGTTGAAAAAGTGTTACACAATCTATGCTTGACGCATGATTTTTCGTTCTTGTTGTCTTTCTGCGCTAGGCGTTACTTGCTCCTCGTTATTCGCTCAAACCTCTGACATTTGAAAATAATAATAATAATAATAAATAAATGATTTTATTTAAACTGTCGAATTAAGATGTGTAAATACTTGATTATCTTATAGAGATACTATAAATATCATTAGAGCTTATTCTTTATGGTACATAAGTCATTTGTAGATGCTCAAACGAACGGCACTTGCAGAATGTCGGGAATGTTTGTATGAGGGGCTGTATACAAACTGTCAAATTACTATCTCTTTTAGCAAAATGCCATATAACAAAGCTCAGAATAATGCTATAACAAATGTTTTAGCATCTGAAATGTCCTTGTATGACGCTGAAACCTCAGAAATTAAAAAAAATAATAATAAAAATAATAATAAATAACTTATTTTATTGATATTGTCAAATTAAGTTCTAAAAATATTTTATTATCATATAAAGATACAATAAATATCATTAGAACTTATTGTTTTTGGTAAATAAGTCATTTGTAGACGCTCAAACGAACGGCACTTGCAGAATGTCGAGAATACTTGTACGAGGGGCTGTATACAAACTGTCAAATTAAGATGTGTAAATATTTGATTATCTTATAAAGAAGCTATAAATATCATTAGAGCTTATTCTTTTTGGTACATAAGTCATTTGTAGACGCTCAAACGAACGGCACTTGCAGAATGTCGAGAATACTTGTACGCGGGGCAATATACAAACTGTCAAATTAAGATGCGTAAATACTTGATTATCTTATAAAGAAGCTATAAATATCATTAGAGCTTATTCTTTTTGGTACATAAGTCATTTGTAGACGCTCAAACGAACGGCACTTGCAGAATGTCGAGAATGCTTGTACGAGGGGCTGTATACAAACTGTCAAATTAAGATGTGTAAATCCTTGATTGTCTTATAAAGAAGCTATAAATATCATTAGAGCTTATTCTTTTTGGTACATAAGTCATTTGTAGACGCTCAAACGAACGGCACTTGCAAAATGTCGAGAATGCTTGTACGAGGGGCTGTATACAAACTGTCAAATTAAGATGTGTAAATATTTGATTATCTTATAAAGAAGCTATAAATATCATTAGAGCTTATTCTTTTTGGTACATAAGTCATTTGTAGACGCTCAAACGAACGGCACTTGCAAAATGTCGAGAATGCTTGTACGAGGGGCTGTATACAAACTGTCAAATTAAGATGTGTAAATACTTGATTATCTTATAAAGAAGCTATAAAAATCATTAGAACTTATTCTTTTTGGTACATAAGTCATTTGTAGACGCTCAAACGAACGGCACTTGCAAAATGTCGAGAATGCTTGTACGAGGGGCTGTATACAAACTGTCAAATTAAGATGCGTAAATATTTGTTTATCTTATAAAGAAGCTATAAATATCATTAGAGCTTATTCTTTTTGGTACATAAGTCATTTGTAGACGCTCAAACGAACGGCACTTGCAAAATGTCGAGAATGCTTGTACGAGGGGCTGTATACAAACTGTCAAATTAAGATGTGTAAATACTTGATTATCTTATAAAGAAGCTATAAATATCATTAGAGCTTATTCTTTTTGGTACATAAGTCATTTGTTGACGCTCAAACGAACGGCACTTGCAGAATGTCGGGAATGTTTGTATGAGGGGCTGTATACAAACTGTCAAATTATTATCTCTTTTAGCAAAATGCCAAATAACAAAGCTCAGAATAATGCTATAACAAAAATTTTAGCATCTGAAATGTCCTTGAATGACGCTCAAACCTCAGAAATTAAAAAAAAAATAATAATAAATAACTTATTTTATTGATATTGTCAAATTAAGTTCTAAAAATACTTTATCATCATATAAAGATACTATAAATATCATTAGAACTTATTGTTTCTGGTAAATAAGTCATTCGTAGACGCTCAAACGAACAGCACCTGCAGGAAGTCGGGAATGTTTGTATGAGGGGCTGTATACAAACTGTCAAATTAAAATGTGTAAATACTTGATTATCTTTTACAGAAACTATAAATATCATTAGAGCTTATTCTTTTTGGTAAATAAGTCATTTGTAGACGATCAAACGAACAGCACCTGCAAAAAGTCGAGAAAGTTTGTTTGAATGGACAGTATACAAACTGTCAAATTGAAACCTATTATCAAAAAATGGCACCTAACTAGGCTAAGAATGATGCTATAACAAAAACTTTGGAATCTGAAATGTCCTCGAATGACGCTGAAACCTCAGATTTTAAAAAAAATTAAAAATAATAAATATTTTATGTAATTTAAACTGTCAAATTAACATCTGTAAATATATGATTATCTTATAAAGAAGCTATAAATATCATTAGAGCTTATTCTTTTTGGTACATAAGTCATTTGTAGACGCTCAAACGAACGGCACTTGCAGAATGTCGAGAATACTTGTACGCGGGGCAATATACAAACTGTCAAATTAAGATGCGTAAATACTTGATTATCTTATAAAGAAGCTATAAATATCATTAGAGCTTATTCTTTTTGGTACATAAGTCATTTGTAGACGCTCAAACGAACGGCACTTGCAGAATGTCGAGAATGCTTGTACGAGGGGCTGTATACAAACTGTCAAATTAAGATGTGTAAATCCTTGATTGTCTTATAAAGAAGCTATAAATATCATTAGAGCTTATTCTTTTTGGTACATAAGTCATTTGTAGACGCTCAAACGAACGGCACTTGCAAAATGTCGAGAATGCTTGTACGAGGGGCTGTATACAAACTGTCAAATTAAGATGTGTAAATATTTGATTATCTTATAAAGAAGCTATAAATATCATTAGAGCTTATTCTTTTTGGTACATAAGTCATTTGTAGACGCTCAAACGAACGGCACTTGCAAAATGTCGAGAATGCTTGTACGAGGGGCTGTATACAAACTGTCAAATTAAGATGTGTAAATACTTGATTATCTTATAAAGAAGCTATAAAAATCATTAGAACTTATTCTTTTTGGTACATAAGTCATTTGTAGACGCTCAAACGAACGGCACTTGCAAAATGTCGAGAATGCTTGTACGAGGGGCTGTATACAAACTGTCAAATTAAGATGCGTAAATATTTGTTTATCTTATAAAGAAGCTATAAATATCATTAGAGCTTATTCTTTTTGGTACATAAGTCATTTGTAGACGCTCAAACGAACGGCACTTGCAGAATGTCGAGAATACTTGTACGCGGGGCAATATACAAACTGTCAAATTAAGATGCGTAAATACTTGATTATCTTATAAAGAAGCTATAAATATCATTAGAGCTTATTCTTTTTGGTACATAAGTCATTTGTAGACGCTCAAACGAACGGCACTTGCAGAATGTCGAGAATACTTGTACGCGGGGCAATATACAAACTGTCAAATTAAGATGCGTAAATACTTGATTATCTTATAAAGAAGCTATAAATATCATTAGAGCTTATTCTTTTTGGTACATAAGTCATTTGTAGACGCTCAAACGAACGGCACTTGCAGAATGTCGAGAATGCTTGTACGAGGGGCTGTATACAAACTGTCAAATTAAGATGTGTAAATCCTTGATTGTCTTATAAAGAAGCTATAAATATCATTAGAGCTTATTCTTTTTGGTACATAAGTCATTTGTAGACGCTCAAACGAACGGCACTTGCAAAATGTCGAGAATGCTTGCACGAGGGGCTGTATACAAACTGTCAAATTAAGATGTGTAAATATTTGATTATCTTATAAAGAAGCTATAAATATCATTAGAGCTTATTCTTTTTGGTACATAAGTCATTTGTAGACGCTCAAACGAACGGCACTTGCAAAATGTCGAGAATGCTTGTACGAGGGGCTGTATACAAACTGTCAAATTAAGATGTGTAAATACTTGATTATCTTATAAAGAAGCTATAAAAATCATTAGAACTTATTCTTTTTGGTACATAAGTCATTTGTAGACGCTCAAACGAACGGCACTTGCAAAATGTCGAGAATGCTTGTACGAGGGGCTGTATACAAACTGTCAAATTAAGATGCGTAAATATTTGTTTATCTTATAAAGAAGCTATAAATATCATTAGAGCTTATTCTTTTTGGTACATAAGTCATTTGTAGACGCTCAAACGAACGGCACTTGCAGAATGTCGGGAATGTTTGTATGAGGGGCTGTATACAAACTGTCAAATTATTATCTCTTTTAGCAAAATGCCATATAACAAAGCTCAGAATAGTGCTATAACAAATGTTTTAGCATCTGAAATGTCCTTGTATGACGCTGAAACCTCAGAAATTTAAAAAAATATAATAAAAAAAATAATAAATAACTTATTTTATTGATATTGTCAAATTAAGTTCTACAAATATTTTATTATCATATAAAGATACTATAAATATCATTAGAACTTATTGTTTTTGGTACATAAGTCATTTGTAGACGCTGAAACGAACGGCACTTGCAGAATGTCGAGAATGCTTGTACGAGGGGCAATATACAAACTGTCAAATTAAGATGCGTAAATACTTGATTATCTTATAAAGAAGCTATAAAAATCATTAGAGCTTATTCTTTTTGGTACATAAGTCATTTGTAGACGCTCAAACGAACGGCACTTGCAGAATGTCGAGAATGCTTGTACGAGGGGCTGTATACAAACTGTCAAATTAAGATGTGTAAATCCTTGATTGTCTTATAAAGAAGCTATAAATATCATTAGAGCTTATTCTTTATGGTACATAGTCATTTGTAGACGCTCAAACGAACGGCACTGTTAGAATATCGGGAATGTTTGTATAAGGGGCTGTATACAAACTGTCAAATTACTATCTCTTTTAGCAAAATGCCATATAACAAAGCTCAAAATAAAGCTATAACAAATATTTTAGCATCTGAAATGTCCTTGTATGACGCTCAAACCTCAGAGATTTAAAAAAATAATAATAAAAATAATAATAAATAACTTATTTTATTGATATTGTCAAATTAAGTTCTAAAAATATTTTATTAGCATATAAAGATACAATAAATATCATTAGAACGTATTGTTTTTGGTAAATAAGTCATTTGTAGACGCTCAAACGAACGGCACTTGCAGAATGTCGAGAATACTTGTACGAGGGGCTGTATACAAACTGTCAAATTAAGATGTGTAAATATTTGATTATCTTATAAAGAAGCTATAAATATCATTAGAGCTTATTCTTTTTGGTACATAAGTCATTTGTAGACGCTCAAACGAACGGCACTTGCAGAATGTCGCGAATACTTGTACGCGGGGCAATATACAAACTGTCAAATTAAGATGCGTAAATACTTGATTATCTTATAAAGAAGCTATAAATATCATTAGAGCTTATTCTTTTTGGTACATAAGTCATTTGTAGACGCTCAAACGAACGGCACTTGCAGAATGTCGAGAATGCTTGTACGAGGGGCTGTATACAAACTGTCAAATTAAGATGTGTAAATACTTGATTATCTTATAAAGAAGCTATAAATATCATTAGAGCTTATTCTTTTTGGTACATAAGTCATTTGTAGACGTTCAAACGAACGGCACTTGCAAAATGTCGAGAATGCTTGTACGAGGGGCTGTATACAAACTGTCAAATTAAGATGTGTAAATACTTGATTATCTTATAAAGAAGCTATAAATATCATTAGAGCTTATTCTTTTTGGTACATAAGTCATTTGTAGACGCTCAAACGAACAGCACTTGCAGAATGTCGAGAATGCTTGTACGAGGGGCTGTATACAAACTGTCAAATTAAGATGTGTAAATATTTGATTATCTTATAAAGAAGCTATAAATATCATTAGAGCTTATTCTTTTTGGTACATAAGTCATTTGTAGACGCTCAAACGAACGGCACTTGCAGAATGTCGGGAATGTTTGTATGAGGGGCTGTATACAAACTGTCAAATTATTATCTCTTTTAGCAAAATGCCATATAACAAAGCTCAGAATAATGCTATAACAAAAATGTTAGCATCTGAAATGTCCTTGAATGACGCTCAAACCTCAGAAATTAAAAAAAATAATAATAATAAATAACTTATTTTATTGATATTGTCAAATTAAGTTCTAAAAATACTTTATCATCATATAAAGATACTATAAATATCATTAGAACTTATTGTTTCTGGTAAATAAGTCATTCGTAGACGCTCAAACGAACAGCACCTGCAGGAAGTCGGGAATGTTTGTATGAGGGGCTGTATACAAACTGTCAAATTAAAATGTGTAAATACTTGATTATCTTTTACAGAAACTATAAATATCATTAGAGCTTATTCTTTTTGGTAAATAAGTCATTTGTAGACGATCAAACGAACAGCACCTGCAAAAAGTCGAGAAAGTTTGTTTGAATGGACAGTATACAAACTGTCAAATTGAAACCTATTATCAAAAAATGGCACCTAACTAGGCAAAGAATGATGCTATAACAAAAACTTTGGAATCTGAAATGTCCTCGAATGACGCTGAAACCTCAGATTTAAAAAAAAATTAAAAATAATAAATATTTTATGTAATTTAAACTGTCAAATTAACATCTGTAAATATATGATTATCTTATAAAGAAGCTATAAATATCATTAGAGCTTATTCTTTTTGGTACAGAAGTCATTTGTAGACGCTCAAACGAACGGCACTGTTAGAATGTCGGGAATGTTTGTATGAGGGGCAGTATACAAACTGTGCAAATTATTATCTCTTATAGCTAAATGCCATATAACACGGCTAAGAATGATGCTATAACAAAAATTTTGAAACCTGAAATATCCTTGAAAGACGCTCAAACCTCAGACGTTTAAAAAAAATTAAAAAATAATAAATAACTTATTTTATTTAAACTGTCAAATTAAGATTCGTAAATACTTGATTATTTTATAAAGAAACTATAAATATCATTAGAGCTTATTCTTTTTGGTAAATAAGTCATTTGTAACAGCACCTGCAGAAAGTCGGGAATGTTTGTATGAGGGGCTGTATACAAACTGTCAAATTATTAACTCTTTTAGCAAAATGCCATCTAACAAAGCTCAAAATGATTCTATAAAAAAAAAAAAAAATTAGCAACTGAAATGTCCTTGAATGACGCTCAAACCTCAGAAATTAAAAAAAATAATAAAATAATAATAAATAACTTATTTTATTGATATTGTCAAATTAAGTTCTAAAAATATTTTATCATCATATAAAGATACTATAAATATCATTAGAACTTATTGTTTTTGGTAAATAAGTTATTTGTAGACGCTCAAATGATCGTCACTTGCAGAATGTCGAGATTGTTTGTGCGAGGTACTCTTTACAAACTGTCAAATTTAGATGTGTAGATACATGATTATCTTATAAAGAAACTATAAATATCTTTAGAACTTATTCTTTTTGGTATATATGGTCATTTGTAGACGCTCAAACGAACAGTACTTGCAGAAAGTCGAGAATGTTTGTATGAGGAGTTGTATACAAACTGTCAAATTGAAATCTCTTATAAGATAATGCCACATAACTAGCTAAGAATGATGGTAGAATAAAAATTTTGGAATCTGAAATTTCCTCGAATGACGCTCAAACCTCAGTCGTTTTAAAAAATATAAATAATAAATAACAAATTGTATATAAACTGTCAACTTAAGATGTGTAAATACATGAGTATCTTATAAAGTTATTATTTATCTTTGAAAAAAGAATCTGTAATAACTGTGAAAATATTACTGTGGGAAAAAAACTTTTTAACGCTTGAACTATTACATTTCACGCTTAAATGCATGGTTTCAAAATAATTAATTTTGGGGGCCGTATACAATCTGTGATTTTAGACCTTTGGAAAAAATAATGCCTAATAAATGTGAAAATATTAGCGCGGAAACAAAACTTTTTAAAGCTCAAACGATTACTTTGAACGCTGTAAAGTATTGTATATTCAGAATTTCAAAATGTTTAATTTAAGGGGCTGTATGCAATCTGTGATTTTAGACCTTTGGAAAAAAACGATGCATTATAACTGTGAAAATATCACTGTTGAAAGAAAACTTTTCAAGGCTCAAACTATTATACTGGACGGGGACACTCAAAAGTATGGTATATACAGAATTTAAAAAAAAATTAATTTAGGGGGCTAAATACAAACTGTGATTTTAGTTCAATGCAAAAAATGAGTGTTCTATAAGTGTTAAAATAATAATGCTGATACAAAACTTTTTAACGCTCAATCAATTACTTTTATCGCTGTATCGTATAATATATTAAGAATTTCAAAATACTGAAATTAAAGGGCTGTATAGAACCTGTGAATTTTGCTGTCGGGAAAAATTAATACTTTTATAACTGTGAAAATAATGTCGCTCAAACAATTTTTTTTTGTCGCTCAAACGCGCTCAAATGACGCTCAAACCTATGCTGTTTTCAATTGTTAACTTCCATAAAGTCGGGGGGCCAACTTCACGTTTAATTGGCCCTCTGAGTCTATTTTCGCTTATAGCCTTTTTCTGTTTTTCGCTGAAATGAAAATTTTTGTCGCTCAAACACGCTCAAACGACGCTCAAACCGATGCTGCTTTCAGTTTTTAAATTCGATAATGTCGAGGGGCCAACTTCACGCGAAGTTAGCCCCCGAGTTTTATTTTGTTTCTAAACTTTGTAAAATTGTCGCTCAAACGAAAATTTTTGTCGCTTAAACGCGCTCAAACGACGCTCAAACCTATGCTGTTTTCAGTTTTTTAATTCTGTAAAGTCAAGGGGCTAACTTCACGGACCTCATGATTGGTTGTTCATGGAAGTAGCTTCTCTGCTGCATTCCACAAATCAGTTGTTCGGTGAAAAAATGAGTTGCTCACTTGTTTTTAATGCTTTTAATCAATGTTTTTAGCATCATAATTTTGTTTTATTTATTTATTGAATTTGTAAATTAATGAATGCAAGCAATATAATTTTTTTTTTCTTCTTTGTGTTGAATCTAGAACAAAAAGGCTTCTGAGCAGGAATTCTTAAAACAGGACACACTGTTCTCAAAAAGGGCAATCTGTCACCCTGTTTCCAAAAACATATTTTGAACTGGATTGTTTAGAGTCCCCTTTTATCAGTAGAATTTCATGATATTTTTTTCACAACCAATTGATAAATTTTGCAATATCTTTGAGAGAAGAGTTTAGTGATTTTTTCCTACAACTGATCGAAAAATTTTGAGATAATTTTCCCATGACAAATTGAAGAATTTCACATTTTTTTTTCTAACAACCAACTGATGAATTTGCACTCCCCTCCCCCCTCAATTGATTGATGAATTTCATGATATTTTGCTTCTATCCATTGGCGAATTTTTATAGCTTTTTCTTGCCAATCGCCGAATTTTGCCTTTCCCCTACAAATGACTGAAGCATTCTGCGATTTTTTCCAACAATTGAATGAAGAATTTTACAACTTTTTCCCCACAACCCATTGACAAATTTCATATTTCCCTTCTATCAATGGACAAATTCCATGGTTTTTCCCGCGACTGATCGACGAATTTCATGATTTTTTCCCCCTGCGACTGACTGCCGAATTTTGCATTTTTCTCATGAACAATTGGTAAATTTCTGGATTTTTTCCCACAACTTATTGGCAAAACTCACAGGTTTTTAATTCTAGCGATCACCGAATGAATTTCACGATTTTTTTCCCCTGCGATTGACTGAAGAATTTCATGATTTTTTTCACATTTTTAAATGAAACAAATTAAGCTTTGGTTATTTTGCATTCTGGATAGACGGACGTCAGATAACGGATACTATGCTGTAGTAAGTATTTGGCAAAATTCCAAATATTCAGCTAAACATACATTAACTATTCGGTTGAATACAGAATACCAAATATTCAGTTGACCAAATAATTCTATATTTCAGGGTTTAAAAGTATTAAAAAGTTAAATTTTAAAACAATTTAACATAATATTTAACAGATAACTTCCAATTTGACTAAGAAGACCTTTTCACAAGTAAACTTTACACTAAAAAACCCTATGCTTTTAGTTATTACTTAAGAAGAGGATAGTCTTAAAACTTTAAACTTCAGGGTTTTTTTATTTAATTAAAATAAATGAATAAAATTTTCTTATTTCCTAAAACAAATATTTTAAAATTGAAGAGAAATTTTGAAGGAATTGGTAGAAAAATTTTACAGTCATATAGTGTATTTGTCAGGAAGGAACTAAAGTTAAAAATAAATAAGTAACACAATCTATTCAAATAGTGGTAACGCAGCAAGAATAACTTTCCTGCTCCTTTTGATTTAGTAAAGAAGATTTTAAATACCCCAGAGAGCAGAGTCTGGAGTGGGAGATCTTTGTCAGAGATTGTAAACACACAGGGTGTTCCTAAAATCTTGGAAAAACTTTCAAAAGAGATAATGTGGTCAGCCCAAAAAAATATTTTAAACAGGAAACCAGCACTGCAATCCACTTATTCCATCATAAATACAATACATTCAGACAAAAAAAACAGGTTATGTTATCACAAGATAAACTGAATTTTCGTTCACAACTTTGCAATAATAAAGATATTTTAGTGAGATTTTCATCATACTATCTTTGCTTGTATGAAATGTGATGATATCATTGGAAGTTAAAATAAAAAGATTAAACTTTATGCCGATATATTACGGGTCCTCTTCCCGCTCTTATCCTATGGGGCATTATTTTTCTAATATCTCGTTTGCATTGAAAACAATTTTTTTTGCATTGGATAGCAGAGATCAATCTCTATTTCCGCCGTTGATTACATTTTAGATTTTCTTTGCGAATTTCTTTTAGGAAGATACTTTTACTTTCGAAACCGGTTCCGAAAGTGAAAGTATCTTCGTAAAAAAAATCTGCAAAGAAAATCGAAAAAGTAATCAACGGCAGAAATAGATTGATCTTTGCTATCCAATGCAAAAAAAAAAATCTTTTAAAAATATTCAAATACAAACGAGAAATTAGAAAAATAATGCTCCATAGGATCAACATTAGCGAGCAGATGTTTTCAAGTGTGTGAAGAGGACCCTTAAGAAATGAATAGACAATATGGTAAGAGCACAGATAAAAATATTGATGTTAAATGACAGAGAGCTTTTTCAAAGCCTCTAAAGCTCCTAACTAATCCTGGAATTTCATTTTCAGCTGTGAACTTGATGAAGTGATGGTTTGTGCAGCTGCCACTCGTTGTACTCCAGTATTAATTATGGATATACTTACAAGGAAGGTCTCCATAAGCGCATACTCAGAAAAATTTGAAGAAATTACAGAATGTTCTTCTCATGAGGGTATATACATCTATAAAAAAATTTTCTGCGGAACCTCGATATAACGTCCGTAAAAAAATTATTAAAATTTCGTTTATTTGGCGATTTATCCCTGGTTGGCGACGGAATGAAATTTAAAAAAATACGCTGTTATGGCAAATAATCTTTAAGGAAAAACTTTTTGTTGCTGAACTTGTTTATGTAAGTTTAACTTACATAATAAATAAATTTTTATAGCTACAATTTTGTGTACACATTTAATAACTGCAACAACACACAGATTGTATATATTATAGAAAAAATAATAAACTATTTCATAATTTAAGTTTAAATTCATTACGTATTGTGCATTAGAATAATAATTTTGGAAGCAATTTCAAAATGCAAACGATCGTTTGCGTTTGGTGAGGAAAAATTGTTGCTAAGCCAAATCGAGTCTTTTTCCGCCAAATACTCAAAAGTTTTTTTTTTTGGGGATTCCGCAGCTAAATTTGACTGATCCTTTATTACATACATGAGTAGCTTCATTAGCATTTTTTTCAAAATTTTCTGAGTATGCGCTTTAAGAAGACCTTCCTTGTTAGGGCTGTTTGCACTCCATATATCCACAATTAATAATTAAAATATTTTCTTAGTTGTTAAAACATGTTTCTCTGCTTTTCATAAAACGTTCTTAAGAGTGATAACAAACATGTAATAACTTTTTCGCCTCTTTTATTACATAATGCTTATTATTTCCACACTGGAAGTACACAATACAATCAGATATTGACTATTGCCACTTAAGCACTTGCTATTTACTAGGGATGCACCGAATATTCAGTATCTATTCGGTATTCAGCCATATTACCGAATATTCAGTTATGCCGAATATCAAACTATTCGGTTTGCCGAATATTCGGCTTGGCCAAATATCAAACTATTCGGCCTACTGAATATTCGGTTTGCCAGATTACCAAAATATTCGGCGAAACCGAATACTTAAACTTTAAAAAAAAATATTTTTGAAAACCCACAGTTTCTCCTTTTTTTTAACTGTCAATTAATAAAGATATTCAAAATAATTAGAAGTAGAATCATATTTCAATGAAAGAAAATGCTTTTACATTATTTATTCGCTGTTTGAAAAGTGTTACTTAAGAAAATTAACCATTAATGATGACCTTCATAGGAAATAATGATGTACAAATAAATACAATAAAATATACATTAAAACATGCTTAAAAGGTGACAAAAGATGTTAAAAACGTTAAAATACAAACATTTACATCCTGAGACTTTCGATCACTAACGTGATCTTCTTCAGTGGGGAACTGTTGGCTGAGCTGAGTGTACGAATGTCGCTTCTCGCTTTCACTGTGCTAATATGTTATGACATTCGTACACTCAGCTCAGTCAACAGTTCCCCACTGAAGAAGATCACGTTAGTGATCGAAAGTCTCGGGATGTAAATGTTTGTATTTTAACATCTTTTGTCACCTTTTAAGCATGTTTTAATGTATATTTTATTGACTTTAAATACAAGGTGAATATTTCATTCCACTTCAATTTCGTTTTTATTTCGAAATTTTCTGTTAAATAAATACAAGTTTCTGAATATTGTCCAGTAAATAATCTGTTCATTATTTTTTCGCAAACATCATGTTTCTAATCAAATTGAGAAAAAAAAAACTTTCACGGGTGATAATAGACATCAAGACAGACAATTTGTTCAGGAAACCAGGATTGCAACACGCTTATTTAAATCAAAAATAAAGTGCATCTCACTTCATGAATATCTGCTGTAATCGGGTTTCCATTCATTTTCCTTTGACTGAGGGATTTTAAGGTCGAAACAGCTAACAACTGTTTTCGTGATTGATAAATTAAGATTAATTAAACATTTGAAAATCAACTTGCACAAAATGGTTAAGTAAGCAATGTCACTGCATTGGGAAATTTTATAACGATGCTATAGAAAATTGGGTACTTTTCCATTATCCCGTCTACTTCTTTCTATAAAAGAAAAGAACTATTGCCAAAATATAAGATTTAAAGCCAAAAGTGCATATCTGTGGCGTCGCATTCAATTGACATCAAATGCGTTATGCGTGTTACTTATATGTCATCGATTGATCTTTAATTCAACATTTATCTGTATTTTTAATTATATTTTACCAATTTATTAGTTATTTCATTTATTTAAACGTAATTATTAAACGTAAAAATATAGTTTTTAATTGAAGGGAAATATTATTAATTACGCTGTTTTAAAATTTGCAATAATAGGTAAAATATTTTGTTGAAATAAGTATATTTTTTACATTTATTGCTTTTAACACGTGATCATTTAATTATTATTTGAAAGTTTTATTTCTGTTTTTAATAGTCACGTGTAAATACATTTCTTAATTGAAAGGGAATATTATTATGTGCGCTATTTTACAAATTGGCAACAATTCAAATAATGGATTTTATGAAATATGAAATAAATCATCAAAATAATGAAAATTTTGAATAAAAAATTGAAATATAACTTCAAAAAATTATGCAAATTAAAAACATAATTACAGTCTGCACACCGCCAGCTTGTCAACTATATCCTTATAAATTATGGTTAAATTCCTGTACATAGTTTTCATTTCTACAAAACTTTTTTAAGACAACTATTTTGACCAACTTTAATATTAAATATCTCTTAAAATAATTCCTCGATTTAAAAACTGTCTGATTCAGCATGTGTATCGAACATTTCTCTATAAAACTACCAATTTATATCTTTTTATATACAATAGTTTTTTGTACATTACTCTAGAAAGACTTCAAGGCACAAAATCTTCATTAATTGACAGCAGCTGCGGCGGTTACTTTTTTTTAATATAGAGAGATAACTCAAAGCACAGATTTTTTTTGTGTAAAGGATTCTTGTAAAAAGGTTTAGTTCATAAAATGGTAGTCTCAGTGTTAAATATTATGTAAAATTGTTTTATAATGTAACTTTTAAACACTGAATTATAAAAATATTCCGCCGAATAGTTACTCTTCGGTTGGCCGAATATTCGGCCTCAGTGTTACTATTGTTCTAGCCAAATATTCGGTATGTACCTGTGGGCCGAATATTCGGTATTCGGCCAAAATTACTATATGGTGCATCCCTACTATTTATATAACATAGAGTTTCTGTGTCTATAATTACTCCTTATATTTCCAAGAATTACCCAATTACAGAGATAACTTTTAGACATCTTTTTAATTTCTTTATTTACAAAAAAGCATTTAATGAATATGTCGAGAACAATATGAATTTCCCAATGTGAATTGAAATTTAATTGTAAATAACAGAAATAAATCAAAACACCCTAAATTCGAGTAATGGACACTAGAGGTCTGCACGGGCTGAAATTTCCAGGCCCGGGCCCGGCCCGACCCATACAAAAAAAAATTTGGCCCGATACAAAAATTAAAAGTGCGGCCCGAACAAAGAAAATATTGGCCCGGCCCGATTTAAAAGTTCGGCCCGAGCCCGGCCCGGCCCGGAAAAAAGTTAAAATCTCGGCCCGAGTGAATTTCTACAAAACATTGATTTTTACGTCGATTTGGTTAAAAATTTGCCTCGTAGGAGGAGATTTAATCAAAAATTCCTATCTTAGCTTTTTTTTTATGTTTATAATCTTCATTTTTATAGAGGCGCCGCAACCTGGAATATTTATTTTTTTAATAAATCTCTAATTTGTTGTATGTATGTGTTTAAGTTATCATTAATATTGTTAATCCATATTCCATTTATTGAAGTGTTAAAAATCAGAAAAAATGCTATACAGTAAAATCTTCTAAGATGGAATTGCATAGGGAAGGAAAAAAAATGAGTTATAGACAATTTGCCTTCTTAGCAGGTGTAAATCTATTATACATTCTTTTCTTATGTATTAGTATATTCATTTTTCAGTTTAAGACAGGATTCCGTCATAAGCAGGTTCTTTTTCATATTTTAATAAGTGCATAAATCAACTATTCTTTAAACATAATAAATTAAATGTTTAATTGTAGAATAATGGCGATTTAAAAATGTATGCATGTTTTGCAAAGATTTTTGTGCTAGGTTTTATTTTACCGACGTTCGAAGGACCAGGCCACGCCGAGACAATGATTTTCATACGGGTCAAAACCAGGACTGAAAATTTTGGGGCGCGAAGACTAGGAAGAATGACACCAGTCCCGGCTCTGTACGACGGAAAAAATAATTTAATGCACAGACTTATCCTTCAGGAAAAAAGTAAGGCCCGGCCCGGCCCGAGCCTTCAGAAAAAAGTATGGCCCGGGCCCAGCCCGAGTGCCGTGAAAGAAAACAGGCCCGAGCCCGGCCCGCGGGCCGGGCTTGGCTCAGACTTCAGGCCTTGGCCCGGCCCATGCAGATCTCTAATGGACACCCCACCAAAAGTAATAGATAATTGATATGCTTGTATTTAAAACTAGAATTTAAAGAAAGCATATTAATGAAATAAAAAAAAGCTGAATTTTTATTGGTTATTTTTTTTATAAACCAAAAATGTTGAAGGTGGCCCATTACTGGAAGGCGGTCCATTACTGGCACATCTACCCTATAAAAAAAATTGACTAATGAGACAAGCACTTGTATTAAAATCTTAGAATTCATCTTAAAAAGTCTGTAATTGCGAATTAAACCGTTTTTATTTTCCGTGCTGTTTATTAATATGTTTATTCAAGCACAATAGAATGACTTTTTAAATATACTTCTTAAAGCAATTAGAATTTTTTGAATTGAATTACATATCACTTTTAGTCTTTTTGTTACAAAGAAAAGAAATTTTATAAGTGTTTAAATTAATATTTAAAACATTTTCTTGTTTATATAACATAACTGATCAGTATATCTAGCTAAGTATTTAAAACCAAGTTTAAGTAATTGAAATTTCACTGGCATGAATAAAGCAACGGAATTATTCAACAGAATGTAACATTATCAAAATGCATGTCATAAATTGTCCTTCGGTTACCATATTTCAAAAATCACTTAAAATTAAATATTAATAAGTATATTTTTGGAGCAACACTTGTTTATTACTTTATAAATTAAGGTCATAAAAAGTTAAAAAAATGATTTTCTGATTTCATGTTGATAAACTGTTTTAAAAGTAAAAATAATCTATATTTTTGTTGTAAAATGTCCTTCAGTAAACTGCATGGTATTTTCCTATTAGCGAAATATATATACTACTAATATTCCATTAATGTTCAAGGAAAATGCGGGATAGTTCAACATACAATAATTTATGGATTTTTATGCTGCGTTTACACTATATGGTCTTTCAGGTCTGTTGGGTCTTTCTGCTCCAAGAGTAGAAAAAATTGCGTTTACACTATGGCATAAGAATTTGGCGTAAGGAGAAGAAACTTATTTTTGCGCATGCGTGAGTTTTGCAGCTTGGATGGAGGGGGAGGGGTAGTGTTTGTTTGTTTACATTCGCAATGAAATGAACATGCAAATATTTTGTGGGTTAATGCCTGTTCTAATTTTTTTTACTTAAAAAACGGAAGGCAGATAATATAAAAGTGATTTTTTTTAACGTGCTTCTTTCGTTATTATTATTAAAGGTTTGGGAAATACACAGGGGATATAGATACAAGAGATATTGTTGTATTGGGCTAAGAAAGGCTCAGTGAGCAGCCAATTTCATATTAAATATAGCCATATACAGTGCATGCAGAAGCCCTATTCCGTATCTGTACTGGGTCTCACAATTTCTGTGCACATTTTATTTTCCCTGGTAAAAATAAAAATATATGGAGATCAGTTTGTTGCAATATAATACTGACAAAAGTAATTAAATAAGGTTTAATTTATTATACAAAATAAGAAAATTCCCATCAAGATTTAAATAAAAAATATGAACTAAAAGAAAAAATCATTCTAATCAGTATTAGCACTAACTTAGCATACACATACATTTACAGAAATGTATGTCTACATGTAAATAAAATGTCTATTACATTACATGTAAATTTATAGAAATAAAGCATTTTATATGCACATGTGCCCACAATGGGAGCAAGGCAATTGCTGTTATCTGAATTTTCAAATTTTATAAACTAAAGTTTATTTTTCTCTGATAATTTTCAAAAAAAGAAATAATAATAATGTCAAATAATTAATCACTAAAACAAAAAGAAACATTTTTTTTTTTTTTTTTTTTTTTTGGCTGAAGGGCTCTGATCACCCTTTTCCTCAAAACAAAATTTAGTTTTGTTTTTCTTTCTAAATTTAAGTGTTCAAAAAGAATCTTAAATGGTGGGTTCAGCTCCCCCCCCCCCCCTCCCCCCCCCGATAAAAAATTAATTGAACATAAAGACAGTTCTTCATTTATAAAATGTCAATAGCAGCTTATTTTTGGTTTCTTAATTATAATATGTTTGAACTGCTTTTTAGTTTTATAAGTGATAATGCAGATTTTCTTTGATGCTAACAGAAAAATATACCATTTTCCTAACAATATTGAAAAAAAGAAAATGAAACCAAATGACATGACATTTAGTGGAATTCCATTTCTCATGGCTTGAAAATAAAGTTTCTACTTTATAGATAATGCACGTTAATTTCAGAAGGGGAAGTTTCCTCTTCTGATGATAAAACATTATTTTTAAATGGAAACTTGCATTTTCATTCAGGAAAATTAAATCCTCAATGATTACATAAAAATGCCATTTTCTAGATGCTTTTAGTCGTGACATCAATCCAGTGCCTGATTTACAGCAGGTCATTCGAGGCACAGGTCCAGCCCCCCCCCCCCCCCCCCCAAATGCTACTGAAGATTTTTCAATGATTGGTCAAAATCTGGAAGTTTTCACGATAAAAACACAAAATTAATATGGAAAAACCTGTTTATTTTTTTCATTTAAAAATAACTACTTCACTTGCGCAACAACACTCGCTCGCTAATATTAATTCTATGGGAAATTTTTTTTATATATATCTTGCTTGCATTTCATTATTTAAAAAAAAAAAATTCCATTGGATAGTTGAGGTCAATCAATGCAAAGGCCATTTTTTACTTTTTCGGTTTTGTTAACAGGTTTTTTTTTATTAAGATACTTTCACTTTCAGAACCGATTTTAAAAAATCGTTAGCGAGATAGAACACTAAAGATTGATTATGAAGCTGTTATAAAACTTTTATTGCTAAAAAATTAAGAAGAAAATGTATAAAAAAAAGGTACTTCTCTATTATCCCGTCGATCACTTTTCATAACAAAAAACTATCGCCAACTCTAAGATTAAACGCCAAAAATGCAGTCCCATTTACTTGATGTCAGAAGCATTATACGTGTTTGTTATGTCATCAAGTGGTTTTTAATTTGACATTTGCATGTATTATTCATTATGTTTTACTGACTTATTAGTTATTTCATTAATTAAAATAACAATTGTGTCCGTAAATTCTTATATTTTATTTATTTTGATATTCCAATGACAACGTTCTTCCGTTTCTTTGGCGATAGTTTTTTATTATGAAAAGTGGTCGACGGTATAATAGACGGTACCCAAAAAAATTATTAAATATCACTAAATCATTTAAGTCAGTAGTGGTTATCTTAATAATTACCGCTGTTAGTGATACATATTTTTTTACTCAAAACCACTGTAAGCACCGGTGCAAGCCCCCCCCCCCCCCCTTCCCAAAGCATCTGTGCCCAGGTACTCCCAAACTTGTAAATCGGTCCCTGCATCAGTCAGAAAGTTTTGTGTGAAAAGAGGGGGATTTCAATGTTAAAATCAACTTCCAGAGCATTTGAAAAACTGACAAAATGCATAGAAAACCCCTTGTGTTAAAAAAAATTAATGTGATGTGTAAAAGCCAAAGTAAAGGAAAGCATGAGCAGCATAAAATGTTTACCATTCAAGACTTTATAATAGGATTCTACACAAAATTAATGAAATAAAAAGTTAAGAGCAATAGCAATAAAGTAATACATATTTCATTGCTATTGCTTTTTTTTTTCCCCTCTGAAAATGCTGTGTTTTAAAACACATACATGCTAAATATATTATGATTGATTGTGATTTTCGTTACGGCAGTTTTTACGTGTCATGTATTGTTATCAACAAAATTAATGAAATAAAAAGTTAAGAGCAATAGCAATAAAGTAATACATATTTCATTGCTATTGCTTTTTTTTTTCCCCTCTGAAAATGCTGTGTTTTAAAACACATACATGCTAAATATATTATGATTGATTGTGATTTTCGTTACGGCAGTTTTTACGTGTCATGTATTGTTATCAACAAAATTGCTTATTTTATCAGTAACAATGGTTCAGAACAGTAGCGTAGCTAAGGGGGGGCAAGGGGGGCGTCCGACCCGGGCGCCGCTGTCAAGGGGCGCCAGATTGAGAAAAAAATTTAACAGAAATTATCTCACATATTTCGACAATATATAAAAATTGCTTTTGTATGTGTGCGTGTGAATATTTTCTTTAGTAAAATATTTTATTATGTACAAATAATGAAAGAAAAAGCTTATGTGAATAAGGTTTCTAGGAATAGTTCAACAGACTTTGTACCTTACATGATTACGTACCTGAAAGGAGGCACAAATTCATTAAACGTTGGGGGCGCCTAATTGAGAGACGCTTAACCGAAATTATCCCACATATTTCGATAATAAATATTTGTGTGTGTGAATGTTTTCTTTAGTAAAATATTTTATTATATACGTCCAAATAATGAAAGAAAAAGCTTCTGTGAATGTTTCTAAGGATTTTTCAACTGAATTTGTACCTTACTTGATTACGTACCTGAAAGGAAGCACAAAATGATTATATGTATACATATAATCACGGAGGTTTTCTCTGAACTCTGTGGTTGGAGGGCGTCCAATTGAGAGGCGTTTTAAACAGAAATTATCTCACATATTTTGTCAATGCTTTCAATAAATTCGGTGAAAGATGGTGGGGGGAGTTGCTCCTAGAAAAACGGGTAGACCATATACCAAACTTTTGGAGGTTTACTATACTGGAAATCAAATTCCTCGCTCTCTCGCTGTATCCGGGATTTATTATAAGTATGATATGTTATTGCAGAGATCATCTGCATACATTTTGTGACTAAGCCACAATATTATAATTTTTGGAGACACAGCGGAAGTTATGCCGCTACTTTTTAACAACAAGCCCATAAATAACGTATTTGTAATAGTTTGTAATTGTCCATATTTGTAAATAGTTTTTAGATTGTTTTTCAAAACAGGATTAACCACCATGATTAAAAGAAAGCAAAATCGGCAGAAAATAACAAAATTTCATCTGAATGGGCAAAGATATATGTATCTTTGTAAAGAGTGTTCAAATCAATGTAAAGAGTTTACGGTATTTAAAATTTGCAAACAAGGTGCACCGTTGTAAATTTTTAAGAAGCAATTTTTATTGATATTAATAAATTGTTTTATGAAAATTTTATAATTTGAAAGAAAACAAAATCGTAATTCTTCAGATAAAATTAATTTTGTTTTAAAAGTATTTAATTGAAAAATTTTTAAAGAAAAATTTAAAACCACACCTTTCCTACAATTTTTAACTTTACGCAATATTTTTTTAAATACTTTCTTTACAAATCTGCTCTATAACTGCAAGAACCACATTTTCAAAAAGTTAATTAGTTAAAATGTCATGACAAATTTTTAAATACAATAAAAAAGACTTTTTACTTAACATTTTTGTTTTTAGAAAATAAACTATTTATATTGCTGAGAATCCTATTTTAAATTTTATGAAATGCACCTTATGTATTGTTCAAAAGATTAAAAAAAAAAGGGAAAGAAAGAACATAAAACAATGAGTCAATTGAAAAACATTTTCTATTTTTTTACGTAGGACATATGGAACTCCTTGGAAATCAAAAAGAGTGTACGCACCTTGTAAATGAAACAAGGCAGCATATTTTTTTTCCTTAATCGGGTTAAATTCATAAGTTTTAGCAAACGTGGTTTCTTGTAAATTGACTTTCATTGTTATAATCATTTGTGTTGCAACTCTCATGCGCTTAAAACTACATAGTCATATTATATGCTACCGTCAAATTCTCGTCAAGCTTGACGATATTTGGCTAAAAATCTTGGCGATAAATATAGGTCGCCATAAATGAAGTCAACTTGGCGACAGCTAAATAAATTTTTGAAATTCCCATACAAATTCAGTATTGACGAAAACTATGAATCTTCTATAGTCGGGTTGCACACATTTTAGTTTCGTGTGTTTGAGTAAAATTAGCTGAAATCTTAAAAACAAGGAAGAGGGAAGCTACATTTTCCTCATGGTACAAGTCGGAAGTACATTTTTCCCTTTTAAGAAAAAATAATGTCATTATTTTTTTATTTAGAGGAGGAGGGGGGGGGGACGCAGAATTTCTTCTTGCCCCGGGCGCCAAAAAACGTAGCTACGCCACTGGTTCAGAACCCCTCCCAGATGAGAATCCTGGTTGCGCCATTGGTATAAGGATCATACAAATAAACACTTTCCAACACTAACAGAATATTATTAATAAATTTTGTTTTTATGAAATACGATATCTAAATGAACAATTTAAAAGCACATAACTCAGTAAAAATCTATTTTCAACAATTGTTGTCTGTCCATATAGTCTGTTAGTATGCAAATTCTTTCATGCAGCACTGTATATAGAATTTATACACACCCAGGGCCAGTGCAACGCTGTGTGGGGCCCTGACAAAGCAGTTAATGGGGCCCAACGTATACTGCAATACTGTATTAATGAAATTTATTTTTAAATTGTATATTTCATACTATAATATAGGAAATGTATGAAAAATAGTATAATTATTTATTAAATGTTAATTTGATTTAAGAATGAAATTAATTTAAAAAATACTAATCAAAATTAGTTAATTAAAATCATTGAACACATAAATTAAATTACAATTAATTTAAAAATATATTTAATAATTATGTTCTAAAATTTTCCTCTTTCATCCGAATACATATGTAGGGGCACTAGGAAACTTTATTCCTGGGCCCCAAGTTTATTCTCTGCACCTTAGCATATGTGTTTCAAAATATTGTCCCCCCCCCTTTTTTTTTCCTTCTGAGAACGTCCGTGTTTACAAGCTCAAAATATTCATCTTATGAATTAATTGTCATTACATTTTGTTATTACTGTTAAAGGAAATTATTATTTTTTACGATAAAATAAAACAATGTAAATCTAACAAATCACTAATTTATTAGTTTAATTCCTGAGGCTTTTAAGCATTTTAATTATTTAAGTAATTCTGCTTCCAGTGAAAAATACCGCTGACAAACATCCTTATTTCTTTTTGTTTAATTCATGGAACAAAAATATTAAATCTGGCTATTAATCTCATGAAGGTGTTTATTTAAGCAAATAGTAATCCGCTGAATTTTAAATTAATGTAGTCATTATTCTAGATATGGTTAACATATCACTTCATCATACATTTTTTAGGTGTGCTGTGCTGTGCTGTTACAATCTTCTTTTTCATCCAGTTTTCTTGATAAAATAAAAATATATATCAACGTAACATATCTGACGATTTTAAGCATATTGGTATTAGTTTTAATGCTAATAATGGCAGAAAAGTTTTAGGAAAACATGGCAGTTCTTTATTGATTTAACAAACTAGCAATTGTACCCAAACATGCTTCAGCATATTATGGTGAAACTCCAATTGTATGCTGAAAATAATATCACTTTCACTACAAATAATAAAATACAGTGCTTGCATTAAAAGAGGTATTTATTGAATAATCTAATAAATAGACTGAAAAGGGCAATTTAGAATTATTCAAACATAATCTCTTACGTATCGCATTTCAAAATTATGCACTCTTTTGTTTCCTGAACACTCCCAACCCTAATTAAGACACATACATTTGCAGTCATTCTGCCCATGATCAACTATTTGTTTCTAATTTGTGGCTCATTGTCAACTATTTGTTTTCAAGCTATCTTTCATTTTAAGTATTTGATTTATAATTATATATATATAAATAAATGAGATAATAAACCGACTCTGGAATGAAGAAAACCCTTCATGTTTGAAGAATGAATAAAAATCTTTATTATTTTTTTTAAAGACTAATTTAAAAATAATGGCTTTATAAAACAAACTTCTACTGATAATTCAAGTTTATTTTTGACTTGAATGAATTCATAATGATATTAAATAAGTAACATATCATGAAACATTAAAAAGTGAAAATTTTTGATTTTTTAAAATTATGATATAGATTTTCTTTTAAAGAAATACTTTTAAAAATTGCATTTATTTTAATTCCAAATGTTTATTTAATTTTTTAAGAGAATTTTTAAAATATTGTTTTAATATTTTCCTTGTTTATTAAAAAGGTATTGTTATGAAGCATTATATACATATTAAAATAAAATAAAGACTTCAATAGTAAAATTTAAATAAACTCTCTTTGTAACTCTTTTTTTTTAATTAAAAAATGGTTTGATGATTTTCTTATTTAATATACATTCTGTTATTTAAACAACACAAGTAGATACATGAAAAGATCATTTATAATAAAATTATAGTCAAATGATAACAGAAATTGTTTATTAAATTTCCTTTATTTGAAAATACAAGTTACAGAAATAAAACAAAATATTGCTCTATATAATAAATATTATCACATAACAAATTTATTACTGAATATAATGATATACTACATATCAGAAGTAAAATACATAGATAACAGTCTGGACTCTGGATGTTAATGATGATGGCACGATACTTTACAGAAACAGGTATGTATTTTAATCTAATGGGAGAAACAAGTTATTAATAATTTTCAGTTATTATAATTTAAAAATGATAAATAATAACATCAAAGCCAAGCACTGGCATGCTTTTTTTTTTCTAAAAAGAAAGAAAAAAAAATGGAAATTTCAGTTTATTATTAAAATAAATACATAAATTAATCAGCGAGGTGAAAATAAATGTTTCATTCAAACTGCTAAGAATATCCTTGGATTTGAAGATATCAGAAATACAAGTGGTTTTAACTCCAGTTCCAATAAAAAGAAAAAAAAATATTACTATATTTTATTTATAGTGCAGTATAGCCCTGTATGTTATATGAAGATTTTTGTACACACCACATATTAAGCTAAAAGGCAACTTAAAACTCACTCGCAGCAATTACCAACCGTAAACGACAATGAATATTTTTCTTTGCGTACCCCTGTATATGAACTTATTTATATTCCACAAACTTCTATTAGTCTACTAAATATAGTTCAACAGGAAAATGCGTAACAAAATTAAAAACTACCCTTAAGCAATTCACTCCCATAGTCTGTAATACTGACGGATTCCCTTGTGTAACTCTGTAATATGAACAACCGAGTTTATAAACACACAAGTACTATGAAAAAATTTAGTTAAACTTAAAAACGCACACCAATGTTGAAAATGCACCTATCACACAGACTGTAAATATCACATATGTACTGTAACCGATATCTTTTGTGTGTCCCTATAAGTAAACGTAATGCACACCACAATTTCAAGAGAGCAATTTATAGTGCACCTCAGTAATGAATATAATTTTTATTATATCTGAAATAGTAACTTAAAAAAAAAACACATTTCTTGTTATCAAATAGTTATTAAGAAGTGGGGTTACTGCACAATCTTTATTTTTTCCCCAGATTGGGGGCATAAAACATAGGGCTATATCTGAACAAGCAATTTTATAGGAAGCTACTACAGTATTATCTTTATTTTTTACAGAAAAAATGTGAAAATGCTACTTTCAAGGTTCCATATGTCTATAAAATGACATGTTTAAAGGAAATCCAATGTTAAATATCTTCTTTAAAAAAGAAAACTATTATTATTATTCTAGTATACATGAAAGATAACAAAACATTTAAAGCAATCTTTTGAGGAATTGGTATGGCTAATATGACACACAATGCAATAAATAAATAAAAAATCAGAATATTTATCCTCAGTGTTGAATTTAGACATTTTTCTCCGGGAGGGATTTCTGTGGCTCCGAGGGGACATTATAGAGTTCTGGAGGTGAAATTGTACTTTTTGACCATTAAAAGCATAAAATCTCAAATCTTTCAGGGGGGGGGGGGGGAGAGAAAGATTTGAAGGGCCATCCCTTGATTTCAACACTGCTTGCTCTCCCCTTCCCTGAATATTCAATTTAAAAAAATGTTAAACTTATATCGGAAAACATACAAAAACACATTTGCATTTATTATCTCAAAACATTCACTGCTGTAGTTTTGGGATGGTCAATAGCAACGCACACCTGACAATGTTTAAATTTCAGTTTTCAAAAATTGCATTTTTGTTAATCACTTGGAGTAAATAAAGTAATTTGAGTAAAATAAATTATGAAGAATAATAATTAAATTTCAGTTTTAAGAATTAATTTTGAGCTGCCTGTATTAAAGCAAAACAAATTAAATGTTTAATTGCTTTACATAATTTGTAAACTTATTTTTGCATGGATTTAGGGAGAAAGTAAATTAACAATTTAATTAATAAAGAGAATTATGAAAACAAACTAGTACATAACAATATAGTTAGTTGTTTTTTGAATTCTAGAATAAGAAAAAAATAATTATTAATGCAAAGTGCATAAAATTTTCAATTATTAAATTCTTCATCTACAAAATACTTCGCTAGATTTTCTATCATTGGTAACAAAATTTGATTTAAAAACTAGATACTAATGAATATTTCATAATATTTATTTTTTTAAATATAACCTAATGATGTTCCATCAAATCTGTCAAAATATATTATCTTCAATATTTAGTTAAACTAACATAAATAATTACTCTCACTTCAAAGAACTGTAAGTAAACAAACCAAATTATAACCTTGATAATATTGTTAAAATACATTTTGGATCATTTCAACATTAATAAATTATTATACTATGCAGCTTAATAATTATTAAGCATAGCAAATTATAACCTTCATAATATTGTTAAAATATATTTTAGATCATTTCAACATTAATAAACATTAAATAAATTATTATATATGCAGCTTAATAATTATTAAGCACAGCAAATTATAACATTGATAGCATCATAGATAATACATTTTAGATTATTTCAATATTAATAATATTAATTCAAATAAATTATATATTCAACTTATCTGATAAGTTACTTTAGTTTTTGTTGAATTTGATTTATTTTTTTTTTATTTTTTTTTTTTTAGTCTGAATGATACTTTCTTAAAATATCAGATTCCTTGAAGGGAGGGGCGAGGGGTAACTGCTATCCTCTACCATAACACTTATACATTTAAATGTATTAGTGTTTACATACACTAATTAGTGTTTACATACACTAATTAGTGTTTACATAAAACACAAGTGCTTATGGAAGTTTATATAAAACATAACTTACACACTTGCATAAAACTACACAAATTAATTAACTACAAGTTGTGTTTTTAGATTGATCATTTAACAGCATTTTATACATTAAAAAGCTAATAGCAAATAAACCTTCAGTTAAAAAATTAAAGGAATTAAATTATGAAAATCAATTTTTGTATTGAGAATGGACATAGCTTTAACTGATTCTCTCTGATACAAATTGATTTTGTTGGAAAAATAACTTTATATGAAACAACATTAATAAATACACAATAATGTAATTTTGAGAAAATGACTTACTTACAAGCATCATACTTACAAATATTACTGAAGATTCATGCCTTCAAAAATAATCATGCAAAATGCCTATTGAAAAGATCACCATTTATAATTGCGTAAGTGAGATCAACATGTAGTAATCGACAGGTATTCGCATAGATATTGAGAAAAGTAGTGTTCGATTAAAAGCAATCTGTAATTTAAAGAAAAGATTATAATAATCATAATAAACTGATAAAAACAACAAGTATTTTTACTTTTATGTTAGCCAGATACTAGTGATATATATATATGTTAAAAGGGCACCAGTGATATATATACATGCATATCTATCACTGGTGCCCAGCTAACATAAAAGTACCAAACAACATAAACAATGTAAAATATATTTAAAAATCCTTCTTTATTATGTAACAAACTCAATATACATTGAAAACTACATATAAGTCAATTACAGTCAATCATACAAGTTAATATACTTTATTGATGGACATTATATTTACCGCAGTTCCTGCTTGACAAATTTGGAAGCAAAAATTGCACAAGTCCAAGGCCCGAATTCAAATTTCTTGCAGAAGATCACAAATGATAGCGACTTACTAAACTGTAAAACTACACATAAGTGATCTCCTGAGAGCAATAAAATATACATTTCCTGGCACCAGTAGATTCACCAGACAATCTCCCTTGCACCGTTCATAGATTTTGAAAGTTTTAAAACTTTTTCTGAAAAAAAATTATGAAGTTTTCCAACTGAAACCATTCTTTGTTGTGAAAGGGGGGGGGGGGGGGTTACAAAAATTCATGTAATGTACTACAGATTAATTATTAAAGAAAATTTCAAAAAATAAACATGTAATAAAACTTTTAAAATAATAAGGAATGGTTTAATAATTAGCAATAATAAGTAAATGTAAAAACTGTTTACTTAAAAACATGTTTGTTACTTTTAACAAAAGTTAAATTTTATATTTGTGTAGTTACCATATTAGATTGAGTTGTTGTTGTTGTTTTTTTGTGGGGGAAAGGGCTAAGAAACTAAATACAATCTAAAATCTCTGCAATATTTTAGATATATATTAGGATGGATTCATTGAAAAAATTAACACATTTAAAACTGATGAATAACAATGCAAATCAATGGTCAGTCAATTATATGACAGTAACAGAGAAAACTGAGAAGTTAATTAAAAATGAATTATATGGCTAAAAATTTATTGGTACCAGTTTTAAGATAAAGTTAAAAATTGCCAGTAACAATATTAAATAAATACCTGAAATAAATCAAAGTATTTCCTCGCAAAAAAAGACATTACTGTACATTATGCATTACGATCGTACTATTCTAATTTTTATTCATATACTGTCAATTTTTTTTTTTTTTTAATTCATGCCTATGAAACAAGGTAAGTTTTGAAATAAGTAACGTAACTAACAATTAACAAATGAACTGGTAGCATAGTATATAAATACCGGAAGATAGTACTTAAAGAATTTATGAATACATAGCTTTATAAAGAGTTTGGTAATATAAAAAGTAACATAGCGAACAAATGAATTTTAGTAGCGTAGTACGTAAATACATGAAGATAGTAATTTACGAATACATAAAAGAAACTTCTACAGTTATGAAGCAATGTAGAGAAACATTAAAAATATCTGAAAAATATTACATACCTTTGGTTTGTAAATCCCTTTTTTATTTTAAATCTTCATCAAAATATTCATCTGTCGTCTGCTTCATCAAACTTCGTCCATTTTTTAAAATGGCGGAATAAACAATTATGAAGCACGCTGATTGGTTAGGTCTTATATTTTCACGCCTGAAACGCCAACGCTTAGACCACGCCACGCAGACCACAGAGACCTTCTTAAACCCTCTTATACCCGGACCTGACAGACCACGCAGACCTGATAGGCCTGATAAGCCATAGTGTAAACGCAGCATTACGCGTATACATAATCCAAGTACTTTTATGTTCGAACGCCGCCAATGTCACCAACAGCAACTTTTATTTTCCACGTGTCTTTGACTTTGAAGGGAAGTGAGCTTTGAGACCTATAGCTACAAGGCTGTCGTCTCGAATGATCCATATATTTTTATTATTCACAGAAACATATACATGAATTCTACAATTACATACATCTTGACGAGATAGTACAAGGAAACATGACAACACAAGAGACACAACCTGGGGGTTCCACACAAAGTGTGTGTGCAATGGAACCAGTGGGAATTGAACCCACAACCTCCTACACTCGCAAGCGATTAGCGGCGTGGTGCCTTAACCACTCGGCCACGGAGGCTGGGGACCCTAAAATGAGCGACATTCCACATAATGCGCATGCGTCTGGACAAAGGGTCACAAGACATTTTCAGGCAACCTCTGGCATCTTGGCAGCATAGATTGGCTTGGCATAATTTATTTTTCTACAATACAAGTAACCCTTCGAACGTGTTTAGTTGGCGATATCCCATTCTCATTCATTTCCCTAGTAGGTAGCGTTGTATTTAGTGTTCCTTGTTGTCTCGTTCCTCTGTTTCTGCTGTGAAAATGTAGCAATTTGAATAAAGTAAGTTTTAAAATATTTATTATTTATGATAGTAGTTTATACTTCTACTTATAAGGTTTTCTGTTGGAAAAATGCATTTTCTAAACCTATACATCGATCGAAATGATAGTTGCATAAGGAAAAAAAATGGCTAATCGCGGTTCATTATTGTATACTTTTAATGAGTGACTAGTTTTGTTTGACCTTTATTGCATTTCTTACTAAGATTGCTGGTTCTCAGTTTAATACATACGTAAATATTTAACCCCGTAGAAATTCATGTACTAGTATCTGTCAAATATAAAAATTCAGCATTTTATAAATGCTACTTTTTGCAAAAAAAATCTACTATCGTGATTATTTAGTACTGTGCACCTTTTTACAGCAATTTTTTACATATTTTATAAATGAAAAAAAAAAAAAAAAACACTGTCGTGATTGTGTACTTTTTTAAATTTTAAAAATAATTTGCATGATTAATATTATAGTATCTGAGCGTCACTTTAAAAATAAGCATAGATTATATTTCTAATAAACTATTTCATGAAATTGTGTTCTTTCAAACTTTTATATTGTATTCTTTTTCCTTTTTAGTGACAATTCCTGCCTACCACCATTGCAAGCATCAGCACCAGCAACTCGCAGCATATTAATTGAATGAGTATTGTCTTTGCTATATGGTCTGATAGTATTTCATGTCGTATCATTGATAATACTTGCTCAATTATACACCTAGTTCTGTTCTCAATATATCCTAATTCAATGTAGCCTGTGAAAATGAATGCCTGAGGAATAAATAGTGAAGAATGGAATCAACATTCTACTTCAGCATAAAAGGTATAATTTTGTTTAATATTATTGTTGATTAAATAATCTGTTATTTCAAGTTTCTCTTTTAAAATTTAAAAAAAAAATCTGTGAAATTTACCTGAAAAAAAACCAGCAATTCATCGAATACTTTGAGTCGCTATTTTGTTTTGTCTTGTTTCTAAACAATATTTACAATTGATTAAAAATACCTAAGGAGTGTTGTTCATTTTTCAAAGAATTTAAGCCAAAAATACATAATTCTTCACTTTCAGAGATTTCTTTGTTGTAATATAACATGTTAGAATGATGCTTATCATTTTGTTAAATGTTTTGGTGTAAAACCATTAATATATGAATAAAATGCCTTGCCTTTAGCTGATTATATCATGTGTTGTTCTGCTAATGATCTTTAAAAACAAAGGTAAATATAGATAGAAAGAGTAGATGTACCAGTAATGGGCAACCCTTCAAAGTTTTTGGTTTATAGAAAAAAAATAACCAATAAAAATTTAGCTTTTTATTTTTATTTTTTCGCAACTTCCCCTTGCATGTTTTATAATCTATGTTACTGTTGACACTATTAATCAAACCAATCAGTTGGCAGAAAATAATGTTTTGCAGTGAAAGCTGGCTTCAATTATTTATATCTTTTTTATTTTCTTGCAAAAATTATATGCTTTTACTTTGATAGTGATAGAAAACTTCGAATTTTATATACTAACGGTCATTTACAATATTTTATTTATTTGTAAAGTTTTAGGACCCGTGTCTATTGCTGAAATGCTTAATTAGTTGATTTCCAGTAATGGACATCCCCATGTGGATATTTCTAAAAGTGCAATTTCTGTAATAGTGCTTAAAATCTTTATATTTAATGGAACAGCTACTTTAATTTGGATTTTTAAATTATACTTACCAGAATGTATTACATATATATATAGCTGCTTTTAATTAATTTCATGTAATTAATAAAATTTTTAATGTTGCAATGAAATTAAGGTTTTTTTAAAAAAAAAACCATAACTTGCATATTTAATAATCTGGCAATCAATCAAACAGTCAGGAAACAAACAATGTTTGAGAACATAGGAACAGGAGGAGCTCATGGTGATCAAGCCCTCTCCATTTAAATAAAGACAATTTTTTAAGTCGCACAAGTTTTAAAATTTTATCACTTTCTATCTTAAATTTTTCATTATTCAAATCTGCACATTAAAAAAGTGTAATTTTAATTAAATTTATATTAGTAGTAATGAAATTGGTAAATCGGCAGATCAGGTGCCTCAAATGTCAATTGTACAGCTTTATTTTGAAACCATTTTATTTAGTATTTAAAACATTCAACGCAAGGATTGTTAAATGCCCGGGTTTTTTCAGAAAAAACCCAACCCTTTGGGTTTTATCAGGGATTTTATATGAAAAGAGGTGGTTTAGAATGTTTGAAAAAAAAATTTACTTACTACTAAATACAATTTAAAGTAACTAATTGATTACAAAAATATATAAATCAATGACAATAATCAAAATTATGCTTTGCTTTTAGATAAATTGATTATTAGTAATAGTTTTAATAATGAAATTATCATTAAAGTACTATACTAATACTAGTGCTGAATCAGAACTTTTAATTTAAACTAATATTTTGTTAAGGAACCTTTATTCAGAGTTTCCCCTAGACAGTGTCAGAAGGGTGCTGCACCCTGCCTGCCCTTTGGTTTACAAAATAGCACCCTTCTTGCCCCTCATAAAAATAACTAGCACCCTTCTTGCCCCCTCAGTAAAATAATTAGCACCCTCCTTGCCCATCAGTAAAATAAGTGCTCTTTCTCCTTTTTGCATTAAAAAATTTGCTTTCATAGTAAAAATTGACTCAATGTTGTCTTGAAAATAGTGCCCTGATTTTTAAATATCAAAAGTGGCTTTAAAAACTAAAATACCTTTTAACAATTAAAAAAAAGGTTCCCTTAAGAATCTGAAAAGTGCCCTTTTCTCACCAGCAGCACCCTGTCCTTTTTTAAACCTGGGGGAAACTCTGTTTTATTCATTTTAATTGAAGTGATTGCCTATATGTAATAAATATTTTCTCTAGTAAAAATTCATTCTGAAACATATTGATTAATGATGGATTGCAAGATTTTTTTTTTTCTTTTTGAGTTGTTTGCATTCCAAAATGTGTTGCTATATTCTTTCTTAGGCACAGTAAGTAACATTTCCTCGTCCCGAGGTAAATAGGAAATTTTGGTTTTTCCTTGGTTGATTCCTTGTTATTGAATTAAGTTGGGTGGTAGTTTATATTTAATTAATCAAAGTTTTTTGCAATTGAAACTGGATAGAACAAAATTTGCAGAACTGGAAAAAAAATATTTGCTGTAAAGTATTTTTTATTATAATTAATTAATAGAATAAACCAAATAATTCTACATGTCTACGTCATTAAATTAGGATTCTCAGCATATGTGGTATTTTGTTACGAGTTTAAATTGTAGGATTATATATCAAAGTATTTATTTTAATGGGAAAAAAATTAGTGTTTGTGATAGTTATACATACTTATAGAAAATTAAGTTACAATTATTTGTTTTAAAAATTGTCATTGGGAGAATTAAGACATTTTTTTTCCCTTTGGGGGGGGGGGGGGGTGATAAACTTTACGACTGGTGTACTGACATTTAAAAATATATTATCTATGTAATTTAAAGTTGAAATTTTGAAAAAACCCACCCGGGTTTTTTGGGTTGGGTTAAATCGTAACAACCCTTATTCAACGTGCAATATCATTTATTTCATATTTGTAATACTAATAACTAATTACTACGAGTAATATAACAAGTAGTTTAAAAAGTTAAGACTGTAACAAATAATGTGAATTATGATTTTAATGCATTAGTACTCTAAAACTTTTTTTTTACTAACACTTCTAAACATTCCATTGTCTCGATAAATGTGATACTTTGAAATTTAATATTTCACCTAAAATAATTAAAATATTGATAGTGACAATAATTTAAGTCATGAATTATTCTCATATATTTTATTAGTTATACTATAGATATCCTAATTGTTAAATTTATTTGAAAATGACTTTGTTTCATTAGTATGCTTTCTTGAAATTCTGGTTCTAAATACAATTATAAAAACAATTATCTATTACTTTTTGTAGGGTGTCAATTACTGGAATTTTGGGTGTTTTGATTTATTTCTGTTACAATTAAATTTTTATTCACATTGGAAAATGTAACTATGAGAATGGTTAAATATTGTTGATAGATTAATATAATAATAAAAAAAAAGAAAAACAGGAATATAATAATTATAACTATTAATTAAAATATAATTTTTAAAGAAATTCTTTAAGGGTGTCCATTACTGGCACATCTATCCTATATACCCAAAAAAATTAACAAACTGAGATGTACAATTTTAATTAGATATTCTTAATGAGCACAAAGAAAAATTTAGGCATACTTCAATAATTCTGGGGATTTTTTTTTTCAGTGCATAAAAAAAAAAAACTTGCAAAATAAAACACTTTTTCACATGTGAAGATGACCTTCACTTGCATTTTTATATTGTTCTGATGTTTTCAAGCTATTTTTTTTCTTACTTAAGGCAGGAATAACCATTATATGACCTATTGAAAATATTGAAGAAAAAAAAACTTAATTTAGATTAATTTAAAAAATGATTGCTAAAAACTACCGGTTTTCATGTTTTTTATATGCAATAGTATTTTATTATGTACCACCGAGACAATCAAAAGATCACAATAAATTAGACTATGACAGCAAGAGTTATATATATATATATATAATATATATATATATATATATATATATTATCAGAGATTTAATCAAAGTTAGCTCTTGGAATAGGTGGTAAAATAAACACTAATAGGATTATGATCAAGCCCAGTAGTAGAAACAGTGCAGCATGGCAGTGGATGCTGTAGATTACTTTGTAGCTAGCAGAATAATCTTAACAACTTGAAAAGAATTCTAGGCTTTTAAAAAAAAGAGACAAAAAGTAAATTTTATGTTCTTGCCATTCCTTTGAAAGTACAAGATTTTCTTATTTTATGGGTTACTTTGATTTCTTATGATAGTAAGCTTGGTTCAGCATAGTAGATAGATACATTTTGGTTTGCTGCAGATTGTCACAGAAAATTTGAAACTGGAGAGGTAAAAAAAAAAAAAAAAAAAAATGTCTGAACCAGGGTTTGGTGATATATATAATATATCATGATAGATATCTGATATTTGTTTTCAAAATATCATGATTTTTTATATTAGGGGTCTGTCCGGATTTTTCTCACAGGGTCTTGTTTTTGTGAAATTGTGAACATTTTTTCTATATTTATGAAAATTAGTCATAATTTTGTGAATTTGAAAATATAGCTATATTCAGGTTCCTGTGTATATCCTTAATGTATAAAAAAGGCTAAGTAATTTGATGACTTTAATTGTTTTGAGACATGTCAGATTTAACTTTAATGATTAAATTTCTGAAAAGTTCAGTTTGAAGATGTAAAAGTTTTCTGAAAGGTCTATTTTTAAGGTGGAGAATTTTGTGAAGGGTCCTGTTTTAAGACGGGAATTTTTGTTGAAGGGTCGTTATAAGGACTCAAAAATTTCCTAAACATATCCCTGATTATTGATATTTTCATACATTAGATATTTATTTACAAAATATTGTGCATGATTTTTTTAGTCAAAACAAGTGTAAATGAATTTTTAAAGCTGTTATTGACTGTGTCGTTCTGCAGATAAAGAACTTTTGCTCTGGCAGTGACTTTTTTAGTGGAAAAAAATGTATACTACAGTAGAAGATCTTTATAACCAAACTTAAAAACACAAGGTTGTGCATTATATAGAATTTTGCATTATATAGATCACATTTCACACATCACTAAGCATACCTTGTGAACATGACCAAATATGTCTGTAATATATCAAAATATAGTACAGTATCTTTATACTGCAGTCCTTGGGCCCAAGAGTTGTGCATATTGATTTTAGATAATATAGATCATTTCACACATTGTTAAATTTACTTTATAAACATGTTCTAAATATGCCTGGACCAAATCATTCATTATAATACTAAAATTTTTATTGTAATAATATCAATTTTTTCATTAAAAAGTTCTGAAATAAGATGATAACAATGAATAAATGTATCAAATTTAATCCTCTGCAAATTAGCAATTTTTTTTACAATGTGGAATGAATGTGCTTCTTAACTGCAAAATTCATTGTTTACATCTGAGAAGCTGTGCGTTATAAAGATCTTCTACTGTATATACTATTCTCCAAGGTTGAGGTTAAATTTTTAAATGTAGAAATTTACAGCTTCATTATGAATAATATTTTCTGGTTCAGTTTAATTTAAACTAAACAACAGGTTAAGGAATGAAAAAGCAAAAGCAGACAAACTTACATTTATATTCAAATTTTCAACAAAAACAAATTATTTCGTATTTAAAATTTTGTTGTATAAAACATAAAATTTTCTCAAAACTTGATGCTAAATCCTATAGGGTTTTTTTTTTGCGGGGGGGGGGGGGGTGGAAATGCAAATTTTGTCTGTTTTCAATTAATTGATCTTCAATTTTGTTACATAAATGAAAAAAAAAATACATTTTGAATATTGTTTTATTAAGTTTTCATGCTAAGTGCAATATGTTTCAGTTTCTAATTTATATTGAGTCTGGAAATGTTTCTAATAATCAATAAATTGACTATTTTGAAAATATCAGATAGATATAAAAAGTATCAGATATTTTTGTTAGTTCAAAAATATAATATTTAACCCTGGTCTGAACAGGTTTTCATAAATCTTGTATTTTATATGTACAGGCATGTAGATTCATTTATTGATGGATGGAAGAGCTAACTTTGATTTAATCTTTTTATTTAAAAAAGAGTAACTTTAAAGTAGATCTTGCATAAAATTTTTCTATTTCCAAATTGAACCATTTAAAAGTAAAATTTTAGATGTCATGTTTCCATATATAAAGAAAATATATGTATTTTACATACGTATGTCTTTAAAATGTATAAACAAGAACTGGGATATAGTGATAATTTCGAATTCACAAAATTATGACTAGACTTTTCAGAAAAAAAAAGATTGTCTGAAAAATGTGGACAGACCTCAGTGTTATCTAACTATATATAATTTAAATTGACTTCACAAAGTCAGTGTCCTGGTCCTTAAGTCAGTAACTTTCGTAATACAGCATTTGAATGACTGATTGCTCTATTTTCCATGACAATAAAAGGATGAATTGGGGAGGATAGATCATAGATGTCCTTGAGAAGCCAATTGAAATTATATGGAGTATAAGTGACTCAAGGGTACCTGCAAGGCAGGGCAATTGCCCCTCCCTGGACTCCAGTCAGATTTCAATTCATTCAGTATTTCAAACTTTATTGTGATGACAAGATTTGTATTAGATAAAACAAAGTAATCACAATAGGTTAACCTTTAAGATTAATATACTTCCTAACAATTATTTCATATTTTAAATTAAAATTAAGGGAATTGATTGAAAACTTCTCTTTATAAGTTTATTTTGGAAAGAAAGGTGGGGGGGGGGGGCAGAGAATAATGTTCAAGGACATAATAAAAAGAGGGGCTCATTGAGCTGAAGCCCTCATAGTTGTTCATCTATTAATAAAATTTATGTGTACTTTTATAGTGTTAATAAATATTTTTTACTCCATAAACATTGTTTCCTTTATTTTTTTGTTGGAAGTTGGAAACCTATTTGCAAATAGAAGGTAGGTGCTATTAATTTATATAATGTAATTAAAAAAGAAGACAAATTAAACATTTATATAATAAAACAGATAAGGGTCTAGAATTTCTTTCTCTATTAAAATATCAGTTACTACAGCAATTTAAATTAATATAAATATTAAAAAATATTTAAAATATGAAAAAAAAATGTGAATTTCTAGAAATTTATAACTTGATATTTTTCTAAACAAAGTTTATTTTTAAAACTAATTCAAGAGAAGAAAATCCATATACATATTCTTAATACAGCCTTTGTTTACGTTACCAGTACATATTTTAAGATTATGTCAGTTGTCACCCATAACTGGTGCCGCACTTTAGGGTAAAATTGACTTCTAATTTCTATATGGAGAAACAGCGAAAGTGTTAAGCATTTAGTATTATGGAGATAGTGCTTAAAAAGGAGTTCAGGGTTTCCCTGATCTGATGAAAAAAAACCAAACTCTGAATTCTTCATTTTAAATAAAAGCAGTAGAAGTTTATTTTTGGATTTTTAATGTGTTATTTGTTATTCTTCTGATTATGATGATGTGATAAAAATTGCCTTGCACATGGGGTTGTGATGAAAAACTCTTAGTTAATTTATTTCATATTTATATTCATCATTATAAATAAAATTGCAACCTTTGCATTGGCTGCAGGCACTCTGTTCCAAAATCTTGCCCCTCCCTGGATTTTGTTTTGAAGGTGTTTATGGGCAGGGTGGTTTCAAATAAACATAGTAAAATAGGGAAAACGAACCTAATGTTTGGTACCCCTATGCTACAGGGGTCCACAACAGACACAGGCTGTACTCATCTAGAGAGTCAAACTTCCAAAAGACTTTTACGTTAACTCCTAATCACTCTTTGGTTAAAAGATCAACTTCTAAGCTCCTTGCATATTCTGAGGTATGGTTTTACCTCCTTGAAATAATATTATTTACTAACAGTCTAACTCGAAAGATGCACCCATGGATGCAAGACCTTCAGTCACAGGACTGATTTCAGTCTTGGAGATTTTTTTGTGTGACTGATTGTACATTTTACTTTATTTACTTGAATTATAGCAATTTTGCTCTCAGGAATTTTTAATCGCTTTCTTTTATTGCAAGAGATCAATTTTTAGCCATAATGCAAAACATAGAAATCCTCTAAACCATTTTCATTTGGTTATTCCTAAAAGTTTTCAGTCTTGGCATAGATGGATTTCTTGCACCCATGGATGCACCATAATGACAAATGATGTCACACAAAGTAGGTTATAACAAATATTCTGTGGTATAACTCCATTCTCTTAAATTAGATGCGAAAATGGAGTAAAGATCTTTCGTATTCCCACTAGAACCACCAACATAACGGCGTACCAAAAGAAAGCAGAACAAAGAAGTGACACGACCCCATGATGACTGTAGAGGTATGCAGTGGTTGGACAATAGGTCTGCACGAGCTTAGCCTGCAGACTCTGGTTGGGCCAGGCGTCTTATTTCTTCTTCTCTCTCCCAAACCCCTCTGAGCCTATTTTGGGTTGGCGTTTTATTTATTTTTATAAAAATGAAACTGTGAGGTCTAATTTAATGCCTCCCCCCCCCCCCTCTCCCCAGCGTACAAATATTGGAATTTCAAAAACGCTAGAAATTAGCTCTAATTTTCTCTGGTTTCGGTATCACGCTGCTTTAACCCTTTCAGTGGCAAAGTACTCCTGTTGCTAAAATGTTGAATTCATTCATTTTCACCATAATTTAGAAACAAATTTATTAGGAAATAAGTAAAAACCTTTCTTCACGCTCATGAAAAAAAAAAAAATATATTTCAAAAGCCTTGTGTCAGTGTGACATTTAGGAATTAAAATTAAGTGGGATATATATGTCCCACTGCCCTTCAAGGGGTTAATTGAAATGCAAGGAGAAGAAGTGTAGGTAAGAATAAAAATAGTTTATAACTGTGTCAGAGAATACCAGTAGGTGTATTTTAGTAAGAGTGGTTGTAACAAATTTTATTATCATCCACATTCAATATAATTTATGTTGTCACTAGTAGAGTGCCTTAATAAATAGGATAGTGGCAACATATGCAAAGGGCGTATGCTGAGATTGGAAATTTTTGTTAAAAATATCACAACCCACATTCCAAAACTTGACAGTTCTTGCCATGATTAGACAAGACTTGTCCATGTCATGTCAGCTAAGGTTGTATAGAAATAAACACCAAAAGACGTGAAGGATACTTGAATTCTGCTTCCTTGATTACCACTATACAGTCTTTTTCTGATATATATACCTGCAGAGACGCGGCTGTTGCTATTTGTGGGTAATGTCCTGTGAAACAAGGGTGCCTCTATATGAGTGTGCAACATATCCTATATATATAAAATCCTAATGAAACGATTTTATGAAATGACTAGCAAGTGATTTGAATATACGAAACGAATTTATGAATGAAACTTCATGGTTTGTAAAAAAATTTTGTTACATAGAGAGATAGACAGAGAGAGTGGGGAGAGATAAACATATACAAGGAGATAGATACAGAGACAGAACTAGAAGGCGATAGAGAGACAGACAGAGTTAGATGGGGATAGAGAGATGCACGGATGTAAAAAAAAAAATAGAGGAAGATAAGAGAGCTAAATATGGACAGAGAACTAGAGGGAGTTAGATAGATAGCTCCAAACAGTGGCATAGTCAGGGTGGGGGTCCAGAATCCAGATGCTCTGAATACCACTAATTTTGTAAAGTTTTCTTTGACTTTTCTAATCAGAATACTTTTCAGCGATAATCAACGCAAAGAAAACTTTGCATTATTACTGGTATCCAGAGCATTTGGACACCATCCCTGGCTACAGATAGAAAGAAACAGGAAGATACATTGATAGAAGGAGATAGAGTGAGATATAAAGAGATAGAGGGTAATAGCGATAGAAGGAGATATAGTGATAGATAGATATAGAGAGAGGACTAGAGGAAAATAGAGATATAGACGGTGATAGGTAGATAAAGTGATATAGGTAGAGGGGAATATAGTGATAGATAGATATGGAGAGAGAACTAGAGGAATATAGGCGGTGATAGGTAGATAAAGGGATATTGGTAGAGGGGAATATAGTGATAGATGGAGAGAGAACAAGGGGGCGTTCGAGAGATAGAAGGAGATATAGTGATAGAGAGATATGAAGACAGATAATGTCAGAGAAATAGAGTGAGATATGGAGATTCAAAGCTAGATACGGAGAAAGAACTAGAGGGAGATATAAATGGAGGTAGAAGGAGATATAGCGGTAGATTGTGACAGGGATATAGAGAGAATTAGAAAATAGAGGATAGAGATATATACAGATAGAGAAATATATGGAGATAGAAAGTGATAGAGAGAGAACTAGAGGGAAATAGAGATATAGACGGTGATAGGGAGAAGGAGATATAGTGATAGATGGAGAGAGAACTAGGGAGTTACAGAGATAAAGTGATAGAGAAATAGAGAGATAGAGTAAGATATGGAGATAGAGTGATATAGATAGATAGGCGGAGATAAGGAAATGGACATAGAAAGATAGAGAAATATGAATATAGATGGAAAGATGATATTTAGAAAGAGAGTCAGACAAAAAATTCCGGAGATTGGCGCAGGGGGCAGAGTCTCCTAGTCCTAGTGCGATATAAAATTTAATTAATTGAGATAACTTTGGGAAAAACGAATCCCAAGCATCTTAGAGAGCCTGCCATTATCGCCAAACTAATTGTTGTTAATTAGTCTGACTCATCTAATCGAACTCGTCCAGACGAGAGTTGACGAGTTCTGGGATATAAGTTTGCAATAGTTTAGGTTTAGACAAAAACTTCTGTCTTAACACGTGTCTTGTGCGACTGGGGACATGTCCCCAGTCTCATATAGATGCACCCTGGTGAGATAATGCAATAAACATTAGTTTGGTGAAAACAGCAGGCTCGTCCATAGACATTTTAGATTTAGGCTGAGCATGGCAACACTTTAGTCTATATCAGCTGTAGTAAAACATCAGTTGTGCGTTACAATTAACTCTCGTATTTACCCTCGACCTTAAATACTGGTTAAGCGCGAAAGCTCAAATGGTATTCACGATTAATTTGATTGGACTTCAGCTGCGATCATGTCAAATCAGTTTAATGGTGAATATCATTTGAATGTTCGACCGAGGTTTTCGCGCTAACCGGCAGTTGAGGTAGATGGTGAATATGAGCGTAACTGGATTAGATCAACGATCTAATTCCAATAATGAAAAACAAAACTGATAAAACATCTCTACTAGGGTTCCTCACAGAGTGGTGACATTCGAGAATTAAAATTTGATTGGTGTAGACGATTTTGGACAAAAACATAGTCGTCAGGTAACGTTTGTTGATATCTCACTCATTTAATCGAACTCCTTCAGAGATTATCTCTACGTAGCGTTGCAAAATATGAAAAAAACGGGTTTAATTCCGGGAATAAATCGTGTGTTTTGGGACATAAATAAAAAAATTCCCGGGAGTTTTCAGAAAGTTTCAGTTATAGAATAATCTAATTTACAGCTGTTATGCAACTGTAATAGATCTGTATTCACAATTTTTTGCATATTAATGATTGACTAATAAAAATATTTGCGATAACTAATGTAAACAAAACATAAATACAGAAATATTGCACAGTTCACATGAAAACTAACAAAATGTACGCTTCAGCAGCAAAAATGTTAAGAAAAATTAAAATATCAAATTATTTATAATAGACCGGGAGGCGGCAGCACAGACAATCACCTCATCGAGTTCACGGCTGCAATTCCAGAATTAGTTAAAACTCGATTCGCTTACTAAAACGCAATCGGTCTGCAAAGTCATATCTTGGTGGAAAACACCTTAAAACCCGATTTTAGCAGTTGACTCGTAGGTTTACCATTGTGTTTTCCTGCATCCAAAAGTATGAAAACATGGAGAACTGGGTGCAGGAAAACACAATGGTAAACCTACGAGCCAACCGCTAAAATCGGGTTTTTTCCACCAAGATACGGCTTGGCAGACCGATTGCGTTTTAATAAGCGAATCGAGTTTTAACTAATTCTGGAATTTCAGCCGTGAACTCGATGAGGTGATTATCTGTGCTGCCGCCTCCCGGTCTATAAGTAAAAAATGAGAGAGGCAGATCTCGCCTGACATGAATATAAGCTCCTGTTTGACATTTGACGGTGATTGCTTTGAGACCTATAAGCTACAGGGCTGTTTGTCTCATCATTCCTGTTATCAAAATCAGCCAATGTAAACAAAAATAAAATAAACCAACTTAAAAGAACTCAATGCAAAAATACAATGCAACTCGCAAACAAATCAATATAGAGGAATATTTGAAGGAGTGTTGCTTTGAGACCTATAGCTACCAAATATGCGGGTTATTTTCAACTTTATCTCCAAGTTATGGATTGTTGGCTGCCATAATTTGGACAAAATATTCAGTCTGAGAATGTAGTCAGAACGCAACTCTCTTATAGAGGCATCCGATCTTCATCAATCGCACATTTCGACCAACTGTAGTTAGGGTGCCTCTATAACATAATGGTGGCATAAGGGAAATAAAACTTGATTAGCAAAAACGATTGTGGACAAAAACGAATCGCCAATATCTTAATGCGTCTGCCATTATCGCCAAACTAATGTTTGTTGGCATGTCGAACTCGTCCCGGTGAGTTTCGCCACGCTCTGGAATATTGTTTACCACACTTTGGCCAAAACATTTGAAACAGCCATTTTGCTGTTAGAGATAATGAACCAGTCTAGTCAGTCGTAAAAGAGAGCACAAGAACAAGATGTAAAATTCAAAGTCAAATTTATTAAAAATTTAATTTGGCTAGGATTTTGAGAAAGACACCACTAAATATTCATTATACCAAGATAAATCAGCTTCCCCAAAACTTCAATCAACGAAATACAACTTCAAATGTCAATTATAATGAACTCAAAAACGTTACTTTTACAGCTTTGAAGACGTAGCAAACCAAGATGCTTTCAGCCAGACTTAATCTCCAATATGCAAGCTCGCCGAACACTGATTTCAAGATGTCCGCCTAGGCTACGACTAAAAATGGCACCCCGAAATTAACTTTATTGAATTAGCAGGAAATATGACAATAAACTCTTACCCACTGTTATAGAGAAGTTGCAATCAGCTGATCAACCATTGTACTTCACTTGGAGGTCAGGGTACTTCCACCAATCAGAACTGCCTATTTGTAGAGTGTGACCTCCAACATGACGTCAATTGCAACTGCCCTATTCTCCTTTCCAGCTTCGAATTAGATGAGCACGATCGCCGGATCTCACAATAACTCACAAAGAGTAGAAACTCCACCCAAGTTCCAATTTCCCAACGCATTCCGAAGCTTATATATTATTTAAAACATCGATTGACCAGATGTGAAAATTTGCATAAATATCGATGAAAAGCAGAAACTCATAAGTTCCGAGGTTTTCACATTCATTCGTCGAAAGTTAAAGAAAGGTAGTCCTGATCAACTTTACCGCACATGGACAATTAGTGGACAAAAACTACTTCTCATTCAAAACTTCGCCTACTCTTATGATCAGAGTAGTCGATACATCATACATTTTTAGCCTGAGATATAGTGTGGAAATTAGCGCATCCGCCGTGTCCGTGTGTGTATGTCGCCATTGTTTTATAGTGACATCCTAGCTGTAGTTGGGAAACAACGTTCATAATTGACAACAAGTACCAGGCTCACAAAGCATCGTCTAATTCTAAAAGGTCTATCTTAATTAGGATGTCTTTATATGAGAGCAACGATTTACACACAGTGCAGATGCCCATACTATGCTTAGACAGAGGTTCTTGTCCAAACTTACATTCCATGGATTCCAGAACTTGCTGGTACCGTGACTAACACAAAATACATGGCCGGTTCATGACTTTTGAAACGTCATGAACCGGCAGTGTATTTCATTGGTCGTGCCGGTACACGGCTGATCGAATAAGACAAGTCAACGAATAAGAGCTTGGAGGCAGGTCCTACGTCGCCAGGAGAAAGATTGTATGCGACACGGAAGGAGATATTCGTATTAAACCGAGACCAACGAAATACCGTCTGATTCATAACGTTTAAAACGCGGATGTCAAGGCGTAAATCCAAATGCGGCCTGTGCCATATTCTGACCATGGCCTGGGATTTCATTTAATCTAAATTTTTAGATCCCAGTTGGCGCCATTTGTCTTTCAGCCGTATGTGGATCAGTTATAAAGCAGCAAAGGGCCTTTTTCAAGGCTGACCAACCCGAGCTAACTCTTGAAAACCTCCACTTGGGCTAGGCAATAGCCTGAAGTGTCTGAATCAAAATTAGTGAGCAGTATGACCCCCTAAGAGGTTCTTTGTGTATTGTGCTTCGGTTATTGGTCCTCTAGTGTACCAGTTGTTACAGCTTTGCAATTACTCTTGGTAACTTACTCACTTCACCTCTTCCAATTTTGTCAAATCCAGACTTAGACTTCTCTACGAAGTGTAGGGTAGAGGTCTGTACGGGCCGAAATTTACAGGCCCAGGCCCGGCCCAATCCGTACAAAAAACTTTGGCCGACCCGGTCCGGTATAAAAGCAAAATGTTTGGCTCGTACAATTTCTTTTTGCCCGGCCCGTCCGGTATAAAAGCTAAAATCTTGGCCCAAATCTGCTCCAGTATAAAAGCTAAAAGTTCGGCCCGAGACCGGCCCTGAAAGAGTGAAGACCAGACCCGGTGCAAGTCTCGTGAATGAAAAGAGGCCTGTGGTCGTGCAGACCTCTAGTGTAGGGCACCATAAAAAGATTCTTGGATGCTTCATGCCAGTAGCGCAATCTGGGTTTTAAGCGCGCAGGGCAATTCAAAAATTTAAAATCCCTTCTTAGAGGTTACTGTAGTTCCTTATATTATAATTTTAAAAAAATGACTAATTAGAGCTCTTAAAAGATTTAGCGCGCTGCGAAACTTTTGAGACCCTACAAAAATCCCACTTAAAGTAACACCGCTTTTCGAACTTTCCTCTTACAATTTTGATTTTGTACCCCCAGAGTCCTGCGCGGATCGCGTTGTCCCGACCCAAACACGAAAATTCCATTGGAAGTAAAACCGAAACCCAACAAAAAAAATCTTTATTCACCTGTAACCGAGATGAAAGAAAATTAATTCATATTTTAATAGATTTATAAAATGTAGTCTACAATTATATATCAAACAAGCAGGCTAAGCCCACTGCACTGGTCCATTTTACAAATGAACCTTAAATCAAATGAAATGGTGAATTCGACCTTGTATTTTAAAGTATGCTTAATACATTGCCCTATGCTTAATACAATGCGAACGCCATTGCACTATTATATTATCTGATGCGTTAGACAAAATTCGGGCTATTAAGAAGCAATTCCCTTTTATTTGATCATTTATAGTAGAGTTTGGAAGAGAAATGTGGCCTTTATGTCCAATAAAATGTTCTCTAGTCACCACACTACTAAAGAAAGAGAGCATTACAATCATTGAAGAGATTGACCATTGAACTTAAATAATGTTCGGGTTATCTTCATACGCGCGTACTTCTCCGAGGTTATAAGGAAAGGGCATGTTTACAAACAAACAGTTCCAGCAATCAGTCTACCACTGCATTTTTGTCGCAGCTATCATTGCAGGAATCGTCATGGCGACGTAGGCCAATCATATTATAGACCAGTTTAACGTAGACCAATCAAATCGCTCCATGTCATGTATACGGTAGGAGTCGCAAAGAACGAACAGGTTTTTCTTCCAAACCAACAGTAATTTAACCAACAGTGACGTCATCTGTCCTTTCCTTATAGACCCTGAGTGGCCAAAAAATTAGAGACACCTCTTATTTGAAAGTAAACCAGACCGACAGTGATGTACAATGACTTAACAACGCAGAATTGCTTATATAAAGAACTCTCTGCTTCGTAGGACCACTTCCACAAATTCAAATTATTATTATGGATATAATATGATTTTTTATTTTTAATGAGAAAAGTAACATTTAATTATCTTTTTTACATTTTAATATTTTCACATAGAACATTGAAACTGAAAAAAAGAAAAAAAATATCAAAATGTAGCTATTATAAATTTTGAATAAATTATTTTATTAATATTAAATTTAATAAAATGCTTTTTTAGTATTCTTTCATTCATAATCTTTAATATTACAATTATATCTAATGGATGTAATAATAAAAACTGAGGCCTTTAACAAAACAGTTAATCCATGTGACATTTCAGATGCTTATATATACATGGATTAGCTAATTCAAAGCTGGACTCACCAATATAAAATGGTAAATCTTTTTTTTTCCAAATGTAAAGAGTTATTGATTTCTAATATTTTGCTAAGACAAGTAATCAATATCTCCTTATATGAGAAAAAAAAAGATTTGCCAATTTATAGTGCTGAATCCAGTTTTGACCAATATCGGTCGGTCCGACGTTCACCGATATCGGTCGGTCCGGGCTTCACCGATATCGGTTGGTCCGGGCTTCACCGATATTGGTCGGTCCGGGGTTCACCGATATCGGCCGGTCCGGCGTTCACCGATATCGGTCAATATTGGGTCCCGATATAGGCCGATATTGGAAAAAAAGCTAGCCATGCAATAACGGCCGGTCCGGTGTTTACCGATATTGGTCGATATTGCGAAATCGTTGTTCCCGATATAGGCCAATATTGCTGTGCTACCTGGGAATAAGCACGGCCGTTACTGTAAAAATGGGTAAGACGACAGATTTAATTTGACTTTGAACAAGGGATGATCGTCGGTGCAAGAAGAGTTAGTGAAACTACGACTTTTTTAAGATTTTCTCATCCAACAGTATATGGAGTGTTTACTGAGTGACAGTTGAAAAAAAAACTTCAAGCGATAAGCACCATTCCGGTCGAAAAATATTAGTGAACGAGAAAGGGGAAAAGCGAGCAGCACGCGTAGTTCGCAGCAAGAGAAGGGCAACAATACGTCAAATTACAGCTGAAATCAGTGCAGGTGTATCCCAAAACATATCCCAACGCACAACAAGACGGACTTTGCAAAGGATGGGCTTTAGCAGCAGGAGACCATCAAGAGTGCCTTTGGTATCACATAAAAATAGCAAAAGGCGCCTGTTATGGGCAAAGAAACAACGAAATTGGTCACTTGAGTACTGGAAAGCCTTGGGTGTAGCCTGGTCCGATGAATCTCGTTTCCTGCTCCATCATGCAGATGGCAGAATCAGAATATGGCGCAAACAGCTCAAATGCATGGACGCCTCCTGCCAAATGACAATTCTTCATTTTGGTGGCGGTGGAATTATGGTGTGGGGAATGTTTTGCTGGAGTACACTGGATCCGTCGATATATGTGAACACAACTCTGAACAGCACAGCTTGCCTCAACGTCGTTGCAGATCACGTGCACTCGTTTATGGCCATAATGTTCCCTTATGGAGATGGTCACTTTCAGCAGGACAATGCACCTTATCACCGCGCTCGATCGGTCTTAAATTGGTTGGAGGAACATCAGAGTTTAGTCTGCTTCCATGGCCAGCTTTGTCCCCTGAACCCTGACCTCAATCCTATTCAGCATTTGTGGGACAAAGTCGAACGCCTCTATCCAATCTGACCAAACTTACAGCTGCCATTATGTCAGCATGGGTCAACATTCCTCTGCAACTGTATAGCAACGTGTTGAGTGCATGCCAAGAATAATATCGGCTGTGATCAGAGCTAAAGGTGAACCAAATCATCATTCGATCAAACTCATTTGATTACATCAGATTCATTTTTATGTTTTTTCATTTTCGATGGAGGTTACTTGCGGCGGTAAAGTGTTCCAGGTTGCCACTCCTTAAGCACTGCATTAACGTGACTAACTTGGCGATAATGACAAACTGGCCTAGATGCTTAACAATTCGTCCTAAATCGTCATAGCTAATCAAATTTTATTTCACGTATGTCTCTATTCTCTTACAGATAGACCGGGAGGCGGCAGCACAGACAATCATCTCATCGAGTTCACGACTGAAATTATAGAATTAGTTAAAACTTGATTCGCATATTAAAACGCAATCGGTCTGCCAAGTCATATCTTGGTGGAAAAAAACCCGATTTTAGCGGTTGGCTCGTAGGTTTACCATTGTGTTTTCCTGCTCCCAGTCCTCCATGTTTTCATACCTTTGGGTGCAGGAAAACACAATGGTAAATATTTGTAACGTTTTGAGAAAGAATGAGCCAGTCTGGTGACTAGTGTTGCCTTCTTATTATGCACATTCAATTTAATCTACGTAATATGTTAGTAGTAGAAAAAGGCAATGCTAATAACGATTTTTTTTAAACAATTGTATGTCGTAAACTAAAAAATGCTAAATTGAAGTAACTCTTTTCTTTTCAAAATTACTTATTCGTAGCTCTTCCTCAATGCCTTCAGTCAATACGATCCCCAATACCCGATGCCGTATGACCGCACCCTTTACGAAAAGTTAGCTATTGCTTCTGATCCAGAAGACCTCGTCGCACGACCCCAGGAAGAGACGGGATCTCAGCCAAACTTCTGCAGCGTCTCCCTAGAGAGTACAGGAAAGTTACTGGCTCTCTACAACAACCTTCCCATCATAGTTCCTATTCGCAAACAAGGGAAACCAGCCCATTTCACATTGTCTTATCGTCCGATTGAACTGATGGCTGTCTGCTCCAGTCTTCGAACGCCTTATACTTCATCGCCTTGTTTACTGGGTTGGCAATAATAACATATTTCATGCTTCTCACTATGGCTTTATGCCGTTTAATTATTGTACATCGCTTCTCAGTAAATTCTATGATGACATCTCTGGTGCTCGTAACTCCCGTCAAGCGGCCTTCAATATGCCTAGACATCCGGTTGGCATATGACTCAGTTTGGATCAACGGGCTGATTTACAAACTCGCTGTCCTTGGCGTACGGGGCAAGATTAGACGCTGGATCGCACATTTTCTGACTGACCGCTCCATCTGCATCCGCTGGAAGTCAGTTTATTCCAATAGTCGGCAGTGCAAGAGAGGCGGGCCCCAGGGAAGCGTCCTCTCCCCGTTCTTATTCATGGTTTTCCTCCAACATATTTTTGAGATCCTAGAGTCCATATCCTGATCCTCTTATACACGCTGGGAGAAGACCCCTCAGCAAGCACCTTTGCAAAACCATAAAACAGCATAGACATGCTGCTATTACATTGCACTGCTTACCACCTTTCCGTTTCACCGGACAAAAGCGTCGCCATCGATTTCTTTCGTCACCGATCTTTTGTTTCTACGGCCATGCTCTGGGGTACGACACTCAAGTGGAGCTCTGTAGAAGACATTTGAGGAGTATTGTTCAGTAGATCCCTCTTTTTAAACCACAATTCTCATCCATATGAGCTAAGACTTTTAAGACGTTAAATTATCTGAAGGCGGTTGCCCGTGTAGTCATAGTGTAAACAGTGTCCATATGTTGAGCTTGGCCAATTCTACTGTTTGCAACCGCCTAGAGTATGCCTGCCATCCCTTTTTGTCAATGTCAGTCCATCCTCTCTCATCTCTCACTACAATGCCGCCCACCATATTACCACTGGTCTTCCAAAGTGTACGCTTATCCCGCATAATTTCCGTCTCCACCGCCGATCGACGATTGGGACTTTAACGCTTTCTGATTATTTATAAAATAAAACGCTTTTTAAGTCATTTCCGGTATTTTGGAGGATTATGAAGATTTAAGAAGATATGATATAAGAAATTAATATATATTATTAGATTATATAGAAATATTATATTATATAGAGATTAGATTATTTAGAAATTAATTAGATTATATTACTATAATATTTATTATATTACAGTTATATATTAATTAGATTATATAGAAATTAATACATATTATATAAGAAACAAAGTTCAACCAGAAATGACTTAAGAAGCGTTCGGTTTAACAATTAATCAGAAAGCGTTAAAGTCCCAATCGTCGATCGGCGGTGGACAGGGAAATTATGCGCTTATCCCACTCCTTCGCCGTGAGGCGAATGCTACTTCCATGGACAGCCGGATCCATTGTATGACTCAGTTTCCTTGTTTGCCAGCTGTCCCTTCCAAACGCTCCATTTTCGGCCCATTCTGCTACCGGGTTTGGAAACCTCTCTGCTGATCCCCTAGCTCTATAGGGGCCTCCATAAATGATGTCACGTTTGGAGGGGGAGGGGGGTTCATGAAATTGTGACAAGGGGGTTGGAGGGGGTAAGAAGAAGTGTGACATCACACACTTTGGTTAAAATAAAATCATTAAAATCAGCAGATCAAATTTTGAAATTACCAGAATTTGAGTGTATTTTTTAATCGGACTAAAACAACTTTCACGTGATTTGTTTTCACTTATATTCCTTTCTTTTCAAAAAAACATATAAATATTTTATTACTAATTGTATTACTTTATTGTATATTAATTATGTTTTGTCGTAAACCGTAATCTTATTTTATACAAAATAAATACACGAATAATAATTTACTGTTATGCTCACAAATGTCATTAAAACTTATACTTAAAGTTGAAAAATAAAATTTGAAACATGATCTATAACGTAGTGCTTTGTTTCTGAACTCCAAGTATATGTCTATATAATATAGCGTGACATGTGACAAGGGGGGGGGGAGGCGGTATGGTGAAGTGTGACACTTTGTGACTAAGGGGGGGCAGGGGGATGAAAAATATTGAAAAAAAGTGTATCATCATTTATGGACAGCCCCGTAGGGCAGTTGCGAGGCTAATGAAAAAGAAAGGCTACCGCGGTACTTTACGCGTATCTTTTTTTACAGACCGCGGGAGTCACGTGATGCTCGAATGCAAGTGTACGAAAAGAGCATCACGTCACTCTAGCGGTTTGTAAAAAAAGATAAGTGGAATGCACCACGGTAGCCTGTTTTTTTCGTTAGCCTCGAGTTTGGACCCTGTGACATCAGAATCATTATTTTATCCATGATCCTATCCATGTCTTTTTCGTTAGCCTCTGAGCAGTTGCAATTGACGTCAAGCGTACTCACCACTGATTCAAGGTTCTTGTGAACCCAAATGAGTTATCTACAGGGAAATGACCCCACAGGTGTGCTCTTCGGCCAAGGAGAACATCGCCACCTGCGTACACTTCCCCTGCACCGAAGCAGTTGATGAAGGTCGTTACAGTAGCAGAGCCTATGTAAAGAGGAAGCTTCCACAGAACACTTGGGGACTTACCAGAATTCTCTAGAAGCCTTAGGGCTGGAAACCCAAGAGTGTGCCATGCCGTAAACAAGAGAATTAATACATGCTCTTGCAATACCGACTGCTTCGAACGCAGGTGAATTGGGTAAAATTGAGCTGTGCCACCAGGTGCCGGAGATCACCTGTCAGGCACGTCAACTGCCGTACCCAAGTTCTAAGAAACTCAGGGGTGATTCTGAGTAAAAAAAATTCCGAAATTCAAAACAAATTTTCTGAAAGTATACAATAAGGGGGGAAGGGGGAATCCACTCCCGGCACTAATTATGTGTTTTTTTTCGCACCCCTTTGACGATTTTGCGATTTTTCGCCATCTATTGACGAAATTTCCGGTTTTCCGCGATCTTTTCACGAAACATGCGGTTTTTCCGCGATCCTTTGACGAAATTTGTCGTTTTTCGAGATCCTTTGACGAAATATGTTGTTTTTTCGCGATCCTTTGACGAAATTTACCGTTTTTTCGCGATCTTCTGACGAAATTTGCCGTTTTTTCGCGATTCTTTGACGAAATATGCGTTTTTTTCGCGCTCTTTTTTTTGAAATTTGACGTTTTTTCGCGATTTTTTGACGAAATATGTGGTTTTTTTTCGCGATCCTTTGACGAAATTTGCCGTTTTTCCCAGATCCTTTTTCGAAATTTGCCGTTTTTTTCGCAATCCCTTGACGAAATATGCGGTTTTTTCGCGATCCTTTGACGAAATTTGCCTTTTTTTCACGATCCTTTGACGAAATTTGCCGTGTTTTCACGATCCTTTGACAAAATATGCGGTTTTTTCGCGATCCTTTGACAAAATTTGTCGTTTTTTCACGATCCTTTGACGAAATATGCGTTTTTCCCCGATCCTTTTTCGAAATTTTCCGTTTTCTCGCGATCCTTTGACGAAATGTGGTTTTTCGCAGTCCTTTGACGAAATTTGCCGTTTTATCGCGATCTTTTGACGACATTTACGTTTTTTCGGCGATTGTTTGACGAAATTCAAGTCTTTTTTTCGTAATCCCTGGACGAAATTCACGATCCTTTGACGAAATTTGCGTTTATCCCGCGATCTTTTGACGAAATTAGCAATTTCTTTTCGAACGATTGACGAAATTGAATTTTTTCGTCGACCATTTGTTGAAAAACGCGATATATTCTATGTCCGAATTTATGACAGATTTTTTTTAAATTTTCGTAAATGGCTGCCTTAATTTTTCGGAACAGAATCATCCCTGGACGAGCACGACCAGGAGAGTTCCTGTATGCTCTACGGCCGGTGGACGTAATTCGCGATCCTTTGACGAAATTTGCGTTTTTTGCAATCTTCTGACGAAATTCGCGTTTTATCGCGATCCTTTGACGAAATTTGCGTTTTTTACAATCTTCTGACGAAATATGCGTTTTTCCCCGATCCTTTTTCGAAACTGGTCGTTTTTTCCCGATCCTTTTTTGAAATTTGCCATTTTTTTCGCGATCCTTTGACGAAATGTGCGGTTTTTTCGCGATCCTGTGACGAAATTTCCAGTTTTTTCATGATCGTTTGACGAAATATGCGTTTTTCCTGCGATCTTTTGACGACATTTACGTTTTTTGTACCAAATGTGTGGTTCCTTGGCGATTTTTCTGCAACCCGTTTGTTTACTTTCGTTATCTCCTTTCCCTGAACAGGCTATAGATATAATTTTTTTTCCACGGTCTGTAAAACCATTATATTTATAACTGATGAAAAATTTATAGAATTCATACAACAGGGGTTATTAGGATCTCTTTATATAAACTATCAAAAGATAAAACTGGATCTGTGTGCCTGTGAACTTCATCGCAAATTTACAATGTTTTATAAACACGAGCAAATTACAGGGACTAAATATAACAATACCATGAGTAAAAATTGTGGATACGGTACAGTTAATTCTGGCATTTCGCATCGCTATTCGAAAGCCATTGAGACAAAAAACAATTGAGTCTACATCTGCGATCACTAGATTGATACATGCTCTAACGTGTGTGACACACTACGTCACGTATGTAATCGCTTTAGTAGGAAAGGATGCAAAGTATTGGTATGGGAGAAAAAGGAAAACCCAATTTAAGCTTCGATTTTTTAGAAATGCTCTTTCGCTGAGCACCGGAACGCAATGTTTATGAGTTCCGGTGAAGTCTGACCAATATTTAAACATTGACTAAAAACAAAGAAGTATCAGCAGGGGTCAATCCAGGCAAAATTTGGGGCCTATTTGAGGTCCCTTCACAAAAATCAATTTAATAAAATGGGTCCCTTCACAAAATTCCTTTTATTAAAATGGGTCCTTTCGCAAAATTCTGTTCCATAAAAACTTACCATTTATTATTTATTTATTATTTTATGATATTTTAAAATGTGTAATTTGTAAACAAACAAGTTCACCAGAGAAGAAAACTTCAGCAAAAGGATTTAAAAAAGTTTTTGTTTATAAATGCTTGGTTCGAATTTGAGTATAACTGGATTTCAATTTTCGTTACAAAATGTTATTTTTCACAAAAATATAATAAATTTCACAAAATACCGTTTACTTTTCACAAAATGGGCCCCAAGAAAAAAAAAACCTGCATTGACCCCTGATCAGAGTCAAGCTCCGGTAAGCTATCGCGCAAATTAATCGCCGCTCACAGGCATGGATCTATAAGTCAATGAATTTACAATCAGTGCTTTTTTCCTCCGAGGGACAGGATGCAGTACCTCCCCGAGAGCAAGACGTCGTTGCTACATTACCAACAAATGAAATACAGTCTTTAAATTTGTGTACAGACCCTCTACGAAACAAATGATTCGAAAGAAACACTGATTGCGAAAATCTGTTGAATCACAATAAAAAAATAGCTTTTTATAACTTTAAAGTACTTTATTTTAATTCTTACTTTTGTAAAGATATTTTCCTGGGTACGCACATATTATACGTCTTAGATATAAGTGACAGAAAAAACCTAAAAAAAAGGCCGTTTGAAACTGAGAGATACTTACAAAGTGTATGTTTTATTTTTCCCTGGAATTCGATGGTCTGCTAGTGTTTTGAACATGGAACAAAGACAGAAATGCAATTAAGAAACGGCCCAGTGTATACTATATATAACTCAATGCATCTGTGTGGCAGTATATGACCCTTCTTTTACAATAAGACATCTTGACAAAGGGACGCAGTCCAAATAACCAGTTTTGACATAACCGATGAATATGCGCTTTCACAGTTTTAAGTAGAATTTTCGCCGTTTAATTGAATCACATTGGATTTAACAAAGCGGCAGATTCCGTCAAGGCAGAAAGGCCAAAAAGTTTAATTTTAACTTTAGTTTTGATTCATATAAGCGGAAATTATAGTAATATCTTTAGCTCTGGGGGGGGGGGGGGGGGGAACGCCCCTCCTCACCCTTGGCTGCGCCACTGCACATTACAACCAAAAATAAAACAACAAAAGCAATTTTCTTGCTAACTTAAATTTTTAAAAATAAACCAAATATACTAAATCTTTGCAGCTCATCCCAGTTATTACAATCACATTTAGTACTACTTTTCATAACGGATACCCTTATAATCAGTCTTTAATTTTAATACAATAAAAACTATCCTTATAATTCTTAGTGTAAAATAATATTGTTAACCTGAAAAAAAGTAGACAAAACATAAAACATTGCATTTGTTTAATCGTCGTGAGTTTTTCTTTTTGCATATAACATGCAATATAAAACATAGAGTAGTGATATAACATTCATTAAAAAAAACCTCATTAAAATAAATATAATAATCTCTAACTATAATAATTTTTATGACATATATGAGCAAGATGTTGAAGGCCTATGCAACAGCAGCTAGTGTCATTTTTATGTCAAACTTCTGGCACTGCATAAAGCAAATTAAATGCATCAGTAGTTTAAGTAAGCATTAAATTGACAAAGAATGGAATAACTATTTAATAACTGTATAGTTTTTCAAAAGTTATTTTTTATATATAAGTTAATTACAGTTATTAAATAATTAGTTCATTCTTTGTCAAATTAATACTTAATGAAATGACTGACATGTTTAATTTATGAGCTTACCTGTGTCATAAATTAAATGTGCCAGTCACACATTTAATTTATGACACAGTGTGACTGACACATGTGAATATGAAATCTTCCCTTATTTATTTTTTAATTGAAACTCAATCATATCAAATTGTGATATGCAGCTGAATAACAAAAAGACTCCTGAAGTTAAGATATTTTCAAATTACTTATTCATAATCTTATTGTTAGTAATTCTTTTTGCTTATATTTTATATTGTCAATTTAATTGATGTTTTTATATTTTTCATATGTAAATAAAAAATTTTAAAATTTAATTTTATTGAATCATTTGGAAATTTGATGACCTAATGTGGATTTATATAAATGAACATACTATACGCATAAATATGTGAAGAAAAATACTTAGACTGTAACACTGAATTTTATTAACAGATGTGATAAGAAGTACTGTGTAGTAGTTCTGAAATTGGTGAAATACTGACTTAGAATTATTGAAATATAAACTTTGAAATTCCCAATTAAATACACTAACTCCTCGTTATGGTTATATCACACATTCGGCTATTTTGCTCTTTTTTAGTTGTCCCTGATAAATTCCTGGTTTGCTGATAAAAGAATATACGGAATAGTCAGCAGCATTTCTGTATAAGCAGAAATTATTTCTGCAGTTCAAAAAGATAATAGTTCTATGGCCCAAGAAGAGAATGACGAAGAGGAAGTATCTGACGAGGATTTAGTAGCTTCGATGACAGAAGCTGTTCAGTTTCTTGACAAAAGCATATGAAACTTTTGAAACGTTGATATCCAAGCATATAAATGAAATGCAATTAGTTCATTTTAGTTCTTTAACTTCCAGTGGCAAGAAAAGAAAATATCAAAGAAAATAAAAAACAAACAACTCTGGATACTCATTTTCAAAAAATACTATACATGTAAGTAAAAACATATACTGTATGTGTACGGATTTGTATTTTTTTAACGTTTGACCATTTCATTGTGTTGAACTTGTAGCTTTTTTGAACAAGTATTAAATCGAAACATAGTAGTTTAATTAAGGGTTCTTTATTTTTCACTTATAAACACTCTTCTCACTCCCTTCAGTTTTTCGCGCTTTTCTCTTATCTCCCTAGTAGCGCAATATATATCGAGGGGCTGTTATATAAATTTTAATGTTTTAAATAGAAATATTTTTAAAAAGAAAAAATATATTTTTTTAGGAAGAAATAGATACAATTTACATTTCAATGATTATTTTTCTCTTGAAAATGCTACTTTTTATTTCCTAATATTGATAAGGGTGATTTTAATTCTTGGATGATTGGAGTTTGATTAATGCATTGAAAAACAAATAAATACATTTTTGTACTTAAGTATGCCTTGTTAAGTACAGTACAAGAAAATTGAGCCTATACAACTAAATCCTATGTTAAATAGAAAATGAAATACAATTACAAAAGAAGGTGTATCTAGTAAAAAAAAAATTCTCCAGTAGTACATAGTGATTCTATCCTAGCAGCTTTTATTGCAATTATATTTGACAATTAAAAACAAAACAAAAAATCTGTTTTAGGCACTGTTATAAGCTTCTGTGTACATAAATTAATTAGATAAGAATAATGATGCTATCTGATGAGGAGACTGGAGCACAAAGATTCAATGTACTTTTCAAGTTTAAGAGAATTAATATTAATATTTTGCTCTGCAGTTTTGAAATTAAAAAAAAAAAAAAAACAAGATTCATAAACAAAAGCTATTCAGTGAAATAAAAAGGTAGTCTTGAAAAACAGTTTAAAAATTCTGATTACATTAATGTTCTGTTTTGATAAAAAGAGAAATTTTTCAGGAAAAGTGAAATTATGGTTATAAAACTAATTTAATAAGATTTTAAGTTAAAACATAACTCATAAAACACTTCTTGAAAGCTGTAGCTTTCGTTTTCAGAGAATAAGAAATATTTAAGAAGAGAAAAATTTATTAACTGTTCTACGTATTTGTTTATACTAGAAGTAATATGCATGATTCTCAGCCAACTTTATAAATCTGATACTAAATTGAAACATGAATTGGATACTTACTACTGTTTATTTAAAAAGTTAATTTTTTATCAATAAAGTTAAGTTTTTACTGTGTTTTATCAAAGCTTAAGCCCAATCCAAAGTTAAAAAATAAAAACTTATTTTGGCCCTTTTGTTAACTGGGTGCAAATCTTACCAAGCACCCCCCCCCCTTTTCAATAGCAGCTTTTATGTATTGTGTGTGTAAATTAGAAACAATATTTTGATGGTGAAATAAATTATTTTGGTTAATTATATTGTTTCTTCTTCTTCTTTTTTTTTAATGAAATAAATTAAATGAAAGTTGTGTACTTTAAATGGTATAAGGTGTTTATACTTTAAATGAAATACATGCATTAGAAATATTGATGATGGGAACAACATTTAGTGATTTATCACCTATACCCAGCTAAATAATTAACACATTTATTTCTAATGAAACAAAAATCAGAATTGAACATAAATTACTTTCTTAGTCCCTGAAGAGGTAAACACCATTTAAAAAAATTCAAATAAAAGGAATTAAAACACTGACATCAATTACTACTGGTATTTAACTTTTAGATACATGATAAATACAATAATTTATTTTTTACACAATAATATATTTCATTTAGATACTTTTGTAAACAGCTTGTTTTCATTACTTAAGAAGGAAAAATAAACAAAAAAGAAATGGACACATGTATTTGAATATTAAAAAAAATTCTTATTTGGAGAAAACATGTGGAAATTAATTATATATATTAAGGAAAACAAATTGTCAACTATTACAAATATCCAAGCTGATTTTATTTAATTAAACATTCAAGACGAAATAATGATTTACATTTTTTTCATTGTTAGTAGTACATGTTTTATCTAGAAAAGAGTGCTGTAATCTATCTAATTGCATTAAAATATGATGATTAGAATTAAGCTTGGTTCCAAGCATTTTGAAACATTTTTGGTAAATTCAATATTTTTCTCTAATTTTTCAAAACAAATATTTTGAATAATTTTAAATTACCAATGGTAATAAATTACACACTTAAAAATATAGATACATTTTTAAAAAAATTTTTGTGTTTTTAAACATCACATCAACAGTTTAATGCCTCAACAGAAGATTTATTTGTTTATTTATAACCTGATTATCAGATTTTATGAATTATCTTCTATGTTTTTAAATGATTTGCATGCTCATTTCCAACCTGAATAAAATGAGAATAGAAAGCATTAAAAATAGGTGTGGTGTTACAATTCAGATTAATAATAGTTTTTCTACTACAAATAAACAAATTTATTGAAATCTAGTATTTTTTTGTTCAAAATTAATTATTACTACCTTAAACCAAGAAATAAGTAAACCTGTAGTGTTAAAATAAAGAATGTTTTAAATAAATTTTAAATATGTCAAAAAATAAACAAATCTATGATGTTATAGAATAGTAAATGAATTAGAATATTAACATAAAACCTATTGCAGACATATAATTCACAATAAACACTACAGAACTCAAATAAATAGTACAGGAATCCAACCATTAAATATGAAAGTTATTCCGAATTGCAAGGAAATAATTTTAAATGTATAACCGAAAAGCTTGCATTCTGTGTCATATTGTTTGCTGAAATTTAAATCGAAATATTATTTGAATTCATACCGCAGTTTTGTAAACAGGTTTGAATATTTACAGAAAAGTTTAACATATGTACTAAAACACGAATAACACAATAGTATAAACTGTATCGCTCAGACTTAATGAATATAAACATAAAAATAGCGAATAAATTTTCTTTTAAACAGGTATTAGCGTTTCTTCAATAGATTTTTAAATATATGCTATATGCTTTTAAATAGAATATTTATTACACGTAATGATTAATAATTTTATAAGAAAAATAAGGCTTTATAAAATGCTTGCTAAATACAATCAAACACTGATTCAATTACTATAAATTATAAAATGAAGTTTAACATAGCCATATCATTTAAAAAAAATCAAAACAAACATAAGTAAAACACAAAATTGAAAGCGATTAACTGCCAAATATTGCATTCGTATATTTTCTTATTCACTACAACTGTTTGCTAAATTGCAAGCGATTTACCGCCAAAAATGGTAATACCTCGCTGGAATCAGGCTCTGAATTCCCAGAAAAGGTAACTTCTGACGCATGCGCATGAGATGGAATGACGCTCATTTTAGGCTCTCGTCACGGAGGCCCCATTTTCCACGTGTGCAAAATAGAACAATAAACCATGGAGATAGAAATAAGAAGGAGAACAGTGAAGATAGGCTTTCAAGATCAGAACATGGACCGGGAATTAGTACCCAGTTCGCGGCGCTGGTGCTCCCAAAGGCCGGTCATGTGACCTGTCAAACATGACAAATTGTCGTCTGCTCTTCCTGCATTTTGGTTTCGAGCATGGTAAAGAGTTGGCAGTGGAAACCGGAAATAGAGGGCGTTACACTCCCCAAAGGCCCAAAAGACCAGAAACGCCGCCATACTACGTACCGCTTTTAGTTCCATAAGTAGAAACGTTATCTTTGTTCTCCTTTTCTCTATCTCCCTGCAATAAACATAAACAATACTTTGATTGGTTGGTTTGTTGGAACAGCTAATAAACGCCGTGGCGGCCGTGTCCCGAACATGAAGATAGAGAGTATAGAAGGAAAACAATGATTTTGGACCTAAATCTAAAATGGCCGCCATTTCCTGCAGCTGTAAAATGTGGTTCCATCCTAACCTCTCTAATTATATACCAATCAGTCCATTTAAATATTTTTTAGCCGTAATTGTTTGATACAAATATAGTTTTTTTTTCAATAGTGATAATTTGAAAATGTAACTTTGTGACATGGGATATTTTTTTTCCCGTAACTCTTTAGATATTTTAAAAGATATTTACTACCACACATCAAATATATGTAATTTAAGTAATGAATTTTGTTCTATGCATTTAAAAGATTTTGTAACTATATGTGTTAACTTCTCACAAAATAAAAATTTAAAATCTCAGTTTAACAGTACTAGTAGGTATTTTCACATTTCATATATTTCTTTTGCCTTTTCTTGTCTGGTGCCTGATATTTATTGAATTCAGACATTTTTCCTCGGCTGAGGGGAAAGAGAGTTCTTGCTCGGCCCACCCCCTGAATCAACACCAACTTGATTCTCTCTTGAGAATCAAGTAGAGATAGATATTTTAAAAGATATTTACTACCACACAGCAAATATATGTAATTTAAGTAATGAATTTTGATCTATGCGTTTAAAAGATTTCGTAACTATATGTGTTAACTTCTCACCCAATAATAATAAAATTATTGTTTAATTTGAACTTAATTCTCTCTTGAGAATCAAGTAGGTGTTGCCTGAATTCATCACAGCTCTTAAGTTTTTTTTTTAATTTAGGTACTTTCACTTTTGGAACCGGTTTCAAAAGTAAAAGTATCCTCATAAAAAATAAAACCTACAAACGAAATCTAAAATGTAAAAAACGGCCTTTCTAGAGATCGACCTCAGATATCCAATGAAAAAAAAAATCCTTTTAAAATATTAAAATGCAAACGAGATATTTTTAAAATTTTCTCCCATAGGATTGTCATTAGCGAGCAGTGAGTGATGTAAACTGGAACAAATTCAATAATTTGGTGCTGCCATCTGAAATCCAAAATTGAAACTAAATTGTAATCCAATTGGTTACATGATGCGTAGGTTGGGAACAGCAACGACACTAACCAAGTACTATTTTGACTATTTTTGGATCCATGTTTTGATTCAAAGACTATCTTTATTTTTCTCCTTCTACTTTCTCTTCATGAGTATGAGAAAGGTAAACAATCATTCAAGAAACTGCTAATTTGGCATCTTTTTTAAAAAGCGCCAAATGGTAGAATGAATAAAATAAAATTGTATCTTCATAAAGTAATAAACAAGTATTGCCCCCAAAATTATTATTATTTAATTTGAAGTGATTTTTGAAATGTGGTAACCGGGAGACGACATGCATTTTGCTAAAATGTTACCTGTAATAATTCCGTAATTTCATTCATACCAGTGTAAAAATAATCAGAATAATTAAGAAAAAGAATAAATGGTACTTTTCGGTTAGCCGGGTGCCAGTGATATATGTACATATATGAATACATATGTATATATACATATATGAATACATATGTATATATACATATATATATAAATATTTATGTATATATATGTGTATGCAGATATATGTGTGTGTGATATATACATGTATATATCACTGGTGCCCGGCTAACTGAAAAGTACCGAATAAATAGTACAAGAGATTGCTTTTGCATTATTCATTTGCTGTTTGAAACGTGACACTTAAGAAAATTAACTATTAATGATGTACAAATGCAAGTTCCTGAATATTGTCTGGTAATGTTTCTTGCTTTTTCACAAACAGGTGTTTCTAAACAAAGTAGAATATACTTTCAAGGGTGATAATAAATATCAAGACAAATAATTTTGTACTTGATATTGGGTCACAATCTACTTATACTTAGTCAAAAGTAAAAAGTATCTCATTCAGGCTGAATTTTGATTTTTTGTTTGTTACTTTAACAGTAATGAAGATATTGTAATGGTATTTTAAACAGACTGGAATGCTGGAAATTGCCACCGTTCATATCCAAACAATACTGAGCTAAACATTCCATTATTCAGAATATAACTGACAGTACATATACAATACTGTGTCATGGACCAAAATTCAGTCACTTTTCATGATATCACATTTCATACAAGCAAACTTAATATGATGACAATCTTGCTAAAATATCATCATTATTGTTAATGTTGAGAACAAAAATTTGGTTTCAGCTTTTTTTTTTTATTTTTTATTGAATGTATTGAATTTTTGATGGAATAAGTGGATTGTGATGCTGGTTTCCTGTACAAAAAATGTTTGTCTTGACCACTTTATCTCACCAGAAAGTTTATTCCAAGATTTTAGGAACATACCCTATGTTTACAATCTCTAAAAATGATTGTCTGCTTCAGAATTGCTCTTTGGTGCATTTAAAAACTTCCTTTCTCAATCGAAAGGAGCAGGAAAATTATTCTTCCTGAATTACCATCATTTGATAGATTGCATCACTTATTTATTTTTTACTTTAGGAACCTTATAAATAAACATTATATGACTGTAAAGTTTTCTTCCCAGTTCCATCAAAATTTCTCTTCGATTTTAAAGTATTTGCTTTAGAATAAAAGAAAATTTTATTCACATATTCAGCTAGTTGAATATTTGGTATTATGCCAAAATTCTATTTGATGCATCCCTGGCTACCACCGTATGCTTTACAGTATATTTGTTCGATTTTTTTTTTTTTTTTTTTTAAGGTATATAACACTTCAACCATTGTATGAACCATATACGATTAACTGTAGATATGTTCACTGTTGCTGTGTGAATCATATTTGTTTTTTACTTTAAATATGCTTCATACCAGAAATTTTAATTAATAAATGAGCTGAAATAAATGCTACTTAGAAATAAGAAAATCCTGTTTTTTATCACAGTTTTTCGATTTAATAACAGATTTAAAATGTTAAGAATAACAATCTAGAATAATACCTTTTGTTCTTACTTATTTAGATAGCTTTACTTAACCTATTGTTGGCTATAAAATCAGACTATTTATGCCAACTTTGATATTTTATTTTACGTAAATTTCTTGTAAAGAATACATCGGCTATGTACACAAAAGTAGCATATGACTTTTCTTTGTCAAATGAGTTCTTTTCTGACAAAAATATTTTTTATAGCCAGATTTCCTGCTTTAAATCATTTTTATTTAAAAATGAAATTAAAGTTGTGGAGCTAATAACTTGCAATACAATTTTCGGTTAAATTCTAGAACAAGCGAAACACTTGGCGTCGTCGAATTTGGTGAAGCGATAAATGAGTTTTTCTTGCTACTCGGGGTTTGTTTCTTCCATGCTCACTGTGCTTGGTTCTGGACGGCCAGAATGCATGGTTCTGGAAATTAAGCTGATTTTTTAGAGAATTGGATTGGTTGGTTGGCAGACTAGAATGGTCTATGGAATAGCTATTGTCTGTGGATTGTTTTGTTGTGTGTCGTATAGTCAGATTTGTTGAATTACATTTGTGGAGCGTGTTTTGTGAAATTTAATGGTTTGACATTTTGTCATATGTCATAGAAGGATAATTCCTGTGAAATATTAAAAAAAAAGAAAGATGAGAAATAAAGGTAAGGGCATTTTTGTTAATTTTATTTGATAAGATGTATTTTATGCACTTCACAATTTGCTGCATCGCAAAATTCATGCATCCAGATGGGGGGGGGGGGGGGGGGTCGGTTAATGTACATGAAGCGTACATATATATGTTACTAACTGCTGTTTGGATGAATTTCATGCATTCTAGAGATTGCTGCACAGGGAGTTTCATGCATCGACAGGTTATTTTTTTCGATTAATATACATAAAGCATACATATATGTAATTTACTAACCGCTGATTAAATGAAGTTTATGTATCCAGAGGGGTTTTTATTTCTGTTACTGTACGAGAAGCGTACATATATATAAGTTACTAACTGCTGTTTGGATGAATTTCATGCATTCTAGAGATTGCTGCACAGGAAGTTTCATGCATCCAGAGGGTTTTTTTGCAGTTAATGTACGCAAAGCATACATAGTATATATATGTTACTAACCGCTGATTGAATGAATTTCATGCATTCTAGAGAATGTTGCACAGCGAGTTTCATGCATCCAGGTTTTTTTTTTTTCGGTTAATGTATGCGAAGCATACATATATATGTTACTAACTGGTGCTTGAATGAATTCAAACAATCAGAAATCTCGAGATTCTCCCCAATCATAACCTGTGTGCTTTGTGGCAGAAAACTCACTACTTACACAGTTCCTATAAAAATTTCTTTCACGAAGTAAAGATAGATTTCATTCCGTTTTGTGACAATTTACAAAGTTTAAGCAAGGAGGAAAAAATAGCTAAAAATTTGTAAAAATAGAAAAATCCAGAGAAAAAAAAATTGGTAAATGGTTGTAAAAATCAAAATATCTGGAGGAAAATATTGCTAAAAGTTTGTAAAAATTGAAAAATCTTGAAGAAAAACTTGCTAAAACTTTGTAAATAGTCGCAAATAGTACGAAATAAAATGGATGTTTACTTTGTGAAAAAGCTTGCTGTAAGAAGTGTGTAAGTATCTCCCTAGCTGCCAAAAGCATGCATTCTGATTGGGTAGAATTTGGAGGTTGTCGATTTTTCGGTTGGCGCACGTCGGTGCTTGGAACGCGTAAAAAAATTGCCAAATCAGTGTCTCGCTTGTTCTAGGATTTTGCCCAATTTTCTTGTTTGCAGTTACCTCACAAGTGTGTACTAAACAAGCTTGTATCATCTCTGCCAACTTTCAACTAAACTTACGTAAAATGTGAGTTAATTTGATCCAGGTTAAAGACGTTTCTAGAACCAGAAAACATATCTGAAAAAAAAAAAAAAAATTTAGTTTCATGTTCTTACATGGAATGTATTTGAATGCATTTCCTAAAAAAAATTCTGGTTTGAAATTTGTTTAACTTCAGTTAAATTAACTACATTGTACGGAAGTTTAGTGTGATGCTGGCAGGTATGATATATTCAATTTAGTTTAGGAAAACTGAACTGCATTTTGATTCTATATATCGGACGATAATTAAAAAAGTTCCTTTTAAAAAAAATAATAATGTTTGATCTTATAATAAAAGTACAAAAAATGGCAAATTTGGGAGGTAGCATAAACTGAAACAGTTTTGGTTATTATTTTTATAGTAAATAAAAGTATAAACTTTTAAAAACCATAAACTCCAAGTGGAGGATTATTTCCTCCTCCTTTTTTTAAGTAAGCACACAATTATTTTGGCTACTACTTTTTTCATCGTAGGCTGCAAGCAAAATCGTTGAATTATACAGAATGTCTCAAAAACATTGAAACATGATTTAGTTTTTTTACTATTAAAATCAATAGGCAATGTAAACTGCAAAAGTGTTCAAAATGACAGTAGAAAATGTGTAATGCATAGTCCTGCCAAATCCTTTAAAAATTTACACTTTTTTAATTCCTATCACCCCTTATAAAATAATAGTCAATTAGATTTTTTTTTTGTGTTGCAACAACATAATTACAAAAATTTACATATCTGTATCTTTTATACATATATGCACATTTTATGCTTCCTTGATGCAAAATAAGTTATGCTTAATTGAGAACTGAGCATTATGAATAGGGATTGTATATCAAATTAGAAATGTAAATGTGTGCAATATTGTAAGTAAAAGGGAAACAGACAATATTAAATATGCAGTTAATCTTAACTAAAAGTTATTGATGCTTGTATTAATGTTAGTGGAGAAGAACTAAAAAATATTTACATGAGCACTATTAGAAGAGCTCTGCTGGTAAGCTCTAGACACAGCCTACTAAAGGACGGTTACAGCTGTTCATAATTAACAAGTTACCACACATAGAGATAATAAGGTATTGGGTGCACTTTTACCCTAGCTCAGAAATTATCTTAAAGGGGCTTCTGATTACAAAAGACTTGTGATCAGTACTTAATTAGATACTAAATTTCTCAAATAATAAAGAAAATTTTTATTTAAAAAAGTACCACATCGCTTTGTGTATGCCTTTGTTTTGATAGTAGTGTAAAGAATTCCCAGTTTTACAAAACAACCCCAAAGATAGTCTTAAATTAAAACTTTAATACTTAAGTTAATGAATTCTAAAAAAAAAAAAATTGGGTTTTAAAATTAATCACTAACACACTTAAATTATGACATCTTTCTGAACAAGTAAAGAATTCATTTATTTACATTAAAAACATTAAATAAACATAATCATAGAAGACATCCTTTGAAATAAAGCTGAGTACTTTTCTCTAATTAACATTATAATTAATTCTAAACACTTCTTACTAATTTCTAAACATTTAAAAATTAATGAATTAGGAACGATTTGTTCTCCTATTTGTGATACTATAAACAACTGGTGGTACACATTTTTTTACATAGATCAGAAAAATCAAAAAACAGATTCAGACCTTATACACTTTTGGGGGACACCAGAGAACCGGACCATGCAACTTGAACCCTGGGTATTAAGCAACACTGAAGCCATGTAGGAACACTTCGTCAGAGTATAATCCCTCCTCAAGTCAGATGTCTAGTTCCACACTCAATTAAAAATAGAGTTACACGGTCCCACTCACACTAAGTTGAAAAAAACATTCCATCCAAACACTAACTCCACTGCTGATCTCTGACTGCTGGTCTCTGACTCCTGATCTCCAACTACTGTCATTTATCTATTTTTCGTAGCTCTTGTTTCCGAAGTAGGCGGGGCCCCTTCCAGTATCCAAAATTTACATACTTGAATTGAAATGGCTATGGTGGGCTAACCGTCACACCTACCTTCCTTGGCCATCCAATCCAATAGTGTCTGGTCAGTGGTCGAAGATTTTCTTGTCCTTTGGCCCTGCAGAAATCTAGGCACTTTCTCTGATTCCCCCAACCTTACTGAAAATTAAGGGGCCTCACATGAAGGGTAACCATCAGCCTCCATAAATTTCCAACCATAAAACTTTCAAATTCGGCTCCAACCAACATTTTGGACCAGACTGCACTCATAAAAGTATCAGCCAGTCAGATAAGTAATGTGACTCCATATACTTTGTACCACCATAATATGCTAAATAATTACAGTGTACAATTAAAAATAAAAACACAGTAATGTAACAACTATACATAATATACAAATGCAAAAGAAACTGTGATTATATTAATTACATAAAAAAAAACACTCAAAATATATGAAAAACATTTTTCATAAAATTTTACACTCAAGATGGTAAACTCTTGCCACCAAGCTCAGTTATGTAATGGATTTGAAGGATGTCACTTTAAGAACAGTCTGTGATTGCTTTTTACATTACCTCTGCCAATGCAATGCTTATTTAGATATATTTGTGATGTATTCTTTTCATATATGTTAACATATTTTTGACTTGAAGAACACCATACTCAATTTGTATATGACCCATATTTTCACTATAATAAAATATAGTATTTTAAATGGTACGAAAATTTTATGAAAAAAGAACCAATTTCTAATTGACCAACTTTGTCTAGAAGAGCCGTATAAAAATTTCAAAAGTGTAACTTTTTCAAATTTATTGGGAGAACTATGTCAACATAATCTTATTTCATATTTTATTTGGAACACTTTTTACATTGCCCAGTTATTTCCAACAGGTAAAAGGTTGGAAATTGCATGTTTCAACATTTTTTAGACTGCCTGTAGAAAATGCACATGTGGCAACTATATGATTTTTAACACTTTATTTGAACAGAAAGATTGTAAAGATAAGGATATTTTTTTTATTACCTTGTAGATAAAATTAAATTGCAAAATAAACATTACATACTCATACAACAGTTTAAATTTTACAGAAGCACAGAGAAATCTACAAGACAATTTTGCAGAGAAATGCTACAACACAGTAAAAATGGATTATCCCAATCAAGAACATAAAGTATTTTCATCTATAAATTACAAATGGCTCCATATTAAAGCACATTATTTTCTAATGTACTGAGGTAATGTATTTATTTTTCATTTATTTCAATTCTTATTTAGTTACATAATCTAAATAAGGTATCAGTCATATTCAGGGTTTGGTGACATATATCAATGGATATATATTTATAGATTATCTTCATACATATGTATCATGATATATATTCAATATTTCTGTTTTGAAAACATCATGATGTTTGATATTTTTATATATTTGATATTTATTTTCAAACTATCGTGTAGGATAAATTTTTCAATTGTTATTGACTGTGTTGTTCTGTTGATAAAGAATATTTGTTCTGACAGTGACTTTTTTTTAGCAAATATTAAAAAAAAATCTTTTCCAAGCTTTATGTTTGAAGTTGAATTTTTAAATGTAGAACCAATAATTTTAATTATCCAAGAGAATATTTACTTAGAACTGCCATTGAAAGATGAACTAATTTATATAATAAGTTACAGCTTCATTAGAAAGAATTTTTTTGGTTTTGGTTTAATTCAGTTTAAATTGCATAACAGGTTTGAAAATGAAAAGCAGACAAGCTTACATTTATGTTCAAAATTTTCAACAAAAACAAATTTTGTATTTAAAATATTGTTGAATACAACGTAAAATTTCCTTAATACTTGATACTAAATCCTGTAGTTTGATTTTGTGAGTGTAAAAAGCAAATTGTGTCTGTTTTCAATTAGTTGAATTTCAATTTTCTTATGTACTAAGTAAAAGAAATAAACACATTTAGAATATTTTTTTCTTAAGTTTTCATGCTGAGTGCAGTATGTTTTAGTTTCTAATTTATATTAAGTTTGAAAATATTTATAAAAATTAGTAGGGTGACTATTTTGTAAATATCTAATATGTATCAAAATATCAGATATACAGTGCACTCCTGATTGTGTGGGTTAATCACTGGGAGGAGTCACACGAATAATAGAAAAACATGGATAATCTGAAAACTCCTTTAATAACATCAGTACAAAAATATAAAAATTATTTACATTTGCATGCTGTATAACATCAAACTAAGAATTTTCCTTCTACTCTTTTTTTTTTATTAAATCTCTGTAGTCGAGCAGAATCTAGATCATCTATATTTAATATTTGGAAATTTTTCAATAGAAAATTTCGCATACCTTGCATTCATAATATTCCAAATTTTAATTGCTTAAGGCAATAAGGCTTTTAATTGCTAAAAGGCGTATAGCTAACATAGTGAAAAAGTACCCAAGCTGGGACTCGAACCCGGCAGGCCCTGATCATGACTAATTGGGGCCCTGGGTAAAGATAAATTAGGGGGCTCCATTCGAATCGTTGCATCATTATTCAAATAGTACTGATGGTCAGCCATATGTGTAATGCATAAACAATATTTTCGCACCTTGGATTTTAAATGGAAGAAAATTCTTAGCTTCGTCAACTCTAAATAAGTACCTTAGTTCATAAAAATACTCTTTTTTTTTCTTAGTACAGAACAAAACTCTTTTATATAATTTTAGCAATTTGTTATATTACCTTAAGATGAGTTTAATAAATTCAACTTATGGAAGAGTGTCAAATACTCTAACATGTAAATATGAGTTAATCAAGTTACTTTTTTTACATCTTTTTAAATTGTACTACACACAACATAATATCAAATCAAATAGATTCTACTTCACTAGTAGAAAGTGTTTTTTCAATAAATTTAAAAAGATGGCAATTTAGCTAATAAAGCACATAGTTATTATGTTCTTTGCTCTGTGCTTGCAGCCAAAGCGGCGCAGGGCCATAACCAGATGGGGGCAAGGTAGGCTGAGCCCCTCCTAGCAACTTCTTGAGCCACTTCTAGACTTCATAAAAATTTTTGAATTCAAATAACATAATTTATTACATTTAAGAATTTTAAAATTTTATAATCAAAAGTTTTATGACAGTGAGGACTTGCTTTCTACTTCTTTCTGTATTTATATATCTTTAAAATAGAGGGAGAAAGACAAGCTGGGAATTAGCCCTATCAAAAATTTCAGAGCCCCCTCTGATGTTGTTGACTCATTACGGCCCTGAAGCGGCGTGGTGCTTTGCTACTGAGTGGTTGAGATTAGCTTTGAGAAAGCACCGAGCTCTGTGAGATCAAAATGAAATTTGTTTTTCAGAAAGTTTAGTAGAATCTTTCAAAGGTGGAATTTGTATTTTGCATTTGAAAATTTTCAGAGTTGGAATTGGGGAAAAAAAGTAAATATTTTATAAATTAATATATGGATTTGGGGGCCCCTGGGCAAAGTCCCGATTTGCCCATGCGATAATAAAGGCCTGGAACCCGGGTCATCAGTATAGCACACTGGCGTTCTAAAAACTGAACCACTTAGAACTGTACTCAGCTTGGCACTTTCTCACTATAACATGTTGGCAAGGCTATAAACGCAGTACAGGATAGAGAATCTAGATCTTTGTATGTTGACATTTTCAGACTTTTACTGTTTTGAAAGTGCAGATTCGTCATCACAATCTCCTGTGAAGGTAATCAGTTTTTCTTTGTTCTTTTTTACATCAGATACAGTTTGTACTCCAATTTGATAATCTTTTGTAAATTTGCCAGCTGATTCTCCATTATCAAGTTTTTGAAGGATTTCTAATTTTTGTTTAACATTTAAAATGTTTCGCTTTCGTTTCACACCAAACATTTTTACCAGTAAAAAATTTCATGCTACTAACTGACAATAAACAAGGTGCAAAAACTAAAGGAACATGTGTGAAAGTAAGAGAAGACAGCTGAAAGGCTATTGCATAAACAACATTTTGATCTCTCCCATCCCCTTCAACCGTACCCCGTCAAACAGGTTCCAGAGTGTTGATTTGACCTCTGCACACTTCACAATACTATCAGCTAAACCGGACAAGATTCTAATTCACATCAACATCGATTTTGCATGCATGATAAGCATGAAAATATTTCTCTTTAAAAAAAATTTGTGAGTCTGGAATGAGCACGGATAATCAAGAATATACTGTGTTTGATATTTTCAATAATATCATATTTACAAACCCTGATCATAATACAAATTTTAAAGTAAAGTAAAGAAGGCAACTATGATCTTTTAAAAACACTAGTCTTCTTTTGAAATACTGGGTTTGACAAAAAAGAACACTTTATTTGGAGGAAGTTTTGCTTGGTTCTGTGTATATATAAAAATTCACATGTAACAACTATGTAATTTTTTACAAGTTTCTTAGAACTCCTATAATACAAGAATTATTGTAATAAACACTTGATTTGAACTGTGACATTTTCCCATATCCCAGCTGAGTTACTTTACTATGGACCGCAGGAGTTGTCGGGCCGAACCTAAGGAAGCGATCCATCTCCTACGCTGAATGGTTTGGACATTAGGGAAACAATACTGGAGACTGGCTGGCACCTACCCGACGGTAACGAATTATTGATTCTACTTGTGAGGTCGCAGATGGAGAGATTCCCAGAGACTATCGGACGCCAAGGGAAGTCCTTTAAAATCTGGGAATGAGAACCAGAGATCCACTACGATAGGCTGCCGTAAGTTTAAGAGGCCGGGAGGAACCTTTCCCCCGCCCCCCTTTTTTGGGGGGCTAGAGAAAGAAGAGAAGAGGAGAGAAGATGGTTCTTCGGAGGCAAAAGGGTAGGACGTGACCCTGAAAAAGCAGAGTCTTGCAGTGAAGCGAGAGCGAAGTGAAACGGAGGGAGGACAGACGGCCCTGTCTGGTGTAGAGACCTAGAGGAGAAAGGAGAGACTTAAAGACTATCGCATGGTTTATAATCACCGCATCTCACGCACTCTTTAATTTATGTTAATACCGAAATCTATCGGAGGAATGTTTTGTAAGTTGATGTTACAAATAAAAGAAATATTTCTTTTAAAAATCAGCTATAGTAATTACTCCGGTTAGCCACAGCTACCAGTTCGAATTTTATAAATCCCGCCGGAGTTTTTACAGAACAGAAAGATTGTAAAACTACAGTTTTTTTTTTATTTCTTATTAATATAAAATTCAATTGCAAAATTAATATCACATGACTCTTACAATAGTTTAAATTTTACAGAGGCAGCTACAAGACTATAAAAATGGGTTATCTCAGTCAAGAACACAAAGTATTTTCATCTATAAATTACAAATGGCTACATATTAAAGCACATTATTTTCTAATGTATGGAGGTAATGTATTTATTTTTCATTTCTTTCAATGCTTAATTAGTTATATAATCTAAATAAGGTATTAAGATACAAATTTTTAAAGAAAAAAGAGTTAATACAATCTTTTCAAAACACTAGTCTTCCTTTGAAATGCTGTGTTTGACAAAAAGAACACCTTATTTGGAGAAAGCTTTGCTTGGCTCTGTATAAGTACAACAGTGGTTAATAGTCCCTTTTAGGTCCATGAGGCCATGCTGTTTTCAATTACCACAATGATGTGGACACGAGAGCATGGTGCTTTTGTTGCTGAAGAGCAGAGTTGTATAATATAGACACACACGTGCACGACATGCACGGAAAATTTTATGCAAAATTCGAAGCTTTGCAGACATTTTTTTAAAAAATGTACAATTTTTTTACTGTTTGTGCACAATTTAAAGTTTAAAGACTCAAAACCTTGTTGTGACATCACAGACGCTTTTATTTCTATTTTTCGCAGACTAGAGCTTGGCGCCGATCGGTTTTCCATCGGCAGCTGCCAGGACTTTTTAGCCCGACGGCGGCAATTAAATCGAATACTTTCATAGGTTAGAAAATATTTTAATTTGAATTTCTTTAAAATGATTTAAAGCCAAATTTAAATATTTCAAAATACATCAAATTTTAATGAACATCAATTACTGACTGGCGGCTAGTCAAAAAAAAAATCTGTGGTTGGATAATTTTCAAATAGAAATAAAAATAATAATAGAAAATAATAATAGAAAATAGTAATAGAAAAAATATATATCATAAATGACAAAGAGGAAATGATGTATTATTTTTAGGCACATGTTTTTTTTTTTTTTCTCTCTCTCTCTCAAATTAGATTCTGCTGAAAATTGTTTACTTTCGAATGGCAAGTCACAACTCCAAACACAACCAAAGCTGCCTCCGAGAGCACATATCTTAGCACACCATCAAGCCCAAACACATGCAACTCGCTCCAAAGTGGTACTTAGTGTGGCCTGTACGTTCGTTCTATTGAACTTTAGGATTATTCTTCATTTCTTTTTTTATTTAAAATTAATTTTAAATATATTGTGATGAGGAAAGTTACAGTGTGCATTTACAACGTAAGCACAGTCAAGCGAGTTCTGTTGATAAAAGAAGCACAAATCAAACATGAATAATTGCAGCTTTTGTCAAACCTTAAAATAAGCATGGCAATGGAAATATTGATCCTATTTCTGAAAATATTGAAGGCGGGAGTATTTCCTGTGAATTGACTGTTCCCTGGAGTGAGGAAACTCTTAAAGTCTTAGATGATTCTTCTAAGCCTGCTCTCTCTGAAATGCTTGTTTCAATATTGTCTAAAATTTTGTATTGCTTTTTTAACCAAAATAATTATTCTTTAATTAATATCAATTAATTTTCAATATAATTGGTAATTATTTTAAACTACTGTTTTTAATTCATAACATCAAAATAATATAACACGTAATTTATTAAACATTAAATTAATTTGCAGAAAGTTTTTGACCCAATATTTATGTGCGCAGAAAGTTTTTGGTTTTATACAAGTTTGCTGAAGAGTTTGTCAAGAGTGGCGATATGACGTAGACTGCTTTTTTACATACACTTCACACTTCAGCTTCACAATCCCATCTTTGATATACAAGGGATTCACCATTGTGTTTTGAACTTTCGATTAACAGGTTCATCTTAACAAAGTAAAAAATGCAAGGAATCACAGTGATTATAGACAACATGATCTGCAAGGCAGTGGAAAACTTCCAACATAATCTTCATATTATTTTGTAATTTTATCTTTTCACGAATATTGTTTTTGTTATATTCATATCTATTGTTCACTACTCCGCCCTCTGTCGCATTTACCAGTGGAATTTTGTAATTTTTGTTTAAAACCTCAATAAAGATGACTGGGAGGGACATTTATGCTCTACAGACTTGGTTTTAGTCTGAGCAGTCCTTTTTAGGCAGTAAAAGTAAAACAGTAAAAGAGTGCATCAATATGGACAGATGCTTCTTAATTTTCAGAGCATACAGAATATGGCATAAAATATAATTTTGGGGTATAATGAAATTTCTAACTACAGTAGGAGATCTTTATAATGCAATTCTCCATATAACGCACAATTTCTCAGATGTAAACATTTTCAGTTAAGAAACACCTGAATTCCCACATTATAAATAGTTGCTATTCTCTAGAGGACTAAATTTGATACAATAGTTTAACTTTATCTCCTTAATTCAGAGCTTATAACTGAAAAAATTGCTATGATTTGATACAGGTATGTTTGCACAATGTTTATAAAGTAAATTTAACAATGTGTGGAATGATCAATTTATGCAAAAAATTATAATCTGCACAACTCCTGGTAATAAAGAATGCAATATAAAGATACTCTAATGTATTTTGGTATGTTTCATACATATTTGGCCATGTTTTACAAGCTAAATTCAATGATGTGTGAAATGTGATCTATATAATGCAAAATTATATATAACGCACAACCTCGTGTTTTTAGGTTTGCGTTATAAAGATCTACTGTAGTACATCTTTTTTAGCTTTTTTTTTTTTTTTTCTTTTTTTTTTTTTTTTTTTTAACTGCTGATCCAAATGAGGATGTTCTTTTTGCCCCACCCTATACTAATTATATAGCATAGCAGGCTAATATATAAAAGTTCTAAAAATTTATAAAAGTAAATATTGGTTTTCTTACAACATTCGTACTTTAATAGATTTCAGTCTGTTTCCTATATACATTTGCTACCTAATTTGCACTCATATGAGGGTTATTTTTATAGTAAGTACCGTTTTGAAATTCTGACACTGCGGGCGGCATTCCACGCTGTTTACCTACATCTGTTGGCAAGCCACAGGCACCATTATGGAAACATTTGACCTTGGTAACGTTTGTTTTCGCGTAATTAAAATGGCTCTGCCACTTGTGAAATACGGTCGGTGATTCATTTCTTAGTGCTAAAGACGTGAAAGTGGCTGAAATTCATCTTCAGATTAGTGAAGTTTATGGACAACACATTATGACAGGTGAAATGGTATGGAGATGGGTTAGAGCTTCTACAGATAACCAGATGAATGTTCATGATGAGGAACGAAGTGGGCGATCTTCAGTTATTACTGAAGATTTGGTGCAGAAAGTTGACGAACGAGTGAAACAGGACAGACGCTTTACGATTTTGTCATTATTTGAAGATTTCCTCGGGTTTCACGTGGTGTTCTGTATGAAATTGTGAAGGAACAGCAGCAGACTTCTGTGAATAGGAGATTCTAAAATTGGTGGTACAATACAATAAGTACTTTAATATTGGCAGAAAATATGTAGAAAAATAGATTGAGGTACAGGCTTTCATATAAAAATAAAATTAGTAAGAAAATTATACTTGTTTCATTTTTTTATTTCAAAACGGTACTTATTTTAAAAATACCCCATGCATAAAATATGTATATAACTTAATATCCAATTAGTATTCAAAAGAATGGAAAGGGACCTAATGTGCCCATAAAAAGTAGAAAACACTAATTTTGAAAATGTGTGTGGAGGTGGGCAGAGGGGGGGAGAGCTACAGTTCCCAAATTTCTAAATCTGCATACGTCCTGGCTTGAACTTACGTAGGAGTATTTTGGGTGGGGGGTGGGGGGCAGCGATCAATTTGTAGCTTCTTATTTGTTATAAACGTGTATGACTGGGTGTTATTTAACATATTAGAATAAATGACACTGTTACTATGCGAAAACCTAATATTGCATTAGAACGTTACCAAAATTTTGCTGTTAATTAAATAACATATGGTGTTTAAAAGATAGCATCTTCGCTCACTTGCCTAGGCAAAACTTCAATTATGTGCCTCAAAAAAAGAATATTAACTAAATGCATCCTCATTTTCTTCTTTTTCATTGTAATTTCTTCATGTGTTTTTTAAAACAGTCTCCAAAATGACAAAAAATTCTTTGCTTCACAATTAAATTTTTTCAACTCAATTTTTGGGTGTTTAATTTTTCTTCTTTCACTTTCAATAAGACATGTACAATCGTGTATTGTTTTATCAATGTAGCCGAAAATTTATATGCTAACATTTTATTCTTTTTACAGGATGCATCTACATGATGCTGTGTGCTAATAAAAATAAAATCATCTTTAAATAACATTAAAATTCAATGTGTTGCATTTGGCAATACATTGGATTGCCTTTCAGCTAGTTACTTAAAAAAAATGTCTCATTTCATTTGTACTTTGAGTTTACATTTCATATTTCTAAAATATTTTAATAGCTTATTCAGCTCATAAAGAATTATAATTAATAGAATAAACTTTCATATGGATAATAAATATGAAAGATTCTCTTAAAATGTATCATAAAACTAATAGTTTTAGGATACATTTTACCAAAAAAATTGTCATAATGGATTTTTTCTTTAACAGTTGCTGCAGGCGTCACACCGTTCTTTCCAGTCATTGGTAAAAGTATTGGCCTTGATGCTACAGCAGTTGGAATAACATTTACAATTCTTCCAATGAGTGCCTTCTTTTTTAAGCCTCTGTTTGGATATCTAGCTGATTATATACAAAATTTAAAATTATTAGTGATATCTCTTATGACAGCCAAAGTAGTTTTATCAGTTTTCATACTGTTTTTAAAGCCAATAACAGAAAGTAACCAGAATATTTATTACACTCATCAGTTTTGGATTTACATGCTTCTTATTGTCACATCTTGTTGCTCTCTCTACATTGCCTGTTGTCTCACTGATGTTTTCTGTTATGAAGTTCTAGGAGAACAAAAGGAATATTATGGACGACAAAGATTGTTTGGCACAGCTAGCACTGGTATTATTACATTGTTCAGTGGATATTTTAATGATTTAATTTCCAATGAATATGGACATGCAAAATATTTTGCTGGTTTTTATCTGATGTTCATTTTATATTTCCTTGACATGGTAGTTCTTTTTAGAATGGATTTGCCAAAAGCCAAAATGTCTACTTCTATCATTTCAGACGTTACAAATTTATGTAAGATGAAAGAATTTATTACATTTTGTGTCTCAATTTTTGTCATTGGAAACTTGGCGGGCCTTCAATCTAACTTTCTATTCTGGCATTTAACAGATTTAGGAGCCAATCAAACATTACTTGGATTGACTATTGCAGTTCAATGTTTAGTAGCTGAGATTCCATTCTTTTTCTTTTCTGGATGGTTCATAAGAAATCTAGGATATTTTAACTGTTTAACTTGTTCTTTTGCTGGTTTTGCCTTAAGATTTGCAATGTATTACCTTCTAAAAAATCCGTGGTTGGTCCTGCCTATAGAAACACTTCATGGTGTGACATTTGCAGTGTTTTATGCTTCAACTACAGCTTTTGCCTCTGCATATGCACCTCCAGGAACAGAAGCCTTTGTCCTATCACTTCTATGCGGAATTTACAATGGCTTAGGTATGCTTTTTTTTATTTACAATGTTAAATATAACATATTTGATTCCCTCAAACTACTTTAATAAAATATTCTCCAGCAGGAAAATATAAAAATTATATAATTTTTTTTTTCAATCTTTTTCTAACAATATATGATTAAAAGTGCAAAGCAACATATGTATAAAATTTGTTTAATATATTATTCAGGGTGGTGTGACATTTTCAAATATCCCACCGAAGGTAGCTTGTGAAGGAGGAACCCAGTTTAACCGTTACGACAGACCTCCTAAGTTGTCGGTTCAAATCTAAAGAAACGATCGCTCTCCGATACTGAATGGTTTGGACATTTTAGGAACAATACCTGCGACTGCATGGCACCTAGCCTGCCATTAATGAATTTATTGCTCTCCCTGTGAGGTCGGGATTGAAAAGGTCTTCCCAGACAGTCAGACGCCAAGGGAGGTCTTTTTAACCTTCCAATAAGAACTGAATGTCACCAAGGATAGACTGCTGAAGGGTGTAGGAGGCCGGGATGAATATTTCCTCCCTCCCCTTTTTTGCTTGGGAAAAGGAGAGAGAGGACTGGTAGAAGGGAATTAGAGTTTGGAGTGAGAGGGTGAGACATGACCCTGGGAAGCCGAGTGCAGCAGTGAAGCGAAGAGCGAAGGGGTAGACCTAAGGAGAGAGGTCTTGGGTGAAACTGAAACGAGCAGATGCCCGGTCTGTGAGAAAGAAGTACCAAAGAGCACCAGGCTTGACCCCAAGTGGATACCCTGTTCAACTTAACAGTATCGCCGAATCAAAAGGACTGAATCAAAGATTAGAATCAGAGTGTTTCGAATAGTGATCGTGAAGGAGAGATTATAAAACTTTGTTACCTTTGTTTATAATTCACAGCACTCACGTACTTAATATTTAATTTATGAAACAAAAAACTGTTGGAAGAAGAAATTGTATTCGTTGTTTCGAATAAAATATTTTTTCTCTAGTGAAGTAACAATTGTAATACTTCGGTTGTCACGGCTACCAGATTGCAATTTATTAATCCCGCCGGAGTTATTTAGTAAAATATTCTCCAGCAGGAAAATATTAAAATTATATAATTTTTTTTTCAATCTTAATTTGTTTAATATATTATTCAGGGTGGTCACAGACCTGGGAATATGCAAATATTAGGGAAACTTGTTAATAATCAGGGAAAACAACTTTTTGATTTCTATTATTTACCAATCAATGATAATGTGAATTTTTTTTTTTTTTGCAAAATTATACCAAAATGTGACTGATGCAGAAGTATTTGATCTTTTATAGTTCTTTTGTATCTTGATCTTTCTTCACTCATTGAATTCTTTGAACTTTTTCACAGTTGGTAGATTGCCAATCCATGTAAAATGACTTTGCATCTTGAATAAATCCTCATGTTGGTTCTAGTGTTAATTTACAAGGTAGCCTAATAGATTAAAATGTCCCCCTTCTTCTCCAGATAAATTAAAATTTTCCAAAGTCATATCAATGGGAGGTGTTTATGAGGATCTCTGTATATCCCCTCTGCCTCCCATCCCTCAAAGAGAAAAAAAAAGTAAGAAAGAACTAATCTATATTTTTATATTATAAAAAACAATTTAACTGCTTTATTTTTTTTAAAGAAATTTTTGCTATATTAAATATGCTATAAATTTAAAACATTAAAAAAAAAAATTATGGTACATTGATTGTAATGTATTACTAAAAAAACGATATCCATTATATTGAATACATTAAATTAAAATTGAACCCTTTGCATAATCTGGATATGTATTAATATGTAAAGCTGGAATTTGTCAAGAAAATATAAATGTATGTTCCTTTATCCTCTTCAAGATTGAAATAACCTTTTTTGTTTTGATTTATATGTTTGCCACATTTTATGTAAAATAAAAAAAGTTTTAATGCAGAAAATTTTCTATTTTTTTTTTTCTAGGATAAATAAATTGTTTTTTGCCTAATTTGTGAGATTTTGCACTTGACAACTGAGGAGGCATTGCTATAAATTGGAGTTTCCATGGTCACTTTTTTGGCTATCAGTATTTTTCAAACAATAATCATGTTGCAAATGTTGTAGATGTATAACATGAGTATTATTATAATATAATAATTCTCTGCATTACCTATTTTTTAAGGTTAAAAAAAAAAAAAAAAAGATTTTTTTTTTTTTTTAATAATGGTAGTCAAAAAAGAGATCCCATCGACCACTAGAGTTGTAGTGGGTACCTGCCCGGGTACCCGCTCGGGCTGGGTTTTTTACAACCATAAGGGTTGTAGTGGGTAGCTGCCCAGCTACCTACCCAGGCTGGGTTTTTTACCACCCTGCCGACCACTGTAATCATCAAAAATGTTTCTTGATAATACTATTTTATATCATTAATTGATCTTTTATAGGGTGGTTATAGGGTTGTGACAATTGTGGTAGGTAGGGTAGTTATAGAGTGTTAATGTGCTGCTCAGAACAGTATGGCTAACAATTTTGTAATATTTTCAAGTGTTTACAAAATGAACACTTACTAACAGCTATATAACTAGAAAACAGCATGGTGGGGTGCTGCCGCAGCCAATGAAATAGACAGTGTGTGGTACTCCACCAAACTCGACTGCGCCTACCTTGAGCAACACATTAAATAAACTTAGAGTCATGACTGTAATTAAATATGTCGATTTTGTTATCAAAGCTAGATTATTTTATTTTGATGCATTAAGATACCAGAAAGACACATCAAGAATTTTTCAACAAAGCTAAACAATTTTCTTATTTATTTGTAACATGCAGGTTTTGGTATACAATTTTTGTAATTTATATTTCAATTCTCTTATGGCCTGTTGTCTGTTTGTGCTTACCTGTATTCTAATTTGAGAAAAAAAAATTGATTGATTTCCTCAAAATTTGTATATCTTTTTCAAGTTGACTTCAGTATTGTCCTTTTTAAAAATTGTCAACATAAGTTCTTTCTTTCTTGTATTTTTACAGATCCATGTAAAAAAAATAATAATGGATTATCATCTTTGATCAACTGTTGCTTTAAATGTATATAGTTTTAACTATACAGTTTCAAAAAGGAAATAATTTTTAATTTGCTCTTATGATGACATTTTTTACTATCCAATTTCCTAAATTATCTGTGGTATTGATGTGTGAGAGTGATGTTATATCCAACTAAATACTCATCAGCACTAACCTAAAATTATCAGGGAATTTTTATGTGAAGTATTTGTGACCAGCCTGAAAAATTAAATAAATTGATATTTAAAGTATAATTTTTAAAAAACTGAAATTACTTTTGTTATTTATATGATTCCTCTTTAAATATCTTATTGTTTTTTTTTTTTTTTTTTTTTTTAATGTCTATTTTTACTAAATAATTACTGTATGTTTGAGAATGTTGTTGCAAAAAGAGTTGTCTATGAAAATTTCATTATTTTAATGCTGACCTAGAAATATCAGGGACTTTTAACATATTTGTGATCACTCTGGTTGTTTTATTATTGAATTTATATTTTTAAATTGTACAGAATTTACTAATTTCAAAAAGTTATTCATTAATTTATATTTAATTTTATTAGTTTATTTATTTCAGAAGTTATTCTTTAATTTTCTATGGTAATTATAGCAGTAATTGGAATTTCAAAAACTGCACACACAAAATAAATTAATGTATGGGAGTATTATTTCCAAAAGAAAGGACATGAAGAGTCTTTTAGATGATTAAAGGCTCATATATTATTGAACAATAATAAACACGAAAAAGAAAATACAACTCAAAGTTGCCAAAGAAAAAAAATCATTAATACTCTCTGCTCATCAGAGGATGGAAGGAGCAAATTTATTGCAACAAATTATAACCTAGCAGATTTCACAAGTCTTACTTACTCCCAGGGCCTGACTTATACTATCTAGGGCTAAGGGCAAGCATTATTCTGGGGAGGGGGAGCTTTCTATCTATCCATAGAAAAACTTCTTAAATTGTGCTGAACTGACTAAATTTCATACATAAATTTCGTATACTAGGTAATATTCACATCTGTATACTTACTGCCAGGGCCCGACTTATACTATCTAGGGCTAAGGGCAAGCATTATTCTGGGGAGGGGAAGCTTTCTATCTATCCATAGAAAAACTTCTTAGATTGTGCTGAACTGACTAAATTTCATACATAAATTTTGTATACTAGGTAATATTCACATCTGTATACAGGGTATCATAAGGAAATTCACAACTTTAAGAGATGATAGAATACCCTTTTTTTGTTTTGAACATATAGAATATAAGGACTCGTGTGAGCCTTTGAAATGTAAATAGAGGTCTTTTAGTCATTTTTGACTGTTTATAATAATATCATATGTAGGTCTTAAGATGTCTAAAAGAAAAAATCTCCCAATTGGTCATCACTAATGGTTTTAATTTGCATTGTTATGAAGATAACGTCCATAATAAATTTCTCCTGAAAACAATGAACTACTAAATTATTAGAATAAAATTTTTAATCGTTAGTTTTTGGATGATGTAGTCATTTTATTTATTTTTGGGGGAGGGAGTACATAAGCAGGAGAAGAGAGCCCTCTCCCAAAAAGTAAGAATTTGAAAAAGTAAGAATTTTGGTCACTTTTGGCCAATTTTAACGTTTGGCTCTTTAATGAAAATCCTGCATTTGCCCATGGTGACTTGCTTAAATTGGGAGTCCGGGGCATCTGCCCCACATGTCCCTGTATTAGTCGAGCCTTGCATACTCCAATAAGTGTTTTCAAATTTAGAAAATGTAAAAATATCTTTAGAATGTCCAATGAAAATCCTAAAATATAAGAAAATTTTATAGTATAAGCAACCCACAACTTTTTTTACTTTAAGAATTATTCAAAGACTTGCTGACATCCACCTGGCATTGCCCAGGCCCGTGATAATAAAAAAAAAAAAAAAAAAAATCAGGTTTTTATTATTTTTATATCTTTAACCTGATTTTGTATGAAATTATATTTTTTAATGAAAAATTCGCGAAACAATATTGATATTTAGCACTAATTTTCTTGGTTTTTTTTACCTAGGTTCTTTTTATAGTTTTAAAATAAAAAGTTCTTTTTGTCCGAACTCTTTGAAATCTGTATTGGTGATAAATAAAACGATTTTACAGCTTGTGTAAAAATTTCGTTAAAAAATATTGTTTAGTTGTAAAAGAAATGTTTTCTTCTCACTTTTTTGTTTGTTTGTTTGTTTTCTCGTCGGCTCCTTTAACATATCAAAAAATAGTTCTCATCTTCTGAACTCTCTGACATTTCAATCGGTTATAAATGCAACTGCATCCAAACTCTTTAATATTTTGCAAAAAAATATACATATTTTGTAGTGAAAACATGAGTTCTTAAAAAAAAAAAGCTTTAGCTTTCAACCTCAGAGCAAAAATAAATTAGAAGGTCTATGATTTCAATGCAATGGTACGGTTTCATCCGTTTTCAATCCCCCTAGGCTAAACAGGTGAGTGTTGGGTTAATCAATCAGGTTTCCCATTTCTCAGGGTAGAAGCCTTCAAAAAAACGTTAACGCATGTGCAAAGAGATGATTTTCATGTGGATTTGACAGAATGCGCTTTTTGTTTTAAATATATAGATGCTTAGGATGTTATTACTGGCGAGAGCTTTAATGGCGCCATCTGTTTTAAAGTAAGAGAATCAAGCATATGAAGCAGTGCCCTATTCTGCAATAATTATATATAGAATGTATGCCAAACTGTAAGGAAATCTAGAATATCCAGTTTACTTTGCAAATTTTAAAAACAAAAGTCTTATTCTCATGTAACATTTGGAAAAATTAAAGGAATTTGTAAATACTATACCACATATTTTAGAGAGCTATTTTAAGGCATTGGAGCTTTTAATTGAATATTAATCAATTACAATTGTAGAGCTAAAAAGAGAATATGCTAAAAAAATGAAAATACTATTACTTAAAAGAACAATTTGAAACATATTAAACTCCTTATAAGTGTATCCAGCTTGATACCTTTTATAATTCTTATATGGATATTTTTGCTTCTTTCTTTTTTCTCTTTTCTTCTCATCAAGATAATTTAGAGTTCCTGTATGAATATTTTTCCTTCTTTTTGTTTTCTCTCCTTTTATTTTTCCTTTTTTACAAAACATAACCACATACTTATCTTATTGTATAAATGACATCTTGATAATGATCATACCGAATATAATAAAAACTGTAGACCAGTTCAATTTATATATTCGATAATTACATGCACGATCTTTTAATTTAAATACTTTTAAGATAAGTTTAGTAAATAAAACAAAATATTCTTGGGTGTTAAAGTTTACTTAATTATAAAGCATTTGAATAACAAAAAATACAAATTATATAACTTTTCTTCCTGAATTAAATATGGCATTATTAAAATGAATTATTGCCAATAAAATAAGAAAAATCATTCTGTCTATAGCGGGGATCGAACCGACACAATAATCGGAACAGAGAATAACCGCGCCTTATACCACTCGGCCACGCTTTTCTTATTTGAGTGTTCTCTAAAACTGGTTAGGTTCTAGATTTAAGTTTACGCATGCGCAAATGGGGCAAATTCGTGCGAAGAATGAATTTGACGAAAATCCCTTTACATTTTAATATATAAGATTACTATACAGTAGAATACCACTACTCTGCAAAACTGTAATTTGCAAACACCTGTAATCTGTACCGTATAAATGAATTCAAACAAATAATTTCTCAATGGCAACAATTTTTTTGTTTATCCCCCAGCTTTAATCTTATGTATGATGCATATGTATCATTAATTAAACTTATTTTTTACTATTTAAAATTATAGTACACGTAAAAATATTTTATTTACTTAACCATTTATATGGTAAATTAAAAAATATAGTATTTCCTTTTGAAAATTTACTCTTAAAAAAGTATTAGTATTAATGAAAGATGATTACTTAGACAATATATTTAATATCTCATCTTGAAATAATTATATTTTATAGAAATAAATATTAAAACAGTTTATAAGAAAAACAAGCAATTAATTCCTTAAATCAATGTTAATAAATATAAATGTCAATCTATTAATATTTAAAACTTTTACATATATTTACAATATTTGATAAAGGATATTTAAATTTTTAAAAACAAAATTTTATAGTTTATCAGGCAATTAAGACAATCAGGCAATTAAGATTGCAAGATACAATGCAGAAACATAAATCACTTTAACACAAACAACTGTTGATGATTTATTAAAAAATATATAAAAATCAATGAATTATATTTTAAGTAATTTTTACTTAATTCATATGTTTAAGTGTGTAATTTATTTATTTTTAAGCTTTAACAATCTAAATTTGTCCACAATAGGAATAAAAAAAGCATAAACAACAATTAAATACACATGACATGTAATCTGCAAAAAGTCTCAAATCCTCAAAATGCTTGGAACCAAACTGTGTGAATTAATGGTTTTCTACTTACTTGGAAATAATGGTAATAAAAAAGCTGAATGGTAGGCAGCTATGGGAGTATGCAATGTCAACTACATGCAGAAATATGGAATGTCTATTTCAATGCTTTTTGTATGCAGATTATGGCCACTCTCATCACTTCTCGTGATGTTATCACATTTTGTACAAAAGAAGATAGGTCAGCTAAATTTTCTGTAAAGTATCTTAATTATCATTAAAGCTATGAGGAAAAATTCAAGTTAGGTTTGTTTTTTTCAACAGTTTAAAAAAACAACTGTATTCTATTAATCTCTGTGTTATTTCTTATTTTTACTACAGAAAAATCTGTTTTCATATTTTTAACCATTTTGTATTTCATTTAAAAATTATGTTAGCTTACGAAATTACAGTACTAAAATTTTTATCTGATAATCAAATGCCACGGAGTATATTCTGATATATTTTTTTCTGTTACTTTTGTAGGTGTTTCAGTTGGCAGTTTCTTGAGTGGACTGAGTTTCAAAGAATTTGGTGGCAATCAAACTTTCCTCATAGCTTCTTGTCTCAGTGCTTTGTGTGTTCCAGTAACTTTTATATCTAATTATGTTTTTAAAAGAAAGAAATATCAAAAAGTGTGTGTGTTATGATATTTGATAAGGAAACTGGATATAAGGACTATTGATAATTTATGCAAATGTAAATATTGATTTATAAAAATAATATATATATATAGTCTTGGCAATTGTTCAATTTTTGATTATTGTGATTTTAATGTTCTTATTAAGTTATACATAACTTCATTTATAAATGACTTGATGACATTGTAATGAAAATCTTGATTTCATAAATAGTCAAAAAAGAAAGAAAAACTTTTACAAATATTAAATGCATTCAATATAATTTTTAAAGGTAATTAAGCAATCACACACACACACTACATTTAACTTTTTTTTTTTAATAAAGCAAAAATGTGTATAATATATGTTGTTTTTAATACATTATTATATAACAAAAAATGTCATTAGTTATATAAATTTTTTAATGAAATTCCTCTTTATTTATTTATTTTTTTAATTATTGTCAGGCTTCATTTATTATTTACAAATTCTTATTATAAAAGCAGAAGGAATTATTTTAATTTCAACCTGGTTAATAAATAATAAATTCCTTTTATTTAAATTAATTTTTATAGATATTATTCATAAACTTATTTTTTATTAATGATAAAATAAATTACAAATAATTAAATGTTATATTATTTCAGAATCTGATGAAAGTTAAAAAATATTTAGCATCTGTATCTTGATGGAACTACTACTAGACATTTACTAGAACCATATTGTTTTAACTCTAGATGATAAAGTTGTTTAATTCTAATGGTTCATGTGTGGATTTCTAATCACTGTAAATAATTGTAAACTTTACAAATTTAGAATACATCAAAAAATTTCTTCAGTAATTGGTACAGATTGCTCTTAAATAATTAAAAACAAATGTTATTAAATAATAAAATTGTATTTATTTAGAAGATGTAAAATTTGTGCATAGGCAAAATGATTCATTGATAATATTTTTATGATTCAGAGAAGCAATTTTTAAAACTTATTTACTGAATTATTTTAATCTGAAAATAAGTGTAATTTTATTATTAATCAAGTCATTGCTGGGTTATAGCATGTTATAATACAAGAGGCTGCAAAGTTTTAACTCTTTGCACTCCACAGATTCTGCAGGTAAGAAAGGGGGGGGGGGGTCATTCATCACGCTGCTTAAAAAAAAATAAAAATAAAAAATCAATATTATAAGGAGATATTTTTAAATTGAAATTTACATAATAAAGTTAAACTTTTAAAAATTGTAATGCATAAGAATTAGCATTTTATGGCAATATACTGTTAATCATCATTCACAGTTCTATCTTCATTAAATATTTAATGAATTATTCACTAATTATCTATATTAAATACTTGCATTCAGAAATATTTTTTTAAACAATTAAGTTTGAACCCAGAGAGTTAATGGACTGAAATAGTGAAACAAATACAATATAAAGCAAGCAGCTTCTGAAGAAAAAAAACAAGAACGAAAAATCATGCACCACGGCATAGATTATGAAGCACTTTCTAACACTATCGGAATATTGTTAAGAAATGTCCTTTTTGTTCATACAGTAAAATGAGATATCTAAATAAACATTAAAAAATAACCACAGAGCAGTAAAAGTTCATTTTCAGGAATTGGTGTCCATAACCAGTAATGTGTGCAAATTCTATATCGTGCAACCCTGTATATGAAATACACACCTCATAATACTCTAAAAATAAACATTTTAAATGCATATCACAGCTTAAAACTTAAATCCTGTAATTATGGCTCATAGTCGGTTCTGTGACCAAAATCTTTTGAGTGTCTCTGTAAATAAATAAAATATTCTATGAACTCAATAAATCTACAGAAAACATGCTCTACTGCACCTCAGTAATGTATATCAATTTCATTAAAATACACTGTAAACAATTTTTCTCCATATATATTAATGCAATGGAATACTTTTGTGCATTCCTATAAACAAACTATAAATGCTTACTCTACAATCTATATAAATTATGTTGTCAGTCACCTCAGTGGCACATGTAAATTTCCTTATGTTTGAAATAGTGTAACATTAAAATGTACTGCAAACTATTTTTTCCCATTGACAGTAATGTAACAGAATACTTTTGAGTGTCCCTGTAAACAAATTATAATTGCTACTTATTCTATACTCCGTAGAAAACATGTTGTTGTCCACCTCAGTGACGCATATCAATTTTGTTATGATTGAAATAGTGCAACATTATTAAAAGACATTGAAAAAGATTTTTCACCATTGACCGTAATGTATCGGAATACTTTTGATTGCCCCTGTAACCTAACCATAAATGTTACACATTTCATTTTCAATACCAAACATGCTATGATCAACCTCAATAACCATATATCATTTACATGAGAATCTGTCTGTATTTACGCGAGTTAGAGCACGGACAGACAAACCGAATTCAGATGTTGGAAAGTGTTAAAAATTGTCTGTTAAAAAATAAATTGTCCGTTATTTCAATTTAAAATAAATGAGATAAATTGTAAGCAATCCTGAAATAAACACCCATACAACTCTTTGTCTTATATTGTTATATAATCATTCTGTTCATCATACATCATGTGAGTTTTCATTAGAAAAATATTGCATTAGGATAGATTCCTGTTTTACATACTAGCATCTTTATGCTAATACTATAGTACATGCATTTTTAACACTTTCCAACCTAGTTGAAAAGTGTTTATGACTTCGGTTTGTCTGGCCATCTGTCCGTTCTTTAACTCGCGTAAATATGCTTGGATTGCCCTGAAATTTTTATATGTTATTGTCGTCTACTACAGCATGTTCCCTATTTCAAATGAAGGGTGTAGAACTTACAGTTTTTTTGCAGAGACAATCAAAAGTATTCCGTTACATTACAGTCAATGGGAAATAATCGTTTCAAGTGCATTTTGATGATGCTACGCCATTTGAAACATAAGGAAATTGATATATAGTAAAAAGTGATAAAGTGTTTTAAAACATGCTTTTTGTAGAATACAGGGTGCAAAACATTTATTATTCATTTACAGGGTCAAACAAAAGAATTATGTTACACATTATTCGACAGAGAAAAATCGTTTGCAGTGTAATTTAATGATGGTTCACTATTTCAAACATAATGAAAATTATATGCATTATTGAGGTGCACCATAAATTGCTCCCTTAAAAGTATGGTGTGCATTGCGTTTATCGTTCATTTACAGGATCAAATAAAAGAATTCTGTTACACATTGTTCTACGGGGGGAAATTGTCTCCAGTGTAATTTAATGATGTTTCATTATTTCAAAGATAATGAAAATTATATGCATTACTGAGGTGCACTATAAATTGCTCTCTTAAAAGTATGGTGTGCATTGCGTTTATCGTTCATTTACAGGTACACACAAAAGAATTCGGCAATAATTACAGTCTATGTGTGATAAGTGCGTTTTCAAGTTTGGTTTGCATTTTAAAGTTTAACTAAACTTTTTCATATTACGTGGTGTGTATAAATTCGGTTGGTCATATACAGGGCTACACAAGGAAATTCATAAGTATTACACACTATGGGAGTGAATTGCCTGAAATATATTTAGTAGACTAATATAAGTTTGTAGAATATAAATAAATTCATATAGAAGGCTACGCAAAGAACAAAATACATTGTCGATTATGGTTGGTAATTGCTGGAAGTGAGTTTTAAGCTGCCTTATGCGTTTTTTACCTGAATTAAATTTTAGCTTAATATGTGTTGTGAACAAAAGCATTTAGATAATATACAGGATTGTACAAAAGATTTCGAGTGCATTTCCATCGATTGGCGAAAATTTCTGAATGTGAATTTTCAAACTGAACTAAATTTGATCATGCTATGTATTATATATCCAAATCTACAGATCATATACAGGGCTGCACAAAATAATTAGATTACATTTTTGCAATGGAAGGAATTCCGAAAACTGCATTTTTCAATGTCATATGTGTTATCTAAACTGTTTACTTACATATCTTCTTTTACCTTATTTAATGGTGAATTTTCGTTACAGTTTTTTGGATGTGTTGAAAAGTGTTTCATAATCTATGTTGGATGCATGATTTTTCATTCTTGTTAAAAAAGTTATTATAGATTCTCAATTTTACTATACAGAGTTCCAATAATTTAGGTAACCAGAATACAAATGATACAAGTCTGAAAACTGATTTTGAGAAATTTAGACAAAGATTTAGAGTAGGATGGTAAAGTCTCGGGATAAAGTAGGATAGTAAAGTCAAAAGAATAAAGTACTGCTTTAAGCACTTTTTCATCAAATTTTTCAGACTTGAATGACGTATATGCTGGACACCTTAGGTATCATAGACATCTCTTAAGAAAGTTATCACAGAAACTTTCAATACAATAATAGAAATGCACCTCTGTGTCATTAAATGATGTAATTTTTTATTAAATGCAAGAAGATTTAGGAATCAGAGAATAAATTTTTGACATTGTTTGGTTGAAAACTAATAAAAATATGAAACTGTGGGGTTTTATTTTCTTTGTAATATATTTTTACTATCCTATTACACTACAACATGTTGCAAAGTTTACATGATTTGCAAGCCCATATATGTCTTTGTTACTAGGGTGAAACACTTCTCTCTTTTATTTCATGGCTAAATAAAATAGTTCATATAAAATAAAATATATGTAATTGACACTAATTAATTTGGTTTGCTCTTTCAAACAGTCAAAAGCATTAAAGCACATTATTATTTAATCATAAAGAAAACTGTTTTATTTCTGCTCCCAGTCGATTCCTTTAAGTCCTCCTCTTAGTATATAAAGTTTTATTCTAAAACTACCATACTTATAACTGCTGCATCATAGTAATTCGAATTACATTTCAACAATATTGCATTAAAGCATTTCCAAATCAGTTGCAGTTCTAGGATCTTTTCTAACAATATTAATATAAAATGATTAATTAATGTTGTTCAATGTTATGTATATCTGGGACAACCACTTGTGAGTTGGACCCTTAAAGTTTTTTTTTTCTTTAATAGAACAAAATACAGCAACAAAAATGTCATAGGTTGGTGAACACCTGCATGTCAGAAGGCCAATTGTCACCACTTTTTCCGAATAGTAATCTTTGCCTTATTTCATGACAGAAATTATGTTACCATAATTTGAACTTAATGAATAACTTCCTCATAATGCGAAGATTTTATCGGAAGTAGTGGTGACAACTGGCATGTAAGTTAGCCAATGTCATATACCAAATGCAATGAATAGTCAACGAATATAACACCTTTGTCAGAAGAAGACTTCCAACTGAATCTGTAACCTGGGATGTCATTAAAGGGTTGCTTGGACCTGCATACCATAAACATACTAGTAATCTCAAAGTATACTGTAATTAACACAAAGTGATGTATCATAGACATTACAGTGCATACCAGAGATGTTCTTTGTGATGTACCATAGACGTTGTAGAACGAGGTCTCGTAGATGTTGCAATGCGACATCTCATAGATCATCTGTGCGATGTACTGAATACGTTACAATGCGATGTCACTGGATACGGACATTTGTGCATCCTCAGAACATTAGAGGGACATAACAACGCTCTGTGTGACGCATTTGCTATGTTCTTGAGATGTTAGTTAGTGTACTGTGTGCATTAGCAAACCATACACTAATTCACTTATAGAGAAAAATAAATCTCTGCTAACTGTAGTCCGACGTATTCAAATTTCCACCCCTTCCTAAGCCCAATTCTCCAAAGCTTTTAGTTTTAGCTAACATTATATTGTTAGATCCAAACATTGCATTTTAAACGTTATTATTTTTACATTTAATCTTTTTTTTACTGGTTAAAACGTATAGGGGATGTGCAATGTGCAGACAAGTCTTAAGAATTTTTATGTCTGTTTATAAGTTTCGAAACAGTATTCAACGAGAAAATACTATTTTACAAGAAGATTAAATGCTATCACCCTCTATGGATGGAATAATAAAATATACTTAATTTCAATTACACAGCACTGCAAAAACGAGTCTTTGGAAAATTATACAACATCACGAAGTAATAATATAATTTCCCATGAAAAACTAAAATATATTAACGTATGCAGTAATTAGCTACTGCACACTGTGATATAGACATAGTTTACAGGCATATAACATAGTTTACAGGTGTTAAGAAAAGTAATTTTTTATCCAAATAAAATTTAAGTATTCATTGCATTTGACTCCTTTATTGATTAGGAATTTAACATTTATATTTTATTTCAGATCTTAATACATTTTAATGTTAATAGTTGAAAATATTCTGAATACAGAAATAATTTTTTTCATCCATTAACCAAAGGAAATGCTTTACATTAATATATATATATATATATATTATACAGTGGGCTGTTTAATAGTATCTGCTACCAGGAGAAGACTCTTTAAATGCCTTCGAGGAGGACTTAAAGGAATCGACTGGGAGCAGAAACTTAATGTCCAATCTGCACCATCCACCGGTGCAGCCTGTTAGTACCCTTGTCTAGTGCATGGGGAACAAACACGGATGGGCTTTCTTCAACCCACTTGACCAGCATGGAGGAATTTGGCCACCTCCCCCCTTATTTTACCATGAATTCACAAAACAATTCCTAGCAATCTGCATGTTCCTGGTTACGGCAGTGATCAGAAAGACTTGAAGACAGAGGTTGCTAAGATTCACCTGACTTTTCTTGGCTGCCATAAGTTGATGACCTTGGCTATGTATAATGAACGATCCTTATCTTCAGAAAATCGTTTACAGGAACTTGGAGAAGAATGAAAAAGAATCAACTAGGACATTCTAGCATTATGCGAAGTAAGAAGGAAAAGTGAAAAGAAGATTGATCTTGCCAGTATTGTACTACAAGAGGTACAGAAGATTGAAAAATAAGTGGCATAGGATTCTTGAATCATAAAAGGTGGAAGAATCATATCGTAGAATATGATAATGCATCAAATAGAGTTGCAAGGTTAGTTATACAAGTGTCAAGAAGATACAAGCTGCAAATTATCCAAGTTTATGATCCAACAATAAGCTATACTGATGAAGAAATTGAGGATTTCTATGAAGAAGTAGCTTCAATGCATCAAAAAGGAAATGCTACATAAAATTAATAATGGAGGACTAGAATGCTAGAATTGGAGGAAAAAAAGAAAGGTGAGTTCTCAGTAGGAAATCATGCGTAATGAATAGGATGCATAATGGAAGAGGAAACAGATTGAGTTTGCAGAATGTGAGCAGATGTATATCCGGAATTCATTTTTCAAGAAAATGGACATGGCGTAATGACAATGGCTCAACAAGTGAAATCGACTACATCTTGACAAACAAAAAGCATCTTATTCAGGATTGTGGCATTCTCAACAACTTCAATACAGGAAGTGATCACAGGTTGGTTAGATGAAAACTGCTTTTGAATACTACAGTGGAAAGAATGAAGCTTTTGCAACACTCAAAGAAATTAGTCAATATTATAAATCTCCAGAAACATAAAGAATTTAATTTGGAACTTAAAAATCGTTTTCAAGTACTTCAATCAATTTTAGAAGAAAAGCAAGATGTTACAGTAGTGAACAAGAAACTAATACTCTACAGAAATTGCAAGAACGACAGCCGGTGAAGCACAAGTAAAGCAGACAAAGAAAATAACAGTTGAAACAAGAAGACTGATGAAGAAATGCAGAGATTTTAAAATGAAGAAAAACTATCCTAAATCAAGAGTTGAATATGCAGAATTATGTAAAATAGTAAGAAAATGTGTTACAGAAGATATCAGAAAATTTAACTGTGATCTTGTCAAGAAAGCTCTAGAAGATAACAAAAGTTTAAAATCAGCTAAACGCAAACTGTGTGTTGGAAGAAAATGTATTTTTGCTCTGAAGAGGGCAGGTGGAACAATCACCAAAATCAATAATGAAATAGCACACATTGTCGAAAAATTCTTTAACGATCTGTATAAATGTGAAGATCAAAGGGAAGTCAACCTATGTTATCCATGAGTAAACATAACAGAAGCTGTGAGTTATGACAGATGAGGTTGTAGAAGCCATTAGATGTATGAAAAAAAGTAAATGCCCTGGCGAAGATGGAATTACAATTGACCTTATCAAAGAAGCAGAAGAAAAATTTGCAAAAATGCTGGCCTTACTGTTTTTCAAATGTCTCGAGAAATCAGATGTACCAGAAAATTGGAATAATGCTGTGATGGTGTGCTACTTTACAAGAAAGGGGAAAAGGAAAACATTAAAAACTACCATCCAATCAGCTTACTGTCAGTGATTTATAAAATTTTCACCAAAGTTTTAACGACAACTCTTGAATCAGCTCAACCTAAAGAACAAGCAGGATTCCGAAGTGGATTTAGCACAACGGATCATATTCAAACAGTAAGGGAACTCATAGTAAAACATAAGGAATATAATTTACCTCTCTGCCTTGTCTTGATTGATTATGAAAATGCATTTGATTCGGTCTACACTACAGATGAGACTGGCTCGGGCTTGATTTTTATACCAGCCTTTGGGCCTGGGCTCATTCTTTCTGAAACTGACAATTTTATTTGTTCTCATTTAGAAAAAATAAAAACAACTTTTTCCCCTAAAAAATTACATATTCTATTTCATGTAATTTTAATGTTATTTTGATCAAAATGAATAGAAGGGAAAACAGAAATCTTATTTTTCTTTTCTAGTATTAGAATGTCACTTTAAATGAAAATTTACGATATTTGCGACACGACTGGACGATATAGTGCCAGTACGAAGAGGCACGAATATTTGTTGCTAGTCTTTTGTTTGTGACAGTAGGATATTTTCTAATTGGAACGTTTATTTTATTTTTTAGAGATCTAATGCAAGATGAATATATGTATTTTTTTTGTTTTTAGTCAATCAGCCTAAACTTAGGTTTGCAAATTTTTAGTCTCCTATTGTGTGAGAGTCATACTTTTTCTTCATATGAAAATAACGTTAATGATTCTATTTTTAATCATGAACTCTGCTCATGCTAAAACTCTGTTCTGCACATTTACGAAGTCACTTTCATTCATAAGTAGATATAATTGCCATGTAGATTGTCATTGTCGATAGAAAGCAATCGAAGAGTGTTTCTACTTTTTCTATAAAAGCACAGGATCTTTCAGATAACGGTGTCAATTTTTTAATTTAAGCTGATTTTCAGAAAAAGGAAATATTGTTTTAATTAAGGAATTAACTTACGATATACAACTTTTATAGGAAATAGAAAACGTTTGATTCTTTGGCATAGAAATAGTAATTTCTGCAAATTTCATGCATTTATTCATAAAACGCAACTTCGTTACAGTGTCCATCTGATTTGCTTGTTGGGGGAGAAAAAAATTTACATCCTTTTAAGAAAGAATATATTTTTTTTATACCATTTCGTGAGTGATTGATGAAATTTGTGGTTTTATGTGACGAGCGATTGACAAAATTTGCGGGATTTTTTAATGACCATTTTCACGAAGTTCGCGAACGATCGAGGTGATCCCGGATTTTTTTTCATGACCTAGTGACGAACTGATTTTGCAGAAATCTAAAATAACAATAATAATTCGAGGAGTTCCACTAATTCATGAAGAATCACATGCCGATATCTATGTCTACCTGTAAGAACATATCTGAAGAATCCCAGAGCTACAAATTTATTGAGTGGGACACAAAATTATTATCTTCTCGGCACAAATATTTTTGGCGTTGTGGGCTAATTGCAGTATGCTGCCACCGCAGATTTTATTCATGATGTAATCAACATGATTTTTTTTTCTGATTCCGCAGACATCACAGTTTTTCTTTTTTTAATGGAAAAAGAAAACAAGAAAGTAGTGGAAATGTGGTATCCATGTTCAATCATAGTTTTTAATTATGGAGAATAGGAAAAAGAAAAAATGCGCTAAATATTGCAGAATTATGGAGGACAGTCCACAGATTTTATATAAAAAAGGCAGCAATCTGCTGTTTGGCAGAAAAGGGGCATCCCTGTAAAACACATGACGATGACTTAGGCATCGAAAGTTAGTGGCCAAAGCAAAAAATTTAGTCGCCACGTGGCGATCGTGAATATGCACCTATATTGGCCATATATTTTTGGGACAGCTTATTTTGAATTTTATTTTTTACAAACAATCTGTGGTATAAGCATGAAATTTCTGTTTTGTAATAAACTTATATTATGATTCTATATGCTAATTATTTTTTTTTCATGATTATTGCTTTATTTTTTAAACTTATTTAAAAAAAAAATCACCTGTCCATATACTTTTGATATTAGACAGAGCACTACATTAATCTTGTAAAATAGTTTGGCCACAATTGAACAAAATTCCTTTTGTTTTCTGTTAATTCCATTGTTGTTTCTTTTGCTTTGCAAGAAATTGTTGAGTTTTTAAGAAATGACACATAACTCTCTTAAAGAAAGAACACACTGTAGGTGACTGTAACAACATACTAAAATTACATTACCACCAGCATTCTAAAAACCCTACTTTTAACATCAGGGGTCTGTTCAGGTCCAGACTTTTTTCACAGGGTCCTGTTTTTGTGAAATTGTGAACAGCTTTTTATATTTGTGAAAAATCTAATCATAATTTTGTGAATTTGAAATGGTCGTTATATTCAGGTTCTTGTTTATGCATTTTTAAGAAGATATATGGATATAAAATACATATATTTTCTTTATATATGTAAAAGTGACAGGTCAGATTTTACTTTTAAATGATTAATTAGTGAAATGTTTAGTTTAAAGATGGGAAATTTTTGTGAAAAACCTATTTTTAAGACAAAGAATTTTGTGAAGGGTTCTGTTTTAGGAAAATGATTTTGTGAAGGATCCTTTTTTTGAAATGAAAAATTTTGTGAAAGGAAAGTTTAGGAAAAATTTTTCCTAAACAGATCCCTGAACGTACATTCATATTCTGTGTGACCTTATAAAATAACTGTAAATGCTATATACACACTCTTCAAGAAAAAACACTTACAGATACAGAAGACTACTTCATATCCTCAATCCAAAAATCCACAAACTCCTAAAATCTGCACATCATTTCAGATGTAAACAATGAAACTTACTACAGTTAAGATGTAGGTGAAAATTTTCAGTTTTTTTAATATATATTTATATCATTCTGTACACATTTTAATATTGAATTCTGGTTAATATGATTGAACTCATGTTTTCTTATGAAGGAAGCATAGATTCATTTCAGAAAAATTTCAAGATAGTGGTGATATCAGTGGCGATGACGATCTTTTTACCAAATACATTTACGTATTAATCAAGCTTTCTAGTTATTAAGTATGGCTAAACATGAAATAAAACTTCGTTATTTTAAGATTTTCATGTGAATTGTTAGTGTATATTTATAAGGAGAGTTTCACTGAATAATTCAAGAAAAAATTATGTCATCATTATGCATTATGAATTATTCACTTGACCTTTACATTTATTTAATATAAAAATAAATTTTCTTAAGTTTTATTATTTTATTTTACTTAATTGTAAGCATTCATTATAACTTCGAGTGCATTATTAAATTTAAATTACTGCTTAAAAATGTAAAATGAAAAGTGACCAGAAATCCGCACCACCTCTGTTTTTAAGCTATGTGGATTTAAGAGAGTCTACTGTATATGACTGTAAAGACATATTAAAATTACCTTATCATCAGTATTCTACAAAACCCTGCATTTAACATACATATTCGTTTAATCAGACATTTCATGAAATCGCTTCATTAAGATTTTATATATGTAGGGTAGATTAGGAGTGCACAACCTGTGGCCCCTAGATCGGATTACTGGTGGCCCGGGTTTCAATTTTGCCAATCAGTTCAAAAAATCACGAATTTCACCGATTAAGTGCGTAGAAATCGCAAATTTTGCCAAATTTCGCCCATCGGGTGCGTATAAATCGCGAATTTTGCCGATCGGGTGCGTATAAATCGTAAATTTCGCCGATCGCCTGCATAAAAATCGTGAATTTTGCCGATGGGGCCGTAAAAATTGCGAATTCTGCCGATAAGAGTGCGTATAAATCGCAAATTTTGCCAATCATGTGCATATAAATCGTAAATTTCGTCGATCGTATGTGTAAAAATCGCGAATTTTGCAGATCGGGTCCATAAAAATTACGAATTTTGCCGATCGGGTGCATATAAATCGCGAATTTTGCCGATCGGGTGTGTGTAAATCGTAAATTTCGCCGATCGTCTGTGTAAAAATCGCGAATTTTGCCGATCGGATGCATAAAAATCGCAAATTTTGCTGATTAGGTGCATAAAAATCATGAATTTCGCCGATTGGCACGTAAAAATCACGAATTTTGCCAATCAAGCACGTAAAAATCGCGAATTTTGCCAATCAAGCACGTAAAAATCGAAAATCGGGTACAAAAAATTGCAAATTTCGTCGATCGGATGCGAAAAAAAATTGCAAATTTCGCGGATTGGGCACGTAAAAATCACAAATTTTGCCGAACGTGTGCGTAATAATCGTGAATATCGTCAATCACTAGGAAAAAACTATGAATATTGTCAATCGCGCATGGAAAAAAAAATGCAAGTTTTTTCCATCCTTTCCAACTGAATTGGGTTATGCTGACTAAGGAGGTGGTTGAGTGTATAAGGAGCTAAAACTCCTTTTAAAATTAGCATTTTTATGAACTTTTAGGCCGACCCCCCCCCCTCTTTCGCCGAAACAAAATTTTGTCCACCCTATGGATGTGTTGGCTTTCGACAATCCAGTCATTTTTGTGACTGCCCCTTTTCATTTAAAGGTTGTGCACCCCTTTGATATCCACATTTTATGACTGAATATGCTAAGAAGTACAATTTAGAATAATATGTTTCTCCTCCTCTCCACCTTCATTCATGAAAGCAAAATTTTTTTTCGGCACTGACAATCTTTAAAGCTAAATTTATTTCTTCAAATTTATTCCTCCAATTTTCACTCTTTGAAAATAACCTTAGCTATATCTATCTCTTGTATAAATACAAACGTAAACTGTTGATATATCATTGCCAACAGAACTGAATACATTGACTGGAAGGAAGGAACCTAGGGGGGCAAAATCGAAACAAAAATTTTCTGATGGTGGCTCTCGACAACCCAGTCATTTTTGTAAGTGGCCCTTCGCTTAAAAAGGTTGTGCACCCCTAGGGTAGATAATAAAGTCATTGCAATAGGTTGATTTCTAAAGAAATCATCCTCAATATCTTAAGATCAATATACTTCGTTAACAGTTATTTCATATTTAAAATAAAAATTAAGAGAATGGATTGAAAACTTTCCTTTATAAATTAATTTTGGTAAGGGTGGAAAAATTCAGGCGTGCCCATACCTGCCAACTTTTCAAAATGGCCAAGTGTAAAATAATGTGTGAAGTGCATTTCTTGCAATTTTTTCTTTCATAAGAGCATATTACACATATAACACATTATATAAAAAAGATATAGACAGCTTCTTTGTTGTGGTTGTTTTTTAAGAAAGTCTAAGCAAAAACATTACCCAAAACATGACTTCCATTTATATACAATGAAAATTAAAAGATTTTGTATGGTATCTTTTGAATACGAGCCCTTGATTCATGATTTTAACAATATAAAATATTCCTTTACATTCAGCAACTATCATTAATAAAAGAAGTTGTAAAATAGAGCTTAGAAGAAACTTTGCAAGAAAGTGTAAAAATAAACATCCTAAGTGTAAAAGTGTAAAAAATGGTCAAAAAGTGTAAATTTTACACCTAAAGTGTAAAAGTTGGGAAGTATGCGTGCCCCAAATGAAAAAAATCAGTTTTGGCTCTGCTTGGAGTTTATAATTGAAATCATGTTATTTTATTTAGATTATGGTCCATTTTATTTGGGCCCTGGTGGGATTGAGAAAATGGCCTTGGCAAGAGTACAAAATACTTTACACATACTTTCTTTCTCAGCAACATTTTCACTGTTTCATACATACAAGCAATTTGTTCGATATTTATATAATTTATTTTATATACAAAAAACAAAAGCCATTTATCTATTACAGTGTAACCTCAATTTTACGCATCTGGCATCATACGCTATCCCCTTTTTCTGTGTCATTTTTGGCCTCTCTCACAAAAATTCCGTATCAATAACATTAAAGCAACACCGATTTTGTTAAAATTTTCTCAAATGCTTTATGCTGAGGGGTGGGATATTTACAGAAAATCTTACTAGCCAGCAAGATCAAACATACAACTGAAAATTGTAATGACAAAATTTACGTGACGGCAAAAATAATTCATTACTACAATACATTCTCATAATATTTTCTTATATGAAATTAAGAAATATATTACAAGCGAGGACAGCTTAGTATAGAATAGACCTTCAATTAGAATCATGTTTACATTGCATCGATTGAGAGAGTCGCAAAATATGGATAACAAATAAAAGTATAAAAAAGGTTTTGGTATATTTTCTATAGCTTGTAGTCTTTAAAAATTCACTTGACGAGTAGAATGATGTAATTTTCCACCCCTGTATATCGATATAAATGACTATGTCCACTTTGATAAAGCGATAACATCTGAAATACAAAATATACAAGATTGGATACCTACTGATGATAGTGAGGAAGGAAATGATGAAGAGTATACAGATAATGTGCCCGTATCGACAGAAGCATTTGTTGGTTTGAAAACTATAAAAACATTTTTCAACTGCACTCAAAAATCAAGAAATTAATTTATAAAAGTTTCTAACAATGCAAAATGCTATATATAAAATTGTTAATCTAAACTAACAAAAACAAATTACAGACCTTTTTTTAAAAATAAATTTTGTAAGTAGTAAAGTTGAATGTGTATTTAAATTTTCGGAACAGAAACTTTTTGGTTGGTGCAATTTTCAAGCCTGTGCCAAACCAATAACTTAATACAATAGCTAGGTTGCCATTAAAGGAAAAAATCCACTAAATTTGGCGACTTTTTTCCTTTTTATAACCAATTAAAAAAAAAAATTGTGCGTGAGTGTATGACATCATAGCCAAATTTTCTTATATTGTACATTTTTAATGATTTTCTTTCGTTTCCTGGATTTTATGTTTTCCCACTAGTCTGAGGAAAAACCTAAAAGTGAGGTTTCGAGTAGAGTCCTGAAAATTCTGCTTAAAGTCAGTGTGAAACCAGACCCAGCACATTTAAATGCGAAGCAGATGAACCTGAACATAAAGGGAAACAAAATTAATCCATATTTTAATACAATTATGGAAAAATAGTCTTACAATTGTATCATTAATATAAATTTTATCTTTTTCGTATAAAAAGGAACACAAACACTCATTATTTTCAAATATATCTGCTTTTTTCATAAAAAAAAATATTCAGGACTTTCTTATGAAACCTCAACCTGACTTGAAAGAATCAAAACTCAACCCAAAACCGAAACATAAAAGTCAACCCAACCCTTGCTGAAAAAATATTGTCAATCTGATGTACGTGGTGGATTTAGGGAACCCAATCTGATGAAAGACTAGTTTCAATGTATTATATAGTAAACAAAAGTAATTTACCTAGTACTATACTCCATTCGATGAAAGAAGATAACAGAAGTAAACAAATGCACATGCAGATTGGCGATGCTTAAACCTGGAACTGTGCCATAAGCGCCAAACAGACTGTCTGAAGTGTTTGAGCTTCTGCTTTTTCAAGTCGAAATAAAAAATAAAATTCGCCAACATAGGGATTTGTGCCAAATGTGTGGCTCCTTGGCGATTTTTTTGCAACCCGTTTGTTTACTTTCGTTATCTCCTTTCCCTGAACAGACTATAGATATAATCAAAAGGAATTTTTTTTAATACATAAACAAGCTTAATAGTTAATCTGTTTTGTTTTAATATAATAGTGTTCCCGCTAGGCTTTTTTTGAAGGGCGCAGCGCCCTGCCCTTTTTAAAATCGGCAAAATGCGCCCTGCCCTTTTTGAAATCGGCAAAATGTGCCCTTCCTTTTTTAAAACTAGTCAAAAGTGGCCAAAAAAATCGCGAAAAAACGGCAAACTTCGTGAAAAACATTGCGAAAAGCGGCAAGTTTCGTCAAAAGATCGCGAAAAAACGGTAAATTTTGTCAACAAATCGCGGGAAAAACGTGACTTTCGTCAGAGAATCGCGAAAAACGGCAAATTTTGTCAAAAACATTGCGAAAAACGACAAATTTCGTCAAAAGATCGCGAGAAAACGGCAAATTTCATCAAAAGCATTGCGAAAAACAGCAAATTTCATCAAAATATCGCGAAAAACGGCAAGTTTCGTCAAAAACATTGCCAAAAACGATCAATTTCGTCAAAAGATCGCGAAAAAACGACAAATTTTGTCAACAGATCGCGGGAAAAACGTGACTTTTGTCAGAGAATCGCGATAAAACGGCAAATTTCGTCAAAAACATTTAGAAAAAACGTCAAATTTTATCAACAGATCTCGAAAAAACTGCAAATTTCATCAAAAGATCGCGATAAAATGCAAATTTCGTCAAAAACATTGCGAAAAGCGGCAAATTTCGTCAAAAGATCGCGAAAAAATGGCAAATTTTGTCAACAAATCGCAGGGAAAACGTGACTTTCATCAGAGAATCGCGAAAAAACGGCAAATTTCGTCAAAAGATCGCAAAAAAACGACAAATTTTGTCAACATATTGCGGGAAAAATGACAAATTTTGTCAACAGATCGCGGGAAGAACGTGACTTTTGTCAGAGAATCGCGATAAAACGGCAAATTTCATCAAAAACATTGCGAAAAAACGTCAAATTTTGTCAACAGATCGCGAAAAACGGCAAATTTCGTAAAAAAAATAGCGAAAAAAACCTGCAAATTTTATCAACAAATCTCGAAAAAACTGCAAATTTCGTCAAAATATCACAATAAAACGCAAATTTCGTCAAAGGGACGTAACCCCCCCCCCCCCTCCTTAACACCCTGGGGAAAAAAAAATCTTTTTTTTTTTTTTTTTACTTTTTCTGCTCTGTCACTTTATTATAGCAAATAATCGACCAAGTAATTTTCCACACCTTCACCCGAAATTGATGCCCCCCCCCCCCACTTCTCTCCAAGCACACGAAATTTAAAGTTAAAACTCTTATTTAAATTTTTTTGTCCTCTTTTTAAATCTTTAGTAAGGTAACTAAATCAGTCAGCCTAAGTTCAAAATTTCTGCTTCCCCCTTAAAATTCATAGTTTAGAGGCGGCTAATAATTTTATATCCACATATGTTAACCTAATTACTTACTATAGAACCTTAAAATATCAATTTAATAAAAATGTATTTCTATAATTTATGTTACTAAATGTGTGTACAAACATTGATGAGTATATGATGAACAATAATGAGTTTCTTATATTGGTTCCGAAAATGTATACTTTTTTTATGAAACAATGCCTTTTTTCGCTGAAACTAGTGCCCTTTTTATGCTTCAATAGTGCCCTTTTTGTGACTAGCACCCTGCCCTTTTTTTTTCTAGAGTGAACACTATTACTTGGTAACAAATGTCATTTTAAAAAGTTTGAAATAGAGCTGTACCGCTTACTCGGTACTCTGCCAATTTGCCGAGTACTCTGTAATCAACCAAATTTCAACTGAGTAGTTGCAAGAATTTCATTTTTTAAGCATATTTAAAGCCAAATTAATTTATAAGTGATCTATAAAAAGTTATTTGAATATAAATGTATAATATATGCCATAATTCATAAAAACTATTTACTCGGTACATAAAAATTTATCTATAAAACAGAAAAATAAGAAAACATCCCCATGCAAAATTAATGTAAATTAAAGTTTAGTTTTATATTTATATTTAAAAAAAAAAGTCATTTTTAAAACTGTAGAAAAAGACTGATTTTAGATAAAGAAGCAGTGTGTAGAAACAGAAAATGCAATTAAAAAAAATAATTAAATTTGCTGTATGGCAAATTATGGTACAAAAACAGGATAATCATTCTACATTTTCAGGTTATAGGGCATTTATTTTATTGTAAATTTGGCCTGCTTCAGAAAAAAATGTGTTCACTGCAAGCACTGATAAAATAGCATTTTAACTGTACATTACACACACACACAAAAAAAAAAAAAGAAAAGAAAAGAAACTGTAGAACGCCCCCTTTTTGGTGCTTTCGTGTTATAGCAGCCTCCACAATTACAATTATGCCAAGGTTTCAGCCCTGATTTCGCCAAGATCATCGAAAAGCATATATATGCATCATATTTCATATATACACATATTATTCCAAACACCCATATACATCATTACATACATATTATTTACGTCTTATATGTCATATATATACATCCTATACGACTTATGCACATGTTATATGTATACTTCATATATGTGTTATATATGACTAATAACTCGGCCATATACATCACAAAATTAATGATTTAACGTAATAATATATCATATTATGTCATACATGCTTTATAATTTGGCGATAAATCTTGGTCGCTTGGCGATTCATCCTCAAGGGCCGCTGTTACACGAAAATACCCAATTTTTTTAATCAAAAGAAAATAAGGTACTTTAAAAAAACATGAAACATTTTGCATTATTCAAGGAATTGTTACAGCAAGCAATAACCATTTTTGATAGACAGATTTCAAATATCAAAATGACAAATGGGTAAAGATGCGTTAAATAATCAATTTTAATTTCATATTGGTTAATTGAACTTTTCATATATCAATTCTTTTTTTATATATATTTTTTAAATGATGCTACTGTTTTAAAATTTTTGAATATACAAAAATTGTCGTCTTTTAAACATCCACAGTAAATGAAATTTAAAAAATTGAAGTTAATTTTAAAAAATATGATTAGATTATATGCTCAAGATGCATGTTTATAAATAGGTATATATACACACACACACATATAGAAGTGTTACCACTAAGCACACTTTATGTTCACATCAGTGATTCTTTCTTAAAACACAATTACTCTGTACTCGGCCAAAGCACTACTCGGTACACCGCTAGTTCCAAGCACAAGGCAGATTCTCTAGAAAAAAAGTATAATCATTTCTATTATAAGAAAAAGTGAGCTTTGCTATCTCATCATACACCCCTTCCCCAGCTAGGTATTTTAATAGTAAATAAAAACAAAAAATACATTGTAATCAGGGTTGGCAATTTTTTGACACATGACGGTTTTTACCGGTTTTAATCATGGTTTTTACCGTCATGTCAAAAACCTCCTTGTCAAAAATGTCAAAAACCCATTTTTTAGTAGTTTGTTTTTACATTTTTTTTTCATTCTATCTTTAATATTAAGTTGTTTTACACGAAATATTCAGTAACAAAAAGGCTCTAAAGCAGCCATACTCAACCTGCGGCCCGCGGAACGTATGTGGCCCGGTGACCTTTTATGTACGGCCCGAGATACAAAACCATTAATTGGTTCATAATCATTGGTTCATTGATCCATAATTATAAAATTAATTGTATAATAAGTATTTAAGAAATTCAGTATTGTTTCTTTTTTTTTCCATGGGAAGACAAAATACGTATGTCCTTTAATGGATAATTAATTTTAATTTAAAATAATGTTAAAACATCTTAAATGCCGTTTTCTTAGTCAGAAGTTCTTTTTACATGTAGATGTACATCTTTTTACATGGACTCCTATTTGAGCTTTATATGTCACAGAGGTGTGAACATGTCTTAATCTTCAACACAAATCAAACATTATTCCAAATTAATTAAATTTGCACTATATATTTCTACAATTTATAAAAATAAGAAAAAGTTTGCTTTGGCAAAAGATTAGAGAAATTATTAGAGAAAATCTCTGGCATTTTTTTCTTTAGAATTTTTAAATTCTGCATTGTTATTCTGTTTTATGCTTATTATATAGCTAATATTTCTTTTTAGAGTTGAATGTTGGTCGTGGAATAAAATGGTACTGAAAATCTTTACACCACTACTTTTTCAAAGAACAAAAATCTCTGCCATATTCCTACAACATCTATATTAATAAAAGAAAGTTTCGCTCTGTGTGTGTGTCTGTTGGCGATGGCTAGCAAAATCTAGCCCACCTAGAAGTCTGGAAATTTAGGTGTGGATAGTCCAAGGTCTGGCCATGTGCACCTGAGCCTCAGAATTTTAATATTTTGATAATTACCCAAGATATTAATTAGATTCTTATTAACCATCTCTTCTAAAATGACTATCTTTTAAAGCAAAATGGCGAAAGAAACGAATCGGCGCATTGGATTTGCAAACGGAAATGAACGAATTCGAAATTTTACTAATTAGCGAATTTTAAGAAAACTAATTGGGATATAAATTTGAAAATTTCTGAGCATATGTAAAAAAATATTCTTCATCTGCCTATGTGATTTTTGAAAAATTCGGTCGGTAATTTTTTTTAAATTTATGCAAAAAACTGCCAAAAACCTGCTGGCGCCATTGAAAACGATCCGAGAAAGTTTCAGACAGGGATCGGCTTTCATTAAAAACTGAACTACAAAGAGATCTGTTTCTCTGGCCGATCCCTCTCATTTAGTTTGCGAAAATGAAAGGAAATAATTGCCAAATTTTACTAATGAACAAATATTTAGGTAACTAATTAAGATATAGATTTGAAATTGAGGTCGGGAAGGGGGTGTCATCTGCTGGCTATTTTAGCGTAGCGTCTTCGTTATGTTCTAATTATCAGAAAAATGTAATTATTCTTTTAATGATCACGTTAATGTAGGTGACAGTGGTTCTCTTGAACAAATTATTCATTATATTTGCGGGTATGGGGAGGGAGGGGGTTAATGCCTTTCTCCGAGATTGTAATTATCTCGGGCCCGGGCAATGCCGGGCGGGTTAGCTAGTTTACAATAAAAATCTACCTCAATTTTATTGTTTGGAAATAGTGGTGTTCAAATTCTTTGGTAACATTTCAAACGTTAAAAACTACTGATAATATTAACTTTGTTATATTGCTTTTTTATACTACTTAACTTATTTTTTTAATTACTTTTTTTAACCCTTTTATAAGTGTGTTGCGGCCCGCCTAACATCGCAAACATATGTTTGTGGCCCGCAAGAAAAAAAGGTTGAGTATGGCTGCTCTAAAGTATATTTATGCATCCAAGAAAAACAAAAAAGAATTGCATTAGAATAATACGTGTACATCTCTGTTAGAAGATCTCTATAATAATCTTAAGCTATTTGGCATAGTCTAAAAAAATTAGATTTTTCGAAGAAATCCTGTAACTTATAAGTATTAGATTAAACAATGTGTATAATTTCGGTACAATTTATTACATTGTTGAAAACAAAACTTTAAGATTCTACTTATTGAAGTGCAAATGAAAATCACCATAATTGTATTTATGAAATACTTAAGATATGCATTTTAAAATATTATATCTAAGAATATTCAAATTTATTCACTGCCAGTCTATGCTTAACATCTATTCATTGTCATACAATGTAACAGCATTTTTGCATCTCTAAAATAATTTTAATGTACTTTATTAAAAATCTATATTGAATGTTATTTAATAATTATAATAACCTTTTATTATCATTTAATATTAATGTTAATTGCAGTTAGTAGAATCTATATTAGTGAAGAATATGACATTGTTCTTTTCTTTTACTCTTGTATTTTTAAATCTTTACCATATTAGGAAATGATCTTCTTTTAAACAAATTTAACAAAATGTAATTGTAAATAATAATGATAACAAGAACAACAAGGTAAAATAAATCTAGAAATGTATTGTATGCTACACTTACACCATAAATTGGAGGACAATCGAAAATGATAGGTTTTTGACGGAATAAACCGGTAAAAACACGGTTTTTACCACTGTCATGTCAAAAACCCAACCCTGATTGTAATATAATTTAATGTAATTAATAATGACTCCAGACCATTAAATATGCGATTGTAAAATAAAATTATACTGGTTGAAAAGAAAGTTAAATATTGTATGGTAAAATACCATTAGGAAATACTTCCATACATTGTATTACTCTTTCTGAAAATAAAGAAAAAAATTATTTATTTTCATCTGTAATTTAGTATTGCTAGAACTGAAAATTGAAGCTTTTAGTTAGTAGCCAGTGGCTGGCATAGCTTTCAGCTTAGTAAACACTATCCCAATTTTAATTCTTGTTCAATTAAAAACTGAACAGCTTTGGCATTCGTCTGCGGTTTGCAATCTTGTTTTTTAAATCAAAACATATTTGTTTTGTTTCTCATTTCCAAAATTATTTTCATTCATATTTACTTATTATAAACACGTTATTTAAATTTTATTGACTAATTTAATTATATTTAATAATAAAAGTTAAAATGTTTTGATTTAAAAAACAAGATGGCTGACTGCAGGCAAATGCCAAGCCAAAACTTAGCCTTAAAATTCTGTATATCTATTATAAAAGTTAACAGAGCTTCTGCTAAAAATATCACTTAAAATGTGGAACAAACTATTACCATCACGTGCTGATGCAAAAATTTAGCATTCATAATAATTGGTAAGAAAAACCTCAAAATAAGTAGTAAAAAACACAAGAGATAACTGCAGCACCAAATACATGAAAATCATAAAAACCACATTTATTAACACAAGAAATTTTTACTGTATATTCCTCCCACTTTATTCCCCTTATAATATCATAAAAAAAAATATTAAAAACATGTATTTTTTGGTTTGAACATATCTTGTTCTATCAAAAAGATACATTGCCAGATTAAATATAAAATCACTTTTGGCAATTGTATGTCGACAATGTGCTTTTAATATGCTGCCACAAGCTTTCTATGGTGTTATTGTGAACACCTGTAGAAGTATCAACAAAATGAAGACTATGATTCACTTTGAGCCATTCCATTCATAGCTTACTTCTCCCAAATTATCATAAGCCTTCTAATAATCACTATATACACAGTTGTGCCTTTCCCAATCCACTACTCTATACATCAAACTTTCAAAGTCTCCTGTGTCCGATTGTGGACAGCAACCAGGAACATACCTGACCTGAACCTCTCAACACCTCTAAATACCCACTGTCAATCAACTGCATGAAACTTTTCCAAACTTCAACAATCTTGCTAACATCTTCAACATTCAATTTTCTCAGACTTAGCTTCGATATATTTCAACACCTGTTCTTTAATAAACTGCCTCAAATCTGCCATAGTGTTGCTAGCAAAACCCTAGTGGTTAGAAAATAATACAGCAGTTAAGTTAAAATTTATGCAACATTGTGAATGCATACACATACTAAGAAGAAATGTGAATATTTCAATTTAATTTTATTAACAATATAAAATACAAAAACTTCTTGAAAACAATTATTAGCGTCACTGAGCAATGATTATGAGATGATTGATTATATATTTACCAAATAAGCACTTGAAATAAATAGGCACAGTATCATTTTCTTTAACTTCTACATGAGTAAGAAACAATTTAGTAATACTAAGGGGAGTATGAGGCACTTGATTTGACTTTAATTGTTACTCAGCAATGATTATTAGATGCTAATTACATTTACAAAGTAAGCACTTGAAACAAAAAGGCACACTATCATTTTTATTAACTTCTACATGAGTAAGTAACAATTTAGTAATACTAGGCACTTGATTTGACTTAGATTGTTAATGTTACTCAGCAATGATTATTAGATGCTGATTACATTTACCAAGTAAGCACTTGAAACAAATAGGCACAGTATCATTTTCATTAACTTCTACATGAGTAAGTAACAATTTAGAAATACTAGGAATAGTATGTAGCACCTCATTTGACTTTGATGATTTAAAAGCAATTATTTTACATTCAGAATCATTGAATATAGTTGGAACAGCATCAGGTGTTAACTTTGGTCTGATATGATCTTCGTAAAAATCGCCATATCTGGACTGTTGATAGCGTGGCACTATATATCGCTTTTCAAAATGTTTCTCACAAATACGATCATTGCTATTAAGCTCCCGCTCTCTAAGTGGCACAGATTCACGCCACTTTTCTAATAAAAATTTGTCATTGGGTGCTTTGAAGAGGGAATATTTCTGTTCATTATTGCGGTCAGCTTTCTTCCCAGTACCACAGTTATAAACATAACAGCGTTTTACCATTGTCACCGAAAATATGATTCAACTAATTACCCAGAGATAGATATAGCAGCGTAATTTCTTCTCTCACACAAACACTTACAACAAAATTTGTAAATTGCAATGAGAGCCATAAACTAAGAGTTTATGTAAATGCAAAACATCACACCTTTCTGAAACCTTGAACTTGATATTAAATTTGGCGGATAAATTTGCTTCGTTTCACTTCAATGAAATCAAGGCTACAACGTTTCGGTTTCATTTCACTTTTTGAGTTCATTATTAATTTAAAAATTTAAAACAAAATGATGTATGAATATGAAAAACAGGAAGGAAAATTTTCTCTAGTTAATTTAGGGAAAGTAATAATGAATATTAGATTTCATTTCGCAAATTACGCATTTTTTTTTCGTAGCCACAAGAAACAATGAAGAAACTGAACTCCAAAACAACCCAGCAAAAGTAAAATACTTTTGTTGAACTTCGTCATCATTTCAGTTCTGTTTCGGTATTGTTGACATGGAAATATTTTTAAGCTATCATTAATTTTTTAAAAATTTAACCGAATTTCAAGTCAAAATGTTTTCGTTATTCTGATATGATTAATAAAGAGTTGGTGTGATAATAAAGCGAAAATGCGGCGTGCTCATACAGCTAGTATGTATGCATTTTTATTTTTTATTTTTTTATAATGATATAAAACTTAGTATAAAGTTTCAGTTTCTCATGAAAACGGCTTGAGAAATTTTCATGTTCTCTCTCAAATATCAAAAATACGTAATTTTTTTTGTCTTTTTAATGTTTAGAAAGATAAAAATGTGACCTGGATCACCTTTGCTTTATATTAATGTTGTTATTATATTTTTAAATCATAAGTTTGGTCTTTTTCTGATGCTGGTATAGAGAAATATCGCCTCTTTCATTTTTCATTTGATTTCCTTTAGGAAAATTTTACGCATAATTTTGGTTTTGAGACAATGTTGGAAAAAAGCTCATAAATATACTACTAATCTGTATGGGTCTTACAATTTCTTACAATGGTCCACAATAATGGTGCATAATAATATGTGATAAAATCTTTGCATTTATGTACGACTTCAGTTTCATAAATCATGCTTTTATACAAACTTACGGTAAAATTGCCTGCGATTTATTCTGTTGAGTTGATACAGATATCAGACCAGATGTCAAGGGCGGATCTAGAGAGTCTTCAAGGGGGGGGCGATATCAGAAATTTGGAGGTTAATATCCGACCCGCAATCTTGATCGGGTCGGGCCGAATTTCTTTAAATTGCGGGTCAGGTTTACTTCTACTTTTTGCTACAGGTCGGGTTTGGGGCGGGTTGACTTCTACTTGCTTACTGTGGGTCGGTTTTGGGTCGGGTTAACTTGCTTTTTGGTACGAGTTGGGCTAATTTTTACTTTTTTTGCTGCGGGTCGGGTTGACGTCTACATTTTTTTCTGCGGGTCGGGTTCATTTACATTATCTGGTTGGGTTTTTTCACTCTTGTGTGTGGTGTTCGGGTTGACACGATTTTTTAAAAGAATGTCTAAAATATTTTTTCCGATAAAATCTATATGCAGTAAAAATTTCTTAACGAACAGTCCCAAATAGCGGGAAACTTTATGTAGGGAATACTTTTTAAATCTTTTGTTTAGTAAAACCTCTGAATTATGGACACCTTGGAGCCGTCGAATTTATCCACAAATTCAGAAATAATAGCATGTACAGTAAGACCTCCGTACGGTCGCTCCTGAAGAGCGGAGTCAGTAGTCTTCAATACAAATATTTGCATATTTTTGCGCACTCCCCTGAGTAAGAGATAAATTCGGTGGCACCGAGGTGTCCCTTATTTAAATGTTTTACAGCATTTGAATATTAATGAGTATATATACTATATGTTTATATTTCTATATAAAAGAAAATTGAAATTAGAGATATAATTGCATACTAAATTTTATAATTCTATTAAAATATGTATTAATTTTCTTTCATTTCGGTTTCGGGGGAACGAAGATTTTTTTTTCGGAGTTCGGTTTTGTTTACAATGGAATTTTCGGGTACGGTTTGGGACAACCCGATCCGCGCAGGTCTCTAGGTGGAATTTTAAGTTGTAAGTTCAAAAGGTGGAGTTATTTTAAATGGGATTTTTGTAGTATCTTAAAAATTGCCCAATGCGCTAAATTTTTTAGGAACTTCAAAACCTCGCTGTATTAAAAATTACGGCATAAGAAACTACAGCATTCTCTAGGGAGCGAGAGCAAATTTTTGAATTGCTACGGGCGCTTAAAACAACACAGCCTTTGCTACTGATCTTGTATTCTTATATGTGTATGAATAGCAATGATTTTGTAAATGTGTTGAAATGTGTGAAAAATGTGTGTTTTGTAAATGTGTGAAAAATTGAGTTTGTTTTTGAGAACTAAACTTACAATTCATTAAGGCTTATGGCCTATAGTAACGAGCCCTTTTTTTTAATACGGGCCCTGGGGTGCTATAATGCCCCTGTCAGGTTGTCAGCCTAACGTGGGACCATCAATCTTTAGTCCCCAAGTAAGCTTAGTACTGAATTTATAGACCCCGAATGGATTAAGGCCTGAGTTAGCCTTGATCAGTTGTACTGGGGACCTGTAGCATGGTAGTGAGAAAAGCTGACCATTACCCTGGGCTTACTGTTGTTGAGAGTATTCACAAAAACAATAAACAAATGTTGTAAATGTTCTTCCCTTTTTAATCTTTATCACCCTTTTTTAAGCGTATTTGTTTTATAATGGAAGAAGCCCAATTTACTTCGAAATTTCGTGCCTTGTTTTCTGGTTCTGTTTTAAATAAATGCTGCTTGTTTTTTTTTTTTTTTTTTTTTTTTTTTCATTTCTCCTTAAATTACATATATTTCTCCAGTTTTTCTCGCTTTCCGCAACAAACACATCACATTTTGAATGCGAATCTCTGTTTTCTACCACTTTGTACATGTAAGCAATTGCTGTATCACTTGGTTCTTTTTACTCTCATTGCGAGTAAATTTGCTAACTTGAAAGTTGTCGCCAACTAGCCAGATGTAGGAATGGGTACAGTGAGACTGGGCGAGCTCTTCTCCCTGTAACATCGCCTATGACGCAAACGTACTGGACCTTGCAATAAAACACCCAAAGAAACAACGGACACTTCGAAGATAGAACTATAGGGAAGGGCGACATCACATTACAGTACTAATAACAATGTTGTCCAGATTTTTATTAGAATTATACAACGGTAGAATAAAAAAATATACAAAGAATTCATATCATCTTTTTTTGGGGCAATGTGTATCTCTGGGCGCTTGGGAAGATACCTTCCAGAAGTCGCAGAAAGGCTCGATTTTTGGAAGGCTAATATAATAATAGAGACAATTTTAAGCTTTGATTGATCGCCACGTTTAAGAATTCTGTAAAGAAAATACTAACTGGGTATAAGACTGCTTGTTTTTTTATATCGAAGATCAGTTCTAATTCAGTACAGACTGTTTTGAAACTTATTAACCAACATATATTCAGTAGCTATGGGACGCTGGCTGAAAGAGGCATTTAAAAAAAACATTAAAACTAGCTTAGATATCTCGGCTAGAGGTCTACACTTGCCGAAATTTTCCGCCACGGGCCAGGCCCGACCCGTACAAAAAATATTGGCCCGGCCCGGTATAAAAGCCCGAGCTTGTCTCGACCCGATCCAGTATAAAAGCTAAAAGTTTGCCCCAAGCCCGAATCTGCCCGTAAACAAACTTAATTGGTACTTCACCCCCAGACTTAATTTCTACAAAACATGCCTATATTTCTAAAGAAACATTATTCTGCAATTAAAATTATTCATGAAGCCCACTTACTTATGCACAGATTTTTTTTTTTTCAGATTATGTTCGAAATTCATGGAATACAGAATAACAACAATATTAATAACAGTTAGATAATCGTGTATATAAACACTCATTAAATATTTGAATTATACAATTACATTCAGACGAATATTCATTAATATTAACGTAGTTTAGAATTAAAGAAACAAATAATAAACGAAAGTCATAATTTTAAAGCTCTACAAATAAAAAAAAGTACATTTTTACTTTCTTCTATATATAACAGAAGACAGTATTGTAATTTAAAATTTTTTCCCCTTCCGGTTTTCGAAGGATTTACACCGAACGAGATCCCGAAAATCATGTTTTTACAAAATGTCTGTCTGTCCGTGTGTGTCCTCTTTGTATCATCGAAACTGTATGAAGTTTGCATAGAATTAAACCAAATTTCATTTATAGGTTTCATTTATAGACTACGGCTAGCACGTCGTACTTAAATTTGGGATATTCCGTCGGATGGGGGCTCTGTAATAGCGGTTTTTGTGCCATTTTCATTATTGTATCATTGGAAAGTGTATGAAGTTATGCATAGAATTATTGAACCAAATTTTATTTATAGGTTTTCGACTGTGGCCAGCAGGTCCTAATTGAATTTAGAGATATTCAGCCGGAAGGGGGGAAATGTGATAGCGATTTTTGTGGAATTTTTCGTAGTTTAACATCAGCTGTTCATGCAGCGAAGGTAACCCGGTGCTTCGCAAGCAGCTGGCGTAAAACAGAATTCTGTGATAGCAAATTTTAAAGTATTAACATGTATGAGATAGAAGAAAGTTTTGGGATCGGCGCATCCCACTAGTTAAAAATATTTCTCTTTGATTTATTAAACCAAATTAAATTTCTAAAAAGTATGCTAAAAAAATACACATCACTACAATTTTTACGAAAACAAATACTAGTATGTTGTGACTATCACAAAACTGTCTTCGATATAAATCAAATCGTCTGCAATAAAAATTAAATGACAGCCTATTCGTTCTTGAGATATAGCTAACGCGGAAATCGTGAAAAACAGATCATAGTGGCGACATCTGTTGGGCGGTATATACCCAATTCTAATAAAGATCTATTTATATTAAGGTCAAACATAATCTAAAGTTTAATGAAATTCCGTGCGTTAATTCTTGATATGTAGCTATCGCGGAAATCGCTAAAAATGCAGCATAGCAGCACCACCTGTTCAGTATGTTTAAACCAAAACCTCATCAGCAACAATTTATGTCAAGCTCTAACTGAATATGAATTTTCATTAAATTCCGCGCATTAGTTCTCGAAATAGAGTGCCCACAAAATTTGTGTCACATATATATAGACAGACAGACACATAGAATAGACATTTTCTAAGAACAGTCAATTCGTGTTCAGGACCTCTTAAATTGTAGAAATACGTCGAAAATTTTTACCAATCCAATATTTTGTTCTTGTAAAGATAGAAGAAATTTAAAAATGCCACCCGAACATAGGCTCGGAGAAAAGAATTTAGAGGTATGTATGTACGAGCCGCGATAATTGTTTTCATACGGGTTGAGTCAGACACGGGCCGAACTCTTAGTTTTTATACCGGGTCAGGCCCGGGTCTGAAAATTTCGACTCGTGCAGATCTCTAGGAAGATTGAATTCCATGCCAAACTCGTCCTGGAAAAAAGAAGTCTAGCTCGGGCCGGCTCGATTCTGCAGAAAAAAGGAATACCCGGCCAGGAAAGAGTGGAGAACAGGCAAGGTACGAGTTTCGTGAATGAAAATTGGCTCGAGAATTTTCTTTGAGCGACACCCTTTCCCGCACAGACATCTGATGTCGGTTTGCAGACCTTCAGTTTTGCGGTTTTTTGGTCGGTTTGCAGGTTGTTGCATAAGCGTCAGATAGGGGGGGGGGGGGGGTGGCGAGGCGATCGATCCGCCATTGGTCGCAACCAATTTTCAGATTTTATGCCGGGCCCAGGCCTGAAAATTTCGGCCCGTGCAGACCTCTAGAAAGAACGAAATATAAGCCAGGCTCGACTAGAAAAAAAAGTTTGGTCCGGCCCCAGTCTCCAGAAAAAGCGAGGCCCGGTCCAGGCCCAAGTCTCCAGAAAAAAATAAGGCCCGGTCCCGACCCGACCCTTAAAGAGTGAAGACCTGTTCCGGCCCGACCCGCGGGTCGGGCCGGGCTTCACGAGATGCCATTTCCCGTGGAGGCCTCTAATGTCGGTTTATCGACCCTTTCTCAGCCCAAGGGGGGGCGATCGCCCCATAGCCCTCCCCTTAGATCCGCCATTGCCAGATGTTATGATCAATAAGGTTTGCTGGGTGAATTAGGACGTCCATATTTCCTCGATTGGCAGTTCAGGCGAGAGGTCCTTGGTTCGAATCCTGGCCTGGACATTTTTCGCCTAGTTGGAAAATTAAAACTCGTATAAATGCTACCCACTTTTTTTTTTCAATAACCGAGTATGTTTACACAAGTTAGAGTATGGACAGACAAACTGACCATTTTTCAACTATTGTGGAAAGTGTTAATTAATATTGAATTGCTCTGGTCAGTATATAATGAGTAATATATGCTTTAAGTAACATTTTACAGAATAACACAAATCATTTTCTTGTATGTTATCTTTTAAATTTTTATTGTCCTTGATTTTATCGCATTTATTTGATTGTATCCTGATATCCTGGCAAACTCGATATAATGAAGGCCATTGTATTACTTAATACATGCCCTCAATTTTAGGTGTAGATTGAATGCTTTGACAAAATCTGAAAGTAGCGGAGTGACTATTTTCGAAAAGTAGTTTGTAGTTACTACTTTTTTAGAACAAATAATAGTTATAGTCAGGGCTTAATTTCTAAGGAAAAAAGTACCGGAGCCCTAATATTCTGCAGTACTAACATCCGTAGTGTACTCTCACCCCCTACCCTCCACCGTTACTCCATTCTGCATATTTATATTTCCTACATTATTTTCAAAATTTAAAGCATTGTTTTTTTATTTAGCAAAATAAAAAATTTAAATACATCTATCTGCATATACTTAGCTACACCACTTTTTAGTTATTACTACTTCCAAATAGAAACCTATGCCTGATCTTAATGTTAATTAATCGCAGAATTCTGTGATTAAATAAGGTCAGGATTATGATTCGGAAATAGTGTTAACACAAAAAATGAATAGTTCGCAGCTATGTAGAATAGAAAAAGACTATTTCTGTTTACTCTTTATTCTGATCAAAATAGTATTCAAATGAATTGAAATGGTAATAAAATTTTTAATTTAAGACAGATTGAGCTCGAGCCTGCCCAAACCCGAAGACTGATATAAAAATTGAGCCTGTTTCATCTCCATCTCTTACAGAGCTGCCAACTGCTACAAAAAAATCATAGTTTCTACGATTTTGAACCACAAACTGCGATGCTACGAAAATCTGTCTATACAATTTTCTGCAAAAAAAAAAAAAAAACTCTAATTTTGTCACAGGATCACTCAAAAAATCACGAATTTTGTCACAGGATCGAGTTAAGAAATGCGAATTTCGTTACAGGATAGCTGAAAAAACGCGAATTTCGTCAAAAAATTGGCAGGAAAAAGCAAATTTCGCCAAAGTATCACCGAAAAAAATGTGAATTTCATTCAGCTGATTGCTGAAAAAATGCGAATTTCATCAAAAGATCGTTCAGGGGTGATTCTGGTCCGAATTTTCTGAAAAAAAAAATATCTGTCATAAATCCGAAAATTCGGACATTAAATGTATCGGTATTTCGGCAAATGATCGCCGAAAAAAACAATCTCGTCTTTCGTTCGAAGAAAAATCGGCAATTTTGTCAAAGGATCGCGGGAAAAATGTGACTTTCGTCAGAAAATCGCGAAAAAATGGCAAATTTCGTTAAAAGATCGTGAAAAAAATGCAAATTTTGTCAACAGATCGCAGAAAAAACGTGACTTTCATCAAAAAATCACAAAAAAAGGCAAATTTTGTCAAAAAACATTGCGAAAAACGACAAAATTCGTCAAAAGATCGCGAAAATACGGCAAATTTCGTCATAAACATTGCGAAAAATGGCAAATTTCATCAAAAGATCGCGAAAAAATGACAAATTTTTGTCAACAGATCGCGGGAAAAATGGGACTTTCGTCAGAAAAGCACGAAAAAACTGCCAATTTCGTCAAAAACATTACGAAAAACAGCAAATTTCGTCAAAAGATCGCGAAAAAACGACAAATTTTGTGAAAAACATTGCAAAAAATGGCAAATTTCGTCAAAAGATCGCGAAAAAACGACAAATTTTGTCAACAGATTGCGGGAAAAATGTGACTTTCATCAGAGAATCGCGTAAAAACGGCAAATTCCGTCAAAAACATTGTGAAAAACGGCAAATTTCGAAAAAAAAACGTAAATTTTATAAACAGATCTTGAAAAAAACTGCAAATTTTGTCAAAATATCGCGAAAAAATGCAAATTTCGTCAAAGGGATGTAAAAAAAAAAGTGGCGGGCGAGTGGACACTTCCACTCTCGGTTGTATCAGCTTACTCGACCTGATGAAGGACTCTAACTCAGACATTTTTCTCTGGAAGATATATCCGTAGTTCCATCATCCCCTCCTCCCAACTGCCTTGGAATCTTTCAGAAAATTCCCTGTGAAGTTCAGAAATTTGGCTTAGGAGTGGACAGAGCATTAATTGAATAGGAATAATTATGTTTAATCAATCCCACCCGCAACAAAAAAATTAGCAAAAACAAAAGAGTCTCCTACTTTGTGTGCTTATGGATATACACATGCGTTTAATTGATTAGTATTTGCTCGCTTAAAATTTACAGCGTAAAAAACAGCCACCAACCAACCAACCTTCAGATAAAATTGAATTTGGTGTGCTACTATTTCTCATTTTCAAAGGTTGACAGGTCTGCTCTTACGTGAGCGACACATTACGTCACTTATAAGTGTTTTGATACAAAAGAAGGCAAAACATTGGAGATGGGGAGGGAAAGGAAAAGGTAATTTAGGATTCGTTTTTTGGAAGCATTATGGCACTGGGCTCCGGAGCGCAGTGTTTTGGTGAATTTTGATCAATATTTAAATATTTTATAAAAACAGAAGTACCGGAGCTCGGTGGGCTCCGGCGCAAATTAAGCCCTGGTTGTAGTTATAGTTAACTAGATTTTTGGTGCTGTAGTTGCAGTTTGTTACAAAAGTCAAGTCGTTTTTCTGACAACTGACTTTTTCATACACCACTTTAAAACAGCGTCCTGACCAAGCTCAGGCAACAAAGCAAAAAATCTCTCAGAACGTTCACCGTACTTTTTCAAACTTACATCCACATGCTTAGTAAAATCCATAGAGACCATTTTAGTTTTTAGTTATCTAAAGGAATATATGCAAAGAAATTAATTTAGCTGAAAGAAAATATAAATCCACTCTATTTCAAGACACACGCAATGAACTGAGAATGATCTCTAAAATTATCAATATATTTCTGTAGGAATCCCCACTGTGGAAAATACTGCCCCAGACAAAATATCATTTTGTTCACTTTTAGTGAATTTTAAGTTGTAATTTAAAAATACAAAACTTAAATATAATGGATGGTGTGCATTCTAACGAAAAATTGACATTTTCTTGAAAAATGTCAGGGCCTACATTTTTTGCTCTTACACAGTTTTAGTGATTGATTTTTATGTTATTAATTGATTAAAATTTTTATTACGTTAAAAAAGAACAGATTTTGTTTGAAACTGACATTTATAGCTTTTTTTCCTTTGTAGATGGAGCCTATGGTGATCGTAATGTTGTAGAAGATGAAAATGAGCAATTAGTAGATGGTTTGCACTCGAAAATAACTGCTCTGAAATCAGTATGTCCTTTTCTATATATACATTTAGTTATGTTATTACTTATTAAAAACATTTCCCTTTAATGATCAGTTCCCAAAAATTTAGTATTAATGTCCTTATTCATTCAATTAAATTCACTTTTAGGTAGCTTTCAATACAAAAAAGTATAAAGCTACCTATTGCAGCCGTTCGGAGGAAAGCAGTTCCGGAAAATTTCGATATATTTTCAACGATCATGACCGCCAGACCCCAAAACCACCCTCCATTCAAATGTTGATTTATATACAGTGAAACCTCGGTTTTACGTTTTTCACCGGACTGACAGAAAATAACGTACTAAGCGGGAAATCGTAAAATCGGGGTTTAAGGAAAACTAACACATTGAAAAGAAAATAAATGAAACAGACACTCACCTTGTTACACTAAAAATATTTTACCTTGTTTTTGGTTTTTAGACACAATGTCATTTACAGCATTTTCAATACTTGCAAGTTTTCAAAAATTCAGTTCTTGGTTTTCATTAGCAGATAAAATGTTTTTCACAAATTTCAAACTTTCAAGAACTTTTTTCGATGAATTCACACTATCTGTTGGTTCATCGTCTTCATCATTTCCACTGTCATAACAAGGAATGAAATCAGATGCGGTCTGAATTCCTGAAGTGGCAACATTTTTATCACATTCAACGTATTCATGACCATCGATTTCTGGATGATCAAATTCAATATTTACAATAAAATCTTCCTCTTTTGTCTAGTCTGGAAGTGATTCACTGGATCCTTCAACGGTTAACTTCGGAAATCCCGCTTTTACAAAAGCATTGAAAATGCACTTTTTTCATCCAACGCCGAACAGATCAAATGAAGGCTTTCTTACACATTAATCTTTTGCTTCCAGGCATATTGGAGATCACCAGAGTCTCTAGTGCAAGAAGTGCCTTTTTTATTAGTGGCTTTCTTTAATGCACTTTGAATGCTCGGATTATTCCTAAATCACACGGCTGAAGTTTTCTTGTACAATTTGGAGGGGAAAATTCCACACGCACATTCTTTAATTTGAGATCAACATGAGCGGTACATTAATCAAGAAATAAAATAATTTTTCGATTTTGCATGCGCATCTCTTTATAAAATTTTCGAAGAAGATCTTCAAAAAGTGATTAGGTCATCCATGATTTTGTGTTGGCGTCGTAATCAGTTGGTAAACTTTTTACATTTTTGAAACAGCGAGGTTTCTTGGCTTTCCCGATAACACATGGCATCATCTTTTCGCTTCCATCTGAATTTGCACACAGAAAAATGGTCAAACGCATTTTTGACAATTTTCCACTAAGGCAATTTTCCCTTTTAACCGTGTATGTCTTGTCTGGAAACAAATTAAAAAATAGCCCAGTTTCATCAGCGTTAAAAATGTTTTCTTTTGAATAACCATCCACCAGAGAAGGCAATGTTTTCTGAATCCACTCTTGAACGGTAGCATGATCTACGCTATTTGACTCTCCACACATAGATTTTAAACATAAGTTATTCATTTTTTCACATTGGTCTATCCAACCATTTGATGCTGTGAAATCTTTCAGTTGAAGTCTAGCCGAAATTTCTAGTGCTTTTTATTTTAAAATGGATCCATTTACCGGAATATTAGCTGCCGCACGCCATTGAACCATTCAAGTAAATTTTTTTCAAGTTCTTCGTATGGATATGCTTTGAGAGTTTTTCTTTTCTTAGCAAACATTCCCAGTTTTTTGGAATGTAACTCCAATGTAACTTCTTGTTTTAAAATTGTTTGTAATGTGGAATAAGAAATATTCAACGATTTTGCCAGATCTACTTTAGTACCGTGAAAATGTTTATCCTTTTCGGCAACAGAAAAACACTTTCTCTTAGACATTGTTACATTAACAGTAACAGAATATGACTGGCGCCCAAGCGACAAAAAACTGATCTGAAATTTTTCTTGCCTTCTGTCAGGGGAAAAAAGTGTGAAAATCTATTTTTCCCTGAAAGCGATGACGTGGTGAAATGTCATCTCTTAATCTTTTAGCTGTGAAACGTATTCGCTGTCCGCTATTTGTCAGGGGGGAAAAAGAGAAATATGAAAAACTTTTTTCCCTAAAAGAGATGATGTGACATCATCTCTTTATCTTTTATCTATGAAATGCATTCGCTGTCCGCTGTCTGCCATTGGCTAACACTAACTGGTTTTAACTTTGTTTTTGCTCAAAAGTTTTTTAAATGGCGGTGTTGATTCATCCTGTATTGAGCTCTAGAATCAAATGTGGCGTGCTTGTTTCTAACAAGCAAAATTCGAGAAAAAAAATATTTTCCTCCTCTCGGTGGAAAAACGTACGATGCGGGAAATCTTCAAAAGGGATGACGCAGAATCCGGGATTTTTTAATATTATCAGTATAGGTTATTTGTTCGGACCAATGAAAAATGTCGTACGAAGCGGAAAAACGTACGAAGCGGGTATCGTAAAATCGAGGTTCCACAGTATATAGATATATCCATATATATATCTATCTATCTATATATATATATATCTGACATATGTCATACGATAACGCTCGTATTTATAAATCAATTTTGATGAAAACTAATTGTGTGTATTAAGCTCACCAATGTCTCGACCGAGTTCGTTGGCCAGCTTGGTCCACCATTTTGTTTCAAGATGGCGGCCACTTAAAAATTTAAAACTAAAATAAATATACAAAAAAGTTAAAAATTCAAATTTATTTTTTAATTAAGTGTTAGGCTTTGATACGAGGATTCCAGAGCATTTTTTGGTGTACCTCTATCTTAAAAACTGGCTGAGATAGAGCAGTTTGAAATTCTATGGTGGCTGACATTTTGAAACAAGACAGCACATTACAAAAATTTTCATTGTTGTAATAATTTTCCCAATCATACGCATAAAACTATATACTCATATCCGTTAGCACCAAATTCTCGCCAAACTTGGTGACATTTGGCGACCAAAATAAGTCTTCATAAATGAAGCCAATTTGGCTATTGCTCAATAATTTGGCGAATTTCTTATTCAAATTCAGTATTAACGAATCTTTTGTAAACATTTCTTTGCATTTTTAACTTGCTGTTTTCGTGTAACATTAGCTAAAATTTTAAAACGAAGATATAGGAAAGCTACCTTTTCCTCCCAGTACAGGCCGGAAGGACTTTTTTAAGTTTACATTTTGCTTATTATCCTGACAAAATTTTCTTATCTTTGTTTTTTAAAACACATTTACATTTCTTGAAAAAATTTTTAAGCCATGGTTTCTTTTAATAATCTATAGGTAATACATGTTTCTGCTACAAATTTTGGACATTTTATCAAGTGTTGTTTTAGAGATTGTATACATTTTAACTATGAAAATTTGTCTTTGTCTTTTTAAATATGGTATTGCAACTTCATTAAAGGATTTTAATTACATACTAGATGGAACCCGTCAGAACTTGACGCAAAAAAAATATACTATAACAGTATCAGTAAAATAAGCTTCTTTATTATTTATGAAGGGTTGCGTATAAAACAGTCTTTCAAATATATTTTTTTTTCCAGTCAAATACAGTACTATTTCTGATGCAAACTCCAAACAAAAAATCCGTAAATAACTGTGTAATGCAAATCAGTTTGACATTACCACCATATTCCCCACGGCAAGGAAAAAAAATTCATGGACCTATGAAGTATATACAAATAGTATATTCCTACGTTCGTATTCAGTTATATTCAGTTCATATCATATTCAGTAAATAACAGAACATAGTAAATAAAGCACACATCTCCCCCCCCCCCCCCCCCTGTGATAATGCAACCGAATGAGCGCATGTGCATTGCATCTGCCCAAAAGCACTGTCAAAATTCGACGTTAAAAAAGTTTTAAAATGTCTTCTTTAATCATTGTTCGTTTCAAATCCATATCTTCTAAAACGTATCCATTGTTTTAAGCTAATCAATTTTTATGCAAAGATTAAGAAGTTTTTTACAGTAATAAATCTATCTGCAGATGGAGATTTTTAATGTTTTCAAGTGTAATTTATTTATATGGTTTCTTCGGTTCCTTGACATAATCAGGATGATTATCCCTTTTCCATCACAGTCGGGGATATTTTTCCTCTTATACAGTTGGCAAATGCAAAAAAATAAAATGCAATTCCTAGCATATCCTGATATCTGATGGAACATATTCATCAACGAATTCAACATATCAATTTTATGTTCAACATAAACTAAAAATAGTCTTTTTTTCTTTTTTTTTTTTCCTGACAGATTTTTGTTTAGCGCCAAAATGTTCTATCTTATGGATAATCTGATCTTATGATTTATCACTTTTTTTTTTTAAATTATTATTCACTTTTTATGATGGTTAGGGAAATCTATTTTCAATTGTGGCAACTTTCCCAGGGGCTATTTTACATTATTGAAGTAAACTGGTGGTCATTGATAAGATAGAATTGAAAAAATTTTCATGCTTAAAAAATATTTAAAAAGTCGTTAAATTAAGCGGCAGTTTTCAAATAAATTTCAATCTAAAGCTAATTTTTTTTTCTAATTGATGATGTAAGAATTAAAATTGTAAAATGTAGTAAAAAATTGAAATTTGTAGTATTTCGAATTGATGTAAGCGCGATGAAAACTAAAGCGATAGCATCTTTGTTGTCACAACTGTTGTACTTTTTTAAAAATTGCCACTGTATTTTGGCTGGCGTCCAAAAGTAGAAAAACATTTTTTGACATTGAAAGAGAAATTCACAGTGAAAGAAATAGGACTTTGCGCTAATAAGGAACTGTTAAATGAACTTATAACAAACCTACCAAAATAATCATATATATATTTATCCTGTCAACATCCTTTTTTCGCAGAAAATACGAAACGCAGAACGACGAATGAGATAGCATATGAAAGGATTTTGAACAGGCTTCTGACATAGCACACTTAACGTTTCATTAAAACATGTTTTTGATTAAAATTTGCTGAAAATTAAAAATTAAATCGGCATTGTTTTCTTAAAAGAAATGAAAGGTTTTCCTCAAATTATTGTTGCCAAAAAAAAAAAAAAAAAAAATATAGGATGCTCAGCTAATAATTATTAAAAACACCGCACAGGTTTATTTTATATTTATGATTAAAAAGCGACATTGAAATTGAAATGTTTAGATTTATATTTCTATGTCCCATGTTTTTCCCGAAGCGGATGACGTCATCCTCTAATGCAGTCAAAATATGATTGTTAATTTTTTTTTTCTCTAGCGTGCCTTTTGCAATCTTGGATCAGTTTTTACTCTAACTTTGATGGAATAAATTAGATAATATTTTGGATTGACTAAAAACTAAATGTTGTTTGCAGATATTTTTATCCTTACTTTTTCTTTAGAAGTTTAAACCTGCATCTAATAAATATTACATATTGATAAAAAATGGTACTTCTCTATTATCCCGTCGACCACTTTTCATAACAAAAAACTATCGCCAAATAAACGGGAGAACGTTGCCATTGAATAGCAAAATAAATAAATAAATAAAATATAAGAATTTAAGGACACAATTCTTATTTTAATTAATAAAGTAACTAATAAATCAGTAAAACATAATGAAAAATACACGCAAATGTCTAATTAAAAACCACTTGACGTAACAAACACGTATAATGCTTCTGACATCAAGTAAATAGGACTGCATTTTTGGCGTTTAATCTTACAGTTTGGCGATAGTTTTTTGTTATGAAAAGTGGTTGACGGGATAATAGAGAAGTACCTAAAAAATATTAGATTTCAGTGCGAAATCCTCGCACGGGCCCTCTGGTTCCTATGAAATATTAGTCTTACATTGTTTATTCTAGCTAAAAATACAATCATTATTTCAAGATTTTTTTCTACCATAACACTATTTTTAATAACTTTAAATTTCCTGAAATCCTTTACTTTATTTATTATGATTTTTTTTATTAAAAAAGGAAATCTTCTATCCTATAATTAAAAAAAAAGCAATTGGTAACATGTAATGAAGGTATGCAATCAAGATGAAGAAATCAATGACGGCTTCAATTCTAATCTTTATAATTATAAATGCAAAAATCAGTAAAATTATGTCATGTTAACACAATCATATACATTTTTCTCTTTAGTTTTATCAATGTTAAAATGCATTTCAAGCTAAGCATAACGTCATTTTCACCGGCGCAAACTTTTCACACGTACTTCATATACCTTACATTAATGCTTAAACACCATGCACACAAATAAATATATTTTGTATTTAATTTTAATGAAAAAATGGCATCAACAAAGTTATAATGCATAATGATGAAATAAACCCAATGGACAATATTCCCGTGACGTCACAATAAATATGAATTTTTATTCTCTTATAAAACACGCGGATAAGTATTTTTACCGAAATTTAACTTGCAAATTAACAAATTCGGCTTTAAAACCGCGTGCTTTTAATATTTATTATTTCTTTTTTATTCAACCACAGAGTTTAGAGAATAAACTCTGTGCTTCGCAACAGTAGGCATTATCCGATTATCACGTCATTAGCAGAAGTAAAAGTTTAATTGAAAATTACGGTTAATTAATTAAATTTTCGAACAAACGAATGCATGATAACAAATCTGTGTCCAAATATCTTTCAATTAAAAAAAGAATGATGTAATTTGATGCAGTAGTTTGTTCTCACGGATTGTCAAAAGAAATCTCTTAGCGTTTTAAATATATAGATAGCATCACAATACTCTTTTCATTTAACTGTGTTGTTTTTGTTCATCTTGTTTTTATGACAAAGTTTTAAACTAATTTTTTTAAATTATAATTTGATGTTTTGTTCTCTCTAACTTTTTTTTTTTTTTTTTTGGCACAGCATGTCCCTACAGGGACTTTGTGCAGTTAAGTCCCAATCAACCAACCAACAACCATTCTTTTGTATAAATGATGCATTATAGCAGTGCTTTTCAAAATGTAGGTTGCAAAAAATATTTGTGGGGTTGGGGTTGGGGTCGGAGAAAACATCATATGCCCATGACCAAGTTATCTAAACAAGTATAGTTTAAATTTTCAGTTTACATTATCTTACAATACAATTCTTAATACGGCTTTTAGAGGAAATAATGCCAAGTTGGAATTAATCAATATTTTAAGTTTGAGTGAGTTAAGGTAAATCAACTGCATGAATCCTGAAATTAATCAATATTTTGAGTTTGAGTTAAGGGAAATCAACTGCATGAACCCTTTAATGAAATCTGCAGAAATTTAACAAATTCTATTTATTTGTTGAGAAACAATTCTTGATATAAAATACTTATATTGAAAATTATTGTTTGTATATGTTATATATTTTCACATCTCACTGTAAATCTGCTTATTTCAACATCAGCATTTTAATTTTCCAATTTTAGTTTATTTTTATGGTTATATTTTGTATTTATTCATTTTAAATGCATTTCTGAATAAAGATTTTTAATTTATTTTGTCCTGGATAGAAATGTATTACATTTTCTATAAATATTTTCCCCCAATGAACAAATTGAAATTAAAATCTTCTGTTTTTTTTTTTTTTTTTTTTTTTTTTTTTTTACTGCTTAGATCATATAACTCCTTAGAACTTCCTGAAGGAAGCATGAAGAATACTTTGAGTTTACATGACAGATATATAAGGTTTAACTATGTAACTTTTTTTCAGATTTTAAATTTTGTTAAAAATTAATTGCATACAGTGCAACAATTACATACAGTTAATTGCATACAGTGCTTTATAAAACGTCCTGAAGGATTTTATTTTATTAAGCGGCTGATTTTAAAAACCAACAATTCAAAATTTAATGATTTAAAATAAGTTTTACGTTTCGTACTAGAATATTCCATAAATAAAAGTGAAAAAAGAAATCTGACACTTAAATTTAATACATTTTACATACTCATTATTACACACGCACATACATACTCCACATAAATCAGTTACATTTAACATTTTGCTTACAATTTTTTTAAATACTGACTAATTGTGGTTTGTATGGAAGAATCAGTAATCAAATGTTCAATAATGTTAGAAAATGCATAAAATTTACCATAGTTTTCTTTGTTTCCAAATTTTGGCTTCAATATTCGATGCAAATCTCCCAATGCTCATCAGGCTCCAGTTGCAGTTAGTGTGTTTTCATTTTTCTCTTCATCTTCGTATTCTGAATCATTACCATTAGAACAAGACTCTTTTGATTTTACGATTACTTGTACAATATCAGAGTCCAATTTCCCAACAGACATTGGCAAATCAGTTGTTCAGTTTCCATCGTCGATGGAAACATATTTAAAAAACTTAATCAGTTCATCTTCCTGAACTGAAATTTCTTCCTCTCTGTTAGAATTTTGCATACTGAAGCCACAAGCTTTAAAACTGTTAAAGATTGTTATTGATGTAACAGTTTTCCAAGCACTTTGAATGATGTGGATTGCATCAAAGGTACTGATGGATTTTGAAATCTTGTTCATCGAGATGGAACTAGAAGAATTGCAAGAATCAATTTCTTTGACAATTCTATTGAAAACTGTCTTTCTGTAATGAAATTTAAATGATCGTATAACTCCTTGATCTAAAGGTTGAATGATCCTTGTGGTAATTGGGGGAAGGAAAACTAGTTTAATATTTTTTATTTTCAAATCATTTGTATGAGAGGAATAATTGTCTAACAAGAACTACATTTTTTTGTTTTTTAGATATTTGTCCCATTTAAGAAGAAAGCCTAGAAAGATATCTATGGTCATCTGTGAGCTTCTACTTTCTGCTGTGCTGGAAGGTTCTTAAAACTCTTAAAACAATGAGGATTTTTGTTGGAACAAATTACCAAAGGCATTTTCTTTACAGTTCCTGACATGTTGAATGTTAACTGCACGGTTAATCTTTGCTTACTGCAGTATAGTAATTTTTAAACACCAAAGTCTGTTCCAGAAGTGCTCGGTAAAATAACCCAGTTTCATCCGAGTTAAAAAGTTTGATCAGGATGATGATCTTTAATCAGTTTAGACTAGACTTCCAATCTATCTTCCGATTCTCAGCAGCCTCTCTATCTGCATCTTGCTTCTCACTGTACAATTTTCTATAAACAAATTTTTTGCGTTCCTTTCATTGGGTTAGCCATCCATCCGTAGGTGTGAAGCTTTTCTCTCCAAACAGACTAGCAAATTGCTGTGCTTTTTTACATAGAATTGAGCGAGAAATGAGAACTTTTTGTATTCTTGCGTTCTCAAACCAGTTTAAAAGTGTGGATTCTGTGCCATCACATTTTCTTTTCCGTGATAACCTCCCATTCTTTTTAATTTCACCAGAATTGGCGTCTCTCAGCTTCAAAAAGTTGAATAAGCCAGTTTGAGAAATCCTCAGTTTTGACGAAGTTTCTTGTTGCCTGCATTTTGGCATGCCAATCTTTGTAGCATTTTTTGATTTTCCTTAACACCTTGCCACTTAGGCATGTTCACTCACTTCTGACAGAATTCCAAATGACTATTTGAAGAAGAAACTTTTTGAAAGATGTGAGAACCAGTTCTTATCCATCCCTCCCTTCTAATCTGTCTTCTTCCTAGAATCTTGTTTTGTGTTTGCTTATCTTTCCTTTGATCTCTTCCCCATTTATTTTCAAAGGAAGAGTATAAAGAATGTTGCTGAATACGAAATAGGTTCAAAATTGTTCAGAAAAGAAAACGGTTGTTTGTCACAAATATGTTGTGAAATGAAAAGCTCCTCATGACCTTCTTATTTCACTTGGTTATAGATTAAAGTATCTGAAACTTTGATTTTTAAAAGCAGTGGTATTGATTTTATTAAGCAGTGATTTTACAATGATTTCACATTGATTGGAACATTAAATTTGAATCCTTGAAATTTGACTGATTTTATTAACCAGTGATTTTAAGAATGGCATGTATTGTATTATTATTGGGTTATTTTAAGTCTGAGTTTCATTTCTATTTAGTTAAGTACATACTTGAGTATTAGGTTGTATTTCTTTATATATTTATTTTGCATAAACTACATAAAGTAAGTAATAAAGTAACTGCATAGAGTAAATATTTAAACACTAAAAGAAAAGTATGATTGAGAGTAAGTGTTTTATTATAATAACGCATAAGCTTATTTAAAACTACCCTTAAAAAATTTCGCACCCTCTTAGAATTTGTACCACTTGCACCGTCAACAATACATTTCTTTCATTAATCAATTGTGGAAAGTATCAATTTTTGCCTTGTTAATTTTCCCATTTTTTGAAAGGATTAATTTTATCTTATTTTTGTTTTTAAAATATAATTTATTTTTCCTTAGCCATCTAAAATTTGCTACATCTGTTTTTCATTAGAATGTCTTTCCAGAAGAAATCCTTTGATTGTAATACAGACAAAAATTAGCTGACACTTTATAAATTCTCTTTACTTATGATTATCGAAAATGCAATTAAACTTTGTTTCATGTTGTTTTCAAAAATTTTTTATTTAAAAATTATGAAAAGAAGCTTGGCCACCAGTATTTCCAAAAAAATAATCATTATGGTAGATTTCTGCCAATCTCCGAGGTAGATTATTTTTGTTTTGAAATAGCCGTAGTGAAAATAATGAGAACAATTGTTGCTAGTAGCAGTAAGTGTTAAGTGATCTTAAAATGACTTTAATAAGAATAAATCAATTCCTTGTATTTCTTAGCAGAAATCTACCATAATGATGATTTTTTTGGAAATACTGGAAGCCAAAATAATGAAAACATAATTACCAGTGGCAGCACTGGTTTAGCTTCCTTTCATAATTTACCTACCCCCTCCCCCTCCTTTCTCCTCAATATTTCATTAATATTATTAATGTTATTATGTTTCATTGAAAATTTATATGTATTGAATGTATGATATGCTGTCCAATTAAAGTTTACACTTTGAACAGGGGTGATTGTGCTCCGGGTTTTTCCGTCGACCCTTCCGGGTTTTTCTTTCGGCTCTTCCGGGGTCATAAAATCATCCTGTTTAGTGGAAAAAACGAATCGAAATTGAAAATATGTTGCAAAAACAATGTACGCGACGCTGCGACGGACGTCGCAGACTTTTTAGGGCACCTGCAGACTAAAAACATACAGCGATGCCGCGGACGCGCTATAGCGGGTAAATTACGCGAAAAAAGGGCAAACTTCGTCGAAGGATCGTTAAAACAAATGGCGAATTTCGTCGGAAAATCGCCGAAAAACCGCGAAATTAAAAACATTCGCCGAATTAGCGATAAACGTTTCAGTTACGGCAACCCTTACCCAGAGCCTGATCGGAGTGAAACTAGCAAACTCTGTCATGCGTTTTCCTAACCCCATGTATTGTTTTAACCAAAGAATATAAACGAGAATACCGATACCGAAAGATATTCTTTGTCCTACCCCTAAACCAGGAGACAAAAACCAGTCTTTTAAAAGATACCTGAGTATGAATCTTCATCTCCCCCCCCCCCCCCCCCCCATCTCCCTTTCGTTTAACAATGCTGATCCTCTCCAAATTCTGTTATGGGCTGCACCAGATGTCAATGAGTGCATATTTTTCATAAACCTTCATTCAATACCCTTCCCCTCGAAATTTGTGCTTTTCTATGGCGAAATGGCTCTCGGTAGAGTATAATTTGAAAAGAAGAAAAAAATAAGTAGACTGTAGATTAGGGTCTGCACGGGCCTCGTCGAAAAATGTCTAATTTCGTTGACAGATCGCGGAAAAAACGCAAATTTAGTCAAAAGGCCGTGAAAACATGTGAATTTTGTCATAAGGCCATCAAAAAGACATGAGTTTTGTTGAAGGATCGCGGGAAAGTGCGAATTTTGCCGAAGGGTTACGGAGAAAACACCAACTTCGTCTAAGGATCGTGGAAAAAACGGTCAATTTCATCGAAGAAACGGCAAATCTCGTCGTCGGATCGCGAAAAACGGAGAATTCTGCCGACAGATCGCGAAAAAAACGGCAAATTTCGTCGAAGGATCTCGAAAAAACGGAAAATTTCGCCGAAGAATCGTCAAAAAACGGTAAATTTCGTCGAATGATCTCGAAAAAACGGCAAATTTCGGCGCAGTATTTCGAAAAAACGGCAAATTTCGTTGTCTAAAAGTGTGTATCTTCAAAATGTTTAGGCTGTAAAATGTTCATCAATTTGTAAATTTTGCAAAAAAAATGTAACAAATCAGTAATTTGTGCCTCAGAATCAGTTGTAAAAGTTATACTCTCAAATTCACAATTTTTAAGATTCCTTTGTGTGTAGCATCACAAAATCTCGATAACTGGATTTTTTTTTTTTATTATTGGTATGGAAAACTTGGAAAAGTCAGGGAAATTTATTGCTGATCTGGAATAGACACCCTGTTGTTTGTTTTATGAATATTTGGAATAAATTTCTTCAATGATAAAAAAATAAAGACAACTTTCCATATCATATTTATCAAGACAATGTTTACTCATCATTTAATGAAGTCATTCAATTTTCAGTGCAAATAAGGTAAGTTTATCAAATTATGTTTTCTTACAACTTACATTACAAAAACTAGCAGTAATTACGGTATTCTTATGTTATTTGAGTTTCATACAGTTATATAATAAGTTATGGTGTAAATGGATATCAGTATTTTGCATCGGTAATTTTCAGGATTTTTCACCTGTGTGTCAATAATTTTCAGGGTGTTTTACCTTGTGTCACAATCACCCCTGTTTGAAATTTTTACGTTAAAATATTTCATTTATTTAATTTAAAATGCGTTTGTGCCATTTAAATGTTTTTGCAGTTTTATCTGATATGAACTTTTGTTTTGCAGCTATCCATTGATATTGGACATGAAGTTCGTACACAAAATCAAATGCTTAAAGATGTGGTAAGTTAATGCTAAAATACCCCAAAATGTAATTGTTGTGAATTTTGTTGTTCATGCATCTATATTTTTGTATCTATTCGTCCATGTCATTTTTGATTTTTAGTAGTTTTTCAATAGAAATAAGATATTTTTAAATTTTTGGTTTGTGACAGCTATGCAAACTTCAGTTTGTAAAATTGCTATATAGTAGAGATTGAATTTAATCCTATATTAATAAGTTTGGTCTTATAAGCTCTTCTAATATAACTTTTGTAATGTTTTTTTTTATAATTTTTATTAACCAAATAAGTCACCTAGTTAAGAAATAAAAACATACACATATACTTTTAAACCAGTTTATGATAATGTGGTCAAACCCGTTTATGATAATTATGATAAATGTGGAATTAAAAATTTATTTCATAATTGACATTTTTGCATGATGTTGAAGGACTATGGAAATTTTATGTTTTAAATATTCTATTTCATAACATGTTTTATTTATTTAATTTGAAGTGAGTTTGTGTCATTTAAATGTTTTTTGCAGTTTTATCTGATATGAACTTTTGTTTTGCATTATAAATTGTAGCAACATATGAACTTTTTAGGCCTAGCGTCTGCCCTTTCTTTCTTTCTTTATTGATAAACTGTACTGTGACTTATTTAAAAACTACGATTTAACAATGAAGTTACTAAGATTTATTAATGTGTATGCATAGCTACCAACCTTCCATCCCCCCTCCCCTTCAAATCAAATGAAACCATAATTTTTATGACAAAAAATGAAAGAAAAAGAAAATAAATAATTATCTAGAAACAAACATATCATTAATTAATTAATGTTTCTGGTTCAAATTATGTTTATTTGACTTCAAGAAAGCAATAAAGTTGATAGCTGTGGTATGTTATGCTGTTTATTTAAGAAATTAAAATGTACATTTTAATAGCAGGGTTAAAAAAATGAAAATTTGCCTTTGATGAATTTTCATTTTTTCATTTAAAACACTTTCTGAGTTTATAAGTAATGCAGAAAATGTTATGTATAACTAAACAAGTTTGACAACCAAATAATAATTCATTAGCAAGTAAAAAATCAAAACTTCTTGTTCCTATATTGCATGTTTTCTATATCAATATTACTGATACAGCCGAACATCATTAACATAAACATGCTTAACATAAATTAATTTTAACATGAATTGCTCTCACAATCCCTATCAAAATGAATACAGAGATTTAGTTACTGATAGCATGCATATCTATTAAAATAAACAAAATTTTAATTCCCTTGAGATTCACATTAACAAAAGTCAACTGTATCACTAAAAATCTTATTAAAATCATAATATTGGTCTAAAAATTGGACTTTTAAGCGATATTGAAATTTAAATAATCAGATTTTCAATGTTTGTTCATTGCTAATATCATACATATTAGCCATTGTATTATATTATACTAACTATTATACATCAGTTATACTATATATGTATTAACTGATGTTAGGAACTGATAGTTTTGGATTAATCTGTAGTGGTGTGTTTACAACTGGCATATAAATTTGCAGATAAAAGAGTCTCAGTATTTATTGTATAATAAATACTCTTATTTCAATTTAATATTGTCTTTTCTCATCAAATTTCATAATTTTATTATTTTTCGAATCATCTCAGTTTTGCTTTATATAAAAGTTTCAGGGCAATGATTTCTTTCCCACTTGCTTAAATAAACTTTCAGTTTGTTTGTTACAGAATTACATGGAATGAAACTTAAAAAAATTAACTGCCTATAGAAAATGAATTTTAGCATTTCTACAGAACATAAATTCTAGCTTTTTTGAACTACACAAATTTCATATCATTTAATTTTTATTTGTAATGCATAAAATGCTTACTTTTAATATGCCATAACAATATGTTCTAGAATATAATTAGCATAATAGTTTGTATTTTATGAGCAACATACAATTGAAAATGAATAAATTGTTTATTTAATTAATGTAATTAGGGTCGAATTTCAAGCCTGTATGATACATTTTGCTAACTATTATAACAATTTAACTTTTTTGAATGTGTATATTATTAGCAAAAATGATTGTCAATTTCTTTTTCCATTTTTAAAATTTAATATTCACTGTTTAATCTGTACAATTTTAATAAGATATGTGTGTATGCTTTCTTTAAGTGCAAAAGAAAGTTTGAAAAAAATGTAAAATGTGTTGTGTTATGTATTCAGTAATGATTTTTGTTTATTCTTATTTACAATGGATGCACTTTTATCAGATGACTTAAAAAAATAAAACTCCTGTTTTCTCATGATTTCAAGACACCCATACTGTCTAAATAATAATATAGATTATTATAAGCACATAAAATCCACAAGTTTAGTAAGTTTTAAAATATTGTTTAAAACAGCGAAATTCCTTAGAAGATGTTATAATTTGCATGGTAGATCTTTAATTTTAATACACGAGACTTCCTAAAATCCGCAACCCTAAAATTTGCAAACTCATAAAACCTGTACATTATTTCAGATGTAAAACAATGAAACTTACAGCTAAAATGTAGGTGATTTTTTTTTTTTTTTTTAATATCATTTTGTACAAATTTTAATATGGAATTCTGGTTAATATGATTGAACTCATGTTTTCTCATGAAATAAGCATAAATTTATTTCTAAAAAATTTCAAGATAGTGGTGATATCAGTGGTGATCATGATCTTTTTACCAAATACATTTATGTATTAATCAAGCTTTTTGATTATTAAGTAGGGCTAAACATGAAATAAAATTTTGTTATTTTAAGATTTTGATGTGAATTATTAGTTTATATTTATAAGGAGAGTTTCACTGAATAATTCAAGAAAAAATTATCTTATTATTATGCATATTTAGTTATGCATTATTAATTATTTACTTGGCATTTACTTTTAATATTTAAAAAAAATTAAATTTTATTATTTTACTTTATTGTAAATATTCATTGTACATTCAAGTGCATTATTAAATTCAAATTACTGTTTAAAATGTAATCAGAACACTGACCAGAAATACGCACAACCTCTGGTTTTAAGCTATGCAGATGGATTTAAGAATCTACTGTATCTAGTTTAATTTTCTATCCATTCAGCCATTTTGTTATCTGTCAAAAGTTTTAATCCTCATCAAGTTTGTTTTAAGTGCATCCACTGTACTTAAGGACTAAAAAGACAAGATTTAAATACTACACATTATATACAATTTTGAGAAATATCCTCAGTATTTTTGATTTGATTATTTATTTAAAAATGGCAGAGTACTATGAAATAACTATTTTGTTTTTGTGAAATGTATGTCATTTAAAATAAATAAAAGGTATTTTCTTTTACCATAAAAGATTTTACCTTTGCAATATTCGAAAAATTCCTTTTTGTTCTTGGGTCCATATTTAAAACAATTTTTCCACTTGAAGCCAGACATTCTCATTTTTTCCCCTGTCTTATTGATACACTATATTGCCAAAGGTGACCGGTCACTTGCGATTTTAGACGTTTTGTGAACTATCCAGAAAAATACATGAGGAATTAACCTGAAACTGCAGGTGTGTAAACAGTACAGTATAGGTTATATATTTCCGCGAAGATTTTTTCCCAAAACCCCATGGGGGACTGTCAACAAATTGAAAAAGAATGAATATCTTTTGGATAACCCTGTAAAAACTAATGTAGCAAATATACGAAACCCTATTACTCCCGCTCCGTTGTCTGTCCGTTACAGAGTCGTTCTCAGAACCTATATAACTTACAGAGTTGAAACTTTGTGTATATATAACTGAATATCTGCTATGAAGCTCAAAATATTAAAATTTGAAAAAATCGTCTTATTTTAATAAATAAAGATAAAAAACTAAAATTCTAACAGCCTTTTCCTATTAAATTTAAACATTTTTCGTTATAGCAGTTGCCAACAATATTAAAAATCTATAATAAAATTATTTCTACAATAATTAATTTTCTATTGAAAAATTTTCAGGTGAAAAATGAAAATGAAAGAAAATGTTTCACCAATATACAAGAAGTATGTGTATGTACAGAAGGCAGATTAATAACGTCATTAGAGAATTAAAAAGAAAATTAATATGATGTCATATCGGAAGTTTAACGGATTTTTCAAATGTTTGAGACTAATATAAAGCGAGTATCAATATGAGTAATTGAGAATAGTAAATATATGAGTTTCAGGAATGTATTGAATCATGATAAAAGCCCGATTATGGAAATATTCGCATATTTTAACATTTTGAAGATGTACAACATGTTTAATTTCGAATTTTTTTTTTAAATATCGCATTTAGTCCATATGACAGATATAATTATGCAAGAGTCATAGGGCTGGTTTAGATATTCGGAAAAACGAAAAAATAGACCGGTAAATTTTTATTTTATAAAAAATGACTTTTTTTTTTGGTTGCTAAATGAAATTTATTTGGATTTATTAAAGAAAGGATAAAGTGTTTTAAAAGGAATATTAAACGAAACCCTTTGTGCGATCTTCGATCACACTTACCCACTTTTTATGAAGATAGCATGTATACTCGTTGAGAAATTAAGGTTTTTATAAAAACAGTCCCAAATTTTGCCTAGTTTTTTGCTTATAATTTGTAGAGTTCTTAATATAAAAAAAAGTTCTTTTCAGAAAATATGACAAACAACATTGTTCATAATACTCTGCAATCAAAATTAAAAAATAAAAATTGGATGAAAAATGAGCAGGTTTATTAAAAAATGTTTCACTGCGCATGCACAAATGCAATCAAAATATAATATGCATAATGTATTAGCTAAGTATATAGAGCAACTTTTGTGAAAGTCTCAAAATCATAGCTTGAAAGATCTGAAAATTATTGTCGACAGAATAAGCTCGAAATCCGTTGTTCCCAAAAAGAAGCAAAAAGATGAGGGGTTGTATCAAATATCTGTTGATTAGTGCCAAGATAGCGTACACAATATTGCACGTACTACTATATTTGGATACAACCCTTCATATTTTTGCTTCCTTTTGGGAACAACGGATTTTGAGCTTATTCCATCGACGATAATTTTCAGAATTTTCAAGCTATGATTTTGAGCCTTTCACAAAAGTTGTTCTATATACTTAGCTAATACATTATGCATATTATATTTTGATTGCATTCGCGTATGTGCAGTGAAACATTTTTTTGGTAAACCTGCTCATTTTTCATCCAATTTTTATTATTTTTTAATTCTGATTGCAGAATGTTATGTACAATGTTGTTTGTCACATTTTCTGAAAAGAACTTTTTTTATATTAAGAACTCTGCAAATTATAAGCAAAAAACTAGGTGAAATTTAACAGTTTTTATAAAAAACCTTAATTTCTCTTACGAGTATACATGCTATCCTCATAAAAATGAACACTGTATATTACAATAAGCCACTTATTAATAATCTCGAGTTTGAACACATTTGCTACATTAGTTTTTACAGGGTTATCCAAAAGATATTAGTTCTTTTTCAATTTGTTGACAGTCCCCTATGGGATTTCGTGAAAAAATCTTCGTGGAAATATATATCCTATACTATACTGTATACACACCTGCAGTTTCAGGTTAATTCCTCTTGTATTTTTCTAGATAGTTAACAAAACGTCTAAAATCACAAGTGACCAGTCACCTTTGGCAATATAGTGTATTACCTACTGTGGCTTTATATATACGAAAACCATACCTTTCATAGCATTTTTTAATAACCAAATATGAATAATTCTCTTTAGAAAGTGCAGAAATACAGTTTTCCATCTATCAGTTCTTTAAAAGTGTCATTTTGCATTTTAACAAAAATTTCAATTGCCAGACGAATGTATACTTTCAAAAACGTATTAGGTGTAAAAAATCATATATTCTAATACGAGCAAATCTTGTGTGTGTGTGGTTTTATATATATATATATATATGTAAATTTTATCTTAAAAACTGCTTTAATGATTTTGATGAAATTTTGTATCCTATCTCTTTGGTGAAACAGAAAACCATTGGGCTAGGTTACACGTTCGAGAAAATTCGATTAGTGGGTCATTTTGGGGTCAACGCGGGTCAAGTTAATTTCATCTAAAAAACAGCTCTAATGATTTGATTATCCCATGAGTTTCGGGCATGAGAAAAGCATTGGGCTAGGTCACATGTCCAAGAAAATTTGATTAGTGGCTCATTTTTGGATCACTGTGGGTAAAGCTAATTTTATCTAAAAAACGGCTCAGGCTATTTAGACTAAATTTTGCATCCTATGGTTTTCGAGCAAGGGAAGACTATTGGGCTAGGTCACATATTCGAGAAAATTCGATTAGGGGGTCATTTTGGTCATGGTCACATGCTCGAGAAAATCCGATTAGTGGATCACTTTTGGGTCAAGCTACTTTTATCTAAAAACAGGTCAGACTGTTTCGACTAAATTTTACATCCTACAGGTTTCAGGCACGAGAAGACAATTGGGCTTGGTCACATGTTTAAGAAAATTTGATTAGTGAATCATGGGTCATGATGTTTGAACTCAGAACTAATTTTGACCGAGCATAGCTCGGTCTTCCCTGCTCATAATTTCTCTATGCAGACAATTTTTTTTTACTACAAGCTCATCTAAAAAATGTGTGGACAGCCTGTGTACTCTATCGGACTAGCACATATATAGGCATTAGTTTACTAGAAAGGTTAAAGAGCCATTTGCCATGAAATAAAACGAGAGTTCAGTTAGTACTAATAAGTGATTTATGGGCATACCGTGAGTAATCAACTATGATAAAGTCGTGACATATGCGACACAACATACGACATGAAGTTGAAGGGGTTAAATACTACTTACAAAATTAATTCCTTACGTAAAAAGACAGTTTAATGGAACTGATGCGAAAATTAAGGTTTAAAATGTGCTACAATTTTCTCCCAAATAAGCAATCAAAACATACTATCCTATTTGAACCTGACATCCTTGGCTTAAACTGCCAGTGTTCTACCAGCTGAGATATCCTGGACAGATCTGGGGGACCTTTCTCACCCACTGATCCCATGTGTGAAAGAACTTCAGTCTTGGAGAGATTTTTGACTGATAGTAAATTATTCTTTATAATATAAATAATTATAATTTAAATAATAACAATTTTACAAACAAACACTTTTAATCACTTTCTTTTATTGCAAAAGATTAATTTTTAGCCATAGTGCAAGACAATGGAAATCTTCTAGCCCATTAGGTTATACCTAATACTCGGAAAAGTTTTCAGTCTTGGCTTGGATTGGATGGACTTCTTGCACCCATGACTGAACCTTGTTGATTATGACATGTTATGATCTTATATCATTATCTATTAGGATAATTGTGTTAAAATTATCCTAAATTAAATTGTGTAACAATTTTACAAGCAAACATTTTTAATCACTTTCTTTTATTGCAAAAGATTCATTTTTAGTCATAGTGCAAGACAATGGAAATCTTCTAGCCCATTAGGTTATACCTAATACTCGGAAAAGTTTTCAGTCTTGGCTTGGATTGGATGGACTTCTTGCACCCATGACTGAACCTTGTTGATTATGACATGTTATGATCTTATATCATTATCTATTAGGATAATTGTGTTAAAATTATCCTAAATTAAATTGTGTAACAATTTTACAAGCAAACATTTTTAATCACTTTCTTTTATTGCAAAAGATTCATTTTTAGTCATAGTGCAAGACAATGGAAATCTTCTAGCCCAGCGTTTCCCAACCTTTTTTCTTTCACGTACCCCTTTCTTAGGCTTTCCATTTTGGCGTATCCCCATTTCTCATAAACACTCCCCCCCCCCTCCACTCAACCATATTACGCAAAAATGTTTTTTTTACTTTAGTAATCTTCTTATCACAACCAAATAATAAATCGACACAAATTACATTGACATTCCGAAACTTTGTTTTTTAACTTGCATTTTAAAATTAATATTGCTCTTTATAATATTAGCTAAACATTAAAAAAAATTAATATAGCATTAAAAGAAATTTTAACTATCTTAAGATGATTATTGATGATAACTTTGTCTCATTATATATAAATAATCAAAATTACTGTTCATACTCTCAATGGGATCCTTAAGCTTGTTTCATAGAACCGAGTTTTTTAAAATCGGGTTCAAACGAAGACAGAATCTCAAGAGAATCTCAAGTTAGAAGCAACGTCAAGCTTATTGAGATATTTATTTTTAACACTTTGCCGTCCGCATGTCTCGTAAAAATACTTCTATTCGTAAAATGTTGAAATGATTGATTGACATCAGAATTTAGAAACAAAATTTATTCGAAAATAAGTAAAATCTTTTCTTCATGTAGTACTTGATAAAAGGGAATTTTTCCTTCCAAAATTCTGGTGCCAATGTAGCATATAAGGATTAAAATTAATTTACTTAACGTACGACACCACCGTGGTGTCGCCAGACGGCAAAGTGTTAATATACGCATAAGACGAAAATGCTCTTTCGGCAAGCTCGGTATTTGTGAAAGGCAACAAGTGTTTTATAGCCCTACCACTGAGTTCTTGGTATTCTTCTTTTACTGCTGTCCAAAAAGCACTAATATTTCTTTGGTTGAAATAAGATTATAAAGAAGAATCAGTCGAAAGTTCGATCAATTTTTCTTTTTCAGAAACTGATAATTTTTCATGCTTGTCGAAAGCACAAATCTTTAAATGGGTTTGCAATCAAGTTACTTTCGCAACTCTGCTTCGGAAAATACTGTCTGAATGGCGTTTTAAGTCTTGTTAAGTGAGCCATTATATGATTTTACTTCTTCTGATAACAAATTGTAAAGTGTTTGAAAAACTTCTGGCTGGTGTTTTCTCATGCATGATTCCCAAAAATTTAATTTTTTAATCATAGACTCGATCTTGCCAGATACTTTAAAAAAGGTTATGGAACTGTTCTGTAATCCTAAATTATGTTTATTTATTCCTTAAAAAATGTCAGATAAGTATGTAAGCATTTGAAGCCATTATTTTTCATTAAATTTAGAGATTAGCACAAAAGGATGATCTTAAAAAAAACTTTAACTTCAGGCCTTAATTCAAATAAATTTTCAAGTACTTTTTCAAGCACTTTTCCACGTGAAAGCTACCTCACCTCTGTATGCAAAAACAATGTAGTATGCAGGCTACCCATCTTTTCACACAAAGATTTCAATAGTCTGGAGTTTGTTGAATTGGCCTTAATAAAATTAACAACTATGGCAGTTTGGTGGAGTACTTCCTTCAATGAGTCTGGCAGGGGTTTGTTTGCTTGACTGTGACTGTGTATACAGCAACGGTTCCGAGGTACAATTTCTTTGATTAGACCGCGTAAGCCTATATAACACCCAGACATAGATTTTCCACCATCAGTGCAAACTCAACAGCAATTAGCCGAATCAAAATCTTTTTCACAGACATAACTGTGAAAGGCATTAAATATATCTTTTCCAGTACATCTTTCTGTGAGAGGATAGCAGAGTACCAAATTGTCTTCAAGTACATTATCATTCAAATATCTTGCAATAACAAGCAAAATTGACAGATTGGAGATCTCTCATCCACCTGAATTGAAAATTAGGGACTTTTTTCTATTCTTTAAATTATTGTAGGTTCAATATCGGCAGACATGTCACTAATTCTTCGAGCAACTGTGTTGTTTGAGAAGAGAATATTTAAAATCATTTTCACATGTTCTTCACCAAACATACATTCGACAGCATCTTTTATACAAAGATATATCAAATTTTCAGCGATTGTATGATTTTTACCAGTTTTAGCAATATGTTATCATTTTCTGTTATGAAGCAACATGCTTCCACAGCATTTTCATTATCTTTGTTTGTAGAAAACACATAAGATGCTGTATTAGGGCCGCTTGATAGTCGCTGACATCCTTTTGTTTATAAATTGGATGTTTTGTCTCTAAATGGCGCATTAATAAAGAGGGTTTCATGCTACCACTGGACAATATCTCTCCACAAACAACACGTAGGGGTTTTGGAAAATATTTCTCTCCCGTCAATGGAAATCCATATTTCAAGTATTCATTATTATATTTTCTTTTCTTTAATGGGGAACTGATACCTTCAGTTTTATTTAAAGTATTAGGTTTATCACGTACCAGAACAAGCCTATTAACAGCTGCACTCAGGTTGTCTTGCACTCCTAAATAATCAGATTGTTTCAAAGTACGTGCAGTTTCGGACTCACCAGGTTGAATTTCAATCGCAGTTGCAGTTCTCTTAAGAGTTCCGGAATTCAACCAATTATCCATTTTAACCACAAAACAAAATAACTCATATAATAAATAAACACTTCAAATTAAATCCTCATTAAAATGAGGGAATCTTTTTATTAAAATACTTTAATAACTCTGCCTATTCGAAAACGAAAATAACGGCTAGCTTTTCAACCGTTTTAACAAAAGGCATAAAAACCAGAAGCTCTTACATAATTTAGGCGTTCTGTAGTTATTATTAAAAACGGAAGAACAAAAAAAAAGTGGGGAGAAAAGAATATTCTATAATTATTAATTGAAGTTTTAGGGAAGATGGGGGACAATATATAAGTATTAATGCAATATGCTTAACAGTGGGCGGAGCTAGTGACATTGCAATATCAATGAATTGTTAGGTTTAGTGGGCTTTTTCTTTCCTTTTGAATATAACATATTGGACTTACACATGACACTAAAATCCAAAACTATCAATTTTCTTTATTTGTTTTCAGTTAAACCAATTTTGTGATTTCCGCCATTACCGATATTATTTTCACGTACCCCCAGCCACGTACCTCTAGGGGTACGCGTACCCCAGGTTGGGAACCGCTGTTCTAGCCCATTAGGTTATACCTAATACTCGGAAAAGTTTTCAGTCTTGGCTTGGATGGACTTCTTGCACCCATGACTGAACCTTGTTGATTATGACATCTTATGATCTTATATCATTATCTATTAGGATAATTGTGTTAAAATTAATGTAGTGTAATTATGTATACAATATTTCTCGGAGTTCCATTACCTACAATTTATATTCTGTTGAGCTGATTCAGATATCAAACAAGATGTCATGATCAACAACGTTCATTTGGTGAGAAAGGTCCCCCAGATCCTTCCAGGATATCTCAATTGGTAGAGCATTGGCAGCTTACGCCATAGGATGCCTGGTTCGAATCCTGGCCTAGATATTTTTTCACTTGGTTGGAAAATTACAATGCATATGATTTTTGTACCAATTAGAATAATTGTGTTAAAATTAGTATAGTGTTATTTGATTTCATTTATTAAATAAACTTTATGCTTCAAAACATGTTTAATTTTGGTCAGATGAACTCAATTTTTAAGGAAGAATAGTGAGATTATCAAGTATGAATTGTAAAAAATATTGGTGCTCAGAAAAATTTGTGAGTCACTAATGTATTAATTTTTCTTATTTAACTGGATTTATTATTTTTTTGTCTTGATTCCAGTGTTTGTTTTACAGTTTGATTCCAACATTAATTAATACATGTTTAGCATATTGTGTTCTTGTCTTCAGTAAATTATTTTGATATATTATTTCATGACATGTAAAATTGGGATTACTTTCATGTATTTCATCAAAATTAACATATATATTTGTAAATATATTAGGTAGATATATGTAATCAAAATTAATAATATGTATATTTTTGTGTATAATTAATATAATTTTTCTTATCTTTTGGTAGGATGATGACTTTGATTCCACTGGAAATATTTTGTCTTCCACTATGGGAAGAGTTGTAAAACTTGCAAAAGCTGGACATAATCGATACATTTTGTATCTTCTGGGATTCTCATTTTTCGTATTTGGAATGATTTATTTAATTTTAAAGTTTGGATAATCCTTTTAATCCTATATTTGTGAAATATTTAAATATATGATGTAATATATTTTCAGATTTTGTAATCATTTATTAACTGTTTCTCTCTATGTAAAATAAAGGTTTTTATATTTTCTTAGAGATATTTTAATTGAAAATTGGTAATCTTTTGACTCTTTTGAAATTGTTATATTATCATTACTTCTATCGGTGTCAAATGATACCTTTTAAAGTTTTGATTTATGTTTTTTGATTTGTAATTTTTAAAGCTATAGGTATAAAAATAAGTCTCTAATGTGTTAAAAAAGATTTGTGATTGTTTTAATTAAAAAATTACAAATAAATAACCATAAATTGAAATCTTTTAAAAGATGTCATTTTGCACTGATAGAAATAGTAGTAAATTTTTTTAAAATGTCTGCACATATATTTTTCATAAATTATTTTTATGCAATACGTATTAAGTTTGGGTTGAAGCTTCAGACATTGATAGATCGTTGCATATTAAAATTTGAAGCTAATAAAATCAAATGGTCAGCATTTTTTGAGAAAAAATTGTTTATTAACATGTTAGAAGCAGATGATACAGCATATTCATCATTGGATATTTTTCTGTGCCATTTTAATTAATACTAGTTAAAATGTTAATGTAGTCAAAATATTATATTTTTTTAATACAAACATGTTTTTCCTAAAATAGAATTATCAAATTATTGAAGTTTAGCTGTGAGATAATGACACATAATAACTAAAATATTGAAAAAGCATACTCCTTTAAATGACTCAGCATTATTTACTTCTACGTATACAAGTAAAATTTTATGAAATTTTGCCTTTGGTTCAAAAGTAATTTTCGAGAATTGAACAGAGTTATTCTTGGTATGTTGCAAAATTCTGTCAGCAAAGATATTTCGGCAGACTTGCTTTCTAATAAATATTTAAAAAAAAAGTAATATTTAATAAATTTAATTTCTAATAAATATTTTAAATTTTTTTTTACTAAGACCTTATAACATTTCTTAATGTTATTGTTCTGCTTTATTACTTGAATGGCTATCAAATTTGCATAATATGATGCATACACTGAATATTTTATAAAAGAAGAAATTTGCATGGATAGTTACACAAGTTTTGTAGTATATATTATAAAATAAATATTTAAAAATTGTGCTTTTTTAAAGTAATTTAAGAGCTTACATCAGTCACGCGAAAAAACGCTCAAGCTAATGTTAAGTCTATGGGAAGGTTCTGGCGGGATTTCTCACTCGCATTTTAATATTTTTAAATGTTTTTTGCATAGGATAGCTGAGGTCAATCTCCAACATTGTTAATTTTTACTTTTTCGATTTTGGTTCCAGTTATTTTATATAAGGGAACTTTCACTTTCAGAACCGGTTCAAAAATTGAAAATGCCCGCTTATACAAAAACGGCAACAAAAATCGAAAAAGTAAAAACTAACAATGTTGGAGATTGACCTCAGCTATTCTATGCAAAAAAACCCATTTAAAAATATTAAAATGCGAGAGAGAAATCGCACTAGAACCTTCCCATAGACTTAACATTAGCTTGAGCGTTTCTTACCGTGACTAGTGTAGGCTCTTAAGTAAAATGGACTAATTCTATGAAGCAGAAATTTTTATATAAAGTATACTAAATAATCTATTATCTTATTCTGTAAAATGACTTAATGTCTTTATTAAGACCATCTCTCGGCTGTATCTTATTCATGTATCGAGTTTGATTTTTGAGAGAATTCACATTTTTCCTTATATATAAACTAAAAAATGTACTATTCTTAATATTTTTTTATATTTTCTGACTTTATATTAAAATTCTGTCTGTTTTGAAAGATATAAGTTGACTTGATAAGTTATTTTCTGACTTTATAATGAAATTCTAACTATTAATAAAGATATAAGTTAACTGGGTGCAAATTTCCGGTGATGTGTGTTCTGCATTATCTTCACGGAATGTGTTAATCAAGAATTAGATTTTTCTCCAAAACTTCACACTGACCAGACCATTGGATTTTATTATTTTCACATTTTAAAAACTTGGATCTATTACTAACAAAAAAGCCAACCCAAAGTTCATTTTTTAACTTTTGGCCTCTTCTTTGTAATTAATTCTTATAACTTAAAGTTCTTTAAAAATAAAAAATTCAATGTATCAGGAAAAAAAAAAAAAAAAGAAACCTGTCAATTGAATAATAATTTTCAGTCTGAATATGTATGCATACCTACCGACCTTCCCTTTTTATTTTTTCAAATCAAATAAAACCGGATATTTTATAAATAAAAAAAAAAAAAAGTTAATAAATAACCATGTAGAAACAAACATTTTATTAAATAATGTATCTGATTCAGATTATGTTTGACTTGAAAAAAATACAGAAAATTGGCAGCTGTGAGTATGAAAGTTTGATGTAGAGATAACTTTTCAAACATGATTTTGTTATCTTACGACTTACAATCTCAAAATTCTTCTCCCTGTTTAGGGTGCCAGTGTTAATGGAAAAATGCTTTTCGTAAACTACATTGTAAAGTTCAACTAAAATTAAATTCTTAGTAATTTGGGGTTGATATAATGTAATCTTAAGAAGGTATACTTTGAAAAATCACTTGCTATTAATACTGCACATTATATAGAAGCTACATTATAGTTATATGCATTGTTTTTAATAAGTTTGAACCAACTGATAAGTATTGTGCTTATTATAGATGTTTTAGTGTACACATACGTATGTATTCTCAAAGGACATTTTTCAATGTTCATTCAGTAACTTTTCCTCAAAAAAAAATCTGAATTTAAGTTTTATTTGTATTCTATATGCCACTTCAAATAATCAACATTTTCATACATTTTTTATGATCAATTAGATCAAGTAATTTTTTTCTCTTTTCAATAATTCTTAAAAATATTGTTGACAGTTCTTTGTGGCTAAAAGATCATTGTAATTTAATTTTGAAGCAGATATGATGTTTTTACGAACAGACAGTTTAATATTTTTTATATTATATTTTAAATATCAACAGCCATTATTAAATGTGTATATAGAGAATGGATAATATAACTTTAAAGTTGAGTCTTGGACTCCTCTCCCTGGGCCACCACCCTCATATTTTTATTAGTGCCCTAGGGTCCTTTTTTAAGCATTTCCTTAACATTTTTATTCTAATTGCCGTACGTTAGTTGAGGCTCACTGTGGAGAACCAAAAAGCTTTTGGTTTTCGTCTGTCTGTCCTCCGATAACTGCCGCAAAAATAATCTGATTATCTTGATTTTTGGTAGATATGTTGGCGAGGTACCTGGAATTAGCTGTATAGCTTTTAGTTACATTTGGTTCATTTGTTCGAAAAATATAGAACATTTCTTTTTAGGTCATAATGCTTTTCAATGGGAAGTCAGATTATTTTTTTAATTTTAACATTCACTGAAAAGAAAATGTTACATTGGGATAGTTGTAAATGCTAAATTTACAAAATGGAGATCTTAATTTAATCTAATAGTTTTGAAAATTTGCCAAAATATTTATTAGAATTTCAAAATTAATTGCATAAATTATTGGGAAATTTTATGCATTAATTTGAAAGATATGAAACATTTTAATTTCTCATTTTTTACAAAAAATTCCAATGCATTTTTTTTTCTCTCTTTCATTAAATGGTTGCTAAACAACTATAAAAGAATATCAACAAAGGAAAATTCAAGTGAATCGCATTATTTTGATGCGAAATCTTATTAACAAAATAGCTAATTTACAGGTGATTTAAGTTTTTAATATGCTTTTTTTAATGAAATAGATGAGAATTTATTTTAACTACTAAAGAAAGATTACCAAATTGGTTTTCCAAATGAAAATAATAAAAATGTTGAATGTGTAAATTGAATATAGGTCACATAAGAGGAATTTACATTTGTATAAGTATATTTTATACATGAAATTTTATTCAATTTCAGCAACATATGATGTTTAGCGGTTGAAATATAAGTATTCTTTTAAGGATAGGATAAAATCTCTTGTACAAAGTTATGGTTATTCTAATGAAATCAAAATAGTAAATACATTCAGACATATACTCAAGAAATAAAATAGCACAATTACTGGAAATTGAAAGTATAAAATTAAAGCGACAACAGGGGGTTCAGGGGGGCTCTGCCCCCTGAAGTAATGTATTTGTTGTTCTAAAAAAATACAGTAATAAATAGTTTATCCTATCATTGTATAACATTGTGTTTAATGTGATACTTCTAAAATTTCCGGAACTTTTGATTAATTTTATATTCTTATAAATGTATAAATGACTTTAAAAAATTGAATTTTAGGATATCAAATATTTTGCAGATAATATTAAAAATTAGTGAGATTAATGAACAATGATTTGTGGAGCTGACATTGAGGCCTCTGATCTGTAGATTTACTAGGGATTAACTTATACACTATGCTTAATTTAGACTAATTGAAGATCTAAAGTGCCAAGTACATGGACCTTTTAAGAATTTTTCCCCTTAGTGCCCTGCTCAAAACTATCAGTTGGCCCCTTTGATGTCCCCTACTATAACTCCCTTATAAATCATCCGATTCACTAGCTATTTTTCCCTAACAACTTCTTAGGACTTAAAGCTACTACTTGGACGACAAGGAAATTTCTCGGACCTCAACTACCACAAATTTTGAATATTTAATCTCATTTTTGGTGCAGCTTCTTTAAAAATGATCCAATTCTCTTGTAATTTTCTTTAACATAGTTCTACTGTCCTCCATCTACTTTATAGGCTATTAAACATTTCCTCAGACCCCCATCTAACACCTTTTTTTAATATTAATCTTCTTTTTCGGCATCAACTTACATTTTCTCAGTACAGCTGTAAATTAAGAAATCATGTTCATAAAGATAAGTTTTTAAGTTTAGAGAGGGAGTGGCAGATTTCATCCATAAATTAAATATCACGTTAATGTTAAAAGTAATTTGTTAAATTTACAGGAGGGCACCTTCCACTGCTTTGGGGCGCATTCTTTTCTCGCGTTCTATGAGCCCGATTTCAACAGGGTTTGGGTTATTTGACTTGATATCGAAAACTTGAATGTTTTTTTAAAATTTATTTATTATCACGGGCCTAGGCAAAGCCGTGCGGGTCAGCTAGTTGCATATAAAAAACAATAATAAAAAAATATATAACTGTTTATATGTGTATAAATACATATATAAATAAGTATAGAAATTTATCAAGATTTTTTTCATAGCTGTATATATCATTTGGCAAGAAATCACATATTCTAAAGTCCGAATTATGCCTAGTTTTTTTTTTAAACATCACGGCTGTTAGATGGAAAAGTACTGAGATGTATATTCTAATTATATACTATATCTATGCAAAACATACCTATATCTATATTCTAACTATGTACTATATTTATGCATATAACATACATACCTATATCTATGTATCATATTATACAGTTATATATAAATGCTTCTTCCAAAATTTCGCCGTAATAAGTATGCAGCCTGATTATGACACATTGTCAAAGACATTAAATTGGAATAACGGTAGATTTTCTAATTTTCCATAATCGAATCTTCAGCCAAGGTTATTTTAAAGACAAAAAGCAGGGGTAGTACTTGTCCTGAAATTCCTGATATTCCTGAAAAAAATTGAAATGTCCTGAAATATGGTAGTCTGTCCTAATATTCCTGAAATTTTGCAAGTTTTGTGCTATATCGGCTTTTGAAATCATCCAATAGGGGGTAGGTGTACCTTTTTACTGATGCAAAACGATCACGAAAGTTGCAATTTTCTTCATTCTATCGTTAAAAATAGTGATTTTCGTCAATTTGCACAAAAAAGAAAAAAAAAATTGCAATTTTTGGTGATCAATTACCAAAAATCCTATTTTTTATCGATTAGTCATTAAAAAAAGTTTGCTATTTTCGTCTGTCAGTCACAAAAAATCACAATTTTTACACCAGTCAATTATTAAAAAAAAAAAAAAAAATCTTTTGCAATTTTTGTCGATCAGTAAAGAAAAAAAAATCGAGATTTTTGTCTTTCAGTAATGCAAAAATTGCAGTTTTTTAGCACACTGTTAAAAATAATCTGAAATTCACGTGTATTTTTTTCCTGAATTTCACAGAAAAAGTCCCTTTTCACCACAAAAGGGCATTTTCCGTTAAAAACAGAAAGTTTCTTCATATTTCCTGAAAACAACGGAACAGAAGGAGAAGAAAGTGGCTAACGGAGATATTCCGTTATCTGCTGCATATTTATTTCCAATGTTTAAAAAACTGACATGTTGCAGCACAGAAGAACTAAAAATTCAATAAATTAAAAATTCGAGTTTATTTAAAAGAACAAAATAGTTCTTTCGAATTTATTAAAAATTTATTTAAAAAGCAACACTTTATTTTCCCATGCTTTAAAAATTATTAGCAATTTATTTTTTAAAGTTACAAAAAAATATTCACACTTAAAATATATTCGAAACAAATAGCTTAGTATATATATATATATATTATGCTTTTTTGCGTAAAGTCTATTTTTTTTCACTTAATTTAACTTTATATATATATATATATATATATATATATATATATAATAGTTAAATTAAGTGAAAAAAAATCGATTTTACGCAAAAAAGCAATAAACAAAAATAATGCTTCCGAATAAAAAAAAATAAGAAATAACTTTCCCATTCCTTTGAAATTATTCGTAATTTGCTTTTTAAAGTTATAAAAGACACTCTCAATGAAAATATATTCTAACAGAACACATTTAAAAAATATATAATAGTTGAAAAAAAATCGATTTTCTCAAAAAAGCCAACATACTTTATCGAATTTAATTCAAAATACAATATTCATATTTTGCATCTAACAATCAAATTAAGAATTAATATAATTCATGTTTCAATCCTCTATTAATACTAAATTTTTCAGTCATAATCTTATAACAAAATAATCTCCCACTTAATTTCAAAGTTACTAGGTTTCTGAACCCCAGATTGTTTAAGTTCCAAGCAGCGATTTGAAGAAATCCCCATATCATCCTTTCAAACTCCTATTCTTGCAAGGGCCCGCTGGTCTTGAGGTAAAACACTCGGTTCAAGGCGCTGTCATCCCTAGTTCGAACCCCAAGGGCAACCAGTATCAGGTATCTGTACCAGGGAGTATTTAATATTAAAATATCAAGTATTAAACTAAATACTCCTGTTATAGTCAACAGATGGCAGCACAAACAGTTTTTTTTTTTTTTTTTTTTTTTTTTTAACCGATGTCATTCATAACAGAAAGTTTCCGTTTCTTCAATCTTTCAAAACGGAAAACCTACTAACGGAACGGAAAAAGTCCGGCAACTTAGCTGACAGTACTTTTCCCGTGAATTAACGGATTTATTTTTGACAGTGCAGCTTGGTCAAAGAGTTCTGGTAAAATTGGTTTTTTTTTTTTAATGTATACTTTTACAACAAAAAAATTTTGTATATAGTGTACTATTTATGATAATAAAATGTATTGAACAGGGAGTTAAGGGTTTTTTCGGTTTGATTTTCAATCAAATGTGTCCTGAAATATCGTAAAAAGTATGTCCTGAAATATCTCCTGGGCTAGTACTACCCCTGCAAAAAGTTAATAGCAACAATATGGTTTACTGTAAATGTGGATATCATTAAAAAGTTTTCAGAAAAAAATACTTCATTGCAGCAAATTGTATTAGCTAAGATGCGGCAATTGCATTAGACCCAATTACGGACATATTGCAAATAAACACGAGGTATAAATGACTAAGTAAATGAGTCAAGCACTTTCTGTCAAGAAAAATGAAATACATAACAGCAGAAAATATACAAAGTGCTGCCATACCTATAGTCGCAAAAAGTTATTGATTTCTCAATGAGAATCTTCCGATTTGGTGAAGAATTATGCAAGTAAATTAACTTATGAATAAAATGGTGCAATGCATAGCATATATTTAAGGTAGACCAAACAGATCTCCAGAGACGGCTAGTAATAAAATAAAACTGAATTTAAACTATAGGCTTGAATTTGTTTCTGATTTACACTCGCAAAAAATAAAAGGTGCTATTGGCGAGGAAAAAATGCTATTGGTGAGATTTGCACCCGGCCATGGGTGCAAGTCTTCAGTCTCAGGACTGATTTCAGTCCTGGAGAAATTTTTGATTAATAGTAAATTCTACTTTTAAATACTTAAATAATAGAAATTTTATTATCAAGCACTTTTAATCACTATCTTTTATTGTAAGAGATCAATATTTAGCCATATTGCAAGAGGTAGAAATCTTCTAGCCCATTTCCATTTTTATTATTCCTAATACTCAGAAAAGTTTTCAGTCTTGGCTTGGATAGACTACTTGCACCCATGCACCCGGCTAATATAAAGTATCAAAACATATAAGTAATTTTTGCTTTGATTATTTTTTTTAATCAAAGTAAAAATTACATTATGAATAAAATCTTGTGTGGATATATATACTCTAAAAACACCAACGTTTAACACACAATATCATAGTACAATGGACAGACGTACGTTTCGGGAGTAACTTGGACTCATATCCTCAGTGTCAATAAAATAAAATTAAGCATTTATTGTATCCTCCCAAAGACATGAAATTGAATCGAGAAACCCAAATGAAAACAACAACACACCGAGAATCTCATCACGCATGAGCCACCAATCGGATTAAGCCGGAAGTGATTCACTATTTGTTTAACGCAAAATGCATTCCAGTTTTCAAATCAATTTTATTCTATGTCAGATGGTTTAGCGATGAGTAATCCTTTAGATTTGTATATGCATTATTTTGAGGATAAATTGTTTAATCTTATTAATTTTCCATTTTATTGTAGATATGTTGATGATTCTTTTGCACTCTTGGACCCGTCTATTTCATCCATTGATAATGTCTTAACTATTCTAAACTCAATAGATCCTGTTATCCAATTTACATATGAAGTTGAAGTTGAAAATAAATTATCTTTTCTTGATGTGTTAGTTACTCGTCAGCCTAATACATTTGATACCTGTGTATACCGTAAACCCTTTGCAGTCTCACTCCCCCCCCTCATTTTAATTTGTGTCACCCCCCTTCTCAGAAAGCCTCGGCTTTTCATTTCTTTATCAATAGAGCAATTTCCATTTGTTCTGATAATGATTCCCTTGTTACAGAATTGAATTATATTAGATCAGTTGCTATTAATCGTGGTTTTAGTTTGTCTTATATCAACCATTTAATTTTTCATTGTCTAAATAAAGGAATTAGTAATCCTGACTCTTCTGTTGTTCCAGTATCTTTTTCTCTATCTTTTTCAGTATCTTCTTCTCATTATTTTGCCATTTTACAATAGCATTAGCTACAAAATAGCTAATATTTTAAGACAGTATGATTTTAAGGTTGTTTTTAAGCCAGTTAATAAACTAAATTTTTCACAGTTAAACGTTGGTGTTTTTAATGTATAAAAATTACATGTACGTTTTGGTACTTTTATGTTGGCCTGTTCAAGAACTCAGTTACTTATAAGTTTGACACATGCTATTACCATGCATATCCATATGTTACAAGGATTAACCGAGCCTCTTTCCATAGTTGATTTTGAAGACAAAGAAGCCATGCCAGGTTTGTTTTATATCAGTCTCATTAGAATAAAAAATATTAATGACTTGCTACATTTGAAATCAAGACTTCTTATGCTATTAACTCATATTATTGTTATTATAATAAGGGGTGTCCCTGCTTCACGCTTGTGCTAATTTCTACAATTTCTTAAGGACCAATTAGCATTTTTTATATAATTTCTTAGAAAACTTGATGAATTGTAATAATGACAATACAATGATATTGGTAATAAATAATGAAATGCTTATATATATATAATATATATATATATATATATACACATATCTATTAACTTAACACAACAGTTACTCAAAAAAAAGAAGTTTTTAATAGCTTAAAATATATGAATTTATATATATTTTGTAATGCTAACATTTATATTTTGCTCATTTTCATTATTTGAATTTTTGTATCCGTGTATCCTTAAAAAATAATTAAAAGTGGCATCTCTTTTTTTTTTCACTTGTCAGAAGATATTAAATCTATGACCTAAGCAAAATAACTCAGACTAATCCCTTTGAGGGAAGGCCTAGTTAGTTTATATAAAATGTTTTATGATTATATAGAGTGTCCTTTCTTTACTGTAGGCCAATAACTAATTTCCTAAATCCCTAGTTTTAGAGGTATAGTTCCAGTTCCAATAGAAAAAGTGTTTCAAATATTGTCCTTCATCATATGCATAATTGATTTCAAGAAGCATCAAATCTGCGAATCTAAAGTTACTACTCAAATTTCACCATGTAGTTTTTTAGTTATACTTTAAAAACTGCTCGTATTGTAATCTGTTTTGTAACATTTAAAAATTAATTTATCATTAGGAGTTTCACATTTTAACCTGCATAATTCTTGAACTACTTGACCGAATCACCTGCGTTTGGTATCTTAGAGTGAAACTTACCGAAGAACCCAAATATGATGTCAAAATCAAGTGTTATTATGGAAAATTTTCGAGTTTGGTGTAATTTTTATATATAGACGACCCCCTAAGCAAAATTTATGTATAGCATTAATTAGTAGACATTATAAATCGATTGATACCAGTCACACTTTAATACGATGATTTGTTGCAGAGTTAGTATGGTGTGTTCTTTATTTCTTTCTTTCTTTATTTTATTATTTTTTTAGGGTTACATATAGATTTGAAACATTTTTGCGTCTAAAACTAACGGTTTAGAAATTAGCTGTTGGTAAACAATAAAAAGAGATGATGATCTGTATTCATCTCTTATTCAATACCAATAACTATTTGTTGCAAGTACATTTTTATATTTCAGTGCTGCCATCTGTAGGTTTTGTAAAGAAACTAAAAATAAAACAAATGAATAACGGAAGGAAAAAAAAAAGAGTTAATAAACTTGATAAATATATTTTACAGACTGTTATGATTTATTTTCATAAATATAATAATTAAATTTGTATTCTGATTAGGATTTGTTAACTCAAATCCCATAGCGCCAAAAAAGTTTTATATATAATTTTCCTTGCATGACAAATGGGAAGATTTCACAAGTCTATACTTATGGAATAATTTCGGAATATCATGTTCCCCCACCCCCCCTCCACCCTTCTTTGTTAAATGCACATTTGCAGTGGTTGGTAAAACATCTTTGAGATCATTTTAAATTATCATAATGCTGTTTCAAAAATAAATAAGTGAACAAAAAAAAAATTCAAATGGGAAGTACAACATGTATTCATAATAAAATGAAAACTTAGATGTGTAAATTTCAAAGCATGAAATAAATTGTTAGGAGTGAGGCGTATGGTTTAGAAATTGCTTTAAATTGTGTAATTACTGTAAATGCATAGCCTAGAAAAGCAAGAGCGTTTAGTTTTAAATATAGATATTATTGCCAAATATTTCTTTTATAGGGGCAAGAGACGCAATCTAATAGATTTTAAGTTCTAGTGCTTTTCTTTTTAATGGAAGTATATGCATGGACCCGTTTAAACTTATTTTCTATAGGGGGGAGGGGTGGGGGAATGAGCAACTGGCCACTGCCCCTCCCTCTACGGTTAACCCCCTACGATTTTGTTAAATATATATTATATATTCAAAATTCATAATATGTTATATGTTCAGTTGCAAAAATTATCTCAGTTCACTTATTCTTTGCATATTAGTTATTCTTGGCATGTTTCAGTGCTGCCATCTGTAGTTTTTATAAAGAAGCTAAAATACAAGGAATAACTCCTCAAAATTTTATTATTATATCTTTTATTATTTTTAGAGGAAAGTTATAAGATGACATTAAAAAAATAATTAGGTTTATAAGTTCTTACCATGAGTACCGCTGAAGTATAATTTTAGAATTATACTTCAGCGGTTTAATAATTTTAGATGTTCAATTGCAACAATTTTCTGCTGCAAGTGTGGATATTCATATTTTAGTGCTGCCATCTGTTGATTTTTTAATGAAATAAAATATACATTTTCGTGAATAAGGTAATAAAAACAATCTGATTTTTAATAAAATTAATAAATACATATACTCTCACAGTTTGTCATTATAATTTTCATTCATAAATACATTACTATATCTGTTAACCTTCCAATTTTTTAAAGTCAAATAAATAAACTTTGAACCAGAAATCTTTACTTCAGAAATGAAAGCAAAGAAATCCCTCATAGAAACAAGTCGCATCTTTAATTATTTGTCACATCTTTAAATAATTTTATTAAGTAAATTTTATGTTACCATGCATGTTCTTTTTACTAGGAAAAAAAAAGATTGATAGTTGTGCTGTTTATTATTATTCAAATTTTATTCTGGTTAAGATTTATAAATTTAAATCTGAAATTAACAAATAAATTATATATATAATTTTCTTTGCATGGAAATGACGGCAGTAACTCTTATAATATTTTATACATTTTTTTTTCTTGTGTAAACTAAAAAATAATATTTAAAAGAATAATTATGTAAATTGTTTTACATATATTATTCGGCTGTTAAATATGTTACATGTTCAGTTGCAAAAATTATCTCAGTGCACTTTGTATTTCAGTTATTCTTGACGTGTTTCAGTGCTGCCATCTGTAATTTTTATAAAGAAGCTAAAATACAAGGAATAATCTGTCAAAATTTTATTATTATTTCGGCACAGATGTCATATACGCACCACATTGGCGCGATTTTTTTCTCCCGCCAATTTGGCAAAAACTTTGTTTTTGAATAATAGTTACAAATAGCATGCAATAATAGCACGTGATTTTTTATTTCAATATAAAAATAAAATAACGTAATAAATGAAATAACTTCTATTATTTATTTTAAAAAAGGAAATAAAAATAAATAAATGATAGTTCAACATAAATAAATATTGATATTCATAATAAAAATAATTTATAGAATTAAAATAAAAAATAAAAGTAAATTAACAGCAATAATCATATATAATGCAAAAACAAAGTTTTCGCCAAATTGGCTAAGGGAAAAAATCGTGCCAACATGGTGCGTATATGACTTCTGTGCCATTATTTCTTTTATTATTTTTAGAGGAAAGTTATAAGATGGCATTAAAAAAATTATTAAGTTTATGATGTATTTTACAACTATACTTCAGCGGTTTAATAATTTTAGACGTTCAGTTGCAAAAATTTTCTGCTGCAAATGTGGGTATTCCTATTTTAGTGCTGCCATTTGTCGCTTTTTCAAAGAAATAAAATATACATTTCCGTGAATAAGGTAATAAAAATAATTCGATTTTTAATAAAATTATAATTACATATATCTTACAGATTGTCATTATAATTTTCTTTCAGAAATACATTACCATATCTGTTAACCTTCTAAAATGTCAAATAAATAAACTTTGAACCAGAAATCTTTACTTAAGAAATGAAAGTAAATAAATCCCCCATAGAAGCAAGTCGCATCTTTAAGTAACTGTCACATCTTTAAATAATTTTATTAAGTAAATTTTATGTTACCATGCATGTTCTTTTTACTTGAAATAAAAAAGATTGACAGCTGTGCAATAATTCAATTTTTATTCTGATAAAATTTATAAATTTAAATCTACAAATAACAAATAAATTATATATATAATTTTCTTTTCATGGAAATGACGGGAATGACTCTTATATCAATTTATACATTTTTTGTCTAGTGTAAACTAAAAAATGTTATTTAAAAGAGTAATCATGTAAATTGTTTTACATATTTTATTCGGCAGTTAAATATGTGATATGGTCAGTTGCAATATTTATCTCAATTCACTTATTCTTTGCTTTTCAGTTATTCTTGACATGTTTCAGTGCTGGCATCTTTAGTTCTTATACAGAAGCTAAAATACAAGGAATAACTTGTCAAAATTTTATTATTATTTCTTTTATTATTTTTAGGGGAAAGTTATAAGATGACATTAAAAAAAGAATTCAGTTTATGACGTATTTTACAATTATACTTCAGCGGTTTAATAATTTTAGATGTTGGGTTGCAACATTTTTCTACTGTAAGTGTGGCTATTCATATTTTAGTGCTGCCATCTGTAGATTTTTTAAAGAAATAAAATATACGTTACCGTGAATAAGGTAATAAAAATAATCTGATTTTTAATAAAATTAATAAATACATATATCTTACAGTTTGTCAATATAATTTTCTTTCAGAAATACATTACCATATTTCCCAACCTAAATAAATTTTAAAAAAACTGTAAAAATAAAGTCAAATAAACAAGCTTTGAACCAGAAATCTTTACTTAAGAAATCAAAGCAAATAAATCCATCATAGAAACAAGTCGCATCTTTAATTAATTGTGATATCTTTAAATAATTTCATTAAGTAAATTTTATGTTACCGTGCATGTTCCTTTTTTATTAAAAAAAAAAAAAAGATTGATAGCTGTGCATTAATTTAATTTTTGTTCTGATTAAGATTTATAAATTTAAATCTCAAATTAACAAAGAAATTATATGTATAGAACTTTCTTTGCATAGAAATGACGCGAATAACATTTATATAAAATATATTCACTATTATATCAAAAATATACTGAAAAACGCATGAAACGTCAAAGAAAAATATTCGGAGTTAATGCTGTGTTATGAATCAGATAATGATAAAACTTTAATGACTTCAAACTGATTTGAATTTCATGATGTGAGTAAATTGGTACGATCATTTCGTTCAAAGCTTTAGTAATTCCGGAAGTATTTGCGTTTGATTATATAGAAAATTGCTAAGTTGATGATAATAGTTAATCTCAGTTAACTTATCATTATCATAGGTGCCAACCTCTCATTAATATGCCCCACCAGTGGCTGAGAGGTTCTGCTCTCAAAGCTGGTAGACGGGAGGCGCTGGGTTCAAACCCCTGTCGTGCTCGTCGACCTAACCGTTCGGAGTTTTCCGTGGTTTTCTTCGAACCTTGCCGTAAATATGGGTTAGGACCCTTTAAAAAGCCCCCACGGAGGGCACTCCCCCTAGGGCCTATATCCCTCGTGTTGATAATTGGCCGTCATAAATCAACTCAACCCAACTCTCATTAATATTCCGTAATATGCGGGTTAATTTGACCCAGTTTAACAACGCTTTAAACCAGAAAGATTATTGGATTAATCTTTATTTATTCAATTTCAGGTTTCTACGTGGAATTTATTTAATTAAATTCCTTAAAAAAATTTCTGGTGCAAAACGTGTTAAACCTGGGTCAAATTAACCTGCATATTACGGAATATTAATGAGAGGTTGGCACCTATGCATTATCTTGGTGGATCCGGATAAATGATGTCACGCGGAATAGCGTAGAATATATATCGGAAAATGCAAATTGATGAAATAAACCGCTTTTGACAACACCAGTGTTAGAAATTTCGCGATCTTATTGGTATTTTGTGACGGTTTGTTTTTGCATTTTCACGTCTAGATTATCCCCGTCTTAGGTGCCAAATTTGACGCCTAGTACTCTCGTCATGCATTAATCACTCATCTAGAATGATTATGACGTTGCAATTCTGTCACACCTTATGACCGAAATAAGTATTACATCATGCCTTCTAGCGGGGCATAATGTGCCGAAATGACGAATTTCCACGACATAAGTGAAAATTGTATGTATTTTCCAAGGTTTGTCAACTATGAAGAGTTGTTCTGTAAGTCAGACAGCAGGAGAAACCATATTGTTTTTTCTCTTATACACAATCTAGCCCCGTTTTTAGAGGAAAATGTATAGGAAAAGTAGAAAAAAAAAAAAAAAGGTGAAAACCCCAAAAATGAGTAAATGGTGAAAAAAATTGTTATGAAATTCCAATATTTCATGTTGTAAGTTATTATTATTACTAGCTGGCTTCGCCCGCTAGCGGGCCCCTAATTTACGTTGGTGCCTCGAATCTTGTAAAACCTTGAACCGAACGAACCTCCGACCCGGGTCGGTTACGAGCATAACTCTGCGTGAAGTTAAAATGGTACTCCTCTATTTTCATTTATAAACGTAAACAATTTCGACAAAACATTCGCCACTCTAAGCACTGTGTCAAACAACTGTTATTATACCGACTGCTTATGCGTACAATATTAAAAAAAGTAAGGAGTGGAGGGTTGTTAGAAGATGTGATGAGACTTTTTCTATGCCGGTGGGTGAGTTGAGACTATTTCGACCAGATGTTGAGTTGAGATGGGATGAATCGTTACCTAGCCCTTTATTTGATTCATTTTCTTTATGGTACTTTATAATCTTTTATAAGTAGAATTGCACGAAAAAAAAAAGTAAATTTTGAGGGATGAAACTAAGCTTGGAATAAAAAATTAACTCGGAATATTGAAAGAAAGAAGACTAGCGATTTTTCAGTTGGAAGTTAGGGCTAATACATGGAATGTAACCGAAAGGTATAGTATCGACGTTGCCACCATTTACACTATTCAATATATTTTTGGAAAAGGGATAGTATGGTGCATTTATAGTAATTTAGCATTTTCTTTCTTCATCATTCATGTTTTCTAGCAAAGCAATTGATTCTAGGCATTTTTTAAATTGTGCACATTCGATTTTATACTCAGAATTAATAATTATATGAGGTTTTAAAGTAACATTAAAGGATTAAAAAGTTTTTTTAATAATTAGTTACTTATATTCTCTAATTATTAATATGTTTAATTGATATAAACTCGTGTTTGTAAAAAGTGCAAAACCATGAAGGAATCACCAGAATTAAATGAAATGTAATACACAAACGACTAGTATTGGTACAAACAAATGTTTAAATTTTCAAAGCAAAAAAAAACAATATTGAGTGTCCGAAATCAGTATTTGGTGTGGCCAATCACGTGCTGCAATAAGTGCTGCTATACGACGTGGAATGAAGTCAAACATATTTTGAATGTCTGTTTGAGGAAGAGCATTCTATATTGTTTGTATGCGTACCCAAAGTTCATCTGTAGAAGCTGTAGGATGAGGATCACGACTGAGACGCCGGCTAACGAAATCCCACACATATTCAATAGGCGACATATCCTGCGAATACACGGGCCACGGACGAATCTGTATGTGTTCTGCTGACAAGAAATCTTGAATATTTCTTCCAACATGTGGGCGGGCATTATCCTGTTGAAAGATAGCTCCAGGAATGCCTTGAAGGAAAGGAACGACTTCAGGCTCCAGCACTTCATTAATGTACATGTTGCTGTTCAGATTATCCACAATTCGTTGCAGCTGCATTTGTCCATGATACGCAATCGCACACCAGACCATAACTCCGGGTGTTCGTCGACTATGACTAGAGTTTCAAAAAACCGATTTATTCCCAGTTTTACTTCCAATAGACTCGGTTTATTCCCAGGTTTATTGACAAAAGACCTGGTTTATTCCCAAAAAAACAAGTTTGTTCCCAAAAAACCCGATTTATTCCCAGGTTTAAACCGGGTTTTTTCTAGCCTTTGCAACTCTAACTATGACGTTCGATAATGTACTCCGGAAGGTAGCGTTCACCAGCATAGCGTCTAAGACGAATGCGGCCAACATGGTACCACAAATTAGAGCGTCATTCGTCAGAAAAAAAAAACACTTGTTGACAATTTGCACGCCAGTCTATATGTTCATGAACCCATTGCAACTTCAGGCGTCGATGGTTTTGCGCGAGGGGGATCCTTTATAAAAGAGTTCTTGCACGCAGTCGACGGATTGACGAAGCAGACAATGATACATTTGTAGTAGTTGACCAATACGCTGCCAACTGTCTAAAGCCAACTGTCTACTGTGTAAAGCTGTACGGTCCGTCAGTGCTATGCGGACCAGGTGTCTATCATCGCGCGTTGACGTCACCTTTCGGGACCCACTCCCAGATTTCCGAGTTGTCCGGATTCTCGTCGGTCCACTGCTTCCAAACTCGCATCACTGTGCTGCTGTTATGCTGCACACGAGCTGCAGTTGCACGATAGGACAATCATCCTTCACGGAGGCCGATGATTCTCCCCCGTTCAAACTCCGTCAGTTGTTGAAATGTCGCCCTCTTTCGTCAGAAAGGCATAGTTAGTTCTCACTCTTCCACCCTTTCAGCTGAGGTTGATGGTCGGCCAGTTCTCGGTACGTGGTCCGGTTTCCTGGATACTGACACTGCTACACTACATGGTTAGCTTTCCAACTTTTTGGCACCAATTTCATATGTCTATCTTATATATAGCGGATATGAATACATTTTGTAATCAGCGAAAGACTTTTCGGTCACCCTGTACTAGGATGCAACTTCTGAATGTACTGTCGAAAAAAAATGGAGAACACCCTAAACATTTTAATCACAAAATCGTCTCAGAAAAAAAAAACCGGAAACAGCCATTCGACTGGAAATTATGTCTTCTTTCAATTTATGTTAAAAAAACAAGCTTAGCCTTCATACTGAAATTATACCAAACTCTAAAATTTTCAATACGAACACCCAATTTTAACAGTATACTTAGTTGTTTTTGGAGAATTTTACCTTAGGATACTAAATGGAATGTCATTCTCGTCAATGAGTTTAAGAATTATGAAGGTTTAAAATTTTGAACTCCGAATGTAGTACAGATAAAATAGACCAAAAATTGAGTAAAATAAAATACCGGATGGCCATTCACGAAAATTTCGGAAGAACCACGTTTTGGCACTAGATATGAAGATCCGATGAGTCCCCAAATATAAAGTTGCTTTACCCAGTGTTTTTGTGGAAAAAAGGGGGGACATTTTAACTCAGGGAGGAGGAGGGGATCAATTTTTTAAGTAGGACAAGTGGGGTATCATTAGTTAAGTATTTTTAAATTCTGAATCGAACGTCACCATCCGCAAGTCGATACGATGATTCGTTACAAAGTTACACCAGGTTTTATACATACAAGTCGATGATTTTACCTCAGTGCAGTTAATATAGGTTTTTACAGAAACAACTGATGGATATTCACGAAAATTTGGGAAGAACTTTGTTTTAGCACTAGCAAAAAAAAGATCCGATGAGTACCCCCAAAATGAAGTTGTTTTACGGTGTTCAGGGGGGGGGGGCAAAGGGATAAAATATATTTTACCTGCACTGTAGTAAAATTTTCGACTTTGTATTCCTAAAACCTGGCGTAACTTTGCAACAAAAGATCGTATCGACTTGCGGATGATGTGGTTCGATTCAGAATTAAAAAATACATTGTAAACGATACCCCACTTTACTTATTGTTTAAAAAAATTGAATTATCCCCCACTGAGTTAAAATGCTCCCCATCTCCCCCTAAATACCGTAAAACAACTTTATTTTTTGGGACTCATCGGATCTTCTTTTTTAGTGCCAAAATGAAGTTCTTCCTAAATTTTCGCGAATCGCCATCAGTTGCTTCTGTAACCAGGCATAACTTTGTAACAAAAGATCTTATCGATTTGCGGATGCCGTGGTTCGATTCAGAATTAAAAAAATACCTAGTAAACATTACCCCACTTGACCTACTTAAAAAAAAAAGATTACCTCCCCTCCCTGAGTTAAACTTTCCCCCTATTTCCCCCCCCCCCGAAAACAAGGTAAAACAACTTTATTTTTTGGGGACTCATCGGAATTTCAATTCTAGTGCCAAAACAAAGTTCTTCCCAAATTTTGGGGAATGGCCATCAGTTGTTTAAAGAAAACCCTATTTTACCTGTACTTATGTTAAATTCTTTTTTAACACTTTCCAACCTAGTTGAAAAGTGTTTATGACTTCGGTTTGTCTGGCCGTCTGCCGTATGGCCGTCTGTCCGTGCTCTAACTCCCGTAAATATGAAATTTTTATATGTTATTGTAGTTATCTATAGCATGTTCCCTATTTCAACGGAAGTGTGTAGCACTTATAGTTTTTTACAGGGACACTCAAAATAATTCCGTTACATTACGGTCTATGGGGGAAAATCATTTGCGGTTTATTTTAATGATGTTAAGCAATTTAAAACACATTGTAATTGATATATATCACTAAGGTGCATTACAAGAAGCTTAATATGGAATAGGGTGTGCATAGCACTTATAGTTACTTTACAGGGACAGTCAAAAGAATTCCGTTACATTACGTCTATGGAGAAAAATCGTTTGCGGTTTAATTAAATAATGTTTCACTATTTTAAACGCATTGAAATTTATATATATCACTATGGTGCATTACAAGAGGCTTACTACAGAATATTGTGCGTATAGCAGTCATCGTTCATTTACAGGGACACACAAAAGAATTCTCTACTGCCTGTTAACAATAATTACTGGAAGTGCGTTTTAAGTTGCTGAACGCGATTTTAAATTTAACTCACTTTTTGTCTATTACTTGGTGTGTATAAATTCTGTAGATCATATACAGGGCAGCACAAAAGTTCGCGAACACATTTCCGTTTATTGACAGAAACTCCAGAAGGAGAATTTTAAACTGTTCTACGCGTTTCCTAACTAATATAAAATTTAGCATCCTATGTAGTATATATACAAATCTATAGATCATATACAGGGCTGAATACAAGTATTCGGATATTTTTCCGAATATTGTATATGTTGGAAATTCCTGAAATTACGTTTTTAAATATGTTATGCGTTTTCCAAATTGTTTACTTAGATGATATCTTTCAGCTTATTAAACGGTAATGATTTGTAAAAATATTTTGGAAGCGTTGGAAAGTGTTACATAATCTATGCTTGACGCATAATTTTTCGTTCTTGTTAGGTATAATTACCTTGACGCTGACCCATAGTGACCCAAAATGATCCTCTGATCGAATTTTCTCGATCATATGAGCTAGTCCAATGGTCTTCTAGTGCCTGAAAAAGACAAGATACAAAATTTAGTCAAAATCGTTATAACCATTTTTTAAATAAAATTAGCTTGACCCGTAGTGCCCCAAAAATGACACACTAATCGAATTTTTTCGAGCAGTTGACTTCACCAAATGGTCTCCTCATAATCCAAAATGATGGGATACAAAAATTCGGGAAAATCTATTCAGCTGTTTTTTACATAAAATTAGCTTGACACTGATCCATAGTGACCCAAAATTCACCCACTAATCAAATTTTCTCGAACACGTGACCTAGCCCAAATGTTCGTCTCGTGCTCCAAAACTTTAGGATACAAAATTTGATCAAAATCGTTAGAGCAGTTTTTTAGATAAAATTAGCTTGATCCGCGATGACCCCAAAATGACCTACTTATCATTTTTATCGAACATGTGACCTAGCTCAATTGTCTTTTCATACCCCAAAGCGGCAGGATTCAAAATTTCGTCAAAATCGTTTGAGCCGTTTAAGATAACATTTGCATATATATACACACACAGACATACAAGATTTGCTCGTGTTATAATATATGATAATCCGGTTTTAATCTTTTGACCCAGTATAGCTAATATTGTTCTCTTTTTAATAAAGTTTATTCGGAATTTGTACAGCGATTTTTGAAGTTTTCTTTGCGATTTTTAGAGTTTTAAACTGTTTTGCTTGGATTTTCTGTCATTGTTAAAAGGTTTCAAACCTTTTACCTATTATCGTAACTTTTGTCTTTTCTCAATTTTTGAATATTTAGCGACTTTTCACGTTCCGGGTAATTTTTTTACATCCGTGAAAGAATTCCGGTTACAATGATTTAGCACCCACTGTAGTAAATTTTGTCTTTTGTGATTTTTGAATTTTAAGCGTTTAATGCGATTTTTACCGTTTTTTGCCAACTGCGGCGATTATTTGACATTCGTAAGAGGAATTCGATCTCAAACTTTTAGCGTACCACAGTAAATTTTGTCTTCCACAATTTTTGATTTTGTAGTGATTTTAAATTCGATTTTCAACTCGCTTTTTTGGCATTCATAAAATAAATTCTGTTTCAAATTTCTAGCCTAATATAGAGATATTTGTTCGCCGCGATTTTTGTATTTTTAGTGATATTTAGCGTTTTTCGCTTTCCGCGGCGATTTTTTGACATTCGTGAAAGAATTCCAGTTACGGTGTTTTAGCACACAAGTATAGTAAATTTTGTTCTCTGCGATTTTTGAAATTTTGGCGTTCTTTCACGTTTTGCGGTGATTGTTTGACATTCGTAAACGAAATTCGGTTTCAAATTTTAGCTTTATATAAGGAGGAGTAGGGTAAATCCGGGTAGGCGATTCAAACCGGGTACCCTGTTTTCTTTTGTCTTATAATTTGTCTTTATAATTCTGTGTAACATAGGCAGCACCCGTTTCAACTACATCCTTTAGTGTCCACTAGCAGTGTGCTTTCGGTTTTTTAAGTGAGTTAATCTCTGTGTTCGTCCAGTGCTATTGGAAAGACATTCATCTCAAAAGTTTTAATTTTTCGCCGTCCTTCCTGCTCTTCAAATAAATCCAGCCTAACGGATCGATTTAGGTAAGTAAAACACGGTTTTAAATAGCTTTAAGACGATATTTTGATTCCAAGTAAAAATGTTTACGTCCAATTATCCAAGAGAATGACCAAGTTTATTTTTGGTCAACTGTTGGGGCAAAACCGGGTACCGATGGTTTTGCATTGAATTCTGTAATGAATTGTTTCTTCACTCAACATGTACTGAAGGAAGGATGGATACAGTGTCCAGTCTGCAAAGAATGGGCACATGAGGTGTGCAGCAGATACTAGAAGTAAAAGCTGGAAAAGCCATTACTTGACAACATTAAAAATTGCTAGAAAACCTAAAAATAAATTATTGACCTTAAAAAATCCATATATGTTTTAAAGTTTGATTCAAAATTTATTACAATAAAGTTTTTTTTCTACTGGAAGTGTAAAAATTTAATTTCTTATTAGTACCCAGTTTTACCCTACCACCAAAATTTGGAACTGTTTCAGATGGTCCTAGAAAACGCCATTTCCCAAGTAGAGAAGTTTTTTCTTGTGGTAACAGGTGTGTTTTTTCAATAACCCAGATGTCCCTAAGCATTTTTGCGAGGTGTTCCGATTTTTACGCCCTTCTAAACTTTTATCAACAAAGGTAAATCATTAGAGAGCCGGTTTTACTCTACTTTCCCTTATAGTAAATTTTGTCCTCCGCGATTTTTAATGCGTTTCTTAGCTTTTTTTTCCGTTTTTCTTCGATTTTTTAAGATTCGTAAAAGAAATTCAGTTTCAAACTTATAGCCTAATATAGTAAAATTTGTCCTCTGAGATTCTTGAAGTTTTATCGATATTCAACACAAATTTATCATTTTATTTGTGTTTCGCGGCGATTTTTTGACATTCAAAAAAGGAATTCCGTTTATAAAATTTAGCCTAATATATGTCTTCCGTGATTTTCAATGCGATTCTTGATCTTTTTTTTGCGCCGATATTTTGACATTCGCGAATGAATTCCTGTTAGAATGTTTTAGCGCACTGTAGTAAATTTTGTCCTCCGCGAATTTTGAAATTTTTAGCGATTTTTAGAGGGTTTGTTTTCGTGTTTCATGGCGATTTTTCAACTTTAGTAAAAGGAATACGATTTTAATCTTTTAGACCAATATAATAAATTGTCCTCTTTTCAATAGTTTATTCGAAAATCGTTCAGCGATTTTTAGCGTTTTTTCACGTTTCGCAGCAATTTTTTAACATTCGTAAATGGAGTTCGGTTTCAAACTTTTAGCGTTATATAGTAAATTCTGTTCGAAAATTTTGAATTTTTAGCGATTTTTAATCCGTTTTTCAGCGTTTTTTCGCGTTCTGCTTCGATTTTTTGACATCTGTGAAACAGATTCATTTTCAATCTTTCAGCCTAGTATAGCAAATTGTCTTCTGTGATTTTTGAAGTTTTGCGATTTTTATTGAGATTTTCAATGCAATCTTTAGCAATATTTTTTTGCGTTCCGTAGCGATTTTTTGACATTCATAAAAGGAATTCCGTTTCAAACACTTAGCGTAATATATGTCTTCCGTGATTTTCAATGCGATTCTTGACCTTTTTTTGCGCCGATATTTTGACATTTGCGAATGAATTCCTGTTAGAATGTTTTAGCGCACTGTAGTAAATTTTGTCCTCCGTGAATTTTGAAATTTTTAGCGATTTTTAGAGGGTTTGTTTTCGTGTTTCGTGGCGATTTTTCAACTTTAGTAAAAGGAATACGATTTTAATCTTTTAGACCAATATAATAAATTGTCCTCTTTTCAATAGTTTATTCGAAAATCGTTTAGCGATTTTTAGCGTTTTTTCACGTTTCGCAGCAATTTTTTAACATTCGTAAATGGAGTTCGGTTTCAAACTTTTAGCCTTATATAGTAAATTCTGTTCGAAAATTTTGAATTTTTAGCGATTTTTAATCCGTTTTTAGCGTTTTTTTGCGTTCTGCTTCGATTTTTTGACATCTGTGAAACAGATTCAGTTTCAATCTTTCAGCCTAGTATAGCAAATTTTGTCTTCTGCGATTTTTGAAGTTTTGCGATTTTTATTAAGATTTTCAATGCAATCTTTAGCAATATTTTTTTGCGTTCCGTAGCGATTTTTTGACATTCATAAAAGGAATCCTGTTTCAAACATTTAGCGTAATATATTACATTTTGTCTTCAGTGATTTTCAGTGCAATTCTTAGAGTATTTTCACGCCAATTTTTTGGCATTCGGGAAAGATTCCTGTTAGAATTTTTTAGCGCTAAATTTGTCCTCTGCGAATGCTGAATTTTTAGCTAGTTTGTTTTTGTGTCTCACGGCGATTTTTCAACATTAGTAAAAAGTGTCCGATTTTAATCTTTTAGCACAATATAGTAAATTGTGTCTTCTTTTCAATAAAGTTTATTCGGAATTCGTTGAGCGACTTTTGAATTTTTCGCGAATATTTTTTATGCGATTTTTAGAGGTTTTTCGCGTTTCGTGGCGATTTTTTGACATTCGTAAAAGAAATATTGTTTTAATATCTTACCCCAATATAGTAAATTTTGTCCTCTACGATATTTGAAATTTTAGCTATTTTTGTATGCAACTTTTAGCGTTTTTTCGGGATTCACTGTGAATTTTCATATTAGCAAATTGAATTCTGTTTCATTCTTCTAGCCCAAGATAGTAAATTTTGTTCTGATTTCAATAAAGTTTACTATGAATTCATGGAGCGATTTTCAAATTTTTCGCGATTTTTTATTATGATTTTTAAGAGTCTTTGCGTTTCGTGCTATTTTTTTAAGGGGTTGGGCAACACCGGTCGGGTCAGCTAGTTTAAATTCTTCTAGCAAATGAAGATATAATTATTTTTAATATTGATTAGGGCGATGTAATAAAAGATTTTGGCAAAGAAAATTCAAGGCGAATTAATAACGAATTATTTATTTCTCTGTTTCTAGTTGTGTTTTTGTAAAAAATACTAATGTAAAATTGAATCTTCATATATACAATTTCAAATGACCGTGTAATTTTCTATTCATATCATTTCTTTTTAATTTCAAGGTTATAATGCATATTTTGTTTTTGTATGTTTACTCCTTTTGGCTTGATAACGTGATTGCTTTGTAATATTGATTTCCACATTTGAGTAGTTGTGAAAAAACAATTTCCGCATAGGGGCAGAAAATATTGTTCGTCTCAGGCAATAAAATGTCTAACACCGCCGGTCCGGCATAAGATAAGAAGAATAAAATTTTGAACCTACAAATCCCCCTCTGAAATATTTTTCATTATTCTATTACATACTTTAAGTATTTTTATTTATGATTTAAAAAAAGAACTCTTTTATAATTCCGTGTAATGTAGGAACTTTGGGGGGGGGGGGGGGGACGAAGAAAGAAAATACAAATTTCAAAAGTGAAAAAGTAAAATTGTTTGTGGCTATAAAAGAATTTTGTAGAAAAAAAATCTTAATTCCTTTTTTTTTTTAACTACTCTGTACATTTTTCGATATCTTAGCAGATGTGCATCAAATTACCAAGCGTGCATATCGTATTCAATTACAAGTTTTATCGTCTTTTGATGCTCTTGCACTCTGCAACGTTCTGTTGAAAAAGTTCATCAACCCATATAATACCAGACAAATATCTTGATTAAAAGAATAAGAAAGATAAAAGTAAAAAGTAAAAAAACAAAATCAAAAACAAAAACAAAAAAACATTAACGACCAAGCGCGATTGTCACCCTGTAGATACATAACGTGCTTTGTGTCGTAAACATCCTAAGATACTAGAGATTTTTTTTTTTTACTTTTAATCGACCCTCCCCCAAAATTTATCTCCCCTTTTAAAACTCGGGTATGGTAAAAAGTGAAGTTTTTGCTTTTAGACAGGAGGAATAGACTTTGCATCCGGTGAAGAGATGGTAAAATTTAGAAACACATGTGCTGAAAGGGCCCCCACGAAGACGCGTGCGCGCGCACACGTTTGAAAGATACGTGTCGCAGCATAGACCCCGGGAGGTGGAATGGGGCTTGTTTCCAAATTTGTCTTTTTAAAAAGTTCATTGAGTATACTTTTGTTATTGTTTTCGTTATTCTAACAGAGCTTTGAACTTAAGAAAATATTTTTTCCGCATACTAATTATATCAGTAATTATAAATAATTCTCTGCATTTGAAAGAACAAAAGGAAGTGATGGCTAGAGTCCATGAACTGTTTCTTAACAGCTACATTTACTGTCAAATGTAGTTTTAGTTTCCCTTTTAAAGTTAATTTTAAGCAACTAAATTTATTTATTTAAGATCACGTAAATTTTCCCAATATTCTGTTTGGGTGAAACATTCTTCTTTATATATGATATTTATAAAACAAAATTATGTGATTTTACCAATAAATTATTAAATACTTGCCAAACCCGCGACTTTGCACGAGTGAGTGTTGAAATGTGCCATACTATATTTGTGTGCCTATCTATATTTTAGAGGACAAGTGTGTTCGTCCGTATAACGCTAATGTCATTTTATTGCTGGAATAACAAACGATTCAATTTAGCTTTAATTACAGTTTTTAAAACTTCTAATCATCGAACATTTCCAATTTTTTTCACGATCAAATATGAAAAAAAAAGCACTTCCAAATGCAAGTTGATTGAAAACTGCATCGCAATTTGCTTAAAAACTGTACCGCAATTTACTCATTTTTTATGGTTTTTAAAATAATTTTCAAGCATTATTTAAAAAAAAAAATCTATCTCTTTTCGCGTACAAAGGATTACGAAAGATAAATCCGTTTGCGCTTAAATTAATATAAATGTCTCAGCATTTGTTTTCAGCTTATATCCCTTAACGAAATTAAAACTTCATCATTAAATAAATAAAACTAGTCGTTGGGGGCCACCGTAATACTTACCCATCATGGATATGCATAATATAAAATATTAAAATAAAAAACGTGTAAACTACTTATAAAATGCATTGCAATTCGAATAAAATCGTGGCTTAATGACATCAGGCTCGATTACTGAATTGCTTAAAAGAATCATCCTTATAACTTAAAAAAAAAAATAATCCTATTAACTAGCGGTTTATTGCATCTGAATAAGCATCTTATTTCCAATTAAAATATATTTTTGAATTGAAATTTGGTTGAAATACAGGGTCATGAAAAATCGAAGAGTGTGGAAAATAGTATTCCAAATATCTCGGAAACTAATTATCCGATCGACTTCATGCTTTATGCAAAATTTATGTTTTTTTATTGTCTTTTATATTCACTCCTTAAAATAAACAATTTCGAAAATTTTCATATACCTTTTATCAGAACGAATCTGTCGAGAGTCCGAAAAAAATAGTTCCGGATAATCGAGGTTACTGAAATTCAATAAGCTTCTTCCCATTATTACATACTAAGTACATACCAAATTTCAAGTCTCTATCTCAATTTTTTCGGGAGATAGAGCGTTTACAGACATACAGACACACAGACGGACGGCAATTTTTTTTTTCTAAAAATAGGTTTTTCGGAATCTCCAGTGTCTTAAAAACGAGTAAATCCATCATTTTTTTTTTTCGATTTTCAAAACGATTACAAGATTTCCCTATACTACGTATGATGGGTAAGTAATAGTAAAATATAAATAAACACAAATTTAAGACGCATAATCGAACTACGCGCTTAATCCACTGAAATAACCAGAATAATAATTTAAAAAAAATGCTGATGTAAATAGTAACAGGCACGAAGCCAGTAATAAAGTATCGTTTTTTATAAATTTGAAAACTTCACTTATAATGCATAATTGCTATTTTTCATATAAAAATGATTTTTGGTATTGTTAGTGGCATTTAAAAAAAATTAAATGTAAAATATCTATTAAAAAAATATATATGGTTTTTACCTATATTTTGTAATTTTGGAAGCCCGTGTTTATCCGCTTGTTTACATAAAGGTAAATTATACTCCTACGGATACTTTAAATATTAATAATTAAGTCCTATATTGGGAAAACTTCATTCCTGTGATCATGAGACTTGAATTAACAACAAAATCTTTATTCCAACCCATTTACAGCCAACTTCTTCCAAAAAACAGATACAGTGCAAACTACTTGAGAGCTTCGTTTGTTAGCTATCAGTGAAAGAATTTTTAAAATCGGTTCAGTACTTTTAAAGCCTATTTCCTACAAACAAACAATAGTTTCTTTTTTGTAACTTGAATCACTGCATAAAAATAAAAATATTGTGAAGTAGTAAGTTTGTTTATTATATTTAACTGGCATTTTTGTGCGGCAAAAGTCCAAGTATGAAGTACTGTCTTACCTGGTTGGCATATTTCTTCATTACTATAATTTTAATTAATTATAGAATTTACTGGTACTTACGTTTTATCTCATTGTTCCCAGAAAAGTTGTACCTTTCACTGGCATGACAAATAATTGATTTTTATTCTTTTTAATTTTTTTTTAACATTTTAAAAACACATTGTTTTTGCGCATTTGCGTCTTAGAAGATATCCTATGCCAAATTTAAAATTTCTAAGCTGATATTCTTAGATAAATCACAGTGAAAAAATAACTGTAGAAGGTTTCCCTTCCATTCCACCCGTTTAAAATTTGAATTATTAAATAAACTTAGCTTTAGGGGAATCACATCCTAATAGAAACCTGCATGACAAATTAAACATTTCTTTTCTCGATAGCAGCCGACTAATTATGATTATAGAGCATTCTCTAATCATTTATACTTTTTAAATTTCGACTATTTTAATAAACGTTCATAGTAAGCATTTACGCCTTAAAAGTAACCACTATACACAGTTTCATGTTGTTTGCCTCAATAGAATAAAAGAAATCCAAAATTTAGAACATTTTTCACTCTTGCACCACTTTTAGGTTATTTCGTAAAGGAGGTGCAACTTTTAAGCAGAGAGTGACATCATTATTTTCTGATTGAAGATTTTAAATAGATTAAGTAGTTCCAAAGTAATACTTTTTTAGAACGTTTTCCATTCATTTCACATTTTTAAATTTCGAAATTTTAGAAACTGTGCTGAGCGAGAATGTACATCTTAACATTATCTATTATCATGTTGAATTTCATGTTCCTACCCCTAACATCCTCCCCTCAAAAAAAAAAAAATAAATAAAAAATAAAAAATAATAAATCGTAATTTAGAATTAAGTACATTTTTAGAATGTGTTCCGTTCATCTCACTCTCTTAAATTTTGAATTTTTTAGAAACAATTCTTAGCGAGTCTCTACATCTTAAAAGTAACCACTGCGCCAAATTTGAAGTTTCTAGTCCCAACAGCATTACAGAAATCGTTATTTTAGAATTTTTTTGTTTTGTTTCTGTACTCTTTTAAATTTTGAATCTTTTAGAAACTATTCTGTGCGAGCAATTACACATAAAAAATTATAGCCATGTCAAAGTTTAAGTGTATAGTCCTAAGAATAATAAAAAAAAATCCCAATTTAAAATGTTTTCCACTCATTTCCCTTTTTTAATTTTCGAATTATTTTGAAATCGTTCAAAGCGAGCATTTACATCTTAAAATTAACTACCACGCCAAATATCAAGTTTCGAGCCCCAACAATATCACGGAAATCGCAATTTTAGAAGTTTTTTTTGCTCCTGTACCTTTTTAAGTTTTGAATCTTGTAGAAACTGCTCTGTGCGAGCATTTACGTCTTAAAAATAATAGCCATATCAGATTTAAAATTTATAGCTCTAACAAATTCAAATAAATAGTAATTTAGAAAGTGTTTCGATCGTTTTACGCTCATTTCAATCTTTTAAATTTCGATTATTTTGTTAAAAACAGTTCTTATTAGCGAGCATTTTCATCTTAAAAATAACCATCAGGCCAATTTTTACATTCTAGCAACAGTAATAATTCGCAATTTTGGAACGTTTTGCTCCTGAATCCCGTTGTGTGCAGTGACATAAAATGTAGCCTATGTTGGAGCAGTCCCCATCATTTAGCTACCATTATTTTTTAAATCGGTTCGGTAGTTTCCGATATTACCCCCTACAAACAAAGCGACAAATGTTTCTTCTTTAGAATATTAGCATAGATAAGATACTATTAAACGAGTAGCGAGACAAAATAATATGACTTTTTTATTCTAGAACCACGATATTAATTTAATACGTAATTTCATTATTTATTGATTTGATCTATTTGAATCATTTCTATAGTGACTCAAAGTTTTTACCGTGTAGTATGAAAATATTAACAATATAATTTTGGAAACTTGTCGATATTATCATATCGTAGTCTAAAAATAGCCTATTTGCATTTATATAGTAGATGCCATTATGCTCTAAAATAGACCTGCTTTCGCTTTAAGTGAAATAAGAAGTTCCAAATTGAAATATACTTGATGTACTTACTTGAATTAAATCCTACTCCAAACAAAGTGGATTCAACTGGTTACCAGTTGGAAGATGCCAGGTTAGAACCCAATGTCGAAACTAGCTCTTTTTTTCACGGGGGGCAAACATGGATTTTGACGTCCCCCCCCTTTTCCTCCGCAAAGTAAAATTAAAAAGAGAATTTTAATAAGTTTCTAATAGCCAACTTATTTTAAAATTAAAAATACGTAATCATAAAATACAGAATAGTGAACTATGTAATTAGCTTTGTCAAATATTTCTTCAATAAAACCTTTGAAACTGGGATAGAAAGAAACAGGAAAAAATTCTACCTTATACAGATTTTTCTTTTCAAAAATAGAATTGTTGGTATTCTTTCTGTTGAAACCATGTAATATTTTCATTTAAGACAGGATTCTGTTATAGACAGATATAATTCTCACAGATTTTACTACAGTTGTAGTATTGCATTACAATTGAGCAGGCGTTTAATGTCATAGTGATATGAATCCAATGTCTTAAGGACTGAAAAACCAGGATTTTTTGTAGGCATAACAATGAATTCCAATACTGTAAAATATTTTTGTATGCTTTTGTGTGAAAATATTAACAATATAATTTTGGAAACTTGTCGATATTATCATATCGTATATACAGTCAGTTTCATAAAACTATCACTTACACCACTCTTCCTGTTATACCATATATTCTAATACGAGAAAATCTTGTGTGTGGTTATATATATATATATCTGTTTCCTCTTTCATTACGCACCCCATATCCATGATTTCCTACTGAGAATTCACCTTTCTTTTTTTCCCCAATTCTAGCATTCCAGTCTCCCATTATTAATTTTATGTAGCAGAATGTGAACAGATGTATATCATGAATTCATTTTTCAAGAAAAAGCCACAAAGAAAATGGACATGGCGTAGTGCAAATGGCTCAACAAGTGAAATCGACTACATCTTGACAAACAAAAAGCATCTTATTCAGGATTGCAGCGTTCTCAATAACTTCAATACAGGAAGCGATCACAGGTTAGTTAGATGCAAACTGCTTTTAAATACTAAAGTGGAAAGAATGAAGCTTTTGCAATGCTCAAAGAAATCAGTCGATATTATAAATCTCCAGAAACATAAAGAAGAATTTAATTTAGAACTTAAAAATCGTTTTCAAGTACTTCAATCAATCTTAGAAGAAGAACAAGATGTTACAGTAGTGAACAAGAAAATAACAAATACTCTACAAGAAATTGCAAGGACGATAGCTGGTGAAGTACAAGTAAAGCAAACAAAGAAAATAACAGAAGAAACAAGAAGATTGATGAAGAAACGCAGAGAATTTAAAATGAAGAAAAACTATCCTAAATCAAGAGTTGAATATGCAGAATTATGTAAAACGGTAAGAAATTGTGTTACAGAAGATATCAGAAAATTTAACTGTGATCTTGTCAAAAAAGTTCTAGAAGATAACAAAAGTTTAAAATCAGCTAAGCGCAAACTGTGTGTTGGAAGAAAAGGTATTTTTGCACTGAAGAGAGCAGATGGAACAATCACCAAAATCAATAATGAAATAGTACACATTGTCGAAAAATTCTATAACGATCTATATAAATGTGAAGATAAAAGGGAAATCAACCTACGTGATCCACTAGTAAACATAACAGAAACTGAAGAGATAATCCCAGTGATGACAGATGAAGTTGTACAAGCCATTAGAGGCATGAAAAGAGGTAAATGCCCTGGCGAAGATGGAATTACAATTGACCTTATCAAAGAAGCAGGAGAAGAATTTGCAAAAATGCTAGCCATACTGTTTTCCAAATGTCTCGAGAAATCAGATGTACCAGAAGATTGGAATAATGCTGTGATGGTGTTACTTTATAAGAAAGGAGAAAAGGAAAACATTAAAAACTACCGTCCAATCAGCTTACTGTCAGTGATTTATAAAATTTTCACCAAAGTTTTAACGACAAGACTTGAATCAGCTCTGGACTCAGCTCAACCTAGAGAACAAGCAGGATTTCGAAGTGGATTTAGCACAATGGATCATATTCAAACAGTAAGGGAAGTTATAGAAAAACATAAAGAATATAATTTACCTCTCTGCCTTGCCTTTATTGATTATGAAAAAGCATTTGATTCGGTCTACACATCTGCAGTAATTACTTCTCTGGAGGACATTGGTATAGACAAACCTTATATCAATATCATAAAGAAGATCTACAAGAAAGCAACAGCCACCATCCGTTTGGACAAAGGAAAAGCGAAGATCAAGCTTGGAAGAGGAGTAAGACAGGGAGACACCATTTCGCCTAAGCTTTTTACTGCTGTCTTAGAAAGTATTTTCAAGAAGCTGGATTGGGAAAACAAAGGGATTAGAATAAATGGGGAATATTTAAGCCATATCCGGTTTGCTGATGACATTTTAATTTTCAGTAATAGCCCTGAAGAATTGCAAAATATGCTAAAAGATTTGGCAGAAGCTAGCATTAATGTGGGATTAAAAATAAATTTGGAAAAGACTAAGGTGATGTTCAATTCATTTGCATCAAAAAAGAAAATCGTCTACAACAACACTGAGATTAAAGATGTTGAAAGTTATGTGTACCTTGGACAAGAAATATCATCAGACAACAGTATCATGAATGAAATCAATAGAAGAATAAGAAATGGATGGAGTGCTTTTGGGAAGAACAATATTATTCTGAAGAGTAACATGCCTCTTTGTTTGAAAAGAAAGGTGTTTAACCAATGTGTTTTGCCTGCACTAACTTATGGAGCAGAAACTTGGACACTAACAAAACGGATGGTACAAAGATTACAAACAACACAGCGAAGTATGGAAAGATGTATGCTAGGCATAACCAGAAGAGACCGAAAGAGAATAACGTGGATAAGAAGTCAGACGAAAGTTTTTGACATCATCGAGAGAATTAAACGGCTAAAATGGAAATGGGCTGGGCACATTGCAAGAAGACAAGACAATAGATGGAGCACAAACACCCTACAGTGGTATCCCAGAGATGTAAAACGACCAAGAAGACGACCTCAAGTAAGATGGAGTGACGAAATCAGAAAAGTGGCCGGTGTTAATTGGATGACTAAAGCACTAGACAGGCAACAATGGAAAAATCTGGGGGAGACCTACATCCAGCAGTGGATTGAAAACGGTTGATGATGATGATGATGATGATGATGATATATATATATATATATATATATATATATATATATATATATATATATATATATATATATATACACATATATATATATATATACATATATATGCAAATTTTATCTTAAAAACGGCTCTAACGATTTTGACGAAATTTTGTATCCTACCGTTTTGGCGCACCAGAAAACCATTGGGCTAGGTCACGTGTTCGAGAAAATTCGATTAGTGGGTCATCAAGGGTCATCAAGGGTCAGGGTCAAGCTTATTCTATCTAAAAAACGGTTCAAACGATTTTGACTAAATTTTGTATCATACCATTTTCGGGCACGAGAAGACTATTGGGCTGGGTCACATGTTCGAGAACTTTCGATTAGTGGGTCATTTTTGGGTTAACCCGGGTGAAGTTAATTTTATCTAAAAAACGGCTTTATCGATTTTGATTAAATTTTGTGTCCTACGAGTTACCGGTCTATTTTTTCGTTTTTTCGAGTATCCAAACCAGCCCGATAGCGGGCGAAGCCGGCTATTATATTCTGTCATAATAATATCTGTCACGCGGACTAAATGCTATATAAAAAAATAATTTCAAAATTAAACATGTTGTACACCTTCAAAATGTTAAAATATGCGAATATTTCCCTAATCGGATTTTTATCATGATTCAATATGTTTCTCAAACTCATATATTTACTATTCTCTATTACTCATATTGATACTCGCTTTGAATTATTCTTAAACTTCTGAAAAATTCGTTAAATTTCCAACATGACGTCAGATTTTCTTTTTAATTCTCTAATGACGTGATATTAATCTGCTTTGTGTACATACACATACTCATACTCCTTGTATTATTGAGAAATCTTTGAAAATTTCCGCTTTATTACCACTATGTCGTCAATCATTTTTATTTCATATTAATCTTTTTTTTCAATTGGTGAAACTTTTTATTTCATTTTCATTTTTCACGTGGAAATCGTCTGATAGAAAATGAATTATTGTTGAAAGAATTTCATCGTGGATTTTTTATTTTTGGTATCTGCTATAATAAAAAATGTTTAAATTTAATAGGAAAAGGCTGTTAGAATTTTGTTTTTTTATCTCTATTTATTAAAATAATACGAATTTTTCAAATTTTAATATTTTGAGCTCTTTATAGTTGGTATTCAGCTATATACACAAAGTTTCAACTCTGTAAGTTACATAGTTTCGGAGAATAGCTCTGTGACAGACAGACAACGGAGCGGGAGTAATAGGTTTTCGTGAGATGAACGAAACCCTAAAAACTAGTCGGATGTGCCAATCCTAAAACTTTCTTCTATCTCAGTCATGTTAATACTTCAAAATTCGCAATCACATCGCCAATAAAATCAATATTTTTCGTCATTCTGTTGTACGTCATTTTCTTGCGAATCGTCCGGTTACCGGGATGCGATCAACTGATGTATACTAAACTACGAAAAGTCCTTCTGGCCTGAACCGACAGGAGCAGATAGCTTCCCTATTCCTTGGTTTTACGATTTTAGCTAATTTTACTGGAAAACACGAAGGTAAAATGCGTGGAACCTAATTAAAGAAGATTCAATCCCAGTTCTCGTCAACATTGAATTTGAATGAGAATATCGCCAAATTAGTGCTCTACAGCCAAGTTGGCTTAATTTATGGCAACCTATTTTTGTCGCCAAATTTGGCGATATTTTGCCAACTGTCGCCAAGCTTGGCGAGAATTTGACGTTGGCGAATATAAATATATAGTGTTAAGCATATAAGAATAGGAACAATGGTTACAACAATGAAAGATAATTTGCCGAAACCATGTTAACTAAAAACTCATAATATAAACTAAACCCGTTTATGGATGAATTCTTGTGTCTTGTTTGAAAATGTCAGCTACCCTAAAATTTCAAACCGCTATATCTCAGCCATTTTTAAGATAGAGGCAAAACAAAAATTGCACCGGATTCTCCGGATCAAGGCCGAACATTTAACGAAAAAAACTTTTAAGATTTCTAATTTTTTTGTACATCTTTTTGAATTTGAAATCTTTAAATGGCTATCACAGTCCTCTACAGCCAAGTTGGCTTAATTTATGGCAACCTATTTTTGTCGCCAAATTTGGCGATATTTTGCCAACTGTCGCCAAGCTTGGCGAGAATTTGACGTTGGCGAATATAAATATATAGTGTTAAGCATATAAGAATAGGAACAATGGTTACAACAATAAAAGATAATTTGCCGAAACCATGTTAACTAAAAACTCATAATATAAATTAAACCCGTTTATGGATGAATTCTGCTGTCTTGTTTGAAAATGTCAGCTACCCTAAAATTTCAAACCGCTATATCTCAGCCATTTTTAAGATAGAGGCAAAACAAAAATTGCACCGGATTTTCCGGATCAAGGCCGAACATTTAACGAAAAAAACTTTTAAGATTTCTAATTTTTTTGTACATCTTTTTGAATTTGAAATCTTTAAATGGCTGTCACAGCGCCCCCTTCCGGCGGAATATCATTTAATTCAAGTAGGACCTACTGGCCAGAGCCAAAAACATAGAACAAAGTTGTTTTAATTATCTGCATAACATCATACACTTTTCGATTATACAATAGTAAAAATCGAACAAAAATTGCGATCGCAGTGCCCCCTTTCGTCGAAATATCCCCGAATTCAACTTAGACCGGCAGTCTATAGTCAAAAACATATAAAAAAAATTTTGTTCAATTATCTGCATAACTTCATACACTTTTCGATGATACAATAGTGAAAATCGAACAAAAATCGCGATAGCAGCGCCCCCTTTCGTCGAAATATCCCCAAATTCAAGTAGGACCTGTAGTTGCTAAGCTAAAAACATAGAAAAAAATGTGGTTCAATTTGAAGCATAACAAATTTAATTGGGACCTTCGTGCCATAGCCAAAAACATAGAAAAAAAAATTCTTTCAATTTGAAGCGTAACTTCATACACTTTTCGATGATAAATGAGGATGAACAGACGGACAGACAGACATTTTGTAAAAACATGTTTTTCGGAACCTCTATCCCTAAAACGTGTAAATCCGTCGAAAACTGGAAGTCGAAAAAAATTTTGATTACAATACTACAAAAGTAAAAAACTGTTTAATGATGTTTTATACAACGATTCAGTTACAAATAAAAAACAAGTTGGAAATTGTACGTCAAACGTTACAAACGAGGTGCGTTCGTACGCACGTTTTAGAATTAAATTCATGATATCCCGTGCGTAGAACGGGTTAAACAGCTAGTTAAGTATATATTTTATGACACTGTTCATACAAATATCTTAACTAGTTATATAAATATTCAGATATATATGTATCAGCTAGTTATATAAATATTCAGATCTTGATGATTTTTAATTCTGTGAAATGAATTTTATCGTCTGCAGATTAATTTCTGTCATAAAATAAGCATCTCGGTCGCTTGACGATTAAACTTCGGAAGCTCCTATAACAAAAAAGCACCGATTTAAAAAAAAAAAAAATTCAAATTTCTTAATAAATATTTTTATTAATATCTCCTAAAGTTTTGATTCGATTTTAATAAAATTTGAAATGTCTCGACAAAATTCTGCAAAGATAATATATTTTAAATTGCAAACCATTTGGTTGGGTAGTTTTTGCGTTGTTATATGCGGACAGACAGACAGACGGACGGACAGACAGACGGACGGACAGACGGACGGACCAAACGACGACTATAGGTGCTACGTATTTATATAATTACGAACGCACCTAAAAATGAGAAAAACGTAGCTCGTCCCGGTCTTAGACCCGGGGCCGCGGATCAACGAGCTGACGTCATAACAACTGAGCTACTACCAACGCATAATTTTCGTTACAAATTAAGTATTTAAGTTGTATTAAAATATTAGATCCCCTATTTCTCGAGAACTGAGAAGCGTTGTATAAAATTCGTTGTACCTGAGACTAAGGGGCTTCTACCCTACAAGATATATAAAAATAATCAAAATCTGTGAATACCAAGCTTAGTCTTCTCCTTGTAAGAATTTTATTTTGTAAATTTTCCACTCCTTAGTGTTTAGTGTACTAGGTAATCTCAGTTTTTTTTAGATTTTCCAGCTGCAAAATATTTTTACCCAAATTTTATTCTTTTTTTTTTGTATCGACAAACGAAATGTTCATCAGGCGTCCTCCCGCCTTTCGTTGTGGCGGCTGGGGCACATGCCCCCCCCCCCCCCCTTAGTTTTGGCACTGGTTCGAACCCTCTGTTGGGTTTGGATGTACGGATCATAAATGTCAGTGCTAAGTCTGGGTCCAATCTAACTTGGAAATCGCCGTTGAATTAGTAGTTATGTGTGTATAATGATAGTAACATCACAAATATAAGCAACTCTTCAGCCACATATGTAATTAGTCATAAGTGCAAGTTACACTACTGCCCCTTCCCTCGGATATTAGAAAATGAGAAGCCTGTTTTTTCGATCATTAAGTACATTATACATTTTTTATTATTTCATTCACCGAAACTTAAAATGAAATTGAAAATTTCATGGTAAAATGAACTATATATCAATGAAGGTGTGCAATGTACGAATGTATTTCTTAAACATATAAATATGACATGTTATTGTTTTGTTTTATTTTCTCTTGTACTTTTCTCTAAAATCAACATTTTTCTGAGGTACCTTCTAAATGGATATATCCATCAAAATCGAAAAAAGAGATATAAGGGAACAGAACCGCATATCGTGCCGAAGAAAAAAACATTTGCATTTATATAGATGTCATTTTGATCTTAAACAGATTGGCTTTCATTGGAATTCGCATACATAATTAGAATAAAATATTGTAATTATTTATGAAAAATCTCATAATTATAAACTATGAGAACTTAAATTATGTGTACTTATCTCATACTTATAAACGATGAGAACTTAAATTATGTGTACTTATCTCATAATTATAAACTATGAGAAATTAAATTATGTGTACTTATCTCATAATTATAAACTATGAATTCATGGTAATTTTTATTTTCTTCTTACAAAGTATTTTTTTCTCCCCTTGTTTGAAGCAACTTTATTTAAAAAGTCATGTTCATCATTTTCTAAAACATAAAACTGTTTAAATTCTATTTATGGATAAATGAGAAAAATACGTAACGGCGACAAGAAAAAAAAAATACAGATAAAATTTCAACAATTTACAGATATGAACTATCTGATATTTTGTAATTCCAAAGACTAATTAACCGGAAATATAACTGCATTGTTATTCTAAATTCACAATTAGGTTTTTCGGGATATTTCATTGTGGACGATTAACGAAAAAAGTGTTTTTATACACCGTTCTTTAACTATCTTATAAATATAAAATATAGACATTTTCACACTTAGATGAACTCTCTTATCAACTTGAGCCTTGAAATTAATGACTTAATAAAAACATTGAAACTATGAATAAAAAGGCTGAAAAGCAAATATTGATGCCCATGAAACTTTTTTTCGAAAGGAGCTTTTAATAAGTCTACTTTAAACAAGATATTGAAAAAAATTAATTAGAAAGTTATTTAGGTAAGTATCTTGGGAGTTTCTGATATTTACTTTCATTGCCATTTCGCAATTTAAGATGGTCTTTGAGCAAATATATACATTCTTGTGGAAAGCCATTTATTTCTGTGGAAATACATTTTAGACAAATATTTATATAAAAAAATTAAGGAGACGGTGTACTTTGAAATAGAAAAATTGATTAAAGGTACAAATATTTGTTTAAAAAAAAATCCTGATTTATTGAAGGGTTTTTTAAATCTTAAAACATATGAATATAGGGTGTTCAATAAAGTTTTGTCCAACTTCATTAACTTCAGAACGGCGATAGCTGTGGTCATGAATGTGGTGTTTAGGTATAATAAAACTGGTATTTATCTACGATTTAGGGGAGATGGGGGATGAATGGGACATTTTCACAAAAATATTTATTTTAAATATTTTATATAAGTTATTATCAATATTATATATCACATGTCAAACTTCAAGTGTTTGACTACATCTTATGCACAATATTTGTTCAAGATTATTATTATACAGATATATAAATTAAATTTAAAAAAAATGTTCTTCTATGTCCCAATCATCCCCACAGCAGGGATGAATGGGACACAAGCATTTTCCTCCCCGTATTCAATGTTAAGGACTAAAATCTGAACAAAAATGTCGCCTTGGCAAAAGCTGAGAGATTATAAATTGTAATATGATCTCCAGGATTATTTGTTAGTCAATGATCTTGGACTCATCTCAGCTTTGCCTTAAAAGGCCCATAAACGGTGGACTGAAGACGATGGCTACAAAGAGGATGAAATGTTAAAAGAATAATTACCATAAAGTATTAATTTATCAACCTATATAATATTATTTAGTTAACAAAAAAATTTCAGTATCCTCTAGGAACGAATGAAGCAGTCCCATTCATCCCCATTTGAAATGTCCCAATCATCCCCATGATGCACATATTCAATTGTCAGCTATTTTGTCTCAGAAATTATTTTGTCACAATGGTTAATATGCATTCATTTTAATTACCAATATTGAGCCTTTAAATAAAAAAATTACAACATATTTTAATTGTTTATATTGCATAAGATATTTAAGTAACTTCAAATGTAAAAAAATTTACTTTTAAGCAGAGTTTTCAGGAAATGCAAATTTGAAGAAAACTGAAAACAGCCATGTGCTCTTGGTTTTGGTTCTGAAGCACACTATGGTAGTGAAATCTATGAGGATAGGAAGCAACTAAAAAAAATGTTTATTGCCTGAAATATTGAGAGCGTCCCATCCATCCCTTGTCCCATTTATCCCCCATCTCCCCTACATAAAAAAATTAAGTAGACGGTGTACTTTGAAATAGAAAAATTGATTAAAAGTATAAATATTTGTTAAAATTATATAAAAAAAAAAAAACCGATTTATTGAAGGGTTTTTTAAATCTTAAAACATATGAATACAGGGTGTCCAATAAAGTTCTGTCCAACTTCATTAACTTCAGAACGGCGATATCTGTGGTCATGAACGTGGTGTATAGGTATAACAAAATCGCTTTGCACTACGCAATGAAGCTGCCCACAGTGCTACCTATCGGCAAACCATGGAGTTAGTAATGCTATCTCGAAAACTGTATGAAATACGAGAAAAAAGTGAATTAGAAAGTTGTAGAGCGTCCCCGATTTAGTATAAAACGATATCTTACATTAAAAAAAAATATTAGCAACCTTGAAAAATAACTTTTTTTATATCCAATCACCAGCTTAAATACGCAAATTATTACATCCAAAAATGGGGCATTATAAGATGTATTATTATTATTATCAAATCACAGACCAGGCCCCTACCTTACGGGCATTATGCCTGGTTTAACGAGTTTGTGTACCTGGACGCGGGGCGAAATTCGCCTAATCTCCACATAGCGGAGATCTACCTGACTAGTAGGGCTGGGCGATATCTCAATTTCAATATCGTGATATATCGTCAGCTAAATATCGCGACATGACGATATATCGTGGTATTAAAACTAAATATACAGAATAAATAAAAGAATATTTTGAGAAGAAGAAAGAAAGAAAAAATATCCCTGACGGCTCGGCCTACAGGCACAGGTAGATTTCGAAGACGCAGACCGTGGGGTTTGATGGGAATTGCGGAAGAAATGACATTTTTGCCATGATGCCGCAGTTGGGACCGCCCACTTCGAAATCTAACTTGTTTGCAGGCGAAGCCAGCAGGATTTTTTTTTAAATTTAATTTAATTTATTTATTTATTTATTTTTTGGCTATAAGGGTTGGTCCTATGAAAAACTTGTCAATATAAAAGTTTTAGATAACTTAAGAGGATTTATAATAAATTTAGGCGGATTTGATATCTTGTGAATTGACGAAGTTATGATTTTTTTTCTTCTACCCCCCCCCCTTTCCCCCCCTGGGGCAATTTTTAATGATATCAAAAATCTGTCATACATAAATTTTCGGCCCTTTTCCTAGAAATAATAATAACTTTAAACGGATTCGATACGTATCATAATTAAGAAGTTATGTTTTTTTTTTCAGTTTTCACAAAAAGCCCCCCATTCCCCAACCCCCCTTTCCTTGGTTCGATTTTGCGTATTAACGAACTTGACCGAGATTTAATGCCCCTTGATTTTATGTACACGTTTGGAATAGATTTATGCAGAATTATTGCAGTTATCGTGTCCATAAACAAGTGACATAGATAGATAGATAGATAAAGTTTTGAACTACGGGTGGTTTTGGGTTCAGAGAGTCATGATCGGCGTAGATCATCAAACATTTTTCAAAAATTCCAACTTAGAGGAGAATGTAATAGGTAGTATTTCTTACGAAATCTACCTAAAAATCAGTTTTACTCGTATTTCCACAATAGGGCTGTCTTTAGACGAAAGCGAATTAGGGAGACCGTTTGAGTCGCTAAAATCAAACTGGCGGGAAATAGACAAAAAATTTGTTTAAAACTTAAATATATTTAAAAGATATCATTAGTAGCAATGAATAAAAATTTCGCCTTCAAGCGACCAAGGCTAGTAAAATCGCATCTGGCACCAAACATGGAAATTTTAAATACCTCCATATTCCATTATTAAAACAATTGCTATATGTAACATCTTTTAAAGAGCATTACTTGCATTAAAAAAAAATCTATAAATAATATAAAATAAGTTTTACTAAATTATTCGTCAATTTGCGCTTTATGAAATTTTAGCTTCTTGTGAAATCTCTAACAAAGTAATGAGACTGATTATTACAACAATTCAAACAAAAATTTTTGGTTTGCTCGTTGTAATTATTGGTTCGCTTCACACCCTCCTCCACTCAATTTATAATATAATAAATTTAACAGCATATATTACATTAAAACAATCAGCAATTTCCTGTACTGATATATTCAAAATCCCAAATAACTGAAATAATCACTTTAGAGAAACATTATCTATCATGTAAAATATTTCAACAGAATTTTTTTTACTTTAACATTACAGTCAGCATGGGCGTAACTAGAACATTTTTGTGGGGTGGGCACAGGCCCTCAACCTGAAAGGTTCTTTGTGTGTGTGTTTGTGTGTATATGCATGTAGGGAAATATCTAACAAACTCGTAATGATACCAAACTCATTAATTTAATGAAGAATTTGAGTAAAAATTAGCAACAATTTATTATTGAGATTAATAGGAAGGAATGTTATTGCCTGTGATACTGCAATTTTTAAGATGACCAGACATACTGAGACAGTGCTAGTTTTAGACAATGTGTCAGTTTCCCAACTTCTAGATTTAACGCCCAGGTTTTTAAGGTGGTATTTAAATGATTTGCGGAACAATGTAAAATTTTCTATTTCTAACTCATTTTTAAACGTAAAGGCATAAAATTGGAAAACCTGACTATTTAAGCGATTTGGAATCGAAATACGTTTTTCATTTTTTGATAAATAGATTACTTGTCGTGTTTGAGCAATTCTGGTCACTTGACCACGCATGTTTCGTGCTCTTTTGGCTGCCGCGTCGAGAATTCGGTTCAAAACGTCGACTTTGATCAGTTTTTTTCTGTAAGATCTTTTGTTTTTACCAAAAAATGGAAAAGTTTTTTGATTACAAAGTTTCTGAATAACCAGACCTGCTCATTTCATGCTTTCCGAACAAAAATGAATAAAAAATATGTCTGAAAATAGCCTTTTATGTAGCTTTCAATACAAAAAAGTATAAAGCTACCTATTGCAGCCGTTCGGAGGAAAGCAGTTCCGGAAAATTTCGATATATTTTCACCGATCATGACCCCCAGACCCCAAAACCACCCTCCGTTCAAATGTTGATTATATATATATATATATATATATATATATATATATATATATATATATATATATATATATATATATATATATATATGACCTATGTCATACGATAACGTTCGTATTTATAAATCAATTTTGATGAAACTAATTGTGTGTATTAAGCTCACCAATGTCTCGACCGAGTTCGTTGGCCAGCTTGGTCAGCCATTTTGTTTCAAGATGGCGGCCACTTAAAAATTTAAAACTAAAATAAATATACAAAAAAGTTAAAAATTCAAATTAATTTAGTGTTAGGCCTTGATACGAGGAATCCAGAGCATTTTTTGGTTTACCTCTATCTTAAAAAATGGCTGAGATAGAGCAGTTTGAAATTCTAGGGTGGCTGACATTTTGAAACAAAACAGCACATTAACGCGATTACTCGCAAATTATTTTCTTTCATTGTTGTAATAATTTTCCCAATCATACGCATAAAACTATATATTCATATCCGTTAGCGCCAAATTCTCGCCAAAATTGGCGACATTTGGCGAAATATCGCCAAATTTGGCGACCAAAATAAGTCTTCATAAATGAAGCCAATTTGGCTATTGCTCAATAATTTGGCGAATTTCTTATTCAAATTCAGTATTAACGAATCTTTTGTAAACGTTTCTTTGCATTGTAACTTGCTGTTTTCGTGTAACATTAGCTAAAATTTTAAAACGAAGATGTAGGAAAGCTACCTTTTCTTCCCGGTACAGGCCGGAAGGACTTTTTGGATTTGAGAACAGCCTTAACTGAAACCTTAAATAGGGGGTAGTGAACCTAGCGATTGCGGGCACATTTGAGCCCATCGATTCATTTTCTTACGATCATGAAACCTCTATCCCTTTATATATATATGCTATTTTGCACTCGTGAATGCAAATATGGGTTTTTAAACGTGGGGGGGGGGGGGGGATTTCGAACGTTCTGAGTCTGTACAAGTTTTCTTATAAAATTTCTGTGGACAAAATATTCAAAGATTCATTTACACTGAAAATTTTGCCGTTATCTTCCACATTTCTATCCTCAATGGTTGAGAAGAATCTTTGTTACGGTTCGCAGTTAATTTTCATAAACATATATCTCTATCCATTCAATTTTATGTGTAATTGTGAAATTTTATGTAATATACTCACAGTTAAATACATATGTGTGTGTACGTGAGAGATAGGAAGAAGGTGCTCCCACGAAGATGAATATTGTTATAAAGTTCAAATTAGCCAATGATAGTAGAAAGATGAACGGCCGCTGCGCCTAAATTATCCCGGTTTTCAAAATTTAACTTATGAAGAAGAAAACAGATTCTTTAAAAGAAAACGTTCGAAGACACAAAATGCTACTTCTCTGTTAACAAAATCGTTGAAGCAATGCACTGTCTGTTGTATAAAAAATACCGTAAAATCTATGAAAACGGAACTTGTATTAACCCTTTGAAGGATGGTGGTATACTACTTATACAACTTAATTTTAATCTCCGAAACTGGCTACAATTGCACCAGAAATTTGAATAAATTTTTGCCTATTTTTAGTGTGTGAAGAATATTATTTTAAAATCAATTTGTCAGTAAATTCCTCTGACATTCAATTATTTCAATCTTTTATCAACATACTTTGCCCCTTTCCAATTTTGCCAAATATATTTTATTTCGATAGTATCGAATCACTTAAATGAACTTCTTGGACTCGTGCCAAAAATATATTTGTGCTACAGTCTATGTTTAGACCACAGATGCTTTAAAATTTTGACACTTGCAGAACTTGACCATTAAAGCAATTTAAAAAATAATACAAATAATAATTTAACAGTAACATTAATTTAATTTAGCATTTCAATAGACAAATATAATATAGAATCTTTGACTAAATTAAAAGCAGTTAAGATCAGAAAAGAAATAATATAATCAATGAAAAAAATCCCCCCCGGGCCCAGCACACAGGCAGAGGTAGATTTCGAAGTTAAGTACTAATTTCACGTAATGCGTTGCGCTGGAGAATGCACTGATTTTTATTGGGAGGATGGGGGTTTCGCTTTACATGTTTTTGTTTTTATTAATTTGATTATTGTTTTGTTGTAAGAGTTGGTTCTTTCAAAAACTTTTCAATACAAAAATGGTAGATAATGTTATGAAGAATTAAATTAAATTCAAACGGATTTGATATCTTGTGAATTGACGAAGTTATGTTTTTTATTCTTCTTAAAACCCTGTTTTTTTAAACCCCTTGAGACCATTTTTAATGATATCAAAAATCTGTCATGCATATATTTTTGGCCCTTTTCTTAGAAGTAATAACTTTAAACGGATGCGGAATGCGATATGTATCATAATTAAGAATTTATGGTTTTTTTCTGTTTTCACAAAAAGCCCCCCCCCCTCCCCCTGATCCAATTTTGGCCATTAACGAACTTGAGTGAGATTTTATCGACTTGGATTTTATGTATGAGTTTAAAAGAGATTTGTGCAGAATTACAAAAGTTATCGAGTCCATAAAAAAGTGATATTTATATACAGTAGCACTCAAAAGTATTTTGACAAAGATAATAATTGACTTAATTAAAAACATTAATAAAATAAAAAAACAATCATCTAATTTATTTAACTATATTCAATGTTTTACAGAATTTTAATAATAATCATATTCTCAATGGTATGGAATATATTTTATTTATATTTTTATGTTAAACAAAATAAAAGCAAATATAATGTCAAAATACTTTTGAGCTCTACTGTATATATAGATAGATAAAGTTTTGAACCGGGGGGTTATTTTGGGTTCTAGGAGTCATTGTCGGCGTAGATCTGCAAAAAATTTTCAGAACATGGAGGAGAATGTATTGTATTAGATAGTATTTCTTATGAAATCTACCTAAAAAAAGAAACGTCGTCCAAATTTAAATTAACTTGAATTGTTGATTTTATTTTTCTGAAAATAAATTTTATAACCACTTTTCTCAAAGAAAGGTTTTTCTTTTATTTAGATGTTTCAATTTCACAGCTAGTTGGGCTCTTTTTGAGAGCTTGGTTTGGAGCATAATTAAATCCATTGTTATTGTAACTCTTATTTAATTGTAATCCTATATAATATTTGGCAATATTTCACCTGTGGACAGTTAATGGGAAAATGCTTTAAAATTAATTTATTAATTTATAATTAAGTTTTTAAAATATTAAAATGTTATATTGCCATCGAAAACACACATGAGAACATAAATTTTCTAATTCTAAAATATGAATAAGTGAATCGATTCCAAATTCCACCTTCATATACAAGAAACAAGTGTAAAAAAATGTACCTTACTATTTGAGTTATATAAAATAATTCTAAGTATCTTAAAGTCTTTTACAATCTTTTAAAAATCAGCTTGAAAGAGAATTGAATTGTTGTTGGTGAAATATAAAGAGAATAGAGAAATATTCTATTTGATTATGATAATAAACCCTTACCCTGTTAGTAACTTAAGAAAAAGCCGTCGGATGTCCCTTGTTTATCCCCATTTTCTGTTTAAAGTACTTTTATTAAATTACTGTAAAATAGAACTCATGTCTTTCTGCCACAGTCGTACTATGATATTGGGAAAAAAAAGAAAAGAAAAGAAATGAAATATGACTTTTAATTTTTTTTTCTCGTGATTGGATATAAATAATAAATTTGCAGATTTATTATTTACAATTATAAACAGATTTTTAGAGTAATTAAAGTCACTAAACGTTGTCATTGGGGAGTATTTAGAATTAATACTTATTTCTATCTAAGAAGATATTTTTAAAAGAGCAAATTCGTCTTGAAACAATATTAAAATGTTAATAATTTCATAATGCATCCTTTTGGTATCAGGCTGGGGCTCTGATGGCACAAAATTATTCGGGTTTGGATTTCAAATCGTCAGGCTCGGTGTCCGGAAAAAAGAGTCCGAACTCATCTCTATTTTACACATGTGTTGTTAATGGAAGTTTAAATGAAGTTAAAATTATATTGGGAAACATCCATATTAAATGCGTATAACAATGCATATTAAATTACATTCCACTTACTTGCAGTGTCATAATTGCACCCATTCATGTAAATTGTTGACAGTACGTTTCTCCATACTTGCAGTACGTTTTTTCAACTTAGCTTGAAAAATATTTAGAAATTAAGATTGGGATTTAGATTCCTTCTCGTTCTTTGCCTTTCAAGATCAAGTCGTGTTTTGTATATTCTTACCAGTACTCCACCTGCTGAGTGTAAAATCTCTATACCTTTTCTTAGTGATCTGTTTTCCCACTAATTAGCATGTGTACGGCCTATTTCCGTTTGAGACATTCAGCAATCGATAGCCAGTAATTTGTTTTTTTTTTGCTTTTAAATGTGTGAAATTAGTTGATGAGTTGTATGAATAGGATTCCGTTTTAGCAATTGCTGGATTCTCCACATGCATCATCTGCACTTTTTGGTAGGAAATCACAAGTTGTGTGATTATTCTTTGTCAGTCCCTCTTTCATTATAAAAGGAGAAAAATATATGTGGACAAAGAATTAAAAAGAAAAAAAAAGTTTTCGAATAAGCCGAATTTACGATAGATACAAGTCGATACATCACATAATGTAATTTATGAAAAATAATATTTCTTTCGAACTTTTGATGTATTTATATCTGTATCAAGCAGCCTCTTTGAAACAGTACTACTCTCCGCGCTTCTTTAGATCTCAACTCTCGGCTCACACATGAACATTCAAATACGCGTTCGCACCGGCTCTGATTACATTAGTTTTCACAACAATTATATTTATTATATTTGTGTGTAGCCTTTTTAATATCTGGAAAATTGTTGTACCTATTTTGGACTATCCGCACCAAATTTTTAGACTTCTACGTACGGTAGATTTGCTAGCCGTCACACGCACACAACTTTCTTTTATTTGTATAAATATGTTTGTTATAAAGGTTTGCATTATATTTTTCATTATAAGTGCTAACTGTTTTTCATGGCCGAAGTTATCAACTATTTTTTGTCACACACAAACCCTCCCCTAGAAATATCGTGTGTGTGCACCCAATCTTTCAATTACTTCCTGGATTTTATCCACCTCGTATCGTTGTCAGATGTTCTACGGCCGTAGGTAATAAGGTCGTTTCTTCTATTTTGCAAAAAAAAAAAAAAAAAAAAAAAGGAAGTATCCTGCTAGTTTTAGATGGAATGACCACCCAGTGCTTTCCACAGACTTATGACTTTGTCGAAAGGATGCTAAATTGCACTTCTTGAAACCAAACTATGTTTTCCCCATCAGCTAGAGAGGAAAAAATCCTTCATGTAATATTTAATTTTGTTCTTTCTGGATCCTTGATGCTTCCATGCCATAGAAGAATTGTCCTTTAGATACCCCCCCTCCCCCGTCACATAACACAACCACATACTCACATGCACAAGAACTGTCTCTGAATGCGCAATTCAATAATATATATATATATTACATTTGTTTGTGTACTGTACAACCTTTCAACTATTTGAAATGGAATATGCAAAATTTGAATTATTGCTTCATAATATTTCCACATGAGTTTAAAATTCTGGGGTGGGCACTGGAGCTGCCTGGGGTGGGCCGTGCCCGCCCGGCCCACGCACTTGTTACGCCTATGACAGTCAGTGAGGAATTCAGGGGTGACACTGAGCCCCTAGAGTTTCAACATTTTTGATTAATTAATGTCCGGAAAGTGCAAATCACCTCCCCTCCCCCTCCCCCCCACACACACTGAATACAATAATGCCATGGACGCCGACGAAACACAGGCAGGTGTAAGATATTGAAACAGTTGTGCTGCTAGTACTCAACATACAATACAGAACTTTAACAAATAAAAAATATAATTTCTTTTATCTCTTTTCCACCAGATGATATAATATTTCAACACATAAACTCAAACAAGATTAAAAATAATAATAAAAACTTTGTTCCATGGGAGTTTTAGCGGGCAGATCCCCAGTAACCAAAATTTCATAGTTCTTTCTTCTGTCAGTGCGTAATTAATCATGCTACTTGGAGATAAGTAAATTATATATTTTTTTCAACATAAAAAAATACAGATTTAAATTTCAAAATTCAGGGAGGGGCAATTGGCCTCCCTTGCCGGCGCCCATGATAATGCCCCCCTCCACACACACACACCTACCCGCCTCCCGAACCTTCGAAATATCTCCCAGAGAAAAATGTCTGAATTCAAGACTGAATAGAGTATTAAATAGTCATCAAGCATATTTTTCATGATAATGGAAAAAAGCACGAAGAAAATTTAAAAAATGGATGGAAATAAGAAAAAATAATTAAAAAATGAATAATCTGCATGTTCGATTATTTTTTTTATCAGATAGTACATTAATATTTTACAACTAAAATTATGAAGAAATAAATATATATTATATTTTTCTTGTTTGCCGTGCCATCGCCTAAACTGTTTTTTAATATCTCATTTGTGAAGAAGGGGGGGGGGGGATCGGATAAAAATAGGTAAGAAGCATTTCAACATATTTTATTCTATTAAAATTGCATGATATTCATTTCCACCGTTGCAAATAAAATATAATAATAGTTAATGGTTTTAAAAATTTAAATGCAAAATTACCACGAAACGATTTTAGGCAGTGACCAGTGGTCATATATACAGAGGCAGTCAAATACCAAATACTCATATCTGTCACGCGAACGCGATTTTTAAAATAAATTCTGGGGAGAAAAAAACTCGCGGTATTGAAGTAAAAATATTTACATTTAAAAAAATCCTTCTTTACCCTAGAATATGCATTAATAAATACTACTAAGGAATTAATATTTTTTTCATAAAATAATAATTATAAAAAACAAATAAAAACATGTCTGAATTATTCTTTGCTCATTTGTCCCATTACATCAACTGTTGCAAATAAAATACTTCCTTTTTTTATCGCCCTAATTCACACATTATTCAACAAGACCAAATATTCATCCACACCGGCAAAATCTAAATAACTTAATGAAATGAAAGCATATGCGAAATCTTACGCATGCGCTCAGAGTTTAACCCCTTGAACCGTCAATACCATAAAAACGATATATCATCCACTGTTAGTGGTTGCTGGCGAAAATCACCCTTCCTCTTTTCAAAAACCTTTTCAGCTGCGAGAATTCACACCGTTAGTATTCATGAATGCGGTATATTATGGGCTGGCTGAGGAAATTCACACCGTTCGTATTCATGAATACTCGAAGACGAGGAAGAGATTTTAATATCGTGGTTTTCACGGTTTTCTTCAAATTTATGATATTTGCGATATACCGTTGGGTAGGATTTTTTAATATCGGTATCACGATCTGCATTTTATATAGGTTTTATCGATTTTATGGATATATCGCCTAGCCCTACTGACTAGCCACTCGGGTGTCATTGGCTGCAACGCTATTTGGTGAGAGTCACTTTTGTTACTGTGTTGACCGGTTCTAGATTGTTATTAATTGCGGGTTTCTGGGTACGTTGTCGAATAAGAAAAGGGGAGAAAAAAAAGGGCTTGCTTTAGGGCCGTATTCACACTCACTATCTTCCCAACTGGGCGAAAAGTCCAGACTTGGCGAAAAAGGACTTTTTTGTCTAGTTGTGAAGATTGCATCTCATATGATTTCTTTACCAATTAGAATAATTGTGTCAATAATTAATCTATTATAAGATGGTCAGGCAGGCGCACATACACTAATAAAAATAATACATATCAGTAAGGTACAGTTTATTTTAATAATAAAATAAAGTTAAGTATGCCCGATGTGTACACCAATGGCAGTAATGCATTCTGCATTCTGCAATTGTTCATTTGGAAATATGATAATTTTCTTTATAGGGTGAGTACGCCAGTAATTGACCAATTTGTTGAAATTTCTTCAAGTTCTTATTTTAACTGATAAAATTATTGGCACATTTTTTTGCAGTTTTCCCTATATAGTACTAATTAAAATATGAGGATTCATATTCCGGAAATATTTTCTCATTTTATATTCTAGAATTTAAATTATTTACAGTATTAGTCAGAAAATAAGATTCCATCAGTAATTGACCACTTATTTTTTTGTGTAAATAATGATCACTTATTTTGAAGGCCCCTTCAATTGAGGTCCAACCTTTGTCCCCCATTTTCCCTGTGAAAAATCAGTTGGTAATAGCTGAAAGATTTTATACATTATTCTAATTAAAAACATTAAACAAGCATTTATGTCTTGATAGTCTTTCAGTGTGGTAAAATCGTTGAAACTGCTTTTAGATCTACCACGGTGTAAAAAATATGGCAATGTGAAAGAAATTGCAATAAATGTTTTAAAAAAATATTATGTTGAGTTTCTTTTAATTTAAGTTGCAATTTTTAAGCATTGTTTCTCTTTAATTTTCTTTGTCTGGTATTTTGTTTAGAATATTAGGTCGTGCTCATGTTAAATAGAGACCTAATGGCAAAGCTAATTTGCTAATTTAACTAATCATTAAAATGGCATGTAAAAAGCAATCGTTTAGTTAATTAAAAAAAAAATTACTAATGTTATAATTTTAAAACTATTATTTGATTTATCGTAGTTCTTTGTTCAGAACCACATTAAAAAAAATGTCAAAAATGAACAAACAATAATGTTCATTAGAAGCACAAACTTTGCGAAAACGCATGCAATTTTAAGCACAAGGCAAAAAATCCAGTTGACATAATTTTTAAAAACAGATATGTCAAATGGAAACACCAGATATATTGTTTTTTAGGAGATGCTATAGACATTTGATTGCTTATATGTACTTTAAATAATTGAGGTTGACATTTTGCTAATTAGTAACATAGATTATTTTTCGAATCTCACGGGAACGAAATCACTGGAAACGACAAATGAATACTATGCTTTTGTTTTCTAAAGGTCATTGCACTAAAACCTTAAAATATATAAATTTGTTGGGTTAATTTGTTTCGCAAATGTATCATACAAGTTTCACTGAAGTTGGTGTGATTGCTATCCTTTTATTGATCCCAGTCTCTCCTAAGACTTCCTTTAATTAAACAGATTCTAAATTTCATTTATTTTCTCCTTTTATTCGAATTTTGAGAGGTATTCAGATGTAAAATTTTATGACTGTTTCAAGACACCCACTTTGTGAATGACATTAAATTGTTTTAAAGATTACGTAAAATGTGTGGTTTACCTTTCAAATTGTAAATGAGTATAGTTCTATTTTAAGTTACTCTGATAAGGTTTTAGATTTTGTTACTCTTTCCTATAGAAACCCTCAAACTGTCTAAAATGTTTGCACATAGCCAAACAGGATTATTTAGTTTATTCGTTTGTAAGTTGTATGCAAATATAGATCACTTATCACTTCTATGTATGATTTTCAATTAATAAATTTAAAGAAGTAAGAAAAACATCATTGTTTCTTGTTTTTGTATGTTTAGACTTTAACAGAGATAATTTGTAACGTAGGTTTTATTACAAACTAATTATAAGACCATAAATTGTGACTGGTGAAAAATATTTAAAAATAAGTTGTTAAAATTTGAGTTTTTTTTCCATCACATTTACTGATTAATTTGATTAAGTGTTGATTTAGATGAGAAATTGAGTCAGTGAACCATTAATTTACATAAGCAGCTAATTTTATTCCTATTAACTTAACTATTTATTAACTCAACCCTTGATTCATGTAACTGAATAAATAAATTAATCATTGATCGATATAAAAGGATCATTAAATTAACCGGAGATTTATATAAGCAGGTAATTCAATAACCATTGATAATTAAAAGCGGATTATTCAATTAACTACGGATTTATATAAAATGATCGTTTAATTAACCATTGATTCGTATCAGCAGCTGATTCAATTATATATTTATTCAAATATTAGGATGAATCTATTAACTATTGATTAATATAAACAGATGATTTAACTAACCATTGATTCATATAAGCAGGTGATTGAGTTAACTGTTTACTGGTGTACGTGGTTGATTGAAATGTCTGTTGATGCATAAAAGAGAATTATTCAATTAAAATTAATTTACATAAATGGCTGATCCAATTGCCATTAATTCACATTAATGGCTGAGTCAATTAACTACAGATTTGTATAATTGACTAATTGAATTAGCTGTTTATTCATATTAGCAACTGATTCAATTAATCATTGATACCAATAAGTGGGTGAGTTTATTAACAGTTGGCTCATTTAACAAAGTATTGGAAATTAAGTGTGCCAGTCATGCAATCAGGGATAAAGGTGTTAAAATTATAGATAATAATACTGCAGTAGAATAAGATTCGTTTTCTTCCAGAGCCTTTATTCGTTCGCAAACGTTCAATAAACAGTTGTGCTGCATTGATATCTGTGGTTATTTGACAAGTTAATACTAAGGAAGGAATAAACAATGCAGAAAAAAATCACAACTATGCAATACAAATTTTTCAATTGAATAAAATTACGACAAAAAAGAGAAAAAAAAATCGTTTATGAAACACTTTTTGAAAAGGAAAATGTGGAGAAAAATAATGAAAACCATGACATTCTCAATAATTTGTTTTATAATAATTCTTATTTAAAATTTGGATTATAGTTCGAGAAAATAACTGAGCTTCTCATAAATATTTAACTATGTTTGTCTTCGTAAATTTGTGTGGTCGCGTGAGTATTACACTTACATACCTGGCAATGCATACACTATGTCTAAAATTATGAAATCGCAAAACTTTCGTGAGATAAAAAAGAAAAGGGCACATTATTGAAGAAGTATCCATTTATATTTGGCATTTCTACTTACTGCTAGTAACATGTATAACAGTGTATCTTATAATTAGTAAAATACATTTATTTTTTCAAAAATTATAATTGCAACTTTTGTTTTTAAAAAATAAATGAATGGAAAGATTTTTGCTATCTTATTAAAATTTTTGCTATTTTAACAGCCCTATCATTAATTTTTTATCATTATAAAAATGTAATGATATCACTGTAGGTATAGATTTTATTTTACCTACAGTTTTCTGGCAACCAATATTTCCAGACTTAGTCCGCTAGTGTATAAACTGTCATAGAGTCACAGATGTAACACCCAATTACCCCAAGAGTGTAATTGGGTGCTGAAGCATATTTTATTTTTTTAGCATACTTTTTAATGTCGGCAAGTTTTTTTAAATAGGATGAAAGGAGAGCAAATTACTATCTTTGAATAAGTAGATAAAATATTTTAGAATTAAAAGAAGGAAGTCTATACAGAGAATTTTCTAAAACAGGGGCATAAATTCCTCTCGCTAAAGGCGATGAAATTCATGTGGAATCACTATATAAAAACAAACAAACAAAGAAAGAAGAAACAACAGGGTTCGTACACATTTCTTTAAATGAAAATCGGACGTTTAAAGACTTAAAGGGGGTTACCAAAAACTGAAAAAAAATTAAGGACCTATAAACTATTGACTAACTAATCATTTTTTTTAAATATAGGGTTTTATTTTTGTAAATACAACTTTTAAACTTTCAAATGGTGGAGAAGGGAAATTTTTATATGTGGCAGTGCAGAAATTTAGAAGACAAACAGTTATTTTACAATAACAGATACAGCATTGTATATTTAGTGTACAGGAGGAAAAGGAAAGGAGGGGGAGGGGCAGAATCCAAAATTTTGCAAGATATAATTAAGATGATTATTTAACTATATTGTCGCTGCAAAGAAATAAAAAATGGGATAGGGATAAGTTCTATTAGATGATTATTTATCATTACAAGATGCAAATATGGCAGGAAAATAATTAAATGTTAAAGATCTTCAAAATTTTTTAACTTTACGTACTTTATGGGGGAGGGGAAAGGGGAAAGCAGTTTTTTTGGTGGTGGGAGGAGGGGAGGAAAGAGGAAGAATTTAGATGAACGATTATTTATTTTTACTTTCTTCTATCTTTACAAGAAGAAAGTATCGGATTCATGAAATTTTCCAACTTCCAGTTTTCGACGGATTTATACGTTTTAGAAGGTTCTGAACACGATTTGACAGCTTTTAAAATATGCCTGTCTGTGAGTCTGTGAGTCTGTGAGTCTGTCTGTATGTGACAAAAAATTTTTGGGCGCTCTATCTCAAGAACTAATGGATGGAATTTAATAAAACTTTAGATTCAGCTAGTCCCTGATATGTATTGGTGCTGATTAGTTTTTGGTGTAAATCGCTCCACAGGTGGCGCTGCCATACTGCATTTTTCGAGATTTCTGCAATACCTCTTTCTCAGGAACTAATGCACTGATTTTCATCGAGCTTCAGACTCAGTTAGACTGTAACGTAAATAGATGCTGATTACGTTTTGGTGTAAATATCCCAACAGGTCTCGCTGCTATGATGCTTTTTTCATGGTTTTCACGATAGCTATATCTCAAGAACAAATGCACAGAATTTTGACACACATCAGATTTTATTAGACCTTGACATAAGTTGTTGTTCATTAGGTTTTGGTGTAGATATACCAACAGGTGGAGCTGCTATGCTGAATTTTTCAGGATGTACACGATTTTAGTGATAGAAACTGAGAATTAATGCACGGAATTTAATAAAACTTTAGATTCAGTTAGACCTAGATATAAATTGGTGCGGATTCGTTTTTAGTGTATTCGAAACCTGTGTTTTGGGATTGACACATCCGACTGGTTGCAATAAAAAACAAACTAGTTATTTATAATTACTAAAGATTTACAATCGGGGCAGAAAAAAATGAAAGTTTTAAAGACTTAGTTTTGTGCGGTAGGAAGGAGGGGGGGAGAGGGATAGGCAATTTCGGGTGGAGCAGGATTTTAAATGATTATTTATATCCATTGTTACAATAAAGTAACAAATAGAGAAAATAAAGTTAAAAAATAAAAGAAGTTTGAAGATTTATAACTTTGTGAGCTGTGGTGTTCAAATGGGAAGAAGCACAAGTATGAGGGGGGGGGGGATTTATTAGGTGATTAATTATTTATCGCTTATAAAACTGTATAAATAGGACAGACAAAAATTAAAAATTAAACAGTGTTAAAAACTTAAATACTTTAAAGTTTGTGTACTATTAAAAAAAAAGGATGGGGAGGGTGGGGGGGGGGGAGCGGGGGAAGCGGCAATATCAAATGGGAGGAGGATTTTGATGGTTAATTATTTATTGTTAAAATAATATTGTTAAACAAATAGAGCATAAAAAAGTAAGAAGTAAAATTTTGGAAGAGGGATGGGGGAATTTAGATAAAATTTTTACGAAATTAATACGATCGATTGTTTATTGTTACAATAAAATAACAAATAGAGCAGAAAAAGTTTAAAAAAAATTAAAGTTTAAACTTTGGGTACTGTGGGGGGAGAAAAAAGGGGTAAGCGAAATTTCGGATGAGAGGATCATTTTTTTAAAAAATCTGAAATATACTGAAAGACAGAAGAGTTTCACCCCTGATTAGGAAATAATAGGAGAGTAAAATTAAGCACTTTTAAGAACATTTTTCAGATTTTGAATAAAAATAAGGACTTTCAAGGCCCAAAAATAAGCCTTTTGAAAAATTTAAGGACTTTCAAGGACTGTACGAAGCCTAATCAAGATCTTACGAAAAAAGAAAAATGAATAAAAAATAATTATAAAAATTAAAAAGTCCGTTCCAAAATTATGCGCTGGCGTACAAGAAATATACAAACGAGTTTTATAACGTCCTTTCTTTGAAGCCGGTTAAACAATTTAGTCACCTTATCAAAAATATTGGTGAAATTTTCAATTTCCTTTATCTTTTCACATATAAAAATACTATACAGATTCTTTGGATCATGCTTCAAAACACTTCTTCAAAAATCTTTTGAGTTTGAAATTTATTTAATATTTTATAATGTTAGATCTATTCGAAAATATATCAACTTTCATATTCCTGTTAAATGCAGTTTCTGTTTGGAAAAATAGCATAGGTTTTAAGGAGACCATTTCGCGTACATCGTATTCCAATTTTTCTTCCAAACTTATCATTATATTACCAATACACAAAATGTAAGAATACTATAAAGAAAATATTAGAAAATTGCCTTAGTGGGTGATTTTATTTAAGCGCTATTATTTAAATAGTTTATATCTTATTTGTTACATTAAAATAAACAACAACAACAACAACACGGAAATTGGAGTAATCTTGTATGTTTTTGTGGCCACCAGTGGCCACACAATGGTAAAAACTTCTCAAGTTTAATTAAAAAAGATAAATCTTGCACTCCTGTACTGTGTCAATAAAATCTGTAAATGAGGCATATTTTTAATGTTTTGAACTAATAATCAGTTTGGATTATTTCTGTCATTTTCTTCATTGCTTTTCCATAATCGAGGTGCCTGTCTATTTTCCTTTGATCAGGGTTCCTTTTCGTTCCACGAAATGACATGCATGGTTTAAAAAAAGTTTTAAAAACCAAAATAAAAATATTCTTTACTGTATTATTACAAGAAATGAATGATATATTTTAAATGAAAAAAAAATATATATATTTATAATTTTAATTCACTCTCCGTAGATTAATTTCTATTTTAAAAATGATGGGTTCAATTGAAACTAAATAAATATGTAATTAAATTTAGAATCTTCCATAATAGATGTGGCTTGAAATTTTTGTCAAATTCTTTTACAACAGTATAAAGAATAGGTGCTCTTTTCAATGGCGCAGGGTGGGTTTTGAGCGCTTGGGGCAATGCAGAATTTTTGCTTCCCTTCCATGTTGGCAACTATGGTTTTTACGCTATAGTTTTTATAAAGCAATTTTTGGCGCCCCTAAAAATTTAGTGCCTGGATTGTCGCCCCCTTCGCTCACTCTACACTAAGCCATTGACACTATCACCAAAACTTCTAAGCCCAAGGATTAAACGGACTAAACGAACTCATCGATTAATCATCTTCCTTTAATTTGCATATGTCCCATTCATCAACATGTTTTTGGTCAAAGTTGCGGACACTTACTTCTCTTTCAGTAAGTTTCTTGGTCAAGGGTGTCATCGAAGTGTCACTTTGGAGAAAATAATAAAAGCCGAGAATCATCTAATAAAAACGCTTACTGACGCAGAGGGTAAAATTTGACACACAAAAACTGATGATATGCGGCCGAGCTCGGTTATTGAAAAGTGACGCTGATTATAAATAGTACATAATACTAAAAAAAAAAAAAAAAAAAAGAGGAAAAAAAAGAGGAAAATGCAATTTAAGTAGCTCTTTTGTCTTTTTTTCGTAACAGGTGTTCCTGCCCTTTTTTCGTGATTCGAGTTCATTTTCGTCTTTGAAATGGCGTGTGAAATATTTCCCTTTTTCTTAAAACATATTATGGGGATATGCAAGAAAAATAAAACTTTAAAAACCTCATTTTATTCAAAATTTTAATTCATAGCTCGTGCATTAACTGGTGTTACAGAAATATCAATTTAACTAAAACCTATTTAATATGCGTTTAAGCTGAGGAATCTTCCATAATCGGAGTGCCCTATAATTTTTACAATATGTTTTCAGCAAGTGAATATAATAGCTACTTTGCTATTCAATATAAGCTACTCTACTATTACAAACTTGAAATCCAAAGAGTGAACAAGAAAAAAAGTATATATATCCATCGTCCTAACCATTAAATATGAGTAACATTCCATAATCAGAGTACCCTATAATTTTGACTATAATACGTTTCAGCACCTAAATATAATAACTACTTTGCTATTCAATATAAGCTACTCTACTATTAAAAACTTGAAATCCAAAGAGTGAACAACAAAAAAGTATATATATCCATCGCTTAATCATATTCCTTTAATTTGCATATATCCCATTCTTCAACATCTTTTTGGTCAAGCGTTGAGGACACTTTTCTTTCAGTAAGTCTCTTTGGTCAATAGTGTCATCGAAGTTTCCCTTTGAAAAAAGAATAAACGCCGAGAACCATATAATAAAAACTGATGCAAAGAGCAAAGTTTGACACATTAACAGAGATGGTATGCGGTCGAGATCGGTTATTAAAAAAGAGACGCTTATTATAAATGGCACATAATAATCTTAAAGAAAAAAAAAGTGAAATTCGAGAAGATCTTTCGTCTCGTATCTATAACAGAGGTGTCTGCCCTGTTCCGTGATCGAGGTTCCTTTCCGTTTCTGAAATGCTGCGCCAAATACCTCTATTTTCTATAAAATATTATGGCATTATGCAAGGGAAAAAAATTTAAAAACTACATTTATTCCAATTTTTAATGCATAGCTCGGGAATTCATTGATGTTAAAAAATAATCTCATTTACCTAAAATATATTAAATATGCATTTAAGCTGAGTAATATTCCATAATCAGAGTACCCTATAATTTTGACTACAATACGTTTCAGCAAGTGAATGTAATAGCTATTATACTATTCAATGTAAGCTACTCTACTACTAAAAATTTAAAATCTAAAGATTGAACAGCAACAACAAAAAAAGTATCTGTCACTTAATCATCGTTCTTTAATTTGCGTATGTCCCATTCTTTAGTGTATTTCTGGTCAAGGTTGAGGACGCTCCTCTTTCAGTATGTTTCTTGATCAAGGGTGTCATCGAAGTTTCCCTTTGAAAAAAAAAACATAAACGGCGAGAATCACCTAATAAAAACTCTTACTGATGCAGAGAGCAAAGTTTGACACACTGACATAGATGATCTGCGGTCGAGATCGGTTATTAAAAAAGTGACGCTTATTATAAATGGCACATAATAATCTTAAAAAGAAAAACAACAAAGAGAAGCCCCTTCGTCACGTATCTATAAAAGGGGTGCCTGCCCTTTTACGTGATCGGGGTTTCTTTCCGTTTTTGAAATGGTGCGCAAAATTTTTCTAAAAAATCTCTTTTCTTAAAAATATATTATGGCGTTATGCAAGGGAAAAAACTTTAAAAACTACATTTTATTCAAAATTTTAATGCATAGCCCGTGAATTCACTGATGTTAAAAAATAATCTCATTTAACTAAAATATATTAAATATGCATTTAAGCTGAGAAATATTCCATAATTATTGTACCCTATAATTTTGAGTACAATACGTTTCAGCAAGTGAATATAACTACTCTACTATTCAATATAAGCTACTCTACTACTAAAAATTTAAAATCCAAAGACTGAACAAAAAAAAGTATCCGTTACTTAATCATCTTTCTTTAATTTGCATATGTCCCATTCTTTAGTGTCTTTCTGGTCAAGGTTGAGGACGCTCCTATTTCAGTATGTTTCTTGGTCAAGGGTGTCATCGAAGTTTCCCTTTGAAAAAAGAATAAACGGCGAGAATCACCTAATAAAAACTCTTACTGATGCAGAGAGGAAAGTTTGACACACTAAAACAGATGATATGCGGTCGAGGTCAGTTATTAAAAAAAAAATTGACGCTGGTTTTAAATGGCAAGTAATAAAAGAAACAACGAAAAAAAAAAAGAAAAAACGCAACTCAAGAAGCTTCTGCGATATCAGTTAAAATTTGTTGCTTGAATCTGCAGCTGTTTTTGTGAATGAAATTAAAAGAAGAGAAAAAATAGAAATCATAGTAAATGAACATTACGCGGCTCACCTTACTATTGCGTGAAGAAAGAGTTAAAAAATGCCCGCCACTATCAGCTCTTAGAACTCAGGGAAGAAGTTTATTGTCCAATGAGATTTCAGCTTTGAGAATAAAGGCCAATGAAAGCTCACCAGGATAGGTTTTGTTTTAGAAATTTAGAGATTTAATTGGCTTTTTAGGAAGAAGTTTATTGTTGTGTTGTTTCATAAACACGCCTACACGGAATTTTAATCAAAGTCTTTGATCCAGAAATTGCGGTTTAATAATGTAGAATTAAAATGCAAAGGTTGCTGTAGAGGTAGCTTATGCTTGTGCAATAGAAGTAATCAACATTTTTGGTAAAGGTAAGACTTTTATATATACATATATATATATTTGTTTATTTGCAATTATTAAACATTATTTCTGATTATAAATGCTTTTAATTTATTTTATTTAACAATGAATATTATCTTAAGAGTACGAATTTAATGATTGATTAGCATTTGTTGTTAATCTGAAATTTCAGTTAATTTGATCTATGTATGATGTAAAGAAGATATAAAAATTTCTAAAATATATTACCGTCATGAGCTGTTTTCAGATAAAAAAAAACCTTTAAGTTACTGCATAGTTATAATTTAAATAAATATCTGCTTATATATGTATTCATTAGTGCTATTAATGATGACGAATTCGAGTAAGGAGTGAGAAGATCAGGGAATCAGATAAATTTTTGGTTATAAAAAAAAAAAGTAAAAAAAAAAAAAAGTAAAAAAAATAAAAACAATAAAAAAAATTCTACAACATTGTGTTTAATGATATTGCTTAATATGTAAATGCCTGGATTCCGATTTACAATCAATATAATATTATAATGATTTAACATTATAAAAATATAATAAATCTTTTATACTATAAATATAATAAATTTATATTTATATTTATATTTATAATTATATTATATTTACACTTAGCATTATATTATATTTATGTTTATGAATGTCATTATCATTGACATTTTATCATTTCATAAGGATTCATAATGTTTCATCTTCACTTCATATCTTTTGAATCAGTTGACCTTTCGTCATCAGAGAAAAAAAATGCAGCATTGTGCTTAATAACGTTACTTAAGATGTAAAAGCCTTAATTCAGTTCCATAATCTCCATTCAACTATTTACATGAATACACTGCGAGAGAAATTTATGTTTTTTTATTTTCTGCCAAAAACAGTAAAATAAAAATACACATATTCTGGCAAAATATTTTTTTGTTAGTGTAATAAAATTTATACGTGCTTGTATAAATGTTCATATAAGTGCTTGTATATGTGTACAAAACACGATCAGACCTTAATATGTAGGGATGCTTAAAAATATTTCACATCAGTGTTTTATAGAGATAAGGGAAGTTGGAATGAAAAATTTTGAGTTTCTATTGTATTATTTTGTAAATTATATCATGACAAGAATATAGTATTTCTATACATGTACAATGTCTTTAATGCAAGGAATAGTAATTCGAGGAACGAAAAGTCTTTATTTATTTATTTTTATTTTTTAAAGCAGTAGAGAGCTATATTTCAAAATGTTAGTATGCATATTGAAACTATTTAAAAAAATAATTTCTAGCATTTATAAGTACATATACCTGTATTCTTTTTCATGTTCACTTATTATTACCAAATTTTTAAAGTATCATACATAAATTAACACGATTTCAAGATTTTTGTAGCTTATAAATCTTGCAATTTTTGAATTTTTTTAAAAAAAAGAAATGTCTATTTTGTGACAAACATACACATTACATACATAAACATACACAATTCTCCAGAAATTGAGAATTGAAAGAAAAAATATGGAGTATTCCGAATCATTAGTTAATGGAAATATTTTAGGCTTATAACTAATTTTTGGCAGTCTTTCATATTTTCTAAAATTTGTTTCATTTGGCTCATTTATGCCCCTAAAATATTTTTACTAAATTTAATTTATCTGAAGTTTTTTTTATTATTAGGTATAATATTAGTTTTATTACATAAGACTAATACATGATATACATACATACACACATATACCTATACGATATGTTTTGACATCAAATATATATTATTTAATTTATGATAATTTTGCAAGATTTTATATTACATGTATATTTATATATTTATATATGTAATTAATAGTTATAGTTATATGTTAAATATAACTTAAATATAGCTTAATATTTGAAGTATGTTAATTGTATGTTATGGAGTTTCAAAAATATTCATTTTACGATTGATTAAAAACAAAAAATAGATTGACATTGTGTCAAATTTTCTGCCTATCACTTAATAATTAAGTTGAAGTTCTCTTATTTTTTATTGCATAATGAAGACGTTTTAATGAAAACAATAGGATATACTATAAATGAATTTGTGCCTTTCACTTTTCAGTAATTTTATAAAATTTCAAAACAAGTATTTGTTTTGATTTTCCATATTGAAATGTTATAAAAATATTATTTTATACATTTTTTATATTATTTATTATTTTATACATTTTTAAACACTTCAATATTTTTATATTGAAATGTTATAAAAATAATAAGCATCCATTGATTTCATTTTATATATAGATAAATAAATAAAAGTATAAACTGAAAAAACTTATTTTTATATCATTATGTTTTACTTGTATTGAGATATTCATCTAGAATAGATGGACAATTTTATTGTGGAGGTCTTACTGATTAAAATTAACATATTTATATCATATAAAAATAAACGTATAAATTTTTTTACAAAAATGAATTACTTTATTAAGAACATTTGTTATATTGGTGCATCCAAAGCATATTAATTTAAATGAAATATATTTTTTTAATTAAAGATAAACGACAACAAGCGATAGCGTTTACTTTGACATTATGTTTTTCTTAGAGTAATTTTTATTTATACCTTAAAATAGTGTAATTCGACAAATGAAAACTGAAAACCCTTCAATTTCAGATTTTTTTTAGCGAAAGAACTTTTTTATATACTTTGAAAATTATACAAACATTAAGTTTTAAGTTACTTAGTTGTATCCAATGAATCTCACCATCCCTATTCCTCTGCATCTTTTTCTTACATGGAGAACACGGCTCTATCATTAAAAAGAACTGGAGTGCTTACTCCTTTTCCCTATTTAAATTAAGTTTGTGTTCTTATTTGATAATTGCCAAGATAATTTAGGTGCAGGAAGGGTAATTCGCAATGTTTTTATAGCATTTATTTTGGTAATAATTGTAACCGTTAGATAAGAAATCCCTTTATCATGTTATAGAGATTTTCCTTCGATAATTATTAAAATAATCAGATAAAAACAGAATGCAAATCTAAGTTGGAAACTTTAGCCCTACATTGAATTATAAGATTATTGTTAATGTGTTTGCCAGTTTTAAACATTTACTTTGACTAAATATAACAGCATTTTTGTTCAAAAATATTACTCTTTCCTTCCAAAATAAATAAATAAAATAATAATAATTATAAATAAAATTGATATTTTATGGTATGATGTAGTAAGAAGAAAGTTGTGGCATTTTGAAAACTGATTGGCGATTGAATAAAAACTAAATAGAAAAAAAAAAGCCAAAAATTATATGTCTAATTAAAGAGTTGACAACGTGATATTATTCAATTTAATTTGCTAAGACCCTTTGATTATAGACCAGGATTGGTGACTAATTTTATATACAATCGTACTACAATTTACAAAAGTACAAAAGTTTTTCTTTGCGGTAGATTTCTCTTGAAAATATCTTACACAGTGAAAAAACAAAGACAGATGTTACTTAATCTAAGCAAATACAATATAATCATGAACGAAAATATACAATAACCTATTCAGAGTTACCAACAATTCCAAAAAGCGTTCCTTTATCTTTAAAAATCTCAGAAACCAATATATTTACGTTATTTAAGAAAGCGTTTATAAAAACAAAGTTTCTTGTGCTGCCTATACTTTTCGGAAATGTTTCGGAATAGTTTTTACAGTGTTTTAATTTTGTTTTTTTAACCCGGAATATAGCTTTTTCTCACGCTTTCAATTCTCAAGTAAACATTTTCATGTTCAACAAACATGTTTTACAGACAAACTTGATAAATTAACAGCATTGACATCAACATTAACATTCTTTTTACGTTGTTACTCTTGATATACTTGTATAAATAGTATACTTGATATACTTGTATATACGTTGATACTACTTGTATAAATTCAATTACACAGATGAAAATGATTAATTGAGAATTGATCGCATCCTAAAAGTCGATATTCCGGTTTAAGAAAACTGATTAAATAGAAAAATGTGTGGCAGAAAAAAAAGGAAAGAAAATTTCTAATTAAAAAAATTACAACAACCATTGGGAAAATGCAGAGGGATAGCGGGGCAGTGTTCGGACTCTATCATAACCTTTATCTCGTACTATAAGACATATTTAAAAAAATATTAATTTAGCCCCCCCCCTAAAATACCCCCTCTCTTATAGCAGACCTATTCCCCCCACCCTACTATAACATAGTTTCCCCACTCTAGCTATTCCACTCACCTATTATAGTATGATCTCGGCAGCAGGCGGTGTTACCACCGCGTCGCTGCCAACGCCTGCTGCTGATGCAGAAGTTCCATTCCCTATCATCTGACTTCCCGTTTGGTATCCGAAGGTAGAATACACCGAAATATCCAAATATGATGCCAACTTTAGGTGTTAGCATTGAAATGTTTAAAGTTTGGTACAATTTCTATTTGTAGACCATCCCCTAAGCAAAATTTAAGTATTGCTTTAACTCTTGTTTAGATTGATGTCTGAGCTAAAGGTATTTTGAGGGAATTAAAGTTGAAGACCACGTTTTTTGCTTTATAAAACGATTTCTCATTCAACGTCAATTTTTGAATTCGGCTTTTTTTCATATCTGATAATTTGCATCTATCCTTTTTGTAACTTTAACATTTTTGTAACGATTTTATGCATTTCTATTGCCTTTTCAAAGAAAAATTCTTCTAAAAATACATAATTTCGTTAAAAACGCTTAAAAAAATGAAGTGACGACGTCAAAAGGTCCATTCTCGACCGAAAACAACAACCATTTTCCCAATGGTTAAAAAAATTCTTGAAATTATACTGATCTCTGAGGTTCCTAATGATAAAGAATAATAATTCGGAATAGGTTAATGTGTATTTTTGTTTGTTGCTTACATTATATTTCCGTAAATTAAAAAACATTTTTTTTTTTAAAAGCAGGTAAGTATTTTTGGCCGCCAATACTTCCAGGAAGTAGTTATTTAATAAAAAAAAAACCATCAGACTGAATTTTCTTTATCTTTAATGAAACTTCTTGCAAAAAAATCGCCTGTTAAAATATTATTTGGATTTCATTCTGTAAATTTAAAATAAAAATTCTAAAAAAGTCATTATTTTCGAAAAATGACTAGGTTAACGGTTTATCCCAAATAATTATCACGATATGCAATTGCATTTATTAGCATTATTAAACCCCAAGGACGACAGATTTCATTAAAATGTAAAGGAGTTACATATTTTCAATGACAGATATTTTTTAAAAAAGGTTAATGAAATTCGGAAGAATAATTAAAGCAATTTGTGTTATCATTAACCTTTTCTTTTGCAAAATTCCCCTCAGATTTCGTTCGCTTGGCATAAAACGTTAATTAGTTGGTATGAAAAATTCAATTCCAAAACATTATTAGAATAGATCTGAATTCCAACGAGATAGTGTAAAAAAAATCCTTCTTCTTTTTTTTTCCTCTGTAAATATTATTTCTACAAAGCGTGGAAAATTTTTCTTATCTTAACAAAATTTTTTTTATCTTGTTTATTCAACGGCAAAATGTTTTAGAACTTACTTTTGTAAATGGAAAACAAAATTGCTGTTAGGTTGTAAGAAAACTTTATTTCACTTGGGATATTCAAAAGAAAGAGATACTTCAAAATGAAAACCAACAGGGAAAACATAAAACTTAAAAAAAAAAAAAAAAAAAAATTACGACTTCTTTAGATATGCATAAGAAGCATAGAAAGTTATATTATACATAAAGGTGTTTGTAAGTTATTTTATTATTCATATTAGTTAGTTTTTCAACTCTTCACAGATTCTAGCATGAATTTCATTACTTTTGCAAAATGTATATTATTACAGACAGTTTTCCTTAAAAAACTGATAATGTAAAAATATAATAAGCTAAATATCCATAATTTGTGATAATAATTTATGTGCAAAAAATAACAAAATCTTCGCTATCGTTAAAATGCTTAAATATTCTAAAATTCTTATTGTTTATTCATAAGTATTCACGAAAGATTAAATTATTTTAGAAGATAAAGAAAGTTGCCTGATTAAAAAAATTCATTTTATAATTGATTATACTTGTTAATTGTTTTTATTTTTATTTATCTATTTTAAGAGAACATGTATGATTTCTATAAAATAAAATTAACACTTAAAAAGAGAAATTATTACTTAAAAAATAAATATGTTGGATTTCAAATATCTCCCTTTTTTCCTCATGCCTAAACATGTTACTTGAATTTGAAGCATCAGCCTAGCTGACTTTGGTACAATATTATCTTTTTCATTATGTTATTATGTTAATCTATTATAAAACTTAAATTATTATGTAAAATTTTCAAGTAATTATCCGCCATAGGAAATAATGTATTTGAAATTTGGTTATTTATTTTATTCAAATTACAATTGGGGTATAGATAATAATGAATATGAATTTTCGATAAGACCCTGTAAAATATTATGAAAGTACATTGGCCATTTTTATCAGGATAATGCATGATAATATAAATTTCCTGATAGTATTTGAAAGTTCTATCTATATGAAAAACGTGTTCAAATTTCATAGAAAATAAAATATTTTTATGAAGACCACATATTTAATGTACTCCAATATTTTATATCGTCCTGAAAACGGATTACGTTAGATGCGATGAACATTTTCAGAAAAAAAGCATTATGGCAGAACATCAAATTGAATTTTTCTTGCAATCTATATAGTTTTTCGAAGCGACTTAGAAAAAACAATAACAACAACTTCTGTTTTAGACCGTTATGCATGTATGTATGTTTGAAAATTTATAAACAAACTTACCGGATTTGAATGAAACTTTTTACATTACATTTCTAATATACAAGAAAAGTTTTTAGCTAGGTTTCGCCTGAAGTTCTCAATGTTTATTCAGTTGTTCTTCTTACTTAATGTACCGACGCGAAATATAAAGTTGTTGGTTTGTTTCTGACTTTCTAAGCTCAAACCATTATAGCCAAGACATACTAATTGGTACGCAAAAAATAAATCAATAAAAGTCAGTGACTTGAAGTCGGTTTTATTTAGTTATTTATTAAAATACTTGTTAATGTTGATTGTACCCGGTAAATTCAGTTTGACTTGGTTCTGTAAAATGATGGGAATGTTACTATGATTGTTTCTCTTCAACAATGCATTAAATTTGAAAATTGGTATACGCCATATTTGCCAGTTGAAATGTACTTGAACAAACAGAAAAATAGGCAAACCATCATCTAATACCAGTAACATCTAATCGAAGCAATCTTGAAAATAAACCCTTTTCCAAAATGAAAAAAAAAAGTAAGTACATTCATTTCAAAATTACAAGAGAATGTGCAGGATACATGTCATATGGGTGATATGTATGAAAATAAAATGTACAAGGTATATGTAAAAAAATATGAGAAGATATTCCCAATAAAGGAATTTAGTAATTCTTTTTCGATTAAAAATGGTTAGTAATATAGCATAATTCTTTCTGTTGTAAAAATTACTTCTTGATTAATTTTTATTTATTTCACCACAAATATTATTGAATAATTAAACATTCTTAGAATATTTAAAAGTGATGCAACAAAATTTAGATACAAAATATATAATATGATACGGGTATCAATGTAGTCTGAAAATATTGAATGATCAGTATTTTATCATAAACCAAAACGTTCAACTTTCGTAAAATAAAGCAACAGTTTTGATAAATTATTCACATTTTTTTGTGCGATTAATTCCTTGCATATTTAATACACTTGTATCAAATCACTGTAACGTGTTAACGATGAAGTAGTGCAACTTTTTCACTTTTATTTGCAGACAAAGAATTAGAAATTGTCTAAATGGAAATTTTCCATAATTTCTTGAGACTCATGTCTATTATAATAGGCATTTGATTTTTTTTTTGTGCTTAACTTATTAAATCCTAGTATATATATGTATTAATACTGCCCCACATATTTTTTTTTTGGTGACTAAATTAAAATTAAGGAAAGCAATTTTTCTAAGTTAAAAAGAGGGAACAAAAAATATGTTACTTTTCTTTTAATTGAAGTATAGCCAGCAATATATTTTAGGCAAAGCTTGGAAAGATAAATTCGACTGTCCTAATTATAGTTTTGTTCACTAGTATTTCAGTTAGTAACTTCAAATGATTTGATTTTTTTTTTTTTTTTTTTAATTTCTAAGAGGATAAAATTTTGGTTACTTTTTAAAATCTAGTAAGCATGTTTTGTGTTTTTAAAAATAATGAAATTAAATCATTTTTAACAGGATATAATTTGATAAATGAAAAAAATGAAAGCTATTATCTTTGATTACTTTCTAGAACAGTGTAATTACAAGCTTTTTCGAAATAATCCTAGTTTAATATTTGTATATGTCGTAGGCTAATTGCGAAATCCGTCTCTTTGCAAAGAGCCTAGGTTGTTTGCTAAGAGACGGGATAATTGGAGAATCATCTTCCTTTCTCCAATCAGCCTGATGTTTTTCAGGCTTATTGCAAAGAGACTAGAGAGCATTAGACTAATGAAAAAATGACACTTGTTTCACAGTCAATCAGATTTTCATCAGCTGTTTGTCCAAATATCCCCAACCCGACCCGAAAAAAAGTTCGATTGAACCGAAAATCTATCCGAACAGGACAAAATAATTTCTTGTCCTTTTTGGTTCAGTTTTCGGTTCGATGAACTTTTTTAGGGGTTTGGGTTGACTTTAAACGGAAATTTCAGGTTTGGGTTGGATTCGTGTTGACGGAAATTATTTTGCCCTGTTCATATCGGTTTACAATTGGATGGAACTTTTTTTGGGTTCGGGTTGACTTCATATTCAATTTTCAGGTTCGGGTTGGTTTGAGTGTTGACGGAAATTATTTTGTCCTGTTCGGATCGTTTTTAGGTTCGATAGAACATTTTTTGGGTTCGGGTTGATTTTAAATTAAATTTTCAGGTTCGAGTTGGGTTGCGTGTTGACGGAAATTATTTTGTCCTCTTCGGATCGGTTTTCGGTTCGATGGAACTTTTTTTTGGATTCGGGTTGTATTCAAATTGAATTTTCAGGTTCGGGTTGGTTTGCGTGTTGACGGAAATTATTTTCTCCTGTTCGGATCGGTTTTCAGTTCGATGGAACTATTTTTGGATTCGAACTGGCTTCAAATTGAAATTACAGGTTCGGGTTGAGTTGCGTGTCGACGGAAATTATTTTGTCCTGTTCAGATCGGTTTTCGGTTCGATGGAACATTTTTTGGGTTCGGGTTGATTTCGAATTGAATTTTCAGGTTCGGGTTGGGTTGCGTGTTGAAGGAAATTATTTTGTCCTGTTCGGATCGGTTTTCGGTTCGACGGAATTTTTTCGGGGTTCGGGTTGACTTCAAATTGAATTTTCAGGTTCGATTTGGATTGCGTGTTGACGGAAATTATTTTGTCCTGTTTGGATCGGGTTACGGTTTGATAGATTTTTTTTTGTCAGGTTCGGAACGGGTTGAGGGTTGATTTCATAATGAATTTTCATGTTCGGGTCGGGTACAACACGATATTTGGACAAACAGCTGGTCAAAATCTGGTTGACTGTGAAACGAGTGGTCATTTTCCAATTAGCCTAACTCCCTCTAGGCTCTTTGCAATAAGCCTGAAAAACATCAGGCTGATTGGAGAAATGAAGATGATTCTCCAATCAGCGCGGCTCTTTACAAACAGCCTACGCTTTTTGCAAAGAGCCGGATTTCGTAATTAGCCTATGACATATATATAGTCTGTCTTTAATATTTACCTTTTTATTAATTGATAAAATGAAAGTAAGTTTAAATTTCTATGGTTGCCCTGTCCAAAGCACTCGCACATTTTCACCAAGTTCCAAAGTATGTCTCCAGTCAAAAATTCATAACATTTTTTATACAGCTATATGTACATGTGTATATCTAAATATATTTGTATATATGTATACCTGAAATAATTTCTGTGAATCTATAAACATACAAATCAGATTAAAATTATGGAATTCCACACACAAAAATATTGGTTATTCAGAACACTAAATTTATATAAGTGTTAAAATATTCTACTTGTGCTGTAGTTTAATTATTGTGAGCTTTTATAGGTATTGATGAATATTTAAAATTTTTATTGTGAAGAGATAGTATTGTCCAAAACTCTATTTTTCTGAAAATCTACGAGTTCAGAAAAATAAATTTAAATAACTATGCACTTCAAAGTAACAATGACTTCGAATGTGTCATAAATTTCTCTATAGTCTCTCAATGTATTTAAATTTAGATATAATTGAATTGTTTGGAAATCAAATAAATGCAGCAATTTTTGAAGTTTGAAAATAACAACGTTTTCTTTTTGTTTGAAAAAAATATACATATAAATATAGATGAACATTTTTAGCATTAGTAATAATCTGAAAAAAGTACGCATTAGCATTCCAAGTTTCTTAAATATTTTATATTCAAAAAGTCATGATTAAGCTTTTGATAATAGAGTCAATATAATAGTTAATAATTATAGATAGTTAATAATACATACTAATAGATAGTAATAAAATTGATAATAGATAACAAGCTTTTGACAGAGGGAGGAAATTTGAGAATGAATATAATATGTTTTAACTCAATATCTACAGATTTGATTATACAAAAAATTTATTTGTACATAAATTTTCTATTTTTAAGTAAAATATCTGCAATAAATATCAGCATGCAGCTTAGGAGTTAAGTTGAACTTAAAATTTAAATTCATTTGTAGGTAGAGGTTAAAGTTGACCACATTTTTTCAACTGAGTCAAAAATGTATTTAAGACAGAATTCGAACCTGGGACTTGGCCACCTGAATTAAGTACTTCGGATTGAAATCTCATATGTATAATTAATTAATTAAAAATTAAACTGTATGAAAAATACTTTGTTAATTAATATTGTTGTTAACATCAATGTTTTTTATTGCATTGAACTAACACAAATTTCTTGCATATTTTATTTCAGATAATTCATTCAGACTATATCTGAAGCTTAATCCAAAATGCAATTGCTGAACGACGAGCAATCGAACAGCTATGACCTCGCTTCGATATCTCCGACCGTATTCGACGAATCCGACCACGACGTTACTGAATGGTGCGACTTTTCGCAAAACGCTCAATTCCTGTCCAATCCATTAAACGAAAGTCTTCCATTAAGTGACGACAACATTGCTGATGACGAAAGTTCGCTTCCCAGTGATTTAGCTTCCATACCATTTGGAAGTCTGTTATCACCATCTGTAGATTTAGACTTGAGTACTTGTTCTTCACCTTTGTTTTTTGATGATGACTGTGATGTCGATACCATGGATGAAGATGAAAGTATGAATTTGACTGTTTCATGCAAAAAAGATAATGACTCTGGATTCGATGAAGAATCAGTGATGAGTGTTCGTTTTGATGAACAGTATAGTCTAAAATCTGTTGAAGAGATGTCAATTTCAAATGAAAATATTATTGGCAATGAACCAGAACTCAATGAAGAAATGTGGGTTGGCCCACTAAACATGACTTGCATTAAAAAGGAAATAAATGAATCTGCGAATGAAAATGTAAGTTGCCGCAATGTGAATACGATATTGCGTAACCAGTTACTTAGACGTAATCGTCGTTTTGAAGAATATAACTTTTCTGAACACGTTTCAGATAATATACCCGAAATATCAGAGTACAGCGAAACATTTGACAAAAGAAACACTATTGAATCCGTCCCATATAGTCATTCATTACAAGACGACAATGATCCTTCCACTGTATATCTAGACATATTAGACTATAATTCTAAACTCTTAAAAAACTCCCTTAAAGAAAGTGAAGAAGACTCGGAAATGAGCTGCAGCGATAGCTCAAGATTAAAACTTGAAAACGTATGCAATTCAAACAACTTACCCTTATTAACAACAATCAAGAAAGAAAAAACTTTTGAATCGTGTGCTGAGGCGTCTCATAATACTAGTTTTTTAAGTAGACACCCATTTTTAATAAGACCGATGCCTAAATTATCGCAACCAAATACCAATCACTCTGCAATTGAAACTTTAAATTCGACCAAATCTTCCTCACCAACATATGTATGTTTATGGGTTGACTGCAAGATAACTTTTCCGAATCAGAGTTCTTTGGTGAGACACATAGAAAAATTCCACGTCGATCAAAGGAAAAGAGAGGACTTCAGTTGCTTATGGATTGGTTGCCCCAGAAAACTAAGGCCTTTCAACGCTCGCTATAAGCTTTTGATTCACATGAGAGTTCATTCAGGAGAAAAACCAAATAAATGCATGGTAAGAAAAATATTTTTTATATGTATTCATTGAATTGTTTTGTCGAGCATTTATAATTTAATATTGCATTTGAAATTAATAAATCATTTCCGTGTAACTGTATTAATAAGTTAAATATTACGTTGTTCAAGAAACTTATATGGCACCTTGTCGGGAACCGTATAAGAGACCCATACTACTTTGTGCTTTTTTAAAATTATTAATATTTCCAGTTGGTTCTTCAAATAAATTTGAAATATTCGCATAACATCATGGTCTTTTCCCGGTAAAAAAGAGAGACAAGTAATATAGCATTTTCCTATAAGAGCGTATTACTAGTAGTTCATGGAAAATTTGTTTTAATTTTTAATACATAACATTTTTAAATTCATCAATCACTCTTCAATTCAAACTTTAAATCCAACCAAATCTATCACACCAACATATATATGTTTATGGGTTGACTACAAGACAACTTTTCCAAATGAGGGTTCTTTGGTGAGACACATAGAAAAGTTCCACGTCTATCAAAGAAAAAGAGAGGACTTCAATTGTTTCTGGATTGGTTGCCCCAGAAAACTAAGGCCTTTCAACGTTTGCTATAAGTTTTTGATTCACATGAGGGTTCACTCAGGGAGAAATACCAAATAAATGCATGGTAAGAAAAGTATTTATGTATATTAATTGAACTGTTTTGTCGAGCATGTATAATTTAATGCTACATTTGAAGTTGGTAAATCATTTCCGTGCACTGTAGAATTGTGTTAAGTCAAGGTTGTTGGTCAGTGAGATCTCTTTGCTTATATTAAACCTATGAAAGTTGAACGCAATTCGTATTTGGAAAATATCTCCCCAGGAAGTTGATATTTTCAACTTATTTTTCTGTGTACTCTTCTTGAAAGATATCTCATATTTAGTAACTCATCTTTATCATACATTTCTCTATAAAATTTACAGTTGTCATGTTTGATATGCAATAGTGTTTTTTATTATGACGCGATACAATCAAAATGTCACAATAAATTCAATTACGGTAGCAGCGGCGGCGACAGCAGCATTAGGTGCTTTTTTTTAGAATAGAGAGATACTAAAATACTTGTAAAGCGAAGTATTTTAGTTATTAGAAATTTCATTCTTGTGTTGATTTGGTTGCCTAAGAGGGACTGCTCAGACAAGGAAACCAAGTCTGTAGAGCAAAGTATCCCTCCCGGTGCCTTTATTAAGGTCTTAAAAAAAGTTACAGTGTTCAGCCCCAGCTGATGCCGCCGGAAAACGCGACAATGAGCGGCAAAACATAAACATAAGAAAGAAATAATGCAAACAGTTGGACTACCAGTGGACCCATGTGAGGATTTCGCATGGCAGTCTAATTTTTAACAATATCTAATAATTTTTAGATGCAGGTTTAAACTTTTAAAGAAAAATTAAGGATATAAATATCTGCAAACAACATTAGTCAAGCCAGAAAATCGTCTCATTTATTCCATTAACTTTACAGTAAAAACTGATTAAAGATAGCAAAAGGCACGCGCGAGGAAAAAAAAATTAACAATCGTATTTTAACTGCATTAAAAGATGACGTCATCTGCTTCTCGAAAAACATGAAAGAAAGAAAACTAAATTGAATGCAGTTAAAATACAATTCAATCTAATATTACAAAGCATGCCTTTTATTCTACACCTGAAATACCACTGCTTCGATCAATCAATGCTGCCTTTTTCTTCTAAACATTTCAATTTCAATTTTGCTTTTTAACCATAAATATAAAATAAACCCATGCGGAGGAATCATACTTAATCTTTTTTGCACACGTATTTTTTTTATAATCATTGTTGAGCAGCGTATAATGCGGTATTTTATTTTTCTGGCACCACTAATTTGAGAAAAACCTTTCATTTCCTTTATGAAAACAATGCGGATTTAATTTTTAATTAACAGAAATTTTTAATCAAAAAAACATGTTTTAACGAAATGTGAGTGTACTATGTCAGAAGCCGCTGCAAGAACCTTTCGAATAGTACCTCATTCATGGTTGTGCTTTTAGTAAATTCATAGAAAAAGGGATGTTGACAGCAGAAATAAAATTAGAATAAATCTTGCAGAAAATGCCAAGACATTAAGAACTTTGTCTTCAGCAACAAAAATAGTAATAATAAAAAAGTTATGTTAAAAAATTAATAAAAATATTTTAAAAAAAATTATATGTAATGTTTATTATTCTTATTAAAACATGTTTGCTCGTTTTTCAGGGTTCCGTACTTAAAAAATAAAATCGGAATCATTATAAGATCACTCCTGCGCTGTCTGTCCGTCTGTCGGACCCTTTTTCTCGTAAACTATGGGACGCGGAAAGTTCAAAAACTTGGGAAAGTTATAAATCCTTTTTACCCACATATTTTTAGATTATTAGCCATTCACAAGTATGTTTAGGAAAAAATTAGGGGGGTAATTAAGTTACTAGGAAAAAAAAAATGTTTTCTTTTTGTCTATCGTGTCAGGTACCTTGTGAAAGATCTCGTAATGCGAACTCAAAAATATATTTGTGTTAATTTTGGGTAATATATTTTCCGAGATATCATCGAAAATGCAATGAAAAAAAATCCTCCCCCCCCCCTCTATTTTTGAATCTACTGAAACTAAAAATATGAAAAAATTAGGGGTAGTAGAAGTTTATATAAACCTTGCAGGAATAGAGTTTTCTTACGTTCTATAGTTTTGAGAATAACGCATTTTTTCGTTACACACAAACTTTACTTTTCGGGCGGTCAGCGGGGGAGTTGACGGGCGCTCGAGGTATCTATAGAAGGATATTTTATAATAATTTTCGTAAAATTTTTTTTGTCGATAATTAGCCGAGATATTAATTAAGTTACTTGAAAAATAAATTTTCGTTTTACGTATCTGAAGGGTATCGTTCGAAAGATCTCGTAACATCGAACTCAAAAATATATTTGTTTTAATTTTAGGTAATATATTTTCAGAGATATCGTCGAAAGTACTGAAAAATATGCCCCCCCCCTCCTATTTCCGAATCTACTGATACTAAATTATGAAATAATTAAGGGTAGTAAGAGCTTATTAAATAGTAACTAATAAATTAAATGTACGGAAACCTTTGTGCGCGAGTTATACTCGCACTTGATCGATTTATTTTTTTAAAAGAATAGTTTAATTAAAATGGTTATTTAAAAGTTGAATTCTTTGTTTGCTGTCACTAGTTACAAACAAACTGTAACAACTTAAAAGAGAACTTTGTAATTGTATTCAGTTAAACATGTGTATTTACGGGTTAATAGCCTGAGGAATCGTTAAAGATTTCGCTATTTACAGCAGCATTTTTGATTCTGATTATTTCAGTGCTTAAGCGATTACACATCCATTAAATTTGTGTTTTATTTATATTATTTTATTTATTTAGTTATTTACTGACGGAGTTTTAACTTTGTTATGGAATATTAGCTGGAAACAAACGTTGAGCCATTTATATTATTTTATGTCCACATAGCAGCGAAAATAATAAGAAAAATGTTTATTGGAAATTAATTTAAACCCATAAAAAATAAGTAAACTGAGATGCAGGTTTCAAACAAATTGCATTTGAAAGTACATTTTCCCCTGTTCGACGTTATGAAAATTGAAATTGTGCGATATTTATAAGTTGATAAATTTTCGATAAAAGCAAAATTGATTTATCAAGTCCCTGATGTCGATATGACGTCATGGTTACTTAGTGAATGCTTTTTCTTTATAATATAGATAGATACTAAAAATATGGGGTGCTCAATATTTTTGACCAAGCCTGTAGGCTTTACAAAAGTATATTCATACATAAGTTGATTTTTTTTGTGAAATTTTTTAATATTCCAAAAAAAAATTGACAACTAATGTGAGCACCTCACTTAAATAACGTGAAATGTTGAATTTTCAGCTTATTTCAACGGATTTGTTAAAAGTAATACTGTGGTTTGGACTAGAAAAACGTCTTTGTTCGTTTTAACCGAAAGAGGGTAAAATATACGAAATTATATAATTCGAAAATTTTTATATTCTTATTTCGGAAAATTGCATTCATCTGTTTCAAATTTTGATGTTTTCTGTTTCATTTGTTTCTTAAATTACCATTCATCCTTAAAAATGTACTGTTCAAGGAACTTTAAAATGTAAAATTACGCAACCTAAGTTATGCGGGTGAAAGTAAATATCCAATATATTGAAAATATTTCTTAATGTAATCAGAGGTTTGCTTATGTAAGAACCAACTCTCATTTCTGATTTGAAGGAAATATCAATATTTAGATTACACAAGTTTAAAGATATTTTATCTATGATTTATTCAGTTACTAAAATCAATCTTTTAAAGAAGAATTTTATTTTTCCATGTTTTAAAAATCCCATTAGATATGAGATACTCAGATAAGACATTGATTTTATTGTATTATCATGAAAAAGTAATTTGTAATTAAACAATACAATATTTGAATCAGACCAACCTTTTTAAAAATTGATTTGGTGTAATAGTACACAAACACTTAATTTAAAGTACTAGCCTTTAAAAATAAATCTATCTATCTATCTATCTATATCTATATATATATATATATATATATATATATATATATATATATATATATATATATATATATATATATATAACTGTTATTTATTAAATGCGACATAGAAATTTACTTAAGTTAAACGTATAAATGAAATTACAACAAAAAAGCACTCATGAGGGAAAATTCCATTCTTGGAGAAATCAGTACATCGCAGTATTATGCAGTAAAATGTGACAGAAACATTAAAAAACTGGTTCTAATACGGAATATGTCCACCCCGGACTTGAATGTATTGGCGGCATCGATTTTCCATGCTCTCAATTAAGTTGTCGGACACCGAAATAGGTAACACTGACCAGACTTGGAGTAAGCCTTGTTCCAGCTCATTTAATGACCTTGGAGGAGGACTTAAAGCCGTAACCTGTCTTACAAGATAGTCCCAAAAATGTTCTATCGGATTCAAGTCTGGAGAGTGAGCTGGCCATTCCATTCTCTCAAAACCGTGATCCTCAAGATAATCCTCAACAACCACAGCTCAGTGTGGTCTCGCATTATCATACATTAGAATGAAACCATTGCCAATAGCACCGGCATATGGGCGCACATATGAATCAAGGATCTCATCCAGATATCTCGCACCAGTCACAGTTCCTCCATGGAACACATGCAGGTCAGTGTGGCCTACGAGTGAGATCCCTGCCCAAACCATGATTCAACCGTTTCTGTACCTGTGTGTTTCGACAGTGTTTGATTGATGGTATCGAGTGCATTGTTCTCTCCAGATCAGAAGACGTCCTGAATCGCTTCCCAGTATGAATCTAGACTCGTCTGTGAACAGTACAGAAGCCCACTGTTGTCTGGTCCAGGAAACATGTTCTCTTGCCCAACATAAGCGGGCCCTTCTCTGTCGTCTGTTGAGGGGGCGGGCACACACAACTGGTCGCCTTGAATAAAGACCTGAATTGTGAACACGTATTCGCACCGTAGTAGCGGAGATTCCCTGATGCTGCAAAGTGGTCTGCAATGAGTTGCGGCACAGTAGTGCGTCTTCTCATTCGGGCCCAAAGAGCTAGGAAACGGTCTTCTGCAGGTGTTGTAACACGTGGGCGGACTAGAACATGTCTTCTCGACACAGAATCTTCGGATTCATACTGATCCCAGAGTCGTTGGACTACACAGCGAGACACATTGAGCCGTCTAGTAGTATCGGCCTGTGACAACTCCATTTCCATCCATCCTACCGCCCGCCACCTTAATGAATCGGGCAAACGACTTCTTCTAGACATTTCTAGACTCTACTGGCTGTTACGAATAAAACTGACAACAATAGTTCGAATACAACAAAACTTACACGCGAAATTACGAAAGCTTTGTAATTGCATATTTTTCTCTCATTCACAAATACCTATTCTTTTCTATAAAATAAAAGTGGTAGCTGTAATTTTTGCGTAATTTTTTTAAAGCTCATTATTGTCATTCATATAAACTATGAAATTTAATTTGACTGCCATTTTTTGGCTGGTGAGCTTCGAAAAACATGTTGTACCTTAACTTTTGGAGGCCAGTGTATATTACACTCTTTTTAGACAATCACTAAGAGCCTTAAACTTCAACGTAAAAAAATAAAACACACACACACATATATATATAAAAGCTTTCTGATATATATATATACAGGGTGTTCCAAAATTCGACCGATAAATTAAGAGGGGTGATAGAAGGCTTCAAGAGAATGAAAACTTACTATAGAACATTGGGTCGCAAACCACGTTTAGTGGGAGAAAATCGCAAAAAATAGTTATGAAGGGTGTGACGTCGAGCGGAACAAAAAGGGCCAATAATAAGTAGAAAAAGATTTATATGACGTCAAGCATGATTACAATGCACTGCAGTTCAATGTAAGAAAGGAGACGACAACACATTTTTATAGAAATTGTTTGAAGTTGTGGCCACGAAGGTCATTGCACAGCCAACACCGACGGACGAAGGATTGACAGACGCGTTAAAATATATTCCTGTAAAAATGTCCTCCTTTCTGACGTTGAACTGTAATGCATTGTAGTCATGCTTTATGGCAAATAAATGCTTTTTCTACTTTTTATTGGCCTTTTTCTTCCACCCGACGCCACCCGTTCATAAATATTTTTGTGATTTTCTCCCACTAAACGCGATTTGCGAACCCATGTCCCGCGGTAAGTTTTCATCTTCTTGATGTCTTCTATCACCCCTCTTAATTGGTCGGTCGAATTTTGGAACACCCTGTAAATATATATATTACACTCATCTTAGACGATCACTTAGGATTCATAGGATTATATAGGATTTCCTCCTCAATTTGTCAATTATTGCTGTAACTTTTTGAGTTTTCACGATATTTTACTGGTCTTTTTATATGAGTTGCCCTATAGTATTGACTATCAAATCGTGACAAAAGATATTTGCTATAGTTCGCGCATGCGCAGTTAATATTTATTTCATAAAAATACCTATATATCATCAAATATTCAATATTTTAATATTTTAATCACAGTACACTATTTCTACGATTTTTTGTCAAATTTTTGGAAAGCAGTGTTACATTCGGCTGAAAACTCTACATGCTATAAAAAAAACCTTTTGACTTTTTCACAGAAACGTTAACATCTTCACAAATATACGTGCTATGCTTACACAAATGCACACAAATTTGAACAGGACCTACATAATTATTTGCTACAGTGACAGACCATTTTTAGCATCTTTTGTTACTTGGGTGATCGAAAATATTATTATTTTATTATTAAAATTATTAATGCCTCCTCCCCCCATAATTGTCCTCGCGACAAAATCTTCACGGAAAAACATGAAGTCAAACATGTTCTTTACATCCTCAAAGTTCAAGGGAATTTCCTCACGAGTTTCAGTAAATATTCGACGAAAGGTCTGAAATCGGTCACTGCCCCTTAATTTCAGGACATCAGTGTATATACGAGGACGTGAGTTTCGAAACGCGCTTAATCAAAAAAATCAAATTCGAGGAAATCGCGAAAAATCTCTGACTGCTTCCATTGGTTTTTATTGTAAACCAAGAATTTAAAACGCCAGAAATACATGCTAAAACTAGTTTTTTTTGCGAATTGTAGCGTTTTTTCAGTGAAGATTTACCAATGGAACAGATTGTTAGAGAAAACACGATTTTTTAAATTTTACATATAGCGAGTTTCGAAACTTACGTCATTATATATATTTAAAATGAAAACACATGTGAAAAACAAAGGATGAGATATTAATATGTACATATAGAAATGTATATATAATTTAAAGTCCTGTACTCAACCCGAAATACTTCAACTCGAACCCGACCTGCAACTCGAAATGGAAGGGAATAAATCAAGGTTTTAATGCAATTATGAAAAGTAATCTTCTGTTATATAGCTTTAATACCAATTTCCTTTTTTATACAGAAAAATGAACTTATCTATATTCTTTAATATTCAAATATAATAAAACCTCTAAATAGTGGACACCTCGGAGTTGTTCAATAGAGTCCTGCATCGAGTCGGGTTGTCCCTAATTTTTTTTTCGAGTTGCGGTGACTCTAATTTTCTTTCTGCGGTTCGGGTTCACTCTAGAATGTTTCTTGTAGTTCAGATTTACGTTTTTGCAAATCGTGTTGTTGAGATTTTCACAAACAGTTTGAGCAGAACTATGTTTCAGATGAAAATAAATACATATTTGAATATGAATGAGAAATATATATATATATATTAAGTTTACCGCATTAAAATAAAATGTGTATAGGAAATGCGATCATAGATTATTCTTTCTTTATGGTACAGTTAAACCCTCCTTTTTTTTTCTCTCAAAATACTAAAAAATATTCCAATATTTCGTTTATGATACACACAAAAACACATGTATTTTATTTGTGATAGTTTATGTACACGCACACACACACATTACGTGTGTGCAGATTCAGAGGTGTCCCCTATTCAGAGGTAAAAACATACAAAAATATATGCGTTAGAAATTGGAAAAATGTTCGCTAAATAGAGGTGTCAGCTATTCGGGAGTCTCCATTATGGAAGTTTTATTGAATATAAATTTTTCATCTGAAAATCATTTTGGACATTCTTTTAAAAAATCGGGGCGACCCGAAGCAGACACGCAACAAAAAGTAGATATTAACCCGACCTGAGCCACGGGTTGGGTCGAAGTCGGGTAAAAACGAGTAACACGACCCCATGCAAGACTGTAATATAAGTATGCATACTTGCACACTGTAATATAAGTATGTAATATAAGTATATTACTGTAAATCTAAGGACTGTAATATAAGTATATTACTTATGTGTACTTACACACACACACACACACATATATATATACTTTAAACTTTCAGCTAAAAAATAAAACATAGAGAGTGCAAACTTAAAAGAACCTCGTAATAAAATCCCATACTAATAAAAAAATTACAAATTAACTTTGACTAAAAATAAAAATAAAAATAAAAAGGCTTTTACAAAACTTGACAACTAACGGAAATGTTGACGATCTTTGTCGTTAATAAGATACTAAGTATCGACCTTGGAAGGAGATATTAGCCTGACCCATAACCTTACAAGAGTTTTGTCTGTCACATATAGCAGTAATGTCGCTGATACTATCCATACTCTGTTACCATTTGTAGTTCTGCCCTTAAACGGGCAGCATATTCATTCATATCTCTGTCTTCCATTCATGGAGTTCTCACGCTTGGAGCATCTTCAAGGGCGGAAGTCTCATTCAGTAATCGCACCCAGAGCTGTTTTATATCTGTCCACTTTTTAACTCCTAATTTCATTTTTATGAGATTGCCTTTTTTTGTGACTGGGCATAGGTCAGAGTAGCTTGTCATATCAAGTCGTTTTCTCGGTGAAATAAATTTTCAACGTTGTCTTTGTCGCTGGTCCTAAAAAAAATGTGAAACAGAACGACGGATAAAAAATGGTTATAAATGAACTGTTTTGGCGGGAAGACGTTTGAGCGTTAATTATCGTTTAATTGCTTTTAGATGATGTCGTAGTAACAGTATTTCTTTTTCACGCAAAACGATCTGGCTAATGTGATTACGACTTTCAACACACAATAAATACCTGAATTTTAAATTTTGAAAACACACAGATAGTTTAGTAATTTAAAAATTTGCTATGTGTTTCTGGAGATTAAATCTCCATTCATTCATAAATTTGGATTGTAAAGCTAAAATATGTTAAAACTAAAAATAGTCTGTGTTTATTATTTCAAAGCTTTTACAATTTTATATACAAAGTTTTCGAAACTATAATGTTTAAAAAATGGTTATAAATGAACTTTTTTGGCGGGAAGACGTTTGAGCGTAAATTATCGTTTAATTGGTTTTAGATGATGTCGTAATAACAGTATTTTTTTGACGTATAACGAACTGGCTAGTGTGATAACGACTTTCAACACAAAATAAATACCCGAATTTCAAATTTTGAAAACACACAGATAGTTTAGTAATTTTAAAAAATGCTATGTGTTGCTGGAGATTAAATTTTCGTTCATTCATAAATTTGTCCTGTTAAGCTAAAATATATTAAAACTAAAAAGAGTCTGTGTTTGTTATTTCAAAGTTTTTACAATTTTATTTACAAGGTTTTATAAACTATAATGTTGCAAAAATTGAACTTAATAAATAAATTTCATTTAAACACAACTAATAATTAATCACAAACATTAAATGCCGATGAAACGATTCAAGCTTTTGAATTCATCGACTATATAAATATTAAAAATTGTACTTTAATCTTAATGCTATGCATTTTAATATAATAATTTTTATTACTTCATAAAGTGTTTATTGTCTTTGGAGACTATAAAGTCTCTTTCATATTGCATGAATAAATGTGACATGCAATGTGGAAAATGCATGTTAATGCTGTTACAATGCTATTTCATTGAAGCACATCGTGATTTTGTCTTAATACAACTTCTACTTTGCATCAATAATTATGGATTGATAAAATATTAGTAAGGAAAGTATATAGTTCTATGATAAATATAATTATATTGTAATTACATTTTTATAATATTTAAGAACAAAAGACTTGAGAAAAATATTATAAAACAAGGTTAATTAATATTGCTTGGTAAAATTTAATGTGACAATATTTGATTTTTAAAAATGACATAACTCTTTCAAGCGTTTCTTGAAAAAAGACGTTATAATGCTTATATAAAAGAAGTAATTTATTTATTGAAGCATTTCTATATAAAAGATTTTATAATAAATTACAATATAACTGTTTTAGAAAAACTGTAGTCAACGTATGTATTATACGTGCTCGAGTAACTGGGATATACATACAGGTTGATTATTTCTTTTTTCACAGTTATTACTAAGGCTCGCATGGTTCCTACTTTTGCACACAACTATTTACGAAAAGCAATTTCGCCTTATTTAATGACAGAAATTTGTCGATTAAATAAGACGAAGATTATTATTTGGAAATCTTGGAACTCTGAAGTAGGTACCATGATATTACACTAGGAAAAATATATCAAAGAAATGTTATGGTGATTATTTCTGAAACTGAGTATGATCGAGCACAAATCAAGTATAGCTTTTAGATATGACATTTATTTTACAAGGGGCTATATACATATTAAAATGTAAAATATAATTTTTATAATTAAATTAATCTAATTAAATTAATCATACCTAAAAGATATACTTGATTCGCATACTTTTTGTAACTGGAAGTATGTTCCAATAATCCTCTGTTTGATAAATAATTCCTTTTTTTAGATAGATCCCTTTTTCTAAAACTTATATTTAGAAAACTTTTCATATAACAGTAAAACAGTAAAGGTTTCATTTTTGTACAGTGAGTTGTGATATTTTATGAAATTTTAGCATTTTGACGGCATTAAAACGCAAATATGCGCATTTAGTGTCGGAAAATGCTACAATTTTATAAAACTCAAAGTACCATAACTTGAATCAGTGAGTGGGTTTTGACAGTAGAAAGATGAATGTTTTACTGTTTCAATTGAAAAAGTAGGGAGAACATTTTTTCTAAATATAAGTTATATAACATATTCCATATTTGTAAACTGTCCTGATTTGAATGCATGTCCTGCATATGGGAGAACCATTTCGTGACTGTCCTCACTTCTTCATTGGTGCTAAATGATCTTTCTTGGAGAGTCTTCGTGAATGACAGAGGTAGTTGAAAGTCCCCTGAATCTAGGGTGGATAGGCGAAGCATTCCCAACCAACAATGGCAATAACACCTGCACTATTACACATACAAGAGCCTTTTATGAATTTCTGTCCATTAGTCATCCATTCCCATTCGTACCTCTCAAAATTCTTATTTCTTCCTTTGTTCACGATTGCATAAAAGGTTTGCTCTCCATATCTGCCGAACACACACTGGGCTACCCATCTGAACACTGTGTCACCGCCTTCTGCAGTATCTTGGTCATACGCCACCAAATAACGTATGGAAAACTCTCTGATGTCTTGTTTGCCCTACTGCATTACTGTTTCTCGGGCAAAAAAGGTGTATATACTTGTTTTCCGACTAACCCTTGTATTTAGTTATCAGAAAATGATAAATTCTTATTTTATCATAACAAACATTGTTTATTGTAACAAAATTATTAAAGTTTGTTTAATTATTATAAAATAATTGAAACTTATTTAAAAAATCACATTATTATAATGTGAGATTTGTTTATACTTGTTTAAAAAAAGTTTATGGATTTTTGGCTCCAATGACATTACTGCAAGACGGAAAGCCGTTTTTCTTCAAACCGAGACAGGTAACGAGTTCTAATTTCTGTGACAGATAAAAATGCGTTTTTCCTAGAAAAATGTTGTTGAGAATTGAATAAAAATTTATATTGCTTCTTACTCAGCAGTACGTATTCACGTTTTATGGAGAGCCAAAAATGAGGTCTTGATATGCTAGACTGAAATTTAGCTTTGAGACTGATCAGGAATAATGAATGAAGTTTTCTTTTAGTTCCTGCTTAATTTTCTATCTTCAGTATTTTCTGCAGCCACGCAGCCTAGTGGTTAACATGCTAGCCACAAAATGAGGAGCTTGGGCAGATGATAGAGGGTTCGACGCCAGCTCGGTCTGAGGGGATGATTGTGCAAGATTTTCTGTGTTTTCCTTGTACGATAACGGTGATTCGGGTCACTGTTTTTTTTTGGCATTTCCTCTATAGAAATATGGCCACAACTGGCCGATACTCACCCATCAACATCCACTACCATCAATGTTTTCTGAAAATGGTTCTATTTTTCACATATTTCCATGTATGGGATCTCCTTTCTTTGGTTAACAATGATCAACAGATTCTGTGAGTGATTGTAAATGATGTTGAACATTGGTTAGCGCCTGCCGTATGACATCCTTCTCTCTCATAGATTAATCCCCCCCCCCCCACTACCAATGTTTCTGAAAATGGATCTAATATTCACATATTGCCATGTCTGGGATCTTCTTTCTTTCGTTAATAACTATAACAAACAATAAATTATTAGAATTATTGTAAGTGTTGCTATTTGCTGATTGGCATCTTTCTCTTTCATATATTTCCGAAAAGTTTTAGATTTTTTTCAGTCATCACCGCAATATTTTTTTCTTTTGAAAAAACATTAATTTTACTGCAAAGTTTGAACACATCTTGAAATTGTTCTTGAAAGGCTATATTTTATTCATTTAGCAGTGAAAAATATCTGCCAGGTATGCAAGCTTGAGTACACACTCATCTTCGGACGTGAGTTTTGTAAATTATGGAACATTTTCCTGCTGGTAAGATAATTTAATTTTTTTTTTGCGTAGGTCTAACAGCCGGTATTTTCCCCATCCACAGCCATCTCACTTCCCCTGAGTGAAGAAGATGAATATACTGGAAAACGATTTCTTCACAAAGTGCACCAAACATTTGAGAATTAAGTATAGATAAATATTGCCTCAATATTTAAGAATTAGGTAACGAGAATTATTGCCTCAAATAATTAAGAATTAGGTACGAAGAATTATTGCCTCAATTATTTAAGAATAAGGTATCGAGAATTATTGCCTGAAGTATCCGAAAATTTTTAATTTGCTTTTTTAATTTATTTTAAAAATAAATTATATCTGTTTTGCAATAAAATAACAAGTAACATTATAATTCTAAATGCCAGCTATAAGAATTTATTAGACTATTATTTTTGTTTTATTATTAATAACACATAAAAAAATGCAAGTGTTGTTCAGGTTTTTCTGCGGACCAACAAAATTGACCACGGGGGGTTAACGGGCCACCGGTTGACGACATCTGATCTGCAAGGAAAATTAAATTCTAATTGGCATTGAAGTATAGGTGTATTGTATTCAAGATTGAATTCATGGTGGTTATTAAAAGTAAATAAATAAATAAAACTTGATCTGTCGATGACAAAACTTTTATGCCAGGATTTTCAGTTTGTTAAAAAACTCTCTTTAAACCGTTAAGTACATAAATATTACATTAAAGATTCTACACATAATGGTACTTCTTATTAATCAATTAAAAAAAAATCTAAGATTTAAGTTTTATTTCGAATTATTATTTAATGAAATAAGAAAGATTTATATTTTATCTTAATAAAAGTCTAAGTCAGATTCAACGTATCTAAAAAAAGTTCGCGTTTGACATTCGTGTCATGTAAAATTAGTTTAAGATCGTTCTATAATCGCTCTCAAAACGACAACAAAAACCGACTTTGTTCTGACATGCTACTTGTCACTTCAATAGAAAAAGAGTGGAACTCTTATAACATAACGGCTTTTTTAAGCGTCTTCGAGAGATACTAACGATGGTGTTCTTCGTGTCAAGGTTAGGAAGATGCTTCCGATGCTCAGTGGATGTTTCAGGGGATTTCTTCATATTACATGGCTTTGATTTTTGTTATAAGAGCAAAAGTATAATAAAAAATTACGTATTTACTTAAATACAACAGAAATATATTCTTATCTTCAAATTTTTATGTTCATAATATCTGTAAAAAAATGACGTAATCGTAATGTATACTAATACTTTTAGGATAAAGTCTATTAAAATAGCCGCTTATATTTTATAATCAAAAACAGAAGCAACATTATTTAAAATAAAAACATATATATAGCGTGTTTCGATATATCTGACTAAATTTTAAAGAATGAAAGAGGGAACCAAATTAACAGTTTTTATTAAACATTATACCGATGAACCAAAAATACAGAAAACTAATATTTCAGTAAAATGTTTAAAGATGTGTATAAAGACTCTCTATGTTTTTTTAAAAATTTTAAACAATGTTGATTCTATTTTTGATTATAAAATATACGTGGCCATTTTAATAGACTTTATCTTAAAAGTAGTAATACGCATTACAATAGTCATTTTTTACAAGATAATATGAATATGAAAATTTGAAGATAAGAAAATATTTCTGTTAGATTTAAGCAAATACGTAAATTTTTAAAATTATATTTTGGTCATACAGGGTGGCCACCGAACAAGGAATTTTTCATTTTTATACGTCCCCGAAGAGACAGGTTTAAGAAAAAGATTGAATTGTATAATCCAAGTGACTATAATTTTTACGAGTCATAAAGCATAATTTCTTATATGGTTTTTGAATATTAAACATCTTTACAGAAATATTTGATTACGATCCCCAAATTTGTGTAATGATTCACATTTCAAAATCCAATTTAGGGCTGTAGATTTGTGCGAAAGCAATGATATAATTGACTACGTAGCTACCAAACCTTCCGATTTTTCAGTACCACTCTTTGGTAATAACCATCTTCATAATATTTAAGCACAATTTTCTGTCATTAAATAAAGCTATTCAGAAATATTGGTACTCAAACATAGCAAGGGTTGGCAGCTATGTGATTAACTTCAACTGCTTTTTATTCTAGTTGAAGATGGAATTTAATTATTAAAAACGATAGAACGAATTCGTGTGAGAATGCATGACATTGGTTATCAGGGCTCGATATGACGAAGCGACATACATGGCAAAAATCGAATTATTGAGTAACGTATATACATCTGTTTCTCCCTTCTAAACGCACAATTTCAAGACACGCATATTTTGATTTATTTTATCCTTTTTAAATACGTAACTAGATTTTTTTATTGTGACGGAGAAACCTTTTTATGCTATTAATAATCTCCACGTGTTGTGAACGATGTAAAAAACGCATCGAACATTACTCAGTGCATACTTATAAACATCGCAGTGAAAAACACTGAATGTTAAAAACCAGACCCCAATTAACTCTAGTACCTCAAGTGATGACCGTAGCTGCGAACGAAACTGAATATAACCAGATGGACTTTATGTCGAAACTAATCAACTAAGAAATACTCCAGACTGCCTCTTCAACCTTCAACTGATACCGCGCGTGCGAACTCAATGAAAACTTTCTCAGTATGCAAAATGTAACCGTACCGTAAAGACGTCCGTGTTAATACGATGTATATATCTTAAATTTAATATAAAATTGGATCATTTATAAGCAGACTCCAAACGCGAAATAAATGTATATATGCAGCCACGAAAGTGAATAATAATATTATATTCAAACAAAAATGGATATATACTTACTACATGCCAATTTGTTATTTACTACTAATATTGTCTCTTATCCCAAAACAGTGATACGACAATGATTCAAAAGGATAAGTATCAGGATAATACTGTGGATAAATCTTAGCGCCGATGGTAAATTTCAGGTAAGCTGAATTAAGCTTTTTACTATTATCAAAAGATGAAAATGAAAATGAAAATATGAAGACTAATATAACAATTTACAAGAATAGAAAATTATTATGCTACCGAAGGTTCTAACAGATTGAACTAAGGCTGAAATGAAAAGTGTTAATAAAATACTCTTAAAATAAAAGTACATATCATAAATAAGCATTTTAATAATTAAAATATATGAAATTACTTAATTTTTGTAAGAATTTTTATTTTTGTTTTTCATCTTTTTTCTTTGGAAATGACATTTTTAATAAAATATGTGCAGCAGTACCTTTATCTAGACGCACACAAGTTTCAGACATTCCCATGAGAAATTCTAAATAAATAAACTGTGTTTTTACTTAATAGAATACATCTTTAAACCTTTTTATGAAATATTAGTTTGCTGTGTTTTTGGTGGCTTGAAAGTGTGATCTGAAACTTCAGTTACGGATCTATATTTTTCATGTGTTACGACTACTTTACTTATAGATACAAGTCAGAAACATAGTTTTGCCATTTGGAAGCTGAAATAGAATATCTCATACGTTTATAAGAGAATTGATAAAAGCTTTTTCATGGAACCTCAAGAATAATTAGTTAAACCAGTCTTTTATGAGTTCTAATTGATGCATAAGAAATTTAGATTACACATTTTTTTTATTATGTAAAAGAGTGTAGCTTAACGAAAATTTTATACCTCATAATTACTCTTGAAAAAAATTAAAGAATTATCTTTTATAGTGACTCCACATTAGAGTCCTGCACGGGTCGGGTTGTACCCGACCTGAACCCGCAAATTTCATTTGAAGTCAAAGGTGGTTTTGAGGTACAAAAGCTGCCAGGGAAGAGCATGAAGCTGTTGCCATTTACAAAGGTACGGCAGGAACTGAAGACTGACTTCAGGCCTCAATATTTGTCGACATATTTGACCGTTACTGGAAGAAAAAAGTTTTTCGGCTCCGCACTAGAGTCTTGCACAGGTCGGGTTCGACCCGACCCAAACTCGCAAATTCCATTTGAAGTCAACCCGCAACCCGACCCGTACCCGACAAAAAAAATTTCCTCGACCCGCGACCCGACACGAACCCGCAAAAATTATTTTCGGCAACCTGCAACCCGACCCGAACTCGCAATGAAAAGAAAATAAATCATGTTTTAATGCTATTATGAAATGTAATGTACAATTATATCTCTAATACCAATTTTATATTTTAATGTAGAAAAATGAACAAATCTATATTTTTTAATATTCAAATGTAGTGAAACTTCTGAATAGCAGACACCTCGAGATCGCTGAATAGATTACTGCATTGGGTCGGGTTGTTTGTTTGTTTCTTTTTTTTTGGGGGGGGGGGGGATCAGGATGACTTTAATTTTCTTTCTGTGTGTTCGGTTCACCCTAGAAAAATTCTTTCGGGTCATATAAAGAATTTTTGCATGTCGGATTGTTGAGATTTTCACAAAAGGTTTGAACAGAACTATGTTTCAGATGGAAAGAAAACGTATTCGAATATGAATAAGTTATGTTCAATTTATTGCATGAGAGAAAAAAATGTATATAAGAAATGTAATCATAGAATTTTCTTTCTTTACGGTGCAAGAGCTATTTTTTCTTTTCTCAGAATATGAAAAACATTAAAAACTTTCCATTTATGATACGCACAAAAACACATGTATTTGTGATAGTTTATGCACACATGCTCCATATACCTGCTACGACGTGTGTTGGTTTAGATGTGCCCACTATTCCAAGGTTATAAGGAAAAGAGTAAAAGTCAACCCAATCCGAACCCGAACCGCAACGAAAAAAAAACAGAGTGCCAATCCGACCAGACCCGACCCGACCGGGTAAAAGCGGGTAACTCGACTCGATGCATATCTCTACTCCACATATCAGGTGTGTCAACAGTTTATTACAACTGTGAAAATTCCTGCAAAATTAAGAAATTGTCGTATTGAAATGCTGTTTACTCCACAAGGCTTGTCAAAGTATCGACATTTTTGCGATAAAAAGAAAAAAAAAATATATAGTTCAAAATTTCTTTGAACTAATTTTTTCTGCAGAAATTCGGGCTATTTTTCATGTCTTACGACTTAAATTGCACTTCGATACCATAATTTTTAAAAATTTTATGAGTTTTTGAAATTTGAATGGACTTATGGTACTCTTTGAACTATACTTTTCCTTTTGCCTCGAAAGATTCTACTTTTTGATAAGTGTTATGGTGCAAACTGAAATTCTGTACGACAATTTGTTAAAATTTCATATATATATATTTTAACTCTGTTCTTACTTTGGATTGCTTTAAACTTTTTAAGTTTCTTCAATTTATACAAGAAGAAAGTATTGGATTCGTGAAAAATTTCGACGGATTTATACGTTTTAGAAGATACTGAACACGATTTGACTGTTTTTCGGAAATGTCTGCCGTGAGTCTATGTGTTTGTCTGTTTGTATGTGAAACAAATTTTGTGGTCCCTCTAACTCACAAACTATTGCGTACGATACACAATCGTACGCAATACGTAATTTCATCACAATTTCATATGAAGTTCTATCCTTATGTGAACTATTGCTGATTAGGTTTTGGGCTAAATCCTCCAAAAGAGGGGTCGCAAATCGATGATTTGTTTTATTTATGTGATGCTTATATCTCTAGTTCATTGCGGAAAATTCAATGAAACATCAAGTTTAGAATCCTCATTATAGGAATAGATTGTTATTCAATTTTGATTGCTGTCATCTAAGAGGGGTTTGCCGAAATTCGATGATTTATTCGAAATATGCGATGCTTATATCACAAGTTTAAATGCACAGAATTTAACGAAACTTCATACTAAGCATCCTGAATATGGGAATACATTCTGTAAAAAACTGTTTGTTAAATCGATGTAATTTATTGTACTATTTAAATCATTTAATTGATTTGATTTATATATAGAAAAAAAATTTCATGTCCACAACATACTAGTTTTCCCATTGACACAAAAAATCCGACTCTTTGACAGTCTTATGGTATAAAATGTACTCTGATAGGACAATTAGTTATTTTTAAAAATGAATGTTTAAAGTTGTAATAAATTTTTGACACTGCAATTAAAGTGTATATTATAAATAATAATTCGTTTACATTACATTTTCTTTTACAATTGTAGAAAATTATCTTTCATTAATAGCTCCGTATACACTTTATACAGACTTTATTGACATGGTTCATAACTGTAATTATATCAAAAGAACGATAAACAACAAAATATGATCTCATAATACAAGCACAAATTTAGATTTTATCATCAACTTCAACCCTTTCGCGTGTTAAACTTTACGTTTTTTTTTTTCTTTTCGAAAACGCACTATACAAAGTAAACTTCTCATCAGGTCAACCACTGTGTTACGCACCCCAAGCACTTGCTGTAAACAGGGGAAAGGAAGGTTGAAATTAGTGTTATTTGAAACCTCTCCTTCCTGTCATCTTGTATTTTCAGAGTTTGTCTGGTCCCAAGGAGCGTATTTAGTCTCGACGACAGTTTTTCTTCTTCAAGTGTTCATCCTGAAATTTATAAGGTCAACATTGTGGAAAAGGGTCATAGTGATTTACGGATGAGAGCATATTCTCTTTCATAAAGTGACTTGTGTTTTTTCATAAAGTCAACGCGATATTTCTGTACTCGCAGTTCATAAAAAAAAAATAAGTTACGATACTGTGACATTAAGTAACAGTTTTTGTGTACCATACACAAAAGTAACTGATTTATACCAACTGTAAACTGATTTACACTTTTTGGCAACATATTTAATTTGCATCTATCAACAACTTTTAGCAATTGCTTTGCATTATTGAATTTATTTTAAAAGATAAATTATCATGAAATGCATATGAATTTTTTTTTAATAAATTTTAGTTTTAATTTCATACTGAAATAATTTCCAACAAATTTCAACATTCAAAATTTTAATTTTTGAAAGATTTTTTTTTAATTTAATTTTTTTTAATTCAAAAATTCAAACAATTTGTTATGAAGTTACTGCACACAGTTAAAGTCAATGATGTTTTATGAATTCTGATGATTTAAATAATTTACCTTGATATGCAATGTAGTAAATTGCTCTTTAAATTAATTTTCAATTTTCCATACTGATCTTTCATTTAGAGACTCTTTCTAGTAAGAATTATTACAAATTATGATTTTGGTCGAGTCTCTCGGTTAACGAGTCTCTGACTTTATAAAAATGACTAAATCATGATAAATAGTATTTATTTAGGTTAATTTTGCATTAGTAGAAGAATATATTAATTTATAGTGAAAATTATTTTAGCACAGTGTAAACAATTCAAAATCACGAACTTTTAATATTTTTTAATAGGATTTTTTGAACATTTTATGCAGATAATAATAATCTATAAAATAATGTTTTATTTACATTTTTTAATAGTTTGATAAAGGATATAGAAAAGCAACCGCCGTCTGTAAGTAAAAAAAATATGAAGATTTTTCAAATAAATGTTAATATTTTTATAGTTTTGCGCTTTAAAAACTAAAAATTGCCTTACACCAGATGACATTTACAGTATATAAAAAATATACCAATATGCATAAAATGAGTCCAGGCAAGTCTCGTATCAAACAAAGCTAAGCTATAAAAATACACGGGAATGTAGCTAATGAAATAATAAAACATAACCAACCAAACAAAAGAAAAAAAAGAGATGATAAGTAACGAAATAAGATAGATAAAAACGAAAATTATTTTAACTGTTATCAGGTTAGACAAATTCAAATTCAACCACGCAGTGAGGCCTACCATATGGCTTAAGTTCTACAAGCCCTGCTTGACAGGTTTATATAAAAAAAATACAATTCAGGCCATTAGGCTTTTACATAATTACAGCAAAATATCATTTTCTTCAGCAATCCAAAGTTCTACTAATTTTCTAATTGGCCTGCAACTGCCACGTTTTGAAAAATGACTTGGTTTTTTGCAAAGTCTTTTATACACTCTATTATGTTATGATGTAAATTTTCTCTTTTTAGAACATAGGTAAACCGATTGGATAGAGGCATGGAGGCAGGTTTCTTTATATGGTATGTTCATGTGAGAGTGCACTCTCATATATAGTGAAGAGATGTTCCCTTGAGGCTACATGCGCAGAGACTTGAAGGCGATTTTCCTATTTGCTTAAAAATCAATATTATAAAGCAAAAACATGTCCGTGAATAACGCTGACGTCATATTGACGATGACAACACCTGATCAATAAATTTCGCTTTTACTTCTAAACATTGAACAATTTAAATTTTTACACCGTCGAATAGGAAAAACATGTTCTTTCAAATGCAGTTTGTTTGAAAACTGTATCTGAATCTACTGATTTTTTACATTTTTAAAAATAATTTTAAATCGTAATTTTTTTAAAATTATCTCTATCGCGTGCAACTGGATTACGAAAGATTAACGCGTTTGCACTTAAAACAATATAAATAGTTCAGCATTTATTTGTGGTCAATATTCCATAACAAAGTTAAAACTTCACCAATAAATAAATATATAATATAAATAAAACAAAAAAATACAGACCATATAATCGGAACTTAAATCAAAGAAATTATAAAAAAAAAAAAAGCTGTTGTAAGTAGCGATTTTTGGCAATTTCTTCGGCTATTAACTCCTGGCATGCGGATAATACGGAAGTATCGCTTTTAATAAATTTTAAAACTTTATTTGAATACATTATCGATATTTTTCATATAAAATTACATTTTAGTGTTTAGTCTAGGCATTAGGAGATAAAAAAGAGCAAATAAAGGAAAGTTTTGGTGTAGTTTTGAATTTTGTAGTTTTTTGGGTCGCTGAACATAAATCCGAGGTTTTCCAACAAAATGTTTCCTGGGAAATACTTTTTTTTTTTTTTTTACAAATAACGTGTAAAAAGACGGACTTTTCTCTGTTTTTTCAAAATATCTCCAAAGCTGTGCATTTTGCGTGAAAGTCGGAAGTATATGAATTAAAGAGAATAAAATGTCCTATATTTTATGTACTGAAAGTTTTTTTCTCTGATCAATGGTTTAGCCGTGAGAGTGCCGCAAAAAAGGGTGTTAAAAACAAAAAAACTGTAAAAAAAACGGGAATTACGGTAGTGTATGTCGATGTAACATGGAAACTAACCATTTTGCACAAACGGTAACCATTAATGATACTAAAGATTATATGTTTGACTATATTTTATGCATTTGAGGTAGAGGAAAAATGCGAAACCTGCGCAGGGGAAGGTGGGAGTAGTGGAGCAGTTCCACCTTCTTCCATGAGTCGAGGGTACTCCTCCGCCGGAGTGCTCGTACTCGAAGAGGCGGTAAAATTGGGAGGTGTAAAAGACAAAAAACTGTAAAAAACGGGAATTACGACCCTGTACGTCTATGTAACATGAAAATTAACCATTTTAAACAAACGTTGGCTATTAATGATACTAAAAACTATGTGATTGACTACATTTTACAATGAAGTTGCCTGATAATAAATACGGCGATTCATTATAAATCATTATTTAATTATAAATTATTATGTACATTAGTAATAAACATTAGTATATTTACAAGAAGTCAAAAAGCAAAATTCTTATTTCCGCAATCTTTTATTTGAAGGTCCCTGCTGTTCATCGATATCTACATCATAGACAATAGACGTATGGAATTAGTGGATTTTTTATTTACTACCAACATTATATAATAGAGTTTTCTTAATGGTAAATATTTCATACCTTGTGACATGGCTTGTTCCTCTTCCATTGGGTCCGCGGATTCAAATCCATCTCCAGCTCGGTTTCAGGGTATAACTCGTCTTCCTCATCTTGATTCACCACTGAGATGTTGTTGCAGTTCCCTTCGCAGTTGAGACACATGTTGGAACAACAAAGACCTGCCTTCTTACACCCACAATTTGGTTGGCATTTCTTTTTGCACTTACATGATACAAGCTTCAACAAAGCAGGGGGAACAGGGGGTAGTAAAGTAAATACAGGCTCAAGGACAATATTTGTTTTTTTTTCCATCCCCACCCTTCAACATTTTTTTCAACTCCCAGCCATTGCTGCACCTGGGGATATACTCTTAAAGAGTGCTATCGTGCTGCAGCTGCAGATGGTGGGAAAGCAGTAATATTTGAATTGTATTTAAATGCTGACTTCTTGTACGAAATACCTTAGGTGATTCAGAGAAGGCACATTTGTCCCCCTGTAGACGTACAGCGAGACAAGGAAACGTTCCTCAGCAGCTGCAATCCTCTCGGTGTTTGCGTCTTCTTTTATTTGCTTGCATGTAATATCTGCTGATGAGAACTAGTCACTCATCATAGATATTAACCGACCCTTGTTTTTTGGGTTAGCAAGAAACTTTTCTTTGCAAATGGTAGGTATCATTGTACCGTCAAACAATATATCCGTTTAAGAATGTTTCCTTGCTCGTCTAATACGCTCAGCAGTTTTTGTACCACCTTTAAGTCATCAGGGTAGCCATCAAAGACAACTACTGCCTGCGGTTGGTATCGTGACTGTACGTACTCAACATATTTATCGCAGATTGTTGAAAAAGGCTGATCTCCTCAGATAGATAAAATATAGTTAATCATATGATCTTTTGTACCATTAATTGTCAACGTTTGCGTAAAATTGTTAGTTTCTATGTTACATCGGCGTACAGTGCCGTAATTCCCGCTTTTTATTTTTAACACCTATTTTTGCGGCACTTACTTAATATTTGTTGCTAGTGTACATAATTATTTATAATTAAAAAATGATTGATAATGAGTCGTCGTATTTATTATCATGCAACTTCATTGTAAAATATAGTTAATCCCATAGTTTTTAGTATCATTAATAGCCAACGTTTGCTTAAAATGGTTAATTTTCATATTACATCGATACAGGGCCATAATTGCCGTTTTTAACAGTTTTTTGTTTTTTATCCACTCTTAATGTTACCACCTTTTAGAATACGAGCTCTCCTGAGAAGTAGCACCCTCGACTCATGAGAGTAGCTGGATCTGCCCCACTGTTCCCACCTTCCCCTAATGTCAGATCCGCACTTCACTCTACCTCAAATGCATAAAATATAGTCAAAATTATAATCTTTAGTATCATTAATAGTTAACATTTGCGTAAAATGGTGAGTTTCATGTTACATTGACATACAGTACCGTAATTTCTCGTTTTTTACAGTTTTTTGTTTTTAACACCCATTTTTGCGGCACTCTCACGGCTAAACTATTGATCAGAGAAAAAAACTTTCAAATACATAAAATGTAGGATATTTTATTCTCTTTAATTCATATATTGCCGACTTTTACGCAAAATGCATAGTTTTGGAGTTATTTTGAAAAAACGCAGAAAAGTCCGTTTTTTTACACGTTTTTCTTAAAAAAACGTATTTCCCGGAAAAAATTTGTTGGAAAACCTCGGATTCGTGTTCAGCGACCCAAAAAACATAAAGGGACCCAAAATTCAAAACTACACCAAAACTTTCCTTTATTTTCTACCAAATGACTGGACTAGTTGGTAATGGTCAACTATGTTGAAAAGTGCTGAAAAGAGCGAAAAGAATCTGAATGAAAAAATGAAAAACTATAAAATTCTGACTTAGGATTTAGAAAATCCCAAATTGGAAGTGTATGTATAGTGCTTTTTTATCATAAATGTGAGATATTTCTTAATTTTGTACGTTATTTAGAGTCCCTTTTTAGAGTACACATATTTGGAGTAATTGGAGTATTTGGATATCAAACATTAGAAGAAAAACTATAATTAATATAATAATACTTTGTGTACAGTTGAATTTCTATTGGATCTAAATTTAATGTTCATGAAACGCTCAAAGAAATAAATACGAATTGACGCTGAATCATAAAGTCATTGAAACAGACAATAAGAAAAAGGTAACAAACAGTATGAACATTTAATTTTCAGCGAAAAAAAAAAAAAAAGAAAAAAAAAGAAAAATTTGTGCTACAGAATTTTTTGTGTGTAATTTGCACAACACTTGTTTCACAAGGTAGTTTAATGGAATTTGGAATTGTTCAGTATTTTAAACTAAATCAAACAGCTTTTAAAATTTCTTTTGTATCTATGTAGAAATTAAGATTTATATTTGGCATTGATAAAAATTTTCAGGAATAAATAAAATCTTTGCTACACACAAATTCTAGATATTTTAAGAACTTTTCTGTGCCTGCTATATTTCTTAAAATTTTAAATATGTTTGCCGGTTCAGTTATTTATTTTATCAGATTTAAAATTAAAAAATAAAAAACTTTGAATTTATGTTGTGTTTGCATACAATAGGATTTAGTGTCCTATAAATGATAAAAAAATATAGTAATTTATTTTTTATTAAACATTTGACAAAATAGATAATCATTTACGTCTGCATACACTTAAATACTCGTGAAAATTCACACAGCACAACTGCCCGTGCGGAGTATTTGGTGCACCATATATTTATAAATTTCGAGAAAAATAAATTGATGATTTATGATTAATTTTAAGGCAAGTGCAACTATCATGTAGTATTATAATATAAATTCCCATTAAAATAGGCATATGTAACAATATTTTTAAAAAATGTTTATTTGTAACATCCAATGAATCACAAAATACACCAGAGGGAATAATTAAAGGTTAAGGATTGGCATTAAGTACATAGGTGCCAAATGAGAACGATTTTGAATACGTCTATTCCCGAATAGTAATAGTAATATTCATATTATTAAATTTCAGAATTATGCGAATGAATAACTCGAAGATTACTATTCAAAAATGGTGGTATTTAAAATATGTAACCCTGGGAAAATGTTTATTAAGGCACATAGTCATGCTCCCCGTTGTGTTCGATCACATTTTCTTCTTGTTCTCTTGTTGCCCATTGGAATATATCTTGATATTGTCATTGACTAACGTTGTTTTCGCAATAAATGGCAATTTTGAGTAGCAAGAGACAAATGGACCTACGTAATTATGTAATTACATTATTGGTCCACATGCATAGGCAAATATATCACTACCCTCATGCTTATATTTTAAGGATGGGTTTGCAACAACAATAACAACAACAACAACAACAACAACAAAAAATGCATTTCGAAAAAAAAAAGTGAACTTATGTATTTTTGAAATTACCGCTTTATATATAGAATTGATATTAGATTAAAAAGACATATCTAAATGAATAATAATTCGGCGTATATTATAAATATCTTTATGGAAAGCTCTTGTAAAAAAAATAAATTAAAGATAAAAACTGAAAAGTGTAGTCTTACGAAGAAATCAGTTTTTAAGCTGAAACTCTTCTATTTTAAAGCCTGATTTAATCAATCTTAGATTCATTTGATATCTATAATTGTTTTTTAACATGTAAAAGTGACTTGATACTGGCGCATCCGCTGCCATAGCAGCATCTCTAATTAGCAGGGCTTCAATCTTCTTGTTTTCATGCTTAAAATTCCATGCACTCGTCAGACGCGTTTTGGCACGAACTGAATTTCAGTTTTTTATTTCTGTATTGTACAAGTTCAAGCTCAAACCTCCACCATTGCTGTGTTTCAAACTGACGAATGCGCGTCAGCTGAACCAAGTTCGTTGCTCCATCCACCACTATATACACCGGATGCAATGGCTATCAGGTTAGAGACACTGAACACGTGGTTCATCTAGTACAATTTTTTTTTCTGACAATTGTAGCAAACGTCATCCACGCGTAGTTGGGGAAGACATGTCTACCCCCAACTACATTTTTATATACGTTTGACAAGAGAGAAGATACGAAACAAAAGACAAATATAAGTGAAGAAAATAGATTCATTTATCTAATTTCTATGAAAGATCTGGAATGTCCATTAAGCATTGCGGTTTTCAAAGAAGAATTCGTAACTTTTTTATGAATGGCCTTTTCACTTTGATGGATTAATTTTAAATTTAATGATATCTTGTAACTCTAAGAAAAAGTACATTAACAAGAACATCAAACATTTTTTAAAACGATAAATGTTCTTTAGAAAAGTTAATTTAGAAAGAGAAAAAATTAGGGCTGTAACAGTCTTGACGTTCCTGAGAAATTCGGGAGTTTAAATAACGGTTATTTGTCTCAAAGGTTTTTTTTATTAACTTATACGCTTACTCCAAACTAAAGTCCGTGAAAGCGTTTTCAACACTTCTCAACATAGTAGAAAAGTGTTTATGAATTCGGTTTGTCTGTCTGCCGTCTGTTGATACTCTAACTCTCATAGGCGTAGCGTGACCGGAAAATTTTGGGGGGGGGGGACAAATGTTTATTAAACACACACGCACGCACACATAGCCATATATATATATATATAGAGAGAGAGAGAGGGAGGTTTCTTGGTTAAAAATGGCCTCAGTTAATGCCGTTGCGGCAATTTTATCACATTGGGTAAAAGTAATTCAGCTTCGATCTTCTAGCCCAATATAATGAATTTTGTCTTCGTTTCAAAAAAGTTTATTTGAAAATCGTACAGCAATTTTTGAATTTTTTGCGAGATGTTTGTGACTTTTAGCGTTTATTCGCGTTTTGCAATCTCTTAACATTTATGTTAGGAAATAAGTTTTATTCTTTTAACACAATTCAGTAAATTTTGTCCTCTGCATTTAAGAAACTTTTCGCGAAATTTTTATGAGATTTTTAGCTTTTTTCTTCGATTTTTTTAAACATTCGTAGGAGAAATCTGGTTTTATTTTTTCAGCAGATATAGTAAATTTTCTACTCTGCTATTTAGTAATTCTTTGCAACTTTAATGTGCGATTTTTCGCGCTTCGCGGCGATTTTTTTTGACATTCATAAATAGAATCCAAATTTAATTTTTAGTCCAGTATAACAAATTTTATGATCTGCGATTTTTAGATTTTTCACGAATTTTTTATGCGATTTTAAATGTTTTTTAGCGTTTCGCGACGATTTTCTTAAACATTCGCAAAATACATCTGGTTTCAATCTTTCAGCTCAACATATTAAAGTTTAACCTTAGCGATTTTGAAAATTTTCATAATTTTTTATGGGATTTTTAGGGTTTTTCCACGGTTTGTGGCAATTGTTTAAAATTTATAATACTAATCTGGTTTCAACCTTTTAACCCATTATAGTACATTTTGTCCTCTGCGATTTTTAAATTTTTCATGAATTTTTTTATGATATTTTGCCACTTTCCGCGTTCTGCTGCGATTTTTAAACACTCGTAAAAGGAATCCAGTTTTAATCTTTCAGCCCATTATACTAAATTTTGTACTCTACTATTTTTTAACGTTTCGCGAATTTTTCATGTGACTTTTTGCGTTTTTTCGCATTTCGCGGAAGATTTTAAAAGGAATCCAGCTACAATCTTTTAACACAATATAGTAAATTTTGTTCTCTGCGATTTTTGAGTTTTTCATGAATTTTTTTACGCGATTTTTTTTTTTTTTTTTTTTTTTTTTTTTTTTCACGTTATATGGAGATATTTTCACATTCGTAAAAAAATCTGGTTTCAAACTTTTAGTCAACTAGAATAATTTTCTTTCTCTTTTCAAAAAGTTTATTCGGAATTAAAAGAATGATTTTAACGATGGCTTTAATTTTTCATGTGATTGTAACAGTTTTTTTCGCGTTTCACGGCGATTTTTTAACATTCGTAAAAGAATTCCAGCTACAATTTTTTAACTCAATGTAATAAATTTTGTTTTCTGCGATTTTTAAGTTTTTCGTGTTTATTTTTTACAGTTTTTACGCGTTTTGCGGCGATGTTTCTAAAGAATTCGTAAAGAAATCTAATTTCAATCTTTGAATACAATATAGTAAATTTAATCTTATGCAATTTTTGAATTTTTCATGAATTTTTTTATGGGATTTTTTTTCCACGCTTTGTGGAGATATTTTTACATTTGTAAAAAGAATCCAGTTTGAATCTTTTATCCCAATATAGTAATTTTTTTTCTGTTTTCAATAAAGTTTATTCGTAATCCGTACAATGATTTTAATTTTTCATGCGATTTTAACGTTTTTTCGCGTTTCGCAGCAATTTTTTAACATTTGTTACAGGTATCGGGTTTCAACCTTCCATCCCAATATACTAAATTTTGGCCTCTGTAATTAAAAAAAATGAGATTTTTAGCTTTTTTTCGCATTCTGTGGCGGCGTTTTTTAAACATTCATAAAAGGAATCCTTTTTCAATATTTCAGCCCAAATATAGTAAATTTTGTCATTTGAAATTTTTGAATTTTTTGCGATTTAAATCGCATAAAAAATTTTATGCGATTTTATGCGGTTTTTCGTGTTATAGGCAATTTTTTAACACTTGTAAAATGAACCCGTTTTCGAACTTTTAGACCAATATAGTATATTTTGTGAATTTAGTATATTTCGCGAATTTTTTAGTGTTTTTTCGCCTTTTGCGGCAAGTTTTTGATATTTTTTTTCCCGAAACGAAAAGAACTAACTCCCTGTTAAATGTTGCTCTGCTGAGACTAAATTAAAATTGAGAAGAATACAAAATCGTCGTAACACGAACTACGATGTTCAAAATATTAAACTAATCTGGGTCGAAATAAAGAATCACAAAAATCCAAGGTTAGTTTGATTCAAGACCAGAGCAGACGTACCCTGCAATTGTGTACGTTGTTGACGGCAGTTGGACCAAGGTTAATTTAATTCGAGGTTCACTTGGAAAAATAACCGACCAGGGAAATGAGGAAAGCTCCACTAGTTCATTTTATTGAAATTAATATTTTTGCAACAAATATAATAAATAAAAGACATTTATCAATCTTCTAAGACATTTAAAATAAGTTTAATCAGCATTTTTAAGATGTACTAATCATTTAACCTATTTGCGCCTGGAAAATTGTACCTTGGATAGCAACGGTTTTGCTTAAGAGCCTACATCAGTCACGAAAAAAAACACGCAAGCTAATGTTAAGTCTATGGGTAGGTTCTTGCGTGACTTCTCGCTCGCATTTTAATATTTTTAAATGATTCTTTTTACATAGGATAGCTGACGTCGATCTCTAACGTTGTTAGTTTTTACTTTTTCGATTTTGGTTCCAGTTTTTTTTATATAAGGGTACTTTCACTTTCAGAACCGGTTTCAACCGGTTCCAAAATTAAAAATGTCCGCTTATAAAAAAACTGAAACTAAAATCAAAAAAGTAAAAACTAACAACGTTAGAGATTGACCTTAGCTATCCTATGTAAAAAGAATCATTTAAAAATATTAAAATGCGAGCGAGAAATCACGCAAGAACCTTCCCATAGACTTAACATTAGCTTGAGCGTTTCTTCGCGTGACTAGCGTAGGCTCTTAATAGAGGTATTTCTGGAACGGAACGGATTACCATCGTTTACCAAGGTACGGCTGTATATTAACTTTAAAAATCTCATTCAAGAAGGCTCACACTTTGAGAGAAAAAAAAATCATAACCGTCTCGCACCTCAAAAATGCGAAGGTATAGTAGAAGATTAAGTGCCGTCAATAAAATAAATAATACTAAATAAGAGAGGGGAACATATTTAATTATGCACAAGTCATACTACCAATAGTGGAATGCCTTTATAGTAGAGGTTTGCACGGGCCGGAATTTCCTGGACCGGGCTGATGTAAAAACTTAAAGTTCGGCCAGGTCCGTGCAAAAATCAATGAAATCTGGCCTGACCCGAGTCAATTTTTACAAAAAAAACTGATTTTTCTTAAAATAAAGATTATTTTAAAGAATACTGCTTACACATTTATGGGAAATTTTTACAGTATATATCAGACTATATCTCCACAAGCTATATAATACAGGATACCAACATTAATGATCACTTAAATTCTTATCTATTACATTCAATTATATACTCATTAAAAAAATAGTATAGTTTAGAATAAAAGAAAAAAGATGATTACAAACATAACTTTTGAAGCTGTATATTAAAAAAAATGAAGATTTAAAAAAATACTTCTCTGTAATTTATTAAAGTATATTTCCAGAGATTCCGTTGCAGACCTTCGTCATCTCTATTATTTAAAAAACGTCTGCCCGACACGTCCTGGGAATAATTAAGTCACGGATCGGCCGAGAATTTAGAACCAAAAAAACTATTTTCTCTGCTTTGTCCGCCCCTTTTAAATTTGTTATATTGTGCCAGTCGACCGCTTAATTTTATTTCTCTGCCTTTTCCGGTTCGATTATTTTTTTCTAGATCCGGCCCGTTAAAAAAGTTGTTTTTATTCTCCTGTCCCGCCCCGTCACGAGCCAGGCCCGGGCTCGTGCAGACCTCTACTTTATAGAAGGATTTTTGAAAGGAAATGCCTCGATTTTTTCATTAACGAACAAGTCAATTCTGATAAACTTTCCCTCATACCATTTCGCCCAGCTCAGATTTGAACCAGCAATTTTTGGTACCACATTCATTACTTCAAAGAAAAAGAGCTGAGCTGTCTATTGATCTGACATCTGAATAAGTAAAAAATAAAAAATAAAAATGAAGAAATATAAAATGAAAATAAAAGTAGTTATGTCATTTTGACTTTGGGTCAATACTAGACAAGTCCTAATTGACTGTATTACATTTTACAAATTGTTGTTCAGAAAGTTGGGGGAGCACGTGCCCCCTCGTGCCCCCACGAGGCTACGCCTATGCTAACTCTCGTAAATGCACTTGGATTGCCATAAAATTTTACATGTTATTGACGTGTACTGTTCGTGTGACTGTTCGGTATTCAAAATGAAGTGTGCAGCATTTATAGCTCGTTTACAGGGCACACAAAAGAATTCTGTTACATTATGGTCTATGAAGAAAAATCGTTTCTGATGCATTTTAATGATGTTACAATACTTCAAACATAATAAAATTTATATGCATCACTGAGGTGGATTAAAACATGCTTTTTTTAGCAGTATAGAATAAGTAGCAGTTATTATAAGTAGTATTTACAGGACTACACAAAATTTTTTTATTACGTTATGAACTATGGGTAAAAATAGTTTGCGATGTTAGTTTGTTATCATACTTCAAACATAATGAAATTAAGAAGTTGGAAATAGTACGTTAAACGTGTGACATATGAGGTGCGCTTGTTTTATAATTAGTTTCCCAATGTAAAAAAAAAAAAATCATCCTTATTATTTCAGTGAAATGAATTATATCGTCTGCTATGAGCGAAATGAGCGTGCTTTTTTTTTTCTTATTACGTATACCACGTTTACAAATGCGATTTTTTTTTCTACATCAAACAGCGCTGCAAAATTTACCATGGAACCTTGCTTTGCGAATGATTACCTCCATGGTTTAATATTTTTTTGACTCATAATGAACGAATCTCCTGTGTTTATTTACTCTAATGATTTGAGAAATATCGGCTGTTAACCTAATTTCCACTGAAGTTATCTCAGAATCTGTACATTTTTTAATGTAACTCATCTCTCAAGCAAACAATCTTTTTGAACGATTTTTCTAAAAATGTAACTTTTATGCAATTTTATTTAAAAAAATTATTTTGAATAAAAATGGCCTCCTGGCATATGAAAAAAGAAGTGGTTTGCCTGTATTTGTTTTCCTCAGTCACATGACTTGCGCTTTTATTATACAGATTACGTACGATAGGATTTAATAGAATAAAGAAAACTTTTATTACTATCTTTTTACATTTTGATTCGTTTTTCATAAAATTTGAAATGACTCGACGAAATTCTGCAACGATAATATATATTACATTTTAAACCAATCGGTTGGGTAGTTTTTGCGCCGTTATATGCGGACGGACGGACGGACCAGACGTCGCGACGACTATAGGTGCTTGGTATAGGTTTATATAATTACAAATGCACCTAAAAAGGATAACTGAATTGCATTACAACATATTTTCTATACTTTAAGGAGTGCGTAGTATTTATATTCATTTTCAGAGACGCACAAAAGAATTCGATTTTATTGTATGAAAAAATGAAATTTCTTAATATTCTATTGGTGTTGGAAAGTGTTTCATATTCTATACCTGATGCATGATTTCTTGTTCTTGTTTTAATGTATATTTTAATTGGCATCTACAATATTAATTTCTTATTTAAGCGAATACTAATTTTGTTAAAATTATCAAAAAATGCCCTTCCCTTCTGATAATTATTCAATATAAAGTTATCATATTGTTATCATTATATTATTTATATCCATTATATTCTGTGCCATTACGTAATATGTAACATACGAGAAAATCGGCTTTATTAAGTTAAAGTATGATTGTTATGTGTTGCATTTGAACAATACATAGAAATAGTAATATTTTTTCTATCCTAATTAATGCAACAGCTAATAGGGAAAACTAAGGCAACTGCAGCAATTTAACTTATTTCATTGAAATTTAAACTAGAATTTTTTTAGATAATCTGTTTGTGAATTAAGTATACAATGATATATCAAGCAGTGCTGCCAAATTAGTTTATGTTTTTTTAGTTAGATATTTAACAGAATTTAAGAATAGTGATATTTGTCTTATTTAATGACAGATAATAAAAAGCGAATATTATTATTAGGAACTTCCAAATTAAAGAATCCGCTGAATTGGCAACAATGGTATCTAGCGTTATTAAAATTGCAAAAAAAAAAAAAATTAAAATTTATATTTCTGGAATAATGAAGAGAAATATTCTTTTGGGTAACGGTATATAACACAAACAATATGCATGCGATTATTTTTCTATGCAGATCTTGGAATTGATTTGATTTATTATTTTAAGGAAAAATGTAATGCATATAGTTTTAATGCATATAATTCATTGTTGAACTACTCTTTGGTTCATAAAGCCTTTGTCGTACTTTTGTCCAATTTCCAAAGTATCTATGTCAAAAAGAAAAGGGTAATTTCACAGTTGAACAGTTTTTCACCATAGCAGGGCTGGCACTGGTGATTATTTTTAAATTCTATTTCGAAACAATTTCTCAAAACAAAATTTTTTCACAGGCTCATTGACAACATGCGAAAAAGAAATATAGTACAAAATTTATTTTTTTTTAAATAGTGGTGCAAATAGAATATAAAAATAGTCGCCAGTGGCAGCCTTGCCATAGTTAATAATTTTGTTTTATGTTTAAAGTTTTTACATCCTAAAAAAAAGTATGAATAGAGAAATACGATGTTTTAAGGATTTTGCATACAAGTACACATAAACTGCCATTGCAGATTATTCTTTGTCACGAAATTTTTCTATTTTTACTACTTGTTACGTATGAGCTAAGCAAAAATGAAATTATAAACTATTTTTAAGTTATAGCTAAACATTTTTGAAAAGTTGTATGGCTTAAAAAAAAAAAAAAATTGTTGAGTTTTTGTTATGAGAAAAGCATTTTAATATACGAAGAAGAATAGAAAATAACAATAAAAAAATAAAAAAATTCCTAAAGCCTAAACAATTATGTCCTACGTTATAATAAGACATTCAATTCTAGCAGATGCTCGACCTAATGTTCCCGTGTGTATCCCTTATAACCTAATATTGATTTGTTTACTATTCCCAGGTAAGTTAATCGAGCTGCTGTATCTGAGATGGAATTGATTAATTCCCAATCAATTTATGTAAATTATCGATGAAGTCACGGAAAAATATATTTCAGTAAGAAATTGCAATAATTTTCTCTGTTTGGAATTCCTCTTTCAGAAAATTCCGATACATTTCCGTAATGTTACAAATGTTGTAGATGACCTGTATATGACAGGGAAATCCCAGTTCAAGAAAAAATAATTTAAATGACATATTGGGTTTTATAGTATGATATTAGGTATTTTATTTATTTATTTTGATCTTAGTCATTCAATATTATTCGCATGATCAAAAGTTTAACTCTAATATTACACCGTGACCTGAAATCGAGCAAAATGTGACAGTACCGTGACCTAAATGCTACTCTTACTTTCCACATTGTCTTCATGTGATGTGAACAATTAAGTCACTCTAAAGTCCATACGTCCAATTTTATGGCAAGGTGCAAATGACTCAAAAATTGTATAGACTTAACAGTGCAGTCACAAAGTTGTTGAGAATCATAATGTGACTAATTTAAAGAATCAAATCTTGGTCACTAGTGTAACTGTGACGCTTGTGACCGTTTGTGACATCACAGTGACGTCACATAGACTGCCTATACTATTGAGAAAACTGCATAAAAGCCTCGATTCCATGTGTGACTGAATAAAACATCTACAGATTAGTTGTATTAGAATGATTTTTCAAATATTACATTCTTTGACATTATTAGTCATAATCAGTATAGTAAACAATGTCATACTGACAAAGAATTAAGAATTTATAACTTTTCATGTATTCATTCACTTCTCACATTCGAAATTCCCAATAAATTGTTTAATTCCTTTATGGTTTTCTTGTGTTGCTGAAAATTATTTGGAAAAATATTTTTTTAATTTCGGCAATTTTTTAAATCTTTAAAGAAATTAACAGAGAAGTGCTTAGAAAAAAAAAAGAAACTACAAGTTCTTGAACTCTTGAAATACGAAAAAATATAAACAAGGGACAAACCACGTGATAAAAATATAACCAAATAGAGAAACAGAGAGTATACCCAGGGGAATAGTAAAAAAACTGTCTAGATAAGTTCGCGGTTTCAATTAAATGTAACACTTCCGCGTTCTGTAATTCTTTTCACAAGATTTGTGGTTAAAAATAAAAGTATGTGTTGTGTTTTGCTCCCTGGGTAGCTTTTCCTGTTTAGAAATATCTTATGGGGTAACATGATAGCCTGGGAAACATTTTAATAGAATTATACTTTTTAAAGTGAATAATTCTGAATGACTTGAAATAATGTAGTGGCAGCGTAATTATTTTAACTGATTATTTTTTATAATATAACTAAAAATTTTTAATGAATTGGAATTTCATATTATATAGTTTTGTTTATATAATATACTAGCATTGTTCTCGTTCTGAATACAGGGAAAAATATTTGTAAAGGAAGTTGTTTTAAATTCATAATGTAATCGAAACTGTCTCATAACAAGTCTTTTTTAGGAAAAAAATATATCTGACATCACTGATTGTTTCTTCCCTTTGCGTTATTTTAGCACCATTTATTGTTATTTGCATTATGACACGACCAGAACCCAAAAATACTATTTGAAATGAACTTGATAATCCATATTTTAATGTAATTATGAAAGAATAATCTATATCTGTAATATTAATTTTATCTTTTTTTTCTTTTTAAAAATGATTATTACATGTATACTCATTTATATTTACATAGATAGTTTTTTCATTAAAAGAAATACCGTGAACTTTATTTTGAAAGAAAACGGTTATCAAATCCGACCAGAAAGAATCAAAAGACAAACCGAGAACGATTCAAATCCGAAACAATTAAGACACAAGCCAACCTGATTCGCAGGAAAAAAAAAAAAAAAAAATATATATATATATATATATATATTGCCAAACCGACCCAACTGGAACAGCGGATAGTGCTGGATTCGGATAATATCAAATTACCCAACCCTGATCGAGGACTCAATTCCACATTAATTTACAATCTTATTGTTACCAATATGGCTCATTGTGTTTCGCAAAAGTCAATGATATTTTAAATTTTGTGACGTGTCCATGTAAAAAAACTGTACACGATACGTCGATTTTTTAAAAAAAACGTAAAGTACTTCTGTGTACCCTAACACATATACTCAAAATTCGTGTCGATTGCTCAATTTTTACAAAAATATACTTTATTTTTTGGCCTATAAAAACAAACAAACAAACAATAAAGCAGGCAGACAGACAAATAATTTTTAGATCCTAATGAAATTGCAACGGGATCACCAGCAGAACAAAACCTGTATAAAAAAAACTAACCAATCAAAAAACAAACAACAAAAAAAAATAAAATAAAACTGGCGTATCATTTTCAAACATTATACGTGGGCACATCTAAACATAAACATAAACAAATTGTATACCCTCTTTTGTTGGAAGTTGGTTAAAAACGACGCTAATTGGCAAAAGCTACACTTTTTCACTTTTTCATCTAAGAACAGATTTTTTTGTATAATGCGGATACGAAAATGCTGTTTTTTGGCGTTTTAGTTTAAAACTTTAAAAGTAACTGTTCAAATAACAAAAGTTAAGGTTAACTTAAATCTAACGAATAAGTAGTCAGAGTTAGTCAAATGTTAGTACTTATTTTGCATAATATGAATGACAATAGGCAATGGAAGAATTTTTTAAGACGTTTGGAAAATATTGAGTTACTACAAGATTAAATAGACATAAGAAAGTTGCAACATTTTTTAAAATAATAAATTACGGGGTTGGATAAGTAGCACCTATTTTTCCAACAACTCTCTAACTTAGTTCAAGTTTATTGTCTGGCCGCCTGTCTGGCTGTGCTCTAATTCGAGTAATCATACTCGGATTGTCATTTAATTGATATATGTTATTGAGGTTTACCACGGCCTGTGTGGTATTTTAAATAAAGTGTGTGATATTTATAGTCCGTTTACAGGGTCACTCAAAAGAATTCCATTGCATTATGGTCTATGGGGAAAAATTGTTTGCAGTGTATTTAAATAATGTTGCATTATTTCAGAAATACTGAAACTGATATATCTCACTGAGGTGCGTTACAAGATCTTTACTATAGAATATCGTGTGCATAGTATTTATAGTTCATTTAATGGAACTCACTAAGAAATTCGGATACAGTATTGTCTATGAGCAGTAATTGCTGGAAGTGCGTTTTCAATTGTGATATGGATTTTTAAATGTAACTAATTTTTTTGCAAATTACTTTTGTATATAAATCCTATAGATCATATACATGTCTGCAAAAAAGAATTCTAGTACATTTCCGCTTATGGACAAAATTGCTTAAGGGAATTATCAACTGTGTTATGTGCGCAACTAACTGAACTAAATTTTTGCATACTATGTAGTATATATACAAATCTATAGATCATATACAGAATAGCACAAAATAATTCGGATATTTTTTCGAAATATAGATGGAAATTTCTGAAATTGGATTTTCAAATGTGTTATGCGTTTTCCAAACATCATTTTCACCTTATTAAACGGTGAAGTTGTGTTACAGAATTTTGAATGTGATAGAAAGTGTTACATAATCTATGCTTGGCACATGATTTATCTTTCATGTTAAATTCAGAGAATTAAACACATATTTGAAACAAAACTCTCAGAAACAATGTATGGAGTTGTAAGCGAATTTTTTTAAAGATAATTAAATGCTGAAACATAAATGAAGTAATAATAATAAATGCAAAAACATATAATACGTTTATTACATACAGATAACAAAAGTAATTGCAAAGACACAATGATAGTAAATGTAAAAATGTAAAAACATTATTAGTACACCAGAAGTAAAAGGTTTAAAATTTGATTTATCGAGTAACATTTTTAATAGGAATATACCACATGGATAGTGTCTGCTGATTTTTTAAAAGTTTCTATCCTAGATAGTTTCAGAGAAATAAGGATAAAGATATGATTTTAAAATGCTTTTTGTCCTTTTTATTAATTTATATATATATATATGTATATATATAGCGGAGAAGATTTTCAATATTTCATTTATTTTGATGAACGTAAATGAACGTAACGATAAAAGTAAATTGCTAGAAATATATTAATTATTGAGCCACCGAAAAACAAAACAAGAATCATGAGAATATTACGTCAGGACAAATGACATAAAGGAAGCTCGTGGGAACATAAGGATTTTATGAGGATGCTTATAGATGCCTATGAGTCATTTTATGTTGAAAAAGAAAAAGTTTATCTATACATAACTGAAATAAAAATGTTATAAATGTAGTCTCTACTACATTAGATATTTCACTTCATCGCCTCTGAAAGTAGATAATCTGTTTAATCTAATTTTTAATCATACGGCTAATTAAATTTCATAATTCATATTTGCAGTCTATATCTTCTTCGAAATATTTGCTGTATATTTTCAATAATAACTTAACACCTTAAAGAATAAATCAAGACTTTTAAGAAATTAGATAATTTGCTGTAACCTAAAAATTATATGAAAACTAAGTTAAATAAATGTGCTTTATATATTAAGGATGGAATAAAATTTTAACAACTAAAATGTAAGCAAATGATTATTAAACTGGTCGGATGTACCAATCCCAAAACTTTCTTCTATCTCATGAATGTTAATACTTCAAAATTCGCTATTACATCGCCAATAAACTCAATATATTTTGTCATTCGTTTGTACGTCAGCTATAGTAATCGTCGGATTACTTGCATCGGGTTTCATTCCCCGGGTTTAATATTTTAGCTAATTTTACTTGAAAATATGAAACTAAAATGCGTGGAGACCGATTACAGAAGATTCGTACACAGTTTTTGTCAATATCGAATATGAATGAGAATGTCCCCAAATTAGACATCTATAACCAAGTTGGCTTCATTTATGGCAACCTATTTTTATCGCCAAGTGTTGCCAAGCTTGCCGAGAATTTGACGCTATCGAATATGAATATATAGTGTTAAGCATATAACAGTTGGAACGATGATTACAGCAATGAAAGGAAATTTGGCAGAAACCATGTTCACTAAAACCCACGAATTAAACCCTTTTATGGAGGAATCCTGTTGTCTTGTTTCAAAATTTCTTTGCCCCTAAAATTTCAAATTGCTATATTTCAGCCATTTTTTTTAAGATAGACGCAAAACAAAAATTGCTCCGGAATCTTTGGATTAAGGCCGAACATTTAACGGAAAAAACTTTCAGGATTTCTACTGTTTTTGTACACCTTCTTGAATTTGAAATATTGAAATGGCTATCACAGCGTTCCCTTCGGCGGAATATCCCCAAATTTAACTGAGACCTGCAGGCCATAGTCAAAAACATGTACAAAAAATTTGGTTCATTTATCTGCATAATTTCATGCACTTTTCGATGATACAACAATGAAAATGGGACAAAAAAATCACTATCATAGCGCCCCCTTTCGTCGGAATATCCTCAAATTCAAGTAGACCTGCTGGCCATAGCCGAAAACCTAAAAATGTAATTAGGTTCAATTGGAAGTATAACTTCATACACTTTTCGATGATAAAAAGAGGACACACTCCCGGACACACGGACAGACAGACATTTTGTAAAAACATGTTTTTCGGAATCTCTGAACCCTAAAACTTGTAAATCCGTCGAAAACCAGAAGTCGAAAATATTCGATTACAATACTTTCTTCTATTATAGATAGAAGAAAGTAAAAATGTACACATATGCAATCAAATATGTATATTTTAAACCCACATTTTAACTGGAATTCGGACAGGAATTACCATTGAGTCCGACCACTGTGGCATAATAACCATTACTGGATCATTATGGTACGCCATTGTGGTCGATAGATTGCAATTTGAAGTATTAGACGTTTTATTTAAGTGATGAGAAGTGATTTTTTAGATGAGAAGATACTCAAATATTTTATATGATGATGTATGTTATTTTTTAATAACCACAACTAATCAATTCCCATTGGGATTTATGGTGTTCTAATGAACAAAAGGATAAGATTCCATAGAAAGTTTTGCCAAAGCTGGAAACCATAATTTATCTAAATTTTGATTTGTTCTAGAAAAAAATATATGCGTGATAAAATGTCATTTAGATAGGAAAATTATTATTGATTAATTAGAAATATTAAATGGTTCCAGTATCATAGTTGAGGTTCATTTCAACCAAGCGAAAAATGTCCTCGAACCTGAGAATCCTGGCTTGCCTTGCAAATGCTCTTCCTAATGAGCTACCCGAATGATATCCTTTCTGGCATAATTCACTCTTATTTGTTGAACATGGCTGCAAACTTCAGCGCTATTTCCATTCATCCGAGCTATAACTATAACATTTACATGATGAAAGTGTGATATAACACGAAAATTTCTGTATACCATGTAATTAGGTGACAATGAACTTCTTAATGATGAAAGTAATTATAGCTCGGATAATTTATATCTCAGATAATTTATAGCTCAGATGCATGAAATTAGGGCTGCAATTCGCAGCCATGTTCACAAATAATAGTGAATTATACCAGCCAGGATATAGTTCGTGTAGCTCAGAAGGAAGAGCATTGACACCGGTTTTGATACACAGGTTTGAGTGCTGGCTCGGAGATTTTTCGCTTTGTTGGAATAAAATTCAACTATGATACTCTATCCATTGAATATGATTTACCTAGTGAAAAAAAACCCTTTTCTCCTTTCATTATGAAGAATTTAAAATACTTTAAAATTTTAGACTGATTTTTGCGAAAGTTAAAGATTATCTGTAAAGCTCGGAGTAATGGATAAACAGATTGACTGACAAACATACAATTTTCTGATTATACTAAAATTTATATGGGGTAAGCAGGAAAATAAGCAACAACAACAACAAAAATATATATATATATATATATATCGAAATTGGAGCATATATACTCTGCGAAAAAAGACAGCTTTAAGTTTGATATTACATTAATCGCAGTCCCCAAAGTTGCGGGTTTTGTTAAACAGGAAAAATTGACCCAATCCAGGCTATCAATAGATCAGGGGTATATATTATACCATTCGAGAAGAATAACAAAAAATTTATGTACGTAGGTATGACAATAAAGGAAATTTCGGGACAGAATAAAAGAACATGAAGCAGATCTGAGATTAAGTAGACCCCACACTGCGTTAGCAAGATTAGCACAAACTGAACCTATAAAAGTAGATTTCAATGGATCCAAAATTATATTCCGCACAAGTAATCACCAGGAAGCTATCATAAGAGAGTCTGTAGAAATAATATCTAAAAAAGAAATAGTCTGTAACGATGTATTATCATATGCTATCCACGCAGTCTGGAATGAATTAATACATGATTGATTAACCTGTACTTATTTTTGAAATATTGAATGAGCTTTCCCATCCCACCTTATATTCCGCACCCTTGAAATAAAATGGTTTGTTCCGGGCAAGCTAGAAAAACGTGAAGAGACAACAACTCAACATAAGTATTAGTTTTTCACCGATGATGACCGAGTAGTTCGGTTGAAAACGTTTTGAATTTTTAAAAGGACTTTAATGTGCTTTTAAATGTTTTATGTATGTTTTTACGCACCTTCAAGCAATATATTTACCTTTAGTTGTATCTTTATGGATTTTAATGAAAAAAGACATGTTTCTTAATTTATGAAATAGTAATATAACCACGAACGAAAGTACGCAATAACCTCCTCCGAGTTATCCACTATTCCGAAAAGCGTTCTTCATCTTTAGAACTTCAAAAACCAATATATTTTCCAGATTTAAAGAAGCATTTATAAAAACAAAGTTTATTTTGCTGCCATTGATTTTCAGAAACATTTCCGAGTAGTCTTTATAGTATATTAATCAGCTTTTTCAAACCGGAATATCGGTTTTTACGATGCTATCAGTTTTTAAGTAAACAGTTTCATGTTCTCAAATATGTTTTACATAAAAACATGATAAATTAACAGAATTCACATTCACATTAAAATTAATATTATTTTATTACTCAAGCCTAAATTTCGTTTCGCAGCTGAAAATGTTTAATTGAGAATTGACAGCATTCTGAAAACCTATATTCTGTCTTGGAAAACTTATAACACACAATAAAAGCTACTCGGAAACGTTTCCGAATATCAGTGGCGGTAGACAATTCATTACAAAAATATGTATTGAAATCTAAGGAAAATGGTCAGCATTGCCACAATGGGTGATTTATCGCTAAACCGCTGGCGTTACTCATGTGCATGTTCTATGTTTTTTTGTAATATATGCATATGAAGATTTTATATCTGTTTTGTGAATTAAAAAAATAATATCAATGATACATAAATTGTAGTATTTAAATTTTAGGTCATATTTCTTGTTAGATTTTACTAAGCTTTTCTGTTTCTCTCTGTTTAGTTTCTGGGATGTCAAAAAGCCTTCTCTCGGTTGGAAAATTTAAAAATACATTTTCGTTCGCATACAGGAGAACGACCTTATCAATGCCAATATCTAGGTTGTCCGAAAGCTTTTAGCAATTCATCAGATCGAGCAAAGCATCAAAGAACACATCAAGATTCAGTAAGTAATAGAAACACGAAACGAAGGTTCTTGTAACACTACAGGAATCCCATAAGTCTGTTCACATTCCAAAAATTAAAAAAAAAATAACAAATTGCTATATTGGAGTGCGGTCTACACCATAACACTTTGAAAAGTGTTATGGTGTAGGGTGTAATTTTTGTGGCAGAAAGAAAAAATTAAATAGTTCGCAGTTTCTTTAAATGATTTTTTCTTGCTACAAAATTATTTTGTGCCAAGTCTTATGGTACAAAATTCACTCTCATACGACAATTTGTTAAAATGTTTATGAACTTTTCTAATTTGACGTTATTTATGGATGTGCTTGAATTAGTTGTTTTTCTTTTGCCACAAATAATCCAAAATTTTGAGCAGTCTTATGGTGCACGCCGATACGACAATTTCTTTGTAGTTTATGCATTTTTGAAAGCTGATGTTATTTAGGGGTTTCTTTGAATTATTTTGTTTCTAGTTCCTAAAAAAATCCGACTCTTTGACCAGTCTTATGGTGCAAAATGCGCGACATTTTTTTAATATTTTTAGCATTTTTGAAATTTGAAGTTATTTATGGGTTTTGTTGAAATTCTTTTGTTTGTATTGTTTTAAAAAAACACGTTTTTTTCACCAGTCGTATGGTACAAAATGCACGATACGACAAGTTATTAATTTTTTCTGAATTTTTAAATATGTGAATAGACTTATGGGATATCCTGCATTTTGTATCTAACAGCTGAATTTTCAATACAGAATAGAAAGGAGTTGGGTAGATTAGAACAATTTTTGGCCTATTTCACAGTGAAATGCTTTTTGTGCTTGTATGATTATTTTACCTCCAATTGTTAAAAATTACATTTAATCAGACAGTCTAAGATTAAAAACACACATTTATATGAAAACAATTAAAAAACTTATGCAAATATTCCAGACCACTATTGAGACTTCAGTGCAATAACATATGATAAAAAGACAATCTCCAAACATGTTTACAGTGAAAATTTTTACCAAGAAAACTTTACAGAGCTCACAGTAAAGTAAGACTGTATATTAAGGTGGAATCATACAAGATTTATTAAACGGTGAATTCTGCAACTGAGTGGACCAACCTTCAAGAAAATCTTTACTCTTTTTTCTAACGTTATTACAGACATAATTACAAAGTTTTTTTGAATTTTGCTTGTATAACTTTTTACTGTAAACATGTTTGGAGATAGTCTAGTTATCATATGTTATTGCACTGAAGAGGGGCTCAATCGTAGCCTGAAACGTTTGAATAAGTTTTTTAATTGTTTTTATATAAGTGTGTGTTTTTAATTTTGGATTGACTGCTTAAGTGTAATTTTTAATAATTGAATTCTATATATAAGACATAAAAAATGTTCAGTTAATTGATATTTTAACCTCCTTTTATACATAATCGAAAATACGTGTATGCTAATCTTATGATCGTGTATTTTGTTGCCGAAGTTAAGCAAAAATTATTTCACAAACGTATGCCAAAAGGTGAATTTTGGTAAAAATTTTCTCAGATACTTCGGTATTTCAGGTGTAGGAATGTAAAGGAATCGATTTATTTTCCTTTCATTTGCTAACTTAAAAGTAACAGATTAATACATTTAAAACTGAAAGTGGTATCCTGCGCACTCTATATTAAAGTAAAATTAAATATCCTTTAAAATAAATAAAATTCGTCAAAAAACTCTTTTTACCAATATTTATGAACTTTTATTGTACTTATCGTCCTTTTGAAAAACGTTGCTAAAATAAATATATTCAAATATTTAAAAATTTGGCTGAAACAGATATATATATATATATTTAAAATTGTAAAGTAGGTCAGAAATTGAACCTACGAGCTCATTCCTTTCATTATAAACTATTAATATCTACCTAACACCTACCTAGTATAGACCTAATATCTATTTAACGAACTATTGTGTTTTTATAACAATAATATACTATTTAATATTGATCATACAATTTTTAAATTAACAAAAATTATAACGATAATATAATGTTCAGCCATTATTTATGAGAATGAATGAATGCTATTTTTTGTAACAAATAAACTATATTTTGGATGTTTCTACATGTAGTTTCTGCTTACTTTGAAGTTAATATAACTAATCATAATATTGGTAAAATATATTTAAATCTAATATTTTTGCAGTGGATATTTATGATGCTATGAATTTCATGTATTGCCTAAGTTTTTGCAGCAAAAACATATAAGGTTTATCTAGCCTCATAAATCATAGTAATTATCATAATATTGTATTAAGTAGATTAATTGATTTTTTTTCATTGTATGCTTTTGAAAACCTTTTAGAGGCATACGTTTAGAAGAAACGTGAGCGGACATTATTTTCCTTTTAATTTATCAATTTCAGAGCATTTTGTGTGAATATTCAGAGCTTTTTACTTATTCAGCAATCCAATATTTACATTTCAAAGGGAAAACAAAAGCGTAATACGGATTATTAAACGCATTTAATTTTAAGCTCTTCTCATACTGTTATCTTGTAAATTAAACATAGAGGAAATAAAGATGATTATCACAGAGGTTTATCATATTTAATGACAGACTTGTCGTTAAAATATTTTCTTAGTGTCTCTAGTTGAAAGTTTTATGCATTTATTTTATTTATTTTTGAATTAAAATCCTTTTAAAAGTGAGTTTACAATTGATAAAATTTATAGCTCTTGCGAGAAGTTTTTTTGTTTTTCTAACCAGAAGTTTGCTCTTATTACTAAATAATACAGACTTTAATTTTGATCCCCGTATCACTACTTAAATATAGACATAAAGTTGTTATATTTATAGTTGAAAAATAATCTCAACAAAAGGGTGACATTTAATTTTACATTATTTCTCATTACTTATAAAGACGCTTATAGTAGTTATTTAACTGAGTTAGACATATTACAAGAGTCCTAAAATACCGGGTGATTATAATTAAAGTTACGATTTCAAAAATCGATAATTTTAAAACTACTGGTCAGAATGACTTGATATTTTAGCAGAACAATCGTGAGGCAATGGAATTTTATTTGGCGAAGGAAAAAAAAATAGTTCTAAAATGTGCCGATAGATGGCCCTGTCAGGGTTATGTCATGGGAAAGACCAAAAATTTATTCTTTAAACACAGGAATGTTGTTAGCCAAAAGGAAAAAAAATAGAGTTCAGGCATTTACTAAAAATGTATTAGCGAAAAGACAAGAATACGTGTTTACAGCGACAACAGCAATAATGACAAAAAAAAAAAAAAAAAAAAAAAAAAAGTTTTATGGAACAAACACTTTACTGATGATTAAAGTTTAAGTTGTTCGATATGCCCTCCGCCTTGTTCCGTTACTAATTGGAAGCGCAAAACGGCATGCTCCAGAACAGATGGGAGGGTATCTGTACTGATGCAATGGGTGTGGTGTGTGGTTCTGGCCTTCAAGTCGACTAGATTCTCAATTCGCCCGCTGTAAACAACATTCTTCAAGTACCCATAGTTGCCACGTATTAGTAATTTGCATATCTTCAGACAATCTGAACCCTGACAACGCCGTCTATCGGCACATTTTGGAACTATTTTTTCCTTTGCCAAACAAAATTCCATTGCCTCACGATTGTTTTGCTAAAATATCAAATCATTCTGACCAGTAGTTTCAAAATTATCGATATTTGAAATCGTAACTTTAATTATAATCACCCGGTATGTAAAGAAACATCTAAATCTTAGAGTACATACGACTGTTAAATCTACAAAAATTTCCTTTTTTCGAAAAGATTATATACGAAATAGCAGTACTTTTCTGAGGATTTTAAAACCAACTACACAAACCAAATTCCTTTAATTACGGTAGCTATGATTAAAAGTTATAGCGTAAGTGCCTCACTACTCTCTCCAATAGATTGGTGCGTTTTGGATGTGAAAGGTATTGTCCCGATTCTAACGTTTGTGCGTGAACGAACCATCTATTCGGTCATTACTTTTACTTTCGCAAAGTCGCGTTTAATCTCCAGTAATCTCATTGCCGTGGTTATTTTATGCAGTAATATATTAATTAAGTTTTTGTGGTCAACTAGTTAGTATAAATACGGCGGTAGTAGTGAGTATAGTAGGATTTTGTCGGATCTCGAACCTCGTGGAGCTTAAAGACAAGTTTGAGATTTCAGCAACCCGCCCGCGTGTTGTTAGCATTGACATTCTTGTTCGATTGAATTTGGATTAAGATTCTTCAGCTGAGAAGTTTGTTTATGTGGTAAGGTATTGCGTAAACTACTTCAAATAAGATAGATTTGGAATCCACAGGGTTATCTTCAATCAGCGACATTTTTTATGGTAATATATTTAGTGTTTCAAGTGATATTTTACAGCGAGTGTGAGCAGAGGCTCTTTTTTGGTTCCTGGAGAACTAACTATCAACATAGTCAACTTGTTTGGAGTTAGTGCTAGAATTTGGAGGAATTTCTTGGGATTAGTCTCCTTCTCATTATTTTAGTGCATAGACACTGAATTTGATAATTTTTAGCCAATTCTTTGTTCGCTCTCCTGCTATCTTCATCAATTATTGATTTTAAATAAATTGTTTCTAGTTTTAATCTTAAGTCACGGCTACATTCTTAAGTGACGGGCCCAAAGAGTCCGGCACAAAGTATGTCAGATAATCTGAATGTAAACGATGAGTAAAATGATACTTAAATGCGGTTTTATCTTAAAATGTTAAAAAGTGCTTCTTTTTTATAGCGCGCAAAATCCTCTTTCACTACTTAATATTTTTACATGCGATCTTAACGGATTTAGAGATTATATCTATATCTTAAGACTAAACCAAAAGTTGCGTATATTTAAGCACCATTTCTATATTTAAAATAAAATCGAAAGTACTGCATATTTTTTAGATGCTTATGACAGAATTTATGACAGTCTGAGTTAGAAATTTAAAATAGCAGTTTCTCTAAAGTAATTTCTATTTCAATAACTTTCATTCTGTATATTTTGAATGGTATTTTTCAAAAAACAAATGTTTAATAAAATTTTTGAAATATTGTTTCTAAAAATAAAATAATTTGTAAAGTTTTGATGTGTAAGCCAAAACTTTCAATGCATTCATTGAAAAATGTATAATTTTTTTATTTAGAAACCTTATTACTGTCAAGAACCAGGATGCAGTAAAAGATATACAGATCCAAGTTCTCTAAGAAAACACGTTAAAAACCATGCTTTGAGGCAAGAACAGTTAAACAGAAGGGTAAATATAAAGACTATTGTTATGTGATACTGTCTTATCAAATAATACTCACCGAACTGTAATGCAATGGAGAATTTATGTTGATGGTTCATAAAATTTATTTTTATCTAAACTTTTGATATTTTTTGTTTAGGTACAAATGACAAGAGAAGAATGCAATTCTCAAAATTCTTTTTACAATGATTCCATGAAATATTATGAATTTCCTGTAAAAAGTTCTGCTGATAGTTCTTATGGAGGTAAATAAAGATTGTTTTACTTCAGCCTAAAAGAACACGTTCTCAAATATTGAAATTCAATGACTATTTAGTCTGGAAGTATACGGGTGTTTTAAACGAAGCCATCTGAGAATCTTTTACAGTTAGTGTTGACTTTTAGTAAAAGAAGACTTTAAAGTTTTATTTAAATTTTAAGCGAGACGGTTGAATTTATTTGACTTTCTGCATTAGTTGAGTGCTGTTAAAGGAGTGTTTATTTTTGAAAATGTATTCAAAAGAAGTTTTCACGGAAGTAAAGAATATTTTTCCTTTCTTAAAGGAAGTTTTGAATATTTTATTGACTTCTAAAAGGGAAAAAAGAATATCTCTTACACTGAAATTTACTCAACTAGTTTATTATTAGCTATAATGTCTCGATCTTTAAGTATTAATTTTTGTTGATACTTTGTTTGTTACTTATGTGTTTTTTTACGTTTGAACACTGTAAAAATAGACAGCTGTTTCTTCATCGAGGAAAATATAATGTAACCACAAATGAAAATATGAAATAACTTCTTCCGAGTTATCATGATTCTAAAAAGTGTTCTTTATCATTAAAAACTTCTGAATTCAATATATTTTCGAGATTTAAAGAAACATTTATAAAAACAAAGTGTGTTTTGCTGCCACTGATTGTTGCAAACCTTTCCTAATGGTTTTTACACTGTAAAAAATGATCAATGTTTCTTATTTTATGAAAATATACTATAACTACGAATGAAAATATAATATAATCTTCTGAGTTATCCGACATTCCGAAAAGCGTGTTCCATTGTCTTTTGAATCCCCAGAAAGCAATACATTTCCAAAATTTAAAGAATTATTTATAAAAACAAAATTTCTGTAGCTGTCCGTATTTTTCAGGAACGTTTCCGAATAGTTTTTATAGTGTATTAATCAGTTTCTTCAGCCTGGAATACCTATTTATCAAATGTCATCCATTCTCAAGTAAACGTTTTCAGCTGCATAAGTTAATTTATACATGAAAGAGTAAAGAAATAATCTTAATTTTAATGTTAATGTTAATGCTGTTAATTTTGCATGTTTGTCTGTTAAACATATTTGTTGAACATGAAAATGTTTACTTGAGAATGGATAGCATCGGAAAAAACTATATTCCGGGCTTAGAAAACTTATTAATACACTTTAAAAGCTACTCGTAAACGTTTCCGAAAATTTCGGTCACCTAGAAAAATTTTGTTTTTCTAAATGATTCTTTAAATCTCGAAATTCCATTGATGCCTGAGGTTTCTAAAGATAAAGAAACACTGTTCAGAATCATGGTTAACAAGGATCAGGTTATATTATAAATTTATTCATCATTATATTATATTTTCGTACATTCAGAAACATTCGTCATTTTTTACAGTGTACACTGCATTAATCAGTTTTCTAAACTCTCAATATATGCTATCATCCGAAATGTCATCCTACAATTCTCAACTTAATATTTTTATGTTCAACAAACATATTTTACACGCAAACATAATAAATGAACAGCATTAACATTAAAATTAACATTATTTCGTTACTCTTGCATGTATAAATTCAATTAGACAGCTGGAAATGTTTAATTGAGAAGTGATAGTCTGCTAAATACTAATTTTGCTGTTGGAGAAAATGGATTAATACACTATAAAAACTACTTGAAGACATTTCCAAAAATCAGTGGCAGCAAAAAAAGCTTCTTTTTATAAATGTTTCTTTAAATAGCGAAAATATATTTGTTTCTGAGGTTTATAACGATAAAAAACAGCTTTCGGAATCATAGGTAACTCGGAAGAGGTTGTTGTAAATTTTCGTTCGTGATTATACTATATTTTTGTTGATCAAGTAACACCTGTCTTTTTTACAATGTAAAATAAATTATACATACAAAGAATAAAAGAAAATGGAATATTTAATGAAGTATTGCATATTAAAATATACAGAGCTATATCAGAATAGAAATTTCCTGCAGAATTACACTAACCTTTTTATTAAATGAAGGAGAAATGAAAATACAAGGTGTTCCAAATTAAACTACATACTTCCGAGAGAGCGCTACTAAAAACTGTCATCATCTCCTTCCGATACTCCACAGATTTCATAACAATCTGACGAATAATGTTTTTCTGGAGAGAAAAGAAAGATTCTGGAAAACTTGGTCTACCGTAACCACATAAGATCTCTGTCTGATTTTAAAGACAGAAATAGCACGTCATGTGCGTAACATTGCAACGCAAACGCTGAAATCAACCACTAAAAATGCTAAGTTATGATTCCAGGTGGTAGCAGATAATGGTGGCCATCATATTCAAAATATATTGCTTTCCTTATACGGAAAAATTGTATAGTTCTTGTTATATAATCTGTATTAATATATTATACGTCCTCTATTGGCAGCTTTTGGAACTAATGTTTTCTACTCTAAAATATTTCATCATCTCCTTAAGAAACTCCTTAAAATCTCACATCTTTCTGATGAACAGTTTTTCAATTAGACCTCTTTTAAAACATAAAATGTGTAGATAAAATGATTAAAAAGCCATTTATTTGTATCTAGAAAATTCCGTATTTTTAACGATTATGATGTAATTTTTTAAACTGTATCTTTTCACATCCAGAAGTAATCTAATAAATATCACTGTTTTCTGCGTGCAGAAACTGTTATGATACAACTTTGATATTATTAAGAAGAAAGCTAATTTTATAGAATAAATTTACAATATATTTCATTCATAAGATTTCTGATGAATTCAGTTCGGATAGAAGAATGATTAAGCAATTAACCTAGTATTCTAATCAGTTTCGATAGAAAACAAGAGTTTTTGTCTCTTTAAAGAGAATAAAATTATTTACTGATCAACATATTATACATTTATTTCGCTAGAAATAATTTTTAAAAGTAGAGATCTTGATTCATTATATCTTCAGAAATATATATTTGGTTATGTCTTTGTTGTGGTAAAAAAAAAAAATAGTAAATGAATTCTACGGAATTCAATTATATTAAATAAATTATTCATTTAAATTAACTATCGTAATTAAATTAATTTCTTTTTCAGAGAATGAACATGGCTGTTTATCTTCAGATAACGAAGATGCTTGTATGTTTACATGGAGCACTCAGACTGTTGTCGACGATAGAGATTGGTATGTTTTCACATATTTTTATATTAGAAGTTTTTATGTCGTTATGGTTTTTATTATTTCAATCATAAAATACAGAGATAATCTTCGCTTTGGCAAAGTGCGTGTTGTTGTTTCTGGGTATCTTTAATAAAGACTCATTCATAGCTATATTAACCGAGTATCTGTTTTATGAAAAAGAAACAAAAGTAAAAGACTGAACTGAAAAAAAAATCTTAACTGAAAAAAAAGTTTCTTAATCTATGAAAATATAATATAACCGCACAAGAAAATACACAATAACCTCTTCCGAGTTACCTACGATACCAAAAAGCGTTCTTTATCTTTAGAAACCACACTAAAACCAATTTATTTCAGAGAATTTAAGAAACATTTACAAAAACAAAGTTTCTTTCGCTGCGATCAATTTTCGGAAAGTTTCCGAGTATGTTTTATAATATATTAATATGTTTTCTCAAATCGGAATATAGGTTTTTAGGATAATATCAGTTCCCAATTAAACATTTTCTGCTGCGTAACTGAACGTATCCATGCAAGAGTAACAAAATGATATTAACTGTAATGTTAATGTTAATGCTGTTAATTTATCATGTTTGTCTGTTAAACATGTTTGTTGAACATGACTATGTTTACACGAGAATTGATAGCCTTCCGAAAATCAGTGGCATCGAAAGAAACTATCTTTTTATAAATATTTCTTTAAATTTCCAAAATACATTGGTTTTTGAAGTTTCTAAAGATAAAGAACAGTTTTCGGAACTGTGGGTTACTCGGAAGAGGTTATAGTTTATTTCGTTCGTAGTTACATTATATTTTCCTAGAATAAGAAACATTTGTCTTTTTTTACTGTGCAGTTAGTAATATTTCTATGTTTATTTTTCTACAATCGTTTTGGCTTAAAGTAAAGATTATGTTTAAATGTTAAAAAAATTTTAAGTTATTAAATTAGGTAGCAGACTTAATCTAAAAGTGGAATTTTACCATTTAAAATTTACACATAGTTTAATTTGCATAACTTGCTTGGTTTCTATCTTAAAATCTTCTTTTATTGAAAACACGTAGGAATCAAGTTTAATTTAATTTTCGTTAATTTAAATTATGAACAGATAAGGGCTTTGAATTTAGTATATTTTATAAGTACTTTGCTTACTAAACTCGCTTAGAAATTAGAATTTGACATTTAACGTTTAATATGTTTCGACACGTTCAATATGTTTAATACTGCGAAACATGCATATTTTGACTCTGTTCAGGTAATCGTGTGGTAAATAGGTTCATTACTCTTACTATAAAAGTCGTCTGCAGTTGTTCTCTTTAACTGCTAAAGCATAGTTTTCGCCCCTAACCACTTGTTCGTTAATGTACAGTTCTATTGTTTGAAACTTGTAAGATTTTCATGTTGCGAATGAATCGGCAAAATTAAGGTTTTTCTTTGTAGATTTTCGCATTATGATAATGTGATTCACACGTTGTTGTTTAGATACTGCGGAGTTTCAGCTGAGTATTTTAATGTGATTCACACGTTGTTGTTTTAGATACTGCGGAGTTTCAGCCAGTGTTGAATTCAGACACTTTTCTTCGGGAGGGATTTCTGTAGCTCCGGGGGGGAGACATTGTAGAGTTCCGGGGGGGGGGGAAATTATAATTTTTAACCATTAAAAGCATAAAATATCAAATCTTTCGGGGGGGGGGGGCATTTCAATGCTCCGGGGGGGAATGTACCCCCCCGGGCCACCCCCTGAGTTCAACACTGGTTTCAGCTGAGTATTTTGTAGCGAATCTCAACTCCGAATCCAGTATAATTAGTTTTTTGTCTCGGAGTTGGGTATTTCTTGAATCTTGAGTATTTCGAACAAAGTTCGTTTCAAATTCACGAAGCTTAGTTAGATTTTGATATCAAACTGAGTTTTAATGTACTTTTCTAGACTTAGTGAAAAGTGTTGAATACTTTGTTTTAGCAGCTTTAGACTTTGAAGACTTCTGTCGTCAATTTAAGGTTAGATGTTTCGAAGAATAAATTTGTTTGATACTTTACTTTAAAGTGAAGTTCTTTTATTTATTTTTTAGTCACTTTCATCATATATTTCCTTGATGAGTCCAAATAAATTGTTGTCGTTATTTTATGGAACATATATCAGAATTCTTATTTTATTTGCGATCACGGAAGCGATAGATGAAAATGATACAGACCTTGTATGTGAATACTGACTCTTATTATTCTTAAATATTAAGGTAACATCATTTAAATTATACTTTAATGAATGACAATATAAAATAGTTGTCCAGATATAGAGAAACGAATTTGAGATCAAATATATATTCTTTAATTTTATGTATGATAAATAACGAAACATATGAAAACGTGGAATAGTAATTTGTCGTTAAAACGATACTTAAATCAGTTAGGTTAAACAAATCTATAAAATCTTTTGAAATTAACTCTTTTCTATCTTTAATTTTTTACACAATTTAGTTTTGATGTTTCTAATTATCTTTTTCATGTCAACTATTTAAATATTTGATAAAAATTATACATTTTTTCTGATAATTTTATTAATCTATTGTCATATATTTGTAATTATAATTGCATCTGTGCTTTTAAATAGTGTCTGTGTTTTCTATATAAACTTATTTTAGATTACTTTATAATATGCATTTTAAAAATTTGTTAACGTGTATTTAATGTTTTGCATTATTTCCGTTGTATATTATTTATTTAGTTTATATATTTTAGATTTTTTTTGCATTTATATGGGCTTTTGTGGTTTATGTCTAGGAATTATTTTGCTACTTTTACTTATATACCGTCATTTTACTTAATTTAAGTTGTCCAACAAAACTGTTTTGTACTATTTGTAAGAGTTGTGTGAACAACGTTATATATTTGAAGCATTACTGCTGAATTACATGGGATCTGCTTTATATACATCTGTGCTATAAAGCTTGACAATTCCGTTTTTCTAAAAAGTTTGTGGCTTGCAGCGAAATATCGTTGTATATTTTAATATATTTATGTCCTTAGGTTAAATTTTTGGATTTATGCAGTTGAATAAGTATTTTTTTAAAGGACATCTTAAAGACTACAGAATTAAATGCGATCAGTTCTATACATATCTGTGCTGTAAAGCTTCACAATTCCGCATTTCTAAAAAGCTTGTGGTTTACAGCGAAATATCATTGCATATTTTAGTATATTTGTATCCCTATATTAAATAGTGGGTAATCTAATGCATTATACAGTTGATTTACTTACTTTTAAAGAACCTTTTAAAAAGACGCTGGATTACATGCGATCTGTTTTATATTCATCTGTGCTATAAAGTTTCATAATTCCATCTTTCTCAGATGTTTGTGGTTTATTGCAAAATATTGTTGCATATTTAATATCTTTACATCCCTTTTTTAAATTTTTGGATTATTTAATACATTATACATTTGAACAGCTTATTTTTAAAGAGTATTTTAACGACTAATTTTTCCCTGCACATTTACTTTTTTATGTGTTTTTTTTTTATAATGAAATATTAAAAAATATATTTTAGGAGTACCATTTTAAACCTGAGACATCATGCTAACTCCAACAATGGTGTATTTTGTGGCACGGACTCAAATCTCTCTGATTCTGAAATTGAAATACAAGAACATGCTGCAGATTGGATAATTGATCAACATTGAAGGAAAAGGGTTATGTAGCAGTTAGGAAAATAAGGTATTTATGCAGTTTAATACAGTAAAATATTAAAATCTTAAGAAGTAACATCATAGCGTGATAAAACTGCGAAGCTTAAGATTCTAAATATGAATTCTTCTGTTAAAAAATATATATAAATAGCGAACATTTTTATTGTAAAACTTCAAATTGCGTTTATTACTCATTATGAATAACTGAAAACAAACCTTATATTGATAGGAAAATTTTTATATTCAACAATGATTAACTAAGAAAATATCATGATATCAAATTTAGATCAATTTAACAAAAATTTCATTTTTGTATGTTCTAATTATAATAATAATACATCAGTCATTAGGTGCGTTAATAATGATATAAATACGTAGCACCTATAGTCGTCGTCTGGTAGGTCCGTCTGTCCGTCTGTGTCCATCTGTCTGTCCGTCCGTCCGCCTATAACAGCGCAAAATTACCCAACCGAATGATTTGAAATTTAATATACATGAAATTTAATTATATTGAAATTTAATACAATCGTTGCAGAATTTTGTCGAGTCATTTCAAATTTTATGAAAATCGAATCAAAATTTAAAAAAGATGTTAATAAAAATTTTCTTCATTCTATTAAATCCTATCACACATAATCTATATAATAAAAGCGCAAGTCATGTGACTGAGAAAAACAAATATGGGTTCACCATTTCTTTTTTCATATGCCAGGCGGTCATTTTTATTCAAAATTATTTGTTCGAATCAAATTGCATAATGGTTACATTGTTAGAAAGATTGTTCAAAAAAAATTGTTTGTTTGAGAGATGAGTTACATTAAAAAATGTATAGATTCTGAGATAGTAACTTCAGTTGAAATTAGATTAACAGCCCAATATTTATCCCAATATCCATTAAAATAAATAAACGCAAGAGATTCGTTCATCGTGAATCATAGAAATATTAAACCATGGAGGTAATCATTCGCAAAGAAAGATTTCCATGGGGAATTTTGCAGCGCTATCTGGTGTAATAAAAAATTGCATCTGTAAACGTAGCATACGTAAAAAGAGAAAAGAAAGGCATTCTCATTTCGCTCCTAACAGATGGTATAATTCATTTCACTGAAATAAAGATGATTTCTTTACAATGTAAAACTAGTTATCGTAAGAACGCACTTCATTTGTCACGTTTAACGTACAATTTCCAACTTGTTTTTATTTTGTAAATGTCTCATTTTCCTGCTATCAGTATTGACGATTTTTGCAAAAGTTTTAACAATAGTTAGGTTCTACAGAACTGTGAGACTTGTTTTAATTTGAATTGATGGTTACACCATCATTAACATTCTCCAACATAGTTGAAATGTGTTTATGAATTCGGTTTGTCTGTCCGTCTATTTGTCTGTCTGTTCGCACTATAACTCGCATAAATATACTCAGATTGCCATGTAAGTAATAAATGTTATTGAGGTTTTCCATGTCATGTTCGATATTGATAATGAAGTGTGTAGCATTTATAGTTCGTTTACAGGGACACTCAAAATAATTCAGCTACATTATGGTATATGGGGGAAAATCGTTTGCAGTATATTTTAATAATGTTATACTGTTTCAGACATGTTGTCTATTCGACTTCCTGTTTTCGACAGATTTACACGTTTTAGGGGTCAGAGACTCCGAAAAACAAGTTTTTACAAAATGTCTGTCTGTCCTCATTGTATCATTTAAAAGTGTATGAAGTTAGGCTTCAAATTGAAATACTTTTTTTTCTATGTTTTTGGCTATGGCAAGCAGGCTACATTTGAATTTGGAGATATTTTGACGAAAGGGGAAGCTGTGATCGCAATTTTTGTTCCATTTTCAATATTGTATCATCGAAAAGTTTATGAAGTTATGTAGATAATTGAACCAAATTTTTTTATATGTATTTGACTATAGCCTGCAGGTCTCAGTTGAATTTGGGGATATTTCGACGAAAGGAGGCACTGCGATCGCGATTTTTGTTGCATTTTCACTATTGTATTATCGAAAAGTGTATAAGTTATGCAGATAATTGAACCAAAATTTTTCTATATGTTTTTGACTATAGCCTACAGGTCCCAGTTTAATTTGGGGATATTTCGACGAGAGGGGGTGCTGCAATCGCGAATTTTGTTCCATTTTCACTATTGTATCATCGAAGTATTGCAGATAATTGAACCAAATTTTTTGTACATGTTTTTGACTGTAGCCTAGGACTTAATTTGCGCCGGAGCCCACCGAGCTCAGCTCCGGTGCTTCTCTGTCTTTAGTAAAAATTTAAATATTGGCCAGAATTCACCGGAGCTCATAAACACTGCGCTCCGGGGCCCAGTGCAATGACGCTTCCGAAAATCGAATCCTGAATTACCATTTCTTTTCCCTCCCATCTCCAATCTTCTTTCAAATCAGCCTACTTTTGTATCGAAACACTTATAAGTGACGAAATGTATCGTTCAGGTAAGAGATGGAGATGAAACGGGCACAGTTTTTATATCAGTCTTCGGGTTTGGGCAGATTCGAGCTCCATCTGTTTTAATTCAAAATTTTATTTATTTCCATTTCAAATCATTTTAATGTAATTTTGATCAGAATAAATAGTAAACAGAAATAGTCTTTTTCTACTCTGCATAGCTGCGAACTATTCATTTTTTGTGTTAACACTATTTCCGAACCATAATCCCGAGCTTATTTAATCGCAGAATTCTGCGATTAATTAACATTAAGAGTAGGCAAAGGTTTCTATTTGTAAATAGTAGTAACTAAAATGTAGAATAGTTGATAGTTAAGTATACGCAGATAGATGTATTTAAATTTTTTATTTTGCTAAATAAAAAAACAATGCTTTAAATTTTGAAAATAATGTATGAAATATCAATATGTAGATTGGAGTGACGGCGGAGGGGGTTGGGGTGAGGTACGGGTACGTTACGCTATTAGTGCTGCAGAATATTAAGGCTCCGGGCCTTTTTTTTCTCAGAAATTAAGCCCTACGATAACCTTGTAGGTCCCAGTTGAATTTGGGAGATATTGCGCCTGGAAGGGGCTCTGTGATAGCCATTTAAAGATTTTAATTTCAAAAAGTTGTACAAAAAAATTAGAAATCCTAAAAACTTTTGGCGTTAAATGTTCGGCCTTGATCCAAGTAGTCCAGAGTATTTTTTATTTTGCCTCTATCTTAAAAAAAATGGCTGAGATATAGCAGTTTGAAATTATAGAGTTGCTCACATTTTGAAAGAATACAGCAGGATTTCTCCATAAACGGGTTTAATTTATGAGTTTTAGTGAACATGGTTTCGCCAAATTTTCTTTCATTGTTGTAACCGTCTTTTCAACACTTACATGCTGATCACTATATATTTATATTTGCCAACGTCAAATTCTCGCCAAGCTTGGCGACAATTGGTGCAATATCACCAAAAATGGCGACAAAAATACGTTGCCATATATGAAGCCAACTTGGCTATGTCTTTCTAATTTGGTGATATTCTCATTCAAATTCAATATTGAGGAGAGCTGGGAATGATTCTTCGTTAATCGTGTTCCGCGCATTTTAGCTTCGTGTATTTTCAGTAGAATTAGCTGAAATCTCAAAACCAAGCAAAAAGAAGGCTGTCTTTTCCTGCCGGTACAGACCAGAAGGACTTTTCGTAGTTTAGTATAATACATCGGTTGCTCGCATCCAGGTAACCCGACGATTCGCAAGCAGCTAACGTACAACACAATGACGAAAAATATTGATTTTTTTGGCGGTGTAATAACGAATTTTGAAGCAGTAACATGCATGAGATAGTAGAAAATTTTGGGATTGGCATATCCGACTGGTTATAATTGTAACTATACAATGGTGGCCAAAAGTGAAAGTTTTTTTTAAAGTTTCATGTTTTTCAACTTTGTGTGCTTGTAGAATATATTAATTTTCACTTAAATACAAACATTTATATATCAAATTGAAGGTAATTTAATGTAGAATTTAATAATAAAAACAGTATTACAATATCTGTATTACAAAAAAAGTTATGGAACTAATAGTAAGATTTATCTTAGATTTGCATTTTTTTAAAGTGATACTTACACAATCAATACATAGTAGGATAACCCTTATTTTTTAAGACAGCTGCACAGCGTCTTTTTCTCCAGTGAACTAGTCTTTGGAGTTCATCTTTTGTAATCACATGGTACCAAGAATCAATTATAGCTTCAATAAGTTGTCTTTTATTGGATGGACGTTTTTTTCGTACAAGAATTTTCAAACGTCGCCACAAATTTTCAATTGGATTGAGATCAGGGCTGTTTCCTGGCTATGGTAATATATCTATGCCTTTATTTTGAAACCATGCTTTGCATACTTTTGCTGTGTGGCATGGAGCTGAATCCTGCTGAAAAATAAATGGTGCGTTGTTGGGGAAGAGATTCCTGATGGCAGGTATCAATTTTGGTTCCAGGACAGTTTCGATGTATTTTTTGGCATTCAGGATGCCACCAATCACTTGAATTCGGCCCACACCATCTGCAGACATACATGCCCAAATCATGACATTTGTTGGGTGTTTTGTAGTTGCTTTAATGCAATCAGGATGAAGTGCTTCTCCTACTCTACGTCTCACGTATTTTCTACCATCACTACCAAAGAGCGATATTTTACTCTCATCGCTCCAGATATCTTGCTTCCATTGATTTTCTGACCATTTAATGTATTCTTTTGCCCACGTAACTCGTTTTCGCATTGCTTTTGATTTAAATATGGTTTTTTTCTTGGAATTCTAGCTTGTAGTCCAAATCCTGATAACCTTCTTCTTATTGTTCTTGAACTTACTGCAATACCCGCTGCATTCATTTCACATCTAATGGCATCTGATGAAATTTTTCTATCTTGAAGGCACTTGTGCATTTTTTTCGGCCTGATTTGGCCTTATTTTCCACTGATTTCGTTTTTTCATAACGTAAACAGAACTTTCGTCCACCAGAACAAGTCACTGAACAACCAACTTGTCTTGCAACTTCAGCATAAGAGAGGCCATTTTCTCTCAATATGACAATTCGGCTTCTTTTTGTAGATGTCCAATTAGTTCTTCTTGTTGATGACATTGTTTGAAATTAGTTTAATTAAAAAAAAGGACTTTAAATATTCAAAAACTGCAATACTCTATTTAATTGTACTAGTATGCATCATTCCGCAAACTATTTCCACAACAATAACTCTTTTACCATCCAAATAACCTAAACTATAGTTACAGACATTTGATTGGTCCTCAGAACAGTGTTTGTGATTGACTAGTACGCTTTTATTACAAAACACGTCCTTATTCAAAACGATTTGTGTTTGTTTGTTCTACTAAAATGAGCATAACTTTTTTTTTGTAATACTGTTTTTATTATTAAATTCTACATTACATTACCTTCAATTTTATATATAAACGTTTGTATTTAAGTGAAAATTAATATATTCTACAAGCACACAAAGTTGAAAAACATGAAACTTTCAAAAAATGTCTAAATTTTTGGCCACCACTGTACGTCCATGACTAACGGTTTAGGAATTAGCCATTGACACCATTGAGAGACCCCGTATGTGTTATTCAAGTTTACCATAACATGTTCAGATTAAAAAAAGAAGTTTGTAGCATTTATAGTTCGTTGACAGAGACACTCAAAAGAATTCCTTTATATTATAGTCTGTAGGAAAAATTGTTTGTAAGGTATTTTAATGATATTATGCTATTTTAAACATATCGAAAATGATGTACATCACTGAGATACACTAGAAGATGCTTACTATTGAATATGGTGTCCATACCATTTATCGTTCAATTATTCATTCAAACTTATTTAATTATTTAAATTTATTATACTGAAAAAATAACACTTTCAAATCAGAGTAAATCGATGTTTTCATTTTGTTATGAAACTTTTTGTTTCGAATATGACGATCCAATGCTTTCAATTCTGGAATACCAGAAATACTCAGAACATTGAAACATGGACATACTCAAAACTGAGCACATAGAGGTCAGTTCATACTCCTTTCTGAAACATGGACATACTCATACATGATTAGAATCAGTTCAAACTCGTTTTTGAACATGGAAATACTCAAAAATGAACACATAGAAGTCAGTTCATAGTCATTTTTGAAACATGGCCATATTCAAATATGAGCACATGGTGTTTTATTCTTGAGTGTGTGCATGGTTTCAGAAATGTGTATATACATGTTTCTAACTTGAGTAATTTTGGTTCGGAGCCATTTTGATTAGGCGACATACTCAGATTTCATTTTCTTTTTCACAGTTTTGTAAAATTTCGTTTTTAGAGTGTAGTATCGTTTTTAATTAAAGCCAAAAGAAATAATAAAATTTCATTGAGATGTAAAGGAAATCATGCAATTTCTGATGAATATGAAACAGTTAATTAGAATAAAAATGAACCTCAGATTTTTACAAAATCTAGTCGCAACTAATAAACTGAATTATCTGCATCAGAGAATACGTGAAATGCTAGCGGTAAAAATGTGCTTTGGTAAAAGTCTAACAATATGGAACTTGATGCTTTTTAATCCTGTATGCCCCAATTTATGAATCAAGAAAATTTTCCACTTCAGTAATTATCTGCCTTAGTGTCTGAAGATATATTATAAAATTAATTATGAGGTATTAGTAAGGTCACTCAGTCGGAAAATTACAACTCATAGGATTTATATACCAATTAGGATAATTGCGTTCAAATTAATCAAGTGTAATTACGTATCTAGAATTTACTGGAGCTCTATTATCTGCGATTTATTCTGTTGAGCTGTTTAAAATAACAGAGCAGATGCCATTATTAATAGTGTTAGATGGGTGAATTGTGTCCACCAGATTCGTCCAGGAGAGCTCAGTCGGCAAAGCATTGTCAGCTTAATCCAAAACGTCCCTGGCTCGAATCCTGACCTGGAAAAATTTTCCCTCAGTCGGAAAATTACAACTCATATGATTTCTTTACCAATTAGAATAATCGCATCAAAATTAATCAAATGTAGTTTTGTTTTTGCTTCAACAAAGAACGTATGCTTTGGAAAAAGTAGGTGTATCTGGCAGTAAAATATCAGTTATTTTTACACTGAGAAAAATGACACTTTCAAATCTGAATAAATCGATATTTTCATTTTGTTATGAAACTTTTTGTTTCAAATATGACGACCTAATGCTTTCAATTCTGAAATACCAGAAATACTCAGAATACTGAAACATGGACATACTAAAAAATGATTAGAATCCGTTCAAAATCATTTTTGAAACACGGAAATACTCAGAAATGAGCACATAGAAGTCAGTTCATACTCACTTTTGAAACATAAACAAACTCAAATATGAGCACATGATGTTTTATTCTTGAGTGTTAACATATTTTCAGAAATGAGTATATACATATATCAAACTTGAGTAATTTTGATTCGGAGTCATTTTGACTATGCGACATACTCATATTTGAGTATTTTTTGCTCAGTTATGAAAATGTCGTTTTTAGAGTGTAATTGAAAATAAATGTAATTCTTCGAGAAATGTAATGAGCGACAGACAAATATTGTACCTCTTATTGAGGCGATTGGCCCAAAAAGTCTGGGAACCATTGTTCTAAACTAAATAAAGATATTTATTTATAAAAGACATATTTTGTTACCAGTAAAAAAAAAAAGTTATTTAAAGTATGTGTTTTCCAAGATATAATTAAAAATCACTATAGTGATTTTCAATTGAAAATCACTGAGTGCTTTACAATCTTCCTACTTGTAATAGTTGAATGATCCCTTAAGCAAGCCCTTAAAAGACACAACAACCAATTTCAACAAGAATATACTGCAACCTACATATATAAAATTTTATTGATATTCTAACATTTTTAATAAAGTTTGTGTGCGGACGAACAGAAAGAGAAACAGACAAACTAAAATAGTAAATGTGTTTTTATTAAATAGGATATGTTGAAAATGCAATATAGTATTTAAAATATTAGTGATTTTGTTAAAAAAATCTTTAAAAATGTTTTTGTTTTTATCAAATACTTGTTATGAATGCAATTATTTGAATACAAATTGTTACTTTCTGTTACAAACAAATTTTTATCTTTATTAATTATTTTTAGACTTGCAAAATAAACGTCTACTTTGGTTTTTTCCCCCATAATATGAAAAATTTAAATGCAATAAAAAAAAAATAAATATTTTGTAACGTTTGCCATTGATTAATGCAATTCATTAAGAAAAATTGGTACTTCTCTATTATCCCGTCGACCACTTTTCATAACAAAAAACTATCGCCAAACTGTAACGCCAAATAAAGGGGAGAACGTTGCCATTGGAATATCAAAATAAATAAATTAATAAAATATAAGAATTTAAGTACACAATTGTTATTTTAATTATCGAAATAACTAATAAATCAGTAAAACATAATGAAAAATACACGCAAATGTCGAATCAAAAACCACTTGATGACATAACAAACACGTATAACGCTTCTTACAACAAGTAAATGGAACTGCATTTTTGGCGTTTAATCTTACAGTTTGGCGATAGTTTTTTGTTATGAAAAGTGGTCGACTGGATAATAGAGAAGTACCGAAAAATTAAATATTTTTTTTATTACAACATTACTTTTTTATTGTAAATTAAAAAAAGATTATTATTACCTTTCTGATAATATATATATATATATATATATATATATATACAGGGTGTCCACGTATAACCTGACCGACCTTTATTTTCGCAACCGTTGCGTTGGTCCTAGATGCATACTTCCAATTACAAAATTGGTTTAAATAAGGTAAAGAATTATTTTTAAAGCGATTTGGGTCAAGAAAAACATTTACTAAAAAATTACAAAATTTAAATTTTTATATTGTCCCCCGGTCCTATAAGTGATATTTAGTAAAAATTTACTGTGACACTAACAAGTAAGATAAAAAAAGTCCCACTCATCTAATATTAAAATTGACAGAATTATGAAACTTTGAAATGCATGACTTATACCACTTTTTTGCATATCAAAAGAGATGATTGCGGCCGTGCTTTCAGGGGTCGTATATAAAGTACTTAAACTTATTTCAAGGTAGCTGCGGTTTGAAGAAAATCGTACATATATTACGATTGACTTAAATTTTATTAGTTAAGTTTCAGATTAGTTAAAATAATTGTATTTTATCATATGTTTTATTTTGTGAGGATTTGAGGCTATGATTTATTTTAACAAAAATTACATTATTTTCATAAGGTTTTATTTAACTTGCAACGATCGTCTTTCCAGTTTAAAATTTGTACTCGAACTTTAACGCACTTTCAAATGTCCGATCGAAGTTAAATTTTACATACTGACTTAAATCCGATGAAAATGTAATATTATTATGATTTTCGACGCTTACCATCTTAATAATACTCATATTAGAGGATAACACAAAAAATTCGAATAGATTACCGTCAACAAGTTTAAGAAAAAGTTTTAGATTAGATAACATAAACCTGCGATGGTTGTGTTTTTTAACTTTTATAATTACGTTTCATGTATTTTTTAACGCTGAATAAAAAAATTATCTTCACTTTTAACCATCATGTCAAGATTTTTCGCAAATCGTAAATTTCAAGGTTAAAAAATAGCGAAAAATCTGATACTATAAAATAGATGTAAGACTTTTTTATTCAGTTTAATTTTATTTAATTCAATAATTTATTTAATTTTTTGGCTTATACTAGATTTTTTACAACTAAATAGCTCAGGAGTCCGAGATTGGGAGGGGAGGGGGGATCAATTTTAACTTTGAGCTTTTTAACTTTGAAATTTTCGATTTGAGAAAAATCCTGGCGTTATGGTTTAAAATGAAGGTCATTTCTCGTATTCAGCGCTAAAAAAATACATTAGAATCAATTTTCAAAAGCTAAAAAATATGGCACAACCCAAAATTTGAAAGACAGTGTAATCTAACAGCATTTTAAAATCGTAATTGAGGCTGTTGTTTTTCATCCTTTTATTTAACAAAAATTCTGTTATTTTTATCCTCTTATATGTTCAGTACAAATTGTATATTTTACATTAATATGTCAGAATGATTATAGATTTCACATTTATATTAGATTGCAATGTTAATTTTGCTCCCAACTATTTTTTTGATGTATCTGACGATTATTTATATTTCTACTACATTTGTGAATGACCCCTATTTCGCAACAAAAAATATACTCCAACTTTAAACAGCTATTACTTGGTCAGTTTTAAGCGTAGATGAATGGAACTTTTTTTTTATCTTACTTGTTAGTGTCACAGTAAATGTTTACTAAATATCACTTATAGGACTAGGGGACCGTATAAAAATTTAAATTTAGTAATTTTTTAATAAATGTTTTTCTTGACCTAAGTCGCTTTAAAAACAATTCTTTACCTTATTTAAACCATTTTTGTAATTGGAAGTATGCATCTAGGACCAACAGTTGCGAAAATGAAGGTCGATCAGGTTATACGTGGACACCCTGTATATATATCTTCATTAATTATTTTCAGGCTAGCAAAATAAATGTCTACTTTGATTTATTTTTTCATAATATGAAACGTTTAAATGCAATTTTAGAAAATAAATATTTTGTATCATTTGCCACTGAATACTACAATTTATTAAGAAATATAAAATATTTATTTTTATTACAACATTTCTTTTTTATTGTAAATTAAAAAAATATATTATTACCTTTGTATTTTTTAAATCCAATTTAAAACTAATTATTTGATACTTATTAAAATTGCAGGTATTAAGAACTTTCAGAAGAAAAAAATAAATGAGAGAAGTCAAGAATATTTCAAGAATATATGATACGGGCCCATGAAGAGATTATTGAGCTAACTATATTTTTGAATTGTATTTATGATGTTTGTGAAGTAATTTTAAAGTTAGTCAGTATTAAAATATGAAACAAATCTGTTTCCATCTTGTTAAAAAACTATGTAGCACTTTTAGCAGCTGATAAAACGCAATGTTTTAACCTTTCTTGGATGTAGAAACATAAGAAAAATACATTACGAGAGTTCTTTACCCCTTGATTACACCGCCTTCGAAATCTATGTTAGTTGCAATGGTGTCAACCAGGTACGCGGTGGTGTATGCAATGATGTACGAGTACAATGATACACAATGGTGTACGTAGCCGTAGTTAAGGGGTTAAAGGTGAAGACATGTCAGGCGTTTTTGTTAAAAAATGTGATAAGAATTATTAAATAAATGTTGCCGAATATTGTATAGGTACTGATCATAATATTAATTACCAATATTTGCATGTTAAGATTGAAAGCATTTTGTATAGATATGTACAAAATATGAAATATTATTGTTAAATTAATAACAACTAAAATCAAATTACCATTAATCTTGATGCTATATTCACTGATTATTAACGTTACAGTATAAAAATTAGCAATTTAATCGTAATATATGAATAATTTTTTTTAAGAGAAGATGTCTATTGGATTTATCTCAAACTCATAAAAAGAAAAATACATTTCAAGAAGGATTACTAGTGATGACAGCTAAGTTGTTATGTATATTGAAAAAAAAAAAAGACAATAGTAATAGACGTTAATGACAAATTATTAAATAAATTATGCCCAGTGTTGTATCAGTACTAATAACACTGTTCAGTAAAAAAAAAAAATATTTCACACTATACATATTCAGTGCCTATATGCATGTTAAAAAAAAAAATATGAATGTTTCGTTAAAGCAGATGTTAATGATTCATATTAATATTTAACATTGATTGACAATATTCCTTGATTGCTGTCGATATCGTGATACTTGTACAATAAAATTAATACGAGTACAGAAATTTCTCAAGGTAAAGAAAATATTATTTTGATACTAGTGTACAATATTTACCAATATGAGAAATATTTTTTTTTTACTCGTAGTTGTTACAAGTTTGTAATGTTTGCCGTTATTGTACTGAAAATATAAAAGTTCAGATGTATTTTTTAAATCAGCATAATTTATAAAGTCCAATAGGAATATTCTAAAGTATAGGAAATGTTATGCATGTAAATATTTGGCTTACATATGTACAAAATACAATATTAATATAAACTTGACCAAAGCAATCAAGTTATCAATATCAAGTTATCAAGTCATCAATATCAAGTTAATACTGATCAATATTAGCTATTTATTGGTACCATGTCATACAAATTTCAGCTTAATCGCATTATTGACTAAATACTGATATTAATTTATTGATATTATTTTTTGCAGAAATATAAATATATTTGTAATATACCAATTATTTCAAAAATGTCAATGAATATGTATACATTAATATTTTTAACTCAACCAAACGGATTGGTAAAGATGTCATACAAATTTAGAATTTTCCAACTGAGTGAAAAAGTGTCAAAGTGAATTGTGCCAGCCGGTTGTCGGTCTAGGTAGCTCAATAAGCAGAGCACTGAAAACTTAATCGAAAGATTCTGGGTTCGACACCCGACCTGGATACATTTTCACTCAGTTGGAAAAACGTAAATTCGTAGCGAATATAAATGTCTTATTCCGATAGAATGTCTATGAGTAAAATACTTTGTCGACGTCTCAAAAACATTATATTTTTACTTGAGTGCAATATTTACATAATTGTCAAAATGTTTTGCTTATAATTCCAGGGTTCGTACGCCTCAGGGGATTTGAACAACAGATTTTTTGTAAAATTATATATGACTTATTTAATGAAGGAATTTTGCGTTGTGACAACCATTACTATACAAAAAGTTTGGTATACAAATCCCCCGAATCCCCTAAAGCTTACGAACCTTGAATCATGTCTGGAAGTTGTTGAATATGTTTATCTTTTAATGTATGACATTTCTGAAATTTAAGAGATTTTTACATCGGTGTTGTTCATATTATTTGCAGATTCCAAAGTGCACGTTATATTATGCATGAAAACTTTTGATATACATATCTACATAAGAGCAGATTTTATATTAGATTAACAAAAGTTGTTTGTCATCAATATTAAGTTAATACAGAGCAATATTTGCTTTTTATTGAAAACGTGTCACGCATTTGTGTCTAATCTTAATATTGGTAAAACACTGATAATAATTTGAATAATTCTTTAGAGAAATGCAAATATATCTGTATTACTGCTGTGCAAATATTATCTTTTACTGGAGTGTAATATTTACATGAAGAAGAAAGTATTTTGTTTTAGAATCTCGTCTGATTAGTGTTACACATTTTTAGTTTTTAACGTTTGTCTAGCAGCATACACGTTCGAAGTCAGTTTAAAAAAACAAATGAATATTTCATGCGTCTAAAAGTTGATGTTTTAAAAAATAAAAATCGTATGTTTGTTTTATCGTCAGAAATAATCACTTTTCATGTGAAAATTAGAAGCATTCTATATACTCCAATTTCGAGGTGTGTTAGATTGAACTCTTGTGTAACATAATAATAATAATAATAAAAATGATAATAATAATAATAATAATATAACTAAAAAGAGAATATTTCTGTAGACAAGGATGCTAAAAGTTTTGTTTGTGTAATGTTTTCACAGAATAAAAATAATTATGTATGCATAAAATTAAGTAATCTTAATTTTTTAAACTGCATTTTGTCTTAAGAATAAATGTAAAATTATTCTCCAATATTTTCAGTTAAAGAAAAAAAAAAGTTGCAAGTGTAATTAGAAGTAAAAATGTATTTCCATGCTAATACAAATAAATTCACAGCTAAAAACATAAAAATAAGTAACATAATATATTAAAATATTATAACTAAGCAATTGTTAAAAAAAGAGATACTTTTTTAGTCGACTTGGCTTAATCATAAAAGCCTGTATTGCCAAAAAACAATAATAAAAAATTAATTCATATGAGAAGTTTATTTTGCTAAAGAATGTACATTTATTATAGCTTATTTTGTATTGTATTTCTTTTCATAAGAAATACTTATAATTATTTTTGTACTCAGTTTTATTTGTAGCGTTTTTGAAAGGATGTATATTCTTTTTAAAGAAACAAAAAATATTAATTTCTGCTCCATAGATAATCAAAATACTTAATTAGATTTTGTAAATGAGGTTAATCAATCATGAAAGTAAGATAATTTTGATACTCCAGCTGAGGATTCATTACATATCAGCGGTTTGTTTCATCTTCATTTTTACTATGATATGCATTTGTTTTATTGCTAAAGTGATATGAGATTTTTTTACTCTGTTCTTAATAAAATTAATCGCTATCATTAATAAGATTAAGTCGTAGAGAAAAAAGTTATTTTCTAATGTCAGAGGATCGTTTTATCTCTGGTATAGAGAAAAAAGCATATTTTTCTTTTTCTCAGCAGTTTAAGAACAACTATTAAGATATCGATTTATAAAAATAAAATACCGAAGAATTGCAAGAATTAAAATTATAATTCGTAAATGAATAATAATTTTTATCTTAAGTATGTAACAAAGGAAATTATTAATCCGTTATAAATTATAACCGATGCTAATGTAATAAAATAATATGATTTTTTTTATATCAGTTTATAAAGGTATCGCTTTGAATATTTAATTTTTTTTAAATAAAATTTTCTCTCATTAATGTAATAGTGTAGTTAAGTGCTGTTGGAGTAACAGAGAAATGAATTTTTAGAAATAGTTTTTGTTGTTATATGTTGAGGAAGAGAATATTTCGATAAAGGCTTAATAATTAAAATTAAAATCAATTTATTTATTAAAATTAGTGGTAATTTTCTACTATAGGGGCCTTGGCGTTTTTTTTAATGCTTGGCGCAATTCGGTCTTCAGAAAGTGAGATTTGTTGCCGAATGTTATAAATAGCTCTCAAAACAAACTTAATAAATTTTTATGCTTGTTTATATATGAATTTATATATATATATATATATATATATATATATATTAATTTTGTATTGACTTATTATTGCTTGGGGATTTCAGATTGTTGTCTTTTGATTCTGTCTACACATTATTATTAATTATCTCTTTGGAGATTTAATTAGAATATTACAAGAACTTGATATGTTTTTTGAAATTCAAAGATATTATAAGTATATATATATATATGCAAAATTTTAATTAAATATATATATCATTGTTTTTTATATACAATTTACTACTGTTTGCACATAAAAATAGATAAATGGCTTCTTTATATTAAGTAAATTGTATAAATATCGAAAAAATTGCTTCTGTATATGAAACACAGAATAGATTGACAGAAAATATTTTGCCAAATTTCCTTTTCTTGCCAAGGCCACTGTACTGGCAAATTATCAAATTATTGACTAATTAAATAAAGTTACTTGTTATTTATACATTTTTTAACTTAAAAAATTTGGCTATTTGTTATTTTTATGCAGTTATTGTAGATTCTTGTTTCCAAGCAGTTATTTTCGTGATAGCAATTAAGGATTCTGAACGCATTAATTGATGCTCTAGTATTGTTTTACTGCAGATGATGAAGAATAACTAACAGCAAGAAATATTTAAATTCTTGATTTGGAAGTTTCAGCATATAAGTTGATGGAAAACCTTCAATTTAATTTTTGCATACAATCTGAAATGAAACTTAATCTCGTCTTTAGTACTATCATTTGATGAATTTTAATCCTAATTTTTTAATTTTTTTACATATATTTATATCCATTTCTCATCTATTTTCATTTTTGTTTGTTCGATATTTTTATCATTTTTTCATGTAGAATTCCAATTTTATCATAATCTTCTAAAATCAAAGGTTGGTATTGAGGAAAATAAGAAACAATATTTCAAGGCACAATTGAAACAAGGTTTTTTTCCCTCATTTAAAGTGAAACATGTTTCTTGTGTATTTTTTTTATGCTAATTTCAGAAAAAAATACTCGGAAAGTTCTATCACGCAAATTTTGATACAAATCTGGAATTTTTGTCTTGTTACTAAATTGATAATTTAACTAGGGATTATAAGGAGATCGGAATTTCCAATTGATAAATATAAATTTATTCATTACATTAAACATGATGGCAGACTTGCATAAGAAACGGTTACAAGCAGTTCTTGATGTAAGATGTTTCTACAAAAGTTCTAAAGCGAAGGAGAGAAAGACATATTTATTCGAGAGGCAGAAAAGGCATACTGATTTTTTAGTTTGTGGCAGATATGAAACGCAATAAAATAAGAAAATGTTAGATGTAAGATGTAGCTTATTCGAAAGTGTTTATTTAATAAAGTCCTTTGACTCAGCTAGGTATTCCATGTGATTGTTCTGCGATTGTCTGAAAACTTACAGAGGAAAAGTCGATATTTTTTAACTTAGCCTATCGAAAAACATTAGAAAACATATAAAATGGTGCAAAACTACTTTACAGGCTTGTGTAATTATACATTTTTTGATATTTTTAATATTCTCATTGTATTATTTTACAGATTAATTTCCCTTTGATAAGCTTTTTTTTTGTTTTTTTGATTTATGAATAAATTTTATTATTCTTATATCATATTAAAAATTACTAAAGCTTTAACAAAAACTTCTGTTTAAAATAACATCTTATTCTTTTCCATTTACTTTTTATTTTAAAATAATGAACCAACGATTCTTATAAAACTCTTAATACTTGATTGATTTTTTTATGCTCGTATTGTTTATAAAATTAAATAATTTCTATAAGAAAGAATTAAAATTTGTGATAGTTGCTTGATACTATATAAGACGTTCATTCGGTGTAAACAAATATTTTAAATAATTCTATGCTAGTATTAATGTAGAAGAAAATTTAATTATTAAATTTTAAGTGAAAAATGATAGATTTTTTAAAATCTAGATTAAACTTATAAAAGAAGGAAATGGAGAATGAATTTTTGCACATGATTTATCATTATAAGAAGTTTAATAAGCACCATATTTTACATTTAAAATTAATTAACTAAATCATTAAAAAGTGGCAATTAAAATAACAATCGAAATTTTCTCTGAATAATTTTACCTTGTACAATCCCCTCTTTAATAAACAATCAATGATTTAAAAAAAATAACAAAAATTAGGTATCATTTTGTAAAATGAGAAATAAATTTCATACACGTAATGAGGATATATAAAGCTACAAACTAGTTGGATTTCAAATAATTACAACATATAAGTTTTGAAGAACTAAAAAGGCATTAAGCGAATTTCTTACATTTAAAGATTTATTTTTTCATTTTAAGTGATATTCAATGTAAAAAAGTATGTATGACAATAATACTGCTATTGAATATACTCAACGAAGCTTATAAGAAACTTTTTTTTTATATAATATATTTTTAATGCAATCATTGTATGATAAACAAAATATAAATATCGATTTGGATTGCATTTATATCTTTCAATTTTAGTTTTGATGCGATGTATTTTTTTATTTATATTTTAGTATGAGAGTATAATTTAAATATTTCATTAATAACAACTATTCATGTATTCACGAATTAAAAAAATATCAAGAATCTTTATTACACTTTATTTACATATGTCAACACTTTGAAAATTCAAATTCATTTATAAAAGCGAAACTCATCACGGAAATGATTGCAATATGAAATGTTTTACTTTACAATAAAAGTTTTATTTTAATACTTTTATATTTGAAAATTGTCTAATTATAGGTGCAAGCATTCGTTACTATTTTAATTTTTTGTACCTGGAAAGCATAAGTGTCTAAAATGTACTATGTTTTTAAATGCTAATTGTTTTATTTTTTTATTGTAATTTCATTGTAGTTTGATAAGTTTTAGTACCATTGTGTTACTTGTGTTTCTCAATAAACGTTGGATTCAATATATGAAAAATATATTGAAAGAATATTTGGCCTTCTATCACACAATGAAAGGCCAAGAAGAGAATAATTTGTGATTTTATTTTGATCTCATTGTATATATATATATATATATATATATATATATATATGTCATTGTAAGCATCATATTAAGATGTTTCATTATTTCTGTGGACCAATTTTTATTTTTAAATGAAATAAATTGTTTTACATTTTGTGTAATAATATTTTTCACTTCGTCGATACAGTCACATTTTAAAGATAATTTTTGAAATTCTGAAGAGAAAGTACATTTCGTGCATTTTTATATAACCTATTATTTAGAGAGTGTTCATTAGAAGTGTCATAAAATTGATTTTTTAAAATGTAATAGTAACAGAAAATTATTAATACATTTCCAAAATAAACTTTAACGCTGATTTTTGTGAAGTAACTTTGATTTTAAAGAAATATTATGACAGTTAATTATTTAACTGTGCGAACTTTTGATTTTTTATTTTGATGGATTCATTTTCTTTCTTTCTTTCTTCTTTTTTAGAAACACCTTTCCAAATATTTAATAATAAATATAAACAAATATTTAAGAGGACTTATCTTTATTTCATTTATTTAATGAAAGAAGAGCTAAGTAACAATTTAATATTATTTGAAAATGTAAACATGCTCACCTTTCAGGAAGTTCGCTTAGTTAAAATGGGAGAACTTTATTTGGTCGGTTGAGTAAATTTCTTTAATCGCCATATTTCAAAGTTTAATCACCTAATGGCGACTGGCGAGTACTTATTTTCATCTTTACTTCTGGTGTATATATCATTTCTAAATGGATAAATAAAAATTCATTTAAAATAGATTATACAGAAAAGATCGTTTTAAAATATTTTTTTTTTATTTACTTTGGCGTTATTAATATTATTACGTAGGTTAATTTTAAATTAACTAATTTAGAAATTATTGATCGTTTAATAAAGAAAAAATAGGCAGTAGTTTCCTTGTGGATAAGATATTTAATTGACACATTTAGAGGTGAACTTATTCACCATCCGAGTTACAAATGTAAACAAATTAAAATAAAAGTATTATACTTTCAAGGGAAATGCATTTATAATACCGAGTTTCATTTTATATTCTAAGTAATTTTCTTTGAATACAAGTGATTTTTAAGAAAAAAATAAACCGACTTCCAGAGATCGTTTCTTAGCTTATTATACTGGTATTTACTTATTGCATGCTGGTTGGCCCATTTTGACGCAATTAGTTTCACAGAACAGAGTGCTTTTGGCGTCCCTTTTATTCTCATTCCTATTTTTTAGGTTTCGTTCATCTCACGAAACTCTATTACTCCCGCTCCATTGTCTGTCCGTTACAGAGCCGTTTTCAGAACCTATATAACTTACAGAGTTGAAACTCTGTGTATATATAACTAAATACCTGCTATGAAGCTCGAAATATTAAAATTTGAAAAAATCGTATTATTTCAATAAATAGAGATAAAAAACTAAAATTCTAACAGCCTTTTCCTATTAAATTTAAACATTTTTCGTTATAGCAGATGCCAAAAATTAAAAATTTACAAAAAAATTCTTTCTACAATAATTAATTTTCTATTGTAAGATTTCTACGTAAAAAATGAAAATGAAATAAAAAGTTTCACCTATTGAAAAAAAAAATATTATGACGTCATATGGGTAGATAAAACGGAAAATTTCAAAGATTTTTCAATAATACAAGGAGTATGAGTATGTGTATGTACAGAAAGCAGATTAATATCACGTCATTAGAGAATTAAAAAGAAAATTCATCTGACGTCATATCGGAAGTTTAACGGATTTCTCAAATGTTTGAGAATAATACAAAGCGAGTATCAATATGAGTAATAGAGAATAGTAAATATGAGTTTGAGGAACCTATTGAATCATGATAAAAACCCGATTATGGAAACATTCGCATATTTTAACATTTTGAAAGTGTACAACATGTTTAATTTTGAAATTATTATTATTATTATTTTAAATATCGAATTTAGTTCACATGTATATTATGTATTTAGTTCACAAAGTATAAAAAACTGACAAGCAAACGTACTGATCTTTAAGATTCTGATGAAATTTATAATGGGAACACCATCAAAACAAAATATAATTTTAACGAAAAAATAAGTATCCAAATTCATCCAATTTCTGTTCAAAAGTTATTCATGGAAATAAAACAAATAAAAACAAAACATATAATCTCCTTAGTTGAAAGTCGGCTAAAAATTCGAAAGAAAATAACCTTCATTAAATATTTCATTAATAACAACTATTCATGTATTCACGAATTAAAAAAATATCAGGAATCTTTATTACACTTTATTTATATATGTCAACACTTTGAAAATTCAAATTCATTTATAAGAGCGAAACTCATCACGAAAAGGACTGCTATATGAAATGCTTTACTTTACAATAAAAGTTTTATTTTAACACTTTTATATTTGAAAAATTGAAAATTGTCTAATTATAGGTGTAAGGATTTGTTACTATTTTTATTTTTTGTACCTGGAAAGCATAAGTGTCTAAAATGTACTAAGTTTTTAAATGCATATTGTGAATTTTTATTGTAATTTCCTTGTAGTTTGATAAGTTTTAGTACCATTGTGTTACTTGTGTTTCTCAATAAACGTTGGGTTCAATATATTAAAAATATATTGTAAGAGTATTTGGCCTTCTGTCACACAATGAAAGGCCAAAAAGAGAATAATTTGTGATTTTATTTTGATCTCATTGTATATATCTATGTCATTGTGAGCATCATATTAAGATGTTTCATTATTTCTGTGGACCAATTTTTATTTTTAAATGAAATAAACTGTTTTACATTTTGTGTAATAATATTTTTGATTTCGTCGATACACTTACATTTTAAAGATAATTTTTGAAATTCTGAAGAGAAAGTACAGTTCGTGCATTTTTATATAACCTATTATTTAGAGAGTGTTCATTAGAAGTGTTAACAAATTAATTATTTTCAAAGATACTAAAATACTTAAAAACTATACATATTTATGCTACTAAGAATTATTTTAGTAATGAGAAATATCGAAGAAATGATTACAATAATAGTTTAATCAGCTGCTTTACGATAAAAAGAACCTATATATAGGCAGAAAGACTTACATGATGATACGAGTAAAATAATGTATCAATGGCCATAATTGCGGAAACCTTTTGGAAAAGCATATATTTGAGATTTCACTCACCATGCTACTTTTATCTTGAGTGAAATTATAAAATTAATTTTTAGTGAAAAAATTTAAGAATTCATGAAGAATGCTATGCAAGAAAGTTTTTCCAATTACATGTCAAAAGTTATACGAAAGCAATAACAACAACAACAAGAACAAGAAAGTTTTCCAATTACATGTCAAAAGTTATACGAAAGCAATAAAAACAACAACAAGAACAAGAAAGTTTTCCCAATTACATGCCAAAAGTTATACGAAAGCAATAACAATAACAACAACAACAACAACAACAAAGAAATAAGTAGCACTTGCTTAGGTAAATGTGTACTAGAAACTTTCCTGCATTAAAATACAGTTAATGATCATTAACGCTTACACAGCAAATGAAATGTTATCATGTTTTGGCTACGAATTCAGCTATAAATTAAAATAAATGTGACATTATGCAAGAAAGTTTGTCCAATTAGCTGTCAAAAGTAATATCAAAACAACAAAAGAAGTAGTACATGCTTAGATTAAGGAGTACTAGAAGTCTTCCTGCATTTAAGTATTGTCAATGAGTATGAATGTTTACAGAGCAAATAACATGTTATCGTGCTTCAGCAATGGATTCCGCTTTAAATTAAAATGTGGCGTTATATCACTAAAAACGGAAATCGGGAAACACAAATAAAAACGGGAAAAAGAAGGAAATCTTAAAACTCAAAATATCATAGCTCGGTAAGATTTAATCATAAAGGAATGGGATTTTGGTTTAATGATCTGCTTAAACGTAAGACAAAAGTTTTCTATTTATACGAAAAAGGGAGAGTATAAAAAATTAAATTTCGTACTTTAATATGTATATAGCCCCTTCTAAAACAATGTCTATATCTAACAGCTATACTTGATTTGCATAACTTTTATAATTGGAAGTCAGTTTCTGTGATCAGAAGTTTAGGAGATATTCGCAATAACCTCAATTTGGAATCACGGGTAGATATAACTCAATAAATATTTTATAATGCTATTCTCAATATGTTTTGTTTGTAAATAATGTAAAATAAACGTAAAAAAAAGAAAAATTCCGAAACATCAAAACATCCCACTTTTGCCAGATTTAGAGCAGCTTTATCATTTATCATGCTTCAAAGAAATACTCTTTGCAAATAGCCAAATTAATCAAAGTAACACAGCTCATATTGACATAAATATTATATTTTTGATACTAGATTAAAAAAGATAATTAATTAATTTCTGATCGATTTTATTTGGAAAAAATTGCTTTCTTGCTTGAAAACGTTTTTTACCTTTTCTGAAAAAAAAAAATCACATTTTAAGATGCATCGAATTTATTTTAATTTTTCATTTTAGGAAAAAAAATATTTTTTTTTTCACTTAATTAAAATTATCTAATGAAAATATTTTATGATATTCCTAATGAATTTATTTCGATAATTATTTATCCTTTCTTTTTCATTTTGGCGCATTAAAAAAAATATTACACTTGTGTTCAAATCAGGGAGATATAAATAGATTATATAAATAGAGATATTCTATTACCATGGTTCAAATTTAAGGTTATAGACACAAAACACGTGCTATCTCAAAAAAGGAATAATTTTATTCGAGTGAAATTTGGTATATAATTATACAGTACTATAAGAATGTAAAAATATAAATAACATGATAATCAGAAGAAATTTGTTTGTGACATATAGTTCTTACTTTGCTCCACAGAAGAATTAGATTAAGTTATAGGTCTACTGAATTAAGTTCAATATCTTGATGATGTTATTTGTTTCTAACTTCGAGCATGATATGTAGTAGAATCCATAGTTCAAAATAATCAGAGCATGTTACCGTCTATGGCTTATAAATTGATGTGCGTCTTGATGTTATACGATTTCTAACTGAGTGACATTTAATACGTTAGTATCTTGTGTATCTAGTACTATCTATATAGTCGCCATACAAACCACACCAAATAATTCGAATACAAAACTTAACATGTGAACTTTAAATGATATTTTTGAAATGTTGGAAATTATTTCGTAATATTTGTGTGACGCTAATTTTTTTTTCTAAAATGACGATAACCAAATGTTGATGACTGAATTTATGATAATTTTTATTCATCTTTTTCCAGAATTTCGTTAGAAGTTTCCGAAAACAAAAATTAAATTAATACAATGAAGCATAATAGTATAATAAATTTATTTTTGCGATTACATATTTTCCATGTAACTGCTAGTTATCATTCGAAACATATAAATCAGGGTAATGCATAATAAAAGCGCAAAAAATTTAATGCAGATTGTGTATATGTTTCCCCCGTTTTTCTACACAGTATTATATGTTTGAATATTTTGAAAATTTAAATTTTCTTTAACATGTACAACTTGGTATTCTTTAAAAAAAAACAGAATGTTGTTCATAAATAATGCATGTAGTTTATAAGATATGAACCACAAATATCTAAACTTTCAAGAACAAAGCGTGAAAATCTCGTGAATACAAATCGGCACTAAACTTTAAGTCTTTTTAAACGAAGACATATTGCAGAACATTATTTTCATAACAAATAGAATTACTTTTGGTTGTAGAACTCTCAGCTTATTTCCTTCTTTTTCTGTTTAACAAGTTAGATATATGCTGAATATCTTATGTGCTATACAACTCAGGAGGAAATAAATGTTTGCAAACGAATTTTGTTTTGAAAATCCAGGGCTATGCAATGTAATAGAAAAATTATTGAATAAAATTTCACAGAAAAAATCAAGTTTCGTTTAAAAGTTTGTTACATTTTTTAAATTTAAATTTTTATTTAATTTTACATAATATATATAACCGTTAAAAAACAACACATAAACACCATACAACAATTTCGGGTAGAAAAAAGTATGAGCAAGTAGGTAAGTGTGATAGATGATCGCACAAAGGGTTTCATTTAATAATGAGCTCGATAGCGGGCGAAGCCCGCTATTATACTCTGTCATAATAATATCTGTCATGTGGACTAAATGCAATATTTTAAAAAAAATAGCTTATATAAAATAGATATTTAAACCTATTGCGTAATCCCCTGTAATTTAGGTTCTACAGCCAAATTGAGCATTTTAAAAAGTGAGGCTTTTTGTGACAGTTCTTTAAAAGTATCTACATTGATTAAAAGTATCTACATGATCAACAACAACAACAAAAAAAAAATCATGTTTTTATAAAGTAAAAATTTACCGCCCTATTTTTTCGTTTTTCCAAATATCTAAACCAGCCCGCTATTATACTATGTCATAATAATATCTGTCATGTAGACTAAATGTGATATTTAAAAAAAGATAATTTCAAAATTAAACATGTTGTACACCTTCAAAATGTTAAAATATGCGAATGTTTCGATAAGCGGGTTTTTATCATGATTCAATACGTTCCTCAAACTCATGTATTTACTATTCTCAATTACTCATATTGATACTCGCTTTGTGTTATTCTCAAACATTTGAGAAATTCGTTAAACTCCCGATATGACGTCAGATTAATTTTCTTTTTAATTCTCTAATGACGTGATATTAATCTGCTTTCTGTACATACACATACTCATACTCCTTGTATTATTGAGAAATCTTTGAAAATTTCCGTTTTATTACCCATATGACATCATAATCTTTTTTTTTTCAATAGGTGAAACTTTTTATTTCAGTTTCATTTTTCACGTGGAAATCCTTCAATAGAAAATTAATTATTGTAGAATTTTATTGTGGATTTTTAATTGTTGGCAACAGCTATAACGAAAAATGATTAAATTTCATAGGAAAAGGCCATTAGAATTTTTTTTTTAAACCTCTATTTCTTAAAATAATACGATTTTTTCAAATTTTAATATTTTGAGCTTCATAGCAGGTATTCTGTTATATATACACAGAGTTTCAACTCTGTAAGTTATATAGGTTCTGAGAACGGCTCTGTGACGGACAGACAACGGAGCGGGAGTAATAGGGTTTCGTGAGATAAACGAAACCCTAAAAATAAAAACGTACCTGTTTGAATAATATTCAGAATAATCGGCCAAGTACGAGTATAACTCGCGCTCAAAGGGTTCCGTATATTAAATGTATTAGTTGCTATTTATTAATTAATAAACTTCTACTGCCCATAGTTTTTTCACAATTTTAGTTTCAGTAGATTCGGAAATAGGAGGGGGGGGGACATATTTTTTCCAGTATACTTTTGATGATACCTCTGAAAATATAATACTTAAAATTAAAACAAATATGTTTTTGAGTTCGATGTCACAAGATCTTTTGAATGATACCCCTACACGATATATTAAAAGAAAGTTTTTTTTAAAAGTAACTTAATATCTCGGCTAATTACCGACAATGTTTTTCGAAAATCATTATCAAATATCCTTGAATGATTCTGTGTCGATAGATACCTCGAGTGCCCGTCAACTCCCCCTCTGATCATCCGGAAAAGTAAAGTTTGTGTGTAACAGAAAAATGTGTTTTTCTCAAAAACTACGTTACCTAATAAAATCGCTATAGTTTTCCCTGCAAGGTTTAAATAAACTCCGACTACCCCTATTTTTTCATAATTTTAGTGTCAGTAGATTTCGAAATAGGGGGGGGGGGCATATATTTGCAGTGCATTTTTAACGATATGTCTGAAAATATAATATCTAAAATTAAAACAAATATATTTTTGAGTTCAATATTACGATATCATTCTTACGATACCCCACATGATATACAGAAAGAAAACTTTTTTTTCCAAGTAGCTTAATTAGTCCCCTAAATTTTTCCTAAACATATTTGTGAATTGATAATAATCTGAAAATATGTGGGTAAAAAGGCTTTATAACTTTTCCAAGATTGAATTTTCCATGTCCCATAGTTTACGAGAAGAAGGGTGTTGACAGACGGACGGACAGACACAGGAGTGATCTTATAATGCTTCCGTTTTTACTTTTTAAGTACGGAACCCTACAAATGTAGAAAAAAATAGAATATAAAACTAATATATTATAAATCAGATTGAAGATGAAAATAAAATAAAAACATGAAAGATGAAACTCAAATCTGTTCTGAAAAGTATCCATAAAATATCAAAAAGAGAAAAAAGTAAAATATTGAATTAATTGAATAGATGAAATAATTTGAAATAATTGCGGAACCATGGTAGAATTCTCAAACACAGATTACCATAGATTCCACAAAATACCATATTACGATTTTATCCTTGCACCAACTAATAAGCTAAAAATGTACAAGATTCGTCTGGCGATCGTACGATGGCAATCGTACATGTCGATGGCAATGTCGTACATGTCGATGGCAATCGTACATTAATAAAGTAGAATTTGAAAGAAACTACAAAATGCAAAAGATATAATTGAGGATGATTTTCCCATAAAAAACCTAGAAAATCGTGCTTACATTCATAAATGCTATGAATCTTCACCTGTTGCCAAAAAACCATTACTAATTCAGTAGATGAATTACAATTAGTGAATGATTCAAAAATATTCAAGCTAAATGATTCTAACCATGACAAAATGAAGCTCAAACTACGCATTAAAACCAGAATTAAGTAACATTAAGACTGTGTATCTATCTATCTATCTATCTATCTATCTATCTATCTATTTATATATATATAATAAGTATTTTAAGAATGAAAAATACTACATATATATATATATATATATATATATATATATATATATATGGTATCATACTAAATAATTTAGATAATTTGTGGAAAATATCTTATTATACAGCTATTTTTAGGAAGCAACTTCGCATGCTATATTAAACACACTATATAGCCAATCGTTCTGAATGTTCATGATATTCGAGTGCCTTTTTGTATGAGTTGTCCTATATTTGACTGCTAAATTATGCAAAATAATTTGTTATCATTCACGCATTCACATTTGAAGATATTCATACAAACGCTCATATTTCATGAAATATTTAATATATTTACATTTCTATTTATTATATTTATATTGCAGTATATTGCTTTTGCTGTATTTTGTGAAGTTTTCTGAAAGTTGTTTAAATTTGGTTGAAAACGCTCCATGAAATGGACAAAAATCATGCGGAAGTTTCTGGAAATTTGTAAAGAAACATTTATATCTCCATGATTACACGTCTTATTATTACACAAATAAACACAAATGTTGTACAAGACCCACATAATCATGTGCTACAGCTACAGACAATTTCTAGACTTTATTTTACAGGGTGATCCCAATTATTTGTTTTTTATTCAATTTGTTGTTGGTTGTTACCCCCTTAACTGCCATTGTGAGCAGAACTTCGCTGTACAGTATGAGGTCGAACATTTCCTTTATATTCCTGAAATTTCGCATGAATTCTCCAAGTATTTCTCTAGATATTTGCAAAACGTCTAAAATAGAAAATGTCCGATGTCTTTGCCCATATAGGGTATATATGAGAATAGTATATATCTATAATGAAGAAGTTATTTAATTATTAAATTCAATTGTTTTTATTTAAAGTTTTCTTTTCCCATTAGTTCTTTTAAATTCTATTTCATTCAGTCATCCTTTCACCTCTCTTTGTATTTGGCTTCTAAATAAACCCGAAATCATTATAGTATCTCCTCTGACTTTGTGAGGAGTGGATGCTACGAAGTTTTTAAATAGAGTTGCGGTTTTCTAGTGGAGCTGCAAATTCTTCGATTCATCGATGGTTGAGCTTCGAACTCTTTTATCGTCGATTTTGAAGTGTAGACGTATAATTTATAAAAGTACTGTACGAAGCTTTAACTCATTAATAGTAAAGGTGCGGTGTTTTCGATGGCAAATGGACAAAGTGATCTATTTAGTAAGTATTTAGTAAGATCAACGGTCTTAGTAAATAGATAGATCTTAATAGTTAGATCTTACTAAATATAATGAAAAGTACAACTTTGTAGAGTTCTGAACAAGTTGTACTAAATTTTAATTTCTTTAATACTAGGGGGCTCTGCACCCTGCTCGCTACGCTCACCAACCCCCGTTCTGATTTCACAGCCTCTTAAAACCTGGTAATGTACTATGTTTTAAAAAGATGATGGTGATATCACGAACGGCGACTTTCTTCTGTAATCAGGTTATAATGCTTTTTCATTTAACTGGTTATAATGTTTTTTCATTTAATTCATCTTTTTTATTTTTAATATTTATGTGTAAACCCGATTTTTATGACGTAATTTTCTCTTTTTCCTGCTGACTCACCAAATTATACAAATTGACATAATTTTAATTTTAAATAACGAAAAAAACAAATAAATTAGTATAACATTAATAAAAATATAAATAAAACGTCGAAATAAAAATAACTTGATGACGTAAACACGTGTTGTCAAGTGAATGTGACATTTTCGATCAACCATTATTGGCATTTAATCTTACAGTACCTAGTAGACCAATCCTCCCTCGGTAATTTTTTTCAACAGGTATTTTTTTATTTTATTTTATTTTATTTTTTTGCTAGCTTATTTTAATTACTTTTTTTTATTCATGGAATTTACCAATCGATTTTTATGACAATTCCTGATAGGCAAGAATTATATAAATTATGTTGAAAGTGTTTTGCCGATGACAATACAACATTTTAATATTTTTACAACTTAATTATAAATTAACCAGAGGGACCGTGCGAGGATTTCTCACTGAAATCTATTATTTTTTAGGTACTTCTCTATTATGCTGTGGACCACTTTTCATAACAAAAAACTATCGCCAAATTGTAAGATTAAACGCCAAAAATGCAGTCCCATTTACTTGATGTCAGAAGCATTATACGTGTTTGTTAAATCATCAAGTGGTTTTTAATTCGACATTTGCGTGTATTTTTCATTATGTTTTACTGGTTTATTAGTCATTTCATTAATTAAAATAACAATTGTGTCCTTAAATTCTTATATTTTATTTATTTATTTTGATATTTCAATGGCAACGTTCTCCCGTTTATTTGGCAATAGTTTTTGTTATGAAAAGCGGTCGACGGGATAAAAAAGAAGTACCATTTTTTATCAATATTTAATAGTTATTAGATGCAGGTTTAAACTTCTAAAGAAAAAGCAAAGATAAAAATATCTGTAAACAACATTTAGTTGTTAGTCAATCCAGAATATCATCTAATTTATTCCATCAAAGTTAGAGTAAAAACTGATCCAAGATTGCTAAAGGCACGCGCGAGAAAAAAAAAATTAACAATCGTATTTTAACTGCATTAGAGGATGACGTCATCCGCTTCGGGAAAAACATGGGACATAGAAATATAAATCTAAACATTTCAATTTAAATTTCGCTTTTTAATCATAAATATAAAATAAACCCGTGCGGTGTTTTTTATAATAATTGCTGAGCACCATATAATGTGGTATTTTATTTTTTTGGCAACAATGTTTCGAGGAAAACCTTTCATTTCATTTAGGAAAACAATGCCGATTTAATTTTTAATTACCAGCAATTTTTAATCGAAAACATGCTTTAACGAAATGTTAAGTGTGCTATGTTAGAAGCGTTTTCAAAATCCTTTCATATGCTATCTCATTCGTCGTTCTGTGTTTCGTATTTTCAGAAAAAAAGGGATGTTGACAGGAGAAATAATATATATGATACATTCACTTGAAATTGATTGTTCTTTTTCAATTAGGCGGTCACAGGTGGTAAATCGCCAAATATCTCTGTAACTCGTGCAATTATATGGGAGTTGTAAAACAACGGATTTAATTATGGGACAGTAAAATGCTCGCCAAAATAGGCCAAACGCTGTGAAATGGCAAAAGTCAATATTTTAAAGAATTGAAAGTAAAAAATAAATTGTTAAAAAAAATGTAACATACAGAATACGCTTTCATCAATTAATAATTTAATATCAATAAATTTACGATTACACGATGACAAATAAATTTAAAAGAGTAAAAAGATATTTTAAATAAATTTTTCTTTCTGATTCTCTTTTGTTGATAAATAAACAGAGCAAAAAGTATATATTTCAAATAAATTCATTATTTTGAGCTTCCTGGCAAACGTATAAAAAAGAAGTGAATTTTTCATAATAGAGGTCTTTACCCAGGCTAAATTAATGCATTGTAATAGATAGGGTAAATGTACCAATAGTCGGCCAACCCCCAATAGTCGGCCAACCCCCAATAGTCGGCCACATTGAGATAAAATGCCTTACGCGTAGCTTATTTTTGGTTCTAAATGAAATATTACAATTTGGTTACATGCAACCATCTTTCATAAGTCATAAACTATCACCAAAGAATTATGGGTACTTTTATTGAATTTGTAATCAGCCATTTTTTTCAAAATTGAGGTCAAATCGCCATTTTCCCTATTTTTTTGTTAACAGATGGCAATTATTTTAAAAGGCAAGTATTAATTTATTTTTTTATTTTTTTCTATAATTATAAGGCTAGAATATTAGCAGGGTAAATAAACTAATGTTTTTGATTATAAAAAGTAAATAAATTTGTTGCTTTTAATTAATTTTAATGTGGCCGACCATTGGGTATTAATTTTACTTACATATCCAAAAGTCGGCCACCAGGAGCTGAATAATGAATACATAACTTATTGTACTTTTTTGAGTTTATTGAAGTGAAAACTTCTTTAGGCGCGTTGGGCATTTTTTGAGATGGGAAAAAACCATTGAACTCGCGACACTGTTACTGTAACCGACACCTCTGTATATAAGTATGTGCATGTATTGTGTATAGTTAGGTATGATCTTGGGCGGGACGGGCGCGGCGCAAGCTTGCCTGTGCGCTATTGCACCGCGGTATAGTAAGCGTTATAGTAAGCGCAGAAAAATGTAAGTGGTATAGTAAGCACAGAAAAATGTAAGCGGTATAGTAAGCTGTATAGTAAACGGTATAGAAGCGGTATGTTAAGCGCAGAAAAATGTAAGCGGTATAGTAACACAGAAAAAATGTAAGCGGTATAGTAAACGAAGAAAAATGTAAGCGGTATAGTAAGCGCAGAAAAATGTAAGCGGCATAGTAAGCGGTATAGTAAGCGCAGAAAAATGTAAGCGGTATAGTAACGCAGAAAAATGTAAGCGGTATGTTACGCGACATAGTAAGCGGTATAGTAAAGCAGAAATATGTAAGTGGTATAATAACGTAGAAAATGTAAGCGGTATAGTAAGGTAGAGGAAGCGCAGAAAATGTAAGCAGTATAGTAAGCGCAGAAAATTGTAAGCGGTATAGTATGCGGTATAGTAAGCGGTATAGTAAGCTGTATAGTAAATGCTGTAGAAGCGGTATAGTAAGCGCAGAAAAATGTAAGCAGTATAGTAAAACAGAAAAAATGTAAGCGGTATAGTAAACGCAGAAAAATGTAAGTGGTATAGTAAGCGGTATAGTAAGCGCAGAAAAATGTAAGCGGTATAGTACGTGGTATAGTAACGCAGAAAAATGTAAGCGGCATAGTAAGCGGTATAGTAAGCTGTATAGTAAGCGGTATAGTAACACAGAAAAAATGTAAGTGGTATAGTAAGCGGTATAGTAAACGCAGAAAAATGTAAGTGGTATAGTTAGCGGTATAGTAAACGTAGAAAAATGTAAGAGGTATAGTAAGGTATAGGAAGCGCAGAAAAATGTAAGCAGTATAGTAAGCGCAGAAAAATGTAAGCGGTATAGTAAACGGTATAGTAAGCTGTATAGTAAGTGGTATAGAAGCGGTATAGTAAGCGCAGAAAATTGTAAGCGGTATAGTACGCGGTATAGTAACGCAGAAAAATGTAAGCGGTATAGTAAGCGTTATAGTAAGCGGTATAGTAAGCTGTATAGTAAATGCTGTAGAAGCGGCATAGTAAGCGCAGAAAAATGTAAGCGGTATAGTAAAACAGAAAAAATGTAAGCGGTATAGTAAACGCAGAAAAATGTAAGTGGTATAGTAACGCAGAAAAATGTAAGCGGCATAGTAAGCGGTATAGTAAGCTGTATAGTAAGCGGTATAGTAACACAGAAAAAATGTAAGTGGTATAGTAAGCGGTATAGTAAACGCAGAAAAATGTAAGTGGTATAGTTAGCGGTATAGTAAACGTAGAAAAATATAAGAGGTATAGTAGGGTATAGGAAGCGCAGAAAAATGTAAGCAGTATAGTAAGCGGTATAGTAAGCGCAGAAAAATGTAAGCGGTATAGTAAGCGTTATAGTAAGCGGTATAGTAAGCTGTATAGTAAGTGGTATAGAAGCGTTATAGTAAGCGGTATAGTAAGCGCAGAAAATTGTAAGCGGTATAGTACGCGGTATAGTAACGCAGAAAAATGTAAGCGGTATAGTAAGCGTTATAGTAAACGGTATAGTAAGTTGTATAGTAAATGCTGTAGAAGCGGTATAGTAAGCGCAGAAAAATGTAAGCGGTATAGTAAAACAGAAAAAATGTAAGCGGTATAGTAAACGCAGAAAAATGTAAGTGGTATAGTAAGCGGTATAGTAAGCGCAGAAAAATGTAAGCGGTATAGTACGCGGTATAGTAACGCAGAAAAATGTAAGCGGCATAGTAAGCGGTATAGTAAGCTGTATAGTAAGCGGTATAGTAACACAGAAAAAATTTAAGTGGTATAGTAAGCGGTATAGTAAACGCAGAAAAATGTAAGTGGTATAGTTAGCGGTATAGTAAACGTAGAAAAATGTAAGAGGTATAGTAAGGTATAGGAAGCGCAGAAAAATGTAAGCAGTATAGTAAGCGGAAGCGCAGAAAAATGTAAGCAGTATAGTAAGCGGTATAGTAAGCGCAGAAAAATGTAAGCTGTATAGTAAGCGTTATAGTAAACGGTATAGTAAGCTGTATAGTAAATGCTGTAGAAGCGGTATAGTAAGCGCAGAAAAATGTAAGTGGTATAGTACGCGGTATAGTAACGCAGAAAAATGTAAGCGGTATAGTAAGCGTTATAGTAAACGGTATAGTAAGCTGTATAGTAAATGCTGTAGAAGCGGTATAGTAAGCGCAGAAAAATGTAAGCGGTATAGTAAAACAGAAAAAATGTAAGCGGTATAGTAAACGCAGAAAAATGTTAGTGGTATAGTAAGCGCTATAGTAAGCGCAGAAAAATGTAAGCGGTATAGTACGCGGTATAGTAACGCAGAAAAATGTAAGCGGCATAGTAAGCGGTATAGTAAGCTGTATAGTAAGCGGTATAGTAACACAGAAAAAATGTAAGTGGTATAGTAAGCGGTATAGTAAACGTAGAAAAATGTAAGTGGTATAGTTAGCGGTATAGTAAACGTAGAAAAATGTAAGAGGTATGTAAGGTATAGGAAGCGCAGAAAATGTAAGCAGTATAGTAAGCGGTATAGTAAGCGCAGAAAAATGTAAGCGGTATAGTAAGCGTTATAATAAGCGGTATAGTAAGCTGTATAGTAGGTGGTATAGAAGCGGTATAGTAAGCGGTATAGTAAGCGGTATAATAACGCAGAAAAATGTGAGCGGTATAGTGCGACTGAAGTCTGGTTCCCGAAATTTTTGTATGTAAAATAATATGCATGATTTTTCATGCACAATAGCGCATTAAATGAAAATTGTAATATAATTTTTGTAGTAGTAGTTCATAATAATGAATAAAAAAACACTTGATTTAAAAGTATTTCCTGCACAATAAAACATTTCCTGACGATTCAAAAAATACACACGTAATTGTTCAAGTTTTCACTTCTGTCGGCACTCCCGGAGTGCCACTTTTTTTTTTGTTGTTTGATAGATATAACTTTATCTCTACATCTAAAATAATTTTATATAAAAAAAATCTTTTTTTACGTGCCTGTTTGTTTGTTTATACGGGAAACTACTAGAACTACCGAAATAATTTCAAAAGTAAAGGTGGCAGTCTCTGCTCCGACATAGACTATATTTTACGTCAGGGCCACTTTTCGTAAGTAGATGGATGAGCAAAAAACATTCCAAACGTGCCGTTTTTGCCCTCTTGAAAGTGGGCATGGTTTTTGTTTTCTAAAAAATTCGAAATTTAAAAGTGTGTAATGAGTGGAAAAAGTTCTAAATTACAATTCATGTAGAATTGTTAGGAATATAAACTTGAAATTTAACATGTCTGTTACTTTTAAGAGGTAAATTCTGGATCAAGGCAATTAAAAAAGGGGGAATTTTAGAAAATGAAAAAAACAGTGAATATTCTAAAAACATTCTAAATTACGATTTATATGGAATTACTAGGGAGAGAAATTTAAAATTTCCTAATTCTGTCATTTTTAATATGTAAACGCTGGTACGAAATTGTTTCTTAAAAAAACGGAATTTCAAAGGGTACATAACCAAATAAACGTTCTAAAGTTTCAAAATCTGTGATAGTTTTGTTGCTGGAAACTTAAAATTTGGCATGGTGGTCAATTTTAAGACATAAACAACCGGCTCAGAAAGGCTTCTAAAAATTTGGAAATTTAGAATGCTGAAATGAGAGGAAAATGTTCTGAATTATGTTTTTTTTAATAAAGTTTAGAGTAGAAACTTGAAATTAGACATGGATAACCTTTTCCATACGTAAGTGGTCTGACCGTAGCCGAACAGTTTCTAAAAAATTAGAAATTTAAAAGCAACTAAAAAATTTTTTAAATTGCAATTTCTGTGGCTTTGAAACTTCAAATTTTGCATGGGGGTTTCTTTTAAGATGTAAGCTCTCGCAAAGAATGGTTTCTATAAAATTCGAAATTTAAAAAATTGAAATTATCAGTAATTGTTGTTTATCATTCTAAATTATGATTTATTTAGAATTAATAGGGATAGAAAACTGATATTCGATATCGGGGTTACTTTAAAGTCGCAAATGCTCGTACACAGTAGCTTTTTCTTAAACTAGATTAGATGCGGCAGTTGGTACCCTCATTATTTGCTTTTCAAGTCTGTTGAAAAGTATTAAAACAACTAGATTGGAATGCGGCAGTTGGGACCGCCCCTCCCTACGCTTTTCCACTGCGGGGTTCCAAATGAACTCGTATACTAATAACTACATATTAAATATATTTCATGTTCAAAATGCATAAAAGTGTTAAAACAACTAGATCGGAATGACGTGATGCAGCTGTTGGGACCGCCCCTTCGCTGATGCACGAATGTATGCATATTTGCTTTTCAACTATGTTGAAAAGTGTTAAAAGCAACTCGATTAGATGCGGCAGTTGGTACCCCCATTATTTGCTTTTCAATTCTGTTGAAAAGTGTTAAAACAACTAGATTGGAATGCGGCAGTTGGGACCGCCCCTCCCTACGCTTTTCCACTGCGGGGTTCAAAATGAACTCGTATGCTAATAAACTACATACTAAATATATTTCATGCTCAAATTGCTTAAAAGTGTTAAAACAACTAGATCGGAATGCCGTGATGCGGCAATTGGGATCGCCACTTCGCTGATGCACGAATGTATGCATATTTGCTTTTCAACTATGTTGAAAAGTGTTAAAAGCAACTCGATTAGATGCGGCAGTTGGTACCCCCATTATTTGCTTTTCAATTCTGTTGAAAAGTGTTAAAACAACTAGATTGGATTGCGGCAGTTGGGACTGCCCCTCCCTTCGTTTTTCCACTGCGGGATTCAAAATGCATAATTCGATTCAAAACCCACTTTAATCTAACTTCAATTTGAGCGCGACCAGAAGGGGTACCAGCGTTTATTTATTTTTATTTATTATTATTATTATTTTTTTTTTTGCAGTCGACTGCAGCATACAAAATTTAGTCAAAGTCGCTTAAACCGTTTTTAAATGTAATTTGTTTGACCCATAGTGACCGCCAAATGACCCACTAATCGAATTTTCTCGAACATGTGACCCAGCCAAATGGTTTTCTTGTATCCCAAAAAGTTAGGACACAAAACGTAGTCAAAATCGTTAAAGACATTTATTAGATAAGATAAAATTACCTTGGACCTTAACATGTGACCCTTAACTTGTGACCCAGCCCATTAGTCTTTTCGTACACCAAATCGGTAGGATACAAAATTTAGTCAAAATCGTTTGTCGATTTTAGATAAAATTAGTTTGACCCGTAGTGACCCTAAAATGACCCACTAATCGAATTTTCTCAAACATGTGACCCAACCAATGGTCTTTTCGTACCCCAAAACGGTAGGATGCAAAATTTAGTCAAAATCGTTACAGCCGTTTTTTAGATAAAATTTATTTAACCCATAGTGACCCCCATATCATATGACCTACTAATGAAATTTTCTCGAACATGTGACCCAGTCCAATGGTCTTATTGTATCCCAAAAATGTAGGATACAAAACTTAGTCAAAATCGTTAAAGCCATTTAGCAGATAAAATAAAATTAGCTTTACCCGCAGTGACCCTAAATGACACACTAATTTAATTTTCTCGAACATGTGAGATAGCTCAATCACTTTCTTATAACCGAAAATGGTAGAATGCAAAATTCAGTAAAATTTGTTAGCGTCGTTTTCCAGGTAAAACTAGTTGGATGTGTCAATCCCAAAACTTTCTTCTATCTCACACAGGTTTCGCATACATTAAAAAGAATCAGCGCCAATTTATATCAAGGTCTAACTGAAGCTCAAGTTTTATTAAATTCTGTGCATTATTTCTTGATATATGACTATCGCTAAAATCGTGTAAATCCTGCAAAATGCTCCATAGCAGCGCCACCTGCTGGTCGATTTGTACCAAAAACTAATCAGCACCAATTTACATCAGAGGCTAACTGAATATAAGGTTTTACTAAATTCCGAGTATTAGTTCGTGAGATAGAGCTATTGCGGAAATCTCGAAAAATGCTGCATAACAGCGCCACCTGCTGGGCGATTTTTACCAAAAACTAATCAGCACCAACTTATATCACGGACTAACAGAATATAAAGTTTTATTAAATTCCGAGGATTAGATCTTGAGATAGAGCTATTGCGGAAATCGCGAAAAATGCTGCATAACAGCGCCACCTGCTGGGCGATTTTTACCAAAAACTAATCAGCACCAACTTATATCACGGACTAACAGAATATAAAGTTTTATTAAATTCCGAGGATTAGATCTTGAGATAGAGCTATTGCGGAAATCTCGAAAAATGCTGCATAACAGCGCCACCTGCTGGGCGATTTTCACCAAAAACTAATCAGCACCAACTTATATCACGGACTAACTGAATATAAAGTTTTATTAAATTCCGAGGATTAGATCTTGAGATAGAGCTATTGCGAAAATCGCAAAAAATGCTGCATAGCAGCGCCACCTGCCGGGCGATTTTTACCAAAAACTAATCAGCATCAATTTATATCAGGGACTAACTGAATCTAAAGTTTTATTAAACTCCGAGCATTAGTTCTTAAGATAGAGCTATTGCAGAAATCGCGAAAAATACCGCATAGCAGCGCCACCTGCTGGGCGATTTTTACCAAAAACTAATCAGCATCAATTTATATCAGGGACTAACTGAATATAAGGTTTTACTAAATTCCGAGTATTAGTTCGTGAGATAGAGCTTTTGGGGAAATCGCGAAAAATGCTGCATAGCAGCGCCACCTGCCGGGCGATTTTTACCAAAAACTAATCAGCAGCAATTTATATCAGGGACTAACTGAATCTAAAGTTTTATTAAATTCCGAGGATTAGATCTTGAGATAGAGCTATTGCGGAAATCTCGAAAAATGCTGCATAACAGCGCCACCTGCTGGGCGATTTTTACCAAAAACTAATCAGCACCAACTTATATCACGGACTAACTGAATATAAAGTTTTATTAAATTCCGAGGATTAGATCTTGAGATAGAGCTATTGCGGAAATCGCGAAAAATGCTGCATAGCAGCGCCACCTGCCGGGCGATTTTTACCAAAAACTAATCAGCATCAATTTATATCAGGGACTAACTGAATCTAAAGTTTTATTACATTCCGAGCATTAGTTCTTGAGATAGAGCTATTGCGGAAATCGCGAAAAATGCCGCATAGCAGCGCCACCTGCCGGCCGATATTTACCAAAAACTAATCAGCACCCATTTATATCAGGGACTCACTGAATATAAAGTTTTATTAAATTCCGAGAATTACATCTTGAGATAGAGCTATTGCGGAAATCTCGAAAAATGCTGCATAACAGCGCCACCTGCTGGGCGATTTTTACCAAAAACTAATCAGCACCAACTTATATCACGGACTAACTGAATATAAAGTTTTATTAAATTCCGAGGATTAGATCTTGAGATAGAGCTATTGCGGAAATCGCGAAAAATGCTGCATAGCAGCGCCACCTGCCGGGCGATTTTTACCAAAAACTAATCAGCATCAATTTATATCAGGGACTAACTGAATCTAAAGTTTTATTACATTCCGAGCATTAGTTCTTGAGATAGAGCTATTGCGGAAATCGCGAAAAATGCCGCATAGCAGCGCCACCTGCCGGCCGATATTTACCAAAAACTAATCAGCACCCATTTATATCAGGGACTCACTGAATATAAAGTTTTATTAAATTCCGAGAATTACATCTTGAGATAGAGCTATTGCGGAAATCTCGAAAAATGCTGCATAACAGCGCCACCTGCTGGGCGATTTTTACCAAAAACTAATCAGCACCAACTTATATCACGGACTAACTGAATATAAAGTTTTATTAAATTCCGAGTATTAGTTCTTGAGATAGAGCGCCCACAAAATTGTTGTCACAGACAGACAGACAGACAGACAGAGTCACAGACAGATATTTTCTAAAAACAGTCAAATCGTGTTCAGGACCTTCTAAAACGTATAAATCCGTCGAAAACCAGAAGTCGAAAATTTTCATGAATCCAATACATTCTTCTTGTAAAGATAGAAGAAAGTGACAAAATTCTGAAGTGGCCGACTATTGGTGCAGTGATGGCCGAACATTAGCTTTAAAGTGGCCGACTATTGGAGAACTTGCCATTTTTGAACTTAACTTTGTCTAAAAAAATACTATTACCGTGTTTTTTAAAAATAATTGCTGAAACATAATAAGAAACGTATGTTTTAACATATATCACTGTTAAAAATGTTGTGTCGTTTTTTAAAAATTCTACGTTATGGTTTATATACAAAAAAACAGTTAAGTGGCCGACTATTGGTACACTTACCCTATTTTACGTTAAAAAATATGAATTGCGGTTAAAAAAATTCCGCGGTATTTTCAAGATGACCATTGGTTGCTTATAAAAGAGTGTTTTTAAAAAACTATTTTTGGTATTTCCGCATTATCCCGTCAACCATTTTCCATAAAATAAACTATCGCCAAAATAATTGCCAGACCCAGACTCTAACGCCAAATAAACAAATGGGTGAATGTTGGCATTGAAAAAAAAAATTCGGAAAAGCTGCATTCACTCAAGTGTCAACTATCAATATTTTATTAAAATAAATTTTAAAATGTATTAAGGAAAACAGAAAAAAATAATATTGGATATTTATTTATTTACAATATTTTTCATAATTATCCCTCTCGACAGGTGAATGTTTGTGACGTCAGTAGAAACTGATCTAATCAATGTAACTATGCATCACTAAACTTTTTCAATTCTTTTACCGCTTTTAAAATTTTGTCGAGGCCGTTTAAAAACACAATTGTTAGTTAAAGAGGATACTACACTCACACAAAAATACTTGCTGGCTTACTTTAGTCCTGTGGGATATATTTGTTTTAATATCTCGTTTGCATTTCAATATTTATGAATGTTTTTTTCCTTTATTTCTTTTTTTGGTACATTTTGGTTCGAAAAGCACCCACTTTTTTTGGCACTGGATAGCTAAAGTCGATCTGGACAAAGAACTTTCTGTACTTTTTCGATTTTGTTTCAAGACTTGTTTTTTATACCACGTCGAGATTTAAACACAGAAAACGAGTTTTCTCGAATTAGTGACCTAGCTAGATCGATTTCTTGTTCTCGAATTAGTGTAGTCATTAATTTTTGTGAAAATCGTTAGTGCCGTTTTCGATATATAGCAGCATTCTTAGTGCTGAGTTCCTTTTAATAGATCAAAATGACCTTTTCCGAATTCGAAACCTAGCTAGATTGATTTCTCGTGCTCGAATTAGTATAGGCAACACGTTTCGTGTAAATCGTTTAAGTATTTTTCCATTTATAACAAAAAACATTTTCAGGGCTGAGTTTGTTTTACCCTGTAAAAACTAATTTTCTTGTATTCGGAACCTAGCTAGATCTTTTTTTTCGTGCTCGATTTAGTACAGGGGACAATTTTCGTGAAAATCTTCCACGTCGTTTACGATATCATTCATAATCAGGAAAATCTGTTGCTCGTTTAATATATATGAATAATCGGGAAAATCTCTTGCTCGTTTAATATATATGAATTTGGCGACAGTAATTTGGTCGACCGGATAACTAACAAGAACCAATTGTATATATAGTGTTACGAATATTGTAAATAGTTAGTGTTTGTGCTTAAAAATAATGTAAATAGTTCAATTAAGCTCTTTTCATAAGCTAATATTAATTTTTGTTGCATTGCAATATCTTAATTTGGTGATTTTTTGTAAGCGAGTAAACGCTATTGGATTTCAATAGGAGTCTATGGAAATTTGGCGAAATATTGGAAATAGCGTCAAGTTGGCGCCACTTTTGGCCGCCAAATTTGGCGATATAACGCCAAACAAAAAAAAGGTGTATTATCTATTTTACAAAAGGTGTATTATCTTACAAACCTACTATTACATGGTACACTAAAGATCTGAAAATATACAGGAATAGAGTAAGTGCTTTGTATAAAAGAAGTACTAAAAATTTGGATAATCAGAGCTATAGAAATGTTTATATTGAAGAAAGGAATAAATATAAAAAGATGGTAAAGAATGCTAAAAAAACAGCATGGCTTGACTATTGTAAGAGAACAAGTGAAAATTATGGTAATTTATATAGATTTATATCAAACAAGAAATTGAAACATACAGATTTAATTTTTACGTATTTGGAAAATTCGGCTCCTTTTTCTTCGTATGATGAAGTTGCCTCAGAATTAATGAGTGAACATTTTAATATAAATGACACTCCGAATAACATCTTTTCATACTCTTCAGATAAATCTTTTTCTGCCGATGGGGACTGTTCATCTGTGACTACGAGGGAATTAAAATTTGTGGTTGCCCAGCAAGGACTTTCGAAGGCTCCGGGCTCAGATAAAATAGATGCCTTGGTGGTTAGAAACTTATGCAAGAAGTTTCCTGAAATTATAAAAGCGATCCTAAACAAGTGCTTGATCTTTGGACATTTTCCACGAATTTGGAAATCGGGAATTGTAATCTTTTTCCGAAAAAGGAATAAAGACCCTAGTTCTGCTAGGGGATATCGTCCTATTACTCTGTTATCGATATTGGGTAAACTTTTAGAAAGAGTAATTAAAACAAGAGTTATGGTAAAGCTGGAAAAAGATAATTACCTTGACGTTGATCAACATGGATTCCGTGAAGGAAGGAGCACATTGTCTGCTATGTCTTATTTTAGAGGCATGGTTAGAAACGTTTTATCTAACTTCAAATATTGTGCAGTTGCGTCACTGGATATCCAGGGTGCATTTGATAGTACAGACTGGTTTATTCTGGCGGAGATCATTGATTCTACTCCAATTCCAAGCTATTTAAAATCAATCCTAAAAAATTACCTTTCTGAAAGAAAAATAGGTTTTCAATATTCAGATGGCATCAGATGGTTTCTGTTACACAAGGGTTGCCCGCAGGGATCTTGCATTGGCCCACTGTTGTGGTTGTTAATTGCGGACGCTTTAATTAAATTTTATAAGGCTGAACATGCACTCATAGTCTCCTACGCAGATGATTTCCTTATAGTAAATGGTTCTGATACAAGAAGAGAATTGGAGACAGTTATGAACAAATCTTTGAACAGGTTTGTGATTGGATGTCAAAACTTTCACTTAAATCTTAGTATTGATAAATCAATAGCAATGTTATTTGGTTCAAATCTTATGGAAAATAGACATCCGATTTTCAAATTAAACAACATCACAATTGATATTGTTGATTCATTCAGATACCTGGGCTTCAATCTTGATAGTAAATTCACATGGCTTGTTCATTTGGACACTGTGAGGTCAAATCTAAGAAACTTTGTACTTAATATAGCAAAGACAGGTTATAGAGATAAAGGTATTCGTCATGAGATTTTGAAGACTTGGTATTTGACCGTAATGGAAAAGCAAATTGCATATGGTCACGAAATTTGGTATGATGATTTGAAAAACCATGCGCTGCGTAAGCTCAGCTCCTGTCAAAGAGTGGGTTTGAGGACAATTATAAAGTCTTATAGGAATGTCTCAACGGAGGCACTGTGTGTTTTAGCGGGAGTCCCTCCAATTGGTATCAAACTGAAGTATGATGCATTGCAATATAATGTTTTAAAAGGGAAGTCTGCAATACAAATGTGGGGGGAAGAGCTTCGCGGCAAAGATTTTATGACTAACATTAAGAAGTATGAATATCCAAATTATAATATGATAAAGAATTTAGTTTTTATGAACCCATTGCGCGACAGTCCACCTTTTTCAGTTAACCCAATTATTTTTACAGACGGTTCTAAAATGGCCAACGGTACCTCTGCAGCTTTTACTGTATACCACCAAGGAAATTATATATTTGATTATAAAGTCAGTTTATCAAAATGGAACTCAATTTATCAGGCTGAATTGGAGGCAATTAAGCAGGCAATAAAGTGGTTCGTACAATTAAATTTTAAATCAGTGAAAATATTTTCAGACAGTCAATCTTCGGTCCTAGTTCTCCAGCAGATTTTTTCCTGCAAATATCATAGTTAGAGATATATTTGATCTATTATATCAAAATCCAGATAAGGTGGTGAACATTGGCTGGATTAAGGCACACATCGGTATATCGGGAAATGAGAGAGCAGATGAATTAGCCAAAAGTGTGATCATTAATGATCAGGCGGATATACACATAGAATTGCCGGTACCTGTCTCGGCCATAAAGTTGTATTGTAGGAGAGAAGTGTTAAAGACCTGGCAGTTGGAATGGCAATCTTCTACAGTTGGTCGAGACACGTACAACATAATTAAGGAGGTAAAAACAGATTATTTGTGCAGCTCACAGGTGGCACAATACTTTTTCACTGGACATGGCAGTTTTCCTCACTTTCTATATAAGATTGGAAAGAGAGAAAACGATCTTTGTGAATGCGGTAGTAGAGGAGATGTGGTACATTATATTTATGGCAGGTGTAATTTAATGATGCATCATTTCAAATTCAATTCAAGCTTGACTCTTAGACAGAATTTATTCAAAACTTTGAATAATCCCGCTAATTATAAAAAACTGGCTGAAAATTACAATATTTTAAATGATCTTTATTCTTTTATCAGATATCGCTTTTAAATTGATAATCTGGAGGCACGGCAGTGCCTCCGCCAAGTCGAGAGAGGACAGCCGTAAGCATACTTTTCTGGAAGCAACTCAGGGCACTTTTGACATCCCCATATCTCCGCGCTGGAGTATCCCAAAAATTTTAAACTTCAATTATAGAGAGTATTTGGCCCACAGGACCAAAATTTAAAATTACAACTTTCTGTCTTTTCTAGTTCAGGCGATATATGAACTCAAACATTCGATTTTTTGTCACTTCTTACTCACTCGTTCACGCGTCATCAAAAAGATTGGGTAGATCCCGTAGCCCCAGAAACTTGACATTTGGAAAAAAGGTAGTGTTTAGGATACAAAGAAAGGAAAAATTATAAAATCCAGAAAATTCGAAAAAAAACATTCGAAAATTCAACAAATTCCATCAAAATTGAAAATTGAAAATAATACGATCTTGTAGTCTTGGAAACTTAAGATTTGGTGTGAAGGTAGTGTTTAACATCCAGAAAAAGAAAACATCAAAAACACCAAAAAAATCGAAATCAAAATTGAAAAAATCGAAGAAATTGAAAAAAACCGAAAATTTGAAGACAATCCGATTTTGTTGCGCTAGAAAATTCAAATTAGGAATAAAGGTAGTATTTAGGATACAGAAAAAGGAAAATTAAAAAAATCCAGAAAATTCGAAAAAAAAAATAGAAAAATTCGAAAAAAATTGAAAAATGAAAATAATTTGATACGATAACGCTCGTATTTATAAATTAATTTGGATGAAACTAATTGTGTGTATTAAGCTCACCAATGCCTCGACCGAGTTCGTTGGCCAGCTTGGTCTGCCATCTTGTTTCAAGATGGAGGCCACGGAAAATTTTAAAACTAATATAAATATACAAAAAAGTTAAAAAAATCAAGTTTATTTTTTAATTAGGTGTTAGGACTTGATACAAGGATTCCAGAGCATTTTTTGTTTTACCTCTATCTTAAAAATTGGCTGAGATAGAGCAGTTTGAAATTCTAGGGTGGCTGACATTTTGAAACAAAACAGCACATTACAAAAAACCAACGATAAATTTATGGTCAATAATGGTCAAGCAGGTGCAATCCCGAATGAATACTCCGTGTTATTATAACTGTAACTTTGACTTCGAAATTTTGATACGTTGCATTTTCTATTTGTTGATATTTTTGAACTATGATTTACGCTAAGTGAAATGTTGTTGTTGAAGAGGGATTTTCCATGTAAATCCGAAACGTCCAATTTTAATATGTTTTTAATGTTTTATGAAAGTGTATTGTAATGTCTGTAATTTTAATGATTTTAATATAAATTTATAAGTTTTAGTGAACGCGATTTCTCGCAAATTATTTTCTTTCATTGTTGTAATCATTTTCCCAATCATACGCATAAAACTATATATTCATATCCATTAGCGCCAAATTCTCGCCAAACTTGGCGACAAAAATAAGTCTTCATTAATGAAGCCAACTTGGCTATAGCTCAATAATTTGGCGAATTTCTTATTCAAATTCAGTGTAAACGAATCTTTTGTAAACGGTTTCTTTGCATTTTAACTTGCTGTTTTTGAGTAACATTAGCTAAAATTTTAAAACGAAGATATAGGAAAGCTACCTTTTCCTGCCGGTACAGGCCGGAGGACTTTTTTATGAGTTGTCGGATGCAATCTATGTTTTGCATAAAATAAAGTAAAACATTGAAAAACAAATCCCACAGGATGGGGATAGTTTGTTTTAGATAGATTTTAAGATAATTGTCCTATTAGCTAGTACACCTTCCGTTATTGTTTTGTGTTATTTTCCCCGGATTATGCTTTTCTTTTCTTTTGTTTACGAATTTTGTAATAGAAAAGTTCCGCTATAGACTGGCTACGTTATAGACCTTTTTTTTATAGACAGGTTCATTTTCTTTCACAGCCTTTACTCTATTTAATTTATATATGAAATATTTGTTGTTGAAAGATGTTGGTCGCACAAAAATTTTCACATCTCTCCCTCCCTCCCGACATTACTGGTTGGTTATGGCTTGATAGTCCTTTCTAAATAAAATCATGGTGATTCTAAGATTCTCTTGATTTATCTCTAAATTGAACATAAACGATCCTAAGAAAACGGATCAATGAATTACTATATTGGCATGAGGAAATTTAGTTGCAGAAAAATGGAGCATATAGCTAACATTAAGTCTAATAGGAAAACCACAGCCTTGGCAAGATCTGGAGGCACGGCAGTGCCTCCGCCAAGTCGAGAAAGCACGGCCGTAAGCATACTTTTCTGGAAGCAACTCAGGGCACTTTTGACCCCCCCCCCCCCAATCTCCACGCTGGAGTATCCCAAAAATTCAAAACTTCGTTTTTCTAGAGTATTTGGCACACAGGACCAAAATTTAAAATTACAACTTTCTGTCTTTTCTAGTTCAGACGATATATGAACTCAAACATTCGATTTTTTGTCACTCACTCACTCACTCGTTCCGCGTCATCAAAAATATTAGGTAGATCCCGTATCCCTAGAAACTTGACATTTGGAAAAAAAGGTAGTGTTTAGGATACAAAGAGAGGAAAAATTATAAAATCCGGAAAATTCGAAAAAAAAAAATATTCGAAAATTCAACAAATTCCATCAAAATTGAGAATTGAAAATAAGACGATCTTGTAGTCTTAGAAACTTAAGATTTGGTGTGAAGGTAGTGTTTAGCATCCAGAAAAAGAAAACATCAAAAACACCAAAAAAATCGAAAGCAAAATTGAAAAAATCCACAAAAATCGAAAATTTTCAAATAATTCGATTTTGTTGCGCTAGAAACTTGGAATTCGGAATAAAGGTAGTAATTAGGATGCAAGATAAGGAAAAATTAAAAAATCCGGAAAATTCGAAAAAAAAATTACAAAAATTCGAAAAAAAAATTACAAAAATTCGAAAAATTCGAAAAAATTGAAAAAATTAAAATAATTTGATCCTTTTGCCTTAGAAACTTAAAATTCGCGGTAAAGATAGTGTTTAGGAATCAGAAAATGTTAAAATAAAAAACGCAATAAAATTCGAAAATAAAATCGAAAAATCGAAAAGTAAGGAAAATTTGAAATTAATTCGATTTTACAACGCTAGAAACTTGAAATTTGGAATAAAGGTAATATTTAAGATACTAAATAAGGAAAATTCAAAAAATATGGATAATTCAAAAAATACCCATAAATTAGTGCAGACGGTATATGAACTCAAAGTTTCGATTTTTTGTCCCTCACACACTCACTCACTCTCGCGTCATAAAAAAGATTGGGTAGATCCCGTAGCCATAGAAACTTAAAATTTGGAGTAAAGCTAGCGTTTCGGATACAAAGAAAGGAAAAATTATAGAATCCGGAAAATTCCAAAAAAAAAAAAAAAAAAAACATTCGAAAATTCAACAAATTCGAACAAAATTGAAAATGGAAAATAACACGATCTTGTAGTCTTAAAAACTTAAAATTTGGTGTGAAGGTAGTGTTTAGAATTCAGAAAAAGAAAACATCAAAAACACACAAAAAAAATCGAAAATAAAATCGAAAAATTGGAAAAAACGAAAAAAAAACGAAAATTTACAAATAATCCGATTTTGTTGCGCTAGAAACTTGGAATTCGGAATAAAGGTAGTATTTAGGATGCAAAATAAGGAAAAATGAAAAAATACGGAAAATTCGAAAAAAAATTCAAAAATTCGAAAAATTCGAAAAAATGAAAAAATGAAAATAACTTGATCTTTTAGCCTTAGAAACCTAAAATTCGCGGTAAAGATAGTGTTTAGGATTAAGAATAAGTTAAAATAAAAACGCAATAAAATTCGAAAATAAAATAAAGAAATCGAAAAATAAAGAAAATTTGAAAATAATTCGATTTCATAGCGCTAGAAACTTGTAATTTGGAATAAAAGTAATATTTAAGATACTAAATAAGGGAACATTAAAAAATATGGATAATTCGAACAAAAAAATCGAATTTTTCAAAAATTAAAAATAAAAAAAAAAAAAAGAAAGAAAGAAAGAAAAAGAAAAAAAAAGTGAGAAATTGAAAATAATATGATCTCGTAGTCTTAGAAACTGAAAATTTGGTGTAAAGGTAGTGTTTAGGATTCAGAAAAAGAAAAAAAATTAAAACACAACAAACATCGAAAATAAAATAAAAAAAAAACGAAAATTTGAAAATAATTCGATTTTGTGGAGCTCTTGGAATAAAGGCAGTATTTAGGATACAAAAAAAGAAAAAAAAATCTGTAAAATTCGAAAAAACTTATTGTTTAGGATACAGAAAAAGAAAAAATTAAAACACAATAAATTCGAAAATAGAACAAAAAAACTCGAAAAAGATCGGAAATTTCAAAATAATTCGATTTTGTAGCGCTAGAAACTTGAAATTTGTAATAAAGGATACAAAGAAGAAAAAATTAAAAAATCCAGAAAATTGTAAAATAAAATCGAAAAAATCAAAAATTGAAAATAATTTTTTCTTGTATTCTTAGAAACTTAAAACTTGGTGTAAAGGTAGTATTTACTATTCAATAAAAGGAACAATTAAAAAATTCGTTAAATTCGAAAATAAAATCGAAATATCTTTAAAAAATCGAAAATTCGAAAACAATTTGATTTTGTACTGCTACAAACGTTAGTTTTAAGATAATTGTCTTATTATCTAGTACAACGCCCCTAATTGTTTTATGTTATTTCCCCCGGATTATGGTTTTCTTTTCTTTCGTTTACGAATTTCGTTATAGGAAAGTTCCACTATAGACAGGCTACGTTATAGGCGATTTCTTTATAGACAGGTTTGTTTTCTTTCACAGGTTATCTATTTACTTCGCATATGAAATATGGATTGTTAAATGATGTTAGCCCCACAAAAATTTTCACAGCTCCCCCTACCCTCCCGACATTACTGGCTGGTTATGGTTTGATAGTTCTTTCTAAATAAAATCATGGTGACTCTAACATTCACTTGATTTACCTCTAACTTGAACCTAAATGATCCTAAGAAGACGGATAAAAAAATTACTATATTGGCATGACAATCAGGTAACTTAGAAGTAAAATCGAAAAATCAATAAATTTATAAAAAGTCAAAAATTTGAAAATAATCTGATTTTGTAGTCCTAGAAGCTTGACATTTGGTAGGGTTTAGTATACAAAGTAAGAAAAAATTAAAAAATCCGTAAATGTACAAAAAAAAAAGCCAAAAAAAAACCGAAAAAAAAAAAAACATCGAAAAAATGAATATAGTTTGATTTATTAAAAATTTCCGGAAATTTTAATTTTGGCTTTCTTTTTATACTAAAAAGTTCTTTTATGCTAAATATCAAGTATCTAGGACTGCGAGTAATATCTCAGATGGATAGCACCTATCCTGGAAGCAATTGAGAGTACTTTTGACACTCCCCCTCCCATAACTTTGTGCTGGCCCAGGAACCTGCAATCTTTTTATCTACAGTACTTTGCAAACGAAACTAAAGCTTCAAAATTTTTATACCTGTAAATAATAGGGACAGAGCGTGGGCTTAGTGAAAATCAGTGGATGATCTCCAAAAAGAACCCAAAATCAAGAAAAGGAGGATTACTTACAAAAAGAAGTGAAATCTCATCAAAAACGTCACCTGTAAAAAATGCAGCCAAGTCTCGTGACTCTTTTTCCGTAAAAAGTTCTGAGATCGTGTAAAGCCAAGTTTAGCTATCTTATTAACTCTGAAATTTTCATTCACAAATCACTCCTAGTCTCTACATCTTTAGTTAAATATTATTTTGTGACTTGGCAATTACGTAGCACGAGAATGTGATGTATATAATTAGTCTTAATCAAATAATACCATGCCATCCCATAACATATTAAGGTGTAATAACTTCCCTGGCGTATATAATTAGCCTTAATCATATTATCTCATCCCTTCCCACATAACATAGTAAGGTGTAATAACTTGCCTGTGCTGCGCAATTGCCAAGTCACAAAATAATATTTAACTAAAGATGTAGAGACTAGGAGTGATTTGTGAATGAAAATTTCAGAGTTAATAAGATAGCTAAACTTGGCTTTACACGATCTCAGAACTTTTTACGGAAAAAGAGTCACGAGACTTGGCTGCATTTTTTACAGGTGACGTTTTTGATGAGATTTTCTTTTACTGCTCAAGAAAACTTCACATTTATTTATTGACGTACATATATTGGAGTTAAATTGGTATGACTACTTATGAACTTTTTCAAAATAGACTATAAACTGTTATAGACTATGAACTGTTATGAACTTTTTCAAATTAGACTATGAACTTTTATAGACTATGAACTGTTATGAACTTTTTCAATATAGTCTGTCTTATATAATGATGAGCACAGTTGCAGTAGACACCTATTATTTCCATAATATTTAGACTTGTGTAACCATACTGGTCTTAAAATTTTGTTTCATTTATTGTTTTGTTTGTAGTTAATTTTTATTTAGTTTTTAGCATAAGGAGGTTGTGTGTTACCTTGCTATTTTATTTTTTTTATGTTAGGATTAGTTTATATATTTTAGTTTAGTAGTATGAATCAACTGGATTCATTGGCGATGTCGCCATTTTTGCTTTTGAGTTTGATTATTGTTTTAATTAACGCTCGTTGACTTAGTCTGCTCCTGTGGCTGGGTGGATTTGGATGGTAGTTGGGATTTTCCGCCTGGTGGTACGCCCATCAGCCTTACGGCTGGGCTCCAGGTTGGGTGCCCCCCCCCTCTAATAGCGTCCATCCTATCTAAATTCTCTACTTTCATGTTAATTCACCCTAAGAAAAGTCAGAAAGCTCTGACCAATCAGATACGTTTCGAGGTATTAGAAGGATTCATGTGTAAACACAATTTTTATGACGTAATTTTCTTTATTTCCTGCTTTCAACACGTGATCATTTAATTATTATTTTAAACTTTCATTATTGTTTTTAATAGTCTCGCGCAAATATATTTTTTATTTGAGATAAAATATAATCATTTGCACTTTTTTGGCAACAATATAAAAAAATGACTTTTTCAATAAATTTACTCGATTTTTAAGGATTTTTTGAGTTTTTATTGTTCGACCGTGATAATTTTTTGAATTTCTGAAAGCTTGTTATATTTCGCGTCTGGTGATGATTTTCGAATCCGTAGGATGGCTAGAAAAAAGTAATCGCTCCTCAAAAAAGTCCCTAATAAAAAAGCAATGAGACTAACCGGGGCCTCCGAGATGTCGCACAGCGACATCTCGGAGGCCCCGGACTAACCCGGAATATCTATGCAGATTTTCATTGGTCCATTTTTAAGCCAAAACTTTTTTTTATATATAGAAGGACAATATAAAAAATGACTTTTTCAATAAAAGATTTTTTACTCGATTTTTAAGGATTGTTTGAGTTTTTATTGTCCGACCGAGATAATTTTTTGAATTTCTGAAAGCTTGTTATATTTCGCGTCTGGTGGTATGATTTTCGAATCCGTAGGATGGCTAGAAAAAAAGTAATCGCTCCTCAAAAAAGTCCCTAATAAAAAAGCGATGAGACTAACCCGGAATATCTACGCAGATTTTCATTGGTCCATTTTTAAGCCAAAACTTTTTTTTATATATAGAAGGATATATTTTTCTTTACAGTTATTTCTTTCTAGACCTCTTTTAATTTTACACGTTTGAATTTTACTCTAGCAGGGATATGTAATCTTCTGTAGTTTAGGCAAATACTAGTGAGCGTTGTTTTTTGATTTTGCTAAATAGAAGCAGGTGCTGGCTTAGGACGAAGTATGTTTAGTGTTTTGAATGATAACTACCGCCTTTGTGATCCTAAGCTGATTTTGGTAAGAAATTTATTCCAGTTTGCGAATAAAAGACTTTGGAGTTCATGGAGCTCCCTTGTTAGCAAATTGAAAAAATGTGATATTGCGAAATTCTTGATTTGATTCAAATAGTTGAATTATTTGAATTCTGATTTCAATTTGAGTTAAAGTACATTTTGCGAGTGAAAGAGATGAACAGCTTGCAATTTTAATTTACTGAAAAATTCCAATAATTAGCAATTAGTTTATTTTGAAGTTTTGCATGAACTCTTAAATATAGAACTGGAGCAGTGAGAACATTTTATTTCGAAGATTTATTTAGAACTTACGATTTATAATACAGTGTTGGGGTAGTTTTTAGTTTTTATAACTATCCAAGCATATGATTTTCTTTCAAGTTCCAATAAATTGTTTACGTTCTTAAAACTTGTGATTTATTATGGCTCAAGATAACTTTAGTGAATCGGAGGAAACCTCACAGGATATTTTTATTTTATTTTATTTTATGCTTAGAATGTGCGCATGATAAGCTCAATTTTTTTATTAATCTTTCATCTATGGTAAACCAATGATAGATAATTCTCACTATTAGGTGCTAAGGATAAAATGACCTATTTTTCTTCTTGATAAAAATTTACGGCATCAGAACCCTAAGGAGTATTTGGAAAGGCTTTTTTAATAATCAGAACCTTCATAAGATTTGTGATTCTTTTATCTGTGATTTCTGTACTATGAGTTTAAATCCAACCGGACCGTATATTTCCAAACAAGGCATCGATTTGCATGAGTGATTTTGAAAAATAAATTTGAAGCAAGTTGAAAATAATTCAGTATAATGATATATTCTACACTGTTTCACAAACGCTAAGGAACCACTGTGTAAAATTGCATTTCGGGAAACCACGCAATTGCAGGAAAAAAATGCGTCGAGAGCTTATAAGGCAAGGTCTTTTATCTGTATTAAAGACAGTACAGCACAAGCATTGTTTCTTTATCCGTAATTGAAACCAGTAACATTTGAAAAACTAATTACGTAGTTAGTTTCTGAGGATAGTCGTGTAAATGTCAACTTTTAACGGCAATTATTGGGTGCAGAATGCAAATAAGACATCATTTAAGTGCGTATATATATATGGTCGAGTAGTTGGACATTCCGAGACATGAAAAAGTGTCATTCAAGTGGCCTCACTAAGATATGTTGTTGCATAGCATTATCTCGAGGTTAGAAAAGACGTCTGAAGATGTAAGTGGTGTGCGAAAATATACTGATGGCCATGGTTGCACTAACACACCTCGAGAAGATAGATATCTTTCCCTAGTGTCTAAATCGTAGAAATACAAATCCAGTCCTGATAGCCACAGTCCTAGCCAATGCTATTTACACTCGCATATCTGTGCGAACAATTTCTCGGCGATTAAAACAGTTTGGTTCATACGCACGTAAGCCTGTTACAAGCACTGCTAGAACTCCATCAACTGGAAGAATTACATTGATGTAGAGAGCATTTTTGTTGGTTTCAGCAACAGTGGTCCAAAGTCATTTTGTTTGACGAAATCGGCTTCACTATAAACGGTGATTCTAGACAGCAGCAAGTATGAGGAGGGGATAGGCACTCGTTAACATCACTAGAATGTCCAGAAAATTCATCGCTATAGCTGAAAATGAATTGTACTAATGGGTTTCATACAAAATATCAGAACTCCACTTCACATCTTTGACGAAGGCACAATAACATCACAGCAGATTTTAACGAAATTTTCATGAGTCATGTCCGACATTATATGGTGCAGTTTGTCCAGACGTTTTGTTCATGGATGACAATGCTGACCACATAGGACAATTGAAGTGTCCGAAGTAAAACAGCGGAAGAAAATATTGCGCTCATGGCAGATGAGGCTGAAATATTTGAAGGACCTGAATGCTATAGAATTTGCCTGGAATATACTTAACAGATGTATATCACAAGGTCAGAACGTTCCTCGAATTGTACTCAAAATCTCCTCGAGAGTCAAATGAGACAGAATACTTCAAGCTCTTTTCAGCTGTTTAGTAGATAGCATGCAGAAAAGATGCCAAGTATGTAACAGTGCGCAAAGAGGTGCAACTCAATACGGATGATCTTATCTTTATTACTAAAGGACGATTATGTTCAAAATTTGTAAGGAGCATTCTTCTTTTTCTTATTTCGATTTTATATGTGATAGTATCCTTAATTTGGCATTTTGTATAATAATTGTATAATGTCCATTACAGCATATACGCTTCTATACTTTAAATGGTATTTTATTTTAAATTAACGACAGGAACGTTGGAAAATGTAGCTTTCAAATCATTATAATCAAGTGTACCTTCAGCTTATATTACCAGCAGATTTGAGGCATTGACAGAAGTACTAATGAGTGAAAAAAATATTTTAGAAGAAACACCAATGAAGCAAATTTCGTAAGCACATTTTCACTGGTAAATTTTCACTTTACTTTACAAATATTGTATTAAAATGAAAGCTGATAAATTCAATATATATGTATAAACAGAGTTCTTTTTTCACCCAGTACAAAATATTTTAAACAAAAATTTCGCTTATAATGCTTAAAAGAGATTTTAAAATCATAGTAGCAGATGTGCCACCACGGCATTCGTTTAGGTACTTTTAGCTGTAAATTTTACGGTTTTGAGATTTCTCAGTTATTGAAAAAACTATTATGCGACTTTTTTTGAGAAAAAAGGAAAAGTAAAAAAATAACTTTGAAACTATGTTTTTAAATAACTTTTATCATCAGTTATTTCACATAAATGCTTTTAATAAATACCGTTTTTAATTCCAAACGACAAAAATGTCACACATGTACGAGAGGGATATTTACAATATGCAATACGATAAATACTATACATATTATTTGCTTTAATAAAGAGACAAATTGCTTTAAAACTTTTCGCATGCAAATACGTAAACAAGTTCTCAAAATAATGTTTTGAAATTGAGAAAAAATCATCCCATTTGTAACTTAATCTGCCCATGGTAGTATGTATGCAACCACTGAAAAAACAATTAAAAAATTATAATTTTTAATCATATCTATTTTATTTCACCTAAAGGAAGAGTGTTTCAACCAATCAGTAATTTTTTGTACAACGTTTGATATTTTGTTTTGTACAACGTCTGATTTCTGTAAATGCTGTCTATCATTATTCATGATGAAAAAAATCTCTGCTTCTTAGAAATTTTCCTGCAGTCTCGCTCTGTTATGGCATATCAACAGATAAATCAATATTAATGTTTGCATTTAATTCCGAATTAAATATTTTGAACATTTTGATAATATTAATTACTTTAATAAATGGGTAAAGATAACACTTCTATACATTATACATTATTTACATACATATATTTTATACATTATACATTCTATACATTATTTACATACAGATTAAATCAGTGAATGTCTCAGTTCAATAGCTTTCGAAGTATGAAATATAAATTTAGAAAGACTGTGAATGAGGCTAGAAAATTATAAATGCCACTTTCTATATGAAAAAAATGTCAACAGAAAAGTTGAGAATGAATTACTGATTGTTGCCTCGAGCTGTTTGTAATTTTATTTCAAAGTAGAAAATTATAAAATTTGAATATAATTGTATATACTTTTATTAGTTTAGTTGTTATTCCATAGAGCATTGTGCCTTTGCATTTTTCAAAAATATTTAATGCCATTCTATGTATAAGACTTAAACTTGGTATTTATTCAGAAGAATATAATTTCGTTCATACATAATGCATATAATTTGCAGAATACTAGAAGGATAAAGTGCAAAAAATATTTAAATACAAATTTGCACTGTACTTTAACTAAACAAAATGTATTGCGGCACATTATTTTAAAAAGAAATAGAATTATTCGTGGTTTTAGATTATCTTAGAATGCTAATCTTCTCTTTTTATTTTTAAAAATTTAGTTATATGTTAAATACCTTATGTATTATGCAGACGAATGAAGTGAAATATCCATAAACAAATTTTGCTTTGTAAATTCATGTCTATGCATCGTATTCGGTTTGTGAAAAGTTTGTTACGTTTTTGTGGCTAGGTGTCAATACATAACAAAACAAATCTTCATCTATTAAGAAAGAAATAGACAACGTGAAAATAGCAAAAATGAAAATATATGGAGTAGTAAATGAACACTTAAGTACATTTTTAAAAAAAGATTGATAATATTTTAATAAACAGTACCTTTTGTTGTCTGGCAGTATAAATACATGTGTTGGTATAAAAATGATTAAATTATAATAAAAGGAAGTTCATATTTCATTTGTTTAGGATGTTAGGGGTGTCTTAATAAAAAGCTATATAAAAAACAAGTAAATGAACAGTTCTTACCAGTGAATGGACGTAAAATTTTCCAGTGAATGAACAGGCAGAAATTTCAAAACACTTAAATTTCATACTATGTTATTTATTTTACAACTTGTACAAATAACTTATAAAAAGATTTAATGAATTACGGGTTTTTTAAACCCAGCATAATAATTAATTAGTGAGGATTTTTTCAAACCTTATTCTATTAAAATATTTAGTAATTGTACATTTATTGGGGTCTGTTGACTTACTGGTCGGACTACCCTGTATAGAAAATGGCAGAAAACCGTTTCGGAGCTTATAAAAGTACCTCATCAGAGAAAAAGTTAAAATTACCGTGAGTTACGACGCTTGCATACGTCCATGTTTTAAACACTTACCTCTGGTAATTTTAATTTTGCTCTGATTATGAAGCTTTAGAAGCTTCGAAACAGCCATTTCTGCTGTTTAAGGCACATATATTTACATTTGCGCTATTTTCACGGTGTCCATTTATTTCTTAATATAACCACACAAAGTGTAATCCTCCCATTTAACTAAATCGTCATCTACTTCGCACTTGAAAATTCTTATGTTGTTTGAAAAAAAGAACTCACCGTGTACTTAAGGAAAAAAAATATTTAATTTTGTTTCCAAAACTTTGTTAATGATTAATAGATTTAATAATTTCATAATAGTTGGTTAATTAATTTTGTTAGTTGGTTTTGTTGTCAAAATTTAGTTATGGAGCAATATCGACATATTTTTATTTTCTTTTACTTCCGGAAAGGTAATGTGATTATCAAACGCATAAGAATCTGCTATGTATTGTAGGATGTCATTGGCGATTCCACTTGGCATAAGCAGATAAGTAAGATTCATGAAACACGTTATGAACAACCGATGGACGCTATAGCAACGAAATATTAACTCTAATTAAAAGTTATAAACATAGAAAAAGTAAAGATATCAGAGACATTGTTAAAATCAACCACTGAACAAAGAGATCAAAGGGATTACAGCAACTTAAAATGGTTAGCAAGATCGATGTTTGGATGCCGCATGAGTTAATGAAAAGAAAAATTGTTAGAACGAATTTTCGTTTGTAATTCTCTTTTGAATTGATCCCCTTTTAAATGGGTAGAGATAATAATAATAGGATTGTGTTTAACAATGTTAAACGTAGTATAATAGCATAGTATAATACCGCATATGCCGTAAAATATACTGGCGTAAAACTCAGTTTACATTCGAAAAAGATTTTTTTTTTGTTAATTTGGTGAGAATGGAAAAGATTAATTTATTGTGACTGTTGCCTGAAAATCAGAACATTTAGTTAGAAAAACAATGTTTTCAAAGAAGTGAATTACAGTTACAGTTTTTATCTACCAGCAGTGACTTGAATTAATCAGCAGAAAGGACATTGTGTTCCATCAAGACAGTGCTAGACCACATATGTCTTTAACCACCCGACACAAATTTTTACATCTTGCCTAAAATGTTTTGCTCCATATACCATACTCTCCAGATTTTCCACCATCTGACTACCATTTATTTAGATAACTTCTTAGCAGCTTTGAAGGCAAAAAACTTTAATTCCTTGGAAGACTTAAAAAATCATCTGCACCAATTCTTCCGCCAGAAATATTAGATATTGTATGAGCGCTGGTTTATACAGCTACGGAGGAAAGATAGAGGACGTTTATCGAAATAAAAACGACACATATTATATTGATTAAATATTATTTTTACTAAACAAAATCTTGATACTTTTACTTCATAAGGCTCTTGGCATTCTTTTAAAAGGCTTGGCGCAATTCGAACTTTGGAAAATGGGTTTTGTTGTCAAATGATATAAACAGCTATGATCTATGAAAACAAACATGAGGAATATTTATGCTTGTTTATATATATATAGATATGTAGGATTTCAGTTTGTACACTTCATCTCCTTTATGACGTAAATGATCATCAAATTAATTGACACTCTAGTGTACTATTATTATCCATGATTTAAATGCACGAGTTATAAATATTTTGGATCGCGAGATCAAGATTTGAACATCTTCAAAATTGGAAAAGAGCCAGTCTTCTAATTTTTACTTTGAAGCAAGCATCAAAGTGAGAAATAGCCAGTAAAGGCGCTGTTAGGCCTATTTGGCTTTTTGGAAAATAAACATATTGTATATATTGGGCGGAAAGTGTATTAGTTGAAGAGAAATTATGAGTAAAGTATTGTAGAGTTATCTGTCTAGGACTGTATTAAAGTTCATATTTTGTTATTCATCGTCTATTTTTTCATATAATTCCAGTAAATCAACTATTCACATATCATCTTCTTACATATATATATATATATATATATATACATTTTATTTGTGTACATATTATTATTTTTTACATACAATTTATTTCTATTTGTAATGGCAACTTTATGTTAACAAATTATATGAAAAAAAAAACTTTTCTATATGAAATAGTGAATAGGTTGCCAGAAAATACTCATGAAAAGTTTCCATCTCTTGAAAAGGCTATTTTCCCTATCTCTCTAAGGCCCCTATATTGGATAAGTACGTAAATTTTTTCTGTTATTTTTGTCAAGAAAATTCAACAGACTATTGCACGAACCCAATAAATTAAAATTTCTAAAGAAAATTTTCGTAAATAAATTAAATTTATTTTGAAAAAATAATATAGTATATTTAATGTAAAATATTATTTTATTTTTCATAATACATATCTACAGATTTATTTACATTAAAAATACTAACTAATTATTTAACTAATTACCTAACTTATAACTCAATTATTCAAATCTTCTGATATTATAAATTGTTGGATAATATTAATAACTGTAATATATTATCGAAGATAATTTGTATACGTATTTTAATAATTTTAAATTTATTTTAATTTCAGTGTTTTTCTAAAAAACATGTAATTTTGGATGATGTATGAAGGAAAAGTGTAGAAATTTAATGCACATTATGAATATTTCTTATTATTTCTGAAGCATTTTCATAAAGTGTCGTGCGTTTGAATTTGTCGAAAACTTTAAATAATCTGCAACATATGCGATTTAAATTTGGTATTCATACAGAAAAAACGAATGTTGTTCATAATCAAATTTTAATTGCTTAATAGGCGTATAGCCAACATGGTGAAAAAGTACCCAAGCCGGGACTCGAACCCTCTGCAACATATGCGATTTAAATTTGGTATTCATACAGAAAAAAACGAATGTTGTTCATAATCAAATTTTAATTGTTTAATAGGCGTATAGCCAACATGGTGAAAAAGTACCCAAGCCGGGACTCTAACCCCGGTCATCAGTACAGCGAATTGACGCTCTACCAACTGAACCACTTGGGAACGATACCCGCCCTGGAACTTTCTCACCAAGGCCTCCTTATCATAGTATCAGGCCTCACAATCAGCAAGTTTCCTTTGACCGCATGGTTGTCCTGCTACTAGCGCCATCAATCGTCAGTAATAGGAGTATTTACGACACGAAATAACACGAAATTTTTTCACAGCTCCATTTGTTCTATGCATTTGCTTATGAACTAGTATCGGTCGTATCCACCAGGCGGCGATACTTTCCGGAGAAAGTCAATTAATAAGTTGGCAATTACCGCGGACATTTTCTCCCATAGACTTTCTTCGGATTGTCAAGTCTGATCTATGATAAGGGAGACTTGTTTCTCACATAACATGTTGGCAAGGCTACAAACGCAGCCACCACTTTTTCACCATGTTGGCTATACGCCTATTAAGCAATTAAAATTTGATTATATGAATACATGACGTGAGAAATTTACTATGGAAAAATTTCCAAAGTATTAAATATATAATTTTAAGTTGTTCATAAATAATGCATATAATTTGTAAGATACGAGCTACAAATATATAACTGTGAAGGATGAAGCTCAAAAATGACGTGAATACAAATCCACCTGAAAGTTTAATTCGACCTAAAGAAAAATATATTGCAGTGCATTATTTTCAAAACAAATTGAATTACTTGTGGCTTTAGATTACCTTAGCTATCGCTCACCTTATATCCTTTCTTTTCTTAAAAAACGTTAGATATATACAGAATATCTTATGTGTTATGTAACTGAGAGAAAAAAAATACCAGTAAACAAATTTTGCTTTGCAAATTCAAGACTTTGCTAGGTAATTTAAAATATACGGGATAAAATTTATGAGAAGAAATAAACTTTTAAATTATATTTTTTATGTTACTTAATCTAAATTTTTATTTTATTTTACATAAAGTTACATTAAAAAGTTAAATTAATATTCAAATCTTCTGCATTACGAGGGTAACACTGAAGTTTTTAAGACAGGGGCAGACAATATGCACAAAGAAAAACAAATAATAAAAAAAGGTCGGATATTTAACTTTTTTTATGCACGCAGACTCTAAGTTGTGGCACCAATTGAAATTTAGCTATTGTAGAATAAATTTTGAAAGAAGAGAAAATTGATTTGCTCTAAATGGTACACCACTGACAAGGGAACCACTTTTGGTGCAGCTCGCACCAAGCATTGAGACCTGGTGCATTTTAAAGCTCTATATTGCGAAGTTTGAGAATCGATAAAAATTTCCTGTTAAAATCATATTTTCTGATTTTACAGTAGCATAACTTTATGAAAATGAAATTTTCAATACCACTTATCGGACTATAACCATGTCATTTCATTCTGTGGATACTATTCCGTCTTCATTTGATTCACCCTAATAATCTGAATATCAATAGAAAATTGAAAATAGCTAATTGCTATTTCTTGGCTCTACACTGTAAAAAAGAGACAAATGTTTCTTAATCTACGAAAATATAATATAACGACGAATAAAAATATACAATAACCTCTTCAGAATTACCTATGATTCCGAAAAGTGTTCTTTATCGTTAGAATCATAAAAATATATATATATATATATTTTCGAGATTTAAAGAAACATTTATAAAAACAAAGTTTATTTTGCTATCACTGATTTTCGGAAATGTTTCCCAGTAATTTGTATCAGCGTGTTAATCAGTTTTCTCAAACAAGAATATCGTTTTGAAGGTGCTACAAATTCACAATTAAACATTTTCAGCTGCGTAATTGAAATTATACATGCAAGAGTATCAAAATAATATTAATTTCAATGTTAACTTAATTTATCATGTTTGACTGTAAAACATGTCTGTTGAACATGAAAATATTTGTTTGAGATTTGATAGCATCCGAAAAAAAACCTATAAACTGATTAACATACCATAAAAACTACTCGGAATCGTTTCCGAAAAGCAATTGCAGTACAGAAAACTTTGTTTTCATAAAGTCTTTTTTAAATTGCGAAATATTTTAGTGCGTGTGGTTTCTAAGAACATTTTTCGAAATTGTGGGTAACTTAGAAGAGATTATCGTATATTTTTGTGGTTGTATTATAATTTACTAGATTAAGAAACATTTGTCTTTTTTTACAGTGTAGTTGTGTAATGCAGTGTAGCTGTGTTTATTTTCAGAATAAAAAAATTGAAAATTGTATACGATTGTATATATTTACATTAGTTTTGTTGCTTTTCCATAGAACATTGGGCGCTTGAATTTTTCAAAACGTCAAATATTTTTCAACAGATGTGGTAAAACTTGGTATTCTCGCTGAATAAAAGAATTCTGTTTATAAATAATGCATATAATTTCTAAAGTACGAAACAAAAACCATCCAAACTGTTAAAAAAGGGGCAAAAATTGTTTGAATACAAATCCGCACTGAATTTTCAGTCGATTAAACGAAAAAATGTATTGTTTCGCATTATTTTCAAAACAAAAAGAAATACTTGATGTTTTAGTTCTTTGTTACTTTAAAAGGTTAAGTATATGCTGAATATCTCATGCGTATGCACCTGACTAGAAAGAAATATTCACAACAAATTTATTAATTTGTAAATTTTACGAATTATTTTTTAAATCTTCTGAATTATGCATGATTTTGATAGTCTACACTATAAATCAACAAGAAAGAAAAATCATTTATCAAACATAGTTTATGAAACAATTTCCAAAACATTCAGAATATGATAATAAAACTTCACTATTTAATAAGGTGAAAGATGATATTTAAGTAACAAGGGATGATAAGGGGTGATCGCTCGGGAACTCAGCTTTTACTTTAGAATATAAGTGCAATCCCGGAGCGAAGACACAAACCCACTGTTTATTTTAACATACATATACAATGTATTGAATGTCAGACAGTTTGTTTAAAGTGCACTATTATTTAACTAAACGTATCTAACCAAGTTAAGATCAACTAAACGTGTCTAACCAAGTTAAGACCGCTGTTTAGTTTAACTTAACTATTAACAAAGCTCACTTTTGTGTAGCTTTACCTACTTAACTGTATTAAGGGTGCACATTAGTTTAACTTAACAAATTTGTCAAAGGTAAAACTGATTGGGAAAGAATATACAATGTTTGTGAAGACGTATGTCTTCATGTATGTCTTCATGACTTGTGAAGACTTGTATAGTAATACTAAACAAGGTGACAATTATTACTTTACAGAAATTAATGAATAAAACAAACTAATAATATGAACTGATAAATATGTACAAAATTTACAATGGGAAGACGCCGGAATTTACCAGCCCAGATAAAACAATAGAAATTGAAGCAGTTAATGAGCTCCTGTTCGGGTGAGTGAGGAGAGGAGAGCTGGCCGGAAGCTGAAAAGGCAGAGGATTTAAGAAATGGAATTCATTGTTTTCTATAAATTTCATACAATCTATTATTTTATTCAAAAGAACAGGCCGGTCGAGCATGTAGATCAGCCAATCACGTAAATTCATATATATATATATTTTTTTTTAATCGTCTTATCGTGAAGTTAGTGTACAGTTCAGAATGTAGTGTAAGAATGTGGATAGTGATCCACAGATATAAGTAATGAGCCACGTTTTTTTATTGTATATAAGTGTTGTTGAAATGGTCCGTGGTTGGTTAAAAATAAGTAAAGGTACCTGTTTTGTATATGGAAGTGTTGTGAGACTTTGAAAAACTCATAACACATTTGAAAACCCAATTTCAGGAAGTAGCAACAATATTCGGACAGATATTCGAATTATTTTGCGCAGCCCTGTTCTATAAATGTTATTTAGCATTATATGCGCTATATATACTACATATAATGCTAAAATTAAGTTCAATTAGGAAACGCATACCAAAGTTGAAAATTCCTTTTCAGAAATTTCCGTCAGTAAACGGAAATGTATTCGAGATTTTTGTGCTGTCCTGTATATGATCTATAGACTTTATAAAAAACAAGTAATAAGGAAAAAATAGTTAAATTTAAAAAGGCGTACCGCAACTGAAAGCGTACTTCCAGCTATTATTATTAACAGACTGTACTTTAACCGAATTCTTTTGTGTATCCCTGTGCACCTCAGTGATATACGAGACGTATATCATTTTCAATATGGTTTAAAATAAACCGCAAACGATTTTTCCCCTTACACCGTAATGTAACGGAATTCTTTTGAGCGTTACTGTAAAGGAACTATAAGTGCTATGCACACCATACACTATAGTAAGCTTTTTAGTGCACTTCAGTGATATATATCAATTTCAATGAGTTTTAAATAGTGTAACAACATTAAAATAAGTCGCAAAGGATTGTTCCCCATATACCGAAATGTAACGAAATTCTTTTGAATGTCCATGTAAAGGAGTACTACACACTTCATCTTCAATACCGAACATGCCATAATAAATCTCAGTAACATATATCAATTGCATGACAATCCGAGTATATTTACGTGAGTTAGAAAGACGGACAGACAGACGCAGACACGTTCAACTAGGTGGGGAGGCATAGTCTAAAGCACAACAAGATCCACCCAAAAATGACGGCAGACAATCAGACAAACCGCATTCATAAACACTTTTAAACTATGTTGAAAAGTGTTAAATAGATGTCCGTCAGTTACGCTGATGTGATATTGACGATGGCAATGAGCTGAACGATTAATTATGTTTTATCGCAAATTTCGTAACTTCTAATCTTCACAAAATTTCAATTTTTAGACCGTCGAATAGATAAAAAGTATTTTCAAATGCAATTTCTTGAAAAATTCTTTCTCTTTTTACCAATTATTCATTGTTTTCAAAAATATATGTCAAGCTTGAATTGTTTTAAATCTATCCCAAAAATGAACTTGCATTCTGATTACGGAAGGTTAACTCTTTTGTACTTAAAATAATGTAAATAACCCAGCATTTGTTTGTTTTCATGTAATGTTCTGTAACTGAATTGCTAAATGAAATTAAATCTTCACGAATAAATAAATAGATGACTAATAATAATAAAAAAATTACAGACATGTAATTGAACTACGCACTTAAACACTGAAACAATGAAAATGAAAAAGATTGCTATAAATACAGAAATCTTTCGCAATAAATCACTGGAATACGGCTAATATACGGCATAATATACACAAAAATGCTTTTCTTTTGGTAGGTGGGCAATGTAAGAAAGTATACTTAATGTAAAAAATCCATTAGAATTTTAAATAAAAATTAATTTTACCTATGTTCTCTACACACCGGGCAGTATATCGGGGCAAGATTCACTTAGGTAGCCCTGGTTTTATTGCCTGGTATTAATAACTTTAATAAACGAAAATATACGGCTGGAATACGGCTAATACGAAAATACACAAAAATGCTCTTCTTGAAGTAGGTGGGTAATGTAAGAAAGTGTACATAATACAAAAAATTCATTAGAGTTTTAAATAACAATTATTTTTACCTATGTTTTGTACATACCGGGCAGTATATCGGGGCAAGATTCACTTAGGTAGTCCTGGTTTTATTGCCTGGTATTAATAACTTTAATAAACAATCGAAAATAATTTTTGTATACATTTTTATTATTTAAAGTTTATTTCTCCTTTCAGTATATTTCTAAGAAATATATAGTTTTATAACATGCATAAAAGAAAACTGTAAAAATTTAATCTTCTATAGGTTTTTTTTAATTATTTGTGTTGTTTTTCAAAGAGCATTATGTGTTTGAAATTCTTGAAAACATTAAATATTTTTCACCCTATGCTATATAAACTTAGTATTTACACAGAAGAAAACAATTCTGTTCATAAATAATGCATATAATTTCTAAGGTACCAACCATAAAAATCTAAACTGTGAAAGATAAAGCTCAGAAATTGTATGAATACAAATGCGCACATAACTGTAAGTCGACGAACAAAAATGTATTCAACTGCATTATTCTCAAAGTAAATAAAATTAATTGAGGTTTTAGTTTACCTTAGAATGCTCATCTAACATTTTTTACTTTAAAATGTCAAGTGTATGCTGAATATATTATGTATGCATATTATACACATGAGAGGAAAGAAATAGCCGTGAGCAAATTTCATTTTACAAATTCAGGCCTGTGCAATGTAATTAAAACATTGCAAATTAAAATTCTTAGATTTTTGTTATTAGGTGCGTTCGTAATTATATAAATACGTAGCATCTATAGTCGTCGTTTAGTCCGTCCGTCTGTCTGTCTGTCTGTCCGTCTGTCCGCATATAACAGCGCAAAAACTACCCAACCGAATGGTTTGAAATTTAATATATATAACTTGCAGAATTCTGTCGAGTCATTTCAAATTTTATGAAAATCAAATCAAAACCTATAAATATATTAATAAAAGTTTTCTTTATTCTATTAAATCTCATCTTACGTAATCTATATAATAAAAGCGGATGTCAAGTGACTGAAGAAAACAAATACGGGCTAACCACACCTTTTTCCATATGCCACGCGGCCATTTCAATTCAAAATTATTTTTTCGAATAAAATTGCATAAAAGTTACATTTTTAGAAAGATCGTTCAAAAACATTGTTTGCTTAAGAGATGAGTTGCATTAAAAAATGTATAGATTCTGAGATAACTTCAGTTAAAATTAGGTTAACGGTCGAATATCTCAATCAATTAAAGTAAATAAATTAAATATTCATTCATCGTGAGTCATAGAAATATTAACCATAGAGGTAATCATTCGCAAAGCAAGATCGCCATGATGAATTTACAGAGCTGTCTGGAGTCGAAAAAAATAGCATCTGTAAACATGACATACGTAATAACAAAAAAAGGCATTATCATTTCTTTCATAGCAGACGGTATAATTTATTTCACTGAAATAATAGCGATGATTTTTTACATTGTAAAACTAGTTATAGCACGAAACGAAATCACTCACCTGCACTGTAAAAAAAATCCTGAGGTTACTAAAAAATTTTTAGTACATTTGCATTCCACAGATTTTTTTAGTAACCGGTATTATAAACCGGAATCGTTGCTAGCTGTTTTCTAGTAATTCTTACAGATTTTCTTGTAATTGAGTAAGAATACAAAAAAATGTTTAGTAATTGCAAAAATCAATGAGAAAAACAAAAATTTTTTTAGTAGATCGACCCATTTATTTTGTACAGTGTGATTTATTACGTTTAACGTACAATTTCCAACTTGTATATTTTTATTAAGTAAATCAAGTCTATTTTTTTATTTAAGTTTACAAAACACAGCCCCTTGTTATATAGCCTACACCAAGAGACAAAAATAAACAGAGTGATATATATATATATATATATATGCACAGCTATAACTGAGGGTGTTAAAAATTAAGAGAGATGGTAACCTATATTTGGATGTTTTATATTTGGATACTAACCAATATTCTATGTACATAGAATAGTTTTCTTTTTACACATATTAGACCGTTTCCTCTAAATAAGACAGCTATACTAACGCTCTTTAATGAAGAAATAATAAATTTGTGATTAAACGATGGTACGAGAAGTAATGTCTTGAAAATAGTGTGAAATTTCTATGTGGTGCTGCTGGTTCAAATTCTATATTATAGAAGATAGTTTGAGGGTCTAAAAAGCACAACTAGTCGATGATGTACACGAGGAGAGAATATACGACACATGGATTGGCTCGCAAGTTCGTCGGCCTTCAATCCTATTGAGCTTGTATAAAATGCTTTTGGAATTGCTATGACATGACGTTAGTTATATCATAGGACCCTTCAGAACTTGCTTTGATTTTAGATGAGCAGGCTTTGTTTTCACAGTATGTGGGCTTGTTCAACAGTATGAGGGCTTGTTCAACAGTAAGAGGGGTTGTTCAACAGTATGAAGGCTTGTTCAACAGTATGAGGGCTTGTTCAACAGTATGAGAGCTTGTTCAACGGTATGATGGCTTGATTTACGAACTGTATAGTTGTGCGGGATTGTCACACTTTATATTAGCCATCCCTTTCTCGGGATTTGATTATTAAAGTATTTATAATCTCTTTAAAGGGAGAGAGAGAAATCATGAACTTATTACTTTCAACACATACATAATCTGTTGAAGCAGACATTCCCCGAACGCACGCATCGCACTTTGATTCTCAAAGACAATTCTTCCAGCTTTAATAAAACTTACAGTAATTTTACTTTTTGGAATGGAGCTATGACATATGATCCTAGTAATATTGTATTTAGACCAGATAATATTTAAACCTTATTAATCCAGTTATATAATCTTAATCGATAGTGTATCTTTTTATCACATTAGTATGGACTCAGTATCTTTGCGTCAAGTGTATAATTAATTATGGATAACAATAACGTGTTCAACGATATTTTACTCCCAAAACATATCCGTGTATAATCCACTGACCGATGAAACTGAAGTAAGCAGTATTGGAAAACTATAAAAATAAAGTAAGTGTAATTTCCTTACTTAATTATTTTTATCCAATAAGAGATATTTTTTAATGCCACTGATAATAAATATAAATTAATAATATTGCTAAGCGTAATTGTTAAAATGATGTGTCATGTTTTGACCATTTTTGCTTTACTGTGTATATTGCAAAAGTTTTCATTTCATTTCTTTTTTTTATGTTGATCTTAATCCTAATAATATTATAAATCTGATTGTGTGCAAATGTTAGGCTGAAGCCAGCGTCAAAATGGAGCATTTAATGATCCTGTGTTTTTGCATATAGGTCGATTATAACCCTCTTATGAACATAGACTGGTTTTTGTTAATTTTATTCAAATATTTTTCTTAATAATTCCAAATTTCGTTATTTTCATGGAGAATAAATGGACATTTTTTCATATAATATTTTAAAATGGTTAAATTTACTTTACCGTTGCTAATACTTTATCGTTGCCAAAACTAATTAAAAACCTGGAATAATAATTTTTACTCTACAATTTAGATTCAATTGAAAAATTTTCACGTGAAAAATGAAAATGAAATAAAAAAATTAAAGAATTAAAAAGATTAAATAATATTATTAGAAATAAAACGTACTTTTTTTTAGGTTTTTGATAATAATACAAGGTTTCAATATCCGTAACCATAGGAAACAGGCTAATATGACGTCATACATGGAAAATAAAGCGGATATGCTTTGATTGGTGAAATAAAATTATCTTAGGTTTTTTTTTCTTAATTTTTTTTCTTTTGTATGGTAACAATACGTGGTGTTTTACCGTCTGCGCACGGCTAATATAACTATACCGTATTTTTTATTTAAATTTTAAAAAAGTAAAATTGAAATTTCAAAAGAAAATGGTTAGCAAATGTCAATAATATGCTCCGCAATATTATCCATGTCGAAAATGATGTCATGGATAGCAAGAAAAAAATATTTGCATTCTTAAAACTAAAAGAAATACCTCGATTACCTAAAAAAAATGACGAATGTTAATAGTTCCATTTTTGTTGATAAAACCTAAAGATTTAATATTATTTCGTTAAAATAACATAATTTCCCTATGCCAGTATTGAAATTAATTGCCTGGAAAAGAAAATTAACAAGTATTATGTCATTTAAAAGAGATTTCTCTGGGGAAATGTATATTTGAAATAAAACGGGAATTTTCCGATATGTTTTAAACTGGATGTGAATCAATTCCTTACATTAATAATACAAGGATTAGTAAGCATATAAAGTAGATGAGTTTCACGCCATATTTATAACGAAAAATTTAAATGTTTTTTTTTATCTATTCTGATTATTAAGCGTGAGTACCCGTTATATACAGATGAGAGTTTTCTGCTAAAAATCACATCATAATTTTAAGAAAAGGAAAATGAACACGAATCTGTTATATTAAAATCTGACCGTGTGTTTGTATTTCGAAACTACTCCTAGACTATCGAACGCAACGCGATTTACTTAATACCGGTTATCATTGATCCGAAGATTTAACTCTCAGAATTAAAAAAAATAAATTAGATGCCGAGATTTTTTTTTTTTTTGTAAATTTTAATGAAGTTTTTCTAAAAACGGAAAGTAACACACTCCATATTTGTGTATGAAAAAGGAGAAATAAAACAGATCAGTATTTTTTTTTACACCATTTTCTCATTAAAACCGAAAAACAGAATTTATTTTCACTTTGAATAGATAGATGGTGAAAACAAAATCTTGATTTCAGTAAATTATCCGAAAAATAAAAACATATTTTCACATATTCAAACTTCATGAATCAATTTATTCGGGAGAACAAAAATTGCCTGTCAACATACTGTCATTTAGAAAACAAGATTTGTTTCAGCTATACATTAAACCACGGAGGCAGAATTGAATTTAAAGAAAAAGCATATACTAATTCCAATTAATGTTTTTTTGAAGGATGGATGTTAAAACGTTTCACAAAGGCGTTAAAAGTAAAATTGTTTATCAGCTAAAATTCACAGTTGTTTTTATCCAATTCCTCTATTTCCACTATTTTATTTGGCCCTCCTTTTTGCATTGGTTGTAATTTCATTTTCGCGATTATTTGGCACAAAATTTCACTTTTTTAAGACTGAGTTATGTCAAGGTCCCTATAACAAAAAATACCGTAAAAAATACCGCAAGTAACTCCTATGAAATGTGATAAAGAGTTAGTTAATTATTAACGTTTTTAATTGTCGGGAGTGAAATATTTTGCTTAATTAATGTATTATTATTATTTTAATGTTGCGTGAACGAAGTCACGGGTAACAGCTAGTTTGTTTATAATTTATACAAAAACTATTTGTCGCCTTAACTAACAGATTATAGTGTCATAAATACAAAACAAAATTAACAAAATGTTCGTTTTAGTGTGTTAGTTCTTTTTATGACTGGTTTAATATAGGTTAAAATTAACTATAGGAAATTGCTTTTACATATTCTTATTTATGTATGCAGTAAATTACAAAATACAAACAGGTAAGGGAATTTTTTTTGTGTAAAAAATGCAAATGCATTTATTATCTTCTTTAGCAGCAAATCTTATTGGCCGCATCCTTGAGTAGTTTGTGACTAGGAAATTTTTTTGAAGACATGAAAAATAAAGATGAATGTTAATAGCAATATAAAGAGCTGTAAATAAGTGTAGGCTACTGTACTAAAAAATCTTTTATATTATACATTTTCAGTATTTAGATAATATTAATTATGAGGGGTGTTCAAATGAAAGTGATTCGAGGTGTGTATTCATGAGATGCGTAGGGAGAGAAATGACCCAGATACATATATAGAAATAACAATATTAATGAGTGAATACAAAGTATGTTAAAAAAATCACTCATGGCGTTCAGGCAGGAGTCCCATTGCTTAGGAAGGTTACGAATTACGTCCACGAAGAACGATGTCGGTTGATCATGGAACCAGTTCAGAACTGCTGCCTTTACGTCCTCGTCGGAGTGAAATCGTTGAACCTTTAGGCTTTTCTTCAGCGGCCCAATAGGCGGCAGATCTGACAAGGCGACAGATCTGGACTGTAAGGTGGATGTTCCAGAACTTCTCACTTTTTACGGGCCAGTGACTCGGCTTACACTTTGGCGAAAGAAAGAAAGAAATCACCCACTCGTGGACAGCCACCAGCGGGGTATAGGAACAATAAGTCCACAAGCGGAAAAATAAACGCTACCCGACACCTATAGCACCCATCCGTTCCAACCCCCACCGCAGGACGCGCCTGTTTATTAGATTTGAAACAATTAATACAATTACATAACAATAATAAAATATAAAAGGTTATAAATAATGTAATAAGTAATAATTTCTTGTAAATTGAAAGTTAAATATAAAATATTTTCGAAGTACTATAAGTTCATAATGACCTAAATTTATGGTATTTTAGTTCAGAAGAGTCTATGGTCAGTTCAGTCAAAAATTTTAAAAATTCTTTCGTAATGAAAGAGAAATTTTTATTGAGAATATTATAATTCTCTTTTAACTTTTGAGAGTTTGAAGGATTGAAAATGATATTACGAAGGTTATATCTGAGAGTTTCGTTCTTATCAAAAGGGAAGTGATGGATCATAAGAGGGCAGCATCCGAATATGTAGTGAACTGCATCTCCTTGTGCCTTATTGCATGGACATCTAGGTGAGGCTCTTTTTCCTATTTTATGTAAGTATTGTGGGAAACTGCCATTGTTACTCAGATAATACGGCAGTGTTGGTTGTTTGCAGAGATAATTTGGAACGACTTTATTTATAAATTTATAGGTATCTGTGCCCTTATTACATGAGTCCCAAATGGCTTGCCAGTCAGAGATGTTTTTTTTTTTAAATACAATTTTGCTATTGAAATGGGGAACAACAGATCTTTTCTTGATTGATATTGGTATTGTAAGATGGCTTGCTTTGCTAGGAGATCAGCTCTCTCGTTGCCAGTGTCACCCACATGAGATTTAGTCCATGTTATTATAATGGATTTATCAGGAATTTGAAGTAATTGATTGTAAATGTTTTTGATAATGTAGTTTCTAGGAAAAGCAACTTTTAATACTTCCATAGAAGAGTAACTATCTGTAATAATTAGTAGTTTATTGTAGTCGGAGGTAGAGAACCATTTTATTGCTTTATAAATTGCCATTAATTTTGCTTGATATATGTTATTCAGTGGATGATGTCGTATTGCTTGATCATGTATATTATTTCCATCTTTATATATATGGTGAAAGCACTGGCTACACCCCCTGGCATGACAGAACTATCTGTGTAGGCTTCACATCATATTCTTTTGGATGGATGGATTTTCTATCTTCTATAATTCTGATATTTTGGACTCTGTAGTAATTGAGGAATCGATACGATTTTTCTTTCTGCATTATATTGTTAATGTTTAGCTGTACTTTTATTTTTATATTTTCTAATTCAAATATCGGATGTCTTCTTTCGAGGAGATTGCTACCGAAAAGCTTTGATTGCGTTTTCTGAGTTGAGATTTTTAAACCGAGTTCATCACAAGATATTCTTAAAATGGACTATTTTGTTGTTCGTTGTAACTTTCAGGTCTCTTACGACATTTCCCTCTACTGGAATCAAAAAATCATCTGCGTAAACAATAATATCTTCATATAGAATTTTATAATTTTTAATTATGTAGTTAGGTATAAGAAGCCATAAGAGTGGTCCAAGACAGGATCCCTGAGGGCATCCTTTAAATACCCTGAACCACTCTATATATTCATATTGATTTAAGCCTATACTCCTTTTGCTTATATAATTTTTTAGTAAGGTTTTGAGGTATCTGGGTAACGGTGAGTCATCAATTATTTCTGATAATTGGTGCCAGTTTATTGAATCGAAGGCACCTGTAATATCAAATGATATGATGCCCACATAAGTATGTTTTTGTAATAATTGTGCGATTTTCTCTTTAAGCCTCTCCAGAGCTGATATAGTGCTTCTGTTTTCACGGAAACCAAACTGCTCATCTTCTAGATAGTTTATTGCTTCAAGATAAGTTAAAGTTCTATTTTTTATTAATCTTTCTAGGATTTTACCAATCATGGGTAGTAGTGTAATTGGACGGTATGATTCAGGTTTTGATGGATCTTTGTTTTTCTTTCTAAAATAGATGACTACTCCTTTCTTCCACGTTTCAGGAAAGTGTCCAAGGTAGAGACATTTGTTAAATAATAACTTTATAAGCTTCATATTTTTTATCAAATTTTCTAAAATTCTGCCATCTACCCGATCATATCCTGGGGCTTTCTTTTTATTTTGTTGGTTAATGGCATATTGAATTTCTCTATGGGTAAATTTAAAATTGTTATATTCTTTTATTGATAGTGTATTTGTGTTTTGAAATGATGATTCGAATTCTGGGCTTATATTGTAATGGTAATGAAGTAACATTTCTTGAATCTCTTTGTATGTATCATTTTGAGTTGAAGATTCCATGACAGAGTGGATGAGATCTGTATTTTTTAAATATTTCTGCTTTAGAATTTTAAAAGCAGTACCATACTTGCTGTTTGTTTCCGAACAAAATGTTATCCAAGAATCAATTTTAGCTTTTTTAATATCTAATTTGTATTTTGCTTTGGCTTTTTTATATTTAATCTTGAGTTCTACAGAATCAAGATTTTTTTAATGTAGTTTATATATAGTATTTAGATGGCTTCGCTGTACTTTAAGTTTGTCAGTATACCAGGATACATTAATTTCATGAGACAACTTTTTCTTTTTAAGTGATTTTTGCGAGATGTTTAAAAGGATAACACTAAATTCCTTTGTCCACTTCTCTAACTCTGGAACAGAATTGGCTGCTTCAAGTGTTGAAAGTAATGTTTCTTCATGTTTTTGAAACAGTTTATTGAATTTTTTAAAATTTTCATATTTAGTTTTGAAACGGAATAAATTTCTTAATGCGGGTGTGACATTCAGAGTAAAAGTAATATATCGATGGTCACTTAGTGATTTAAATGTCGAGTCTATTTTCCATGAATCTATAATATTTTTTGAATGTTCACCGCAGAGGGTCAAATCTGGTTTGCCTTTTAACTTGTCTCGTGTAAAAGAACATTTTGAATCAGGATCATTAATAATAGTTAATCTGCTCATTGCTAGATAGTCAAGTAGGATATCTCCTCTGGCATTATTTCTTTTATAACCCCACGTCTGGAGGTGTGCATTGAAATCACCCCCAAGAATAAGGTTCGATGTATCTTCTATGACTCTGGTCCATTCTCGGAAGTCTTCACCAAGATTTCCTTTCGGTTTTGAATATTGTGATCCGACTTTAATGACTTTTGATGACAATGATAGGTTTATAAATACATTATTATTTGTTTGTAGAGTCTGAATATGAATTAATAAGGGATTGGATACGAGTATTCCCGACGTCTGATTTATTGAATGGTAGAAGGAACATGAAATTGGGATATCCGTGAAGGTGTTATTACTTTTGTGATAATCCTGAACTAAAGCTAAATCTACTTTATTGTCATGTATGTACTTCAGCAATTGGAGATTTGCAGCCTTACAATTATTAAGGTTTATTTGAACTATTTTTAAATGATTTGGTGGGTTCGTGGATTCTCCGAAATAATATCTATTGTCCGATGGGATAGTCTGATTTATTACATATGTAGCATTGGTTGGAGGTTCTACAGTTGAATCTTCTATACAGCGGTTCCCAACCTGGGGTACGCGTACCCCTGGGGGTACGTGGCGAGGCTGCTGGGGGTACGGGAAAATAATATCGGTAATGGCGGAATTCCCAAAAATGGTTTAGCTGAAAACACATAAAGAAAATTGACAGTTTTGGATTACAAAGTTAGTCTCATGTGTAAATCCAATATGTTACATTCAAAAAGAAAGAAAAAGCCCACTAGACCTAATAATTCATTGATAATGCAATGTCACTAGCTCCGCCCACTGTTAAGCACATTGCATGTGTTCTCATATATTTTCCCCCATCCTCCCGAAAACTTCAATTAATAATTACGCAATATTCTATTCTCACCACTTTTTTTTCATTGTTTCGGTTTGAATAATAATTACAGAACGCTTAAGTTACGTCAGAGCTTCTGGTTTTAATGTCTTTTGTTAAAATGTGTTGAAAAGTTGGTCGTTATTTTCGTTTTTGAATAGGCGGAGTTATATCTGTAATATTTTAATAGAAAAGCTTCCCTCATTTTAATGAGCATTTAATATGAAGTGTTTATTTTATGAGGGATTTTGTGTGGTGTATAACATGGATAAATGGTTGAAAACCGGAACTCTTAAGAGAACTGCAACTGCGATTGAAATTGTACCTGGTGAGTCTGGAATTGCAAAGTACTTCGAAACAATCTGATCATTTAGAAGTGCAAGACAACCTGAGTGCAGCTGTTAATGGGCCTGTTCTGGTAAGTAATACTTTAAATAAAACTGAAAGCCCCAGTGTCCCATTAAAGAAACGGAAATATAATAATGAGTACATAAAATATGGATTTTCATTCACGGGAGGGGAAGATTTACCAAAACCCCTATGCTTTGTATGTGGAGAGATATTGTCGAACGGCAGCATGAAACCCTCCTTATTAATGCGCCATTTAGAGGCAAAACATCCAATGTACAAACAGAAGGATGTTCTTTCAGCGACTATCAAGCGGCCCTAATGTAGCATCTTACGTGTTGTCTACAAATAAAGACAATGAGAATGATGTTGAAGCATCGTACAGAATATGCTACCATATTGCTTAAAGTGGTAAAAATCATATAATCGCTGAAAATTTTATATATCCTTGCATCAAAGATACTGTAGAATGTATGTTTGGTGAGGAACATATGAAAAAAATTTAAAATATTCCTTTCTCAAACAATACAGTTGCTCGAAGGATAAATGACATGTCTGCCGATATTGAATATACTGTAATTCAAAGAATAAAAAAGAGTCCCTACTTTTCAATTCAGGTGGATGAGAGTACGGATATCTCCAATCTGTCAATTTTACTTGTTATTGCAAGATATTTGAATAATAATGTGCTTGAAGAAAATTTGCTACTCTGCTATCCTCTTACAGAAAGATGTACAGGAAAAGATATATTTAATGCCATTCACAGTTATTTCTGTGAAAAAGAAAATTCATTGGACCAATTGCTGTGGGGTTTGCACTGATGGTGGTAAATCTATGTCTGGGTGTTATATAGGCTTACGCGGTCTAATCAAAGAAATTGCACCTCATGTAGCGTGGAACCATTGCTGTATACACAGATACAGTCTAGCGATCAAACATCTGCCAGACTCATTGAAGGAAGTACTCCACCAAGTTGTCAAAGTTATTAATTTTATTAAGGCCAATTCAACAAACTCCAGACTATTTAAATCTTTGTGTGAAAAGATGGACAGCCTGCACACTACATTGCTTTTGCACACAAAGGTGAGGCGGCTTTCACGAGGAAAAGTACTTGAAAGATTATTTGAATTGAGGCATGAAATTCAAGTTTTTTTCTTTAAGGTCATCCTTTTGAGCTGAGCTCTAAATTTCATGAAAAAGAATGGCTTCAAATGCTTGCATACTTATCTGACATTTTTTCAGAAATAAATAAACTTAATTTAGGATTACAGGACAGTTCCATAACCATTTTTAAGGTATCTGACAAGATCGAGTCTATGATTAAAAAAATAGATTTTTGGGAATCATGCATCAGAAAACACCAGCCAGAAGTTTTTCAAACACTTTACAATTTCTTATCTGACAACGAGCTAAAATTATCAGAAGAAGTAAAATCTTGTATAATGGCTCATTTAATAGGACTTAAAACGTCGTTCAGACAATATTTTCCGAAGCAAAGTTGTGAAAATAACTGGATTTCAAACCCATTTAACGATTTGTTCTTCCAACAAGCCGAAAATTTATCAGTTTCTGAAAAAGAAAAATTAATCGAACTTTCGACTGATTCTTCTTTGCAATCTGATTTCAACCAAAGAAATATTATTGCTTTTTGGATAGCAGTAAAAGAAGAATACCAAGAACTCAGTCATAAGGCTATAAAACACTTGTTGCCTTTCACAAATACCGAGCTTGTCGAAAGAGCATTTTTGTCTTATGCGTATATTAAAAACAAATATCGCAATAAGCTTGACGCAGCTCCTGACTTGAGACTATGTCTGTCTTCGTTTGAACCAGATTTTAAGAAACTCAGTTCCACGAAACAAGCTCAAGGATCCTATTGAGAGTATGAAAAGTCATTTTCATTATTTGTATATAATGAGAAAAAGTTGATATTAATAATCATCGTAAGATAGCTAAAATTTCTTTTAATGCTATATTAATTTTTTTATGTTTAGCTAATATTATAAAAAGCTATATTAATTTTCAAATGCAAGTTAAAAAATAAAAGGTTAGTGCCAATGTAATTTGTGTCGATTTATTATTTGGTTGTGATAAGAAGATTACTAATTTAAAAAAAAGCATGTTTGCGTTATATGGTTGAGTGGAGAGGGAGGGAAGTGTTTATGAGAAATGGGGGTACGCCGAAATGAAAAGCCTAAGAAAGGGGTACGTGTAAGAAAAAAGGTTGGGAAACGCTGTTCTATAGAGTCATCAGAGATATTGGGTGATTTTAGTTCTGAGAACATACTTTTGAAGGATCATAGGAGATAGTAATATTTTGTTTTCGTTGCAACAATCTTTGAAAAATTGGGCAGAATCTAGAATTTGCACTATGCCTTTCAATCTTTTCAGGTTTTTCTGAGGTTTTATATTCTCTTTCACAGTTTATGCAACGATGACGTCCATAATTTTCTTTTATTTTGCATGTGTCTGTGTTGTGGTTACCTGTGCAATATGCGCATGTTAAATAATAACTTCTACAATTATCAACTGTATGGCCATAACGTTGACATTTATTACACCTAACCACTGGATTGTAATATTCTATACGACATAAATTAAAATGAATAGGTAATTTTCTTCTTGAATATAATGCCTTCGCGTAATGTTCTTCCAACCTTGGCGACAGCATTCTGCGATGAATATCCACCGGCCTACAACCCTTCCAGTGTTAAAAATTTTAATTACAGCCCGCTGATCCGTCTTGGACGCAGTTGCATTCACACCAGCCATTTTTAACTGAATGCCACGTCCTTACGAATGAAGTTATCACAAATCTGCTTGCGCATGCGCACGTGTGGTACATAGACCTTCACTATCGCGTTTGTTTCACAAAAATAAATTGAAAACTGTTCGTATGCGACGTTTCGAATCACTTTCATTTGAACACGCCTTATACTTTAATAAATGACCGAAAGTAAATCTCGTATATATTACAACAAATTAAATTTGCTAAATTCTCCATTTAATAGTTTAAAGAGGTATGAAGCACAAATATAGAAAGACCACGAATGAAAATTGTAGCTATGTATATTGAATGACAAATGATAAATTAAAAAAAAATGCATTGCTATTTATTGCCCATAGCTGGTAATTTTTGTTCAAATTGGAAGATTATAAAAATTGAATGCTTCATTAAAAAAAGATTTGTTCTAACACAAAAATCATGAAGGGAATTCATAACTATGCAAATTTTTATTCAGCATTTCACGAATTACCATTTAATAATAAACACCTGAGGTACAATAACTCGTGATAGTTCAATAAACTTTTCATAAAGCGTAAAGAGAAAGATTATCTCGATATAAAAGATTGAGAATTTTTCTTTCCTATAATTTAAGAATCTTAAAGAGTTTTAGTTTTTATAAATGGAACAAGTCTGCAATAATATGATTTTCTTCAAAATGAAGAGTATTTTTTATGTGTTTTTAACACTTCCCAACATAGTTGAAAAACGTTTATGAATTCCTTTTGTCTGTCTGTAGGTCTGTTCGTCTGTCCTTACTCAAACTCTCGTAAATATAATCGGATTGTCATGAAATTTTTATACATTATTGAATTTTACGATAGAATGTTCCGTATTGAAAATGAAGTGTGTAACATTAATAGTTAATTTACAAGGGACACGCAAAAGAATACCGTTACATTATGGTCTATGGGAAAAAATTGTTTGCGGCGCATTTTATTGATGTTATGATATTTCAAACACAATGAAATTAATACGCATTCCTGAGGTAGACTACAGTATGTTTTTACCGGAGTATACAATTAGTAGAATTTATTGTTCAATTACAGGGACGTACAAAATAATTCCTAAGTAATAATAATTAATAATAATAATAATAATAATAATTATAATTATAATTATAATAATGATAATAATAATTAATATTATTGTCTATGTGGAAAAATCGTTTGTGGTGCAATTCGAACATGTTATGATACTGAAAACATAATGAAATTTTAAAGGATCACTAAGGTTTAATACAACTTATTTTCTATAGATTTTGGAATGCGTAGGATTTATCGTTCATGTATGAAGAATTCAAAAAATTCGTTTAAAGAACTGAATATCATCGGTAATTGCTAGAACTGCTCTTTCCGCTGTAATATGCAATTTTGTGTAATTTTTAGTGATTATTTGTTTTCAAATTCTGTAGATCATATACAGAGCTGCACGAAATACTTTCAAATATAGGTAGCAATTGCTACAAATGGATTTTTATTGAGTTTTGTATTTTTTAAATTGCTTATTTAGATATTTAATTTCATCGTATGAAAAACGTAAATTTCTTAATAATATTCTGTTACTATGGGAAAGAGTTTCATGATCTATGCCGGATGCATGATTTTTAGTTCTTGTTCAAATTTGATTTCGGTAAAAGTTCTCAAAAATGCCCGTCACGTACAACTTTGACATAAATCAAGAATTTCTTTCTGGTTGGTAAATTATAAATTTAGCCATATTTTTCAATTGATAAAACCAAAATTTTAACATAAAGACACCCGTCACAAATAAGCATAATAGCAGACTACCGATGACAGTGATACTCAGACAATGCACAAAGTCGAAATTCTAAAAGGGAAGGGAAGGGAAAGGGCAATTGCATTTAAAGGAAAGAAAAACATTAAAGTTATTTTATACCTTGTAGCAGCTAGCACGTACGTTACAAAAAAAAATGTAATATACAGTTAACTTTTAAAGTATTTTTCAATAAAAAGTTTGACTGTATTACATAATTTGTGTGATTTTCCAATACATTCGTTCTCCCTTGTGGAAAAATCTTACGTGACAACTCAATAATTAATTAAAAAATATATAAAATTTTTCGAAATTAATTTTTTCAAAAATTATGACTTGTGACTTATAAATTGATTTCTAGAAGCTTCATATATGCAAATACAAAATTACAGATCATTCTGCTGTTGGTTTTGAGTTTTGTTTAAAAAACTAACCGCATTGCAATCTGTTTTCCAGCGTATAAAAGCGAATTAAACATTGGGAATTCCAAACCTTAAACATATATAATTCCTTAACTATTTGGCAGAATGACTTACTATTTGATGTCCGAAGAAAAACGTTACTGAAGAATCAAATATGATGTCAAAATTAGGTGTCGGTATTGAAAATGTTAAAATTTATAACAATGTTATTACAATGTTTATTACAAAAAAAAAAAATATATAAAATTTGAAATTAATTTTTGAAAGAGTTATGGATTGTAACTTATGAATCGATTTCTAGAAGCTTCATATATGCGAATACAAAATTACAGCTCATTCTGCTGTTCGTTTTGAATTTTGCTTAAAAAACTACCCGGATTGCATGTTGTTTGTCAGCGCATTAAAGTGAATTAAACATTAGGAGTTCCAAACTTTAAATATATATATAAATCCTTAACTATTTGGCAGAATGATATTTGATGTCGGAAGAAAAATGTTACCGAATAACATGATGTCAAAATTGCGTGTCATTATTGAAAATGTTGAAATTTATTATAATGTCTATATGTAGACGACATCCTAAGCAAAAATAAGTATAACTTTAATTATAGACGTTATTACTAATCGATTGGTACCAGACACACTTTTATACGATGCCTTACCAGAGAGTTAGTAGGGGTGGTGACTTTTATTCCATGACTGTGCACTTAAATGTATAAATAGTAAAGTACTGATACATATTTAAAAATGATTTAGTAAAGTTTATTTTACTTTAATTTATAATTCAGCAAATGTAATCTCAAAGAGTATTATATAAAAAAAAGCAATTACTCCAAAACTGAAAACACAAGAAAGAAAAATCATGAGTCAAGCATACATTAAGAAATATTTTCCAACACATTCAAAGTACTGTAACAAAACCTCACCGTTTAATAATGTGAAAGATGATGTTTGGAAAAAGCACAACAAATTTAAAAATCCAATGTAACCAATTACCATCTATAGTCGGAAAATATTCGAGTTCTTTTGTGCAGCCCTGTATATGATATAAATTTGTATATATGTTACACAATTAAAAGTAGTTCAGTAAAAAAAAACACATTACACAGTTACAAATTTTTTTTGAAATTGTTTATTTTAAGGAGTGAATATGAAAGACAATAAATTTTGCATAAAGAATAACGTCGATCGGGTAATTAGTTGCCGAGATATTTGTAATCATATTTTCCACACTCTTCGATTTTTCCTGACCTTGTATTTCATTCAAATTTCAATTCAAAAATATATTTTAATTGAAAATGAGACTCTTCATCCAAAGCAGTAAACTGTTAGTTAATATGATTATCACTTTTGGAGTTATAAGGATGTATTATTACGCAATTCAGTAATAGAGCATTTAAAGTTTATGAGGTCATCAAGCCACGATTTTAAACACTCTATCTACAAACAAATTGAGACAGAGACTTGAAATTTGGTATGTATTTTAATAGTGAGACAAAGCCTATTAAATTTCAGTAACCTTAGTTTAAAAATACACAGATTATTTAAAAAATAGCAGCAGACGATATTTTAAAAAAGACTTTGATTCTTTGCCGATAAAGTGCAGCAGATATTTTGGAATTGCAATGCATTTTATAAATAGTTTACACATGTTTTATCTTCATATTTTATATTATGTATATCCCTGATAGGTAAGTATTACGGTGGCCGCAACGACTAGTTTTCACTAGCAATCGTGCTACAATAAACGTCAATAACATATAAAAATTACAGGGCAATCCGAGTTTATTTACAAGAGTTAGAGTAAGGACGAACGGAAAGACAAACTGAAGTCATAAATACTCAACTATGTTGGAAAGTGTTAAAAAGGAGAAATAATGTTTGCACAGAACATAAGTGAGCTGAAGGATATTAATGTTGCATTCTGCAAAGAAAATGTAGGCAATTTTAATACACAACTTACATAAAATAAACAGGACAAGCTAGTTATTTCGTTCCTCGTATTAGATGCTATAAAACTTAAAAATAATTTTATTATTACATTATATTTAATTAAAAAACACATTTAAAGATCATAATCTATATGATAAAATGAAATGTTCGTATGCTTGTTTGTTGTTCTGTGCGTGCAATTGCACAGAGATAAGAAATAAGATGCGTGTTTTTTCAACGAATGTATTTATATACCTGGAATTCTGACCATATTTTACATTCAAACATTTTTGGAGATTATTTTACTTAAACAATCCTTAAAATTCAATGACATAACGAGGAAGGCATTATAACTGGAGATTTAATATACAAACAAACAACACATAATGTCATCGCACACACATTACATAACTACAACTACATTCAATGGCTACTTGCAGTACAATCAAACATATGGGAAAGCAGGCGCTAGCGTATAGACACCTTACAATTTGTAGTGCTGCTATCTATAGCCTTTTGCCTGAAATACAAACACTACAACTCTCCCCCACTTAGTATTTCAGTCGGGTAAGACCTCTTCGAAATGTTGTAAACGCCAAGGTCACTGTGGGGTGGAAGAAGAAGAATTAGTTTTTAAAGGATCTGCATCATAATCAAATGTACTAGTTGGAACCATAGGTTTTAGAATTGGCATCATATCAGAGTCAGCTGGTTTAGGACTTGGAGTATTTGGCACACAAGAGTCAGTTGGTTTAGGACTTGGAGTAGTTGGATGAACAAAGTCTGCTGGTTTAGAATTTGGAGTATTTGGGACATAACAGTCAGCTGGTCGAACATCTGTGACAGTAGGATGCATTAGCTGAGAATCACCTTGATTAACAACAGGAATGTAATTATATATTTGGAATACTGACAATATTTTATATTATGGAGACATTTTTTGGGTTTATTTTACCTAAACAATCCATAAAATTCAATGACATAATAACATACTAATGTAAAATGTAATGTTGTTAAGCACACTAATGCAACACAATATAAAAGAACAATGATTCAGAACATAAGACATTTTCCGAGATTGTCTTACTTTGTAATACAGTTTATGACGAATATAAATATGTACAACTGAGATAAAAAATAATGTCTTCTTAATCAACTATTAAAAGCGGGCATAGTAAAAGTTAATGAAGTTATTTCCTATTTTCCTCTAAGAGCTGGACGATGAACGAAAAGAGAATGATTCCATAAATTTTTTGGTTGTTTGTTTCTCTAGTTCATTGTTATGAAGAAACGGAAAATAGATCTTCTGGGAAACACAATATATCATTTAGTGTGTTGTGTAGCAGATAGAACTCAACTAAGATACTCCTGCCGCGTTATGTTGTTTATTCATGTGAATAACAAATGCTTTATCAAAATGTATAAATATATTTTGTATGAGAATTGCATTTCATATACTGAAATAAAGTATTTATTGCCAGGGATAAGAATGTTATGCGATATTTTTGAAGTCCTTTTACATTTATTTGAATAAGTTGTAATGTACGGATGCATTTTAAAAACGAATTAATAAATCTTATATTTCTCTTATTTGCGATGCACAAATAGTAACTGAAAATAATATAAAAAATTTTAATTACTGCCAAACTGTAAAATGAAGAGAAAAAAGGTTAGCATTAGAATTTACACTAGCTTAAGAAAGTTAATAATAATATATTTTGTCAAGAATATTTAGACCTCTTTATTACACAATTACAGAAAATGAATAAACCAATCTAGGTATTTTAACCAATATATTATCAGTGTAGGATTTAATTGCAGTAGAATTGCATTTAGTTTCTCACAGTAAACTTCATATTTGTGAAAAAGAAATGTTTTAAGGCTTTTCTACGATAGATAAAATTTTACTTTAAGATTTTATTGATAGAAAGATCAGAGTTTAAACTAATAATGAAATATAACAATTTTTAAATGCTATGTTGACCGACTTACATATTTTTCCAGGTTGAATTTTACTTATTAGACAGCTTTCAGTGGTGAATTTGTTAAATCTTAAAATTTAATATTTAGTTTTACGCCGAGAAAGATGTGCTTTTATACAATTTTGTATGTCTTATTTTTTTATATGCTTAAATGAATAAACTCAATAGTCTGCATGCGAACTACATCACGTTTCTTGAACAATTAAAAAACTCATAAACTAAAATTTTACACTTTTTGGATTTTTTATAAAAACAATTTGATAATTTATATCGAGGTTTTTCGGTAAAAATTTGTATGTATCAACGCACCCCTCACTAAATTACTTCTCAAAGGTTTTTTGGGGGAGAAAAAAGTACTTTTTTCTTTATTTCCTTAAATTTTCAGTTATATGTTATTTCCAAAATAGAATTTTTATGCATTTTGAATACCTATTTTAGATATGTAACTTAACTTGATGAAATAATAATACATGTGTAAAAGAAATTATATAATTTACATATTAAATACTAGCTGTTACCCGTGACTTCGTTCACGCAACATTAAAATAATAATAATACATTAATTAAGCAAAATATTTCACTCCCGACAATTAAAAACGTTAATAATTAACTAACTCTTTATCACATTTCATAGGAGTTACTTGCGGTATTTTTTACGGTATTTTTTGTTATAGGGACCTTGACATAACTCAGTCTTAAAAAAGTGAAATTTTGTGCCAAATAATCGCGAAAATGAAATTGCAACCAATGCAAAAAGGAGGGCCAAATAAAATAGTGGAAATAGAGGAATTGGATAAAAACAACTGTGAATTTTAGCTGATAAACAATGTTACTTTTAACGCCTTTGTGAAACGTTTTAACATCCATCCTTCAAAAAAACATTAATTGGAATTAGTATATGCTTTTTCTTTAAATTCAATTCTGCCTCCGTGGTTTAATGTATAGTTGAAACAAATCTTGTTTTCTAAATGACAGTATGTTGACAGGCAATTTTTGTTCTCCCGAATAAATTGATTCATGAAGTTTGAATATGTGAAAATATGTTTTTATTTTTCGGATAATTTACTGAAATCAAGATTTTGTTTTCACCATCTATCTATTCAAAGTGAAAATAAATTCTGTTTTTCGGTTTTAATGAGAAAATGGTGTAAAAAAAAATATTGATCTGTTTTATTTCTCCTTTTTCATACACAAATATGGAGTATGTTACTTTCCGTTTTTAGAAAAACTTCATTAAAATTTACAAAAAAAAAAAAAATCTCGGCATCTAATTTATTTTTTTTAATTCTGAGAGTTAAATCTTCGGATCAATGATAACCGGTATTAAGTAAATCGCGTTGCGTTCGATAGTCTAGGAGTAGTTTCGAAATACAAACACACGGTCAGATTTTAATATAACAGATTCGTGTTCATTTTCCTTTTCCTTTTCTTAAAATTATGATGTGATTTTTAGCAGAAAACTCTCATCTGTATATAACGGGTACTCACGCTTAATAATCAGAATAGATAAAAAAAAAACATTTAAATTTTTCGTTATAAATATGGCGTGAAACTCATCTACTTTATATGCTTACTAATCCTTGTATTATTAATGTAAGGAATTGATTCACATCCAGTTTAAAACATATCGGAAAATTCCCGTTTTATTTCAAATATACATTTCCCCAGAGAAATCTCTTTTAAATGACATAATACTTGTTAATTTTCTTTTCCAGGCAATTAATTTCAATACTGGCATAGGGAAATTATGTTATTTTAACGAAATAATATTAAATCTTTAGGTTTTATCAACAAAAATGGAACTATTAACATTCGTCATTTTTTTTAGGTAATCGAGGTATTTCTTTTAGTTTTAAGAATGCAAATATTTTTTTCTTGCTATCCATGACATCATTTTCGACATGGATAATATTGCGGAGCATATTATTGACATTTGCTAACCATTTTCTTTTGAAATTTCAATTTTACTTTTTTAAAATTTAAATAAAAAATACGGTATAGTTATATTAGCCGTGCGCAGACGGTAAAACACCACGTATTGTTACCATACAAAAGAAAAAAAAATTAAGAAAAAAAAACCTAAGATAATTTTATTTCACCAATCAAAGCATATCCGCTTTATTTTCCATGTATGACGTCATATTAGCCTGTTTCCTATGGTTACGGATATTGAAACCTTGTATTATTATCAAAAACCTAAAAAAAAGTACGTTTTATTTCTAATAATATTATTTAATCTTTTTAAGTCTTTAATTTTTTTATTTCAGTTTCATTTTTCACGTGAAAATTTTTCAATTGAATCTAAATTGTAGAGTAAAAATTATTATTCCAGGTTTTTAATTAGTTTTGGCAACGATAAAGTATTAGCAACGGTAAAGTAAATTTAACCATTTTAAAATATTATATGAAAAAATGTCCATTTATTCTCCATGAAAATAACGAAATTTGGAATTATTAAGAAAAATATTTGAATAAAATTAACAAAAACCAGTCTATGTTCATAAGAGGGTTATAATCGACCTATATGCAAAAACACAGGATCATTAAATGCTCCATTTTGACGCTGGCTTCAGCCTAACATTTGCACACAATCAGATTTATAATATTATTAGGATACCTTGACAGAATATTATGCACTTGATATTGGAGAAAAAGCGAAAGAAATTATTTTTACTCCTCCAATTTCACCTGATTATGCTATTTTTGCTACTGATAACGGAAAATGTCAATTAACCATGAAAGTCAATTTATAACATTAATAAACACTTGCGTAGTTTGGAAAAATAAAATAATAATAACAAAAAAAAATAAATTATTAACATTTTAAAACTTCTCTATTATAAGAATATATATTTAAAATGAAGTAATGCATCAGAACATTTAATATAAAATATTGCTTAGAACTTTTTAACACTTTCCGAAATAGTTTAAAAGTGTTTATGACTTCGGTTTGTCTGTCCGTGTGTCCGTCTGTCCATACTTTAAAAATCTCGTAAATATACTCGTATTGGCCTTTAATTTTTTTTTGTTATTGACGTTAGCTTTAGCACGATAGCTTTAAAAGGAAGTCTGTAGCATTTATAGTTCACATACATGGACAGTCAAAAGTATTCCGTTATATTACGATCAATAGAAAAAACATTGATTTTACACCGTTTCAAACATACTGAAATTGATATACATTTATGAAGTGCCTTTAAACATGCATTCTCTAAAATACGGGATACGAAGCATTTATTATTTATTTAGAGGGCCACACAAATAATTCCAGTATATAATGGTCTACGGGAAAAATCGTTTGTAGTTTATTTTAGTCATGTTACACTATTTTAAATATAATGAAATTAACCTACATTACAATGGTGTGTATAAATGATATAGATCATATAAAGGGACACACAAAAGAATACGTAAGCATTACTGAGTATGAGTTGTTAATGTATTTTATTTTTAAATCGAGTTATGTATTTTCAAGCTAAACTATATTTTGTATACTAATAGATGTTTGTAGAATATCAATAAAATCATATACAGTGCCACGCAAAGAACTGGCTACATGGCTCCTATGAATTTCTGGAAGTATGATTTCAGTAGTTTTAAGCTTTTTTTGACTGAATCTAATTTAAGTGTAATATGTGGCGTACATAAAAATCAGTAGATAATATACAGGGCTGTACAAAAGAATTCAAGTATGTTTCCGTCTATTGGTAGAAATTGATGAAGGTGAATTTTCAACATATGCGTTTTCTTACTAAACTAAATTTTAGCGTACTATGTAAAATATGTACAAATCTATAGATCAAATACAGGACTGCACAAAATGATTGAAGTATTTTTCAGGCTAAGGGCGGTAATTGCCAAAATCCGGTTTTCAAATGTGTTATTTGTTTTCTAAAATGTTTATTTAGGTGTCTTATTTACCTTATTAAACAGCGAAGTATTCTGGTAGTGTTGGAAAGTGTTTCATAATCTATGTTTGACTCATGATTTTTCTTTCTTGCTTAGGTTGGAAAACTAAAAGTGATGACAGTAATTTTCCTTTTTATTAACGATTGTTTCTGAATATTCATTTTACTCCACCATATTTACACTTCGTTTTTTTTTTTTTTTTTTTTACTTTTTAGAACTAATTTATTATTCAAGAGCTAAACAAGTTCTATAATTAAGTAGGAAAACTATTGAATTTCACTTATATTTTTAAGCAGCAAAGACAATTGGCGATGCAACAAAATTTATGCATCATTAATCACAATTATTATTAAACTGAAAACGCATCATACTTTTTCCTCGTTTAAGTCTTTTAACTGATATGTTTAAAATAATTATACTTAATTTTAAAACTCAATTTTGCCTTAAATAAATTTTCTATAAATTATTATTTTTAATTTAACATAAACATATTTTGCCATTTCTAATAAAATGAAATTAAACGCTATTTTCTTCGTAAGTGTAGATTTTCATTTGAATTATATTTTCCCAGATTAAACTACCATGTTTATTGTTTCAATATTTTAAATGACCGAGTAACGAATGAAAAGTTATTTTAAAATTATTTTTTTTTTTTTTTTTTTTTTTTTTTTTTTTTTACCGAAATGGGAAAATTTTTATTTTGAGGGAAAATGTAATTTTCACGTATTTTAAACCCCATTTAATTATTAACCTTTCTAGTACCAATGGGTTCTTTTTTTACCGCTTTTATTTTTGTTTTAAAGTTTTTATGTTTCAAATGAGAAAAAAAAAAAAAAATTTTAATTTAACCCTTTTTATCTTGACGGTACTTATAAGTACCACTTTAACCCCTTCGCGACGAGCCTCTTTTACAGAATTTTTAATCTGTTACCATCGGTTTTTCAAATGAGAAATTTTCACCTAATTGAATCGCAAAAATGCTATGATTAGATAAGGAAAACTTTACAAAAAAAATAACTGGTGGGAATAATCGAGGATTATGAGCATCTTATAAAGTAGCTGGAAAATTAATTCAGGATATAAAGGGTTAATACACAAATCTGATAGGCACCTTGTAGAAAGAAGATGCATATAATGGAATTAAATTTCAAGTTCAAATCATGTAAAACTAAGAACACTCATAAAAAATTAAAAACCTGATACTAGGAGAGTTAAATATTGTTTGTTATATGAAATTATAAAAAAATACTGAGTACTTATAATTATAGTATTTATCTTTCTTATCAATGGTTTTTATCTTTAAAATTGCTTATATTTATCGAATTCAAACAAATGTGGTAAAATACTATGGCAATATGAAAGTACGGATAACCTGAACCGAAGTTTATTTGAAATTTCACAAATGAAATGAGTCTTACTAAAGGACAAAAAATAAAAATAAAAATTAACATTAAAAGCTAAACATTTTTTTTTATATGCATGTTAATTTATAACTTTGAAAAAAATGAATAGAAAGAAACATTTTAGACTCATATTTTCCGAACTTTTTTACTTTCTGTCTTTCTTATTTTGTTAAAAATGGAATTTCGAATAATTCGAACAGATGACAGTCTCAGTTGGTTCGATTTTATTGTGGTTTTACTGTATTTTCTGATTTCAAATAAATAAATAAATAAATAAAGGTCTACAAGAAATTTATATTGCGCGTACTGGCGACATTGTTGAAACTTAGGAAAATAAAATGGATAGTGACAAACGATGGCTTGGTTTGAATCCTGACACCGGCATGAATGTTTGTAGCGGGTCGGATTGTACTTTTAACGAAGGTCTCGGTCTGTTTAGTTCTCATGTGCAAAAGATCCGCAACAAAGTGTGCAACGATGACCGCAATCAAATAACCTTAGGAATAGGAAAAATCAACATTTGATATTTCTTGAAAGGGTACCTTTCGTGATCTTTTTAAAATGATATTGTTTAATAAAAGTTGTACAAACGGTAGAACGACTTGGTTAATTGACTGAAGTAGAGACTGAACGACTTAATTGATTTAATTGCCACACTGTTAAAAGACATGAAACACATAAAAATGTCTAATTTTTTCCGATAAGAAAGTATTTTCATTTAGATTATTTCCACTAGCACAATGTCTGACAAAGTAAGATCACTGTTACTTGCATTGTATGATTTATTTAAACACTGTTTTTATTTCATCCACTTAATCTATTTTCAGTGTACTTACACTTTTTATTTATTTCATGCCACAGGGTATTTGTTGAATTCTTTTTTTACTCGTTTTACCATCTTACTAAGACGTTTTGTTTTTAAGAGTATTGTTGTTTAACGCAAAATTCCTTTAAAATATTTATTTTTTCCTTTAAAATTTTTTGGGTCAATTTTCATTTCGTTTCTGATGTTTTACTCGATTTTCAGCAGTGCTTCCAAAAGTATAGTTTATTGTTGTAATTTTGTATGCTTTTCGGCTGCATGGTTAATTTTTTTCCCGTTTTTTAGTCTCTACATTTTAAAAAAGTTTAATTCCTTTTTGAAGAAGAAAAATAAGCATATACAGAATACTAGAATTTGAAAATATCCGATAACATTTTTCCAGATGCCTAACTCATTGGTTTAACAGGCAGAATATAAGCTCTTTGAATCCCATCTCATTTAAATTAATTAATTTAACTACATGACTTAAAACCTTTTCTGTCTCCACCATGCTAAATAAAAATATAAACTTATTGGTTGCAATCAATGCGTGTATGTCAGTATGCTGTCCTTTTACTGCAGATTGATTATATACAACCCCCTTCACAGATTGGGTTGTATTTATATTTTTATTGCCTCATTCCATGCGCACATTCTGGTCTTAAGTTGATTCTAAGTCCGTTTCGTTTCTGGTAGTTGGTCTTGTCTTCCGAGTCTAAAGGGGCCTAGGACATGCCATAAAACTTATTTGAAGATTGAAAATTAAGTTACAAACTGAGTTATTCTAGAAGATCGAGGAAGAAGGCTACCTAACTCAGTAGAGACTGCGCAAGGGATGGTCTGCCTAATTAGTGGGATTAAATGGATGGTAGTCTGCTAGGCAGTCTGAACACTAAATTTAACGAAAAAAGTTATTTCCATATTCATTTATCACTTCTATATAAAATTATTATTTAGGTATTTTATGAAATAATTCAAAGGAGATAAAGGAAATAGAGACCTTTCATATTCTTATGCATCAAAATGTGACAATTATTCAATAAACAAATAAGATATTATTCCTAAGTAGAAAATGTATTCGTATCTAAGAGAGTTTGGAAAACTATCTTAGTAAAAAAATGTATTATGTTTCTTTAGTGACGATGATAATACATAAACAAGTGGGTAAGTGTGATCGAAGATCGCTCAAAGGGTTTCGTTTAATATTCCTTTCAAAACACTTTATCCTTTCTTTAATAAATCCAAATTAATTTTATTTAGAAACCAAAAAAAGAAAGTCATGTTTTTTATAAAGTAAAAACTTACCGGCCTATTTTTCTCGCTTTTTCGAATATCTAAACCAGCTGAATAGCGTGCAAAGCTGGATTATATTCTGTCATTATCTGTCATGTGGACTAAATGCGATATTAAAAAAAATAATAATTTCAAAATTAAACATGTTGTACACCTTCAAAATGTTAAAATATGCGAATATTTCCATAATCGGGTTTTTATCATGGTTCAATACGTTCCTCAAACTCATATATTTACTATTCTCTATAACTCATATTGGTACTCGCTTTGTATTATTCTGAAACATTTGAAAAATCCTTTAAACTTCCGATATGACGTCAGATTTTCTTTTTAATTCTCTAATGAAGTGATATTAATCTGTTTTGTATGCATACACATACTCATACTCTTTGTATTATTGAGAAATTTTTCCGTTTTATTACCACTATGACGTCAATCAATTTTATTTCATAATAATCTTTTTTTCAATTGGTGAAACTTTTTATTTCATTTTCATTTTTCACGTGGAAATCGTCTGATAGAAAATTAATTATTGTAGAAAGAATTTCATCGTGGATTTTTAATTTTTGGCATCTGCTATAACGAAAAATGCTTCAATTTAATAGGAAAAGGCTGTTAGAATTTTGGTTTTTTATCTCTATTTATTAAAATAATACGAATTTTTCAAATTTTAATATTTTGAGCTCTTTATAGGTGGTATTCAGATTTATACACTAAGTTTCAACTCTGTAAGTTACATAGTTTTTGAGAATGGCTCTGTGACGGATAGACAACGGAGCGGGAATAATAGGGTTTCGTGAGATGAACGAAACCCTAAAAAGTTCAAGAATGCATACGTTTTTGGAGTAGTAAGACAATCAATCTAACAGATAGATTTGAAATAATAGTATTTAAGGTGTCAACGTGTTTAAAGTAAATAAACCCTTAATAGATAAGCATGAATTATGCTTAGGAAACAAAACTTAAGCTGAAATAAAAAAAGTTGAAGTTTTCAATAGTCAATTAATACACCAGTGCTTATATCCCATGCTCAATTTACCGATGTAAATCTCAGGTATGTTATCGTGCGCAAATGTTCATAAGTACAACTAGACAAAAGTTTGGGTTTCTAACGCGTTTTGTTTTCAGTTATGTTTTACCAAATTAATTACTTTCTTATAAAACATTTTATATTATATGAGCTTGTTCACGTATTGTATCACGTATAGATTTAAAATATCAGAGCAGGAAACATATTAATGAAAACTTGATATTCTTTCATTTGAAATACACTGCTCGAAACAATTAAAGGATATTTGAAGTTTTATCTACCCTATATACCGGGTGTCCCACAAATGACTGATGCATTTTAAAATTCAATAACTAGCAAACGGTGACAGATATTTAAAAAATTCTTGCAGGAGGGTTATGTATGATGTCGGGAGTTTTTTTACTCTGATTCTTGATTTTAGTTCGAATTTCAAACAATAGATGGCGCTGACAGCGGTTGGCGCTCATTAGAGGCCGAAACTGACGTCACTCAGCATTGATGCGAAGAAAGGAGATTAAGGCTATGGAGTGGATCTCATTCGCCAGTACAATCTTGCTCTTAGGCCCCGATTCTGAACTCATTTAATATGATTTCAATGGAATGAAATGTTGCCATGGAAACAACAAATTCTTTGATAGTGGAATACAGCGTTCAGATCAGGGCATGAATTTAACAAGCAGTATTCGAGTTGCAGGTGATTTTACATTTATGAAGTTTTATTTTCCTGGATTAAATTACTTTTTACGGCCTGATTTAAAGAATATTTTGTTCATCGTATTTTAAAACTACTAGGTGAAATAAACCATTTTCAATAAATAGTGTACACGCTTTTAAAAGTACTCACTAGCAGATATTGTAGCAAGATCTCTTCGCCTAGTTTTAAAATGCATCAGTCATTTGTGGGAAACCCGGTATATAAAATCCTAATGAAACGAATTTGTGAAACGATTTTATGAAACGAATTTATGAAACGATTTTATGAAACGACTGATTAAACGACTGATTATGTTTCGGGGATATTTTTAATAAAATATTTATCGCTTGATAGTGAAATTAATACCAATTGTCCATAAAAATCCGCGGATGTCAAAACTGGTAATAGAATTTTGAAATTGGAATTAGTTTTCGATATATTAATTTTTTTCTAATTTTAATGACATTTCTGTAATGATGGCAACTAATTACTCAGTTTTTTTGTGAAAAAAGGAAAAAAAATTGAAAAGGATCCCGATAGGGATTATTGATTTCTTTTTATTCATCATTTTCAAATTGAAATTGAATTTATCTTTTATTTCAATCGATAATGAAGACAAGATTGTGATTAAATTATGTTTTTCAGGAAAATTTGAAAAAAAATCACATTTCTATCGTTAGGATTCAATCGTCTGTCAGCATTTAATTTAATTTATAAACTGAAAATATTTTGAATAAATTCGTCCAAATGACGTCATTTATGTAAACGCAAAAGAAGGAGGGGAAAGGAATTAATAGTAATAATTATTTATTGATATCATTTTGTTATTTTTTTGTAAAATTTAATTAAACGAATTTATAAAATCACTAATTTGGATATTTGAAAAGATTATATAAAATAATAATTGCCCAACTGATACAGATCGTTGTTATAAAAGTCCGAGAGGTAGCCACAATTTAAACCTAACCATTTTATACAAGCTGGTTTTCAAGTTGTAATTGATTTTACTTATCAATCTCGAAAACAGTCGTCAGTTGTCGCAACAGCTGTGTATGAGGCCATGATAATAAAAAAATGCCCCATTAAAACGTTAAAAGCATGACAACCCAATTGCAGATTTACCAATATTTTTAAAACAAAGCACGCTGTCATGTTTTTAGAGGTCTCGAAGTCTGAGCGGGGGTTGGCGAGCGTAGCTCGCAGGGGGTAGGCCCCCTAGTATAAAATAAAAATATAAACGAAATTTTTTTTGCCGAAAATAGAAGAAGAGAATCACAAATGCAAATTTTTCTGGTTTTCAAACTGTGGAGTATGCAAATTTTGAGTTCGATGTCAAAAACGTCGCTTCAGCGGCAGCGAATGAAATTTGACTTTCAACTGGATAAAAGAGAATGAAGACAAGGATGATCGGCATTCAGTGATTGCTTTGTTTCGATGAGTACGTTGTCTCAGCGAAGTCATTTGACAGATTCAGAAGCTTGGAGAATTGTTGGTAGGTTAGAAGGGGGCCAAACTCAAGCCGAAGTAGCGCAAGCCATTGGAGTGTCACAAAGTGTCATTTCCAGGATCTGGAACCGTTTTTTGGAGAGTGGATGTGCAGGCCGAAGACCAGGGCAAGGTCGTAGACGGGCAACAACGCCCAATGAAGATCGGTATTTAGCGTTAACAGCTCGGAGACACCGAAACATGAACGTTACTCTTCTCCAACAACACCTTCGCTCGGCTACAGGCACCACGATTTCAACTCAGACTGTCCGAAACCGGATCCATGCTGTAGGTTTGTATGCTCGCCGACCGATGGTATGTGTTAGATTAACATCAAGGCATCGTCGCGACCGCAGGGAGTGGGCAACCGAGCATGTAAACTGGAGGAGAAATGAATGGAGCAATATTCTGTTTTCTGACGAGTCCCGTTTTTCTGTGCATCCGGATAATAGGCGTATTTTCATCTGGAGGGGCCGTCCAGTAGGAATAATCCTGCGTTCGTGCACGAAAGTGTCAGATTTGGCGGTGGAGGAGTGTTGGTGTATGGTGGCATCTCCATTGACGGGCGCACTGACCTCTACATCATTCGAGATGGAGCTCTGACTGGTCGCCAATATAGGGATGAGATCCTCAGACCTATTGTAGTCCCTTACGCTGCAGCAATCAGAGATAACTTCATTTTAATGGACGATAACTGCAGGCCACATCGTGCAAACCTGGTGGAGGATTTCCTTTTCGAGGAAGGAATCGTTCGAATGGAATGGCCAGCGTGTTCTCCAGACATGAATCCAATCGAGCACGTTTGGGACGCTCTAGGAAGACGAGTTTCTGGCCGCCAACAACCCCCACAAACTCTCCAAGAACTGGAAAGAGCTCTTCTGGAAGAGTGGGGCAGAATACCCCAACTCGTCATTAATAGCCTCATTGAGTCCATGCTTCAAAGGTGTTCAACGTTGCTGGCCGCCCGTGGAAACCATACCCCCTACTGAAAATGATTTTATTTGAAGAAAACACCTTTTCTTATTCTTTTTTTCTCATATGCACAAATTGTGTTTTTTTCCTTTTGTACACAAATGCGCAATAAAATGCATTTTTTTCTGCCAAACATGTGTAATTTATTCTCATAAAACCTACTATGTCTGTCGACCATGTATCAATCAGCTAAAAAGTTTCCCAGATACAAAATCCACCTAAAACTGCAATATCCTTTAATTGTTTTGAGCAGTGTATATTTACTTTTAGATGAATATATTCTTTAATCATACAAATTGTGTTTATACAAGGTGTATATGGAGTGTATATTTTTGAGATAAAGTGCTACAAGTATACATATACAAATACAATTTATTAGCAAGTGATATAATAGGATGCTTTCAAGTTTAGAAATTAATAGCAATTGTTTCTTCTTGTCTACGTGGATTAATGTATCAACAGGTGCAGAAGTACTTCACCCGCATTAAGTTATCATTCTCCACACCTTTCAGAAAATCATTATTCATAGCTTGTCGAATGGGATAGTTCTTCGGTTCAAACTTATGCATAGTTTGGATCAGGGCAATGTGGCGAGCTTTACCCCTTTTTTAACTCGAAAATACCAAATTCCTATCAGAAATCCCAAATAGTAATTTCTGATTTATTTCATGACGTACCACTTGGGATTATATAATGTAAAAATTCTTCTTTCAGAATGTCAGTTATGAATTCAGAGTTTCTGAATAAAAAAAAATGCCAAACTAGCAACCGTTGTTTGAATGTGGTAGACATGTTTGTTTAAATGATAACAATTTATTTAAATGATAATGCTTTTCCAAACAATTAAACACGGCAAATTCTCAGTTGCCAACTCACAGTTGAGTATTTGTATGGATAATTTGGGGCTACGTGTAAACGGCTCTTGTACTCTTTGCGCGACATTTACATTTATTGGAAGTATGCTTGAATTATTTTCATCTCTAACACTACCATTTTATTTATATTTGTTTTCCAAGTTTTTAATAGGTATTTTGGTAGTATCTGTGTAAATAAATTTGTGAGTGAAGCACTTCTGTACCTTTGTATATACAAAACCACGTCGAGCACAAAAATGGCTATTATTTCTTCTCTAGCAATCTGACAGGTTATTTGGAAAGAAATAGGATTTAGACCCTATTTCTCAAATATGCGTAAAGACTTTATAAATATTCTGCGTATTAGGCTAAATATCACTTCTGCAAAACATTTATAAAAATAACCAGAAATAGTTTTAATTTAACTTATAAAGCACAAATTTCTTTTTCACTATTCATTTAGAAATTATGCGTTATGAATTCCACATTTCAAACATCTTATATAAATTCACTTTCTTTTGTAAATATTTGATAAATACATACTTATGCATTTATACAAAGTAATGTATCATTTTACATTGATACTATTATGTATTATTGATATTAAACAAAATTGTTTTTCCCATTTACAGTTATATACACACATGCGCACATGTATATAAATATAAATTTGTAAATGAATGATATGTAATATCATAAACATATATTTTATAAAAATACGTTTATAATGAAAATTAATCTATGTTAATTTTAAATGAGTTAGCAATTTTGGCCAGATTTCTTAACGTCTTTCTAAAGCGCCAGTCACACTTTACGGAAAATGTTGGAGTGAAATGTCCGAAATTCTTCATTAAAAATTCATGAAATTCAGAGAGCATAATTTAGAAATATTGAATAATGAAAGTGTGGCAGCAGTGCAATAACTCTGAATAATATATGACAGCAGAGGCTAGTAGGGCTAACGAATATTTCCGAATATATGTCTAATAAATCTTAAGCAAACTACATAAATTCTATTTAAATAAAGATCTTGCCAGATGTAGTACTCAAAATTCATCATCGCGTGCATCTGAAAAGCAATATAATTCTGTGTGTTAAATAAATATATTTAAATTTTCAAAAGCTAATTTTCAGTATTGGAATATTGAATGTCATAAGTTACTCTTAGTTATATTAAAGCATTTGAGATTGATTAGCTATTATAAGAGGAATACCACAGAGATATGAGACAATTACCAAAGAAGTCCCATGCAATTACTTTCTTGTTTCATGAAGCATTGTAATTATCTCTATTATATATACATAGATGTTGAGAACGTGTTTGGAATAGAATTAGGATTATATCTGTAGATTTCGTCTAATAATTTCTCTCTAAATCATATATACAATTATTAGAGATGTATGTAACCTAATTTAAACAAAAACTTAGTAAATTCATCAAATTATTTTTTTTTGTCATAGGCATTATACTTTTTTATTTACATTGTATTTAAAACTAAAAACTGGAATTGTTTGAGAATATTAAATTTTATTAATTCTTTGATTACGGGTCAGGATTGACGAATATTTTTATATTCAATCGTACCGCAATTTACAAAAAATGTTTCCTTCTGGTAGATTTCTTCTGCAAATATTCAAGTATAAATGCATGATTAAATGCAGAGATTATATATTTTTTAAAATGGTAAGGGAAGAATAAAAAGTAGTCAACTGGGACGTATATGTCCCAACGTGCAATATGTGCTTGCGCCAATGAAGTGTACTGCCTAGGTATGCACAAAGATATTTCACCGCCCACCGAAACTGCACTGATGAGCTATTTACTTTGAGAAAAGATGATGGAATTTAGTTCCTTGAGAAAAAGACAGCAGTAGATTTATTAGAGTTCCTCCATATTAGAAAAAAATGGGTACTTCTCTATTATCCCGTCGACCACTTTTCATAACAAAAAACTATCGCCAAACTGTAAGATTAAACGCCAAAAATGCAGTTCCATTTACTTGATGTCAGAAGCATTATACGTGTTTGTCATGTCATCAAGTGGTTTTTAATTCGACATTTGCGTGTATTTTTCATTACGTTTTACTGATTTAAAAATTACAATTGTGTCTTTAAATTCTTATATTTTATTTATTTATTTATTTTGATATACCAACGGCAACGTTCTCCCATATATTTGGCGTTATAGTTTGGCGATAGTTTTTTGTTATGAAAAGTGGTCGACGGGATACTAGAGAAGTACCAATAAATGTTTCAAGTAAGTGTACGTGTGACTGAAGGTGTGATAAATTGTTTCATAATAAAATAAAACTAACATACTGTTTTTGCAGGTTAAGCATGTATTCGAAAAGGGAGTTTTCTCGCCAAAATGGCCCCCAAACAAAATTCGCGCCCACCCGGGTGCGTCTGCGACAGCTGTTCTTTTCTTTCATATCCCACAGCAAAATGTTCAATAGCATAACATACCTATATGGTACTTACGTATTATTCAGGCCAGGTCAGATACAACTGCGCCAAGCATGGCGGCACTTATACTAATTACAATAATTTTTTTAACAAATATATGGTTTATTTATTTATTATGGTTTATAGTTTATTTTTTATTATAAGTTATAGTTTATTCTTTTATTATAGTTTATAATTTTGTGTTATTTATTTATTTATTAATGTTCATTTATTTATTTATTTTATATTATTTATCTTTTTTAACAATGTTATGTATTTAATAATGGGCACAGATGTCATGTACGCACCACGTTGGCACGATTTCTCCCCCGCCAATTTGGCGAAAAAAATAAATTGTTGTTTATTTACTTTTACTTTTTATTTTAATTCTATAAATTATTTTTATTATGTATATCAATGTTTATTTATATCAAACTACCATTTATTTATTTGTATTCCCTTTTTTTAAAATAATGGAAGCTATTTCATTTATTACGTTATTTTATTTTTATATTGAAATAAAAAATCACGTGCTATTATTGCATGCTATTTGTAACTAATATTCAAGAACAAAGTTTTCGCCAAATTGGCGGGGGAAAAATCGCGCCAACGTGGTGCGTATATGACATATGTGCCTAGTAATGTTAAATTACTGTTTTGAACATGATTGGCAACTATAAACAAGATTGGCAACTGACAACCATTTTTGGCGATCTGTCTCCTGGCCCGGAAAACGTAAGTACAAAATAGATTTCTAAATTAACCACTCAAATACGTTTCGAAATTTTATTTTGCATTTTATTATGTAATCGTATGAGAAATAAATCAGGTCAGATTAATGAAATCAAATTTGTACCAAGCCATGTTCAATAAAATACACTCTTAGAAAAAACTGTAAATTTATGAGTGTTTGCCCTTCAATTTTCACGGGCAACAGCTTTATTTGATGAAAAACGGTCTGATCAACTAAATAAGCTGCCTTTTCCCTTAGATACTTAGAAAATTAAGAGCAATTCACATATTCTTACAGTTCTAGCCCATATGTTAGCAAAAATATTGTACGACCCCATACATTGTCCTCCGCTAGGTAAGTCAACTCGTGCGAAATTTTAGGTAATTCAAAAGAGGCGGATTCATTGTATATATTCTCGTTTCGAAAAAATATTTCTATTGATCCACGGATAATGGATGGGAAATAAACTATTGATGGCAAAATTATTTTTCTAGTATTCATGAAATCAAACTGCAAAGGCTCTGTTCTAGTCTGGTCAAAGCTATAGTCCTTCTGTCATATTTGATATCTGCCATATGTTTTTGTATTCTCATTTAAAATTTTTTGTTTGTAATTCCTACATAATACACTGTAATGTTTCATATGCCGGAACATTTAATTAAAAATTAACTCTTAATGTCGCGTTTAATGATTGCCGAAAGACGGTTCATCTCACTACGGATGCCAGAGTCACTATATGCTTGCCACAGTCGTCGTAACCAATTTCCAGTGCTAATTTTTTTTTTAATCTCTTTAGGAAGTTCTTGGTAATTTTGAGGAGTATAGTGGCATTTTGCAGTGTTTAAAGTATTTTTGATTAAATAGGTAAGACGTGCGACAGCTGACTCAATATAATCAATCGAATTTAAATCGACAAACGGGGGTGGTGCATCATTAAGAATTTGAGTATATATACGCCAACTAACACTAAAATTGAAAGAAAAGGACGGGAAGGTAGTAGTGCAATCAAGATTAATTTGGACAGGGTATGATCAAAAGTAAGAATCGAAAAGAATATAGTGATAAAAAGGTAGGAAATGTTATCAAGTAAAGACAAACAAAGTAAAGACCGTAGTTTGACTCTGGGGACAAACATGGGTGGGGGAACAGGTGGCAGCAATTTCAATACCTTATTAAGACAGTACTGATAGAGGGTTTCTCCTAAATTATCAATTATATCAGAAGCCCACCAAACAGTATGATGGGAACTGAAGTCACTTGCCAGAATAGCATTATCGTTTAGCCTAAAACAAACACGTCTGCATTTCCTATTGCATGCATCTTTCTTTAAAATTATTGATAAACGCATTCAAATAAATAATAAATTGCATACAAAGCATTTTTAGTAATCGAATTTGAACTCCGATAAATATATTTCTTTATTTACTATTTATTAAAGATACTCAGGAACAGAGAGTGAGCAAAAGAGTGAAATGTAACTAGTCTTGATTTGTTAATATTCGAGAATGATAAAATTCGGTTACGTTTTTATTTTTAAGGGATTGATATACATCCAGATATTGTAGGCGAAATATCTGTTAAGTAATCTAATTTTCTTTGCCTAAATTCTGAGATGAAAAAGTACAAAATTATGTATATGCTAGAATTATAAATTAAAGCTCAGAAAACAATATGTTTTTCTGTCCTAAAGCTATGACTATACGATGCGGATAAGGGAAAAATATGATATATTATAAATTCGATGTTTACCTCATGCAGTGACTTAAAGAATTATTTTTGGATTAGAAGAATTAACTTAATAAAAGGTTGATAAAATGAAAGTCAAATAAGAAAGATATATTGTTTTACTATGCAATATTTATTAAAATTAGAAAAATTACATAATGCAATTAAGAATAAGTTTTCATAGAGAAATTTTTTGTTCAGTTATTACAATATAAGTGAAATTAAAGGAATTTGAATTTGAAAGTTTAAAACATAGAATAATTAATATACAAAGATTTTTTTTTATATCTATTTTACAAAAGGAAATATTTAACAATAATATTAAATGTAAAAAAATGAATAAAAAAAATAAAAAAAAAACCTAATTAAAGTTTAAGAAATAGAGTAATATTCGCGCACAAAGTGTGTACATTCTTTGGAATTTTCATGGAGTCTGGCACCATCATTTCAGATCAGAAATTTTTTATCTAATCTTTGAATCGCACAGTTCGCAATCACTTCTTCTAATTGTACAAATTGTAAAATTTTTCTGCGATTAAATAAGGTGAAAATATCTGTTAAAAAGTGTAATAAAACTGTAAGAACACTGAGTTAGCTCAATGAAATAAAGATAAGTTTTTGCAAGGTGGGAGAGCAATGTTTTCAATCTTGTGATAAATATACCGGATCTATTAATTTTTTTTTAAATATTGCACTTATCGATTTGAAAAATGCGCATTTATATGCATTTTTTAACGAAGAATCCAAATATCTAATTTTCGTAGCGATGGGATAATTAGAATCGGAAATATAATTTTTTTTAATTAATTGATTCGCTTTTTTAATGCATCCTTTTTTATAGCGGAAACACCTGGATTTCAGTCGAGACATTGAGCCTACTCACGGAAAGATTGAAAATTTTTATACTGTCAAATTTTGGGGCCTTATAAAGATTTTAAAAATAGTATAGGATTTTTAGATCTGAAAAGTATGCATCCTTGAATAGAGTGGGTTGGGATTTCAGAGTTTCAAAAAATCTCCGAATTCGGCCTATAATTTTTTATATTAGCAAAATCCCGAGTTTTGTATAGAAAAAGAAATAAAAAGCTAAGGATTTTGCTATTTCATTTCAAATTATCTGGTATCTAGTATAGAAGATAAATTCCTGTACTTTTTTATGGATAAAAATAAAAATTTCGGAAAATGGTCACTTTTGTCTTTTAGTAAAAATGGATTGTCACATTTTATAGGTTCAAATAACATTGACAATGACAGGATATCTGATCACTTTACACTATAGACAGGTGGTCACATTACCGGACAATTCTCACAATATTTAATATGAGCACGAGTAAAATTTTGCAAAAGCAGTCACTTTAGTCAGGTGGCTACTTTACCAAGGCTTTAGCAGGTTCCACTGTACATTCATGTTAATAAAGTATTATTTTTTCAACTTTCTATTTTGTTACAATACAAACAATGTTTGTTTATATGAAAAAGTACGATTGCTATTGTAAAATAATAATTAAATAGATTGTAAAATATTATAATCGAAACAAGTTTCAAAAATTCCAGATCTAAATTAACAAAAATGTTATTCACTACAAATATAATAATAAAAAAAACAGCATCCTTTCCTTATAAATAGTGTAGACCTTTTATAAAATTTTGTTTTGCATTTTTTTGTGCATTTATTTTTATTCGCATTATCTTTTTTTTATCTAGTAAAAATGATTTAATTAATATTTTTTTCTAGAAAAACTTATTTATAAATTCAAAATAAATGACTGGATTTATTTTAATTCATGCTATATACATATATTATTCATTACAAATACTCTTGCATTTCGTACTGCTTGCAACTTTAAAAAAATATGTATTGGTACTCACTAATGTATTTTAAAATATTTTATTAGTAGAATTTTGAAACTTGAAAAAAATTCTTTTTAATTTATTATTTATTAAAAGACTCCGAAAAAAAAAAAAACTCTCCTTAAAGTCAACAAAATGGGAAATGTAATTAGTCTTGGTTTGGAATTTTTAAGAATAATAAAATCGGTTTGCGTTTCTTTTTAAAGAATTAATTTACATTTAGAATTTTTTAGGATTTTTTAGGCGATTAATATTTCACAAAGTAATCTGGTTTTCTAGTTTAAAATTATGTGATGAAAGTAAGGAAAAATTATGTGCTTTAGAAAATAAGCTCAGAAAATAATACGGTTTTCTAGTCTAAAGTTATTACACTACGGGATGAAGATGAGGAAACATATGACTTAAAATTACAAAATTAAACTTACATTAGGCAGTGATATGTTTAAAAGAACATACTGTCACCTTTTCAGAATTAAATTAATAAAAAATTGAGAAAGTGTAGAGAAAAAAAAGAATTTTATAAATTAAGAAACATACTCGGTGAAATTAAATTGTACATAAACAAATTAAAATCAATTTTTGCAGAAATTATTCAATTAATACAATGTGAATGAAATATTCTTTGTATTAAATTACTGTAATTAAAATACAGGGTTAACATAAATAAAAAAAAATACATTTTGAAAACTATTACACATATTACAATAAGTGATATATGAAATAATTTAAACTCATTCCACGTTTTTTTTTTTTCCTTTTGCTGAACTCTGGATTGCACGTGCATGTAACGATGATTTACTTTTGTACACATTAGTCACCAAGATCCCATATCTTACGCCATGTGATTTATTTTTGTGCAGTTACGTAAAAGATCTTGTTATTGAACCACCATTGCCGAAAACACTGAAATAAAACAAAGAACGTACCAGTGCTGCATTCAGTACCGTTGGCAGAGTAAAACTGCAAAAGGTGAGGAACGAACTTGATTACTGATTAGATGCTTGTCGTGTTATGAGAGGTGCACGCATAGAACAAATGTAACTGAAAAAAAACAACTTGGACTGTTTTTTTTAATTTTCATGTATTACTTATTATAATATGTGGAATAGTTTTGCAATCACAAATTTTTAAAATCCGGTCATTCATTTATGCTATCCCTGTATTATGATCTAAATCTTTATCACTTGAAAATGTAATTTATGTTACTTTTCGTACAAAATTTTGATTTTTCTTTTAATAAAAGAAGATATTCAATAATTTTTGTTTATGTTAAATATAAAGAAAAAAATAGATATCTCTTTCTATATATATATATGTATATATATATATATATATATATATGAAATGATTTTTCATTTCATAGTGAATTATATCAACCTATTAATTCTGAACATAGGTTTTGCAGTCGAAGGTTCTAGATGGAAGACGATGTTTATGAAACTGTTGGATATTTCCCCTCAAAATAAAGAAAGCTGCATTTTCACCAAGAAATTTACTGGTAGTTCACAAAGAACAGACAATTTCACAAGTCGTCATTTTTAGAACTCAGATCGAGCTGCGTTACATCGTAGAAAACGAGCATGAAGATGTTACAGATTATTATAGAGATATACATCAATTTAAAGACAATTCTCCTTCAAGTGACGGGATCTAGTTAGCAAGTCAAGGAGCGTAAAAAGTCTGAGCTCCGGGGCTGCGTAACTGCGTTTTAAACGCAACGAGGCGTATGAATCTTTCGCCAATGCAGGGGTAAATTAACCAATGAGCGGCTTGCAAGGCTGTGGGACTTATTATATACTCGGCATAATTTTGAGGTGAAAAAGTTAGACGCGAAAGTTGAAATGAATTATGGGATATCGAATGAAAATTTTAATAAAAATTAAAATGATATTAAGAAACGTTCTAAAGAAATAAACATTTAATGTTTCAAAAGAAGAAATAAATTAGTGTTTTTTACAAATAATTGTAGTTTTTAACACATTAAGACTTTTAGAATAAGAATTAACTGAATATGTTGATTAAAGATATAAAATTAAAATATAACTTATATTTAAGATATTATTAAAATACAAGGAAACAGTAGAATTGTAAGAATTTGGAATGAATGAATTAAGGAAAAATGGCTAATTTGTTTTATTATTGCACACACATATATATATATATATATATATATAAGAATAACATGAAATGTTTGTCCTTCAATAAACAAATAAATAATTTTACTATAATAAAAAAGTAACTCATCGAACAAATTAAAAAAAAATTCATAAACTCATGATTTCTGTGATAAATAATTCTTATTATTAACAGGCGTAAACTGTTGATATCCTACCTTATGTTTATAAACTTAGCATGTATCTTATGAATTATGTAATTTTTATGATGAACTCTGATTCAGCAAAATAACATTGAAATTCTTTATAATAAAATATTATACCTATTTTTTATTCTTTTAAAATCTGATATATGTTTTCAATACGCATCAAGAAACCAAAAGTTTTAAAAATTATACTTTTATACAGTTCTAAACATTTTAAATAAAATTAAAGGCGATTTAAAAAAAGCTGTACAACCTTTACTCATAAAGTTCTTGAAAAGGACTTTTAAAAGAGAAGAGTAAAATTATTCAAGAAAGTTAGTTTTTTCATCACAAAATATCTTTTAATCAAACGTTCCATAATAAAAATAAAATAAAATAAAAACTTTGTGATCTTATAGCAAGTCTTAAAATTAGTTTTCGTTAGATTTAATTAACACGCTAATGTACGCCTAACATATTAATACTTGCATTATCATATATGCAGAAAGTAATGATTTAAAAATTTTAATTTAATTTTAATAGCATAAAAAATTTCTTTTAAATAACTTTTTTTTAAAAAACTGATTGGGGGGAAAAAATTATTTAAATTTTTAATGCGTTTTTTCTGATAACGCATCATATGGAAATATTCATTTAATTTTTAAATTATACTTTCAACCAGAATTCTTTATGGATCACTTATATTTCAGTAACATATGTTATTACTTAAGAAACTTTAAAACCCATCATAAAAACATTTTCTACATTAGAAAGGAGAAACGTGTGTTAACCTCCTTTTTTTTATCTTTAACAATTTAAAAACTGATTTTTGCCTCGTACATTTGAAAAAAAAAATTAAGAAAATTATGGTAAAATGAAATCATGCTTTATACATTTTAACGATGAAGTTTTATGGAAATAATTTATTCATAAATTATTTTCTATGCCATTTGATTATTTTAATAAAAACATAAAATCTATTAATTGCATTTACTATATAATTAAATTGTAATTAAAAAAAATGGAGTCATTTTTCACAGAGGAACACAAAGGACATATTTATATATTTTTGCTTAACTATATATTTTTGCTAAAATCATAATCAAATTAAACTACTGTTTTGATAGCCTGCATATTTTTATCGATGAAAATGTTGGACATTTGAAAACGGAATGTACAACAATGATAGTACAGAGAGAAAATTAAATTGAGTTCCAGGTTTTACAGTTCAAGTATTGCTTTGCCTTATGGAAAGAACAGTAAAAGAGGTCTTCCAAAATTACTATGTTTTTAGAGCATTTCTAGAGTTTTAATTTATTATTTACATTTTTTTTTACCTTTTATTGTGATCAAAATATTATTTATTTCGCAATTTTTTAACTTATATTCATTAAACAGAAAGTATCGTTAAGTAGTGTGCTAAACTTTAAAAAAGACATTGGAAACCAACCACTTATATGTTTATAAAGCAATCAGTGTTCAATATTAATAATTTCGTTAAAAAAAATCATTTTGTATATATAAAAAAATAATTGCAATTCATAATAAATTAGCGAAGTCAATATCAGTTAAAATTTAATATAAAACTTATTAAATAAAAGTCGTAAGACATTTTGTATCTGATACATTTAAAGTATTATTTTTAGTTACAAAAATTACAGCGTTTTTATTTTTTCTGGTGTTATTATTTCTGATTGCTTCATTTTTTAAAAATTCTTGCAGATTGTAGAAACCAATAAAAATGGCCAAATGAGCGTTCAATATTTACAACTTCATATAACATTCGGATGAAAAAATTTCTATATAATGAAGTTCAGGAATAAGATTATATACATATTAATATTAAATAAAAAATATCCAATCTCCTGAAATGTGATTAGAAAAATGTAATATCAATTTGGGTTGTTAAAATTTGGAAGATTGGATGATAATGCGACATATTTTATATTTCAAACTGTAGAAGTTTTAATTTATAAAATTCCCAGCTTCTTTTGACAGACAATAATTTTAACAGTTTTCTATTGATAGATAAAATATGTTAGTCATACTTTAATTAGTGAAAGAGCCTAAACTTGTGAAATGAAATTTTGTTCCAATAAACCACCCCGACTACGGAGTATGATGGGACTTGGCATGTGTCTAATGGAACACATTAATTAAACAAAAAAAAAAAACATAAATAGGCGAATTCAAGAATTTTATCAGCACTATTATAAATTCAATGAATAATATATTGCCTTTAAAGTTAAATTATCTTTCTATGTTTCTAAAAGCTAAAGTGAAAGCAGTTTAAAATAAAGTTTTGCAGTGATAACATTTATTTAAAATTTATTTGAAAGGACGCCTTTGAGATGTCTCCATTCTACATTCCTGGCCTTATTTTGTCACATTCATTCATGTATACATGAATGGTCTAGTATTTCGAGTACTGAGAATGGTTATAGAAACTTTATAGAATTACATAATGCTTCCATAAAAGCGCATTTTCCTCATTTAAGTTATGTAATATAATTTAAAGAATGTTAGGCGTAATTTCAATGTATTGCGTACTAATTCAGTCTTATTTACTTAATGAATTAATCCTTGCAACTTTAAATAAATATTAGATGCTTTAATGAATAGGATGTGACAATAAATAAAATTTATGTCAAATGTTTACGGCATTAAGCACAAAAGTTGAATATAAATACAAGCTAGCAAGACCGGAATAAGGATGAACTGCCATTCTTTTACTGATTTGTATTTACCCGCGTATACGTCGATCCCGCGTATAAGTCGACCCCCCACTTTCCCGATCAAGAAATTTGAATTTTTTTAAATCCCGCGTATAAGTCGACCCCCCACTTTTCCGATCAAGAAATTGGAATTTTTTTAAAAATACATTATTCAAAATCACCTGGAAAAAAAAAAGAAAGTACTAAATATACAATAATAAAGAAACTTTAATTTTTTTGTACATTTATTCAAAATCATCTGAAAAAGTACTAAATATACAATAATGAATATAATAATATACTAAAGTAATATACAAATTTAAACTGATTCAAGGTCCGATTCATTATTGGATTCGCCAAACAATTCACGAAAATCCTTCGTCGTCATCGGCTCATCATGATACACGTTTTCAATTTCTGTATCACTACATTCTTTTTCGTCATTATCATTTTCGAAAATGGCATCATCTTCTGTGCCGTCTAGGTCGTGGCTTATGCAGCATTTCTTGAACGATTTTATAACCATTCGGAAGGAATGTGATTCCACGCATTTTTAACCCACTGAGCAATTAATGCAATGTCGGGCTTTCTAATATTACCGTCCTTTGTAAATGTTGTACAACCGGATGAAATCCACTCTGTCCAATATTTTCTAATACTTGCTTTGAAGGACTTATTGAGGCAAACGTCTAGGGGTTGAAGGATGGATGTCAATCCTTTCGGATTACAGCTACAGTCGTTTTCAGTTCTTTCGTCACTTTATTCACGTTTTCAGAAAAGTGGCCACGAAACGAGTCGTAATCTAAAAGGGAAGGTTTCTTGAAAACAGCTCCCGGTCATTTACCCCACACATTTTTAAGCCAGTCGACTGTTCCGTCAGCATCCATCCACCCCTTTTCATCGCCAGCACCAAACCCGTCACTTAGTTTCCAAACCTTTACCTCAGCGCTGGTAAGGAAAATAAATTAATTCCTCTTTTTCTCTCCTGGTATGGAAATCGACAGTAAACAACGTCATTGTGTTATGGAATGCGAAAAGAGAACAATTGCCTTTCAGAAGGGAATTTTTGACTTCTGGTAAAAAAAAAATTAAGGACCCTCACATAAGTCGACCCCCCCCCCCAACTTTAAAGCCTTTTTTTGTCCAAAATTTCTCGACTTATACGCGGGTAAATACGGTAATCATTATTACCTGTCGGGATACTGAATAACATTAATTATCATATATGTGTTTCTTGAGAAGTTTTCATCTGAAAATATTATAAATAGACTGTTGAAAATTTTGTGCTAGTTAAAACAAATTTTCATGTTGTAGGTACGTAAACCATTAAATGTTATAATGTTGAACAATAAATTTTTATTCTTATTTGAACCATAAACTTGTGTAGGTTGAACCATTGATTGTAAAATGATATTGAACTAAAAGCTTTAACATTGTAAAAGAACTTGAGAGTAAAGTGTTTGTGGGAATAAAATATAATTTCGGAAATGTTTAAAAGAAATTATTAACTTTTAGAGAATGGATTTTATAGTTAATTTATAAGGAAAATAGCCGATTACCCCAAAGTAAAAATTTTACAGCAACAAAGAACTGTAAGATTTCATCTATTTATTGCATTATTTATCTCGTTTACATTCAATTCTTTATTAATGTTACTGCATGGCTCATCGGAGAAATAAACTGTTTTGGTGTTATAAGCTAACTGTTTGGAACGAACAACTGCCAGTTTCCATTAGTACATTACGCCATAGTTGTCGGGTCTCCCGATTTTTGAGTACCACTACTTAAGTCTAGAAATAATCGCTTTTTTAGCTCACAGGTTATCAAAGTCTGAGAGCTAATGTGCCCGCAGGTTCTGTATGTACGCATGTATGTACGTAACGCGATAACTCTTGATAGAAATATCAGACTTGCTTCAAATTTTGTATATAGGTTCGTTCTAATAAGGAACTTCTCTGATTAGTTTTGGGGGTTCATTGGTTAAATATAAAGGGGGGAACTAATATAATCTCCCCTTAGTTTTGATAAATGGGTTTTTCATGCAGAATTATCCGCATTGTTTAAAATTTTGTAAATAGGTTCATTCTGATAAGGAGCTTCCCTGATTAGTTTTGGGGGTTCATTCGTTAAGTATAAAAGGGGAACGAGGGCTAATCCCCACCTTAATTTAAATAAATGGGATTTTCATGCAGAATTATCCGATTAGCTTCATATTTTGTATATAGTTTCATTGTGATAAGGTTCTTCCTGATAGTTTTGATAGTTCTTTGGTTAAGTATAAAGGGGAAGAACGGAAGGCTTATCCCCTTTAATTTAGGTAAATGGGTTTTTCATACAGAATTATCCCAATTGCTTCACATTTTATATATAGGTTCAGTGTGATAATATGCTTTCCTGATTAGTTTTGGTGATTCATTGGTTAAGCATAAAGGGAGGGAACGGAAGGTTAATCCCCCCCCCTTAATTTAGATAAATGGATTTTTCATGCAGAATTATCTGATTTGCTTCAAATTGTGTATATAGGTTCATTCTGATAAGGAGCTTCCCTGATTAGTTTTGCGTGTTCATTGGTTAAGTATAAAGGAGGGGCAGGGGCCAATCCCCCTTAATTTAGATAAATGGGTTTTCATGCAGAATTATCAGATTTGCTTCAAATTGTATATATAAGTTCATTCTGATAAGGTGCTTTCCTGTTTAGTATTGGGGTTCATTGGTTGAGTATAAAGGGGGAGGAACGGGGGGATAATCTACCCCTTAATTTAGATAAATGGGTTTTTCATTCAGAACTATGCGATTCTTAAAATTTTGTATATAGTTTCATTGAGATAAGGCGCTTCCCTGATTAGTTTTGGGGGTTCATTGGTTAAGTATAAAGGGGGGGGGGGACAAGGAGATAATCTCCCCTTAATTTATTGCCGATTTCTTTATTTTTCGGGGGAATTATTCTTTGAAATAAGAGTGTAATATACAATTAGTCTGAATAGCCTGTGAGCTCAATGCCATCAGTTTAACTGAGCACTTTTCTTTTTTATATATTTCTAAATTATGCGATTAAATGAAGCAGATATTTGCATCGAGACTCATTGGTACTCATAAATCAGAAAATTTGGCAACTATGCTCTAGACATAGTGATTAAACGTAAAGTCGAAAGACTGCACACATTTTTAGATTTACACCTGCTATAATGGTTGCTACAGTAAGGTTTTTGTATGTGAAGAAGACAAGTCTGTTCGTTTATTGTATTACCAGAGGGCCCGTGCGAGGATTTCGCATTGAAATCTAATATTTTTTAGGTACTTCTCTATTATCCCGTCGGCCACTTTTCATAAACTATCGCCAAATTGTAAGATTAAGCGCCAAAAATTCAATCCCATTTACTTGATGTCAGAAGCATTATACGTGTTTGTTACGTCATCAAGTGGTTTTTAATTCGACATTTGCGTATATTTTTCATTATGTTTTACTGATTTATCAGTTATATCATTAATTAAAACAACAATTGTGTTATTAAATTCTTATATTTTATTTATTTATTTATTTTGATGTTCCAATGGCAACGTTCTCCCGTTTATTTGGCGATAATTTTTTGTTATGAAAAGTGGTCGACGGGATAATAGAGAAGTACCATTTTTTATCCATATGTAATATTTATTAGATGCAGGTTTAAACTTCTAAAGAAAAAGCAAGGATAAAAATATCTGCAAACAACATTTAGTTGTTAGTCAAGCCAGAATATCAAATATCATCTAATTTATTCCATCAAAGTTAGAGTAAAAACTGATCCAAGCAGCGCTGGCACGCGCGAGAGAAAAAAAAATAACAATCGTATTTTATTGCATTAGAGGATGACGTCATCCGCTTCGGGAAAACATGGGACATAGAAATATAAATCTAAAAATTACAATTTCAATTTCGCTTTTTACTCATAAATATAAAATAAACCCGAGCGGTGTATTTTATAATAATTGCTGAGCATCATACAATGTGGTATTTTATTTTTTTGGCAACAATATTTTAAGGAAAACCTTTCATTTCTTTTATGAAAACAATGCCGATTTAATTTTTAATTTTCAGCAAATTTTAATCAAAAACATGTTTTATCGAAATGTTAAGTGTGCTATGTCAGAAGCCTGTTCAAAATCCTTTCATATGCTATCTCATTCGTCGTTCTGCGTTTCTTATTTTCTTAGAAAAAAGGATGTTGACAGGAGAAATAATATATATGATCATTGGATTATTTAATTATTAAAAAAAGCGATAATTTAGTGATATACAGAAAGTTAATTTTTTTTTTCGAAAAATATAACGTAAATTTTTATTAACACACACTTCATTTCGAATTATGAAATGGAATTACAATAATGAACGATTTATAAAATTAACATCTGTATTGAAACTGATGGCCATTGTAGCCCAGATATTGCTAATAACGCGAAACAGTATAATCGCAAACATCGACTTATCTCTCTCCCTTTTCGGGGATTTGTTGATGGCCGTTGTCTTCTTAAAGTTGCTTGTGAATATTTTGAACAGTTCCATCTGCCTCAAACTTACCTCTAATTCTAGCGATTATAAGTCATTATCAGTCGGGGGATCAGTTTGAAACTCTACCCTAAATTTTCCCTGCATTTCAGCTACGTTTTCGAATGTCCAGTAAAATTTTAGGAAAATTTTCTTCGCTCAAAGCTTAGGCTAGTTTAAATCATTATTCCAAGTTAGTTAAACCTGAAAGGAAAAGATGAAAATACCAGTTGTTAGCGCATAAATTGTTTAAACATTTTTTTTGAAACATCCTGTGTTATCGCGAAAATGGATTCCATCTCAACAATTGTATTTATATTATTATGTATATATATATTGAGTGATGCAATAGTCTGTGATCCTAAATAAACTCTGCTATGATTTTTGTCCAAGAATTACGTTATTTTCTTTGTTGTTGACTCTCTATCATGTTTATGTAAAAGAATGAAAAGTTTTTTAAGTATTCTTTTCTACCTTTAAATTGCAGCAAACTGTCCAGTCATTCAACCATTTTTTTAGAAATAACGGTTAATTGATCATATTAAGAGGCATTCTCATTGGTTAGGATAGAGATAAATTACGGTTAATTAACCGTTTTCTATAAAAAGGGTTGAATTTGGAAAGTTTGCTGCAAATGTTTTACAGTGTAGAAGTACAAAGTAATTTTGTCATTGCAACGCATGTAAAGTCAACTACTATATTCCAGAAGGAGGATGATCTAATTATTTGCTAATTAGATGCACAATAAAGAGATGGGGGCCACTATATATATCGTGATTTTGTCTCATTTAAGTGGATGAAAGTGGCTTCCATCCGCATCCAATCAGCATTAAATTAGGCTATGCAGTTTTGGAAAAGGAACACATGGGCTGATAAGTTCCCGGTCTAGTAAAGAAAACACAACGTTTTAACATAAATTTATAATTTTATAATTTTATAACTTTATAACTTTAATAAATAACATAATTTTAATAATAAATAATAATAATTTAATAATAATAACAATAATAATAATAATAATTTAATAATAATAATTAAATAAATAAATAATAATAATAATTTAATAATAATAATAAATAAATAAATAAATAATAATAATAATTTAATAATAATAATTAAATAAATAAATAAAAATAATAATTTAATAATAATAATTAAATAAATAAATAATAACAATAATTTAACAATAATAATTAAATAAATAAATAATAATAATAATAATTTAATAATAATAATTAAATAAATAAATAATAATAATAATTTAATAATAATAATTAAATAAATAAATAATAATAATAATTAAATAAATAATAATAATAATAAATAAATAAATAAATAATAATAATAATTTAATAATAAATAACATAATTTTATAACTAAAAAGCTCCAAACAGTGCTCAGAATCATCGACACGTTGTTGCTTTTGGTCAAAAGTCAACATGCGCGGCACCCAATTTGACAACAGCTTTTTCGTAGACAAATGTTCATTCGAAATAAAACCTACACATTCCTTGGATATCTTCAGAGTCTGAGCTATCTCCTGCAGCTTCACTTTGCGGTTCCCAAAACGATTTTGTGGACTTTTTTATGTTTTCCGGAGTATTCACCTCTTTTGCGTGGTGCATCACTGGTGTCCGTGCGACCAAGTTTAAATTCAGCAAACAAGTCAATAATGGTTGAGTTACCTGGTGCAATGTTCGGATAACGCTTATCAAGCCAAGCTTTTGTTTAAACAGTGTTTTTTCCCATCAAATAACAATTCTTGAAATTCTTGTTTATCCATCTTTTTGTTTATCAACAAAGTCGTTCAACTAAAACCACTCTAACGTTTTATTCACACGGCGAATCGTCATAACATTTTTTTCTGCTACCTTTTAAAGGTTAGTATTTACTAAAAAAAGCATCGGTTCGGCGATTGCAATGCCATCTGTGTGCCAGACCGGGAACTTTTCAGCCCATGTGTTAGTTGTCATTACATACGGTACACCGACCGAATTACTGTGTATTTCTAGCTTCTTTCGTGATTTCATAGAATTTGGCACACAGCAAGTTCATTCTTTTTTAAAGATCTTTAAAATATTTTCATTATAGTTAAAGTTATGACTAAAAAATCCGTGATCATATTGAAGCGAAGCATCCTGTAATTTTGGATGAATTACACTGTAAAAAAAAAGAAGGTACTTCTTTGTTACAGCGGCCCCCGAGAATGAATCGTCAAGCACCCAAGATTTATCACCATATTATAAGACATATTTGACATTATATGTATGTATAATGTTTGTGACATCTCATGACGTATATGAGCATGTTACTGTTACGGGGCTAACGAAGAGGGCTACCGTGGTTGAAAGTCACGTGACAGTCGCGGTCTCACTGAAAACGTACTTTGACGCACAGCTGTCACAAAGGAATTCCATTACTTTTGTTTTCGTGTGTGTTTAAAAACCAATTGTTCCAACGTTCCAACCTTTATTAATAAATACAAGCACAATTTTCATCGCGATTCTTTTCTTTTCTTTTAATTGTGTTAAGAGGTTTTATTAAGTAGTTTCATCAATTAATATAAAAGACGAGATACTTCGGATAATGTATCGAATGTAAGTATTAACCATTTTTTCGTTTTGATGTAATATGCATAACATTTAATTGTGCAATGTTATATACTTTTAATCGTTGTAAATATGATAATTTAGTTAGCAGAATGCCGGTAACTTTACTTATATGAAATAAAACAGCAGAGTAAAATCGTAAGATTATTATTGATTATATATTTTTTCTAAGGGCAGCTTCGGTGGGAGGACATTACAATGTTTCGGGATAATTTTTCATATCTAGACCATTAATAAATCTAAAATATGAAATCATTTGTAGGGAATGTCACTCCTTGAATTCACCACTGCATTACTGATCTTGGCGATGTATTTTTTTTTTTTTTTTTTTTTTAATGAAAGACACCTATGCATTATACGATAATGTTTGTTTTGTATTGTTTAAATATAAGTAAAGCTAATTTATTTTAAATGAATATGTATTTACTTGCACTATTTATTCTTAAAGTTTTTCGCTTATTGATGTAAACAAGTCGAAATTTTTAATAAGTTCAGATTATTTTTAAAGATTTAATATTCAGAATACCACACGTGTAATATTATTACGGATTAATATTAAGAATACTATACATATGATACTTTGCATTTTGGTTCCTTTAAACAATTCATGATTTTTTAAATGTATATATGAATGAAATGTTATTTTAATTTATTTATTAACAAATTGAATACAATTCCACTAATAAATGTGTTAATCTTTTTTTAATTTAGTTTATAATAAAATAATAAATCAATAAATTGAGATTTTGACTGAAGCACAAAGAACAAATTGCCAGATATTATTTCAAACTTTTACATTTGTACCATAAATTTTCAATTATGTTGCGTATGAATTTCTAACAATCAAACTTTGTTTTACAAGGAAATCCGGCATGCTTAATTCTATATATGCTTATCATTTATGCCATAATTTCTGTTTAAAGTATTGCCATATTTTCCTATATTTGTCTTTGTGTATGTATCATTACTCAGGACTGATATAGTTCAAAAGTGTTTATGATTTCGGTTTGTCTGTCTGTCTGTCTGCCGTCTGACTGAACAAGAACTTTTGATGTAAAAAATTGCATGCACATACCTTTAAAATTAGTTCTGAATTATTAATATTATTAATATATGTCTACGTTAATATTTATTATTAACAGAACTTAAAAAGCTCTCTTATACAGTTTTTCATACCATTTAAATTCATATTGAATAATTGAAAATAGCGGCATTAATGTCATTTTTTAGATAAAAAATATGTTAACAACTGTGAAAAAATTCCATCCCAAAATAAATACATCTAAATAAAGCAATACGCCGGCAGAGAACATGTCAAGAGACTAATATAGATTTAAATCCTACAAACGAATTTTTTTTAAAAAGTAATTCTCAAAGCTCCTTATAATTTTCTATAAACTTCAATACATAACTAAGTTTTTATAATAATGCTTCTCTAAATATTTTGGAGTGCTACACAACTAATATTATTACGATTACATTTTGTTTATGATCAGTTAGATTTATTGGTATTTGGTTGTAAAATAAATATGTTTTCTTCCCCAGAAAATGACCTTTTCCCAAATTCTATAGAAGGGAAGAACTCCCCCCTCCCATTTACCTTTCCAGCCTTCAAAAAAGTGAAAGCGCATCCTTTCCCTTTTCCTTTTGTTCACCACTCTCTCAAATAAAGCAGGTAGAAGAATGGATTCTCCCTCCAGGAAGGGGGAATAAAAATGGAATGAACAGGAATTTAGATAGAGTATTTCCTAGGGGTAGGGTTGTGAGCAGTGAAGGTTAATAGGCGAGCTGTTCTTTCCCCAGCCGTCTTGATTCTTCTTAATTCTGTTCCCAGCTTTATCCACTACTCAAAAAAGTTGAGGCTTGCGAAGTAAAGTCAAATTTGCACTGAAAAATTAAGACTTTTGCTTCTCGTTTTAATATATTATATGCTCAGAAATAAATATTGAGCATATTTCACATTTCACATATGTTTTTTAAATTCTTAAACTAAAATTTTGAAAATTTTATATATTATATAAAGTGTGTGTTCAAAGACCGTGTATAATTTTCATGCAAAAATATTGATATTAGGGTATAAAAGTCCCCCCCCCCCACCTTTTTTCTCTCTCTTTTATTTTTCGACAATCGTATTTTTTTCTCAATAACTTAAATTGTTCTACAGCTTTGAAATTTTTATATGCTAAATAAATCATAGTATCTAGTATGTGTTATTTTTTTTTATATTTACAGTAACTTCTAGGGTGCAGAGAGCTAGGTACAGTTGTATATACTTACATATATATATATATTTCACTTTTGACATTATAACTGTTTATAAATTATTTTATTTAATATACTTAAAATTATGATAGTATTTTGAACTTTTTATAAGATTTAATCACAATTCCTCTGGTAGGAAAAAATTATTGAAAAAATATTAATTTTTATATATTTTGTGTGTTAAAAATATTTTATTTATTCTCTGAGATAAGTATTGAGCACATTTCATTTTGTTTTAAATATTTATTTTTCTACTAAATCTTTAATTTTTTTTATATATTATATAAAATATATATCCCGTGACCGTCTATAATTTTGGTGGAGAAATATTGATATTTATGGTATAAAATACCTGTTTGAAAATTAAAAAAATAATAATCGACAATTTTTTTTTCCAAAATCGTCAATTGTGCTTCAATTTTGAAATATTAAATAAATTATATTTCCGTAGTTTGTGTTATATTTTGGTGTATTCACAATGATTTGTAGGATATAAAGGGTTCAATTATTTGTTTTTCAGTTTTAACAACTTTATACCTGGTTACAAATTATTTTAATTAGTACTTAAAATTATCCCAGTGTTTTGAAATATATGTAAGATTTGATAATCATGATTGTACTGCTTGGGGGCAGTAACGAATTTTATCAAATTAAAAAACAACTCGGGTATAATAGTAATCTAAAATATATTATGTCAATTGGTTTGCTTAGCTCAGCTGAGACCGGGAGCGTCACGTGACTACTCTAAATTGAAGAAGCGCGGTAGCCCGTCTTTCTCGTTAGCCCCGTTACTGTTATATATGACGTATCTACAGGGCATGTGCATAATATGTATACGATGAATATATGACATATAAGACGCAAATATTACGTATATATATTAACGTATACGTCGCATATGTGAGTGTTTTGAGTACATACATACGTATATATAATGCATTTATAAGCTTGGAGATGATCTTGGTGAAATTGTAATTGCAATCTTGGATCAATCGTAATTGTAGGGGCTACTATAGCAAAAAAAAATACCAAAATTAAATTACGGGAAAAAACGGAAAACGTAAGGGCAACAAAGGTGCTGCATATTTTTCAAAAAACTTCCGTTTTTTTATTTCCCCGTTTTCAAGACGGAAGTTCTCCGCTATAAAAGACGGGGAATTTCTGTTCAAGGAAGAAATGTGAACAATAGCGAAATATCTATATCTTATATATATATATATACTGATGCATTTTTACACGGAACAGATATTTGTATTGAATATTATCATATCCGATTTTTATAGTTTCTCCTTCCTCCGTATTCGATCTCGGTACTCGACATTAGTGGATAAATACTCTGTCAGCTAAACCAACTGGCCACATACAATGACTTAGTTATAGGCCAAAATATCAATTACGAAACTTTAATTGGAATGTTTCCGTTTTCTCTCGGATGAAAAGAAAAATTTCCATTTGTCTGACTTGGAAGGAACATTTCCGTTTTTAAAATTCAACGTGTAAGGCTAAAAAGGAATTTTCCCGTTTGTTCCGGAGAAATTTACCATTTCCATTTAAAATTGAAAGTTTCCGTTAAGAGACAGCAATTCCACATAAAATCATCCTTATATATGCGGATTTTTTTTTAAAGTATAGATTGCGACCCTGGTTTCCTATATAAAAAATATTTGTTGTATCACCTCTTAAAATTCATAAACATTATACTGAAACACCCTGTATATTCTGAAATTACTGGTATTTTGCTTCAGGAAATTGAGTGCTGCTTTCAACCTTTGATAACTTGGCATAATTTTAGATGAGTCAATGTATTAGTAACATTAAACTAGAAATTAGAACTCTAATACTATCCTTTGAATTCTAGCTTTACGTTCCGAATGAATTCACGTTGAAACGTCATGATGCTACAGTTCCTATTACTAAGTCAGATTATGTGAGGATCACATTGTTTTGAATGAATTACTATTGGTTGAAGGAAGGGATGACGGCTATTCAAATGTATTATCGTAAACTTTGCAATTTATAGAGAATTTCTATAAGCGATTTTTTAGTATGTTTTATGTTAGGTTTCTATGGAAGAAAGGAGGATAAACAAAACGAAAATGCATTAAAATTTCAATATAAGGATGATGATTAACATTTGATTGAGAGGTATAAATATTAAAATTTAAGCTATTACATGACTATTAGTGAATTATATAATAAATGACTTTTGTATGATATATTTTATTTCTTCACATCTTAGATATATAAATATTAAATTGTATGTGCATTGCGATGTAATTTACGTAATCATTTTCAGAGAGTAATGTATATAATTTCTATAAGTTTCAGCGTGACTGCCAAATATTTAAAAAATAAAAAGAGTAAAATGATTGCTAGTAACATATTCAGAATTGATTATAATTGAATAATAATTTCTGTTAAAAATAAAAGCTTTAACATTTTATGGGGAACTCTTACAACTGCGTGTAGTTTTCTCTGTTTTTTTTTATAATTTTTTTTATAACTGAAGCAAATTCAGTGACTAATTGAATCCGAAATATGCTCTGAGTACTATTTTTGAATTGTTTTATTTACATTTATTACTATAATTATTGTAATAAGATTGTAGTCTTAAAATGTTTATCGTGACAAAACTATTCATTTTGATATTTAGTTTTTTTGTTTTCAGTTTTTCCATATCTAAGTTGAATCACAGTCACTGAGTTGTAGTTTGTTTGAAGCAGTCAAATTTCTTATATTAAATAAAATTTTAATTAAATACTTTGTCCCATATTGGAAAAGTAAAGTAAGGCAGTTTCCGGTGACGTAGGATGTTCAAAAAAATGTTTAGACCACGATGTATTAGGTCGTTTCAAATACTACAGTATTTATTATTAACAACAAATATAGTTAATACAAAAAACTGTAAAACAATAAAGTATATGTGAAAAAGCAGTCATATAAATTAGCCTAATATTGCTTAAAGTGATAAAAAACATAACATGGAATATTTAAAAATACCTTTTTAATACAGATTACATATGTTTCGTTCACTCTATCGGTGACATCTTCAGATCTAAATGATAAATACAATATTCTCGCATATTTTGGAAAATGGTAAACATAAACCACGAGATCGCATGTCCAAAGCTAGCAGGTGCTTAAATTGGTCAAACTCTGAAATGTAAAAATTATTATTTGTTTTTATTTTCATTACTTTTTCAATCTATCGATCATCGCGTGCCAAATTTTAGTTAATTCAAATGAAGCGGCTTCGTTGCAAATGTTATCTTTTCGCAAATATATTTCTATAGATTCACGGATAATAGATGGGATGCAGATTTGGTACATCCATTGGAATCCCATCCTATAATCCCCGTATCCCAAACCTATATTGATAATAATAAGAATTTGAGAAATCACAAAATAAGTTTGGGTAATGTCTTAAAATATTTTAGGTCAACTTTAGCAAAACATACTCGAAATATCTCATATTTCCAAATAGAATTATGATATACCAATATCTGTTCAGATTGTAAAAACTTATAAAATTAATTTTAAATCAATTAAAAAGGTCATTTATTGTACGAGGTCTGTTAATTTTGATAATAAATGCATTTGTACTTTCATGATATTAAAGTAGACTTTCCCTAATTAGTTCATTACGTTAGAAATGAAAGCATACGGAGAAGTTATGTTGCTGGTAAATGCTTTTAATTAGTTTCAGAAGTTGAGACAATTTTAGCTTTTAATGAGAACCTGTTTATTTAGTTAAGCAGATTTCCATTAAATAAGATTATAAATAAAAATACTTGAAACTGATTCTGTTTATGAATATAATTAAAGACAAATTTAATGTACTTTTTTTACATTTTCATGAAAGTGAATAAGTTTTAAGGTTTTAGTAAAAATATATTCTTACAAATTTTCCAGCCTTCATATGTTTTCGTTAGTTCAAAGTCATAAAAATTAAATTACTCTTAAAGCGTTTAATTTGCACTAACTACTCTTAAAGCAAAATTAAAAATGGCATCAGAAAAACGAAAATTGTTCTCAAAACCTGGAAGTAATTTATTCTTTTCATTTACATTTCACCCTATTTTTATAGTAAGTTTACACTGCCAAATTCAATCCATCTTTCTTTGATGTTTGCATACATTTTTAACCATGGAGATAATTTAATAAAGATAACATATCACATTAACATAACTTTCTGACCTTTTAATAGAATATCCTATTCTATAAGTAAAAAAAAAACAAATTTTAAAATACCGAATGCATCAAAAGTTCGTTAAAACTTTAAAAATTCTTTAAAAACAAACAAATGATGCTAAAAAATTGCGGTTTGCAGGAATGGAATTAGAGGGAAGTCGGATTACTTTTAATAACGGAAAAATATTGGTTCAAATATTAGCTATAGATGGCACTGCATGCATAATATGAAGCAGATTTATGCAAATCAGGCTGGCAATAAAATCCCTCAATGTACACACATTCTTCATTCGATGCCAACAATATCCTATCGTTACCAGATACGTTGTTTGTTAAACTCTTTTACAAAAACGCAGAATCGGCAACTGGCGCTTTGCGAAAATTGTGCACGGCAAAATGACTGAAGATGAGTAAAGGGTCTGTTTCATATAATGGAATACCGAAGCTTGTCAGACGTTTCGCTGATATGGGTCTTTTATTATAAGCCTAATTTGCATACATCTGCTTCATATTATGCATGGCAGCGCCATCTATCTTTATTTTTTTAAACCACAACTTTTTTGTTATTAAAAAAAAAATCCGATCTCCCTTTAATCCCATTTCTGCAAACCGCAATTTTTTGCATAATTTGTTTCTTTTTAATGGATTTTTAGAATTTAACGAACTTTCGGCGCACGCGGTACGTGCAAGGTGACCCAAAAACACCGTTCACATTAAAAACATTCATAAATTTTAAAAATCTGTCGCATCGGGGTGCAGTTTGCCCCACAAGTCTTGTCAAAGTGTCGGATGTTTTGTGGCAAAAGAAGAAAAAAAAACAGATTTTCTTTTCGACTGTTGTTTGCTATGATTATGTGAATCATGTGACAAGTCTAATATTATAAAAAAAAGACAATTGTTTCTTAATCTAAGAAAATATATTACAACCCTGAACAAAAATATAAAATAACCTCTTCCGCGTTACTCATTATTCCGAAAAGAATTTTTTATCTTTAGAAACCTCAGAAGCCAACATATTTTTGAGATTTAAAGAAGCATTTATAAAAACAAAGTTTTTTTTTCCGGCACTAATTTTCCGAAACGTTATAGAGTAATTTTTTGGTGCGTTCGTAATTATATAAATACGTAGCACATACAGTCATCGTCTGCTCCGTCCGTCTGTCTGTTCGTCTGTCTGTCCGTCCATCCGTCTGTCTGTCCACGTATAACAGCGCAAAAACTACCGAATCGAATGGTTTAAAATTTAATATATATAATCGTTGCAGAATTTTTTCCAGTCATTTCAAATTGTATGAAAATCGAATCAAAACTTAAAAAGATATTACTAAAAATTTTCTTCATTCTATTAAATCCTATCATACGTAATCCATATAATAAATGCGCAAGTCATGTGACCGCGAAATACAAATACGGGCTAACCACATCTTTTTCCATATGCAAAGCGGCCATTTTTATTCAAAATTATTTTTTCGAATAAAAGTTACATTGTTAGAAAGATCGTTAAAAAAATTGTTTGCTTGAGAGATGAATTACATTTAAAAATCCATAGATTCTGAGATAGCTTCAGTGAAAATTAGGTTAACTGCTGAATATCTAAATCCATTAAAGTAAATATACAAGGGATTCATTCAACGTGAATCACTGAAATATTAAACCATGGAGGTAATAATTCGCAAAGCAAGCTCCATGGTGAATTTTACACCGTTGCCTGGTGTCGAAAAAAAGAATCCATCTGTAAACATGGCATACGTAATAAGAGAAAAAGACTTCATCGTTTCGCTCATAGCAGACGATGTAATTTATTTCACTAAAATAATAACGATGATTTTTTTGCATTGTATAGAGGCTGTTCGCACATTTTTTAGATAAATTTGATAAATGATTTTAAAAAATGGAATTATTTTAGAGGGAAAAATTCTGGCAACAACTTATTATGTGTAATTTATATTATCGTCTGATACTTTCAAATTTATTCTTATTTCAAGATTGCGCATGCAAAAAAGCTGTGAATGGGAAGATGCGTTTTTTTCCGAACAGAAGTATGCTAATTCGACAGTCTAAAATGATTGCAAAGCGCATAATAAAACACTTTTTAGTGCGAAATACACATAACTATGGATTGGAAAGTACTATCTCAAAAATCAGTACGTATACACAGTAAAAGATACCAGATGAAAAAAAAAAACAGGGAGAAAAAGAGCCCATTTCAAGACTGTAAACGAACTTTCAGGTAAGGATTTATGATTGTCGCAAATTTATCATACAATGGAAAAATAAAAATAAGAATATTGGAGAAAAATGTTACAATCAATTCATTATATTATTAAGAGAATGTGTTACATCCGATATTTACAGAAAAAATGCTATTTTCTTTATTTCAACGACTTTTAAAGGGTGAAACTGCATCAAAGCAAAGCTACCGCTCATACTTAAAAAACCACCGCTGTATTCGTTGAAAACATTAAAATCGCACACAGTTATTGAATTTATACCTTTCAACATATTCCTAAGAAGTCACCTGACGTTTCTCTTATGGTTTATTGTGCATTTGGTCTGCTGAAAAGAGCTCTTTCAAAGCGCAAAACCACCACAATTGATCGAATCTGGAAAGTTTTTAAAGAGGCATGGGAAGCAACCCTGTAAAGCAAGAAACCCTGTAAATTTTGCAAAAAACCTTCTACCATCATTAGGCAGAATTAGAATCAAGAAACAAGATTATCATATAGATTATTTCAGAAAGCAATATTAATATTTTAAACATTAAAAAAACAACACCGAAATCGTCTAAAAAATTTGCGAACACCCTCTGTAAAACTAGCTATAGCACGAAATGAACGCAAATCATTTGTCACCTTTAACGTACAATTTCCAACTTGTTATAGTTTAATAATCAGTTTTCTCATACTGGAATATTGATTTTTAGGATGTTATTAATTCTTTATTATGAACATTTTCATCTACGTAATTGATATACATCCAAGAGTGACAAAATATTATTAATTTTAATGTTAATATTAAAGCTGTTAATTTATAATGTCTGTAAAATACTTTTGTTGAATATGAAATTGTTTACTTGAGAATGGACAGCATCCAATAAAAACTATATTCCGGTTTGAGAAAGCTGGTTAATAGACTATAAAAACTACTCGGAAACGTTTTCGAAAACTAGTGGCAGCAAAATAAGCCTTTTTTAAATAAATACTTCATTAAATATTGAAAATATATTGGTTTCTTAGTTTTTTAAAGATATAAGACACTTTTCGGAATCGTGGGTAATTTCGAAAATGATACTGTATATTTTCGTACGTGGTCCTATTATATTTTCATAGATTAAGAAACAAATCTCTTTTTCACAGCGTATGATACAAATTGCACTCCAATACGACAAATTGTTAAATAATTAAAAGTTTTTGCAAGGCGAGCAGTGTTATAGGCCCTTTTGAGCTATATTTTTCTATTTCCACAAAATTTTTAATTTTTGACAAATCTTATGGTGCAAATCTCTCTTTGATACAATTTGTTAATTTTTTAAATGAATTTTTGAAATGTTCACAGCTTTCTGGGCTACGCCGTACTTTATATTGTACGGTTTGCATAAGGTATTTGATTAACATTAATCAATAAATAATTTAATACTTTGTTTTCCAGAAAATAATAAAAGGTCTTATATTAAATTTTGTTCCCCCCCCCAAAAAAAAGAACTAGGGTTTAATACACGACGTAATCACATTGACACACAATTCATCTATTACTGAAAAGGTGCAAATATAACAGAAAAGTTTTAAAACATTAAAACTATCAAGATGCAAAAAAAACACAGATGTCAAACATGTCAAAATATTCCGAGTGCTTTCAGCTAAACACCAGCCATCATCAGGGGAGTTAAAATGTGAGGAAACTTTAGCCCTAAAGATGTACACTGGTTAAGTAGTAAGAGCTAAAACCAAAAACAATAAAAAGAAGAGAGAGAAGGAAAGGGAGGAGATGCCATTTTTTTTTTTTTGGCTTCGACCCTTCCTACTTAACTAGTGTACAACATCTTTAGAGCTACCGTTTCTTCTCATTTTAACTCCCTTGATGATGACTAGTGTTTAGATGAAAGTGATCGGGATATTTTGACATGTTTGACATCTGTGTTTTCTCACATCTTGATAGTTTTAAAGATTTTAAATTTTTATATTATATTTGCACCTTTTAAGCAATAAATGAATTATGAGTCAACGTATTTACGTTGTGTATTTTAACTTAGTAAGATGAAGAGCTAGGCTTTATTTCGGGGGAGGGGGTTGTTATTTTCATCCTGAGCAGCAATTTAAGTTTATGCATTATCTACAATTATTTATATAAATATGTAGAACCATCTAAATGTATTCGCGTATTCCTGACCAACAACCCACATTCATTCATATAATTATGAACGATTGCATTAAAATGCCACAATTAAATTGACTTTTACACTGTTTTAGACTGTAGCTTTTACGTTTCACTTATTGGCCTTTTTTACACTAATAATCTGTTCAAATTAATTAATTTACTACTACATCACAACATACTAATAAACTTTTAAATTAAAATATATAATAACTTAAATAATAAAAATACGAAAAGAAAATATTCTTTTAAAATTCACCAAACGACATGTTTATTTTCTACAAATCCATGGAACATTTTTTCTGTTGCCATAACAAATAGTTAAATTAAAATTCAATAAAAAATAACGAGTTTCTTATGACCATGGAGGCTACAAGACTATTAAATCAGGCAAAATTTACTATTAAATTTTAGTGGTGAGAGAGAAGCGCTAAAGTTGGTTACTTTGCATTTCATTTATTATGTAAAGTTTGCGAAATGACTTGTAAAAAAGAAATGTTGAAAGCTATTAATAATTCTTATGACCTAACATTAAAATTTAACGTGGTTCAGAAATATTATAAAGTTGCTTTCATTTATCACTGTTCGTCTGCTAATATAAAAACTTTAAATATGCAGTAAAATGTAAGATAAAATTAAAATTCTATAAATATTGTTAAGTTAGTATTTTGATTATTTAGCTAATCGGAGGCTACTTCTAATTATAACTGACATATTTTTAGATAAACATGTGGTGTGGGGGTAAGTTTTTGAGAACAGCGGTACTCAAAAATGAAACTTCAAAGCAAAGAGGGTTGGGTTGATTATTGACGGCCAATTATCTACACTTGGGATATAGGCCCGGGGGGAGTGCCCTTCGTGGGGGTCTTTCTAAGGGAACCTAACCCGTATTTACGCATGAATAAATCCACGGCTCGAAGAAAACCACGAAAACTCCCTTCAAAGCAAAGAATATTGAAAAGAAAAACATTGGAAATTGCTGGTACAGAAATTGAGTATTTTAAGAAAGTTATTCGCGCTTTTGTTTAAAGTAAGGATTATTTTCTGTGTGCATCTTTATGAGCGACCTGAGAAATTGGTCGAGGATTTATTTTCCGATTAGGTCTTATTTTAAGGGAGACACGGCAATTTAAAGTTAAAAAATTACTTTTGTAGGTGTTCTTTTCGTAAAGTTTACTTATAATCACAAATGTACTTTTTCTGTAAAGAACAACAATTTAAAGTACATATAGTTTTATGCAAGTTTTTTTTAAAGTCTGGGCGGCTAAATACATTTTTGAGGTATCTCTGATTGATAAAATTAAGAAAGATCATTCAGTGTTTATATATCAGGATATATTTTCTGATTGCAAGCATATGTTGTTTTAAAATATGTTATTTTTACCAAAAATATTGAAGGTCTGTATGGACAACGAATTCGTATGTCAGTCAGAAACGTACTTATGCTATATTCACATTTAATTTTATGTATGGGTATTCATTTCAACATGCAATCTGAATGCTGTTAAATAAAGAAAAAATGTGCATGCAATTAATATATCCAATGATGGTCAAAATTGTATTGTGTGCATCTTTAGCTAAGAAAATTACTTTATCTTTTATTTTACAAGAAAGTTTATCTATATTTGAAAATAAAATAATCTATATTTTTTCCTTTATAATTACTATCTGTAACAGTTTACAGTTGATGAGTAGAGGGAAATTCTTTATTTAAAGTAAATGTCAAATTATATCTGTCTATTGTACATGTGACATGATCAATCTTTGATAATGGTGAAGGACCAATATCAATTCCTAAGCGATTTTTAACTAGAATCTCTATGACACGTCTAATGTATAGATATTCATGGTAATAATTAACATTTTCCTTGATCAATTTTACGCATGCATACTATTACTTCGAAATTCTTATATTATTCATAATTATGACTCTTTGAAGCTTTTACAATCAATAAAAATATGTGTTGTATGTCTTTCCTAAGATGAGTTTTGTAGTTTTTATTCCCTCTTTCTCCTTAAATAAGAATAAAAAAGATTGTACGAAAGATTTTTCACTATTGTTTTAAAATTTAGATTGAAAGTTTTATTTTAATCAACTTCAAAAGCTGAAGACTACGACAAACTTTCTACAACAAGATCTTTTTAAAATAATGCTGCGATTCAGAAAACATGTTTACATCTGAGATTTTCGTAATGTATAATTAGATATTAATAGCTCTAACAATGTATTTTATGTAAATATTTGAAAAAAGAAACAAATTTAACTCAACCAATTGAAATATAACAAATATGCACAATCACACAATAAATTATCTGCACACCTTACTTGGAACCTTGAGTTCTAGACGATACAGTCAAGTTATTTATGCTTAAACACGCTAAAGACATAAATTACATAGACGACATATAATCTTTTTAGCATTTTAATATGAAAACCTCACCCATTAATTTATATATAATTTGCTTACTAATTATATTTATATACTAGCCGCCACTTGCGACCAGTTTGGTATCCCTTAAATGGATGTTAAGCATTGTAACATGTTACTTTCATTCCTACTTTAATTTTTTTTCTTTAAACCTTCTCCAAATTGGAGGATTCTAACAGACAAGTCAAGAACTTTTGCAATCCCGGTAGCTTTCGCATATATTTTTGTTGTTGTTATGTATTTCATTTTTCTTAATAAAAGCTTCTTATCCCATTTAAGCATTTATGCTTCATGCCCGTTTGCTTATCAGTTGCAATATGTTCGCTAATGTAGAGATTCTTAAACATATTAAGAAATTTTCCGTAATTGGGTCCATTGCCAATTAACTTATTTTAGTTAATACGATTTGATGCAATGAAATCCATTTTGTGAAAGTCTTTAATGATATCCATATTTACACTGAACCATGTTGTTGCTAATATTTTATTTTGTTTCTCGCTAACTTTGGCTGTACACTCGATTACGGAAGATTAGAAAATCTATCATTATTCTCATCTAAAACATCTTGAAAAATGTGCCATAATCGGGCTGTATATTATTACAGGTAATTTTCGAGTATGGTTTGGTGAAACATTGAACTTTTGGAAGTGAGTTTTGATAATCACATTCCTTTTAAACCATATTTGCTGTCAGTACTTTTGACCCGTGACGTATAATCTGATTAAAATTCATGAACCTCCTTCTAGATACCTATCTTTGTTCGACTTTGTTTTTCTCTGCTCCCCTTTCTTGATATAGTTCAGGAGTTTTCATACTTGCGTAATTCCCTAACTTCGGCATTTGTGCTTAATGTCTACTGACTATTACGATCAGTAACAGGTAAATAAGCCACACAAACTTTGGCGCCTATAATTCAAATTACAGCAACGCGTTTTTTCTCTGTAAATTGTAACTCTATAGTTAATATTATGTAGTAGAAATATAAAAGACAATTGAAGACGTTTTTATTGATATAGTAGATATAGATATGTATATTATGTATGTGATTAGAATATATATCTTATATTCATTTCGGCGGATATAAAATACCGTCAATAAAACTACGATCGTAAATATCTAAGCTAAACGCCATCAGTATGATTTTATGTTATTTTTTGTATTATTTTACTTTGATTTTATATTATTTACCATTTTTAATGATGGGTCCTTTTTTTGGGTACAGTTGTCACAGACGCACTGGATATCATTTTGGCAATATAATTATTGGTTGAATAAATTAATCTTTGTGTGTGTTTTATAATAAAATTTTGTGTTTTTTAATATAAAATAAACTATTTCGTAATAAAATAAAATAATCATGCTGTTTTAGCAATCTGTAATAGGTACGTAAAAATGGGGTTTTCTCGCCAAAATGGCGCAAAACAAAAATCGTGCCAACCCCGGTGCGTCTACGACAGCTGTTAGAATTTAAAATACATGCCGTTCACACTTTTAGTTTAAAATAAAAAAATAAGAAATAATATCAAAAATTAAAACATTTGATTTCAAATCAAAGTATCGTTTCTAATTTGCACACGCGAAAAATAAAAGCTGGTATTGACGATTTTAAAAATGCTATTGGCGAGATTTGTGCCCAATTAACATGAAAGTATTTAATAATATTATGTATTTCATAAATGTATATTAAATTACTGTCTTGTACGCGATTAGTCATTAACAATGGTAAATATAATTGGCGATTAACAATCATTCGGTGATATCTCTTCCTGCCACGTATAATACATAAATACCAAATTAACTGATCATTTCAAAATTTGATTCATTAAATATTATTACATGAGTTGTATTTGTTTACATTCAACTTACGTCAAAAACAGATTCAGAAGGAAGTTGAGTTGTATAAGCCTTCATCAAACGGAATTATGGTAAACTTTAATTGTCTCACAGGTACTGGTGCGAATTATTTTTTTGACACCAGGCACCGTTCCAAAAAAATCATTCACGGAAAACTTACTTTACGGACGATTATCTCCATGGTTTAATGGTTTAATATTTTAAACCTTCACGACGAATGCGTCTTTTTTTTTGTTTACTTTCATGGATAGAGAATTTGAACTGCGAAGCTAATTTCAACTGAAGTTATTGCAGAATCTCTATAATAAAACCGTAAGTCATGTGACTGTCATCAACAGTACATTTTTAGAAAGATCGTTCAAAATAAATTAATATTTGAGAGATGACTTACGTTCAATTATGTATATATTCTGCAATAATTAATTTATTTTGAACGATCTTTCTAAAAATGTAACTTTTATGCAGTTTTATTCGAAAAATAATTTTGAATAAAAATGGCCGCCTGGCATATGAAAAAGCGTTGCGGACATCCCGGAACTGTTGATGACAGTCACATGACTTACGGTTTTATTATAGAGATAATAATTTATATATAATTAACTATTTATATATAATTACTTACTTAAGAATTTAAACAGTAGTTCATAAATTACTTTTTAGGCATTTAAATTAAGGCATTTTCCTTTGAAAATGTTGGAACCGAGTATTTTGCACTTTTAGTAATATGTTTACAAAATATTACAAAATATTCCTTATATGTTTATCATTTCTGCAACGAAAGCCAAGAAACCACTAAAGTCCAGCATAATACGATTACGGTATTACCAGAAGAAGATGTAAAAAGTCGTTTAAGAGAGAAAAAGTTTCTTTTCTAATTATTAGCCGACTTTTCCCAAACAAGATAAACTTTCAGATATTTCATACTTTATAATAATTGAATACATGTTTATTTCATGACAAATAGAATAAACATGTTTAAACTTCAATTATTGTACTTGTATATTTCATTACAGATTACAGATATAAACATGTGTATAAACATTTATATATATTATATATAAATTAAGAGGGTCTTGATAAACTTTTAAAGAATGACCGTAATAAAATGTAAGTGGGTTATTTCATATTATTTAGGAAGAGAAGGACTATAAACATAATTTTTCCTAGAAAAAGAAAAATGATTCCATAAATTTTTAAATTATATTTAGCCAAGTTGATTGTTTCTCAGCTGTTTTGTTCTGAATGAACTGAAAGTAAATGATGGAACGCAATATATTATTTAGATTGTATACCCGTAAAAATTATTTTCCAACGATGTGTTATTTTATTTATATTAATAATAAATTTTATACTGGATCAACCGGTATAAATGTATTTTCTAAAAGAAAGTAATTTAAAATATAATGAAAAAAGTGTTGTTATGTTGCTAAGAATATTTCTACAAAACAGTTTTAAAATGTAATTTACTTGCATATCTAATTAGTAATGTATTGAAAAGAAACACCTTTCTTTAAAACGTATGAAAATAAAAAAGTCCTTCCGGCCTGTACTGGGAGGAAAAGGTAGCTTTCCTATATCTTCGTTTTAAAATTTCAGCTAATGTTACTTGATACAGCAAGTTAAAATGCTAAGAAACCGATTACATAAGATTCGTTAATACTGAATTTGAATAAGAAATTTGCCAAATTATTCAACTATAGCCAAGTTAGCTTCATTTATGAAAACTTATTTTGGTCGCCAAATTTGGCGATATTTCGTCAAGTGTCGCCAAGATTGGCGAGAATTTGGCGCTAACGGATATGAATATACAGTTTTATGCGTATGGTTGGAAAAATGATTACAACAATGAAAGTTAATAATTTGCGAGGAATCGCGTTCACTAAAACTCATAAATTAATCGTTGGTTTTTGTAATGTGCTGTCTTGTTTCAAAATGTCAGCCACCCTAGAATTTAAAACTGCTCTATCTCAGCCATTTTTTAAGATAGAGATAAAACAAAAAATGCTCCGGAATCCTCGTACCTAACATGTAAGCAAAAAATAAATTTGAATTTTTAACTTTTTTGTATGTTTATTTTAGTTTTAAAACTTTAAGTGGTCGCCATTTTGTAACAAGATGGCGGACAAAGGTGGCCGACGAACTCGGTCGAGACATTGGCGATCTTAATACTCACAATTAGTTTCATCCAAATTGATTCATAAATACGAGTGTTATCGTATGACATATATCATATATATAAATCAACATTTGTACGGAGGGTGGTTTTGGGATCTGGGGGTCATGATCGGTGAAAATATACTGAAATTTTCCGGAATTGCTTTCCTCCGAACGGCTGCAATAGGTAGCTTTATACTTTTTTGTATTGAAAGCTACGTAAAAGTAATTTTTCCGTTGATATTTTTCATCAGTGCCGTAAATATAATTCGAAGCAACAATATAAAGGTGTTAAAAATTTTGGTGTTTCATATTTGGAAAATGAAAAATAAAGAGAGCTTTGTAAGTTACAAAAGAGATTAAGGTAGTTGATGAAATTATTCAGGGATATCACAAGTTTTTATTTTTTAATATTACTAGACTTAATAAACTAGTTTGAAAAAGAAACTTAATTATTTATGAAACAGTTAGTCTTTTGAAATTTAATACATTCCAGTGAGAAGAAAACTAGTCGTTGGGGGCCACCGTAATACTTACCCATCGTGGATATAAAATATGAAAATGAAACATGTGTAAACTATTTATAAAATGCATTGCAATTCGAATGAAATTGTGGCTTGATGACATCATAAAATTTAAATGCTCTATTACTGAATTGCGTAAAAGAAACAAACTTATAACTACATAGATGATAATCATATTAACTAACAGTTTACTGCGTCGGATTAAACGTCTCATTTCCAATTAAAATATACCTTTGAATTGAAATTTGGATGAAATACAGGGTCATGAAAAATCGAAGTGTGTGGAAAATAGGATTACAAATATCTCAACAACCAATTATGCAATCGACTGCATGTTTTATGCAAAATTTATGTTTTTTCATTGTCTTTCATATTCACTCCTTAAAATAAACAATTTCGAAACTTTTTATAATCCTTTTATCAGACCGAATATTCCGAGAGTCCGAAAAAAAAAATAGTTCTGGATAATCGGGGTTACTGAAATTCAATAAGCCTCTTCCCATTATTACATACTAAGTACATACAAAATTTCAAGTCTCTATCTGAATTTGTTCGGGAGAGAGAGCGTTTACAGACACACAGACACACAGATAGACGTACGGCATTTTTTTTTTTCTAAAAATATTTTTTTCGGAATCTCCAGTGTCTGAAACGTGTAAATCCGTCAATTTTTTTTTTTCAATTTCTAAAACGAAAAAAAAAGATTTACAAGACTTAATGTAAGATGGGTACGTAAAAAATCTTTTTCTGCTGGACATATTGAAATATTTGGTAAAATGCGAAAATGCGTGACAGTTTTATACATGAATATTGCATTGCTTATTCTATTTAACAACTGTTTCGTCGAAGGTGGAAGTTCAAATAATGATAACTTTTTTAAAAAGATTGTATGTAAACAGATGCATTGTAAGTATATAACTGTTTTTTTTTTAAATATGTATAGTGCCGTTTAAGAACGTCGTCAAAAAATCTATTCAAAATATTAGAAATCTGATATTTTAGGAAAAAACTAGATAAACTAGAAAACTAAATAAAGATTTCATAAATAATTTTTAACTAAAACGCTGATAATTGCATATAAAATAGCATAACTTACCCGCTTAATACGAACTATATAAATATTTTTAGTGGCCTACATTAAACTTTTAATCCAATGTTTGGGTTTACCACATAAAAATACCTTATTTAATAGTTCTTAACATAATGTACCTTATAAAAGACTTTAATATTTGAGAAAATGAATGAAAAGTAAAAAACTTGCATAAACATATAGTATGTTTATTAATAAATTTAAAACACTATGACGAAAAATTATATAGTTTAGTTCGAATATATGTGTAAGTACTATTAAACTAACTTTTCATTTTTGTAACGCATTTTCAATATATCCACTAAAAGGAGAAATATTTTTTTCAGGATAATTTTTTCAATAAATATTTCTGTTCTTCAGATCTTTAACATTTCACTTCTAATTTTAAAAGTACATTATTTCTGAAATTCAATTTTTATAGGCTCTTGTTATCTATTTCAAATCCGGATGACAAATTTTTTTAGATACATGTGATATAAAAGGATATTTTTTACCATAAAAAAACTGCGACTGAGTTTGGTTTAAATCGTATTCATGCTGTTTAACCCTTCTTTGCATGAGTTTTTCTTTTACAATTGTGTTTTTTTATACATATATTAAATATTAGACACCAGAAGTTTTAACATAGATTTTTAACTTTGTTTAGCAACATAGTTCACGGGAAATTTACTGCATTAATATTTCTATATAAATATAGTGGTGGAGAAGAAGTGATTTATTTATTAAAAGTTAAATAAAAAGTGATGGAAATTTACACCACTATGCAATTAAGGGTTAAACTAATTTTGAGTGTTTTTTAATATTAGTAGTACAAAATGTAAAACAGAAAAATCCAGTATACTTCACTTTAAAATATTTAACACATTAACCGCCGTATGAATAAAATACGATTCATACTACATTTTTTTTCAAACGTTTTGTGAATCCTATTTGATTCGCATTACAATTCGTGTTTCGGGCTTCAATGTTCACCCGCGATTCATATCTAAACTAAATGCTTATGGGTAATAGAAAAGCGGGGCCGTTTAAAAAGGTTTATATAGTTAGTGTGGCAGATTTTCAACTACATGTACACAATGCTTCCAAATTATGAACATTGGATATAGTGATATATTTGGTTTGTAGTAAGTACTTTACATAAAGACAATAAATTGGCACACTATACACATATTGAGTGTTCAAAATATGGGCGCTGTGGCTTATTATAAGGGTTTTATTTTTGCTCAATTTAGGTTAATTTGCAACATATCTAGGTAAATATAGGTAAACGCATATATAACTGTTCATACGAGTCATGAAATGCAAGTTCGAACTTGTTTGAAGTGCGAATCACGTGTGCACCGCGCGGCCCATCAAACAAAAAAAAAAAAATATCCGAAGCCAAGCCAGTGTACATGTTATTTGCACTTAATAAATTTATTTAGCTGCATAAAGTACATAAAAAATCCTGAATTATGATTATTTGATGCAAAACAAACTGCAAAACAAAACAAAAAGTTAGTTCAAATACCCCCTTTTTTTTTTTTTTTAACATTCGTGGGGTCAATGTGTTAATTAATCTTTCGGCGTTAAATATAGAAACTAATTCCAAAATTTTAAATGATTTATGTTTTTCAAACTGCTGTGCAATAAGCATATGTACGGGGAATTGAAGCAAGAACGAAGTAAAGGATTCATTAATCTTTATTATTACAGAGGCACGTTATCGTAATTATTCCCCTTTCCAATTTATTAACCAATAAATGTTGAAAATACTGCACTTAATTAGAAAAAGTTTAGTTCGTCTCAACTAATTATTCTAGGAATGATTACTAAGAACTTTTTAAAATTTAAAATTAGCGTATTTTACCACATGTTATAATGCAGTTAAACGCTGAATTTTCACGATACATGTAGATATATGGTTTCAATCTAATTTTAAAATATTAACTAGTCGTATTATAAATGTATTTCATTATAGTAAGTGATCGCCTAAACGTTACAACGTTATTGGAAAAACAGATTTTTCATTCTGTGGAAAGGAAAATATTATATTTAATAAAAAAATTCAAATTGGCACCTCCTCCAAAAGAGTGTGCTGTTTATATTACTTACTGATTGACCTCCAATGAGTATACAAAGGGCTGTAAACACATCTGATTTTCGAATACAACTATTTCCGAATGGAAATATAATATGAAATCGGAGAATTCCTGCTTAGATAAAACAAAATGTCTATTAAAAAATAACGGAATTCAAATATGCGGAGAATTGGCAATTCTGTATGTATATATATATATATATATATATATATATATGTGTGTGTGTGTGTGTGCGTATATATTACAAAATTTAAAATTCCAAATCCTATTAAATTTATTGTATACAAAATTCCTTTTGTTAATATTCTATTTACAACCCTAGTTTATAAAAATATTCCCTTTTTTAAAAGTATTCCAATACTGTCCGTATTTAAAACCTTTGTTTATCCTAATCTACTTAATTTCACTTTTATTTCCCAACAAATAAGGTGTATAAAACACATTTCATAAAAATATTTCTTCTTAAAAAAAACCTATTTTCTAAAATTCATTATTATATTAAATATTTCCTATTTATTCCCGCATTTAAAACTGTTTTATTTATTTTAATCTGTGTAAATTCACCAATATATCTTTCCTAATAGTCTAAAAATTCATTCTTTTAAATTGTTTTCGTAATACGCAAAAACTGAAACTTATTCTTTCAGTTTCCCGCATTTTTTAAAATTTTAATACGATGTTCTGGCAAATTCTTTTCCCGCCAAAAGCTAAGAATTGTATACATTATATACTACGATTGCACAATATTTCTCAATAGTACGTAACTTATATGATGTAAATGCAACATATATATAGTTACATATATATTTATATATATACATACATACATATAGATATAGATATATGTATATACAGAAGATATATTATGCATAAATATCGTACTTTTTGCGACAAATTGACTCTATTGGATAGTCTTGATTCTTGGCTATTGCTCTGGCTCAAATTTTCCATAATTAGTAGAATTTTTTTTAAACAGCAAAGCCAATTTTCTTTTTCACCTATTAAACGACTTTCCAAATTATTTTCAATATTAGTCGAGGACATCTTTCTAACGTTTGTTACAAACCAACAAACCAACAAACTCCTTGTTGGAGAAATGAAATTATTTGTGATACCACTGAATGAAGAAGGTCTTTACTTAAGTTACTATAACAATACAAAACAAAACACGTTTTGCAAATAAATGTAAGAAAAATCCGGACGAAACAGGTTCAAGAATGTAGAGAAGATTTTCCAAAATATCCAAGATTGCTGCTGTATTTTGTTATAAATCTAAATTAGAAATTAAAAAAAGTATAAAGTAAAGCTAAAAAGAATTCCCTCTCAAGCACGTAGGTAAACGTTGGACTCAACGGGTTTAAATACCTCCCATTAAACATGGAACATTTAATACAATGATCAAAGTTAAGATAGTCTACTAATAAAGTGCAGATCTTGCGTTTTATTTGGAAGTGGTGATCATAGTAACTTTGGTGATCATAGTAAACAATAAATTGAGTCTCTTGTAAAAAACCGGCAACATGCAAAAGGACCATTTGAGAAAGATATAATACTATCAAAATGCCATCAAGTGAACGACTTTTTTGTATTGGATAAAAAATTAAAATGTCATTAAAGTAAACAGTACAGAATATACAAACATCCTTCTAGAAAATCGCAAAAAATCTCTGCCATATTGTGTATAGTTAGTTTGTGCGATCATCAAGAAACCTGTTTTGAGAGGTAACCCTGATTATGAGCCTATCGGAATCACTGATTATCTTCACAAATATGGCATTTTCATAGCTCTTCTGATACCCGTTCTGCAGATGAATATCGTAAAGTCATTTACAAAATCAGACTTCGAATCAATAGGTCTATGAACACATCTTCTATTCAAAATGAATTTATTGAATTAAGTGGTAAGTCATTTCAAGAAACTGTAATGATGTAAATCAAAATGAGAGGCAAATATATTTATAGGCTTTGGCGAATGAAGTAAACACGTGTGAATATACCCGAAAAAGTCATTATGAGCTTACAGGGACATAATAATTTCTTAAATGGAAATAATTGGTAAACTTGCTTTTCACTCGAAAATGATCTATTGGATTTCTTAGTCTTTTTAATAACATTATTTTAAAATGTTCCTTTTGATTTTCCTTTCAAATCACATCTTATAATCACATAAATGTGTTTGAATTATGCATTTAAGAAAAGCATTTCAGTTTTGTTTTACCTATATAGGGATGAGTAGAATAAGATAACTGAAAAATCCATTGCTTAGTCACAGAACCCACTTATAAACAAAAACTACACCTATGCGCTTGTTCACACTTTTATTAGCAAGATACTATAGAACTAACTTTCGTAGACGAAATTTCAATTTTATAAGTAAAAGACATAAATAAAATCGAGCTGTTAATGGGCATAGCTTAGTCATACTTATCAGTCAACTGTTGCACATTTAGCCAATAAATAATCAGAAACGGGAATAAATTCTGTCTCATTTTAAGAAATCCACGTAAAATCATGTGACTCTTCCTCAATGGACTTTTGTACTTTGCCTTGTTAAATCGACCGTTAAGAAGACGCCATTCACGAACAGTGAGACATTTGAAAATTTTCTAAGAGGGGTGGAGGGAAATTAAAATTACTGTGCTAAAGAAAGTAATATACTACCGTCAAAAATTCGAGCCAAATCTATAGGAGAGTCCTGTTAAAAATTTCTGCTTAAAGTCAACCCACAAAACCCGACCCGAATGCGATGTACTTCATCCCCAACATGAAATATTCAAACCCGAACCCAAAATGAAATAGAATTAACCCATAATTTTATACAATTATGGAAAAATAGTCTACAATTTCATCTCTAATATAAATTTTATATTTTTTGTATAAAAATGAACGCATATACCCTTATTAATATTAAAATATATTGTTTCTTTTTATTTTGAAAATATTCAGGACTTCCTTTTGAATAGTCGGGTCAATCCGAACCTAAACCACAACGAATAAAACAAATAGTATCAACTCAACCCGACACTGTTCGAACCGCGGTTTGGGTTGTATTCGGGTAAAATCAGGTTACCCGACCGGATTCAGGACTCTAGTCTATGAAAAAGAGTCAAGACTATCTATTCATTAGAATAAAAAAAGTGGGAATAAATAGGAATTTTATGTATAGAAATTGACTGTAACATACGTTTCTTTAAGGTGCGAACGGTATATTACAGTTGAAGCAAAGAAAATGTTCATTTACAAGATTGTAAAAGAGACTACAATGAAATTGTTTCTTGACAATGCTTGGCCCCATTACTGTTAACACGACAAAGAAAAATTACTAACACCTCGTTGGAAAGTTATTTGTCATTTGCCGTATAATCGATGCATTTCACCTGTCCCGATAGATCGAAAAGTTTTAAGTATTTTCAAAACATCCAGATATTTGAAAAAAAAAAGTAAATATCAACATGCGTTTTTATTTTACTTAATTTTATTTTTGATTCCGATATCCAAATGTTGAGAGATTAAACAATGGTTAATGCTTTTTATTCATTTATAATAAAGAATTCTGTAATAAATGTTAAATGATGATGTAACTACATATTCATTTAGTTAAAGAGAAATTATTATAATTTTAGAAAATAATAGAATTTTTCATAAAACGAAAATTAAGGTTATTATTGAATATTGTTCGTTGAAAAAAATTATATATTACGTTATAGTTCAGATCATCAACATTACATAAATGAACACTTATCCAGAAAAAAAAGAATTCTTCACAAGTTTTCCGCCTATAATCGCAAAAAAAAAAAAAAAAAAAAAAAAAAAAACGAAATGAAATTTATTATTAACTGGTACGGAACGTAGTATGCTTGGCAAAATTTTGTAATATTACAATTAGAAAAATAAATATTGAAGTTTCAAAAATCGATTAATAGTTTTAAAAACTTATTTTTATTAAAAATATATCAATTTCCGGATTTCAAGTGATCAGGACGGAAAAGTTTAACTAGCTACAATTCTCGATTTCTAATGTTAAACCAGCTTTCTACATCTTTTTAATGTTTCTCGGAAAAAAAAAATACATTTTTGTAATAAATTTTTGGTTTTTTGGTTATAATAAATTTTTGGCTAAATAATAGGCTTTACATAAGTATATTCTTGTATGCGATATCTAGAACATTTTTAATTTTGAAATATTTTTTAATCACTTAAGTGGCTAATTCAGTGCCGTCGAATTCATTTATAGTTATTAATTTTAATTAAAACTAAAACAAGAAAAAATAAAATTCACATTTTTAATAAAATTTTAAAATTACATTCTTAAAGGTTTTTTATATAACTATTCTGTTAGGTACCGTATTATGGAATTTGTATACTATAATGAATGGGGATTATTCGTCATAAACATTTGAGTGGTTATTAATCAAATGAAAAATTTAAATTTATAAACATGAAAATAGTGTTTTAATAAAAATGGGAATACTCTCTTTTGATATGATTAGGCTTATTTTGATTAAAATATATTGCATTTATATTTTAAAGTAAATGTCAATAGAAAAAAAATATAAAGTATTTGAATTTGAAGGAAATAAAGTACAGGTTAAGGAAATAAAGTAATATTTTTTAAGTAAAAGGCATATAAAACACAAAAATGCCTTTTTTTATTTTACAATATTGTGAGTTATGAATTTGAAACTATTAACACACTTAAAAATAGTAAAGCGTTTGTACAAGAATCTTAAAAGGCAGGAAACCAACGTTAAAAATACACAAATAATACACAAAAAGCAGCAAACAGCTGTTTCGAATCCACAATCGAGATTCTTCTTCAGTGCGACAAATAATGTTGGTCTCTTCAACATAAGTTCAACTTTTGTTCAGCCACCAAAATCCAAAAATTTTCTTCTAACCTTGATCGTGATTTTTAAAAAGCTTACCACATCATTAAAAATTATCACTCCTTAGTCAATGTTTTATCGAGTACTCTTGATTTTCCAAGTATTTGGAAAGCATTAATTTAATTTTCCTTTTTTGGTTTTCTTTTGTTTCTTCCGTTCTTCGGTACATGTCTCTACTCGTCCACTCAGTCGTTTAATGCTACTTTCTTCTCATTGGATACTTTTTGGCGCGTTCTCTACCCGCATCTTATATATAAGCCACCGCCTCTCTGTCGTTTTGCCCCTTCAATTTCCTTACTAGTAGTTAGTTAAAACTACAGCTATACCATTTCACTTTCTTCCCAATTTTTAAACTCTATCCTTAATCTCTTTCACTTTACTTTATTATTCCAAATTTACTATAATCTCTTTTCTTAGTTTTACATCTACCCTTTTTATTGTAATTGTTCCTTTATCTTGTAGTTCATACTACATCTTAACTTTCCCCAACGGTTCAATTTAATAAAGGACACTCTACTCACAATAAACTGGGCATTAGTTTTTTTGCAACTCAGAAACCCCTTAACCGACATCAACTGTTCGGCAACTGTTCGTTTTGCCCAGTCTTGCTTTTTGTAGCACGTTGTGCTTTCCTCTCTATCTCAGTGAAGAAGAATCTCGCTTGTGGATTCGAAACAGCAATTTGCTGCTTTTTTGTGTATCATTTGTGCATTTTTAACGTTGGTTTTCTGCCTTTTAACATTATACATATTATTGATGTTATATGACATTAAACTACAAATTTATACTTGCATTCACACCATTCATTCAAATATGTATTTGAAAATTAAGTATAAATAGTAGAAAAAATATGTTTTCAAAACATATACATTTTATAAACAACTATGCATAAGTCGGGTACTAAAATACGTTCATTCTAAATAATGTAGTAGTTTTGCATGAGCTTCTTAGCGTCTTTCAGAAACACTATTTCTCATATTAGGACTATCTCTGAGAACTTATGAATATGTTAGAGAAAGTCTTTATTGGAAATTCAGGACATTCGACGAAAATAATTTGTAAATATTAAATAATGAAAGCGCAGATGCATTGCAATAATTTTGAATTTTACAAAATAGCTGATTATAGTAGATATAATAAAAATTTACATATATATATATATATAATGAATAAATCTTAAATAATTTTACAACTTCACAACTAATTAATTTAAGCATTATGTGATATTCATTATCTTGTGCGTCTTAAATTGAATATTTCTTGGTGTTTAATCAACATAAGTAAACATGGAATGTGAAACGTGGAAAATTTTAATCCTAAAATACTAAGCGTCAAATGTTATTGTTATTAAATGTTGACTTTGCAAAAGAACACTAAACAAATGCAAGGGAACAATTTATCGTAAATTGAAGCGCCTTAGAAACACAGATCCGATTTATTTTGTATGTTTAATATAGCATCTTTAATTGGCTTATTATTGAAACTATCAGAACATATTTGGAACAGAATCATAATAGAACTATAATTTGGAATAGATTAAACTTCTAATCTTAAAACAAATAGCTCATTTTAACACTTGTAGTGGATTTAAAGATTTGACACTTCATTAAATAAACTTTTTTATAATTTTTACTGTATATAATTACGACAGTTTCTAATTAGCAAATTAGGCTTCCATATGGCTGGTTTTACAGTCTATCAATGAGATTTAGACGTACCGGTTCAGATAACAGAAGTTTCATAAAATAGTGGAGAGTCTTTTTTGTATTAGATAATCTTTCCAAAAAAAAAAAAAACTTCAAAGATGCATTTAAAAAATATATAAATTAAAATTGGAGGCTTCATTTATCAGTATCTTTGAAGGCAATCTAAAATTTCAAAGGGAAGCCCATGTAACACGTGCCTTTTCAGCATTTAGATACAACGGTCACTTGAGAGTCACAATGTGACGAATTTAAGACATCACTAATTAGTCACCGTAGTGACTGCGACATTTGGGACAATTTGTGCTATCGAAATGACTGGCATTGACTATGCTCTTAGGATACATGCAAACGTTTTATGAAATAAATAAACTCCAATTTTTTTTATTAAATTAAATATTTATTTAGAGTGGAAGGTTCTAACAGCCAACAAAATAGACAAGTGTAATTCTTTTTTGTTTGTTGAGATAGAAAGTTACAAAATTCGATTACGATTTCTTCTTTAAAGAGTAAATATAAAATATGATAAATGTTGCTTGATCAAACAAGAAGTTTGCGAAAATATAATGTAGCATCTTACTAGTTACTCACGATTCCGAAAAGCAGCATTTCTAATCAGGAACCTCAGAAACCAATAGATTTCTGAAATTTAAACAACCATCTTTAAAACAAATTTCTCTTTTCCTGTACGTAATATACAGAAATGTTACAAAATAGTTTTCACCGTATATTAATCAGTAATCTTAACATGACACCAACACAAAATATTGGTTTTTAGGATGCTATAAATTCTAACATTTTCAGCTGCATAACAGTTTATACAGGGTGATTTTTTTTAAGTTGTAAAAGTAAAACCCTATAACAAAAGAACCACTGATCCAAATGACCGGAAATTTCACCAGTTTGCTCCCAAAGCAATGGGGATTTTTTAAGGCGTGGCTAAAAAAACTTAAAATCGCACCGAAAGATGGCGCTGTATATGCAGTAAAGTCGGGAGAAGAGCTTGCGCAAGACACACGCACAGTGGATACTCTTCGCTTTGTTGTGGAACATGCGATTTCATGTTTCCAACTCGTACCTGAAAACATTGGACAGGACATTGAAACTCTTATGAGTTAGTTACGCAGTTCTGTACGAATGTTTTATTCCATATTTTTATTTCGTTCTGTTTCTGTAGGTGTTTGCAGTTCCTTTTCCCAATTATTCATTCTGTATGTTTTTGATATGCGTAATAAAGTTTTCTTTTTCTCAAAGTACCGTACATTGTTTTCCTCCCACTGACGGTATTATTTGTTTCTGTTAACTTACAGTGCCATCTGTTTGGTGAGATTTTAAGGTTTTTTTTTTAATCATGCCTAAAAAATTCCCATTGCTTGGGAGCATACTGGTAAAATTTCGGGTCATTTGGATCTGTGGTTCTTTTGTTAATGGGTTTTACTTTCACAACTTAAAAAAAAAATCACCCTGTATATGCAATAAGAAAATAATCGTTCATTTTACTCTATTAATTTTGCAAGTTTTGTTTGTTGAACATGAAAATGTTTACTTTAGATTTGATAGCGTCTAAAAAGCCTATATTTTGTGTTGATAGGTAGCGAGGTTGAGTTTACTTTTTACTACTGCATATTAAGAACTGTTTCGAAATTTCTTGAAAATTACTTGTAGTAAAAGAGACTTTTATAATTCTTCTTTAAATCTTCGAAGCTAATGGTTTCGGAGCATTATGAAGGTAAAGAAATGCTTTTTGGAAGTGTAGGTAACTTTTAATAGCCTAATATTATATTTTAGTAAAATTTCTTTCTAGATTAAGAAACATTTGTTTTTTGATTTTTTTTACATTATATAGCCAGAAAAAATTTTAGGCAATTAAAATTTCATAAAATAGGTTAATTTTGTGCCCAAAAGTTATAAAATGAAAGCCAGGAAAAATAAGTGCATCAAAATTATAAATTATAACATGTAAAAGGCAATATATATTAAAAGAAAGGGATTTTAGCTAAAAAAAAAAAATTAATAAAATTTGACAAATAAACGCATTAAAAAAAAACCTCAAAATAGAAAATCTATTTTTATTATCGAAATAACTTTATCGAACATACTTATACAATTACATTAAAAAACGTAATGAAAGTAAGAATTGTTATAATAAACATCAAGTTAATGGTTCTGCGTCAATTATTCGCACATGTTGACGTAACAAGTACCATCGTGGAACAATTATTCATCGCTCACAGTTCATTGCAGCGTCAATTCGTTCTGGCGTCATTTCGTCGTGGCGTCAATTCATCGCAGCGAAAATGTTTTTGAAGGTGATGATGATAAAATTAAAGTTAATTTAGCAAAATTAGTAAAAGATAATTTATTTCATTTTTTTTTTCGGAAATAGAGAATTTTAACTAACATTTTAAAGGCAGATTTTAGATGCACTTTAAAATATTTATATAAATACATTTATCCTTTTACTGCTTTACACTAATAATATCAATCATTAAAATAGAGAGGATATTTTTATATGCGGTTTTTGGGAAGTTCCTGGTAAAGAAATACATGTTTAATACACTAGTCAGCAAGTGATTCAGCACCCAGAAAGTGATTTCTTATCATCATCGCCTTCAAAAATATTTTCGCTGAGATGAATTGACGTCGCGACGAATTGACGCTGCGATGAATTATGTGCGATGAATAGTTCCGGGATGAATTGTTCTGAGATGAATTAACGCTGCACCCAAACTAATGAATTAATATAATGTAAAAGAAATAATTAAAATAATTAAAACAAATAATTAAATTTCAATATTAAACGACATCAACAAAATTTTTTTTTTAAATATAAGTTAAACATAAGGTAAGTATAGCTTAAGTTAAAGATTTCAATGTATTGCAAATGAAAACTACTTTTTTTTCCTGTTTGTTTTACGAACATTTTTCTAGGGAACGTATTTACTCTGCCGCTGAAAAAATTCTGAGTGAAACTTAAGACCTACATAAATATTTTTCTGATCTAGACAAAGAAATGTTTTCATATAGATAATATTTGTAAAACAACTTGACTAAAGTAATTTAATGTAATCCTTTAGACACTGTAAACAATGTATTTCAAAAGCTCTGGTGTTTAATGTTGGAAATAAACTCTCGAGAAAAACTGATATATTTTAACCAGTAAAACTCATTAAAGAATTTTGTAATTTTATTAATATTAAGTACTCGAACTATTTCATCAAACTATGTGTTATTTTAAGAAAAAGGTTAACATGAAGTATTTGCTTTTTAAAACACTTCACCTATTTTTATTAGTCTGAAGAAATACTATGACATGAAACCGCATTGGAAAACAAATTAATAAGGTCAAGGTTTCTGTCAGAGTTAATCTAAATATTAACCAGCATATTTAACGCCTAATATACGGCTAATAACTAACTTACACACACATAGTAAATAAATAAATAAAAATATATATTTGTGTCTGTATTTGCGTGAGAAAAACGTCCGACATCAGAACTCGATTGACCAAGAAAGAAAAAAATCCCAACATGATGTTAGATTATGTTAGCAACAGTATGGTATTCCTTTATTTTTTTTATACAGGGCTTAGCTGAGTTGTGTGGTTTAGTTTAATGAGAGAGAGCAAAGCTGCTTCTCCGTTATGTTGTTATTGCTGAATCGTGTTAGCTCACTCTCACTATCCATTGTTTATTTCTCCATGTGTTTAATTGAATGTTATCTTCTTCAAATCCAGCATGAACAATTGAAATATTGTTGTTAAGTAGTTTTAATTTTTACTATTCTACGCCCCACTCCACCCACACACGCATATATATATATATGTTATATAAAAATTTATTTCCTTCGTATCCTTCCATTTTATTCGCATTAATATTTTAAAATTAATCTAACTTCTCTCATAGTCAGTATTTCCTTAATTCTTAATAATATCTATTCCTATTTAAAGTCCTTTTAAAAGTAAATATCCGTATATTAATAATTATCTTATTCTAAATCTTAATCTAAAATTTTAAGTACATTCGTAGCTTTTATCAGCTCCCCAATCTATAAAATTCTGAGACGCGTTCTCATTTCGAATGTTTTTTAAAAGCCATTTTCTTCTTCTTATTATTATTATTGCTCTGATTTTTTCGCGCGCTTGGGATTTTAACTTCAAAATTTCTCCGCACCCAAGTACGGTATTCTTTACCGTCTTAGCTCCTCCTTCGCACCTCATTTGCTGGGCTGGAGCTAGCTTCTCACTCATTGGGTTGTGCGCTCGTGACGTAATTTCTGTATATCTCCGCGGAGAGAACAAAACTCGCCCACACCGGTCGGAGCACAAGATTTTTGACGTTTTTGGAAGTCTAAACAAATATGTGTCTGGTATTTTTATGTCCGTAGAATATTCAACTGGCCCAGTAACATCTTAATTCAATGAAGTGAAGCAACGTTAACCCGAGGGCTATAAGTTTTTGACCTTTGGGAATTGTTTCTGTGTTGTTCGTCTTCTAATAAAATTATTTGTCTGGAGATTGGCTGGATTTATTGGAAAACTTTGGTGGACTCATTTCATTGCCTTCTACTTCGCCATACTCGCTAATATCGACTGCAACTTGCTATATCGTTGAAGGACTGCAATCTTTTCATCGAATATTATTCATCGTAATATCTCAACCTCGTCAAAATGCTACATATATATATATATATATATATATATATATATATATATATATATATATATATATATATATATATTATATGTACATACCCATGCCACGTAAAAGGTGAAAACATTTTAATAAAACATTTTTCAATCTTCAAAATGTGGATGCATTTTTAGTATAAATAAAGAAATCTAAAACTTAAAAAATATTCTTACTGCAGTATATATTTTTAAAATAAGTAATAATAAATAAAACTTTTGTAAAAACAATATAAAATTTACCTATAGAACTTTGTGAAGGTAGTTAAAGTAATGCAAAATTACCCGTTTAATGGTAAATAAGGGGATTCTTTCATCGTAGAATTTTCTTTAATAGAATATTTTATTAAAGGTGTAAAAATGGCAAAAAGGGTGAAAAGGCTGGTCCAAGAAGGAAAAAGAGTTTATGTAAAATATAAATGTTTCATCTTGCGTGTAGCATATTCATACTTGTATTTCCAGAGGGAAAAGGGGGCACATGTAAACAACGTCCATTTCATCTAAAGCATGAGATAAATATGTTTCAAAAATTAAAATTGTCAATTGTTTATATTAATTCTACCATCTATTGACAATTTTTAAAAGATTGTATCTGATGCTAATTAGATGAAATGAGCATATGCCCATTTTTCTCCTACCATTTGAAAATAAGTTATAAAATAAACTCTTAATTAACATTAAAAACTACAAAAATGTTCTTTGAAGTAACACTTTTTTCTGAAAGACATTCTAGAAAAACTCGTTAAAAATACGAAAGTTCTTTTGTAAAGTTTTAAGGACATTTTAATGTAATAACGCACCATATAAAAATAATTCACTTTGTATTTTAGCCCAATATTTGATCAATATTCTTTCAGGTTGACACGTACATTAATGCACGAATTATTACTTTGTTTTGTAAGTTTTTAAACTTACATTAAAAACATTTGTTACTTTAAGTGCATTTTTAAAATAATTTGTCAAATGAAAAAAAAATTAAGCAGAATATTTGTCATAAATTGAATAAAAATTTTTTACAAAGAGCGAAGAAAGTATCTCATTGAAGTGATTTTTCAAAACTGTTTGATGATGAAGATGTTTTAAAAATTCCTTTTCATTTGTTTCGAATATTTTTCAAAAGAAAACGTAAGATATTTAAATATATATTTAAATATCTAATATATAATATTTAAATAAATAGAAATTAATTGATAGGTTTTTAAAAGAAAATCTGAAGTCAGTTTACCTTTACAGCAAAGAATATCCAAAGAAGAAATTGTGTATTTTGATGATATATTCCGAGTTATGAATAAATAACCGCAATAATTTCGATAGTTTTGAAATGCATAGAAAACAGTACAATGTATAGTGATGGGCGATAACGATATATTTTATCGATTTTATCGATAGTATGAACAACTTGATTTTATCGGTATGAACAATTTTTTTTTTCAAATTTTTCATTCAATTAATTGTTATTCTAATTCTTATCCGATATTCGATCCGATTTTATCAAAAATCACCTGAGATATGAACAATTGGAAGATTCATTTCGCAGGAATAATCCCATGAGTAGTTTCGCAACTAGACAGAGGATGGGGCAAGTTGGGATGGGGAGGTTGAAAATAAGAGAGGGGGTAGATTAACCAGATGGACATGGATACATGATGTGGATCAAGATGAGCCTAAGAATATAAGGTAAAATCATAAAAGATGGTTTTAGCCATAATAGGCGCTCCTGGTGGTAGAGGACAAACATTTTATTCCAAGAAGTCAGAGCATGAATGTCAAAGATATACTAAGTTTTATGTAAAATGGTTGAAGATAATTCCAATTTGGAAAAGGAATGAAAATTAAAAGCGCCCTCTGTCGGCGAAAATTTAAAAACCATTTCCTATAATTAACTTAAACTTTTAAACTTTCTTCCTTCATTCTAACCGTGTTCCTTTTTTTACTCACAAAAATTTTACTTATAAACGGAATTTTTTATTGCACTGAAAAATCTCTGCACAAAACTAAAAACTGAAAAACTTCTTGATCTAAGCAAAATATTTTCAAATGTTAAAGTTTCAAATGTTCAAGTGTCAAAGGAAGTAAAGGATAGCGAGAGAATTTAATACAATCCATACTAATAAAATATAAAAAAACAGCTTTGTTTATTTTATTAATAAAAATGACTTTGGTCATCAAACGATGCTATATCATCGATATTATATCATCAAACGATGCGATAAAAAAAATTAACAGGAAATGTTTGCCCTTTAAACATCACCTATCTTAATCGCAATGAATAAAAAAAAAATATAACATAAAAAGTATATAGGAAAATTAATTGATAAGTTTATCGTTTCTTTCAGTGAAGATTCTAATTATTATCCTACCTTAAGATAAGATTTTTTTTTTAGAATTATACTGATAGAATAATGTAGTTAATTTTTTTACTGTATTTACTACGCATCATAAAAATAAAAACAAATTAAATTAATTTTTTTAACCTAATAAAAAAATATATATCTTCAACAGAAAATGAAGAAGTAAAAATAAAGAAATAAAGAAATATATGCGCTTAAAATGTTTCATTTTTGCAGTTTCACAACCAGTTGGTATATTTTAGCAAGCTTAGTAAGGTGTATAATTAACTGTATTGTTCGTGTAACTCGTAAACAGTTGTAACAACAAAGAATAATTTGCACTTTTATTTATAATTAAGGTCTAAGAATATTAAAATGTTGTAATGTCACCAGGAACACACCTGTATACATATTATTTTTATAATTCTGGAATATCAGGAAGTGAATGAAAAATCGATTACAAAATTCCATCTTTAAATACATGAACCAATTTATCTAAGATAAGAGAGTGTGCAACTAACCTATTTAACGGCTGAGATTCTTTCATCATGAAAGTTTCTTTAAAAAATATTTAAATAACGGTTTTAAAACGGATTAAAAATGTGCTGATCTACATGCAAAATAATATTTTACGTAAAATATAAAATTTTTAGTGTACATATATTATTTTCATATTTCTATTGCTTCTTCACTTACAAAGAAGCAATAAAATAAATAATTAATTAATTTTAGTAACACTAAAAGTTTTGAAGCAACATTTTCTTTGTTTCAAAGTGTTCTAGAAGAACGTATTAAAAATTGCAAAGTCTTTCGTAATATTGCACGACATGAAAATATTTCCCAAATTATTTTAGCAATATTCATATTCAGTGGTTGGAGTATCATAGTTGATAATTATTCCAACAGAGCGAAAAATTCCGGGACCAGGACTTGAACCCGGGTACTTTGGCTTGCCGTGCCAACGCTCTTCCTACTGAGACACTTACAAAGAAGCAATAAAATAAATAAATAATTAATTTTAGTAACACTAAAAATTTTGAAGCAACATTTTCTTTGTTTCAAAGTGTTCCAGAAGAAAGTATTAAAAATTGCAAGGTCCTTCGTAATATTGTACGACATGAAAATATTTCCCAAATTATTTTAGCAGTATTCATATTCAATGGTTGGAGTATCATAGTTGATAACTATTACAACAGAGCGCAAAATTCCGGGACTAGGACTCGAACCCGGGTACTTTGGCTTGCTGTGCCAACGCTCTTCCTACTGAGCTATCCAAACGATATCCTGGCTGGCATAATTCACATCTTATTTGTTGGACATGGATGGAACTGAAGCGCTAATTTTATTCATCCGAGCTATAACTATAGCATTTTACATGTTGAATGTGATACAACTCCTGTATACCCTGTAATTAGATCATTTGAAAAGCAGGAAGAGATGAAAAACTTCCACAGATACTTAATTATCATATCATTGCACAACATAACCATAAAAATCAGATTATTGCAAATTCAGCCTCATTTTTGAAATTTAAACAGATGACAGAATAGGTAGCTCATTCACGCACAAATGTTAGAATTTAAGGAACAGATGTGTTACACTCACGCACCGATGTTTGGCGACTTTTTGGTTGAATTTTCACGCCCGCGCCAAACCAATAACTTAATACAATAGCTAGGTTGCCATTAAAAGAAAAAAATACCCTAAATTTGGCGAAATTTTCCCTTTTTATAACCAATTAAAAAAAGAAAATCTGTGCGTGAGTGTATGACATCATAGCCTAATTTAGAACAACAACACGATCGCACGCAAAATCTCTAAAACTCACTTGATTACAGAGTACCTTCATAAAATAACAGCTAAGCATTGCTACAAGTTTAAATGTTCAGAATGCATTTTGTAAATGTAACTTTTATAGAATATCCATTAGCAAAATAAGAATTTACGATTTACATAAAGCTTATTTATTTATTTATTAATTTTTGAATGTGCAATTTATTATTTTTTTAGATTTGTAAATATAAAATAGAAAGAAATTAAATATTTCTAAAGAAAAAATAGCAATGAATTTAACTGTGAAATTTCCCAGGAAATCAGATAAAATGTTATTTAGCATCGAAAACGTGAAACACATGTAGTAAGTGTACTAATATTTTTTCTGTTTATTGTTAAATTTAAAAAGAAACAAAACGCGAGAATTAAAAACAGTATACGTAAACCAAAATGTCAAGAAAATTCATATATTATTTATAAGGAATGTTGGATAAAATAGTTAATAAAGAAGTATAAAGAATATGGGAACAAGTATGGAATTTTCAAATAAAATATTTTAAATGTTACGATTTAAAATGAAACGCGAAAAGAAATAATAACATATTGTCTTTTATGATAACATATAAATATGTACGTATATGGATTTCCATTAGAACACACTAGAACTAATCATTCGATAAACAATGTTTGCAAGCGAATTTTACCATGGCATGCTGTTTTTTAACAAATTAAAATTCCATCATAATGAAATTTCAGTTTAGTATAAATATATTGATGGTTGCTTACAATACACTCTAATAGGACATGACTGTGTATTATATTTTCCGTAGCATAAAACATATTTGTAATGGTGGAGGAATTTAAAAACATATTATATACCATTCATTTTTATCAAATATTTTAGTTATCAATTAAAAGTGTTCCTTTTTTGCTATCACTACCATTGATTACTTTAAGCTTCACTAAATAGAATCTATCTTATGATAAACAATCGGAATTATTTTTTGCATTTCTATTCACTGAAAATAGTTGTTTTCCAATTTTTCTAGACGTTATTATTTAGAAAATATATATTTTTAAATTTTACATAAAAGATTATATTAAATAGCACTTCTAATACAATAACAATTAAAATAGGATTTTCACATTAAATGTATCTTTATTATGTATGTTCAAGTAGAATAAAGTCATTTAATATAAACATAGGTCTATATTGTCAAACTACTGGTATTTTGCTTCATTAAATCAGGAGTCACTTTTCACGTTTGATATCTCGTCATCATTTTCGATAACGGAAACAATGCATTAGTTGCAGAATACTGGAAATTCGATGTACTACATAGCTTAGCTTAATGTTCAGAAGGAATTCCCATTGAAATAGTATTACGCTGTAATTCCTATTAGTAAGTCAGATTATGTAAGTGTCAGGTACAATGTTTTGATTTATTGATCTTGGGTGATACAAGGGATTACTGACACTCAAAACCATAAAAAAGTGCATTATCGTATATGACAAATTGTACAGAGAATTCTATGAATTTGTTCTCGATGTACTTTAGATCACGGTAGTTCGGAAAATGAAAAAAAAAATACATAATGTTTAAATTTATTAACGTCTAAATTAATTATGTTTTTGAGATGTAGAAACATTGCATTCCTGGTATCATTTATTATTATTACAATGTAATGCATCAATTATTTATTACACCATTCTTATGATATAATCTGAATTATGCATATATTTGAATTTATGTAATATTGCGATGGATTTTACTTCGTTATTTTCAAAATACATCATCGTAAATGTAATATAGCACTATGCCATTATACTATGTCAATATCGTTCGAATCCCTTTTCTTTGAATTACTGATTTCCTTTAAAAATAACACATTTATTACTAATTAAGGGATTCTCACGTGTGTGTGTGAACTTCGACAATACATCGTTATAGCAAAAGAGAAAACACTGAGTTTTGCGACGCAAAAATGAAAATTATTTGTGTGTAGGTTTTAAAAAAAGATAATGCTATAATAAAACATTTTACTATCTTATATCATGTTTAAAACTGTTGTTAAATATTTAAACGCATTATATTTTATTCATAAACTAGCAGAACCCGGTTTGCCCGTGTTAACCACGGGCATTTGAAGGGTAAAAATAATGCAAATGAAATATTATAAAAATATGGCGATCACAATAACATAGATCTGTGCATTTGTAACCATAAGTTGTTAAAACGAAAATTATTAAAAATGACCTTATTATGCCACAATCATAGTAAAATTCACCAACTTCATAAAGGAGAATACAGGTTTTCTTTGTCGCATGCAACACCCAAATAAATGATTTAGATGACAAGACTGAAAAAGACGTAAAATATGCAACCAAAATGGCGTAGCAGTTAGTAAAATTTTATTCCGTACGTCTTGAAAACAAAGCTTTTACTTTATAGATAGAAAGCATAAATTTCAGAAGAACAAGTGGTCTCCACTGATATAAATGTTATTTTTAAATAGAAACTTTACATTCATAAAATATAAACCTAAAATAATTACATGAAAATGATGTCATTTTTTAGATTCTTTTAGTCGTGATGTCAGTTATGAAATTTCGTTTGAAAAGTAAGAGAACTGAATCTCTACTTAATATAAATCGTGTAAAATGTAACCACTGCATCTAAAGTATTACACTTAGTAATGCAAAACACAAAAGTAAAACACTTTAAAGTAAAACACTTTAAAGTAAAACACTTTAAGTAAAAGAAATCAACAAAGAAATAAATACAAAACGTTTATTTAGATTCAGTTATTTCACACTGAAAGCGTATCACAGGAAGTAACGTCAGGATATTATACACCACTCTCCAAAAGTTAAGGTAAAACCAGTCTTTTGTGTCTAATTTGAAAACAAGTGAAGATAAAAACATGAAATTTGGAAGATTTGGTGCTTTAAACATTTATTTATCGAAATTTACTTAATTTTAACATCAAGCATTATTTTCAAATAAAAAATTGCATTATTTGCAAAAGTCCACTGTTTGATAAAAAAAATGGCAGTTTTTTGTGAAAAAATTAAATAAACGGATTTTAATAAGGCATGTGTTCGGTCCTCCTTGTAATGCATATGTGGCATCGACTTTCCATACAGTCAATTATGTTGTTAGATACTTGAAGGGGAAATAAAGCCCATACATGGAGCAACGCTTGTTCCAGCTCATTTAGTGACTTCGGAAAAGGACTTACGGCAGCAACCTGTCTGCTGAGTCAATCCTAAAAATGCTCTATCGGATTAAGGCCCGAAGATTGAGCTGTCCATTCCATTCGCTCCAAACCTTGATTATCAAGATATTCATCAACGACTCTAGCTCAATGCGATCGGCATTATCATCCAATAAGATTAATTCACCACCAAAAGCACCCCCATCCTGTGTGATAAACGAAGCAATGATCTTGTCCCGATATTTCACAGCAGTCAAAGTTCTTTTCATAGCACACATGGAGGTTACTGTGAACACCAGAGAGATTTCAGCCCAAGCCATGATTCCACCTTCTCTATAACCTTGTCTTTCAACAATGTTACATAGGTAGAAGCTGATGCATTGTTCTCTCAGCCATACTCAACCTGCGGCCCGTGGGCCGTATGTGCCCCGTAGACCTTTTATGTGCGGCCCGAGACACATAATCATTAATCCATGTATAAAATTAATTGAGATGTGCATAAAAGGTATTTAACACTTGTTTTATATATTTTCATGGGAAAACAAAATCTGTTCTATTATTTATAATTGATTTAAAACTATGTTAAAACATCTTAAATGCTGTTTTTTTAGTCAAAATTTCTTTTTACATGCAGTCTTATTTGTGCTATAGTGTTGTATACATTTTTTTATCTTCAACACTAATCCAACATTGTTCCAAATTAATTAGATTTACACTATTTATTTCTACAATTAAAATAAAATAAAGTTTTAACTGAGCAAAAGATTGGTTTATTAGAGAAAATCTCATTCTTTTTTGTTTAGAACTTAACGATTTTGCATTGTTATATTATAACGTTTTATACTTATTATACAACTAATTCTGCTTTTTACTGTTGAATGTTTGTCTCATAAAAAATTGGCATCAAACATTTTGTACATAACTATTTCCAAACAAAGAATTTTGCGGCCTATTTCTATAAAATATATAATAGAAATCTACCACGAAGTTTATTTTTTGGAAATAGTGATGTTAAAATTTTTTGGTAACACTTCTTCTGCGACAAACTACCTGACAAATCCTACTGATGTTATATTGCTTTGTTATACTACTTTTGTTACCTATTATTTTAATTACACTTTTTTTACTGTCTGTTAAGAGTGTTGCGGCCCGCCTAACGTCGCAAACATGTGTTTGCGGCCCGCGAGAAAAAAAGGTTGAGTACGGCTGCTCTAGATCAATACACAAACTGAATCACTCTCCAAAGCAAACCTGGACTCGTCTGTGAACACTACGGAAGCGCATTGTTGTCTGTACCAGGTAACGTACTCTCTTGTCTAACATAAACGGGCACTTCTGTCTTGTCGATTAAAAGGGAGACATATAATGGGTCGTCTTAAATAGAGTTGTCAAATGCAAATATGTCAGTGAACAGTAGTAGAAAATATTGTCATCTCTGTTGCGTTAATGATCTGAAATCCTCTGAACCACAGTAGGTTCCTCCTCCTGCAGGCCAAAAGAGGTGTGACACGATCTTATGTAGGAATTATAACGTTTGAGTGGTCTGGAACAAGTCTTCTTGATTCTGATTTTTTTTTATTCAAATTGATCCCAGAGTCTTTGGACCACACTACGAGACACATTAAGATATCTAGCAGCACCAGCTTGTGATAACCTCATTTCCATCCATCCAGTTGCCCGCCATCTTAACGAATCAAATAAAAGACATCTCCTAGATATGGACAACACTATTTTAGCACCAACAATTCAAGATCAATAAGCATTAAAAATTTCACACAAATTACAAAATTGGGATAATCGCAATTTCCCCTTGAATGCCATATAAATGTCCAATTCTTAAATAAATAATAGATATGGGTATAAATATTTCACAATATCTTATTGAAGTTGCTTAACATCGTTCATATAAACCATATCTTTGTTATCATTCTTTTAATATTGATCGTTTAAAAACTGGTTGTGCCTGAACTTTGAAGACCAGTGTATTTTATTTATATTTTTCTCTGAGTATTTTTCTTGAATTTGGAATGTCTATATTATAGTAAATGTTTTAACTCCAAATACATTTAACTAAAGATTCTACGCCATTTTAACGCACTTATAGTATTTTGTTTTAAATTTCATGTACATAAAATGCGCATTATCTCCTCAGAATGACGTCATTTTTGGATTCATATAGCGAGTTAGTCTGAATTTTATTGGCTTATAAAAATATTGTCCATACGAAGTTTTTCTTTGTAATAAGGAAAGAAAAAACGCATTTTAAATAAATAGATTTATATAAACATAAATTGTGGCTGGTGGTTCAGAAAAGGGGTAAAGACTGGTCTGAGCAATTTTTAAAGTATCCAGCAATTTTGCCCTCGTTCTAAAACGTTTGTATATAAAATGTCGTGCAAATCGGTAAAATATTGTAGATTTGAATAAGGTGAAACCGCACTCGGATTTATATATATAGAACAAATTCTTACAAACTCTACTGTGAGAACCCTTCGTTATTCGCCACATCAAATTCATCAACGCTCGTTTCAACAATATCTCACGTTATGAAGTCATCGGACCTCATACGGTATTTTCTTTTATTGGAATATGTAAAGGACATTGTCTATAAACCACCTTTTTGAATTGCTTTCGAGTACAATGCACACGACTTGATGACTGGAATGTTAACTATTTTATTAGTTTTCTCACCAAAGGTTTGTACTTGTGCGACTTTATAGCTACAAAACAAAACAACAAAAAATAACAAGAAAAAAAAAGAAGCTAAGAAACATATTAAAACTACATTAAAAGTAGACATTTAACAAAATCGCACAAAATACTAGATAAAAGAACAACGTTTCTACCTTTACAAAGCCGTCATTAGTACAAAACAAGAACGAAAAATCATGCGTCACGCATAGATTATGTAACACTTTCCAACGCTTCCAAAATAATTTTACAAATCATACCGTTTAATAAGCTAAAATATAACATCTAAGTAATCCGAATACTTTTATTCAGCCCTGTATAGGATCTATAGATTTGTATATATACTACATAGGATGCTAAATTTTAGTTCAGTTAGGAAACGCGTAGCACAGTTTAAAATTCTCCGTCTGGAGTTAAATAATACGGAAATGTGTTCGCGAACTTTTTTGCTTCCCTGTATAGGATCTACAGAATTTATACACACAACGTAATAGACAAAAAGCGAGTTAAAATTAAAATCGCGTTCAGTAACTTAAAACGCACTTCCAGGAATTATTGTAAACAGACAGTAGAGAATTCTTTTGTGTGTCCCTGTAAATGAACGATGCTGTAAATGAACCCCTGTGTGTCCCCTGGGTGTCCCCTGGGACGTACGATAGAGGATATGAACATAGGATTCGTGTTTCAGTTGCAAGTTACTTGTAAGTTCGGTATGGAAGTCGATCGTTTTTTAACACTTTCCAACCTAGTTGAAAAGTGTTTTTGAAAAGTGTTTATGACTTCGGTTTGTCTGGCCGTCTGCCGTCTGCCGTCTGGCCGTCTGGCCGTGCTCTAACTCCCGCAAATATGCTCGGATTGCTCTGCAATTTTTATGTGTTATAGTCGTTATCTATAGCATGTTCCCTATTTCAACGGAAGTGTGTAGCACTTATAGTTTTTTTACAGGGACACTCAAAAGAATTCCATTACATTGCAGTCTATGGGGAAAATCATTTGCGGTTTATTTAAATAATGTTTCACTGTTTTAAACGCATTGCCCCTGTGTGTCCCTGTAAATGAACGAACTGCTATACACACACTATTCTGTAGTAAGCCTCTTGTAATGCACCTTATATAAATTTCAATTCGTTTAAAATAGGCAAACATTATTTAAATAAACCGCAGACGATTTTTCTCCATAGACGTAATGTAACGGAATTCTTTTGACTGTCCCTGTAAAGTAACTATAAGTGCTATGCACACCCTATTGCATATTACGCTTCTTCTAATGCACCTTAGTGATATATATAAATTTCAATGCGTTTAAAACAGTGAAACATTATTTAAATAAACCGCAAATGATTTTCCCCATAGACTGCAATGTAATGGAATTCTTTTGAGTGTCCCTGTAAAAAAACTATAAGTGCTACACACTTCCGTTGAAATAGGGAACATGCTATAGATAACGACTATAACACATAAAAATTGCAGAGCAATCCGAGCATATTTGCGGGAGTTAGAGCACGGCCAGACGGCCAGACGGCAGACGGCAGACGGCCAGACAAACCGAAGTCATAAACACTTTTCAAAAACACTTTTCAACTAGGTTGGAAAGTGTTAAAAAACGATCGACTTCCATACCGAACTTACAAGTAACTTGCAACTGAAACACGAATCCTATGTTCATATCCTCTATCGTACGTCCCAGCAGTAATACCGCATATTCCGCGCATTCGGGGTCATCGAGGGTATACTTGTAATTTCGTAAAACAGCCTTCAAGGAACAGACAAATTATATAATTGTTGCAATTTGACGCAATTATTTTTACATTTTTTAAAAATCTAGAACGTAATCAGTTTCTAGCGAGTGCTTACAATCTTCGATTGTAAACTTACATTCCTATATGCAAATTTATGCTATTTTAAGCGGATATCTCTCGTACGCCCACTTATATGCACTGAATTACAGTCCTTACACTGATCATGTTCCGTATTAAATATCTGATTTTAATATCTTTTTATTGGTATATGACTAAGACGTATTATGTTTGTCTATTTAAATATTAAACATAAGTGTCTAACTGCTAAATTCAAATTTTATCTTTCTATTTGGTATAAATACTATTGTATTTTACTTATTAGTATACCCATTACAAATCAGTGGTATCTTATATACTTTAATATACGTTCAATAACCTGGCAGGTTATTATTGCATTGTCAACTTTTTAGTTGTCGAAGGGTTAATCCAAATTGATATTAAATGTTGTAACACAATGTAAATACATTGATATAATTTATTTGTTACTGTAATAGGTGTAAATTCTAAAAACACAGTTTTAAAACATTAAAACTACTTATGATGTAAAATCAGATGTCAAAATTTCTTAGCGCTTTCGACTAAACATTAGCCGTCATCAGAGGATAAAACCAGTCGTAAATCACAGCTCTGAAGAAGTACACTGGTCAAGGAAAACGGGCGAAACCAACACACTATGAATCGGAGGGAGTGAAGGAAGATGAGGCGATACCATTAAAAGCTGGGGGGGGGGAGGTTAGTCAAAACTAAAAACACCAAAGTTCAAGTTAAAGAAGGTGAATTTGACGTTTACTATATGGAATTTTATATATTTTTAGTTATGAAATGTTGTCTTTTAAAATAGAAATTAAATGATGAAATTTATGGTCTGATTCAAATACATCAATTAAAAGCATTGTACAGGTTTAAATTTAAGCAAACACTTTAGGTTGATTTTGTTTGCAAATAAGATTTAAATTCAAAAGAAACTTTTATTAATTTTTAGAAAATTTCAAATGCTTAAACTAAGTAATATATGCAGATTTTAGTATAAAATTGAAAGAATATTTAAAGAATTACGCATTGCTCACTTTAAAATCTTTAATTATTAATGAAGTTTGTACAAGGATTTTATACTTTATAAACTCTAATTACTTTTAGCTTCAACCTTTCGTTTATTTTAGTAAAACTTTATACTTCAAGATTTCTACCCTATAACCCTGGAGTTTCTGTAGTTTTAGCTAGTTCTAAATCGTGAAAGGTTTTTAATTATTCAAAAAGTTTTTAATTTACATTTATTACTGTTAGAGAAAATTTAAAAATAGCATTTAAAGGAGAATTTTCTTAATGCCTTGAAGTAATGCATTAATTTTCAGCATATTAATTAGCAATCTGAATTTTAATCTATCTAATCCGCTTTCTTTGATATTTCCATATATTTTTATCTTGCACCGTGTTTACATATTACATGTAAAACTTTTACATTTAATTAGCATATTTACATGCACATTTACCTAAGTAAACTATTATTCATTTCTTATATTTTTAATGCTTTGGTTTATAATTTGCTATGAAAATAAATTTTAATAATAAATTACATCCAAAAAATAAATAAACAATTTTAATCTTTAAATTAATTAGAAGAATTAAATGGTCCTATATTGTAAGGTTTTTAAAGTAAAATGTAATTTTAGTCGTATTTTAAAAAACACACCATCTTTCATTAAAATAATCACAAATCATGTATTTTATGTATTTTTATTTAAAAATTTTCAATGGAATGTCACTTTCTTTAAATGTTTTCACGAAGCCATTCTTCATGTGATTATTTATCACCATCTATTAAAAAAAAGTGTGATAATGTGCGATAAAATAGATAGAAAAATACTATTTTTAAATTCTGCAATTATTTCACCTTAAAAAAGATTAAAAACATCAATTTGTTTTCAATGTGTTTATGTAATGAAATCATTATCATTACAATTAAAGTAATTTCAGACATAATTTTTATGTTAAAACATCTAAGATTTTGATTATTTTTTTATATTCATTTTACCTCAGGCATGTGATAAAATGAATATTATGCAAAGTAATGTGGGTAGTAGTAAAAATCCTTTTTAATAAAAAACTATGCGTTGCTGACGACTGGGATTTTCGCTAATCGTTGCCACAGATTAATCTTGGAAAATGAAACATTTGAAGTTAGTAAAAAAATTAATTGCTCGAAAAGTATTTGTCAGAAAATTGTTAGACAAACTGCGTTAGAAAGGTAAAAAATTGTATTTTTCTTGATATAAATTTCAAATCCACTGATTATGCCATTTATCAAATATTGAATTTCAAAAATTACCAAATTTCACAATGGAGTACCATAGCGAAAACTTCACGCGTAAAAAAATAATGATAATTATCAATGTGTCAGCACGAGTCACAAATTATAGTAGCCTTATTATTCTGTTAAAATATAAAAGTGAATTATGATGTCACGAGTGCATGATTTTTATTTAATTCTCGACAAATACTAGATGCGCCATAACTTTTTAGTAGTGTATAGGTTAGTTCACGTTATTAAAAATTGTAGCTATAAAACATATAGATCAATGGAAAACGGTAATTAATAAATTGTAAACGTAATAGTAAACCGTATTAAAAAAACATAACTTAGTGAAACAAGTATCCATTTTTATGTTATTTTCGGATATTCCAGGTAAAGGTACAGATTACTTTAAAATACAAGGTTAAATTCACAGACATATTTCGTTTGATTCAAGGTTCTTTTGGAGAAACCGACCAGCGCAGCGGGCGTAGTCTGCTAGTATAGTTATAAATACGGATAAACAATAAATGATACTCACAAACTAAAGAAAATATTAGTTTTGGGAAATTTTTAGAATAACAATGAAAAAAAGAAGAATTTCTTAAAGAGAAAGAATGTTGTATATATTGCCAGATTCAATTTGCAAAATTTCTTAAGAAATATAAATATTGCCAACAAATTTCTGAAAACAATTATGAAGTTAAAACTTATTTTTAAAGTACAATATAAGTTCAATAGATAAGTTTTATAAATTTACATATTTTAAATAAAATAAGTTGAAACTGGTGTGAAACAATAAGAACAAAAATATCTTCTGAAAACACCATCAAAAACTTTAAAATGCGCTAGGCCTTTCGAAAGATCTGAGTCTTTCTTCGTCAGGCGCAAAAAAACGTGCTTCTACTATGAAAGCAGCAGCAAGACTGAAATGAGAGGTAAGGGAGAAGAAACAAGCTGAAACAACAGCCAATAGGAAAGTAGAAATCAACAGCCAATAGGAAAACAGAAGAGGAAGACAACAGCCAAACACAGACGAGTAAAATCAAAACAGTAGAATACAAAATAGAAGGGGAATAAGGAAGGGAAAAAATAGAATAAATAAATAAATAAAATAAAATGAATAAATGATAAATTAATTAATTAATAAATAAATATAAAATAATGAAAATAAAAATAAAATAAATAAGCTTGTTTCTTCTCCCTTACCTCTCATTTCAGTCTTGCTGCTGCTTTCATAGTAGAAGCACGTCTTTTTGCGCCTGACAAAGAAAGACTCAGATCTTTCGAACGGCCTAGCGCATTTTAAAGTTTTTGATGGTATTTTAAGAAGATATTTTTGTTCTTACATATTTTAGCCTACTTTATCCAAATATTTAAAATTTTAATAATTTTTGAGAAAGAAGAATGAAGCTTGGGTTATGCAGTATTTAATTGGTTGAAATATATATATATTTTCATATACTTCACAAACAATTTTTTTGGCAATAATAAATATTTAAGATGGCGAATTTAATTCTTTTTTTATAAACCTGATGATTTGCTGTAATACCTATTGACTAAAAAAAAATTATTCAAATTTTTAATAAAAATATATCAGTGTAGTTTAATTTTTTATAATTTTTTAAAAGATATAGGTAAGAACTTTTAATGAAAGAAATCCGTAATTACAAAACTGTTAAAGTCAAATATTGTAAGACTCTTTAAGATTGTAAATAACAGTCTGGAAATTTATAAGATTACATTTAGCAGTTTACTGTAAAATAGGAAAAAAAATTAAACTAAGCTATAAGTAGTCATCTAGTATTTTTAACACTTTCCAACCTAGTTGAAAAGTGTTTATGACTTCGGTTTGTCTGGCCATCTGGCAGTGCTCTAACTCGCTCTTTACTCAGATCGCCCTGAATTTTTTGTGAATTATTGTCGTTTACTATAACATGTTCCCTATTTCAACTGAAGTGTGTAGCACTTATGGTTTTTTTACAGGACATTCAAAAGTATTCCGTTACATTACAGGGAATGGGAAATTATTGTTTCAAGTGCATTTTGATGATGCTACGTCATTTAAAACATGATCAATTGATAGATAATTATGAAGCGCATAAAAACATGCTTTTAGTAGAATATGGGGTACAAAGCATTTATTATTCATTTACAGGGTCAAACAAAAGAATTCTGTTACACATCGTTCTATGGGGAAAAATCATTTGAGGTGTTATTTAGTGAAAGTTCACTAATTCAAACATAATGAAAATTATATGCATTACTGATGTGCACTATGAGTTGCTCTCTTGTGTGCATTGCGTTTATTTACAGGGACACACAAAATATATCGGTTACAGTAGATGTGCGATATTTATAGTCTATGTGTTATAAGTGCGTTTTCAACTTTGGTTTGCGTTTTTAAGTTTAACTATTTTTTTTCATAGTACGTGTGTGTTTATAAACTCGATTGATCATATACATGGCTACACAAGGGAATTCGTAAGTATTACAGACTATGGGAGGGAATTGCTTAAGGGTAGTTTTTAATTGTGTTACACAATTTCCTGCTGAACTATATTTAGTAGACTAATAGAATGGAATATAAATGGTTGTGGTATATAAATAAATTCATATACAGTTCTACGCAAATAAAAAGATACATTATCGTTTACGGTTGGTAATTGTTGCGAGTGAGTTTTAAGCTACCTTTTAGCTTAATATGTGGTGTGTAAAAAAGTCTTCAGATAATATACAGGGCTGTACAAAAGATTTCGAGTGCAGTTCCATCGATTGGCGAAAATTGCGAAATGTGAATATTCTAATTGAACTAAATTTTATCATGCTGTATATCCACATCTATTGATCATATACAGGGCTGCATAAAATAATTCAACTACTTTTTGACACTGGAAGGTAATTTCGTAAACTGTATTTTTCAATTTGTTATATGTTTTCTAAACTGTTTACTTACATATCTTCTTTCACCTTATTTAACGGTGAAGTTGCGTTGCAGTTTTCTGGCTGTGTTGGAAAGTGTTTCATAATCTATGCTTGACGCATGATTTTTCGTTCTTGTTTAAATTCTTTTATTAAGAGATGTATCCTGAATTCAAATCTTCATATCATCTTCATATCATGAAAAGGTTTATAAATATATTTTTAAAGAATGATTGCATATAAATGCAGTTAATATTCTACGGTTTTGTTCAAACACATTTTAAAAGCTTTTTCAATTGAAGTGTTGAGAAATCTCATTAAATTTGTTTTCATTTTATATGTTTCTCGAATATACATAAAGTTTCATAAAGTATATTAACTTAAATTTTATAACTCTCAAGAAATCGCTTTATAAAATCTATTCTCTTTTTCAAATCCTTAATGTTTCAATAGCTAGTAATAAAAAATAAAATGTTTTTGAATATAAATGATATTTAAAAATATTTAGCTGCAATTTAGTATGACAAATCTTTATAAAAGCTACGCGTTTTTTTTGTCAAAATCCTTAATAACTCCATAACTAGTAATAAAGAGAAAAATGATGTAAGACTTAAAAGCAATATAAAAATCTTCATGCATTATTTTGTACAACAAATATGATAATAAAATTCCGGAAATGAATTGCAGTAGCTACAAAACTTTAAATAAATTGCTTTAACGTATTTCTTTTAAAAACACGTTATGAAATGCCAGCTTTTACCATTTGTAATAACTGTAAAGTACTTATGGTACCATTACTGTGAATCGTAAAGACATTAAATTAGAAGACAAAAAAAGAATCAGATGCAAATGAAGGAATATTTTGAGAAATGTAATCTTTTAAAAGCTTTATCAACGAAATATTTTATGAAAAATTGTAGTTTTAAGACAATAATAATATAACGTGTCAAGTATGTACATTCATATCTATATTTAATTTGGCACAATTTTCATTTTTAAGACTACCAATAGTGGTAATTTGGAAATTTTAAACCATATCTTAAAAACTATGAGAAATAACGAAAATAAGTCAAGTATCTAAAGTGCAGATTATTTTGGATTTAGTATGAAATGATATCTTACATGTAAAAACAATTCTATTAGAAGCTCTGAAGTGTAGGTATTTCGATATTCAGTCACCGGCTTAAATAGCAGAAAACAGTCAATTACAAAAGTGTAGAGCACAATTACTGAAAAACAGAACGTATATAAGCAATGTAAAAAAAATTTTAATAAAAAAATCCCGTTATTTATGACCGATTTGTGCATCATTGGCAGCAATACGCATTTGCAATCGAGCTAAATGTTCGTTTTGGGCTTTCAAGAAAGCATTTGAAATGTTAAATTGCTTTGATATATGTCTCGTAGATTAACAATATTGTGTCATAGAAAATATACGGTACACTACAATACAATAGATCCAAGCCATGGCACCAACCATGGTTTACATAGCAGTAAATAAGTAACATTTTATATGAATAAAAATACAATAAATTTATCAAACATTTTCATTAATTGTAATACACAAGATTTTACATTTACAGGTGTTAGTTTGTTCTTTACTTGAGTTTTATAACTGAGGAATGTCGTTGAAGCAATTTAACTATTAGGAAAACTTTATGTTTGGGATTTCACGTAACCCCGTATGAAAAAACCCAATGAAGTTAGAGCAGATGCTCTTCGTAGTCACTCCACATTATCACCGTAGCCGATGATTCTGTCACCAAAATTATGCAACAAGAACAAACCAGTTGATTTTTGGAGCGGTGTCATACCAGAAAGAACACAAATAAACTAGTGGCCAATCATAAAAAATGGGATTTCATCTAATTTCCTTATAAAATTAAATTGTATTTAAATTACATATGTTATTAGTATTAATAAATGTCTACTCGCCTTTTAATGGCACATTTCTGCAGGTGATTTGTGACGCATTTATACCAGTGGATAGATAGTATAAGATTTATATTTTCAGGTCTTCTAATAAAGTTAGTTTTATATCTAAAACCTCATTTCGTACTAAATCAAGAACTCACTGCATTTTTAAATTGATGTTTTATCGCTATCTCATAGAGTTTTCGAATTAGGGTCGAAAACTTCAATATTGCACCACTAGGGGCTTTTCAGTCATACCCATATGATACATTGTCGTCATTTTACTGTAGACATTTCTAGTTTATTCATTCAAACTTTGTTTGAGTATATACAGAGAGTTTGCGCACTGTATGTTTTCCACACATCATAACATATTTTTTAACATTCTACTTCAATTATGCAATATCTATCTGTTTCGTTCCATTATCGTTAAGCCATTATAATTCTTTCCATAATCTCACTCCTTAGTGGAAATCTCCGTTAAGAGACATACTACTTCTTGTCCAATTAAAATGCATTGTGGATGCGTTATGTTAACTTGATCATCCAATAAAACATTCATTTGCTGAATCCATATTTGTTAGCCCAATCAGAAAATCTATGAAGAAAATCTTCGTTAGCTGAAACATTTGTTAGCAGAGATATCCCAGACACATATATGGATAATAAATTACATCATATTTATAAACTATCATTAAAATTTTGCAATCGAAATTATCGTTATAAAACGCAACAGTACATTAACCCCTTCACTCTCAGATGGAATAATACTTTGGAACATGTTTCCACTAAAGAATACACTGGAATCGAAGGTATTAAAAACAATAACATTACTAGTAGAAATAACAACAACAGTTTAAGACTAGGTATGCCTACCAAATCATATAAAACTCTGTGTAAAGCATTTAAAATACCGTTTTCCCTCAAATAACTCTGGTGAACAGATTTAGTTACATCCAAGAATGTGATGTCTAGATATAGCAGAATATATGTACTATACAAAGAGGTTTTCCCATAAATCCCTAACAGTAAATTCTTGAGTTACAGATGGTATTTGAAATCCTGTAGGAGATACGATAAAATTTTAATGACAGAGTCGTAGCGTATCATGCATTTAGTAAAAGGAGACATATTGCGTGCATCGACACGGTAAAGTCTATAAATACTAAAATAACTAACACTGTTGCGAGACTTTTCTTACTGAAAAAACACAAGTTTTTCTCCGAAAACGAAATGAGAATTTTTTAACCCAGTCCAAATGCAGCTTTATCAAATCAGAATATCACCATATGAAAATAAGAAGCAAAAACTGTGACTTAATACAATCAAGGAAAGAAATAGAAGAGTCTGTTGCTTTTTGTTTTAAAATAAAAGTGAATTTTTGAGCTCAGGCGTTTTTATCATCAAAGGTAAGTGTTTGAATTGCAAAATGAACTTATCGTGTATCAGTATTTATTTTTTTTTGTCACGGAAAATACGTCGCATTGGTTTCGAATGTCTTTGTGGTTATTGGGGACTATTTATGCCTCATCGTGCACTATAAATCTTTTTTGGCATATTGATGATGCTCCTCAGCTTTGTCTTTAAACCTTTGGTCGTATCTCCTATATTTTTCAAAAAAAGTCTCTAATTTCGACATTTATCACCTAAGAGACACTGCTAGGTATCTCATCATTCAGCGTATAGCCATTTTACTATACCTAGTTCCAACATTCATGGTTATAGATAATTCCGTTCACCAGTCATTTGAGGAAAAACGGACTTAAGGAATTACTTTATGTAAGAATAAGAAACACGGATACAATGTTTTTTGTGTAAAGTTGAAGACGAAAATATTAAAAAACAACAGGAATGACTTTTGTAATAATGTTATTGACAGTAATTATGGACAAATTATTTGACTTGTTCATTTTTTTATGATTAAATTATTTTTTTTAAGTAAAAAAACATAATTTTTAAAGTTCAGAATTCTTTTAAGTTAATTAGAATAGTTTACTATAAAGTTTTAACATTAAATAATTTGTAAAACGCATTACTAGTTCGCAAATAAATCAAATTCACATGCATATTAAATATGTCTGTTATATTATAACGGCATTTTGTAAAGCTACTATAGCTATATTAATAGAGAAATTGGTAAAGTCACTGTAAAAACGCACCACAATTTGGCAAATTTGAAACAAACATCTTATTATGTATATCAAACATAACCGAACTGTTAATATATGCACATTTGTTTTTAAGCTAACATTATAAAAAATGCCGTAATAATCATAGTAATGTTTCCAAAAATTTACATATAAATTTTCATCTCTGCATTGAAACTAATATATCCTGAGCCAAAAATAGTTATGAAAGTTCAGTATGTCCATTAAATAAAAATAGGCAAGCATTTAAGATGATGAGCTATGTTTGATACCAATATCTTAAGAGCTTTTCCTATTATTTAGAAATTTCTGTTATGGAAAATGTTCATGAACAACAAATCCCTCATCTAACAAATGTATTTTATTGTACTACTACTACTAAATAAACTGTTGTTTTGTAAATAGACAAAACAAAATCTCTATAGTGTCCTTTATTTTAATTTATTAATAAATTTCTTTCATTTTAAATTTTTAATTAATTAATTATGCAAATTTTTGCATATTCGGAGAAAAAAGAATTTAGATATTCAACCGAAACAAAAATGTACTTTTTAGTACAATAAATAGTTAAATTAGTTTAAACTAATAACTGTGGTAGGTTTGAATCGAATCGTGTTTTGCTAAATGTTGGCATAGTTGCCAACCTCCCGATTTTTTTAATACCAGTAAAATCATACAAACATTTTCGCTTTATTAAATAGCAGAAATTGCATGATTAATAAAAGCAAATATTTTTTGATAAAAATACTGGTATGAAAAAAATCGAGAGGTTAGCAACTATGTGTTGGTCTATCGCTGATAGAAAATTTCGTATTACTTAAGGTATACAATCTTCAGGAAATCAAGAAAACATCTTTCACTTTTCTACCACAACATGCTTTCCTTAAATGACAAATCTCGTTTTAATAATATTTCTGTTCAAAGAAGAAATGCATTAATGTTTGAACACAATATAAAATAAGGTTTTATGTTTTTCAACTAAAATAAAGGACTTTCTCGTCTCTAAATTTAAGGAACACATTCTGAAATTAATTGTCTGGCAATGGAGCACTTGCTTACTTCTTTTTTATGCGTTATTTGCAGGATGCACTTCTAAAAGAAAAGCTCTTCGGAGTATAAAACAATTATTGATGATTTAAATATGCTGATGAATATGTGTATGAGATAAAAATAGACAGGCATTTATGAGGATGAGTGATGTTTGATTCCAACATTTTAAGAGCTTTTCCTGATATTTAGCAATTTTTGTTAGGGACAATATTCGTGAACAACAAATCCCTCATCCAACAAATGTATTTTACTGTACTACTATTAGTAAATAAATTGCTTTGTAAAAATTTGACAAATTAAATTTGACATTTTAAATATTTAAAGAAGTAATTATGGAAATCTTCGCATTTTATGAGAAAACAAATATTTGCATATTCAAATGAAAAAAAAAGTATATAGGGTAGATGTGCCAGTAATGGACCGCCTCCCAGTAATGGGCCACCTTCAATATTTTTGGTTTATTAAAAAATAACCAATAAAAATTCAGCTTTTTTTATTTCATTAATATGCTTTCTTTAAATTCTAGTTTTAAATACAATCATAATATCAATTATCTATTACTTTTTGTGGGGTGTCCATTACTGGAATTTAGGGTGTTTTGATTTATTTCTGTTATTTACAATTAAATTTCACATTGGGAAATGTGACTATGAGTATGGTTAAATATTGTTGGTAGACTAATATAATATTAAAAATTGTGGAATATAACAATTATAAATATTAATTAAAAAATAATTTTTCAAGAAATTCCTTAAGGATGTCCATTACTGGCACATCTACCCTATATTTATAAACTCCAACTTCTATAAATATTTAAATTAATTAAAAATATAAATTGCGGTAGGTTAGAATATAATAAAATTTTTCTGTATGTTTTTCTACCACTGATAGAAAATTTCATATCATTTAAGGTAAAACATATTCTTTAGGAAATCAAAATACACCTTTCTCTTTTCTACCACATCATACTTTTTAAATGACAAATCTGGTTTTAATAATATTCCTGTTCAAAGAAGAAATGCATTGCTTGTTCCCCATATAAAATAAGGTTTTTTGCTTTTCCACTGAAATAAAGGATTCTATCCTATCATATTCTATCATATTCATAAATTAATTGTCTGGCAATGGGGAACCTGCATATCTCTTTTTTATGTGTTATTTGCATGTTGCACCTTTTTAAGAAAACTTTACAGAGCATAAAACAATCCTTTATGGTTTAGGTATGCTGATGATAATTTCTTTCCAGTTATTTCTGATATCGATATATCTTGTCAACTTTTTTTATTCAGTTGGAATGAGGATTGTATTAATTTACTGTCAATTTAAAATGGAGCATTTTTTTCCTTTTCTTCTATTGTGTTGGCCTTGCTTTGATTCCAGCTATTCGTACGGATTTTCCCATTTCTGATTTCTGAAAATAATTTTTCTGTAAGTCTGATTTCACAAAATCTTTCAAGCTTGCATTATACTCCAATTATAACTGGTTGATTTTTACACTTACGGCTATCGTGGTCTATGATCATATTTTATGTTCATTTGTTATGACTGTGATGATCAAATATCAGTAATAATCAAACATCATTTATTATCCCTGAATTAAAATTATAAAAAAACTTTTTACAGATATAGTGATTTAAAAAATTACTTTGCCTTTAAAAAATATTAATTTCGTTATCTCTTTTGTGGTTAAAATGTATGTAATTCCTTTTTATAGCTCATCAGATTTTATCAGCCTATAAAAATAACTTTCCTATCCTAAAACTTTAACTGTGCAGATGCATATTCTTTTGACCATTAAAAAGAATAGACAAAAAGGAACTTTTCCTTTACCACATGCCTTCGCCCCTGCGTTAATCTAAGAGCTTTTCAAAGTTCAAAAACTGTAGCTAATACAAGTGATTATTACACTCGTAATTCTGTGAGTCGTTTATGTTAAAGGTGCCTCCTATTCATAGTTGTGTACGACATGTCTCTCTTTCTTCTTTTTAATATAAACATTTCCAAAGCTTGCACTTGGCATTCTAATTTGAACGTTGTAATTTCATTTCCGTCATTGGTTCGCTGGATTTGATTTCAAAATTTATATCTATACATCAAAATTTATAACTATCTCCAAATTTAATATAAGTTTGTAGTTAACAGTTTTGGCTTGATACACTAAAAATTAAATCTGGCTGCATGTTTCTTACTATTTGTATGTTCGTTGTGTAGATCAAATCTCTGTCTCTCTCTGTGTTGTAGACGCCAACGCGCAATACTGGCTTCTATTTTATCTTTAATAAAAGTCGTATACATCCTATAGCACTAATAGACCATTTTGGCATCACTGTCCTATGGCCTGAGTTATGGAACATAATGTGCTTGGTTGCCCGGCTAAATTTGTGTGGTGAAAACTAACAGTTAATTTCAGTTATCCACTTATCGTAACATGCAATTCTATCACGATTTTATATATTTTTTTGTCCTTTTATCTTTTTTTCACTTTTGTCTGCCATCCCTTGATAGTTTTGTATGCTATTGTATATACTTTTGATATTTTATAAATATCTTCCTTTTGTGAATATTGTATTCGGTATATATATTATCTATTATTTAAGTGTTAAAATTTTTTTTGAACATTCTTTATTTCCACTTTTTTTCTCCTTAACTCATTCACTCTTACTTCATTCATTTAACTTATAATAATTTATTCCTGTACAGTAGCGCCATCTTTCTTGGTATGCGGCTAAATGTTTCTTTAATTTGCAATGCATATTGCGCTGTCCACAGTCACGAGTTTATATCCGTTAATGGAATGAAGTAATTATATTCTTTCACCTTCTATTTCACAGTGAAAGTTCTTAATACATAGTTGTGTTTCATATTTAACATTTACAACTAAATTGGGAAAAGGATTTTTTTTAAAAATCTAAATGAAAACTAAAGTACATAATAATGTTTTAAGTTGAAGTTAAACCTTTTTCTAAACAGTTCTTGGTACCGTTTTATTGATCTATAAATAAACATTTTTCGGTGGAATCATTATTTTCTTAAACGACGTGTTTTATAAAATAAAAAGGTTAAAGAAAAACATTTTTCTGTTTTATTTAACTAAAAATAAATGTAATAAAACAGTTACTGAAATAGTTACTCAATAGTTACAAAATAATAGATCAACAGAAGTTACTTAAAAAGGTATTTAGTTTCGTAAAACTTTCAAGTGCAGATAATTTAAGGAAAGTGTAGGTGTAAAATAAAAAAAGTGTGTTACGAAAAAGTAAAAACAAGACACTTTAAAGTTTTCCAATACCTTTATAAAACAAGCAAGAAGTTAAAAATGAAATACATTAGTTTTACATGACATACCAATATATAAATTTTAATATATAAATATTTATATTCTAAAATATGATAAAATTTTTTGATTTTATGCAAAACAATAACTGATCATCGCAAATATTTTGAAATAGTTGGAGAATACTCATGTAAAAAAAATCCTGTAAATTGCATTATAAATGTAAATGGGCCGACTAATAAATATAAATAAGAGATTATTCGAAGTATAGTAATAAAATCTATTGATGATTAAGAGCCTTTAAATAAATTGTTTCCGAGAATGCGTATGTTATTTTCAAATGCAATGCTGGTATTTAAAGAGCACTTTGAAAATACTTCTAATACTATATCATTATTGCTAGAGTGCTGTTTTATAAATGAATTATTAAAATGTATTTAAAAGCTTTAATAATGCTAGTATTTTAATTAATAAAACACTGAGAATAATTTTTGTAAGAACTTTGTTCGAAAGAAATTCTAAAGAACTCTGTAAGCGTAATTACACAAAATAAATAAATAAATAAATAAATAAAGATGGATTCATTTTGAATGAAAAACACATTTTATCTAAATATTTAATACACTGATTATGGAATAGTTTGTATTAAACAATTTCTTATTAGACAAAAACTTTAATTTACATTTAAATTTAGGAATTTATATAATTGGAGAGTGCGATAATTCCTGATAACGATATTGTTTTCAACAAATAGAAATAATAGCTACTCCGTCGCTAATAATAGGAACTTTTATTAGAAAGAAAGGTATCGTTAAATATGAAAGAAAACACACCGTATGAAACAAACATACATAAGTCTTATCTCCCCCTCTAAAGTACATATTTGTTCTCTTCTTAAGAGAGATGAACAAATAATCAAATACAATAATAGCTGTCGAAATAGAAATGGACATATATTTAATCGGACGAATAAAGTATTAGAAGAGTCATGAAAGCTTCTAATTATTGACTTGAAATAACTTGGAAAAGTAGAAATTATTGTGTCTTTCAAAATGAACAAGCAGTTCATCATTTTAAATCAGTTTTGAAAATACTGCATTCGTAAATGTAATTCTACCAATTAAACAGACTGTCTTATAGTAGGGTCTGAAATGTTTTCCAGCTGAATTGAAAGTTTGAAGCTGCAAGTTTGAAATTTTTATTTTATTCTGTAGGTTTTGACAGGTAGATTCCAAATATCTTAGGAGCCATTTCTTCTTACACAATTTTGAGATGATTTTCAACAACCATTTACTGGCTGCTTTAATATTTGTGGCATATTATTGACGAGTATGTTAAATTATATGTTTTTGGGGTCAATAAATACAAATATGCAATCAAAATAATATGTGTAAATTGAATTATTTATTATTTATTTAGAAATTTATTAACAAATTTACTAATATTGCTTGTTTTCTCTTTTGTTGCAGATGTGAAAGCTATGTGTTCCCTGGAAGATACTTACTCATACTTGTGACTGTGTTAAAATTTGTGAATACACAATGAATTGTTTAGTGTGCTCGAAAGCTTGACAGTTATGTCAAAAACTTGGAATTGACAACCTCAGAAAAACTGAAAGAATACACTACAAAGTGAGCAAAATTTGGGGAGTCAAAATCAGCTCCACTTTGTGAGCGAATAAGTAAACTCTCAACAGATGAGTACTTTTTGTCCCGATATCATAGTTCTTGCTACAAAGAAATCGTACATGCTCAAAAATTCCAGAGATCTCAAAAACGATTTCACGAATCTTCACACATGCCTGCAAAAAAGGGTCGTCCTTCAAAGTCCTTATCGGAGATGGATGATGGTAGTGAAAGTGCTAAATCTACACGATACGTTGAACGCGTTAAAGAGAAGTGGTGCATATTTCAATGTACAACACCGAACGAGGGTGAATTATTTTTTTGTTTCTGCCAAAAATATGGAAGAGACATATTCCTATTAATTAAAGAAAATACAGAAAATAATAACATTCGTGCAGCGCTGTCAATGATAAATGAACCACTTGATAGCAGGGCTTTGGATATAACATATCTTGACTGTCTGCGCCATGAAGAAAGGACTTGTCAACGAAAGATGAAAAAGAAAGAAGTTCCTAATAGTGGTGCTTACTTGATTGCTGATTTTTATACAGTAAATATTGTTAAGTATTATTTGTCTTCTGGAGTAACTATTACAATGAATGCAGTTAATGAAACTTACAATACATTACTTTCTGAGTATGGAATAGTTAAGGCAATTGGAATACACAAGAAACACTTGAAACAACTGATAAGCACATATATTCCTAAAGCAGAATTTGTTAAGTCTCATCGCGTATATGAAAGTTAACAAATAGTGAGAAAGCAATTATTGTCAGAAAAAGTGACAGATTTCCGCTAAACTGCAAGTAGTGAAGAGGTAGATATTAAATGTCGTTCAAATCAGCAGCCATTTTGAGAAAGATTATTCGTTGTAACATTAGAAGCATAGAGTTTCACATGACTATTGTTTTGGCATGCGACGAACTTCTCTTTGAAACACTGCCACGTTCTACAGAGATTATTGCCCTGCAAGAAAAAGAAATAAAAGCAGTAGTTGAGAAAGTTTGTCTTCCACTAATTACATAATGCAGTTTTGATATGTGAAAGTTTCTTCTGCAGTATAGGAATCAATTTGGATCTTTGTTGCGTTTTATACGTGCTACTCTCCAGGGAATTTAGGCATTGCATCTCGCATCATTAGAGGAATAAATAAAGTATTATTTTGCTCATGACTTACTTTGTTATGCACGACACATACCAGTATACATAGCACAGATGAAGGACCTTAAAGCAATATATCCAGAAGTATGGAATGCTATTGAATCTGATAGTTTTGCAGCATCCAAATCCAATGTGCCATTTACGAAACTATTTGCAGACCAGAACTTGGAACAGAAAATCAAAGACCTAAAAAACACTGATGGAGTTATTGGTTTAACTCAGAATGAAAGCGCTCTCGAAAGGTATTTCTTGTGTGCACCAGAAATATTACGCATTGTTTCAGGTTTGTTTGAAAGGTAATACCCAAATGAAGTCTCTAAGTAGCCTAGGAAACACTATCAGCTTCAGACCTCCATGTCGCGAAGAATTTTTTACAAGGAAATGTTTTAGAAGGATTTTTTGAATGAAACCCTTTCCAAGATAATACTACACTAATGAATACTGCATCATCTGTGAAGATTCCAGAATCTGGGAAGGATGATATTCTGAATCGTAACCAAAAAGACCAATTGGAATTCGAAGAATGTGTAAGAGATAGACTGCAGAGTGTACCCGATAAACTGTCAATTTGGCATCCAATGAAAAAAATGAAATTAAAAACAATCAGTATCCTGCAACAAGAAGACTGCATTTAAGATTGATGATAAATTGGTTAAAATTCAAGAAGATAGGCAACTTCTTGCTCGTTTTCTTATTTATTTAGACTCCAGACTTCAAATGTATGCAAACCTAAAAAATGCAACTGGAAACTACGAGTTTTCTGTAATACCAAGATCATTATTTTCTTCTGATGGATATCTTCACATTCCATCTGACAAAAGTTCATTTACTGCAGAAATAGAACAATCTAATTGTTCTCCCGTACTTGAATAGTTAAAATCCTGGATGATTCCTCCGATACAAAAAGTGTGTATTATAGATGGAATGATAATCGCACAATCAGTAAAAAAAAACATCTGCCATGAAAACTTGTGAAGACTTCACAAATGCTAGGAATGCTGCAGACTGAGGAGGAAAATTTGTAGGCATTGCAAAAGAGAAGTGGATAAAAGTGTACCTCAATCTTCAGTGTGATGATGATATTGTAACATCTTTTCAAGAACTTGAACAACCTTCTGTTGATCAATTATACAATCTATATTTGTTTGAAAAATTTACCAACTAGACTTATTTGAAAGATAGTAATTTTTTAATCATTCTAAAGTTAAGGTGGCATGTCACCGTTTCAGAACTAAAAGTTTCGAGGGAGAGAAGTTACTACAAACCCTTGGAGCACTGAAGCCACATATTCTACGATCCAACTTAGTTTGTACCAATAGAAAGGGCTACAAAAACCCTCGACCGACAATACCCCCATTTATTGGTAATGGTTGGGTATAAATGACGAAGGAGCAATTTCTCCAGTAAAATGCCTGGTGTTACCTGCGTCCAAAGGAGTTATTGAACTTGTGAAATGTAGGTGTAAGAGAACGTGTACAGTTGGGAAATGTTCTTGCTTAAAGAATTCTCTGGTTTGTACTGCCCTTTGCAAATGCAGTGACTTTAATAATAAAAAGAACTATCACTATAACCACATCGACAGTAGTGATCAGAAGAGGATATGTAACATTTCATTACCGTATATACATATAAATGCTGTTTTTAATAATTTTGTTCAATATCTTCAACTATTTATGTTATTTCATTTAAATATTTTGTTTGTGTATAATTGGTTAATAAAACACAAATATATATAATGTCTTTCATACATCTTCTGCTTTATTTAAAACACTTGAAAAACTCAATTTACTCCTATTTTGATTGCAGATTTGTATTTCTTGGCTCTAAAAACATGTAATTTGCATACTGGTCAATAATCTGCCACAAATATTAAAGGAGTCAGTAAATGGCAGCCATCTTGGACATCATGTTGAAAATCACCTAAAAAATGTGTAAGAAAAAAATGGCACCTAAGATATTTTGAATCTACATGTCAAAACCTACAGAATAAAACAAATATATCAAACTTGGCACGCCAATCCAACTTGAGCCACATTTCAAACCCTACTATTATGTTAGAAGACGCTTCTAAGGATATATGACTATTACTAGAATAACGTTTAATACATGTTTTTTTTTAACATGCACATTTAAAATAATATTATTACACTTATTTATATATTTTACCAATTTTTTTCAGACATTACTTATAAAGAAGCATGGTCAAAAATTTCCATTAAAAACGTCCTTCATTTGAAAAAATTAAAAACAGTCTCCAATAAAAACTTCCACCACCTAACAAAAGCGCTTTCACCCCCCGCCAGGGCATCATCAGTTGTGATCTCTAACTAACTTCCTCTCCATTATATAGATGACTGGTGGCTGAAGAGCTCCCCTTATCGGATTTCAATATTTTCTCTCTCTCTCTCTCTCTCTCTCTCTCTCTCCCTCTCTTCCAACATTTTTCTCCAGCGGCAATCGAGTACTGAGTGAACCATGTCATTGCACGTGTCTTTGGATGCATTTATTTATTTATGGAGGGAGAGAGAGAGAGAAAAAATATTGAAATCCGATAGGGGGAGCTCTTCAGCCACCAGTCATCTATATAATGGAGAGGAAGTTGGTTAGAGATCACAACTGATGATGCCCTGGCGGGGGGTGAAAGCGGTTTTGTTAGGTGGTGGAAGTTTTTATTGGAGACTGTTTTTAATTTTTTTAAATGAAGGACGTTTTTAATGGAAATTTTTGACCATGCTTCTTTATAAGTAATGTCTGAAAAAAATTGGTAAAATGTATAAATAAGTATATGTACAAACATTAACGGGTGAACACCTATTTTTAATAATATTATTGCATTTTTAGTTTATAAAAACATCGAGAGTATTTGTTGTTGGAACTTGTGTTACAAAGAAGATTTACGGGGAAAATATTTCATAATACACGCAGAAAAATATATAATTAAAACATTTACCAAATATTTGTCTTCTTCTTAGTATAGATAAACAAATAATAAAACACAATAATAGGATGAAATGGATAGTAACAAATGGATATATATATATATAATCAGGCAGATAAAGTACTTAGAGAACTGCAAAAAGGTTTTCCATTATTGATCTGAAAATGCTTGGTAATTTGTGTCCTTTCTAAATGAAAAACATTCTAAATTAGCAGTGTACGGAACTATTTTCGTTACTCTAATTCTACCTATTAAATAAGATGTCTCATATTGGAAGATCAAGATAAAAATAGATATATTTATTAGGTATGTTAATTAATTAAGAAAGAAAAGCTTGATAAATATACAGTTTGATTAAACTCATTAATCTCAACAAAGATTGGTTGTGAGATCTATTTTTATTTATAAAAAATTTGTAAGGGTATGTGATTATTACTAGAATAATGTTTAATAAATGTTTTTTTTTCTTTTTTCTTTTTAAGTGAATATATGTTTAAAAGCACATTCTTGCTATTTTAGTTTATAAAAAAAATCGAGACTACTTTTTCTTGGAACTTGTGTTAGAAAGAATCGTTAAGAGAAAAAGCTTATTAGAAAAGAAAGAAATAATATAGAAAAATTAATAATCAAACACAATAATAGATGTGAAAATATAAATTGATATATACATATGATCAAGCGGACAAAGTATTTAGAAGAGTCATAAAAGTTTCCCATTATTCATTTATTTGAAAATGCTTGGAAGAATGTGTCCTTCAAAATGAATAAGCAAATCATCATTCTAAATTAGCAGTGTAAATAACTGTTTTCGTTACTCTAATTCTACCAATAATATAATTTTGTGCCATTTTAGAAGATCACGCTAAAAATAAATATATTCTCTCATTGGAGATATTAAACCCTTCAGCGTCGCTATATTTTTGTGTAGGCTACTTTTTTAAAATTTCAAATTGTTTGATTGCCACCACTTTTTGAAGTAAAAATACCTTATTTAATGACTGATAAAATGATGCGGGAATAAAGCTAATTTCACTTTTTAACGACTTAAAAAAAGGAGGAGGTTATCAATTCGACCCGTATGTATGTATTTTGTTGTTTACGCATAACTCTCGTAAATGTGCATCGATTTGGATAATTTTTATTTTGTTTGAAAGAGTATGGGTCAAGGTGGTCCCATTTCAATTTCGTCGAAATCTTATCATTAGAACAAATTATTTTATTCAAATTTCCATTATTTAGATAATTTAATTTATATTTCAAAAAGTCCATTATTTGAATTGTTGCCAATTTGTAAAATAGCACACATAATATTATTCCCTTTCAATTAAAAAACGTATTTACACAAGACTATCAAAAACAGAAATAAAACTTTAAAACAATAATTAAAGATCACGTGTTAAAAGCAGTAAATGTAGAAAAATACGTTATAAAAAATATACTTGCACGTGAATATTAAAAAAGAGAAATAATTAAATTATTACACGTTCAAAACATTAAATGGGGAAACTTACGTCATATTTAAAATGCTCAAATAACATTACTTCCAAACAGTTTCAATTTAAAAACATATTTACACGAGAGATTAATTTATTTGTAGCTGATATATTGTGTATACTAAACTACGAAAAGTTCTTCTGGTCTATACCGGCAGGAAAAGACAGCCTACCTATTCCTTGGTTTTAAGATTTTAGCTAATTTTACTGGAAAACACCAAGAAATGAATGGAACCCGATTACAAAAGATTCAGTCGCAGTTCTCGTCAATATTGAATTTGAATCGGAATTCCATCAGCTATAGCCAAGTTGGCTTCATTTATGGCAACTTGTTTTTGTCGCTAAATTTGTTGATATTTCGCCAAATATTGCCTAGCTTGGAGAGATTTTAACGCTGGCGAACATGAATATATAGTGTTAAGAATGTAAGAGTTAGAATGATAGTACAACAATGAAATAAAACTTGCGAGATAGCATGTTCACTAAAACTCTTAAATTAAAACTGTTTATGGAGGAATCCTGCTTTCTTGTTTAAAAATGTCAGCCACTCTAAAATTTCAAAATGCTATATCTCAGCCACTTTTCAAGGTAGAGCAAAACAAAAATTGTACCGGTATCCTTGGATCAAGGCTGAACATTCAATTGAAAAAAACCTTTAGGATTTCTAATATTTTTAACGACTTAACTGTACATCTTTTTGAATTTGAAATCTTTAAGTGTCTATCATAGCGCCTCCTTCTTGCCGAATATCCCCAAATTCTACTGGGACCTGCAGGCCATAATAAACAACACATACAAAAAATTTGGTTCAGTACTGTGGATAACCTAATACACTTTTCGATGATACAATAATTTAAATGGAATAAAAATCGCTATCACAGCGCCCGCTTTCGGCAGAATATCCGCAAATTCAAGTGGGACCTGCTGGTCACAGCCAAAAACCTATAAATGAAATTTCGTTCAATTCTAGGTTGCTTCATAACTTGATACACTTTTCAATGATACAAAGAGGGCACGCACGGACAGACAGATATTTTGTAAAAACATGTTTTTCGGAATCTTTGAATCCTAAAACATATAAATCCGTCGAAAACCGGAAGTTGAAAAAATTTTGATCACAATACTTTCTCCTATTTAGATCGAAGAAGGTGAGTAAAGGAGGATGTTAATAATTTGACCCTATGTATGCATGTATGTATGTTTTAGTCCTGTTCACGCATAACTTTCGTAAATGTGCACCGATTTTGATGTACATATTTTAATAAAATAAAGTAAATTAATCTACCCAAGCATTATTGAGATAAATTTGTCTGTCTGTACCTTTCTGAATTTTTACTTTCTTGATAGACAATATAGGGTGTCCCAAAAGAATTGAAATGCGTTTTAATTTTTATATGTTGGATATACATAGGCAAAGAGAAATGCAAAAGTGTTGAAAATAAGGTAGGTTTTAAGATTATGTTGATGGGAAATCTAACCATTATTTTTTTTAAAGTTACACTTTTTAATTTTTTATAAAGTCTCTGAGTCTTAAAAGTTATATTTAGAATTTATTTGTCTTCTGGCAAGTAGAACAGTAAAAATTCTTCTATTCTAAGAGGAAAACTCACAGAGTTATGAACGTTGAATTTTATAAAACTTCGAAACTTTCAGCATCAAAATCGGGCAGGCAATTTTTGTATCTTTTTTCAAATCTGTTTGAAAGTTAACAACAGAATTAGTCCAGCAACATAATCTTAATTTCTACCACTTTTGCAATTTACATTGCCTACGTATCTCCAACAAGTAAAAAATTAAAACGCGTTTCAATTATTTTTGTACATCTGTATATACCCAATGGAAATACCTTTTTATTTTTAAAACAAACTTTAAATGTCGTTAACTTACAATTAATTTTTCATTTTCATCTATGTGTGTCAACATATGTGTGTGTAATGAGTCATTACAGACACGTGGTTTGAAAAGTAAAAGAATCTCACTCACTTGCAAGCAAATTATGTACAGTTTGTTTTTTCAATAAAATATCTGTAATAATGCTCAAATAATTTTTATAAGAGAACATATTTGGGAACTTTTTATCTATATTTGAGCGCAAAATTTTAGGTTGAAATATCCTAGAATGAAGGTAATTAATCTCAACAGCAATCTTTGCAGATATTAATATGTTTAAAAAAACTGCATATTTCTCCTGTTTTTTCTTCTTAATTGATTAACCCCTTAATTCTCGTGCCCGTGATATTGACGGGCTGTGTATTATACTTTTTTTAATTCAGATTGTTTGATTCCCACCAGTTTTATAAATAAAATAAAGTTTTACAAAAAAAATATTAACCAACTTAAAAAAAGCACTAAAAAGTATTAAATCTACCCTATATATATAAAATCCTAATGAAACGAATTTGTGAAACGATTTTATGAAACGAATTTATGAAACGATTTTATGAAACGACTAATTAAACGACTGATTATGTTTCAGGGCTATTTTTAATAAAATATTAAACGCTTGATTGTGAAATTAATACCAATTGTCCATAAAAATCCGCGGATGTCAAAACTGGTAATAGAATTTTGAAATTGGAATTAGTTTTCGAGATATTAATTTTTTTCTAATTTTATTGACATTTCTGTAATGATGGCAACTAATTACTCAGTTTTTTTGTGACAAAAAAGGGGAAAAAATTGAAAAGGATCCCGATAGGGATTATTGATTTCTTTTTATTCGTCATTTTCAAATTGAAATTGAATTTATCTTTTATTTCAATCGATAATGAAGACAAGATTGTGATTAAGTTATGTTTTTCAGGAAAATTTGAAAAAAAAAATCACATTTCTATCGTCAGGATTCAATCGTCTGTCAGCATTTAATTTAATTTATAAACTGAAAATATTTTGAATAAATTCGTCCAAATGACGTCATTTATGTAAACGCAAAAGAAAGGGGGGAAATGGAATTAATAGTAATTATTATTTATTGATATCATTTTGTTATTTTTTTTGTAAAATTTAATTAAACGAATTTATAAAATCACTAATTTGGATATTTGAAACGAATATATAAAATAATAATTGCCCAACTGAACGGAAGGAGAATAAAATATCCTGCTTGGTTTTCTATCCTGCTTGGTTTTTTCCGCCAAACTTTTTAAAAAAGCGTCAAGACCCCTATAATAGAAAAACACCAAAAGTTCATTGGGTTTGTTTTTATAACTTTTGGCAACAAATCTACGTATATTAACGAATCTATCCCTTTTTGAAGGTCGAATTACGCCAAACCTAAAAGCAAAGGATCCTATAATGGAAAATTACCCGATTTTCTTATGGACAATATTCAAGTGACATAACATGGTGTAAAATTATCGCGGATAGCAAATTTGTTTAAATATCCCATCAATTGATGCCGAATAAATGCAGGCATGCATGCACAAAATATTTAATTAATTTTGTATGATAAATAATTATTAGAAAATTCGTATATACATATTAATTAAAATAAATAATTTACATATTTAAAATAACATGAAAATATGCATGATGGTGCACTAAAATAGAGAGAAAATTAAAACCTGTTACTGAAAATGTCTATAACATAGTACTTTTCAATACCGTGGTTCTTAATATTATTTATTCACAAGCAGATGGAATTTTTCTCATCCTTAAACGCAAAGGAAGAATAGAATACAGATCGTTGTTATAAAAGTCCGAGAGATAGCCACAATTTAAACCTAACCATTTTATACAAGCTGGTTTTCAAAGTGTAATTGATTTTACTTATCAATCCCGAAAACAGTCGTCAGTTGTCGCAACAGCTGTGTATGAGGCCATGATAATCAAAAAATGCCCCATTTAAAGGTTAAAAGCATGGCAACCCAATTACAGATTTACCAATATTTTTAAAACAAAGCACGCTGTCAGGTTTTTAGAGGCTTCGAAGTCTGAGCGGGGGTTGGCGAGCGTAGCTCGCAGGGGGTAGGCCCCCTAGTAATTCTTTAAAATTCTCTAATGACAAAATGTTATCCATTAACCACAAATCCGATATCATGTGTCGGAATAAAAATGATAAATTTAATATGTACAGTTCAATACCCACCAAACATGGATTTTCGAGAGAATATATTTTACAAGAGATGAATATACAGACTTATGATTTAGTTTACGAATATATACATATGAAAAGCAATCAATTACTTTTCGAAGTCGGTGCCAAACTACCTTAAGTTTAGTAAGAATTATGAATATATTGTACCTAGTATCTACTAATTTATCGATTGGGGTTGTTTGGCACCGACTTCAAAAAGTAATTGATTGCTTTTCATTGTATATATTCGTAAACTAAATCATAAGTCTGTATATTCATCTCTTGTAAAATATATTCTCTCGAAAATCCATGTTTGGTGGGTATTGAACTGTACATATTAAGTTTATCATTTTTATTCCGACACATGATATCGGATTTGTGGTTAATGGATAACATTTTGTCATTAGAGAATTTTAAAGAATTATTTAATACTTTTTAGTGCTTTTTTTAAGTTGGTTAATATTTTTTTTGTAAAACTTTATTTTATTTCCTACTTTTTAGTTATTAATACAGTAATACACAATTATCTTGATTTCAACATCTGCTGAATAAATAAGTAATTTGTAATAGAAATTATAATTTACCAAAATTATCCATTAAATAAATACTTTTTAATAAAATTTTGACAGAATCAAATTCTTGTCAATCTGGACGACAACTGGAGAAATATCGCCAAATTTGGCGATCAAAATATGTTGCCATAAATGAAGCCAACGTGGTTATAGTTGACTAATTTGACGAAATTCTCATTCAGATTGACGAGAATTGGGAATGAATGTTCTGTAATCGGGTTCCACGGATTTTTTAATTTTGAAAATTTTTTAACAACAAAATTGTTCTAGTCATCAGAATTTGACGAAATTTAAATGGGACCACCAGGGTGTTTTGCACTTTTAAACAAAAAAAATATGTACATCAAAATCGGTGCACATTTACGAAAGTTATGCGTGAACAGGACTAAAACATACATACATGCATACATAGGGTCAAATTATTAACATCCTCCTTTACTCACCTTCTTCGATCTAAATAGGAGAAAGTATTGTGATCAAAATTTTTTCAACTTCCGGTTTTCGACGGATTTATATGTTTTAGGATTCAAAGATTCCGAAAAACATGTTTTTACAAAATAAAGAAGTTTAAAGGTTTATTTTAAATTAAAATATTTACTTATTCTAAATATATAATTTAATTAATAAGGAAACACTTATTAAATATATCATTTAATTAAGAACATTAATTTAAACAAAACTTACTTGTGAGTTTAATTACCCTCATTTTGTGAATTTTCAACGTATATTTTTCGCACAAAGATTGAGGATAAATTTGAAGTTATTTCCTCTAGTAAAGCTAACTTGAATCAAATTTTACTGTGTATATTTATTTTACTCAAGAAAATTAATTATACATAATTTGTTTACAAGTGAGTGAGTTTGTATGACGTTTTAATTTATGTAAATGATAATAACCCATTCCAATTATACATATTGATATATATAAACATCAATATAAAAATAAAGTGTAAGTTAAAACAGTTTTAAAAATTATTTAAAAATAATATCTTGTTACACTCACATGTTCTAAAGCGCAAAAGAAACATAATGTTGAATTTATTTAGCTACAGATAACTCCCTTGTTATTAGTTTATCTCACATTGACAGTTCTACAAGTTATTAGTAATTATTGTATTCACTATTTTAAATGGCTTATATTCGTTTCTGCTTTCCGATGACTTTCTAATGCACCATTTGGTCTCTTTGTGGAACAGTTGACAATATCTATTTACATTTCAATGCAAATTCATAACCGGATACTGATTTTATGTCATGAACCATTAATTAATTAACTATTTATATATTGATATGGATAACGCAATGATATTAATTTAGTTATGTGCCTAAAATTGTAAATGCTATAAAGATTTCATAAATACTTATGCTTCATGTTATAAACAAAACTTCAGTTTTAATTGTCTCTCCTAAAATTTAAAAAATCTGTCAAAATTTATGTAGTGATTTTGAAATATGTAGTAAGATTAAAATAAATAGTTAATTAAAATTAAATTATAAATTAAAATTTAATAGTTAATTACAATTAAATAGTTAAGTGAAATTATTTAGAAAATCGAACGTAAGCGAAAGTTATGTCACCTACTTAGAAATGTACTTTAAAAAGTCATTCCTAAAGAATTTTGTAGTATAAGAACAAAAATGCAGTAACCTCTCTCTAAGGCGGAATCGATCGAGAACGAAAAAACTTTAGTCATGGACAGTTTAATGTATTGAAAATAATTTTGTTGGACTTTAAAATTCTTCTGTGTTAGACGGAGTTCCGTTTTACACAGATTCACCCTTAGGCAGAGTTTACTATAAACAATAGTCTTAATTAAAGTTTTAAAATGTTGCTGATAAATCTGGATGATTGCTGTTGCTCATGTTTTGGGGGCAGAATATCCAATCACAATAGCAGATGAAAAAAAAAAACAATTTAATTGAAGTAAGTGCCAGGAGCATCATCGTATTATTGCTAATAAATGTTAGGGAATTTATGTCTTGTTTGTAAAATGCAGTTTCTCAAAAATGGAGATTTTTGCTGCACGACTTATTGATACATCATAAACAAAGCATTTCACAGACAAGCACTTATTGAAGTACTGAAAGGAAGATTGTTAACTGGGAAGGAGAGAGAGAGAGAGAGAGAGAGAGAGAGAGAGAGAGAGAGAGAGAGAGAGGGGTCAGGTGGGGTCTCCGAGATCACACTGTATGCTTTTTATACCGGGCCTACTACAAGTATTAGTGACGTCACAAGAGAGGTTCATTTCGGTCAATGTATCCCAGCAGAAAGATTTAATAAAGAGAGATGGTTTGGATTTCCTGACTTAAAATTTGTTATTATATAAATAATAGTACTAAATTTCATAATCGTGAAATAAAAGGGAATTAATAAACTTGCTTTATAAAAGAAAATTAAAAGTTTTAAATGAAAAAAATGCTAAGATTAATAGATCTGATTGAACACATTGACTTACTTTTTCATAAAATCATTATTTTACAATAAATATACGTACAAAAAATATAATAAATCTGACCGAAACTTTACAAAATCAATGCCATTCCCCCCTTTTATCACAGCACACCATAATTTAAACATCAAAATACAATAAATGTCAAATTAAATAGAGAAATCGACATTTTTCAACTATAAAGACCTTGGCACTTTTTTTAACGCTTTGGCGCAATTCGGCCTTCAGAAAGTTCGATATGTTTCCACATTATATACACAGTTATGAAAACAAACCTAATGTACTTTTACGTTTATTTATATATAAAATTATTTATATATACAATTCTGTTCTACCTGTGTATAAAAAGAGATAAATGGCTTCTTTATATTAAAAAAATTGTATAAATATTGAGAAAAAAAAAATGCTTATTTATATGAAACTACGAATAGGTTGCCAGAAAATATGTTGCCAACTTTCCTTCTCTTGAAATAAGCCATTTTATATCTTAACTTGATAACTTATTTGCAATATTTTTAAAATTGTCTATTTATAGCACTTGAGTTCAGGACCTAATAATCACTCAAATGAACTTATCAAAAGATTTATTTTCATTATATATTTGTACACTTAAGTTAGCTAAAATGTTAAATGAAACTACTAAGTTGGGTAAATCAGTTACTTTTAATTTTATAAAGAAAGCACACTAACTTCTAACTAAGTGTATCCAGATTTCATTCAATTTATTTCAGTATTTATTTAAAAATCTTTGAAAGATGTGTTGTCATCGTTGTACCATTTTTTAAACTGTTTATCGTCTGCTTTTCTTTTTTTCCAAAGATCATTTGGCTCTTTTCGTTTTGAAAGTACTCATTCATTCAAATATGCAGAATATTTCCATTACAGTAGGATAGACATTCGTTGTTAGGGTTAATTTTTACTCTCTGCACAAGTTCAGTACCATCATATTAATTCTAGCTTCACCAATTATAAAACGTATCTCGAAATGTTTAATGTAGACAGCTGCTGTTGAAATATAAGTAAAATTATCACAATGTAATTTTCCTAGCTAAAATTTCTTCTTTTCATTATCAGTAGCGAATTTGAAGACTTAGATTTGAAACTAAGAGTACAACATTATTTTCTCTTTATTTTATAGATATAATCTACACTTTCTTTAATAGTTATAATCTGTAATTACTGCGTTATAATCTAACTACACTGAAAAATATTATTAATTACTAAATAAAACAATAAATAATATCAAAATACTATTCTAAATAATCCGTACAAATGAACAAAGTACGTGGAAAATTTTAAGTAGTACGGATCTCGCTTATGACGTCAAGCAAGTCAATTTGCACTTTGTGGCAAGTCCGGTATAAAAAGCAAACAGCCTGATCTCGGAGGCCCCGTGGTCAGTCCAGGGCAATTAAGAAAACAAACGAGACACAGTTAAATATAGATTTCATTACAAAAAGGTAAAAACTACCTATTGATGCCGTTCGGAGGAAAGCAATTCCGGAAAATTTCGGTATATTTTCATCGATCATAACCCCCACACCGCAAAACCACCCTCCGTTCAAATGTTTATATATATATATATATATAAACATATATATATATATATATATATATAAACATATATATATATATATATATATATATATATATATATATATATATATATATATATATATATATATGATCTTTGTCATACGATAACACTCGCATTTATAAACCGATTCTGATGTAACTAAGTGTGTGCATTAGGCTCACCAATATCTCGCCCGAGTTCGCTGGCCAACTTGGTCCGCCATTTTGTTTCAAAATGGCAACTACTAAAAATTTAAAACAGAAAAAATATATAAAAAAATTAGAAATTCAAATTTATTTTTTATTTAAATGTTAGGACTTGATACAAGATACACACCTTGATACACACTTTTTGTTTTGACACTATCTTACAAAATGGCTATGATGAAAAAGCAGTGTGAAATTCTAGCGTGGCTGACATTTTGAAACAAAAGAACAGATTTAAAAAAAATAATAATCAGGGATTAATTTTAATCTTTCATCGTTTTAATCTTTTTCCCAATCATGCGCATAAAAATATATATTCGTATCCGTTAACGTCAAATTCTCGCCAAGCTCAGCGACACTTAGCGAAATATCGATAAATTTTTCTTCCAAAAATAAGTCTCCATCAAGGAATCCAATTTTGCTGCGTCTGACTAATTTGGCTAATTTCTTATTCAAATTCAGTATTAACGAATCTTCTGTAATCGGGTTCTTTACATTTTAGCTTGCTGTCTTCGAGTAACATTAGTTAAAAGTTTAAAACGAAGATATAGGAAAGCTACCTTTTCCTCCCTGTACAGGCCGCCAGGACTTTTACATTTAGAGTTGCTGATTTACTGACTGGCTTAAATTGCAAAATGTGGTATGAATGCGGTATCCCTCCTTAGATTTTACCTAGGGATTTATTGTACCTACTAAGGCCAATTCATGGATTCCTAATGTAAACGTGTAACAATATAATTACACATTAGATTCTAAAATTTATTGCAACAGTTTTCATTGTTAAATGGTCTTTGAACAATAAATAAATACTATGGTTTCATAAAGAAAAGAATAAACAACGTAATAAGAGCATAAATGAAAATATAGATGTTAAAAAAAGGATGGGAGCTGTTTCGGAGCTTCTAAAGCTTCATCCTCAGTGCAATGGATAGAATTATAAAAAGTACCGCCATTTCATCCTTGACTGTGGGTTGCATTGCTTGTTCTGTCTGTGATTTTGTGAATTTACTTTCGTAATTTTAACCATTGAACTGGTGAGAGAATTTTAGAAGCTTTGAAGCAGATGTCTAAATTTTTAACCCTTTCAGGGGCAATGTACTTCTATTCGTAAAATGCTTAAATGACAGAATGACACCAGAATTTACAAACAAATTTATTTGAAAATGGGTAAAACCTGTCCTTCATGTACTTAATAAATGGAAAATTTTCATTTCAAAGCTCTTGTGCAAAAGTGGCATTTAGGGATTAAAATTAAGTGGTCCAAAATTGAACCACCGCCCTTCCAGGAATTAAATATAGATATTTTCATTTGTGCTTTTGTCACGTTGTCCATTCTTTTCTTAATATAACGGCCCAAAGTTCAATCATCTCATTGTAACTGTAGTTTCATCTCCAGGCCTGATAATATAATGTGACATTAAATTTTATGTAAACCCCATGATTATACATTCATCCAAAATCAATAGAAAAAGGAAGTTTTTCAACCGTAATATCATTTCAAAGAAACCGATAAAATGTTTCATGGTATTTAAAATAAAGTGAGGACTTTATGCGGTTAGATTTTCATATTTAAATATGAGAGTATGAAAATCCTGATTCTTTGTAATCTGATAATATGAAAAGTATTTTCTGTCATGCTGTCTAAATTCGTATTTATATTGTTTGGAACAATTACAGTGAATTTCCTTTGTTTAAACAAGGAAATAATCGGGTAAAATGAAAAGTCTGTTCTTGTCATATCGGGATTAATATCTAAGTGTAATGTTTTAATGATAACACAAGTTATTAATTTTAAACAAAACCAGTAACGAAAATAATGGTAATTGTTATCACACCGTTACAAGTTTTTCGTGAAATATGTATTGCTATATTTAAATAACTGTGATATTCTTTCTGCAACAAAACATTTAAAAAAGTAACATCAAGATAAAAATTGAATAAAATCATTTGTGTTGTTAGATAAATGCATTATATTAGGAAGAACAAATCTAGCTATACAGATAAAGATTTCGGAAACTTAGGCAATTTTGTTCTTCTGTTTTTTTTCGATTTTTATTGTCTTTTTGTTTTATCTTAACTTTGATCAAAATTACAGTACTTTTTATAAAGTATAATTTCGGGCATTTATTTTGTGATTAGTATCGTTCTAGATATTTATTTAAAGCTACTATAGTTTAAATTGTAAAAGAAAATGTGTTACTACTTTTAATTCGAATTTAAAGTTATTTTTTAAGTGTAAAATTTTCTAAAGAAAATGCAAAGTATGTACATTTATACAAAATAAAAAGTCCCAGAGGTTGTATTATTTTTTTGCTGCAATGCGCAATTAAAATATGTTTGATAGTTTATGATAGTTTCCAAAATTTACCAACCGACTTCCAAAATAAGAGGTTAATTTTGTTTGTATGCTTTAGTATTGTATTACAACGAACAACTCATGATACGGATACTCCTATTTGCAAAATTCTTATTTTGTTGTAAAAGACTAGTTGTGATAATAGCTCCGTATCAATTTTAAAGGATCCAAAGACAATATAGCACAGGTAAAATAAGGTTTGATAAAGACAACTGGTGTACATTTAGAAACATTAGGAAATAATTTCGTTTTGGCGCAAGAAATAAAGATGGGATGTATCACAACACGCAAAAGTTATTTTACCATGGTTTGAGAGGCAAATTGTATTGTATGAAAAAAACTCAACATCCTTTAGCTTAGGGTATCGTTTTCCATGCATTTGTTTATGCTGTATTGAATGACATCATTCACAGGTCAAAACGATTACTTGTTACAAACTTATCACAGGTTTTATAAATAAAAAGTCGAAACTGACGCTTTATGAGACAGCACAATTTTATAACATTTATTTCACGTTCAAATATATATTCTTCATATAAAATTGAAGCATCTAAAACTTGTAAAAAATGTCCTCAAAATAGCAATCATCAAAATTAGGGTCATTTGAGTTACCTTCAAGGTCATCAATGTTATGTCACCGTAACTACTTCTTTTTTAAAGGGGGTATTGCAGCAGGCTAATCCTTTACAAATTTTGCACATTGCAGAGCAGGGTATTCCGTTTTTCTTTCCACCGCACACAGCTTACGAACAATCACTTTGTAGGTAAAATATATCAGCTTGGTTATTTCGTCAGGAACAGGAGGTAGAGTAGTCCAACAAATATGCAAGTCTTGATGCACCTATCCTCGCAGATCAGGATTCAATTTATTTTCAAAAGAATTTTGGATTTTTTGGTACATCCTAAATGAATGTTGGGCAGCTCCCTGCTAACAGAAGCAAAGAGAATGTATATTTCAAATTGGGTGCATTCATTTTCAAACACGTCTGGAACTACATGTAATAAAATGCATCAAGAGTGAGGTTTCTTGCTTTAGCTCCCTAGATATGACGGAGCAGGATTTTATCTGCTTCACTTCGCCAGTCGTGGTATTCGTTCTATTAAAAGTTTCAACACATTGCATCAAGGCACTGTCATTCTATATCGACTTCTTAACATAAATAGCTTTTATCTGTTCGATGGCCCAAGTTGTGTCACACAAGCTAAACGCATGTGAAAGGATATATTTCCATGCCATTGTAATGAGTTGAAGATTACACTGTGCTTTTTGCAAACACTATTTTGAATTTCAAGAAATAGGCTTTTCAGAAGCTGTAAGTGTAATTAGGATTACCGGGACGTCTTTTTCTTAAGAAACAATGTTGGCAGTAATTGCTGAAACTTCTCTACAGCTGTAGGAACAATTAAGCACATATGAATCTCCAGAAGACTGTCTTAACGCGGACTAACGCTTTTAAGTATAGTTTTGAGCAGGATGATCATCTGCTTCATGTTTGGATCATTACCCAAAAACCGCTTTTGGGCGCCATAAATCGGAGTACTTGCTGAAATCTGAAACTATGAGGTACCTGCTTAACTGTTCAGTCTTCATGATACTATCTGGGTCATCATAATCATCGAATACCAGCGTTATGTGTGTATTTTCAGCAGTGAAATTGTTTTTCAAGCAGTTTACGTACTGCATGCCAACATCATGGTAAGTTTTGCAAGTGTTCGTGTTCCACGTTTCAGCATGAAACAGATAACGACAATCAACCACAAAAGTTCCAGTTTGACTCAATTTGTGTTCATCCAGAGTGGTAAATTCATCATACAATGCTGACTTTACATTTTACCACATTCCGGAATATGTAAACAAAGATGGTATGGTAAGAAAATACATAAGAAAAAGTCCTTCCGGCTTGTACCGGGAGGAAAAGGTAGCTTTCCTATATCTTCGTTTTAAAATTTTAGCTAATGTTACACGAAAACAGCAACTTAAAATGCAAATAAAACGTTTACAAAAGATTCGTTAATACTGAATTTGAATAAGAAATTCGCCAAATTATTGAGCAATAGCCAAATTGGCTTCATTTATGAAGACTTATTTTGGTCGCCAAATTTGGCGATATTTCGCCAAATGTCGCCACGTTTGGCGAGAATTTGGCGCTAACGGATATGAATATATAGTTTTATGCGTTTGATTGGGAAAATTATTACAACAATGAAAATTTTTGTAATGTGCTGTCTTGTTTCAAAATGTCAGCCACCCTGGAATTTCAAACTGCTCTATCTCAGCCGTTTTTTAAGATAGAGGTAAACCAAAAAATGCTCTGAAATCCTTGTTTCAAGGCCTAACACTGAATTAAAAAATAAATTTGAATTTTTAACTTTTTTGTATATTTATTTTAGTTTTAAATTTTTAATTGGGCGCCATCTTGAAACAAAATGGCGGACCAAGCTGTCCAACGAACTCGGTCGAGACATTGGTGAGCTTAATACACACAATTAGTTTCATCAAAATTGATTTATAAATACGAGCGTTATCGTATGACATAGGTCAGATATATATATATATATATATATATATATATATATATGGAGATATATATATATATAAACATTTGAACGGAGGGTGGTTTTGGGGTCTGGGGGTCATGATCGGTGAAAATATATCGAAATTTTCCGGAACTGCTTTCCTCCGAACGGCTGCAATAGGTAGCTTTATACTTTTTTGTATTGAAAGCTACCTAAAAGAAAGTCAAAGGTTGAATAAAGTTTTTATTAGATAATAAGTAAAAAAAAATCATATTTTGTAAATTGTAAAACTTTTAATAAAGGCTATTTTTTTGTAATGCAACGAAAAACTATTCGCATAATTAGCTGCATAAGGTGTCCTTGACTTCGTACTCACTACACAGATAAAATAATGAAAAATGTAAGGAACACCTGGACTGTCAATTTGGCGTAACCATCTTTCTTCTTTTATGTGTCCTTGGTCCGCAACTCTCTAACGCCCCCCCCCTAATAATTATTATTCGGTCAAGGGACACCAACTCTTGAGAGATGACGGAAGCTCTTGGATAAATAGAAAATGGAATTCATTCAATGCTTCCCTGTTCACTTACTTGAACATGATTTCGTAACACCTGAACATAACCTTTGGGGCTCTCTGGAAGTATTTGATGATACTGGTGTGAATTATCAATTAATTACTGCTCCAATAACTAAAATATCAAGAGGGCTTGTTATGTTAATGCGTGGTCTGTAAAATAAAAGTAATAAAGTCGTTCTCTCTCACAAAGTGTTTATTTCGACTTTTTATTCATAAAATCTGTCGTAACAACACGGAATTGTATCGTCATGCGAATGGTATCATTTGATTCAACATTAAAAAATACATGGTAAACGGTACCACGCTTGACCTAGTTCAAGAAAATTGGGTTTTTCTAAATTGCCCCTCGTTGCACCCCAAAAGCCACAGTAAATCAGCTTCTTACTTTTGGACTCATCCGGTCTTCCTTTCTAGTGCCAAAGCGAAGTTCTTTCTAAAATTTCGTAAATGCATGCCAGTTGTCCTCTATTACGCATTTTTTTTATCTATCCTACCTGTAATCGTATGTTTGTCTTTCTGTCTGCTTTCGTGTCTTTTTTTATTTTATAGGCTCTAATTTTCGCAAAAATTAATCAGTCGTCAGAAAATTTGAATATGATATTAAATTAGGTGAAGGTGGACTAAAATGATTCCCTTAAGGAAAAAACTTGTGTGAAATAACATAAGTGTTTAAATAAAATTTTGGCCTTTTGCTAGTATCCTTTACACTACTAGGGGGCTCTGCCCCCTACGAGCTACGCTCGCCAACCCCAGTTCTGACACCACAAACTGTAAAAACACTCTGATTTGATCAACCTTAAAACGATTGCGGAAGATTGAATTATAATTAAACGACCTGCTGTAATCGGCTGCTATAATCGTCCTTGTGTAATCGGCTGCTCGCTGTAATATCTGCTATAATCGGGTTTCCATTCATTTTCTTTTGACCAAGGGATTTTAAAGCCGAATCAACTGCTGTCGAGACAGCTAACAACTGTTGATAAAATAAGGTTAATTAAATATTTGAAAATCAACTTGTGCAAAATGGTTAAGTAAGCAATGTCATTGCATTGCGAAATTTTATAACGATGCTAATAGAAAATTGGGTGTTACTCCATTATCCCGACTACTACTTTCTATAAAAGAAAAGAACTGTCGCCAAAATATAGGATTTAAAGGCAAAAGTGCATATGTGTGGCGTCGCATTCAATTCATACCAGATGCGTTACGCGTGATAGTTATGTCATCGAGTGATCTTTACTTCAACGTTTATCTGTATTTTTAATTATATTTTACCAATTTATTAGTTGATTTAAACGTAATTATTAAACGTAAAAATATACTTTTAATCGAAGGGAAATATTATTAATTACGCTGTTTTAAAATTTGCAATAATAGATAAAATATTTTGTCGAAATAAATGAATCTTACTCTACTTAATGCGTTGAAAACACGGAATAATTTAATTATTTATCTTTTTAATATTCACGCTCAAGCATATTTTTTATTCCGTCATTTTCTACATTTATTGCTTTTAACACGTGATCATTTAATTATTATTTTAAAGTTTTATTTCTGTTTTTAAGTCTCGTGTAAATACATTTCTTAATTGAAAGGGACTATTATTACGTGCGCTATTTTACAAATTGGCAAAGATTCAAATAATGGAGTTTATGAAATATGAAATAAATCTTCGTCAAAATAATGAAAATTTTGAATAAAAAATTGAAATATAACCTCAAAAAATGAGTCAAATTGAAAAAATAATTGCAGTCTGCACACCTCAACCTTGTCAACTATATCCTTACAAATTATGTTTAAATTCCTGTGCATAGTTTTCGTTTCTATAAAACTTTTATAAGAAAACTGTTTTGACCAACTTTGATTTTAAATATCTCTTAAAATGATTCTTCGATTTAAAAACTGTCTACTTCAGCGTGTTTATCGAACATTTCTTTATAAAACCACCAATTTTTAAATTTTTATTTCCAATAGTTTTCTGGATATTAGTCCAGAAAGACTTCAAGGCACAAAATCTTAATTGACAGCGGCGGCCGCAGCGGTGATTACTTTTTTTAATATAGAGAGATATTTTGCATTATAAACATATTTTAATAATATTTTAAACCCAAATTGAGTAATGAAAAAATTAGATTTTCTAAAAAGAGTCCAATGGATCATTTTACCCACACCAAAAGGCAAAATGATCCTTCATTAAAAAATTATTGTAAATTGTTTTTTTTATCGGCAAAATAAAGGTTATAAAAGTAATTATGACAATATATAAGTATAATTCACATCTAAAAATATACTCCATTAAGTAAACCAAGTCATATTCCTGTACATGAAACACTGTATATCTAAATAAATATGAAAGTTAATGCTTACCTTATAACAGATGATATAAAACCAAATTTGTCAAAGAATTCTATTCAGACGCGTAATATATTGCAATCGCTTGAATACCGCCATTGCTTCTTCACTTATCACAACTAGTTTATGTGTTATCCCGTAGATAACGCGACCTGTCTGGAAGAAAACATATGTGAATAATTTTGCTCGCTGAGATCATTTTAGACAATTAAAATACACAGAACTAATTAATTGATAATTTAGTTTTTTTTAATATCAATTTAAGACTTTACTTGAGTAATTAGACAGAATTCATCGATTACTTTTTGATTTTTTCTTTGAATGTCAAGGAAAGAAATATCATTAATTAAATTATTTTTAATTAATTACAACTTACATATGCACTTCCAAATTTTTTATCGTACATTCAAATAAGTACATGTTACGCCTATACTGGCAGATTTAAGTCGTCTTCAGCAGCTTCATTAAACTCTAATTATTCCATTAATTAATCTCGATCCAAAATTTGAACTAATACAGAAAGTGTTTAGTATAAAATGTTAAATATTAGTCTGACTTTTATTTACATGAATGATCCACCTGAGTGAATGCAATTAGCTTATTAAGGAATTTTCTTTCTTGAAAGAAAGATTTTAGCCTTTTGCTAATCATTTGATTTTTTTCTTTTTTTGTAAATAAATAAAATTTATGCATAATACGTATTTAACCATTTGGAGCATAGAAGTTGCTTTTTTCTATTTAACAAAATGCATGGAGCACTAACGTTTGTAAATTCTTTTACATTTTATAAAATCAATGAACAGGGAAGACCGAGCTATGCTCGGTCAAATTAGCTTTGAGTTCAAATATCATGACACATGACCAAAATGACCCACTAATCAAATTTTCTCGAACATGTGACCAATCCCAATTGTCTTCTCGTGCCCGAAACTCATAGGATATAAAATTTAGTCAAAACAGTCTGAGCCATTTTTTAGATAAAATTAGCTTGACCCACAGTGACCCAAAAATGACCCACTAATCAGATTTTCTCGAGCATGTGGCCTAGTCCAATGATTTTCTCGTGCCCCAAAACCGTAGGATAGAAAATTTAGTTCAAATCCTCTGAGCCGTTTTTAAGATAAAAATAGCTTGACTCATAATGACCCATGACCAAAATGACCCACTAATCGAATTTTCTTGAACATGTGTCCTAGCCCAACAGTCTTCTCGTGCCCGAAAACCATAGGATGCAAAATTTAGTCTAAAGAGTCTGAGCCGTTTTTTAGATAAAATTAGCTTGACCCACCGTGACCCAAAAATGGCCCACTAATCGAAAGTGCTCGAACATGTGACCCAGCTCAATAGTCTTCTTGTACCCCAAAATGGTGGGATACAAACTTTAGTCAAAATCATTTGAACCGTTTATTAGACACAATTACTTGACTCTGACCCATGGTGACCCAAAATGACCCACTAATAAAATTTTCTCGAACATGTGACCTAGTCCAATGGTTTTCTGGTGCCCCAAAACGGTAAGATACAAAATTTCGTTAAAATCGTTAGAGCCGTTTTTAAAATAAAATTTACACACATATATATATACATATATATATATAACCACACACACGAGATTTGCTCGTATTAGAATATATGATAGGTATAGTTGAAAGCGATTTGTCAAGATAATTACTTTTAAGACTAATTTTTACGGTACAGAAAGTTATGTTATTTATCAAATGAACGTCTTTTTTCTTGCTGCCGTAATTTGTATTCAGATGTTTTCAGACTGTGCAATAAAAATATATGAAATAAGAATTTCTGTAATTTTATTATTAACTTTGAGTTTTAGATGTACAGCATTAACGTGCAGCTCCTGGATTTTTCTTTTTACTGTGGTTAATAACTACCATTTTACTCTGTAAGTCTGTGGTAGTGTATTCGTATATGATGATTATCTCTTTTAAATTCATTTTGCATGCAGATTTACGTATGCAAGTCAATATATCAAAAATTCGAAGCCAGAGGTATAAATTAAAAATATTGTTCCCTAATACTAAATTAAAATGTAAAACTTTCCTCACTCAAACTCTTACATAATCTTGCAAGTTTGTTTGTGCGTTGTTAGAGCAACACGCAAGACGTACTGCATAGATTTTGCAAAATGCATAGATTTTAAAACGACTTTAATTAAAATGAAACGTGATGCGTAATTTATCAAATAAATTACATTTTGAGAGATTTCGTGCAACATTCGAGAAGATAGAATCGAAAGATTAACTCCTTCTTCACATTTTTTGATAGACAAATTCTTCATTTCGTAGTTTTTAATCTCGGAATTGACGAAATTAAAGGTATTCACAGATGTAACTTGTAACGGCTTATACGAAGGCGTTTATAATTTACTTGCTCTTTGTATTAATCAAGTTCAATCAAGATTAATCTGTAATTTTTCAAAGAAAACGGAATTAAATGTATCAATCGACTTTGAAAAGTTATCCGAATTGGATAAAACTTTTATCCTTATCAGTCGCATCGCTATACATCATTCATGTACTTTGGAATTACTAATTTCTTAGAGGCTTTTAATTTAGTACTATGATTATCTAAAGATTTTATCTAAAGAAAATGATATATATTAAATATTTTAGAACTGATTATTGTATGTTAAATTTATGATATTAGGTTAATTTTAGTTTCGAGATATTTAGAAGAACTAATAGTAGTAATTAGTTTCATTATGAGTATGTCTTACATATTTTTTTTATCTTCACATGTATTACGCGCAACAGTATGCACTTTTATAATTTAATTCCTTCTCGTATTAATTGAGTTAGATTGCAAATTTTTATAGAAAACGGAATTAGATGTATCAATTGACCTTAAAAAGTTAGCCGAATTGGATAAAACTTTTATTTGAATTTGCAAAATATTTTCTATTTTTAATTTAATTAAATCGAGTTCACGCCGACCTTGACTGTGGATCCATATTTGGAGATTCTTCTATTATCGGGTTCAGAGCCAATCCACCTAACTTGGTTTGGCGAAAATTGTGGTAACCAGTTCCCCATATCTCATACATTTGAAACTGCATTGTTGCCATTAGCGCCCGTGTTATCAAGATCTCGAGCAAGTTTGTTGGCTATCAAGATCCATTATCTTGTTCTAAAATGTTCACACTTAAAAATTTCAAACTCTTCCCTGTCATACATTTCTAATATAAAGAAGAAATAAAAAAATGTTTTGGAATACGTGTTCCAAGGTAAAAAGCAAGCTATAGCTGAAAATACTTTTTTTTTTGTTTTCTGAGCATGAGTTTTTAAGTTTTTGCCGTTTAGAAACAAGATGGCGAATCAAATTGGCCAAAAAAAAAAAAAAAAAAAAAAAAACTCGGTGGGGATATTGTTAAGCCCTATAACTTTCCTGTGTTTCCCCGAAATCGGTTTATAAATACGGGGGCAATATATTTACATAATACGCAAGTGAGGTGAAGATTCCGGGCAGAACCCATCCATCTAACAGCAGTTTCCTATCAAATTTAAACATTTTTTGTTATAGCAGCTGCCAACAATTAAAAATCGACAATAAAATTCTTTCCGTAACGATTGATTTTCTATTGAAAGATTTCCACGTGAAAAATGAAAATGAAATAAAAAGTTTCAAGAATGAAAAAGAATGACGTCATATTGGCAGTACAACAGAGATTTTCAAAGAATTCTCAATAATGCAAAGAGCATAAATGTGAGTACATACAGAAATCAGGTAAATATTACATCAGAAGGTGAATATATAACGTCATATCAATTTGAGGAACGTACTGAATCATGCTAAAAACCCGATTATGGAAATATTGACATATTTTAACATTTTGAGGTTCCCTGAATTCGTTTTCGCTTTTTTAAAAATCTATTCCACATACGTATATACGTGTGTGTAAGCATGTATATTAGAATTTCCACAAATGTTCAGGTCCCCAAAGCTCATTCTTAGTGAAGAATTGAAATAAAGATTTCAGATAAAAAAAAAAATAAATAAAATTAACATGTTTATATGTCTTGCAATAGAAGTCAGTCTGATATTGTATTCAATCTATACCTGTTTTCCTTTTTTAATGAAGAAAGATCTGTTATTTCTCCTTTGTTTTGTCATCTTATTTACATCAGATAGCAAATTCATTGTTAAAACCGCAGAGGCGCATCCATTAACCAGGCTCTTAAAACTGACATGATACGTTATTGTTAAGGAATAGTATATGAACGATTTAAACAATTATTTCAAATTTTAAGTGAAAACCATGATTTCTACCCACCGTTCTAGGACGGCCATTTATACTTGTCGAATAACTAATACAAAATGTCCTATAGAAATATATACAGGGTGTTTCACAAAGGACCCCTAACTTCAAAAATCAATAACCCGGAAACGGTGATAGATAGAAGCATGAAACCAGTGATATGTTTATTAAAAAAAATGTAAGAATCTTATACATAAATCTCAAAATTTAGTTTAAAATAGCACCGATAGATGGCGCTGAGAGCGTTAAGAATCCTTCTAAAGAGAGTTCAGAAGCATAAAAAGATTAGCCGTCGAAAATTTCGCCATTGAAATCTGACCGCTATTAGCGTATAGTGAAAATAATTCGCATCTGACACGTTGCCTGTCTGTTGAACTTTTTTGTAAAGCTCACGAATTGTTTTCCCATCTCGTCCTTTTGCGACTTCAAATCACGTTTGAAAACTCCTCCTTGTGGCAGTAGGACTCTGATTTAATCGGTGGTACTCCAACAGAATAAACACGAGTTCCACCAAGTATACACCACTTTCGGAATTATTTTCACTATAAGCTAATAGCGGTCAGATTTCAATGGCGAAATCTTCGACGGCTAGTCTTTCTATGCTTCTGAACTCTCTTTAGAAGGATTCTTAACGCTCTCAGCGCCATCTATCGGTGCTATTTTTAACTAAATTTTGAGATTTATGTATAAGATTCTTATGATTTTTTTAATAAACATACCACTGATTTCATGTTTCTATCTATTACCGTTTCCGGGTTATTGATTTTTAAAGTTAGGGGTCCTTTGTGAAACACCCTGTACATATAATTAAAAATCAACGTTTAAACAGAGAGTGGTTTAGATACCTGGGAACCATGCTCGTTGAAAATGGAAATGAATGAAACTATGAAAGGCCGCCTTATGAAGCTTCTTACGTTTTGAAAGGAAGCTACCTAAAGTACAGCAAATAATGTACTACCTAAATAATAAAAAAAATTGTTTCTAAGAATGCTGCAGAATGAAAATAGTAGAAAAAAGCCCTACCTAAGAAAAAAAAATGTTCGAATTTATTTTCGATAAACTATAATAACGTCTCACATCTAGCTTTGGACTGGGTATCTATATTTTTGTAAAACAAGCCGATATCTATCAGGTATACTCTCGCACTTTTGAAACACTTCGTTGATGTAGCTGAATTTAAATAATTATTTAGTGAAACTATTTAAAAAGGAATAATACTTAAAATCTAAGTAATATGTCCTATCAGATGAGCAGTACGTTCGATCAGTACTTTCAAAACTTTAAAAATAAATTTTTGATCTGGCATAATCATAAAATTTAGTACAGACTGTTTGTTAGAGATTTCAGATTTTCGAAATACTTCGAATCATCGGAAGACATAGCAAACTTCAACATTGCATTTTTTAGTTGAAAAAATTCTGGATTTTCTGTAAAATGAATATTCTTTTAAAACCTGTAAACACTTAAAAAGTAACTGATGTTGAGAGTCAATATTTTGTTGACTAAATGTGTTTTAATTTTATGATTTTCTTCTTACATTAGCCAATTATCTATGATTCCACAAATCTTTTAACTCAACCCGCCTAAGACGATACCGAAAACGGCAATTCCTTTTTTTTTTTTTTTTTTCATCTAGAGAAACTTAAATCTTCAATGATATCTAAGATAAAACATCAAATAGCATCAACCTTTACGGAACATATTAACTTTCTTGTTCAAGCATAAAGGAATATAATATAATACCTGAAACTTTAAAAACCACTCAGAGCAAAAATGATTTTTTTATTTTTTTTAAAGAAGCACTATTTGAAGTCAATGTTATTGAAAATATGTTTCGTAACAATAATAAAGTAAAGTGTAATTTTTGAATGAACACACTATAAAATAAATCTGATCACCGAGTCTAAACTGTGTAATAGCTTTTGATACCAAATACGTTAAATATATTACAATTCAAAACTTAGTTTCAAGTATCTACTACTACAATTATTACAGGTGGTATTTGTGTTATTACTTTGACAATGTATATGTGTAATTTTGTGTGTGCCAGTGTATATAAATAATTTTGAGTGTGGCAGTGTATATTCGTTATATATACAGAGTCTTCCAAAAACATAGACTTTGGCTTCTATTCCTTAAATATTGATCATAGACATGTATTATAAATCGCAAAGTTTCGTAAAAAAAGAGGAACAGAATTTTATGAAATCGACTAAAATTTTCAGGGGATTAAATTTAAAGGAATACAAAATTTAATTTTTTATATATAATATTCAAAAAATTCCTAATGGATTAAATGTGCCCCATACACTAATGAGGTCATGTGCAAAATTTTAGCATTTTATCATACAAAGTCGCAGCGATATTAAAATACATAAATGCTGACCACGTTTCGATGACTGGATATGAGTACGCAAATGGTAAAAATCATGTCGGAGGAAGTCGTTTCAGGGACTGTACACAAATTACGAAAGAAAACAATGATTTCATACTCTACCTGTAAACAGTTTCATTTTAATTTATGATTAATCCCTCACGAACTTTGTTTAAACGTATCTCTGCGACATTTTATGATAAAATGTTGAAATTTTGTACAAGACCTTATTAGTGTATGGAGCACATTTTACTCATTCAGAAAATTTTTATACGGGGGCCGTATAAATTTAAATATTGTATTTCTTCAAATTTAATTCCCTGAATATTTTAATCGATTTCATAAAATTCTGTAACTTATTTTACGTAACTTTGTAATTTATAATGTATGTCTATGATCAATATTTAAGGAATAAAAGCCGAGTTCAATGTTTTTGTGACACCCTGTATATGTATATATATATAATATCAGTTTTATTATTTTCAAATTGTTGTATTGCAAATCCATAAAATGAATAGATTTAAATGGTGCAAAAAGTAATCGAAATTTCAATAAATCCATAAAGAATTTTAATTTCATTCACATGAGACATTTATGAATGATTATTGAAGTTTTAGAAAACTGTCGATATTTTTATCATGGCTTTATAGTGATTTATATATTAAATATAATTCTATTTAAAATTTTCTCATTTGTTGATTGAAAGATGATAAATATTTTATTATTGAACCGCTTCGAATAATGAGCAGTGGTGTCAAATAACCTTGTATTGAATATGCTATTTTGAGTGATGTAAATTGAGTATCATTCCAGGAATAGCCGAAAGGATTTGAGAATTTCAGCTGAAGGCTAACAGATTCTAAAATTTTAATTTCGTTCTATTTGTTGGGTATAACAAAAGCTAACAAGTAATTTTAACTGTTGCGAATAAGAAGGTTTTTCAGCTATTCTATTACGAATATGTTGTTGTGTCAGATTTCAACAATTTTGTCCCAATCTTTGTAATAAATGTTTAAGATTTAAAAAAAAGCGTCAGATGTGTTTTGTCTTTTATGTATAATAAAAAACACGAAAAAATTTACCTAATTATTCGCTTAATGAATAGAATTAGTTCGATGTTTTTTTTTAATGCGAAGCAATAGCAATATTTGATGTAAAAATGTAAATGTAAGTCCAAAATTTATGTAATTATGTAATATATTTTTATTAACTTACAACTAGAACTTGTAAATTTGAACTTTATTTGTTCCTTGCCGAAATTGACAAAATATTAATTAATTTCTTCATTCAGTTTTTTATAGTTATATGTTTAAACAATATTATGAAAAAAAACCCAGTTTAATAAATCAGTATTTAAGAATCTGCAGACAAGCATATAGTAAAACCATTAGTAGTTTTGTTGTCACTCAACAGCTTAATTTTATAGCAATCTAATGATCGCAAAACTACACTGTAAAAAATGACTAATGTTTCTTATTTTATGAAAATATACTATAACCACGAACGAAAATATAATATAATCTTCTGAGTTATCCAAAACTTCGAATAGCGTGTTTCATTATTTTTTCAATCCGCAGAAACCAATACATTTCCAAAATTGAAACAATTATTTATGAAAAGAAAGTATTTTTCGCTGCCCGTATTTTTCAGAAACGTTTCCGAAGGGTTTTTATAGTGTATTAATCAATGTCCCCAGCCTGGAATACCTGTTTTTCGAATACTATCAATTCTCAAGTAAACATTTTCATTCTCAAAAAATATGTTTAGCAGACAAGCATGCAAAATTAACAGCGTTAACAATAGCATTAAAATTAAGATTATTTCTGTACTCTTTCATGTATAAATTAACTTAAGCGGCTGAAAACGTTTACTTGAGAATGAATAACATTCGAAAAACAGGTATTCCAGGCTGAGGACACTAATTAATACACTATAAATATCCTTCGGAAACGTTTCTGAAAAATGCGGGCAGCGAAAAATACTTTGTTTTTATAAATAATTCTTTCAATTTTGGAAATGTATTGGTTTCTGGGGATTCAAAAGACAATGAAACAAGCTGTTTGGAATTTCGGATAAATCAGAAGATTATATTATATTTTCGTTCGTGGTTATAGTATATTTTCATAAAATAAGAAACATTGGTCATTTTTTACAGTGACCTTTCACCGACTGAAAGTAATAGGGACGTTTAACAGTTAATAATATAGGTAATTTTTAGAAATTCAACACGTTGATTTAGCCTAATTTATTGTTATTTCTATCATAATGTTGTATACAGGCATGTCAAAAATACAAAAATTTTGTTTTATGCCCTCAAAACATAAAGAGTGGTCCAGAGTGCGTTGCGAAGTTTTCACATGAACACTTCTCTTCTATATATACAATTATACTATTTTAAAGACTTCGCTAATCTTTGCTGTTTCTAAATTGTATTCCCAATGTTCTTCTTCTTATATATTATTTTAGTATTTTAGGAAAAAAAAGCTTTAATATAATGTAAGCAAGGGGAAATGGTACCCATGTTTCAGAAAACGCCTTGCGTGGGCTTCCTCTGTGACAACACATAGTTGTGGGTGTTCAAAATATAGTGGGGTGAGAAAAAGTTTACGTGGTGATGTACATCGTGTATAATTATTTTCTAAAGTTCATTCACCACATATATATATTTTGAAAATAAATATTTGCTATGATATATATTAAGCATGCTGCAATCAGAATATGTTTGAAACGTTTTCGTTCTATCTTTATTTTTTGGACAATACAGTCATCTCTCACTTATGCGCGTCTCAGTTATACGCGTCTCTCAGTTATACGCGAATTTCGTAAGGTCCCGGCACGAGGAATAAGAAAATAATGCTATAGATCTCTCACTTATAAGCGCCACTTTGAATTTTCTCTCTCAGTTATACGCGGAAATGACAACGCAATAAACATTTTTTTTAAATCGATAAATAATTTTCTGCACCTGTCAAGGTCAAAAGACCGTTCCGAAAAGCGGGGTGGAGAGGGTGGAGAGGATGTTACAGTTCGACTTTACACTCACCCCCTCAGTTCTAATGGTTGCTTCTTTTCTTTCTGTTTTAATTTTATCAAGTCACCTGTGTGTTACATTTCGTCCTTGCCTTTACGGTAGCATCTAGATTCTTTTTTTTTTTTTTTTTTTTTTTTGCAATAAAAATGAGCAAAAGAATGTTAACAATTTCGTTCAAAATGGAAGTTATAAAAGCAGCAGAAAATGATCCTAGACTGTCCAAAATAAATTTAGCTCGAAAATTCGATTTGCCAGAATCAACACTCAGAGAGATTTTAAAGAACAAGGACTCGATCAAAGAAATTAATAGTGAATATTCTGCACAAGCGAAGAAACGATCAAGAATTCAGAATGGAAAATTTGAGATTTTAGAAACCACTTTAATTAAGTGGTTCAGAGCTTCTAATTTACCCATTAGCGGTGAGTTATTTAAAGAAAAGGCACTCACTTTGTCATCCAAAATGGGAATCGAAAATTTTTCGGCTTCTTCGGGATGGTTAGAAAAACTTAAAAAAAGACACGGTTTAACAAATCATTGTCTGAGTGGTGAAAGCGCAGCCGTTTCAGATTCAACTGCTAATGAATGGATCGCAGACCTTCCAAATTTAATTCAAAACTTTGATCTTAAGAACATTTTTAACTGTGATGAAACAGGCTTATTTTATCGTCTTTTACCAAACAAAACGATGGATTTTAAGGGAGAAATATGCCATGGTGGCAAACACAGCAAAGAAAGACTGACTGTGCTTTTATGTTGCAATGGGGACGGATCAGAAAAGTTACCGCCAATAGTGATTGATAAATCCAAGAATCCACGGTGTTTAAAAAATGTCAAGAAATCGCCATGTTCTTATGCAAGTAGCACCAAAGCCTGGATGACATCGAAAATTTTTTTAGACTTTTTAAAGGAATTCGATATGAAGATAGCTAAAAAAAAAAAGAAAGTTTTGTTATTTATGGATCAGTGTCCCGTCCATCCTTCAGATCTCCCATTGCTGACACATGCACGAGTTATATTTTTCCCTGCTAACTGTACTAGCAGACTCCAGCCCTTAGATCTCGGTATAATAAGGTCAGTTAAAGAGCAGTATAGGAAAGATTTGGTGCGAAGAATGTTTATATCACCAGAGCAGAAAAAGGAATTCTAGAAAATTTCGATTCTGGATGCCATGCATATGTTGGTTTGCTCTTGGAATAACGTAACAGCCATGACAATTTCTAACTGCTTTAGGAAAGCGGGTATTTTTCATTCAAATAATGCTGAAGTTATTCCATTACAGGAAAATGAAAACAACAGCAATGATTTTAACATAGACGAAGAAGAATGGAATAGAATAAGCCAAGATTCTCTTTCTTTTCAAGATTTCGTCAGTGTTGATGAAAACTTAACATCAACTGCAATTAGAGATATTGAAACTGTGTTTGATGATGTGACAGCTGAAAGAGAAGGAGATGATGATGATAATGATGAAACTGATACTGTAATTGGCCCATCTTATGCTACTGCTTTAGGAGCCCTGGACACTTTGAGATGTTACCTACAAAATGCTGATATAGCATCACATACAATGACGCACTTTAATGCATTAGAAAAGGTCGTTGTACAAACGCGGCCTAAGCAAAAACAAACTACCATTGATGACTTCTTAAAAGAGGACTAATTGGCATTTTTTTTATGTAAGTATATCATCTTCTATGTCAAATGAAAAAAATTTACTTTATTGTATTTTTTTAAACTAAATTTTATAGTGAAAGTGTAAGGATATATTTTTTAGTACACTATACTAATATTACATCCCTTTTATTTTATAAAATATCATTAATCATAATTCTTATATTTCAATATGTTTTTCTTTCGAATAATGTGTATAATGTGTATAAGGAATTACTACATACAACGTCCTCTCAGTTATGCGCGGCTCTCAGTTATGCGCGATTTTAAGTCAGTCCCTTCAAACGCGCATAAGTGAGAGGTGACTGTATTTCCAAATTTCGGTGGCGTAATTGTGTCTAATAAAAAAAAATATATATCGAGCATTTTCCGCTCTTAATACTAGAACTACACTGCAAATTCCCTTCACACATTGGGAACACATTTGGAACACTTTGATTCAAAAAAGTGTTCCAGTTACCTTAATGTGTACTGAATGTGTTCCGAATATACTCAGGTATAAAGAATGTGTTCTGAAAGTCTATCGAAAGTGTTCTGCTCAGGATATCTTTTAAGTCTAAACTTGGGAACACATTTGAGAATGGATTGGGAGCTCATTAGGGCACACTTATGAATTCATCGCTTTCAAAAAGTGCGCTAGAAAGTGGGCTGAACAAAAGAAGTGTTCTCAGAAGCATTCTCTAAACTGTTCCCAAAAGTGCGTTTTAATGTGTTCTAAAAAAGGTGACAAAATAAGTGTTCTAAAAAGTGTTCTGAAAAGTGTAGATTTGCAGTGTACTGTGTTTCTTGTATACCTAGAGCTACTGACGTGGGTGACAACTGACACATGGACTTTAGTGATGTTATTCTTGTTTTGTATGGGACATGTTTGATGTTTAATACAATAATTTTGAATTAATGATTAATAAAATTTAGCTTCTAGAATATTGAATATAATAATCTTATACAATCAAAGAAAATTTAAATTTCTAATTCTAGAATAGATAATTTGAGATTTTTGACAGCTCGTATAAAATGTAATAAAAAAAAATCTTTCAAATATTATACATTTAATTGACAGTTTGAATTTCGTAATAATGTTCCCACAGATTAATAAGATATTAAAACTGAATAAAAAAAAATAGATATAGTTCCATGATTTTTTACTTACATTTTCTATGTATACAGACCTGTAAATAAAAAAGTATACGTTTTCAACTAAATTCGTGTTAAGACATTATACTGTATATTTATGAAAAGTCAAGCAATTTCAAATTTTTATTCTGAAAAACTACACTGATACGAGCGAAAAATCACGCCTTGGGTTATAGATGACCCGCTTTAAAGAACCCGCTATTAAAGAATATTTCGAGTTAAAATAGTGCAAATTTGTATTATAATTTTTCAGTTAGTGATAAATCTAATATGTAAAACGGAAAATTTGTCTGTCTGTCTGTCTGCACGTCTATACAAATCAATAGTTTGGAAGTCAGAATTGTGAAATGCTAAGTATAGTTGTATTAAAACACGGCTGAGACAACTAAAGTAATCCGGAATCGAAGTAACGTAAAGTTAATTTTTAATTAATAAAAAACCAAAAATCTAACAGTCTTTTCCTATCAAATTAAAAAAATTTCCTATATAGTAGTTATTAACAATTAAAAATGCACAATAATTCTTTCTACAATAATTAATTTTTTTATTGAATGAATTCCCCGTGAAAAATGAAAATGAAATAAAAAGTTTCAACAATTAAAAAGAAGGTGAACATGACGTCAAATCGTAAGTATAACCGAGATTTTAAAATATATTTAAATAATACAAGGAGTATGAGTATGTGTAAGTACAGAAAGCAGGTTAATATGATGTCATTAGAGAATTAAAAAGAAAATTAATATGGCGTCATATTGAAAGTTTAACGGACTTTTAAAAATATTTGAGAATTATACAAAGAGAGTATCAATATGGTTGGTTGGTTGGTTGGTTTTATAGGGTTTAATGGCGCAAGGTCCCATTAGGGACAAGCTGCGCCAAAGAAAAAATGAGTATCAATATGAGTAATAGAGAAAGCAAGTAGATATGACGTCAGCAGCTGAATATAACGTCATATGGGTTTGAGGAAGTATTGAATCATGATAAAAACCCGATTATGGAAATATAGACCTATTTTAACATTTTGAAGTTCTCTGTACAACATGTTTTATTTTGAACTTGATTTTTCTACACAAAGATTCGTAAAATCCCGGGCAATACGGAGTACTTCACTTAGTCTACAATATAAATACTTTTTAAAGTTTCCGTCGTTTAGCATATTCAACTAACACAAGTGTCATAAAAAATCTTAATAAGAAGTAAATAAGTATGTTTTTTTTTACTTCAGACGCTATTTGCAGCTTTTCAAAAAGAGAAGTAAACAAGAGTAGATTAAGTAGATTTTTATAAAATGCTTTTAAGAACTATGTTCAAAGATTTTATGAATGTTCAAAGAGTTTAAACTTAGGTTTTAAGGTATGATGCTGAAATTTCAAAATATCCTTTTTAAGTGTATCCATTAAGTCTTTCGCCCTTTGTAAAGATTTTCAAACTTAATTCTTCCTGTTTGGCTCCAAGTACCTTTTAAAATTATGGTAATACTTTTATCTTTATGCCATAATTTAGGGCGTCTTCTTCTAACGAATGGTAGTAAAAATGGTTTATTTTTATAATGTGTTATTCATTTTATATTATTTTAACATTATTTTATCTAACTCATTTTCTTTTAAATTTTGACGCTTTTGTGTTTAGTTTAGTAACAGATTGCACTATGTGTATTCTGAAACTGTGCACTTAAAATACAATGTGTATTTATATTTCTAATTAATTCTTCTCAGTAATACTTCTGGTAATTTTAACTCAGTGAGAAGCACGTAATTGTAATACATTCACAACGTATATAACAATTTCATATAATTATTTTTCTTGAGATAAAGCTGTATCATTAAACATTTTGAAAATATTTTCAAAACATCTGGGAATGTCCTTGTAGATATTATTCTTTCCTTTAAGAATTTGTTAAATAATTGCAACCCATAAATCTAGAGAGAATGTTTCTTCCATGAGTAAAAAAACGAATTTGAACATGAACACACTTACACTCTTTTTTATTATTATATCATTGTTATTATCATTTATGTGCAACTTTTTCCTAGTGTACTTTTGTTTTTAATTTTATTTTTAATCTTCAGTTATTCTATTAGCCAGAAAGAAGCATTAAAATAAATGTCAAATTTCCAAGCTTATATTATGGTACTTATTTAACTTTTTTCCATTAAATAAGTTACCACATATAAGTTGAGTGCCTACGTATATGTTGACAGAAATCGTTTTCTCCTGTATTAAATACATTATAACGCGTTTCTGAAAATTAATTTTTTTTTTCAAATTATGCACGATGGGCTTGACGGCCATCTTTCAATATTTTACAGAGATTTCTAAGCACCCAAATCCGTAGTTAAAATTCGAGGTTTGAAATTGTAACTTATCCAAGTGTTCTAAGCTTTTTCTTTAGGGACTTGTATGCTTTGAAATTTGTGTCTTAAGATAATGGTAACTTATCTTAAAGATTCATTTTATGATTTATTTATTAGAGTAATTAATCATTTAAAATCAGTAAAAATATTGTATTTACAAATGTATTACATTTACACTTTTGTAGATATCATTTATCATAATGTAGAAGGTTTTTAGAAGGTTTTTCTCTTGTTTCACTTATTTAAATTTAGATTGTTTTTATATCTTAATTTTTTATGATTTTTCAATGTATTATAATTTGTAAATACCGTGGCATTTGAATATTTGAAATATCCGTTATATTTAAAAAGAAATTCCGAATTAGTTTATGTCCACCCTGTATATGGAATATTGTACGCATTTTTTCCATTAGATGAAACTGAATAATCAAAGATGTCAAAAGTTTTCAGGTTCAGCTGAGCGGGGTGGCCTACCAATTTACGTAAACTGGCTCATAAAGATATGGCAAGAACTGATTTACCAATTGGACTTTTGTAAAATAACGAAGGGCGGCCACATTGAACATTTGTAGATAGAGGTGAATTTTGTGTGTGTCACTATCTTATAATCATGAGCATTGTCACGATTTTCTGTATATCTATGCTTATTAAACATTTTTTTCTGAATTATTTTATGTCCACACTGTACATGGAATATTTTGAGCTTTTTTTCTCCTTTAGATGAAATGGATAATCAAGGATTTCGAAAAGTTTTCAAGACGTTCTGATACATCATTACTTATATTATTTCATCTAAGTGTTCGCTAAATAATTACAACACGAAAATCTAAATAAAAAGTTTCTTACAAGGAAAAAAGTTGAAAAAAAATTAACAGGAAATTATTAACTGCAATTACATTACATACATTAATATTGTATTATATTTACATTATAATTACATACATTAATAAATAATCACATGCACTGCGGAAATCGCCTATGGCTGGGCGAGTGAAATTGTAAGTTGCACATAGAACTTGCTGTAAGATTTTGATATTCTGATACAAATTATATTAGAAAAGCAGTAGTTAATAAGCCTTTACACAATATTTACCAATTTCCAAAAAGAAAAAGGATTGAATTACAATTTTATACTAAAGTTTATACCAATGGTTGCAAAGTACAACATATTTGCAATGAATATTTAAAGACAAATAATTATTTACAAAATTGCTAAGATGTGTATGAGTTGATATCAACACTGTTAGAAATTTGCAGCAAACTGTCCAGTCATTTGACCGTTTTTGTAAAAAACTGTTACTTACCCGTAGTTTAACTCTATTCTGACCAGAATATGAGGAATAAAATGGTCAGAATACCGCTAAATTAGGTTATGTAACATTTTTCTATAAAAACGGTCAAATGACTGGACAGTTTGCTGCAAATATTTAACAGTGAATAACAATTCATATGTACATCGAGCAGCAAGAGATTTTAAAGACAAATGAAATTAATTATCGTGATACTAATAAGTAACTACAGTGGTACTAGTTGGACTTGGCCTTTGGTGGCAAGCTGACGACAGCATTTGTCAAGCCCTGCCTATATCTAAAATCAGTGGTATAGAACGATGGTATAGATAGGTTCCGAGACGGCAGATTCCCCTTTTGGTGACGATCAACATTTTAGGAAAAAGGGGATATTTTGTCTTTGTGGTTCTCGTTAAGACGGTGCTCAAGAAAAAAAAAATTTCCGCTCAACAACGCGAAACTTTGCTGACATATTTTCTGACTCATTTTTAAGCATAAAAGCATACTTTCAGGCATGAATATTGAAGTGATCGGTGAGAGTATAAGGTGAGAGATGATATCTGAATAAACTGTATGAGAAACGTATAAAACATTTGAGAACCCAATTTCAGCCATGGCCATTTATAGCCCGAAAAATATCTTATATCTTTTTTTCAGCCTTTAATATGATCTATAGATTTGTATATATATAACACATTGTATACCAAAATATAGATCAGTTAGGAAACGCATAACACAGCTGAAAATTTACCATCAACAATTTCTGTCAATAAGCGGAAATTTACTCATATCTTTTTGTGAAGCCCTATATATGATCTGTAGAATTAATACACATCAAGAAACATGCAAAAAATAGTTAAATTTTTACCACAATTAAAAACTCACTTCCAGGAAGTAGTGTTCATTGTAACCGAATTCTTTTGTGCGTCCCTGTAAATGAATGATGAGTGCCATGCACACCCTTTTCTATAATAAACATTTTGTTGTACACATTAGAGATATATTAATTTCAACCTGTTTGAAATAGTGTAACATCATTAAAATACATTGCAACGAATTTTTTCCCATATACCACACTATAGCGTCATTTTTTGAGTGCCCCTGTAAACGAATCATAAATGCTACACACTTCATTTTCAATACCGAACATTTCATGGTAGACCTCAAGAACATATATTAATTACATGGCAATCCGACTATATTTAAGCTAGTTAGAGCACGGATAGACGGACAGACAGACGGCTAGACAAACCGAATTAATAAACACTTTAGAAGCACAATCTTCGAAAGTGTCATAAATGTCAGTAAGTTGCCAGTTTTGATTTCAGAACAGCCTTAAATGCCTTAATTTTGTTGCCTTAATTAATTTTTAAAAACCTTAACTTGTTTTTTATCTTCAGTAGCATTTAAAATAGCTTCAATTATTTTCTCCGGATTATTGCGATTCATAGTGGTATGAGCTATAAAGATATAGCATCATATATAGAAGAAATTTATGACAATAAAATATCGGCGGCAGAGAAATCAAATATTACCGACAAATTATACACGTTTCCTTTACATTTCAAAAGTTTAAATGATATATGAATATATTTAGACAAATTATTAAAAATAAATTGATGTAAAAAGTAAATGTTTTATCGTTAAACTAAAATGCAATTGCTACGTTGTGAAAATACAACATTATGCATTGTGTGATTATGGAATCAATAAAAATGAAAGGAATTCAAATACAAAATTTTAGAAAGTTATTTAGATAAAAAGTGACCGCAACGCAAACAAAAATTCTTAAACATATTGATAGCAAAAAAACAGTGATTTAATCTGATATAAAATATTATATACAAAATACAGAGAACGGAGAACTAAAATTATGTTATAAATATTTTCTGGAACTTAAATTGTTTTTCGATACAAATGTAATTTTTCATATTAGCGTACTAAATCAGGTTATTTTGTTGAAATATCTTATTGACAGGAGTTGATGTCTGCATTAAGAAATTAAAAAAAGCCTCAATTTTATACATTTCCGGTAACTTCTAAGAAATCAGATTACTGAATATTTTGCAAAAATGTGGACTGCATTCTGTTTTAGCTATATTTCCGAATGATTATTCAAAGAAAAACAAAACTTCTAATAGTCTTCTAACATTTGCAACAAAATCTCTTCTTTATTGTTCTTATTTTTTAATCAAACTTTACACAAAATATGTTTGTTTATGTAGACTTTTCAAACTTTGCACTTTTCAAACTATGTACACTATTCAAACTTTACACAAAATATGTACGTACGATTTGTATAAAGATACCGGTTTCTCAAATGATTGTGCGTTCTTTTTATACATTAAAAATACGAAATGATACTCATTCAATAATGATACTTTCATGTAAAATAAACATTTTGCAAACAAAAAAATATTAATTTTATCCTTATCTCAAAAGTTAAAATGAAATATGAATATATTTACATAAATTAATAAAAATACTAAATAGAAGTCGAAAGTAAATATTTTAGTTTTAAACTGAAATGCTATTGCTACGTTGTGAAAATATCACATTATGCATTGTATAATAACGAAATTTTAAACCGATGAAAATGGAAGGAATTCGAAACACAAAAGTTAAGAAAGTTATTCAGATAAAAAGTAACCGCATTGTGACATATTTCTCATTGTAAGAAGTTTTGTAATACAAGAAAAGGCCTTTTTGAATGCGCATTTCATATTCACAAAATGTTGCAGAAAAGCACATAATACTTGATTCGTATAAGAAAATTTGGAAAATGCATGATAATTTTGTGAATAATTTGAAAATATAAGCTTTTAAATAAGCTTTCTAATATGTCATATTCTACTTAAGACATTTTCTATTTGCAAAAAAAGTTCTATAGATCTACAATACTAAAGAAATTATTATCATACAATTTTTAGCTTAAACATAAAAAAAATAATCTAAATTTGAAAAAAAAAATTCATATTTATAATTTTCATTATTCATTTCTAATGTGTTGCTAGAGCTACAGAGATATATCATACAAGATATTGAAAACATTTGCTTATATCATTTTGATCTTAAACGTTTAGAAATTTAAGGCTAATTTTTTGAAAAAAGACTTTAATTTGTATAGTTTTTATATTATTAATTTCTAATGTGATTTCTTAAAGAGATTTAAGATCTAAAATAATGAAAAAAGTTGTTATTGTACAGTTTCAAACTGAAATTAACAAACATTTGAAGACAGATTTTAAAAAAAGTATTTTTATTAATCATGTCTTATTTGTTGCTGTAACTATTGAGATCTATGATCGAAGAAATTAAAGAGTATGATACAATTTTTATTATAAACTGATAAAAATTTAAAGCTTGTTTTGATAAAGGTATTTTCATTTTAATTGATATTATTTTACAGTATGTCACTGAATTGCATAATATCAAAGTGCATATTAAAAGCATCTTTTAACGATTATTCCAGACAAATTTATCAATTGCATTCAAAACTTTAAAAAAAAACAAAAAAAAAAACAATTAATTAATTGTATGAGATGTAATATCCCCAAATGAGCGAAACAGACCGGCTCAGGATTCGAACCCGGGATCCCTTGGCTGAAGCTGCCAATGCTCTACCAACTGAGAAATCCCGGACGAATATGGCTGAACTAATTCAACCAGTTAACATTAATGATCATAGAATCTGATTTGATATCTGAATCAGCACAACAGAATAAATCACAGATAATGGGACCTCCAGTAAACGCTGGAAGCGTGATTAGACTAGATTAATTTTGACACAAATACTGGCTCAGACTTTTTCGCCCAATTGGGAAGATTACATCTCACATGATTTCTTTACCAATTTGAATAATTGTGTCGAAATTATTCTAATTAATCAATTGTTCTAGGCATGAAAGCCCTGTTTACATTATTTTTTAATAATACGCTCTTAGCATACGCAAAATTGTTTTTGTTGTGTATTTTATATTGAAATGTTTGAAGACGTGCAACTTGTAGAACATTTAAAATAATTTAATTTTAAATTTGATGTCTCTTTCTTCTTTTTACGCAAGATGTTTTGCTTTAATTTTGCAAAATTTAGTAACTTTTAAACATTTTAACTTAAAACATTGTTATTTGTTTAAATATAAGACAGAGAATTCTAAATATTAATATTTCATTTCCGAGAATTCATTATTTCACTTGAGCATAAATTTAAAAAAAAATAAATGCAATATTTTTCTTTGATTTTATCACGTTTTATACGTTTTAAAGCTTTTAAAAGTGAAAACTTTCTACTCATTTTATTTATCTTTCTGTAAGTATTTGCCAAGGTACTTCAATTGTTAGATTTTCATTTCTGAAACATTCGAAAGTATGAAAGAAAATTTTATGAATTTATTTCTCTATTCATTTTATAACTATAAAAAAAGGATGTACATTTTAGGCATTTTGATTTTCATAATATTTGAAGTTTTGAAAGTAAATTGCATTTTATTTCTTAACAGTTTGCAGAAGACAAATCATTTCTTTACAAACCGCAATTTTATTTGTTTTGAAAATAAAGTGATTTTGGGTGTAAACAAAATTTGTAGAAGTGTATTTTTTATTTAATTTTCTGCAAGAAAAACTGCGTTATTTGAGAAAATTGTTTCCTGTTTGTTTGAAATCCTTTCAACATTTGGGGAAACTAGATTTCATATTATAGAGTTCATATATGTATTCAAATTCTCAGATATCATTATTTGTTAGACAATAGAATGTTTCACATATGTTTAACGACTCATAAAATAATAGACAATAAAAAATTGTCATGGAAATTTATATTTTAAAGCCTTACACCCAGAAAAAGGAATTGATTAAAACAACAAAACATGTTTTATTGAGTACATTTTGGTTGTTTTAGCAAAATTTTTAGTTGAAGTTAAAAAATTGGTTTTGTTGCTTGGACAAAAAAATATTGTTAACACTCTTACAAAATTTTAACAAAATTTCATCAATTTTACTTGAATTAACAAAATCTGTTTTATTTTTTATTTTACTATAATTTTGTAATTCCAGCAAAATTTTGTTGTTTTTGCAAATTTTGAATTCTTGTTTAGTAGCTATAACTCTCTCACGTAACTCGATTTATTTGACTTATATAGCTATATAATTAAAAGATTAACATAATTTTTGGATAATTAAAACTTTTTTTTCATTGAGACGGACCAAGGTAGTTTTAAAAATCCCCCTGTCCCATTTATTACTTTCTTCTATTTTTACAAGAAGAAATTGTTGGAATCATGAAAATTTTCGACTTCCGGTTTCCGACGGATTTTAGAAGGTCCTGAACGCGATTTGACTGTTTTTAGAAAATTATTCTCTATGACTCTGTCTGTCTGTATGTGACAAAAATTTTTTGGGCGCTCTATGTCAAGAACTAATGCACGGAATTTAATAAAACTTTATATTCAGTTACTTCCTGATATAAATTGTTGCTGATTAGTGTTTGGTGTAAATTGCGCAACAGGTGGCGCTGGTAAGATGCATTTTTCGCGATTTCTGCAATAGATCTATCTCATTTTCAGCAGTGAATTACGCCTTTAATCTTTGAATGTAACTCGATTTATTTGACTTATATAGCTATATAATTAAAGGATTAACATAATTTTTGGATAATTAAAACTTTTTTTCATTGGGACGGACCAAGGTAGTTTTAAAATTTCCCCTGTCCCATTTATTACTTTCTTCTATCTTTACAAGAAGAAAGTACTCTGTTACATACGTACTCTGGTACTGGAAGAAAGTACACTGGTAAAATATAACAGGGAATTTTTATCCTGTTTTTTGTATTTTATTAATTTACTGCTGAAAATGAATTAAAAATTAACTATGTGTTGCCGTATGCTGGGCTTTGTATTGTTGTCTCATGTTTGCCACAGGAATTTGCGTTCCCCTGATGACATTTCAATCTTGTGCTGCGGTTGCAGCCGTTCCGACATATATAAGAGTTAGAAATGCTGAGCTCAGGTATCGTTCCTTGTAGCTCAGTGGTAGAACCTTAGAGCGCTGTTCTGAGGACCCGGGATCGACTCCCGGCTTGGCAATTTTCACTCCAGTCAGTTTTCGCTTGAAAAAAAGCGGGTTAAAAATTCACTTGTTATTATTCAAGGTTTACAAGCGTAGTTCACTGCTGAAAATGAATTAAAAAATAGTTAAAATTGCATATTTAGATTGGTTCATTTAGCAAAAGGTTTTGTAGTATATACAAAACAAGTTCGTAATATAACATATTTTATTATTTAAACAAACAAAATATATTTTGTTGAAAAAAGAAAATAGATTGTTAAAATAACACATAACATATATCTATGTAACAAAAATAATTTTGTTAATTCAAGTAAAATTCAAACATTTTACTTGAATTAACAAAACATTTTTTTGCTGGCGATACAAAAAAAAAATTTTGGAACTGCAAAAAAAAATCAACAATATTTTTTTTGTTGATTCAAACAAAATTTCCATTGACCCATATTTAAACGAAAAGTTTTGTTGGGTCAACCAATTTTTTGTTGATTCAACAAAACTTTTTTCTGGGTGTACATATCTATATGCAATCTATCTTATGCAATGGTAAAAATGAACATTAATATCAAATTTTTGTTAATTCAGCCTTTTAATTTAAACTTTACGTGACAGAAAAACATTGTTAGGCCGCTCAAAGAGTTAATAGATACAAAACGTCTGTCACAGCTTAATGATAGAAAGAGAATTAGCCTTAATTTGTGAAAAGAGATTTTGCCTCATTAGACGCGTTTTCTAATGGGATTTGCCATGGGTCTAATGTGATACATTAACTATAAATACATATTATAAATGTTCCCAAAATAGGTGATGTTGGAGAGATTTAAAATTTAAATTACAAAATTTACAGGGCGTTACTAGAACCTATAATTATTCTCTCCTCCTGACAGAAACACACCAACTATATCAGCGGCAATTTGATGGCAAGGGTGATCGTGCAACATGGGATAGATTTTTTTGTATTAAATTAAAAGGTTGTACCGCGTTGTGTCATTTCGAAGTATCTTATCCTTATGGTTGGCCATCAAGCCCGCTGTAAATTCCTGCTTAAAGTAGTAATTTTAAGTAGACATATGTTAATCTAGATAAACATCACACCATAAATAAGAATAAAGACTAAAGTCTTAATTAAGAGTAAAATAAAAAGGTTTTATTTACAGAAGACATATATAAAACATAAAATAAAGAGTAAAATAATTATAAAAAGGAATATACATTATATTTACGAGATCTGTATGACAATGCAGTATATTTATTAGTTTTAATAAGTTATTAAGTTATTATTTTCATTATTTAAATTTAAGTATGATACCACATTTTATAACATTGTAATCTAATAAGTTTATGATAAGAATTTAAGTTTCCAAGCATCCTCGATCCTGGGATGGTAAGAGAAATACTATCTCTTAAGCTTTAATCACTTGATATAGAAATTTTTTTACTGTGACTGGGTAGATAATGAAAGGTACCTGGTTCTCCTAAGAGCACGGCAGATGTCTGTAGCGTGCATCACATGTAAATTCTTGTATCCAGGGAACAATTTAAACTAACTATGATTAAATGAATTATAACGGTAGGCTGTTTACATAGTGCAGCCTATAGAGAAAAAGTCAACTTTCATTGCAGCAGCAATGTTACTAAAAAAGATGTTCTCCTCTTAAAGTTATTGATAGAAGTGATTTTAGTTCTAACACAATTTTTGCTCTGAGATATTTTTTTACACCCCCCCCCCCAGAGGGGCGTAAAAGTCTTCACCTCCTCCTTTGTGGCTCTGTATCCAATGGTGTTGCTAGGTGCCGACTTCCAAGCCCTCCTGAAGCTTTTTCACTGGTCGCCGCGTACATCTGATCACCGCAACGCTTCCCATTCGATCCAGCCATATTCCGCGTCTCAGAAGCTCATACGTAACTACCCTTCTCCTCGTTTCCAGGGATCGCCGGTTCGATGTTTATCTTTGCAAATTTTATGACCCTCAAGATTGTCCATCATAAATTGCTCCTTGTCCACACAATTGCTGCAATGTCAAATCCGGCGCCTGTCTGTGTTTTACCATGCGTAAACAAGGCCACCCATATTGCTGCCGTTGTTTCGATTAGTTTATCGTGCGAACGGAAATATGTTATGCGGGATATACCAATATTTTAGGTTCTATCCAGCAGGTGAATTCAAGAGTTATATCAGCACTATTACAAATTCAATGAGAAAAGTTTTAATTTAAAAATAAAATTTTCTTCCCTTGTAAAAATTACTAAACAAAATTGATTGAATTTTTATTGCCTACTCGTGCTTTTATTAAAAGTTAAGTTGGTAAAATGAATTAATTTTAACAGATGTTAAAACAAAAGTTTTTTTTTTACTCAAAATGTAACATTTAAAGTAAATTTTAGATGTAATGTTTATATATAATCAATTTGGGACCCCCTGACTGACACTTCCTGCTAATCTCCATACGATTTTGAACTGCATTTAGGTTTATTCCAGTATAACTATTTATCACAAACACAAAACGAAGATGTGAATGAATAACATAGGTTTCCTTTGTTAGTTTTAAGTTTTAGATCATTTATTTTATTGTATTTAATGTACCCGAAGGAAACTGATTTTTCAGTGTAGAAGTTATTTAATTATTTAATAAAAAAGAAACACTGCAATTTAAAATATAATTATAGATTATTTAACTATTGTCAAACTCAATGATTTAATTTATTATACACAATATAAGATAAACATATAACTCTTTTTTCAGTTTCTGATTTTATCTAAAATATTATTAAAATCTATGATATAAAGTTTAAAGGTAAATCTTTATAAATGTTTTAAATTCACAAAATTCTTTATTTTAATTTTAATATTTTAATGTTCTTAAATTAAGCAAATTCATAGCACTCCTCATATCTATAAGTGCATTATAACTCTTAAATATTCTTGGAAATCTTAAGTAATCAATGTACTCAAACTTTCAAAATACTTTCCATTAAATTAAAGTTCCATTTATGAAATTATATTCATTTTTCAATAACGTATTATTATTTTTTTAATTGAAATTAAACACGACAACTTGTCGTAATACTACTTACACAAATTTTAGATTAGAAACAATTTACTTAAAAAATTGCTATCAAAAGTAACATACAAGAATTCGTTCAGTATGCATAATGAATACATCCTTTAATAAAAACAGTTTTTGAAAGTTTAATTCTAAAAGAGATTATAAAGACGTATGTTAAAATGAAAAACCTACTTATGAAAAGTGCATAAGTTTCATTTTAAGAAAACCTCTTCCATTCAGTTCAATTTTATTTTTAAAATGCTTTATCGTGAATAGAATTCAAAGTAATTTTAATGTAAAATTGTGCATACCGCGGAAAAAATTAACGAATATGAAATTAGCTTTTTCTTTGCATTAAATTATTAAGATTTAATGGCAATAACTATAAAATTAACGTTAAAATTAAAAAGTCATTTAATAAAAGTAAAAAGAACACATTAATCGCTCGTAATAAAATGAATTGCAGTATACATTTCAAGCTTTATATAAGCTCCTCATCATTACAAATATCAATCAAAATTCAAAGCTGTTTATACAGGCTCACGTTCAAAATTATGTATTTCAAATTTTAAATCACCAGGGAGTATATGTCGCAGTAGCACCACATATTTTGGTGGAATTGTACATGTGATGCATACATTCCCTGGTGATTTAATATTTTAAATGCACAATTATGAACGTGAATGTGCGTAAACAACAACTTTGGTTTTCGATTGAAATTTGTGTTGATGGGAACCTGGTATAAAACTTGAAGCGTCTAGTGTAATTGATTTTGTTATATTATATTAATGTATTGTTTTTTAGTTTTATTAAATGTCTGATTTTAAATGTATTTTTAATTTAAAAGTTCGGAATCAGACATAATATGTTCAGTTATTTTAAAATTGTAGTTATTTAGTATATATAAAGAAAAATCATCGAACAAAATATTTTTTAATTACTATTTGACAACATGTCAGTCAGGTGTTGTAATCTTGGTATGTGAGTAGATCCCTGACATGATACAACCAGTAACATAAAAAAGTTAACTCAGTCTTCTACATACATTTATATACATACTGAAAGTGATTTTCAAGAGGAATGATGGTGTAAAATCTTCAAAAGATACCTTTATTCCTGAAACACTCTACATAGAATTCCATTTCCAACGCCAAATTGCTCAGCATTTAATTAAATATATAAATAAACAAATAATAATAATAAAATTGCGCTTCTACAGACGTTTGTTTGTGTCATTTACCTAAACGTAAATATTCTTCTCAAATCTTTTAAATGTGTTTTTCACAAAATGGAGTTATGTGAACTAAGTGGACATTTCAGGGAAGTTAGTAATTAAGCTATATGCTTCAAACTCGGAGTGAAGCTACCCGAGACATGTATTGATCTGGAAAACTCATAAATTTCTTTTTATAATTTATTTATTTATTTATTTAGAAACGTGTCTTTTAATTTTTTATATATATATTTCAAAATTTCCATTAAATACGAAAAAAAACTATATATTGGTTAACCATATAACAGTTTTGTGCGAACGCCACTCTATCAAGAACAGTTTGCTCCTTTCGTTACTAAAAGCTTTTGGATACCATTAATTTTTAATTGTAATCTTGGCTTTATTAAGAGGCAGACATCTTTCTATTATATAAGGCAATAATATTTTAGTACGGAAAAAGTGGTGTTTTGTTACTCTTTTAAGTCTATTAGGTCAAAAACGAAACTGTTAAGAGGTTAAATTTCTAAATTAAATTAAAAAAAATAAAACCTTGTTTGGTTGTTTTGGAACCATTATTACTGAGCATCAGTGACCGTCAGTCAGTAGGGAGACAACGAATTATTTTCTTTTTTTGAGTTTCATGGTGATAAAATTAATTTTAATTTGATGAAATTTATTGTTTTCTAATCAAATGGCGATTTCCGTTTAAAAAAAAACTGTAATTAAACAAATAGTGCAAACAGACCTTAATTTAACGGACATAAACTACCATCCAACCTAAATTTCATTAACATTTATATGTCTAAATAAAACAAAATGCAAAACATTTTACAAAATTTCATTTTTGATGACTTATTGAAATTGTAAATATACAGAATACAGAAAAGTTCTACACCTATTTTTTTAAAAGATCGTTATGATAATTTAAGTGCTTTCTTCTATATACTCAATATATATATATATATATATATATATATATGTATATATATATATATATATATATATATATATATTTGGAATAGTGAAAGTTATAAACTTTTGTTTTTTGATGGATTTAGAAACGTTTTGGGGTGATGCAATCACGATTTGACTATTTTTGAAAATAACTGTTTTTCTTTTTCTATGCATGTGGTACTATCTCAAAGAACTATTGCTCAGAAATTTATCAAACTTTATATTTTGTTAGTCCTTGACATAAATGGATGCTGATTATGTTTGGGTGTATATCGCCGAAGAAATGGCGCTGTTATGCCGTTTTTTTTCTGATTTTCATAGTAGCTAAAATTCTTCATTTATGGGATGGAATTTCATGAAGTATATTATTCAATTAGACTTTAGGATAAGCAGGTGCTGATTTGGATTTGGTATACACAGGGTGAATCTAAACTCTTGGGCAAAACTTTAAGGGGTGATAGTACACATCAAGACAAACAATATTAAATAGGAAACTAAGGGTCCCAAACGTCTTCCGAAGGAGATAGGCGCCATTAAAGTTTAGGGTCCAAAATTTCAAATAATTATAAAAAACGGAAAATTTGGTCGATTCGTTTGTGGTTTTCGCTAAAACTATTATTTATGTCAGTATTTTCTTAAAAATAAATTTTAAAGAAAAAGTAAAAAAAAATGTCGATAGAGGGCGCTTTAGACTTTGGAGTAACGAACAACTATTTTTTACCGTTATTTTTTGTATCTGATTAAATGCTTTCAAAAGCTTAGACTTAAACTTAAATTTTGAGATCAAAATCTGAATCGTTGGGAGTGGTTAAGTGGCGCAAACTGAACTGTGTTCAGGAGTTGAAATTTGAACCCCCCCCCCCCTGAACACAGTTCAGTTATTCCCGATCTTGGTGTCGTAGACCAGGAAGAAACTACTACCCTCTACACGTAAAATAAATGATAGAGGGATGACAAAATTAAATAAAAAAATTATTTTAAAAATAAATTTTAAAGATAAAGTTAAAAAATGCCGATAGAGGGCGCTTTAGACTTTGGAGTAATGAACAACTATTTTTTACTGTCGACTCCGACTCCGACCTGGTTGCGAGGATTGCCGTCGTTGCAGGCGATAGCCGGGAGATGCCCAGGGTATTCACTAATGTTCGCAACTCCCTCCGCCGGCGGTGTGAGGCCTGCATCGTTGCTGGTGGGCACTCTTTAAAGCAGATTTTGTGATTCCTCACGAACATCATGCGTGTACCATTTTCTACGTGTCAACCTTCATTCATATTGCGCATTACATGCATACATCAACTTGTTTCTTTTTATTTTGCGCGGAGAAATTACTCATGTCTGTTATGAATAAATTTTCTATTTAATTTTGTCATTACTCTATCGTTTATTTTACATGTAGGGGGTAGTAGTTTCTGATTGGATTAATTTTAACACAATTATTTAAATTGGTAAAGAAATCATATGAGTTGTAATTTCCCAACTGAACGAAAAATGTATTCGAACCTGGAATTCGAACCCCAGGATTCGAACCTGGGATCTCTTGGCTGAAGCTGCCATGCTCTACCAACTGAGCTATCCCGGTGGAATCTGCAGGGCATGAACTAGATGAATTATGCCCTCCAGATTCAACCGGGATAGCTCAGTTGGACCAGCCAAGATATCCCAGGTTCTAATCCTGGCACGGACATTTTTCGCCCAGTTGGAAAATTACAACTCATACTGTTTCTGCCTGGTCTACGCCACCAAGATCGGGAATAACTGAACTGTGTTCAGGAGTGGGAGGGGGGGAGGTGTTTCAAATTTCAACTCCTGAATGCAGTTCAGTTTGCGCTACTTAATCACTTCCAACGATTCAGATTTTGAGCTCAAAATTTAAGTTTAAGTCTAAGCTTTTGAAAGCATTTAATGAGATACAAAAAATAACGGTAAAAAAATAGTTTTTTGTTACTCCAAAGGCTAAAGCGCCCTCTATCGGCATTTTTTGAACTTTATCTTTAAAATTTATTTTTAAGAAAATACTGACATAAAGAATAGTTTTAGCGAAAACTGCAAACGAATCGACCAATTTTTCCGTTTTTTATAATCATTTGAAATTTTGGACCCTAAACTTTAATGTCACCTATCTCCTTCGGAAGACGTTTGGGACCCTTAGTTTCCTATTTAATATTGTTTGTCTTGATGTGTACCATCACCCCTTAAAATTTTGCCCAAGAGTTTAGATTCACTCTGTATATCACAATAGGTGGCTTGCTATGCTGCGCCTTTCTTGATTTCTGTGATTTCTGTATCTCGGTATCTATTGGATAGAATTTCCTCAAATTTTATTTTGTATTAGATTTTGACATAAATTGGTGAATATTTGATTTGGGCGTATATCGCACAACAGGTTTCGCTCTTGTGCAATGATTTAACGATTTCCAAGATAGCTATAGCGCTTCATCTTCGCGGAGGGATTTCACCAAAATGATTACGTAAAATGTTAATTAAGACAGTTATTGGTTCGATTTTGACTTTTTCAACTAAACAAATTTTGTTGCGAAGCTAGTTCTTGCAATGAACGCCACAGCTGTGTCTCAAATTCTTATCGATAGAAATGCACTTAATTTTCATATTTCAAATTTTAAATTAAAAAAAATATATATGTTGGTTCAGTTGAATACCCAACATGTGGCTTTGTTGAACTGTGCATTTTTTTAATTCATTGATCACTATAATTCAGAGTTAAATTAAAAAAAATGCACTTTTTTTTTGATGAAAGAAAGTTTTGTGATGGACACTTTATACTAGTTTATTGTTTAAAAATCTATGCTGAAAATTCTTATGTATTAAAAAATGCTATGAAGTTAAAAAGTTTACAAAATCTCTTTATATTCAATTATAGAAGTAATCCATCTTTGAGAAGCTCCTTTTTTCCCCTATCAAAAGTGGAATGATTTCCTCACCCATTATATACCGAAAAAAGAACACACCCTACTCGGGGAAAATATGGGAGCTGGCCCCAACATTTGCTTTTTTTGTAGTTTGTGATAAAACTGACGAAATCTGAAAATAGACAAAAATTGTACTCCCAATACCTATGGACTTATCTTTTAATAATAAAAATGAACCCAGAGTCCTTCCCACAAATAAATATTAAAATATACTTAAGTACGTGTCAGGATCTTTACACGTTTTTCATTTTTAACTATTTTGGATTAATGTAAGTAAATAAATCTTTATTACATTTTTTATGTCCCTTAGTCTGTAGAGATGGCAGATCAGGTCCTGAAGGCGCTGGAGAAGCGAAGTTCAGATTACATGTACCAGATACAACAGGAATGGAAGACGTAATGTTGCATTGTTTTCAATCACAATTTTGATCGTTATATGGAAGAGAAGAATCTAACGGATATGCACATTTCTCCCAAATACTGATCTTCCAGTAAGAGAATTCAGAAACTCCAATTTTAGGTGCAAATGTGTGGAATTCTAAAGGAACCTACAGCTCCAGAATGCCACTCTTTCAAATATTAACTACATTTAATACTGCTTTGCTTCGGTGTTTAATACTGTGTTCGCCATTAGCTCCTGTAAGTCGCCAGATATACAATTTATATATTTTTTGTGCATCATAAGTGTTTAAAAACGTATTGCGTAACATTCTTTAAGTTAAAAAAATGTTATTTGGCATGAAAAATTATATCTTGGAATTTCAATATATATATATATATATATTGAAAATTTCTTAAAAAAATGATGCATTTAGTAAAGCAAATAAAAAAAAAAATCTTTAATTTTTTTTCATGCTAAGTGTTCCCAAATCTCTTAAAATGTCGTTTATTGAAAGATAAAAATACGTTTTTATAGAAAGTGATAATCCAGGTATTTCAGAAGAAAATATGCAAATTTTTATGTTAAAAGTTTCTTATGAAAAATGAAAAAAACAGAGTATACAATCCTGCATTTATAAATCTGTCTAGGTACATATCAGTATTTGCCGGAATAAATTTGGAAAAATAAACATGTAAGATACATTTATATTTGACTAGTAATTGTTCAAAGCATTACACTATAATTCTTCCTATCAGAAATTTTGATATCCAGTTTTGATAAATGGGGATAACTTGAAAACAGGAATTTTCCAGCGATTTAAAACTTACAAAGAAAAATAACGTGAGAAGATCTTTTTTCATTCCTTATTATACTCAATTCTAATACATCTCAAAATACGATTAGAAAGCTAATGAAAAATTTTCATATATTTAAAAAAGTATTTAAATCTTCTGAATAAATAATATGCATATAAGATTGAAGTATGATGTTGCGCATAAATGTTTGTGCCTTTCTTCAAAATATAGAGCTTGGGTTTAGATTAAATTCAAAATTTGGCAGAAAATTGAAAAGTTAAATATGGAAAATCTTTGTGTTACTTTTGATTTATTTCAAACATGGCTCAATGTGGATTTAGTCTGTCATGCTTTCTTACAAAATTGATTTATGGTATCATTTATAATGTTTCGGTAAATAAGTTATTTAGCGATGAAGCTTGAATTTTATTAATGCTAAAATTTTACAATTATGTTACTGTTTTACTATTGGAATTTAAATACGGATACTTTATAGCTTAAAGAAAAGATTTCTTAACCTAAATGATTTTAAAATAAATTTTCTGAAATTCTTCTGTTTGGCTTCAAAAAACGAAACATTAATATAGTTTTAGTACACTGCAAAACATTTATAATATGAATGCATGGAAGTAAAGAGAATTTTATTTATAACATGCGCAAATTATCAATAAAATATTTAAAAATTGAAGCTAAAGTTCACGATTTATTATACAAATCATTTGTTTTATGCATATTTTAATGCATACAAATAATGATATTTTAAAATTTTAATTTGTAAAATACAGGGTCATTCATAATTCCCTCCGGGGTTTCGAAACGTTATAGTAAAAAAACGAAGACGAATATGAAAAAAAGAAACATATGAAATTATTCCGAAACTATTCAAGTTTTACTTACATACATTACAGGTGTTCTATGTGTGAACCCTTGGTCACACGGCTACATCCATGCGATAGTCCAGTTCCTGCCATACTCCGTTTCTTTAAATCTGAATCAGTGGTGTCAGTTCAACGGGCCTTTCGTAATAAATATCGAAAACAGGGACCAAATGACAAAACAATTCATGTGTGGTACCGGAAATTTAAAGAAACAGAGTATGGCAGGAACTGGACTATCGCATGGATGTATGCCGTGTGACCAAGGGTTCACACATAGAACACCTGTAATGTATGTAAGTAAAACTTGAATAGTTTCGGAATAATTTCATATGTTTCTTTTTTTCATATTCGTCTTCGTTTTTTTACTATAACGTTTCGAAACCCCGGAGGGAATTATGAATGACCCTGTATTAATATAATGCTTTTTTAATTGTTATTTAGCTATTGTTTAATGTCTGTGAAATTAGTACGTATCTCAAAATAAAGATAAAATATTCCTATCCAATTTTTAAAAGTTTAAAGGAAAAACTGAAGTAATACTATAGGAAAAATTAAATGAATATTTTTTAACGTTAAAAACATTCTTTTTATATTGTCATATTCTTAAATAGGCATTTATACATTCGAAATAAAAGAAAAAATACCTTTTTTTAAATTTTATACCTCATTAAAAGTTGCTTACGAAATTATATAATCTTTTAAATATCTCAATTCACGCAAAACATAATAATATATGCATTTTCAACTCTGTGCTTAGGAGATTAAAAGTCATAATAAAAATTCACGTAATACTGAAAGAGTGTTCTTTGAAATAGAATTATTTCTAACTTTCTTTAAAAACTCATTAAAATTAAAAAAAAAATTCTTAATAATGGATAACATTGAAAAGCTTTATTAATTTTATACGTTAGAAATTTTGTCTTTATTTTTTCCTGTTTAACATATTGCTTCAGTGTGATGAGTTATCAAGTAAAAAAAAATAAATATAAAAGGGGACTTAAAAAAAATTAAAAAAAATCTCACTTTTTATATAAAGTCTTCTTTGGGTTTCATTAAATCTTTTTAAGTTTTAAACAAAAGTTCTTTGAGTAACATTAATCAAGTAAACAGTCACATTAATTAAAATAAATTTTGTAGTTCGTGAGTTTTTTTAATCTCATTAAATAAATTACAAACATTAATAGGATATATATTACTTTCGCAAAGAAAGGTTTATTTACTGTGAAAAAATTGACATGTTTTGTATGTATGAATGGTTATTCCTTTAAATTACTTAAGGGTTTATGCGAGATTTGGTACTTCAAAAAATTAAAATTAATACTTGTATTTTCCGAATGCCGTATATCTCATAAATGTTCTCTCGAAGCCCTTTTCAAAAATTTTAACGCATTTAGAAGATGGCAATTTTTATCGTATAGTGTACGAGCAAGTAGTACTTGTTAAGAAAATTTTAAACGTGGCTCTTCTAGAAAAAATTTTCTTATGTCAGTTCCTGAAATAACAATGGATGAACAAATTTGTGACAGTATTGGTGGGACAAGTTGTCTCAAATGACAACTCAGTCATAAATTGCCAACCTCAATCATGGAAGTTATGTAATAGTTTATATCAGGAAATTAATACATCCCTTAAAATGATGAGGAATTTAAGAACATTTACTACTTGCGAGTAAATTCCTCCTGTTGTAGTGCTTGGAGAAGTAAGGACGTTAAAAATTAAGCTCATTCGCCAAGCAGTCCATGATTTTAGCATAAATTATCGATATTTACTAAATATGTGCATCACATTGACGAAGAGGACATGAATGACAATACTGATGTTCCAACAATACATATAGAGACATGGGACAAATGTAAACCTGTTTTTAGCAGAAGCAAAAAATGAACTTGCAAATTATTTGCTGTAATTATATGGCAAGAGTTATATACACTATAAACAGTAGTACGGATCATTTAAAATAGAAAAATGTTGATTGTGGCAAAAATAGCTTTGACGTCCTAATAATAAGACATACATTTGTATTTACTACATATAGAAGAAAAATCAATTTTTATCAAACAGTGTACGAGTAAACTGTACTTGTCGCAAACTTTTAAACGTGATTTTCTTGATTTTTTTTTTTTAATCGTTACGAAAAGTAACTTAAATACAGATGAACCAATTTGTGGCTGTATTAGGTGGGGCAAGTTGTCTAAAATGACAACCAATCCCAGACATAGAAGTCATCTAATAGTTAAATTCAGGAAATAAATCCATTCCTTAAAATGGTGAGGAATTGCTACTTGACAAGAAATTCAGCAGTAAGTCAAAGATATTTAATTTTTTTGTCTATTATTGCACTATAAACATTGCTATTATATTGTCTATTATTACTATTATTGTGGTTATTATTTGCATGTGGTAATGATATCACATATCTTTACATATATTATTATCACTATTATTTTCGGCATTTAGTAAAGGGGATAAAAATAAAAGTTCGTTTAGAACTCTATGCACTATTACTTAGATTTTTATTTCAAACATTTGTTTCATTCTTTAAATTTAAAAATCGAGTCTGCTTGTCTGATCCATTTATGAGCAAAAAAAAGAAATACTGGAACGTTTTATTTCTATTTAATCCTATTGCAATTCTCTGAGTGAAGCAAAGACTAATAGACAGCACAATATTACTTTGGGGGCATATATAGCTAAGGTAGATATGAAAGCCTTTCGACAAGCATAACTAAAACATATTTGACGGATTTCGTTTTAATTTTCAAAGAAGGTACCTATGAGGGTGGAAACTAATGTGACAAATTACTAAGAAAAATTTGATACCTTTTGGAAATTATATTAAAAAATAGTTTTAAAAAAGCACAAATAAAATATATACGTCATAAAAATTTAGTGCGGATTTTATTTTTACAAGCGGAATCTATTCGTAGACACATAGTTTAGAAAATGCAGCACATGCAGCAAATAAATGCGCACATGCAGCAAATAAATGTGAACGTTAACTTCAAATGCAAAGTAAATCTTTTTTTCCTATTTGAAAGAAGAATAAAGTAACATATTTACTTAGTATGATTTTTATCTAGAATTTTAACGGAAATTTTAGAGGCTTCTGAAGTACTTTATCAGTAAGTTAATGATACTTTTTATCGAATGTCATTTTAATATAGCCTTATATAAATAACCTTATGTAAATAATAACGAAATATATGTTAGGGTTAACTTTGAAATATAATTTCTTTTTTCAATTTCGTCACTATGGTGTTTTTATATAAAATTAATTTTTACAGCAGCCATAGTACAGCACGATTTTCTATATATACTTTACTAGTAATTTAGGCTACAGTTCCGCAATCGGGTTTGAAATCAATTTTGGTGTTAAACAGAAACATGTTAACATCGATGTGGTTGGAAGTGTGTGCCATTATATAATTAGTTATTTACAAACAACAGTTATATAACCATTTTAAAATTCAAATGCAAATATTTGTCGCAAAGAAACAAGTTACAAAAGTTACAACAATGAAATTAAATTTGTGTTAAGCCACGCTTCCTAAAATACAATATTGGCTGCAAATCCGATTATGTACCTTTAGAAAACATGGCGTTTTGAAAGTTCCGGCGTTTTTTTTTTTAAATCTTGGCGCAATTCGTGTTTAAGAAAGTGAGACGAAAAAAATAATTAAAAACATTATACTCATGAACAATACTTCTTTTTTACAGGGGCCTGGGCATAACTCAAACTTAAGAAACTGCGACTTTGTGCCAGACATTTTAGATTTTTATCTATTTACATCTATTTACATCCATTTATAATCGTTTCTTTTGTTGTTGTACAATATGTTTTATGTATTTTCATGTAGAATTCCACTTTTATCATAATCGTCTAAAATGAAACGTTGGTGTTGGAGAAATCAAGGAACAATATTTGAAGGTAGAATTAAACCACAATTGGTTTCCCCTATTGAAGTGAAAGTTTTTTCTTGTGTATTTTTTATACTAATCTCGGAAAAGATTATTCCGAAAATTCCATCATGTAATTTTTGACACAAATTTAGAATTTTTTCTGGTTACTAAGTTTAGAATTTACTATCCAGAGATCATAAAAAGATCGAAATTTCAAATTCCAAATATAAATTTAGTTATTAAATTAAATATGATAGCAGACTTGCATAAGAAACAGTCACAAGCAGTTTTTGACGTAAGATGTTTATACAAAAGTTCTAAAGAGAAAGAGAGAAAGACACATTTCTTCGAGGGAAAAAAAATGTATACGGATTTTTACTTTCTTCTCTGTGTAATAGAAGAAAGTATTGTTATCGAGTTTTTGTTCGAATTCCGGTTTGCGATAGATTTAGACGCTTTAGGGGTCAGAGATTCCGAAAAACATGTTTCCTCAGAATGTATATCTGTCCGTGTGTGTATGTGTGTCCTCTTTGTATCATCGAAAAGTGTATGAAGTTATTCATAGAATTGTACCAAATTTTATATATATGTTTTTGAGTATGACCAGGAGGTCCCAGTTAGATATGGGGATATTCCTCCGGATACTGTGATAGCAAATTTTGTGCGATTTTCTCGATTTTTTTGTAGTTTAAGTGAAGAATTTATGAATATTTTTCGACGAAATTTTATATTTAGATGTAATGTAACGGTCGAGGTTTGTATAAAATTTTGGAGAATTCCGGCCTGAAGGTGGCGCTGTGATAGCAAATTTCGTTCGAATTTTGGGACGGGCGCTGTAGCTGTTAAAAGAAATCATACTGAATCACCCAATTGCCCAATCTAGGTTTAATTTGCATATTTAAGCAAAAATTTTCACCTTTTTTTATATATTAGTTCTTTGATTAGACTTCATTAAGATATTTTATCTTCACCTCCCTATGGTTTTGAAACATTTATAGACAAAAAAACGTGAAGTCTAATAATTATATATGCATGAGATAGACGAATGTTTTGGAATGGACACATCCGAATAGTTTGTTTTCTGACAGCTATGAAATGTAAGATGTAAGATGTAGCTTATGCGCAAGTGTTTTTTAATAAAGTCTTTTGACTCAGCTAGTTCTTCCATGTGATTGTGTGAAAATAACTTACGTGATAGAGGAAAACTCGGTATTTTTTAACCTAGCCTATCGAAAAACAGTAGAAAACGTATAAAATGATGCAAAAATGAAGTATTAATTCACTAGATTGCGTAAGTATACATTTTTGATTTTGTTAATATTTTCATTCTATTATTTATGGATATTTTTTACAGATTAATTTCACTTTCATAAGCTTTTGCTTTCGGTTTATTATCCTTATAAGCATTTCCTTTTCATTTTACGAAAGCTTTAACAAAAGCCTGTGTCTATAATAAAATCCGAGTGTTTTTTTTCATTTTAAAGTAATGAATAAACAATTCTTATAAAACTTTATCTTGTGATACCTGATTGATTTTTTTATACTAGTCTTTTTTATAAACTTAAAGTATTTCTATGGGAAATAGTTAAAAATTGGGATAGTTGCATGATTCCATTTATCACGTTCATTCCGTGTAAATAAATACTTTAGATAATACTATGCCATTATTATGTTTGAAGGAAACTTAATTAAATTTTAATTGAAAAATGATAGAATTTTCTAAAATCTTGATTAAACTTAAATAAATAAATAAATGGCGAATGAAATTTTGTGCATGATTTATCATTTTAAAAAGTTTAATATGCAGCATATTTTACATTTGAATTTAACTGAAACAATTAACTGAAATTTTAATAAAAACAAATATTTTCTCTGCATAATTTTTTTTGTACAATTTTCTCTTTAATAATCAATCAATGAATTAAGTAATTAAAAAAATAGGTACCGTTTTGTAAAATGAGAAGTACAATTTCATACACATAATGTGTATATAGAAAATGCATAATATTGGATTTTACATAATGTTTTGGCCATTATAAAGGAATTTTAGCTGACGCACAACACTAGCAGCGAAACTTAGTGACAAATTAACAATTTTATTTTCATTATAGGGTTTATTTAGGCAACCAACTGAAGAAAATTGTGATCTTGAAAATAAAAGAATTAACAAGCCTCTTTATTGCCCATGTTATTATGCTCATTAGAGAAATGCAAAAAAAAAATCAGTTCAAGTATTCACAAAAAGATTATTACTGAAAATTTTGCTTAACTAACATTATTTATCATTCTCAAGGAAATTTGTTGGGGAGAAACCTATAATTCAGTCAACAGCAATTTGAAATTATTTAATGCGCTTAATTAACTTCATTCAACTAAGAGTTAAAAAGAAAGAGATTCAACGGAGTTCAAAAAAAGAAAGAGCATAGACAGCTTTTTAGAACTTTTAGAACATAAACAAAAAAATAGTGCTAGAGAAAAAAGAACAACCTGGGATGAAAAATGCAGAGAAATTGAGACGTATGTAGAAGGAAGACGATATACAAAGGCATGGAAGTTTTTAAAGAATATTAGAAAAGAAGGTTGTAATTCATGGCAAGGAATATCTGTTAAGAAATGGGAAGAATATTATAAGACTTTGTTTATGAAAACAGGATGAATTTCAAGTAAACTATATAGATATTGAAAAAAAAAAGAAGCAGCAACCTTGGGACAACCTATATTGTTGGAACTTGAGAGAGTTAAAAGAGCAATTAACAAATTAAAAAAATCAAAGAGCAAGTGGTCCTGGAGGCATATCAGCTGATCAAATATGGAACCAATAAATTGCGCAGGTTAATTACATAATTATTCGAAAAGTGCTTAAAAGGAGAAGAAACACCACAGGAATGGAGAATTGGACATTTAACATCAATATATAAGAAAGGAGAGCGACAAAAATGTGAAAATTATCGTGGCATTACTATAACAGCCACGTTTAGTAGACTTTATGGACGAATCTTAAAAGATTTTATTGAAAAAGAAATTAGAACGAAGGAAAGTGAAGAGAAGAATGGATTTAGAGCAGGAAGATCATGCATGGATAATATATTTTGTCTTAAAGAAATTGTTGAAAAAGAAATGGCGGTGGGTAATCCTTCTATTTATTGATCGTACGAAGGCATAAGATAACGTTCCAATCGAAAAATATGCAATGAATTAAAGGAAATGAATATAAATTAAAATATTATTAGAGCAATTCAAGAACTTTACAGACAATCAAAAACTAAGATTAAAATAGGCCAAAGATTGTCAAAAGGTTCTATAACAGATAAAGGCCTCAGACAGGGATGTTGTGTCTCCCCAACACTTTTTAAAATTTATGTTGAAGAAGCATTGAAAATTTGGAAAGAAAATTGCAGAAGAATGGGGCTTAATGGGAATAGAACGTCAATTTTTACTCTGCAATTCGCAGATGACCAAGTTATAGTTGCAAAAAGTAAAAATGATTTAGAGAAAATGACGATAAAAATTAAGGAAGAATATGAAAAATGGAGACTTTCCATGAACGTTAGTAAGACCAAATACCTATGTATAGGAGGAAAGGAGACAGAACTAAATTTAAATAATAACATAAAAATAGGAAGTTACGAGTAATAGAAACCTTGGTGTAGATATTAATAGAGAATTCACGGACTGACAGGAAATTAAATACAAAATCTGTCAAAGAACAAAGGCTGTAAAACTATTAAATTTTATTTGGTGGAGTGCGGAGACCTCCAAGAAAAGAATATATAATATATACAATTCCATTGTAAAAATCATTTTGTTATATGGAGCAGAGGGATTGAGAATTATGGAGACAGTAAGAAAGAAATTAACAGCAGTGGAAATGGATGCCCTAAAAAGATCATACAGGATATCACGAATAGTAATAATAAGAAATGAAAGAATCAAGTAAATGATGAAAATAAAGGGAGCCATATTAGACGATCTGCAAAAGAAGCAATTGATCTGGTATGGTCATGATAAAAGAATGAGTGATGAAAGACTACCCAAAATCGCATTTAATTATAGAAAAAACCAAAAATGGAAACGAGGAAGACCACAAAAGACCTAGTACTTTCTGTCAGATTTTAGTAAGAAATATGCATAAATTTTGAAAATTAATTTCTAAGATAATTTAAGAATTATCATTTAATCGTGAAATATAATTTTTAAAATTTACATTCGCGTTTTTAATATTATTATTTAGGTTAATTTTAAATTAATTAATGTAGAAATCTTTTATCTTCTAATAAAGAAAAAAAATAGGAGTAGTTTTCTTGTTGATAGGAGTTGACCCATTTTTGGAGGTGAGCTTATTCACTATCAGAGTTCCAATTGTAAACAAATAAAAATAAAATAAAAGTATTATACTTTCAAGGGAAATGAAATTATAATCCCGAGTTCCATTTTATTCTCTAGGTAATTTTGTTTGAATACAAGGAATTTTTAAGAACAAAAATAAACTCCGAGAGATTGTTTCTAAGCTTATTACGTTATTTACTTATTGCACGCCAGTAGGCCTGTTTTAACGCGAGTAGTTTCATAGAACAAAGTGTTTTGTGGCGTCCTTTTATTATCATTCCCAGTTTTTAGAAACGCACTGTTGCCAATATCGTTCTTTTTGGCACACTGTAGAAATCTTATATTGAAATTTTGACGCGTCTCTGTAAAATAATTACCTTTCATTACGGCGACAATTTTGTAAGAATAAAGTATAACTGTGTACCATACCAACAAGTTAAATTTTCTCAGGAATTGGTCAATTCTTACAAAAATCGAAACCTAAAGAGTCCAGAAAACTGACAAGCAAACAAACATATCGATTTATGGATGGGAGGCACTTTGTTTTCTAAAGTGATGATAACCAAATACTGATGACTGAATTGATGTTGTGCAGATCTTATAATTTTTTATTTCTCTTTTCCAGAATTTCATTAGACATTTCCGAAAACAAAAATTAAGGTAATACAATAAAGCATAATAATATAAATGGATATTTTGACGATTATATATTTTCCATGTAAAACCTAAATATTATTCAAAGCATATAAATAAGGGTTATGCCTAAAAAAAAACGGAGAAAGTTAATACAGATTGTATACATGTTTTCCCTGTTTTTCTACACAGGGATATGTTTGAATTTTTTGAAAATATGAAGTTTTCTAAAACATGTATTACTTGAGATTCTCGCAGAAAAAAAATCGTTCATGAATAATGCACGTAGTTTATATGATAACATACCCATCAGATCACAAAAATCTAAACTATCAAGAACAACGCGCAAAAATCTCGTGAACACAAATCGGCAATAAACTTTAAGTCTATTTAAACGAAGACATATTGCAGAACATTATTTTCAAAACAAACAGAATTATTTGTGGATGTAGAACTCTCAGCTTATTTCCTTTTTTTTTCTGTTCAACAAGTTATATACTGAATATCTTATGTGTTATACAACTCAGGAGGAAATAAATATTCGCAACAAATTTAGTTTCGAAAATCCAGGGCTAAACAATGCAATAGAAAATTTGTTGAAGAAAATTTCGCAGAGAAAAACATTAAAAAAGAAATGTTTATTATAATTTGTAAATTTAAATTTTTATTTAATTCTTACATTATATATATAGGTTTTTTAATCAGGAAAAAACTATATATATTACGAAATTTAAAATTCCGTTCTATCTTAAAGTATTCTAAAAATGTTTCCCGTCTAATAAAATTTACAATAGTAGTTTATTTAATTCTTCACTGTCTTAAAAATGTTTCAATCATTCATCTACCTTACTTCTAAATTCATCTAATTCCGTATATTAATATTTTATTTCACATTTCAAAATCTTACTTAAAAAGAACAATTCACTTATTAATATTTTTTTCTGCCGAAGCTCGTCTGTTCAGTTTAAAGGCTTTTTCGTTTTTGTTTCAATCTGAAACACCGATAGGAATTATTCCTACTAAAATTATTTGTTTTGCAAATTTCATTTTACTATCATTTTTTCCCTTTCCGCAATTTAAAAACTTTCGCGCGTTTTATCGGGAGTGCCTATGTACGCCCATTTTTCCTACTCTTCCGGAGTATGTAGTTCCTCATTTTCGTTTATCAATTGGCTGAAAGGTAGACCCACATTCCGATAAAAAAAAAGAATACTTACGCGCTGAATATAAAACACATTTCAAGAGTCTGGAGGGTAAAATTTTGTATGTTTTGGGTTGCTTTTAAAATCTACGAGCGCCGCCAGGAAGTTCTATCCTCTTTGGTAATACGGGAAGCTGTTTTTATTCAGCATCTAACCATGTAGATTATGATGGATTAGTAACATAAACTTTTGCAACGGTGGAATGCCGTATTTAAGCTTCTAGCAATATGAAGAATTCGTTGTTGATGGCGGATGCTCTGCTTATATGAAATATCGAAAGACAAATAAACATGCTTCCATTATGGATACTTGTGACTCAGTCAGATTAATGGAGAAACACCGATAATTTTCGATTCTGTGCCCAATTAAATAACGACAACAGTAAAAGCTTACGTAATAATATGCTAGTAAAATTTTTCACTAACAAGGCCTTCTATTTATGAAGAGTTCTCTGTATTATATGTATGTGCGTGACATGGCTAATAATCTACAAAATACGTGTCATGGAATGATGCAGTGGTTTCGAGCGGAGTTATAAACAAGTGATTTACAGAGAGTGCGCCAAATAAATGTCGACAGCACGACATCAAAGTCAACAGCATTACATAAAAGTCCGACAGGATTTTCATTAAATATGCTTGTACAAGTACCTTTCCGGTGTCGTCGAGCATCTATTATTAAACAATAAATCCTATTAATTCTGTAAGCTAGTATGATGCATTAGCTTAGCTACATTAATAAGGAATTAATGAGGAATATGTAATTTATAAATATTATTTATTATTTGTAATATTTTGAAAAGTTTATTTATACATGGTTGCTTTTATTTTACTAAGCAAATTATAACAGTTCTTGAAAAAATATTATAGATAATTTATTTTTACGATTTATTTATTGTTCTAAAACAGTTTACTTATTTATTGTTCCTCTTTTATTCTGAAATTTTTTATTGATATTATAAAATTATTTTTGTTCAAATAAAGTACTATGACTGAAATAAATATTGTAGCATTTGAATCTGATTTGAGAATGGATGTACAGTCCTAGCTGGTATTTTTTGATAACTTATATACAAAATAAAGTAAAAATTCAGAGTGGAAATTTGAAAATATTTCTAAACTATTAGAATTATTTAGCACAGCATCAAAGTCAACAGCACAGCATAAGTATAGTATCATACTAATTAATTTAAACCATTAGTTATAACTAATTAATGCAGATAATTTGTGAAAAATCATTTATTATCGAGTTACTTTTAGGAAGCAACTTAAATATATACCACTATATCACCGATATATTTCTGAATTTTCGTGATATTCGACTGACATTTTTATATGAGTTACCTTATATATTTGACTGCCAAATTAGGCACAAATATTTTGTTATCGTTTACGTATTCACATTTAAAAATATTTCATACAAATGCTCATATTTCACCAAATATTTAATATATTTAATTAGAATTTAATTAAAATAAATGTACCTAATTTAAATATTAAGTATATTTCTTCTACTGTATTTTGTCAAGTTTTCTGAAAGTGGTTTAAATTTCGTTGAGAACCCTCCATGCAACAGATAAAAAAACATGCGGATATTTCTTTACATTTTTAAAGAAACATTTATGCTATCTCCATGAATACATGTGCTATTACTACACAAGTAAACACAAACGTTGTACAAGACCCATAAAGCTATATGCTACAGGTGTAGATGATTTTTAACCTTTTATTTTACAGAGTGATCACAATTATTAGTTTTATATTCAATTTGTTAATAGTTACTTAGTTGCCCCCGAGAGTAAATCTTCTCTGAACAGTATGAAGTCAAACATGTTCTTTATATTCCTGAAGTTTCAAGTTCTCCAAGAATTTCTTTTAGATATTTACAAAACGTCTAAAATAGAAAGTGTTCGGCTACTTTGGCCATATAGTGTATATAGGACAACGTCAATTTGTTAATGGTCCCTTAGTTGATCTCGCGAGCAAACATTCTCTGAACAGTATGAAGTCAAACATGTTCTTTATATTCCTGAAGTTTTAGATTCTCCAAGTATTTCTCTTATATATTTACAAAACGTCTAAAATAGAAAGTGTCCGTCTACTTTGGCCATATAGTGTATATAGGGGAAAGTAGGGTAAAACAAGGTACCTAAAGGTTTTCTTTTGCTGACAAAAATCTAGAAGAGCTGACAAATCGGAACACCCCACAAACGTGTTTGAGAACATCTGGACTATTGAAAAACCACAACTGTTGCTACAGGAAAATTCTTATCTACTTAAGAAAGGACATTTTTCAGGACCATCTGAAACAGCTCCAAATTTTGGTGGTAGGGTAAACCCGGATACTAATCCTAAATTAATTTTTCACACTTTCAGTATCAAAAAGCTTTATTGTAATAAATTTTGAATCAAACTTTAAAACATATATACATTTTTTAAGATCAGTATTTTTTTTTTAGGTTTTCAAGCAAGTTTTAATGTTGTAATGTAATGGCTTTCTTAGTTTTTAGCACTTTCCAACCTAGTTGAAAAGTGCTTATGACTTCGGTTTGTCTGCCGTCTGGCCGTCTGCCGTCTGCCGTCTGCTGTCTGCCGTCTGTCCGTGCTCTAAATCCCGTAAATATGCTCGGATTGCTCTGCAATTTTTATATGTTATTGTCGTTAGCTATAGCATGTTCCCTATTTCAACGGAAGTGTGTAGCACTGATAGTTTTTTTTACAGGGACACTCAAAAGAATTCCGTTACATTGCGGTCTATGGGGAAAAATCATTTGCGGTTTATTTAAATAATGTTTCACTATTTTAAACGCATTGAAATTTATATATATCACTAAGGTGCATTAGAAGAAGCTCAATATGGAATAGAGTGTGCATAGCACTTATAGTTACTTTACAGGGACAGTCAAAAGAATTCCGTTACATTACGTCTATGGAGAAAAATCGTTTGCGGTTTATTTAAGTAATGATTCATTATTTTAAACGCATTGAAATTTATATATATTACTAAGGTGCATTACAAGAGGCTTACTACATAATAGTGTGTGTATAGCAGTCATCGTTCATTTAGAGGGACACACAAAAGAATTCTCTACTGTCTGTTAACAATAATTCCTGGAAGTGCGTTTTAAGTTACTGAACGCGATTTTAATTTTAACTCGCTTTTTGTCTATTACATGGTGTGTATAAATTCTGTAGATCCTATACATGGCAGCACAAAAGTTCGCGAACACATTTACGTTTACTGATAGAAACTCCAGAAGGATAATTTTAAACTTTGCTACGCGTTTCCTAACTAAACTAAAATTTAGCATCCTATGTAGTATATATACAAATCTATAGATCCTGTACAGGGCTGAATAAAAGTATTCGGATATTTTTCCGAATATTGTATCTGTTGGAAATTCCGGAAATTATGTTTTTAAATGCGTTTTCCAAATTGTTTACTTAGATGTTATCTTTTAGCTTATTAAACAATATGTTTTGTAAAATTATTTTGGAAGCGTTGGAAAGTGCTACATAATCTATGCTTGAAGCATAATTTTTCGTTCTTGTTACTTCTTGTATCCGCTGCACTCCTCATGTGATCACTTGTTTCAGACTGAACGTTGTATCAATCCTTCCTTCCCCAACTGTTGAGTGAAGAAACAATTCATTGTAGAATTGAACGCAAAACCATGGGTACCCGGTTTTGACCCAACAGATGACCAAAAATCAACATGGTCGTTCTGTTGGATAGCTGGACGTACACACTTTTACTTGGCATGGAAATATCGTGTGAAAGCTATAGAAAAATTATATTGGTTTTCTTACCTAGATTGATCCGCCAGGCTGGATTTATTTAACCTTCCTAACCTGTTGAAAAAAAGTTACGTTTTACCTGAATGGGTCGATTAGACCCAGTTTAGTGTATATTTATTCTAGCTCAAAACAAGTATTTTTATCTAGCTTTATTTCATATATTATTTTTGTATTCACTATTAGAGACAACAAAATTTATAATTCTCAACACCCCCCCCCCCCAACTTTTTACTCCGGCCCCCTTCCCCTCTTACTTCCAATGGCTTGTTTGTATAAACAATAACTTGGAAAATAATAATAAAAAATAGTGCAAATTTGTTTTATTTCCATTGTTCTTGAAACATTTTTATGATAAACAAGATTTACAGTACACATTTAGATGCTCCTGGCAAAGAAATGATAAGCATGAAGTACATCTCGTCTGCGTTTTTCGATCTCTCTTTGGACCACATTCTTTGCACCTTCCACGTTTATTTGAACTAATACTTTCTTTTTTTTCACCTGCTGACTTAGCCAATTTATTCTTTATGGTTACTCGGATATTTTGTTTCATCCTAATATTTCTGTGAGGTTCGGTCAGCTGTTTGCCAAGTTCCTTTAGAAAAAGGCACCTTTTGTATAGTTTGTTTTGATTGTAAGAAAGATTTACATGCATAAAAACATATGCATTTATTGAAGCTAGGTCAATTAAATTGTAGAATAAACACACAGGCCATCGCCTAGTGCCCCTTTTGCATGAATACGCAGCAGCTAACTTATCAGTAGTATATACTCCACCTTTAGTTTCATTATAACATAAAATTATATCTGGTTTCTTTTCTTTCTCAACTGAAACTTTGGCCTCGTGATGCATAGTTGAAAGGAGGATTACCGATTTGTTATTTTTTTCGGCACATATGAAACAAGTGTCATATCTGGTTGAAAACCGAATAATGAGGAAAATGTTTCTCGCTCACGTGATGACTGAAATTCAGAAGGAATTAATGGCTTATTTTTCCTGAGAGTACCAATAATAGTTAATTTTTTCTTCAATAGTTCTTTAGCAAGAATATAATCGTGAAAAAATTATCAACCGTAATATTTCGAGCGGTACCCTCAATCGAATTTACCAGGCGCAACACAACATTTCTACCTTGATATTTTTCTCGCTCACCATCTGAAGGCTTTCCAGTATAGATCTCAGCAGCGCAAACATAAGATGTTTTGACATCAGACATCAACCACATTTTAATTCCATATTTCCCTCTTGGCTTTGACGGTATATATTGCCTAAATGGGCATTTACCATGGAAAGGCACAAGCTGTTCATCAATTGTAACATTTTCGTAAGGAATGAACATCTTTGGCAACTCAGTAACAAACATCTATATATATATTTGTCTTACGTGGCGCGAAAATAGGGCTGAATTTGTAACTTATGGTTTGGCAACAACTGTAGTTTCCAGAACTCAGACCAATGAACAGACTAGATTGTGTTAGATCAGCTCCGCCCCCGTCCAATATGGCGGTCAGTGTCAGAGCAATGAAAAAAACCATAGAATGAACTAGCAATTATTAAAAATAAAATAACATATACGTAATCCAAAGCGTCTGAGATGATTCCTCATTTAATTATGAGCAATATCGTTAATGTCAAATAAATCCTCAACTCTTATTTAGAATTCATTTACGAATTTCACTCGCTCAAAAGACGGAGGAAAAAAAAATCAACTGTCTAGGTATCAGCTGCCGCCATCTGTTGCTGTATTGATGAAGTAAAAAATAATTCATTTTGTAAAAATCTATAAATCAATTAGAACAATAAAATGTCGAACGAAATTTAAACAATGACAAACAAACTATCTTCCTATCACGTAGTTTTTTTTTCTAATGAATTTAAGTTGTGCTGTACAAAATATCTTTTTTTCATAATATTTAAATACTCATATATATGCTCATTAGTAGCGCCAACTAAATGCATTTTTAGTTGTGTTTTCAACGAAGAATTACTTTTTTACATTAAAATAAATTGTCAATTTCATATGTTCAAATGTTTTATGGTAGAATTTATTCCGGCTAGAATTGCTGAAAAAAAGGGGCGAGAGAGCGAAGCGAGCTGTGACCGCGTAGCGGTCTCAATGTGAATTGCTTCGCAATTCACGGGGGGTTGGCGAGCGTTAGCGAGTAGGGGGCTGAGCCCCCTAGTATCAAATAATGATCTTATTGCAGCTAGCTTATCTAAACGACGCCGATTTGCTCTACTTTCTTTGTTGTCAAACCTAAGAAACTGTCTAATAATTTCAAAACGTTGCAAAGACATAGTTGCCCGAAAAATGTCGCGGTCATCTTCTTCGCTCCATAACTCTTTGAGAGACTCTCCTGCTGATTTATATACACCAGCTAAAATTAGCAAACCTGTAAAAATAATATTATAAAAATTACTTCAAAATGAAAAAAAAAATGGTTAAATTTCAAACCGCGGAATCATTTGCATTTTTTTCAATTTATCTATAAATTATTTTAATAGAAGTTTAATTTTTTTACCAATGTAAGCTTCAAATTCCTCAACAGAAACCAATGTGTATTTTTTATTCTTTTCTGAGCATATTCTCTTCATTTCTCTGTTAGTTTCTTCTAGAATTAATTTGAACATGTCATCTGTAAAGAAAATCTTCATTGCTGACACAGGGTGTTCAGTTATCCTCTGAATTGCGAAACGTGTAGGACCAGGGGTTAAATTCATAATGTTATGTTGTCTGTAAAATAATAATAGAAGTCAGAAAATACAAATGAATGTAAAATATATAAGAACAGGAGTAATGCTAAAGTCTGCATGACAGGGGGAAGGGGGGAGGACTACGATTCCTCTAAATGGCATTTATTTCTTTTCCTAGCATATAAATTCCGAACAAATCTCTATAAATTTCCTCGAAGATAATTTTTTTTCCATGATGGTGGATGGGGGGTGGGGGGTGGGGGAAGGGTTCCAAAGCTTGCAAAACCCCTGAATATGAACAATTTATATAAAATAAATATCGAATATAATAAATATAAATTATGTACTAGTACATACCGTTTTTTTGATGTAGGTGGAGGGGATTTACACCATTCAGTTTTGTTGCGACTAATAAAGGAGGATGGAGACTCCGCCGTTTCACCTTCTGTATCGGAAACATCTGTTTTTTCATCAACCTCTTCGATGGATAAATGATCAGATTCATCTGTTTCAATCAAATCATTATCACTCCCTTTATCAGATTCATCACTAGTGAGCTCTTGCCAAAGCTTTCTGATTTCATCATCAGTAAGACCGCGCTTATTACGTGCCATATTGCATAAAAAATGGCTAAATACTCCAAAACAAGAAAAACATTACTTGAGTATATCAGTATGGTAGCGCCATCTATCGATCATTATTCGAAATACATACTATTTAATTGTTTACCATGCATTTATACGCGATTAGTGGTATGGGTCGATTAGACCCATTCAGGTAATATGTGACTTTTTTTATTTTGGCTAAAAAAAATAATTCCTGAAGTCTGAAAAAATTATAAACCGAATATATTTATCTGTTTGAGGAATACTTAAAATATAAGAGCATTTATTTAAAACCCGAGGGAGCTATCATGAAATAAAAAATAGAAATGGGTCGATTAGACCCATTCAGGGTAGGAAGGTTAAAGACCAGAAAAGACGGCAAAAAACTCAAACTTTTGAGAAGAATTTATTTCCAATAGCACTGCACGGACACAGCGATTAACTCACTCCAAAAGGCGATGGCACACTTCTAAGGGACGCTAATTGATGTAGTTAAAACGGGTACTGTAGACAGGGCAGCACCCATCAGCGAGAAACATGGTACCCGGTTAGACCGCCTATCCGGTATTAAGCATCTCTTTTCTTCATGTATATATATATCATGAATATGCCTATTTAAATTTTAAATTTAATTGTGTTTATTTACTGCTTTCTTTTCGTATTAATTTTTTTAATTATACTTCATCCAGCCACCGTTTCAGCTCTCTTTCTATTTGATATCTCAATAAAACCAAAATAATTATTTTCTTCTGACTTTGTGAGGAGTGTGTGCTACGAACTTCTTTAACAGAGTTTCGGTTTACTAATGGAGCTGCAAAATATTTGATTCATAGAAGTTTTGTCTGTTTTGTATCAAAAGTTTTATGAATTTGCTATTAATATGCCCTTAAATAAAATTTATGGATTTAAATTTTAAAAGTTTAAGGTTTTGAGATTTCACAATTATTGGAAAAGAAATATGTTACTTTTTTCTGAGAAAAAACAGAAAAATCTGGAAAAATAACTTTGAGATGACATTTATTCCTAGCTTTAATCCTCAATTATTTAACATAAATGCTTTTAATCAGTGCTTTATTTGAATCAAAACCACAAAGATATCATATATATCCCAGAGGGATATTTACTATGTACAATGCTATAAATGCAATGCATATCTTTGCTTTATTAAAGAGACAATTATTTTAAAGCTATTCGCACATAAAAAATTAAACAAATTCCCAAAATACTTTTTGTTTTAATTTACAAAATCATCCCATTTGTAGCGTTATATGCCCATGGTAGCATACATGCTACCACTGAAAAATATTTAAAAAAATTATATTTATTATATCCATTTTATTTGGCCTAAAAGAGCACCGTAGCAGGTAATTATTTGAATAATGTCTGATTTATTTAAATATTGTGTATCATTATTTATAATGAAAAATGACCCAGTTCCTTAGAAATGTTCATGCAGTATAGCTTTCCTATGACATATCGACAGAAAAATCAATATTATATATAATATTTACATTTAAATTTTAATTATACATTTTGTATATTTCGATTCCATTAATTAGTTTAATTAATCATGAAAGATAATTCTTCTATACATTTAAATCGGTGAATTTGACAGTTTTATAGCTTTAGCTAAGTATGAAATATGAATTTAAAATCTTTGAATGAGATTAGAAAACTTTAACTGCCACCGGCTATACGAAATTAATGTCAATACAAAATTTGAAAATGAAGTAATCTTTGTTGCTTTGAGCTACTTAGAATTTTATTTCAGTGTAGAAAATTATAAAATTTGAATTTAATTTTATATACTTTTATTAGTTTGGTTGTTATTTCCTAGAGTATCGTGTCTTTGATTTTTTTCGAAAATATTAAATTTTCTTGTTCATATAAGACTTAAACTTGGTATTTATGCAAAAAAAAAAAAATTCCGTTCATGATTACTGCATTCAATTTCTAGGATAGGAGCCACAAAATATAATATGGGAAGGATAAAGCACAAAAATTATTTAAATACAAATCCGTGCTAAACTTTAAACTAAACAAAAAAGTATTGAAGCACATAATTTTAAAAACAAATAGAATTACTTGTTGTTTTCGTCTACTTTAGAATGCTGTGCTTCTTTTCTTTTTGTCTTTAAAAATTTAGGTATATGTGGAATACCTTATGCATTATGCAGATTAATGAAAAAAAAAATCCATAATTTTGTTTTCAAATTTAGGTCTATGGAATGTATTGGGTTTGTGCACTAGTTCATCTCGTTTTTGGTGCAAGATGGCAATTCATAGCAATAACAATTGTTATCTACTTCATACTTGGAAATTTTGATGTTTTTTGAAAGAAGAAACTTAGTACTTGAAAAAAATATTTTTGGTTTTGTTGCAAAATTTTGTGAATGATTTATTAATAATTGGTTAATAATAATTTATTAATAATTTCGTTGTCAAAATTTGGTTATGGAGTAATTTTAAAATTACGTTTTTTTTTTTAAAATTTCCGGAAAGGTAATGTTTAGCAAATGTAAAAGAAGATATCTGCTATGTATGGTAGGATATCATTGACTATTCCACTTGCCATAAGTAGCTCAGACAGTTTCACGGAGACAGTTTTAATGTTTGAGATGCATCACGTTCTTGACAACCGATGGACTCTATAGCAACGAAATTTTAGCTCTAATTTAAAATTACAAACATAGAAAAACTCAAGAGATCACAGACTTTATTAGAATTAACAACTCAACAGTACCAAGTCGATTACACTAACTTGGAATGGTTAGCAAGACCGATGTATGGATACCGCATGAGTTCAGGAAGCAAAATTTGGTAGATCGAATTTTCGCTTGTAATTCTCCATTTAACGGATCCCTTTTTAAAGCAAATGGGAAGATGTAATGAGAATTTAATTGCGTTTAAAATTTTAAGTGTATCAGAACATGGTCAATTCAATAAATGGGAAAGATTCGTTTATTGTGAGCTGTTACCGGAAACCAAACCATTTATTTGGAGAAGCACTGTTTATAACTAAGTGAATTACAGGAAACAATGGAACATAAGTTGCTGGAAGTAACCAAAAGAAAGGACAATGTGTTCCATAAAGCCAGTGCTAGACCTTATTTGCCTTTGACTACCTGACACAAACTTTAACAAGTTGAATGAAATGTTTTGCTCCATACACTGTGCTCTCCAGATCACCCCCGACTACCATTTATTTAGATAATTTCAAATCAGCTTTGATTCCCAAAACTTCAATTCCTTTGAGGACTTCTAAAATCATCTGCATCAATTCTTCAGCCAGAAACTGTAGATATTCTATGAGCGTTGGGTTATGCAGCTATCAGAGAGACGGAGAAAGTTCATGGAATATAATTACACATATTATATTAATTAAATGCTAATTTTGGTAAAATAAATTTTTTCTTCAATTTTTGTTCATAAAAAGGTATGGACTATTGCATCAATCTAATAATTTGGAATTTACCAAAGAAAATGTTTGAGATAAAATCAAATTTATTTTGATATATATTATATATTTGTAATGTAAAATTTTATTTTATTTTACATAATACATATCTATAGTTAAATTTATAATAAAAATATAACAAGTTATTTAATCAATTGCTTAACTAATTGTTTCGCTATTTACCTAACCATTTCAATTTTAAATATTTGGATAATATTAATAACTTTAATACATGTTCAAAGATAATTGTTGTATGCATTTTAATCATTTAAAATATATTTTTAGTTTTAGTAGTTTTCTAGGAAAAATATTATTCTGGGTAATGTGTGATGTAAAAGTGCAAATACATAAATGCTCGACATATCCGAAAACTGTGGGTTGTTTATAACTTAAGAAAGGTGTTAACCTGAATTCGAAATTTTCTATTCAAAATATCTACAATATTTTAAAATAACAATCACCGCCTTGTTTAATGGTTTAATAACAGACTTTGTATGATTAAATAAAATTAAGATTACCAGTTGGAAAAGGCGGAAGATATTTTGAATAAAAAAATTCCATAATCTGGTAACACTGCTCTTAATCAGATGTTTTATATTTAAATGAATGTGATGAATGTGAAAATGTTAGTCTATATAACTATTGCAGATTTTGTATTAACATAATATGTGAAATTTCTACAAAGTTTTTTTCTTTATGAAGTCTTTCATTACTTATAGCAAACAATGTATCCGTTTCCTAGAAAAGGATAAGTAGTGTAGCATTGTTGGGCCTTGTCCAGGGTAAACTAACAAGAAAACCGCTTTTGATGCTGCTCGCATCTAGCAGTGAGACATGGAGCATTCTAAAGCCCTACATTAAAATCATATTTTATGATTTTTCAGCAGCATAACTTTCCGAAAATGCAATTTTTGAGACCACATATCGGACTATTAACATAGAAGATTTCTTTAAAAAACAGTTAAAACTACAAATTAGTCAATAATGAGTATAAAATATTGAAAAAAGTTTAAAAATTCCTTCAAGAACCTACAAATTTAATTTTGAGAAAATATAACATTATAATTGCATTTTTGATATTGCATTTTGAAATTGGCTTTATTCGTTACCGTAGAATTTTTTTCCAGCAACCACAGCCGAATATCATAGCCGTCTGCTGTGTGTAAGCATAGAATAGTGAGTAGTGGTTTCGTTCATAACGCCATCTTTGGCGACTTAACACACTTTTGGCGTGAAATTAACAATTAAAAAACCAATAATACAAAACTATATGTATAAAAATTATATAAAATATGATTTTAACAGAGAGATTTTATCGATTCTGTAACTTATATGTATAGGGGTTCAAAATGCAACAGGTCTCGATGCTAGGTGCGAGCTGCACCAAAAGCAGTTTCCTTGTAAAATAATGTATGGTATTTACATTTTTTTATTTAACTCAACTTTGTTTTTGTGTGTAAAGAAGGAATTTTGTCACTTCCTGATATGCTAGAATTATAACGATTCCATACAAAGGTATGTTTCCTATGACATTACAATATTTTAATATTTTTAGAATTTAATTTTAAATTCCTAACTTAATTTAAGGCATTTTTCCGTTAGCAAGTCACAGATGATAAATTGCCAAATATTCTTTATGGTTACAATTGTATACGATTTACAAGAACAATGGATTTAATAAATCTCCATACCCCGCTGGTCAAGAAAGGCTAACTGGCTCTAAAACTACAACAATGCAATTTTTAACACTAAAAAGTAGTTATAAAATATAGTTTAACTATAATTTTCTTATGTTATGTTCACCTTTATTATTAAATGAAATATATAAGAATTGAAACTTATGATTTATTTTACTAAACATATGCTAAATATGTTTAGTATACATAAATAAAAAACTATTTTATTTATGTTGACATAAATAAAATAGTTTTTTAAACATAAAAACCGTCAAAGGATGTTAAAAGATGTTAAAACCCAAGCACTCCCAACTGTTACAAATAGCCGTCATCAGAGGAAATTTCAGAGACACCTCTGATACCTCTGAAACTCCCCTGATGACGGTTGTTTGTAACAGTTGAAAGCTCTTGGGTTTTAACATCTTTTAATGTATTTTGACGGTTTTTATGTTTCAAAAGTCTTTTTATTTATGTATGCTTAACACATTTTTAATAAAATAAATTATAAGTTGAAATTCCTATATATTTCACTCAAAGGTAGAATATTATTAAGATTGTAGTAATTAAACTAATACACTTTTATCAATCAAAAGTTTAATATTAATGAAATTTTATGATCATATATTAAGAAAACAATTTACAAATCTCGAATAGGTAGTTTAAATGATGGTTTTTTTCTATCATGTTTACATATCTTAAAAAAAAACAAAAATATGTATTTTTTAATGAATTCACTGGCTCGCGGTTTCTACCAAGCACAAAAAAAGGATGAATTTTCCATAGTCAGGTTCTGTTCCTACGTCAAATTAATGTTTTAAAAGGAATTTATTTTGAAATAATCATGAATTGTAGTCATGAAATTAGGCGTGATTTTCAAAATAAACATTGAATGCCTATAAAAGAATGTATTTTAAGAAAACTATTTTTACTTTTACAGTTATTATACTTAAACCTTCTGAATTATACATCTTGAATATTATGGTAATTTGAATTACTTTAATAAATTATGAAAAAAGGACTCCTTTGTATATTATAATGATTTAAATCAGCGAAAACCTTACTTTAATGGCTAAGTATGCAGCATAAATTTAGAAAGCCAACGGTGAATGTGAAGTTTAACATCATCATTACCACTTGCTATGTAAATAGAAAATTTGAAAATGAGTTAACTGCCATTTCTTGTCTCAACCTGTGTAACACTTTTATTTTCAGAGTATAAAAATATAAAATTTGAATACGATTGTATATATTTTCATCATGTTTGCTGCCTTTCATGAAACATCGAGCCTTTGAAATTTTCAAAAAAACATCAAATACTCTTCAACAGATGAGACATGAACTTTGTATTTACGCTGAAGGAAAGAATTCTCTTTATAAATAATTCATATAATTTGTAAAGTACGAAACAAAAAAATTCAAACTGCAGAAAAAAAGAGCACAAAAATCGTTGGAATACAAATCTGCACTGAATTTTAAGTCGGCGAAATAAAAATGTATTGCAGCGCATTATTTTCATAAACAAACATAATTACTTGCGGTGTTCGATTACTTTAGAATGTTCTGTTTATTTTATTTTATTTATTTTATTTATTAAAGTTAAGTATATGCTGAACATCCCTCGTGCTTTATGTACATGAATAGAAAGAAATATTCATAAACAAATTTATTAATATATAAATTTTATAAATTACTTTTTATATCTTCTGAATTATACATGATTAATATGTTGATAATCTGTATTATAAAACAAACACATGTTCTTGGGTAACACGGACGTAATAGAGACGTTGGCAAAGTACCGAGCAATTAATTTTGAATAAATATATTCTTTAATACGTGGAAATTTTTCCGTAGAAGATTTTATTTAAATTTTTTATTCAATCATCAATGCTGGATTCTCTTCAGTTTTGTGTTTGCCCCAGGGTTGGTGGCTCATGGAAAAATATTCCATCTTGGGCTGCTATTGTAGCCTTGCCAACATGTGATAGTGAGAAGTGCCAGTCTGGGTATCGTTCCATGTGGTTCAGTTGGTAGAACGTCAGTGCGCTATACTGATGACGGGGATTCGCGTCTCGGCTTGGATACTTTTTCACTATATTAGTTATACACCTTTTAAGCAATTAAAATTTAAAATATTACAATTAATTTTGTTTTATCGCAAATTTTGTAATTTCTAAACGGCCCACAATTTCAATTTTTACATCGTCGAATAGAAAAAATTGTACTGATTTTTATTGTTTTTAAAAATATTTTTTAAGCATGAATTGTTTTAATCTATCTCAGAAATGAACGTGCAATCCAGTTATGGGAGATTAACTCGTCAGCACTTAAATCAAAGTAAATAATTCCGAATTTCTTCGTTACCATGGAACATTCCGTAACTAAACTGCCAAACAGATTAAATCTTCATAAATAAATAAATACAAATTTTACAAGACATGTAATCGAACTACGCTTTTAAACACTGAAACAATGAAAATAAAAAAGGTTGATATAAATACAGAAATCTGTCGCAATTAACCCCTTCGCGACGAGCGTACTTTACAGAATTTTTAATCTTTTACCACCAGTTTTTCAAAACATAAATTTTCGCCTAGTTGAATCGGAGGAATGCTAAGATTCAATAAGGCAAAGTTTGCAATAAAAACTAACTGGTGGGAATAATCGAGGATTCTGCGAATCTTATGCGTCACGTATACGTGTCGCTCGTCCCGAAGGGGCTAAACGCTAGAATGCGGTTCATGCGAAGTTACACAAAAAGGCTTTTGGCGTAGTTGGTGGGCAATGTCAGAAAATATACTAAATGTAAAAAAATTCATAAGCGTTTTCAATTAAAAATAATTTTTACCTACGTTCTGTACATTGGACGGTTTATCGAGTCATCTTTAATTTGGGTAGCCCAGGTTGGATTGCCTGGTATTATTAACATTAATAAGTGATCGAAGATTATTCTTGTGTACATTTTAATTATTTAAAGCTTAATTACTTTTTTCAGTATTTTCTAAGAAACATATAGTTTTGAATGATGCATCAAAGAAATCTGCAAAAATTTAATTTTCTGTATGTTTTTAATTATTTGTGTTGTTTTTCATTGAAGAATTATCTGTTTGAAATTTTCGAAAATATTAAATATTTTTCAACATGTCCTATATAAACTTGGTATTAACACAAGAAAATAATTCTTTTTTCATAAACAATGCATATAGTTTGTAAGATACCAACTACAAAAACTAAACTGCGAAAGATAAAGTGCAGGAATTTAATGAAACAAATTCGCACACAACTTTAATTCGACTAAAAAAATGTATTCAACTGTATTATTTTTAAAATAAATAAAATTAATCTTAACTTTTTATTAATTAACTTAGAATTTACCTTAGCTAATTTCCCTTTTCTCATTTAAAATCTTAGGTGTGTGTTGTATATCTTATGTATTATGCAAATAAGAGGAAAGAAATTTTGTTTTACAAATTCAGGCCTGTGCAATGTTATTAAAAAATCCAAATAGAATATTGGAGATTTTTTTATTTATTTTATTATTTTAATTTAATCTATTGTTTATTCAAATTTCAAAATACAGTAGCCTTTCGTTACATTGGGTATATTAGAGACAAGAATAAAAGAGCGATATATGTATACAGGGTGTCCACGTATAACCTGACCTACCTTTATTTTCTCAACCGTTGGTCCTAGATGCATACTTCCAATTACAAAAATGGTTTAAATAAGTTAAAGAATTATTTTTAAAGCGATTTGGGTCAAGAAAAGTATTTATTAAAAAATTACGAAATTTAAATTTTTATACGGTCCCTCGGTCCTATAAGTGATATTTAGTAAAAATTTACTGTGACACTAACATGTAAGACAAAGAAAGTTCCATTCATCTAACATTAAAACTGACCGAGTAATAGCTGTTAAAAGTTGGAGTATATTTTTTGTTGCGAAATAGGGGTCATTCTCAAATGCAGTAGAGATATAAGTAATTGTCAGATATAGCAAAAAAAAAAAAAAAATAGTTGAGAGCAAAATTAACATTGCAATCTAATATAAATGTGAAATCTATAATCATTCTGACATATTAATGCAAAATATACAATTTGTACTGAGCATATAAGAGGATAAAAATAACAGAATTTTTGTTAAATAAAAGGATGAAAAACAACAGCCTCATTTCTTTACAAAATGATACAGATTTTAAAATGCTGTTAGATTACACCGTCTCTCAAAATTTGGGTTGTGACATGTTTTTTATCTTTTGAAAATTGATTATTATGTATTGAAAATTGATTATTATGTAAACCATCACGTCAGGATTTTTCTCGAATCGCAAATTTCAAAGTTAAAAACTCAAAGTTAAAATTGTCCCCCCCCCCTCCCCTCTCAACTTCATCGGACCCCTGAGCTGTTTAGCTATAAGAAACCCAGTAAAGCCAAAAAAATGAAAAAAAATATTGAATTAAAATAAAATTAAACTGAATAAAAAAAGTCTTGCATCTATTTTATAGTATGAGATTTTTCGCTATTTTTTAACCTTGAAATTTACGATTTGCGAAAAGTCCTAACATGATGGTTAAAAGAGAAGGTAATTTTTTTTTATTTACGTTGCAAGTTAAATAAAACCTTATGAAAATAACATAATTTTTGTTAAAAGAATTCCTAGCCTCAAATCCTTACAAAATACAATTCTTTTAACTAATCTGAAACTTAACTAATAAAAGTTAACTCAATCGTAATAGTTGTACGATATCTTTTAAAGCGCAGATACTTTGAAATAAGTTTAAATACTTTATGTACGACCCCTGAAAGCATGGCCAAAATCACCTGTTTTGAGATGCAAAAAAGTGGTATAAATCATGCATTTCAAAGTTTCAGAACTCGGCGAATTTTAATGTTAGATGAATGGGACTTTTTTTGTCTTACTTGTTGTCACAGTAAATTTTTACTAAATATCACTTATAAGACCGGGGGACCGTATAAAAATTTTAATTTCATAATTTTTACATAAATGCTTTTCTTGACTTAAATCGCTTTAAAAATAATTCTTTACCTTATTTAAACCATTTTTGTAATTGGAAGTATGCATCTAGGAGCAACGGTTGCGAAAATAAAGGTCGGTAAGGTTAGGACACCCTGTATATATATAGTAAAAATAAAAAAATTGTGATCAAAGGATATTATAGTAAGGGATCTCTTAAACATCGTGCAAGATTTCTCTAAGTGTGCTGCCGGTCCAAACTTTATATCACGAAAGATAGTTTGCCAGACCGCAATTCCATTGAGCACGTATGAAATGCTTTAGGAATAATAGCCAATGTATGACGTCAGTTGCCTTAAAGGACTCTCAAGGACTTACATTCTGCGCTTTTAGATGAGTAGGATTTGTTGCCACAATCAGATATTAACATTATTAAAAGTAAAATATGATGGGATGCAGATATGCGGGATATTCGCACTGTATATTAGTCAGACCGTTCTCGGGATATGATTTTAAGAGTATTTATAATATCTTTAAAATTAAGAGGAATAAATCATGAGCATAATACTTTCAACACGTACATAGAAGAATCTACTGAAGCCGTAAACATCGAACTTTGATTCCTAAAAACAATTGTTCTCTCTCTAATACAGTGGTTCCCAATCTTTTTTTGACCTCGCCCCGCCTAAGCATCTCTAAAATTATGATGTGTCCCTCTTATTCATATTGATTAACAATGACAAATTATTCCACAACTTGATAGCTTTCTAAACAGGTAAAATTCTCTACAGGTAAAATAACACAATACACAAGAAGCATTTCTGGACAGTCCTCTTTAACAATCTTAAGTAGTCCTTTTATTTTCCTACCATAATACGAAAATACTTTTTTTTTTAAAACGCCTATCCTTCGTAATTATTGCGATTTGATCGCCGTGTATAAATCAATTTTAAGCGTTTAAATATAATATCATAATGTATATTTATGTAGTGTGTAGGAGGCTTGCACTATAATCATAAGAAAATTAGTGCATATTCATTTCTTTCTGTGATGCCCATTTGGGAATTTATTAATTTTATGACAGTGCCTCATTTAAATATTTCAAATATTTTTTTAGTCTAAATGTGTCCAAGACAGCCAGTTTTAGATGTAGCATTAAGTAATTTCATGTATAAAAGTTTATATACCTCATGTATAAAAGTTATAAAGTCATGTACAAAAATTAGAAAAGTGGGTAAGTGTGATCGAAGATCGCTCAAAGGGTTTCGTTTAATATTCTTTTCAAAACATTTTAACCTTTCTTTAATAAATCCAAATAAATTTCATTCAGTAACAAAAAAAAAGTCATTTTTTTATAAAGTAAAAATTTACCGGTCTATTTTTTCGCTTTTTAGAATATCTACACCAGCAGGCAAAGCCCGCTATCATATTCTGTCATAATAATATCTGCCATTCAGACTAAATGCGATATTTAAAAAAAAATCAAAATTAAACATGTTGTACACATTCAAAATGTTAAAATATTCGAATATTTCCATAATCGGATTTTTATCATGATTCAACATGTTTCCCAAACTAATATATTTACTATTCTCTATTACTCATATTGATACTCGCTTTGTATTATTCCCAAACATTTGAAAAATTCGTTAAACTTCCAATATGGCGTCAGATTTTCTTTTTAATTCTCTAATGACGTGATATCAATCTGCTTTGTGTACATACACATACTCATACGCCTTGTATTATTGAGAAATCTTTGAAAATTTCCGTTTTATTACCACTATGACGTCAATCAATTTTATTTCATACTAATCTTTTTTTTCATTTGGTGAAACTTTTTACTTAATTTTCATTTTTCACGTGGAAATCGGTCAATAGAAAATTAATTATTGTAGAAAGAATTTCCTTGTGGATTTTTAATTTTTGGCAACTGCTTAACGAATGTTCAAATTTAATAGGAAAAGGCTGTTAGAATTTCTGTTTTTTATTTTTATTTATTAAAATAATACGATTTTTTCAAATTTTATTATTTTGAGCTTCATAGTTGATATTCAGCTATATATACGCAAAGTTTCAACTCTGTAAGTTACATAGTTTCTGAGAATGGCTCTGTGACGGACAGACAACATAACGGGAGTAATAGGGTTTCGTGAGATGAACAAAACCCTAAAAAGAAACAAACCAGAAAAATTATAAAAAAATTAAATTAAAAAATTGTATTAATGTCATAAAGGTTTCTCAGAATATTACTATTTTGCAAGAGTAAGTCCTTCTTGTGCAATACTTTTTGTTTTTGGTATTAAAATTAATTTTTTTTTCTTCTTAAGCACCTGCCACCCCCCCCTTCCCCTTTGAGGCCATTTTTAATGATATCGAAAATCTGCCATGCATAAATTTTCGGCCCTTTTCCTAGAAAAAAACAAAAGAGACAACTAAACATAGATACAATTTAATCATTAGGTAAGAAAATCAATGGTTTCAAGTCGGATTTTAAAGCAATATATGACTGTACGGGAAAAGTGCACAAATACAAAGCACGCCTGGTATCCAAAGGCTTTCTGCAAATATAAGGTGAAGATTACGATGAAACATTTGCCTCTGTTGTATTTTACACCACAATAAGACGTTTTCTCATCACGGACGCGTATAAACAATCAGAAGTAAATCATATTGATGTTAAAACCTCGTTCCTCTACTGATATTTAAACGAGGTGGTATTAATTGCCGGAAGGGTACATTATGCTCGGCGAATAAAATAATGATTGTAAACTAAATAAAGCTACTTATGGCCTAAAAGATGACAGTCAGAGTTTGGCATATTAAAGCAGTCGAGTCCCTAATGTCTGAAGTTTGTTCAAAACACCACGGACTCGCGCCTATTTGTGCGAAAGAAAAGAGAAAACGCAAAATATATTATTATGTACGTCCTCCTAATCATAGGAAAATGATCACAAATAAAAGACATAATCCGACACCACAAAAAGCAATATGAGTTAAAGGACTTATGCTAAGCCAGCTGTTACGCATAAAGATAAAAAAAATCAATGAAGAAAATTTCGTATTAAATCAAAAGCAGGATATAGAAGAAATAGTTAGAAAAATGAATTTAGATAGTTCAAAATTATGTCACACTCATGGAGCCAGGTTACCTTCAATTTGAAAATGAACACAATATACTGCCAAATAACACAAAATACAGACAGGAGCTTTATTATATATTCCTACTGTAACAAGACCTGATATGTCTGCATCGGTAAATACTAGGGCAACACTAGATACCGGGCTTGATCATTCCTTTTAATGACGTCCCAAATAGTGGCTAGTCGCGAACAGCGGTTGGTACAAAGCGACGAGCCCATTGTTTTGTGTCAATCGCTGTATGTCTTCCGTCGCGGCCAGTCACCATTTGTGACATCATGATAAGGAATGCGCAAGCCCAGTATTAGCATACTCTTAGCGAAAAAAAAAGCAAGCAAAGTGAAAACATTCGACAGCTGAAAAAAGACTGTTGAGATGTTTAAACACCATCAAAGATTTAGATTTAATTATAAATACTAAGCTAGAACACTTGCTAATGAAAACACAGGTGCTAAAACCGACCGAAAATCAACTAGTGGGAAACTATTCCTGTTAGGTCAAAACCGGATCCAATCGATCACAAAAAGGCAATCATCTCCAACTGAAGTAGAACTGAACAACTATATATTTCGGCTGCTAATGCATCACAAGAGACAATATCAAATTATTAGAAAGCATAAATTCCTCCAACAATTGCGAATAACAATGTTTGAGGGCAACAGTCCTGCATAAAAATTATCCAAATGAAAAAAAATACATCCAAGACTAAACATATCGATATCAACTTATACTGTATTAAACATTTAAAAGAATCCGTCGCCATCGACTTGGATTATTGCATCAGCAAACTGATGACAGCTGACATCCTTACCAAACACCTGCACAAGCCTGATTTTGTGAAACATACAATAACCTACAATTTTTCTCTCATCCTCTTTAAGAACATAAGGGGAATTTTAGAGCATTTATAATCTCTTCGAAGGAAGAGATATGACTTATGAGCTTAATCTTTTCAATACATACATAGAATAATTTGGTGAAGCAGACATTCGCCGAGAGCTCGCATCCAACTTTGATTTTCAAAGACAATTATTCCCGCTCTAATAGAACTTAGGGTGGATACAAATGGTTTTTTATAATGGAGCTACTGTATATTCTCCCAGACTTATTATATTTAATTCGGACAATATTTACACTTAATTAATCCAGTTATATAATTTTAATCGATATGATATGTTTTATCACATTAATATGTACCCAGTATCATTTCATCAAGCGTACAATTAATTAGGGATAACAATACTCTGTTAAACGTTCTTTGATACCCAAAACATCTTCGTGCATAAACCACTGACCGATGAAGCTGAAGTAAACAGCATTGGAAATCTATAAAAATAAAACAAGTGGAATTTACATATTTATTTGTATCAGACAACGGACAATACTTAATGCCACTGATAAAGATATAAATTAATAAATATTTCTAAATGTGACTATTTTTTACAATTATTTGGTCTACTGTATATATTACAAAAGATTTGATTTATTTTCATCTTTTTATATTACTCTATTAGGTATTATAATATGACGCACTTATGTACCGACTTCAAACTGTCATATTAATTTTTTTTATAATTTAGACAAAATTTATTTGCCGCCTCAACTAACTAATGATAGTGTAATAAATACAAGAAATAAATAAAAAAAGTGTTTGTTTTATGTGTGTTAGTTCTTTTTATGACTGGTTTAATATGATTTAAAATTAACAAGTGAAAGTTGCTTTTATATATTGTTATTTATGTATGCAGTAACTTAAAAGAAAAAGTTTAAAGGAATTTTTTGAGAAAAAAAAATACGTTTATTTTCTTTTATTTTTTAAGTGTTTTGAAGACATGAAAACTAAAGATGTAGATTAATAAGTAATATAAAGAGACATAAATAAGTGTAGTCTACTGTACTATAAAATCTTCTATATTATACATTTTCAGTAGTTAGATAATATCAATTATTTTAATAAATGATTTAAAATAAATTTCATATATATTACAATAAATTAAAAGGGCTAATTTCTACATTTAATAGTTTGAAGAAGTTTAAAACGCAAATTTAGAAAGAACACGAATGAAAATTGTATTTAGGTGAATTGAATATCAATCAAATGATAAATAAAAAAATACATTGCTATTTATTGCCTAGAGCTGTAATTTGTGTTCGAATTGAAAAATTATAAAAATTGAATACTTCATTAAAAAAAGATTAGTTCAAACATAAAAGTCGTGAAGGAAATTCATAACTATGTAAATTTTTATTTGGCATTTAACGAATTACCATTTAACACACTTGAGGTACAATAACTTGTGATAGTTCAATAAACCTTTCATAAAGCGTCAAAAAGAATCATTATCTTAATGTAAAAGATTGAGAATTTTTCTTTTTTATAATTTAAGGATCTTAGACAGTTTTATTGCTTATAAATGGAACAAGTCATTGATAATATCCTGTTCTTCAAAGTGAAATGTGTTTTAATATATTTTTTAATCTGATTTCCGGAAAAGTTCTCAAAAATGTCAGTCACATACAGATTTGACAGAAATCGAGAATTTCTTTCTAGTTGGTAAATTATAAATTTAGTCCTATTTTTCAATTTATACAATCAAAAGTTTGCCATAAAGACATCCGACACAAGTAAGTATAATATCAGACGTTAAATACTCAAAGTGATACTCAAACAGTGCACAAGGTCAAAATTATAAAAGAGAAAGGAAAAAATCATATATTATATAATAATAAGAATTCTTACATGAGGATTAATTTATTCTGTGCCTTTGATGATTCATCTTGTTTTTTGACTGTATCAAAGAGACCATCAATGATAATCACACTTCAAAGCACTTAAAATCATGTTTAGGAGACCAAGAATAACTCATCTGAACTAAATTAAGCTCAACACTAAACTAAAAATAAGTTGCAAAACTTTTTTTTTCTATGGCGCTCACCATATGTTACTAAATATTCTAAAACTGGAGTCCTTACTACTAATTTAGTAATAACACTGCGAAGATCTGTAGAAATAGTTATCTTGGATCCAATGTGAATGGTAAAGGAAGGCGTGACTGCTGTGGCCACTTTCGATTAGCTGGGCATTGAGAATGTTCCATTGAGAATGTTGAGAATGTTGAGAATGGGTCCATTGAGAATGTTCAATCCCCTACATCAGTACTGATCACTAATTGGTTCGCCACATTCAGCAGCTGTTGGAAAATAACCACTAAGAGAAGATCGGTTTTCGAGAGGAAAAAATTAAACTGATTTTATACTTTGTAGCAGCTATCACGTACATTACAAATAAATAAAAGTGTTATATAGAATGGATTTTAAAATATTTTTCAAGAAACATTTTGGCTTGTTAGGTCATTTGTTGTGATTTTCCCTTACATTCGTCCTCACTTGTGGAAAAATCTCACATGGTAACTCAAGAAATAATTTTTAAAATATTTATTTTTTCTAAATTAGTTTTTGAAAGATATATTAATTGTATCCTATAAATCGATTTCTAAAATATTCATATATGCGGATAAAAAATTAAAGCTCAATCTGCTAAGTTGGTTTTGAGTTTTGCTTAAAAAACTGCCAGCATTGCATTATGTTTTCTGTCATTAAAAGTGAATTAAACTTTAGGTGTTTCAAATTTTAAATATGTGTAATTCCCAAGCTACTTCACCAAATGACTTCCCATCTCATATCTGAAGATAAACGTTACCACAGAATCAAAATATGATGTCAAAGTTAGGTGTCAGTATTGAAAATGTTAGAGTTTATTACAATGTCTCTATGTAGACGGCTTCCTACGCAAAATTAAGTATAACTATAGTTTGTAGACATAATTACAGTAGTGTATATTTGGCAGTTCCACATCACCTGAGTCGAGCAGGCGCAGGCGGAAGGCGCAGGCGGGGCAGGCGGAAGGCGCAGGTGGAGCAGGCGGAAGGCGCAGGTGGAGCAGGCGGAAGGCGCAGGTGGAGCAGGCGGAAGGCGGCGATAAGAGCATGAGCACTGATAAGAACGGAGGGTTCGATGGGAGGGGGGTGCGATAAGGATTTCTACTATAAGATAAGGGGATTATTTTAATGAGTTTTAATTGGGGGACTTGAAAATTTTCGATTTTTTTTCGGTTTGTAGCAAAAATATGAATTAAAAATGGTCATTAATTCATTTTAATTGGGGGACTTGAAAATTTTCGATTTTTTTTTCGGTTTGTAGCAAAAATATGAATTAAAAATAGTCATTAAGAAATAAATTTAAAAAAATGGTAATTAATTAATTTTAATTGGGGGACTTAAGAAATTTTTCGAAGCATTTTTTTTTTTCAACTAGAGTATATAATAGCGGGGAGAACTTTAGATTTGAATGGAAAAAAACAATACATTTTTGGTGCTGTCATCTATCGTTTGAATTTAGTACTTTCTTGTTTTACCAAAAGCCTGGCTGAGAATCGAACCCTCATAAAATGAAATCATAGCACACTGATTTTGCGTTATTCTAACCATTGTGCTATGATTTCATGTCTCCGAAAGTATTTTAAAAGAAGAGGTCTGTGAAGATTATACGTTTTTAGTTTGTTAATTATTTTTGTAGATTATTAACCAATGATAACTATTTATTCACGAACCAATCACACAGGGTTATTTTTTATAATCATGCGCGCCCTCTAGATTGGTATAAATTGATGTGAATCCTGTTTTTTACATTATTCATTACATTGTTGTTGATGTGCAAGGTTGTATGATTTAAGTGGAACTTGGTTTTAAAAAAAAAATGTCTAGTGCAGAAAATCAAAAATCCTTCCTGATACCCAAAGAAGAACCTCTAACGATGGACATTACATCCAAAGAAGAACCTGTTTCGAGTATTGAAGTGAAACCGTCATCGTCAGGAGAGATCAAGTTACCCCATTTTTGTGAGATTTGCAAGAAAGGCTATTCTACAAAATTTGCGTTAAATAGACACATGACTCATCACTCAGATGAAAAAGTTCTTACCTGTGGTGTTTGCGGAGAAACCTTCATTTGGAAATATGATTTACGAAATCATGCTAAGACTCATTCAAGGACATATAATTGTAAGCTGTGCAATACGGTGTTTCCACGATATTTTGATTTGTATAAACACAAGAAGATTCATAACACTTCCAAACCGAAGAAAATACCCAGATCTTCCAAACAGCAAAAAGATGAACAGCGTAGAGTACTGGTTAATCGACTTTGTAATTTATTGCAACAAGTATGTGCTTCCTATGAGCAAACAAAGTAACTTATGACGTCATCTATTTTTCGAGTTATATGATTGGGTTAAGCCTTTTAACTGTAACTGAGATTGATTTTTAAACCTATATAAGCAATGCATACAGACATCTCATCTAATTCCGTGTGAACTTTAAAGAAGATTGTAACCAAGTAACATGGCAAAAAGAAATCACGAAGAACAAGTGTTTTCGCCTAATAAACGTTCTCGTGTAGATTCACCTTTGGTATCAAGAATTGAACGTACTGAAGACCTTGTCTACATTGATGAAACAACCTCTTTTCCGGACACCTGTTGTGAGCCCACCAAGGATATATTGAATGAATTTTTCATTGACTTTAACTTTGCAAAACCTTCTACCCCAACGACATCCCATGAACTTATTCAAGAATCGTTACAAGAACCCATTCAAGAACCACTACAAGAATCGACTGCTCATGCTTCGAATGATGACTCATTTGTATTTTGGAAAGAACTTGGAAACTCAATCTTTTTAGGGTTCGAGTTACAGAATTCTGATTATTCTATCCATATAAGGGAATTTACATGTGAAGGAATTCCCACCCAGAATGGAATTACTATGGACATCCAGACTTGGTATGAGTTCCAATATAAAATCGTTGCCTTTATTTTAAGATACAAAAGTTCCTCCTTCGTTAGCAATAACAAGATGTTAGTTTTAAATGAGGATAATTCTGTTATGTGTCTTAAAAGTTTAACGAACGATTCTCATATCAAATTAAACAATTATCAATTAGAACAATTAAAAGAAAAAGCCTATAAACTGAATAAGAAATTGATTCATCACCAGTATGAAAAACATTTACCTAACTTATTAAAGAAAAAATGTAAACAGGCTACAATGACACAAGAAAATGAATTTGTGTTATGGTCTAAACTAATTTTCTACATAGAGAATAATATTATAAGTATATTTAATGAAATTTATCAATGTACCGGATGCGTTTTTAGACATCCAAGTGTTAGCCTGCATTCGTGTTTTACATTTAACAACCGTGAGAAATTTAAACAGGTTGGAGATATGATTTTAATGCTGGTTAATTTTGACGATGTACTATCCATGTTTTTAAAGAAAGTGGATTTTGTCAGCGACCACTTTTTATGTAACCTGAATGTACAAACTTTTAAAAGCGTATTATTTGAATAAATTATCTTGATTTTACATCTGTGTCATTATTTCTATCGAATACATGTATAAACTTAATTAAAATATATGCAATTAAACTTGATTAAAATACAATAAACTGAATTACTATACAAATGAATGAAAAAATACTTACGCACCAGATTGAAGAAAACATGTCTTGCCCATACCACTACTTAAACTGTTCATCTTATCTAAGGGGGAATCCCCACAAGTGAGATCACCCTAACCTATGCCTTCATGACATCACCTGGGATATCACTACGCATGTGCGAGGTTATCTAATCAGTGATAAGATTATCAGATAGCAACCCCCTATATAAGATAGAACATATCGTGTGGAATCATTGCTTAGCTGTTCCTGCCTCAGTGTTCCTGCTTAGTTAGTGATTATTCCTTGACTTGCTTGCTCAGTGATTTTCAACTTGTAAAAATGTCTTCAATCATCTTTTCGGATAATGGCTTGAACGTCCAATATATAAGTGACTTTATAGAGAAAGCTCATGCTGATCGTTATTTGACGGAGTTAAAAACTTTACCATTCTGCAGGCCTACTTTTCATTTGCGAGGAAAGGATGTGAAACCTAAGCGATTGGTTTTAGCTTATGGTGATCCCAATACCAGCTATGCCTTCAGTGGAACAAGTGTACCCTCCAAACCTTGGACTTCACTTATAATTGAACTTCGTGATAAAGTGGAAAGAGAAACAGCCTGTACTTTTAACTATGTGCTACTTAATTTGTACCAGGATGGAACTACCTATATCAGTCACCACAAAGATAATGAATCCAGCTTAAATGCTATGTTCCCTATCACAGTACTTAGTTTTGGTTCTCAACGAACTATTGAATTCAAGAGACCTAGTGTACCCTCGACATTCATCAAGCTAGAACATGGATCCTTCTACAACATGTTGCCACCTACCAACGAATTATTCACACACGGCATCGGAGCAGAGCCTGCTATTAAAGACGTTCGAATTAGCCTCACTTTCAGACATTTAATAGTTCATCCTCTTGATTTGAAAAAGCCAAGACTGAACTTCGTGAACGATCCTGAACTGAATTTAGACTTGTTTGCTATATCCCCGGACTATTCTCCACCTACCGCGTCTAAACATGTTTCACCATTAAACAGACCTGAAGAGAAACTGTCTACACATACATTTCCTGAATCAGATGAATATTTCTCAATTCCTTGGAATCTTGAATGGAATACCTGTGCTCAAATTGAAATGGATAAAAACTGTAATTTAAAACTACATATACGAATTTTTAAAGAAGGTGCACGCGGCGAATTGTTCCCAACCAAAAATGGGATCGTAATGACACCTTTAACTTTTGATCATTTCCAACAAAATATGATCAAGTTCAACTTTTATTCTGTGAAAGACAGTTACGTGTCCAATAATCAACTTTTAACAGCATTTTCCGATGAAGGACATTGCATATTACAACAGATTTTCAAGGCAAACCAACATAGCTTTCATTTTAAACCAGAAGGAATACGTTTATCTATAGATCAATTTTTAAAATTACGTGAAGCAATTCCTGAAATTATTGAATGCATGATCGATATGCTTCTTGTGAAAGCGATTCCTATGTCTGTATTACGAAAATCAAAAAAGTGTATTCAGACACACACTAATGAGAATAGTGCGAAGAAGCATTTCCTTTCTTGTTTTGACCAAGAATTAGAAAGATCTCTTAATCAAGTATATACTTGCTACGCCTGTACCATTAGCCAGTTATCGCAATTAGACCATGACTGCTTAAATACTTCATTAAGAGAAAAATTTGTTCTGTATAGAGATAGTGCATTATTAAACTTTAATGTCTATCAGTTTGTGAAGAATATCACTGCAAACTGTCTTTGTCACTATACACCTGCATTTTTTGATACTTTGAATTCAAACTTTTATAAAAACTATTTAGAAACTGTGTTTGTAAATTCCCATGAAGTATAATGCTTTTAAAACTACGAAATGTTTGTAACATTTGCTTGAATAAAAATACTTTTTTTCCCCTAAATAATTTCTATGTGATTATTTCCTAAACATCTTTAAGTGTTTCTTTTTTTTTCAGATTTGAGATATGTAGAAAAAAGTTTACAGTTACGAAAAGTAGTTTTGAACTAAGAAAAAAAAAAAGTTTTAAATAATTTTTGAAAATATATTAATGAATACTCTACAAGAGTTATTTAAGAGAGAAAAGTTTTATTTATGAGAAAGTATTTATATTTTAAGAAAGTTTTAAGATTGTTCTCAGTTCAAAAAAAAAAAGTATACTTTCTGACACATTTTTAAATTTAATATTTGTTCACAAATGTGTTGAAATTTTTCGCGTTGAGAACCATCTTAAAATAGTATCGGTTCATTAAAAAGCAATGATTCATTCTTCACTTGATTGAAACTTTATAAAGGAAAATGTTTTACGTGAAAAACTTAAGCATATGAAGAAAAAAAAAATTATTATTATTTCAGATACACTTACTCGTTAAAACTTTGTTTTTACACTCAAATAATTATTTTTTTGTTAATAATTAAACAAGAATTTAATTTACAATCACTCGTTAAGATTTTGTTTTAAACTCTAATAATTATTTTCAATAATAAATGTAGAAAAAGACTACATACTTTACAAAATCAGCATTTCACATAGAATTCTGAAATTAAAAGGGTATGAAAGAACGATTTTTTTTCCAAGTCTTATAATTATAATTAAAATTTTAGTGAATACTATTTCTAATTAAACAAAGAGTACTTCTTAGTTAGAGAAAATTTCATATATGTTCATATCAGCTATGATTCACCGATAAGCAATCGCTTGGAAAAACCTTATCAGATAACCGATAAGATGAATCACACAGCGCAGATAAAAACAGATCGCGGGCGAATTTTCAGTTATAGTTTTTTCCTACTTGTGTAGTGTTACAAGCTCTTGGATATACTTTCTACTTGTGTGTTTCTAAAGACTATTATGGATTCAAGAACTCAGCAGCAAATGTCTTTAAACTTTGATAATGAAGTAAGTGTATTTTAATATATATATATTTTTTTTATTATATAATTTACTTTCAAAACTAATTTTAATTCAGCAAATTTATTAAATAATTTGTGAAATGACTTAGTCTAAAACAAGAATGATTTTTACCCGAGGGGTACATTTACTTAGCATAAAGCATACTAAAATCTATTTTCAAATTTTATGAAGGGACCTGTTTGTATATGCTATAAAATTACTATTCTAAGCTGTGATATTTTACTTAGTATAAAGCATGAATAATTTTTACCCGAGGGGTATATTAAATAGAGATACTTAACTAAATTAAAATTTTGTGAAGGGTTCTGTATATGCTATAAAATTACTATTCTAAGATGTGATTATTATTATTTATTCATATATTTTACTGTAATGCATGACAAAATCTATTTTTCAAATTTTATGAAGGGGTCTCGTATACTCTAAAATGTGATTATTCATATATTTTACTGTAATTCATGACAAAATCTATTTTAAAATTTTATGAAGGGATTTTAAAATTTTGTGAAGGGTTCTGTATATGCTATAAAATTACTATTCTAAGATGTGATTATTATTATTTATTCATATATTTTACTGTAATGCATGACAAAATCTATTTTTCAAATTTTATGAAGGGGTCTCGTATACTCTAAAATGTGATTATTCATATATTTTACTGTAATTCATGACAAAATCTATTTTAAAATTTTATGAAGGGCAACCGTATATTCTAAAATTACTATTCTAAGCTGTGATATTATTATTTTTTTGATATATTTTACTTGCCATAAATCATGAATAATTTTTACCCGAGGGGTATATTAAATAGAGATACTTAACTTAACTAAAATTTTATGAAGGGGAACCGTATATTCTAAAATTATGATGGTTTTATTTACGAGACATGGGTATAATTTTTTGAAATATAAGATTGATTATTGTGAAGTATAGCAATGATTTTATTAAGGGTAACTATTTTTAAAGCCTATTTAAACTATTTTTAATGTATATGTCTTAATAATGCTACTCGTAATTTATTTTTATACCAGTATAATGTATTAGTTCTAAATAATTTGGAAATATATATCGAAATGATTTTATTCTGTGGAAATATCTCTCAATATTTTTTTAAAGTTTTGTGAAATGCTATTATTCATATGGAAAACTTTTTAGGACTCTATATTTTTAAATTGTCAGTTAAAAAAGAACTTTGTATACATTTTAATACTTCTCACAAGTAAATATGTTTATTACAAAATTTATATGTAGTAGGGAAAAAGTTAAACTTTATTTGAAACAGTTTTTCTTATTATTATTACAAATTTTTATTCCAATGTGTGGACCTTCATTAGAATAATGCAAAGTTAGTTTATAATGTCAGCCATGAATATTATATTTAAAATAGATCCTTTTTTTTTTAAGTACATTTCCTTTTGCATGAATATTTAAAACAGTATTCACATTACCATACATTTTTTAACTTGTTAAGTATTCTAATTAAACAATCTTTATTAATTAGTAGCGATATCTTGTAATGACTCACCGTTGGGAAATCCCATGATGTCATAGCTGGAAAAACCTATATGAGGTCAGAGATCTGATAAGATTCTCTTATCTGATTAAATAGATAAGCGTGCTGATCTGGGTCCATTCTTATAGTAGTTGTCCTAGAGACTGTACGTTATAATTAGTGCTCCAAGCATTTTATACTATTAATCTTTTTGAAAAAGTAATAAAACGATGAATTCAAAAATTCAAAGTCAAGTAAGTTAATTATTTTGAAAAACTGTTTAGTATCATTCCCTATTTTAATGTATTTATAAGATTTTTTACGTTCTAAATGATTTTAACCTAAAAGTTTTCCATATGTTATATGGTTTAATATTGCTAAACGATTTATTTTTGAAACTCTCTAAATGAATCTATTCAAATATCTATCCATTGTGATACTAATTTTCTTGAAAAACTCCTAATTTACAAAAAAAAAAATGTTCTTTTAGAAAGATATTACTTTTCTGATTTAATCTCGATATTAATATCTGTATGTGTGCTAAATGTATAGTTATTTTAGTGAACGAAATTTTAGTTTAACAATTTAACTTAATTCAAAATATAAACAAAAGTCATTATTCTCTAGCACTATTCTATATGAAATTTTTTATAACATGTTATTGATGAACCCTTTTCGAAAAATGATTTATGTTTTCTAATTTAGTGGGAAACTGATTTAAACATCAGTCCCAGAAAAATCGACGCCAAAAAGATAAGAGCTCTGAAGGAAATGGCTGAAAAAACCCCAGCACCTTCAACGCAAGAGTCTTCTCAGGTATTATTATTATTTATTGATATTATTAGTGTGTAAAAATTATAATAAATGTAGATTGTAAACAAGACTTTTCTGTTAAAGTGGGATATGGATTTTTCCCTCACGCCTCACCAAACAAATCTTATGGACCAAGTTGAGAAGATGTATAGGAGTGAGAGAGAGAAAAAAAATCTAATGATGGAGTCTCTTAAGGTATTTTTTTAAAACTTTATAAAACAACTAAAGTTTAAATTAATTTTTTTTTGGTAAAAGCTTATAGGGGATATTCTTTTTTTTAGCGTAACCTGCCCAATATGGTTGAAGCAACCATATCGAAACCTCAAACAGAGTCTTCCAAGGTATCTATGTTTTGTTTAGTATATGATAATGTTGTAATTATAAAATAAGTATTTTTTTAAAAAAAAAAAACGATAACTCGAATAATATATAACAGAGTATTTATAACTTTAAAATTAAAAAAAAAAAAAAAAAAACTCAAAGTTAATTTTTTAATAGTAGTAGACCTTTTTAACTTATACTCTATGTAATCGAACGAGTTTAAAAGGTGTTTTTATTTTCAGGATGAACTTGTTTGCGTATTTTGTGAGAAATCATTTACTAGACGATATGACCTGAAAAGACATAAGCTAACTCATCAACCAAAAAATCCAGAATTAAGTTGCAATATATGCAATATCGCTTTTACCCGAAAGGACAATTTGATGTGCCATATGAAGAAAAAACACCTGATTGGCAAATTTAATGGAAACGTAAAGAGTCAAGTTTTAGGACCTAATGTAGATGTTGAGAAAGCAGGCCCCTTCACGGACGTTTCTCAAGAGAATGCAGGTGTCTCGACAGAAGCTGCCAGGTTAAGACCTATCGCCGAATTAGTGTGCGAAGCTGGACCCTCCAATACAGAAAAGGTATGCGATTTTCTTTTTTAAATGACGTGCAGAATGAATGTAAGAGAGATTATTTTTTATAAAAAAAAGTAGTGAATTTGTAAACTTAATTACATTTAAAGGTAGGTATTAAATATCTATGGGGTGGTGAAAGGATAGAAATTTAAAGCGAGTGTTAAACTTAAAATCTATTTAGTAATCGCTTATTCGAAAAAAAAAAAATGATTCCGTTTCAATGTGAATGGAATAAATGTTAAAGTGAGTGCAGTAAAATAATTTTAACATAAAAAAAAGTGCATAAATAGTCTAATTTGTTTTTTTTAATCTTTTTACAGAAATTCCCACTGTGTGATAAAACATTTTCAAGAAATTTCAACCTTAACAGACACATGAAAAGTCATTCGAGGCCGATCAGTAGCCATCCTTGCGACGAATGTGAACAAAGTTTTTCCAGTAAAAGCGCACTCCTGGCACATAAACGCATCACGCATCAGCAATTTCTAAAACGCAATCAAAGCTATCAAAATGCGCCCCCCGCTAAACGTTCACGTACGCTAAAACGTACTACAGCCTTGAACGACACATTAGCCCTCATGTCGTTCGAGCCTAATGAAGATAATAAGTATGATTTAAATGTATTCTTAGACAGCATTCGATCACAACTGCACGAAGAAATTCATTTTCAATTAATAGACAAAGATTCTGTAAAATGGTACACCATCGTGCATGTCAATCTAAGCCGGACCACACAAGACGGCGAATTACAAATCATTACCTCGCATTTCAGATCCTATTGCGCAATTGAAATGACAGATCTAACAATTGGGGCACACATCGAAGAAGCCTATACTAAAATGAAAAAAACATTTGAAAAATTCACACAACTAGGATCGGGATGGACTTTGGAAAGCATTCAAAACCTGGAATTGTTTGTAGCCAAGTACAATCCCCTCGCAGCAAGCTCCTTTATCCCCACACCTGAAAAATTGAAAAATAAGAATGCAATCTTAAATATTTTGAATACTGATAATAAATGTCTTGTGTGGTCTCTGCTGGCTCAAAAACATCCAGTTGAATGGAATAATAATGCAAATCGAGTCTCCAAGTACGAACCTTTTGAAGCTGAAATACAATTGGGAGACATCGAGTGCCCAGTGCCCCTCGCAAAAATACCAAAGGTCGAAGAATTAAATAACATAAGGATCAACGTATTCGGGTACGAAAATGAAGTCTTTCCACTGCATATTTCGGAACGGGATGATAACGAATGTTATAATTTATTATTAATATCGAATGAAAACAATCACCATTATTGCCTCATTAGAAATTTTTCTCGGCTCATGGGTGATCGCACACATCATGATCCGGCATCATATTATTGCTTTCGGTGTTTACACCGATGCTCATCGGAACGTGTGCTAAAAAATCATTCATCATACTGTAAAAATTTTAAGCCACAACGGATTCAAATGCCACGCCCTGAAGACAGCATCATGGAATTTTCGAAGCCTCAATATCAACATCCCGTTCCCTACATCATTTTCGCCGATTTTGAATCCATTCTGCTCCCCATGGCAACGGCAGATCCTAGTCCTAAAACTTCTTTCACTAATCAGGTGAATATGCATCAAGCCTGCGGATATGCCTATGTTGTCGTGGGACCCGACGGAAGCTGTCATAAAAAAATCAAGTGCTATAGAGGACATAATGCAGTGGACAATTTTTTGCAAGACATAATTCAGGAAAAAGACGAGCTGGCAGAAACTTTAACACGAATCGTACCCATTCAGATGACAGCCCAAGACGAAGAAGACTTCAAAAATGCTAGAGAATGCTATCTATGCCACCAGCCCTTATTTCAAGATAAGGTAAAAGACCATGATCACCTAAACGGACAATACAGAGGGGCACTTCATTCATTATGCAACATACAATATCGTCTACGAAAAATGATTCCAGTCGTATTTCATAATCTCAAGAACTATGATGCTCATTTGATTATGCAGGGTCTGGGGAAACTTCAAAAGCATCAAATAAATGTTATTGCTAATAATATGGAGCAATATATCTCCTTCTCTCTGAGCAAGATACATAATAAATGCCGTGTTTTTCTTCAATTCATCGACAGCTTCCAATTTTTGTCTACTTCTCTCGAAAAGCTGGTGGCCAATTTACGACTGGATGATTTCAAGATTTTAAAAGAAAATATGCCTCATATCGACTTGCTGCTGCGAAAAGGTGTGTATCCGTACGAATATATGTCATCTATGCAAAAATTCAATGAAACCTCATTGCCTCCACGTGAAGCCTTTTTCAGTTCATTAACGCAGCAGCATATCTCTGAAAACGACTATGCACATGCCCAGACCGTTTGGGACACGTTCGGCCTTCAAATTATGGGTGACTACCATAACTTATATGTTAAAAGTGATGTTCTTCAATTGGCGGACGTGTTCCAAAATTTTCGTAAGCTCTGTACGCAGTTTTATCAATTAGACTGCGCACATTTTGTCACAGCTCCCGGTCTAGCCTGGCAAGCATCCCTTAAAATGAGCCAGCAGCCCCTCGAATTGCTCACAGATATTGATATGCATCTGATGATAGAAAGTGGCATTCGAGGGGGGATTTCTATGATTAGCCAGCGTTGGGCATGTGCGAACAACGATTCAGTGCCAAACCCAGACCCTGCCAAGCCCAGCTCGTACATCCTTTATCTAGATGCCAACAACTTATACGGTCATGCCATGTCTGAACCCCTACCGTACGGCGAATTCGAATGGATCACCCATGAAGCCGATACTCAGTGGATTTTATCATTGGAGGATCATGCTGAAAATGGTTACATTTTCGAAGTGGATTTAGAATATCCACCTCATTTGCATGACCTCCATAACGACTACCCACTCGCCGTCGAGAAAATAAAAATCGAAAAAAACAGGCTATCTCCTTACACACAAAATCTCATCAAAAATTCGCCGTACGTTACAACTAAAAAATTAGTACCAAATCTCATGAACAAGAGCCATTATATCGTTTATTACAGAAATTTAAAATACTATTTGAGTCTGGGAATGAAATTGCAAAAAGTTCATCGTATCCTGAAATTTAAACAGAGGGCGTGGCTTAAGCCATACATTGAGTTTAACACAGAACAAAGAAAGAATGCTACATCACCATTCCAAAAGGACTTCTTCAAACTTATGAATAACTCAGTGTATGGCAAATCGATGGAATCCGTCAGACGGCGAGTGGATATAAAATTGGTGCATAAAGAAAAAAAATTAAAAAAACTTGTGGCAGCACCAACCTTTCAATCCTTCAAAATCTTCGATGAAAATTTAGTAGGGGTTCAACGATTGCAGCAAACAGTCACCCTCGACAAACCCCTCTATGCCGGCTTTGTCATTTTAGAGCTGAGTAAACTCCATATGTACAAGTTTCACTATGATTTTGTGAAGGCGACATATGGAGAAAAAGCTCGGCTCTTATTCACCGACACAGATAGTTTAACCTATCACATAGAGACTCCCAATATTTATACAGACATGGCATTGCACTCTGATTTATTCGACACATCTGACTATCCCCAGACTCATTTCCTCTATAGCACGAAAAACAAAAAGAAGATTGGCTGTTTTAAAGACGAACTGAACTCCAAGCCGGCATATGAATTTGTGGGGTTGCGAGCAAAAATGTACTCGCTTCTTTCCTCCGAGGGTGCAAAAAAGACAGCCAAGGGAGTCTCTAGAAGCGTTGTGGCCAAAACAATCAAGCATGAAAACTACAAAGACGCACTTTTCAAATCAAAAATAACCAAAGAAATTCAATATCGCATTCAGAGTGAAAATCATATTCTTTATACAGTGAAGCAAAATAAAGTGGCACTGTCTCCCCTAGACGATAAAAGATATATAATGGATGACGGGATACACACCTTAGCACATGGTCATTATAAAATAACATAAAGTCTTCTTCTTCTTCTTCTTTTTTTTGTGGCGATGCTTTATCGAAAGGCATCGGGCGGATGGTGGGTATTTTTTTTCTATCAAGAAATCTTATTTTTCTGATGAACTCTCATCCTTTTTTTTTTCTTTCAAGAAATTGATAACAATCATTCATCGTTTTAAATAATAATAATTCAATCGTCATCCAAAGGCTTCACGAAAAAGGGGGCAATGAGGTAAATAAAAATAACTCTTCTTCTTTTTTTTTGGTGTGATGCTTTATCGAAAGGTATCGGGTGGATGGTGGGCAATTCTTCAAAATACAGTTTTTTTTTTTTTTTTAATCTTCATGGAAGACATCAAGGACTTTCATCGTTCTTCAATCATGTAAGACATCAAGGACTTTCATCGTTCTTCCATCATGTAAGACATCAAGGACTTTCATCGTTCTTCCAGCATGATACAGTGTGTTAAGACATGACAATTCGTATATCAGTGCTTGCTGAAATCTTTATCATTAAAGTGGGGGCGCATAAAAAATATATATATTCTTTCAAATGTTGCAAACAATATCAGCGGTGTACCATAAAAAAAAATGAACTTGCTGCAATCATTTTTCAAGTCTTCTTCAAATCCCTATATTATCTTCATTTTTCAAGTCTTCTTTCAATGAATAGGATCATTTCCAAGATATGTTTTTTTTAAAAAAAAAGGCTTCTTCGAAAAATTTAAGTGCTGCAAACAATTCCAGGATTGATCTAATATTCTTCTTCTTCTAATTAAAAAAAATCAAGAGGAGCTCATATTCTTCTTCTAATCCAAAGAAACAGTACCTTGAAAGATGCTGTCTTACCCTAGCTAGCTCAAGATGACATGCTGACACCCTGCTTTGCTGAGTGATGAAGCGTGCCAGAAAATTTGTGAAGGGCGATCTCCTGTTTTTGCAGAACAAAGTAACTATCTTTTTAATATTTTCTTTTATAAAGGTTATTATGTCTAAAAATAAATGAATTCCAATAATCATTCCTGACGTTTTTTTTTTTCATTATAGGTATCTCCCAGAAAAAAAAAGAGGAGGTTGAAAAAGGTAAATATATTTTTTTCCCTTATTTCAAACACATGGATCTATCTTAATACACTTGTAACACTTTTTTTTTCTTTGCAGGTTTCTCGTAGAAAAATGGAGGACTAAGACGGGAAAAAAAAAACTGACATCTAGGTGGTATACAAAAAAGATTGTGGCGCTATGAATTTTTTTCATAGCGGGTGGTTATGGAGGGTCCACAATTAAAAAAAAAAAATTTTTTTTTTCCTACAAAATTATTTTATAATTCCCATATTTCATTTAAATATATATTCGCAACATAAAAACATTCTATCTCTCAAAATTATTTTTAAAAATATTTCCTGCAGAAAAAAAAAATCTATCAAATTTCTTAAGTCCCCCAATTAAAATTAATTAATGACCATTTTTAATTCATATTTTTGCTACAAACCGAAAAAAAAAATCGAAAATTTTCAAGTCCCCAATTAAAACTCATTAAAATAATCCCCTTATCTTATAGTAGAAATCCTTATCGCACCCCCCTCCCATCGAACCCTCCGTTCTTATCAGTGCTCATGCTCTTATCGCCGCCTTCCGCCTGCTCCACCTGCGCCTTCCGCCTGCTCCACCTGCGCCTTCCGCCTGCTCCACCTGCGCCTTCCGCCTGCACCGCCTGCGCCTTCCGCCTGCGCCTGCTCGACTCAGGTGATGTGGAACTGCCAAATATACACTACTAATTACTAATCCATTGATACCAGTCACACTTTTATACAATGACTTACTGCAGATTTAGTAGGAGGTAATGACGTTTATTCTAGGACTGTACATTTTAAATGTAAAAATAGTGAAGTAGAAATTATTTACTAAAGCTTATTTGCTTATTTTCTTTAATTTAAAATTCAACAAATGTAATCCACAAGAGTATTTAAAAAAAACAACAACTTTAAAATTGAAAAAAGAAGATATAAAATTTATGCGCCAAGAGCATAGATTATGAAACACTTTCCAATACATTTAGAATACTGTAACAAAACTTCACCGTTTAATAATGTGAAGATGATGCTTGGAAAACGCATAACGCATTTGAACACCCAATTTCAGCAATTACAATTTACTGTCAGAAAAATACCCGAATTATTTTGTGCAGACCTATATATGATCTATAGATTTGTACGTATATACATAGTATGCAAAAATTTCGTTCAGTTGAAAAACGCATCACACAGTTAGAAATTTACCTTCAGCAATTTCCGTCAATATGCGGAAATGAACTCAAATTATTTTGTAAAGAAAAAGCATGAATCAAGCATAGATTATGAAATACTTTCCAATACATTCAGAATACTGCAACAAAACTTCACCGTTTAATAATATGAAAGAGGATGTTTGGAAAACGCACAGCACATTTGAAAATCCAATTTAAACAATTACCATCTAGAGTCGAGACAATTATCCGAATTCTTTTGTACAGCCCAGTATATGATCTAAATTTGTAGATATACTACATAATATGCACAAATTTCGTTCAGTTGAAAAACGCATCACACAGTTACAAATTTGCCTTCAGCAATTTCCGCCAATAAGCGGAAATGTACTCGAATTCTTTTGTGAAGTCCTGTATATTACCTACAGAATTTATACAGAACACGTATTACACACAAATTTAGTTAAGCTTAAAAAAGGGAACCAAAGTTCAAAACTTACTTCCAGCAATTATCGCTCATAGGCAGTTCTGTAAACGATTACTTTTTTCATCCCTGTAAATTTACGCTAAATGAAATGGACACCAAACTTTTTAGTAAGCAACTTATAGTGCACATCAATAATTCATATAAATTGCATTATGTTTGAAATAGTGTAACATCATTAAAATACACTACAAAAGATTTTTCACCGTAGACCATTATGCATGGAATCGTTTTGTGGTAAATGAATAATAAATGTTTTACAACCCATATTCTACAGAAAGAGTATGTTTTAGTGCACCTCAGAATAGTATAATTTCATTATTTTTTGAAACGGTTTAACATAATTAAAATTCGTTTCAATTGATCTTCCAAATTAACCGCAGGCAGTACTGTAAACGAATACTTTTGACTGTCGGAATGCTTTGGATGGACACTGTAAACGAACTATAACACTTCATTTTCAATAGCAATCGTGTTATAGTAAACGTCAATAACATATGAAAATTACTGGACAACCACAGTTTATTTACAAGAGTTAAAGTACGGATAGACAAATCGGAGTCATAAACACTTTTCAACTATGTTGGAAAGTATTAAAAAGAGAAATAATGTTTGTGTGTGAATGAGCTAATCGAAATTAATTTTGCACTCTGCAAAGCAAATTTAGACTAATTTCATACACAACTACAGAAAAAACCCCCCAGCGCAAACTAGTTATTTCTTTCTCCGTATTAGAGGCTGTAAAAGGTAAACATAATTTCATTATTACATAATATTTCATAAAATAACACATTTAAAGATCATAATTTATATGATTAAAAGGAACTGTTCTTATGCTTGTTCGCTGTTCTGTGTATGCAATTGAACGGAGATCGAGCTAAGAATATAGAGGCATGTTATTTCAAAGAATGGATGCGTTATATTTGAACGATGGAGTGTGGATTGTTTGCAAAAACATTCCGCATTCCATCGTTGATCTTAAAACAAACATTGAACACGAGATTCAAAAAATAAGTGTTCCAACATTGAGAAGCGTAGCGTCAAATTTGAAAAAAACGCATGCGTGTTTGTATCCGAGAAAAAGGGTCACAATTGGAATATATTCTGTAACAATGTTAATTTTCGCTAAGTTTTATGTCTCTCCAAGTATTGTTACTCTTTCAATTTATTTTATGTTTTTAATTTGAATCATGTTTGTAAGATAGTTTACAAAATATTTTTTAAGGGTTGTGCAATATTTCTATCACCCTGGATCATATTTGGAATCCTGACAATTTTTTACATTATAAAGACACATTTTGGGATTATTTTACCTAAACAATCCTTAAAATTCCATGAAATAATGACGAATATTGTTACACACAATAATGTAACACAAGATAAAATAATAATGATTGAGAACCTTAGACATTTAAAGGGATTTTCTTCTTTGTAATGCAGTTTATGACGAATATAAATATGTAAAAGTAAAACGTAGATAAAAGTTAATGTCTTCGTATTAAACTATTAAAAGTGAGCTTAGTAAAAGTTAATGAAGTTGTTTCATATTTTCCTCTACGGGCTGGACTATGAACGAAAAGAACGTTTTCTTTTCCGGAAAATAGATTGATTTCATAAATATTTTGTTTGGTTATTTCTCTGGTTCATTGTTCTGAAGAAACGAAGAATAGATCTTCTGGGAAACACAACATATGATTTAGTCTTGTGTAACAGATAGAACTCTGCTAAGATACTCCTGCGGAGTTATGTTGTTTATTCGTGCGAATAACAACTGCCTTACCAAAATGTATAAATATATTTTGTATGAGAATTGGATTTCATGCATTGAAATAAAGTATATTATTCTTAGGGATAAGAATTCAATATGATATTTTTGAATTTCTCTTACATTTATATGAATAAGTAGTGATGTAGTGATATATTTAAAAAAATCAATTAATAAAGATTATATTTCTCTTATTTGAGATTTAGAAATAGTAATTCAAAGTAATATTAAAATTTATAATTAATCCAAAACTTGAAAATGAAGAAAAAAGTTAGTGATAGAATAGGGGCGAGCTTAAGAAAGTCAATAGTATTACGTTTTGTCAAGAATATTTAGGTCTCTTTTGTACGCAATTATAGAAAATAAAGACAACAATCTACGTATTTTAACCATTATATTATCAGTAAAGGACCTAATTGCAGTAGTATTTTATTTTGTTTTTCTCAGTAAATTTCACATTTGTGAAAAAAATGTTTTATGACATTTCTATCGTATATAAAAGTCTACTTTTGGATCTTATTATATAATTTTATTGATATAAATATCATAGTTTAAACTAATAATGAGATATAATAATTTTTAGATATTATGTTGAACGACTTAAAAATTCTTCCAGGTTGAATTTTACTTCCTAGAAAGCTTTCAGTAGTAAACTTGTTAAAACCTTTAATGTTTAATTTTAACCCGCGAAAGTCCTTGGACAAACAATTTTGAATGTCCATATTTTTTATACACTTAAATTTATAAACTCAAAAGTGCGCATGCTCAGTACATAACGTTCATTGGACAATTGAAAAACTCATAAACAAAATTTCTGCTTTCTTTGAATTTCTTATTAAAACAATTTGGCAATTTATATTCAGATTTTTCTGTGAAAATTCAGGTATTCAAACGCATCCCTGAATACATTACAACTCCAATGTTGTTTGTTTTTAGAGAAATATTTGTTTATGTATTTCGTTAAATTTTCAGTAATATATTGCTTCCTAAAATGCATTTTTATCCATTTGGAATACATATTTTAGATAGGTAAATAAAACTTAATAAAAAATAATACTAGTGCAAAAAATATTATATATTTTACAGATTAAATAAATCCTGACAAAACATTATACAATTAATATTAGAAAGAAAGGTTAATAAACTAATCACAATCACTTAATTTCGCCTGTTTCTGATATCCCCCACCCTTGATACCGAAAAATTACTACTAACCACGGAAGTCAATTTATAACACATTAAAAACTAGATTAGTTTGCAAATAAAAATAAATAAAATTTCAAATTATTAACATTTTAAAACTGCCCTATTATAAGAATATATATTCAAAAAGAATTTGCCCATCATATTTAATGCTAGTCGAATGTGCCAATCTCTAAACTTTCTTCTAACTCATAAAAATTAATACTGCAAAAAGCGTATATATTTTTAATTACATTTGAAGTGTGTTGTCAATAATTTTTTCAAAACCATGGGAGGAGGAGACGAGGAGGGGGGGAATTTCTTAATGAATTGAATATATAGTCTAATCAACGGATAATATATCAAAAAACGTGAAAATTAAATAATGCTTACAAATATGCAAATTCTACCTAGATTGGACAATTGGGGTGATTCAGTATGCTTTTTTACAACAGCTACCGAGTCCATCCCGAAAATCGAATAAAATTCTCAATTGCAGCGCCAACTTCTTGCCACTTTTCTCCAAAATTTTATAAACAAATTCTTCACTTAAACTGCAAAATATCAAGATAATCGCACAAAAGTCGCTATCACAGCGCTCCATTCTGGAAGAATATTTCTATTTTCAACTAAGACCTGATGTCCATAGTCTAAAACACACACACATATATATATATATATATATATAATTATAATATCTATGAATTTCAAAAACATATCAATTTCTAATATCATTCTACTAAAATCTACTAAGAGATAATTAATGATATTGTGTAATCAGAATACCACATAACTAATAATTAACTTGTGCAATCATAAAATTACCATAGCATGTGCTTCAATGGTAATTAGCCAAATTTACTCATACCTGAAGAACATTTAAAAAGAAAGAGAGAGAAAGGGGAAAAATTATAAATTGGAGTTGCTATTATGTAAACACAATTGGATTAATAAATTAATTATGAACATTATTCAGTGGAAAAACTGGACCACAAGAGAACCAATCAAGAATTGGATATGAAAAAACATATGTGGATGTACTCTTCAGCTTGGCTGCACCCACATGTGTTTTAAAAATAATTCAGTATTTCATAATTCTACTGGCATTATGCTAAGTACAGTAGAATCAGCCAAGTATACTGAATTATTACCAGACAACAATTGGAAAAATTTAAAATTGGAAATATGTAAAATGTAAATAAAAAACCATTAAGAAATATATAATATATCACTTACAACGATTATCCAAAATCTTTATAAATCACCACACTATATAACCACCAGATATCATTTTTGAAATAATATTGCAATTTTGAACCCTTAAATTGTAGAAAAAATGTTTTACTCACAAGAATGATACAGTATCCTCAAAATATAGCAACTTCTTCATAATGTTCAATTACACATGGCACGTATCAAACATGTTTATATATAGAAAAGAAAATAGAAAAGAAAAATCGGTAAAATAGGTAAATAGGTAATAGAAAAGAAAAATCGCACAAATATCACTATCACAGGGCCCCCTTACAGGTGAATATCATCAATCTAACCTGGGACCTGATGACGATTGCCAAAAACTTATATATGAAGTTTGGTTAAATTCTATGCATAATTAAATTCGCTTTTCGATGATACTAAGGGGAAACACAGACACACGTACAGGCAGACATTTTGTAAAAACCTGTTTTTCATGATCCCTGACCCATAAAACGAGTAAATCCGTCAAAAACCGGAAGTTTGAAAATATTTCGATTGCAATACGTTCTTCTATTATACATATAAGAGAGTAATAAAATACTTTTCTAATTTTTTTTTACATTAGAAGATGAAAAATGATGACTGTAATGTCCATAATTTATTAACGATAGCTAATAAATGTTCATTTTACTCTTTCATATTCCCACTTATGTTTTTAAAATTTCTTGGAACTAATTTATTATATAAAACTAAGAACTGTACATATATGATAAACAACTTCTATAAGTAAGGAGGAAAACTATTGAATTTCACTTATATTTCTATGCAGCAAAGACAATTGGCGACGCAACAAAATTGATGCTTCATTAATCACAACTATTATAAAGAAAATGTATGATACTTGTTCTTCGTTTAAATTTTTTAACTGATATATTTTAAAATAATTATACCTGATTTTAAAACTTAATTTTATAATAAACAAATTATAATTTCACTTAATTTAACATGAACATATTTTGCCATTTCTAATAAAAGGAAACTAAACGCTATTCTTTCTTCATAAGTGTAAACTTTACTTTGAATTCCGTTTTACCAGATTAAACACTGTCATGTTTCTTCTTTCATTATAAAAAACAAACAAACGAAGTAACGAATGAAAAGTCATTTTAAAGTTAATTATTTATTTACCGGAAGGGGAAATTTTTTTCTGAGAAAATTCACTTTGCGGGTAATTTAAAACTCATTTAATTATTAATCCTCCTAGTACCATTGGGGTATTTTTTATTTTGTTTTCATGTTTTTTATGTTACAAACCAGAAAAAAAAATGTCGGTTTACACTTAATAAATATCGGATAGGCACCTCGTAAGAAGGAGACATATTTAATGAAATTAAATTTCTGGTTCAAACAAGGAAAAACTAAGAACTCCCATCAAAAATTAAAACCTGGTATGAAGAGGGTTAAATATTGCTTATTATATGGAATCTCTTTATTCTGAACACGAACAAAAAAATCATGCTTTAAACATACATTATGAAACACTTTCCAACATATCTATAAACTTCACCGTTAAATAAGGTGAAAGAAAATATGTAGTAAACGGTTTAGGAAACATGTAACACATTGAAAAATCCAGTTTTTGCAATTATCTTCCTTAGACAAAAAAGTAGCGGAATTATATTGTGCAGCGCTGTATTTGATCTATAGATTTGGATATATACTACATAGCATGATAAAATTTAGTTCACTTAGAAAATTCACATTTAGCAATTTTCGCCAATCGATGAAAATGCACTCGAAATCTTTGGTACAGCCTTGTTTAATATCTAAAGACTTTTGCTCACACAACATATTAAGCTAAAATGTAATTCAGGTAAAAAACGGATAAGGCAATTTAACACTCACTTCCAGCAATTACCAACCATAAACGACAATGTATTTTGTTCTTTGCGTAGCGCTGTATATGAATTTATTTATATTCCACAAACTTGTTTTAGTCTACTAAATAGAGTTCAGCAGGAAAACGAGTAACACAATTAAAAATACCCTTAACCAATTACTGCCACAGTCAGTAATATTACGAATTTCTTTGTATAGCCCTGTATGTGATCAACAGAATTTTTACAAAACAGAATTTAAACACAACAGAATTTATGCAAATATTTAGCTGAAAACGCACGTATCACACATGGACTGTAATTATCGCACTAATAGTTCCACCGAATTATTTCGTGTGTCCCTGTAAATGAACGATAAAAGTAATGCACACCTTACTCTTTTCAGTGAGAAATTCATAGTGCACCTCAGTAATACATATAAATTTCATTATGTTTGAAATAGTGAAACATCATTAAATTACACTGCAAATTTTTCCCCCGTAAAACATTGTGTAACAGAATTCTTTTGTGTGACTTTGTAAATGAAAAATAAATGCTTTGCACCCCAGATTTTTCAAAAAGTATGTTTTAGTGCACTTCATAATTACGCATCAATTTCAGCATGTTTCAAATGGCTTAACATTATCAAAATGCATTTGAAAAGATTTTTTCCATTGACTGCAATCTAACAGATTACTTTTGTCTGTCACTGTAAAATACCATAAATGCTACACACTTCATTTTCTATAGGGATCATGCTATAGTAAACGTCAATAGCATACAGAAATTTCAGGGAAAGAAATTTCAGGGAGTATATTTGCGGGAGTTAGAGCACGGACCAACGGTCAGACGTCCAGACGATCAGACGGAGAGACAAACCGAAGTCATAAACACTTTTCAGCTAGGTTAAGTGTTAAAAACAGTAAATAGCGCTACTGCTGCAGTAATGTAATTTATTGTGACCGGGACTCTTTTTCGTTTTTTTTTGCTTCTTTTTGACTTGTTCGGCCCATAATAATAATTTTAAAAAACTATTTCATATAAAAATATGAATATTGGTAGTTTTATAGAGAAATGTACGATAAAAGTGGAGAAGCAGACAGTTTTTAAATCTAAGATTTATTTTAAGTGCTGCTTAATCTTGAATTTGAACAAAATATTTTAGTTAAAAAAGTTTTATAGGATCAAAAAATATGCATAGCAAGTAAACCATTTTTCTCAGGCCCACACTGGAATATATTGCGGTGTGCAGTGTCGGATGGCAATTTAAACCGAGGTCCCGGTCTATTTATTTCTCGTAGGATAACTGTACTTTAAGATCACTACAGCATCCGCAACCGAGATACCTTAAGAAAAAAATAAAATCAACATTTAATATTTCTTCAAGAGATACCTTTTGTGTTCCTATAAAATGATACTTCTCAGAAAAAGTTGAAAAAAGTCTGTAGGAGGACTTGGTTCATTGATTGGAGTAGAGATTGGACAACTTAATTGGTTTGATTGTCGTAATGTTAACAGACATGGAAAAAATGTCTAATATTTCCTGTTAAGAAAGTATTTTCATCGAGATTATTTCTATTAACACAAGGACTGACAATGTAAGATTACAGTTCCTTGTATTGCATGATTTTTCCTTAAAATTATTTGGTTCCATTTTTATTTCTTTTTGGAATATTTATTTGATTTTCAGAAGTGTTTTTGATTGAAAGCGTAGTTTCATGGTTCTGCGTCAATTTGTTGTGCACAATTAATCACAGAACAATTCATCGCAGCGTCAATTCGCCATGGTGTCCATTCATCGCAGCGAAAATGTTTTTGAAGGCGATGATAATAAAAGTAAATTTAGTAAAATTATATAATAAATTATGTAATTTAATTTCGTTTTCTATAGAAAACGAGAATTTTAACTAACATTTTAAAGGTCAGAGTGCAGTTAAACTATTTATATAGATTTATTTTCTTTTACTGCTTTAGTCTAAAAAATTCAATCAGTAAAATAGAGAGGATTTTCTTTAAGTATGGGATTTTTGTGAAGTTTTCAATAAAGCAATACATGTTTAATGCACTAGAATAGATCACGTCATTTCTTATTTAAATTACAAATAGAGTAGATATTGCTTTTGATCACCGGTAAATGGCGTGGGATTTAAAATAAAAAAGACTAGGATCATGAAAGCAAAATCAAAGAATACTGCTATAAAAATTACAAAAAGAGACAAATTGGCATGGTCGTACTAAAGAGAGGGGGGCACGTGAGCCCTAACGTATGAAAAATTAAAAATAAAAAAGTACAGACAGAATGTAAACACAAAATTCTGTTTGTAAATGTGAATGAAGTGACTTCTGCATGATTTATTGCCGGTATATGGTAGTTTAGATTGAAGTTTATTTTTTCCTTTATTTGATTACAAAACTAAACCGAAATTGTATTATAATTTGATTCTTTTCTTTCACTATTTATACTTAACATAATTGAATGTTTTAATTTTTCTATTGAATATTAGTGTTTACTGTTGTTAGCTTAGAAAATTGAAAGAGTCACCTTCAAAAATATTTTCAACAACATGCCACGACGAATTGACGTTGCTACCAATTGATGCCACGACGAATTGAAACTGAGACGAATTGATGCCGCAATTAATTGACGCTGCGATTAAGTGAAGCTGCGATGAATTGTGCGCGATGAATTCTACCGTGATAAATTGTGCGCGAGGAATTCTACCGTGATAAATTGTGCACGATGAATTCTACCGTGATAAATTGTGCGCGATGAATTGACGCGATATCATAGTCCTGTGCTGAAATTTTGTATGCTTTTAGACTGCGTATTCCTTTTTTTTTCTTTTTTTAGTCTATACCTTTTCAAAATGTGTCATTCCTTCTTGAATAAGGAAAGTGATTTTAAACAGACACAGAATGTGTAAATTTTATAAAACCGATAAAATTTCCCCATACGGCTTACACATTGAGCTAACAGACATAATATAAACTCTTTCAACTCCCATATCATTTAAATAAATAAATTTAAGTGTATGATTTAAACCTTTTTGTGTCTTGTAGACCATGATAATAAATATACCAGGATCCGAAAAGTCTGGAAGTGGTCGAATAACTCTAGAAATACGCATTGGATTGAGAAAACGGGCTCAATATTAAAAAAAAAATCTATTCAGTGATAACAAATTTGACCCCTCACAAGACGAGGGGAAAGAGGGGATGCAACTTTGAAATTTTTTATGAGACCCTTCATTTTTTATTTGCAGATTAGGATTCTACGGGAAAAACGTAATTGGATTCTACGTTACTTCTGTATTTAAAACTTTTTTGGATCATCGTGGATAGCGATATAATCGAGCAAAATGCAGCGTCAAACAGCACCCCGAATTGTGAGAGGCAAGGAAACTCACGTTAATGAAGCACCCCCAAGGGAACAGGAAGCTACTATGACCATATCGTTGTCCTCGGGTAACGCTTAAAGTAGTGCATTCATTTAGAATTTAAGAAGTGGCTCCTTCCTACCCATGATGTTGGGAGGAAAACAGCATTTTTAGGGTTTCGTTCATCTCACGAAACACTATTAGTCCCGCTTCGTTGTCTGTCTATCACAGAGCCGGTTCTCAGAAACTATGTAACTTACAGTCATGAAATCTTGTGTACTTATAGCTGAATACCTACTATGAAGCTCAAAATCATAAAATTTGAAAAAAAAAATCATATTATTTTAATATATAGAGATAAAAAAACCAAAAATCTAACAGCCTTTTCCTATTAAATATCGTTATAGCAGTTGCCAACAATTAAAAATCCACAATAAAAGTCTTTCTACAATAATTAATTTAATTTTCTATTGAAAGATTTCCACGTGAAAAATAAAAAGGAAATAAAAAGTTTCACCAATTGAAGAAAAAAAAAGAGTAATATGACGTCATATTGGTAATAAAACGGAAATGTTCAAACATTTCTCAACAATACAAGGAGTATGAGTATGTGTAAGTACAGAAAGCAGCTTAATATGACGTCATTAGAGAATTAAAAAGAAAAGTAATCTGACGTCTAACATTTTGAAGGTCTCTATACAACATGTTTAATTTTGAAATTGGATTTTTTTTTATATCGCATTTAGTCTACATGACAGTTATTATTATGACAGAGATAATAGCGGTCTTTGCCCGCTATCGGGTCGGTTCAGATTTTCGAAAACACGAGAAAAATAGACCAGTAAATTTTTATTTTATAAAAAAACATGATTTTTTAAAATTTCTTATTTATTTTTATTTTTTTAATGAAATTTATTTGGATTTATTAAATAAAGGATAAAGTGTTTTGACAGGAATATTAAACGAAACCCTTTGTGCGATCTTCGATCACACTTACCCACTTGTTCTGTTTAATTTCTATTTTATTCTTACTTTATTTTTACTTTAATGAAAGATAGGATTTCCTTCTCACAAGACAAATCTGATTGCATTTTGCTCGATTACAGCGCCATTGACGGTGATTCGAAAAAAAAGTTAAATACAAAAGTTACGTAATTTTTCCTATAGAATCTGAATCGTCAATATAATATCGGGGTTCTCATTCAATATTTCAAAGTTGGAGTCCCTCACTCACAGGGTTAGAAGTGGGGTTCAACTTTGGTATCACTGAATAGCTTTTTGTAAAATATTTAACAAGTATTTTTCCGTTTTTCAATCTGATGTGTATTTCTCAAATTATTCGCCCGTTTACAAACTTTTAGGACATTCTGTAGAAATTTAAGGGCCGCGTGATTAGTCTGTGTGCGTCAGTATGCAAATTGTACTCTTATTGCAGTTTGAATATATACAATTCATTTCATAGATTGGATTGTATGCATATTGTTCTTAAATTGTAATAAAATTTCATGCGCATATTTTGTTCAAAGTCGATTCCAGAACCGTTTTGTTTGTCCGGAGTTTCGTTTGTGTTAGTAATTCTTACTACAATTTGTTGGCAACTAGGTCATTCCACCAAATGTATTTGAATATATTTATAGAGTATGTATTTGAAGATTAAGTAACAAACTGAGTTATCTTTGAATTTCTCGGAAGATTACCTATCTCAGTAGAGGTTGCGGATATAACGCAGGGATGGCCTATCTAATTAGACAGAGAAATAGATTTCACAGATACCTACTAGGCCATCTTGACGTACATTTAGACAGCTCCTATATTCCAAGTTCAACTTACTTGCGAAAATCTTAGGTATGACATCATACGCAAACTATGACATCATACGCATAAATAAAACTAGACAAAATTTTGAGTTTCTAAAGCTAAGCTTTTTGCTTTCCATTATGTTTTACAAAATTAATTACTTTCTTAAAAAATATTTTATATTATATTAGTTTATTCCTGTATAGCATATATGGATTACTTTAAACGTTGAAAAATGATTTTATACAAATAATGATAGCTTTCAAATATTTAAACATGAAACAGATTAATGATAACTTAATATTCTATCATTTGTAAGATGATAGTTAATTATAAAAGAACATTTTATTTAATTATGTAAATAGTGTTAATAAAGGGTGTTTATAAAGTCCGTAATTTAGAGATATAGGTTACACATCCAATTTCTTTGCAAGTGATATTAAAGAATGTTTTCAACTGAAAAAATAATAGCAATTGTTTGTGCTTGTCTGCGTGGATTAATGTATCAACATGTGTAGAAGGACTTATTCGCATTAAGTTCACATTCTTTGCAATTTCCAGCAAATCGTAATTCATAGCTTATCGATTGGCAGTTCTTCGTTTCAAGTTTATGTATAGTTTGAATTTGGTAGGCAGGTTTGTTTAAATGGTAATTATTTTAAAAACAGTTGAATGCGGAATAGAAAACTACCAATTGAGTGTTTGTACGGAAAATTTGGGGTTCCGCGGAAACGCTTCTTGCAATCTTTGCACGACATCTAAAGTTATCAGAATTGTGCTTGAACTATGTGCAGAACTGTGCTTGAACAACTCCACCACTTTACTTGAATTTGTTTTCCAAGTTCTTAAGAGCTGTTCTGGTCGGAACTGGTTTAATGAATTCATCGGTAGACCAGCCCTCCTGCACCTTTTCCTATGCAAACCTACGTAGAGCTTAAATAGTGCTTATTCTTTTTTTTTCTTGAAAACAAAGTCCATATTATTTGCAAAGAAACATGATTTAGAACATATTCAGAACAATATTCAGTATATTATGATAAATATTACTAGTGTAAAAGTTACAAAACTATCCAAATATTGTTTAATTTAACTTATGAAAAACAAATTGCTTTTTCACAATTCATTTTAAAATTATGGTTTATGATTTTCACATTTCAAACGTCAAGATTTTAAAACATGGATATCATATGAAATCATTTTCTTTTAAAAAAACATGATAAATACATATTTATGCATTCATAAAAAGTAATGTATCATTTTACATTATTACATATAATTACATATTATTGATATTATACAAAATTATTTTTCACATTTACAATTAAATACGCACATGCTCACATGTATGTAAATATAAATTTATAAATGAATGATGTGTAATATCACAAACATATATTTTACAAATTAACATGTATATAATGAAAATTAATCTATGTTAGTTTACATATAAAGCAATTTTGATCGGATTTCTCAACGCCTTTCGGAAGCACCAGTCACAGTTTACGGAAGATGTTGGAGACTAATGTTAAACAGAAATTTTTCATTAAAAATTCATGAAATTCAGAGAGAATAATTTGCAAATATGGAATAATGAAAATGTGGAAGCAGTGTAATAAATTTGAATAATACATGACAGCTTAGTCTAGTAGAAGTAACGAATATTTCAGAATATTTGTTAAATAAATCTTAAGGAAACTGAATAAATTCTATTTAAATGATGATCTTGCCGGATGCAGTACTCAAAATTCATAATCTCGTGCATCTGTAAAGCCTTATATTTCTTCGCATTAAATAAATATATTTAAATTTTCAAAAGCAAATTTTCAATATTGAAATATTAAATGTCATATGTCACTCTTAGTAAAATTTAAATATTTGAGATTGTTTACATAATTTAAGACGAATAGCACAGAGATATGATACAATTACCAAAGAAGTTGCATGCAAATATTTTCTTGTTTCATGAAGAATTTCAATTATCTCTATTATATAGACGTAGATGTTGAGAAAATGTTTGGAATATAATTATAAATGAATCTGAAGAATTCTTCTAATAATGTATCTGTGAGACATATATAGAATTATTATGAATTGTATGTAACTTAATTTAAATAAATCTTTAGTAAATTCATCAAACTATTTTTTTATTTTTTTATGTGATAGGTATGATATTTTTTATTTACAATATAATTGAAAATAAAAACTGGAATTGTTTGAGAATATTAAATTTAATTACATCTTTGATTACGGACCAGAATTTGCGTATATTTTTATTTTCATTGGTATCACAATTTACAAATTGTTTCTTTCTGGTACATTTCTCTTGCAAATAGCCTAATATAAATGCGCTGCAGAGATTATTTTTTAAGGGGACAATGGACTTTACAAATCATGAAATCCAACTATAAAATAATTTTTTTTGGAGAATTATGAAACTAGATGCTGAAAGGTATCTGACTCAAAAAGAATTTTTCAATTATGGCGGTTCTTTGCAGATAGCATTTATATTTTTAAAACTGTAAATAGTTATTCAATTTTTTATTTTACATATATTGCAGTTTTTACATATATTTCTCAAAATTGAAAATTTCGTACATTTCTAACTTTTGAAGCATTCCATGCGGATTCTTAATTAAGAAATTCTTTTAAAATTTATACTGTATATCCTCTATACAATAATGAATGTATGTTAACATAAGAAAGTTGTATTTCAAGAATATTTTAATGTTGAAATTTGTGTACATATGGAGTATAAAACTACTTTTTTAGAACAAAGACTGCATAATTATAAATATATATATTTTTTTCTGCTTTTATGTAAATCTGAACATATTTTCAGCGAAAGTTTACAATTCATTCCAACTTTCATTCTAATATATAAAAAGTATCTCGTAAATAAATAATGCCATATTTTATACAAAAGAAATGCGCATGAGACATTTTAAAATATGACATCTGCACATTAATTTAAAAATTTAAAAAGTGAATAATTTAAAAACCTTGTATTGTTTACACCAAATTTTCAATTTATCTATTTTAGATTGTCATTAACAAGTTTGCCAATTTTCCAATTAATCCATTGGCAATTGTAGGATTAAAATGTCCACTGGCCCCTTAAAAAATGGTACGGATAGAATTAAAATTGTCAACTGGGACGTACATGTCTCAACCCGTAGTCGAAGGTTTAAATAACGTGTGAAAAAACTTATTATCATAATAATATATTGAAATATATTTTTTGAACTATGATAAAATTCTTTTTTTTAAAGAATGAGATATATTTCTCTTAGATGAGTGAGTTTATTTTAAATCCTAAAATAAAAATATTAGGTTATTGTAGAAAATCATGCTCAAATATAATGAAAAATATTTTAATCCAAACATTTTATAAATTTCCTACCTAAATTAATAAAAATGTTTTTCACTACAATAATAATAATAAAAAAAATCCTTATTCTTCCACTGTAATATTTAACCATTTACAAAAATGTTATTTCATTTTTTTAAAACAGAATTTCGATGAGCTTGTATAAAATTCTAACAAACTTAATTACAAATTTTAAATACATAGATAGTTTGAAAAAAAAAATAACTGGGTATGTTTTAATTCATGTTAGGTGCATATTTGAACAGTTGGAACCTGAACTTGGAACGAGATCATTATCCGGAGTTCTTGGAGCCACGAGTTCTGTAATAGCAGTGTGGATCTTAGCAGCAATGTGGAGCAATCAAAAGCAGTGTGGATCTTAGTAATAGCAATGAGGATCTTAGATTTATAACGGCAGCCTTAGTCTAACAGAATAACAATTATACTGTAAAAATTAAGGGAGCCCAAGGAGAGCAAAAAGGGAAAAAAAACAACAACAAAAAGACTGTTTTCGGCTAAAAATAAATAAAGTACGAATTAAATTAAATTAATTTCATAGAAATAATAACATTTCAAATCTCTCTATATTAAGAAAAAGTAACACCGCCGCCGCCGCCGCAGCAGCAGCGGCGGCCGCAGATGAAGATTTTGTGCCCTGAAGTCTTTCTGGACTAATTTCCAGAAAACTATTGCATATAAAAATATGACATTTGGTAGTTTTAAAAAGAAATGTTTCATAAACACGCTGAAGCAGACAGTTTTTAAATAAAAGAATTATTTTAAGAGATATTTAATATGAAAGTAGGTCAAAATAGTTTTCTTAAAAAAGTTTTATAGGAATGAAAACTATGCTCAGGAAATTAACCATAATTTATAAGGATATAGTTGACAAGCTTGCGGCGTGCAAACTGCAATTACTTTTTTAATTTGAGTAATTTTTAAGGTTATATTTCAATTTTTTATTCAAAATTTTCATTATTTTGATGAAGATTTATTTCATATTTCATAAAATACATTGTTTGAATTGTTGCCAATTTGTAAAATAGCGCACATGATAATATTCCCTTTTATTAAGAAATGTATTTACACGTGACTATTAAAGACAGTAATGAAACTTTAAAATAATAATTTAATCATCACGTATTAAAAGCAGTAAATGTAGAAAATTATGTAATAAAAAATATACGTGCGTGTGAATGTGAATATTAAAAATATAAATAATTAAATTATTACGCGTTTTCAAAGCATTAAATAGGGAAACTTACGTCATATTTAAAATGCTCAAATAACAATATTTCCAAACAGTTTCAATTAAAAAAATATATTTACATGAGAGATTAATTTATTTCGACAAATCTTTTACCTATTATTGCAAGTTGTAAAACAGCGTAAATAATACTATTTCCTCTCAATTAAAAACTATAATTTTACGTTTAATAATGACCTTTAAAATACCGAAATAATTAATAAATTGTCAAAATATCATTAACAATATAGTACTTCTCCATTATCCCGTCGACCACTTTTCATAAAAAAAACTATCGCCAAGTTATAGGATTTAACACTAAAAATGTATGATCTTGGCGTCATATTCACTTGACATCAGATGCATTACGTGTGTTTGTTTAGGCATCAAGGGGTTTTTAATTCGACATATACATATATTTTTCATTGTGATTTACTGATTTATTAATTATTTCATTAATTAAAATAACAATTGCATTCTTAAACGGCAGTGCCAGGATATTAAAAAAAAAGAAAAGGCATTGAAAAATGTTGCGATGACCAGTTACATACAATAGTTCAATTTCAACTGACTTCACAAACATTTATTCACCATCTGAGAGGGATAATTAAGAAAAATAATGTAAATAAATATCCAAGATTAATGTATTGTCACGCTGACGACTATAACTTGCCGCAGTCGGCGGGTACGACTCCCACTGACTCCGTTGCGCACATTTTGTGGTGTTCCTGACTGTAATCTTCAGTGATGTTATTTTCTTGTGTCTATCCAGTCCTCATTTCGACGAAGACTTATAAGTGGATAGTTGTATCCCGCACACATATCTGATATATGTTCGCAATAAACAAACAATATAACTTGCCCGTTCATCATTGTCAAAGAACTTGAAATGTTTAAGATTACAAATAGAATGCATTTTCTCTAAAAGAGTTTATTGCGTTAACTTTAAGAGACTACCAAATATGATTTATTTTAATGTCATAAAGAGGGGTTGTTTCCCGCAATACTAATGGGCTTTCTTGATAATCTTAGAAAATTTTCTATTTTATTACTCCATTCTGGACAATGATATGATAGAAATGGGGTGGGAGTCAAAGTTTTTTATACCCCTTTCCGAAAATTCCATAAGAAGTTATCTGTAGGGGAAAGGGGATTATTATAATCAGTTCATTTACTTTTAAAAACTCTTAATATCGCGTTTGATGATTACTGAAAGACGGTTTTCATCTCATTACAGATTCCAGGGCCTTTAGATGCTTACTACAGTCATCGTAACCAATCGTTAGTGCTAATTTTGATTTTAATCTCTTTTGGAAATTCATGATTATTTTAAGGAGTGTGGTGGCATTTTGCAGCCTTCGAAGTGAATTTAATTAAATTGGTAAGACGTGCGACAGCTGACTCAGTATCATTAATCGAATTTAAATTGTTGAATGGAGGTGATGCAACATTAAGAAATTGAATATAAATATGTCAATCAACACTAAAATTTGAAAAATAGGACGGAAAGGTATAAGTACGATCAAGATTAATTTAGACAGGGAGGTGATAATGATAAAAGGGTAGGAAATGGTATCAAGTAAAGTCAGAACAATAGTCATAATACGACCCTAGCGATAAAAACGTGTGTGAGAAGAAGGGACAGAAATTTAAATACCTTATTAAGACAGTTCTGATAGGGTGTTTCTCCTAAATTATCAGTCACACCAGAAGCACACCAAGCAGGATTATGGGAACTGAAGTCAGCTGCCAGAATAACATTATCATTTATCCTAAAACAAAAACGCTTGCATTTTTAATGCATGCATCTTTCTCAAAATTGTTGATAAAAGCATACAAATAAATAATAAATTATATTCAAAGATTTTTAGTAGTTGAATTTGAACTCCTATTATTTTTTTTATTATTATTATTTACGATTTATTAAATTACTTCGGAACAGAAAGTGAACAAAAGAGTGAAAAGTAACTAGTCTTCTTTGTTAATATCGAAAACGATAAAATTCGGTTATGTTTATCTTTTAAGGCATTGATTTACAATCATATATCTTAAGGCTAAATATCACCTAAATTAATCTGATTTTCTTTATCTAAAATTGTGAGATGCAAAAATTTATGTATACCCTAGAATTTTAAATTAGAGCTCAGAAAATAATAGGATTTTATGTCCTAAAACTATAAGATGAGATAAAAAAAAAACGATATAATACTATAAATTCATGCTTACCTCAGGCTGTGACTAAAAGAATTATTTTTGGATTTCAAGAATTAACTTAATAAAAGGTTGATAAAATATCTATTAAAACGGAAATCAAATCAGAAAGATATTTGTTTTACTATTTAAATATTTATTAAAAACAGAAAATGTACATAATGGAATTAAGAATAAGTTTTCAGGGGAAAAAATCAGTTTTTACAATATAAGTGAAATAAATTAAAAGATTTTGAATTTGAAAGTTTAAAACAGTTAATATACAAAGATTTTCCTTTTTTATATACATTTTACAAAAGAAATTATTTAACAATAATATTAAATGTAAAAAACAAAAACAAAAAAAACAGCACTTTCAAAATTCTAATTAAAGTTTAAGAAATAGAGTAATATTCGTGCACAAAGTGTGTATATTCCTTGGAATTTCCAAAGAGTCTGGCACCATTATTTCCGGTCAGAGATTTTTTATCTAATCTTTCAATCACACAATTCGCAATCACTTCTTCTAATTGTACAAATTGTAACATTTTTCTGTGATTAAATAAGGTGAAAATATCTGTTAAAAATTATGATAAAACTGTAAGCAATCTGCGTAAGCTGAATGAAATAAAGATAAGTTTTTCCAAGATGAGAGAGCAATGTTTTCAATCTTTAGATTAATATACTGGCTATATTATTATTATTTTTAAATAGTGCACTTATCGATTTGAAAAAATACGTATGTATATGTATTTTTAAATGACGAACCCAAATATCTAATATTCGTAACGATGGGATAATTAGATGCTGAATTATCAACTTTTTAAATTAATTTATTTGCCTTTTTAATGCATCCTTTTTTTATAGCCGAAACACCTGGCTTTCAAAAAATCTTCGAGTTTCAAAAAATCTTTGAATTCGGCCTATAATTTTTTATTTTAGCAAAATCCCATATTTTGTATATAAAAAGAAATAAAAAGCTAAAGATTTTGCTATTTAGTTTCAAATTATCTGGTCACTTTGTACATTAAGCAGTTGGTCACTATAGGAGGTAAATTCCTGTACTTTTTTATGGAGGAAAATAAAAAATTCGGAAAAAGGTCACTTTAGTCTTTTAATTTGAAAATTTTCGGCATGCAGAAAAATGGATGGTCACATTTTAACCCCTTCGCGAGGAGCGTCCTTTATAGAACTTTTAATCTTTGACCACCGGTTTTTCAAAACAGAAATTTACGCCTACTTGAATCGCAGAACTGCTATGATTAAATAAGACAAAGTTTACACTAAAAAGTAACTGGTGGGAATAATCGAGGATTCTGAGCATCTTATGCGTCACGTGTACGTGTCGCTCGTCCCCAAGGGGTTAAAGGTTCAAATAACATTGACAATGACAGGCTATCTGGTCACTTTACACTATAGACAGGTAGCCACATTACCGGACCATTATCATAATATTTTATATGAGCACGAGTAAAATGTTTCAAAAACGGTCACTTTAGCCAGGTGGCCACTTTACCAAGACTTTAGCAGGTTCCACTGTACATTCATATTAATAAAATATTATTTTTGCAACCTTATATTTTGTTACAACCTTTATATGAAAACGTACGATTGCTGTTGCAAAATAATAATTAAATAACAACACAATTGAATCCATTTGGACACTACACTGTTGTGTTAACTAGTATTTTAAAAACACAAATTGCACAAATTGTGCTTATTAGTTGCTAAAATCAGTGTAAAAATTGTTTTAAACTCATAAAAGAGCTAAAATCCTACATGTTTCGGCTTCAAACTTAAAGCCGTCATCGGGGAAGAGGAACAACACAAACGACTACTGATCTTTTAATTTTCGACCAATTATCGAAAATTAAAAGATCAGTAGTCGTTTGTGTTGTTCCTCTTCCCCGATGACGGCTTTAAGTTTGAAGCCGAAACATGTAGGATTTTAGCTCTTTTATGAGTTTAAAACAATTTTTACACTGATTTTAGCAACTAATAAGCACAATTTGTGCAATTTGTGTTTTTAAAATACTAGCTAATAATTAAATAGATTGTAAAATATTATAATCGAAACAAGTTTCAAAATTCCAGATCTAAATTAACAAAAATGTTATTCACTACAAACAATCAAAAAAAATCACCACCCTTTCCATATAAATACTGCAGACCTTTTATAAAATTTTGTTTTGCATTTTTTTGTGTATTTATTTTTATTCGCATTATCTTTTTGTGATCTAGTAAAAATGATTTAAGCAATGATGCTGTCAAGAAAATTCGACAAACTTGATTCTAAATAATAATAATAATAATAAATAACAGAATATATTCTAATTCACGCTATATGCATATATTATTCACTACAACTAGTTCTACATTTCATATTACTTGCAATTTTCTTTAAAATTATTGGTACATTAATGTACAGGGTTATTCTAAATGATGGACCCATTTAAAAAAAAATGTGTTTATTAAAGTACAAATCCAAAATGAACAATCTTTATACCAATGAAAAGAGAAATTTTCAAAGTTTTTTTTAAGACATTATAAATGTTCAATGGGTCCATCATTCAGAATAACCCTGTATTTAAAAATGTTTTATTATTATAATTTGAAATTTTAAAATAATTTCCTGTAATTTAATATTTATCAAATGACTACGAAGAAATAACCTGTCCGTAAGGTTAACAAAAAGTAAAGTTAATTAATCTTTATTTGGCCTTTTTGAAAATAATAAAATTGGTTTACGTTTCTTTTTAAAGAATTAATTTACATTCAGGAATTTGTTAATGCCATTAAGTTTTCACAAATTAATCTGATTTCCTGACCTAAAATTAAGAGATGAAAGTAAGGAAAAATTATGTTCTTTAGAAACAAAATTAAAGCTCTGAAAATAATATGGTTTTCTTGTCCAATGTTATTCAACTATGAGTTGGGGGTGAGGGAATATGTGACTTAAAAAAAAAAAAAAAACTTACCTTAGGCAGTGACATTTTTAAAAGAAACTGCTCTCACATTTTCAGAATTAAATTAATAAAAATTTGAGAAAGTGTACACAAAAAGGAAACTTATTTTTCACTAAAAAATGAATCTCATAAATCAAGAAATATACTCAGTGAAATTGAATTGTACATAGAGAAATTAAAAACAATTTTCCGGAAAGCTTATAATACATAATTGTTTAAAAACAACACAAAATGTCACAAAACATATATGCATCATTTATTAAAAACTTTTACTTTAGATGTTTTAAAAATATACAAAACTGCATTTCACATTGAAAACCTAGCGCTTTCGAGCCCTCCTAGCTCATCATCAGGGTTAAAACATCACCACGCAGATACACACAAAAAAACACACAACTAGTCTGAAACACTGTAAAAACATCAATGTCTGCTGAAGACAAGGTCAAACCATTATAAACAGGGTGGGAAGCATAGGGAGGGATGTGCCAATCTTATTCATTCTTGAACTATCTGTAAAAGCTTATACCATACTTTAGGGATATTGTACGAAACTGAATCATTGCATGTTTTATTTTTCCTGGTTAAAATTTCTATTGATTCACTTATTATTGCTTCATAAAAAGAGGATGTGGGTTTAATAATTTTAGCGTTATCAAAATCTATTATAATCGACTGCTGTTGTTTTAATCTGGAAAGGGCCGTTTTACTTCTATTATACTTGACATCTGCAATATGTTCTTTTAACCGAATTTTAAATTTCCTTAAAGTCATACCAATGTAGTCTTTAACTTTATAAGATTTTATCCTATTTTCAACTATTTCCATAATAACTGAGATTCTATAAATTCCTGCTAAATCTTCAATCGGTATGGGATCAATCTTCTTATGTAGTAACGCATTCAATTTAACTGGAGGGGATGCTACCAAATTTATTTCATATTTCTTTAAATTATATTTTAATTTTTCAAAAAGTTTCGGAATATATTGGAACTTGTAAAATTTAGTTGGTTTTTCTGTTAATTCTTTTTGTTTTTTACCCTGATATTGATATTGACAAATTAACTTATTAATTAACCTCTCTGAAAAACCATTTTCATTTGCTATAATTTTAACTCTGTCAAGCTCCTCATTGATATAACTATCAGTACACACTGAAAATGCTCTATGGATGTAAAACCTATATGCAGCCAGTTTATAACTTAAAGGTGATGAAGCATCTCTGGAAATAGTATTATTTGACCTCATATTTTTCCTATAAACTGTCCGATCTATTGTTAAATTACTGTTTTTTATCAGCTCTACATCAAGAAAAGGTAAACGATTCTGTTTTTCTAACTCCAGGGTAAATTGTATTTTTGTATCAATTTTATTAAGTTTAACCACAAAGTCCTTCAATAAATCTATACCATGCTACCATATAATAAAAATATCATCTGCATATCTACACCAATATGCAGGTCTTTCACTAAAATCATTCATAACCATATTTTCAATGGGTCTTAATTTAATCTCCGCGCATAAACCTGAAATGGGGGAGCCCATTGGAGCACCATCCTTTTGCTTATAATAAATATTATCAAACTGAAAAACGTTATTGTTTTTAATTAGATTAAACCCGGAAATAAGTGTATTTTTTGTGCTCACGCTAAAAGAATCATTCCATTAATAGCTTCTTCCACGAACAAACCTACATCATTCATATCCACAGATGGATATAACGATACTACATCCAAACTCGCAAAAATGCTGTTCTCAGTAATCTGAAAAAGTTTTACTTGCTTAATAAACTCCATTGTCGATATCCCATCGAGCCCGGATATTTTGGTACAGGTCAACGCAATTGCAGGTTTCCGACGTAATATGTAACCAAATTTAACAATTTTTTTTAATACTTTAGGCAATAATAGACAACGTGGAATAATTTGTTTTTCAATTAATTTCATTCACTTCCTAAAAATAAATTAAAAAATATGTAATTTTTTCGCCGACGAGAACATATATAACCTCCCCCCCCCCTCCACCACCACCAAAGAACTCATCAGTGCTGCATTTAGAACCATTGACAGAGTAAAACAGCAAAATGTGTGGAACGAACTGGATTGCAGATTGGATGTTTCTCGTGTTACGAAAAGTTTACACATCAAACATTTGAAACTGAAGAAAAAAAACTTGAATGTTTTTCGTTATTTTCATATATTGCTTATTATAGTATGTGTAATAATTTTCAAAATATAAATTTTAAAAAATCTGGTCATTCATTGCCGCTAATCCTGTATTAGAATCTAAATCTTAATACTTAGAAAACAGGTAATTTATTTTACTTTACGTACAAAATTTAGTTTTTTTTTTCTTTTAATAAAAGAATTTACATTGAATAATTCGGTTTAAGTTAAAAATAAAGAAAATAAAACATAAAAAAAATAATAAAGCCAGGAATTAATTTTTAACTTTCAAAGTAAAGTTCACGCAATAAATAAATTAAAATAATGGTCTACAATGAACTGTGATAAAAAAAAAGAAAAGAAATCTGCATTTTTTGGTACTACAAAATTTCTAAAGTTGAATGCATTTTTAACATACTGAATAAACTAAAATAATTAAATGTAAAAAAAAAAACAGAATTCACGTTTTAAGCTATACATTTCTACAAAGCTTTTTTTTAACTTCCTTAATTAAATGTGTTAATCTTTCTTAATTTTTGCTTAATTTTTTTTGTAGTATGTGATTTAATTTCACATCCTTACCTTCCCTCAATCTTACTAAACGAAAAAATAAAAAATAGTAATTTCTTTTAGCATAAGGGATTTTTGTTTTTACGAACAAAATAGATCCCCTTCTCTACTTATATTTATAGCTTTTTATAAAGAATAACATTAACGTTTCTCCTTCAATAAACAAATAAATAATTTAATTACAATAAAAAAATGCAAAGAACAAATTCGAAAAAGTTAAAAGTTCATGATTTCAACTAAAAATAATTTTAATTATTAACTGGCATAAACGGTTGACCTAAAAGGCGTAAACTCACCACTAATCTTTTGTTTTTCAGCAAAATAAAATTGAAATCCTTCGTAATGAAATTTTAACCATTTTTTAATATTTTAAAATCTGATATATTTTTTCAGTATACATAAAGAAATCGAAAGTTTTAAAAATTATTCTTTTACAGAGTAATACAATTTTTTTAAAAAAAGGCTGTACAACCTTTGTTCATACAGTTTTCGAACAAGATTTTTTTTTTATAGAAAATAGTAAAATTATTCCAGAAAGTAAGTTTTTTCATCATAAAATATGTTTTAATCAAACATTTCATAATAAAATAAAAATTTAAAAAATCTTTGAGATCTTGAAGCAATTTAAAAATTAGTTTCTGTTAGATTTAATTAGCAAACTAAATGATCCAATGTACGCCTAATATATTAATACTTGCATATTGACGGCATGTGCCAGAAAGTAATAATTTAAAATTTTTCTTTTAATTTTAATGGAATAAAAAATTTCTTTCAAGTAACTTTTTTTTAATATAAAACTTATTGAGAAAAAAATCATTTAAATTTTCAATGTGTTTTTTTAATAACACATTATATGAAAATATTCAGTTAGTTTTTAAACTTTATGGATCATTTATATTTCAGTAACATGTGGTATTACTTAAGAAATTTTAAAACTCACGATAAAATATTTTATATGTTAGAAAGGAAAAATTCGTGTTACTTTTTTTTTTATCTTCATCAATTTAAGAGCTGATTTTTGCCTTGTACATTTGTGAAAATGTTAGAAAATTATGGCAAAATCAAATCGGGTTTCAGTGATTTTAACGAAGAATATGTTTTAAAAAGATTTACTTATAAATTATTTTTTTATTTCATTTGAATATCTGAATATAAAACATAAAATCTTCTAATTTCATTTATTACATTATCAAGCTGTAATTTTAACAATAAAAACTGGTGTCAATTTTCACACACACTGTTAAAAACATCCCTGTAAAATTACGGGCAGAGGATGGCAGCAGAGATTCCAGTCATACCCCGTAAAAAAAATCCATGCCCATCATTTTATGTAGCCCGTAATTTTACGGGGCAAAGTAATACAGCATTATAATGCACAGGATATAATGCACTTTAAAACACAATAACACTTTACTTACTGTTCCATAGCTCGTAGAATGTTAGATAACAATAACAGAATCGTTTTTTTGGCGGGTTAATAATTATGTTACGGTCGCGGTTAAGTGACATTATTTTTCGAAACACGACTAAAATGAAGTGGTACACCTTAGCGGAGGAAAATGTATAGAGTCGTACCATATTTTTGCTTGAGATGGGCTACAACTGTAAGAATATGTGGATTGCCCTTAATTTTCTAAGTATCTAGGGATAAGGCTGCTTTTTAGTAGATCAGACCGTTTTTCATCAAATAAGGCTGTTGCCCGCGAAAATTGAAGGGCAACCACTCATAAATTTACAGTTTTTTCTGAGAGTGCAGTAAATAAAGGGCATATCATTAGATTTTTGTTTATACGAGTAGTAATTTTCCCATCTGAGTGAAAATGTCTCTAGGCTAGTTGTCGAACGTAGAATCTTTGGCTTCAGTTGTCAATGCAATTGAAGCCTGGACACATTTTGGCGTTCGTCTGTTGGCGTCGCTCCAGGGTGTGTTATGTGAATAAATATTTGTTTTTCGTGTCTGAAAATTTTCCAATTGAAGCCTGGACACATTTTGGCTCAGATGGGAAAATTACTACTCATATAATTTATATACCAATCGGTTGATAGTGTTAAAAATATATTTTTTTTAACATTAGACGAACTTCGAGTATTATGAAATAGTCGGGTAATACGGAATGCTAATGTTTCTTTTTGGTAGCGTATTGCCACCAAGCGGCAATATCATAAACAACTTAAGAACATTCCCAGAGCGTGTCGTTCGTCAGTTGGCGTCGCGTCAGGGTGTGTTATGTGAATAAATATTTATTTTTCGTGTCTGAAAATTTTCAGGAGGTTCGTTTATAAGACTTTTTTATTTATTATTTGAAATAATATTTTTACATTGAAGCTAATCATGATGCACACCCAAATAGAAACAGTTTATCATGCAAGATCCGTTTTCTACTTCATGATTCATGACAATAAACAGAGGGTATTTTTTCCAAACTGGCAGGATTGTGTTATATGGAATACTGACATTGAATACCTTAACTGTAATGGCGCAGAGACGCATTCGTATATTGTAATTTGTGCATGAAAACTAAACTATATTAACTGTTTACTACATACTACATTTTAATCATGTTCCCTTGGTACTATTAAGTCCGTATTTTTCTGAATATTTTTCGTTTTCTTCACTTTTATCCTTCTGTTTCATAAAGTTTTTCATTATTATTATTTATTTGGACGTGATGAAATTTCGTAAAATGATTTTTGTCTACAAATAAATAATCACAGATAGTTTAAATTTGTGATTGTATTCGTTTTTTGGGGTTTTAAACAATATCGAGCTGTGATATTTCCTCAAACGTAAATGGCCCGACAATGATACATTTATCATTGTTAATAAAAAGATGTGTGTTAAATTTGTTGAAAGAGAAGATCTTCGAAGAAGTAATATCTCGGAAAATAGGTCTTTTGAATTTTATTATTTTTTCCCTATATGTAAGAGGCACAAAATGAAATAAAGTGTTTCTTATAGATTAATATGTGCTCTTCGCAGTGGTACTAACTGTAATCAAATCAGGAGTGTCCCTTTTGAGATATACGCTTCTGAAAATTGGGTGGAATTGATGATTTTAATTTTTTAGCAGATTTCACAGCTGAATAAATTAATGAATATTTAAGCAGGAAAAAAACAACTCTAGCAGCTCTATAAAATCTTCATAGGTAATTAATTGTTAAAGTTACAAACTTTTAAAATAATTTTTTTTCAGTAGTTACAGCATGTTAAAGTACGGGCAAAATTCATCACGATAGGCCGTATGGCCTACTTTGAGGCCAAGTAATGACAAAGGTATTGATTTGTGCTTTTTAATACTCTAATTACGTTTTTAGCACAAAAAGTTGTACTGGATAACCTATTTTCAATAAGTAAAGTTTCTTGTATCATGAGCAATAAAATGACAAACTTGGTGATTCCCTCGTTTTTTCTGCGCCCATGAAATAGTGAGTTTTACAAAAGGACCCCTAGCGCCCCAACTACATTAAATCTGACACTGACAGTTTGGAGATGTCCATCTTATAACTATATGTATGTCCTGTATCAATTATATAAAAATTGAAAGGGGTCGAGCAGGAACCATGCCAAAATTTAGGCCACTTGACATGGAATGACCCATTAATTAAACATAAATGTTTCGCAATTAAAATAATTGAAGAGTTATTTCTGCACTATTATAAATCCAATGAACAAAATATTACTTTGAAATTTAAAATTCTTTCTAATTTCCTAAAACGTACTGAAGGAAAAGGAAAACAGTTTGAAATTAAGTTTAGTCATGATAAAATTTATTAAAAAAATATTTGAAATGACGCCTTTCAAATGTATTAATTCTACATTCCTGAACTTATTTTGTTAAATTCATTCATTTATTCATGAATGGTCTAACATTTTTAGTACTAAGAATGGTTTTAGAAACTTTATAGAGTTATACAATACTTCCGTGAAAGCGCATTTCCCTCATTAAAATTATGTAATATGATTCCAAGGATATTAGGCGTAATTTCAGTGAATTGCGTTCAAATCCTTGTTCATTTATATAATGAATTAATCTTTGCAACTTCAAATAAACATTAGCAGCTTTAATGTATCGGACTTGACTATAAATAAAATTTATGTCAAATGTTAACGGCGTTAATCTTAAAAGTTGAATAAGAGCAGAAGTTGGGAACACCGCGATAAAGATGAACTTTCATACTTTTACAGATTTTAATCAATCATTAGTGCCTGTCGGGATAGTGAATAACGTTAATTATTATATATACGTTTCTCGAGTAGTTTTCATTGGAAAATGTTGTAAATACACTGTTGAAAATTTCTTATTATGTGTAATATATATTGATGCTTTAATAGATGCCACCAAAATATAGTAAATATTTCATGATCCATTTAATGTTATACAATATTGAAAAGTAATTTTGTTTTATTTGAACCATAAACATATGTAAGTTGAACCAATAATTGGTAAAATGACATTGAACGAAAAACTTCAATAGTTTGAAATAACTTGAGAATAAAGTATTTGAAATAAAAATATCATTATAATTTCGAAAACGGTTAAAATAAATGAGAATTTAGAGAAATAATTATATGCTTGTTTCTTTATTTAAGTATAGTAAAATCCCTAATTACCCCAAAGTTGAAATTTTATGCCAATAAAGAATTGAAATATTCCGTTCATTGTTATTTAGCTCGTTTACATTATTTTTTAATAAATTACCGCAAGAATTATCCCAGAAGTGTAACTGTTTGAATGGAATAAGCTAACCGTTCCCATTCTTTCCCTACACCACAGTTGCCGAGTCTCTCTATTTTTGATTACCACTATTTAAGAATAGAAATAATCCGTATATATATCGTTACATTTTGTTGAAAAAATGCACATATTTTTAGATTAAAAGCACAGAAAGGTTCTTGTAAGTGAAGAAGACACGTATGTTTCGTGTATAGTATCATCATTGTATTATTTAAGTATTCCTGTTTATGTTTCGACAGGGAGGACAGAATTTATAGTAACTCGGGTTATTGGCATGCGCCAGAATTAAAAAGTCACAATTTATTGGTATACAGAGTTTTTATTTTTTTAAGCATTAAAACGATCATAAAATAAATTCTTATTAACACACACTTCATTTCGAATTGTGAAATGGAACTAAAATAATGAAAGATTTATAAATTAACGCTTATATTAAAACTGATGGCCGTTATCGTCCAGACATTGCTAATAACGTGAAGCAATAGAACATCTACCTACATAATTTGATTTGCGGGTTTTGTTGATGACCACGTTCTTTTTAAAGTTACTTGTGACTATTTTGAACACTTTCCTCTACCTTAAGTGCATCTACATCTTTAGCGGTGGAAGAATCAGTTTGAAATTTTCTCCTAAACTTTTTCGTCAACTACGTGTCCGAACGTCTAGTAACATTTTAAGATAAATTTCCTCCCCTCAAAGCTTAATTGGTTTTCATCCATTATTTCAAGTTGAATAAAACTGAGAGAAGATAAACATACCTGTTATCAGAGCATAAATAGCGTAAATATTTTTGTGAAACATTCTGTAATATTGCGAAAATGGGTTTAATCTTAGCATTTATATCTATCTTAATACGCTAAATAATATTGGGCCTATCAGTGATGCAATAGTCTATGATGCACTAGATTACAAAGCATTTAAACACATTTTTTAAAAATATTTCTTTCTATATTTGCCTTTTTTGCTAGAAGTATAAAGTAATTTAGTAGGTGCAACCTATGTAAAGTCAATTAATTTTCGAAATGTGTATAGTATATTTTTGCGTTAATTAACTGCAGATGGTAGCCGCTTTTATTGCATCTTGTTATATTGTCTCATTTAAGCTGATGTAAGTTGCCGTCATCGGCACCCAGTCAGCTCTAAATTAGGCTATGGAGCTTTAGAAATGTTGTTGACATTACATACGGTGCCGGTGCACCGATCGAATTACTGTGCACGAATCGAATTACTGTGTGTTGTAAATATCGTTAAATTATTCATTGTTAAAGTTATTGTTAAAGATATGACAGAAGAAATACGTTATCAGATTGAAATGAAGCACCCTGACTGCATGAGTAGATTGCGACACTGCTTTCCTACACAAAAACATTTTGTTGTAATGTGTTTAAACATGTCTTAAATTTTCTAAACATTACACTGGAATACTCTGTTTGTTCTCAAATTACTGGCATTTATTTTAAAGAAATTGAGTGCTGATTTCAACATTTGATAGTTTGGCATAATTTTAAATGAGTCAATGTATTAGAGACATTAAATTGGAAATTAGAACTCTAATACTATTCTATGAATTCTAGCTTAATGTTCCGAAGGAATTCACGTTGAAAGGTTGTGATTTTACAATTCCTATTAGTAAGTCAGATCATATCATTAGTAAGTCAGATACATTGTTTTGAATGAATTGCTGTTGACTGAAGGAAGGGATGACCACATTCAAATGTATTATTGTGTACGTTACATTCAATAGAAAATTCTAAAAGTGAGTTCTTGATATGTATTAGATTATGCTACTATGGCAGAAATGAAGATAAACTAAATGAATGAATTAAAATTTCAATATATTTACGCATGATGGATTGAGAGGTATAATAATTACATTTTAAGATATTATATGATTATTGTTGCATTATATAATAAGTTACTTATGGATGAGATATTTTAATATTGCACATCTTAGCTATATAAATATTAAATTTTATATGTATTGCGATTTAGTGTACTTAATTGTTTTCAGAAAATAATGTATATTATTTCTATGATATTCAGCGTGATTTACAAATATTGAGAAAATAATAAAATGGTCCTCAGCCAACATATTCTGAATCGATGTTATTTGAATTATTAATTTCTGTTAAAAATAAAAGATTTAACGTTTTATGGAGAACTCTTACGTGCTTCTGCACATATTTTATTAAAAATATCATTTCCAAAGAAAAAAGATGAAAAACAAAAATAAAAATTCTTACAAAAACAAATAATTTCATATATTTTAATTCTTAAAATGCTTATTTATGATATGTAATTTTATTTTAAGAGCATTTTATTAACGCTTTTCACTTCGGCCTTTGTCCAACCAAACTTATTAAGTTACGCATTTAAAGAGGATAAAACAAATCAAAATATGAATGTCTTGAAATTGTGCTTTTAGAAGTGAGAAACAGATGTCAACATTACTCAATAACCTGAGATTTTTGTCATCTATGTCGCTTTGTCATATCGTGCTCTAATAATCAATGTCATGCATTCTTACACGAATTCGTTCTATCATTTGTCATAATTAAATTCCATCTTCAACATTGAGAAAAATGACACTTTCAAATCTGAGTAAATCCATGTTTTAATTTTGTTATGAAACTTTTTGTTTCAAATATGACGACCCAATGCTTTCAAATCTGAAATACCAGAAATATTTAGAATATTGAAACATGGACATACTCAAAACGGAGCACACAGTTGTCAGTTCATACTAATTTTTGAACCCTGGACATACTAAAAAAATGATTAGAATCAGTTCAAACACACTTTTGAAACATGGAATACTAAAAAATGAGCACATAGAAGTTAGTTCATACTCATTTTTGAAACATGGACACTCAAATATGAGTACATGATGTTTTATTCTTGAGTGTGCGCATGTTTTCAGAAATGAGTATACACATGTTTCAAACTTGAGTAATTTTGATTCGGAGCCATTTTGAGTATGCGACATACTCAGATGAGAGTATTTTTTGCTCAGTTTTGAAAATGTCGTTTTTAGAGTGCAAGATTAGGCTTATTGTTTCAAAGATACATTACATGTATGTATTAGAGTAAATGTCAACAGAAAAAATAAATAAAGTATTTGAATTTTGGAGAAGTAAAGAAATAAAGCAATTTTTTAAAAGTAAGGCACTTATTAAACACTTATTGCATTTTTATGATTTTATAATACTTCGAGTTGTAAATTTGAAACTATTATACAAATCACGGATAACTTTACTCATGCCCTAATATACATATTATTGATATTACTACTGATTAACTCACAAAATTATACTTGCATTCGCACACATTTATCCAAGTATATATTTGAAACTTAATTATAAATAGTATAAAAATATATCTTAAAAAATATACATTTTATAAATAAATAAGAGTTTGCTGGGTACTGAACTACGTTCGTTTTACATAATGTAGCAGTTTTGCCTGGATTTTTTATCACTTCCTAGAAACATTATTCTTCATATTAGGACTATTTCGGAGAACTTAGGAATATGTTAGAGACAGTTTTTTTTTAAATTCATGATATTCGGCGTAAATAATTTCTATATATTGAGTAATAAAAACTCATTGCATTGCAAAAATTTTGAATTTTACAAAACAATTATATCTATTAGATATAAGGGATATTTACATATATATGATGGATAAATCTGAAATAATTTTACATTTGCATAAATTCTAATTTTGCCGGAAGCATTGCTTGGTATTAATTATCTTGTGCGTCTATAATTTAATATTTCTCATTGTTTAATCAACAGAAGTAAACTTGTAAAGACTAATTTTATTACTAAAATAATAAGCGTCAAATGTTATTGTTACTAAAAGGTGACTTTGCAAAATAATACTAAACAAATGCCCGGAAACAATTCATCATAAATTGAAGTGCCTTAGAAACACATATTCTATTTATTTTGTATGTTTAATATGTTATCTTTAATAGTGTCTTTAGTGTTGAAACTTTAAGAACATATTTGCAACAGAATTATAATAGTGTTGTAATCTGGAATATAACTAATTTGTAACATCGAAATGTGCTCTGAGGATGTATGCAAAAGTTTTATTAAGTAAGTCAACAATTTTTTTTAACTTAAATTAAATATTTATTTAAAGAGTGGAAAGTTATAACAGCCAATAGTAAAGTGTAATTAGTTTGTATTTGTTAAGATAGGAAGTTACAAAATCCGATTACGGTATGGTTTCTAAAGAGTAAACACTCTGAAAAAAAGAGAAATGTTTCTTGATTTATCAAGAAGTTTACGGAAATGTAATGTAACCCCTTCCGAAAAGTAGAATTTATACTCAAAATCCAATAGATTTCCAAGATATAAAGAAGCATTTCTGAAAGAAATACCTCTTTTGCTGTTCGTAATATTCAAAGACGTTGAGATGTAGTTTTACCGTATATTAATCAGTTTTTTTTAACGAATTATCAACACAAAATACTGGTTTCAAGGATGCTATCAATTCTCATGTAGAGATTTTCAGCTGCGCAGCATAATTTACACATGAAAGAGTGAAAAACAAATTTTAATTTATGCTATTTATTTTACATGTTTTTCTGTTGAACATGAAAATGTATACTTTAGATTTAATAGTATGCGAAAAACAAATATTTTGTGTTGATAGATAGCGGATAGAAAAAACGGATTACTACTACATAATAAAAACTATTTCATGACGTTTTCGAAAATTCCGGGTAGTAAAAGAGACTTTTTTTTTTAGAAATTCTTCTTTAAATCTTGGAAAGCTATTGGTTTTAGAGATTTTTGAAGATAAAGAAACGCTTTTAGAAATCGTGGATAATTCAGAAGTTCTTACATTATATTTTCGTATACTGTATTTCTACATTAAGAATCGCCTTTTTTATAATACTATGCACATTCAGAAAAATTTTAAGGCATTTAAATTTTCATAAAATAATCTAAATTTTTGTGGCCAAAAGTCAGAAAAATTAAGTGCTTCATATTTATAAATTATAATGTACAAATGAAATATATATTAAGAGAAATTAATTTTATCTTTTGGAAGATTCAATTAATAAAATTTGATGATTATAAACGCTTTATAAAAACAACCTTAAAATATGAAATGTATTATTAATATCGGGACAAATTTATCAAAAATATATGCAATTATATTAAAAAGCGTAATGGAAGTAAGAAATATTATAATGAAAATCAAGTTAATAAATTAATATTACGTCTAGGAAATAAGAAAAAAAAGAAAGAAAAAAGAACATAAAACTGGAATATTAAACGTCATCATTAAAAAGAACTCCACTAAGTACCATGCTTTGAATAATGCTTGTATATATATATATATATATACCATATATATATAAATATAAAAATATAACATACATATATATATAAATCACCCTATATATATATATATACAGGGTGATTTTTTTAAGTTGTGAAAGTAAAACACTATAACAAAAGAACCACTGATCCAAATGACCTGAAATTTCATCAGTATGCTCCCAAAGCAATGGGAATTTTTTTGGCATGGTTTAAAAAAAAACTTAAAATCTATTGTGCGATATTATTAAATAATAAACATTGTATTAAGCAATAAAAATTTTTTCGAAGCAAATGAAATTTAAAACTTAGGATTATAAACGCAAAGAAAAAAAAATATATTTTTTCTTTACAAATTATTTCATTTTTAATTTTTGATAGAATACTAAATGCAGAACTTAAACATCAATTTTTACTATAAAAAAATTCGGTAACACAACTGGAAAAATTACCTTAACTGAATAGCTGATTTGTTGTTTCATCAATATTCATTATTTTTGAGCACCTAATATTGACATATCTTTACAACTAAATTTGTAAGGAGTTAAATTGTCGCAATTATTTCAAATATACCAGAAAATTATTTCCCGAAACCTCCACTAGCTAAGAAATTTTCAAATTGTAAATCAAATATTAATAGTTTTAAAAATTGCAATGTTTTTAATTATAATGAATAACTATGAAAATTGAACTGAGAAACGCAAAATATAAATAAATTCCTCGTTATAAATAACACTTTACATTTAGAATATATATTGTTAGTAAATACTTTAAGCTTTTTTCCAAACTCTCTATTTAAAACGATTTAAAAAACATTAAAGACAAAATTTTATACAAGTGATTTAAAAAAAAAGATTTAAACATCTTAACTTTTAAATAATGCACTATTAAATGTACCATTACTAAATATGCACTATAAACAAAACTGCGAAGACATTAAAAGTTACCTGCTAATCTATAAGTAAAACCACCAATTCTAGGGATTAAGTTTTAATGGTCGTTGACTGCTTCCTTTTCATTGAAAAATGAGACTCAAATCCACTGCTTTAATTTTCAAAGTGGTCCAGCAGAGGAGTGTTCACAGATCTGAGATATCAAATATCACGCAGACCTTATGAACGGACCCAGCTAGACACAGGGAGAAGTTAAAATGGATGATTCACTTTAAAACGTTAATTTACTTACACGGTATAAATTCCACAATATAATTCCACAAACTTAAAAGAACACAACACACGCTAATCCGCCGAACTTGGAAATGAAAATAATCGTCTGCCCTCAATATCTGCGATCATGATCTGCGCAGTGTTGTTTACCACAAAGTAACATCTAGCAGGTGTTTCCAGAAAAAGAACAGAAAGAAAACATTTAAATAAAGACATTTCAAATGCTTTATAGTTTATATGGCTGACAAATAACTTCTAATGAAGCTATAATATTCTATTTTTATATGAGAGAGTTTAGTATACTTAGAAATAAGCTGTGAAAATTTAAATTTTTCTATATTTTTTAATCAGTTGCATTTGCTTTAGGCGTCCAAAGTAAACATAATTTTTAAATAAAAATTGATTTAATAGTCTTTATAAAATAATTACGACATAAATATAAATACTATTCTGCAATCAGATTTCCTAAATACGATTTTTTCATTTTTTACACTCTATTGAAAAGAGCAATATATTTAACAGATGTGATATCTTACTAAGCACTGACCAGTTTTGGGATAAATTGCTATAGGAATGATATATACTTTATGACATATTTTTAATTCGTTTTTGTTCAGAAACGCATGAAATTGGCTGGTTTTTTTATTCAGAAACTATGTAATTGAAATACGTTTTCCAATTTTTAGAAAAAGCAGAAGATCTTTCAGAAAAGAATGTCAAAGTCAGCGTTTTGAACTAAATACCCGACGTAACAGTGAAAGAAAGAGAAAAACCAATCGTCACGTGACACGAATTGCTTATAACTCGATAAGTAATTTATTTATCAAAAAATGGAAAACTCATTTCGATTCCAAATTGCTTCCATAGTCAGTCCTGCCCATTTTATGCCTTTGCGTTTCAAATGAGTCAGAAATTATGTCAGAAAGCTTCGCGTTGTTGAGCAGGTCATTTGAGAACCCCCTTAATTATTCAGTACAAGAAAAATCTTGAACTCGCAAAAATGGTGGCCTCACTTTTTAAACAGAAAGCTGATGATTGGGTTGAGTGGCCCGCAAAATAATTAAAGATTGGAGATTTTTAAAATATTTTTAGTATCACAAAATTAGCAAATGAGTTCCATGCGGTAGTAGGAAAAAAAATTAAATATTTGTATTTAAAATGCTAACAAATCTTTAAATTGCTAACAGTTTTATTAGAATGGGAGATCTATTTCTGAATTACTTTCCGTCAAAACTTTCCTACATTACTAAATTTCTATTTAAGGATTTTTACCTGTGTATTATATAGTATATTTTGTTAAATTTCATCAAAATGGTAATGAAAATTGTAAAAAAAATATGTGCCTCATATATGTAGACAGATATTTATTTATTATTTTATTTTGGAAATACAATATATTTAAATAATGTGTGACAATGTTTTTATTAATGATTTAGGTACATGACATAATTCAATTCTATATTTTATGAGTTTTTTTTTTCAAATTCACTCTTCGATCACACCGTGAAGTCACACAGTGTCGGCATTTTGGTCATAGGTTTTACGTGACTTATGTGACTTGCAATGACGTCATTGCAACGTCACAAAAATTTTTAAAGCTGTCAAAAAGTAATTTTCTTTATGCCATAAGATGTTCTAAAGTTTATTTTAAGTTTTCTTTAGATCTTCAAGACGTTCACATTTTGGTCACAGTGTGACGTTATAAAGTGGTGTCATTTTGGTCACAGATGTGACGTGACGTACGTGACTCACAGTGACGTCACAATGACGTTACTGTGACTGTGCATGCTATGCGGGGCGTATGAGACGGTCGCATGTAGTGCGTCACCTCTTGTCGGCACAGAGAAAAGTACTCCTACTCATCTCAAGAGCGTATAAAAATACGTCAACAGCGGCATTGCAGGTACTTATGGGTATCCCGCCCTTGGACTTGCAACTAGAAGCGGAGGCTGAATTTGCTAGAGTCATTAGATTCGGGATTTCATCAACGCGTATTAATGCACAAACAATAGCCATAAAGATCTCTTCACCAACTCTAGATTAAATAAAAACCTGTCCGGGATCAAAATTAAATGGGGGATTCCATATTTTTACAGATGGCTCAAAAACTGCTGAATGCACAGCATCGACTTTCCGTGCCTATAACAATAATATAATTCATCACACGTGGCGTGCAAAACGTGACTCAGGCAATTCAATTTTACAAGCCCAACTACTTGCGATTGGAGAAGCTGTGCGCTGGGCTATGGAAGAGGATTCGGTCATCTTTCTAATATCTTCGTATAGCTCATCAAGTTTAATGGCTCTTTTAAAATTTGACATAGATAATTATTTAGTCTAGGAAATTTTAGAACGTTTAAATTTATCCTCCAAATTTTTTTTTTTTAATTGGGTCAAGGGTCATACGGGTGTAGCTGGAAATGAACTGGCAGATCAGTTGGCGCGGTCAGCAACAAACGATGAAACACTGGAAACAACTTTTCTTCCTGTACCACCGTGCACCCTCAAAAGAGAAAAAAACAAAACAAATCATAGACAGTTGGCAATAACGCTGGTCTACAGCACAGGTGGGTCATTACACAAGAGACTTCCTTCCGGAAGTCTCGAAGCAACTAGAAATACACAACAGATATCTATATCTATTTTTAACAAATCATGAACCATTTCGACAACACCTATTTCAAATTAACAGAAGTGACTCTTCACTATGTGTCTGTGGATTAGAAGCAACATCGTTACACCACATATTAAATTACACTCTAACTTCACATTTCCATGTCAAAAAATCACTACAAATGTCGCTTAAAAACTGGGTACAATATCTCCTGGACCGTCCGGTTCTTCTCCAGAGCATTATCAACTGCATGAAATGTATTGAAAAAAATGAATTTTATTTTCAAATCCTCTTCCTCTATAGTCGGGGGCCCGCTTTTCCAATCTAGCAGGGGCCCTGTTTTCTCTGTACATATGTATATAAATAATTGTATTTTGTATTTGAATATAATAATTGTTGTAATGAGAGTTAACATCACACTATCTGTATATTATTAGTATCTGCATATTATTTGTAAATTTTCAGTGTATTCGTATCTGTATATTCATATTAGTATATTATTAATATTGTATTAGAAGTATTTAACCAAGAATCTGCATCGCATTTAACCAAAAATCCTAAATATAAAGTCTGCACAGTACTTGTATAGAGTCATATTCTGGAAATGGTCTAAACTGTATAATTGTATAATCGAATTAATCATAATAACTGTATGTGTGCATCATATTTTTCCACATACATCAATTGTAGTAAAGTATTTGTATAAAATATGCTTGCCAAGAATAACCCATCATATTTAAACAATAGTAATTTTAGGCATGGTGCCTGCACATTATTTGTATATAGCTCATCTGAAAATTGTATATTCTGTATACATTGAAATAATAATAATAATCGTATGTATGAAAGTAACAACTGTATTATTAGACAAAATTCAATTACTTTCACTACAAAGAAAATCACATGTAAAAGTAAACCTTCTGAGAAGAAGAAAAATTGTAATATTATATTGTAAAACTTGCATACATAATTCCGTGGCTGTGGTCTCGCTGGTGATAGAGGCCTGTCAGCCCCTCAGGATTGCACACAAACTCTAAGGCTTAGGCCGGGTTTCCTGAGGTGGTCATCCCTGAAAAGTTGGGTGTACGAGACTCCCATACCTTCAGTTGAAGACCTCGCGGCTCGTATTTCTGTAGTTGCCAGAATGCTATCAGAGATGCCAGGAATCTTCTAGAGCGTGAGGAATTCCATGCGACGTCACTGTCAAGCTTGACGGACTACTTCTGGTCGTAATTTGGAACACCTTTTGTTGTAAAACCTTTAAATAAACTGTTTTCTATCACATTAACTTGTTGCTGTTTCTCTGCTTCTTTCTGTTGTTTTTTCTTTGCATCTTTTAACCTTAACTCGCAAAAAAGGCATTTCCAACGTTACATTCCTATGTGATTTTGAGTCGTATTTCCATCGCTAATACTTCCTGGAAGTATGTTGGTCTGGTAGTAAAACACCCAGGAGTATTGTCATTGAAATGTCGGAGATGTGTCGGAAGCGCCCTCTATCAAAAATGTTGACACCAAAGCTGTCGTCATTTTGAATAAAATAATTACTAAGGGAATGACCTACACCCAAACCGCAACAAAATCTATTAGTTTGTTCAATGTTTATGAGCGTTTAAAATCCCCCCCCCCCCCTCTGTTCACAGTACAATTTTCTCTAGATACCCGATCCCAATGTTTTCGATTTTGGGCTTAAAATTTAAGTTAAAGTCTAAACTTTAGCATAATTTTAACCCCATACAAAAAATAACGATAAAAAGTAGTTGCTCGTTACTTTAAAGTCTAAAGCAACCTCTATCGACAATTTTTGAACGTAACCTTTAAAAAAATTTTTTGAAGAAAATAGTGATATAAAGAAGGTTTTTAGCGAAAATCGCAAACAAATCGACCGTTTTTTCCGTTTTTTATCATCGTTTGAAGTTTTGGACCTTAAACTTTAATGGCTTCTAACTCCTATAGAAGACGTTTGCGCCCCATGGTTTCCTATTTAATAATGTTTGTCTTCATTTCTGCTATCACTGCTCAAAGTTTGTCGGTCTGGTAGTGAAACACCCTGTATAGTATAGGTGTCATAGTATATACGAGGGCGAGTCAAATGAAAGTGAGCCAATGTAAATATATGACAAACGGAGTACTTTATTTAAAAATAGTCTCCATGAGTATTTAGACATTTGTCCCACTGATTAACGAGTCTCGTGATTCCCTTTTCATAAAATTCCTTGCGTTGATGCTTCAAAATGTCTGCAACTGCCTTCTTCACGTCATCTTCCGACAAGGATCTGGTTTCCCTGTGAACCGAACCGTGATTGATTTTCACCCGCTCCGCCAGTTCATGGATGCTTATCTTCCGTTCTTGTCTAATCAGCTCATCAACCTGTGCAATTGTGTTGGGGGGATTGCAGGGTGGCTTTGGATCGTCTTTACGACTTTCACGTCCTTCTTTGAACTGTTTGCTGCAACGCTTTACAGTGGCCATTGAAATGCAATGTTCGCCGTACACGACAACCATACGGCCACTAATTTGGTTTTGAGAAACACCTTTAGGTGTCAAAAACCTGACCACACCACGCTGTTCATCTTTGGGAGCGTCCATTATGTCATGCAACCGTCTTCAACCCAGTGTATGAGAGCATTAAAAAACTTTTATCCTCACACTTTCGTGTCATTTTCGTAAATGACACGAATGATTTCGTAAATGACAGATGCCTGTCTGCTACGCAAATGCGTCACAGATAATGGACCGAACCATTATTGAGCGGAGTGGGTTGGCTCACTTTCATTTGGCTCGACCTCCTATATATATATTCCCATGTCACATAAAAGCATAAAACAGTTCAATAAAATATTATTCAATTTCCAGAAAGAGGATGCATTTTTAGTATAAATGAAGAAATCTAAAACTTAAAAAATATTCTCATACTTCAGTATAAAAGAAGATTTAATAAGTAATAATAAAGAAAACTTTTATGAAAAAAAATATCTATAGATTTTTGTCAACGCCGTTAAATTAACGTAAAATTAGCCGTTTAATGGCAAATAATCAGATTCTTTAATCGTTTAGAACGTTTCATTGAAAGTGTAAAACAAGGAAAAAGCAAGCAAAAGAAGTTTATATAAAATATAAATGTTTCATCTTGTGTGTAACATATTCATACTTGTATTTCCAGAAGAAAAAGGGGGCACGTGTGTACACCGCCCATGTCTTCTAAATAGCATAAGATTAAAATATTTTAAAAATTGTTAATTGTTGATATTAATTCTATCAACTATTGACAATTTTTAAAAGATTTTATCTGGTGCTAATTAGATGAAATGGACATTGTTCACATATGCCCCTTTTTCTCCTACCATTTACAAAGAAGTTATAAAAAAAACCTTTTTATTAATATTGAAAACTATAAAATTTTTCTTTGAAGTAAAATTTTTTCTGCAAAATATTCTAGAAAAACTCATTAAAAATACCAAAGTTCTTTGATATTTTTAACGACTTTTAAATGTAATATCGCACCGTATCAAAATAATTCACTATGCACTTTTTAGCCAAGTATTGGATCAATATTCTTTTAGGTTGAGATGTACTTTAATGTAGGACGTATTACTTTGAAAGTTTTGAAACTTATAGTAAAAATATTTGCTACTTTAAAGAAAAGTAATATACACTCAAATTTTTTAAATTATTTTGTCTGGTGAAAAGAAAAATGCAGAATATTTGACATAAACGAAAAAAAAAAAATTTACAAAAAGAGAAAAAAAAAATCACATGAAAATGATGTTTCAAAACTGTTTGTTGATGAAGATACTTTAAAAATTCCTTTTCATTAGATTCGAATATTTATCAAGAGAAAACATAAAATAAAATATTTAAATAAATAGAAATTAAATGACAGTTTTTAAAAAACGAAAATCTGAAGTCAGTTTACTTTTACAGAAAAGATTATGTATTGTAAAAAATTGTGTATTTTGATGATTAATTCCGAGTTTTAATAAGTACTAACCATAAAAAAAATAATTTCAAAATGTATAAGAAAGAGTACAATGTACTGATGGGCAGTAACGATATATTTTATCGCTTTTATCGATAATATGAAAACCTTATCAGATTTTTTTTAAATAAAAAAATTACGACAGTACTAAAATATTCTAGGAAATATTTAGGAAGGGGATGGATGAAATCTGGAGGAAGAACTACCAGAGGGACACAAGAAAGTGGACCAATGGAAGGAAAGGAGCAGGAGAGCTGTAAAAAAAGGCCTTGTAAAAGCCCACCGAACAGTAACATATTTTTGCCTTTTGTTTACGACCTCAATCCATCGTTCATCTCTATTTTCTCTCTCTCGTCAAACCGTCAGGAACAAATCATAGCAATCGACAGCGGGATTACTCATCTACCTCCGTCACTACGATCAAATTTCCTGCCAGACTGATTGGTCAGATTTGCAAAACCAGAATGATTGCTATGACATGGAAAACATGACATGAATGTTTCCATGAAATATATTAAAAAATATATATTCAAACGGCAAGCAACATTTTTATCTTGCTTCAAATAATAGATTAGGAACTAGTTAAGGTTATATTTTCAAATGAAAAAGTTAGCGCCACTTTTTGGAAATATTACACTATGCATTGTGTAATAACGATACTTGTAAACGAATAAAAGTGAATGAAATTAAAGATACCAAAATTTAAAAAAGAAAGTTGAATAATAAAGAAAAAAGCATTGAAAAATATTTTGTATTCCAAGTAATATCTTTTTGAATGCTGATTTTATATTAAAAAAATATTTTAGAAAGTACATAATGGTTGTTATTACTTTCGTCATCAAAACAATATGGAAATCCCATGAAAATTTCATGAGTAACTAGGAAATATAGATTGTATTTCGATACTTTTTAAGCTATTTATACCAGTAGATATTTATAACATAGATTCTTATTTCTTTTATTATTCATTTCTAAATTGTTTGCGCAGATGCAGGGCTGTATACTCTAACGTAAAGACATTTGACGTCATGCAGTTGTAATACTTCGTTCTCTGAATACTAGGAAGCTTACACAAAAATAGCGGCTGTATTAGGCGGATTTGTCGTAGCGTATGTATGGTACCCTGAATTTAAACACCAATATTTTCTAAACAAATTTTTTTTGACTTAATAAATATCAGAAAAATAAGGCCGGAAAAACTTTCAGAAATTATTGGTATTCAAATTCAAGGGACCGTACAAATGCTGATAAAAATTCGCCTACGGCAGGCGAATTGGAGTGTCAGCGAGTGTTATTTCGTGTCAGAAATTAGGCTTAGTTTTCAAAGGCGGTCTTTGGTATTTCAGAGACGAAAATTCCAAACTACTTCTTGGAAAAAATCTTTCACTTCCATTAATTTTACTTTACAGAATTACACTAAATTACATTATTAAAAAAATCTTTGGTAGAAATAAAGTAATTATATTTAAAAATAAATAAGAAATTTCGAATCCAAATAATTGAGCAGAGCTTTTATGCACGAAAGACATGTTTTATAATACATTTTAACTAATGTTTTTAAAACAGATTTTTTCCTGTGTTTCATATTCATTATTAGAAATTGTTACATGATAATAAGTGTAGCGTATGTATTATTTTCAGATCTGTGCAATTTTTCAGATTTTTGAAAACTAGTATTTTTGCATAGAAAATTTTGTTTTATTGAATAGGAGAATTCTGACATTAAATAAAGCAAAATTTTCTATATGAGAATACTAGTAAAAAGTCTGAAGACTTGGCAGCTCTGTATTTTAAACATTTTTATTGTAACAGTCATACTTCTTTCCCCTTTGTTATCATACTTTTTTTTTATAAATCTTTTGTATATGTTTTCTCTTTAATTTTATGAAATTAAATAATCTGAAAATTATCAAAAGTAATAATTTCGTTGTTTCTATTTTGAAAATATTAATCAAGAAACTTGAAATGTTAAAATTTCCTTTCGGAAATGTTTAATAATTTCAATGCAAGTAAAATTTATTTCTTTTTATTTAAGAAAATGTCAAATACTTAGTGTCTCTTAATGTCAAATTTTTGTTATTATTATGTTTAATAAAAGATTTGACAGGAAAATTAAAATGTTAAATTTCATTTTCGAAAAATATTTGATTCTTTGAACGAAGAATGTTTTAATATATTTATTTATTTGTCCATCACACTGATGAAATTTTCATTTTAAGCAATTTTTATTTTTGTAATGTTTGACGTTTTTAAACAAATCAATATTTCGTTTCCAAAATTGTCACAGAAATAAAATAATTTCTTTATACACCACAGTTTCAATTATTTTGCAAATATAGAGAATTTGGTGCAAACAAAATCGCCTAGAGAGTATTTTTTATTTAAATCTCTTTAAGGAGAAGTTTATTACGTGAGGACATTTTTTCTTTTGTTTGAAAAAGTAAATTCTACTCTTCTAAAAGTCTTGACGTGATTTTAGTTGCACTTTCTACCGCCAGGGTGCACTTTAGGATCTCGGGTTCTACGGACCCGATTACGACGGGGTTTGAATTCAATAGCTTTATAAATTTCAGTCATGTTCGTATAGAACAGATTGTTATTATCATGGGACCGGGAAACGGTGGGCGTGTCAGCTAGTATACAACAAAATGAATTAAATATTTATTCTAAAATTTTTAGATAAAGTGTTATTTAACATCGAAGACTGAAAACACAATTCGTAAATGTGATTTTTTTCTGTTTATTTTCAAACTTAAAAAGAAAAAAAAATGCCAAAATCAAAAATGCCAAAATGCCAAGAAAATTTATATATTATTTATAAGAGGTGTTGGATAAAATGATTAACGGATAAGTTTAAAGAATATGCAAATAAATAAGAAATTTTGAAATAAAATATTTTAAATGGTACGATTTAAAATAAACGTGAAAAGAAATAATAACATATCTTGTATGATAACATACAGATATGTACGTATGTGGATTTCTATAAAAGCGAAATACACTAAAGCTAATCATATATTCTAATACGAGCAAATCTTGTGTGTGTGTGTGGGGTTATGCAAATTTTATTTTAAAAACGGCCATAAAGATTTGACGAAATTTTGTATCCTACGATTTTTGGGAATGAGAAAACCATTGGGCTATATCACATGTTCGAGAAAATTCGATTAGTGGGTCATTTTGGGTCAGGGTCAAGCTAATTGTATCTAAAAAACGGTTCAAACGATTTTGACTATATTTTGCATAGTACCAGTTTCGGGCACGAGAATTCTATTGGGCTGGGTCACATGCTCGAGAAATTTCGATTAGTGGGTCATTTTTGGGTCAACGCGGGTCAAGTTAATTTTATCTAAGAAACGGCTCTAAGGATTTTTATTAAATTTTGTATCCAACGAGTTTTGGGCACGAGAAAATCATTGGACTAGGTCACATGTTCGAGAAAATTTGATTAGTGGGTCATTTTTGGGTCACTGTGGGTCAAGCTAATTCTATTTAAAAAACGGCTCAGACTATTTATATTAATATTATTCATTATGCATTCTATGGTTTTTGGGCACGAGAAGACTGTTGGGCTAGGTCACATGTTCGAAAAAATTAGATTAGTGAGTCATTTTGGTCATGGGTCATTATGGGTCAAGCTATTTTTATCTTAAAACAGCTCAGAGGATTTGAAGTAAATTTAGTATCCTACAGTTTTAGGGAACGAGAAGACTATTGGGCTAGGTCACATGCTCGAGAAATTTCGATTAGTGGGCCATTTTGGTCATGGGTCATTATGGGTAGAGCTATTTTTATTTTAAAAAGGATCAGAGGGTTTGAACTAAATTTAGTATCCTACAGTTTTAGGGAACGAGAAAATGATTGGGCTAGGTCACATGCTCGAGGAAATTCGGATAGTGGGTCATTTTGGTCATGGGTCATTATGGGTCAAGTTATTTCTATCTTAAACAAGAACGAAAAATCATGAGTCAAGCACAGATTATGTAACACTTTCCAACGCTTCCAAAATATTAAAAATAGGTGTTCACCCGTTAATGTCTGTACATATATTTATTCATAAATTTTACCAATTTCTCTCAGACATTACTTATAAAAAAGCATGGTCAAAAATTTTCATTAAAAATGTCCTTCACTTAAAAAATTAAAAACAGTCTCTAATAAAAACTTCCACCACCTAACAAAAGCGCTTTCACCTCTCGCCAGGGCATCATCAGTTGTGTTCTCTATCCAACTTCCTCTCCTTTATATAGATGACTGGTGGCTGTAGAGCTCCCCCTATCGGATTTCAATATTTTCTCTCTATCTCTCTCCCCCTCCTCCAACATTCTTCTCCAGCGGCAATCGAGCATTGAGTGTACCATGTCATTGCACTTTCTTTGGATATATTTATTTCGATTGATTCTCGTAATAACGCGTTATGCAAGTTTTCGTAGTTAGCTATTTTCTTTATTTGTAGGGTATCAAGTTGTATTGGGGTTTTAAGGTTTAATCTTGCAAGAGCTGTTGACTGTTTATTTAATTTTATATCTCGAATATGTTCTTTCTTTCTTTCTTCTATTTTCCTCTTCGTCATTCCTATGTAAGTAACTTTTTCATTTCTGCTGTTTAGACAATTTATTTTGTATATTCCTGCTGTTTGTATTTCTTCATATTTTTCTATTTTTCTATTTCTCTATTATAGTTCTCTACAGCCACCAGTCATCTATATGAAGGAGAGGAAGTTGGATAGAGAACACAACTGATGATGCCCTGGCGAGGGGTGAAAGCGCTTTTGTTAGGTGGTGGAAGTTTTTATTAGAGACTGTTTTTAATTTTTTAAGTGAAGGACATTTTTAATGAAAATTTTTGACCATGCTTTTTTATAAGTAATGTCTTAGAGAAATTGGTAAAATTTATGAATAAGCTTCCAAAATAATTTTACCAATCATTACCGTTTAATAAGCTGAAACATAACATCTAAGTAAACAATTTGGAAAACGCATAACATATTTAAAAACGTAATTTCAGGAATTTCCAACATATATTCCCAACATATACAATATTCGGAAAAATATTCGAATATTTTCATTCAGCCCTGTATATGATCTATAGATTTGTATATATGTTACATAGGATGCTAAACTTTAGTTTAGTTAGGAAACGCGTAGCACAGTCTAAAATTCTCCTTCTGGAGTTTCTTTCAATAAACGGCAATGTGTTCGCGAACTTTTGTGCTGCCCTGTATATGAAATACAGAATTTATACACACCAAGTAATAGACAAAAAGTGAGTTAAATTTAAAATCGCGTTCAGTAACTTAAAACTCACTTCCAGGAACTATTGTTAACAGACAGTAGATAATTCTTTTGTGTGTCCCTGTAAATGAACGCTGACTGCTATACACACAATATTCTGTAGTAAGCCTTTTGTAATGCTCTTAGTGATACATATAAATTTCAATTCGTTTAAAATAGTGAAACATTATTTAATTAAACCGCAAACGATTTTTCTTTTTAGACGTAATGTAACGGAATTCTTTTGACTGTCCCTGTAAAGTAACTATAAGTGCTATGCATACCCTATTCCATATTAAGCTTCTTGTAATGCACCTTAGGGATATATATCAATTACAATGTATTTGAAATTGTGTAACATCATTAAAATAAACCGCAAATAATTTTTCCCCATAGACCGTAATGTAACGGAATTCTTTTGAGTGTCCCTGTAAAAAAACTATAAGTGCTACACACTTCAGTTGAAATAGGGAACATGCTATAGATAACGACAATAATATATAAAAATTGCAGGGCAATCCGAGCCTATTTACGGGAGTTAGAGCATGGACAGACGGCAGACAAACCGAAGTCTTAAACACCTTTCAACTAGGTTGGAAAGTGTTAAAAATGTTGGTGACATTGGCGAGATTTGGCGGGAAAATTGACTTTTAAGATTACCAATGCCAAAACGCTTGGCACCAAATAAAAAAATATCGCGAAATTTGGCGAATTTGGCGACATTTTGCCGACAATTGGCGAAAAATGACTTTCAGAATCTGAAGGAATTTTCTAGAAATTCCAAATAGAAGCCAAGATACATGATTAAACAACCAACCAGATTCCATAGAACGTTCTCGAAAACATAATTCAACTAATCTGTGTACATATGATAGGGAAAATTTACTTTTAAGATTACCAATGCCAAAACATTTGCTGGGCGCCAAATGAAAATGTATCGCTCAAAGCTAATTTTGACTGAGCTTAGCTCGATCTTTCGTTATTCTTTAAATCGAAATTTTACAAGCGAATTTTGACGAAGCATGATGTTTCTTAACAAATTAAAATTTCATCATAACGAAATTTCAGTATTGTAAATATATATTGATGTATGCTTACAATACGTTCTAATGGGACATGACTGTGTATAATATTTTCCGTAGCATAGAACATACTTGTAGTGGTGGAGTAATTTACAGAAATGCAACATAACATTCAGTTTAATCAGATGTTTTAGTTATTTTTTAGAACTTTTTCTGTTTTGCTATTACTAATTTTGACTTCTTAAAGCTTCATTAAATAGGTACTATCGTATGAAAATCATTGTATTTTCTTTTCTGCATTTGTATTGACTGACAATTGTTGTTTAATTCTTTTTTTAAACGGGATTGTTTAGAAAATATCTTTACAATAAATTTACACAAATATTATATTAACTAACGCTTCCAATACAATAATAAATAAAATATGGTTTAAATGTATCTTTTATTGTGCATGTTTTAGTAAAATGGAGTCTTTTAATATAAACATAGGTCTATGTTGTGAAACTGCTGCTATTTGCTTCAGGAAGTCAGGACTCAGTTTTGACGTTTGATATCTAGTCATCATTTTCGATGACTGAAACAATGCATTATTTGCAGAATACTGGAAATTCGATATACTACATAGCCTAGCATAATGTTCGGAAGGAATTCCCTTTCAACTGTTATTACGCTGTAATTCCTATTAGTGAGCCAGATTATGCAAGTTTCGGGTACAATGTTTTGAATGATTAATCTTCCCTGATATAAGAGATGACTCAAATATATATGACTCGTACTATCGTGTGTGACACACTGTATAGGGAATTTTATGAATTTGTTTTGGATGCAATTTAAATTAAAGTATACTTCAGAAATTGAGAAAATGAATAATATTTAAATTTATTAAAATCTAAATTAATTACATTGTTTTGAGATGTAGAAACATTGCATTTCCGGAATCATTTATTATTATTATTATGTAATGCACAAATTAGTCGTATATATATTACATACTCGTATATAGATTGTCAAAATAAAATATAATTTTACACCGCGGAATACGGTATTGAAAAGGCATACTCAATTGCTTAAAATGTGTGAAATCAATTGCCAGAGTTCTCTATAACCTTCCTGCCCAATATCTTTATAACCTTCTTTACTCAACGTTTTACACATGTGTAATGTAATAATCAGAGTTTCAGTGACAATGATTATCGAAAAGTTACCATACATACTCTGAGAGTAAGTTACAAAAATTACGTTCACCGGTGTGTTTCCGATGACAATGTAACATTTTAATATTTTTAGAACTACATTAGAAATTAATATATAAATTTTAAGGCATTTGTCCGTTAGAACCTTACAGGTGATAAATCGCCAAATATTCTCTCTATCTCGTACAATTGTATACGAGTTGAAACAATAATGGGTTTAAATATGCGCCAATACGCGCTGACTAAACTCTGCCAAATAGCCGTAAAACTGCAACAAGGACATTTTGTAAACTCTAAATAGTAGAAAATAGAATATAAATAGAAGATAGAGTAATATACAGTGTGCCCACTAAAGTTCGTTGTCACCCCAATAATTTCTGAACAGCGAGAGCTATAGTCATAAAAGTGGGGTCTAGGTATAGTAAAGTTGCCCAGCGCTACGCAAGGAAACCGCTTACACAGCCACCTGGTGGCTAAATTTCAAGTTAGCGTTCTTATTTAAAAAACGGTAAGATATACGGGAAAAAAGTCAATTACAAAGTTGTTCAGCATCATCTATATAGAAAGAGAAGACATCTTCCGTAAAGTAATGTTAAAAGTAGAAGGCGTAAAATGCCTATTTATTTGGTTCGAAAATTCCAAAATTGTAACGCGACAGAATGCAGAAGAAAAGAGAAAAGGTCACACTCCAGAGTTTCAATTGTCAGTAGATATACAGTATTCATCTTTACATAAATAAATCTTAATATCACATACCGTGAAAAAGTATTTTTTTCCATTTTGTATAAATGGTGCGAATACATGAAACAGCAAGAGTATGCAACCATTTCACCAACATTGCAGGAACTTCGAAACCATATTACGGATGCTTGTGCCAACGTGTCACCTGCATGTTATACAATGTGCAGCGGGAAGTGTAATCCCGTGTCTAAATGTGTATTGTTGCTGAAGGACACCACTTTGAGTATCACAGATAGATGAGCCTCATTTCCGATAAGTACAGTTTTGTACAACGTGATCAAACACATGAGTGCTTTGTGCTTTTTATTTGTATCATTTCTGTAAGCAAGATATTTTTTGTAATAAATCGATGACGCTGAACAACTTCGTAATTTATTTTTTTCCCGTATCTCGTACCGTTTTTGAAATAATAAGAACACTAAAGCCAAATTTAGCCACCAGGTGGCGCTGTAAGTGGTTTCCTTGCGCAGCGCATGGCAACTTTACTATACCTAGACCCCACTTTTATGACTATAGCTCTTGCCGTTCAGAAATTATTCGGGTGACAATGGACTTTAGCGGGCACACTGTATATTTTTCAAAAATACGATTTGTCAATTAATAGTTTAGTATTAATTAATTTACGATTGTACGTTGAGAAATCAATTTGGAAATCCTAAAAATATAGTTTAAATAATATTTCAATTTTCTTCCTGTTGCTATATCTTAAGAAAAAAAGAAAAAAAAACAGAGCTAAAATTATTGATTTTTTTTTTTTATAAAATCACTTGCTTGCGCTTTCTACCAAGCGTAAAAAAAAAAAAAAAAAAAAAAAAAAAAAAAAAAAAAAAAAAAAAAAAAGGGAATATTTCAATTTTATAATTGTGTTCGGTTCCCATACCAAATTAATGTGTCGCAACGGAAATACTGGAAAAAAAAATAAATTGCAGTCAAACTGCAATAAATTGCAATTTTTTAAGATGAACACTGAATGCTTTTAAAGGAATGTTTTTTTTCTATTTCTGTTTTTATATTTATATAATTGTGCAATCATTTTAGCTTAAAAAAAGATTAAAAACAGAAATTTGTTTTTAATGTGTTTATACAACGAAATCATTATCATCACAATCAAAGTATTTTCAGTCAGAAAACATCTACACTTTTCATTGTTGTTTATACCCATTTTAACTCAGACATGTGGTAAAATGAATAGTATGTGACGTCAAGTGGGTATTTGTAAAAAACAGTTATAAATACCTCAAATTTATGAAAATGTATTTATTTTGTTATCAGAAAGAATTATAGTTATATTAGCTAAAATGCACATAATAAAAATTATAACTTCTACGATTGTTAGTTTAAGGTACCTGATTTTAAGAATTTAAGATATCAAAACGGAACAAGTGTAGCCATTTTATGAAAATATACAATGATTGTGAAATAGTGATTTATTAACGAATTTAACAATGAAATCTGCATAATCCATATCTAATCTTCTTAATAAATACTTTAGTTGATTTTTTTTGTACGTATTCTACTACATCCCAATTGTCTCATAATAACTCAGACAAACTTTAACTGGAAACTAAGGTTAATGTAGATTTTGTCTTGTGTTCCTACTATGTAAATATAGACGAAATTCATACTATTTCTTTTAAATAGTGAAATGCTCTCCTAGATGTAGCCACATAATGCTCATAATAATCCCCGCCCTACCAAAGTATTTCTAAATTTGAGCATATGCCCAAGATCTCCTAAGAATAAAGGATCCTTCTGATTTCTCAATAAAAACCATATAACATTATTCAATCAATTATTTACAATTCATTAAATCCTTTACAATTAATATAATTTTATTGATCACATCTAAACATTACGCAATACTTTTCATTATTACTAAACAAAAGAACTTGTCTGCTGAATAATGTAGTTTTCTACTAAATTACTATTTCATGCTTAAATATTCACGCAATTTCTAGTGACTAGCACTTTGGACAATTTTTGTTCTGGAATGAACAGTAGTTAGGCCCGCATTTGATTTTTATGCAAGTGTACTTATCTCATGCCTGTTATCAATAAATAATCTTTTGTTTAATGTATCTAAATTAGAAGTTCTTCTCCTACTTTTTTAAATAAACAATCATATTATTCACGTAGAACGCATTCAAATGCACCACATTCACTCATTACTTCTTCAGCCTCATTCTGAACTCGCTTTTTCTTTGCTTACCATTTTCCAAAACTTTTTTGTTCCTTCTGGCGTACTTCATATATTTGTATGGACAAGAAATAACAGAAGTGGAAGAAACCCATAAAATGGATGCCTGATCATGAAGATTTTCTGCTGTAAAGTTGACATTGAAAGTTGTGTTACATCATCTGTGTCTTTTTCAGTTATCACATTTCTGTGGTCAACGACACTTTTGTCATCATTGTAGAGACCAGATCTTTTAAAACGTTTCATGGTATGCTAACATTCTAGTTTTAAACACCCTTTCAATTCACCCTTCTAATTTTCCGTACCTTTGACATTTTCTGAAGACGGCTATCTTTGTACCATATTATCAGAATTTCTCTCCAGATATGCTTCAGAGGGGCGAAAACATCAACATCCAACAGTTGTGTGGCGTAACCTGTTTCTATCGGTTGGTTGGTTGGTTGTATAGGGTTTAATGGCGCAAGGTCCCATTAGGGACAAGCTGCGCCAAAGAAAAAATATCATTAAAGAATCCGCAAATAATGCTAACAAAAGCTAAAACAGAAACAAAGTTTAACGAGAAAATTATCTGGATGGGGGTACCCATCCAGATATAGTCATACAGTGAAAAAAAAAACAAAAATTAAGAATTCTAAAAAAACATAATTATAAAATAATACTCTTAGAAATATGATCTGGATGGGGTTATCCCATCCAGATGTCAAGTTAAAGAAGTATAAAACATTGTTAAATAAAACATGAAGGATATATAAAAACTATATCTCAAAATAAAGGCCAGAATGTTTTAAAAAATGAAAGAGTGCCCAGATAGAAACATGAGGTATCTGTTTCTATCGGAGGACAATTAATGATTATCTCATAGTCGATTGCTTTCTGTATCACTTTTTATGTTTGGTGAATGCTAAGAGCTTGAAATGTTAGAAGATATTTTTTCTAGTTATTTTGATAGGTCCGACTCGAACGTTTTAACTTGAAATTTGAAGATTTGAATGTGTATTATTGAAGATGTTAAATACAACTAAAACCACTTTAACATATTTAGTAATTTAAGGAGAACTAATTAAATCTGTAATTTTTTTTCGATTCAAAATAATTAATAATAATACACTGCCGAATTTGAAATATGGATATGCAAATGATAAATATTTTACACTATAGATTCATTTCAAATCCTTTTTATTCTTTACCTAGAATTTCAATTTTTTTTAAGCCCAACTAACATTTAATTTCCCCCATCGCATAAAACTACTCATAAAGCACGAAATATTCAAAATATTTCTTATCTGTTTCTGACAAAGTGCTGTTCAAAATATCTTGTACAGAAATACAGGTATATAATAATAACAAACTAATGAAAATGTTGGTTTTAGGAAGTTTTTAGAAGAACAATAAAATAAGCAGAATTCCTTAAATGATGTATATGTTGCCAAAGTCAACTTGCAAACTTACTTATGAAACATAAATATTGCCAAAAAATGTTTGAAAACATTTATGAAGTTAAAATTTATTTTTAAAGCACAATATAAGTTCAATAGATAAGTTTGAAAAAATTACCCATTTTCCACCACGTTATAATATTATTTAAAAATTAAAAAATATTAATAATGTAAGAAAGGATAATGAAGCTTGAGATATGAAATATTTGATTGGTTGAAATAATTCTTTTTCATAAACGAGATGTTTGGTAATAATAAATAAGTAAGATTTCGAATTTCCATTTTTATTCTTAATACATGTGATGATCTTATGTAATATCTTTATAACAAGACTTTATAACAAAAAAATCCAATTTTACTAACAATATATTAGTGATGTTTAATTTTGTATTAATGTTTTCAAGATAATAGATAAGAACTTTTAAGGAAATAAATCCGTAAGTACAAAACTGTTAAAATAAAAAATTAGAAAATCCTTAAATGTTGTAAATAATAGCCTTGAAAGTTATAAGGATAAATTTAGCAGTTTAGTGTAAAATAGGAAAGAAAATTAAACTTGGTTAAAAGTAGTCAATCTTGTAAGTTTTAAACACGTTTATTAAGAATTATATCCTGAAGATTTTCATATCATGAAAGTGTCTATAAATATTTTTTTAAAGAGTGATTGTCTATAAGGGCAGTGAATTTATTCAAAAACGTTTGAAAAGCTTTTGAAAACTGTATAGAGAAATTTCCTTAAATATGTTTTTATTTTATATGTTTCTTGAATGTACATAAAGTTTCATACTGTAAGTATCTCTAATACTTAATTTTTATAACACTCATGAAATCGCTTTATAAAATCCATTCTCTTTTTCAAATGCTTAATGCTTCCATAACTAGTAATAAAGAAGAAAATGCTTTTGAATATAAATGATATTTTAAAATATTTAGCTGCAATTTAGTATGACAAATCTTTATAAAAGATATGCATTTTTTTATCAAAGCACTTAATAACTTCCTAACTAGTAATAAAGAGAAAAATGCTTTATGACATTAAATTCAATTTAAAAATATTCATGCGTTATTACGTACGACAAATATGATAATAAAATTCTGGAAATGAATTGCAGTAGCTACAAAACTTTAAATAAATTCCTTTAAAGCATTTCTGTTAGAAACAACTTATGAAATGCTAGCTTTTACCATTTGTAATAACTCTAAAGTGCTTATAATACCATTATTTGGAATCAAAAAGGCGTTAAATTTGATGGGAAAAAAGAATCAGATAAAAATGAAGAAATACTTAAATTTTTTTTATCTTTTAAAAGCTTTATCAGTCTCATATTTTATGAGACATTGTAGTTTTATGAAAATAAAAATGAAACGTGTAAAATATTTGTGTTCACATATATTTAATATGCATATTTTTTCAGTTTTAAGACTAATTTAAACTTTAAAATAAACTGTTCGAATAGAATGTGATATAAACAGTTAAGTAGAATTTGAATTAAAAAAATAAATATTATTTAAACTAAATAAAAATATTATTTTATTTGAAATGATAAATTTATGGAAATAAACTATTCTTAGCACAAACCAGTTTAAAATTTGTAATTACAGAAAGTACGCTGTTATAGTAATGTGACGAAGAATTTTTGAAATAAATTATTATTAAGGAAATAAAGAGGAAGAAAACAAAAAGTGGCCGAATTATATCATTTAATGTGGAAACTAAAGTCTGGATAAACTCAAATAACTTTTAAATGGATAAAACTAGAATTGCGCAACAAATGTTTACCTAAAGTAAAACCATTATACGCTATCATATGTGAATGATTGCAGCACCACTAGTGGAGAAATTGGGAAACTATGAACCCGACCTCAAAGACTACAAGAAATAACGAAAAGCAGTCAAATAAAAAACGAAAAGCAGTCTAATAAAAAAGTGCAGAGCATTTTAGATTTAGTATGAAATGAATGATGCCTTACATGTAAATATCACTTTATTAGAAGCTCTGAGATGCAAGTCTTTCGCTATCCATCACTGGTTAAACACGTCACGGCTTAAATGGCGGAAAAATATCAGTAACAGAAGTGTAGAGGCTGATGCACATTTACTGAAAAAAAAACATAAAACATATAAACAAAATACACATTTTGTAATTAGAAAATCATGTTAAATCTGTCCGATTTGTCCATAGCTGTCAGAAACACGCATCTGCAATCGAGCTACATTTTCGTTTTTGACAGTCAATCAGTATTTGAAATGTTACATTGCTAAATGCTTCAATAATATTGTCTGATAGATAATACATATTGTGTAATGGAAAAATATACGATACAATACAATGCAACACATTCAAGTCATGACAGCAAGCATAAGCTTGATTAAATGCGATATGGTTAAAGCACAGGGTTAAAGACTTGGAAATACATAGTACTGTATTAGGTACATTTTATATGTATGAAAATACAATACATTTGCAAAACATATTCAATAAATGTTACACACAAAGTATTTGCATTTACAACGTTAGTTTTTTCTTTATTTGAGTTTCATAACTGAGTTTTATAACTGATCCTTGGAACAATATAAATATTTGGAAAGCTATCTATTTGAGTTTTCATATAACCCCAAAAGAAAAAGTCGAATGGAGTTGGGACGGATGATTTTTGTGGTCATTCTACGTTATCGCCGTACTTGATGATCCTGTCACCAAAATTATCCATCAAAATTATCCAGTTAGTTTTTTGAGCTCTAAAATAAGGAAACAAGATAGAACAAAAAATAACGGCAAATCATAAAACATAGAATTTAACTTCATTTTCTTTTAAACATAGATTGTATCTTGGTTATATATGTTATTTTTATTACATTCATTCGCCTTATATTGACATATTTTTCTAGGTGATTCGTGATGGATTTAAATAAGTGAATGAATAACGAAATATTTACATTTCAGGGCTTCTAATAAAGTTATTTCAATATGTAAGACATCATTTCGTACTATTTCAAGAATTCTATACATTTTTAAATGTAGTATATCAAAATCTTGGTTCGAGGCTGAAAAAAGTCACGTGGTACCCGTAATTAACCAATAGGTCTTCTAACTGATAAGAAGGGAAGCTACTATTGTTTTACCCCATAAACTGCTTCGCTGCCTGGCGAGGATTTACATTACGTCTACCGAACCTTCCATTCTTTACCCTATAATTTCTTTGGCTGGACCACGTGATCGTGACGTAGATGGAATATCCTCTACTGACTTTTTATCTGTATCTCACTCGGTTTTGGAGCTAGGGTCAGAAACTTTCAGATAGTACCGCTAGGGGACTTCAGTTATTCTAAAATTACAGATTATCGTCATTTTACTACAGTTAGAGACTCGACAATTCTAGTTTTATCCGTTGAAATTTTATTTGATTATATACAGAGAGTTTGTACACTGCATGTTTTGCGCACATCATAAGGTATTTTTGAACAGTCTACATCAAGTATGTATCTGTTTACAAAGTCTCTTCTCATATTCTCTTTTTTCAGTTTAAAAACCTAGTAACATTTAATTGATAATTTAACTGTATAGATATAATAAGCCATATGAAAAGTAACTGGTGTTATAGAGCATTAAGTAAAAATTTTAAAGACTTAACGTAGCAGTATTATTTAGTGTACAGTGTTTTCGTTCAGAAGAAAATTCATGGTGAGTCCTGAATGCTATACTAATGTACATAGCATTAACGTGTAAGCAGTTATATCAAAGTATCCAAAAATTAAAAAAATAACAAGCATAACTGTTATTAAACTAAATTTAGAATAAGAAAGCAAATGCAAGCCACAATATACTTAAATTATTGTCATGTTTTGTAGCATAAAAAAACGTTATAACACAAAGACATTTTTAAATACAAAATAGTTAATACCAATATATTAAAATAGTAATGTTGTGACGAATTTCAGTAAATATCATTCATATGACCTTTAAACAGTAAACACAAGCATTGTAGAATTCATATAATAAAATATTTGAAATTTAATTCGTTTTAAATAACTTTTCCTGTGTATTTCTACATTATATTTGGAATACGCATGGAAAATAAATACACATACACTGATAGCTCGGCTAACTAAGATAATTTATTCCATGATCTTTTTCGTTAGTTGAAATGTTCGTTAATTGAAAAACTACTTCTTGTTCAATTAAAATGAATTGTGGATGAGTTATGTTAACTTTCAAGAAGGGACAAGTATGTCATCATATAGCGTATAGCCGTTGTATTATATCTAGGACCAACATTCATGGTTATAACTAATTCCATTCACCAGGTATTTGAGGCAAAACGGAATTAAGGAATTAATCTGTATAATAATAAAATACATGGATATAATTCTTTTTTATATCAAGTTAAAGACAAAAATATAAACAAATTAAGTACAACAAGAATGAATTTTGTAATAATGCTTACTGATTGTCATTATGGACAAATTATTTTAAATGTTTACATTTTTTCTCTTTATGTTCTCTTTTTTATGTATTAAAATACATTAAAAAAATTCAGAATTCTTTTGGGTTAATTAAACTAGCTCACAATAAAGTTTTAACGTTAAATAACTTGACAAACGTCTTAATAGTTCGCAAATAAAGGAAATTCACATGCAGTATAAAGAGTTTGAAATATGTCTGCATTTTTTTTAACGAAAATTTGTAAAGCTACTAATAGCTATACTAATGGAGAATTTGTATAATTCCCTGTAATAACACACCGCAATTTCGTCAAATTTGAAGTAAACATCTAGTTCTGTACATCAAACAGCAACCGAGCAGTTAAAATATTTACATTTTTTTTCTTATCTAACATAATAAGAAATTCTGTACTTTTCGTAGTAATGCTTCCAGGAAGTTGCATATAAACTTTCATCTCAACATCGAACCGAATATACCCAGAGCCATAAATACTTATGAAAGTGACTATGTGCTTCAGATACAAAAAAGTGAGCATTTCAGATGAAGAGTGACGATTGTTTACAATATCTTCAGTACTTTTTCTTTCATTTAGCAATTTTTGTTAGGGAAAATGTTCTTGAAGAGCAAATCCCCCTTCTGAGAAATGTATTTTACAGTACTACTTCCAATAAATAAATCGCTTTATTGTAACTAGTAAATTTTTTTTTTAAAGTGTCCTTTGTTTTAATTTATTAATAGATTACTTCCATTTTAAATATTTAAAGAAGTAATAATGCAAATTTTTGCATTTATGAGAAAAATATATTAACATCCTCAAAAAAAAAATGTATATGTATAAGATTAACTAATATAAATAGTTAAATTAGTTTAAAATAATAACTGTTATAAGAATGAATCCAATCGCATTTTTATAAACGCTTGTCTACCACTCATGGAAAATTTCATATTACTTAAGATAAAACACAATCCGTAGGAAATCAAAATACACCTTTCTATTTTCTACCATAACATGTTTTTTTTAAATGACAAATCTGAATTTAACAATATACCTCTTCAAAGAAGAAATGCATTTCATGAACACCATGTAACACTAGCTTTTGCGGTTTTCCACTGAAATAAAGAATTTTCGACTCTCTAAATTTAACGAACAGAGTCCCAAACTGGCAATGGGGCACATGATTACCTATCCTTCATGTGTTATTTGTATGATGCACCTTTTTAAGAAACGATCTTCTGAGTATAAAACAATCATTGATGGTTTAAGCATGCTCATGATAAGTTCCATCTAGTTGCTTTTGATATACTAGTAAATTTCTTTTCTCAACTTTTTTTATTCAGTTGGATTGGGACTTATATTCATTTACTGTCAATTTAGTATGGGACAATTCTTTATCTTTATTGTATTGTGTTATTCTTCTGTCATTCTTTTATCATATATCCCTCCCCCCTTTATTAATTTAAAAGCTTTTGAAAGTTCAATACTGTAGCTAATACAAGATATTATTACACACATAATTCTGTTAGTTGCCTACGTTATAGATGCCTCTTATTCATAGTTGTGTACCAATATGTCTCTCTTTCTACTTCTTGATATAAACTTCAAAAGGCTTGAGCTTGACTTGGAGGTTGTAATTTCCTTTTCGTCGATTAATTAGTTCGCTCCCTGGATTGGAATTCCTTATTTATATTAGAATGAACTACCTACAGGGTTAATATGAGCCGTGGTTACCAATTTTGTCTTCATACACTTAAAAATTGAATCTGGCTGCATGTTTCTCCCTCTTCGTATGTTCGTCATGTAGATAAAATCTCAATCTTTCTGTGGACTCGGGTCGATTCCCGCGCCAATACTGTCTTCTCTTTAAGCTTTAATAAAAACTGTATACATTCTATAGCACTATTGGACTATTTTTGAATCTCTCTTCTATGGCCTGAATTATTATGGAACGGAATGTGCTCGATTGTCCGGCTAAATTCGTGGGATTGAAAAGTAAAAATTAATTTTGGTCATAACGATCTTTAAAAACTCCTTACAATGACATTTCTACTCCCAGTGCTTAATTAAATACTTAGAAAATATCTTTATTTAAACTAATTTTGAACTTTGTTACACCTGTATATTATCGAAAAATATGTCAATAATCGTAAAGATTCTGTGCAACTGTCGAACAAGAATTCTAATCCCGAGCTTGCAGTTTTGCTTCTCTATTTCACATTTTGTTTCAAAACTAGAAATTCCTTTCTGTCATTTTTAAACATGTCAACAAAATTAGGAGGCTTTTGAATGTTAAATAAGAGGCGAATAGAAAATAGTCTTTTAATCAAGAATTGCTACTAAGTGTTCCATTGAACAATGTCACTTTTGAACTTCACATGAGAGATGGGTTTTTTTAAAGCTAGAACGTTTTTATGTCTCTTTGTATGAGGTGGATCTTTTCGAAGCTATTTTTTCCTTTAAAGCGATTTATAAAAAACGGTTATAAATTTAGAGCAATTTATAAAGGAAATCGTTTTTTTATTTGTTTTTCCATTATCTTCCTTTTTATGAATATTTTATTCTGTATTGATGTTATTTATTATTTAGATGTTCATAAAAAAATTCTGGGCATTCTTTATTTCAAACTTTTTTTTTTCCTCAGCTCATTTACTCTTACTTCGTCTCTTTAGTTTATAATAATTTATTCCTTCCGCAAAATGTTTCTTTTTTTTCATTAAATTTTGTGTTGTTTACTGTTATGAGTTTATATTTATACCCTTAAGATATGGAAGCAATTACATTTTTATACATTTTATCATAGTGAAAGAAAGTTTTTAATACATACTTGTGTTTTAGATTTAAATTTTACTACTAAATTAGGATAAGAATTTTTATACAAAAGTAAAGTATAGTACGTAATAAAGTGTTAAGGTAAATTCAAACGTTTTCTAAACAATTCTTTGTACTACTTTATTGATCTATTAATAAACATCGTTCGATGGAATCATTATTTCTTTTAACGACACGTTTTATAAGAAAACGTTATTTATTTCTTATATTTTTTATTAACTACAAATAAATATAATAAAATAGTTACTGAATAGTTACTAAATAATAGCTAAATAGAAGTTACTTGATAAAATATTGAGTTTCGTAAAAATATCAAGTCATGTTTAAGAAGTGCAGTTTAAAGAAGAAATAAAAAAGTTTGTTAAAGAAAAGTGAAAAAAAAAAAACACTCGAAACTTTTCAAGTACTTTTAATAAAGCAAACAAGAACTTAGAAATTACATACGTTAGTTTTACATTCAAGGTGAATACATTAATTTCAATATATATATATATATATATATATATTTACATTTTAAAATATGCTTAAAATGTATGATTTTGTACAAAATATGTAAAAAACTGATCGTCGCGAATATTTCGAGTTAGTTGGATAATACGTATGTAAAATAATTCCCATAAATTGCATTATAAATACACATGCATGTGTCGACTAATAAAGGTAAATAAGAAACTAATTGGTATCACTACATAATCTACTGATGATGAAGAGTCTTTAAACAAAGAGTTTAAAAGTGTCCGTGTGTAAGTTTCAAATGTATTGTTGAGCGTGTATGTATACAGAGCATTTTGAAAGTACTTCTAAGGTTAAGACACTAATGCTGTTTTATAAAGAGGTATTATAAAGATGTAATTTAAAAGCTTTAATAATGCTTGTACTTTAATTATTAAAACACTGAGAATATTTTTTCGTAAAAATTTTGTCAGAAATAAGTTTGAAAAAATAACTTTAAGCATAATTTAAAAAAAAGTTTGATACTTTTTGAATGAAACAGACATTTTATTTAATTTTTTAATACATTTATCATAGATTTGTTTGCATAAAAAAATATGTGATTAAACTTTAATTTACATTTAAATTTAGGAATCGTATATAATCGGAGTGTATATCTCTTGATAACAATGCTTCTTTTCAACGTAAATAATAGTTTTTCAGCGTAAATAATAGCTACTTTGTCGGTAATAATAGGAACTTTTATTAGGTTTCGTTAGATATGAAGAGAAAACATAGCAAGTATCATCCTGCCTCCCTATAAGTACATATTTGTTCTCTTCCTAAGACAAATGAAAGAGTAATCACACAATAATAGATGTCAAAATAGAGACGGACATTTATTTAATCGGACGGATAAAGTATTAGAATGGTCATGAAAGTTTCTCAGTATTGACTCGAAATATTTTGGAAAAGTAGAAGCTATCGTGTCTAAAAATGAACAGGTAGTTTATCATTCTTAATCAGCTTTGAAAAAACTGCTTCCTTTAATGTAATTCTACCAATTAAACAAGATTCCTTATGTCGGAAGATGAAGATAAAAATGGATATATCTATTGAGGACATCGATCTATTAATGAGAAAAAAACTTAAGAAATATACAATTTGATTAAACACACTAATCTCAGCAAAGATTGGTTCTTAGATCAATTTTTATTTAGAGAACGTTTCTAAGGATATATCACTATTACCAGAATATCGTTTAATAAGTGTTTTTGAGCATACATATTTAAAAGAAACTTGCTTTTTTAGTTTATAAAAACATCCAGAGTATTTTTTGTTGGAACTTGTGTTAGAAAGAAGCGTTATAGGTAAAAAGCTTATTAGAATAAAAGCTTTATATGGAAAAATCTTTCATAATACACGCATAATAAAATATTATGAAACATTTACATTATGTTTTTTCTCATTCTTAATATAGATAAACAAATAAAAAAACGCACGACAAATGGATGTATATATAATCAGGTGTTTAAAGTATTCGGAGAAGTCAAAAAAATTTTACATCATTGACTTTAAAATGCTTGGAAATTAGTGTTCTACAAAATGAACCTCCTTTTAAATTAGCAGTGTAATAAACTGTTTTCGTTACTGTAGTTCTATCAAATACAAGATATCTCATGTTAGAATATAAATATAAAATAGATATATTTATTCGGTATATTAAACAATTAAGAAGGAAAAGCTGGAGAAATATACAGTTTGATTAAACACATTAATCTCAACAAAGATTGGTTGTGAGATCTATTTTTATTGTGAACACATTTCTAAGGAAATATGATTATTACTAGAATAAAGTTTAACAAAGTTTTTTGTTAATTGAAACATATTTAAAATCTTGCTTTTGCTTTTTTATTTTATAAAAACATCGAGAATATTTTTGGTAGGAACTTGTGATATTATAGCTTATTAGCTGTATATCTTATTAGATAAAAAGAGCTTTATTATAATAATGTTTTCATAATATACGAAGAAAAACACATTATTGAACATTTACCACTTCTTTGTCCTCCTCTTAATCTAGATAAACAAATAATCAAACTCAATAATAGATGTCTAGAAGAGTAATTAAAGGTTATCTTTATTTATTCACTTGAAAATGCTCGGAAAATTGTCTCCTTCAACATGAACATGTAATTCATTATTCTAAATTAGCATTGTAAATAACTGTTTTCGTTTCTCTAACTCTGCCAATCAAACAAGCTGTCTCATTTTAGAAGATAAAAAAAAATTAGTATATTCATTGCGGATATTAATCAATTAAGAAAGACTTGTGGAATATATAGTTTGATTAAACACATTAATCTTCGCAAAGATTGATTGTGAAATTAATTAACCTCTTTTTGGGAAAGTTCAACATATAATTTTGTGCGCAGATATAAAAAAGAGATTATTTAATATCTCCTCTTGTAAAACTAATTTGAATATTACAACTGTAATTTTACTGCAAAAAAAGAAATATGCATACATTGCTTGTGAGCTAGATTCTTTGACTTTTTAAATAACGTCACTGTAATAACTCATTAAAAATACACATGATGACAGATACATATGTAAAATTCCTTGTAAGTTAACAATGTTTAACGATTGTTTTATAAAATATACATATTTTCATTGGGTATATATTTTATCTTGTAAGGTATACCAAAAATTGAAACGCATTTTAATTGTTTACCTGTTGGAAATACGTAGGAAATGTAAACTGCAAAAGTGTTCAAGAAAAGGTGGCAATTTTGATTATGTTGCTAGAGAAATTATGGTACTATTTTCCAAACAGTTTTGAAAGTGTTAAAAAAATTGCCTGCCGGTTTCTAATGCCGAAAAGCTTCGAAATTCCATAAAATTCAACGTATTATAACTCGATGAGTTTTGCTCGTAGAAGAATAGAATTGTTTCAGTTTTACTTGTCAGAATAGAGAAAATATTTTTCTAAATATAACTTTCATGACTCAAGGACCGTATTAAAAATTAAAAAGTGTATATTTTACAAAATTAATGGTAAGATTTTCCATCAATATAATCTTAACTGCTACCTTATATTGAACACTTTGCAATTTACTTTACCTACGTATCTCCAATGGGCAAAAAATTAAAGCGCGTTTCAAATTTTTTGGGACACCCTATATTGTCTATCAAGAAGGAAAACATTCAGAAATGTAGAGTTTAACCAGACAGATTAATCTCAATAAACCTTGCTTGGGTAAATTCATTTATTTTATTTTGTGAGTTTTAAACAAGTACAGGGTGATTTTTTTTTAAAGTTGTGAAAGTAAATCCCTATAACAAAAGAACCACTGATCCAAATGACCTGAAATTTCATCAGTATGCTCCCTAAGCAATGGAGATATTTTAGGAGTGATTAAAAAAATTAAAATCGCACCGACAGATGGCGCTGTATATGCAATAAAGTCGGGTTACGAGTTTTCACACGACACACGCATAGTGGCATTAAAACGTGAAGCACTCACACCTCGGGGTCATTATTCTACGAATATCATCGCAATGACTGTGCCATCGACGGACCGTGCGTTGTTAGTGAAACTGCATTATCAGAATAATAACAGAGCAGAAACTGCTCTTGGGAGATTTAGGACACATAAGAATTTAAGAAAAGGTCCAATGACGACAGAAGGCCTACGGAAGATGGTTTCTCAAAGTTCCGTCCATTGTTTTTCTCCCACTGACGATATTATTTGTTTCTGCTAACTTACAGCACCATCTGTCGGTGCGATTTAACTTTGCTTTAACCACACCTTAAAAATTTCCATTGCTTTGGGAGCATACTGGTGAAATTTCAGGTTATTTGGATTAGTGGTTCTTTTGTTATAGGGTTTGACTTTCACAACTTTAAAAAAAATCACCCTGTAGTTCACAGGAAATTTAATGATAAATTTGCAAATATGTCTTTTTGTAAAGTTTATTTGAATAACATTATTACTTCATGCAGATATTTTACTGAAGAAAATGAATTATATACTATAGTTTGTTTCTAAGTGAGTGACATTCTATAATGTTTTAATTTTTGTGCCTGTATTAACTCAATTCAAGTACATGTATTTCCACATATGGAATAGATGTAGAATTTAATCGCAAGTTATAGAAATTTAAAAGTTTCTTTAAAATGAAAAGATATACTCATCGGGTATATTATTTAATTAAGAAGGAAACTTTTACGGAATATGTACTTCGATTAAGCACTTTAATTTAAACACAGATTTCTTGTAAGATTAATTGCCCCTCATTTTGAGAATTTTCAACGTATATCTTTCGCACAAAGATTGATGATAAATTTGAAGTTACGGTTTCTGGTAAAGTTAATTAATTTGAATTACATTATACTGTGTATATTTATTTTGGTGAAGAAAATTAATTACAAATAATTTGTTCATATATGAGTGTGTTTCTATAACATTTTAATTCATATAAATGATAATAACTCATTTCAATTATATATATTGATACATATAAATATAAATATAGAAATGACGTGTAAGTTATGAAATTGTTAAAATTAATTTAAAATATTTTGTTACATGCAGCTATTTTAAAGCGCAAAGGAAACATTAATTTTGGATTTATTTACTCTCGATAATGCGTTATTCATTTGTTTGTTTCGCATTGATAGTTCTACATATTATTGTTTTTATTATTGTATTGACTATTTTAAATGAATTAAACTCTTTACGGTTTTTACGATGACTTTGTTAATATAACATTTGGTTTCAATGTGAAACATTTGAGACATATAAATATCAATATAGAAATAATGTTCAAGTTTTAAGGTTATTTTTAAATGATATCTTGTCACGCGCACATGCACATGCATATTTATACGGATATTTATATGTATCAATATCTATTTACATTTAAATATAAATTTATATTGATTTTTGATTATGACATATTGAATAACTAATTATGTACATGCTGATGTTACAGAGAACTCAATGATATTAATTTAGTTATGAGTTTAATATTGTAACTTCTTGAAAAGTTTCATAAATTATTGTGCTTCAAATATAAATAAAAAATCGACTTCATTTTCTCTTCCCTAAAATTTAAAAAATATATCGCAAAATTTATGAAATGATTTTTGAAAATGTAGGAAGATTTATACTAAATAGTTATCAAATTAATTAGAAAAGTCGAGCGTATGCGAAAGTTATGTGACCTATGTTCCTATGTAAAAAATGACAAAAAAAATAAATCATGAATTTTTAGAATAAGAACAAAATTACACTATCCTGTGTCCAAGGCGGAATCTATCCAGACCGAGAGAAATTCCCGTCCAAAGATAGAGTTTATTGCATTGAAAAGCGTTCTGCGGGACTTTAAAAATTTTCTGTGTTAGAAAGAGTTTTGTTTTACACAGATTCCACCTTACACACAGTTTACTTACAAGTTATACAATAATCTTGATTAAAATTTTAAAATTTGCTGAAACATTTGGATATTTCCTGCTGTTTATGTTTTGGTAGTAGAATATCCAATTGAAATGGCAGATCAAAAAGAAAAACTGCGACAACAAATAACAATTTTATAGTAAATGGTATCAGCATCAGTGTATTATTGGTAATAAATATAATATTTATAATTTGTTTTTTAAACACTGTTTCTCAGAAAGTGATAATTTTAACTGTACAATGTATTAATACATCATAAATAAACCATTTTAAACTTATTCAAGTACCGAAAGAGTAATATTTAGCGGAGGAAAGAGAGGGGCGATAGGCAATGAGAATGCTAATAATGAGACACAGATTTTCATCTGGAGTTGTCGATTGATTGAATGGCTTAAATTGCCACATATGATATGAATATAGGGTCCCTCATCGGATTTTAACTGGATTTTTCCAGCTACGGCCAAAGCAGAGATTTCTAGTATAAACATCTAACGATATAACAAGTTATTTTTTAGATCAGAGGCTTCAACATCAATTTTGCAAGACATTTCAATTTTCCTCTCACTTTACATAGTAATATGTAATATCTTGAATCCGCAATTAATAATTTTAGATTATTTGTATATTTCTAAGCATGTAAGATTTACCAAAGATTCAGGAAATCTAATTTAAAGAATGTCAAACTAGGCCATGTCAATTAAGCCTGATATTATTTAATTTTCTTTTACTAATATTTTATGAAATTCATTTGCTAGGCAACCGTTAAATCAAAACAAGACGAAAAAAAATGGCATACGTATTGTGAAATATACATTATTATTGTAAAAATGTTTAAGGAAAATCTTTTATATTTTGAACATATGCACACAACTTCATAAGAAATAATACATAGAGTTGTGAAAGGGCAAAAAAAATAGTGAATTTTTATAAACCGATTTGATTAATTTAAGACATCGCACAGCAAAAAGCTAGTATCCCTAAAATGTAACATTTAAATCAACTAAATATGCTATTCCCATTTCAGTGAAATGGGAATCTGACAAATGGGAATCTTCTGAATTTCAACAGAGAAGCAATAGGATGTTCCATATTTTTCGAACGAATGAACCAAAATTAATCAAAAAGTATATAGCTAATTCCGTGTAGCTCACCAACATACTTATCTAATTGAAAGATAATCAGATGCATTTTGTGGTATTTATCGCGAGATATACATACAAATACAAACAAGCAGACAGACAGAAACACTTAAACTGTTTCGGTTCTCCGCAATAAGTCTCAACTGATATTTCGGTAATTACATATTAGATTCCAAAATGTAGGGCAGCAGTGTTCAATGTTCAATGCTCTTTGAACACTAATAAATACTGTGCTTTCATAAAGAAACAAATAGACATCGTGACAGGAGCACAAATGAAAATATTAGTGTTAAAAAGGGTAGACAGCTGTTTCGTATCTTCTACAGCTTCATCATCAGGGCAATTGCTAAAATTACAGAAAGGTTATATACATTTTATCCTTGACCGGGGGCTGTAATGCTTGCACCCTCTATGTTTTTATGTCTTTACATTTGTAATTTCAAACATTGCACTAATAATGGAGCTGTAGAAGTTATGATACAGCCACCTGCCTTTTAATAGCAATAATATCTACATTTGTACGTTGTCTATTTTTTTCTTAATATAACGACACAAAGTTCAGTCCTCTCATTGTAACTCTAGTTTCATCTTCACCCGTGATAATGTATTGTGACATTAAATTTTATATAAACCCCATGCATACATTCATCCACAATCAATAGAAAAATAAAGTTTTTCAACCTTAATTTATTTTCATGGATAGAAACCGATAAAACATTTCATGGCTTTTAAAATAAAGTGAGGATTTTATGCGATTATATATGCATATTTTCATATTTAAATATGAGAATATGAAAATCTCGATTCTTTAACTTTGAACAGTTGTAATCTGATAATAATAAAAGGCTTTTCGCTTATGCTATCTAAATTCATATTTATATTGTGTATAACTATTACATCGCACTTCCTTTGTTTAAAAAAAGAAATAATCTGGTAAAATGAAAAGTGTGTTCTTGTCATATCTAAATTCACATCGATATTGTTTTAATCATAACAGAAGTTCTTATTCTTAAGCAGAAACTGTAACGATAATAATAATAAAAACAATAATAACGGTAATAACAATAATAACAGTAATTGTTAATACATTGTTTCAACTTTTATGTGAAATATGTATTACTATATTTATATAACTGTGATATCTTTCTATCTGCAACACAACATATAAAAATATAACATTACGATAAAAATTGAATAAAATCATCTGTGTTAGAAGATAAACACATTATATTAGGAAAAACAAATCAAACTATATAGATAAAGATTTATAAATCATAGGCAATTTTGTTCTGTTTTATTTCGATTTTTATCGTCTTTCTGTTTTATGTTAACTTTAACAAAAATTACAGTGTTTTTTATAAAAGATAATTTTGGGCATTATATTTTGTGATGCGTCTTATTCTATTTATTTAGTATTATCGATTGTAAAAGAAAGTGTGTAATTACATTTAATTCTAACTTAGAGTTATTTTTTTTAATCTGGAGTTTGCTAAAGAAAAAAAAAATTGTATATTTATACAAAATAATACGATAATATTAACCCTCTGAGCGTTTTGAAAAAGGGTAAAATTGTAATGTTGTTTTCTCTACATTTTTTTTAAATGCTAAAAAAATATGATTCTTTCAGCATTATAAATAAAACTTAATTACAAATATGAATGTAATCCTTGAGAGTATTAATCATTCTTCAATGTTTTGAAAATTCATTAAATCTATGGAATTATATTATCTTAAATATTACATATATTGCAGTGAAACCTGGAGCTTAGTGAACGGAATATTACGTTCCACACGCTTAGAGGATTAAAAAACACCCAGAGGTTATTTTTTTACTGCAATGCACAGTTAAAAACTATCAGCTTTGATTATAGCTTAAGATAATTTCCACAATTTACTTACCGACTTCCAACAGAAGAGGCTAAGTTCATTTGGATGTTTTTTTACGCATGGAAACGCATAAATTATTTTGATCGGTTGTTCCAATGTTCATGATTATTTTTTTTTGTGTGTGGAAAAGACTTAGTTATGAGTTATTAGTCGTCCCATATAGATTTCAAAGGATCCAAAAACGATATAGTACAGGACAAATAGGGTATGACAATAGTAACTGGTGTGCACGGACAAAAATTTCGAAATAATCTCGTTTTGTTACGTCACTAGAAATGAATATCCGATATGTGTCACCAAATACAAAAGTTGTTTTACAATGTTTTGGGGGACAAACAGGAGTGGGATAATTTTGAAAAACTCAACTTGCCTGAACTAGGTCGAGTAGAGCATTCTTTTCCATGTTTGCTGAATAGAATTGCGCACCATTCGCAAGTAAAATATCATAATTTTATTTTATAAATAAAAAGTCGAAATACGCTTCATCAAAAAACACAATTTTATAACATATATTTACGTTCAAAAATATATTCTTTATATCTTATTGAAATATCTGAAACTTATTAAATGTCCTCAAAATAGGAATCATCAAAATCAGGTTACCTGAGTCTTCTTTAAGGTAATCGAAGTCATCAAAATGAACTTTAGTTAGCACCGTAACTTCTTTTTCATTAAAAAGTGTATTGCAGCAGGCTAATCCTTTACAAATTTATCAAAGTGTAGAACACATTTTTCCGTTTTTCTTGCACTGAGTTGATGAACAATGTCTTTGTAAGAAGCTTGGTTATTTCGTCAGAGACAGGAGGTAAAGTAGTCCAAGAACTATAAGTGTCACCGTCTTAATTCAACCAGCACCAGAGTTCGGGTTTAAATTTATTTTCAAGACAATTTTGGATTTTATGGTAGATCCTAAATGAATGTTACAGTATAATACTAACAGTAGCACGGAGAAGGTATTTTAAATTGAATGCATTCATTTTCAGACAGGTCTGAAATTAAATGTAATTAAGTCCATCGAGAGTGAGGTTTCTTGCCTCAGCTCCGTAGAGATGAAGAAACAAGATTTCACATGCTTTCTTCACTTCTTCAGCCGTTGCATTCGTCATATTGAAAGCGTCAACACATTCCATCAAGGCAGTGTCACTAGCTTCTGAAGTCATATGTCATACCCTTGTCGTGAATGGCACTAGTTTCACACCAGGTTCCACCATGTGGAAAGAGGATGTGTGCTTCCATGCCAATTGTAATGTGTGGAAGAATACATTGACCACTTCACATGCCCTATTTGAGTTTTAATAGGATGTTCAAGCGCTGTAAGTGTAATTAGGATTACCAGGTCATGTATGTTTCAAGAAATAATGTTTTTAGTAATTGCTGAGACTTTTCTACAGTTGTGTGAATAATTAGCACATGTGCATCTTCAAAATACTGTCTTATCTCGACGTTATTGTTTTGAAGTATTAGTAGACAGCAGGATGAGCAATTGCTGCTTGTTTTTCATCATTAACTCAAAACCGTTTTTGATTACTACAAATAGGAGTATTTGCTGAAATCTGAAACTGTGTGGTACCTGCTTAACTGTTCACTCTTTACCGTACGATATGGGTCATCATAATCATCGAATACCAGTGTTATGAGTGTTTTTGAAGCCATAAAATTGCTTTTCACGCAGTTTTTGTATTGCATGCTGATGTCATTCTAAGTTTAGTTAAGTGTTCTTGCTCCACTTAACAGCATGCAGTAGGTAACAACCATCAACAACAAAAACTTCAGTGCGACTCAATTCGCATTCATCAAGAATGGTAAATTCATCATACAACGCTGACTTTACATTTTTCTGCATTATGGAATACGTAAACAGATACAGAGTGTACAATAAGGAGGTAGATAAGAAAAATAAAGTCAGAAGTTGGAGGAAGTTGTATTAGATAATTAGGGGGAAAAAAGAAAAACAATTTTGTAAATTGCAAAAATTTAATAAAGGCTATTTATTTTTTAATACAACTATAAAACTATTCGCATAATTATCTGCATAAGATGGCAGTAACTTCGTACTCGCTACACGGATAGAATATTAAAAAAAATAAAGGAACACCTGGACCGGGAACTTGGCGTAACTCTTTCTAATTTTATGTACTTGGTTCTCTTCAAACTCCAACCCTCCGCATCTTTATTATCCCGTTAAGGGACTCCAACTCTCAAGAGATAACGGTAGTCCTTGGATAAATGGAATTAATGCAATGGTCCCCTGTTCTTTTACATGAATTTCGTAACACCTGAACATAACATTTGGGGCTCTTTACAAGATTTTGACAACTCTGGTTCGGATTATCAATTTATTACCCTTCGAATCACTGAAAGATCAAGAGGGCTTGTTATGTGAATGCATGGCGTTTAAAAGAAAAGTAATGAAGTCGTTCTCTCTCATAAAGTAGTTATTTCAACTTTTTATTCAAAAAACCTGTCGTAACTTTCTAACAAAAAAATGCACGAACTTACGAATGATGTCATTCGATTTAGCATTAAGAAATACATGGAAAACGATACCGCACTTGATCTAGTTCAAGATAGTTGAGTTCTCCAACGTTGTCCCCAGTTTACTCCCCAAAAATTGGTATAACAACTTTTTTATTTCCGTACTCGTCGGATCTTTATTTTTAATGCCAAAACGACGTTCTCTCTAAATTTTCGTGAATGTACACGATTTGTCGTCTATTACGCATTTTTTAAAAATCTATTTTACCTGTACTAGTTATGTTTAAGTAACATTAATTAATTTTTCAATTAATTTTCAACAGTGAAATTCACCCGAAATCATTGAATAATAAACATGTGAATTTTTTACATTGCTACTAAGCGTAACATATTTCGCTTTGTCGATTTACTATTAGTTAGCAGTGTAAAAATTCACATGTTTATTTTTCTAGTTATGGTTATTATTTTAATTGTTTATTATTCTAGTTGGTCTGCCTGTCTGATTTCTTGTCTTTTTTTTTACTTTATAGGCTCCAATTTTCGCGAAAATTAAAAAGCCATCCTGAAATTTGAATATTGTATTAAAATACGTAGTATTAATTAATTGAAAATTAGTTTCTAACATCACTTATAGATATTTTACTTGAGTAAAAAGTTCTTGGACAGAATGCACTGATTACTTTTGGATTTTTCTTTCAATGTCCATGTTTAAGGAAAGAAATAGCATTGATCAAAGTAATTTTAATTATTCAGAATTTACTGATTCTTTTCAGAAATTTTCATCGTATACAAATCGATGTGTTGTGTGTAATTCTAAACAAAGTACCTGTTACATCTATACTTAATGATTAATTCCGCCGGATTTAAGTCGTCTTTAGTAGCTTCATTAAATTTTAATTATTCCGTTGATTAATTTTGTTCCAAAATTTGAACTAGTACAGTTTTGTATAAGAAGTTAAAGATTTATCTGACTTTTATTTGCATGAATGATACACATGAGTGAATGCAATTAGCTGTTTAAAAAATTTTCTTTCTTGAAAGAAAGATTTTAACTTTTCTTCAGTCTTTATTTAATCATTTGAATATTTTTTTCTTTTATAAATAATTAATATTTATACGTAAAGCGTATTTAACCCTTTGGAACATAGAAGTTGCTTTTTTTTATTTAACAAAAATACATGGTACTCTAATATTTGTAAATTCTATAAAATTTATAAAAGTTATAGTCATAGTCAAAAGTGGTTTGGTAAGATAATTATTATTAAGAAGATTTTTTACGGTATAAAAAGCTATGGTATTCATGAAAATGAATGTATGTTCTCTTTCTACTGCAGTTTTTATTCAAATGCTTCGAGACTGTAGGGTAATGTAAAGCATAAGAAATAATAATTTGAGCAATTTCATTCTTATATTTGTCTTTTATAATTGCTTAATTTAGCTTTTAGCTTCTGGCTTATTCTGTTTACACTTCTTAAAACCACTGAAAAGAAGGGTTGTGAAAAACCCGGGTTTTATAAAAAAACCCAGCACGGGTGGGTACACGGGCTGCTACCTACTACAACCCTGCTGAAAAATAGAAAGTGGTTTTTCACATGTGATTATCGCTTTTACATTCGTTTTATATGCAGGTTAACGCATGAAGGTCAATATATCAATAATTTTAATCCAGATGTATAAATTAAAAAACTTTTTCCCTAATACTAGAATAAAATGTAGAAATCTCCTCACACATACTCAGTCTGTAAGTCTGTTTGTGCGTTGCTACATTATCATGCAAAACGTACTGCATCTATTTTAATATTGTTCTGTCCTCTAAAAAACCCATTTTTTGAAATTCTATCTACATAAAGTCTAATAAAGAATTTAAAACAATTAAACATGGCCAAATTTTCACAGCTTGTTCTGACCAAGATTTTAATGAGCATTTTACATTCTATCACTTTATTACAAAATGGCAGCCAATTAAGCGAGAATAATTAAAAAAAAAAAAAACTATTTTCCAAAACATAACCCATGTCACCTGAAAAACACCCACACCTGACATAATCAGTTAATAATGAAACATTTTATTACATATTAATGGTTTAACATAAAAAATAAATAAAAATTTAGGTAGATCGTCCTAAATTTCTATTATAACAAGAAAATCTGTAAAAATGAAGCTCTATTTTGCCAGAATAATACAATTGTTAGTTTTAATTATTTTTTAATTAAATAAGCACTCTTTAGGTATTTTTAACTATTTATATTATTATAATTGGTGCATAAAAACAGAACAAAACAAAAAAAATTGCTTTAGTGAACTATTTAATGTAGTACTAGGGTGAGTTTTTTTAGGAAACATTTCACTGTGGGTTTTTTTAGAGGGCAGCACAATACGACTTTCATTAGAACAAAGATTGAATAATAGATCGAAAACTGCAGTGACTATTGCAATGTTAGCCAAGTTTTTTCTAAAAAAAGGAAGTTATTACTTGCACTAAAGTACATCGTTCTTGTTTTTGGAATTACTAGTTCTTTAGAGGCTTTGGTTTCAACATTGTGATTTTATTTAAAGAAAACGATACCTACAAAGAAATGACTGAATATTTAATTTTTAGAGTACGATATTAGATTAATTTTAACTTTGAGATAATTAGAGAAACTATTATAAATAATTAGTTTAATTACGTGTGTATTTTAAAGATTTTTATTATCTTTATGGATATTGAAAGTAACGTGAGTAACAAGTACTTTTATAATTCCCTTGCTTCTCGTATTAACGGAATTAGACTGTATATTATTCAAAACAACGGCACTAGATGTATTAATTGACATTCAAATTTAGATGAATTGGATAAAATATTTATTTTAATTTTCAAAATATTTTGTATTATATAATATTTTAATTAAATCGAGTTTACGCCAAATTTGTCTGCAAACACTACTTGGGGACGCTACTGGAATCGGGTCCACAGCCAATCAGCGTAACTTAGTTTGACACAAAATTAATTCCGTTGTGATATATATATATATATATATATATATATATATATATATATATATATATAACCATTTTTACATATATATTTTAACACTTTTAAACAGTTAAAAAATAACTAAGGTTTAGAGCGAATAGTTCGTTAAATGAATGTGTTTCGATTTTATGATTGTCTTCTTATAATCGCCGATTATTTCCGATTCCATAAATCCTTTAAGTGAACTCGTCTGTGATCCTATTGAAAACAGTAATTATTTTTCTCTATCAAGAGACACATACGTGATATCTAAGATAAAACATATAATAACATCAACCTTTACGGAAGCAGTTTAACTTCCATGTTCAAACATAAAGAAATAGCAGATAAAACCCGATACTGTAAAAGCCGCTCAGAGTAAAAAATTTTTTTTGTATTTTCTTTAACGAAATACTATTTGAAATCAGTGTTGTTCAAAATATGTTTCGTAACAATAAAAACCATAACAAAGTAAAATGTAATTCTTTAATGTACGTGCTATAAAATAAATCTGACCACCGAGTCTAAACTGTAAGACAGATTTTGATACCAAATAACATTAAACATATTTAATTCAAATCTTAGTTTCTAGCACTACTAGAACTACTACTGTCAGTATTACTACAGGGGCATTTCTATTATTACTTTGACAGTGTATATGTATAATATTGTGGGTAGCAGTGTATTTTAGTAATTTAGTATGTGGTAATGTATATTATATATATAGAGAGAGGAACTTCAGGATTATGGAAATAGTCGGGTAATATGGAATACTCAGGTTTCTCTTTGGTAACTTGCTTTCAACAAGCGACAATAGCATTAACAGCTTAAGCACGTTCTCAGAGTACCTCTTACAGCGCGTCGTTCGTCGGTTGGCGTCAGAAAGTGCTGTGTGAATAAATATTTGTTTTCTGTGTTTGGAAAATTTCAGGACGTAAGTTTTCAATACTTTTTATTCATTAGTAGAAATAATATTTTAACATTGAAACTATTGTTGATGTACACCCAAATAGTAACAGTTTTTCATATTAAATGCTATAAAGTAAATCTAATGATCTAGTCTAAATTGTATGATAGATTTTGATACTAAATACGTTAAATATATTTAATTCAATACTTAGTTTCTAGTACTATTAAAATTACTACTATTAGTAGAACTACAGGTGGTATTTGTTTTATTACTTTGACAGCGTATATGTGTAATATAGCGTGTGACAGTGTATGTTAGAAATTTTGAGTGTGGCAGTGTATATTCGTTATACAGTATGCCTACTAAAGTCCCTTGTCACCCCCTTTACTTCGGAACGGCTGCTGCTATGTTCATAAAAGTGGTGACTAGGTATAGTAAAGTAGCCATGCGCTACTGAATGAAATTGCCTACGGCGCCACCTGGTGAAACTGCGGAGTTAGCATTCCTATCTCGAAAACGGAAAGAGATAGGGAAAACAAGTGATTTACAAAGTTGTAGAGCATCATCGATTTAGCACAAAAAACACCTTGTGGACATTGATGCGAAGAATAGAACGGTTAAAACGCGCATTTGTTTTTTCGTGATTTCCTACACTGTGATGTGACAAAACGATCTTTGAAAAAAAAAACAGTTATGAAACAGCAGGTGTATGCGATTCCTCCACAAACATTGCAGGATCTTAAACGACGCATTACAAACGCTTGTGCCAACGTGTCATCATCTATGCTCTAACGTGTGCTACGTGAAATTCAAACAAGGATCCAAATGTGCATTGCAACTGATGGTGAGAAGTTTTAACATCTAAAATAACGGTATATTATTATAACTAGTTTTTTTTCTTTCTAAGATCGTTTTGTCACGTCGCAGTGTAGGATATCACGAAAAAACAAATGCGTGTTTTAACCGTTCTATTCTTCGCATTAATGTCCACAAGGTTTCTTACTAAATCGATGATGCTCTACAACTTTGTAAATCACTTTTTTTCTCTATCTCTTTCCGTTTTTGAGATAGGAATGCTATCTCCGCAGTAACCCACCAAGTGACGCCGTAGGCGGTTTCATTGAGTAGCGCATAGCTACTTTACTATACCTAGACACTACTTTTATGAATATAGCCGTTCCGAAGTTAAGAGGGTAGCAAGGGACTTCAGTGAGCATACTGTATATACAGAGTGTGCAAAAAACATAGACTTCGGCTTTCATTCCTTAAATATTGGTCATAGACATATATTATAAATTGCAAAGTTACATAAAAAAGGGTACAGAATTTTATGAAATCGATTAAAATTTTCAGGGCGGCGTATATTGGTTATAGATATATATATATATATATATATAATATTAGTGTTTTTATTTTCAAATTGTTGTATAGTGAATTCATAAGATGAATAGAGTTAAAAGGGGAAAAAGTAATAAAAATCTCCTTAAATTTATAAAGAATTTCAATTTTATGACTTTTGTGAATGATTCCTGAAGTTTTAGAAAATTAATATGTCAATATTTTCTTCATGGCGTCTATAGTGATTTATGTATTAAATATAATGCTATTTAAATTTTTTAAATTGTTTATTGAAAGATGATAATCTTTTTATTACTAAGCCACCTCGAATGATTAGATATGGAATAATTTTCTATGAATATTTTGAGTTGTGTAAATCGAGTATCATTCCAGGAACATCCAGAAGGATCTGAAAATTTAAGGTAAGGCTTACAGATTCCGAAAATGTAACCTGGTTATATATGTTGAGTATAATACAAGATCATCATGTATATTATTTCTGCTGTCAAGATCCCTTTTTCTAAGAAAATACAAAACGCAGAACGACGAATGAGATAGCATATCAAAGAATTTTGAACAGGCTTCTGACATAGCACACTTAACAATTCGTTAAAACATGTTTTTGAATAAAAATTGTAGTTAATTAAAAATTAAATCGGCATTGTTTTCTTAAATGAAACGAAAGATTTTCTCAAATCAGTGTTGCCACCAAAATAAAATATAGCATTATCAGATGGCGTCATCCTATAATGCAATTGAAATACGATTGTTAATTTATTTCTTGCGCGTACTTTTTGAAAAATATCGAGCTTTTAATTGGGATTTTTAAAAATTTTTACGCGTGCGTCAGCTATTTTTATTTGTTTTCTTTTTTTAATCTTGGTTGTGTATATTCACCAGTAGATTGCGTAATTTAAGGATTATCTTCCTTTTAAATATACAGCTCGTTAAGATTCACAAAAATTATAAGTATTTATTTTTTAATACTTCATTAACCTGTTAATACACCAGCGAAGTCTGACGTTACTTAAATGGCTGCTGAACCACAAAGTTTGAACATCCCATGTTAAGTTCCGGCACATATGTCATATACGCACCACATTGGCAAGATTTTTTCCCCCGCCAATTTGACGAAAATTTTGTTTTTGAATATTAGTTACAAATAACATGCAATAATAGCACGTGATTTTTTATTTAAATATAAAAATAAAATAACGTAATAAATGAAATAGCTTCTATTCTTTAAAAAAAGGAAATAAATATAACTAAATGATAGTTTGATATCTATACTAATAAAAGAAAGTTTCGCTCTGTGTGTGTGTGTGTGTCTGTTGGCTATGGCTAGGAAAATCTAGCCTACCTAGAAGGCTGCAATTTTAGATTTAGGTAGTCCAAACCTTCTCCTGGTGCACCATTTTAATATTTTGAAAATTAAAGTAGTTATCAATTAAAAACTGATCAAAGATCATAAATAAAAAAGTCATTATTCTGAAGCTAGCTGGCGCATGTGCAGAAACCAATTTCCGTATCTTCCGGAACAGAAGAAAGAAAGCAGAGAACATTTCGTTTTTTTTTAAAAGTATTTCTAAATTCGCCATGGACAAACGGCTAAAAATACGGAAAAAAGCCTACATATTCTAAAAGGACATACTTTTACGTCTCGAACGATCTGGTTGGTTTGAAAAAATTTTACATTTAACCGTTTAAAAAAAAATAATCAAAAAGCATCGAATTCATGTTTTTTATTTTCTCCCGTTTTCCGAGTCTTGCATCTACCGGAATACAAAAGATATGGAAAAACGAAGGTCACCAAATTAAAGAACTGTCTTTGTCCTTTTTAAAGCCACCTTTGGTTTTAAAAAATGCAAAAATTAACCCTTCGAAAAAGTATATTTTCTGTATGCCGTTTTGCGATTTTTGCGATTTTGGCAATTTTCAAAAATTTGCATCGGCGATTCAGAGACAGGTACGGAAAACTAAAAATACCAGACAATATCTACATTTATTCCTTTTTCGACATCTGTATTTGTTTTTGAAAAATACGAATATTAACCCTTCAAAAAATCACGTTAACCCTTTCGAAAACGTTTTTAACCGTAAGTCACGTTCGCTTTTTTTAACTATTTCTCCTATCTTTAAAAATCCGAATTGGCGTTTATAAACAAGATACGAAAAACTAAAAATACCGTGCCTAATATATATCCCTTTGTTTTTTAAAATCTGGTATTCGTTTTGAAAAAAATTAATTTTAACCCTCTGAAAAAAATCCTTTTTAAAACTCACTCACGCGAATTTCCTTTTTTTGGTCCAGATTTAAAAATCGGCATCGACTCGGGAAATGCAAGTACGGACAAACAGTAGACCCCAGATTATAGACACGTTCATTTTCTTCAAAATGCATGGTTGGGTTTTAAAAAATATCTACATTAACCCTTTAGAAACCGATCGATAACGTAACCCACTTTCGCGATTTCCGCTATTTTGGCAATGTTTACCCGTAGTTAAATTTCAATTCTACTAGGAAATTTGATTAGGTCAAGTGTTCTGAAAAGGCCTCTTCCAGAACAGACTGCGCTCCCTGGCGGTGGAAAATGGAACTATAGGAGTATATCTGGTTCTATGGACCAGATTACGACGGGGTTTGGTTTAAGTTTCGTATAGAACAGATTATTAATATTTTTGGCCCGTGCAACGCCGGGCGGGTTAGCTAGTACATAATAAAAACAATTTATAGAATTAAAATAAAAAATAAAAGTAAATAAACAGCAATATAAACAAAATAACCGGGTTACCATGTGAGGCATAAAATTGCCATTTTGTTGCAATTGCGCTAATGTGGTGCGTATATGACATCTGTGCGTAAGTTCCCAGAGGCTTGCAAAAAAGTGGTGTACCAAATATTGATTTATATATTTAAGACATTTCTGGAACAGTTTTGCAAAATCTGAGGAAATGCTTGCATATGAATTCATTAAACGTCAGATTCAGTGTTCAATTTTTTTACATTTTGCTTTTTTTTCAGTATAGGATTCTTGGCAACCTAAAGAAATGACCTTGGCGAGAGAAGAAAATTTGACAAAAACTGTTCTGGCAATCTATTCCCATTTTCTTATACACGAATAATCATCATATATATTATTTCTGTTTTCATCATCTTTTTTTCTATGCACATACAAAACATACAGCGATGAATGAGGTATCATTCGAAAAGTTTTTGAACACGTTTCTGAGATAGTACACCCACATTTTGTTAAAACGCGGTGTTTGATTTAAAAAAAATCAGTTAATTAAAAATTTGTGCTAAAACGTACCAGGAAATAATCTCAAAGATTTCAGTGCGAAAGATTCGCATGGGTCCTTCTGGTCATGTATAATTATTCTGTTATCAACAGATCTTTTTCTATGAATTTACGAAGCACAGAACAACAAATGAGGTATCATTCGAAAGATTTTTGAAGCGGCTTCTAACATAGTACACTCACATTTCGTTAAAAAATTATTAAAATTTGCTGATAATTAAAAATTAAATAAGCATTATTTTCATAAATGAAATGGAAGGTTTTTCTCATATCATTGTTACTACACAAATTAAATGCCACATTATATCGAGCTCAACAATGATAATAACAAAAATAAATAGTACAAAAAAGATAATGTATTTTATAAGTATGACAAGTATGATAAGTATGACATGTTAAGTATGATTTCTCCCAACGGGTTTATTTCATATTTAAGATTAAAAAGCAAAAATTGAAATTGAAATGTTTAGAAGAAAAAGGTACCATCCATCAATCGAAGCAGTGGTGTTTCACGTGCAGAATAAAAGGTATGCTTTGTTATGATAGTTTAATTTTAATTTTAAATGCATTTAATTTATTTTTCTTTGTTTCATGTTTTTCAAGAAGAGGATGACGTCATCCTCTAATGCAGTTAAAATACGATTGCCAATTTTTTTCTCGCTCGTGCTTTTTGCTATCTTCAATCAGTTTTTACTGTAACTTTGATGGAATATATGAGACGATATTCTGGCTTGACTAATGTTGTTGGCAAATATTTTTTATCCCTAATTTTTCTTTAGAAACTTAAACCTGCATATAAAAAATATTAGATATTGTTAAAAATTATTAGACTGCAGTGCGAAATCGCACGGGTCCACCGGTAACAGGTAATTTAAACTGTTGTACAGTGAAAAGGAAAATAATTTTTTTCGGCTATTCTATAACGGACAAGTTGTGAAGCCAAATTTCACCAATTTTGTCACTACCTTGGTATTAACGTACGTTTAAAATTTAAAAAAAAAATGTCTAGTGTGTTTTGTCTTTTATATACTATAAAAAACACGAAAAATATTACATAATTATTCGCTTAATAAATAGAATTAATTCAATGTTTTTGTTTATTGCTATGTAATAACAATATTTGATGTCAAAACAAGATAAAACGCGTACAAAATTGCATACAGTTGTATAATTAAATTTTTATTTTATTAACTAACAACTGGAATCTATACTTATAAAAAACATGTCCTGCCTGACTCATAAGCAGTGCCGAGCCTCAACCATTGCTCCAAGGACAATGAAATTTGAAAGACATGTTCCTTACATAATGTAAGCACCCACTAAGAAAGGATATTTTAAAATTCATCCTTTAAACCTCATTTGGAATTTGTATTAAAAATTTTTAACAGTTAGCTGTTAGAAAATTCTGTATTTTTCTTTTATTTTTCTTATTTTATTTCAATGATATACAGCACCACCTATTGGAAATTTTTTAAACTAATATATTTTGTTGCAGAGTTCGTTTCCGCATGCTCTATCAGTACAAATACCAATTTTTTTTAAAAATATTCCAAATAGTTTAGCTTGTAGAGCCCTTCCAACACGCGCATTTCAATTATGGTATCCCTGTATATTAAATTCTATTAAAACGACTAATTAAACGAACTGCGGGATTTGTAGAACACAGACGGTGGTATAATTTTAGTATATTGTTACAGTCACCTACAGTATGTTTTTCTAGAAGAGGTTGTATATAGCATTTATAGTTATTTTACAGGGCCACATAAAATAATATGAATATATGAAACGAATATATGTTAAATGTGGGATTTGCAGAACGCTGACGGTAAATAATTTTAGTATGTTGTTACAGCACCTACATAATGTTTATTAATGAAGAGGGTGTATATAACCTTTATAGTTATATTACAGGGCCTCACAGAAATACGAATATATGTTATGACTTTATGAGACGAATATAATCGTCCGAAGATATACGCGAAGTAAGTTAAAATCAAATGTTTGCGGTACAACTAACAAAATTTAATGCTTTATAATGCAGAATGCAGTATTTCTTATATGTTCTAAACGTATTGAAAAATATATGATATTTAAAAGAAACTACAAGTATCAAAACGCAATGTATTTATATCAGTGAGTAAATTTATTTAGTATTTATACATTACTCGGTAATCTGTATAAGTTTTCCTGAAATCTTTTCTCATCTTCTTAACATTTGAATGCCCACAATTAAGATTGTAAAAATCGTTTTAAATGTAGTAAAGTGACAACACATTATTGGATAAAATTGCTTATAGCGCGTCCACATGGCAAAAGAGGTTAGAGCACCGAATTCAAAAACTATACGAGATGTGGAAATCTAATTAATTACAAATTTGTACAATAGAGTAGATTTAGTACGAAAATACATATTCTGCACATGCGTATTAGGAAAATAAAGCATGTAATGTTCGTTTATTTGTTTCTGATTTTAAACAGTGTTGCGTACAAAAATGCATCTGAAAGGCAATAATATTACCTTCATGAACACTCTTGCCCTAAATACTACTGATTGAACACTACAGATTTAGTATATGTGTAAAATGTGCCCAGCAATAGTTCATTTCGTCTTATGACGCTTTTTTGTGACGTAACTGTGTAACAGCGAGAAAACTAACAAGCGTTGTTCTGTAATTTTGTTAAGGGCCAGATGTCCCCGCCTTTTATAATTTTAATGATGAGTACGGTTACGCCTGACATTATAACTAGGAGATGCTTAAGCCATCTTATCTAATACTGTATGGCCACTTTATTATGCCACGACACCATTTTTATGACTATGTAGTTGTCAGTGTTCAAAAGATAATTGTAGTGATTTCGTTTTGATTAAACATCTGTAGATGGCAGTATCAAACTTAGGATAAGTAATCCTCCACTATTCTTTTTAAAAGAAGTATTTTTCTTACAGTTGTAAAAAGTCTCTGAATGATTAGATTGTGTGTTTACGTTTCGTGTGGATGTTTCGTAAATAAACCTCTATATTATTATGCCTTGTCCGTGCTACTTCATTGAAATATGTGGTTATTTTAGATACGTAATATCTTTAAAACATTATAATAATGTTGTGATAAAAAACTTTACATGGTGATGTACGTATGATGATGTTGTGTATGATTATTTTTAATAAAATTCATTCGCCATATATATATATATATATATATATATAAATACCTGCTATGGTATATATTACGTATGGCGCAATAAGAATATGGTTCAAACTTTCTCGATTTTTTTTTCCATTATTGTAAAACTTTCGGAAGCGTAATGGAGTGTAATAAACAAACTTATCAAGCATTTTCCACTCGTAAAGGATATTTCGAGTTAAAAGGGTGTAATTTTTTATTATAATTTATATTAAGGATCATCTATAATAAAAAAAAATTGAGTCGCTTAAGCATATTTATATGTGTCATAGAAAATCTTAATAAGAAGTAAATAAAGTTGATTTTTTATTTTAGAATTTTAGATTCCATTTACACTTTAAAAAAAGAAATAAACAGGAGTACATTATGTAACTTTTAGTAAAATACATTTAAGAACTGTGTTCAAAGAGTTTAAACGTGTTCAAAGAAAACTCTTTGAATATTCTTAAACTCTTTGAAGATTGTCCTAGGCTTGAAAGCCTAGATGTTGTATGTTCAAAATGCTGTAATTTCAAAAAATTCTTTTAAAGTGTCCCCATTATGTCTTTCGCCCTTTGTAAAGATTTTAAAACTAAATTCTTTTTTTTTTGGCTGTAAGTAACTTTTAAAACTACAGTAATAATTTTATCTTTATGCCATAATTTATGGCGCCTTCGTCTATGGCCGTAAGAAAGGTTTATTTTTGTAATGTGTGATTTATATTATATTATAACATTACTTTATCTCACCGATTTTCTTTTAATTTTCACATTTTTGTGTGTAGTTTAATAATAGAATAAATACATTATTTGTATTCTGAAACTGTGGACTTAAAATGTAATATGTATTTATAATTCTAATTGATTCTTCTCAGTATATAGAGTTCTGATCCTGACAGAAGCCCGTAATTGTAATAAATTCACAATGTATATAGAAAAATATGTATGTAATTATTTTTCTTTAGATATGGATGTTTGGATTGATCGTGGAGTTGTTCCATGGCCATCACATTCACCACTTCTGGCACCAATAGATTTCAGTGTATGTTTTTATAAAATATCCAATTTTTTTTACAATACACCGCTTCTAAAATCTATTTCTGAACTGAAATCAGAAATGAGTATTGAACTTTGTTTGATCAGCGTAAACATGCTCACAAACGTATGACAAGAACTGAATTACCGTTAAAATATATGCTGAATAACGATGGGCAGTCGCATTAAAGATTTGTAGATAAAGTTAGACTTTGTGAGTGTCATTGTCTTATAAGCTTGTACACTATCACGTTTCTCGGTATATCTATGCCAGGGTTGGGTTTTTGACGTCAAAAACTGGTTTTTGACATGACAGTGGTAAAAACCGTGTTTTTACCGGTTTATTCCGTCAAAAACCTATCATTTTCGATTGTCCTCCAATTTATAGAGTAAGTGTAGCATACAATACATTTCTAGATTGATTTTAACTTGTTGATCTTGTTATTATTATTTACAATTATATTTGTTAAATTTATTTAAAAGAAGATCATTTCCTAATATGGGAAATATTTAAAAATACAAGAGTAAAAGAAAAGAACAATATTTGTCATAATTTTCACTAATATAGATTCTACTAACTGCAATTAACATTAATATTAAATGATAATTAAAGGTTATTATAATTATTAAATAACATTCAATATAGATTTTTAATAAAGTACATTAAAATTATTTTAGATATGCAAAAATGCTGTTACATTGTATGACAATAGATGTTAAGCATAGACTGGCAGTGAATAAATTTGAATATTCTTAGATATAATATTTTAAAATGCATACGTTGTGTATTTCATAAATGCAATTATGGTGATTTTCATTTAAACTTTAATAAGTAGAATCTTAAAGTTTTGTTTTCAACAATGTAATAAATTGTACCGAAATTATACAAATTGTTTAATCTAATACTTATAGGTTACAGGATTTCTTCAAAAAATCTAATTTTTTAGACTATGCCAAATAGCTTAAGATTATTGTAGAGATCTTCTAACAGAGATGTATTATTCTAATGCAATTCTTTTTTGTTTTTCTTGGATAGATAAATATACTTTAGAGTCTTTTTGATACTGAATATTTCATGTAAAACAACTTAATATTAAAGATAGAATGGAAAAAAAAAATGTAAAAACAAACTACTAGAAAATGGGTTTTTGACAGTTTTTGACATTTTTGACAAGGAGGTTTTTGACATGACGGTAAAAACCATGGTTAAAACCGGTAAAAACCGTCATGCGTCAAAAACTTGCCAACCCTGATCTATGCTTATTAAAAGTAGTCTTTTGTCGAATATTTTATGCATCTTTTCCTTTAGATGAAACTCGGTAGTCACGGATTTCGAGACGCTCGGACATATCATTGCTCATAATATATATATATATATATATATATATATATATATATATATATATATATATATATATATATATATATATATATATATGTGTGTGTGTGTGTATAATGCTAAGGTACTTGGCAGCAATAAGGCTATTATTTCTTTTTTGCCGATGTCAACAAGTGGTTTGTTTTCACCAATTTGCGAATATTAAGAAAAGTATTTTAGAGATCAATTTAAAACTCACCAAGCATATGAATAATTTTTTTCTGCATCCAAAAAACAAATTTTTGTAATGTTTCTCAATTTTTGCAAAAAACCGACCCAAACAAAAACACCCGCGCCATTTTGTATCCTGTTTCAAAGTTACCGACATTTGTTAATTTTAAAGGTCATTGGTTAAATTTTGAGATTGGGGGGGGGGGGGTTGGTCGTAATTTAAATATCCTATTAATGTTAGATAATAGATCTGGCGCTCCTGTCTGTGAAAGTTGGAAGTAATTTATTTTTGCAGCACGCCTGTTATTCTGTACCGTAGGCAGCGGGGTCCGTTCCGGAGGTTGGTTTAGAATAGAATACTCCCTCTGGCAGTGGAAGGTGGAATTAAATGATTTAGGCCTGCTATACGGTGCCGTAGGCTGCGGGGATATGCCGGAGGTTCGTTGCCGGAATGATGTTTGTTTAGAAGAGAATGAGACCACTCGCGTTGCAAGGTGGAACTAAAAGATGTATTAATCATTCGAGGCTCGTTTTAAAAAATCGACCAGCAAAGCAGGCGTTGCCTCCTAGTATTTCATATAAGTGTTTCTTAAATAGCTGCAACACAACAATCTAGACCAAAGTTTTCTTCCATAAAAGAAAGAGAGAGAGAGAGAGAGAGAGAGAGAGAATAATCTCAACAGTAAACTAACAATAGCTGTAATTGTTATTCTCATTCTGTTTCATCTTCAAGATTTTTATTATTTATACTATAATTATGTTTGACTTTTCTCTATCATTTTTCTACTTTTCGCTTTATTATTAATCTTTTTTTTAATTATATTTATTATTGTCAAATGGTTTCTGACCGACTTTTCCATTTGCTTTTGTTTTGCCGTTGGATGTTTATTTCCCACATTATTTCTTTTTATTTTCCCTGTTTATTACTTCCATTCCTGCTTCTACTCTCATACTAGATTTACACATGATTAGGAATGATTGATCAATTGGAAATTTTATAATCGATTAAGGAAATGACCTTGCCTCTTTCTCAAGCCAACTAACTCTTTACAAAGTTAATCACAATAAAGCAACATACAGAGTGCACTTGAGAATTATAACTGTTTTATACGCATTAGAATTCTGCGTTTACGATGTATGCTTAGGTATATATCTAATGGCAATTAAATATTCTTTGCTTTCTGGTCTTGAATCAGTTTCTAATTTAGAGAGACTAAGTGCATTTACTTTACGAAATTTTCATTAATTTTGTAGACATAAGAAAATTTCAATGGCTATCAAATTGAAGAAGGCCGGTTCCCAAATGCAATGAAGCGTAGCCAGTAATTGGGTGAGTGAATGACAGGGATAACGGTAGTGTTGTTGGTTTTTGTAGGGATGCCATATACCTATCTATGTGAAATCTGTGGTATAGAACGGCATCTCTTTCTGGAAGGTGGTAGTTTGAGAGAAAGATTCGAAGACGGTAGATTTCCCTTTCGATGACGATTCAAACTGTGGAGTAAAAGGGAATATTTTGCGTTTGTGGTGTGTCTCGTTAAAGAGGTTCTGAAGAAAAATATTTTCCTCGGCTCAACAACGCGAAACATTCTGACACATTTTCTGACTCATTTTTGAACATATAAAAAACATGATATTTTTAGGCATGATTATTGAAGTGAAACAGACTCCAATTTAGAGAAACGAAGTGCATTTACATTAAGAAATTTTCATTAATTTTGTAAACATAACAAAATTTCAATGTCTATCGAGTTGAATAAGAACGGTTCCGAAGTGCAATGAAGCGCGGCCAGTAGTTGTGTGACTGAAAGACAGGGATAAGTGATGTTGGCTTTTGTATGGATGCCATATACCTATTTATGTAAAATCTGTGGTATTGATGATCTATAGATAATCTATTAGAGATCTATACATGAGATAGGAAAGATACTCAGATAAAAAGTAACTGCAATATGCAACATATTACTCATTGTAAGAAGTTTTGTAATACAAGAAAAGGCTTTTTGAATGATCATTTTATATTTACAAAATATTTCAGATAAGCACATAATACTTGTTTCATAAAAGAAAGTTTGGAAATGTCAAATTGTTATCGAATTGTTTCTTTCATTTTCTGATAAATGAATTACATCTTGAGTTATAACCGAATATTGTCTCAGGACTGCAGTTTAAATCTTTCTTGTGCTGTATCTTCCGGTAATTTGGTTGAAAAGGACCACAGCATTTACTGAAATATCGTCTGCTTTTATCGAAAAATGAAAATAATAATTCGATTACATCGTTTCTTAATAAGAGCATCTGCCAATTTGATACGTTTGCGATAAAATATGAATTAAAAAATGTGTTAGAAAGTTGCAAGTTATAATTTCAGACCCGCCTTAAATGAATGTTTCATACACATTATTCACCTGTTGGGAATTTGGTTTGAGATCTTGATCAGCTGGTATACACAAAAGAACAATAATACCAATGTATGGATAACAAAATTTCAAAAAACATATTGGCAGTGAAAATTCAAAGATTTTAAATCATATAAAATTTATTTACAAAATATAGATAGCGAAAAACTAAAATTATGTTAGAATTTTTTTCTTGAACTGAAATTGTTTTTCGAAACAAATGTAATAATTTGTCATATCAGCATACTAAATCGTGTTATTTTTGTTGCAATATTTTCTTGTCATTTTCGTTTATACATTAAATTGTTTTATAATGCTGATTAACTTTGAAGTAGATTTCTTGACAAAATATCACTTGCATGAGTTGATAAATGTATTAAGGAAAAAAAAACAAAAACTCAATTATGTATATTTCCTGTAACTGTTATAAAATCAAATTACTAAAGAATTTGAAAGAATGCATGTTTCTCATCTTGTTTCAACAATATTTGTAAATTATTATTCAAGCAAAAACAAAAAAATTCAAATAGCCTTCTAACATTTCCAATAATATTTCATCTTTATTATTCTTATTTTTTAAACAAATTATACACAGAATTTGTTTAAATTACGTATTCTTTGTAAAAAAATAGTTGTTTCACAAATGATTGTGCGTTCTTTTTATACATTAAAAGCATGAAATGATACTCATTTTATAATGAAACGTTCATGTAAAATAAAATTTTTGCAAAATAAAAATCTTCATTCTATCCGAATTGCAAAAGTTTAAATGAAACATGCATTTAAAAATATTCCTTAAAATAAATAATTTGAATGTACTTAACGTTTTAGATTTAAACTAAAATGTTATTCCTATGTTGTGAAAATATTACATTATGCATTGTACGATAGTGATATTTTAAACCAATAAAAATGGAAAGAATTTTAAAATACGAAACTTGAGAAAGATATTCAGATAAAAAGTAACCGCAATGCAAGATATTTCTCAATGTAAGAAGTTTTGTAATACAAGAAAAGCCTTTTTGAATGCTCATTTTATATTCACAAAATATTTCAGATAAGCACATAATACTTGTTCCGTGAAAGAAAGTTTGGAAAATGCATAAAAATTTGTGAATGATTTGCATATTATAAGCCTTTACAGAATGTTTTCTGATATGTCATATTTCACTTAAGTAATATGCTATTTGTAAAAAGGTTAACAACTCTTATTATTCATATCTAATGCATTTACGCAGATCTACTATAGTGAAGAAATTGTTATCATACAATTTTTAGCTTAAACATAAAAAAATTATTTTGCAAAAATTATTTCATTGTTGTACGTTTTATTATTCATTTCGAATGTGTTTTGTACAGAGATATATCATCTAAGACATTGAAAACAGAATAACAACTGTTTATAAGAGAATGTAGAATAACAACAATGTTATTGTTGTATAAAATGTATGAATAAGTGCAACTTGAATACAAAGAATGTGAATAATCAATTACTACACAGCCTAGAACGAACAAAGGGAAAAAATGTCCAGACAAGGGATCGAACCCGGAACCCTTGTTATCATGCACTAATGTTCTACAATTTCGAGCTATCCAAACGACATCCAGTCTATTATTAGTTAATTTGTTATATTAGTTAGTCGTTAATTAATTATATAAGTGCATCTTGTAGGATATTTTAAATAATTTCATTTTAAATTTCATGTCTCTTTTTTCTTCTTTTGACGCAATACTTGTTTTCTAAAATATATTGTAAGATGTTTTTTCTACAATTTTATAAAATGTTTTAACTTTTAAACTTTTAAACATTTTAACTTAAAACATTGTTATTTTTTAATATAAGACAGCGAATGGGAAATGTTAATATTTCATTTCTGTGAGAGCTGAATATTTGAGAATATGCAGAATATAATTCTTTTAATAAATTCAATATTTTTCTTTGATTTTATTATTATATATATTTTTTTTTTACTTTTTAAAGAACTAAAAGCTGAAAACATCTACCTATTTTATTCTTTTTTCTGTAAGCATTTGCCAAGGAACCTCAAATGTTATAGTTTCATTTCTGAAACATTCGAAAATATGAATGGACATTTTTATAAATTTATTTTTCCATTCCCTTTGTAACTGTAAAAACTAAAAAATGTACATTTTACGCATTTTTATTTTCGTAATTTTTGAAGTTTGCAAATACATTACCTTACATTTCTTACCATTTTATAGAATAAAAATCATTTCTTTACAAACCGCAATTTCATTTGCTTTGCAGATAAAGTGATTTTGAATGTAAACAAAATTTGTCGAAGTGTATTTTTTATTTAATTTTCTCCAAGAGGAACTTTATTACTTGAGAAAATTGTTTCCTATTTGTTTGAAACCCTTTCAGCACTAGAGGAGACTGGGGACTATTGGGGCATATTTTAGATTTCATATTGTAGAAAGTGTTTTTCAATTGACAGATAATTATTTTAAATAGTTTTTTAGATCCAAAATATTAGTTATAGCTGAATTATAGAAAGAGAATTAGCCATATTTTGTGAATAATTGTTTTTTTTCATTAGACTCCAACTCATTGGTCTAACGGAACTAGCTATGGGTCTAATGTGGCACATTAACTAAACACATTATAAATATTTCTAAACAGGCGAATTCAAGATTTATATCATCACTATTATAAATTCAATACACAAAGTTTTACTTTAAAAAATAAACTTTTTTTATGATTTTCTAAAATTTATTGAAGGAGATTGATTGAGGTCTTTAATGCCATTTTTATAGAAAGTTAATTTGTTGAAATAGAATTAATTTGTAAACATGTAAAAAAACACATTAAGTTTTTTATTTACAGAAAATGTATCATTTAACATAAGTTTTAGATACAATGTTTATAGATTATCACTTCGGGGTCTTCAGACTAACACGTCCCCTTTCAGTCCCCGTACCATTGTGATCTGCATTTAGGCTTATTGTAAATTAACTATTTATCAATAATAGAAAACAAAGATTGTGAATAAATATAACAGACACACAGGCGGCAATTTTTTTTTCTAAAAATATGTTTTTCGAAATCTTCAGTGTAAAACCGTCAAAAAACTTTTTTCGATTTTCAAAACGATTACAAGACTTATCCTATACTACATATGATGGGTAAGTATTGAACTAAAATTTTGATCAGTTAGTTGATATTTTTTATATATGTTTCGTTTTTATTAAAAAAAAAATCCAATATTCTGAATGAAATGAAACATTTATAGTTAACAGAGTGAAAGTTTTGTTTCGATGGTAAGTAATTTTCATTACGCATTGTTACAAACGTGTATTTCCGAAAATGTATGTATTAGAATGAGTATGGTATGAGTGTTTTTCTTATCGAAATGCATTATTTCTTGGGAAAATATGCTTCTATAAGACATAAAACTTATAAAAAAATAAAAATATTTTTTTTTCAAATGATTAATTTAACCGAGTTTAAATATTGCTTTAAAATGTGGTACACTTTGTTTTGTACATAATATTTTGTACATTTGTGAAAATAAATAGCTTTAAATCTTTCGGTATATTTTGATATTTCAAATGTGCATTTTTAGGTACCATTTAAACATTTAACCCGAACTTAATTGGATACACCCTAATTAGATAACAAATTTATAATTTTCTCCGGTATATTGCAGTTAAATAAATTTAGAGAATTATATATTTTTTGCATAACGAATTACTATTAAACAAGAAAACTTCATTGTAGTCTATTAAACATATTTATTTAGTTAAGCAAGTTAAAAAATGAAATTCTGTGCTTCCTAGAATTCTTTAAGCCTTTCTGATCGACAACGTTTATAGCGTAGCAATAACATAATTACTTTCCAGTTATAACCGAATAAAATAATTACTTTCCAGCTAAAAACGAATAAAAGAATTACTTCACAGCTAAAAAAGAATAAAAGAATTACTCTCAAGTTCAAAATCGCATAATGAAAGTTGCGTACTTCAAAATGTAAGAAGAAGATAATTTCTTTTCAATGAAATTACATAAGTGTAAGTGAACAATTGATGTTATTGGAGCATTCATTTTATAAATATCATACACTGTAAATACAGAGAAATATTTCTGCATCTAGTAAGAAAGTTAAAAACATCGTAATGTAGCATCTTCTGAGTTACACACGATTACTAAGAGAAAATCCCAAAAAAACAATAGATTTAAAAAAGCTATGAAACAAAAAAGTTACTTTTGCTGCACCTAATTGTAGGAAACGTTACAAAGTATTTTTAAAGTGCATTTATCTGTTTTTTCAGCCCAGTATTAATACAAAATATCGATTTTTCAAATGTTATCAATTCTCTAGTAACCATTTTCAGCCGCATAACATGAGTTATACAGGCGAGGGGAACAAAATAATGTTCATTTTATGATGTTCATGTTAGCATGATTATTGAGAATGAAAATGTTTATTTGTTAACTGATAGCATCCGAATGAACGATATTTTGTGTTGATAGTCTGTCAAGAAAACTAATTTATCTGTGTAAAAACTACTTCATAACGTTTCCGAAAATTTTGGGATGGAAAAGAGAAATTTGCTGCAGAAATTATTCTTTAAATCTCGGAAATCGATTGGCTTCTGAGGTTACTGAAAATAAAGAGAAGCTTTTTGAAATCGTGGGTAACACGAATGAGGTTACGCCGAACGTTACAAATAAAATCCTCTTCATTTTCTAAATAATAAGAAAAAAAATTTAAAAATCTAAATCAAATAAAAATCTAAAATCTGCAAATAAAATAAAGTAAAAAAAAAACTTAATTTATATGCATTATTTTTGAGGATATTAATAGAAAAACCTTTTAAATTTAAAAACTAATATTAACTATATAAAAAAAAATCTGACGCTAATGTAATATGATGAAAGTTAAAATGTTGCACTTCTTAGTTCTCAAGTAAAAAAAAAATCTCACTTTGTTTATTGTATTTACACCAAAAGTAGCTCACATCTTGAAGTAGTATAACTCTATGAATAAAAGCAATAAACATCAAGGGCAGCACATATTATATTCCCTTATGATTTATTTATCATACTATCTTAAATATTTTTTTAAAAATAAAAATATCATATTATGTAACATAATAAAATGTTGTTACCTTCTCATTTTTAAAATTACATATTTTATAACGAATTTCATTACTTTGGATAGTTAAATGTCTCTTACAGTTATTTTAGAAATTAAATGATTGAATTTTATCTTTCAAAAATTTTAATTCAACTTTTGGACTCCTTTTCCTGATTCCGTATGCTAGTTGATACGTTATAATACCACGGGTAAAAGATAAACGTCTCTCTAGATATTTCAGCCAAACATCAAACAATAGGAAATTTAGTTTCTTCAATAAAAAAAAAAGAAATTTACACAGCAATGTACTTTTTTGTTCACAAAATACACATTTTTTTCTTTTAAAAATGTGAATGTTATCAGAAAAAAGGTAAAAATTGATTGAGCGTTTTGGAAATATTATATCTCGAGACTTACTAAAATGTAAAAAAAAAAAAAAAAAAAAAAAAAAAAAAAAGGTGTAGGAATTAAATGAATATTATTTTTACTCCCATGTAAGAAAATTTACTGTTATTTTTATATTTTAAATTATTTATTTTATTGAATTTAATGTATCCTAAGGGAAGAGATTTTTCATTACATAATAGTGATTTGATTATTTTAAAAAAAAGTAACATACAATTTAAAATATAAATATAGATTATTTAACTATTGTCAAACTCGACGATATTCATTATACACATTATAAGATAAATACGTCACTCTTTTTTTTTCAGTATTTGCTTCTATCTAAAATATTCTTAAAATCCATGATATAAAGTTTAAATGTAAATCTTTAGAAATGTTTTAAATTCAGAAAATTTCTTTATTTTAATTTTAATATTTTAATGTTCTTAAATTAAACAAATTGTTATCACTTCTCATATTTATAAGTGCATTAAAACACTCAAAAATTCTTTAAAATCTTAAATAATTCATGCACTCAAACTTTCAAAATACTTCCCATTAAGTTTAAGGTCCATTTATGAGATTCCATTCATTTTTCAATAAATTATTATTTTTTTTAATTTAAATTAAACTTATCGTAATACCACTTACGCAAATTTTACATTAAAAACAATTTACTTAAAAAATGTGATCAAAAGTAATATACAAGAATTCTTTCAGTTTGCATAATGCATATAAAACACACCTTTTAATAAAAAAAAAGTTTTTGGAAGTGAAACTCTAAAAGAGATTATAAAGACGTATATTAAAATGGAAAACCTATTTAAGAAAAGTGCATAAGTTTGATTTTAAGAATATTTCTTCCATTCAGTTCAATTTTATTTCGAAAAATGCTTTAACTTCTATAGAAATGAAAGTAATTCTAAAGTAAAATTGTGCAATCCGCGGAAAAAATTAAGAAATAAGAAATTAGCTTTTTCTTGTATTAAATTATTAAAATTTAATGGTAATAACTATAAGGTATATAAAGGAAAATCATCCAGTTAAATATTTTTTAATTACTAGTTCACTACACAGATCGTCAATCATGTATTGGAAACATGGCGTATGAGCAGATCTCTGACATAATACAGCCAGTAACATAAAATAAGTTAAATTACATACATTTTTCTACATACTGAAAGAGATTGTCAACAGGAATCTCGGCAATTTTGATATCCCTTAATATATTTTTCAAAACTATTGAACATGCATTTTTCCGTTTTTCAATACGATGTATATTTCTCGAGTTATTCGAGCGTTTCCAGACATTGCAATTGTAACGATTTTTCACACCATTGTACTCGATTACAGCGCCATTTACAATGTTTCGAAGAAAATGTTCAATACAAAAGTTACGCATTCTTGCCGTAGAATCTGAATCTGCAATAAACAATGGGGTCATCATTTAAGATTTCAAAGTGCTTTCCTTCCCCCCCCCCCGGGGGGGGGGCAAAGTTCGGGGTCAACTTTCATATCCCTAAATACATTTTTCAAAAATATTGAACATGCATTTTGCTATTTTTCAATCCGATGTATATTTCTCGAGTTATTTGACCGTTTCCACACTTTTCGGACACCCTGTATATATATGTATATATATATACACTATATTGCCAAAGGTGACCGGTAACTTGCGATTTTAGACGTTTTGTTAACTATCTAGAAAAATACATAAGGAATTAACCTGAAACTGCAGGTGTGTAAACAGTATAGTATAGGTTATATATTTCCGTAAAGATTTTTTCACGAAACCCCATAGGGGACTATCAACAAATTGAAAAATAACGAATATGTTTTGGATAACCCTGTAAAAACTAATGTAGCAAAAGCGTTCAAACTCGAGATTATTAATAAGTGGCTCATTGTAATATACTGTGTTCATTTTTATGAGGATAGCATGTATACTCGTAAGGAAATTGAGGTTTTTATAAAAACAGTCCCAAATTTCGCCTAGTTTTTTGCCTATAATTTGCAGAGTTCTTAATATAAAAAAAAGTTCTTTTCAGAAAATATGACAAACAACATTGTACATAACACTCTGCAATCAGAATTAAAAAATAATAAAAATTGGATGAAAAATGAGCAGTTTTACTAAAAAATGTTTCACTGCGCATGCGCGAATGCAATCAAAATATAATATGCATAATATATTAGCTACGTATATAGAGCAACTTCTCTCAAAATCATAGCTTGAAAATTCTGAAAATTATCGTCGATAGAATAAGCGCGAAATCCGTTGTTCCCAAAAAGAAGCAAAAAGATGAGGGGTTGTATCAAATATCTGTTGATTAGTGCCAAGATAGCGTACACAATATTGCAATATTTGGATACAACTCCTCATATTTTTGCTTCCTTTTGGGAACAACGGATTTCGAGCTTATTCTATGGACGATATCCTGCGACGATATCCCCATATCCTGCAGTTATGTGCATTTACACTACCTGATAGTGTAAAATGCGCCTCGTCTGTCCACAATATTCTCTGTATCCAAGTGTCATCTTCACTGATTTTCGACAGGACAAGGTTTGCAAAATCAAATCTTAGGGTGTCATCATGAGGTTTCATTTCTTGAAAAATTTTAATTTTATACGGATAACGCCGAAGAATGTGGCGCAACACTTTATGCACAGTTGAACAGGGAAGAGATAATGTCGGAGCCACACTTCTTGCACTCATTTGTTGCAGTATACTGGCTCCTGAACTGCTACTCGTAGTCGCAATGGTGTCATCAATTTGTTGCACTCTTTCCGGGTTTACGGGACGTCGCCCTCTTGTGCCTGGAATAACGCCCAATTCTCCTGATTCTTCATATTTTAAAATAATATTTTTCAATCCATTGACACTCATTGGACCTCTTCTTAATTGTTTCATACGCCGGTATTCTTTCATAGTAGCTGAATAATTGCTACAATTCTCATAGAATATCTTCACTAACAATGTACGTTCCTTCTTATTCAGAGTCTGGCCTTTACTCAATGTATTGATGTTTTTATACTGTTCGATGGGCTTAAAATTTGCATATAGGCCGTCGATAAGCATTGAAACACGGTATAGCGCCATCTATCGGGTGAAAATGGCGATTTTGTTTTGCATATTTGACTTGAGCATGTTATGAAACGTGTAGATACCAAATTTCACTGGAATATTCCCGGTAGTTTTCTCTCCAGCACCCCTTGAACACTTGCAGTTTAATTATGGTCACCCTGTACTTAGCTAATACATTATGCATATTATATTTTGATTGCATTCGCGCATGCGCAGTGAAACATTTTTTAGTAAAACTGCTTATTTTTCATCCAATTTGTATTATTTTTTAATACTGATTGCAGAGTATTATGTACAATGTTGTTTGTCATATTTTCTGAAAATAACTTTTTTTTATATTTAGAACTTTGCAAATTATAAGCAAAAAACTAGACGAAATTTGGGACTGTTTTTATAAAAACCTTAATTTCTGTACGAGTATACATGCTATCCTGATAAAAATAAACACAGTATATTACAATAAGCCACTTATTAATAATCCCGAGTTTGCACGCTTTTGCTACATTAGTTTTTACAGAGTTATCCAAAACATATTCGTTATTTTTCAATTTGTTGACAGTCCCCTATGGGGTTTCGGGAAAAAATCTTCGCGGAAATATATAACCTATACTATACTCTTTACACACCTGCAGTTTCAGGTTAATTCCTTATGTATTTTTCTAGATAGTTAACAAAACGTCTAAAATCGCAAGTGACCGGTCACCTTTGGCTATATATATATATATATATATATATATATATACGTATATGTTGGTTCAGTTTTGTATTTGAATACCAAGCAGGTTAGTGTGTGGAACTGTGTATTTTTTTAATTTATCATAACTTTAATTCAGAGTTAAATTATAAAACATGCATTTTTTTATATTTCGTAATTGTTGGTACAACAACGCTTTTTGAATTAACATATTAGAATTATGAAGGAGAAACTTTGTGATGGCCACAGCATACTAGTTTATTGTCAAAGAAACTATGCTAAAAATGCTATGAAGTTAAAAAAGTTTACAAAATCTCATATTCAATTTTAAAAATACTCCATCTTTCAGTATCCCCTTTTTTTTGCTATCAAAATGAAATGATTTCTTTACCTACTGTAAACGGAAAAAAACAGACCATACGCCAGTAAAGTATAGAAGCTGGCGACATCTTTTGTTGTCTTTGAATTTGTTGTTTATTTGTGGTCATTGTAACTTTGGTATTGGTAGTCATTGGAAGAAAAAGTAACTTTCAGCAGAGAAAAATCAATGGAATTAGATGTGCTAAAACTGACAAAAACTGAAAATAGACAGACATCCTAATCCCAATGTCGAGTGACCGATCTTGTAATAATAAAAAAAGAGTCATTTCAAAGTGCTTCCAGAGTCCTTCCCACAAATAAATATTAAAATATACTTAAGTACGTGGCAAGTTTGTTACACCGCTTTCAATTTTAATTATTTTGAATCAAAATAAAGCAATAAATCTTTGTTTCTGTTTTTAATGTCCCTTAATCTGTAGACAGCAGATCATGTCCTGAAGACGCCGGAGAAGGGGAGTGCAGATTACATGCCACATATACAACAGGGACAGACGACGTAATACGACGACGTAATAATTTTGAAGCACAATTTTGGTCCTCACAGGACGGTAAGGATCTAACGAATTGGTGCATTTTCTCACATCTATCAACCTTCCAGTGAGGGGGCTCTCCAAAACACTGCTTTTAGGTGAAAATATGTAGCATGGATCCTACGGGTACAGAATGCCACCTTTTCAAGTATTGATCGCACATGATGCTGCTTTCTTTCGGTGTTTGGAAGAGAAAGGTTCTCTAGTAGTATAGTTCGCCATTAGCTCCTGTATATCGTCAGATATACAGATATTATATTATTTTGTGCATAAGAAACAATTGGTAAGAAGGGACTGTATATTTTGGGAGTAAAACGTTGTTTTATCACCATTCACCAAGTTATAAATGTTAACTACTTAGCAAGAAAATTTATGTGTATATATACCCTGAACTTATGGGCCAAACTGTAAGGGAAGATAGAACACGTCTAGACAAGATCAAAACACTATATAATGCATGGGTCATAACTCAAGCAGTGAAACGCTACAGGGTGCTTTCTGATTTTGGTGATAACCATGTTTTCTCCACAATATCTAACAAATGATTGCTGATTTTATGTATGCGGGATACTGTTAATAACTAGGATGCTAATATGGATGAAAATTAGAAGATGAAATAAAGAAATTACAAACTAAGTAGCTCTAGATTGTGTTTGCGTGTGTGTGTGAGGGAGGGGGTAGGCTGTATCATATATTAGACCAAATTTCTTTCCGAGACATTGAGGATGAATCCGAGTTCATGGTCAAAATTTTAAGGGGTGATAGAACGCAACTAATTAAGCTATTTTCGTCATGAATAGTATGGGCGTTATCGCAAGCAGCGAACTGCTAGATGGCGCTGCCATTAAACACACAAAACGTGTGGTTTTTTTTTACACACATCGTCGTTTCTAGAGTATATTTAAAATAAGATGACTGATTTTACTAATCAGGAAAAGATGGACATGCATTTTTGCATGGTGCTGCAGTTGGGAGTGTTCTGGAAATCATAACAGTGTAGTAAACAAGGTTCCCTTAACAATCAGAATGTGTCTTGTAGCGCTTTCTTCTTGAGTTACAACCATGCATTGTATGATATTTTGAGTTTGTCTAGACGTGTTCTATTCAGTTTGAATCGCGAGTTCAGGGACATCCTGTATATTTGAATTTTCTTAAGAAAATGATAAATTTAATAAAGCAGATTAAAAAAAATATTTTTTCCATCCTAAGTGTTCCTAAAATGCTTAAAATGTCGTGTACTGAAAGATAAAAATATACTTTTATAAAAACTAATATTCCAGTAATTCCAGAAGAAAATTTGCAAATTTTTACATAATGAGTTTCTAATGAACAATGAAAAAAAAACAGAGTACACAATGCTGTATTTAAAAATCTTTCTAGGTAGATATCAATATTTGCCGGAATAAATTTCGAAAAATAAACATGTAAGATAAATTTACATTTGACTAGTAATTGATCAAAGCATTATACTGTAATTCTTCCTATCAGAAATTTTGACATCCAGTTTTGATAAATGCGGATAACTTGAAAACTGGAATTTCACAGAGATTTAAAACTTACAAAGATAAATAAAGTGAAAAAAGTATTTTTATTTAATTCCTTTTTATAATTATTTCTAATGCATCTTCAAAATATAGTTAGAAAGCTTCGTTTTCCTACTATTGCTAATGATAAATTTTCCTATATTTTAAAAATATTTAAAACCTGAATACATAATGCACATATAAGATTGAAGTATGGTGTTTCACATAAATATCTGTTCTTTTCTTTAAAATATAGAGCTTGGGTTTAAATTAAATTCAAAATTTGGCAGAAAATAGTAAATTTAAATATAGAAAACACTTGTGTTACTTTTGATTTATTTCAGTTATGGCTCAATGTGGATTTAGTCTTTCATGCCTGCTTACAAAATGGATTTATGGTATCATTTGTATTATTTTGGTAAATACGTTAATTAGCATTGAAGCGAGAATTTGATTAATGCTAAAATTTTAGAATTATTTTACTGTTGTACTGTTGGAATTGAAATACAGATATTTTATAGCTTTAAAAAAGATTTTTTTAACCTAAATTATTTCAAAACAAATTTTCTAAAATTCTGCTGTTTGATTTTAAAATAATGAAACATTAATATACCTTGACTACACTAAAAACATTTAAATATGAATATATTCGAAAAATGAGAATTTTTATTTATAACATGCATACATTTTCAATAGTTGTTAATTTAAATGAAAGCTAAGGTTCATGATTTATTTAAAAAACATTTATTTTATGATTATTTTATAGAGTGTAAAATATTAAAGTAATGCATTTGTTTTGAAATTGTTATTGAACTATTGTTTAATGTCTGTCACGTTTTCTTTAGTATGCACCACAAAGAAAAAGATAAAAAAATTCCTATCTAAATTTTAAAAGTTTAATGTCAAAACTGGAGTAATACTATATGAAAAAGTAAATGAATATTTTTTCAACATTATGATCTTTCTTTTTAACGTGGCATATTCTTAGACAGGAATTCATACGTTCAAAAAAAAACACCCTTCTTTCAAATTTTATATCAAAATAAAAATTGTTTACGAAATGATATAATCTCCTAAATTCATGCAAAACATAATAATACACGCATTTTCTATTCTCTGCATATCACTTTAAAATTGATAATAAAAATTGAAATAACATTGAAAGAGTGTTCTTTGAAGTGGAAATCTTTTTAACTTTCATGAACATAGAAAGATAGCATAGAAAGAGTTTATTAATTTTATACGTTATAAATTTTGGTCTTTATTTTTTGCGGTTTGATATATTGCCTCAGTATAATGAGTTATTAGTTAAAAGTTTTGAAATATATGAAAGTGACTATTTTTTAAAATAGGAAAAAATACCATTTTTTATATAACATCTTATTTGTGTTTCTTTAAACTTTTTTAAGACTAAAATAAAAGTTATTTCAGTAACATTAATCAAATTAACAGTCATTTTAATTAACATAAATTTTGTAGTTCGTGAATTATTTTTATGTCATTAAATGAATTGAAAACCTTAATAGAATAAATATTTTGCAAAGAAAGGTTTATTTAGGATGTTTATGTGAGAAACTTGACATGTTGTATGTGTGTTTAATGGTTATTTTTTTAAATTACTTAAGGTGTTATGCAAGATTTTGTGCTTCAAAAAAATTTAATTGTTATTGGCATTTTCTGAATGCCTGATATCTCACAAAAAGCTCCATTTAAAAGTTTTAACAAATATAGAAGGTATAGCAATTTTTATCGCACAGTGTACCAGCAAACAGTACCTGTTAAAACTATTAAACGTGATTTTTCTCGAAATAATATTCTTCAGCCATTACCCAAAATAACTGGGAGAAGGAAGAACCAATTAGTGAAAGTATTAGCGGGGGATGTTGTCTCAAATGATAACCAAACCCAGTCACCATTTAATTATTAGGTGACTTCTAAGTCATCTAATAGTTAAATTCAGGAAATAAATTTGACTCCTTTATATGATGAGGAATTTAAGAACAATTACTACTCGCTAAGAAATTCCTCCTTATATTGTGCTGAGAGAAGGGGGTTAAAAATTAAGCACATATAAAATCACCAAGCAGTAAGCAGCGCATGATCTTAGCATTAATTATCGCATGTTCTCTAAATATGTACATCACATTGAACAAGAGGACATAAGTGTCAAAATTGATCTTTCAACATTACATATAGAGCATGGGAAAAATCAAATCTACAAGTGTTTTTAGGTGGAGCAAAAACTGATCTTGAAACTTATTTGCTTTAATTAGGTATATGGCAAGAATTATAGTCAGGAAAAAGTGGTCTAGCGTACTTTTAACGGGAAATATATAGCATTACAATATACCCAAAATGTGTTTTTCCTTTCTCCAATTTTTATTTTGTTTAAGTATAATTATAGGCAGAAATCCAATTTTCAATTAAACTTCTTCATTTCTTATCTAAAGTGATTTAAAATATCAAAAATTAGAATAATATTTTTTTTACGCATTAGACTCATACAGATAATCATAATCTATTTCCCCCTTTAACAAATTACTGATAAAATTTCAGATAGAAAAATCAATGATATCAGGTTCATGTTCGCTTTTAACATAAAAAAAAAGAAAGTTTATTCATTTTTCTTAAATCCGAAATTTATTGCACTAAAAATTACTAAATGTCTAAAAATTATTTTTTCAATCCGTGAGTGAAATGAAATATTTTCTCTATCATTAATAATTTGCATATTTTTACTTTTTATCAGACACATACATTATTGGATAAAAGTTTTGCATAGAATTTTATTATTCACTTTTTATGAAGTATGATTTTGCTTAAATTTATTTGTTATTCTTTTGTGAAAGGAAAACAATCATTATATTTGTTTTGTACAAAGGGCGTTCGCACATTTTCTGGACGATTTTCATGGAACTTTACAGAATTATTTTACACAAAATACTTGCTTTTTAAATGTTCACTTTGGTAACCCTTATTCTAAACTACCTTTCTACACCGTAATTTGCACGACAATAATGACTTTTGTATTTTTCGTAGGGGTATATTAGCCTACTAGCTGACCTGCCCGGTGTTGCCCGGGCAGACTGTCATTGAAAAATGGAACAGTGGAGTGGACTTCATAAAAAAAGACTGAATAACATTTATTTATACTAAAAACGTGTAAAAAACATTAATACGTTTAAAAAGTGAAAAGATCAGGTAAAATTATTACACTTACTTTTAAAGAATGAAAAGGTCAGGGAAGTTCTTACAGTTGAACCTAAATTACATATCGGTATAAGATAGAGGCTTGATATATCGCAAAATAAGATTTGTGAAACGCTAATGTGATGCATTTTATAAAACTCCATTATAAACACAATTAAATATATCTGAAGTAGGAGAAACAGATCTAACTCTAGAAAGGCTCAGAAGCAACGTGTCCGTGCATGCGGCGGTTATTAAGCCTATTTTGGCGATCGCTTATGTTCTGTGTTTGACGGCATTCTCGATCCAATCTATTTCGATTTTCCCTTCTTAATTCGTCTTCTTCACTTTCAAGCATTCGCCAAGATCTTTTACGGACATTTCTAATGATATTTTGAAGCTCCATAATTGCAGTGAAAGAACGAAACGTAAATAAACCCGATTTAACTCGGCCTAAATCCTGCCTACGGACTTTTACACAATAACTAATGGGATGTGTTTCATTCGAGAGTTGCCATTAAACAATTAATAAATAATCGCGATTTCTGTGCCACGTACGATAGCGTAATACATATATAGATTATTCTTGTACATATTTCCAAAATCCATGAAAGGTTGCAGGTCAACACGTTTGGGTAACGCCCTTTTTAAAAATCCAAAAGCGCAAAAATACATGGGCGACATCAGGAGATTTAGCAGGTATATCAGTGATGGGTATAGTCCTGATACCTGTTCATTGTTTTATTTTTTCCAGGAAATCAACAGTAGATTGTGATGTGTGGCTGCAGGCTTTATCTAGATGAAGTTTAATGGCACCGGGTGTAAAGAGGTGGTATTTCATGTTTGAAGATTGGCAGTAAAATATGTTTTTGATAGTATGTGGGTTTGAACTTAACAGTTTTCGCTATTCTCTTTATATTTAATTTGCTGTTATATGCAAAGCCAGCAGAAATCGTAAATCTTTTGCTAAAACGTTCTTTAGATACCATGTTTAAGATTTTTTTTCTCCTCTTTGATGATAGTAAATGGATCTCTTTTTATTATAATCATTTAAAAATATTCAAGATTCAGGTATTGTAACAACATTTTCCCATTTTTCTCCGAATACATACTTCTCATAAAGAGTTATGCATCATGTTCTAAGTTCGGTGATATGTCGTGGAGAAAAATACGATGAACGTTGTAATTTTTAGTATTTTTAAAATTGAAATCAGTGTTAATGATTTTGTTAACAGTTGACACTAAACATTTTAACGATTTAGAAACAGTCTTTTAACTTGGAGGATTTTTTTTACCATAAAATATCTTACCTCTACAATATTCGAAGAATTCCATTTGTTCTTGGGTACATATTTGAAACAATGAACCTACTGTGGCTTTAGATTTAGAAAAACCATGCCTTTCATATACTTTTTAAATAACCGAATATGAATAATTCTCGTCGGAAATTGAAAAAATGTAGCCTTCCATCAGACGCTTCTTTAAAAGCGCTATTTTGCATGTAAACAATTTTTTTTTTTTGCCAGAGGAGAATTTATACTTTCAAAACATATTAGCTGTAAAAAGTAATTTCTCTATGCAGATGATTTTTTTACACCTAAACAAACTGGTCTAAAAAATGTGCAGAGAGCCTCTATACTAGATGTTCCGTTTACTATCCTGCATTTTATTCATTAATATCTGATAAAATGTCAATATTTGGAAGCTATAAATGATAGAGAAAGTTTTTCATTTTATATAGTAAAAAAAATTGTTTTGGTTTGAACCAAATATTGGATCTGCAGTAGCTGCAATCATAAGATTATGAAATCGCGTTCCATAATTTGAAGCTATGGCTTAACCCGATCTCAAAATGTTGGAAAGAGATTACAGCATCTTATGGTTGCAACTACTGCAGCATCAAAAGTTATTTCAAACTAGGAGAAAATTTTAAACAGTGTAATCAGTGATTAAAAAAAATCTAATTTCTATTTTTGTTGAATAAGTCAAAGTTTTTAAAATTTTGTTTATTTCTATTACTTTATATCATTGTACACTTTTAAATACTTGGAAATTTTAGTTTCGTACTTGAAATATACTATATCTTACATCAGTTCGCTTACCTGTCTTTCCAAAAGTCATCTATTGATGGCCAAATTTAGCGACAGATGTCAAAACGTTGTTAAATTGTGTGTCAAAGATAACTCACGGAAAACAGTGTCAACTTGGCGAAATTCCTATTTAAATCCATATTATAGTTAATTTTTTTATTCACCCTTTGACGCATCTCTAACTGTGGCGTTTTTTTATGACAAAGTGAAAAATTTCGTCAGTCTCTTTAGAATAATTTCTTCAGAAATTATTTGAAATTTCAATTAAAGCAAATTCGTTTCTTGTATTGAACTTGGAATAAAGTATTGAATATGCAAGGAGGAAAATATGTTAAAAGCAACTATTCAAGTTTGAACGTGGCATGTATTTTTTGTAAAAAAATAAGATCTATTAATATTCCGCTATCGCGTAAATTTGCCATCAGACAACAGTGACGTTGGCTACGATATCCTTTAAAACGGATGTGAATACGATTAAACCCTTCGCGATGAGCGGAATGTATTCATGTCACACAGGGTGGACGGAATTCTTGAATTTGACCAGAATTTTTTGGCTTATCTAATCGCAGATTTTCTGAGATTCAATAAGCCGAAAATTCTATGCGTTAAAACTGATGCCTAAAAATTAAAAGTAGTGTAAAAGTAGTAAAAGTAGTCTGCTACGAAAATATTATAAGTTTAAACAAAACATTTTTGTGTCCAAAACACAGTCGGTGAAATATACCATTTGATTATAGACCTCATTACGGAAGATTAGCCATAAACTACCACCTTCATTCACTTTTTAAGTGAGAAAAAAAAGAATGCCAACTTCAAATCTGCATGTTGATTTTAATACCTTTTATCCCTGGTTACTAAATAATGGATTCCGAGTTAAATATATTAAAATAAGAATTCTTTAAAAAAAATAATCTCATTTTTTTTTACAAATGTTAGATTTTAAATGTTTTTGACTAGGCAATATTCTAAAGAGAACTCTGCACCTTTTTTCATACGAATCTTTTTTAATTAATAGTTTTTTTTTCATAGCTGAAAAACACATTAGAATCCATATCTTGGAATTATTTAAGAAGTATTTTAATGACATTGTATTATTTCAAAATGAACTCCATTCGTCTACCTAACTGAACTACACTATGATATATCCCTTACTGAAAGTTTTTTCGTGTAATCCACATTCTTGTACTGAGCCATGCAAAATGTATTATCCTTTTTTGGACGGTTATTGCAACTTTGAATGATTTATAAAGGAACGGAAAGTATAGCTTCCTTCTTGGAAAATTCAAAGGTCCTAAATATTTCTTCTTCTCCACCTGCCATTTCAGACTGTGTTCAAGAAACATATGAAGTAATGAAAAAATAACCAAATGATTACTTAGCTTCGTAACATTTGGTCAAATGTCAAATTTGGCACTAAACTTATGCCATTAAATATGTTGCGGGCTTGGCGGTAATCCGCTCATTTGGCGAAAACACTATTCTTGTATTAATAACACATTAGCATTTACCTCTTTTGTTCAACTATTGAAACCTGCTACAATAGAGATATTTTGATTGGAAAAATTTTAAATTTTGATTATTCCAGGACAATATATGAAGCCTAATATAAAAAGTAAAAATCTAAATCTAAATTAGTAGCTTTTGTTCACAAGACTACATGAACCAGTAAATATTAAGTTTTTCAGATAAGGTGCCACGGTTACTTTGGATTATAACTCATTCCTAATACAAACAAATTGTAAAAACTCTCAAGTTTTAAATATGGAAATAACTGCAAATCAGCAATCTATTGCGTATAAGAAAAAAACAATTGAGGTGCTACGTCAAACAGACAAATTCAAGTTATAAGTTTATTATGTCCATCAATATAATTTAAAAAATTCAAAAATACCCTTAAAGTATTTTAAATATGTTACTGATGTAAATAAAAGCACGTTTATACCAATGGATGAATAAGGGACAAGTATCCAACGCACGAATCAGTTGTATGCTCTGGGGTTGTCATATGGAAAGCACAGTGGGCAGAGCCTGTGAGTATATATATATATATATATATATATATACTCAATAACAGCATATAGTTATGAGCATATAGTTAACACCATATAGTTTTGAGACAAAACTATTACCTTAACGTTAAAATTACTTTTAGAAATATAGTACCAAGCAACAGTAATAAAACATTTTAAAAATGTAAATACTTACAATTTAGAGTTTCTAAAAATTCAAATATTTTTACACATTATTGCTTATGTTATCTGAAATAATAGTCTTTTTTAATTTTTTTCAATTAATTTTTTTTTCTTAGAAAATCTGTATTTATAAATGTTTTATTAAAGTTTAATTTATCTTTCCAAAGAAAATTTCAGACTTTTTAATAACAAGTTGAAAAAAAGAGAAAGCAATCTAAAGTAAATTTAAAACAGTTTTATTTAATTATTTTCTCAAACAAATTTCTGAAATTCCCCGAAGATAGTTTTATTTTGAAGTATTTATTTTTATTCAACAGAAATGCAATTATAAACACGCGAATAAGGTGAAAGAAACAATTTAATTTAGATTTTTTCTTTAGACTATCGCTGGACAGGTAAAATCTAATATTATGAAATACCGAATTTACATTTAAAAAACGCAACATTTCTTATTTATAAGAAAACAAAAAGAATCGTGACGCAAAGGAAATTAAAACAAATAATATCTCTTTTAAAATGAATGATGCATTTTCTAGCAAGAAAAGAAAAAAATATATACCCTTTCATTCAAATATTTATCAAATGCACAAGACATTATTTTTCCAGTTACTTTTAAATAAAGTAAGATAATAAATATGAAATAGACATGCATAAATTAAATTAACTGCAAATGCTAAATACATTAAATAGGAAACTGAAAACATATTGTTAATGTGCAAATAAATTTTTCTAATTGAAATAATTTTTTAAAAAATTCGATAGTAAAAAATAATGCTAATATTTATAATAATCGGATCGAGTATTACTCGCGCTCAAAGTGTTCCGAACATTAAATTTTTTAATTACTAACTACAATAGTACAAAAAATCGTTGCTAAAAGAATGATTGAATTAATCGAAATGAAAAACTTGAATATTTACCACTATGATTCACCTTACTTCAAAGATGTTGTAGACTAACTGTAATAGTACAAAAAACCGTTGCTAAAAGAATGATTGAATTAATCGAAATGAAAAACTTGAATATTGACCCCTATCATTCGCCTTACTTCAAAGATGTAGAAAGTTTAAAATTGGCATTGTTCCAATCGCGCTTAGAATAGAGGTCGCAAGTTTGAAACGTCGCGTCGCCTTGGTCAGCGCCGTGTTTTTCTAATGACTTAGGTTTTTAATTAATATCTCGGTTAATTATAGACAAAGCTTTTCGAAAATCACTATCAACAATCCTTGGATGATTCTGCATTGATACACTGTAAAAAAAAAATTCAGGAACGTTCCTGGAAAATAATGGGCAGCTAATGTGCCTAATTTATACCAGTAACATTTCTGGCAAAAAATAGAAAACTTTTTTAAGAATTCAGAAAAGTTAATATTAAAGGTCAGTAACTTTCCTGGAATTATAGTGGTAAGGTTTCTCAATCTTCAGAAAGGTTCCAGGTTTAAGTCGGTAACCTTCCTGGAAAAAACCATAAACATACTAAAATCTTCCCAGTAAATCCAGTAACCTTCCTGGAATAAATCAGCAATCTTCCAAAAAGATTTAGATATGTTCACATCCTGTCATCTTCCTGGTAAAAACCAGGAACATTCTTTAAGAATTTTGAAAAGTCCCGCACAAAGCCAGTAATAGTACTTGAAAATATAAGGAAACAGCCTATATATTTCAGGGATGTTTCTGATACAGTAATATGATTTTTGTTGATATGTAGCTCACAATTTAATTAGCTTAAAAGTTTTGCAAAATAATTTTTGTGTGTTTTAAGAATATTTTAAAATATTTAACTTATAAAAAATATTTTTTAATTGAATATTTATCTTATAAACATATTTGTTTAATTATAACATCAAATTTGTCTGTATTTCTTTTTGTTAATGTCACTGTATTTACATTTTTTCTTACAAAATATAGTTTGATGTTAAAAATATAGTTGTTTTTAAGATAAATATATGTTGTTTCATTTTAAAATTGTATAATGTTTTCTTTTTTAATTTAAATATTTTGGAAATTCATGAAATGCATTAAAATTTAGTTTACGGGTTCACAGATTATATTCATGTTTTAAGATTGGGCCAAAATTTGTTTATAATTCCAAACACGGAAAAAAGCATAGATAAACTCCGAAAAAAATATGCAACCTGTTTAACTTTATTTTTAAACGGAAATTTTGCTAAAATATACACAAATTTAGGTTCAGTCTTAAAATAATAAATTCACAAAGATTGCAGGTATAAACATTAACTAATTTTATAAAATTATTGTGTACAATTTAAACAAAGTATGTTTTTAACTTTTTGAGATAGACCACTTTAAAGTACCTTTTTAATCACTGCTTACAGTGAGAACAACATATATATATTTTAGCCATTACTCGTGTAAATATCGGGAATTTTTAATACAGGTTATCTTAAAATGCTCAAACAGTGTTGTTCTTTCGTGTTTTTTTTCGTAAAAGTTAATTTTTTGAAGATTAAAATTTAATTCCTTTTAAAAAGCAGGCATATTTCAAATATACAAACATAGTAATATTTTTCATATAAGAGTAAATGTACATTTTAAAATATTATAATCCTTGCAATATAGGTTTAACTCATAATTCTTCGAACTACCTGTTATTTCAGACATTATTTTAATCTTTAAAACATATAGACAGGCACTGTACATTCTTAAAAACATATTTAAAAACACATAAAACCAGTCCACACGCTGAAAGTTTCATAAATAAATATGTTTTTAAGAATGTACAGTGCCTGTCTATATGTTTTAAAGATTAAAATAATGTCTGAACTAACAGGTAGTTCGAAGAATTAGTAATTAAAAAATGACATTAGAAAAGATCATAGATTGAAATACTACTAGGTTTAACTCTTTTTTTTCAGATTGTCGGGTGCTTTTTAATGGGACAGAAAAAGTATTTTATACACTTACATTCTGTTGCTCTCAATGTATGCATCAAATTATAAAAGTAATAATAATAATAATAATAATAATAATAATAATAATAATAATTATTATTATTATTTTACACTCCCATTTATGGATTTTATTTGAAACAAAAAGTTGCACAAACAACTTTAAAAGTCAGAAGCATGAAAATGTAGATAATACTTTTAAACAGTTTGTGATATTTACTAATTTTAGATTGTAGAAATTAAAAGTTTGTTGCTTAAAGGAAAAAAAACCCCAGAATTGTGAAAAAAATTTTCATCAATTATTGATTAAAAATATTTTTAATTATATTAAATTACGTACATACCTTTTTTTTTGTTATCCATCTGTTATTCTGTTGAATCGTAAGAAGATTATAATCCAGGAATCAAGAACAATTAATTAACTAAAGCTAAAAAGCGACCGGATGACAATGGAGGAAATATATAAAACACCTCGCAAAGCCAACCCAGTTACCATTTGACTAATTATTGCATGAAATTAGGTTAAAATGATATTTTAAAATATTGTCGCTAGCCAAAAGAATGTACATCTACCGGCCTGTAGTTCAAAGAATAAAATGGCAGGTTTTTGACAGTATCCAGTATGGCAGCTGATTTATTTATTGTTTGACTTCCGCAGATGATTAGATTAATGCCTTATTTCCGCAAAACATTTTCAGGAAAGTTTTTATTTCCTAAGAAATCTCAATAAGCACCTCTTTCAATAATATATTTTTTAACTCAAAGCTGATGTACGCATTGGTGCAAGGGTGCCAAGATGGCGGAGAGCGAAAGCTAATAACATAGACGTTGCCTCGCAAAAAAAGCTTAATCCCTGAATTCAGAAAACTATATGTAAAAGAAACTTATTTTTCTCAGGAATCTGGTAGAAACCTATGAAAACACGGAACTTTCTTGGAAATAATTAGTGATGTTACAGAATATTCTTACAAAGTAGGTGCCTCGAGCGACCGTCAGCTTCTCTGCAAAGTTTGTGTGCAACGGAAAAATGCGATTTTCTCAAAAACTGTGCGACCTAGGATAATCGCTATAGTTTTCCTGCAAGGTGTAAATAAACTTTTACTACTTTTAATTTTTTCTTAATTTTAGTTCCGGTAGATTCGGAAATAGAGGGGGGGGGGTATTTTTGCAGTTCATTTTGTACGATACCTCTGAAAATATAATACCTAAAATTAAAAGAAACATATTTTTGAGTTCGGTATTACGAGATCTTTCACACGTTACCCCACATGATATACAAAAATTAAACTTTTTTTTTCAAGTGACTTAATTAGCCCCTATAAATTTTTCATAAACATATTTGTGAATGGCTAATAATTTGAAAATACGTGCGTAAAAAGGTTTTATAACTTTCCCAAGTTTGAACTTTCCACGTCCCATAGTTTACGAGAAAAAAGGGTTGTGACAGACGGACGGACGGACACAGAAGTGATCTTATAATGGTTCTGTTTTTACTTTTTAAGTACGGAACCCTAAAAATAATTTAAATGCATATCGAGGCATAAGTAACGCTGTTTTTCGTGCAGTTTTTTACCAAGAATATATGTTGATTATTGTTCACCATTTATATTTATATTGTGAAAAGAATCATCACTTCTTGATTCTCGTCACATTATGTTTCAATGATGACGAAAAATGAACAAGATTGTCACTTTACTGACAGAATAATTCCGAAGGAATATCAGATATATACATAATTTTTGCACACAATTATTAAGTCTTTTAGGCTTTACATGTATATGAAGTTTCATAACAAATGTTTAATAATAACAATGTGTTTAATATTTTCTTTATATCTTTATGGGGCTTCCATGTATTGGAAAAAAGCAAAATTTTTTACGGTGGGGTCAATTTGATTACAGTCTGTTCTTACATTACAAAGAATTTGATAGTTTTAGAACTCCCTTATTTACAAAAAGGGGGAAAATATCTGTAAGAATGTGGCAAAGGTTATTGCTTTGCAGCATCATTTAGCGAACGCACATTTCGATGCCAATCAAAGAATTTAGGAATGATTGTAGATCTCCTATAGTAAGGTTTAAAATATAAAAACATCTCTGTATGAATCCTCATTCTGTGGTCATTACTCTCCGATTTAGCTCATTCAATCATTATTATATTTTTTAATCTCGTCTTTACGATGTGAGCGACATTATTTTAAGCTTGCATTACGGCATGTGAGAGTTTTGCATCAGTCTGAGCACTATGTTTTTACATTAGCATTATGCCGTGAAAGCATTACCTTCTTAGGAATCTTGGAGTACGATTTCTATTGCACTTTGGCGATTAGCATTAGGCATCGGTGTGGTACACACCTGCATCAATAAGATTTATGATGAAATGTGGTTAATGTTGGCCATAAAGGCCCGTAAAATATAGCTTGTATTCTTTAGTGTGATTGCATCGCATGAAGTTTTCAACCTATCTGACTATAATAACCTTGGCTTCGAAACAGTCTGACAGACCAAACTGTTGACAAGGTATTGTTTTAATATTTATGTTCAAGTTAAATTGTGTAATATTTTTTTGTAAGGGCCAGTACCTGGTTGGCGTAATGTGGCGGTTTCAATGGGTTACTTTTGTTAAATATTAATATGTTATTAGTACGTTATTAGTACGTTTAAAGTAGCATCACGAATTAATAAATCTCTTAAAAATTACCTTTTCTTACAATAATAAACTTTTATGAGATGTCAATTAACAAATTAAAAACAAACTTATTCTATAACTATATTTTCTGCTTTTTTAAAAAAGTAGAATAAAGTTGCTTTTAAAAATAAACGAAAAATTTATGTAAACCCTTATTTATATATTTCAAAAAGAAAAACATACTTTGAAGGAAGATATTGAAGAAAAAGTTATATGATATACATATTCATTTGTCTATCGAATTGTCGTTCCATTATCTAATCAAAGTATTACAAAAAAGTTTTCCTGTCATAGCTTTTAAATAAAGGAATCAATAAGAAAGGATAAACTAATAGGATTTGTAAATAAGAAAATTTTAAACATAAATTTAACTTAAAAGAGATAAAATATGCAAGACGATTTCTTCTGGATTATTATTCGGTTTCAAAATGTATTCAGACTGATAAATGTATATAAATTGCTTTTTTATATACGTAAATATGCATAAAATCTTGCAAAAATTTTATTTATATTTGATTGAAGTTTAATGTTACTTAATTCTTTTAAAGTGCTATAAGAATTTTCTTTCAAAACGCAGATATTTTATCTGACATAATTTTAATTCAAGAAATATCATGAAAAAAAAAAACGAAAACCTTAAAAACAAATTTTGCCCTATTACTTTCGATTTATTTTGACAGATATTTTTGTGTAAAATATATTATTTAATTTTCCAAAATTTGAATTACGATATCATAATTACAACAAAGAACATTTTGGTACTTAATTTATTATTTGTAATAACTATGATGATTTTGAACTATTTCTAAAAAAAATACGACTGTATACTTTGTAATAAGAAAGTTAAACGTTTAATTCGATTAAAATTTTATTTGACATTTAATTTAGAGGTTAACCCAATTAATGAAATTAATTTTATGTCAATTAAAAAATTCTAGATAGAAATAATAATTAGTTTTTCTTTCTTAAAAACAGACTCACTGTATTTTTAAATAAAATTTTATGCAATTATTCATGAAAATGCGAAATAAAAAAGTTATAATTAATATGTATAATGAAAAGTTAGAAAATAAAGAAAAAGGGGAGTGAGAGAGAAAAAAAAGGAGTGAGAGAGGAAAAAAAGGAAGTGTGAGAGAGAAAGAGAGAGAGTGAAAGAGAGAGGGAAAGAAGTGAGAACGGGAGTAGAATTCTGGCTTGTATAAAACATGGTTGTAACCCAAAATTTAGCAGTGTGAGACAGCGGACGAAATCAAGCAATTACTTGGATAAATACAAGGTGTTTAAAAGATGTATATACACAATGTATTTGAAAAAAAGCTGCCACGTTCTTCTCTTCCTTTCCGGTTTAATTAACTGGAAATAATTCCTGATAAACTTTGAACAAAAGAGATCATCTACCTTTATCCTCAAGAGCCTACACTAGTCATGCGAAAAAACGCGCAAGTTAATGTTAAGTCTATGGGAAGGTTATTTTCAAATTTCTCGCTCCCATTTTTATATTTTTAAATGATTTCATTTGCTTAGGATAGCTGAGGTCTATCTCTAATTTTGTTAGTTTTTGCTTTTTCGATTTTGTTTCCAGTTTTTTTGTATAAGGATTTTATTACTTTCAGAACCGGTTCCAAAATTGACAATGTCTGCTTATAAAATATTTTAACCCAAATCAAAAAATTGAAAACTAACAACTGATACTAACTTTAGATACTAACCACAGCTATCATATGTAAAAAAAAATCATTTAAAAATATTAAAATGCGAGCGAAAATTTTGAAAATAACCTTTCCATAGACATAACATTAGCTTGATCGTTTTTTCCCGTGACTGGTGTAGGCTCTTAAGTGTTACTGTAAGATCCAAAAGGTAGCTGAAGCGCAGATGCAGTTTAGGAAACAGTTTCGAACGGATCCTAATACGCAACTTACAATCGTATAATAAAAGATTTTTTCGAGGAAAATGGAACTGTTAATGTTTACAAACAGCATTTGGGAAGATCGTGGTCGTCAACAATTCCGGTTTAAATAAGTATATAAACCGCTGTAGAGACCTATGACGAAAATTCAGGAAAATCTATTCATCATGCATCATCTTATTTTAGAATTTGTTAATCCATACATTTTATTGTTGTGTTTACAATCTGAATTTGAAAACACATTTAGTTTTAGTAAGATAACCCAAATAATATTAATATTAATATTAATATTAATAAACAGAAGCAAAGTAAACATATTGCTAAATTTCGTATAGATAGGACATTTTAATGGCGATAATTTTATTTTCAAGACTGTATTAAATATAAACCAGAAATGATTTTTTGAGATTTTAATTAACCCTTTCAGGCACAAAGTACTTTTTTTACTAAAATGTTGAAAAGATTGAATAACACCAGGATTTAAGAACAAATTTATTTGAAAATTACAAAAGATTTTCCTCACGTACATTATAAAAGACAAAAATTTATTTCAAAATCCTGGTGCCGTTGTGGCATTTTGTGATTAAAATTAAGTGGGACAGAATTTGGCCTACCATGCCGGAAAGGGTTTCCTTACATAGGGATAAAGAATGTTTAGATCTATTTATATATTAAAAGCTCTGTTATTAGTGGAAGGATTATAGTCGTGTGATATGGCAAAATATTTACTATAATTAAGCTTTTTGAGAAGAGTGGATGAGTAATGATAAATGTACAAATGAAGATAGACGTATGCAGACACACTTTTTGGTGAAGTGGCTGATTTGAAGTAGCATGAAGAGTAAGGGACACTGGAAAAGAAAACAGTTCTGGATGCAGAATATTTGGAAACTAAGAGATCGGTTTATTGACAAGTTCAATTTTGAAAGTCAATTACATAAAGGGTTCCATTATAAAACAAAACAACTAACAAAATACAAGTGCTAATCGACATATTCGAGATATTCAATATTAAATTAAAAAATATCTAAAACCAAAACCATTATGATTGTTTCCTTTAAAAAAACAAATATGTTAAGACTAAATCTTCAGTTAAGTATGAATTTTCTTTATTATTTGTATGACAGATTTTATTTTACAGGACTCATTGCATTTAAATAAGAAAAACTAGTTGCACCTATCTAAAATTTATCTTTGATTATGAGTGTATCTATTGAGTAGTAAATGAACCCTGTACTTAGAAATGATGTCAGGTTACAGTTAAGTAATTGTGCAGGAAAATCAGAAAAATATCACTTACTATTTTTTACACGATGCTCCTTACATACTAATTCTTCATTCAAATACCAGTGCTTGAAACACGAAAGGAAAATGTTTAACCAATAAGGCTGACAACAAAAAGTGAACTTGAAAGATAAATATTACAGGCAGATGTTTTGAGTCGTTCTTAATCTGGTTAGTTCTGAAAGTCAATTTCTTTGAAATGTAATTTAGAATCAAACAAAATATTTCAATATTCAAATATCATGACTCTACTTGATGTAGAAAAAGTTTGGAAGTTTAGTTTTTACCCACTGAAGTGGATAATTTTGGACAGCCAAGTAATTTAGAGTTGCAACTTTTAACGATTTTCATCAAATAACTATTAAAAAAATTATTAAACAATTTTAGGTTAATTTATATTTCACATTTTTTTAATAAATTTTTCCTGTAGATATTTTTATTTTAGAAGTTTTATACAATGTAGAATGAGAAAGACGCTTACATCTAAATACATTTTGACTGCTTGAGTGTTTAAACGTCAAGACGTGAAAAATATGTCCATTTTCTAAGAATACTTTCGCGGTTGGATTTTACCTTTAATTAATATATGTTATATTAATTACCGAAAAATACATTATTTTTACATCAAATGTATGATTCACATTAATAAATTAATAAGATTTATTACATATATAAATTCATACCTTATAAGAGTAAATATTTTCAGTTTGTAATGAAAGATGTATTTAAATATTGAAATAAGTTTCGGGAAAACATTTGCAAAATAAATAATTAAAAATTTTATTAAAGAAATTTATGCATCTTTAAAGACGAAAAAAATAATAATTAGAAACACCTCCCCCTCCAAAAAAAAAATGTATAAATCAACAAAATGATTTTCAAATCTAAATACATGTTATAAAATATTATTGATTGTAAAAACACTAAAGCTTCAAAAAATGTTAAACTTAATAACATAAGTAAATTCATACATACATACATATATATATGTTGGAAAAAGAGATTTTACGATTACTATTTTAAGATTTTCTCCATAAAATTTAAATAACATGAAAGTTTTTCTGTTAGCATTACTCTATTCAAAATTTTAAGTGTAAAGTAAAAATAAATATTTTATTATTATAAAAGATTAAAAATTGAGCATCTTTTAGAGAATTATCAGGAAATGTATTGTGAATATATTATTGTGAAATTCTTTGAAAAATCACAAAAAAAAAAAAATAATATTTGTTTTCAATTATTTCAAAAGTATTTTCCTTCGGACACATATTTGTAAGAGTTTAAATGAATAACATATTTTTATTTGAAAAATTAAAACTTTATTTGTTTCTTTTCAAAGGATTGTTGAAGGAATCAATATTTATTTAACGCCTATTTTTTTTTTTTTTTTTTTTTTTTTTTTTTTTTTTACTTTTATCGTTGTTTAGTAATTTAGTTTCGGTATTCATATTATCTTTTTCTCATCTTTTCTCAAATATGGGGAAAAAAATGAAACTAATATTTCATTATAAAATCCTATTTGTTTTACTATTTGCTGCTTATATGGGCAAATAAATAGCAACTATTCAAAACATTTTTTTTTAAAGATTACATTGAGGAATTTGTTAGTTTTAAAAATAAGCACAGATTTAAAAGGAAAAATTCAAATATCAATAAATTAGACTGTATACAAAAATGCATATATATATATATATATATATATATATATATATATATATATATATATATATATATATATATATATATATATATATGCATATATATGCAATATATATATATATATATTTATGTTTCGTACTTTCTGTCAGATTAAAATGAACTAAATATTGAAATTCTTGGAATAAATTTAATTGAAATTGCTTTTGAAGAAAGCAAATATTATTTTAATACATTTGTTTTTTATGTCACGGAATATGCTATTAGGAAAGGTAAAAAATACATCAATTGAAACAAAAATATTAAATAGAAACAAAAACTGATTAACAGAAAATTTATTTATATACTTGGATGTTACCAGTACGAGAGAAAGAGGATATCTTCCTTCTACTATCGTAATGGCAAGGTTATTTTTAGTAACTATTTTTTTCAAATTACTTTATGTACCACTATTTCTAAACAATAATAATTTACCTTGAAGTTTAGTAGAAATCTGTCACGAAGATTATTGTTTTGAAATAGCGGTGGACAAAATAATAAAACATAGTTGCCAGCGAAAATGCTGTAATGGTAGGATCTCTTTTTAAGTCTGAAGAAGAAAGATTAAGCTCCAGGAAACGCATTGCTAGTGTTTTGTTTAGGATGTTTTGAAGTTCGTTGTTTTAGAGTTTAAAATTTGATTTAAAATCTGCATTTTCCTTTTTCTACATATCATTTCACAAGTTAAACATATATACATATTAAGTATCCTGTGTTGATTGTAAAACATTTTTTTTAGTCAATCACATGTAAACTGTATGTTTCGTTCTTTCGATATTTAGGAAATGAAAACCTTTCTTATGTAATATATTAAATTACATACATTCAGATTATTTTGAAACAAAATTCTTATAGTTCCATTTTACTTATAAGTGATAGTATGAAATATTCTAAGAAATTTCTAAGTTAAATATGAATTTATTAACGAATGTTGCTATTGCAGTAAATTCACACTCCGAAAAAAAAATAACGCGATTTAATCATATCAAGTAAATTAAGTGTGTGTGTATTCATGAGAGTGCTTTTGAAAGGACAAAATTTGGCTATAGAACCATGTACAAAATAATTTATATTCTTAAACTTTGTTGTATCAAATGAACACTTAAACATGATTTCACAATTTTTTTTTAATAATCTACTAAAAAACCTTCAAAAGGAATAGTTTTAGAATGTGTATCATAATTTATGAATGAAACCCATGAATTTAATTACATGTTTTGGCCATATAAATAGAATACTACTGTACAAACATTTCTGGCATAATGCAGTAAAAATAAGCTTTGAAATATATATATATATAGTATTTATTATTTCGTACAGCGATTCAGTTTAAAATAAAGAAACATATTTAAAGCATAATGAATACTACGAATAGTAAAAAAAAAAACATCCTTTAAAACAAAAGTGCTAGTTATACCTAGTTATATATTAAACAGCTATTTTTACGAAATTTGTTTTCTATATGATTATTTTTTTCGCGTATTGTTTTTCTTCACTTCAGTTAAATAAACTGACTTAGAATATTTTTTTCTGCATTTTTTGTGTATACTGACTATCGGGAAGTTACGGATTTTTAGAAAACATAATAGCAGGTACTTTTTATTAAATACATTTCCTTTGTAATATATATCTTTGAAAACGTTCCATTCTAAATGATTAAAATTACAAATGTATTCCCTTGCCATTAACAGCGTCTTTATGTGCAGTATAAAAAAGTATTAGATATTAAAAAGCAATCACTTCTTCTTTTGATAAATAATAAAAAAAGGATTTTCTTTATATAAATGTGTTTTATTAATATCTGAAAAAATCATAGAACAACTGTTTTTTTTTTATATTGATATATGTTTATTCAATTGTAAAAAAGCACTTATGAAGGCACTTATTTTTATTAAGATAAAATAATCGTTTAAATTTGGTCAATAGTAGAAACGCATCCGAAAAAAAAAATAATAATTTGAAATGAAATATATTACAAAATTTATTTAAAATATCATATCACACTTACTTATTTATGTTTATTTCAATAATCTATATTATTTCTTAAATTGTATTTCTTATCTGGAGGATGCAATACATTTACAAACAGATAGATAGAACTGAACACTCAAAAAATGGATTTTCAGAAGAATACTAGAATTTCACTCGTATTTTTGGTTTCTAAAGGCAAAAAATCTGTCCATATTCAGTCCTAAAAACTCTGTTTCCTACAAACATAAATTCGAATATAGGTTGAAAACAAAGTTTTGAATTTCAAATTTAATATTTGTTAGTTTTTTTTGCATTACTGTCATGTTAAATGAAATATCACGTTACTCTAAGAAGTCTTTACTACGAAGACTTTAAGGCTATACATTATAGATAATCTAATACTGTGAGTTTTTGTCATTCAAATACAAATGTGTTGAATGTTGTTTTTATTCATCATAATTTCAATATATATATACAGGGTGGGTATAATATAAGTATCTCTATTTGGAGCGGTCTGTAGCTCGAAGGAATTACCCGAATGAAACCAAAATCGGTGCACTTACTATTAGACAAGGGGGGGGGGGAAGAAGAATGGAGCAATAAAAAACATAATTGCAATAATCACCGACAGATGGCGCTACCGAGTTTGAAATGTAATGTGTAGTACAAGAACAAAGAATTAAGGGGTCAAACTGGATGGCACACTTAATTTATTGGAAAATGTCACAGCGAATGTGGTTACGCTTTCGCATGGTGGTGCCGATCATGTTCAGGTTTCACATGGCCATTGTGCTGGAGGACACAATCGAGGCGGTGCACGACATGCTCAACTGCGGAATGTAATGCATCAGGCGTGAAGTTAAGCACATGTTGTGATATGCAGTAAAGTCATTGAGGTTTGGGACATCTCCATGGTTCACAAAATTACACATTACATTTCACACTCAAAAGCACCATCTGTTGACGATTATTACAATTAATTTTTTTATTCTTTCATTCTTCTTCCCCCTTCTCGAATAGTATGTGGTGGAAAGGATGTACCACCTTTTGGCTTTTGTGTTACACTCTTCGAAACGTGTGTTATTGTTTTTTTAAATTCTATAATTAATTAGTAATTACTGTGTTGTCTTTTATATACATGTTTATGCATTTTTATATATATAATTATTTACATATCAAGAGCGGTACAATGGTTGATAGCAAGTTAGCTAACAAGGTGATAGACAGTTTTATGAGCGCTGTCTGGCGAAGAAAAGTACACTGGAGCCAGGCTGTGAAGCTTTTATGACTTTAAATTTACGAGGAGTGTCAATCACACTTCGTGTGTGGTACCGGGCGTTCGAAGTTAGAAAACTCAGACCAGACACATTGGTGCCTGGTTAATTTTAGGGGGCCAGACAGCGTGTGATCATTGGCTGGTCAGTTCGCCTATGAGCGACGAAGTTAGGTGTGGTCATTGACACATTGGGCCATTTAGGCACAAGGTTGATAAATAGTCAAGTAGAGAGGAGGGGCCACCACCAACGAAAAAGAAAGCCAGATCGTAGAGAAGAAGGCAGTCGATGAAAAAAAGTTGAAAGTGTGCGGTCGAAAAAGAAGTAGTTGAAAAAAAAATATTATGAGAGAGTGCTGCAAATTAGTTACTGAAAGAAGATACCACCGGGCTTGTAAATGAGGGTATGTCCATAAGGAGTCACTCTTCCCAGCCTGCATCAGGGTCCAACCTGGGACCCGGGAATTCCCCATAAGGAATTGAGTCGATCTGAAACGACTCAGGTATGAGATTTTATATTATAATTACCAACCCTCTTCTGTTTGTACCGCTCGAATTGAATTATAATTTTTGTTCGGCAGGAGAACTTGTTCATATAGAGTTTAAAAATGTGTAAGGCTTAATTTTAATTGTGAGAACGAATCATTTGGTAAATGATATTTTTTTAATGAATAAATTAAATTGTAGAAAGAGGATTGATATATATACTTACTATGTTTACTGTGCTGCATATTTTAAAAAGGATTGATGTATATCTCCTTATTATGTTTTTTTTATATGTTTTTATTGTGTTTAATGTAAATAAAGTAATTATTTTTAGTTTAAAAAAAATGTTGTCTTAATTTAATGGTTGCATAATTAATTCTTTTAACCTAAATATTTCTCCAGAATTTTCTTAACTTAAATCTTGGAATGCTTTTATTTAAAATTATCTTTAGTGTTGTTTTGGGTAATTATTTTATGGAACTCTATACATTCCATTCCCAAAATCTAACTGCCATATATTAGATACTCTACACACAACGCAACAATTAATCTTCTTTAATAATAATTCTCTAGTATCTAATTAGGTAACGATCACGGAGTCTTCTGTAATCAGAAGCCCCTATAGATAATTAATGAGTAATGGTAAAAGTGTACCCCACACCTTATTTTCTTTATGTGTAGTGATAGTCTTTTATTGACAGTGGTAACCGGTCTTTAGTAGGAACTGTCTGCAAATCACCAGCATAGAGAGCCATTAACTTAGTTGGCGCATGACCATTTAACGTACGTGGGTTAATTTAATCTCATACAGGTTACATTTTGGGGTAATTTAATTGTATTAAAATGTGTTAAAATTAAAACTATTTTTTTTTATATATATAGTTAAGTATTCTAAGTTAACATTATTTAGGTTGTAATTATTATGCTAGTAATTTAAAAATAAATAATATATACATTTATTTTTCTTTGATTGAGGTAAGATTATTTGCAGCATATTTAAAAATAAACAATTTATATGAAAATAATTTTTTTTATGACAATGTTCTCCTGCATTTTTAAGCAAAGATTTGCACAATTTTCACAGAATTCAGTCATGACTAATTTTTAGGGAAAATATTGTTTACTATATTCTATGTCTGCAAAGTGTATTGTTTTTTTTAAATATTTTTATGTGTATTTACGTATTTTTTTACAAATATGTTCAGTTATAAACAAGTAGAGAATAACAGGATGAATATTTACAACATCGTGTAATTTTGGGGAAAAAAAATGATGATGATTTTTTTTACAAATTCTTGAAAAAAAAAAAGTAATTTAAATTATTTATAAAGATAAATAAGGTTAAGTTTGCGTTTGAAACCAAACAGTTATTAAAGACATTTACAGCTAGTACAGATTTAATGTGTATTTGAAAAAAAAAAAATCCAATTTTGGTGCAGAAAAAATAGTTTTAGTGCTTAACACTGCTGAAAAATAATATTGTGTGTGAACTTTATATTTTTTTTCTTTTCCTTCTTTTATTTTTCTGTGATTATCATGTTCTTTACTCTTCTATATTTTGTATCATAGGGGTTTTTGTGTAGATAAATTGTGAATCTTAGATGAGGAATATTTCAGTAGCGGAAGTTTAGCATTTGAGTTGTGTAGCATTATGTTAATGTATGGGAAATAGAGGTAGAAGGGCTAAGCGTAGTAGTAAGGATTTTGGAGAATTTATTGTTCGAACCCGGGCACAACTGCAGAAAAATTGTGAAAATCCGAACGAAAATACAACCAGCATTAAAATGGCTAATACGGATAATTTATTAAATGTAATCCCTGTTTATGATGGAAAAAGGGAATCTAACATCCAATATTTTATAGCAGAATTTGATCAGGCTGCTTCACAAACGCAATTTACGAATGACGTAAAATTAATAATATTACGTTCTAAATTCGTGGGTGGCGCACGCGAAAGATTACAGGCAGATGTCGAATTAAACTCAAAAACCGACTATGCACTATTTAAGGATAAGGCAATAAAGGCGTTCGGGGTTAAGAAAACCTTCAGCGATTCTCACAACGAATTTTATAAAATAAAACAAAACCCGAATGAGAGCATCGCGGACTATATTGTGCGATTCAACCTTGCTGCGGCGAAATTTTTTGAAATTTCGGGTCTCTCAGATAAAACTGACGCGAGAAAATTATTTGATCTTATGAAATTACATAGATTCTTAGAATCAATAAAATGTGATATCGCGTTAGAAATCAGAAAAAAAGGGGTTGAAAATTTTAAAGAGGCAATAGAAACTGCGGTTTTGATGGAAAACGCATTCTCTTCGGTTAAATACGAAGAAATTAACGCGATCAATGCAAGCGCGACTAACGAATTCTGCGAAGCATTGCTAAAAAAAAATGAAATACAAGCTAACGAAGTTATTCAATTGCGAAATGAAATCGAAAAACTAAAATTAAAACAAAACGAGAAAACACAAAATAATTTTAGTAACAATGTGAGATTTTGTGAGATTTGTAATTTAAAAAATCATGAAACTGCATTCTGCCGATATAATCCCAATAATAAAAGGAATTTTAAGTCCGAGAATTATAAAAGGAATTTTCCTAGGTACAAGTATAATATGCAGGGAGTTAGTTATGCGAATAATGGACTTGCAGAACATCAAGGCTATGGGAATATGAGTAATAATGACATGAAGTATCAGAGTTATGGAAATTTAAGGGATAATACCCAGTATCTGCAGGGTTTTGGAGGTGTAAACAACTGGAATTCCCCCCCTCCCCCTCCTCCTGGACAGTTAATGGGACAAAATTATGAGTATAATTATATTTTTCCTGGTCAGAATTCAGGTTCTCATAATAATAGCTTAGGGAACTATTCTGCAAATTTCCAACAGGGGCAAAATTTTCAGCAGGGTCAAAATTTTCAGTCGATTCAAGGCCAATTTTGCCAACAGGGGCAAAATTTTCCCCAGGGACAAAATTTACAGCCGATTCAAGGGCAGAACTTTCAACAGGGTCAAAATGCTCAGACAAATTATGGTCAAAATTTTCAGCCAAATGAAAGGCAAAATTTCCAGTCAATTCAGAATCAAAACAATCCCCCGGAAGCTTTTGCAAATTCGGAATATGTAAATAAGAGATATAATGCGTCAAATAATTCAAGGGGACGTAAGATAACAGGTAAGAGAAATCAGGGAAACAGTTAGAGGGGTCTGTGGATAGTAGGGGAATATCTAAAGATTCGCTTCACAGATCCCATCAGACTAAAATTATTGCAAGCGTTAATAACAAATATTCCAATAATATGCCATTAATTCAGTTTGAAATTAAAGGGGTACAAGTTACAGGACTTGTAGATTCAGAAGGAATGGTTTCTTTAATTTCAGCACAATTATTTGAGCAATTAAAAGAAAATAATGTAAAAATTAAATATATTGGAAACAGCATTAAAATTCAATCGTTCAGCGGAACTGCGATTCCTTTCAAACATAGCATTAAATTGACTTTTAAATTAAATAAACCATTCACATCGGGAACTTTCTATGTAACAGAGAATAATTTTAGTAATTCTTATAACATGCTTTTAGGCTACGATTTTTTGCAAGAAAATAAAATGATTTTGGATGTGAATGAAAAATTATTAAAATTTAAAAACATAACTATCTCATTAGATCAATTGGAAAATAAACAGATGGAACAAGAGATTAATTATATAAATGTGAACAGGTAAAAAATAATAGCAAAAACAAAAAAATAAGAAAAAAGAGAGAAGTGTTTGTCAAATTGGCTAGGAAAATTTACATAGCACCAGGGAAAGAAAAAATTGTGGCTTTACTTTGCCCAGATTTTTTGGAGGAAAATTCTACGGTACTTTTTGAGCCGGAAATGGGTCAGGAAGGAATTGAATGTTTTCATTCAATACACGAAATATCAAAGAGTAGAATTATCAATGTCATAATGAAAAATTTAACCGAAAAGAAAATTATTTTGCCGAAGGGAATTAAGGTAGGAAATTTAATAGTAGACTTTGATTGTGACACTAAAGATATGCCTGACAACATTATTGATGGGAGTGTGCATAAAATCAATGCGCTAAATATTGAGGAAATACGTAAACTTAGGGAAGCAGAACTGTCAAAAGAGGATTTTGATTTAAAACATCTTCCCCCAGACCTACAGGAAAAGTTAGAGAATGTTTTATTTCAACATGCACATGCTTTTTCGAAGTCATACAATACAATTGGTGAATCTTCGTTGGTGCGCCCACAAATTAAACTTGCACACAATTTTGCGATTCAATCGAAACCACATAAAACTCCCTATACAGTGAGAGAATATGCACAAGCGGAAATTAGAAAATTATTAGAAGCTAACATTATTGAAAAAAGTACTTCTTCTTACTCCTTTCCAGTGTTGTTTGTGAAAAAAAAAGACTGCAGATCCTCAAAACCCTAATTTAGAATGGCAGTCGATTATCGCTTATTAAATGCAATTTTGGAATGTTACTCTTATCCGATTCCGGATATTCGTGAAATATTACAACGAATTAGCGGTAAAAGGTATTATACAGTATTGGATTTACATAGTGCATTTTTACAGATTAATTTACAACCTCAAGACAGAGAGAAATTGGCATTTATTACTGAATTTGGGAAATATCAGCCAATTCGAATGAATTTCGGATTAAAAATCAGTCCGACTACATTCGCTGAAATGATAGATACAGTGTTGGGAGATTTTAATAAGGAGGAAGTCAGTTATTATATAGATGATGTTCTAATAGCATCGAACTCTATCGAAAGGATGTTAGCATTACTCACAGAAGTCTTGCAAAGACTAATTGATTATAACTTAACAGTGGAACTAAGCAAGATGCAAGTGTGTAAACAAGAAATAGATTTTCTGGGATTTAAAGTACATCAAAATGGGTATTCCCCCTCAAACAAAAACATTGAGAAAATTCAAAAATTGGTAAGACCGAAAACCAAAAAAGGGGTGAAATCACTATTGGGGTTAGCCAATTATTTCAGAAATTTGGTACATAAATATGCTGAAATTTTTAATCCTCTGGTCAAATTAACGAAAGAAAAGGTAAAATTTCAGTGGAGCGACGAAGCTGAAAAGCGTTTGTGGCGATTCAAACAGCTATTTTAGATAACCCAACACTAAAACCTCCACAGTTAGATAAAAAATTTTTTTTAATAACGGATGGTTCTAAAATTGCATTGTCGGCTATTTTAACACAGAAACACGGCGAAGAGTATGTACCTATTGAATTTTACGGTAGAAAACTGAGAGAGGCGGAGAAAAATTATCCCAGTCTTAAGTATGAACTGTTAGCTGCCCACGATGCGTGCATTTATTTTGAAAGATTTTTGTTAGGGAGGAAGTTTACAATTTTGACAGAACATATAAATTTAGAGAAACAAGGAGATATAGTAGCACGATGGATGTTGCGATTAAGTAATTTTGATTATCAATTTAAACATATTGCGGGAGAACAAAATCCGGCGGATTACGTATCTCGTAATATTAATAATATTTTAACTCTAAATGAAGAAGAAACAAAAAAAAATAATTAATTAAAAAATATGGTGGACACGTAATTTTTGAGAATCTAAAGAAGAAACAAAAAAAATAATTAATTAAAAAATATAGTGGACACGTAATTTTTGAGAATTCCCAAAATTTAATTTTAATATTAATTAATAAAATATGCAGTAATATGATTAGTACTTACTTGTAGTGGTGATTATAGATGACTCCGGGTGTCCAGCGAGGGATGTTTGCAGGCAAACATTGTCTAATCCTGGCCAGGGCTGAATGCAAGGACTCTCATCATTTTTACACCTACAAGGGAAGATGCGAAATTGTGTTAATATAAGGAATTGATTTACAAGGATTTTTTTTTTTTACACATTCATAAACAAAAGAAGGTTGAGTGCACATTACAGCAGTATTTATTTTAATATGGTTTTGAGGAATAAAAGTGACATTACTTATGTATTATGAAAATGGTAATTTATTAAAGGAATGTTTATCTACATATAAACTAAAAATGTTTTTTTAATTAAATTTCTGTTAATGTTGGGTCAGTGACGTTAAAGTTAAAAAAAAATTAGATTTTTTGTGGTAAAAGATAGTAATCTATCTATTATTTGTATTTTATATTGGTGAGAATGGTTACATAATTTGAGCTAGTAAGATATGGGGTTCATCGCCTCGGGGCTAGGATGTTAAAATTCGGACAATTTCTAGCACAGTGATTTTCGAGTATTTGGTACGAGGTGTTGGAATGATGGCATGTAAATATGGGCAAAATTTTTACGGTATAAAAGAAAGTAAGAGTGGAAACAGATATAAATTAAATTTACGCCGTGGGGACGCACCTCACTAGATGCCACTGGCATGTATTTCGGTTAACGAGAGGCATCGCAATGACAGTATCAACGCCAACAGAAATATTCCACGTGTCTGGATTTTCTATTTCGCGTAATTACACTATTAGTGTACAGAATTTTTTAATTTTTATGTGTATGGGTTGCATTTTGCACACGGGTTTTATTATGATAAATTTCATAGCATGTAACTATCAGTATATTATATTTGAATGAGGAAACGAGCTTACCTCGTTTTATGGATTCTAGCAACAGTTCTAGCGACGCTTATCTACGACAGAAACTGGGGATTTCTTTCTTTTCCTCCCACCCCCTTAATGGGATCGTTTAAAATCCCATTAGCGAGGGGTGATGTGCAGTAATTCAGCTTGCTAACTGGTTTTTCAGAGAGGGAAAGTGACACGTTTTTTTTTCTTATTTTTCTTTTTCTTTCTTTCTCTTCTTCGGGTTTCTCAGCGGTTCTCAGGAGTAAATAGAGCAGGTTACGGTATGATTTGTTCACTTCACTGTATGTGGAACCAAGGAAAGCTCGCATTGAATCTTATGTTTATACAATGTAATGCAGATAGAAACGAAATTAGAAAAAAAAAATTACAGGATTAAAATGTACTGAAGACTGTACTTTATAAAATTTCTTCTTTTTTCTAAGTAATATTGTTTTCATTGTAATATTGATTTTTTTGGAAACCTCAAGATGAAGACTGGGTCTTGGTTTATATATATTTCTTTTTCTTGTTAGTTGGAGGTCATGTACATCTTATTAATTAATATGTATATATATAAGCAAAGTAAATAATAAGAATAATAATTAATAAGAGAAAAGAAAAAAAAATTTCTCTTTAAAGTTCAATGTCCTAAATTGAAGGAAATTTTACTATTTATGTATATAGATTTTTTTGTTCAAAATATAGGTGTCTGTCCCATGTGTACTAAGAACAAGTGTTTGAAGATTGAAATGTATTAATAATTCATTAAAACTATCAAAGGCAGAGAAGTAAATCTCTTCTGATATTTGTCAAGGGTGATACATTGTAACTGTAACAATTCAGAGAGTCATGCTGAATATGACCACATCAGTTTTGTGTACTATACTGTGGATTTTAAGGGATGTTAAATAGTATGTAAATTTAGTGTATATTGTTCGTACTTTTTGTATCCAGAGTAAATATTTTGTAAGTCATGACTGAACTCTTGTTGTGTGTAAGAAAAATGTATTAATCTTTGCTGTTATGGTAGGATTTTTGTTTTTTGTTTTGTGGCTTTTCTTTTCTTTTAAGAATTAAAGAATTTAGTTCTATACTTATGGAACATTTTTTTTTGAATAACAAAAAATTTCTAAAAAAAATATTAACTATTGGTACAATCCATAAAGGTTGGTAATCAAATGACAAGGAGCTGGATTCCACAATGGAGATCCAGAGGACTTAACGAAAGTGTCAAGTTATCTCACATTTCGGCAGACAAATTAGATCTTGAATTATGAACTGGCATCAAAGGATATCCTTATACTACGACAAAAATAATTTTTTTTCTGTGTACAGTTCCTGATCTGTGAACATTATGCTACAAAATACTAAGAGTCTGTATTTTCCCTCTGGACATTCTCAGCGAAAGTAAAATAAACTTTTCTTCATGAGGGTCTGTATTTTGCCGCTGGACTTTCTCAAGCGAAAGTAAAATAAACTTTTCTTCATGAGGGTCTGTATTTTCCCTCTGAACTTTCTCAAGCGAAAGTAAAATAAACTTTTCTTCATGATGCAAGAACCCTTCTATATCTCTAGAGCAGGATCTAGCCGAGTAAAGTACTACTTGTGGGAGTGGTGCAACTACGTGGACTTTCGAGAGGGAGGGGATTCTACAGTTGAAATTTTCCACGTTGTACGTGGACTTTCAACTTATTTGCATTCGGGGGAAGAAGATGGTGGAAAGGATGCACCACCTTTTGGCTTTTGTGTTACCCTCTTCGAAACGTGTGTTTTTGTTTTTTTAAATTCTATAATTAATTAGTAATTACTGTGTTGTCTTTTATATACATGTTTATGCATTTTTATATATATAATTATTTACGTATCAAGAGCGGTACAATGGTTGATAGCAAGTTAGCTAACAAGGTGATAGACAGTTTTATGAGTGCTGTCTGGCGAAGAAAAGTACACTGGAGCCAGGCTGTGAAGCTTTTATGACTTTAAATTTACGAGGAGTGTCAATCACACTTCGTGTGTGGTACCGGGCGTTCGAAGTTAGAAAACGCAGACCAGACACATTGGTGCCTGGTTAATTTTAGGGGGCCAGACAGCGTGTGATCATTGGCTGGTCAGTTCGCCTATGAGCGACGAAGTTAGGTGTGGTCATTGACACATTGGGCCATTTAGGCACAAGGTTGATAAATAGTCAAGTAGAGGGGAGGGGCCACCACCAACGAAAAAGAAAGCCAGATCTTAGAGAAGAAGGCAGTCGATGAAAAAAAGTTGAAAGTGTGCGGTCGAAAAAGAAGTAGTTGAAAATAAATATTATGAGAGAGTGCTGCAAATTAGTTACTGAAAGAAGATACCACCGGGCTTGTAAATGAGGGTATGTCCATAAGGAGTCACTCTCCCCAGCCTGCATCAGGGTACAACCTGGGACCCGGGAATTCCCCATAAGGAATCGAGTCGATCTGTAACGACTCAGGTATGAGATTTTATATTATAATTACCAACACTCTTCTGTTTGTACCGCTCGAATTGAATTATAATTTTTGTTCGGCAGGAGAACTTGTTCATATAGAGATTAAAAATGTGTAAGGCTTAATTTTAATTGTGAGAACGAATCATTTGGTAAATGATATTTTTTTAATGAATAAATTAAATTGTAGAAAGAGGATTGATATATATACTTACTATGTTTACTGTGCTGCATATTTTAAAAAGGATTGATGTATATCTCCTTATTATGTTTTTTTTATATGTTTTTATTGTGTTTAATGTAAATAAAGTAATTGTTTTTAGTTAAAAAAAATGTTGTCTTAATTTAATGGTTGCATAATTAATTCTTTTAACCTAAATATTTCTCTAGAATTTTCTTAACTTAAATCTTGGAATGTTTTTATTTAAAATTATCTTTAGGGTTGTTTTGGGTAATTATTTTATGGAACTCTATACATTCCATTCCGAAAATCTAACTGCCATACATTAGATACTCTACACACAACGCAACAATTAATCTTTTTTAATAATAATTCTCTAGTATCTAATTAGGTAACGATCACGGAGTCTTCTGTAATCAGAAGCCCCTATAGATAATTAATGAGTAATGGTAAAGGTGCACCACACACCTTATTTTCTTTATGTGTAGTGATAGTCTTTTATTGACAGTGGTAACCGGTCTTTAGTAGGAGCTGTCTGCAAATCACCAGCAGTATGTGTACCGATTTTTGTTTCATTCTGGTTAATCCTTCAAGCTACAGACAACATCAAATAAAAATACTTATGTTATAACCACCCGGTATATATACATATATGTGTGTGTGTGTATATATATTGGAGTTATATTCATAAACAAGAAGTTTGATGAAGAAACTCAGAAAATTTGAAACTCAGAAAAACCTTCCCAAATCATTAGTTGTATACGCAGAATTATATAAAACAGTAAAAATGTGCGTTGCAGAAGAAATCGGGAAAATTTGCTGTGATCATGTCAAGAAAGTTCTGGAAGAAGACAAAATTAGCTGAGCGCCAACTGTGTGATGGAAGAAAAATTATTTTTGCACAGAGGTAAAATGGCACAATCACCAAACATAATAATGAAATCATAATAATGAATAATAATAATAATAATAAAAACATAATAATGAATGATGTATTGTTAAAAAATTCTATAACGATCTATATGAATGCGAAGATCAGAGATAAAAAACATTACAGAAACTTAATAGATACTCCCAATAATGGCAATTGAAGTTTCACAAGCCTCTTATATGTATGAACAAAAGGTAAATTTTCTGGCAAAGATGAAGTCACATTAGACTTTATCAAACAATCAGCAGAAAAATTTACAAAAATGCTAGCCATACAGTTTTACGAATTTCTAGAGAAGTTAGATGTACCAAAAGACATACATACTGTTGTGATGGTACTACTTTACAAGAAATGAGAGAAGGAAAACTACCTTTCGTTGAGTTTATTGTCAGTAATTTATAAAATTTCCACCAAATTTTTAACGATAAACTTTCTTGAACAATTCTAGACTCAGTTCATCCTAGAGAACAAGGGGATTACGTAGTGGATTTAGCACAAAGGATGATAATCAAAGGTTAAGAAAATTTATAGAGAAATCAAAAGAAATATAATTTACCTCTTAGAATTGGCTTATTTAGTTCTGAAAAAGCATTTGATTCTGTCTACACATCATCAGTTGTAAAATATCTGGAGGACATCATTATAGACAAACCTTATTTAAATATTGTAAAGAAGATTTACAGGAAAGCAACAGAAACTATCTGTTTGCACAGAGGAAAATCAAATATCGAACTTGGAAAACTATTTTATACACGCTATCACACAAAAGGAGACATCATTTCGCGTAAAAGTTTTACTGATTTCTTAGAAAATAATTTCACGAAGATGGATTGCGAAAACAAAGTGATTAGAATAAATGAAGAACACCTAAATCACCTCCGGTTTTCTGACGGCATTTTAATTTTCAGTAACAGCTCTGAAGATGTGGATGATACGTTAAAAGTTTTGACAGAAGCTAGCATTAACATGGTATAAAAATAAATTTGGAAAAGACATAGTTGATTTCCAATTCATTTGCACCAAAAATAAATTCGCCTACAACAATATTGAGATGAAGAAAGTGCAGAGTTATTTGTACATTTGACAGGAAATCAGATTGGTCAAAAGCATCCTGAATGAAAAGAACAGAAGAATAAGAAATGTATGGAGTGATTTTGGAATAAACAGTATTATTCTGAAAAGTAACAAAACTCTGCTTCAAAAGAAAAGTGTTTATCAATGAGTTTTGCCTGCGCCAACAAACGGAGCAAAAACATGGACGCTGACAAAATGGATGGTATAAATATTCCAAACAGCACAGTGAAGTATCGACGAATATATAGTAGGCATAAATTGAAGGGACAAAAATCAGAAGAGACAAAAATCACACAAAAGTTTTTGACATCATCGTGATAATTAAAAAGTTAAAATGGAAATGAGCGGGGAACACTGCAAGAAGACAAGAAATTAGATGAAGTACAAACATTCTATCGAACACTGGTATCGAAGAGAAGTAAAACTACTGAAAAGACAACCTCAGGTAAGATGGAACGACGAAATCATAAAACTACCTGGAGTTAATTGAATCAACGCAAAAGACAGAAAACAATGGTGGCTTGAAAATGGCTTCTGTTGTTGCTGCTGCGAATGATGGTTATTATACACACACGATCACACATAGAGACACACACACACACACACACACATATATATATATATATATATATATATATATATTACAAAATTCAAAATTCCGTATATTATTGAAATTGTTCTATAAAACTCTTCCCTTTTCAATTCATTCTACTTCTCTAGTTTACTACTTTTTTTCCTATATTAAACAATATTCCATTAATTTCCGTATCTAAATCTCTTTTTATTTTAAATTGCGTAAATTCTTATTTTATTCCCCTTCAAATAGTGTCTAAAAGCACTTCCCGTATTTATCTTTTTCTTCAGAAAACCTTTTTTATTTTCCAAATATTGAAGCCGAATTCATTCTATTAAAAGCATTTATCATTTTTATACCATTTCTTTTTTTCCCTCGTTTTTTTTATTCTGTAACTGGATTTTTCGCGCAATATTGGCTAGAGCTGTTCATTTCGTTTTTATGCCGCGTACAATAATGAATCAGGCAGCCTTCTAACCCGCTCATTGGTTAAATTACCCCTGCATTGGCGAAAAGATTCCTACGCCTCGCATCAGCTCGAAGCGCAACATTTTACTGTTTTTGAGTTGTCTAAAAAATTATGCTGCTTGTAGAGAGAGAATTATTATGTCTTTGAATTCACTCCCTCTTCTAACATCTAAGTTTACTTGATATTTTTGAAACATGTCCACGACAGTATGGAAATGTTCTAAAAACTTATAATTTATATAAGTTAATAAAGTCTATTCCCTTCCACACGGCGTTTTCTCTTCTAAATTCCCCTACATTCACCGTCTAGACTGAGTCATTATGGAATACGACTGCCATGTATAAATTATTTGACCGAATACTGTGATAGTTACCTAAGAGTGTGTGGTGGATTGTCGAGAATTTTGGCTTTAAGAGAAATGGAATGCTCGTATCTTCACATATATATATTTCGAAATTCTATACACATATAAATAATTCTAAAAATGCTTCCTGTGCAATATAATTTGCAAGATTAGTTTATTTAATTCTTCACTGTCTTAAAAATATTTTAATCATTAATTTTACCTTACTTCAAATTTATCTAATTGCGTAAATTAATATTTTATTTCTTCTTTCAAAATCCTACTCCAAAAGAACAATTAACGTATAAATATTATTTTTCTTTCGAAGCACGTCGGTTTAGTTTCAAGGTCTTTTTAATTTTCCTTAAACGCCGATATTACATCTAATACAGTTATTTGTTCTGCGAATCTCATATTTAATTTATCTTTTTCTTTCTGTATTCCAAAAATTTTCACGCGCATTCTCAGAAGTACGCCCGTATGGCTTTTTTCCTACGCAGACGGAAAATATAGTCCATGATATAGTCCAATAGTCCCCTCTTTTTTGCATTTTCTCATTAGCCAGTTATTCACCCGGTTGCGTAATGCAGTACAACTCGTGCGCCTGCAGTATTTATTGACATTCCTGAGCTTCGGAGAGATATTTTTGTGTGTTCTTAGATTGTTAAAATAATCTCGTCAATAGGAAGTTTGATTTTATGACATCTTTTATAGTTTAAAATGCTAACTGAATGAGTACTTACTTGCATGGAATTTCAATCGTCATTATTATGTAGCTCAGATTAATGTATGATTGTTTTAAAAGGCGTGGAGAATAATCGTTGTGGATTTGTTAACTGGTAAATAAATAGTTTCCCTTAAATGGATATCTGACTGAGCTTTCTGGCAAAACACTTGTGATTTCGGTCCTTCCTATTTTCTTTTTTTTTAAAAAGAAACACATCGACGACTATGGATGTCATCGGCATAATTCTGGTCAAAAATATTGCTAGAGTTGCATATTAGTGTGAATGTCTGCTGGCATATAGAGAAATATGAGCCCTTATGAAACTAGTATTACTAGGCTTTTGACCTCGAGTCCTGAATAAATTTTTTTGATGGAGTCTGCACTATTGTTAGTAAAAGTGGAGTGTGATTTGCGATCACTGGAAACCTACAAAATTATCCCTATAAATGATATAAAGTAGTTGCAATTAACGTCAAGCTGCAGGTCACAAACAACAAATAGACAGTTCTCCTCTTGAAGTACAATGTTCGATCTGTTGGTTTAAACTTCTCTATTAAGCAAAGATCAACCCTATTATAAACCCTTCGTAACAAAAATGGTCATGCATTCCAGATGAATACAACATATAAATATGTATACATAATTTTTGACAAATTTCCGTTATTTTATGTGAAATAATCATTACTTTAAACAAAACATTTTTATTAATAAAGCAAATACAAAAGTATCCCATAGAAGCAAGACATGTGCTTAAATAATTTTATTGAATAAATTGTAACACTAAGCCATTATTTCAATTACAATTAACCGTTAACAACTATAAGCTAGACAAGTATAATACACACACACACACACACACACACACACACACACACACACACACACACACACACACACATATATATATATATATATATATATATGATAAAGTAACATATTGAAGCTTAAAAGACTGTTGGCGAAATCTGTTTTGGTTGGGTTTCTATGTATCGACACACAGACAAAGACCGAGATGGTTGTATCACTAAGATATTACGACGAAAAATGCGTGTACTCCATAAGTAAGCTTTATTATATAATCAGTAACAACAAAGTAGGAGAAATGCTCTAGCAGTCGTAATTAAAATGATTACTTCATAATCTCTATGTGGCAGTCGGAGTTTCACATCTTACATTATGAGGTCTTAGAATTTCTATGATGATATTATTAAAGAAAAGATGTTGTTACCGGTACCAAAGATCTTATACGGTACGGTACGGTACAATATCACTGGATTCGAACGTGACATTCATCGTGGAAACTGGACATCTCGAAAAAGCTTCGAATAAACTTCGAACTCTCTAAACTTCCGAAAAACAACTTTCTCTCATTTGTCTGTCTCTCGGATTTTGCTGCGCTTGCGTATTTAAGTTAATATCGCACAAAGTGACAACCAAGTCACCCGACTTCTTTCTGCAATCATAATCGCTTTAAGAGCGACTTATTAACATTCTCGGTGAAATAATCTTGATGTAATTTTACTTCCGTAGACTCTTCTAGAACAATGTAATAGCCTCGAAATCAGGTGCACGTCGTGAAAACAAACAATACGCTCTGATCTCGAGAGTGTCGGCTAAAAATAGATTTTAGCTTACGCTAGAGATAAAGAGAAAAGAAAAAAATAACTTATTGAAGCGGAATAAAAAATTAGTCCATTAAAGCATTGAAATATTATAAGAGGTAATTTGATATTTTAATAAAAGAATGATTTTAAATAAATAGGTTTTTTAGAACGGGATAATTTAGGAGTCATGACATTTTAGCAATTAAGTAAAGAATTTGGGAGGTTTGATATACACGGGAAACAATAGTGGATTTTAATAGGGATTTAAATAATAAAAGGGTTTAAATTAAAGAATATAAGTAGTTAGCGCCATTTTTATATTTAAGCAATTTGGAATAAATATTATTAGGTGGATTAAGAGCTTATACCCTTAAATATGGAGATTGATAGATTAGTTTAAGAATAGGTTTTTTCAATTTAATAAACCGGTATAATATATGGAATATTATTCAAAGAAAAAATTATATAGAATAATGTTAACCTTGGCGAAACAAAAGTGTTAATTTTGAAATATATATATATATATATATATATATATACAAGCTAACTTTAGTGATCGTATCTCAGCATGCGATTAATTTAAGTAATTTAAATAGTTAAGAAATAAAATCATGTATTCATATCTTAGCGACATCAGGAGACTTTTAAAAAATCCTGCATAATATTAATTTTAATATGAATATAAATAGCATTTCATGTATTTATATGCTCTTCAAAATATTTAATTATGTTGTTCATCTAAGCATTAGTCTAAATTAAGAAAAATATTTTCGAAATTCCTAGGTTTTGATAATTTTCCTTACATATACTATAATCCTGCACGCATACGATGTGACAAAATCTGACAGCGAGCTGTAACATTAGTTCTTATTGATGCAAAAAACAAGCTTTCAATAAGTTCAAAGTTCGAAAATAAATAAAAACTTTAAGAAAATCATAAATACCGCCATTGCTTAAACGGGGGTTTTGTACTAAACTTTTTTTCATCGGAATTAATTATTTCAATAGACGTATTACAATCTGCACGTTTCAAGTCGAATAAAACCAGAATCTATTTTACGACTATCTGGCTCGCCCGACGTTGCCCGGGCGCGTGAGAATAATCATAAATAAACCTCAAACACTGAGAAAAATGACACTTTCAAATCTTTGTAAATCGATGTTTTCCTTTTGTTATAAAACTTTTTATTTGAAATACCCAATGCTTTCAATTCTGAAATACCAGAAATACTCAAAATATTGAAACATGGACCTACTCAAAACTGAGCACATACAGGTCAGTGTATACTCATTTTTGAAACATGGACATACTAAAAATGATTGAAATCAATTCAAACTCATTTTTGAAACATGAAAATACTCAGAAATGAGCGCATAGAAGTTAGTTCATATTCATTTTTGAAACATGGACATGCTCAAATATGATCACATGATGTTTTATTTTTGAGTGTGTGCATGTTTTCAGAAATGAGTACACACGTCTTTCAAACTTGAATAATTTTGATTCGGAGACATTTTGACTATTCGACATACTCAGATTTGAGTAGTTATTGCTTAGTTGTGAAAATGTCCTTGTTAGAGTGAACTTGTATGATTGTATATATTTAACCTAATTTTGTATGAATTTAAATGAAAAATTTGGAAAAAATATTGATATTTAGCGGAAAAAGTGCTCATAAAAAACATTTTCTTGTTTTATTTATTTATTTATTTATTTATTTAGGGTCGTTATATAGTTAATAAAATGGTTATTTTTGTCCGAATTTTTTGAAATAATTATACTTCATAAATATAACAGTTTTCAAACCGTGTAAAAATTTTGTGAAATTGTTTTTTATATTTAGTTGTAAAGCAAATATGTTTTCTTTTCGTTTTTTTAAGTTTTGTCTTTGCGTTCGGTCCTTTGACATAACAAAAGGAAAATAGTTCTTATTGTCCGAACTCTCTGAAATTTCAATCGGTTATAAATATATCTATAGCAAAAATCTTTTTAAAAGTTTGTGAAAAAAATGCATATTTAGTAGGAAAGATAGGAGCTGAAGTCGCGCCAAAACAACCCGCATTTCAGTGTTTTCATAAAAAAATTCTCAGATTTTATTTTTTTTTAAATATTTGTACTCATTCGAATATTTTGAAACTTCTATAGGTGATGTAAGATGCCAAGATGCTTTAAAAAGATTCTGTCGAAATACAGACGTTTAGTACTTTTAGTGTAGAAAAAATGATTGTCTTCGAAAGCCGCAAAGTGACCTGAAGTCGAAAATTTTTTTCGAAAAGATTAAATTTCGTATTTCTCAAAACATATTCCCCCTTCAGAACGAAACAAATCTCACCTTTAAATAGGTTTTTTTTGTGAATAGGTACTTCTTAAATCAAGGCCTATGAGAGCCTCGCCCAAAGCAAGAAAAGGTCAACCGCAAAAACGACCCTTTTTGAAAAATTGTTTTCAGAGGGTTAACCACAATATTTTTTTGTACTGATTACGACGTTTAAGACGGATAAGTACGAAGTTTAAGGAAATTTCTTCCTTTTTTTCCGTATCTTGAACAGTTTAGCCGATGTTCACTACGTCAAACAGTAAAAAAACAGTATTTGGTTCTTCCCTTCTACGCACTTTGGAAAGCAGGACTTCGCTGAGCAAGCTCGTGCGTCTCCACTCATTTAAAAAATAAATCACTTTTTGGTGACTTTTTAATTAATATCTCCGTTTATTATACAAAAAATAAAAATAAAAACTAAGCCTCAGGTGCATCAGGATTTACCTTGGACTCTCTTCATACAATTTTTTAGACCTCTGTGAGCGGTAGTTTTCGCTAGCCATCGCCAACAGACAGACACATAGAAATATAGAGTGAAACTTTCTTTTATTAGTATAGATATCACATTTTAAAGAAACGTTGCTTACTGTAAATAAAATACAGAAGAAATTCTTTATGATACTCATACTATTCAAATCTTTAATCTTAAAATGCGAAATGAAAAAGAAACTACCAATATTAGGATTCCAAGTGAAAACTTCTTTTACTCGTTAAAATTTATGCATGAATGTGTTGAAAAATAACATCTTATACTCTATTACAGATTATAAAAGTTAGAGGAAAATTCAAATTAAAAGAATATTATTTAAATCAGAAAGATTGTTGTAAGATTAATAGAGATAAGACTGTATGATTTTTCACGATAAGCTATTAAACTATCGGTTAATCGTTAAATATTAAATGTGAAATATACATTTTTAAAATAATATAAAATAAGTTGTACATTCAGTTGTACATGCAAAATAATGAGAATTTATAAACTAGTATTCTCGGTTATTAACAAAATTGTTTTCAATGTCATTGGAATGTCTTTATATAAATATCGGAGTTACGCGTATGCCATTATTAACATGAAATGTAGAAATTTTTTTTTGTATTAAACATGGAGTTACAGTGAATTTGTGCCTAACAAATTGCATAAAACAGCCCTTTCATTTGAATATTCAAAGCCAAATTGGACAAAGATAGTTAATTTCAATTAATAATCTGAAATATAAAAGTTGGTGTATTTCTACAAAATAGAAACCGAGACACAGATATAATGTGTAGTGATCAAAACTTATATTTAATTAGCATAGTAAGTTTTTTACATATTAATTTTCGTTCAATTGAATATCATAGATGATGAGATCATTAAAATCTAGAAAAACATCGTATAGAAGTGCCAGGTGTAAGTGATGTTCACCAAGATTTAATTAGTATTGAAAATTATTTGAAGGTTTAACTAAATATGAAGCTTTTGGGAATTTCATATATTAATTCTAGAGCTACACCACCCCTAAAATTGCATGACAAACAAACATTCAGAGATGGACTTGAAAATTGAAAAATAGTTCTCAAACTGAAATGTGTAAATTCATCAAAAGCTTTAAACTGATAATTTTCCTGAATTGAATGTATTATTCTTGTGAATGGAGATGAATAAAAAGTTACAAAGATATATTACGATTTTATATACAATATTTAATTGTGTGTATATTAATAATATTAGTTGAAAAGTTTTTTTTATTTTTTGCAACATAAAACGTATATTATTTACTAGTAAATCTACAGATCAGAGGCCTCAACGTCAGCTCTACAAATCATTGTTTATTAATCTGACTAATTTTTAATATAATCTGCATAATATTTGATAGCCTAAAATTAATTTTTTTAAAGTTATTTATACATTTATAAAAATATAAGAGTTATTGAAAGTTTCAAAAATTTTAGAAGTATCACATTAAACACAATTTTATGTCAGATAAACAATAGGATAAACTACTTATTACTGTATTTTTTCAGAATAAGATTACATATCTTCAGGGGGGCGGAGCCCCCCTGAACCCCCCGTTGTCACTTTAATTTTATATTATCAATTTCCAGTAATTGTGCGCTTTCCTTAATCGAGTATATGTCTGAGTGCATTTACTATTTTAATTCATTAAATTAACCATCTCTTTGTACAGGAGGTTTTATCCTATCCTTAAAAGAATACTTATTTTTCAACCACTAAATATCATGTGTTGCTGAAATCGAATAAAATTCCGTGTATTAAATAGGCCTATACAAATGTAAATTTCTCTTATGAGACTTATATTCCATTTTCACATCCAACGTTTTCATATTTTTCGTTTTGAAAGCCGATTTGGGTCATCTTTCTTTAGTAGTTAAAATAAATTCTCATCTATTTCATTAGAAAAAGCATATTAAAAAATTAAATCACCCGAAAATTAGCTATTTTGTTAATAAGATTTCGCGTCAAAATAATGCGATTCACTTGAATTTTCCTTTGTTGATATTCTTTGAATTATAGTTGCTTAGCAACCATTTAATGAAAGAGAGAAAGAAAACGCATTGGAAATTTTTGTAAAAAATGAGAACTTAAAATTTTCATATCTTTCAAATTAATGAGTAAAATTTCCCAATAATTTATACAATTAATTTAGAAATTCTAATAAATATATTGGGAAATTTTCAAAGCGATGAAATTAAATTAAGATATCCATTTCGTAAATTTAATATCCATAATTTAGCATTTACAACTATCCCAGTGCTTGATTTCCTTTTCGCGGTATGTTAAAATTAAAAAATCGTCTGACTTCCCATTGAAAAGCATTATGACTTAAAATAAAATGTTCTATATTTTTCGAACGAATGAACCAAATTTAACCAAAAACTATACAGCTAATTCCGAATACCTCGCCAACATACCCACCAAAAATCAACCTAATCGGACCTTTTTTGCGGCAGTTATCGCGGAACAGACAGACAGACAGACAGACACACAGACACACTGACAAACAGACAGAAACCAAAAACTTTTCGGGTCTCAACAGTGAGCCTTCACTGACGTTTCGGCAAATAGTCGAGTCGATAACATGAACTTTTATACGATTTTACGAATTATTTTTATTAGTAAATAAGTCAAAATTTCGTCATACTTTCAGCGTCTGAAAATAGTTTATTGAGCGAAAACTTGTCACAAATGAATTTGTTTCAAAAATAAAATAAATGAAATGTATGATTTAGCACAAGCTAACAAAAATGTTCTAATTTCGTTTCAAAAACACTATAAGAAAACAATTTTTTTTAATGATCTGCAAAACTAATTTTCATAACTTTTAACGAACATGAATTACATTTAAAATAATGTTTAAGGCAATAATTTCTGAAACATGTTCTCTTGCAGCAAATTATACCAATAGTATAATATACGTATGTTGCTACAAAATGATTATAAATTACACATTTGTACACATTTTACATAATTACACATTTATATTGCAAATTGCAAATATTTTGGATCAGGGAATTCACGATCATTTCTGTCATTTGATGTCTTGCATCATTCTCGATGCTTCAAACATTGCATTAGTGACACTACGATCGAAATTAGATAGATAATAGTATGCAATATAGCTTAGCTACGTGCTTCTAAGGAATTCACATTAAAAGGTTATTATCCTACAGGTCCTATTAGCGATGTAGATTATGCGAGAGGTAAGTGCATTATTTTGAGTGATTGCTCTAATATATGATGAAACAGACGCTTGACATTTAGGTGCGTTATATTGTATTGTACTCAAAATATTTTAATGACAATTGTATAGGTAGTAATGCGTGTAATATTGTAGTGCTATGGATAAAACAAAGATAGAAAGGAATAGAACTTAAAATGACTTTCAAATATTATTTTACTTGAAATCATAAATTTTGTAATATTGTAAAGTCGTTCGCTTTATCATTTTCAAGAATATTGTTTTATTTCCTTGAAATAGCTTTTGGAAATAATATGAGGACAAAAACTAGAAATTTATATCTTTAAACCTGTCATGCTTTCTTTAGCAAAAATGTTACATTTCGTATATCTTCTAAAGTAGTTTAAAGTATTATTTTCAGGAATGAGTATTTTTATAGTCATTTTTAGAAAATAATTAATAAAACTATAATGATGAAATAGTCAAAAATAGTCAAAAATAAGAAATAAATGAGTAATACAACTAATAGCGAAAAGTTTCAAATGTTGGTCAATTGTTTTCAACTATCACTCTGTAGAAAGATGCAAATAATAATCATAAGTGATTGAAAGTATTTGTAATTGGAAAACAATTCTTTTGAACATATTGAACAAATTAATAGTTAAAAATTAAACGGAACATTAATTTGCAATAACTAAAAAACTAAACCTGCAGTGCTACATTCCATTAAGAACACTGGCCTACAATGCCCAACCTGATTACTTGACCATGGACCCTGAGGTTCTATGCAGCATATGTACTGGCCAGATGGTCAGCCTAACGCGGGACCCTCACTGTTTAGTCCCCAAGCAAGCTCGGTACTCACTTGCAGTAACGCATAACTAATTAGGATTTCCCTCTCATTGGTTCCTTTTTCAAAGACTTTTTAAAAGTTTGCAAGGTTCCAGATCCTGGAAATGACACTTTGTGACACTCCAATGGCTTGCGCTACTTCGGCTTGAGTTTGGCCCCCTTCTAACCTACCAACAATTCTCCAAGCTTCTGAATCTGTCAAATGACTTCGCTGAGACATCGTACTCATCGAAACAAAGCAATCACTGAATGCCGATCATCCTTGTCTTCATTCTCTTGTATACAGTTGAAAGTCAAATTTCATTCGCTGCCGCTGAAGCGACGTTTTTGACGTCGAACTCAAAATTTGCATACTCCACAGTTTGAAAACCAGAAAAATTTGCATTTGTGATTCTCTTCTTCTATTTTCGGCAAAAAAAATTTCGTTTATATCTTTATTTTATATAAAACTTCAAATATCCTTTAATTGTTTTGAGCAGTGTATATGGGTCAATAGGCTTTATAGGTTTTCCTGCAAGGTTTAAACTAGTCGTTGGGGACCACCGTAATACTTACCCATCATGGATATGCATAATATAAAATATGAAAATAAAACATGTGTAAACTATTTATAAAATGCATTGCAATTAAAAAAAAACCGTGGCTTGATGACGTCATAAACTTTAAATGTTCAATTACTGAATTGCGTAAAAGAAACATCCTTATAACTCCAAAATTGATAATCCTATTAACTAACGGTTTACTGCGTCAGATTAAGCGTCCCATTTCCAATTAAAATATATTTTTGAATTGAAATTTGAATGAAATACTGGGTCATGAAAAATCGAAGAGTGTGGAAAATATGATTACAAATATATCGGAAACTAATTATTCGATCGACTTTATTCTTGATGCAAAAATTTATGTTTTTTTTATTGTTTTTATATTCATTCCTTAAGATAAGCAATTTCGAAAATTTTTATATGCCTTTTATCAGAACGAATATTTTGAGAGTCCGAAAAAAATAGTTCTGGATAATCGAGGTTACTGAAATTCAATAAGCTTCTTTCCGTTATTACATACTAAGCAGATACCAAATTTCAAGTCTCTATCTCAATTTGTTCGGGAGATAGAGCGTTTACAGACACACATACAGACGGACAGAATTTTTTTTCTAAAAATATGTTTTTCGGAATCTACAATGTCTGAAACGTGTAAATACGTCAATTTTTTTTTCGATTTTCAAAACGATTGCAAGACTTACCCTATACTACGTATGATGGGTAAGTAATAAACTGTCTCTACCCCTAATTTTTCATAATTTTATTTTCAGTCGATTCGGAAAAAAAGGGGATAATATATTTTTACAGTGTATTTTTGACGATACCTACACTGTTAAAAATTTGCAGCAAACTGTCCAGTCATTTGACCGTTTTTATAGAAAATGGTTACATAACTGTAATTTAACTCTATTCTGACCATAATACGGGCAATAATATGGTCAGATTAGAGTTAAATTACGGTTATGTAACCGTTTTCTATAAAAACGGTCAAATGACTGGACAGTTTGCTGCAAATTTTTAACAGTGTAAAATTATAACAAACATATTTTTGAGTTCGGTGTTACGAGATCTTTCATACAATACTCCATTCGATATGCAAAAAGAATTTATTTTTCAAGTAACGTAATTAGACCCCTGAAAATTTTTCTTGAACATATTTGTAAATGGCTAATAATATGAAAATTATGTGAGTCAATTGGCTTTATAATTTTTCAAAGTTTGAACATTTCACGTTGCATAGTTTACGAAAGAAACGTCTGTGACAGCCGGACAGACAGACACAGTGATCTCACAATGGTTCCGTTTTTACTTTTCATGTACGCAATCCTAAAAATGCCAATATATCGCTAATTAGGATTATTTTATAACAATATAAACTTCATTTTGCTTTTAATTTATTAACATGGGATTTGCTTAGAAATATCCTATTTATTAATATAGGATATTATTATAATAATACCTATATTTTTGGTTAAAAAATAGCTTTAACTGTAGAAAATATTTATACTTACAAATGAAAAGCCCACCTGTAGACTTCCCATTTGTTAGAACTTTTATGTTTATGAGACATAAGATTTTTATGCCAATTCAATAATTAAATTTGCTATCACAAAATATTTTTGAAGTAACGTAGCAGTAATATAGTTAACAGACATATCCTAGCAATTCACAAATTGATAAATTATAAGGTTGTAATTTACTAATTGCATCGTTTCCTTATACTTTGTCTTATAGTTCTGCCCAGTTGTAATGACCATAGATGACAATAGACAAAGATGATTAGAAGAAGTTAGAATAAAGACCAATTTGTCATGCGATAAGTTGAATGGGGAGCCGTCGATCATACTTCTTATTCTTATAAAAAACACGGATAATTTTTCATAGTTTAGTGAAATATTTAATTTTGTAGGGATTTTATATTAAAATACACCGCAAAGGAATTTACCCATAGATCATAATGTAAAGGAATTCTTTTGAGTGATTTTGTAAACGTACTTTAAATACTACACACACCATATTCTACAGAAATCATGTTTTAACGCACCTCAGAAAATTATAATTTTCATTATGTTTGTAATAGTTTAACATCTTTAAATCGCACCACAAATGTCCCCTCCCCCCTAAACAATAATGTAATAAAATCATTTTGAGTGTCCCTATAAACGAACTATAAAAGCTATACTCTTAATTTTCAATAGTGAATATACCACAGTAAACATCATTAATATATATATATATCAATTACATGACAATCCGAGTATATTTAATAGAGTTACTGTAACCGAACCTAAAGTTTTCAACTCAAAGTTATTATTTTCTCAATAACTTACATTTTGTTTGTAAGAAAATTAATAAAATAATTTAAATTAATCCGCTATTTTCTGCAAAAAATAATGTGATATTTTACGCAAATTAGCAGACTAATTATCAAATGTTGTCAAAAATGTTTGCTTGGAACACGACAGACAGACAGACCGACAGAGGGCAGACGACAGACAGACAAACCGAATTCATATCCGTTTTTCAACTACGCTGCAAATTGTTAAAGATAAAAGACTAGCATGTTCTTTATTATTTAGAAGTTTTCAATTCAAAGTTATTATTTTCTCAATAGCTTACATTTTGTGTGTAAGACAAATAGCAAAATAATTTGAATTAATCCGCAATTTTCTGCAAAAAATAATGCGATATTTTACGCAAATTAGCATACTAATTATCAAAAGTTGTCAAAAATGTTTGCTTGGAATAATCTTTTCTATACAGTAGAATTTTTTTTAAAAAAGAGACAGTTATGAACTTTAAAAGAAATTAAGTAAGATAACTTAAGTATGTTTTAAAAGGTGAAATATTACAACGGTTGCACATTTGTTTTTTCTTACGCATCATGAAAAATGTTTGTTATTGTTATTGAATTGAATAATTACGTCGATAAATTTGTATACAATTATCATTGATTTAGAAATTTTAATTAGGATTTTGTTTCTTTTCTTTTGAAGATTATTTTTTATTTCAACAAAAGATATATCCAGTTATATTTATTTTTATATGAAATATTTATATATATTTCATAATCATTTTAAAAGATAAACATTTTAATATAAGTTGACTAAAAGAATAAAATTAGGAAATTGCTATCAAACATAAACTGCAGTCATTGAATATAGCAGTTAATAAAAAAATGAAAAAGCATTTAAATTATTAAAAGAAGAATATTTAAAATTTAAAAGATGTTAAATATATCATCAAAGTTGTTTACTTATTTTTATAAGCAAAAAGTAAGTTACATGTTTCATAAAGTAAGTCAAAACTGCCTTTCCTTTTTTAATTTAACCCTTTGTATCACCTCGTGCATATCTGTAAAAATATATTTTCACACTACACTACCAGTCACAGACATCAACAGTAAAAATTCACATACAAAAAGATAATGTAGCTGTTAATTACAAAGGTATACGTTACTTTCCTCCAAACAGAAGAAGTCAGTCATTTTAAAAACATTTATATGTACTAAAAAAATATTTTCGCCTATCGTCTTGGCATCCTAAGTTTTTCTGACCTTGAAACATCGTCTCCCGATGTTATTCTACCTTTCCTGGTTTTTTTCAAAATGTAGCAGATAACGCCATCTGTTGTCTATTGTCGCATGCATAAGATCATTACAAGCCTCTGTTTTTCTGTATCTATTTCAATGGCTTCGCGCATTAAAGCATAATTTAAGTTGTTGTATATTCCCGGTTTCTGTACTTCTTTAAAATTTATCTGTATTAGGAATTTTTTATTTAGTTGGGCTATTGCTGTGGTTTCTTTATTCAATCTTATATCTCTTTCACATTCCTTAATACTTTCTTCCATTTTCCGGTTTGATCATACCTATATATGCACCCTCTTTTCCTTCATTGTCTTTAAATTTTATCCTATATATTCCTAAGGTTGTTACATGGTTTATTTTCCCCCTGTTTATTCTTATTAATTTCATTATTGAGGAGTCTGAGTTATTGGTATATTAAATATATAATGAAATGTGAAAATATATGTATATAGTGGACATTAAGAAAATAATTTACAAAACAAAAAACTGCGTAGAGTTTGTCAAATTGAAAAGGCTGGAGACGTCCAAAAATGGATTTTTTACAAAGATGAGTTCGTATACTTTACAATTTTCTATTAGAAAATTGACAATATATATGAAAACTGTGTAATTTTCTGTTTATTGCAGATGTGAAAAAAAGTACCTTTTAGTCAATAGGTTTTTATCTTCTAAATTTTTTAAATTATTTTAACTGCTAAAAATGATGTATTCTAACATCTGAGTTCAAATCGGAGTTGTTCAGTCACAAAAGGTTAATATTCCAATGTGCTTATTTATATTCTCTTCAGTTATGTTATTTTTGTAAATAGTTTTAAAAAATGTATTGAAATATTAAATTTAAATTCAGATGAAAATTTACATTATAAAATTGTATGCATGTCATTTGCATAATATTTTTCTAAAGAAAAGAATATTTTGAATGATGTCAATACGTTCAGCCACTTAAATATAAAATTATGTTCATTTTGAGAAAGAAGTGGAATTATGTAGATAGTATCTTTTTCTGGAAGTACACTGCTCAAAACAATTAAAGGATATTTGAAGTTTTATATAAAATAAAGATATAAACGAAATTTTTTTTGCCAAAAATAGAAGAAGAGAATCACAAATGCAAATTTTTCTGGTTTTCAAACTGTGGAGTATGCAAATTTTGAGTTCGACGTCAAAAACGTCGCTTCAGCGGCAGCGAATGAAATTTGGCTTTCAACTGGATAAAAGAGAATGAAGACAAGGACGATCGGCATTCAGTGATTGCTTTGTTTCGATGAGTACGATGTCTGAGCGAAGTCATTTGACAGATTCAGAAGCTTGGAGAATTGTTGGTAGGTTAGAAGGGGGCCAAACGCAAGCCGAAGTAGCGCAAGCCATTGGAGTGTCACAAAGTGTCATTTACAGGATCTGGAACCGTTTTTTGGAGAGTGGATGTGCAGGCCGAAGACCAGGGCAAGGTCGTAGACGGGCAACAACGCCCAATGAAGATCGGTATTTAGCGTTAACAACTCGGAGACACCGAAACATGAATGCTACTCTTCTCCAACAACACCTTCGCTCGGCTACAGGCACCACGATTTCAACTCAGACTGCCCGAAACCGGCTCCATGCTGTAGGTCTGTATGCTCGCCGACCGATGGTATGTGTTAGATTAACATCAAGGCATCGTCGCGACCGCAGGGAGTGGGCAACCGAGCATGTCAACTGGAGGAGAAATGAATGGAGCAATATTCTGTTTTCTGACGAGTCCCGTTTTTCTGTGCATCCGGATAATAGGCGTATTTTCATCTGGAGGGACCGTGGCAGTAGGAATAATCCTGCGTTCGTGCACGAAAGTGTCAGATTTGGCGGTGGAGGAGTGTTGGTGTATGGTGGCATCTCCATTGACGGGCGAACTGACCTCTACATCATTCGAGATGGAGCTCTGACTGGTCGCCGATATAGGGATGAGATCCTCAGACCTATTGTAGTCCCTTACGCTGCAGCAATCGGAGATAACTTTATTTTAATGGACGATAACTGCAGGACACATCGTGCAAACCTGGTGGAGGATTTCCTTTTCGAGGAAGGAATCGTTCGAATGGAATGGCCAGCGTGTTCTCCAGACATGAATCCAATCGAGCACGTTTGAGACGCTCTAGGAAGACGAGTTTCTGGCCGCCAACAACCCCCACAAACTCTCCAAGAACTAGAAAGAGCTCTTCTGGAAGAGTGGGGCAGAATACCCCAACTCGTCATTAATAGCCTCATTGAGTCCATGCCTCAAAGGTGTTCAACGTTGCTGGCCGCCCGTGGAAACCATACCCCCTACTGAAAATGATTTTCTTTGAAGAAAACACCTTTTCTTATTCTTTTTTTCTCATATGCACAAATTGTGTTTTTTTCCTTTTGTACACAAATGCGCAATAAAATGCATTTTTTTCTGCCAAACATGTGTAATTTATTCTCATATAACCTACTATGTCTGTCGACCATGTATCAATCAGCTAAAAAGTTTCCCAGATAAAAAATCCACCTAAAACTGCAATATCCTTTAATTGTTTTGAGCAGTGTAGTTAAAAAAAATAATAAGCATCATACAGGGTGGTCACATTTTTAAAAAATATTTGATGCCCTAGGGAGAGAGAGTTAAAGAAATCACTATGGAATTTGAGGTACAAGTGATATGCGTGAGATATGCCTTTGAAAATTTGGTGAAAAACAACAGCAAAATAGCTGTCACGATTATGTTTGTAAATTTTCGAAAATTTAAACTGCAATACCCATTTATTTCTACCAAACAATGACCTGTACAATTAAAACCCCTTAAATGCCATTCAAATGGCATTTGTATCTCTAAAACGCTGACACTAGGCGCAAAGTTTGATTACGTAATAAACACAGGATTCAGCAGCTTCCCCAATAAAATTTACCATGGACCACAAAGTGACTCAAAGATGGGGACTTAACGCTGTAGTCTTTAAATAACATTTTTAAACAGTTTATTTGAGAAAATTTGCCTATTGGAAGAGAAAATCCATACTACGCCAAGAAACCTTTATTATCTGACCAAAAAATCTGTATGCTGTTAATCTATAATATGGCGTTCCAATATTCTCGCTAGTAATCACCCAACTAACTGAACATACATCTTTATATATTGCAAATATACCCTTGACAGGATACATTAAATAAATCTATTTGATAAAATGTGTAGTAAGATAAACTATTCCCAAGAATTATATTTGTAGCATATCAAGGATCAAGGACGATTATTTGAGAGTAGCTACGTGGGACGTACTGCCCACGTTTACCACGTATCTATAACGTATCGATGTTTGCAGAAGTCATCAGATGGTAAGAAAGTTCGAATTTGGTCTTCTCGCAGCGAGCTGCGTTGGATAAACGCTCAGGGAGCATCTGGAGATGTGCCTTGATAACTGATCAGGTGATGATGTCAGACTTGGTGAGCATAAGAGGGGAAGGGGGAAAAGACCCAATCAGAGCCATACATTTTTTCTATTTTTTTTCTAATACAAGTGCAAAACAATTAGTTAATATACGATGCAATACAATTAGTTAATATACTATGCAAAGTTAAATTATAGTACAATTGCAATTACAATTACTAAGCAAAAAGTAATAGGAAATGTTCATGGAATCCGATGCCGAAAGTGAGGCAGGAAGACGTCAATTGAGAAATTTAGTGTACTTATGCCAAAATGGAAAAGCAATTCATTTAGCATAAAATTTGGAATAGCACAACGAAGCATTTAAGGTGGCTCTCTCCTCCTTCTTTTGGAAGACGGAGCAAAGCCGTCATCTCTACTCAAAATGACAAGCGGTAACTTCTTCCCTCTACTGCTAATTACACTGTAAGGTTGAATGGACCGCAACGCTTCGTTGAGTATTAAAAGATGATATCTGTAGAAATATTGTGCAAGTTTTTTAATAACTTACGAGATAGGCCTAATATTGAGATCACAGTGGATGACGTCATTCCGGACAAACGTTGTCGCCTTGAAAATCCTACGTAATAAACCGTTTTGAAAAATTTGAATTCTTTGCATCTGCGTTTCACAGTCCGAGCGCTAAACAACTGACCCGTAGGTCATGGTTGATCTGATGAAGGATTTATACAGTAATAATTTATTCGAGAGTGACAGACGGTTGTGATAAGTCAATAAAGATTGAAGGGATCCTTGACCTTTGGTAGATTTGGTAATTACGTTCTGTATCTGTCTAGCACAAGTTAATTTTGAGTCTAGATAGATTTGTAATCGTTGACCCAGGGTATGAAATCACCGTTAAGAGAAAGTTTAGCAATTGGGGAGATTGATTTAAAGGAGAAAATCATGGCGGCACTTTTTGCTGCAGTGACTTTAATGCGCCAATGTCTAAGCTAGATTTGGAAACCAAAAGATAGGCTTTTAGTTCAGTCAACGCAACGTTTAGTGAAATGTTGCTGGTCATGATGGCAGTGTCGTCCGCATAAAATGCAAAGAGGACGTCGGGAATAATTCGATGAATATCACTAATGTAGAGGTTGAACAGCCAGGTGCTTATCAGTCTACTCTGAGGAAACGCCTGCTTTGATAATTTGTGAAGAGGATATAGAATTATTAACTTTAACACAGAAGGTCCTATCATTAAGGTAGTTGCAGAATATAAGGATAAGCTGAGGAGCAGAATTAACTTATAAATATGTCCATAGTACCAGACCCGATTGAAGGCAGATTGAAGACACCAGCTTCTGTCTACAAAGGAAACCCTCATGAACGAGTTCAGTTACTCTCCAAAGCTGGTGTTGAGTCGAGTGTTTGGGCTTGAACCCCAACTGCTCGGGTATAATAATCGAATTGGAGGTAATGAACTCTTGGGTTCATTTGTTGCACAGATGTGTTTCACTATAGCTAGAATTTACGAAATTGTGTCCGAATGAAAAGTAGAGGGCCTTCGAAATGACTCTGTGCTTCCCCTAACTTCAAGAATTTATTTGGCCCTGATCAGGCGAAGGTAAACAAGGGCATGGAGCGTTCGATATGTCCTGCAAAAACACTTTTGTGACATTGTCATGTGACACCATTTCGCGATTTCGTAGTTGCCATGTTTATCCGAATACATATCAATGGGTTTCTATTACAGGGTTATTTAAAATCTAAAATCTACTCTTTGAATGTGCCAAGTTAGAATTAATAAATTGGCATAAAAAAGCACCATTAAGTTGGCGAGTCTGAATATTCTTCATCGTATGATTTATTATTTTCCGCAATCTTCAGTATGCAATGCATCATCGTCTGGGAAGCGGGTATTTGAAAATTTTGTAATCTAAATAACATGTTTTTATTCTTGCGTAATGGTTTTATTTGTTTTAATGCTCAATGCAATGGTCTTTATGTTTGTTTAAAGTCGCCAGTTTTAATAGTACAGTTACTGATTCAGTGCCATTTATGGTTTTTATCTTTGTAGATCAATCTGCTCTGTGAAAAAAATGTATGTTTCCATTTGAAATAAATAACGTTTTAAAAGTGTTTTCGATATAAAGATGTCTTTTATAATTACACTCATGTTTTTTAGTACAAAAAATACAAGCGCAAAAAAAAAAAAAAAAATAATAACTTTTGAAATTCTTAATATTTATCAAAAAAGATACATTTGAAGCAATAAAAACATCTTTATGTTTAAATAAATCATATGATCTAATTTTTGTCAGTTATAAAATACTTACATTATGTCCAAGCGAATATTATTTTCTTAAAAAGAGTTTCATTCGAAAGTTTTAACAGTTAGACATTTTATTATTATTAATTCTTCCAAGTATACAACAGTTAACATTTCCAAATGTGTTATATTCGAAATTTAAGACGGAGAATTACAGATTATTAATTGTTACTCTTCCTTTATGATAATTAATTAACTAAACTGTTGAAAGTGCATAACAAAGAGAACATCTGAGGAATTAATGTGACGAAAGGTTTATTTTTACAAGTAAGTAACAATAGTAATTTGCAATACTTTTTTAAAATTCTTAAACTTCCGCGTAATATCTGCAAGATAATTTATTTATAAATGATAAAATGTTGCTTTATGAATTATAAGCTCTAAATTGCTTACAATTTTAATTACAAATTACTTTTTGAATATTTTCCTTGTAATTCTAGAATAACAATGATGATGTTTACTATTACATGAGATCAAAATTCATTGACTTTAATCATACACATTTTGTTCATAATTTATTTCATTTAAACCTTTAATCATTATCATGGAAGATGACTTATATCCTCTCTCGACTGCGGCTGCTGTGGGACCGAGTACGTTAATGGGAGTTGGTGCACGTAAAATCTGTTCATGGCTCTAATGTCCTCCAAGTTTGAAAACGATACCTCTGGGGGTGACAACCCAGGTGCAAGTCTCTCATCTGGAATTGGTTTAAAATTAGGAGACCAGCTCTAGAAGTTCAACCTCTCTTGAGGCTCTGGCTTCTTTTAGAGATTTATTTCAAAAGATTAAAATGCTTTAAAAACTTTATTCCTTATTAAAAAAACAAAATACATTAATATTTATTATAAAAGCTTTAAATTTTAAAAGAGGCAAACAGTTAAAATTTTTTAATGCTTTACTTTAAATTTAAACAGAAAAGAAATAAAAATTTGATATAATTTAATATACATATAGTTTTTATGTTAACAAATGTAGCCTTAAAAAATAATATTTTCTTTTAAGCAAGCACAATGCATATATTGAGATGTTATTTAAAAAAATGATATCAATCTTTTTTTTTTCATTTGGCGATAGGCTGTCTTTATCTCTCTAATTATAGCTATATCAACAACAAAAAAAGATCATTACCTATAAGATTCAAAGGCCTATAAAAAAAATTAACAGTTTTTTACCACAGTATTGTCTGTTTTCAATAAGGCATGAACCAAGAATAGGAATTTGTCATTTTATTTTTAATTTTGTAGAAATTTCACTGTACAATATTCTTTATTGACTTCAAGAACACGTCCAATGTTAAACGTCTCATCGCAATACACAACATAGCTGCGTTAATTCTTCACATGAATGTCATATTTTATTTTAGTCCAAGAGTTTTGCGTGTCTTCATCCAGATCTTGATTTGTATACAGGTCCGATTAGTCTTCATATACAATATTAGTTAAAACTGACTTTCACTGGATTATGATAATGGAGATTTATGTTTCTTTTTTGAATTGGTAATAAACCACGTTTTCTATTCTTAGCAAGGGTCGGAAAAAACTACTTTTTTATTGTTTATCCACTTTTTTAATTTTTTACCTGCAACTACATTTTCGAAAATGTTGTTAGCTACACTTACAACTACTGGTTTTAAAAAGTAGGGACTAGAAACTACTATTTAAAGTAGTCACTACTACACTACTTTCAGAGATTGTGAAAGGGTTCAATTTATATTAGAAATTGAAGATACAGATTAAATAATAAAGCGACCCTTCGTTATATTGTACATGGCAGGAACAGAATACAATTAAATAAATGTGACATAACCAAGAAAATTAAAAAATTAAGAACGATAATATACAATAAAATATTTTATGTTTGTCTCCAAATCAAGCAGGGCGGTTGCTTGGCCAAGCCAAGCTTTAAAAAAAACGCCACACAACCAACGCCAAGAACTCGACTAAAAACCGCTACTGCTTACTTACAGAAATCAACTTCGCAATGTTAAATCGACAAAACATGCCAGATTATAATATCAGATATCAAATAAACCAAGCGTCGCAGAAAAAAAATGAAAACTAGAAGAATCTAATGAAGAATTTCTTCAATTTAACACCAAACTCATCTTCATAAGTGATTTATAAACAGAGATATAGATTTTTTTTAAAAAACGTCGAGTTACTTAAAATGATCACTTTTTTCTTCGTCAAACTTTTTTTTTCAAACAACCTACAGACCTTAATATTCGGCAGAATAAAAAAAGGATTGCATTTTTGGACAAGTAATTACGTAATCTATGTGCTTTTATAAAATACAGTGTAAAAAAATTATTTTCTATCCTTAATTAGCAAAAAACTGTAAATTATCTTGGCAATTTAAAAATTATGCCAAAACAGAGATAAAACCCCGCCAACGACCATGTACCATCTGTATTATAATAGCACAAATCAGTAACAGGTTATAACCACCTCAAATTTTATCTGCAAGTCAGCCATTTTCTTCTGAAGATATTAAAAAAAATAAAACTTCATAATTATAAGAACACACATTTTATCAGAAAATTAAATATGACTGCAAACTGTGGCAGATGACTGTTTCCAACATGAGTATGAGAAATTGCCAGTCAAGGATATCGATCTGGATGACTCAATCGCAGAGCGTCAGCACGGTACAAATAAGGTCCCAGGTTCGAGTCCTGGCTCGAGTCCTTTTTCACTCATGTTTGTTTAGTGTTTTTAATTGTCTGCTAAAATGCGTGTTTTTATAATATTGTAAAATAAAGTAATCAGACGTAGTGTTTATGCTTTAAAAAATATTTTAAATATATAATTTACATTTTTAGAAAGATCTTTAAAAATAAATTAGTTTTTGAGGGAAGATGTACCTTCTAAAATGTATATATTAAGAGTTATCGACATTTAAAATTTCTTTCCAAACGTAAAATTATTGAAATTCATGAATTATTGAATTATTGAATCATAGAATTATTGAAATGAATTAAATGCGATTCATTTATTTCTAAAAAAAAAAAAAAAAAAAAAAAAAAAAAAAACACGGTAAAGGACAAACATTTTGTTCGCAGGAATACCTTTCACGTCATTTTCCTATAAATTAATGAAATCCAGTTGTTAGATTATTTTTGTTTTAGAAGTGAAGTTTCCATTTAAATTTATTGTAACAGTAATATGTTTAATTGAATAAAATAATGTAAATCTAAGAAATTGCTAAGAAATTCCAAACATGCACAGGGCAAAGCAAAAAATAAATAAACAAAAAATAAATAAATAGGTAACTAAATAAATAAAAATCAGCTTTCAGAAATTCTAAAAAAATGTTCATATATCTTAATTAAAAGCTAAAGGAGGGTTTATTTCTATATTATTCTACATATAATAGTAATTTCAGCAAATATATTAAATTCCATTGCGATCTGTTTTAAACTTTAAGATAGTTAATAAATAAAAAAATTATAAAAAAGAATGGCGCGTCACATTTAGGGGAGGGGATGGGGAGGGGCGTGAACAAAATTAGGAAGTATAATAAGGCTAAATGTTTGAAACTTTACGATATTTTATAACACATAACATACATTTTAAAAATAAAGCCGCGTTAAAAATTATAGGGAGGGGCGGAGCGCGTTTTGCCTACACAAGGGGGGGGGCACTTTTCTAAATTTTACCGATATCCATCATGTCACATACCGTTACAAAGGGCTGTGACCACTTATTCATGTTATGCACCACAGGTGTCACCCCCCGACACTAATTATGTGATATACCGGGTGGTTATAAAATAAGTATCTCTATTTAGAGCTGTCTGCATCTTGAAGGAATAACCAGAATGAAACCAAAATCGGTGTACTTACTATTCGAGAAGGGGAAAGAAGAATAGAACAATAAAAAAAATAATTGCAATAATTTCCGACAGATGGCGCTTTTGAGTGTGAAATGTAATGTGTAATATTGTGTACTGTGGAGGTGTCGCAAACCTCAATGACTTTACCGCATATCACAACCTGTGCAAAACATCACTCCTGATGCATTACATTCCGCAGATGAGCACCACCTGGATTGAGTCATCCAGCACAATAGTCATTTGGAACTTGAACATGGCACCGCCATGCGAAAGCATAACCATATTCACAGTGACATTTTCCAATAAATTACGTGTGCCATCCGGTTTGATATCTTAATTCTTTGTTTTTATATCACATATTACATTTCACACTCAGTAGCGCCATCTGTAGGTGATTACTGCAATTATTTTTTAATTGTTTCATTCTTCTTCCCCCTTCTTGAATAGTATGTGTACCGATTTTGGTTTCATTCGGATTAATCCTTCGAGGTACAGACAGCTCCAAGTAGAGATACTTATATTATAACCACCCTGTATTATTCGAAAGGGCTGTGACCGCTTATTCATATTATGTATCTTTGGGATCCATCCTCCCACTTTCACCTCCCCTCCTCAAAGGGGGCACTTTTCTAAATTTTGCCGAAACCTCTCATGTGATATATCGTTCGAAAGGTCTGTGAACGCTTAATCCTATTATGCAGGGGGGGGGGGGGGTATTTTCTAAATTTTGCACATACCCCTCATGTGATACATCGTTGGAAAGGTCTGTGACCGCTTAATCCTATTATGCATCTCCGGTGTTCATCTCCGACTTTGCCCCCCAAACGCGATTAGCTTTCTTCACCAGGGGGCGCTTTCCTATCTCTGTTTCTATGGATCGGATTACGACGGGGTAGGGCTCATTCGACTCGACATCGATAGAGCTTTCAGATTTTAGTTCGTTTTTTTCCCACTACGGAGCACTTTCCTATCTCTGGTTTTATGGGCTGGATCACGACGGGGTATAGCTCATTCGACTCGACATCTATAGCCTTAACGATTTCAGTGCCAAAGGTTCATATAGAACAGATTGCGCTACCTAGTGGTGGAAGATGGAAATTGAGCGTGCGCAACACGACTGCTATACGGTGCCGAAGGCAGCGGGGAACCAGGTCGGATGTTCGTTCGGTTCGAGGTTTATCTTATTCGAGGTTTTACAAGATTCGAGGCCTCGCTGTAAATTAGGGGGCCGCTAGCGGGCGAAGCCAGCTAGTGCTAATAATAAAAGAGCGTGATATCACGTTTGATTTCAAATGCAGCACTGACACGCTATGTACGTATTCCATTTTTATTCATTTCATGGATAAGTCAGTGATATTTTTTAACGGAGGATAACAAGTATTATAACAAGCCACATTTAGTATGTTGTTTTTAAGAGGGTAATTAGTTTAATTGAAAAATCTACTGGTATTTCTAGTTAACCCTTTGAACAATGACTGAAAGTAAAATGCAATTTTAAATTATTTCTCATGTTTAGATTATTTAAATTATGTTTAATCTATTTAAAAAAAAGAAATGATATCTACAAAAACAACTTTTCAAAAGTAAAGAAAAGCCAAGCGTAAAAAAAAGAAAGTTGTGGCTAAACAATGGTGTGATATTAAATTTCCAAGCTATTATATTACTTATTTAACTTTTTTCCATTAAATAAGTTATCATATATATAAGTCGAGTGCCTACGTATATGTTAATAGAAATCGTTTTCTCCTGTACTAAATACATCCTAACGAGTTTCTGAAAATTCAATTTTTTTCAAATTATGCATGATGGGCTTGGCGGCCATCTTTGCATATTATTCACAAAATTCTAAGCACCCAAATACGTAGTTAAAATCCGAAGTTCAAAATTGTTATTTAAGCAACTATTTTAGGCGTTCATCTTATGATTTATTTTTTAGAGTAATTAATAATTTCAAACTAGTAAAAATCAATTTCTCAAAATATCAGTCTTATCTAATTTATCTGTCCGTAGTTAAAATCTGAAGTTCGAAATTGTTATAAACATTGCAAACATATTACGCTTTTACTTTAGAAATTTGGGTGCTTAGAAATATGAAAAGATGGCCGCCAAGCCCATCATGCATAATTTGAAAAAAATTGAATTTTCAGAAACTCGTTAGGATGTATTTAGTACAGGAGAAAACGATTTCTATTAACATATACGTAGGCACTCGACTTATATATATGATAACTTATTTAATGGAAAAAAGTTATATAAGTAATATAATAGCTTGGAAATTTGATATCACACAATTTTTTAGCCACTTTTTTTTTACGCTTGGCTTTTTTTATTTTTGAAAAGTTGTTTTTGTAGATTGTTATTTTATACACACATTGCAAATTTTGTAGCAAAATTAAGTGATATATTATAATTTAGAAAATAACAGAAAAACAACTCTAAATGTAAACAATAAATAATTCAGAATAATAAGAAAACCAGCTTTAAAACATGAAGACCTAATAATGAGTAGACAATTGTTGCCAGCAAGTAAATTAATTCCTTTGGTATGTTAATACTAGATATTAGCAGTAAGGGTCAATGGGAAAAATCTATGTACTTCCTGAAATGCGTAACTGTACACTGCAGTTGGGATTCACAAATTGTTGAGCAAAACCAATTTTGCACAGAAGAACAAGTTTCGAAGAAGAGATTTTCAGAATGTTACGTTTATTTTATTATGAGATAGCATTTACAGTAGCGTGGTTCTGACTACAAACTATTGATTTTTTTATCGCGCTATTCGTTACACTACATTTTTCCAAAATATAGCGTGTTACACTATAAACTACTGTAAAAAGTAGCGATCACTGTTGTTACGCTACTTCTAGTGTGTTACTTCCGATCCCCGGATTCAAATTTTTCTTTCTTTTTCTTTTCAAGCTCAAGCTTTTGTTTTCTGCTTGTGTTCTTCCTTGTCCTTTTTGTCCTTCATTTTTCTGTTTATAGGCTACAGATGCATTTGTCGTTTTTCATGTTTTAAATTATTAGCAATGCAGATATCCAATAACTGACATTTATGAACCAGTAACTGACATGTGATGTCAGACACTGGTAGAACAACTTAAATTTTCATGTCGTTTACTACAAGATAAATTTACTTTATTATTATGCATTTTTAAACAGTTTAAATAATAGAGTTCAAATTTCTTTAATATAACCAATAACTGACACCTGTGTCAGAGACTGGTGAAATAAAATTCCTGGAACCAATAACTGGCATCCCCATTAAGCTAAATTAAATACATATAAATCCAACATCATGGCCCTAATGTATCATATGAATGTTTTAAAATAATTTCTAAAAGTATAAATTTAAGAAAAAAGTTTAGGATGGTTGCATTACAAATAAATTTAAAAACACTTCCTTAATTTTAGAAATAAGATGGTTGCTTCAAAATGGCATTTTTTGTATTTCAAAAGTTCATCCCTTATTGAAAATGTTCTTGGCCCTCTAGTGGTGAATAAATTGACTCCAAATTAAAAAAAAAAGTGTCTAATTTATCACTAGATGACACTACTCTGTACAATTTTATAACAAAATGCTTATTTGAGTTAGATTTTTGCTCAAGTGTCAGCTACTGGTTATGTGTGAATAACTGTGGGTTTCACCCTACCTAAAAATTGAGTTTTTAATACGGAGAAGTACAACGCAACAGACTTGCTGGATTACCCTGTGATTTGACGTAAATATGCAACTTTTTATGATATTAGGTAAATTTCTATTAGATTTGTGACTTTTCTGTATGTCTGCGGAAAATCGGCAAATCAAAGCAGAAATGTTCGCGTTTTAATAATAAAAAAAGCAACGTTAACAAAATTTCAATTCCCGAATTTGTTGGCGGGTACCTTGAATTTACCAAACATATTGTAACGCATAAAAAATAACATATAACTGCCGCATGATTTATCTTGTAGTGAATGCGGAAATTTCTTTTAAATATTTTAACGAATTTCTTTGGTGACGGCACTGTTAAAAATTGCAGAAAGCCATCCAGTCATTTAACCGTTTTTATAGAAAATGGTTACATAACCGTAAATAAACTCTATTCTGACCGTATTATTGTCCAAATTATGGTCGGAATAGAGTTTATTTACTGTTATGTAACCATTTTATATAAAAATGGTCAAATGAATGAGCAGTTTGCAGCAAATTTTTAACACTGTGTAGTGAATGAGAAGTGTTATTAGTTGCATCGTGAAATCATGATGTTCAATTTAATATATGAGAAATCCCCTAATTTGAGAAACCTTAATTTGTCGGAAACAAGCACGTGATTCATTCATCTTAAACATGCATATCACCAGAACTGGAATTAATTGGTATAAAGATATGAATGGAAGATTTTTGTTGCAATTTCTTTTCATTATATCTGTATTTGTGGACAGAATGCTACGTGAATGCACAATAAGTGTATAATTAGCCTATGATGCAATATTCAGTGCTCCCCAACTCTAATGTTACATGTAAAATGACTCCCATCTAGTGTTGCTAATTTAGCGGATTCTTGAATACCAATCTTTTCAAAAAGTGCTCTTAGAGTTATTTAATACCATAAATCGGTGATAAAATAAAATGATGAATAATATTTAGAAATAGATGTTTCCAAACAGCAACAAATTTGGCAAAACTGTTCGTATCGATTTTCAAAAGTCGAACACAGCGTATCAATTGAGGCACCCTGCATAATATATCGATATATCCCTTTTTAATGAACAGTACCTTATTTTCTAGTTTTATATCTGACCCATAAATGTTATGATATCCTTTCATGGATAATCTACGAGGATATTCTATTGAATTTTTTTCCTCTATGCAACAAATGAATTTCTATTTCTATTATTTTTAAATGTTTTTTTCAAAATTTTATATATTTTTCAACGCTTTTTGTAAATTAAATTCTTGATTATTTTTTTAATTAAAATTCTTACTACCCGAAAGCCATTAAAAAGGGAAAAAAAGCAATTTCACATACACTTAAAATAGTTGTATTTAGTTATTGTCTTAAACCAATTTTATTTTCAAAATGTTCTGAAAAAAATTTAATTTCGAAATAAATGTTCTTTCATTTCAGGGAAATACAATACCAAAGACACAAATAACGCAAAATTAATAATATTTATACTAGCGGGGTTCCAATACCAAAATCTAAACTTTCAGTCAAAAAAGCAATATATTTTCTCCAGAAAAAAAAAATCCTCATGTTTTAAAAATTGAAACCAATGTATTTCTCCAAAAAGTAATCATTCATTTTCAGACGGGGGGAGGAATACGACACTTCGTCTTAATGACTTCCCAGAGGAAACCGGATAATGTATTTTTAAATTACAGAAAGTAGGAAAAGAAATACATCAAACAACAATCCAAATTTTAACTAAAAACTATTTAATACATGAATTTGGAAATTTATTGTTTTTGTACATATAAAAGTTTTGAAGTGTTTCTAAGAAATTTCATAAAGAATTCAATTAATAATATTTGAAATGCTTAAATACAAAGTGGGGCATCAGTAACTCTACTTTGTCTGAACAGTTTTATAAAATGAGTATACAGAATTTTAATGATTATTATTTTTATTTTTTATGAATGATAAAATTACTACGTTTGATTAGAAATTTGTGTAAATATGGAAAGATGTTCGCCAAGCCCAGCCTGCATTGTTTTAAATAATTAGAATTTTCAGAAACACGTTATGATGTATTTAGTGCAGCAGAAAATGATTTCTATCAACATAGGAGTAGGCACTTCACTCACGTATGGTAACTTGTTTAATGAAAAATGTTAAATAAGTAGCATAAAATTAGCTTTGAAATTTGATATATCAATTTATAGCCAACTTTCATCAAGCTTTTTTCTTTTTCTTTTTAAGTTTAGCTTTTTATTTTTTACTTTTGAAAAATTGTTAATGTAGCTATAAATTACACAAACTACTATCACATTATGGTAATTTCAGGATCAATAAATCATCACTACATATACTTATTTATGTTGTCTCATGAATAACGGAAAATGAAATATACAAATGTTTTTACAAATGAAGAAACTTCATTTAGGTTTATCTATAAACGAAAATGTTTATGATATAAAACGAAAAACGCATATAGCTATTATAAGTTGGAAGTGAAATGTGTAAGTTAAATTTGCAATGTTTTAGGAAAATGTTTTAGAAGTCACTTTTATATTAGGACGTTTTACTTATAAAAGTTGTTTTGTAATGGATAATACACTGTCTTTTACCATACACTGGAAGGTTTAAACGAAATGTTTTGTGCTAAAAATTGTGCAACAAATTAAAATTTCGTAAAACGAAAATCTGAAATTAAAAGTGTTCCTTGTACATTTTTGTTTTTCGTTTAAAAATCTGTCAATATACCGAATTGTTTCATAAATTTTTAACTATTTCAAACTTTCTCAAATATGGATGGAATCGTTATAGGTAAACGTGTTTTGAAGAAAACCTTCTTACGAAGGAATATTTTTTAATACGATAAAAATTAATTGAAATATTTGCTAAAGGGGGTGACTGCGAACTAGGAACAGATAAATCTGTCTCTAAACAACATTTATTTGGATCAGGAAAAACTTAATAAGAAGTTTACGGCACAAAAATGCTGAATGCGTTTACCATAAAAAGAATCACTCCATCTGCGTAATTATAACATTGAATAACGCTATTTGTTATGAAATTGCTTGTATCCGTTCCAATTAGACTCCTGCATCGATTCGGGTTACCCGTTTTTATCGGTACCCTACCGATACGTGGTTCGGTTGAGGTCGGGCTAACGCTATATTTTTTCGTTGCGGGTCGGATTTGGGTCGGGTTGACTTCTACTTTTATCTTGCTGTTCGGGTGGACTTCGATTGTTTTTAGGTTTTGGTCGGTTTCGGGTTGGATTTTGACTCTAGCGGGTCGGGTTAGTGTAGGCCCGATTTTTCATAATAACTTATAAAATATTTTTTTCAGGTTAAAAATCTATATACATTAAGACTTCTATAAGGATCTTCCCGAAAACCAAACACCTATATCTGACGAGCTCTTTTTCAGTTCCTAATTTTTATATGTTTGTACGCTTTTACCACTGATTAGGGGACACCTCCGAATCTACACACAGGTGACATGTGTTTTTGTGTGTATCAAAAGCTTAATGTTGGTAATATTTTTCATATCGCGAGAGAAGAAAAAATGATTCTTAATTGTACCGTAAAGAAATAATAATCTATGATCACATTTCTTATATGCATTTCATTTCTCGTAAAGTAAAATCTGACATGCAAGAATTAGTCTCGAGTGAACCCGATACACAGAAAGAAAATTAGAGTTACCCTTACCCTAAAAGAGAAAATTATGGACAACCAGACCCGATTCAAGACTCTATTCAACGATCCTGAAGTGCTCGCTATGGAGAGGTTTTACTATATTTGAATAGTAAACAATACAGATATGTCCATTTTACGCTTTGAAAGATAAAATTGGTATTAGAGATATAATTGTAGATAAATTTTTGTAATTGTGTTAAAACATGATTTCCTTTCCTTTCCTTTCGGGTTCGGGTCGGATTGAGGGTCGGAATTGTATTTTATCGGGTTCGGGTTAGGTTGCGGTTGACATCAAATCTAATTTTCGGGGAAGGACTGTGCTGGACTCAAGTTCCAATTCACTGTATACTTCAGTCAAATATGTTCGCTTTCACCTGCAAAGTGTAAATCCCTTGTGCTGTTGGAGTCGTTCATCATTTAGTGTTGCAAAATACTTATTAAGTTTTACCTGAATGCAAATGTAGACCACGCAACAACTGTTCACAAACTCTGTTAACAATTCTATGCAAAAGAGCGCTACTGTCTGAACTGGAAAAAAGCGTTTTATTTATTTATTTATTTAGAGGTTAAAATGGCATTTCGACGTGTATATCAAAACCATGTTTCTTATTTTTTAGTAATTATTTTTCTAAAATTTACGTGTAGGTGGAGATCTAAATTATGATATAGATTTAGCTGCAAGGTAGAATTCAAGTATTTTATTTTATGTTTCAACGTGGTACCTGCTTTGAGTACTGTTCACAAATTAAACATGTCTTCTACAAAAACTGTTTTCGCTATTGCATGATCATACCATAGATATCATCTAACACTACACAACTAAACGTTATATACTATAAAATGATTTCACTTTAAAATTGCACAGAGCCCTTTATTAGCGAATTTTTCAACTAAATTCTATTCTAATAATAAGATATATAACCAATCGTTAGAATAATTGTACTGCAAATCGCATTCATTTATACCTATTTCTTCCAATATTATGATTTTTTAATGTATTAAAGGATTTATTAGAAGTAAATATTTTAAAAGTATTTAAAAAGTTTTTTTTTCTTTAAATAAGAAGAAACATAATCGAGTAAATATGACATTTTGAATTTAAGAAGCCATCGTTGCACAATCAATGTATTACGTTACGTTTACTAAGTGAAAATAGAAGAAATTCAATATATGGAAAGCATGTAATCTAAAGGATTCGAGTCAACGTAAGATATATCATCCTTTCCAATCCTCATTTCATATTCATAAAAGGCTTTAGAAACTAACACAATGCAGAAATATTTCCGTCTATTTTCGTAATAATTTTTGATTTTGTCTAAATCTTCGTGAAATTTCCATGAATAACTTACGAAAGTAAAATAATCTGATACTATTATATAATATTTGTCATAAACTATTTGCAGCAAGAGTCTTGAAACTTTTATCCGTATGTTCAAAGTTATTCTCGGAAAAATATTGTTTTAACAAATAATGGTACGGAAAAATATTTGCCTTTAAAGAAATTTCAATTTTAATTTATGGAAATGTAAGCAAGTTTTGAAAATATTTATTTCATCTTTAATTTATAAATTATTTAGAATGGTAGAATTGTATAGAACAATGTTATATTTGAAATTTATTTCTGTGAAAATACTGCAGTCTCTTTTTTTTTTCAAGTTGATTATTGCAAAATATATACCTTTATTTCCATATTTCCCATAACTATGGAAACTTTTGGGTTAAAGCTTAAAATTAGCCAAATGATATATTTTCCAAGATTTAGAAATTATGCAAAATCATATATTTGAAGTTTTGCTTTTTATTTTGAATATGTGAAGTGCAACATGTGTAATGTGCGCGAATTTCCAAAGAAACTGGAAAGCTTGACAAAAGAAAAACAGTTTAGTCCTCTTTTAGTGAAATTGAATTGTTCGTATCATATAGCCACTACGAAAAAAAATTTGTCTGTATGCTATCCTTCTTGTGTAACACAATATCACTTCAAATAAAATTAGAAAAGTATTGGTCAAAGTCTAATGCTCCTATACGAAAGTAAACTTTTATTTCCATTATTTACTTCAAGGATTTCCATGAACAGAAGTATTATTACCCTGATTCTTTCACTTGAGTATAAAACGATGCAAACATTCTGTAATTTAAGACAAAAATATTGTTCTAAGAAACGCGGTTACACACTCAGGAACAAAAATAAATTTCTGAAAAGAAACCAATAGATTTTCTATAAATAAAATTGTTAGAATACGTTCCTTCTCTGGAAGGAATTTTTAAAAGGAAGATTTGGAAGATACAAGAGATTTAGGATAAATAATTTTAAATCTTCCGATGATGGGATGATTCAAATAGACGATTTGTAATTTTCGATTATTTTGTAAAATATGAAATGAATCTTCTTCCAGTAATAGTGTGTATTAAACATGTGCAAGATGTATCAAAAGGTGTAAACGGAATTTATTATATTGAGAAAGTTATGCTTTTCTGAAAACGAAAATAAATTTATTATGCTTTTTTGATATATATAGAACAATTTCGGGTATAATGGAATAGTAAAAAAAGGACGAATATTGAAGTCTCTCTTTAGAAAATGGTTGCTACCGAGTGGGAATATAATAAACGACTACATAATGTTTCCAAAGCACCATTTTTGAACATATCGTTAGTCGGCCGGCGTTAGTGAGCGCTGTGTAAATAAGATTCGTTTCTCGTGTTTAGAAAATTTCAGAAAGTAAATTTTCGATATGTTTTTCATAATTATAAGTATAATTTTTATTTTGAATCGAAGTATAATGTACACTCAGATAGTAAAAGTTTATTCCGTATTTCTTATTTTTTAGTTCACGACCCATCCAAACAAATAGTTGATAAATGTTTTTAAAATTGCGGAGTCAGACTATATGGAATAACAATAACTCATAATACCCGACATGGAATCACACTATTCCATATAATACGACGACAAAATATTCAGTTCTACTTGTAATAGACTTTATAATAAGAACTATAATTACAATTTTAATTTTACAGACAATTACAATTGAGGAATTGCCGACTTTTTTAAAACGTAGAATTCAGTTCTTGAGTGTATTTGACATGATGGAACTTTTTGGACAAGGGTACCTGGATGTTCAATGTAGCGAGGTAGGAATTTTAGGCAGAAAAACACTGGAATATTTCCTCTGAATAGGAATGTTTTTGCCAGTGAAGATCTTTTAAATAATAGAAAGATCTCAATCCTAACGATTCCTGAAGTGATGTGCAACCAATGACTATTTCGAATGGGCTGTCTCTTTTTTCATCTAAAAGCCACGAAGACAGTTTGGAAACTCTGGAATAGTGCTGCCACTACTAAAAAAAACTTCCAATAAGGTAAAAAAGCTGCGCATAGCCTCTGTTCTAACCGAATTACTCTATAAAAACAGATGCAGGCAACAGCCGAAAACGACCACACATTTGAACGCCAAATCAGAGTCCCTTTTAATCAAAAAAGAAATAAAAATTTCTACAAATTTAAGGAAATCTAAGAAGAAGGTCTTGTGCTCTGGTGAGGAATCTTTGCATTTTGATGGATCATCTTATTCGGGATTCGTGCCCTGTGCTACAGCGCCTAGAATACATAGTCTGGAAACTGGCTATCCCAGTAATGCTTTAAAAAGTGCTAAAAAGTTGTAGCCTATAAATGTGCAACGGTGCTCCTACGATAATATTGCAACCAGAGACAAAACAATGCGTATCACGTTTTTTAGCCATGCTTTCATAATTAAAAAAAAAAAACTTATAAAAATCATTAAGTCAGAGGAGAAAATAATATAATTTAAGTATTTAAAATACTTTCCACCAGCCGAAACATTCTAATACAATGTTGAGAAGATGGCGCTGCGATCCCATCGTAATCTTTTCAGCAACGTTGTACATTTATTAGATTAAATTTATTAGTACTATTTTGTAGCAGATTTCCACACTATTTATTCTAGGCGCTGTACTTGTGCTAAGCGAAATGTTTGTTTTGCAATGAGGATGCAGAATGTCTGATCTGTTATAGGAATTTTTCCAATAAGAAAAACAGTAGAGAAATCAGGATGAAATGTTTCATTTGCTCCCAGGGGGACAATCTTGATTGTTCTATAGCGCAAAGACAGATCATTATATTTGTGATTTGCACTTGTACTTAACTGTACTCATTAGATACTATAGCATTATCATGCTCTCTTCGTACCATTAAATATGTCTTTTGCCAAATTGTATTGGTTTTCTTGATTTTTAAACCCTATTCTATTATAACCCAAATATCTCATAATACTCTCCAAATAAGTTTAATGTTGTTATTATTATTTGTTTGCATTTGATGAAATTTTGTAGTATACTTTTTGACTGTAAATACCTTATCACAGATAGTTGAAATTTCTAATTGTATCCAGTTATGGCGTGTTAAACAATACCCGGCTGTGGTATTGCCTTAAATATAAGTGATATTTCATATACATGGTGTCCCAAAAGCATTGACTTCGGTTTTTATTCCTTAAATATTGATTATAGATATAAATTATGAATAAGGTATTTACAGAACTTTATGAAATCGATTAAAATTTTCAAGGGATTAAATATGAAGGAATACAGAATTTAAATTTTAATACAGCTCTCGTACAGAAAAATTCCGTGAGTAAAATATGTCCCATACACTAATAAGGTCATGCACAAAATTTCAGCATTTCATCATAAAAAGTCGCAGAGATATGTTTATACAAAGTCTGTGAGGGGTTAATCATAAATTAAGTAAATGTGTACCGCTGGAGTGCATATGGTGAGACACAGAAATGTATCATAAGAAAATAAAATATGGCTCTCTTATCTTTAGTTTTATTTACAAATTTATAAAACTATTCTTCCAGAAAAATACCTTAAAATTTTACATGAGAAATTAGAGAATAAAACTTGAACATTAAAAAACTTAGAAATGTTTGTATATGCAAATATCTTGATTTAATCGGTGTGTTGGCATGAATGGAAAAAAATTTGAACAATCTTTGTAATCTTTGTGTAAAGTTGTTATTTCTACACAATTTAGATACTTTTGTATCAATAAATATCGTAATTATTTATTTGTGCAATCATTGTTTTATTTCGTAATTTGTATATGACCCCTGAAACGCAATCATCCGACATGATTATTGCCGTTTGCGATCTCATATACAGGCATCGGAAAGTTGTTTAAGTCATCTCTGCGACTTTTTTTTATAAAATGCTGAAATTTTGTACAGGACCTTATTAGTGTATAAAATACATTTTACTCATTAGGAAAATTTTTGAACGCGGCCGTATACAAATTTAAATTTTTTATTTCTTCAAATTGAATCCGCTGAAAATTTTAATCTATTTCATAAAGTTATGTACATTTTTCCACGTAACTTTGTAATTTCTATCTAATATATGTATATAATCAATATTTAAGGAATAAAATCCGAGATCAAAGTTTCTGGGACACCCTGTATATATGAATGATCCAAATATTTGAATGAAAGAAAAGTCAAATGCAGCGTAGATATTAGATAGCAAAAACAGTTTCATTTTCAGTAAATATGAAAGAGGAAAATCTGACTCCTCATGCGTTTAAAACACAGTTGTAGTTTGCTGCTTTATTGTCATACATATTGAGTTCCCCAAATTACATTAAAAATTAAGTGCTTTCCCCTAACATTCTGCTGAATATCTTTGAAAATTAAGGAAGAATTTCGTGAAAAGAAAAGAGGAAAATTTTCACATAAATGGTACGTCGCTCATAACTCATTATATAGTTTTAAAAAACATAACTTTAAAGAGCTTGAATTATTTCAGTTAAAATATATACAGGGTCATTCATAATTCCCTCCGGTGTTCCGAAACGTTATATTAAAAAAACGAAGACGAATATAAAAAAAAGAAACATATGAAATTATTCCGAAACTATTCAAGTTTTACTTACATACATTACAGGTGTTCTATGTGTGAACCCTTGGTCACACGGCATACATCCATGCGATAGTCCAGTTCCTGCCATACTCCGTTTCTTTAAATTTCCGGTACCACACATGAATTGTTTTGTCAGTTGGTCCCTGTTTTCGATATTTATTACGAAAGGCCCGTTGAACTGACACCACTGATTCAGATTTAAAGAAACGGAGTATGGCAGGAACTGGACTATCGCATGGATGTATGCCGTGTGACCAAGGGTTCACACATAGAACACCTGTAATGTATGTAAGTAAAACTTGAATAGTTTCGGAATAATTTCATATGTTTCTTTTTTTCATATTCGTCTTCGTTTTTTTACTATAACTTTCCGAAACCCCGGAGGGAATTATGAATGATCCTGTATATATATATATAATATATATATATATATAGATTAATAATCTAGCAATTTGTAAACCCTTAGGTAAAATATTTCAGAGATATAGCCAAAGTTACATTTTCTATAAATAAATTTGTGTTAAGAGAAGACGAAATACGAAAAACACGAGATAGTCCATAAATGAATTTGAAACATTTGAAGAAAGATAGAAAAAAAACGGTAAAGTCTGAAAAAGAAAATATATTCCGATATTTTTTTTATATAAATATAGTCCGATAGAAAAAAAATAATATTTAGATAGTTAAAAAATATTTCTTTAATGCTTAGTTAAAATAATTTTAACATTTAAATTAATATTTAAACCAAATTTTAACAGGCAATAATGGCTTTGGTTTTACAAATTAAAAATATTTTTCACAATATTTTTCACTGTTACGTCCAACTAAAAGAAGAAAATAATTACCATTGATAAACACTTTAATATCATTGGAATTTTGATTGTAAATTTCACTCATATATTTTTAAAAACAAACTATGTTATTCCAGGACGTTAAGAATTTAAATATTGGTGTACTTCTAAAGAAAGTGGTTTTAAAATGCATAATGCTATGAATATTCAGTCTTAATATCATAGGTTTGACCATCTCTCTTTTACATTACTGTAACAGATATATTTAACTTTATGCGATTAAATAATTAATTTTTTAATTAATCTAAAAGATTTTATTTTTCTGATTAACCAGTTACGGTAATACATTTGTATTCTTACGAAAAATCCGCAATCCGTTTTCAAGATATACATCATAAAAATTTAAATTTTAAAGGATGATTTTTTTTTCCAATTACATTTTAACTCACAAGACTCAATTATTCTTATTTTGATTTTAACAAAGCTAAACTATATTAATTTTTTAATAAACGTTAAATATATATATATTTTTTACAGTTACATTATTATATTTTCAATAGGTATATTTTAAATATTCTTCATCAGATTTAATATTGAAATTGTATGGTTTGATATTTCTTTTGCAAAGTTGCTAATTTAAAAAACTGTATTTCAGAAGAAAAAACTTTGGGGGGGGGGGTGAATAAGTTAGGAGAGCTAATGTGAAATTTAACGAAAGACTAAAACTTTTCATTTCAGCAGATTTGATACGAAATAAAAAAAGTATGAAAATTTATTTTAAAAATGTTACTTTACAGATATGGCATGAATGAATGTATTTTATAACATTAGAAAGAGTGGAAAAGTTATTTTTTAAATTTTAGTTACTCACCATTAATAAAGAATTTATCTTACTTTTTTTACAAATGTAAAATTACTACGTACTAGTGTTACAATAATGTTGCAAAACTAAATGCATTTTTTTAATATAGATACTGGATCTGTTTCTAAACATTTTTGAAACCCAAAAATCAAAAGAAGCAAACCAAAACTGAGAGCTTTATGCTTAGTATATTTCGTAGTATATATCTTTATATATTTTTTTTACTTAATTCCACTATTAAAAATTATTAATAAAATTATTTTTGAAATTAAATTATATCGCAATAACAAAAACAATGAAGAATAATTAAATGGAAGAAAACAAGGAAGAGTATTAGAAACCATCTGACACATGTGTGAAACATCTGAGCTGTGAATAAAAACAATGCGTTATAGATTGGAAAGAAAAATACTAAATCTAAATAAAAAGAACACGTCTAATAAATCTACTTTATTCACACATTTCATAATGCTTATTTTGGCAGAGAAAAAGTGTGAATAGATTGAAATTTTTAATATAAAAAGTATAAATCACTGCCTCATTAACCGCCAAAATGCCTGACTTACTAATGGGCATTGTTGAACAATTAGTATGCCATTATCCTAGCTGATGTATTGTTATAACAAATGTATTGTTATAACCTATGTATTGTTCTAACAAAATCACTTCTATTTAGACATTTATTGAAACGCTCATCATGGGTAATTTATTATTACTGTATATTTTTCTAAACAATGCATAATTTAGAGTTTATTCAGAGCCCATTTATAGAGTTTCGTTCATCTCACGAAACCCTATTACTCCCGCTTCGTTGTCTGTCCGTTACAGAGCTGGTTCTCAGAAACTATATAATTTACAAGAATGAAATTTTGTGTATTTATAGCCGAGTGTGTACTATGATGCTCAAAATCATAAAATTTGAAAACATCGTACTATTTTAATATACAGAGATAAAACCCCAAAAATCTAACAGCCTTTTCCTATTAAATTTAAACATTTTTTTGTTATAGCAGTTGCCAACAATTAAAAATCCACAATAAAATTCTTTCTACAGTAATTAATTTTCTATTGAAGATTTCCACGTGAAAAATGAAAACGAAATAAAAAGTTTCACAAATTGAAAAAAAAAAGATAATTATGACGGCATATTGGTAATAAAACGGAAATTTTCAAACATTTCTCAATAATACAAGGAGTATGAGTGTATGAGTATGTGTAAATACAGAAAGCAGCTTAATATCACGTCATTAGAGAATTAAAAGGAAAATTAATCTGACTTCCAATTTGACGGAAGTTTAACGGATTTTTCAAATATTTGAGAATAATACAAAGAGAGTATCAATATGGTTAATACAGAATAGTAAATATATGAGTTTGAGGAATATATTGAATCATGATAAAAACCAAAATACACTGTAAAAAAAAACTCGGAAACGTTACTCAATCTGGTGGGGCAGCAATGTGGCCCATCGTTTCTAGTTATGTTTCCGCATATTTCGGTCAGATGTTCATAAAAGTTTCCGCATATTTCGGTCAGATGTTCATAAAAGTTTTCGCATATTTCGGAAACATTTACGTGCATTTCGGAAACGTTTCTTTATATTTCAGTCAGATGTTCAGTAACAATTCTGCATATATCGAAAATGTTTTATATACATCGGAAAGGTTTCTGCATATATCGAAAATGTTTTTGTATACATCGGAAAGGTTTCTGCATATATCGGAAAGGTTTTTGTATACATGGGAAATGTTTCTGCATGCATCAGAAATGTTTTTGTATACATCGGAAATGTTTCTGTTTATTTCTGTTTTATAATTTCTTTTATTTGAGAGAACAATATGCTTTAAAAAAATTTAATATTACATTCGCTCGAGGCGAAACCCCACTCCACATCATCGTGGTTAGGTTTTCTGCGAAGTTTGGTGAGCAAACTCGCTAATCTTACTATAGAAATGATCCTATGAAGTATGATCTTGTAGATGAATCATACTCTAGAATTAGAAATATTATAAACTTTCTGTAATTTCTGGTGTGAAACATATATTTTTCTGAACTCGTTTTATTATTTACCTTTTATTATTAGACTGCTACTCAAGATATCACTTTAAAGTTATTTATGCAGGTGAAATAAACTTTGAAAAAACTTAATTCTATGACAAATACTTCTGTCATTTTAAAATAACTCTAAATTTGAGAGTATGTCCTTCTACTGAAGAGAGGCTTCCAAATTTTCCTTTGTAGGAACAGAGTTGAGTCGTCTGGAAACTTCTTTAGTTTACCTACTACAAGTTTACAATTACAAGTTTAGAAGTTGTTGTATACACAGTTAAATAACTCGTTCGATAGTTTCTTTATACTCTTGTTCCATGAAGCTATAATAAATATTAGATATTTGATTGATGAATAATAATGTAGTACTAGTATTAATGAAGTACAGATAGCACCGTATATACGTCTTTAACATCTTTTCGTTTTGAGATCGGTTCCGTTTCATAACTTTTCTAATGATGAAATGTATCGTGTATATGACAGAACAAATTCCTAAATTCACTTATACTATACGTTTTTCACTCAGTTTTTATGAATAAGATATTTGTAAATAAATAACGTTGAAAATTTGATTTATGGATCTATAAATAATTCTTTTTTTAAATGCAGCCTCATGAGTTCCATCCTCTAAATAGATACTTAATGAAAATATTTAACTTCCCTATACTTATAAATAGATAGATTTTAGTAATACCTTTCAACATTTTTTTTAATCTTGTAAATAGTTATACTATTCGAAAATATTTTATATCTGTGGTAATTGTTTTATTTTCACGAATTGTATACTTATAAATATATTGATAAAAATGTTTTGTCTGTTTGTAAATATTTTTTATATAGTGTTTTACAACTATGATGCTTCTAAATATATTCATTTAAAGATATTATTTTATTCGTATAACTTGAGAAGTGCTGAGACAACCTGAGAAAATAAATATATTTTTATAAGTATACAGTTCATAAAATAAAATAATTATTTACAGATACGAAATCTTTTGACATAATATCTATACTTACAAGATTAAAAAATATATTTATTTAAAGGTATTAAAAGTAATACATCTATTTTGGGAAATAAAGCATTTTCATAATGCATATGTATCTATTTACAGCATGGAATTCACGAGACCGGATTTTAAAGAAGAATTATTTATAGATTTATAAATCAAATTTTCAATTATATTTGTTTATAAATATCTGATTCATAAAAAATGAAGTAAAAACGTATAGTATAAGTGAAATTAGGAATTTGTTCTGTCATTTAACATCTTGAGAGGTACCGGTATATAATATATACCACTTTTTAATATATAACTTTGCCACCAGTATTATTAAATAAAAATATTTAGTATTGTTTTTTGCAGATTGGGAATTTAAAAATTCATTATTAAAAAATACTGGTGTTGAAACATCGCAAAATTTAGCATTTTTAGACCACGTGCTTGCCCTCCAAGGGGATAAACGATACATTTCATCATTAGAAAAGTTATGAAACGTAACCGATCTCCAAACGAAAAGATGTTAAAGACGTATATACGGTGCTATCTGTGCTTCATTAATACTAGTAATACATTATTATTCATCAATCAAATATCTAATATTTATTATAGATTCATAGAACAAAATTATAAAGAAAGTATAGAACGAGTTATTTAACTTTGTGTATACAACAAAAGATTAACTGCAAATGTAATAATAATATGCAATAAAATAGAATCTGATAATATTAATTTTTTTAAAGCATATTGTTCTCTCAAATAAAAGAAATTATAAAACAGAATACTTACAGCTCATATAAATACGTTGCATGTGCATCTGTTTTAAGCTGTCTTTCCTCTCAAGAACAATACAAATCACGTGATAATGACATGTGCAGTAGGTCGGAGTAGATTAGCATGCGCAAATATTACTTCATTTTAAATTCCATTTTTAAACTTTACACGGAATGAGTGTAACATTTCCGAATTTTTCAGTAACCAACATTTTACACTACCTATTCGAAAACATTTCCGCTATGGAATGTAACGTTTCTGACTTCTTCAGAGTATTCACCGCTTTGAATATTTTTCCGAAAATACGTGTAACGATTCCGAAATAACAAGTAACTGTGGAGAACACAAAGTTTACTATAAATTTCCGGAAACCTTTCCGCCTTGGGCCGAAATGCTTCTGATTTTTTTTACAGTGTATGGAAATATTGGCATATTTTAACATTTTGAAGGTCTCTATACAACATGTTTAGTTATAAAATTGTTTTTTTTAATATCGCATTTAGTCTACATAATAGATATTATTATAAACAGAGTATAATCTTCACCCGCAATCTGGCCGGTTCAGATATTCGAAAAAAACGAGAAAAATTGACCGGTAAATTTTCACTTTACAAAATACATGACTTTTTTTTTTTTTTTTTTTTTTTTTTTTTTGAAAATGAAATTGATTTGGAATTATTAAAGAAAGGATAAAGTGTTTTGAAAGGAATATTAAACGAAACCCTTTGTGCGATCTTCGATCACACTTACGCACTTGTGACGACGAATTCAATACACTTAATTGTATTAAGACGCTGATATAAAAATATATCATATCCACAATAGAATAAGATATTTATTCTTGCAAGATATCTACTCAATTAAATTCACACATGTTACCACAACTATAGCATACGACATTAATATTTTCAGGCGACTACCACAGCAGTACATAAGTCTTTTCAGCCAACACGCGAGTTGATGAAAGTATGTACTTTACTATTTAAATTTCATAAGCTATACTTGGGAGTACTAATCTATTTTATTCTTCTCACATTTTCATTTAACTTCTATTTGCAGCTTTTAATGGTGTAAGAATTTGCATAAATAAAAAATATAAGTTTTTAATTCAGAATTACTATGATGGAAACTATAACTATAACTATAAACCACTATAACGGCGGAAAATTCATGAGAATTTTCCACTATTCGATTTAATGTTATTTTTAAAATGTTGACAAATATCATGACAAATGTTTGAAGTCTCATTTTCTTTGAATTTCTTGAAAGAAAAATGTTGGAAAAAAGCAGAATCGGGAAATCAAATAGTTTTTCAAGATTTATTTTTTTTTTTGGAAAGGGCTTAAATCTTATAAAATGCCGTTTAACAAAATTTAAAAAGCATTTTCCTCGGATATTCAGATTGAATCAAATGTTAAATTTGTATATAAAAAATATATTTTGTATATACGGAAAAGGGATGAATATAAATGTGCTCTCCATTCTTCTTCTCCAGAAATACTTGAAAGACTTTTGGAAGAAGAAAAAGACAAACAGGGTGACAACAAGGTCATTTTATAATCAGTTTTTTTTACAAGTTCAAGCTGTTATTGAAAACAAAAATAAACAGATAAAAATTAGAAATATATGTTGAAGTTTTTTTTACATGTATTAATAAACCTCGATTATTGCACCATTAAATGCACTAATACGCCAAGGCAATAATCGTCGACTTTTTCCTCTAATACACTTTTTTGTCCACTACTTGCTTTATCCAATACCGAGTCGTTTTCCATGAAATTCATGTATCCACGTCCGAGTGGCACAAAAAAATATTTTTAATATTTTCAAAAATTGTGAACGTGTTAAATTATTTCTAAAGGGTACAATCATTTGCTTGTTTTCAATACATTCAGCAAATTAAAAATAACTTTATGTTCATTTTGAGATTGAAATAAAATTTTGTTGATTGTTTATTTTACTGGCAATACTTAACCCTCTGAGCGTCCTTCCTGTAATTTCATAAAAATGTTTGTAATGTAAATTTAAATTTTCTTTTCTTATTTGTTTCTAAAATACACTTCATATCTTTTTTTTCATACATCTTAAAATTAAATTCTGTTAAAAATATTTTTGTCTACAGCCGATTAATGTTGTTTTGAGGAAACTGAAAATACGGGCAAATGAATTAGAGGGTTAAAAAATAATAACGCACAAGATGGTCATAATTTTCTTTGTGGAATTTTAGACCGTACAGACGGGTGCGTTCAAGATATCGCTATGAAAGACATGTTTATTCTCTGCTTTAACATACTTTTTCAAAATATACACAGAGAACTGAAGTGATATAAAATGTTTTTTAATCTATACAAAAAAAAATGTATATTTATAATCCAATGCAAAAATATATGTATATTTCGTTGTAGTTGTATATTTTTCTTAATTATTGCGCAATGAAACTTTTGTTTCGAAAGATAAGCGTTTATCAAGAATAATTTTTGTTTAACAACAGAAGACAAACATGCAAAAAGTATATAATTTTATATTTGACGTTTTACGAAACCCTATCAGAAATGTCAATGTTTGAATTCCTAACGCATAAAAAATATTTGTAAAATAGCGTAAGGATTATTTGATTTTTCGTTTTTCTTTGAATTCTCTTTGAAAAAAGGCAATCTTTAATGAAAATACAGAATTGCAAAAGTAAATAGCCTTTTTAAAATTTAATTTACTTTCAAAGTGTTTAAGTTTTATAAAATGCTGTTTAACGAGCAAAAAAATGTTTTGTCTAGAAAGTACTTTCGTTTTGTTCAAAATAAATCAAAGGCTAAATATTTATACTAAACATTTTGTTATAAAAGAAAAACAAAAATGAAAGACCACATAAGCTTTTTCAGAAAGACATGACATTTAAAAAAATTTTCACATAATAAGTATTTATGTTTAAACTTCAAACACATAAATTCCATTACCTAGCAAAAGTATAGCGTGATAATTCTTCTTATTACAGATTTTGACTTACAAAATAGACAACTAACGTTTTCTGAAAAATAGGAAATTCAGGAAAATTTAATTTTAAAAGAAATAGGTTGTTCTTTTGCGTTATCATACATTTTCGGAATATATTTAAAGGTCATAAGTGATATAAATTGATTTTCTATCTATCCAATATATATATATGCATGTATATATATATGTATATAAGTGAAAACAAAGGATGTGATAGTATAAAAAGCAATGGAAATGATACTGCAGACTTAATACTTAATAATACTAATTACTACTACAAACTTAATAAAACGAAAAATCAAAAATTGGAAACCTATGAATATCTTATGGAATCGTCAGAGGAGCTTCATAAGAATATTCATAGTAAATATATTTTAATTCATCAAATATTTTCAGCATTATTCCTAAAATCGACAATAAATATAAAAGCGGCCCCTAATAACAGGTTCTGCGTCAATTCGTCGCGCACAATTCATCGCGGAACAATTCATCGCGCACAATTCGTCGCAGCGTCAATTCGTCGCGAGCTCAATTCATCGCGGCGACAATTCGTCGCGAGCTCAATTCGTCGGGGCTCAATTCGTCCCAGCGAAAACGCACAATTCATCGCGGAACAATTCATCGCGCACAATTCGTCGCAGCGTCAATTCGTCGCAGCGTCAATTCATCGCGGCGACAATTCGTCGCAGCGTCAATTCGTCGCGGGCTCAATTCGTCGCGACGTCAATTCGTCGCAGCGAAAACGTCTTTGAAGTCTATTATGATAAAAATAAAGATAATTCAGTAAAATTACTTAATGATAATTTGTTTTTTAGATTTAGAGAATTGTAACTAACATTTTACAGGCAATTTTGGAGGAATCTTTTTTCATATGTGATTTTTGTGAATTTACCTGATGAGAACATGAAGGTTTAATGAATTAGAACAACACATTTCTTATTTAAATTAGAGATTGAATAAATATTGCTTTAGATTACCGAAAAAATGGCGGAAGTTTTAGGATAAAATCACCCAGAGCATGAAAAAAAGACGAATACAAATACTAGAAAAAAAATTACATATGCGTACACAGGGTACAAAAGAGGACCCCCCCCCCTCCTCCTTATATTTGAAATAATTAGGAAGTAAAAAAAGTATTTAGAGATGTAAACATAAAAACTTTTTGTGATTGTGATTGAACTGATCGCTTCATGAATGCAATTTCATTATATGATATTTTGGCTTTAAAAGTTTTTTCATTCATTTCATCTATACTAATAAAAGAAAGTTGTTTGTTTTTCTGAGTTCTGTGTATGTGTGCGAAATGACAAGCGAAATCTACCGCACGTAGAAATCTGAAAACTTGGGTGCGGATAGTCCAAGGCAGTCCCTGAAGACCGGAGGCTCAGATTTTTCATATTTTAAGACCCAGGGCCCCTGGGGCTCTTTTAAGGTTTTTGCATCTAAATTGTTAATAATTTGCCCCGGTTTTATCCAATCTCCCTTGTTTTCGTGGCCATTTCTCCATTAAGCTTTCCCCTCATTTCTACATTGCAGTTAGGGCCCTGCCCCCTGTGGTCCGATGCGTTGTTCACTTGAACCTTTTGTGTGCCATGCATTTTTCACTCTCTCTAATGCGTGACTTTTAAGTTGCGTCTTGGACTCCTCTCAACGGGCCACCACCCTCATATTTCTATTGAAGCCCTAGGGCCCTTTTTTAGCATTTCTTTCAAATTTTATTCTAACGATTAATTTATATCCTATGCTTAATTTCGTCTAATTGAAGATGTAAAGCGCTACGTACTAGGATCTTTTAAGATGTTTTCCTCTTGAGGTCTTACTAAAAACTATCAGTTGGACCCTTTTGGGACCTCTCCCTTAAAAATTGACCGATCCACTAAGCTTTTGTTTACTGATAACTTTTTAGGACTTCCAGCTACAAAAGAACGACAAAATTTTCTCGGTCAAGTCCCGACCCTCCTGGGCACTTTAAAATTTTTGTGCCCTAAATTGTTAATAATTAACCCCATTTTTACCCGATATCCTTCGTTTTTGGGGCTTTATCTCCATTAAGCTTTTCACCATTTCTACGTTCCAGTTAAGACCCTGGCCCCCTAGGACTCAGTATAGGGGAGAAAAAGAGGGGAGAGATGAAAGAAAATTTGCCGAAATCATGTTAACTAAAACTCATAAATTAAACCCGTTGATGGATGAATTCTGCTGTCTTGTTTGAAAATGTCAGCCACCCTAAAACTTCAAACCGCTATACCTCAGCCATTTTTTAAGATAGAGGCAAATTAAAAAATGGAATCCTTGGATCAAGACATAGCATTTAACGGAAAAAGTTTTTAGGATTTCTAATTTTATTTTTACAACTTTTTGAAATAGTAATCTTTAAATGGCTATACAATGAGAACAGACAGACGGACGGACAGACAGACAATTTGTAAAAACTTTTTTTTCGGAATCTCTGACCCAGAAAACGTGTAAATCCGTCGAAAACCGGAAGTCGAAAAAAAGTTCGATTACAATACTTTCTTCTATAGAAGAAAGTGAAAAATCATAAATTGGAAACATTTACTGAATACAACAAGCAGCATTAGTGGATGAAAATAATTAAAATATAATAAAATTATGGTTTACTTTCTAACTAGGTGAACCACCCTGTGTTTTCCGTGCCCGTGATACTAACCATAAACAGAACTCAAGCTTATATTACTCTTTTAAAAGAAGCTGCATAGAGGGGCCTAAGAAGGGGATTAATATTCAAAATTGGTGGTTGCTGAGGTCCGAGATATTTTTTTGTCGTTCAAGTAGTAGTTGGAAGTCCTAAGTAGTTGTCAGACAAAAAAAAGCTAGTGAATCGGACGATTTTTAAGGGAAGCTAACAAAGGGGGCTAACTGATACTTTTGAGCAGGGCCCTAAGAGGAAAACATCTTAAAAGATTCTGGTACTTAGCGCTTTAGAACTTCAATTAGTCGGAATTAAACATAGGGTATACATTAATCATTAGAACAAAATTTAAAGAAATGTTTAAAATAGGACCTTAAAGGCCCAATAAAAATATAAGCGTGGTGACCAGGGGAGAGTAATCCAAGGCTAAACTTTAAAGTCGCTTAGTAAGAGGGTGACAGAATTATTGGGGTGAAAAATGCATAGCACACAAAAAGTTCAAGGGCCTCGAGTCGGGCCCCAGGATCCTAACTGGAATGTAGAAATGTAGGAATAACTAAATGGAGAAAAGGCACCAAAAACGAAAAAAAATCGGATTTAAAAGAGCAAGTTATTAAAAATTTAGGGAACAAAAACTTCAACGGTGCCCTTATACCGAGCCCCACGGGGGCCCGGGTCTTAACTGGAACATAGAAATGGGAGAAAAGCCTAATGGAGAGAAGGCACCAAAAACGAAGGAGATCTGAGAAAAATGGGGTAAGTTATTAATAACTTAATGCACAAACATTTTAAGGTGTCCAGGGGGCCCGGGACTTGTCCGAGAAATTTTTTTGTCATTCATATACCTCAATTACCTCATATACCTCATATACTTCAATTTAAAGCTGGAAGTCCAAAAAGTTATCATTAAAAAAAAAAACTAGTGGATAGGTCGATTTTTAAGGGAGCTATATTAGAGGTCCCAAAAATGGCCAAATGATAGTTTTGAGTAAGGCCTTAAGAGAAAAACATCTTCAAAGATCCTAGTACGTAGCACTTTAGATCTTCAATTAGTCGAAATTAAGCATATGGTATAAATTAATCATTAGAATAAAATTTGAAAGAAATGCTAAAAAAGGGCCGTAGTGCCACAGTAAAAATATGAAAGTGTTGGCCCGGGGAAAGGAGTCGAAGACTCAACTTAAAAGTTACGCATTGAGAGGGTGAAACATGCATGTCTCACAAAAGGTTCAAGTCAACACCGCATCGGGCTCCAGGGGGCCAGGGTCCTAACTGAAATGTAGAAATGGGCGGGCAATTTAATGAAGAAAGGTCCACAAAAAGAAGGGAGATCAGATGAAAATGGGGCAAGTTATTAACAATTTAGATGCAAAAATCTTAAAAGGGCCCTAGGGGCCCCGGTTCTTAAAATGTTAAAAACCTGAGCATCAGGTCTGTAGGACCTGCCTTGGACTATCCACACCGCAATTTTCAGACTTCTACGTGCGGTAGATTTCGCTTGTCATCGCGCACACGTACACAGAACTCAGACAGACAAACACTTTCCTTTTATTAGTATAGATGAAATAAATGAAAAAACTTATAAAACCAAAATACTACTTAATGAAATTGCATCCATGCAGCAATCAGTTCAATCGCAATCACAAAAAGTATTTTATGTTTACATCTCTCAATACTTTTTTTACTTCCTAATTCTTTCAAATATAAGGGAGGGGGGGTGGGGGTGGGAGTTGTACCCTGTGTACACATATGTCAACTAATAATTTAAAAATAAAATTCTAGCCGTTGTATTCGTCATTTTTTCATGATGTGGTGATTTTATCCTAAATCCTTCGCCATTTTTTCGGTTATCTAAAGCAATATTTATTCTATCTGTAATTTAAATAAGAAATGACTTGCTCTTATTCATTAAACTGTCATGTTCACAATAAGGAAATTCCCCCAAAAAAACTTATAAAAAAATTCCTCCGAAATCGCCTTTAAAATGTTGGTTATAATTCTCTATATCTAAAAAACAAATTATCATTAAATAATTTTACTAAATTATCCTTATTTTTATCATAATAGCCTTCAAAGACATTTTAGCTGCGACGAATTGACGTCGCGACGAATTGATACCACGACAAATTGACGTCGCGACGAATTGAGCCCGCGACGAATTGACGCTGCGACGAATTGTGTGTTTTCGCTGGAACGAATTGAGCCGCGACGAATTGAGCTCGCGACGAATTGTCGCCGCGATGAATTGACGCTGTGAGGAATTGACGCTGTGACGAATTAGTCGCCGCGATGAATTGACGCTGCGACGAATTGTGCGCGATGAATTGTTCCGCGATGAATTGTACGAGATGAATTGACGCGATACCCTAATAACATATATAAAAAAAATAAAAACCTACCAGAGTACAGATAACAAAAGAAGTAAATAAATAAACTATAATTTAACATAAATAGAAATTAGATCATAACGCAATGTACAAAACTCACGAAATAAACTAATATTGTTGAAGACTGAACTAGATGAAAAGTGCTTTAGAAATATGATATCACCAGTAAACTCGAAATGCCTGCTAAAAACACACATACACGCACGCATACACATGCATATATTTTCTATTTATCCAATATAGTATATGTAGGATTTGAGTTTAAACGTACTTCATTTCCTTTATGACGTGCGTGATCATCAAATTAACTGGCGATCTAATATTTTTATTATCCATGATTTCAAAGCATGAGTTATAAAAAGTTTGGATCGCGAGATCAAGATCTTAATATCTTCAAAATTGGAAAAGCAGCCAGTCTTATAATTTTCATCGAAGCGTCGAAGTGTGAAATAGTCAATTAACTGTTAGGCCTAATTGGACTTTTCGAAAATAAGTGTATTGTATATTTCGGGGAGAAGTGTAAGATATTTTGAAGAAATTACTAACGAAGTATTGTAGAATTGTGTTTCTAGGACTGTATTAAAGTTTATATTTTGTTATTCAACGTCTAGTTGTTCAAATAATTCCATAAATTAACTGTTTACATATCACCTTCAAATTGGGGGGCTCGATGCCAGGATATTAAAAGAAAGAGCAACTCTTAGTGCCAGGATATGAAAAGTAAAAGCAACTAGTAGTGGAATAAATAGTGAAATAGAAATCAAAGCTAAAATGTTGTAAACCGCCAGTATCAAAATTTGGCTTATGAATTGGCAAGCAAGTATCAAAACCGTAGTCGTATTACTCAAGTACAGTTTTGAAAGATATACATGGGAACCCTAAATAAAGCTAAGAGAATTGATCTAATAAATCTCTGCTAGGAATGCGGAATTGAAGCACCAGAAAAACCGACAATACCTGTTTTAATAAAGGTGATTAAAAGCTGGGAGAATTACGATGAAGATTTTATAAAGGATCGCTTAGAAGTAGTTATAACAGTTAGAAAAGAGAAAACAGAAGAAGAAAGAGAAAGAGGAAAGACGAAATTACAAGCAGAACTAGAAGAAAAGAAATGACGATTGCAGATTGAAGAGAAGAAATTACAAGCAAAGATTGAAGAAAAGATATTGAAAATGGAAATGGAAATGGAAGAGAGAAAATGGAAAGCAGAATTGGAGCAAAAAGACCGTGAAAGAGATTTCGAGATTAAGAAAATACAAATGCAAGATAATTCAAGAGAACAAACAAATCGATGTAAACCCAAGGACAAATCCAGGCAAGCAATTTGAATTGCTTAGATTATAATCAAAATATGAAAGTTCGAATGATATTAGTGTTGCAATATACGAGATAAATAGCATTCAACTAAATATCATCAGGCCATCAGTAGCGCACACTAATCTTTTAATACTTGAAAAAACAAATGGTAAGGAAAGTTTTCGACTTATCTATTTCAGTGTAAGAGCAGGGTCACGCACATCGAAGCAGGTAATCCATTATAGCGTAAATCGTGGGTGTATCCATAATGAAAAACGCACTAAAAATATTTCTTTGATCTGTCTTAAAATAGAAAGTATGATTAGCAAATGTGTGATGAATGAAATGCTTGATTTCGTATTGAGTTAACTTAATTGAATAATTAAAGATTACTTTTAATAAGCATTAGATTTATCTATTACAAGAATGGAGGAGAATAACATTTGCTCCTCTTAAATATTTAAGTTTACATTTTTGACCCGTTCAGGTCGAAAGAGAGATTAAAAGTGTTTTTATTAGTCATTTAGAAGAAAGCAAAGTTCAGTTTTGAGTGATGCAATGTTTCTGGTTATTGCAGGGTCAAAAACAGTCATGTCATCATCAGATGTGTTTTTAGGATGATGCAAGATATACTTCCTATTGCGTTTCTCGGTTGAAGGTTCTTAATATAACATATTTCTTTCTTAATTGGGTGATTATAAAATTGGGGTTTTCCAATAATTAGTTTATATCACCTGGTCACGTGAGTGCAAAATGTACCATGGTGAGTAAAACACAACAAGAATATTCAAAATTTAACCCACAACGTAATCAAAATTGGCGAGAAACAAAATACCAAGATGGGACACAAAACACGCAAAGAAAAATAGTTAATATGGACACGTTAAATGGTTAAAAAGGAAGAATCCTAGTTATTCACAGAACAAAAATAAACGTAATAATCTATACAGGGAGTGATATTTACAATCGCCAATTCAAGATATCATACCGCAATAAACGCGCAAAACCTAACCAGCGAGGCATAGGTGGAAAAGAAATTAAGCCAACGGGTTTTTTCTGGCATAAAGTCTATATAGATGATATAGAAATACAGGATAAATTTTACGTGGTACAAGAGATTGATTATGATTTAATAATATGTAGAAAAGCAGTAGAAGGCTTGAAGTTAAAAGTAGCGGAAGATGTTGTTAGAATAATAAGCGACAACACAGTACGAGTAGGATACATTAAAATTAACGAAGTTCTGTCCAAAACTGATGAAGTAGCTACATCAAGTATAAACAACGATAATCGAGGTTGGGAAGATATGGTTAATATCTACTGCGTAAATGACGAGGTGGATTTGACTCATATTACAAATTTAGCTAACAGTGAAAAAAATACGATAATTTATAAAATCATATAAGCCGAATAAAACAAAAGATACAGGATTATCTGATGAAGAATTAAATAGCATTACTCAGGATTTGTTGATGATTGGTGAAATTAAAAAGGGTAATTCAATGCTGTTTGAAATGATTGATGCTGCTAAAGAGCATTTGACTGATGGAAACCGACCATGAGGAGAGTGTACAATCTCTTTCATGGATTTATTGACAATTCTGAATTTACAAAAACTGAATGTTACCATTATTCCATTCTCATTGTTTAGCTAGATATGCTAAGAACGTTTTTGAGAATCCAAGAAATAGTAAGGATGATGCAGAAAGTCAAGTGAAAAGTGATGATTTATTATGACCAATGTGTCGTATTCCAATTGACTTTGATGAATGGAATGTTGACTATCCACCTCCAGAAGAAAGCGATGAAAGCAATTTTAATTTATCTGAAGATATAATTAAACTTCAAAAGAATAGGGCTGCTCTGTTTCAAAAAGAAGTTAAGAAAGGTGGCATTATAGACGTAGAGGAAGAGAAAAATAAATATTTACTGGAAATATCGAATGTTTCTGTTCGGTTAGATAGTAAAGAAAAATCAGAACTGAAGCCTGCTGCAGAAGGTGGTTCTGCCATTGACAGTAAAAATGAGCAGTCGGATGAAATTAGTAGTCCTGAACATGACAGAATAAACTATGTAAAAGATCGCAGTAGGAATTTTGATCATATAGGAAAGAATCTGAGATTCCTCAAAACTTTGAGACTAAAGATTCTTAGATACCTCAAGACATAACAGAAAGTGAAGATTTGATTAATAGTTCACCGGATGTGGTTGAACCTAATGATGGATCTGAAATGATAGAAAGTGCTTCACCTAATTCAAAAGCAAAGTACAATCCAAATTTTCCCCCTAGGTACAAGAATAGAGGATACTATCATGGTCGAAATAATTGTAATTATGATGGCCGACGATCATGTAAGGCTAGTTATAATGAACAAAGAAATTCACAACCATAACATAAGTATAGTGTACAGCGAACTGAAGACTAATTCAGCAATTTTGAAAAGAGATTTGAAAATGATCTCAGAACTCATGTTCATGATAATTACAAATCAGATTATAGGTCTGGAAGTTACAGACATGATAATGGGTACTATGGCAAAACAAAGGTATAATGACAGTAGGAATAATTCTCATCATGGATTTAAAGGAACTTATAGTGGAAGAGATGCTTATTCAAATTCTTATAATTCTAGAAGCAATAAGTATACAGCTTCTAAAGATAGAGAGCAATATCCGGAAAGAAATTACAGGGAAAATAGGTATACTTATTCTAAAGATAGAGATCAACATTCAGAAAGAAATTACAGGGATATTAGGTTTGCAAATTCCAAAGGTAAAAATCAATATGCAGAGAGAAATTACAGGGAAAACAGATATGCAGCTTCGAAAGGTAGAGATCATGAAGGTCCATGAAAGACGTCAACCGGGGCTGAATACATGAAGCCGTGGTCTATGGGTTAAACTCCTGGATAAGTCAAATAGATTAAGTATGTGTGTATGTGTGTTGAACATGTAATCAAAATTTTATGTAAAAGAAAAATATATAAAAATCTCAAAAGTTTAACTGTTTAGGCATAAAAAATAGAAAGCCAAAATGCTGATGTCCAGACGCCATCATGTCAGGATGACCGATTTGTAGGATTTGAGTTTAAACATACTTCATTTCCTTTATGACGTGCGTGATCATCAAATTAACTGACGCTCTATTATTTTATTATCCGTGATTTCAAAGCACGAGTTATAAAAAGTTTGGATCGCGAGATCAAGATTTTAATATCTTGAAAATTGGAAAAGGAGCCAGTCTTATAATTTTCATCATCGAGGAAGCGTCGAAGTGTGAAATAGTCAATTAAGGCACTGTTAGGCCTAATTGGACTTTTCGAAAATAAGCGTATTGTATACTTTGGGCGAGAAGTGTAAGATATTTTGAAGAATTTACTAAGTATTGTAGAATTGTCTTTCTAGGACTGCATTAAAGTTTTTATTTTGTTATTCAACGTTTAGTTGTTCAAATAATTCCAGTAAATTAACTGTTTACATATCACCTTACTATATATATATATATATATATATATAAGAATATTTTGGAATAATGCTGTGATGGTGCTACTTTACAAGAAAGAGGACAAGGAAAAGATTAAAAACTACCGTCGAATCAGCTTACTTGGTGTGATTTATAAAAGTTTCACCAAAGGTTTAACGACAAGACTTGAATCAGCTCTGGATGCATCTTTACCTAGAGAACAAGCAGGATTCCGAAGTGGATTTAGCAGAATGGATCATATTCAAACAGTAAGGGATAAATAGAAAAACATAAGGAATATAATTTACCTCTCTGCCTTGCGTTTATTAATTATGGAACAGCATTTGGTTCAGTCTACACATCAGCAGTAGCAGAACCTCTGGAGGACATTGATATAGACAAACCTTACATTAATATCATAAAGAAGATTTACAAGAAAGCAACAGCAAACATCCGTATGGACAAAGGAAAAGCGAAGATCAAGCTTTGAAGAGGGGTAAGAAAAGGAGACACCATTTCGCCTAATTTTTTACTGCTGCTTTACAAAATATTTTCAAGAAGCTAGATTGGGAACAATGGGATTAGAATAAATGGAGAATATTTAAGACATCTCCAGTTTGCTGAGGACATTTTAATTTTCAGTAATAGCCCTGGAAAATTAGAAAATATGCTAAAATATTTGGTAGAACTAGTATTAATGTGGGAGTAAAAATAAATTTGGAAACGACTAAGGTGATATTCAATAGGGTGGAACGAAAATATAGAGCAAAATATTTTTTTCAACAACTAATTTTCTAATAACAGTTAAAAGTTGTCTTTGTATGTTTACAATAAAACTACGAAGTTTTTTCGTTCTAAATTTATATCTAAAAATATGGATTTTTTTTACAAAAAGTCCAAATTTAACATAAAATTATAATTTTTTTCACTGTTTTATTTTTACATTTTTAAAAATAAATATTGTTTTTAATAGCAATCTATAGATGCTTCTTTACTATAACAACTATAATATTAAGTTTAATTGATCTAAATTTATGTATTAATTTTCTGTAAAAGTGAAATAAATGCAATTTTTTTCAAAAAAATCAAGACGTAATATCAGTTTGAATTTAACTGTTGTAATTACTTTTTTGCTTACAAATAGTTGTTCAAACACAGTTTTTTAAATAATATGTAAAACTTTTTAAAATAACTAATTATTAATAAAACTAAACTTACCAGTTATTTGGGTCTTTTACTTTTTAAGATTTTTTGGAAAGCGATTAAACACAAGCATGTAACATAAACAGTAACTAGTCACTATAATTGAAGAAATTAGAACAAATGTCATGACATAATTAATAACCAGTGTTATTGAAACAATATTAAAGAATAATTCATCAATATTAAAGAATAATTAGAATATTCCATTACATTATTAGTTTCACATTTATTTGGATTTTAAATTTTCTTGATTATTAGATAAAATGTTTTTTGGTCCCAAATTTCGGCATCATCTTTTGCGAAGCAATTTTTACTTTAATAAATCCTTCTCTTGCTTCAGGACCACATACACTTATTGATAACTCTGTCACAAGCTTTATAACTCTTTCTACTGCTTGTGTATTACAGGGTAAACGAGGGAAATCTATAGATGGCAACTGGCAACTCCGTTATGTTGCTTCACTTATATACATTTTTATATCCTCATGAGTTATGCATTTTATCATTGGAGGCTCTGTGATTTCTATATCCGCCCACTTAATCATATCAATGTAATCTTGAGCATGAAAAATGAGCTTGGGTACCACAGACTTTCTGACGCCATTCTTTTCTTCCAATCTTGCGTTTAGAAGTCGGCGAAGACCAACTCTCTTATGTGCTTTCTCTCATCACTTAACATACAGAGAAGCACGTTTTCTTGGTGAGCGTAATAACTATTTCTCTGAATAACTGTGTCAATTATTCTTTGATGCTGCTCACAAAGGTATCGTGAAAATTTTATCTGTCTCCAAAAATATTTGGAACCATTTACACATGATAGTTTAAGCTTAATATGGAACCAGAAGGGGGCATATACTTTCATAACCTACTCTGTTAAAGCTTTAAAGTTATCTGAATGATTCTCTGTTCCAACATATAACCGAAGAATACGACTTGCTAACGTAAGCCATCGAGAATGAGCCAACTTTCCTGGTTTTTTTAAAGACAGATCTGGAAAGCATGCACTGCTTGAGGTTGATGTGCACATTTCAAGTAAATATTTTTGGTCTGTTCTCAAATCTTCAATTATTTTAACATTAGGAAGGTTGTGTTGTATAGGCAAGAACTTAACCACTGGAAGTTCGTTACAATTTTGAAGTTGTTTGCCTAAAACCCCGCTAAATTCCTTAGGGACCTTTGTTTCTCCGTCTAATTCACGAAACAGGTGGCGCAAAGGCAATTCATTTAAGTGGAACAAACAAATCAGCCACTGCAGTGGCGTATTTAGATCTTTTTCTAAAAAAGAAATCACACCGTTATTAATTCCAGTATTTGTAGCTGTCCCATCACACCCAATCGCAGTTACAGTTGATATGTTCAAATGATTGTTACCATTGAAGTACGCTATTATGCTATTTTTTATAGCTTCGCCTGTTCCATAAGCAGGGGTTACATGCCCTAGAAAGGATGAATTGGGCTCTTTTACTAAGAAATATGTTCTTCGATGACCGTCTTTTTGTAAAATTTGTTTCCTTTTTTATCTTGCACAATTGTTTTATCTTTTCTTCCATCGAAAAACAAACCTATATTTTCTCCAACTTGGTTAAGGCTTCTTACTATCTCTTTTGTTCGATTATTGGCTCTCTCTCTCTTCGAATTTTCATCCTAAAAATTACCTTGCTTTTGTTCTCCTCTGTAATCATTCCATCTTTAAGAACAGCACAACTCTGTCTGAAACCCCAGTTCGGTAACAGGCACTTGCTACTGTTGGAAGTTCTTCTCGCATTTGCTCGATTGTAGTTGAATCCAAAAAACATTAGAGGAATTTTTGGGATTGTATGTTAAGTTTCCTTTAGATGTTTGCACAGGATCTGATTGCATGGCATCATTTTCAGCTTTTCTAGTAGCCTTAACTACTAATTTCTGATTGTACTTGTACTTTAATTGTTGCTGTATTACCTGTTGCTTCTTCTCTTCTATTTGTATTAAAATCTTGGAAATAACTTTATTGACTCCACTTATACACATTTTTCTCACTGTTCTTTGGTAAAGTAAAAAATCTTGTTCAAGTTCAGATACTTTTTTTCTTTTTTCGCACTTACAGACAGAAAATTCTTTGCACTTACAGGCTTCTACATCAAAAAGATGTTTGCTTTCATTTAAAAACTTTGCTGCAATTAAATCATATTTTTCTGTACCTTTTCTACCTTTTGATCTTAAAATACTTCTGTATTTATCGTGATAGGTTTTTCCCATTTGTAACAGGCGAGTGCGAGATACTACAGGAATAGATGCTTTCGACTAAATAGATTCAACTTTCTTAGTAAGAATATCAAGTATTTCACTCATCGTTGGTTCTTTTGATGTTTTTTCTGGTTTCAGCTCATGTCGAATATAAAGATAATATTTCGTGTCATAATAAGTTGGAAGACTTAAATCACTTAATTGTTTAGGGTACCCAAAAATTGGGCATTCTAACTTTTGTCTGGTCTGAACTGGTCTTGACACTGTCATCACACTAAAGGTAAAGTATTATCTAATAAATTATTATACTAATAATCAAGCTGACATATTCATAAACAAAACAAAATCCAGTAAAGAACAGCATAAAAACATTTGTTACACAAACGATTCGTTTGCCTGCACTGACTGACGGCAGAAATGTGACCGACCATTGCTACAGCTACATGCTTTTCTTCCTCCTCCGCCACCCTACAACAGCCAATAACCTGCCGCCTGAATCACGGTCAGTTCAAACCACGTACTGTTCTCCTTTTGACTATTAATTTTCAGAACTAAAAAATGTTTTGGCGCGTTTTTAAGTTAAAAGTAAGGTTAATCCTTTCTATTGCGAAATACTATTAAAATCTAAAAAAATGTAATTTAAAAGATGCAAGATTTAGTAGCATAAATATTAAAGGTATGCAGTATAAAACTATAAATATCTACTGTAAAGTAGTTTGTGTGTATTATTTAAAAATTGAAAACAGGCATTTGGTATTTAATTTTTTTTTTTTTTTTTTTTTACGAAACCAAACTTATCAAAATTCGCAAAATCTACTTAAAAATACATATATTCGAGTGTTTTGCGGCACATCTAAATATATTATATTTGTTAAAATATTTTAATTTTGTCTTAACAAAGGCATTAGACAACTTTTTATCTCTATTACATATCGAAAAAAAAAAATTCGTTCCACCCTAATGTTCAATTCATTTGCATCAACAAATAAAATCGTCTACAACGACACTGAGATTAAAGAAGTGCAAAGTTATGTGTACCTTGGACAGGAAATACTCTCGGACAACAGTATCATGAATGGAATAAATAGAAGAATAAGAAACGGATGAAGTGCTTTTGGGAAAACAATATTATTCTTAAGAGTAACATGCCTCTTTGTTTGAAAGAAAGGTCTTTAACCAATGTGTTTTGCCTGAACTAACTTATGGAGCAGAAACATGGACGCTAACAAAACGGGTGGTACAAAGATTATAAACTACACAGCAAAGTATGGAAAGATGCATGCTAAGCATAACTAGAAGGGACAGAAAGAGAATAATCTGGGTAAGATGTCAGACGAAAGTTTTTGACATGATTGAGAGAATTAAAGGACTTAAATTAGAAATGGGATGGACACATTGCAAGAAAACAACACAATAAATGGGGTACAAACACCCTACAGTGGTATCCCAGAGATGTAAAACGACCAAGAAGACGATTTCAAGTAAGATGGAGTGACGAAATCAGAAAAGTGGCCGCTGTTAATTGGAAGACTAAAACATTAGACAGAAAACAATGGAAAAATTTTGGAGAAACCTACATCCAGCAGTGGATTGAAAACGGTTGTTGCTGATGATGATACATACATACATATATATATATATATATATATATATATATATATATATATATATATATATATATATATATATATATATATATATATATATATATATATATATATATTACATACTCTTTGCAATGGGTCGTTTATATAATTTTATGACTGTCTAGTTGTTACGAAAACATTCCAAGCTTATTATCTATAGTAAAGACTATATTTAAGCCCAATTCACCATTCTATGCTAAGCATCAGCAGTATAACTTCCATACTACGATCCGGAAGCCAGTAGACATTTCATAAAAATAAAAGGCATCGCTAGTTCAATACTTTACTAGCATGATATTAAGTAATTTGCGTCGCATTGTTAAAAGTAGAATACGATCAAGGAATCTATGGTGTTTTCCAGTAAAATAACTCATAGACAATTATCCGTAAAGGAAAATTATTTATTATTCAAATCGAGAGTTCACAAAAGCAGAGCATTCTACACAAGCTAAGAGTCCACCATGTTGCAATAATATTAGCTACGGCATTTTACCGATTTATAACTGAACGGTAATAATAAATCAGATAATCTACATCATTAAACGATGGCACAAGATATATTCCATATTACTTATCAATACGTTACCTCAAGATGCTGTGCGTAGATGTTAGCTTCTCAAAACAAAACGAATGTTTGTCTCTGACATTCATGCAAGCTGTTAAATACTGGACGCACATGTCTACAATACCTGCAATACGCCAGACGCATTCAGTGAATGAGAAAGTTAAAAGAGGGGACTAGAGGTGGGGTGGGGGGGAAACATGCGTGGTCTCTCCAAAAATGCGGGTAGTAACTTTAAGAATAAAAAAAGAAATGGTAAGATAAAATGAGATTGGCAGAATAGATAATTTAGTACGGAAAGAAAAATTATATCGGTATTTAAGATTGATTTGAAAAGACCTTGAAATCTAGATAGACTGACTTCCAAAAAATAAAATAAAAATAAAAGAATACGTGAATTGTTTTAAATTGAATTTTGAAAAAAAAAAAAATTGATATCGTACGCAGTTAGATGATTGGAACGTAGGGTAAAATGGAAGTATTATTGAAATATTTAAAACATAGGTGAAAATAAATGTTATCGTAGGAGAATTAAATAAATTAGTGTTAAGAAAATTATATTAGACGAAAAAAAGATTATCGAATACTTTTTAGATAGGGAGAAATTTTAAAATTTCGTTATGTATATTTATATACGAGTATGTAACCATTATAAGACAACATAGAATTCATCGTACACAAATGGGAGAGTATAAATTAAAAATGAAGTAAACTGTCATATATGAAGTAGTTAATGAATTTTAAAGTTATCCAATGAGTTGATGAAGCTGCAGCTTCAAATGGCATTTCTTATAATTGTAGGTACCAAATAACTACAAAATTAGAAATCAGAGTAATAATATACTTCGAAAAATCGCAATTGCAGCAATAAACTTTGCCTATAATATTCATAAGATTGTTTAAAGCTAAAAATATAGCTATCTATCAATTGTTATAAATTGAATGTATATAAGATACCATTAAAAACACGAAATAGAATTTAAAAAAACATTTTTGACAATTATATGTATGTATATATATATATATATATATATATATATATATATATATATATATATATATATATATATATATATATATATATATATACTTTTGCAAAAAAGTATGACTATTTCATTGAATCTGAATGACGGCGCTACGAAAATGTTCTTTCGAAATGAAATTCACAGTGCTCCTCTAAGATAATTTTATTGTAAAAAAAAAAAAAAAAAAAAAAAAAAAAAAAAAAAAAAACTTTTTGAACAGAAAGAAAATTATAGCTATAATTTTAAATAAATTTCAGAATTACTTTTAATGCATTATCAGATACATCAGAACTTGAAAAATACGGGTCCTTTTAAATGAAAGAATGAGTCAAATGCAGCTTAAAGTAATGTCTGAAAATCGTAATATTGTTTCTTTTTATTCTTGAATGATTTTAAAGACTTTTTGAAGAACAAATCGTAATATACATATATATACATAGCGTAGCAGCCCCACCATTCGCACTACTTAAAAAAAGTACTGCATAAGAATTCATCCTATCAAAGGCTTTGACAAACAGACTACGCAAATGATCCAATAAGAAAATAGAAACTTCCAAAACATTCAATTTTAAAAAAAATGGAGCGTGATAGATATCTTTTTGTTTAGCTTCCTCACTTGTTTTCAAAACATATTACGAGGGGGGCTGAAAATATATAAATTGCTCTTTATTTACGTAAAAAACATACTTATAAACTTGCGCAAAAAACTTATGCATATTTGATTTAAGTTCGATATTCTCTGAATCTTAATAGCTGTGCTCGGAATATTTTATTTCGAAGTAAACTGTACTTTTCTAAATTATATACGAATAAAGGATTATGATAAATATTATTTTCTTACATTGAAGTATAGATTTGGAAAAATAGAAATATTTTTGTTAAATACTTGAAAATAATGTTATGCCGTCACTGGGTAAGAATAGTTAAGTGCCGCAACAGAAATTTTTCGTTGAAATTAGATAAAATATTCTTACATTTTTCAGATATTTATTGCTACACCGGAGCACACATTTGACGAAGTATGAAATTACAATATTGCTTGAATCATAAAAGTTAGATTCACATTTCATATATTTTCAGAGAATCTTTTGAAAGTACAGTAGAGCGTCGATTATCCGGACTCCGATTAACCGGGTCGATCAAGAACCATGCGTTTTTTTTCGCTTTCTCCAAATTTTTGAAGTGAAACTTCTTTAGACGCGGTAAGGTAAATTTGGCTGCATGTCACAAAAGTTAACCATTATATATCCATTTCCTAATCCTGAAATAATAAAATCGCCAACAAATGCAAGGAGAGCAATGCATAAAATCAACTGCTTCTAGAAATCAAAAAGTTTCATTTCGCATTTTTTTTTCACGAAAATTTCTCTTTATCTTCAAATTTTTTGAAACGTGTTGAAAAATTGCTGCTTTTGTCCCTTGGTGTCCTCAGAAACACCCCCCCCCTCCTCTCTCTCTCCGCTGGTATTTGTTCTGCACAATTTCAATGAAGGTGGGAAATAGAGGGTGGGAAGTAGAAATGACTGAATAAAAAGATTATTATTCTTCTTTTGCCAAGAATTAGAGAGGGCAGAGGGAAGAATGCATTTCCAATTTCATTTGCTTTTGAAACACGTGCTAGAGTACACACGCTATTTTTCTAATAAGTTCTGCAGATGCAGTAAGTGTTTTCAAACATGTCTGGAAAGCGCAAAAGAGTCGTGCTATCGTTACATCAAAAATTTGAGATTGTTAAAAGATTGAAAAAAGGCGAAAACGGGAATTACATAGAACTTGAATATGGCATTGGCACATCAACTGTATGGGATATTAAAAAAAAAAAAACAGTGATTCGATTTAAAAATATGGATCAGTTTTTGACAAAGAAGAAGGCAGTGTGAAACGAAAAACTATAAAAAAAATCGAATTTCGAAGATGTAGCGATAGCGTTATATGTTTGGTTCACGCAAAAACGTTCACAAGGACAACCCATTTCTGGCCCACTGTTGTGCAAAAAAGCCTTGCATTTCAATGAAGGTCTAAATGGAGACGCGTCATTTAAAGCGAGTTCTGGTTGGCTTGGGAAATTTAAACTGCGTTACAGAATTACAGAAATTGAAGTCCAAGGAGAAAAAATGTCGGCATCGAGTACAAACGCAGAGAAATTCATTTCGGAATTTAAAAATTTGATCGAATCCGAAAATTATGACGAGAAGTTCATCTATAATGCTGAATTACAGAATTACAATGCTACATGCGCTAATGTAACTCAAACTCATAGATTACCTTTGTTAGTCATCGGACACTCAAAAGAGCCTAGATGCTTCAAAAATATGAAAACGCTGCCTGTTGTCCATACAAATAAGCATAAATCCTGATTGAACTGTGAAATATTCATTGAATGGTATGAAAAAACTTTATTCCTGAAGTAAAAAACATAAAAAAGAAATCAGGGAAAGTTATATTGGTCTTAGATAATGCACCTTCTCATCCAAACGAAGACGTACTCGAACGCGAAAATGGAATGTTTAAAGTCATTTTTCTGCCACCGAATGTAACTTCCCTTTTACAACCGATGGATCAAAGTGTAATAGAAACACTGAAAAGGCTGTACAGGAAACAGCTTTTAAAGAAACTTTTATTAGACGAAGTTGACCACTCTACCACAATGCAAGTTGACTTGAAAAAATGTTGCATGATGGTTGCAGATGCTTGGAATCTTATAAAAGTTTCCACATTAAAAAGCTATTGGAACATCCATAGGACATCCATGCAAGAAAGCAATGAAGAATTTTGCAGTGAAAGTTTTACAGAAGACTTGGAACATTTTGGATTTAACTCAGAAGATTTCCGACAATGGATTGAAAGCAATCCCGCTTTCCAAATTTTGAACGACTAAGGAATAATATTGACCATTCAGGATACGTGTAGTGAAGCGCAATGCGAGGATGATGAAACAGATGGAAGTGAAGAATCTAGAGGACCAACAGACACAGAAGCATTTTCTGCGCCTGAAGTTGCGATGGAATGGCTACAACGGAAAGATTCAGCCGATTCCGTTCAATTCCTGCATTTAAAAAGATTAAGGGATATGGCTTCAGAAAAAAGAATGTCCTCTATGAAGCAGAAGACTATTAAGAATTTCTTTTCACTATCAGAATGAATTTTTTTAAGTATGTACTGTACAGGTATGTATATATATATATATATATATATATATGTAATAATTTCTATCTGTACTTCTATATATTATTTTGTACCAATGTTACAGAAATTATTTTTTTTAAAGTTAAAAAATAACGTCTAAATGAACCATTTGTATCTGTAATATGCTAAAATGTGTACTACTACAATTACCAGTCCTAAGCCTGGAAAACGTCTGAAGCGTTGTTCCTAAAAAAACATTGTCATAGCCAGGGCTTTACAAATTTGATAAAATCTGGTAGCCAGCAAAAAATCCTAGTCGCCAGTAAAAAAAATATTTACTCTTTCCCAACCTCATCATTTTCAGAAAGCAGAAAAGCATTTTATGAAATTACAGAAAAAATTAATAACCAGTATGGTTTAGAATTTTTAGTTAAATAGTTTAGATTAGTACATAACATAGAAAGATAATGTAAACTAAGTTTACTAATGAAACGTATCAAAGTTATATATATCTGAAAAAAATAGTAATACTTTCAATAATAATAGTCATGTTTGGGAAATGCTAAGTGCCGAATGCTTCAAATGTCCGGATAGTTGAGTGCTACAAAATCTATATCTGATGAGGTTCATCGATGAAATAGGGAAGCTGGAAAAGATTTTTCGCGTATTTTCCTGTTAAAGTCCGAAAATAATTCAGATTTTATTATTTTAAAATTTGCATTTGCTGAACATATTTTTTTCCAAAATAAAAAGTAATTTTTTTTTTGTTTGAATATAATTCCTAAGTTTATTTTTTATTATTTCGTAAGTTTTCAGTATCTATAACGAGACATCTTATGAGAATTTTACTTCAAATGGATTACTTATAATCACTTACGAGCAGGGAAGACCGAGCTATGCTCGGTCAAAATTAAATTTTTGTTCAAATATCATGACCCATGACCAAAATGACCCACTAATTGAATTTTCTGCATGTGACTTAGCCCAACAGTCTTCTCGTGCCGGAAAACCATAGGATGCAAAATTTAGTGTAAATTGAGCCGCTTTTTAGATATTGACCCACAATGACCCAGAAATGACCCACTAATCGAATTTTCTCGAACATGTGACCTAGTCTAATGATTTTCGCGTGCCCGAAACTCGTAAAATACAAAATTTAATCAAAATCGTTAAAGCCGTTTTTTAGATAAAATTAATTTGACCCGCTTTACCCAAAAATGACCCCTTAATCGAAAGTTCTCGAACATGTGACCCAGCCCAATAGTCTTCTCGTGCCCGAAAATAGTCGAATACAAAATTTCGTCAAAATCGTTTGGACCGTTTTTAGATACAATTAGCTTGACCATGACCCAAAATGACCCATTAATTGAATTTTCTCGAACATGTGACCTAGCCCAACAGTCTTCTCGTGCCCGGAAACCATTGAATGCAAAATTTAGTTAAATTGAGCCGCTTTTTAGATCTTGACCCACAATGACCCAGAAATGACCCACTAATCGAATTTTCTCGGACATGCGACGTAGCCCAATGCTTTTATCGTGCTCGAAACTCGTACGACACAAAATTTAATAAAAATCGTTAGAGCCGTTTTTTAGATAAAATTAATTTGACCCGCGTTGACCCAAAAATGACCCACTAATCGAAAGTTCTCGAACATGTGACTCAGCCCAATTGACTTCTCATGCCCGAAAATGGTCGGATACAAAATTTCGTCAAAATCGTTTGAACCGTTTTTTAGATACAATTAGCTTGACCATGACCCAAAATGACCCAAAATGACCCACTAATTGAATTTTTTCGAATATGTGACCTAGCCCAACAGTCTTCTCGTGCCCGAAAACCATTGGACGCAAAATTTAGTGTAAATTGAGCCGCTTTTTAGATCTTGACCCACAATGACCCAGAAATGACCCACTAATCGAATTTTCTCGGACATGCGACCTAGCCCAATGCTTTTATCGTGCTCGAAACTCGTAGGACACAAAATTTAATCAAAATCGTTAGAGCCGTTTTTTAGATAAAATTAATTTGATCCGCGTTGACCCAAAAATGACCCACTAATCGAAAGTTCTCGAACGTGTGACCCTGCCCAATTGACTTCTCATGCCCGAAAATGGTCGGATACAAAATTTCGTCAAAATCGTTTGAACCGTTTTTTAGATACAATTAGCTTGACCATGACCCAAAATGACCCAAAATGACCCACTAATTGAATTTTTTCGAACATGTGACCTAGCCCAACAGTCTTCTCGTGCCCGAAAACCATTGGATGCAAAATTTAGTGTAAATTGAGCCGCTTTTTAGATCTTGACCCACAATGACCCAGAAATGACCCACTAATCGAATTTTCTCGGACATGCGACCTAGCCCAATGCTTTTATCGTACTCGAAACTCGTAGGACACAAAATTTAATCAAAATCGTTAGAGCCGTTTTTTAGATAAAATTAATTTGACCCGCGTTGACCCAAAAATGACCCACTAATCGAAAGTTCTCGAACGTGTGACCCTGCCCAATTGACTTCTCATGCCCGAAAATGGTCGGATACAAAATTTCGTCAAAATCGTTTGAACCGTTTTTAGATACAATTAGCTACACCATGACCCAAAATGACCCAAAATGACCCACTAATCGAATTTTCTCGAGCATGTGACCTAGCCCAATGGTTTTCTGGTGCCCCAAAACGGTAGGATACGAAATTTCGTCAAAATCGTTAGAGCCGTTTTTAAGATAATTTTTGCATATATATATATATATATATATATATATATATATATATATAACCACCCACAAGATTTGCTCGTATTAGAATATATGATATGTTTTTATTTTTTTAAATGAATGAGATAGATTAATTAGTTTTAATACTAAACACAAAAATCTGATTTTAAACTTACAAAATAATTGGAGCATAACCGTCAGATTAACTAACTGGTCGCCAGGTAAAAAAAAACTTGGTCGCCAGTGGCGACCTGGCGCGACCGTATCTGTCAAGCCCTGGAGCCGTTTTTTAAAGTTGTCCAATTATCCAATTATCCAGATTTTTCATCAACCGGATCGGCCTCGGTCTGGACCGGTCCGGATAATCGGCGCTCTACTCTACTCTAACTTCATTGAAAGTAATCTAAATTTCATAAAATGTACCTAGAAAATAAATTACACATGCGAAATTTGTAGTTTGAATTTTGTCAGCATACTGGTCGATAGTAATTCGATTATATAATTAAATTTTCCACTTTCTGATTTAGATATTGTCTAGAAGAAATAAGAATTTCACATAATGTAAATGTTTTATATATACTGATTGTTTACTGTTTAATAGTTATAAGGTACATTCTTAAAAACAGATTCTATCAAAATTAACAAAGTTGAAATTCACGAATGTAAAAAATATACATGTTTGGGCAGTCTGGACCCATCCAGACCGCCCAATCTCTGCACAGCCAGATTCCTTGCTTGGAGTGTATAAAATATGCCCAATGACCTCTACAACCCCTTATTTTCTAGGAAAATACGAAAGAAAAGTATGATGTCATATTTGGTGCAAGAAAAAAACTGTATTCTGAAACATGAACATCTGTATATTCACGAACGGAATACATACACAATGCGATACACAAAACGTTTTGTGTGTCATATTTGTTTTGTGTCATCGGTATTTGCATATGTTTTCTGACAAAGATGCGAAAAATATCAACCACGCATATCGATACATGCGTGCGCACGCAGTGGAATGACGTCAAACCGTCGTCTCAATGGTATTTAAAAGGCTGCATCTACTAACTACCATTAATCTTCTATGGTGATAATGTACTCCGTTCGTGAATATAAAGATGTTCATGTTTCCAATAAAGTTCTTCTTGCACCGGAAATGACGTCATACTTTTGTTTTACATTTTTCTCGAAAACTATAGGTCGTAGAGACACCTCTACGACCATTAGCCCATAGTTATTTGGCCATTTTTTACATACTCCAGGACAAAATTCCGTCTGTGCAGAAATTTGAATGGTCTTGATAGACACCCTGAATATTTTTATATGACCAACATTAAGAATTTTTATCAGAATTATCAAATTTTGAATTTCTAATTTAAAATTATGTTGAATAGGTTTGTCAGTATTTGTTTTGTGTATTTCTTTGAAATTATTTTGAAAAACATATCTTGAATATAACTGAATCGTAAAGGTTAATAGTATTTTTTAATTATTTTTTCTTACAAAATATTTAAATATTGTAAAATGTTGTTTAACGATGAATAAAAACTTAACGAATAATAAAATGTTGTGATAATATTTCCTTGCTATTAAAAAAAATGCTAATTCTTTTATGCCAAAAATTTATTTTTAAAAGAGAAGAAAAGTACACATACACATTTCCTGAAAAATTTGCAAGACTTTTTGAGAAATATATCTAATATAATATATTTTTATATGTAAGCTCAAAATAATAACTTACTTGAAAATATTGAGCAATAATTTATCCCATCACGTATTTTGGCAAACAGTCTAGTCAAACGACAGAATCGGAAAATAGGAATTTCAAGAAAAATTCATTTTTTAAAGAGAAGAATGTTGTTGTTATTTTGAAAGAGGACGTTGAAATATTGAAAGTCATTTTTACTCTTTGCTTTATCGTACGTTTTCGAAATATATTTAGAGGACTGAAGTGATATATGTTGCATTTTTATTTAAGCAAAAGAAAAAATGCATATTTGATGTTTTTATTATTATTAATATTTTAATGACTAGGCTCGAAAAATTCTTTTCGAAACATGTAAAGAGTGTTTCGAATCAACGATATTTTATGCTATAAAAATATATATTATGCCACAAAAAGTAAAGCATGTATAAAAAAAAGATATTTTTATATCTGTCATATTACGAAAATTTTACGAAATCTTAATTTTTGTATTCTTAAAAATGTTGCCAAATAGCATGACCGATATTTTATTTTTCAGTTTTCTTTGAACTTGTTTTGAAAATCCATGCTTTAAGACATACAAAATCTTACAAAAAAAGTATTTTTAAAATATGTTTTTATTAAACGGTGTTTAAATATTATAAATTGCCGTTCAACGAAGTAGGAAAATTATTTTGCGCGGAAAGCATTTATTGGTTATTTGAAAGCGATCAATGTTTATATACCAGAAAAATTCCCTTGAAAACGGAAAGCAAATAACTAGAGCTTTTTCCGAAAGTCTGATAATATTTTTCGCATAAAAGAACTGCTTACAAAATATGCTTAAGCTTCAAACATTTTACTTCCATTACTGAGTGACAATATTGCGGAAAAATTCACCCTGCAAGCCCTTTTTTCTAACAAACAGACTAAGAAAAATGACGGAAATGAAAAAATAAGAATTTTACAAAATGTTAAATTTTAAAAAAAATGGAATGTGAAAGACTTTTTTCCTTTGCTTGATCATACATTTTCAAAGTATATTTACAGGTTGAAATGGTATATATATTGATTTTCTAGCTTCATATAAAATATTTACATACTAAGTGAAGGTTCTTCCGATAATGTTTTATTTTTAAGGCAATTTAGGATGCTTATTTGTTTAATTAATGCACAGAAAAATAATGTTTGGCAATAAATTTTTAGTACTTTCGTCTAAGTCTCTGAATATTGTCATATAAAAACGTTGATATTTCAATCATCTAAATTCCTCTAAAATTCATTACACCACGCCGCGAAGTTTTTAATAATCCTTTGAAACAAAAAACTTACACGGATTCTTTATGTATATTAATTAAATTGGATACTAAACCCAAATTGAAGAGATAAATAAAAATGTAACTAAAGTTAGCGATACTTGAAATTTGAGGTCAATCCTTTGGCATTAATTTTTCCTTTTAAAGTATTAAAAAAAAAAAAAAAAGAAAAAGAAAACACGTTAGAAAATTCTTTTAAAGTTTTTGATCGTTCTTTTTCTCAGCGTGACACCAATTTGTTAAACTGAAGTCATGACTTACCTATTAGTTAGAATAATAACAATAATAATAATAATAATAATAATAATAATAATAATAATAATAAAAACTAGGCATATTTAAAACACATAAATGGTTTTAAAAATGCAAAAAATATATAATCTTTAAAGTTTTCTAACAGAGACTCACCTTTAAAAAAAAGTATGCATATTTGATTTAAGATTAATATCCTTTGAATCTTAAGAGACCCAGAAAGGTTTGAAATTACGAACAAATGTATATATTGTTATTATTATTATTATTATTATCATAATGTTTGAACTTTTTAGACTGTCGTACAGTTGATCCGATAAGAAAATTTCTAAAATTACGGTCATACATATCAAGCAGCAGTGACCGCCAATATCTGCAAAAGCAATACTTTAAGCCCAAAAATCTCAAAATATTGTTTTTCAGCGGTTTTGCCACGATAATTTTTTAACAAATTAAAGGATTTGCATGTTTCTTTTTATTAAATAAAAGGAATTAAATTCTATACAAAATATACTTGAAAAATAAGCAATTTGTTTTTCAAATTTTAACAATGATTATTATGATTAATTGTTACGGATTTTGAAATTTTCTATTATATATGTTTTAATTTTTTATAATTTGTTTTCACGTATAATCGAGAGATACTTTAATAAGCAATATAAAAAACAAACAACGACTTACAAATATGGAAATTAGAATTCAAAATCATGACAAAAGTAGTTTTGCAAAATGAATTTTAGCGTACAGCATTAAAACTTGTTATTTTTTTAGAAACAAAGAGTTTTTTTATTTGTTTAAAACCGAAATAAATAAATACAAAAAGAAGTAACAGTCTAAATTAATTACAAGACTCTTAAAATGACGATGAAACTCCAGTCAATTTTCGTCATTTCAAATCTTTCTGGTGCCCTTAATTACACCACTACACTGTAAATTTTTTTTTCTTAATCTAGGAAAATACAATGTAACCACAAACGAAAATATGCAATAACCTATACCTAGTTATTCATGATTCTGAAAAGCGGTCTTTATCATTAGATACCTCAAAACCTAATATATTTTTGAGATTTAAAGAAGCATATTTAAAATCAATGTTTGTTTTGATGCCACAGATTTTTGAAAATGTTTCCGAGAAGTTTGTATTGTGAATTAATTAGTTTTTTTAAACCTGGAATATCATTTTTACGAATGCTGTCATTTCTCATTCAAACCTATTCATTTTAAACAAACATGTTTTGAAGACTAAAATGGTAAATTAACAGCATTAATGTTATTTTGTTAATCTTGCAAGTATAAATTCAGTTTACGCAGCTGAAAAATTTCTTTGGGATTTGAGAGCATCCTATAAAACGATATTCCGGTTTCAGAAAATTGAACCATACGCCATAAAAACTCCTCGGAAACTTCCCGAAATTCAGTGGCAGCAAAAGAAACTTTGTCTTTATAAATTATTCTTTAAGTCTTGAAAATGTATTGGTTTCTGAGATGTGTAAAGATAAAGAATGCATTTCGAAATTGTGGATAACTTGGGAAGAGGTTATTGAATGTATTTTAGAACGTGGTTTTGTTGTATTCCCCTATATTAAGAAACATTTGTCTTTTTTTACAATGCGCGAACAATTTTTATTAAAACATTTCTTTTCTAAGGCAATTTAATCTTTAAAAAATATTTTATGGAAAAAAGTGAATGATAACTAAAACTTTAAAAAACATTACTGTTACTCTTAGTGCATTATGGGAATTTTTTATTTCCGATATTTATTTAGCCATTTTTAAAACGTGACTTCCAAAATCATCAAGAATTAAATAGTAATTCCTTCTGTCGAAGGTTTTAACAAGAAGACTAGACTAGACAGATGACACAATCTGAAAATAAAAATTTCAGAAAACATTCAGTTTTAAAAGAAATGTAAAGTGACTTGTCCTTTGCTTTATCACGGAGTTTCAAAATGTATTTAGATGAATGAAGTGATATAAATTGTTTTTTATATCAACTAAATATATATATATATATATATATATAATGCGAAAACCACATACCTTACTTTCAAACCCAAATCTACTGAAACGGCAGAGAAAACAAACAAATAACCGTAAAAATTCGAACTAACGATACTTTAAACAAAACTACAAACAGAAAAAACACAACCAATGAAGACAGGCTTCAGGGCTAAAGACCTGCATGCTGGGTTATACCGGCATTACACATGAAACTTCCCCCATGCCTGTCACAACCAAACTAACCGTAGGAAAAATTAAACCAAGATGAAAAGAACGACTCAGCCGGACGAAGCTCCTTATAAAACCTACACTCACTTGGCGATATTTTTAATCGCCAAAAGGAGAGTATCACTGTATTCTTTACCTTTGACAAAACTATTCACCAAACTATTTAACAAAGCAATAGGATAACTCTGAACCAATGCACCGTGATAGAGATTTATTATGTCACTCATTATACTATCATGTTCAGAATTTAATTTTGCTATCCTAATTAAACTGTTAATAAATATATTTCTAAAAATTGAAATATGTACATTAGAATTAAAATTTAATATCTTGATTGTTTCAAATTTGTAATCATTTCTCTTATCGTAAATGCAAGTACGCAAGTCACCCCTCTCGATGTCGATAGCAAGGTCAAGATAATTTACATGTTTTGTGTTATATGAAGTTCTCTTTAATGTCAAACCTTGGGGGTAATAATCAAAATTTAATTCACTGTTGGAATCGTTAATCTTTACCGACAAGACATCATCAATATATCTGAAACTTAAAAAATCCTTGTTTAATGTATCATTAACTTCGTATAAAAATAAATAAATATCTGCAAGTACCGAGCTGCAACTACCCCCCATAGGTATACCCTTAATCTGCTGAAACACATGTTTACCGTCAAATAAGTAATTTTCATTAACTACAAAATTAAATAAATTTATTAAATGATCCAAATCTTTTCCCAAAGTATTGTAACGCTTAAAAAAATCAAAAATTTTATTTTTAAGATCTATTAAATCAATGTTATTATATATATCTTCAAAATCATAAACATATAAACCTTTGATATTACTCAAACCTTTCAATCTATTAAGTAACTCAATACTGTTTTTTATAATACAAGTGTTATTATGTTTTAATGCCACATCAAATAAACTCTGCAAAATATCCAAAAACTTTTTATTAGCAACTTCTAAATAAGTTCCAAAACCACAAGTAATTGTACGAAAGGCAACAGGGTCCTTATGAAATTTAGGAATCAATACCATATAAGGTAATTCTTTACTACGTTGTGTGTATTTTAACCTTTTATAAAATGCGCCAATTCTTCTTTCTGTCTCTTTTACATTGGTATTTAATAACCTGTAATTATGTTTTTTATTATAACTTATATTATATATATATATACTTTATTATATATATATATATATATATATATATATATATATATATATATATATATATATATATATATATATATATATATATATATATATATATATATATATATATATGAATGAAAGGATAAAAAGTTAAACCTTTTTAAAATACAAAATTCAAAATTATATAAAAAAAAAAAATAAATTTAAAACCCCTAAAACATTTTTTCTAACTTTATAAATGCGAACTTAAATCTGATTTGCACCTGTTATCTTGGTTTCACAACCGTACAATTATTACTTTCATCCATTAATTTCGATCTCTCTTTAAGAATAAAAAGTGCTGAGTTTGTGCTTTTTGCAGTCGCTCTAGGTTTTTGATGCAACCAGGTTTTGCTGGATTTGGTGTTGTCTGAGACGCGGGCAACCGCGAGAGCTAATTAACCAATTATCTGTTTTCTCCTCCCTTTTCTCAGTGGTGCATTCTAGCCGAATATATTTGAGTTAAGCTCTAATAAAAACTGAGAGACGCCTTTTTCACGGACTTTTTCCGTCTTCCACCTGCTCAGAATTCTTGCGGCCGGCGTCTGGCCCGGCCGCGTTCCACAAATGTCGTTTACAACGGGCTATGCTCAATACTATAAAATATGAGCCTTTAACACCCATATGCATTCAAACGCCTGGGTCTGACTTGCAAAAGGAGCAAATGTAAACTAAATGTAACTAAAAAGGAAATAAAGTCAGATTCCAGGAAAAAAACTGTTTTCATTTCGGACAGGACTACACCCGTCAAAGGAAATTCTGGATACGCCACGTTATGAGGAACCTGGAAGGAACACGGCGATGACGTAATGAGAACGAGTGAACCTAGGTATACTACATATATATACAGTACATATACTACATATATATAAAGTAGCCATGTGCTACTGAATGAAACCACCTATGGCACCACCTGGTGGAAAACTGCGGAGTTAGCATTCCTATCTCAAAAATGGAAAGAGATAGAAAAAACAGTGATTTACAAAGTTGTAGAGCGTCATCGATTTCGTACGAAAAGACACCTTGTGGACATTAATACGAAGAATAGAATGGTTAAAACGCGCATTTGTTTTTTCGTGATTTCCTACACTGTGACGTCACAAAACTTGATCAGAAGAAGAAATGATTATCTTTCGGACAAAACACGACATCGCAATGTGGCACAGTGGTATCGCGTGTGATTCCCAATCAGAAGGACTGCGGTTCAAACCCCAAGGGTTGCATCCTTGCACTGATTGTATTTATAAACAGAGTAGACAATATGTAGATCGTGTAAAATAGTGTCCTATCAACTCAACGCAACTTGCGCTTGGTGTTCTAAAATTTTGCAGTATTTAAATACGTAAGAAATGTCACGCCTGTTCTCCTGAGACAGCTATAAAAGAGACATCTTCTTGGGGTTGTATGTTTATGTTCATAGTCATGGAGCGATTTTCCAAAGCTGAGTATTGTGAGTTGGCTTTACTTTAAGGTGAAAGTGGACGCAAGGCACGATCAACAGCTAGGTTGAACCGGCAACGTTGCCGTGCAGGCACGCATCCTTCTCATCAAACCATTCTAACTGTTGTAAAACAGTTAAGGGGGACAGGCTGCGCAACTAGTCGACCTCGATGTCGCAGACCAGCTAAGGTAGGACGGCAAGTTGAACCAGATGAGGTATTAGCACACGCCCTCGCATATCTGAAATGCAGCAGTAGAGAGATCAGTGAATACTATGGCCTCTCAAAAAGTCAGATTTTGGAAAATCATAAGTGAATTAGGCGCTGATCCATACCGACAAACACCTCAATAGGTTTTACTGGACGGTAACGCTGAGCGACGCTATGCATAGTGCAACTTCATCATAAACCAGATACAGGTCAAGTCAACATTATTCGCAAGTATAGTGTGGACGGATGATGCATGCTTTTCACGGAATTGCATGTATAGGAAGAGCACCCATTACTGGGCGCTGGAAAATCCTAGATGTTTCACCGACAACGTTCGACATCAAATACGGTTTGCTATTAACGTTTTGGTGTGCAATTTACAGTAACAATCTGATCGGTAGGGTGTCCCAAAAAATAAATTTTTAAATATTTGAATTCTCCCCCCTTAAAAATTTCGTTTGGGTACTTAATATCTCTTGCAAAATTTCAGCTGAAAAAAATATTTAGAGGGCCCTCAAGGTCACCAAAAAGTTTCAAAAATAGTTTTAATCCTATAATATTTTACTGTTACTTACCAAAGTATTATTTTTTAAATATGTATATTTTTTTTAAGTTACATGAATTTACTATGTTGATTCTAAAAAAAATGCGCTCCATCGATAATATTTAGCATAGAAAATATAAAAAAAAAAATACGAAGAAAATGACTAAAAACGAAACGTTATTCAAAATTTCAAAATGTAAAAAGAGCGTTTTACAGCAAAATTCACCTGTCAAGTTTAACAAGATAATAAAGAGGAAAATATAACATAATTATTCCCTTTTACATAGCTTGAAGATCTTACGGTTGCACTAATCATAGTTCTTTCTATACATGTCAACTACCTGCAATAAATGCTGTTTTTGTTTATCTTTTGTTGCATCATTAAAACTTTGGATTAATGCTATGCATCGCTTAGCACAATCATTAACACGCAGCAAATGTTTAAAAATTTCTTTAGCTTCTTTAAAAGATTGTGTCTCTGGCTATTTCCTCCCAGGCAGGCTCAGGAAGCTGTCGTGTATTTGTGCGGTATGAAAGAAACTGTGAGCGATATTTAAGTCATCAAATTTTAAAGGACGTTTACTGTGTTTATAAACGTACATTTCTCCTTGGCACTCCGAAGTTTTGAAAACAAACAAAGAGTGGCAATTTCTTCATTTACATACTAGAAGTGACATAAATTCATCTCAAGCTCTCTTTTTTGTAGTTGTATATCATCATAATGCAATCTTTGTATTAGTAAAATGTCGTTCACTGGTGCATCTACAATAGACAGACATCTGTACCATGATTGAATGTATACGCATACAACAAACTGATTGAACCTTTGAAGGCCTTGAAATTGTTGAGGTGTAATTTGCTTTTGTATCCCATCGAGCTCTGTGGAGAGCACCTGGTTTCCAAATAATATTGTTCACATTTATTCCGATCATAAGAAAGGAAAGATTTAATAGTTCTCTGTAATCTTCTCTAGGAGAGTGTTTAGCAACTGTCCGAAGTTGATTCATAATAAAAGTTTTCAAAGTGCCGGATGCTGTTATTAATCGCATTTTTTGACATTTTGGATTGTGGTGGTTAAGTTCAATCCACTTTTCTCTAAATCTTTCAAACATAATTATTTGAGGTCCACTTGACACTTCAACACATACATTAAATACATCTAAAAATAACACTCCAAATATGGTATCTATAGGCTAACCGCAGAAGGTTTCTTCCAGTTTTATATTTAAAAAAAAACATATATTCCTTTGAACTCACCTGTATTTGAGTAAGTTGTGTCGAAACACATACCAATAACCTGAAAATCACATTTTCATGTCTGTAAAATTTCAAAAACTGCATTATCTGCTGCTTCTCCTGTACCAGATAACAGCTTAGGAATTCCACGAATTTTTGTTCTACTATCTTTTACAGAGGAAACTAACACTCATAAACGGTCTACCATTCTTGTTTCATTTAATAATAAATCTGGTAATAAATTTCCATCCCAGTGAACTACTGATTTTGAAGCATTAAACTCCATTTTTATCTGTTGCGCAGTTTCATTACGTAAGTGTTGACGTTCACGATGAACAGTACTGTTTGAACAGTCTGCTTCACTATCACCACAAGCAATCATAAAGACAGATGCAAATAACAATGTTGACTTTCTTGTACTTATACTATTTCTGTCAAAAGGAGCAGCAACTTTTGGTGTTATGACCAACCTTCATCTTTGTTCATCTTTACCTGTGTGCTCCTAATGCAAAATTTTTTTCTAGTGTAATTTCTGCAGCATATTCATAATCAAAGTCTTCTTTAGAGTTTTTACTTAAAGTCTTAGTCTCATCCATTGTTGATGTAAAAGATGCAGTTCATAAAGCAAAAGAAGTTTGAGATGAACCAGCTTCTTTCAATCGTTTTGCAATTTTTTTCTGTCGTTCACCTGATCTTTTCTCACATGTAGAAAGCTTACTGTTTATAGATCCAATACAACCTTTCCTAGTTTCTTTTAGTAATTTGAAATACGACCGATTCACTTAATTTTTAATAAGCTGTTCCGAATTAGTGTGTGACTTATGTTAAATAAGATATCCAGATTTTCGCTCTTTGATTTTCTTGGTATTTTGCATTATTCTTTTTTTGATTTCTCATTAAGCCTACTTGTTTGTCATGTAAATCTTTAATCTTTTTTAAGATATGCTGCTTATGTCTTATTGGCAAACTTGATTTCTCTCAAAAGGGTACTATGTTACTGCAAAAAGAACAGCACTTTCACTGATTGAAAGCTTCTTAGTAGGTACAGAAAAATATATAACATTAGCAGGTATGCAGCTATTAATTAGATTTTCGCTATACATTCTTTGGTTCTCTTAGTCTTTTGCATTATTCCTTTTTCTATTTCTCATTAAGCCTACTTGTTTGCCATATAAAACTTTAATCTTTTATAAGATATGTTGCTTATGTATTATTGACATGCTTATTTTTTCCCAAAATGATACAATGTTATTGCATGCAAGAACAGCACTATCACTGATGTATGGTGATGTAAGTATATAAAATTAGCAGGTATACAGCTTGTTTTGTGTTTGCGTTTTGATAAATGCGCTTAAAAAACTTTAGTCAATAACAATTTTTGGTTAATAGACTGTATCACTTTTATTTATGCGCTGCTCAGAGAGCTGCGATTTACTTAATGCTTTGACGGCAAGATTACATCTACATCTGACTCATGATGAAACAAATGAAACAATTATGAATGGGCAGATAAAATGACGTGGTATGTGACGTCAAACAGTGACGCGCCAACATCCCGTCCCACGTTGAAATAACATTTCAATATAATAATACCAAAACTAAATATGCAATGAATAACATACAATACAAATATAACACACATAACAGAATAATAATGGAAACTAATATGCTTTAAATACTTTGTTACACAATAATAAATTTACAATTGAATGTTTATATAGTGTTATAATTTATGAGATTTACTGACATGGCAGTAAGCACAACTTGGCTACACTTCTCTTGCAAATTCCTTGGGGAGTTTTTATAAAAACCTCTCTAATCTTACCATCTGGTCCATGAACTACCCTTTCAACCCTACCCATTGTCCATCGGCAAGGCGGAAGATTGTCTTAATTTAAGAGAATCATTGAATTGGGAATAATATTGTCCTTTTCAAATTGCCATTTATGCCTGGCTTGTAAGTTGTTGAGATAATCCCGTTTCCATTTGCGCCATATAAATTGTAACATTTTGCTTAGCTTTTATCACTGTGACAAATAATTATCGCGTTCGCTAGTAAGGTCAGGTTCTGACACACTGCTCTGAGGTCTACCTATGAGAAAATGGCCTGGTGTTAGAACTTCAAACTCATTGGGGTCAGAAGACATGGGTGTGAGAGGTCGACTATTTAAAATGCCTTCAATCTGCGTGGTAACTGTTAAGAATTGTTCAAAGGTTATAACAAAGATTAATATTACTTGGTACAAGCGACGCATAACGGTCTCTTGTGCCAACGTGTCACCCTCTATTATCCAACGGAAAATTCAAACAATTACCCAAATGTGCATTGCAGCTCACGGTGAGAAGTTTGAACATCTCAAATAAAGGTATATTGTTATAACTAGTTGTTTTTTGTCTTTCTAAGATCGTTTTTTGTCGTGTCACATTGTAGGAAATCCCGAAAAACAAATACGCGTTTAAACCGTTCTATTCTTCACATTAATGTCCACAACGTTTATTTTTGTACTAAATCGTTGATGCTCTACAACTTTGTAAATCACCTTTTTCCCCCATCTCTTTCCGTTTTCGAGATAAAAATACTAACTCCGCAGTTTTTCAACAGGTGGCGCCGTAGGCGGTTTCATCCAGTAGAACATAGCTATTTTACTCTCTTTAAACACCACTTTTATGAATATAGCAGCAGCCGTTCCGAAGCTAAGAGGGTGGCAAGGGAGTTTAGTGGGCATACTGTATATTAATTACACTAAATACATGTCAGAAATATTGCAAATATAGGCGATAAAAAAAGGAGCTCTTAAAAAATACAACACAAAATAAGTATCAATCAATGTATGAAATAAGACATTCCAAGAATTAATATCAGGTGTTTAAAACTGTGAAATTATTTGAACATTAATAGAAATAGAAATGTTTAAGAAACACCAAAACAAGAAATCAATATTAAAAGTCGACCAACGCAGCCTTAGCTCGTCAGTGGGTGGAAAGGCATTTTAACCCCCTCGCTCTTATTTAAAAAAAATAACAGCACTATCAGGAAGTCTGGAAAACTATTTTAAAATGACTTTCCACCCACTTAAGAGCTAAGAATGGGTTGGTCGATTTGTAATATCGATTTGTTGCTTTTGTATTTCTTAAATATTTCTGTTTTTATTAATGTTCAAATAATTTCACAGTTTTATACACCTAATCTTACTTCTTGGAAAGTCTAATTTCATACATTTATTGATATATATATGTATGTTACGGTCATTATGATTAATCCCGTTATTTTTATTAATAATAGGTTATTATTAGGTAACTTTCAATACAAAAAAGTATAAAGCTACGTATTGCAGCCGTTCGAAGGAAAGCAGTTCCGGAAAATTTTGATATATTTTCACCGATCATGACCCCCAGACCCTAAAACCACCCTCCGTTTAAATGTTGATTTATATATATATATCTCCATATATATATATATATATATATATATATATATATATCTGACCTATGTCATACGATAACGCTCGCATTTATAAATCAATTTTTAAGAAACTAATTGTGTGTATTAAGCTCACCAATGTCTCGACCGAGTTCATTGGCCAGCTTGGTCCGCCATTTTGTTTCAAGATGGCGGCCATTTAAAAATTTAAAACTAAAATAAATATACATAAAAATTAAAAATTCAAATTTATTTTTTAATTAAGTGTTAGGCCTTGATACGAGGATTCCAGAGCATTTTTTGGTTTACCTCTATCTTAAAAAATGGCTTAGATAGAGCAGTTTGAAATTCTAGGGTGGCTGACATTTTGAAACAAGACAGCACATTACAAAAAATTTCATTGTTGTAACAATTTTCCCAATCATACGCATCAAACTATATATTCATATCCGTTAGCGCCAAATTCTCGCCAAACTTGGTGACATTTGGCGAAATATCGCCAAATTTGGCGACCAAAATAAGTCTTCATAAATGAAGCCAACTTGTCTATAGCTCAATAATTTGCCGAATTTCTTATTCAAATTCAGTATTAACGAATCTTTTGTAAACATTTTCTTTCCATTTTAACTTGCTGCGTTCGTGTAACATTAGTTCAAATTTTAAAACGAAGATATAGGAAAGCTACCTTTTCCTCCCGGTACAGGCCGGAAGGACTTTTATAAATGACAGCGGTTATTATTAATAATAATCGGCCATTATGCTCGGTCATTATTAATAATGAGCAGATTAAGCATATTGACCGTAACATATATATATAAATTTATGCTACATACATATATCTGATAAAACATATACATTTGATTGAAGTATGAAGGTCTTTGTATCGTAATGTATGCGCTACGAAGATTTTCGTAATGTGCAGTGCTTATGTAAGATAATTTTATCTATAAAAATACTTTATGGAACAAAAGGTAAATTATAACTACGACTTTAAAATATTTCTTTATTACATTTAATGCAGAGTGAGAGATGTTTCTTTCTGATATTTATTCTGAAATTTATTATTGAAAATTGATAAATTATCAGGGAATTATCGAAACCTACACACGAAATTAAGTCATGCCCTTCATGATATGTGTGGTGTCACTTTTCGTTTAGAATTTCAATAAAATGTACGATTTGTAGATAATTAATTTTGTACATAAATCTCTGTTATGTGATCAACTAATAGTATAGAAAAAGGTTTAATAATTAATGATAAATTATGAAGCATTCTAGGATTGTGCCGCATACTTATGTTTGCTGGAATAAGTCATCAGTGTCTATTTTATCATTAGGTTTTTTACAGTTACTAAATAATTTTTAGTACATTTTAGTGATTTAATAAATTATTAATGTATTTTTTAAATCCTCTTGTGATACCAGGTGATGTATTTGTCAATTTCAATTTTTAAACCAATGTGTACAGTGTCTTATTTTATGTCCTATAAGACGTTTCTAAAATAGTCACAAAAATTAGCAAATTTTATATATTTTTTTCAGCATAAATTGGACTTTTTTGGAAATTTGAATTTATTAATGAGTTGCTACACTGGTGGAAAAAAATACAAATATCTACTAACACTGCCGTAAATAATTGCATAAAAATTAAACTGGTGTAAGTCGATTAGTAATAACGTATAACGTATATTATTTAATGCTATAAAAAATTTCCTTTAGTGAGGTCGTCTACATATATAAATTGAATCACTTTTTAAAAGTTTAGAACTAACATCTAATTTTGACACCATATTTGCATTCTTTGGACAATTTTACTTTTGAATACCAAAAGGGGAAGTTATTCGGTCAATTAATTTAGGACCTACACAGGTTTCGTTTGAAACTCCTAATGTTAAATTTATTTTCAGTTGTTGCAAAACAGATTACAGTGGAGTTATTTTTTAATGCGTAACTCAAAATCGTCTTTATGGAATGATCTGTAATTTTGGATTCGCATATTTAAAGGTTTTCAACAATCGGTTTCTGTAAAAAAAAGTCCCAGGTTACAATTCATGTACTTTTTTCGGATATTTATTTCAAGATAAATGTTATTTGAAATTACACTCAGAAAAAGGAATTGATTAAAACTACAAAACATTTTTGTTGAGTACATTTTCGTAGTTTTAGCAAAATTGGAGTAAAATTGAACCATTTTACTTCAATTAACAAAATATTTTTGCTGACGATACAATTTTTTTTTTTGGAATTTCAAAAAAAAGTAGTTTTCAACAAAAATTTTTTTTTGTTGATTCAAACAAAATTTTCATTGATCTATATTTAAACAAAATTTTTGTTTAAATATGGGTCAATAAAAATTTTGTTTGAATCAACAATTTTTTTTTTTTTTTTTTTTTTTTTTTTTTTGCAATTTCCAAAAAAAAATTTGTATCGTCAGAAAAATGTTTTGTTAATTGAAGTAAAATGGTTCAATTTTACTCCAATTTTGCTAAAACAACAAAATGTACTCCAAAAATATGTTTTGTAGTTTTAATCAGTTTCTTTTTCTGAGTGTAATAATAAAAAAATATATGAATTGTAATCTTTGAAGTTTTTAACTGAAATCGATTTCTAGAAGCTTCAATTATTTCAATCTAATGATACAACTCATTCCACTAAATGGGTTTTGAGTTGTGCTTTAACTGTACAACTATTGCTATGTTCTGTAACGATTAAAAATGAATTTAACTTTAGGCGTTCCCTAATTTCAACCATCTATAAATTCTAAACTCCGGAACCAAATGTTTCTGTTTAGTATTTGAAAGTAAAATGAACCGATTTATGCAAATATGATGTAAAAACCAGGTTTTAAGAGTGAAAAATTTAAAGATTTTATATTTACACTAGCTGAGCCTCCCGGCGTTGCCCGGGCAGAATGTCATTGAAAAATATAACAGTGGAGTGGACTTCATAAAAAAAAGACTGAATAATATTTATTTAGACTAAAATCTTGTAAAAAAAATTAAATAAGATCTAAAATTTCAAAAGTATAACAGTTACGTTTAAAAAATGAAACGGTCAGGGAAAATTATTACACTTTCTTTTCCCTTTTTACTAAAAAATCCTTTTAAAAATCATTGCTTTGTTTACATTTTAAATTTTATATTGCTAGTTGTATTTTTAAAATTATAAATATTAAATGCTTACAAAAAAAAATCAATATTTCAAATGAAAATGCATAAAAATATATCTATTTAATTGTTAATGTTGACAAATTATAAATACTCAAGAAATCCTTGTTTGTTTCGCTTTTATCCCTGTAGATGGCAGCACCAAACAATGAGATGCATTTTATTCGGGAGTTGCCATTAAACAATTAACAAATGATCGCGATTTCTGTGCCACGTACGATAGCGTAATATATATATATATATATATATATATATTATGCAAAAGTCCCATCAGCAAAATTTCATTATAGAATTAATTAGCAGACGTTATTACTAATCGATTGGTACTAGTTACATTTTTATAGAATGGCTTTCGACAGAGGGAATAGGGGAATGGATATATTTTTTCCACGACTTACCTTCATGGTTTTTCCCTAGGGCTAAAAATTCTGGCTGTACATTTGAAAAACCCCGTAAAAGACAGAAAGTTCATTTATTGCATAGAATGTACATGGGGTCAGTATAACTCCAAACTCCCAAAAATGTGAAAACTATTCTAAAACCACAAACAAACGGCTTATGTGTGGAGTATTGTTAGAGAAGTTGGACAAAAAATGTTATGATTTTCACATGGCAGTGGAAAATATATCTCATGATACCACTCGATGAATAACAATCCATGAAATCAGATTGCAGATCGAAGCTGAGTATAAAAGAGTACAGAAGTAAATATGTGTATTTTTAATTCTATTATTCTAATTATTCTAATAATTCTATTATTCTAAATATTTTATCAGTAATTATCTGAAGTTAAATTTTTTAATAGTAATAGCGTTAACTTATTGAGAAAATTATTTTCAACTTTTTTCTTTTTTATGGTTTTTTTGTATTAAATTAAAATTAAAATTATATTACATAAAACTTTATTATAATATTTCTGGTTAGTAAAAATCCTTAAATACCGCAGTTGTTTTTAATAAGTGAAGAACTTTTACATAAAACATATTTTATTGCAAAGTTTTAATATTTTAAAATGTATTCCTAAACGTAATATATTTAAAAATACACGTGTCTCTGTGTTGAACAGGTCATTGTTGCAAATACAATAAATGAATAAAGAATTAAATAAAAAAACAATGATTTCCTTACAGGATCGGGATACTTAATCGTAAATGACACTACATTTTTTTAATGATTTAAAACAAAAAACAACTCCACGTCTTAAATAAAAAACAACTTTTTTCGGAAATCTTATTTTCGCGCCAGTGTAAGGTATGCATGTGTGAATTAACAAACTACTTTTAATAAATGATAGTACTTTGCAGTATAATGATAGTTAATTTTAAATATTTAAATACGTTTCATAATGATTATATGCAAACATAATACATTATCACAAACCATTACATGAAAAGAATCAGAGAGGTAGGTTTAGGCCCAGTTTTTTAGTACAATTTTATAAGTGTTCGCAAATGATTTTTATATGCAAAATTATTATTTATATAATCGTCTTTTATAATTTAATATGCAATGACACTGAACACTGAAAGGGGGGGGGGCTAGTAACTTCAATTTCGATTTATTTGCTTTTTGTAATATTATGTAAGATAAAAAAATATAGAAGGCATGACTCCCAATTTAATATAAACTTTCCTTAAGCGTTTCTTATACAGTTTTATGATATAAAAAGACATAATATAAAACATTCATTATTTCTAAAACAATTTCTTTTAAAATAATACACAGTCTGAATTTTAATGATTATTAAGAGTAATGAAAAACATTTATCTGAAAGAAATGTATTGGTCATAAGAGAATACTTTTTTAAAATTATTTATTCGTTAGTAATAAAAGTTTTATTGGTTTGTAATTTGGTCACAAAGATTTTTTCAAATAAATTAGGAGCCTTAGAGAGATATATTTTTTTTTCTTCTATTTTAAATCATTGTAAGCATCGAAATTATTTTTTAAATAAAATGGTAAGTTCTAGTTATCAAAACAATTTGACTGTCATTTATTTATTTTAGAATGTCATTTCTAAATGCAAATTTGCAAAGTTTTTTTTTTTTTTTAAAAGTAATTGCTCATTATTAAGGGCAATGGAATTTTTTGTGCCAGAAATTATCAAAATTGTATACACACACACAAAAAAAACTTTTATTCATTTACAAAAATAAAAGAACATAAAAAAACACATTTAAAAATTATTAAATATATTAAAAAATACATATAAAAATTATATATAAATATAATATAATAAATATAATAAATATAAATATAATAAATATAATATATATAAAAATTTATATTAAAAATGTATTTTATTTAAAACAGAAAAATTAATTTCAATAGTATTTTAATGTACAACAAAATGAAATATTTTACGAAACCTGATTTACAATATATATATATATATATATATATATATATATGTGTATATATATACATATATATATATATATATATATGTATATATATGTATATGTATATATATATGTATATATATGTATATATATATATATATATATATATATATATATATATATATATATATATATATATATATATATATATGTATATATATATGTATATATATACATATTTATATATGTATATATATATATATGTATATAGATATATGTATGTATATATATGCATATATGTATATATATGCAATATATGTATATATATATATATATATATATATTAGGGTAGGCCGAAAAAAACTTTTTTTTTGTTTTTTGATTCGCTGTACCGCGGAAAACTTGCCTCTAGGATAACTTAGTATAATTCAAAAATAAAAAAAATAAATTGTTACGTTTGGCGGTAGCGCATCGGCCCTAAAATTTGAGAAAATATAAGGTTTTTATCATTTTCAAGGGAGAGTGCGAGAATTTTTTTGTTTTGTTTTTCGATTCGCTATACCGCGGAAAACTTACCTCTAGGATAGCTTAGTATAATGCAAAAATAAAATAAATAAATTGTTATGTTTGGTAGTAACGCATCGGGCCTAAAATTTGAGAAAATATAAGATTTTTATCATTTTCAAGGGGGAGTGCGAGAATTTCTTTTCTTTGTATTTTGATTCGCCATACCGCGGAAAACTTGCCTCTAGGATAGCTTAGTATAATGCAAAAATAAAATAAATAAATTGTTATGTTTGGTAGTAACGCATCGGGCCTAAAATTTGAGAAAATATAAGATTTTTATCATTTTCAAGGGGGATTGCGAGAACTTTTTTGTTTTTGTTTTGGTTTTGCTATACCATGGAAAAAGGGCCTCTAGGGTAGCTTAGTAAAATGCAAAAACAAAATAAATACATTTTCGTGTCTTGCGGCATCGTCCCTAAAATTCGAAAAAATAATATACGATTTTTTAAATTTTTCTAATAAATTAAAATAAATCAAATAACTTCTAAAACAAGTAGATATAGACATAATTTAGTAGAACAAAGTATAGAAATGATAAATAAATGAAACAAAAATAGTTCATTTTACAATTTATTAGTAGAGTATTAAGATTAAGAAAGACATTTAAAAAATTTTTTCAAATTTCCATTGAAACCAAAAATTATTTTTCTGATTGTATAAATATTTAGTTTCTAATGAAATATGGTACTTTATTTTCTTTTTATATAATTGCATTAAGTTTGAACTAAGATTAGCTTGAAAAACTAGGCATTGACGGTATTGAAATAAGTATAATTCTTATAAAACCATCTCTGGAATTGGAGACGATGACTTTTTCTGACGCCTTAGTTCTCCACCTTGAATAGAAAAGTTCCAGGCTCACAGAAAAGTTAATTCTTCAGGACAGCTGCCTGAATTTATATCACAACTTATGTTCAGCAGGTACAGCTTATTTTTGCATAAATTTTGCTTGTCCATTTCTGGACTCTCATACTCAACACTGTCAAAATTTACTATTGGGATTTTCTCACATTTACTGAGCTGTGAGCCAATTGGACAAGGAAATCATTGTGACCCAGTCGTTTCACCATCTAAAGTTTGAAACAAATGTCGGAATGGCAATTCATTGAAATGTAAGAGGCACACCATCTACTGTAGTGGTCGTTTTACTTGTTCTTCAATTGTGCGAATAACACGGTTTTCCGCCCCATATTAGTAACGGTGTCATCACATCTAATCACGTTCAATTCATGAAGCAAAAATCCTGCCTCAGTCAAATAAGAAAGAATGCTACTGGAAATGGTTTGAGCAGAACTTTAAGAGGGTAAAACATGACCAACGCACACAGGTCAGCAGTACATGCTGGGCATAAGTTCTGCTGTAAAATCAGGTAGCTGTTTTCAAGATTTATCTGTTCGTGAGCCGGGCACACTTTCCCGCTCAAGGTGGTTAACAATGGCCTACAGAGTTCTCCTATTGTATTTAGGTATTGAAAACACAACAGACGAGAGCAAGATCTTAGTTTCTTTCTCTTAAAGTCATATATACCTATATGGTTTTATATAAAAAAGTAAATACTTCACAAACAGACCAGAACATGTATTTGAAGTTATAAAATCTTCAAGATTCCTGCCCGAAAACTTGTTGAAAGTCATTGATCCAGAAAATGAGAGAAACGTATTTTTTGCCCGTCCAGAAAACTTGCTTTTGAGTATCATAGTAGATAAAAGGGATCATATAATAGAGTTAGGTTTCAGAAAAATTATAATGGCGAGAAACTTAGCTTCTAAAAAAAAGTTAATCAGGCGTTTTCAAACACCGAAAATCAATTTCCTAACTACAGACAACATTGAAATGATTCACTGGAACACTACTGCACTTTCACCACCACATTTGCTGCGAAGAATCAAATTTTAGGGCCGATGCGCTACCATCAAATGTAACAATTTATCTATTTTATTTTTTCATTATACTAAGCTAGAGGAAAGTTTTCCGTGTTATAGCGAATCCAAAAAAAAAAAAAAAAAAAAAAAAATTCTCGCACACCCCCTTGAAAATGCTAAAAATCTTATATTTTCTCAAATTTTAGGGCCGATGTGGTACCGTCAAAGGTAACAATTTATTTATTTTATTTTTGCATTATACTAAGCTACCCTAGAGGCAAGTTTTCCACTATATAGCGAATCAAAAAACAAAACAAAAAAATCCTCACACTCCTCCTTAAAAATGATAAAAATCTTATATTTTCTCAAATTTTAGGGTCAATGCGCTACCGCCAAACGTAACAATTTATTTATTTTATTTTTGCATTATACTAAGCTACCCTAGAGGCAAGTTTTCCGCGGTATAGCGAATCAAAATACAAATAAAAAAAATTATTGCACTCCGCCTTAAAAATGATAAAAATCTTATATTTTCTTATATTTTCTTATAAGGCCTATGCGCTACCGCCAAACGTAACAATTTATTTATTTTATTTCGGGCCACCCTAATATATATATATATATATATATATATATATATATATATATATATATATATATATATAATATAATTATAATATCTTTGAATTTCAAAAAAATGGTTTATACATATTCTTTTCAATAATTATCTAGTAGAAATTATTGATTTTCATGTGATACCATAATTAAGCATATATATATATATATATATATATATATATATATATATATATATATATATATATATATATTTCGAATTTCAGCTCTTCTGAAACAGATTCAATTACCTTTAGAAATTCATAAGTGTAATTGAAAACACTCTTCATACATTTTCATTATAATATTTGGATTTCATTCAAGATTGAAAAAATGATTTACCACAAAAGTGTTTTTCCTGAAAGTAATCTTGGATAGAATTTAGAAAAGGAATCACGAATTCAATTTCTATATTTCTATATTTCTTTTTTTTTACATGATTGCACTGTGAGAAAATATATTACTCGGAGAAAATCCGAATGTTATGGATCAAACATTATTTAACATTTTGAATTACTTTCATCCAAATATCATTTTATTTATGATCATTCTAACATGCATTCTAGCTATCAATTTCTAGCAATCTAATTAAAATAAACATAAGCGAAGTATTCAAATCTGCCATTTTGTTAAATTATCTAATATTACAGCAATTTATATGCATGTGTATAAAAAATATTTTATATTGAAATAAAAAAATGTGAGGAAACGTGGTAATAACCGATGCATAGTGAAAATAACATTATGTAATGCATTTTGTTACTCATTACAGTTTTCGTAAAATTAAACAGCCTATAGTGGTTCAAATTACCATTGATATGTTAATAGATAAATTCAGTGTTTTACCTATTTTTGTGGCACAGGAATAGTAAACGTCTCTAATCATACACCAAAATTAACAATTTGAATGTAACCCTTAAAAGTACGTTATAATTATTGTTGATGTGAATGATGATATGCATGATATCAGGCGTTTTTGTTCCATAATTAAAATAATTATGATATCTTGAAAATAAAAGGTGCATATGGAAATATATAAAATTATTAATCTCTTTTGAGTTACCTGTTTAAAAGTGTAACAATACACTATTTTAACAAGGCAAACTAATGAATAGCATGGTGGAAAATTAAATTTAAATGAATTTGTGCATAATTAAAAATCAGGACTTTTGGCGTCCAGCGGGATGGATGCACAGACGGGTCTTGGAACACCCAGATATTAATACATGTGGAAACACTACTTTTTGTGATGTTCATTTCGTGGTCTTAAAGGTCAATAGGATGAGAAAGCCAACATCCAGAAAAAGGAATTGATTAAAACTACAAAACATGTTTTGTTGTTTTAGCAAAATTCAAGTAAAATTGAACTATTTTACTTGAATTAACAAAACATTTTTTGCTGACGATACAAATTTTTTTTTTGGAATTGCAAAAAAAAAAAAATTTTTTTGTTGATTCAAACAAAATTTCCATTGACCTATATTTAAAAAAAAGTTTTGTTGGATCAACCAAATTTTGTTGATTCAACAAAACTTTTTTCTGGGTGAATGCATTTGCATATCCATTGTAAAAGTGTCATGGAGCTCCATTGTGTATAAAAGTCTTATGTCTCACGAAAGCATTCCAAATTTACTAGTTGCAATTCAGCAGCGCAGATCGAATTGGTCAATAATTACTTTGTTGACCAGCAATTTTGTATGAAATCTTGATTTTAGAACAGTAAAAGCTCCTCCCTTTTCTGAAAGTATTTTATTAAATGGCTTTCTAGATAGTTTTTTCAAGTTTATGCATCAATAAATATTATTAAATTTACGGATTCAATGTAAAATGCCTTACACTCTAAAAAAGTATGGACAACATAATATAGATGCATTTCCTTTAAGGTAAAAGCCACGCCCTTAGTCAATGATACTATGTAAAACGAAAACGAGTAACTCGTGATCGGTCAAAAATATGTTAATATATGGACTTATGTTGCTAAATACAATCCTCCAAGAAGCGAGTTTTGAGTATTCTGTTAATGTTATTGTGTAGAATGAAATGATTAATTATCACACTAGCATAAGACAGAAAAGAGGTGTATCAAAGACGTCAACTCTAATAACCTAATACTGTTATAAATTCGATTCTGTGTGTGAATGTTTGGTTGAAGTAAACGTCAAAACGGAGGATTTAATGGCCACATATCTTTGCATATAGATGTATTATAGCCCAAAAATGAACATACGGTTGGTGTTATGTATTAATTTCAAAAAAATTTTTCTTAATAATTCAAAATTTCATTACTTTCATAGAGTATCAATGAATATCTTTCCTGTAAAATTTAACTAACCACTTTACGTTGCTAAGCATTATCGTTCCCAATAAATACAAAGCCTGGAATAATATTTTTCCCAAAAATTAATTTTCAATTTAATGATTTCCAAGTGAAAATCGAAAATTTGGAAGAATTGAACAGATGATGAATTTCCGTAATATTTGAAACGAAAATATGAAGTGTTTGTTATTATACATGAAGTATGAATGTCGGTTAGGTTGAAAATATGTTTTTTTAAGCAAAAACTGCGTTATAATTAGAAGAAAAAATGAACAATAGTTATATTATTAAGAAAAAAAATTTGGACCATGGAAATATGAAATGATCATCCTTGGATTGGACAAATATGACGTCATATTGGAAATAAAACATGCATTTTCAAATATTCGTAATAATACAAGGAAATTGAAAATCAGTCTATAATGAAAATAGATGTATAATGACGTCATATTTAAAAAAAAAAAAAACTGAAATATTTTTTATCGCTACTAATTAATAAGCTTGAATGTCAGTTAGATACAGATGTGAGTTTTCTGCCAAATTCCAATATGATTACCAAGTAAAGAAAATCAACCAAAATTATATCATTAAAAAGAGATTTATCTAGGAAGAAAGTGACGCCATATTTAAAATGGAACGGGAATTTTCAAAATTGTTTTTAAAGGAGTGTGAATCAATTTTATACATTAATAATACAAAGATCAGTAAGTATGGAAAGTAGATGAGTTTCACGCCATATTTAAAACGAAAAATTGAAATATTTGTTTAACTATACTGATTATTAAGCATGTAAATATCAGTTACCCCCATACAGATGAGCGTTTTCTACCACAATTCACATCATGACTATAAGAAAAAGAAAATGAACACGAATCTATTATATTAAAATCTGATCGTATGTTTCTATTTTGCAACTACTGCTCTTAGATTATCGAACACAACGCGATTTAGTTAACAAATGTTTATCATTGATCCGAGGATGTCATATAAACTCTCAGAATTTAAAATTTTAAATTAAATTCCAATATATACAGCAATAATAATAATAATAATAATAATAATAATAATAATAATAATAATAAATATTATTATTATATTTTTGTAAAGGTTAACGGAATTTGTCTAAAAACGGCAACTAAATTACTGCATTTTTGTGAATAAAAATTAGAAATAAAACGGATTAATGTATTTTTCACGCCATTTTCTCATTAAAACTGAAAAAAAACAAATTCAATTTGAATAGAAATTGAAAATAAAATCTTGATTACAGTAAAATTTTCGAAAAATAAAAAGATATTTAAACATATTCAAAATTTATGAATCAAGTTATTCTGCAGAGCAAAAATCGTCTGTCAACATATTGTCATATGGAAATCAAGATTTGTTTCAGTTATCGATTAAACCAAGGAGGCAAATTTATGCTCTTTGCATTTAAGTGTACAAATTATGGCCCCCTATTCACAAGAATTGAATTTAAAGAAAAAAGGCATATACTATTTGCATTAATTATTTTTGAAGGATGGCTGTTAAAACGTTTCACAAAGTCGTTAAAAGTAAAAAGGTTTATCAGGTAAAATTGAATTTTGATTTTACTCAATTTATCGATTTCCACTATTTTATTTAATCCTCCTTTTTTCATTGGTTGTTGTTTCACTTTCGAGATTACTTGGCGCAAAATTTAACTTTTTTAAGACTGAATTTTGCCAAGTCCTCTATAACAAAGAAATACCGTATTGTCTTCTATGAAATATGATAAAGGGTTAGTTAATTATTTACGTTTTTAATTATCGGGAGTGAAATATTTTGCTTAATTAATGCATTTATTATTCTCTCAATGCTACGTGAAAGAAGTCACGGGTAACAGCTAGTAGCAGATATGTTGAAGCAGACATGATAAAAAACTTCTGTTCATAAAAGTGGTCATGCAACCGACGTGCCTTTGGCAAACGAATAATAAATGTTTTCTGTTTTTCATGGGATTACGTTTATATAAACTATTTACATAAACTTTTATATAAACCATTACTTTTACATAAAATGCTTCACTTGTCAATGTAAAATATAAATCAATATGCTCCCGTCAATAACACGAATAGGTTTGTAATGCATAAACTTTTAATTAAAGTTTTACAACGGAAAATTTTATGTAGTAGATTGGATAATTATTTTAAAGAAAAATATATTATAAAATTCCTTTCAAGGTTTAAGAAGCTTTAGAGTACTTGAGAAGTTAAAAGTAATTTTTTCTCAAAAATAATATAAATGAATAATATGAAGTATATCTATCTATCTATCCATCCATCCATCTATCTACTTATCTAACGATCCATCCATCCATCTATCTATCTAGCTTTGTTTATAACAAAATAATTTTACCTTATCTAATAATTAGCTTTTAGTTATTACACTTTGTTAAACAGATTGATTTTTTATTATTGAATTGTATTTGAAAACAAAATGCTTTAAGAATAAGCAGAATCGCAAAAATAAAAGAAAACATATATTTTAAATTTTTTCTTTAAAGAAGGCTTTAAATATTACAAAATCCTATTTATAATAATAATGATAATAATAAACAGAATATTTCCAGGAAAATGATTTGCTACTTATTTCGAAAACATAAATGAAATGTTATTTTATTATATCAAAGACGTATTCAAGAAAAAATAACTTTATAAGCTTTTATGTAGATTTTATTGGCTGATGATTTTCCAAAATATTTATATAAAAGAATAAAATTAAAAATAAGGAAAACTAATATAATTATAAAATTTTCAATGTATCTTATTTTCATATTAAAACGCATTGCAGCAAATTTATTGCCAAAATATTATGCAATTAATTTGTAGTTTGATTATTGCATTATATCCCTTTCATAGATTTTGGCAAACAAAGACAGTATTCTAATAAAAAAATGTATAAAATTTTAAATATTGAAAAAATTTAATGTGAAAGACATTTGACCTCTTATCAGTCGTTTTCAAAGATGATTGGAGATATAAAGAGAAATAAATTTTACACTTTTGTGTGCTTAAATTATTTTTAAAACGTCTGCAGAAAAACTTGTAATTTGATTGAAGTTTAATATATTTTTTTAACTTGTTTAAGAAAAAAATTTCTTGAAATTTTCTTTTGAATATCTAATATAATTTGCATTTAAATAAACGTTTTTAAGAAATCAACAACGAAAAAACTTTTAAAAAAGCTATGTATTTTGTGTCGCATTTCATATACTGATACGCGTTTCTTTGTGATATTTATTCATTTCAAATTTAAAAAATGTTAATAAAAATTTTCTTTACGTTAATAACTTATTAAAAGTTTCAAGTATACTTGGAGAAACATTAATAAAACTGTGACATGAAAATAAGATAGAAGTCGTAAATATTAAGAAATATATCCGTGTATACATTTAAATTTTGAATAGTTATTTTATTGCATAACGACTCCAGTATAACTAGTTAAAGTTATTTTTTTAAATATTAAATTTGTAAAGAATGCGTATATTTTTTTATTCTTCTTTTATTTATCTTGAAAATGAAAGGATATTTTCTGTACCACTTAACTTTAATGAAGATTTGCACCAGAATTTTTAAACAAATTTAATAATTTAATTTTTGTAAACAAACATCTAAAATTACGTTTCCATATTTTTAATATTTTTTTCCAAAATACTGGCGTGAATGTAACATTACATAAAAACAATTACTTGCCTCTGAAAAAAAAATTCTAAGCAATTTCTTTACTTAAGAATCTTAAAGAACTATTCAAGTTTAATTTAAAAAAAATCTTCGCTTATTGAATTTCTCTTGAAATTTGCTTATTGGATTTCTGTTGTATTTCTCTTGTTTGTGACCATTTTGGCTGATGCAAAATATTTTTAACTAACGTAATTTCTTTAATACTAATTATGTAGAAAATGTTTTTCTATAACGAAGTCTTAAACAAATAATACCGTCAATCATAACTAGTACCCAAAAATATTTTAATTAAAAGACACATTAAAAGGTATTTCGGATTGAACTGAACTATTTGGTTGTAAAAAAATAACAAAAGTGAGAATCCAGTATACATACATATATATATATATATATATATGTTATATAAAAATTTATTTCCTTCGCATTTATTCCGCATTAGTCCTTTAAATTAATCTAACTTCTGACATAGTTAGTATTTCCTTAATTCTTAATAATATTTATTCCTATTTAATGTCATTTCAAAAGTAAATATCCGTATATTAATAATTATCTTATTCCAAATCTTAATCTAAAATTTTAAGTTCATTCGTAGCTTTTATCAGCTCCCAAATCTATAAAATTCCGACACGCTGTCTCATTTCGAATGTTTTTTAAAAAGCCATTTTCTTTTTATTATTATTATTCCATGATTTTCGCGCGTTAGGTAATTTTCACTTCAAAATTGATACGCGGCCCGGAAAGGAACTCTTTCCTGTTTTAGCTTCTCCCTCTCGCCTCATTCGCTGGTCTGGAGGTCGCCTCTCACTCATTGGTTTGTGCGCACGTGACGTCGTTTTTCTGTATGTCTCCGCTGAGTGAACAAAACTCGCTCGCATCCGTCGGAGAGGAGGATTTTTGACGTTTTGGGAAGTATAAACAAATATGTATCTGGTGTTATCGTCTCGTAGAATATTCATACATTCATTTAACATCTATTAAACAATGTAGTGAACCATCGTGAAGCCCGAGGGCTATAAGTTTATACCTGTGGGAATTGTAGCTGCATCGCTCTTATTCAAAATAAAGATTTGTCTGGAAATTGGCTGGAATTTATGGAAGAAACTCTTGTGGACTCTATTCATTGCCTCACTTCTTCGCCATGATCGTGGATATCGACTGTAACATTAAATATCTTTAACGGACTGCCATTTTCTCATGGAATTTTACATCTCGTGGTATCTCATCTTAGTCAAAATGCCACACACACACACACACACACACATATATATATATATATATATATATATATATATATATTCTAAAAAAAGTAACTTTTGCTGCTGACACCAGAGCAACTGCCGTGATTGAATTTATTGTGAACTTTTGACTTTCTTGGCTCAAAATAATAAATAAACAAGAACGAAAAATCATACGTCAAGCATAGATTATGTAGCACTTTCCAACGCTTCCAAAATAATTTTACAAACCATGCCGTTTAATAAGCTAAAAGATAACATCTAAGTAAACAATTTGGAAAACGCATAACATATTTAAAAACATAATTTCAGGAATTTCCAACAGATACAATATTCGGAAAAATATCCGACTAGTTCTATTCAGCCCTGTATATGATCTATAGATTTGTATATATACTATATAGGATGCTAAATTTTAGTTTAGTTAGGAAACGCGTAGCACAGTTTAAAATTATCCTTCTGGAGTTTCTGTCAATAAACGGAAATGTGTTCGCAAACTTTTGTGCTGCCCTGTATAGGATCTACAGAATTTATACACACCACGTAATAGACAAAAAGCGAGTTAAAATTAAAATCGCGTTCAGTAACTTAAAACGCAGTTCCAGGAATTATTGTTAACAGACAGTAGAGAATTTTTTTTGTGTCCCTGTAAATGAACGATGACTGCTATACACACTATTCTGTAGTAAGCCTCTTGTAATGCACCTTAGTAATATATATAAATTTCAATGCGTTTAAAATAGTGAAACATTATTTAAATAAACCGCAGACGATTTTTCTCCATAGACGTAATGTAACGGAATTCTTTTGACTGTCCCTGTAAAGTAACTATAAGTGCTATGCACACCCTATTCCATATTAAGCTTCTTCTAATGCACCTTAGTGAGATATATAAATTTCAATGCGTTTAAAATAGTGAAACATTATTTAAAGGAACCGCAAATGATTTTTCCCCATAGACCGCAATGTAACAGAATACTTTTGAGTGTCCCTGTAAAAAAACTATAAGTGCTACACACTTCCGTTGAAATAGGGAACATGCTACTGATAACGACAATAACATATAAAAATTGCAGAGCAATCTGATCATTATTACGGGAGTTAGAGCACGGACAGACGGCAGACGGCAGACGGCCAGACGGCCAGACAAACCGAAGTCATAAGCACTTTTCAACTAGGTTGGAAAGTGCTAAAAACTATTGCGTGTAAAAACTTTGAAAACTTTTAGTTTAATATAGAAATGCATAATAAACACGTTGAAGCAGACAGTTTTTAAATCGAAGAATCAGTTTAAGCGCTATTTAATGTTAAATAGATCAAAATAGTTCAGTTAAAAAAGTTTTATAGAATCAACTGTCTTTTGGAAAGACGTAATTGACTAGATTGTGGTGTGCATTGTTCTTAAATTTGTCTAATTTCTTAAGATTTTTTCAACTTTTTATTCGAAATTTTATTACCGGAATAAAGATTTAATTCATTGTTTGAGCTAACCAGTTTTTACCTACTGTTGCCAGATTTTAAAAGACACAAATAATAATATTCACAAGCACTTTTCGATTGAAAAATATACTTACACGTAAGTTTTAAAAAGGAAAGAAATTTTAAAAAATAATTATGCTATTAAATTAGAAAAACATTAAATGCAGAAAATTACGTAATATTTAAAACGATATATTTAAAACCCTTTTCTTATAGCTTTTCCAAACACTGCATTTTTAATTGAAATATATATTTACACGTGGATATTGGTAATGAAAATTTTTTTAAAAATAATTGAATTATTATATGCAAAAGGCATTTAATCGTAAACATTACGTCATATTGAAAACGATATATTTAAAATGTCATATTGAAAACGATTTTCTTATAGTATCTGAAAGAAAACTTTTATGTTAAACGTTATAAATTCCGGAAGGAAGTGCCCTTTTTTACTTAACCATTTTAAGCAGGCAGATTTTCAAGTGTGTAATTGATCTTTCTTAATCAATGAGGAACAAAAACCCTCAGCGGTCGCGACAACGGTGCATGCGGCCTTGGGCACTAAATAATCGCCCAGTCAAAGAGAAATGAATGACAACTCGAATATAGAAGATCGATACTGAACGTGATAATGTCATTTAATTATTTTATCAGGTAACCTTTTTGAAAGAGAGCAAATAGCTTGTTTTTAATGCTTGTGGAGCCTGGATGGGCGATGGCGAGAGTAGCAGATAGGGGGCAGAGCCTTATAATGTAATAAAATAGAATAAACAGGTTCAAAAGTAAAATAAAAAAATACACAATATCCAACAGTAATAATTAGCTGTCTTGTAGATAGTGATATCAAAATCAAGTGACATTACACATTATGTTTCAATATAAAATGTTCTTAGATTCCGATTAGGATGTCCAAACGTCCTCGATTATCGAGGATATTCTCGAATTTAAGGATGATGTTTCACGCTGTTGTCGTACTATTTGATTAAAAACACATTGCATTTTAAGGAGTAGATAAATTCGTGCAACAAAAAATATAAATTTCAAATAGTTATAAATGTGGTAGTTAGAAATATTTAATTAAAATCCCGTTATAAAAATTTTATAAAGTATTTTGATCTGACCATATTTTTTTTTATACCAATGCGTTTTCCTGAAGAAGAAACGGCAGTGAAAAAGTGACACATTGCACTATATGTAAATCATCGGCACACCAAGGGTTTCAACGTGAGGAAAGTAGCCTGAGAGTATTTCGTAAAAGTTTTTAACCTCCATTAACGCCATTTTAAAAGTTTTTAACGTTTTAAAATGGCGTATTTTGTACGGACGTCATCAGTGTACAGAACTTCCAAAAGTACGGTACGAATAAAGAAACGACCAGCTTATGTCTTTATGTTAATCATTGGTGGTTCATCGATACCAGATGATAGCGAAGATTACCATTTTCGAAATTACAACAGTGGAAATCGGTACAATATATCTCAGTACTGAGAAGTACCTTGAGCCGTATCACGGTACTTTTGGTTGCTGTAATCGGTTTGGAAGCATTAGAACTATTCTATAGAAGAGTTGAGGATAGTCATTTCGCCCGATGATTTCCACAACAGGGTCTATCGTACTATTGGTTAGTGTAGATACGATGATTTTCAACAGTGACTATGACACTCGAATTTACTGTTAGACAGAACTGGAAAACCAGTGGCAGTGGCATTATGGTGTAGTCGATGTGACTATCTGATCAGTCCACGTTCTCCATGCAACTATATGTGATTGTGACCATGCTCTTCATGCAACAATATGTAATTGTGTCCATTCTCTCCATGAAACTATTCGTTCCAGATGCTCCGTACGTGAAAAACATTGCTGATTATTTCCACACATTCATGACAACAGCGGATCGAAAGGATGATAGCCTGCACAAACAGAGAATGATGGCCTGCACATTATGTCATAAGACTCTGGTAATAAGGGAGTACTTCGAGCAATGCACTTGATGTTTTAAAAATTGTGTGTCTACGAAAACTACCTAGCAACAAATATATATAATATCTTTCATCAATTCCCAACAATCATGTAAAAATTACATGGACCAAATCACACATTCAAATGGGGGATAATGAACAAGCTGATTCATTAAATACGAGTTAAAAACGGACTTCTTCGTATTCTCAAATTATTCATATTCATATTCTCAAACATTATGTTATTTTTTAGAAAAAATATTCCCAGATTGCCAACAAGTTTTCTCCTATTTATTGAAAGGTCGAGATATGTAAAATTGATTATGAAAAGTTTATTTTGATTTATATTGTGATAAGCCTAACCATAACAATTAGGCCTTAGCCTACTCCATTGTTGGACACAAAAATGTCCCATCATTTAAAAATCAAATAGGAAAACACTCCTCTCCAACAAGTATATGATAAAAGGCTACATAACTGTTGTACATTACATTTATAAAAATTGTCCTCTATTGAGGCATAATTTCCAATATCAATAGAAAATCAATTGTTAGACAAAATATGAATAAAATTCTATTCAATTCTTTAAACTACGGTAAACTGAAAGAAAACTACAGCATTTTATATAGCAAAATATTTTTTGTCAAAATGAATCTATGATTGTTTTACCTACCTTCATAAAAATCCCATTTAATAGAATTCTTTTTTGTAAATTCTGTATTAAAATTCACATTTTGTTACCATATTTGAACTAAGTCTGATGATTAGAATCCTTTAGTATTTTAATCAAATGATCTAATAACAGTTTATCCTGAAATTATATTTTTTATTCCAAATAGTCACTATCAGCTGCATGTCTTTATGCAATTCCGACAGTTATATGCAAATATCACTAGAAGTGTTATGTAAATAATTACTTGTTCATAATTTTTTTAAATATGCATCTTTATTATTTTTCTTATTAAGTGGAATTGTTAAAAGTTTTGTTAACTTAGTTTGACTTCATATATAGCTTGGTTTTAAGTAAATAGGTTCTATAAATTTAATGGTGACTTATATATATATATTAAGAAAATGTTTTGATACTGAACTTGAACTACAAAAGTTTACATCGCAGAAATTTTATAATTAGATTACAATTTCTAAATCAATATCTATCATCTCTAATTTTAAATATCAGTTTTCATTAAACATTTCCACTCATGAATAAGAGTTCCTATACTTAACGGCATGATCTCCAAGACTGGGTGATTTCACTTTATTTCTTTTAATTTTTTTCTAGAGATTTCAAGTCATATGCCGGCCTTCGAATGAACCGAACATCAACCCAATCAAGCAGCTTTTGTTAAACCTGGAAGAACGCATTGCAACTATTTTGTTTTACACGGGAATTGCAAGACAAGCTAGTGCAAACCTTGTACATGCGTACCAGACTATCAAAAGTTATTTTAATCGTTTAAAGTTATCGAATCAATAATGCATTGTGTGTCCGCAATTGCAGGGATTAAAGATGGTACTACACTGTATTAAAAATATGGTTGACATAAAATAAGTTATTGATCTATTTAAGAATAAAAAGGAGTCAAAAAGGAAAAAAAAAACTTTCACTGATATCCAAGAAACTTTAAAATATATGTAGATATCTGAAAAGTTTCTTTATTCTTTGCGGATATGATGTTAAAAATAAGCAACTAAGCTTCTTCTATTTTTCAGTTTTTTAGACAAAATAATCGACTGTCTTCAGTACCATTCACAATGTCAGATTAGTCAACTCATAAGAATAACTTTGAAATTCTCTCTATGTAGTTTTCTTTCATCAGAATTACTGAGATAAGAATAACAAACATGTCTCGAAAATGTTGACTATAACTTGAAATTCTCCGAACTGATTTTTATTACTTGGCATTTGAAATATAGAAAAATTCTTCAAATAAATGTTTTGTAGGAATGAAAATAATGGGCTTCTGACTTCTTATGTTCTTATAAATGTTTACGAAACGTTAAAACCAAAAATGAAACATCAGTGGATTAGACTAGATAGTGGTATTATAGTGCGTCTCAAAAGTATATGGACAGGCGATTTTTTGAAATAACAGTTCAAAAAATGAAGTAATAATCACGAAAAAAATAATATGCATATAGTATCATAACATAATTTTTTACAGCAAAGAAATAAAGTATAAGTTTACAGATTTTTTGTAAAAAAATAAAAATAAAAATAGTTTGTCCCAAAAATATATGGACTTTTCGAATATTTTGCATCAAATTTTGTATCCATTCCTTTTAATTATCTTGAAAACCCTATCAGGCATGCTTCCAACTAGTGTTTGGAGTATGTGCGGTTGTAAAGAGAACCAACTCTGCTCTACTTGTTGATGTAAGTCCTGTCCTGATTAGTAGAAAACTGCCGACCATGGACATACACGTCTCGTGCAAGTATTCCCCAAAGGTTTTCAATTGGATTCAATTCTGGTCTGATGGCTAGCCAGTCTATAACAGTCACTTGATTTTATTTAAACCAAGCTGTTGTTGAGTGGGAGGTGTGAATCGACGCATTGTCCTATTGGAATTTCAAGTCCCCCCCCCCTAAGATGTTTCCGATTAGATGTAGATTGCTTTTAAGAACATTTTGATAATCCTCAGAGCACTGTCGACCATTAAGAAAAGCAATATTTGTTGTTCCGTTGAAACAGAATGCGCCCCACACCATTAGTGAACCCCTCCTTTTTGTCGACTAAAGAACTCGCGTAGTCCTTTTCGTAAGTCATGCCAATAGTATGGCCAGCCATCAGGGGCATCCAAATTGAATTTTTTTCGTCACTGAAGAAAACAGTTAACCATTCATCCGTCTAATGCATTTGTTTATTATCCCAAAGAACTCGAGCCTTTCTATGGTGCATTTTCAGCATAAGTGTCCGACACATTCTGCGATATTTATGATTTTCGCTTACCAGTATGCGACGGTAAACAGTAGATCTGGAAATAGGAAACGCCAAAGTCCTCGGAATGTCACTAACAGACTTCTTTTGTGCTTAAACTGCTTGCAAAATTTCTCTATCTTGTCTTAGAGATGTTTATCTTGGTCGACCTGAACGCTTTTTTGCAATCGTATTATCACCTTTTGATAAAATTGCATAAATTGGAGATCTGCTACGATTCATTTGTTTTCCAATATCTGAAACTTTAACATTTTGAGCTTTTAAATGCCAAATTTTAGCAATATCAGCAGCAGAGAATTCAACGTTGCGAGGCATTTTTCAACTATTCGACAATTGACGAAAGAGCAGTGATTTTATATTTCGAAGTGGTTACGTCACAAGTACAGAACGCAGAAAATGCAAATTTTTCTGATACGGTGGTAATAACAGCAATTCGTTTCATTGTCCATATAATTTTGATACAGCTTATTTTGAATTTTATTTTTTTACAAACAATCAGTGATATAAACATACAATTTCTGTATCGTAATAAACTTATGATTCCACATGTTATTTTTTTTTGTGATTATTGCTTTATTTTCTTAGCTGTTATTTCGAAAAATCGCCTGTCCATATAATTTTGAGACGCACCTTAGAATCTTTAAAATTAGGAAATTTGTTAAAACCGCAATCACTATAACTAATGTTAAAAATATTCACATTATATAAATTTTTAATATTTTTAACACTATTTTTTATAACTTAAATATTGATATTATTTATTAACTCAAATATTGAAAAATAGAAACTTTACATTTAAAAAAAAATTCAAACTATCTTTTATAACTTAATTATATATTGAGAAATAAAATATTTCAAACTTTTTTAAACTGTTCCCAGCTTGGATTCTAACCCAACTCTACCGAATTGGAGAGAAATGACATACCATAGAGCTATACACACTCAACCGAAACATCCTAGAGCAAAATTTTAAACAAACCCCTTGCTGAGGTTGCTTTGGTGTTAAAAACTTTCCAAAAGTTAGCCACTGGAAATTGTAAACGAGCCATTCCTGCCACATCATCGCGAACCAATAATCTTACGTAGCCGATTAGGTAAATATACGCTCATGAAACGCATTGTGTGTCCGCCATTTTAGGGATAAAAGATGGTCCTACACTGTATTAAAACATAGTTTACATGAAATAGGTTACTGATCAATTTAAGAATAAAAAGCTGTCATAAAAAGGAAATAATTTTAATTGTTATGCATGAAACATAATATCTATATATGTTACGGTCAATATGATAAATTCGGTAATTATAAATAATAACAGGTTATTATGAATAATTACCGCGGTTATTACAGTACCCCCCAAAAAAATATTTTTGTCAGTTTCCTGGTTCTAGATAGTCAATTCTTACTAATTTTGGGTTGAAAAAAAAACGAATATGTAAATGAAATTTTTTTATTAGCTATTGTTTTCAAGATACAATACAGCGAACTGGAGAAAGGCACACAACATCCCACACATCGATTTAAAAGCAAATTGAAGAAGAATAAAAATTCCTATGTAATAAATACAATACAATAGGCATGTTTCATTAAACAATGTTCATTTTTCAGAAAGCAATGATTGTTTTTAGACTATTCTTGCAAACGTTTCCTTTTGAATTGCCTCTTTTATGTCAACGCTGGAGCATCTCTTGTAACAGTCCAGCAGTAGTCGGCCAGCATTGACTCATCCCAACGACCCTGATATCTGCGTTCCATTACAGAGATATCTTTGTGAAACCTTTCACCGTGCTCATCACCTACAGCTCCACAGTTTTTAGGGAAAAAATCAAGATGGGAGTGGAGGAAATGAAGTTTCAGAGACATGTTGCATCCAAGGTCATGGTACTTTTGTAGGAGTTCTTTCACCAACTGTTGGTAGTTCTCACCTTTTCTGTTGCCTAGAAATCCTCGTACCGCACCTTTGAAGGCTTCCCAGGCTGCTTTCTTTTTCCCTTTCAAAACTTTATCAAAATCAGGGTCCTTCATTATTGTGCGTATTTGAGGGCCCACAAAGAATCCCTCTTTAACCTTTGATTCACTCAGTCTTGGAAATTTCGCTCTAAGGTACTGGAAAGCCTCTCCATCCTTGTTCATGGCTTTCACGAAGTTCTTCATTAATCCCAGCTTAATGTGCAGTGGTGGAAGCAGAATGTTTTTTGGATCAACTAGAGGCTCATTTTGGACATTTCTCTCCCCGGGATTTAGATTTCTTGAAGGCCATTTGTCTTTTATGTAGTGAGAGTTTCTATCTCGACTGTCCCACAAACACAGAAAACAGCAGTACTTGGTATAGCCTAATTGCATTCCCAGGAGTAAAGCAATTACTTTCAAGTCACCACAAATCTCCCATTTATGATCCTCGTATTTGATTGACTCGAGAAGTAATTTCACATTCCCGTAAGTTTCCTGCATGTGAACGGAATGTCCAATGGGAATGGAAGGAAAAATGTTGCCGTTGTGTAGTAAGACTGCTTTCAAACTAAGTTTGGAAGAGTCTATAAATAACCTCCACTTCCGTGGATCATGAGTTTTGTTCATGGAATTCATCAAACCATTAACATCAGTACAAGCAACAACATGTTCTTTCTTCTCAAAGAAATGAAGAAGATTCTTGTGACGAGTCCTGTATTCTGTGATCTTGACTTCTGGTTGGAGTAGATGCCATTGCTTCAGTCTTGATGCCAGAAGCTCTGCTTTCTCTTTTGGCAAGTCAAGATCTCTTACGAGATCATTCAATTCTGTCTGATTTAGTCTGTGAGGCTCATTCAAATCTTCTGCCTCGAAATCTGGGCCATGGGAAGTCCCAGGTCTAGTGACTTCTTCTTCTACAGCATTATCTTCTTCAATCTCATAATTTTGAGGTGGTTCAGGAATTGGCAGATTAGCCGATTGAGGAACAGGCCGAATGGCTGATGGAACACTGGGATATTGTACCGATTCTTTCTTCTTTTTTTGTCCAACCTCGATTCATGGAGGGCGTCATGCAGAAATAACAATTGTCAACGTGGTTTGTTCATTATTGGCTCACGCCAAATCATGGGTACAGCAAACTTCATTATTCGTTTCTTCCCATTCAGCCACTCTCGCAGTCTCACTGAGCAAGAGTTACAACAAACATGTGGGGCCCATGGTTTAACCTGGTCACCGACCTTCATACCGAAGTAATGGAAGTAAGCTGTCTTTACAACTGGGCTAATGGTTCGCTTCTGGGCTTCAAAAGTTATTTCACCACAGATGTAACAAAAGTTGTTGACGGCATTAACACACTTCCGTGGCATTCTGATCTGAAAGCAGAAAATTTTAAATTTTAGCTTGAGTGATTAATTTTGAAATAACTATTAAAAAAATAGATTTTAAATCGTAATTCGATTTTAAATTGTCAATTTTATTATTATGTTTTAATTTTTGTATTTGAAAGCCCATATTTTTCTGAAAAAAAAAAGATACCAAGCGTGTTAATATACATCCACTACACCTGTTGAAATTGCAAGCTCTCTGATCAAAATGTCAGAAATCGTAATTGAAATATAGCCTCAAAACAGCAATTTTTACTGGTTTTAAACTCCAAAGTGGCTTTAAAGATTTGAAACTTTATTCAAAAGGTCAAATAGAGTGATTGATACCGTCGATTAGACTGATACAGTTGATATAATTAAATTGCTTACCTTTAGTTGTAAGGCGAATAGCAGAGAATGTCACTTGAATCGGGCACTGTTATCTTTTTTCGTTCTACTGACGCTCTCACCGGTTCAAAAGACGGTCGGTCCCAGGAAAGGTGCTTCCATCTGCTGGGGTAAAAGAACGTCAAAAAGATTCTACACAGAGAATGCAGTTGAGGAAAATTACAGCTATTAGGAGTACCAACTTCCGAACATTCGATTTCCCATAAAACAGCCATAGTGAGATTTCGCAAGTTGGTTCCTATCTTGAAAACAAGAGCTAATCTCAACTTTTTATGTTGATTTTCCTGTTTAGCGAGACAAAATACTTCGGAAATAACTATTTTTGAGCCCGAAACATTTTTGATGTTGGGTAGTGATTAATAATAACCGGTTATTATGAAAAATTGCCGAATTTATCATATTGACAGTAACATATATGTGAAAAGTTTTTTCATTCTTTGCGGATATACTGTTAAAAATAAGCAAATTAAACTTGTTCTATTTTGCAGTTTTTTAGACAAAACAATCTGTCTTCAGTACCACCCGCAATGTCAGATTAGTCAACTCATACGAAATACTTTAAAATTCCCCTCTCGTAGTTCTCTTTCGTTAGTATTACTGAGATAAGATTACAAACATGCTACAGAAAGGTCTCGAAAATGTCGACTAGAACTTGAATTTCTCCGAATTGATCTTCTATTTCTTTGCATTTGAAAGATAGAAAATACTTGAAATAAATGTGTTGTAGAAATGAAAACAAAGAGATTCTGCCTTCTTATAATTGTTTACAAAACGTTTCGAAAAGTTTTTCAAAGTTAAAAAATTCTAACCTCAATAGACAATTTAGTTTCTGTTTTATAATATAAATATAAGTACAATATTAAATCGTTACTTTCAGAAAGTCAGAAATTATATTAAATATGAAAATAATCCTGCTTTTATCCTGAAATATTGCTCATAATATACAGGGTGTCCCAAAAACATTTACCTCGTTTTTTGTTCCTCAAATATTGATCATAGACGTATATTATAAATTACAAAGTTACGTAAAATAATGTACAGAATTTTATGAAATTGATTAAAATTTTCAGGGGATTAAATTTGAAGAAATACAAAATTTAAAGTTTTATACAGCCCCGTACAAAAATTGACAAATGAGTCAAATGTGACCCATACACTAATTAGGTCATGTACAAAATTTCAGCATTTTATCATAAAATGTCGGAGCGACATGCTTAAACAAAGTTAGCGAGGGGTTAATCCTAAATTGTAATCATAGCTTTGTAATATTTGCGTAAAGTTATTATTTCTACATAGTTTAGATACTTTTGTACCAATAAATAGCACAATTATTATTTATTCATGCAATCATTGTTTTCTTTGGCAATTTGTCTACTACCCCTGAAACGCGATCCTTCGATATAATTTTTCGCCTTTGAGAACTCATATACATGCATCGAAAAGTGTTTTAAGTCTGCATTTACCTATTTTGAAATTTCATCAGCTTTTTATTATAAAATGCTGAAATTTTGTATATGGTTTTATGTATTGGGCGCTTTTTACTAATTGGGAAATTTTTTGTACGGTAGCCATATCAAAATTTTAATTTATTATTTCTTCAAATTTAATCCCCTGAAAATTTTAATCCCTTTCATAAAATTCTGTACTTTTTTTTAAAAAAATAACTTTGTAATTTATAATATACGTCTATGAGCAATATTTAAGGAATGAAAACCTAGGTCAATGTTTTTGGGACACCCTGTATTTTAGTGAAATTAAAAATGACAGTTTCTGAAAAGTTTATCAATATTTATATTTAGAGTTATTTTATTGATTTAATTTAATTTATATATATATTTCTTTTTTTACCTGTAATATGTGTTTATGTAATTTTTAATAAACCAAAAGCGCAGCCAAGTTGTTGAGACCTCTTTTCAACAGAATGGATTTTCAAAAGAAAGAAGCAGAAAGCACTTAAGTTTAGTGTAAAATTTACTGTTTGTTAACTTTAAAACACAAACGAGTTTTCAAAATATTTTGTTTATGCACAATAAAAAATTATAAATATATTTTAAAAAACTACTAGTACTATATTTTATTTTTTACTTCGAATAAAAATAATTGACGTTTTTAGTTTCATTTATTTACTTTCCAATATATATTTAAGAGAAATTTAGATTTGACAACTTGATTTTTAGTTAAATGATTATTAAGAAAAATACTTCTATAAATATTGTTTTTAAATAGAAATGTATTTTTAAAACTCTTTTTCTATGCATATTTCTGAAAATATATACTTATTAATGAAGTTTTAGAAAACTCAAAAGAAAGATTAAAGACTAGTTATTGTTAATTTCAATAATTATAGCATAAGATATTTATGAATAAAATTATTATTTACGAATGATATTTATTCATATTACCTATCAATATTATTGGGTTGTTCAGAAGTCCCTTCCGTTTGGGAAAACCAATTCGTACCGGAAAATTATGCCCATCAATTATTAGACATTAGATATTGGAATTAAAGTCTAATAATTAAATGATAGAATTTTTCGTTGCGAACCAACTTTCCCAAACGGAAAGATCTTTACAAGCAATTTTACTCTGCAATGCACAGTGTAGCTTATCTGCTACATCCCAATTCTTCCGCATGTATAAAATAGAACTTACATTTTTCAAAAACTGATTTTTGTATCTAATTGTATACATACATGTTTCACCACATAACTGTAAAGAATTGTTCCAAATTGCAATACGAAACTGATTGGTACAATTTATAGATTAATGTTATCTATGAAAAGTTGTGCATGTCCAATTACATTTTTTTAAAAGTTCATTTAAATATTAATTAAATGTTCGAAGTATGATCGCATTAAATTTTATTTAAAACAGACAGAAAATATCTCTCTTTGAATAAGTAATTAGCAAAAATTTTATTTTCCACATAAATAACAAGCATGATGCTAGTGACTTTTTTTATATGTTTTGAATTGATTTTTAATTATGCTGACCAAAAATGTGCTTAATTTGTGTAATCAATTTATCTGGTTACTGAATACTTTCATAAATGTCTTGTGATATTACAATTAATAATAGAACAGAAATGCTAAACGAAAATTAATAACATGGTACAGTTTTTAATAAAAAACGCTGTGAAATTTGATGTCTAAAAAGTTCAGTATAGATATCTGATGAAAAATAAAATTTTAATGATTTATTTTATTGTTTTATTGTTAAGTAAATCAATACTTTTGCTATTATGTTACCAATAAATAATAATAATAATAATAATTAAAGATATAAACGAATTATTTTTGAATATATTGAAAGCAGACCATACAACTTAAAACATTATAAATTTTCAAAATTAATGAAAAAATAATTCTGATTTCGAATTTAATAAGCATGCTGAACAAACACTGGAAAAGATAAGAACGAAAAATCATGCATCTGTCACAGATTATGAATCACTTTGCAATAACAACAGTAAATTATTAAGAAATTTCATTTTTTAACACAATTAAATAAAATTTCTAAATCAGCAATTTAAAAAAGATGTTATACTCATTACAAGTGCATGTAAACAAATTTCTTTCCATTTGCGGTAATGTGTAAGAATTCTGTCGTGTAGCTGGTTATATGATCATTTTAATTTATACACACCAAGAAATACACTAAAAATTAGATAAGTTTGAAAATACACATCACAGTGGAAAACACATTTCCAGCAATTTTCGATTACGGTCAGTCCTACAATTGAATTCTCTTGTACGACGCTGTAAATGAACGATATATGCTACACACTCCAAAATATATAAAAAAACATGTTGCACTGCATCTCATTACTTCTTTTTAATTTAATTATGTTTGAAGTCTCATAACACCATTAAAATGCACATAACCCATTTCCCCCGAATGGTCATATTTAATGGGATTCTTTGCGCGTCACCGTAAACGAAATATAACTGCTACTTTTTCTATACTCCTGAGAACTCAGGTTGTAGTCCTCTTCAGTGACGAATACCAATATCATAATGTTTCAAATATAACGTGAATAAAATACACCGTAAACAATTTTTCCCCATAGACCCTAATGTAACAGAATATTTTGTGTTATCTGAAAACGAACTGTAATTGCCAATATTATTCTTAATACCGAACATTCTATACTAAATTTCACTAACATGAAAAATACATGACAATCCGTGTATACTTGTAAGAGTTAGAGAACGAACAGACGACCAGACATCCAGATAGACAGACAGACACTCAAACCGAGTTCATGAAAAAAATTCAATTTTGTTGGAAAAAGGTTAAAAGTTTTTTTTTATTGCCATCTATGTGTTTTTGATACAGAAACCTTCTTAAATAGTTTTTTATTCTTAAGTTTCAAAACAACTCTAGTCTAATATGGTATTAAGCGGCTTGCAAAGATATTTATAAGCAAATAAGATTTAATATATTAGTAATATTATAAACTTAGCCAGTCTTACTGAGAACGTAATTTTAATTAAAAAAAGAATTTTAGTTTGAAACTTATACTTAAAAACTACAATTATTATCTGTTAAAATAATTCACACCATAAAGTCTCTCAAATCATTGAACATCTTTAAAATTAAATTCCGTAATCGAAAAAATATATATATATAGAAGTATCTAAGTATCTCTATTAAATATATTAAAATATGCTTTTGGAAATTAAACGGAAAAAAATTGAATATAAAAAGTTGTTGAAAGATTAAACTTCAAATATTGACTTCTAAAAATCATGATTTATATTCATTTTACTAATTCTTTTTAAGGATTAGAAATAAACATTTTTTTTTGTATTTTTTACTTAGAGAATCTTTTTAATTCTATAAATGAGTATGTCTATTACTTCAATGTAGGTTTCACACAAAGATTTATCTTTAATTTTCGTTTTTGAATAGATTTTTTTAAATTTAAATATTTGCATTTAATTAATGAATTCTTGGTATCAAATTTCCCAACATTTACTAAAACATTATTTTTCATTTAAAATAAATGAATATATCAAATGAAAATGTAAACGAATAACTAATAATTAAAAAAAAAGCTGTAAAGAATGACATATTTCTTGAAATTATGTGAAAATATTTTTTTTTTTTTAGTTTGTTTCCTTTTGAAAATTTACTTTCAGGAAGTTTAAAAGAACTATCTTTCATTAGATTTAAATATAATGTGAATATTATTCGTTTAACATTTTAAAGAATACCGAAATTATAAAAAGTACTTCAAGATTAAAAGCCTTTTATTTCGGCTATCAACTAAGTTTAAGATTAGTTAAATATAAATTTTAAATTGATGTTTTTATTAAAAGAAACACGGATGGATCACTGTAAAATTAAATTTTATGTATGAAGTACTAACATTTCATTAGCATATATGTAAATAATTTCAAATACTTTTTGCTACTTAGAAGATCTTTAAAAAATTTCCCCCAAAATTTGTAAATGAAAAAATATATGAAGCAACCGATTTATTGTGTATTGTTTTATCTTAACAAAAAAAGAAAAAAAAAACCTACATAACACATAAACTAGAAAATAGTTACCGGAATACTATATATATTTTTCTTTTCTTAAGGCAAGTTGGATACGTAATTTTTTTCATAAAAAATTCGCGTTACAGAATTAAAACTGGACAACAACGAAACCACCGATCTCATATCGTCGATGGAATCGTCGAAACTGTGCAACACTACTTGCAGCATCGCATATGAAGCGTTGCGGATGTTTCGGGCGAATTCGACAAATAATATTTTTAAGCTTAACATGGGAGACTAGTAGATTGGGAATAATTTTCATACAACAGTCCAATCCGCTTATAATATTCTGAAATTTCCTTTAGACTACAATCTAAGCTGCTGATATTAAAGATGTTTATGCATTACTTATACATTTTAAACTGGTTGTTGCTCGACACCTGTGCTTTGCGATTTCGCCACTAATATACTCATCACATCATATAAAGAATCTCATCGTTTAAAAGCGCAGTCTCTGAAAAAGCAAGCTATTTGTTAGAAAAAAACTTTAAAGAGATGTAAAAGGTCAAGTGTCAAATATTTTCTTTCTTTTTTTATTAATGCTTCCTGAACGACGGTAATGGTATGCCAAGTCTTGAATTCACAGGGAAAAGGAAAGAGTTCTATTTGGTGAGTTGTTACAGGGGAAGAAGTCTAACTTGATCTCTAGTTTTCCCATATAATTTATTTCCGTGCCAGAATTGCAATAATCTTCCGGCTTCGTACCTCTCTCTTACCAACCGAACTCCCAGCGTCAAGACTCTCAACGCCACTGATTTTATATGAAAGGTTTGTGTCACTCTAATGTAATCTCAGAAAAGGAGTTCCCATAAGAGGTCATCCTTCTAACAATTGAACATGCCCAATAATGCATTGTTTGGATGCAAAAAGGTGCTTTAAATTTTTTGTTTAAATTCTGCCAAGGTTACCAGACGTCCTGGAAAAACAAGATATTTTTAAGCGTCTCCACAGCCAAAAGTCGAACGAGATGGCCAGATTATCGTAAACTGATTACTCTATGACTAGAGAACGTTGCTGAAGAAACAATATTACAGTTATGGGTGTTCATTGTTCTACTGAGGTGGAAACGGGTCTCAACGCTCCACAGAATCTTACATGGACATAATGCAAACAGTTCAACTATTCAACTTATATTTTTTTCCCTATTTTCTATTGTGCAGCGTCATCTATCGGTGTTTCAGGAACTAATTTTTTTTCGTGTAATCCGTTTTCTCATGTCGTGAATAGTATGCGTACAAAATTTGAAGCCTTTACACTGAGTAATTTGATATTTAGGGAGACCAGAGTAGGGGTTTTTTATTCTGGCCACCAGGTATATTAAGGTTCTTTGGTGGTAACTGTTTCAAGTACGTTTTCATGATTTTATATTATTACAATCAGAACGAAATCTTATTGAGATTCATTGTAATACGTTATTTAATGAAAACAGCACGGGAATCATCTATAATTCTTTTACAGAACTATAAAACAATTATGCGTTACCTATCTACGGAAATTTTTAGTAGTGCGTTTAAATTCTACTATACCCTTTTCAATGGAGCTAAATTTTAATATAGTATAATTTAGTATATAAAACATATAGTTCTTATACAAGAATATTAAGATATTTTGCAGTTTTATTTTCAAAATAAAGCTAAACTACCTAATTAGGATATATAGCATAGGTTTTGTAGTTTATATACATGGACGCTCAAAAAGAAACAGAATATATTAACATCTATAGGCAGTCATTGATAGAAATGCTTTTCATGTACTATAAATTAAACATATTAATATTTAAATGTACTTTTCGCACATTTAAAATACGTTCATGACTCGTGTTTTTCCTCATGACTCATATTTTGACTCATTCAATGACTCTTGTTTTTCATGTTATCATTATTATTTCATTTATATTTAATAATATAATGCTTTGAAAATGAACTGCTGATTTAAAAAATATCGAAGCAATAACAAGGTTAAGGATCTTATTTTTTATTTATAGTATAAACGCTTCTCAAGCATTTTCCCTGATCATTTTTTTCTAGATATAATATTATTCATTATTTTGTAAGGCAAGTCTGTTGTTAAAAAATTATATACACTCTAAAATGTAATGATTTCTATAAGCACAGAGAAAATGTTATTTAATTTTTTTTTATATTACAAGGGAATATTTAAAAAAACATATTTATTCACTAAATAATAAAAGTTGTATTGCTTTGTAATTTCTTCCTAACGTGTTTTAAATTACTTAAGAGCTACATAGTATTTTCCCGCCACTTTATTGGGCAACAAGCATTATTATTACAACATTCTACTTAAGATGAAAATGACACACCACTCTTATTAAAACGTTCCACCAGTCGTTTAATTTTATCAAAATGTTTTTTAAATGAAATATTATTTTTTTTTATTAAAAGACAATTTATCGTCATTAACGGTACATTTAAGTGATGATAAGTTCAGTGGAACATTTAAGTGATAATATTTGAAATCTGTACCATAAGTATTGATTAATAAAATACAATTGCGTTTACGAAAAGAAAGGAAGAATAAAATATACATATTTACTTAGAATATCTTTTTTTTAAATAATTAAACTGAAAAATTTAAAAAGAATATTTTCTGTTAAAATATTACTATTTTCTAGTTAAGAAGGAATGCATCTTATAATACACGTTTTTCTAAAAAAATAATTAAAAATTAGTACAAAATGAAAATGTATTTAGAAGAAAACCGTATTTAAAAAAAAAAAAAAAATACATATATTGTTAAAACAACGTCACGATACATTCAAATGCAAGGTGGTCATAAAATTATTTTCCAATATAAGAAGACCTAGCTACCATGTAATTCAAAGAATCGGTATACTATTTGAGATGTTGGTATATTAATTCGTAAGCTCGACAATGATGGGAATAACAATAGAGAACTCATGGTTATGGTTAAAGTGAAAAGTTTAAAATTTCCAATACCAACACCCATTTTTCTCATTGCAAATTGATGTTTCCGGTAAACAGCCACAAAAGGGCAGCTAACGGCATTTGTGCCACACGAAATTGCGACTTAAAACAAACGAAAAAAAAGCAGTGAGAACACCAAATGAATACACACAGGCAATAAGAAATAAAAATCAATTTAGTAGGATTACTAAATTTCCAAGTGTCTGCCTTAACAGATGGTGGCATTTTGCATGCCATTGATTGGGGGATAAAATAAATCACAATATGAAAGCAATACAGAATGTCACATTTAATGGTGTTTGCTCTTCCTGCCATGCGCAGTTAGCGGATTAAACCTGAACTTTGAATTTCAAATAATTTAAGCGACAGAAACTCACTTAGGTGGCCTTCTAGTAACCCTGGCGACAAAGAAAATACGAAATGGTGTTAGATGACAATGCCACTATAGTGTTTTTGAAGCACACATGAAACATCAATTGGTTACCGTTTGTTTTATGTCACAGATTCTAATGATATAAGGTAACGCTTCAATGTCTTTTTTTTTTTATAACTGTAAGAATTACTTTGCGATGAAAGAAGAGTAGGTGCTGCCATTTGAATTTTTCAAATTATAACTGTAATTGTGATATCTCGATTTTTTTCACCGCAATCCCGTATCAAACTTTAAAATACTCATATTCAAAACAACATCTCTCTTGCTTAAATGATACAATTTCTCTTCTAAATGGGCCATGTATATTTCCACCCTGTATATGTGAAAGTATATTTTTCAATTTCATATACTAAGAGTATTTTTTAAATTAGTTTAATCTGTTATATATACTATGGTACTTAGAAAAATTAAATAAATTTGGAAACTTTCAGAATACATTTTCAATGTAATATTCCAAGAACATTTATATTTTATGTTTGTAAGGGAAAAACTTTTAAAATTTTCCTCGTTCAAACCTGAAAAATCATTTATCATTGAAATGTTTTCCAGGAAAATAGAACTTGGAAAAGAAATCAGAAATTTCTGATTTTATATTTACTTTTTTTTTATCGTTGACTAGTTAAATAAAATATTTCAGAATGGGAGAAAACTTTAATGTTATTTATGATTTAGCAGTCTGCATTATTTTGTCCGAATAAGATTTATTCAATATTGGTGTCGATTATGATATTTCCAATCAATATGCTGACTAACCATTTATAATAAACTTGTTAGATATAAGGTAAAGATATTTTGTAATATTAAATATTAGAGTATTGTTTAAGTATCTATTTGTATTTTAACGATGTCGGTATATGCACGTGTACGTATTAACTCATTTTTTGTGAGAGTATGAAGGAAATTTTATCGCGAAATATGGTATGTAATTTGACGATAATATAAATTTTCTCGAATGTGCCGTTAAAAATTGTACGAAATTTAAAGTCTAACATGATATAAATTATGTTAGAATATATATATAATTAATGTAATGCGTTTACATTTCCTTACATAAATATAGTTTATTGGAATAAAAGTATTAATCTTCTCTAGACAAACATTGATAATAACATGATAATATACATAATGAAATATGGTAATTATGTATGTAAATTGGCAAAAATGTAAATGTTCTTTAATGTGCCGTTAAAATTGCAGTTAAATTTAAAATCTAACATAATGTAAATTATATTAGCATATATCTATTATTAATATAGTACATTTAAATTTCATTTTATAAATATAGTTTATTGGAATAGAAGTAGTAATCTTCTCGTGCCAAATTTTGATAATAACATGATGATATGCATGATGAACTATCGTTGTTGTAGATGTGAGTGCTTTTTGGAGAAAATGCTTTGTAAATACAAGAAAATGACTAAATAGTATAATAAATATACAGTATAGATAAAGATTTCTTAAATATTTAATAGTTCTTCGGATTTAACTGATTACCATTGTAACATCGCAGTAGCGGGAGGTGATAAAAAAAAAACCAGCCTTTGTCACGAATGAGACATCGCATAATGTTCATTAGACGTTTCTGTGACATTCCATCGCTGGCTTTTTTCACATTTTTAACTCTTTGAATCCATTATGTTAACGTAATCAGTGCTTCACTGGATAATTTTACAAAGTACATACAGTTCTTGAATTTAAGTATCATTTTTTCCGAAACGTAATACTGATAGTATTTTGATGACAGAAATTTTGCGATTACCGTAATTTCTGGTATACAACCCGCGGTTCAAGTAAATTGGCCTCGGACCAAAAATTTTATTTAATAAAATGTAACACGTTAATAGTTGGTACTTATTTGATTTTACTTAATAAATAAAATTTCTGGTTCGAAACCGATTTATTTGAGACGTGGGTTATATACCAGAAATTACAGTGAGTAAGACAATAATTACTAAATTAAATTTTGTTCTTAAATTGAAAATAGTCATATTCAAAGATCATACAATGTCTGTGTATCTACACAGAGAAACAACTGTTACTTTTAAACAGTAGTTCTCCTTTCATTTGTGTCTTGACACAATTTTATTTATGAATTTTATCTCATTATTTATGCGTGTTACCTCCGGCGATGTTCGCTTACGACAATTATGTACGATTTATCGTTTTTATTTCGGTGAATGAAAAATCGTCTATGCCAATAAAATCCTCGACCGTAAATGTTTTAGACACTATTTGAAAATTTCTCGAAAGCTTCTTTGCCAGATATCAATAGTTTTAAAATTTTAAAATTAAAAGTTTAATCATGAAAACAATAATAAAGTAAAAAAAAAGTAATACAATTAAAAATCTGTGTAGTAATTGATACTATACGTGACTATTAATTAGTTTATTTACAAAATGAAATGATATTGCGTGACTTGTGGGACTATAGGGGCTGACACAATTTTATTACTTCGACCCCCTTTGAAAGAGATCAGTAAATTATAATGGTTTAAATGTGTTATACTAAAGGTCATGTATTTTTCAAGTGTCATTGCAATATACTGAATACTTTTTAAAGATAGCAGTTTATTCCGTTTCTGACACATTGCTCACTTATTTGTTTTAAATTTCATGATTCTAAAGTTATAAAACACTGTTCCAACTCAAAGAACTTTAGTTATAACATTAGATTCTTTCGTATGGTATTTTAATTGTTGTAAAACAAAACATTTTACATATTTTAATATTTGCTGGGAAACATGGAAAATCTAACAAATAATTTCATTTTTGTCAGTTCTTAAAACTAAAAAAATGAGCGCAAATAAAATTTAATACAAGTTAAATGAATGAATTGCATAAAACGGTTTTAATGACTTGCTTAAAACTTCATTAAAATTAATTAATATAAATTATTTATATTTAATGTGTTTTAGCAATCGAGATTTTTTCTAATAATTGAAAACAAAGAAACAAATTATGTAAAATGTATCAAAAGATAGATAAAATATATTCTAAAGATTTTTTAAAAGCAAATATTAAGTTCAAAATTTCTAATTTTGAGTTTACTGTAAAGAAAAAAAAAATTATCGAATAAATCACAAAACAAAAAAAAAATGTGATTATTTCTAATACATTGAGACGACAATTAGCTCAATTCGTTTATGACTCTCTTCGAATGATTAAAACTATTTTTTTAAATATTCTAATGCTAATAATCTAGCAAATAATTTAAATAAGAAAATGCTAGAAAATAAGGAATTGTGGAAATTGCTTAAAGTTTTCAGAATCTTTTTAAACAATAGTCTCTTAACAATATAATCCTCTAATAAGAAAAATTAACTTGGAAAGAAATACTTGGAAAGACGTACTACAAAACTATGGATAATATGGTAATTATCGAAGCAGTAAAATGTAATTATTGTCATTGTGACCTGTTTGAAACTGTAAATGTAATTAGAAAAACATTCTAAAGCGATCAGCTATGTGGAAAATTATTTTGTTTCTTAATTATCTTATTTAAAATTTTAATATGATTGTAAAAATACTACCACCAGATTTAATAACTTTAGTTTTACGTGTGATAGAAAGATTATGTTAAGAGATTAAATAAAACTTTTTTAACAACAAATACTTGTCAAGAACAAAATTTAACCTGGGATTAAATTTTCTTATTTTAAATTTTTCTGAAAGAAGAGTAAGAATCTAATTATTATTGATGGAGTTATAACCTACTAAACTTTAATTTATTGCGCCTCAGATTAATTAGTCTGATTACATACTTGATAAAATTTGAGTAAGTCTAAATTTAAATGCACTTCTTAAAACATTCTAATGAAATTAACTTTGTTGGAAATAAACAGACTTTTGCCTTCATTAGAATTAAGAAGTTAAATGTTGTCAATGATATATTAAATATATATATAAAATATATATTAAAATGCTTTTATTAAAATGCTTAACTATTAAAATGCTTTTTTAAGAAGCACATTCTTTTCTGAAAAAATCAAAAATACAACAAAAAAAAATGCAACAATAAAATAAATGCAGTAATAAAAATGCAACTATAAAAATTGCATCTGTGAAGTTTTACACTAAAATAAGCTAAAAATACCTAACGATAGTAATAAACATTTAAGAATGCAATTAATTAACAAGACGGTATTTAAATTCCTCTATCAAATTGCATAAGTAGCAAATGAACAAACATTTAAAACAGCGCAGATAGGTGAACTGTATATTCTTAGCTGTAAAAAGTTCTAACTGATGTTTTATATGGGTGTACTATTTCTCAAATGGTGCTTTTTTCACAACAGAAATTGCCATAGTGTTCGATATGATAATAAAAGTGGTCGATAATTTGCCGTGCTAGATATGCGAATCGATAGAAAACAAGTAATTCAATATCATCTTTTCTCAGAAAAGGCTAAAATGCAGAAAAATCTGTCGGACTTGCACTCTGACATGATGTTATGCCACAGTTGATATTGGGTATGTGGTAAAAATATTAACAGATCGTGAAATAAAATATTTCATTGCTGTACATATTTTTGTACAGTAATATAGATATACATAGAAATTCATATGCTTCTTCTGTTTTTCATACACACACGTACACAACATGCGGGCCTAACTGTGCCCAAAGATTGGCAAAAGATAGAGACAAATATAAGTCTTAAAATATACCACCATTTTCCACAGTATTTAAAAATATCAAATGTAATTCACATGATAAACTTACTGAATTGTCAGTAGATTCAGAAGCTAAGGCACATTTAAAAAATATCACTTTAAGTTCCTTTTAAACGACTATAAATAGTGTACAAAAATTCTTGAAATCATCTGAATTAGTTCCCATTTTTACGTGTAGTTCCAAATGCAAATATAGTTAGATCTGATTTTTGCCATGTTAATTCTGTACGATGGAAACAAAGAAATAATTTATATATTGAATTTTGTGAGGAATAAAAGTTGAAACTTGAGGATTGGACGAAATCCACATTCGTAATCTTTTAATGAATCACGTAGCCGTATCCATCACATAGACAATATCGATCAAATTTAGAAAATTGTTAAAAGTGTCATCTTAATGCATTTGATTACATATAAATATATTAAACATACCAGCTGAACTGAGCTTGCCGCAGTACATACATAGTACATACATTTTGGAGTACAGAACATAGGAAAAATCATTTTTTATTGAAAATTTTAATGTCTCTTTTTACATTTAATATATATTTTTACGTTTAGCATATTTTTATTTAGATTGTTGAATACCAGAAAACAATTTTATAAGAAAATTAACAATAAAGTTTTGAAATTTATAACAAATAATTTATAAGTTCCAAAAAAGTGAAATGTATTTTTAGGGCGTTGCTATTATTTGCACAGACATGTGTTTTTATAATATAGATACAATAAAAACAATAAATAATCTAGAAATGTCACAAATGATTTCATTTATTGTTTCACTATATTCAGTAAATAATAATCTATTGGGTGTTGACTAAAAATTCAGAAACTCTTGAATGAATCAAAAGTTAAAGAAAAAAATGGCAATCCATTCTCTAGTAGATGGAATGGAAATAACTTACCTAATTCGCATCGGATGTAGACTTTAGCACTCCAAATACGTACATATTATCTATGCAAAATCGATAAATAGAGAAGCATAAATTAGCTACAGAAAGAAATTAAAAATATATGAAAATTGAAACAGCACTAAATTTTGAATTTGTGATTTATCTTTTATATGCAACAACAACAAAAAAATCTTTAAGTTATTTCTTTTAATAATATATATATCGTAGGGATGAGTAATGAATCTTTAAGTTATTTATTTTAATAATATATATATAGTAGGGAATATGATTTTCCAAACCTTTCCATATCTCAAGATAATAAGAAAATTAAAAGTTTGGAAAATTTTATTAGTAGAAAGTTTTATCTAATAAATATCACACTAACTGCATTTTTTACTTAGTGGAAACGTATAAAATCAAAAATAATTTCATATTTTTGCTTTAAAATTGCTCTGAGTATGAAAAATATTCTATGTAACATGTTTTAGTTCCGGCTCATTTGATTTTTCAAATATTTTCAAACCGACTTGAGCTTAAAAACAGTCTGAAAAAAATTATTTTAAAATACTTTTTAAGAAAACAATTGAGGTCATTTACTGAAACCTTAAATGCAGAACATTCTAATTTTTCCAACACGTTAATTTTGTAAATAGTTATTTGGCATTAGTGCGCTAAAGTTATTTAAAGCTTAAAAAATTGCGTTTATTGAATAACATCTTTGAAAAAACGATGCAACCTCTATAGAAAATATTTAATTAAAGTAAATATGATACGTATCCTAAAATAAAGAAAGAACAAGTAATCTAATTTCATAAACGTGTTTAATTTTTTAACTGTAAATAATATTAAGCATTTTCTTTATTATTCTAGGAAAGGATTCATATTATTAAAAAAAAAAAAAATAGATAGAAATAAGATAAAATGCTGATGATAAAGATTGTAAAATTCAGAAGTGTTCTGAAATATTTTTAACATGCCATAAATGATAAAGTTACGGCGAAATTTAATGTTCTTGTTCATGGTAATAAATTTTTAAATTTCATTAAAGATCTAAACATCAGTAAAAAGATTCTCTACAAATCTTAAAAGGGCTTAGATTACACAGAATATCCATAAAATTAATGTATCGTATCTTTAAAACTGTAAATTTGTCAAGGTAGTTTAAAAGAAAATTTTCATATTTCAAAAGCGGTCGAATAATAAAAAAAAATACAAAGTAGCAAGAAATAATCCTTCTTTCCAAAAATATTCTAAATTTATTTAAATAATTATTGCGAAAATTATTCTTCATACTAGAATAGTTGCTTTATTCACTGAACTTAAGAAAATAACCTTCCTTCAACAACTTAGAACTCAATTGCTGGATTTTATTTAAATTTTTGCCATAAAGATTTCAATTTAAGTAAAGTAGTTAAAAGTAATTTTAAAAGTTGTTTACGTAAAAGTGTTTTAATGAAGGATATATTTTAAGTGTTTCTGAATAATAATTTAAAAAAGAGAGAATAGTTTATCATTTTAGGTTTAGAATATGTCAGGCAAAACTGTATGTGTAATAAATATATTATTACTATTTTTTATGATTTATAACTATATAATTGATTGAACTATTTATCAAAGAAATAACAGGATTTTATATTCTTTTTGGAGATGATGCATAAATTTGAAAGAAAAACTAGAACATTAATCAGATATAGATTAAAAAAAAAATTCCTTATACTGCTTCAACTGATTATTGTTTTTATATACATTACGAAAGATTTTGGTGTAAATTGCAGAAAGCTTGGAATTCTATTATATTAGCATCAGATCATATGAAAAAGAAATGTAAATTTTATTTTCTGTATTTTTTTCTTGGGCCAGGATTTATTATAAAGCAAAACCTTAGCCCCCTAAAAAAACTATTTGTATTTTTTAATCACTATATTTAAAATATAATATATATATATATATATATATACAATGCAATATTGTGTCACAAGTAATTCACGTAAACTTACATGAACCCTCTAAAAACGACATTTTCAAAGCTGAGCAAAAAATACTCAAATCTGAATATGTCGCATAGTCAAAATGGCTCCGAATCATAATTACTCAAGTTTGAAACATGTATATACTCATTTCTGAAAACATACACATACTCAAGAATAAAACATCTTGTGCTCATATTTGAGTATGCCCATGTCTCAAAAATTAGTATGAACTAACTATTATGAACTAACTATATTTCTATGGGCTCATTTTTGAGTATTTCCATGCTTCAAAAATGAGTTTGAACTGATTCTAATCATTTTTGAGCATGTCCGTGTTTCAAAAATGAGTATGAACTGATCTCTATGTGCTCAGTTTTGAGTATGTCCATGTTTCAATATTGTGAGTATTTCTGGTATTTCAGAATTTAAAGCATTGGGTCGTCGTATTTGAAATAAAAAGTTTCATAACAAAAAGAAAACATCGATTTACTCAGATTTGAAAGTGTTATTTTTCTCAGTGAAAACTAACAAATAGACAGACAAATAAAAATGTATCTTTTTCATTTGAGACTATGGTTTTAAGATAAATTAGCAGTCAGATGCAAATTCTTTTCTCCAATGTGCCATTTCAGGTTATCTAATCTTTCCATTCCATCTTCTGCCGTAAAACGTATGTTTTTTTTTTTCAACTTATCATCAGAAAATTGAAATTTGTTATTTCTTTCCGATGCATTCATTACTTAAATGACGATTTAGTATGTTTAACTGACGAATTATCTCTTAAATATATAATTTTCAATAATAAAAATTTAAATATTTTGACAATGCGTTAGCAACGCCAAAAGTTAAAATTTCTATATCTTAGAAATCTATTTTTTAATTAGCCAAAAAAAAAAAAATACTAAAGATATGCACATACTAAAGATATGCACACAGAAAAACTAAAAAAAAAAAAATTATTTTTTTGGTGAGAAATTTTGAAAAAAAGCAAATGATTTCTATTTTTATAAGTTTAACTTCGCGGGGGGGGGGGGTATGCGGTTAACGGACTAATCAAATATTTGGATGAACGGATCTGCAAAGAAACCGAAGTCTTGAATATTTTTCAGATCCCTTGGCAATTACAAATTAAAAAAAAATAAATCTTCATAAAACATATGTATATTTGTTCTAGAAAATGGAATAAAAATATTCTACAAAAATAAATCGAATTATTGCTTGCACAAACACAGAAATTACTTTTCTTTGTTAAACAAATATTTCCTTTTTTTAAAATGTTTTGAAAATAGTTTTTTTTTTTTTTTTTGAAAATATTGAATATAGTTTAATAGCGAGTTAGGTGATAGAGAAAAAAGATAAAGGCATTTAGGCGATACATATATATTCACAGAGTATGGTAAAATAGATATCGGTTCAAATGTGCATAAGGCAACACTATCTTATTAAAATAAATATATGAGTAATATATTTTTGTAATGGAATATCTAAAAGACTAAAAATACACTGATATAAAAAAAAAACTATTTCCGTATCTACCAAAACTTTACGAAAATGTAATATAAATTCGAGTTAGACATGTGTTCTATTATTTTTAGAATCCAACAAATTTTTGAGATTTAAAGAATTTCTGAGCATAAGCTGCCTTTGCTGCCTATTAAAAAAAAAAAAAAAAAAAAAAAAAAAATTCAGAAAAAGAAAACTAAAAGGGAAGTGTATTTGATATAGTTTTTATAGCCTTTTAATCAGATATTTCAACACGAAATATCAGTTTTTAGGATGATATAAATTCTTAAGTAAATATTTTCATGGTAAATTAACTGTATCAACATTAATAATAACATTAACACTATATTTCTATTCTTGAATTATTGAATGTAGACATTCTGTTACGCAGCTGAAAATGTTTACTTGAGAATTGATAGCAGCCTAAAAATTCTGATTTTCTTATTTAATAAAAGATATGAATTATTACTTACTACTCAGCATATAACCAACAGAGTGAAAAAATCATCAGACTGGGGATAGAACCTTTGGTATTACCTATCAATCCTCTACCATTTGGAGCTATCCAGACAACATCCAGTCTAGCAGTTTTGCACTCTTATGTATTGGCATGGCTACGATATATTCTGTTGAGAAAACTGATTCATACAATCTTAAAAAATAGTAGGAAAGTTTCATGTTAGCTTTCTTTTCGAAACGGAAACATATTTCAGAAATATATTTTAAATTTCAAAAAATTATTATTTTGTGAGGATTTTGAAGAAAAAAAAAAGTTTTTTGGAATCATGGATAATTAGGAAGAGGTTATATTTTATTTTCGTAAAGTTTTGTTTGATCCAAAAATATTTATCTTTTTTTACAGTGTAGAATTCCTGTGAGCCGGACACTTTCTCGATTTTCATACCAGCCTTCGGCTTCGGGCTCAAAGAGAAAATTTTGATTTATTCGCACATTGAAAAAATGAAAAAAAAATGACTTGCTATTTGAGAAACAAGAGTATAGTTTATGCTTCTTAAAGCGGTTTACAATCCTTTAAAAATCATTTTGAAAAACACTTGAATTGCTTTTAGTTTGAAGTCCTTTTGCTCAATTACTGGTAAACAGAACTCATGTTTTTTTTGCCATATTTTAAAAGAATAAGCATTTTGACTTTCGTAGATTTCTACCAGTGGTTGGGTATAAACAACAAATTTGCTATTTTAAACCAATTTCAAGGGCATAAAAAGTCACGAAATATTGTCATGTGGAAGTATTTAAGATTTCTTCTTATTTTTATGTAAGATGAGATTTTTAAATAAAAAAAAATAATCTTCAAACAACTTTAAAATATTATTAAAAATTTCCCAATATGTACTTCTGGTATAGGGTTCGGCTCTGATAAGACAAAATTTTTCGGGCTCGGGACTTCAAAAAATGAATAAGAACTCGCCTCTTATGTATGTTACAAAATTTATTGGAAATGCATAACATATAATACTGAATGAAAAAATTCTAATTGATCTGAAATGAAGATATAATTGTTTAAACAAAAATTCATTTGTGATTTCTTTTTATTGTAAATATGTTTTAAACATCCAGAAACTGTCTCGGTTATTTCATCTCCAATTTTCGCGAATTTGACATGATAATAACGACCTGCGGCATTTGGATATATTATTGAAATTTCTGACATCATGCTCACTTTTTAACGTGTTTAACAACAAGAATAATTCTTACTTTATATTTAATATCTACAATAAAAGTACTCTTGTTCTGTAAAAGATGTAATATGATTTTAATATAAAATATTAAAAGAATCTCAGGGTGCGTACGCCTCAGGGAATTCGGGGATTTTACGAGTTTGAATACCAGATATTTCATAAAGTAATTGTCATAATGTATATATACAGAATTTTTTCCATTATAAGGCAAAAAGTATTTTACTAAAATTCTGGTATTCATACACTAGTGCGTACGAACCCTGAATCTACTTTTAAATGCACAACTAAATTTATATGACGATATCATTAAACTTTCAATAAGCATTAGAAAAGTTTATGATCTTTGCATTATGCATTTTTTCCTTTCTCACATATATATGCTAAACATGACTTTTAACTCATTTTTTATAAATGTCGATATATATATTATAATATTATAATGAAGTTATTCAATATGAATGTAAATACAGGTTGTGTAGAATGCTTGCATACAAAAAAGGTGAGAGGAACATATTCTGCTTGAATAGTATGTATGACGGATCTAGTTTTGTTAACTAAGTCATTTTGATAAACGGAGACACAGAATGATCAGAATCTGGAAATGAATGGCTGTATGTTTAACTGAAAGTTCGTGTTACAACCACATTTATAGCAGAATCGAATAAGGATCTACAAAAAAGTGAATTTCTCGGAAAATGAATTCCCGTTAGCGATATCTATTGGTCACTTTTTAAACATTTCTTGATGATCAGAAAATGATAATGCTGTTATTGAATACATCATTTCTGAAATAATATTTGTTTCATTTTTATGGATTTGTAAAGAACATATAAACCGAAGTAGCATAAAACAGTTGAGCCAACTTTTGTAAATTTTTGGATTATTGTCGTTCCGTCTTGGGCTACAGTAAGAAATGTCCGCCTTGCTGTACCATTAACCAACGAACCATTTGCCAAAAAAGATTCATCAGTGGTTTTAGACTTCGCTGTTCAGAATTCTGCTCAGACACGCTCCAAATTAGAAATTCCATTTCTAAATCATTTTCCAACCTTATCATTCTCATAGCTGCCAACATTTACACTTTTTGTTAGAACTAAAATCTAAAAGAAATTCTCTATTTCATTAATCACGGATTATTACGATTAGATAAGGTACAATTTACTAATTTAAATTGTAGTGGTGAGAAATAAAGTTGGCAGCTATGCATTCCCAATTCTATCATTGGCTAACGATTACCACAAACTGCCAAAGATGGGCCAACAGATTGTTTTACTTGGAATCTTTCTGCCTTCAACATTTGAAATTCTATCTTCAACATTTACCCCTTAAACATTTACTAATTGTTAAGGTACACTATTCTCTCATCGGTCATATATTCAAATGGTTTTTATAGAACTAATTTTACTATAGAACTAATTTTTAATGAAACTCAACATAAAGGTGAAAAAGTAATTTTAAGAAAAACGTATTTCTGAGTATTATTTTTCTATTAGGCTCAAAAACACCTATTTTTTACATTAATACATTTAAAGTTAAAGGAAATTATACACATTAGTTTATAAAAACTGATAAAGAAATAATTTTTTTTATATCCGTTTATATGCAATAAAAACCTTTCCATATCATTTTCGATTATACTGATAAAACAATTCAATCGAATTGCCCGCCTTCTTTTTTATCTTTTGATTAAATTTCATCTAAAGTTGTAAGACCGTCTTTAAATCCAAATCACGTTTGTTGCAATCCTGATTCAATTTTAGTTAAGCCCGTTAAAGTACTTGAACTTAAGAAATTGATCTGACATGAAAAAGACGTGTAGCTATTTTTGTAGTTAACTTAGTTGAAAAAATAGACTAAGAAAACTATTTATTTTTAATTCGAAGATTTCCAAACCGACAAAGACAATTCCTTAGTTTGACTTTCTTAGTTTCAACTATTGGAAAAATATTTTCACATACAAAAATGTATACAGAGTGACATTTCTTATCCGTTACCAATAAATAAATTCTAAAATTTAGTTTTAAAGGCAAATTTACAAATCCAAGAATATTTCAAATGTTGAATAATCCATACAGGTGAATCATCATATAAAAATTCTTTACATAAAATTAGCTTTTAAAATTTACGAAATTTAAATTTCTGTGCCTCTCTGGATCCTATGTTTTATTTCAAAACTTTTAAAAATGTAAACATAAATAAATTGTAACAATTCCATTCTTCTACGACCTGAAATTGTGATACATTATTTTTTGTGAATTTTCGTAGTTTCTAGCATTAAAAATGGTAAAACGTGTTTTTAGTACCATAAAATGCTAAAAATTATTAAAATTCAAAGTATCGTATTTCAGTTCGTTTTGGTCATACAAACATAGAATTTTTCTGTTTTACTTGTTAGAGCACGGAGAAAATTTCCTTAAATGTATCTTATACGATCCAAGGACTGTTAAGAAATTTAAATTGAGCAATTTTTTTTTAAATATAACTATTTTGACGTAATCGGATTTTGAAATGATGAAGAAAAATTTTTGAAACATTTGTTCACTGAGAACAATGACACTTTCAAATCTCAGTAAATCAATGTTTTCATTTTGTTATGAAACTTTTTATTTCAGATATGACGCCCCAATGCTTTCAATTCTGAAATACCAGAAATACTCAGAATATTGAAACATGGACATACTCAAAACTAAGCACATATATGTGAGTTCATACTTATTTTTGAAACATGGACATACTCAAAAATGATTAGGATAAATTCAAACTGACTTTTAAGACATGGACATACTCAAAAATGCGCACATAGAGGTCAATTCATGCTCATTTTTGAAACATGGATATACTCAAATATGAGCATATGATGTTTTATTCTTAAGTGTGTGCCTGTTTTCAGAAATGTGAATATACATGTTTTAAACTTCAGTGAATTTGATTCGGAGCCATTTTTGACTATGCGACATACTCAGATTTGAGTATTTTTCGCTCAGTTTTTAAAATTTCGTTTTCAGAGTGATTGCAATTGAAACTATGCCTCTTGATTTAACAGCTTAAACATTATATATTGGTCAACTATAACATGGGACAAGTAATATATATAATTATATTCTTCCATATGAAAAAAATGTTTTCAATTATTTAACACTAAGAAAGATTTAAACTAAGGAATTTACTTCGTCGTGTCGGAAATCTATGAGTATGTCTTATAATATATTTTAGTAACTTAGTAATCTTATGAATGCTGAAGAATGTTTATCTCTCTCTGTATGTGTGCGTGTGTAATTTTTTCATAATCAAAAATCCAGTTTTTTTAAAACTACTGCATAGACATTCCACATTGTTATTTATTTCAAAAAATGAAAGCTTCGTGGATAACACAGAATGAATTTCGTTTTTCTAAATATGAAATTAATATGTAAATAATTAATATTTATTCATTTTTAAATAAAATTAATTCTAAATAAGATCGATTAAAAATGTATTCTGCCTGTGCATTTTAATATTATCTATTAGAAAATCTAATATACAGAATACGTGCATCAAACTATTATAAAGTAGATATTTTAAAAGTTATAAACATCAAAGCAATACTACTATACAAAAACTACACATCCAAGTACTATAAAGTATTTATAAAACAATTCATAAAAAAGTGTTACCTTTAAATACAATACAGAGAAGGGTGAATTAAAAAGTAAGTTTCATTGATATGTCATAAATAGTTTGTTTAACTGTTCTAGATCTGTTTAAAAATATGTCTTCTCTTTTCATTTATTCATAATCGTTAAAATTGTGTTCATGATTTGAATACTTTAAAAAACTAATCCTTTAGAAATAACTATATAATATAAATAGGCTTACAACATTTCCCGCACTTTTAAAGTATATTGATTTTGAACATTGTTACATGAAGTAATTAAAAATTTTATGTTGACTATGTGTATTAATTTTGAAATGGCCGTCATACCAAAAATATTTTCGAATTTTATGTATAAAACTCTATGATTTATGTTTGAGTTTTACCTTCGAATAATGAGTTTTCAAAAAATATTGCAGTAGTATAAAATATTCCTATTCTATTAACAATTTCAAGGGCAAAATACATCTATTGCTAAAATATTGAAATGATTCAATGCGGAAAAGATTTACGACAGAATTGTTTTGAAAAAAAAAAAATTTCTTTCCTCAGGTACATTATAAAAGCAAAATTATGTAAAAAAGTCTGGTTCCATTGTGATACTTGGGGATAAAAATATGATATGTGGAATATACATTATTCCACCGTCATTCAAGGGGCTAAATATTTCAATTCAATATCAAAATATGCTAGTTTTCTGCATGTAATAGGAAAGATATAAAAACGTTTTTCAAAAATATTTGAGGTTGCTCTTTTAATTCTACCACCCATTTCGGCTGTATTTTTTGGAAGAAAAATAAAATCTTTAATTTGAGAAATCGCAGTTCTTTTGAATTATGAGACGGATTAAAGTTACAAAATGAGAGAATATATTTAAATAGCATGACTATGGATACACCGTTGTTTTCACTTCTACAATTCACAGTACAAATTGTTTAAGAGTCTAACATGATTGTCAATAAGAATAAAAAGTAAAACACCTCTTGGATCTCGAAAGTTCATTTATGTAAAGCAAAGTATAAATGAATCATTAGAAATTGTACAATATTTGAAAAATGAATGTGATGAGATTTCTATTAAATAAAATTATTTCTGTAGTTCTGAAACTTTTTAAAATTGTTGAATTTCGATTCCATTAAAATTGTTGATTATTAAATACCGTATAATTACCGTATTACGAAGAGAGAGGCGCATGTAAGTGGGTACTTTTGATGGGAATGTAACCTGAAATGTCGTTTTGGTACATGAAAATCTCTGAAATAATGGCAGAAAACACATGGCACACAGCATTAATTTCAATCCCGCTACAGGTAAATTGCCAACAACTAATATTGAGAGCAGTAGTACTGTTCTTTTTCAAACAAATTAACATTTGTTTAAACAATGGTTCTTTTACAGAAAATTAAAAGTTTTAATTTGATTTTATCAATGTCTAAAAAGATTCAATAATAATTTTATTTTTTAAATGCATCTTTACAAAAGTTATCACTATTAATGTTACGGTTTCTTGCGGTATTGTTCTAATATCTATTTTTATAGCTTTTCAGCTTGCTGTAGATATTTTATCCTAATACACTGCATAGCAACTTTGTAAAGGCTGCTGTTGCATATTGTATTTTAAACACAGAAGTCACAGTTGGAAGAAAGAAAAGGATGTGTGGAAGCCTAGACAGAATACGAAAACTGAAATGCAGAAAAAGTATAAAACGCACACAGTTTGGCTACTGAAAAAGAGGAGTCGGCGGAACATAGATGTTCCTCCCGGTCACCTTCATGAAGGTAATAAAGAGATAAAAAATCAAAATTCAGACGAAGATAAACCCATTGGTGAACGTGACATGGTGCGGGGTGAATAATAAGTTGAAAATAACACATTTTGTCTAGTCTGTCACGGAACAACAAATATAATATGTAACATAAATTTTAAATTTTACCTATACAAGAATTAACTGCGGCGACAAAATAATACCCCAAACACACAAAGGGCAGTAAAAAATAGCCATGAGCTAAACCACCGTTTAAGAGAAGGTCAGTTGTTATTGAAATCACACCAGAAGGAGAAAATATTTTTGAGTTTGAAAGCAAAGTTGGATGGGACAAAATGATGTTGAGCAACCTGCTGGAAGATTAAGAGGACGAATGTGCCAACGAGCTGTAAGTAGACAGTGTTAATAGTAGGGGAAACTTCAGAGAGCCCACCACACGCAGAAAAAGGAGAAGGGGCTATATGGAATTTATAAAGATAAGCCCCAAAGAGACCATGCCCTGTTAGAAATGCGGTTGTAGAAGAAGTTAGCAGGAGTAGGCATTGATAGACCACTGGGGCGTAATCACGGGTATGGCTACCCTTGTCTAAGTAGTGCCAGAACTACTGTCATTGTTTCTTAAGTTGAGCGTGAAGTAGTTTTTTAACATACTATTTTAATATAGCGAAGGATTTTTTTAATATATTGCGGCACCAAACCAGACGTCCGCCATACCAGACGTCCATCGTAGGATTCATTAGCTAGAACATCCACCTTTTCATTGCCACAATCCCCTATGGGCTGCAACATGGCCAGAATGAGTTTTATGTAGAATATATCTTAGGAGGCAATTAATTTCGATTTTTAGAGAGTTAGTTGATCTAAAAGCATATATTGCCTGCAGATTGCAGACGCTATAACTGTAGACGGAAAAATTACAGAGTCATAGTTTAATTCAGAAATTCATTCTAAAGCCTTAAGTATTACAAATAATTCTGCTTGGAACACTGATTTTTTATCTTCCAGTCTGCAGGACTACCGATGGGTCACTGCACCTCCTTCCGTAGCGCAGAAAGCTAGACCTCTACCTGTTTCTGTGTGGGACCCATCTGTAAAGACAATTTTTTTTTGGATGGATGGTAAAAATTAATGTTAGGATTAAACTGAAATTTCAAAGTTTCGTAAGCAGGGTGAGTCTTGCCAACCTGGAATCTTACGTTGAATTGATAGCTAAGGAAAATGTTGTTGCATGGTAATATAATTTTCCGAATGAAAGATATTACTTTTAGTAAATTCAAATTTGATTAATTTGAAAATTGAAGGAATACACTGAAGTATATTCAGATCATCACTGAAAATGTTTCTATATCCCCAACGGATTTGCAAGTGGAACATTCTTTTTATTTAAAATAATTTTGAGCTGTTTTAGTTAAATTATATTTCCTCTCATCCATATTGTTGCCCTATAAGTGACATTTTCTAGGCAATGGTTAAATAGCAAGTTTTTAGCATATGATTTGGAAATATTAGTTTGGAATGAACATTGATGTCGGAATATTGTACAAATAAAAATGTAGGGTTATTTCATTAATCGTTGGTTGGCACCCAGTAGTTTATCAGTTAATATTATACCCGATATAATGAAAACTTGTACACACGGTTCTTACTGCTTGCTTCGTAGCTGCTATACATTATTTCAGACGTGGGATTAACTTCTACACCATTATTAGTTAATAAAAAAAGTTAGTGATGAAAAAACAGCAAAACTTGATTTTTTAAACATTTGAACCTTTTTATCTTCGGTCATTCAGTTATGGAAGAGTATTATTATCTTTTGAACAAACAAAAGCTTGCAAAATAACGGTAATTGTTGTATCCTTTAGCTTTTATCGTTGGAAAAAGTATTCTTTGGGATATAAAAACATAACATTTTTGACATATCATATATTTTTATGTATGTCTGTAATAAAATGAACAATAAGGCAGGAAATCTTGCCAATCGAAAACCTTTTATGTTATTAAACAGGTTATTTTGTGAGAGAGCAACCACAATCATTTAGATAAAAAATCCAAACTGAAGCAATTTTTATTATGAAAGTTTAAAATAAAACAATGATTATTTGCAATAAAGACATTTTGAAAGTTATAACCACATATTGATATATTAACAAAATCGTATAAAATAACATTTAAAAGTTGTTGAAGAAATGGACATAAAGAATATTCTACATCTGATTTATTCGACACGAATGACAATATTTTTGTTTAGAATGTACTAAGCATATAGCTTAATGTATTTAAGAACAATTTTATTCAACATGGAAATAGCTACAAACTTTCTTAAAAAGATGTAAATATTCGTTTAGTGTATATAAATGTATTTTTTACTACATAAAAGCAAAGAAGAAGTCAAAAATATCATTTCAACTCAGGCTGAGAAGATTACAAAATTTATTAAAATATAAAAAGTATCATGTTTATATATGAAATTTTTCAATGGAGTTAGTGAAAGATGTTCAGAATGATCTGATATTGTAAGCGGACTTCGTACCAAATTTGAAGTCTATAGGTGCAGTAGATATATGAGATCTTTTTGATGAGTGAATGAGACAGTGATAAAATTATTGATTTTCAGACATTTTCAAATATCATTATCTCGGAAACTAACTATGAGTTATTTATAAAATTTTGGATTCTGGATAATTAAAGGAACCTTACTACACATATAAAATTACAAGTATGTAGATTAAATAGATTTTCAGTAGTAAAGTGTCGAAATTTGGCGACAACAGCTCGAAATGGTTCGTGTAATATAACACACTAGTATGTCTTACGAACTTGGCTGACACACTTCCGTGTGTCTAGATAGGGAGGTTATTTTCAAATTTCTCGCTCGCATTTTAATATTTTTAACACTTTCCGACCTAGTTGAAAAGTGTTTATGACTTCGGTTTGTCTGGCCGTCTGCCGACTGTCCGTGCTCTAACTCCCGTAAATATGCTCGGATTGCCCTGCAATTTTTAGATGTTATTGTTGTCATCTATAGCATGTTCCCTATTTCAACTGAAGTGTGTAGCACTTATAGTTTTTTACAGGGTTACTCAAAAGAATTCCGTTACATTACGGTCTATGGGGAAAAATCATTTGCGGTTTATTTTAATGTTGTTACACAATTTCAAATACATTGTAATGGATTTATATCACTAAGGTGCATTACAAGAAGCTTAATATGGAATAGGGTGTGCATAGCACTTATAGTTACTTTACAGGGACAGTCAAAATAATTCCGTTACATTACCAGATCTGCCAAGTCTCCGGCTTTTTGGATACCATTATTTTAGTACAAAAATTGTTGTTTTATTTAATTATAGCATTCTGTGATTTGGAAGAAAAACATTTTTCTCTAAAAAATTACTGGTGTGCAAAAAGCCGGAGACTTCACAACTCTGCATTACGTCTACAGGTAAAAATCGTTTGCGGTTTAATTAAATAATGTTTCAGTATTTTAAACATATTGAAATTTATATATATCACTAAGGTGCATTACAAGAGGCTTACTACAGAATATTGTGTGTATAGCAGTCATCGTTCATTTACAGGGACACACAAAAGAATTCTCTACTGTCTGTTAAAAATAATTCCTGGAAGTGCGTTTTAAGTTGCTGAACGCGATTTTAAATTTAACTCACTTTTTGTCTATTACTGTGTATAAATTCTGTGTATAAATTCTGTATTTCATATACAGGGCAGCACAAAAGTTTGCGAACACATTTCCGTTTATTGACAGAAACTCCAGAAGTAGAATTTTAAACTGTGCTACGCGTTTCCTAACTAAACTAAAATTTAGCATCCTATGCAGTATATATACAAATCTATAGATCATATACAGGGCCGAATAAAAGTATTCGGATAATTTTCCGAATATTGTGTATGTTGGAAATTCCTGAAATTACGTTTTTAAATATGCTATGCGTTTTCCAAATTGTTTACTTATACTTTGAAAATCTTTCAGCTTATTAAACGGTAATGATTTGTACAATTATTTTGGAAGCGTTGGAAATTGGTTCATAATCTATGCTTGACGCATGATTTTTGGTTTTTGTTTAAATATTTTTTTTGCTTAGGTTAAGATGAGGTCGATCTGTAATGTTGTTAGTTTTTACTTTTTTGATTTTTGTTTCAGTTTTTATATAAGCGGACATTTTCAATTTAGGAACCAGTTGGAGCCGATTCTGAAAGTGAAAGTATCCTTACATAAAAATCTGAAACCAAAATCGAAAAAGTAAAAACTAACAACGTTAGTGATCGACTCCAGCTATCTTAAGCCAAACAAATCATTTAAAAATAATAAAACGCGAGCGAGAAATTTGAAAATAACCTTCCTATAGACTTACCATTAGTTTGCGCGTTTCTTTGCATGACTAGTGTAGACTCTTAAGAAAAATGTTTTGCAAGCGAGTAAATTTAAACGTATCTGACCAGATCATTGGAAGAATGGACTATGTCGGAGTAAAATGCTGCCTTATAATCATACGGAAACAACAGAGTTGGATTTAATTAATGTGAAGGGGAAGTGAATATACTATACATTATACGCGATATTCGTCCCTTATCGTTACACAGAGTAGCACAGGCACCATCATCAGAAATTTAGTCGTTTCTTCCTGCAGCAAGTGCTCGTTTTAAGTGAGATAATATTTTGGTACTGAGAAAATGACGCGGTTATCTATCGTGAATGAAATGTTCATATGCGAAATGCAAGGGATCAAATAGTACTATACTGTAAAAAAAGGACAAATGTTTCTTAATCTACGCAAATATACTCTATCCAGAATTGAAAATATACAGTAACCTTTTCCTAGTCACCCACAATTCCGCACAGCGTTCTTTATGTTTAGAAGCCTCAGGAAGTAATATATTTTCGAGATTTAAAGAAATTTATAAAAACAAAATTTCGTTTGACAAAAGATAGTTCTGCAAATAGCTTATCAACAATTTCAGAGAACATATAGTGAGAGCGATTATATCGATATTTTTGAAAGATGAAATAGCGAAGTTACACTGTGACACCATGACAGGAATTCCACGAAATAGGTGGTTTCAGCGCAGCGAGACGGCTGACGTTTAATTTAATTTCCATTCAGAATTTCACTTATAAACAAATTGGCTGTTTACAAAGATGCAATAGGTGGCAAAAGCTATAATTTTTTACCCGTTCACAAATGCAAGTATAAACCAATTTTATTTACAAACAATGCCTAATATATTTTTTTAAACCTTGATTGACTTTATGTATAAACTTCCCGTTTAAACAGAAAGAGCAATTTGAAAACGCTTACTTGTGAAAATCTGCAAGGTGATTTTTTTTATTATTATTGACAATGTATGCACAGCTAATATAAATACATTTCTTAGAAATTAGACAAGTTACAGAAAATATATATTTCAAATAAAATGACAAAAAACTGCGAAATAAGCATTCGTTAGCAGAGTATTGAGACTAGGTGGGCATGAATGTCCATAACTAGTCTAAGAAGCTGGAGTTTGTAAATATTAAATAGTAGGCAAAAATTAAAAAACACTCTCTATAGTTTGGATTTCACTTACGTTTGGACATCTGTCTGTATTTGAATGCTTATATTTTAAAAGATATTCGTTGATAATTGCATGGTCTGACAAAATTTGAGCCATAATGCTTGTTTAATCAATTCACCTATTTAATCGATCTGTAATTAAATGAGGAATTCCTATTCTGAGTATCCTTTTTGAGTACTGTTATGATGATTTTACCATTGTTGAGTAATTTCCTCTCGAATCTTACTTTTAAAAAATTATTTTGAAATCTTTAAAAATTTTAACATTAAACAGAAAAATCTGTCCCTTTTGCTAATAAAAGATGGCTTAACAGGTGATAACATTTTTCAAATTTTGCTTAACATATTTTTATCATAAAGAGGCAGATATGTCTGAGACATTATTCTTGGTTAACTTAAAAGATCGATGGCGGATCACATCCTCTATTATTATAAAAAAAATATCTGATGTTTAAAAGGTCACGCTTGCTACATTTTTCAAAATTTGTGTAAAATGACACGTGGGGGATTAACCCCTTTTTATTTAAAATCGCATTTATTGTACTTCACCGCCCGCCCCCTGGATTCGAGTTTTTCATTAATTGAGAACTTTTATCCTTGAACAAATTATTCGTTATATTTGCGTGTATGGGGATACCGGTGTGTGTGTGTGGGGGGGGGGGGGGGGTTAACGCCTTTTTATTTAAAATCGCATTTATTGTACTTCACCGCGCGCGCTTTGGAGGCGAGTTTTTCATTAATTAAGAACGCTTATTAATAAAAACAATTGTATTGCTCTGATTTACACAAAATAAATTCCATTTAAGGAATCTAACATTTTTATCTTTACCCATAGCGTTTTATAATTGTTATATATAGAGAATACCGGAAATTTCACATAACGATTTTCGTCAAAATTAAATTTATGATCCTAATAAATATACACAACCCGTATTTACTTGATGCATACCAGCAATCAAATAAGTTATTTGTTGTTGAGCGCTTTACCAAGCGTTCCCTGGCGAGCAATCCCACATCAAGATTTTTTCTCTAACTGAGCATTCTTAGCTCTGGTTCCAGGGCTTTGCATGATTGAACTTGGTTTTCCATTGCGTTGCAGATTTTAGTTCCACCATCCACCGCCAAGAGGAGCAAGATTTCCTCGAGTTCTATGGGCCTAATTTTGACGATAATTGATTCATTCAACTCCCTTGACACAAGGGGTACCAGTGTTGGATGTTTGTATTGAAAAAATTTCGCCCCCTTTTCTGTCGACGGTGGAACTAAATAATTTTGCAGCGCGCACGCAGAACGCGTGCTATACCTAGCCGGAGGCAGCTGGGACACGTGTCGAAGTTTCGTTCGGAAGGTGGTTTGTTCGGTACAGTGTGCGCCTCCTGATGGTGGAAGGTGGAATTAAAAGATTTTGCAGCGCGGGCGCAGCATGTCTACGTCGCAGGCAGCGGAAACACGTGTCGCAGGTTAGCTTAGATAAGAATGCGCCAGCTTTTGGCTGAAGGTGGAAATAAAGTATTTTCCATCGCGTTCGCAGCACTTCTAAATAAATAATTTCATACAAAATCGGGTTAAATATATAATATCAAGCAAACTTTAGGTTTGCTTAATTTATTATCACGTGCTCAGGCAAATATGGGCGGATCAGCTAGTAATTAAATAAATAATAATAATAATTATAATAATTTATTTTGAGAGAAATGATTCAATAAAATTAAACCGTTTGTTTTCAACATGTTGAGAAAGAAATCCACCTTTTAATGTTTTATACATAATTCTTGCTTTTATTCATGTTATTTGCTATCTAACTAACATACATGGCTATGAACAATAACAAAATAATTTTCATCCTTCATGCATAAAGTTTCAGATATGAATTAAGTTAAGAATAACAAAGCAATTTCTTCTAGCATGTATTTTATACCATAAATTTTGACAAATCTGCAATCCGTTGTAAATTTTTTCGTCATGGATTACTGAATAAATCGGATATGAGTTCAACAGTGTTATGTCTGGCCATAACGGGCATGCGCGTATAAGGGGAACAAATGAGGGTATAAAAGTCATTCTTTACCTTATGAAGAAAAAAAGATTCAAAACAGTTTGTATCAGGGTCCGAACCTGTCCCTCACACTTTTAAAAGACTCATGACGAAGCTTTTTTTATTTCTTTATAAAGTTATAGAGCCCCATAAAATATTTCTTGCGACGATGCCGTTTTAAGGATAACCGGCTTTGAATGGACTCACTGTAATAAATGCCAAATGTAACTGTAAAATGTAATATATGTTCATATGGCAAAAAAGGCAAAAAGCTTTTCTGGCTGCTATAAATTTCCCAAACAGCAAGTAATTCCTCACCGAATGTTGGTCAAATTTCGTAACCCGACTCCTTTTTGTACAGGCAGCTTCCACTCTATAGAATCGGCCAGAAAGTTTTATTGTCAGAATAGAAATAATCGCACAATACCTTTTATCTATAACTGTGGTATATAACTAATTGCTAATTTTTGCTAGACACTAGGCAATATAATTGGTTGGACAAAAAACAAAGGATTTATAGTTTCTGAATTTAGCTCCAAATATGATGGTGAATAATTTTACTTTCACCCCTATAAACTGCTACCTAAGCAGATGCAATAGCTTTTATTATAAATAATGCTACGTTTTTCACCGATATTGATTCCTCAAATAAATTTCATAGTTTAATTTTTTGTGAAATTAGACTGAAAAAAACCGATTGATTTGTTAAACTAAAGCTACAAAAATTAAGAGGTTTGATAATGTACTTCAGAATGTATCCTTTCACTAATATCTAAAGAATCATTTAAAAAAAATCACTTATTTAAATTTTGATGACATAGGTAGAAAGAGAAACAAATAAGAAATAAAATGTGAAAGAAACACAGATTGGTACTTTATGGTGCTGTGTGAAATATATTGCGAAAATATTAACCCAGATGTTGATAAAAGTTAAAACTTTTGACTATTAATAACTGATAGATACTTTTTCATAGTTGCATTTTCATATTTAGACTAAGCATACGATTTTTTAAGGCTATTTTACTGTTTAATAAGAATTAATATTAATTATTGAGTAAAAGAAAATAGCGTTCAATCAATCTAGATAGTTCAATCATCCTGAACTCTGTTTATTCCTGTTTTAGCTTTAACAGACATAACAAATTACAGAGATTGCAAAAAATAAAATAAAATAAAATAAAATTCCGAAAATAACAAAACAATTAATAACACTTAAAATTAATCACGAAATCACTAAAGATATCACACGGACGACCATACGATATGGAGTATATGCTATTGCCTCTCGAGCTACACTTTCACGCTGCAACTAGGGTTGTTTTCCCTACTGAAAGTTATCTGCTAATGTAAGGAGAGGGCGTAACATTTGGCGAGTAATTGCGGCAGGTGTTTTAATATTTAGTGTAGAGTTCGATTGATACACTGGAAGCATTATCGCGTACTCACATTTTGTATATTGCAGTTTCTTTTCGTGTCTGTTCTATATATATAATATTGTGATCATTTTACTTAAAATTCCAAGATTATAAAAACAATACTCTCACTAATATAACATTAAAATTCTAAATTATAGAGTCCATATCTTCACTTTACGTCTTTCATTACCTCTAAATGTTAAGAATTCTGAACTATTAGTATTAAGTGATTTAGAAGAAAATAGTATATTAAAACTAGTTTTTTGTCACGTGTATTGGAACCGCATTTTATCGCTAAGCCGAAATCTGTAACGCAAAGAAAGATGTTAAATTAAGTTTTAGTTATTTTGCCAAAATCGCTATTATGACATTTTTAGTTAATACATTTTACATATTTTAATTGTAATTCATGTTACATATTGAATGTAATTTAAAAATGAAATACGTAATAGAATTTAGATATAGTTCCCACTCTTTTGCAGTTTTTTCTTTCTTGGTTTTGATGATTTTAATCATTTTTCGAAAGTTTAAATGAATATGATATTTTTCATTTCAAGAACACAATCCTTTTTTTCATATATATTGTCTATAGTCCTGGGGGGGGGGAGTTATACCTCTGCCGCAAATCATTATAAAAATGTCACAAGTAACAATAGATTAGTAATAACATCTAATAATAATGCTGTACATAAATTTTGCTGCGGGGGGGGGGGGGAGATGATGAAGTTACGTATAACAATTGTAACAGTTCTAAACCCTAATTTCGACATCATAATTTTCGGTAAATTTTACCTTCGTGTATCAAACTGAAAGTCACTCGTTAAAGTAGTTTAAAAATTACGCAGATTTTATGTTTGTACCTCCTAATGTTAAATAAATGTTCGATCGTCGCAAAACAGATTACAAGACAAGTGCTTTTTAAGCAAAACTTAAAATTTATTTGGCGGTTAATTTTCGGTTTGCATATTTGAAAATTCTAGAAATCTATTTCTGTTAGGAAAGTTTTACTTTTCAATTCATTTTTGTTTTCGAAAATATATAAATTTTGATTTTTTTTGTTTTTAAGGGAAGCAAAATATTTTAACTGAAGGGTTTTTTTTTTTTTGGGGGGGGGGTTATATGCGTTATTTATTATTAATACAAAATAAAAAAGCGCACATTTATTTTACTTAACAAATTGAAACACATATAAAGTTTTAAAATTTATACACCGCTAGGAGGGGGGAAACAAAACTTTAGGGTGGTTGAAATTCAATAATTAAAAAAGAAAAATAGTCTGAAAAGGAAATTATCATCCACATACATTAAATACAATAATCCAACATGAAGTGAAAAATTAGCCAGAGCCAGGAATCGAACCTGGGTCCACAGCGTTCCAGGTTACCACTATAACCACTGAGCTACTCCGGCTGATGCTGAATTTGCAATTTTTCACTAATAAACCATGTTGGAGAGAAAGTCGCCAACCATCTAGCAGACAGCCTTGGATGATCGAACAACTGTGAATAGATTTTTACTGTTCCACCGATTTACAAATAAATATGTGTGTCTGTATAATAGTTGTATATCTTTAAAAAAGATTATCAAGATTGTTTTAAAAGAAAATTTTTAAAAGGTGAAATATAATTAACTTTAAATAGCTGCTAGATTAAATTTTCATTTATTAAATTTTATTTTTCTAAAAGTATAAGAAAATTTTCTGTCCCCCTCCCACCCTTCACTACAAAATTTGGATTCTGATTCATGCTAAAAGGAGGCAATAATTTGCATTGAAATAAAATACCTTGATGCATGTTTGCTTGCATTTTTATATTTCTTTGGCAACATAATTTGGCAACAAGTACGAAATAACGCCAAATATAGTTGCTGAGAATAGTTAAACTAGTACAGTTTGAGAAGTGAATAAGTGACTACGACAGTACAATTATAACATATAGCAAATAATATAAGGAATTGAAATAAAATAATCGCAATAAATAACTTTAAATTAGTAAATAAAGTTCTTATCAGGAGTGTAAATAATGACGAACTCCGAAGAGGCAATCGACGCATATGTAATTCCTTAATTACAAAATAACTGCACATTTTAGATTTCGAGCTGATAAATATCGTAGAGGATACAAACTACTGTGAGTTAGATCTTAAAGAAATTACGAGAGGCAATCTATCAAACGGGACGATTTCGAGCTTTTTCCTCTTGAAAAACGTGTTTGGGATGAAATATCTGATATTTACTATGATATGAGAGTACGTGTGATAGCGCCATAACACGCCATTGAAATATAAGTAGTTCCAGCAAGCGTAGCGCTGAGCGTTTGTTTATTCGAATAGAATTCTCCGTAAAACCAGTCTCCCTGAACTAGTACAGAGTTCTCACAGTTTCTGGGAAAATACCGAAAATACCATTATTTTGATATAGAAAAACTCGACTTATGTAATAGCGACTGCAAAAGGCGAGTTTTTGTCTAAGTAAATACTGGTATTCTTCTGACCTATAGTCAGGGAAATTTCCTGACCTGTAGTAGCTTTGACGTCTGATTTTGCGGGAATAAAAAACCCTACTCTGGATTCCACTTCAAACAGGCTTGGAGTTTCCGAACGATCTTTTGGGTAAAATGAATGCATTGAGTTGTTGAAAGTGGTATTAAGAATGGTGAATAAGAATCTCGTTTTTAAACCCCCAATAGCTACAGAACTCTAATTCCTCACCATAAATATTGAAGCAGTTGCGTAGATCCGTGAGTGGTTTGGGTTATTTAAAAGGGGGTTTAACGGTCAATGCGTTGAAGTTGTAAAGTGATTATTAATTTACATAGATAGTCTTTTCAACACTTACGTATTAATATCCTGAAAATTTCTGCAATTCTTTATTCACAATACTTTTCGGCACAAAAATGTTGTAATTCATAAAACCCATAATTCTGTGTTATACATGTGTTATTGTGAATTTGTAGTAAACCTTTGTTATAACGTAATTTGGCATCATGTTTTTTTTTTGTTATGTCAGTATCAAAGAGTGCAATAAAGTTGTCGATCATTCCGTTTATGATCACAGTTTGTCTTTTTATAAATGTGTTTGCACAATGACATATCTTTAAAGATTGTCTAAGGATTTCTGAAATGTAATGGATTTTAATGTTTGATAGTTTTTTTCTTTAAAAAGAGAGAAAGAAAGAAAAAAAAAATGTTTTTTTCCAAAATGTTTGTTTTAAGTGATATGATTCACACAAGCTCTGCTTTTAATTTCTTGACCTGATCAAAACTTTATTCTTTTAATTATTGTTAGCTCTTACGTATACCTTGGTTCTAATCATCGATATATGAACTTAACACTAAATCAGTTATTATATTTTTAAAAATACTAAATTGACTTAAATATTTTCGGAAAAATATTTCGGTTTAAATAAACAGCAACAAAAAGCAACATTTTTGATCGTATGGAAATATTCAGCAAACGTGTATCAAAAATTTAACATTAATTTAAAACAATAAGTAGGTTTTTTCATCGTCATCCTTATTTAAGAATATCTCCATAGAAATAACGAATAAGTATCTTTGTCTCGTTGAGAATTATTTCAGAATGTTACGATCAGTTAAGACTTATAACTGTTTTATCTTATATTTTGGAAATGTATTTCACTTTTGACCTTTCATAGCCCGATACATACGAAAAGTATTTTGTTACAGAAAAAAACACCTTGGTTTATAATTAATACAATTTTTGAAACTTTTGATATAAAATCATATTTTCTACATGATGAAGTAACAACAAAATTTATTTGTTTTTAGCAGGCACACCAAGTACTTATGCATTTAATGATCAAAACTTTTATAAACACGTCCAATGAATGATAAAAGTACTTGCATTATATATAATGGAAATTTCAGGAAATATGAAATATTTAGTATGGTTTGTTTCATAGGAATAGTTTATGCGTGAAACTGAAGAGAACTAATTTTTCTAGACATATTATATATAAAGGAACTCAAATAAATATGCATTATTTCAGATAGTTTAACTATAGTATGAAAACTTTCGTTAATACAGTGAATGTTTATATTTTATACAATGTTGATATTGTTAATAATTTGGTAAAAAAAATATAATTCATCAAAAACATATTCAAATCAAATCTTTCTATAGTTTAGTTCAGAAAAATATTCTTTTAAACTTTAAAATGTTTTAAATCTCATAACACGTATGGGACCTAATATGGGTAGTAAAAATATAATAATTTTTTTAACCATTGAATTTTTGTATAAATCTATTTTGGTATCTGTGTAAGATTTAGAGACTTCTCTATATTTTCCACATGGCTGCACTTCTTTTAAAATGTTGAACTATTCATTAATTTAATTATCTTTAAACTGACAGTTTTACAGACGTTAATGCTATTTTTCTCTCCCAGAATGGACACAATTAAAAGCTGTAGAAAAAGAACATGTACACTTTTAATCATTATCTGTCATCTGAAGAAGTAAATGAATTATGGTCGTTTTAAAAATGAGAAGCTAAGATAATTTAGGAACGTAAATAAGAAAGATAATTACTTTCCATAAAATTAAAGACATTATTTGTTTAAGTTTTATTTTTAGTTCTTTGACGGTTTGCGCGATTTTGGTAAGACAAATTACTTTTAAATAATTTAAAATATTATCTCCTTGACGGATTAAACAGTCTTTAATTATATGTAATGGGCATAATTCAGAAGTAACAGAGTAAATAATGGTTTTATTTTACCGTAAAAGTGGTAATTACATACCAAACGCTACAGCAGAAAATTATTTTTTGGAAAGACAGTATTGTTATATGCTTTTTAAAGATTGTAATAATAGGTATTGAAAAAGATCCCCACTTGATTAATTAACAATTAAATTTATATAGAAAATGATATCCTCGCAACCAAGGATCCCTACAAGACAGACGAATATGTACTCTGCGCGTATGTTTGCGAGAGTATCTTAACAAAAAAAATAATTTAATTATTTTAATATTTTTTTTTAGCATAGTGATAACACACAGACCTAAAAATCAACCAAAACGTCTTCATAGAACTTTTGCTTTTATTGTTGAGATGTTAGCCTTTAATTCAAATTTATAAATGTGCAAAAATATTCATATGTATAATTTTCGGAAGAGTCTTTATAATGAAAGTCAATGTTTCATTTTCGTTGGATTTCTGGAATTGGGTTTAAACAAAAATGGTTTCTGATATGCATTAATAACAAAACTAGAAGAATTACTCTGTCGAATTGCTTAGATACGGCTAACTCGTTGCATACGAATTTTAAAAAATCCATGGAACTTAGCAATTCTGTGATTACTATAGCAAATGATGTGTGCCTTGCACCCTTTAAACCTCCCCCCCCCCCCAAAAAAAAAAAAAAAAAAGATTCAGCAACGGTGTTGTATAGGGATTTTAAAAACAAGTGGAATTTGCTAATGTCGCGATCAGTATAAAGTAAGTATGTAAGGTTCCAATTCAGCCTAGTGGTTAGCATACTGTTCAGAAACTGAGAACCTTACGCCGATGTTTGTGTGTTCAATGGAAACCAACGCGCGGTGGCAGTGCAAGGTTTTCAAGTTTTTCCAGGTACGAAAGTGTTAATTTGAGTCCCCCACCCTTGAAACCACCTCCCTGAAGTCATCACTAATATAACAATAGGGCCACGGCTGGTTGATAATTAACAAATCCTCACTCTAAAAGTTATTAGATGCTGTAACCTCATTGTATAAGAATATCAAATATATATGAATTTCTGTAAAGTAAGGTTTACTTTAAAATCTCTATATAAATATTATTACTCTAATAAATATAATATTACTCTAACAACATATAAATATTGGGTCAGGAAATTTTGAATAATTATAATTTTCATTTTCTTTTAGAAAATTAGGATAAATTGTATTTTTAATTACATTAAAGCCTATATTTAGAACAAGCATGCTATAAACATAGCGAAAGCAATACAATATTGAAGTACATACTGACTTTCATAATAAAACAAACAAACACAAATGTTCGCAAGCTTAGATGAGTAGTCACCAACCATAATATAACTATTAAAAAGGCAATGATTTTTTAAAAAAAGATTTTGGAACATAAACTTCTGCATCAAGATAATTTTCACCAAATATTTTAATTAAAATATCATGTAATTCATGATGAGGTAGGTATATTACTGAAAAGGTTATCAAAGGTTTGAAGTATATAAGAATATGAGTTATTTAGAAAATGTAATAACTGAAAGTCGTTTTTGTTGCAACAGAAAAAAAAAAACAAATCAATACGTTTAGATTTTTAGAAAATTAAATTTTCTTAATGGGTCAGGTAACCTTTAAAGTGTCAGAAATTCGGTTTTTTTATTAGCTTATAATTAAATATGATTCTTCAGGAACAATTTAAAATAAACCCATGCAAAAATTCACTTTAGAAGTGGAGTTGTGTCTAAAACCGTCTTAACTTTTTTTATATGATCAAGGGACAGTTTTGATTTTTGAAGTCAATTTTTTCAAAACGACGATTTTGGTCATTGCGCGCATGATTTAAGAAAAATGGTTGGTTAGAATTTCATGAAATTTTTACTGAATGTCTTAACCAGACAGATGCACAAAATGACCTACTATTATGTTTCTCAAGTAACAAGTTTAGAATTTATGACTACTTTTGTAGTAAAAAAATCAATATTTCGAATTTTTCTAAAAAAAAAATAAAATTCTAAAGATCTACACATTTTATTTTTTTCATCGTAGGTCATTTTAAGAACACATTATATATGTACTCATTACAAAAATTTTGGCTGGTTTTAGCAATTCCAATGTGATAAATCATGCGCGAAGTACATGCAAGAATAATTCTTTCGTAAAAGAATTATTATATTTTAAGATAAATGTAAAAGCTTTATATGAGTGTATACATTTTTGGAGAATTTTAATTTATATAATACACCTTTATTAATATGCATTTTAAATTTTATAATTCAAAGTCAAATAGTTATGGAATTATGGTAATTCTTATAGAGGTCCCTTTTTTATGTATTTTGTGAGTTCAAAGGTTACCTGACCCCTTAAGATGATTTCTAAAAGCAACATTAAAAGATTTACTAACAGATTTCACACTACTACAACTATATGTAAATTTCACAGGGGTTTTATGAAATCTAGGAACAACATAAAAATATGAAAACGAATTACTTCGAAAAGAAATGATTTATTCTTTTCAAAAAGCGAAGAAAAAGATATATATTTATATATTGATAATTGTTGTACAATTTATCACTTTAGAGACGAGGGTCACGTATGCGTGCCGCCGTCTAGGTGCACGAAATTCTTGAATTTGAACATCAGTAGAAAATTTCTCGCTTAATCTAATCACAGATTTTCAGCTATTAAATAAGGATGAAATTACTATTTGAAAAAGCTGGTGCTAAAGAATTAAAAGAAAGTAAAAGACGCTCATTCAAAGTAGTTAAAGAATAATTTTTATAAACGTCACTATTGTTTAATTCAAATTTCGCTATACCTATATAGAAGATCGCGGATAACATTAAAATTATTTATGCTTTGTCTATGTAACAAATTACAAAATAATGTCTAAATACATCAATGTAATTTTTATCGTTTCGATTAAAAAGTGATGAGTATGTAAATATGTGTTTAGAAAATTTGAACAAATGGAAGAATAATGCGAACTTTTACTATGCTTCCAATACAAAAAAATGCATAACTTAGCTTTAAAATTAAATTAGCAATTGTGTCAGAGTAAAGTATTTATAGCATTTTTATGTTTATGAAAATGGTTAAAACGAAACTTTGTACCATACCTCGTAATTTTGCGGCTTTTAACATAAGTAATGAAATTAAGGTTACCTGTAATTATACGTTTATGATTTTAATCATAGAAGGCAGTATCTGAAAAACTCTCCAAATTGCATTCAAGGTCACTGAAAACATGTAAATTGGTAACAGTTTCTCGATAGGTAAAACAAGAAATTCGCAAGAGTCCCTGAGTATTTATAAGTCAAATTAAAATATTTATTTTTAATTGGAAAGATATTATTGTAAAGGGAAATAATACTACAAAAATGAAAAAGTTTATACATTTTATTCAAAAACTCATTTGTTTCATATTCTTCACTTAATCCCCTTTTTAATATTCTTTAATTTGTAATTAAACATATTAAGTATCAGAATCTCGAATTGTGCTTTAAAAAATTGTCCAAGATCAAAGAGATCATTTTAACAGTTTTAATTTTTAAACAAAATAAATTTGCTTTGAGTTTAAGACTGTTAAGTAGAACCTCTTTTTTCTCCGTTAATGTGATTTTACATTAGTACTAAATTCTTTTAAACAGGAAAAAAAACTTTTATGAGCCTAAATCAATATTATATGAATGATTTTTTAATCTATATGGAAATAAAGATTTGTACTGAAAAACACTTTGATTGTCTTCATTTAATGTTTCTTTTTCATCCTTAATAATTTTAACAATATAAACAGTAATATTTTGAAAAATATGCCTTCGAAAGTAAAGGATATAATGAGTACGATATTTAATTTTTTTATTATAAGTGGAGTTTTGCTGACTGATACGAACATGGATTTAGGAAGATTTTTGAACGCAATATAGTTTTTATTTACATGTACTGCCATGGATTCTATTAACCATATTAATAATTTTACTAAATATGTTCTAGTATATAAAATGGTGTGCTCACAATCATTAGAAAGGACGCATGTATTACATCTCCCATCATCCAATTTATAGCATATCATCGTATAACAAAGAGTATGTGAATATTTGTGAACAGTTTTTAAGGGAAATATCCATATTGCAAAAACAAATAAAAGTAATAAGTTGAAAGAGGGACTGATAATAGCAAAAATGAAAGGACAAATGTTGATAAAATGAAATGAGAATATAAAAAGCATGCAGCATAAAATATGTCCGAAAGCTGCTTAAATATTTATGCATCAGTATAACGGAAAATGGTTAATAAAATTATATCAAGAGAGAATGTCTGCGCTTTAAGCTGCACATATATGAAAGCATACACACATATATTTATACAGGGTGTTTTCGTATAACGTTTACAAAATTTAAGAAGTGGTAGAGGACACTACGGCGCATTTTTTCTATAAGAAACCAGCGCCGCAAACTAGTCAGTCAATCAAAATAAGAGGGTGCTTCATTTCAATCTGAAACCTCTTCCAGGGTCTAATAACACCCAGTTTTCGGTACGTCGATACTTTAATGTTAAATAGGTATGCATGTTTTCATAACTGATTTCTTACGTATAATTTGTTCATATGGAAAAATGATCATTAAAATAATATAACTAAATTTAGATTGATTTTATTCTATATTACTTTTATGATTTTAATATTCTTGAAATAATTTTTAATTTTAATTTATAATTTTATTGTAAAATATGTTAAAACGTTTATGCTATTTATTTATCAACTCTTAATTTTGTATTTATTCATATATAAAGGTTAAAAAATATACTACATAGGAATATGAAGTTTATTTTAATGACAGTTTTAATCAAAGTTTATTATTTTCTTATTTAGTACTTTTGAATCACATACATAAGCCGTAACTTCTAATATATATGCTATATATATATACAGGGTGATTCATAAAAGATGGGCAGAACTTTAAGGGGTTATAGTACACTTAAAGACAAATAATATTAAATAGGAGACTAAGGGTCCCAGACGTATTCCCAAGGAGATAGGGGGCATTAAAGTTTAGGGTCCGAAATTTCAAATGATTATAAAACATGGAAAAATTGGTCGATTCGTTTGCGGTTTTTGCAAAAAAATTTCTTTATGCCAGTATTTTCTTGAAATAAAATTTTAAAGTTCAATTTCAAAAAATGCCGATAGGGGGCGCTTTAGACTTTGGAGTAACAAACAACTATTTTTTAACGTTATTTTTTGTATTTCTTTAAATGATTTCGAAAGCTTAGACTTAAACTTAAATTTTGATCTAAAAATCTGAGTCCTAACGAGTAGTTAAGTAGCGTAAACTGAAATTTGAAATTTGAAACCCTTCTCCCCCCAGAACAAAAATCAGTTATTCCCGATCTTTGTGTCGTAGATTAGGCTCTAACTACTGCCGCGTTTTGCTAAAATTATTCTTTATGTCAGTATTTTCTTGAAAATAAATTTTAAAGAAAATTTTCAAAAAATTCCGATAGAGGGCGCTTTAGACTTTGGAGTAACGAACAACTATTTTATACCGTTATTTTTTGTGTCTCATTAAATGCTTTCTAAAGCTTAGACTTAAATTTTCAGCCCAAAATCTGAATCGTTAGACGTGGTTAAGTTTCTGGGGAGAGGGGTTTGAAATTTCTACTCCTGAGCACAGTTCAGTTTACCATGTCCACACATTGTGTGCTGTGATACGAGGTAAAAAGACACAAATTAGGATTATGTTACCAAAGCATATTTATTAACATGTAATCACAATAAATGTTCAAAATTGTGACCACCAGAGGTTATGCACGCAGAACAACGGCGACGAATGGAACGGCGAACATTCGCGAAAACATCAGGCTTTTCGAGCACTTCCCCTACAGCGGCGGAAAGTCTGGCGACCAGTTCCTCGGGGGATTCAATGGGTGTCTCATACATAAGAGCCTTCAATCGTCCCCAAAAAAAGAAATCGAGGGGTGAAAGATCTGGCGAGCGAGCAGGCCAAGCAACAGGACCACCTCGACCAATCCATCTGTTCGGAAATGTGATGTCCAGATAGTTGCGGACGTCTCGTACGTAATGGGCTGGCGCTCCATCGTGCTGGAACCACATGACCCGCCGGATGCGTGGAGGAACAACGTTTAACAGGTCTGGCAGCACATGTTGCAGAAATGTGAGGTATGTTTTACCGTTGAGGCGTTCAGGAAGAAGGTACGGTCCGATTAGGTGGTCTCCGAGGATTCCTGCCCAAACATTGATGGAAAAGCGTCTCTGATGAGCATGTGGATACGTAGCATGTGGATTGACATCCGCCCATACATGTGCATTGTGTGTGTTAAATGTACCTTCACGTGTGAAGGTACATTCATCGGTGAAAAGCACAGTTCGTCCAAAATGTGGATTTAGCGCGTTCTGCTGCAGAAACCAGCGGGCGAATTCAATACGATTTGGATAATCCCCTGGAGACAGTTTCTGGACTCGTTGCACATGAAACGGGAGCAAATGTTCATCCTTCAGTACCCTCCAAGTCGTGGACTGTGAGGTATCCACCTGGCTAGCCACTGTTCGTGTACTTGTACTTGGCTGCGCCGCTACTACATCCAGAATGGCTTCTGCAACAACTACTGATTCGTCCTTTTTTGCACGACCTGCATTCGACCGGGAAGCGAGAAATGATCCCGTCTCACACAACTGTCTGTGCAAGCGCTCGAAAGTTTTGCGGTTAGGCAACCGCCTGTTAGGAAATCGCTCTCCGTACATTCGTTGTGCCTCTGCACCATTTCCATCTGCCGCTCCGTAAATTAAATGCATCTCAGCCTTTTCCTTATTCGTGAAGGGCACCATCTTCCGATTCATTACTACAGCGACTTACACTTGACTCACCGTTCAGTGGTTTTTATGCCTGAATCGTGTCGAAATTTTGCATACGTGTTCTTCTTCTTCCCCATTTGACATTTGCATACTTTCTGTTTCCTTCTTCACCCGGTGACTAGCGTCAGGAATGGAGCTTTAACGTTTGCATGAGCGACGTTTCCAACTGTGCCAGTGCCTTTATGAGTGAATTCCGACTATGCAGTCCTTGACGAAAGTTGTATTTTTGCCTCGTATCACAGCACAGAATCGTTGGGCATGGTTAAGTAGTGCAAACTGAACTATGTTCAGAAGTTGAAATTTGAACCCCCTCCCCTCGCTACTGAACCACGCTCAGCGATTCAGATTTTGAGCTGAAAATTTAAGTTTAAGTCTAAGCTTTAGAAAGCATTTAATGAGACACAAAAAATAACGGTATAAAATAGTTGTTCGTTACTCCAAAGTCTAAAGCGCCCTCTATCGGAATTTTTTGAAAATTTTCTTTAAAATTTATTTTCAAGAAAATACTGACATAAAGAATAATTTTAGCAAAACGCGGCAGTAGTTAGAGCCTAATCTACGACACAAAGATCGGGAATAACTGATTTTTGTTCTGGGGGGAGAAGGGTTTCAAATTTCAAATTTCAGTTTACGCTACTTAACTACTCGTTAGGACTCAGATTTTTAGATCAAAATTTAAGTTTAAGTCTAAGCTTTCGAAATCATTTAAAGAAATACAAAAAATAACGTTAAAAAATAGTTGTTTGTTACTCCAAAGTCTAAAGCGCCCCCTATCGGCATTTTTTGAAATTGAACTTTAAAATTTTATTTCAAGAAAATACTGGCATAAAGAAAATTTTTTGCAAAAACCGCAAACGAATCGACCAATTTTTCCATGTTTTATAATCATTTGAAATTTCGGACCCTAAACTTTAATGCCCCCTATCTCCTTGGGAATACGTCTGGGACCCTTAGTCTCCTATTTAATATTATTTGTCTTTAAGTGTACTATAACCCCTTAAAGTTCTGCCCATCTTTTATGAATCACCCTGTATATATATATATATATATAGAAAGCAATAAGGATTAATTTGAAATGTTAACATTTCACAGTGTTTATTCAAATTAAATCCCAAAGTGTGGTTACTGTTGTTATTCAAATGCATAAACAATAATAAACATAAAATAAGATTAAATCTATATTTAAAATAGTCTTGGAAATTATTTTAAGTAACTTGTAATTAGGAGGAGACAAAAGTGGACAGAGCAAGTTGTAACATACAGCAATTTTACAGAACAAAAAGTAATGTGTGCTACTTGGAATATGAGAGTAAAATTTTAGAACAACAAATTTTTGAATGCAAACACAACTCTGAATATGTTGCTAATAAACCGTAAAAATAACCAAACTGTATCAAAATGCCGAAAGGTTTACTTTAAACTTAGGGGATTTTAAGAACAATTTAGCTTAGAAAACAAGTGAATGAAACCGTGAAAACTGCTATAATGTGCTATAATTCAGTTATTCTTGGATGAGGTATGCTTTGTAGTGAGGTATGCATAATGTGTCTTAAAAAAGTGTCATTTAAAAATTTAAAAAGAAAAAAATATGAAACCATTTTTTCTATTTCTTATGTTAACTTAATTGCATCACATAAAATTTTAATTTTTCAAATTTGTCTCTTGAGTATTCAAGCCGTTTAGATAGATGTTATGAAATTTTATCATATATTCTAATACGAGCAAATCTTGTGGGTGGTTATATATATATATATATATATATATATGCAAAAATTATCTTAAAAACGGCTCTAACGATTTTGACGAAATTTCGTATCCTACCGCTTTGGGGCACCAGAAAACCATTGGGCTAGGTCACATGCTCGAGAAAATTCGATTAGTGGGTCATTTTGGGTCATGGTCTAGCTAATTGTATCTAAAAAGCGGTTCAAACGATTTTGACGAAATTTTGTATCCGACCATTTTCGGGCATGAGAAGTCAATTGGGCTGGGTCACATGTTCGAGAACTTTCGATTAGTGAGTCATTTTTGGGTCAAGGCGGGTCAAATTAATTTTATCTAAAAAACGGCTCTAACGATTTTGATTAAATTTTGTGTCCTACGAGTTTCGAGCACGATAAAAGCATTGGGCTAGGTCGCATGTCCGAGAAAATTCGATTAGTGGGTCATTTCTGGGTCATTGTGGGTCAAGATCTAAAAAGCAGCTCAATTTACACTAAATTTTGCATCCAATGGTTTCCGGGCACGAGAAGACTGTTGGTCTAGGTCACATGTTCGAGAAAATTCAATTAGTGGGTCATTTTGGTTCATTTTGGGTCATGGTCAAGCTAATTGTATCTAAAAACGGTCCAAACGATTTTGACGAAATTTTGTATCCGACTATTTTCGGGCACGAGAAGACTATTGGGCTGGGTCACATGTTCGAGAACTTCCGATTAGGGGGTCATTTTTGGGTCAAAGCGGGTCAAATTAATTTTATCTAAAAAACGACTCTAACGATTTTGATTAAATTTTGTATTTTACGAGTTTCGGGCACGCGAAAATCATTAGACTAGGTCACATGTTCGAGAAATTCGATTAGTGGGTCATTTCTGGGTCATTGTGGGTCAATATCTAAAAAGCGGCTCAATTTACACTAAATTTTGAATCCTATGGTTTTCCGGCACGAGAAGACTGTTGGGCTAAGTCACATGTTCGAGAAAATTCAATTAGTGGGTCATTTTGGTCATGGGTCATGATATTTGAACTCAAATTTAATTTTGACCGAGCATAGCTCGGTCTTCCCTGCTCGTTTTCTTTATTTGAGATGATCACAAATATTTGAGGATTTGATACAGATATTAAAAACACATACGGTTTGTCAAATTACCTCAAAACATACTAACCTGTCAATATACCTGTAATTTATAAGACAAATTCGTTTTGGATGAAATTCAATGCGTGTTCCCATTCGATCTAAACACCATTTATTACAAAGAAATATCAAATAAAGGAAGTACATTTCCATTTTAATTCAGTAACGGGGATGCCGGTGTAACTTGTATTAAATAAAGGAACTTTTTTAAAATCAATAAGAAATTTAAAATCAGACATTTAATAAATATAAAACTAAATACACAAACAAATATTACATAATAAAATAAGTTAATACAGTAAAGGTTTCGTTCTCCAAACAAGTTACTTATCAGTATAATGTCAATCGAAACGAAAACTTTGTGTTTTATTAGAATTTGCGTTTTACTAGAAATTGTGTATCTGCGTTATAATGCAACATTGCTGCACACAATTAGTGATTATTTAAACCGGTTATTGATCCTCAAAAATCTTACATTTCAAAATTTTAATAAAGTTGTTGTTAGATTAAGACTTGAATGTATACAAAATCGAGGACGCTTTACATATTTTATAAACATTCTTTCGCTATCTTTTGTAGGTTTCGAGATTGGGTACTTTCAAATTTCGCCAGTAAAGGAGCTTCTATAGCTTATAATTTATTACCAAAGATTTTTCAGAATAAAGGATTTGTCCATTTTGCACGCTAATTATTAATTAAATTTTAATGTATTTATATTATAACTTTTTAAAGTATTCTCAGTAGCTCAATATAAACAATAAAATCTATTCTTTTATAAAAAATAATTTATTAACCAAATAATAAATGCATTTCATAAAAGAGACACATATCTTTTATAATGAAAGGAACTTGAGATTAATATGGTTATAAAATAACTACATTTTTCTGAAAGGAATATAAATTAGATGTCAATATAAAAGCAATAGACATTTTTCAGAATATGAATTGAAATAAAGTATCTTTGAAAAGAAAAGAATGCCTATGCTAAGCCTATAATGATAAATATTGGTAATTTTATTTTACTTAGAAGCGTATGGAAAAAGAAAATTTGATTTACAGTGAAATTCAATTTTATTTAGTTTAAGTCTCGTGACATTATTTCCAAAAGTTTTGAAAAAGCGTCGCCAATATATTTAAGGATTTTAAAGAGTGAAAATTAAACAGTTTTTAATAAAGTCGGTTAAAAAACATTCACTCCTATATAATATTATTGAGAAAAATTCCAGCTGTCGTAAATGACATATGATACATCATGTAATATAAATATTAAATGACATATGATAAAGATATATTTACACATTCTACATTAATACCACAAACACGCATATGTAAATAAGTAAATAGAATAAATACACAACCACACTCACACACACACACACACACACACACACACACACACACATATATATATATATATACATAACTGTACAAAGTAGGGTATAAGTTTCTATAGATAGGAAAAATAATCATTTAATCATTTTTATTTAAATAAAACGCTAGATTCAGGAATGTCACGAAATACCATGTGAAATAGTCAACCATTATCGTTTCAGTTTGTTGCTCCTCATTCTAAATCATTTTTTCGTGCATCTGAAATATGAGTATCGAAACTCATTGCTCACTTTTATACACACACTTCCGTACATGCATATCATCATCATTATAAACAACAGTTTTCAATCCAATAGAGTTAATACATACACACACATATGTCTATATAGTAGATAGATAGATACAGCCGTATACAGATAGATAGATAGATTTGATAGATAGATATATAGATACATGCATTGTTACATAGTTAGATAGACAAATAAATGATATAGATGAATAGATTATATAGATAAATAGATATATATAGATATAGATAAAAATGTGTTACGTGCGTTATCATTATTGTATTTTTGAATGGATTCATTGATTTTATAATACATTTACATACACATTATTTTTATTATATTTTTTGATTGAAATTTTTTGTGAAACCAGTAATTATGCCTTATTTATCTATCTATCTATATATACAAAGGCTCATCTAATTGTAGATGGCAACTAACTTTCTTTAAAAAAGATTACTTTATGCTTATATAAAAGGTTAATTTTTTCTTGTTTTACTTATATACACACAAATTTCGAAAGTCTAATTATCAATGGTCTCCCGCAAAATTCTCAAATTGTTTGGAAATTTAAAATCAGTAATTAGACTAGTCAATTCCTCTACTGAAGAAGACCCCATTACACCTCCGAATTTTACAAGGACACATTAAAAAGTTGAATGCATTATCATTTCAACACATTACTGTACGATAAGCAAACAATTTTTGAAATCCAGAAAATCCATAATATTATCCATTAAATCCAAAATGATGACTACGCGGTGCTACAGTTTTCCATGTTCAACAATAACTAGTAAATTCTGAAACCGATTTCCAGAAATTAATATATTTAAAGTAAGAAAATATTTTAAATACAAGCTTTTTTTTATAATGTACTAAAAAGGACAATTGATAGACATAAATATATTTTTTAAAATAAATATTAAATTGCGAGTAATTTTTTATCAGTTTGTTTTTTAAAATATAAAATATACAATTTTAAATCCAGCTTAATCCAACAGCCAATAAAAAATAATTTAAAAAAAATCGATCAACGTTTGCTTGAGAATCGAACCTACATCCATTCACTCCTGCGAGATCTGAAAATTGGCGCATTTACAAACCATCCCACGGTTCAATCGAACAAAATCTGCTACTTTCTGAAACAATAAAGGAAATTTACGTGATCACATACGTCATGACATTTACCTATCCCAATTGGACAATTGTTTTTTACTCCCAAGTGGTGACAGAAACAGATTTCACATATCATTTTACAGAATATTGTATTGTCACTGTAAATACGCCACACTACCAAAAATGTGGTCAATTGTAGCACAAGAAACATGTTAAAATTTGATTGCAAGATTTGAGCCTAACGGACACACAAAGCAAGTTAAATGAAAGCTTGTAAATTTAGCATTTGGTTCATCTTCATAACACGATTGTGTTACAAGACTGACTCTCCCCCATTAAATTTTAAGGAAGAAAATTTATATTTGTGCATATTTGTATGTATTGTGTGTATATTTGTATGTACGGATATTTGTGAGGTGGAAAAAAAATGCTTCGCGGTTACAGAATTTTGTTTGTTTTTCAATAGATCTTAAGCTAACAAATTGAATTTTGGGAAATTAAATTTATTTAAGCATCGGCAAATTTTAGCTATATCGTACGAGGGATAACTTAAGGGAGGGCTTTTGTAAGGAAAGTGACCTAAATTATTGTTCTCGTACGAGGAAAGTCCTGCAAACTTTGTACTGTTCCTCCAGACCTCGCTTCTTTCGATCCTGAGAACGTCGTCAGCCCAAACGTTTCCTTTTCCTCCTTGGTTCTTAGTGGAGCATGCGAACCACTGGGCTAAAAAATACCCTATGTGGTCTTCTGAGTGGGTCAATTGAACTTTGAATTTTGGAAACGAGGCAAAAATACATTTGTCTTATCAGCAAGAGTAAAAATTGAGAATGACAACATTGTGAAAATACAGAATTGTGCTCATACGGCAATTAACTATGATATCTCCCACCACAGATCTTAATCTATTAAACTAGTTTTCATAAATGAAGATTACTGGTTGCTTTTACTAACTTTTTTTTTTACTTAGTCACATTTTACACCTAGTATAATTGCGTCTTCTGATATCGCTTGGTAGCTTTTATATTCCATGGACGATTGTGATGATTAAACTTGCGTGAAAAATTCGGGCGAAATTGAAAAATTATCAAGCATGTTGGGACAATAACAAAAATAATTTAACCAAGACTATTTACAACATGTGCTAGTGAGATACAAAATTACAGCAAATTTTTAGATATGAGATTAGAGTTCCAGAAGAAATATGTTCATAAACTCTAACTATCACACTTTATTTCTGAAATATTTGCTGAAGCATGTGTGACTCCTTGAAGGGCGGTGATAGTTTTCATATCTGTAGAATCTGTAAGAGAGAATGTATTATTATTCAATAGTTTTTTAGGTGATAGAAGTAGTCATCTTTACATAATGATGTTTAGATAATTTCCAGCAGATTTTTATGTTAAAATATCAGATCAAAGAAATTTTACATTTTCAGAGATGTCAACTGTTCTAGGTAGCTGTTTTAGGTAGCTTTCATTACAAAAAGCTACCTATTTCAGCCGTTCGGAGGAAAAAAATTGGTATATTTTCACCGATCATGACCTCCAGACTCCCAAACTACTATCCGTTCATTGTTGTTGTTGATTTATATATATAAATGATGATTTATATATATATATATATACATACAGTGGAGCATGCCATCTTGTTTCAAAATGGTGGCCAGTTAAAGTTTTTTAAATTAAAAAAAAAATTCGAAAAGATGTACAAAAAATTATAAATTGAAAAAAAAAATCTGTAAAGTGTTAGAACGTAATACAAGGATTCTGGAATTTTTTTTATTTTGGCTATGTCTTAAAAAATGGCTGAGATATGACAGTTTGAAGTTCTAGGGTGGCTGAGATTTTGAAACAATCTGATATTTCTTATGCTGTCTCTCTCGTATTTATGAACCCATATGAATATGACGTATCATGTGTACAGAACATACGAAGGTATCGACCAAGTTTGTTGGCCAGCTTCATCCGCTATCTTGTTTCAAAATGAAGGCAAGTTAATTTTATTTAATTTAAAAATATATATGAAAAACTATAATTTTAAAAAAGTTGTTTCCATTAATTGTTAGATCGTGATACAAGGATTCCGAAACATTTTTTGTTTTGTCTTTATTTTAAAAAGTCCTTCTGGCCTGTACCGGGAGGAAAAAATAGCTTTCATAGTCCATGTTTTTAAAAATTCAAGTCATTTTACCCAAAAATCCGAAGGTAAATTGCTTGGAACTCGATTATAGAAAATTGAATCCCAGTTTTCGTTAATAGTGAATTTGAATGCGGATTTCAGCATGAGAATTACAGCATAACAAAAATCAGATTATTTCAAAATGTCAGCCACCCTAGAATTTCAAACTGCCATGTCTCTGCCATTTTTTTTAAGATAAAGCCAAAACAAAAAATGTTCCGGAATCCTTGAATCACGATCTAACACTTAACGGAAACAACTTTTTCAATTTATAATTGTTTATACATATTTTTGAATTTTTAAAAATATTTTAAAAAATTATCTTTCTGCCATTTTGAATCAAGATGGCGCATGGAGTTGGCTAACGAACTCGATCGAGACCTTGGTATGCTCTGTACACATGATCAGTCGCATTCATATTGGTTCATAAATACGAGAGTTACAGCATGACAAATATCAGATTGTTTCAACATAATAGCCACCCTAGAATTTAACGAACTCGATCGAGACCTTGGTATGCTCTGTACACATGATCAGTCGCATTCATATTGGTTCATAAATACGAGAGTTACAGCATGACAAATATCAGATTGTTTCAACATAATAGCCACCCTAGAATTTCAAACTGCCATATCTCAAACATTTTTTAAGATAAATCAAAAACAAAAAATACTTCGAAATCCATTTATCACTATCTAATGCTTAACAGAAACAATATTTTCAATTTATAATTTTTTGTTCATCATTTTCAATTAAAAAAAAATATATATTATTAACGGGCTGCCATTTTGAAACAAGTTGGTGGATGAAGCTGGTTAACGAACTCAGTCGAAAGCTTTCAAATCTCAGTCACACTATAATTTCAAACTGCCATATCTCAGCCATTTTATAAGATATAGCAAAAACAAAATATGTTCCAGAATCCTTGTATCAAGTTCTAACACTTAACGGAAACAACCTTTTCAATTAATATTTTTTTTTGTACACCTTTTTGAATTTTTAAAAATTTTTAAAAATTTAACTGGCCACCATTTTGAAACAAGATGGCGGATGCAGCTGGCCAACGAACTCGGTCGAGACCTTGCTATGTCCTATACACATTCTCAGTAACATCCATATCGGTTCATAAATAAGAGAGTTACAGCATGACATACGTCAGATATATATATATATATATACATACATATAAATCAACATTTGAACGGAGGGTGATTTGGAGGTCTGGGGATCATGATTCCAAAATTTTTGGAATTGCTTTCCTCCGAAGGGCTGCAATAGGTAGCTTTCTGTAATGAAAGCTACCTAAAAATGGCTGAGATATGACAGTTTGAATTTATAAGGTTGCTGACATTTTGAAATAATCTGATTTTTGCTATGCTGAAATTCGCATTCAAATTCAGTATTAACGAAAACCGGGATTGAATCTTCTATAATAGGGTTCCACGCATTTTATCTTCCGGTGTGTGATTAAAATGAGTTTTTAAAAACATGGACTAAGAAAGCTACTTTTTCCTCTCGGTACAAGCCGGAAGAAGTTTTTATTAGTGGAAGAGGACATATAACAAGAATCTTAAGGTTTCATTTTAGAGGTGTTAGGATCCAGTACAACGAGTTAAACTATCTAAAAAGTATTTTTTGTCAAATTTTATTTCATAATCGAAAATTTTCCAAATTTTGTTAAGTTATTGAGATTTAATAATATTTTGTCAAACACATAAGCGTTTGTTTGGGAAATCAATTCCAGTTTTTCTCAAAACAGTTTTATGGTACTAATAAGTTATTTTCCGCATGTGTGATTTTGCATTCTGTTTGAATATTCCTTTATTATACTTAAGATAGATTTTACATTAGTTGGGAGTATTTAACGTAATTAAGTTATTACGCAAAAATACAGAATGATTAAATTGTAAATTAACATAAAATGTAAAAATATTTAACCCTAAATTAACAAAATTTATTTTACATGATTCAACGCGTTATCGTTCTTGGTATGCCTTATAAATCTTTTTCACTTGCAATGATTAACTGCCACAGACCATTAATTGCAATAGTCTGAAATCGGTGTGAGAATGTTTAATTAACTAAAATATGCACATTAGAAATTGTGTATGAAAAATTAAAATCTGATAGCGAGTTAATTATAAAACAAGTTTTATAAATGTACCCGAGATTTTTTTGGGGGGGCGGGAAGGGGGGTTAAATGGAAGTTTCTCATTTAGAAATGTCTGCTATAGATATACTTAGGTCATCTTTAATACTTTCATAAATAACTTTATAAGAATTTCATCTCTTGTTTAGCGCAAAATACGTTTAGAAAATCTTTAGGTTTTAAAACGTATTAAAGAGAAAATTTAACTTTAAAAATGTCCATTATTTTACAGATTGAAAACGTCATAAGCCATCAAATTGCTCGTTTTAAAATTATTTGTATTTATTTAATTAATTAATTAATTATTTATTTATTTTTTGCATTAACAAAAAATTATCATTATTATTATTTGAAACCATATATACTTTGGATATCAAACGATCTCCAAGTGCTACTAATAATACAACTATTTTAAATAATAATAAAAATAGTAATAATATCTTCTGTAAAATTTTTTTGTAATAATATATATGTATACATTAAATAATGAATATTATTATAGTCCAGTAACCGGCCAGGAATTCCTATTCATTTGCTTTCTGTATGTACAATTTTAAAAACATCGTGAATCCAAATAGTAAAATAAATAAATGGAAAATAGAAACTATTCTATATTTTTGTTTCCATCAAGTCGGGGGATCTAAATCGGCAGTGATAATAGCTTTCAAATATCTCTGGGGAAGAGAATATTTGAGATTCTGGTGTATTCAGAAATCTTTTTTTTTACATAGAATCTGGAGCAAGCTGACTGTGAATTTGAAAACATTAAAATCTACCAGTATTATAAAAAGTTTTAAAATTTATTTTGAAGACATATTTGAAATAAAATATTTCTTTCAAAAATGTGTAAGGTTATATTTGCTACGAAATAAATGAAATCTGATAGATCATTTCAAATATGGCAATAGAGGAAACGTTTTTCATCATAAAATTACAATTACTAAATGTACCAAAACTTTATACTTATTACAGTGAATACCACGGACCCTTTAGTTATGTTATTGTTGTTAATATATAGTTAATTATATTTCATTTATGTAAATTTGCACCTTAATATATTAACACGTTAACGGACACTTGCGTCTATAGCCGCCAAAGCGAAGTTCACTATGTCGCATGACGGCAATAGCCGTCCAAAACGAAACGGGCGTTTTTAGACACTACGGCTGTAGCAGCACAAATGTGCATTTACCGGTGTACAAGTAGAAGCCCAGTGTCATGTTTTGGAAACAATTTTTTAGGTTTTAGTTCGTTTTCCACCTGTTATATGAGTTGCGGCTTCATTATGCACGTGCGCGGTGACTATTGGTCAGGGAAAAATACAGTAAAAAAAATTATAATTACCAGTGTATTCTTATAGAACAATTCAAATTGAACAGGTGAACAGGTGAACAGTTTATAGCTTCAATGGGATTCCTTGTTTGAAATAACAACTCCCTGTAGATGAGTAATAGTCTAGCATATCTTGAGAAATCCATTTAAATAGACTTTAAAATACTTTAAGAAAACAAAAATTGTAAAAGAGGGCATAAAATGCGTTGAAATAAAGTTTAATGCAATGAGAGAAAGTTTATAATAATAATAAGTAACAATAAGTTAAAAATAATGTAGAAAAGTGCGAAAAATTACTGTCTAGTGCATTTCAGACTGTCTAGCGCTTTGCAGGGTATGAGCTAATAGCAATTAGAGCGTAGAAAAATCAATAGATGGCGCGATGTGTCCATTAGATGAGAGAAAGCTAAAAACATTTGATTTGAAAACTGAAATTGATTATTTGATCGAATAATCAACATAAATTTTTCTATAAGAATATACTGGTGTCTGTCAATTTTTTGACTGTATTTTTCCCTGACCACTAGCCACCCTGACGTGGTTGTGAAGGGTGTAGTGCAACCTAATTAAAGGTGATGAATTAATCAAAATTAAGTTTATTTAAGCAGAAAGAGTAAAACTATATTTCTAATATTCTAAAAATTACAAAAACATATAGTGTTAATTTTCGAACTTCACTTGTTCCTGCCGTCCGTCAATGTGTTAAACATATAAAAAAATTGACAAAAAATTTCGCATATTTGTCAAAAAGATTGCAGTTTCTCATTCACATGTTTCATACTCCATAAAATTTAAGATTCTGTTTTAAAGAGTTTAACATAACTGCACTAAAAATATATTTTGTAATGTTACTGACAACGAAGGATAGAAAAAGGACATCCTTTTTCTGAAACATTTATCTTAATGTGCCACTTCTTTGAAGCTATATGTTTATCACTGTCTTTTTTTTCGATGGTTATTGTATATAGAAAATAGATTCCGTAAATTATGAATAAATATGATAGTTTATGAGTTTATTTTAAATTTTCGTAAATATTCATGAATATTTTATAGTGAAAATCTTTAATAATGAGTGTATAGAGAAGATAAGATTAGATTGATAAGTACAAAAAAATCTATATTTACCTTTAAAAAGGCTACATTACATGGCTTTCTATTTCTTATAACTAATATTTTACTTAAACGATTGGATAACTTTAATATTGGTTCTTTTTGCGCTTTGCTAATGTTGTACACATGTAAAGATTTTCTTACATGGTTTTAATTCAAATTTGTTGTAATATGACACACACACAATAAGAAAACAAAGTACAATTTTATTTTCTGATACAATTTTTATCTCAATACATAATTATTTCTCTTAAGTGGTCATTCTTATCTCACACTTTTTTACCCAGTACTTAAGATTTTATGGCAGCATTCATTTAGTAAAGATTCCAGGTAAACACTTTAAAATAAATTGAAAACTAATGGACAAAAATATTATGAAGTACATTATATATATATATATATATATATATATATATATATATATATATACATACATACATACATATATGTATATACATACATACATATATGTATATACATACATACATATATGTATATACATACATACATATATATATATATATATATATATATATATATATATATATATATATATATATGTATATACATACATACATATATATATATACATACATACATATATGTATATACATACATACATATATATATATATACATACATACATATATGTATATACATACATGAAAGGATAAAAGCTAAACCCCTTTTTAAAATGCAAAATCCCTTTTTGCCCCTTTTAAAATTTTAAATTACCGTTTTAAAAAATAGAAATTTAAATCAAAACTTTTAAATGCTTTAATAATTGTGTTTCAATTGATTGAAAATGCCGTCGCCCCTGTTAAATTAGTTTTCCTGCATCGCATCTTATAACTTTCAAAGATCGTTTTCTGACTCTTCATAAGAATATTTGTGCTGACGCTAACGCAATTTTAAAGTCTTGCTGCATCCGATCGGCCGATGGAGCCAACGCCTTTATTCCGCACAATCAATCACTCAGCTCGCGGCCAATTAAAATTAAAAATACGCCTCTTTTGACTTCGACGACCTCTAGCAGAAATAATGCAAAAACCTCATATTTATACCATTACACGGCTATCAGGAGCAAACTTTTTACGATTTCCCTCATCTAAACAAATCCACGCCAATCTGCTCTCTCGGAATTGCCTCGCGATGGACGAACCTTCGATGTCCAGACAGACTTAGAAAGCAGCTCTCACGCCAATATGGGCCTGGTTTAAAAGGATGCATGAAAGAAAAAGAAATAAACCAGGTTCCGTAATAGACGGTGTCTTCCTTTAAACAGAAATACATTCACTCGGAATTTAACCGAATCCCGCTCACGGCCCAGGACTACAAGAGCATGCAAGGGAATCAGAATGAGCGCTTTGACGTAAATACGGAGCCGCCATCAGTCCGCGCAGCCACCGGCCCGGCGATCAAGGACCCACCGACGGAGCAACACGCCTCGTTGCAGAAGTCGAGTAGGACAGTTCATCTCAACGGGAAAATCCCAAAAACTAAACAGTTACGTAATCTCAGTCAATCCCAGCGAATACCTCCGTGAAAAATTCTTACAGCATACGATGAAAGACTTACGGAATTTATCCCAAAAACTCAAAAGTACTTAATCTCCCTTCGTCAAAATGAAAGTGAATCATTAACTTTTCTCTTCATTCTCAATCTTGTGCTGTATTTCATTCTGCCGGCAAGAATCAAGTGTTTTATCTGCAGAGAGAAGTAGGTCAACCAGACAGCTGTTTTCAGTTTTCAAGAGCGCGCCGGTAAAGAAATGAACTCGTGACTCAGATGTTTCGGTTTCTGGTTTCTGGACTATTTAGAAAAATAAATCAGAACTGCGCTCAGCAAAAACAAAAACCACGTGACTACGGGAAAAAGTATTTTTGTGGGCAGTGCAAGAAGATATAGAGATAAATATTTCAGTGAAATTAATTTATTATTGTTTCGCGTCGCGGTGAGAAAAAAAAAAGTAAGAGGTAAATTTTTTCATGGATTTATTTAAAGCAAAGGCGTATAAAGGTATGTACTTTTGATATTAACGTACAGAAGAAAAAAAAAATTTTTTTTAAGATCTTTTTAGTGAGAGGCAGTGGTTCTCAAACTTTTTATTTAATTTTTTATGCATGCCAAAAATAAATTAAAGAGGATTATTTTAGTATGCTATTACTTGTGTGAAAACTTTAATTATTTTTAAGTCAGCTATTTAAGTTCAAATATATAATTGTTTATGTATTGTGTTTAACGTAATTTTAAAGAGATGAAAGAGTAAGAATGGTGATTTTTATGAAAATTCTTTAGTTGTGTTGAACGGATAATTACGATTTTAATGAAAAATAACATTAACTAAACCTCATATTAAAATCATTTTTCTAGACAGTTTGAAAATATTTTAGCAGAAGTGAAAATTTTATTATTATTATATTATTATAATATTTTTATTATTAAGTGTTAAACTTTTTAAAGGTGATTTATATGCAACGTACTTTATAGTTAGTGAGGTTATTTAAATTTTTTTTATTGAATTCAAGTTATTGAAAAAAAAATTATTAAGGTGGATTTTAATTTTAAAAAGATGATTTTAACAGATTTTTACAGATATAGTGTTACAAATTTTAAATAGTTTGAAAGATTTTTTTCATTTTTATTCTTATGTGCTTTAATTGTGTATTATATTTCTGTGTAATTCAGTGATATTTAGTATTTATATCTATCATGAGTAACCCAACCCCTCCCAAAGAAGTAGAGGATTTAACAGACAAATCAGGTGATCCCGAAAAAGAAAAAAATCAAATTTCGAGCAAAGATGATAATCCCGTTAATAATCCTGAAGAGAAAAATAATCAGAAGTCTAGTCAGGAATCTGGAGGTGCACCAGAGACATCTGGTGTAACAATGTTAGGTGGACAGACCCTGTCAGCTCAAGCTGGGTCTGCTCACACATCAGTATCCGCCAACCCAAAAACGTCAGTAGACCCCGATATCATTGCGTTTTCTCCGCAAGATGGAATGTCTTGGATACCATGGTTAGCCTATTTCGAGAGTGTCTGTATAGGACAGGGAAAAGACGAGTGCTGGAAAATTAGGCACATACAGAAGTATTTAAAGGACAGTGCACTTACGTTGTACATTAATAATTGTCTAAATGTACTTCATTGGTCCGAATTTGTCACTTTGTTTAATGAACACTACGAAATTCCCGATACCCTTTCTCTCACTGATTTTTCACGTATTAGATATAAAGTTGGAGAGGACTTGAACGAATATTATCAAAAAAAGACTAAAGTAGGCCGAACCTTAGGATTAGAGCAGAAACTTATCCTGGAAGGTTTAACGGAGGGCTTGCCATTAGAAATGCAGAAGTTAGTTATTGCAGGCAACCCCTCAACTACACATTCATGGCGTGAATTAGTTTACAGAATTGGCAAACTGCAACTGGACAGAAAGGGAAATGAGAGCAAATTTGAAGCAAGCCCCCAAAACCCCAATCAGTATCGACAATGGCGACCAAGCCGACCTCCATATGAGAATGGACAGAATTTTAACAGGCAGTGGAACTACAGAGTTCCCTATCAAACACACCCCATTCGACCTTTTCCATCGAATCAAGCAAGAAATCCCCAAAATACGTTTAGACCGACTTCAAACGTTCCACCACGACCTAATGTACACCACCAGACCACTTTACCGCCCTCTCCATGCAAAGTTTGTCGTAATATCGGAATACCAAATGCATATCATTGGGTGGGAAACTGCCCTTTTCGACAACAAGTGTTAGCAGTACCAACCCCTAGTCACAATATGACTTTGCCGAACCCCAACCAAGATCATAGCGCTAATGAGTCATCCCAAAATACATCTAGTAATCAATGACGATTTCTTATGTCCGGACATATACAAAAAGAAAAAGCTAGCTATAAAAAATCAAATAGAGATTGTCATAAAGTTACTTATGTAAAAAATGAAGACTCACTACCTTGTTTGATCGATACTGGGAGTTCGATTAGTGTTATTCCTTGTCACTTAGCCCATAAACTTAACCTAAAAATATGTAAAGTTCAGCAGAGTATACCAGTCACCCAAACACAAGGTGTTCTTGCTTTGAAAGAAAAAGGCCTTGTTAGTTTGCAATTAGGACGTATCTCTAAGAGAATTGAACTTTTTATAATTAACAATCAGTTACCTTATGCTTTGATTGGGCTACCCCATTGTAAACTATTTAGATTAAATATTGACTGTGTTAAAATGCAAATAACTCAAGATAATAAGAAAGTACCTCTCATGGACCATATTCCAACAAATACATCTCACCATACTTTACATTTATCCGAAGTATATACTAACCAGCCAGCAATTGAAAATGCAGAAATATTCGAAGAAAATTTTGAGCCGGAGTTGTTCGAGACCACTGACCATGTGCAAAATGTTCAGTCTGTCAGAGAACAATTACCTGCTCTTCTAGCCAAATATGTCTGTATTTTCGCCAAAGATAAATATGATATAGGCTGTGTAAACATGGAACCCCAGAGAATACAGTTAACATCAGATCTCCCCGTTTCTTTAAGAGCGTATCGCACTTCCCCTAAGGAAGAAGAGGAAATTAAAGAACAAATTCAAAATTTATTGCGAGACGGTATCATTAAAGAAAGCTATTCTCCTTATTCATCACCCGTAACTTTGGTGTATAAACGTGAAGAAGGGAAGAAAACCCGGTTATGTATTGACTTCAGAAAATTAAATGCCATTACAAAAACAGATGCAGAACCCTTACCTCGAATCGACACCCTGTTAGATAAATTGGCGCATGCTAAAATTTTTTCCACTCTTGATTTAGCTAGTGGATATTGGCACATTCCTATCCACCCTCGAGACACTGAGAAGCTGGCATTTGCCACCACCTTTGGATTATATGAGTGGAATCGTTTACCGTTTGGATGGAAAAACTCACCTGCTTGGTTTAACCGTACCCTCCGTAGAATTCTTAATAAATACAAAATTGACTTTGCCTGTAGTTACTTTGATGATGTTATTGTATTCTCCCAAAATGAAGAGGAACATTTATGTCATTTAGAGACATTATTTAATATCTGTGTTCAAGAAAACCTTAAACTCAAATTGTCAAAGTGTAATTTTGTGAAATCCAAAATTAACTTTCTAGGATATGAAGTTTCGAACGGTTGTATCACACCTGACAACCCTAATATAGAGACGATTAAGAAATTAACACCACCAACGAATGTAAAAGAATTACAACGTTTTTTGGGATCTATAAATGTTTATCACAAATTTATTCCAAAGTATGCTAACATTCGATACCCTCTCAACAATTTGTTGAAGAAAAATGTCCCTTATGTGTGGGACCAAAATTGCCAAAATTCTTTTGAAAAATTAAAAAATGCTTTAATTGAAAAACCAATCTTAAAGTTGTTTGATCCCAAAACACCTTGTCATTTGTTTGTAGACGCATCAAGTCATGCAGTGGGATGTGTAGTGAAACAAGTTGATGAAAAAGGAACATTACATCCTATAGCATATCACTCTAGAAATCTTCGCGATTATGAAAATAATTATGCAATTACGGAGTTAGAATGTTTGGCGATTGTGGATGCTTTAGATAAATTTTATCATTATTTACACGGTCAAAAATTTGTCATACATACAGATCATGCGGCACTTACCTGGCTCAAAAGTGTTAAAAATTTAAGAGGACGTCTTTTCCGCTGGTCCCTAAAACTTAGTATGTTTGACTATGAAATTAAATACCAGAAAGGCTCCACTAATGTTGAAGCTGATATGCTATCTAGACAACCTGTTTCAGAAAATTTACCCCATATTATACATCTCCTTGACTTGAATGAAGTAAGAGACAATCAGAAGAAAGAAAATGTAACAATTGATGGTAAAAAGTACACTGAGATAAATGATGTTGTTGTTATTAAAAAGAAAGGTTTGTATAAGATTGTGGTCCCCATGTCTTTACGTTTACCCCTATTAGAAAAAACCCACACACAATTTGGCCACCCTGGAATTTATAAAATGATAAATTTAATCTCTCCGCAATATTATTGGCCTAACTTTAATCAGGACATTGAAAATTTTGTAAAACACTGCCACACTTGTCAGATAAACAAAAAATGTATACAAAAAAGATTTGGCTTATTGCAATTAATGCCCCCAACAGATATACCTTTTGAATGTTTGGCAGTAGACTCTGTTGGCGGATTTAATTATTACAATTCTACAAAAAAATATTTGCATTTAGTCGTTGACCATGCAACTCGCTATGTGTGGGGTTTTCCTTCAAAAAGTGTAACTACCGAAACTTATACAAACATTTTGAAACAATTATTTCAGATACAAGTACCAGATAGATTGTTAACCGACAGAAATGGAGCATTTACAGCTTCCAGGTTTAGGAGATTTCTTCGTAATTACAATATAAAACACAGATTGACGAGCAGCCATCACCCGGAAACGAATGGGAAAATTGAACGACTAAATCAGACTATTGTCACTAGATTAAAATGTAAAGTCAATTCCACATCCAAGAAAATACCTTGGACTAAGCTTTTAGATGAAGTCTTATATGAATATAATAACACCCCTCATTCTGTAACCCAATTCACCCCTAGCTATTTATTTTTAGGAAATTTACCATATGATCCCCCTTTACCAAATAATAGTTACTATCCCCCTGTGGAAGAAGCTAGAAAATTGGCTAAAGAGAGAACAATTGCTTACCATAAAAAGAATAAAGTCCGTTATGATGCTCGTTTCCTTCCTGTAAAGTTTAAAGTTGGTGACATTGTGATGTATGAAGAATTTCACTATCCGAATACCCGTAAATTGACGTCACCATATTCTGGCCCATACACCATTTTAAAACAACTTTCTGATGTATCCTTTGAAATTGATAAACCCAGCCCACATTTTAAGAGAAATTCCGAAATTGTCCATTCCTCCAAGTTAAGATACTACCACCCTCCTCAAAATCTTAAACTCAGCCATGAATAAACCCCATCTATCTCTTTCAGCTGTCAATTTTTTTAATTTTTGCTTTCCTATCGTCCCCCTTACTCGTAGCATTTGGATGAGGATCCAGCTGGGCGTGTAACCCATCTCCCCAGCAGTGTAGAATGATGGTGACAGTTTAAAAGTACTGTTAGAATTTTTATTATTTTTAAAAAATATTATAATGACGAATTGATGACACATGAAGGGGTCCTCCGCTCCGTGGCCACCCATCTTTAGCCGGACTGTTTTCCCAGATTCTCTTTCCAGGTTGAACGGAGAATCTGGCAAAACTGCTTCGCTTCCCCTCTGCAGGTGAATATCGATTACCCACTTTTCTTTTTCTGTCGTGCGAGTGGCACATTTTTGGGTGATATTCCCCTCAGAGTATTAAAACCCATATCGCACTGACCCTGCGCATGGTGAAAATTATAGCAAGTGTATATTTAGTTTTTATTAGCTGTAGTTTTCTTTTTTTTTAAACAACTTAGTGTTGTTTTTTCATGGATATAAACCTAAGGCTGCATCATAGAAGTAGCTAAGTCCCTAACAAAACGGAAAGGTATACGAAGAAATATAATTTGTTTTTGTTATTAGTATTTTAGGATATTTTACTGTTATTTTATCTCAGTGTGAAAATTCAATATTTCTAGAAATGCAAGCTTTTCAAATTGCATTTGAGATACAATATATTTTGTTGATAGTATTAGTGCATATTTTGTATTATTGAATATTTTATATTTTTGAATAATTTGTATTTGTGAATATATTTTACATTTTAATATTTTGTATTTGTGAATATTTTTTTTTACATTTGAACATTGTCTATTATTGAATATTTTTTACATTTGCATATGTTGTATAGTTTTCAGTATGTTTACCTGTGAATATTTTAATATACTATATAGTTTATGGTTGCAATTTGCAATTATACACAAAAGGATGTTTCCCAACAAACTATATCAAAAACTTTAAAACAAAAACTGGAAAGAAAGGGAAACACTACAAACACAGTTATGTTATGACAACTGTTATAATCAAGATATGTCGTCTCGAGACACATTATTGTTTTGCTGCAGCACCATTGAAAGAATTCCAATATTTTAGTGTAACCAATATTTTTATGTAAATTTGATATATAAATGTAAAAATAGGTCCAATTGACTTGAGAGCTGAAGTAAATACTGAAGAGCTGGAGAAAATAAGAATCTAAAAAAAAAAAAAAAAAAAAAAAAAAAAAAAAAAAAAAAAAAACATGGGTTAAATTCACGAGATAAGACCCACAGGTCTTGCAGGCGAGCCCTGTGGCTCTTGTTTTAGTGGGGGGGGGATATGAAAGGATAAAAGCTAAACCCCTTTTTAAAATGCAAAATCCCTTTTTGCCCCTTTTAAAATTTTAAATTACCGTTTTAAAAAATAGAAATTTAAATCAAAACTTTTAAATGCTTTAATAATTGTGTTTCAATTGATTGAAAATGCCGTCGCCCCTGTTAAATTAGTTTTCCTGCATCGCATCTTATAACTTTCAAAGATCGTTTTCTGACTCTTCATAAGAATATTTGTGCTGACGCTAACGCAATTTTAAAGTCTTGCTGCATCCGATCGGCCGATGGAGCCAACGCCTTTATTCCGCACAATCAATCACTCAGCTCGCGGCCAATTAAAATTAAAAATACGCCTCTTTTGACTTCGACGACCTCTAGCAGAAATAATGCAAAAACCTCATATTTATACCATTACACGGCTATCAGGAGCAAACTTTTTACGATTTCCCTCATCTAAACAAATCCACGCCAATCTGCTCTCTCGGAATTGCCTCACGATGGACGAACCTTCGATGTCCAGACAGACTTAGAAAGCAGCTCTCACGCCAATATGGGCCTGGTTTAAAAGGATGCATGTAAGAAAAAGAAATAAACCAGGTTCCGTAATAGACGGTGTCTTCCTTTAAACAGAAATACATTCACTCGGAATTTAACCGAATCCCGCTCACGGCCCAGGACTACAAGAGCATGCAAGGGAATCAGAATGAGCGCTTTGACGTAAATACGGAGCCGCCATCAGTCCGCGCAGCCACCGGCCCGGCGATCAAGGACCCACCGACGGAGCAACACGCTTATATATATATGTCGTGTTTCCAAGTTCAAATCCGGGAAAAAGGCAGTCGTGCTCGTGATAAATAGGGTTAGCGATGTGATTGGTTTCCCTTTTAGTTCGCATCAGGCGGCCGGGTGGTATCATCAACAACAAGAAATGTCAGTCCATATTTTTGTCGAAGAACCTTTTATTTCCAGTTTAAGACATCTCTTCAGGGAAAATGCTCATTAGCCAACGCTAAACGAAAAAAAAATACAACGTTACATTATTTTCTAGAATCCGTCCCGATTCTTTTAGCAAACACCAGCGTCGAAAAAATCCTCTCCGAATCAGGATGATCGTGTTTTTAAACTAGCTTGCGTAATAATACAGAATACGTCACGTGACCCACTTCTATCGAATCAAAAGGTCTCTTTTGGAACTTTATCAATATTTCCGGCGGATTTATTTTGTTGTAAAACGTAAAAACTTTCTACGCCCATCCAGAATATTCCATAATCTCGTACCAGATGCCTGTCATATCAACAAACCAGCTTATCTGTTTTTGAGGCTGTAGCTAAACTTCGAATTTAATACGTAATAAAAATAATAAGAAGAAAAGAAAATGAATCTTTATAAAAGGGAAAAAAAAAGAAAGAATTAAAGTTTTTCGGAAATATTTTAATAGACATTTGATATTTAATAATAGGATAACTTTATGAAATAAAGTTTTTTGAGCGGAATATTTTAAGAGATACGATATTTTAGCATTTAAATAAAGAAGTTATAGCAATTTGACCCCACGGGAATAATACTAATGAATTTTAATAATGGATTAAAATAAAGATGTTCTATTTAAAGAATAAATTAAAAAAGCTATCGCCATTTTTAGAATAACTACATTCGAATAAATATTATTAAGTGGATTAGGAATAATTGGCTTTACATATGGATAGTAAAAGGCTATTTTAAGAATGAGAATTATTTTAATAAGCTGGGTTATATACCGAATATTATTGAATGGACAAATTTTATAGAATAATTGCGGAAAAATTTTAAATTTTGTAATATTATCCCCCCTCCCTAAAGATTTTGGATGAAGTTAATAGTTAAGTAACTATAAATTCAGACAATATAAATTTAATACTTTAGAAATTTGAATTTTGACTAGTATAAATTTAGAGACTGCCAGCAAGGAGATGGGGAATTTCTGAAGAACTGGAAGACAAAAACAAAAACAAAAATAAAATAATAGTAATCAATTAAAATTAATAGATAAATAAAAATAAAGCTACGAGCATTTCCTCTGTAAAATAATACAAGAAATGGTTACAATCTCACTTACCATTTGTAAGTGCACAAGAAAAATACAATAACAATAAATAATAAATATTAATAAACAAGAAAAACAGGATAATAATAGTAACAGAATTTTGCTTTTACCAAGTTCACAAGCTTTAGAATAAGTAGTCACTAGCAAATTGTTAAAACAAAGTTTTTAAAAAAAAATTCGACTTTATTCAAATTTGAGTTCATTAGATCCAACTGTTTTATTTCAGTCTCTTTCTTGGATCGTGATAAGTCCTCATTTTGTTTTTTAAAAAAAAATGGTTACTGCAGTCCCTTTCTTAAAAATACAGTTTTTATGTAAAGGCTGAAAATAAAGACATTACTCCATCAAAATTTTTAAACTGTAGTCATTCTTACCAATACTTTATAATGATCTTATAATGCTAGCACTTGTCACAACATCTTTCCTTAAGTATCACATTAATTTTCTCACATAATAAACAAGTCAAATTATCTCTTGGTCGTTTATTGTACTTGGAATATGTGATCTTTGTTATATTCCTGTGGGATTTGTTATATTTCTGTTGGGATCCCACCATCTTTAACTAATATTTGTCAAACATTTTTTCACTAATAAATAATATAACTCTTCAATAATATAAATAAATGCTATAATAAAATTCAATTCATAAACATAACAATAATAACTTTCAATATAACTAATACTTCTCAACATATGTAGTAATTCATAATATAATTCAATAGTAGAAATAATAATATAATAACATCAGTATAATTTAAGAAAATATCACAGTTTGTTTATTTATTGTTAGGGAAAATATTGGTTGAGGATAAAATAATTACATAGCAAATAAATAAATTTCTTATTTTTTAATTATATAAGAAAGTATTTTTGCCAGTCGAAAGTATACAAAAAAAATATATAATAATTTCAAAATCCAAATAAATTTAAATCTAAATATTTAGAAATTGAACTCTCAACCATTAGTTCCTTACAATAATTTTTTCCTCTGATACCCTTTTACAAAATTATACTGTTAAGTTATAAGTATTCATATCCTAAATGCAGAGAGTTGTTTTTTTGGCAAACTTAGAATAAATAAAGACAATAAATAGCAAATAAAAGATGTTAATTTTAGCTGAGAAATGGAATACAAAGGCAATTAGTTTAGATACTTAATTTTCTATTGTCACACCAAAACAATCACTGTAAAATCACATCATCACTATCCAATCATTTATATGTTTGTATAATTATAGAAATATTTATAAACGGTTACTATTTGATTATCTATTGAAGTAAATAACATAATATTAAATTTTTGAAACAATTGGTTTAAGAAAAAGTAAATAAGTAAAAATAGTTTATTTTGATATAGAATTAAAACATTTAATTTCATTTTTCAACATCAATTTGACAATTCCTAAAATCAAAATTCACATCTTATGCCTGCATAAGGTGTCTACTCAACCTCAAAAACTCTCAAAAACAAGTAAATATTTTAGTTGATCAGGCTAAAATATAACCACAATGTTGAAATAAAAGCTGTGACATTTATTTTAAATTTTAAAATATTAAACTTTCAAAAATGGGTGATATCTCTGTTGTACACCAAAGACATACCTGATAATGTTGAAACTAGAGTAATAAGAGATATTTAAAGAATTAGAATTTATTCTATTGTTTTTACTTTAGTTTGATTTTGTGATGGTGATTGTGATGTCTGTGGTGATTTTGATTGTTGTTTGGGTTGCTCATGAAATAGTCTGAAATTATCTAGTGAAAAATATGGTTGCGAATTGTTCCATGTTTCCAAATTACGACCCTATATACCCTTCTGACAGAAACATAACTGAATTAAAACCTTTCCTATTGAATTTTTAAGAATTATAAGAATTTGTGAATCCAAATTAAGCATTAACCAGAACATTTATTCAATAAAATACATAAAAATCTCCTAAATTTTATTTATTATTTTTGCTAAATTTAAATTTAATATGTTGCATTAACTACCTTAGAATAAATTTTTTTATCATAGTAATAATAAAAATAACAATTGTATCATCAGCAAAAAGAACAAGAAGAGCAACATCATCAACAAAATTTTATTACATACCCTATGAATTTTTTGAATGCAACTTACCTACATTTTCCAATTTCTCTTCTAAATATTTTTATTATTTGTCATCAAGGAAAACATGACTTTATCTTCATATTGATCGTCATCACGTATTAATTCTATCAGCACATCATAATTATTCTGAGTATTCAATTCTAGTAAATTTATTACTGCTGAGGACTTGGTAAATAATGAACTTATTTTTACCTAAGCTATGGACAAATGAGGTGTAAAAAAAATTCCCCATTGGTGAGCTTAAGATTACTAAAATTCAAATTACCGAATAACGCAATTCAGCTAGGTTAACATAGTGCTAAATGTCTACATGTTCCAGTAATCTAATTTCTACCTGACCTAGCATTTTATTTAAACACTTTATTAATATTATAACACCATCAAAAATTTTCAAAGTTTCTATATTAAATATTTTAGCAAGTTGGTAAATGCATCATAAATCCTACATTAAATGAAAATAAACAATAACATACTAAATTTAGTTTTATATATTCACAGTTTAAATAAACAATAAAATACTAACACTCTATTTACATATTTACATCATAAATAATCTTTCAGTGGCTCATTAATTTACTACAATTCAAACCACCAGTCACTTATTATTCAACATACAGATTTTTTATTTTTTTTTCTCATAATAGCTGTTTTGTAACTTATGTTTGGCATGGTGCCAGGAATGTTCCCTTAGGATAAAAGCTGTCTTTTTATAAAATACAGATCAGATCTCAGTAACATATTTAAAATAATAGATTTTTTTTTTTTTTTTTTTTTTAAGAATATCTGTTCTTAAAACAGGAAAATATAAATTATACCGCTGTCTATATATTACAATGACGTATCACACGAAATCATCAAATAAATTAATTAACCTTAACAACACTTAAATATTTGCAACAGAAATAAATTTTAAAAACAAAAATTTAATCAGTATAACATAGTATATAAAACCTTTAAATTTCAAAGTAGACTATTAAATAAATAAAACATTTTAAATATAACATAAACTAATAAATATCAACATATAAAGATACCAATAAATAAAAATACCAACTTACAGTTACTCTTGAGCATATTTCACAGGAAAGTCTCACACATCTAAAAATCTTTAATTTTCTTGATAACACAAAAGTTCTGCTTTTTCGCAATCCTTTAAAACCAACACCATGAAGACGCTTATGAAGATGAATAGTATATTCTCTAGCAACAATTTCACTTAGGCCAACTTTTCCTCTTCTTTTCTCTTTTAGGCTTGACCATTTTTAATTTATTATAAAACTACAAAATAATAAAACACCAGACGTAAACGTGCTGTAATGGCGTAGACGTCCTCGTAACATATTCTTCTAATCGGTAAATTTCACGTTTAACTACACAAACTTTTTGTTGATCACCAGCATCCTGTTCGACTTATTATATTAATGTCGTGTTTCGAAGTTCAAATCCGGGAAAAAGGCAGTCGTGCTCGTGATAAATAGGGTTAGCGATGTGATTGGTTTCCCTTTTAGTTCGCATCAGGCGGCCGGGTGGTATCATCAACAACAAGAAATGTCAGTCCATATTTTTGTCGAAGAACCTTTTATTTCCAGTTTAAGACATCTCTTCAGGGAAAATGCTCATTAGCCAACGCTAAACGAAAAAAAAATACAACGTTACATTATTTTCTAGAATCCGTCCCGATTCTTTTAGCAAACACCAGCGTCGAAAAAATCCTCTCCGAATCAGGATGATCGTGTTTTTAAACTAGCTTGCGTAATAATACAGAATACGTCACGTGACCCACTTCTATCGAATCAAAAGGTCTCTTTTGGAACTTTATCAATATTTCCGGTGGATTTATTTTGTTGTAAAATGTAAAAACTTTCTACGCCCATCTAGAATATTCCATAATCTCGTACCAGATGCCTGTCATATCAACAAACCAGCTTATCTGTTTTTGAGGCTGTAGCTAAACTTCGAATTTAATACGTAATAAAAATAATAAGAAGAAAAGAAAATGAATCTTTATAAAAGGGGAAAAAAAAAAGAAAGAATTAAAGTTTTTCGGAAATATTTTAATAGACATTTGATATTTAATAATAGGATAACTTTATGAAATAAGGTCTTTTTAGCGGAATATTTTAAGAGATACGATATTTTAGCATTTAAATAAAGAAGTTATAGCAATTTGACCACACGGGAATAATACTAATGAATTTTAATAATGGATTAAAATAAAGATGTTCTATTTAAAGAATAAATTAAAAAAGCTATCGCCATTTTTAGAATAACTACATTCGAATAAATATTATTAAGTGGATTAGGAATAATTGGCTTTACATATGGATAGTAAAAGGCTATTTTAAGAATGAGAATTATTTTAATAAGCTGGGTTATATACCGAATATTATTGAATGGACAAATTTTATAGAATAATTGCGGAAAAAATTTAAATTTTGTAATATATATATGTGTGTGTGTGTGTGTGGTGTGTGGTATCTGAAATATAAACTTTTTAATTTTAAATAGAAATGTCAAATAGGTTATAGGTTTCAGAATATTTTCTGTTTCAAAACCGAAAATTTCTAAATCAGCAATCATGCATATTTTGTGTAATTGTTTCTGAAAGATTAATAATGAATTAATAACACAAAAATTAAAAAGCCACAAACAGAATTTTATTTCGTTGTGTTGGCATCAATTTGTTAAGGCATAGAGTTTCACAAGCGTCCGAACATTTACCAAGAAATGTTGCCAATCACATTTTTTTTTACTAATATTTTACTGTGATGAAAAATATACGTAAATTGAATCGTTAGTTGTATAAAAAATAAAAGTGTGACTTAATATAATCATTATAAACTATATAATAGAAAGAGACTGATTGCCATATAAAGTTTTTGTTATTGTTAAAAAAATGGAAACAAATAATATTCGAATAAATGACATTTAAAGCAATTGAAATTATAATGAAATAATTGTATCTTTTTAAGCAAAAATGTACCTCTAAAAATAACATTTCCTTCAATCTATTTAAAAGGAAGGATTTAAAAGTATATTATTGATTTATTCCATCATTTTAAAATAGATTTTTTTTGAGGGAGTTTGCAAAAATAACATAACTTTTTTTTTTAATTTAATTTTTTCAGGAAGAAATACGTTGCGCCATATTTTTCAATTTTCTAAAAGTTTTAAAAGTTACAACTAATGTTTTTTCCGACATAAAAGAAAAATACATAAAATTTTTAGAAACTTTATGGAAAATATTCTTTTCTTACCGAAGAATTTTCAGTCTTCTCAACTTTTACTTTAATTTAAGGCATCAAATCGCATCAAATGCAAGCATGCTTAATGTAAAATTAAAAATAATTTTCAGGATAGAAAACATATTTGCAGTAGACTGTCATGATATTAAGTTTTCAAAAGTTAAAATTATAATTCTTTTTCATTTAACTAAAAAAGATAAGTAAATGCACAAAGAGAAGGAAAAACATTAAAAATATAATATTTACAAATTTTACATTTTTAAAAAGATTTTTCAATTCAAAATAAAAATAAAACTGGAACACCAGAAAACATATTTTGCTGCCTGCAGTTTATTCCGTGCCTCTTTTATAGAAAAAAAAAGTGATGAATAGTAAATAGTTTATAGCATTTTGAGTCTATTAGATTTGGATAAAATACAATATTCCGTGAAAAAAAATGTGAAAAAAAGCCTTCCCATTGAATTACAGAAATAAAAATTTAGGACCTTAAAAGAATTTTGCAATTCAAATTAATTCACAAACAGTAAATATTTTTAACAGACCTTTTGGTAATTCAATAATGCAAATTTCGCTAACAATTCAATAATGTAAATTTCCATGTGTGCAAGTGGAAAACTTAATCCATTATAATCTAGTATAAAATACACATAAAATCACGGTTAAAATTCGGTATTATACAATAAATCAATAACATTTCTATAAGAAAAATTCAGAGATGTATATTTAGTTTGAGACAGAAATATGCATTTAAAGCTCACTCACATAAACTATTTTTAGAATATTTTATTACGACAAATGATTTTAAAGTTTTTAATTCTTTCCTAAAGCTTGTGTACGAGGTTTTCCATAACAATGATAATAGACATAAATATCTCAACTTAAAGAGATATTTAAATATTGAAACGATTTTACAAAGAAATAACTTAAAATATTTCCATATTTCGAATTTATATTCATTAATAGAAAAACATACTAATTATTCTGAAATATATTTGTTAAAAATACAATATATGCAAAAAGTACGTTAATTTTATACCTGGTTTACACAGTTTAAACATTTTATTTTATGTTTTCGTAAATATGTGAAAGTTTAACATATTAATTTTATTATTTCTATTGAATTTTAATTTTAAAACCTGGTTTGTTTATTTTACTATGTAAGCCTTCAGCAGAACATTTTTATTTCCTTTTTATGGGTTTGGAAAGAAAAATTTCTTAACATTTTGTTTTCATCTTTTTGTAAGCTTTTTATGCGAATGTGTAACGAGTTTAAAATGAAATCACGTTCTTTTTTTTTCAGTAAATTTTTATTTTCCATATATCTTTTTTAATTGCCGTGTCGCTCAGTCTTTATAAGTTTCTTAAAGCGTTTATTTGACTGAAATATGCTATCTATGAGGTTATATTCTGTCCACGTTTGACAAATCATCTGTTTGACAGAAATTGCTTCCTTCATATATCTTAATGCAGGCATTAGATGTCATAAAATATATTTGGAAAACGAAAAGTCTGTGGCAGTCATAAAATCCTAATAAAATACGTTGGTGTTTTAAAAATATATTGACACCACTATTTAGTTACATAATTTAGAATAAATTTTATTACCCATTATATGTGAAATAAATATACAATAAGGTATCCGAATACTTTCGGAGATATTTTCAAAATAAAACATGACATGAAAGGAAAATAACTAATTTTTAAATTTTAGTTTATATATGTATGTACTATCGATGATAAGTTTATATTTCTATTAAATTATTTTAAATACTCAAGCATTCGAAGTCTGAATTTCTATATTTCACAATAAAAAGATAAATACACAAAATTTATAGAATCTTTTTGTAAAATATTCATTTCTTAGCGAAGAATTCTCAAAACTTTTACTTTAACTTTGATGCATCAAATCATATCAATATAAATAAAAAATCAGATTTAAATTAAAAACATACAAACAACAATAAAATACATAAAAAATAAAACAAATTAGACGTTTCGTGCTATAAACGTAGCACCTCACCAGTAAAAAAATCAATAAAAACAATTGCAAAAGAACAAGTCATTCAGAGTTAAAGTTGAAGTTAAATACCGAGCAAAGCTGCATGTTCTTCTGGAACAACGCAAGCCTTATTCAGGAGGGATTTTTATTTTATTTTATTTATTTTATTTTATTTTATTTTTTTAATTAGTATACCAAACTTCTAAAAATATTCAGCTAGCATATATATTGTTGTCTGACACTAGCATTTGTAAACGCTGGGGTGTGAAGATCGGAGATCGTCATTCATGCACTGGAAACAGATCGGAGTTTACGAATGCTAGCGTTTTAAGATCCGACAACAACGTTTAGAGTTATCATTTTTGAAATAAGCGCGATATCTGAATTAAAAAAAAGATTTTGCGAAAAATACATTCTTAAATAATGTGACGAAAATCTTCGTTACAAGATACTGTTATAAAACGTTAATAATTTATTTAAATATTAAGTCCGAAAAATTATATTTATTGAAAAGTATCATATTTAAATTTCATTTAACAGCTTTATATGCTTATTTAGAACTATTTTAATGACCACTTTTGGATAATGGAGCTTTACAAATTCTTTTGACGATTCTAATTGACGCAGATAAAAAATGTAAAGCAAATTAAATGTTATATTCAATTTAAAAAAAATGAAAGAAAGAAAATACCAATTTCTTGAGAAAATTGACAATTTGAACTTATTCGAATACCTTAAATATTTTTCGTATATCTATACTAATGAAATAAAAATGTTTGTCTGTACGTTTGACTCTACGCGTGTATTTGTGAGTGCGTTGGCTAGGAAAATCTACCTCACGTAGAGGACTGAAAATTTTAATGAGAATAGCTCAAGGCTGGTCCTAAAGCACCTAAAATTGAGATTTTTCATTTTTTGTTAATTCACTGAGATATTAATTAAAAACATAAGAAATATTGTAAATGGCGTGAAAAGTCGCAGCAGTGTGGCCAAAATCCCGTTCCACAGTTTTTAAAGCAGGGAAGAACCGAAAGTCAAAAAACGCTAATTTTTTTTTCGCGTCTTTCGCAGGGCGAATAGGCTTGACAAATTGAGATACAAAAAGGCAAAAAATACTTTATATTTTCACCTTTTTAAAAGTGCAATGCAATAAAAATATTAATATTAACTTTTTCAAAAACATTATCTTAGAAACTTAGTTTTCGTGACTTTTTCCTCACTCTCTTTCACACTGCGCATCGGCTGAACTGTTTGAAATAGGTAAAAACTAAAACTCACAGACTATATCTATGTACTTTTACTTTTAAAACGGTGCAAACAGTTTAAAATATATTAATATTAACCCTTTCGGAATAATTCGTTTCCGAAAGTCCTCTTCGTGACTTCTGCATGCTTTTCTGCATACTTTCAAATTATGCATCCACATCGGAAGTCAAAGTATGGAAAAACAAAGCTTACCTTCTTATTTAGATTATATTTAACTTCTAACGACGTCTTTGGGTTAAAGAAATTTGAATATTAACCCTTTCAAAAAATATCTTCCTCGAACTCGCTTCACGCTTGCGTTTCTTCCATTAGAGGCGATTTTCCTACCACTGAATATCAGAATTTTAATACAATTCATTTACATCTGATATTAGTCATCTGACACACAATTTATATAACATATAAAAAATCTTAAAACAATTGGAAAATTAGAAGTATTTAAACAAAAAGTTTTCTAGGTATTTACCTTTTTTACGATCAAATTTTTTTTATATCTAAATATAAATATTTTAACACCCAATTTCACACAGACTTGGAAAATTTATATTTACAAATAACAAAATAAATAAATAGTTTGGACAATAAGAAATATTTGTATTTACTTTTTTACCTTTAAACGTGTCGCTTTTCGATATTTGCCAGACATAATACTTGCTCGGTTGGTTGGTTGTATAGGTTTTTTGCAGAAAAATTTAATAAACCACGGTAGCAAATACGGGTGTGTGCATAGCACGCCCGGTGTACGATGTCGAAGGCAGAGGTTCTACCAACAATAGGTTCGTTTTGGAAGATTTTCGTTTAAAAGTATCATACAGAATCAGGTTACAGATATAAAATCATACCTAATTTATGATTCCTTTAAGGTTAGCATCACTTGCGTGGTCAATGCGTTAGGAAAGTAGTTTCAAAGAAAACAAATATTTAAATCATTAATCACTTTATCTTGATTTCCTTAAAGATTGACCCTATATTGCGTTACTGTTGGATTTAAAACAGTTTCCGAAAACTTGAAAACATAAATCAGTATTATCCTCCTTTTCAATTTTTTTTTCTACGTTTTGATCTTTGAAATATTCAATAGGTTTGACATTTCCTCCCTTTTGAATGTAACTATTGTGTCAGTAACTTTCTTGGATTTTCTTCGTTTGAGTTTATTTAATAATTATCAAGGATAATATGAATAGATTTTATCCTTATTCAATGTTTTCCATAGGAGATTTTTTTTGTATTTGGATTGACAAATTTAGTTATAAATTAAGCAATATTAAACATAATTTCGAATTTTATGATACCTTTCGTAATACAACTTACGAGACGATTGTATAATATTCATCATGTTTAAAAATATTGTATTTCAAAAATAGTAATGTTGGGAAAATGAATAACACATTCAAATAAGCTAAACAAATCCAAGCTTTTGTTCATATGATTAAAAATTTCCTTTTGTCATTCAATACACATCTATTGGGTATTACAGTTCTTCTCGCACCTGATTTAATAATAAACTACCAATAGCTATAAATTAGTGGAAAATGCGATTATTGAGGTCAATTAAAGATTCCGTCAGTGGGAGTAACTACGCAGAATCTTTACAATAACTAAAGAATGAAATCACAAATAGTACAATCTGAAGATCACAGAAATAATGAAAACAGCATTACATCACTTTCAGTGCATCGCAGAGATGGACATATCAACGTTATAGCTTTTGTTTGTATTAGCAGGAAATGCAATTTTTTTAATTTGGCACCTAAATGTGCATAGCTAGCTTTCATTTTTGTATATCTTTCATAATTCTATGTTTAAAATGTTTTTAAAAGAACGGTGTTTCAAATCGCGTTTATCACATAATAATTACACCATTTCTTGTATTTTGCTTTTCTTATTTATATATTCTCTAATCTGTAATACTATTTGCGGTAATATTTATATTTCTTTATGTATTAAAGCTATTTAAACATCCACTAATTTAAAAAAAAAATATTTTTGCTGGATTTGAAAAAGCTAATTTTGTCAGAGCCAAAGGAATTTAAACAGTGACATTAATTATAGCATCATTAAAAGCACATAAATTACTGGATATATTTCAAAATTATTGCTTACCACTAATATTTTTGAGTTTGTGCATCTCAGTTTTGGAGAATATTTAGTACAAGTATTTAAATGAAATTAGCATGTGTTCGGAAATGTATTTCTAATTTTAATACAATTTGTAAGATTACCAGTTGTAATATAAACTGCATGAAGTTAAAAAAAAAATTCGAAAAAAAAAATTACAAAATATAAGACACACACAAAAAAATTGGTTTTCATATCAATTCTGGTTTAAAACAGGAAATAGGAAAAACAGATTTCAAAATGCATTATTACAGAGAAAAAGTTTAGAAGGAGCTTCGTATATGGTACTGAATGAGTAAAATAAATAGAAAATATACTTTTTATTGAAACTACTGACGCAGAATGCTTAGAATTTCAAGTAGACGTTGTTTTTGTTTTTTTTTTCAAAATAAACATTTTTACGTTTTTCTCATAAGTAACAAAATTATCTAAGTTTTGGGATGATATATTACGCTACGCTATGTTTTTGAAATACATTTTCTGATTTTCGGCGTGAAGCAAACGAGGCAGAACTGTGAATAGAATTATTTAGAAATTTTTCAACGAAAAGCTTTTGTTATACTTTAATGTTATCCAAATAGTTTTCTAAATAACAAATTTCTTAAGTGTGTGTTTTAACACAAAATATTTCAAACAAAGCCCCCAGCCGTTTGGTGCAGATTAGAATGTTGATCATACTAAACATTAAAAAAAGAAGAAATACTGCAAAATATTCTTTAAACATTCAGATAGGACGCAAAGTAGTTATTGGATAGATTTAGCTACCGTTTCGTATGACATTTTTCAGAACTGCTTTATTATACAAATATAAAAATTGATATAATTGTCTAAATTTGAATTTTTTTAAACGTATTTTCATTTATGTAGTGATTTCTTGCATAAATTGTATCCAATGTTTGTATACTGTGTAAAATATCGATGTTTATGTACATGTACGGCAATTTTTATAAACTAATATACATAGGTTTTTATATACTATAAAGCTTTGGATATATTATTTTACACTAAAAAAAACTCGAGAAACGGTACATAATATAGAAGAAAGTTTTCCCAGAATTGGATACACCTCTTATTTACCCATCATTCTGAAACTGAACCCATTGTCTTTAGAAGGCTTCTGGCGACGATTCGGAAATCTCAAAAGCTTATTATCAGAAATCTCAAGGCTTTAGAAATTAGCAGAAATGTATTTTTGGAAATCACAGGCCAGCCAAAAGGCCTTGAAAAATCCCTTAAATGATAAATACTTGTTGTTTTCAGATGTTTGTAATTCATCTTTCTTCAAAAGTTTTCTAAACATAATGAAAATGGTTTCAGAATAATGAATAAATACATTGATATCAGGTGGATAAAGGAATTGTCGTAGAGGTAATATTTTTCTTTAAAAAATGATGACTTTGAAGTTAAAAATATAGCAACCTTTTGAAGAAGTCTTGGTTCCCTTCAGTTTGCGAAAAAGACCGAAAATGCTGCTCAAAATGAATTTAGACATCGGTAGTATATATCAACGAAGTATCGTAAAGGTCTTATAGTTAAAAAAATGAGAAAAAATGTTCTTTTTACTGCATCCATTTTTAAGTGGCAAAAGTTTATCATATATATTTCAGTTGAATAACATATTTTTACGATAAATAAAGTGCATTTCATAAAATTAAGGAATTGTCGTAGAGGTAATATTTTTCTTTAAAAAATGATGACTTTGAAGTTAAAAATATAGCAACCTTTTGAAGAAGTCTTGGTTCCCTTCAGTTTGCGAAAAAGACCGAAAATGCTGCTCAAAATGAATTTAGACATCGGTAGTATATATCAACGAAGTATCGTAAAGGTCTTATAGTTAAAAAAATGAGAAAAAATGTTCTTTTTACTGCATCCATTTTTAAGTGGCAAAAGTTTATCATATATATTTCAGTTGAATAACATATTTTTACGATAAATAAAGTGCATTTCATAAAATTAAGGATAGGATTTACTATAAAGTAAATATTTTATTTTATAAAAGTAAAAATGTTAAGTAAATAGAAATTTTTTTTTGTATTTTTACATATGTAATGATATTTACTTTTATTTCTCTTAACCAAATTAAATTTTTGGTAATCTGGTACTTACAGTTATAGAGCAAACTTATAAGAAAAGTGTAAAAAAATCCTGCTGGATGTGAATTAAAAATTTTCTTCAATATAAAAAAAGTTAATTTTTCAAATTTTATTACAATATTTGCATTTTTTCTTGTTTAAATCATTTTTTTTATAAAACAATTTTATAATATTTTAAAAAGGTAATTTATGGTCAAATAAAAAAAAAAGTTCACAGGGTACTGAATCCTCTTAAATGAATAAAGTTCCGTAAAGTTGTAGTTAAAGGTTCAACAGTTGCGGAAATGTAATTATAATTTAACTAAAGAATTTTTAATTATATAGATTTTTTTTCATTTCCAAAAATTTATTTTATATGAAACATGTTTTGTTAACCCAAAAATTAAACTAAACAAAATAGTACATTTTTAATATTAAATTTATTATTATACGAATAATAATACGAATAATTATATAAAATAAGGTTAAAATAAAGTAATTTTACAATTAATAAAATGAATTTCTTATTGTTAATATCCATTGAGACACTATTTAAGTAGATTAAAGTATACATCCTATTGTGTGGCGTTGTTTTCTTGATAAATTATTTTATCTGTTTTGTAGATTTCTACAGGAATATGTGAATTGTTGAAGTATTATCTTGTAAATTCATTTCCATTCATCTGATAATGACTAAACATAATTTATGTCTGATGCGATGGTTCATTATTTTCTTCAAAGGAATTCGCAATTACCAGAAATGAAATTTGTCACTGCCAACTAAACTTGTATCTTAACTTGCAAAATGTGTAAGCAAAAGATCTGTTTTAACTAAATGGAATGTGTATTTCAAAAAGTTTCATAGAATAGAGTAAGGAACATTTTGATAGGATTTCAGGTACAAATTCAATTCTGTTAAAATATTTGTCGGCCAAATTTTATTATTGTAAACAAAACTCCTATCGTAAATTCTCAGAAGTAAATCACTTTACGAAGTAGACGAAACATCACAGAAAACGTAACATTGAACATGTGAATAACTGTTTAAACTTTGTAAGTATATTTCCCAAGAAACTTATGGAACTTTGTGCTAGTTTATGAAGTTCAGAAATAGAAATAATGTGATTTAATTGGAAAGTCAAAATATATACTGTATGTTCCAGATATTGTGAGAATAAAGGACATTTATTATACTATACACTTTATATGATTATTTCTAAATTCAGGAAGCCGTGTTTTCTTTTATTCATTTAAACTTACAGTGAAATTTGCAACTTATTTATTTAATCAATTTAACTTAAATATGCTTTTTGCTGCATTTTTCCTTAAAAATCAGTTTTTATTTTATATATACGAGTACTAATATGAATACGAGAATCTTTTTCAAATATTATTCAAATCATAAAAATGGACTATTTTTACTATATAGGGGACTATGTAAATTTTGTCTTTTTACTATAAAAGAAAAAGTCCAGAAAATGTAGCCTAAAATTTACTATGAAGTGGTTTTTTATTACTTCGAATTAACTTCTCATTGAGAAGACATACGCATATATCCTGTAAGCTAAAATTATGAAAATTAAAAAAATATATGTTTTATACTTCTTCAATTTGTGTCTTATAAATTTACGGAAAAAGAATGTTCAACTACATATGAATAAATTAAATTTATCAAAAGGCTTGCTCTGAGTTAGAAGTTTGAAAATGTAATTTTGTATCTCCAGTAAAATAAAATTTAAAAAATGCAAGTTATAAGCATCCTTCGAAAATTTCAATGTATTCTCATGCATTCGCAGTTCCTCAAGTTCTCTAATCTTTTACTTGCCACGTATCCGCAAATAAGTAGGCTGACGAAAAATTTAATAACTGGTGTTATATAGTCTGACCTCAATATTGGTATTAAATTAAACTGATTTGGCTTATAAATTTAAGAATATAGACAAATACACAATATAGACCTCTTACGTATTCGAACCTATCACCTATATCTACACTGTAAAAAAGAATCCGTGAAAATACAAGAGATTTTCCCTAAAATTTTACGGAAGTTTCATTTTTCCAAAACAACAGTAGAATTTCCGTAAAGCAGATTTCAAATCTGTAAATATGCAGAAAGTTTTCCGTAATTTTAATGGATTTTTTCCGTATGTCTTTCAAAACAGTACAATGTCCGTATTTTTTCCAAAACAGAGCAAATTCCGTAAATGACATTTAGAGGTTTGTTTACAGAAATAACCTTAATATAAATGCTGGACGATTACACCATGAAATATTACAACATTAAAGAAGTGAATATAAAACATCACATATTTTTACTGAATGGTGTATACAAATTTAAAATTTTATACATACATTAATATTAAAAATATCGACGTTTCGACCACTATCTATGGTCATCTTCAGGAAAATTTTCTTATATTGCTTTTAAAGTTTCAAATGCGAAAAACAATCCGCCCGTTGCCACAATATTATTGCCGCCCACAAATTAAAAAATTAACAAGAGTAACACTCAACCATCGTACCAACCAACCACAAGTAGAAACGATGCAGAAGCATCTCCTAACGGACAAAAATCTAACTGCTGTAAATGTATTATTAATGAAGAATATTAAAATAAAGAAAAGCGGAATAAACTATTTCAAGATGTTCATCCAAATTTTAGGGATATTAAATGAAATGCTATCATTACAAACCTCATTTTTCCTAATCATAATTTCAGTGGACTCCTTTCGCAGACCCTCAAAGACGTTATTACATGGAATTTTAATTTTACCGTTATCAAAATCTATGTGGCTGTCAGGATTATTAAAATAGAACTTAGCCAGGGCTGTCGTCTGTTGATATTGTGAAATATTCCTTTTATGTTCTTTTAGACGTTCAATAAATTTCCGTTTTGTAACCCCAATGTAAAACTTTTTAGTGCCATCTTTCAAAACAATAGGTATTTCATAAACACCCGCACATTCGTGCAACGGTGTAGGATCCAGGTTACTACATAATAAATTAGTGAGGTAAGGAGGGTGAATAGCAATAAGCTGAATATTAAACCCACGAACTATACTCCTTAACTTATCAAAAATAACGGGAACATATCCAAACCGACAATATGTTGGCCTCTGTTGGTTATTAGGCAAGCTATGAGGGGGTGGACAATGATGCTTGTGAATGATGTTATAAATGTACTTAAGGGGAAACCCATTATTAGTGGCTATTTGCTTTATAAAATTAAGCTCTTGTTTTAATTGCATACCCGAACAAATTAAGAAAGCTCTTTGAATGAACGATTTAAAAGCAGAAATCCGGTATTGGAAAGGTAAATTAGCATTGAAGGGGATAACAGTATTTTCCTTCATAGGTTTTCTATAAACATTATAGCTCAGCACCTGATTATTGCGGTGTAATTCAACATCTAAGAAGGGTAAAGAAGCGTTTAACAGAAATAACCTTGTTTGAAATATGAATTAAGATTGTTGCATTTGCTACAGTTCTTTAAGTATCCGTGCTTGTCCCGGCTTAACCCGCTAGACCATTCTAAATGGGGCCATGTCTGGACGATAATTCTTTGTCAAAACAATAGTAATATTTATATATTTTAATGAAATATTTAGAAATTTTCTTTTTATAAGTTACAGAAAAAAAATATATTTTTTAATCTACCTTTTTTTTTTCTTGATAGTGCTTCAAAATTATGATTTTTGTTCACTAATTTTTTAAAATTTTATTTTAACTTTTCTAACGTGAGACAATATTGGGTTATTTAAAGGTTTCATAACATAATGTATCTGCAAATTATCGCTATATAAATTGGTATTAAATTAAACTGATTTGGCTTATAAGTTTATGAATTAAACTAAAATTTATTATTCTATAAATTATAATTTTACAAAATTTATAATTTTTTCCTTAAATTTATAAAAATTGTTAATAATATTTTCTTTACTTTTATAAAAATGGAGTTTATAATTTTATAAAGTTTATAATTTTATAAATTAAACTAAATTAATAAGTCCAAATTTAAACTTATTTATCCCAAGGTAATTACCTTCAAAATTTTCTCTAAAAATCTACATTTTTGTTTTAATATTTTAAAAACAATTCAGTTTAACAGAACCGTACACAAAAGCTCTCAGCATAGCTCACATATAATAATTTAATTTATTATAAAATTGTTTATTTACATAAGTTTTTTTAAAATAAGAGATAAAGAAAATTTATTTTAATAGCAAAGGGAAAAAAAGTCTGCGTACTTAAAACATTTATTATTTTTTTATTGGAATTCATAAATAGATCATCAGACGAATAATTTTAAAAGTTATATGTTCGAAAAAAATAAAAGTTGGTACTATTGCAAAAAGAAGAAACATTAATCTTAACACATTGTTTTACGCATATAATATACAACAAGTTAAAATTTATCTATTATAAAGTATGAAATAATAAAGCAAATAATTGAAAATCATGAAAAGAAAATATTAAAATCAATGAAACTCTGAAAAAAAAATACATCTGACGATGAAACCTTAAAGTTTTCGCATCATAAAAAGCGACTAAATTAAGTAATAACATTTGAGAAAGCGGCGTGTCCAGTCATAGTGTAGTGGTCGAGATCGTCAGTTTAGTAAACGGAACATTGCGGGTTCGATTCTTCTCGTGGCAAGGTTTGGGTATTTACTGAAAACTCTCTCAGAAAAGGACAAAAAAAGCAGAAATGTATCTCTCCCTTACAATGTCATCCTTGAGAAGTATTTTTTAAGTCCTTTAAAGTTTATTTTAACGATATGAAATTAAAAAAAAATACGGAAGATATATGTTATAAAACGGAAATTTAAAAACGGATATTTCAGAAATCACGAAAAATTTCCTGGAATTTACGGATTCTTTTCCATTAAAATACGGAAATAGTACTGTTTTCCGATTGCCAGTACAATTTCCGTTTTTTTCTGGAAATATTTTTTTACAGTGTGAGGCCATGAGATGGAATCGCGTCTCACCTGAAAACATGAAAATACCTAATTTCTTCTGAAAGGAACATTTTCTTATGCGCATGCATGCCGAATTTCCACCGTTTCCTTAATACATAAACGATTTTCTTCTGCTGAATTTACGCCAACTCCATATATATTCTGAATTTATTGATTTTCATTTACAGAACTTGCGGGATGATTTTGTCAATGCAAATGTTTTAATTCGCAATCTGGAAAAACTTAAATACACTTTGATGACCTGATACTGCTATTTTTAGGAACCAGCTTCGTGCATCTAAGTAAATCTTCTGAAGTATATAGATTGATTAAGTTAAACTTTTTTAAGGAGCAACAGACACAGAATATCAATTTTCATCTTAAAGCACTCAGTAGGTTGCATTGTATATCATGCATGATATGATTTTTTTTTTGCTATATTTCTCGACCGCTTAGATGAAAAGGGCGCTCCTTTCCTCCGTATTATCGTTATTTCTATTATCTTTCATCCGATTAGTGTGATGACCTTGGTAGCATGCACGTAGTTTTTAACACATGACAGTACATCGCTCAGATAGCTAATGACTTAATTTGAAAGAATTTTTAATTTTTCAGATTTAAGCTTTTTAATTTGCATATTATAATATATTATGATGGCATATTCTTTCTGTACAATATTTTTCTCCCCTACGTTAGTATTATTTATTTATAAAAATTAAGAACTGGATCTGGAAGATCTTTTTTATGGGGTCAACCGTAAAAAAAAAAAAAAAAAAAAAAGATTGTATATCGGTTATAAATAGTGATTTCCTTTTCATCTAAATGTACACATATTTGTTAATTAATTATATTCATAAAATAACCACCTTTTCCTACAAATCTATTATGTATCATGTATTTTATGCATTTTTTGTAGTTGCATTTAAAATTATAAGTTTAGTTATATTATTAGATTAGTAAGTTTCCATAAAAACTTCCTGTTTTACATTTGATTAACTTATATTGAATTTTATATTTATTTTATTCAATAAACATTCCATACATTAGTGAAATGTTAAATAAACATTTTAAAATTGTAAGCACATTAACTCTGAGTACATCAATACCATTCATTGCCGTAGCACATAGAAATGGCGAAGAGCCATTAAATATTTGAAAGTAATTAAAAAATGGTCAAACAGAATTTTTCTTCAATACTTGTACAAACATTCCCAGGATCTAAAATAACTTATTCTGGTTCTCAAATAAGCATATTATCTTTTCTAAGAAGAAGTGAAAAAAAATTGATATACATTGCGAAGTGAAGAAATCGTATATTTTATACAGTCCAAAATTCTCGAAAAAACACAGTTATTCTATTTTGTATGAAAGTTGTATTTTTAGAACAAAAAAGCTACTTGTTTCTTAAGTAAGTTTATTTAAAAATGCTTTCAACATGTTATTCTTCTGATACAGTGAGAAATGTGTTATTTTTGACACATAAATCGATTTTTGTGAGGTTGATCTAATAGATACACAGTGACCTTCCATGCTGCTCTAAAAGTACTGACTTTCAGAGTGTTAAGCAGCTGGTAATGTTTTTTGTGCCTTACAACTATAAGTATGGATTAATGTCGATAGTCCAAGAATTGTCTTTATTATGGCTTCAACATATGAAACACGTATAGTAATAACATTTTGAAGTTCTGTACGATGAAGTAGTAGATAGTTCTGGCAAAATTTTAATTCGTTTCGTCCATTTAATGCATTATATTAACCAAGAGATCCAAAACGGACTTTTGGGGTTACAAAATACACAGCTGGTGTAAAGAACATTGGACAAAACCATTTTTAATAATAAACATGGATATAAAAGGATTAGATATTTTACATAATCATGTAATAATTATAACTATAAATATAAATATATTTTTAAAGATATTTTATATTTAATAAATATTTCTAGTTATCCAGTAACAACACCAAAAAGAATATTTTTATGAAAAATATATGTTATTCAAATAAAGTTTTGAAATTTATTAAAAGCATTACTTTGGTATTAGCCTAACGCCGCGCGCCGTGAGTTAACAGACAAAGATGTCCCCAAACAGTTTCTTATTTACAACAGGCATTTTGATTTTGTTTATTTCAGTTTTTAACGCCTAGTTTGACATATCTCTTAAATTTCTGTTTTATCTAAGTATTTATTTATTGATGAATTTTTAATTTCGTTATAGAATATCAGCCGAAAAAAAATTAGGCACTATTTATAATGTTTTAAGTGCAAACGGATTAATCTTTCGTAATCAGGCTAATATATTAAATAATATGTATACTTGAAAAATATTTTTTTATCTCTAAAAAATTAGTAATTTGAGATACAGTTTCCAGACAAAATACATTTAAAATCACAATTTTTGTCCTTTTCGACGGTGTAAAAACTGAAGTTGCACGATGATTAGAAATTAATTAAATTTGCATAAAATATGAACCACATTGGCCAAGTTATTACCACGTCAGCGCAAAATGAACGTAAGTTGCAAGATTTGCTCCGTGATTTAAAGTAAATAACTTTCATATTAAGTACAAGCTGCCGTATTTTGATTTTAAAAAGGCCAATTACTTTGTGGGATACATCCAAACTGTTTAAATAGAGATATTCGTGTATGGCTAAATTAAGTTAATTTTACAAATATACGTTTTGAAATGTTAAATTAAATATACCTAATCTTTCCAATATTATGGTATGTATCTAACTTAAGGAAAATCACAATAAAAATCGTTTAACCAAAAAAATAAAGTAAATGGTCAAATTAGAAAGAATTTTCCAATGAAAATAAAATGATTAATATAAAATATTCTTGATGTCACAATCAACATTACGTCACTTTATTTTTAAAACAACGTAATAAATACCTATCCAAAAATTATGTCAAGCTACGGAGCATTTAGTCAAAACTGTATTTTCTATAATTTAATTAAAAAAATTCTTATTAAAAAACATACTTATGAAACGACCAGATGCGCTGAATCTATCTATCCCCATACTCTTTTTGCATAGAATTTTAAGTGGGAGTTTAGCTAGGGATAAAAAGCATATTTTATTTCAAAGTATTTTTATGCATCAAAAATGCATATGGTTACTACAAAAACTTTTTTTTCTTTACATTGCAAATGTGAAAAAGAAATATATATTCTATGTATTTCAGACGCAAACATATTCGAATACAGAAAGTCCAGATACAAATGGCTTAAAAGTCTTTAAAAATAAGCCGTGGGATAAAAACAAGTTTCAAAGCATTTTAAACTTTTAACATAATGTGATTCCAAGTTTTTTTCTTTTAACTGAATTCTGGATATCTAAGGCATAAAAATTCTGGTGAGAACTTTTGATAAAAAAATACTTGAAAATGAAATATGATTTCTTTCAAATGTATTTTTATTTATTCATTTATTTTTCAATATGAATATTTTCTAAATGTCATACAATATTTGTTTCGGTTAAATAATGTTTAATATTCATAATAAATAATTTTTAATTTCTTTAATTTTTAGTAAAAGGCATAAAAAGTAATAAAATTTCCCCTAAAATACTTTTGTGAACCTTTTAATTCTTTTTTGAAATATCGTGCTAATATGTTAATGTTAAATTTTTAATTTCTATATTTTGATTTAAAAATATATTTAAATTTTGAATAAACAGAAAATAGCATTTCTGCACTGGGAAAAATGACACTTTCAAATCTGAGTAAATAGGTGTTTTCATTTTATTATGAAACTTTTTGTTTTAAGTATGACGAGCTAATGTTTTCAATTCTGAAATAGGAAAAAAACTCAGAATATTGAAACATGGTCATACTCAAAACTGAGCATATAGAGGTTAGTTCAAACTCATTTTTGAAACATGGAAATACTCAAAAATGAGCACATAGAAGTCAGTTCATACTCGTTTTTGAAACATGGACATACTCAAATATGAGCACATTATGTTTTATTATTGAGTGTGTGCATGTTTTCAGAAATGAGTATATACATGTTTCAAACTTGAGTAATTTTTATTCGGAGCCATTTTGACTATGCAACATACCCATATTTGAGTATTTTTTGCTCAGTTTGAAAAATGTCGTTTTTAGAGTGTGAATCTGTTGCAGACCGAGAAAAATGTCGTACAATTTTTATATATTTTTCTTCAATTGTAGAGAGTTTTTCATTTTTCTAAGATGAGAACTACTTATTCAAACAGTTGATGATGTTGCACGTCGAGAAAACGTATTTGCTACGGGGAATGCCTTTCCAGACTGGAACTTGTTGCAACATTTTATAGGGCACGTGTCAAAAGTATCATAATACGCAACGTGACGATGTTGTAAAATTATTAACCAATCACTACCATGAAACAGAACATACACGCTATCATAGAAAAATCATAGATTATGAACGAGTTAATTATGGACGTTTAACTAGGACTTATAGCTGAAGGTGAAATATAATCTCTTCTAAGAATGTTAGCTGATGAATGTTGGATTTCACTACCAGCGATCAACCTTGTCAATAATAAAAGGCAAGATAAATTGCAAGCCTCGCCAGATGATGATGTGGTGCTTCGTATGATGCTTTTCGCTACTGCATGTGTAAAAATTGAATCTTTATTTAAAACAAAAGATAATACTGGTGTTGCTTAGATGAAGCAAGATAAACAAAACAGAATAATCAAGGAAAATAAAAATGATATATCAAGGTGTTTCTGTTAGTACAGAAGAAAGACTCTTAGGACTAAATCAATATGCCGATATATATATATATATATATATATATATATATATATATATATATATATATATATATATACAGTCCATCTCGTTTAATACGAGAAGTAAGGGATTTGGAAAAGTCGTCGCATTAACCGTTACTTGTCCGTGAAGATAATAGCAACCTTAAATACACACACAGAGTTAAACATTGTTCTAATTATCTCAATGCTAAAAGTAAATTAATATCGTAGAATTAACATAAAATATTCAATTTTGTTTCTTTATGAGCATCATTTTCTGTTGATGGGTATTTTATTTAAACAAAATCACCGTACTTAAGTCGAAGGCTCTATACATCTCGTAATTCCAAAGGACATGAACGACGTACAGGTATGCAGCTGATCACTTCCCTGGTTTCGGGAAAAACGGCTAAAATTCCAATAGTCACTATAATTTTTGAGCTTTTAAATTTAACATATCCTTTTCATTTTAAAAGTGTAATAAAAGACATAAAAAGGCTTGTTAATATGGTCGAGGTTCCCGATTTAATGAAAGAAACTAATAAAGTTATTCTTCTATGTTTTTTGTTTTTTATGCGTCAGATTTAAATCTGTTGCATTTTATTAAGTAGGGGGTTGGGGGCTCCTTGAATGTTGAAATTCTACCCTGGTTTAACTGAAAACTGCTTACATTTTGACAGATATTCGTAATGTAAAATATTACCGCTTAGAGAAAACAGTGTTCGATAAGCATTTTAACAGAATTTCTAATAACACTCCTAGATAGATGCCTTTCCTAATCTTACCTACTTTTCGCCAAAAATCGCATTGAAATGAATATCTGTTTTGCTGGTATTATCCGTGACTCTGCTTTGTAGATAGTAAAAAGCGCGAAAACTTAATGTAGTTTAAATGATGAGCGTTTCTTAACATGTAGACTGATCGTTTTAGCCGTTATCGTATTGAGCGATTCCTAGTGTATGCATATATACATACTCCTCCTCATTGATCATACATAGTATACAGTTTGAGAGAAAGACTGAAAGTCCGTCATCTAGAACTCAATGATTAAAATTTAATTTTCATTAGACATTGTAAATTGTAATATCTTGAAGATATTGCTACAGAATTTAAAATTATAATTTGTATAATAATGCTTTTTATTTAAAATCATAATATAGACATTTTTTTTTTTTGAAAATACGCTATTTTAAAAATCTTATGTTTTGAACTACTTCATGTGAAAATAATTTCTTTCACGAATAAAAATTTAAATATATGAATTAGGGAGGGGGGGGGGGTTGCTTTAAAAATTAATTTGCATATCTTTATTGAAATATTTTACAAAAATTCTTAGAATTTCGCAAATGATAAAGAAGAGAATATCCAATAAACTATTTTCAGTAGTTTATATTAAATTGAAAGCTTCACGTAATTACGTAAAATAAGAAAATGGAAGTGTCAAATGCAAATGGAAGGTATTTTCAGAGCTCAAAGCTACTTTTGTTTTTTTTATTGTTCGCAATCAAAAAATAAAATAATGCAAATCCCTCTTTTGATATGTGTGGAGACAAAAAAAAAAAGAAAGATGACGAGAATTTTCATTCTCATCTGTGTCTAGTTTTGTACAGTTTTTATCTTGAAAAGAAATGCAAGTTTAATAACAAAAAATGTTACAAAGGAACATTACTTTTTTTTCTTTTGCTGTATGACGGATATTTTCAACAGAAAATATGAATCTCTTTGCTAAAATTATTTTTGCATGCGATTTCGTAAAGCTTACATTTAAATTGCGACGTTCACTTCTTAGATATATGCAACTTGAGAAGAAAAGCCATTCCATTTTCTTAATATGATAGGTAATTTCATTTTATGGTGGAGGATGAATTTATAAAACATCTAAAACTATTTTTGCATGCGATTTCGTAAAGCTTACATTTAAATTGCGACGTTCACTTCTTAGATATTTGCAACTTGAGAAGAAAAGCCATTCCATTTTCTTAATATGATAGGTAATTTCATTTTATGGTGGAGGATGAATTTATAAAACATCTAAAATTATTTTTGCATGTTATTTCGTAAAGCTTACATTTAAATTGCGACGTTCACTTCTTAGATATTTGCAACTTGAGAAGAAAAGCCATTCCATTTTCGTAATATGATAGGTAATTTCATTTTATGGTGGAGGATGAATTTATAAAACATCTAAAACTAGTAAATCTGCAGATCAGGAGCCTCAACGTCATCTCAAGTCACTGTTTTTAATCTCACTTTTCATATTATTTAGCATCTTACAATCCGCAATTTAATTTTTTTCTATTGCATACATATTTACCGGCATATACAATTCTTCGGAGGTTTCAGAAATTAGAAACGTTAAATTAAACACGGTTTATGCAATGATATTCTGAAATTCTTATGAACTTCTTATTCTTGTAACTTTTTAGATTAAAAAAAACTTGTATTAAAATAAATTCTTCATTTATGTCAATAGAATACAAAAATAATTTATTTTGCTAATAAATTATTGGAACAAAATAGTGCGTGTTGCTTTTATTATTTTTATCTTCTTTGAAATATCGTTGCTAGGCAACTGTTAAATTAAAGAGAAAAGTAAAAAAAAATGCATTTTAAAATTTGTAAAAAACATGAAAGTAAAAGTTTTATATTTCCGGAACAGATGCAAAAAAATTTCCAATCATTTAAACAATTAATATCTCAATTCTAATAAATGCATCGTCAATTTTTCAAAATTATTGGATATATTTAAAACCTCCATATCGAAAATCAACATCCATAATTTTACGTTGAAATCCATTATTCAAATATGCGATTTCCATTCCAGTTAAAAATGAAATTTGAAAATCGTCTGCAGTCCCATAGGAAAGCATTATGATTTAAAAAGAAATGTTCTCTATTTTTCGAACGAATGAACCAAATTTAACCAAAAACTATACAGCTAATTCCGGGTATCTCACCAACATACCCACCAAAAATCAACCTAATCGGATCATTTTTACGGCAGTTATCGCGGAACAGACAGACAGACAGACAAACAGACAGACAGAAACCAAAAACTTTTCGGGTCTCAACAGTAAGCTTTCACTGACGTTTCGGCAATTATAGTGTAAGAGAGATACAAAAAAAAAATAATAACACGTCGTTTAGAATAACATATAATTTTAGTGCCATTTTCAGTTTCTTTTTTTTCTTAAAAGGATACATTACTTTAAATCATTCTAATGTAAATTGTTTGTTATAATTTTTGTATTTTATTGTTTACTTACATAAAAAAATATATTAAAATTATAATTTCAAAGAATTTATAGTTGATAATTCCATTGCATTAACGAGTATATTACATGTTCATTTAAATTATGAATTATAGGTTATATTATTATGAACTGTTATACATATTTAATACTTCATGGCGTATATTTACAGTTTAAAACATTTTCTAAGTTTAACAGAAAGGAATATTATACTTTAAAATTTTTATATAATATAGAAGACAGTTAAATAAATATTTCTTAAGTACAGTTACATATGAAACGCGACATTAATAAATTATGTAATGTAAAGAAAATTTTAAAATTAGCTTGTTATTAATTTTATTACTTTACATTGCTTCAATTCTGAAAAGCCTAGGTCTAAATTCATGATTAACATATCGTATGCTTCAGAAAATTATTTTTAAGCTAATTAAACGATTTTGTATAGATAAAATTCATTTATAAATTTAATTTTTTTTTATTAAAAAAAGTCTTATTTTCAAATTTACAATTCCTGGTTATTAATATAATGTAAATTAAAATTTAAAAAAATCTTTTTAAGTTATAAATATTTAGGCAATTTATGTAGCTTTCATTACAAAAAGTAAAAAGCTACCAATTGCAGCCGTTTGGAGGGAGCCATTCCAAAAAATGTTGGTATATTTTCACCCATCATGACCCCCAGAACCCAAAACCACCCTCCGCTCAAGTGTTGATATATATATATATATATATATATATATATATATATATATATATATATATATATATATATATATATATATATCACATTTTTGTAATGCTGTAACTCTCTTATTTATGAAGCGATTTGGATTTGACTGAGTATGTATATATCACATACCAAGGTCTCGACCGAGTTCGTTGGCTAGCTTTATCCGCCATCTTGTTTCAAAATGGCAACCAGTTAAAAAGATATTAAAATTTTTATTAAAATATTGAAATTTTTAAAAATTCAGAAAGATATATAAAAAATGTATAAATTGAAACTTTTGTTTCCGTTAAATGTTAGATCGTCATACAAGGATTCTGGAGCATTTTTTGTTTTGGCTTTATGGCAGTATGAAATTCTAGAATGTTTGACATTTTGAAACAGTCTGATTTTTCTTATGCGGCAAAGTGCGTATTTATGAAGAGATATGAATGTGACTGATCATGTGTACAGGACATACCGATCGAGTTCGTTGGCCAGCTTCATTCGCCTTCATTCGCCGTTTCAAAATGGCGAACAGTTAATTTTTTTCAAATTTTTTAAATTAAAAAAAGATGTATAATAAATTATAAATTGAAAAAGTTGCCTCCGTGAAGTGTCAGATCGTGATACAAGGATTCCGGAACATTTTTGTTTTGACTTTATCGTAAAAAAGTGGCTGAGATATAGCTATTTGAATTTCTAGGTTGGCTGATATTTTGAAACAATCTGATTTTTGTTATGCCGCAACTATAATGCTGGAATTCGCATTCAAATTCAGTATTAATGAAAACCGGGATTGAATCTTCTATAATCGGGTTCCTGGTATTTTAGCTTTGAGTATTCGTGCAAAATTAAATTTTAAAAACATAAAGTATAGAAGGTAGTTTTTCCTCCCGGTGCAGGCTGGAAGGACATTTTTTAAATGCATTTCGTTTTCAGTCCAGAGTAGTGGTGCATATGACAGAACTTATATAATCTAAAGTGATAAATCTGATGATGGCTTTTGAAATTAACTTTAATAATTTATGAAATTCTGAGAGTGATGTGAGCAAGATTCGATTTTCCTGCGAATATGAGTTTAATTATAACGCAGATTCCTTTATTTTTTAATCGTTCTTAGTTACAGCGTGCTCCTGTATACGACACGAGCAGGGAAGACCGAGCTATGCTCGGTCAAAATTAAATTTGAGTTCAAATATCATGACCCATGACCAAAATGACCCACTAATTGAATTTTCTCGAACATAAGACTTAGCCCAACAGTCTTCTCGTGCCCGAAAACCATTGGATGCAGAAATTAGTGTAAATTGAGCCGTTTTAGATCTTGACCCACAATGAAGCAGAATTGACCCACTAATCGAATTTTCTCAAAGCCGCTTTTCGCGTACCCGAAACTCGTAGGATACAAAATTTAATCAAAAACGTTAGAGCCGTTTTTTAGATAAAATTAATTTGACCCGCTTTGACCCAAAAATGACCCACTAATAGAAAGTTCTCGAACATGTGACCCAGCCCAATAGTCTTCTCGTGCCCGAAAATAGTCGGATATAAAATTTCGTCAAAATCGTTTGAACCGTTTTTCAGATACAATTAGCTTGACCATGACCCAAAATGACCCAAAATGACCCACTAATTGAATTTTCTCGAACATCTGACCTAGCCCAACAGTCTTCTCGTGCCCGAAAACCATTGGATGCAAAATTTAGTGTAAATTGAGCCGCTTTTTAGATCTTGACCCACAATGACCCAGAAATGACCCACTAATCGAATTTTCTCGGACATGTGACCTAGCCCAATGATTTTATCGTGCTCGAAACTCGTAGGACACAAAATTTAATCAAAATCGTTAGAGCCGTTTTTTAGATAAAATTAATTTGACCCGCGTTGACCCAAAAATGATCCACTAATCGAAAGTTCTCGAACATGTGACCCAGCCTAATAGTCTTCTCGTGCCCGAAAATGGTCGGATATACAATTTCGTCAAAATCGTTTGAACCGTTTTTTAGATACAATTAGCTAGACCATGGCCCAAAATGCCCCAAAATGACCCACTAATCGAATTTTCTCGAACATGTGACCTAGCCCAATGGTTTTCTGGTGCCCGAAAACGGTAGGATACGAAATTTCGTGAAAATCGTTAGAGCCGTTTTTAAGATAATTTTTGCATATATATATATATATATATATATAACCACACACAAGATTTGCTCGTATTAGAATATATGATTATAAGGTGTTCCTGATGCCGCCGCTGGCGCCAGAAGTCTGGTAAAGACTCCTTTACTATTGATGACATCAAGGAAAAGCCTTCAATTTAAAATTGGAAAATTCTTGTTCAATTTTTTTCTCTATCTTTGTCTTAACTGACTTTTCCTCCTAGAAGTGTGCGCTTCCTGCGGGAGAAATTACCATATGATTAATGTCTTCCTGTTGACCGGGTATGCGTTTTGTTGCAAGGAGAATCACAATTAGACATTTGCCATTATATGATTGAGTTCTGTTAATATTTGCACCTGACAATTTGCTGATAACTGTCAAATATGGTTTTTTCGCTAGATGCTATATTTTACAAAATAATACATGGAATCAAACCAAAAAATATGCTTTTGATATTTTTAGAGTTCACTCCCTCAAATCCTCACAGCTTCGAAGCAGAAGTTGTGCAGATTTTAGAATTTTGTTGATTTGTGGTCACTGTTTTGTTTACATTTTTTAAACACTAATTTGAATGTAATAATTCCCTCGAAATTATAATGAATGCTTACAGTAAAGTGAATTATTAAAATAATTAAGTAAAATGATAAAAATTAAGATAATAAAAAGAAGTTAAATATTAAAAGTTAAAATCAAGTAAAAAATTAATAATGTGTAACTAAATATGCATAATAATGATGAAATATTTTTTTTCTTTAATTAATCAATGAAAGTTGCCTCTTAAACGCTACACTAATAATTTACATATAAATCTTTCAATAATGAAGTTTTAATTCATATAGCCAGATATAATAACCAAAAAAGCTTGATGAAGATATAAATGTATTTGGATAAAAAAATTGCGCACGCCACTGATATCAGCATTATCTTGATTTTTTCTGAAATAAATTCATACTTCTTTCATCAGAAAGCATGACTCCAGCCATATTAACCAGAATTACGAAATAAAATGTGCAGATAATATTAAAAAAAAACTAATTTTTTTCACTTACATATTAACTGTAAGTTTCAATGTTTATATCCGCAATGATGTGCGAATTTTAGGCGTTTGCAGATTTTAGGCTTTTGGTTTGAGGGAGTTTTCTGTATTTTCACAATGTCTCATTCCGAGGTGTAGTAAAATTTTGCATGGAATAAAAGATACCTCAATACTCATCGTAGATGCTGAGATTTAATATTGACAACGCAACAGCTATACTTTGCTATATTGCCTTAAAAGAAAGGATCTCCAGAGATTACTTTAATAAATAAAGGGACAATTAAGGACATGTATTAATAAATTCAACCAATTGGAGAAATGCTTAATTTCAATGATAAACATTATTCTCTTCCCAAAGAAAAAATAAAACCTGTAAGACACTTAGAAAAAAGTATTTATTAAGTTTGAACTAACACTTTCGATTGAAAACAAATGTAATTTTCTTTTAAAAAATATGTTACTTTCATTTGATTAACTTTTTGTATTTTTTTACAGAAGACGATATAGAATAGAATTATGCTTATATGTTAAATTAGTTTAATTTTTTTAGCTGGAAAATAAGACCAGTTAATATTCATTAACTTGAATCTCTAACTTCTATTCTAGAAAAATCTTCAAGTTGGAAGTAATGAAATAATTGTTGTCTTGACTGTGTATATACTAATTCCTCAAACGTAATTTAGAAAAAAAAATCATTATTCATGGGAAACGAATATCGTATTAACGAGAAGCTTTATCAGAACTTTGAATAGATAACTTAATTAACTTCTCGATTGGGAGTTTAAAGTTGTAAGGAGGGAGACAATCGCGCCAGTCCTTTAGTAATATTAGTATCAGGATGCTCTAAAATAATAATTGCATTTTTTAAAATTAATGAATTGTTACTTCATTTTTACACACTCATGCGTCTTTACATCATCATCCACTTAATGTATAATCTCATTGTTAATGTATGTCTAACACTGGTGACTTTTTTCATTATTTTCAAACAAAAATAATATATCGTAAAGATCAGACGAAATGTACCATAATGATTATAGCTTAAAAAAATGTTGTTTACAATGTAATAAAAAATATTCGCCAATTGAAGCCTTATTAATGTAAAAGAGAGCAAGTGCTCTCTTGACAAAATTGGAAACACCACTGTTGTCTTGAGTCGAAAGGAAGTTTTTAAGCGAATTGTTGTAAAAATATTCGCCAGTAGCAGCCTTATTAAAGTAATTGTAAGTTCTCTCTTGACAAAATTGGAAATACAGTTGTTGTCTTGAGTTGAAAGGAATTCTTTCAGCGAAATGTTATGAAAAACCTACAGTCTAAAATTTCGTCACCGACTTTTTAAATAACCAAAGCATTTTTACTAAATTTTAGTCTAATGGTACGTGTAGAATTAACCCTTATTTTTAGCTATTAATTATAATTTTAATTGATTATACAAAATGTTTTAGAATGATTCAATATTAAAACAAACAAAAAACTACCATAATGTATTAGAAATGTTTTCTATGAAGAGCATTTTCTTCATTTTATTTTGCGGTGTACCATACATTAAAATGTTTTTTGTGTATTTAAGTAAATAAATTTCTAGAGATAGTGAATATTTTCTATAATTTCAAGAAGCGATAGCGTTATGCATTTCTAAATTTTTCGGATTTTGCCCTATATTTCGTATATATATGAGTAACTGTGAAAAAAATCTCTATAGACAGTATTTCTTTACAAAATCATCTTAAATATCAAGCATTCTTTATTTTGAACATAAACAAAAAAATCTTCTTTATGAAGAAATTATCACAAATTCAATAGATGTTCACATAATAAAAAATGACGAATGAGTTATCTTACGTCTCGTTTAAACATTTTACTATTATATATGCGTCCATGAATTGTTTTAATATAGAAGCTTAAATATAAATGCATTATATTCATTAATATGAATTTTTTAAAAAAAGGTTGTATATTTAATTTTTCAAATCTTTTAACTTATAGATTTTCTTCCATAGTTTCACCCAGAAGACAATTTTTCAAAATATTTCAGGTTTAAAAATAAATTTTTATATTGAAATTTACGATTATGAAAAAATAAAGATTAACAGAGTTTTTTATTCATTTTAGTTTTTGTAACAGATAATACATAATTTACATTTTTAAATATATATATCTTATGAAATGATAGCTAAAGACACAAATAAAATATCCATCTTTGTGGAAAATGATGAATTTTGCAATTGCTTACACTTAAAATCAGGGATGTGCTAATTTATTAATTAATCGGTTATATGAATCGATCAATGCTTAGTAAACATATTTTTGTTTTTTATTCGAGTTAATCCATTCGATTAATTCCATTAAAATTTTCTAACAATCGATAAAAATTCGTATTAATAAATGTAGTTCCACTAATTATTGCAAATTTCGAAAGGTAATTCCATAAATTACTTTATAATCACATAACCTAATTAAAATTAAATTCAATAGGAAATGCATTTAACAATAAAATTGTCCATTTACGTTTAACGTAAAATGTTTTGTGTTGCCTCTTGGGGTGTTATATTTTTTAAGTCTTTAAAATATCTTTTCATTTACTATAAAAATAATTTTCGTTTTGATGCAAGTTTAATTAATTAAATTAACATTAAGTCGTATAAAACAAAAATTGAAATCAATTAAAAATCAGATAAATTGGTCGATTAATCAAACTTCAATTAACCCACTGAAAAAGTTTAATTGATTCCGAACTTTATTTTAAATGTTTAAATGTCCATTAATTTCATTATTTTTAATCTTCTATTCGTTCTGACATTAATGCTAAAACCACTCAAAAAATGGACATATATAAAAATGTTCAGAAACTGAAGGATATATTTTGATTAATTATCTTTGATCTTGAAAAAATATAATTAATTATGAGCTCACTATAATGATAAACAAGCACTACTTAATGATGCAAATTAGCCAGAGGATTCTTTACCGATAAAAATAACGTACACATTTCCTCATTTTTTATTCATTTGGTGCACGGTTTGATAAGACAAATGACTTTTAAGTAAGTTAAAGAATTATCTCCTTGGCAGATTCAACATTCTTTAATTATATACAATGACTATACTTCAGAACTGGGATAGTTCACAATGCTTTAGTTTTATTTCGAAAATAGTAATTATCAAGTAATAGCTATGGAGATAGCTTAATTTTGTAAAATATGGTAATGTATATGGTTATGCAATTTTAGAAATATATAGTAAAAAAGAAATTTTTGCTTTATTAAAAATGTAATTTATTTTGAATAAAATGGACTCGTATAATGTAAAGAAATATATTTACGTTCCTTGCATATATGTTATTTATTTGCTACTTAGAGTAACGATAGAACATAAAAAATATGTGTAAACCCTAACACTTTTCATATTAATGATATTTTGAAATTTATATTAACGATTGAATATTTTGAAACAAAACGATAATCCTATGCAAGAGCAGTGCATTATTCGAAGAGAATTATTTTACATAATTACTTATTGATAAAATAAAATTGAAATGACTTTTTTTTCGAAATATAAACCTTCTTTCTTAATGCTTTATATCTTTTGATGTCTATAAGTGTTTTAATTGTTGCTGACGTACAAATTAATGTATTAGTGGGCAAATACGTTCGTTCGGTTTTTAAAGTTTAAGAAAGTAGGATGATTTCTACATACCTCGTATATTTTAAGGAATTATATTTTCACCATTAGTCTGTATGACCGTTTGCCATCTTTCCACCAACTAGATAATGCCGCGTTCATAGAATGTCTATGAGTTATCGGCGAAAATCTTCACCATGTGAGTTTTACAAACTTCTGGTTAGCGAAGGTCTTCCCGTTCAAAGTATATTACAATGAACTGAACAAGTGATAATCGGATGGCGCCAGATGCGGTGAATATGGAGTGTAAGGCAAAACATCCCAGTCAAAACTGAACAATTTCTGCCGGGTGGTCAATGACGCCTGGGATCACAACAGCTTTACGATTGACCAATTCTGGACATTTTTGGCGTAAAGCATTCCTCATTTTACTTAACTACGAGCATTATACAGTTGAATCAATAGTTCTGACTGCTTTTAACAACTAGTAATAAAGGACACCCTTGAAATCTCACCACATAGAGAGCATAATCTTCTTTGTATACAATCCCGCCTTTGACGATGTTTGCAATGGCACGTTCATTTGTCTCGCACTACTGTATCGTAGATGATACGTTTTCTATCGACTGTCACCATTCGCTTAGAAAAAGGTCGTTCTTGTGACGTTTCAGCAGTGCCAAAAAGGAAATGCGATTGATCAAATTCGCCTAGGTCAGGATATGCGGCACCTAAACATTGAGGTGATAACCGTATCCCAGTTGACACAAATGGTTTTCCATGATCGTATATGAAATATTTAATGCTGTTGTAATCTTCCGTACAGTTTGGTATGGATTCGCATCAACAATTGCCTTGACATCTCTCGAATCAATCTCGGTCGGGCGACCGAAGCGTGGCTCGTCAATGATGTTAAAGTCTGCAGAACGGAATTTTGTAATTCAATTTGGACACATGTCTTCTGTTACGCCATCACTCCCGAATAGATAGACTATATTTCTTTCTTTGAGCCTCCGCCACCGTTTTATTTCTTTTATCTATAATAGAAGAAAAATTAATAGTATAAATATAATAGTAAATAATAATAAGAAAAAAGAATAATAGTAGTCGAAAAAATTTTTAGACTTTATATTTTCGACGGATTTTAGGGGTCAGAAATCCCGAAAAACATGTTTGTCAATCCGTGTGTGTATCTTCTTTGTATCATCGAAAAGTGTATGTATAGGTTATGCATAGAATTGAACCATATTTTATATATACATGTTTATGTATATGGCCAACAAGTCCAAGTTGAATTTATTGATATTCGTCGGAAGGGGTGCTGTGATAGCAATTTTTGTGGCATTTTCATTATTGCATCATCGAACAGTGTACGAAGTTATGCATAGAATTGAACCAAATTTCATATATATATATATATATATGTGGCTATGGCCAGCATGTTACAATTGAATTTGGGGATATTCTGCCGGAAGGGGCGCTGTAATAGCGATTTTTATGCGATTTTTTAAATTTTTCGCAGTTGTGTTGTACATCGGCTGCTAGTATAGCGAAGTGTACTTATCATCTAGGTAACCAGGTGATTCACAAGCAGCTGAAGTACAACAGAATGACGAAAAAAATTATTTTATTGGCGCTGAGATTGCGAATTTTGTAATACTAACTTGTATGTAATAGAAGAAAGTTTTGTGATTGGCACAGCCGACTAGTTTGAAATAATACAGCAAAATATAACGATAAGGCACGCTTTTGCGACTATTTTCTTATCAAAACCATGTACGTAATACAAATGTTTCCAAAAGAAATATTCACTGACAGATTCCATTAAATATAAACTTTTAATCGCGCAGTCGAGTTGTTCGGTTTCGCCAAAAAAAAAGGGGAAGGCGGAAGGGAATGAACTATCAACCGATGAAAAAACCGGACGAATTTATTTACCAAACATTATATCCAGAATATTTAAATTTTTAATTGCTTAATAGGCGTATAGCCAATATATTGAAAAAGTACCCAAGCCTTTTTCACTATGTTGGCTATACGCCTATTAAGCAATTAAAAATTTGAATATTATGAATGGAAGGCGTGTGAAATTTTCTACAGAAGAATTTACAAGTATTAAATATAGATTATATGCAGATGTACTCACAAACCCCTTTTTCATTCTCAAATACTTTCAAAATATTTAAATGTGTATTGCATGAATGAACGAGTCAATAAATAAAGTACACATCATTTATAGTTTTATCTTTCTGTAGTTCAAGAAACGTAACCAATTAAAAAAAATGTCTTATTAAAAAGGTTTAGTATAATTGTACTTAAGATTAAAAAGACTTGTAATAGAATTTTTTATTATGTATATATTTTATTGGCAAGACCTCTTTTAGTTTGCATAAAATGCATTTAATGGTTCTAAATTGTATATTAAATGTATTAAGTTATTGCTTCTCAGTTTTGAATTATTTAAATCTACGATTTTCTAATCTTAAAGATAACGTCTTTTATTAAATATAACTTCTCACTCTTCATTTCTTGTCAGATAATTTCGAAGGAAATTAAAAAGAAAAATAATATTTTCCAATCTACGCCTCTACATATTACACACTCAAAAGTAGCCATTAACTGCCATGTCTGGGATTTAATAATTAAAACAAATGCAAAAATGCTCAGCTGCCACCACTTCTTTTACTTCTTCGAAAATTTAAACAATCGAACAAAATTAGTTTTTTTTTGCATTTTTGGGTTCTATTGGTGCGCCTATAACAAGGCCTTCATTTATGGCATAAATTAAGTTGGTAGCAGATGTTTTGGCTAAAATCTTTGAGATAAGTTCCGTTCTCATCAAATTGATTCTATTAACCATATAACGCTAGCGTGGGGCGCGATGTTTTCCCATTTGGCTATTTTCTAACACCTATGCTTTTTCTGTATCTCTCTGCATAAATATCGCCAAGTCTTCAAATGTACAAATGGCATTTGGCACCAAGCCAAATGATGAAACATCTTGCACTGATTTTTAAAAAAATATTCTGGATCTGGACTCAACCATGATAATGTGAAATTCTCCCGGATTTACCGGGGTCATTCCCTACGGCATTTGTGCACAAACTTTAATCTGTGCAGTAAAACATCTTTGAAAAATGACACTCTGGAGTTATGTGTATCTTCTATTGTCTTATTGCTGAATCAACAAAAATGTACTTATCTAAATGAAAAGTTTTCTGTTTAAGTATTTAACATATTTTTTATTTACGACCAGTTCAGAAACTTCACCACAATACTTTTGCCTAAAATTAGTTACATGATATTTTATTAGGTTAAACATTAATTTGTCTTTACAAAATAAGCTTATTTCTTTATAGTCATTAGTTAAATATGCTCTACTACATTAACGTTCTTGAATCTGTCAGACTGGAGGTGCTGCGTTTGAAACCATGTTCGCGCTCGCCGGTGTAACCGTTTTGAGTTTTCCATGGTTTTCCTAAAATCTGCGTAAAACGCTGCGTTAAAAAAGGTTATGTTCCTTAAAAAATATCTCCACATACTGCAATCCCGTCCCTCGAATTATATCCCTCTTACAGATACTCGGCCATAACAAATACCACCACACCACCATTCACAATGTATTTTTATACATAAATTATTTATTTAAAAAATATATAATTAAACATATCGTAATTATTTTCCTTTCAATCTTTGCCTACACATTGTTTTTCAGTCCTGTACTAAAATAATTTTATTAATAGTATTCTTCAAATTACGCTCATTTTATTGAATTTCTGTTGCAACATACGCTGAAAATCTTACAATAATTGAACAATCAGCTGAAAAACTTCAGGTTATTGAGTTATTTTAAATTTCTAATGGATGTCCTAGATGGCAGCATGTGGTGTATTTTAATTGTAATTTTAATGGAAATATTTTAAAAGAATTTCCTATAACACTTTTGTAACTTATAAGCAATTTTCTAAAAATTTAAATACATATACTAAATATATATCCAAAGTTAGGTATAAAAGGTACACTTTGTGTGATTATTAATACGAAAAAGCTAAAAACAACGGTGAATCACACAAATTACAAATATCCCCTTCATCAGTGTAAGGTGGAAAAAACAAAAAAATTAAAAACAAAAAATGTTATTGCCATTTTGGTTAGATTACAGCCAGTACTCGGGGATATATCAGAGCGTGGTTCTTTTGAACCGTTTTAACATTTTTTGTTTTTCGTTTTTAATTTTTTGTTTTTTCCCACCTTACATTGATGAAGGGGATCTATGTATCCTTGAAACGGCCGTATGTATTTTAAAGTTTTGTAATTTGTGTGATTCACCGTTGTTTTTAGCTTTTTCATACATCCAAGGTGTTGCATTTAAATTGCTGGAGATCATTCGATACTTTGGAGGGAAATTAAACCTAATTTTATTGTAAATTTAGAAGGAAATTATAATATTAATTTTACTAAGTAGTATATTTTAAGTAATAAATCATATTTACAATTTAGGTTAAGAACCTTCCCAATAAAACTGCACATTTTCAATAAATTTGTTTATTAAATTCATTTCGTTCTTCCAAGATTTGTATTCTAATTTCAGAGCTTTTTTCATAACCCCTTCACGACGAGCACTCTTTACACCTCTTTAAATTTTTAAACACCAATTTCTCTTAATAGAGTTTTTCGCGTTATTTAATCTCCCAAAATCTGTGATTAGATAAGGAAAAAGTTTCTGTTCAAATTTATTATTGTTCAAATTCAAGGATTTTGAGCATTTTAAAGGAGACGTATACATGTCGTTCATAGCAAAGGGTTTAATCGTTACAGAAAGACACTCATACTAATTTTTTTGTGCATTAACAACAACTCAAATTCAATTTAATATTTAAAAAAATGTATATATCTAAAAGTTTTTAAGCTACCTAAACAACAAATATAAAAATGAATTTGATTACAGAAAACTAAGCATTCATATTTATAATAAACGTATAATAAGTAATCTGCATATTTATTTCAAATGACTACATTTATTATAAATACATTTACAATAAATGTAATTTTATATTGATATCTTATATGCATAATAAACGTAAAAGTAATTATTTTAAATTTAAAATAAATGTATATGGTAATATTATTTATACATGCATTAAAAAACAATAAATATAAATCCAAAGGCGCCATGAATTACTTAATTTGAATATCGCTATTTCCGAATTGTGTCAATAGAATAATCTTCGCTTTACATAATAGCAAATTTGTATAATTAAATAAGGCGAATAATGCTATATTAATGATATTCAAGATCTGTAATCTTTAGCACCTATATAAAATTAATAGATTTTTAGGGGGTAAGTTATATTCTTAACATTGCATATTTAGTAATGTATTATGTGTCCCTTCTTATAGTTGATCAATAACTAATCCAATGTTAGTTTTAGAGGTATAGTTCAAGTTAGAAATATTTTTCAAATCTTGTTTTGCATCATATGAAAATCCATTTTCGACAAAATAGTTATTTTTTAAGAATTTACGAAATTAAAATTTTTATACGGCCCTTGTGTCCTAAGTTAGATTCAAAAGGACTTTTACATGCATTAACACTTAAAACAGTAAAACAATCTCTCCTTCCTCTACGACTAAAACTAACAGAGTTATGATACTTCAAATTTTATGAATTTATACGGCTTTTTCTTGTATTTAAAACTGAAAAAAACAATTTTTAATGCAAGTAAAAGCTGAAAATCTTCAAAGTATCAAAAGTCGGTAAGCTTTAATAAAATATAGGTTGTTTATTGTTTTATTCAGTACAACATGCAGAATGTCCTATCTATAACTTACAGGACCAAGGTGCCGCATAAAAATTAAGTTTCTTAACTTAAAAAAATATTTTTTTCTCATGAAAAATATTTTGGAAGTTCAGAATTTCATTGCTGCTTTAGATGCAAGAAATGCTTTAACAGTAATGGAGACATATTTTTTTGAATAAAAAATTCCTCATGACAAAATTTAAATTATATATAAAGGAATTTTCATATAAAAAAAACATTGCAGAGGATGTTGACACATTTTTAGATGATTTTTATTTACTTACAGAACATTTTTACATAAAATATGAGCGTTTTAAATCTTCAATTTGGAAACACTTATTCTGACTACTTTTCTACACCGTTATTTCCATGGTAATAATGTCTTTTGTAGTTTTGGAAGAGGTATTTTGACCCATTCCTCTTGAACAGCTTTCCAATGTCCATAAAGGATTGTAGGTCAAAGTTTGGATAGCGCGCTTTTTAAAAGTCTAAAAGCACACAAATCCATAGATACATCAGGAGATTTAGCCGGTATATCATTGAAGGGTATAGCCCTAATACTGTTTTTTGTTTTATTTGTTCGTGTTAATTTTTATTTTTAGCTTCATCTATTGTAACAGCATTTTTTTCATTTTTTTACGATAAATGCTTCTCAAAGAAATTTGCATCCTGGTCTACATTCGGCGATATGTCGTAGAGAAATACGATGAACTGAACATTGTGTTTTTTGTCCTTTTAAAATTCAGATCAGTGTTAATGATTTTGTTAATAGTTGACACGGATCATTTTAACGATTTAGCAACATTACTTTGACTCGGAGTATTTTACTTTACTTTAAAAAAAACTTATCTTTGCAATATTTGAAGATTTCATTTTTGTTTTTCGATACATACTTGGAAAAATGTTTCCACTTGAAACCAGACCTTCGGGTTTTTTCTCTGTCTTATTGACAAAATTACCTACTGTGGCTTCAGATATAGAAAAAGAATGTTTTTAACAACTTTTTTAATAATCGAATACTTCTCTTCGGAAACTGAAGAAATATGACCTTTCGTCTATCGGTTCTTTAAAAGTGCCATTTTAAATTAATACAAAACTTTCAGTTGCCAGACGAGAATTTATACTTTCGAAAATATATTAGCTATGAAAAAGAATTTATGTAGTACACTACGATTTTTTTTTTACACCAAAACAAACTCGTTTAAAAAAAAAAAAAAAAACAAAAAAAAAAAAACAATGGCACTCCGGGAGTGCCGACAGAAGTGAAAACTTGAACAATTACGTGTGTATTTTTTGAATCGTCAGGAAACGTTTTATTGCGCAGGAAATACTTTATAATAATGAATAAAAAAACACTTCATTTAAAACTACTACTACAAAAATTATATTACAATTTTCATTTAATGCGCTATTGTACATGAAAAATAATGCATATTATTTTACATTTTGCAATCTATTGCTTAAAACGTAAATTTACAAATAAATGAAATATAAAATTTAATTAATTGGTATTCTTTGAAATGAATACCAATGAAACTTATGAATTTTCATCCACAATTTAAACAACTCTCATTACATTCATCATTTCTTCCATTTCTTCAATTTCTATCAACATCAACAAACTTTTCTTTTCTATAAAATGATTTCACTTCATTTCCGTATCGGTAACCACGTTTCTTAAAACTTTCGTGAAATATTTCATTATTTTCATTTTTTTTTATATTACTTCCGTCGATTTTTCTCGTGCTCGTTAAATTATAATATTTTCCATGTTTTGTTATTTCATTTTCATCTTTTGATTTGGTCTCGCGAGTTGAGTCACTTTTATCTGTTTTCACCGCGCGTGCTAAATTTATCTTGAAATTATTTTCTGAATTATTTTTATTCATAATACCAATCATTTCGCTTTCTGCACGTGAAATATTTCCTTTTGATACTTTCGCTTCATTGTATGAATTGGCAACATATACAGTGGTGTCGGTAACAGTGTCGCGAATTCAGTAGTTTTTTCCCATCTCAAAAATGCCCAACGCGCATAAAGAAGTTTTCACTTCAAAAATATGTGAACAGCCTCTGTATTGAATGAATAATATATTCTTTCCGTTCACACACAAAAAGACTATGCTATTAGACAAAATTAACTGTTGCACGTAACAGAGGATTACAAGTATTCGGTTTATTAAAAATAAAACAAGTAAAAAAATCTATTTTTATAAATATAGTATATATATTTAATGTGTGTTATATTATGTAAAACTTCTAATTTTTTATAAAAATTTTTGACAAAATTGAACTTTTATATACTAAATAAAGTAACTGTAGAATGCCTTTTATAATATATTATAAATAACATCACTATATAAATTTTGGCTATATGCATTTATTAATAAATCTCTATCAAGAAAAGAAACGTTGATACCTTATGAAAGACATTTGCACAGTTTTCAATTTAAAGTAGTGATGTAATGAAGTAATTTTAAACGTAGTCTGAGTGTCGCATTAGCGTAAGTAAAATAATTATTTTTTCCAAAAATAGCACCTAATGTTTCAATGATAAAATATATACATATTACATACAGAAGGAAACATGAAAATATTATGGTCGTAAATTATACGTATTATTTTGATAAAACATAAATAACTTGTCAATAGGAAAACAATAGCAGTTTTTCAAAAACACTAACTGAAATGAAGTTTATGTTGAAGAAAGGAAAGAAAGCTTTTGGAGAATTGATATACCCACCTTCAATAATAAATATTGGTTATTTTTACTTTACTTAGAAATACAGTGAACAGGAGAAAATGGAATTTCATTCAAATTTATTTTTATTCTGCTGACATTATTTTCAACAAGTTTAACTTTCTCAAATTACTGACATACCAGTAAATTCATTTAACGTAGTAGAATTGAAACGATATTTTATATGATTTTGAAATACTATCACTGGTCATTCATTACACACAAAGGCTTACACAACAAACACACATTCTAGCACGGCTTTTTTCCAAACAAGTTTTCAATATATTATATCAATATATCATACTTTTTGTACGGTGAATCATGCAGGATTATAAAGGGTCAATATTTATGGTGTCTATAAAAATTTTCAAATTCATTAGCAACTTCAAAATATTGTTGTGGCTGCACTGTAAAAAAGCAACCATTATTGGAAGTATGAAAAATTTATAAAAGAATCGTATAACAGCTTTAGAGTTATCCAGGTTTCCAAGAAAATTGTTCCTTTACCTTTATAAATGTTATAATTCGAGATTTAAGGGGTCTGGTACCTTTTGAACTCCCCGGAAATCAACAAAAATTTTCAAAATGTGAATTAGTGTATCTTCAAAACTGTTTTGTGTATAAGTATGAAATTTCGACTACTGATTAAGCAGATTCAGCTTTTTGATATAACATTAGAAACTGACTAGTCTTTTAAAGTATTTGAGTATTGCTGAAAATAAAGTTGCTCTTTTTTTACTGTGGAAGTCATTGCGCGCATGATATCTTGAGAATGTATGACTGAATTGTTACGAAATTTGAAATAGATAATCAGCACACATGTATTTTAAAAATGACCTACTCTTAGGTCAAAATTCATTAACCATGTAAAACAATGTCTTTGTAAAAAATTTCAAAATTTTACATTTTTTAATGAATAAAAGTAGTTATAATTAAAAATCTTATTGTAAATATTTAAAAGCAGATCATTTTAAACACACATATGCGCTTATTATCTAAATCAAATTTCATAACAATCCATGCATATCTTTTTAAGATATCATGCACGCAATGACTTACGGAGTAAAAAAAAGAGCTATTTTAATTTCAACAATGCACAAATTCAGTAAAATATTAATCAGTTTCTAATAGTATATTAAAAAGCACATTCTATTTAATTAATAATTGAAACTTTATGTTTATATACAGTGTGCCCACTAAAGTCCCTTGCCACCCTCTTAACTTCGGAACGGCTGCTGCCATATTCATAAAAGTGGTGTCTAGGTATAGTAAAGTAGCCATGCGCTACACAATGAAACCGCTTACAGCACCACCTGGTGGAATGCTGCGGAGTTAGCTTTCCTATCTCGAAAACGGAAATAGATAGAGAAAAAAAGTGATTTACAAAGTTGTAGAGTATCATCGATTTATTACGAAAAGACACCTTGTGGACATTAATGCGAAGAATAGAACGGTTAAAACGCGCATTTGTTTTTTTGTGATTTCCTACACTGTGACGTGACAAAACGATCTTAGAAAGAAAGAAACAACCAGTTATGAAACAGCAGGTCTGTGCGACCCCTCCACAAACATTGCAGGACATTAAACGACGCTATTACGGACGCTTGTGCCAACGTGTCACCATCTACGCTCCAACGTGAAATTCAAACAAACATCCAAATATGCATTGCTGCTGACGATGAGAAGTTTGAAAATCTAAAATAAGGTATATTATTATAACTGGTTGCTTTTTTCTTTCTAAGATCGTTTTGTCACGTCACAGATTAGGAAATCGTGAAAAGACAAATGCGTGTTTTAACAGTTCTACTCTTCACATTAATGTCCACAATGTGTCTTTTCGTACTAAATCGATGATACTCTACAACTTTGTAAATCCCTTTTTTTTCTATCTCTTTTCATTTTCGAGATAGGAATGCTAACTCCGCAACATTCCACCAGGTGGCGCCGTAGGTGGTTTCATGGTGTAGCGCATGGCTATTTTACTATACCTAGACACTACTTTTATGAATATAGCAGCAGCCGTTCCGAAGTTAAGAGGGTGGCAAGGGACTTTAGTGGGCATACTGTATATAAAAGGTTTTGAAAATACACTAATTCAAACTTTGATTGTTTTTCTCGATTTTCGTCGCGCTTAAAAGGTACAAGAACCCTTAATATTGCATTACTGAAACAAAAGTTTCTTTTTATGCCTGTTAAAAAGCAAAATAAAAACCGAAACGTTTCACAGTACATTTTACAGTGTATTAATCAATTTTCGCAACACGAAATATCGGCTTTCCACATACTTTCTCAAGAAAACATTTTGATGTTAAAAAATCACGCTATATCGATAATATTAACATTATTTTATTACTCTTGCATGCATAAACTGTGAAAGGCAGCAGGAAACGTTTACTTTTGAATTTGTAGTATAATAAAAAAAATGGATTTTTTCCGTTCATAAAACCGATTAATACATGCTGCAAAAATTACTGAGAAAGGTTTCAGCTTTTTCATTTTTAACACTTTCCAACATAGTTGAAAAGTGTTTATGAATTCGGTTTGTCTGACTGTACGTGCTCTAACTCACGTAAATATATCCGGATAGTCATGCAATTGATATATGTTATTGAGGTTTACTGTAGCATGTTCGGTATTGAAAATGAAGTGTGTAACATTTATACTTTTTTTACAGTGGCACTCAAACAATACCGTTACATTATGGTCTACGGGGAAAAATTCTTTACAGTGCATCTTAATGATGTGACACTATTTCAAATATATTGAAATTGATATACATCATCGAAATACACTAGAAGATGCTTACTATTGAACATGGTACGTCTAGCACTCATAACTAGTTTACAGGAAAACTGAAAATAATTCCATTACATTATGGTTTAATGTGGAAAATAGTTTGCTGCGCATTTTAATCATGTTACATTATTACAAACATAATGAAATTGATATCAATTTCTGAAATGCACCAAGACATGCTTTCTGTAGAAAATTGAGTGTAAAGCTTTTTTTTTCTTTCATTTACAGTGCCACACAAAAGTATTATTTTACATAATGGTATACGGGGAAAAAACTGTTTACAGCATATTTTAATTATGTTACGCCATTTCAAATATAATAAAATTTACATACATTATTGAGATTTATAGAGATACAAAATTTTTTGGGTACAGTACTGTGTTCGAAGCGTTGTTTATAAGCCATAATTGGAAGTTGGATTTTAGTAAAGTATGCGTTTAACTAAATTTTTGAATGCTACGAGGTATGTATAAATGCTACAGATCATATACAGGGCTACACAAAAAATTCTTAAGCATTACGGTGCATGAGCATAAATTGATTAAAATGGCTTTTTAATCGAGTTATGCATTTTGAGCGTGAAATATATTTAGTATATCAAGAAAGGTTTGTAGAATATAAATAAAATCATACATAGGGCCACGCAAAGAACTGAATACATGGCTGCCGATGTACGATAATTTCTGGAAGTGGGATTTCAGCGTGCACTTGCTTGAATTAAACTATAGATTAATATGTGCCGTGTATAAAAAACTTAAGGTAATATACAGGGCTGTATAAAATAAGTATGTTTACATCTATTGGTAGAAACTGCTGAAGATTATTTTTCAACTGAGCTATGTGTTTTATTACCAAACTAAATATCAGCATGCTATAGTTTCTATACAAATATATAAATTATATGCAGGGCTGCAGAAAAGAATGAGTACTTTCCCGGCTGTGGACGACGGCAATTGCTGAAATCTGGTTTAAAATGATCTTTGTGCTTTTCTGAAATGTTTACTTAGATACCTTATTTACCTTATTAAACAGCGCTGGTTTGTTAAAGTGTTCTGTTAGTGTTGGAAAGTGCATCACAATATATGCTTGGTGCATGATTTTTCTTTCTTGTTTAGTTTGTAACATTGTCTATTCGCATAAGTCCACGGCCACCAGGTGTTTCAGCAAAGAATGTTGAACGAATGCGAGGGACTGTTTTACGCAGTTACGGTTCGTGCTAGTCGTGAACTTAGGATATCGCAGTCTACAGTTTCGACTGTGTTGAGAAAAAAAATTGCATTTTACGCTTTACATATTGCAAACCATGCAAGCACTGAAGCCTAATGACGAGTTGCAATGCCGAAACTACTGCTTTTTCATGTATGAAGTTAGGCAAGACTAACATTTTGCAATCAACTCGTACGTGAAGAAAAAATTAATATGTTATTGTAAAGAAAAAATGCTAATTATAATTTTCTGTATGGAAAATATTAAATTTTGTAATCGGATGATTCTTTCCTGATAACCCTACATTTTAAAACACTTTTCATATAATATATCGATTATTCTTGTGTTTTGAACTTTTGAATGAGAACTGTTTATATAAAAAATGATTATGATTAAATAGAAAACGTGTTTCATTTTATCTTTGAAATTTGCATGCGTTACTTTTATTTTTTGCCTAAAACATTACTCCTCAAAAAAAACAGTAACATACAAAATTGACAAGAAATAGGCTACTAGAAAACTTGAATTCGTCTCCTAAAAATCAAATTGCCACCCTGGAGGTACATAGCGTCCCACGTTGGAAACCACTGCTATAACTGATACTTTTAAAATAGTAAATTTAGAATGGTAAATTTAAATGTTAATTTTAAGTTAATTTAAATGTTAATTTAAATGTTAATTTAAATGTTAATTTTAAAATGTTAATTTTAAATTAAATTCTATAAGTTATAGCTCATAAAATGCATTTAACTGTATATGTTTATAGTTTTGCGATTATGTTATAGTCAATGTTTGAGATTTTGGAGGTGTCTTAAGAAATCCTGATTAATATCCTACAAATTTAATTAATAAACTTGCATTTTTTACAAATAAAAATTCATATTGTTTAAATATAATAAAATACTTTTATAATAATCTTTCAGCGATATCTCAGTTAATTCGTATTACAATTCTACAAAACAGATTAGACAATAATTTTTTTTTCACAAATTAAAATTACTTTTAGTATGAAAATTCAATACTTTTAGAATGTAAAATGCTTCTATAGTTATTTTGTTTAGAGATTTTCGGATAACTGAGAATATTCTTATTAAAATCGTACATAAATGTTAAAACTTGCAAGTTTAAAAAATAAAAATCTATTTTTAACACGTCAAATTATTTTCTATTTCAGTTAATTTTTAAGGTAATGGTTTTGTAACAGTGCAGGAAAGAGTGTTAAACATGGAGATAAGCTTGGTTCAGGCATATATGTAAAAAAAATAAAATTTCACATACATGCTAGGTCACCGATCAAACATTTTAGATTTGTGTACAGTAATATTCTGGTAGAATTTAAACTTATAATTCAACTGCCAGAGGGTGCTCAAGCCGCACTAACTTCATAAGTTAGTGTAATTTATTATAATTTTTCTATATGTTTGTTTAAAAAAAAGAAGACCTCCTAAATTTACGCATATTTTTTTATTTTACAATTTGTTACAAAAGAATAAAACCACATAGAAAAAAACAATATAAATGTAAGTATATTTTGCCCTTTTATATAAAACAAATAGTGTACAGAACTGATTTTTTGTTGTTTCTGATGGAATGCATTTTCCGTTTGCTTCTACGACCTGCAGCAGGAATAGTCTTTTGATCTTCGTCATTTGTTATGATTTTATTGAAAACTCCAATAAGCTGAACCCCTTGATCTGCACTGACATTCACTATTTGCAAATTCTGCAGCTTTTCTTTTCCTTTATGATAGTCATTATCATTCCACTTTTCAGGTGAAAAGCTTATACAAGCCCAAAACAGATAAAATATGATTAAGATTCAATGCAGTCTGGCTGGGAAACGTGTTCAAGAACTAACAAAAAGGTACGAAAATTTAACTCACCACCCAAAAACAGATCCAACCTCGCAATAAAATTAAGAAAATTATTTTTTCTGTTCTTCAAAAGAAAGAGGACACTAAACAGGTCAACAAGTCCGTGATAGGTAATCATACCATTCAAAGTCGTAAACAAAGAAAGAACTGTCAAACAAAGAGATAGTCGTCGTAATTATCAAAAGATAACTGATAGAAAACCCTACCACCATAGTAAAGAGACAGTAATTACCTAAAAAGGAGAGGTAAGTAACCCCTCATTCAACAAAAAAGAACACCAATCTTGCAGACAAACAAAACTGACTTAGTCTAAGTACAAAGCAAAATACAAATATTTAGGCCCTGCACACAAAACACAGACAGCTGACGGCATTACTATTCAAAGCAGAAACAATCGAACCGTCCTCCCAAGAAAGTTGCCCCAAACATCCGATAAAATGACAGTAAAACAAAAATCCTAACAAAGATAGAAGACCATACGACCAAAGAAATAACCTACCCCACAGCACAAAAAAATGGCACACCAAACAAGAAAAAACATCTGCCCCCTCTACCCCCAAACAGACGATCCAAGCAATGAGTCGTCCTCACCGTCTAAATGAACAGTGATTAGTGATAAAAAACCGCAGCACTTCATAAAAGATATAGTTGAACCTACGGTCAAATTGAGAGAATTTCGACTGAATAACTGGGACACTCTGCCTAGGCGCCGGCCGAAAGGCATATGGACCTAATGCCTCGGCGAGGAAAATCCCCACCAGAATCCAGCAAAGTTACAAGCCAGGGTACATTCCCGATCAGCGAGCAATTATTTAAAACTGAAAATGACATTGTATAAAAACCAGAAGACAATCAAATGTTTTAAAATAAAATGTAAATAAAATAAAAATAGCAATTTAGCCATAGAAGATAAGCAAAACAATTCGAGCGCATTCGGTCATTCATAGAAGGGTCATGCAACGGCCGTAAGAAATAAAAACCATATAAAAAAGGCAAAACAATACGAGAATATTCGCTCATTCATAGGAGGGTCATGCAATGACCTTAAAAAAATAAAAAAGAAAAGAAAAACCCAGCATATACAATGCTACATCATAGTCTTAACCGATTTAAGCGAAATTTTCAAAGTAAATTAATGCACCTGGTACCTATATAAAAGTCTATTTATAAGTTCATTCGGTAAGATGTCAATATATATATCGAAAGTCCACAGCCACTATATTCTCGTCCTTGGAAAAATATGCGGATTACAAAGTCAAAGTTTTATTTATGTAAAAGTTCTTTGCAGTAGTAACAACACTAAAGAAGTAACAACACTAATTTGAGTTCATTATCTTTCAATAATAGAGCATATTGAAAAGTTCTCTCAACTGTTGCAATTCACAAATATGAATATTCACCAAGAACGCAGTTATGTTGTAACCACACCATATAAGTATTTCAGATTAGCAAAGAGCTTAATTTATCGTTGAAATTGTCAGATGCCGTTAAGAATTCACCAGGATCACAGTCTTGTTAAACAGCACCAAAATGATATTTTTTCCCAGTGACAGAGAAAAATAAAAAAAGTAGTTTTTCATACGAATGATGAGACTGAAACTAAGTTAGAACAACAGGAATTATGTTATATATTTAAAATTTAATTGTTCATGCTTCCAGCAAATAAACATTACTAAAATATGTTTAAGTAAATTGTTCATGATACAAACGTAGTAGAGAGTATTTTAAATTACAAATATTCATAAGTGGAAAATATTCATTCAAAGCACAGTCAGCATAACCGCACCATTTTGATGTTTCAAATTTGCAAAAAGCATATTTAATCGTTAAATTTACCTATGACGTTTAAAATTTATTCCAGAATCACAGTCTTGTGGAGCAGCTTCATAATAGTATAGTTACTCAGGTCATAGAGGAAGATAAAATTGTTTATGATGCGTTCATGGCTGTAAAATAATGAAACTTTTTTTTTAAATAGAATGTTCATAATGCAGTCACAGTAGTATGATGTTAACTTTTAAAATAAAATATTTATGATATAATTGAACTGTAGAATGCTAGTTTAAAATTGACAATATAATAACATTGAACAATAATGCTAAAGGATATTATTATACAAGTTGTCACCAATACAATATTGAGCTTTCCTTCTGAAGAAACTTTAAATAGTCATAGACAGAAGATAAAAGTATTGTTCATGATGCGTTCAAGGCTGTAGAATACTGAAAATTTATTTAAAATAGAATGTTCATGATGCAGTCACAATACTATGATGTTAATCTTTAAAATAAACTGTTCATGATGCGATTAAACTATAAGATATTAGGCATTAATAATTAACATTGAACATTATAAAAATACTAAACAATAATGCTTAAGGATATTTTTATACAAGTTGTCACCAATACAATATTGAGCTGTCCTTCTGAAGAAACTTCAAATAGTCATAGACAGAAGATAACATAGTTCATGATGCGTTCAAGGCTGTAGAATACTGAATTTTTTTTTAATTGAATGTTCATGATGCAGACACAAAACTATGATATTAATTTTTAAAATAAAATATTCATGATGTGAATGAACTATAAGATATTAGGCAAAGAATAAATAACATTGAACAATGTAATCAAGTAATCATAGACAGAAGATAACATTATTGTACGGGATGCATTCAAAGCTGTAGAATACTTAAAGTTTTTTTTTTAATGGAATGTCCATGATGCAATCACTATAATATGATGTTAACTTTAAAATAAAATGGTTATGATGGGATTGAAGTATAAGATGCTAAGCAAAAAATAAATGACATTGAACAATATAATAATACTGAACACTATTACTTAAGGATATAATTATAAGTTGATAAGGATATATTAAGGATATATTAAGTTATCACCAATACAATGTTGAGCTTTTCTTTTGAAGAGACTTCATACAGTTAGTGTTCATAAAAGAAAGATTCATTCAAAATTTATACCTTATAAATGAAAAATTAGCGTTGCGTATATTATAGTTGTTCTTTAAATGTACACAGTTTTTTAGTCAAAGATCGTGTCAAATAAGTTTTTCTTAATGTTTTTTGCCTTTGAAATTTAAAGACATGAGACATTAAATTTCAATTACCAAATTAATAATGTTTCATATTACCCAAATTGATAGACTTAAAAACCAATGTTATTCACACAAAAAGAAAAGACAACACAGTATAAAACATCAACACAGACGAAATAAACCATCCAAGCTGTGAGCCTATTCAAAGCTCCCAAAAACAGAAAACTGATAACAAGCACCAAAAACATTATGTAAATCACCAATAAAAGGGAGTGATAATAAAATCCAAGAAATAAAAAGTTCAGATTACAACCACCGCAAAAAACATAAATGATCCCACCATCCCAAAAACACGGCGCTAATCAGAACAAAACAAAAGAAAGTGCGGATTCCGATCACAAAGAGCCAAAATGCAGAGCCGATTCAAACAAACCACATAACAGAACCCATCCCAAATATTTAAAAAAAGAAAGCCGATCCAAACAATACAAAAACAGAGCTGATCCTACCAATCTAAAATAATGAGCCCACTCCAACAACCCACAAAACAGCCGGTCTCAACAATACAAATCAGAGCCGATCAAAATAAGCAAAACACAAAGCAATACCCACCATTCCAAAACTGAGTTACGATTCCAACCAGAAAAAACGACAGTGATAGTAAAATCCAACAAATATTCACTGTGGATTCCATCGACCCGGAAATCCGAACGGATCCCAGCAACTAAAACTCAAAGTAGAGATCCTATGCAACTCAAAAACTAAGGACGATTCAAACATCACAAAAAGTAGGGTCAATCCAAATAACCCAAAAACAAAGGCGAGTCCAACAACCCGAAAAATAATGCCAAAACTTAAAACCCAAAATAGAACCTATCAAACATGGCAGAAAGTAGATCCATTCGTAACATCCCAAAAATAAAGCAGATACCAAAATTCCCAAAAATACAGCCAATCTCACAAACCACAAAATGCAGTCCATCCCTAACCCCGCAAAAACACAGACGATCCCAAAATACCCCAAAATCCGCCAAAATACAACCGATCCCCTTATCCACAAACATACAGTCTATCCGAAAATTCCCAAACATACATCCGATCTCCCAATCCCCAGAAATACAGCCGTTTCCACAATCCACAAAAACACAGCCGATTACAAACCCATTAAAATACATATGATACTAAAACACCCAAAAATAGACTAGCAAAAAATTCTATAAAATACAGCCGATCCTGATTTTCCCCAAAACACAGCCAATACTAAAATTCCCAAAAACACAGCCGATTTCTAAATCCAACAAAATATAAGCGATCCCAAAATCTACAAAAGTATAAGCGATCCCGCAGTCCTAAAAATTCAGCCAATCCCCCAATCTCCAAAAAGGCAGCGATCCCTTAATCTCCAAAAAGGCAGCGATCCCCCAATCTCCAAAAAGGCAGCCGATCCCCCAATCCACAAAAATTCAGCCGATCCCACAATCCCCAAAAATGCAGCCGATCCCACAATCCCCAAAAATCCCCAAAAGTTCGGCTGCTGCCAAGTTCACAAAACTACAGCCGATCCCAAACTTTCCAAATATACAACCGATCCCATAATCCACAAATATACAGCCGGTCCCAAAATTCCCAAATATACAGCCGATCTCCCAATCACCAAAAATACAGACGATTACAAAATTCACCAATATTCAGGTGATACCAAACCACCCAAAAATACAGGCGATCCCACAATTCCCGAATATACAGCGAACGCCAAATTTCCCAAAAATGCAGCCAATCCCACAATCCCCAAAAATGCAGCCGATCCCACAATCCCAAAATATAGTCGATCCCTCAATTTCCAACAAATAGAGATTATCCCAAAATTCACGAAAATACAGCCGTGTCAAAAATCCCGAAAATACAGCCGATATCAAAATTCCAAAAATTCAGCTTATCCCATACAGCCAACATTATCAGTTCCCAAAAACACAGCCTATTCCAAAGTACCCCAAATCCCCAAAAATACAGCCTATTCCAAAGTACCCCAAATTCCCAAAAATACAGCCGATCCCACAAATCTCCTAACATACAGCCAATACTAAAACAATTCCAATATTACTGATCCCAAAAATATTGCCGATCCACAATCCACAAAAATACAACCGCTCGCAAAATTCCTAAATATACATTAGATCCCACAATCGCAGCAGTGCATCCGATCCAACAATCCCCAAAAATGCAGCCGATCCCACAATACCCCAAAATGCAACCGCTCGCAAAATTCATAAATATACATTACATCCAACAATCGCAGCAATGCATCCAATCCCACAATCCACGAAAATGTAGCTGATCCCACAATCCAAAAATTTAAAACCGGTCCTAAAATTCCCAAACATACAGCCGATCTCCCATTCCCCAAAACTACAGCCGATTACAAAACCCACCAATATACATGTGATCCTAAACCCCCCAAAAATGCAGGCGATCCCACAATTCCCAAATATACAGCCAATACCAAATTTCCAATAAATACATCCAATCCAACAATCCCCATAAATGCAGTATTTCCCACTATTCCCAAAAATGCAGCCGATCCCAAGATCCCCAAAAATGCAGCCGATCCCACAATCCACAAAAATGCAGCCGATCTTACAATCCCCAAAATTTCAGCCGCTGCCAAAATTCACAAATATACAGCCGGTCCCAAATTTCCCAAAAATACAGCCGATTACAAAACCTACCTATATACAGGTGATCTCAAACCGCCCAAAAATGCAGGCGATCCAACAATTCCCAAATATACAGCCGACACCAAATATAAAAAAAATACATCGGATCCCCCAATCTCCAAAAATACATCGGATCCCCCAATCTCCAAAAATACATCGGATCCCCCAATCTCCAAAAATACATCGGATCCCCCAATCCCCAAAAATGGCAGCCGATCCCACAATCCCCAAAAGTTCAGCGGCCGCCAAAATTCACAAAACTACACCTGATCCCAATCTTTCCAAATATACAACCGATCCACAAATATACAGCCAGAATCCAGAAATATACAGCCGGTCCCAAAATACAGCCGATTACAAAACTTACCAATATATAGTTGATCCCCAATCCCTCCAAAATACAGGCGATTCCACAATTCCCGAATATACAGTCGATACCAAATTTCCAAAAAATACATCCGATCCAACAATCCCTAACAGCGCACAATACTCAAAAATGCTGCCGATCCCACAATGCCCAAAAATGCTGCCAATCCCACAATGCCCAAAAATGCTGCCAATCCCACAATGCCCAAAAATGCTGCCAATCCCACAATGCCCAAAAATGCTGCCAATCCCACAATGCCCAAAAATGAAGCCGATCCCACAGTCCCGAAAAATGAAGCCGATTCCACAATCCACAAAACTACAGCCGCTGCCAAAATTCCCAAAACTACAGCCGATCAGAAAATTTCCATATATACAACCGATCCCACAATCCACAAATATGCAGCCGGTGCCATAATTCCCAAAAATACAGCCGATTTCATAAACCAACAAAATATAAACGATTCCAAAATCTACAAATGTATAAGCGATCCCGCACTCCCAAAAATGCAGCCAAACTCCCAATCCCCAAAATATAGCCGATTACAAAATCCACCAATATGCAGGTGATACCAAACCCCCCAAAAATACAGGCGATCCCACAATTCCCGAATATACAGCAAACACCAAAATTCCAAAATATACAGCCGATCTTCCATTCCCCAAAACTACAGCCAATTACAAAACCCACCAATATACAGGTGATTCAAAACCCCCAAAAATACAGCCGATCCTACAATCCCCAAAAATGCAGCCAATCCCACAATCCTTAAATATGCAGCCGATCCCACAATCACCAAAAATGCAGCCGATCCCCCAATCCCCAAAAATGCAGCCGATCCCACAATCCCAAAAAATGCAGCCGCGCCAAAATTCACAAAACAACTGCCGATCCCTAACTTTCCAAATATATAACCGATCCCAAATCCACAAATATACATCCCGTCCTAAAATTCCCAAACATACAGCCGATTTCAAAACCCACCAAAATATAAGCGATCCCCCACTCTCCAAAAATGCGGCCGATCCCCACATCTCCAAAAATGCGGCCGATACCACAATCCCCAAAAATGCAGCCAATCCCACAATCCCCAAAAATGCAGCCGATCCCACAATCCTTAAAAATGCAGCCGATCCCCACATCTCCAAAAATGCGGCCCATCCCCACATCTCCAAAAATGCGGCCGATCCCCACATCTCCAAAAATGCGGCCGATCCCCACATCTCCAAAAATGCGGCCGATCCCCACATCTCCAAAAATGCGGCCGATCCCCACATCTCCAAAAATGCGGCCGATCCCCACATCTCCAAAAATGCGGCCGATCCCCCAATCCCCAGAAGTTCAGCTGCTGACAAAGTTCACAAAACTACAGCCGATACCAAACTTTCCAAGTATACAACCAATCCCACAACCCACAAATATACAGCCGGTTCTAAAATTCCCAAATATACAGCCGATCTCCCAATCCCCAAAAATATAGCCGATTACAAAACCCACCAATATACAGGTGATCCCAAACCCCCAAATATACAGCCAATACCAAATTTCCCAAATATGCAGCCGATACCACAATCCCCAAAAATGCAGCCGATCCCACAATCCCCAAAAATGCAGCCGATCCCACAATCCCCAAAAATGCAGCCGATCCCACAATCCCCAAAAATGCAGCCGATCCCACAATCCCCAAAAATGCAGCCGATCCCACAATCCCCAAAAATGCAGCCGATCCCACAATCCCCAAAAATGCAGCCGATCCCACAATCCCCAAAAATGCAGCCGATCCCCCAAGCCCCAAAAAATGCAGCCGATCCCCCAAGCCCCAAAAATGCAGCCGAACCCCCAAACTCCAAAAATGCAGCCGATCCGCCAATCCCCAAAAGTTCAGCGGCTGCCAAAATTCACAAAACTACAGCTGATCCCAATCTTTCCAAATATACAACCGATCCACAAATATACAGCCCACAATCCACAAATATACAGCCGGTCCCAAATTCCCAAAAATACAGCCGATCTCTCCCAATCCCCAAAAATACAGCCGATTACAAAACCCACCAATATATAGTTGATCCCAAATCCCTCAAAAATACAGGCGATCCCACAATTACCGATTATACAGTCGATACCAAATTTCCAAAAAATACATCCGATCCAACAATTCCTAACAGTGCAGCCGATTCCACAATCCCCAAAAATGCAGCCGATCCCACAATCCCCCAAAAATGAAGCCGATCCCACAATCCCCCAAAAATGAAGCCGATCCCACAATCCCCCAAAAATGAAGCCGATCCCAGAATCCCCCAAAAATGAAGCCGATCCCACAATCCACAAAAATACAGCCGCTGCCGCAATTCACAAAACTACAGCCGATCCCAAACTTTCCATATATACAACCGATCCCACAATCCACTAAAAGGCAGCCGGTCCCAAAATTCCCAAAAATAAACCCGATTTCTAAATCCAACAAAATATAAGCGATCCCAAAATCTACAAATGTATAAGCGATCCCGCAGTCCTAAAAATTCAGCCAATCCCACAATCTCCAAAAAGGCAGCGATCCCCCAATCTCCAAAAATGCAGCCGATCCCCCAATCCACAAAAATTCAACCGATCCCCCAATCCACAAAAATTCAACCGATCCCACAATCCCCAAAAATGCAGCCGATCCCAAAATCCCCAAAATTACGGCTGCTGCCAAGTTCACAAAACTACAGCCGATCCCAAACTTTCCAAATATACAACCGATCCCATAATCCACAAATATACAGCCGGTCCCAAAATTCCCAAATATATAGCCGATCTCCCAATCACCAAAAATACAGCCGATTACAAAATTCACCAATAATCAGGTGTTACCAAACCCCCCAAAAATACAGGCGATCCCACAATTCCCGAATATACAGCGAACGCCAAATTTCCCAAAAATGCAGCCAATCCCACAATCCCAAAAAATGCAGCCGATCCCACAATCCCAAAATATAGTCGATCCCTCAATTTCCAACAAATACAGGTTATCCCAAAATTCACGAAAATACAGCCGAGTCAAAAATCCCGAAAATACAGCCAATCTCAAAATTCCAAAAATTCAGCTTATCCCATACAGCCAACATTATCAGTTCCCAAAAACACAGCCTATTCCAAAGTACCCCAAATCCCAAAAATACAGCCTATTCCAAAGTACCCCAAATTCCCAAAAATACAGCCGATCCCACAAATCTCCTAACATACAGCCAATACTAAAACAATTCCAATATTACTGATCCCAAAAATATTGCCGATCCACAATCCACAAAAATACAACCGCTCGCAAAAGTCCTAAATATACATTAGATCCCACAATCGCAGCAGTGCATCCGATCCAACAATCCCCAAAAATGCAGCCGATCCCACAATACCCCAAAATGCAACCGCTCGCAAAATTCATAAATATACATTACATCCAACAATCGCAGCAATGCATCCAATCCCACAATCCACGAAAATGTAGCTGATCCCACAATCCAAAAATTTAAAACCGGGCCTAAAATTCCCAAACATACAGCCGATCTCCCATTCCCCAAAACTACAGCCGATTACAAAACCCACCAATATACATGTGATCCTAAACCCCCCAAAAATACAGGCGATCCCACAATTCCCAAATATACAGCCAATACCAAATTTCCAATAAATACATCCAATCCAACAATCCCCATAAATGCAGCATTTCCCACTATTCCCAAAAATGCAGTCGATCCCAAGATCCCCAAAAATGCAGCCGATCCCACAATCCACAAAAATGCAGCCGATCTTACAATCCCCAAAATTTCAGCCGCTGCCAAAATTCACAAATATACAGCCGGTCCCAAAATTCCCAAAAATACAGCCGATTACGAAACCTACCTATATACACGTGATCTCAAACCGCCCAAAAATGCAGGCGATCCCACAATTTCCAAATATACAGCCGACACCAAATTTCCAAAAAATACATCGGATCCCCCAATCTCCAAAAATGGCAGCTGATCCGCCAATCCCCAAAATGTCAGCTGATCCCCAATCCCCAAAAATGTCAGCTGATCCCCAATCCCCAAAAAGGGCAGACGATCCCACAATCCCCAAAAGTTCAGCGGCCGCCAAAATTCACAAAACTACAGCTGATCCCAATCTTTCCAAATATACAACCGATCCACAAATATACAGCCCACAATCCAGAAATATACAGCCGGTCCCAAAATACAGCCGATCTCCCAACCCCCAAAATACAGCCGATTACAAAACCCACCAATATATAGTTGATCCCAAATCCCTCCAAAATACAGGCGATTCCACAATTCCCGAATATACAGTCGATACCAAATTTCCAAAAAATACATCCGATCCAACAATCCCTAACAGCGCACAATACTCAAAAATGCTGCCGATCCCACAATGCCCAAAAATGCTGCCAATCCCACAATGCCCAAAAATGCTTCCAATCCCACAATGCCCAAAAATGCTGCCAATCCCACAATGCCCAAAAATGCTGCCAATCCCACAATGCCCAAAAATGCTGCCAATCCCACAATGCCCAAAAATGCTGCCAATCCCACAATCCCCAAAAATGCAGCCGATCCCACAATCCCCAAAAATGCAGCCGATCCCACAATGCCCAAAAATGCTGCCAATCCCACAATGCCCAAAAATGCTGCCAATCCCACAATTCACAAAAATGCTGCCAATCCCACAATCCCCAAAAATGCTGCCAATCCCACAATCCCCAAAAATGAAACAGATCCCACATTCCCGAAAAATGAAGCCGATTCCACAATCCACAAAACTACAGCCGCTGCCAAAATTCCGAAAACTACAGCCGATCCCAAAATTTCCATATATACAACCGATCCCACAATCCACAAATATGCAGCCGGTGCCATAATTCCCAAAAATACAGCCGATTTCAAAACCCACCAAACTATAAACGATTCCAAAATCTAAAAATGTATAAGCGATCCCGCACTCCCAAAAATGCAGCCAATCCCCCAATCTCCAAAAAGGCAGCCGAACCACCAATCTCCAAAAATGCAGCCGATCCCCCAATCCACAAAAATTCAACCGATCCCCCAATCCACAAAAATTCAACCGATCCCACAATCCCCAAAAATGCAGCCGATCCCAAAATCCCCAAAATTTCGGCTGCTGCCAAGTTCACAAAACTACAGCCGATCCCAAACTTTCCAAATATACAACCGATCCCATAATCCACAAATATACAGCCGGTCCCAAAATTCCCAAATATATAGCCGATCTCCCAATCACCAAAAATACAGCCGATTACAAAATTCACCAATAATCAGGTGTTACCAAACCCCCCAAAAATACAGGCGATCCCACAATTCCCGAATATACAGCGAACGCCAAATTTCCCAAAAATGCAGCCAATCCCACAATCCCAAAAAATGCAGCCGATCCCACAATCCCAAAATATAGTCGATCCCTCAATTTCCAACAAATACAGGTTATCCCAAAATTCACGAAAATACAGCCGAGTCAAAAATCCCGAAAATACAGCCAATCTCAAAATTCCAAAAATTCAGCTTATCCCATACAGCCAACATTATCAGTTCCCAAAAACACAGCCTATTCCTAAGTACCCCAAATCCCAAAAATACAGCCTATTCCAAAGTACCCCAAATTCCCAAAAATACAGCCGATCCCACAAATCTCCTAACATACAGCCAATACTAAAACAATTCCAATATTACTGATCCCAAAAATATTGCCGATCCACAATCCACAAAAATACAACCGCTCGCAAAAGTCCTAAATATACATTAGATCCCACAATCGCAGCAGTGCATCCGATCCAACAATCCCCAAAAATGCAGCCGATCCCACAATACCCCAAAATGCAACCGCTCGCAAAATTCATAAATATACATTACATCCAACAATCGCAGCAATGCATCCAATCCCACAATCCACGAAAATGTAGCTGATCCCACAATCCAAAAATTTAAAACCGGGCCTAAAATTCCCAAACATACAGCCGATCTCCCATTCCCCAAAACTACAGCCGATTACAAAACCCACCAATATACATGTGATCCTAAACCCCCCAAAAATACAGGCGATCCCACAATTCCCAAATATACAGCCAATACCAAATTTCCAATAAATACATCCAATCCAACAATCCCCATAAATGCAGCATTTCCCACTATTCCCAAAAATGCAGCCGATCCCAAGATCCCCAAAAATGCAGCCGATCCCACAATCCACAAAAATGCAGCCGATCTTACAATCCCCAAAATTTCAGCCGCTGCCAAAATTCACAAATATACAGCCGGTCCCAAAATTCCCCAAAATACAGCCGATTACGAAACCTACCTATATACACGTGATCTTAAACCGCCCAAAAATGCAGGCGATCCCACAATTCCCAAATATACAGCCGACACCAAATTTCCAAAAAATACATCGGATCCCCCAATCTCCAAAAATGCAGCCGCTCCCCCAATCTCCAAAAATGGCAGCTGATCCGCCAATCCCCAAAAATGTCAGCTGATCCCCAATCCCCAAAAATGGCAGACGATCCCACAATCCCCAAAAGTTCAGCGGCCGCCAAAATTCACAAAACTACAGCTGATCCCAATCTTTCCAAATATACAACCGATCCACAAATATACAGCCCACAATCCACAAATATACAGCCGGTCCCAAAATACAGCCGATCTCCCAACCCCCAAAATACAGCCGATTACAAAACCCACCAATATATAGTTGATCCCAAATCCCTCCAAAATACAGGCGATTCCACAATTCCCGAATATACAGTCGATACCAAATTTCCAAAAAATACATCCGATCCAACAATCCCTAACAGCGCACAATACTCAAAAATGCTGCCGATCCCACAATGCCCAAAAATGCTGCCAATCCCACAATGCCCAAAAATGCTTCCAATCCCACAATGCCCAAAAATGCTGCCAATCCCACAATGCCCAAAAATGCTGCCAATCCCACAATGCCCAAAAATGCTGCCAATCCCACAATGCCCAAAAATGCTGCCAATCCCACAATGCCCAAAAATGCTGCCAATCCCACAATGCCCAAAAATGCTGCCAATCCCACAATCCCCAAAAATGCAGCCGATTCCACAATCCCCAAAAATGCAGCCGATCCCACAATGCCCAAAAATGCTGCCAATCCCACAATTCACAAAAATGCTGCCAATCCCACAATCCCCAAAAATGCTGCCAATCCCACAATCCCCAAAAATGAAACCGATCCCACATTCCCGAAAAATGAAGCCGATTCCACAATCCACAAAACTACAGCCGCTGCCAAAATTCCGAAACCTACAGCCGATCCCAAAATTTCCATATATACAACCGATCCCACAATCCACAAATATGCAGCCGGTGCCATAATTCCCAAAAATACAGCCGATTTCAAAACCCACCAAACTATAAACGATTCCAAAATCTAAAAATGTATAAGCGATCCCGCACTCCCAAAAATGCAGCCAATCCCCCAATCTCCAAAAAGGCAGCCGAACCACCAATCTCCAAAAATGCAGCCGATCCCCCAATCCACAAAAATTCAACCGATCCCCCAATCCACAAAAATTCAACCGATCCCACAATCCCCAAAAATGCAGCCGATCCCAAAATCCCCAAAATTTCGGCTGCTGCCAAGTTCACAAAACTACAGCCGATCCCAAACTTTCCAAATATACAACCGATCCCATAATCCACAAATATACAGCCGGTCCCAAAATTCCCAAATATATAGCCGATCTCCCAATCACCAAAAATACAGCCGATTACAAAATTCACCCATAATCAGGTGTTACCAAACCCCCCCAAAATACAGGCGATCCCACAATTCCCGAATATACAGCGAACGCCAAATTTCCCAAAAATGCAGCCAATCCCACAATCCCAAAAAATGCAGCCGATCCCACAATCCCAAAATATAGTCGATCCCTCAATTTCCAACAAATACAGGTTATCCCAAAATTCACGAAAATACAGCCGAGTCAAAAATCCCGAAAATACAGCCAATCTCAAAATTCCAAAAATTCAGCTTATCCCATACAGCCAACATTATCAGTTCCCAAAAACACAGCCTATTCCAAAGTACCCCAAATCCCAAAAATACAGCCTATTCCAAAGTACCCCAAATTCCCAAAAATACAGCCGATCCCACAAATCTCCTAACATACAGCCAATACTAAAACAATTCCAATATTACTGATCCCAAAAATATTGCCGATCCACAATCCACAAAAATACAACCGCTCGCAAAAGTCCTAAATATACATTAGATCCCACAATCGCAGCAGTGCATCCGATCCAACAATCCCCAAAAATGCAGCCGATCCCACAATACCCCAAAATGCAACCGCTCGCAAAATTCATAAATATACATTACATCCAACAATCGCAGCAATGCATCCAATCCCACAATCCACGAAAATGTAGCTGATCCCACAATCCAAAAATTTAAAACCGGTCCTAAAATTCCCAAACATACAGCCGATCTCCCATTCCCCAAAACTACAGCCGATTACAAAACCCACCAATATACATGTGATCCTAAACCCCCCAAAAATACAGGCGATCCCACAATTCCCAAATATACAGCCAATACCAAATTTCCAATAAATACATCCAATCCAACAATCCCCATAAATGCAGCATTTCCCACTATTCCCAAAAATGCAGCCGATCCCAAGATCCCCAAAAATGCAGCCGATCCCACAATCCACAAAAATGCAGCCGATCCCACAATCCACAAAAATGCAGCCGATCCTACAATCCCCAAAATTTCAGCCGCTGCCAAAATTCCCCAAAATACAGCCGATTACGAAACCTACCTATATACACGTGATCTTAAACCGCCCAAAAATGCAGGCGATCCCACAATTCCCAAATATACAGCCGACACCAAATTTCCAAAAAATACATCGGATCCCCCTATCTCCAAAAATACATCGGATCCCCCTATCTCCAAAAATACATCGGATCCCCCAATCTCCAAAAATGCAGCCGCTCCCCCAATCTCCAAAAATGGCAGCTGATCCGCCAATCCCCAAAAATGTCAGCTGATCCCCAATCCCCAAAAATGGCAGACGATCCCACAATCCCCAAAAGTTCAGCGGCCGCCAAAATTCACAAAACTACAGCTGATCCCAATCTTTCCAAATATACAACCGATCCACAAATATACAGCCCACAATCCACAAATATACAGCCGGTCCCAAAATACAGCCGATCTCCCAACCCCCAAAATACAGCCGATTACAAAACCCACCAATATATAGTTGATCCCAAATCCCTCCAAAATACAGGCGATTCCACAATTCCCGAATATACAGTCGATACCAAATTTCCAAAAAATACATCCGATCCAACAATCCCTAACAGCGCACAATACTCAAAAATGCTGCCGATCCCACAATGCCCAAAAATGCTGCCAATCCCACAATGCCCAAAAATGCTTCCAATCCCACAATGCCCAAAAATGCTGCCAATCCCACAATGCCCAAAAATGCTGCCAATCCCACAATGCCCAAAAATGCTGCCAATCCCACAATGCCCAAAAATGCTGCCAATCCCACAATGCCCAAAAATGCTGCCAATCCCACAATGCCCAAAAATGCTGCCAATCCCACAATGCCCAAAAATGCTGCCAATCCCACAATCCCCAAAAATGCAGCCGATCCCACAATCCCCAAAAATGCAGCCGATCCCACAATCCCCAAAAATGCAGCCGATCCCACAATGCCCAAAAATGCTGCCAATCCCACAATGCCCAAAAATGCTGCCAATCCCACAATTCACAAAAATGCTGCCAATCCCACAATCCCCAAAAATGCTGCCAATCCCACAATCCCCAAAAATGAAACCGATCCCACATTCCCGAAAAATGAAGCCGATTCCACAATCCACAAAACTACAGCCGCTGCCAAAATTCCGAAAACTACAGCCGATCCCAAAATTTCCATATATACAACCGATCCCACAATCCACAAATATGCAGCCGGTGCCATAATTCCCAAAAATACAGCCGATTTCAAAACCCACCAAACTATAAACGATTCCAAAATCTAAAAATGTATAAGCGATCCCGCACTCCCAAAAATGCAGCCAATCCCCCAATCTCCAAAAAGGCAGCCGAACCACCAATCTCCAAAAATGCAGCCGATCTCCCAATCCACAAAAATTCAACCGATCCCCCAATCCACAAAAATTCAACCGATCCCACAATCCCCAAAAATGCAACCGATCCCAAAATCCCCAAAATTTCGGCTGCTGCCAAGTTCACAAAACTACAGCCGATCCCAAACTTTCCAAATATACAACCGATCCCATAATCCACAAATATACAGCCGGTCCCAAAATTCCCAAATATATAGCCGATCCCACAATCCCCAAAAGTTCAGCTGCTGACAAAGTTCACAAAACTACAGCCGATCCCCAAACTTTCCCAGTATACAACCAATCCCACAATCCACAAATATACAGCCGATCTCCCAATCCCCAAAATATAGCCGATTACAAAATCCACCAATATACAGGTGATACCAAACCCCCCAAAAATACAGGCGATCCCACAATTCCCGAATATATAGCATACACCAAAATTCCAAAATATACAGCCGATTTTCCATTCCCGAAAACTACAGCCGATTACAAAACCCACCAATATACAGATGATTCAAAACCCCCAAAAATACAGCCGATCCCACAATCCCCAAAAATGCAGCCAATCCCACAATCCCCAAAAATGCAGCCGCACCAAAATTCACAAAACAACTGCCGATCCCTAACTTTCCAAATATATAACCGATCCCAAATCTACAAATATACAGCCCGTCCTAAAATTCCCAAACATACAGCCGATCTCCCAATCCCCCACTCTCCAAAAATGCGGCCGATCCCCCACTCTCCAAAAATGCGGCCGATCCCCCACTCTCCAAAAATGCGGCCGATCCCCCACTCTCCAAAAATGCGGCCGATCCCCCACTCTCCAAAAATGCGGCCGATCCCCCACTCTCCAAAAATGCGGCCGATCCCCCATTCTCCAAAAATGCGGCCGATCCCCCATTCTCCAAAAATGCGGCCGATCCCCCATTCTCCAAAAATGCGGCCGATCCCCCATTCTCCAAAAATGCGGCCGATCCCCCATTCTCCAAAAATGCGGCCGATCCCCCATTCTCCAAAAATGCGGCCGATCCCCCATTCTCCAAAAATGCGGCCGATCCCCCATTCTCCAAAAATGCGGCCGATCCCCCATTCTCCAAAAATGCGGCCGATCCCCCATTCTCCAAAAATGCGGCCGATCCCCCATTCTCCAAAAATGCGGCCGATCCCCCATTCTCCAAAAATGCGGCCGATCCCCCAATCTCCAAAAATGCGGCCGATCCCCACATCCCCAGAAGTTCAGCTGCTGCCAAAGTTCACAAAACTACAGCCGACCCCAAACTTTCCAAGTATACAACCAATCCCACAATCCACAAATATACAGCCGGTTCTAAAATTCCCAAATATACAGCCGATCTCCCAATCCCCAAAAATATAGCCGATTACAAAACCCACCAATATACAGGTGATCCCAAACCCCCAAATATACAGCCAATACCAAATTTCCCAAATATGCAGCCGATACCACAATCCCCAAAAATGCAGCCGATCCCACAATCCCCAAAAATGCAGCCGATCCCCCAATCCCCAAAAATGCAGCCGATCCCCCAATCCCCAAAAATGCAGCCGATCCCCCAATCCCCAAAAATGCAGCCGATCCCCCAATCCCCAAAAATGCAGCCGATCCCCCAATCCCCAAAAATGCAGCCGATCCCCCAATCCCCAAAAATGCAGCCGATCCCCCAATCCCCAAAAATGCAGCCGATCCCCCAATCCCCAAAAATGCAGCCGATCCCCCAATCCCCAAAAATGCAGCCGATCCCCCAATCCCCAAAAATGCAGCCGATCCCCCAATCCCCAAAAATGCAGCCGATCCCCCAATCCCCAAAAATGCAGCCGATCCCCCAATCCCCAAAAATGCAGCCGATCCCCCAATCCCCAAAAATGCAGCCGATCCCCCAATCCCCAAAAATTCAGCCGCCGCCAAAATTCACAAAACTATGCGGATCCCTAACTTTCCAAATATATATATATAACCGATCCCAAATCCACAAATATACAGCCTGTCCTAAAATTCCCAAACATACAGCCGATCTCCCAATCCCCAAAAATACAGCTGATTACAAAACCCACCAATATACAGGTGATTTCAACTCCCCCAAAATTACAGGCGATCCCACAATTCCCGACTATACAGCCGATACCAAATTTTCAAAAAATCCATCCGATCCAACAATCCGAGACAATGCAGCCCATCCCACAATCGCCAAAAATGGAGCCGATCCCACAAGCCCCAAAAATGGAGCCGATCCCACAAGCCCCAAAAATGGAGCCGATCCCACAAGCCCCAAAAATGCAGCCGATCCCACAAGCCCCAAAAATGCAGCCGATCCCACAAGCCCCAAAAATGCAGCCGATCCCACAATCCCCAAAAATGCAGCCGATCCCACAATCCCCAAAAATGCAGCCGATCCCACAAGCCCCAAAAATGCAGCCGATCCCACAATCCACAAATATAAAACCAGTCCCAAAATTTCCAAATAAACAGGAGATCCCACAATCTCCAAAAATACGGCCTATCCCCACAAACTCCAAAAAATACGGCCTATCCCCACAAACTCCAAAAAATACGGCCTATCCCCACAAACTCCAAAAAATACGGCCTATCCCCACAAACTCCAAAAAATACGGCCTATCCCCACAAACTCCAAAAAATACGGCCTATCCCCACAAACTCCAAAAAATACGGCCTATCCCCACAAACTCCAAAAAATACGGCCTATCCCCACAAACTCCAAAAAATACGGCCTATCCCCACAAACTCCAAAATATACGGCCTATCCGACAATCTCCAAAATATACGGCCTACCCGACAATCTCCAAAATATACGGCCTACCCGATAATCTCCAAAAAATACGGCCTACCCGACAATCTCCAAAAAATACGGCCTACCCGACAATCTCCAAAAAATACGGCCTACCCGACAATCTCCAAAAAATACGGCCTACCCGACAATCTCCAAAAAATACGGCCTACCCGACAAGCTCCAAAAAATACAGCCTATCCCACAAACTCCAAAAATACAGCCTATCCCACAAACTCCAAAAATACAGCCTATCCCACAAACTCCAAAAATACAGCCTATCTCACAATCGCCCAAATATACAGCCGATTCCAAAATTCCCAACAATACAGCCGATCCAAACCGTTCAAAAGCTGCCTATTCCTATCTCCAACAAACATGGAGCCGTATTTAATCACCAAAACTTGCGCATCTGGTTATAACTACCAAATATAAACAACTGATACAAACCATCTAAAGTAGCAGTGCTGATCGTAACCACAAAAACAAATAACCGATCCCAACCACCGAAAACGAAGTTCCAATTTAATACCGCGAATCAAAAAGGATTCATTCACGTTGCCTATTCCATCCATAAAGACACGGATTCTAACAATTATAATCACAGATCTAATCCTAGCAACTTAAAAACAGTCAATCCCAGCCGCCTAAAAACACGGTGCCGATTCCAACTACCGAAAATACACAACTTCAATTCATACTTTAGAAAACTAATATCCGTCCCAGTCACTTAAAAATACTGAATCAATCGCAACCCCCTTAAAATCTTGTGCTGATTCAGCCACTACAAAATAAACAGCCGACCAAACGTACAAAGCTGTTATCTGTCATGAAAAAAAACTGTGCCGATCCCACCCAATCAAAAGAAAGAGATCCGATACCACCCACCTAAAAACAGTGCCTCTATCACCAATTATCTACAAACACACTGTTGATCACAAATACCATCTCAATTACTCTCACTCAAAGTAAAATGTATGACAGCTAGATGCAGATGTCTGAAGGAAGATTTTAAAATATTACGTATCATTTTCGTGGAAGTGCGAATTTTGTACTTTCTACGTATATCGCCTCAAAATAATATCAGACTAGCTGACTTCGTTCGCATAACATTCAAAGAAGATCCTAGATATCCATTAAGAGTGTCGGCCAGCCTTGAAAAAAATATTCGTACGTTGTCATCCAGAGAAAAAAAAAAAAAAGGTGCCTTCTCCAAACTTTCTAAGGTGTTAAAATTACTGTATGTAGAGACCTTTTCCAAAACATCTCTATTCAAAAGACTTTTCCTTCTTGACTCGTCACAGGAAGCTACTTCTTGCGGAAAGATGAATCACCGTTGGTAGGGAATCTGAAATGGAAAGATTGAAAATGAAAAGATTGTTTATATCGAGAATAACTACTGTAATAAGGAATCAACAAAATATTTTTATAAATCAAACTAACTTTTACCACGTTTTAAAAATTTCTAAAATATCAAGTAACTTTGCAAATTCTTTGAGGATCAGCTAAGTCTTTTAGGTAGCTTTCATTACAAAAAGTAAAAAGCTGCCTATTGCAGCTGTTCGGAGGAAAGCAATTCCAAAAAATGTTGATATATTTTCACCGATCAAGAACCCCAGACCCCATAACCACCCTCCGTTCAAATGTTGATTTATATGTGTATATATATATATATATATGACATATGTCATGCTGTAACTTTTATTTTTTAATCGATTTGGAGGCGAGTGAGTATTCGTATAGGATATACCAAGATCTCGACAGAGCTCGTTGGCCAGCTTCATCCACCATCTTGTTTCAAAATGGAGACCAGTTAAGAAAATTTTAAATTTTATAAATTTAAAAAGATGTACAAAAAATTATGAATTGAAACAAATGTTTCCGTTAAGAGCCTACACTAGTTATGTGAAAAAACGCTCAAGCTATTAAGTGTATAGGAAGTTTCTTGGCAGATTTCTCGTTCGCATTTTAATATTTTTAAATGATTTTTTGTATAGTATAGCTGATTTCGATCTCTAGCGTTGTCATTTTTTACTTTTTTCATTTTAGTTAGTTTTTTTATAAGCGGGCATTATAAATTTTGGAACCAGAAACTGGTTCTGAAAGTGAAAGTATCCTTATATAAAAAAACTGGAACCGAAATCGAAAAAGTAAAAACTAACAACGTTAGAGATCGACCTCAGCTATCCTATGCAAAATAAAACATCATTTAAAAATATTAAAATGAAAGCGAGAAATCTGCCAAGAACCTTCCCCATATATTTAACATTAGCTTGCGCGTTTTTTCGCACGACTGATGTAGGCTCTTAAGTGTTAGATCGTAATACAAGGATTCCGAATCATTTTTTGTTTCGGCTTTATCTTAAAAAATGACTGAGATTGGCAGTTTGTATTTCTAGGGCGGCTGACATCTTGAAACAATCTTATTTTTGTTATGCTGCAACTCTCGTATGAACCGGTATGAATGTGGCTGATCATTTGTACAGGACATACCAAGGTTTCGACAGAGTTCGTTGGCCAGCTTCGTGCACCATCTTGTTTCAAAATGGCAGCCAGTTAAAATTTATTTTTTTTAATTCAAAAAGATTATATAAAAATTATAAATTGAAAAAAAAATGTTTCAGTTAAGCGTAAGTGCGTTATACAAGGATTCCATGTCATTTTTTGTTTTGGCTTTATATTAAAAAATGAGATATAGCTGTTTAAATTTCTAGGTTGGCTGATATTTTGAAACAATGATTTTTGTTATGTTGTAACTCTCATGCGGAAATTCGCATTCAAATTACGTATCAACGAAATCCGGGATTGAATCTTCAAAAATCAATTCAGGTTCCAGGCATTTTAGCTTCGGGTGTTTGAGTAAAGTGAGTTAAATTTTTAAAAACATGGAACATGGAAGCTACATTTATCTCTCGGTACAGGCCGGAAGGACTTTTTATCAGGCGCCGAGTATTTTTACACCAAATAAATTAAGCAATTTTCAATAAAAATTTTAAATGACTATAAAGACTGATACGTTTAAGCAATTTCATTGTAAAAATATAATACAAAAAGACTATTTTTATGAAATTATTCGTAGAAAATATTAGTGTTCCATTGGATTAACATTAATCCTCTGGAACACCGATTATATGGAATCCATTAATCTTATAGGATTAACATTAAGAGAAGACAACGGAAATCTGTCTTATAAAAATTTCCTCCATCCTCCCTCCCTTGAAGTATTTTCATGACTTTTGTAAATGTGAGCCCTTCCATCACGTCGTCGTTTAGGCTGTACGCAAACAGACAAACTGCGTTTAATATTTTAGTTTCAAACAATAATGTTCTGGAGATAACAAGGCCTACATTTGACATAGTTCGGTCCACTCATTCGATAATCCATTGCAAATTATTCATAGAAAAAAAAAGGAAGAAAGATTGATCATAAACCTACACAAGCAATCATGATATGTATTACAGAAACTCAACCCTTTCGCAAATAGCGTTTAATATTCTAATTCTTCAGATGTCTTTCCTACGCTCAGCGATGCTTCTGTGTAATGCGCTGATAGTGCTGTTTTCAGACTTCCTTTTAGTTTTTGGCACTTATGAAGAATAAGTAATGATCAAATTAAGCTATTCGAATAAAATCCAAATATTGTATATAGTTTTTTCACTTTATATTTACAAAATCTGAACCAATGAAAAATTCACTGCCACACAGTATAAGGCTTTCATTTTCTGGTAAGAATGGCAAGCATTATATTTTACACGATTTACGTTGTGGGAACTCTGTATCAAAAAATTTATTCTGTAAATAACTATATTGAAAGTATTTAAATGGCCTTAATTTGTAAATAAAATAATAATTGATTTTAAAAATTGAATTTTTATATATTTAACAATTTTGAATTTTCTTCTTTTAAAATTTTGGTATTTCACAATACAGTTTTCTTATCTTATACTCAGGATACTTTTTTCTACAAACCTAAATATCCGATTTTATGTAGATTTCGTAAGAAATACTACCTATTACATTCTACCCTAAGTTGGAATTTTTGAAACATTTTTGCAGATCTAGGCCGAACATGACTCCCAGAACCCAAAATTACCTCCAATTCAAAACTTTATCTATGTCACTTTTTTATGAACACGATAGCTCTCATCATTCTGCACAAAATTCTTACAAATCTCATCATACATAAAATCAAGGAGCATAAAATCTCGGTCAAGTTCGTTAATGGGCAAAATCGAACCAAGGGGGAGGAAAGGGGTGGCTTTGTGAAAACAGAAAACCCCCCATACTTTCTTAATTATGATACGTATCGAATCCGTTTAAAGTTATTATGACTTCTAGGGAAAGGGCCGAAAATTTATGTATGACAGATTTTTGACATCATTAAAAATGGCCCCAAGGGGGGGGGAAGGGGGGTTTTAGAAGAAAAAAATTCACAACTTCGTCAATTCAGAAGATACCAAATTCGCTTAAATCTGTACTAATATTATAAAGTAGTAAAGATTGTTTTTTTGTTTGTTTGTAAGGGGTAATCTCTGGAACTACTGAAGCGATTTCAAAAGTGATGGTAGCAAATCAATGGTGACAATCCCTGCTCCAGGCTATATTTTACAGAGGTGCCACTACCCCCAGAGGGTGCAGAAGTGAAAAACGTTCTAAAATTGCGATTTTGTTTATACTGAAGGAGCCAGAAACATGAAATTTGGCATGGTAGTTACTTATAAGATGTAAATGCTCTCTAAGAACAAATTCTAAAAAAATTCGAACTTTAAAAGGTGTGAGATGTGCGAAAAGCGTTCTAAAAACATTCTAAATTACAATTTTTATGGAATCTCTGAAACTACAGAACCCTTTTCATAAGTGACGGTGGTAAATTGATGGTGACAACCCCTGCTCCAACTTAGGCTATATTTTACGTCGGTGCCACTAATCCCAGTTTTGTGCAGGAGCACAAAACGTTCTAAAATTGCATTTTTTTTATACTAGAGGAGCAAGAAATTTGAAATTTGGCGTTGTAGTTATTTATAAGATGTAAATGCTCTCTAAGAATAAAGTAAAAAAAAAAAAGAAATTTAAAAAGGGTGAAATGAGAGAAAAGTGTTCTAAAAACATTCTAAATTGAAATTTCTATGGAATCTCTGGAACCACAGAACCGATTTCAAAAGTAATGGTGGCAAATTGATAGTGACAAACTCTACTCCAACATAGGCTATATTTTATGTCGGTGCCACTAAATCCGATGGAGTGCAGGAGTAAAAAATGTTCGAAAATTGAGACTTCTTTTATACTGAAGGAGCTAGAAATTTGAAATTTTGCATTGTAGTTACTTAAAAGATGTAAATGCTCTCTGAGAATAAATTTAAAAAAATTGGAAATTTAAAAGGGTGAAATGAGCGAAAAGCGTTCTAAAATCATTCTAAATTACAATTTCTATGGAATCTCAGGAACTACAGAACCGATTTCAAAAGTTATGGTGACAATCCCTTCTCCAACATCCTCTTTAATATAAAGCTATGCGTTGTTGACGACTGGGTTTTTCGCTAATATTTGCCGCAGATTAATCTCGAAAAATGAAACATTTGAAGTTACTGAAAAAAATAATGGCTCGAAAAGTATTTGTCAGAAAATTGTTAGGCAAACTGCGTTTGAAAGGTAAAAAATTGTATTTTTCTTGATATAAATTTCATCGAATAAGTATGCCATTTTTCAATTATTGAATTTCAAAAAATTACCAAATTTCACAATGGAGTACCATAGCGAAACCTTCACGCGTAAAAAGATAATAAGGGCGACGTGTCCTGACGTGTATATTGGCTATATCACGAGTCACAAATTACAGTAGCCTTATTATTCTGTTAAAATATAAAAGTGAATTATGAAATGTAAATATTTTGTTTGATTAAAGGTTCGTTAAGAAAAATTGACCAGCGTAGCGTGCGTAGCTTGCTAGTTTATTATAAATCTTCTTAATATTATCTAAAACTTTTATACTGACAAGTTTTTTATAGGACCAACCCTTACAGCAAAAAATAAAATAAAAAAACCCTGCCGGCTCTGCCTGCAAACGAGTTAGGTTTCGAAGTGGACGTTTCCAAATGCCGCATCATGGCAAAAAGGTAATTTCTTCCGCAATTTCAACAAACAGGCCTCCCATGGTCTAAGTCCTCGAAATCTACCTGAGCCTATAGGCTGAGCCGTCAGGGATTTTTTGATACAAACATTAGATAAGAAAAAAATGGATGTATATGGAATAAATCTGATGAAAACTGCAAGTTTTTTTTTTTTAAACCAAGAATTTCGAAGATGTAAAAAAAATCGATATTCAGTTATATCCTAAAGAATCTGAAGATACATTACAATTTTTTCAGACAACTTGCTCAATTATTGTAGACGCTTTAGCATTTTTAATACGCAGAGGATATAGAAAAATACAAAGTGAGAAAAATCAATTTAAATATTTCATTGACACAAAAGAGATTAAATTTCCCAAAATGCATTAACCATATCACCTTTACCTATTGATCAGATCGTCAAGCACTTGAGCCACAATGTTTTGGAAAAGGTTCGTTTTACGATAAACATCAGAAATTGGAAATTTTGTCATTTTTAGTTGAAATGAGAGATACTATGTCCCCTTAACGTGTAACTATTGTGACTAAAATTATTGCATAAATGTTGTGAGCAGTCTCTGCGACCACTTGATCGACAGATGGATTACAGGCTGGAATAACTCAAAGGCTACTGTTTATGCAGTAAACTTAGGATCAGAATTCTCTAGCGATAGTACTAGGGCTCCTAATGAAACAAATTTCACTAGTATCTATAGTTAAACTGGAAATTACAAGTTAAACTGCGAAAATGGAAAAGGCCTGAGAAACCGCTATTACGGGTTCTTAAAAAAAAGGATCTTGAGAAATTTCTACTCCAAATGGTGTTGTAAAATTCAAAATCAGGTTTTTTCGAATTTTTTTTTCCTTCAATTCAAACTTTAACCTAAAATTAATCCGTAAACGCCCAATTTGTTTTATATTTTATTTTAAGCTACATTTTTTAGACTATCATTTAGAACGTCAGTAAACAAGAATTTCTATAATTTTGTCTCATATCAATGATAAAGGCTTTTAAAACACGCCATAAAATAGAAACTAGCTACAAAAGAAATAATATTTTCGAAAGATATATAATCTTTTTGCACGAGACACAAAAGGACATTTTATCACTACGAAGAATAGGATAAAGTTTTCCTTCTGCATTTACGTACTACTGTTAGTACATACACATAAATTATAGCACTTTGTAGGAAGAAGTTAGCAATCTATATAAGAGTTAAATGAAATATGTTCATGCACCAAGAACAAATGAAATATGTTCATGCACCAAGAACAAATGAAATATGTTCATGCACCAAGAACAAATGAAATATGTTCATGCACCAAGAACAAACGTAAAGACTAAAATACACAGGTTCCCAACGAAATGGAAGAGAGTGAGTAATTTAAAATACGATGGAGGAGAACTTCTAACTGATCTATACTGCTGCTACATATGTCTATTATATAACACAAACAAAATGTGTCAGCACAGCCAAAGACAAGCAAAAATATTTAAAATTTGTATATATAACAGATCTTAAAATTTTTAAATAACATTTCTTAAGTAAGACATATTTATATTGTGTGGAATTGCATATTCTATTTTAACCCTTTTCTTACAATGTAGCAACTTTCCTCTAAAAATATTAACTTTACCTGAAAAAATATATAAATAACCATTTCCATTTTTTGCTCATAGTGCTTAAAAGTACTCAAACATTGAAATAAAATGAAAAAGACAACTGCCCAGTTAAACTAAGGGCATTGAGCTCACAGGCTATTCACACTAATTGTATATTATAATCTTTTTTCAAAGAATAATGCACCTCGAAAAATAAACAAATCGACAATATATTAAGGGTAGTATCCCCCGTCCCCCCTGATAATTAATCAATGAATTACATAGCTAATCAGAGAAGTGCCTTATTACAATGGACACCTATACAAAATTTGAAGAAAATCGGATAATTCTGCATTAAACGCCCATTTATCTAAATTAAGGGGGGAGTTAGCACCCCGTTTCCCCTTTATACTTAACCAATTAACCCCCAAAAGTAATCAGGGAAGCACCTTATCACAATGAACCTATAAATAAAATTTGAAGCAAAACAGTTATTTCTGTCAAGAGTTATCGCGTTACGTACATACATACATACGCACATACAGAACCGGCTAGCACATTAACTCTCCAGCTTTGATAGCCTGTAAGCTAACAAAGAAAACTTTGAAAGACATGCAAATTTATTACGCGAAATCCTTCTCAAATTAAGTAACATTTAAAATACTCTATTAAAAATATTATTTCCGTTTATTCGTAAAAATAAAAAAAAATATTGAACATGACCGAATATTTTCGGGGCAGACATGACACGCTCTTACGGCAAATTTTTAAAAATCTTTTTCTAGATGAATTTGGAGTAGATAGATCTTTTATAAGTTCACAGACAGCGAACTCCAGATACAGTTAAACTACACTTATATTTGAGATTTACGGATGTAAAAATGCATCGATTCCTAACTGCTGTGGACAAAACTGTCGCATAGATAGTGCGAGGGGTCTCTCAGACTGCTTGCTCGAAGGACTAATTTAAGGCTCGATTACCTAATAGGGTACAGTTTCGGTACTAAACTTTATGTACAGAAAAATTATAATTAAAATTCATCTATTCAGAAGTTTCTAGCGATAGTTTTCGATGGTATTGTGCTCCAAACGAAACAAAATTACATTAGAATTTAAAGTTAAACTGAAAATTACAAGTTTAACTGTGAAAGCTGAAAAAATCAGCGGTCTGCGACACCGCAAACAGAAGTTAAGCGTTTAAGACAGTATGACAAGGAGAAATAGCTGAATACGGAGATGCTCAAACAGCTAATCCAATAATTGCGGATAATGAATAATTATTAAAAATAAATTGAGGGGGTCGGGGCAAGAAAGTGCCAAGCCACATTTTTGGTGAAATAAATCTAACACTGTAATCTGTTGCTTAATATTGTAAATTATAATATCCAACATATAATTTGTTTCTAATGTGACTTGGTGGCAGCATATGCGACAGGTTTCGTTTTTGCCCCAGATGTTTATGCCCCCAATGAAAATAGCTAATTTACAAAAAAACGTAATAGTAATATCATTAAAGTAAATTACTCAGAATATCTCAAATGTTACTAAGACATTGGCTAAAAAACTTTAGGTTATATATCTTGATTTGAGTATTTGATCAAATTTTCAAATTGAAATATCTCAGAAGTTCAAAAATGTGGCTTGGCACTTTCTTGCCCCGACCCCCTCAATATTTTGCATTGACAAAATCATTAGTTCAAGGATATCTACACGGTTCAATATACAGTGAGCAGAAAAGTATTTGTACGCCAGATGAATTTGTTGCAATACATAAATAAATACAAAATTAACTACGAATGAAAATTATAAAAAAATATTTACAAAACAAATAAACATATAAAATATTTATCTTCATATTTATATTAAAATAATGACACTATAAAAAAAAGTAACATTTGTGATACCTAAAACGTATTTGCACAATAGCAGTCAGAATAAAATATAGTAAATATTCAAAAGTAAAAACAGTACTAGTATTTAGTATGCATACCCTTTGTTTCAATAACAGAGTGTAATCGTCTGGGCACTGATTTGATCAATTTGTGACACGTTTCGCTGCTTGTTTTTATCCATTCTTTCTTAAGATCTTGCTTAGGATCAGCGTTGTTAGAAAATTTCTTTTTTCATACTTGCATATCCAAAATATGTCACATTTTCAATAGGATTGAGGTCTGGTGATTGTGGTGGCGTTTGCAGTTGATTTTTTACATTATAAAGCAACTATAACCTCGTAATATTCGCCGTGTGTTTGGGATCCATTATAGTAAATGTTTAAAAATAAAAACAGTACTAGTATTTAGTATGCATACCCTTTGGTTCAATAACAGTGTAATCGTTTGGGCACTGATTTGATCAATTTGTGACACGTTTCGCTGCTTATTTTTATCCATTCTTCATTAAGAGCTTGCTTAAGATTAGCTTTGTAAAAAAAATTCTTTTCATGCTTGAATATTCAAATTATGCCACAAATTTTCAATATGATTGAGGTCTGGTGATTGTGGTGGAGTTTGAAATCGATTTTTTACATTATACAGCAACCATAACCTCGTAATGTTCACCTTGTGTTTGGAATCAATTATAGTAAATATTTAAAAGTAAAAAACAGTACTAGTATTCAGTATGCATACCCTTTGCTTCAATAACAGAGTGTAATTGTCTGGGCACTGATTTGATCAATTTGTGACACGTTTCGCTGCTGATGTTTAGCTATTCTTCCATAAAAGCTTAAGATCGGCTTTGTTAGAAATTCTTTTTTTTCATATTTGCATATCCAAAATATATCACAAATTGTCAATAGGATTGAGATCTGGTGATTGTGGTAGTGTTTGCAATCGATTTTTTTACATTATACAGCAACCATAACCTCGGAATGTTCGCCATGTGTTTGGGATCCTTATCTTGTTGAAAATATAATATGAATCAGCAATTCCCAATTTCAGATCAGTATAAAATAAATTATCTCGCAATATATTACTATATTGTTTGGCATTTATATTGCGTCCAATAAAGGCCATTTCGCCAACTTCATTATAAGACATGCATCCCCAAATCATTATATGACCACCCACGTGTTGTACAATTGGTTTCAAATTTTTTATCTTAACCGTATTTGACTTTCAACACATTTTTCTTTCCATTCAAGCTGAAAATATTAAACGTACTTTCATTGACGAAAAATAACATTTTTTCCAAACCTCCGATGGTTTGCTGGGACAAACTTCTTTGGCAAAAGCAAGATTTTCCTGCCTATCTGTTTCACTGATAGGTGATTTTTTCAAGATGGTCTTCCTCGAATATTTGTATCACGAAGGATATTTTCTAATAGTTTGTTGTGTAATTATTGTTTCTGATGTTGAAGAGACATCAACAGCCAATTCTCGAGCAATTAGAAAGCTGTTTTTTATAGAATCCTTTATGATGGCTTCCATTGCCTTGCATTTAGCTTTCTTGAACGCCCAGTTCGCAGCTTATTTGTTGTCGTACCAGTCTCTTTTTTTCTTCTTTATTACATAACGAAAACTAGAAAAGTTTAAATTTAATTATTTACCTATATCTCGGACCTATTTCCTGAGCTCTTGCGTTTTCCGCGCCATGGCAACAGAAACTGTCAGAATTCCCGTTCCACTTATTATATTATGTGATATCAAAGTGCGGGACTAGTCTAATTCGGGACTGATGCTAAAAATTTGCATAATATTCAAGTTTAATTGTTTTTAGGTGCGTTCGTAATTATATAAATACGTAGCACCTATTGTCGTCGCTTGGTCCGTCCGTCCGTCCGCATATAACAACGCAAAAACTACCCAACCGAATGGTTTGCAATTTAAAATATATTATCTTTGCAGAATTTTTTCGAGACATTTCAAATTTTATTAAAATCGAATCAAAACTTTAGGAGATATTAATAAAAAATATTTATTAAGAAATTTGAATTTTTTTTTTTAAATCTGTGCTTTTTTGTTATAGAAGCTTCCGAAGTTTAATCGTCAAGCGACCGAGATACTTATTTTATTACAGAAATTAATCTGCAGACGATATAATTCATTTCACAAAATTAAAAATCAGAAAATATCTGAATATTTATGTAACTAGCTATAGTACGAACGCACCTCATTTGTCACGTTTGACGTACAATTTCCAACTTGTTTTAAACTGGCTATATTTCGCGTGAAAAAATATTTTGGGCATAAGAAAATGCTGTTTTTTAATGAATATTATTATTTTTTATGGTAAAATGTTGGTTATTTGCATTTGTTTATTTTTTAAATAAAGTAATAGTTAAAACAATGTCGTCACATTTTCCTTCTATGGTTATGAAAAAATTGAATGTGTGCAAACACTTTTTTTGCTTACGGTATCTTAGGAATATTCTTTTACAACAATACAATGTTAAGAACTTGTTGCGTTTAACTTTCCTGTAAACGCGTTATTTGCATATTGACATGTATTTATTACTGCATGCAAATACTTGATATCTAGGAGAGAGTGAGGGGTATCCGATTCAATCCCTACGCATATCCACAAGATTCTCTGACCGAATGAAAAGAGGAGGGTGGCGATAACAAGGCTAACGGACAATCGTAACTGGTATGTACAGCAGACCTGTGAAAACGAAATAGTAAGCGACCGAAAAAAAATCCGTTTTAGTCTAGCTTCCGCTTTACCAGGTACATTTGTGTAGTATTACGTATGCCATCAAGACCATGAATTTTTCCCGTTTAACGCATTATTACTTTACGTACATGCTCCTTTTTTCCTAAGTTTTACTGTAATTCGCTTACCAACCAGCCTATAGTATCAGTTAACATAAGAGTGAGTAAGCGAATCTACTTATTGATCTATAAATTGTCCATATTAGCGTTACGACAGCAAGTCAACACGCATTTAGATTCTATGTCTTAGCAGTATAGCAGTGACAGCAGTAAAGCAAGTGCTTTACTGATCTAAACAAATACGTTAAGAAACAATATGATGTTAAACAATGTATCAGATCAAACGCCAAAACAGCTTGCAGTGGTTGGCAAAGCAATTTTGCGTAAGGGAGTGGCAGCAGTTTATTATTAACAGCTTTATAGAAGTCGAAAACCTAGTTAATGTTCCGATGAGAGGAAGTAGAAGTATATACAGATGTCTAATTTTGTTTTATGTTATGGTTTAAAGATTTTAGAGTATGGTCAACTAAAGGGAAATCGCTTCCGATTCTCTACGGTCAAGTGAATCTGTTTCACATCGGGCGTGTTAACTGCTTTTTAAATTTCTCCAGGTAGAGTCCTGCATCGGGTCGGGTTACCCGCTTTTACCCGCACCCGATCCGACATGAACGGTTTGGGTCGGGTTTGTGCTATTTTGTTTTGTTACGGTTCCGGTCGGGTTGACTTTTACTTTTTTTTCGGGTCGGATTCGGGTCGGTTTCGGATTGGGTTTTGACTCTTGCATGTCGGGTTTGGGTTGACCCGCTATTTCAAACAAATGTCAACAATATTTTATTAGGTTAAAAAAATTAATACAATAAGTCTTCCAAAATGGGCATTCCCGAAAAGCTGACACTTCTATTTAGCAAACACTTTTCAATTCCTGACCATTATATTTTTGTACGCTAATACTTTGGAATTTTTGACACCTAAATCTACGCACACGTAGCATGTGTATGTGTGCATAAACTATCACAAATACAATACATGTGTTTTTGTTTATATCATAAACGAAATATGTTTATTAATGTTTTTCATATTATGAGAAAAGAAAAAAGTGGTTCTTAACTGCACTGTAAACAAAGAATGACTACATTTCTTATATATACATTTTATTTTTTCTCAGACATTCATTCGTATTCAAATACGTATTTATTTTCATCTGAAACACAGTTCTGCTCAAAATTTTTGTGAATGAACAATCCGACTTGAAAAAAAACTAATAATGACTCTGAAGAATTTTTCTAGGGTGAACCCGACACGCAGAAAGGAAGTCATTCCGGACCCCAACCCCCCCCTCAGAAAAAATTAGAAATAACCCGATCCGATGCAGGACTATATTCGACGATCTCCAGATGTCCGCTATTCAGAGGTTTCACTATATTTGAGAATATTAAAGAATATAGTTTTGACTATATAAAATTGGTATTAGAGATATAATTATACATTACTTTTCACAATAGCATTAAAACATGATTTATTGTCAGTTCATTGCGGGTTCGGGTCGGGTTGCGGATTGAAGTATTTCGGGTTCGGGTTGAAGTGTACCGGATTCGGGTCGGATTGCGGGTCAAGGAATGTTTTTTGTCGAGTTCGGATGGGATTGCGGGTTGATTTCAAATGGAAGTTGCGGGTTTCGGTTGTGTACAAACCGACCTCTGCAGGACTAACTTCAGGCAAAGAGAATTTAAAGATTCAAAATTTAAATTTGTCTTAGCGAAATCATACAATAATGTTTGAGGCACTCATCTTAGATTTTCCTATAAAACATTTCAAAATGTCAAATTGTGGAAGTTACATAATATGTCATAAATATTTAACTTTTCATGAATTATTAAAAAGGTAATTTTCTGTAACTTCTGTGTACAGAAAAGAATATGAAAATACAAAATTACAACAGCAACAATATTTATCATTTTAAAAATGTATTGTTTCACATTAAGTACTATTCTGACATGCGAATGTTTGATACAGAATAAATTAGCCACTTGTGAAGAAGGTTTATTAAAAAAAAAAAAACAGTACTCACTCATATGTCTGACTACTCAGACATGGTTAAATTTGATTACAATTATCCAGTGCATAAAGTGGAGTAAAGAAACAATTTCCGATTGAGGAGTTCCGATTGAGTCTTTTATGCCTTTTTTTGGAAACCACTCTCAGTACCTATGCAACAATTTCTGTGACAATAGTTAAGGGGTTAACCAAGATAAATTATCAACATAAATAAATCACAAAAACCATTTTCAACAATTTTCATTTTATTTTTCAGTCCCAAATAACCCCTCCCCCCCGCCCCCAAAATCCTGAGAATCATTCTGCAAGACTTTTAAAACAGTTATACATATTTCGCAATTTCTATCATTTTCGCTGATATACATGCCCGGATAATATAAATATGTTTCTTTTTATTAATAAACAGAAGTAAACACATAAAATTATAATAATAAAATTATTTACATGTTTTCGCCTTCATTTCCGTTTAAATTTTGAATTTCAGAATCTTAATCTTGTGTATTTTCCAAGTTTGCACAGCCAATTTTCCTTTGCTGTTATAGAAAAATGCCGCATTTATGAGACACAAAATACAATGTTTTAAGGCTACAATTCTAAAAGAAATTAGAGAGAACTTATATTTTAAGATAATTTCAATTTGTATGAGACAGAAACACTAAAGATCAGAGAAACTTTAACTGAGAAACCGATTTCTTAGTCCAAGTACTTACCAATCGCCATTACATTACATACCTTACTGAAGCAATCTTATAAATTTGATAGCTGTTTTAGCTCCCGTGAGAGATAGAAAGTGAATTATTTTTTCCAGTTTAACCCTTAACTGCAATTAGCAGTCACAGAACGTTGCTTTCTTTTTTAATTTCACAGTTTAACATATAATTTCCAGTTTAACTCTATATACCAGTGAAGTTTTGTTTAGTTTAGAACCCCTTAGTAGAATACGTCAGGTCTCAGTAGGGCATATTTATCTAAATATGTATTTATGAATTCATTTCTGTATTCGAAGGTATTGAAAATGTAATTTTTTGTGTTAGTACGAGAAAAGGAGGGGCACTTAGAATGAATACCAGAGCTTCCATTTCGCTTAATCGGGATCTGATATGTGTTACGAGAAGGTCGATTGAAACAGTTATCCTTTAGAATAAACATTTACCACATTTTTACTTCACTATTTTCGGATCATTTCAGTTGTACTTGGGAAGATTGGGAGGGGGTGAAATCTAGTAAATTATTAATAGGGTTAATATTGCAATATACTCGTCGGGGGCAGGGGGCGGATAATATTTCATGTTGCTGTTAACAGTCTCACACTTTTTTTTCCATTTTTTCACAGTTTAATTTCTAATTTTCTGTTTAACTTTAGATACCAGTGAAGTTCTGTTTCGTTTAGAACCTTATTTCGATACGATAGTCAGGCCCGGAAGGGCATATGTATCTAAATATGTATTTATATATTCATTTCGGTATTCGAAGGTATCGAAAATGTAATTTTTTTGTCAGTACGAGAAAAGGGGGGGAGGGTGCTCTTCGAGTGAATAACAGAGCTTCCGTTTCGCATAATCGACCTCTGATGTGTGTTACGAGAAGGTCGATTGAAATAGTTATCCTTTACAATAAACATTTACGTATGCTGCACCATTTTCTGATTAGTCCAGTTATAGTTGGGAAGATTGGGAGGGGGTAAAATCTAGTAACTCATTAAAATAGTTAATATTGCTATATACTCGTCGGGGGCAGGGGGCGGATAATAATTCATGTTGCTGTTAGCAGTCTCACAGACCACTGCTTTTTTCCTTTTTCACAGTTAAATTTATAAATTTCTGTTTAACCTTAGATACCAGTGAAGTTCTGTTTCATTTCGTTTAGAACTTTAGTATAATACGATAGTCAGACCCAATAGGGCATATTTATCTAAATATGTATTTGTATATTAATTTATGTATTCGAAAGTATCGAAAATGTCATTTTTTGTGTCAGTACGAGAAAAGGAGGGGCGCTCCGAATGAATACCAGAGCCTTCACTGGGCTTAATCCGGCTATGATAGGTGTTGCGAGAAGGTTGAAATAGTTACCAGTTATACCTGGAAAGGTTGGGAAGGGAGTGAAATCTAGCAACTTAATGAAAAGGATTACTATTGCAATATACTCGTCGGGGGCAGGGATCGGATAATATTTCATGTTGTTAGCAGTCTCACAGACCGCTGCTTTTTTTCATTTTTCACAGTTTAATTTCTAATTTTCTGTTTAACTTTAGATGTCAGTGAAGTTCTGCTTCGTTTAGAACCATAGTACAATGCAATAGTCAGGCCCGGTACGGCATATTCATTTAAATATGTATTTATATATTCATTTCTGTATTCGGAAGTATCGAAAATATGATTTTTTGGTGTTAGTACGAGAAAAGGAGGGGCGCTTCGAATGAATACCAGAGCCTCCATTGGGCTTAATTGGGCTATGATATGTGTTACGAGAAGGTCGATTGAAATAGGTATCCTTTAGAATAAACATTGACGTATGCTTTACTATTTTCTGATCATTCCAGTTATACTTGGTGAAGATTTAGGAAGGGGTAAAATCTAGTAACTCATTAACCCTTAACTGCTGTGACAAAAATTGTCGCATAATTACTGTGAGTGAATTACTGAGACTGAATAATCGAAGGATGAATAAATGGCATGATTAACTCAGGGGATACTGTTTATTTATTAAACTTTATATACGGCACTATTGTAACCTATTAAGAAGTCTTTAGCAATAGTCCTAGGGCTCCAAATGAAACAAAATTTCATTAGTATCTAGTTAAACTAGTGCTTCCTATTAAACGTTTATACGAGTATACGTATAAAATGTATTATACGGGTTTCTAATTTTCAGTACGTATGATACGGTCAAAGCGGTTATACGTATTATAGGAAACGGTATAAACGGTACATCGTATATACGGATCTTATCCCAACTGTTAAACTCATAATCGTTTAAACGGTTTTCGTTCATTGTCTGGAAAAATATTTTCTTCTGCTGGTTAGTAGATCACAGACATTGAGAAACACTCGCTGGAGTCCTGCATTCTCGCGCGGTTTGCCGGGGCCATAATGATTCCTTGATCAAAAAACCACGATGACCGCGAGTTTACCTGCGAGGTACCTGTGCAGGTAGGTGATACTTGAAAAAAAAAATGAAAAAATTTTTTCTTTAATTTAGATTATGTTTGTTTTTTCCTCAAAACTAAACGATTAATTATGAAATGTTTCACTATGGGTAGTTTCGAAGCTACCTTTAGCAGGTCTTTAACACCCACACATAGCTTCTTTTGATTTATGGCGTGGACACTTCTCGCGAATCATTTTTTGCATGCGGCCGCTGCACACAGACTTACATTGATGAAAAAAATCTTGTGTGGATAAATATACTAAAAATATCAACGTTTGACACACAATAACATCGTGTAATAAACAGACGCACGTTTCATGAGTATCCTGGACTCATTTCCTCAGTGTAAATAAACTTAAACCCTATTGTATCCCCCCCAAAGACATGAAAATGAATCCAAAAACCCAAATGAAAAAACATTAGATTTAGACTTCTTTGAGGCAGTTTATATTCATAAATTTGGTAACTCCCTGGTTAATGATTTTTCAAGTGTACCGTACATCTCACCTTTCTGGGTTGAGTTACTTTGTCATAGTGAATCCTCTACAACCAACCAACCGACTTAATCAGATTGGAGGAGTTTCTCGGTGTGTTGTTGTTTTTCATTTGGGTTTTTGGATTCATTTTCATGTCTTTGGGGGGATACAATAGGGTTTAAGTTTATTTACACTGAGGAAATGAGTCCAGGATACTCATGAAACGTGCGTCTGTTTATTACACGATGTTATTGTGTGTCAAACGTTGATATTTTTAGTAGACTTACATTGACTTTACATTTTATAGTGAGATTGACTAATCCAACTACTTGGAAGTTTCGTAATGCTACTTTTATTGTATTTATTTTTTTTTTCTATATTTAAAATATTTTGAAAATACGAGGCAGTCATTTTTAGTACTTGTGATTGTGTTCTAAAACATGCAGTGACGATTATTTGTCAGGCTATGAGTAATCTAAATTTATAGTTACTTCACACAAAATAAGATTAGTCAAGATTAACAATAATTCTTAAACTTAATGCCCATAGACTTTGTATAAAAGTACCATAAGTGTCATTATTAAAAAAACTTGTGTTATTCATTAACACAGAGTAGAAAACATTAGCATAGCGGAAAGAATAACTTTTGCGCCTGAATGTAATATTGAGTGTACACACACCAAAATAAAGAATTTTTTTTAATAAAAAAAACATTGTTAACAAGGACTGGCGATAAATCTAAAATATGTATGTTTTCATTCTTTGCTCGAATTTTTTTTAATTTCGTTATATGCTTACATTAATCGTTGAATACAAATTTTATACATTATATACTTTTGACACAAAATATAAAATAATGCAAACGGGTTATCTGATCTCAATACTGCGAGTTAAACCAAAAATTTAAATAAATTCAAAGGAAAATTTACGAACTATCTTTGCAATTCATGGCAATAATTTTTGATTTTAAATCAAAAACACTAACATATAACAATTTCGGGATTCAAACAACTGCATTTTAAGGTTACTATGTTACCTGTAGCTGAAAAGTCTCGTTCAGAACTTGCTGAAGAAGACGGAATGCAGAGATACTTCGTAGAGCTGCTAATCCAGTGTACGTATGTTCGAGACTGTTCCACCATTCAAAAGGGTTTAAGTCAAGTCGAAGCTGCGGTTCAGTCAGATAGTTTTCAAACTCAATATTGACATATACGGAAGAAGACACAGTCTGCTGAAATAAAAACTCAAGAGCTGATTTTCCTGAAAAAGCTTCCAATTGTTCTGCTGCCGATGTGTTGTCCCATTGGCGACGGTGTTGACTTATCAATAGTGACTTGACGTGTTCTTGGATGGTCTGTCGCGCTGCTGACGGTTCATCCTCTAAATCTTTGAATCGTGTGTCCAGGAATGAGTACACTTGACAAGCATTCGCAACAGAAGTGTTTTTACAGTCTAGCTTAAATCTATCTTTTAACTCTAATCGTACAAACACTTATTTTTTGGCCCATTATCATTGTGTTTCATGTAATTACTTATTACTGTACTGACAATTGGGCGAACCATTGACACGGGTGAGTGGCTGTCACCACATAAAGCTGACGTAGCCATTTCAAATCGTTTAGGAAGTTTTAATAGTTCTGCAATTCGTATGCACTCCTCTTCCATAATTTATAATTTTTTAGCTAAAATAGTTCAGGTAAGAAACCGATCAGCTAGAACATTGGCGATAGGGATTCAGTTAGCAAGAACGCGTTCCATTTTTTTAAGCTCAGAGTTTCACCGTGTTTTGACACTTTGAGTTAATTTAAGTTTATGCATATTTAGTTGCTTTTGTTTCTCTTGCAATGCTGTTGAAGCTACGTTAGAATGGAGAAAGTGTCCCACCAACATTCCAATCTTTTCGCTCAACTCTTGAATTAACGGATCATTGAGAGCTTTATTAGTAACAAGCTGAATAGTGTGTGCCGCACCCGTCAGATTTTCCTTATAAAACACGTTAATTTTTTGTACAGCATTTGCAATATTGTTTGCGTTATCGGTCAAAACTGCTGACATCTTTTCTTCAATATATCATCTTGTAATAATTTTCTCCATTGTATCACTGAAATTTTCAGATGTGTCGTTCTTCCATTAGCTGAGTTAAGAGTGTATAAGATTTCGGTGTCCAGTTCTTATCGATGATGTGGGAAGTTACAGTCAAGTACGATTGTTGAGTCCGGGATGGCAAACAATCGGACGTGCAGGCAACTTATGCTGCGAAACCAAATTGCTTTTTAACTTGACCCCTCACATTATCTTCTAACATTCTCAGTCTCTTCTTTAATGCCTCTTTGCAAATTTTATAATTCGGCTGCAACAGTCCCACAAACTGAATAAAAGCCGGTTTTGACACTAATGACAAAGGCAGCATACAACAGCTAATCAATTTAGCCAATGCTAGATGTATCCCTTCTGATCTTTGGGGACCAAAAGAAAAATTTACGAAAAGAATTACAAGGTCTTTTCCTAATATGAACGGAAGAGGTAGATTGTTCCATCATTTCTCTGCTGAAATGAGCAGTAGATTCATCGGCTGCATAACGTGTTGTTTCTACACTACTAAAGGATGATCTTGCAGTGGCGGTACCTGCGTGCATCGATGGTGGGCTGTCGTTTTCCAATGTATCATTGACCTCTTGAGTAAATCTGCAAATATAGACGAAAAATATTTTAGAATTACAATTTACAATTCTATTGTGCACGCTGCTATTCATGAAACAGTTTATAGTATGGATATAATATATAGATTGCCAGGATTGTTGCAGACCTGTGGACTGAATCTGCGAGTTTTATTTATTTATTTTATTTTTTTAGTAGAAAGCAAGCTAAAATGAAAATAGTATGCTTGTTATGATGTATAATTAGAACTCAAAAGCACAAAAATAAAGCTTGGAAAGTGACACACTTTGCGCAAGGAGGTATTTAAAGTGTGAGTAATCCATTCTCATGTTATCTATTTAATGACAAAAATCAGCGTGTTTTACACACAATGCACGGAGGTTGAGGTCCAAAATGATCTAAAATTTAACGCAGATGTTTAGTGGATTATGTTTATCTTGATCTAACTTCCCTTTCAAGGAGGTCACTCCGTAAATAAACAGTTCCATTTGGAACAACCACCAGTGTTGCCAGTAGGTTACATTTTAAAACTTCAGATTTATTGATCGCCACCACTGCAATATTCGCCTTATTTAATGACAGATTAAATAATGAGAGAATAAAACCAATTACACTAATTAAAAAAAAAGAAAACTGCCCAGTTAAACTGAGGGCATTGAGCTCACAGGCTATTCACAGTAATTGTATATTATACTCTTATTTCAAAGAATTTGAAATATGCCCCTCGAAAAATAAAGAAATCAACAATATATTAAGGGGGGCGTCATCCCCCCGTTAACCCCCTCATAGTTAACTAATGAACCCCTTAAACTAATCAGGGAAGTCTAATTACAATGAATATATATAAAAAATTTGAAGAAAATCGGATAATTCTGCATGAAAAACCCATTTATCTAAATCAAGGGGGATTAGCCCCCCTTTCCCCCTTTATACTTAACCAATGAATCCCCAAAACTATTCAGAGAAGCGCATTATCACCTAAATTAGGGGGTTATCCCCCCCTTTCCCCCTCTATACTTAACCAATGAACCCCCAAAAGTATTGACAGAAACGCATTATCAAAATGAACCTATATACAAAATCTGAAGAAAATCGGATAATTCTGCATGAAAAACTCATTTATCTAAATTAGGGGGGGGGTTATCCCCTATTTCCCCCTTAATACTTAACCAATGAACCCCCAAAACTATTGACAGAAACACATTATCAAAATGAACCTATATACAAAATTTGAAGAAAATGGGATAATTCTGCATGAAAAACCCATTTATCTAAATCATGGGGGGTTAGCCCCCGTTTTCCCCCTTTATGCTTAACCAATGAACCTCCAAAACTAATCAGGGAAGCGCCTTATCACAAGGAACCTATAAACAAAATTTAAAGTAAAACGGTTAGTTCTATCAAGAGTTATCACGTTACGTACATACAGAACCGGCGGGCACATAAGCTCTCAGGCTTTGATAGCCTGAGAGCTGAAAAAGAGCCTACTAGAAACACTGACAACCACACTTCACGCTAAATGAGAATGCAAAGGAGGGGGAATACTCCTCTGCTATACACCGAGCCGAAGTCCGAATTATTTTGTTGCTGAGATATCAAGCTTTAACAAAACACCTAGAGGAGTATAGAAAGAGTGTACAAAGCATAAACGCGACAAAGTGACCACTCCGCTGTTTTTTAGATCTTTATCGTCTGGAGGTGTGGAGAGAGATTTGTTTAGTCGCAGAAAGAGACGCAGTTTGATTTCACTGAACAGTTTGGATGTAAATGTTTCTGACAAACAAAATATTGTACGTTACTGGAAAATATATTTACTGGTAGCATATAGTCCTTTTCTATATTCACACTTCACTGTTCTCTGCCTATTTATTTATGTCTTCATAATTATTTGTATTTTGACCAAATGATTCCTCATTACTTTGATTAAAGTGTTTGATTAAAGAATCTTTCATTTAAGAAAGAAATACATCTGTAATTTTTCTGCCCTGAAACTTTAGTTTGTAACACTCCTCTATTTACAAGCATATGTTTCCAACTTACTGGTATCTTGTAAAACTTACATTGCTTATTAGTTAATTTGCTTTCATTTTAAATTTCACGCGTTGCTTATAGTCTACTTTATTTTTTTAAATTGTTTGTTCTATGCACGTACAAATATCAAATAACTGCTACGTCCTGTGTACGTAAAAATTAATCTAAAAAAATTGTGCTAGAAATGTTTAACTAATTAGTTAGTTAAATGCTGCTAAACTAACTGTATAACCAAGCAACCTGCAAAACTTTTCTATCTACTGGCGTTTGCATGTCTCTATGTCAACTGCCTGATTTCGCCCTTGCCTTAAGTTTTTTTTTTAGCTGATGTATTAGAAACACTAACTTTTTGTTAAGCAATGGTTAAAACATTTTTCATTTAACTGAGTGATGTTTCAAACTATTACCATACTGTGTAGATTGATCTCAGTGACTAAGCTCAGTAAATGCTTAACCTTTAGGCTGACTAGACTTTCAAGCGCATGGCTCACGTTTATCTGGTTCTTAAACCTATCTAAGTAAACAAGGCCGTACCTAAGAAGCTCCCCCCTTTCCCCCATAAAACTTAGGACTTTTTGAGCAATAAAATTTATTCTGTATATATGTTATTTCAAAAATTTTGGACCCCTTTCTCCCTTACGATTTCATACCTTATTCCTAAACGCGCCCTCCCCCGCCCGAAATGACATTGTTATTATTTTAAAAAACTTTTTATATTTACATTTTTTTAAACTTTTTTCTTTTAATACGTTTGTTGTGATATACAGATGTGGTTATATAGTGAAGCACCGTTTATAAGTTTTTTAAAGAACGTGTCAAAAATCGCATAACCAAAATAACGTATAACTGAATATTCATTTTTGTACACTAATACATAACCAATGTTTATTATTATATTTTATTTTCCTATTAAACTTTAAAAAGATATTTTTACCTATACTACTAAAGTCATTTTAAACTGAATTTTAAAATAATTTAAATGTAATAGTGATCTTTCTCCAATGCAAATGTTTTTAAACCAAACTTGTCTAAATATATCTTTATTAATAAAATATAATTCAATATTTTAACTAAGTATCTATCTTAAATATGACAATAAGAAATTGTTAGAAAAGTATAAGAAAAGCATAGAATCTGAATTAGAAAACTGAACTTTCAAACAGTGCTTTTAAGTAAGAAGAAATTAAAATGAGAAAATTTGCTACAAAAAATGATAACGATATCAATACACGACACTTAACCCCCCCCCCCCTTTCCTCTTGGAGATATCTTACGAAATCAAGTGCCTGGTAACTCCTCCTAAAATAATTATGGTATATTAAAAGTTGAGCAAAAACCCTATAATGCTGGCGTGGGACGCGAAGTTTTCCCCTTTGGCTATTTCCTAACACCCACGCTTTTTCTGTATCTCTCTGAAAAAATATCGCCAAGTCTGCAAATGTGGAAATGACATTTGGCAAATAATGAAACTACTTGCAATGATTAAAAAATATATATTCTAGACTCAACCATGATAATCCAAAATTCTCCCGGATTTATCGGGGTCACTCCCAACGGCACTTGTGTTCTAACTTTAATCTGTGCAATAAAACATCTTCGAAAAATGACACTCTCGAGTTATGCGTATTTTCTCTTGTCTTATTGCTGAAACAACGAAAATGTACTTATCTAAGTAAAGAGTTCTCTGTTTAAGAATTTAACATAATTTTTATTTACGGCCAGAAACTTTACCACAATACTTTTGCCTAAAATTAGTTATATGATATTTTATTAGGTTAAGCATTAATTTGACTTTACAAAATCGGCTTGTTTCTTTTTAGTCATTAGTTAAAAACACTCTATTGAATTAACGCTCTTGAAGGTGGCAGACGGTTTTCTATCCATGGTTTTCTATAAATCTGCGTAACGCGCTGTGTTAAAAAGAATTATGTTCCTTAAAAAATACCTCCACAGAGGGCAATCCCGTCCCTCGGATTACATCCCTCTCACAGATAATTGGCCGTAACAAACACCCCCCCCACCTTTCACATTGTATTTATATATATAAATTGTTTATTTAAAAATTATAATTAAAAATATTGTAATACGATTTTTATTTTCCTTTCAATCTTTTCCTACACATTGTTTTTCAGTCCTGTACTAAAATAATTTGATTAAGAGTATTCTTCAACTTATGCTCATGTTATTGAATTTCTGTTGCAACATACGCTGAAAATCTTATAATAATTCAACAATCATCTGAAAAACGTCAGAAATTTAAAATAACTCAATAACCTAATGGATGGAAGCGTGTAGTGGAAGCATGTAGTGTATTTTAATTGAAGTTTTAATGGAAATATTTTAAAAGAATTTCCTATTACAATTTTTTAACTTATACGCAATTTTCTAAATTTAAATACATACTAAATATTTATCCGAGGTGTTAAATTTAAATTGCTCGAGATCATTCGTTTCTTTGGAGGGAAATTAAACCTAATTTTATTGTAAATTTAGAAGGAAATTATAATATTAATTTTACTAAGTAGTATATTTTAAGTAATAAATCATATTTACAATTTAGGTTAAGAACCTTCCCAATAAAACTGCACATTTTCAATAAATTTGTTTATTAAATTCATTTCGTTCTTCCAAGATTTGTATTCTAATTTCCGAGCTTTTTTCTTAACCTCTTCACGACGACCACTCTTTACACCTCTTTAAATTTTTAAACACAAATTTCTCTTAATAGAGTTTTTCGCGTTATTTAATCTCCCTAAATCTGTGATTAGATAAGGCAAACATTTCTGTTCAAATTTATTATTTTTCAAATTCAAGGATTTTGAGCATCTTAAACGAGACGTATACATGTCGTTCATAGCAAAGGGTAATTGTTACAGAAGGACACTCATACTAATTTCTTTATGCTTTAACAACAACTTAAATTAAATAAATAAATAATAAAAATATATATATAAAAGTTTGCAAACTAGCTAAACAACAAATATAAAAATGAATATGATTACAGAAAAATAAGCATTCATATTTGTAATAAACGTATAATGATAAGCAATCTGCATATTTATTTCAAATGACTACATTATAAATATGTTTACAATAAATGTAATTTTACATTCATATCTTAGATGCATAAAAAATTTAAAAGTAATTATTTTAAATTTAAAATAAATGTAAATGGTAATGTTATTTATACATGCATTAAAAAACAATAAATATAAATCCAAAGGCGACATGAATTACTTAATTTGAATATCACTATTTCCGAATTGTATCAATTGAATAATCTTCGCTTTACAGAATAGCAAATTTCTATAATTAAATAAGGCAGATATTACTATATTACTCATATTCAAGATCCGTAATCCGCACCACCTATATAAAATTAATAGATTTTTACGGGTTAAGTTATATTCTTAACATTATATATGGTGTCGCGTCAATTCGTCGCGCACAATTCATCGCCGAACAATTCATCGCAGCGTCAATTCGTCGCAGGGACAATTCGTCGTGGTGTCAATTCGTCACAATGAAATTTTTTTTAAAGCTATGATGATAAATAAAGATAATTTAGAAAATTTATTTAATGATATTTTTTAGATATAATCGCATGCAAATTGTTAATTATAATTATCTATATCTAAAAACCTAATTATCAATAAATATTTTTGCTAAATTGTCTTTATTATATCATCATAGCCTTTAAAAACATTTTCGTTAAGACGAATTGACACTGCGATGAGTTGTCGCCGCGGCGAATTGACACAGAACAATTATATATTTAGTAATGTACTGTGTGTCCATTCTTATAGTTGATCAATAGCTAATCCAACGTCAGTGTTAGAGGTATCGTTCGAGTTAGAAAAAATTATTAAAATTTTGTTTCGCATCATATAAAAATCTATTTTCGACAAAATAGTTATTTTTTAAAAATTTACGAAATTAAAATTTTTATACGGCCTTTGTGTCCTAAGTTAGATTCATAAACACTTTTTCAAGCATTAACAGTTAAAACAGTAAAAAAATCTCCTTCTTCTACGACCAAAACTAACAGACTCGTGATACTTCAAATTTTATGAATTTATACGGCTTTTTCTTGTATTTAAAACTGAAAAAAAAATATTGCAGGAAAAAGCTGAAAAATCTTTAAAGTATCAAACTTGGTAAGCTTTAATAAAATATAGGTTGTTTATTGTTTTATTCGGTATAGCATACAGAATGTCCTTCTATCTGTAACTTACAGGACCAAGGTGCCGCATAAAAATTAAGTTTCTTAACTTAAAAAAATATTTTTCATATGATAAAGATTTTGGAAGTTATTGCACAAAATTCCATTGCTTCTTTAGATGCAAGAAACGCTTGTAACAGTAATGGAGATATATTTTTTGAATAAAAAATTCCTCATGACAAAATTTAAATTATATATAAAGGAATTTTCATATTAAAAAAAATACATTACAAAGGATGTTGGCACATTTTTAGATGATTTGCATGCACTTACAGAACATTTTTACATAAAATATGTGCGCTTTAAATGTTCAATTTGGAAACACTTATTCCGACTACCTTTCTTCGCTGTTATTTCCATGATAGTAATGCCTTATGTAGGTTTGGAAGAGGTATTTTGGCCCATTCCTCTTGAACAGCTTTCCAATGTCCATAAAGGATTGTATGTCAAAGTTTGGATAGAGCGCTTTTTAAAAGTCTAAAAGCACACAAATCCATTGATACATCAGGAGATTTAGCCGGTATATCAGTGAAGGGTATAGACCTAATACAGTTTTTTGTTTTATTTTTTCTTGTTATTTTTTTTTTTTAGCTTCATCTATTGTAACAGCATTTTTTCATTTTTTCCGATAAATGCTTCTCATAAAGAAATTTGCATCCTGGTCCACATTCGGCGAATTGTCGTAGAGAAATACGATGAACATTGTGTTTTTTGGCCTTTTAAAATTCAGATCAGTGTTAATGATTTCGTTAATAGTTGACACTGATCATTTTAACGATTTAGCAACATTACTTTGACTTGGAGTATTTTACTTTACTTAAAAAAAAACTTATATTTGCAATATTCGAAGAATTCATTTTTGTTCTTCGATACATACTTGGAAAAATGTTTCCACTTGAAGTGAGATATTCGCGTTTTTCTTCTGTCTTATTGACAAAATTACCTACTGTGGCTTTAGATATAGAAAAAGAATGTCTTTAATAGCGTTTTTTAATAATCGAATACGAATACTTTTCTTCGGAAACTGAAGAAATATAACTTTTCGTCTATCGGTTCTTTAAAAGTGCCATTTTAAATGTATACAAAACTTTCATTTGCCAGACGAGAATTTATACATTCGAAAATATATTAGCTGTGAAAAATAATTTATGTAGTACACTGCGATTTTTGTACACCAAAACAAACTCGTTTAAAAAATATGTGAACAGCCTCTGTATTGAATGAATAATATGTTCTTTACGTTCACAAAAAAGACGATGTTATTAGATAAAATTAACTGATGCACGTAACAGAGAATTACAAGTATTCCGTTTATTAAAAATAAAACAAGTAAAAAAAAAAGTCTATTTTTATAAATTTATATATGTTTAATGTGTGTTATATTATGTAAAACTTCTAATTTTTTATAAAAAATTCTGTCAAAATTGAACTTTTATATACTAAATAAAGTAATTGTAGAATGTCCCTTATAATATATTATGAAAAACATCACTATATAAATTTTGGCTATAAGCCTTTATTAATAAATCTCCATCAAGAAAAGAAACGTCGATATCTTATGAAAGATATTTGCACAAATTTCAATAGAAAGTAGTGATTGTATGAAATAATTTTAAACGTATTCTGAGTGTCGTATTGGCGCAAGTAAAATATCTCCTTTTTCCAAAAATAGCACCCAATGTTTCAATGACAAAATATATACGTAATACATACAGAAGGTAACATGAAAATATTATGGTCGTAAATTATACATATTATTTTGAAAAGAACATAAATAACTTGTCAATAGAAAAACAATAGCAGTTTTTCAAAAACACTAACTGAAATGAAGTTTATGTTGAAGAAAGGAAAGAAATCTTTTGGAGAGTTGATATACCCACCTTCAATAATAAATATTGGTTATTTTTACTTTACCTAGAAATACAGTGAACGGGAGAAAATGGAATTCCATTCAAATTTATTTTTAGTCTGGTGACATTATTTTCAACAAGTTTAATTTTCTCAAATTACTGACATACCAGTAAATTCATTGAACGTAGTAGAATTGAAACGATATTTTATATGATTTTGAAATACTATCACTGGTCATTCATTACACACAAACGCTTACACAACAAACACACATTCTAGCACGATCTTTTTCCAAAATAGTTTTTAATATATTATATCAATACATCATACTTTTTGTACGGTGAATCATGCAGGATTATAAAGGGTCAATATTTATGGTGTCTATAAAAATTTTCAAATTCATTGGCAATTTCAAAATATTGTTATGGCTGCACTGTAAATTAGCAAACGTTTTTGGAAGTATGAAAAATTTATAAAAATATAGTATAACAGCTTTAGAGTTATCCAGGTTTCCAAGAAAATTATTCTTTTACCTTTATAAACGTTATAATTCGAGATTTAAGGAGTCTTGTACCTTTTAAACTCTTCGGAAATCAACAAAAATTTTCAAAATTTGAATTAGTGTATCTTCAAAACTTTTTTGTGTTAAGCATGACATTTGGACGATTGATTAAGCAGATTCAGCTTTTTGATATAACATTAGAAACTGACTAGTCTTTTACATAATTTGTTTATTGTTGAAAATAAAGTAGCTCTTTTTTTTACTGCGGAAGTCATTGCGCGCATGATATCTTGAGAACGTATGACTGAATTGTTATGAAATTTGAAATTGATAATCAGCACAAATGTATTTTAAAAATGACCTACTCTTATGGCAAAATTATTTCATTAACCATAAAAAAAATGTTTTTGTAAACAATTTCAAAATTGTACATTTTTTACTGAATAAATACAGTCATAATTAAAAATCTTATTGTAAATATTTAAAAGTAGATCATTTTAAACACACCTATGCGCTTATTATTTAAATCAAATTTCATAACAATCCATGCATACGTTTTCAAGATATCATGCGCGCAATGACGTACGGAGTTAAAAAAAAGAGCTATTTTAATTTCAACAATGCACAAACTCAGTAAAATATTAATCAGTTTCTAATAGTATTATATTAAGACGCACAATCTATTTAATTAATAATCAAAACTTTATGTTTATATATAATGGTTTTGAAAATACACTAATTCAAACTGATTGTTTTTCTCGATTTTCGTCGCGCTTAAAAGGTACAAGAACCCTTAATATTGCATTACTGGAACAAAAGTTTCTTTTTTTTGCCTGTTAAAAAAAAAAGAACGTTTTACAGTATATTTTATAGTGTATTAATCAATTTTCACAACACGAAATATCGGCTTTCCACATACTATCAATTCTCAAGAAAACATTTTGATGTTAAAAAATCACGCTATATCGATAATATTAACATTATTTTATTACACTTGCATGCATAAACTGTGAAAAGCAGCAGGAAACGTTTATTTTTGAATTTGTAGTATAATAAAAAAATCTATTTTTCCCGTTCATAAAACTGATTAATACATGCTGCAAAAATTAATGAGAAAGGTTTCAGCTTTTTCATTTTTAACACTTTCCAACGTGGTTGAAAAGTATTTATGAATTCGGTTTGTCTGACTGGCCGTGCTCTAACTCGCGTAAATATATCCGGATAGTCATGCGATTGATAAATGTTATTGAGGTTTACTATAGCATGTTCAGAATTGAAAATGAAGTGTGTAGCACTTATATACTTTTTTTTACAGGGGTACTCAAAATAATGCCGTTACATTATGGTCTATGGGGAAAAATTCTTTACAGTGCATCTTAATGATGTGACACTATTTCAAATATATTGAAATTGATATACATCACCGAAATACACTAGAAGATGCTTACTATTGAACATGGTACGTCTAGCACTCATAATTAGTTTACAGGAAAACTGAAAATAATTCCATTACATTATGGTTTAATGTGGAAAATAGTTTGCTGCGCATTTTAATCATGTTACACTATTACAAACATAATGAAATTGATATCAGTTTCTGAGATGCACCAAGACATGCTTTCTGTAGAAAATGGAGTGTAAAGATTTTTTTCTTTCATTTTTAGTGCCACACAAAGAATTCTTTTACATAATGGTATACGGGGGAACAGGGGTGCAAAAATCTAGGCGCCAATGGGCTGATTCCTACCACTAAATTTTATTAGTATTCTTCGTCAAATTTTATTAGCATACTTTGCCTAAATTTTATCAGTATTATTAGGCGAAGTAGACTAAAAATTTTTACTGGTGGGAATCGACCCTTTGGCGCCTAGATTTTTGTACCCTTGCGGGGAAAACTGTTTCCAGCGTATTTTATTAATGTTACGCCATTTCAAATATAATGAAATTGATATACATTATTGAGGTTTACTGCAAGATACTTGTTATGTCAATTTATCGTTCATACACACAAAATATTTTGGGTACAGTACTGTGTCCGAAGTATTGTTTATAAGCCATGATTGGAAGTTGGATTTTGGTAAAGTATGCGTTTAACTAAATTTTTGAATGCTATGAGGTATGTATAAATGCTACAGATCATATACCAGGCTACACAAAAAAATCGTAAGAATTACGTAGCATGAGCGTAAATTGATTAAAATGGATTTTTAATCGAGTTATTCTAAATATATTTCACGTTCAAAATGCATATCAAGAAAAGTTTGTAGAGTATAAATAAAATCATATACAGGGCCACGCAAAGAACTGAATACTTGGCTGCCTATGTATGATAATTTCTGGAAGTGTGATTTCAGCGTGCACTTGCTTGAATTAAACTATAGCTTAATATGTGGAGTGTATAAAAAGCTTAAAGGTAATATACAGGGCTGTACAAAATAATTCAAGTATGTTTCCGTCTATTGGTAGAAGCAGCTGAAGATTAATTTTCAACTGTGTTATGTGTTTTATTACTAAACTAAAAATTGCAGCATTCTATAGTTTATATACAAATATATAAAATATATACAGGGCTGCAGAAAATAATTGGAGTACTTTTCCGCTGTGGATGACGGTAATTGCTGAAATCTGGTTTTCAAATGTGCTTTGTGTTTTTCTGAAATGTTTACTTAGATACCTTATTTACCTTATTAAACAGCGATGGTTTGTTAAAGAATTCTGTTACTGTTGGAAAGTATTTCATAATCTATTCTTGTTGCATGATTTTTCTTTCTTGTTTAGTTTGTAACATTGTCTTTTCGCATAAGTCCAGGGCAACCAGGTGTTTTCGCAGAGAATGTTGAAAGAATGCGAGAGACTTTTTTACGCAGTTACGGTTCGTGCTAGTCGTGAACTTAGGATACCTCAGTCTACCGTTTCGACTGTATAGAGAAAAAAATGCATTTTAAAGTTTACATATTGCAAACCATGCAAGCACTGAAGCCTAATGACGAGTTGCAACGTCAAAACTATTGCTTTTTCCTGTATGAAGTTATGCATGATGAACATATTGCAATCAACTCGTACGTGAAGAAATAATATTTTATTATAAAGAAAAAATTTTAATTAAGTGTAATTTTCTGAATAGAAAATATTAAATTTTGTAATTGAATGATTCTTTCCTGATAACCCTGTATTTTAAAGCACTTTTCATATAATATATCGATTATTCTTGTGTTTTGAACTTTTGAATGAAAACTGTTTATATAAAAAATGATTATGATTAAACAGAAAACTTGTTTCATTTTATCTTGGAAATTTGCATGCATTACTTTTATTTTTTGTCTAAAACATTACTCCTAAAAAAAACATACAAAATTGACAAGAAATAGGCTACTAGAAAACTTGAATTCTCCTAAAAATCAAATTGCCACCCTGGAGGTACATAGCGTCCCACGTTGGAAACCACTTCTATAACTGATACTTTTAAAATACTAAATTTAGAATGGTAAATTTAGAATGTTAACTTTAAAATGTTAACTTTAAAATGTTAATTTTAAAATGTTAATTTTAAAATGTTAATTTTAAAATGTTAATTTTAAAATGTTAATTTTAAAATGTTAATTTTAAAATGTTAATTTTAAAATGTTAATTTTAAAATGTTAATTTTAAAATGTTAATTTTAAAATGTTAACTTTAAAATGTTAACTTTAAAATGTTAGTTTAAATGTTAATTTTAAATGCTATTAGTTATAGTACATAAAATGCATTTAACTGTATGTTTGTAGTTTTGCGGTTATGTTATAGTCAATGTTTGAGATTTTGGAGGTGCCTTAAGAAATCCTTATTAATATCCTACAAATTTCATTAATAAAACATGCATTTTTCACAAATAAAAATTCATATTGTTTAAATATAATAAAATACTTTTATAGTAATCTTTCAGCGATATCTCAGTTAATTCATATTACAATTCTACAAAACAGATTAGACAATAATAATGATGTTTTACAAATTAAAATTACTTTTAATATGAAATTTCAATACTTTTAGAATGTAAAATACTTCTATAGTAATTTTGTTTGAGATTTTAGGATAACTGAGAAAATTCTTATTAAAATCGTACATAAATGTTAAAACATGCAAGTTTAAAAAATAAAAATCTATTATTTTTAACACGTCAAATTATTTTCCATTTCTATTTCAGTTAATTTTTAAGAAAATAGTTTTGTAACAGTGCAGGAATGAGTGTTAAACATGGAGATAAGCTTGGTTCAGGCATGTAAATAAAATTTCGCATACATGATAGGTCACCAATCAAACATTTTTGATTTGTGTACAGTAATATTCTGGTAAAATTTAAACTTATAATTCAACTGCCAGAGGGTGCTCAAGCCGCACTAACTTCATAAGTTAGTGTAATTTATTATAATTTTTCTATATGTTTGTTTAAAAAAAAAAGAAGACCTCCTAAATTTACGCATATTTTTTTATTTTACAATTTGTTACAAAAGAATAAAACCACATAGAAAAAAACAATATAAATGTAAGTATATTTTGCCCTTTTATATAAAACAAATAGTGTACAGAACTGATTTTTTGTTGTTTCTGATGGAATGCATTTTCCGTTTGCTTCTACGACCTGCAGCAGGAATAGTCTTTTGATCTTCGTCATTTGTTATGATTTTATTGAAAACTCCAATAAGCTGAACCCCTTGTTCTGCACTGACATTAACTATTTGCAAATTATGCAGCATTTCTTTTCCTTTATGATAGTCATTATCATTCCATTTTTCAGGTGAAAAGCTTATACAAGCCCAAAACAGATAAAATATGATTAAGATTCAATGCAGTCTGGCTGGGAAACGTGTTCAAGAACTAACAAAAAGGTACGAAAATTTAACTCACCACCCAAAAACAGATCCAACCTCGCAATAAAATTAAGAAAATTATTTTTTCTGTTCTTCAAAAGAAAGAGGACACTAAACAGGTCAACAAGTCCGTGATAGGTAATCATACCATTCAAAGTCGTAAACAAAGAAAGAACTGTCAAACAAAGAGATAGTCGTCGTAATTATCAAAAGATAACTGATAGAAAACCCTACCACCATAGTAAAGAGACAGTAATTACCTAAAAAGGAGAGGTAATTAACCCCTCATTCAACAAAAAAGAACACCAATCTTGCAGACAAACAAAACTGACTTAGTCTAAGTACAAAGCAAAATACAAATATTTAGGCCCTGCACACAAAACACAGACAGCTGACGGCATTACTATTCAAAGCAGAAACAATCGAACCGTCCTCCCAAGAAAGTTGCCCCAAACATCCGATAAAATGACAGTAAAACAAAAATCCTAACAAAGATAGAAGACCATACGACCAAAGAAATAACCTACCCCACAGCACAAAAAAATGGCACACCAAACAAGAAAAAACATCTGCCCCCTCTACCCCCAAACAGACGATCCAAGCAATGAGTCGTCCTCACCGTCTAAATAAACAGTGATTAGTGATAAAAAACCGCAGCACTTCATAAAAGATATAGTTGAACCTACGGTCAAATTGAGAGAATTTCGACTGAATAACTGGGACACTCTGCCTAGGCGCCGGCCGAAAGGCATATGGACCTAATGCCTCGGCGAGGAAAATCCCCACCAGAATCCAGCAAAGTTACAAGCCAGGGTACATTCCCGATCAGCGAGCAATTATTTAAAACTGAAAATGACATTGTATAAAAACCAGAAGACAATCAAATGTTTTAAAATAAAATGTAAATAAAATAAAAATAGCAATTTAGCCATAGAAGATAAGCAAAACAATTCGAGCGCATTCGGTCATTCATAGAAGGGTCATGCAACGGCCGTAAGAAATAAAAACCATATAAAAAAGGCAAAACAATACGAGAATATTCGCTCATTCATAGGAGGGTCATGCAATGACCTTAAAAAAATACAAAAAGAAAAGAAAAACCCAGCATATACAATGCTACATCATAGTCTTAACCGATTTAAGCGAAATTTTCAAAGTAAATTAATGCACCTGGTACCTATATAAAAGTCTATTTATAAGTTCATTCGGTAAGATGTCAATATATATATCGAAAGTCCACAGCCACTATATTCTCGTCCTTGGAAAAATATGCGGATTACAAAGTCAAAGTTTTATTTATGTAAAAGTTCTTTGCAGTAGTAACAACACTAAAGAAGTAACAACACTAATTTGAGTTCATTATCTTTCAATAATAGAGCATATTGAAAAGTTCTCTCAACTGTTGCAATTCACAAATATGAATATTCACCAAGAACGCAGTTATGTTGTAACCACACCATATAAGTATTTCAGATTAGCAAAGAGCTTAATTTATCGTTGAAATTGTCAGATGCCGTTAAGAATTCACCAGGATCACAGTCTTGTTAAACAGCACCAAAATGATATTTTTTCCCAGTGACAGAGAAAAATAAAAAAAGTAGTTTTTCATACGAATGATGAGACAAACTAAGTTAGAACAACAGGAATTATGTTATATATTTAAAATTTAATTGTTCATGCTTCCAGCAAATAAACATTACTAAAATATGTTTAAGTAAATTGTTCATGATACAAACGTAGTAGAGAGTATTTTTAATTACAAATATTCATAAGTGGAAAATATTCATTCAAAGCACAGTCAGCATAACCGCACCATTTTGATGTTTCAAATTTGCAAAAAGCATATTTAATCGTTAAATTTACCTATGACGTTTAAAATTTATTCCAGAATCACAGTCTTGTGGAGCAGCTTCATAATAGTATAGTTACTCAGGTCATAGAGGAAGATAAAATTGTTTATGATGCGTTCATGGCTGTAAAATACTGAAACTTTTTTTTTAAATAGAATGTTCATAATGCAGTCACAGTAGTATGATGTTAACTTTTAAAATAAAATATTTATGATATAATTGAACTGTAGAATGCTAGTTTAAAATTGACAATATAATAACATTGAACAATAATGCTAAAGGATATTATTATACAAGTTGTCACCAATACAATATTGAGCTTTCCTTCTGAAGAAACTTTAAATAGTCATAGACAGAAGATAAAAGTATTGTTCATGATGCGTTCAAGGCTGTAGAATACTGAAAATTTATTTAAAATAGAATGTTCATGATGCAGTCACAATACTATGATGTTAATCTTTAAAATAAACTGTTCATGATGCGATTAAACTATAAGATATTAGGCATTAATAATTAACATTGAACATTATAAAAATACTAAACAATAATGCTTAAGGATATTTTTATACAAGTTGTCACCAATACAATATTGAGCTGTCCTTCTGAAGAAACTTCAAATAGTCATAGACAGAAGATAACATAGTTCATGATGCGTTCAAGGCTGTAGAATACTGAATTTTTTTTAATTGAATGTTCATGATGCAGACACAAAACTATGATATTAATTTTTAAAATAAAATATTCATGATGTGAATGAACTATAAGATATTAGGCAAAGAATAAATAACATTGAACAATGTAATCAAGTAATCATAGACAGAAGATAACATTATTGTACGGGATGCATTCAAAGCTGTAGAATACGTAAAGTTTTTTTTTAATGGAATGTCCATGATGCAATCACTATAATATGATGTTAACTTTAAAATAAAATGGTTATGATGGGATTGAAGTATAAGATGCTAAGCAAAAAATAAATGACATTGAACAATATAATAATACTGAACACTATTACTTAAGGATATAATTATAAGTTGATAAGGATATATTAAGGATATATTAAGTTATCACCAATACAATGTTGAGCTTTTCTTTTGAAGAGACTTCATAGAGTTAGTGTTCATAAAAGAAAGATTCATTCAAAATTTATACCTTATAAATGAAAAATTAGCGTTGCGTATATTATAGTTGTTCTTTAAATGTACACAGTTTTTTAGTCAAAGATCGTGTCAAATAAGTTTTTCTTAATGTTTTTTGCCTTTGAAATTTAAAGACATGAGACATTAAATTTCAATTACCAAATTAATAATGTTTCATATTACCCAAATTGATAGACTTAAAAACCAACGTTATTCACACAAAAAAAAAAGACAACACAGTATAAAACATCAACACAGACGAAATAAACCATCCAAGCTGTGAGCCTATTCAAAGCTCCCAAAAACAGAAAACTGATAACAAGCACCAAAAACATTATGTAAATCACCAATAAAAGGGAGTGATAATAAAATCCAAGAAATAAAAAGTTCAGATTACAACCACCGCAAAAAACATAAATGATCCCACCATCCCAAAAACACGGCGCTAATCAGAACAAAACAAAAGAAAGTGCGGATTCCGATCACAAAGAGCCAAAATGCAGAGCCGATTCAAACAAACCACATAACAGAACCCATCCCAAATATTTAAAAAAAGAAAGCCGATCCAAACAATACAAAAACAGAGCTGATCCTACCAATCTAAAATAATGAGCCCACTCCAACAACCCACAAAACAGCCGGTCTCAACAATACAAATCAGAGCCGATCAAAATAAGCAAAACACAAAGCAATACCCACCATTCCAAAACTGAGTTACGATTCCAACCAGAAAAAACGACAGTGATAGTAAAATCCAACAAATATTCACTGTGGATTCCATCGACCCGGAAATCCGAACGGATCCCAGCAACTAAAACTCAAAGTAGAGATCCTACGCAACTCAAAAACTAAGGACGATTCAAACATCACAAAAAGTAGGGTCAATCCAAATAACCCAAAAACAAAGGCGAGTCCAACAACCCGAAAAATAATGCCAAAACAAAACCCAAAATAGAACCTATCAAACATGGCAGAAAGTAGATCCATTCGTAACATCCCAAAAATAAAGCAGATACCAAAATTCCCAAAAATACAGCCAATCCCACAAACCACAAAATGCAGTCCATCCCTAACCCCGCAAAAACACAGACGATCCCAAAATACCCCAAAATCCGCCAAAATACAACCGATCCCCTTATCCACAAACATACAGTCTATCCGAAAATTCCCAAACATACATCCGATCTCCCAATCCCCAGAAATACAGCCGTTTCCACAATCCACAAAAACACAGCCGATTACAAACCCATTAAAATACATATGATACCAAAACACCCAAAAATAGACTAGCAAAAAATTCTATAAAATACAGCCGATCCTGATTTTCCCCAAAACACAGCCAATACTAAAATTCCCAAAAATACAGCCGATTTCTAAATCCAACAAAATATAAGCGATCCCAAAATCTACAAAAGTATAAGCGATCCCGCAGTCCTAAAAATTCAGCCAATCCCCCAATCTCCAAAAAGGCAGCGATCCCTTAATCTCCAAAAAGGCAGCGATCCCTTAATCTCCAAAAAGGCAGCGATCCCCCAATCTCCAAAAAGGCAGCCGATCCCCCAATCCACAAAAATTCAGCCGATCCCACAATCCCCAAAAATGCAGCCGATCCCACAATCCCCAAAAATGCAGCCGATCCCAAAATCCCCAAAAGTTCGGCTGCTGCCAAGTTCACAAAACTACAGCCGATCCCAAACTTTCCAAATATACAACCGATCCCATAATCCACAAATATACAGCCGGTCCCAAAATTCCCAAATATACAGCCGATCTCCCAATCACCCAAAATACAGCCGATTACAAAATTCACCAATATTCAGGTGATACCAAACCACCCAAAAATACAGGCGATCCCACAATTCCCGAATATACAGCGAACGCCAAATTTCCCAAAAATGCAGCCAATCCCACAATCCCCAAAAATGCAGCCAATCCCACAATCCCCAAAAATGCAGCCGATCCCACAATCCCAAAATATAGTCGATCCCTCAATTTCCAACAAATAGAGATTATCCCAAAATTCACGAAAATACAGCCGTGTCAAAAATCCCGAAAATACAGCCGATCTCAAAATTCCAAAAATTCAGCTTATCCCATACAGCCAACATTATCAGTTCCCAAAAACACAGCCTATTCCAAAGTACCCCAAATCCCCAAAAATACAGCCGATCCCACAATCCACAAAAATGCAGCCGATCTTACAATCCCCAAAATTTCAGCCGCTGCCAAAATTCACAAATATACAGCCGGTCCCAAATTTCCCAAAAATACAGCCGATTACAAAACCTACCTATATACAGGTGATCTCAAACCGCCCAAAAATGCAGGCGATCCAACAATTCCCAAATATACAGCCGACACCAAATATAAAAAAAATACATCGGATCCCCCAATCTCCAAAAATACATCGGATCCCCCAATCCCCAAAAATGGCAGCTGATCCCCAATCCCCAAAAATGGCAGCCGATCCCACAATCCCCAAAAGTTCAGCGGCCGCCAAAATTCACAAAACTACACCTGATCCCAATCTTTCCAAATATACAACCGATCCACAAATATACAGACCACAATCCAGAAATATACAGCCGGTCCCAAAATACAGCCGATTACAAAACTTACCAATATATAGTTGATCCCCAATCCCTCCAAAATACAGGCGATTCCACAATTCCCGAATATACAGTCGATACCAAATTTCCAAAAAATACATCCGATCCAACAGTCCCTAACAGCGCACAATACTCAAAAATGCTGCCGATCCCACAATGCCCAAAAATGCTGCCAATCCCACAATGCCCAAAAATGCTGCCAATCCCACAATGCCCAAAAATGCTGCCAATCCCACAATGCCCAAAAATGCTGCCAATCCCACAATGCCCAAAAATGAAGCCGATCCCACAGTCCCGAAAAATGAAGCCGATTCCACAATCCACAAAACTACAGCCGCTGCCAAAATTCCCAAAACTACAGCCGATCAGAAAATTTCCATATATACAACCGATCCCACAATCCACAAATATGCAGCCGGTGCCATAATTCCCAAAAATACAGCCGATTTCATAAACCAACAAAATATAAACGATTCCAAAATCTACAAATGTATAAGCGATCCCGCACTCCCAAAAATGCAGCCAAACTCCCAATCCCCAAAATATAGCCGATTACAAAATCCACCAATATGCAGGTGATACCAAACCCCCCAAAAATACAGGCGATCCCACAATTCCCGAATATACAGCAAACACCAAAATTCCAAAATATACAGCCGATCTTCCATTCCCCAAAACTACAGCCAATTACAAAACCCACCAATATACAGGTGATTCAAAACCCCCAAAAATACAGCCGATCCTACAATCCGTAAAAATGCAGCCAATCCCACAATCCCCAAATATGCAGCCGATCCCACAATCACCAAAAATGCAGCCGATCCCCCAATCCCCAAAAATGCAGCCGATCCCACAATCCCAAAAAATGCAGCCGCGCCAAAATTCACAAAACAACTGCCGATCCCTAACTTTCCAAATATATAACCGATCCCAAATCCACAAATATACATCCCGTCCTAAAATTCCCAAACATACAGCCGATTTCAAAACCCACCAAAATATAAGCGATCCCCCACTCTCCAAAAATGCGGCCGATCCCCACATCTCCAAAAATGCGGCCGATCCCCCAATCCCCAGAAGTTCAGCTGCTGACAAAGTTCACAAAACTACAGCCGATACCAAACTTTCCACGTATACAAACAATGCCACAACCCACAAATATACAGCCGGTTCTAAAATTCCCAAATATACAGCCGATCTCCCAATCCCCAAAAATAAAGCCGATTACAAAACCCACCAATATACAGGTGATCCCAAATCCACAAATATACATCCCGTCCTAAAATTCCCAAACATACAGCCGATCTCCCAATCCCCAAAAAATACAGCCGATTTCAAAACCCACCAAAATATAAGCGATCCCTCAACCTCCAAAAATGCGGCCGATCCCCCAACCTCCAAAAATGCGGCCGATCCCCCAACCTTTAAAAATGCGGCCGATCCCCCAACCTTTAAAAATGCGGCCGATCCCCCAACCTCCAAAAATGCGGCCGATCCCCACACCTCCAAAAATGCGGCCGATCCCCACACCTCCAAAAATGCGGCCGATCCCCACACCTCCAAAAATGCGGCCGATCCCCACACCTCCAAAAATGCGGCCGATCCCCACACCTCCAAAAATGCGGCCGATCCCCACACCTCCAAAAATGCGGCCGATCCCCACACCTCCAAAAATGCGGCCGATCCCCACATCTCCAAAAATGCGGCCGATCCCCACATCTCCAAAAATGCGGCCGATCCCCACATCTCCAAAAATGCGGCCGATCCCCCAATCCCCAGAAGTTCAGCTGCTGACAAAGTTCACAAAACTACAGCCGATACCAATCTTTCCAAGTATACAACCAATCCCACAACTCACAAATATACAGCCGGTTCTAAAATTCCCAAATATACAGCCGATCTCCCAATCCCCAAAAATATAGCCGATTACAAAACCCACCAATATACAGGTGATCCCAAACCCCCAAATATACAGCCAATACCAAATTTCCCAAATATGCAGCCGATACCACAATCCCCAAAAATGCAGCCAATCCCACAATCCCCAAAAATGCAGCCGATCCCACAATCCTTAAAAATGCAGCCTATCCCACAATCCCCAAAAATGCAGCCGATCCCACAATCCCCAAAAATGCAGCCGATCCCACAATCCCCAAAAATGCAGCCGATCCCACAATCCCCAAAAATGCAGCCGATCCCACAATCCCCAAAAATGCAGCCGATCCCACAATCCCAAAAAATGCAGCCGATCCCCCAAGCCCCAAAAAATGCAGCCGATCCCCCAAGCCACAAAAATGCAGCCGAACCCCCAAACTCCAAAAATGCAGCCCATCCGCCAATCCCCAAAAGTTCAGCGGCTGCCAAAATTCACAAAACTACAGCTGATCCCAATCTTTCCAAATATACAACCGATCCACAAATATACAGCCCACAATCCACAAATATACAGCCGGTCCCAAATTCCCAAAAATACAGCCGATCTCTCCCAATCCCCAAAAATACAGCCGATTACAAAACCCACCAATATATAGTTGATCCCAAATCCCTCAAAAATACAGGCGATCCCACAATTACCGATTATACAGTCGATACCAAATTTCCAAAAAATACATCCGATCCAACAATCCCCAAAAATGCAGCCGATCCCACAATCCCCCAAAAATGAAGCCGATCCCACAATCCCCCAAAAATGAAGCCGATCCCACAATCCCCTAAAAATGAAGCCGATCCCACAATCCCCCAAAAATGAAGCCGATCCCACAATCCCCCAAAAATGAAGCCGATCCCACAATCCCCCAAAAATGAAGCCGATCCCACAATCCACAAAAATACAGCCGCTGCCGCAATTCACAAAACTACAGCCGATCCCAAACTTTCCATATATACAACCGATCCCACAATCCACTAAAAGGCAGCCGGTCCCAAAATTCCCAAAAATAAACCCGATTTCTAAATCCAACAAAATATAAGCGATCCCAAAATCTACAAATGTATAAGCGATCCCGCAGTCCTAAAAATTCAGCCAATCCCACAATCTCCAAAAAGGCAGCGATCCCCCAATCCACAAAAATTCAACCGATCCCCCAATCCACAAAAATTCAACCGATCCCACAATCCCCAAAAATGCAGCCGATCCCAAAATCCCCAAAATTTCGGCTGCTGCCAAGTTCACAAAACTACAGCCGATCCCAAACTTTCCAAATATACAACCGATCCCATAATCCACAAATATACAGCCGGTCCCAAAATTCCCAAATATATAGCCGATCTCCCAATCACCAAAAATACAGCCGATTACAAAATTCACCAATAATCAGGTGTTACCAAACCCCCCAAAAATACAGGCGATCCCACAATTCCCGAATATACAGCGAACGCCAAATTTCCCAAAAATGCAGCCAATCCCACAATCCCAAAAAATGCAGCCGATCCCACAATCCCAAAATATAGTCGATCCCTCAATTTCCAACAAATACAGGTTATCCCAAAATTCACGAAAATACAGCCGAGTCAAAAATCCCGAAAATACAGCCAATCTCAAAATTCCAAAAATTCAGCTTATCCCATACAGCCAACATTATCAGTTCCCAAAAACACAGCCTATTCCAAAGTACCCCAAATCCCAAAAATACAGCCTATTCCAAAGTACCCCAAATTCCCAAAAATACAGCCGATCCCACAAATCTCCTAACATACAGCCAATACTAAAACAATTCCAATATTACTGATCCCAAAAATATTGTCGATCCACAATCCACAAAAATACAACCGCTCGCAAAAGTCCTAAATATACATTAGATCCCACAATCGCAGCAGTGCATCCGATCCAACAATCCCCAAAAATGCAGCCGATCCCACAATACCCCAAAATGCAACCGCTCGCAAAATTCATATATATACATTACATCCAACAATCGCAGCAATGCATCCAATCCCACAATCCACGAAAATGTAGCTGATCCCACAATCCAAAAATTTAAAACCGGGCCTAAAATTCCCAAACATACAGCCGATCTCCCATTCCCCAAAACTACAGCCGATTACAAAACCCACCAATATACATGTGATCCTAAACCCCCCAAAAATACAGGCGATCCCACAATTCCCAAATATACAGCCAATACCAAATTTCCAATAAATACATCCAATCCAACAATCCCCATAAATGCAGCATTTCCCACTATTCCCAAAAATGCAGCCGATCCCACAATCCACAAAAATGCAGCCGATCTTACAATCCCCAAAATTTCAGCCGCTGCCAAAATTCACAAATATACAGCCGGTCCCAAATTTCCCAAAAATACAGCCGATTACAAAACCTACCTATATACAGGTGATCTCAAACCGCCCAAAAATGCAGGCGATCCAACAATTCCCAAATATACAGCCGACACCAAATATAAAAAAAATACATTGGATCCCCCAATCTCCAAAAATACATCGGATCCCCCAATCCCCAAAAATGGCAGCTGATCCCCAATCCCCAAAAATGGCAGCCGATCCCACAATCCCCAAAAGTTCAGCGGCCGCCAAAATTCACAAAACTACACCTGATCCCAATCTTTCCAAATATACAACCGATCCACAAATATACAGCCCACAATCCAGAAATATACAGCCGGTCCCAAAATACAGCCGATTACAAAACTTACCAATATATAGTTGATCCCCAATCCCTCCAAAATACAGGCGATTCCACAATTCCCGAATATACAGTCGATACCAAATTTCCAAAAAATACATCCGATCCAACAATCCCTAACAGCGCACAATACTCAAAAATGCTGCCGATCCCACAATGCCCAAAAATGCTGCCAATCCCACAATGCCCAAAAATGCTGCCAATCCCACAATGCCCAAAAATGCTGCCAATCCCACAATGCCCAAAAATGCTGCCAATCCCACAATGCCCAAAAATGCTGCCAATCCCACAATGCCCAAAAATGAAGCCAATCCCACAGTCCCGAAAAATGAAGCCGATTCCACAATCCACAAAACTACAGCCGCTGCCAAAATTCCCAAAACTACAGCCGATCAGAAAATTTCCATATATACAACCGATCCCACAATCCACAAATATGCAGCCGGTGCCATAATTCCCAAAAATACAGCCGATTTCATAACCCACCAAAATATAAACGATTCCAAAATCTACAAATGTATAAGCGATCCCGCACTCCCAAAAATGCAGCCAAACTCCCAATCCCCAAAATATAGCCGATTACAAAATCCACCAATATGCAGGTGATACCAAACCCCCCAAAAATACAGGCGATCCCACAATTCCCGAATATACAGCAAACACCAAAATTCCAAAATATACAGCCGATCTTCCATTCCCCAAAACTACAGCCAATTACAAAACCCACCAATATACAGGTGATTCAAAACCCCCAAAAATACAGCCGATCCTACAATCCCCAAAAATGCAGCCAATCCCACAATCCCCAAATATGCAGCCGATCCCACAATCCCCAAATATGCAGCCGATCCCACAATCACCAAAAATGCAGCCGATCCCCCAATCCCCAAAAATGCAGCCGATCCCACAATCCCAAAAAATGCAGCCGCGCCAAAATTCACAAAACAACTGCCGATCCCTAACTTTCCAAATATATAACCGATCCCAAATCCACAAATATACATCCCGTCCTAAAATTCCCAAACATACAGCCGATTTCAAAACCCACCAAAATATAAGCGATCCCCCACTCTCCAAAAATGCGGCCGATCCCCACATCTCCAAAAATGCGGCCGATCCCCACATCTCCAAAAATGCGGCCGATCCCCCCCAATCCCCAGAAGTTCAGCTGCTGACAAAGTTCACAAAACTACAGCCGATACCAAACTTTCCACGTATACAACCAATCCCACAACCCACAAATATACAGCCGGTTCTAAAATTCCCAAATATACAGCCGATCTCCCAATCCCCAAAAATATAGCCGATTACAAAACCCACCAATATACAGGTGATCCCAAATCCACAAATATACATCCCGTCCTAAAATTCCCAAACATACAGCCGATCTCCCAATCCCCAAAAAATACAGCCGATTTCAAAATCCACCAAAATATAAGCGATCCCCCACTCTCCAAAAATGCGGCCGATCCCCCAACCTCCAAAAATGCGGCCGATCCCCCAACCTCCAAAAATGCGGCCGATCCCCCAACCTCCAAAAATGCGGCCGATCCCCACATCTCCAAAAATGCGGCCGATCCCCACATCTCCAAAAATGCGGCCGATCCCCACATCTCCAAAAATGCGGCCGATCCCCACATCTCCAAAAATGCGGCCGATCCCCCAATCCCCAGAAGTTCAGCTGCTGACAAAGTTCACAAAACTACAGCCGATACCAAACTTTCCAAGTATACAACCAATCCCACAACCCACAAATATACAGCCGGTTCTAAAATTCCCAAATATACAGCCGATCTCCCAATCCCCAAAAATATAGCCGATTACAAAACCCACCAATATACAGGTGATCCCAAACCCCCAAATATACAGCCAATACCAAATTTCCCAAATATGCAGCCGATACCACAATCCCCAAAAATGCAGCCAATCCCACCATCCCCAAAAATGCAGCCGATCCCACAATCCCCAAAAATGCAGCCTATCCCACAATCCCCAAAAATGCAGCCGATCCCACAATCCCCAAAAATGCAGCCGATCCCAATATCCCAAAAAATGCAGCCGATCCCACAATCCCAAAAAATGCAGCCGATCCCCCAAGCCCCAAAAAATGCAGCCGATCCCCCAAGCCCCAAAAATGCAGCCGAACCCCCAAACTCCAAAAATGCAGCCGATCCGCCAATCCCCAAAAGTTCAGCGGCTACCAAAATTCAATAAACTACAGCTGATCCCAATCTTTCCAAATATACAACCGATCCACAAATATACAGCCCACAATCCACAAATATACAGCCGGTCCCAAATTCCCAAAAATACAGCCGATCTCCCAATCCCCAAAAATACAGCCGATTACAAAACCCACCAATATATAGTTGATCCCAAATCCCTCAAAAATACAGGCGATCCCACAATTACCGATTATACAGTCGATACCAAATTTCCAAAAAATACATCAGATCCAACAATTCTTAACAGTGCAGCCGATTCCACAATCCCCAAAAATGCAGCCGATCCCACAATCCCCCAAAAATGAAGCCTATCCCACAATCCCCCAAAAATGAAGCCGATCCCACAATCCCCCAAAAATGAAGCCGATCCCACAATCCCCCCAAAATGAAGCCGATCCCACAATCCCCCAAAAATGAAGCCGATCCCACAATCCCCCAAAAATGAAGCCGATCCCACAATCCCCCAAAAATGAAGCCGATCCCACAATCCCCCAAAAATGAAGCCGATCCCACAATCCCCCAAAAATGAAGCCGATCCCACAATCCCCCAAAAATGAAGCCGATCCCACAATCCACAAAAATACAGCCGCTGCCGCAATTCACAAAACTACAGCCGATCCCAAACTTTCCATATATACAACCGATCCCACAATCCACTAAAAGGCAGCCGGTCCCAAAATTCCCAAAAATAAACCCGATTTCTAAATCCAACAAAATATAAGCGATCCCAAAATCTACAAATGTATAAGCGATCCCGCAGTCCTAAAAATTCAGCCAATCCCACAATCTCCAAAAAGGCAGCGATCCCCCAATCTCCAAAAATGCAGCCGATCCCCCAATCCACAAAAATTCAACCGATCCCCCAATCCACAAAAATTCAACCGATCCCACAATCCCCAAAAATGCAGCCGATCCCAAAATCCCCAAAATTTCGGCTGCTGCCAAGTTCACAAAACTACAGCCGATCCCAAACTTTCCAAATATACAACCGATCCCATAATCCACAAATATACAGCCGGTCCCAAAATTCCCAAATATATAGCCGATCTCCCAATCACCAAAAATACAGCCGATTACAAAATTCACCAATAATCAGGTGTTACCAAACCCCCCAAAAATACAGGCGATCCCACAATTCCCGAATATACAGCGAACGCCAAATTTCCCAAAAATGCAGCCAATCCCACAATCCCAAAAAATGCAGCCGATCCCACAATCCCAAAATATAGTCGATCCCTCAATTTCCTACAAATACAGGTTATCCCAAAATTCACGAAAATACAGCCGAGTCAAAAATCCCGAAAATACAGCCAATCTCAAAATTCCAAAAATTCAGCTTATCCCATACAGCCAACATTATCAGTTCCCAAAAACACAGCCTATTCCAAAGTACCCCAAATCCCAAAAATACAGCCTATTCCAAAGTACCCCAAATTCCCAAAAATACAGCCGATCCCACAAATCTCCTAACATACAGCCAATACTAAAACAATTCCAATATTACTGATCCCAAAAATATTGCCGATCCACAATCCACAAAAATACAACCGCTCGCAAAAGTCCTAAATATACATTAGATCCCACAATCGCAGCAGTGCATCCGATCCAACAATCTCCAAAAATGCAGCCGATCCCACAATACCCCAAAATGCAACCGCTCGCAAAATTCATAAATATACATTACATCCAACAATCGCAGCAATGCATCCAATCCCACAATCCACGAAAATGTAGCTGATCCCACAATCCAAAAATTTAAAACCGGGCCTAAAATTCCCAAACATACAGCCGATCTCCCATTCCCCAAAACTACAGCCGATTACAAAACCCACCAATATACATGTGATCCTAAACCCCCCAAAAATACAGGCGATCCCACAATTCCCAAATATACAGCCAATACCAAATTTCCAATAAATACATCCAATCCAACAATCCCCATAAATGCAGCATTTCCCACTATTCCCAAAAATGCAGCCGATCCCAAGATCCTCAAAAATGCAGCCGATCCCACAATCCACAAAAATGCAGCCGATCTTACAATCCCCAAAATTTCAGCCGCTGCCAAAATTCACAAATATACAGCCGGTCCCAAATTTCCCAAAAATACAGCCGATTACAAAACCTACCTATATACAGGTGATCTCAAACCGCCCAAAAATGCAGGCGATCCAACAATTCCCAAATATACAGCCGACACCAAATATAAAAAAAATACATTGGATCCCCCAATCTCCAAAAATACATCGGATCCCCCAATCCCCAAAAATGGCAGCTGATCCCCAATCCACAAAAATGGCAGACGATCCCACAATACCCAAAAGTTCAGCGGCCGCCAAAATTCACAAAACTACAGCTGATCCCAATCTTTCCAAATATACAACCGATCCACAAATATACAGCCCACAATCCAGAAATATACAGCCGGTCCCAAAATACAGCCGATCTCTCAACCCCCAAAATACAGCCGATTACAAAACCCACCAATATATAGTTGATCCCAAATCCCTCCAAAATACAGGCGATTCCACAATTCCCGAATATACAGTCGATACCAAATTTCCAAAAAATACATCCGATCCAACAATCCCTAACAGCGCACAATACTCAAAAATGCTGCCGATCCCACAATGCCCAAAAATGCTGCCAATCCCACAATGCCCAAAAATGCTGCCAATCCCACAATGCCCAAAAATGCTGCCAATCCCACAATGCCCAAAAATGCTGCCAATCCCACAATGCCCAAAAATGCTGCCAATCCCACAATGCCCAAAAATGCTGCCAATCCCACAATGCCCAAAAATGCTGCCAATCCCACAATTCACAAAAATGCTGCCAATCCCACAATTCACAAAAATGCTGCCAATCCCACAATCCCCAAAAATGCTGCCAATCCCACAATCCCCAAAAATGAAACCGATCCCACATTCCCGAAAAATGAAGCAGATTCCACAATTCACAAAACTACAGCCGCTGCCAAAATTCCGAAAACTACAGCCGATCCCAAAATTTCCATATATACAACCGATCCCACAATCCACAAATATGCAGCCGGTGCCATAATTCCCAAAAATACAGCCGATTTCAAAACCCACCAAACTATAAACGATTCCAAAATCTAAAAATGTATAAGCGATCCCGCACTCCCAAAAATGCAGCCAATCCCCCAATCTCCAAAAAGGCAGCCGAACCACCAATCTCCAAAAATGAAGCCGATCCCACAATCCCCAAAAGTTCAGCTGCTGACAAAGTTCACAAAACTACAGCCGATCCCCAAACTTTCCCAGTATACAACCAATCCCACAATCCACAAATATACAGCCGATCTCCCAATCCCCAAAATATAGCCGATTACAAAATCCACCAATATACAGGTGATACCAAACCCCCCAAAAATACAGGCGATCCCACAATTCGCGAATATATAGCATACACCAAAATTCCAAAATATACAGCCGATTTTCCATTCCCGAAAACTACAGCCGATTACAAAACCCACCAATATGCAGGTGATTCAAAACCCCCAAAAATACAGCCGATCCCACAATCCCCAAAAATGCAGCCGCACCAAAATTCACAAAACTACTGCCGATCCCTAACTTTCCAAATATATAACCGATCCCAAATCCACAAATATACAGCCCGTCCTAAAATTCCCAAACATACAGCCGATCTCCCAATCCCCCACTCTCCAAAAATGCGGCCGATCCCCCACTCTCCAAAAATGCGGCCGATCCCCCAATCTCCAAAAATGCGGCCGATCCCCCAATCTCCAAAAATGCGGCCGATCCCCCAATCTCCAAAAATGCGGCCGATCCCCCAATCTCCAAAAATGCGGCCGATCCCCCAATCTCCAAAAATGCGGCCGATCCCCCAATCTCCAAAAATGCGGCCGATCCCCCAATCTCCAAAAATGCGGCCGATCCCCCAATCTCCAAAAATGCGGCCGATCCCCACATCCCCAGAAGTTCAGCTGCTGCCAAAGTTCACAAAACTACAGCCGACCCCAAACTTTCCAAGTATACAACCAATCCCACAATCCACAAATATACAGCCGGTTCTAAAATTCCCAAATATACAGCCGATCTCCCAATCCCCAAAAATATAGCCGATTACAAAACCCACCAATACACAGGTGATCCCAAACCCCCAAATATGCAGCCGGTCCCCCAATCCCCAAAAATGCAACCGCTCCCCCAATCCCCAAAAATGCAGCCGCTCCCCCAATCCCCAAAAATGCAGCCGGTCCCCCAATCCCCAAAAATGCAGCCGGTCCCCCAATCCCCAAAAATGCAGCCGGTCCCCCAATCCCCAAAAATGCAGCCGGTCCCCCAATCCCCAAAAATGCAGCCGATCCCCCAATCCCCAAAAATGCAGCCGATCCCCCAATCCCCAAAAATGCAGCCGATCCCCCAATCCCCAAAAATGCAGCCGCTCCCCCAATCCCCAAAAATGCAGCCGCTCCCCCAATCCCCAAAAATGCAGCCGCTCCCCCAATCCCCAAAAATGCAGCCGGTCCCCCAATCCCCAAAAATGCAGCCGGTCCCCCAATCCCCAAAAATGCAGCCGGTCCCCCAATCCCCAAAAATGCAGCCGGTCCCCCAATCCCCAAAAATGCAGCCGGTCCCCCAATCCCCAAAAATGCAGCCGGTCCCCCAATCCCCAAAAATGCAGCCGGTCCCCCAATCCCCAAAAATGCAGCCGGTCCCCCAATCCCCAAAAATGCAGCCGGTCCCCCAATCCCCAAAAATACAGCCGGTCCCCCAATCCCCAAAAATACAGCCGGTCCCCCAATCCCCAAAAATGCAGCCGGTCCCCCAATCCCCAAAAATGCAGCCGATCCCCCAATCCCCAAAAATGCAGCCGATCCCCCAATCCCCAAAAATGCAGCCGATCCCCCAATCCCCAAAAATGCAGCCGATCCCCCAATCCCCAAAAATGCAGCCGATCCCCCAATCCCCAAAAATGCAGCCGATCCCCCAATCCCCAAAAATGCAGCCGATCCCCCAATCCCCAAAAATGCAGCCGATCCCCCAATCCCCAAAAATGCAGCCGATCCCCCAATTCCCAAAAATGCAGCCGCCGCCAAAATTCACAAAACTATGCGGATCCCTAACTTTCCAAATATATATATATAACCGATCCCAAATCCACAAATATACAGCCTGTCCTAAAATTCCCAAACATACAGCCGATCTCCCAATCCCCAAAAATACAGCTGATTACAAAACCCACCAATATACAGGTGATTTCAACTCCCCCAAAAATACAGGCGATCCCACAATTCCCGACTATACAGCCGATACCAAATTTTCAAAAAATCCATCCGATCCAACAATCCGAGACAATGCAGCCCATCCCACAATCGCCAAAAATGGAGCCGATCCCACAAGCCCCAAAAATGCAGCCGATCCCACAAGCCCCAAAAATGCAGCCGATCCCACAAGCCCCAAAAATGCAGCCGATCCCACAATCCACAAATATAAAACCAGTCCCAAAATTTCCAAATAAACAGGAGATCCCACAATCTCCAAAAATACGGCCTATCCCCACAAACTCCAAAAAATACGGCCTATCCCCACAAACTCCAAAAAATACGGCCTATCCCCACAAACTCCAAAAAATACGGCCTATCCCCACAAACTCCAAAAAATACGGCCTATCCCCACAAACTCCAAAAAATACGGCCTATCCCCACAAACTCCAAAAAATACGGCCTATCCCCACAAACTCCAAAAAATACGGCCTATCCCCACAAACTCCAAAAAATACGGCCTATCCCCACAAACTCCAAAAAATACGGCCTATCCCCACAAACTCCAAAATATACGGCCTATCCCCACAAACTCCAAAATATACGGCCTACCCCCACAATCTCCAAAATATACGGCCTACCCGACAATCTCCAAAATATACGGCCTACCCGACAATCTCCAAAATATACGGCCTACCCGACAATCTCCAAAATATACGGCCTACCCGACAATCTCCAAAATATACGGCCTACCCGACAATCTCCAAAATATACGGCCTACCCGACAATCTCCAAAATATACGGCCTACCCGACAATCTCCAAAATATACGGCCTACCCGACAATCTCCAAAATATACGGCCTACCCGACAATCTCCAAAAAATACGGCCTATCCCACAAACTCCAAAAATACAGCCTATCCCACAAACTCCAAAAATACAGCCTATCCCACAAACTCCAAAAATACAGCCTATCTCACAATCGCCCAAATATACAGCCGATTCCAAAATTCCCAACAATACAGCCGATCCAAACCGTTCAAAAGCTGCCTATTCCTATCTCCAACAAACATGGAGCCGTATTTAATCACCAAAACGTGCGCATCTGGTTATAACTACCAAATATAAACAACTGATACAAACCATCTAAAGTAGCAGTGCTGATCGTAACCACAAAAACAAATAACCGATCCCAACCACCGAAAACGAAGTTCCAATTTAATACCGCGAATCAAAAACGATTCATTCACGTTGCCTATTCCATCCATAAAGACACGGATTCTAACAATTATAATCACAGATCTAATCCTAGCAACTTAAAAACAGTCAATCCCAGCCGCCTAAAAACACGGTGCCGATTCCAACTACCGAAAATACACAACTTCAATTCATACTTTAGAAAACTAATATCCGTCCCAGTCACTTAAAAATACTGAATCAATCGCAACCCCCTTAAAATCTTGTGCTGATTCAGCCACTACAAAATAAACAGCCGACCAAACGTACAAAGCTGTTATCTGTCATGAAAAAAAACTGTGCCGATCCCACCCAATCAAGAGATCCGATACCACCCACCTAAAAACAGTGCCTCTATCACCAATTATCTACAAACACACTGTTGATCACAAATACCATCTCAATTACTCTCACTCAAAGTAAAATGTATGACAGCTAGATGCAGATGTCTGAAGGAAGATTTTAAAATATTACGTATCATTTTCGTGGAAGTGCGAATTTTGTACTTTCTACGTATATCGCCTCAAAATAATATCAGACTAGCTGACTTCGTTCGCATAACATTCAAAGAAGATCCTAGATATCCATTAAGAGTGTCGGCCAGCCTTGAAAAAAATATTCGTACGTTGTCATCCAGAGAAAAAAAAAAGGTGCCTTCTCCAAACTTTCTAAGGTGTTAAAATTACTGTATGTAGAGACCTTTTCCAAAACATCTCTATTCAAAAGACTTTTCCTTCTTGACTCGTCACAGGAAGCTACTTCTTGCGGAAAGATGAATCACCGTTGGTAGGGAATCTGAAATGGAAAGATTGAAAATGAAAAGATTGTTTATATCGAGAATAACTACTGTAATAAGGAATCAACAAAATATTTTTATAAATCAAACTAACTTTTACCACGTTTTAAAAATTTCTAAAATATCAAGTAACTTTGCAAATTCTTTGAGGATCAGCTAAGTCTTTTAGGTAGCTTTCATTACAAAAAGTAAAAAGCTGCCTATTGCAGCTGTTCGGAGGAAAGCAATTCCAAAAAATGTTGATATATTTTCACCGATCAAGAACCCCAGACCCCATAACCACCCTCCGTTCAAATGTTGATTTATATGTGTATATATATATATATATATATATGACATATGTCATGCTGTAACTTTTATTTTTTAATCGATTTGGAGGCGAGTGAGTATTCGTATAGGATATACCAAGATCTCGACAGAGCTCGTTGGCCAGCTTCATCCACCATCTTGTTTCAAAATGGAGACCAGTTAAGAAAATTTTAAATTTTATAAATTTAAAAAGATGTACAAAAAATTATGAATTGAAACAAATGTTTCCGTTAAGAGCCTACACTAGTTATGTGAAAAAACGCTCAAGCTATTAAGTGTATAGGAAGTTTCTTGGCAGATTTCTCGTTCGCATTTTAATATTTTTAAATGATTTTTTGTATAGTATAGCTGATTTCGATCTCTAACGTTGTCATTTTTTACTTTTTTCATTTTAGTTAGTTTTTTTATAAGCGGGCATTATAAATTTTGGAACCAGAAACTGGTTCTGAAAGTGAAAGTATCCTTATATAAAAAAACTGGAACCGAAATCGAAAAAGTAAAAACTAACAACGTTAGAGATCGACCTCAGCTATCCTATGCAAAATAAAACATCATTTAAAAATATTAAAATGAAAGCGAGAAATCTGCCAAGAACCTTCCCCATATATTTAACATTAGCTTGCGCGTTTTTTCGCACGACTGATGTAGGCTCTTAAGTGTTAGATCGTAATACAAGGATTCCGAATCATTTTTTGTTTCGGCTTTATCTTAAAAAATGACTGAGATTGGCAGTTTGTATTTCTAGGGCGGCTGACATCTTGAAACAATCTTATTTTTGTTATGCTGTAACTCTCGTATGAACCGGTATGAATGTGGCTGATCATTTGTACAGGACATACCAAGGTTTCGACGGAGTTCGTTGGCCAGCTTCGTGCACCATCTTGTTTCAAAATGGCAGCCAGTTAAAATTTATTTTTTTTAATTCAAAAAGATTATATAAAAATTATAAATTGAAAAAAAAATGTTTCAGTTAAGCGTAAGTGCGTTATACAAGGATTCCATGTCATTTTTTGTTTTGGCTTTATATTAAAAAATGAGATATAGCTGTTTAAATTTCTAGGTTGGCTGATATTTTGAAACAATATGATTTTTGTTATGTTGTAACTCTCATGCGGAAATTCGCATTCAAATTACGTATCAACGAAATCCGGGATTGAATCTTCAAAAATCAATTCAGGTTCCAAGCATTTTAGCTTCGGGTGTTTGAGTAAAGTGAGTTAAATTTTTAAAAACATGGAACATGGAAGCTACATTTATCTCTCGGTACAGGCCGGAAGGACTTTTTATCAGGCGCCGAGTATTTTTACACCAAATAAATTAAGCAATTTTCAATAAAAATTTTAAATGACTATAAAGACTGATACGTTTAAGCAATTTCATTGTAAAAATATAATACAAAAAGACTTTATTTTTATGAAATTATTCGTAGAAAATATTAGTGTTCCATTGGATTAACATTAATCCTCTGGAACACCGATTATATGGAATCCATTAATCTTATAGGATTAACATTAAGAGAAGACAACGGAAATCTGTCTTATACAAATTTCCTCCATCCTCCCTCCCTTGAAGTATTTTCATGACTTTTGTAAATGTGAGCCCTTCCATCACGTCGTCGTTTAGGCTGTACGCAAACAGACAAACTGCGTTTAATATTTTAGTTTCAAACAATAATGTTCTGGAGATAACAAGGCCTACATTTGAAATAGTTCGGTCCACTCATTCGATAATCCATTGCAAATTATTTTTAGAAAAAAAAAGGAAGAAAGATTGATCATAAACCTACACAAGCAATCATGATATGTATTACAGAAACTCAACCCTTTCGCAAATAGCGTTTAATATTCTAATTCTTCAGATGTCTTTCCTATGCTCAGCGATGCTTCTGTGTAATGCGCTGATAGTGCTGTTTTCAGACTTCCTTTTAGTTTTTGGCACTTATGAAGAATAAGTAATGATCAAATTAAGCTATTCGAATAAAATCCAAATATTGTATATAGTTTTTTCACTTTATATTTACAAAATCTGAACCAATGAAAAATTCACTGCCACACAGTATAAGGCTTTCATTTTCTGGTAAGAATGGCAAGCATTATATTTTACACGATTTACGTTGTGGGAACTCTGTATCAAAAAATTTATTCTGTAAATAACTATATTGAAAGTATTTAAATGGCCTTAATTTGTAAATAAAATAATTGATTTTAAAAATTGAATTTTTATATATTTAACAATTTTGAATTTTCTTCTTTTAAAATTTTGGTATTTCACAATACAGTTTTCTTATCTTATACTCAGGATACTTTTTTCTACAAACCTAAATATCCGATTTTATGTAGATTTCGTAAGAAATACTACCTATTACATTCTACCCTAAGTTGGAATTTTTGAAACATTTTTGCAGATCTAGGCCGAACATGACTCCCAGAACCCAAAATCACCTCCAATTCAAAACTTTATCTATGTCACTTTTTTATGAACACGATAGCTCTCATCATTCTGCACAAAATTCTTACAAATCTCATCATACATAAAATCAAGGAGCATAAAATCTCGGTCAAGTTCGTTAATGGGCAAAATCGAACCAAGGGGGAGGAAAGGGGTGGCTTTGTGAAAACAGAAAACCCCCCATACTTTCTTAATTATGATACGTATCGAATCCGTTTAAAGTTATTATGACTTCTAGGGAAAGGGCCGAAAATTTATGTATGACAGATTTTTGACATCATTAAAAATGGCCCCAAGGGGGGGGGGAAGGGGGGTTTTAGAAGAAAAAAATTCACAACTTCGTCAATTCAGAAGATACCAAATCCGCTTAAATCTGTACTAATATTATAAAGTAGTAAAGATTGTTTTTTTGTTTGTTTGTAAGGGGTAATCTCTGGAACTACTGAAGCGATTTCAAAAGTGATGGTAGCAAATCAATGGTGACAATCCCTGCTCCAACATAGGCTATATTTTATAGAGGCGCCACTACCCCCAGAGGGGTGCAGAAGTGAAAAACGTTCTAAAATTGCGATTTTGTTTATACTGAAGGAGCCAGAAACATGAAATTTGGCATGGTAGTTACTTATAAGATGTAAATGCTCTCTAAGAACAAATTCTAAAAAAATTCGAACTTTAAAAGGTGTGAGATGAGCGAAAAGCGTTCTAAAAACATTCTAAATTACAATTTTTATGGAATCTCTGAAACTACAGAACCCTTTTCATAAGTGATGGTGGTAAATTGATGGTGACAACCCCTGCTCCAACTTAGGCTATATTTTACGTCGGTGCCACTAATCCCAGTTTTGTGCAGGAGCACAAAACGTTCTAAAATTGCATTTTTTTTATACTAGAGGAGCAAGAAATTTGAAATTTGGCGTTGTAGTTATTTATAAGATGTAAATGCTCTCTAAGAATAAAGTAAAAAAAAAAAAAGAAATTTAAAAAGGGTGAAATGAGAGAAAAGTGTTCTAAAAACATTCTAAATTGAAATTTCTATGGAATCTCTGGAACCACAGAACCGATTTCAAAAGTAATGGTGGCAAATTGATAGTGACAAACTCTACTCCAACATAGGCTATATTTTATGTCGGTGCCACTAAATCCGATGGAGTGCAGGAGTAAAAAATGTTCGAAAATTGAGACTTCTTTTATACTGAAGGAGCTAGAAATTTGAAATTTTGCATTGTAGTTACTTAAAAGATGTAAATGCTCTCTGAGAATAAATTTAAAAAAATTGGAAATTTAAAAAGGGTGAAATGAGCGAAAAGCGTTCTAAAATCATTCTAAATTACAATTTCTATGGAATCTCTGGAACTACAGAACCGATTTCAAAAGTTATGGTGACAATCCCTTCTCCAACATCCTCTTTAATATAAAGCTATGCGTTGTTGACGACTGGGTTTTTCGCTAATATTTGCCGCAGATTAATCTCGAAAAATGAAACATTTGAAGTTACTGAAAAAAATAATGGCTCGAAAAATATTTGTCAGAAAATTGTTAGGCAAACTGCGTTTGAAAGGTAAAAAATTGTATTTTTCTTGATATAAATTTCATCGAATAAGTATGCCATTTTTCAATTATTGAATTTCAAAAAATTACCAAATTTCACAATGGAGTACCATAGCGAAACCTTCACGCGTAAAAAGATAATAAGGGCGACGTGTCCTGACGTGTATATTGGCTATATCACGAGTCACAAATTACAGTAGCCTTATTATTCTGTTAAAATATAAAAGTGAATTATGAAATGTAAATATTTTGTTTGATTAAAGGTTCGTTAAGAAAAATTGACCAGCGTAGCGGGCGTAGCTTGCTAGTTTATTATAAATCTTCTTAATATTATCTAAAACTTTTATACTGACAAGTTTTTTATAGGACCAACCCTTACAGCAAAAAATAAAATAAAAAAACCCTGCCGGCTCTGCCTGCAAACGAGTTAGGTTTCGAAGTGGACGTTTCCAAATGCCGCATCATGGCAAAAAGGTAATTTCTTCCGCAATTTCAACAAACAGGCCTCCCATGGTCTAAGTCCTCGAAATCTACCTGAGCCTATAGGCTGAGCCGTCAGGATTTTTTGATACAAACATTAGATAAGAAAAAAATGGATGTATATGGAATAAATCTGATGAAAACTGCAAGTTTTTTTTTTTTTAAACCAAGAATTTCGAAGATGTAAAAAAAATCGATATTCAGTTATATCCTAAAGAATCTGAAGATACATTACAATTTTTTCAGACAACTTGCTCAATTATTGTAGACGCTTTATCATTTTTAATACGCAGAGGATATAGAAAAATACAAAGTGAGAAAAATCAATTTAAATATTTCATTGACACAAAAGAGATTAAATTTCCCAAAATGCATTAACCATATCACCTTTACCTATTTATCAGATCGTCAAGCACTTGAGCCACAATGTTTTGGAAAAGGTTCATTTTACGATAAACATCAGAAATTGGAAATTTTGTCATTTTTAGTTGAAATGAGAGATACTATGTCCCCTTAACGTGTAACTATTGTGACTAAAATTATTGCATAAATGTTGTGAGCAGTCTCTGCGACCACTTGATCGACAGATGGATTACATGCTGGAATAACTCAAAGGCTACTGTTTATGCAGTAAACTTAGGATCAGAATTCTCTAGCGATAGTACTAGGGCTCCTAATGAAACAAATTTCACTAGTATCTATAGTTAAACTGGAAATTACAAGTTAAACTGCGAAAATGGAAAAGAGAAAAGGCCTGAGAAACCGCTATTACGGGTTCTTAAAAAAAAGGATCTTGAGAAATTTCTACTCCAAATGGTGTTGTAAAATTCAAAATCAGGTTTTTTCGAATTTTTTTTTTCCTTCAATTCAAACTTTAACCTAAAATTAATCCGTAAACGCCCAATTTGTTTTATATTTTATTTTAAGCTACATTTTTTAGACTATCATTTAGAACGTCAGTAAACAAGAATTTCTATAATTTTGTCTCATATCAATGATAAACGCTTTTAAAACACGCCATAAAATAGAAACTAGCTTCAAAAGAAATAATATTTTCGAAAGATATATAATCTTTTTGCACGAGACACAACAGGACATTTTATCACTACGAAGAATAGGATAAAGTTTTCCTTCTGCATTTACGTACTACTGTTAGTACATACACAAAAATTATAGCACTTTGTAGGAAGAAGTTAGCAATCTATATAAGAGTTAAATGAAATATGTGCATGCACCAAGAACAAATGAAATATGTTCATGCACCAAGAACAAACGTAAAGACTAAAATACACAGGTTCCCAACGAAATGGAAGAGAGTGAGTAGGGTGTTGAGATACACGAATTAACACTAAACAACTAAGAAGATTCTTTAACTGATTATGCGGAGAAAAATGAATATGTCCTAGTTATAAGACTCTTGGTGTTAATGGGTTAAGCTTCTGCGGTACATTTAAAATACGATGGAGGAGAACTTCTAACTGATCTATACTGCTGCTACATATGTCTATTATATAACACAAACAAAATGTGTCAGCACAGCCAAAGACAAGCAAAAATATTTAAAATTTGTATATATAACAGATCTTAAAATTTTTAAATAACATTTCTTAAGTAAGACATATTTATATTGTGTGGAATTGCATATTCTATTTTAACCCTTTTCTTACAATGTAGCAACTTTCCTCTAAAAATATTAACTTTACCTGAAAAAATATATAAATAACCATTTCCATTTTTTTGCTCATAGTGCTTAAAAGTACTCAAACATTGAAATAAAATGAAAAAGACAACTGCCCAGTTAAACTAAGGGCATTGAGCTCACAGGCTATTCACACTAATTGTATATTATAATCTTTTTTCAAAGAATAATGCACCTCGAAAAATAAACAAATCGACAATATATTAAGGGTAGTATCCCCCGTCCCCCCTTATAATTAATCAATGAATTACATAGCTAATCAGAGAAGCGCCTTATTACAATGGACACCTATACAAAATTTGAAGAAAATCGGATAATTCTGCATTAAACGCCCATTTATCTAAATTAAGGGGGGAGTTAGCACCCCGTTTCCCCTTTATACTTAACCAATTAACCCCCAAAAGTAATCAGGGAAGCACCTTATCACAATGAACCTATAAATAAAATTTGAAGCAAAACAGTTATTTCTGTCAAGAGTTATCGCGTTACGTACATACATACATACGCACATACAGAACCGGCTAGCACATTAACTCTCCAGCTTTGATAGCCTGTAAGCTAACAAAGAAAACTTTGAAAGACATGCAAATTTATTACGCGAAATCCTTCTCAAATTAAGTAACATCATTTAAAATACTCTATTAAAAATATTATTTCCGTTTATTCGTAAAAATAAAAAAAAATATTGAACATGACCGAATATTTTCGGGGCAGACATGACACGCTCTTACGGCAAATTTTTAAAAATCTTTTTCTAGATGAATTTGGAGTAGATAGATCTTTTATAAGTTCACAGACAGCGAACTCCAGATACAGTTAAACTACACTTATATTTGAGATTTACGGATGTAAAAATGCATCGATTCCTAACTGCTGTGGACAAAACTGTCGCATAGATAGTGTGAGGGGTCTCTCAGACTGCTTGCTCGAAGGACTAATTTAAGGCTCGATTACCTAATAGGGTACAGTTTCGGTACTAAACTTTATGTACAGAAAAATTATAATTAAAATTCATCTATTCAGAAGTTTCTAGCGATAGTTTTCGATGGTATTGTGCTCCAAACGAAACAAAATTACATTAGAATTTAAAGTTAAACTGAAAATTACAAGTTTAACTGTGAAAGCTGAAAAAATCAGCGGTCTGCGACACCGCAAACAGAAGTTAAGCGTTTAAGACAGTATGACAAGGAGAAATAGCTGAATACGGAGATGCTCAAACAGCTAATCCAATAATTGCGGATAATGAATAATTATTAAAAATAAATTGAGGGGGTCGGGGCAAGAAAGTGCCAAGCCACATTTTTGGTAAAATAAATCTAACACTGTAATCTGTTGCTTAATATTGTAAATTATAATATCCAACATATAATTTGTTTCTAATGTGACTTGGTGGCAGCATATGCGACAGGTTTCGTTTTTGCCCCAGATGTTTATGCCCCCAATGAAAATAGCTAATTTACAAAAAAACGTAATAGTAATATCATTAAAGTAAATTACTCAGAATATCTCAAATGTTACTAAGACATTGGCTAAAAAACTTTAGGTTATATATCTTGATTTGAGTATTTGATCAAATTTTCAAATTGAAATATCTCAGAAGTTCAAAAATGTGGCTTGGCACTTTCTTGCCCCGACCCCCTCAATATTTTGCATTGACAAAATCATTAGTTCAAGGATATCTACACGGTTCAATATACAGTGAGCAGAAAAGTATTTGTACGCCAGATGAATTTGTTGCAATACATAAATAAATACAAAATTAACTACGAATGAAAATTATAAAAAAATATTTACAAAACAAATAAACATATAAAATATTTATCTTCATATTTATATTAAAATAATGACACTATAAAAAAAAGTAACATTTGTGATACCTAAAACGTATTTGCACAATAGCAGTCAGAATAAAATATAGTAAATATTCAAAAGTAAAAACAGTACTAGTATTTAGTATGCATACCCTTTGTTTCAATAACAGAGTGTAATCGTCTGGGCACTGATTTGATCAATTTGTGACACGTTTCGCTGCTTGTTTTTATCCATTCTTTCTTAAGATCTTGCTTAGGATCAGCGTTGTTAGAAAATTTCTTTTTTCATACTTGCATATCCAAAATATGTCACATTTTCAATAGGATTGAGGTCTGGTGATTGTGGTGGCGTTTGCAGTTGATTTTTTACATTATAAAGCAACCATAACCTCGTAATATTCGCCGTGTGTTTGGGATCCATTATAGTAAATGTTTAAAAATAAAAACAGTACTAGTATTTAGTATGCATACCCTTTGGTTCAATAACAGAGTGTAATCGTTTGGGCACTGATTTGATCAATTTGTGACACGTTTCGCTGCTTATTTTTATCCATTCTTCATTAAGAGCTTGCTTAAGATTAGCTTTGTAAAAAAAATTCTTTTCATGCTTGAATATTCAAATTATGCCACAAATTTTCAATATGATTGAGGTCTGGTGATTGTGGTGGAGTTTGAAATCGATTTTTTACATTATACAGCAACCATAACCTCGTAATGTTCACCTTGTGTTTGGAATCAATTATAGTAAATATTTAAAAGTAAAAAACAGTACTAGTATTCAGTATGCATACCCTTTGCTTCAATAACAGAGTGTAATTGTCTGGGCACTGATTTGATCAATTTGTGACACGTTTCGCTGCTGATGTTTAGCTATTCTTCCATAAAAGCTTAAGATCGGCTTTGTTAGAAATTCTTTTTTTTCATATTTGCATATCCAAAATATATCACAAATTGTCAATAGGATTGAGATCTGGTGATTGTGGTAGTGTTTGCAATCGATTTTTTTACATTATACAGCAACCATAACATCGGAATGTTCGCCATGTGTTTGGGATCCTTATCTTGTTGAAAATATAATATGAATCAGCAATTCCCAATTTCAGATCAGTATAAAGTAAATTATCTCGCAATATATTACTATATTGTTTGGCATTTATATTGCGTCCAATAAAGGCCATTTCGCCAACTTCATTATAAGACATGCATCCCCAAATCATTATATGACCACCCACTTGTTGTACAATTGGTTTCAAATTTTTTATCTTAACCGTATTTGACTTTCGACACATTTTTCTTTCCATTCGAGCTGAAAATATTAAACGTACTTTCATTGACGAAAAATAACATTTTTTCCAAACCTCCGATGGTTTGCTGGGACAAACTTCTTTGGCAAAAGCAAGATTTTCCTGCCTATCTGTTTCACTGATAGGTGATTTTTTCAAGATGGTCTTCCTCGAATATTTGTATCACGAAGGATATTTTCTAATAGTTTGTTGTGTAATTATTGTTTCTGATGTTGAAGAGACATCAACAGCCAATTCTCGAGCAATTAGAAAGCTGTTTTTTATAGAATCCTTTATGATGGCTTCCATTGCCTTGCATTTAGCTTTCTTGAACGCCCAGTTCGCAGCTTATTTGTTGTCGTACCAGTCTCTTTTTTTCTTCTTTATTACATAACGAAAACTAGAAAAGTTTAAATTTAATTATTTACCTATATCTCGGACCTATTTCCTGAGCTCTTGCGTTTTCCGCGCCATGGCAACAGAAACTGTCAGAATTCCCGTTCCACTTATTATATTATGTGATATCAAAGTGCGGGACTAGTCTAATTCGGGACTGATGCTAAAAATTTGCATAATATTCAAGTTTAATTGTTTTTAGGTGCGTTCGTAATTATATAAATACGTAGCACCTATTGTCGTCGCTTGGTCCGTCCGTCCGTCCGCATATAACAACGCAAAAACTACCCAACCGAATGGTTTGCAATTTAAAATATATTATCTTTGCAGAATTTTTTCGAGACATTTCAAATTTTATTAAAATCGAATCAAAACTTTAGGAGATATTAATAAAAAATATTTATTAAGAAATTTGAATTTTTTTTTTTTAAATCTGTGCTTTTTTGTTATAGAAGCTTCCGAAGTTTAATCGTCAAGCGACCGAGATACTTATTTTATTACAGAAATTAATCTGCAGACGATATAATTCATTTCACAAAATTAAAAATCAGAAAATATCTGAATATTTATGTAACTAGCTATAGTACGAACGCACCTCATTTGTCACGTTTGACGTACAATTTCCAACTTGTTTTAAACTGGCTATATTTCGCGTGAAAAAATATTTTGGGCATAAGAAAATGCTGTTTTTTTAATGAATATTATTATTTTTTATGGTAAAATGTTGGTTATTTGCATTTGTTTATTTTTTAAATAAAGTAATAGTTATAACAATGTCGTCACATTTTCCTTCTATGGTTATGAAAAAATTGAATGTGTGCAAACACTTTTTTTGCTTACGGTATCTTAGGAATATTCTTTTACAACAATACAATGTTAAGAACTTGTTGCGTTTAACTTTCCTGTAAACGCGTTATTTGCATATTGACATGTATTTATTACTGCATGCAAATACTTGATATCTAGGAGAGAGTCAATTTATATCCGGTTATATCCGATTCAATCCCTACGCTATCCACAAGATTCTCTGACCGAATGAAAAGAGGAGGGTGGCGATAACAAGGCTAACGGACAATCGTAACTGGTATGTACAGCAGACCTGTGAAAACGAAATAGTAAGCGACCGAAAAAAAATCCGTTTTAGTCTAGCTTCCGCTTTACCAGGTACATTTGTGTAGTATTACGTATGCCATCAAGACCATGAATTTTTCCCGTTTAACGCATTATTACTTTACGTACATGCTCCTTTTTTCCTAAGTTTTACTGTAATTCGCTTACCAACCAGCCTATAGTATCAGTTAACATAAGAGTGAGTAAGCGAATCTACTTATTGATCTATAAATTGTCCATATTAGCGTTACGACAGCAAGTCAACACGCATTTAGATTCTATGTCTTAGCAGTATAGCAGTGACAGCAGTAAAGTAAGTGCTTTACTGATCTAAACAAATACGTTAAGAAACAATATGATGTTAAACAATGTATCAGATCAAACGCCAAAACAGCTTGCAGTGGTTGGCAAAGCAATTTTGCGTAAGGGAGTGGCAGCAGTTTATTATTAACAGCTTTATAGAAGTCGAAAACCTAGTTAATGTTCCGATGAGAGGAAGTAGAAGTATATACAGATGTCTAATTTTGTTTTATGTTATGGTTTAAAGATTTTAGAGTATGGTCAACTAAAGGGAAATCGCTTCCGATTCTCTACGGTCAAGTGAATCTGTTTCACATCGGGCGTGTTAACTGCTTTTTAAATTTCTCCAGGTAGAGTCCTGCATCGGGTCGGGTTACCCGCTTTTACCCGCACCCGATCCGACATGAACGGTTTGGGTCGGGTTTGTGCTATTTTGTTTTGTTACGGTTCCGGTCGGGTTGACTTTTACTTTTTTTTCGGGTCGGATTCGGGTCGGTTTCGGATTGGGTTTTGACTCTTGCATGTCGGGTTTGGGTTGACCCGCTATTTCAAACAAATGTCAACAATATTTTATTAGGTTAAAAAAATTAATACAATAAGTCATCCAAAATGGGCATTCCCGAAAAGCTGACACTTCTATTTAGCAAACACTTTTCAATTCCTGACCATTATATTTTTGTACGCTAATACTTTGGAATTTTTGGCACCTAAATCTACGCACACGTAGCATGTGTATGTGTGCATAAACTATCACAAATACAATACATGTGTTTTTGTTTATATCATAAACGAAATATGTTTATTAATGTTTTTCATATTATGAGAAAAGAAAAAAGTGGTTCTTAACTGCACTGTAAACAAAGAATGACTACATTTCTTATATATACATTTTATTTTTTCTCAGACATTCATTCGTATTCAAATACGTATTTATTTTCATCTGAAACACAGTTCTGCTCAAAATTTTTGTGAATGAACAATCAGACTTGAAAAAAAACTAATAATGACTCTGAAGAATTTTTCTAGGGTGAACCCGACACGCAGAAAGGAAGTCATTCCGGACCCCAACCCCCCCCTCAGAAAAAATTAGAAATAACCCGATCCGATGCAGGACTATATTCGACGATCTCCAGATGTCCGCTATTCAGAGGTTTCACTATATTTGAGAATATTAAAGAATATAGTTTTGACTATATAAAATTGGTATTAGAGATATAATTATACATTACTTTTCATAATAGCATTAAAACATGATTTATTGTCAGTTCATTGCGGGTTCGGGTCGGGTTGCGGATTGAAGTATTTCGGGTTCGGGTTGAAGTGTACCGGATTCGGGTCGGATTGCGGGTCAAGGAATGTTTTTTGTCGAGTTCGGATGGGATTGCGGGTTGATTTCAAATGGAAGTTGCGGGTTTCGGTTGTGTACAAACCGACCTCTGCAGGACTAACTTCAGGCAAAGAGAATTTAAAGATTCAAAATTTAAATTTGTCTTAGCGAAATCATACAATAATGTTTGAGGCACTCATCTTAGATTTTCCTATAAAACATTTCAAAATGTCAAATTGTGGAAGTTACATAATATGTCATAAATATTTAACTTTTCATGAATTATTAAAAAGGTAATTTTCTGTAACTTCTGTGTACAGAAAAGAATATGAAAATACAAAATTACAACAGCAACAATATTTATCATTTTAAAAATGTATTGTTTCACATTAAGTACTATTCTGACATGCGAATGTTTGATACAGAATAAATTAGCCACTTGTGAAGAAGGTTTATTAAAAAAAAAAAAAAACAGTACTCACTCATATGTCTGACTACTCAGACATGGCTAAATTTGATTACAATTATCCAGTGCATAAAGTGCAGTAAAGAAACAATTTCCGATTGAGGAGTTCCGATTGAGCCTTTTATGCCTTTTTTTGGAAACCACTCTCAGTACCTATGCAACAATTTCTGTGACAATAGTTAAGGGGTTAACCAAGATAAATTATCAACATAAATAAATCACAAAAACCATTTTCAACAATTTTCATTTTATTTTTCAGTCCCAAATAACCCCTCCCCCCCGCCCCCAAAATCCTGAGAATCATTCTGCAAGACTTTTAAAACAGTTATACATATTTCGCAATTTCTATCATTTTCGCTGATATACATGCCCGGATAATATAAACATGTTTCTTTTTATTAATAAACAGAAGTAAACACATAAAATTATAATAATAAAATTATTTACATGTTTTCGCCTTCATTTCCGTTTAAATTTTGAATTTCAGAATCTTAATCTTGTGTATTTTCCAAGTTTGCACAGCCAATTTTCCTTTGCTGTTATAGAAAAATGCCGCATTTATGAGACACAAAATACAATGTTTTAAGGCTACAATTCTAAAAGAAGTTAGAGAGAACTTCTATTTTAAGATAATTTCAATTTGTATGAGACAGAAACACTAAAGATCAGAGAAACTTTAACTGAGAAACAGATTTCTTAGTCCAAGTACTTACCAATCGCCATTACATTACATACCTTACTGAAGCAATCTTATAAATTTGATAGCTGTTTTAGCTCCCGTGAGAGATAGAAAGTGAATTATTTTTTCCAGTTTAACCCTTAACTGCAATTAGCAGTCACAGAACGTTGCTTTCTTTTTTAATTTCACAGTTTAACATATAATTTCCAGTTTAACTCTATATACCAGTGAAGTTTTGTTTAGTTTAGAACCCCTTAGTAGAATACGTCAGGTCTCAGTAGGGCATATTTATCTAAATATGTATTTATGAATTCATTTCTGTATTCGAAGGTATTGAAAATGTAATTTTTTGTGTTAGTACGAGAAAAGGAGGGGCACTTGGAATGAATACCAGAGCTTCCATTTCGCTTAATCGGGATCTGATATGTGTTACGAGAAGGTCGATTGAAACAGTTATCCTTTAGAATAAACATTTACCACATTTTTACTTCACTATTTTCGGATCATTTCAGTTATACTTGGGAAGATTGGGAGGGGGTGAAATCTAGTAAATTATTAATAGGGTTAATATTGCAATATACTCGTCGGGGGCAGGGGGCGGATAATATTTCATGTTGCTGTTAACAGTCTCACACTTTTTTTTCCATTTTTTCACAGTTTAATTTCTAATTTTCTGTTTAACTTTAGATACCAGTGAAGTTCTGTTTCGTTTAGAACCTTATTTCGATACGATAGTCAGGCCCGGAAGGGCATATGTATCTAAATATGTATTTATATATTCATTTCGATATTCGAAGGTATCGAAAATGTAATTTTTTTGTCAGTACGAGAAAAGGGGGGGGGGGGGTGCTCTTCGAGTGAATAACAGAGCTTCCGTTTCGCATAATCGACCTCTGATGTGTGTTACGAGAAGGTCGATTGAAATAGTTATCCTTTACAATAAACATTTACGTATGCTGCACCATTTTCTGATTAGTCCAGTTATAGTTGGGAAGATTGGGAGGGGGTAAAATCTAGTAACTCATTAAAATAGTTAATATTGCTATATACTCGTCGGGGGCAGGGGGCGGATAATAATTCATGTTGCTGTTAGCAGTCTCACAGACCACTGCTTTTTTTCTTTTTCACAGTTAAATTTATAAATTTCTGTTTAACCTTAGATACCAGTGAAGTTCTGTTTCATTTCGTTTAGAACTTTAGTACAATACGATAGTCAGACCCAATAGGGCATATTTATCTAAATATGTATTTGTATATTAATTTATGTATTCGAAAGTATCGAAAATGTCATTTTTTGTGTCAGTACGAGAAAAGGAGGGGCGCTCCGAATGAATACCAGAGCCTTCACTGGGCTTAATCCGGCTATGATAGGTGTTGCGAGAAGGTTGAAATAGTTACCAGTTATACCTGGAAAGGTTGGGAAGGGAGTGAAATCTAGCAACTTAATGAAAAGGATTACTATTGCAATATACTCGTCGGGGGCAGGGATCGGATAATATTTCATGTTGTTAGCAGTCTCACAGACCGCTGCTTTTTTTCATTTTTCACAGTTTAATTTCTAATTTTCTGTTTAACTTTAGATGTCAATGAAGTTCTGCTTCGTTTAGAACCATAGTACAATGCAATAGTCAGGCCCGGTACGGCATATTCATTTAAATATGTATTTATATATTCATTTCTGTATTCGGAAGTATCGAAAATATGATTTTTGTGTTAGTACGAGAAAAGGAGGGGCGCTTCGAATGAATACCAGAGCCTCCATTGGGCTTAATTGGGCTACGATATGTGTTACGAGAAGGTCGATTGAAATAGGTATCCTTTAGAATAAACATTGACGTATGCTTTACTATTTTCTGATCATTCCAGTTATACTTGGTGAAGATTTAGGAAGGGGTAAAATCTAGTAACTCATTAACCCTTAACTGCTGTGACAAAAATTGTCGCATAATTACTGTGAGTGAATTACTGAGACTGAATAATCGAAGGATGAATAAATGGCATGATTAACTCAGGGGATACTGTTTATTTATTAAACTTTATATACGGCACTATTGTAACCTATTAAGAAGTCTTTAGCAATAGTCCTAGGGCTCCAAATGAAACAAAATTTCATTAGTATCTAGTTAAACTAGTGCTTCCTATTAAACGTTTATACGAGTATACGTATAAAATGTATTATACGGGTTTCTAATTTTCAGTACGTATGATACGGTCAAAGCGGTTATACGTATTATAGGAAACAGTATAAACGGTACATCGTATATACGGATCTTATCCCAACTGTTAAACTCATAATCGTTTAAACGGTTTTCGTTCATTGTCTGGAAAAATATTTTCTTCTGCTGGTTAGTAGATCACAGACATTGAGAAACACTCGCTGGAGTCCTGCATTCTCGCGCGGTTTGCCGGGGCCATAATGATTCCTTGATCAAAAAACCACGATGACCGCGAGTTTACCTGCGAGGTACCTGTGCAGGTAGGTGATACTTGAAAAAAAAATGAAAAAATTTTTTCTTTAATTTAGATTATGTTTGTTTTTTCCTCAAAACTAAACGATTAATTATGAAATGTTTCACTATGGGTAGTTTCGAAGCTACCTTTAGCAGGTCTTTAACACCCACACATAGCTTCTTTTGATTTATGGCGTGGACACTTCTCGCGAATCATTTTTTGCATGCGGCCGCTGCACACAGACTTACATTGATGAAAAAAATCTTGTGCGGATAAATATACTAAAAATATCAACGTTTGACACACAATAACATCGTGTAATAAACAGACGCACGTTTCATGAGTATCCTGGACTCATTTCCTCAGTGTAAATAAACTTAAACCCTATTGTATCCCCCCCAAAGACATGAAAATGAATCCAAAAACCCAAATGAAAAAAGATTAGATTTAGACTTCTTTGAGGCAGTTTATATTCATAAATTTGGTAACTCCCTGGTTAATGATTTTTCAAGTGTACCGTACATCTCACCTTTCTGGGTTGAGTTACTTTGTCATAGTGAATCCTCTACCACCAACCAACCGACTTAATCAGATTGGAGGAGTTTCTCGGTGTGTTGTTGTTTTTCATTTGGGTTTTTGGATTCATTTTCATGTCTTTGGGGGGATACAATAGGGTTTAAGTTTATTTACACTGAGGAAATGAGTCCAGGATACTCATGAAACGTGCGTCTGTTTATTACACGATGTTATTGTGTGTCAAACGTTGATATTTTTAGTAGACTTACATTGACTTTACATTTTATAGTGAGATTGACTAATCCAACTACTGGGAAGTTTCGTAATGCTACTTTTATTGTATTTATTTTTTTTTCTATATTTAAAATATTTTGAAAATACGAGGCAGTCATTTTTAGTACTTGTGATTGTGTTCTAAAACATGCAGTGACGATTATTTGTCAGGCTATGAGTAATCTAAATTTATAGTTACTTCACACAAAATAAGATTAGTCAAGATTAACAATAATTCTTAAACTTAATGCCCATAGACTTTGTATAAAAGTACCATAAGTGTCATTATTAAAAAAACTTGTGTTATTCATTAACACAGAGTAGAAAACATTAGCATAGCGGAAAGAATAACTTTTGCGCCTGAATGTAATATTGAGTGTACACACACCAAAATAAAGAATTTTTTTTAATAAAAAAAACATTGTTAACAAGGACTGGCGATAAATCTAAAATATGTATGTTTTCATTCTTTGCTCGAATTTTTTTTAATTTCGTTATATGCTTACATTAATCGTTGAATACAAATTTTATACATTATATACTTTTGACACAAAATATAAAATAATGCAAACGGGTTATCTGATCTCAATACTGCGAGTTAAACCAAAAATTTAAATAAATTCAAAGGAAAATTTACGAACTATCTTTGCAATTCATGGCAATAACTTTTGATTTTAAATCAAAAACACTAACATATAACAATTTCGGGATTCAAACAACTGCATTTTAAGGTTACTATGTTACCTGTAGCTGAAAAGTCTCGTTCAGAACTTGCTGAAGAAGACGGAATGCAGAGATACTTCGTAGAGCTGCTAATCCAGTGTACGTATGTTCGAGACTGTTCCACCATTCAAAAGGGTTTAAGTCAAGTCGAAGCTGCGGTTCAGTCAGATAGTTTTCAAACTCAATATTGACATATACGGAAGAAGACACAGTCTGCTGAAATAAAAACTCAAGAGCTGATTTTCCTGAAAAAGCTTCCAATTGTTCTGCTGCCGATGTGTTGTCCCATTGGCGACGGTGTTGACTTATCAATAGTGACTTGACGTGTTCTTGGATGGTCTGTCGCGCTGCTGACGGTTCATCCTCTAAATCTTTGAATCGTGTGTCCAGGAATGAGTACACTTGACAAGCATTCGCAACAGAAGTGTTTTTACAGTCTAGCTTAAATCTATCTTTTAACTCTAATCGTACAAACACTTATTTTTTGGCCCATTATCATTGTGTTTCATGTAATTACTTATTACTGTACTGACAATTGGGCGAACCATTGACACGGGTGAGTGGCTGTCACCACAAAGCTGACGTAGCCATTTCAAATCGTTTAGGAAGTTTTAATAGTTCTGCAATTCGTATGCACTCCTCTTCCATAATTTATAATTTTTTAGCTAAAATAGTTCAGGTAAGAAACCGATCAGCTAGAACATTGGCGATAGGGATTCAGTTAGCAAGAACGCGTTCCATTTTTTTAAGCTCAGAGTTTCACCGTGTTTTGACACTTTGAGTTAATTTAAGTTTATGCATATTTAGTTGCTTTTGTTTCTCTTGCAATGCTGTTGAAGCTACGTTAGAATGGAGAAAGTGTCCCACCAACATTCCAATCTTTTCGCTCAACTCTTGAATTAACGGATCATTGAGAGCTTTATTAGTAACAAGCTGAATAGTGTGTGCCGCACCAGTCAGATTTTCCTTATAAAACACGTTGTTAATTTTTTGTACAGCATTTGCAATATTGTTTGCGTTATCGGTCAAAACTGCTGACATCTTTTCTTCAATATATCATCTTGTAATAATTTTCTCCATTGTATCACTGAAATTTTCAGATGTGTCGTTCTTCCATTAGCTGAGTTAAGAGTGTATAAGATTTCGGTGTCCAGTTCTTATCGATGATGTGGGAAGTTACAGTCAAGTACGATTGTTGAGTCCGGGATGGCAAACAATCGGACGTGCAGGCAACTTATGCTGCGAAACCAAATTGCTTTTTAACTTGACCCCTCACATTATCTTCTAACATTCTCAGTCTCTTCTTTAATGCCTCTTTGCAAATTTTATAATTCGGCTGCAACAGTCCCACAAACTGAATAAAAGCCGGTTTTGACACTAATGACAAAGGCAGCATACAACAGCTAATCAATTTAGCCAATGCTAGATGTATCTCTTCTGATCTTTGGGGACCAAAAGAAAATTTACGAAAAGAATTACAAGGTCTTTTCCTAATATGAACGGAAGAGGTAGATGGTTCCATCATTTCTCTGCTGAAATGAGCAGTAGATTCATCGGCTGCATAACGTGTTGTTTCTACACTACTAAAGGATGATCTTGCAGTGGCGGTACCTGCGTGCATCGATGGTGGGCTGTCGTTTTCCAATGTATCATTGACCTCTTGAGTAAATCTGCAAAAATAGACGAAAAATATTTTAGAATTACAATTTACAATTCTATTGTGCACGCTGCTATTCATGAAACAGTTTATAGTATGGATATAATATATAGATTGCCAGGATTGTTGCAGACCTGTGGACTGAATCTGCGAGTTTTACTTATTTATTTTATTTTTTTAGTAGAAATCAAGCTAAAATGAAAATAGTATGCTTGTTATGATGTATAATTAGAACTCAAAAGCACAAAAATAAAGCTTGGAAAGTGACACACTTTGCGCAAGGAGGTATTTAAAGTGTGAGTAATCCATTCTCATGTTATCTATTTAATGACAAAAATCAGCGTGTTTTACACACAATGCACGGAGGTTGAGGTCCAAAATGATCTAAAATTTAACGCAGATGTTTAGTGGATTATGTTTATCTTGATCTAACTTCCCTTTCAAGGAGGTCACTCCGTAAATAAACAGTTCCATTTGGAACAACCACCAGTGTTGCCAGTAGGTTACATTTTAAAACTTCAGATTTATTGATCGCCACCACTGTTTTGAAGTAGCAATATTCGCCTTATTTAATGACAGATTAAATAATGCGAGAATAAAACCAATTACACTAATTAAAAAAAAAGAAAACTGCCCAGTTAAACTGAGGGCATTGAGCTCACAGGCTATTCACAGTAATTGTATATTATACTCTTATTTCAAAGAATTTGAAATATGCCCCTCGAAAAATAAAGAAATCAACAATATATTAAGGGGGGCGTCATCCCCCCGTTACCCCCCTCATAGTTAACTAATGAACCCCTTAAACTAATCAGGGAAGTCTAATTACAATGAATATATATAAAAAATTTGAAGAAAATCGGATAATTCTGCATGAAAAACCCATTTATCTAAATCAAGGGGGATTAGCCCCCCTTTCCCCCTTTATACTTAACCAATGAATCCCCAAAACTATTCAGAGAAGCGCATTATCACCTAAATTAGGGGGTTATCCCCCCTTTCCCCCCTCTATACTTAACCAATGAACCCCCAAAAGTATTGACAGAAACGCATTATCAAAATGAACCTATATACAAAATCTGAAGAAAATCGGATAATTCTGCATGAAAAACTCATTTATCTAAATTAGGGGGGGGTTATCCCCTATTTCCCCCTTAATACTTAACCAATGAACCCCCAAAACTATTGACAGAAACACATTATCAAAATGAACCTATATACAAAATTTGAAGAAAATGGGATAATTCTGCATGAAAAACCCATTTATCTAAATCATGGGGGGTTAGCCCCCGTTTTCCCCCTTTATGCTTAACCAATGAACCTCCAAAACTAATCAGGGAAGCGCCTTATCACAAGGAACCTATAAACAAAATTTAAAGTAAAACGGTTAGTTCTATCAAGAGTTATCACGTTACGTACATACAGAACCGGCGGGCACATAAGCTCTCAGGCTTTGATAGCCTGAGAGCTGAAAAAGAGCCTACTAGAAACACTGACAACCACACTTCACGCTAAATGAGAATGCAAAGGAGGGGGAATACTCCTCTGCTATACACCGAGCCGAAGTCCGAATTATTTTGTTGCTGAGATATCAAGCTTTAACAAAACACCTAGAGGAGTATAGAAAGAGTGTACAAAGCATAAACGCGACAAAGTGACCACTCCGCAGTTTTTTAGATCTTTATCGTCTGGAGGTGTGGAGAGAGATTTGTTTAGTCGCAGAAAGAGACGCAGTTTGATTTCACTGAACAGTTTGGATGTAAATGTTTCTGACAAACAAAATATTGTACGTTACTGGAAAATATATTTACTGGTAGCATATAGTCCTTTTCTATATTCACACTTCACTGTTCTCTGCCTATTTATTTATGTCTTCATAATTATTTGTATTTTGACCAAATGATTCCTCATTACTTTGATTAAAGTGTTTGATTAAAGAATCTTTCATTTAAGAAAGAAATACATCTGTAATTTTTCTGCCCTGAAACTCCTCTATTTACAAGCATATGTTTCCAACTTACTGGTATCTTGTAAAACTTACATTGCTTATTAGTTAATTTGCTTTCATTTTAAATTTCACGCGTTGCTTATAGTCTACTTTATTTTTTTAAATTGTTTGTTCTATGCACGTACAAATATCAAATAACTGCTACGTCCTGTGTACGTAAAAATTAATCTAAAAAAATTGTGCTAGAAATGTTTAACTAATTAGTTAGTTAAATGCTGCTAAACTAACTGTATAACCAAGCAACCTGCAAAACTTTTCTATCTACTGGCGTTTGCATGTCTCTATGTCAACTGCCCGATTTCGCCCTTGCCTTAAGCTTTTTTTTTTAGCTGATGTATTAGAAACACTAACTTTTTGTTAAGCAATGGTTAAAACATTTTTCATTTAACTGAGTGATGTTTCAAACTATCACCATACTGTGTAGATTGATCTCAGTGACTAAGCTCAGTAAATGCTTAACCTTTAGGCTGACTAGACTTTCAAGCGCATGGCTCACGTTTATCTGGTTCTTAAACCTATCTAAGTAAACAAGGCCGTACCTAAGAAGCTCCCCCCTTTCCCCCATAAAACTTAGGACTTTTTGAGCAATAAAATTTATTCTGTATATATGTTATTTCAAAAATTTTGGACCCCTTTCTCCCTTACGATTTCATACCTTATACCTAAACGCGCCCTCCCCCGCCCGAAATGACATTGTTATCATTATTTTAAAAAACTTTTTATATTTACATTTTTTTAAACTTTTTTCTTTTAATACGTTTGTTGTGATATACAGATGTGGTTATATAGTGAAGCACCGTTTATAAGTTTTTTAAAGAACGTGTCAAAAATCGCATAACCAAAATAACGTATAACTGAATATTCATTTTTGTACACTAATACATAACCAATGTTTATTATTATATTTTATTTTCCTATTAAACTTTAAAAAGATATTTTTACCTATACTACTAAAGTCATTTTAAACTGAATTTTAAAATAATTTAAATGTAATAGTGATCTTTCTCCAATGCAAATGTTTTTAAACCAAACTTGTCTAAATATATCTTTATTAATAAAATATAATTCAATATTTTAACTAAGTATCTATCTTAAATATGACAATAAGAAATTGTTAGAAAAGTATAAGAAAAGCATAGAATCTGAATTAGAAAACTGAACTTTCAAACAGTGTTTTTAAGTAAGAAGAAATTAAAATGAGAAAATTTGCTACAAAAAATGATAACGATATCAATACACGACACTTAACCCCCCCCCCCTTTCCTCTTGGAGATATCTTACGAAATCAAGTGCCTGGTAACTCCTCCTAAAATAATTATGGTATATTAAAAGTTGAGCAAAAAGTTCTGGGAAATTTTTAATCCGATAGTTACCAGAATTTGTGTCATATGTAGGAGTACTAGTGGTATATCTATAGGAGTCCAGACGTGGCTTCATCCGATTATGGCCTCTTTCTATAAATGCAACATTTTTTCAAAGGCCGTCGATTTGAATCCTTTAATAAAGTTTAAGCATGTCATGAGTTTTTAGATTCCAAGGAGCCGCCATGGTACTTCCAGTGAATCCGGAATCTGGCAGAATGGTGGCATAAAGGGAACAGATGTGGAATCCCTGGTCACAGAACTTTGGCGACTTTTGCTTTGGCGCGCCTCTCAGAATCGCTAAAACAACTAAATCCATCAATTTAACTACTGCCGTGTTACCATAACAGAAATCATAGTCCCTAAAATTTGGCGACGTTTTTCCTTTTTTTAAGCGATTAAAAAATAAAAAATCCGTGACCAGGGATTCCACATCATAGCCGCAGAGAGTTGTAGACTATGATGGTCTCTACTTTGAAGAATAGTCCTTGTGGCTTTTGTTAATTTGCGCATAACAACGAAACTTTCACAAATTTCCCAGAACTTTTTGTCCACTGAGTATATGCACATCACCTAATTTATGTGGTATAAATAATGCAACAATCTCAATTAAGATTTAAACTAAACTAATAATTATTAAATTATCATTTAATTAATAATAGATTGTACTATTTTTTAAATATACAAACAGCCAAAATTCACTTAAACCAAAGTATCCCCCCTACCGAAATATTTTTCTGCCTCCGTCCTTGAAATTAAATGTAATTGCTGCTGCGGTTAACCCGTTTTTCAAGCTTGATACAGCCCTAGCAACAGGAACGTGTTTATGAATAAAAATTTCACGTCACATGAAGCCATTACACAATTAAGTGGATGTAAGGTATTTTTCTTAACAATATATAATGAATTTGAAGTAGAGTAGAGATTATTACCCAGTAACAAAGTAAAACCAGAAACTAAATTTTTGCTAAATTATGAACTGCAATTACAATTACCGGCTATAGGGCGGACGGGGATATCAGCTTTATGAGTTTTTGATAAGGCCTTAAACATACCACATGCAGCATGAGATGAAGTTAAATGTTAGGTAGATTTCGTATGAAATACTACCTATTACATTCTCCCCTAAGTTGGAATTTTTGAAAACATTTTGCATATCTACGCCGATCATGACTCTCAGAACCCAAAACCACCCCCAGTTCAAAACTTTATCCATCTATGTCACTTTTTTATGGACACGATAACGTCAATAATTCTGCACAAATATCTTCCAAACTGATACATAAAATCAAGGGGCATAAAATCTCGGTCAAGTTCATTAATGGGCAAAATCGAACCAAGGAGTGGGGAATGGGGGCTTTGTGAAAACAAAAACCCCATAATTTTTATGTATGTACCCAATAAACTAGGATACGTATCGAATCCGTTTAAAGCTATTACTTCTAGGGAAAGGGCCAAAAATTTATGTATGACAGATATTTGATATCATTAAAAATGGCCCCAAGGGGGGGAGGGGAGGGGGGTTTAGAAGAAAAAAATGCCTAACTTCTTCAACTCACAAGATATCAAATCCGCTTGAGTTTATTATAAATCCTCTTAATATCATCTAAAACTTTTATATTGACAAGCTTTTTATAGAACCAACCCTTATAGCAAAAAATCCCTGCCGGCTCCACCTGCAAACAACTTAGCTTTCGAACTGGGCGTTTCCTACTGCCGAATTATGGCAAAAAGTTAATTTCTTCCGCAATTCACAACAAACAGGCGCCCCAAAGTCTGCGACTTATAAATCTACCTGTGACTGTAGGCCGAACCGTCAGGGATTTTTTTTAATGGAGGCCGATATAAGAGGGCTTGATTTAATGGATTTTTATTAAATCTTAAGTCAATCTCTATTTGTAGGATTTTATTTTATTTCGACGTTGGGGTTAACATGTAAATGTTACATGTGAATTAACCCTTGACTGCTGTTAGTGGTTTCACAGGCCGCTGATTTTTTTCAATCTCCGAAGTTTAACTTGTTACTTTCAGTTTAACTATAGATACTAATATAATTTTGTTTCGTTCGGAGTTCTAGTATAGTCTACTACTTCTGAAAATGTGAAGTTTAATTAAAGTAGTCCTGTACATAAAGTTTATTACAGAAACATTATCATATGAGTTAATCTAGCCTTTTATTCATCATTAGATCAAGCGGTCTCAGAGACTCCTCACAGTAACTATTTGACATTTTTTGTCACAGTACTTAAGGGTTAACCCTTTCTATATATAATGTTCTGCCCATCACTATAAACTGTCAACACCTGTACGCCTTATAAAGGATAATATGAGATTGCATTTTAAGTTGTAATTATTTTCCAAGAATTTCATGTTTTAAACGTCGTGTGGTTTTATTATTCAATGCAAGGTATGTTTATGTAAAAAAGAAACTACTAGACTTACCGGTTTTCCTGGGTCCTTGATTTGTTGTTTAAAAAGGGGTTTAAACGATGAATCCATTATAAATGGCTGCTGGACCTGTCGTTCCACTAGTTGCACAAAACGAGTTTTTTGCGAAATCGTCTTTACATAACTGGCAATATGCTCTGTCATTTCTTTTTTCGGCGTAGTGCAACACGCAACTTTTCTTGCTCATATTATATTACTTTCCGACGTAGTATTGCTCTTCTTAGTGTTGAACACTACACCAATAACGTAAAGACTACGCAACTGGTCTTACGTATGTCTTCTTTATAACGAGATACTTATACTATGCCCATGAACAGTGAAATAGATAAGGACTTCTAACGAAATAGCTTTTCGTTCGAGAGGAAAGAAAACCGTTCTCAAGAATATTTTACAATAGGTGGCGTTTGTGTAGGACAGTCTATACATCACCAGTTCGTCTGCGTGGCATTGCAATACGAAACATTGTTAGTGACAGTTTTGGTCTGTTGTTTGTAGGTGGCGCTACCTTAGCAGGATGCTCACCGGCGGCGCAGAATCGTGCGCGTAACTGCCGTTAAGTTTGAAAGTCGCGACACGATATTAACGCTATTTCGTTAAAAGTCATTATCTAATTCTATATTCATGACAATGTCAATGTTTTATTACAGTAAAATGTCGCTATGGGACCCCATCATCGAAAACGTCACAGTGTTACATGACACAATACCATACCTTGTTTATTTTTCAAGCAACCATTATGAGAACATATTTGAAGAATCATAATGACAAATTTTAGAAATATAAAACATTTTATACTTTTTCCAGCAAGTTTATATAACATTTCATCACTCAATTTAATGAAAATTAGACGTAACATAAATTAAAATATTTCTATGAAAAAAATAATAAGATCCTACATATGAAACATATTATGCAGACAGCTACTGTAACGCCCTCGATTTCCAGCATATGTTCTCCGTTCATGACGCAAGACTGGTGAGGTTCATTGGTATTAAAAATAAATACGTCTAAGTAAATATACGTATACGTGAATTATACGATTAACCGATATACGCTTATACGTATCTGGATACATTTAAGCGTATGTTTTAAGGTATGCGTATTTCATATGTACGCATTATACGTCCATACGTATATTGTCTAAACGTATAACTGAAATACGTATCGCGTCGGGAGCACTAAGTTAAACTGAAAATTACAAGTTAAATTTTAAAAATTGAAAAAAGCAGCGGTCTGAGAAACCGCTAACAATAGTCAAGGGTTAATATTTCAATATACTCGTCGGGGGCAGAAAGAGGACAATATTGCATGTAAAAATGTTCATATAGTTAATCCTTAAGGGAACAGTGGATGTTAAAATTTATTTTTAGTTTTTATCACAGAGATATAAAATTTTGTTTATATATACATTTCACTATAAGTTTATACAATACCTTAAAAATTTTGCAATCTTATTATAAATTTATCTTATATATTATCTTATTTTTAAAATTTTAAAATTTATAAATAAATTTTAAAATGCTCCCTGCGTCTTAATTTTTGAGATATTTCTTTGATTTTAATTGCATTTAATTTTTTAAAAATTGTATTACAAACAAATGTGTATCAATTATTTGATTCTTTGAATATTTAAATTTTGAGACATATTTTTCTGAATTGCATCTCGATTTTCATCAAAATTTTGCCTTTTAATAAGTTATACATGAAATTTAATTACATTAATTAAGTTAAATTGTAAAATCCATACACAGTTTCTTTGTAAACAGTATCAGGGTTCCTCCTTATCAATTTTAAGGAATTTCAACAAAAAATAAGATGTATAGAGGATTTTAAAAATCTAAAAACCTTAAAAATCTCTTTTGAGAAAAACAGATTTAAAGTTTATTACTACAACGGTAGTTTGTTTGTATGCACAATTCAAACGCTTTCAGCTTTGCGAAAAATCGTCAAAACTGCATGCAGTTTTTCGCAATTGGTTCAGTACAAAATAGAGAATAAAATACATACAAATATAAATTTTGATTATTGGCTCAATTTTTTTCTCAAATAAAGGTCCACGGTCCCCTTAACTGCTGTTAACAGTCTGACAGATCTCTGCTTTTTAACACTTTTTAACATAGTTGAAAAGTGTTTATGAATCCGGTTTGTCTGTCTGTTTGTATGTCTGCCTGCCGTCTGTCTGTCCGTGCTCTAACTCGCGTAAATATGCTCGGATCGTCATGCTATTGATATATGTTATTGAGTGTTACTGTGACATGTTTGGTATTCAAAATGAAGTGTGTAGCACTTATAGTTTTTTTTTTTACAGGGACACTGAAAATAATTCTGTTACATTGCGGTATACGAGGAAAATCATATGCGGTTTACTTTAATGATGTTTCGCAATTTCAAACATATTCAAATTGATATATATCACTGAGGTGCCCTACAAGAGACTAATTGTAGAAAGTTCCTTTACAGGGATACTCAAAAGAATTTCTTTACATTACGGTCTATGAAAAAAACCGTTTGTAGTATATTTTAATAATGTCTCACTATTTCAAACATATTGAAATTGATATATATCACTAACGGGGATTACAAGAGGCTTACTATAGAATATTGTGAGTATAGCTTTTATCGGTCATTTACAGGGACACACAAAATAATTTGGTTACAGGGCATTGCAAAAGTTATCGAGCACATTTCCGTTTATTGTCGGAAATTGCAGAAGGGAAATTTTAAACTGTGCTACGCTTTTTCTAACTGAACTAAAATTTAGCATTCGATTTCGTATATATACAAATCTTAAGATCATATACAGGGCTGCACAAAAGAGCTCAGATATTTTTCCGAATATTGTTGGTAATTCCTGAAATTTGATTTTTAAATATGTTATGCGTTTTCAAAATTGTTTAGTTAGATACGAGTTTCCCTTATGCTTTGGTCAGTGTTTGACGTGTTTCTATGAGCTCTCATTTCGAAGTCATGTTAAGTGGTAATTATTTACTCAGCATTTTTTTTTCTTACATAATCCCATTAACTAATCATATTTAAGTATTTCAGTGTATTTTATTCTGTATTTTCGATAACATTTTCTTTGATTCTGAACTTTGTTTCTTTCCGGCAAGCTTCACGCAAATATCTAATCTTAAAGTACTTGTTTAACGATTAATTTCTTTATTAATTAGTTAAATCTTTTTGAATTCTAATTAATTAACTCTTACCCATTTAATTCTTGTCATTGAATCATTTGTTTACAGTATTTTTCAAGTTTTGATGATTTTTCTTGTTCGGTGGGCGTTTCACGGCATTTTGTTTTGATCGCCATCTTAGCTGTTGCCAGGGTTGAGCTTTTTTTAGCTGCTAACTTTTGCTAGATGTTGCGTTTTGCGTTTTGTGTTCTTCGTATTAGGCTTTCGCATGTTAGTTTGCTGTTTTCAGGTGTAACGCTGTGCTGTATTTTGCTTCTACGTCATTTCGGTAGCCTGCTTTTCTTCCTTGGTTTTTTGGGGGCTGTTGGGCAGGTTTGTGAGCAGTTTTAGGTCACGTGTTGATGGTGTATTTGCTGATTGGCTTTGATTTTGGCTGTTGGTCACGTGTTTAGTTCGCTTTTCTTGTTCTTTTGTGGGTGTCGTTTTGAGGATCCCATGCTGAGTCTGTCACATGACTGGTGATAGTTTTGGATAGTAATTTATCGTCGGTTATTAGCCTTTGTCGTTCCAATTTTCATTTTGGATCAATTTGTTTAGTGCCGACCACATTGAGGTGGCCTATATATACAACGATAGTTTGTTTTTTTGGTTAGCGCTTCTTTGTGCGTTGCCTAAACATTTCTGGTGTTTGGTAATTTTACAGTTGTTGGCATATTTTGTGGTTTTCTGAGTCTTTGACATTGTGATTAAGTGCTTTTGCGTTCCGGGTAAGTAGAGTACGTTGTTGTCAGTAGAGTCACGGGTTTTTGTGAAGTTACTTCTTGGACTGGTCTTGTTGGTAGGAGTAGTTTTAGTTTTAGTCTTGGATGGATAATTTTGATGATTTGTTGAAGGAAGCGGTAACAATGGATTTTCCGGCAGCTGTCCAACTTCTTAATTCAAGGATCTATGACATGTTTGACGTTTTGAGAGTTTGTCATGACTGGCAGCGCCAAAGTTTATGGCAACCCTTATTTTTCCTCTTCTACTACTGAGTAGGAGAGACGGGAGCAGTTGTTGGCGGGAGGCCAGAGTGACAGGTCGTATGGTGCTATGGGCACGGTATGAAAATAAAATATAGTTGGTAAAAGAACGAATAATAATATTGTAACTGCAGCTACTAGTATTCCTTATATATTTATGTGTGTCCATGTCTGTGTGATGTTTCATCGTGTTCAATAAACTGGTTTAATGCAAATTAGTTGCATTCATCTGAGCCTATAGAAATATAAAGAACCAAAAATGGGATATTAATAAAATATCGGTTCTAAATTATAAAAAGCTACGAATGTGAAAGAACCAGAAGTAAAGGGTTTTAAAGGTGCATGACACGCTCTCGTACTTCGAATCAGAGCTTGAATTTATTATTGAAGTAAGTTGCATGCTTCTCTATGTTTATTCCTGAAGTAATAAGAAAGAACTTGAGTGAATCATGTTTGAGAAATATTTTATGTTTAGAAACGATGTATTAACTGTAATATTATGAGCTTTATTTGAAACGAGATAGTATAGATATTTATAGTGTATATTTATAGTATTAGTAAATAAGTGTTATTAAATAAGTGTTGAGAGTTAAAAGCAAAATGTTTAACATTAAAGGATTAAAGAAAGAAGACTTAGTTGTTGTTGCCACGGAATTGGGCCTAAAAGTAGAGAGTGAGCACAGGATAATTGACTTAAAAGGATTAATTGAGGGAAGTGATCAGTATTCAAAAGATAGCGAATTTATAAAAGAATTTTTAAATACAACGGTGTCAGACCGCATAGAAAGAGAGAAGCGTGAGGCAGAAGTCGGGAAAGTCGACAAAGAAAAGTCTAAGACCGAACAAGATACGTTATTAGAAATTGAAAGAACTAAGCTTGAATTAGTTAAAGCTCAGATAGAAATGGCTAAAATCCAGAACGAGTATAAAAATTCTGATACAGGGGTGGATGGACCTAAGCCTAATTCGTTAGAAGCACTGATCAAAAGCGTCAAAACTTTGACTATTACAGTCCCCAGTAGGCCTGAATCAAGGAATTTATTTGTTACGTCGCTCGAGAAAGCATTCGAAATTAAAAATGTCGCAGAGGAATTAAAGGTCGAGATTTTGTTTAATTTGGTGGGTGAAAAAGCAGCGCACTTGTTAGTGTACGCAAACACGGAAGAAATGAAAGATTATCAAAAGGTTAAGGCGTTAATCATAAAAGAATTTCAACCCACACCAGAGGCCTGTCTCGAAAACTTTCTTTTTGCAAAACGATCGAGAAATGAGAATCATATGCAATTCGCGAGTAGACTTAGAGCCAATTGGGATTTCTATTGTGAATTAAGAAAAGTAAATGATTTTGACACGCTTAATGAGTTAATTGTCAGCGACAGATTATTAAGTTCACTAGATTCGGAGACGCGAAGCTATGTGAGGATAAAACAATTAGATAATTTGTTAAAACCAAGGCAAATTCGGAAGTATGTGACAATTGGTTTTCGTCAAAGGGTAGAACATTTTCGGAATTATATGATAAACCGTTAAAACCCCGCAATCGTGACGAATCAGGAACTGGAAATTACAATAATGGAAAATATATACCACCCCATGTTAGAAATAATTTCACTTTTCGTAGTGATAGAAAATCAAACGCGTCAAAAGAATGTAGACTTTGTAAACAAACGACGCATTTGCGATTTTGTCCGAATAATAGAGAAAAAGATAAAATTGGAAGTTTGCAAAATCAAACGAAAAAACATTCTTTTGTCGAAAAAAATAAACACGATGATAAAATAGTCGCCAAGGTTGAATGTTTTGGAAACGAGCCAATAAGTACGCAACCACTTCAATTTGAACATTTGTGGATAGAAGGGAAGGAAGTAAAATGTATTTTAGACAGCGCCGCAGAAATACCTGTAATAAACTCTAATCAATTACCGGATTCATTTAGAAATAATGAAAATTCAAAAATTCAGTTAATATCGGCTTTTGGAGAAAAAATAATTGCTAATCTTATGACACTACCAGTAGCTTTAAAATCCGGAGAGTCAAATTGTATATTTAACAACAGTGTAGACGTACTGTTTGCCGTTACAGATAAATTATATGGGACATGTATTATAACACCGACAGTTTACGAAATCTTACATCTGCTAGTAAAGAGGGGGGAAAGGAATGTTCTTCGGAAGATGATAGACAGAAATGTTGTTTGGCGCCAGTAAATGATACGCGATCGGAAAAGGGAAATGAAATTGAAAGAAAAGAGGGGGAAGGCAACCAACCAGAGGGGGATGATATAAATATTGAAAATTTATGCTGGCGAGGCGAAAATAAAAACGCGGAAAGAGAATTAATGATTAGTTGTATTGAAAAGAAGGATAATAATGGAGATTTGAATGCGGTTCAGAGATCGGACGCGAGTAGATACAGGGAGCAACAGAAGAGTTGCGAAACATTACAGGGAGCTTTCAAAGACGCGGAAAATGGTAAGAACGGGTTTGTTATAGTAGATAATTTGCTTTATCATAAAGAAAGAGTCACGGAGGATTTTGTTACGCAATTAGTTGTACCAAAGGTAAGGAGAGGGGCAATTTTAAAAATTGCTCATGAATCGATTTTTGCTAATCATCTCGGCATGAAAAAAACAAAAGAAAGAATTCGTTATTCATTTTATTGGCCGAATATGTCACGGGATGTAGAGGAGTATTGTAAATCTTGTAAAGACTGTCAGTTACGGAGTAGAGAAAGGGCTAGCGATCAAATACCCATTGTCCCAATTGAGAGACCGGAACTTCCGTTCGACGTTGTAAATATGGATATAATTGGAAAAATTGAACCACCTTCAGCGCGTCGACATCAATATGTAGTACGTGCGATGCATTATTAGAAATATTTATGCGAACAGGGATACCCCGCGTAATAGCGAGTCACCAGGGCAGAAATTTCGTATCAGGTTTAATACAGGAGTTTCATGCTAGGCTAGGAGCGGCTCCTAGATTTGCAACGCCAGGACATCCGCAAAGCTCGGGATTAGTGGAGCGATATAACCAGGTTCTGAAACGCATGTTACACCATATAATTCGGAGCGATTCCAAAAATTGGGATAAACACATTCCTTATTTATTATTTGCCTATAGAGAAATTCTGAATAGTATCACGGGAGTATCGCCATTCAAATTAATGTACGGAAGGGAGGCGAGGGGCCCATTAGCAGTATTGAAATCTACATGGTCAGGAGAAATACCATTACCTATAAATCTTGGAAAGAGCGCGACCGAATATCTTCAGGAGCTAAAAATTAATTTAGAAAGGGCGGCGGAGCAAGCAGCAATAGTAGCGGAAGTTAAGCAGGGCTCGTATGCGAAGTACGCTAATCGGAGAGCGATTTACAAGGAATTTAGACCAGGGGACCAGGTATATTTATTAATCCCGGATTCCACGAACAAACTTTATGCTAGGTGGACGGGACCAGCCGAAATTGTAGCACGCTGTAAGCCTGATTCTTACAAAGTAAAATTAATGAACGGGAATGTTAAGAATATTCATGTAAATAAATTAAGAAAATTTATTCCTAGGGTACGGGCGGTGGGAGTAATCTTCGAAAATGAAGAAGAGTTAGGAGAAGTCCATCCCACCCCCAATGTGAAAGATAACTCAAATTTATTTGACTTAGAAGAAGTAGATTTGAAGCATTTAGAAAATACAGAAAGAAAACAAATGTTCAATTTATTATACAAATATAAAGATTTATTTTCAAAAAAGGTACAAATAGCTAAGGTAGGCGAGCACAAAATTAGATTAAACGGCGAAGAAATGAAAAAGCCATATGTTTATAGAATTCCAGAGGCGTTGAAGCCACAAGTAGACAAACAAATCGAAGAAATGCTAGAGTTAGGGCTGATTGAAGAGAGTGATGCGGAGGCGCCACACCCGGTAGTGTGCGTGATGAAGAAAGATGGGGCCCTTCGACTGTGCGTAGACTTTAGAGCATTGAACGCAATCACAAAAACCGACGATTTTCCGATGGAAAACGCAACGGACCTTTTGTTCAATATTGGCAGGGCCAATGTAATAACTACAATCGACCTTCTAAAAGGATATTGGGCCATACAGCTGGAAGCAGAAAGCCAGGGTTTAGCATGTTTTAAGACTCACAAAGCTCAATATCGCTTCAAAGTGATGGCTTTTGGGCTCCGGAATGCAGCTGCGACCTTTCAGAGGGAAATAAATAAAGCGCTTTCCAAATATAGAAACTTTGCTAGAGCATACATCGACGATATCGCTGTTTTTTCGGAAACATGGTCTGAACATATGACGCATCTTGACACGATATTTTCAAAATTACGAGAATTACGGTTTTCAGTCAACCTAAAGAAGTGCGACTTTGCAAAATGCCAGATTAAATATTTAGGACATGTCATCGGGTCCGGCAGCCATCGAACTGACCCAGATAAAGTGGAAGCCATCAGAAAATTAGCCGTCCCACAAACAAAAAAACAACATAAGAGTGTCCTCGGTTTGTGTGATTACTACCGCGATTACCTGCCTAAGTATGCTGAAACAGCATACCCTCTGACAGAACTTACTAAAAAGAACAGTCCTGAGAAATTGTGCTGGTCGGAGGAACATGACAAAGCGTTCAACGAACTAAAGAGTGGTCTCGTTGAGGCACCTAGTCTTTATACACCCGTTGTGGGGTTAGCATTCACCATTCAATGTGACGCATCTGCAATAGGCATCGGTGCATGTCTATCTCAAAAGAAGGATGAGAGACTATATCCAGTCAGTTATGCCAGTCAAAAGCTCACCAAAACTCAACAGGCTTGGCCGACCATTGAACGGGAGGCCTATGCGGTTATCTGGAGTTTAAAGAAGGTCAAGACTTGGATTTTTGGTTCACCCGTGGAACTTATCACCGATCACAACCCACTGACTTTCGTCACCAAAAATGCTCCCCAGTCTTCCAAACTGCAGCGATGGGCTTTGGCTTTGCAGAAATATGACATTACTATTTCACACTGTCCTGGTGTTAAGTTGACGAACGCTGATGCACTGTCTAGACTGGAGACAACAGACTAATAAATTGTCTGTGGACTCTTTATGAACAATTAATGACTTTAAAAAAATAATAACTTTTTGATAATTCACTTTTGTGTATGCTGCAGCTGTAATTGAATTTCATATTAACTGTATTCTATACTCCATTTGTTATTTGTATTTAGTATTATATATTATGAAACATTAATTGTATTTTTATATTGCAGTAGCTAGCAGGAGTTTCCAGAAATGGGTCAGGATGTTTAAGTATTTTTTTTGTATTTCTTTTTATATATATTGTAGTTATTAATGTTTATTAGTAGTTTAATAGTAAAGGAGGAAGTGTATTGACAATGCCAGTCTGGATTTCAGATTGAAATAGTGGCATACCCCTTTTTCAATCTTAGGTGGGGGGTGTCATGACTGGCAGCGCCAAAGTTTATGGCAACGCTTTTTTTTCCTCTTCTACTACTGAGTAGGAGAGACGGAAGCAGTTGTTGGCGGGAGGCCAGAGTGACAGGTCGTATGGTACTGTGGGCACGGTATGAAAATAAAATATAGTTGGTAAAAGAACGAATAATAATATTGTAACTGCAGCTACTAGTATTCCTTATATATTTATGTGTGTCCATGTCTGTGTGATGTTTCATCGTGTTCAATAAACTGGTTTATTGCAAATTAGTTGCATTCTTCTGAGCCTATAGAAATATAAAGAACCAAAAATGGGATATTAATAAAATATCGGTTCTAAATTATAAAAAGCTACGAATGTGAAAGAACCAGAAGTAAAGGGTTTTAAAGGTGTATGACAGAGTTAGACTAAATAAGGTGACGCAGGTTGCTATGTCTAACTTGAAAAAGATAACAGACTAAGGAAACTATTTTGATTTTCAAAGAAAATGTTGTCTATGAGACGAAATTACAGGCCTTGACAGCAAATTACAGGGCGTATGAGGATTTGGCGTCCAAGATTACAAAACATTCTATAGGTGCAGCTGAGGAGATTCCATTACGGAGTCAGAAGCCTACTCGTCCGGATGAATTTACGGTGGTAAAAACTCCTTTGAATGAGGACCAGGACTTAGAAGTTTTGAAAAAGGAACTGAGGGACATGTGTAGAGAAGTAGAGGATGTCCCAAAGCCAAGTGACGTGGTAGTGACAAAGGCCGGGCAGGTCATCCTTAGACTGAGGGATACACAAGATTCGATGAAAATGAAGAATCAGATATCTTCCAGAGAGGAGCTGAAGAATAAGGTCAAAGTGAATATTCCTCAGAAGCGGAGGGAGCGTCTACTGATTTTGAGTGTTGAGCCGGAGGTGAATGAAGGTATGCTGAGGGGTACTTTAGACAAGTTGATCACTGATTTTCAGCTACGACAGAGTGTCTGTGGTGGTGTACTTGATAGGATAGCGGATCCTGGTCTCTATTCGAATACCAGAGAGCTGATAAGAAAGTTGATTGGCGACAGAAAGCGTGACATTCTAACTATAAGAAAGAAGCCGACTCGTGCTGGTAGGACAAACTGGATGATATATGTTGACACAGAGGTTAGAGAATTGTTACTGATACGTAAAAGGATCTGTGTTGAATTTGAACGCTACCATGTAGTAGACTTCATTCCAATAACGCGGTGCTTTAAGTGCCAGGCTTTCGGGCACCAGTCTTTTAACTGTAAAAGGGAAGAGAGATGTATGAAGTGCTCGGGACCTCACTCAGTTAGGAAATGTTCTTCGGAGCAGGCGAGATGTAGTAACTGTTATTTTTCAAATCCTGATGGCGATGTGGAACACAGAGCGGACAGTTCAGATAGTCCAGTTTTTCAAGAACATAGGAAGTCATTGTTGATAAAACGTTTATAAGGTTGCGCTAGGCTCTCTTGGTGTCAATGCGGATCTTAAAATTTTACAAATCAATCTCCATCATTGTAAACAGGCCAATGAGGCTTTAGTTGACTATGTTTCTAAACATAACATTGATATTGTTCTGGCTCAGGATCCCTACATCCTTAGGGGTGTAGCGGACCCTATTTCCCCGGACTGGCCTACTTTTCATTCTTTTAATAACACAGCTATGGTAACTATAACTAACCGGGGTTATGTGAGTATAAGTTCGCTGATCAGAGATAACGTGGTGTTTGTTAATTTTAATATGAAGAATTCTGTACTTAACATCGGTTCTCAATACTCCGCTTCCTCAGGCGATATTGAACATGATATACAATCGTGGGTGCCTTTGTTCACGGATTGTTCAAATGTGCTGATTGGTGGTGATTTCAACGTTAATCTCAAGGCCATGGGCTATGCTCGAGACGATGATAGAGCAGAAACTCTATTGGAATACTTAATTGCCAATAAGATTTCAATAATGAACGAGTCGATTGCGGAACATTCTTTTGTGCAGGGTAATCTTCGAGGTCGCCCTGATTTAACTTTAGGTGGTGACAATATTGTGTGCCTTTTGAACTCAGGGGAAGTGGATTCTTTGAACTTTTCACATAGTGACCATAGGTATATTGTCTTTTCACTTGAGTGCTCTCCTGTCATCAAGACTAGGTCTAGATATAAAGCAAAAATAAGAATTTTAATAAATTTAAAAAAGTTTTTAGGCCATTTGCTGATACTCTGTTAGAACAGCTGTTTATGGTGAACAATTATGATGATTTTGAAAATTGGATGGCAGAGTTTTATGAAAAACTTTCTTATACCTTGGAGAGATGCTTCAGAAAAGGCTATCTGAGCCATAAAGCAAATGTTTATTGGTTCACCAAAGAACTTCGTGTTGAGAGAAACAGACTCCATGCTATTTACAGATGACATGTTCGTAATCCGAACAATCAGGATTATAGAGACGCTTTCACTACTTCAAGGAATCTCTATAAAAACATGTTAGAGAGGCTAAAAAGAAATCTTGGTTCAGTTTTTGTGAAAAAACTTCTGATACATATGGAACGTTGTATAAGTGTATCAGAGGAAAAAACCTTAAATTTTCTGATCTAATTTTCACTACACTTGAGAACGCTACTGTATTTGATTCATTTGATGATGTTGCCAATAGTCTAATGAATGAACATTTTAAGATATATAGACAACCAGATGTTATTCATGAATTTAATCCTAATACAGTATACGATAATGACCCTGAATTCTCGGCTGTTACACGTCGAGAATTGTTTCACGTCTTGTCTCAACAATCAACTAGTAAGGCTCACGGCTACGATTTGATAGATGGCTTAGTGGTTAGAGAGCTTTGCCGCGGCTTCACAGTCCTGATGTGCAGATTGTATTCAAGATGCTTGGCTCTAGGTTATTTCCCGAACTGCTGGAAAAAGAAAATAGTGTTGTTTTTTCGTAAACGAAATAAACCGCTTCATTCACAGCGGGCCTACAGACCCATTACTTTGCTTCCGATTCTGGTAAAAATTTTGGAAAGACTGATTAAGACGAGGATAATCACTAAGCTGGAGTCCTTGGGCTTTCTAGCAAAGAATCAGTACGGATTTAGAGAAATCAAAAGCACGGTGAGTGCAGTCATGCAGGTCAAGAAGTATGTCAAAGAAATACTGTTGGATTACAAATATTGTGCAATGGTGTCCCTCGATGCCGAGGGCGCCTTTGATGCTATGCAATGGGCAGTTCTTGCCACACTGATCACTCAGTTACCTATAGAAAACTATTTGAAAGACATTTTAAAGAATTATATAAGTCATTGCCTTATCGGTTTTGACTATTCAAATGGTATACGATGGTTTACACCCTTTCAGGGGTAGCCGCAGGGTTCGTACCTCGGGCTCCTCCTCTGGCTATTGTAGCTGATAAAATAATCAAGACTTACAGTGTTGATCAAAGTTACATTGTGTCCTACGCAGATGATTCTGTGATCCTGGAGGGAGCAGATACGAGGGTTCGGCTAGAACATAGGATTAACAGCTGTCTTGAGAGATTCAGTGATGTGGCGGAAAATTTACATTTAAAACTAAGTCCTCAAAAATCGAAAGCCATGCTTTTTGGAAGATTTAATTTAGAAAATAGACGTCCAATATTTAAACTGAATGGTGTTTCTGTCCTATTGGAGGACTCGGTAATGTATCTTGGTTTGGTCCTTGATAGCAGATTTAATTGGTTATGTCACCGGGAATATGTTAGAGAAAGGATTCTAGAGTTTACTATTAACATGAAGAAGGTTGGCTTTAGTTATAGAGGTTTGGCAGCGCACTATCTAAAATTATGGTACATTGGTGTTATTGAAAAACAGATTTCATATGGTTACGAAGTATGGATGAATGATTTACATATCCCGGCTAAGAAAAGACTGAGTTCGTGCCTACGTTACTGTCGATTTTAAAACCTTATAGATCAACATCAACTGATGCGCTTTCTGTACTATCTGGTATATCTCCTATTTATTATAATTTGAAAAATAAGGCAGAGAAACTCGCATTTATGCAGGGCACGGGTAGTATTAAAATTGGTGACACTACGTTGAAGAATACGGATTTTATGCCACGAATGCATACCTTTGACTTTACTGAATATCTGAACATAAGGAACGTCTATTGATAAAGTTCCTTTTTCGTTTGATCCTATAATTTTCACGGATGGCTTGAAGATGAACAATGGTGTGGGCTCGGCCTTTACAGTCTTTCACAAGGGCAATTACATATATGATCATCAAGTGAAGTTAAGAAGTCTGAATTCTGTTTATCAGGACGAGTTAACGGTCCTGGATAATGCGTTACAATGGTTTGTAAATTCAGTTCATAACTCAGTTCCTATCTATTTGGATAGTAGTTCCTCTGTTAAATCAATCTTTAGGGCTTTTCCCAACAATCAATTAGAACATTCGATTTATAAAAAGTTTCTGGCCGCCGTTAGCAGACATTGGATGGATAAAGGCCCACGCCGGTTACATGGTAATGAAAGGGCAGATGATTTAGCAAAGCGGGCCAATTCTGCTGACTCTAATGCTCCGTTACTGGAAATTTTATATCCAGTCTCTTTGCTGAAACCGTATTATCGGGATAAGTTGATTGATACCTGGCAGCAGTCCTGGATAGCTTCAGCAGATGGCAGGGATACATATAACGTCTTAAAGAACCTTAACACTGAATTTATCTGTAGAAAACAAATTTTATTATATTATCTTTCTAGCCATGGCAGTTTTCTAAGTTTCCTCTTTAAAATAGGAAAACGTAGAAATTACCTCTTTGACTGTGGCAAGAAAGGAGAGGTTTTTATTTCATTTTTGGTAAATGTTCTTTAACCCCTTCGGGACCGGCGGCTTTTACGCAAATTTTATTCGGTTGGCACTCCTTTTTAAAAAAAAGCTACCTTTACTTAAACTATCACAAAAATACTCTCTATTACACCCTCCCAAGTACTACTCCCAAGCAGGGGCGCCATTTCGGAACTTTCTTAGGGGGGCAAAGTTTTTTTTTAAGGTAGTGGCATAGCCAAGGGTGGAGTTCGCCCCCCCCCCCGTAACATCCCCGAACGATAAAAGTTTACTGAATCATATATACAGAGACAGCAATACTTCTAATACGGAATCTCAAGTGACCTCTGAAAAATTCCGTTTTAGACAGGTTTTGTCTTAGCAAGTAGAATTTTAAAATATGAAAGTTTTCAGTTATAGACAGGTACTCTTTTTTTTCATGTATTCTTTAAGACTCTTAAAACCTCCTTTCTATAAAGCACTTCTAAAGAGCAAAGGTGTATTACAGTGAAACGTGTCTAAGCAAAACCTCTCTATAACATAATTCTTTCTCAAACGGGCAAAAAAAAGTTTTAACGGAAAAAAAGCCATACAATTATACTTGCTAAGATGGAGACCTGTCTAAAATGGAGCTTTTTTACAGTCCTTTTCAACTCTTTATTTGCATGTTTTACTGTAGGGGGGGGGGGCATTTCAAGAGCTTCTTGGGGAGGGGGGGCAAATTTTGTTTTGAGAGAGAGAGGTTGAAGTTGAAATATTATGCAGGATTGCTCAAATCGTGTGCAAAATAGAAATAGGCCCCCAAAATAAAAAATGCAGTGTGAGATTTTGCCTTCTTATCCTAACTTCTTTCACAAACATGTGATTCTTCACCGAATATATTTTTTATTTTAGTGGTAGTCCGCGAATTTTTCTTCTTTTTTTTACGCAAAAGCAATTCGTCAACCGATCGCGGTAAACATCACGAATTTTACGAATTGGAATTTAAAAAAATAGTTAATTTGGCAAAATTGGTCGCGGAAACAATCGCTAATTTTTTCAAACGACCGTGGAAAAATATTACGAATTTCGCCAAAAGTCACTGAAACAAATAGAGATTTTTGTCAATCTGTCGCGGAAAAAAATCGCGAATTTAATATAACTATTGTGGAAAAATATTACGAAATTCGTCAAAAAATTTAACAACAACAACAAAAAAATCACGAATTTAGTCAAAAAAGCGCGCAAAAAAGGGGAGTTTCGTCAAAGATCTCGAAAAAAAAATTTACTTTTGTCAGTCGGTTGCGGAAAATGACTTCCGAATTTCAACAAACGATCGTAGAAAATACTCGCGAAATGCGTCAAAAGTTTGCGAAAACGAATAACGAATTTCATCGATCAGTTGCCAAAACAAAAAATAAAGTCGTGAATTTTGACAAATGGTGGAAAAAAATTCGTCAACAATCGGAATTTCGTCAAAGATTGTGCAAAATAATAATAATTTTTGTCAGTCAGTTGCGGAAAAAGACTCCCGAATTTCAACAAACGATCGTTAAAAAGAGTCGCAAATTTTGTCAAAAGATGGCGAAAACAAATAGTGAATTTCGTCGATCGGTTGGAAAAAAATGTCGCGAATTAGACAAATGGTCGAAAAAATCAATTTCGTCAATGATTCACAGAAAATGACGAATTATGGGAAAATATCACAAAAAATAAATAATAATAAAAATAAATAAATAAAATAAAATAAAAAATCACGAAAAAAAGTCGTGAAATTCAATCGGTCACGAGATAATCAGCACACGAACGCCATCAAGAAGTTACTAAATTTGCAAATGTTGTAATCCATAGGTATAAGAAAATTTTCATAAATGATTTTCTGTCAGTAAAAATTTTCCGCAATCACTTTCTGCTTTCCTCTTCAGACTATGATCTAAATTCCATACAATTCAGAAATCTACTAAACCCTTGGTCTCAAGTCCTTTGCTCTCCTACATTGGTGGGGCAACACGACCCAATCTGCAGTACGGATCGAGCCGGGTTGACGCGGCTTATTTCCGTTGCGGGTCAGGCTGACTTGGAACATTTGACTACGGATGGGACATGTTCCAGTGGACTATGTTTTAATCTATTAGTACGACTTTTTAAAATCTGTCATACACTTATATTAGGATATTTTCAAGAGAAAATTGTTACATGGAATTTTTTTTGGAAATTGTAGAACGATTAAATGAAAAATTAGTAGTTAAGTTGGGTTTTCACTATTTTGAGTCGTGTTCGTGTTGCGCGAGTTTTCAAAGAAATCCTAAATATTTTCAGATGAAAAAAATAATTTTTCTACATAAAAGATAAAATTGTTATTAGAAACGTAGTCTACTTTTCCAAATCATATTGAAATGTGGATTAATTTTATTTCATTTCGGGTGGGGTTGCTGTCAATGAAATTGTTTTGCAAGTTTCCAGGTTTACTGGAAATTACAGTCCAGCATTGGCTACCGAAATGCATTTCGTTTTGGGTTTGGTTTATACAATTTTTTTGTTGTTGTTGCGGGGCGAGTAAACTTTATACGCTTCGGGTTGTACTTTGACTCTTTCGAATCGGGTTCGAGATGAACCGATTATACAAAAGGAGGTTCTGAATAATTTTCAAATGATAAAACTATAGTATATTTGAATATTAATGGGTGTATATATGTGTTATTTTTTGTACATAAGCGGTAAACTTGTAGATTACTTTTCCATAAATGTATTAAAATATACATTCATTTTCTTTCACTTCGGGTTCAGGTATGAATATTTCGAATTCGGCTTGAAGTCTGTCCAGTTAAAGTCAGGATTCGGGTCGGTTACAACCAAATATGGACAGAACTTTAGTGTCAGGCTGTAGAGATTTCTAAGAGCATAATGTATATATAATATCATTTAATAAAGCAAATGATTTAATAGCATTATAACTATTGGAGTAAATATAATGTGACACTAATAAAACAAAATTAACAAATCATATAATTAGGAAATTGAATACAACTACCCCATAGAATTTATCACTAAAATTCTAGCCTTGGTAGTGACGAGTTTTCTTTTAATCATGCTGTACACAGCTCAGAAGCAGTTCATAGAGTTTTTTTTCCATATATATTTCTAAAACTAGCCAAAATACTCGTTAATATATATGTCTCACTTATAGAATGTTGCAATAGCAAGACTTTAGAAAACATTTCAATACAGTGTTTATTAAATGTTTATTTATTCTATCTTTACAAGAAAAAGGTATTGGATTTCTGAAAAATTACCACTTTCGGCTTTCGACGGATTTATACGTTTTAGAAGGTCCTGAACACAATTGGACAATTTTTAGAAAATGTCTGTCTGCGAATCTGTCTATGTGTCTCAGTGTTTGTATGTGACAAAAATTTTGTGGGCGCTGTATCTCAAGAACTAATGCACGGAATTTGATAAAAATTTATATTAAGTTAGACATTGATATAAATGGGTAGTGATTAGCTTTTGGTGTAAATCACCCAATAGATAGCGCTGATATGCTACATTTTTCATGATTTTTATGATAGCTATATCTCAAGAACTAATGCACAGAATTTCACAAAACTTCAGATTCGGTTAGACCTTAACAAAAATAGACGTTGATTACGATTTGGTATAAATAGCCCAACAGGTAGTGCTGCTATGTTACATTTTGGACGATTTTCACGATAGCTATATCTCCAGAACTAACGCACATAATTTAATAAAACTTTAGATGCAGTTAGACCTTAATATAAATTGGTGCTGATTTGTTTTTGGTGTATCTGAAACCTGAATGAGATAGAAGAAAGTTTTGGGATTGGCACATCAGACTAGTTTTTTTTTATTGTTATCAAATCTGTGAAATCTGATGTTATTTTAGCTTTTGATCATATTTTGATTTTTTTTTTGGTCTAACCTGTGATAACTGATAAATTTTCTGAAATCTCAAATTTCTTGGGGGGGCGGTTGCCCCCCCAGCCCCCCCCCCCCCGAAATGGCGCCCCTGCTCCCAATACTGCGGGTGATACTGATTCATCCGAGATGATGGACTCGCAAGCGGACAAAGATGTGTCTATTCTGCTCGATAAGTTGCAAAAGATTCTAGATGGTTCTGAACCTGCCAACTATCTACTGGAATTTGATGCATTCCCGACCTTTCATGAGCCGGCGAACGCTATTCTCCGTGAAATCTTCCAAGGTGTAGACAGCGAGATACGAACACTACAACTCCTCCCAGACTTTACTACTTCTGAAGACTGCAAGCACCGGGTGAGACACCTTTTTCAATCTTGCATCTCTATCTTAGGGGAGCCATTTAATATTGACCTTTTATTCAAATCTAATTGCGTTCAATTTTGACACGATAGCTAAACTAAACCTCTTAAGAAGTTTTAGCCCAAACCCAACTACCCCCCGTTGTGGCAAACGTCGCCATAGCGAAACCGACACTAACATTGTTTTAACCAACAAGTATATTAACCTGTCTCCTGATGTTAACCTTGATGCAATGGATCAAGACAACTCCTCCACTGACCCCAATGCGAATGTCGTATCAGGTACAAAAAAAACAGAAATTCATCCATTCTTTGTGGAATTTCATGAAATCGATTGGCGATTAATCGCCCAACAAATTAAGGAACTAAATCCTGGTAATACCCCTACTTTTACCGCCACTCGAGCGGCCATGTCAAAAAAACAGGAAGGGGATGCCATTATGTATGGTTAATGTCCACCCCTGTAAAGATTTTGATAAAATCTATAATAACTATGAACTCTGTTATATTAAAGTTGAAATAGAACATTTCCGAAACACCAACAATCCTAAACAGTGCTATTGGTGCCAACGGTTCGGTCACGCAAGTGAAATCTGTAATTTTGACCCTAAATGCTGCACCTCATTGAAAAATGCCCAACCCCTGATAGGATTACTCCTACTTGTTCAAATTGCGGTGCTGTGCACCCGGCCTCATATGGCGGTTGTCCCAAAAACTCTAAAAAAAATATTCTCCCTAACTCTAAAAATGATAAAAATATACCCACTACCAAAAATATCCCTAAGCATATCACATAGAAAACGCTCAAGATCTTTATGAAATCATGAAGGAATTCAACTACGTTGAAAAAGCCAAACAAATTTCTCCCTACTCCACTAACACTAACTCTTCTTCTACCTCAAAAACGGACTGTACTCAGGAAAATCTAACCACTATTTCTTCCACATCTACTGACAACACTAACTCCCCTTCCTCTACTTCCACTGCACCCTCCACCGAATATGTCGATTCCTTTAACAACATTTTTGACATATTCAAAGATATGAAGGAACTCCTTCAAATAACTAAACTGCTCAAATGCATTAAAAAAATATCATCAGAAACTCAAAAATGCAAAAACCCTTTTGAAAAAATGATTATCATTATTAACGAATTAGACAACTTCGCTACTGAACAAAATTTATCTGATCATGATTAATTTTTATTTTTCTCTTCCTCTTCTCTTCTTACCGTTTCCTGGTACCGTTATTCTTATTGCCACATACTATGTACTCCGTTACTTCCCTCCCTCCTAGCCCCTTTAAACTCTTGCTTGTTACGCCATTCGCATCCCTTGTCCTCGGACTTCTACTATACTTCTGTCTAGACCTATTCTTTTTGGGCTAAAACTTTTATTTTTCTTCTTTTGCCTTTAAAAAAAATTAAACTTATGTATTTTAATATATTTAAAAAAAATCTATATTTATGCAAAATTATATTTATATCTTATGTATTCTTCGCTAATACACATATCCTACATATTCACTTTTTATATTTAATGTATGGCTACTGACATCGGCCCTTTTTTTTTAAAGCTTCACGCTGCCAATCTCAAAGTACATTGCAATCGATTTGTTGTCTGATCAGTTAATCATTTATCTTTTCTTTTTTTTCTTACTTACACTTTCAATCGTCTAAATTCACCTTTCATTGAAGCCTTTTCACAAATTTCTATCATTTGACTAGCTGGTTTTGCTATCAGCTCATCTACTTTAATTATTTATTTTATCTCTTGAATGGACTCGTTGCGCCATCTATTGACCTTTTACCGCGCTAAACTTTCTTCTCTCATTGTTAATTCTATGATTTTTATTTTATACTGTCGCATTTCGTATTTTTATGCGATCTTTTTACTTTTTTTTGTTACTTTAATTTAAATATACTTTTGTCACATGGCTCCTTAAGATATGCTGTACAATCTACTCATATACAGGGTGTTAAGTTGTCTCACAAAACAGGAAACCGATTGAATCAATGTCAACTGTTCCAACTGTTCTCTATTAGAAGACATTCTACTCACAATAGACTGGGCGTGAAGTTGCTGCAACTAGGAAGCCCCTTAACCGGCATCAACTGTTCCGGACTGTTCTAATTAGAGAAAGAAAAAATTACTTTTATTTTTTACTGGTGCCTAAAACAAACTCTGCATGCTCTTTTTGAGGGTGCATATATGCACCCATGGTTCCGAATGGGTTAATGCCAGAACACTTCATTTTTCACAGAGATAAGTCTGTAAGGTGGAACTTAAAAAATGTCATCTTAAATCCTCAATATTTTGCTCGTCTGACTTTAAACTATAATAAGTTGAATGATTTATGTTCTTTTATTAGATATAAATTTTAATTGAGTCATGGTGTAACTACTGTTTATGAAGTATATGTTAGTTGCGAATTGGGACGTTGCAAATTACAATCTTTGTACGTTAATCATTATCGAGTTCATAGATTTAGTTTTACTTTATTAAAGCTATGCTAAAGCGGTGTTCAAGTATGACTTTCCTGTTTATCTTTGCTCTACAATGGAGCAGTGCTTTATTAGAAGACAGACTGTTGTCTTTTATACACATTGGATACAGTCTACCTAACTTATTCAGATATCAATGTTCTTTGAGCTAATATTCTTCTTCAACAAGTTGCAGTGAAGTTGCAGTGTAAATCATTATATGTAGTATCCTTCATTATTTACACATGTTAATGCGTATCAGGTTTAGTGTCAAAGTTTTTAAGACTATGGACATGGTGGACTTTACTTATTTACTTCCGCAATTTGACATAATGAGCTTTTGTAATGCGTTGGACTGTTCTCTTTTATGCACCTGCTCTTCAGTTTTCCAGACTAATTAGTTGTCATTGCTTTTCGGTGGTACTTTTTTTTTAACTTCTTTTTAAAAAAAAATCTTTACCTTGCAAGTTGCAGTGATATTGTTTCTACTTAGTTAAAGTCGTGCGACTACTCTTTAGTTAAAGTATTGCTTTACTGAGTAAGTTCTTCTTCAGCTGTCACTGTTGCAGTCGGTTCGCTGATATATTCTGGAACGTTAACTGTGAATGATTCTTTTAATGCTTTTATTCACATTTTCTGTTTCATATTTTTCAGTGTGATTTTAATGCTGGAATTTAATTCCTGCAATTGACTTTAGTGGCAAATCTGGACGTTACTTGCTAAATAACATTAACATTCAATTCTGGCTGCTACTTTAGCTACCGTCATGGACTGTTGTAGCTATCTTGTAAGCTGCGGTGCTTTCATTGCTGATCAGTGATTTTTAAAGAGACCTCATTCTTAATAGCTTTGTCTCTGCAGTAAAGAACTCAACTTTATTAAACTGGATGTTGTAAATTCTGGTGATCTCCATTGACTTTTGCATTTTCAGGTGTGTATGTATATGGGTAGCAAGTTATCTGCTCGTAACTCATGTTTTCTGGAAATTTTGTGATTTCAGTAGATATATAATTGGTAATTGTATTTTAGTGTAATTGCCTTGTATAGGAAGCTATGTATTTGTATTTTTGGTTTATTTTAGCTTTAGAATTAGGTTTACTGAGACAGATGTAACTCCAATCTGTCTTTAAATTCTCTTATAATTCTTAGCTTGTAAATTAGCTTTAGTAGAATTATGTTTTCGATTAGCTTCGTTTCGCTGAAATTTTTGTATGTTTTTGTCGGTTACTATAGCATGATCCTTATTGAAAATGAAGTGTGTAGCATTTATAGTTTATTTACAAGCACAGTCAAAAGTATTCTGTTATATTACAGTCAATGGGAAAAAACGTATTTCTAGTACATTTGGATGATGCTACGCCGTTTGAAACATGATAAAATTGATATACAATTATGAATATTACTAAAACATGCTTTTTGTGGCATATGGGGTGCAAAGCATTTATTATTCATTTATAGGAACAAACATAAGAAATTTCTACGGGGGGAAATCGTTTGTGAAATTCGTAAGTATTACATATTATTGGAGTGAATTGTTTAGAGTAGTTTTTAATTGCGTTATGCATTTTCCTGCTGAACAATAGTTAGTACACTTACAGAAGTTTGTGGAAAATAAATAAATTCATGTACAGGGTTATGCAAAGAACAAGGTACATTGTCGTTTATGGTTGGTAGTTGTTGGAAGTCTGTTTTAAATTGACTGATACGTTTTTTAATTTAATTACATTTTAGCTTAATATGGGGTGTGTACAAAAGTCTTTAGATAATATACAGGGTTGTACAAAGTATTTAGAGTGCATTTCCATCGATTAGCGATAATTTCTAAATGTCGATTTTCTAAATGAACTAATTTTATCATGCTATTTAGTATATATATACAAATCTTTAGATCATATCCAGGGCTGCACAAAATAATTCCACTACATATTTGACTGTGGATGGTAATTGCTAAAACTGGACTTCTAAATGTGTTATATGTTTTCTATACTGTTTACTTACGTATTTTCTAACTCCTTATTTAACGGTGAAGTTTCGTTATAATTTTCTGGATGTGTTCGAAAATGTTTCATAATATATGCTTGGCGTCTTATTTTTCGTGCTTGTTTGTTTTTTAAATCGACAGAAAAAATAAACTTTTGTTTCAGAAACACTTCTTTAAACTTCGGAAATCTATTGATTTCAGATGCTGCTCAATATAAAGAAACGCTTTTCGAAATCGTCCTTAACTCGGAAGAGGTTATGTTATATCTTCAAAAATGTTTTCAGAAACATTTTTCTTTTTAACAATGTATAATTTTCTCTGTTTGGAAAATTCGTCCTAGCATACGCAAATAATATAGAGTGAGCCAAACATAAAAAAGTACAAATTTAATTATTCGAAAGGTGTAGTCTGTAGTATGATACGATTTTTACGTAAATGCATAGAAAGTCACGGGAGGTTTTTTAAATACGTACATTTTATTGAGAGAATAAATGCATTTGTTACCAAAAAGTGGCGTTTCATTTGTGTTGTCAGTTTGTGTATAGGTACAGGACAGTTTTCAAATCAAATCTGATTGATTGTTTTCAGTTTGGCAGATGATATTAATTATTGATAATAGATGTCAGATGTGGCAAGATTCCCTACAAAACATCAAAAAATATTTCGTCTGTAATTTCACCATCGAGATGGATTAAACAGCGACAATAAGCAGCTTTCAGACCACCACATTTGTTGGTAACAAATGCAGCAGTTCGGGCATTACCTTTTCCCTAGCGCAATATTCTTCGTGTTATCGCAATATTCCATGTTCGAGATTTTTTTCACTCTGTTGAGAGATTTGGTGAACTTTGATGTCTACCATGTGTTAAAAAGAATTGCTATGTACTACATCAGATCTTAAGTCAACGACTTTAGTGTCACAAACGATAGGTAACTCGAATTTCTTTATGAACATCAGTCTATAAACTATATTAAATTTAATAAAATACTAGTTATTGAACTTGTAACACTTAATTATGATATATTTCACTATGGCTCATCGAACTATTATCACAAATGATGTATTTCATTATCTCTGTTACAAAGCAAAAACATGTCCACGTGTATCGCTGACGTCATTTTGTGATCTCAACGGTTGGGCGTGGCTGGTTGAGCTTAAGCTGAAAGGTAGGCCTCCCTGCCCGGTTTGACCTTTGACCTTGTGGTCTCAACGGTTCGAGGAATAAATTTCGCTTTTAAGGCAATTTAAAAAAAATCTGAACATTGCACAAATTTAAATTTTTACATCGTCGAAAAAAATTGTTTCTTTCAAATGCAATTTGTTTGAAAACTGTAACTGTTTATTTTGCTTATGAATTTTAAAAACAGTTTCAAGCATGATTTAAAAAAAATCTTTGGTCCGATTACTAAAGTTTAGCCCGCTTGCATTATAAAATATATAAATAGTTCAGTATTTGTTTCCGGCTAATATTCTATAACGAAGTTAAAACTTCTTGAATAAATAAATAAAATAATATAAATAAAACACAAATTTAACATATGTAATAGAACTACTCGCTTAAACTGCTGAAATTATCAGAATTAAGATAGCTGCTGTAATTAGCGATATCTTTCACGATTACTTCGTCTATTAACTCCTGGCTTGCGGCTAATATACGAAAACATCGTTTATTTGAATACATTATTGATAATTTTCGTATAAAAATGCTTTTTGGTGTTGTTAGTGAGTTAAAAAATATATATTAAATCTAAAAATCTATTCGAGTTTTCAATAAAAAAATTGTTTTCACCCATATTTTGTATTTTGGAAATCCCAAGTTGGATAAGCTAGTATATTTAATTAATCCACTGCAGGTCCAGTCACACTATCTAAATTTTATACTCTAATCGTGCAATTTAAATATATTTTTAAGCTAATTAAAACAGCTGTTATAAACTACCTATGAAGGCTAGTAAATATGTAATGACTTTATTATATTTTTACGCTATACTGTAAAGAAACAAATTCTGTATATCTATAATAATATGAACTATTAAAGTAGAGATGAGCGCTTTATTCGTTTTTATCTTTAGTCATTTAGATATTGGAGAACGTGATTATTTTGAAAATAAACAAAAGATGGTAAAATAATGGTAATTGTTGTGTCATTTAGCTTTTATCGATAAAAATGTTATTCTCCCGTGCATAAAAATATAATATTTTTATTGTCTGAAAGAAAATAAAGAAAAAAGCATGGCATTATGATAATCATGTAAAACCTTTTATGTTATTAAACAGGTTATATTGTGAGAGAGAGACTGTAATCATCTAGATAAAAATTCTAAACTGGAGCAATCTTCATTAAGAAAGTTTAAAATAAAACTATGATTATCTTCGATAAAAGCCTTTTGTATATTGTCATTATTGACTTAATATATTAAAAAAGTATATACAATAAGATTAGAGAGTTGTTGAAGAAATGTGCAAAAAGAAAAGTCTATGTGCATTTCGTTTCAGTTTGGAATGAACTAATCATGTATTATATCTTAATTCATTTACGGTAAATGTTATGCAAGTTGGATACTAATGCGCATTAAAGATGTATATATTTGTTTAGCGTATATAAATTTGTTTTTTACAACTGGAAAACAAAAAGAAGTCAAACAATGATTTTAACTCTGCCTAAGAAGATTAGAAAAATTAGTTTAAACAGAAAAATATCATGTCTAAATATCAATTTATTCAATGTAAAATTACCGTTAACGACTCTCATTTGCTGTTTGGTATTTTAAAAACTGGATCGCAGCCCAATATTCCAGCATTATTTTTTTTTACTGTTGGAGCTTAATTTTAAACATACAATGCTGTGGATCTGTGTAACTATCATATGTGGGCGTATAAAATTCCACAAGAAATAACTCCGCATGATGCACATTATCAAATCGTCACAAAATTCTCTGCTTATTTCAGCCACCATAAGTTGGCCAATCACCTTGAAAGGGATCGTGAAACTACAGGGAAGCTACCATAGTGAAGAAAATGTGTTATTTAATGAAACATTGATATCTTCTAGCTGATAGTTTTTACTGAATATATTCATAATTAAAATTAATTAACGGGCTGTGCCCCTGCGATCTTTGTGTACAGATCCATGGACATTTTCGGTCTCTCTCTCTTTCTATCTATGTATCTTTCCATCTTTCAGTTTCTCTGTGTTTCATTCATTCATTGATTCAATAATTCATAAATTCATCCATTTTCATTCACTTTCATTCATTCATTCATCCATTTTCATTCACTTTCATTCATTAATTCATTCATTTTCATTCACTTTCATACATTCATTCATTCATTTTTATTTATTCATTTTCACTGATTTTTATGGTCATTTTAATTCATTTGCATTCATTCATAAATTTCATTCATTCATAATTTCCATTCATTCATAATTTTCATTCTATTATTCATTCATTAATTTCATTCTTTTATCCCTTCAGTCATATTCATTCATTCATTTATTATTTTCCTTCTTTTATCCATTCACTCGTTTTCATTCATTCATTAATTTTCATTTATTCTTTTATTTGCATTCATCCCTTCATTCATTCATACATTCATTCATTAATCTTCATTTATTCAGAATTTTCATTTATTCAGAATTTTTATTCATTCAGTATTTTTATTAATTCCTTCATTATTTTCGTTCTTTTATTTATTCATTATTTTCATTATTTTCGTTCGTTAATTCATTAATTATTGTCATTAGTTTATTCATTCATTATTTTCATTCTTTATTTTCATGCTTTTATTAATTCATTATTTTCATTATTTTATTCATTCTAGCATTTTCATTTATTCCTTGATTTTCATTAATTCCTTCATTTACTTTCATTCATTCATTTAATCATTTTCATTCGTTTTCATTCATTCGTTTTCATTCCTTCCTTCCTTCCATCATTCATCCACTTTTTTTCATTTATTCATCCATTTTCATTCATTCATTCATTCACACACCCAGTTTCATTCATTCATTCATTCATTCATTCACACACCCAGTTTCATTCATTCATTCATTCATTTTCATCCATTCTTTAATTCATTCACTTATTTTATTCGTTCATTTATTCACCCAGTTTCATTCATCCATTTTCATTCAATGAATTAATTAACTCATTCATTTTCATTCATTCATAATTTTTATTCATTCATTCATTTTAATTCATTCAACCAGTTTCATTTATTCTTTGATTTTCATTCATTCATTTTCATTTATTCTTTGATTTTCATTCATTCTTTTTTAATCATTCATTCATTTTTATTCATTTATAATTTTTATTCATTTACTATTTTCATTTTTTTATTCATTATTTCCATTCTTTTATTCATAAATTCATTTTCATTTATTCTTTGATTTTCATTCATTCCTATTCATTCATTCATTTTCATTCATTCTTTTTCACTCATTCCTTTTCATTCATTCATCCATTTATTCATTTTCTTTCTGTCATTTATCTAATCATTTTTATTTGTTAATTTTCATTCCTTCATTCATTCACCCAGTCCTTCATCCATTTTCATTCTTTCATTAATTTTTTTTAATTCATCCATTTTAATGCATTCATTCATTTTCCTTCATTCATTCATCAATTTTCATTCATTCATTCCTTCGTTCATTTTCATTCATTCCTTTTTCTATCTCTTTTTCTGTGTCTCTATATCTTTATCTCGGTTTCTGTTTCTGCGTCTCTTTATCTTTATCTTTTGATTCATTCTCTTTATCCATTTAAGTCATTCTCTTTATCTGTGTCTCCCTGTCTCTTGCTCTGTGTTTCTGTATTTCTTTTTCTGTCTCTTTATCACATTTTGTCTCTTTGTCTCTTTTTCTTTGTCTTTTTATAGCTGTTTTTTATATGTGTTTCTTTCACTCTATCTCTCTGTCTCTTTTAGGTAGCTTTCATTACAAAAAGGTACCTACTGCAGCCGTTCGGAGGAAACCAGTTCCAAAAATTTTTGGTATATTTTCACCGATCATGGTATATTTTCACCCCTCCCCCCCCCCCCAAACAACCCTCCGTTCAAATGTTGATTTATATATATCTATATATATATGTATCTGAAGTATGTCATGCTGTAACTCTCTTATTTATGAACCGATTCGGATGTAACTGAGTATGTGTATAGAACATACCAAGGTCTCGACCGAATTTGTTGGCCAGCTTCATCCGCCATCTTGTTTCAAAATGGCTGCCACTTAAAAATATTTTAATTAAAAAGAATTCAAAATAATGTAAAAAATTATAAATTGAAAAATTTCTTTTAAATGTTAGAACGTGTTACAAGGATTCTGGAACATTTTTTGTTTCGGCTATATCTTAAAAAATGGCTGAGATATGGCAGTTTGAAATTCTAAGGTGGCTGAGATTTTAAAACAATCTGATATTTGTTATTCTCTAACTCTCGTATTTATGAACCGATATGAATGCGACTGATCATGTGTACAAAGCATACCAAAGTCTCAACCGAGTTCGTTGGACAGCTTCATGCGCCATCTTGTTTCAAAAGGGCGGCAAGTTAATTTTTTTAATTAAAAAAAAAACAAAAAGATGTATAAAAAATTATAAATTGAAAAAGTTGTTTCCGTTAAATGTTCGACCGTGATACAAGGATACCAAAACATTTTTTGCTTTGTTTTTATCTTAAAAAATGGATGAGATATGGCAGTTTGAAATTCTAGGGTGGCTGACATTTTGAAACAATCTGATTTTTGTTATGCTGTAATTCTCATGTTGAAATTTGCATTCAAATTCAGTTTTAACGAAAACCGGGATTGAATCTTCTATAATAGGGTTCCAATCCTTTTAGCTTCGGGTGTTTGAGTAAAATTAGTTGATTTTTTAAAAACACAAGCTATGAAAGCTACCTTTTCCTCCCGGTGAAGGCTGGAAGGACTTTTTTATTTACTTTTTATCCATGTCTGTCTCTTTATCAGTGTTTCTTTGTCTCCTAGATTGGATCCCCTAATTTTTATAATTTATCAGTACTGTGAATTTATGATGCCTTTTTATATGCAAAATTTGTTTTACATTGCATGGACGATTTTAAAATTCGATCAACAAAATGGGATACTAACAGAACATTAATTTACTTCAAACTATTTACAATAAATCCAAAAGCGATGCAAAAATAGTAGCATTAGTATTACCTACTCACAGCGGAATTTTTCAATAGAAGATCACTGTCGCAATTCCAAATTTTGTATTAATTATCTAATAACGTTGACGGCCTTCATATGTTTCGTATTTCCGGGAGAGATAGTTAAATACTTCACAGTAATTAATAGATTTTTATCTGAGAGAGAAAAGTCAACTTCAAATAATACACAGCAGGTATCTACATTATTTATAGAAGAAATTCAAAGAATGTTTTTAGTATCCCGGGCTACAGTTGTTAAAGTTCTTTTCATCCAGAAAAGGGGCACAGAACAGGAATACAGACATTTTTGCCTTAGCAACATTACAATAACAGTTAAAATATTTATTTGCTTCTGAACTTGTATTATTTGCATATATTGCGGAAGAAAAGTTTTATTCTAATAAGGACTGTGTAAAATAAATGAATAAAGTCTAAAGGTGTTGGAGTGAAATTTAATTAAATTCATTAATATTCACAAAATACTCATTTCATTTTATTTAATGCCTTGCAGTCTTTTAATGCCTTGTAATATCTGATTTATTTGGAAAGTTTAACTTCGACATATAACAAATTACAGCGCAAACTGAACATAAGCCTCAGAATGCTAATCAAACTAAAATGCAGTTATTAAGTATTTTTACCAAGCATTCAAATTTGGGAGTAGGTTATTAATCAAAATTATTTGAAATGGGTATCGGAAATTTCTTTGAGGAAAAAGAGACATTCTCCGTTTGGAAATTCTTTATCTATATATAAATTCTTAATATATTTTTTTAATCTTTTATCAGTTTTATTTAATACAAAATAGTTTTAGAAATCATTTAATCTCCAACTATAATAAAGAAGCAAGTTTGTGTGTTTGTGTGTGTGTGTTCGTGTGTTTCTCGGTTGCGTTCTGAAGAGACCGCTACACGCAGAGCTACAAAATTTGGTGGAAAGGTACCTTTATGCATGTAGTTTTGTACTTCGAAGCCAGATTTTTGAATTTTTGAATCGATTTTTTTAATTAAATTTTTTATGCGGTTTTTAGTGTTTTTTCACGTTTTGATGCGATTTTTCCACATTAATAATGGGAATCCGGTTCCAATCTTTTATACCAATATAGTAAATTTTGTCCTCTTTTCAATAAAGTTGATGCGAAATTCGTAAGGCGATTTTTGAATTTTTGGCGATTTGTTTTCCTTTGACACTAAGAAATTTTGCCAGAATGCTTCATTGGTTCGGTGGTTGCGCTTCTATATCAACCTCAGATACGATCAGAATCGCCATTCCCCCCCCCCCCTCTTTTTAGCTTGGAGAAAGTTGATAATTCTTTACAGATAAAAAATCAGGATTTTAAATATGCGATTTTTAGTGTTTTTTGACGTTTCGCTGCGATTTACCGACATTAGTAACCGGAATCCGGTTCCAATCTTTTAGCCCAATATAGTAAATTTTATTCTCTTTTCAATAAAGGGGCTGTTCAGAACAGAAGATCAGGCGGCGCGCGGGCGATGGAGATTAAAATATCGAGTGAGTCTATACTGTTAATGAAATTGAAAGGCCTGCGTTCGTTATCATTGATTTGGACATCCAAATCAATGATAATGAACACGGTCCTTCATTTGACTAATTAGCGTATTTTAATGATATTTTGTTAAATTAAGAAGTGAACTTGGTGGCCGAATGGTTAGAGCACTGCTCTTGATTCTGGAGGTAGCGGGTTCGATCCCCCAAAATTTCTGTTTGATTTTTCTGTTTTTTTTTTTTTTGTTTTTTTTTCAAAATGTTTAATCGGTTGCTTTGTATTTTTCATGATTAATGGAATATATTTTATAAAAGCAAAATTTGATATTATTAACAATTACTTATTTAATTAAATACGACAAATTCAGCTATTTTACGATTAAAATTTTACATTACAGTGTTTTTTAATATTTAAACATTATTATTATTATTTTTTTCTTTTTAGCAAATGTAAAATAAGAAATGAAAATATAGTTAATTTGCACGAATTTCTCCATGTTTTTATAATGAGTACTTCAACAGTGAATTTTTAGTACGAATAGAATGCAAAGCATATTTTACAATGTAAAAAATATTATAAAAATAAAATGTAAAATATATACATTATTTAAACTAGAAATATCAGTGCCTATTTTTGTAAAGCGGTAAAATACATGTGGTTTACCGTCTAGTTTCGTAATGAATATAAATAAAATATAGTTAGAATGTTTATAAATTTTCTACTGAATGTACAAGTATTTTAGCATTTGTTTCTCGTGTTTTATGATGTTTATTGCAATATAATAAATAATGCAATTTACATCGAAAAATGAATTTCAAGAAAAATAAATTTTTAGAAATTAATAATTATGTTTCAACAAGGTTGTTATCGAAAAATATATTTTAATAAAATGTTTAAAAGCTTTTTTATCAAATTTTAACAAAGATTTTATTTTACTATTATAAATAAAGAAATAAATCTTTTAACATATGTTAAAAGATTTATCGTAAATCAAGGTCGTGATACCAACATATGTTGGTATCACGACCTTGATTTATTAACATTCTATTTATCCCAAAAAATATAAAGCAACTGATAAATAATTTTTAAATTAATAAAAATAGGGGAAGAAAATCGGAAATAAACAGCGAGCATTCACTTTGTATCCATACTTTTCAGGTTCATCTGTGTAAGACAACCCAAACGTCAGTAAAGTACATAACAATTTTTGGTACTTTTCGGTTAGCCGGGCGCCAGTGAAAAAAAAATAAAAATATATATCTACATATATGTTTGTGTATATATGTATGTATATATATATATATATATATGTGTGTGTCTGTGTATATATTTATATTTGTTTCACTGGTACCCGGTTAACCAAAAAGTACCATTTTTTTTTGAGTTTACATTAATTTTATTGAAACCACCAATACCGTGTTTCAGGAATTCGGTGATCCGAACGTCCTCTCCCTTGTTAGTTAAAGGTGCACTGGTTATAGAAAGTTAAACTTTATAATATTATATGCATTGTTTTGTACAATATATATATTTTTGTAGCTGCTATCAACTAAACTAATATATCAGTTTTAGTAGGTGCTGTAGTTTTAGAGACATATAAGTTGACAGCAGTTATGTAACTATATGATGTATATATATATATATATATATATATATATATATATATATATATATATATACACATCATACTTTCGTATTCTATTATTTTTATGTTGGATCAAAGGCTTAAAAAATCATTTTAGAATGTTAAAAATTTTAAATTTTTCAGATATCCGATCATGTTGCTACAGCTGTATCAATCAACCTACCAAACCAAGTAAGACACAAAAAAGCCCAATCACGTGATCAAATCGCCCACAGAATTTTTGTGAGTCACCCGCGCGCAGCCCGCGCTAAAAATTTGCAGGTTATGAACGCGGATCGGGCTATCTGATCACGTGATGCTTTTCATGAATGTTTCGGGGGGTTTATTATGATGAAATAAAAATAGATATTCCTATTATAAGATCCATTTTTTTTTTGGAGGATAAAGATGTGTAGTCGCTAGTTTCACCTAATCCGAGCCACAGAAGCTTAAAATAATTGAAATAATTAAATTATTTCAATATATTAAATTATTTAAATTTCCGATAAGACCTACTCCATAACCCTTCTCTCCATCGCGCGCGCGCCGCGCGATCTTCTTTCCTGAACACAACCAAAGTTTATGCGAAATTCGTGCAGCGATTTTTGATTAATTGGCGATTTTTTTCCTTCGACAACAAGTAATTTTGCCCAGAACGCTTGATTGGTTGGGTGGTTGCTTCCATTTTAGCCTCAGATACACTCACAATCTTTTTAGCTTGGAGAAAGTTGATAATTCTTTACAGATAAAAAATCTTAATTTTAAAAGAGAAGGGCGGATTATTTATTAACCCGATTTTTTTAATTAGATTTTTTCTTTTAGTTTCATTTTTTTAACATTTTTTTCATATTTTGCAGCGTTTTTTGTTTCAAATGATGTCACAAATCGCCCACTACAAGTCAATCATCATTGGGGGGCAGTTGTGATTGGTAGCTGATAGAATTGTAGGCACAGCTGGAAGTCAACCGGGCAATTGTGATTGGCAGATGAAAAGGCCGTCAGCTCAGCTGATTGCAATTCGAACAGCGAGTTGTGAATTTTTGCCATTTGTTTTATGCGATTTTTAGAGTTTTTTCATGCATACGTCATTTCTGTATTTGATTTTAGAAATTAACAACGATAACGTACTGTTTTTGTATGTTAAAAAAAAGAAAAAAAGTTATTTTGTTTCTGTTTTAAAAATTAATAATTCCTAATTTTTTAACGCCGTAGATTTAATTCTGTGTGTGTGTGTGTGGGGGGGGGGAGATGAATGTTCGATTATAGTTTAAATATCGTGTTAATGCTCTGATCGAAACTCCCTCCTTCCCCCCAACCCTGCCTCCAAAATCAGAACTATTTAATTATTAGTCCGATTCAAACGAAACCTTTTCTCAGTTCCCCAGGTACTAGATAAACTTCGGTATCATTTTTTCAGCCCGTGGTTACCACTATTTCTGAATATTAATGACCAGCGAGTGGTATTTTCTCGGGTTCTATGGGCCCAATTTCAATGAGAACTAGTTCATTCAACTTAACACGAATTAAATAAGATATAGAATGGAACTAAAAGATTTTGCAGCGCCTGCTATATGGTGTCGTAGGCAAAAGGGACATGTGTCAAAGTTTCGATCGGAAAGAGTTTTATTTAGAACTGAGTGCACCCCTTAGCTGTGGGAAGTGAAACTAAACAATTTTGCATTTAAAATTTGTCCGATTCAAAAAAAAAGGCCCGATTTCAACGATAATTGACTCATTCAACTTAACATGAAATAACTGAGATATAGATAACTAATTAAGACATAGATTTAGCGCCCCCTGGTGGTGGAAAGTGGAACTAAAACATTTTCTGCGTGTGCACAGAACGCCTTTTATACGTTGTCATAAGCAGCGGGGACACCTGCCGGAGTTTCGTTCGGAAAGAGGTTTGTTTAGAGCAAAGTGCACCCCCTGGCGGTGGAAAATGTAACTAAAAGATTTTGCATTTAATCTCGGTCCGATTCAAACGAAATCTTTTCTGACATTCTTCCGAGGTCTCCCAGGTAACTTCGGTATCATTTTTTCTGCCCTTGGTTACCACCATTTATGAATATTAATATCCAGGGGTGTTGATTTATTTTCTCGGGTTCTATGGGTCCAATTTCCACAGGAATCGGTTCATTCAACTTAACATGAACTAATTAAGATATAGCTGATTATTTCAGACTCAGATTTGGTACTTCCTGCGGGGGAAAGTGGAGCTAACAGATTTTTCGCGCGTGCAAGTCACGCCTTCTAAAAGGTGCCGTAAGCAGCATGAACGAGTGCCGGAGAATCGTTCGGAAATAGGTTTATTTAGAACTGAATTCTCCACCTGGTGGTGGAAACTGGAACTAAAAGATTTTGCAGTGCGTGCCTAGCACGCCTGCTATACACGGTATCGTAGGCAGCGGGGACACGTGTCGGATAATTTGTTTAGACCAAAATGCATCTCCTGGCGGTGTAACTAAAAGATTGTCTTGCGCTTGCATCAAAAATGGTTATTTTTGTTGAAACCGCAAAAGAAAGTTACCGATTTGATAGTCCCAGACAACGAAAGAGTTTCATTTTCACTCATCCTGGAATATTTAGAAAAGTATTGAAATATTTGAATCGGAACTCCCAGCTTATTTTTCTGATTCCGAAAATGCGAATTTTGTAAAAATCAAACGGTAACTTTTTTTTTTTAAATCAAAAACTGACCCGTTTTGAATCAAATGATCCAGACATTTGAGGAGGCGGTATTAAATTTACTTCCGCTTTGGGTCCATCTCTCTATTTATTTTCCGAAAGACAAAGAGTTACCAGTGGAAGGGTTTCGTGCAGCGATTTTTAAGAGTGATTTCGCATTTCGTATTATGTTTTGGCGGGACCGGGCAGCGCCGTGCGGATCTGCTAGTAGCACAATAAAGAGTAAAGTTATAAAAGGACAAAATATATATATTCACAACTTCTAGATAAAAGAGATAATAAATTTTACTCCTCTTGTTCTAAATTTTTTTCTGCCACCACCGTAACCATCATTCCATCATTTCGCGTATTTCAATCAATATGTATAATAATCTGAAGACAATTATTATCTATCCAATAATAATAAAAGCAATAAAACACAAAAAATCCGCCTTATTCAGAGATGTAATTTACAAACCAATGTGATTAATATTAATAAATGCCTTTATAATCTACTGTTTTTTGTTTATAATTTTTATATACATGTTTATAAACATAATTCAACATTCGTATTAAAATATACTCAAATTACGTATATACATACATAATAGGTATCACTTCACAGCAAACACAGAACACTTCGTGGGCCTTTGTATGTATATTATTTGATATAGCATTTTTCTCTCTGATTTATTTTTAACTGTAAATATTTTGTAGGCATATTTTACAATTTTTATTTATATATCATTAGTTTAATGTAATTTGTACTTTATTTATTTCTGGCCGAAAACGATCTTTTTGTTGTTTCTTTTTCTTTCTTTTTCTCTTTTTGAGACCATTTAATTTGTTTCACTGCAACTGTTGTTCTGGACTTTGGCTACGGTCATAAACCTAAGAGCAACATTGTTCTTACTAGATATACGGAGACTATGGCTCCAGGGACTCTGATTCATGAACTCGTTATAAGTTTTGAAGTTTACGGTTTTAAAAAAGTCTGAATTATTGTTTTTTTTTATAGTCTTACAATTATATTGTGTCTATGTGGAAATCCCGAACAGCTCTTATTTAATTTTACTCTTTTCGGAATAGAAGGCACGCGTACCAGTAACAGAAGACTTAACGTACAAAAACTGGTATGAGTAAAATACTTTGCGGAATCCTGATATAAATGTATTCAGAATTATTTGAAAGTTTATATATAATTTTGGGAAAACTGAGGATTAAATTTAAAAAATTCAAAAAGCTACAAAATGCTAAAAAAAAACGCTTTTTAAGATTTTTGAAAAAATGTCGAATGAAACACAATATTTCCTCAAAACACTCCATCAATAAATATTTTTTTTTTTATGTAATAAGTGAACTTCAGTGTAGTGTAAAAATTAGGAGTTTTTACTTATAAAATTCCATCTACTATTTTTATTGAAATATAATTATTATAACTAAGAATCATATTGGTATTTTGTTTGTGTTATTGTTAATACACTTATATCTTCATACAGAGTACTTCAAAATAGCGGACACTTTTCACAATAGCACTTATAGCACAATAGTACTTTCCTATCGTTCGTAATGATGAGAGAAAGGGTTTCAAAAGTTTGTTGAATCTGATATTTTCCGAAATTATATTAAATTTTGGTGAACGTTTCTGATTGTTTTTTTTATTGTGTACGACTTTAAGGATGGGTGAACAGATTATATTCATTCTTTTAATTGTTAATGTACAGTAGGAAATGCTACAATATCCAGCTATTTCTTTTACGTGGTTCGTAGATTAGCTAATAAGTTGGAGCAATTGTATATGGTTCCTCTTACAATTTTACTGTAATTAAGGTCTTTAAATAAAAAAAAATATTCAAGGCTTAGAAAACTTTAAACTATATATATATATATATATATATATATATGGATATATAATATTAAGATATGCCGCTGAGAAGAACTAAGTTTTTGATATTACTTTAAAGAAAGAATATTTGAAAAAATATATTTATCTGTTATTTTAAAATTTATGTTTTCTTATATAAAGTTTACAAAAAACATGTAACGAATTGATTCCATACTTCATTCTAAAATAAAACTCCATAATTTTTAATTTTCTAAAAGTTTCAAATTTTATAACTAAAATTTTTCACGGTCCAAAAGAAAGATGCATTTACATTTTAGAATTTTTATGAAAGGCATTCATTTATTATGAATGACTTTTGAACGTTATCTAAAAACTTCAACATTCAAAATTATGAATGATATTTGCGAAAAAGAAATGAATTTTCAAAAAACATATTTACAGATTTATAGGAAGTTATTTGTAAAGTAAATGATGATATTAAGTTTCCAAAAGTTAGGGTTATTTTTATTTTGTACAAAAGCGAAAAACTAAATAAATACGTAAACTAAATGAAGAATGTTTTAATAAAATTTTACTTATGAATCTTAGAAACTTTTAAACTTATCCAGTTTTGCAAAAATGTAAAGTTGGAAGACCTGAAAACATATCTTCCTCCCCCCCCCCACCCCCGCACACACACACCGAGTTTTCTGCTTCGTAGAAATCGCTAGAAAGTTCAAAGCAAAAAAAGAAATTCTAAACTATAACTTTATAATAACAAATCATGTTTATGTTTTGCGCATATAATGATTTCAAAGAAAAAACGAAAATTGTGAATGCATTTTTCATATTAAAAATGAACGAAAAATCATGCGTCAAGCATAGATTATGTAACACTTTCCAACGCTTCCAAAATAATTTTACAAATCATAACCGTTTAATAAGCTGAATAACAATATCTAAGTTAACAATTTGAAAAAGGCATAACATATTTAAAAACGTAATTTCGAGAGTTTCCAACATATACAATATTCGGAAAAATATCCGAATACTTTTACTCAGCCCTGTATATGATCTATAGATTTGTATATATACTACATCGGATGCTAAATTTTAGTTCAGTTAGGAAACGCGTAGCACAGTTTAAAATTCTTCTTCTGGAGTTTCTGTCAATAAACGGAAATGCGTTCGCGAACTTTTGTGCTGCCCTGTATATGAAATACAGAATTTATACACACCAAGTAATAGACAAAAAGTGAGTTAAATTTAAAATCGCGTTCAGTAACTTAAAACGCACTTCCAGGAATTATTCTTAACAGTCAGTAGAGAATTCTTTTGTGTGTCCCTGTAAATGAATGATGACTGCTATACACACAATATTCTGTATTAAGCCTCTTGTAATGCACCTTAGAGATATATATAAATTTCAATTCGTTTAAAATAGTAAAACATTATTTAATTAAACCGCAAACGATTTTTCTCCATAGACGTAATGTAACGGAATTCTTTTGACTGTCCCTGTAAATTAACTATAAGGGCTACTTACACCCTATTCCATATTAAGTTTCTTGTAATGCACCTTAGTGATATATATCAATTACAATGTGTTTGAAATTGTGTAACATCATTAACATAAACCGCAAATGATTTTTCCCCATATATCGTAATGTAACGGAATACTTTTGAGTATCTCGTAAAAGAACTATAAGTGCTACACACTTCAGTTGAAATAGGGAACATGCTATAGGTAACGACAATAACATATGCAAATTTCAGTGCATTCATTTTCATTCATTTACTTTCTTTCATTCATTCATCTAATATTTATTTGTTAATTTTAATTCCTTCATTCACTCATCCATTCCTTCATCCATTTTCATTATTTCACCAATTTTCATTCATTCATCCATTTTCATTCATTCATTCATTCATTTTCTTCATTCATTCATCAATTTTCATTCATTCATTCATTCATTTCTCTATCTCTTTATCTGTGTCTATTTATCTTTATCTCTGTTTCTGTTTCTGCGCCTGTTGCAAACTGATCTGTTTCTGGTTATCTGTGTATTTTTCTATTTATTTATTTAACTAATTATCTTTATCTGTGTCTCTCAGTCTCTTGCTCTGTGTTTTTAAATCTCTTTCTCTGTATATTTATCACGTTCTGTCTCTTTATCACATTTTGTCTCTTTATCTGGGTCTCTTTTTCTCTGGCTTTTTATCGATGACTTTTTATATATGTTTCCTTCTCACTTTCTCTTTATCTCTGTCTCTTTTTATTTACTCTTTCTCTGTGTCTGTCTTTTTATCTGTGTTTCTTCTTTCTCCTAGGTCGGATTCCCTAGTTTTTATAATTTATCAGTACTGTGAATTTATGATGCTTTGTGATATGCACAATTCCTTTTATATTAAATGGACGATTTTAAAATATCAAAATGGGATAGCAACAGAACATTAATTTACTTAAACTATTTACATAAATGCAAAAGCGATACAAAAATAGTAGCATTCCTATTACCTACATACAGCGGAATTTTTCAATAGACGATCACAGTCACAATTCCAAATTTTGTATTAATTATCTAAGAACGTTGACGGCCTTCATATGTTTCGTATTTCCGGGAGAGATAGTTTAATACTTCATAGTAATTAATATATTTTTATCTGAGAGAGATAGGTCAACTTCAAATAATACACAGCAAGTATGTACATTATTTATAAAAGAAATGCAAAGAATGTTTTTAGTATCCCGGGCTACAGTTGTTAAAATTCTTTTCATCCAGAAAAGGGGCACAGAACAGGAATGCAGACATTTTTGCCTTATCAACATTACAATATCAGTTAAAATATTTATATACTTCTGAACTTGTGTTATTTGCATATATTGCGGAAGAAACGTTTTATTCTAATAAGGACTGTGTGACATAAATGAATACAATCGAAATGGGGGTGGAGTGAAATTTAATTAAATTCATTAATATTCACAAAATACTCATTTCATTTTATTTAATGCCTTGCAGTCTTTTAATGCCTTGTAATATCTGATTTATTTGGAAAGTTTAACTTCGACATATAACAAATTGTAGCGCAAACTGAAATAAGTCCCAGATTGCTAATCAAAGAAACATGCATTTATTACATATTTTTACCAAACATTCAAATATGAAAGTAGGTTAATAATAAAAATAATTTGAAATGTGTTTCGGAAATTTCCTTCAGCAAAAAAATACGTTTTTTGTTTGGAAATTCTTTATCTATAAAGAAATGCTTCAGATTTTTCAAAAGATTTTATCAATTTTATTTAACACAAAATATTTTTAGATATCATTTTAAAACATAATAAAGAGCAATGTTTTAAAAGTACCAAATATATATTTTCACATCTTCAAGATAAACTAGATAATAAATTTTATTACTCTTTTTCAACATTTTTTTCTGCCACCACCATAACCATCATTCGCAATATTCCGCATATTTTAAATAATATATCTTTTAATCTGAAGACAATGATTATCTGTCGAATAATAATAAAATCAATAAAACACAAAAATCTGTCTACTTTCACAAATAGCATTTACAAAATATTGTAATTCTTATTAATAAATGTTTTTATGTTCTAATGTTGTTTTGTTTATAATTTTTATAGACATGTTTATAAGCATTATGAAACATTCGTATTACAATATACACAAAATACGTTTATACATACATTCATAATATAACTTACAATACGTTCAACATGTAATACATGCAATATGTCCATCAAAATAACACATTTATTACATGCAATAAATACAACAGCTAATTTTAAGAAATGAAAGTATTACTATTTTTAAAGTAACATTGTTCATAAAATTGAAACATGCACTCTTTATATAGGGAATATACTAACAATGCTTTACAATAAACGAAAATAATAACTCATCTGTCACTAACAATAACTACATAGTCTTTAAAACTTTTTTTAAACACACGTATATATTACAATAAATCTTTCAAACAAACATCAGTTATTTAAAAGTAGCTAGGATTTATTTTTTGCAGCCAGGATTTATGCTTGGTTTCTAATTTTTAATTATTTTAATATTTAAAGTTTTTTTTATCCAAACAGACTATAAAAATACGTTCGAAAGTATGAACTATTTTTTTACTTTCATATTCCATTGAAAAAAACTTTATCTCTTCTGGTATCTAAATTAAGTTAAAAATTAGAGATTCGGAAAATTTTAGACTGGAGTATCAGTACATTGAAATTTATACTTTTGCCGTACCACCAGAGAAAGAAGGTGTGCTAACTTGGATTGGTTTACAGCATGGCGCACGTGACCTGGTCCAAACTCTCAAACGCGCCCTAAAATTCTAAAGTAGGCTTAATAAAAAAATTAATATGCATATAAAATATTCTAGGGAGTCGCCAAAAGGTATGTTTGCCCAGTGCTCCCACTTCAATAAATCGGTCCCTGAATCACTGTACTTAAAAGTGCATGGCATATTATTAAGTTGGGCCCTTAAAATCTTATTTTATTGACATACATACATGGAGTAGCATAACAATTATATATTAATAAAATGCAAAATATCAAAAACAGTCTGGTGATGTACCTTTCGACACCTTCAATAATAAAAGGTATTACTGATAAAGAGTCTGTAAATATTTAAGAGAATAGTCATGAAGACCTGTTATTGGCTTTTCTCAAAAAATAAGCGAATACATTTTTTTCACCAAGTTGTTCGAGAAAAAAAGGGAAATCAGCATCCGAATGGAAATTATGTTTTAAAAAATATGCTTTGCGGTCATTTCCATACTAAAATTGCAACAAACGCTGAAATTACGAACACCTAATTTTGACACCATATTTGTGTTATTCGGTAAATCTTACTTTTGGATATCAAATGAGAAATCATTTGGTGAAAAAGTTTCGCAATAACGCACATTTAAAATTCTTAACTCCTAATGTTAAAACCCAGTAATCCCTGAAAAACGTCAATGCGTAAATTATTTTAAACATAACTCATAAAATACTTGGTAGATTGAGATTATATTTAGAGTAAGATATTTCTAGATTCTAGAATTCAATGCATATTTATTTCGAATACTATTTAAAATATACAGTATTTACAACATACATAAATTATGAAATTAATATTTAAAAAAATATATGTATTGTAACTTGTTAAATGCTTAACAAAACTCCATTGTTAGAAGCTACAAATATGCCATTCTAAAATATTCCCTCCTTTTGCCAGGTACTTTTGAGTTAAGCTTTGTAGTTTGTTATGCAATTATTAACAATGAATTTAACATTAGGAGATCAAAATTTTAAATGTACATAATTCCTAAACTTTTCTACCAAACGACTTCCTGTGTGAAAGTCAAATGCAAAGTTTACGATCAAAATTCATTTTATTCCTAATCCTGATGTGTTCAATCTCTCTTGTTAATGAGGCTGTCCTCCACTTAAGGGTGTATTCAAATCCAAACTGTTTATTTTGAGACACATTTGTAAATTCATTTTTGCTCTAAAATGCATCCAATTGGCAGGTTCTCTTATTCAGAAACTTTATAATGTCCGTATTGTGTCGATTTTTTGATAAAGACAGAATATATTTTTAAAAAGGCTGTCAAAGTGGACATTTTGAACTGAATTTCCCGAAGTGATAGCGCTGGAAACAAACAAAAAATATCGTACTGTGAAAATAATTGTTTGTAAATCAATTTCTAATTAATTGAACGAAAAATAAAAACATGGGGCCCTAATAAATGTCTTCATAAATCACGCCGCCAAGTTTCCTGTTTTTATATTAAAAAATGAGTCTGAAAATGTGTTTCAAAATTTTGAGTTGCTGAGCGTGAAAAAATATTTCTTTTGAATAGCGCCTTAAGGGAATTTATTAAGAGCCTACGCTTGTCAGTCGAAAAAACGCTCAAGCTAATGGTAAGTCTAAGGGAAGGTTCTTGCGCGATTTCTCGCTCGCATTTGAATATATTTAAATGATTTTTTTTTTGCATAGGATAGCTGAGGTCGATCTCTAACGTTGTTAGTCTTTAATTTTTTGATTTTGGTTACAGTTTTTTTTATAAGCGGACATTTTCAATTTTGGTTCTGAAAGTGAAAGTACCCTTATATAAAAAAAACTGGAACCAAAATCTAAAAAGTAAAAACTAATAACGTTAGAAATCGACCTCAGCTATCCTATGCAAAAAAAAGCATTTAAAAATATTAAAATGCGAGCGAGAAATCGCGCAAGAACCTTCCCATAGACTTAACATTAGCTTGAGCGTTTTTTCGAGTGACTGATGTAGGCTCTTAAGCTCTAACTTCATTCTCTTGTTCCTTCGTTAGCTATTGCTAGGGCTGAGTACCTTCGTGGGCATTTGTATATATATATATTTGATATAGCATTTGACTCTCTTATTTAGTTTTAACTGTAAATATTTTGTAGGCATATTTTACATTTTTTTTGTATATCATTAATGTAATGTAATTTGTACTTTATTTATTTCTGTCCGAAAGCTGTCTTTTTGTTGTTTATTTTTCTTTATTTTTCTCTTCTTGGGACCATTTGATTTTTTCAGGTGGAATTGTTGTTCTGGACTTGGGCTGCGGTCAAAAATCTAATATCAACATTGCTCTTACTAGATATACGGAGACCATGGTTCCAGGGACTCTGATTAATGAACTTGTTCCAAGTTTCCAAGTCTACTATTTAAAAAATCCTGAATGATTATTTTCCCCATAGTCTTACAATGATATTGTGTGTGTATGTGGAATCCCCGAAAAGCTCTTATTTAATTTTACTCTTTTCGGAATAGAAGGCACGCTTACCAGTAACAGAAAACTTAACGTACAAAACCCGGTATGTGTATAATAGTTTGGTAAATCCTTACGTAAATGTAATTAGAATTATTTGAAAGTTTATTAATATATATATAATATATATAATAATTATAGAATTTTGGGAAAACTGAGGATTAAATTTGAAACATCAAAAACTACAAAATGCTATAAATTTTTTTTTTAAGATTTTTGAAAAATTGTCGAATGAAACATAATATTTTTCAAAACACTCCTATTAATACATATTTTTTTATGTAATAAGTGAACTTCAGTGGTGTAAAAATAATAAGTTTTTTTTTCTTATAAAATTCTATCTATTATTTTTATTGAAATATAATCATTATATCTAAGAATCATATTGATATTTTGTTGGTGTTATTGTTCATACACTATAGTATATCATAATATCTTCATAAAGAACACTTCAAAATAGCGGACAGTTTTTCACAATAGCACTTTTTCAGCCCCCAAAATTTGTAAGTTTTAATATCCGAATATCAGATCCGAATAGGAAACAGATACATCAGTTCCGAAGCCTTAGCTATTCAGGGGTTTTATAGTATATATTTAAATTATTTCGTTTTCGGAAATTTCAAATATAAGAGTACTAATTACATGAGAAATTGGCCATAAATTGTTATTTTTGTCATTCAATAGTTATTTTATCACTCACGCACTTATGAAAGTTGCCTTAAAAAATATATTAAAAGTTTGACGTTGTGGAAAAAACAAGAGTTTAATAAGTACACTGTAAATTACTTTAAACGTTTTCGAAAATCATGAACACAGGTACGGTTTTATTTCTTAAACGTTTGCATACGCCTAGGAATGAGCAAAATCTATGATAGTTTTCTTTTCCTATAGTTTGTAAGGATCAAAGAGAGGTTTTTAAAAGTCTGTTGAATCTGATGTTTTCCGAAATTATATTAAATTTTGGTGAATGCTTCTATTTATTTTTAATTTTGTAGACTTTTGGGATGGGTGAACAGATTATATTAATTCTTTTAATTGTTAATGTACACTGTGAAAAAAATTGCTGTAAAATTACGGGCAGAGGCCGGCAGCAGAGATTCCAGTCATACCCCGTAAAATAAAAATCCATGTCCATCATTTTGTGCAGCCCGTAATTTTACGTGGCAAAGTAATATAGCATTATAATGCACAGGATATAATGCACTTTAAAACACAATAACACTTTGCTTACTGTTCCGTAGCACGTAGCATGTTAGATAATCATCACAGAATCGCTGTTTTGGCGGGTTAAAATTTTCCTGTAAGATTAAACTGTAAGAATATGTGGATTGCTCTTAATTTTCTAAGTATCTAAGGGATAAGGCCGCTTATTTAGTAGATCAGACCGTTTTTCATCAAATAAGGCTGTTGCTCGTGAAAATTGAAGGGCTAACTCTAATAAATTTACAGTTTTTTCTGAGAGTGTACAGTAGCAAACGCTACATTATCCAGACTATTCTTTTATGTGGTTCGTAGATTAACTAATTAGTTGGAGCAATTGTATTTGGTTCCTCTTACAATTTTATTGAAATGCATATAATGTGAAAAAAAAGAACGGGGGTTATAATTAAGGTCTTTAAATTGCAAAAAAAGTTTCAATGCTTAGAAAACTTTATATATATATATATATATATATATAAGAAGAATATATGCCGCTGAAGAGAACTAAGTTTTTGATAATACTTTAAAGAAAGAATATTTGAAAAAAAAAATATATTTAACTGTTATTTTAAAATTGACGTTTACAAAAAAGATGTAACGCATAGATTCCATACTTCATCCTAAAATAAAACGCGTAACTCGTTAATCTTTAATTTTCTAAGAGTTTGAAGTTTTATAACTAAAGTTTTTCCCGGCCCAAAAGAAAAATGCATTTACATTTTATAAATTTTATGAAAGGCATTCATTTATCACGAATGACTTTTGAACATCATCTTAGAACTTTAACATTCAAAATTATGAATGATATTTGCGAAAAAAAAATAAATTAAAAAAAACATATTTGCAGATTTATAGGAAGCTATTTGTAAAGAAAATGATGATATTAAGTTTCCAAAAGTTAGAGTTATTTTTATTTTGTACAAAAGCAAAAGGTTAAGTAAATACGTAAACTAAATAAAGAATGTTTAATAAAATTTTACTTATGAATCTTAGAAACTTTTAAACTTATCCAGTTTTGCAAAAATGTAAAGTTGGAAGACCTGAAAACATATCTTCCTCCCCCCCCCCACCCCCGCACACACACACCGAGTTTTCTGCTTCGTAGAAATCGCTAGAAAGTTCAAAGCAAAAAAAGAAATTCTAAACTATAACTTTATAATAACAAATCATGTTTATGTTTTGCGCATATAATGATTTCAAAGAAAAAACGAAAATTGTGAATGCATTTTTCATATTAAAAATGAACGAAAAATCATGCGTCAAGCATAGTTTATGTAACACTTTCCAACGCTTCCAAAATAATTTTACAAATCATAACCGTTTAATAAGCTGAATAACAATATCTAAGTTAACAATTTGAAAAAGGCATAACATATTTAAAAACGTAATTTCGAGAGTTTCCAACATATACAATATTCGGAAAAATATCCGAATACTTTTACTCAGCCCTGTATATGATCTATAGATTTGTATATATACTACATCGGATGCTAAATTTTAGTTCAGTTAGGAAACGCGTAGCACAGTTTAAAATTCTTCTTCTGGAGTTTCTGTCAATAAACGGAAATGCGTTCGCGAACTTTTGTGCTGCCCTGTATATGAAATACAGAATTTATACACACCAAGTAATAGACAAAAAGTGAGTTAAATTTAAAATCGCGTTCAGTAACTTAAAACGCACTTCCAGGAATTATTCTTAACAGTCAGTAGAGAATTCTTTTGTGTGTCCCTGTAAATGAATGATGACTGCTATACACACAATATTCTGTATTAAGCCTCTTGTAATGCACCTTAGAGATATATATAAATTTCAATTCGTTTAAAATAGTAAAACATTATTTAATTAAACCGCAAACGATTTTTCTCCATAGACGTAATGTAACGGAATTCTTTTGACTGTCCCTGTAAATTAACTATAAGTGCTACTTACACCCTATTCCATATTAAGTTTCTTGTAATGCACCTTAGTGATATATATCAATTACAATGTGTTTGAAATTGTGTAACATCATTAACATAAACCGCAAATGATTTTTCCCCATATATCGTAATGTAACGGAATACTTTTGAGTATCTCGTAAAAGAACTATAAGTGCTACACACTTCAGTTGAAATAGGGAACATGCTATAGGTAACGACAATAACATATGCAAATTTCAGTGCATTCATTTTCATTCATTTACTTTCTTTCATTCATTCATCTAATATTTATTTGTTAATTTTAATTCCTTCATTCACTCATCCATTCCTTCATCCATTTTCTTAGAAACTTTTAAACTTATCCAGTTGTGAAAAAAATGTAAAGTTGGAACACCTGAAAACATATCCCCCCCCCCCCCCCACTCACACACTCACCAAATTTTCTTCTTCGTAGAAATCGCAAGAAATTGAAAAAGAAAAAAGAAATTATAAATTATAACTTTATAATAACAAATCATGTTTATGTTTTGCGTATATAATGATTTCAAAGAAAAAACGAAAATTGCGAGTGCATTTTTCATATTGAAAAAGGAACTGCTTTACGACTTTGTGAAATAAACCTTTATAAAACATTTTAAAAATTCTAAAGTAAGTTCAAGATTATTCAGAAATAGAAATAGAAATAATATTCAATTGAAGTATTTGTATAGAAAAAAAATAAGATGAAATATGGGAACACTTAATGCATTTTAATCTGGAAATTGTCAAAGAAATAAAAATAGTCATTTGACGGCAGATTATGTCTTTTTTTTTTCTTTATGTTTAAAAAATAGCTCAAAGGGATGCCTTTATACTGAAATGGTATCAAACTGAATGGCATCATACTGGAATGTTCAATACGAACAGCTAATTTGACATCATACTTATATGTTTTAGGTAAATTTTACCTTAATTGTGCCTTAAATTCACCACTGTACATCGATACCAAAAAGAAATAATATTCAATTGAAGTATTTGTAGAGAGAAAAAAAAAAGATGAAATATGGGAACACCTAATGCATTTTAATCTGTGAAACTGTCAAAGAAATAAAAAGTCATTCGACTGCAGAATATGTCTTTTTTAATTTCATGTTTAAAAAATAGCTTAAAGGGATGCTTTTATACTGAAATGGTATCAAACTGAATGGTATCATACTGGAATGTTCAATACGAACAGCTAATTTGACATCATACTTTATGGTTTAGGTAAATTTTACCTTAGGATACCAAATAAAATGTCACTCAGTAAATAAGTTTAAGAATTATAACGCCGGTACACTAAAAGAAACTCGTGAATTGGACGATTTTTTTCCGTTAGTTACATCTCGTGAAATCGCAAAAATGTATGGTTTTTTTTTAAATAATGTATTAGAACAACGCAAATCAAATTTATCTCTACATCAATAAATTTGCTTTTAGATGATTTTACCTAAAAAATGTCTTCGGTAAGCTTATGATGTATCGACAACTCTGATCATAAGAGTAGGCGAGGTTTTGATTGAGAACGTATTTTTGTCCACTAATTGTCAATGTGCGTAAAAGTATCAAGGCTATCTTTCTTTAACTTTCGATGAATGAATGTGGAAACCGCGGATCTTGTGAGTTTTTGCTTTACATCGATATTTATGCAAATTTCTACGTCTGGTCAATCGATGTGTGAGTATTTAAACATTGGCATGCGTTGGGAAAGTGGAACTTGGATAGAGTTTCTCCACCCTGAGAGTTGATGTTAGATCCGGCTATTGTGCTCAACTATCCGAAGCTGAGAAAGGAGAGAAGCAGTTGGTAAGCGCATATTACGTTATTTCCTGATAATTGAAATAAAGTTAATTCAGTGCTCACGGAGCGCCATTTTCAATAGTATCCTAAGCGGACATTTTGCCATCAGTGTTCGACTAGCTTGGTGAAGCGGACCTTAAACCTTTGTTGAAGGTATCTTGACTTGCTGCATCTCCAAAGTTGTAAGTTACGTTTTGAGTTCTTTATAATTGATATTTGAAGTTGTAATTTTGCTGAGCGAAGTTTCTTGGGATCTAAATTCTTTTGGCAAAAAAGGAAAATTAGTATTGTCTTTCTCAAAATCCCTGCCACTTAAGTTTTTAATAAACAGGACTTTGAAGTTTATTCGTCTGGTGCTCTCTTTCGATTGACTAGCCTTGTTCATTATCACTAACAGCGACATGGCTGTTACAAGCTATAAACTCATAAAATAGATTAATTAGCATATATTTAGCACACATGTTTACATAGAAGTTTTGGACAGTTTATGTATGTATTCTGTTCCAAAATATGTTCAAGAAGGTAACTTTGCTCAATAACGTCACATGCAGGTGAACATTTAGACCGGACTACAACGATTGTCAAACAAGGATTTCCAAACAAGTCAGGTAAGATTTTATCTCTAAATCATTACAAGACTTAGAGTTCAAATAATTCGCCTTCAACATGCAAATCTACGTTAGTGTAGACTTTATGGGATATACAATTAATTGTTTTCTATCTTCTTTCAATGAAATAACATCGTCAAGTCCTTTTAAGCGATGCCAATATCATACAATATGAAACAATGGAAAATTATTTTCGATGACAGTTTCTTTGATCTGCATCCAAGCTCTTCTAACCTATCTAATATAAATATTTTGCAGTACTTAAGGTACAAATTGCAAAAGAAATTTATATGTATGTTAATATAATGGGAGGAATCTTTCAACTCTTTGAAATAATGGTTACCCTGAGAAGTAAAGGGACAAGAGTCTTTGGTGGCGAATTTACATTTTTATAGCTCATTCGTTTCGTCTAATTGAGTTTAGTAATTGGATGCCACCATATCGGTTATTGAGATTTAACCCTTAACTGCTGTTATCGGTCTGCATTTTTCACAGACCACTGCATTTTTCACTTTTCAAAGTTTAACTTGTACTTTTCAGTTTAACTACAGATACTAGTGAAATTTTGCTTCGTTTGGATCCCTAGTACTATCGCTAGAAACTTGTGAAGGGGTGAATTTTGATTAGAAACAGCCTGTACATAAAGTTTAGTACAGAAATAGTATCTAATGTGTTAATCGATCCTTTTCTTCATCTTTCGATCTATCGGTCTCAGAGGCCGATTCACAGTAGTTATGCAAAAATTTTTGTCACAGTAGTGAAAGGTTAATGCTGACAAGAGGTCAAGTGAAAGTTCAAAATTTCGTTTACTGAAAAACAGTTGCTGTCAAAGAGATAAGTTTAATTTAAGTTTACGTATGGTTCTTACACTGCTATACATTGGTGGTAGCTAATATATTATTACTTTATTACGGTTATTGTACGATATTGTAACTGCATATAAATTGTTGCTACGCTGCCCAATTTTAAACTGAATTTTCTTCAACTTTTTTTTTTCAGATACCAAGTTTGCTTAAATGTTATTAATCTCTTGAAACTTGCAAAATAAAGTTTTGGACTTCAACACCCACGCCAACATCATGTTCAATCGAAAGAACGTCGACTTCTATTTGAGATATATCAGCATGAACCGAAAATCGCAGTTACTGTGAGAGACAAGGCCAACATAGGTCGTTAAAGAACCGACCTTGAAAGCATTCTTGAAGTATATTTTAAAGTGTAAAACTATCAATCGAGTGGTAAGTCGCAAGATCGTTACTGTCAGATTTTATATTAATTTAAAAAACGTGCCCACTCTTTGGGGACAATCTGCAGATTATAAAATATCAAGGCATCATCTGAAGAATTTTCTCGTCTGTAACAATGATCATTCTTCCTTCAAATATAAAATGCATTCTGGAAGAACTGCGACTTTTAAAGGTACCCAAGACGTCTCTGTTTTGTTTCAATCCAAAAGTGCCATGACTCATTCGTACATCATTCAGCCTGCAGTATCAATGAATGGTATTCTCTTTCCCTTTTTTTAACAGTCTTCAAGAACGAAAGGAATTTCCTACTAAATCTCCTATTCCTCTTTTGAAGTTTAATAACTGATAGGTCGTCTACCCATTGTTAGGAAAAGTAATTACTCCTCTGTTAAAAGAGTAGTATAACAGCTTCTTTGCGCCAGAATTGAGACGGGGTAGTAAAAAGGCTGTTCTCATGTATGATGCGACAATACTATTTTCATATACTGCTTCGTTCAACGTTTAAGGCTTGTAAATAAATCTGATGTGTATGCCTGAAATATCAACGAGTCTCATTCAACTGCTGGATTTGATCTGTTTTCGTCCTTGTCAAGTCCATTAAAGACTATATTTTTGTCAACAAACTGCATATTTCCGGAATGACTAGGAACAATGTTATCCAGCTTCAATCACTGGCACGCTATCAGTTTCCATCTGTTAAGTACATTCCTAACATGCGGTATGGATTTGCTAAATGATGTTACACTGATAAATACGAAAATTACGTCAGACTAATGCTGATTGACGAAAAGAAGCAGAACTGTTTTGAGTGACGGATTTTTTCAAGGTGGACAAATACTATTTATTCTTTGCTCTCGATTTCTACTTAAGACTTTTTTTTCATTCTTCAATTTTAGAGGTATATCAGTCTTTGTATCTTTTCTATACAACATGTGTGTGATCCAATTTAAGTTTTTATTTACGACAAGTTTCTGTGTTTTATCTCTGGTGAAAGGGGTTGGCTTAAAAATATCTTGTGGATTTTGTTTACACATTTTAAGGTGTAGGGTAAAGGTGTGCATGACGTGTATAACCCACATTTCATCTAATTCAGATCATATAAAAAATTATAAAAATTATCAATATTTGACATTAATCTTATAAAGTATTGGCAAGTTTTTAAACCATTTATCTGATGTTAATTAGATGTAATGGACGTTGTTCACACGTGTGCTCATTCCCCCTAATATGTCCGACTATGGCACATAGCGTGCACATATACTTCCCAAATTTGTTAAAAAATGTGAAAGAGGGGCGACACGAGTGGGAAAAATATGTATTTTTTAAGATTTTGTTTTAAATTCAGAATTGTTATCTGACGAAAAAAAAATCAAACTTATCGTAAGTTTCAGGCAACTATATTTTATTTTATAATCTAATTGAAACTATTTCAGGATGGAATTAAAATTAATTGACTTAAAATAGATTTCGGCGCAAATTTTTAAATATGCAAATAGCTTCTTTGTGTATCATAATTAGTTACCCTTGAAAATGCAGCTTTAGACCAAATTTTCTTTTCGGAATTTCTACAGCTATATTATGCTTGTAAAAGACAAAGGTGTTTCCATCCGCCTCATCTGCCTTTGTTTTTGTATTACACTAAAAATTTTAATATTGTCAATGTACAGGGTGATTAGAAAATGAGTATACATTTGAAAAATTAATAATTCACCGAATAATGTAGGTACAGAGGTAAAAATTGACACACATGCTTGGAATGACATGGGGTTTTATTGTAACCACACAAAAAAAAAGGTTTAAAAAAAAGGCCGACAGATGGCACTGAACAGCAAAACGTCAGTGACTCTGCCTGAGAATCGTGTATAAAAGGAGCTGTAATGAGAGAGAGAATCAGATGCACCAGCAATCGCAGCATGTTAACGTTACCAGAAAAGGCAATGTTAGTGAAGCTCTACTATCAAAATTGGGAATCTGCCGCGAAGGACCGACATAAATAGGCATGCTAAAATACAACATTCAACGCCAATTTCTCACCATAACTACACTGTTAAAAATTTGCAGCAAACTGTCCAGTCATTTGACCGTTTTTGCAGAAAACGGTTACATAACAATAATTTAACACTATTCTGACCATATTATTCCCCATATTATGGTCATAATAGAGTTAAATTACGGTTATGTTACCGTTTTCTGAAAAAACGTTCGAATGACTGGACAGTTTGCTGCAAATTTTAACAGTGTACAGATATGCTGCACAGTGCTGTGCACAACATCGTCTTTCGGCTACAGCTATTGTTGCGGGATGAAGGTGGACATGTTGAGCATTCGTTCTGAAGAACATCGTCTTTGCTTTGTCATAATTTGTTATGCTAATTATTGGTCTTCTTATCACACGAAGCGTCATCTGTTGGCCATTTTATGAACTTTTTTGTGGATACAATAAAACCCCATGTCATTCCAAGCATGTGTGTCAATTTTTACCTCTCTACCTACATTATTCCGTTAATTATTAATTTTTCAAATGTATACTCATTTTCTGATCACCCTGTATTTGTTTTTGTCAACGTTCTTCAACCTTTCAAAAATTCATGCTGATTTAGAAACACAAATAACAAACGGTAAACATACTTTTATCATAGTAATGTTCATATACAAAAAATAACGATACGAATTTATGTGTCAATCCAATGTAATGTTTCATTTTAAATAATGTGTGATATTTGAGGATATTAACTGCAATATTTATGTTTTGTTATATTAAATCTTATTAAATGCTATTGTAGTTAAATTAATTTCATCTTTTTTAGAAATTTAAAACACAGATTTTGTATGTACCGAAGAAGATTAATGAATAACATTAGTATTAGAATCATTCTAAACTGCAAATTTTACTGTGTTGCTCCAAAAAAAAGTTTTAAAATAATTTTGAATATTTTTTATAAAAATATTAAAACATATAAATGATAACTAAATAAAAAATATATAAATATCTATTATATTTGTTGGAGCAAAGCTCCGGCGTCCGGTAAAAAAATACACATTTGTTAACACGAAAGCGCAAAAAAACGTAAGTCGGATTGACAACAAAATAGAACTGTAGGTCGATAATGCTAAAATCTCGCCGGGGAGTCAAATTCAGAAATTGTCGTCAATCACAAAACTCCGAAACGTCTGCCCCAAATTTTTCCATTTTCCCATAAAGATAATATTGCGATTGTTTGAATTATTAATTAAAACATTAGTTCCATTCTTGTAATTTATGAATTTTAACCTCATTTTTGGCCCCATCCGTATGACATCAACGTTATCGACTCACACATTTGTAAGTTATGATATAAATTGAATTTTAGAAGCTTTACTTTTTACGTACGTAAATACGTTTTTTTTTTTCATTTTCTTTCTTTCGTTTTTTTTTTTTTTTTTTTTTTTTTTTTTTTTTGAAAGTGCTAAATGACAGGCAGCCAAATTTGACGTTTCATTTTTAGTAACTTCCAAATCGAAGTAATTTGGTTGGAATTTTATATTTGAAAAAAAGAAAAGAAATTAAATACGAATTTTGGTACTTCCATATTTGCAGCACGCCAACGTATAATAACCAAAATATCGAGAACAATTAATGTCATGTAAGTATTTATTATATGTACGTATGTATGTTTGTATTAATATGCATGTATGTACTTATGTATTTATATGTTTGTACATTTGTATTCACATGTATGTATATTTGTATAGGGAAATTTCCGTAATCGAGTTTGTAGGCAATTGGCTTATTTTAGTGAGCGTTGTTTGACGTGATCGTGGCGCAGATTTAATAATTTATTTCTATTAACTTGTTTCTGTTTTACTTTCAATACACATATAGTGCGAGGAACGTATTGTAATCATGATACAAACCCGATTATTGAAATATTGGCTTTTTGAGGTTTTCTGAATTTTGTTTCGCTAATTTTAATAAAATATATTCTACATGTATATCTGTGTATACGTGTATATAAGAATTTCCGCACGTTTTTAGATCCCAATAGCTTACTGAAGAACTTAAAAAAGAAAATTTCCTAGAATTTTTGTAGTTGGCCACATTTTTTTTTATCGTGGAAAACTTATTTAAACAACAAACTACTAGGAAACAACTGTTTAGCAAAACATCTTAATTTCGGTCTCAATCCGGACTACAGTTTATTTACAAAGTAAGTAGATAATATGTCGTCCGATTAAATGAAAAAATATTAAATTACAGAAATTAAAATGCAATCGTTGTTATGTTGCTGATTTATAAATGCATAATTTTTAGCAGTAGATTTAACTTCTCTAAAATAAGAACCCCATAAATTATGAACTTTAAACACACAAAATTTGATCTTACTCAGTAAGAGGAGTCGAAATCATCAAAGAAGAAAAAATGCAGTTGTCAGAGTGTTTTCTGATTTCCCTGAACCACGATCCGACTATGATAGAATAATACTATAGGCCGAAAATATCACTTAATTGTCCTTGTAGTGGGATTTCTGACTCTTTATTGCGATAGTTCCTGCCCTCTGTATATCATCCATTGAAAAAGACATTCAATGACATAAGTATTGATACATACGACAAAATGAATTTTCCTGCTGATAGGAGTATACATAAGCCAGACGGCATGAAGAAAACCGCAAGTTTAATCCCTGTATGGCAGGAGCTACAATAGTCTCTGTGCGGACAAACGAAGATGGTTTGCACAGCGCGTGATTGATCATGCATGTGAGCGTAAAAATTGAAACTATAATTACCATGACCGCAATTTTACTTCATTAGTAAACTATTGCAAAGAACAACTTTCAATGCATCTAAATTACGATAATTCTGACTTCGTATTTACAGATGAGCAGCAGAACATACTTCATTTATGTACATAACAAACAACATTTACAAATTGTGCCAAGTGTACTTTTATTATTGGGAAAGCCGGAGCTGAAACAAATAAGTTAATCAAAGAAATACGTAAAAGGATTAATGAGCAGTTACGACCGGAAGCTATCATGGTTTTGACTCAAACATGTACTGCTGCAATTAATGTCGAGGGCAATGCAATTCATTCTGCACTAAATGTATTAACGTGTTTTAAATAGTTCCCTATTTAGGAAGTGAAACAGCAAGAAATCTGTAGCTTGGTATGGATCCAGTGTCATCTCTCATTATTAACGAATTTTCAATTATCAGATCGGATGTCGACAGATAGCTGCCCTTGCGCAAAGATTTCGCGAAGGTAAACCATATAGAGCATTGAACATATCTGACAACGGCTCTGTGCTTGTATCAGAGACTTTTTTAAAACTCTGGTCATTTTGTTTGCCTCATTGGAAATATTAGGCAGCTACAGCCTGGACATTTTATTTTTGCGCAAAAAAACAGTGCTTAGAACTTGTCAAAAACGTTTCATCTTAAGAAAGTCGATAGACAAAGCGACCAAACACAGTTTCGAAAGACTCTGGATTCAATTTCCTTGTTAAGGTACAGGCGACCAATACACTTCGACGCAAACATATACTGCCTCCTACTAAACTTGAAGTATTTCAATATGCCATACGCCTTTTTCTCACAAACAAGCAAGCTGAAGAACATAATCCTGAAATACTTCGTAAATCAAAATGACCAGTGCCAAAAATATTAGCAGACCACAATAATCAAATAGTAAGATGTAGTGAAAACGGTCACGCATCTGGATTTTAGACAGAATTTTTCTTAGCAATTGGATGCAGAGTTGTATTACGTACCAATCTGTGGACTAGGGAGAAATTGGTAACGGTGCATTTTGGTATGGTAAAATATATCATCTACTGCCCAGAACTGTGACCTACAGGCTTGCCACGGGCTGTAATGGTTGTTTTTTAGGATTATCATGTGAAAAATGTCGCACTGAAAGATTTTCCTAGTCAAACTTGTTTCTAAATCTAGAAAAGAAAACAGAATGTCTCATACTCACGAACTCTCTTTTAACAATTGCATATGCTGTCACCAAACAGAAATCCCAGGGTTTAACTTAGTCAAAACTTACTGTTTACATTGGTACAAAGGAGTTGTCACTTGGAGCAACTAATGACGCTTTTAGTAGAGTTTGTCGTTTAGAGGATGTTACCATTGAAGTACTTTTCACAAAAGATAGGTTTGATCAAATTAGAATAATGGGGACACGATAGATTAGCATTTGAGCTTTACCTGAGGTAACTAACGACTGAATGCCCTTGACAACGAAGATTCAAATGTTGTTATTACAAACGTACTTTTATATTATTAATCAGTAAATATCAAATATTTTTTTAATATTAAATGTTATCTTTTACGTTTATGTGACACAAGGCTCCAACATTTCGGCCTGCCGGATGCTAGTTTAAATCATAATTAAGAAGAGTTTTTAAATTGAAATTGTGAAAAAAAAAATGTAAGAAATCATTTTAGATTTAGTACTGAGTCTATTTATTTCAATGTTATAGATAAAATACTTTTCTACTGCATACATCAACGAAGGATGTGTGCAATATAAGTAAAATCGTATTTTATTATTAAATAAAAAGTGTGATGGTTTTTCTTGAGATAAACAAAATTAAATATGTGTTTGAATGGAATGTTATTCAGTGTTTACAACATACACTGATAAAAATTTCACCGTTGGATTACGGGAAAAGCTTGGCAGTACAGACTCCAAGATTGTCCTGTAATATTACAGTTTGTACCGTAATCTATTTAGACTGTATTAGACCGTAAATAGCAGTAAATTTCAAGAACGTATCTGACCGTAAACCACAGTAACTTTCAAGAACGTATCTGACCGTAAATAACCGTTACTTTCAAGAACGTATCTGACCGTAAATAACCGTTACTTTCAAGAATGCATCTGACCGTAAATAACCGTTACTTTCAAGAATGTATCGGACCGTAAATAGCCGTTACTTTCAAGAATGTATCTGACCGTAAATAACCGTTACTTTCAAGAATGTGTCTGACCGTAAATCACAGTAATATACAGGGTGTCCCAAAAGCCTCCGTACAACTTCAAAAATTGATTAAAAAAATAATAGGCCTACCGCAAAAATATTTACAACAGTACACAGAGTAACTTAAAAAGTTTTTTTCTACTACCTTAGTATACTTGTACATGAGATCCTTTCGTTGCACGAAGAATATCAAGTTGATATTCCAATTCCCTTCACGTGCGTTTCAGCATGCTAACATCAACAGTAGTTACAACTGTTTGATGAAATAAAATGTTGAATTGAAGATGTTTGATGAATGAATGAAGAAATGTTTAATGAATAAAAGTTAATAGTCTCATGGAATTGAAACAAAAGATCCAAACAGCAGTAGCTACTGTTGATGTTAGCATGAAAAACGTTTGTGGATTGAATTGAAATATCGTCTTGATATTCTTCGTGCTACACAAGTATCTCATTTTGGAGTTTACTAGGGCTGTAAAAAAAAACTTTTTAAGTTACTCTATGCCCTCTTGTAATTATTTTTGCTGTACGCCTATTATTTTTTTTAAAAATAAATTTCTGAAGTTGTACGGAGACTTTTGGGACACCCTGTAGATTATAAATTATCGTATATGACTGTAATATCAAGATTGTAAATAAGTATAAATACCCATAATTTTCTACTCATTTACATATATCGCTGTAAATTGCAGTAGTTATCAGAACTGTAAATGACCATGAAATAGTTATTTCAAGAATTCGCATGATTACTTCCAACAGTAACTGTATATTTATACATAGGATGTCAAGAAATGCAACATTTTATTTCTGTATAAGAGATAAATAGTAAAAATTGCAAAAATGTCCATAAGGTACAAAATTTCAATTCTATACTTTTCATCTCCATGGAGATATTTCCAAAATTAGTTTTTATACATTCTTTGTAACCAAACAGGTGGCTTCAATACCTCCAAAAACCAGGAATTATCTCACTTTGCCATGCAATTCGAAACTTGAAATCTAATCATTATTGGAGAATAATGTCTACAAATCTGATATTTAAATGTATTGATTAATAATAATGTGTTGATGTAATTGATGGCACATTAAATCTTAGTTTGTAAACATTTGCCAAGCTTGAACAGATTTCACTTTTCAAATTGCATGCAAAGTGAAGCAAGTCACAATTTTTGACTCTTTGCAACTTCATGATGTTTGGAGATGATTAAAACCAATCCACGTTTTTGCAGATTACATTATTTATCCATCTCATATAGATACAAAAATAAACTGTATAGCTTTTTTTAGACAACCTGTATATTTAAAACTTGATAATATTTCTAAGATTATTCTACCACTACATATATATGGTGGTTTGCATATAATTTTTAAAAACAATTAGCAACTTTCTCAATATTACATACTTTTTCTATTTACAACACTATACAGCTTACAAAATAAAATTATATTTAGCATTGAAAAATGACATGTGTATAAGTTTTATTAAACGTGATTGTTTCATATTTCCGAAAAAAAAATTACGTAAAACTTCATATACAAGTGTAGTAATTTTTGCCAACATCTAAGTAAAATAAAAATTAACAGACACTTAAGCATTATTAACCAGGCAGAGTAACAAACACTTATCAAATTTGTTACAAATCACAGGCTAAATTCGTCCAAACCATAACTCAATATCAAGTATAACTTTTAGCTCAACAATGCACACCTTTGAAAAATATAGAAAAAAAAAAACAGAAATTTTTTAGTACTTCTCTTATTTAATATCATACTCTGAATATTTACGATTATGTATTCGTAACAACAAATGAACTTATTCATGATTTTTTTTAATGTAATGAGGAAGGTGATTGTAATAAACTTTTGCATAATAATGTATCAAAGACATAATTTAATGAATATCAAAATGTTAAAATTATTTCTATTTCTTTCAATATAACTTTCGTTTTAAGTTTTTTGAGAATCACTTTGGTATTTATCTGCTTGCACATTCTTTTGCATTTTGATGCCTGGGTTCTACCCAAACCCAAGTGAGATTAATGTAGTTTTAGCTAAATGCAGGAATAGAGAGTACAATATTTGCCTTTTTAAAAAATCACAAAAACACTTCAGTTTTGTGTTAAACATTTTACTTGAAGATAGTGTAAAACATGGATTTATTTGTAAAAATGTGAAATTGTTCAGGATCATCAGAGAAAAAAAAAATTCTTGGTTGAAAATACTACAGCCAAAATAAACTATATGTAAAAATGCAAATAACTTAACCACTTCAACGGCCGTTTAGATAAAGAAACAGTGTTATTACCCCCGATTTAACTCGGGTCAGCTACTGTGGTTAAATAATGAATGTTTACATACTGGGAAGTACTATACAGATTTTCGCGTTTTGGGAAGGACAGGATAGAATGCTGAGTCATCAATTTCAGTAACATCCTGCCTTTTGTTCTATGACTAATTTATAAATGTCCAGAACACCCTGAAATAATGAACAATTTCATCAATTTTCCAAAACTAAAAAAACTCTAAATCTTACTTTCAGGAAAAATTTTAATATAACAAGGAATGATCTTCTAAGAACTGTTCAAGAAAAATCTTTAAAATATGTCATCACACATATTAAAAACAAGCATTTTTTTAAATAATTAAAAAAAATTTACAGACAAAAATAAAAATTTTAATTCAGGAACTCTGAAATTATTTATTTTGTACATATTTTACATAAGATACGACAGGTTTTAAAAAATATGCCATCTAAATGCTGCTAATTTTGACATCAACTTCCTTACTTTATTTATATTACATGATTCTGGATTTTTCTTTGCTTTTGAACTTTTTTCAGGATTGATGTCCAAAAAAGCTCTGAAAATAAAGAAAAAAATATTAATAGTATCACATCTTTTAAAAAATAACATTACTGTAAATACATCAAGCCATAATCGAATGAACAACTAATCTCGTAATTATCAAATTATAACAGATATTAAACTCTTCAATAACACGTGCATAGAATGTCTACAAAATAACATTCATGAAGAAAAATTTTTTGTGCTTTATAAACCCTTTACTGTTTTTCTTATCTTTAAAGCCAGAACAAAATGGATTAATTAGCATATATGAACTCAATAGCCCACTAGTTGTGGATTAATTAGCCAGAACTCAATAGCCCACTAGTGTCAATGAGTGGTAAGAAATTTCATTTGAGCTCATTCATTACTGAATACATGTTATCTAACAGGTTATAAGTAACATTTGTTGTAGGCAACTACACTGCACCATGAATTTAAAATTTTTGATTTGATTACCAAGATCTGCAAAGTATGTGAAGAAAATAGTGTTGACACTAGACCAAAAGTTCTTTTAACTGATCGACAAATTTTGCATTTTTTCTTTAACTGATCGACAAATTTTGCATTTTTTTCTTCAACTGATCGACAAATTTTGCATTTTTTTTTCTGCAACTGATCAACAAATTTTGCATTTTTTTTTTTTTTTTGCAACTGGCTAAAGGATTTCATTATTTTTTCCCACAATCAACTGACAAATTTCGTGATTTTCTCTCACGATAAATCGACAATTTTTATATTTTTTCCATGCGACTGATTTAAGAATTTCGTGATTTTTCCTTGCATTCAATGGACGAATTTCGCAACATTTTTTAGATTTTCTCCTCAATTAACTAGCAATTTTTCCGATATTTTGTCGTACCAATCGAAGAATTTTGGAATTTTTTTCGCCACAATCAGGCCTTTTTACCCTCAACTGATTGGCAAATTTTGAGATATTTTCCATCAACTGATAGACAAATTGTGGCTTTTTCTTGTGACTGATTAGCAAAAATTGCAGTATATTTTCCACGAATGGTCAATGAATTCCACATTTTTTCCCGCAACTGGCAGAAGAATTTAAGGGTAGTTTAAAGGATCAAAAGAAAGGAAAATTTAAAAAACCTGGTCATAAAAATAAAAAAAAATTAAAGTTTTTGATTTGTTGGAATTTTCCAAAGTTTTTAGTTTTGTCTTAGTATCTTAAACACTATTATGCCAAATATAAAGTATCTAGAACTGTAAAGTAATATAGGACAAAATTAGCACTCGCCATTTGGCGAGTAATACTGAAAATTTGGCGACTGACTTTATTACCACCGCTGGCCAAACTTAATAGCCACACTCACCAACTGTGATGATTGAATGGAAACAGATTTTTTTCCAGCTGTCGCTCGTCGAATATCGAAACCATTTGGCGAATTTCACGATTTTTCCCCTGAAACCATTTGAAGAATTGTGATTCTTTTTTCTCGAAGCCATTCGACGATATTCGCAACCCCCTCCCCCCTCCCCCCGAGACCATTAGATGAATTTTGCGAGTTTTCTGCTATTAATTGTTGATTTTTGTGATTTATCGACTATCGATTAACGAATTTCACGATTTTTTCCATGAGCGTTCCACAAATTGTACACTTTCTTTCCACTGACGTTCGATGAATTGCGCACTTTATTTGTCAAGTATTTTTTATCAAGTATTTGTAAATTTGTTATTGGCCAGTGCTTATGAAATCTGGCGAGTAAAAAAAATCCATTTACTGGCCAGTGGCCAATGAGTAAAAAAGTTAATTGTTACTTATATAAAGTAATACTTCAGATCGATAGCACCTTTCTTGCTTGCACTTATGGTATCCCCCATTCCCCATAAATTAGTGCTTGTCTAGGAACCTGAAACTTCTAAAAGAATCCCGAGACTTGGCTACATTTTCCACATGTGATGTTTTTGATGGGTTCTGGATTACAAGACAGAATTAAAGTATCATCGCCCTTAGTAGATTTCGTACCATCTTCATGTTCACTGAATCTTGTTGGAGCTAATGCTTTATTCTGAACATAGACAACTTTTTTTGGCATCTACTCACAGATGGCAAATTTCACAGGAACTCTTGGAATCTTGTGGTGGTGGTGATACATTAAGTATTAAATCTTTATGTGGTACCAGATCGTCTGCAAAAGTAGATGCCACAAACGCATTGCACAATGGTTATCTGTTAATTTATGAATGTTTGTATAATATCAATTTAAATAAGGAAACTGCAGCAAATTGGCCTAAGACTAGAAGTTCATACTGAAAGATTTTGAATTTTGAAACTGCATCCTACTAACCGTCATTTGGCACACCATCTTGCAATATATTAAGACAAACAAAACACTTCAAAGCAGTTCAATTGAAATTTCTTTTTTAATGCCCCTATATTACTCTCTGATTCAAGTTGTTAATACAGTTAGAGGACACTTGAATGAGTATGAAATAGAAAGCCGGGAGGGAGAGCAAGACTAAACCGCACTAAGGAAAAGACCAATCAAATGACATTTATGCCATTTGATTGGAAGATTAATCATGGAATTGGAGAGTTGTTGAATACGAAAATTTGAATAATTAAATAGAGAGCTAAATGATCTTAATAAGTGTGTTAATCTAACATTCATAAAATGACTAGATAAAATCAGGGCTTGAATTTCTGGGCGGGATTGCAGGATTCGCTGCGAAAATTTTGAAATCCCACCCAAAAAAAGATAGTGAGCAGAAGGCTCCCGCCCAAAAAATTTCAGCATTTTCATAGAAATTTACGTAATTTAATTTACTTGCAACCGAACGATAAATTTCGTGATTTTTTCCCCCGAAACCGATTGAAAAACTTTGCGTTTTTTCCGCGACTGATCGACAAAGTTTGCGTTTTTTCTCGCGACAGATCAACGAACTTTGCGTTTTTTCCGCGACAGATCGAGAACTTTTCACTTTTTAAGCGACTGGTCGACGAACTTTTCACTTTTTAAGCGACTGGTCGACGAATTTTTCACTTTTTAAGCGACTGATCGACGAACTTTGCGTTTTTTGGGGACAGATCGACGAACTTTGCGTTTATTCCGCAATCGATCGACGAAATTTGCTTTTTTCCCGGGACTGATCGACGAACTTTGCATTTTTTGGTGACAGATCAACGAACTTTGAATTTTTGGTGACAGATCAACGAACTTTGCGTTTTTTCCGCGACAGATCGACAAACTTTGTGGGGTTTTTCCGCGACAGATCGACAAACTTTGCATTTTTTCTGCGACAGATCCACAAACTTTCGTTTTTTCAACCACAGATCGACGAACTTTGCATTTTTTTTCACGACTGATCGACTAACTTTTTGTTTTTTAAGCTACTGATCGACGAACTTTTCGTTTTTTAAACGACTGGTCGACGAACTTTTTGTTTTTTAAATGACTGATCAACGAACTTTTCGTTTTTTTTAAATGACTGATCAACGAACTTTGTGTTTTTTAAACGACTGATCAACGAACTTTGCATTTTTTGGGGACAGATCGACGAACTTTGCGTTTATTCCGCAATTAATCGACGAAATTTGCTTTTTTTCTGCGACTGATCGATGAACTTTGCTTTTTTTGGTGACAGATCGACGAACTTTTCGCTTTTTAAGCGACTGGTCGACGAATTTTTCGCTTTTTAAACGACTGGTCGACGAACTTTTCGCTTTTTAAGCGACTGGTCGACGAACTTTGCATTTTTTAAATGACTGATCAGCGAACTTTGCGTTTTTTCTGCGACAGATAGACGAACATTGTGTTTTTTAAGCGACTGATCGATGAACCTTGCGTTTTTTAGGGACAGATCGACGAACTTTGCGTTTATTCCGCAATCGATCGACGAAATTTGCTTTTTTTCTGCGACTGATCGACGAACTTTGCTTTTTTTAGTGACAGATCGACGAACTTTTCGCTTTTTAAGCGACTGGTCGACGAATTTTTCGCTTTTTAAGCGACTGGTCGACGAACTTTTCGCTTTTTAAGCGACTGGTCGACGAACTTTGCATTTTTTAAATGACTGATCAACGAACTTTGCGTTTTTTAAAGGACTGATCAACGAACTTTGCGTTTTTAAAATGACTGATCAACAAACTTTGCGTTTTTTAAATGACTGATCAACGAACTTTGCGTTTTTTCTGCGACAGATCGACGAACATTGCGTTTTTTGGGGACAGATCGACGAACTTTGCGTTTAATCCACAATCGATCGACAAAATTTGCTTTTTTCCCCACGACTGATCGAGGAACTTCGCATTTTTTGGTGACAGATCGACAAACTTTGCTTCTTTTCCGCGATCGATAGGTGAATCTCAATCAAATAAAATCTAAATTCAGAAATTTATTTAACAACCTAATTGTTAAGGGTCCTTAACACATTTAATGGAACTTGAAAAATACACTGCATATATAAAACTTAACTTTCTTCCCTTTTTTATAATAAAAATAAACATTTTACATAATCATTCTCCGTTGACTTAATTTTTTCAATGGTATTTTGTCATGTCTGCATTAATGTAATTCTTTAAATAGAACGTAAAATAATAGTGGGGTTTAAAGATTTTTTTTCTCCCTCCCAAACATTACAACTCCCCTCCATTTAAAAATGTTGGTAGGGAGGCTCCCCTCCTTGTTAAAATTGAATTTCAAGCCCTGTAAAATGTTTGTTTATATGCTGGGAGGAAAGCAATAATTATACAATGAGTTTAATTAAAAGCAAATTAAAATTAAATTGAATTTAAAGGTATTATAACTCTGTAAATTATATCAAGGATATTAATACTCTATATGAATGCTTACAAACCAGTATAAAAGATAATTGAATTATGTGCCCATAACTTTACATAAAATTGACATTTAATACAGGATAAACAATAAACAAAATAAATTAAGATCTATTTAAACTGTAACTTTACTTGTGACTCATAAATAACATTCTCTTTTTTATCATGTCTACCATATACATCCCAATTTTCCATTGTCCAAGCGCTAATTGTACTAAAACTCATATTATAAATCATTACTATCAATGGCCAATTAAAAATCAGCTTTAAAACCCAAATAATGAAAAGATGGAATACCATTGGTCAGGAAAGATTCTTAAAAGTTTTCCTCTATCTGTCAAAAGTGCTTGGATACATATCGGGTTCTTTTAAATAGAATATTTATTAATATTTGCTGCAAAAAACAACTAAACTATCTGACTGGAGATATATGTTATCAGGGGTCGATCCAGGCAAAATTTGGGGCCTTTTTAAGGCCCCGTCACAAAAATCAATTTAATAAAATGGGCCCCTTCACAAAAATCAATCTGATAAAATGGACCTCTTCACAAAATTCCTTTTACTAAAATAGGTCCTTTCACAAAATTCAGTTCCATAAAAACTTAGCATTTAATATTTACTAGATGGAACCCGTCAAAATTTGACGGCAAAAAACTTGATAGTACCATAAAAATAAAATTCATAGCTGCTTTAAAATGTTTGAAACTTTTGCAGAATAATTCAAATAAATAAAAAACCCACTTTGAATTAAAGCTAGGTTGAAGAACAGCAATTGGCTAAGTTTCACTGGCACATGTACTCGCGGAATTTCTTTCATCTGACACATTTAGCGCTGTTGTGCAAGTAAATGGTAAGTGCCCCCTTGGGGAGGGGGAAAAGGCGGGATGGACCAAGGAGATGCATAACATGAACAAGCAGTCAAAGACCTTTCAAACGATATGTAACATGAGGGGTGTGTGCAAAATTTTAAAAAGTACCCCCTTGGGGGGGGGGGGGGTAAAGTAGGGGATGGACACGGAACATGTATAATATGATTAAGTGGTCACAGACCTTTCCAACGATATATAACATGAGGGTTGTGTGCAAAATTTAGAAAAGTACCTCTTTGGGGGGGGGGGGCAAAGCGGGGAGATGGACATCAGAGATATGCATATGATTAAGCAGTCACAGACCTTTCCAATGATATATGACATGAGGGTTGTCTGCAAAATTTAGAAAAGTACCCCCTTGGAGGAGGGGGGGGGCAAAGTGGGGAAATGGACATTGGAGATGCATAATATCATTAAGCGGTCACAGACCTTTCCAACAATATATGACATGAGGGGTGTCAACAAAATTTAGAAAATTGCCCCCCTTAAGGGGGGGGGAAGTGGCGGGATGGACCCCGGAGATGCATAACATGAATAAGCAGTCAAAGACCTTTCCAACAATACGTAACATGAAGGGATTGTGCAAAATTTACAAAAGTACCCCCTTGGGGGGGCAAAGTGGGGGGATGGACACCGGAGATGCATAATATGATTAAGCGGTCACAGACCTTTTTAACGATATATAACATGAGTGGTATGTGCAAAATTTAGAAAAGTGCCCCAATTGGCGGGGGGGGGGGGGGATGGACCACACAGATGCATAACATGAAAAGGCAGTCACAGGCCTTTCGAACGATATATCATATGAGTGGTGTCAACAAAGAAAAGTCTCCGCCCCGTGTAGGCAAAACATACTCCCCCTCCCGCCGCCATAATTATTGATGCGGACTCATTTTTTAAATTCGTTCGCACCCCTCTTCTCCCGCAAAATGTTGTGAATTTTAAAAACTCCACTTACGAATTTTTTTATACCAAAAGCACTTATGTCCGTCGTCTGCATGCAGAGTTTTGTGCTTACAGACGCCAGACACAACAACACACACACACAGACAGACGTTTACCGACATTAATAGTATAGATGATACTCAGTGCCTACACATTTCACCCTTTATAATTCAGCCAATGAGTTGACGGTTGTTCATTTCCAGAAACGAAACAATAATTCTTTAGGATGAATTTTGTTTGTTTGGTACACCGTGGCAGAATGCGTGCAATGCAGCGACAGGCGTCACAAACTTTTTAGGGCACCTGCAGACTAAAAACATATAAACAATCTTTGCAGGAAAAAAATCCTAGATTTTGTCAAATGATCACGGGAAAAACACTAATTTCATCAAAGGATCATGTAAAACGTGAATTTTGTTAAAAGGCCACAGAAAAAAGCGATTTACACAAAAGATGAGCAAATTTTGTCAAAGAATCGCAAAACAGGAAATTTCACCCAAAGATAGCGCTTTCTTGCCAAACTTCGTCTAAAAATTGCGGAATAAAATGTATTTTATCAAAAAATCCCTGGAAAACGCACATTTCGTTAAAGTATCGCGAGAAAAATGCGAATTTCTTCAAAGATTGCTGAAAAAACGCGAATTTCATCGAAGGATTGCTGAAAATTCATGAATCTTATCAAAAGGCAGCAGAGAAAATGTGATTATTATGAAAGCATTGCGAAAAAAGAAAATTTCGTCTAAGGATCACAGAAAAACGCAAATTTCATAAAAGAATCGTGGAAAATAACGCAAATTTCGTGAAAAAAAAATCGCAGAAAAAACACAAATTTCGTCAAATTATCGCTGAAAAAAAAACACGAATTACGTCATAGGATAGCTGAAAAAATTATGAATCTCGACAAAAAAAAAGATACAGAAAAAAATGCTAATTTCATTAAAGAATCGCGAAAAAAAAATGCGAATTTTGTTAAAGGATTGCGCAAAGAATGTAAATTTTTTGAAAGGTTCGTGTGAAAAATGAAACTGTCTGTATTAAAAACAGCACACACACAAACATCTATACAAACCTCAATACACACAAACATATTATAGGCAGGGCTTGAAATTCAATTTTTCCAAAGACGGGAGTCTCCCTACCAACATTTTTAAATGGAGGGGAGTTGTAATGTTTGGGAGGGAGAAAAAAAATCTTTAAACCCCACTATTCTTTTACGTGCTATTTAAAGAATTACATTAATGCAGACATGCCAAAATACCATTGAAAAAATTAAGTCAACTGAGAATGATTATGAAAAATGTTTATTTTTATTATAAAAAAGGGAAGAAAGTTAAGTTTTATATATGCAGTGTATTTTTCAAGTTCCATTAAATGTGTTAGGGACCCTTAACAATTAGGTTGTTAAATAAATTTCTGACTTTAGATTTTACTTGATTGAGATTCACCGATCGATCGTGGAAAAGACGCAAAGTTCATCAATCTGTCGCGGAAAAAACGCTAAGTTCGTCGATCTGTCACCAAAAAACGCAAAGTTCGTTGATCAGTCGTGGGAAAAAAGCAAATTTCGTCGATCGATTGCAGAATAAACAGAAAGTTCGTCGATCTGTCCCCAAAAAACGCAAGGTTCGTCGATCAGTCGCTTAAAAAACGCAATGTTCGTCTATCTGTCGCAGAAAAAACGCAAAGTTCGTTGATCAGTCGCAGAAAAAAATGCAACGTTCGTTGATCTGTCACGGAAAAAACGCAAAGTTCGTCGATCAGTTGCGGAAAAAAGCAAATTTCGTCGATCGATTGCGGAATAAATGCAAAGTTCGTCGATCAGTCAGGGAAGAAAGAAAAATTTCGTCGATCGATTGCGGAATAAACGCGAAGTTCGTCGATATGTCCCCAAAAAACGCAAGGTTCGTCGATCTGTCGCAGAAAAAACTCAAAGTTCGTTGATCTGTCACGGAAAAAACCATACAGTTTGTCGATCAGTCGCGGAAAAAACACAAAGTCCGTCAATCGGTTGCGGGGAAAAAAAATCACGAAATTTATCGTTCGGTTGCAGGTAAATTAAATAATGCAAATTTCTCCAAAAATGCTGAAATTTTTTGGGCGGGAGGCTCCCGCTCATGATCTTTTTTGGGCGGGTTTCAAAATTTTCCGTGCGAATCCCGCCCTGAAATTCAAGCCCTGATAGGTATAGTTTTAATTTGAAATAATATACTGAACTTGAACTAACTTTTGAAAAATCGGGTTAACCCAAATCCAACTTGCAGAAATCTACACTCAGTCTGAAATCGACTCGAACCATAAAGACAGTTAACCCAACTTGCAACAAAAATAATTATTTTCTGTGAATTTTCTGATTTTTTCTTTTCTCAGAAATGCTGTAGTCATTTTGTCCCCCAATTTTGCCCTTTACAATTCAGCCAATGGATGGAGGGGGCCAAAGGAGCGTTCCTTATCACAAACGAAAGATGAGATACGTTCGTTTGATGTCGTTGTTGAAAATTTATGGATTTCTATTATTAAAGTAATTTTTTCATTTTACCGTATTTATTTTCTTTTTGTGTTGTATGTATTTTGCTACTTTGAATTTTTTTAAACTAACCCTTTTTTTTTTGGAGAGTGAGAGAGAGAGATTTAGTAATTTGGTGACACGAAGTTCAGCAAATTCTTAAAATCCACAAATCGTTTCCAATGTAAACAATGAAATTTACAATTAAGTTGCAAGTGCAAAATTTCAGTTTTTTAAAATTTTCATCTCATTCTGTACACATTTTAATATGTCATTCTGATCATTATACATATTTAGTTATGCATTATTAATTATTTACTTGACCTTTACTTTTAATATTTTAAATATTTCAAACTTACAGCTGAATGTAATTATTAAAACATTTGAAATACTGCATTCGAAAAATGAAATTTCAGCTTAGAAACTCGACAATTAAAAAATTTAAAGTAGAAAAGTACTTATGATATAAAAAGAAGAAAAAAAAAATACACCAGAATTTATCTGTATTACGAAAGCGGGAGAAATGATTTTCTGTGCTATACGAAAAGATATCCAAATAACTCAATCATGAACATAGAAATAGGTATCGGTTTTTATGTTCAGGTGCACTCAATCCAAACTTGAAACTTTTAAAACGGTCATTGAATTAATTAAATTCATCTCCGCCTTTCACATCCAGAAATCTTGCTGTGTCGCCAATTATGTTTATATTTTATATATATATATAAAAATAATAATTGAGGCACTTTTCCGTTATACGGACACCATTGTCGCCAAACATACATACATTTTGGCATAGTATCCGTATAACAGAAAAGTACTAAAGTTCATGGTTTAAAATCACAATAAAATATCATGAAATTTATTGATTATTTGTGGGAAAATATCGGGGAAATAATGTGTTTTTCGTGAATTTTTTGTGTTGTTAACAATGTGGTTAGAGAGACAGGGAGAAATCCAGAAAACTTGCTGTGTCGCCAATTATGTTTATATTTTATATATATATATATATATATAAATAATAATTCAGGCACTTTTCCGTTATACGTACACCATTGTCGCCAAACATACATACATACATTTACATACATACATACATTTTGGCATAGTGTCCGTATAACAGAAAAGTACTAAAGTTCATGGTTTAAAATCGCAATAAAATATCATGAAATTTATTGATTAGTTGTGGGAAAATATCGGGGAAATAATGTGTTTTTGTGAAATTTTTTGTTTTGTGTTGTTGTGTTTAATTGTAAGCATTCATTATAATTTTCAGTGCATTATTAAATTGAAATTTTTGTTTAAAATATGTAAACAAAACAGTGACCAGAAACCTGCACAATTTCTAATATAGATAGATAGATGCATGCATGTAGTACTTTTAATTATTTGGTAAAAATACTGTGATCGTCACTGAGAAAACCTGAATTTAACCTAAAAGTAATTGTCGAGTGTTTAAGCTGAAATTTCATTTTACGAATACAGTATTTCAAATGTTTTAATAATTACATTTAGCTGTAAGTTTGAAATATTAAAAGTAAAGGCCAAGTAAATAATTAATAATGCATAACTAAAAGTAATTGTCGAGTGTTTAAGCTGAAATTTCATTTTACGAATACAGTATTTCAAATGTTTTAATAGTTACATTCAACTGTAAGTTTGAAATATTAAAAGTAAAGGCCAAGTAAATAATTAATAATGCATAAGTAAAAGTAATTGTCTAGTGTTTAAGCTGAAATTTCATTTTACGAATACAGTATTTCAAATGTTTTAATAGTTACATTCAACTGCAAGTTTGAAATATTAAAAGTAAAGGCCAAGTAAATAATTAATAATGCATAAATAAAAGAAATCTATAAAGTTTCAACAACCGAACAACCAAATGGAACACATACGCTTCTAGAGAGAGGAAAAAGCCTTCACCTCATTGGCTGGAACATCGCGTCTGAAGATAGTAAAAGCCTCTAGCTGATTAGCTGAATGCTCGCGCAATCGTATAAATAGCATTTTTGCACGAAAAACTAAAAAGCAGGTTAGCTTTAAGTATATGGATTTATTATTTTGTGATGTTTAAAATGTGTAATTTGTAAACAAACAAGTTCCCAAGAGAAGAAAACTTCAGTAAAAGGATTTTAAAAAGTTTTTGTTTATAAATGCTTGGTTCAAATTTGAGTATATAACTGGATTTCAAATTTCGTTACAAAATGTTATTTTTCAGAAAAATATAATAAATTTCACAAAAATAACCTTTACTTTTCACAAAATGGGCCCCAAGAAAAAAAACCTGCCTCGACTCCTGGTTATTGCAGAAATGAACTAAGTTGCCCTTTTTGAATTATCAAAACAAATTTTAATTAACAATTAAAAATAGAAAATATTAATTTTTTTTTAAAAATCCAAAGGAAAATAAAAGTTTAATTCAAGCATGATTTAAATTCCTAAAATAACCAAAAAATTAAAAATTTGTATTTTTAATTAATTTATTAAAAAACATCGAAATCAATGTTAAGTGAATGTAAACAACTTTACAAAGCGATACTCAAAAAATAATTTATTTAAAATATTAAAATGGTTCCATTAATTAAAATTTTAGACAAGTAAGATGAGTAAAAGGTTACGCTAACTAAATTAAAAAATATATATACTAAAAAAAGAGTATATTAAAGATTATAAAAACAATGAAAATTTAACGTAAACAATATAATGTTAAGTCCAGGGCTTTACAAATTTGAAAAAAATCTGGTAGCCAGGTATAAATTCTAGTCGACAGTAAAAAAAAATACCCCCCCCCCCCCCGTGACATACTAAGTCGACTAGAACGGAAAAGATTGGCGTTTTATGTGCATGAAATGGAAAATGCCTTTTAATCTTGTCTTTTCCATTAAAAGTACAAGAGAAGAGGAAGTTTACTGCGCTTGCTGCCCACACGAGTAGGGGTGTTGGAGAGACAAACTGTCGTTTGTGCTCATTTTTTGTAAAAAAAGTAAATAACAAAAAAGTCAGATTAAAAAAGTTAGTGGCCAGATAAAAAGAAGTTAGTCGCCAGTGGCGACCTGGCGACCGCATTTGTTAAGCCCTGGTTAAGTCTATGGGGCGCCATTTGCAATTTAGAATAAAAACAAAAATATAACTTATACATATTAAAACCCATCAAAACTAAAAATAATGAATACTAAAACCATGTACGTATTATAAGCTAAGATGCCATTAATGTTTAAAGTTGTTAAAAGTATGAAAACATATTAAAAAGTGGGTGCACAAAAGGAGGATGTTAAATGAAAACACCACTGGAAAAACATGAGGAAAAAATGAAGTTTTGAAAATTGCATCAATACTATAGGTGCAGATTCCCAACATTTGGAAGGAGTCACTGGCTCCTAAACCCAAAAAATCCAGTGGCCACAATTGTAAAACAAATGCATAAAAACAATAGTGTTTATATAGGGTAAAAAACTAAAAAAAAAAAATAATAATAATAATTAATTCAAAGTGTAAAGTAATTTATTTAATATAAACACGTGTACAACAAAATTTGAATATTAATTAAATCTTAAATCATGTACAGTCAGAAGATAAAGTTGGGCAAGATACGGTTTAAAAAACAATATGTAGATAAGCTAAGCAATCATGATAGCGGGGAATATCAGAAAAACAATATTTCTTATTTTGATTTTGCCAGACAAAAGTACATATGAAAGAAAATCTGAATTTGTGAGAATATTTTGCACTATAAAAATAAAAACACACTTCAAACATTTGTTTATATATATATATATATATTTAAATCACAGTCTATGTAAAATAAAATAAAATTATCAGATTCAAACTGTTACGAATAACATTGCTATTCGAATATATTTAATCACATGGCGACTTAAACACCGAAAGTTAGTGGCCACAGCAAAAAATTTAGTCGCCACGTGGCGACTGGCGGCCGTGAATCTGCACCTATAATCAATACATGTACAAAACTTAATAAAAACTTAAAAACAATTATAACTAAATTAATCCTCATTAATTTTTTTATGTTTTACATAGTTTTCAATAAGTTAAAAGTATTAAAAATATATGCAAAGAACATGGAATTTTTCAAAATTTAGAAAATGGTATAAAACAGAAACTAAAACAGCATATGCTAAAATGTGAATAACTCATTAAGTAATTGACATAATTACATAAAAAAGATCTTAAATTGTTCATTAAAGTACAAGCTATCTATATTAAGGCAAGAATGCACAAAAAATTGTAGATTTCTACATGGGAGGGGCTGGTTCACTTGACAAAAGTCTAATTCGTTAGAGATATGAGAATCTAAAGTAGAGGATGGTTTTTGAGTCATAACTCCTGAACCGAATGAGATGTATGCAGAGTCGATGCAGGTTTTTTTTCCTTGAGGCCCATTTTGTGAAAAATAAAGGTTATTTTTGTGAAATTTATTATATTTTTGTTAAAAATAACATTTTGTATCGAAAGTTGAAATCCAGTTACTCAAATTCGAGCCAAGCATTTAATAACAAAAACTTTTTAAAATCCTTTTGCTGAAGTTTTTCTCTCTGGTGAAGTTGTTTGTTTACAAATTACACGTTTTAAAACATCACAAAATAATAATTAAATAATAAATAGTAAGTTTTTATGGAATAAAATTTTGTGAAAAGGCCTATTTTAGTAAAAAGAATTTTGTGGAGGGGCCCATTTTATCAGATTGATTTTTGTGAAGGGGCCCATTTTATTAAATTGATTTTTGTGAAGGGGCCCTAAATAGGCCCCAAATTTTGTCTGTATCAACCCCTGGTATGAGTACTCAAATTAAACAAAATTTCATAAGGAAGAGATAGACATGTAGAACAGATTTCCAGCTTACCCCAATCCGGAGATTTTAGTCTTCAATTGATGTTCAGCGATGCTACGATGTTCATGGAAAGAGTAGAGTGGTTCTACCTAAAATGATACAATATATCTATATATATATACCAGGAAATATTTATTTGAATTAATGTCAATTAAAGGTTAAATTTACATATTTGCATTAGTATGCAGTGGCCGGTAGAGACTATGTTTAGTATCCAATCCACTTCTGTTAAGTTAACGGCCACATATTACCATGGTTTGTAGATTTAAATAGTTTTATATTTATATATAAGTTCGAAAAAATTCATTATTTAAATTATTATATTTCTTGTTTTCTAATATTTGGTATGATTAAAAAAATATATATTTGCTTAACAAGAAATTATTTACAAATTTTTTTTTACTCACAATTAAAGTATCAAACATTAAATATTTACCTCAAAAGGGCCTAATATTGCTGTACATAGCAATTATTTATAGTAAAGCTATTAATACTGAACAAAAATTATTTTTAGAGTTTCTGAAGGATAAATGAAGCACAGATTAAAATTTTAAGTAAATTTTCATTTTTACGCAATTATGTATTTTGTCATTTGGTATTTTTTTGAGTATTTTAAAAAAGAGTGCTTAAAAAATGCACAGACATAACAATATTGTAAAATAAAGTTTCACATATGACTTAGATGAAAATTAATCCTCTTTTTTTTACTTACTGTACAAGAAATTTTATTGTTTAGAAATTTTTTTACTCAAAATTACAGTATCAAATATTGAATATATTTACCTCAAAAGTATCTAAGTTTGTTGACATTGCAAATATTATTTATAGTAAAGGTATAATACTGAACAAAAATCATTCTTAAGAGTTTCTGTATGATGAATGAACTGCGGTGTTACATTATATGACATTTTAATTTTTCTGCAATAGTGAATTTTGTAGGAAGAGTTCTGTATCCTGTACTGCTTGGCAGAAAAAATTGTGCCAAAATGCCGTTTTGGCGACATGAAAAAATTTTCAAAGATTGCAGTAAAACATCATAAATCTGTATGTTATTTATAAATCAATGATTTTGCAACATTTTTAAAAGTAGAAAATGATGCAAAAACATGGATTTATAAATAACAAAGATTTTAAAACGAAGTTTTTCCGCCATCTTGAAAAATTTATCACGATCCAATTATGCAAATTTTAGCAACATTCTAAATAAACTAACGATTAAAAAGCTAAAGAAATGTGATTTTTCAGATGAATTTTTGTTATTGTCATGGGGGCTCTGCCCCACTGAACCCCCGTTTTAAAAACATTTTGGACAATAAAAAAGAGAAAAAAAACTTACCAGAAATCTTTTGTCAATCTTGATTACACTAAATTCAAAACAATGTTAACTTATAATCTCGCTCACAACTGCCCCACCAAAAAAAAAAATTCAAAAAAAAAAAAAAAAAAAGTAAAAGTAAAAGGATAGATAAATATAATAAATGCCAATAAATGAGACGGCGATTCAGAAAAAAGGGAAATTGCATACAAAAAATATATAAATAATTACACAAAAAAAGTTAATATTTACAAAAAAAAAATAATAATAATAATAATAATAATTATTATTAATTAAAAATAATTTAATGTTTACCAAAAGGGATCCTAGTCAGGGTCTGAAACATCGTCAATGTAAGGCACTTCACCTTCTAACTGAAAATAATTTAAATTTTGAGGGACTTTTGGTAATGCACCCTCGATGTTTTCAGACTTTGCCGTTGGTCTTTGAAAATCCAAAAGCTTTAGCCCCTCATTTCCGTACCCTGGGTAGACTTGAATAATGTCATTTATGAGGACTTGCATTTTCTGGCCACTCATTTCTAAATGATCTAGCTTGAGTCGGCGATAAAAATGAAGAGCCATATATTGTGACAACATTTTATCGTTCCTGCGACATTTTAGAGAATTTTTAAACCAACGATTTTCATTTTCTAGATCATTATTGGTGTTCGCTTTATTGGTTTTTGACACGAATTCGCCTTTACTATGATTCGTAACTTCGTGTGTTGTCTGACTGGAGAATAATTTTTCTACAACATGGTATTGTTTGGCCAAATCTCAAACAATACCTACTAATTTTAATAAATTAGATACTAAAATCAGGACGTCTAACTGTCCTTCAGCTGCATCATTTCACAGGGATTTATAGCTTTATCTGGATAAAAATCTATTAAATTAGGTACGTACAGTTTTGCCATTAATAAATCATTAACAGTAACAGTGGATAAATGGTTACGTGTATCATCTATATATTTAAAACAGAAAGCGCATTTTTTCAAAATTTCACAAGAATATCGTCTCTTTACGGATGTGTCAACTTTTTTTGAAGGATTCTCCCCTCAAAAACGATAAGACTGATTGATTAACCTGTTTAGCCTAGGGGGATGGAAAAGGGTTGATTGAAAACGGATGGAAATATATTTTTGCTCTGAGGTTAAAAGCTAAAGCTTTTTTTTTTAAAGAACTCATGTTTTCACTACTAAATATGCATATATTTCACAAAATTTTAAAGAGAGCTTGGAGATAGTTGTATTTATAACCGACTGAAATGTCAAAGAGTTCGGACGATGAGGACCATTTTTTATTGCTATGTTAAAGGAGCCGACGAGAAAACAAACAAACAAAAAAGCAAGAAGAAAGCATCTCTTTTACAACTGGATAACAATATTTTTTCCTGAAATTTGTACACGGGCTGTAAAACCGTTTTATTTATCACCCATAAAGATTTTAAAGAGTTAGGACAAAAATAACTTTTTATTTTAAAACTATGAAACGATACTGCATTAAAAAAAAAAAAAAAAAAGAAAATGAGTGCTTTTATCACTAAATATCAATATCTTTTCACGAATTTTGCATCTTAAAATATAATTTCATACAAAATCGGGTTAAAGATGTAAAATAATAAAAACTTGATTTTTCTTTTATTTATTATTATTATTATTTATTCATTTATTATCACGGGCCCGGGCAACGCCGGGCAGGGGTCAGCTAGTTTTTTATTAAATTAAACTGACTAAATCCCTTTTCACATTCAGCAGTGCTAAATGGCAGGTTCACTATAAAGTTTAGAAGTTTGCATAAATTAATAAATTCATTTGGATTTGTACACTCTGCTAAAATTCACTGTCTAACTGTCTCACATTAGAGTTTATGTTTGGTGTGAGACCAAATTTTCAAAAGCTGGTGATTGGCAAAAACTAAGTGTTAAAAAAGCTAGGCGTCAAATTTCACATCCAGGAATAATTTTGTAGTCGTCAAATGCTATAATGTAATAGTTAGTTGCATTTGACGACTAACGACTGCAAATTTCGAACACTGTCTACCCTACATAAACTTTGATATTAAAATTCATTTTTAAATTAATAACGTTAGATAACCAGATAAATAAATACCTGAATAAATCCGGTATTTCCAAATTTTATCAATAGCTTTACCTTTGTCATGCTTTTACATTTAGAAAATTTTGAGGATGTATCAGAAACTTCTGCATTGTTGAAGTGATAAAAATATTTTGCTTGAGAAGTATGATTTGTTGTAAAAAGATTTTGGCCTTATTGCTGAATATTTTTTCAATAAAGCTTATTTTTCATCAGCTATGTTTTGGAGTAATCATCTGAATAAGTGTCAACATGAAAAATTATACTTTGTGGCATTTGTGCAGACAAATAAAAATAATGCCAGATTTTAAATAATCCTGTAATATAGCTGGTGTTTTTCAGCTTTTTGGTTGGCGCGTTTTTCAAGACCTTCCAAACGAATAACTTAATACAATGGCTAGGTTGCCATTAAAGGAAAAAAACCCTAAATTTGGCGAATTTTTTCGTTTTTTAAACAGATTAATTTTTTTTTCTGCGTGAGTGTAAAGCATCTTAGCCTTTGATTTCATTTAGTTTCACATTTAATTTTCTTCTTTAAAATCTGGGCTTTCTTCATTTCAATCTCTGAGCTTTTTTTCTTTTGACTTTGTTTTTCCATGTATACTGCTGAGAAGCTTTATGTGAATTCTTAATATCATTTAACAAGGAAGTTGAAATAGGTGCTTTGCTCACACCTCTATAATTTTTAAGAGCATCTTTTCCAAATCTCAATTTTTTTATCGTATGTTCATTGAAACGACCTTATAGCATACAACTGTTTATAGAAAAACCCCTCTCAGGATCAGCATTACCACGAGGTAAAACAAGTAGTACAGTTTTAATTAAACTTAAAAGTTACAATACATTCGCATGTGTTTGGAGATGACAAACATATTTTTTAACTCAATCTGTTAAGTGACACACTCAAAAGATAGATAAAAATTGTAACTACTAAAAATAGGCAAAGAAACATAGCAGCAACACACCTTATTCCTATGCGAACGAAACTTCACATCAAGTATCAAGATCAACAACAAACAACGTGTTGTGTTGTATAAGCGGCTGCGCCAATTCCCCTGGACCGTGATCCGCTGTTCGATCACGGTTTGCGGACGTGAATAACAGTGATTTACTAGAATAGCCCGTTTTTGGCCGTAAAAAGGATGTGTTCATTTTCTCTTCACCGTAAATGACTGTTAAAGCGAGGATGATACTGAAAAATTATCAGTTACGGTGAATAACGGATTGTTATTGCCAAAGACTGATATTTAACGGGTAAATGCAATATTTACAGAAATACAGTAATTCACAGTAAATTATGCGGGAAAGTACTGTAATGTAACAGCTATTTTTAACAGTGTACATTTACTGAAGCTCTGCGTGAAACATATTTTATAGGATAAGATCTGTGAAAAACATAATTTTGAAATTTTTCGTAGAAATGTTTATGGTAAACTTTATTGTTGTTCTCAATCTTTTGTGTAAAGAAAAACATACAATGAATTTTCTTACCAGAAGTTAATGTTATGTTTTTCTAGCGTTGCGTTGAATATCCGTATATCCAAACTCGCAAATATTTTTTAAAATAAAAAAAATATATTAAGCAAAAAGTAGAATATTTATTAAGGATTTTACTTCAAAATAGCAAAACACTGAAGCTTATGATGAAAACTTTTTGCTTATAAATTATTTTTAAAAGTATTAATTGTATTAAATAAGATATAATAATATTAAAAGATATATTGTGTTGACATTAATAAGAATAAAAATTATTTAAAGGAATTTATTTGAAAAGAAAATTCTATTGTATAACTATTCACCATACTACAAAATAATGTCATAGATATAGTAAAACACTCGAAATCAACTAAATTTTAACGCTAAAATATTTTTAGTGATAGCAAAATGTGTGATTATAATTACAAAATATTATAATACGCTTGATTTTTTAAAAGTTATCAATGCGTATTAGAGGTTTTATTTTTCACAGAATATGATTCTAACTTCTGTAAAAGGATTGACACGTCTATTAAACATAATATCTTTCATATTATTAATATTAATCGCACTATAATACACGATGTAAGAATATTTTTTATGATACAGGTTTTTCTGTGAATAAACCAACTGTCTTTTAGAGTATTCCTTATAAGTACTCCGAAAATAAGTGTTTATGTTGTTTCCAGAGTAAAAACTTTAGTATAAGCAAATAATAGAAAAGAGGACGAAACACAATATTTTCTACATTTTTCGATGTAGTCGCTATGTACACGAATGCTTATATGGTAACAATCAATCAACCAGACGAAATAGCATTCCATACAAATAAAATAATTCATTGACGAACTCTATTCGATGTATTTATGCTTATTGCAACACAAAAAATGAACACAGAATTTTGTCTATAGGCTGGATGATTAAATTTCTATCGTACCTGTCCACAAATGTTTTCTACTTCTGTATGTGAGTAAAATAATTTTAAGAGAGAAATCTCCTTGACTCAAGAACAACTTGATATATAGCGCCTCTTTCAGTACACATTTTGTCTGTCAGGAACTTTCTACTTTTGACAAATGCCATGCAAAAGTTTTGTCTTAGTATTACAATCATGCATTATAGGCAATTTTATGAAAACATGAAATGAAATCTTATGCAGTTCGAAGTTTAAATATCATATGCAGATAAATATATAATTTATTCTGATTAGTTTGATTATAAGCAATTAAATTAAATGTCTTTCAGAAGTGAAAGAAAACTTCATATCTGTCAAAGAAAATGAGAATTAATAAGGCCATATTTTTTAATTAAAAAATCCAATGAATTTGAAATTAAAAATGTATTAATATTTCTTTCAAAGGAAACAAAAATATATTCGAATTGGGAATACAATTAAGTCTTTAGAAAATAAAATTTATCACTCCTAAAGATTTTTTATATTTTTAGAAATAATTTTATTTACATACACTCTAAATATGAGGAAAATTGATTTGTTTAATAAAATAAATTAACAAACAAAAGTTATATTTTATTACTAAGTTTGTCATCGATTGCCTGATTCTAGACAGGTGGTGTTTTACATTTAGAATAACATGCTTCACTTTTATGTAAAAAAAAAAAAAAAAAAAAAAAAAAAAAAAAAAACCTTGGGATTTTAAAGATGTTTTTTGTGTTTCTCAAGGTAAAGATTTAACATAGAAAATAATATGACTAAATGGTTTTCTGCTAATGATTGTCTGATAAGATAATTTTCTGCTAATATCCGTAAGTTTAAAAATTATGAAGGTTAAGATGTCTGTTGTATTGCATGGTGTTATTTCATAGGTAGAATATTAGCTGGCAAATAGTGTTTCAACGGAATGTCTAAATCCATGAATGAAGTGCTATTCAATTAATGTGTTTCTTTTGATATGCAAACAACACAATCAAGTAATTTTTTCTGATGCGATATTTAATTATTTTCTTCAAGACCGTTTTCAGTTACGGGACATAAAAATTATCACTGTTAACTAAACTTATATATGCATTTATCACTTTGATATGTTTTACCGAAATGAATAGGCATTTCTACGTTCTATTTCTATGATAAGGAGTCAGAAACAGTCTCATAAAACTACAAGAACAGATTGCATTGAAAAAAATATCATAAAATCAGAGAGCTTATTTTTTAATGCTTAAAATGTAGAAACTAAATTTTTCAATTTGATAACGTGGTTTCTAGACTATAAGTCTGCATCGTGCTTTCCCAGATAGGAAGGCTTTTCGGGACTTGCCATTTCTTTTTCACTATTTTCCAGATATCATCAGTCATGCTGGTGTTCTGTTTAAAAAGAGACCAAAGACACAAGTCCACAGATGAAACGTCAGTGGATTTATAAGAATATATTGAAAAAGTATATGTAATACCTGTGTCTTTTTTTAATTATCAGGGAATACACTGGTAGTTTTCGATGTATGACTGATGTTTTGACTTGGTGCAGTTTCACACTTTGAAAGTCGTTGTGGGTAAACAAGTGGAATTCCTCCTGGTTTTAAACGTTTTCTTGATGGTATGATGAGTTGGTTTTAACATCCCCCCCCCCACCCCTCGACTCCTCTTATTTTCATTTTCCCATTCTAAAACAACGTAGTGGTAATCATATAGCCTTTACTGAAACTTCCTTACAGTATATGAACCAGGTTTGAATATTTTTTTCTCCACGTTTACTCTAGTAGATAGCCTTTTTTTATGTAAGTGTTTTAGGGAAATCTACATTTCATCAAGAGTATCAATGTGTTTCCATTTATTTCCTGATAAATGGTTCCATACAGTGCGCTACAAAATGCATAGCGTTAAACCGCTTACCTCGGCAAAGGATGATATTCATTGTTTTTTAGCTATTTTAAGCAGTAAAGCTCTGTTTATTGTTTTGTTTATTGTAGCTACAGATGTGTTTAAATACTTTGAAATTGATTTCGGCGCCTTTGAATTTTCTCTTGTTACCATATATTTTACTTTAGAAGCATTTGTAACAGTACGAACCTATTCGGATATTCATTTGGAATCTTTTTTTTTTTTTCAAGTAGAAGTACTGACTAAAGGTCATTCCTTTTTCGATTAATAGCATTGATTATTATTAACTTAGTAAAAGTTTTCTCCTCGAAAAATGAGAAAAAACGTATCCTTCGATCCACAGCTTGCGTCATTTTGAAAGAAGGCTAATTTAAAATTATCAAATGATAACTGTAGTTTTGAATAATAAGCTGATGTCTAGACGTTTCCGCCCCCCCCTCCAAAATATTTGATTTTTTTTTAAATTTTTATCGAAATCGTTCTAAAAATGTATAAACGGCCTTTGTAGTTCTTAAACGAATTGAAATAGTAAAATCTTAGAAATAAATTACCTTAAATTGAAATAACAGAAAGTTTCAGCAAACATTGCATTGTAGCTTTCAACGGATTTTCAAAACATACAGAACTTATTCGAAGAATTTTTTTGAATTTTTCTCAAACATTGCTCTATTGTATAGATGAATGTGTTATGAGAATCTATCATATGATAAAATCTATCATATGCTATAATTAAGATTCGAATTAGTCTTGTAGATGTGAGACAATATTCTTTAACATTTAATATTTTAATATTTAATCATTTATATAATATTAATGCATTTTAAGATTTTAAAAATAAATGTTAAAAATAAATGTGAAGTTTACCTGAGAGAGTTCAGTACCATCTGTTACTATTTTAATAATATGCTAGAAAAAATATTCAATAAAAAAATACAAAAATACATTTTGACCAACTTTTCTGGAACTTTTTGTTATATAATCTTCTCCCTCAAAGTTACCTTTAACATACATGACATTGTACTAGGTTTGTAAATTTAGGAACTAAAAGAAAGATTTTATTGTCATAGCAAGGAAAGTATTGGTTGATTCTGTAAATATTTGCATAAATGCATTGCAAGTATTATATTATGTACTTTGCATTCGTATGTCTGAATTAAAAAAAGTTATATAGGTTGCTTACGTTCAATTTTTAGTGTTTTTCTTTTTTTTAAATATATATCTAGTTCTGTTCAAATATCTGTTGCAGTGTTCCTAAAAATGTCTATCTTTTCTACCACTATTTCAAAACAAGATTATTTTTAGTACATTGCTACTGCAAATGTTAAAGATATCTACCATGAAGATTTTTGTTTTAAAATAGTGGTAGCGATGCAGAAAATATAAGGAATGCTACGAGGCATAGTTTTGCTGAAATATACTTTTTCCTTCAGGTTTGACAAAATTCGGTAATTTTGCATACAAGCAGAAAAATAGACTTTAAAGTGAAATTCGACTTTTTAAAAATTTATTATGCACTATAATGTAAAGTTCATACGTAGATTTAAATTTAAACCACATAAAAACGTATACCAAAATTTACTATGATTTAAAAGTTGTAAAACTTTCTATCAACATCTGAATTATATTTTGTGACACATATTCTATAAAGTATAACACGAAAAATACATTATGTTCTATACAGTCAAACTATTAAATGTATTAAAAGTTTAGATGGATACATCTGAAATTGCGTTTCAAATAAATTCAACTTTTCTGTGGTGTTGGCAATGAAATATTATTTTTGAAAATTTTAAGCACAAGAAATGGAAATTTTCGGAAAATATTTCTCTAAGAATTTAACATGGCGCTTAAATATTCATAAATTTAAATAGTTTTCCCAGAATATTTTATCTCTGATTCTCACTTACAATTTCAAGATAAAATTGCATTTAATGTAGTGTTGTGTCCTGCATTCCAATCGAATTTCTCTTCGCTGAACAAAAATGTATTATGCACAATACTTTAAAGCTCATACGTAGATTTAAAGTTAAACCACATAAAAACATATGCCAAAATTTACTATGAGTTAAAATTGTAAAAAATTCTATCAGCATCTTAATTATATTTTGTGACACATGTTCTTTAAAGTATAACACGAAAAATACATTATGTTGTATACAGTCATACTATTAAACACATTAAAAGTTTAGATATATACATTTAAAATTGCTTTTCAAATATATTCTACTTTATTGTAGTATTTGCAACAAAATATATCTTTGAAAATTTTAAGCAATGGTATTAATTTTAAGCAAGCAAATAATAAATGGCATTTTTCGGAAAATATTTATCTAAGAATTTAACATAGTACTTAAATATTGATAAATTTAAATAGTTTTCTCAGAATATTTTATCTCTGATTCTCATTTACAGTTTCAAGATAAAATTGCATTTAATGTAGTGTTGTGTTCTGCATTCCAACCGAATTCCTCTACGCTGAAAGAAATCTTTCTATATCAGCTGAAATAGAAAAAAGGTTTATACGATTGTTTGATATCTTAGATGGTGCGGAACTTTCTAATGTTCCTTCATATTTGTAATAAACAAAAACATAAACAAATATTCTGGAGATCATGGTCTATGAAACATTTGCGAGCAAAAGATTAGTGCAAAAAATTTAAACAAAAATCTACAAACAACACACGCAGTAAGACGACAGAAAGGTATATTTTCTGTATTAAATATTTCAATGGTATGACTTTTGTTATTTTAATATTTTAGTCATTTTTGTAGAATATTTTGTAAATTATTAGTGTCGATTTTAATTTTCATATATCATATATAAAAATAATAGCAATAACAAGAAGAAAAAAATATATGATTCTGAATGTTCATTTAGTTAATGTTTAATGCTTTTGGTACTAAAACTGTGTAATGATGTAAGTTTGGTAAATTATATGAGAATTATAAACACAAATTGGCATCAACTGAAATATACTGACTTAACATTTTTCATTGGATATATTTCGCAAATAAAATGTAATGAAATAATCAAGACAAACCATTCATGACAATATTTAAAAATATACTTAAAGCAGAACTGATTATTTCAAAACTATATGTTTTTCGCATTAATGGTAAAAAACGTAAAATATTATCTAACATCATATGAAATAAATATGAAGAATATATGGAATACTATATATACATCCTTTCAATTTTTAATTTGTTATAAAAGTGAGAGCAATAAAGTTTATATTTACAGCAATGCGACAACTATGAAAATATATCATATATTATAAACTGTAAAATGATGGCAAAATAGCGCATTCGTTTAACTTCTTTCAATAAATACTCTTAGTCAATAAACATCTGAAGTCTCCCTATTTTACTAATTACATTTAATTAAACATATAGGTATATGTTACAAAACAAACATCATTCTCAGAACTAAAATTGTTATTCAATTAATATATTAGTATATTAGTATATTTTATTAAGATTTCTAACGTCTACGCGACACAAAACGGATGGAAATTTATCGCAGAAAACACGGATAAATAATATAATTTAAATATGTACAAAATATTAAGCAATTTGTTTTTCAATTTTTATAATGAAAATGACTGTAAGAAGTACAGTTGAATATAAAAACTCTTTTCCCTGTAAAACATCCTACTATATGTTATGGCAAATTACATAATGTTATTTAAAAAATCATGGAAAAAAAGCAAAAATATACTGTATCTTTTTACACACATATCAATATCGTATTGAAATTCTATCTGTTCTTAAGGAAAAGGACATGAGTGTTTTTCTTTCTTTTAGAAATAAATTGCTTTGCGATGTGTAATCTCGCATTTGTATGAAACTTCTGAGTTCAAAAAGTGTGTTTATTGCAAGTTATAACAAGAGCAGAAAAAAGCAGTATTTTGTGTTTTCTAATAATAAGTCTCGTATATTAAAGCATAATGAATGTATCAAATGGATCATTAAAAAATATATAGGATTCGGTCTGTGCCAATAAGTTGAACAATTAATCTTATCACTGAAATAAAATAAATAGATAAAGAATATGACGTATATGGCTGCAGACGTAAGCTGAAAAAAAAACCCTATTCATTAAAATAAAATAAATATATGGAACAAAATCAATAAAGAAAAAGACGATTATTTAGCTACCAAAATAAGAGGGAAAATATATCAATTATAGAGAAAAAAAAAACACATATAATAAATCATTAAATATTTGTGATACTTAAGCCTACGGAAATAACCGAAAATCCCTTTTTGTTGTAATGATCACAAAATCATTTCTCAAATAAAATTATTTTTGTGGTTTAAGTACGTTTCAAATAATAATATATTTTTACCAAGTAAAGGAAATAGTAAATATTTTCTACACGACACATATGAACATCACTCAGGAATTTATAGTGCATTTATTTTTAAAATAAACCCTTTTACATCTTTCTAAAGTTTTTAATACTTTTAAACTTTACTGAACTTATTTAAAGATAAGTTTTTCTTAAATTTTATGTACGTTAATTAACATATGAAAATACCACATGATACTGAATTTCATGGTTGATTTTTTCCACCATTTGTTAAAAATGTAATTTCATTAATTGATCCTTCTATTAGGGTTATTTCTACATAATTTGTTGAATTCTGCGTGTAATATTTTCTGAAAAACTAATATAAAAAATATTTTGAAATATGATAAAATTTTTCATGAAAGTTGTTTGAAAAGAGATTCCTGAGCAATAACTATTTATTTCAATACATATTCGAATAATATAATGGTATCATAAGCATGAGTAAACTTAAGGACATGAGTAAACTTTTTTTTTCGAAAAACATCGAAAATATAGATACTGAAAATTCAAACAGATGAGCAAATGAACAGTATGCCTTGATGACGGGCATTTCAGCCTCCACACTTCCGATTTGAGTTTTCAAGGTGTTTGTGTATCTTCGGATACGTGAATAATTAAGCGTTTTTCAAAATCTGCTGATTTTTGACCAATAATGGATTTAAAAAAAAAATCTTAGTTAATGCGTATTAGAGCAATGAATCATTAAACAAAGTGATTTATAATATGCAAAATATGTACAGTGTCGAAATAGTAGAGCTTTACATATTAATATTAAATATAATTAATTAAAGGCTATATGTTAACAAATGCTAATATCATGTACATGCAGTACAAAATAATGACAATTTTAGCATTTTATAAGTTGGTAGAATAATATTAATTTAAGGCTGTTTTAAAACTTACACTAGCTTCTTTCTGGCATATTCCTAAATTCAATTTTATTCTTAAGTACACAAAATATACAGGTATACATGGTCAGAAAATATGTAATGAAGAAATGCTATCTTTTTTATACTTCATAAAATTGCAAAGTTGGCATTTTGAACCGGTTTTCGATTGCAAAACAATATGTTCGAACTCCAGATGTAATACATTTATTAAAAAATAAAAAACTATTTTCGATTTCAAATGTGTTTAAGGGTAATTCCTGTTAATTCCCTGTTTCAAAATATAAAAATGACTCTGCAAATGTGCTGTTGAGCTGGGAAATGTACTTCTGAAATCAATTTTAAGGATCTGTATTTTCTAATTCACTAATTTTGAATTCTGTAATTATAATATAATTTAAAATCAAATTGCAGTTTTATTAAACCAAACAAATCTTTGATTGTGTTTAAATTAATAAATAGTTATCAGCACAAAGAAAATTTTAGGATATCTTAAGCAATTTTTATTCCGTTATTTATAATTCAAATACAAACAAGATCGTGAATAAATCAGTTTAGAACATCAGTGCAAAACACATCGATAATCTATATATATATTTCTCTTACGTAGCGCGAAAATAAGGCTGAATTTGTAGCTTGCCGTGCGGCACAAACCTTAGTAACATAAAATTAATTTGCTTTATTACATTCCACCAATCAGAAGCTGGATTTCACCACTGAAACTTGCATAATATTTAATAGAAAAAAAGCAATGTCTTTCATAAAATGTAAACATATTAATATGATCCTGTTTAATTACGCAGTAATCGCGGAAGAGCAGAGCACAGATTATTTATTGAGAAATAATAATCCGTTAAGTAATCCGTGTAAATAGAACAACAGTAAATAATCTATCTTGGTAAGTAATATGTAAAGCGATATGTTTCCGATGATGAAAATGACGTCATTCGAAAAACAAAAAATGTATTTTCATACACGAATATATTTTACTATAACGTTTTCAGTGATGACGTCATATTTACTAGCGCTTATTCCTGCAGATAAATAGACTGAACTCTTGCTCTTTATTTAAAGATCCTTAGTATGGAAAGTAAAATATTTTGAAATTTATATAATTTTCAATTAACTATAATAAATATTTAATAAAACTCAGGAATTTTAAAACACTTTCTTAAATGATGCTCTAATCTCGGCAGGGATGAATGGCTCTGATATTGAAAATTATGTCAGATTTGAAAGAAAGATTGCATTCTTATATAAACTCAAAAAGTGTGATGGCGCACGGTAAAATTATTTCAAACAAGCAACCGATTTCTGTGTATGTTTTCCATTTGTGTAGGGATTACCTGAAGGAAAAGCGTAGCAACAGCCAGGAAAGGCACAGCAACAGTTTGTTAGGAACTTCCAATGACGTCATGATCTTTAGAATCTATATAAAACAAAAATATTTTAGTATACGATTTTGTCAATAGGACATCATATTCACTGGCCTTTAGTTTTCATTCAGCAAATTAAATTTAGTTCAGTCCAAATTCAGTGCAGGTACTATTTTTAAATACAGTACAATCGTTCGGCCAATGTATGAATATTAATGCTCATTGGTTCATTTTGCGGTCATGTGATGCATTCAGAAAAAACAGCTTTTTCATTATGAGTTTCTTTTAAACATAGCAGAAAACGTGTTGTTTACGTTTTCTGAACTTGCCAAGCGTCTGAGAGATATTCTATTTTTCACGTCGAACATACTTTAGACGATGATTGTTGATTTATATTAAACTATCTTGCTGTCATGTAGTATTTTCTAAGAGTTTAAAAAAATTAATTTTATGCTGTACAATAGCATAGGCACAAGGAACGAAGTTTGAAATTAATTGTGTTTCCAAGGTAATTTTTCAATTAATTATTTTAAATTTCAAATATTTGTAATTCTATATTGCTAAAATGAAATATTCCTATTGGTAGCACCAACTAAATGCATTCTTAATTGTGTTTTCAACGAGATTTTTAATAGCTTATTTTTAATTAAATTAATTTGCAAATTTCATATGTTAAAATGATTTATGATAGTACCCATTTTGGTTAGAGTTTCTGTAAAAAGTGAGTTGCGAGTAAAACGAGCTTTGATCGCGTAGCGTTCCCAGTGTAAATTCACGGGGGGTTGGGCAGCGTGAGCGAGCAGGCGGGAGAACCCCCTAGTATATTTTATTCTTTAAAGTTATTTTGTTAATTAATTTATATAACAAGAAATCACAATAATTTTTGTGATGTGCATAACTCACGCGTTTTCAAATAAAACAAAAATTGTAATAATTAAATTTATTAAAGGACTAATATATTAACTTAATACGTGGCTTTTCTTGGTTTTCTTTTAAATATTTATTATTTTTAGTTTGTAAAAATCCTTATGGTGAAATTTGTTTTTCTAAATTCATACGCAGTTATTTCCAAAACCTTTGTTTTTTAGATTAATTATAAACCAAAAGGTATCTAAACAGAGTTTATATCATCCTATTTGTTTTATTTTTGTGCTTTTCATAATTTCTCAATTTTAACATGATAAATTTAATGTAAACTTGCTTTACCCTTTTGCTTGATTTTATATGATTAAAATTGAAGGTCGTGGGAAGGGAAATAAATTCCATATTGCGTATAGAGGTAACATTTCTGTGAACTTCGAAAGAGGTATTTCGGGAAATAATGTAAATGCGTTGATGAAAATTTGGCTAAATAAAAAATTTTATTCGACCACTTGTCATTCCGTTTTAACATGTTTGATAAGATTTATTGTCTTGGTGTACACTGTTAAAAAAATTGTAGTAGATTGAACCAACTTTTGGTGCTGCAGTAGCTGCAACCAGAATATAGTGAAATATTGTTCCAATATTTGGAGCTAATGTTTAACTGAACCTCCCAATGTTGGAGCGATATTTCATCATCTTATAGTTTCAACTACTGCAGCATCAAATGTTGGTTCAATCTACTACAAAGTTTTTTACAGTGATAAACAAAAAATTAATTGGCAAAATAGAGAATTAAAATTTTATTAATTTAGAATAAGCGACCGTATGAAAAATAATTAAATTTTCAATTTTTTTTTGGATTCAATACAGTTTAAAAATAAATAATAAAGTATTTTTTTCGAATTCACTTATGTTTATACATTATTTTTATAAATAACCATGAAAATGTAGTAAGTTGAGAAACATTAGGAGACAAGTATAGAGATTTAAATCGTACAGTGTTTAAGATTCAATTGGCTATAATTTTGGGAAAAATTTAGGGTGTTTTCGAGAATTTTTTCATCAAAAGAAAGGTGTTACTATGTAAAAGAAATAACAGTTAACAATGGAAAATGTTATTTCTTATATGTAATTTAAACAAATAGAGAAAGAACCTCGAAATGATCCGATGCAAATGGAAGAAATTTCTAATGATTAACAAATATAATCTGTGTTTTTATTGTACCCATTCAAAACGTATTGTAACATAAATCCCTTTTTTATTATGAGTGAAAACAAAAAATATAATTTTCATTCCGCCTTTGTTTTTATTTTGGTGTCGTTTTTAGCTTCAATGAAATTGCACTCCTAAAAAAAATGTAAAGCCGTTATTATTTATTTTCAACGTCCTTTGGTGGATATTTAGAATGGAAAATATGAATCCTTTTACGAAATTGCTTTTGTCATACAATTTCTTAAAGTATACATTTAATTTAACATATTCACTCCTGAGATCTTTGCAATTGTAAAAGAAAAATCATCCCATTTTCCTCATGAGGCGAGTAATGTCATTTTCTTACGGAGGACAAAATTATAAAATATTTGAATTGACAGAATAAAAGATGTAGTGCAATAAAATATAATACATGATTTCGGATAATATATTGTTACTTTGAAATTCATTTTTATTTTTTCTTGCTTTGGCTGGCACACTATAATGCATTTTGAAATATACGTTTAAATTACCCTGAAATAAAATATATAGTGATATTTCAATGTTAATATTTTAGTCTATATATATATATATATATATATATATATATATATATATATATAATTGTCGTGATATTATAGCTTCAAAATAAGACAAAAAAAATTCATATAATATATTGTTAGTTTAAAATTCATTTTTACCTTTTCTTGTTTTTGGGGATATACTCTAATGCATTCTGAAATATGCGTTTAAATCACCTTAATACACAATATTTAGTGACATTTTAATGTTAATATTTCACTGTACGTATATACAAAAAAAAAATTATCTTGATATCATAGTTGCAAATTCATTTTTAGCTTTACGTGTTTTGGCAGACATATTCAAATGCATTCTGAAATATGCATTTAATTTACCATGATATAAAATGTTTAGGCACATTTTAATATTAATATTTCTGTGTACACATATATAAATAAAATTTCTTTGATATTATAGTTACAAAATAATTATTATGACAATTTTACTATACTTTTAACCCTCTGAGCGTTTTGGAAAAGGGTAAAATTGTAATGTTGTTTTCGCTGCATTTTGTTTTAAATGCTAAAAAAATATGATTCTTTCAGCATTATAAATAAAACTTAATTACAAATATGAATATAACCCGTGGGAGTATTAATCATTCTTCAATGTTTTGAAAATTCATTAAACCTATAGAATTATATTATCTTAAACATTGCATACATTGCAGTGAAAGCTGGAGCTTAGTGAACGGAATATTACGTTCTACATGCTTAGAGGGTTTTAAAAAATAGGTTGTGCGTTGTTTTAAACTTTGTTAAACAACAAATTTTTCTGATTACTGCATAGTTCTAATTACTATTTGCTGTATATTTATTGCATAAGGATTATTTTATTTATAGAAGAAAAAGTGTAAAAAGCTACTAGGGGATTTTGATTTAATGTTTTATTGTGCCCACTCGGCTTTTATGAGTTTTAGGCAGATACACTAGTGTTCAAATATTGAGGTAGAGTCAACGCTCAGCTATTGCGGTTTGACGAGCTTAGTGCAGACGTTATAATGTGAAAATTCCCTCCGCAGAAATGACGGTACGCAATTTATTTATCCATATACAATAAGAAGAATCTACATTCGATATGCCAGTAGACTGCATTCCACATTCACGTCACAGCATATTGAGAGCACAAAAACTGAGCGTTGAACCTGAATAAACTGTTTTACCACTGCCACAGCATAATTTTTATCAACCGTTTACATTCGCAGGGAAAATTTCAAACGTAGCTATTCAGAAAGGAAAATAATTCAAAACTCAGCCAAAATTTAATAATTTAGAAATAACCTAGAAATTTTCAATCCATTTTGACTTTAAACTTTTATATAACATGAGATTATATTTAGTTTTCTTTGCCACTCAGAAAATGACAATCATAAAGTATAACAATATTAAAATGTAAAATAACAAATAATGTAAGCTTCTAGATATCGATTCAATATTCCTAAATGTTTCCTTTCTGCAAAATCTATATCTAAAATTATCATTAATACACTCATGTCCAAAATTAAGGTCACAAACATAAAATCTATGAAAACTGATGAACTATTCACTGTGTTGCCACGGAATTTGGCACAGAGGTATATTACAATGGGAGAAAGAATATAGCAACATAAGAATATGGAAAGGATTTTAATTGTGAATTAAGATACAGGGTATATTAAAAAGTGTCAAATCATGAATCGGAGATAAAGCATTTATCTCGGGAAAAGTATGTCTGATATGGAGGGGGACCACTGTGCACTGCTATACAAGCCTCACAACGAGCTCTCATACTGTTTATGAGGGTGTCAGTAAATGTTTTTGGCAACAAAGCCCATTCTTCCAAAAGCGCGGCTTTTAACTCCTGGAAATTCCTAGGAGTGGGGTTACGCTGTGCAATGGCTCTTCCTAGATCATCCCAAACATGTTCAATAGGATTGAGGTCCAGAGATCTCGAGGGCCAATTCATACGGCGAGTATCCTCCTCTTCAGGAAAATCATCAACAATGTGAGCACTGTATGACCTCGCATTATCGTCCATAAAAATGAAGTCTGATCCTACGGCACCCCGGAACAACCTCACATAGGCTTTAAGGACCTCATCCCTATAGCGATGTGCATTGAAAGTACCCGCATCGAAGACGTGCAGTGGGGTACGGCAGCCCAACATTAAGCCGTCTCAGACAAGGATTCCTTTGCCAGCAAATCTGTCGATTAATTTTACGTAGGAGGGATGATAGCGAGCTCCACGTTCTCTCAAGATGAAGATTCGAGTAGAATCGCTTTCCGCGGTGAATCTGGACTCATCACTGAAAAGAACACGCTCCTACTCTTGTTGTGTCCAAGACTGATGTCTTCGGCTCTAAAACAACTGGGCTCTCCTGTTCGATGCAGTGAAAGGGACACACACGACTGGATGCCGGACGTAAAGTGCCCTCTCTGCTAGTCGTCTATATACTGTTTGCCTGGAAATTCTTATCCCAGACGCAGCAGTAAGGTCACCAGCAAGCTCAGGAGTCGTTGCCAGCCTAAGTCGTCGTGCGCCTAACGCCAAATAGATATTCTGTGCAGGTGTCAGTGCTCTGTGGCGGTCTTGGCTGGTCTTCCTGGTGACATTGGGATGGTCTAGGAAGAACTATTGCACAGCGTTACCCCCCAGTCATGACCCGCCAGGAGTTAAAAACCGCACTTTTGGAAGAAATGGCTTTGTTGCCACAAAGATTTATTGACACCCTCATAAATAGTATGAGAGCTCGTTGTGAGGCTTGTATAGCAGTGCACAGTGGTCACACTCCATATCAGACATACTTTTCCTGAGATAAATGCTTTATCTCCGATTTCTGATTTAACACTTTTTAATATACCATGTATTTTAATTCACAATTGAAATATTTTCCATATTGTTATGTTGCTATATTCTTTCTCCCATTTTCTAATATACCTCTGTGCCAAATTTAGTGGCAACACAGTGAATAGTCCATCAGTTTTCATAGATTTTATATTTGTGATCTTAATTTTGGACATGAATGTATATCGCATGTTTCCCAATTTTTTTAAATTATTTTTTTGATTAATATCTTTATAAATTTTATTTTTGAATTTGTATAATATTCAGGCATTATTCTCAAATAATAGCCTTTAAGGTGACATTGGGACAAAGTTTAAAAAGTGGTTTTCGACCAAAATTGTCAGAACGATTTTATTGCATTTTATTAAAGCCCAGCTTTGTACCTTTCCAAAACTGTGTTTATTTTTATTGTACGTTAAATAGAACCGGAGTTGTAAACTACTCAATAGCTGTCACCCAGACCGGAAGTACTATTTAAAGGTACTAACTGGGAAGGACGAAAAAAATTATGGTCTTCTAGACATAAACAAAGTCTCAATTCTTAAAAAAAAACAGTGGCACTCCATGAGTGCCGACAGAAATGAAAACTTGAACAATTACGTGTGTATTTTTTTAATCGTCAGGAAATGTTTTATTGTGCACGAAATGATTTAATTGAAGTGTTTTTTATTCATTATTATAAACTACTACTACAAAAATTATATTACAATTTTCATTTAATGCGCTATAGTTCATGAAAAATAATGCATATTATTTTACATACAAAAATTTCGGGAACCAGACTTCAGTCGCACTATACCGCTTACATTTTACTGTGTTATTATACCGCTTACATTTTTCTGCGTTACTATACCGATTACATTTTTCTGCGTTTACTATACCCCTTACTATACCGCTTACATTTTCTGTGTTACTATGCCGCTTACATTTTTCTGCGCTTACTAGACCGCTTACTATACCGCTTACATTTTTCTGGGCTTACTATACCGCTTACATTTTTCTGCGCTTACTATACCGCTTACATTTTTCTGCGTTACTATACCGCTTACATTTTTCTGAGTTACTATGCCACTTACTATACCGCTTACATTTTTCTGCGCTTACTATACCGCTTACATTTTTCTGCGTTACTGTACGGCTTACTATGCTGCGTAGTATATCGCTTACATTTTTCTGCCTTTAATATACCGCTTACATTTTTCTGCGTTACTATACCGCTTACATTTTCTGCGTTACTATACCGCTTACTAAACCGCGTACTATACCGCTTACAATACAACGTACTATACCGCTTACATTTTTCTGCTCTTACTATATCTTTACATTTTTCTGCGTTTACTATACCACTTGCATTTTTTCTGTGTTACTATACCGCTTACATATTTCTGCGCTTACTATACCGCTTACTTTACCGCTTACATTTTTTCTGTGTTACTATACCGCTTACATTTTTCTGCGCTTACTATACCGCTTACATTTTTCTGCGTTTACTATACCGTTTACTATACCACTTACATTTTTTCTGTATTACTATACCACTTACATTTTTTCTGTATTACTATACCACTTGCTATACAGCTTACTATACCGCTTACATTTTTCCGCGTTACTATACCGCGTACTATACCGCTTACATTTTTCTGCGCTTACTATACAGCTTACATTTTTCTGCGCTTACTATACCGCGGTGCAATAGTGCACAGACAAGCATGCGGCGCGCGATGCGCCCACCCCGCACTACCTAATTATACAAAATAAATGTGCATACTTATATACAGAGGTGTCGGTTACAGTAACAGTGTCGCGAGTTCAATGTTTTTTTCCCATCTCAAAAAATGCCCAACGCGCCTGAAGAAGTTTTCACTTCAAAAATCGAAATTTTAGAAAGTTTTTCGCTCCTGCACCCCCTTGGAAGAAGTGGCACCGACATAAAATATAGCCTATGTAGGAGCAGGGACTGTCACCATCAGTTTGCCACCATCACTTTTGAAAATGGTTCTGTAGTTCCAGAGATTCCATAGAAATTGTAATTTAGAATGTTTTTAGAACACTTTTCGCTCATCTCACCCTTTTAAATTTCGATTTTTTTTAAAGAAATTGTTCTTAGAGAGCATTTACATCTTATAAGTAGCTACAATGCCAAATTTCTAATTTCTAGCTCCTTCAGTATAAAAAAAATCGAAATTTTAGAACGTTTTTCGCTACTGCACACCCCTGGGTTAGTGGCACTGACATAAAATATAGCCTATGTTGGAGCAGGGATTGTCACCATCAATTTGCCACCATCACTTTGGAAATCGCTTCAGTAATTCCAGAGATTACCCCCTACAAACAAACAAACAAACAAAACAATCACTTCAAATATAGAGTGGTGTCGGTAACAGTAACGGTAACGGTGTCGCGAATTCAATGGTTTTTTCCCACCTCGAAAAATGCCCAACGCGCCTAAAGAAGTATACCGCTTATATTTTTCTGCGTTACTATGCCGCTTATTATACCGCTTACATTTTTCTGCACTTACTATACCGCTTACATTTTTCTGCGTTACTGTACCGCTTACTATGCTGCGTACTATACCGCTTACATTTTTCTGCCTTTACTATACCGCTTACATTTTTCTGCGTTACTATACCGCTTACTAAACCACGTACTATACCGCTTACAATACCACGTACTATACCGCTTATATTTTTCGGTGTTACTATACCGTTTACATTTTTCTGCGTTTACTATACCGCTTACATTTTTTCTGTGTTACTATACCGTTTACATTTTTCTGCGCTTACTATACCGCTTACATTATCCTGCATTACTATACCGCTTAATATGCCGCCTATTATACCACTTACATTTTTCGGCGCTTACTATACCTCGTACTATACCGCTTACATTTTTTGCGCTTACTATACCGCTTACATTTTTCTGCGTTTAATATACCGTTTACTATACCACTTACATTTTTTCTGTGTTACTATACCGCTTGCTATACAGCTTACTATACTGCTTACATTTTTCCGCGTTACTATACGGCGTACTATACCGCTTACATTTTTCTGCGCTTAATATACCGCTTAACTTTTTCTGCGCTTACTACACCGCTTACTATACCGCGGTGCAATAGTGCACCGGCAAGCATGATGCGCGCGACGCGCCCGCATTGCACTACCTAATTATACAAAATACATGTACATACTTATATACAGAGGTGTCGGTTACAGTAACAGTGTCGCTAGTTCAATGGTTTTTTTCCCATCTGAAAAATGACCAACGCGCCTAAAGAAGTTTACACTTCAAACATACAGAGATATCAGTAACAGTGTCACGAGTTTTTTTTTCCCATCTCAAAAACGCCCAACGCGCCTGAAGAAGTTTTCACTTCAAAAATCGAAATTTTAGAATGTTTTTCGCTCCTGCACCCCCTTGGAGTTAGTGGCACCGACATAAAATATAGCCTATGTTGGAGCAGGGACTGTCACCATCAATTTGCCACCATCACTTTTGAAATCGCTTCAGTAGTTCCAGAGATTACCCTCTACAAACAAACAAACAAACAAAACAATCATTTCAAATATACAGTGGTGTCGGTAACAGTAACAGTAACGGTGTCGCGAATTCAATGGTTTTTTCCCATCTCAAAAAATGGCCAACGCACCTAAAGAAGTATACCGCTTACATTTTTCTGCGTTACTATGCCGCTTACTATACCGCTTACATTTTTCTGCACTTACTATACCGCTTACATTTTTCTGCACTTACTATACCGCTTACATTTTTCTGCGTTACTGTACCGCTTACTATGCTGCGTACTATACCGCTTACATTTTTCTGCCTTTACTATACCGCTTACATTTTTCTGCGTTACTATACCGCTTACATTTTTCTGCGTTATTATACCGCTTACTAAACCGCGTACTATACCGCTTACAATACCACGTACTATACCGCTTACATTTGTTCTGTGTTACTATACCGTTTACATTTTTCTGCGTTTACTATACCGCTTTTTTTTCTGTATTACTATACCGCTTACATTTTTCTGCGCTTAATATACCGCTTACATTTTTCTGCATTACTATACCGCTTACTATGCCGCGTACTATACCGCTTACATTTTTTGCACTTACTATGCCGCTTACATTTTTCTGCGTTTACTATACCGTTTAGTATACCATTTACATTTTTTCTGTGTTACTATACCGCTTGCTATACAGCTTACTATACCGCTTACATTTTTCTGCGTTTACTATACCGTTTAGTATACCATTTACAATTTTTCTGTGTTACTATACCGCTTACTATGCAGCTTACTATACCGCTTACATTTTTCCGCGTTACTATACCGCGTACTATACCGCTTACATTTTTCTGCGCTTAATATACCGCTTACATTTTTCTGCGCTTACTATACAGCTTACTATACCACGGTGCAATAATGCACAGGCAAGCATGCGGCGCGCGACGCGCCCGCCCGCACTACCTAATTATACAAAATACATTTACATACTTATATACAGAGGTGTCGGTTACAGTAACAGTGTCGCAAGTTCAATGGTTTTTTCCCATCTCAAAAAATGCCCAACGCGCCTAAAAAAGTTTTCACATCAAACATACAGAGATGTCAGTAACAGTGTCACGAGTTCAATTTTTTTTCCCATCTCAAAAACGCCCAACGCGCTTGAAGAAGTTTTCACTTCAAAAATCGAAATTTTAGAACGTATTTCGCTCCTGCACCCCCTTGGAGGTAGTGACACCGCTATAAAATATAGCCTATGTTGGAGCAGGGACTGTCACCATCACTTTTGAAAACGGTTCTGTAGTTCCAGAGATTCCGTAGAAATTGTAATTTAGAATGTTTTTAGAACACTTTTCGCTCATCTCACCCTTTTAAATTTCGAATTTTTTTAAGAAATTGTTCTTAGAGAGCATTTACATCTTATAAGTAGCTACAATGCCAAATTTCAAATTTCGCTCCTTCAGTATAAAAAAAATCGAAATTTTAGAACGTTTTTCGCTACTGCACACCCCTGGGTTAGTGGCACTGACATAAAATATAGCCTATGTTGGAGCAGGGATTGTCACCATCAATTTGCCACCATCACTTTTGAAATCGCTTCAGTAGTTCCAGAGATTACCCCCTACAAACAAACAAACAAACAAAACAATCTCTTCAAATATACAGTGGTGTCGGTAACAGTAACGGTAACGGTGTCGTGAATACAATGTTTTTTTCCCATCTCAAAAAATGCCCAACGCGCCTAAAGAAGTTTTCACTTCAAAAAAATTACATTATATGGTTCATAAAAACAGTGCAGTTTAGATGCATATTACGGTGCAAATTCTTGTAGTAAAACATACATCTCTAAACTTTAAATGCACTTTTTGGAAAATGTAATTTTTGGTGAAAATTCCATACGCAAAACATGATTTCTGAAAAAGTTATTAGAATATCACTATGAAATTTAAATTGCATGTTATTTACAGTATTGTGAAGGCAATGAACTAAAGATTTAATTTTAGAATAAATATTTTTTGTTTCATGAATGTTTTCGTGGAAAGACATTGATGAATTTTAGGAAAATCAGCATGTAAAAAGGTGCGATACGTTATAAATTTGAAAACATTTAAATTATCTCTTATATTTTAGTTCATTGGGCCATATTTCGCTAAATTTTACCACAAAATCTCCCATTTACCAAAATTTCACCAATGAATAAATATTTTTTTTATTTTTTGCACAGTTTCTAGTCATAATATTAATAGAAATAAGTTCAAAAAATAATTAAATAGCTTTTTTGGAAAAAAATTTCTCCGTACGTAGTCAGGCACCGTAAATATTCTTCTCATTTAAAATATACACATAAATTTTTCGTTTAAAAAGTGGTTTTCGAGCAAAATTGTTAAAATCGTTTTATTACATTTTATTAAAGTCCAACTTTTTACATTTCCAAAACAGTATTTATTTTTATTGTATGACAAACAGAGCCGGAGTTGTAACGGTTTTTAAACTGCTCAACAGCTATCACTCAAACCGGAAGTGCTATTTAAAGGTACTAACTGGAAGGGGGAAAGCAAAACTATTGCCTTCTAGAAATAAACAAAGGCTCAGTACTTAAAAAAAAAGAGTATGGCTCATAAAAACAGTGACGTTTAGATGCCTATTACTGTGCAAAATCTTGTAGTAAAACATAAATCTAAACTTTTAATGCATTTTTTGTAAAATGTAATTTTTGGTGAAACTTCCATACGAAAACATGATTTTTCCAAAATATTATTAGAATATCACTGTGGAATTTAAATTTGCATGTTGTTTATACTACTGTGAAGGCAATGAATTACATATTTAATTTTAGAATAAATATTTTTTGTTTTATGATTGCTTTCATGGAAAGACTTTGATGAATTTTAAGAAAATCAGCATGTAAATAGGTGCGAAATGCTATAAGTTTTGAAACATTTAAAATATATTTTAGATTTTAGTTCATTGCATTCCCCAATATCATAAGTATGAAGTGTAAGAAGGAAATTAAGATACATACAATATATTTTTCTGTAGCGTGTTTTGAGTATTGGGTCAAATATCACTAAATTTTACCACAAAATCCCCCATTTACCAACATTTCATCAATGAATGAAATATGTTTTACCTTTTTTCACAGTTTTTTAGTCATAATCTTAATAAAAATAATTTCAAAAACGTAAATAAATAGATTTTCTGGAACAAATTGCTCCGTACGTCGTCAGGCACCTTAAACACATTTTTACAACGCTATCAGTTCGATGTATGTACTGAACACTTGCTTAATTTATTATCAGGGTGTCAACTCTCAACGGTGGGCAATAGCTAATTCTTAAACCGTTAGTCATCCAATTACAAAAATGTTTTAAATGAAGTAAAGAAGTATTTTAAAAGCGATTTGGTTCAATAAAAACATTTCTTTAAAAATTACGAAATTAAAATGTTTATACGGCCCCCCGGTCCTATTAGTTATATTTAGTAAAATTTTCTTATTACACTAACAAATAAGACTAAAAAAAGTCCTATTCTTCTACGATTAAAACTGACCGAGTAATAGCAGTTTAAAGTTGAGGCATATTTTTTGCTTCGAAATAGGAATCATTCACAAATTCACCAGAAATATAAATAATCGTGAGGTATAAAAACAAAATAATTGTTGAAATTAAAATTAACATTACGATATAAATTTGAAATGTATTTTCATTCTGTCATATAAAAGAAAAATATACAACTTGTTCTAAAAATATAAGTGAAGAAATAAGAGAATTTTTTTACAGCGAAAAGATAAAAAACAACAGTATAATTTTTTTTAGAAAATGATACATATTTTAAAATGCTATTAGATTATCTAATCTAAAACTTAATTAATAGAAATTGAAGCTATCTTAAAACTTGATCAAATTGACTTCCTTCTGCTGCAATGCAGAAATGTTCACGTGAATTAAATCCTTCAAATACTTTAAGTACTTTGTGTACGATCCCTCGAAGCATGGCCCAACTCATCTGTGTTCAGATGCAGAAAAGTGGTGTAAGTCATGCAATTCAAAGTTTCATAACTCGGTCAATTTTAGTGTTAGATGAATGACACTTTTTTTTGTCTCAGTTATTCGTGTAATAGGAAATGTTTACTAAATATCACTTGTAGGACCGGAGAACCATACAGAAAATTATATTTTGTAACTTTTTAAGAAATGTTTTTATTGATAAAAACGACTTTTAAAATAATTGTTTAACTCATTTAAAACATTTTTGTAACTAGGACAATATGCGGTCCGGTAGATACGGTTTAGGAATTGGACACCGTTAAGAGTGCACATGCTGTATTTAGAAGTTCTATTAATTGAAGTTTGGTATTACGTAAAATTTAGAGCCTGTATTGATAAAGAAACCCCAATACTATTTTGTCACCAAAGTGTAGCAGTGGAATAAGAAAAATACTATTCTCCTGGGATGGCTGACACGTTAAAAATTATATCAACTTTGAATTTTAAAATGTTAACAACCAATTTTGATAACATATGTGAGGACCTCGAATCAAATGAGCGCGGGGAAAGTTATAATTTATACACTTTTTTTTATCTTCGTAGGGTTCTAAAAATGCGTGTATTTATTGTATATTTATTGATTAAGGAAATTTTTTTTTGTCTCAGTTTGACAGAAAAAAATAAAAAATATTCTCCATAAATTCAAAGAGATTTTCTCCATAAATTCCGGAAGATAAAATTAAATCTTATAAGGAAATGCACCGGAAACACTCAGATTGTTACCAGAAAATTATACAGAAATATTAAATGAAAACTAAATTCAAATTAGCATCGAAAAGAAGATGCTATGGAGAACATTTGGTTACTTTAAAATATTTCCTATTCTGTGGATCCTTTGATAACAGAATATAATCCTCTCAGACCGTTGAAAAGTCAAATTTCTCTACATTTTGCAAACTAATGGTAGAAATTAGTTAAAAAGCACACCGCCATGTTTTGGACGACACGCATTCCTTTTATGTTAAAAACAATGCATGTCATAATTCATGATTTTTTAAAAATATGAATCCATTAATAATTTTCACAATTACAAATATGTTTATAAATCGAAAACATGCAAATAATATGGTTGAAACTGTTCATTGTATCTCATTAAAAAGTTCAAATTTCAATCGTATTGTTTTTTGCGAAGATATAATTTAAAGTTTGCGGGTTGCATTAAATATTAGCAACCGCAAACTTTCACATATTGTAACTCTATGAATATTAGAAAAAAATACATAGAAACTACATTCTTTCCGGGCTGCTTTGATTCAAGCGATCCAAAGTATTAAAAACATGTGTCAAAATTTGGGTGTTCCATATGCAAAATCAATGTTGGTACACATTTTAATATGTAGATGACCTTTATTTAAAAACTTGCATTCATATTTGTAAAGAAGACACAATTCCCTATCTTATGTACTTTTCACACCTTTATTTTCGCTTGATAAATAACAGTATAGGGTTCCGTTTTTTGGCCAGTTGTACATATGATTTATTCATTTTCTTTTTAAACTTTCTGTATAAATATATATTTGATAAAAGATAGATTTACTAAAAGAGATGATACGCTGGGTAAGAGAAAACAAACTTTTTTATCGTTTATTTAATTTATGTACGTAAATTTATATTATGATAAATGCATCAAAATTTCAAAAGATTAAAATAGAAAGTAAAGCAAATCATAATAAATGTTTAACATTTCAAACGAAAATGTACTTTATGATTGTAAAAACTACTATTTCCCTCATAATATGTCGTTTATTTTCTATTTACACGAAGTGTTATTTTGTTTTATTATGTTATGCAATCAGAAATGCATTAATCACGATCCTTTATTGCACTGGACAGTAAACATGTTTTGTTTTTCTTTTTACCCAATACTTTCTGTTTCCTAGATTAAAGTTTCTGCTTTCAGATCTTGGACACGTGTTACAATTTTCAGGAAAAATTCTTGATAACTGGAGCATGGCTATCGAAGGGCCATTAATCACGCTATACCTTCCCCTTCCTTTATAATTGTAAATCTGCACAAATACCAAATTTAGATTGGATATATTCTAATTCGTTAAAGTTTTCTCCAAATATTGACCATCTTTGAGATTCTAATACAAAAAAAGAGTTATTATTTAAAAAAATATTTTTTTTTACTTATTAATCATTGGAAGATTATGTTTAATATGATTAATTATTCAACTTTATTTTCTGTGAATTACATGCAGATAGATATATGTATAGAAAGTCGGATTCTGTAATGCTTGTACGCAGCCGTAGCTTTATCAGATATTTAGTATCATATTGTCACATGTTAAACAAAACAAATTTCGTTTCTTAAAAATGTCATTACAATAATTTTGATGCATTTATTTTATTTTAGACTATTTAATGTCAAAGATCCATATATTTTTCTTCTGTTCGAAATGTATTAATATATTGAGTAAATTAGTCTTAAATATAAAGAATGAATATGAGCAAAATATTCTGCCTGTAATGCACTAAATCTACAGAAAATACGGATTTCGTTCAACAAGGTTTGTTTGTATGGAATTCTACAATCACTTCTCTTATTTTTGGGTGATTATCATTATAAGTATTACGTGCTGAAAAAAAGTTTAAAACATGCTAATTTTGTTGTACCGAATAAAATTTCAAAAAGAATTATATATCTCGAATTTAGACACATATATCTGATAGAATATGTAAAATTAATTCAATTTTAAATGTTAAACAAAAAGTATTTTTATCAACACGTGTTAAAGTCTTCTAATATTAAAAAATGTAAATAAGTTTAGGAGCAGTATCTTCTTTTGAATCTAGCATAATGAAATGAAGTCATGATAGTTATATTTTATGCGGAACTCATCTGTGGTGATGCTTATAGGTTAGTAGTCACTAGTTTTGAAGTTTTGGGATATGGAATTGCTGCTTTGAGCATAGGTCACGGGAAATCATTGACGGAAGAGAAAAAGGGATCACCGCTTTTTCGGATTTCGGGCTGAGTGAATGGCATGAATAAATCTAAAACTGTTGTGTACCATTTTTTTCTGATCCAATGAACTATGAAAGAAATAAAATAAGCGTACAGTCATCAAAACTTTCAACACCGTGTAAACGGTACGTTATTCGATTGTCGCTTCAAGATTGTGCCTATTATTCTACTATAAAATCTGCTCTAGAACACTCAGTAGCATACAGAACAATTAGAAATAAGTTAAAAAGTACCGAATGCTTGCTAAATTCAAAACCAAGCCAAAATTACAAAAACATCACATTCATGCAAGACTAAAATGCGCATCGTCCAATGTATTAAAATGCACTCTATAGCAAAAATTGGTGTTTATCGATGAAAAAAAAAATCAACCTTGATGGACCAGATGGTTTAAGATATTACCGGCATGATTTATGAAGTAGGTCATAACCGCATTTAAGACGTGCGCAAAGTGGTGGCTCAGTGATAATTTTGACAGGCTTTAATTGAAAAGGAAAAACAAGTTTGGTTTTCACCAAAACAAAGATGAACCCCTTTGACTATCAAGATATTCTTAGTAATAATTTTGTTCTACGTATGGATCATAATTTAGTGTTGATTCAAGAAAACTCTTCTTTTCACAAGTCTGTGTCAACTTCAGATTGGTTATTTACAAACAAGATTAAAACTTCGGATTTAGCAGCTAAAAGGTACTACCTAAATCCCATAGGAACTTGTGGAGAATCTTGGTTCGTCATGTGTATGCCAATGGAAAGCAGTTTGATTCGATTTTTGAATTCCAAGCAGCCATTTTGGAATACTTATTTCCAAATACAAAAACATGACCAAATCCGTCCCAAAGAACATTTTGGAAGTCGTCCGTTTTAAGCAAACAAGGTGGTGAAAATTAATGTACTAATTAATGTGCATGTGTAATTTAAATATTAAATATACTCGTCCTAAACATTCCATCACGTTGTGTTATATAGAAATTAATTTTTGATTATTTTTTAAAACATATTATTGTAATTTAAAAAAAATAGCAACACTTACATAACTTTATGTGAATAATTTTGTAAATATATTAGTTTTTCATTAAAGTAAGAACTCTAATGTTTTTGTTGTTGGTCTTAAACTTTTTTCCAGCATTCTACAGGTTTAATATCGGTACATATACTATGTGGAAATGAAAAATAGCAAGTTCTCTGTATAAATTAAAAGTATTTTTGGTTGTTATGCTTTTTATAAAGAAATGCTATCAGGGTTTATTTGTAAACATTAATCACACTTACAAAATGACGAGAAATAAACAGTTTCATAAGAGATAGGGTCTCCTAAATTAAACAAAATCTTCTATTCCGAAATTAACAGTCCGTAAAGTGAACTTTATATCTCAGGAAGACCTCCTAAAACGCCCCAAACATATTGCTTTCTGTGGTTTTTGATCGGTACTTTTCCAAGTGATCCCCCGAAAAAAATTCCGGAATCGTTACGACAACACATTGCATTATTGGCAATGCTTCGGATATGACAGGAACAATTTTTTACAGTTCTTTGTAATCGAAAATAAACAAGGTTTGTTAACAATTCAAAAGTTGGCGTTGATGGAAATTTTCCTTAAATAACTAAATTAAATTGATAAACTAATAAATTAAATTGATATCACAGTGCACCTACAAACTGGCGTCTGAAAATTAAAGCATAAGAACTTTGTATAAAGTGGGCGTGCTCTTTTTATCATCTTTATGGTGCTCTTATACAAAATTCTTATACCTTAATTAAGAAATATATTATTTGTTTCTGTGTGGAATTATAAAAGCCAAAGAATGCTTCTGGGTTAAGTTCACTCTAAAAAAAGTAAATAATAATAATAATAATATAAGCGACAAATGTTTCTGAATCAACGAAAATACAATATACCCTCGAACGAAAATATATAATAGTCTTTTTCCCAGTTTGCATTTCTCGACGCGGTCTTCGTGATGTCGAGAACAGCGAGGTCTAAACAGCGAGCATACTCGTTCGCTGTTCAGACCACCAGGTTTTCTTCGAATGAGTTTTGTTTGAAAACCAAAAAGCGTCTGCAGATGCGACATAAAGCTTACTAGATGGAACCCGTCAAAATTTGACGGCAAACAACTTGATACTACCATAAAAATAAAATTTATAGTTGCTTTAACTTGACAAATTTCATAGTAGGGAGCACAATATGATTAAGCGGTCACAGACCTTTCCATCAATATACCACATGAAGGGTGTGTGCAAAATTTAGAAAGTACCCCTTGGGGGGGGCAAAGTGGGGAGATGGACACCGGAGATGCATAATATGATTAAGTGGTCACAGACCTTTCCAATGATATATAACATGAGGGTTGTGTGCAAAATTTAGAAAGTAAGGGGGGAGGGAGGGCGGGGGCAAAGTGGGGAGATGGACATCTGAGATGCACATGATTAAGCAGTCACAGACCTTTCCAACAATATATGACATGAGGGGTGTCAACAAAATTTAGGGGGGGGGGTAGTGGCGGTTTGGACCCCGGAGATACATAACATGAATAAGTGGTCAAAGACTTTTCCAGCGATATATCACATGAGGGGTGTGTGCAAAATTTAGAAAAGTGTCCCACTTGTGGAGGGGGGGGAGTGGGGGGATGGACCCCAGAGCTGCATAACATGAAAAAGAGGTCACAGGCGTTTCAACTTGCAACTTTTTTCTTGAAGGCATTTGACAATATGAATTTTTTTTTTACCTAAGACAATTTAACGATATTCTTAATATTTTTGCACAATTCGTCAAATGTTCATGGAAAAAATCATGAAATTCGCTAATCAATAGTTGATAAATTATAAAATTCAACAATCAATAACGGAAAAATCACGAAATTTATCAAATGGTCTGCACACTGATGTGATGATCAAAAGGGTTTTGAAGTATAGGACAAAATTAATTTTTGGCAAACAGCGAGTAATACTGAAAATTTGGCAATGGACTTTATTGCCACCACTGGTCAAACATAATAGTCACACTCACCAATTACGATGATTGAATGGAAAAAGATTTTTAGGTGCGTTCGTAATTATATAAATACGTAGCACCTATAGTCGTCGTTTGGCCCGTCCGTCTGTCCGTCCGTCTGTCTGCCTGTCTGTCTGTCCGTCTGTCTGTCCGTCCGTCTGTCTGTCTGTTCGCATATAACAACGCAAAAACTACCCAACCAAATGGTTTTCAATTTAAAATGTATTATCTTTGCAGAATTTTGTCGAGACATTTCAAATTTTATTAAAATCGAATCAACACTTTAGGAGATATTAATAAAAATATTTATTAAGAAATTTGAATTTTTTTTTTTTAAATCGGTGCTTTTTTGTTATAGGAGCTTCCGAAGTTTAATCGTCAAGCGACCGAGATACTTATTTTATGACAGAAATTAATCTGCAGACGATATAATTCATTTCACAGAATTAAAAATCATCAAGATCTGAATATTTATATAACTAGCTGATACATATATATCTGAATATTTATATAACTAGTTAAGATAATTGTATGAACAGTGTCATAAAATATATACTTAACTAGCTGTTTAACCCGTTCTACGCACGGGATATCATGAATTTAATTCTAAAACGTGCGTACGAACGCACCTCGTTTGTAACGTTTGACGTACAATTTCCAACTTGTTTTTCTCTGCTGTCGCTCGACAAATTTCGAAACCATTTGGCGAATTTCACGATTTTTTCCCCGAAATTGACGGATTGTGATTTTTTTTCTCGAAGCCATTCGACGATATTCGAAAACTTTTCCCCCCAAAACCAGTTCATGAATTTTGCGATTTTTCCACTGTCGATTAATGAATTTTGCAATTTTAACACTATCGATTGACAAATTTAGCAATTTATCGACTATCGATTAACGAATTTCACGATTTTTTCCATGAACGAACAAATTGCGCACTTTCTTCCCGCTAATGTTTGACACATTTCGCCCTTTACAATTCCGCCAATGAGTTGAACGTTGTTTTTTTCCAGAAATGTCAGGAATGAAACAATTATTCTTTAGGATGAATTCCCTTCGTTCGATGCCCCATGTGTGCGATGCAGCAACGGACGTCACAGACTTTTTAGGGCACCTGCAGACTAAAAACATCTAACCAATCTTCGCGGGTGAAATAATCACAGATTTCGTCAAATGGTTGAGGAAAAAACACTAAATTCATCAAAGGATCATGGGAAAACATGACTTTCGTTAAAAGACCACAGAAAAAACGTGAATTATGCAAAAGGATCGCGAAAGATAAGCAAATTTGTTCAAAGAATCGCAAAAAAGGAAATTTCACCAAAAAATCACGCTTTTTTACTAAATTTCGTCTAAAAATTGCAGAATAAAATGTATTTTATAAAAGAATCGCTGGGAAACGCGAATTTCATAATCGATCGTGAAAAAAATGCGAATTTCTTCAAAGGATCGCTAAAAAAACGCCAATTTCGTCAAAGGATTGCTGAAAAAACATGAATCTCCTCAAAAGGAAGCAGAGAAAGTGCGAATATCGTCAAAGGATCACAGAAAAACGCAAATTTCGTCAAAGGATAGCGGAAAAAACGTGTATTTCGTCAAAGGATTGCAGTTAAAACATGAATTTCGTCAAATGATTGCTGAAAAAACACAAATTACGTCATAGGATCGCTGAAAAAATAATTAATTTCATCCATCGGCACATAAATATCATGAATTTCGTCTATCGGGGGCATAAAAATCCTTAATTTTGTCGGTCGGGTAGAGAAATTTTTTTTTCATCAATCGGGCGTGTAAAAATCATGAGTTTCATTTATCAGTCACCTAAAATACACAAAATTCTTCATACGGGCACATAAGAATCAAGAAATCAATTGATCAGGCACGTACAAATCATTAATTTCCTCTATCGGCACATAAAAATCATGAATTTTGCCTATCGGGTGCATAAAAATACTTAATTTCATAATCTTTTACCAAATTTCGTCTAAAAATTGCAGAATAAAATGTATTTTATAAAAGAATCACTGGGAAACGCGAATTTCATAAACGATCATGAGAAAAATGCGAATTTCTTCAAAGGATCGCTGAAAAAACACGAATTTCTTCAAAGGATCGCTGAAAAAACACAAATTTTGTCAAAGGATTGCTGAAAAAACATGAATCTCGTCAATAGGCAGCAGGGAAAGTGCGAAGATCGTCAAAGGATCACAAAAAAAGCAAGTTTCATCAAAGGACCACAGAAAAACACAAATTTCGTCAAAAGATAGCAGAAAAAACGCGAATTTCGTCAAATGATTGCTGAAAAAACACAAATTACATCGTAGGATTGCTGAAAAAATCATTAATTTCATCCATCGGCACATAAATATCATGAATTTTGTCTAACGGGTGCAGAATTTTTTTTTTCATCAATCGGGTGTGTAAAAATTATGAGTTTCATTTATCGGTCACCTAAAATTCACAAAATTCTTCAAACGGGCGCATAAAAAGCAAGAAATTAGTTGATCGGGCACGTAAAAATTATTAATTTCCTCTATCAGCACATAAAAATCATGAATTTGGCAATCGGGTGCATAAAAATACTTAATTTCGTCGGTCGAGTACAGAAAAAAAAATCGTCAATCGAGTGTGTAAAAATCATGAGTTTCATTTATCAGGCATGTAAAAATCATGAAATTCTTAAATCGGGTGCATAAAAATCATGAATTTTGTAGGACGGGCACGTAAAAATCACAAATTCATCAAGTGGGTGAGTGAAATCACGAATTAGTCAAGTGGGCACATAAAAATCACGAATTTCTTCAATCGAGTGCATAAAAATCGTAAATTTTGTCCCTCAGATGCAGAAAAATCATTAATTTCATCGATCGGGTGAGGAAAAATCCTGAATTTTGTCAAACAGATGCAGAAAAAACACAAAAGGAAAAAAGAAAATCAGAAAATCCTGTATTTGGCCAGTTTTTTTCATATTTTTAATCGCTAGTTTTCCAAGTTTTATCGCCGAGTGCTTATTTTCACCTTTAGTTGGCAATAAAGTCAATCGCCAATTTTCAGTATTGCTCGCTGATAGTCAAGTGCTAATTTTATCCTGACAAAATGGTTATCGTATCAATGGATGGAAAAGGAAAAGTGTGTAGTGTATATAAATGAATTCTGCATTGACTGTCACCTTGTATAATGACAATTGTGTACAATTTATCGCGTTTGATGGAGTTTTTAAGTTTCAAGTTTAGATTATTATATTATTAGGTAGTTTTTCATTTTATCTTTATTTTATTTTATGGAATCATTGAAGGTAAAACAGATATCTATTTCTGTGTTCATGATTGAGTTCTTTAGATATGTTTTGATTCTTCGTATATTGTTAGCAAAATTATTTAGTGCACATAATATAATTGTAAAGCATGCTTTATATACATTCTGGTGTATTTTATTAGTTGAAATTTGTTACATTTTTCGAAATGATTGTTGAATTTTGTCATCTTTTTTCCCGCAACCAATCAATAAATTTCATGATGTTTTATTGGTGATTGGTTGCGGGAAAGTATTGTGAAATTCAACAATCATTCAAGAAAATGTAACAAAATTCTACTAACAACAGGAGCCTCTAAACAAACCAGTTCAAAATATGCATTCATATACATTAGATGCTGTACCATCTGTCCATTTACATATTAAAATGTGTACTAAATGATATAAAACATTTTAAAAACTGAAATTTTACACTTACATCTTAATTGTAAGTTTCATTGTTTACATGAGTGGATTTTAAGGAGTCTACTGCATATATATACACATATACTAAAATTATCTATCTAAATCCATTTGAATCATTGAAAGTTTTGTTAAGATTTGATCGTATTTCAATCTTTAGAACGCTTTTCTATTACCCGACATAATACCAATAAATTGTCATACTAAAGTTCCAAAACCTTTAAAAAAATTGTCAACAAACCAAAAAATTCCATGCAAAACACATCCATACACACTATCATAACAAAATCATCAAAATGCACAGGTGGTAAAGCTGTTTAGAAGCTCCTGTTGTTAGTAGAATTTTGTTACATTTTCCCGAATGATTGTTGAATTTTGTGATCTTTTTCCCGCAACCAATAAATAAATTTCACGATGTTTTATTGTGATTAAACTATGAATTTTGTTATTTTTTTTACATATAAACACAATTGCCGACTCAGCAAGTTTCTGGATTTGTCCATGTTAGTGAAACTTTTTTTTTTCATGCAACTGCTGGTCAAATTTTTAATCAATTTTTACAGCCGAATGCAACTATTAAAACATCTGTAGTATTATATTCAAAAAGGTAAATTTCAGCTTTATAAATCCTAATAAAAACTCGACCATTACTTTTTGGTTTAAGAAATTTAAAGTAGCAAAATATACATACGACATATCCAAAGAATTCAATCATGAACACAGAAATACATGTGTTTCTATGTTCATGAGCTCAATATAACAAAATAAATAAAGATAAAATGAAAAAATACCTAATATTTATGGTAATCCAAACTTTGAAACATGTTGCTTACGCCGACTCCCGACTAAAGATCTCTAGAGACAGGAAATACCCTCACCTCATTGGCTGAAACAAATCTGTCTGTAGAGAGTAAAAGCCTCTAGCTGATTGGCGGAATGCTCGCGCACGCGTATAAAAGTCATATTTGCATGGAAAACGAAATACCAGGTTAGCTTTAAATAGATGGATGATTCATATAAAAACCTTTTATTAAGAAATCTTCTGCTGAACATTTACAAAAATATCAGAATAAATAAAATTTTCTTTTTATTCATATTGTTTAGCTTCTTTTGCAGTCAATTAGAAGGTTTGACCACCTGGTTTGACCAGGGTAGAAGGTTTAGAAGGTTTTACCTGGTTAGAAGGTTTGATCTGTTCAAAACGCCTGTTTTTCTCCTACCTTCCGACATTTTTTATTTTATAATTCTTATTTTGACACGTTTTAAGCTGAATTATATATTGCTGCAGCTTGCAATATTTTGATATTTTCCCAAAACATTCATTTAAGTTTTTAACTTTTCATAAAAATTTATAATCCCTAATTTTTAAATAAACATTTCTGCTGACGAAAAATCAAACTAATTTATATCTATATATCTCATTTTTTTAACAATTACTATTATCGTTTATATTTTTAAATATATTTATTTTTGACCACAGTTATGAAATAATGCGTAATGTATCTTTCTTACATTTACTATAAAATGTATTCTTTTTAATATTTGATTTGCTTTAAATATATTGAAATATGTTAAATGTTGAAATACAAAACTGTTTATCATTACCATCGGCATTTTATTTTATTAAAAATGCAATTAATCGGGTGATACATATCGTAAAAATTCTCAAAACACAAAAAGGCACTAGAAAAATTATTATAAAAACAATTTTTTGTATGATCATGAATTTGTAAATTTTATATAGCATTATTTCAACCCTTCTAATTGACTGGAAAAGAAACTAAACCATATGAATAAAAATAATATTTTATTTATTCTGATATTTTTGTGAACGTTCAGTAGAAGATTTCTTTAAAAAATACTTTTTATATGAATCGTAAGTTTTATGTCGCATCTGCAGGCGCTTTTTGGATTTCAAATTTACTACATTTTGAAGTATGATATCGGTATTGTTTTTATTTGATAGAAGGAAAAAACACTTTGAAATGGAATGTCAAGTTTTAGTCGTGCAAAGTCAAAATAATGCTACGTTTGAACTTTACAGATAAATGTATACAGAGGGCATAAAAAAATATATTTAGTAAAAAAATATATTTACCTTTTCTGATTTTCTTCATGAAAATTTATATTTTTCTGTAATTTTAAACTCTTGTTGACGAAAATCCAAGCAAAATTATATATAGATTTTTTTTTCTTTTTTAATATACTATTATTTACCTATTTATATTTTTATATTTTAAGCATAATTTTGAAATAATACATTTTTATACTTATTTACTTTATGGAATTGTAAATGAAAATTTAATATTATTTTGTTTAACTTATAAATAATATTTCTATGTCGAATATCTTGAATGTATTTATTGTTTTAGATAGTTCCAATGGCATATCTTCAAAAAAGTAATAAAATATTAAAACAGTAACGCTCATATATAAATTTATACCAATTGAGTTGAAAATATCAAAAATTTCAATGCTGCAGCAATTTATAATTATGCTCGAAACTTGCAACGTGTCAAATATATAAAATTAATGAAAAAAAAAAAATGTAAGAAGGTAGGACAAAACCCTAGGCCATCTGAGCAGCCAACTAGCATGCTAACTTGACGTCATGAACACCACGTTGAGACCAAACGTATATGAAGCTTATGCTAAATTTTAACCTCCAATTTCTCAAAAATTAAGGCCCATTTCAAGAAAGTCTTTTATTAACATAATTAGGATTATGAATCCTATAACATACTTTAAAATCATCAAACTCGGTGTGCACAAAGTTTGGTGGTTTTTTGTTAGTGCATTTAGGCAGAAAACGATAATCTAGTACTAACTTTGAAACAACTGTGATTATAATCAAAAACACTGTCATTCAAAATATCCATAGTATAAACATTGCGATTCACAGATTCAGAAACTCTTCATTGTTGAATCATTGGTATGATGTTTTATTGCTGTAATCATCGTTAGAAACTTTATTCTAACCAATGTTACATAGTAAGTACACTTGTTATATGAATTACTAAAACAGTAAATACGGAAAAAGAATGTTTCCGAATGGAAAATATTTACAGGCAAATAAATAAAACAATGTTTCTCTGTGGATAATGAAACTTCTATTATGCTGATGATTCACCCAATTTTTAGTACGTGTTCGGGATAGACAAGATTACGACGAAAGCGGTTAGTCTAATATAAAAGGTAAAATGAAACTTCAATATTTTTTATATGATCCAAAGTCTTTAAGTACATATGAAAGTGTCACTGGTTTTTACATGTATTTATGATTAAACATTTTTTTTATGCAATTCCGTAGCACATAGTATGTAAACGACATAAAATAAAATGAATTGTAGAAGTATTTCTAGTTATTATTTACCATACGTTGGAACCATTATTCTACCCATTGTTGTTACTTACTTAATTCTAACCACACATGTCCTATGAATTATCGAAATTTTGTAAAAAATAAGAGAAAACAATGTTACCAGTTGGAGTAAGAAAATCTTTACAGACAAGTAAACAAAACAGTGTTTCTCTGTGGATTATGAAACTTCTTTTATGCCGATAATTGACTCAATTTTCGGTACATGTTTGGGATAGACAAGCTTGCCTCCAAAAGCAGCTAGTCATATATAAAATGTAAAATCAAAATTAAATATTAAAATATTAAATATCCACCCTTTTAATACACATAGAAGCTTTACAGTCATTTTTTTTTTAAATTAAACTTTTTCTTTTACAATTCATTGGCACATATGAGGTAAACAACAGAAAACGAAAAGAATTTTAGAAGAATTCCTAGTTTTTATTTACCATACATTGCAACCGTTATTCTAATTATTCTTAGATACTTAACTCTAACTACAGTGTTCGCATGAATTAGTAACATTTTGTAGTAAATAAGGGAAAAACAATGTTTCTGATAGAATATGAAAGCCCTTACAGACGCGTAAACAAAACAGCTACTCTGTGGATTATAAAATCTCTTTATGCCGATGATTGGCACATTTTACTGTGGTTGTTCGGTGGAGCAATATATACTGTGTCTAATGTAGTCTAATGTAAAAGGTAAAATGAAATTTAAATATATTTTTATGATTCAATGATTTTTAATACATGTGCAAGTTTCACCGGTACATCTTTATGATTAAACTTTTTCTTTACAATTCATTAGCGCATTGGAGGTAAACTGCAGATAACTAAAACAATTTTAGAAGAATTGCTAGTTCTTATTAGAATTACATTTCAGATTATTTTCCGTAATATGTAAAACTTACTAAATAAAATATAAACATTATTATACGAACGATACAGTACGTTTTAATAGATATCTTTATGTTGAAGCTCTTTTCACAGGAACTCAGTATATTACTCACACATAAAAAAATGACATATGAAGCATTTTTATCATTTAAAAAAAGTTTTCATGTTTCCAATAAGAAACTTACAAAAAATATGGGTAATGAAGCTTGTGTTTATCATATTTCAAATAACTGTCTGTTCTTCAATAATGACTGCTCAGAATAAATAATAATCAGCGTGAACTTCTGATTTATTTCTCATATTACAGCAGTTAGATCGCAGTGGTTTTTCTATATTTTCAAAGTTATAATTTGGAAACAGCATTTATATTTCAAGATATAAAAGAGAAAAGACTTTACAATGAACTGTTTTCAGATCGATAAAATATGTTTCGTTTACAATGTTTAATAAAAGGAAACGAAGAAGAAAAACTGTACGTAATGAAACGCCCCAGCTAAAAATTAACTGCAGTTTTTCTACAGAAGTGAAGTGTTTTTGAAGTTTTTCTACAGTCAACTGTAGATTTTCTGCACTGAAATATTGACTGCAAAAATACTTCAGTTATTTTGTAGCTAATGTGAAGTAATTTTGCAGTGATTTATTTCAAAAATACTCTGAGCAATTATCCGCAAAAATACTGTAGTTTATGTGAAATCATTTTACAACCACCAATTAAAATAATAATGAGACTTTACATTTGTAGTAAAACTGCAGTAAATTTGAAGTATTTTTACAGTTATTAATTCAGAAGTATATTTTCTGATGTATCTGCAGTTTAACTGTAGTTACTATGAGGTAACTTTACAGAACTTACTTTATGGAAAGCTCGTGTTATATTTTCTGCAGTTAATCTGTAGTTTTAAAAGTGATGTTAAAGCTTTTCAGTTTTTGTTATTGTTGCATGACTCACTATTTACTTTATTAATAATAATTAATACTGTTTTAAAGACTTTTATTTTAAGGACCTAATTAGAACACCTGTGAAAGTCCTCCCCTTCCCCCTTCTTTAAGTGAGACAAAACGAATATTCAAATCATGAACCTAGAAGAGGTCTGTCTAGGTTCTCGATTCAAATATATCAAACTTTAAAATTCAAAACAAATACACATTAAAAATCAATCAATGCTGTTTATCGTTAAAATGTTAGAGCTAACCAGGGACCGACTTACAGTTTTCGGGGGACCTGAGCAGAAACATAATAGCGCCCCCTATAACATTTTAAGTGCGAAACTAATGCATTAAAACCATTTCGTCGATTATACTAATTTACTATTCATACAGTATTATATCATTATCTTACGCATTAATTAAAAAAAATTAAAGCGCTATGAACCTGATACATATTATAATTCATATTATAAAATTCAATTAAAACGTCTAATTATATAAAATAATTAAATATATATATTTAAACGTTCTAAAACTTAATCGTACAAAGAAAATCTAACTAGTTCGCAAATTAATTCACCTTATTTTTTAAATTACGTATTCATTTACAAAGCAATAACTAATTTTCTTACTTTATGCAAAAATTATTAATTATTAAATTTAAATTAAAATTATTTTACAAGCTATAACAATATAAACTTGTCTCTTCTCCATATATATATATATATAAATAAAACAGAAAAAAAACTAATTCGCAAATTAATTCAACTTTCTTTTTTTTTTTTTAAGTACGCATTAATATAGAAAGCAGCAACTATTTTTCTTATTTTATTTAAAAGTTATTAATTATTAAGACTAAATTTAAATTATTTCACAAGATATAAAAATATAAACACGTACCTTCACAATAATCTTATCAATAGTAACTTCGCAAAATTACTGTTAAAAAAACAGTGTCCCACACAAAATTCTCTTAATAAAATACGGCTCTTCACAAAATCTATTTTTATAATAACATACTATTTTTTAATAATTTTCATTTTCGAAATTAATATTTATAATTTTCAATTTAAAATATGTAACAAATTTAAAAATATATATATCTCCTAAATTAATTCAGTATATAAATAAATAACCACTAAGATATTTATTCCACGCCTTTAAATAATAAATTAATTTCGAAGTACACGCACAGAGCATTTATAAAAATTCACTTCAAAATCCCATCTTTCACGCCGTCAAATCACCTAAAAACGAGAAGTAAACCTGCTTATTTCACCACCCTCCCCTTATGAACCCTTTCAATCAAACCTATCATAAGACCCAGTTGCTCAGTCGGTAAGATGCTCGACTTCCAACCTTTACACCCCCGGATCGAATCTCCTCTCGGCAAGTGGGGAAAAATGTTCTTTTAAGATATTTACAAAGAAATATGATAAGATGACTCATAGATGGCGCCACCAAAACCCGAAATAATTTTTTTGCAAAATTTCTGTAGTTTACAAACTGTAGTTATTTTGCAGTTGTATCAACTTCAAAAACACTGCAGTGATTTGTGCCAAATCACCACAGTTTTACAACTGCAGTTTGTTTTAAGTTTCACTGCAGTTCATTTTTAGCTGGGGCCCATTACTCAAAGACATTTTTCTTTCATATAATAAAACTTTTATAATATGTTTCTTTAGAGAGCGGATTAGAATTCAGTATTCTTTAGTAATGAAAAGAGTTGCTATAAAAAGGTTCAAGTGAGCTATATTTTATAGGAAAGATATTTACATTTTAATAATCATAATATAATAATATTATAAATCCGATTGTGCGCAAATGTTAGGCTGAAGCCAGCGTCAAAATGGAGAATTTAATTACCCTGTATCTTTGCATATAGGTCGATTATAACCCTCAAATGAACATAGGCTGTTTTATTTTTATTTTATTCAATTATTTTTCTTAATAATTCAAAATTTCGTTATTTTCATAGAGAATAAATAGACGTTTTTTCGTATAATATTTTAAAATAGTTAAATTTACTTTACCGTTGCTAATACTTTACCGTTGCCAAAACTAAATCAAAGCCCGGAATAATAATTTTTACTCAACAATTTAGTTTCAATTGAAAAATTTTCACGTAAAAAATGAAAATGATATAAAACAATTTAAGAATTAAAAAGAAGATTAAATAACATTACTAGAAATAAAATGTATTTTTTTTTTTAGATTTTGATAATAATACAAGGTTTCATTTTTTTTCAATTCAAAAGAATATTCGGGTCAAAATAAATTTCTTAATAATTAAAAATCTTATAATTTTCATAGAGAATAAATGAATATTTTTTCTGTAAAATTTAATTAAACATTTTACATTGCTAAGCATTATCGTTGCAATTATATACAAAACATGGGATAACAATTTTTCTTCAACAATTATTTTTCAATTGAACGATTTCCACGTATAAAATGAAAATTAAAAAGAATTCAAAAGAAGATGAATTTCCATGATATTTGAAACGAAAATATGGAGTATTTGTTTTTATACATGAAGTATGAATATCGGTTAGATCGAGAAGAAATTTTCTGTCAAAGACTGTGTTATAATTAGAAGGAAAAATGAACAATAATTATCTTATTAAGAAAAGATTTCGCTTGGACCATGGAACTATGAAAAGGATCGTCCTCGGCTTGGACAAATATTACGTCATAAATAAAACATGTAATTTCAAATATTCGTAATAATACAAGGAGCATCAATATCAGTATATAATGAAAGTAGATATATAATAAACGTCATATTTAAGATGAAAACCTTAAATGTTTTTTTATCGATACTGATTAATAATAAGCTTGAATATCATTTACATACAAATGTGAGCTTTCTGCTAAAATTTACGTCCTGATTGCTTGGAAAAGAAAATTAATAAGGATTATGTCATCAAAAAGGGATTTCTCTGGGGGAAAAGTGACGTCATATTTGAAACAATACGGGAATTTTCCAATATGTTTTAAAAGGAGTGTGACTCAATTCCGTACATTAATAATACAAGGATCAGTAAATATAGAAAGTAGACGAGTTTCACGCCATATTTAAAGTGGAAATTTTAAATATTTTTTTATCTATACTGATTATTAAGCATGAGTATCCGTTATATACAGATGAGAGTTTTCTGCTAAAAATCACATCACAGAAAAGGAAAATGAACACGAATCTATTATATTAAAATTTGACCATGTGTTTGTATTTCGCAACAACTCCTAGACAATCGAGCGCAATGCGATTTAATTAACATCGGTAATCATTGATCGGAGGATGTCACAGAAACTGTCAGAATTGAAGAGGTAGAATTTAATTTAAAGAAAAAGCATGTGCAATTAATTATTTTCGAAGGTTGGCTGTTAAAACGTTTTACAATGGCGTTAAAAGTAAAATTGTTTATCAGGTAAAATTGACATTTGTTTTTACCCAATTCGTCTATTTCCACGATTTTATTTGGCCCTCCTTTTTGCATTGGTTGCAATTTCATTTTCGCGATTATTTGGCACAAAATTTCATTTTCTTAAGACTGAGTTATGTCAAAATTCTATAACAAAAATACCGTAATGTCTCCTATGAAATGTGATAAATAGTTAGTTAATTCTTTACGTTTTTAACTATCGGGAGTGAAATATTTTGCTTAATTAATGTATTTCTTCTTCTTTTTATGTTGCGTGAACGAAGTCACGGGTAACAGCTAGTTTTTCATATATCCGTACATCCCGCGTGGTTATTGTTCCAAAAGCTGACTAGAAAAAAAAGAGATGCGCGTGGCACTGGAGTATTTGAGATTTTATTTAAATTTCCCTCTCTATTGGTAGATTAATATTATACATGATGTCTCTATGACAATGCCCTAGGCCTTAATTCCATAAATATTGATCATAGAAATATATTATAAATTACAAAGTTACTTTAAAAAAAGTACAGAATTTTATGGAATCGATTAAAATTGTCAGGGGATTATATTTCAAGAAATGCAAACTTTAAATTGTTAAACGGCCCTCGTAGAAAAAATCTCACAATGAGTAAAACGTGCCCCACGCACTAATATGGTCATGTACAAAATTTCAGAATTTTATCATAAAAAGTAGCAGAGATATGAAAATACATAAATACCGACTTAAACCACTTTTCTATGCCTGTATATGAACTTGTAAAGGGCAAAAATCATGTCGGATGATCGCGTTTAAAAGATCGTACTCAAATTACGAAAGAAAACAATAATTGCATAAATAAATAATAACTGTGATATTTATTGGTACAAAAGTATCCTTCAACGACTTACTCATGTAAGGACGCACCTGTTGCAATTATGGGAGCACCGATCAGAGGCAGATATTTGCATATGTAAACATTTCTAAGCCGTTTTAGTGTTCAAGGACTGTGTCAAATCTAATTTTTATTCTGTATTTCATCATGTGAAAATTTAGGGTATTCTTCAAGAACAGCCATACTCAACCTTTTTTTTGTGGCGGGATGCCTACTATGCTTATATAATGATGGGGAATGGATAATTAAAATAGTAAGATAACAAAAATAATAAAATAAATTAATATAACAAGTTTAATATGAACAGTATTAGCTATATAATAAGAATGAAACGAATAATTACAATGGGAATAGTTATAAATAGCAATTTTGTCTTCCAATGAAAAATATATAAAATAAAAGTAAAGGTTTTTAAATATCTTTTATGGATATATATATAAATATGGATTACTGATTGTATGCCTCGGACCGCACATAACAGGTCATCGGGCCACATGCAACCCGCGGGTCGCAGGTTGGGTATGACTGTTCATAAAGCATGGTTTTGGAAATTTGTAAATAAATCTGAAGGTGAGAGCATATTTTAATTGCTTATGATGAATTTCTGCGTCCGTCATCTGCACTCTAGCTGTAAACATTTACATTTTAATTCATGATTAACCCCTCACCTACTTTGTTTTAACATATCTGAGCGACTTTTTATGATAAAAGACTGAAATTTTGTACATGAACTTATTAGTGTATGGAGCACATTTTACTCATTGAGAAATGTGTTTTGTATGAAAGCCATAAAAAGATTTAAATTTGACATTTCTTCAAATTTAATCTTCTGAAAATTTTAATGGATTTCATAAAATTTTGTACATTTTTCTACGTAACTTTGTAATTTATAATATATGTCTATGATCAATATTTAAGGCATAAAAGCCAAGGTCAATGTTTTTGGGTCGCCCTGTATACATTTTCGGATAGTAATATTATTACTAATGATATTATTAATTACTCCTATTATTATAATTATTGAATAATATAATAATCTGCATGTTTATTTAAACTATCATAATAACTAGTTGTATTTAATTTAAATTTTATCTCTGGAGTTAACGTTAACCATTACGTCATAACTGGCCAATATATATGTGGTAGTTGGAGATATTTTATATTTTAATGTACAAACCCATGAAGAAATACTTTGTAAATATTTGTCAATATCATATTTTTAGTACTTGTTAGATTTTAGCAGAAAAACTCTCTTTTTTATTAGAATTGTTTTTTCAAATAGGTATTAAGAGCTCGGATGCGCATGTCTGGATGTAACGAGGCCGTAGCGTATACGACAAATTACAATAATGTTTAATTACTGAGTGTCTTTGTCATCCCAATATGTAATTCCATACAGCCACTTTTTAAATACATACGTATTTCATAAATCCCTGTGCGATGACCAGAAGGTGTTAAATCCAAATGAACGTTTCCGACAAATTTGGGAGAGGGGAAGGGCGAAACTAAGTTATTATAAAATTTTAATTCGTGAATTAAGAGAAAATTCGTGGAGCGTATTAAAGCATCCAAATGACATAAAAAATCATAAGCAATCCCCGGTTCTTTCTAGGTTTCATCTCAATAACACTGGGTGCAGTTTTGATTTTGAAAACACTAAAATTATTGTACTGTGTAATTTTGCGCAAAGTAGTTTAATTAAGGAATCCATCGAAATTTTTATAGAGGGGGAGGAATATGTGAATGATTATGTATCGTACAGTATTTCAAGAATTTGGTTAGATTTGTTAAAGATTTAAGTAGTAGGATTTTTTCAGTTTAAAATGTGGGGTGTGGTTGGTTGCTTTTTAAATGGTTTTGCTTTTCTCGGGTTTTTAAGGTCAACTGGTTTTCTTTGATTATTTTATCAGTCTGGCATTTAATACTACTTTAATTTAATATATGGCATTGGGTGTCCAGTATATAGTTTAGTTAAGTTGAAGCTGATTGGTTAAGTGTGCAGGTCTTGGAATTCTCAACGACAGTTCAGTCAGAAACATCTTGTGATTGACTTTTATCCTTGCTGGAAAGTCATGTATACCCACAGCATTCGTAAAATGAGAATATAAACTGATGTGAGACTAAACTTTTTCGAATATTTTCGTCAAATAACTGTTGTTTTTGGTTGTTATGAGGTATTTGAACAGAATAATTTTGTAATACATGTTGAATACATGCTCGAAAAATCATTTTTAACTCGTCGAATAAGAACAGCCGATATAATCCAATACATTTAAATAAAAAAAAAAAAAAAAAAAAAAAAAAAAAAAACATAAATTCCACTGTGGTACATTCCAATTATGATCTAGTACTCTGGTACTAAATTTTTCAATTTTGAACCTGGGATGCTGTATGTTATATGAACCGTTGTAGTGATCAGCTCTCGCGAAACACCCAGACACGCTTAATACCCATGATAATCATTTTACTGACCCCGTATTGATCAAAGATTCAGATATAATACATAACAGCTTAAAGCAATTTTCATCATGTTGTAATATAATTAAATGGGGAGTTTTTAGTTAACCTGATGACATAAGAGCTTAGCAGAAGAAGATGATATGTAGCCAAAAATAAATTTTGAGTAAATTGAAATGAAAGATATTTTTTGTAAATTTTATTGATTCATTCTTTTATTATCTTTTAGGTAGCTTCTGTTTAATATGTTAAGACACTCTCATAGAATAACTTCGAAATACTTATTTTTAATACGTTACAAATTACTGAACGTTACAAAGTTTAATATTAATAAAAAAATATCTAAGATATTCAATATTAATTACATTGTTATTATTTTAGTTTTACCATATATTATAATGTCTCATAATACCTTTATTCATTAAAAAGAGCGCTGTCTGAGACGATGTAACATAACAGGTTCTTCCAATAAGCTGCTCAAGTGTTTAATTCTAAGCTTTGTTTTTAGTATCATCCTGTATTACAGTATTACAAAGTTTTGGGAATTATAATAGGTAATGCTTGTAAGAATTAAAATAGTAAATATCAGTAATTTTTAAATTTATGTTTAAAAAGCGGTTAGATTTTTAAATATATATTTACATGGTTAATTTTCTGTTAGCGAAGTATTAACAAATGAGCCCGTAATAACTGCAATAAACACAGCTGATTTCAGAAACATAGACTTTTAATTGTATGTTGTAATAAGAGTAACATGATATTATTTAAAACGAAGTAGACCGGGAGGCGGCAGCACAGATGATCACCTCATCGAGTTCACGGATGAAATTCCAGAATTAGTTAAAACTCGATTCGCATATTAAAACGCAATCGGTCTGCCAAGTCATATCTTGGTGGAAAACACGTGAAAACCCGATTTTAGCGCTTGACTCGTAGGTTTACCATTGTGTTTTCTTGCACCCAAAAGTAGGAAAACATGGAGAACTGGGTGCAGGAAAACACAACGGTAAACCTACGAGTCAACCGCTAAAATCGGATTTTCACGTGTTTTCCACCAAGATATGACTTGGCAAACCAATGGCGTTTTAATATGCGAATCGAGTTTTAACTAGTTCTGGAATTTCAGCCGTGAACTCGATGAGGTGATTGTGTGTGCTGCCGCCTCCCGGTCTAAAGTTAAATGAATGTTTCGCTAAAAACCGCATCCATGAAGAAAATTACACAGCTCTAAAAAATGTAGGCGCTGTAAATATGTAGCAATACTTTTACGTTTGGTGATTCTCAAGATCATCATACTGAAGCAAAAAAATTATAAGTATTTTTTCAGTAGCATGCACAAGTATTTCCATTGGTAGATCACCTCGAAGATTTGTTTTACAGTGGGGGTAAAAATAATGCGCATCTGGGACAGATCAGACACCTGCTGATTTTAGGATTTAAACATTAAAAAAAAACTGGCCAAAAAAGAGAAAAATCTTTTATTACATAGAAGGCACAATGGTGTCATTATAATCGCAAATACTAAAGACTATCAAAATTCAATAGAGAAAAATTCAGATGAAGACTTTATGTGTCCGATATTGTTCGGGAAATCTAGAAGAAAATAGCAGGGATAGCAATAATGTTCATGTCTAGCACAATTCCTACATTTTAATGGCACTTTTCAAAAGAATAATCTACACGTTATTTTTTCGCAGTATTTCTGCCACTAAATAAGGGGAAGAAAACTACATATAACTACTGTTTAAAAAAAAATATTTACTATGCAAGCCCTGTGCATAAATTCTATCCCTCAAATACATGGAAAGACATAGCATAATTCGTGATAGTTGATATAAAAAAGTTGTCATTTCTGATACATGACTAAGACAAAAAAAAAAAAAACTTTTAGAAATTAGTTAAATTTATTATTCAGAAATTAATTAAAGATAGATACATAATGTATCTATATACATGTCCCTTTGTACCATGCAAAGGTTAAAAAGATAAAGAAAGATGAAGAACTCTTCAAAATGTAGAGACTAATGGAAACGATTGTGAGGTAGTTTGTGATTGCCCACTAAAGTTTTCACATCTAAATATTTCGGGACACATCTCTATATCTTGGTCGAACTTAACGAAACTTTAAATACTCTAATAAATGTACTAGAAAATAATAAATAAACTATTGCATACCATAATTTATATCCCTATTTAAAACAAGTTGGAAATTGTACGTCAAACGTTACAAACGAGGTGCGTTCGTACGCATGTTTTAGAATTAAATTCATGATATCCCGTGCGTAGAACGGGTTAAACAGCTAGTTAAGTATATATTTTATGACACTGTTCATACAAATATCTTAACTAGTTATATAAATATTCAGATATATATGTATCAGCTAGTTATATAAATATTCAGATCTTGATGATTTTTAATTCTGTGAAATGAATTATATCGTCTGCAAATTAATTTCTGTCATAAAATAAGTATCTCGGCCGCTTGACGATGTAACATCCATCGGAAGCTCCTATAACAAAAAAGCACCGATTTAAAAAAAAAAATCCAATTTCTTAATAAATATTTTTATTAATATCTCCTAAAGTTTTGATTCGATTTTAATAAAATTTGAAATGTCTCGACAAAATTCTGCAAAGATAATATATTTTAAATTGCAAACCATTTGGTTGGATAATTTTTGCGTTGTTATATGCGGACAGACAGACAGACGGACGGACGGACAGACAGACGGACAGACAGACAGACAGACAGACGGACGGACCAAACGACGACTATAGGTGCTACGTATTTATATAATTACGAACGCTCCTAAAAAATCGTTTTCAGGTTAAGAAATAACAGCGTATGTAATAAAATTTTCATTCTACTTGTAAAACTCGAAATCTTATACAATTATTATTTCCACTTTTAATTATCTGACACGAAAACAACTTTTTAATATAAAAACATTCCCTAAAGATATATTAACGAGCCAAAAAGTTAGATTGAAAATGAGAAACTGGTATTTTATTCTTACTGTATCTATGCTTTCGTTTGGAAACTATCTACAATAGGAATAAATGAACATCTTTGTGTCTTAGTTTTTATTAGGAAATAATCATTCTTCTCAGAAAATAGAATGGTTTGCGTATTTTTCATTTTTTTTTATACGCACTAGTCTGATTAGTGTAAAAAAATATGAAAGCTGCTTTCATTAGTGAAATAAAATTCCTCGTAAACATAAATAATTTGATTTCGAAAATTTTTTAGAATATACCTTATCTGTAATTGGATGAAGTCCGTATATATTTAATTTGTAAAGGCAGAAAAAAAACATATTCTTGTAAGAGGAAAAAATGAATTCATAGAAATTCTTATAATCTAATAAATATTTATAACTTTTATGAATATATGTTACAAGAATAAAAGTACGCCAAATTTCATTTAAACATATATCTGTAAACAAATAAAAATAAAATACACAGAATATTTTATCAGAATAAGTTTAGAAAGAAAAAAAAATTACAAACTACCCTAAATTTGTAAATATCATGTTTTCTATTATGCATATTTGATTTGTTTAAACATTTTTCATGTATGTTTTAATTTGAAACACAATACAGGAAGGTAAACTTTTATTTATAATAATCAGTAATAGTTAAATAATTATGACCAATTATTGTTGCATTATGAAATGAAAACGACTTTTCGGCAATTTAAAGCGTAATTCATATTATCGAATACATTAAAAATAACTTCAATGTCACAACCGCGAAGGTTAAAATAGATTTTCATACAAGAATTATATACATATTGTGATGGCTTGGGGCGGGGGGGGGGTCGAGACCAGTATAATTCATTCTGATAGGATTAAATAATCCCAGAATATAGTGGTGTGATGTGTCTTGATTGGAACCTATTGCAAGAGGCTTATTCTAGAGAGAAGGAATCTTTTTGTTCATTTCAAGTAAGAATAAAAAACTTTCATGTTTTGTATAGCCTTGATAAGTATGTAAACTTTATCCATAAGAATATTATCTGAAAGATTTTTAAATGTGTCAGGAAGGTATTCGTATGAGTAGCATGACTAAAAAAACGTATTTAGAAGAACTTTGTGATAAGAAGGGGTGTCTCAATTAAGTAAGATTTAAGGATTATGCAGAGTAGAAGACAGGGAGTTAGTCGCCGTGAAGAGGCAGACTGGTTTGTGAGTTCTGGAGAGTACGACCTTGATTTTGGGGGTTACTGAGATGTACAAAAATGTCTCGTAATATCATATAAATTATCACTATCATGTTATTTTAAAATTGTTGTTTTTAAATAAAACTTTTTCGTTTAATACGAAGTAATATGTTTAATTATATGTATTTGACCACAATATATGTATATAATTTTTACAGAAAAAATTTTGGCACCATGGGTACCTGCAATTTGGTTTTTGCATGACTAAATACAAACTTGGTAAATTTTACAGCATTTTTTGTAGTTAATTTGACAGATTTGTTTTTCTGTAATTTTAGGAATTTGTCGGATTGTTTTCTTCTCAGTACCTTCCCAGATAACAAATCGTTTTTTGTCAGAAACGTAGCTTTCAACTTTATCATAATCGATTTTTTAAAGAGGAAGGGATGGATTTTATAATATTTAGGTTTACGGATTTTCGTTTCAGGATTTACTTAGTAAATTATGGTCAGAAACGGAAGTTCAATATAGCTAAATGTCAGAAATTAATTTGGTCATCTCTATAACGAGTGATCCTTAATTCTTTTGGATAGATTTTCGTTTAAAAATATAAAATGGTACAATTTCGGGTTTGTACGCTGCTGAAGGCAGTGGTGTATCCAACATTAGACTCGATTTTAAAGATTTTCGTTTAAATATAATATCAAAACAGACGCGTAGCACCCCCGATGTTCGTCACCAAAGGTAATGACTCTAGGTTGATTTTTCTAGATTTTCATTTAAAAATATAAAATATACAAATTCGAGGGCGTACACAATTCGACCCAACTAACACAGAACTTGCGGGCCACTGATGGCTACGTTAGCCTTGGCCCAAACTAGTAGATGAGGGGCCGCAATCGTTTGCCGTAACGGCAACTTAAAAAAACTGTCACGCCGGCCACAATGTGGCCGCAACAGAATTGGCCATAACTACATTAAGATGCCCATAATTGTGCCACAAGTGGTTAATCATAATTGACGGATAGCCTAAAACTGGCCACAGTTATACTTTAAGTGGCAATTATTAATGAAAACTAGCCACAGTTTGGCCATTAACGATCATCGTGAATAAAATCTAGCCAGAAGATCGCCACAGCCATGCCACCTGCGTTTGTTAAGAATAAAAGCTACCCCAAAGCTGGCCATAAATGTTAATTTATTGGTCATCATAAATGTAAACTAGCCTTAAGCCAGCCATCCACATACCATCAATGCTATTCATTAATGAATGCATGCCGAAAGCTAGCCACTTTGTTGCCATGAATGGGCATCATTAATGTATGCAAGCCGAAAGCTAGCCACTTCGTTGCCATCATTAATGAATGCAAGCCGAAAGCTAGCCACTTTGTTGCCATCAATGGTAATCATTAATGAATGCATGCCGAAAGCTAGCCACTTTGTTGCCATGAATGGGCATCATTAATGTATGCATGCCGAAAGCTAGCCACTTTGTTGCCATGAATGGGCATCATTAATGTATGCAAGCCGAAAGCTAGCCACTTCGTTGCCATCATTAATGAATGCAAGCCGAAATCTAGCCACTTTGTTGCCATCAATGGTAATCATTAATGAATGCATGCCGAAAGCTAGCCACTTTGTCGCCATCAATGGGCATCATTAATGAATGATAGCCCAAAGCTAGCCATATTCATGCCACTATTAGATATCATGAATGGAAGCTGGCCAGAATTATACTTTTTATGGTCCTCAAAAAAGTAAAGTTGAGCAAATCTCCATTTTTACTCCTTTGGCAGGGACAATTTTTTTTCTTTTTTTAAGTTATTTTAAACTTTAGAATCTAAATTTACTGGTCCATAATTTTTGTCTGAAAACTCTAAATATTTTATTCAAAATTTGAAAAAAAAAAATAAATAATAATCTATTGGAATATTTTTCTTAACAAGAGCTCATAACACCAACCTGACTTTTATGCAAACATGTTTCACTTTATTATAATATTTTTCAGTTAAAAACTGCAATGGTGTTATAAGCACCCCATATTAAAAAGGTCAAAATACAATAAAATCGAAAGTGCTTCAGATCTTGTATAGAATACTTTCAATCTGGAAGCAATAATAATAATTTTTTTTTTTAAAGTGTCCCAATGGAGGCAAAAATTGGCCGTATCCACTCATCTCATTAGATCGGAATAAAAGGCCATATGGTTATGATTTATTTTTTAATGTTATTCTGAAAAAGTTGCAAAAGCCATAATTGTAATTAATAAAAAAAAGTTGTAAAATAAGGTGTAAAATATATATTGAGCGTTAAATTACCAATGATGGTGAGAATACGAAAAAAAAACTAATTTTCTTCAATTTTTAATTAAATTATAGGTTTAAACATTCTATTCAAAGGAGTAAATTTTTAAGTAGTTTCAATTTATGTTTCTTCAAGCTAATTCACCAGGTGGATTGTCCAGCCAGAATTTCCATTGAAAATTGTTATCTAATGATTATATTCAACATCCCTTTTTCGAAGCAAATAAAAAATGTATAATGTTAAATGAGATACCATATGAAAGGATTTTCAAGCGACTTCTGACATAGTACACTCACATTTCTTTAAAACATGTATTTTGGTTAAAATTGCAAGTAATAAATTAAATAGGCATTGTTTTCAGAAATAAAATGAAAGTTTTTCCTCAAATTACTGTTGCCACAAAAATTAAATTCCACAACAATGATTATAAAAAAAATGTTCAATAAAGATAAAGTGGACATGGTTGCTGCATGGGTTTATTTTATATTTATGATAAAAAAGCAAAATTTAAATTCAAACGCTCAATTTATTTTTTTTTATCCTTTTTTTTTTTTTCAAAACATTATGTTACCCTCTAATGTAGTTAAAATACAATTTATATATATATATATATATATAGCTCTTGATATTTTCAGTCAGTTTTTACTGTAAAGTATGAAAGAATAAATTGGATTATATTCCGGCTTTATTTTTTTTTAGAAGTTTAAACATGCATCTAAAAAATATTAGATATTGCTAAAAAATATTAGGCTGCAGTGTGAAATCTTCACACAGGCCCACTAGTATATATTATTTCTGTTATCAACATCCCCTTTTCTCAGAAAATATGAAATGCACAACAATGAACGAGATGCCATAAGAAAGGATTTTGAACCAGCTTCTGACATAGTGCACTCACATCTCGATAAAACATATTTTTTGATTAAAAATTGCTGTAAATTAAAAATTAAATCTGCATTGTTTTCATAAAAGAAATGAAAGGCTTTCCTCAAATTAGTGTGGCCACAAAAATAAAATACCACATTATATAATGCTTAAAATGATTATAAAAAATAAATACTACAAAAAAGATAAAGTGGGACAAAGTTGCTGCACGGGTTTATTTTATATTTATGACTAAAAAGCAAAATTGAAATGCTCAATTTATTTTTCTTTGTCCCATGTTTTTTTCCGAAACAGATGATGTCATCTCTAAAGCAGTTAATTAACTATAGATATATATATTTTTTTGTCTTTGCTATGCTCGATCAGTTTTTACTGTAACTGTGATGGAATAAACGAGATGATATTCTGGCTCGACTAATGTTGTTTGAAGATAGTTTCAGTCCTTAATTTTCCTTTACAAGTTTAAACCTGCATCTAAAGAGTATTAGATATTGCTAAAAAGTATTAGACTGCAGTGTGAAATCTTCGCATGGGTCCACTGGTGCTTTTATAATACAATTTCTTACCTGGATGTTTCTTCCAATTATCCAGCTTGAAAATAAAACAAAAACGCAGGAACTCTATTTTATAAAATTGGTAAAATGTTGACATTACTGATCATTGAAATTTAAGAATTTTTTTTAATGATGTAACTATATATGTATGTAAATTAGGTCCGTTCAAAAAATGTCATTTCACTATCTTCATCTCTTTGGCATATAATATCAGAAAAATGTAGCAGTATTCCTATAAAGTAATGTTTTAGTCTGTTAAGGACTCTTCCAACCTTTATACACATCATAGAACAAAATTCCAATGTATATATATTTACAAAATATTACTAATTGACAGAAAGCCAATTGTCACTATTTTCCTTCTTATGTAATCTTAAAATTTCTCTTATTAAATAAGTTTAATATTTTTTCAAAATAGTAGTGGCAGTTGATCTTCTAGAACACGGCAAGTTCACCATTCATACACTAAATCTTTTTTTTTTTTTTTTTTTTTTTAAATGGACTAAACATTACTCATAAATAATAATATATCATTGTTTTTACTTTTTAAAAATTAGCAAGTAATGAGTACTGAATATATATATTTTTTTTAATATATTACCAATAAAGAAATCTTTAAAATATTTTTCCTTCCAGCAGGAGGTATGTGACTTTTTGACTAACAAAATTTCAAACTGATTCATACAATATTACGTACATTAAAATTTTAATCTCAACTTCTAATGAGATTATGATGAAATTTTTATTAAAATTTTCAAAAGTTTTTATACAGCAAATTATTTTTAATACCTGATCTCCAAGCAATGCTAATTTATAATCAACCAACAAAAACAGTTTATCAGTTTTTAAAATATAGCCTACATAAAACACTTTTATTCAATTATATCTTAACCTGTAAAAAGAAGGGGAATGTTCTCAGAATGAGAAAGAAGGGGAAAATATATAGTACATCTTTTTTAACAACATCACTTGCATAAATAAATATATATATTTAAAAACACTAGAACTGAATGCTTTTTTTTTCATATAAATTTTATTTTTCACAACAAATGTAAAGCAAACCAACCAAAAAACATTTATTTATGTATTTACAAGATGCTCAAAATTTATCAGAAATATTTTACAAGAAAATTTAATCCTGTTACAATTAAATTTCTGATGTTTCTTAATTTAAGTTTATAAACAAGAGCTGAAAATCTACAGTCATCTTCACAGAGAACTTTTTTCTTTCCAGATTTTTATTCTTCTTCTTCTGAAAAACAAAAAATAAATTTTACAAAACAAAATTAAAATGCCTTACTTTAAAAACACCACTTATTAATTAGCCATTTATAAATATAATCGGAACAGAAATTATAATTTAAAAAAACTATTTACAAAAAGCTTTGTAGTTCAAGTTATTTGTACAAAATGAAACTATTTTATTGCAGTATACCTATATTTGCTTTTAACAAAAACTCATGAAAGGGCAGCGTTGTCAAATGACACCTAATTCCTTTTTTTTTCTAGGTGCGAAACTGCATTTCATGGTGGCAATTTTATGTTATATCATATTCTCTCATTTCTTTTTGCAACCATGTTAACAATAATATTGTTTCTATTTTTATGTGTTAAGAGCAGGGGGGGAGGGGGGGGGGGCTGTATATATTAAATACTTTATCTCTGTGTTAATCACTAAAACAAAATAAAAACAGGCTTTCTATAAATTCTTTTGAATAACTTCAAATATATAAATTCATATTCTTTACATATGATGTATGGGTGGGGTGCTCTTTCTGTTCATTTCATAAAAGTCGAATTGCTCACTTTGTAAATGTTTCTAGAATTTGTATTGCTAGAAGCCAGCAGTTCTTTATTTTCTTCACTTTATTTTTTCACATAACATTTCCTTCAAAATGGCTTTGTAAAGTAGGAAAATACATTGTGTACCTTATTTTTTCACATAACATTTCCTTTAAAATGGCTTTGTAAAGTAGGAAAATACATTGTGTACCTCCAAGCTATAAATCTGATATTATCACTCATAAAACGATAGTATTTCAATTCTCACCGTAATTTAGTTCAAAATAAGGAAAAGCAATTTTTCAACTTTTCCCCGTCAAAGTTAAAAAAGTAAAATTTAAATTAGGTGGGATATAATATATCCCACCACGCCTCAAAGGGTTAAAAGACAATAAAGAAAAAATGAAGTTACTTTGACACAGGGTTGGGTTTCTTCCGGAAGAAACTGGAAGAAATGGAAAAAATTGGAAGAAACCAACAGAAAACAAAACAGATGCTCAAAATTAAAATATATTAACTATATAAAAGAATTAAATTCAAAACCTAATTATATGAAATTTAAATTGGAAATTAATTAATATTAAAAATATTATTTATGGAAAAATAAGTTATTTTTTAATAACAAACTTCAGGTTCAGCAGGTATTTACAGGTTATGTTTTTTACAACTTTAGAGGTAGGGGATATTTTTTTATTGTTTATATAATTTCTGTAAAAAAAAAAAAAACCCTACCAATTCCTTATTTATCATATAAAAATGCAATATTTTAAAAACTATTGTGCAAAACTTAAAACAAACAAATTTGTAATTATGTATACTAGCATGCTGATTTAAAAGATAAATGTTCTGAAAATAAACTCTACAGGGATAAGAATTTTTTTCATCTTTTGCATTCATCCATTCTAAGTTGAGAAATTGATTGCAGCATCTTAAAGCTAAATTACTTCTGTTTTGTTATACAATGTTGCACCGTAGTAAGGAAAATGGAGATTTTAATGAAATCCTTCAATACAGTAATTACTGTATATTAGTTTCCTTAATAAAATGGGCGTAAATTCAAAGCACTGTCTTTTATTTAAAAGAGTTTCATTCTACAATAGGTAAATGATCCACATACTATTTACTACTGGTTACAGAAGTTTAAATTATATATATTAAAAAAAATGTGCCTCTTTTGAATTGAATTACCTTTAATTGATTTTGTGTATTTTGGATAAATTTATTTGGTACATTTCCATTATACCAACACCATTGTCGTCACCAAGTGCAATAATTGGCACAAAATGAAATTCATGTGAAAGGATTCAATTGGAAAAAAAAGAAAAAATGTTGGCACAAAATTGAGCATTTAAAAATATAACATTTGAAAATTACAGACTTTCACGAACTATTTTATTAAATCGACACGAATATAGACTTAAAATAAAAGAACAAATAAATATTATATGATAAATTAATAAAATTAACTCAATTTAAACTACAGGCATAGCATTGTAAATGTCTCTTAGCATTGCAGTAAGCATTTCACTTTTTGAATGAAGACGTTCATACTTTTTTTTTGTATCCAAAGTCCTGAAACAATTTTATTGCAGCGTCCTCATCATCTGGTAAATGCCTAATGGTAAAATCCACATTAGTGTCAACAATAAATATAAGTTACTACTTAATATTAAATATTTTCTATTTGAAAAATAGCAAATTAAGATGTTTTGCGAGGTTACAGAGTAAATTAAGTAATAATAATAATTAAAAAGTGTCATGTTCAATAAATAGCAAATCACAATGTTTGGCACGGTTTGCAATAAAAATATTTACACGTTCAGGGTTTAAATAAATAGCACATTAGCATACATTTTGGCATGGTGTTAGAAAAGTCCCATTTATTTTATTCAGGTACACAATGATTGGAAAGCTTTAGACAGGTGTGTGATCTTGGCTAAAAAACTGGTGTAATTATCAATTTATCATACATAATTAAATTTTTATAAGTCTAATTAAATTTATGAAAGGTTATCTATTAGAAAATACATTTATTTTTATTGTATTTTACAAAGTTGTAACTTATATGGTAAATTCTTAAAGAAAAACAGTTTCTTCCATTTTTTCCACTTGGAAGAAACCTATTTCTTCAGGCCGGTTTTTTCCACTTTGGAAGAAACTTGCCAACCCTGCTTTGACACATCATAGACAATCTCTGACAAACAGATTTTTCCATTTTAATTTTGTTTTTTTAACAGTTAAAACTGTTTTGGCCAATAATTCAAAAATTTTTAGTAGCATTTGGGGACTCCTGAAAATCGGGGACCCTGGGCCCGTGCCCCGAATGCCCTGCCCATGACAGATATATAAATTTCTCTATTTTTAGCCACAATCGATTGACAAATTTAGCAATTTTTCTCATGCGATCTTGGAAGAATTTCGCTATTTTTTCCCATGACTGACTGAATAGTTTCGTGATTTTTCCCGCAGCTGACTGATGAATTTCAGAATATTTTCCTGCTACCAATTGCCCAATTGTGCAGGGAGGGAGGTTTTGCGACAAATAAGCAAATTTCCCAATTTTTTTCCTACAACAAACTGCCGAATTTTGAGATTTTTGAATTTTGTAATTTTTCTTGCGACCAAGTGACAAATTTTGTGATATTTTACTGTGACCAATAGACGAATCTTGCGATATTTTCTCATGACCGATAGATGATTTTTGTGATATTTTCCCGCTAAATTTTGGTGAAATTCGCGAAAGCAAATTCTTGCGAATCCACAATAATCAGGGCACATTTCCAGCTATATAAAAACGGGCAGGGCGCATTTACAACTATAAAAAAATGGGCAGGGTGCTGCACCCTCTCGAAAACGTCTAGGGGAAACACTAATTACTCCAATACAAATATTGCCACAGTTATTTTATTCTAAAAACTTGATATTTGAGTAATTTTAATTTATTTTCAGCAGTGAAATTAACTCGAAATTATTGAATAACAAACATGTGAATTTTTACATTGCTAACTAAGCGTAACCAAGCTTCCAGGCTCGAACATATTCAACACTGTCAGTTTTACGCTTAGTTAGCAATGAAAAAAAAATCACCATTTTTATTACTTGATATTTGATTTAAAGGAAAATTTAAAAACATGGATTTGAACCTTCAGCTCCTCTCCAGAATCTTACATTTGCAAAATATTTTGGGCAAAACATAAGAATGTTTTAAAAATACCTTGAATTTAAATATCATTTTTTAAAGTTTCTTAAGAAAAAAGGGTCAAAGAAAGTATTAAAGAAGGTCCCTTTCTCCAAAGAATCTGCTTTATTTTTAATTTGTTAAAAATTATACATTACATATAATCAAAATCCAAATTAATTTATATGACAACATATTAAAAAAAAATCCTTAATTTAGAGGTCAGAAGATTAAATAATTTTATCACCACCTCCCTTCCTCTTCTACATACATAGCATAAATTAAAAAAAATTATTTAGCATAAATCTGTGTAATCTTAAGTATTGTCAAAGTTCATGAAAGTCAAAAACCCTGTTAACAAAAATTATTTGACACATTTCTGTAAAACTTTAAAAAATACTCAATCTTTTTCTATTAAATTTTACATTTCAAAAATTTAAATTAATTTAATTTTTATTAAATGTAAGTCCAGATTAGATGCACTATATTTCCAGAGGTGTCACAATAATCACAAAACTGAATCATTACTCTTGAAACAAATATTAAAACATTTAAAGCAAACATTTTCTAAGCACATGAGCTGAAGCATCAAAATTTTGAGTAATTTGAAGGACCCATTGTACAAGATGTTTACATTTCATGAAACTCTGCTAAACTGTTTTAACAAACTGTAAAATAACAATTTTGAATAAAATAATTTTAATAAAAATGAACAATTCCTATGCAATATGTAATAGACGAAGATTTTTTTATAACTTTTTGAATACAGTTTTGTTAAAATATTACAATTTAACTAAATTTTAATATGAAAAAGTTTACAAAATGATTTTTTGGCCATTTAAAAGATATCGCCAAATTTATCAGCCAATCGTGGTAAAAAATCTTAAAATTAGTCAATGGATTGTTGGGGAAAAAAAAAAAAATTTTTCGGTTAATGTACGCGAAGCGTACATACACAAGTTACTGACCGCGGCTGGAATGAATTTCGTGCATTCTACAGATTGCTGTACAGCGAGTTTCATGCGTCCAGTGATGTTTTTTTTTGGTTAATGTACGCGAAACGTACATATACAAGTTACTGACCGCGGCTTGAATGAATTTCGTGCATTCTACAGATTGCTGTACAGCGAGTTTCATGCGTCCAGTGATGTTTTTTTTTCAGTTAATGTACGCGAAGCGTACATACACAAGTTACTGACCGCGGCAGGAATGAATTTCGTGCATTCTACAGATTGCTGTACAGCGAGTTTCATGCGTCCAGTGATGTTTTTTTTTCGGTTAATGTACGGCAAGCGTACATACACAAGTTACTGACCTCGGCTTAAATGAATTTCGTGCATTCTAGAGAATGCTGTACAGCGAGTTTCATGCGTCCAGTGATGTTTTTTTTTCAGTTAATGTACGCGAAGCATAGTCAACCGCGTCTTGCATGTATTAGAAAAATGAAGAATATCGAAATTTTCCTCAATTATAACGTGTGTGGTGTGATGCAGAGAATTGACTATTTATAGAGTTTTTATGAGAATTTCTTTCATGAAGTAAACGTTGATTTTATTCCGTTTTGTGACAATTTTCAAGTTTAAGCCTTATTTTACTAGAAATTTTTTAATTGTTAAAGGTAATAAATTATTAAACTTGATAAATATTTCAAAAAAATTCATAGAAAAAAAAAGATAATTTGTAAAAATGGATACAGATGGAAGAAAAAAGCTATAAATATGTAAAAATAGAAAAAATTTGATAAAAGTATGTAAAAATGGAAATATCCGGAGGAAACAAATAGCTAAAAATTTGTAAAAATGAAGTATCCGGAGGAAAAAATAGCTAAAAATTTGTAAATTGAAAAAGCTAGAGGGAATAGATAACTAAAAAATTTTTTAAATGGAGAAATCTGGAGGGAAAATAGTTAAAAATTCATAAAAAAAAAAGGAAAAATCCGGTGGGAAAAATAGTTTAAAATGGAAAAATTGGAGGAAAACATAGCAAAAAAATTGGAAATTCGGAAAATATGGTGGCAAAAATAGCTAAAAATGTGGGAAAATATGGTGGCAAAAATAGCTAAAAATGTGTGAAAATTGTAAAATCTGGAGGAAATGTAGCTAACAATTTGTAAAAATGGAAATATGATGAGGAAAGAATAGTTAAAAATTTATACAAATGAAAAATAAAGAAGAAAGAAAATTAAAAATATGGAAAAATCTGGAGGAAAAAAATGGCTAAAAATTTGTAAAAATGGTAAAATCCGGAAGAAAAAATAGCTAAAAATTTGTAAAAATAAAAAATCCAAATGAAAAAAATAGATATTTTTTTTTAAAAAAATTGAGAAATTTGGAGAAAAAATTGCTAAAAATTTTTTTAATTGAAAAATCCGGAGGAAAAAGTAGCTAAAATTTTTTTTTATTTGAAAAATCCGGAGGAAAAAGTAGCTAAATTTTTTTTTAATTGAAAAATCCGGAGGAAAAAGTAGCTAAAATTTTTTTTAAATTGAAAAATCCGGAGGAAAAAATTTTTTTTAATTGAAAAATCCGGAGGAAAAAGTAGCTAAAAATTGTTTAAATTGAAAAATTCGGAGGAAAAAGTAGCTAAAAATTTTTAAAAATTGAAAAATTCGGTAGAAAAAGTAGCTAAAAAAATTTTTAAAGCGGAAAAATCCAGAGGAAAAAGTAGCTAAAAATTTTTAAAAACGGAAAAATCCGAAGGAAAAAATAGCTAAAAATTTTTAAAAACGGAATAATCCGGAGGAAAAAATAGCTAAAAATTTCAAAAAATGCAAAAAAAAACAAAGGAAAAACATAGCTAAAAATTTATAAAAATGAAAAAAAAAGTAAAAACATAGCTAATATTTATAAAAATGAAAACAAAAGAAATAAAATAAAAACGTAGCTAAAATTTGTAAAAATGTAGAGGAAAAAATAGCTAAAAATTTGTAAAAATGAAAAATAGATGAAAAATAGCTAAAAACTTGTAAAAACGAAAAATCCAAATGAAAAAAGTAGGTTAAAATTGAAAAATCCGGAGGAAAAAATAGGGTAGAACTTTTTTTTATGGAAAAATCCGGAGGAAAAAAATTGTAAGAATAAAAATATCCGGAGGAATAAATAGTTCAAAATTTGGATAGAAAAATTGCTAAAAATGAAACAATACGGAGTGAAAAATAGCTAAATAGTTTTTTAAACGGAAACATCCGGCAGGAAAAATAGCTAAAAATTTGTAAAAATGGAAAAAATCGGAACGAAAAAATCGATAAAAGTTTCTAAAAACTGAAATATCTGAAGGAAAATATCGGTAAAAGTTTGTAAAAATTGAAATATCTGAAGGAAAATATTGGTAAAAGTATGTAAAAATCGAAAAATGTGGCGGTAAAATTTACTAAAACTTTGTAAATATTCTTAAAACGAAATAAAATCAATGCTACGTTCACGGTTGGTACTTTGTGAAAGAATTTGCTTGACGATGTGTGTAAGTAATAAGTCGTCTGCCGAAAAGCTCGTGTTCTGATTGGGTAGAATTCGGAGGTTGCCGATTTCTCGGTTGGCGCGCGTCGTTCCTTGGCGTGCGTCAAAAAAATCGCCAAATCGGGGACCCTCGCTTATTCGAGGATTCTGCCGAAAAATATTTTAATAGCTTTTTTTTTTCTATAACTTTTAAGAGTAAAAAATAAGTACATTCTAGCTGTAAAAAAAGGTTAAAAAGTGTAAATTTTACACTTAAAGTGCAAAGGTTGGAAAGCTTTGTAAAGAGCTTTAACGTTTACCAACTGTATGCAGCTAAAATACAAGAGTGCACTTCTATTTTATGAATGTGTGAAATTAAATTTACTAATGTAAATTGATCAATACAGACAAAATTTGGAGCCTATTTAGGGGACCATCCCAAAACTCTTCCTAGTAAAGCAGGTCCCTTCACAATATACCTTTTAATAAACAGGATCTCTTCCCATTTTTTTTTTTAAATAACACAGGCAACTTAAAAAAAATTGAGTTTTAAAAAGGAAGAAGTCTTTAAAGACAAATTTGTTTTTGCATGTGGGGTAGCAATACTTTTAAAATCTGGAATTTTCTGAATTGACTATTTTATAAACAATCCATAAAAACATACTCTTCATTGTTAATTTTTATTTTATGTTTCAAAATGTGTAATTTGCAAACAAATTGAAAGGAAAACTTTAACAGAAGGACTTAAAGAAGTTATCAATAAACGTTTGGTTCAAATTTGAGTAACTAAATTTCATATTCATTACAAAATGTTATCTTTCACAAAAAAAAAAAAGAATAAATTTCACACAAATAACTTTTACTTTTTTCAAAATGGGCCCTAAGATAAAAGCCCTGCGTTACAAACTGAGTAAATTGACAACTTACCTTTGCTTGAATGCCAAACGAGTTTATGCTGCACAGTCATCTCTGCTGCCATCTCTGAACTGCGCCACCACAGTTTCCTGAAAAATATGAAAATAAATTGTAATAGGTTGCAATATTAAGCATTTATCATATTCAACTAGAAAATTAAAAAGAGAAAGTACAACTGATTAATGTATATAACTGATGTCAGTGAATCATTTTCTTCTTCTTTTAAATCAAAACTTATTTCAACATGCACACACACATAATTTGCATTAAATAAAATGGCATCTTATCTAAATATTGCTATGGGGAGGAAAAGAAAAAAAAAATTACTGAATCAGCCACACCAGCAGAAGTGCTGTGCACTTAGACTGTTTTAAATTTTTACACGCATATGCACTATAGCGCTTTTTACTGAAATTATGGTACTGAAAAAGAAAAACACTGCAGAACATAATATAACAGATGGAGATAAATTATAGTTCCAGGAAAGTAATTAAGGAAGATAATTGATACAATGTTTGGTACTTTTCGGTTAGCTGGACACCAGTAATATATATACATGTATGTACTTGTACACATCATTGGCACCTGGCTAACCGAAAAGTACCCAATGTTTTATTTAACATAAAATTAAAAGTGTAATATCAGACAGGCTCTCTCCTCTTAATATTTTGGATGGGTGTAAAAAAAAAAAAAAAAAAAAAAAAAAAAATGTAACAGTATAGTATAACAGTGTGCAACTATTTTGGATTCCAAGAAAGAAATTGCATGCTTTGAGAGTATGTTGTCACAAACACAGAAAGAAAATTTCAGACTCGGGGAAGATGAGGTTAAAAAAAGGCTTAAAACAAGTTTTAAAAAGGAAGACGTCCTTAAAGACAAATTTGTTTTTGCATGAGGGGTAAGGGACGATGCAATACTTTGAAACAAAAAAAGGTACATTTCGGTTAGCCGGGCGCCAGTGATATATATCAACATATATAAATACATAATGTATATACCTATATATGTATATACATACATATATGTATATAAATATATGTATGTATATATATGTATATGCAGACATATGTGTATATACATAGATATGTGTATATATAATACATGTATATATATCACTGGCGCCCGGCTAACCGAAATGTACCCAAACAAATTATGTGCTTTCATTAGGAAAAAAAAAACCCATTAAAAATTAATCTGGTTTGTTATTAAAAAAATATTTACAACATGAAAATATATTAAAAGCAACTGTTTATAAAAAGTTTGGGTCCTTTTCTGCTATACCAACACCATTGTCGCTAAGCATAATAATCGGCACAAAAGGAAATTCACATGAAATGAATCATTTGAAAACAAAAATAACATTGTTGGCACGAATTTAAGCACTTAAAAATAAAACGTTTGAAAATTGCAATACAAAATATGCACTTAAAATAAAAGAACAAATAAATATTACATAAGGTAATAAAATAAAACTCTATTTAAACTACAGGCTTGAAATTGTAAATGTCTCTTAGGATTGCTGTAAACATTTCATTTTTTGAATGAAGATGTTTATGAGTTTTTTTGATAAAAACTTTTTTTTTATGTACCTAAAGTCCTAAAACAATTTTATTGCCGCTTCTACATCATCAAGTAACAGCTTAATGGTAAAATTCATTTCAGTGTCAATAATAAATGCAAGTTATAATTTAATAAATATTTTCTATTTGAAAAGTAGCAAGTTATGATGTTTTATGAGGTTACGATTAAATAATAATAATAAAAGATTCACGTTCAATAAATAGTCCAATCAGAATGTTTGGTACAGTTTGCAATAAAAAATTCTTTACACGGTTAGGGTAGAAATAAATGGCAGATTAGCGTATATTTTGGCATGTGTTGGTATAACAGAAAAGTACCAAGTTGTGTTCCTATTACAGGACTCTGATAAGTGGAATTTAAAAATTAAATCAGATTACTTAGCTTTTCGGCTAAACCAAAACATTTTGGGCACTATTGCCATGACTAATTAAAAATCACATTAATGAATTAAAAAGAAATTACCCACTTTATTAAAATCTTAAAAATAAAGTGAAATTTTGCAAATGGTCATTAATTAGTACATAAAATTCGAAGTTTTCTATTACTATCAAAATAAAAATATGCCAGTATCATCAGAAAATACAGAATATATATATATTAGTTAATTAAAACCAGATCTTAACATATGAAGTATAATTTCACTGAAAGACACTGGAGCTGTAAAATATTACTTTCCGCTTCCTGACTGGTTTAAGATTGTCAGCAATAAAGCAAATTATAAAACAGGCAACGGAGAATTATGAAAAAAATAAAAGCTGAATTTTTATTGGTTAATTTTTTTATAAACCAAAAACTTCCGAGATTGTTCATTACGGACACATTTTACTCTGATATATATATATAATTACAATCAACTTATTAATAGCATATTCAGGGCAGATGTAAGATCAGTAAAGAACTTTTTTTTTTATTCACTTCTGTAGAATTAAGTCGCATAATAAGCAAAGCAATGCAGTTAATTTTACACAATTGCTGATGCTTTTTCTCAGCTTTCTTTATCTTGAACTTAAATCTGTCCCTGAGAATGATGAAAACTAATTTTTAACTAACTCTTGGAATAATATAGAAAAATAATCTTACCTAATTAGTAAATCTAAATATCCAAAAACCAGTGAATGACGAGACATAGACGACGCCACGATGCAGGAAAGGGAAATGTAAACAACGCTGCGATGTGCGATGACGCTGCCAAAAAGACATAAAAATCCCTACGAGACCGCAGAAAAAAAGCTATATTTCAATAGATTTATTTTTTCAAGGTTTTTTTTTTATCTTCAAAATTTCTCATACAACATTAAATAATTTTAAAAGTGGAAATTTTTCAATGCTGATTATTACAAAGCGGAAAACATTTAAAAATATATTTACAAAAATCCCCACTGGGAAAAAAAATGTGTTGGAAAAGGGAAATCTTGTTTCATCTTTCCCTGCATTACTCCCGGCTTGCCGTGTGAAAGGAGTGGGGGGGGGGGGGGGATCGGTATTTGGTATTATTGCTTATTTAAGCTAGTTAAGATTTTTTTTTTCTTTTAAATCTAAATTTTGGAGTGTTTCAAAAAATGAAAATAACTTATTTTTTGGAACTGATTTATAGATAATATACAGATAATATAAAATCACCGCCCCCCCCCCCCCCTCCAAGAAAAAAAAGAATTTTTTTTTTTTTTTTTTTTTTTTTTTTTTTTTTTTTTTCGTTTAACAGTAACTGCTTTTTGGTAAAGTGGCATTTATTTCTTTTGACAAATATTTTTTCATTGAAATTGAAATTTAAATTCCCATTTATCATTAATTTTTTTTAATATGTTTATATAATATGTATGTCTAAAGATTGCAATATTCATTTTCATTCCAGGTGCTCACAAAAAATATTCATTTAAAGATATTAATGCATACTTTAAAAGCAAAAACATTAACAGTTTTTATGATTTTTTTTCCCATAAAAACTCTTTAAATTAAAGAAGGGTACTTTTTGTGTATTTTTTATTGCATAAAATATTTAAATGCAGCATATTTTATCGTTTCACATAAATCCAGGTTTAAAATAACGAAAATCATCTTATAAAATGTGAAGTAAAGATACTTTTTATTTCTTATAATAAAAATGTCGAGAAGATTATACTGGGCCACTGACTTTTAAACAATGATAGATTTGTATATCTTGGCCGCAAACGTACTTTCATTCGCTATTGGGCACTGAAATTGCATTAAGTTTCCCCGCCATTTGCCCGTTAACGATTTGGCGATAGACATCCGGTGTGCGGGCGCTTCAGTTAAAATACATTAATGGCTGGATACAAATTGCCGCAAACTTTTTTGGCCACAACGTTTACAACAGGTGGCCAAAAATCTCGTGTTTGCTGGGGAGGCAGTGGGCGCCCCTAACATTAGGGTTTTCTTTTTGTAAAGATATCCGTTTCAAAATATATAATCATTCAATATTTTTGTAGATATATTTAAGAGTATTATCCCGGCTCGGGAGATGACAAGCGAGTTACCAAGTGAATAAATAAAAATATGTTGACGCTTTGGTATTTTGTACAAACTCGTAAAAAAAAATACAAACTGGAAAAATGAATTTAAAGATTGTAGTTTTGAATTATTTAAAGGCGGTCTTTTGTTGGTAAAGACGGTCTTTTTTCTCTTTGGATTTCTTGCCTTTTATTTAAAAGGAAATTCCTTTGTATAGACTAGGAATCTATAAATGCTTTTCAAGCGAAAATTCGGAAAACTGATATTTTCGACGTTTTACAGCAAATGAAGAGTGTCAAGCGTTCTTATTATATATGTTTCAGTTCTCTTTTGATACGTGCTCCACCGTTGTAAAATAAGTGTGCAAGAAATATTAAATAAGAAAGAAACATCATGCATGAAGCATAGCTTGTGGATCTCATAACACATTTGAGAACAAGATTTTATCAATTACCGTCCACTTCCGCCAGAAAAGTACTCATATTCTTTTGTGTAGCCTTCTATTCGATCTATAGATTTGTATATATTCTACATATCATGCTAAACTTTAATTTAATAAAAAGACGCATAACACAGTTGAAAAGTCCCTTTCGGAATTTCCCTTAATAAGCGGAAGTGAGCTCGAATTCATTTGTACAACCCTGTATATTACCTACATATTAAGGTGAAATTTACATCAGGCTAATCTAGACTTCATAAAACTACTGGAATCACACTTCCAGAAATTATATTCTCTAGCTGGTCATGTATCCAGTTCTTAGCATGATTCTGTATATTATTATATTTATATTCTACAAATATCTCTTAGTATAATAAATATTGTTCAACTTAAAAAAAAATTAATAACTCAATGAAAACCACCCTTCAGGGTGCTCGTCAGTAAACTTCTAGATTCTCCTCGCTAATGTTAATCCTATGGGCGTAGGACGCATTCGTATTTTTAAAATATCTCCTCATGAAATTAATATTTTTAAGTCCTGTTTTCTTTGTACTGTTCTTAAAGGATGTCTCTTATTTCTTAGTTATCAAAATTTTTCTTAAATATGTGTTTATTTTTATAATTTTATGTGTTAAAATTTAGGCAAAACTGATTAAGATTTTAATTTTTTTTTAATTGTAAAACATTTGGAATTGCAAAAAAAAAAAAAAAAAAAAAAAAAAAAAAAAATTGTATCGTCAGCAAAGAATGTTTTGTTAATTCAAGTAAAATGGTTCAATTTTACTTGAATTTTGCTAAAACAACCAAAATGTACTCAACAAAACATGTATTGTAGTTTTAATCAATTCCTTTAATTTTATGTGTTTATATCTTATCAAAACTGAATAAGATTTTAACACTTCACATAAAATTAAGTATATATTTTAGAAACATTTTGACAACTAAGAATAAAAGAGACATTCTTTAAGAACAGTATAAAGAAAACAGAACTTAAAAATATTAATTTCATGAGGATATATTTTTAAAATACCAATGCATCCTACGCCCATAGGATTAACATTAGCAGGGGGAATAGAGAAGTTTACTGACGAGCAGCCTTAAGCAAATCATGCTCATGCTCAGTAATGCTTTTTTGAATTTGAAGTTAATTCCAAGCACTACATTTTTATAGTAATCTTTTAAACAACTAAAAAGTAATGATGCACTAACACAATTTAAAAAAAAAATTATTATAATAACTACCGCTATCATTTTTTTAAATACATTTACGGATTTCTTTTTTAATATTCAGCTTTTATATGTTATGGAAAAGAAATAAGGTTTTATGTGCTAAACCGAGTTCAAAATTGAAAATTTATGGAATAAGTACACATAAAATTTTCATGTCTATAACTGTGTTTTGTAAATGTAATTTATTTTTCAATATTTATGACTATCACAATCTTTTCTTATTTTGAAGAAATATTTTCTGTTTGTGTATCTTTTATGTACATGTTACAAACAGAAAATATTTGCATTTTGAATTCACAAGCTCCTTTTTTTTTTTCTTTAAGTGTTTTGTTACGAAATAAAGTTAGTTTGAAATTTAAAATGAAATCGCGTACCTTTATACTTTGGTTATATGCTTTACATTAATTTTCTACAACTCGGATATTTTACTTTCATAGCCTTAGATTTAATTTTTTTTTCAGTTGTATAGTCGAACGAAATATTTTACTATGCATGGGATTATATTCAATGCAATTCTGTAAATTCATCTATTTGGCAAAAAGTGATTTCTTTTTGTATCTTAGTATACTTTTAAAATGTTATGAAGGCTTTTTCCAAAGTCGAAAGTTTATGATATCTGTCATATTTTAATGTAAAATATTTATGATTTATGGATAAAAAAAACAAAATGTACTTTTTTTAACTTTAAATAAGATTCGTTGAAAGTTATAAATGTGTTTATGAAAAAAATAATAAATATTTTTTTCCTTGTTCACAGGTAGAGTAATAAATATTAGTGGTGAAATTATTTCACTTTGATTTACCTAGTGAATAATATTTTTCTTTGCAGTGATAGTTTAAAAAATGTATTTTTTTAAATAGTGTATTTCCTAACTTTATAAAAGTTCTATTTTTTAGTCCATACACAGTATGTTTCAATACTATTATTTCTTCATGTATTTTGCAGTTTATACTATTAAATCTTATATTATATATATATACTAGCTAACCCGCCCGGCGTTGCCCGGGCCCGAGATAAACGTTAACCTCCCCTCTCCCCATACCCGCAAATATAATGAATAATTTGTTCAAGAAAACCACCGTCACCTACATTAACGCGATAATTAAAAAAAGAATTAATTTTTTTTTGATAATTAGAACATAACAAAGACGCTACGCTAAAATAGCCGACAGATGACACCCCTTCCCGACCTCAATTTCAAATCTATATCTTAATTAGTTACCTAAATTTTTGTTCATTAGTAAAAATTGCCAATTATTTCCTTTCATTTTCGCAAACTAAATGGTGGGATCGTCCAGAGAAACCGATCTCTTTGTAGTTCAGTTTTTAATGAAAGCAGATCCTTGTCTGAAACTCTCTGGGATTGCTTTCACTGGTGCCGACAGATTTTTGGCAGTTTTTTGCATAAATTAAGAAACATTACCGACCGAATTTTTCAAAAATCACATAGTCAGATGCAATTTTTTTTTTACATATGCTCAGACATTTTGAAATTGATACCTCAATTAGTTTTTTTAAATTCACTAATTAGTAAAACAATTTCGAATTCGTTCATTTCCGCTTGCAAATCCAATGCGCCTGTTCTTTTCTTTAGCCATTTTGATTTAAAAGATGTCATTTTAGGAGCAATGTTTAATGAGATTCTAATTCATATCTTGGGTAATCATTTAAATATTAAAATTCTGAGATACAGGTGCACATGGCCAGACCTTGGACTATCCACACCTAAATTTTCAAACTTCTAGGCGGGCTAAATTTTGCTAGCCTCACACACCTCTAACACACTCACACACACACACACAGCGTAAACTTTCTTTTATTAATATAGATATATATGATTTAATTTTCCGTTAATGACAATTATTAAAAATATTTTTTATTAAAATATTAGCATAGATTAGTATTACTACAATTTTTTTTTTTTTTTTTTTTTTTGCTTAAGCTTAAAATTGTATAATGGACAGTAAAACGCCGTTCACAAAATATTTAGTTCTTTAGATGCGGATATAAATTTGAATTATTAAATGATTTATTATAATAATAAGATGTTGTAATAAACTTGTAAATATCTATAAATAAAATAGTTAAATAGTTGCAAACATTGTTTAATTCAAGTAATAATACATTTTAACATTAAATCTCAGTCTGTATTGTACACGAATATCTGAATTAAATACTCTTCTACTATCTTGTTTCCATTCAGATGCTGACAGTTAAACAAATAATTCTCTTTGATATTAATGCTTAACTATTTGCTTCAAAAGAGTTTTCAATCGCAAACCGTACAATCTGAAGCTGCCAACTAAACTTCTGTTTACATTTATCACTTGCGATAACAAAACTCCCACTTTACTTAAATGTGTTTGCTTTTCGATGCTCTATTTGCATTACTTCGAACGAGATACTGTTTCGTACAATTCAAAGAGTACTTTCCAAATGCTAAAGTAATTGTCAAACAAATTTCATCACTTTTAGTAGAACCGAAATTGTAAATTTTGTAAAATAAATCACCTTAGATGGAAGTGGCAAAGCATTGCGGGAACCTTATTATTGAAAGTGTTATTAACAATGCATGTACTTTGTAAGTACATTTTTCTTGAAATTTATAGAACTTTGTTCCTCGAGTAGAAAATTTTCTAATCAAAGATCAATCATTTTAAAGAGAAGATGATATAAATCTAGAACGTGTTTAATATTTTTGTTATTTGCCGCAGTTAAACTATTACTTATGTTGAATGTTTGAAGTTGTGTGTTTATTTCCAAATTTAAATTATTTAGTTTATAAATATTAGTTTTCTGTTGTTATCACTAAGAGATAATTTATGTTAACAAAACTACATTTTAACCAAAATATCATTTTCTATACATATTGCCTATAATTAATTTTTCTTGCTGTATTTTGGACCTGGACTACTTGAAAGCGATTCGCATCATGTTGACGGAGCAGTGTTTCGAAATCGACGGCAATTGTCAGACATATCATCTTTTACGTGGCGTAGGTGCTGCGAGGGCATATTTATAGTTTATGTATAGAAGAAATACAGTGCATATAGAAGCTGAACAATGGTATGACACTGGTTTAACTAATGACGGCTTCAAAATTTCCCTTCAAGAACTGGAAAGTGTTGCAGGCTTTACAGAACACCGATATGATTATCACCGTCAACAAAACTCATGTTTTAAACAAGCCTGTTCGGACTATGAAGGCAATGCAGGTGTTGGCGTGGTTGTGGGTGTCGAGTCTCTCTTTTCTTCACTTATCTCCGCGTCCAAAATAAATTTCACAGCTATGTGCTCTGAGAAAGGGACTTTAAGCAGACTCCACAGACATTTTACCATATTTTTTCCGTTAATAGGAAGGCATTTTGGGGCATTCTTTCCGGCCTCGTAATGAGAAAATATCTTTCTTTGTAGGATTCCACACTCGTGGAAAGTAAAAACCAAGTAAACCACGGAACCATTATAAGATTACTCATGTGTCTGTTTGTCCATCAGTCAGAGCTGTTTTTCTCATAAACTATGAAACGTGGAAAGTTCAAAGTTGGGAGAGTTACAAAAGCCATCGACCTACTTATTTATACATTATTAGGCATTCACAAATATATTTAGGAAATAGTTAGAGTTCTAATAATTTTAGTTTAAAAAAAAAAGATTTTCTTTTACTATATCGTGTGGGGTATCATGTGAAAGACCTCGTAACACCGAACTCAAAACCATATTTGTTTTAATTTTAGGTATTATATTTTGAGAGATATTGTCAAAATTGTACTTCAAAAATATGTCCCCCCACTCAATTGCCGAATCTACTGATACTAAAATTATGAAATAAATAGGGGTAGTGGGAGTTTATTTCAACCTTTGAAAAAAACTATAGCGATTATCCTAGATCACATAGTTTTTGAGAAAATCGCATTTCTTCGTTACATAGAAACTTAATTTTGCGGGGACAGAGCGAGGATGTCCACGGGCGCTCGATGTACCAATCGGCGCGAAATTATCCAAGAATTGTAGATAAAGATTTTTGTAAAAGCTTGTCGTAATTTGCAGAGAAAATAACTAAAACCTATCTAGAAAAAAACGTTGCACGGTCCAAGGCAAAGTTACAACTTTGCAACCTGTCTTCAATGCGCGCTTGGCACAATGCCAAGTTTAAACTTTGTACAACGGCTTTCTTTTAGGTAAAGCGAATCATAGTGATAGATAGTCAACGTTTTTCGCTCCAATTGAATTTAATTATTGAAGACAATTATTTAAAAATAATTAATAGAATAATTTCAAGACATTATAAGTCAATAATTATGAGAAGACAATCGCTAGTAACTCAATATATAATTCATTAACAATGAAAAAACAAACTTTACAAATGACTTCAATATAATCACACCTACAAGTATAATGTTTTCATGATTAAAAATGAGTCAATTTTTTTTTATTTTTTTTAAAAAATTGGCTTAAAAATATCTACTGTTACGTCAAATATGATTGACAGGTGACTTCTCGTGATCAACTCTGCGACTTTTTTTCGAAGAGTGGTTGGCACTCAGTCAAATTTATAGAGAAATATTCATCGTTTTTATTTCAAGTATATTTTCTTTCAACAGTTCTGATTCTTTGTTCATCTATTTTTTTATTAGGATTTTTTTTATCAAATGTCTTGCGTTTTACCATATTCCTATATTTTACACATTATTAAGTATGTACAGATATGTCAACATTTAATTATCTCAGGTGATTTCAATGTCAACATCAGAAACAAAACTAGAAATGAACTGTCGGAATATTTTTCAATTCTTGGTCTAAGTCCATTCATTCAAGAATCCCCTACCAGGGAAAACACAATGATTGACAATATATTCACCAACATCCTCGTGAAATGTGTCGTTATTCATTCATTTTATAGTCATCATAAACAGATTTGGATAAGGCATTAAAAAATAGTCAGACAGAATAGCGATATGTGAATATTTAGGCTTCATAAATCTCTAATTGTTCATTATATACACCTATACCTTGCTTGATTATTTAGCTATATCCAACCCTAGGCTATCTAGTTTTTTTACAAAGCCTTATTATTTTTTTTTGCAACGATTTTTTGCTCTACTCTAGTTAATAATTAATAAATTTAGTGTACGGGACCTTTTGATCGCGAGTAATACTCGCATTTGACTAATTTATTAACCTTTCATCTCACTTGCTTGAATTCCTCATATTTGGGCTAATTAAATATTTGCTTTCCTATTCTCTTTCAGACGATATGTGTCTTTTAAATTGATATTTATTTATAATTAAGAGATTTTCCCGTATTTTTCTGATATTTTAAAACAACTCTGTAGAAAAAAATGTAGGTGAGTTCACTAGAACTATCTTAAACTTATGAAGAACTGCTGAACGTAGAAGAAATGTTGAAAGCTTATAGCATTCCTCGTATTCTTAAACAGAAGAAATGTAAGCTGGAAGTTAATAGGTATGAAGAGTGATAGGTGTACTCCGTTTGATATATTGTCGGAATAGGGCTAGATGCGATCTAGATGGGGTGGATGCAATTCTATGTAATGCGGTGGTCGTATTTTGAAAAACAACCTAGATAGTGGGAGCCATAGAATTAAGAAGAACGAGAAGCAGGGCTGCGGAGTCGGTGGGAAAAATGACCGACTCCGACTCCGACTCTGACTCCTGAAATTTCAAAGGAACCGACTCCGACTCCGGGACGTTTAAAGTACTAGTATTGCCTGTTGATTCCTGTTATTCAGATTGCTTTATTGCTGTCATTTGTTTTGAAATAGTAATAGTCGCTTTATTCAATTTGTCATTAAATAAAGGAAATATTACTATTTAAAAAAAAAGGCAGCAATCAAGCAATCAGAATTAAAAAAAAAACTCAACTGGCAACACTGCAATCTGCTGTTATATTCCTGTTTGACCTTGAAGTATATGATGTGTATATTTTTGGATGAATTATGGGTATAAGCTATGATAGGTAGTCAAAGTGGTTCTATGCACACGAAAAAAAGGGGAAAAATTACTACAATTTCAACATTACTCTTGGTCCTACAGACCTGAAGAATCTAAGGGAAACAAGAAAAAAAAAGTGAAGAATTTTCTATTGCAATGATATTACGGATTCTATGGACTCCAAAAAGAGCAGAAACTTCCAATTTTCGCATTACCTCGAGTTCTGCAAACCCCAAAAACTGAGAAAAAGTACTGCATACTAATATAAAATATAATCTAGAGATTTCAATTAAAAGCAGTTTTCATATACACTGTAAACTGGACAGTATATTGGACCTGTTTAACCTGGGTTTCCTTGTATATATAGCTAATATAAAAATAATAATTCAGTTTATCAATTTAAAATTACATAGAAATGGTTTAATTTCACTTCAAACTCTCTAAAAAACAAGCTGGAGTAGGAGTCGGAATGTTTTTTAGTGACTCCGACTCCGACTCTTTTGTTCAAAAATAGGCCCGACTCCGACTCCGACTCCGACTCTTTTGTCCAAAAATAGGCCCGACTCCGACCCCACGACTCCGATTCCGACTCCGCAGCCCTGACGAGAAGGATGATGTCGAGACGGTTTCGTTCTGAAGCGCGCGGGACTGATAGGAAGGTCGCCAGGGTAACTTGCTTGTAACCCTACCGCAATTGGCTGCTTGGAACTTCACCCCTACCGCTATTGGCCTGCTTAGAATTAGTTTCGGTAGCAAGTGCCAAATAAAAAAATCTGGTGTCAAACAGGCAGCAGGGAAGATCCAGTGTATAACAGCCTTGTCTTCCTTCCAGTTAGTATTCCTACTTCAATGGTGGGAACGGACTACAGGTAAAAACATGAATAAATAGGACAATATAATAAGATAACCGTTAGAAACATTGTGTTTTTAAAATTTTCAGGATTTTCATATATTTCTTGTACTAGTGTCAGCATCCAAACAGCTTTGGAACACCAAGCAGAGTTACTTAGAAAAATTGTTACAAAAAGTTTCTGTATAACCAGTACAATAATAAGTAAATTTGAAATTATATCAAACCTTCAGGGTTGGTCGCAGTTGCATTGAATTTATATTTAGACTAGTAAAATTGCTCTTCTTATCGTGACCCATAATAAGCATTACATTATGTCATAAAAAGAAACAAATGTAATTCTTTAAAAGATAATTTACAACAACTAAATATATTTTTCAATAAAAATGTAACTGCTAATATATCGAATAATGTTTATTTCATTTGATTTTTTATTTCGTAAAAAAATATTGATTACTCGTAAGTTTGAATACGTTGTACGGACATCTTTATAAAGATACACAAGTGCTTTGTTATAGAAGCAGAAAAGAAAATAGAAAACTATTTCTTATAGGTGTATCGCATTAAAAACTTGTTTTGACAAAAGTTAAACTTCTTTACTGACATTAAATTAAAAAAAAAAGGAATTAAAAATTATTTTTAATATCGGATGATCGAGTTAGAATTATGTCATTACAAAAAATGATTGGTAAATTTCTCTTAACACTTTCAGGGGCAAAGTACTTTCAGTACTAAAATGATGAAATAAATGACTGGCACCGGTATTTACGAAATAATTTATTTGCAAATAAGAAAAAGGCTGTATATCACATACATATTAAATGGAAAATATTTTAACAAAACTCTTGTACCATTGTGGCGTTTCGGAATTAAAATTATGTGCATAACAACAAAATAAGATCACTAAATATAATTAAAATTTAGGGAAAATGCTTAATTGATACTAAAATAAAACAACGAAAGGCTTATAAAGACCTTTTTAATGATTTAACATACGTTTCAACGCTCTTTGCGGCGTCATTTTCAAGAAAATATATTGATAAATAAAATATTCTTGCAAAATTTGAAAAATAACATTGAAAACATGAATCACGAGATCCAAATATGTAACTACTACTGGTAATATAATACTAGTAATATGGCTACTTCAAGCACCTGTTTTTCTCAGTTTTACATATTTGGATCTCGTGATTCATGTTTTCAATGTCATTTTTCAAATTTTGCAAGAATATTTTATTTATCAATATATTTTCTTGAAAATGACGCCGCAAAGAGCGTTGAAACGTATGTTGAATAATTAAAAAGGTCTTTATACGCCTTTTGTTGTTTTATTTTAGTATCACTTAAGCATTTTCCCTAAATTTTAAAATTATGTGGTTTCATAAACATACCACTGCACCTGAAAGGGTTAAAAAGACATCAAAATGTGTACTTTTCAATTTAGAATAACGTTACTTAACACTTAAATAATAACATTTAAAAAAAGTGTGCACACTTTGAAAATATTACTTTAAAAGAATTTTAAAGCATACAATAAACTCATACAGAAATTTAAAGCATTACGATATATCCATTTTGAATAATTAAGATATTTTTTATTTCTCTCCGATTAGTAATACCCATATTATTATGCTATTAAATGACACTATTAAATTTTATTATTGCTATGACGATTATGATGCTTAGATACCTTTTAAAAAGCTGCATGATTTAATAAAATTTCAAATAATTAATTCATGCATAATTTTTGGTTCCATCAGACTCCGTAGACGGGGGTCTAATAAAACAATATTTCATTACAAGAATATTTCTTTTTCAATAATTTGCGCTATGAATAACTTGTTTTCTTTGTTAATAAAAATAGTTTGAAGAAATTATCTTTAAAATATACTAGGAATTTTAAAAATTACTCTTTCTACAGAATGAAAAGTAAAACATGTGCTATTAGCCCACAGTTTCCTCTATGAAATTGAATGACTACATATGGAAAATAGGATGGAAAAATTAAATTAATGGATTTGCTTTTCATATTCAAAAGTAAAAAAAATATGTACATATATGTACACACTCCTTAAGGTAATAAATGTCTTGTGTGTGTATTGAAACTTATCTTGTGTTAAAACTTTATACAAGGTTCATAATGCAAAATATTTGCCAACTTTATTTTCTTCTTTTTACTGATATATTCAAATATAATAGTATGTGTGGAAAGTGAAGGTGTTTTTAAGCATTATATTCTACTCTTTTTTAAAAAACTGTTAAAAAGTTTTCCTTTAGAATATGCTAGAGAGATTTTATTTGTAGGTGCTTTAGTATGAAAAAAAGGCATACTTACAAGTGTACACTTAAAAAGTCTTAAAAATAAACTTCCCAAGGGAGTACATTTTTATCTCAAGTTTAAGTATTTTTAACTTCTAAGATATGACGGTAAAAGTGCTTGAAAGTTAGTTCAACGATAAAGTGGAATGCGTTTTAATATAATATGAAAAAAAAAAAGTAAGGCTTGGATGAATGAATGTTCGAAATTCTTATATATTTTAGATTATTTTAGGAAACAATAATAAATATTATAATTCCTTTAAACGTACAATCTTCAGTTTATTTCGTTGCCTAGATTTTAGTGTTTTTATTTAATGTACCAGACTATTTTTATTAATTTTTTTCTGCATTTGTGTGTTCATAACACAATACATATATTGTTTGAGAGATAGTACATTTTGTGAAATGATGTTTTTAAATTTTTCATTTTCTAAAAAAAAAAAAAAAGAAAGAAAGAAAGAAAGAAAAAAAGAAAAAAGATTAAACAATGTTGAAAGAAGCAGATAATTTGTTGATAAGAGAAACATAATCAGAAATTATGTTATTGTTTTCGTGCTGTTATTTTAGTTGATAAAATAAATATGGTTTATATATTGTCAGAGGCATAAATTGTTAAGAAGCTAAACATACATATAACTCATGATGAAAATATATAAAAACATCATTAATGCTTAAAGATGGGCGATCACGTTGTGCAGCATGAAAATGATAATTTTTAAACCAGCACGAAAACTTCTGTAGTTCCAAAACTAATGAATGAAATACAATTTTTTTCTATATTTTCACATATTCTTATGGTTTTAAAAATATTAAATCCTATATATTTAGCAATATTAATTAATTAATTAACAACTACAAAAATGGCATTTAAATATATGAATATTAAAATATGCATTTTGCTTGCAAGCTATTAAAATTTTTATTGTAGATACATATTTAATAGTTCATTTATTTTCACTAATACTACTATATTTTACACTGAACCTAAATTTAAAAGTATATTCAAATCACATTAACATAATTAATGGGTTGATAATCATATTCACAAAATTTATGAAAAAGTTTATATATTTTTTAATACACAAATTTCTGTAACAAAAATAAAGCTAAATTTAGGTTCAGTATAAAAGTATACAGGAAAATTAGTGAAATGCAAAATTTTAAGGTTCGATGATAAATTAGTTTTCAAGTAAGAGTGCGCGCAATGCCGAAAAAGGACTTGAAAGGTGACTTTATAATAACTTGACAGGAAAAGGCTTTTTGCAAGATATTTTTAGTGATAACATCTGTTCTAATTGGAATTTACGTAAAATTCTTTTTGAAGGGGATTTGTAATATTTCAAGGTATCCATGCTTCCATATTTCCGCCGTTGCAGAAAATTAGGCCATCAGTGTAATAAATGCTTTGCTTTAATTAACGATGCTGTCAGTCACTTACAAAGTATGATTCTTTGCGGAACTGGGCACATTTAGCATATGATGCTGTTCACTGCTTTTAAGTACAAATAATTAATAATAAATATTACAAATGTGTAATATTTAAAAATAAATCCTTGGATAAAAATCTTTTTAAAAAATAGAAAGTGTATTTGTTTATTTTCTCGTCCTTTCTAAAACTTTTAAAGATGACGCAATCTGTTGTCGATAGTAGCGTGAAACACATCATTGCAGATCTCTGATTTTTCTGTACTAGTCTCAATAGCTTCACGCATTAATGCATAATTTAAATTGTTATAATTTGAAAGTTTCTGTACTTTAAAAAATATATCTATATTAGGATTTTAGTTTAGTTGGGCTATTGCTGTAGTCACTTTATTTAATCTTATATCTCTTTCGTGTTCTTTAACTCTTTTTTCTATTTTCCATTTAGTCATACCGATATATACACCAACTTTACCTTCATTGTCATTACCTTCATTCAATTTTATTTTATATATTCCTGAGCTTGTTAAATGGTTGTTTTTTTCTCTGTCTGTTTTATTAATTGGAATATTGACGGGTCTGGGTCTATAGGTATTTTTATTCCAAGTATTTTAAATTATCTTTTTATTTTTAGGAATATTCCTTTCATATATAATATTGAACTTCTAAATTTCATATATTTTTGAGCTGATTGTATTGTGTTATATCTTGGTATTGAACTTTCGATTAATTTACCAATTGTTTTAGTAGGATACCCTGCCTTTTTGGTTATTTCTTAAATCATACTTATTTCTTCTTAAATCATACTTATACTTAAAAGATCTATTGATGAACAGGTTTTCAAGGCTCTACAGATGTATGTATTGATCGCTGCAATGTTTGAAAAATTGTTTTAATGGCTGTAAATATTTAATATGAAGTAAAAACTATACGCTTAGATATGACATTATAATAAATCACTTAAGAACTATTTAAATATATATTTATTATATATCATTTCTAATTCATCCATCGCTGGACAAGTAATAAATAGATACTAACGAGATATCAACGAAAAAATAAAATATATATGTCATAAGACTATATAGCCTACTCTTTAGATATATTCATATTTATTAGTCTAGAAAACATTAGTTACCTTTTTAGGAAACAATGCTATATCCAACATGGATGTTCTACTTATTTTTAAATGAATACTATTGTAATATTCAGTAAAGAGATGCAATTTTATTTTTATGTCCATTTTAAATTATGTGTCATATGTTGTGAACATACACTAATTATCTTTTTATTTTATTGATAGATAATGTTAAGCAGTCACATGTTTTAACAAAAAGATCCTTAGATTAATAAAATCTAAATTACACAAAAACGTTTTAATAGCTTTTACATACAAAAATAAAGAAATATACGTAAATATGTCCTAATAAGCGCTCTAAATGAAAGACTTAACAATGTGATGAATTTTATTTTGAATAATGTTTTAAAGAAATATTTTCCGAAATTTTCCATAGTGATAATCATTTAGATTTAAATTGTAGAAACGCTGACTTATGTTTATGATTTACATTCTAAATGGATATAGTGTAAAAACTAAACAAAAAATTAGTGAAGCAGCAAAGATATTTCAAATATTAAAAAGCAATTAAATATAAATTGCAGCTTACCCCACCCGCCCCCTCCCACCCATCCATCCACCCACCTCCTGAAAATCCAAGTGAAATTTGGAAAAGAGAAACATATAGAAATTCTAAAAACTTACTTATTTGTACGAAACTTGTTAGCTTAGTGGTCAGCGCGTCACGCTGCCACGCTACAGGTCCAGGGTTTAATTTCGGACTTGGGCAATGTTCACTCAATCTTCCGTCCTTTCGGGATCGATAAAATGATTATCGTCAAGCATGTTTGGATACTAAACACGTTGGTTGTCACTTGATAAGGCTGAGTTAGGTTATCCACTTGACCGGGACATAAACTGTATAGCACCTCAAGATCCATGGTCAAGAGAACAAAGTTGGACACTGCAGGCCAAGATAAGTAATTGATTGTAATGCTGCAGAGTTTGTTTTTATCAACTTGTACAAAATTATGATAAATGTTCCTTTTATCTTCTCTATTTGCCTGTGCATGCTTAAGCCTCATCATGGTCACGAAAGCTTTTCTCAACACATCAGGTTATTGGAGGATAATTATGCAATATATGCGTTATTCATTTATTTGTTACGTGCGAGACAAGATTTTGTTCACAGGCTTTAACGAAACATTGTTCTTATTTCTCTGAGCGGTTTCTTTTTATAAAAACAAACTTCGATATTGTAGCAACACTCTTCCAAATAATAATAATAATAATAATAATAATATGTTGGCATGCCACAGGCTTGCGCGTTTCCCGACATTATTCTAAATGTCAATTTAGCCTTTAACAGCCTTTAACAGACACCACAGCTGCACCTGGATGTTATACGTCTGTAGTGCCTGCCTTACTAGCGAATGGATTATTTAAATTCCCACTAGCGCTTTCGCCTGAAACAACCTGCATTACTTTTTTACGAAGGCGAAATTGTATTTATTTACATTAGAATTTGTTTAAGGCTTTTTTAATGACATTAAAAGTATATATTCATAAATAAACTAAAAATATTTTGTTTAATAACGTAATTTATTCATCTTACATTTGCGTTATTTGTTAGAATGTGTTCCGCTATAGTAAATAAAATAGTTGTAATTCAGTAATTGCAATATTCTGCACCCCACAAAGGGATAATGCCCTCAAGGTATAACATAATCATCATCTTTTTCTGCACATCCGCCAATTTAATTGGAACAAAATTTGATGTTATTACTATTATGAAACGTCCGCTAAGTGAGAAACTGTGGATAAAATATCTTTTGATTTTATAAAGTTATATATTGTCTTATTAGACAGCTTTTTCCTTTTCTATAATTGCATAAAACAATAAAAACTATTTGAATTAACTAACATCCATAAACATCAATTAGAATAAATTAAAATTACATGCACAAATACAACAATCAATTTTTGAAATTAAAATTAAAATTTGAAGAAAACAAGCTGTAGAAAATGTCATGCACAATGATATTTAAATGAATTTTGCAGATGAAAAAAAAAAACCCGTGATATAATTGAAGAATATTCAAATGATATCAAATCTATTTACTATCTACTTTAGGAGCTACTTTTCAAAATATCATTATTTATGCATGAACAATAATACGCATATTCTACATTGAAATTCAATAAAGAATCTTTGTCATGTGTAAAGGGTTTTGTTTTATTTTTGTTGAAATTTTATTAAGAACTTTTCCCCATACAAAAGAAAATTTTGCTTTTGCATAATTATTGAAATTTTATGAATATATTTTATCACAATGAACAACTTCCATGTGTTTTCTAATTCAAGGCTTGTGTACACACAAGTGTTATATACGTAATTTAATATATATAACGCTAGATTCGCTATGTATAGATTCACGCACAAAATGATAAAGTAGTCCCCTAATTATAAAACTCATTCTGATATGAAATGCTAATTTTCTGTAACGTATTTATGAATTTTCTGTGCCAAGTTAAGAAAGTTATATGGAATATAGAAAGATGTATTTAAAGTAAATTGAAAAATTCTGTATACATGAAATTTATTTAGCATACACTGTTAAAAATTTGCAGCAAACTGTCCAGTCATTTGACCGTTTTTATAGAAAACGGTTACATAACCGAAATTTAACTCTATTGTGACCATATTATAGCTCACATTATGGTCAGCATAGAGTTAAATTACGGTTACGTAACCATTTTCTATAAAAACGGTCAAATGACCGGACAGTTTGCTGCAAATTTTTAACGGTGTACATAATAGGAAATTCTTCTGACAGATTTACGTTATTGTATAACTGCACGCGGAAAGGTCATACTTTACAGTATCTAAGAATAATTTATTCGTCTACATGTGCGGTGTTTCTTAGAATTTGTCCTGCTATAGTAAATAAAATAGTCGTAATTTAGTAGTTGTAATATTCCGCATTTCAAAAACAGATAATCTTCTGAAGCTCTAACATAATCATCATTTTTCTCTGCAATTCCGCCAATTTAATATCAGCAAAAACAGTTCTTTACATGACTGCAACTAAAAGGCATTCCCAATAAAAGTTTAAGAATCTTGTTATTGTTGAGTCGCTAAACAATTACTGATTGGGAGTTTTCTGACGAAACACGTCTACAATACGTGATTAGGAATAACTGTTGAAATGCTCTTTAACAATAAAAATTCGTTCCTCATCGGAATTCGATGGGCCCATAAGGGCTCTTATTAGTTCCTGCCTATATCTTAATCTTAAGCTTCTTAAGGGCTTAACCTTAGAGCTTCTTATGGGGGATTGTTAAGGTTCGTATTAGCACTTACAATATAAGATCGTTAAGGACTGATTCGCATTACATCCATTTTCCTTTTCTGTACATTGTGTTTCGTTTCTATGCTGATTCGTAAAGAAAGAGTTACAAACGATTCAACTTCATGAATACATTTTAAAGATTTTACATAGAAAAAAAATTAAAAAGAATAGATGAAAGATAAATTTAGTTGTAAACTTATATTTACATTTCAGCGTTAGGAGCAGTATATTCTGTTGTTGTTGTTAGTTTAATTTAACATTATGAATCATATATCTTCACTTATAGAAGAGCTAAGGTTTGACGTTTTCCTAACATATCTAAAAAAATTTGTATTTCAGTTTGATTATAGATTTAACATTTATTTAATTTTTTTTTTCAATTGATTTTATATTTCACACTGATTTCTAGAATTTCCAAATGTCAGAATCAAAAACAACAAATTTTATACTTGGTTTTGAATGTTATATTCTTCTTCTTTTTAATAAATAGTTTTTCAAACTACACAAATTACACATTAAAGATTGGTGATTCTTATATTGAAATAAAAATACTAAAATATAAGCTAATCTACCCATCTTTAAAAAAAGGAGTGAATCAGATACGTAAATACTGGATTAATTTTTAACCATTAAAACAGAACACATTTATGAAAGGAAGATCATGATTAATTTTAAAAATGGGCAAAAGAAATTTCTTCGTGCTAATGCATTTCACAAGTATAAGAGTAAACAAAATTCCACGGGAGGTGCATTTTTTATAAGTTTGATAAAGGAATGACCTTTCTGTAAATAAAAAAAATGTAACGACAGAAAACTCGAGGCGATCTCATGACAGCAAAAAGTATTTACTTAAAGATTAAAAGATTTTATATTAGCTTGGAGTTTTCATATTATTTTATTCCGTTATTTCTTTTGCTGTTATTTGTTGGAATGTATGAAAGTCAATGAACTTTACGCTATATACAACTCTATAATTTATATCTTCCACTTTTTAATATTGTAAAATACATCAAATCATTATTTTAAGAAATCAATTTATTCTTATAGAAGGTTAAAATTTAGAGTTCGACAGTTGATAGTGATTTAACTTATTTGTTAAATATATGATAATTAAAAAAATTAAACGAATTTGTTGTCAATGTAATATTTTATTCTGTAATAAGCTTTTTGGAAACATGCCTAACAGTGAAACTTGGTGTTGAAAAAAGTCATTTACTGATTGCATAATTAGTAATTAAAAAGTTTAAGTTGTGTTGCTAGTATACAACTGTAATTTCCTTATAGTAATGATTTAACTTTCATATTTGTGTATGTCATTGATAAATATATTAAAAGTATAAAACTGAACGAAAAATAAGATTCCTTGGATATAAATTACAATAATGTCTTTTTTTAGAATAAAAAGAAAAAACAAATTCAATGTTTGAATAATCAAATTTTCAATGTTTCACAAACACGACCTTTATGGAGATCTATTATTATCTATTATTATTTTGACAAATGCCGTTAATGCAAATTATTTCCCCGTTTATAGTGTAAATATATGATTTTTTTTAAAATATTTGTTTCAATGTTGAAAGTTTGATCATTTTTAGGAGTATATAGACGTTTCTGTTTCAGTTGGCATTAAGTAATTTTTTTAACAAAAGTGGCATGAAACTTTCTGTCATAAAAATAATATTATTTTTGTAAAAAGTTCAGTAAAAATACCCATGTCATATAAGGGGCTCTTTAAGCTTTAGGAAGATCATAAATTTTGATTGAATTTATTTAAAAAGTATAATAATGTAAATTCTGCTGTTATTGTTTATTGTACACACAAAAAAAAAAAAAAAAAAAAAAAAGACGGATATATCTGAATCTACGAAAATGTAGTATAACAACGTTCTAAAACATATAATAACTACTTACAAGGGACGACGCTTCCGAAAAGAATACATTATCATTAGAAACCTCAAAAAAACTAATATATTTCCGAGATTTAAAGAAACATTTATCAAAGCAACGCTCTTTTTTGCTGCCAGTGTTTCCAAGTAGTTTTTGTAGTATATTAATCAGTCTTCTCAAACCAGAATAAGTGTTTTATGATGATATAAATAAACAATTAAACAATTTTAGCTTTATAACTGAATTTATACATGCAAGAGTAACAAAATAATATGAATTTTAATGGTAATGGTAATGCTGTCAATTTATAATGTCTGTCTGTAAAACATGTTTGTTGAATATGAAAGTGTTAATTTGAGAATTGATAGCTACCGAAATACACTATAAAAAAACTCGGAAATATTTCCGTATATCAATGTCAGCCAAACAAGATTTGTTTTGATAAATTCTTCTTTAAATCTCGAAAATATATTAGTGACTGAAGTTTCCAAATATAATACTTTTCGAAATCGTGGGTAACTTGAAATACGTTACTGTATATTTGGGTTCTCGATTACATTACATTTTATAGATTAAGATTTTTTTTTTTTTTTTTTTTTTTTTTTTTTTTTTTTTTTTTTTTACATGGTAGAGATAAAAATCCGGCAATTTTTTATTTCTGTTAATTTTTACATTTGTGCCCTTTATGTTTTTTATAAAAATGAATATATATATATATATATATATATATATATATATATATATATATATATATATATAACAATTTTTTTTCGTCTTAGATGGTGGATATCTAGAACAAAAGAAATATTCACTTCACAAAAATTGCTTTTGACATGTCATTTTCTGAAATTTATATTTAAGTCATTTAATCATATTTAGTCATTCATCATTTGTATTTAAGTCATTTTTGGCATTGTAGCAATAATTTCTTTCCTCGTTCAGATGTTTCCATCGTCAAATCTGAAAAAAAATTAAGATATTACACATTAGAATATCACATTGTTCTATGAAATGATTTATTTTGATGATATATCTGTACTGTGGGAACGCGAAATAAATGATAAAAAAAAAGTCTGATGTAAAGTAAAGGGATTTTTAAATTTAATATAAAATCTGAATGTTGCCTGCATTTATTTGAAAGTACAATAATGTAAATTCCTTTATTATTGCAGAAATAGAAATCATAGTCTTCAATTATTTTTTTTTTTAAGTAATGATAATAACTTCAATAAAAATGCAATATTTATAGAAGACCAATTTTCTGGATATTACCAACTTATGTTTGTGGATTATATGTCCAATTTTTCTTATTAGTGCAGATATCTAGAATGAAAAGAAAACTAACTTCAAAATAGTTCACTTATTAGTTCATATTTTATCACTTTAATCCAAGAATTGTTTCTGAGGTGTATTTTTGTGAAATATATATCTAAATTATTAAGAGGTTTGAGTATATAATCAACGACTAAAATAACATAAATTTCTGTTATTAAAGTCACAGGTAAATATATTTTTATAGTAGAACTTGTTATATAGAATTATAGAATGATTGTTTCTAAGCCATACCTTTGAAATATTACATTATAATTAAAGATAAAAACGTACAAATTTCGTTTTAGATTTTCTTATTTGAATTTATGCTTTATGGTAAAACATCGGGTGCGCAAAGTTTGTTAAAACTTTAAAAATTCATTTAAAATATACAAATGATACTAAAAAATTGCAGCTTGCAGGAATGGGATTAGAAGAATATAGCATTTTTTAATTAACAAAAAGTCCAAAGTTTATGTATAATTTTAAAATAAACAATTGCAGCATAAACATAAAAAATAAAAAATAAAAACAGGACAAATGAGAGTAGAACTGGCAAACCTGCGATTAGAACACGAAGGTTCCGTATCGTTATGTCAAATTACAATAAAGTATTACAAATATATAAATTAAATTAAAAAAATTACAAATATATAAAAAATAAGAACCATTTATTTATACCTAGATGTTTATTGTAAATGTTGTATCGGAAAGTTATAAATTATTTAATTATCTATTAAATCTTAACTATATTTGTTTCTGATGACTAGAAATGAACAGAGATTCCCAGTTTTCGCTTTAGAGTTGTAGTGCAATCCAGGTGGGAACTGTCTGAGATGACTGAAAAAAAGTGGATTACACCACATCGTCGTCAAAGTTTGAAAAATACATTGTCTGGAACCGTATTGCTGCTAGTATTACTTTCGATTGTTAATGAATGCTTGTCTATCGAAGAGAAATATATACAATTTTCGTTTTGAAGACTGGCCTAAAGGCTAACATTAAAATCTTCTTCAACAATCAAACTGGGAAGGTTACGATTTCCCTTATCAAGGTGTATCCCAGTGTCTATGCATTCTGCCGCAATATTCCTTTCAAATTGTTTCGATCTATAAACAAGAATCAATAAGACATTTAACATATAAATTTTATACATTTACAATTCCCGTTTACATCATCAGGGCTATCTACACAATATGTGTTACAGGATCTATACGTTAGATCCGATTATACAGCCGATCCTGAAAAAAAATGGTCTTGACACACAGACGGTCAGTATATTTGTTTCACGTAATAAGAGTACAAATAGTTATAAATTGATGATTTTCGAATTTGTTTCTTTCACATGTGTTATATGACCGTCCTTCGTGCCATATTCGAAAGTTCTAGTTCAACGAGAAGTACCCTATTGGTTTCAAGAGTGCGTTTTTATGAAACAAACGTTGTTTTAAGGCAGCAACATTTGATTTAATTGAGTTAGATCTTGAAAATTTTACAAAACAGTGGGTCTATGAACCTTATTAAGTGATATTAATTTCCACTTGGTACCTTCAGCCGTTACTGAAACAAAAAAGCATTCGTGACATGCAGACGGACAACAAAGCGATCCTAAAAGTGTTCTTTTTTTTAAATTTTTATGTACACAACCCTAAAAAGGTACAAAACTGTCTTATGGATATATTTCACTTACGTGTGTGGATATCTAAGATTAGCGAATGCATTATTTTGATTTTATGTACCCCAGACCGCCGAGCAAAAGGGCTAAATGGCAGTGTTTTCATTGTAATTTTTTTTTCGGTACTAGAAAATGATTTTTCATAGTTGATATAAAAAACTTAAATATATATATGAATATAATCCTTGAGAGTATCACTTATTACTCAATCATTTAAAACTGTACTATGTCTGTAGAATTATATTAATTTAATTAATGTTCCTATTGCAGTGAAACCTTCAGCATAGTGGATGGATATATCCTTCGAAAATTCGGTTCAAACCTATCGAAATTCGGTTCAAACTTTGAGCTTGTGAGAAGGTTGCACGCATCCCAAGCAGAATTATGAATAATCAATAAAATCTGCAGAACAGGTAGAATTTAAATATTTTCCAAGAATTGTATAGAGAATCTGGATTGCAGAATGAAAATATTTTTAAAAATACTCAAGAAATGTGCTGAATGTTTGTTCCAAAATAAATTAGACACGCATATATATATATATATATATATGTTATATAAAAATTTATTTCCTTCGTATCCTTCCATTTTATTCGCATTAATATTTTAAAATTAATCTAACTTCTGTCATAGTCAGTATTTCCTTAATTCTTAATAATATCTATTCCTATTTAAAGTCCTTTTAAAAGTAAATATCCGTATATTAATAATTATTTTATTACAAATCTTAATCTAAAATTTAAGATCATTCGTAGCTTTTATCAGTTCCCCAATCTATAAAATTCTGAGACGCGTTCTCATTTCGAATGTTTTTTAAAAGCCATTTTCTTTTTATTATTATTATTATGCTAAATTTTTCGCGCGCTGAGGTAGTTTCACTCCAAAATTAATCCGCTACCAGGTTCGGAATTCTTTACCGTCTTAGCTCCTCCTTCGCACCTCATTTGCTGGGCTGGAGCTAGCCTCTCACTCATTGGTTTGTACGCTCGTGACGTAAATTACTGTATGTCTCCGCTGAAGGAACAAAACCAGGTCGCATCGGTCGGAGCACTAGATTTTTGACGTTTTCGGAAGCTAAACAAATATGTGTCTGGTATTTTTATGTCCGTAGAATATTCAACTGGCCCAGTAACATCTTAATTCAATGAAGTGAAGCAACGTTAGCCCGAGGGCTATAAGTTTTAGACCTTTGGGAATTGTTTCTGTGTTGTTCGTCTTCTAATAAAATTATTTGTCTGGAGATTGACTGGATTTATTGGAAAACTTTGGTGGACTCATTTCATTGCCTTCTACTTCGCCATACTCGCTAATATCGACTGCAACTTGCTATATCGTTGAAGGACTGCCATCTTTTCATCGAATATTATTCATCGTAATATCTCAACCTCGTCAAAATGCTACATATATATATATATATATATATATATACGAAAATTATCTTGTTGTTAGATATGATTTATGTACAAGAGTGCCAGAGAGTAGTGATTACTTTATTTTTATATTACATCTAGCGCGCAATGGGCCTGGTGTCTGAGATTAGTGAAAACTTTTTTATAATTTAAAATGTATATTTTGCCATTCGCCGCACGCAGATATTTCAATAAAGTCTGATTAGGAGGCATTTTTTATATTCAGTTTTTATTCACTTTATAATTTTTTATAGTTCACTTCGCACAATTTGGATGTATTTCATTCATTTACCATAATATGCATTTACATATATTTGCTTTTTCCATCATTTACCTTTTCATCCTATAGTAGGATATGTAAAATATATGTTTAAATGAAAACGAAATACGTCTTATTATAAATTTAATATAAAAACAATATGATATCGTAAACAAAATCTTATTTTACGTGGTATTATTGGTAGTGGATTAGTTTGCATATAAAATGATTCTGGTTCAACTAAAATTGATTAAAACAATTGCACATTCTTAATTTATAGGGTCTTTGCAATAAGTCTGAAAAGTATTAGGCCAATTGAACAATTCTAGATAATATCCCAATTAGTCGAGCTCAATTAAATATTTATAAAAAGCTGCTTACTTTAAGCCCAAAATCTAAATTAGACTACTCCATATGTCTTTGCTTATACCAAGATCCTAAAAAATATTATTGTCATTTTTAGAAAAATATGTTTTGAATATTGCTCCTTTAACGGAAAAAAAAATCTGACGAAGGAAAGCCATCCAAATTATGGAATGTAAAAGAAGAAATGATAATATATGCTTCTAAACTGAAAATATTAAAAATCGGCATCATCTGCACTTTTATTGATATAGGTGCGATGAGGGGAAGGAGGTGGGAAGGTTGAAAAATATACTCTGAAATCGAAAACAAAAATATTTATTAATCTTATCTTTAAATGTGTGTCAAAAAATCTGCTGACAAAGCAGACATGTCATATATGTTTGATATTGTTTTCTCATTCAGCAATATATCATCTGTATATATTTCTGTAAAAATATGACAGTCTGCTACATCTACAGATTTTTTTGTACATATGTACGGGGAGAGGGACAAATTTTACACATGAATCAAATAATAAAGTTTTATTACTCTTATTTATAAACCAGGTAGGTAAATCGAATTTGGCAATAAAGCAGATTTCTTACCTTTTTGTAATCAGATTCATTATGCAATTCCCCTTTTCTACATAATCCATTTGATATGTGAATTTCACTAATAAAACCGTGTGGGGTATTTGGAAAAACTATTCCCTTAAAATTGAAATAAAGTATTTACTAGTATAAAACACTCATGCGTGTAAATCAAATCTGATAACAAAGCACTTTATATAATTTTTTTAATTGTTTACATTCAGCATCGCATCTTATCAACGTAATACAGGAAAACTTTAAAAATCTACCTCATAGGCAGATTTTACTTATTATTTTACACAGGGTGTGTGCACAAAATATAAACGAGAATGTTCAAATAAAGACTATCAGTTTTATTTTCATTCTAGATCCTACAATTTTGAATGTTACCCGAAAAAAAAGTCATTTTTTCCAAAAGAATAACACATATACGGCGAATTTCGCTAATTAAGAGAAAATAACACTGTTAAAAAAATGTTTTTTAACATTTTAATGTTGTTTCACTGTTTAATAAATTTCATTCATTACGGTCATTGAATATATACAGAAAAAACATGGAATATTTAATAAAGAAGCATTTCTGTCAAATTTATAAAATCATAGCGATTTTCACTCACAGTCTTCTTTCCATTCTGATCCTAGTTTTATTTTTTAACGTGTTAAGCGAAAACAAAAGCTTTGCTGGTTTAAATGTAGATTAATGTATCTACAAAAATCACAAACATAGCAATCACTCTCTGTGACGATGTAATCGCTATTGGCCAACATATCCCATTCTAAACATCAAACCCAGAGTTTCCTTTTCTTGTCCACAGAGAAAGCATCCTAGCAGAAGACACAAATTGCATCATCTTCATCTGTAGAATTTCTTTTTACATTAATTTTTACATTTTAAAATCCACTTTCTACCACTTTTGCCTCAATTTCTTAGTTTTTTATCTCTATTTTTTCTTATTTCTCTTTCCGTTTATTGCAGACGATTTTTGTCTGTCCAACAGTACTTTTGTGTGAGGTGATCCGGTAACGAGTGTAGCAAATGACGCCACAAATCAAACGGTCATGATCCCATGTATTCATTCATTTTTCTCCCCTTTACGCGGAGTAAACACCAGAGATGTCCAAATACAGGGTAGCCGGTATTTAGACCATTCTGGAGATTGGGTATGTGGACAACTGCTACAATTAGGTTAAAAGCGGTATTACCCATTCATATAGTAAAATACCAATAATTTTCGGGCGTCATTTGGGAGCTACGTATGTCTAGAAAATAACTTAATCGTCAATTCAAGTCAATATACGATCATTATTTATAAAAAAATAGAAACACATACCTGAAATAATTTTGATATCCCAGATTTTATCGTGTCACCACTTTTTCTCTTACTGTTTGTAAATGCGAGAGACTTCAGAAACGTACTTCCCGTGCCTTTTATCTGTCAATTAAAGGTACAAACTGTGTGTATCGCCGTTGGGCTGCGCTGCACTCTGTTCTCAGAACACTTACAAGCGGATATGTACGCCAGCCGGTGTTTGGACCTTCTCCTGTACACTTAAAATAGAAATAAAGTATTTACTAATTTTAGACTCTGAAACGCGTGAATGAAATCAGTTGATAATACAGTTTCTTATACATTTTTTGTAAACATTGTAAGTTCTTGCTGTTATTTTTCATAGTAAAATTTCGCATAAGTATTCACTACCTTAGACTTATTGCAATAAGTCTTGATAAAACAAGGCTGTTTGAATAAATAGATGGTCACTAATTAGCCTTAAATTCCAAAGGCTCATATTTTTTAGTTTGAGAAATAATTAAATTGAATGACAGATCATTGGCCATCTAGAGGCCATTTATTGGTAATAGAAAATATCAGACTGTTTGGAAAATGGCAGATTATTTTCAAATGAGCCTGGCATTTTTACAAATAGTCTAGGTTCTTTACAAAGACATAGATTTTTCAATTGGCCTAATATAAAGAATAATTTGGATATACATTTTATAGAATTAATGATTAATTTAACGTAAAAAAATTGTTGTTTCTTTATCAGATATTTTTTAGACTTTGAATGCATAAAAACAGACAGAACGTTAAGAAGAGCACTTTTAAAAGTTTAAAGTAAGTTTGATAATATTTTAAACGAGAAACTTTTAAGTGTTCAAATCATTGCTATTTATATTACAATAAAGATAATGTTTTTAATTATCATGTTCAACTGTTGTGATTACTCTGTGGTCATATGCAGCTTAATATAAAATACAAAAATATTTAGAGCTTCATTTTAAAAAGAATGAAAACTAAGATTTGTATATAATTCATAAATATATATTTTTATTATGTTAAAATTTTCAAAGACAACTCATATACGTCTTACAAAATTTAAAATTCCATACACTATTAAATTTATTCTATAAAAAATTCCTTTTATTCATATTCCATTTACAATCCTATTTTAATAAAATATTCCCTTTCTTAAAAATATTTCATTACTATCTATATCTAAAGCTCTTTTTTTCTTAATCTACTTAAATTCACATTTTATTTCTTTTCAAATAAGATATAAAAATCACTTTTCATAAGTATATTTCTTCTTAAAAAACCTATTTTCTTAAATTCTTTATTATATAAAATATTTCCTATTTATTTCCGTATTTAAATCCTTTTTAATTCTTTTATTCTGTGTAATTTCCCCATTCCCTTTCCTAATAGCCAAAAATATCATTGTTTTGAATTATCTTGTTATCGAGAAACTTTTTCTGTCTCAATACGCAAAAGCCGAAATTGTTCCATTAGTTTTCCATTAGCGCTTTTATTTTTCTCCGACATTCGAGAATAAACTTCCCCGCCAAAAGCATCTGAAAGACGCATTCCTTCAATATTAATTCATAGCGTAAAGATAGTGCGAGACAAAATTTATTGATTAAGACATTGATTCGTTGATTGAAACATTCATTGGTTAAAATAGATCACATGCTACGGAATTGTTCTCCGCGCTCCGAGCTTAAAATGAGCTACACGGAGGCAAACATCATGGTTTTTTCCGCCGATTTGAGTGTCTAATAAAATTATTCTGCCGGTTCAGTGAGAAATTATAGGCCTTGTCGATATTCTAGCAGTATTTACGATGGGAATTCGCTAAGATTATCGTTATGGAGAGAGAGCACTCCCCAGAAACTAAAATGATGTAGTTTTAATAAATGGATTACAGTTCAACAGTGTTTTTATTTCGTTTATTTACATCTTCCTCGGCTACTACTATGTTAGCTTCACGGCACGACTGCATTAAAATATGGCATACTTGGCATATTTTTTTCATCGACCGCTGAAATGGATCTCAAAATGTAACATACATATCTGAAATGAGCTTACAAAAATCTTCCATGTCAGTAGTATGAGACATGTGTTTCAAAACCCTCAGGTGGGTTTATTGAAAAGGTTCCCCTTACTTCATTTGAATTAATATTTGATGTATCGTGTTATCATGTTTTAAAAGGAAACGGTTTATTTAAGATTTACAACCTAAACGTGTGATAATTGGAATATAAACACATTTTAATTCAAATTGACAAATAATGAAATTAACTTTTTCAACAAAATATACTTAATTTTATATAATTTAATAATTTTGGATTTTCATAAAACAAAAATTTTCTTTTAAATTTTATTATCAATAACCGTTGAGTGTCATCTTATTGTAGTATTATGTGCCTTATTGAAACTGTTTAGGGAAGTACTGAAGTTATGGAAAAATACAATTCTCTGCAATGTCAAATCGAATTTACTTTATCTAGAAATGCTCATTCTGACTGTGAAGAGATATTCGAAATATTCCGTTAATGCTTAAATGCTTAAGATGCTATTTCAGAATACCTTTCGATAGATTATATAATTCAACTGAACAGCGAATTTTCAATATGTATAATATGTAACTAGGACTTCCCTCAAAGGGATTAGTCTGAGTGATATTGCTGAGAACATAGGGTTAACAATTTAATTATAAAGACAAGAACGAAAAATCATGCGTCAAGCATTGATTATGTAACACTTTCCAACGCTTCCAAAATAATTTTACAAATCATACCGTTTAATAAGCTAAAAGATAACATCTAAGTAATCCGAATACTTTTATTCAGCCCTGTATAGGATCTATAGATTTGTATATATACTACATAGGATGTTAAATTTTAGTTCAGTTAGGAAACGCGTAGCACAGTTTAAAATTCTCCGTCTGGAGTTAAATAATACGGAAATGTGTTCGCGAACTTTTGTGCGTCCCTGTAAATGAACGATGACTGCTGTACACACACTATTCTGTAGTAAGCCTCTTGAAATACACCTTAGTGATATATATAAATTTCAATGCGTTTAAAATAGGGAAACATTATTTAAATAAACCGCAGACGATTTTTGTCCATAGACGTAATGTAACGGAATTCTTTTGACTGTCCCTGTAAAGTAACTATAAGTGCTATGCACACCCTATTCCATATTAAGCTTCTTCTAATGCACCTTAGTGATATATATAAATTTCAATGCGTTTAAAATAGTGAAACATTATTTAAATAAACCGTCAATGATTTTTCCCCATAGACCGCAATGTAACGGAATTCTTTTGAGTCTCCCTGTAAAAAAACTATCAGCGCTACACACTTCCGTTGAAATAGGGAACATGCTATAGATAACGACTATAACATATAAAAATTGCAGAGCAATCCGAGCATATTTACGGGAGTTAGAGCACGGACAGACGGCAGACGGCAGACGGCAGACGGCCAGACGGCCAGACGGCAGACGGCCAGACGGCCAGACGGCAGACGGCCAGACGGCCAGACAAACCGAAGTCATAAACACTTTTCAACTAGGTTGGAAAGTGTTAAAAAAGAGCAAATTAAATGATAGAATTACAAAATATCATGCATAAATTCATATACACTGTTAAAAAAATAGAAAAGAAGTACCGTTCACCAGATGTGTTGTCATAATTTTTTTTTAACATGTGGCAAAGGATCTCATTTTCTTAAACGCGTATTGCGCAAAACTTGAAAAAAAAAAAAAAAAAAAAAAAAAAAAACGCCGGATCTTTTAAAACGCCAAGCTTTTTAAAGTTACGTAATTGGATTTGCAGCCAATAGATTATTCTATCAAGCGTGGCTTAACGCAAATTTAATTTCATTGTTGCACCTTTTTTGTGTGTGAATTTAAAATTTTTCTTCCTTGATTATATATCTATTATTTGTATAACTGTTTTTAGAAACTCTTACACTTCAAACCACATTGATAGCATGTTTTGCTACAAACCAGATTGCAAAACTATAGTCTAAATTACTATTAAATTATACAAAAAATCTTTCGATGACTTCTGTAAAATAACTTTTACATTAAATCTCCATATCGGCAAAATTGAAAATTATATATATTACAAAGTTAAGCTTAACAGATACTTCTTGATTATTCTATAGGAGGCTCTGCCCCCTGCGCCTTTAATGCGCCTTTACAGCGCCAATCCGCAGACTTTTCTTTTGCCTGTCTGTCTGTTTCCCTATCCGTTTTTCTGCCGGCTCTCTAACTGATTGTCTATCTCTCTACACGTCTCGCTACCTGTCTCTATATTTCTCTACCGGTCTCGCTACCCGTCTCTATATTCCTCTACCAGTCTCTCTACCCGCCAATCTATTTCTCTAACCGTCTATCTATCCGTCTAACTACTTTTATGTCTAGCCGTGTCTCTATCCACTTCGCTACCCATTTGTCTATCTGTCTCTCTACCCGTCTGGCTATACGCCTCTCTACCCATCTTCTTACACATCTCCGTACACATCTACTGTCTCTCTACTCGTCTGTATACCCGTCTCACTATCCGTCTGTTTTTGTACCCGACTCTTCACCCGTCTCGCTATCAATCTCATTACCCGTCAGTCAACTCGTCTCTGTACTCATCTCTCTACTCGTCTCTTTATCTACCACAACCTTTCTCGCTATATTCCACTTTACCGGTGTCGCTACTCGTCTCGAGACCCATATCGCTACCCCTCTGTCAACCCTCTTTTTACCTTTCTCTCTAGCCGTCTGTCTATTCGTTTCGCTACCCGTCAGTCTACCTATGTCGCTACTCGTCTCACTACCCATCTCACTACCCGTCTGTCTACCCGTTTGTTTACTCGTCATTCTACCTCTCGCCACCTCTTCCCAATATTTTAACAGTTCATTTAATATACAGAAGCCGTTTATCAGTTATTAAATGCAAACAGAAGTAATTTATCTAATAAGTGTAAGATGCATTTTTTTTTTAAATACATACATAAATCTGAATAATAATTCATCAGTTTTGTGTTCATAGTTGTTTATATCATTTGACAGTAAATCTCAACTTTTTAAACCTGAATTGTCTCAAGCTTTTAAAAAAAAACCGCAAGGTCTGTATAACTGCAAAGTACCCTGAGGGCTATATTAGCTACATGTTATTAAGTCTCGTTATCGCGTTTGCAGCCAATTGCTTATGTCAGAAAGCGTGACTTAACGCCATTTTAAATTCATTACTGTAACTTTCTTTTCTTTTCTTTTCTTTTTTTTTTGGGGGGGGGGGGTTGGGGGGAAGGGTTTCAAATATATACATTTAAATTAAAACTTTTGCCTCCATGCCATTAGTGTTGTTTGTATTATTAACTAATACCTTGTAGACCGAGCTTCATTTGAAACAAATGTAAAAGACTTCTTCTACAGTTTTTTTGTAGGAGAAACTTTCGTAATTGGGCCCAAAGCCAATCGGAGTATTTAATATCATTATTGTAACTCTTATAGAGTTAAAACAATATTGTTGCTAGCTTTACTCTTGTTTGAGACCAACCTTGCATGTGTATCTGAATGGGAAAAAGTTTCGTATCCTATGTCGGTTGGCGAAAAAATTTTTAAATGGTGCCAAAAGGTAGTTTTAGCAACTTACAGAATTTTTCAAGAGAGCGGTAAAACATGTTTTTCAAATATTTACAAACATACGTTTATTAAAGCATGTTTTTGCGTCATCTGAAAAATTTAAGCACGATGCTAAAATGAAATTTTATCGCCATATTCGATATTTTAATAAGTAATGAAAACACATAAACAAACTTATATAACAAACCTAAGAGGCATTTTTGTGATAAATAATTGTTATTGTCAGGGGGTTAAATTGTAAACAATTAATAAACGGCAAGTAAATAATAAATAGCATTTAAAATCTAAGGTTTTTTTCGGTTAGCCGAGCGCCAGTGAAATGTATATATCTATATATACATATATATGTATACATACACACATATATGTATGTGTATATATGTATGTATATATACATACATGCATATATAAATGTGTGTATGTATAGATATATGTATATATATGTATACATAGATATATAAATTTCACTGGCGCCCGGCTAACCGAAACATACCAAATCTAAAAATGGAGAAGTGGTCCGTATAAAAATTAAGCGCTTGATATATGTAAATCTTTTTTTATTTTTTAATATTTCCGAATGCACAGATAAAAAGGTAAAAATCTCTTTTCCAAATGCCAAATAGAAAATATACAAAATAGAAAAATATCTGCAAAAAAATATATTTACATAATACTACATCTGCAAAAAATAAGATTTAGAAAAAGTAAGCCAAATCCTTCAGATCCCAACAATCACATCGAAAAACTTATCACCAAAAAAGAACTCGCCAAATCTTACGGCACAGGAGATGGATTTTTCCCTCTGAATGCAGAATATTTGTTTTTTTCTTGTAAGTTGGGTGATTATAACTGTTTCATTTCACATACTACTTACCGTTTGATATATTGGTACTTTTATGTTATCCTGGCGCAGTTGATAAATCGCCAAATATTGTTCCTATAACATTTTCATATTGAATTCATTTCATTTAAATATAAACCTTTCACTCATTTAATTTAAAATACATGCCTTTCATTAATCCCATTTAAAATGCTAAAAAGAGAAAAAAAAAGAAATAATGCCATAAATCGAAACCTTTTATTTAAACACCAAAGAATTTTTTTTTTTATTTACACATGAGAAATAAAAAAAGCTGCTATTGCTGAGATTTGCGCCAAATTTCTAATACCAAGTCTACTAAGTTATTGCGGGGTTTTTCTTTCAAAGAGAAAAAATCCAGATTAATTTTCGATTTCTACTCAATTGAAATATATTTTATTGTGCTGAATATTAGTGCGTGCATATTTTTTTTGCTCCTTGTACTCCATGAACTTTTCAATTCCGATTGTCTACGAAAATCTCCCGCCGGTGAAAATGACGTACCACAAAATTTCGTGACGTATGTACTTTAATTGTTCTTTTTTATCTATTTTTTTAATATAATTTCCAAACGGTTTAGCATTTATTCTTGGTAATAAATAGACGTCGTTGTCACCTTTATAGGTACCTGCTGTAAAAATTTGAACGAAATCCGTTAAATATTTTTTGAGTTATGCTTGACGAAAGGTTTTAATATCCGTCGTAGCTATATATGGGGCATAGTAAAACTGCGCTGTGTATGAGTCTTCGTTGCACTCAGACAATAAAGCATGCAGTAAGCAACAGCACTATTTATTGTCAACAATGATACTGTTCAGTTCTCTAATTGTGTAGGCAATATTCGAAATAAAGCAAAGTGTTTAGTTGGTAACTACTATAATATAATACTATAACTGGTATGCAGAAATGTCACTATATATTATTGGTGCATTATAATCCTATACTTATAATCAACAAATTTTTTCTTTTATTTTCCATATAAGCCGAACTCTTTTGAATAATTGTTTCTAGAAATAATATTGCAGAGAAATAGTTATAATTTCAGATATCGTAAAGAATAAAACATAAAGTAAAACGTATCGTCGCGCATAGTTTGCATGTAGTGAATTAAGTATGACATGTTAGAAGCATTGTTATTAGAAAATAGCATTTAAAAAATTTAAATCATGTATTATTGATTGGATTATTTATTAATTTTCTTATCTACGTATGTAGCAAACAATAGATTTGTAATTATTTACGATACAAAATTAAGGTAAATTTAAGTTTTATCTCTTACCAGCAAAACACGCCATAGTTTAATAATGAAAAAAATCTAAGTAAGCAGCAATCGGAAGAGCATAGTAAAATGTGTTTTATAACACATAAAACTTTTGCCCTCTTCTCCTCGTTATCCAGATATAAAGACTTAAAATTTGCTAATTTATTTGTTTAATTTAGGGAGAAAAGGTGTGGTTCTGATTCAGAAACTTTAATAATCAGCTTAATATAAAATACAAAAATATTTAGATATAGTAATATAACATGATAGAAGCCCGCAAAAAATGCTATTGACAAATATTGTAATGAACCAAAAAAATGTTTGAAGCATAGAAAATATTGGCAACAAGAATATTTATTTCATGAACTTAATTTTAGTGCAATGATTACAATGGTCCACCTCCTGCGAAAAACAAAATTGCGAGGGCGTTTCATATTTAAGTGGTCCGGTTTGTACGAACCCAGAATTGTACATAGAATTGAGCATGCCGAAACATGTCGGAGTATTACGTCCCACTAAACTGGAAATGGACTAGTGGGTGGACTTTGATGATGATGTTACGTTTAAAACCTAATAACTCCTCCTTCCATCTTATCGACTTTTCCTTCCATCCTATAAAATCAATATATTAGCAAATTTTAAGACTTTATATCTCGATAAAGGGGAGACGAGGGCAAATGTTTTATGTGTCAAAAAACACGTTACACTATACTCTTTCGATTGCTGTTTATTTAGATTTTTTCATTATTACACTAACGGCGTGGTTTCCTGGTTAGGATTAATGATTTCCACAAAATGAAACTTTCTCATAAACATGTAAGTAGCAAATATTATTATATATGTATCGTACAGCAATTGCTCTTTTATAAATATGTCGTTTTCATATACCATTGATTAAATAGGTTCTGATGAATTTTAAATTGGGCTCTTTAAAGTTAATATCACCAGATAATTTTTTTTCTGTGAAAAATGTGTTTAAATAATATATCACTATATTTTCAAGAAACAAATCAAAGTAAACAAATAACGCTACATGCAGTAACTGAAAAATAAATGTTACGGTACATGAATATTCCTAATTGGATATTTCATTACATTCATATACGTGCCGTCAAATACTTGATATATCTTGAAGCATGGTAATCCCAAAAGCTTTTGTTTTAAAATAAAAAGTAATCAAAAGTTTTGCTTTAATAATTTTATACTACAGTTAAATGTTCGAAATCTTTCAAACTGATCTATATACACCAATCCACACCCATAATCCTGTTATCAGCCGGATTAATGGACTTTAAAGGGTAGCGAAAAAATAAAGTTTACAATTTCGAAATACAATAGTGAATACAAGTACAGTGATTTAAATTTGCCTTTTCACATACTATTTAACAGGAAAAAATTAGAGTTAAATATCTTAAGCTCTCTAGGAAGCCCTGAAATTACATAAAAAAGGCAGCAAATTGTGACGTATTAAGTAAAAAAAAACGTTCCTAATTTCGAAATACAACTGTCACCAAAATTTACTTTTTCATTTCCTGTTTAATGGGAAAAAAATATAAGGTAAATAGACGCCTTGAGTCCTAAACCAGGCAATGAAATTACGAAAGTTGTGACGTATCATGTAAAAATAAATTTCGAAATTTCAATATACAATTGTCAAAATTTAATTTCTTATACTTAAAGATTATTAGATAGTAGAAAAATACAGAAATGTATTATATACAGAACCCTATATTAATACATTGCAGACCAATAGCTTTATTCAAAGGTTAAGACAAATAAATACTTTTCGAACCAGAAATTGTCTTCATCAGAAATAGTTTTTGGCGAAATTTTGTTCCGCCAGAAATTGCCAAAACAAAAATAATTAAACTGTGTATGTGCTTAGTTAGCTACACTATACTAGCAAAACTTTATGCTACCAAAATTTTTAAGTAAATATAGAGAGAGACAAGGCTGTATTTTGAAAATTATCTTTCATACACAGGCTAAGGATACGTATTATCTAATGTCTAATAGTCTAATTGGTACTCACCTGAAATCGGACAAGTAGAAAACCTGATGGCCATTCCGCTAGTGAGCATGACTTCTGTGGAAGCGGTAAGCATCGACTTATCACATTATGCTGTTAAAAATGTTGTAAACTACACAATGAAACAATTATAATGTTAACATTGTATACTTAACACGTTGACGGACACTTGCGGCTATAGCCGCCAAAGCGAAGTTCACAATGTGGCATGACGGCTATAGCCGACCAAAACGAAACGGTTCGTTTTTAGACACTAGGGCTATAGCAGCACAAATGTGCATTTACTGGCGTACAAGTAGATGCCCAGTGTAATGTTTTGGAAACAATTTTGTAGGTTGAAGTTCGTTTTCCACCTTTTATACGAGTTGCAGCTTCAGTATGCACGTGCAGGGGGGCTAGTGGTCAGGGAAAAATAAAGTAAAAAAATTATAATTACCAGTATATTCTTATAGAAAAATTCAAATTGAACAGTCCGGAATAGTTGATGCCGGTTAAGGGGCTTCCTAGTTGCAGCAACTTTACGCCCAGTCTATTGTGAGTAGAATGTCTTGTAAATTCAAATTGATTTTTTGATCGAATAATCAATATAATTTTTTTCTATAAGAATATACTGGTGTTTATCACTTTTCTGACTGTATTTTTCACTGACCACTAGCTACCCTGGCGTGGTTGTGAAGGGAGTAGTGCAACCTAATTAAAGGTGCCTTATTAATCAAAATTAAGTTTATTTAAGCAGAAAGAGTAAAACTATACTTCTAATATTCTAAAAATTACAAAAACATTTAGTGTCAATTTTCGAACTTCACTTGTTCCTACTGTCCGTCAATGTGTTAACAAAGTCACTGTTTCAATATCTTTTCATAAAAGTCATACTTAATTAAAATTCATCTTTTGTAGCTCTTGCACAAGCACGTAGTAAAGTTGATACAAAAAGTTTGTCTTAAATACTCTCTACAGATTAACGATTTTCACATTAACATGCATATCAGCACGTCAGCACATTTGTGTTCATGTCTATCATCGTAGTATAGGTTTATTGTGTGATACGTCATAGATTCTTTCGCAAATATCGTTAAAATTATCGTGTTGAGGGAATTCTTTTAGTATATTTTAAACCATTGCATTGGTATCAGGATCATGATGCGATGAATAAAAATGAACTTAACTCCTTAACATGTAGTTAAGTGTTGCATTGTAAGAGATACACTGTACAGAAAAAAGATATATATTTTTAAATTGAGATATATATATATATATATATATATATATAACAAATATATACATTTATATTTGTAATAAACGTATTACAAAATGAAAATTAGTAGAGTTTTGAAATAACCAGATACCATTTTTATTTTAGTAATAAATATTTCAATACTTCGAAATTTTATTTGTTTAATTATTGTTATATTAAATATTAAAACAAAAACGGTTTAACCGAATATTAGAAATAATATCGATATTGACTTAGACAACGACTGAAACATTTTATACACAGTTCGATAAGAGTAAATGGTATTTAAAAGAACAGGTTTAAATTAAAAAATACCTTAATTGTTTTTTATTATCCATTTACATTTCTTTCTAAAATTTTTAATGTTCTTATCGTTTCAAAGTTAATTTAAAAAAAAAATCTTAAATAGTTTCAGAAATGTCGCTTATTTTAGTCTTTTTCTTCATTTTTTATTGCAGTATATTTTTTCTATTAAGAATGAATTGATCTAGGAAAAAAGTAAAAGCACATTTTACGGTCAATGTTAAGAGAATTAAAAACACATATTTGAAATTTCCTATACTGTAAAGTACTATGCAAAGTAAATATACTGTGTCTGTCAATGCATTATTTAATGAATAACGATCTTTGTTAAGTGGTATAAAAACGAAAAGTTTCGGATGTATATTTCTAAAAGCCTTTATGTGGAAAAGAAAACTTCTTTTAAAAATTATATCCTTGTGATTCGACATAAAAGCTTTCAGTTTACTTTAATTTTTAATGCTCGTACGTATGAAGTTGTACAACTTTGAAAAAGTAAAAGATCAATACATTTTATATCATGTAACTTTAATGTTTTAATTCAAACCTTGATTTCTGAAAATTGGTATATTGATTAAAAATTGAAATATATATTTTTATGAAAATGCTTTTATTGAAAATTTTCAAAAAAGTATGAGTGCATTTTATTATGCTTTACTAAAAAATATAAGAAGTTCTGAAAGTTCAAGTGAAAATTTTCAAAGTTCGTACATAACATTTTCCCGAATCATTTTGATGATAGAAATTCTGTAGCTGTATATATCAGTAATTGTTTAGAAATGTTACAGTTTTTTTCAAAAGAGAACACTGACATATTAGTTAAATGACAGTGAAATTATATATTACACTATACAGTCGGAAGTTATTAAAATTGCGATCATATCTATGATACATGCAGAAAATCTTCCTTTTTCTGCCAAATTTTATCATTGTTTACTTCTTTGTCACACATATTGAGCTATCGCCTTTTCAACGACTTATGATAAGAATATATTTTCAATAAAACTTAGCAAACTGTGAATTTTTATTATACTACATAGTTTTTTAAAATATAAATTCAAGTAGTAAATAAACTGTTTATGCAAAGACTTATATCAATTTTGAAATAAAAACAGATAGCGTGAATTGAATAGTTAGACACGCAGGATTTTTTGGACGGTTAAATTTTTATTTGTAATATCATTACTGATAGAAATTTGCATTGCTCAATTCTATGGAAATTTCTATGGAAATAGCTCAAAATTCCATGATTCGTCTTAAAATTAATGACAATACAACCAAATCAAACGAAATTAAAAAATTACATTTTATTAATAACAAAAAGCAAAATTTAACTTATGAAACAATAAAATTACTTTAATATTTTTTCTCTATTTCATTTATACAGAATGGTCCTTAATTCTACCAACAAAGTAACAAATATGAAAGTACGCGGACAATGTTACAGACTATTTTTGACAAGGAAGTGGTCCCCATTCTGATTTCAAACGACATTAAACTATATATATCAGGTCCATGATTTCGAATGCGGCTTCCAGTACGCCCTGTTGGAATCTTCAAGTCATTGTATACTTTCCAAATTTGACATGATATGATCCATATGCTCACTCAGTATATTTAAATACAATTTGCTTACACTATCTTTAAATTGTAAATTATTAAAAAATACCGGAATAAGCCTAGAAAGTATCTTGAATTTGTGAGTAGACAAGTATATTTTGACACCGTGTTTCATATAAAATATGTCTAGACGCTACACCACATTTACTTTGTTGATAGATTTCACGAAAATCTGTATACAATTTTAGTTATTTCTGTGAAAAAAAATTCAGATTGACAAATCTATTTGCTGATTCTTCTAACTGCGAAAATTTACTGAGACAGATTTTTAGCAGAAATTAATCCGTCTGTGATAAAATGTAAAGTGCATTTATTTTATTACTAAACGAGAAGTAATTCGATGAAGTAGTATGGGAATTATTAATATGGTTTTAAAGTTTTGAGCTCCTAATGTTAAAATCAAATTTTATAGTAGGACAAACACTGCAATGAGGCTAGTTTATTAAGCATAGCTTCGAAACTACATGACGTAATGAGCTTTAACATCGTATTCGAGAACTTCTAGATATCTATTTCTATTTAAATTTTAATAGTTTCCTTTTCATTTTTGTTTCAAAAATTAATTTTCAAATATACGTATTTTGAAATTAAAATTAAAAAAAAAAAATAAATGTAAACTATGATATTTTTAACAAAAATCGATTTATAGAAACTTAAAATATCCGAATCTACTTGCAACTATTAAAAAGAATTTAACATTATAATATGAAAATTTTAAATCTACATAATTCCTAAACTAATCCACACAATGATTTACAATTTGAAATTCTAAGGTAAAACATAATGGGTAAAATATAATGTCTGAATTAAGTGTTAGTTTTGATAATTTCAGAGTTTGTTGCATTTCTGTATGAAGAGGGCTCCATAAGTTTATTTTTGTTACATACATTTAAATGAAACATACTGTCCAGTCGAATGGTTTTTCCGTTTTTTCTGGGATAATTTGTTTATTAGATTATATTGGATGTTCTATTTTTTTTTCTTTTGTTGGCCGTTTGTTCTTGAATATATGTATTCAAATATTTTTCTCAATAATTAACATTAGCAGTAATTGTTTACATTCGGAAGAGATTAAGAATTTTTTTAAATAGTGTTTTCTTAATTATTATTTAAAAGTACGCATAATTTGTATCAAGAAAATTAAATTTCTTCGTCGTCATGCTAATGCTTTCATGAAGCAAATTCAATTAACAAATTTCAATACCATACAGAATATGTAATATTAAAGAACATGATATAAAGGATATACCTTAGGTGTATTGTATAAATTGCTAGTCATTTCAGATTTTACGGTCAGTGGTTATGAAGATATATTTCCTGCATATGTTGCACTATGACGATGCTTTAAATTTCTGCCCTCGTGACTCTAAGTTACGAAGATGAATGAAGTATGCTGCAGTGAAGAAGTATGATGAAGAAGTTTTTGAATGCATTGTATATATATATATGAATAATTTGGGGCTAGAAAGTCACATTTCTACATTTAGCTAATTTGGATAATTAGTAATTGTGGATTTCCATACAAGTATGAATAAAATTCCATGAATGTTTGAATGCATAAAATAACAAGTAGAATACGCTTAGCTGTGAAGTATAATTTACTAATGATTCAAGATAAATTGTCGAATGATCAGTGAGAATATTGTTGACTTATGTTGTATGTTGATATGTTGACATTATGTTAAAGACTATATGTTGCATTAAGTTTGATACATAAAGTGACTACACACAAATATATTGTTATATGCTAGAGTGAAACATGGTCTTGCTTTGAATATGATCTATTATGATGCAAATATAAAAATACTATTTTAAACACTATGAATAAAATTTTCTATTCTGTTACTGCTCTATAAACATATGATATTTTTTAAAAATCATACTTTCATGTTCTTAGACCGTTTTATTGGAAAAAGTATTGAAAATTCTATATAATTCTTGAACAATTACATCAGTAATTTCTTTTCTTATATATACAAGTATTATTTATTAATGTGATGAATACGTTTCCGGCCTGTCAGATCCACAGCTTTAAACGGTGTTACAATCCGCTCTAATGTTTTTATCGTTAAAGCGGAATTGGATCTCATTAAAATACATCTGCGATATAGTACACGTAAAATGGGTCGAAAATTGAGTAATAGACGCCAATTATGGTGTGCATTCACAAAAATTTGGAAATGACTTCGTTTCGGCATTAAAATTGAAGATCCGATAAATTCCCCCCCCCCCCAAAAAAAAACAAACAAACATTGTTTTACAAAAGACAGAGGGGCGAAGAAGGGGGATTTTTAAAAATTCATATGTTAAAATTAGGTTGAGTGGAGTATTGTTTTTCATGCATAAATTCTTATATACAGTATTTGTCACCCTAAACATTAAAATGTTATGATTTCACAAGTATGACATTACCTTTTTTATTATATTTTTCAAAACACTTGACATATCAGACACAGGTAATCTATTACATTAAAAAAATATTCTAATTTTATATAGAATAATAATTTTTGTCTAAAAAATAGAAAAAATAATGCTGTAAAAACTCTCAAAGATTCCTATCACAATTTATACATTTCCCCCAAGTTTTACGTTTGTTGACAATTAATTTCCCGTTACTGAAAAAGAGTCTGTGGAAACTATTGTGTTTGAATGATAAAAATTAGTACTAAACAGTTAAGTTTGCTTTTCGTTTATGGTGATAGGATCCGGAGAGAAAACTACCGCTTACATTCTAATAACTACATTTTCTAAACTGAGCAAAAAATACTCAAATCTGAGTATGTAGATAGTCAAAATGGCTCCAAATCAAAATTACTCAAGTTGGAAGCAGGTATATACATATTTCTGAAAGCATTCACACCCTCAAGAATAAAACATCATGTGTTCATATTTGAATATGTCCATGTTTCAAAGATGAGTATGAACTGACTTCTATGTGCTCAGTTCGGAGTATTTACGTATTTAAAAAATGAGTTTGAACTGATTCTAATCATATTTTAGTATGTCTGTGTTTAAAAAATGAGTATGAACTGACCTAAATGTGCTCAATTTTGAGTATGTCTATGTTTCAATATTCAGAGTATTTCTGGTATTTCAGAATTGAAAGCATTGGGTCGTTATAATATTTAAAACAAAAAGTTTCATAACAAAATGAAAACATCGATTTACTCAAATTTGAAAGTGTCAATTTTCTCAGAGTACGTACACAACTAGCTATATATATATATATATATATAAACTAGTTTCTCAAATATCTCACTACACTGCAGAAAATCTAGAAAAATATTAATTTTAAGTTTTTGAATGCATTGTATATATATATGCATAATTTAGGGCTAGAAAGTCACATTTCTACATTTAGCTAATTTGGATAATTACTAATTGTGGATTTCCATACAAGTATGAATAAAATTCCATGAATGTTTGACTGCATAAAATGACAAGTAGAATGCGCTTAGCTGTGCAGTATTATTTACTAATGATTCAAGAGAAATTGTCGAATGATCAGTGAGAATATTGTTGACTTATGTTGTATGTTTATATGTTGACTTTATGTTAAAGACTATATGTTGTATTAAGTTTAATACATGAAGTGACTACACACAAATATATTGTTATATGCCAGAGTGAAACATGGTCTTGCTTTAAATATGATATATTATGATGCAAATATAAAAATACTATTTTAAACACTATGAATAAAATTTTCTATTCTGTTACTGCTCTATAAACATATGCTATTTTTTAAAAATCATACTTTCATGTTCTTAGACCGTTTTATTTGAAAAAGTATTGAAAATTCTATATAATTCTTGAACAATTACATCAGTAATTTCTTTTCTTATATATACAAGTATTATTTATTAGTGGGATGAATACGTTTCCGGCCTGTCAGATCCACAGCTTTAAACGGTGTTACAATCCGCTCTAATGTTTTTATCGTTAAAGTGGAATTGGATCTCATTAAAATACATCTGCGATATAGTACAGGTAAAATGGGTCGAAAATTGAGTAATAGACGCCAATTATGGTGTGCATTCACAAAAATTTGTTAATGACTTCGTTTCGGCATTAAAATGGAAGATCCGATAAATTCGCAAAAAAAAAAAAAAATATATATATATTGTTTTACAAAAGACAGAGGGGCGGAGAAGGGGGATTTTTAAAAATTCATATGTTAAAACTAGGTTGAGTGGAGTATTGTTTTTCATGCATAAATTCTTATATACAGTATTTGTCACCCTAAACATTAAAATATTATGATTTAACAATTATGACATTACCTTTTTTATTATATTTTTCAAAAAACTTGACATATCAGACACAGGTAATCTATTACATTAAAAAAAAATTCTAATTTTACATAGAATAATAATTTTTGTCTAAAAAATAGAAAAAATAATGCTGTAAAACTCTCAAAGATTCCTATCACAATTTATACATTTACCCAAGTTTTACGTTTGTTGGCAATTAATTTCCCGTTACTGAAAAAGAGTCTGTGGAAACTATTGTGCTTGAATGATAAAAATTAGTACTAAACAGTTGAGTTTGCTTTTCGTTTATGGTGATAGGATCCGGAGAGAAAACTACCGCTTACATTCTAATAACTACATTTTCTAAACTGAGCAAAAAATACTCAAATCCGAGTATGTAAATAGTCAAAATGGCTCCAAATCAAAATTACTCAAGTTTTAAGCAGGTATATACATATTTCTGAAAGCATGTACACCCTCAAGAATAAAACATCATGTGTTCATATTTAAATATGTCCATGTTTCAAAGATGAGTATGAACTGACTTCTATGTGCTCAGTTCGGAGTATTTCCGTATTTAAAAAATGAGTTTGAACTGATTCTAATCATATTTTAGTATGTCTATGTTTAAAAAATGAGTATGAACTGACCTAAATGTGCTCAATTTTGAGTATGTCCATGTTTCAATATTCAGAGTATTTCTGGTATTTCAGATTGAAAGCATTGGGTCGTTATAATATTTAAAACAAAAAGTTTCATAACAAAATGAAAACATCGATTTACTCAAATTTGAAAGTGTCAATTTTCTCAGAGTACGTACACAACTAGCTATATATATATATATATAAACTAGCTACTCAAATATCTCACTACACTGCAGAAAATATAGAAAAATATTACATAACCACAATAGAAAATATAAGGGAAAGCCATGTACCTAAGTTGTATTTTGACATTTTGATTTTTCTTTAATTAAAATATGAAAAAAATGAAATATTAAGCTATTTTATAATTATATATGATATTCTACTTCCCACGTAATTTTCTTGAATTCTGATATTAGTCCTATCATAGTTTTTCTTCTAATTTAAAAAAATAGTAATCTTAGAACCAAGGTACAAAACCCATGTTGTACCATAGAACATGCATTATATTTCTATGAAAAATGTTTGTAATACATTAGAAATAAATTTTAAAAGTCTATTTAATAACAGATTTGTCATAGATGCCTATTTAAAGTTGTTTAAAAATAATACAAAATAGAAGGTTTAATTAGAATGAGGAGATGGGGATAATTCCAACCACAATAGCCATAAACTGTATTTTAACCGTTTTATTGTATGTTTTAGATATATTTTTGTATATATTTGTTTTCTCACAATGTAAAATCACCAAAAAACAGTTGCATTAAAAAGTTAAGAATATTTTTCAAAAACTGATGCTATACCAGGAATTCTCCTGTCTCTTTCAATAAGACTTGGTTATGGAAAAATGCTAAGGATTTGTCCGTAACTGGCTGAAAAACACATAATTTTCTTCAAGTATGAAATATATTCTAATGTTATTAAAAAGCTTCACAGACATAACAATAATCTGTTCTTTATCATTGTCAACATCTATGCATATTTTCTATACACAAGTGTTGTACATATATCAAGTTAAGTTTTGAATTCCTCCCATTAATGATACGAAGACAAACTTACTGGAATAATATTTTCATTTGTTATCTTTTTAACAGAATAATATGTAATTGTGTTGTACTTTGGACCTATTCAAGGTACAATACTATTGAAAGGTTCAAGATACAATACTATTGAAAGGTTCAAGTTACGATACTTGTTGACTTGAAAAATAATGACTTCTCACCATTTTCTAGTTAGACTTAACATGATTTGAAACTCGTGTTTGTAATGCACAATGCATTCTCTTTCATGTATAACTTAGAATGTAAAACAAATAATTGTTAATAACGATGTATAATGAAATGTTTCATCTTTAAAAAAATTACATTTTGGTGATCAAATTGTTTTTTTATCTGCAAGTCCCTGTGACAAGTGCTGAGTATATTGAAGAGATCAATTGCCAAATTGCATCTAGTGACATATCTCAAAACCACATTAATTTGTTTTATATAAATCCAATAGATAGAGCTAAAAATTGTATAGGTCTAAGGTACATACATGTTTAAGGTAAAACACTTTCAACTGCAATAACCTCTTACGAGTTAACCACAATACCTAAAAGAGTTTTTTATCTTTAGAAATCTCAGAAACCAATATATATTCGAGATTTAAAGTATTGTTTATACAAATTATGATATTGCAGCCGCTAATTTTCTGAAACGTTTCCGAGTAGATTTTATAGTCTATTAAACAACTTTCTCAACCGCGAATATGGGTTTTTCGGATTCTATTAATTCTCAAGTAAACAGTTTCATCTTTAACAGACATATTTTACAGACAGACATGATAAAAAAACAACATTAACATTAACATTAAAATAAATGACATTTTGTTACTCTTGCATGTATAAATTCAATTATGAAGCTGTAAATGTTTAATTGAATATCATTTTCCTCCTAAAAACCAATATTCTGGTTGGAGAAAACGGATTAATACACTATACAAACTACTCAGAAACATTTCCGAAAATTAGCGTCAACAATAGAAACGTTGTTTTTTTAAATGCTTCACTAAATATAACAAATATATTTGTTTCTGAGTTTTTAAAGATAAAGAACTATTTTAGGAGTCATGGGTAATTCGGAGAGTTTATTGGGTATTTGCGTTTGGGGGTATATTATATTTTTGTAGATTAAGAAACATTTGTCTTTATTAGCATGTAATTACTTTGTTACTGTAATTGTGATCGTACAGATCCTTTGATCAAAACCATAAAATTATTAAATGATATTACCATGTCATTGCGCTGTGTGATATTTTTTGAAGAATAACATTAACTTATGAGGATAAAAACAATTCGCATAAAAATTTATAAATTATAAATAACTTCAAGCAGTAAAATAACCTGCCAATGAAACAATCAAACGTGATGTAAAAAGTATATTCAAATTTTAAATAAACGATTTATGAATTTTACTTACAAAGAAGTATTTAGAAAAAGACAATATTTTAATTGATTAAAAGCAATCCACTGAGACATACATTAACGCACCCGCAGTTAGTGACCTTTAATAAATCCTAATTCTTCATACTAAAATAATCGTCAAATTAGAAAATTTATTATTTTCACTAATTTTCATAGTGCTCAATATTACGTACATATATCTTACTATATTAATATACATTTTATTCCAAAACGAAACGAGTTTCTACAACGCCAAACGCGTACAAAAACCTACGTCTGTCATAAAATAGTCAGAGGTTTCTTTTATAAAGGAAGAAAACTCTAACAACGATCAAATTAAAATACTTTGCAATACTTTGAAAGTAGGCGTGTTGCTTTGGTGTATAAGCTTTCTGCAGTTATAGAATGAATTTATTATCACTGTAACATTAAAACACGGATAAATGGTTTTTGTCTTCATTTCGCTTTTCTATTGCAAATTGCAGATGTTATTCGTAAAGACAGATAAAAAGATAATAAATTCTAAACACATAAATTTTAGAAGTATATGTTAACTAGTGTACTTAAATGATGTATGATAAATTCGACGCATTTATAATAGTATATCTTTAAGAAATGCAAAATGAACAATTATAGTTTATGCAACGTAATGCGTTTAAATTCTATTTTCTTGGCATGAGGAAAAGAGAATGAATACTTTTACAAACTTCACTTACAATGTGAGATTGTTTCCGCATGTCCAGAGGGATTTTATGATCCATTGTTGCTGAATATTAAGAACTTCATGTATGCATATATAAAATCCAAGTCTATTGAAGTACTTTTGTAAATACTAGGGTATCCAAATCGGGCATCCCACGATAGAGAATATATGTGAAAACCATTTATTTTTTTTTATTGAAAACTCTAATAGATTTTTTACATTTAATATTTTTTTTTAGATTGTCGACTAACAATACCAAATAGCATTTTTATATGAAATATGTGAATTGTATATTCAAATAAAATTTTGAAATTTATTAAAAGTGGTAATTTCTTATTGGCCTTGTGCCAGAAGTTATTAACCGAAGAAATCACTAAAAATTTCGTTATCTACAGCAGTGCTTTTTCTATTTATTTCATTTAGAATTTCAGCGGTTTTAAGCAGTTATTTCCAAATTCATGTCCATTATTCATGTCTGTTAAATTTGTGTTTTATTTATACTATTTTATGTATTGCATAATGAAGTTTGAATTTCGTCATTAAATAATAGCTACAAAAAAATGCTGGACTTTTTATATTGTTTAAAGTGCAAATGGATTAATATTTTGCAATCATTCTGCAAGCTATAGGGATAGATTTTAAAATAAAAAAGAAAACTGCCCAGTTAAACTGAGGGCATTGAGCTCACAGGCTATTCACACTAATTGTATGTTACACTCTTATTTCAAAGAATAATGCTCATCAAAAAATAAAGAAGTCGACAATATATTAAGAGGAATCATACACCCCCCCCCCCTTATAATTAACCAATGAACACCCAATACTAATCACGGAAGCGTCTTATTACAATGAACTTATACACAAAATTTGCAGCAAATCGGATAATTCTGCATGAAAAACCCATTTATCTTAATTAAAGGGGGATTAGACTCCCGTTACCCCCTTTATACTTAACCAATGAACTTCCAAAACTAATCAGGTAAGTGCCTTAACACAATAAACCTATATACAAAATTTGATGAAAATCGGATAATTCTGCGTGAAAAATCCATTTATCTAAATTAAGGGGGAGGATTAGCCCCTCCCCATTACCCCCTTTATACTTAACCAATGAACGTCCAAAACGCATCAGGAAAGCTCCTTACCAAAATGAACCTATATACAAAATTTGAAGAAAATCGGATACGTCTGCAAAGAAAACCCATTTATGTAAATTAGGGGGGCATTAGCCCCCCTTTTCTCCTTTATACTTAACCAATGAACCCCCAAAAATAATCAGAGAAGCGTCTTATCACAATGAACCTATATACAAAATTTGAAGAAAAACGGATAATTCTGCATGAAAAACCCATTTATCCAAATTAAGGGGGAGTTAGCCCCCCTTTATACTTAACCAATGAACTCCCAAAACTAATCAGGGAAGCGCCTTATTAGAATGAACCTAAAAACAAAATTGAAAGCAAAACGGATATTTCTATTACGAGTTATCGCGTTACATACGTACATACATACATAAATACAAAACGGACGGGCACATTAGCTCTCAGGCTTTGATAGCCTGTGAGCTAAAGAATCATGCTTGAAGTTTAATTTAAATGCTATAATAATGAGTAAATTGGGATACAGTTTTCAAACAAATTGAATTTTAAAGTATATTTTGTTTCCTTTATAATGGTGTAAAAATTTAAAATATGCGATCTTTAGAAATAAAAACAAATGCTGTAGCAAAAATTGCAAAGCTGAAATTTCATCGTCAAGTATTGCCATTCGCAAAATGACGTCAGCGTTACGCACGGACTCCTTTGTTCTTTATAATATAGATATAATGTAGATGGTAAGACAGGCAAATTGGTGGTCTAGCAAACTGACATGCGAATAACATTCAGCAACATACACTAATTATGTTGGGAAGTGTAAATGTAAATTTTTGTAGTTTCATTACACAATGTTTTATGACCTTTAAGTTTTGAATATTTTTTTAACTTCAAGACTTTCAAAATATTGTTATGTTATCTAATAAATAAAAGGAATAATTTATGTCAACAAAATAAATCTTGTATTTTAATAATAATGTCGTCCTTTGTGTACATTTTTCTAATACAGTAAGGTTTACTTTACGTTTGTTCCATGTTATATTCATTTCATGCACGAGAAAAATAAACTGTCAGGATTAATATTCTCCTCTACGATAACTTCGACGATCACTTTAAAAGGTTTCGCTACCAGGAAAGAATGTTGTTAACAGAGTTAAGTGGTGCAAGAAATGCAGTAGTTAATTAGATTCTTCTTGTTTCTAAAATTGCTTGTTACCTTAATTAAGGAATAAATTCACCCCAATTTTCGTTGCCCATCGGCGATTTTGACGTAAAATGAATATGTATTATTTATTTTATTGTTCTATATTTTAAGTCGATATTCTCAGCTTCTTTATTTGAGTTTTATGCAATTGAAAAAAAAAAGTTGTTAATGAGTATTTACTTTTATATGTTTCCTTATTATCTTAAGAAAATTAAACTAATTCTTATAAAACAGTATTCATTCGAAACTAAAGACGTATTAGTTAGACGTATTAGTAAAGTGATAAAACGGAACACACAAATGATTATAAAAACCTTTTAATATAAAGATCGACATGTTTCAAACGCACGAACGGCGACATTTTCAAGATCAAAATGATAAATAAAGTATTCTCTCAAAATTAGAAAATAAACTCGATAAATATAAACCACCAGATCCTATGTATAATAAAAGTAGATGCATAACAATGGTCAACTGTAGACGTGAAAAATAATGTTTTCTTACTGCTTTTTTTAATTTACAAAGCAGGTTGATTTATTGCACATATATTCTCTACGAATATAGATTACTATTGATTCACGGATAAAGGAATTATTAATGAGACTATCCGTGAATCAATAGAAATCTATATGCGTAGTGAAAACATATGCAATGACTTAGCATCTTCTGAATTACCTAAAATTTGGCACGAGATGCTTTCGAAATTTAAAAGAAAATCAAAAAGAAAATTTAAATTTTCACGTTTGGAGTAGACTATTTTTATGCACCTGCTTTAATTATGCATATGATCTCGTGGTTTATGTTTATCAAGTTTATTTCAAAATTTTGCGAAAATAGTTTATTCATTATTTTGAACTTGAAAATGTTGCCAATTGTGCGTTCGAAATATGAGTATCTTTATAATTAAAGGCATTTATAAGCCTTTATGTGTTTTGTTGTATCACTTTAAGCTTATATATATTTAGTTTAATGTTAAAGAGTAATTTTTGTTAATATAATTTTACAGCAATTGACTTAATCTGGTGTATACATTCATCACTTGCGATAACATGATTTTGTGCAGAACTGGAAATAAATAAGATGTTTTATGTAATATTACAGTTTATGAATGGAAAAAATGTCTATTATTTCAACTTTTTCCTCCAAATTGCCAATTTACTTTACTGTAGGATATGTTTTTAAATTCACACCGCTCAACGTAATCAAAATTAGAAAAATGTTGAAATATATCACTCTTTTTTTCAAGTGAATACAGTGAACAAAGAAACGTAATAATGGATGCAGTTTAAACAATGTATGTAATATTACATCCATTTTCTTTTTTTAAATGAGTCCACTGTATGAAATTTAATGATCAAAACACATTTAATTTCTTGCTAACACGCATTGTAAATTTATACCAAAATACATAACTATTTTTTTTTAATTTTCTGGGCCTATTCTGCCTCATATTATGTCCATAATTAAAATACCTGTATCATGCAAACAAAATATAAAACAAGTTTGTGTTACGTTCTATTACAATATTTATAATGTAAAAGTCATATTTATCTCACAGATATTTTAGATGTCATTTTTCATCACAGTGTTTCTTATTTCTAAGTGAATTTCTGATTGGACAGCTAAACAAACGCATATAAAAGATTTCTTGTAAATTGTGATAATTCTTTTCAAAAATTAAATAGCAAAATGGATAAATTTATTTTTATTTATAAGATTTATTTGGAATTGTGTTAATTATGAAATTACAATTGTCGGTACAAAAAAGAATATTGAATGTTTTATTTGCAGCCATTGTTATGTCTCTTAAGGGGACGGTGGACTTTAAAAATTATTTTCTAGTATTTCTGTTACTCAATAAAAAAATTCTTTATTGAAATATTCTGTACAACGAATTCAATAAATATAAAAAAAAATATTGAAATAATTTTCTAATATATAAACATATTATAAAAATATAAAATATATCGGGTTTCGTACTCAAAATAATAAATAAACAATAACAAACTTCAGAAATTGTGTGAAATTTCATCTAAGCTCCAGAAATACTTTACATTGTTAAAAGATTTTTATCTGTGACTCCTAGAATAAATCCATTTGTGGAAAAAGTTATAGAACAATAATGTATTTTGGATATATTCCTGTGATTTGCAAATCTGATCATTCAAATACTGATTCATAAAATTTTGAATTAACTTTTTTCTATAATAGGAGGAACTTTAACACAATGCAAATGCATTTCAGCGTATTAAAGTACATCGTTTACTCTAAAACATTCCCCAGTGTCAATAGTGGCATACTGCATTGCATAGTAAAGTAAAGCCAGGAGAGTAGGCGAGGTCGGAGAGATTGCGCGCATAGAGGTTCGGGGGGAAGGAGTAGAGTGAGCGTGCAGCGACTCTAGGTAGTTGTACAACAGCAGTAGTGGAGAGTCTACTTGAAAGTACACATTGATTGTTTTGAGCGTCTAAGATAAGGCATTGCTATTTTGTTTGTTTTACCAAAGTAAGTGCTTGGATTTTCATAGCTATTCGTCAGAATTTCTATACATTGTCAGTAGTACAAAATAATTTAAACTTAAACGATTTCACATAAGCTACTAATCTAGACGAACAGTGTGAACATCAACGGTTCGTTTTAGTAGCGGCCATGTTTAAATAAAAGGCCGCGCAATCTCTCCTACCGAAATTGGAGAGTTTACGCATCTGCTACTTAGGACAGATGGCGCATTATTCCCATTAGTTTCCATGATAGGAGAGATTACGCAGCATATTGGCAAATTTGCATAAAAAGAAAGTAAAAATTAAAATTGACTAATTTGAAGTTAAACGTGTTATCAAGTAACTTAATCTTATTTTGTAATCTTATCTGGACTTGGTTTTTCTGATTCTTTATTTTTTTCCTTTAATTAAAAAATTGTAATCGTTTTTAAAATTATTTCCTTTTTCTGATTCTTTAATCATTATATTGATATATTCACTCCTAATACAATAATATTTGTTCACAAAACCCTTACAACAATGTCATTTAAGTCTAATTATTATTGTTAACAATTTAATTTTAGTTATTATTAGTAACAATTTCTCCTACCCATGTGCGCAATCACACCAACCCTGTAAGGACAGATTGCGCAAAATAACTTTCTTGGTTTTATTACAACTGTTATATTAAATTACAACATAACAACAAAATAGCAATGGAAATGCATAAAAAATAAATGAAGTAAAAATTATTCATGGATAGTTTAGCAAAAAATTTATATTTAAATTTTTTATTGTTATTCTTTTGAATTGTGCGAAGACTCTCCTAGCTTTACCTTATTATATTATACAAATCTGACATTATTAATTTAAAATTACGTTTTAGTGTGTTGCATAATATTAAATGTCTCACCGTAAAGATTCAGTTTTCGTATCAGCAGATACGGTAGCCAAAATGAATATATGAAAGAAAACTATAAATACAGTTCAAAGCTGTTTGCATTGCACATTTTGTGTATAATTTCAGTACATACATAGTCTACAATTTTCTTGTCTGTCGTTATCTCCGAACTATGCTTATTACAATGAGAGTTTTAATGTTTACACTTTTTTATAAGTTGTTACATTTCATTTTACTTAATCGAAAATTTCGATATTATATACTTTCAAATATGTCTACAATAAGCTAATGTGTTAGAAAATTACGTGTACATTAAGAAGCGGACACTCTGGTTATAAATACTATTAAAGCTATTAAAATAAAAATACAACTGTTAATTTTTATCGTGAGTAACGAGATAAAACAGGGAATTAGTAAATAAAGCGTATCTTTCCGTTCAGTGGAATTCGACTAGGAACTTTGAATTGCCCACTCAACCTTCATATGTGACTATGTATGAACAAATTTTATTATCCTACCATATTATTATGTAAATAATTCGATTTATATAACAGAAATTATTGAAATTTATCAAATGGAAATCAATGCAATTAATATGATATAATTTATCCTAGTGATAAATATGTAAGTGTGTTTCGTTTATTTGTAACTTTTATTAAATTCTGTGCAACTATCTTGTACTGTACAGTAAAAAAGGACATTTTGTGAAAACTCTCTAATCATTCAACAAGCTTTTGCAGTAAAAAAGTAAAATTCAGCTCCCTATGTTACCAATACCTTTCTGAATTTTTACGACTTTATCAAATTTCAGTATGATGCTTCTGTTGTATGTTGCCAAAGTGTCTTTAAGCTTACTGAATTTTGGTTCAAACGTCGGTATGCTATCAGCAAAATGTCTTTTTTAAGGATTTTGTTTTAAAGAAAGGTTTATATTTTACAGACTGTAACTACTATTCTTACAAAAATGAGCACAAGCTATGAAATCAGGATGTAGAATCAGAAACATTTAATGTTACAGATTATTCTCATTTTTTTAATATAAGGGAGGATCAGAAATATTTTTGAATTAAAATATTTATTACGCCAATAAATTTACTCGTGAATGAATTTTAACTGGAAAGTATTAGTTGAACATGCTCATTAGATGATTGAATTTACAGATGGATGCGTGAAGTATTTTTCTAGACATTTGTTTAAAATCGATATATTTATATATCGAAGAGTGTATATATATATGTATATATACCATATATAATATATATATATCTTCTTATATGCCTTCCTTTGATTGTGTATGATGATTTTTGAGCCGTATATTTCGGTTATATATATACAAGGCTATCAGAAAAGAGTAATCAGATTACAAAATTTAATATTTACCATAATTACAAACAGAAAATTAAAATTAATATGTCATTGTAAAGAAAAAGTGTTAATTTTTCAGTTTGTAATATTGTTTTTTCGCAATAGGTGGCCAAGGATTTGGCACTACACTGCTACCCTCCTATGTCACCTGACTTAACCCTTTGCGCCTTCTTCCTTTGGGGATATGTCAAAGATCTTGTGTTCATACCACCTTTGCCTACAAATTTGCCCGAACTTAAACAAAGCATTTGTGATTCTTTACAAACATTTTATAATGAAAAATTACAACATATTGAGAAAGAATTGGCATATCGCAATGATATTGTACGGTTGACTAAAGCCAATCTTATGTACACTTGTAAAAAAAAAAAAAAAAAAAAAAAAAACATTTTTTTTACAATGACATATTAATTATAATTTTCTGTTTGTAATTATGGAAAATATTAAATTTTGTAATCGTATGATTCTTTCAACCCGGTAATATATATCAGGGATCTGTTTAGAAAGAAATTGAGTCCTTTAAAGGACTCTTCACAATTTTTTTCATCTCAAAACAGGAGCCTTCACAATTTTTTTCAACTCAAAACAGGACCCTTCACAATTTTTTTCATCTCAAAACAGGACCCTTCACAATTGTTTTAATTTGAAAACAGGACCCTTCACAATTTTTTTTTTCTTAAAAATAGACTTTTCAAAAACTTTTCCCTCTCCAAACTCTCCTTTCACAAATTTAATCATTTAAAAGTAAAATCTGACTGTCAGTTTTCCATATAAAAAGAAAATTTGTGTATTTTACATACATATATCTTCTTGAAAATGTGTATAAACAAGAACCTTAATATAACAATCTTTTCAAATTCACTAAATTATAGCTAGATTTTTCACAAATGTAAAAAGCTGTTCACAATTTCACAGAAAAAGGACCCTGGGAAAAAAGTCTGGACAGATTCCTGTATATACACTATATATATTTGTAATAGTGCAAAGTGGGATACAATCTGTACGTAAATTACTTTATTTATTCATATTAAATATAAATTATGTTCACCTTTTCATTCTACTACACAAATAATGTTTTTTCTAAGAAATTTATTGGTAACAATTGGTAACGTAAAAAAAAATTAGAATCATCAGTTGTCGGTCATATAATGAGTTTCCATATTCAAAACACAATGAAAATTGGTCATAAATAGTTATTTTAAATATATGCCAATACAATAACTTTCAATGTGAAATGTTTTTTATATATATAAATGATACAAAAATAATCTGTAAAATAAACATCTATAAAAATGCAAACATTTATTTTTTCATGTTGTCATGCTTTGCACACATTCTCTACAAATATATGTATTTCTTAAGCCTATTTTATCGTTTTCGATTTTCTGTATGTATATCTATTTATTTATTCTAAATATATATTTATTTTATATGGTAAACGGAAATCACAATTTATTGAAATTGATCCTTTTCCGTAAGAGACGTTTATTTGTTAAGTTTCAAAGAACATAAATATTTTATCAATTTCCTTAAGAGATATTTATTTGAACAGCTTCAAAAAACATAAATATTTTAGCTAGAATAAATATAAAATATTTGTTTCTGCTGTTTTCATGAAGTCTTCATTCAGTGAAAAAGATCAAAAGGACGTACACTTAGCACAAAAAATCGCTAAGTACTATTTACAAGAAAAGACTTTTTCTACGTCATTTGAAAAGGAAATCGTTTTATGGTAATACCGGTAACATACATATTTTTGTACTTTTCCAGAACATCCAGATAGATTTTTAAAGTGCATACATAAAAATCTTTTATCTGAATGATTTGTTTTAAATTTAATCTCATTATTTACATTTTTATATTGGTGAAACATTATTTTTTGTGAAAATGCATTTAGCAATTAAATGTACTTTGAAAAAATTTGATTAGAAAATCTCACAAATGTATTCATATACGATTCGTTTTAATGTTTTAGTGATTTAACTGCGCAGAATATCATTTTCATTACCTTTTTATTCGTATACCATCCTTTGTTTACCTTTGTATACTTTCCATTTAATGAAACAACGTATTTCTGCAACGTCCATCTATACCCAGCATGCTAATTTGCTCTCCTTTAAAAATATCAGCCCATTACAGAAGATTGTACGATATTATTAAGACCAGTGGCAATCTTCTGTAATCTTGTTTCTAATTAATTCCCTTTGTCTGAGGTATGTGTTTAAGTTTCTAAGGCCGCATTCACAGCTTTCCCGATAGCGGACGGATGTTTTCGTGATTTATTAGGTAAGTGGTGGTCAGATACGAGCCACCCCCCCCCCTTTTAAAACTAATTTAATTACAATGAATAATGAAAAGACAGTATTACACGAACTATTTTCATAATTTAATTATTGCTCTTATTTTGTATTATGAATTTCTATGAATGAATTCCTGTGGATTAATTGTTGATCCTATTTTCTAGTATACATAGTTATTTTTGTATGGGGAAGCAGTACATCTACGTTTTACAGGTTGGTGTTTTTCAGCATTCATATCGGAAAATATAAGTGACCACCCATATAGTCGTTTTTATTACTTTCGGAGCCACTGGTCTTCGAGTCGAAGAAATTAGCTCTTGCGAAGGACAGTTTTACAATTTTAAGAATATATAGCTTTCTGGATGCAGATGGTGGTTTAAGGATAGCAGATTTACGAGAGGAGACAGCACATCCATAAAAAGGGGTCCCGGAGTCCGTGTACGATACGCGAGTGTATGTTAGTCAGACCAATAAGATGTGGGGGTGTAAACTTCTTTTCAAAAGAGAAGGGCCAATGGAGATTGTCAGTGGGGGGGGGGGGGGTTCGCCCCAGAGAGAGAAGTGAAAGATGCGATTATTAAGTTCCAGATCGAGGGAGATGGAATTCCTAAAAAGTAGAGCTCTCTACAGTTTTATTAAAAATATATGTTTAAAAAATTGCAACTGACTGGTGATAGATGGTGTGCCCGGTAGATGATAGAGAGTAGAGGTATTAGAAACGTCGAACTTAAGATGTGTGTCAACTGGGGATCCAATCTTATCTCGTTTCTGTGAAAGAACTACCATGCATACCAGAAGGACTCTGGAAGTTTCAGGTATTGAGTTCCTATACCCTGTGTTTTGTTTCTGTGTATGATATATAAGGTATAAAAATATTAGGAATGTATAGATATATTGTAGAGGAATTGTCCAACCTCTAATATATATATTCATAGTTTTAAGAGGCATTTAGGGAATAAATTAATACATTTTTGATCCAGCACCTTGTTAAGTGTGAATATGTTAAAGTACGAAGATGCTGTAGTAGAGTCCATACGTGAATCATTAATCTTTGAAGGATTTACCCTGTTTGTAATTTATATTACACAAATATTTAAAACTTAAAATTCATAATTCTTGTTAGTTTTCATTTATTTTTATATGTGTTTTATAAATAGCTGTAAATAAATATTTTCCGTTATGTTTAATTCTGTGTTTTAATTTTATATGGGGTAATACCCATAGGTCAGCGAGTAGTATTTTTCTTTTTCCTTAATTAAATGTTTATTAATTTTTAGTTGATTTATCGGATGGACTAGTTTGTAATTTTTAAGTATGTTGGATTTTGTCTAGTCAAGCTTCATACGACGTAGGGCAGCGTAAAAATTCTCAAAGTAAGAAACTTATTTTTTTTAAAAATTAGAGTAAGTTAATTAATGGAATTCAATAATATGTGTATTATTTATTTGATTACTCTAAATTTTCACCGATTTCCAGAAGCAACGATCAGACCTGCTAAATCAACAAAGTATTCACCCGCGCCTCATTTGGTTAAATGCGTATAGTTATTATTTAATTGGGCTAAGTAATCTACTCCAATTTGGAGACCCATAACTTACCAGCAGTAAGATCCATTCATTTGAAAATTAGCTTGTATAAAATGGTTAAGTAAAAATATCGCTACCTCCCGGACTGTTATAAGATTTTTCTCTTTTAAACGATAGAAGAAAATCATTTGAAATATTGCGTTTTAAAGATAGTGTTTGAATATAACATAAGTTTACCAAATGAATTATTTTCGAATATTAGAATTTATTTGTTTTAATGTTTTCTTTCTGTTTTAATATTCACGTGTAGATATATTTTTCAATTGTAAAATGTTTGGAAATATTATTATTTGCGCTTTCATTAAAATTTGGCAACAATAGGTTAAAAAAATGACTTTTTTGAAATGTGAAATACATTGCTATTGATATACTGAAAATACTATTTAAATTACTTTTGGAGGAAATGTGTCATATCCTTAATTTCTTTACTGAGTATACTTGTATTGTTTTTTAATAGGGTTGGTAGGGGTAAGTGGGCCACTGCGGTATTACCTTAAAGTACATTCTCCCCTTAAAACTAAAATATGTACATGATAATTCACACATATCTGTATTGATCATGTCATATTTCGTCACACTGATGGGTTTTGCATACATTTGAGCTTTGTTTAATTTATTTTTCATGTCATAAAACTAGTGTAAAATGTAGATTTCCAGAACAGTTTGTTTAAAGAGTTCAAGCTAGATTTTCTCAAGAAGTGTTTCCAGGTTAATATTCATTATCTTTTAATGTTTATTAAACTGTTGTGGAAAGCTTAACTTAAAATACATACTGTAATTTGAATATTTTTACAAAAACTGCTTCTAAGAAGTATTTAAGAGGAGTGGTCCCATATATTGCTAGGGGTAAGTGGGATCCTTCATTATGGGGTAAGTCGGACTAGGGTGTCTCACTTACCCCACTAAGTAAACTTAAATATTTTTCTGCATTATGGCTTAAACAAGTTGCCTTAAATTGCTATAGAGGTTATATTTATAAGGGTTATATTTAGTTTTTCAAATTGAATATAGAGGGTGTGTCACCTTTACGTGTACATCTCCACGTGCAAACACAATTACATTAAAGAGATCTAAAGCATCTATATAAAAAAGGAAATATATAGAATAAAGGAAAATCTCAAAGTAAAAAAAAAAAAAAGTAAACTGAATATGTAGAAAAATCTGACGACAGTGACGATTTTGAAGTGAAAAGTAACTCTGAAAAAGAGATTTATATGGATGAATTAAAAGACAATTATGAGTAACTAGAAGGAATTAATAATTTAAATTTAAAAAAAATTATAAAGCTGGTGACTATGTATTTGTGAAAATTGCATTAAAACTTGCAAACCAAGTATTATGTAGTTTCTAATTTTAGAAGTTGATGATACAAATAAAAAAATAAACTACTAACTATGCAAGAAAGAATAGAAATAGTGAGGCTTTTTATTGGTGGGTTGCAGATGATGATGGTATTATTACCGAGGATGAAGTAATAATGATTCTCCCTCAGTCAACTTTAAATAGACGCTGACATTTAGTGTTTCTAATTTCTTTTTCAACTTACAGTGTTTGCTAATGTGCCAAAATTAATCTTACTCAATTTTATTATATTTCTTCTGCACTGTTTTATACGTTAAAGTAAATCATATGCCTTTAGATTTTCAAAAAATTTCGTAGATGTACCTGTTTTGCTTTTCCTTCTATAATTAACTGTCATACGGATCTTAATGTGAGTAGATATCTCGTACATGGATACATTTACAATAAAATATTTCATATTGAAAATTTCTATACTTTATCAATAAGGAAATATTTCTTACCTCTTCTTCCGTCATGCTTGCTTTAAATTTAAATAAAGAGCTCTGGGCCCACTTACCCCTTATTATGGTGTAAATGGGACATCGACCTGATTTTTTAAAAGAAAAGCAGTTTAAAATATTTAAAGCTTTATTTTAGAAACTAATGATAAACTTTTATTTATTAATATAGTCTGAAATAAAATAAGTTGATAAATTCAAATTAAACTATTTGAAAATTTTTGTATAAGGCTTCAAAAATGAAGTATTCCAAAAAGGAGTTCCACTTACCCCAACCAACCTTATCGCCGATTGATGACGCTGAACTATCTCAAGCACATAGAACGCTCATACTCACATATAAAAATTAATTACAATTCATTTAGCATTTTGAATTTGAAAAGTTAGGTATAGTAATATTACAATTTCAGATTACTTCAGTGCCATCTATTTATGATATATCGAACGTAAAGAAATAAGTGTAGTAAAAAAATACTGCTATGCATATGGATATTAATATAGAAATGCATGTTTTACATACACTAATATTTCATGAACGAAAAACATTTAGCGAGTTTTATGAAATGAAAAATAAATATATGAACGTAAAAGTATTACCTCTGCATAATTCTTCAATCGATTTTTTAAGACGCAAACTGCAATACACGCATTTCATGAAATTCATTATGCGAAATTCTTTTATGAGATGCTTTTATCGCTGAATTTCAAATAAAAATGTTATAACTGAAGGAAAGTTATGGAAATTGTTTTAGATGTTTCATGTCTTTTTTTTTCGTATTTGGTATTTTACATTTATAGGGAAAAAAGGTTTTAAAAGAATTTACACGAAATCTTTTCGATTTCGAAAAGATTTAAATTATAAAATATACTTACATCTAAATTTTTTTTAAACTTTTTTTGGTATTTTACATTTGTAGTGAAAAAAGGTTTTAAAAGAATTTACATGAAATCTTTCCGATTTCGAAAAGATTTAAATTATAAAATATACTTACATAGCCATATACTTACATATAAACATAACCTTTGTAACTGTGATTTTTAAGTTGATATATTTTTATTAAAAATTAAAAGTAATCTCTTAGGGCATCTTTGAGAGGAACGGGGATCTTTCCTGTAATTTTCTAAATTAGTGATACAGAATCTTGACAAATTTATTATCTTAAGATTCAATAGTGATATGTTAAATATATTTCTTTACTTAAATTATGTGTATATATATATATATATATATATATATATATATATGTGTGTGTGTGTGTGTGTGTGTGTGTGTGTGTGTGTGTGTGTGTGTGTGTGTGTGTGTGTGTAATTCATCAAAATATGAACGTTTTAAATATTTCGAAGTAAGGCATTATATAAATTTATTTTATAACAATTAACTATAAACATTTAAAACAATAAAATATCAAAACTACTCAAGCAAAATACCCTTTCCCTTCAGTGGACGGACAGACAGAACATCTCCCCCCCTCATACTGTAGAAACTTGTAGGTTTCGAAACACGGGGTAGCCTTACATTCAAAACTAATTACAAAACTAAATTACTTAATTAGAAAACAATTTAAAAGCAAATTAAAAAAACTGAATTAAAAGCATACTACAAAATACGCAAATTAAAATGTAAAAACTGTATCTACTATAACATAAACGAAACTAAACAAAGCTTTAAACAGGAATTTAAAACATGATAATCACGTAAATTAAATTAAACGAAAGTATATAAACTTTAAAGTAAAATAAAATAAAAATCAATGTAAGACAGCCGGTCTCCGTCCATACCTACAAGGAAAACTTAAGTGGACAAAAATATCCTACGGATTACTTACAACTGAAGTCCCCTGCTTGGAAAAAACCAAAACAAAACCAATTCCGTATCCCAACTTCTCAATTTCACAAGCCAAATCTGCCACTTCTTCGACCATCCAAGTTGATCTTTTCTTCTGAAGGTAGAACCGTTCTGCGATAGATAGCAGGCATCTAAGTGTGGTTATGTCGCCAAATCATAATATTGCTATTTATCTTACAGTAGTAATTTCAAATAATATTTTTTTAAATCGTATCACATCATATCACGCATTGCACATAATAAATATCACACTACATTGTTTCTATAATTTCATAATTATCATCTAAATTTTAGGCAGAGTGACTTCAATGGTCGTACCAGCATAGGATACGAATAACTAAAGAATAACAATCGACGAATGCTTTGGTAAATTCAAAAAACAATTTGTGAAAGACATCTTCATAGAACTAAATGCAACAAAAACTCCCATACAATCTTGAATTACATCTCACTAAACCATTTTTAATTCCTTACAACATTGTTGAAAAGTGTTTATGAATTCGGCTTGTCTGTCCGTCAGTCTGGACTGGCTCTAAATGCCATAAATACACACTGATTACTAAGTGATTGATATATGTTATTGAAGTTCACTATGTCATATTTGGTATTAAAAATAAAGTATGTAGCCTTATAGTTCGTTTACTAGGGCACTCAAAAGGATTCTGGAACAAAATGGTTTACGGGGAAAATCGTTTTCAGCATATTTTAATGATGTTACACTATTTTTAATTGTTAAAAATCCTTCCGGCCTGTACCGGGAGGAAAAGTTAGCTTTCATAGTCCATGTTTTTAAAAGATCGATTTATAATTTTTTTGTACATCTTTTTGATTTTTTTAAAATTTAAAATTTTTTACTGGCCACCATTTTGAAACAAAATGGCAGATGAAGCTGGCCAACAAACTCGGTCGAGGCCTTTGTATATCCTATACTCATGCACAGTCACATCCAAATCGGTTCATAAATACTAAGAGAGTTACAGCATGAAAAATGTCAGATATATATATATATATATATATATATATATATATATATATATATATATATATATATATATGGATATATAGATATATATAAATCAACGTTTGAACTGAGGGTGGTTTTGAGGTCTGTGAGTTATGTTCGGTGAAAACATACCAGAACGTTTTTGGAATTCCTTTCCTCCTAACGGATACAATAAGTAGCTTTTTGTAATGAAAGCTACCTAAAATGCATGTTCATCAACGTGATTCATTACAAGATACTTACTATAGAATATGGTGTGTATATTTATCATTAATTTACTGGGACACACAAAAATAATAATTCGGTTACAGTACTGTCTAGGAGCAATAGTTAATATAGATGCATGTTAAATAACTCTCTATAAAAAACGCGCTCTTGTTTTTTTTTTTCCATCTTAATAAATATTTTTCATGTACATTTTAAAAATTATATATGGTAATGCACTAACGAATTCGAGTCGATTTTCGCTTATTGGCGGAAATTGCTGAAAGGGGATTTTCAAATACGTTATGCAATTTCTAACTAAGCTAATATTTTGCACACTATGTTATACATATACAAATCTATATGTCATATACAGATTTGAATAAGTGAATGCGGATATTTTTCCGACTATAGATGTAATTGCTGAAATTAGGTTTTTAAATATGTTATGTCTCACCGTGCTCTTACTTGCGTAAATAGTGTCGCATTGCAAATTAATTGACATATGTTATTGATGTTTTATATGACATGTTCACTGTTAAAAATGGAGTGTGAAGTATTTATAGTTTGTTTACAGGGACACTCAACAGAATCCTGTTACATTACCGTTTATGGAGAAAAATCGTTTGCGGTATATTTTAATGATGTTACATTTTTTCAAACATATTGAAATTGATATACATAGCACTCCCGATTATCCGCATTAATCTCCGGGATGGGTCGCACGGACATTGGAAAAACAAGGATAATACAAAAATTTATTAGGGTCATTCCATGGTAACTTACGTTACATTTAGAATAATTGACTTCAGTAATTTTAGTAATATAACACTAAAAAATATTCAAAATGTAATGTTTATATGATTTTTTAGTTAAACCTATACAAAGCTAAATTTGGATAAAAATTACTTAAATTTAGTACTATTTCTTGAACGTTAAAAATTATATTTACTATGGTAACTTACATTTCTGAAAAAAAAAAAAAAAAAAAAAAAGGAAGTTACCATAATAAATATAATGACCAGTGTACAAAAAACAGCACTAAAAGTAGGTAATTTTCATCCAATTTTCGATTTACATATGTTTAATTAACAAATCATAGCAACATGACATTTTCAATATTTTTTGGCGTTATATTATGAAAATTCTTTTAAATGTAACGTAAGTTACCATGGAAAGACCCATTAATGAAAAAATCAACATCAGTAGAAAAATGTATAAATTACTTACATTTGTATGCTGTATAACATCAAACTAGGAATTTTCCTTTTAACATTTACTGACTAAAACAAATCTCTGATGCGTCTTTGCTTCTGCTGTTTGTTCATCTCTTGCCGTATGATGCGACACATAATTTACAAACCTCAATAATGTCACCCTAATCAAATCCCCTTTGTACTTACATTCCCTATATCACGCACAGTTTGTGCTTCCATTTGATAATCCTTTGTTAATTTGCTACCAGATTCAACATTATCAAGTATTTGAAGGATTTGTAGTTGTTGTTAACATTTAAAACCTTTTCCTTTTCGTGTATTAATCAATATAGGTGCTCCATCTCATGTTGAATTGAAATATATAATAACATTTAGGTTAAACAAAATTAATATTACAAAAATCAATTAATTAATTAATAATTATATCCTTTTCACCAGTTAAAATTAAACGCTACTAACTGACGATAAACAAAACGCAAAAGCAAAAGGAACACGCGCGAAAATAAGAGAGGTCAGCTGAAAGGCTATTGTACAAACAACATTCCAATCCCTCCCGTCCTCTTTAACGCTACCCCGTCAAACAGGTTCCAGAGCTATCGATTTGACCTCTACGCTCTTCACAATACTGTTAGCTAAATCAAAGTTACATCAACGTCGATTTTACATGCATGATAATCGTGAAAATGTTTCTCTTTAATTTTTTGTGTGTCCGGAATGAGTACGGATAATCCGAAAACCGGATAATCCGCGAACGGATAATCGAGAGTACACTGTGGCTCACTGAGGTTAACTACAAGATTATACCTACCTATAGAATATGGTGTGCATATCACTTATCGTTCATTTACAGGGACACGCAAAAGAACAATACGGTCTATGAGCAATAAATGCTGGAAGTGCATTTCCAATCTTGGTGTGCGTTTTTCAGTTTAACTAATTTTTTAACGTTGCTTAATGTATATAAACTCTAAATATCACATATAGACTTGCGCAAATGAAATCTACGTTTACGGAATTCACGGAAATTGTTGAAGTAGAATTTTTGACAGTATTATGCGTTTCCTAACTGAAATAATATTTGCATAATATGTAGTATATACGCAAATTTATAGATCATACACAGAGCACGCGGCAAAATAATTTGGATATATTTCGAACAATAGATGGTAATTGTTGAAATTGTTTTTTTCAAATGTGTTATGTATTTTCCAAATTGTTTTCTTTGTGACTATATTTCCCTTTATTAAGCTATGGACTTTTGTTACAGTATCTTGAATGTTTGGAAAGTTTTTCATAATCTCTGCTTGACAAATGATTTTATTCTTTATTGTCTAGACGAAAAGAAGCATCAATATGCCTAAGTGTTTCAAATAGTAACAATGAAAAAGCTTTTAAGAAGATTGTGTTTGTTTTTGTCTTTATTCTACATATTTTTCATTTTCTTTTCTGTATTCTAAATTCTTGAAATACGATATCTGACGAAACACCAAACTGTATTTTATATAAGGGTTTTCTATAATCTACTGCTTATCGGAATGTCGAAAAACTATAATACTTTGTCAGGTTTCTTTCTTTCTTTTTTTCTTTTTTTTTCAAAAATAAAATATATTCTTATTTTGAAGTATATTACGCAAGAATAGAACAAAACATTAACATCTGAAATGCATGATAAAGCGCCACTGATTAGTGGAGATAATTTTATCTTAAAAATATAAAATAAATATGTGTCAGAGATCGCAGAGAACTCGTAAAATTAATTTTGTTTAAACTAAATGTTATTATTTATTTCATTTCAACATGAGATGGAGCACATTTAACTACAACTGTATACGTTAATAATACGTAAGTATACGTACAGTTGTCAGACTATAAGCATTTTGTAGTTGAAGATGCTTCATTTGTATAGATTAAAAGTTAATATTAAATTCTATTTTGAAATTGAGTTTGACATTTAGTAAATTTTTAAAATAATGTAAAGAATTAATTCTTTTCATAATCTTATATAACCTGCGTTTTTAAACCGGTTAATTAATTTAAATCTGAGAAGCGCCCTGGTTATTGTAGTAATCCGTATCCTAAATATATTTTCTGGAGAAGGGAATGTGACACTGAGACAAAGAGATATAGGCCGTGTTCCATTTGTATATTCTTCGTTTTCAAACAGCTGCAAATATATTGTTTAAATGTTAAATTTTATTTATAATATTCAGTTTGTAATAAATATCAATTTGAAAACAGAATTCACAACATACTTTTGATCCATAAAAAGAAGATTTTTCAGCTAAAAATGCTTTTTATTTTGCAGCTGTAAATTTTATCTTGCACAGTAATAAATAAAAACAAGACATACATTTAATTTTACTTAGATCTGTGAATAAAAAACTGCCCAAGTGGGTTAATACGAACAGAATAGAATTATAAACGTCCTTGTATTACCCGTTACTCGTATATATTAAGGAGGAGTATTTGAATTGTTCTAAAATTCCCCTTCTTTCTTTCGTTCGTATATAATTATAAATGTCCTCGTATTAACGTGAATGTAATAAAAATGTTAAATATATTGTACATTATACTTATAAACGTCCTCGTATTAACCGTTACTCGTAATACCCGTGAATGTAATAAAAATGTTAAATACTGTACATTATAATTATAAACGTCCTCGTATTAATTGTTACTCGTAATACTCACGAATGTAATAAAAATGTTAAATACGCTCACACATAATGAAATTAATTAATACTATTAATTGCTGTGATTATTTCAATGATAAAACTAACTTCATAAAGTTAACATAAAATATTCAGTCTTACCTTTGTGAGTATCATTTTCTTTAGACAAAATTACAGTACTGAAGTCAAAGCCTCTAAAGAACTAGTAATTCTAAATGATAAGAAAGGCGTACATTAATGCATCTGATCACTTTCATCAGATCACTTTCTGATCACGGATACATTCGCTAGCATTGAGATAGATATAGATACTGCAATTTTTTTTCAACTATTGATTTAACTTATTCTTTTCTATTTAACAGTGCAATAAGAGACATGCAAAGGTGGATAACATGGCTCACAGACTACATTTAAAGAAGGAAATTTATAAAGGTATTCGTCAAAGCTTCTTGGTTTCCATGGCGCAGTTGTTAATTTTTAAAAGTGGCAGTATTTAAATTGTTCTTATATTACCCTTTTTTTTCATTCGTATACAAATTCAAGCGATACCTTAGCATGTTCTTGTGTTTGGGGTTTTCCTGAAATCTGAAATTATGCCTGGTAAAACTGATAAATCACAACATGTGAGTAACTTTACTAGTGTGCTGATTTGTCAGCTATTGCTAGAGTTCAACATATTTTAGAGTAGCTTTCGCATCATACTTTAATGTATATTTGGAAAATACACCAATTTTTGTTTTTAGTATTTTCATAAAAATTACATTATATCATGTTTAGTACATTTTAAGAGGAAATAAATATTCAGAGTGTCCGAAAAGTCTGGTAACGAACGAACCGGTCGAATCACTCAAAAAATATACACCGGATTCAAAAGCGCAAAAATGCATGTTCAATATTTTTGAAAAATCTATTTAGGGATATCAAAGTTGAATGTAATAGAAATGCTCTGCCCCCTGGGGGAAGGAAAGGGGGAGACTTTGAAATCTTAAATGATAACCATCTTTTTAGGTGCGTTCGTAATTATATAAATACGTAGCACCTATAGTCGTCATTTGGTCCGTCCGTCTGTCTGTCTGTCTGTCCGTCTGTCTGTCCGTCCGTCTGTCTGTCTGTCCGCATATAACAACGCAAAAACTACCCAACCAAATGGTTTGCAATTTAAAATATATTATCTTTGCAGAATTTTGTCGAGACATTTCAAATTTTATTAAAATCGAATCAAAACTTTAGGAGATATTAATAAAAATATTTATTAAGAAATTTGAATTTTTTTTTTAAATCGGTGCTTTTTTGTTATAGGAGCTTCCGAAGTTTAATCGTCAAGCGACCGAGATACTTATTTTATGACAGAAATTAATCTGCAGACGATATAATTCATTTCACAGAATTAAAAATCATCAAGATCTGAATATTTATATAACTAGCTGATACATATATATCTGAATATTTGTATAACTAGTTAAGATATTTGTATAAACAGTGTCATAAAATATATACTTAACTAGCTGTTTAACCCGTTCTACGCACGGGATATCATGAATTTAATTCTAAAACGTGCGTACGAACGCACCTCGTTTGTAACGTTTGACGTACAATTTCCAACTTGTTTTTATTGCAGGCTAGGATTCTACGGAAAAAAATGCATAACTTTTGTATTGAACATTTTCTTCGGAAAATCGTATATGGCGCTGTAATCGAGTAAAATGCAGTGAGAATCGTTCCCATTGAAAAGTCTGCAAACGGTCGAATATATACATCGGAATAAAAATATACATCGGATTGAAAAACGCAAAAATGCATGTTCAATATTTTTGAAAAATCTATTTAGGGGTATCAAAGTTTCCCCCCATCTCTGCCCTCTGGGGGGAAAGGGGGGCAACTTTGAAATCTTAAATGATAACCCCCTTTGTTACTGCTTATTAAGATTCTATGGAAAAAATTACACACCTTTTGCAGTTAACGTTTTCTTCGAAAAATCGTAGATATTGCTATAAACGAGTGAAATACATTGAGAATCGTTTTCATTGAAAAGTCTGGAAATTGTCCAATAACTCGAAAAGTATAAATCGGATTGAAAAACAGAAAAAATACGTGTTCAGTATTTTAGAAAAATATACTTAGGGATATAAAAGTTGCCATTTTACTAAAATATTGGACATGTATTTTTCCGTTCTTCTATCCGATGTATTATTCGATTATCTCGAGTTATTCGACCGTTTCCAGACATTTCAATGGAAATAATTCTCACTGCTTACTCGATTTTTAGTCGATTACATCTGCATCTACGATTTTCTGAAGAAAATGTTCAGTAGAAAAGTTACGTATTTTTTTCGAATCTGCAATAAAAAAGGGGGGGTTATCATTTAAGATTTCAAAATTGTCCTTCTTTTTCCCTAAAGGGCAGTGTTGTGGGGAGGGACATCTTTCATATCCCTAAATAGATTTTTCAAAAATATTGGACATGCATTTTTTGATTTTTCAATTCGTTGTATATTTATCGAGTTATTTCACTGTTTCCAGACTTTCGGTCCCCCTGTAAAGGAGTATAATGAGTGATAATATATTTATATGTACAAAGATGTAATATAATATAATGTATAATGAATGTAATGAAAGAATATATACTATAGTAAGTGAGTATCATATTCCTGATGAACGAAATTAGGCACATATATGTTGATCTGTTAGCTTTTGTTATTGTTGAGGACATCTTGTTAACCGACTTAAAAAAAGGAGGAGGTTATCAATTCGACCCGTATGTATGTATTATGTTGTTCACGCATATCTTTCGTAAGTGTGCATCGATTTCGATAATTTTTATTTTGTTTGGAAGAGTAAGGGTCCAAGGTGGTCCCATTTCAATTTCGTCAAAATCTGATCATTAGAACAAATTATTTTATTCAAATTTCCATTATTTTGATAATTTAATTTATATTTCAAAAAGTCCATTATTTGAATTGTTGCCAATTTGTAAAATAGCGCACATAATAATATTCCCTTTCAATTAAAAAACGTATTTACAAGTGGCTATCAAAAACAGAAATAAAACTTTAAAACAATAATTAAATGATCACGTGTTAAAAGCAGTAAATGTAGAAAAATACGTTATAAAAAATATACTTGCGCGTGAATATTAAAAAAGAGAAATAATTAAATTATTACACGTTCAAAACATTAAATGGAAAAACTTACGTCATATTTAAAATGCTCAAATAACATTACTTCCAAACAGTTTCAATTTAAAAACATATTTACACGAGAGATTAATTTATTTGTAGCTGATATATTATGTATACTAAACTACGAAAAGTCCTTCTGATCTATACCGGCAGGAAAAGACAGCCTACCTATTCCTTGGTTTTAAGATTTTAGCTAATTTTACTGCAAAACACCAAGCTATAAAAATGGATGGAACCCGATTACAGAAGATTCAGTCGCAGTTCTCGTCAATATTCAATTTGAATCAGAATTTCGCCAAATATTCTAGCTATAGCCAAGTTGGCTTAATTTATGGCAACTTGTTTTTGTCGCCAAATTTGTTGATATTTCGCCAAATATTGCCTAGCGTGGAGAGAATTTAACGCTGGCGAACATGAATATATAGTGTTGAGAATGTGAGAGTTAGAACGATATTTACAACAATGAAATAAAACTTGCGAGATAGCATGTTCACTAAAACTCTTCAATTAAAACCGTTTATGGAGGAATCCTTCTGTCTTGTTTCAAAATGTCAGCCACTCTAAAATTTCAAAATTCTCAGGCATTTTTTAAGGTAGAGGCAAAACAAAAATTGTTCCGGTATCCTTGGATAAAGGCTGAATATTCAATTGAAAAAAACCTTTAGGATTTCTAATATTTTTAACGACTTTGTACATCTTTTTGAATTTGAAATCTTTAAGTGTCTATCATAGCGCCTCCTTCTTGCCGAATATCCCCAAATTCAACTGGGACCTGCAGGCCATAGTAAAAAACACATATAAAAAAATTGGTTCAGTACTGTGGATACCCTTGGTTCAGTACTGTGGACACTTTTCGATGATACAATAATTTAAATGGAACAAAAATCGCTATCACAGCGCCCGCTTTCGGCAGAATATCCTCAAATTCAAGTGGGACCTGCTGGTCACAGCCAAAAACCTATAAATGTAATTTCGTTCAATTCTAGGTTACTTCATAATTTGACACACTTTTCATTGATACAAAGAGTGCACACACGGACAGACAAATATTTTGTAAAAACATGTTTTTCGGAAACTTTGACTCCTAAAACATATAAATCCGTCGAAAACCGGAAATTGAAAAAAAATTGATCACAATACTTTCTTCTATTTAGATAGAAGAAGGTGAGAAAAGGAGGATGTTAATAATTTGACCCAATGTATGTATGTATGTATGTTTTAGTCCTGTTCACGCACAACTTTCGTAAATGTGCACCGATTTTGATATAGTATATATTTTTTTGTTTAAAAGAGTAAGACACCCTGGTGGTCCCATTTAAATTTCGTCAAATTCTGATGATTAGAACAATTTTGTTGTTAACAAATTTTCAAAATTAAAAAATGCGTAGAACCCGATTACAGAAGATTCATTCCCAATTCTCGTCAATCTGAATGAGAATTTCGTCAAATTAGTCAACTATAACCACGTTGGCTTCATTTATGGCAACATATTTTGATCGCCAAATTTGGCGATATTTCTCCAGTTTTCGTCCAGATTGACAAGAATTTTATTCTGTCAAAGATTGTATTAAAAAATATTTATTTAATGGATAATTTTGGTAAATTATAATTTCTATTACAAATTACTTATTTATTCAGCAGATGTTGAAATCAAGATAATTGTCTATTACTGTATTAATAACTAAAAAGTAGAACATAAAATAAACTTTTACAAAAAAAAAATATTAACCGACTTAAAAATGAAGCACTAAAAAGTATTAAATAATTCTTTAAAATTCTCTAATGACAAAATGTTATCCATTAACCACAAATCTGATATCATGTGTCGGAATAAAAATGATAAATTTAATATGTACAGTTTAATACCCACCAAACATGGATTTTCGAGAGAATATATTTTACAAGAGATGAATATACAGACTTATGATTCAGTTTACGAATATATACATATGAAAAGCAATCAATTACTTTTTGAAGTTGGTGCCAAACAACCCCAATCTATAAATTAGTAGATACTAGGTACAATATATTCACAATTCTTACTAAACTTAAGGTAGTTTGGCAACGACTTCAAACAGTAATTGATTGTTTTTTATATGTATGTATTCGTAAACTAAATCATAAGTCTATATATTCATCTCTTGTAAAATATATTCTCTCGAAAATCCATGTTTGGTGGGTATTAAACTGTACATATTAAATTTATCAATTTTATTCCGACACATGATATCAGATTTGTGGTTAATGGATAACATTTTGTCATTAGAGAATTTTAAAAAATTATTTAATACATTTTAGTGCGTTTTTTTAAGTCGGTTAATATTTTTTTTTGTAAAAGTTTATTTTATTTTGAAATGTACACATCCTATTTAATTATGTGTTTGCGAAAAAGACTTTACTTTTATCCTAAATATTTTCCTAGAGGAACCAATAAATATATGTTTAGTAAATCTTAAAAGGAAACATATACATGTAAATAAATATCATGTATAAGAATAAAATGTATATTTATGATATAACCATAATAAAATACGGGTCATTCCACAGTATTAATGTGTTACGTACGGGACATTTCACAGCAAATTTCTGAGATATTTGTACTTTTTTCAGTATCAAAATATAAATGAGAAAGTTTGCAATTATTTTTAATGCATTATATATCACTTCAACTAGATTCCTATGAATTTTTTTTTGTTTGAGCCAATACATGAATATTTTTTAATTAATAAAGTTGTGTTACGTATGGGACATCACAAAAAAATGTTTTAAAAGTACCTCTAGCAATTTGGATTTTGCTCTGAATTTATTTAATATTTTAACAAATAAATTTAATGAGTAGAAGCAGAAATATACATCGTATTAATTAACTTTAAAATTATTTCTTAAAATTGCGTCATTAATTAATGAAAGCTAATTATTTCTGTTACGTACGGGACAAGGCTATTTGTTACGTATGGGACCTATGACTAAATTTTTTCTATATGACTGCAAAAAAATGCTCTAATTTTTATTTAATTTTAATATAATAATAATATTTTGGATAAATTTTAAAAGAAGAGATTTAAAGCTTTAAAATGATGTATTACACTTAACTTTTTATAAAACTTTTTTTCAAAATTGTGAAGCAAAATACTGTGGAATGGCCCATATACATAAAAAAAAAATATCTTAAAATTCGTTATATGAATGAATTAAGGTTTATATAATTGTACAATACATTAAATTACGTGAATTTATTTTTAATGTTACAAATGAACAGTTTTGTCAACAAAAAAGCGATTGAACAAATAAGTATATGTTTTGAATTATTAAGCCACACGAAATACATTTAATCTCTAGGAATAAGGAATTCGTAATTTTTTGTTGACGCAATAGTAGGTACTTCAATGACCTTTATCTACCATACTACTGATTTCTTTCGAGTTAGACATTAAAGTGTGATGTCATATAATTAATAGTTAATGTAAAACACAATTACTACTCATATGAAATAGCCTTTTTAAATATAAACAATATCTTAAATAAATAGAATACTAACATTTCGTAAGTTGACTGTTTGTTAGCTTTAAACCGCCAGCTTTCTTATCCTGAAAATTAGTGCGATTTTATTCCAATCTTTTATTATATTCACAGACTTCTATTATTTCGGAAAATATTATTAGATTGTTTTGTCCTATTTTATTTTCCAAAAAAGGTCGTTTTTTTATTATAATTAGTTAAATAAGTATTAATTAAATTATTTAACTGATGAAATAAAAATAATTAGTAAAAAGGTAGTAGATGAAATCTATGAGAATTTCAAAAGTATCTGTATGCCTTTTTTTTTCGTTGTTTATTTTAAGTGCATAATTACATGCTTTGGTAATATATTAATAAGTAAGCATGCACTTTTTCGACAAATATTTTATCGTTATAATTCAAGATACATATGTCAGCAGCCACTTTAAACTTCAAACACGTTTTCAGTTGGTGATACATTTTTCTCTAAAAGTTGGAATAAAAATAAGTTAAAGTACAGCCTAAAAACATTTCTTTGCTAACATAATCACATTATCTATATATAGAAATCTGAAACTAAAAGAAGTACCTTCGGGATAGTTTGATTTTATACGTATTTCAAAAGTATAGTTTTATATACTTTTTTTTCTAAATAGAGCAATATTTTCTCTTCATCTAATTAAAAGTGAAAATACCTTAAGAAATAATGTACATAAATAAAGACGAATGTGTGAAAGTACCCTATAAAGTAAAAATATATTTACAATTTTATAAAATGTAATATACAAAATGTAGTTTCAAAACAAGGGAAAAGTTTGAGAAACGTTCTCCGGAAATTCTTTCCAATGTCTCCTTCTCTCCCCTTATCACTAATTATCTGGAACCAAGACAAAAAATAATACAAAAAGGATTAATATTCTTTATTAGTTTCGGTTCTGTACTTAATTTTTCTCTGTTAATGGGGCATTTTAAAAGTATTCCTGAGGCTTTAACTTGCGAGTCTCATTAAATTACAAAAAATATATATATATATTGAAAATGTTATTTTTATTCATCATTTAAATCATTTTATCCAAGTTATGCTTTTAGTTTTTATCACGTTTTATGAATTATATTTGTAGATTGTTTATAATACATGTATATTTTCCCTATTTGGCGAATTGTACTCCACAATATCCTACTATAGAATACAAAATAAGGCAAATTGCTTCTTAATTTTCGAAAAAAATAATATAACCATGAACGAAAATTTACAATAACTTCTTTTCAGTTACCTACGATTCCGAATTACATTTTTTTTTCCATTAGAAACCTCAGAAACCAATATATTTTCGAGATTTAAAGAAGCAATTGTAAAAACAAAGTTTCATTTGTTGCCTCTGATTTTCGGAAACATTTCCGAGTAGCTTTAAAGATTATTAATCATTATTCTCAAAACTGTTTTAGGATTTTACGAAATCTCAAGTAAACATTTCCAGCTGTGTAACAAACTTTATAACTTAATGTCAATTTTGCCGCTAATTTAGCATGTTTTTTCTGTTGAACATGTTGGTAGAATATGCAAAGTTTTACTTGAGAATTAATAGCACTCGAAAAACCGATATTCCGGGTTGAAAAAAATAAATAATAATACACTGTAAAAGCTCCTTGGATATGATTTCGAAAATCAGTGGCAGCAAAAAGATACTTTGATTTTTAATGTTTCTTTAAATAAAGAAACTAAATTGGTTCCTGTGATTTTCAAAAGTAAAAGACCTGTTTTCGGAATCGTGGACAACACGGAAGGAGTTATAGTATATTTTAGTTCGTTATCATATTTTCTTTAATTAAGAAATATTTGTCTTTTTCTACAGTGTATATATTATATGTTATGCAGAGTATTGGAATTTATGCTGAAAAAGTTTAAATGGTGACCGACAATGCCCGGACGCATAAAGCTGATCTGGTTGACGATTTTGTGGAAACTGAAGATATTCGACGGATGGATTGGCCAGCCAGATATGAAATTGCAGTGTGAGTCCTGTATAGAGGGAATCATACCCCCTTTTAACCCCTTTTTGTGTTTGATTCTTTAACCACTGTTTCACACCTTCTGTTTCCGATGAGTGTTACGCACAATCATGCATGTGTATTATAACTGTTGAATGGTTATTTTATTTACATTATGTCAACCTATATTCATACCAAATTTCATTAAAATCTGTCCACTAGTTTTGGTGATAATTGACCAAATCTGAAAATTCTCTTAATTTTGTACACCAGTGTATTTTCTTTGATTAAGAAATATCTGTATTTTTCTACAGTATGTATATTATATGTTATGCAGAGCAATCGAAATTTCTGCTGAAAAAGTTTAAACGGTGACAGATGGCTGAACAAAATTTGTTCCTTCGAAAATACCAGACTGAAACAGAAGCATTTAGTTTCTTGCAATCCAATATAGCTGTGGAGAAATGTATTTGGAGAAAGTTTTTTTTAGAACTGCGATTTCGTATTTGACAGTGGAAACTGTTTTGAAAACTATTCCGCATACAGCTTTTGAAATGTTTGGGGGAATTTTATCTAACTTACTGTTGTTGTATAAAAAAGCGTGATTTGAAAAATGTCCATTATTATTTAAATCTCAATTAGAAGGCTAATCTTAATGCTATTTCATCTTAACATTTTAATATTATTTAATATTACTAGCAAGTACAAAATAAAATCTATAATGATATATGATGTATATAACATTTCGTGACGTATACGACCAAGGTATAGCATATATGACGTATATATATATAGCATGTGTATGATATATATAATATATGTAAAACGTACATAATATGTATATAATAACATATATGGCACATATATGTGTGTTTAGAGTATATATATATGCGTATATAGTATGATACATGTATAAGCTTTGCGATAATCTTGGCGAAATCATAGCTGCGACCTTGTCATAATCGTAATTGTGGGGTCCGCTATAACACGAAAGTGCCCTTTTTCAAATTTTTTTAAGAACCACAATTAATATATATTATGAAAGTTTCTTTGACATTTTCGATTGTATAATACTTCATATGATTTTTAAGAATAGTTCTTAAAAATCTTATCCTATCTTATTCCAAAATCAATAATTTCAGCCTTAAACCTCAATAATTATTATCGCAAATAATTAAATGACGTTAATTATATAAGCAAATCTGTTAATATAATGAGTGTTAAGAATAAATTGAATCACGTCCTTAAAATATTATCAATTCCAATATCTTTGGAGTTAAAATTAATAGGATCTCCTAGGAGATTATAAATAATAATAGAAGACTAGCATAATTTGTTTATTACATTTTCAAACTAGAACATGATTTGTTACGGCACCGAAAATGACCATCACAAACTGAATTAAAAAAAATGGACCTGACCTACTCTGGTTCTAAATATCCCATAAGTGCAAAGTGATTATTATGATCATACGCTTATGAGGTAAACTATGTAAATGGACTTAGCTCTATTTAACTTAGATATAACAAATATTGATTTTAGAAAACTGCAAATAACAACCCATGTTCATTTTTTTTAGCCCACAATGGGAAAGTACTCAGTACGTTTTAAATTAAATATAGCAGTTTAAAGAAGTAACTAAATGCAACATAAAAAAAATTACATTGATCATTTTCATTACTTTTCTAACATTTTAAAATGCTTACTCAAAGTAGAAATTAATTAACTCGATCTATTCCATTTTGAAGGAAATTGACCTTAATTCTAGTGTGAAATATTTTAATTTACCTTATCTAGAAACTCACTGATAAAAATACGTTACATAAGAAAAATATTTTCGTTTGATTATATACATTTTATAAAAATTAGAGAAGCAAATATTTTTAATTTTACTAAAAGCATTCAATCAAATAAAATATGAGAATTGTTAATTGAAAAATAATTTTTCTTCAAATGTAAGTCGCTTGGGATTTCAAACATTCAAATGAAATTTCTAAAAACATTTAAAGAACTTAAATAAAATATTGTATGAATAACTTCTTTAACTTGAAAAATAAATTCATTTCTTTTCATCTCTCTTGTAAAAAATACCAGAAAAAGAAATAATAATAAAAAAGAATATAGCTGAAGTATTTGAGTCCCATTAACAGTTTTTCACATTGGCTATAAAATTATTTTTACAGTAACAGGTATAGACACATTAGAAAGTTTAGTGCATTGTTAAAATTTTTAATTTCCTACTAAATTCACTTTATTTAATAAATTTTATTATGTATTTCAAAAAAAAAATTGATGGAAAGATCTTTTTTACTTCTTAAAAAAGCTTTAAAAAAGTCTTTGATGAACAGAAAACGAATTTTTAAAAATATGTGTAAATTAAAATTCATATTTACAGTTAAATTAATGAACTATCAAATCCTCTTTGATTTAAGAAAATTACATACAACTTGTGTGTAATTAAATTGTACTAAAGAGATGTAAGTTTAAAAATTATTAATTTCACAGCATCTCAAATGGATTAACTATTAGTAAACGATTTAAAATATTATTAAGTATGACCTCAAACACACAAAACACGAAAGCATTATTTATTTTGGCCCAAAATAAATCCTCTCTTATATAGTCCGACTTTTTTGTTAGGACATAAACGTTAATTATTCATAGTATAATTCATTTAAGACTTAAATATAAACATTCCCTTTAGTTTCCTTGTTCAGTATCGTGAGAAATTGTACCTTTATTAAACATTTTAATATCCTGAACAATATAAAAAAATATGTACTAGTACATTGAGAAAAAATTAAAGTTTTTGCAAGAAATCGCGTCAATCGTGGATCTGTACAATATCAGAAACTGGACCCAATGGACTGATAGTAATATTTATTATAAGATAAACAAAAAAAAATATTTTTACTATTTCTTTACATTAACAGATATATAATTAATTTTTATATGAGGTAATAAAAATTTCATTATCATTATTATAATATTTAACGTAATTGCAATTTATTTATATTATTAAATTGTGTTTTCTGACTATTCTCTTTTTATAAAAATATTTAAAATTAAATTAAAAAAAAATCTAAATTCATCCAAAAGTGTTAAATCGTCTGAAAGATGTCTTATAGAGATTTCAAATATAAACAAAATGACGCTATTCAAAGATATCTGCACTCTAAAAACGACATTTTCAAAACTGAGCAAAAAATACTCAAATCTGAGTATGTCACATAGTTAAAATGGCTCCGAATCAAAATTACTCAAGTTTGAAACATGTATATACTCATTTCTGAAAACATGCACACACTCAAGAATAAAACATCATGTGTTCATATTTGAGTATGTCCATGTTTCAAACAACAATAAGAAAAAAAGCGCTCATGCTGCCATCTCTGGTTCTATTTACGATTATGGGAGGATAAATTAAATTTACGCCTATACCCAAGAGCCAGCATCGAACCCGAGTCCTACTAGTTACAAGACCATTGCCTTATCTACTTCATCATCCAGATCACATGATTGGGATATTTTAAATGCAATTCATCGAATGTTGATATTTTTATAGGATTCATTAATTTGTTGCTGAGAAAATTGGAAATTTTTAACGGGATTTTGGATAGATTTGGTAAATTAGAGATGGTGGTTAAGATTGTACAGATTTATTATTTATGTGGGGAAGGAGAGATATGAATTATACAAATTATCAATTTGATTGTTATCAGTATATTTCTCAAATGGAAAAGCGCTCCTTGGATATTGAAATTTAATTGACTAAATTTTCTTTTTGTCACATTTTAACCTATTAACGCCAAAATTATTTTTCTCTTGAAAAATGGAAATATTGATTTCATTCAAATGAGTATGAACTGACTTCTATGCACTCATTTTTGTGTATTGCTATGTTTCAAAAATGAGTTTGAACTGATTGTAATCATTTTTGAGTATGCCTATGTTTCAAAAATTAGTATGAACTGACCTCTATGTGAACGGTTTTGAGTATATCCATGTTTGAATAGTCCGAGTATTTCTGGTATTTCAGAATTGAAAGCATTGGGTCGTCATATATGAACAAAATGTTTCATAACAAAATGAAAACATCGATTTACTCAGATTTGAAAGTGTCATTTTTCTCAGTGTGAATATTGGATATGGATCTAACAACTAGTATTTTATGAAATTTGACTCAGTGACTAAAAAATATCTGTAATAAAGCAATCCACAAAATATGTTGTCTCCCAAAGTAGTCTACACGTGAATGAGCGTCCTTTTATTGCCTAAATCCTTGTAAACTTTATCATTTTTATAAGACAATGCAGAGATATTTTTCACACTGTTAAAAATTTGCAGCAAACTGTCCAGTCATTTGACAGTTTTTTTAGAAAACAGTTACATAACCGTAATGTAACTACATTATGATCATAAAATGAGCAATAATACGGTAGAACCGTTTTCTACAAAAACGGTCAAATGACTGGACATTTTGCTGCAAATTTTAAACAGTGCAAAGTGTGACAATCCACAAAATTCATTTTAGGAATACAGCTCGGACGAGTTAGCCTCTGACAGAATATTTATTTTTCGTTTCATAATGTGTTTTAATAGTTATGTTCAACGCAATTTAAGCTTTAATAACCTTACGAAAATGAAAAAAAAAAAAAAAAAAAAAAAAAAAAAAAAAAAAAAAAAACTGTGAAAACGGAATTCTTAGGAACCAGAAAAAATTCGTGTTATAGCTGTATGGAATTTCTTTGTTTGGGAACACGCACTCTCCATTTAAGACAAAATTTCGCTAAAAATAGGATCCGTGTTTTTAGGGTTTTTCACTATTAAAAATACAGGTATTACAGATTAGTCTTAAATAGTTTATAAAAGCATAATGCAATAATAAAGCCACAGAGAAATTTCAATAGTTAAGCAAAGAAATTGTGTATACAAACTTTGTCGCAATGGGATGATTAATATTGTCGTTTGTTTGGTTTCAATAAGTGTGTTTTTTTAAAAAATCCACTCCAACAATCAAGTTTTAATACTTCTATAGAATTAATCTCCTATACTCAACTAATAAATATACATCTACTAATGAAAACACGGTAGAATAAAAAGTGAATACCAAGAATGACCTATAAGAAAAACGGATACCTATAATGGAGCATAAGCATTATATCCATAACGCGTAAGTAACATTATTTTTCGGAGTTTTGTATTTTTAACCGACTCAAAAAAAGAGGAGGTTATCAATTCGAAGTGTATGTATGTATTTTTTTAATGTATGTTCACCGATTACTCCGGAACTATGCGTCCTATTTACGTGATTTTTTTTTTATTCGAAAGAGAATACTCTCAAATTGGTCTCATTTCAATTTTATGAAAATTTGTTCAGTACTTTTTCAGAAATTCAACAAAAACGAAAAAAAAAAGCATTTTAAAAACAGTTAATTTGTTGGTCAGACGACTTTCATTTAATATCCTAAAATATTCTATTACGTGAATTTGCAAATAAAAAGAATGAATTTGCAAAAATATTTAAATCAGCTTTAATTTATCGAATTATAATTCTGCATGAATAAATTATAGGGGGGATTAGCCACTGTTTCCCCCCTCTTTATACTTAACCAATGAGCACCTTAGCACAATAAACGTATATACAAAATTTTAAGGAAATCGGATATTATCAAGAGTTATTACGTTCGGGCCACCAGTTGTTGGGCAGACGACTTTCAAGTTGCAAATAATAACAAGAACGAAAAATCATGCGTCAAGCATAGATTATATAGCACTTTCCAACGCTTCCAAAATAATTTTACAAATCATACCGTTTAATAAGCTAAAAGCTAACATCTAAGTAAACAATTTAGAAAACGCATAACATATTTAAAAACATAATTTCAGGAATTTCCAACATATACAATATTCGGAAAAATATCCGAATACTTTTATTCAGCCCTGTATCGGATCTATAGATTTGTATATATACTACATAGGATGATAATTTTAGTCCACTTAGGAAACGCGTAGCACAGTTTAAAATTCTCCGTCTGGAGTTTGTCAATAAACAGAAATGTGTTCGCGAACTTTTGTGCTGCCCTGTATAGGATCTACAGAATTTATACACACCACGTAATAGACAAAAAGCCAGTTAAAATTAAAATCGCGTTCAATAACTTAAAACGCACTTCCAGGAATTATTGTTAACAGACAGTAGAGAATTCTTTTGCGTGTCCCTGTAAATGAACGATGACTGCTATACACACAATATTCCGTAGTAAGCCTCTTGTAATGCACCTTAGTGATCTATATAAATTTCAATGCGTTTAAAATAGTGAAACATTATTTAAATAAACCGCAGACGATTTTTCTCCATAGACGTAATGTAACGGAATTATTTTTACTGTCCCTGTAAAGTAACTATAAGTGCTATGCACACCCTGTTCCATATTAAGCTTCTTCTAATGCACCTTAGTAATATATATAAATTACAATGTGTTTAAAATAGTGAAACATTATTTAAATAAACCGCAAATGATTTTTCCCCATAGACCGCAATGTAACGGAATTCTTTTGAGTGTCCCTGTAAAAAAAGTATAAGTGCTACACACTTCCGTTGAAATAGGGAACATGCTATAGATAACGACAATAACATATAAAAATTGCAGAGCAATCCGAGCATATTTACGGGAGTTAGAGCACGGACAGACGGCAGACGGCCAGACGGCAGACGGCCAGACGGCCAGACGGCCAGACGGCCAGACGGCAGACGGCCAGACAAACCGAAGTCATAAGCACTTTTCAACTAGGTTGGAAAGTGCTAAAAAGACTGACCTTTTTAAATCAACTTTAACTTATAGGATTTATTTTCATAGAACAAACTTTTTAAGATCCATACAAAAACTGAAACTTTTGAGTGTTGCCAAATTTGAAAAGCAAAATTACAAAAAATTGTGAATTGGATAAATATAATACAACGTACGGATAAAAACTATAAATTATGCCACAACAAATCTACTTTTGTTGAATCTTTTAAAAGTTCCATTGTTTCAGTTTCACAGCGGTTTGGTATATTTTGATGAGCGTTTACTGGCGCATAATTAAATACATTGTTGTTTCAACTCCCATACAAATGTACGAGTTACAGAAAATATTTTGCGATTTATCACTTGTAGCACACTAGTTTGAAACTGCCTTTAAAATACCCAATTATCTATATTGTATTATACAATACAGTTGTATATAAATGCTTCTGAAATTGTCTTTTAATATTTCTACTACATAATATTAACTATAGAGTGACCATATAGAAAGTAAGAAAGAAAGGGGTTACTCCGAATAGTATTATAGGCGACATTGTCAGCGCAGCTTATTTACCTTTTACGGATCGTAAAAATTAAGACACATTCAGCATAAGCACCGAAATCAGTAAGTCGCGCAGTTATCAAAACTGTAGTATACAGCCCGTTTATGGCACACATTATCCAAGACGATTAGGTGAGAATAATGATAAAATTTCTAATCTTCCGTAATCGAGTCCACTGCCAAGGTTAGCGTGCAATAAAAAATACTAGATGGAACCCGTCAAAACTTGACGGAAAAAAATATTATATCAATATCATTAAAATAAGCTTCTTTATTATTTAAGAATAGTGCAAATGAAACAGTCTTTCAAATATTTTATTTTAAAAGTTTTTTCCTCAGTGAAATACAGTGCGATTTCCAATGCAAACTCCAAACAAACAATCCGTAAACAACTGTGTAATGCAAATCAGTTTGACATTACCGCCATATTCTCTACGGCAAGAAAAAAAATTTCATGGACCTATGAAGTATCATACAAATAGTATATTCCTACGTTCATCTCATATTCAGTAAATAAAAGAACATAGTAAATAAAGCACACATCTGCCCCTACCCCCCTGTGATAATGCAACCGAATGAGCTCCTATGAGCATGTGCATTGCATCTGCCCAAAAGCACCGTCGAGATTCGACGTTAAAAAAAGTTTTAAAATGTTTAAATTAAAAATTTTTAAATTTCTTCTTTAATCATTGTTCATTTCAAATCCATATCTTCTAAAACGCATCCATTGTTTTAAGGTAATCAGACGAAGAATTTTTTTTTTACAATAATAAATCAATCTTCAGATGAGGCAGATTTTTAATGTTTTCAAGTGTAATTTATTTGTAAAGTTTTCTCCGTCCCTTTACATAATCAGGATGATTATCCCTTTTCCATCAGAGTCGGGGATCTTTTACCTCTTGTACAGTTAAATACCCAATAGATCTTTTTAAAAAATACAATTCGTAGCATATTCTGATGCAACATATGCATTAGCGGATTCAACATATCGATTTTATGTTAAAACAAAAACTCAAAATAGTTTTTTTTCTTTTTTGCAGATTTTAGTTTAGCGCCAAAATGCTCTATCTTATGGTTAATCTGATCTTATGATTTATCAGGATTTATTATTTTTTTTTCACTTTTTATGATGGTTAGAAAAATCTATTTTCAATTGTGGCAACTTTCCCAGGGGCTATTTTACATTATTGAAGCAAACTGATGGTCATTGCTAAGATAGAAATGAAAAACATTTCATGCTTGAAAATTATTTAAAAAGTCGTTAAATTAAGCGGCAGTTTTCAAATAAATTTCAATCGAAAGCCAATTTTTTCTTTCTAATTCATGATGTAAGAATTACAATTATAAAATGTAGTAAAAAATTTAAATTTGTAGTATTTAGAAGTGATGTAAGCGCGATGAAAGCTAAAGCGATAGCGCCTTTTGTTGTCATAACCGTTATACATTTCTAAAAATTGCCACTGTGTTTTCACTGGCGTCCAAAAGTAGACTACCATTTTTGACATCGAAAGAGAAATTCACAGTGAAAGAAATATGACTTTGCCGCTAATATGGAACTGTTAAATGAACTCATAATAAACCTACCAAAATCTATATATTTAAAACGCTAAGCGATTTCTTTTGACAATCCGTGAGAACAAACTACCGCATCAAATTACATCATTCTTTTTTTAAATGAAAGATATTTGGACACAGATTTGTTATCGTGCATTCGTTTGTTCGAAAATTTAATTAATTAGCCGTAATTTTCAATTAAATTTTTACTTCTGCTAATGACGTCATAATCGGATAACGCCCACTGTTGCGAGGCACAAAGTTTATTCTCTAAACTCTATGGTTGCGAAGATAAAAGAGGAATAATAAATATTAAAAGCACGTGTAATTTAGGCCGAATTTTTTAATTTGCAAGTTAAATTTCGGTAAAAATATTTATCCGCGTGTTTTATAAGCGAATAAAAATTCATATTTATTTTAACGTCACGGGAATATTGTCTATTGGGTTTATTTTATCATTACGCATTATAACTTTGTTGATGCCATTTTTTCATTACAGTTAAATACAAAATATATTTTTATTTCTATACATGGTATTTAAGCATTAAAGTAACATATATAAAGTGCATGTGAAAAGTTTGCGCTGGTGAAAATGACATAATGCTTAGCTTGAAATGCATTTTAACAGTGATAAAACTAAAGAGAAAAATGTATGTGATTGTGTCAACATGTCAACATGTGTAATTTTAACTGATTTTTTCCATTCTTAATTATAAAGTTTAGAATTGGAGCCGTCATTGATTGCTTCATCTTGATTGCATATGTTGATTACATGTTACCAATTACCCTTTTTTTTAATTATAGGTTAGAAAATTTCCTATTTTAATTTAAAAAAATCACAAAAGAAAAGGATTTCTGGAAATTTGAAATTATTAAAAATAGTGTTATGGATTAAAAAAAAAACTTGAAAAAATGATTGTATTCTTAGCTAGAATAAACAATGTAAGACTAATATTTCATAGGAATTATTTTGGTTGGTTTATTATAAGTTCATTTAACAGTTCCTTATTAGCGCAAAGTCCTATTCCTTTCACTGTGAATTTCTCTTTCGATGTCGAAAATAGTTTTCTACTTTTGGACGCCAGCCAAAATACAGTGGCAATTCTTAAAAATGTAGAACGGTTGTGACAACAAACGGCGCTATCCCTTTAGCTTTCATCGGATTTATATCACTTCTAAATACTACAAATCTCTATTTTTTACTACATTTTACAATTTTAATTCTTACATCATCAATTAGAAAAAAAAATAGCCTTCAAAGGAAATTTATTTGAAAACTGTCGCTTAATTTAACGATTTTTTAAATAATTTTCAAGCATGAAAAGTTTTTCAATTATTTCTTATGAATGACCGCCAGTTTGCTTCATTAATGTAAAATAGCACCCTGGGAAAGTTGCCACAATTGAAAGTAGATTTAGGAATTGCATTTTTTTGCATGTACAAATAAATTACACTTGAAAACATTAAAAATTTCCCTCATCTGCAGATTGATTTATTACTATAAAAAAATTCTTCAGCTTTACATAAAAATTGATTAGCTTAAAATAATGGATGCGTTTTAGAAGATATGGATTTGTAACGAACAATGATTAAAGAGGACATTTTAAAACTTTTAATTTAAACATTTTAAAACTTTTTTAACATCGAATTTCGACGGTGCTTTTGGGCAGGTGCAATGCACATGCACATAGGAGTTCATTCGGTTGCATTATCACAGTGGGAGGGGCGAGATGTGTGATTTATTTACTATGTTCTTTTATTTACTGAATATGAGATGAACGTAGGAATATACTTTTTGTATGATATTTCATAGGTCCATGAAATTTTTTCTTGCTGTGGGGAATTTGGCGGTAATGTGAAACGGATTTGCATTGCACAGTTGTTTACGGATTGTTTGTTTGGAGTTTGCACCGGAAATAGTACTGTATTTGACTGGGGGGAAAACTTTTAAAATATAATATTTGAAAAACTGTTTCATACGCACCCCTTCTAAGAAGCTTATTTTACTGATATTGTTATAGCATTTTTTTCCGTCAAGTTTTGACGGGTTCCATCTAGTAATTCCTATAAAATATTAGCCTTGCACTGTTTATTCTAGCTAAAAATACAATCATTATTTCAAGTTCTTTTTTTCAACCATAGCACTATTTTTAATAATTTTAATTTTCCTGAAAACCTTTACTTTTGGGAATTTTTTATATTAAAAAATGAAATCTTCTAACCTATAATTTTAAAAAAAAGTAATTGGTAACATGCAATCAAGATGAAGAAATCAATAAAGATTCCAATTCTAATCTTTATAATTAAGAATGGAAAAATCAGTTAAAATTGTTAATTATTGTATTTAACTGTAATGAAAAATGGCATCAACAAAGTTATAATGCATAATAATAGACGCTTTCATTCGTGACGTCACTCATGACGTTTTGCTTGGAAACTGACTCCAAACAAACGGTTGCTATGTTGTTTTTTCTATTATATTTTATATATGTAGCTATATCTTATAGCTATATCTCACGGTAAAGTGTTTCAATACATTATATGCAGCCGTAAATTTTTTTTTACGATTTATATTTAATAAGAAATGAAACATAGCAACCGTTTGTTTGGAGTATCCAACCAAAACGTCATCACTGACGTCACATTGAAAGCGTCTATAAAATAAACCCAATGAACAATATTCCCGTGACATCACAATAAATATGAATTTTTATTCTCTTATAAAACACGCGGATAAATATTTTTACCTAAATTTAACTTGCAAATTAAAAAATTCGGTCTAAAAGCCACGTGCTTTTAATAATATTTCTCTATTATCTCGCAACCACAGAGTTCAGAAAATAAACTATGTACCTCGCAACAGTGGGCGTTAATCCGATTGCCGACTTTATGACGTCATAAGCAGAAGAAAAAGTTTAATTGAAAATTACGGCTAATTAATTAAATTTTCGAACAAACGAATGCACGATAACAAATCTGTGTCCAAATGTCTTTCATTTAAAAAAGAATGATGTAATTTGATGCAGTAGTTTGTTCTCACGGATTGTCGAAAGAAATCGCTTAACGTTTTAAATATATAGATATTAGCAACAATATGGTTTAATATAAATATAGATATCATTAAAGGCTTTAAAGACAATAGATGAGAATAATGATAAATTTTCTAATCTTCCGTAATCAAGTCTACTGCCAAGATTAGCGTGAAATAAAAAATATATTAGCAACAATATGGTTTAATATAAATATAGATATCATTAAAGGCTTTTAAGACATTAGATGAGAATAATGATAAATTTTCTAATCTTCGATACTCGAGTCTACTGCCAAGGTTAGCGTGAAATAAAAAAGATATTAGCAACAATATGGTTTAATGTAAATATGGATAGCACTAAAGTAATAAATAAATAAATGAACTTTTTAACCAAAAAAAAAAAGAACCGACTTCAAAAACTACTAAAAAGCGAAAAATAAACTTTTCAACCAAAAATAGAACAGACTTCAAAAATACAAAAAAGCGAAAAATATTTTTTTTAATCAAAAATAGAACCGACTTCAAAAATTACTACAAAGGAAAAAATAATTTATTTTAGATAATAGTTAGTAATAAATTAATTTAAGAGCATTGTATTTACCATGCATATTATTATATTTATGTACATTAATTTGTTTTTTTGGAGTCAGTGCCAACCAAGCCATGTACAAAATTCAAAACAAAATATCCAATGTAAATCGTAACACGCGTATAAATTATATCTACATAAATACGAGACAATTAAAAAAAATACACATAACTCTTCAAATGGTAGAAAATACAATGATTTAAATGATTAACTAATTTCCAAAACAATGTTTGTCGACATATATAGTTGCTAATCTCATTTGAAAATGCACATTTATAACATCAGATGAAATGTTTAAAAATGGTAACATGGCTTTAATTTGGCTTGGCTGGCACCGACTCCAAAAAATAAAAAATTAATGTACATAAATATAATAATATGCATGGTAAATACAATGCTCTGAATTTAATTTATTATTAACTATTATCTAAAAAAAAATATTTTTTACTTTGTAGTAGTTTTTGAAGTCGGTTCTATTTTTGGTTAAAAAATTTATTTAGTTTAAATAAACCGTTTAAATACATTAAAAAATAAGTTAAGCAAACCAGAATAAAAACATGCGTTTACATACATTGCTTCAGTGCTCTTTTCTCTTCAAATATTTAACTTTAAAATCTGTGAAACGTCTAGTATTGGAATAGTTACTAATTTATATCGCTTTGATATCGTTTTGAAAACTTATTTGACTACAAATCGTGTAATCGCATTTCTCAGATTTCTCTTGTGAGCTCTGTCTTATTTATTTGTCTAGAAGATATATTTTCCGATATGACGCAAATCCAAATAGTGATATTTGGTAAACTTAATTTAATAAAATGTCAATACCTTACGGAATTACTATTTTATCAAAAGAAATACAGTTCGTCAATATTATGTGACATATCACCTCAGTTTAGGTAGTAATTTTGAGTTAATTTCTATACACCTGAATTTATAGGAATGTCGATTGATGGAATTTCAAAGAAATAGTTAACGCTGAAAATTGTATAAAAGTAGTTTACTAATAATTATTTGTTCTACCCTTTTTCACAGACTTTATTTTATTTTTCAACACATAAACAAGTAGTGTACATGTCTAATAGTCTTAAAAAATACTTTCAAAACTACACAAAACCAGTCAATCTGTTAAAAAAATTTTAAACAGTAAAAATATTTTCACCTGTCACTCTCAGGCATCTTCATTCACTGATGTTATGTTTCTGCTTCATCAGTTAATCTGTTGAAATCATTTTGCTTTTTCTTATTAGCATATGGCCCCATCTGTTATTGCGTGAGTCATATCGTTACATGTTTCTGAATTTGATGTACATATTGACAAGTGAAAATATTTTTACTGTTTTAAGAATTTTTAACAGATTGACTGGTTTTGTGTAGTTTGAAATTATTTTTTTAAGACTTTTAGACATGTACGCTGCTTGTTTTTTGTGTTAAAAAACAAAATAATGTCGGTGAAAAGGGGTAGTACAAAGAATTATTATGTTAAAAATGAAATTATGAACGATCATAGATAAAAAAAACTAGTTTACTAATTTTCACGAAGACTTTAAAACTGCTAATATGCCTTTTAATACTATATTTTTTGTACAAACAAAGAAGATTTTATAAAGAAATGACTTCTTAAAAATTCAAATGGTTTATGTGTTCTGCTTTGACATTGAAAACAAAAGGATGAAACTCCTCTTATGATCACAAAAGGTTTTCAGATATAATAAATCCTTTAAAAAATTAATAACCAATAAATTTATTAAATAAAAGTCAGTAAACAAGTTGATTTAGGTATTTATATTGATTTCCAATTTCATATTGGTCAAGGTATATACAGGTATATATTGTATTGAAAAACGTTTATTTCAGAAAAAATAATAAATCGCCCCAATAAATGTCAAATAATGGATCTTCGTTATTTTTATTATTTTCCCGCTTCCATTGTTTCATATTTATTTATCAGAAGATTGATTACCTTAGAAGGAAGAATTGTTTAAACATGAAAAATCGATGTTTTTAGTCTTAAAACTCTAACTGAAATATTTATTATTTATTTCTTTTTTAATGCAACATTTCAAATCACAATGTTCCAATCATATTTATTCAAAATATATAGTATATAAGAAATAATTATAATCATAATATTAGATACATCAATATTGTCGAGAAAAATAATAAACATAAAGCAATAAAGGGAAATGGAACATTTGATTCTAGTATTTCTCTTTATCAATTTGCAATAATTTGTAATACTTCTAAGATATTTTGTTAATATAAATCCCTCTTTTTTGTAAAAGAAACAAAATATATATTAAAAAATCTGTAGATTATATACAACAAAAATACATAGTAAGATATGATGTTTAAAAAATAATAATAATAAATGGAAATAAAAAATGTTGCAAATTTTTTATTCCCATGACAATTTAACACTCAAATACGGTATTAGCTTAACCACTTAATAGTTTTGCTCGGGCAAGACGTACAGAGATAACTACAATATACGGTTTAATATTTGTCAGCCATTTTTTGATTACATAAAGCAAATATTTTGTAACGAAAAAAATGGTGTTTGGTCCAAGTTTTCAGTTTACTATGCAAAAAAAAAAATAAAAAAAAATAATAATAATAATAATAACGAAACTGTTATGAGGTTAAGGGGGCCAGAAATGATGGAAATGACAAACAATGTATTGGATCCAATAGAGATAAGTAGGTATCTGTTTCCTTATTAGTATTATCTAACATGTGTGACATTTTAAGAATGTCACACAGTAGAGAATAAGAAAATTGATAAACTTGAGATCATACAAGCCGTAAAACTTAGACTGCAGGTACCAGCTTAGGCAAAACTATACATTCAATTATCTTGAAGCTATGTTTTTCAGGGGTTTTGCCAAGTTTAGATTTTTTTTATTTTTTTTATTTTTTTATTTTTTTTATTTTTTTTTAATAAAGGAAATTGAATTATCTTCAAACTAAACCTGGAAAAAAAAGGACTATTTTTTTCAAATTATAACAAAAAATAAGATAAAGTTGTATGATATTTTTAATATTTATATATATATATATTTTTTCTGGTACCATCCAGAGACAACATAAGAAATAGTATAAAAAAATAACTATTCAAAAATATGTATCACAGACTGCAAAACTAGTTTTGTAATAGTAATTTTGTCGTACGATATTAAAACATTTGTTAATGTATTTTTACAATTTACCAATTTCTTTCTTTCTTTCTTTTTTTTTTAAATACAACAAAAAAAAAAAAAAAAAAAAAAAAAAAAGGTGACAGTCTAATTACAGAGTGCATACTCCACGATGAAACCTCAATCAATCTTCATCATTTTAAACCTTTCTGGTCTCCTTAACACAAGTGGCAAGTAAGTCTTCACTGTTAACTGCATACTGTTTTAATAAAATATTTTATGTTATTTTATTTTATTTGAATTAGCTTAGAAGGTTTGTAAATACTTTACGGGTAAATTGGTGAAACAAACAGTTACATCGTGCTTATTTCACAGTCAATTAAACTATTTTTTAGCTAAAAATAGTTCAATTATCCACAATGCAAAGATACATGTTTAAATCAAACCAAACTTTACGTTATTATATACCTTTATCTATACTGAGTATTAATGTCATATTATTGATTATTAATGAAATATTTCTTTTTTTAATTTTACTTCAAAGCAACAGTTTATTTTTATTTTATTTTTTTTCATTATATTGAATGTTAGACATCGAAGTATACCAATCTCAGATCAAAATTGCAATTATGTTCGAGTATCATTAATGAAACGGGAAAAAACGAAGGTCCACATATATGGACCTAAGGCGTGATGATAGGATACAATGTTTTCTAAAATAATGGAGATATTTTTTTAATTCTCATCAACAGTTTATGAAACCTGTATATAAATCATTCTCCATAATTGTAATTTTTAATACTGAGACATTATGAAAGATAAAGTTTGTACAAAAATGATTTTAGATTGTTAAAATTTTAAAAACATTTATATCTTCGATCGCGTTGTTAAAACAGCGATTAATCAATCAATCTATCAAATCATCTTGTACACAACTAAAAGAAAACTATCATGAAATACATTGAACAAAACTCCAGGACGTAATTAAATCACCTACAAAAATATTGTTTATGTGAGTGAACACATAATGGAGAATCTGCTTGTTAAGAACAACATGGGTTCTTATCCCAAATTACGTGGGGCCATTTTTGTTTGCTTTTATTTTTTATGAGTTCACCTGATAACACAGCCTGTGACACTGATTACATATTTACTACAATGCCAGTAATTCTACGTCATTTACAAATGGTACAGAAACAATATGATTGTCATTACAAGACAAAAATTAAATGGTGTGCGATATTTGAAAAATTTTATGTTCAGTTAACTGCGCTCATATTGCTCAATATCGTACAGCTCTTCATTTTCCTTATTTTAGAAAAGCAATTTTGTTTATTCCATCATTATTAAAAAAAGAACATTATTTAAAAATGTATATTATGCATAGAACATAATAACTTATCTGTAGCACATAAAAAAGTAAGATATATAGCAATTAGCAAAATACGATACACATGAGTTGCACATACACCTAATTCTGTTCTTTCAAAATTATACGTTTAAAGATTTATGGATATTGTTACTGCTATTTATATATTAATAAAAGAACCATGTTTTATTGTGCGTGTGTCTCTATACCTGTCCGTTAGCGATGAATAGAGAAATATATCACATAGATATCTGTAAATTTGGTTTCGAATAGATATAGACAAGTCCGAATGCACCTGAAGATAATATTTCGGATTTTTGGATTAGATTATTTTAGTATTATACATTGAAAGGGGTGATTCCCCGATTTTCCAAGTTTACCGGCGATTTTGACTCACTCATAAATGTAATCCAATTTCAATCCTTTTTTCCAGATATAGTAAATTTCGTGTTCTTTTCAATAAAGTTCAGTAAAGCTCCTCTTTTGAATAAAGGAATTTGTACAGCTATTTTTGAATTGTTCGCAATTTTTTCTTTAACTTGTCCATTTTTCTTTAAAAAGAGCTTTTTTTAAAAAAATATTGTTTTTATATTTTATTCATCCAATCGTATATTTTGTTCTTCTGTGTGGTGCAGACTTTCCGAAGTCGATTAATCAAAATCAAAATAAATGATACAGATTTTCTAAATAACTATTAAATAAGTTGTTAGGTCGTCAATTGTCATTTTGGAAAGCATCAAAGAACGAGAAGAAAAAGTTGCAGCGTTTTGTTTTTTACGTAACCACTCTTTGTCAGCTCAAATCATTACTATGACGACACACGTGACCTTGCGGTCGGGAGCTTTTCTTTTAATATTTGGGGCGTAGAAAAAGGTCAGGTAAGTTTGGATAAACCGACTAACTAGCGAGATGGGGATATATTTAAAGTGTTATTGGAAAAGATAAGATTATTATCCCGGGATTTCATAAAATTACGTATATTTGTTTACGTAAATAGTCTACGTATATTTTATCTCTACGTATGTCTAAACAGGGTAACTTTAATTATAACCACCCTGTATATTTCATATTATATTAAAGAAACTGCAATGACTTGTTTACACAGAAAATAGACATTACATGGAAAAATTTTTACATAAAAGGATTCATTACACATGCATACAACATTGTATGAGTGTGTAATAAAATATTGTCTGACATTTTTATGCACTTCTTTGTGCCAAAAAGGTTAGTGATAAAGAATGAAATTGACAATAATTAATCAATTATTAAAGAAAAAATAAAGAATAAAAGACAGTTTTTTATATCTATGTATGAGTATTTCTAAAGGAAAATGTAATAAATGTACACATTAATGGACAAAACTTTAGATATTCATTAAATTGTTTACGGTTTCATTATAATTATTTATGCGCATTTTTGAAGAAACAATGAAATGTATTCAAACATTAAACAGTCAAAAATTATATATTTATTCGTATATTTATTGATATAAACATATTCGTATACATTCGCATATAAACATAATTCATATGTATTCATATGTACACATATTCATATTATTCATATATTTATTCATGTAAAGTTCAAATGTGTGTGTGTGTGTGTGTTCATATTTATCTCTTCTTTTTCAATAATACTCGTGTGAAAGACAAATGTTGTGGAAATTAAAAATATTTAAAAGCTCTTTATAAAAAAGAACATTTTTTTAAAACTAAACTTTTACTGCTCTCATTAGCTTTAAAACATCAATATGAAAATTTCAGTTTTCCCTTCGGTAAATGAAATATTCCTATTTTTAGAAAAGAAAACTGTTTTGAACAGAATATGCAAAGAAGAATTTTCTTAGAGAAACATTTTTCAAGTCAATTCAAAAGCAATCTAATTTTTAAAGAGATTTCGAAGAAATCAACAAAGTTCTTTGTACTTTTCAGCTTCCATCACACATTCATTTTAAATAACGGCCAGGAATTACAAAAAATACTATCGTCAATGTTGTTTTTTACTCATGTATTCCGAAGTCATTTTAAATATTTCTTCTGTTAATTTCGGTAAAATTTGAACAAAAAATAAAAGCTTTGAAAGGTAAATTTTTCTATCCTCATGTTTGATGGCATAAATTATTTATTTATAGATAGCTTAAATATTAGATAGGGTGCATAATGTATTTCTACACTGTTAAAAATTTGCAGCAATCTGTCCAGTCATTTGACCGTTTTTGTATAAAACGGTTACATAACCGTAATTTAACTATATTCTGACCATAAAATGAGCAATAATACTGTCTGAATATAGTTAATTTACGGTTATGTAACCGTTTTCTACAAAAACGGTCAAATGACTGGACAGTTTGCTGCAAATTTTTAACAGTGTAGGTATTTATAAAACTACTAAAAATTCTAAGAAAAATTTAGGAAAATTATAATTATGGTATTTTTAATCTATGTGCGGAGTGTAATGTTTATTGCTGTACATAAATTAAAAACCAAAACCATTATGATTTTTTGCTGTAAAATAGATTATTTGTTGAATTATAGTTTACTATGTGTAACATTTTTTGTCTGATAAATTTTATTTTATTGTAGCTACTTACTGAATTTTAATAACTAAAACTCGTTGTACTTACCTAAAATGAACCCTTTGACAATGAAGGCTGCCATTGAGAGTAATAAATAAACTTTATACTTTTAAAACGATGTCAGAATGTACTTAAATAATTTTTAATGAAAATCAGAAAAAATAAAAGTAAAAACGTAAGTTACCATATTTTACCGACGTGCACATCAAATATTATTTTAAACAAAATAGTTAGCAACATACGTTTATCATCACATTTCATGTCAATAAAACATGATAAACATACAATAGTATATAATAACGTGGCTATAGAAATGTTTAGAATAGGCTGATTGCACTAGTCGGTGACACTAGACCGGTGCGATATAAAACTACACACACAATGCAAAAAAAATAGAACCCTCAGTAATAAATGTTAAGTTTTGCAGCAATAGATGGTGCATTATGTGATAATCCAAAAACAGTATAAGTTAATAGAGAGGGGCATATTTTAAATTATTTTTGATATTTGTGTTGCTTCACTTTTGTTTCTTTTTCACAATTTAAGATGGGTTAAAATAAAGACGTAACAGACTGACAGAAAGTATTTGCTTTTGGTCGTTGAAAAAAGAACAACACTGGAGAAGTCCCTCCGTTTGTTGGTGTATTACACAGAATAGTAAAAATTAATAATTAAATAAATAAATAAAAGCGTGAATTTTAGAAAAATATATATTTAAAAAAAAAAATATATATATATATATTTTTAAATGTTTGCTTTAGTATTAATTGGAATGTGGTGTATTTAATTTTAACACAATGATTTGTGCATTTGCACAGATTTCGTGGTTTTTGTGTTGTTGTATAGTACGTACACTGTAAAAAATGACCAATGTTTCTTATTTTATGAAAATATGCTATAACCACGAACGAAAGTATAATATAAGCTTCTGAGTTATTCGAAATTCCGAATAGCGTGTTCCATTGTCTTTTGAATCCCCAGAAACCAATAGATTTCAAAAATTTAAAGAATTATTTATAAAAACAAAGTATTTTTCGCTGCCCGTATTTTTCAGAAACGTTTCCGAAGGGTTTTTATAGTGTATTAATAATTCTTTTCAGCCTGGAATACCTGTTTTTCGAATGCTATCAATTCTTAAGTAAACATTTTCAAGCTCAAAAAATATGTTTAACAGACAAACATGCAAAATTAACAGCATTAACAATAACATTAAAATTAAGATTATTTCTTTACTCTGTCATGTAAAAATTAACTTATGCGTCTGAAAACGTTTACTTGAGAATGGATGACATTCGAAAAACAGATATTCCAGGCTGAGGACACTATTTAATACACTATAAAAACCCTTCGGAACCGATTCTGAAGAATACGGGCAGCGAACAATACTTTGTTTTTCTAAATAATCCTTTAAATTTTGGAAATGTATTCTAGGGATGTTTCTAGGGATTCAAAAGACGATGGAACACGCTATTCGGAATTTCAGATAACTCAGAAGATTATATTATATTTTAGTTCGTGGTTATAGTATATTTTCATAAAATAAGAAACATTGGTCATTTTTTACAGTGTATAGCTTTGTCAGTATGTTTCACGAAATGCTACGATAATTTAAGGAATTAGGTCTTAGACTTATCACTTCTCAAAAAAGTAACATTTTCATGAGTATAACAGCACATAACAGTCGTTTCACATATTGATTGTTCTGTTAAAACATACATCCTATTCATAAACAAATAAAAACATAGTTTTGCTTAAATTGAAAGGAATTAATTTTAAAGAATTTCGTGAAAATTGAATTTTTGAGTATTAATCAAAGTATTGTCTACTCGGCATGGTGAATATGAATAAAAGTAACATTTTCACATGCTTGTATGGATTGCGATTTTAGTCTTCAGAAAGAAATAACATGTCTTAAAGGGTCACTTCATTGAAATTTCTCGATCGAGAAATCCCATGTTTAACCTACGGAAAAACTGTTAAGCGCGACTACTCATTACCTAATACAGATATTAAAATACGGTTTTCATCATCAGAAAGTACACGTCAGATACCAATGATGTGATAGTAAAATTGTCTCTTTAAATTTTAATTATTTTAAAAATTCCTATAAAATTTGCAATTTTTTACATGATGGAATTTTATCATCATCTTAAAAATACTTAATATTTACGGAGACATTTTTTTATAAACGCACATAGTCGGCAGCTGACGTCTATTTTCTGATGGGGAAACTCGTACTTTAGAAATTATATTAGTTAATGAGTAATCGCGATTCGAAATTTTCTCATAAATTAATATGGGATTTCGCGATCAGAGAGTTTTAGTGAAGCGGCCCCTTTGAATGAAAAACATAATAATCAAACTTGGAATACATATGAGTTCAAATGTCATTATTATTAAATTCCTACTATTAGCTCACACTCTCCATATATATATATCTTGTTGGAATTTTCAATCGTTAATAAAATATTTTCTATTCATCCATTCAAGTTCAAATAATTTTTTTTAACTTGTACTGGATGACAATTGATGTTAATACAGTTTTTTCAAATATTAATTCATTAATTAGATTTAATTAATTAATTTTAATTTTATATTTCATTTCTGTTCAAAAGTATAGACTCACTCCATATTTATAGTCTCACCTTCACACGTAAAAAGATAATGAGGCTGTTCACGGCCGAAGATCAGGCGGCTCGTGGGCGAAGGAGACTATAAATGTGGAGTGAGTCTATACTTTTGAACAGGAATGAAGTATAAAACTAAAATTAAATAATTAAATTAAATTAAATTATATTTGAAAAAACTGTATTATCGCTAACTGTAACATCGCTATGGCACTTTATTGTGAAGTTAGGTAATTTTTGAAATTCAATATTTGAAAAACGGCATAATCATTATATTTTAAATTTATATCAAGAATTTTTTTTTTCTTTTACCTTTCTAACGCAGTTTGTCTAAAAATTTTGTGAGAAATAATTTTCGAGCTATTAATTTTTGGTATTTTAGCTATTTATTTTTTATTTAATTTTTAATACATTTCAAAAATTTCTCTTATGTAAGATATTTAGCAGGATATAAATTTAGGGATAAATACCGTCAGTGGCGAAGCGTGTAGATCGCAGGAAAAAAAATTCTATTTGACCTAAGTAGGAATTGACTTTAAAAAAAAAGTTTCTATATTACTTGTTTTTATTAAAATAATAAATGTATTTTTTTTTTATTCTTTAAAATAATTTTTCGGTATTTCTGCAAAAAACAAACAATTTCTGTACTAATATCCTAATAATATTATAAATCCGATTGTGTGCAAATGTTAGGCTGAAGCCAGCGTCAAAATGGAGAATTTAATTATCCTGTATCTTTGCATATAGGTTAATTATAACCCGGAAATGAATATAAGCTGATTTTGGTTTATTTTATTCAAATATTTTTATTAATAATTCAAAATTTCGTTACTTTCATAGAGATAAAATGGACATTTTTTCTTTTAAAATTTAATTAATCATTTTACGTTGCTAAGCATTACCGTTGCCAATAAATACAAAACCTGGAATAATAATTTTTCCTCAACATTTATTTTTCAATTGAACAATTTCCACGTAAAAAATGAAAATTCAAAAGAATTCAAAAGATGATGAATTGCCATGATATTTGAAAGCAAATATGGAGTATTTTTTGTTATACATGAAGTATGAATATCAGTTACGTTGAGAAGACATTTTCTGTCAAAGACTGCGATATAATTAGGTAGAAAAATGAATAATAATTATATTTTTAAGAAAAGATTTCGCTTGGACCAAGGAACTGTGAAAAGGATCCTCCTTGGCTTGCGCAAATGTGACGTCATAAATAAAACCATGTATTTTCAAATATTCCTAATAATACAAGGAGCATGAATATCAGTATATAGTAGTATGAAAGTAGATGGGAAAGTAGAAAGACAAAATGGACGTAATATTTAAGATGAAAAACTGAATTTTTTTTTATCGATACTGAAATCGATTGAGCTTGAATATCAGTTACATACAGATGTGAGTTTTTGAAAGAAAATTAAAAACAATTATATAAATACAAAGGATATGAATTATCACTTTACTTCACGGCGTATTACTATTATTATTGTAAATTTTTAACGAAGTTTCTCTAAAAAGGGCAAGTAAATTACTCCATATTTGTGGATAGAAAAGGAGAAATAAAACGGATCAATATATTTTTTACGCCATTTTCTCATTAAAACTGAAAACAGAATTTATTTTCAATTTGGATAGATTGTGAAAATAAAATCTTGATTTCAGTAAATTATCTGAAAAATAAAAACATATTTTCACAAATTCAAACTTCACGAATCATTTTTTTCCACCAGAACAAAAATTATCTGTCAACATATTGTCTTTTAGAAAACAAAATGTGTTTCAGCTATACATTAAATCAAGGAGGTAGAATTGAATTTAAAGAAAAAGCATATAATATTTCCAATTAATTATTTTTGAAGGACGGTTGTTAAAATGTTTCACAAAAGCGTTAAAAATAAAGTGGTGTATCAGATAAAATTGACATTTGTTTTTACCCAATTCGTCGATTTCCATGATTTTATTTGGCTCTCCATTTTGAATTGGTTGCATTTTCATTTTCGCGATTATTTGGTACAAATTTTCACTTTTTTAAGACTGAGTTATGTCAAGGTCCCTATAACAAACAAATTCCGTATTGTTTCCTATGAAATGTGATAAAGAGTTAGTTAATTATTTACGTTTTTAATTATCTGGAGTGAAGTATTTTGCTTAATTAATGCATTAATTCTTCTTTAATTTTTCCGTGAACAAAGTCACGGGTAACAGCTAGTATATATATATTTTAATTAAGGTAAACATTTGTTTTTATATTATGTCGTACCTATCTCACATCATGTCAGTATTTTACCAGATTATGAGAAATATTTTTTAATATTTTTATATATAGTATAAATACCATCTTCACATAAGTGTGAGCCCACGATTATCATATCCACAAACATGACAGTTTTGTCGTATGTATTTATGTAAGACACTAAATATTAGACTGAAACAAATTATGTTTGTTACGTTTTATATAATTAATAGTACATATTATTCTTGTTAATTCTAATGTTTTACATTATTTTAAATTATTAGCTGCCTTTATCCTGTCTACTCACGCTGCAATCTTTAAGTTAATTAGTTTCCACAGTTATTAAAAAAAGAGGGCGTACACAATTCGAAGCAGTGCCCACCTCCCCCAATGAATTTCAAGATTGTAGTTTTGGATCATTTAAAGGTAAATAGACGGGCTTTTTTCTCTTCGGATTTAATTAATTCGGCCTTTTATTTAAGGAACTTCCTCTATATAGACTAGGAATCTATAAATGCTTTTTTAAGCGAAAATTCGGAAAATTGATATTTTCGACGTTCTCCATCAAAATGAAGGTTATCAACCGTCCTTAAGATACATGTTGCAGGTCTCTTTTGGGACGTGGTCCACCGTTGTAAAATAATACAAAATTCCTTTTAGTATGCAAGAAATATTAAATAAGAAAGAAAAATCATGCGTCAAGCATAGATTAGGAATCACATATCACATTTGAGAACGAGATTTCATCAATTACCGACCACTTCCACCAGATAAGTACTCATATTCTTTTGTGTACCCTTGTATTCGATCTATAGGTTTGTATATATTGTACAGATCGTACTAAAATTTAATTTAGTAAAAGGACGCATAATATAGTTGAAAAGTCCCCTTCACCGATTTCCATTAATAAGCGGAATTGAGCTCGAATTCTTTTGTAGAACTCTAAATATTACTTACATATTTTTATACACTCCACATATTAAGATAAAATTAACTTTGAACTAAAGCACACTTAAAACTACTGGAATCACACTTCCATATATTATCATGTCTAGGCGGCGACGTATCCAGTTCTTTGCATGGCCTTGTATATATTATCCTATTTATATTTTAAAAACATCTATTAATACAATAAATATTGTTCAACTTAAAAAAAAATCATAACTCAATAAAAAACCACCTCTAAACAAGTAATTCTCATGCTAAGTAATGCTTATGAATGATTTTGTATTTTAAGTTAATTCAAAGCATTACTTTTTTTATAATAATCTTTTATGTAACTAAAAAGTAATGATGCACTAACACAATTTTTTACAATTTTATTATAATATTCATGGATACCATTTTTTAAAAATTAAGTCTATAGCTTTCTTTTTTATTATTCATTTTTTATATGTTATGGGGAAAAAAATAAGGTTTTCTGTGCTAAACCGGGCTCAAAATTGAAAATTTATGGAATAAGTACACATAAAATTTACATGTCTATAACTCTGTTTTGTAAATGTAATTTATTTTTGAATATTTATGAATATCACAATCTTTCCTTATTTTGAAAATTTTTTTTCTGTATTTGTACCTTTTATGCACGTGTTACAAACAGAAAATATTTGCATTCTGAATCCACAAGCTCCATTTTTTTCTTTAAGTGTTTTGTTAAGAAATAAAGTTAGCTTGAAATTTAAAATGAAATCACGTACTTTATACTTTGGTTATATGCTTTACATTAATTTTTTACAACTGAGATATTTTATTTTCGTAGCCTTAGATTTTTTTTTAATTATTTAGTTGAACAAAATATTTTACTATGGATGGAGAATTCAATTGGGAATATACTTGTCAAATGTTCTGAAAGCTTTTTTCAAAATCGAAAGTTTATGATATCTGTCATATTTTAATATGAAATATTTATGATTTATGGATAAAATAAACCAGTATTTACTTTTTTGTAACTTTAAATAAGATTCGTTGAAAGTTGAAAATTATAAATGTTTGTAAGAAAATATATTAAATATTTTTTCCTTGTTCACAGATAAAGTAATAAATATTAGTGGTGCAATTATTTCACTTTAATTTACCTAGTGAATAATATTTTTTTTTCGCAGTGATAATTTAAAAAAAATGCATATTTTGAAATGGTGTATTTCCTAATTTTATAAAAGTTCAATATGTTTAGTCCATACACAATATGGTTGCATATTATTATTTATGCATGTATTGTTCAACTTTTACTATTATATATATATTTTTTTAATTTTTAGTTAATGACAATTATTTAAAATATTTTTTACTATTATATATTATACTTTTAATATTATATATATATATTTTTAATTTTTAGTTAATGACAATTATTTAAAATATTTTTTATTAAACTATTAGCATGAATTATTAATACAACAAAATTTAGATTATTTTTGTTTAAGCTTAAAATTGTATAGCGGAAAGTAAAACGTCGTACACAAAATATTTAGTTCTTTAGATGCGGTTACAAATTTCAATTACTAAATGATTTATTATAATAATAACATGTTATAATAAACTTGTAAATATATATAGATAAAATACTTAAATAGTTGCATACATTGTTTACTTCAAGTAATAACACATTTTATTTCTAAATTTCAGTCTGTATTATACATGAATATCTGAATTAAGTACGCTTCTATTATCCTGTTTCTACTCAGATGCTGACAGTTAAACAAATAGTTCTCTATGATATTAATGCTTAACTATTTGCTCCAAAAGAGTTTTCAATCGCAAACCGTAGGATCTGAAGCTGCCAACTAAACTTCTGTTTACATTTATCACTTGCGATAACAAAACTCCCACTTTACTTAAATGTGTTTGCATTTCGATGCTCTATTTGCATTACCTCGAATGAGATGCTGTTTCGTACAATTCAAAGAGTACTTTTCAAATGCTAAAGTAATTGTCAAACAAATTTCATCACTTTTAGCAGAACCGAAATTGTAAATTTTGTAAAATAAATCACGTTAGATGGAAGTGGACAAAGCATTGCGGGAACCTTATTATTGAAAGTGTTATTAACTAGGCATGTACTTTGTAAGTACATTTTTCTTTAAACTTATGGAACTTTGTTCCTCGAGTAGGATATTTTCTAATCAATGATCAATCATTTTGAAGAGAATATGTCATAAATTTATAACTTGTTTAATATTTTTGCTATTTGTCGCAGTTTAACTATTACTTATATTAAATGTTTTAAGTTTTGAGTTTATTTCCAAATATAGATTATTTAGTTACATTTATTTTAGTTTTCTGTTTTTATCACTGACAGATAATTTATGTTAACGAAACTACATTTTAACACAAATATAATTTTCTATACATATTGTCTATAATTATTTCTTTCTTGAAATATTTTGGACCTGGACTAGACGAAAGCGATTCGCATCATGTTGACGGAGCCGTGTTTCGAAATCGGCGGCAGTTGTCAGTAATATCATCTTTTAGGTAGCGCAGCTACTGCGAGGGCATATTTATGGTTTATATGTTTATGTAAATTACAGTGCATATAAAATCTGAACATTGATTGGTATGACACTGGTTTAACTAACGACGGCTTCAAAAATTTCCTTCAAGAACTGGAAAGAGTTGTAGGCTTTTGATGTGAGAGTCAGGTGCAAAGCCGAAAATCACCGTCAGCAAAACTCATGTTTTAAACTAGCTTGTTGGGGCTATGAATGCAATGCAGATGCAGGCGTGGTTGTGTATCTTATTTCTTCACTTATCACCGTTTCCAAAATAAATTTCAGTGCTATATGCTCTGAGAAAGGGACTTTACGCAGACTCCACAGAAAATATAGCCTATTTTTCCGTTACTAGGAAGGTATTTTGGGGCATTCTTTCAGGCCTCGAAATAAGAAAATATTTTCCTTTTTAGGGTTCTGCACATAAAAATAAAAACGGAACCAGTATAAAATCCCTCATATGTCTTTCTGTCTGTCTGTCTGTCCGTCTGTCAGCGCTGTTTTTACATAAACTATGAAACGTTGATAGTTATTGTTTATGTATAGCAAATAGAGAGTTATAAAGTCTATTGACCTAAATATTTGTAGATTATTAGCCATTCACAGATATTTTTATGAAAAAATTAGGGAGCTAATAATTTTACTTAAAAAATATTTTTTTTTTGTTTAGTATATCGTGAAAGATCTTGAAACACAGAACTCAAAAACATATTTATTTTATTTTTAGGTATTATGTTTTGAAAAATATCGTCGAATATGTTGCAAAAATATGTCATCCCACTATATTTCCAAATCTACTGAAACTAAAGTTATGAAAAATTTAGGGGTAGGAGGAGTTTATTTAAACCTTGTAAAAAACTACAGCGACTAATCTAGATCGCACAGATTTTGAGAAAATCGTATTTCTCCGTTACATACAAACTTTACTTTGCAGGCACTCAGCGAGAATATTCACGGTCGCTCGATGTACCTATCGACCGGAAATTATCCAAGGATTGTTGATAAAGATTTTCAAGAAAGCTTGTCGCAATTAGCCGAGATAATAATTAAAACCTATCTAGAAAAACAAACATGGTACGGACGAAGGCGACGTTACAACTCTGCGACCTCCCATCAAATCGCGAGTAGCTTAATTCCAAGTTTAAACTTTGTACAAGGACTTTGTTTTAGGTAAAACGAATCATAGTGATACATAGTAAACGTTTTTGTACCAAATAAATTAAATTATTGAAGACAATTATTTAAAAATAATTCATAGCATAATTGCAAAGCATTAAGAGTCAGTAGTTTTGGTACTACAATCGCTAGTAACCCCATAAGTAATTCATTTATAAAGAAAAAACTTTTGTATTACAAATCACTTCAATATAATCACGCCTACAAGTATAATGTTTTTATGATTAAAAATGAATAAGAAATTTTCATGTTTTTTTTTTAATTGGCTTAAATTTCTACTGTTACGTCAAGTATGATTGACTGGTGACTTCTCGTTCTCAATCGTCTTTTCGAAGAGTGGTTGGCACTCAGACAAGTTTAAACTTTGTACAATGACTTTGTCTTAGAGTGAGAAATATCTACAAAAACAAGTTTTCAAAAGTAAAAAAAGCCAAGCGTAAAAAAAAAAAAAAAAAAAAAAAAAAAAAAAGTTGTGGCTAAAAAAATGGTGTGATATCAAATTTCCAAGCTATTATATTATTTATTTAACTTTTTTCCATTAAATAAGTTATCATATATATAAGTCGAGTGCCTACGTATATGTTAATAGAAATCGTTTTCTCCTGCACTAAATACATCCTAACGAGTTTCTGAAAATGCAATTTTTTTCAAATTATGCATGATGGGCTTGGCGGCCATCTTTGCATATTATTCACAAAATTCTAAACACTCAAATCTGTAGTTAAAATCCGAAGTTCAAAATTGTTATTTAAGCAAATGTTTTAAGCGTTTCATTTATAGACTTGTATGCTCTGAAAATTGTGTCTTAAGATAATGATGACTTATCTTAAAGATTCATCTCATGATTTATTTTTTAGAGTAATTAATAATTTCAAACTAGTAAAAATCAATTTCTCAAAATATCAATCTTATCTAATTTATCTGTCCGTAGTTAAAATCTGAAGTTCGAAATTGTTATAAACATATTACAGTGCAAACATATTACGCTTTTACTTTAGAAATTTGGATGCTTAGAAATATGGAAAGATGGCCGCCAAGCCCATCATGCATAATTTGAAAAAAATTGCATTTTCAGAAACTCGTTAGAATGTATTTAGTACAGGAGAAAACGATTTCTATTAACATATACGTAGGCACTCGACTTATATAAATAATAACTTATTTAATGGAAAAAAGTTAAATAAGTAATATAATAGCTTGGAAATTTGATATCACACCATTTTTTAGCCACAACTTTTTTTTTTTTTTTTTTTTTTTTTTTTTTTTTTTTTTTTTTTTACTTTTGAAAAGTTGTTTTTGTAGATATCATTTCTTTTTTTTTTTTAATAGATTAAACATAATTTAAATAATCTAAACATGAGAAATAATTTAAAATTACATTTTACTTTCAGTCATTGTTTAAAGGGTTAACTAGAAATACCAGTAGATTTTTCAATTAAACTAAATACACTCTTAAAAACAACATAGTAAATGTGGCTTGTTATAATACTTGTTATCCTGCGTTAAAAAATATCACTGACATATCCATGAAATGAATAAAAATGGAATACGTACATAGCGTGTCAGTGCTGCATTTGATATGAAACGTGATATCACGCTCTTTTATTATTAGCACTAGCTGGCTTCGCCCACTAGCGGGCCCTTAATTTACATCGGGGCCTCGAATCTTGTAAAACCTCGAATAAGATAAACCTCGAACCGAACGAACCTCCGACCAGGTTCCCCGCTGCTTTCGGCACCGGATAATCCCTTAATTTACACATCGAATAGTATAAACCTCTAACCAAACGAACCTCCGACACGTGTCCCCACTGCCTTCGGCACCGTATAGCAGTCGTGCTGCGAACGCTCAAGTTCCATCTTCCATCACCAGGTAGCGCAATCTGTTCTATATGAACCTCGGGCACTGAAATCGTTAAGGCTATAGATGTCGAGTCGAATGAGCTATACCCCGTCGTGATCCAGCCCATAGAACCAGAGATAGGAAAGTGCCCCCTGGTGGTGAAAAAATGAACTAAAATCAGAAAGCTCTATCGATGTCGAATCGAATGAGCCATACACCGTCGTGATCCGACCCATAGAAACAGAGATAGGAAAGCGCCCCCTGATGATGAAAGCTAATCACGTTTAGGTGCAAAGTGGGGGGATGAACACCGGAGATGCATAATAGGATTAAGTGGTCACAGACCTTTCCAACGATGTATCACATGAGGGGTATGTGCAAAATTTAGAAATACCCCCCTCCCTGCATAGTATGATTAAGCGTTCACGGAACTTTCCAACGATATATCACATGAGTAGTGTCGGGGGGGGGCGCAAAATGTGGGGGTGATACCTGTGATGCATAACAGGAATAAGTGGTCACAGCCCTTTGTGTGAGCCATATGAGCAATATGTGACATGACGGATATCGTTAAAATTTAGAAAAGTGTCTCCCCCCCCCTTTTGAAGGCAAAACACGCTCCGCCCCTCCCTATAATTTTTGACGCTGCTTTATTTTTAAAATTTATGTTATGTGTTATAAAATATCGTAAAGTTTCAAACAGATAGCCTTCTTATACTTCCTAATTTTTTTCACGCCCCTCCCCATCTCCTCCCCGAAATGTGACACGCCACTCTTTTTTATAATTTTTTTTATCATGTCTTATAAACTATCTTAAAGTTTAAATCAGATCGCATTGGAATTTACTATATTTGCTGAAATTACTATTATATGTAGAATAATATAGAAATAAACCCTCCTTTAGCTTGTAATTAAGATATACGAACAATTTTTAGAATTTCTGAAAGCTGATTTTAATTTATTTATTTATCTATTTATTTATTTATTTTTGCGTTGCCCTGTGCATGTTTGGAATTTCTTAGCAATTTCTTAGATTTACATTATTTTATTCAATTAAACATTGTACTGTTACAATAAATTTAAATGGAAACTTCACTTCTAAAACAAAAATAATTTAACAACTGGATTTCATTAATTAAAAAAATTTTTGTTTACGTTTGGAAAGAAATTTTAAATGCCAATAAGTCTTAATGTATACATTTTAGAAGGTACATCTTCCCTCAAAAACTAATTCATTTTTAAAGATCTTTCTAAAAACGTAAATTATATATTAAATTTTTTTTAAAGCATAAACACTACGTCTGATTACTTTATTTTACAATGTTATAAGAACACGCATTTTATCAGACAATTAAATACACTAAACAAACATGAGTGAAAAGTTAACCGGGGGCAGGACTCGAACCTGGGACCTTGTACATGACGTGATGACGCGCTGCGACAAAGCCACACAGACCGATATCCTTGAGCGGCAATTTCTCATACTTATTCATGTTGGAAACAGTCATCTACTACAATTTGCAGTCATATTTAATTGTGTGATAAAATGTGTGTTCTTATAATTATGAAGTTTTATTTTTTTTTAAATATCTTCAAAAGAAAATGGCTGACTTGCAGATGAAATCTGATGTGGTTATAACCTGTAACTGATTTGTGCTATTATAATACAGATGGTACATGGTCGTTGGCGGGTTTTATCTCTGTTTTGGCATAATTTTTTAATCGCCAAATTAATTAACAGTTTTTTGCTAATTAAGGACAGAAAATATTTTTTTTACACTGAATTTTATAAAAGCACATAGATTACGTAATTACTTGTCCAAAAATGCAAGCTTTTTTTTATTCTGCCCAATATTAAGGCCTGTAGGTTGTTTGAAAAAAAAAGTTTGACGAAGAAAAAAGTGATCATCTTAAGTAGCTCGATGTTTTTAAAAAAAAGCTATATCTCTGTTTATAAATCACTTATGAAGATGAGTTTGGTCTTAAATTGAAGAAATTCTTCATTAGATTCTTCTAGTTTTCGTTTTTTATTTCTGCGACGCTTGGTTTATTTGATATCTGATATTTTAATCTGGCATGTTTTGTCGATTTAACATTGCGAAGTTGCTTTCTGTAAGTAAGCATTAGCGGTCTTTATTCCAGTTCTTGGCGTTGTTTGTGTGGCGTTTTTTTTTTTAAGCTTGGCTTGGCAGAGCGACCGCCCTGCTTGATATTTAAAATGTTTTTTAAAGCATAAACACTACGTCTGATTACTTTATTTTACTATATTATAAGAACACGCATTTTATCAGACAATTAAATGCACTAAACAGAACGAGTGAAAAATTGACCTGGGTCAGGACTCGAACCTGGGACCTTACGCATATCGTGCCGACGCTCTGCGACTGAGCCACCCAGAGCGATACGCTTGAAGGGAATTTCTCATACTTATTCTTGTTGGAAACAGTCATCTGCCACAGTTTGCAGTCATATTTAATTGTTTGATAAAATGTGTGTTCTTATAATTATGAAGTTTTATTAAAAAAATATATATCTTCAGAAGAAAATGGCTGACTTGTAGATGAAATTTGATGTTGTTATAACTTGTAACTGATTTGTGCTATTATAATACAGATGGTACATGGTCGTTGGCATGTTTTAACTCTGTTTTGGCATAATTTTTTAATCGCCAAGTTAATTAACAGTTTTTTGCTAATTAAGGATAGAAAATAATATTTTTTTACACTGGATTTTATAAAAGCACATAGATTACGTAATTACTTGTTCAAAAATGCAATCCTTTTTTTTATTCTGCCGAATATTAAGGTCTGTAGGTTGTTTTAAAAAAAAAGTTTGACGAAGAAAAAAGGGATCATTTTAAGTAACTGGACGTTTTTTTTAAAAATCTATATCTCTGTTAATAAATCACTTATGAAGATGAGTTTGGTCTTAAATTGAAGAAATTTTTCATTAGATTCTTCTAGTTTTCGTTTTTTTTTTCCTGCGACGCTTGGTTTATTTGATATCTGATATTTTAATCTGGCATGTTTTGTCGATTTAACATTGCGAAGTTGATTTCTGAAAGTAAGCACAGTAGCGGTCTAGTTAAGTTCTTGGCGTTGTTTGTGTGGCCTTTTTTTTAAAGCTTGGTTTGGCAATGCGACCGCCCTGCTTGATATACGAACAATTTTTAGAATTTCTGAAAGCTGATTTTTATTTATTTATTTATCTATTTATTTATTTATTTTTTGTTTATTTATTTATTTATTTTTTTTTTGCGTTGCTCTGTGCATGTTTAGAATTTCTTAGCAATTTATTAGATTTACAATATCTTATTCAATTAAACATTGTACTGTTACAATAAATTTAAATGGAAACTTCACTTCTAAAACAAAAATAAATCAACAACTGGATTTCATTAATTTATAGGAAAATGACGTGAAAGGTATTCCCGCGAACAAAATGCCTGTCCTTTACCGTGTTTTTTTATTTTTAGAAATAAATGAATCACATTTAATTCATTTCAAAATTTTTGTTTACGTTTGGAAAGAAAATTTAAATGGCGATAACTCTTAATGTATACATTTTAGAAGGTACATCTTCCCTCAAAAACAAATTTATTTTTAAAGATCTTTCTAAACACGCAAATTATATATTTAAATTATTTTTTAAAGCATTAACACTACGTCTGATTACTTTATTTTACAATATTATAAGAACACGCATTTTATCAGACAATTAAATATACTAAACAAACATGAGTGAAAAGTTGACCTGGGGCAGGACCCGAACCTGGGACCTTGTGCATGCCGTGCTGACGCGCTGCGACTGAACCACTCATACCGATATCCTTGAGCAGCAATTTCTCATACTTATTCATGTTGGAAACAGTCATCTGGCACAGTTTGCAGTCATATTTAATTGTATGATAAAATATGTGTTCTTATAATTATGAAGTTTTATTTTTTTAAAAATATCTTCAGAAGAAAATGGCTGACTTGCATATAAAATTTGATGTGGTTATATTATAACCTGTAACTGATTTGTGCTATTTTAATACAGATGGTACATGGTCGTTGGCGGGTTTTATCTCTGTTTTGGCATAATTTTTTAATCGCCAAGTTAATTAACAGTTTTTTGCTAATTAAGAATAGAAAATAATTCTTTTTTACACTGAATTTTATAAAAGCACATAGATTACGTAATTACTTGACCAAAAATGCAATCCTTTTTTTATTCTGCCCTATATTTATTTCTGTAGCTTGTTTGAAAAAAAAAAAAGATTGACGAAGAAAAAAGTGATCATTTTGAGTAACTCGACGTTTTTTAAAAAAAAGCTATATCTTTGTTTATAAATCACTTATGAAGATGAGTTTGGTCTTAAATTGAAGAAATTCTTCCTTAGATTCTTCTAGTTTTCGTTTTTTTTCTACGACGCTTGGTTTGTTTGATATCTGATATTTTAATCTGGCATGTTTTGTCGATTTAACACTGCGAAGTTGCTTTCTGTATATAAGCATTAGCGGACTTTATTCCAGTTCTTGGCGTTGTTTGTGTGGCGTTTTCTTTTAAAGCTTGGCTTGCCAGAGCGACCGCCCTGCTTGATTCGTCGGTTTTCATTTCAATAGAATTCATTTATCACATGTGGTATGGTTTTACGTATACAAATATATATATATATATTTTTTCAACAGTTATGATTCTTTGTTCATCTACTTTATTTTAGGATATTTTTTTTCAAATGTCTTGCGTTTTACCACATTCCTATCTTTTACACATTACTAGGTATGTCGAGATATGTCAACATTTAATTATCTCAGGTGATTCCAATGTCAACTTCAGAAACAAAATTGGAAATGAACTGTTGGAATATTTTTCAACTCTTGGTCTAAATCCATTCATTCAAGAATCCCCTACCAGGGAAAACACAGTTATTGACAATATATTCAACAACATCCTCCTGCAATGTGGCGTTATTCATTCATTTTATAGTCATCATAAACAAATTTCAATAAGGTTTAAAAAAGTCATGCAGAATAATGATATTTTTTAATATTTAGGCTTGATAAATCTCTAAATATCCATTATGTCTACCTATACTTTGTTTGTATATATAGCTACACCGAACCCTACGTTGTCTAGGTTTCTGAAAAGTCTTATTATTTTTTTGCAAAGAATTTTTTTCTATTACAGTTAATAATTAATAAATTTAATGCACGGAACCCTTTGATCGCGAGTAATACTCGCATTTGTCTAATTTTTTTTTAATCTTTTGTCTAACTTTCTTGAATTCCTCATATTTGGGCTAATTAAATATTTGCTTTCCTATTCTCTTTCAGACGATGTGTGTCTCTTAAATTGATATTTATTTATAATTTAAGATGTTTTCCCGAATTTTTCAGATTTTTAAAAATAACTCTGTATAAAATAATGTAGGTTAGTTCACTAGAAGTTTATTAAACTTTTGAAGTAATGTTGAACGTTGAAGAAATGTTTAAAGCTGCTTCAGACTTATAGCATTCCTCGTATTCTTAAACAGAAGCAATGGAAACTGGAAGTTGATAGGTATGAAGAGTGATAGGTGTAGTACTCATCTGCAGCTACCCCTATTAATAAACTACGAAGTTACCGCTCCTATCTTGAAAACGGTGCGAGATACAAGAAAAAGTTAATTATAAAGTTATAAAGTATAGCAACCTTGATTTAGTATGAAATGGTGTCTTAAAGGTAAGAATAACTTTATTGCATGCCTTGAAATGTACTTTGTTTATATACAATCATTTTTTTTAAATACGCTACTAATGGGATTCAGAAGTGTGGGATTATAAAGGAGATGCACATTTAATATCAAAACCAACTCATGTAAGCAAGGTAGAATTTATTTTAATAAGAAACTTTTTTTAAGACTAGAACGGCCGGAAATTTTACTCAAGTTTTATAAAATTATTTCACAGCAGAATTCTTATTTAAAACTATTTAACTTATCCATTTAACATATATCTGTAAGGTAGATATTTAGTTTATTTTTAAAATAATTTTCTGGTTCGAATCAGATTATATTCATTTGGTAACGGTCAAAATGACCGCTTATGGCCGTTCTAGTGTTAAAGCATTTTCAATGTATCTTGGACACATTGTTGCCAATGGTGTGCACATTGGGCATATTTAACTTGCTCTTTTTGTTAATATAAACTGTAATTTGCTTACATGTGATAGTTTTATTAGTAAACTAGCTGACCCGCCCGGCGTTGCGCGGGTTCATGATAATACACCTAAACAGAGCTCAAGTTTCTATTAGTTCTTGAAAGAAGCTGCTACAAAGACCCCAAGAAGGAGATTATAATTCAAAATTGGTTGTAGATGAGTTCCGAGAATTTTTTTTGTCGTTCAACTAGTAGCTGGAAGTCCTAAGAAGTTGTTAAGAATAAAAAGCTAGTAAATCGGACGATTTTTAAGGGAGCTATAGTAGGGGACCCAAAAGGGGTCAACTAATAGTTTTGAGCACGGCCCTAAGAGGGAAAGATCTTGAAAGGTACTAGTACTTAGCGCTTTAGATCTTCAACTAGCCAAAATTAAGCATAGGTTATAAATTAATCATTCGAATAAAATTTTAAAGAAATGCCTAAAAAAGGGCCTTAGGGCCCCCGGTAAATACATGAGAATGGTTGCTCGGGAAGAGGAGTCCAAGACTTCCATTTAAAGTTATGCATTGAGAGAGCGACACAATTAGGGGTTGATAAATGCATGGCACATAAAAAAGGCAAGGGCCTCAGACCGTTCCTTAGTGGACCAGGGTCCTAACTGAAATGTAGAGATGGAGAATAATTAAATTGAGAAAAGGCCTCAAAAACGAAGATTATCGGATTAAAAGGGTGCAATTAATTAACAATTTAGGCAACAAAAACTTCAAGGAGCCTTGTATCGGGCCCTGGAGACCAGGTTTTTAACTGGAATGTAGAAAGGGTCGAATTACTAAATGCAAAAAGGGGTCCCAAAAACAAAAATCGGATAAAAAGGGGGAAATAAATAACAATTTAGGATGCGAAATCTTAAAGGAGCCCAGGGGACACGGGTCTTGTCCGAGAATTTTTTTGTCGTTAAAGTAATAGCAGGAAGTATATGAAGTTGTTAAAAAAACTAGTGAATCGGACGATTTTTAATGAAGCTATAGTAGTGGGCCAAAAAGGGGCCAATTGAGAGTTTTGACCAAGGCCGTAAGAGGAAAACATCTTAAAAGGTCCTAGTACATAGCGCTTTGGTCTTTAATTAGTCGAAATTACGCATAGGGTATAAATTAAACATTAGAATAAAATTTTAAAGTAATGCTTAAAAAAGGACCATAGGACCCCAATAAAAATATGATGGTGATGGCCCGTGGAAAAGAGTCCAAGGCTCAACTTTAAAGTCATGCATTGAGAGAGTGACGCAATTGGGGGGATAGAAAATGCATGGCGCACAAAAAGTTCGAATGGTCCAGACCTCGGCCCTAGGGGGGGGGAGGGTCCCAACAGGCGAGAAGAAATGGGGAAATAACTAAATTGACAAAAAGCATAAAAACGTAAAGGGGCACAGGGAGCGCTGGTCTTAAATAAACTAAAATCTGAGCCTCAGGTTCATCAGCACCTGCCTTGAACTTTTCGCACCCAATTTTTCTGACGTCTACGTGCGGTAGATTTTGCTAGTCATCGCACACAGACACACAGAGAGACAAACAACTTTATTTTTTTGTAGTATAAATTTGCATGCGCCATATGATGCCGCACATAGGCGTTGACTTCAAGATTGCGAAATATGCAATCAGACATATTTCTACCACAAATTTAACAGTTTTTTGTCCTTTTTTATCACTGTGATTAATTAAGAGGAAAATAATACTTTAAAATTAGTGGTGGAAGTTTTCCTGATTTGTTCACGTCGCCCCCGTTAAATCGGCATCTTTGTTTCCGTACTTTTGCATGCAATTTGTGACGCATTTAAGCTATAATGGTTGAATATAAAAAAATGCATTTGAAGGGTTTAATAAAATTATTTTTCCTGTAAGACATCCTTTCATACTAAAGAAATGATACTCTACAACTTTGTAATAGCTATTTCCCGCATCTCGTACTTTTTAAGCGTTATCAAATATTACTTCGCAGATTGCCACTAAGGACGATTCAGTGTACAACATTATGAAGCACATACAAGTTTTACTATACACACACACTATTATGCCTAGACACCAGGTTCATAGCATTAACTAACTCGTTTTACTTGGTACTTGAAGTAAAACGTAATGGAGAAAACTCCACTTATATTCTGTCAATTCTTTATTTGGGTTCATAGGAATAAAAGTGTTAATGTAATGTCGTACTGTGACAAAAAATATAACAAAATAGATTGTGGATGGATTCAGTGGCAAAACTAAAACGGTGATAATTTATTTATTTTTTAATCTATATATCACAAACAACTTTCAGTTTAGATGCAGAAAAGTGGAATTAAATATAAAAAAAATTGGAACGCATAAAAAAAAGATCAATGAGTTGAACATGTAAGGTGGTTATCACTGAGATTTCTTTAAAACAAGAACGAAAAATCATGCGTCAAGCATAGATTATGTAACACTTTCAAACATTTCCAAAATAATTTTACAAATCTTTACGGTTTAATAAGGTGAAAGACGATATCTAAGTAATTTGAAAAACGCATAATATATTTAAAAACACAATTTAAGGAATTGCCAACAATATTCGGAAAAATATCCGAATTCTTTTGAGCAGCCCTGTGTATGATCTATAGATTTGTATATATACTACACAGAATGCTAAGTTTTAGTTCAGTTAGGAAACGCGTAGCACAGTTTAAAATTCTCCTTCTGGAATCTCCGATTATAAACGGAAATGTACTCGAAAACTTATGTTCAGCCCTGTATATGATCTATATTATTTAAACACACCAAGTAATGAACAAAAAATGACTTAAATTTAGAAATCCTTTCAGCAACTGAAAACGCACTTCCAGCTTTATTAAAAGACAGTACCGAACTCTTTTGTGCGTCTCTGTAAATGAACGATTAATGTTATACACACAATATTCTGTACTAATCTTCTTGTAATGCACCTTAGTGATTTATATTAATTTCAATATGTTTGAAATAGTGAAAGGTTATTATTATAAAACGCACACGAGTTTTCTCCATAGTCCGTAATGTAACGGAAATATTTTGAGTGTCCCTGTATAAGTGCTAAGCACACTATACTCTATTGTAAGCCTTCTGTAGTGCATCTCAGTGATATATATCAATTTCTATATGTTTGAAATTGTGTAACACCATTAAAATAAACCGCATATGATTTTCCCCCCATAGACCGTAATGTAATGGAATTATTTTGAGTGTCACTGTAAAAAAAAAAAGAAAAGGGCCCAGTTAAACTGATGGCATTGAGCTCACAGGCTATTCACAATAATTGTACAGGGTGTTTTTTTTTTTAACTGACACTATTCAGAACCATCTGTAGGTCGTTCTAATAACTGGATTGACACAAAATTTTGTGAATGGACTAAGAAAACCATGGGAAAAAAGATTCTAACAACAAAAAAAAAATTAGTTCCAATCACCGCCGATAGGGAGAAATGTGGCGCTGTACATTGAAAAAACCCCATCAGAAACAGACAAAATTAATAATTTGGATAAAATTCCACGTTTTATTCATCATTTACACTTTCCCTTTCGTTGATTGCAGTTGAAACATCCATTATCACTTTTTCTGCCACCTGTTTACGTCCTCTGCTTGACCGAACTGCTAGCGAGCCTGTTTCTTCGAATTTCAGAATCATTGCTTTCAATACATTAACGGATAAATGTCCTTTGCGCAGTATATGGCGTGTTCTAAGTAAACGAAGAGCGGCTGGTGGATTGAACTGGTTACAATATAAGAACTTCACAAGTAACGCGCTGCGGTAACGTGAGATTCATTTTCAACCTGAGCTGAAATTGTTTCTCGGTGTTTTTCACATGCATTTATAACTTAAACTATTGGCGCTACTGTCGCTTGCGTAAGTAAAAATTTGCATTTTCATTTTTTACCCGTATTTTATGCTAATTCCCAGTTGCATAAATGACCACAGCGCCACATTTCCCTCTATCGGTGGTGATTGGAACTAATTTTTTTTTGTTGGAATTTTTTTTTTCCCATGGTCTTCTTAGTCCATTCACAAAATTTTGTGTCAATCCAGTTATTAGAACGAGCTACAGACGGCTCTGAATAGTGTCAGTTTAAAAAAAAACACCCTGTATATTATACTCTTATTTCAAAGAACAATGCTTTCAAAAAATAAAAAATCGAGAATAAATTAAGGGGGGGGGGGAGTTAACCCCCCTGTTTCCACCTTTATACTTAACCAGTGAACCCCCAAAACTAACCAGGGACCATCACAATGAACCTATATACAAAATTTGAAGCAAATCAGATAATTCTGCATGAAAAACCAATTTATCTAACTTAAGGAAGGGGGGGAATCACCCTCCCGTTCCCCCTACCAAACTTTTAAACAAATCAAGAGTTATCGCGTTACGTACATACATACGTACATACATACATACAGAACGAGCGGGCACATTAGATCTCAGGCTTTGATAGCCTGTGAGCTAAAAAAACTATAAGTGCCACAAACATCATTTTCAATACCGAGCATGCTATAGTAAACATTAATAACATACATTAACTGCATGACAATACGAATATTTTTATGCGAGTTAGAGGAGACAAACAGACAGACAAATCGAATTCATAAACACTTTTCAACTATGTTGGAAAGTGTTAATAAATAGAAAACTGCCCAGTTAAACTGAGGGCATTGAGCTCACAGGCTATTCACACTAATTGTATATTATACTCTTATTTCAAAGAATAATGCCCCTCGAAAAATAAAGAAATTGACAATATATTACGGGGGGATCATCCACCCCCCCCCCTTATAATTAACCAATGAACACCCAAAACTAATCAGGAAAGCTCTTTACCACAATGAAGCTATATGCAAAAGTTGAAGAAAATCGGATAATTCTGCATGAAAAACCCATTTGTTTAAATTAATGAGGTAGCCCCCCGTTTCCCCCCTTTATACTTATCCAATTGGCTCCCAAACTTAATCAGGAAAGCGTCTTATCACAATGAGCCTATATACAAGATTTGAAGAAAATCGGATAATTCTGCATGAAAAACCCATTTATATTAATTAAGGGGGGTAGGCTCCCGTTTCCCCCTTTATACTTAACTAATGAACTCCCATACATAATCAGGGAAGCACCTTATCACAATGAACCTATATACAAAATTTAAAGAAAAACGGATAATTCTGCATGAAAAACCCATTACCTAAATTAAGGGGGGTCCCCCCTTTCCTCCCTTTATACTTAACTAATGAACTCCCATAAATAATCAGGGAAGCACCTTATCACAATGAACCTATATACAAAATTTGAAGAAAAACGGATAATTCTGCATGAAAAACCCATTATCTAAATTAAGGGGGATTTACCCCCCTTTTCCCCTCTTTATACTTAACCAATGAACTCCCAAAACCAATCAGGGAAACGCCTTATTAGAATGAACCTATAAACAAAATTTGAAGCAAAACGGTTAGTTCTATCAAGAGTTATCGCGTTACGTACATACATACGTACATACATACGTACATACATACATACATACATACATGTACAGAACGGGCGGGCACATTAGCTCTCAGGCTTTGATAACCTGTGAGCTAAAAAGCAAAATATCAGATGCCTTACCAAGAGGTTATTCGATATCTATAAATTAATGACATGAAGGCAATGGTTTACTCATTACTGCTATAAATCAATATATAATGTAAATTACTGCTATAAATCATTCCAGAAAATGCAATAATTTCTAAGGTTTATTTAAAGCAGTTAGAAGCTCAAAACATTCTCTATAATATATACGTATTTTTTCATTTATACCCACGTATGTCCTGTATAACGTAAAGTGTTTTTCAATCCTTTGATTTGAAAATTACTTTATATTGTTTGTTCTGTAGAAAATGTTTTCTTATCTTTAATACGAGGTATATTATGAATGATCTCTATATTTTGCAGAAATCTTTAATATGTTACGTAGCAATAAAAGTTCCATTGTCATAGAGTGGTGACAGTTGGGCAGGTGTTTTTATTCAGATTGCTTGATTGCTACCACGTTTTTGAAACAGTAATATTCATCTGACTTTAACTATCAATAAATAAATAAGAATGAATAATCATGCGTCAAGCATAGATTATGAAACACCTTCCAACACTGCCAGAAAACTGTAATGAAACTTCACCGTTAAATAAGGTGAAAGAAGATATGTAAGTAAACAGCTTAGAAAATATATAACACATTGAAATATGCAGTTTTCGAAATTATCTTCCAGTGTCAAAAAAGTAGTCGAAATTTTTTGTGAAGCCCTATATATGATCAATAGATGTTTATATATAGCATGATAAAATTTAGTTCAGTTAGAATATTCACATTTAGCAATTTTCGTCAATCGATTGAAATGCACTCGAAATCTTTTGTACAGCCCTGTATATTATATGAAGACTTTTGTACACAGCACATGTTATGCTATAAGGTAACTTAAAATGGTACTTTTTGAATAGCCGGGCGCCAGTGATATATACGCATGCATATATACACACACACATATATATACACATATATTTACATATATGCATATATATACATACAAATATATATACACATATATTTACATATATGCATATATATACATACACATATATATACACATATATGAATGAATATATACATATATCTATATACATATATATTTATATATCTACATGTATCACTGGCGCCCGGCTAACCGAAAAGAACCCTTAAAACTCATTCACAGCAATTACCAAGCGTAAACGACAATTTATCTTATTCTTTGCGCAGCCCTGTATGTGAATTTACTTATATTCCACAAACCTCTATTAGTCCACTAAATATAGTTCAGCAGGAAAATAAGTACTAACTACCCTTAAGCAAGTCACTCCCATTGTCTGTAATACTTACGAATTCCCTTGTCTAGTCCTGTATGTGATCAACCGAGTTTATAAACACACATGTACTATGAAAAAATTTAGTTAAACATCAAAACGCAAACCAAAGTTGAAAACGCACTTATCACACACAGACTCTAAATATCGCACATGTACTGTAAACCGATATATTTTGTGTGTCTCTGTAAATAAACGCAATGCACACAAGAGCACAATTTATAGTGCACCTCAGTAATGCATATAATTTTCATTATGATTGACATAGTGAAATATCACTAAATTACACTGCAAAATATTTTTCTCCATAGAACGATGTGTAACAGAATTTGTTTGACCCTGTAAATGAATAATAAATGCTTTGCACTCCATATTCTACAAAAAGCCTGTTTTAATGCGCTTCATGATTATATATCAATTTCATCATGTTTTAAATGACGTAGCATCATCAAAATGCACATAAAACGATTATTTTCCATTGACTGTAATGTAACGGAATACGTTACTAACGGACTGTTCCTGTTAAAAAACTATAAGTGTTAGACACTTCAGTTGAAATAGGGAACATGCTATAGTAAACGACAATAATATACAAAAATTTCAGGACAATCCAAGTATATTTAATCGAGTTAGAGCGCGGACAGATTACTATACGGCAGACGGCAGACGACCAGGCGGCCAGACGACAGACAAACCGAAAATATAAACACTTTTCAATTAGGTTGGAAAGTGTTAAAAAATGGTAGCAATCAAGCAATTTGAATAAAAATATACCCGCCGAACAGGAAGTACTCTTGTTGCGTAAGGTTGTGACATAACACTTTAGAAAAAAGTACGAAAGCATCCATTCTCAAACCAAAAAAAAAAACAAAAAACAAAAAAAAAAAAACAATAACATTCGCCCTTTAACGAAGCAAAAACAAACTTTACGATAGTTGTCGTAATCTGGAAATACTACTTTTTTCAAATTAGTTCGCATTACGTAAGGGATAATTTTCGTTTCTTTAATGTGAATTTTTTCGTTATTGCATTCAAAGGGATGAAATAAATTACTAATATTTACTTTAATGAAACAAATATTATGTAATTTTGAAATTTCATAAAATATCTTATTCTAAAATATTCTGTAGATTATATTAATAATTAAGTTAAGCTATTTTACGAAATATTTTCGATGTTTTTCTGAAAAATAAATTTAAGTGTTTAAAGTTTAAATCGTTTTAACATTTTCAGTAGCTAATAACAAAGACTAATTTCTTCGTATTTTCGACTATCTCTTTTACCCATAAACGTTTACACTTAAATAAATGGCATCACCTAAAATGTTGCTTCATCGAGGTAGTTGTTAATTCTTTATTTTCCTTCGTATTAAACATATGCACTCACGTACATAGGCGTAGCCTCGGGAGAGGCGGCGCGAAGGGGCGGATGCCCCCCCCCCCAATTTTCTGAGCATCAATTTCTAAAACATGATACAGTCAATTAAGACTTGTCTTGTATTGACCAAAAATTGAAATGAAATAACTACTTATTTTAATTTTCTATTTCTATTTTTTTTTTACTTACTCAGATGTCAGATGAGCTCTTTTTCTTTGAAGTAAATTTGGTACCGAAGATTGCTGGTTCAAGTCTGAGATGAGCAAAATGGATGACTGAAAGTTTTCCAAAATGTTAATGAAAAAAATCAAGACATTACTCTTCAAAAAGACTTCTATAAACTAGAGGTGTCCACGAGCTCAGGCTTGGCTGGAAACCCGTACCCGGCGCGGAGCGGGGAGGGACAGCAGAATAAAGACAATTTTAATTATCGGGCCGATCCGGAACTTAATTGTCCCCAGGACGTGTAGGGCAGGCAATGTTTTGTAAATAATAGAGATAATGAACTTTTGTTAATGGAATCTCTGGAAATTTAATTTAATAAATTACAGAAGTATTTTTTTATTATATAGCTTCAAAAGTTCTATTTTTAATCATCTTTTTTTTCTTTTATTCTAAACTAAACTAATTTTTTTATTGAGTATATATTTGAATGTAATGGTATACGAATCTAAGTGATCATTAATGTTGCTATCCTGCATTATATAGTTTGTGGAGATATTGTTTGAAATATACGGTAAAATTTTTCCATAAATATGTATGCAGTATTCTTTAAAATAATCTTAATTTTATTTTAAGAAAAATCGATTCCGGCCGGGCCTCATTTCATTGATTTTTGTACGGGCAGGGGCTGATTTCATTAATTTTGTTCCGGTCGGGCCGAACTTTTAGTTTTTACATCGACCCGGGCCTGGAAATTCCTGCCCGTGCAAACCTCTACTATAAAAGTATTTCACTTTGGACAGTATAGCTTAAATATGTCTTGTGTATTTTTAAATATGTTCCTCTCACTTATTTGTTATTATTTATTTAATTGGCGGCACGTAACCTTCTATTATACATTCGTATGTTTGAGATGCAATGGTTATGATTTTCCCCCCAAAGTGCGAGTCTTCTTGAATGAGATGTTTTAAAGTTAATATACAGCCGTGCTTTGGTAAACGATGGTAATCCGTTCCAGAAATATTGCTATAAAACAAACCCGTTGCTATACAAGGTGCAATTTTCCAGGCGCATACCCTTTAAATGATTAGTACTTCTTAAAAGTGCTGATTAAACTTATTTAAAATGTCTTAAAAGTTTGATGAATATCTCTTATTTATTATATTTGTTACAAAAATATTAATTTCAATAAAATGAACCAGTGGAGCTTTTCTCATTTCCCTGGTCGTTTTTTTTTTAAGTGAACCTCGAATTAAATGAACTTAGTAGTGGGGCCCAACTGCCGTCAACAGCGTACACACATGCAGGCTACGTCTGCTCTGGTCTCGAATGAAACTATTCGTGAAATTTCTGATTTTTTATTTCGACCAAAATTAGTTTAATATTGTGTGTAATATTAGTTCGCGTTACGACGATTTTGTATTCTTCCAACTTTAATTTAATATCAACAGAGCAAAATTTAACAGACAGTTAGTTGTAGAAAAGAACTGTGTCCGTTTCAGAAAAAAAAATGTCAAAAATTTGCCGCAAAAGGCGAAGAAACACTAAAAATTCTCTAAATGTACTAAATTCACAAAATGTACTATATTGGTCAAAAAGATTGAAAACGGATTCATTTTACAAGTGCCGCTAACCGCAAAAAAACGCAGAAGATCGCATACAATTTTTTATGCGATTTACATCGCGAAAAATTCAAAAGTTTCAGTGGACAAAATTTACTATATTTGGGCTGAAATATTGAAACCGGATTTCTTTTACGAATGTTCAAAAAACGTCGCTGCCGAATGCGAAAAACTCTAAAAATTTTATTTTTTTAATCGCAAAGGACAAAATTTACTATATTCGGCTGAAATGTTGAATTCCGATACCTGTAACAAATGTTTAAAAAATTTCTGCAAAACACGAAAAAAACGTTAAAATTGAAAAAAAAATTTAAATCATTGTACGGATTCCGAATAAACTTTATTGAAAATATAAAAAAATGTACTATATTGGGCTAAAAGATTGAAACCGGATTATTTTTCCGAATGTGAAATATCTCCACAAAACGTAAAAAAAAAATAAAACTCGCAGAAGAAAAAAAAAATACTATATTGTGTTTGAAGATTGAAACCAGATTTCCTTTACGAATGTTAGAAAAATAGCTACAAAGCGCGTAAAAACATAAATAATCGCAAAAAACTTAAAAATAGCAGACAACAAAATTTATTATATTGGGTTACAAGATTGTAGATGGAAATCTTTTACGAAGATCAAAAAATCGCCGCGAAACGCGAACAAAAGATAAAATTGCATGGAAAACAGAAACCAGAAAAAAATGAAAAATCGCATACAAATTTCACGTAAAATTCAAAAACTGCAGAGGACAAAATTTACTATGTGTCGAAAGATTGAAACCGAATATCTTTTACTAATGCTTGAAAAATCGCTGCAAAATGCGTAAAAACTACAAAAAATAAAATAAAATAAATTCACGAAAACTTAAAAATCGCAGAGAACAAAATCTGTTATATTGGGTTAAAAGATTGTAGCTGGATTCTTTTTATGAATATGAGAAAAACTCCGGGTCATTCCATGTCAAATCAACACAGCTAAAAACCTGTCCACTTCAGAATTTCATGATATTAAGCTCAGTTGTTAGGATCATAGAGAAATGAATAAATACTCCATTATAAGTTTCTATCTCTCTTGGTTTTGGAGATAAATAACCCCAAAGATGGACAAAAATCGTAAATTTTTGCATTTCTTGCATTACAAATTGCACTACAAATTTAGTCATATTTGGTTTCCTAATTGTCACATGGACTTACTTTTGGTGTCGTTAGAAAGTGTATGAATTGGGCTTTTATATGATATATCACATTTTTATATTTGTAAAATTTTGAGTTTCAAGGTCAAACATTTTGACCTTTGGCCTTCCATATTAAAAAAAAATGGTATTTTAATTTTTTTCAAAAAAATGTATGTTACTATTCTACTTATTTTCTATAATATCTGAAAGTATCGTTTTGAGACAAACTGATTTTCCTAATTTCAACACCAAAATTGCTTATTTAGTTGACTTACCTACATACGATATTTTTACTCTCTGTCTCTCTGTATATATATATATATATATATATATATATTACTGACAATATCTTTTATTGTAAAGTTCACAAAGATATTTTTTTTCTTGGGGAGGAAAGGGGTGTTGAGATGATGCTGATGCTGTCATGTTTAGGACAAAACTGCGTTATTTAATAGACACATGTTGTCCATATTTAAAAAAAAATGGTATTTTAATTTTTTTCAAAAATAAAAATGTATGTTACTATTCTACTTATTTTCTATAATATCTGAAAGTATCGTTTAGAGACAAACTGATTTTCCTAATTTCAACACCAAAATTGCTTATTTAGTTGACTTACCTACATACGATATTTTTACTCTCTGTCTCTCGGTATATATATATATATATATATATATATATTACTGACAATATCTTTTATTGTAAAGTTCACAAAGATATTTTTTTTCTTGGGGAGGAAAGGGGTGTTGAAATGATGCTGATGCTGTCATGTTTAGGACAAAACTGCGTTATTTAATAGACACATGTTGTTGAAATCACTATAACGCAAGAACCCATTTTAACATATTTATCAATATTTTACTGAATTTTAACATTCACGTAAAAAAAATAGTAATGCATCACTGACAGGCAAGTATAACAGTTTTTCGCAAATTAAAATGTCTTCAGTTATTTTTAATTATCCTGCCAATATGTTTCCCGAGTTGCGAGCAAAATCCTTTGCATCCCCACATTGCCGGTTTTCTTTCCCTCATTTATTCTGGAACTTCGCATTTTACGCAAGCTTCTGTGTATAGCTGCATCCGGAGAGTTCTTCTTCTGATATTTTCTTTTTAGCATCTTGTTTTATTTAAATTTTTCGGCAAATGTGTGGCGTGACGTAATAAATGAGCTCACTCACCTAGTAAATGTATGCAACGCATTTATTACTTTATATTTTTCAAAAGAGCACCCATCTCGTTTTTTTTACGTTACAATATATGTTGATATGAAGGTTTAGTAAAAATTTTAGGAATGTGTTAAATTGGATTCTTGAGTTACAGTGATTTCAACAAAATGTATCTAGTAAGTAATGCATTTTTTCCTATATTGTAAATTTAAAAAATATATATCTGGTAAACCCATTGGAATCCCACGCTGAAATTTGGTGAAAGGATGGAACAGATAGTAAATGAATTTAAATTAAAAAATAGACAAATTACAATACTTTTTTTGAAATACACTTACAAGGTAATTTTACAAGGTCAAATGTCAAGGTCACTTTTTTTAAAACTTTCATAAAACCTAAATTTTATTAAAAATAGCCATTAATTAGCTTCAAAATTACACTAGTTTCAACTCTCTAACTTAATTACAACTAAGGTGATTAAATTAAGTTTGGCCGATATTGCAAAATTAGCATAATTCAGTCATTTTTAAATTTCTCTAATTCAGAAACTACTTGCACTATGATGTTTAAATTTTGTGTGAATTAGTTTCTTAGTACACTCTAAATGTTCACTAAATTTCATGAAAATCGGAGAGGGTCAGGTATATTTTTACTTTTTTTTGTGTTGATTTGATATGGAATGATCCCTCCGCTAAAAACCGCACAACAAATTAGGGAAAAATTCAAAAGCCGCTATACGAGTTCCGAATAAACGTTACTGAAAGAGGCCAACATTTACTATATTGGGCTAATTGTAACTGAAATGCTGTTACAAATGTTAAAAACTTCCTCGAAACGCGAAAAAAAACGCAAAAAGTCGCATAAAAATTCGCGAAAAATTAAAAAATCACAGACTACAATATTTAGTATAATGTGCTGAAAGATTAAAACTGGTTTCCTATTACGAGTGTTTAAAAATCGCAGCGGAACATGAAAAAAACGGCAAAATATCATAAAAAATTAATGAAAAATTAAAAAATTGCAGAGGGCAATATTTACTATAAAGGGTTAAAAGGTTGAAACCAGATTGGTATGGCAAATGTTGAAAAAATTCCACAAAACGTGAAAAAACACAAAAATCGCATAAAAACTTTGCGAAATTTTTCAAAATCTCTGAGGAAAAAATTTAATATATTGAGCTCAAGGATTGAAACCAAATGTATTTTACGAATGTTTAAGAAAATCGTCGCGGAACGCTAAAGAACGTTTAAGATCGCATAAAAAATTCGTGAAAAATCTAAAAATCGCAGATCACAAAATTTGCTATATTGGACTAAAAGAATGATGTTGGAGTCGATTTGCGAATGTAAAAAAAAATCGCCACGAAACACAAAAAATCACATAATAAATTTTCAAAAAATGAAAAAGTAGCTGAGTAGGAAATTTACTCTATCTGCTGAAAAAAATAAAACCAGAATTTTCCTACGAATGTTTAAAAAATCACCGCGAAAAGCTAAAAAACGCAAAAAATCATATAAAAATTTCGCGAAAAATTCAAAAACTGCTGTACGATTTCCAAATAAACTTTTTCAAACGAAGACAAAATTAATTATAATTGGGCTAGAAGATAAAAACGGAATTCTTTTTACCCAATATGGTAAAATTGTCACAACGTCGTTAACTTAGGCTAAGTCTAACCAAGAAACCACTGTATATATATTGACTATGTGTGAGTGTGAGCATGTGTGTTTAATAAAGATTTTTGTCCTCCCCCCCCCAAAAAAAAAAAAAAAAAATCCGATCACGTTACTCCTATACTCACGTGTTACAGAGTTATTTAGTCTCTTCAGCAATAATAACTTTATTCCTGTGGTATAACGTCAGGAGTGGTGCATCACTTTACTACCACCATTTTTAAATACTACGTTTGGCCTTATTTAGACGTTGAACATTATACCTCTAAATAACGCCAATTTTGATACTGGTAGAAGAGTTATGCAACATCCCCTGACGCTACTAACCCTGCTTTATCCCATATATTAAATTGTAAAATGTTCGTACTATTTCTGGTACAATATCAAATATAAACAACTTTCGATATCAGCAATACTTTGCAAAATGCAGTTGAACCATTTCTAATAATTTCACGATAAGGTTCTATTATGTGATGCAGATGAAGTGCAGTACAGTATATACTCGCGTATAAGTCAAACAAGAAAAAAATCCAAAACAAGAAGAAAATCCAAAAATCAAAGAGAAATAAGCTGTCCTTCTGTTTTAAAAGAAGTATTTTCGAATAGTTTTTTCATTTATAATCGCGGATTTTTTAATGATTTTCTGCGATTATAAAAAGCAAAGTTAATTATATGTAAATACTCATATTTAAACTGAAGGACAAGTTATTTCTCTCGAATTTTGGGGTTGACATATACACCAGTATATACAGTAAATGAAATTCAATTGAAACTGACACAAAATGGTGTTAAAGAAAATATTTCGAAATATGAAACCTAATCGGTTATTCAGAAAATTTTGCTTTTATCAAGGCTGCTTAAATATATAATTACGGTAAAAGTTCAGAAAATTTTTTGCTATTAACACATTTAATCCTCTTGACACGTTTTCTTGTACAAATTTCTGTGATCAGGCGATTTCCGCCCCGCACCCAGGTACTAACCCGTTAAGCTAGGCATTCATGCCGGGCAGGTAGGGGCCTGGTTAGCGGTATATATATAAAAAAATCTTAGGATTCGTAACACTATTTTTAAAAGTATTATTTTTCTTCTTGAACAACAAATATTTTTGATAGATTGAGTAGATGTTATTCTACGACTACCGACTGTTATTCGGAAATAGTGGTAGTTTCCTTATTCAATGACAGAAAATTGTGATTGAAAAAGGAGAGAATTTTTTCTTAAATAGTGTTATTTGCAAGTTGTAAATTTCCAACTGGACGAAAAATTTCCGGGCCAGGATTCGAACCTGGGATCGCTTGGCTGAAGCCGCCACGCTCTACCACTGAGCTATCCCGGTCGAATCTGGAGGGCATAATTCATCCAGTTAACCTTATTGATCAAAGCATCTGGTCTGATATTTTAATCAGCTCAACAGAAAAGATCGCAGGTAAAGGAACTCCAGAAAACGCTGGATCCTTTACCTGCGATCTTTTCTGTTGAGCTGATTAAAATATCAGACCAGATGCTTTGATCAATAAGGTTAACTGGATGAATTATGCCCTCCAGATTCGACCGGGATAGCTCAGTGGTAGAGCGTGGCGGCTTCCAAATCCTGGCCCGGACATTTTTCGTCCAGTTGGAAATTTACAACTTGATTACTTTACCAATTTGAAATAATTGTGTTAAAAAATAATCTAGTGTTATTTGCCTTATTCAAAAACAGAAATTTGGGATCGGAAAAGATTTTTTTTAAATAATGGCATTGGACAGTTAAGTGTTCGGAGACTGCTTTTTTTTTGCGCTTGTGAGATATACATTCAATTCAAATGCAACAGCAATTGCTTCTGCTGCCTTTTTTTTCACTTCTTTCTTTATGTCATTTTCTTCATATGTAGTATAATAGGGCTGCACAATTTTTTTTACTGAATGTCTTTTGCCACCGAAATTTCTAAAAGGTACTTTTAGTCTTATTTAACCACAAAGTTTCTGTCATTTATTAAAGCAAATTATTTTTTATTAAATTAGTGGTACCCATTTCGTCTGCATACCAGCAGTTTTGTACTTCTACAAAATAAAGACAATTTTTCCTTCTACACTATTGTGAAAAACTTAATTACGATATGAAGAAATTAGCATGACAACGAAAAGAACTAGTCGGATGTGTCAATCCCAAAACTTTCTTCTATCTCACACAAGTTTCGCATACACTAAAAAGAATCAGCACCAGTATCAAGGTCTAACTGAAACTCAAGTTTTATTAAATTCCGTGCAATATTTTTTGAGATATGACTATCGTTAAAATCATGTAAATCCTGGAAAATGCTGCATAACAGCGGCACCTGCTGGGCGATTTTTACCAAAAACTAATCAGCACCAATTTATATCAGGCACTAACTGAATCTAAAGTTTTATTAAATTCCGAGCATTGGTTCTGGAGATAGAGCTATTGCGGAAATCGCGAAAAATGCTGCATAGCAGCGCCACCTGCCAGGCGATTTTTACCAAAAACTAATCAGCACCAATTTATATCAGGCACTAACGGAATCTAAAGTTTTATGAAATTCCGAGCATTAGTTCTTGAGATAGAGCTATTGCGGAAATCGCGAAAAATGCTGCATAGCAGCGCCACCTGCCGGGTGATTTTTACCAAACACTAATCAGCACCAATTTATATCAGGCACTAACTGAATCTAAAGTTTTATTAAATTCCGTGCATTGGTTCTTGAGATAGAGCGCCCACAAAATTTTTGTCACATACAGACAGAGTCACAGACAGACTCACAGAGTCACAGACAGACATTTTCTAAAAATAGTCAAATCGTGTTCAGGACCTTCTAAAACGTATAAATCCGTCGAAAATCGGAAGTCGAAAATTTTCATGAATCCAATACTTTCTTCTTGTAAAGATAGAAGAAAGTAAAAATCAGAACGTATCGAAAGACCAATTATGATATCATCAAGGGTGAGGTACGGTAGGCCGTGCGCATATGTATAGTATTAAGTCGTGTGGGAATTATAGAAGGGTTTAAAGCACGCTCGTGGTAAACGCTCGGCATTTCTGTGAAAGATATTGAATAGTGTAGATCAGTTTGAACGACGGGACGTCGAGTTGCTGCATCAGTGTGATAAACCTAACAAGCAATCCTATAGATAACATCTGTATGATTTTAAACGAACTAGTGAATAATTGGGAAGTTAGAAGAAGAGCTAAGTGTGACTAGTGTGGTCGAGGGGTTTGTTCACAGAATCCTGTCACGATCTTTGAGAGCATTTCAATTGACATGAGCAACTGTCCGAGGGGTTAGTAATGGTTGTCCATGAGCAACCACGGCAGCAGAAGACTTGTGTCTTTTCCTACAGGCGATAACCTACAGACGACAGGCAGTGAGAGAATTCTTAAAACACTTGGAACGTATTACTGAATGCCCGATATCACGTTCTACTGAGACCAGGAGGTTGCACAAATGCGGTTTGTTGACAAGACGGCCAGTACGGTATATGCGATTAACTCTTGCCCCTCGATCGTCATTTTCTGTGATTACAGGCACACAAGAACGTTAAAGATCTGCAATGGGATTGGATGTTCGTTATGAATGACAAGCGCTTTAGTTTCACTAGCTATTCTGGACGTATACACATATGTAGACAGCGAGAACTACAAAAGCACCCTTCCAATATCTTCGAAAGGAAAATATTTGTAATTGACGAAGTTCTTGTTTGGGAAGGTACGTTCGTGCATCCACTTCTTCTAAAGAGTTTCAACCACTGATTTCTGCTATTGTACTAAGATTCTCTTTCCCCACGATTGCCATTTTAGAGGTGCTATGGGTCCCATGTTCATCTTCATGGACGACAACGCTACAGATCATCGTACAGTTGCTGTCGCAGAGCTACTGGTGAGTGCGGATATTCCGCGCATGGATTGGCCTTCCAGATTCTCTTGCCTAAATTCAATCGAACACGTGTGGGACACTCTTGGAAGATGATTTTCAGCCCGTCACCAGACACCAACAACGACTGCGGAGCTGAGATTGGGTGTAGAAGAGGTATAAGAAGCTCTATCAATGGATCCCTCAGTAAATTATTGGCAACGTTCAGGGTTCGTACACTTTTACCACAAGTTTTAATAGATTTTTTCGCTTTATTTAAGTGCATAAAAGTATTACAAATCATGCAATTAAACGGGGTGTACAATTTCTACTATTTATATATAAAGTAGAAAAATTCTATTAAAAATTGTGGTAAAAGCGTACGAACCCTGACCTCGTACTAAGCAAGAATAGATAGTACAAATTTTGTAGCGTACATAGGATTCACCACATACCCAAATAAAGGTGCACTTTTCTTTCCAGCCATCTGTCACATGGACGTTTCTACCTTCTGTCCAGTTGTGTTCGAAGCTACCATAGCAATACAATTCGTTTTATATCGTCTGATTTTCGTTTTTGGAAATTCTGTCGACTATTCCAGTATTTTTACACCTTTAATATTTTTTGTACGATTTGTATGGATTTAGACAACTTTTACATGACGTTACTTAAGAAAAACGGTCCGCTCCTTAATTTTTCAATGTCTTAATTAGTCATTTTTTTAAGAATTCCTGCCATGTGATCATCTTTAGAAAATAGAATAAAAGTGTTTTTATAAGAAAGCACCGTTTTTTCATTCCACAAGAACAGATTAAATAGAATTTTAGAAACATTTACTTAAGACGTACATTCTAATATTGGTGAATTAAAATGTAGTTCCTAATTAAGAGGATTAGCATGATTGTAAGGTCGAAATGCTAAAACAATTTTTGATGAAAATATAATCTGGTTTTCAGCATCAAACTTTCTATCCATATTACCATAATTTCCGGTGTATAAGCCTCGGTTCAAATAATTCTGCTTCCAACCAGAAAGTTTATTTAATAAAATATAACCTATTTGTGCATAGAACTTATATGACCTTTTTTAATAAATAAAATTTCTGGTTCGTGACAGAATTTTTTTAGCCGCGGCTTATATACCATAAATTACGGCATTCCTAGTTTTAAAGATAACGCAATCTACCATGTAGCAGATACTGTAGGGGAAAATATTACCCCCTTACAAAATATCGCAGAGAAACTCAAATATTATGGAGGTACAAACGAAATATATATATATATATATACATATATTAGGTACGTTCAACCTGATGTCACAATTTCCAAAGAATATTATTCAATTTATTTTATTGCAAAAATTCTCCGATTAAATAAAATGATTCAGTAATAGTGGTAATGTGAGAGAGCCAAGTTTGACAGCTCTTTGTTACATAAGGTTTGAACGTTTATCGCGGTAAAAATGGCAGAATTTTTGTAACACCACTATTTCCAATTTAAAATCTTTGTAGCGGATTTCTGCAACATTTGAGACTTTAGCAGGAAGATTATTACTTAGAAAAAATGGTGTTAAAGTGTTTGGATCCATTTTTTCTACGAAAAACGTTCAAGCTTAGATCTTATGAAAGTAAATATGTACAAGTACAGGGTGATTCATAATGAATGGGACAAAAAGAAAACATGATTGTGAACGTTCTAATTAATATATTTAGAAAATTCAAATTTACCTCAAAACTACATTTATTCAAGTTTCTATAGGTGTTCAATATGTGCCCCTCCGCTGACACGACAAATGTCTACACGGTAATCAAGCTCCTGCCACACTCATGATATCATATCTCCTGTGATGGAGTTCAACATTGCAGTTATCCGCTGCTTCAGTTCCTCTAAGTTCTGTGGAAGTGGAGGCATAAACACCTTGTCTTTAACAAAACCCCAGAGAAAAAAAAATCACAGGGCATTAGATCTGGTGATCTCGGCGGCCAATGAAGACATGTCAAATCCTGTGTCCCAGCACATCCAATCCAGCGATGGGGTAGACGTTCATTCAGGAACTCGAAATTTTGTGCGAAAATGTCTTTGCCCAACAGTTACCGAGGAGGTTTTCGAATATTCGAAAACGCAGTACTCTTTCTCCTGCATGGATGACATTTTATTTAACAGCGCCTCTAGCGGCGAGTTCGTCATTCAATGATTTTTTCTTGTTGCCAAATAAAACTTGTATAATAGTAGTTGCAGAATAAATTTGTTTTGGCTGAAAAAATCCATTACGGCAGTCACACTGCGCTATTCTTTTTGGCCCATTCATTATGAATCACCCGGTACAATAAAATTATGAGTAATTGTTGTACGTTATTAAAAAGTAAATTTTTATTCATCCATTTTATTAAATTCTCGAAGAAAAAGTTCCAGAGTTTTCTAGTATACTACGAAAACATAACATACGAGTATGGAGCAAATATAATGGAGAGTTATTTAAAAGAAAGTTTTGAAGTATTAACTTTCCAAATTATACTAATGATATTTTTATTTATAGCTTTCTTTAACATCTACACCCTTTATTCGACATATTTGGGATTTTAATCTACTATTCAACATAATTTCCGCCTATATTAAGGCAATTGTCATATCGTATGACCAGCTTTAATATCCCATCCTCACAGAAATATAGAAATATTATTACTAGGAAATCACTCATTGGCGCAAGAGATATTATCCGACAGAATCCAAGAAAAGATGAAATAGGAATTGATATTCATTAACTCTTTGAATACTGAAGTCTAAACGCTCAATAGCATTCAAAATACGGCGAGCGCCCGAACGCTGAAATATGCTCTGAGATTATTTCACCCCCTTTCTACTAACTGACTACTTGTCAGCAGCATAATAAGAAGAAAAAATGGAACCTCTCTAAGATAACTTGTACAAAAGATTCATTGATTCCAATAATGGCCTGCTCTGCTACAATAGTTGGATATTTTGGAGGGGGTAAAAGGAACAGGGTTTCGGGCGGTCTGCCAGTAGTTTGAATGGGCAGTTTAGTAAAGTTTAGTAAAGGATTCAAAACGGATAAAAAAGATCGGTTTTGCAGATCGGCCTCATTTACAATTCAATTTTTTTCGGGGGGGGAGGGCGGCGCTAGTTCAGCTTAAGCCGAAAGGTAGATCTCCGCGCCTGGTTTGACCTTGACCATGTGAAAGGAAATGAAATAAATTGAGAATTTTTACTAATCAGCGAAAATAAAGAAAACTAATTAAGATATATATTTGAAAATTTCAGATCAGAAGTAGGAAACTATATTTTATATGTGTATACATTTTTGTATAAATCGGGCGGTATGGAAACGAAAGAAAATAAACTGAGAATTTTTACTAATCAGTGAAAATTAAGAAAACTAATTAAGATATTAATTTGAATATTTCACATCAGAAGTAGAAAAATAGTTTACATATGTGAATATATTTTTTGTAAAAAATCAGACAGTAATTTTTCTTATTATTATCGAAAAACTAAAGGCGCAAGAGATAGTTATCGTATATACTCGAGTATAAGCCGACCTCAAATTCGAGATGAAAACAGGCTTAATACCAATACTTCAGAATGGGTTTCTAGGCCTTATTTAATCTAAATTAATTCTAAATTACGGAGACGAAAACTATTGTAAAATATTGGTATTAAACCTGTTTACTTCCCAAATTTGGGGGTCAATTTATAAGCGAGTACATACGGTACTTATAAAATAGGCAAAAGCCAATGATAATGAATTAAATTAATGTTGAGGAAAGAAATAAGACTTTTTCAAATTGATAGCCTAATATAGTAAATTTTGAGATCCTATAATTGTGAATTTTTAGCCACTTTTATTGACATTATTGTTAGAATTTTTATCGATTGTGTTGCGACGATTTTTTGACAGTCGTAAAAAAATTTCGGTCACAATGCGTATAGTTTACAACAGTAAATTTTGTCATCTACGATTTTTAATGTTATTTTAAGCGTTTTCTCGCGTTCCGCGGAATTTTCTTTTTTTGACATTTGTGAAATAATTCCTGTTACAATGTCTTAGACCACTATAGTGATTTTTTCTTCTCCATAAAGTTTATTCGGAATTCGTACAGTGATTTTTGAATTTTTCGTGAATTTTTCTATGCAATTTTTACAGTTTTTCGCATTTTGCGGCGATTATTCAACAATAGTATAACTGAGTTCAGTTTTTTAAATTTAGCCTAATATAGTAAATTTTATCCTCCTCGATTTTTGAACTTCTAGCCAATTTTATTGCGATTTTTAGAGATTTTTAACGTTTTGCGGCAATTTTTTGCGTTATTCGCGGTCGGTGTTTTGACATGGCTAACAAATTGTCCGCGAACTGAATATCAATAATTTTTAACAGAAAATTTCCTGGTAGGTTTCTACAACATGTCCCCAAAAATTTACCTCCGAAGGCCGTTTCTGGAAAATTTGCAAGAAAAATCTAAAAATAAAAAATTTCTAATAAAATAACGGAATTTAAAAAGCCGACCATTTGGAAGCCTTGCATTCGCGAAAAGAATTCGGTTTCACACTTTTAGCCCAATAAAGTAAATTTTGTCTTACATAATTTTTCAAATTTTATCGATTTTTAATGTAACCTTTTGCGTTCCGTTGTGATTTTTGGCCATTCGTAAAAAGAATTCGGTTTCAAACTTTTAGCCTATTATAGTAATTTTTTACCTCCACGATGTTTGAAATTTTTGCTCTTATTGATGCAAATCAAAAAGAGCTTGCAATTGAACTTGCATTTATCAATTGCAATTTAAAAATGCAATTTGATGCAATTTTGATGATTAAAAGCGCTTTTTAGCTTTCTCTCGAGCTCCACGGCGAATTTCTGACATTCGTGAAAGGAATTCTGTTTCAAACACAGAGCCTGATTACCAACGGGGTACGTATAAAAAATAATAGAAAAATTTTCCTCATTCATGGCAGTAATTTTGCATGAACAGGGTGTTTTAATAAGACAAAATAATTCTATTAAATTTTACTGGTGGAAGTGGGCCCCGTCGGTAGTCAGGCCCTGTATCGAACATTTAGTAACACATTTTATTTTTCGCGATCTTCAATGCAATTTTTACCTATTTCCGTTTCGCGTAAGTTTTTCACATTCGTGAAATAATTCGGTTACAATGTTTGAGTCCGCTGTAGTAAATTTTTACCTGTGTGACTTTTGAAATTTTAGCAATTTTTATGCGAATTTTAGCGAGGTTTTATCTCTTGTATTGCGGCGATTTTTCCGCATTAGTAAAAAGAATCCTGTTATAAACTTTTATGACAATACTAGGGGGCTCAGTCCTCTACTTGCTAACGCTCGCCAACCCCCGTGAATTGCGAAGCAATTCACATTTAGAACGCTATGTGGTCCCAAGCAATTATAGCTGGAATGAGTACTACCATAAATAATTTAACATATAAAATTGACAATTTGTTTTAAATGTAAAAAAAAAAAAAAAAAAAAAAAAAGTAATAGAAAACTTCGTTGAAAACACAATTAGAAATGCATTTATATTGGTGCTACCAGTGGGCATAAATCATTTAAATACTATGGAAAAATTATCTTGTGAAAACAATTAGTTTAAAACTCATTGTTCCTATAACATTGTACAGCACAGGTTAAATTCATTAAAAAAACACTAAGTGATATTTTATTTATTTCATCAAGACAGCAACAAATGGCAGTATGTGAACTCCAGACAGTTGATATTTTTATTCTCTCCAGTTTTCATGTGAGCGAAATTCGTAAATAAATTCTAAATATGAGTTGAGAATTCATTTGGACTTAACGCTATTATTCATAATTAAAATGAGGAATCATCTCAAACGCTTTTGATTACGTACATGTTATTTCATTTTTAATAATTGCTAGTTAAAGTTTCACTGCTCGTGCCAGGGAGATACAATGGCCACCATATTAGAGCTGGAAACTACGGTTGTTGCCAAACGATAATATAGAAATTCAGCCTTATTTCTGCGCCACGTAAGAGAATTATATATATAGATTGTAAAATTTGTGACCTCGGAAGCTATTTTATAACGACCTCATTTTGAAGTTTACATTAATATGCGTTTATTCGGAATTCATACAGCGAACTTGGAATTTTTCGCGAATGATTTATGTGATTTTTAGAGTTCTTTCGCGTTTTGCGTCGATTTTTCCACATTAGTAAAAGGAATTCGGCTTTAAACATTTAGCCTAATATCGTACATTTTGTCTCTCGCGATGGTAAATGCGATTTGTAGCGCTTCCAGTTGATCTCTGCGTCCGTAAAAGAATTCCGATTACAAAGTTTTAGTCCACTGCAGTAAATTTTGTCCTCAGTGAGTTTTCTATTTTTAGCAATTTTTTATGATATTACTAGAGAGTTTTTTTATAATTTCGTGGCGGTTTTTTGACATTGCTAAAACAAGTCCGGTTTTAATCTATTAAAACAATACTGTAAATGCTGTCCTTTATTTAATAATGTTTATTCGGTATTCATACAGGGATTTTTTAATTTTTTGCGACTTTTTTATGCGATTTTTAGAGCGTTTTTTGTGTACTGTGGCGATGTGTCGACATTCATAACAGAAAACCTGTTTTAATCTTTTAGCGCAATATAGTAAATTAGAGCAATATAGTAAATTAGAGCAATATAGTAAACTTTGTCCTCTGCGACAGTGGAAAAAGACTCCCAATTCGCTGTGATTTTTCCATATAATGGAAAGGAATCGGGTTTCAGTTTTCTAGCCCTATATAGTTCACTGCCTAATAGGGACTGCTCAGACGAGAAGGCCAAGTCTGTAGAGCATTGATGTCCCTTCTAGCCCAATATAGTAATTTTTTTTCTCTTTTCAATAAAGTTTGTTCGTAATTCGTGTATTTTTTTTCGTGCTATTTTTTAACAGGACCTGACAACGCCTGGTGGGTCCGCTAGTAAATTAACAATGCAAATTCGGACACCTCCGACGCAAAGTGGGGCGAAGAAATTTGCAAGACATTGCGTGGAAATGATAAACGAAATGTTATAAATGTGATTACGTGGTCTAACTAGTATATTATTTACCGTTGAAAACATATATATTATTCAAGTCAGTGGTTTTCTAAAATATCTCAATAAAGTTGAGAGACTGAGACAATCACTCCAATATATTTACTAGTAACACGCTTGCAGGTCTTTCACTGGTGGCTATTTTTTTTTATTCTGCTTCTACCACTTTTCCAAGAAATTTATCTATATAGTACAATTTCAATTCTATCTCAGTCTAAACTAAAAAATCTGAAGTACATTCTCCGCCAAGAAATTTTTTCGTAAGTTTATTATTAGAATATAACAACAGTCGCAAGTGGCACAGAATATTTGTTTAAGATATTTAGACTAAAGTTCAAACTCAAACAGTGGACAAGGTTGCAAGTGGTTGCAGCTAACTACTGCATTTATTATCATTAAAATATATACGAAAACGGGTCGAATACTCGCTCGATGACGCAGTTCAACACGAAAATTTTAGGTTACATTTTGTGAAAAATTCTCAGCTAACTTAACATTAAAAAATGATTTTACAAGCATATTTCTGAGATGAGAATTCATTGCACATTTCTTATATTCCAACTGAATCCAACATTGAACTAAGAAAATAAAATATATTATTTATCACAGTCAAAATATTTGTACGTTATTTTCGGTAAATGTGTGCACGACTACTTTCATAATTTATAATTTTTTTTTAAAAAATTGAACGTATTTAACGTAAACAACAAATTCAACGTATTTATGTTTGGGTTTTCAGTATTATAACGAAACAAAACATTAGCACATTACAAGGTTCGTACGCTTTTACCGCAATTTTTTAATAGAATTTTTCTATTTAATGCTTAAATAGCAGAAATTGTGGACGCCTCGTATAATTGCAGGATTTGTAATACTTTTCTAAATTTAAATAAGCCGAAAAATTCTATTAAAAATTGTGGTAAAAGTATACGAACCCTGCATTAGGATTATAATTTCAGAAGATATTAATAAAAATATGAAAATGTAATTTAACATTAAAAGCTCTAAATTTTGAATGTTTATAATTCAGAAAATTGTCCTGCAAATGACTAAATTTGGTACATTAACATATTTTGAACCGAAGGTTTAAAATATCGTGTCAAAATCGGGTGTTGCCATTGAAAAAATAAAATTTTGGGCTTGTTTGGATACTTAGATGGCCCCATAAGCCAATTGCATATACATTATTTAAAAGCAGACTTTATTTCCCAAACGTTTGGTACCAGTAACTTTTTTTTACGATAATTTTCTGCAGAATTGGCGGGTTTGTGCAATTTTTTTCCAACGACTGTACATATTATTTTCAATTTTTCTTCTAGAAAGATATAACAAAAATATAAATAATTTTTAAATGCATGACGTAATGTGAAATAAGTTTGTTATTATATAATTCCGCATCATAACAGATTACATTATTAGCTATTACAGAAAAACTTAATGTAGCGCTTATTGATTGAAATTTTATGTGCATATTGAAAATTTCTGGCAGTAAAAGGTGTCAGAAAATTTCTGCATGTACGAGAAATTTCTATTTGCGCAGAAAAGGCCTGACACATGCAGTTTCAAGTTGTGCATGCTTTCCTGTGTACACATTGTTATGTTTCACGGTGTGTTTATGGCAGCATCATGAGAGAAAGTATCAATTTTCGTAAAACTGATATTTTAAACTTATCTCAGTGTCAAATTATATATTTATCCTAACATGTAATTATATGTTCATACACAATTTAGGTCATCAAATGTGCTTAATGTCAAATGTGTTTCATGTTTTGTGCCAATATACTGAGAAAAAGGATTGGATGAATGAATATGAGCCACTTGGTATGGAATTCATTTCGTGCACATTGCCTATACTGTCACATAAGATTAAACGCTTTCTATGCTTTAGAATACATATAAAGTAAACTTCCCAATAACGGAAGACCTCGGGACCGTGATATTTGTCCGCTATTCGGGGGTGTTTGAAAAGTGTTTGCTAAACAAGTAAAGTTTAATAATATTAATGTCTTAAATTTCCTGATTAGATGCATGATTTCATTACAAGTAATAAAAATAAATGTAAGGAATGATAAAGATAAGGCAGGCAGTGTTGCCAGTTGGGTTACTTTATTTATTCAGATAGCTTAATTTCTAGCAATTTACCACTTTTCAAAATTATAATATTCGCCATATTTAGGAAGCGTTCTGTTGTGACTTTTGGAATTTGGCGATGGATGAAACGGCCAGTGCCAGCGTAGTCCCATTCCCTTTGCTGTTTTTAATGGCTTGGTCGTTCAGATGTTTCTTTAGATATGAGGCTGAGAAGGGAATGAACTTTTTGCGCAATCCGGCTAATGTTGTTACTTCTTTGACTTCTTTGGCCTGTTCATTACTCTTTATTCCGAATTGACCCTTCCCCTATTTGAAGGAAATTATTTTTGCTGTTGATAGAAGATCTGTGATAATTATTACTATTAGGTCTGTTGTTGCAGGTCTTGTAGGGCTTGAAGACTTGAAAGACTGTCTGTGTTGATAAGGTGATTATTGTGAGCTAAGTACCTTGCCCATCAAGCCGCTTATTTTATGAAGAGTAGTTCAGCTTGATATACAGAGTTTTCTGTGCGTGGTTGTGTCTATGCTGCATGGATTAGTGTGTCTTCTTGGTATACACAGAAAGCGTAAGCTGTTCCATATTCCGACTTGAACCGTCTGTAAATATTTTTAGTACAATAAAATTTTTTTAGTCTGCCTTGTCATTTGTTGGTACGAGATGAGCAGAACGGGGCGCAATATTTCACTTTGTTGTGTTAAACTTTCAAGTCGTAACTCAATGACGCAAAAGTACCGTCAAAATGAAGAATTGGCACCCCGCTCTGCTCATCTCGTACAAAGATATGATGACACAGACTAAAATATTTGTATTGTACTAATCGGTATATTTAATGTGTTAAACTTTCATGTCGTAACTCTATGATTGTACCGTGAAAATGAAGATTTGGCGCCCCGGTCTTCTAATTTCGCACCAATATATGACGAGGCAGGCTGAAATATTTGTATTGTACTAATCGGTATCTTTGTTGTGTTAAACATTCATATCGTAACTCGATGACGTGATGGTACCGTGAAAATGAAGAATTGGTGGCCCGGTTTTCTAATCTCGTACCATGATATGACGAGACAGACTAAAATATTTGTATTGTACTAATAGGTATCTTTACTGTGTTAAAATTTCATGTCGAACTCGATGTCGCGATAGTACCGTAAAAATAGGGAATTGGCGACCGTCTCTGCTTTCTCGTATCAAGATACGACGAGGCAGACTAAAATATTTGTATTGTATTAATCGGTATCTTTGCTGTATTAAAATTTCATGTTGGAACTCGATGCGTGATAGTACCGCAAAAATGAATTACTGGCTAATAATAATTATAATTGCTTATCTCGTACCAAGTTATGACGAGGCAAACTGAGATATTTGCATTGTACTAATCTGTATTTTTATGTGCTAAAATTTCATGCTGTAACTCGATGACGTGATAGTACCACCATGATGACGAATTGGCACCCGTTCTTTTCGCATTTTATCAAGATATGCAGATGCAGAGTTCCATCACGTACTGCTAATAAACTTTTCCTTTAGTGTTTGTTCATCTTGGAAGCCGATGGAGTAATAATATATAGGGCAGTGTAACGTAAAATATTATAGTTATTGGGTCTCAATTGTACTACATGGCGTGTTTTCCTGTAAAAAATTTTAGTCTGCGGGTGGGGGGGGGGTGTTTCTACCAGGATATGCTCAGACAAAACAAAATATTTCTAAAATACTGCATTTAATGTTTAATTCGGCAGCAATTTCCTCTCGTATCTCGAAGACGTGCTAGTACCGCCAAAATGGTGAGTTGGCGCCCGCTGCTGCCCTTATCGTACCACGATATGACGAGGCAGACCAGTTAATCCGTAATCTATTCCTAATAATCCTGTCCTACATCATGCTTTAATCCCGTAACTCGATGTCGTAGCATTTTTGTCGCCGCCACCCACTCTACTATATGTCCATGACAATTGTGAAAAATCTATTTTGTCTGTTTTTGCAATGTCAAGAATTGGATTTGTCACTTAAAATGGCGAAAGATCTATAGTTAAACAATTTTCTTCTCAAAGGGATTGTAAATATGTAAGCTATTAAAATGTCTATGTTTTTTTATTTTAAAATAGAAATATAATGTTTGAACCTTTCTAATGTTAAATTCATCGATTGATTTTTGCTTAAAATCATTCTCGTTAACTGAATCTATAAAATATTTCAAACAGAAATTCTGCAAATCATGAAGAAAATATTTTGAAATGTTTAGTTAAAACCTTCTACTCTGCACACAATTTCCCGATCTTGTTTAGAGTGCGATGCTTAATGAGAACAAGAAAGAAAATCATGCGTCAAGTATAGATTATTATCACTTTCAAACACATTCAGAATAAAGTAAAAAAAAACGTCACTGTTTAATAAGGTAAAAGATTTTGTCTAAATAAATAATTTGAAAAACGCATAATACATTTAAAAACACACTGTCCGTAATTCCTGGAATGAAAATTATCCGAAATTGATTGTGTAATCCTATATATGATATATGGTTTTGTATATACCCGTAAAGCATCGTGCCGTAACATTGTGACTTTGTGACGTGGATGTGAAGTCTCAGTTACGTCGATTTGAGGTCGTTATGACCGTTTTCAAGCCTTAATAACAAATTCCAGGACATATGCAGTCATATTAATGTGAAATATGATTTAAAAAGAAAACAATTTACATAATTTCTACCTGAAGAATATGGGATAATATGTATTAATTAAAGAAGAACATTCGAAACAGATTGGGGAGATGAGGATTGGGGGATCACTACAACTTTTATTATTATTATAAATACTAAACATTCTGAAGAAGAGAAAAAAAAAACAGTCTAAACTGTACAAATATTTAAACGCCTTAAAACAAAAAAACTCACAGATGAAAATGAATGAGTGGGTATATTGTTGTTCACAGTGTAACAAATTAGCGATCTTGCTTTAAGGAACACGGTGTTTCATACCGGCATTTACATAGACATATATTGGGATAAAAAAGCAATTATATAAAAACAGCTCAAACTGACATATTTTGTAGTAAGTGCATTTCATTAATTTCGAATATTTCGAATAATAAAGTAGACGAAATTGAAATTCAATACTTGCTGTTAGATGACAAAATTTAAACTATCGAAGTTGATATTTGAGTCTCTAAGTATGATGAATAATATTAAGGAAATAATTGTGGTGTTTGCAATATACAAACCTATCATTAATGCTTTATAAACAAAATTATACAACATCCAAAATTATGCAATACAAAATTATGCAACAAAATTAAGCATTCAATACAAAATTGTGCAACATAACATGTTATTACGCCAGTGTCATTCTTTTTCAATTTATCCTAAACTTCTATGCGTGAAATTTTTTTTTAATATTAAGAGAAAAAACAATACTTATTTCCTTCGAATAAATAAAATGCATTACGTAATTTGTCATTGTATTCCCTATTCATTGCTCTGTCAACATTGACAATTACAGTATGTCGCAATAGTAGAGTTATAAATCGAGAATATTTTCCTCTGTCGATACTCTATGTCTGTTGAGACGCTGAATAGTAATCTCCTCTGCTGTATATTGCTTAAGTAAGTTTATTTATTGTTTTACACTTTTTCAATATTTATTCGCATTTTCATCGATTAACTTTCAAATGCCAGGCATAAATTTAGCTTTCGTGAGTTATTTTCTTTTAATTGACGTCTAAAAATGTACATTAACTTAATTTAAAGTTCAGGTACTTAATTCGATTAAATAAATTGGGTTCCTTATTCGCACATTTTATGATTTAGTTACTTTAAAAAAATAGCATAAACATTCTGCTTTAAAATAAAAGTTATTATAAAAAAATATTTAGCTTATTGGCATATACCAAATGACAAATGTTTTTTAGTTTAAGTCATTTAATTATGCTTATTTTGCAGTTTTTGAATAAATTCAACAAAAGAGCTTGCAGGATTTTCATGAACATTTTCTTCCATATTAAAGGCATATGAAATGATTTAAAACTCGATCGTTATTTTAAAATTATTTGTTTACGTATTTCAAAATTTTCTTAAATTTTGACTTTTATGATATAATTATTTTTCAGTTTAACAAAAATACAAGTTTTATTTGAACAATATGTCTTTTTAATTCGACATTATGTCTTTAAGTAACGAAAAAAAATTGTTATCCATCCTGAAGCGAAAGATTTCTTTGAAAAAAAATATTTTTTTACTGCTTAACATTAATAAAATTGAATAGGAGTACTTTTATAAAAGCAAATTTAAAACAAAACGTTTATTTAAATTTTACGTTACATTTTTGCTTTAGTCAATTTAATACCTTTTGAAATAAGTTATTAAAAACCTTTTCAAGGGTAAGTCACTCCTTAAAAGTATTTATGCCACTCAGTCTATTTTTCTGTCCAGCTGCGATCTCATTTTTTAAATAATCTTGGATTATGGTATGACATATCTTTTTAATTCGACATTATGTCTTTAAGTAACGAAAAAAAAATGTTGTCCATCCTGAAGTGAAAGATTTCTTTGAAGATATGCATTTTTTTATTGCTTAACCTTAATAAAATTGAATAGGAGTACTTTTATAAAAGCAAATAATAAAAAAAAAATCTTTATTTAAATTTTACTTTACATTTTTGCTTTAGTCAATTTAATACCTTTGAAATAAGTTATTCAAAACCTTTTCAAGGGTAAGTCACTCCTTAAAAGTATTTATGCTACTCAGTCTATTTTTCTGTCCAGCTGCGATCTCATTTTTTAAATAATCTTGGATTACGGTATGGCATATAGGGTCATCGCAAACGTTTTCACACTCATAACTAAAAAAGTGTTCAAGTTAACACAATAAATTTAACACTTAACAATGGATTAATTGCACATATATTAAAATTTCTTTTCTAATGTTCGTAACAGTAAATCATACACTATTTTTATTAGGTTTTGTTTTAACTGAATAGAAATCTGAAGCGTATGTATATACATATATATGTGTGCGTGTGTTAAATTAGAGCGCGAACTGTCTTTTTCTCTTTTATTTTTATTTTTTGCTCACATTCGTTCTATGATTTGGCATTAAAAAATGTTCACGATGGTAAAAAATTTGATGAATAAGGAAGAATAGAAAAAAGTATTTTTTATATTTTATTTCATTTTATTGAATGTTTTTCACGTTATTTTTAATGCTGATTTCGAAAATGAATAGCTTTGTTTTACATTTTATAATTTTGTTATATAAAAAGTTGTTCAATATCGTCGATTTAACAGGATATTAAACTTCTTCTACATGAACAGCCATTACCGAAAGGAAAAATTGCGAATGTCGGTACGATTTGCAATTTTTTTTAACATTACCAGTGCATATTTATGTCAATTTGAACCATCAATTAAATTCAAGATTTATTTGTTATGGAATTAATTTTTGAAAATTAATTAATTTCGAATGATAATTTGACAAAAAATAGCAGGGAATTCATAATATATTAAATTTTTTTTTCTAATGTTCGTAACAGTAAATCATACGCTATTTTTATTAGGTTTTTTTTTAACTGAATAGAAATCTGAAGCGTATGTATATACATATATATGTGTGCGTGTGTTAAATTAGAGCGCGAACTGTCTTTTTCTGTTTTATTTTTATTTTTTGCTCACATTCGTTCTATGATTTGGCATTAAAAAATGCTCACGATGGTAAAAAGTTTGATGAATAAGGGAAGAATAGAAAAAGTATTTTTTTATATTTTATTTCATTTTAATGAATGTTTTTCACGTTATTTTTAATGCTGATTTCGAAAATGAATAGCTTTGTTTTACATTTTATAATTTTGTTATATAAAAAGTTGTTCAATATCGTAGATTTAACAGGATATTAAACTCCTCCTTCTACATGAACAGCCATTACCGAAAGGAAAAATTGCGAATGTCGGTACGATTTGCAATTTTTTTAACATTACCAGTGCATATTTATGTCAATTTGAACCACCAATTAAATTCAAAATTTATTTGTTATGGAATTAATTTTTGAAAATTAATTAATTTCGAATGATAATTTGACAAAAAATACCAGGGAGTTCATAATATATTAAAATTTCTTTTTTAATGTTCGTAACAGTAAATCATACATTATTTTTATTAGTTTTTTAGAAATCTGAAGCGTATGTATATACATATATATGTGTGCGTGTCTTAAATTAGAGCGAGAACTGTCTTTTTCTCTTTTATTTTTATTTTTCTCTCATATTCGTTCTATGATTTGACATTAAAAAATGTTCACTATGATAAAAAAAATTGAGTACTAAGGGAAGAATAGAAAAAAGTATTTTTTATTTTTATTTCATTTTAATGACTGTTTTTCACGTTATTTTTAATGCTGATTCCAAAAATGAATAGCTTTGTTTTACATTTTATATTTTGTTATACAAAAAGTTGTTCAATATCGTCAATTTAACAGGATATTAAACATATTCTACATAAACAGCCAGTACTGAAAGGGTAAATTACGAATTTCGGTACGATTTCCAATTTTTCCGAAAATTGACAGTGAATATTTATGTCAATTTGAACCACCAATTAAATTCAGAATTTTTTTGTTATGGAATTAATTTTTGAAAATTAATTAATTTCGAATGATAATTTGACAAAAAATACCAGGGAGTTTATTATTATATAAAAAATCTGCTCAAAATATTCTGAATAAAGTATGTAGCTGAAAATACGATTTTGCTTACGAATATAGAGTTTTAGAAACTGTAAATAATGGACGGATTCTGTGGAAAGTTTGTTCTCTCTGCATCACTAGTAGCCTCTATGTGGCGATACGATATAAAAATTCTTCATTTTTCATCCATAGTTTAAAAAATGATTAGATTAAAAATTTTTCGAACTTCCCGTTGTTGATGTATTTACATCATGATTTGATTTTTTTATACGTCTGTCCGTCTATCTGTCTGTGGTCTCGTTTACGTCAATGTATTCCCAGGTAGTTTGGTTGTAACACAAAAACATATATGCATGTTTTTATGAAACATAATATTTAGATCTAGACATATACTGGTGGTAATTAGATTTTAGTAAATTTAGCATAACAAATTATATTGAATGTTCTGCAACATTTTTATAATTTGATTATTTTGAAATAAGTTAATTTTATCAAGCAAGAGGTAGTGCTAATTTCAGATAAAAATTATAGCAATATCTAGGTTCCGATTTGATAAATTGCGCCAATATGTATATTTTTATATATTTATTTATATATAATTGTACAATTTTGTCTATAAAAGCAAAAAGATGCACGCTGCTGTTCTACGCATTTTTTATACACTGTTTTATGCACTGTGACTTCGTATTGATTTTAATGAAATGTGCTGTGATCAATATTCGTATTTGTTGATAAGCAGTTGCACTATTTAAAATAATACTAGTAAATCTAGAGATCAGAAGGCTCAACGTCAGATCTACAAATCATTGTTCATTAATCTCACTAATTTTTATTATAATCTGTATAATATTTGATATCGTAAAATTCAATTTTGTTAAGTTATTTATACATTTATAAGCCTATAAGATTTATCGAAACTTCCTGAAATTTTAGAAGTATCACATTAAACACAATTTTATGCAATGATATGATAAACTACTTATTATCGTATTTTTTCAGAATAAAAATACATTTCTTCACCGCCCTCCTGAACCCCCACCCCCTAGTTGGCGCTTTAATTTTATGTTCTCAATTCCCAGTAATTCCAGTAATTGTGCTTAAATTGTTTATTATTCGAGTATATGTCTAAATGTATTTACTGAAAAATATGATAATATCAGCAGATGTCAGAAAAACGTTATGTCGAAAGCACAATATAAAACAATAGTATTCTGGAGAAGTGTGAGGATGATAGTTGCATAATAAGAGTCTTATAGCCTTTTCCTGTTTTTAATTAATAACAAAATTAAATACAACAGTAAAATTAATAAACATATTAGACTGAAAGAAAATTAAATTTTAGGAGAGCTGCCAAGAAGCTCTATATTCAAGATACAAAATTATTCCAACTAAAAAATACAAAACTGTTTTCTAATCAGTTCGGGGTTACGTCACATTACGTAACGCGCGACGTGAGCTTAACTCCGCCCACAGAACATGTGATCAAGGATTTCTTAACATTTACTATTGTAATTTCATTAGATTAACCATCTTCTTGTATCCTATCCTTAAATGAAGACTTACTTTTAAACCACTGAGCATCATCATATGTTGCTAAAATTTATTCAGCTTCGTGCACTAAATATACTTACACAAATGTAAATTCCTCTTAAGATACTTATATTCAATTTACAGATTCGACGTTTTAATAATTTTCCGTTTGGAAAATCGATTTGGTAATCTTTCTATAGTAAGTTAATATAAACCCTCATCTATTTCATTAGAAAAATCATATTAAAAACTAAAATCGCCCGAAAATCAGCTATTTTGTTGATAACATTTTGCACCAAATTAATGCGATTTACTCGAATTTTATTTTTTTGATATTCTTTGAAATATTGAAATACGTTGCTGGGCAACCATTTAATGAAAGAAAAGAAAAAAAGAAATGCGTTGAACGTTTTTGTCAAAAATAAGAAATTAAAATCATTTTATATCTCTCAAATTGATGCGTAAAATTTTCAAATACTTTATACAATTAATTTCGAAATTCTGAGAAATTATTGGCAAATTTTAAAGAGATCGCATTAATTTAAGATCTTCATTCCGGAAATTCATCATCCATAATTTTAATATGTGCTTTATCCCAATGCATCATTTTTCATTCGATGAATGTTAAAATTTAAAAATCGTCTGACTTCCCATTGAAAGCACAGTGGCTTAGAAGAAAATGTTCTATATTTTTCAGACGAATGAACCAAATTTAACCAAAAACTATACAGCTATTTCCGGGTACCTAACCAACATACCTACTAAAAATCAACCTAATCCGATAATTTTTGCGGCAGTTATCGCGGAATAGACAGACAGACAAACAGACAGGCAAACATACAAACAAACAAACACACGGAAACCAAAACTTTTCGCGTCTCCACAGTGAGCCACAACTGACGTTTCGGAAATAAGATTTACACAGAATCATAGGTTTATTACAGGCTTTTATTAAACTTCATTGGTTTGTTTGTCTTTCTGACTGTGTCAAATGTTACAATTTATATTAGACTCACTTCTGTTAAACTGATTTCTCCCTACGTTTCATATAATTTCACTGTCGATCAAAATGGATTTATGTATTTGTAGGGCGATACTTCATCAGGGGCAGAGTCCAGTAAAAAAAAGTACTTTCGTTATTGTAATTGAATTTACATTTACATATCAAATAAAAGTATTTGCTGATATTTTGCATACAATTTTATTATGAATGACAATGCAATCTATATTCATTTGCATTGCTGCCAAACAACACATGCCAAGAAAACCATAAATAGTCTCTTACGTTTGCGATTGGCATGACATATTTTAAGAACCGACTAGCCGGTCTTCGCCCGTCTAGCCGGTGACTTCCGAGTGAGGCCCAAATACAAAGTACTACTTGGGCCCCACCCCTAGATAATCACGGGTAGGGCCCAGTATTACTTTGTCAGGGGGTTCATGAAAAAAAAATATGTCGCGAAGTCTTTATTTAAGTGCTTTTTTATATTCTTATTAGTTATTTTCGTATACTTTTAATTTAAAGAATTTTATTTATATTTTTCTCGTTGCATGTAAAATGCACTTTCTGAGCCCCAAGCGAAGTCAGGGTGTTACACAGTACTATGTATCTGGGACTCCACTCGGAAGCGACCGGCTACACTGTAAACAAAATCCCATAAATTGACAGAAAAAGACTGTAAATTTTGGCGCCAGTGGAAAACCATTTAATTTACAAAAAATATCTGTATATTTTCATTAAAATAGTTTTTTCTGTAAAAGTTACAAAATCGACATTTTTTACAGGAAAAAACTGTTTTTCTTTAAAACGGTATTTTTCTGTCAAAATTACAGATTTTTTTACAGTGTAGTAATACATTAAAACTGCTGCTGATATAGGACCAAAAGGCGAAATGACCTAAACCTTTCGACCCCCACCCCCATTTAACTTCTTTAGAGGGTGGATTTCTAAAATCGCCTGAAATACGTGTTTAACTATCTTCTAGTAGATTTGTTATCCTGAATTTCACGCGTTTAACTAAAACTGCTGTTGAGATATGGCGAAAAAGTCAAATATCCTAAAACAATCGACACCCCATTTAACTCCTTTAGAGGTCGAATTTCTAAAATCGCTTGAAATACATGTTTAAATATTCTTTAGTAGATGTGTTATCCTGAAATTTCATGCTCCTACCTAAAATTGCTGCTGATATATGGCGAAAAGACGAAATGACCTAAAACATTGGACCCCCATTTAACCCCCTTAGGGTGTGAATTTTTAAAATCTGTGAAATATACATTTAACTATCTTCTAGTATTTTTATCCGGAATTTCACGCTTTTAACTAAAACTACCGATGAGATATGGTGAAAAGGTGAAATCATCGAAAATTATAGACCTCATTCAACGCCCTGAGTAGTTGAATTTCTAAAATCGCCTAAAATACATGTTTAACTATTCTTTAGTAGATTTGTTATAGAGAAATTCCGCTCCTATTTATAACTTCTATTGAGAAATGGCAAAATGATATAAAACATTCGACCCACTATTTAACCCCCCTTAGTGGCCGAATTTCTAAAATCACTGAAATACTTTTAAAACTATTTTTTATAGAGATTTGTTATCCTGAATTTCACGCTTTTTTCTAAAACTGCTGAACAGATATGGTGATAAGGTGAAATCACCGAAACTTTTCGAACCTTCATTTAACCCCCTTTGTAGTTGAATTTATAAAATCGCCTGAAATGCATGTTTTACTATAATTTAGTAGATTTGTTATCCCGAATTTCACGCTCCTAACTATAACTTCAACTGAGATATGGCAAAATGGCGTAAAGCATTCGACCCCCATTTATCCTCCCCTTAGTGTCTGAATTTCTAAAATCGCTGAAATAAGTGTTTAACTATTTTTTTTAGTAGATTTAATATCCTGAGTTTCCTGATTCTACCTATAATTTCTATTGAAATATGGTAAAATGACCTGAAATATTTGACCTCCTATTTAACCCACCTTAGCAATTTCTAAAATTCCTGAAATACATGTATGTCTATATTTTTTGTAGATTTGTTATCCCGAATTCCGAGCTCCTAACTAAAAATGCTGCTGAGATATGGCGAACAGGCAAAATGACCTAAAACATTTGACCTCCTATTTAACCAACCTTAGTTACTGAATTTCCAAAATTGCTGAAATACATGTTTGTCTATATTTTTTGTAGATTTGTTATCCCGAATTCTGAGCTCCTAACTAAAAATGCTGCTGAGATATGGCGAACAGGCAAAATGACTTAAAACTTTCGATCCCCCATTTGACCTTCTGAATGAATGAATTTCTAAAATTGCTGAAATATGTGTTTAATTATTTTTTTAGTAGATTTGTTATCCTGAATTTCACGTTCCTACTTAAAACTGCTGCTGAGATATGGCGAAAGCGTGAAATGACTAAAAACTTTCGATCCCCCCCCCCCCCCCATTTAACCCCCTTAGCAGTTGAATTTTTAAAATCGCTAAAATATGTGTTTAACTAACTTTTAGTACATTTATTATACTGAATTTCACGCTTTTAACTAAAATTGTTGTTGAGATATGGCGAAAAGGCAAAATGACCTAAAACTTCAGACTCCAATTTAACCCCCTTAGTGGTGGAATTTCTAAAATCGCTTAAATACGTGTTTAATTATTTTTTTTATAAGATTTGTTATCTTGAATTTCACGCTCTTACCTAAAACTGCTGATAAAATATGGAGAAAATGTGAAATCACCGAAAATTTTTGAACCCCCATTTAACCCACTTAAGGATTGAATTTCTAAAATTGCCAGAAATACATGTTTAACTATTCTTTAGTAGAATTGTTATCCCGAATTACATGCTTCTACTTAAAACTCCTGCTGAGATATGTCGAAAAAACAAAATTATCTAAAATTTTCTACCCCCCATTTGACCTCCTTATGCTATGAATTTTCAAAAATCCTTTCTTAGTACGCGCCTACATTGTGTAAAGACCGTGTTTTCCAAATTTCATTGTTCTAGGACAAACGGTTGAGGCTCGGCGTTGATTATGAAAAAATCAAGCTACTCCTTTAAAAGTATAGATTTTTCTCAAATTTTCTACACTACATTAATGGGGATAAGAATACAATATTTGAATATATTCAGAGCTATTTCTAAACATGGGCAGTCTTCATGGTAAATAAATCACTATATTTTTTTATTTTAATCGCGTATTTAATGATCTGAATTCTAAAATTTTTCGCATAAGTTTATTGTTGATGACAATACATAGTGAAAAAAAATGCATGCACGTATCTGGTGAAAGGCTTTGTGAAGATGCATAACCATTTCAAATATTGGATTAAAAGCTTGTTTCGTAAAATTTTAAACATATATATCTTTTATCCGTATTAGTTTTGAAAGTATGTAACAAAGCTTGGTTTCACCCAGACATTCTTAAATTATTTTTTTTCCTATTTGTCAATTAAATTAATTTTGTCTACAGTATTTTAGACCTTGTTTAGTAATTCGCTATTTTTGTTTCTTGCGATACCTTCATTTTTATTCTCTTTTAAGGCAGGAGATATGTCATTGAAGTTGCTTTTAGGAGCTTTGTTTATCTTCATTCTAAGCAAGATTAATTCTATAAATGCAGATAATGACACTAAGCAAGTAAGCAAAAACATTTCCTTTACTTTATATAAAGTGTTGAAAAATATTTTACTTAGAAAATCCTTTTGCGTATAGAAAATTCTTCATGAGAATATATAATGTGTAAATATAATATACTGGATTTTACTAACGTATTTGTGTGCTTTCATTTAACATTACAGTAAGAAAAAAAAATATTTATGAACAAAAAGGTATACAAACAGATAGCTACTTAAATATTAATGATACAGTTTTATTTTACATTTAAATATCACAGTAAAAGAACGACAAAGCATTCTGGAATTAGGCTTTTAAACAAATCAAATAATAATATATATATATATAATAAATTAACATTCGTGGCTCAGTAAATGGCGCTAATGTACTTTAGCGGCAACAGCTATATGTAAAAAAATAATGCGAATTGTGCTAATTTTGATTGGATTGTTGTAGCATGTATTAAAAATTCAAACGGTTCGTCAGACTATTTTTTTAAATGCTGGAAAGAAAACTATATGATTTATTGAAACTTCTGAACGATAGGAAGAAAGATGGGCGAAATGAAATTAATCTGAGAATGAGATTGATCGATCGATGAGATTAAATCATATTTTGAGCAATACTTGCAACAATACAATTTAAAATGATTCTGGGTTTCGTTAAAAAGCTATCAAAAGACTGTTTCTTTAAATCATAGACTCTATAATGCCGATTTTTGTAACCAACGATTAACCAGATATCAATCAATAAAATAACGTTTGCTAATTTCTCCAGAATATGGTCTACAGTACTATGTTGTCATTTATCATTAAAGATACTAGTAACAATATGATATAAATTCAATATGGATACTATTAAAAATCTATCAATAAATCCACTCTATTGCGCCAGTTAGCAGTAGAACAGATTTCGGAAGATTGCCCAATAGAATTATAACTTTCCAATTTACTAATGAGTCGAACGGAAATGAATGTAGATATTCTAACGAATAACATTCCCTTTAAGAGATTTAAGATTGTTTTCTACATTATCAGTTTCGAAAAATAATTTTTTAATTGCTTAAATATGTTCCGTATAGTCTCAAAAATACGTGGAAGGAGCGAATTTTTGGGAGAAAACGTCTTTTCTCTTAAAAGTACGTTAAACTGAGCCAGTGTACGGAGCTTTAAACAAGTTCATGACTCACCACTGGAAAACAACTTACACTTGGCCATAAATCATATATTTACGAGGATATATCGTCGCTACCATATCAAACTATCGAATATGAAACAATTGATTTTTCATTACTTTTAAAAATTGGCCGATTGCCACCACTGAATTTTATTAAAGTTCTTCGCCTACTAAAAATATTAATAAAATTTCTGTGAAGAACAGGGTTGCCAGTTTGGCTTTCTTTTTTATTCAGAGATACCGAATTCATAACGGAAATTTTGTGAAAACAATATTTATTTTAAGTCCTCACGAAATATCTGTCATTAAATAAAGCAAAACATTTCATTTAAAATTTCTGGTATGGATTCGAAATTTATGAATAAAAAAAGGAGGCCAAACTGGCAACCCTGGTAACCCTATTAAAATTTAGTGTTGACAATCGGCCAGTTCTTAAAAGTAATGAAAAATGCATTTTTTCACATTCTTTGACATGGTAGCGACGATCTGCACGAACAATGTGTCGCGGCAAATACACGAGACAACAACGAAAGTTTAAATTCATTGATTTGGACATCTACATCGAAACACTTTTATTGGGGCAAAGCTATTATCACAATAGCTACTTTTATTGCCACGTGTATATTCAACGACGGATTATGCAATTTTTTGCATATTATGAATACAATGGGTATTCCGATAAGCTGAACAGATATGACATAATACTCCAATCACAACCGCGGCCGCTTGCACCTCTCAGGGTAGCGTATGTACGATTTACTAAGAACAACTTTTCTAAAGTTAATAATAAAGCTAAGTTTAAAAAATAAATTAATTAAAATAAAAAAAAGATACAGGGCGAAGGTTGTAGCTAAAAAATGGAGTGATATAAAATTTGCAAGCTGATATTGCGGTACATATTTAACATTTTCCATTAACTAGGCGCAGGCTAAGCGCTTCGCCCCCATTATGTGATAACAAATAATTGTTTCTTTTGCTCCAAAAAATTCAAAAAGATAGTATCAATAACAACTAATTGTAAAATAAAACATCTACAGTAATACATTTTGTTTATTTTGAAAACAATCCCTAGATATAACCAATAGAATGTACGAAATCCACTTAAGGACTTTCGTCAATCTCTGTACTGAAAAGCTGAAGCACAACAAAAAATGAACTTCTGTCATGATGATAAATTATTAAGAGGGCTTAGCAGGTAATTATATTGAGAATATATGTAACATGTTGCAGTTTAAGGTACACATTTCAAAATCACCATGCTCGTTCTCGCAAGCGGCTAGTATTTATAATTGAAATAAGGAAGATTTTTTTTACTATTCTTTCAAAAGACTTTCCTGTTGAGTTTGTAAAATCTTAGGGAACAAGTGATTATCACTTGTGATAATCCCAAGATAAAGGAACATTTGAGTGTCCAACGCTTCCGGAGCGACGATGACGTCAAAGAAGAGGTGAAACGCTTCCTCAGCGGGTTGGCGGCGGCCTGTGCTGCCCTGTATAGGATCTACAGAATTTATACACACCAAGTAATAGACAAAAAGTGAGTTAAATTTAAAATCGCGTTCAGCAACTTAAAACGCACTTCCAGGAATTATTGATTACAGACAGTAGAGAATAATTTTGTGTGTCCCTGTAAATGAACGATGACTGCTATACACACAATATTCTGCAGTAAGCCTCTTGTAATGCACCTTAGTGATATATATAAATTTCAATGCGTTTAAAATAGTGAAACATTATTTAATTAAACCGCAAACGATTTTTATCCATATACGTAATGTAACGGAATTATTTTGACTGTCCCTGTAAATTAACTATAAGTGCTATGCACACCCTATTCCATCTTAAGCTTCTTGTAATGCATCTTAGTGATATATATCAATTACAATGTATTTGAAATTGCGTAACATCATTAAAATAAACCGCAAATGATTTTTCCCCGTAGACCGTAATGTAACGGAATTCTTTTGTGTGTCCCTGTAAAAAAACTAGAAGTGCTACACACTTCAGTGGAAATAGGGAACATGCTATAGATAACGACAATAACATATAAAAATTGCAAGGCAATCTGAGCATATTTACGGGAGTTAGAGCACGGCCAGACGGCCAGACGGCCAGACAAACCGAAGTCATAAACACTTTTCAACTAGGTTGGAAAGTGTTAAAAAGGTATATAGTTAAAATTAAAATTTGACTTTTTTAAAAAAACCTTGCAGAAATTATTATATTATGTACAGACGTGAAAAAAAGTGGGTAGAGAGTTATAAACCACATCCTTCTCAAAACTAATTTTGACACAAATAATATTATAATAAATTTCGGTTAATTACGAGTATAACTCGCGCTCAAGGGGTTCCATACATTATATTTGTCATATATTATAATACGAGCAATTCTTGTGTGTGTGTATATATATGCAAATTTTACCTTAAAAACGGCTGTAACGATTTTGACGAAATTTTGTATCCTATCGTTTTAGGGCACCAGAAGACCACTAAGCTAGGACACTTGTTCGAGAAAATTCGATTAGATGGTCATTTTGGTTTACTATGACCAGGGGTCACTATGGTCACTATGGTCAGGGTTTGGGTCACTATGGTCAGGATCATGCTAATAATACCTAAACAACGGCTGTTCCAAATTTGACTAAATTTTATATCCTACCGTTTTCGAGCACGAGAAGATCATTGAACTAAGTCACACGTTCTAGAAAATTGATAAGTGGATCATTTTTGGTTCACTGCGGTCAAGCTAAATCTATCTTAAAAACAGCTCTAACAATTTTGACAAAATTTTTATATCTTATCGTTTTCGGGTACGAGAAGACCATTGGGCTAGGTTACATGTTCGAGAAAATTCGATTAGTGGATCATTCGGGCTTCACTATGGTTCAGGGTCAAACTAATATTATGTAAAAAACAACTGGAACGATGACGATCATTGGAATAGGCACGTGTTTGTGAAATTTCGATTAGTGGGACATTTTGGGTCACTATGGTCAGGGTCATGCTAATAATACCTAAACAACGGCTGAGTCAAATTTGACTAAATTTTATATCCTACCGTTTCCGAGCACGAGAAGATCACTGCGTGTCAAGTTAATTCCATCTTAAAAACAGCTCTAACAATTTTGACAAAAATGTTATATCATATCGTTTGCGGGATCGAGAAGACCATTTGGCTAGGTTACATGTTCGAGAAAATTCGATTAGTGGATCATTCGGGCTTCACTATGGTTCAGGGTCAAACTAATATTATGTAAAAAACAACTGAAACGATGACGACCATTGGAATAGGCACGTATTTGTGAAATTTTGATTAGTGGGACATTTTGGGTCACTATGGTCAGGGACAAGATAATTTTATGTAAAAAAAGGCTGAATCAATTTGGACGTTATTTTGTATATGACCATTTTGGTTTATGTAAAGACGATTTGGCGAAGAAAATTCGATTAGTGGGTCATTTTTAGTTCACTACGTGTCAAGCTAATTTTATTTAAAAAATAGTTGTAACGATTTTGACTAAATTGTGTGTCATATTGTTGTCGGACACGAGAAGACCATTGACCTAGGTCACATGATCGAGAAAATTCAATTAATGAGTCATTTTGGGTCACTATGGGTCAGGTAAAGCTAATTTTATGTAAAGAAAGGCTCAAGCGATTTTGACTAAATTTTATATGCTGCCGTTTTCAGGTAGTCTACCCTTTTTGAGTCACTACTGGTCATTGCAATTTAGTATGTATGAAGGCTGAAACAGTTATTAAGTTTTAGAACAGATGGCAGTAAACAAAATCGTAAAGTTAGCAACATTTTTCGAAATATTGTCAAATTTTATGAAATGTTGGCGCCATTGACGAGACTTGGAAGGAAAATAGACCTTTCAAGATTACTAATGTCAAAACACATAATTGGCATCATATGATGGAATTTCGCGAAGTTTGTGACTTTTCACTAAATGTTGCGGACATTTAACCAAAAAATTGGCTTTCAGAATCTGAAGGAATTTTCTAGAAATTCCAAACCGGATCCGACATACATGATTCAACCAATCAGAGTCCATAGTACTTTCTGCACGGAATGCTGTACTTTGCTTTCTGGCGTATAAAAAAGCGTACAGGCCTAGATATCCTGCTACCAAAAGAAAGTGTGCAGCTAACTAAAAATGTAGTTTGAAAGCATGCCCTTTAGTTGTAAATTTTTAAGTAATATAAAATTTAGAAATATGTACATATTTTTAGGATTGATTGTTTCTGTAAATACTTTTATAAAACAAAATGCTTTATAGCAATAATACAATGATAATTTATTTCTATATCGAGTTCAACACAAAGCTGACTTTAACCAAAAGTAGCTCGGTCTTCTCTGTTGGTTAATTACTATTTATTAATTAATGAAGTCCTACTACTAATAATTTTTTCACAATTTTTCAGAAATAGGAGGGGTGGGAGCGACACAGTTTTCCAGTATACTTTCGGCGATATCTCTGAAAATATCATACCTAAAATTAAAACAAATATATTTTTGAGTTCGATGCAACGAGATCTTTCAAGTAAGTAATACCAATTACCTGCTAATTACCCACAATTTTTCTCAAAAATCATTATGGAATATCCTTGGATGACTCTGAGACGATAGATACTTCGAGCGGCCGTCAACTCTCCGCTGACCGCCCGAAAAGTAAAGTTTGTGTGTAACGGAAAAATTCGTTTTTCCCAAAAGTTATGTTACCCAGGAAAATCGCAATAGTTTTCCTTCAAGATTTAAATAAACACCTACTAACCCTATTGTTTTTCATAATTTTACTTTCAGTAGATTCGAAAATAGAGAGGGAGGGGGGACATATGTTTTCAGGGCATTTCCGACGATATTTCTCAAAATATAGTATCTAAAATTAAAACAAATGTATTTTTGAGTTCGATATTACGAGATCTTTCACACGATACTCAAAAAGAAAACTTTTTTTCAAGTAAATTGATTAGCCACCTAATTTTTTCCTAAACATATTTGTGAATGGCTAATAATCTGAAAATATGTGGGTAAAAAGGCTTTATAACTTTCTCAAGTTTCAACTTTCCACGTCCCATTGTTTTTCGAGAATAAGGGCTGTGACAGACAGACGGACAGACTCAGGAGTGATCGTTTAACGGTTCCGTTTTCACTTTTTGAGTACGGTAACCTAAAATATGATATTGGTATTGTTCTACTGGGTATAGTTGCTATTATCTGTTTAAAATGTTTTCTTAAGTGGTTAAACACATATTACGTTCAAATCAATTACAATGATGCTTCGGTTTTCGTCGATAATCCATCCGAAAACAATCGTCGAAATCCGAAACCGACGAAAACCGAGTCAATTATATCCACATGGATCTATGTAAATCCAATTAATTCGTTCTAAGCACTCACAAATATGTATCAAAAACGCATTTTATGGAGAATAAGTATAGCGTTTAGTACTAAAAACAATAAGAAAGTGTTCTTAGCGTATGGTAATCAAGGCACTGTATCTCGGGTCTCTTCCATTTTTGGTCTTTTGGCAGTAGGACTCGCTTCAGAGTCAAAGGACCTATGTCGCTCCAAAAAGCTATCCAAAGTGGTCTGTTTCTGCCGCCTCTTTAAGATTTGTTTAAAATGGGACAAGGCATTATTATTAAACAAGTTGCTTACAAGAAACTTTCTTTGGTTCTATAATGGAGCACTCGCAATCAATAAAAAAAGCACAAAAATACACAGGAAATAAACGAAATCCGAGGCAATTGACGAAAACCGAAACAAATTTTTCACGTAAAAAATCGACGAAAAACGAAACCGACGATAACCGAAGTCAACGAAAACCGAGGTATTACTGTATTACATTTTAAAACATCCTCTAAACATCACAAATTAAACAGAAATGTGCACCTCTCAAGAATCCTAAATACGAATAATCTTGGCATTCGTTAGATAACATTTATTGACAATTTTATAAGATATCGATCTCTGGGGTTATGTTGTAACTGAATCCCAGCATGCATATCGAATATTCATTGACATTAATTCAATTAAAATAATATTTTCATTCCTATAACAAGAGAAATTTTGTACAAGGTTTAAAAAAATTTAGATAGATATATTTCAAAATATATTAAATTATAATTGCCTCAAATCGTCACTTTCTAACTACACATGATATCTTGAGCCTATGTTTTCATATTTCTTTTCAAAGATAACCAAAATATTACTTAGAGGAAAAGAAAAAAAATGTACAAGCGTATATCAAATTTATACAAATTGAATGGAATAAATAATTAGTCAAGGATACTCATAATTTTTTAATACAAAGGAAAAAATCATTTTTCAAATGTCACATTATAAAAATTAGGAATTTAGGATTCAAAAGTCCTCAATGAGATTTCGATTTTTGTTGCTATATCTGAATAAAAAACTAAATAAAAATTAGAGGGTCATATTTTTTAAAACTTTTAGAAACGAATATTTTAGAGTTGTGGCTCTTAACTCAGAACGCGGAACCTTTCAAACTTTGAAAAATGAGATAATAAAGAGTCATTTTTATTCATAAAATTAAAATATATTACTACAAATACGAAACATAATGACTTTGCTCTCTCTTTGTGAAAATTTTTTCTATCTTTATTTTATTAGTATTCAGATTCATGACCAAATAACGAAATTAGATAATTCGAAGTGAAATGAAACTTAGAACAAATTTAATTTTTGAAAACATGTGTTTCTATAAAATATTTAAATTTCGGTTTGAATTTTCTTAAGTAGACAAATCCTAAACTTTTATATTTATGTTCTTTTGACAACATATATTATTTCTAATTAAGGAATATCAGTATTTTTATTAAACGATAGTTTTTGGCAGAATTGATGACTGTTTACTTGAAATTCCGGAGTGTAAATTCGAAGGAAAAATTATCCCTTTTTTGATATTTTAGCTCAAATAAATATGTTAGGTTTATTTCTGACAATATGCTAAACTAAAAAAAAATCTATTAAACCTCTTAAAATATTTCAATTGTTTGAATTTTTATTCTGAATGTCATATTACCGCATAAATATATTTTTTCTAGGACGTATGATTATTAATTTTAATTTTTTTTTTTAGATTAGCTCTGAGATGTTGGGACTATATGATGGAAATATTTCAGTAAATACTTCTAGAATGTTCTCCGAACATTTGAGAATACGACGAGATCCAGATAAATCAGGACCATGCGACAGTAAGAACTAATAGCATATTAAATATTATATAGTAAATTATAGAAATATTGCATGCCAATTGTGTTTCCTGTAATCTCAATCCGATATTGTGGCATAGACTTTAATGCTCTTAGTCAGTCTAAAATAAAAACTATTTCCCTTTAACCCTAACTTTTCAGAACAATTTTGAATATATTTTTTTTCAAAGTTTTAATTGAATAAGTTTGTTTTGTCTGAACACCGCCCTCTGAATACAAGGCCTACGCAATGACAGAAAAATGGCGGCTGTGGTTGGTGGATTTTATTAAGCGTTTGTTCGATTCTCTATATTTAGACACCTGTATATTCTAAAAGTTTTCTTTGACTTATTTATTCTCAGAAAATCAAGACTGAGAAAACTAAGAAATTTTTGGTATTGAAATTCAAAGGTACGTACAAATGCTGAAAAATATCCGCCTACGATCGCCGCCATTTTTGTGTCAGCAATCAGGCATTTTATTCAGGGGGTGTTAGTCTGAACACCATCCACTGAATACTAGGCCTGAGCGCTGACACAAAAATTGAGGCAGTCGTAGGCAGAATTTTTCAGCTTGCGTACGGTCCGTTAAGTTTCAATACCGATGATTTCTAAAAGTTTTCTGTCTTATTTTTATGATTTTCAGTTAGTCAAAGAAAACTTTTAGAAAATAGTGGAGTGTAAAATTATTGGACCGTACAAACGTTTTGCAAAATCCGCCTGCCAGCGCCGCCATTTTTGTGTCAGAGCTCAGGCCTAGTATTCAGGGGGTGGTGGTCTTAAAAGTGATGACATCATGTTAAATTCTTAAAGTGCCCTGAAATTTGTTCAATGACACCATATGAAAAGGCAGTCTAAAATTGTAAACACATCCATTACATTTTATTATGCCAACACGTTTCAAAGAATGCAAACTAAATCTATTAACCCCTTAACTGTTGGAGGTTTTTTGACACCACAAACTAAAAATAGGCACATTACACCACTTTTTCCGTACTAAAATATTTGCTTTATGTAATCGAAAATGTCTGCCGATTAATAAAGCGAAGATTGCGTTTAAAAATTTCTGGTATGCAAAAGGTTTTAGTAACAAAACAAGCAAACTCTTCTTACCCGAACTGAGTTCGGGATACACAGTTAAGGGGTTAACATATCATTAAAACGAAAATTTGGAAATCAGAACGAAAATTCACTAGCGGCTTAAGCTGAGACACCATGTGCATTTTATATAAAAAGTGGAATGCAAATCTGGTTTCCTATAGAAAAATGTATGTTTTTTTTTGGAATATGCTCCACTATCAGAGTCTGTTTTAATGAGTTCTGAATCACCCTTTATTTATACGTATACACTCGAAGAATAACCAAAAAATTGCAATAATACCATTTTTTTGCTATTATTTTATTTGTTTTGATTTCAGATGATATTATAACTGTTCTTTAACTTTTTCATTGTATTTTAATCCATTAAAAAAATCTAAAAATAAACTTACACATACTATTACACATATTATTAAACATACTTATTTTACTTTATTACAGGCTGTGGAGAGGCTAATGGTGAGAAAGGAATGCAACCTTTAATTCGCGGAGGAAGGGATGTTTCACCACCATACAAGTATCCTTGGATGGTAAGTTGTTTAAGTAAAGATCCACTAACTCGAAATTATTCAGCACTGAACAACGAAATAGATTTAAAATAAATCATGCCACTTGATCTAACTTTCTACCAGATGACAGAAAAACCCGAGTATATTTTAGATGTGTAAGTAGGGTTGGTATGTTTGGTAACAATGCAGACTAGGAATTTTTAGCTACATATAACTCTGGTATTTAAGAATCAATAATCAGTCAAATGATCAACACCAAAAACAGAACGAAGCTATGACTTACTATAAACATTTTTAACTATAATTTGAGCATAAATGTTATTCGCTATGTAGAAAAACTCATTATCACAAAATAAAATTTTCAATACATAAAATGTTCTAATTACATAAAATTTTCTTTTTATTAATGAAAAAAAACCTCACTTTTGAAAAAATAAGTTCGAGGAAGAATTATGGAACATATATTATATGTAAATATCTACAACATATTTTACAAATATAAATAAGTAAATATTTTTATGTTTAGACAAATACAAAGACACATATTTAAAATATTTCTAAAAGTATTATAAGAATCGAAATACTCAATTATATTTTGCAATATAGGCGATTCTGGAACTTATTGATGAATAGAAAAATATATACTTGAAATTCTTTCTCAGTTATAGGTATTACAAAGCAAATGTGCTTACTAAATATCTTTGATATATATATATATATATATTTAAAATGAAATCCCATGAGTGAAAATCAAATAAAAAATACTATAAAAAATAAAGTTCAAGATATTGCAAAATTTAAATACAATAGAATTAAAATACAAATAATTATAGATTCGTCAGAGGAGCTTCATAAGAATAAGTCATAGTAAAGATAAAACCTTTCATCGAATATTGTCAACAGTAAGCCTAAAACTAAATATATTAAGCTCCTTACAACATATCGAAAAAACGCAAGACATGTAAAAAAAAAAGGAATACAAAAAATAACTTATGATCCATCTATAGTAGATAAAAAACTAAAAAGAAAAGACACAATTCACGAGTAAAAAATAATGTGGTAAGGTTTAATTAGGATACAAAAAATTATCCATGCGCTTGTCCAATGCTCTGCTTAGATATTACTGAATCATGACAAAAAGAGAAAAATAATCAAGAAAAAGAGATGGGTTAGTTTTGCCAAAATGCGTTAAATAAAAAACCCAAATCGGTCAGTAAATATATATGAAAATTAAGGGGGGATAGTATGGTAGTAAACACTAATTAATATTAGAAAGTAAGCAGTTTATAGTATTAAGTAATATTGAAATTTAAATGTAGGTTACAACTTAAAAACTGAATAGATAAAGCATATAAAGTAATTAAGAATATAAATATGAAAAGTAGAAGAAAGAGGTGAATATGTAAATGATAAATTAATATTAAAAAATTAATAATTTAAAGGGATGAAAACACGTAAGAAGAGTCATTATGTAATATGCAGAGTGATAAATGTTTTCGTGTTAAATGCATGAAACACGCTTAATTGTCTTTTCTAGGAGTACCGACCTCGACCCTTCTATATGTGCATTTATATATATATTTCTTTATATAGATGACACATTTTTAAAAATTACCATATCTTAAATTCATTCTTAACTTTTCTGACTTAATTTTACTATTTTGCGTCTTTAAAAATGCTATTAGTATTTTTTTAGTTTTCAATAAATCTATATTTTCTGCGTTTCAGTATTTCATTTTCATTTTGACACAGTGAAAGTACATTTTACTTACCCATCATAAGTAGTATAGGGTAAGTCTTGTAATCGTTTTGAATATCGAAAATTTTTTTTGACGGATTTACACGTTTCAGACACTGGAGATTCCGAAAAACATGTTTTTAGAAAAAAAAATTTGCCGTCCGTCCGTGTGTCTGTGTGTGTGTCTGTGTGTGTGTCTGTGTGTGTGTCTGTGTGTCTGTAAACGCTCTATCTCCCGAAAAAATTGAGGTAGAGACTTGCAATTTGGTATGTACTTAGTATGTAATAATGGGAAGAAGTCAATTTCATTTCAATAACCTCGATTAACCGGAACTATTTTTTTCGGACTCTCGAAATATTCGTTCTGATAAAAGGTATATAAATTTTTTTGAAATTGTTTATTTTAAGAAATTAATATAAAAGACAATAAAAAAACATAAATTTTGCATAAAGCATGAAGTCGATTGGATAATGAGTTGCCGAGATATTTGGAATCCTATTTCCACACTCTTCGATTTTTCATGACCCTGTATTTCATCCAAATTTCACTTTAAAGATATATTTTAATTGGAAATTTGACACTTAATCCGATGCAATAAACCGCTAGTTAACAGGATAATTATTTTTGGAGTTATAAGGATGTTTCTTTCAAGCAATTCAGTAATCGAGCATTTAAAGTTTGTGACGTCATCAAACCACGATTTTATTTGAATTGCAATGCATTTTATAAGCAGTTTACACATTTTTATTTTAATATTTTACATTATGCATATCCATGATGGGTAAGTATTACGGTGGCCCCCAACGACTAGTTTTCTCTTACAATGCTTTCAATGTATTGCAACTCTAAACGTTCTATTTGGCCCCGAACATTCTAGAATTTTCTTTTATCCCGAGTTTTCGTAAACGTTTTACTTCACTTTATTTAATTCGCAGTCATTCAAAAAATTCGAGTCTTTGATTGGAAGTACGTATTTTGTAGTCTTCCACGAAAGGGATTAAAACCAATTGCTCAATTTACGAAGATAACTTTTTCAGTGTGATCGTCTGCTAAAAATAACCACGGCATCAGAAGATTGACTGCTGACTTTTTAGAATTTTATTGCCGTAAATATGTATTTCATTGAATGCCGTGCTGACTAATTTGAGAGTATTTCATTTTTTGTGACGAGTATATTAGTAAACATGTTGGACTCAAAGCGTTTGATACATTCTCCGGAAAACACCCAAGAGTTTTCGACCACTGCCACAACTGTTTTTGATTCGGTCGGTTCTACAATGGTATGACTGAACTGTTAGTACCCGCTATGCTATGGGGAACATAGCACAGCGAATGTTAGACATTCCCTTCTGTCTGATTTATGCACCTATTTCCATCTAATCAGAATAAATATTGAATACATTTGAGTTTTACATCATTGTAATGTATTCATTAATCTATTCCCTGCTTTACGATTATTGCTCACATTTCTAATAATGGTTGCATCCAGTGACGGCTCGCGATTGTATTTTTTTGGGACACTAAATGCTTGCCTGAAACACATATTATTTTCATACCATTATGTTTTACAAGAAAACTTTTCCTTGTATTTTGGCAGAACTTTCTGACCGTAAGTAAAATAAAGTATTCATTTTTAATAATAGTGGTAAGGAAATAATAAATTTAATAGCCATACATTTAGTGTCCCAAATGAAGCCAGTCACGATCCGTCACTGGTTGCTTCTTTGTGATAATAAGCAGCGAATATACTTCTATTATACCACTTTATTGTGATTTCCATACTACGGGATTTTTCCTATTTCTACGTCATCATTAGTTACATTTTCTTTCAAGTTTCGAATGAAATACATTGTTGTGATTATAAATATTTCATGTTTATAAGAATTGAGTCATTTTTACAGTAATAATATTTTAATGTTTAAATATGTTTTTCCTGTATTCAATTTCTGTGGTGACAATAATTTGCAAACTAATATTTCGTACTTATATTTTATCTTTAATTATAAAACTATATCAACTGCATTACTTCAGTCGCAATAAATCGAACTGACCGATCGTTCTGAGACATTCTACAGAAAAGTATAAAATATTGATTGGTAGTTATAGAGTTTTCAAATTATAAACATTCGGTTGAGCATGCTTTACTGTAATTTTTATTATGCAACATTTCTTATATAAATTTTCTTCATTAGGTTAAACTAAGAATGAAGGTGGATAAAGAGACTTATGAATGTGCTGGATCTATAATAACACAGTATCATGTGTTAACAGCTACTCATTGCATAATAAAGTTAGTATTAACATGTGAATAAGAATTGATATATTCTCGTACATTTATTTTACAGAAATAAAGCATTAAAATATTTGAACATTCTAAAATATCTTGTATAGATACCGAGTGTCCTCAAAAATTACTGATGGATTTGAAAATTCAATAACTTGCAAACGGTGACAGATATTAAAATAAATCCACGCACGAGGTTTATATAAATCGTCAAGAGTTTTATTACTGTGATTCTTGATTTTAGTTCTATTTTCAAACAATAGATGGCGCTGACAGCGATTGGAGCTCAGTCGAAGCCGAAACTGACGCCCCTCAGCATTGATGTACTGCCCCCTGAATACTAGGCCAGCGTGCTGTCAAAAACTACTGCTTACGGCTGTCGCAGGTGGATTTTTTTTTCAGCATTTGTACGGTCGCTTGAATTTTAACACCAATAATATATAAAAGTTTTCCTTGACTTATTTGATCTCAGAAAAACTAAAGGAATAAATCACCTGCAGGAGCACCAACCGTGAGGCAGAGGTGATAAAATCTCCTGAAGAAGTTCCCTACCTACATACAGCAAAACCTCCCACCGGAACGGGCCTGGAAACTACGAACAACTAATGAACCATGTTCATAGAGCTATGGTAAATGCATACTGAATACACCAATGCAGAAAAAGAAAATAAAAAGCAATAAATTAACAGGATTTAAGGACCAGAGTATAACCACAAGTCCATTAACATATACTAACTATAAATTTATAAATAAAAACATCTTTAAAGACCATTAAAGTTACAAAGGTCTAACTAGCCTATAATAAAACTAACTAAAACTAATGAAATTTTAACAATACAGAAATACAGGGCCGTAAACATCAAAGAAAATTACATAAATAAATGTCTTTTATAGAACTGCACACAGAGACAGCAACACAAATAATGCAGAGTAGCAGAGTCATTACCAGTTCTCATACCCAAATGTTAATTCTGGAAACCACAACACGCACTTAAGGCACAAGTCAAAACCATTTACCATCACCACAGCAATGTATCCTCTAAAATAATAGTTCTGATGATAGATAACATAAACTGCCAATAAAAGGATCAACATATTTAAAAAACACTGTTCATGATGCATATAGACTGGATATTTTAAAATAAGAGTTCATGATGAATCTTCTGATAATAAACAAATCAAGTATTGAAGATAAAATAAGAGTTCATGATGAAACATCTGATAAATAAACAAAATATCACTTATAATTCTACTCAACAACTAAAATCATGTGTTCAGGATACGAAAAGACAAGCAACTACCAATTGTAATAAACTTCAAGAAACAAGATCCTAAAATTTATACTTAATAAATGAAAACATTTTGTTCAGTTCATTATATATGTCACATAATTTTCTATAGTTTTCTTTTTTTAAAAGAACACCTATCGTATTTTCACGAAGATATTTGTTTCTATCAAAATTGAAGAAATATGGAATTAAAGGACAACGTCCAAAAAGATAGTGTGTCACGGATCCCAACTCGCCACAATCACATCTATTCGAAGTTCTTTTTCTTATCTTCTTAAGGAACACCGGAAAACTTCCGTGCTCTGATAGAAAATACGTTATAATTTTACTGCTGATGATGAAATCTCTGTTTACTTTATTCAAATAGCGATATGTGTCTCTGCCCTTTTCAGAAACATTCCAGTTTTTCTGCCAGTAATTGTATCTTTATATAATTATCCATAATGGATCTTGGATATGGTATAGCCAAAGAAATATCTGCCTCTTGTATCTGTGTTGCAGCCATTGCAAGTGAATCCGCCCGCTTGTTCCCAGCATGACCCACATGGGCTTTAATACAAGTGAGCGTAAAAATTTTATCAGGATATTCAAGCAATCTATTAAATATATCTAATATAACAGGCAAAGGAAACTTTGAGAAATTATTGGTGTTGAAGTTAAAGGGATCGTTCATACGGTGAAAAAAAAATTCTGCCTGAGACAGTCGCCATTTTTATCAGCGCGCAGGCCTAGTATTCAGTCATGTATAACCCGCCTTCAAGACTTTTTTAAATATCTGACACCGTTTTCAAGTTATTGAATTTTGAAATCCATCAGTCATTTTTGGGACACCCGGTATGTAAACTGTAAAATGTTTTATAAAATATTAAATGGCACAATGATGAAAATATTTTCAACATAAATAAAAAAAAAAACGATTATTAGTAGAGACATAAGAGCTGTTGTTCCGTTTGCAAAGTCTTTTAGATAAAAAGGAATTTCTGGTTCCTAGGCAAGAACATTTTTTTGCGGTGGGCGATCAAAAATAGTCTCATTTGTTTTCCTGAAATATTCGTAGCCGTAGATACATGATATTCGACATAGTAGTGGTGTTTAGGATACAAAGGAAGACAAAATTAAACATCCCGGAACATTTCCAAAAGCGAACTATTTTCGACTTTTCTGAAATTTCCGGATTTTTTTAATTTTTACTTTTTTGTATTCCAAAAGGTTTGTATCCCATAAGTCAAATTTCAAGTTTGTAGTTCTACAAAATCGAATTAATTTCTATTTTTTCGAATTTTTTTATTTTTTCTTTTTTTTAATACTAAATGGCCAATTTTGTCAAAAAAATTCAAATTTTCAGTTATTTCAATTGATTAAAAAAAAAAAAAACTTTGAGTTCATGTATCTTCTGAACTCTAAAATATAGAAGCATGAAATTTGCAAGTTCTGTCCCATATGCAACGTACTGTAGGTATGCGAAGTTTCAGGTTTTTGGAAAACTTTAGTGAAAAGATTTTGAGATGTCAAATGTACTCTGAATTGCTTCCAGAAAAGGATGCGTACGGTTGTGCTTCTCGACTTAGCAGCAGCACATATCGTGTCTCCATATATTACGACAGTTAAACCAAATGCTATATAAGTTTTTTTTTTTTGTATAAAGATGCAAAATTCGTTGGAAATCATTTGGAAAAATATTAAGAGAGTGAAGTATGAAGCAGCTGAATTTAGTAAAAATGTAGGTGATGTATGATGATTGTATTTACCCCGTAAAAGGGGTGTAGCATTTTGTCATCAACATGTTCTTTAACAATATATATTTTTACACGGTTTAGTTTATATTAACTCGGTTCAGCTATGTAAAGGTGGGATTTTGTAATCGATTTGATACTCACCTCCTAAAACGCTAGAGTTCTAGAAATTATGAACATTACATATTTATAATACACTCTCTTCAACTTTTCACGCAATTGCATTGTGGAACCAACTTAAAGAAATTGTCAGTATTGCGTATACACCCAGAATTGCCACACAGGGGAGAATTTGTAGCAAGATCCTGGCCAAAATTATTTTTCATGTATTTTATAGTTTAAACCATTGCTGTTGACTTTTTATTACTAAATACTCTTAATTAATGTTATATACACACAAATGTATGCAATTATTTAATAAATAAATGTATAAAACAAACATTACTTAACTGTTTACAGTTTATAAGAGAAAATTCATTGTTGATAGATTTGTTTTATTTAGAAGCAAGATTTAATTAAATGTGGTTTATTTTAATATGTGTAAATGCATAGCTGCCAAGTTTCCACTAATCTTCCGTAATATGTAGATTAATTTGATCCAGGTTAATCACGTTTCGAACCGGAACATTTATTTGATGAATGTTTATCCATTTAATTTCACATTCCTTCGAGGAACGTATTTAGTTTCATTTCTTGAAAAAACTTCTGTTTCGAAATGTACTAAACGAAGGTCAAATTAACCCGCATATTACGGAAGATTAGCGGGAGGTTGGCACTTATGTGTAAATGTTTAATTATTTATATATAAACAAATGTATATAATTTATATATTACTTACATTTAGTATTTAGCAGAGTGGAGTCTCTATAGCATAGAGATGGTTTTATAAATTACTTTGACCCCCCCCCCCAAAAAAAAATAAATATATATATATATATTATATAAAATGAGCAGCTGTGCGTGGAAAATATTTTTTTAGGGTTTCGTTCATCTCACGAAACCCTATTACTCCCGCTTCGTTGTCTGTCCGTCACAGAGCCATTCTCAAAAACTATGTAACTTACAGAGTTCAAACTTTGTGTACAAATCTGAATAAGAGCTATGAAGAGCTCAAAATATTAAAATTTGAAAAATTCGTATTATTTTAATAAATAGAGATAAAAAACCAAAATTCCAACAGCCTTTTCAATTAAATTTAAACATTTTTCGCTATAGCCGATGCCAAAAATTAAAAATCCACGATGAAATTCTTTCTACAATAATTAATTTTCTATCAGACGATTTCCACGTGAAAAATGAAATAAAAAGTTTCACCAATTGAAAAAAAGATTAATATGAAATAAAATTGATTGACGTCATAGTGGTAATAAAACGGAAAGATTTCTCAATAATACAAGGAGTATGAGTATGTATATGGGCACAAAGCAGATTAATATCACGTCATTAGAGAATTACAAAGAAAATCTGACGTCATATCGGAAGTTTAACGGATTTTTCAAATGTTTCAGAATAATACAAAGCGAGCATCAATATGATTAATAGAGAATAGTAAATATATTATATAAATGTTGGACGATTACACCATGAAACATTAAAACATCACAAATTTACTAAATGTTGTATACAAACGTTTTGTATACACCATTCAGTAAATTTGTGATGTTTTATACTCACGTCTTTAATGCAGTAAATATATGAGTTTGAGGAAGGTATTGAATCATGATAAAAAACCGATTACGGAAATATTCGCATATTTTAACATTTTGAAGGTGTACAACATGTTAATTTTGAAATTATTTTTTAAATATCGCATTTAGTCCACATGACAGATATTATAATGACAGAATATAATAGCGGTCTTCGCCCGCTATCCGGCTGGTTTAGATATTCGAAAAGACGAGAAAAATAGACCGGTAAATTTTTACTTTATAAAAAACATGACTTTTTTTTTGGTTGCTAAAGGAAATTTATTTGGATTTATTAAAGAAATGATAAAGTGTTTTGAAAGGATTAATAAACGAAACCCTTAGAGCGATCTTTGATCACACTTACCACACTTGTTTAAAATTGCTCTTCATAACTATAACAAATACGAATATAATTGAAAAATGCTCCGAAAAACCTGATATACGTTTAAATTTTTTCTATCTATATATCGATCTATCTAACGTGCAGGAAGACCCTAGTTTAAGGCCTAAGGCCTAGTGCTCTTCTGAGTTTCCGGGTGCGAAGCTTCTGGGAGACTCCGGCGCGTCCCAAGTCTCATGCGGCACTTTCCTCTATATATAGGCCCTGCTGTTGCAACGACCTTCATCTACTGCTTGGAAGCAGGGTAGCAAGAACAAGCAGGAAGGCTCTAATCTAAGGCCTAAGGCCTGGTGCCCTTCTGGGTTTCCGGCTGCGAAGCTTCTAGGAGACTCCGGCACGTCCCAAGTGTCATGCGGCAATTTCCTCTGTATATAGGCTCTGCTGCTGCAACGACCTTCATATACTGCTTGGAAGCGGGGGAGTTATGGGCAGGTGGCAGTGCTCCTCTTTGCCGAAGATCCCACCTGTGAGGTGTCCGAGGTAAACTGGGCCCTCCTGGTGGGTACTCGCAAGAAGTGAAGTACGGATGCCTTGCAGTGGTAAAGCAAGGATTTTATAACTAAATTAGAGCTAAAGTGGCTTAAAAATAACCCATTTCTAATTTTAATTATTTTTTATTATATTGAAAATAAAACTATTTAAATACCCATATAAAAATACACCTATAAAAAATGCCTTTAAAAATAATAGCAATGCTGAAACGTAAGAGAAAAGAGCATTTTCTCACAGGGAAACCATCTTTCCAACTGCAGCTAGCAGCCGCCGTGATTTATACTCTTGAAATAGGCATAGATCAACATACCAGTTAGTCAGCTATTATAAAATATGCTTTTGTCAATTTTACTTTTTGACAATTGTTGAGAAAATTTTAATTCTTGCACTGTTGGCCAGGTTTTTATCTCCAATACTCCTCTGTGCGGTACAGCGTACAATAAAATCTTCAAAAAATCTGTAGTAATTACTCCGTCGATATTAATCAACCATTGGCAATAAAGCTCTCTTCTTCCTATAGTCAGTGTTACTATTTGGTTTCTTTTTAAAATTGAGATTGTATGATACAGTTTTATAAAATGATGTAAATCGCCTTGTCTTCGTCTTAATTAATCTGTCATTATCAAGAAAACTGATTTCAAAAAAGTATCTCACTGACAACTCTGCCTATAATGACAAAAGTGACATGGATTTCCCTAATGGAACATTAATATTATTTAAAACAAAGCAGAAAAACGCACTAAACGACACGACTACAAATTACAATATCAGTTGTAAATCAATAACCAAAATTGTGTTGAAGCAAAAACCATCTCCTAAATGATTTGTTTATGAAAAAATTTTAATCTCACTAGTTAGGTATATATTCATGCATAAATAAATCTATCCTCAAAACATTGTCTAATAATATACGAAGCTACGTGAACTTTTATGATATTATACGAGTAAACCAAAATGTTAAATCATACTTATAAATATATAAGCCCCTTTCCTCCAATATCACAACAAATCTGTCTATGATTGCCATACAAAAAAAATTATGCCTTCTATGTATGTAGAAACTCCTATAGAACCCAATCCGCATTTCAGTACGTTTAGTTGAAAAACAAAAATAGTTTGCTGCTAAACATTGATCTACCCAGTGAAACATTCGCCATTTGTAGCACAAAAAACACGTTTAGAACAAATTAACACATTAATAAATCGTAAAGTTCAAAGCGAAACTCTAATTTCATCTGGTTAAACATTTTGCGAAATGTATAGGGAGAAAATATAGACTCCAGATGCACTCACATGAATTAGTTCATAACGCAAAACTGTATTTTTAGATCTTATCACTTAGGAAACACGAGTCTATATACTATTCCACCCACTATCTAACTAATAATGTTTTCACCAGTGAATCAGTAAGATTTTAATTGCTCTTGTATTAATTTTATAATTAAAATTTTGTAGCTAATTGTTTAACAAACTTTTAAAATCATATTTATATATGTATGAATCTCTGTATGTAAGAGAACGTCGGACACAGTAACACGAAAAAAAAAGTTAATTTGAAGTTTAAGAGCTAGATATAATCAACTAAACAAATTTTAGACGATGTATACATCTGCATTTTGGGAGTATCCTAACTCATTTGCTATATTGTACGTGCATTGAGAAAGGATGAAAATCACATTAAAATTTCAGTAGAATTCCTCTTATTGTATTCCAGATTTTTTACGCAGGGAGACAGTGTAGGCATCTTGTGTGTTTTACTACATATTAACAGCCTTGTATACAACATGGTTATGAAGGGATTTTTCAGTATCCATGTATCAACGGTCGCATTACAGAAAATTCTAAAGGGCCTAAAAACTGATCAATCGAGAAATGGGAAATTGTAGTTGATATGAGGCTTAAAAATGGTGAGAGAAATGTGCCTACTGTTTATAGGCACTCATGTCTTAAGGACACAAAAACATATGAAAAAAAGAATGTAATGTATAGTACTAATTACTGAATTAGTGTAATTGTAATAATACATGGTGTATACTGTTGAGGTGTTTTATGTCTCATTGTGTATCAATTCGATTTGTTGAAAAAATCAAATTGTCAATTGCTTCAATAACAAATGAAATTATAGCTTGAGTATATATACGTATATATATATATATATATATATATATATATATATATATATATTATTTATTTATTTATATATGTAATATATCATGCGTTACGTACAGCCGATCAGAAGAAATATATTTTTAAACCTGATTATCGCAGAGAGACTCGAGAGGTACCATTCGACTTCAAGACAGTTCAGACAATCACAATGTAGACAATTTGTTGCCAAATGGTAGCTTTTGCATCTATCTGCAATAATTTTTTGATAAAATAGTATGGGGTTCTATTTTTTTTTACCTTATCGAATGATCATATTATATTTAAATAAAAATACTGATAATAGTATAATTTCTTCTTACATGCATGTGATATTTACTTTCTATTTCTAGAAAGAGAGATCCGTTGGAGATTGTTGAACCCGAAAATGTAATTGTCTATTTCGTCACAGAATCCTATAAACTTGAAAAGGGTCCTAAAGTAGAGAAGGTCATTTCTCATACAGGCTTTGACCCATTCATCATACATGATATAGGCATATTGAAGTTGAAAGATAAGATAATGTGCGATAAATATAAAAAACCGATATGCTTTCCGCCAGTCAAATTTGTTTTTCCGGAGGACATCACTGTGACCTGCAGTGGATGGGGATTAAATTCAGAAAGAAGTATGTTAAATAGTGTTAATAGTACATTTTGTGTTTTATACCCACATAATGCAGCACAAAACTTAAGTTTATTGTCTTCAGATCACTGCGATATCTGGCCAATATCATACATGTCAACCTTCTGAATTTTTAAATTAAAATAAACACACTTTGAAACAGAATTATTTTTAAATAAATCAACTCAAATAAGTACAATATAAAAAGTCCTTCCGGACTGTACCGGGAGAAAAAGTTAGCTTTCATACTCCATGTTTCTAAAAATTCAACTCATTTTACTCAAATGCCCGAAACTAAAATACTTAAAACCCGATTATAGAAGATTCAATCCCGGTTCCATTTATACTGCATTTGAAAGCGAATTTCAGCGTGAGAGTTACAGCATAACAAAAATCAGATTGCTTGAAAATATCAGCCACCTAGAATTACAAACTGCTATACCTCCGCCATTTTTTAAGATAAAGCCAGAACAAAAAATGTTCTGGAATCCTTATTTCACTATATAACACTTAAACGGAAACAACTTTTTCACTTTATAATTTTTATACATATTTTTGAACTAAAAATAAATTAAAAATTAAGCTTGCCGACATTTTGAAACCAGATGACGAATGAAGTTGGCCAACAAACTCGATCGAGACCTTGGTATGTTTTGTACTCATGATTAGTCACATTCATATCGGTTCATAAATATGAGAGCTACAGCATAACAAATATCAGATTGTTTTAAAATCTCAGCCACCCTAGAATTTCAAACTGCCATATCGCAGACATTTCTTAAGATATGGCCAAAACAAAAATTGTTCCAGAATCTTTTTATCACTTTCTAATAACACTTAACAGAAACAATTTTTCCAATTTATAATTTCTTGTACATCTTTTTGAATTTTTAAAAAATTAAAAATGTTTAACTGGCCGCCATTTTGAAACAAGATGGCGGATGAAGCTGGCCAACGAACTCGGTTGAGACCTTGGTATATCCTATACATATGCCCAGTCACAACCGAATAGTTTCATAAATAAGAGAGTTACAGCATTATATATATGTCAGATATATATATATATATATATATATATATATGTATAGATCAACATTTGAACGGAAGGTGTCCATGATCGGTGAAAATATACCAAAAGTTTTGGGAATTGCTGTCCTCCGAATGGCTGCAATAGGTAGCTTTTTGTAATGAAGGCTACCTAAAAAAGCAGAATTATTAGATAACTTTAGTGAACAAATGTTATGTTTGCATGTATGTCTTTTGACTTGAAAGGTAACAGGAATGTTTCACCTTTGCCATACTGTGTTTCTTCGCTATACAGGATACAGAAAAAGTACCATTGCTCTAAAATAACTCTTGTATAGATAAAGCTAGAATTGTGGAATAAGTGTCTACTTATTGTAAAATGACTGTGCGTTATAATATGAAAGTTAATTCAATGCCTCTAGCGTCAAATATTAAAAATTATTAAAACTATATGGGAAACAATGAGATAAAATGCATAACACATGTACAAAAGTGGAGAGAGTCCTTGATTAAGTCATTTCACCTTATACTCAGTACTTAATGTTTAATTTCCATTATTAGTTTCTACGAGTATCGAGTGGCAACAGCCTTAAAATTATTTTCTAAATGTATTTCGTAGTATTCGAATTAATTTTTAAATATTGGACTAGGACTTAACAAGCTTTGAAAAGTGTTAATGACTTCATTGTTTTTCCAATACTCTATCTCACGTAAATATACTCAAATTACCGTGAAAGGAATAATACATGTTTTTGAGTATTAATCTGGGATGTTCGTTATTGAAAATGAAGTGTGTAGCATTTACAGGGACACGCAAATTAATATCTTTAATTTATGGTACATGAGGAAATTCCTGGTAAATGTATTTTAGTAATGTTACACTATTGTAAACATGTTGAAAATGATGTGCATCACAGGAGCGCTGCAAGTTGTTTATTGTATAATATGTTATGCATATCATTTATTGTTAGGAAAGCACCATGTATTCGTTTGCTGTACTATCGATGGGCAAACATTGCTGGATTTCTTTTTTTATTGTTGTATGCCTTCTTAAATTTAACTAATTATGTGACTATTCCTTGTGGGTTTAGATTTTATAGATAAATAAATACCAGTGTTGCTTTAAAAACTTCATTTCCTTGTGTTGACGGAAATTGCTGAAGGGGGTTTTCAAAAACGGTTTGCGTTTTCTAATTAAACTTAATATTTGCATACTATGTACTATATATACAAATCGATAGATAATATAAAGGGCTTCAAAATAAAAAAATTAAACTTTTCCAATTATAGAAGTTATTAGCTGAAATTCGATTTTCAAATGTGTTTGGCGTTATCCAAATTGTGTCCTTAGATATAATTTTTCGCCTTGTTAAATGGTGAAGCTTTGTTAACATTATTGTGAATGTCTTGGAACGTATTTCACAATCTACGCTTGATGTATAATTTTTCTTTATTGTTTTAAACAAAAAACAGTATGCGATATTTTGTTGAAAACGGATACATTAAATATATTTTTTCATAATTTTCTAAAATTATATAAATTTAAAAATATCTTCCTTTGCGCATTAAAAAAACACATATGTTAACCTGTGTTCACAAAAGCTACACATCATATGAATCTAGAAACGATTACAACATCGGGTATTTAAATAAATTTAGCAAAAATGCGTCCTTCAATTTTTGCAAATATGTCTTTTTCATAAAAAGAAAAAAAATATTATCAATAAAAATTGAAAATAAATATTTTTTTTAAATAAAATATAATTGACTTAAAATATTTAATAATATCTTTATAAATTATTATATTTATAAACAATATATATATATATAAATGCATATATATATATATATATATAAGACTTGAATTTAAATGTTAAATATTGTCAATAAAGATATTTCAGAATTAGTAAGTATCGCAAATGGTAGTGAAAACTGAAATAGTTTCGAAAACGAACAAAGAATATTCAATTTCTGCTTCTTTATAGAAATATCATGCAGCTAATTTTATACAGTTACCCTGGTCGGCACCAAAATTCTCCCAATAAAAATAATACGTGATCAATATACATTTCAGCTCACCAAATCAAAATATTGCAAAATCTGAAATTACTGTATCACGTGCAAATTTTTAGGTTCTGTGGCTTGTTTCTAAATTTATGGTAATTTTTGACCTACGAAAATTGCGTAAATAAATCTATTTATATGTTAAAATATTAATAACCTAGAAGTAAATGTATATAAAAATTAACGAAAATACAATAGCAAAAAGAATAATATTTTAAATATGGTAGTCGTTACTATTACCGAGAGAGGGAGTGAAACCAAAATATCAATGCATGAGACAAATATCAACAAATTATACTTTCATGATATATATTATTGACATGTTATCTAAGACAGTGAAAATATATTTTTCATGTTTTCCTTATTATGTAGCATTCTAAATTGATATAACAACCCTTTATTATTTGTCATTATTAGAAAACAATTTTCTTTTCAAAAATGGAACGTGATGAACTATTTGGCTGTAATATCTAGATTAAGGAAAGTTTTGTCAATATAGTTCACAGATTTCTTTCACAGTTTTTTTTGTCGATTATTTTTTTGTCGACTTGCGCGAATAGAAAATTAAGATTATTCCATAAGGGAACTGTATGATTGTTATTCTGAAGTATTACATGCAAATCTACTTTATAGTATATTTCCTTTTTATTTCAGAACTACAATCTAAATTACAAGAAGCCTCACTCAAGGTTCAAAATGTTTATAAGTGTCCAATGCGCAGCAAAGTGGTTAGAGAAGCCTACGTTTGTTTAAAAGGAGAAGGACAGAACACATGTAGTGTAAGTATTATCAAATAATATATTGATATATAAGGGTAACACGGTACTTTTTAAGTAGGGGAAGACACTATGTGAACAAAAAAAATATTCGTCGAATTTAAACTGGATTAATTTTATGTCCACAGACAATAATTTGTGGCAACTTTTGTAATCTAGCTATGGTAGAATAAATGTTTAAAGATGATAAAAGGGAGTTGACGCGAGAGCATTATTCAGCTGTGATTTCCTGTGATGTTAAAAAGATCTAAATCAAGATTAATGCATTCAACGTCAACAAGTAGCCTATGGAATTGAAGCTTCATCTTGTGCTACTATATACAGATTGTTTACAGAATGTAGAATAGATCGAAATTCTCCCCTGAATGAAGAACACACAGGAAGAACTTTGTCACCTGTAGTCCCAGAAAATATGTCGGTGGACACGAAAAATATTAATCGATGATAATCTCTGTACACATACCAAAAGAGAAAGTAGCAAATTAATATTGGTTTCAAACAATAGAGCCTATGGAATTGCGAGATTCAAACAAACTTTACACAAATTAGAAATAAATTGACATAAGAAAAACATTCTATTCAAATTTTAAATGAATACATTTTACATTAGTTTAGGAATAAGTATTTAAAAGATATTTTTTGACTACGCATGCGCGAAATATTGTTCTTTATTCATCATTAGTTTAAATCATAAATTATACAAAACTTCCAGATGCATATCATAAAAATTAAATAAGTTCCCTGCGGTATAATGATCTAGTGAATCTATAAATACTCATCAAACATATAAATACTCATCAAACACTTGCTTCCAACGTAAAATTATTTAATAAATATGAGTTACTTTTAAACTACATATATATAAAATAAACCTCGACGTTTCGGTTAATCTTTATAACCATCATCAGGAGAAAAACCTTCATAAATATGAACAGCAAAAATTAATTTTTGCTGTTCATATTTATGAAGGTTTTTCTCCTGATGATGGTTATAAAGATTAACCGAAACGTCGAGGTTTATTTTATATATATGTAGTTTAAAAGTAACTCATATTTATTAAATAATTTTACGTTGGAAGCAAGTGTTTGATGAGTATTTATATGTTAAGTGTGCAACGTAAAGTCCGGATTAATTAATTAATTAACTAGTGAATCTAGTTTTCGAGAAACATATATAAATGGTGACGATGCGTTGATGCTATATGATGTTGTAGGTCTTTAGTTACGTGTTTCAAGTGTTCGTTGAATTATTTAAGTTCGAAATGCCTCAATCGTAAAAAGCAAATGTCAAATTCGTCTCTTGGCAGATGCATTATTTTTTTTTGTGAACACATGGAAATTTCTTACACTTTAAAAGTCGTTTAAGGTACAAAATCCTACGGTATTATCACTTATCGATTAGTCTTCACATTAAATTCTTTGGAGATCTGAAGTGAAATAACGTGAGATACAAAAACCCGATTTGTTTTTATAGAAACTGTTCTTAAAACCTATGAAAAATATTATGAAAGACATCTACTAGAATAAAATTTGAAGATATCGGTTCGAAATGTATTACAATAATATAAAATATTTGTTTTATAAGAAGAATGCACCGGCAAACTTTTTTTTGTAAACTGTTTGTTTTATTCATATGTTCACAAAACATTTCTGCGTGCGCCGTGATACAATTTTGCTGTTGAAGTTTTTCTATTCATGGTTCTTCGTAACAACAAAAACAAAACAAAATCACCTAGTACTTCAAGCACATGAAAAATATTTATTATCATATAAGATCAATATGTTGTAACCTAGAAAAAAATATTATATTCGTATGCAGAAAAACAAATTCCAGAACATGTATTTGATTAATGTCATATAACGTGCTTTAGGATCTAAAGTTTATATTTATTTTTTTTCCTGTATGCGCGATCTCTCAAGGGGCTTCTTTATCACATTGTTGAAATGTAGTTCACGGAAAGTACAAATATAAAAGGCTAATGTCAATGCAAGGAGAAACTTGAATGGGACACAATAGAAATTTAGACGCCCACATTTCTCTCGATCAACAATAGTTGATAATGGTTCCTTTCATTGTTAAGCTGTTGGTAATTTTTCATTCCTAACAGCCGTGGTAATGTATCAATGAAGCCTCCAATAAGAAATATCTCCAAAAAGTACATAAATCATACCAGGGTGGTGCAAAATTTTAATTTGATTAACGATTGAAAATTAAAGATTAAATGTTTAATCGTTAATCTAGATTGACGATTGAATTTCGTTTCAATCCTACTTATAGATTAATGATTAATAATTAATTTAATTTCAATCCCTCTCTCTAATTAACGATTAAATCAATTCGCAATCAAATTGATTAATGTAATTAACGATTAATGATTAAAACCGTCATGTTTTGTTCCGGCTTTTCCCTTTTATTTTCATTACTTTTTCTCATGTTTCTTCTGGTTTTATCCTCCTGGATTTGCAGCTAGAGTCCTGTATCTGGTCGAGTACAATTTTACCTGACCCAACACGCGGATTGGCCTTAGGGTTGATTTTAAATATTTTGTGTTTAGTTGTTACTATTTGAGGTCGATCTTGGTTTGACCGATTTTTCAAAAGAAAGTCCTGAATACTTATCAAATAAAAAAAAACTATATATTTTAATATAATGAGTGTATATAGGCTCGTTTATATGCAAAAATGATAGAAATGATATTAGAGGTTTAATTGCAGACTAGTTTTCAATAATATACTTAAAATATAGATTAATATTCTTTCACTTAGAGTTTGGGTTGTGTTCGGGTGTGATACTTCGTGTTCAGGTCCCGTTTCAGGTTGACTTTAAGAGCCTACGCTAGTCACGCGAAGAAACGCTCACGCTAATGTTAAGTCTATGGGAAGGTTATCGCGCGATTTCTCGCTTGCATTTTAATTTTTTTTTTTTTTTTTTTTTCATAGGATAGCTGAGACCAATCTCCAACGTTGTTAGTTTTTACTTTTTCGGTTTCTGTTGTAGTTTATTTCTGAGGACCAACTCAATGGTTGGATCTGGTAAAAATTGTGTTGTTGTGTCTTTTAAACTCTTATAAAATCGATATCAGCAAAATTTAAAAAAAAAATAAAAACTAACAACGATAGCTCAGTGTTTAAGCTTTCCAAAAATATGCTTTTTATAATTCTACTGCAATTACAGTGAGTATAAACACGCGACAACTTTGAGCAAAATTGAGAAAAACACCTGAATTACTTATATGCGGACCGCCTCCACTCGGGACGCCGACAAAAATTCTGTGATTGGACAGAGTATTCTCTGAACTCTTGGAAACGCCTCATCGCGATAATTGGCTAATACCAATTTTTCAAAATTCGGCGTAGAAAATAGAAACACTCGCAAGAATGATTAGATATATTTTAAGAAGCTTTTTTTTTCTTCGGTTATTTTTAAATTTCATCAAAATACGCTTGTTAAAATTGAGTAAATTTCAAATTCTTTATTTCTATAAGCTTAAATATTGTACCTTTAAATTTTAATCCACTTCCAATGAGGAAATTCTACAATTCGTTAGGATGTATATTTTTTCTATATGTATGTTCACGCAAAACTTTGAAACGGATACTGCAATTTTTATACTTTTTTTTTTCCTGGATAGGTATATCTTTCTGTAGAGCGTCTCTTTTCAGTATCATTGGAATTTAAGCAATGATATGTTTATTTGTCTGAATATTTACATGCCTTTTTTATACTTTATAAATTTTAACATTCGTAAAATTTGACTAACGTCCTAGGGCAGATCTGGGGAGTCGGGGGAGCGATAATAGGTACTAATATGACCCGCTGTTCTGGTCGGCTTGGGAAAGAATTTTTTCATTGCAGATCGGGTTAAATTCTACTTTTTTGCTTCGGGTCGTGTTGATTTTTACATTTTTGTTGCGGGTCGGGTTGACTTGTATTATTTAGGTATCGGGTTGGGTTTTCATTCTTGCGGTCGACCCAAAAATATTATTTAAATTCAATTCGCAACCCGACTCGGACAAAACCAATTCATCAACCCACAACCGGACAAAGTAATTTTCGCCGACCCTCGAATCGACCAGAACCTCACATATTTCGATTAGAACCGGAAATGAAAGAAAACCAATTCATGTTTTAATACAAAATATAAGTCTTCCATTGTATCTCTAATAACAATTTTATCATTTATATAGAAAAATGAACACATTTGTATTTTTACTTTGTTCTATCTATGACAGAAGTAAGTAGTTGTAATCGAATTTTTTTTCGACTTCCGGTTTTTGACGGATTTACACGTTTTAGGGGTCAGAGGTTACAAAAAACATGTTTTTACAAAATGTCTGTCTGCCCGTCTGTCAGTCCTCATTGTATCATCGAAAAGTGTATGAAGTTATTCTTCAATTTGAACCATTTTTTTTAATATGTTTTTTACTATAGCCTGCAGGTCCCAGTTGAATTTGGGGATATTTCGACGAAAGGGTCCGCTGCGATTGCGATTTTTGTTTCATTTTCACTATTGTATCATCGAAAAGTGTATGAAGTTACGCATATAATTCAACAATTTTTTTTTTATATTTTCGGTTATGGTCAGCAGGTTCTACTTGAATTTTGGGGATATTTCGATGAAAGGGGGCGCTGCGACCGCGATTTTTGTTCCATTTTCAATATTGTATCATCGAAAAGTGTATGAAGTTATGCAGATAATTGAACCAAATTTTTTGTATATGCTTTGGATTATAGCCTGCAGATCCCAGTTGAATTTATGATAAATTTCGATGAAAGGGGGAGCTGCGATCGCGATTTTTGTTTCATTTTCACTATTGTATCATCGAAAAGTGTATGAAGTTACGCATATAATTGAACAATTGAACAACGGAGGCTAATTCCCCGAATTTAGATAAATGTTTTTTTCCTGTAGAATTGTCCGATTTGTTTCTAATTTTGTATATATGTTCATTATGATAAGGCGCTTCCCTGATTAGTTTTGGGGTTTCATTGGTTAAGTATAAAGGGGGTACGGGTGTTAATCCCCCTTAACTTATTGTCGATTTTTTTATTTTTTGAGGGCGTTATGCTTTGAAATAACAGTATAATATACAATTAGTGTGAATAGACTGTGAACTCAATGCCATCAGTTTAACTGGACACTTTTCTTTTTTAATTAGCTCACACGCTGTTAAAGCCTGAGAGCTAATGTTCCCGCCGGTTTTGTATGTATGTATGTAAATGTATGTATATACGTAACGCATTAACTGTTGATAGAAATATCCGTTTTGCTTCAAATTTTTTTTTATGTTCATTGTGATAAGGCGCTTCCGTCATTAGTTTTGTGGTTTCATTGTTTACGATGAAAGGGGGAACGGGGACAAATCCCCCCCGATAATTTAGATAAATGCGTTTTTCATGCAGAATTATCTGATTTCCTTCAAATTTTTCAGGTTCGTTCTGATAAAGCGTTTCCCTGATGAGCTTTGGGAGTTCGTTGGTTATTTGTACAGTGGAGGAACAGGGGCTCACCCCCTTTAATTTATTGTCGATTAGGGGGTATTATTCTTTGAAATAAGAGTATAATATACAATTAGTGTGAATAGCCTGTGAGCTCAATGCCATAATTTTAACTGGACACGTTTCTTTTTATTCTTTTATCGGAATATGAAATTTATTACCAATATTTCGTTTATGAAACCAAAAACACACTATCACATTTTGATATTTTATGAACTCACACACACATGTTAAGAGCCTACACTAGTCACGCAAAGAAACGCTCACGCTAATGTTAAGTCTATGGGAAGGTTATCGCGCGATTTCTCGCTCGCATTTTAATATTTTTAAATATTTTTTTTATAGGATAGCTGAGACCAATCTGCAACGTTGTTAGTTTTTACTTTTTCGATTTCTGTTGTAGTTTATTTCTGAGGAACCAACTCAATGGTTGGATCCGGTAAAAATCGAGTTGTTGGTCTTTTAAACTTTTATAAATTCGATATCAGCAAAATTTAAAAAAAATAAGAACTAACAACGATAGTTCAGTGTTTAAGCTTTCCAAAAATATGTTTTTTATAATTCTACTGCAATTACAGCGAGTATAATCACGCGACAAATTTGACCAAAATTGAGAAAAAACAACTGAATTAATTATATGCCTCTACTCGGACCCACCCAGAAGTATTCTGTGATTGGACAAAGCATTCTCTGAACTCTATAGATACACCCTCGGAAAAACCTCACCACGATAATGGCTATATATTTATCTGATATATATTATTTATTTCTGTATGTATATCTACGTAACACTTTGGAAGGGACACTTCAAATTTAATATTTTTTTTTTCCTATTTTGATGGAAAAGTATCTTTCCAGCAGACTGTAAGCAATAATAAGCTTAACTGTCGGAATATTTACATACTTTTTTCTTACTTTATAAAGTTTAACGTTCGTAACAATTGCCTAATAGCCCTAGATGGGACTTGGGGAGACTCCAGTGGAGGGGGGGTGTTCATTGGTTAAGTATAAAAGGGGAAATTACCCCCCCCCCCTTGAATTTCATAAACGAGCTTTTCATGCAGAATTATCCAATTTTCTTCAAATTTTGTACATAGGTTCATCGTGATAAGGTACTTTTCTGATTAGTTTTCGGGGTTCATTGGTTAAGTATAAAGGGGGGGGGCGGGAGGCTAACTCCACTTAATTTAGATAAATGGGTTTTTCATGCAGAATTACCCGATTTTCTTCAAATTTTGTACATAGGTTCATTGTGATAAATTTCTTTTCTGATTAGTTTTGGGGGTTCATTGGTTAAGTATAAAAAAGGGGGTGTCAGCCCCCCTGAATTTAATAAATGAGTTTTTCATGCAGAATTATCCGATTTTCTTCAAATTTTGTACATAGGTTCATCGTGATAACGCTCTTTTCTGATTAGTTTTGGGGGTTCATTGATTAAGTATAAACGGGGTAATGGGGGGCTAATCCTACCCCCTTAATTTAGATAAGAGTTTTTCATGCAGAATTATCCGATTTTCTTCGAATTTTATATATAGGTTCATTCTGATAAAGCGCTTCACTGATTAGTTTTGGGGGTTCATTGGTTAACCATACCCCTCACCCCCTATAAGGGGGGAGGGGTATGATCCCCCTCTTAATATATTGTCGATTTCTTTATTTTTGGAGGGGCTTATTTCAAATTCTTTGAAATAAGAGTATAATATACAATTAGTGTGAACAGCCTGTGAGCTCAATGGCCTCAGTTTAACTGGGAAGTTTTCCTTTTTTATTTCTTTCATTTAAACAAAAGTATTCTTTTACATGATGATCTACGGGGAAAAACTATTTGCAGCATATTTTAATTATGTTACGCCATTTCAGATATAATGAAATGGATATACATTATTGATGTTTACTACAAGACACTTGTTAGGCGAAGACCATTTATCATTAATTTACAGGGACACACAAAATATTTCGGGTACCTTACTGTGTCCGAAATATTGTTTATAAGCCATAATTGGAAGTAGGATTTTAGTTAGGTATGCGTTTAACTAAATTTTTGAATGCTATGAGTTATGTATCAATGTTACAGATCATATACAGGGCTAAACAAAAAAAAATTGTAAGCATTACGGTGCAGCAGCGTAAATTGATTAAAATGGGTTTTTAATCGAGTTATGCATTTTGAACGTGAAATATATTTACCAAGAGAGGTTTGTGGAATATACATAAAATCATATACAAAACCACGCAAATAACTGAATACATGGCTGACTATGTATGATGATTCCTGGAAGTGTGATTTCAGCGTGTATTTTCCTGAATTAAAATATAGCTTAATATGTGGCGAGTACAAAAAGCTTATGTAATATACAGGGCTGTACAAAATAATTCAAGTATGTTTCCATCTATTGGTGGAAACTGCTGAAAATGAATTTCCAACTGTGTTATTTGTTTTATTGCTAAACTAAATTGCAGCATATTATAGAGTATATACAAATATATAAATTATATACAGGGCTGCAGAAAATAATTGGAGTACTTTTCCGGCTGTGGATGGCAATTGCTGAAATCTGGTTTTCAAATGTGTTTTGTGTTTTTCTGAAATGTGTATTTAGATAAATTATTTATCTTATTAAACAGCGATGGTTTGTTAAAGTATTCTGTTAGTGTTGGAAAGTGTTTCATAATCTATGCTTGGTTACAGGATTTTACTAATTTTACTAATTTTACTAATGAAAAAAAATTTAGATAAATAATTAAGATATAGATTTTAAATTGAGGATGGGAAGGGATGTCATCTGCCGATTATTATAGCGTAGCGTCTTCGTTATGTTCTAATTATCAAAAAAATTTAATTTTTTTTATAATGATCACGTTAATGTATGTGAAGGTGGTTTTCTTGAACAAATTATATTGCGGGTATGGGGAGGGAGGGGTTAACGCCTTGCTCTGATTTACACAAAACAAATTCCCAAGAAATTTAACATTTTTAGCTTCTGACGTAGCGTTTTTTAAATGTTATGGATAGAGAATACAGGAAATTTTAAATAACGATTTTCATAAATGTTTAATTCATGTTCCTAATAAAAGTACACAACCCGTATATTTATGAAGATGGTTATCAACAATCAAAGTAAATGAATTGTTGTTGAGCACTTAACCAAGTGCCCTACAAGCAATCCTACGAGTTTCTTTATCTAACTGTGCATTCTTATCTCAAGTTCTACGGATTCCCAATCGCAACGGCCTTTAGATGATTCGACTTGGTTTTCGTTCGTGTTACAGACTTTAGTTCCACCTTCCACCGCCAAGGGGCGCATTACTTTTTAGAGTTCTGTGGGCCTGATTTCGACGGGCATTAGTTCATTCAACTCCTTTATGCAACGGGTACCCGTGTTGGATGTTCGTATGGGACAAATTGCGCCCCCTAGCGTTGGAATGCGATACTAAAGGATTATGAGCTCGTGCGCAGCACGCTTGCTATTCGGTGCTGGTGGCAGCGTGGACACGATTTGGAGTTTTATTCGGAAGGTGGTTTCTTTGGAACATGGTGCGTTCCCTGAAGGCGGAAGGTGGAACTAAAAGAGTTTGCAGCGCGTGCGCTGCATGCATACTATACGGCAGGCAGTGGGAACACGTGTCGGTGGTTCGTCTTAACAGAATGCGCAAGTATTTGCGGAAAGTGGAGATAAAGGATTTTCAGTCGACGTGCAAAGCAATTTTAACTAAATAATTTAATACAAAATCAGGTTAAAGATATAAAATCACACAAACTTTAGGTTTGTTTAATTTTATTATCATGGGCCCGAGCAGCGCCGGTCGGGTCAGCTAGTATGTATATATATATATATATATATATATATATATATATATATACCGGGTGCGTCATAAATTCGTGTAAACTTTAAATATTCATAATAAAAGAAGTCATGCTCAGAAAATTTTTCGATTTGCGCGAGTATGATCAGAAGGTTTTTGGATTTTTTTCCATGTATAATAAAAAATTATTCCAAAAGTAACCGATAGACGGCGTTCACACGTCGTACTGAGGCATTTTATGCAAATCAGGCATACACAAATAGACAATAAAACAAATCCCAATAATATGATACTGTGCATTTATTTTAAAGGAAAAGATGATCAACATGACCACTATCACCAGGTATTAGGGAAGCGAGGCGCGTCAGTACGCCTTTTACAGCTGAATGTAGCATGTTGGCATTGATGCCACCGACGGTCCGTCGAATGGCATCTTTCAATTCCACCAAAGTTTCTGGGGAGCCCCGGTGTACACGACACTTTAAGTATCCCCACAACCAAATACCTGCCGGGGTCATGTCTGGAGATCATGCGGGCCACTCAAACTTACAACCTCGACTTATCACTCGGTCTTCAGTGAAAGTGTTCAACAGGAACATCTTGACTTCACGTGCAACTTGGGACGAGGCACCATCCTGCATGCCGGCTTTCCTGCAATGCAGGCACAACGTGGTCATGCAAAAGCGTAACATACCGTTCTACAGTGACTGTACAGGTTTTCCAGCCGGATTTAGGACAAGATTCTTCAAAAAAGAAAGGATCCAGAACCAGGGCCCGACATAGACTATCTGGGGCCCGGGGCAAGCATCATTCTGGGAGGCCCCTTTCTATCTATCCATGAAAATTGTTCGGGAGTTATGTTGAAGTGACTAGTATTAAACTCCATACCTATTTTATGTATACATAAATTTCGAACCAAGTGTTATTTACATCTGTATACATATACAGGGTATCACAAGAAAGGGTCACAACTTTAACAATTGACAGAACATTGTTTTTTGGTGTAGGAATATAACGACTCATGTGAGCTTTTGAAGTGTAAATGCAGATCTTCAATCACTCTTGGTTATTTGTTATGATGTAAAATTTTCTATTATATTATAAAATGTAATATTTGTTGTGCATCAGCATGTATTTGGGCGATTCCATAATATGGAAAGATAAGTGCAGACATGCCCTTATACTAATAGCAACAAATTTTAACACTTGATACGTTGTTACTTCATTCTCCATGCTCTAAAGTATTTTTATATAAATTTTTATAACATTAGTTTTCTAATGATTTAGATTGTTCTTTTTAGGGGACTTAGGGCACAGGAAGTGGAGGGCGACACTCCTTTGCTAAATCTTTGAAAATGTAATATTTTTTGTCACTTTTGGCCAATTTAAACCATTTTGCATCCCTTTAACAAAAATCTTCATTAAGAGCAGAGGGGAGGGGGCTCGCAGATTGGGGGTCTGGGGCAGCTGCCCCACATGCCCCTGCATAAGTCGGGCCCTGCCCAGAACAAAAGACGCGGTGAAAACACACCAAACAGTCAAATGAGGAGCATGCACTGGCTTGGTCAAGTACTCACGAGGATTTGACGTTGTTCAGATACGACTGTTTTGCGTGTTGACGTCATCATTCAGTGAAAAGTGTGCTTCATCCGTCCAGTTGACGTTCAACAACCATTGTGGGTCCCGCTACATTTTTGCCAGCGCCCATGTAGAAAACTTTAGTCTTTTATCTCTATCTGCCAGTAATAACTGGTGAATTGCCTGTATCTTGTGCGGATACAGATCCAAGATTCCGTGCAGAATACATCGAATCGACGACTACGGTATCCCCGTTATTCTCCCAGCTTCACGAGCACTGCTACTCCCTATTAATGTCTGGGCTGCCAATTCTTCCATGACACTTTTCACAACATTGACGCGATCCATGCTCGAGGATGGTCTGCACTACGTGGACGATCCTCCAAACTCCCCGTTTTCTCAAAACGTCGTACTAAATAGAATATCTCATTCAATGAAATTGGGTTTTTTTGCGCCTGAAGTTCTTTCTCCGTGCGAAACTTTCGCAATGCAATAGTTGTCGATTCACCATTCTTGTAAAAAAGTTTAACCACAAGCGCTCGATCTGGTAATGATAGCATGCTGCCGAGATCATATGACGAATCCATTTCCAGCCAGGTGTTTTATTGTAAGCCTGATTTGCATAAAACGCCTCAGTATGACGTGTGAGCGCCCTCTGTTGGTTACTTTTGGAATAATTTTTTCTTATTTATGGAAAAAAAAATCCAAAATCCTTCACACTCACATAAAACGAAAATTTTTTCCGAGCATTACTGCTTTTATAATGATTTTTTTAAGTTTACACGAATTTATGACGCAACCGGTTTATATATATATATATATATATATATATAATATAAAATTATGTATAAGACGTTATCACTATGATCAGACCTGAATCCTGTTTTAACTGCAGCATTGGTTAAGATATCAATGAAAGTTTTTTCAAGACAAGCGCTGACTATGTCACAAAACGTTAACTAAATGGCTGATATAAATCACACTTTTAGTGTAAGCAATAGTCTAAATATTTAGAATATTTGCAGTCGTACAATCGAGTGGGTAGTGGCAAAAATTCCCAAAAATGTTTCTCCAAAGCATTTAAGAGACTGGGTTTGAGACAAACAATTCCATACTAAATTATACTAATGCACAACTCCATATAAGCACAACTTCAATAGAAGCTTCAGATCCGATTAGATCTATTAAAATTTATTGATGAAAATCTATCGACGCATAGAGGAAGGACTTCTCAAGTGACGAAGTTATTTGGACCCTTTGACATGCGTAAAAATTTACCTTCCAAGTCAGTGTATGCGGTATAAGTATAAAAAGACTTAGCTCAAAGTTTCATTGTGCTCTCTAAGAAACCAACGAAATCTGTGTTAGGAGAAAAAAAGTAAGATGTGGGCGCGCTCGCTAATGATTGAAAATGTGAGCCAAAAGGGAGTACCATTGACATCGTGTCGTAACTCTTTCTTTTACAGCAGAATTTTAAAAAGGTGAATAGTTTACGCGGGAGTTGAAAGGAATCATGGGATATGGAATGATAATTTTAATAAAAAATAAAAATGGTGTTACAAAATGTTCCAAAGAGATAAAAATTCAATGTTTTAAAGTATGAAGAAATAAAACAGGTGTTTTTTACAAGAAGTGTTGCATTTAATTACATGCATACATACATATATATATATATATATATATATATTAAATTAGGTAAAAAAATTTAATAATGTGTTAATAATGTTTAATAATGGTTAAAATAGTGCTTTAGAATTAAAATATATATATATATATATGTAACAAATAACTTTCCCATTCCTTTAAAATTATACATAATTTATTTTTTAAAGTTATAAAAAACACTCGCGGAGAAAATAAAGTATTCTAAACGAACACATTTAAAAAATATATAATAGTTGAAAAAAATCGATTTTCTCAAGAAAGGAAACATTTTTTACCGAATTTTATTCTAAATATAATATTCATATTTCACATCTAACAATCTGATTAAGAATATATATAATTCATGTTTTACCTCTAGTAATTCTAAAGTTTTAAAACCTCCACCATTATCTCATAACGCAATCTCCCCGCATTTAACTTAAAAATTACCAGGTTTCAAACTCCCAAGCCGCGATTTGAAGAAACCCAGTATCATGATTTCAAAATCTTATTCTAGCAAGGACCGAATGGTCTTACATGTAAAACACTTGGCTCAAGGCATTGAGGTCCCTATTTCGAGTCAAAGGTCAGCCATAAAATATTCTTGAGGTATATCAAATAATAAATATCTACAGATGGCAGCACAAAGAGAGATGTAATTTTTTTTATAGCCGAGGTTATTCATAACGGAAAATTTCCCTTCCTGGTAGTGATGCCAGGAATATTTCTGTGATTCGAAGAAAGTATTTCTGAGAGCGTAACGGAAAGTTACCGCTTCTTCAAACGGAGTTTTTCCTTTATTTATCTCTCAAAACGAAAAATATATTAACGGAATGGAAAAAGTCCGGCAACTTTCCTGCCAGTAATTTTACCGTGAATTAATGGATTTATTTTAACAGTGCAGGGTAAGTTGTACAAATGGCAGGACTCTCGTCCGTTCTAGAACGACAGAATACTCCCCACATTAAAGAAGGTGACAAAAGGACAGCCGTCGCACAATGTGATCTGAAAGCATCTGGATGTTAACTGTTGTCGCCAAGCATACAGAGGTACCAGTGGGTAGAGAGAGACAGGGTGAGCTCACATCTCAGTAACATCGCTTATGACTCAATGGAGGAATTGCACATTGTAATAAAATTCCCAAAGGAACAACGAACCCTTCGGAAATACAGCTATAGGATAGAACGTTACAACACTAGTACTAGTAAAATGGTTGTTAGAATTATCTTATACTACGGTAGGACGATATATATACAAAGCATTCATGGAAAATATTTTTAGAGGAAATGTCTATATCAGGACACATTGGGAGATACCTTCTGAAAGTCGTATAAAGGCGCAATCTTTTGAAGGGCAATAATACTCTTCAGTTTACTACTAGTGACAATTTTAAGCTTTAATTACTCTCCAGTATTCAGAATTAGTCAAAAATATTAACTAGATATCACACTGTTTGTTTCTTTATAGCTAAGAATTTCGGCGGGCTCCTCCGGAGATTTCGACTCGACCCCCTGAGTGAGAAAGATGACCGGGAGCCCGACAGAGCGAGATGTTTGACACGACGGGGGCAGGACACGGATGCACCGCCACCTCAATGTGGTGCGCCGGTGATAGAGGTGAAGCATTACACTGAGTTTGGGTCTACCCTTCATAAGATTAGGTTTTCTGCAGCGTGAAGAATAGGTCAATGTTGGAAGTCTCCTCCCTAGGTGGTAGAAGGATGCCTCGTAGGCCTATCTCAGTTGCTCGAGCGGGACCTTCGCCCTGCGTCGAGGAAGGTGACGCTGAGCAACGACTAGCTAACAGCGGACAGATCGTTTCCAAATCTTTATCTGGGGGCGTTTATGGAGGCGAGATCGAACTCCGAAGAGCACGGTGCATGGTGGCTGTGCAGTGACGCTTGGTTACGGGTGAGGCGGCTTGAAGCAACACTCGGTACTAGCACCTCCTCCACTAGGATTCGATGATCGGAAACTGCCGTACAATAAGCATCGTTGGGGTAGTCCGGCATAAGGCCTATTACCCGGTTTCCTCTTTTGGGTTCCAGCTAAGAAGCTGTCAGAGGAATTCAGTGTCTCCCCAAGTGTTTTGTGGTGGTGTCCTCGAAGTGTTGGCTACACTGCATATCGACTTTTGTCGTCAATCTCTTGGATTAAAAGGAGTGGTCAGCAGGTGGTGGCGCTGCTACCGGCACGCAGCACTTACAGGAGGACCCTCTTGGTCTAGTGCGTTAAAAGTCCCTCAAGACGTGGGCGCGGCGATTGACGTGTGTCATTTTATAACTAAGATTAGTTGTAATTCGGTAAACAATTTTTTAAACATATTAAAGGAACATACATACAGTACCTGATACGTTGGTTGAAATAAACATAAAACCCCATAAAACTAGCTTAGATATGTTGTTTAGCTGTCTACATAGGTCGAAATTTCCAGGCCCGGAATTTCAACGCCCTGCAAAAAAAAATTTAATGGCTCAACTGATATAAAAACTAAAAGTTTGGCCCAGATCGACCCGGCCGGTACAAATATATATATATATATATATATATTGGCCTGGTACGATATAAAAGCTAGAAGTTTTACCCCAGGTCGACTCAGCCCGTACAAAAGCTTAATTGGCACGGGCTGGCACGACAATTTCTAAAAACATGCCAGAGGGAGGCATTAAAAACTCTACCTCGAAGAGTCGCCTTAATCAGGTATTCAGGTTCAACCCAATAAAAAATAAGATTGGCCCAAACCAGCCTGCAAATGTAGGACAGACAAAGTAAGGCCCGGGTATGGCTCAACCCTGAAAGAGCGAAGACCGTGTCCGGTCCTAGTAAAGTGAATGGAAACCGGACCAGGTTCGAAACAATCCCGTTCCCAGACGCAAACATCTTTCTTCCCTAATACACTAATTTATTCCCTAATAAATAGTAATTCTAGTTTTTTAAAACGAATGATAAAAAAAAGAACAGATTTTCCAGAAAACAAAACTATCCGAATATAGCTAATTATAATACTTATAATATATACTTATTGAAATTAATTCAGTAGTTCTAGAGAAAAAAGAAGGGTCGAAAATTTTCACAAATCCAATACTTTCTTTCTTGTGTAGATAGAAGAAAACTTGTCGGATGTGCCACTCCAAAAACTTTATTTTATCTGATACATGTTTCACATACACCAAAAACACAAAAGTCACATACACAAAAGTCGAACTGAATCTAACGTTTTATTAAATTCCATGCTTTAGTTCATGAGATATGACTATCGCAAAAATCGTGTAAATCCTCAAAAATACAGCATAGCAGCGCAACGTGTTGGGAAATTTACATCAAAACCTAATAAGCAACAATTTATGTAAACATCTAACTGAATATGAAGTTTGATGAAATTCTGTGCATTAGTTTTTCAGATATAGCTATCGTGAAAATAGAGAAAAATGTAGCATAGTCTACAACCTAGCCTACTATATTTTAACGACTACAGTATAGCCACCTGTTGAAAGATTTGCACAAAAAACTAATCAGCACTAATATATATGCAGGTGTAACATAATATAAAGTTTTAATAAATTCCGTGCATTAATTAGTGAGACATAGCTATCTTGAAAATCATGAATAACCAGCATACAGTGCCATCTGTTGGGCGGTATACACCTAAACATAATCATCAACAACTTATGTCCACGTCCAACTGAATTTGAAGTTTGATCAAAATTTTTGCATTTGCTCAGGAGAAAGTTTTTTACGAAAATCCTGAAAAATGCAGCGCCACCTCTTGGGCGATTTTCACCAAAATCTAACAAGTAAAATTTTTGTCAACGTCTAACTGAATCTGAAATTTAATGAAAATCCCTGCAATAGTCCTTGAGATATTGCTATATTCAAAATCGTGAATAATGCAGCATAGCACCACCACCCAGTGGGCGGTATGCACCAAAACTTAATCAGCAACAATCTATGCCAATGTCTAACTGAATCTGAAATTTGTTGGTAATCCCTGCATTAGTTCTTGAGCAAGAGCTATTGAGGAAATCGAGAACAATACAGCATAGCAACGCCACCTGTTGTGCGATTTACACCAAAAACGGATCAGCACCAATTTATATCAAAGTCTAACTGGATAGTTTTATTAAATTCCATCCATTAATAAGACTATCGCTAAAATCGTGTGAATCCTGAAAATATGCTGCATAAGCTGCGTCACCTGTTGAGAAATTTATACGAAACCCTAATAAGCAACAACTTATGCCAACGTCTAACTGAATCTGTAATGTAATGGAAATCCGTGCATTAGTCCTTCAGATAGAGTTATCTTGAAAATCGTGAATAACGCAGCATACCAGCGCTACCGGTTGGGCGGTATACACCAATACTTAATCAGCAACAACTTATGCCCGCGTCTAAATGAATCTGAAGTTTGACGAAATTCTGTGCATTAGTGTTTTATATTTAGCTTTCGTGAAAATCATAAAAAAGTAGCGTAGCAACGTCATCTTTTGGGCTATTACACCAAAGCGTAATCATCGTCTATTTATATAACGGTCAAACAGAATTTGAAATTTTATGAAATTCTGTGCATTAGTTCTTGAGATATAGCAATCGTGAAAATCGTGAAAAATGTAACATAGCAGCGCCACCAGGTGAGTGATTTAAACCAAAACCTAATCAGCCTAATCAGCACCAACTTATATGCAGGTCATAACTGAATACAAATATTTATTACATAACTGAATACAAATATATATTCGTGCATTATTTCTTGAGACGGAGCTATCTTGAAAATCGTGAATAACGCATCATACAGCGCCACCTGTTGCGAGATATACAACAAAGCATAACAAGCAACAACTTATATCCACGTTCACCAGAATCTGAAGTTTGTTGAAAATCTGTGCATCAGTTCTTGAGATAGACCTATCTTGAAAATCATGAATAATGCAGCTTAGCAGTGTCACCTGTTGGGCGGTATACACCAAAATTTAATCAAAGACTTATGTCCACTTCCAACTAAATCTGATGTTTGATGAAAATCTGTGTATTAGTTCTTGAGATACAGTTAGTGTGCAAATCCTGTAAAATGCAGTATACCTGCGCCACCTGTTTGGCGATTTACATAAAAAATAATCAGTACACATTTATCAAAGTCTAACTGAATCTAAAATTTTATTAAATTCAGTGCATTAGTTCTTGAGATATGACTGTCACTAAAATCGTGTAAAATCCTGAAACATGCATTATGGAAGCGCCACTTGTTGGTCGATTTACATCAAAACCAATTAAGCAACAACTTATGTCAATGTCTATCTAAACCTGTACTGTAATGAAAATCCGTGCATTAGTCCTTGAGATAGAGTTATCTTGAAATTCATGAACACTGCAGTTTAGCAGCGCTACATGTTGGGCGGTATACACCCAAACTTTTTAACAACTTACGTCCACTTCTAACTAAATCTGATGTTTGAAGAAAATCTGTGTATTAGTTCTTGAGATAGAGCTAGTGCGCAAATCCTGAAAAATGCAGCATAACTGCGCCACCTGTATGGCGATTTACATCAAAAAATAATCAGTACACACTCTCAAAAATGAATACTCAAATATCAAGAAATTTTCTTCGTTTTTGACGAAACGCTTTCTTGAAATATGCTCCGAGTAAACGTTTCGTCAAATCGAGTAAATTGGCATCCTCAAAATTACGAAGAAAGTGGTTTCGTCAAATTGATTCTTTGAAAGTTCCAAAAAAAAATGTTTGGTGGCTCCATCTGTCGGAGCTTTTAGAAGCTTTTTTAATTGACTTGGGGCAAAATAACACCGTCCTTCGGTGAGGGTCGAACGCGCGACTTTTAGCTTGACAGACCAGCGTCTTACCTCTCAGCTAGTGGGACTTCGAAATTGCATGATTTTAAAAGTATTTACGAGATGTTGATGTGTGTTTATATTTTTAGAAAGCAGATTGTATTTTTATCGGTGTTGTTATAACTTCTGCATGTTTTAATTAATAAGGCTAGATTATTATTATGGTTAATAAATAATTAGAAAATGGCTTGATTAATATAATTTATTAGAGAAATTTCCTTTGTTCAATGAATATGCTCTAGTTAATTTGTTGATCAGAAATAATTAATTTTGAAGTGCATATTTTGGAGGTGAGTTCATCAATTTCAGCGGATAAGATTACTGTTTATAGAGGGGAAAGGTCAGTTATACGTATTTTAAATTTGATTGTTATATGAATATATTTCTTAAATAAAAAAAGCACCTAATATTGTGATTTTTTATTTATTATTATTATTATTATTATTTATTATTATTGTTATTATTATTTTTTTTTTTTTTTACCATTGGGAAAATGTACAGCTTTCGGTCGAAAATGGACCAAATGATGTTCGCATTTTACTATTTTAACCGTTTTTAACGAAATTTTGTAACTTTAGATGATTTTTCTAAGCGTTTTTAACGAAATTCTGTAACTTCAGAAAAATTTATCTTTGAATCGGCATTAGGAATGCTTAAATTCATTACAAAAAGGATAGACGCAAATTATCAGATATAAAAAATAAAGTAGAAATTTGGTACATTCGTGTTATAGCGGCCCCCAAGGATGAAATATTTTTGTTTCTGTTTTCATTAATTATATCTTAAATTTAATACTTTCGTGTAATTTTTTTTTTTTTTTTTTTTTTTTTTTTTTTTTTTTTTTGAACGATTTTGTAACAAAAATAATCTGGCCGGGAATGCGGAAACATTTTTGTAAAATATTTGAGATTTTCCATTGCATTAAAAATCATTTAATTTTGAGACGAAATGATTGTCAAAAATGACGAAATATAGCTTAAGAATTGCGGAATCGTCAAAAGTGAGAGTTTTATTTTTGACAGCGAGGAAACAGTTTCGTCAAGATATTTGAGGATTCGCGTTTCGTCAAAAACCACGTGACTCAGTGACGAAATGATTGTCAAAAATAAGGAAATGAGGCCTGAGGATTGCGGAATCGTCAAAATTGAGTGTTTTATTTTTGAGAGTGCACATTTATCAAATTCTAACTGAATCTAAAATTTTATTAAATTCCGTGCATTAGTTTTTGAGATATGACTATCGCTAAAATCGTGTAAATCCTGAAAAATGTAACTTAGAAACACCACCTGTTCGTCGGTATACACTAAAACTTAATAAGCAAAAACTTATGTCCACATCTAACGGAATTTGAAGTTTGATGAAAATCTGTGCATTAGTTCTTGAGATAGAGCTATGGAGCAAATCCTGAAAAAGTTCAGCATAGCAGCGCCACTTGTTGGACGATTTACACCAAAACCTAAAAAGCAACAACTTATGTCAACGTCTAACGGAATCTGTAATTTAATGAAAATCCGTGCATTATTTCTTCAGATATAGCTATATAATATCATGAAAAATACAGCGTATATTTTGGGCGGTATACATTAAAACTTAATCACCAACAACCTAAGTCAATGTCTAACTGAATCTGAAATTTGTTGAAACTCCCTGCGTTACTTCTTGAAATGAAACTATTACGGAAACTTGAGAAAAATACAGTATACGTCTAACTGAATCTGAAGGTAGATGAAAATCTGTGCATTAGTTCTTGATATACAGCTGTTGCAGAAATCCTGAAAAATGCAGCATACCAACGCCACCTGTTGGGCGATTTATATCAAAACCTAATAAGTGACATCTTATGTCAACGTCTAACTGAATCTTAAATTTGATGAAAATCTGTGCTTTAGTTCTTGAGATATAGCTATCTTGAAAATCGTGAATAACGCAGCAGAGCAGCACCACTTTTTGGGCGGTATGCACCGAAACCTTGTCAGCAACAACTTATGTGAATGTCAAACTCAATCTGAAATTTCTTGTAAATCCATGCATTAGTTCTTGTGATAAAGCTATTGTGGAGATCCTGAAAAATGCAGCGTATAATCGCAACCTGTTGGGCGGTATACACCAAAACCTAATTAGCAACATCTTATGTCGACGTTTATCTGAATCTGAAGGTATATGAAAATCTGTGCATTAGTTCTTGAGGTACAGCTATTGTGGGAATCCTGAAAAATGCAGCATAGCAGCGCCATGTTTTGGGCAATTTACACCAAAACATACTAAGCAACAACTTATGTCAGCGTCTTACTGAATGTAAAATTTGAAAAAAATTCGTGCATTAGTCCTTGAGATATAGCTTTCTTGAAAATCCTGAATAATGCAGCTTCGCAGCTCCACCTGTTGGGCGGTATACAGCTAAACCTAATCAAAAACTTCTTATGTCCACATCTATCCGAATTTGAAGGTAGATGTAAATCTGTGCATTAGTCCTTGAATTACAGCTAATGCGGAAATCGTGAAAAATGCAGCATAGCAGCGCCACCTTTTGGGCGATATTCACCAAAAACTAATCATCACCATTTTATATCAAGGCATAACTGAATCTAAAGTTTTATTAAGTTCCATGCATTAGTTCTTGAGATGTGACTATCATTAAAATCGTATAAATCCTGATAAATGCAGCACAGCACCGCTACCTGTTGGGCAATTTACACGAAAACCTAATAAGCAACATCTTATGTCAACGTCTTACTGAATCTAAAATTTGATGAAAATTCGTGCATTAGTCCTTGAGATATAGCTTTCTTGAAAATCCTGAATAATGCAGCTTCGCAGCGCCACCTGTTGGGTGGTATAGAGCTAAACCTAATCAGAAATTTCTTATGTCCACTCTAATTGAATCTGAAGGTAGATGAAAATCTGTGCATTAGTCCTTGAAATACAACTAATGCTTTAATTGTGAAACATACAGCAAGCAGCGCCACCTTTTGGGCGATATTCAACAAAACAAATCAGCACAAATTTACATCAATACCTAACTAAATCTAAAGTTTTATTAAATTCCATGCATTAGTTTCTCGAAATATTACTATCACTAAAATAGTGTAAATCCTGAAAAATGGAGCATAGCAGCGCCACCTGTTGGGTAGTTAACAACAAAACCAAATAAGCAACAACTTATGTCAACGTCTAACTGAATCTGAAATTTAATGAAAATTCATTCATTAGTTGTTGAGATATGAAAATCGTGAATAATGCAGCATAGCAGCTCCACCTCTTGGGCGGTTTACACCAAAACCTAATCAGCAACAACTTATATCCACGCCTAGCTGAATCAGAAGGTAGGAGAACATCTGTGTATTAGTTCTTGAGAGAGAGCTATTGCGGAAATCGTGAAAAAAGCAGCATAGCCGCGCCACTTTTGGATGGTTCATACCAAAAACTCATCAGCACCAATTTATATCAAGGTCTAAATGAATCCAAAATTTTATTAAATTCTGTGTATTAGTTCTTGAGATAGACCGCCCAAAAAAATTTTTGTCATATATATACAGACAGACATTTTCTAAAAACAGTCATAGCGTATTCAGGTCTTCTAAAACGTATAAATCCGTTTAAAATCGGAAGTCGAAAATTTTTCCGAATCCAATATTTTCTTCTTGTAAAGATAGAAACTCCGGAGCACACTGCAATAACGCTTCCGAAAATCGAATCCTAAATTACCCTTTCCTGTTCCTCCCATCTCCAATCTTTTGCTTTCTTTTGTATCAAAACACTAATAAATGACGTAAAGTGTCGCTCACGTAAGAGATGGAGATGAAACATGCTCGGTTTTTATATCAGTCTTGGGGTTTCGGCAGACTCCAGCTCAATCTGTTTTTAAATTTCAAATTTTAATTTTTTTCCATTTCAAATCATTTTAATGCTATTTTGATCAGAATAAAAAGTAAAGTCTTTTTCTATTCTTCACAGCTGCGAACTATTCATTTTTTGTGTTAACACAATTTCCGAATCATAATTCTGAGCCGATTTAATCGCATAATTCTGCGATTAATTAACATTAATATTCGGCAAAGATTTATATTTGGAAGTAATGATGACTAAAAAGTAGAATAGTTGATAGCTAAGTGTATGCAGAGAGATGTATTTAAATTTTTTATTATGTGAAAAAATAATAATATTATAAAAATACTTCAAATTTTGAAAATAATGTATGAAATATAAATATGCAGACTGAAGTGACGGCGGAGGGGAACTGTACGCTACGGTTGTTAGTACTACAGAATATTAGGCTCCGGTAATTTTTTTTTTTAGAAATTAAGCCCTGGGTGGGGGCAAATTTCTAAAAAAATCTAATTTTCTAAACTCTAAATTTTCTAAATATCTAATTTTTCCAAAAAATGGGGATCGCCCCATCGCTCTCACTTAGATTTAATTTCCCCTTTCCCCTAGTACAAAATACACAATGTTTTAAATCTGTATATCTGTTTAACATTTTTCTTTTCTAATTCCATGCAAAGATAAGATGCAAAATCCTTTCTTTTTGTGGACTTAAAATCTTGGCAACTACCCAAGAGTGACAGAAATGCCAGTTATCTTTTGTTGAATTCATTCTTTTTCTCAATTGGAGGAGTTGTCTTGTCAATCATTTGAAGTTAGACCATCCTCTTGTTTGTTTCTCAACGCTAGCGGCCATCTTGAACCGAAAATTTTTGTGACTAGCGTAGGCTCTTAAGCAGAAATTTCGGGTTCGGGTACGTTTTTAGAATTGAGATTGTGTGATTGGTACCACTTTTTTACTTCCTTCTATCTTTACAAGAAAAAAGTATTGGATTCATGCAAATTTCGGACTTCCGTTTTTGACGGATTTGTTCATTTTAGAAGGTCCTGAACACGATTTGACTGTTTTTAGAAAATGTCTGTCTGTGAGTCTGTGACTCTGTCTGTCTGTCTGTGAGTCTGTGAGTCTGTCTGTCTGTCTATCTGCATGTGGCAAAAGGTTTGTGGGTGCTCTATCTCAAGAACTAATGCTCATAATTTAATAAAACTTTATGTTCAGTTAGTCCCTAATATAAATCGGTGCTGATTAGTTTTTGGTGAAAATCTCCCAGTAGGTGGCGCTGCTATGCTGCATTTTTCGCGATTACCACAATAGCTCTATCTCAAAAACTAATGCACTTATTTTCATCAAACTTCAGATTCAATTAGACCTTGACATACATAGACGCTGATTACGTTTTGCTCTAGCTATCCCAACAGGTGGCGCTGCACTGCAACTTTTTGCATGATTTTCACGATAGCTGTCTCTTAAGAACTAATGCACGGAATTTCATCAAACTTCAGATTCTGTTATATCTTGACATAAATAGATGCTGATTATGTTTTGGTGTAAATAGCTCAACAGGTGGCGTTGCTTTGCTACTTTTTTCAAGATTTTCACGATAACTATATCTCAAGACCTAGTGCACGGATTTTCACCAAACTTCAGATTGAGTTAGACGTTGACATAAGTTGTTGTTGATTAGGTTTTGGTCTATATCTCCCAACAGTTGGCGCTGTTATGCTATACTTTACAGGATTTACACAATTTTAGTGATAGTGATATCTGATGAACTAATGCAAAGAATTTAATAAAATTTTAGATTCAATTAGACCTTGATATAAATTGGTGCTGATTCGTCTTTAGTCTATGGGAAACCTGTGTGAGATAGAAGAAAGTTTTGGGATTGGCACATCCGACTAGTTTAAAATGGTATAATTCACCCTGTGTTCGGCCTATTTCATCTGTAATTAAATAAGGCAAATTTGACTTTCTCTAAAAACAAGTGGCAATCAAGAAAACTGAATTAAAACAAGTGGGTCACTGTGATCGAAGATCGCTGAAAGGGTTTCGTTTAATATTCCTTTCAAAACACTTTATCCTTTCTTTAATAAATCCAAATAAATTTCATTTAGCAGCAACAACAAAAAAAAAGTCATGTTTTTTATAAAGTAAAAAATTACCGGTCTATTTTTTTCTTTTTTTCGAATATCTAGACCAGCCCGACAGCGGGCGAAGCCCGTTTTTATATTCTGTCATAATAATATCTGTCATGCGGACTAAATGCGATATTTAAAAAAAATAATTTTAATATTAATCATGTTGTACACTTTCAAAATGTTAAAATATGCGAATATTTCCATAATCGGATTTTTATCATGATTAAATATGTTTCTCAAACTCATGTAACAAACACATATTGAATTCTATTGAACTATTCCTTATTATTCATATTGGTACTCGCTTTGTATTATTCTCAAACATTTGAAAAAATCGTTAAACTTCCAATATGACGTCAGATTTTCTTTTTAATTCTCTAATGACGTGATATTAATCTGCTTTGTGTACATACACATATTGGTACTCCTTGTATTATTGAGAAATCTTTGAAATTTTCCGTTTTATTACCACTATGACGTCAATCATTTTAAACTCATATTAATATTTTTTTCAATTGGTGAATCTTTCTATTTCATTTTAATTTTTCACGTGGAAATCGTTCAATAGAAAATTAATTATTGTAGAAAGAATTTCATTGTGGATTTTTTATTTTTGGCAACTGCTTTAACGAAAAATGTTTGAATTTAATAGGAAAAGGCTGTTAGAATTTTGTTTTTTTTTATCTCTATTTATTAAAATAATACGATTTTTTCAAATTTTAATATTTTGATCTTCATAGCTGGTATTCAGCTAGATATACACAAAGTTTCAACTCTGTAAATTACATAGTTTCTGAGAATGGCTCTGTGACGGACAGACAACGGATCGCACGAAACCCTAAAAAGCAGCCCACTGGCAACAGTATTGCGATATGGGCACAATTGAACAAGTGTGTGAGCAATGAATGAGCTCGAAACCACTAGGGTTATCTGATAAATTTAAACCCTTAGTCCTGATCGAGTCCGCTGATTGGTGTGCTTAACTTAATTAAAATTACTTTTAAATTTTCCGATGGAATCTTCTGTGACAATTCAGACAGTTTGAAGAAAAAAAATGTGGGAACTAGGCATTCTCGTACATTTAAACTGTAATAAAAATTTTAAGAGCTTTCAGGGGCAAAGTACTTATGTTTATAAAATGTTGAAAGCCTTGAATCACACTGGGATTTAACAACAAATTTATTTCGAAATAGATAGAGGTTTTTATTCACATATATTAGAAAATTAAAATTTGATTTAAAAATTCCGGTGTTGGGCGTTTGGGAATTAAAATTAAGTGGGATATATTATATACCATTGTGATTCAAAGGGTTTTAAAAAATCACTGTTTAAGCTTTAATTTGGCAACAATTTCATCTCAAAACTTGATGGCGTGAAAGTACTGTCCAAATGACGAATTTGCGCCGTACTAGTTAAAAGAGATCGCACGCTAAAGTTTCATGCTGTAACTCGAAAACCTGATTAACAGTTAAAATAACGAATTGGCGCTCCATTCTACTAATATCGTACCAAGATATCAGGAGACAGATTGAAAAATTTGTATTGTACAAATCAAGATATATGATATGTTAAAGAATTTTGTCGTATATCGGTAACATAATAGTTCCATCAAAATCGCCTATTGGTACAAAATCACCCCGTTCTGCTCATATTGTACCAAAATACCGAGGCAGGCAAATCATTTTTTCATCTATTAATAATAAATTTGTCTTATATCACAATTTCATCTCGTAAGTCGAAGACATAGTCATTTTTGTCGCCGCCGCCCGCTCTACCATAGTTCGTTTTTTACAACACTGAGAAAACATTATTTAAATATTAGATGATTAATAATTAAATACTAAATGTTGATTGATAATGAAAAAAATAATAAATAACACAAACTTCTTAAAATTTCTGTTTTTGATATTGCCCATCTTTTCTTATTTTAGGAGGAGTAACAATGAAATAAAAACGAACAGGCAGATTTTAATAAAACTATTTTTGCTATTTCATGCCGTAACTTGAAAACGTGATATATAGTACAGTTAAAATAACGAATTGGCGCACCTTTCTACTAAAATAATACCAAGATCTCAGGAGGCAGATTAAAAAATACACTAACATGGTTTAAACATAAAAAAGCAGTGGTCTGTAAGATCGCTAACAGGAGTTAAGTGTTAAATACAAAAGAGTGGAATAAAATTATTCATTTCCTATAAAACACAGATCATTTTTTAAGAAAATGGGTCAAAGTGCGTATTATTTCCAAAGTATAGAAGCAGATAAAGCATATTCATTAGTTACTAAAATTGGTAAAAGAACGTAAATCAAACGTGTATTTACTTTAAAAATTAAAACATCTGAAATTAATTAGTTTTTGAGTACATTTTAAGGATTCGCTTTGGTGAGAGGGGTAAAAATGGAGACTAACACTGATGATATATTCCTATAGTATGGTGTAAAGTCAGCATCGAACTGTTACATTTTGCTTTTACAACATACTTTCTTTTTCAGTTTGATGCAACTGCTTTATCATAAAAGCATAATATAGTATGTTTATTTGAATGTCATTTGCAGCATAAATTGGTTATCTGCTACAGAATCTTTCATTAATAATTCTTTGAAATGTTTAGAAATTGCTTACAAATATGTCATGAGTATATTAACGATATCAAATAGTTTGTCAGCAAGTCTGAAAGATTCATTTTGGAGAGAGTGAAAAAAATAAAGAGCAACGCTAAGGATTTATTCGTATAAATTTATGATGGACAGCCAACATTGAACTGTTATATTTTACTTATAACATATATTCTTTCTGCTCCAGTTTGTCGCAACATTTTTTGTGATATAAACGTAATTCAATTTTATTTCAGTTATTTAGTTTATTGAAAATTTAATTATTTGAAAACTTTGTTCGCCTTTGCCTATAATAATTACAAAACAAAATTATACCAGTTTTATAAAAAGGGACTCATCTGTCACTTCTAATCTAAATGATTTTCACATTTTGACCTGCGTGTATCTGGATAATTTTATGTGACACTGTATAATTTTTAATAAAAAAAATCATGTAGTGACCCTTAATAACAGTTTCATAATGAAAGCGAATTTCAGAAAGTTAAATTGCGGCCATATTTAATATTCGTCTCTGTAATTAAATAAACATATTTTTTTTTCAATTTCAATCATGATTACATTCATCATGATTTAATTTTCGTATGATTGAACGTTTAGTCGACTAATCAATCAATTAAAGAAGTAATCGATTTCTTCCAACCCTGATTCATATAGCTAGTATGGTCCTGGAAAAAGATCTAAAGTGGGGTGTTCCAGAATGTCTCACAAATTTTGGGCAGGGTTGATATGTTGGTATCTGGTATCTCAAGTACATTTTATACATTTGAATGAGAATTGCTTTGAGACATATAAGCTACTAGGATGACTCTAATGATCCATATTTTTTACTCACAGAAATACTTACAAGACGTTGACAAATTACATAAATCTTCTTCTTGAAACGGACGGAATAGACACCATGAGTAGACAGCACTGAATACATACACAATGACATCCATGCTTTACAACGATTCAATCCCGAGCCCTTACCATGGTGGTCACCACCGCTACCAACAACGCTGCTCACAAACGTCTAGCTCAAGTAAATGTGTCAAAACACTGGTGTATTGTTATAACCAACTTTCTGAAAAAAAAAAAGTTACATATTTCGTGCTATATGACCGTGTTGGAATGTAACATAATCATTTGGGAAAACGCTTCTACTAAATCTAGAAATTAAGGGGCTGTGACCAATTTCAGTCGTTTCGTCGAATATCGACTGAAACCCGTCAGGAAATGCCTGAAATTCCCTTGAACTTTGACTATGTAAAGAACATGTTTGACTTCATGTTTTTCAGTGCAGATTTTGTCGCGAGGACAATTAGAGGGAAGCAATAATAATTTTGATAATAAAATAATATTTTCAAACACACAAGTAACAGAAAATGCTAAAAATGGTCTGTCACTCGAGCAAATGACTATGTACGTCCTGATAAACATTTGTGTGCATTTGTGTAGGCATAGCACGTTTATTTGTGAAGATGTTAACGTATCTGTGGAAAATGCAAAAGGTTTTTTTTATAGCATGCAGAATTTTCAATCGAATTTAACAACGCTTTCCAAAAACTTGACAAAAATTATAGAAATAGTATACTGCAATTAAAATATTAATATGTTGAATATTTGATGAGATATGGATATTTGTATGAAATAAATTTTAACTGCGCATGCGCGAACTAGAGCAAAATTTTTTTTGTCATGATTTGATAGTCAATACTACAGGCCAACTCATATAAAAAGACCAGTGAAATATCGTAAAAACTCAAAAAGTTAAAGCAATAATTGATAAATTGATGAGGAAATCCCATATAATCCTATGGGATTTCCTCCTCAATTTCGAATTATTGCTGTAACGTTTTGAATTTTTACTATATTTCACTGGTCTCTCTATATGAGTTGCCCTATAGTATTGACTATCAAATAATGAAAAAATATTTTTGCTGTAGTTCGCGCATGTGCAGTTAAAATTTATTTCATACAAATACCTATATTTAATCAAATGTTTAATATATATTTTAATTACCGTATACTATTTCTACGATTTTTTTTCAAGTTTTTGGAAAGAGGTGATAAATTTGGCTGAAAACTATGCATGAAATAACAAAAGATGTCATAAAAACACACAACAGACTATTACACCATTACCGCCCACCTCTAGATTTTTGCTTGGACTTAGTGAACCCTTTCTTTGTGAAGTTTCTGCCACATCTTCACTATTTCATCAGCATTATACGTGTAGAATCTTGATTTATACAGCCGGAAAACACATTTCTAGTCACCTCTTGTGAAAATTCAATAAGATTTTTTAAATTGCAGCCTCAAACTATTGTTTCTTCTACTTAGAAGAGAGAAGAGAAGTGATCGCAGGTTGTTATTTGCAGCTTTGAAGTGCTAATTGCATTAATATCTCCAGCGACATTTTTTCAAATATATCTTACTCTTTTGTAATTGTGATATTATGCGACTGAGTATCCATTTACTTCAGTCTACTTGCTTGACCAGGGGTTAGGAAGCTGGCTAACGTACAAAAGGAAGCGTGTTCGATGTTCGTATTTGGATTCAGGTATGTATTACGGTAGTGGTTAGGTTTCCACATTAAACGCAGTTCTTGTTAAGTTTAATCCTGCTATTAAAAAATTGACCATAGAACTCCGATCAAACCAATCTGATTCGTTGACCTCAATAAATATTTACTATTTTCATACTATAGACATTCATATCTACAATCTTTTTTCGCACTCTATATATTTTTTGTAAACTCATTAGAGTAGTAAGGGATATACATAAGTCTTTTAATTTACCATGATCAGCGATTTTTCATTTTGCCTGAAAGACTTATTTACACACTACGCATTAACTATGCCAATTTTCACTACTTAGTGTGGGATTACACCACAGCTAGTGAATGTTTTGCTAATTTCATTTTTCCTACTACACTCCATATAATAAATTGTGCATTCAGTATATATTAAAATAATACTACTATACAATCGCAACTTAAGTATTGTGAATATATCTAGACACATTAAAATCCCATTAAAATATATGCAAGTTTCAACAATTTTCTGTAAATTTTAATCAGTTTTAAATCAATCTTACCTTGCAAAATAATACAAATGTGTCTTAAACTAGTAAAATTCATTATATACACAGACGAAGATAATTAATAAACGTTTCCCAATTACGCACGATTCCTAAAAGCGTTTTTATCTTCAGCAACATCAGAAAACAATATATTTTCCATATTTAAAGTTAATTAGAAAAAAGTTTCTTTTGCTGCCAGTAATTTTCGGAAATGTCTCCGAGTAGATCTAGTGTATTAATCATTTTCTCATCCTTGAATACAATCCTTTTTCAGTGCTATCACATTTCGAGTAAACATTTTCATGTTCAACATACATATTTTACAGACAAACGTGATAAATAAACACTATTATAAAAACATTAAAATTTGATAGTATTTTGTAACTCTTGCATGTGGAAATTCTATTCCGCAGCTGAAAATGTTTACTCGAGAATTGGTAGCACCCTAAAAATTTATATTCCTGTGTGAGAAAACAATGAAATATAAAGCTACTTGGAAACGTTTTCGAAAATCAGCGGCAGTAAAATAAATTTGTATTGCATAAATGTTTTTTTAAATCATGAAAATATATTGATTTTCTGATGTTCCTAAAGATAAAGAAATTTTTCCTGTATAGTGGGCAACTCGGAAAAGGTTATTGTATATTTTCGTACGTGGTTACAGTATATTTTTGTAGTTTAAGAAACATTATTTTTTACAGTGTATTTTTCTAATTTTCATTGATTTATCTATTTATTTATTGTATATTTTTAGGGTGATTCCGGTGGACCAGCCTTTTTTGAATATGAGGAAAGAAATTACATAATTGGCGTTTTATCATCAGGTACCTGCAGCGTTACGAAAAACGCATATGCATACTACACCTCAATTCAGTATCATTTGCAATGGATTTGGGACCAAATCAGAGATTCTTTATAAAGCTGAAGAATTTAAGTGGTAAAAAGTTCTATTTAAATATTACATAGGAATAGCTACCTATAAGTTTAAGTATTTTCTTAATGTAGTACCTTTCCTTTCTATAAAAAATAAGTAACGCTGCCGTAATTGAATTTATTGTGACAGAGTTTCTTTTTCGGATTATATAAAAAGAAAAACTATTAAATATAAAGACATGAAAATGGTAGTTTTATATAGAAATTATGTTAAGCACTACCTAACTTTGAAATCGATTAAGATAGTTCAGGTACATAGTTGAAAACGCAGTTGTCGAAAATTTATACAGTAAATGTAAAACAGTATTCAATTACATAATCAACATTATGTATTCTCAAATCTTAAATATATTTATCCAATCTAAACTCAATTATGAGCATTTTTCTGAAAAATGTTTTTGATTAAATGTGACTCTGGCATGACAAATTCCCTGATCAGAATTTTCGGTTCATTGTAAAACAACAATTGTTTGTGAAATCAGTGTTAATTAACTGAGAATATAATACTGTTGATCAGCCATTAACATAGTCGATTGTAAAATACTCTTAATTTTCTTAATCACATATTGGTAAAGTTACAAAAATATTTCGTCTATACGCCTGATAAAATATGCAAACCTTTCTTTCATTTTTCAATGAATAGAACAGAGTTTTTCGCTGTAAGTCTACTATTGATTATTAACTTGGAGTCTATAATGCTATGAATATCGCTTTTACATAATTATGTGATTATTACATTTTAGAAGATGCATTACTGAAATAAACGAATAAAACAACAGGAAAGACTATTTATACAAGCTAGGGGGAATTCAGCGCATAGCTATCAAAGTGAATCCTTAACCTAAATTCTTTTGAAAAGAAATAAGCAAATAATGCACTTGTTCTAGTCACTAGCTAAGTATAGTGAAAATTTAATTTATCTTAATAAAACATACATGATATGCTTTGTGATTTGGTTGGACTGATGTCATATATTATCGAAAAAAATAATGCTATTAAAATAATACTTTCAAGGAAATCACTTATAAAGACTAGTTTCGCTAGATTATATATCATGTTTTAGACGTCTGATAAATCATAAATTAAAATCCATTTACACTTAATTAAACCTAAAATATTTTTCATTTAATTTTACGTATCCGAAGTAATTGACACAAATAAATTATTACGCCTTGGTAGAGAACGCAAAGAAAAGCCGCTTGAAGCGCAATTTTTCTTCTTCAATTAAGCATTGAACTATTACGTGGAGTTTGGAACCCCAAAAAAAACTCTTTAGCACAAAAAAATTGTTATTTTGTGCTAAATCATTAAATTGTTATTTTTATGATTTTTGTAACAGTTTCCAACTCCTTTAATGGTCCACTGTTAAAAAGATAGATTTTCTTAATCTACGGTAATATAATGTAACCATGAACGAAAATATACAATAAACTCTTCTAAGTAACCCACGATTCAAAAAAGCGTCGCGCAGTGTGTGGCGTTTTTATGATCTAGGTGGACAAAATTAATTTTTCAGATTAACTCACAATTTAACAAGACCGCGTATACTGGAGCTGAATGTCTCTTTTGTCGAGATCCGTACGAGTTTTATCGAAACATTCCGAATTGTCGATAAACTACGACCGTAAAGACGGCAGATGGTTTGAGGGAGTTTCAAAGGCTTTTCCTAGTTCGAAAGCACGTCGAGACTATTCTGTTTTATTTGAAAGCACGAGTTTACTGGACATATATTGCATGTTTGTCACAAGATTTAACCTATTGTTATTTGAAAATAAGCGCCATCTTGTTTACAAACTTTATATTGATTTTCAACACAGTATTAAGCGATATTAAGCAATAAGCATTATTTTAATATCCTAAAGTATTGGAAACTTGAGTTTGCAACTCATTAAGTTATATTAACTTGCAGTGCATGCATGTATGTTTAATTCAAATCTTGCAAGTCAATTTTAAACCACTTTTAATTATCCGATTGAGCTGAGACTTTGAATACATGTGTAGTTTCAATGGCATTGCAACTTTATAATATAAATGAATAATAATAATAATAATAATAATAATAATAATAATAAGACAAATAATTAAGTAAACCAAACATTTATCACAGTTTCAATATTTTATTAGTGCTACATTCGAAAAACCAGCAAAACCTAATTAAGCTTCAACGCAATAATTTTGTCCACCTAGATTGTTAAAACGCCCCACTGTGCATCGTTTATCATTTGAAACACTAGAAACCAATATATTTTCGAGATTTAAATAAGAAATTACAAAAAAAAAATTGCTACACTCAATTCCAGAAACATTTCCTAGTAGTTTTATATTGTATTACTCATAATTTTCAACAAGAAATATCGGTTTTCAGGGCTCTACTAAATTTCAATTAAACATTTTCAACTGTAAAATAGAATGTATACATGCAAAAGTAAAAAAAAAAAAAAAAAAATAATGTTAATATAAATGCTGTTTATTTTTTATGGTTTTCTGTAAAAGATTTTTGTTCAATTTGGAAATGTTTGCTTTGGAATTAATAGCATACTAAAAACCTGTATGCCGGGTTCAGAAAACTTATAAACATGTGCCTTTTTTACAGTGTATACAGTGTTACAGTGTGACTTATAACATTTATATACACCACATAGTATGCTATAATTTAGTTATGCTTGAAAACACGTAGCATCAGAGAATACCTATATTCCGGGTTATAAATAACTGATTAACACACTATATTAACCACTCGGAAACGTTTCCGAAACTCAGTGGCAGCAAAAGCAATTTCATTTTTACACGAGTGCTGTAGTTAGTATAAGTCTATTAATTTTTAAATGAATTTTCATCATATTCTAAAATACAAAAACTGACATAAATAAATGTGTGCATGAAGTAAAATAGTAATTTTCCTTTAAAAATATAATTATGAACAAAAATTCTTGTTCATTAATTTTAAATAAATGGTAAAATATACTAAATTATATTTATATTAATTTTAATATTTTAAGTAAATTTTATTTCAATTTAATCGTAGTATTTTTGTTTATTAAACGTATTCTTTAACCTCATTCAAAATAAATAATTATTAACATAGAAATGATTATTATAAACATACAGGCGTATTCTTATCACTTTATAACTATAATGAAAATAGTTTACGGATATTATTTAAATTTCATACTCCATTAATATAACAACTATAGAATTTGAAAGAAAATTCACCTAGTAAAAATTTAACGTACAAAATAGATTTCAAATGCATTAAAATTCGAAATATTTTAACAGTTCTTTTAATCTTACATACAGTTTTAGTTTTAATAATGTAAAATTAAATGTTTTACTGCTATTTGAATGCCGTATTTTTAAATCACAAAGCTTAATTGAGTACGTAATTATACACATACAAAAAAATCTACAAGTCTAACTATATTCTGAAACCTGGCCCTCATGCAGGACATTTCACTTATCGATGTTTTATAAAATAAGTTTCTTGCTTTTCGAACGTTTATACACTAGCCGAAAAAATTAAATGGACAACTAAAGGTCATTCAACAGAATTTCAGGAAATTTTACATTTCTTCGTTGCCATCACATTCTTTATTTTCATTCATACTTTTCTGTCGAAACCTATACATAATTTTTTTTTAATATACATTTGTTAAAATATTCTATGTTAAATAAATTTTTAATTAGAAGTATCAGAAACAGCGACTCTCGCCGTTTTTACAAAATTCTAAAATTTATAAAATCATGCATATTGTTTGAAATTACAGAGATAAATAGAAAATTCTAAAAGAAGAGATATTAAATAAAAATTTATTATTAGTGACATTCAGTAAATGAAACGCGTAAAATGATCTGTAACTGTAGCACATAACTTTCTGTGCCCTGTATAACATTTCAGTTTATTTGTGTAAAACTAGCGTGTGTATTAATAGAGAGATAATTTTTTTAATAAATAATTTCCATGTTTTCTGTTTTTAGCATGCAAGAATTTAAACCAAAAATTCCGGTATCGCCATTTTCAGGAGATATGAAAAATTCTAGTAGAAACACAATACTGTAACTAGAATTCAAATATTTTAAGTATTTGATAAATTCTGAGGACTTACATGAAATACTGTTTACTCACATTTTGTACAGTTCATTTATTTCAGGTCCATCAAAGCAATTTGGTGTTTTAACCCTCTAAGCGTGTGGAACGTAATATTCCGTTCACTAAGCTCCAGGTTTCACTGCAATATATGCAATGTTTAAGATGATATAATTCTATAGATTTAATGAATTTTCAAAACATTGAAGAATGACTAATACTCTCAAGGGTTACATTCATATTTGTAATTAAGTTTTATTTATAATACTGAAAGAATCATATTTTTTTAGCATTTAAAACGAAACGCAGAGAAAACAACATTACAATTTTACCCGTTTTCAAAACGCTCAGAGGGTTAAATATTAATTTATATTGTTAACAGCTGAAATAGAAAAGACTATAAAAGTAGATATTATAAAAAAAAAAAAAAAAAAAAAAAAAAAAAAAAAAACGATACTTACTGTCAATAACACGCGAAATTTTTATAATAATATAGATTTGTATATAATAGTTTTTTTTTTTAATTGTGTTTAGGTAAGTCAGATCCAATTAAGCAATATGTAATGTGATGTACTAAATTATATTCTTAAATAACTAAAATTGAAAAGTATCATTAGTGTTAGATTATCTGTTGATTCATCATCTCATTTCCAGAATTTTCACATCAACAAGACTTATGTACGCTTTTATCCTTTGATATTTTGTATTACTCATTTTATATTACCATGGTATTCAGATATTTTACTGCATAAATATAACAATATAATGAATTTTTTGAAGTTTGAATAAGTATAAAACATAATCCGGTTGGTTAATTCGTATTTAAGGAAAGTTTCAAAATACACGCATTGATATCATTTCATTCCTATTTTATCGTTTAGCATTTGACACAGTATTTACAATCAGCTCTAACACGAGAAAAGGTATGACTATCTTCAATAGCATTCAGCAATACATTGCTTTCTTGAGAAACAATGTTGAATAGTTTATATTCTACTATAATTTTAGACATAAAATATTCTTCACAATATAAATTTGATAATGAAAAATTAGTACTCTTAAATACACTCATTCCAGCATTCTAAAATGTTTCGCCCTGTTTCCGATATCCAACAACTATTAATATCCCAAAATATCCCAAAATATCAAATTTCTCAAAAGTATTTTTGAACATTTTAGATTCTGCTTGAGTTATATTTACCTGATGGTTTTCGCAATATGGAATCGATCAGCATTTTTTCAGTATATTCATTATATTTTTGCATAATAAATAAATCTGAAATCGATAATACTAAATATTTCAGAAAATTCTATTGAATAATTTAGATTTTATTATTGATGTTCTCTCTTGATGCTCGTTACATTATGGACTTTATTTAGACTGTTAGAGTATTTTTAGTACAATTATTTAACCATAATATGATAAGCTAATCCATACACGGTATTGACCAATTTCTTGCAAAGATTTGTAGTGTAATTAAGATATTTCTTCACTTGCACTTCTATTTCTTCAAAATTATAATTTGATTATATCAGCGTCATACTCATCTTTTTAACTTCAGCAAATATATTTTTCATTTCATTTCTTTTTAGCATGTTCAAAACGAATCAATGTTCTGCCTGGTATTTTCTGCCTGGTATTGAAGAAAATATTCAAACCTCACACAGTAATTTAATTTTATTGCGCACCATATGCCACATTACCGACAGTATCCTTCAAAAGAGGAAAAGAAAATACCTATATCTTCCTCAACTGGTGTATCATAAAGCCGATTTTTTAAATAAAAAAATTTAAAAGTTAGGTTATATTTCAACTCTAGAAATTTCATGAACATTGCTATATGAACATGATCCTAAATATTGCTGGTGTGACTGTGGTGTCAAAGTATCACTGTAATTAAAATAAGATCGCAAAATCATGTAACAGACATACATCATGAAACACTATCCGATACTGACAAAATATTATTAAGATATATATTTTTTTTTTCATTTAAAGTAACGAAATGTCTAAATAAGCCCATTAAAAACACATAATTCAGTAAAGCTCAATTTTCAGCAATTGCTGTTAATATCTGGTAATGAAAATGTCCATATCCAGAGCGAAATTTTTCGTTTAGCCCTGTATATGATATATACAATTCATCTGGACCACCTAATACACCTACAATTAAATATGGTTAAAGTGCGTAACACAGCGGAAAATGCTCCTCCAACAAATATCGATTTCAGTAGTCTTGTTACCGATTTCTTTTGTGCGTCTTTGTAAATGAACGAAAAATGCGATGAATTCCTTAATCTATATAAAACCTATTGTAGTGCATCATAGTGATCCTTTTAATCTTCATCGAGTTTTAAGCATCATAACACCATTAAAATGCACCGCTACCGAATTTCTCCATAGAACATTATTATTGATGCATATCAATCTAAATGAGTTTAAAATATCGTAACGGCAATAAAGTGCACTTATAGCGGTGTTTCCCCATTAGACCATAATGGAACGGGATTTTTTTGTGTGCCCCTTCAAATGAATTGTAATTTCTAAACACATTATTTTCAATGCTGAAAATTCTATAGTAAATTTCAGTAACACATAAAATTTTCAAGGCAATACGAGTACATTTACAAGATTTGGGGCATGGAGAGGCAGACAGCGGGCTGGTGGCAGACAGACAGACCAACATAATTTATAAATAATTTTCAACTAGTTGGAAAGTGTTGAAAATCAATGCATTTATTCGATCATCAAACTCTTCGGTAGAATTTGCAATGAAATTGAATAATTCGATCATTTCGTTTCCGTATCAATCCTGCATGAAACAAACACAACAACCGAAGAGAAGAGAATAATTGATGTTTTGCATAAAGAAAAAAAAACATGCCTCCGTAAAACCTTTATAAATATAATGAAGATTTTGTAACTTATACTGTTCAATTTTGTGATTAGAATTACATATATTATAAAAATAATAAAATTGAATTTTCAACAACAGGTGAAGAACATTATGGAGGTGTTGAAATTGGTGGTGAAGCAGAAAATTATTGAAGAGCTGAAGATTATGCCGGAGAGGAAATTTTTTGCAGTGTTCAAAAAGATTTAAATATGTTCTGATCACTAACTTTTGAGTGTTGGAAACTCTGTTAATCACATGTATTTAACCCAGATGAATTAAAATATCATTAAATAATGCTTATAATAATTTTTTTAAATATTGCACACAAAGTATATTTTAATATTTCTCAATTTTAAAAACGTTATATCTGTATTTTTATTAATCTTATGTGTGCTTATACATTATTAATAATGTAAAGTTTAGAAGATTCACTTCAAAACAATGAATTTTGTGTAATATTGTTTTTATAAATTATTAGTTTTCACTCATGAACACGTTCACTCAGATTCAAAAAAGAACTAGTGGCATCAATAGAAAAACTTTCATTACCAAAAAAAAATATACATATATATATATTTCTAACCAACACAAACATATGTAACATTTTATAATAGACATCGCGTTTGGTGTATTCGTTTCTTATTATCCATGATTTTAAATTTTAGTCAACTTCCATTTCCTTTATGTGTTTATTTATCATCTTCCACCAAGTCGATAAAAAAACAGAAGTAAGCATCCTTTTCTTAAATTAACTAAGGGTACTTTTGACCTCATCATATCTTTGAGCTGGAGTTTTCAAAAAACCTGAATCTGCATTTATCTAGAGTACATTGCGACCAGACAAAATTACCAAATTTCACGTATCTATCTGTCCTTGTTCAGAAGGCATGTGAATTAAAAGTTTCGATTTTTGACACTCATTCAATGATCATCAAAAAGCTATGGTACATCTCGCAGCCCTAGAAACTGAAAATTTGCATAATAATAAAGTTTAGGATACAGAAAACGAAAAAATAAAAAATTACGGAAAATTCGAGAAACAATCAAAAAGTTGAAAGTAATTCGAACTCCTAACCTTTGAAACTTAAAATTTGGCTAAAAGGTAGTGTTTAAGCAAAATAAAAAAAAATCTGAAAATTTGAAAATACAATCGAAAAATCGAAAAATTTGAAAATAATTAGATTTTGTTGCTCTAGAAACTTGAATTTTGGCATAAAGGTAGTGTTTAAGATACAAAGAAAGAAAAAAGAATAAAATCTCGAAATTTGGATTTTTTTAATCGAAAATAGTTGCATTTCTTGGACTTTTCAGTAATTTTTTATTTTTTATTTCTTAAACTTATCCTAAACTCTACTTTTATGCAAAATATGAAGTATACAGGTCTGCGAGTAATACCTTAGATCGATAACACCTTTCTGAAAGCAACTATGTGTACTTTAGACCACCCCCACTCCAAATAATTTAGTGCTTCCCTAGGAACCTGATTTTTTTCTATCTAGAAAGCTTAGAAAACGGAACAAAACCTCAAAAATTTTGGTACCTTCAAATAATAGGACAAGGCGTGTTCCTGACGAAAATCGGTTGCATGATGTTCAAAAAGGGCCCAAACTCAAGATAAAGAGTATTACTTTTAAAAAAGAAGTGATATCCCATCAAAAATATCACATGTAAAAAATATAGCCAAGTCTCGTAACTATTTTATCGTAAAAAGTTCTGAGATTACGTAAAACAAAGATTATCTTTCTTAATACCGCTGAAAGTTTTATTCACATGTCACTCCTAGTCTCTAAATCTTTAGTTAAAGAATAATATGTGACTTGGCAATTACGCAGCACAAAGAAGTTATTACACCTTACTATGAGTGTAATGGGATGGGATGGGATTTTTTATTTGATTAAACCGATTATGAATGAGAGGGATATTAGCCTAAACGGATTAATGCTTTGGCTGGAATTTTGTCTAAAATGGGGTATGTTGACCATATTCACGTTATATCCAGTGTTGCCAGTATGCTACTTTTTTATGCAGTTTTCTTGATTGATACTAGTTTTTTTAGAAAGTAAAATTAGCTTTATTTAATGAGAGATTAAATAAGGAGAAAACAAGTCGAATTATACCATTTCAAAAAAGCGGTGCCAATCAAGCAATCTGAAAATTAAAAAAGTTACTCACTGGCAACACTGGTTCCATCGGAAGAAAACCAATCAAAACTCCGAACATCTAGCTCGACTGTAGGCGATTTTGGCTCACGGGCTTATATTATTTTGTAAAATTAAGTCCACGCTACAAATACATATATCTTCAATTCTCATATAAAAATTATTTCATGCAATACTTCATTAATAAACTCGATTATTATAAATGAAAGTAGCAGTTCACAAAGTATTCTTTAACTAAAGATGTGGAGACTAGGAATGATTTGGGAAAATTTCAGAGTTAATAAGAGAGATAAACTTGGCTATACATGATCACAGAACATTTTACGGTAAACGTACACAGAAGTCACACAAACTTTACTTTTCGGGATGTCAGTGGGGGAGTTGACGGGCGCTCGAGGTATCTATTGATGCTGAATCAGCCAAGGCTATTTGATAATCTTTTTTTTTTTTAATGTCGGTAATTAGCCGAAATACTTTTTAAGTTACTTGAAAGAAAATATTTGGTACTTCTCTATTATCCCGTCGACTACTTTTCATAACAAAAAACAACCGCCAAACTCTAAGATTAAACGCCAAAAATGCAGTCCCATTTACTTGATGTCAGAAGCATTATACGTGTTTGTTATGTCATCAAGTGGTTTTCAGTTCGACATTTGCGTGCATTTTTCATTATGTTTTACTGATTTATTAGTTATTTCATTAATTAAAATAACAATTGTGTCCTTAAATTCTTATATTTTATTTATTTATTTATTTTGATATTCCAATGCCAACATTCTCCCTTTTATTTGGCGTTACATTCATGCGATAGCTTTTTGAAATGAAAGGTGGTCGACGGGATAATAGAGAAGTACGTAATATTCTTTTTAGTTATCGTTAGAATGATCTCGTGACACCAAAATAAAAAATATATCTATATATTTAAAACGCTAAGCGATTTCTTTCGACAATCCGATAGAACAAGCTACTGCATCAAATCACACCATTCTTTTTTTAAATGAAAGATATTTGGACACAGATTTGTTATCGTGCATTCGTTTGTTCGAAAATGTAATTAATTAGCCGTAATTTTCAATTAAATTTTTACTGCTGCTCATGATGTTATAAAGTCGGTAACTCCCACTGTTGCAAGGCATAGAGTTTTTTACTGAACACTGTGGTTCGCCAATCTTTTGACATTAGCTAATATCAACTAGGTAATATTTTAACATTGTAGTATTAAATCTTAAAAAACTTACTTAAAATTAGCTAAAATATAATCATAATAAAATATCTAAACATAAACATATCAATATGAATAAAAAATCTCACATAAAATATTGCAATTGAAATTATTCCAATTGAAAGAAGATTTGGAGAGTTATCTCTGACGCACAGCTAACATAAAAGTACCAATTTTACTTCATTTATTTACATACATATTGAATTTTATTATTACCAGGTTGCCATACAAAGCAAAAATCATCATTTAGGCGTCAAAAATTAACCCCAGTTATTACAGCGCCTAGAATACATTATGTTTATAGAATGACATACATGTATATATGTATATATATACTTCACTGGCGCCCGGCTAACCGAAAAGTACCCCAAATTATTCGCCAAACTGTAGCGCCCAATAAACCAATAGAAGAATGTTGCCATTAAATCTAAAAATAATAATAATAATAATAATAATAATAATAATAATTAGGAAAAGCCCCATTTACTAAAGTAGCATTTATCAGTAACATTAAACAATGACATTTTCAATATATTAATGAAAACAGAATAAAAAATAGTCTTGAGTATTTATTTATTTATATTATTTCTCTTAATTATCCCTTTCGTCTGTTGGATAAATGTTTGTGACGTCAGTTGAATTTTATCGATTGTACAAAACTACGAATCACAACATTTTTTCAATGCTTTTTCTATTTTAATATCATGGTTTCGAGACGTAATTTTTATTTTAATTAATGTAATAACTAATAAATCAGTAAAACATCATTATAAATACATTTAACGTCAGAATTAAAAATCACTTGATGAGAACTTTTAGGCCGAATTTTTTAATTTGCAAGTTAAATTTCGGTGAAAATATTTATCCGCGTGTTTTATAAGCGAATAATAATTCATATTTATTGTGGCGTCACCGGAATGTTGTCCATTAGGTTTATTTTATCATTATGCATTATAACTTTTTTTATGCTATTTTTTCATTATAATTAAATACAAAATATATTTTTATTTGTAACATCGTGTTTAAGCATAAAAGTAACTTATACAAAGTACGTGTGAAAAGTTTGCGCCGGGGAAAATGACGTTATGCTTAGCTTGAAATACATTTTAACATTGATAAAACTAAAAAGAAAAATTAATTGTGTGAACATTACGTAATTTTAACTGATTTTTCAATTTTTAATTTTAAAGGTCAGAATTTAAGCCTTTATTGGTTGCTTCATCTTGATTGCATACCTTGATTACATGTTACCAATTACTTTCTTTTTATTATAGGTTAGAAGATTTCAGTTTTTTATAAAAAAATTTCACAAAAGTAAAGAATTTCAGGAAAATTTAAATTATTAAAAATGGTGTTATGGGAAAAAAACTTGAAATAATGATTGGATTTGTAGCTAGAATAAATAATGTAAGGCTAATATTTTATAGGAATTATTTTGGTAGGTTTGTTATAAGTTCATTTAACAGTTCCTTATTAGTGGCAAAGTCCTATTTCTTCCACTGGGAATTTCTCTTTCGATGTCAAAAAATGATAGTCTGCTTTTGGACGCCAGCCAAAACACAGTAGCAATTTTTAGAAATGTATAACGGTTGTCACAACAAACGGCCCTATCGCTTTAGCTTTCATCGCGCTTACATCACTTCTAAGTACTACAAATTTCAATTTTTTACTACATTTTACAATTTCAGTTTTTACATCATCAATTAGAAAAAAATTAGCTTTCGATTGAAATTTATTTGAAAACTGCTGCTTAAGTTAACGACTTTTTAAATATTTTTCAAGCATGAAATATTTTTCAATTCTATCTCAACAATGATCATCAGTTTGCTTTAATAATGTAACATATTCCCTGGGAAAGTTGCCCCAATTGAAAATAGATTTTCTTAACCATCATAAAAACTGAAAAAGAAAAATAATAAAAACCCCTGATAAATCATAAGATCAGATTATCCAAAAGAAAGAGCATTTTGGCGCTAAACTAAAATCTGTCAAGAAAAAAAACTATTTATAGTTTATGATTAACATAAAATTGATATGCTGAATTCGTTGATGTATATGTTGCATCAGAATATTCCAGGAACTGTATGTTATTATTTTTTTAAAGATCCATTGGATATTTAACTGTATAAGAAGGAAAAGATCCTCGACTGTGATGGAAAAGGAATAATCATCCTGATTATGTAAAGGAACCGAAGAAACCATACAAATAAATTACACTTGAAAACATTAAAAAATCTCCCTTATCTGCAGATTGATTTATTATTATAAAAAAAAATTCTTCATCTTTACATTGAAATTGATTAGCTTAAAACAATGGATGCGTTTCAGAAGATATGGATTTGAAACGAACAATGATTGAAGAAGATATTTTAAAACTTTTAATTTAAACATTTTAAATCTTTTTTAAGGTAAAATTTCGACGGTGCCTTTGGGCAGATGCAATACACATGCGCATAGGAGCTCATTCGGTTGCATTATCACAGGGGGGGGGGAGATGTGTGCTTTATTTACTATGTTCTTTTATTGACTGAATATGAGATGAACGTAGCTATATACTATTTGTATGATACTTCATAGGTCCACGAAATTTTCTTTCTTGCTGTGGGGAATATGGCGGTAATGTCAAACGGATTTGCATTACACAGTTGTTTACGTATTGTTTGTTTGAAGTTTGCTTCGGAAATAGTACTGTAATTCACTGGGAGGGGGGGAAGCTTTCAAAATAAAATATTTGAAAGCCTGTTTCATACGCACCCCTTCTTATGTAATAAAGAAGCTTATTTTACTAATATTGTTATTGTAATTTTTTTCCGTCAAGTTTTGACTGGTTCCATCTAGTTTGTTTTAATTTTGATAGCATATTTTCAGAGATATCGCCGAACGTGTACTGCAAAAATATGTCCTTCTCCCCTATATTCGAATCTACTGAAACTAAAATTCTGAAAAAATTAGTGGTAGTAAGAGTTTGTTAATTAATAAATAGTAAATATTAAATTAAATATACGGAACCCTTTGAGCGCGTGATATACTCGCACTTGACAAATTTATTTTCTGTATGTGATTGGTAATCATTAAATGGTACCTTATGTGATCATTTCATCTTACATTTTTGACACCAAAGTGTGCTGTGAACCAAATTAGGCAATAGTAGGTGGTAAAAAAATATATATATGAACAAATCATTTTAAAACGCACTGTAGGTAGAAATTAACCGAGAGTAAAAGCACAAAGTGACAAAATCGGGTCAAAAAATTTGTCTATTCTTAAATAGCGAATTTTGTCGAAAATGAAAAAAAAATTGAAACCAAGTTTTGTTTTTGTTTCAAAACTTTATTGGTATTCTTTACTTGTTGATTATTTTGTCAATCATCCATGATGATGAAAGAATTTTTTTAAGGTGATTATGCACTTTTTAAGCAGTATTAGCCCATAATGTTTATTATCATCATATTAAAGGAGAAATCCCTAGTTCAGTTCAGTATCCTGGTTAATATTGGTTCATTTGTATGGATTTTGCGCTACTAAATCAAAATATAGCAATGAAATCACATTGTATCACGTATTTTGGTTTCGGTAGGAGGACTTGCTGTTAAATTTTATGAATTTTATATCGGGCTAAAACATAAGTAGTAATTGTGTAAATAATAAACTGTATATAATGATGTATAAATTACCTATAATATATGTATGAGAAAAATCACCTGAGATATAGCGGGATAAGGAATGAAAATATATTTGTGGATAGCAAATAGCAAATTCGGACACGAAAGGGTGGGAGGAACCAAAAAAAAAAAAATCCTTGATACGAGTTTGAACAAACTATTTTTACATGCTATATTTTATCGATTTGTTATTTAAGACAGTTCAAATACTTTTTCATGATTTCAATTTTATGTTAGCATTCCAAATTAATGTCATAATCTTTAACTATTTTTTATTATTATAAAACTGTTACTCAGAAAAATGGTACGTGATGTGGAAATTTGGAGGCCATATTTAGATTTATGAATGTTATATCTGTATATTCGTCTGTGCATATTTGTTTTGCAGGGATGAAATGTTTTTATTTTTTTGCCAACCAGTGTTATTTAAAATTTTCAAATATGTATATTTTTACATTTTAGGTGTATAAAGAGATATGTCCGCTTTCGATTTTTTTTAATTTTCTAGAAGAGCTATTCTTTATTTATGAAAATTTTAATAATTAAAGACTTCTGCTACTCTTTAATGACCTTCACTTTAAAACGCAATTCCACGTGCAGTTTTCATCAGTCAAAATTACATTTTAAACTGTAGATGTAATGATAGGAAAAACATTGTGGCAAGGAAAACATTTATAACAGTTTTAATTCATCACATGAATACTAGTAATTTTCAAAATATATTAAACAAACACTTGTTACGAGTTTCTGAAAACACTGCATGGTATGTTATATGTTTCAATAAGACAATGCAACGATTCATGCTGCAAAATCTATATTTGAGTCGTTTAAATATCAATAGTGTGAAAAATATTGACTCACAAACAGTAAATCTTGATTAATACCCTGCAAAATACCTTGTCAGGGACTGTAAACTGGTGGGTAGCACCACAATATCACAAGTGCCCTATAATAATCAATTTTGACTCAACACGCTTTATCGGTTTGTATCGCTTGCAGAATTTTTTTATTTCAATGTGAAAGGGGATTTTTGAAGTGATTCTGAAAAAAGGTGTTGAAAACTAATTTATTAAAACAAATTTACAAACAAATTTCATTTGGTGGAACATTTAATTTGTATCTTTTTGCCACATTCATTTTTTATATATTTCTGCTACTTTATAAATATATTTGCCATAACTTTTTTTTATGATAATTTCCTTTTATAAGAGTTTTATACTTTTTACAAGTTACTATTTAATATTCTTATGTAATAAATCAGTAGAAAATCTTAAAGCCGCTGGTGGTCCTATAAGTATGAAATCCATCTATACTTATAAAGGAGTAACTTGATTTTCTCATAATCAACGCCGAGCCTCAACCGTTTGTCCTAGAAGAATGAAAGTTGGTAGACATGTTTTTTACACAAAGTAGGCGCGTACTAAGAAAGGATTTTTGAAAATTCACAGCATAAGGGGGTCAAATGGGGGGCCGGAAATTTTAGATCATTTCGTCTTTCCGGCATATCTCAGCAGGAGTTTTAAGTAGAAGCCTGGAAATTTGGGATAGCTATTCTACTAAAGAACAGTTAAATATGTATTTCAGGCGATTGTAGAAATTCAACCACTAAGTGGGTTAAATGGGCGGTCGAAAATTTTGGTGATTTCCCATTTTTACCATATCTCATCAGCAGTTTTAGGTAAGAGCGTGTGTTTCAAGATAACAAATCTACTAAAAAAATAATTAAACACGTATTTCAGCGATTTTAGAAATTCAACCACTAAGGGGGTTAAATGGGGTGTCTAAAGTTGTAGGTCATTTTGCATTTTCACCATATTTCAACAACAGTTTTAGTTAAAAGCGCGAAATTCAGGATAACAAATGTACTTAACGTTAGTTAAACACATATTTCAGCGATTTTAAAAATTCAACCACGAAGGAGGTTAAATGGGGGTCGAAAGTTTTTAGTCATTTCGTGTTTTCGCCATATCTCAGCAGCAGTTTTAGATAGGAACGTGAAATTCAGGATAGCAAATCTACTAAAAAATAATTAAACACATATTTCAGCGATTTTAGAAATTCATCAATTAAGGGGGTTAAATGGGGGGGGGGTGGAACGTTTTAGGTAATTTTGTCTGTTCGCTATATCTCAGCAGAATTTTTAGTTAGGAGCTCGGAATTCGAGATAACAAATCTACAAAACATGTAGATAAACATATATTTCAGCAATTTTAGAAATTCAGCAACTAAAATCGGTTAAATAGGAGGTCAAATATTTTAGGTCATTTTGCCATATATCAGTAGAAATTATAGGTATAATCATGAAACTCAGGATAACAAATCTACTGAAAAAATAGTTAAACATGTATTTCAGCGATTTTAGAAATTCAGATACTAAGGGGTGTTAAATGGGGGTCGAATGTTTTACTCCATTTTGCTATATCTCAGTAGAAGTTATAAATAGGAGCGTGAATTTCGGGAAAACAAATCTACTAAAGAATAGTTAAACATGCATTTTAGGTGATTTTAGAAATTCAACTACTAAGGGAATTAAATGGGAGGGGGTCGATAATTTTCGATGATTTCACCTTTTCACCATATCTCATCAGTAGTTTTGTATAAGAGCGTGAAATTCAGGATAACAAATCTGCTATAAAAAATTAAACACACATTTCAGCGATTTTAGAATTTCGGCCATTAAGGAGGGAGGCTAAATGGGGGTCGAAAATTTTATGTCATTTCGAATGTTCGCAGCATTTTTAGTTATGAGCCTGAAATCACAGATTCAGGATAACAAATCTACTAAAAAATAGTTAAACATGTAAATCCGCGATTTTAGAAAGGTTAAAGGGGGGGGGGGGGTCTGATTTCCTATGTTATTTTGCGATATCTCAGTAATAGGTAGATGCGTGAAATTTAGGATAACAAATGTACTAGAAAATAGGTAACTATGTATTTCAGCAATTTTAGATAATAATCCATCAAGGGGGTCACACTGTGTGTCGAAAATTTTAGGTAATTGTGCCATATCTCAGTAGCAGTTTTAAATAAGAATGTAAAAATTCGCTTTACAACGCTACAAAAAAAAGTAGTTAATCATGTATTTCCGCGATTTTAGAGCTAGCGAGTTTGTGGGCAACATCGGAAGAATAGATGAAAGATTGCGGAAGATTAGATGAAAAACAGAACTATTGCTGATTTTTTATTATATACTAGCCGGTCGCTTCCCAGTGGGGCCCAGATACAAAGTACTACTTGAGCTCCACCCCTAGATAATCACGGTTAGGGCCCAGTAGTATTTTGTCAGAAGGCTCATGAAAAAAAATTATGTCGCGAAATCTTTATTTAAGTGCTTTTTTATATTTTTATTAGTTATTTTCGCATACTTTTAATTTAAAGTATTTTATTTATATTTTTATGGTTGCATATAAAATGCACTTTCTGGGCCCCAAGCGAAATCAGGGCGGCACGCTGCACTTTGTCTCTGGGCCCCACTCGGAAACGACCGACTAGACGGGCGAAGACCGTCTAGTTGTATATAAAAGCAAACTTTCACATTTATATTATTTTTAGAATTTTTAGAATTTCTAAAATAAGGTAAGAAGTTTTCTTTTGCGAAATCGTTTTCACAGCCAATGTTGGCATGAAATCTGAGAGACGAGGGAAATAATGTGGTTACAAGTGTATGAGAGACTCAACATTGCTACCAACAACGAAATTTAAGATTACACCTATGAAATATAGGAGTTATTTTTCAGCAAAACGTGTGAAGAAATTTTTACTTTTTGGACTGTATTTTCTCTTATTTTCATCTATTACATTCAGAAAATCAAAATAAATAATATGTGCTGCAATTTAGAGTACGCGATTCGCTAAATTAAAAACCGCGTGATTGACTTTATTAATGCATGGCACATCTAATATGCATAAGCATTTTTATTATAAAATACCTATGCATGTTAGGTTCATATAGACAATTTTATATAAAATTATGGTAACAGGAGTCCAAGGTTCCTACACTGTAAAAGAATAGAAATGTTTAAAAAAGTATAACAAAATTTAATATGGTTTACGAAATATAATATAATTCCTTCCGAGTTATCCACGATTCCCTTAGTTCCTTTGTATTTGTTCATTAGCTTCTGAAATCTAGCAAAAAAATCGATTTCCGAGATTCAAAGAATCATTTCTGAAAAGAAAAAATCGTTTTGCTGGCCATCATTTTCAGAAATGTTTGACTATTATTTACGGTGTATTGATCTTGATACATTAACTCATATGCAATTTTCTCGGACGCTATTAATGCTCAAGTAAACATGTTCTTGTTAAACATGCAAGTTCAACAGGTATGTTCAATATACAAACATGCTAAATTAACAGCATTAACGTTAAAATTAATTTTTTTTATTACTCCTGTGTGTAAAACTTCTGTTCCGCAGCTTAAAATGTTTACTTTAGAGTTAAGAGCATCCATATTTCCCATATTTCGTACGGAGAAAAAGTTATTAATACCCATTAAAAACTACTCGGAAACGTTTCCGAAAAGTACAGGCAGAAAAAAAAAAAAAAAAAGTTTCAGAAATATTTTTTTAAAGCACAGAAATCTATTGGTTTCAGAGGTTTCGCATTTGTTATTGAAATAAAATTTTAAAATAATATTTCTCGAGTATATTTTACATTATTCCCATAAACACGGATTTATACATTGTTGTATAACTGCATAATTCCTAGAATATTTTTTATTATAATAAAAATTTTCTTTCAAAAACTAAAAAAAAAAAAAAAAAAAAAAAAAAAAAAAAAAAAAACTTATTTTGTTTTACACACAAAAATAGCGACCTTTCAAGTCCGACAATAAGCAAACTCTTATTTCTACGTGGTTACAAAAGTTACACAAAGTAAATTAAATTCACTTGTTGCCAAAACAACTGAACAGGAACTTATTTTGTTTTACACACAAAAATAGCGACCTTTCAAGGCCGACAATAAGGAAACTCTCCTTTCTACGGGGTTACAAAAGTTACACAAAGTAAATTAAATTCACTTGTTGCCAAAACAACTGAACTTAAACAAAATAAACAAACTTAAAATAAACAAACGTAAATTATAATTGCATGAAGGCGCGTAATTGACAACTCGTCTGGCGTTGACATGCAGACAAACATTCAACAAATTGGAATTTCATGCTGAGGACAGTAAGTTCAACCACAAATTCGTACAATTATAAAATGTTACACCACATAGGCAAAAAACCATTTACAAATGCACTTAAAAGAAGAAAATATCTATACTGCAAAAAAATACGCTTCAATAGTTATATATGCATTGTTTCTATTTATCATCTTCTAAAAGCATCAAGCCTTGTGATTGGTCTTACAAAATATCCCTTTCTAGTTTTTAATTTTTACACTTACCCTCATATTATTATCCTTTCCTGGATATATTTCCACAGTTCAACACAATAATCAGTTTTAAACTGGCAAACTGTCTTCTTCCAGGACCACCATAGTGTATAAATTTACACTCTTCTTCTCATAATACAATTTAGTTAAATATTATACCATATTTTACTACATTATTCGGAATTATTTTAATTATTTTTTGCAAGATTTTCAATCTATTATCACATACAGTTAACAGGTTAGTAAATGAAATAGCTGTAATAGGTCTTCTAATCAAAAAATGAGCAAGTGTTAAGACGTTATGATCATCTGAATCAGCTTAGTATAAAGCTTACTCGAATTCAAAATTCCTTTTATTTAGACAATTACTGTCCAAAATTCCTAATAAATTAATTTTACATTACTAACTACACGTTTTGATGGTATTTGACTGACTTATCGCCTGCTTCCCAAAGACCCCCATGATTGGGAGATCTCGGAGAAATGAAATTCCAGTCTATCTCCACATTTGACAAAAAATTGCATACATTTTCACTATAATTTTTTAATAATTCCATTAAACTTTTTAGTTAAGTATTTCTCTCTGTTAAATTTGTCAGATTGTCGGAAAAATTACGAGCACAGTTTCCACGCTTGATGATAAATCTTTTTAGGACAACGATAAATGCATCGCTTAATATTTCAGTTACTAATTCTAAATGAAAAGCATTTATAACAAGGAAAATGAAAATACACTCTTAAACTTCTTTCCTTTGTTAACGGGAACTTTATAACGAAATATCCAAAAAAGTAACACCTTACACCTACAGAAATATATGGAATATTTTTAACCCTTTCAGGAGACACGTTGCCCATAAGCTGCTCATGAATAATTGATTTTGACTTAAAGAAAATTACACAGTTAAGAACTAATTTCCTACAAAGATTATGATCATTCAGAGACCAGATTTTCTGCCTCGGTAAAAATGTAAATATTTTTTATGATACTTTTCTACAATTAATCTGCTTAATTTACGACCTTTTGTAAATTTTCTGGAAATTTCCCATTAAAGCTCAGTTGGCTATGAACAAGAATTAAGCAATTCTTAAAATTCCTTCGTCATCCAGAAATGGGCAAAAAAATTTTATTTGGCTATCCGGTGGAGAAATATCTTTTCTCCTGAGGAATGAAATTTTCTTTTAAATTCTTCCTACTGACATAATTCAATTAGCTTAATTTTGGCACATTTCATTTCAAAGGATTTAAGTGGACCAGTCATTCTCTTTTTCACTTTACAATTACTACATACATCTTAAAAAACGTTAAAAAGTTTAGTACAATTGTTACTTAAGTTTAGAAAATCATAAAAAATATTAACTGCAATATGTAAGACATATTTAAAGTAAGTTAATTTTTTACGTTCTCTGGTATGATCTTGCATTATGGTATAAGGGAATAGGCTTATTCGGATATTCATCAGTCATCACGAAACTGGAGCCTCTATACCACAACTCATCTTCCAGAATTTTCTATGATCTAAACCTCTGGATATCAGGTCTGTAGGATTGTTACTGGAATGAACCCCCTTCCACGGGTGTACATCTGTCAGTTATAGTATGATTTGCACTGTATTTGCAACAAACGTTTTAAATTGACATGGTTCATCTTAAACAATGAAAGAAATATCAATGAATCACTCCAATAAAATATATTGTTGACATCGAGTTTTAAAGCAAATAACACTCGAGACACCAACTTTGCTAGCAAAACAGCCGAACATAACCCCAACCTTGCAATAGCGATACGTTTAATTGGAGAGAATCTGGACTTGCTAGTAATTAATATGATTTTCAATTCGTCATTACTTGATCATAACTTGCAATATATTTCCGTTCCATAAGCTGCCTGGGACGCATCAGGAAATCCATGGATATTCGTCAAAAAAGGCTTCGCAGTTAGAATGCATACTTCTATTTTTATACCAATTAATAGCTGCAGTTCAGAGGAAAAATGTTTCCAATCTTTGGCTTCCTTGTTTGGTGGAATATCATACCAATTAATCATTAATAGCCAAAGTATTTGGAGATATATATTACAAAATTTAAATTTTTTCCGCAATTATTCTATAAAATTTGTCCATTCAATAATATTCGGTATATAACCCATCTTATTAAAATAATTCTCATTCTTAAAATAGCCTTTTACTATCCATATGTAAAGCCAATTATTCCTGATCCACTTAATAATATTTATTCGAATGTAGTTATTCTAAAAATGGCGATAGCTTTTTTAATTTATTCTTTAAATAGAACATCTTTATTTTAATCCATTATTAAAATTCATTAGTATTATTCCCGTGTGGTCAAATTGCTATAACTTCTTTATTTAAATGCTAAAATATCGTATCTCTTAAAATATTCCGCTCAAAAAACCTTATTTCATAAAGTTATCCTATTATTAAATATCAAATGTCTATTAAAATATTTCCGAAAAACTTTAATTCTTTCTTTTTTTTTCCCTTTTATAAAGATTCATTTTCTTTTCTTCTTATTATTTTTATTACGTATTAAATTCGAAGTTTAGCTACAGCCCCAAAAACAGATAAGCTGGTTTGTTGATATGACAGGCATCTGGTACGAGATTATGGAATATTCTGGATGGGCGTAGAAAGTTTTTGCATTTTACAACAAAATAAATTCACCGGAAATATTGATAAAGTTCCAAAAGAGACCTTTTGATTCGATAGAAGTGGGTCACGTGACGTATTCTGTATTATTACGCAAGCTAGTTTAAAAACACGATCATCCTGATTCGGAGAGGATTTTTTTTTCGACGCTGGTGTTTGCTAAAAGAATCGGGACGGATTCTAGAAAATAATGTAACGTTGTATTTTTTTTCGTTTAGCGTTGGCTAATGAGCATTTTCCCTGAAGAGATGTCTTAAACTGGAAATAAAAGGTTCTTCGACAAAAATATGGACTGACATTTCTTGTTGTTGATGATACCACCCGGCCGCCTGATGCGAACTTAAAGGGAAACCAATAACATCGCTAACCCTATTTATCACGAGCACGACTGCCTTTTTCCCGGATTTGAACTTGGAAACACGACATTAATATAATAAGTCGAACAGGATGCTGTGATCAACAGAAAGTTTGTGTAGTTAAACGTGAAATTTGCCGATTAGAAGAATATGTTACGAGGACGTCTACGCCATTACAGCACGTTTACGTCTGGTGTTTTGTTATTTTGTACTTTTATAATAAATTAAAAATGGTCAAGCCTAAAAGAGAAAAGAAGAGGAAAAGTTGGCCTAAGTGAAGTTGTTGCTAGAGAATATACTAGTCATCTTCATAAGCGTCTTAATGGTGTTGGTTTTAAAGGATTGCGAAAAAGCAGAACTTTTGTGTTATCAAGAAAATTAAAGATTTTTAGATGTGTGAGACTTTCCTGTGAAATATGCTCAAGAGTAACTGTAAGTTGGTATTTTTATTTATTGGTATCTTTATATGTTGATATTTATTAGTTTATGTTATATTTAAAATGTTTTATTTATTTAATAGTCTACCTTGAAATTTAAAGGTTTTATATACTATGTTATACTGATTAAAATTTTTGTTTTTAAAATTTATTTCTGTTGCAAATATTTAAGTGTTGTTAAGGTTAATTAATTTATTTGATGATTTCGTGTGATACGTCATTGTAATATTATAGACAGCGGTATAATTTATATTTTCATGTTTTAAGAACAGATATTCTTAAAAAAAAAAAAAAAAAAAATTCTATTATTTTTAATATGTTACTGAGATCTGATCTGTATTTTATAAAGAGACAACTTTTATCCTAAGGGAACATTCCTGGCACCATGCCAAACCTAAGTTACAAAACAGCTATTATGAAAAAAAAAAAAAAAATCTGTATGTTGAATAATAAATGACTGGTGGTTTGAATTGTAGTAAATTAATGAGCCACTGAAAGATTATTTATGATGTAAATATGTAAATAGAGTGTTAGTATTTTATTGTTTATTTAAACTGTGAATATATAAAACTAAATTTAGTATGTTATTGTTTATTTTCATTTAATGTAGGATTTATGATACATTTACCAACTTGCTAAAATATTTAATATAGAAACTTTGAAAATTTTTGATGGTGTTATAATATTAATAAAGTGTTTAAATAAAATGCTAGGTCAGGTAGAAATTAGATTACTGGAACATGTAGACATTTAGCACTATGTTAACCTAGCTGAATTGCGCTATTAGGTAATTTGAATTTTAATAATCTTAAGCTCACCAATGGGGAATTTTTTTTACACCTCATTTGTCCATAGCTTAGGTAAAAATAAGTTCATTATTTACCAAGTCCTCAGCAGTAATAAATTTACTAGAATTGAATACTCAGAATAATTATGATGTGATGATAGAATTAATACGTGATGACGATCAATATGAAGATAAAGTCGTGTTTTCCTTGATGACAAATAATAAAAATATTTAGAAGAGAAATTGGAAAATGTAGGTAAGTTGCATTCAAAAAATTCATGGGGTATGTAATAAAATTTTGTTGATGATGTTGCTCTTCTTGTTCTTTTTGCTGATGATACAATTGTTATTATTATTATTACTATGATAAAAAAAAATTTATTCTAAGGTAGTTAATGCAACATATTAAATTTAAATTTAGCAAAAATAATAAATAAAATTTAGGAGATTTTTATGTATTTTATTGAATAAATGTTCTGGTTAATACTTAATTTGGATTCACAAATTCTTATAATTCTTAAAAATTCAATAAGAAAGGTTTGAATTCAGTTATGTTTCTGTCAGAAGGGTATATAGGGTCTTAATTTGGAGACATGGAACAATTCGCAACCTATTTTTCACCAGATAACTTCAGACTATTTCATGAGCAACCCAAACAACAATCAAAATCACCACAGACATCACAATTACCATCACAAAATCAAACTAAAGTAAAAACAATAGAATAAATTCTAATTCTTTAAATATCTCTTATTACTCTAGTTTCAACATTATCAGGTATGTCTTTGGTGTACAACAGAGATATTACCCATTTTTGAAAGTTTAATATTTTAAAATTTAAAATAAATGTCACAGCTTTTAATTCAACATTGTGGTTATATTTTAGCCTGATCAACTAAAATATTTACTTGTTTTTGAGAGTTTTTGAGGTTGAGTAGACACCTTATGCAGGCATAAGATGTGTATTTTGATTTTAGGAATTGTCAAATTGATGTTGAAAAATGAAATTAAATGTTTTAATTCTGTATCAAAATAAACTATTTTTACTTTATTTACTTTTTCTTAAACCAATTGTTTCAAAAATTTAATATTATGTTATTTACTTCAATAGATAATCAAATAGTAACCGTTTATAAGTATTTCTATAATTATATAAATGATTGGATAGTGATGATATGATTTTACAGTGATTGTTTTGGTGTGACAATAGAAAATTAAGTATCTAAACTCATTGCCTTTGTATTCCATTTCTCAGCTAAAATTAACATCTTTTATTTGTTATTTATTGTCTTTATTTATTCTAAGTTTGCCAAAAAAAAAAAAAACAACTCTCTGCATTTAGGATATGAATACTTATAACTTAACAGTATAATTTTGTAAAAGGGTATCAGAGGAAAAAATTATTGTAAGGAACTAATGGTTGAGAGTTCAATTTCTAAATATTTAGATTTAAATTTATTTGGATTTTGAAATTATTATATATATTTTTTTTTGTATACTTTCGACTGGCAAAAATACTTTCTTATATAATTAAAAAATAAGAAATTTATTTATTTGCTATGTAATTATTTTATCCTCAACCAATATTTTTCCTAACAATAAATAAACAAACTGTGATATTTTCTTAAATTATACGGATGTTATTATATTATTATTTCTACTATTGAATTATATTATGAATTACTACATATGTTGAGAAGTATTAGTTATATTGAAAGATATTATTGTTATGTTTATGAATTGAATTTTATTATAGCATTTATTTATATTATTGAAGAGTTATATTATTTATTAGTGAAAAAATGTTTGACAAATATTAGTTAAAGATAGTGGGATCCCAACAGAAATATAACAAATCCCACAGGAATATAACAAAGATAACATATTCCAAGTACAATAAACGACCAAGAGATAATTTGACTTGTTTATTATGTGAGAAAATTAATGTGATACTTAAGAGAAGATGTTGTGACAAGTGCTAGCATTATAAGGTCATTATAAAGTATTGGTAAGAATGACTACAGTTTTAAAATTTTGATGGAGTAATGTCTTTATTTTCAGCCTTTACATAAAAACTGTATTTTTAAGAAAGGGACTGCAGTAACCATTTTTTAAAAAAAACAAAATGAGGACTTATCACGATCCAAGAAAGAGACTGAAATAAAACAGTTGGATCTAATAAACTCAAATTTGAATTAAGTCGATTTTTTTTTTTAACTTTGTTTTAACAATTTGCTAGTGACTACTTATTCTAAAGCTTGTGAACTTGGTAAAAGCAAAATTCTGTTACTATTATTATCCTGTTTTTCTTGTTTATTAATATTTATTATTTATTGTTATTGTATTTTTCTTGTGCACTTACAAATGGTAAGTGAGATTGTAACCATTTCTTGTATTATTTTACAGGGGAAATGCTCGTAGCTTTATTTTTATTTATCTATTAATTTTAATTGATTACTATTATTTTATTTTTGTTTTTGTTTTTGTCTTCCAGTTCTTCAGAAATTCCCCATCTCCTTGCTGGCAGTCTCTAAATTTATACTAGTCAAACTTCAAATTTCTAAAGTATTAAATTTATATTGTCTGAATTTATAGTTACTTAACTATTAACTTCATCCAAAATCTTTAGGGAGGGGGGATAATATTACAAAATTTAAATTTTTTCCGCAATTATTCTATAAAATTTGTCCATTCAATAATATTCGGTATATAACCCAGCTTATTAAAATAATTCTCATTCTTAAAATAGCCTTTTACTATCCATATGTAAAGCCAATTATTCCTGATCCACTTAATAATATTTATTCGAATGTAGTTATTCTAAAAATGGCGATAGCTTTTTTAATTTATTCTTTAAATAGAACATCTTTATTTTAATCCATTATTAAAATTCATTAGTATTATTCCCGTGTGGTCAAATTGCTATAACTTCTTTATTTAAATGCTAAAATATCGTATCTCTTAAAATATTCCACTCAAAAAACCTTATTTCATAAAGTTATCCTATTATTAAATATCAAATGTCTATTAAAATATTTCCGAAAAACTTTAATTCTTTCTTTTTTTTTCCCTTTTATAAAGATTCATTTTCTTTTCTTCTTATTATTTTTATTACGTATTAAATTCGAAGTTTAGCTACAGCCTCAAAAACAGATAAGCTGGTTTGTTGATATGACAGGCATCTGGTACGAGATTATGGAATATTCTGGATGGGCGTAGAAAGTTTTTGCATTTTACAACAAAATAAATCCACCGGAAATATTGATAAAGTTCCAAAAGAGACCTTTTGATTCGATAGAAGTGGGTCACGTGACGTATTCTGTATTATTACGCAAGCTAGTTTAAAAACACGATCATCCTGATTCGGAGAGGATTTTTTTTTCGACGCTGGTGTTTGCTAAAAGAATCGGGACGGATTCTAGAAAATAATGTAACGTTGTATTTTTTTTTCGTTTAGCGTTGGCTAATGAGCATTTTCCCTGAAGAGATGTCTTAAACTGGAAATAAAAGGTTCTTCGACAAAAATATGGACTGACATTTCTTGTTGTTGATGATACCACCCGGCCGCCTGATGCGAACTAAAAGGGAAACCAATAACATCGCTAACCCTATTTATCACGAGCACGACTGCCTTTTTCCCGGATTTGAACTTGGAAACACGACATATATCTTAGCTTTGGTAATTACTGGGACTAATAAACTGATAGTGTCAAAGCGGCTATCTATTATGGACAAAATATGTCGTTTCGTGTTAATTATACTGTTTCTAAATTCAATTTAAACCAAAACAATCCTATTTAGTATTCTATATTAGTACAATTGTTATAATCTCTTCTTCATTCAAGGATGGATAATCATTATTGTGTACTGTAAGCTTTGTATTATAACTATATCATTTGTGAAGATACTTAGCTGCACGCTTCAATATTTCTTTTAACTGATACTGTAGTTCTTTCGCAATTGTTAATGGGTCTGAACCCGCTAATAAATCCTCCATGTAAAAGTCAGAACGTAATAGTGGTGCTGCAATCGGAAAACACGTTTTCTTCATCAATATAATGTTGCTCAAAAGTTCTCGGGGCTAAGTATGTTGCATAAACTGTACCGTACGTACAGCGCTTAGAATACATAGTGTGGTAAACGGCTACAAAATAGTACTAAAAAATTGAATCCGATAAATGTAGAGCGATGCTGAAAAGATAAGGGGTCGATCGCAGCGACATCTTATAGCAGTGGCGTAGACAGGGTCGACTAGCAGTAGCGTAGACAGGGTGGAGGTCCAGATTGTTTGGAAACCACTTATTTTATAAAAATATTTTTGCCTTATCTAATCGGACAATTTTCTGCGATTTTGAAATCGAAGAAAACTTTATAATATTACTGGGTTCCAGAGCATTTGGAATCTCCTCTCTGGCTACGCTATTGTCTGCTAGCTCTTTTCAACACAAACATTGTATAAGAATCGAACTGAGAAAACGTTTCAGCTGGTGGTAAATATTTTAAATATTTAAATTATACCTTATTTCCTTTGACTTGGATAGTGATTTTCATAAACTTTGAAAATACGAATTATGTAAAAAAAACGTGATACGCATTCTTTTGTGTACTCTTTTGCAGTACTCGATACAAGACAGAAAACTAGAAACTATCCCTATTTAGCATACCAAAGGATGAATCTCCGCTAGAAGAGTGGAAAAGATTAATTCCTTGATATGATAAAAAAATAACTTCAAAATCAGTTACATCTGAAATATACACTTACAAGAAGATTTCATTAACAGAAATTATGTTCATGTTGTCAATAGTGAAACGGTTACTTTTGCTAAAGGTAAATCTATTTTTAAATCAGCTGTCGCTGCGATCTCCCCATTATTTTACCGCATCGTTGCACGTTTATCCGTTACAAGTTGTTAACACTTTTTAAAGCATTACCAGTTTGGCTTTTTTTTAATTCCGAAATTTCGCATTCATACCAGAAATTCCCTATAATGTTCTTTTGGTTACTTAATGACAGATATTTCGTGAGTTCTTAAAGTAAAAATTCTTGTTTCAGAATTTCCGGTTTGAATTCAAAAATTTTGAATTAAAAAACTGTAATACCGTTTTCCGCACTATGTATTCTAGGCACTGTACCGTAAGCAACAATATATATGTTTCGAAACCTTACCATTAGAGTGAAGAGATAATCTAAAATCACCCCTTTGTTATACATAATCCAATTTAACGAATTCTATTCGATGTCATATTTGATGCATTAAAACGCTTCAGAGATTCGTGGTGGATTCATGAGGATTTATGATATATATTCTTTGATGAGTTATGTAATATACAATTTCTGGTTGTTTTCTTTCAGTAACTTCCTTCATAGTACTCATTTCTTCATATTCATAAAAAATCATGGTACAAGTTTAAATACTCAGGTTCTTTAATTAATCTAGTCCATGAGCTGTTCAGTATTTAACGCAATAGCCTTTGATTCACCAAGCAGATATTTAATTTAACCCTTACAAGGGCAAAGTACTTCTTTTACTAAAATGTTGAAATATTTGTATGACACCAGATTTTACGAACAAATCTATTTGAAAATGATTAAAAGCTTTTCATTGCAAATATTATAAAAGCAAAATTTTGTTAAAAATTTCTGGGTGCCACTTGGCAGTTTGGAATTGAAATTAAGCGTTCGCGCCTTGCAAACACCGCCATTGAAAAGGTTAAGAGCATTTTTGTAATATGTCGTCATTGTGTAATATGCTGTAATATGTGTGATTCCTGATCTCCGTTTGTTTTGAATGTTCTTCAAAAGTTTCAGATTTCTTGATGATTGGCATTGTCGCTTTAACAGTCTCAATTTACCAGAAACGTTTAAGTGTTTCATCTACAGTTATATCTTCCTTTACAAATCCACAGTGCACTATATTCTCATTTGCACCTTTTATTTCACCAGAAACTATAAATGCGAATACAGTATTCTGTAAAATTAGCTCGGATTTTTTTATTCAAAACTGACATGGTTTTAGAATTTTATATAAAACTTAAGCAAATTTGGAATTGTTCTTGAAATGAAAGTTAAATTATTCTTTCTCGAGGATATTTTATCATATTCTCATAAAACTCAGATTTCTACATTGCTGTGCAAATCAATAGTTTGTAGTATTTTTTTATTAGTGTAATAAACAATTATTATTATTGTTATTATTATTATTCTTTCGATCCTATAAAAGCTCATTTTAGTTCAAACACTAAAATAGCGACATTTCAAGGCCAAGAATAAACAAACTCTCATTTCTACAGGGTTCTATAGTAGAGTATCTTTAAAGTGATATATTTAAGGATTATTAACCATTTATTTCTCTTCTTGCAGTTCATATTGAAGTTTCCCCCCGGGATTTCACTGTCATATCTGTTCATTTCTGTTCAGTCACATGAACAGATATGACAGTGAAATACCGGGGAGAAACTTCAATATGAGCTATAAGAAGAGCAATAAAAGGTCAATAATTGTTAAATATATCAATATAAAGATACTCTACTATAGAACCCTGTAGAAATGAGAGTTTGTTTATTCTTGGCCTTGAACTGTCGCTATTTTAGCGTTTGAAATAAAATGAGTTTTTGTAGGATCGAAAGAATAATACTACTCAAGCTGGAGTCTTCATCTGGCTTTCAATACCCTTTGCTGTATTTTTTGTATTGCGACCATGTGAACAATTGAACTTTCGGATCGTTTCAAAATAATTTTTGGTGTTAATGGTGATTTTGTAGTACCATAAGTTGTTAGATTCAGTAAGAAATTATAAATGACAGTGTTTGAATGTTTAATTTTATCAACGATTCTTTGAAGCGACATTCCGATCATAAGCTAGCATTTCAAATCTTTCGAAGTGAGAAAGCATTTTTCCACTCCCCAGCGTCAAAAAGTTTTGCAACAAAATGAATGTGTTCAGAATATCTTTTAAATTCTTTGTTAAATGATATTAAAAAATATCCACCAATCACTATCGAAATATTTATTTTTTTCTTCTCATTTTGCCCCTTCGTAAATTTACTAGAAAAATACATATTAATAAAATTAAATAATTTTTTGAACGTTTGCTTTAGTATTACGAGCGGGGAAGACCGAGCTATAATCGGTCTAAATTACATTTGAGTTCAAATATCATGACCCATGACAAAAATGACCCACTAATTGAAATTTCTCGAACATGTGACCTAGCCAAATGGGCTTCTCGTTCCCTAAACCTGTAGGATACTAAATTTATTTCAAATCCTCTGAACCGGTTTTAAAATAAAATAGATTGACCCATAATGACCCATGACCAAAATGACACACTAAATGAATTTTCTCGAACAAATGACCTAGCCCAACAGTCTTCTCGTGCCCGAAAACCGTAGGATTCAAAATTTAGTGTAAATAGTCTGCGCCGTTTTTAAGATAAAATAGCTTGACCCATAATGTCCCATGACCAAAATGACCCAATAATTGAATTTTCTGGAACATGTGACCTAGCTCAACAATCTTCTCGTGCCCGAAAACCTTATAATGCAAAATTTAGTGTAAATAGTCTGAGCCTCTTTTTAGATAAATTATCTTGACCCACAATGACCCAGAAATGACCCACTAATCGAATTTTCTTGGACATGTGACCTAGCCCATTGATTTTCTCGTGAAGGAAACTCGTAGGATACAAAATTTAATCAAAATCGTTAGAGCCGTTTTATAGATAAAATTAATTTGACCCGCGTTGACCCCAAAATGACCCACTAATCGAAAGTTCACAAACATATGACCCAACCCAATGGCTTTCTGGTGCCCCAAAACGGTAGGATACAAAATTTCCTCAAAATCTGCAGAGCCGTTTTTAAGATAAAATTTGCATATATATATATAACCACACACACACAAGATTTGGTCGTATTAGAGTATATGATTTGCAATGTCGTGTATTTAATTTTAACATATTGATTTGCGCATTTGCACAGATATCTTTTTGTTGTTCCTATCATATTGCATACCGATGGCACGTATTTTAAGCTTTGCTAGTAAGTTCCACAAAATGCTACCATAATATAAGGAATTAGATCTCAGACTTATCACTTGTATAAAAAGTAACATTTTCATGAGTAACACCTAACGCATATCAATTGTTCTTTTGAAACATATATTCTCGGCATAAACAATTAATAACATAGATTTGCTTAAATTGAAACGAAATAATTTTAAAGATTTTCATGCTGAGTGAATTTTTGAGTATTAATCAAAGTATTGTCTACTCGGCATGGCGAATAGGAATAAAAGTAACATTTTCACAATTTTGTATGGATTGCGATTTTAGTTTTCAGAAAGAAAATACATGTCTTCAGGGGTCACTTCATTGAAATTCCACGATCGCGAAATCCCATGTTAACCTACGTAAAAACTTCGAAGCGCGATTACTCATTACTTAATACAGTTATTAAAATACGGTTTTCACCATCAGAAAGTAGACGACAGATACCGATGATGTGAATATAAAATTGTCTCTTTAAATTTTACGTATTTAAAAAATCCAAATAAACTATGCAATTTTATCATATTTTTAAAAATACTTAAAATTTACGGAAACAATTTTTAGAAACGCACATCGTTGGCACCTGACGTCTATTTTCTGATGGTGAAAATCGTATTTTAATAATTATATTACTTAATGAGTAATCGAGCTTCGAAGTTTTCCCATAGGTTAACATGGAATTACGCGATTGGGGAGTTTTGGTGAAGCGGCCCCTTAATATTCATGAACGAAAAACATAATAATCAAACAAGGAATACAGATGAGATCAAATGTCATTTTTAGTAAAATAATAAATTTATTTTATAAATTCTTATAAATAAGTTTTCGGCAATTTTTTCATAAAAACAAACAAATTTTTGTACAAATTTGTTTTTATATTACGCCTTACCTAGCTGACATCATATCAGTATTTTCCTAGATTATGAAAAATTTGTTTTTGAACTTTTTCATATATAGCATCGATAGCATCTTCATAAGCCCGCGATTATCATATGCAAGAGCAATTTTGTTTTTATAAATGATTCTTTAAATCTCGAAATGGCATTGATGTATGAGGTTTCTAAAGATAAAGAACCACTTTTCAGAATTATGGTTAACAAGGATGACTTTATATTATAAATTTATTCGTGATTATATTATATTTTCGTAGATTAAGAAACATTTGTCAAATTTTACAATGTTTATAGGTAAAGGAATGGTTCAACTTTACGTCATTTTAGCAAAACTGATACTTTAATATATTTTTCTTTGGCTATCAGACAAGCCACAATTAATTTACCATTCAGAAATTAGGTTACTAAATTAATGCCAGACGCGATTTAAATCTGGTACAGAAAGCGTCTATTAAAAGATTTGGCAGCGTTTGTAGTGCTTTTGCTATCATAATGCGCCTTGCTAAAATGACGTGTTTTCTGGCGTTGTTAGCTCTGAGACTATAAGATTATCTTTAGAAAACACTGAATTAAAAATAAATTAATTATAAAAAAATAAGGAACTTTACACACCTATTGATGGATACAAAGTAAGGCTGTGACAGGCTAAGAAAAATATGGTTAAATTTCTATTAACATAATATTTATATGAAATTTTGTTTAATAATTATTTAATTTTTTACATATATCTCTTTGCTATATTACACGACATACTCATTGAAATATTTTTTCAGTTGCATTTATTATTATTATTTTTAATTATGACATAATTTTATACGTTTCTAGAAGAATGTCCTTTTTATACTTTAGTGTTTAACGTTGTTCATTCTGAACATTTAAATGAAGAACTTACCAAGCATTATAATTGTGACGATATATGTTGAAATTAATACGCATTTACATTTGTTAACATACATACGTTTAATGAGAACAAGTTACACACAAACAAAAATAGAAGACAGTTAGAACGGGCACAAGCGGTTACAGTTAAATGGACGTTGTCATGGATACAATTATATTACATCTCCCCTTTCAAAATGTTATTTAAGTTCTATTTGAATTCTGTTAAAGATCAAGTCTCTTTATTGGCTTTACAACTCTTCCAGACCTGGTAACGATGGGTTTCTTGTCAGTAACGCTGGGGGCAGACACATTTAGATTTTTCGCCGGAGATACGTTGGAATTGTTATCAGCACTAGAAGGTTGATGGTCAATTTCTAACGGTAACTTCCTTTTCCTTTCAATTTGGAACTTCAACTTAGTTGGCTTGATTTGGATAGTTTTCTTTCTATATTCACCTTTAGGAGTCAGCAAATTGTATGATCTAGGAGCAGCTTGAGATGTTATTGTTGCTGGTATGCAATTCCTTGGTGCTTGTTTCAGCATCACATTTTGGTTTGGTTGTAATGGAGCACTGAATGATGGTTTTGTATGAAAATCGTGGTAGTATTTTTGCTTTAATCTAGCATCTGTTAAATGCTCGGTAGTTGGCGTCATAACTTTCGGCTTTAACGATTCTTCAGCAATTGGAACTGTAGTACGCGTGCGTCTACTGAAGAGACGTTGAGCTGGTGATCCTAAATTTTCTCTTGGCGTACTTCTTAAATTTAGTAATGCTAATTGTATATCTTGACCTGATATCTTATATTTTCTTAGCAAATTCTTCGCTGTTTGGACAGCTCTCTCTGCTAGACCATTGCATTTGGATAGAGGGGACTTGAAGTTTGACGGGTAAACATCCATTCTTCAGCAAATTCCATAAATTCAGAAGAATCATAATTTTTAGCATTGTCAGTTTCTAAAATTCTAGGAATTCCATGGACACTAAACCAGTCTTTGAGGATTTGTATTGTAGACTTACTAGATAAATCCTTTAATGGTTTGAAATCAATGAAACCAGAGTAACTATCTGTAATAAGTAGATAGTCAACATCCTGATAGGTAAATACATCAGATGCAAGAATTTCCCATGGTAGTTTAGGGATCTCCTTAGAAATTAATGGTTCTCTCGGAGGAGTCTTCTGAGTTTTCTGACAAACTACACAATTTTCGATCATCGAAATTATATCTCCAGACATTCCTGGCCAAAACATACACTCACGAGCTCTTCTAAGACAACTTGTAATGCCTAAGTGACCTTTATGAAGATTCTCCAATGCACTTCGTCTGTATCTTTCGGGTATAATTATCGTTAATCCCTTTAAAATTACATCTTTTTGAATCGATAGTTCATCCAAGAATGGTAAGTACTTCTTACACGAATCTGGAACTACATCTTTGTTTTTGGGCCAACCAGTAAAAATGAAATGTTTCAGTTGTATTAGATCTGGATCCGTATTTGTGAGATCTTGTAAAATTTTAAACCCTACGTCTGTGGTTGGAATTGAAAAGATAATTTGGTAGTTACTCTCCTGTAACAAATCTTCATTATGGCAGTCTCTGCTCAGCAAGTCAGCTACATACATTTCCTTACCTCTCTTATAACAAACTCTTGGAGCATACTGCTGAACCTCTAAGAAGATTTTACGGAGTCGTGGTGGAATTCGATCTATTTGTTTCTTAAAAATAGATTCTAAAGGTTTGTGATCCGTCTCAATGGTTACTTCATTTCCATATATATATTGATGAAATTTTTGGCATCCGAATTTCATTGCCAGGGCTTCCTTTTCTATCTGGGGATAAGATCTTTGGGCGTCATTCATCGCTGTGGATGAGAATGCTATCGGTCTTCCTTCTTGGAGCAGTACCGCACCTAATGCGAAGGAACTACCATCCACTGAAATTGTAATACTTTTGTTGGGATTATAGTATTTAAGTGACGGAGCTTCCTTCAATGATTTCTTGATTTCAGCTAATTCTTTATCTAATTCCTTATTCCAATTCCACTCTTCATTTTTCTTCAATAACAATCTCATATTATGTGTTTTGTCTGAGAGATTAGGGATGAACTTGTGTAGGTACTGAATCATGCCAAGTAATCTTTGTAGCTCTTTTTTGCTAGTTGGTGCTTTAATTCTATCTATGGTTTCAACTTTCTCAGGATCGATCATGATACCATCACCAGAGAGGATATGTCCTAAATATTTAACTTTCTGAACTTCAAATTCACATTTGTCTTTATTTAGTTTTGCTCCAGCATTTCTTAATGCTTGTAGGACTAATCGAGTATTTGATCGAAGAGTATTAATATCAGGCGCATAAATCAATATATCGTCCATTGAATTTTCAACACCTGGAATGCCTTGTAGAATTTTAGTCATATGATTTTGAAATATTTCTGAAGCTGTCTTTATGCCAAACGGGACTCTCAGAAGAGAATATCTTCCCCAGGGTGTTGTGAACGTGAAAAAAGGTTGTGTGACGTGTGAAACTCTTAGTTGCCAGAAGCCTTTCTTCAGATCTAATTTTGTGAAGTATTTGGAGCCTTTCACGTTAGCAGTGACTTCTTCAAGCGTTTTTAAAGGATAATGCCTTCGCAGCAGAATTTTATTAAATTCCGACGGATCGATGCAAATCCTTATTTTTCCTTTTTGTTTTGCTACGACCATTGGACTAGCTATGGGTGTTGGTTCCTCTACTTTCTTTATAATTTTATCCTGGACCATTTTGTCAAGTTCCTTCTTTACTAACGGTCGAAGAGAAAATGGAATTCTTCTGGGGGGCTTAATGTCAGTTTGGGGACACTCTGTGGAAAAATCTGCTTTATATTCGAAATTTTTTATACATCCCATTCCTTGAAACAGGTCTTGAAATTCATCTTGCAGTAAATTAACTACTTCAATTCTTTGAATTAATCCGGCCTCCATGCAGGTTAATCAACCTAGGATTGGACTAATTCCTCCATGTGCAATTATTAATTTAAGCCGTATATGCTTATCTTTAATTTGACAGTGAACAATAGATTCTCCTGCAACCTCAATAGCATGACCAGAATATGAGAGGAGTTTACGGACATTTGTAGGTTTTATTATTAGACGTAATTCCTCTGCTAAGCGAAATGGTATGACATTGCACTGGGCACCGGTATCAAGTTTCATTGGGATAGCTTTATTGTTAATTATGACAGTCTCGCACCAATCTGATTTATTAGCGTCGATACTTGCTATCAGAAAACTATCATCCGTAATCGTATCTACATTTTCAATATCTTGCACTCTGTATTTTTTCTGGTTTCTGGATCTACATTTTTTTGCGAAATGGTTTTGCCTTTGGCAAATTTTACATTTTTTGCCAAAAGCGGGGCAATCATTAATTTTATGTGTATTACCACAATTTCTACAATCGTTTATCATTTTAGAGAATTTGGTATTAGAATTAGACTTATCTTTCGAGGGAACATTTTTATGCGACTGAGTAAATTTCTTCGATATTGTAGAAATTATGGGTTTATTATCATCAGAAATATTTTTCAATTGCTGTGCAGCACTTTCAGAAGCAAGACAAATCTGCACAGTTTTATCTAAGCTTAACTCAGCATCGCTTAAAAGCTTTTCCCGAACGTCATTATTTTCAATTCCGACAACAATTCTATCGCGAATTAATTCCGCCTCCATAATTCCTAGCTTACATCTAGAAGCTTGTATTTAAAGCCTTGTTAAAAAATCTTTAAAATCTTCATCCTGCTTTTGTTTAATCTAGTTGAATTTGTAACGTTCAAAAGTATAATTGACTTTAGGAGTGAAATATTCTATGAACTTACCTCTAATAATCTCCAAATCTTCTTGTTGATCGGTACTTAAACTGAAGGTTTTATAGATTTGTTGTGCTTCTCTTCCAATAACGGCCATAAATGTCGCAACTTGAACTTTTTTCTCTTTCTTGTCAAGTTGAACAGCAGCAGCATACCAATCAAAACTTTGAATCCAATCTTCCCATTTTTCTTTGGAATCCGCCATAAGTAATGGTTTTGGAGGACGTATTCCGTTTTCACCCATTTGTATTTAATTCAGGTTGTCGTTAACGAAATTTAAAGTAAATATTACTTTTTGACACAACTTCTGACATCATGTGACGATATATGTTGAAATTAATACGCATTTACATTTGTTAACATACATACGTTTAATGAGAACAAGTTACACACAAACAAAAATAGAAGACAGTTAGAACGGGCACAAGCTGTTACAGTTAAATGGACGTTGTCATGGATACAATTATATTACAATAATGATCTTCGAAACGATACAGTTTATAAAATGTTTAAACTTCTTACACACAATTTTATTATTTATTAAACTTTAATTTAAACGCATGGAATTACTTTTATCTCCTTTTAAAAACCATTCGTTAAAAAATTGCTTACTTTTTGAACATTTCCAATTTATCTAAGTAAAATCTTAAATAATAGTATAAGTATTTTTGTCTTTATGCATTAAGTAAGAACTTCAGAAAACAAAACAAAACCAGAATATAAAAGAAACAACAGTCAACGTTTGAAGGATTAAAAATAGACTGTTTTAGAAATTCACTATTCTGCAAAAGGTTGAATAAAGTAAATATGCGTCTGCTTGCCAATGCATTATTTAGCGAAGAACGCTGTTTTGTTAAGAGGTGTAAAAACGAGAATTTTTAAAGTATATTTAGAAAAGCTTTTACGTAAAAAGGAAAACTTTGTTTAAAAATTAAATCTTTGTTATTCCACGTTTTAATTATATAACCTTTTAGTTTAGTTTATTTTTTAATGAAAGTTCACATGGAGCTGTTGCGGCCATAAAAGATAGATCGATGGGAAATAACTAGAGCAATTAAATGGCATATAGGGCGAAGTCTTAATTCAATTTCAATTTCGCCTCTAATAACCTGCAAAAGAAGTTAGCTATAGCCATGAACTTCGTGTCTAGGTATAGCAAAACAGGTGTGAGCTACCCGTTGTAGTACCTTGCAGAATCTGCTAGCGGTAAATTCAGAAGTTAAGATTCCTATCTCAAAATCGGCATTAGAAACGGGGTAAAATTAATTATAAAGCTGAAGAGCTGTTTCGATTGTGTATAAAATTATGTCTTACATGCAAAAATAACTTTATTAGAAGTCCTGGAATGTATTATTTATGGTATCGAATTCCCAGATTAAATACATCACTAATTGCAATGAGAAGTGTGGCATTTTAAGGAGAATTAACCATTTAATAATACAACTAACATCTATACAGAAGGTAAAGTTTATTTTAATAAGAAAATCAAGTGTAGTATGTTTAATGTATCTTCCATCAACAGCAATGTATAATGGTTCTGCACGTGTAATGATGGTGACACATTGAGAATATTTAACTTGTTTTTTTTTTAGTAAAATATATTGAACCTTGGTAACATGTGTTAGTTTAATTAGCACCTGCCTTACAATGCAACACTTCTGCATGTAATTAGGGGCATATAGATTTTCGGAATGATCAGGAAAATTACTGTTGCAATTTCTTTGAGACTGACATGAATGACTGACATGAAAATTCAATTATGACATGAGAGACTGATATGAAAATTCAGTTTTTAAAGAAATACAAAAATTAACATTTAAAAAAGTTAAATAATTTAGAAAACTCTACATATTTATTTTATTACATTCTTATCCACCAGGTGTTGTCCGGTTCCGTCAAAAAATAGCAGGAAACGCGAAAATACTCTAACAATCACTGCAGGAAACCGTTCCTTTGTTATCATTTTCGTCTGTAGTAAGTAAATAGAGAGATGGACCCCGAAGTGGAAGTAAATTTAGTACAACCCTCTAAAATGTCTTGGTCATTTGATTCACGGCGGATCAATGTTTGGGCAAATTAAGAAAAGTTACCGTCCAATTTTCACAAAATTTGCATTTTCGGAATCAGAAAAACAAACTACGTATATACCGAGAGTTTCGAAAATATAACTCTAAATAATTTCTTAATATTAGAGAATGAGTAAAAAGGAGAATATTTTGTTGCCTGTGATTTTCAAATGGGTAATCTTATTTTGCGGTTCCGATAAAAAGTAATAAATTTGGCGCACGCGCCGGAAAATCTTTTAGTTCAACTAACTTCCACTGCCAGGGAGCGCATTTTGGTAAAAACGAACCTCAGACACGTGTCTCCACTGCCTAAGGGACCGTAATAACCCTTTGAAACTGAAAAATAAGGTTCTTTTTTTTGTTTGACTTTGAAACTTACGTTTCGTTATTAAATCTGCCCATTATCAATTTTCTATAAATAAAGTTACCAGCCATTTTTTCCAAAAATCTTGTAATTTCTGATCTTTCTAATAGGAAATTATATGGACAGATGGACCCTCTCGCGGAAGTAAATTGAATGCGACAACCTCAAATGCCTGCAAGTGTACTTATGTAGATAAAAACATCGCAAATGATTTTGGATGTAACTGAGGCCGAAATAGCGAAAACCAAGAAACGAATCAAGTATTCTGGAGACAAAATTACTAGCGAAGGGAAAAAAACCGCCAAAAAATCAAAAATTGCAGTATAAATTCCGAATAAACTTTACTGAAAAGAAGATAAAATTTACTATATTGGACTAAAAGACTGGAACCTAATTCTTGTTACTAATATGGAAAAATTGCTGCCAAAAGCGAAAAATCGCTAAAAATCGCATAAAAAATCTATTAAAAATTATCAAACTCTGTCTTAGAGGCACCTTTCTACCAAATTTAGTGGTTCTGCGTGCAGAAGAACACAGTCGATAAACATACAGACACCACACACAAACTTATTTCCTTATTATTATAGATTGCTATGTAGTTTATTAAAAATAATAACATTTGTTCCAAAATTGTGAAATATTCTATATAGTCTTTATCTGTCTCTACAAAACATCGTCTTTTTTAGAGATCTTGTTTAATCGAATGACTGGGGAGAAATTACATTCCAAAATTTCTAATAAAGTTATTTTTATGCATAAGGCGTCATTTCATACTAAATCAAGGGCACTTTAAAACTTTGTAATTATTTTGTAAACTTTAACATTTTCCTGTTTCTTATATTATATTTGCGATAGGAACGTTAACTCCACAGTTTGTAGCCGGAGGGCACTAATAGGTGACTCATCGTGTTGCGAATGTCCGGTTTCCTATACACAGACGCCATGTTTAATGCTGTATCAAACTCGGTTATTTTGGGGCGAAACGGAATTAAGGAATCATCCTGCAAAATGTTTTACGTTACATCCTCATAATAAGCAAACAAAACACATTTAAAATTTTATCTGTATTAAAATTTAATTTATTATATCAGTATATAGAGAGATTTTTAATGCTTAATATCTGTTCTTTGAAAATATCACATAGATTCTTTTTATAAATTAACGGTATTATGACGAAATCGAACGCAATTCGCAAACTAGATTTTAGTTAATAAGAATTATTGTAAAAGTTTATTTATGAAATATCAGAAGATTTTTCCTTTTTTTATTGATAAGCGATGGTTCAATACATCAGGAAAAAAAAATAAAAATTGTGGTAGTACACGACAAAATAAGTTATTTCTGTTTTCGAAGTGGCTAAATTTGTGAAAATATTGCTGAACTATCTGCTATTTTGTTAAAATTACACTATAAACACACTTTTTGACACATGAACAATTCACTATTTTTCTAATGCAACTCTTTACCCAGCATTCAAATATGCAATAAAAAAATTTCTATGACCCACAATTTTTGCACAATGGCTTATTTAAATATTTATTTTTCAGAATCTTAGCAATTTTCATTGATGAAAAACAATATTTTAATTTAAGCACAAACACTTTACTCTTATGGAAGTAATGGCTAGGTAATTTAATGGCATACTGTAAAAAACAAGATGATTCATGCACTATTATGTCGCGACATGGCATCAGACATTTGCAAGTTGTGCCTACAAATTGTAATTCTTTAAAACGATACCGATATTGCCCAAGCATTCAGAAAGTGAGGTTTTTTACAATTTTGTCTTGTGATTTATATCTAGTGAGTGACTGATTTGTATTAAATAGTAAACAACTATACGGAGAAAATGTGAATTATCTGCTTAACCTATGTTATATATGTTGAAACAAGAATTTTAACCATGACTTCACTATTTTATAAATTTCATGAACTGTATTTTGTCTATCAAATGGGATGTTTTAAGTGTCTAACAGAATGAGCTAAGGGCTCTTGATGCATGAGCTTTGCTATTTCCAATGTGTGGCGTCAACCACAAGATCATTCATTAGCCTGCTAGTTTTGTATTACAAAGGTGAAATGAATAAGTATTTAAACGGTACACAAAACCAAAATACACAAATTTTTTATCCGTTATGAGGCCTGTATCTCACAGAGAGTAAATACCAGTACCTGCATCTCCCTATACATCTAGTTGTAGATATAAATCCTAACAAGAAACTGCTATCGAAGTTCAAAATGAGGAGCAGGATGTCCTTACCTATAAAATAAATATATCTTCCTGTGAATCGCATCTAATAAAGCAGGGCAATTTAAACTACCTCGTCCTGGATATGACGATATAACGCCAGGATATACATTTCCTGAAAACAAAAGCTGAAATTTTAAGTTCTAAACTGAAACACTGGAATCTACTCCAGTAAAAGTTTAAATATTTTTTTAGTATTGTAATATTGTTTTCAATATTGTAACGTTACTTCAGTTTTAGTGGATGTCATGAATATTCATGAATGGAATGGAGTCTGTGCATTGATTCTTCAAAAACTAACTTGAAAGCTGCACTGTTGCAAAATGCAAAAACAATTATTCTGTTCCATTTACAATTAATTTTAATAATTCAGTTTCATTATGCAACTAACAACAAGAAAAACTGTGAAATATGAAAATGCTGTTGGAGAAAATTCAATATGACATAAACGAAAAAATCCATTCCCAATCTACATTTTCTCAAATACACAATAGAATTGTTCGAGAGAGAAATGTTTTGTTGAACATGAAATAGTTTTTTGGAAGAAAATACTATCTTTAAATACAAAAGAGTCTTTATTTCCAGTTTACTTCTAAACTGAAGGCAAAAAATACATTGTTGCTGAGAAGAAAATCGAAATTGATTGTAATCTTCTTTATTTTACTTCGAAAAATATTTTTACAAAACGTTTATACAAAGAGTTATTTTATTTACAGATGACACGTGAAATCATGAAGAGAGAAACGTTTTAGCCTCTTTTTTATATAAATAATATTCTGATTATATTTTTTACATACTTTTTAAAAAATTTAATCACGATTTTTTTTTACATATTTAAAAAAAGTTAATGCTTTATTTAATTATATGGGATCACTAAAGTATTATTTGTTATATTTCAAAATGTATAAAAAAACTCCCAACATTTAATCTTAAAATCAAACTAAACAGCAAGCAAAGAACGAATATTACAGATTATCAGTGACGATCATTAATTTAAATATTTGATCGCATACACAATACCTATATTTAAGGAAATCTTTTATGTCCATGTGATTTTCCAATAAAAATGATATGTTCCACACTTCTCATAGATTTACTTTTTGCAGTGAAATGTACAATTTTAAAATGATTTCATTTTAAGCCATGCTTTTTTATCTTCATATAGTTAAAATATATTTCATCCCACTAACAGGTTTTAGAAAATTAAATATTATCTTGTGCTTGAATAATCATAGTTTTCAAAAAATACTTTAGAAAAAAAAATTATTATTATTATTATTATTTTGTAAAAATAACTCGATCAGTCTAAACTTTACATCAGGATTTCAATATACCACTGAAGGTGAATTTCCTGTTCATATAAAGTTAAAATGAATAATGTGTATAATTTTGAAAGTTCAAATAAGATCAATAGCAGAACTAGATGTTGATAACGAAGGAACTCGGTACACGTCTCTAATTCGCCTTCATCTAGACGATAAACCGATGTGTCACAAATTTCACCATTAAAAGACTACATCTTACAGATAGATCAATAAAAATGCAACGTACTTAAAACATCCATTCGTTTTTTTAATCTGTCTGGTAACATAATAATGAAATTACTAAATCTTTTTAAAGTTGCAGTCAGTACTGAAATCCAAACTGACAAAAAGCAAAATTGAATTTGCATGCTATTTAATACTAAACTTTTCGAGGCGCCGCAGCGTTTGTCACTTCTATTTTAGTTTAGAAATCTTAATGAGTTTAGTTTAGAAATCTTAATGAGAAATATTTAATCACATATATAAGCGCAAATTTCTAGAATAAAATAAAGCTAAGGTTATTTTTCGACACTTCTGGCCAAAAACGCGTGTAGAAACTTGCATCTATGCACAAAATCTACTACAAATTTTTTTTATATCAAATAAAAATTTGAAACTATAATAAACTAACACTAGAATATGCGTGACTGCATAATATACGTTGATATTTTTTGATTTTTTTGCTAACACAAATTGCATCCATTTCACAACAAATTACAGTTGTGTTTACATATCTATAAGATGCATATTAACGCAATTATACATAGCATAGTACTTGATAAACATAAATAATATAGAATATATTTTTTATATTGAATGATTGCATTAAAATTTTCTTCAAATTCTTTTCTGGAGTTAATCTGATTGAACTATTTATGATCTCAAGAATTATCCCAAAATTGACGGACATTCACGTTACATCTGGTATCTCCAAATTGTCCCAGATTGACTCTATCAGTCTAAATTGACTTTATTAGAAGCGATCAATTTGTCCTCGGAAGTAGATTGGGGGTCGGTGGAAAAAAACTTAAATCTAGGCTCAATGATAAAAGATTAAGATGTGCAAGTATTTGTGGCACTTGTAACACTCGTATTCATCATCTAAATAAACTCCCGGTTAAGCGCAAGAGCCTCGATCAACAGCTCAAATGTTATTAAAAATTAACCTGATTGGACCTGATTGCAGTCTAAATCCAATCAGGATAATAGTGAATAGCATTTGAGCGTTTGACTGAGATATTCGCGTTTAACCGACAGTTGGGGTAGATGGTGAATACGAGCATAAGACATATAACGTCACAAAAGACATTATCTGGTTTGGGAAATATCATAGATGTGATAAATATATTCCAATATTGCTAATTTTATCAAAGATCACCACCGTATCTGTTAAATTGACAATTTTAATCAAATTTACAAGCTTAAAAGTTTCATAATAATGTATCTGAATACATATAAAAGTATTAAACATATGGTAAAATAAATATTAAACTATTTAAAAATTTCACATGAGTCCTTAAATTTTACTGTTTTATGAAAAATTGGAAAGAGTAAAGTAGCGAACACAGATAAATAGTTAAGAAATTCTTGAAGAGGTTGATGGCCAAAACATTTGGTATACCTGTGCTTGTTTCTATATGTGAAAATTCAAAAAAAAAAATTCATTAGAAGTAGTGGCATTAAAAATAATCCATAATTTTGCTAGTATTGATTATTTTTAATAATTTCACCCCTAGTATAATAAATATGCAACATGAATAGGCATAAAAGTTTAAATGGTATTGGTCGAACAGGACTACATTTTTGCATGCATTTGTGAAATTAAGGACAATGTAATGAAATACTGAGAAATATAATGTTTTAATTACAAACATTAATACTCGACGTAAGGTACACTCTCAAAATAAATTTCGTCAAAAACCGTACAAAATACAGACAGCAAGTTGCCGGAACACCCCTGTGATTGTAAGAGATTTTTCTGTTATTTGAAGAAATTTCTGTCTTGTGACTGGAGAAATTCAGGAAATTTTGACCTTCGTTTCTTGAATTTTCCGTGTTTTGAAGGAAAACAAACATACGTAAAAATTCCATTTCTAATATGGAAAAGTAACACCCAGCACAGTTGTCGGTACACCCCTGTGGTTTGAAGAAATTGCAGACTTAGAATGGAGAATTTCTGGTATATTTTATGTTAGAGTGGTGTGTTTTTCATATTTTGGGAAGAAGCGAAGCAAGTCAAAGATTAAATTTTAGTGTTTTAACGAAAAAAGGCAACGGAAAAAAATTGTTCAATTCACGGATTTTTTTTAGAGTGTAATGATTATAACCTTTTAACTAATTACATACAAATTATCATTGTTCTTACAAAGTTATTAAAAACTCATGCAGTTATCCAATGACGTAACTTGCTAGAATATGTTAATCTAAAAAGTTTGAAATTCAAGGTAAAAATATAGTTTCAAAGACCAATATATAATAATAGTTTCAAAAAAATATAGTTTCAAAGTTTAGTATAAAGCAGAATCTCTAAAGTAGAAAAATTAAAAAATACCATTAAAGTATTTAATGGTTTTGGTTTATTTAAATTACAAAATTCTTTTTAAAATAGAAAAATCTTTGGAAGAAGTATATCAGAATTAAAACACATTTAACTTTCTGTGATTTAAAACAATCACTATATTCCTCGAAATGGAACGAAATGTTTCTATTAAAAAAAAAAAAAAAAAAAAAAAAAAAAAAAAAAAAAATTCATTTTTACTTTTAATAAATCAGATCGTATTAGAAGAAAGCGAAAATATATTCACAGTAATAAATCTCGCAGTAATTTGAGAAACAAAATTTTCAAGTGTACTCTAACATAGCTCATTATTAAAGACGTCATAAAGCAACGACGTTGCTAAAATAAATATTATAAAAAAACAGTGTTAAAACTTTTTCTGCTGTTTTTAATAATATAAAGGCTCAGTGTAGTAATTTAATAATGACGAAAATTTGAAAAAAGAAACGTTATGAAGTATACAGATTTTGTGATAAAAATGGATGTATACTGAATTATTACGTATAATTAAAAAATATACATATAGCGTTATTAAATGCACATTCGCTAATAATATATGCATGCAAATATATTCTTGAATAATTTACTTTCAGAAGTTGTTAATCATATATTTTTTTTCGTGACATAAATAAATACAGAAATAGTATAAAATATTGTGTGCTGACGAGAGACACAAAAAGAGCGATGTATATATATATATATATATATATATATATGAGATAATATTTCGTTTTACAACTCTGTTTGTGTCCATAATTCATTTTAAATTTTTTATACAAATTTCAAGTGTATTCCCAATAATCCTTTATATATATTTTACATCATTTTTTGTTATGATTTTTAGTGTCTTCAAAATGTGTTTATTTTTATTGGTAATGCCAATAAGAATATAGTAATTTTATAGGATAATAGGAATTTGGATGGCAAATAATTTGAAGTTTTATTTATTTTAAATATTTCTGTCAGATAGCATTAAGAAATTGGCATCTTGCAATAACGAAGTACTCTGGTGCATAAGTAAAATATGTATATTGCATTGTAGGCATGAAAATATATATGTAGGCATGCAGGCATTGTACGCATGCAGGCATTGTTGACATGTAAATGTTTATCTCTTCACAATTTTAAAGATTTATTTTCTAAATTAAAGAATGTATTTATGAAAAGAATTCAATCTTTTTTTTTAATTGCGACATCTCGTTTTGCGATTTTTAAGGATTATCGATTTTTGTCAGTTCATAAAAATAGATATTATAGATTACGCTTTTTTAAACACACGCAGAGATAAAACGAGTAAAATTTTAAGGATTCTAACGTTAAATACACTTCCCAAATTTTGCGTGTTCCCCCAACTTCCCCGATTAAAGTATTTCATTTATAATAAAGTACGAAGGCAGGACACGAATGCAGTTTAGACAATGTTGAAATTTAAAAAAACTATCCATAAAAACACATCCATAAATTCACATTAAACAAAGTAAATTGAACCTATATATATATATATATATAGTACAATAAATTATAACACCTATTAATAATTATATATATATATATATATATATATATATATATATATATATATATATATATATATGTGTGTGTATGTATTAATAATATATAATAATAATAATAATTATTATTATTATTATTATTATATGCATTATTACTAAAAACCACAGCCCTAGCAAGATTATGTCAAGAAGAAATCATCCAAATAAATTTCAATGAAAGTGAAATATTTTTTTTCCCTCCAGTCTATACTATCCATAATAAGAGAAACTATAGAAATAGTAATACGCAAAAATGCAATACGTAACGATGCAGCATCATTTAACTTACCGAAATTGTGAAATTGTGGCTCGAGTTGCTCCTTAGTTACAAATATGGACCAAGTGACCATACAAATATGGACCATACAACGAAGTGAAAAAAAAAAAATAATGTGCATAATTTAAAAAAGTAAATGAAAATTAAATGATAGCATTTCAAATAAAGACCGTGCAATTATAGAATATTCTCATTTGTTTCTGATAATGGCTCGGAGTAAATCGAAACATGTCAACAATCTAATAATTTTTTTTTACTGTGCATTATGTTTTAGTTTATACCCTTTAGCATTTAAAATAAATATACCATATATATATATATATATATATATATATATATTGCATAAACGGGGACTTGAAAGAACAGGTATGTAGTGTGTACATACATAGATTTACTTATACATAGATTTTCAGTTAACTACAAATGCAAGTCAAGAGGAGGTGAAATCCAGCGGTATTTAGTTTTAACTTATCCTCGAATTTTTAACTCATCCTTAAAGAATGTCCTCCATTAATGCACACGGTACTATTCGAAGCATTATTTATTGAGACATACAGTTAACTGGAATTTTTACTTATTGCAATATGGACACTTTTTAAAGTCTAATCTTTCGTATAAAATGGCTTCCGTGTGAATTTAACAAATTCGAGTATGTACAACGACAATAGTAAAATTAAAATCTCATTTTTCGTCTGCTATTTGTGTATGGCATTTTCCCACGTCTATCTATTGGATGTCCATCCGAATGACTTCTAACAAACTAATCTAACATATAGATAACACTTTTAATGCATTGGCTAATGTAAAAAAGCAGATCTAGTTAACTTGTCAAAATTGAAATTAAGTTTTTAACTACAAGAAAATGCAATTGCAAAAACAATTGTTTACTATTGCTACTCAGATTTAGACATATTTAGAGTAACTCCGGGAGAGTCGCCGGAACCAGGATCGATGCCATACCCCTTGTATTTCTTGTAATTATCCATAGAATACAGTCAGACGCACAGTATAGGTGCGCAATGAGATTACTTTAACCAGTGTATAGCGTGAATCCCATTTCAATGTTTACTTGTAGCTGTACAATCCTTATTTTGAGGTAAGCGCAGGATTTCACTATTGAAACTTTTAAACACATTATGCTTAAATACTTTTTATACTCAAATTACTAAATGCATTCATGATTTTGAAGTCAAAACTAAGTGTATCGTCTGTACATAGTACTGTGTGTACAGTTATATCATTTTTCTTTGCGATTGCAAGCAACTGTGATGTGCGAAGTCTGTACCGTGCAAAATGGGATACATGTGGCAGTGCGATCCGGTATACATACCGCAGTTTCTATTGTACGGGATGCAGCGATTAATAAAATTTTAGTTCATCAGGCATTGATAAATGTTCAAACAGTATGAAGTTTACTACACCTAAGGAGAAAAAGGGAAAAATAAAAAATTAGAAGGCGAAGAAAGATGCAAGTCAAGATGATAATAATAAAAAGTTGGATCACACATGTGACGCAGACGTTCTTTGCAAGGAATGTGTAGAAAATTACTACAAAACTAAGAGAAAGTGTGATTTGTCTTCGTTGCATCATGCTACATGGACATTACGACACTTTTTGTGCAGATTGCGGTCGAAAAAACAGGTCTATTAACAAATAAAACAATGCAAACACTATTTTACTTTTTCTATTGCCTCTCTAATACACTGATGTTACGTTGTTGCTGAAATAACAATTAAATTCCAATCTTTAAAATATAAGTAGATAATTTTAGTAATAAACAAAGAAGGCAGACTAATATTGATTTGAACCTACACTCAGAAAAAGAAACTGATTAAAACTTTTGGAGTTTTGATATTTTTGGAGTACATTTTGTTGTTTTAGCAAAATTGGAGTAAAATTGAACCATTTTACTTCAATTAACAAAACATTTTTCTGACGATACAAAATTTCTTTTTGGAATTGCAAAAAAAAAATTTTTTTTGTTGATTCAAACAAAATTTTTATTGACCCATATTTAAACAAAAATTTCGTTTAAATATAGGTCAATGGAAATTTTGTTTGAATCAACAAAAACATTTTTTTTTGGTTGAAAACCACTTTTTTTTTGCAATTCCAAAAAAAGAAATATTGTATCGTCAGCAAAAATGTTTTGTTAATTGAAGTAAAATGGTTCAATTTTACTCCATTTTTGCTAAAACAACCAAAATGTACTCAACAAAAATGTTTTGTAGTTTTAATCAATTCCTTTTTCTGAGTGTACTATTGCATTTCATTGTACGCATATTGTTCCTTTTTATTCTTACATAGTTAGTTATATTCCAGATATGAATATTTGTTTGAATATTTTTTATTTATAATTTCCTTCTGTTCTTATGACAAGCGCGGCAAAACTCCCGTACAAGTGCGGCGTCTCACCCTGAATGTACGGCTAAGGCGCCGCAGCGTAATGATTTAGATTTATTTTTTAATATCATATTTTTTAAATATTTTTGTCGCAGTGCTCATGTTGTATATTTTAACATAAAATAGCACAGCATGATTTTGATTATAGTTTGTGTACACCATGGGATTTTATACACAAATTAAAAATTATATGCGACACCTCACCCGGAATTACTCTACAGGCAGAAATTTTTCGAAGACTCATTTGAGATGCCTTTTTACTCGGCGAATGGACACATTTAAATATTTTGGAAATATTGGAAAAACATAATGCACCTTCATTTAAATGTATATTTGCTTCTTGAATAAACGGAAGATTTATTGAATGATCTAATGAAAACAAAACATACAGGGTGACTTTTAATTAACCTACAACTTTAAACTGAAATAACTTCTCAGATCCTCACTAGATGGCGGCACGAATGCGTGAAGTGAGAGATGGCATAAAAGGAAATTGTTTAGCATCAGTTCCACGCAATTTTGAAAATGTTTTACAAAGCGTCATATTCAAGTGAAGATCGTATTTGTATTGTTAAAAATTGATATTTATGTGGTGAAAATGGAACACTATTTCTACGGAAGTGGTCTTCAACATTCAGAAACCTACCTAAGCCCCGAGCTATTGCCTATCAATACCCAAATCGTTATCCTGGTGCATTGTATTGGCCACCTTATTCACCAGATATGAATCTGTGTGATTTCTATCTTTGGAGTCATATGAAAGACCTGGTTTACAAAAAGAATCCGACAGACCTTATTAGCCTCAAAAGTTCCATAACTGACTCATTTGCAAGCACAAAAAAAGAAACGCTTAACTTTGTTACTGACAACTTTGTGACTAAATTTCGCTATTGTATCACTTCTGAAGGTTCTCATTTTGAAAACCTTATCCATTAAATCCCTTTTCCACGTTCTTTCCAATAAAAAAATGTTTGTTGTGCTATCTGCAACGACCCAAGAGTTATTTCAGTTAAAAGTTGTAAGTTAATTAAAAGTCACCCTTAATTTAATGCTAATTTCATAGACATACATTAAAAACTTTTTCTTTTACAAACACTCTAGTGATGGTTATATCACTAAATAGTATAAAAGTAATAGACGCCTCGTTTATAATATATATTTGTATGATGTTTTTGTGATGTTATTTAATAGTTATATATGAGGGGGTTAGAATGACAGTGGAAGTCACAGTTTAGGGATTTGAGAAATGAAGGGTTTTAGTGAAAGTTGTCGTATCCCGATGCATTAAGTGGTCCAACTACTTCTGTCATTTAGCGACTGCATAAGTGAACTATGACATATTTCACTGTCACACTGAACATACTTTTAGTGAAAATATGGCTATCTAGATTCCAAAATTTTGACTCACTCTACTGTTATTCTAACCCCCTTATATATATATATATATATATATATATATATATATATATATATATATATATACAACCTGTGGCCAGAAAGTTCGGTGAATGAATTTTTATTTCAAATACATTATTGTACAGCATCAAATACAATTTACTGTCCTTCAAAATAATCTCCATGGATGGTAATGCACTGTTGAGAACGAGTATATAAGTCCTGGAAACTCCTGTAAAACAGTTCTTTCGGAATGGTGTTCTGCTCGGCCGTCACGTTGCGTTGAATGTAGGTGATGTCCGTAAATCTCTTTTCTTTCAGTGCAAAGTTTGGAGTTTGGTACGACAAAGTTTGGCACGACAAAGTTTGGAGTGGCGGAGTCCGTCGTCGCCTAAAAAAAACCAAGGTACGCTCAGAAAAACCGCGCATAAAGACAATGCTCATCGCATTCTTCGACTCTAAGGGTCTCATTCACAAAGAATTCCTTCCTGAGAGTACCACATTGAATGCTGTTGCCTACGCCGATATTCTGAAGCGTTTACTGCAACGGATCTGTTGCGTTCGCCCTGAGTACGCCACGCAAGGCTCCTGGACTCCTCTCCGTGATAATGCCCCGCCACACACCGCCTTGGTTGTACGGAAGTTCCTGGCCGCGAATGGAGTTGTGACACGTGCATTACCATCCATGGAGATTATTTTGAAGGACAGTAAATTGTATTTGATGCTGTACAATACTGTATTTGAAATAAAAATTCATTCACCGAACTTTCTGGCCACAGGTTGTATATATATATATATATATATTACTGAAACACAATTATACATTTACATTAACCACGCTATGTAGCCAAAACAAATAACAATATATCAACTGAACTCTAAACTATAACCAATTAAAACTATAAAACAAAAATAACCAAACTCAAAATACTAACGAAAAATCAATACCAGGAAAATTAAACCTGAAGGCAGGAGGGCATGGCTAACAACATGCGCTGCAGGGTTAAAACCGTCTTTTACGTTAACAACGTCCCCCTTCTCCTGCCGAGACCAAATTAATTCAAGCTATCAACTAAAATACCAAGCTACACACAGCAGCAACCAACTCTATCTGAATCCATCCAACAACTGATCAAGACCACCCTTAGCATTCAAAAATGAATTCATTTCATTTCTATATTTACTTCTACCTATAAAATTGATCGTGTTTCTCCTTACAAAGTTCACAGGGTAACCTTGCATCAATGCCATGTTAATCCACTCCATGAACTCGCCAACCGCATCGCCAAATATATATATATATATATATATATATATATATATATATATATATAAGACAGTAAATGAAAAAAATACATAAATATACGGTTCAAAGATTTAGTGAAAGAGTTTGACTATTAGTGAATGGTTTTTGATTTAGGGAATGATCTGTATTTTTGCTACATGAAATGTGAAAAAAATAGGGAACTTGTTTTGGAAATCTAAAGTTGATGTCTATACAAATAGTTTAGAAATCTGAAGTTGATGTCTGTCCTAACAAATTATGTATAATATAAAATAAAGTTACTTTTATCAAACTACTTGTTATTTTTATAAATAGGAACTTGAAGTGCACAAGCCTATTTATTCTCGTCACAAAAAAAATTAATAAAATATAAAAAAAGAAGAATTATTACTGAAAATTCCCTTTTCATAACAACTCTTGCAAGTAATCTAACTATATGATACAAATCTAAAAAGTTGTTACATTGTATAAATTTTCCATTGAAATATATTTTAGATATACTGATTTCTATGAATGATCTGCCATTCAATGATGACAAAGTATTTCGATGGAAATCAAAAAACTATTATCAGATATTGGAAAAAGATTTGCATCGATTTTTCGAACTGGTATGGCTTTTATTAAGTTTTCGTCTGAAATTGTTCTTAAAAATATGAAAGGAATGAAATAAAAACTCATTTTTTTTCCATTATAGAATTTGCAAAACTATAATTAAGGAATATAATTTTGATAACTGTTTTATTTTACTAAATCAATTCGAAAACGTATCTATCAATCAATTGCATTTAATACATAATCCTAAATCTTGTACTAAAAAATTGCTTACTTCATGCTGTTAAATAAAATGCTCAATAAAATTACCAAAAAAGTAATTTCACATTATCTGTATTAATTCAATTATTAAAAACAAAATTAATTTCATTTACTATATGTTTAATTCTTTATTTGCAGCTTTTGTAGATTTTTAAAAATCAGTTTAATAAAAAGGGTAGAATTTTTAGTAAATTTAACATAAAAGAAAAGAAAACTTTAGTCTACCACTATAATGGTTTATAAAATGTAATTTAAATTGTAAAATATAAAAGATAATTTCTTTTAACTTTTACTTGTTAAAAAAAATTTCTGGTGTGAATATTCTGTATTTTAATTAAATTGAAATATGTATTCAGAAAATACTTTTAATGAATAGGATTATATTGAGTGAAGAGGTGCGCAATAAAAATTTCTAAGTTTGAAAATCTGAAAATAATAGGGTAAGCAAGATTTTAGTAGAATGAATGAACAAGATAACTTACAGAAAGTATTGTAAATTAGTACACTAAAACAATATTCCAGATATTATAAATATATTCAAAAATTCATTCCTAATAAGCATTGCATGCAGCATATTAAAGCGTACATACTGGGCAACTTAAGAGATGTTATCAAATATTTTGAATCAAATGCAGCAATAATTTTTACTTTCGTAAAATATAATTGCCATATGTACGCGGTAGCCATTATAGTTACATACTTGAGAAGTCCGGATTAGGAAGTGTTGGGGAATGTCGTCTAAAACGGGTACGGCTGGTCAAATGCGGATGTTAGAGTTCCCACTGATAAGTTTTGCATTCGTAATATGCAACATCCTACTATCATTCATGGTTGCCAATATACCATTTTAAAATGTTTATTGACAATTTTCACTGATATGTTATTTTCCACAAAGTTTTCAAATTAGAGCAGTTTTCTTTCCGATTTTTGTCGTGGACTGTATTGCAACTGGTCAAGCCATCTTTGAACATTCCAACTTGATAAGCACTGGAATAGTTCTTTTAGATTTAAATGACATTTTGACATATTGCTTGATAAATGATCTTACATCTATCCAGGGTGACGCCATATTTTTTTTTATCATACATCATTGTCTGCTAGAACGGGAACATTAGAGATCTTCCAAAACGGGGACGTCCCTATTTTGAACGCCACGGAATATGTTTACTGTATGATTTAACTTTTTGACAAATTGCTGGTATTATGATTTTTATGAAGTTCTTTAATGATGTATAAACGTTTATTTGGGCATAATGCCTGATTATAAAGGTTAGAAGAAGAATTCTGAAAAAAGGGAAACTGAGAAACAAGAAAAGAGGTAAAACTGTTATTTCAACATCATCTTCTTATAAACCAAAACTGGAAACTATAGAGCAGGAGAAAAATTTAAAAAAAAGAATAAGGAAAAATGGTATTATTCTAGAAACCGTATAATCCTAATCCCACAACTCCTAAACTCGAAAACTCAAGAAAAGTAAATTGACGCATCAGTGATATCACCCAATGTGGAAGAAAATGTAACGATGAAGTTTGCATCTTTTGTAGTGAACTGTACGTAAATTCAAAGAAGGGTGGATTCAATGTAGTAGGTGTAGAGGTTTGGCACATGAAGCCTGTTCAAGTGCTGAAGAATGGGGATAATAATTTCATGTGGGGCTTTTGTGAACTTCTGAGTTTTATTTACAATAATAACAATGATACTTCGGTTTGTATTCTTGTTCTGTATTCATTACATCAGTTTTTGTTGTCCAAATAAACTTCTTTCATGGAATTCCGCATTTTTATATTATTTCCTATGAGTACCCCATTTTACCCAACCAGTCGTTTTTTTCCTGTCTAATCTACTGGTTTTTCTAGCAAATAGCCTTATGCTCTGATGGTCTAGGAGTTACTCTAAAAGTAAAGTAGCTTGCCCGATTATTTTCAGTTATATATTTTTTTCGGTAGGCCAAAGCACGTTAGTGTCCCCGTTTCGGACAACTTTCCCCGAGATTTCGTAAGAAATAAAACCTATTTCATTCTCTCCTATGTTTGAATTTCTGAAGCGTTTTTGCAGATCTACGCCGATCATGAAACCTTGAACCCAAAACAAATCCCAGTTCAAAACTTTATCTGTCTATCTATCTCTGTATCTATCTTTCGCTCTCTAACCCCCCTCTCTCTCTCTCTCTCTCTCTCTCTCTCTCTCTCTCTCTCTCTCTCTCTCTCTCTCTCTCTATATATATATATATATATATATATATATATATATATATATATATCAAATTTTTATCGACGCGATAACTCCCATAATTCTGCGCAAATATCTTCCAAACTGATACATAAAATCAAGATGCAGAAAATCTCGGCCAACTTTGTTAATGGGCAAAATCAGACCAAGGGGGTGAAAATGGGGAGGATTTTTGTGAACACAGCAAAAAAAACCACAACTTGTTAGTTACAATATATATCGAATCACATTCAAGTTATAATTACTTCTATAAAAAAGGCCAAAAATGTATGTATGGCCGATCTTTTATATATTTAAAAGTGGTCTCAAGGGGTGAAAAACATAGGGGTTAAGAAGAAAAGAATTCATAACTTCGTCAATTCCCAAGATGTCAAATCTACTTAAATTTATTATAAATCCTCTTACTGTTATCTACAACTTTTATATTGACAAGTTTTTGATAGGACCAACTCTTACAGCAAATACTAAAAAAAAAAAAAAAAAAGAAAAAAAAAATACAAATAAACAGAAACAAAAAAATGGGGGGTGGAGGAGGATTGTAGAAGAAAAAAAACACATCTTCGTTAATCTGCCTCTAAGGCCATAAAAAAGTATCATTGGCGTGAAATTTTTTTTTGACAATACTCACAGATGCTGCATATACACTATATTTCCAATGATGATCGGTCACTTGCGATTTTAGACGTTTTGTTAAATATCTGGAAAGATACATGAGGAATTATCCTGAAACTACAGGAGTATAAACAACATGACAAACGCCATATATTTCCACGAAGATTTTTTCCCGAAACCCCATAAGGGGACGTCAACAAATTGAAGAAAAACGAATATATTTTGGATAACCCTGTAGAAACTAATATTGCAAAAGCATTCAAACTGCAGATTATGATTAAGCGGCTTATTGTAATAATTTGGGTTCATTTTTATGAAGATAGCATGTATACTCAAAGAGAAATTCAGGTTTTTATAAAAATAGTCCCAAATTTTACCAAGTTTTTTGCTTATAATTTGCAGAGTTTTTAATATGAAAACAACGTATTTTCAGAAAATATGACAAAGAAAATTGTACACAATACCCTGCAATCAGAATTAAAAAATAATAAAAATTGTAGGGAAAATGAGCAGGTTTACTAAATATTGTTTCACTGCGCATGCGCGAATTCAATCAAAATATACTGTGCATAATATATTAGCTAAATGTATAGACCAACTTTTATGAAAGTCTCAAAAACATAGCTTGAAAATTCTGATAGTAATCGTCGATAGAAGAAGCTCGAATTTCGCTGTTCCCAAAAGGAAGCAAAAATATGAGGGGTTGTATCCAAATATACTAGCTTATGAAAGTTTACATAATAAGAATGAAGTGTCTCTCATTCTACATTTGATACAACCCCTCATATTTTTGCTTCCTTTTGGGAACAGCGAATTTCGAGCTTATTCTATCGACGATTACTATCAGAATTTTCAAGCTATGTTTTTGTTTACACTCCTGAAGTTTCAGGATAATTTCTCATGTAGCTTTTTAGATATTTAACAAAACGTCTAAAATCGCAAGTGACCATCATTGGAAATATAGTGTAGGTTTGAATTATTAAACGAGAGTGTATCTCAAGAAAAAAACTTCCGAATTTAAAATATAGTGTATGGTTTATTTAATGAAACAATCATTTATCTCTAATTTTGATCTTGTTTTTGTTGGTGAAATTAGTACTTAACAACGTAATATATATGTGCCTGCACGCCGAGTCGGCAGGGATCTTTTTAAATATATATAATTATTTTTTTGGTTTTTATTACTCGGAGTACCAAAGAAATTTTTCTTAATAAGATGGGTTAAATTCGTACATGGCAATCAAGAGACTGGCATATTCATTTGGAATCGTTTCAAACTGTTTCAATATAAAGAACACTATATTTAATGTTATAGACTATATTAGGCTTATATTAGAATACCTTTTATTAAAACTTCCTTTGAAATTATCAGAATCAAAAAGGCTCCTGTAAGTTGCGATCTTTGGCGATTTTTTCGGCTATTAAATCCTGGCATGAGGCTAATACAAAAGTATCGGTTTTAATACATTTCAAAACTTTAAAAGGTAAAATAATACATCAAATGCAAAAAATCTAATTGAGTTTTCAATTAAAAAAAATGGTTTCACGTATGTTCTGCAGCGCGAGAAGCCCTGCTTGGATTTCCTAGTTTGTAAAGAAATGTAGAAGGTATTTAAGAATTTAATCCTTTGTTGCATGGTAACGTCATATGGGGCTGTATTAAAAAAACAAAAACACTTTTAAACTGTGTGTATTTTAGTTTTACTCTTTTATCACATATAAACCTGTAATTATATGAAGTACAATAATGCTTGTGAAATACAGCAATAGATGGAAGAACCATTTTATTTTTAAATGTTCATTTTCAAAATTCGCCTTCGAAATCTTTTCTTCTATTCTGCATATTAGAAGATATTCTAAAAGAAATTCTGCTATTTGTACTAAACAAGAAAATGACCAAAGTTTTTTTTTTTTTTTTTGTGTGTGTGTGTGTGTGTGTGTGTGTGTGTGTGTGTGTGTTAAGCTGCGCAAAATTTATATTATCACAAAAACATTAATAGTGCTTAATATGTTTTTATTTCTAGTTAACTTATATTGTAGTGGGTCGTATTTTATTCATATATATATATATATATAAATATAAGATTTTCAAATATTTAACATTATTTATTCTAACTACCTCATTTCAAATGTATTTTAAGTATCAAACACATTTTTGTCCTTTTAAAAATAATTCATGCTTGGTAGAATTAAATTAATACTAAAGTATTTCCAGTACATGTTTTTCGCAATGTTTATATTAAAAACGATTTATATACATTTTAGTAAGGGGATATGTATTCTGTAATAATCTCTCAATATAATTTTATATATTACTGCGAATGAAAGTTACTGAAGATAAGCAGAATATTATTAAAAATTCTCTTTAAAAATTCCATTGAAATTCTTATATCACTATTTCACGTCTTCTATTGAAACATCTTAAGCTACAAAGAAAACATCAGCTGAATCATTTTTTAAAAGTACTTTTAAATCCATATCCCGCTGTTCATAACTGCTATTCAGTATCTTGAATTATAATGAAGACATCTTTTATTAGAATGTATGTCTTTGTTACTGTTCGAAAACTTTGAAAGCTGCTCTGTTTATGTCAAAAACTTCTTTAGGGAATAAAAAACTTTTGCAATAAACAAACAAGTACTTTTTCAGCCTTTTTAAGGGAATAAAAATAATGTAGAAACTTTTAGAAGATTTATTTAAGAGTACAGAAACCAATAAAATATTTATATAAGAAATGTGACTACTTTGTAAAGTTTCCTTTATTTAAGAATTTTGGAATAGACTTCTTGTCAAAAACTTACATAATATATAATATATATTATGGAATATTATATTATAGAATTTTGTAAACATAAAATCGTGAAAAAATAAGTAACCGTAACAAAAAACACTTAAAGACAATGTATGTAAGAAAAATTATAAGTGAATGATAGACAGTGTTTTTTTTTCCACAAATAATCGTTCCTTTTTACAAAAACGTAAATAGAATTATGCTTTTAAAACACGTTAGCCCAAATGTGTTTTTCTTATGTAGACTCTAAATATAAAGATTTTTATATGTCAAGAACATATTCTTCCAATGTGGTACTGAAAATGTAAATATAGCTTCTTTATTTTATTGTTTATGTTTTAAGTTTTAAAAAGAATTTTTTTTGTAAATAAAAATTTGAATCACAAAAACTAAATTATGCGAAAACATGGTCTGAGCATATACCATGATATATTATTATATAGAGCAATATAATATTATAACTTGCTAATTCTATATTACTTTCACATACCTAATATACGTTGCGACGTAACATTGTGCCATCACGGCATCTGAATCACATGTTTGCTTTATAGTATTTTTTTATATTAAATGTTTGTTGCGTGGCTTTTCATTCAAGATTCAAAGTTGCGTGGCTTTTCATCTTTCAATAGCTAAAGCTTATTTACTTTAAGCTTGACGTCACCTCTCTAATTTTTTTTTAGAATGATTCCACATTCTGAGTTTGATAATTCTCTAGATTATAAAGATTCCAAATTAAAGAAATCATTTTGTAACTTGAACATTATCTGACCGAAAATATTTACATTAATATTCATAATTTTCCAAACATCCTTCATAGAATTTCATCGTGTTAATATAAATAGCTTGAAATGAGTTTGAAACTTTCTTAATAGTTTCAGGGGACGCACAAGTTTCTATATTGTTAAATAACGCATACTACTTTAATAGATTAATTTTTGTTATCTTAGATAAAAGAAAGACATTTACTAAAGTTTATTTTTATTGTTTAAGTTTCAGTTTCATGTTGAGTCTTGATGCACGGAATATTTAGATATATAAAAAAGTATATACGGTGTGCTGTATCTTGAGATTGTATTATATTTCATTTAAAGAAAAGCTATTGGCATACCATATATCAGCTAAATCAAATAACATTGTTAAATACATTATAATGCAAAGGCAAATAAAGCTTCTCAAAATTATTTAATAATTGTGCATGTCCTTTTATAATACTTAAAATAATGCGAAAATGTCATATTTTAAGAAGTACGTAAAATAAATCATAACCTAGCAACACTCACAGTATGGTATATCCTATATAAGTTTGGAATATGCACAATTACATGTTATGTTTAATTCGTTTCTGTAATCCGTAACTTTCAATGTCCATATTAAGTTCTTTTAGTGCCGTTTCTTTCTGTTGAACAGTTCAATATTTTCCTCTAATAATATATTCTGTCACATTAATCTCATCATCTGCGATTGTACTTTCGATTTTCTTAATGCAATTCGTAATACTTCTCCGTAGAGCAGTTCTTTTTGTTTTAAAAGTAGGTAGTTCACTCATTTTTACTTAAATCAAACCCAAAACTAGCTCTAAAATACGTTGATACGAAGTTTAGTTTAAATCTAAACTATATACTCCCATAATAATTCTACAGTATTAAACAGCAAATTCCTTTTACACATGAAATATAATGTTCAAAGTTAACTTACCTCAGAAGGTGAGGTAACCTTTCGTCACAAACGACATCACGGCAGTTCAGCAAAGTTTTGATTCTACACTTTTATTTTTCACTAGCGCTCCGACTAGACTTATACCAACAATAATTCTTCTTTTTCACTACACACACACACACACACACACACACACACGCACACTGCTGGTTCTTACATAAAGCAAAACACAGTGGACTGTAAATGCGGATTATTTCATAAACAGGAAAAGCGAGTCATCACACGACTTATTCCTTTACACCGTTGCCAAACGTGGCAAGTAAAAAAAAGGAACTTACATGAATTCGGAGCACAGTAAACCAAGGAACATGCAGCTCTAGTTGGCGGCTGACGATATTTACATAAACAGTGATCATTAAACTCTGTTTAAGATTTGAAAAATATATATTACCCGCTTGAATTCATTGTACACTTTTTAGCAAAATACACATTCTTTACTGAGCTTTTTATTATTCAGTAAAACTCCTATATAACGGACACCACACGAGAGCACAGAATTTGTGCGCTATTTGGAGGGGTCCACTATTGAGAAAAACATGGATGTCCATTAAATAAATAGGAAATGCTTAAGTTTCATTAATTTTTTACAGTTAACTATATTATGTCTGTGAAATTACATTTCAACATTATTCACTATAAGACAGAAAGAAAACAATGCAGTAAAATTATTCTGGCGATTTAGATATTAGCTATTTATGCTTCAAATTAAAAACAAAATGCACTCTGAATGCAAGAAATTGCATCGATATTAGGGAGGCAAACACAGTTATAATTTTTAAGTTTGATGGTTTATTATAATTTTTAAGTTGAATTTTTCAAAAATAACAAATTTTCTGAGCTGTTTTTTCATCCTATTATTAAAAGTTGATCTTAATTAAATCGTTAAAGGGCGTATCATTCAAGATTTCTAATAAGTTCTGAACATAAAATCAATATTGTAAATTTCAATGTTTTTGAAAAAGTTAGGTTTTAGAGATTTTTCAGATATACAGTTAAAAATTTTGTGGTGTGTTGAACCAAATTTTGGTGTTGCAGTAACTGCAAACATAAGATGGTGAAATTCCGTTCCAAAATTTGGAGCTTCGGTTGCACCATGGCTACATATGTTGATACGTGATTTTACCATCTTATGGTTGCAGTTACTGCGACAACAAAATATGATTGAACCCAGGACAAAAATTTTAGTAGTGTATAAGCGGGAGTACAAACTCAGCTAATACAATACATAATAAAAAAAGAGCAAGTCGTGTTTACATATATATATATATATATATACTAGATAGTACCCACAATTTGACGGTAAATGCTTTTATTTTTAATTAGATGCGATAGTAAGCGATATAGATATAAGACGATAGATTCTAGTGTCAGTCCAGCCTATTCAACTAATGAAGTGAAATAATTTTAAGCTCGTAATTTACATTCTATTATATTTGAATTAATTTAGCAAGAATTTAACTAAAACTATTAATTGAATGATATATTTTTGCTTACTAAAGTAATAATTTTTAAAAAAATATATCAATATTTAGTATTTTCTATTTTTTTTTAAACTACATAACTTCTAAAATGATTCATTAATTTTATTTTAATCAGCCTGACTGTAAAACCCAGATAAACCATGGATATCAAGGTGATTTCATTTATAATTCTTATATGGATATTTTTGCTTGTTTCATTTTCCTCTTCTTTTCCTTTTTTACTTTAAGGAGAATAATCATATACTTTTCTTAGTTATACAAATATATATCTTATTGATAATGGTCATACAAAATATAGATAAAAGTTTAGATTACTCTATTTAATCGATAACTACTTGCAAAGTCTTTTAATTTAAACATTTATAGTAAAAATACGTAATTGAAAAAATATTGTCGGTTGTTAAATTTTATTTACCACAGTCCCAATATTTGAAAAAATAACAATATTTAATATTTCTGTTTTTATTATTATTATATATATCTATATATATATATAAATGCACGACTTTTAAATTTTTTCATTAAATTCATTTTTATCAGTCTGATTCTAAAACCCTGAAATTAAACTTTCCTGTTTGTAGCTAACGATTTGTAATACATATTTTTTAATTGCTTAAATTTATATTTTCCATTTTCACACATTTTTTAGTTGTTAAATCATGGATGTCAAGATAATTTACTGTTCCTGTATGAATATTTTTCCTTCTTTTTTCTTTTTTCTCCTTTTATTTCTCCTTTTTTACAAAAAAGAATCACATACTTATCTTATTATATATATGACATCTTGATAATGGTCAAACAGAATATAATAAAAATTGTAGACCAGTTCAATTTATTTAATCGATAATTACATGCAAAATTTTTTAATTTAAATACTTTTAATAAAAATTTAGTAATTAAAAAAATATTCTTGAGTGTTAAACTTTACTTAATTATAAAGCATTCTAATAAAAAAAAATACAAATTATATAACTTTTCCTCTTGAATGAAATATGGCATTATTAAAATGAATTAATGCCAATAAAATAAGAAAAATCATGCCATCCGGAGTGGGTTTCGAACCGACACTATGATTGGAACACAGAAGCACTATGCATTATACCACCCGGCCACCGTTTTCTCGTTCGAGTGTACTCTTAAAATTGGTTAGGTTGTAGATTTAATTTTACACATGCAAAAATGGGTCATTTTCATGTGAAAAATTGATTTTATGAAAATACCTTTTCGTTTTAATATATAGGATAGGATGCTTAGGATATTATTACTGCCGAGAGCTTTAATGGCGCGATCTGTTTTAAGATAAGAGAATCAAACACATGAGTCTGCGCCCAATTCTGCAATAATTAGATATAGAACAAATGCCAAACTGTATGGAAATCTAGAATATCTGGCTTACTTTTCAAATTTTCAAAGCAAAAGTATTTTTCTCATATATCGTTTGGAAAAATTAAAGGCATTTTTAAATACTTCGTTCCACGTATTTTAGAGAGCTATTTTAAAAGAATGGAGCTTTTAATTGGATATTAATCAATTACAATTTGTAGAGCTAAAAAGAGAATATGCTGAAAATATGAAAATGCTTTTTCTTAAAAAAACAATTTGAAACACATTTAACTCTTTATAAGTGGTATATCCAGCTTGATTTCTTTTATAATTCTTATATGGATAATTTTTGCTTCTTTCTTTTTTCTTTTCTTTTCATCAAGTTAATTTAGAGTTGCTGTATGAATATTTTTCTTTCTTTTTGTTTTCTCTCCTTTCATTTTTCCTTTTTTACAAGAAATAGTCACATACTTATTTTATTATATATATGACATCTTGATAATGGTCATACCGAATGAAATAAAAATTGTATACCCGTTCAATTTATTTAATCTATAATTAAATGCACAATCTTTTAATTTAAATACTTTTAATATAAATTAAAATATTAAAATTTTATTAAAATATTCTTGGATGTTAAACTTTACTTAATTATAAAGCATTCTAATAAAAAAAAATACAAATTATATAACTTTTCCTCCTGAATTAAATATGACATTATTAAAATGAATCAATGCCAATAAAATTAGCAAAATAAGTCTGTCTGGAGTGCGTTTCGAACCGACACTATGATCGGAACAGAGAAGTCCCACGCATTATACCACTGGGCCATCGTGTTCTCGTTCGAGTGTACTCTTAAAACTGGTTAGGTTGTAGATTTAATTTGACGCAAACACAAATGGGTCATTTTCATGTGAAAAATTAATTTGACGAAATTAATTTTTCGTTTTTATATGTAGGTTTAAAATGAATTAATGCCAATAAAATAAGAAAAATCATTCTGTCCGGAGTGGGTTTTGAACCGACACTATGATCGGAACAGAGAAGCTCCACGCATTATATCATTCGGCCATCGTTTTCGCGTCCGAGTTTACTCGTCAAACTGGTTAGGTTGTAGATTTAATTTTACGCATGCGCAAATGGGTTCTTTTCATGTGAAAAAATTATTTGACGAAAATACCTTTTCGTTTTAATATATAAGATAGCATCATTACAGTCAAATTTTTAAGCTTGAAGTCCGGTGTCATCAGCCTTATAAATTATTGTCTTTCTTCATTAGAATCCACATATTAATTATTATTACCCAAGATCTCCCCCCAAACCGTGATTGTCTTATTTTGAAACGTCAATAGCAAATATCCCTTTTCTTTCATTAAAACATTTAAATTCTTCAACATTTCCTTTTAACCTTAATCACTTTCTTTTTGTGTACTTTCTGGTAACATGAAAAACCAAATGACACTAAATCCAAAATACGCTTAACTCAGAGTTCTTGGAAAATGAAGAAAATAATTTAGATATACAGGGTGATTATAATTAAAGTTTAAGTTTCAAAACTCTCTAAAAAACGAACCACTGATTAGAATGACGTCAAAATTGAGCGGCGCATTATTGAAGATGGGGGAAAGAACATGGACCAAAAAAATAGTTCCAAATTTTAGCGACAGATGGTGCTGCAAGCGTCAGAATTTCGACTACAAATGGCGAATCGTAAAACAACGGCTAACACGTAAGTTACACGATAAACCAACTGTACTGTTCAATGTGCATGACTGAACAGGTGTGATACTGTTAGTTACGTAAGCCCATCCAACACGGCAAGGTCGTATCACATCGGATGGGAAAAATCGGTTTTTAATTGTTAATTGTAAAGGCCAAAAACCGCATAAAAAACATCCATCCAATCGGTTTTTAAGTTTCGCGAGACTGGCGCAAAACATGTTCAATATGCTGTCCACCGTTGTGTGCAACAAAATGAAATCGGGAAACAGCATGCTCCACAACCGATCGAAGTGTCACCGGGGTCAAGTTCAGAATGTATTGCCCAATGCGTGTCCAGCTACGTTGGCAATCGGAGTACTGAACACAACATCTTTCAGATAGCCCCACAGCCAAAAATCACACGGATTAATTTCAGGTGATCGGGCCGGGTAGGCTGTAGGGAAATGACGACTGATAATTCTAGCATTTCCGAAATACCACCTCTACAACTGCTTCACTCTATTTGCAATGTGCGGAAGAGCGCCATCTTGCATAAAAATGATACTATTCAGATATGTGACAGAATCTTAATATTTTAAACAGTGAATGAAATTTGTACATAGGAATGTGGGATCTCACTTGCAGTTTATTTCAGAAATATTTGAGTATCACAAGGCCTGTATCCCAAAATACCTGTATCACAAAAATTTATAGACATCGTCCTCCAAGCTGATGAGAGAACTCACATTAGACTCGTAGCAATGTTTTTTTCTGTAAATTTTCATTTCTCGTTAAGAAAATCATTTTTCATTGTTTCATGTCAAAATTACTGTCCACTATTAGGAGGTAAAAACAAAGAAATACTTTATATATTTCGGTGTGGAGTATCAAAAAGTGTTTGTTAAATAGAGGCCTCCGATATTCGGGAGAGTCCTTTATATAGGTTTTACTGCATTATAATTAAACTTCCTATATTATGCAGAAACAACTTTATGTTTTCTTCACTGACAGTATTTAAAAAGTAATATATTTTATGCTCTACAGATATTAAACCGTTGTTTTCATGAACTTAAAAGTAAGATATTTGTTGGGTTTTCAATAAAAATCAATTTGCCAATACGTTAGGTAACATATGTAAGTAAAGCATGTATTGCAGAATCTCAACTTATTCATATCTAAGTTTTCATAAATTCATTAATTCGATTTGAATTCAAAAGTATTATTTTGCGTTTTGCTTATAATAGAAACGAAATTTGAATTCAAAATAGAATATTGAAGTTTTTAACAAATAGTCATTTTTAGTGAAACTATGTTATAGTGATACAGTTATAGTGATACAGTTATAGTGAAACTATTGTGCATTTTAAAATAACCATATTTTAATATTAAAATTATTCATTCTCCTTGTTTCAAAACACGACGCCATTTACCTACTTGTTTCAAAAGCAAGAAATTCTATTGTATGTAAGTCTTCATGTGATTTTCGACATATTCCGAATTTTCATCGAAAATAAATTTGCCTATTGCTGTCACTTTCTCTAGTGACAACGTGTGTTCCTCATTTAAAACTAGCTGCTACATGAAAATCGTTCACATTACCGCATTCGATCCATGAATTATTTATTAGTGCAAGAATCATTTCAGGATACTGCGCTTATTTTCTGTGATTCATTTTATTATATTAAGAAAACTTCCTATTTGACCTATTTAATAAATACTATCATTATATTTCTTAATACTCGCAGCTTTGAAATAAAAATGATATCGACAGTTTAATTTAATTTCTTTAAACGTATTATTGTATGTATAACAACTATTTTTATCATACAAAATTAATGTTTCAAAGCCCAGTCCTTTATAAACTGTTTTTTTATTTAATTACAGTTCAATTGAAGTATTTTAAAATATTAATTTTCAGATATGTGGGAATGACAAGTAACGATGAGAAGTAAGAGTCACAATTGTACGGACTCAATGAAATAATAATAACCACAAGCAATAATAATAACCATAAAGGCAAGCACGAATATGAGTTCACTGATATACAAGAATGAAAGCGCACAAGATAGATTGGATTTCACAGATTCCATAGCCAAAGTTAGTTTCTTGGATTTTTAACACAATGCTTATAAAAGCTTGCGAAGTATGTATTTATTATAAGACGGGAAGTTATCATTGTTATGTAGTAATAATCTAATCACTGATTAACAAATCTTAACGAATTTTCTGTTCCTCTATATACATTGGGTGTTTTTTACTGATTTCAAAGTGCTGAAAAAGAGATGTTTGTAAAATTTTTCAATCACCCACCAATTTTAAAGAATTCCATTTGTAAGTTTTGAATTACATAGGCTATCGTATAGCAGTATAACTTGTCTTTCGGCGCAAGTGTACTGCCATTTCTTTGCTTTTTAAGTCTTTTTACATATATTTTGTTTATAATTATCCTATATTCCTCTAAAATATGTGAAAAATCTCTAGAGGTTGTGTTAATGAACCTGATTCTTTTTGCTATGTGCGCGGGGAGTTAACTTTGAAAAAGCATCAATGCACTTTTACGCCGCTAGTAAAGACTGCCTATCAGATGTAATTTGGATGTAAAGTAGGTGAACAAGATAAGAAATGGGCACCTCATTCTGGTTGTATACAATGTGCTGAAAACCTCTGTCATGGGTGAAAGGTACAAGTAAGAGTATGCCATTTGCTATACCCATGATATGGTGCGAGCCGAGGGATGATATAAAAGACTGCTGCTTTTGTACTACAAAAATTAAAGGATTCTCTGCAAAAAGTAAACATAAAATGAAGAGCCCAAACTTATATTCAACAATGCGACCAATATTTCATAATGATTAATTACCAATACCGAAACTTCCAAAGAATTTTACATATGACGATGCAGCAGTAGAAAAGGAAATTGATGAAATTGAAACCTCCTCTACTTCATCTGATATAAACTATTCTCCTGACACAAATGAAGAACCACATCTAATTACTCAAGAATAATTAAATGATCTTGTGAGAGACTTAGATTTATCAAAAAAAAGTACTCAGAAATACTTGGATCAAGATTGGGATTGATGAAGAATTTCATTAAAACGATGAATAAAGAAGGGTGTATATTTCAATACCTGCAAGAACAATTCCCATCACTAATCTACGCAAAAATTAAAGACGGTATTTTTCTTGGTCCACAAATTAGGCACCTTAAGTAAGAACAAAAACTTTGAAGATACATTAAGTAATTTAGAAAAAGCAGCATGGATTGATTTAAAAAATGTTGTGACACATTTCTTAGGAAATAATCGAAGTTCTAGATTTGAAAATTTAATTAAATACATGTTAAAAAGTTATAGAAATTAATGATGTTTAATGTTATTGAAAAAGAAAGTAGCGTCTCATTTATTTTTTTTTTCCCTGAAAGTATGGCAGCTGTGAACGACGAGCATGGAGAGTGCTTCCACCAGGATATTTCAGCAATGGAAACGCGATATCAAGGCAGGTTGACGCCTAATATGCTTGAAGATTACTGTTGGAACCTTATTAGTGAAGCTAGTGATTGTGTCTATAAGAAATCGTTCATAGTTAAGATATTTACTGCTACATAATGCATGAAATTTGGGAAATTTCTTACGAATACATTTTTTTTCTCAAAAATTATCTTACATTTTTCTGAAACTTTAGAAACAGTGTATATTTGCAGTGTTTTAAATATTAGTTTTAAGCTTTCTAAGTGTTTATTTAACCGTTTATTATTACTAAAATACCAAATGACAAAATTTATAAGGTACATGTATTGAATAAATACTACAAAATTGCGATTTTCAAGATTTTGAATTTTTTTAAAAATCTGTGGGTGATGGAATATTTTTAATATCATATTCTTTTTCAACAACCCATAAAATATAAAAGTTACTACTAACTTAATGAAGAACAGAAACCTTGTTTATCAGTGTTATATATTGAATCTTTACTTGCATATTTAGTTGTTTATTAAACCTTGTCAGTGAAAAAAAATGGGTTCTCAAAATTGAGTGATAAGTATTCAATTTTAAATACGTCACATACTCAAAATAGCTGAGATCCAAATTTTCTCAAAATTGAGAAACACATGAACTCATTTTCGATTCCATTGATGTGTTCATATATGAACCATTATGTGCTCATTTTTATAGGAAGGATGTATTCAAATATGAACTGTGATTTTACTCATTTCTGATAACATGGGTGTGTTCAAATATGAACTCTGTGTGCTCTCCGTTAAATATTTGATTTAATTTTCTTATTTCATGTAATCAATAGTACCTTCTGTAAATATTAAATTTATGTAAATATAAAATTATGCACAGTATTTTAAAATAATAAATATGGACTGTACGCTGTATACTCAAATGGAATCAGGAAGGTCAAGAAGTAACGGAAAAATAAACTTAGAGGCGCCACCTCTGATCTAAAAGTAAATTAAAACAACATTAATGGAAATATTATGCAAAAAATCAAAATAAAAGATACGGCTCCGCTGACTTTATTTTAAACGTTTTTATGAAATTACCGCTCTTCCTGATTTTGTTCAGCTTGAATACAGCTTGGATCGTGTAAATAATTTCTTGCTGTAATAATGTAACATGTAAATAATTTCATGCTGTAGTAATGTAACATGTAAATAATTTCTTGCTGTTTTGTATTACAGAAAACTAACTCCTGATGATGATTTTTAAGATAAAGTGAAAAGTCGAGAAACATTTTTATTTTTGTGATTTTCATTTTTACATCTTTGTTTAAAATCACATAATAAAGAGTACATTGGATAGCAACTTATTGTTTTATTTTCACATTTTAAAATAATTTATAAGCGCTTGGAAACAATGCTCCTGGTCATAAAAATATGAATTAAAACAAGATGGTGTCCAAAATGGCCAATTAATAGCACGCGGGAAACCAAAATTTAAGTAAAAACATGGGTGAAAGACATTTAATAAAACAGTTTCAAAACTAAATTAAGTTACACGGGGAAAAAATACTTTTCTTGTCAAGTGGTCTCTGCCACGCATTACAGATTAAAGTAATAATGTACTGATTTTTATTTCCCGCTCAAAAGTATTAACAAGAAATGTATAATATTCATTATTTATTTAGGAAAAACAACAAAATTATTACCAAGCTACCCAATTCAAATATTTGTATGACAAGAGCATTGTTTTTAAGCCCTTTTAAATTATTTTAAAATACTGTGCTTAATTTAATAATTAAAGAAGTATATGATTACATAAAATAAGAAAAAAAAATATTTAATATTTAATAGAGAGCACTTACTTTCAAACTTGTCGGATAAATCTTCAATCTAATTTTCTTTTCACACATATCCATGTTACTGACCGCCTGCTAATGAATATAAGAATAACTGTGTAACTTTACGCATTACAATGGCGGCGCAGCTTATAGTCCCATCCAAGGAATAAAATTGTAATATTATTCATTTATTTCCAGGATACACTGTAGAAAAAAATGCAGTAAAATTACGGGCAGAGGTCAGCAGCAGAGATTCCAGTCATACCTCGTAAAAAAAAAAAAAAAAAAAAAAAAAAAAAAAATCCATGCCCATTATTTTGTGCAGCACGTAATTTTACGGGGCAAAGTAATATAGCATTATAATGCACAGGCTATAATGCATTTTAAAACACAATAACACTTTGCTTACTGCTCCGTAGCACGTAGCACGTTAGATAATCATCACAGAATCGCTGTTTTGGCGGGTTAAAATTTTCGAAACACGAGTAAAATGAAGAGTTACACCCTAGCGGAGGACAATGTATGGGGTCGTACCGTATTTTTGCTAACATATCGGCTAGAACTGCAAGAATATGTGGATTGCTCTTAATTTTCTAAGTATCTAAGTGATAAGGCTGCTTATTTAATAAATTAGACCGTTTTTCATCAAATAAGGCTGTTGCCCGTGAATATTGAAGGGCAAAAGCTCATAAATTTACAGTTTTTTCTGAGAGTGTATATTGCATTGCTTTCCTATAAATGTACATCTTTTATGCAGTCAAGAATTAAATAAATCACTACAAAGTACAAAATTATCGTTTCACTTGAGTTTTATAACATTTCATGTTTCAGAATTAAGAAAGAATACGTTCATTTTCGTATCCAAACATACTCAATTCGATTTGAGTACATCGATTTACAGATTTTTGAGTCCTTCATTTTTTTAGTGATGGTATATATTTGTATTTCAATCTCTGTAGTGTTAAAATCACACATTACTCATCATAGCGTTTCGAACGCTTTAACGTTTTGAAAAGCTTTAACTTCCATACTTATAAAAATTACGCAAATGACGAAACTTTTCCGCCATGTATTAAATAATGATAAATGTTTCCCATTTGAAATAATCTCACTATTCTCAAGATTTTTAAACCAAAAGGCAATTTCCTTCTCATTTGAAGCGAAAAATTGAAAGAAAGAATTTAGAATTCCAGAATACATTCATCGTTATGAAGAAGATTAAAGAAAACGGAAAGACATATGTTTAAATTACATGTTATTTTTGTTATCGTAAAGTAATGTTAATTTAATGCCATAAAGCTTTTTCTAGTTGAATAATTTCAGATTTTTTTAATAAAAAGCTTCTTAAACATTATTTTTCAATGTCATAAAATAATGAAAAGGAGAATTCTGAAATGTAATCTTGCATTAACTTATTTTTACTTACAAAATGTGTTTTTCTAATGCTCGACATCCATGTTAATTTGGTTTTGTCTTTCATATCATACAAAACTTTTTATATTTCAATGAATTTCTATAAAATCATTAAATCTGCTTGGAGATTCAAGTATCAGGATATTACTTTTTACATATATGCATAAATTCCAAAATTATTTTACTAGATTATGAACAATTGTAAACTGTAACAATTTATGTCACGTATTAAGAAGAATTTTTAAGCTTAATTACAATAATTAAAAGTTCAGTTTTAATGTATGTTGTGCATATCCTATTTTGATTTATACTTAATTTGGTTTCTTAGCTGAAAATCTACAAATCACATTCGCATTTCCTTGACATTGTTTATGTTTATATAGTATTCTTATATCATACAACATATGAAGTTATTTATGTAAATACGATTCTTACAAACTGCTTTATTAAATGAATTTTTGAGTAATGACGCCTTCTAACTGGGATTAATATATTGTGATTTGCAATTTATGAAATGCAATTAAATAAACTTTACGTGATTTAACTTAACCAATTTATAGGTATGAAATTTTATTTAGTATACTTGTAACTTATATGCAAATAAGTCTATTACACTGTAATATGTTGATAATTCGCAATAAAAAGTGATTTGTGGGAAATTATGGGAGACTTATTACTTTCACTTTTATACATTTTTCTTTTTGAATCCCTTTATTAATTTAAAAAAGTAACTAAACTGCACTATCCCATATTGCCAATATCTTGTTGAACATATATTCTGTTGGAAATTTCTTATAATTTTCATTGTCTAATGGGCTCCCAAACAATTTAAAAAAGAAAAAAAAAATATTTCGCACATGAACAGTAAAAAAAAAAAATATTTTAAAAATAATATCTAACTGAATACTGAATTTACTCCTTTAAGATTTTTGGAATTCTTTCACACGTAACGTAATATTATGTAAATGTATGCATGTAAATTTCGAGAAAAATATTGTTGTAACATCTATATTGTGCAGTCAAAAAAATGAATTTTTAAAGGTACCGTTTGTATTTTTGTAGATATATCTGCTGTTATAACAAAAACGCATACACATACCTACGTTTTACAAAGCAAGTGAAATGAATCATGAATACAATAGGTAATTTACAGCTTTATATGATAGCGGTTTATCAGATATAAACATGGGTAATTCTACAAAAAGCGTAACTTCTTTCGTACGCAGTATTTCACAGGAAAAAAAAAACCTTAACACGGTTTAGTGTTTTCACGTGAAAAACACATTTAAATATATATTTCACGAAAACTTTGTAAAATTTGTATTCATTTTTCTTTAATGAATGGCATACGCATATTCTTCTGTCATCCATTAGTCTTAATGTTCTCTAAAAAAATATTTCTTTTTCAAAATTTATTTTTGATTTACTGTTACAATCTTTAAGTGTAATCTTTGTTAAAAATAAAATTATGTGAAATAATTTCCAAAATTTAGTACCATTCCCTTTTTAGGTGCATTCGTAATTTTATAAATATGTAACAACCAATAGTTACGTCGTCTGGTCCGTCCGTCTGTTAGCATTTAACAGCACAAAAACTTCCCAACCGAATAGTTTTTAATTTAATATATATAATCGTTGCGAAGTTGTGTGTTGTCATTTCAAATTTTATGAAAGTCGAATAAAAAATTATAGTGATATTAATCAATTTTTTCTTCATTCTATTAAATCATACGTAATTAATTGAATGGTATCCCATGATAGGTAATGATTTTAAGTTGCCATGGGGATTATATCATATTTACGTATAAATTAATATTAAGTCATTTTTTCGTTCCGCAAATAATACATCAACAAATATGCTTTACTATTATAACTGTATACGAGTTACAACAACAATGGAGTTAATTATGCCCCAAGCCACGTTCGGTAAATATATACTAGCTGGCTGTAAAACGTCAAAAATGAGATACTTTAAACACTAAACAGTAGAAAATAAAATATAACTAAAATATAAAGAGTGTAATATTTAACAAAATAAATGCTTTAATAGTTGATATTATAATCACATCAAAATTATTAATATACAAACATAGTCTGGTTTTAGGCCATTTTATTAGGAATGCATATCATTAACAAAACTTAATCTTAGTTTGACAATGTGACCAAAACATGTATTTAATATTTTGGCCATACTGTCATACTAAGTTTTAAATTTTGCATTTTATACCATACGAAATTAATTTCTGAATTAACTTAAATAAATAGGATAATCATCAGTATTTTTTTTAACTGATGATTACGGATTAATGTAATTATGATTAACCAAAATTAATCATAAATACAGTTTTCTAAATGTAGGTTACATCAAGATAACCATATGTTGCAGCATTTCATATGAAATATATTGTGTGCATGAAAATTATTTATGATCTAAAGTTATCACAAATATATACATATGTGTTCTATATCTTCCTATTTAAGTTCGTAACAAAATATTTATATTTTCTAGCATGTTTTTTTTTTTTTTTTTACATATTTCTCTACTGATTTACACCAAGTAGTATATATATATTTATTTTTATCGTGCATGTATATTTCAAGTTAATGTAACGAAACCATTCCGAAAAGAAATATATATTTCTGGAACTTCGAAGAAAAAATATATTTTTGCAAGAATGAATATTTTTTATGCGTTTCTTCTTAAAGAAAAAAAGACAAAATGGACATATATTTTGCATAGAACCGACCTAAATACTTTTTCGAGAACTTTTCCTTTGAAATAGGGAACAGTTTAACTGTAATATACGTATGTAGGATAGTTTCGAGAATAACCATATAGATACTTTTATTAAAGTGTTTTTTCTTCTATATACAGGGTAAGTCAGAAACATGTATGCGTACACTGTTTAATGGGTCATAACTTTCTAATTTTTCTTTCTTTACAAAGTGTAATTAATTGAAAATAATCAGTGGACCAAAATTAACTTAAAAAAAAGAAAATTTATCTAAAAATACTATTCTAAGTATGAAAATGTAGCATAAGTACAAAAACAATATCGCAGAAAGTTTCAGGCAGATCCATCTATGCGACTTACAATTCATAGGATTATGTTTCAAACGAATGGATGTTCATAGACAAGGTTCCGGGAACACAATTAAGCAAGAATTCGCCACGATACGGAATGAAATTTTTTTTAACTTTGTGAATCAATTGTCCACAGTTATAAGCAGTGTATTGACCAGAAAGGTAATAATTTTGAACATCTGCGGTAAGAAGAAAAGTTATGCATTTTATGTAGATTCTTCTTCTACATACAGGGTAATTCAGAAACATGTATGCGTACACTGTTTAATGGGTCATAACTTTCTAATTTTTCTTTCTTTACAAAGTGTAATTAATTGAAAATAATCAGTGGACCAAAATTAACTTTAAAAAAAAGAAAATTTATCTAAAAATACTATTGTAAGTATGAAAATGTAGCATAAGTACAAAAACAATATCGCAGAAAGTTTCAGGAAGATCCATCTATGCGACTTACAATTCATAGGATTATGTTTCAAACGAATGGATGTTCATAGACAAGGTTCCGGGAACACAATTAAGCAAGAATTTGCCACGATACGGAATGAAATTTTTTTTAACTTTGTGAATCAATTGTCCACAGTTATAAGCAGTGTATTGACCAGAAAGGTAATAATTTTGAACATCTGCGGTAAGAAGAAAAGTTATGCATTTTATGTAGATTCTTCTTCTACATACAGGGTAATTCAGAAACATGTATGCGTACACTGTTTAATGGGTCATAACTTTCTAATTTTTCTTTCTTTACAAAGTGTAATTAATTGAAAATAATCAGTGGACCAAAATTAACTTTAAAAAAAAGAAAATTTATCTAAAAATACTATTGTAAGTATGAAAATGTAGCATAAGTACAAAAACAATATCACAGAAAGTTTCAGGCAGATCCATCTATGCGACTTACAATTCATAGGATTATGTTTCAAACGAATGGATGTTCATAGACAAGGTTCCGGGAACACAATTAAGCAAGAATTTGCCACGATGCGGAATGAAATGTTTTTTGAAGTTTGTGAATCAATTGTCCACAGTTATAAGCAGTGTATTGACCAGAAAGGTAATAATTTCGAACATCTGCGGTAGAAGGAAACGTTATACAATTTATGTAAATTCGATTGCAATTTAAATATTAATTATATGTGAATAATAACTGGTGTTATAATAATTCAAATTATTTGTACATTTTTCCTGTATTTTGTATTTAGTCAAAATCTTTAAAATTAAAAACAAAATCTTTACCATCGATAAAATATTTAAATTTATTTTAACCATGTCTGGGGCGAATAATTGTGTTTCAGAAATGTTGAATTTACACCAGAATTTTCGAAAATGTTTATTTGAAAATAAGGAAATGCAATTTTACAACTTATTGCACTCAAAAGTTTTTTTTCTTTTTTTTCTGTTTATGCATACAATTTATTTTAATGATTTTTTTTATAGATAGGGTAATTTCGTAAAATGTATGTTGGAAATTTATGCCACACTAGTTTTTGAATGGAAAAGATATTGATACACCTCCATGAACAATTTTTCTGATAACGTAAGCAGTTTTTGTATTTAATTAAAGAAATATTGCTATATATTTTTGTTTTAATAAATACATAATTTACATTTTTGTAAGAAAGCGGATTTGATAAATTATATTCAGTTTGCATATTATATAATGTATATCCGAATCCTCCTTTACTTTATCTGTGAAATAAGTTACTTACATTAATTTGTGCTTTTATTTTCTGTCAAATCCCTCTCATTTGTTTTTTTGTAATTAATGGTAAAACATCTTTACTGTTTTTTGTGTTAAACTCTTCTCTTACGTTAGTGCATATAAAATATAAAATATTGTAGTTTGAATATTCTGTAACAAATAAAATTAGTAATATTTATATATGCATAAATTAGCAGTAATTGTATTTGTGAATAATATAGGTTGGTAGTTTTGCTTTTAGAATATTCACGCCTTTTTTTAAAATAAAAGTTTTATTTTTATTTTTTTTTTGAAACACTGTATTTGCTGATATTTTTTGTTATTATAAACGTAGATGCCCACAAAGTTGAATAACGATAAAATGTTTAAAAAACTAAATTAAATCCAAAAGCAAGATTTTAAACTTTTTAAATACAATATGTGTTACTGGATGTGTCCTGGATGCATATGAAAGACTAAAGGATAATGGGACAGACAGTGTAATGTATAAAATATTCAAAATTTAAATGTCAGACAATTACTTTACAAAGTTCTCTATTAATAAAGAAGAAATGATAGTCATAACTTAATTATTAAATAATAAATAGCCTAATTTTGAAATGAAATTTTGTTGTACTTGACACCGACTCGACGCCAAGAGTGGTGTAATGGGGTACATTAATTAAACATATATGTTTCCTGAATAGGTGATTTCAAGCGTTATATTACCATTATTATTAATTCTATATAAAAAAAACCTTACATTAATTATTAATTCTATAAAAAAGACTTACATTAATTATTAATTCTGTAAAAAAAAAATCGCACATTACTCTAGTTACTCAGTACACCTTTCAACTGTCTTGAAGAACTTTTTTTGCTATTTCTACTCAAATTCAGTAAAACTCTATCATCACGTTGTGAAGAAATCCATTTATTCCGACATCGTACAACTCTGTTCGGTGCTCCATTTCCATAAAAATTGATGTTTTTTTCTTTATCCTTAAGACAGTTTTTCGAAACAAAGAAAGTCTACTGGCAATTTCAGCTTGGATCAAGTTATAATTTTGCAAGAGAACCAGAATCTGGCCACATTTTCTTGGAGAAAATTCGTTAAACAATGTTATTTCTAATTAAAATTCATAAAGATACAACTAAATGTAAATATATTTCTTAAAGGTGCGCAAAAACATACATAAAACATTGTAAAGCACATTAAACTCCTTTTAAAAATTCAAAACGTTTTCATCCGAACTCACTAGGTCATCATCAGTGAAAAACTATCAGTTAAGTTGAGTTGTTGCCTCTTCACGTTTTCTAGCTTGCCCGGAAGAAACCATTTTACTTCAAGGGTGTGGAATATAATGTGGGATGGGAAAACGCGAAGAGGCAACAACTCAACTTAACTATTAGTTTTTCACTGATGGTGGCCGAGTGAGTTCGGTTGAAAACGCTTTGAATTTTTAAAAGGACTTTAATGTGCTTTTAAATGTTTTATGTATGTTTTTACGCACCTTAAATCAATATATTTACATTTAGTTGTATCTTTATGAATGTTAATTATTTAACAAAGTGAATTTGCACTGAAATTTTAACTTTTTATTTAATGTTATTTCTGAGATAAAAACCTTTATTTAATACAAAAAAGATCAGAGAAACATTTAAAACTCTAAAATTATTAATTAGAAGTGATATTATTTGGTTTGTAATGGGCAAGCAAACCATGTAAGCAGAACAAAATTTTTGGATTTTGCAATGATTAGTGTTGCCATGCACCTACAGAAAGTATAAACAAAACAATCGCAAAATATCTTATTTATATTGAACTCAATACTCATTGTAATCCTTTGAATAGCTTATTACAACCCTAACATGGTTTATTTTTATATAATCATCTTAGAAACAAGTTTTTGGGAATGGTTTTCGAATGGGGCTAATAATTTAGCCAATACTGTACACATCACTGTTACCCACTCTCCTTTATTTTAGAAGAAAGGAGGGGGGGGTGCTACTGAGTTACTGAGTATTATCCACTGAAATTCACAAGAATGACTACAAAACAGCACAATTTCATCCTAACTCTGTATCGTATTAAATACGCTATTAGTATTTTTTGTCCGATCAATAGTCTGTTCTTTGTGTACATTTGAAAATAGTTCTTGTCCATTAAATCTGCGGAAAACGTTTGAATAATTATGTGGATAAATTCGGAATTCAAGCTTTACCGGTTCATGGCTTCCATATTATTAGAAATATTTTAGATTAACCTGATAATGTAGCCAGGATAAGTCTTACAAATCAAGGGTATGGAATAAGATTGTCCAGCCGCTAGTGAGCAAGTGATGTGTAACAATGCAATCTTTAGTAGAATTATTGCTATCTAACAACTCCCATGTTTATATAGTAATTCAAGAAATTCTCGTAATATTGAAACAAAATTCTACAATGTATTGCAAATTCACTTTTTTCAGCTACAGTCAAAATACATTTTTAATAAACTGAAATCAGTTGAGATTTCGGATATTTAATCTGCGTAAATTTTCATGTGACCGAGAAATGAAAAAAAAATCCTTTAAAACGGTTCATGATTACGATTGAAATATGAGAGTTTCAGTTTCAGCTGTCTGGAGTGAAATCAACTAAGATCATGAAATCAACCCCGTTAACCTATAAAAATATATTTTTTGAATAATATAGTTGTCTGGTACAGGTGGAAGACCCCTTTCATTAACCCCTTGAAGGGCACCAGTATATTATATATACCACTTAATTTTAATCTAAAAATGTCACAATGACACCAGAATTTTATAATCAAATTTTGAATTTATAAGATACATGAGGAAAAACTTTTACTTTATTTTAAAAGAAATTCGTTCGTGAATCCTGGTGTCAATCAATCATTTGAATATTTTAGCTACAAGAGTATTTTGCCCCTAAAAGGGTTAATATTTGCGTTACTTACATTATACTATTAATTTGCTATTTTTAATTAATATATTACTTTGCTATTATAAACTCTTTCAATTTCATTTCACCACTTCTCAAAACATACACTGTTAAAAATTTGCAGTAAACTGCTCTGACCTGTATTCTGACCAATAAGAACATTTCATAATATGGTAAAGTAGCCATTATTTATAAAAACGATTGAATGACTGTTCAGTTTACTGTCTATTTTTAACATTGTATATTAACTAGTATGCTGTGGCCATCGCAATACTTTCTTCTATGTTATTTAGTTATATTAATTTAAATAGAAGCGTTAAACATCAGCAATTACGAGGTAGAGTGAATAGCTCTGAATTTAAAAAGGAGTTGCAGGTCTAATTGAATACCTAGTTTGACAAAATTCTATCCAATAGATTCAGAGATATAGCTATTATATAAATCATGAAAAATACAGAACAGCAATGCAACCCCTAGGAGATATATACATCAAAACCTCATTGAAGATGATTGTCAAGATTTATCTGAATAAGAAATTTGATGAAATTCCATTGCATAGATGTTGAGATATATCTGACGACAATCGTGCAAAACTAAGCATAGTTAGGTGAAAAACAACATAGCCTAATAAGCATCTAGTGATGTCCAGGACTAAAATAATATGCAGGTTTTTGAAATTCTATGGTTTAGTTCTTGAGATACAGCTACTACATGAATCGTAACAATGCAGCAGAGTAGTGCCATTTGATGCGCTATATCGCCCATAAAATTACCCAAACCTAATCAGCAGTAGCTCATGTCAAGGTCTAACAAAATGTGATAATATGAGTTTCATGAAATTCCTTGCACTTATTCTTGATATAGAGTGGCTAAAAACATTGTGTCACATAGACTAACAGTCCTTTTAAAAAAACCAAACAGTTCACAGACAGACAGACCTTTTAAAAAATAGTGAAATATTGTTGAGTATATACGAAAAAATATAAATTCATAAAATACCGAAGTAGAAAGTTTATGGGATTCCAATATTTTCATTTTATGTATATAGAAATAAAAGGAAAAAATATTTAAAGATATAAAAAATTAAACCCTGATATGAATGCTTGTGTTTTCGTAAACTGACAGAAATCGAAGGGTTAGAAATATTGTTTTGAAATGAGATTATTTGTTTTGTCTATGATTGATTCCTTTCACATTTCTTTTAGATAAATGTATTGTGCAAACTTCACTCATCCTTATACTTTTTTCTTTCAAATTTTGAAACAATCGATATGCACAAGAAAGCCAAATTTTCTACTTTGTTAAAAGCATTTAATATGACCATATATAATATTTTCAAGTTGACAAACATTAAGAGCGAATTTTTAAAAAAATGTAACGCATTAGCAGTACTTTAAAAAGTTGTAAGTTTGAAGAGGAAAAACTGCAACTGATTCTAATTTTTTAGAACTGCTGCTTAAAAAGAATAGTAGTAGACAGGAAAATATCGAATTGTTTTTTTCTTCATAATAAATTCTCTAAAATGTCACAAGACAAATATAAATTTAAGATAAACTTATTATGATGAAAGTCAGCTATACACATACATATACAGAGTAGTTCATAATTAACTCAGGAAGGTTTCTTTTCATAATTTTATAACAGCTTTTAAATAAACTTTTGCAATTTGGTAAAATTAATATCACAATAATATTCAGAATGCACGACTTCGTATACTGGCAAATAAATATTCGTATACTGGTTATTGTTAAAATTTACAGCATGAATTACTTTTGATAAATTAGACGATATTTATTAAAATCGATATTATAGTTTCAGAAAAATGATAGAACGTCTTGCCTACGTACAATCCTAAAACAAGTGGGTAAGTGTGATCGAAGACAGCACAAAGGGTTTCGTTTAATATTCCTTTCAAAACACTTTATCCTTTTTTAAATAAATCCAAATAAATTTCATTTAGCAACAAACAAAAGTCACGTTTCTTATAAAGTAAAAATTTACCGGTCTATTTTTCTCAAATACCGGTCAATATTTTCTTTTTGAACATCTGAACCGGCCCTATACCGGGCGCAGCCCGCTATTATATTCTGTCTTAATAATATCTGTCATGTGGACTAAATGTGATATTAAAAAAAATAGTTTATATAAAATAGATATTTAAACCTATTGCGTAAACCTCTGTAATCCAGGCACTACTGCCAAATTGCGTATTTTAGAAAGTGAGACTTTTTGTGACAGTTCTTTAAAAGTATCTACATTGATTTTAAACTATATTGTGGCTAGCAAACACCCATGTTTGGAGTTAACCTTGCCCACAGATTACATAAGATTAGTTATTTCATATTTTACTAGCTGTTACCCGTGACAACGTTCACATAACATTAAAAGAAAAATAAATGCATTAATTAAGGAAAACGTTTCACCCGCGATAATTAAAAACATATGTAACTCTTTATAACGAACTCCATTTTTTCGGATATCTGAACAGGCCCGCTATTATAGTCTGTCATAATAATATCTGTCATGTCGACTAAATGCGATATTTAAAAAATAATAATTTCAAAATTAAACATGTTGTACACTAGGGTGGAGCGCTCGCCTATCGATTTTTTTTTTCCAAATCAAAATGGGACGGTGTGGGAAAGTTGCTCTATCATATCCTTATTCTGAATATAAAACATCTTTAAAAATTTTTAATATTAAATACTGACCCAAGGTCATTGAATATTGAGAAAAAACGTAAAAGCGCTCGCCTATGAATTTTTTTTCACCAAATCAAAATGGGGCGGTGTGGAACATTTGCTCTGTCATATCCTCATTCTAAATATAAAATATATTTGAAAAATATTAATATTAAATACTGCCCCGAGGTAATGGAATGTTGAGAAAAAACGTAAAAGTTGTACATTTTTCCATTTTTTCCTCAAATATACAAATTATTAATAATAATTTAATTTAAAAGGATGATCATCGAATTATTATTATTATTATTATTATATATTTATAGAAAAATTATGTAATATTTATATCAAATTCGCTTTTATTATACTAACTCAGCGACTATACTTTTTTTAAATATATGAAATTTGGGTAATTGTAATTGTTTTATATTTTTTACTTAACCTATGTAAGAAAAAAATAATTTCTAATTATTTTTAAAGAACTATTGTAATAACGTAAAAATAATTTACTATTACAATTTACAAGCAATGAAGTTTCCATTTTATAGTAGTCCATACTGTTTTTTGGTTTCAAAAACTGTCATTTTTTCCGAGACTCCAGACAAGTTTTAATGAACTCATCACGTCTCAAAGGACCACAAACAGCTGAAGAATCCTACGTAACAAGTTTCACACATCTTTCAGTGGCTTGATTGTGACAAGGGAATAGTTTAATCTTAGGTAAGATGTCTTTATCTATTGACTTTGGATTTAGGATGCATTTTTTAAGAATATTATGATCTAATTACTTAGTTAATGGTGGTTCTATCACGGTCACATCAGCCCAAGTTATAAAATCGATATTGTCTTTGGCTTCAAAATTGATCTTGAACGTAACTCTAACTTAAACGTAAAGAATTTCTTGACTTCCGAGATTTTATTATTCTACGCAGTGCCAACACTCTTACGTAGTCCTTATCGTCAGCCAAAATTGCAATCAAAATATTTTCCGGATGACAAAAATAACCATTTCGTTGAATTACGGGATCTATTATTGTTTGTAATTCCTTTGGTAAATATCATGATAACATAACTGTTTGATGCAAATGCATCCTCCGTAAATGTATGAAGGCTTAGTTTTAATCTGAAACCATATAGTTGAATAAACTTTTAGTATAAAATTTGTCAGAATTAACGAATTTTCAGACGGTTCACTTGAAGAAACGTATAGCCTAAGAATTTTATTTGCCACTGTAAGCCCCCTAGAATGCACAATTTTACCAGGATTTATTTTATACAATTTTTTGGGACACAATCCCGAAGAAATTGTTTCACATATCTCAAGCAAATAGAGTTGATCCGTGCTTAAATCCTTTTTATTAGTAATTTCTAGCAAAGCACAGCTTATTCTGTTATAATGTACAAGAGAAATAAGTTCACAATCTTTTAGAGGTTTGCCAATAGATCCTGTAAAACTGTGAGGCCCATTTGTTGTACCGACAAGATGCTAGAGCAAATGGCTCAAGATAAGCTTATTGGCATGTATTTGGCAAATAAGCCATTGAAGTGGTTTTTCTTATTTTTCTTCTAGAAATCGCATGACACCTTCTTTGTAACCCGTGTTAACTGTAGTGCCGTCACAGCCAATTGCAACAAGCTTACTGGTATCAATATTTTTTGTAGTTATTTTTTTGTTTATTTCTTCACTTAAAATTAAAGCCTTTCCTGATTGTAACGAAAGGTGCCCCAAATACTCAGAACCTGGTTCCTTTATTAAGCTTATAATGCTTGTAAATTGTAATAATAAATTATATTTTTTTGCTATTCTTCATCTTCAAGTATAATTTTTAAAAATATATTCTTACGAAGTATAAAATATAACACAATTTTGTTGTTTTGATTATGCTTTACAATTACCCAATTTTATACATTTTTCAAAATTTTGAAGTCATTAGGGCAGTATAAGACACTTGGATTTGATATAAATATTACATAGTTTCACTATAAGCGTATAAAAATAATAATTTATGAAGAATATTTTTAAAATTAATTTAATATTAATAATATTTGTGCATTTTATATGTTTGACAAGAAAATGGGAAAATGTACAACTTTTACAATTTTTCTCAATTTTCAATGACCTCGGGGCAGTATTTAATATTCATATTTTTCAAAGATATTTTATATTCAGAATGAGGATCTGATATAGCAATTTTCCCACACCGTCCAATTCTGATTTGAAGTTTAAAAAAATTTCGCTCCACCCTATTATACACCTTCAAAATGTTAAAATATGCGAATATTTCCACAATCGGGTTTTTATCATGATTCAATACATTCCTCAAATTCATATATTTACTATTCTCTATTACTCATATTGATACTCGCTTTGTATTATTCTCAAACGTTTGATAAATCCGTTAAACTTCCAGTATGACGTCAGATTATTTTTTTTAATTCTCTATTGACGTGATATTAATCTGTTTTCTGTACATACACATACTCATACTCCTTGTATTATTGAGAAATCTTGGAAAATTTCCGTTTTATTACCGATATGACGTTCTATTAATCTTTTTTTTTCAATTGATGAAACTTTTTATTTCATTTTCATTTTTCACGTGTAAATCTTTCAATCGAAAAATAATTATTGTAGAAAGAATTTTATTGTAGATTTTTAATTTTTGGCAACTGCTATAACGAAAAATGTTAAAATTTAATAGGAAAAGGCTGTTAGAATTTTGGTTTTTTATTTCTATTTATTAAAATAATAATTTTTTTTTCAAATTTTAATATTTTGCTCTACTTAGTAGTTATTTAGCTATAACTACACAAATTTTCATACCTGTAAATTATATAATTTCTGATAATGGCTCTGTGACGGATAGACAACGGATCAAGAGTAATAGGATTTCGTGAGATGAACGAAACCCTAAAAGAAGCACTAATCCATATTATTTTACCGCCAAATTATCACAGATAGTTGAGAGAGGGGTTTATGTATCAGAACGCAAATTTTTCCCTATTCACATGACCTTTTTTCGATTGGGAGTTTTTTCCACTTTCCGCATATGAATGCTAATTTTAAAATGAGGATTGTCTACATATTAAAAATAGTTCAAACTTTAATTTTTCTTCAAATAGTAACATTTTTTTCGATATTTTACTTCAGTTCCTGGGATTATAGTGCGCGGAAAAGGGAATAGTTTTACTTAAATTGCTATGAGTATAGAATAGTTCAACTGTTTTAGAACGCTAATGTTAAATTCATGTAACAAGCTTTAATTTATATCGTCCGAAAACAAACATACGATTAATTATTTATTTTTATTTTAATGAGGTAAAATGAACATATTCAAAAATATTCCAGTCATTTTTTTCGATTCAGAAAAATATTTTTCAATATGATAATTATTAATATACTAGAAATATGGAGTATGTCTACATAATTTTTTCACAGAGCTATTCACAATCGTGAACAGCATGAGTGTGTAAGTTTACAGCTGATACGAATCATTTGTTTTCTCGATATAAATAAATTTCAAATTTCGTTAGCTCTAGAGTGTAGTGTCTCCTATTATAAAACAGCCACTACAAAAAAAAATCTTAAGAGTTAAAAAATCTTGATTCGTTGTTTTTCTCGCTGTACATTTCCATATGGAATGGATATGTAGTTCATGAAATTTGTTTTATTCCTTTTTTTTTGTGTCCTAAAATTATAAAACATTTTATTTTCTCTCTCTTTGCAATTTTTGTTTCTTTTTTTCACTCTTTCATTTAACCGTTGTCTAGCAATTGTATTTCCCACCATATAAAAAATAAACATATATCATGGAAATTGCACTGTTTGGCACAATATATTATTGGTAAAATAACTTATTTTGGGGGGATTTTAGTATGCTTTTTCGATTGAAATATATGATGATTTATTCGGGTAAGAGCTTGTAAATCCTGTGTAAGGGTCAACAAACGAGTTTACTCCAAACGAAACTTGTTAAATGTTGTATCTCTAATTTAGATTTGTCTTCTAAGATGAGTTTGCATTTGTAAAAGTATCTTTGTTAAATGGAATTTTATCCAATTTCTATAATAGATGTAGATATTTTGTGGTTGAAAGGTGAGTGGGTATTATTTTAAGAATAGGATACACATTTTCTGTACAGTGAGATATTTATATGATTATCTATACAGTGTAAAAGACAATATTACAGATAGCCCATTTACGAGAAATTACGAACATAAAATTAAAATCTCAACGAAGAGCTTGACACCTCCTGAAGAAATCTACCTTTCTACCTAAAAAATTACAAAAGTAATTAGTTTCAGAATAGCAGTTCAAAAATCAACAATGTTTAATATGAAATCTCTAAAAGTAAATTTTTTGAAGCTTCGAGAAATCTTATATGCTTATAAATGTACATATAAACGATTAAAATTAAATTGCGGATTGTAGGATGTTAAATATTTTGCAAAATGATATTACAAACAATAACATCCAGAACTGTCGTTGAGACCCTTGATATGCAGAATTACTCGTTTTATTTAAAACGTTGTGAAATTTTAATTAATCAAGCAATATGCACTTTATATAGCTATAAAACTATTTTGTTCTTTTGAAATGAACCAACGCTATAATCATGAACATTCTACTTGAACATTACAAGATGAAACGAAATTAAATTTCATGTACTACATTTAACAAAAACGATCAAAACAAAAAGTTATGAAAACATCAGCTGACTTTTCTGGCAACTAGGGTGCGTTTTGAGTTTTCGAAGTAGTACAACGAGCCTCAAATGGTGTCCTTAGTAAACGATTACAAGAAAAATACCGTATTATTCTTCAAAAAATATATCAATTGAAATGATTTGCAGTTGTACAATATTTTTCATTGAAGTTGCGAAATGTGATCACAGTGGTTACTACGTTACACTGGCAAAACTTAGCAGCAAACTGTCCAGTCATTTGACCGTTTTTATAGAAAACATCTGAGAAAATCCATACAAATCTATGTTTTCATTGGATTCACGTTAGGCTTTAAATCTCCAAATCTGTAACTTCCTAAATTTTAAATTTCAAATGATTTTTTATAAAATATATTTTATGGTACTGAGGTCCTTTAAAAAATCCAAATCTAAATAAATGTCTTACCTTACAATTCAATATATTTGTTATCTGACGTATTACTATATTTAAATTATCTGAAATGAATAACATACAAATAGATATTGATTGATTTGTTGGACTAAAATATCTGAAGAAAAGTTCAAAATCGAGAGAAAACATATTAGATATTTCACTGACAATTTTTTTTTTTTTGAATCCCCAAGATGAAATTTGTGAAATACAGTAGCGCCAAATTGAATACCTGACAAAGACGTTCACAAAATTTAAGATTGCTTACATGTATTTTTGGCGGTATGTATTGTGCAACAAAGAGAATCCAAATAAACAAAGTGTCCTCAAAGTAAGTTTTTTGGCTGTGGTTTTGGAAACTTTTAAAGTAGTTTGTGATGAAATTCTCATAGGAATAAAAGCTAAAATGTTCGTTTACCACATCACTTGAAAATATATCTCAATTTTTTTTACGTCAAGACTAAAAGAAGAAACAATAGGCTTAAGTTGTTTGAAATGATAGCAATGAAAAAGCTTTTAAGAAGACTCTTTTATATCGGTATACAATACATTTTAAAATTTCGGTATTTTTGCTTTATGAAGTAAGATATCTGAAGGATTATCAAAGCGAAATTTCTGTTTTACGCATCACTAACAAACTTCAAATGTCGAAGACTAAGTGATTTATTCAGTTTCTTTATGAAAAATAAAGTAAATTCAAACTTTGCAAAATTTTATGTAGGAAGAGAATTCCGTACATAAGAAGCGAAATTTCAGTTAAACATCAGCTATATGTCAAAAAAACTTTTATGTTTTGAGTAACATAAAAAATAACTATGATCAAAATGTATTGCTATACACATCAAGTAATTTTTGAAATAATTTAAACACACTTGTCATGTCAATTGTTTGGATTACAATATTTTAAAATTCATACATATTTCAATACATATGTATAATCTTCTCACGATTTACAATATTAATCAGCCTGATATAGAGTGAGAAATCAGATTAATCACATGTCCTAAATCCTTCAATTTCAGATTACTTAATACCAGATAGGAAAATATATTTAATGTTTAATGAAATAATTTCAAATTTCTGGAATTTAGACATTTATAGTAAAATTGAAATAGATTTGTATACATTTGTAGATAATCAGGCTTAATGCGGCTTCTAAAACTGACATGAAAAAAGTGTAAAAATAAAAATAAAAAAGTCAATTATATAAGCTTTTTAATTAATTAATTTATTTCTTACATTAAAATCATCTCATTGTTTAACTAAGCTTTCAAGAAAATTCCCACTCGTTATTTTAAAGTTAATATCTCATTGAAATATGCAGGTAAATATTGTTAAACAAGTTATTTTCATTTACAATTGTCATAAGCATTATCATTTCAAAATATATTTTCATTGAAATACAATTTACAAATTTTTATTTTTGAGGTGAAACAGAAACATATTTAAATTAAAATGCTTTATGCCGTAACTATTCATTTTGTAATTAAATTAAAATAAAACCGTTTAAAAAATTGACGCATTTCGTATTATCTGTTTATTAAGAAAATGTTTCACATTTTGAAATTTGTTTGTCAGATTACAAAATTAACAAAAATAAAAATGATTGCAAAAAATGATAAAGAAATTTAGAAAGAAAATGTAGAAAAACCTTTTGTTTTTGTAAAGCAAATTTGCGTGCACTTACTCTCAATCGATTATTACGAATACGCGCTCATACCAGTAAATTATTTCTTTACGTAAAGAATTTAAACCTCGAGTATTTATTTTATAAAGTATGTTTAATATAGAAGCAGACTATATTAATTATATTAATATTAATAATATTATTCCTCTAAACAAATAATATAAAATACTTTAAAATATTTTTGTCCATTAAAAATAGTTTTTATACGTGTACATACATGTACATGTGATGTGCTGCAGCTCTTGCTTCAGCGATTCTCCAGGATTGTGCACGTGCAGCAAATACAGCACGTACAGAAAACATAATGTTCCCGTACCAGTTATAGATAGAAGCAAGGTAAGGCGTGAACGCCAATCGGATCGTTCGTCTCAACGTAAAGAACATCAAACTTAAACAGAAGTCAGAGCTTTACATTTTGACTCCCAAAAAGATAACACAATGTTTATAGAAAAGAGAAGTGATAAACATGCGTATCGCAGAATTATGAAAGAAGAAGATTTTAATGTCTTAGAACAGCCTGGATCCAAATATTTGGGGCGCATAACCTCCTCATCTGGAGCATCAAAATATATATTTAAATGGATATGGAAATTTTTAGACGATGGAAATTTGAGTCGTCTAGCCTCTCATGCTTGTGTTGTGATGGGTGTGAATACGGGGAAGCATAATAAAGTAAATCGCCGAATTGAAGTGAAGCTTGCAAGACTATTACAATGGATCATATGCCAGCTCCATTCCAATGAATCGCCTCTGCTTCATTTGTTAGGGAAGATCAAAAGAAAAACTTCTGACACACATATTTTCGAAGGACCAATGGGAAAATCCTCGTACACGTGCCATACACTCCCTATGGCCGTTTTTGAACCCATATAGCGTAATTTAGAAAACATATTTCCTGAAATCGATAAAACGGCGCTCAGCACAGACCAGAAATACCTGCTGAACATTTGCAAAGCCATTTCATCAGGATATTGCTCAAAAGAACTAGCGAATAGGACCGCAGAAAAAATGTCCCACCAACGATGGCTCACAACGGCGAATAGAATTTTTCGCCTTTATATAAGCAGTGACTGCGCGTTAGAGTCTATATTTTCACTCACAAATTATGTGATCTATGTTTATGCCCCAGGATGGTTTACCATCAAATGTAATCCACACCTAAAGAATGGATCTAAAACCTTATGGTAAACAACTTCGCTACTAAACAACACAGAAAACGGCGTAAAACAAACAGTTAAAAAAGTTATTCAGGACAATGTTTACTTTCACACTCAGAGCAAATTCTAATTGTAGTGCTCTCTGATGATCACCATCACATTAAACAACTAGCTGCTCATCACATAATAAATGCAAGAGGTAGAATACATGATGGTATACGTAAATTTGAAATACTAACAATCAACTTTGAAGCAGATGATTATATAAATCTAATTGATTGGAAAACTATTGCGATAACAGAACCCCTAATTAATATGCATTTATCGGATGCAATTTTGTTGAATATAATAGACAGATGTATAGATTACATTAATAACATCCCCAATTAGTTACTTTGTATGCTTTCTCATGCTCCAGCAGTAGAAAAATAAGTGAAGGAGGTCTCAGCAGCAGCATTCGAAGTCTGTGGATACGAAATAAGAGATGAATGCACCAAGACAAGGGTGATACATAGAAAACTCGCATCAGTTTTTGATAAAAAATCACACACACAATTCAATGTATCAATAAAACATTGGGCTCATGTATCAATAAAACATGGTAGAATGATTGAGAGGGGTACGGGTGAGACATGATATGCACCCACCTCCATGTGGTATGCCTTGGGTAGTTGTACAAGCAACTGGCGAAGAGCTGCATTCAAAACAACGATTCATTGTATACTGTACTAGAATGTCAACGCCCCTTTTTTTACCGAAAGTTATCAGTTTTGCTCCAGTTATACAGAATAAAGATATCGTTTTATCGTTTCAACATTTTAAATGCTTATTATTAAAGGTTCAAATGATACTTTTAAATCATAACCAGTTCTACAGAATTTTTAATTTTTTTTTGAAAAATTGTTAAATTTCACCCAAAATTTCGACATTTGGACCAAAAACGCAGACCCAAGCAATTTTTTCAGCGGTAAAATTGCAGAGAGTTGATTTACTAGTACGAAGGCAACTTTTGGCCCCCTACCGTTTTTGTAAAAAAAAAAAAAAAAAACTTTTTTTCGCTTCACCCTAATACTAATAAATTAAATAATAAATTAAATAATAAATTAATTAATAAATTAAAATAATAAATAATTAATACTAAATGAATAATACTAAATAAATTAATAATTAATAATTAATATACTAATAATTAATACTAGATAAATTAAATAATAAATTAAACTAAGAAATATATATAAATTATGTTTTTAAGCAAGCAGAAGATCATTCAATTCAGTTAATAAATAGATATGGGAAAAGACTCATGCATAAGAACATTTAATAAATTAAATCAACTTATTATTATTTTTAATTTTTGATAGAGTTGATGTTTGATATTCAAAAAAAAGTTAAATGGTAACACTAATTTAACAGGTAAATTTAAAATGGTTTTCATCACTTTATTATTAAAATCTGCTTTCAACTTTCGTAACTGAATGCTAATTTTGGAAACATTTACTATATTTTCTAAAGATAAAGGGTCACAGCTATATATTTGAAAAAAAATATATATATATCAATACTAAATTTTAATACACTTGAAAATATTTTCTAGCGATAAATTATAATATGTTTTTTCATTGAATGACTTTATGTATCATCCATCTTCCTTCCCGATTTTTGTTATATTTGTAAAGCAATGAGCCCCACGGAAGTCTACTTAATATATGGATTAATTTCTGTATACAGTCCCTGGCCAAATTATTAGACGCAGTTGTTTTTATTATAATTTATTAAATATCTGGAAAGATACATGAGGAATTATCCTGAAACTTCAGGAGTGTAAACAACATGATAAACGTCATATATTTCCGAGAAGATTTTTTCCCGAAACCCCATAAGAGGCCGTCAACAAATTGAAGAAAAACAAATATCTTTTGGATAACCCTGTAAAAACTAATATTGCAAAAATCATTCAAACTGTAGATTATGATTAGGTGGTTTATTGTAATACTTTGGGTTCATTTTTATGAAGATAGCATGTATACTCGAAGAGAAATTCACGTTTTTATAAAAACAGTTCCAAATTTTACCAAGTTTTTTTCTTATACTTTGCAGAGTTTTTAATATAAAAACAAGTTATTTTCAGAAAATATGACAAACAAAATTATACACAATACCCTGCAATCAGAATTAAAAAATAATAAAAATTGTATGAAAAATGAGCAGGTTTACTAAATATTGTTTCACTGCGCATGCGCGAATTCAATCAAAATATACTGTGCATAATATATCAGCTAAATGTATAGACCAACTTTTATGAAAATCTCAAAAACATAGCTTGAAAATTCTGATAGTAATCGTCGATAGAATAAGCTCGAATTTCGCTGTTCCCAAAAGGAAGAAAAAAGATGAGGGGTTGTATCAATTATAGAATGAGAGACACTTCATTCTTATTATGTCAATTTTCATAAGCTAATATATTTGGATACAGCCCCTCGAGTATACACGCTATCTTCATAAAAATGAACCCAAATTATTACAATAAGTCAATTAATCATAATCTAAAGTTTGAATGCTTTTTGCAATATTAGTTTTTACAGGGTTATCCAAAACATATTAGTTTTTCTTTAATTTGTTGACGGCCCCTTATGGGGTTTCGGGAAAAAATCTTCGCGAAAATATATGACGTTTATCATGTTGTTTACACTCCTGAAGTTTCAGGATAATTCCTCATGTATATCTTTCCAGATATTTAATAAATTATAATAAAAACAACTGCGTCTAATAATTTGGCCAGGGACTGTATATTGATTGAATATACGGTCATTTTCACTGTGCAGTTATACAGAGTGCAACAATTGTGCAGTTTCAATTTTTACGTGTATTAAGAAATGAATTTTGGAAAAGCCGACATGTTACTGTTTTTTAAAGAATGCCCGTTTATTTTTTTCTCTGTTACAGGAGGTAAATTATGCGCCAATTGGAGAAACTTTCGTCCATTTTCTCTTCGTTATGAGAAAGAAAATGTCCGTTATTTGAAGAAACGTCAGTTTAAAAATAAAATATACAGGGTGGGCCAAACGTCACGCATCATAGGAATTTTTAAATTTTTTAACTTCAAATACGTTTAATTTGGTTTTTTAATTTTTTTTAAATTTGTAGGTGAAATTTCTGACTACTGAAGAGCGTGTAGAGTTTGCTGTATGGGGTTACCTTAAATCGAAAGTTTACAGTGAGAAGATCAGGGATAAAAACCATTTGCGTGAGTGAATTGCTGCTGAGTGCTATCCCATAACGCCAATCTTAGTGGCCCACATTCTGGGGAACATGAACGATCGCCTGCAGTTGTGTTTTGACAACGGAGGCAATCATATTGAGAGCATATTGTAACAATACATGTTTTTCTATGATGCGGGACTTTATTACTATATATACATAAAATAAATTTAAATCTCGTGGAGCTGCCATCTATGGATTATTACGATGTATTTATTATGTAATACATTTTAAGTATAATTTCTGCCTGAGCTTGGTGATGATCCAGTTACCTAACTGACTTGAGTTCAGTATCATAACCAATAGATCAGCGGTCGTTTGCTGGTAGAAGAGTTTGAAATGACGACAGGAATTTTCTTCAAAGAGGAGTTTGGGGCGTAAAAAAGTTGGGGTTCAGAAAGCTGGAAATTTTTAAGTTAATTCCGGTAAGATTGCGTCGTTATAAGATGTCAGTTGGGATTTCAATATTTCAGCGTTAATAGAGGATAAAAACGTAACTTATACATATTTTGAATTTGATTGTCAGATGTAAAATTTATATTATATTTTTAATTAAATTCAAGAAGAAATGTTTGCTTATTTGAGTAAAATCGATTTTCTTTTCCAACTATTATATATTTTTTAAAAGCGTTCGTTTATAATATTTTTTAAGTGCGGATAATTTTTTTATATCTTTACAAAATACATTTCTAATAATTTTAAATCAATGTGAAAATTAACTCTTATTGTTTTAAATTCGAAAGCACTACTTTTGTTTTTCTTCTTTTAAATAAAATATCAATTTAAATTATTGAATTTTTAGTTTTTCCTTTTTAAAATAAATTCAAACTTTAGTATTAATACAGTTAATACGTATGCGGGCAGGGAGTAACGGAATTTCCCCCTCTTTTTTAAATGTTCGCGATGACTTCACGGTAAAATCTTGTTTTCTAGGAGTAGGGAATTATTAGTTGAAAAAATATGAGGAATAATTTTGTATAAATACCAGATTTTCTGACATTGTGCATACATAGCATCATATTAATTAAATTCTCATATTTCAGCTGAGGGATATTAAACGCATCTGTGCAAGTTTAATATTATGTGGATCTTTCACCTATTCTTAGAGTCGAAAAATCTATTATAGAAAGATTAGCATGAAAATAACGAGTTTAAATATATATTTGTGACAAAGTTTCTTATTGATTATTAAGGTTTTTTTGACTTTGGCTCGTGAGTTTGCCGTATGTCCAAGGTCGAACTTTCGTAAACATACGTGGATTTTTAAATTTTTGGAATATGTTTTTAAAGTTTATGTTATATATGTTGTTATATTATTCTATAAGACATCCCCTGTTGAAACAGGAACTTGTTACAATTTTTTTACAAGATACGCCAAAGAATTCCGTTAGAATGAAATCCCTATTGTATAAGGATTACTTTTTCCATTATATATTCATGCTGTTACACTACTTCAACCATAATGAAATTGATGCTTTCTATAGGATATGGTTAGCAAAGCGTTTATAGTTCCTTTACAGGGACACTCAAAATAAGCGTCATCGTCTATGGGCGCGTAAATACTGATTTAAAGTATGTTTATACTTTTCAGCTGAACTACATTTAATATACTAAAATACAGAATATATGTAACGTTATAGTATAATTAAATTTATATACTGGTCTTCGTAAAATAATTGGGCACATTGCGATTCAGGTATGGTGATTATCAGAAGTAGGCTTTAAGACATGTTATGAGTTTTATAGCTGAAGTCGCGTTAAAATATTTTGGAAGTGTTTGAAAGTGTTTCATAGTAGATACGTGACGCATGTTTTTTTATTTCTTGTTCTTTTCCGTCGCAAAGACACAAAAAATTGTAAAAAGTAAGAAAACCTAATAAAATATTAAATCATTAGACATTACAATTGAAAAAGTCTTATAAATATAATAATAATAACTAAAATCCCTCGCGTCAGGTCGGAATGTCGGAGCATTGAGTCACATAAAGTTAAAAGATAACATTTAAAAGAATATTTTATTTGTATGTTTAATGTTTAGTAGTATAAAAGAAAGTTTGCAACAATAGTTGTTGAATATTCATTTTCTAGTATTTATGATTGCTACTAAACGCAACATATGCTGCTCCAAGTCACAATTCCTTTACCCCTTTAAGACCTGACCTACACAATTGTGTAGGTGATCCTAAGAAAAAGAAAAACAATTTCCTCTTTTCCTGTGATTTAAAGCCAAGCCTGCACCACACAATTGTGTGGATACTCCTTGATGTAATCTGACAACGTAAATGCTTTTTCAATATATGATTCTATTAATTGGGTTAAAAACCAAGTTTTAATTTCTACCAAAACTCTTCAGGTCTTAAAGGGTTATGCCAGTGTCCACAGTAATTTTAGACAAAGTTATACCCTGGGATTTGTGTATGGTGACAGCGTATGCAACTGTTGAGTTCGTGAGCATCGGACTTTTTTTGTTTCTTAGATTTACATGTGTTTCTTAGATTTACAAAATAGATGTGACAGGGAAATGCCTTTCAGTTAGAAATGATCCATGATAATCATCAAAATCAACCAATACAGCCCCGGAGGCTGAAGTCTTGGGCCGTAGACAATAACTTTTACAGTACCTAGTGCATCATTTACCAATAACTCTCCTCTCCATAGATTAGTACGTAACATGACTCTGCATCCAATTGCTAAGAAAAGTTCAGTCTGATGTTCAAATATTTGATAATCCTCACTCACTCCATCTTGCTATTTGATTATTGTTGTCAGCTAATATTCTGGCCACTGGTCAGTTTGATTTATGAAAAAATTCTCGATCGTTGGATCATAGCTCCCTTTTTACGTGAAAAATTATACTTTTGTTATCACGATAGCGTACAAAATATTAATTGTATTGACACCAAAATTGAACCGTGAGTCGGTAATCCCAAAATACCTCAGGGATTAAAAATCAAAGTATTCGTCAACTCTAAACCACCATGTCCGATTTTCCAAAGGGATGACATATTGCGATTGTTTGAATTAATTATTAAAACATCAGCCCTATTTTTGAAACGTATGCATTTTAATCTCATTGTTGTACTCATCGTTATGACGTCACGGTTACTGACGCTACATTTGGGATTTATGATATAGATAGATTGACTTTTAGAAGTTTTATTCCTACGAACGTAAAGACCACGTTGAATGCGCGAAATGATAGGTAGCCAAATCACACCTCACATTATTTGTAACTTCGAAATTGGTGTAATTTAGGATGACTTTTATATTTTAAGAAAAGAAAAGAAATTGAATACGAATACGGAGATTACGAATTTAGGTAGTTCCGTAATTGCCACATGCCAACGGATAATAACCAAAGAAACCGGGATAAATATAATATCATGTATGTATTCGTATAATGCATCTTTGCATTAACATGTATATATAGCTATCAGGGTTTTGGCTCCAACATGTGCTGCTGCAATTAATGACTAGGGCAAAACAATTTACTCTGCATTAAATGTACCAACGTGTTTTAAATCGTTCGCTGATTTAGGACGTGAAGCAGCAACAAATCTACATCTCAGCTTCTATCTATTATTATTTCTCATTACAGACGAATGTTCAATGATCGGATGTCGTCTTATGGCTGTTCTTGACATAAAAGGCAACGAAGGTAAACCAGATAGCATTGAGCCTTTTTGAAGCTGATTTGTTTACCTCATTGGAGATATTAGGCAGCTACATCCTGTAAAAGACACCCCCTCCTTCCGTATATAAGAGCCATTTTACAAAAGACATTTTGACTTTCCACGGACAAACAGTGCTTAGGACTTTGGAAAAATGTTTCACCTTAACAAAGCCAATGAGACAAAGTGACGATCAGCAAAAACAGTTTCGATAGACTTTTGATTCGCTTTGCGTGGGCCACGTTACAGGAGACCAATACTCATTTCTTATGCAACTACGCAAAGTTATTCTTCCTCCGGCTGAACTTGAAATACTATAGTCCATAATGTCTCATTTAAAGTCTATAAAGTCCCATTTTAGGTCCATAGCAAAATGGAGTATTTCCGTTAATGTGGGTTGGGGATAGTGAGTAAATTATGAGATATGAGTATATATGATACGCCAAACAATTAGCCCATAAAGCATGAAATAAAAATAGCAATGGACATTTGATAGCCGTCCAATCCTGTATACAACCGCGACCTACGTTATACACGGCCAATGCATTATGTTTAAAACGTCACATGTATTGGATCACTTTTTCATGGCGATTGGTGCAAAAAGGGAGGCGCGTCGCTTTGTACCAATGGCCATGTAAAAATGATCCATTCCATGTGACGTTTTAAACGTCATGCACCGGCCGTATATAACGTAGGTCGCGATACAACACATTTCTAATGACGGCGGGAATGAACGTAGTATAGTTAATAGTGTTTTGTTACTAATAGTATATATATACAAATTTAAAAAACGATAAGAAAATTTAAAAGTATAGAATGTTTTCTAATTCATTTAAAACAAACGTCTTGTATGTTAACTGCCTACTATTTTAAACCGTATTATTTCGTTCATCTGGAAATAGATCCCGGTTTATGAGAACATTTTATCGAACATTTGTTTTCATATTCTAAGAAATTCAAAGGATTTGAGTGGTCAATTTTTTGTAGGTTTTGTTTAAAGAAATTATGTTTAATATATATTAATACTTCCGTTAAGTATAAATATATAAAAATACACTTCTTAAGATCACTATTTCGTCGTCGCAATTCCAGTCGTAAACACGTTCATTTTCGTTTTTCACTGAAGAAGTACAAAAAAAAAATTATTTGTTTTTAACACTTTTTATGTTGTTTATTTACACAAACACGGAATCAAAATAAACACCTCATTATTTATTGCTTGCAATTAGAATATATTGAATGTATCACATCGTTAACATAATTTTTACAAACTCGAACAAAGAATTTTATAAAAAATAATTAGTATTATATTTTCTATTAAAGGGTTATAGTTGTGATAATTAGAAAATAATGTGTTCAGTAGGAAAGAAAACATGTAAAACATTGAATTATTTCATCATTTATTGTTTGTAATTAGAAAATCATGAACTTATTAATACGTAGATAATTTGTATATTTAGTCTCTCATTATAAAAATGTAAACACACTTTTTGTTTCATTTGCTTCTTATGTTTCTTAAAGAAAACACATTTAACTAAATCTTACCACTGACTTTTTAAAAATAAAATTGAATCGTAAGACATTTAAAGAACATGTTATTAGTTTTTCTGTTGTCGCTTTCTTTTCGTTTCTTTTAAATTGAATATTTTACAAGCAGAAACTGCAACCTCAAAATGCAATATTTTTCTTACATTCTTTACACATGCAGATAAAAGCTACTATGAGAAGTGTATCCATTAACAAAACGCTTATGCAAATGACGCTCTTTCACCGTAAATGTATAAAAAAAATCACAGAAATAAAATCCACACTAAATGATTACATGAAAATTTAAAATGCTACAACGTTGTGAGTTCTAAACATGTAAATCCTTGTGAAAAACCCAATGTCTGGGTTATGCAAAATTTGCATACACAAATCAATTCCTGTAACAAAAATACTACTCGATTGTAAACTTTAGGGTGATGGTATTAAAAAATATTGGTAAAAAAGGGCCAAAATATTAACAAGTTTAAATTTTGAAGTATTTAATGTTGGAAAAAAGTATAACGTAGCGACAGCTTTTTTGGCTTATATGCAAATTATATCATTCTGCGCATGCTTCAAACCTTAAAGTTCTAGTTATTAAGCGTTTCGCAAGCATTGAAAGTTTGTTTTGCTGTTGATAAGAATCAGTATAAGAATTTTTCTGACGTAGAATGTGGCAAAGTTGTTGGCATTAAAACATGTGGAATGAGTAAGGCTTCTATTGCAAGATCTATATGTTGGTCAAAATGTGTTGTCAATAATTTTTTTTAAAGATATACTTTAAATTCTGGAAAAGCGCACAGGTTGATTTTGCTGATTTTCCAGACACCAAAAATCAGCTATATTTATATTGGCGTTTGAGAATAAGATCTCAAATAGTTAATGGTTTAAACTTATCATGTACCAGTCGAACTGTTCGCGCTGTTTTAAGTTCAGATGGAAGGGTAAGTACTCGTATGTAAAACTCAGACCTTGTCCACCTTTAACAAATCAGTATAAACTTGCTTGCGTGCAAATTACCAAAAAAATATGTCTAATTTGGAGATAAATGGAAAGAGGTTGTGTTTTCTGAAGAAACCACGTAATTTGGATGGGCTTTACGGGTTTAGGAAGTAGTAGCATGATATTCGAAATGTAAAGACTGACTTCTCTAAACACCAATTGGAAGTGAGGCTGTTATAATATGCGGAGGATTTGCAGCAGATGGAACCATGGCCACTGTCGTAATTGATTATAAAACGAATGGGGAATAGTATCAAGAACTATTGTGAGAATATTTGCTAACCGATGTACCACTTCTTACATCTGGAGAGTGGATATTTCAAAAAGACAATGCCAGTACAGATGTTTCTCAGTCAACAAAAGTGTGGATTGAAACCAGAGTTGGGCAAATTTGCAATCTGATTAATCTGTAATCTGATTACAATATAACTGCATGTAACAGATTATAATTTCAATTACATGTAATCATAATCTGAATTTGAAATTCAATTAGGATTTTAATTGTAATTATAAATGCTATGATTATGATTACACAGAGTTGGGAAAAATCTGATTAATCTGTAATCTGATTACAATATAATTGCATGTAACAGATTATAATTTCAATTACCTGTAATCGTAATCTGAATTTAAAATTTAATTAGGATTGTAATCATAACTATAATGCTATGATTATGATTATGGTGTAATTATAACTATAATTGAGAACTTATAGTTACAATTACGTGTAATTTCAATGGCACATTTTCAATATGTACCATAAAAGACAATTTTTATCAGACACAGTAGAAATTTGATACAAGAACGAAAAATCATGCATCCGACATCGATTATAAAACACTTTCTAGCATGAACAGAATATTATTCAGAAATTTTAAATTTTATTAATTAATACCCGCAACCCTAAATATGTACGATGAAAGACAGTTTTTATCACACACAATAAGACCGAAAAATTATGCAGCTGGCATAGATTATGAAACACTTTCCCACATAAACAGAATATAAATAAGAAAATTTAAATTGCTATTCCGCTGTAGAAATCGGGTTACCCGACCCAATACAAAACTACGTTTTAAGGTATTTTTAAGTAATTGCAAAATAATGATTAATTAAAACTAAAATATTAAAATATAACTCAAACATACAAAAATTAATTTTCCGTCAAAATAAAGCATAAAAATACAAGCAGAAATTCGATGAATTTGGATTTTAAATATAAAACTTTATTTTTTTCAACCATAAATACTGAATCACCTTGAATATATTCGTAATTGCAAAAAGTTTAAAATAAAAAATGCGCTGATAAAATAAGTCCTCGTGGGCTGCGTGGAAATCTAATGACGAACCCGATGGATGACTCTACTTTAAACTATTTTAATCAATTAGAGAATAATAAATAAATAAACATATATATTCCAATATTACCCAAACATGTGAAAAATTATTTTTCCATCAAAAGAATGCACGAAAACGTCAACAGAAATTCGATGAATTTCGATATTAAATATAAAACTTTTTTAAACTATAAACACTAGATTAATTTCAAGAAAAGATTATTAATTGCATACATGACAAAAAAAAGCCCTTCCTCCTCCTTTTAAACGATTCCTTTTACCATATGAAATTTGTATGTTCTGCGACAATTTGGATCCTAGTTATAAGTGTGTATGGTTATCGGGCCCTTATATTTACGCTATACTAATAGTTAGGGGCATCTGTTAAAAACACCAACAACGGTTCCCTCCCCTTTTTAAAGATTACGTTTACCATACAAAATATTAGTGTTCTACGATAATTACAGCTTAACTTATAATTGTTTTAATTTGCCAGCATCTTATACACTGTAAAAAATTTTCCTCAAGGTTCCGGGAAAAAGTGGTGGCATTAAGATGTCACGGCTTTTTCCTGTTACGTTACACAACATAGTAGTGAAACATTCCAATTTTCAACAATCAATATAATTTTTTTATTCAGTGTCTTATTTAAACAATTAATTTTTAAAGTTTCGCATTACAGATAAAATGAAAATTCAAATAATGAAAGCATAAAACGATTTAAATTAGCTACTTACTTTATCGGTTGATATCCAAACAAAGAATGGCGTTTGTTCAGGTTGCATTTGTCTCTAAGTACCTAGGCAGCTGTTTTTTATTCTTCTTTAGTTATCAAAATGGCTAATTTAACATAAAACATGAAGCACGCATGCGCAAAATGTAGTTTACGAAAAAGTTGAAACCTCTCAAAAATATTACACGAATTATTGCCGGAATTGACGTGGGAAATAAAGAAATTCGAATTCCGATAAAATATGTGAAAGGTTTTAGGATAATTTCCTGGAACGTTCCGAAATTTTTTTTACAGTGATTTTGACACACCAAAATATGCGAGGGCTTCTATAAAAAAAATCTATAGAGCACCCCACCCACCTTTTCTAACACCGTTACGTTTATCATACGATATTTGTGTTGGTGCCGTAATTTGGGTTTCGAGTTATATGTGTTTGTGATTATGGGGTCCTTATATTCGCACTGTAGTAAAATTCACGTGGTTTTGGATTTAAAAAAAATGCCTTCTGTAAAATTATGTCACTTTGTGGGACTGAAATGGCGCTGGGGCCCAGATGTCAGGCTTCTATTAAAAAAAAATCTATAGAGCACCCCACCCCCTTTTTCTAAAACTGTTACGTTTATCATACGATATTTGTGTTGGTGCCAATAATTTGGTTTCGAGTTATATGTGTTTGTGATTATGGGGTCCTTATATTCGCACTGTAATAAAATTCACGTGGTTTTGGATTTTTTAAAAAAAGACAATGTCTTCTGTAAAATTATGTCACTTTGTGCGACTGAAATGGCGCTGGGGCCCGGATGTCAGGATCGAAGTGCTGCGACTTAAACACAAGACCAAAGTGTCGGAACCGAAATGTCGTGCGACCACGGGATGGATTAATTTAATATTCCTTCATTATCAACATTGCATTCTCAATCGTTAGATTATCTATAAAAAATTAAATACATTATATTAATTAATTAAACCACAGAGATATTTAAGATCTATAGTTTAAGCATACTGTAAAATCGTTCTTTTGAGAGCGGTAAGTAGTTTTTAACAATTCATAATAGTTTAAAACTCATATATTTACTTTTTTGGGGGTAAAAACCATATAAGAAAAAAAACCGTATCTCTTTGTAAAATTATGGAGTATTCACAATAACGAACAGGCTGAAATCGGTATATCAGACTCAGTACAGAATTTGAAAACCCAATTGCAGTAAATACCATTAATAATCAAAAAAATATCCGATTTTTTTCTGAAGCTCTGCATAATATCAATAGATTTGTATATATACTACATAGCAGTATGCTAAAATTTAATTCGGTTATTAACACGGTTGAAAATTCCCATTCGGGAATTTCCGTCTATAAACGTCAGTGTACTGGAGAACTTTTGTGCAGTCCTGTATATGATTTATAGAATTTATACAAACTACGCAATATAGAAAAAATAGTTACATTCAAAAACGCGTGCAACAACTGAAAAAAAAAAACGTTTTTCTAGCAATTATTGTTCATAGTCAGTATTATAACCGAAATATTTGTGTTTCTCTGTAAATGAACGATGAATGCTATGTACTCCATAATCTGTATAGTAAACATCTTGTAATGTACCTCAGCGATATATATGAAATTCAATATGTTTGAAATACAGTAACATCATTAAAATACACCGCAAACGATTTTCCCTGATAGGCTGCAATGTAAAAGAATTCTTTTGAGTGGCTCTGTAAATTACATGCTACATACTTCATTTTCTATACCAATCACACCTCAGTAAACCTCAATAACATATATCAATTGCTTGGAAATCCGAGTATATTTACGCGCATTAGAATACTGATAGACAGACAAACTAAATTCATAAACACTTTTCAACTTTGTTGGAAAGTGTTAAAAATGCAATTAGAATTAGCTCGTAATAGATTGCAGTTTAATTTAAATACATTTTATAGAAGTTAATTAAGATTTAGTTGCATTACATTACACGTTAACCAAATTGTATTCTGAACAAACATAACTGACATTAACTTGTAACACATTGCAATTTAATCTAAATTATATTCTTAGAAATGTAATTACAATCCACCTATAATCCATTATAGATTAATTGGATTATACAATTAAAAACGTAATCGGAATCCTCCTATAATGCATTACAGATTAATTGGATTATACAATTAAAAACGTAATCGGAATGCACCTATAATCCATTACAGGTTAATTGGATTATACAACTAAAAACGTAATCGGAATCATCTTGTAATCCATCACAGGTTAATTGGATTATACAATTGAAAACTTAATCGGAATTGTCTTGTAATCTAATTACAAATTAATCTAATTACAGATTAATCTAATTATATTTTAAAAGAGAAAATGAGAATTGTCTTGTAATCCATTACACGGTAATCAGATTATGCGACAATCAGATTATATTCAAAATACTTTGTAATGCATTACATGATAATCGATTGCACAGTGAGGAGATTATAATGTATTTTAATCTGTAACTTGATTACTTTGTAATCAGATTCTGCCCAACACTGATTGAAACTAATGGCGTCCAAGTTCTAGAGTGAACTTCCAAGAGTCTGATATGAATCCAATGCAAAATCTTTGGGGTATTTTAGTGGAATCTGTTTATAAAGATTTTCGACAATATTGAACCAAACGTGAACTCATCAAATAGCATCAAGATTGCTGGGAATAGTATAAAAAACGAAACTGTATCTAAACTTACTGCAACATTGACAGATCTATTATTAAAAGTAATTGAAAAAGGGTTCATTTATAGGATATTGACTTAACAATTTCATTAAAAAATCATCGAACTTAAGGTAAATCTAGGATAGTCTGCGCACAATTCAAAAGAATAGCAATAAAAAATCTAAATATTAATTTTTTGCTAAACTATCCATGAATAATTTTTACTTCATTTGTTTTTTATGCATTTCCATTGCTATTTTGTTGTTAGGTTGATATTTGATAGAACAGTTGTAATAAAACCAAGAAAGTTATTTTACGCAATCTCTCCTTACAGGGTTGTTGTGATTGCGCACATGGGTAGGAGAGATTGTTACTAATAATAACTGCAATTAAATTGTTAACAATAATAATTACACTTAAATGACATTGCTGTAAGGTTTTTGTGAACAAATTTTATTGTATTGGGAGTGAATATTTCAACCAAATGCTTAAAGAATCGGAAAAAGGAAATAATTTTAAAAACGATTAAAAATTTTTAATTAAAGGAAAAAAAAATAGAATCAGAAAAAGCAAGTCCAGATAAGATTACAAAATAAATTTATGTAACTTAATAACACGTTTAACTTAAAATTAGTCGATTTTCATTTTTCATTTTTTTATGCAAATTTACCAATAAGCTGCGTAATCTCTCCTAGAATGGAAACTAATGGGAAGAGTGCGCCATTTCTCCTAAGTAGCAGATGCGCAAACTCTCCTATTTCGGTAGGAGAGATTGCGCGGCCTTTTATTTAAACATGGCCGCTACTAAAACGAACTGTTGATGTTCACATTGTTAGTCTAGATTAGTAGCTTTTGAGAAATCGTTTAAGTTTAAAATATTTTGTACTATTGACATTGTATAGAAATTCTGATGAATAGCTATGAAAATTCAAGCACTTACTTTGGGAAAACAAATCAAAATAGCGATACTTTATATTAGACGCTCAAAGCAATCAACGTGCACTTTCAAGTAGACACTCCACTACTGTTGTTCTACAACTACCTGAAGTCGCTGCGCTCTCACTCTACTCCTTCCCCCCGTACCTCTATGTGCGCAATCTCTCCGACTGCGCCATCTCTCCTGGCTTTACCTCATATTTATTTCCATGATAAAGTGTATCAAAAATTAAAATATGGCCTTATTTTACCAATTATAATTTGTATAGTTTTTAACACTGTGTAATTCTATTAATTTGGACTTAAATAAACTGGGTCCCTTACTTCTTGTCCTTATATTTTATAGAAGCATGTTACAATAATTTTTTACCTCTACTTTAAACTTTTTTCCAGGATCTTATAAATAAATATTTGCAGTTACTTGTATATACTTCCTCGAAATTATCAATATAAAGTTTTAGAGGAGATAAAACACAAACAGACAAACACAAAGCTTTGTAAAATGTATGGTTATAAATCACTCGGTGCTAAACTGATAACGCAAATTTATGGTAAAAGAAATATTTACGTCAAAATTTCTAGCAAATGGCTGCTTTCAAAGTAAAACTTAAATTGAAAAAAAAAATCAAAAAACGAAAAGAAACATTTTAGGAAGTATTGAAGAAATAAGAGGTGTCAAGAATACATCACTTTTTTTTTAAATTCTTACACAAAGTTAAATATTCATATATTGTGTTTTATTCAAAGGTTCAATATTCATTTAAGTCAAATTGGCTTAAGGTATCGCTTCATAATCAGAAAACGCCATAAAACGCTTAAATTATCACCATACATAGCATTATCTGCGCTTAATCTGACCAATTTTTTTTTCTTTTGCTACTAATTGTAATACACCCTTTATAAATAAATATTAAATCATTTTCCTATTTCCGTAATTCTTATACACTTACCAGTACTGATGTATATTTATGAATGGAAAAACCTTACATGAAATTTAAAATTATCTGCTGCAATAGATTTTAAACAAAGATATTTCACTTTAATTATGTGTTTTACAGATTAAATATTCAGTATTACTGCAGCACGTGAATATAATTACTTCTTTCCGTACCGTAGTCTGTCTGTATATTTATTTTTAAGCTGTGCCCAGACCAAATAAAAAGTTAATTGAATTTCATTGAATTGCAAATACAATTTATCTTTCTTATTGATATTTCGCTTCTTTCATAGGCATTTGATCATTTTTGATACGTCTCTTTGATTTTTCGGTGTATTTTGAATAAAGTATTTTGAATAAGATTATGTATACATCGTTCTACTAGCATATATTATGATAATAATCTATATTTTAAAAATTAAATATATTTTAGATAGTGATATATACACAACTGAAAAATGTTGACTATTTTTATTACTTTTCTGCAGATTCTTTAAATTGTTACTCGTAAAGAAAATTAAATTACACCACTTTTTAAATTTAGAGTAAAATCTATTTTATTCTTAAATGAAAATTTTTAATTTATTTTATCTGGATATGTGCTAAAATTAGATGAAATAAATCGAAGAATAAAAACGTTTTCTCTTTTAATTATATAAAATGTAGCTTGTTTTAAAAAGTAATAAAACTTAAAATTTTAGTTTTACTAAACGCTCTGAAATAAACGAAAATAGGTGAAATTTTAAGCGAAAAAAATTAAGAAAATGATATTGATTGTATTATATAAGTCGAGATTAAAAATATTTGCAAGTAAGTTGAAAGATAATTTTCTTTTTTACGTTATTTCAACAATTTTTAAAATTATGTTCCATGAATACAGTTTTAGTGTTAAAATTAATTTTTTTTCCATGTCTGTATAAAAATATGAAAAAAGAGACTAAAGAATTAAGCACACAATTTAAAAAAATAGTGTTACACTTTCTTTACAAATTATACAACTATTCGTACACTAAAATACACAGACTTATAAAAGTTTAGTGTATAGTTCAAATTTTAATTTAAGAGTATAAATTCATGATAGAATGAAAAATTTTCCCTACTCTGCAATCAAGATTTATGAAAATGTTTTTACTTTTCTTTTGCTGTTTTTAAAATATTTAAAAATAATAAAAACAGTTTTTCAAAACATTTCAGAAAAATTATTTTGTCTTGATAAATCTCCATAAAAAATCAATACAAATTTGAAATAATATACACTAACTCAAATACTATACTCACTTTCATCAGAACAACTGCTAATTTACACGTTTCATTATATTATGCCGAAATTTTACGTAATCAGTATGTATTAAAAAATAATAAAATTGAAAATAATAAATCTAGCAGCATGATTAAAGATAATAGTAGATCAGATAAACTATAAGTATGCATTCAAACAAACACCAAAATATATCTATTTTTTTATCAAAAAATTGAAAATAATAAATCTAGCAGCATGGTTAATGATATTAGTAGATCAGATAAACTATTAGTATGCATTCCAACAAACACTAAGATACATCTTTTGTTTATCAAATACTCACTTAATTTTATTTTATAGCCTTTTTCAGAAGTTATCGTTTATTATTTATGCATAAATACTATTTTAATGATTTATCTTCATAATCTTCAATCATATCTTCGTCCTGTTTAGGACACTCCAAAATTAGCTTGTAATGTAAACTACTTTAATTAATAATTAACAATAGTTACTCACACATATCCGTACGATTTCAGAGAATGAAAAAGATGAAAATGAGCAAACGCTCCAGAGGTGGGGGTTTTGTGTTTAATGAAAGGAATTCATTACTCAATATTCTAAATTGCTACAAATTTTTGATTTTGGTGTATTAAAATGTTGCATTTTATTCCATTCTTTCTTAAGACAATAACTACAACTGAAATATCATATATTCTAATACGAATTATACAACTAGTCAAGAAAGGAAATCTTGTGTGTGGTTATATATATATATATATATATATATATATATATATATATATATATATATATATATATATACCAGCGGGTACGACCGAGCAATGCTCGGTCAACATTTGCTTTGTGTTCTGACCCTGACCCTTGATGACCCTTGATGACCCACTAATCGAATTTTCTCGAACACGTGACCTAGCCCAATGGTTTTCTGGTGCCTGAAAACGATAAAATACAAAATTTCGTCAAAATCGTTTGAACCGTTTTTTAGATAGAATTAGCTTGACCCTGCCCCTTGATGACCCAAAATGAGCCACTAATCGAATTTTCTCGAACACGTGACCTAGCCCAATGGTTTTTTTGGTGCCCCAAAACGGTAGGATACAAAATTTCGTCAAAATCCTTAGAGCCGTTTTTAAAATAAAATTTGCATAACCACATGCACACAAGATTTTCTTGTAATAGAATATATGATATATATATATACATGCAAATTGTATCTTAAAAACGGTTCTAACGATTTTGACGAAATTTTGTATCCTACCGTTTTGGGGCACCAGAAAACCATTGGGCTACGTCAGATGCTCGACAAAATTCGACTAAATTTTGTATCCTACTATTTACAGACACGAGAAGACTATTGGGATTGGTCCCATGTTCGAGAACTTTTGATTAGTGGGTGATTTTTGGGTCAACGCGGGTCAAGTTAATTTTATCTAAAAACGGCTCTAACGATTTTGATTAAATTTTGTATCGTCCGAGTTTCGGGCACGAGAAAATAATTGGGCTACGTCCCATGTAAGAGAAAATTCAATTAGCGGGTCATTTTTTGGTCACTGTGGGTCAAGATAATTGTATCTAAAAAACGGCTTAGTCTATTTAGACTAAATTTTGCATCCTATGGTTTTCGGCAACTAGATGACTGTTGGACTAGATCACATGCTCGAGAAAATTCGATTAGGGGGCATTTTGGTCATGGGTCATTATGAATCAAGCGATTTTTATCTTAAAAGCGGCTCAGATGATTTGAACTACATTTATTATCCTACAGTTTTAGGGAACGAGAAGACTATTGGGCTAGGTCACATGTTCGAGAAAGTTCAATTAGTGGGTCATTTTGGTCATGGGTCACCGCGGGTCAAGTTAATTTTATCTAAAAACGGCTCTAACGAGTTTGATTAAATTATGTGTCGTACGAGATTCAGGCACGAGAAAATCATTGGGCTACGTCACATGCCTGAGAAAATTCGATTAGTGGATTATTTGTGCGTCCATGTGGGTGAAGCTAATTTTATCTAAAAAAACGGTGCAGACTATTTAGACTAATTTTTGCATCCAATGGTTTTCGACCAAAAGAAGACTGTTGGACAAGGTCACAAGCTCGAGAAATTTCAATTAGGGGGTCATTTTGGTCATGGGTCCTTATGGGTCAAGCTATTTTTATCTTAAAAACGGCTCAGACGATTTGAACTAAATTTTGCATCCTACGGTTGTTGGGCAAATCATTGGGCTATGTTGCATGCACGAGAAAATCCGATTAGTGTGTCATTTTTGGGTCACTGTGGGTCAAGCTAATTTTATCTAAAAAACGGCTCAGAGTGTTTTGACTAAATTTTATATCCTACGGTTTTCGAGCACGAGAAGACAATTGGGCTTGGTCATATGTTCGAGAAATTTTGATTAGTTCGTCAATTTGATCATGGGTCATGATATTTGAACTCAAAGCTAATTTTGATAGAGCATAGCTTGGTCTTTCCTGCTCGTATGAATTTATTTGGAGTATACAAAGAAAGTATGATGCAATGTTTGCCACTCACCATTAAAACTGTTCAAACAAAACACATGCTACTTCCTTGTAATGTTTGAGTTACCGTGATTTAGATTATTTGCCATTCCTTTGTGCTCTAAGGATTTTCTGACACATTTAAATAGTTACAAGGTAAATGGAAATGATTTTTTTTTAATTCCAAAAACAATAAATATGGCGTTTCGCGAAAAATGTAAAATTCATTTTTTATGTGTAGTATGATAAACACGTTGAGTAAAAATAATTTTGAATGCATCGCTATTAACCAGTCATGTTAATCAAGCATGAAGTTTTGGCATTAATGCTGTTTTCAGCGATGCGACCATACTATAAAGCACTGCTGCAATTTTGTGGTGAAGCTTTCGTTGGAGTGATAACAATTATTTCATTGTGTCTACTTGTATATTCAAAAGATGAAATAAAAAATATATATATATTTCAAATTTTATCTAATTTTTCTTATTATATATGTGGATGTGATAACTATTTTAGAATATAACCGAAGATTTTTTTTCAAATGTTTATCGGACCATGTTAACTTTTCTATAAATAAAAATATTGTTTACATTGTAGTTCTAATCCAGTCTGAACATTGGTTTAAAAATATAACAATAGGTTCATAAAATGCATTTTATATGCATTTGTTTACATTATACATTTTATAACATGTACGGCATTTAAGAACTTTCATACATGTACATAATCTTGTCTCTACTGTATTGGGTTGGGTTGGGTTGAGTATTGACGGCCAATTATCTACACTTGGGATATAGGCCCGGGGGGAGTGCCCTTCTTGGGGGTCTTTCTAAGGGAACCTAACCCGTATTTTCGCATGGATAAATCCACGGCTCGAAGAAAACCACGAAAACTCCAAACGATTAGGCCGACGGGCGCGATTGGGATCGAACCTAGCACCTCCCGTCTACCAGCTTCGAGAGCAGAACCTCTTAGCAACTGGTGGGGCTCTACTGTATTGGGAAATATATAGATTGTTGAGTAGGCAATTTACTTATCCACCTCCATTAATACTTAAAATAAATATGCAAATATTTATGTTATGTGACCTATTTGCAGACTTATTTAACTTTTAGACTAGAGAAGGAGTTCTCTAATTCTTTCGCAAACATTGCGCTCATGGTATTTATTACGCACTGTAGTTATCCTACTAAAAATGCTAGCTAGTTTATGATAGTAACAAAACAATTAAATTAATAATAATTTTATAGATGAGGGAAACTTGTTAAATTTCTTATAAGAATGTTTTAATATACATATAAAATCATTTTTCTTTTGTTTAACATCCATTACAATTACCGAAAGCTTTACAAAGCGTGCCCATTCTGTTATTTCTTTAAATAAAATATTTTATATACTGTATGTCGCAAATATGGAAATAAATATATAAGGTAAAATATCAGCAAAGTACTATTATATAGCATTGCCTAGCATAATAATTTTTTCAATTAAATTTTTTAATTAGAAAATAATAAATTTTATTCTAACATTTAACAACTTAGAAGAAGGAATAACTATTATATAAAACGTTGAAATTATAAAATGTTGGCTGATGCAGTTGTTGTAAGATAATAATTTTAATATTTTCATCGTGTATGATGGAAGGTGCAATTAAATGGGAAATTCTTGAATAAATTAACTGTGATTAATGGATTTTCTTAAACCATAAAACAATTATTAGCATAGTTTGAATAATTCAAGTTAACAAACGGAAGCGTTACACTTTTAAAGTAATGAACATTCCCTTTTTGTTATTAACAGTTCTAAGATGATGCTATTATTCTTAGGACATATTTTACTGAAATTAGCAAGATTAATTATTTCCTTTATATCCACATTTCTGGATTAAGAAAAACAAAATAGAATAACCGTATTCCTTTAAAATATGATAAAATTAAGAGTTAGAGAGCTGATTTCTTAATTCCATCCCAAGACACGGTAGATTAATAAAAAAAAATATTTAACAAATAAATCCTCAAATGCATTTCATATATAAAACACGAAAGAAAAATCATGCGTCAAGCATAGATTATGAAACACTTTCCAAGACATTCAGACTACTGTAATAAAACTTCATAGGTGAATAAGGTAAAAGATGATATCTAAATGAACAGTTTGAAAACGCAGTTTCAGCAGTTACCATCTATAGTTGGAAACATATCCGAATTATTTTGTACAGCCCTGTATATGATTGACAGAATTGTGTATATACTACACAGTGTTCAAAAATTTAGTTCAATTAGGAAACGAACAAAAAAGTTGAAAATTCCCCTTCAGCAACATACTACAATGAGCAGAAATGTACTCAAACTCTTTTTTGCAGCCCTTTATATGAAATATAGAATTTATACACACCAAGTAATATGCCAAAAATTAGTAAAATTTGAAAACTAATATTACTATTGAAAACGCACTTCAAGCAATTACTGCTCATTGACAGTACTTTGAGTTCATTGTGCACCTCTGTAAGAAAACGATAAACGCTATGCACACCAATGCTTACAGTATTCTATAGCAAACATCTTGCAGTGCGCCTCCGTGATGTATATAAATTTTAATATGTTTGAAATGATGTAACATTATTAAAACAACCTTCAAACGATTTTGCTCCGTAGGCCACAATCTAATGGAATTCTTTTGAGTGACCCTGCAATCGAACTGTAAATGATACACACTTCATTTTAAAAACTGAATTGCCATGATTAACTTCAATAACATATATCAATTGCATGAGAATCCAAGTGTATTTACGCGAATCAGAGCACGGACAGGAGAAGTCAGACGGCATACATACGGTATACAGACAAACCGAATTCATAAACATTTTTGTATGTATTATGTTGGAAGTGTTAAAAAATGGATTTTTAATATAAAAAGTTAAGATAAACATTACTACAATTGGATTGAAATTGGGATCTTTTGAAAAAAGTTAAAATATATTCTAATTACATTTAATAAATGTCCCAAATGAAAAGGTCTACATTTTATCCATAAGAAACATGAAATGAGCATGAATAAAGTTATATGGCGTAAATAAAAAAGGGACACATATTAATTGATCAATTATTTCGGTTTTCATGTAACCTTGACCGATGAATATGCTGAAATCATTTTGTTATATCATATTAAACAAATTGCAAAGAGATTTTCATATATAATTTTTACATGGGACTCTTTTTATGATAATATTTATCACATTGTTTTTTATCTATAGAGTACAAATTATAAAATTAGAAATGCCTGGAAATAAATGATAAAACGGCTACACATCCAAACGCAACACAAATTGGAGTGGATATTATTTTGACAAATCATGGTTGACAAATGTAATGCGTCAAAAACTATAGTTTTGTTTTATGCAAGGCAAAGATGCTAATTCAGAGCATGATATGCAAGTTTTATTCCTTGTGGAAAAAATCTGAACTAACCTTTATTTTTATTAAATCTATTCCCAATGGTATAAAGACTAATTCCATTAAATTTTTAACGTTTCAATTAGGTATTTATTTTTCAAATTAGCTTCAAGCACAAGTATTTTAATTATAGACATCTTGCATTTAAAACACATTTGGTAGGTGCGTAATTAAACAATGTCCGCTATTTAATTAAAAATATTTTTTAACACTTTTCAACAAAGTTGAAAAGTGTTTATGAATTCGGTTTGTCTTTCTGTCGTTTGTCTGTCCGTACTCTAACTCGCATAAATACACACGGATTCACATGCAATTGATATATGTTATTGAAAGTTACTATGGCATGTTCGATATTCAAAATGAAGTGTGTAGCGATTATAGTTCCTTTACAGGGACACTCAAAATAATTATGTTACATTACGGACTATGGAGAAAAAACATATGCAGTTTATTTTAATTATGTAACACTATTTCAAACATATTTGAATTGATATATATCAATGAGGTGCATTACAAGAGGCTATACAATATTGTGTGCATAGCAATCTTTGTTCATTTACAGGGACACAGAAAAGAATTCGGTTAAAGTAATGCCTGTTAACAATAATTGCTGGAAGTGCGTTTTCAGTTGTGTAACGTGTTTTTAAAATTGAATAATTTTTTGTCTATTATTTGGTGTGTATAAATTCTATAGCTGATTTAGAGGGCAGTACAAATGATCTTTAGTACATTTCCGTTCACTGACGTAAATTGCAGAAGGGGGATTTTAAACTGTGCTTTGCGTTTCTTAATGGAACTAAAATTTAGCATTCTATGTAATATATATACACATCTATAGATCCTATACAGGGTTGCACAAAATAATTCGGATATTTTTCACAAAATGTTTTGGTATTTCTTAAATTATGTTTCTGAATGTGTTATGCATTTTCCAAATTATTTACTTTGGCACCATCTTTCATCTTATTAACCAGTAATAATTTTTAAAAGTATTTTGAAAGCGTTGGAAAGTGTTACATAATTTATGCTTGACGCATAATTTTTCGTTCTTGTTATTGTTTTGGTAATAAAATGCGGAAATTGAAATAAAAGATACTGCAACACTCTCTTAAAATAAAACACATCTATTCTAAACACAGTTATGTACAAGAGAATAATTCTACTAATAATAAAAATTAAAATAGCAAGTAGCGTTTTATTATATTTACTTGTGTATATTTATAGATAAGCAATATAATAAATGCAAAACATTAAATAAATAAACTCGAATAATTCATTGATTTTTCATAATTTTCGATTATAATAGAATCAGAAAAAAATCTTTTAACTACACCTTTCATTCTTTCTTAGAACCTTTTAAATTTTTAATAGGTAAACTCTGTTCCGTATTCTATAAATAAAATGTTCCTATATTGAGAAAAGGAACTCTTTAAAAGAGGACATGTAAAGAACTCTTTACTTAGATTAACATTTTCTAAATCATTTCCAGAACAGTTTCATCTTTTAAGAGATTTCAAAGAATCCAACAAAATGATTTGTACGTTTTAGCTTGGTGCATCTAATCATTTTAAACGATGACTTGTGATTAAAAAAACTAGCAGTACTAAATATTGTATACTAAAATTTTCCGAATTAAATAATTTCTCTCTCTTTTTTTTAAAAAATAAATTTAAACAAAGAAATATAAGAGTTTTCTAAAAGAAATCATAATTATTGAAAGTTTAATGATATAAATTGTTTAATTATTGGTAGTTTAAAACATAGGCAGGAAATTCTATGCATTGTAAAAAAAATCATTAAAGAGACAAAAATTTTTAAATAAATATTTTTATAAAAATAACATTGTTTTTCCTATTCGATTGTGTAAAATTTTAAATTGTGCAATGTTTAGAAGTTAAAAATAGTAAAGTAAAAACAAAAATTTTTGGTCAGGTGTTGCTATCGTCAATATGACGTCAGCGTTATTCATGGTCATGTTTTTGCTGTAGAATACAGATAGATTGATTTCGTGAATATTCAAGGTTTTAAAGAAAATTACTTGTACACAAAAAAATAAAATATGATTTAAAAAAAGAATAATTTTACGTACTAGCAATTAACGTGCTATAAAAACACAGCATAGAAATGTGTTTGTATATCTAGTTTCATTTATATTTGCTTTACGCTATTTTTTAAGTATAAAAATGCAACTTAATATAAAAAGGATTTTAATACAAGTTTTAATTTTAAAAAATGAAGCATTTCATTAAACATAATTTCATAAATCAATGTTATTTTTCTAATCTACGTTAAATGTATGCTGTACTACTCCAACCTTTTTTAATTTTTGTAATGTCTCCATCGGAAAATACCTGCAGACAAATCATGAATTATCGCACTATCGGTGCTGCAACAGTGGCTGTACCTCTCGCTTTCTAATGTGCTGCTTCTTATTATTTACCATCATACGTAGTATAGGGTAAATCTTGTAATCGTTTTGAAAATCGAAAAATTTTTTTGACGGATTTACACGTTTCAGACACTGGAGATTCTGAAAAACATATTTTTAGACAAATAAATTTGTCGTCCGTCTGTGTGTGTGTATGTGTGTGTGTGTGTGTGTGTGTGTGTGTGTGTGTGTGTGTGTGTGTCTGTATGAATGTTAATTCTCTATCTCCCGAATCTTGAGACAGATACTTGAAAATTGGTATGTATTTAGTATGTAATAATGGGAAGAAGCTTATCGAATTTCAGTAACCTCGAATATTCGGAAGAGTTTTTTCTGACTTTAGAAGTATTCTTTCTGATAAAAGGTATATAAAAATTGTCGAAATTGTTTATTTTAAGGAGTGAATATAAAAGACAATAAAAAACCACAAATTTTGCATAAAGAATGAAGTTGATCGTACAATGATTTGCCGAGATGTTTATAATCCTATTTTCCCCATTTTTCGAATTTTCATGACCCTGTATTTCATTCAAATTTCAATTCAAATATATATTTTAATTGGAAATGAAACGCTTAATCCAACGCAGTAAGCTTTTAGTTAATATGATTATCAATTTTTGAGTTATAAGGATATTTCTTTTACGCAATTCAGTAATAGAGCATTTAAAGTTTATGACGTGAACAGGACACGATTTTATTCGAATTGCAATGCATTTTATAAATAGTTTACACATATTTTATTTTCATATTTTATATTATGCATATGCATGATGGGTAAGTATCACGATGGCCCCCAACGACTAGTTTGATATATGAGCTCACAGTAACCAAGCATGGCGTTACTGTAAAGCCTGCATTTCATGAGCTGATCAAGAGTTCACGTTATCTATTCACGTCATCTGTTCACGTTAAGGTGGGCGGTGGGTGATTCTCCTGATACGATTGATTTTTAATGCTTTTTCGAGAAGTAAATTTTTCTTTGTTAAATAATGCATACAGAAAAAATTGGTTTTTGAGATCAAATTTATTGTACTTTCGTCTAACTGTGTAAATACTTTCATATAAAGAATGTTGAGATATATATTTTTTCAGCAATTTAAGCTCTTTGAAAGTTCCATATGTTTGAAGTACACAGTGAATCTGTGTAAGTGATTGCTTTGTTAATAATCACCTCAACCAAAAAATAGCTCACGGATTTTAAAAATATAATAAATTCATGGGCATACATATTAAATTATGGACATAACATAAAATTGCAATGTCACAAAATTGTGGCTGTTTTTTGGTGTTTTGAGGTAAATTTTGAACAATAGTTTGTTTTTTGAACTGTTTAAAAAAAATCAAAATTATTAAAACTTTTAATCTTTAAAGGTTGGTCTTCGACTAGAGAAGACTAGTGTAATAGGCAAATATTAAAATGTAATGTTTTGATTTTGTTCTGTTTGGCAAAAATATTTTAATTAAAACTAGAAATAACGACAGAACAATTTGTTACTGACAATTTATTTTTCAAAACAATTTCTTTTAAGTGTTACTTTCCCGGTTAAATCAAATTAAGCCTATATCTTGAGTTAAAAATAAACATTTTTATAGGTTTTTAGGTACATGTGCAAATATGATATAATTACTGCTATTAAAAATCTGCAAATAGGTTACTTTTTGAAAAAAATTGGAATTGTTTTCTAATGTTATATATATTTTTTCTTTTTCTTTTCTTTTCTTTTCAATTTTTAGATAACTAATTATGGCAAATTATAAAACATTTTCAATAGTGAGAATTAAATGCACGCTTCTTTAAAATAGCAGTTTTGGAAATATTCACAATACATTCTATCATTTTCTGTCATTTTTACATATTTTACTAAGTGATTAAAACATTTTCAAACAAACATAATTTATGAAATTATACAGAATATTCTGAACATTAAGCGTAAAAATATAAAGAAAGAGGAAAGAACTGTATTATAAAATTATTAAAAAAAAACCTTATACTTTTTTTTCTTTTTAACACTTTCCAACCTAGTGAAAAAGTTCTTATGACTTCGGTTTGTCTGCCGTCTGTCCGTGCTCTAACTCGCTTAAATATACTATGGTTGCCATGAATTTTATGTATGTTATTGTCACTTGCCACAGCATGTCTCCTATTCCAAATGAAGTGTGCATCACTTATACTTTTAATACAGGGACAGTCAATGGGAAATAATCGTTTCACGTGCATTTTAATGATGCTACGCCATTTGAAAAATGATTAAATTAATATATAATTATGAAACGCATTAAAACATGCTTTTTGTAGAATATGGAGTGCAAAGTATTTATTAATCATTTACAGGGTCAAACAAAAAATTCTGTTCCACATTGTTCTACGGGGAAAAATCGTTTGTAGTGTAATTTAATGATGTTTCTATTTCAATCATAATGAAAATTATATGTGTTACTGAGGCGCACCATAAATTGCTCGCTTAAAAGTATGGTGTGCATTGCGTTTATCGTTCATTTACATGGTCAAACAAAATAACTCTGTTGCACATTGTTCTACGGGGAAAAATCGTTTGCAGTGTAATTTAATGATGTTTTACTATTGAAACATAATGAAATTTATAGGCATTACTATGGTATGGTGAGCATTGTGTTTATCGTAGATTTAGGGACACGCAAAATATATTCGTTACAAAATACGTGCGATAACTACAGTCCATGTGTGATAAGTGTGTTTTCAAGTTTGGTTTGCGTGTTAACTAAATGTTTTCATATTACGTGGTGTGTATAAATATGGTTGATAATATATAGGGCTACACAATGGACTTCGTAAGTTTTATAGACTATGGGAGTGAATTGCTTAAGGGTAATTACGCATTTTCTTGCTGAACTATATTTAGTACACTTATATAAGCTTGTGGAATATAAAAAAATCATATACAGGGCTACGCAAAGAACTAAATACATTGTCGTTTACAGTTGGTAATTGCTGGAAGTGAGTTTTAATTTGCCTTATGCATTTTTTACCTGAATTAAATTGTAGCTTAATATGAGGTGCGTACAAAAGTGTTTAGGTAATATACAGGGTTGTACAAAAGATTTCGAGCGCATTTCCATCGATTGGCAAAAATTGCTAAATGTGAATTTGCTAACTGAACTAAATTTTATCATACTATGTATTATATATCCAAATCTAGAGAACATATACAGGGCTACAGAAAATAATTCGACTACATTTTTACAATGGAAGGTAATTTTGAAAACTTTTTTTTTCTTTAATGTGGTATATGTTTTCTAAACTGTTTACTTACATATCTTCTTTTACCTTTTATAACGGTGAATTTTCGTTACAGTTTTCTGGATGTGTTGGAAATTGTATCATAATCTATGTTTGACGCATGATTTTTCGTTCTTGGTGTAAATTGAGAAAAGTAGACTATATGTAAAATTTTAGAACAAAAGGTATCACATGCGGCCAATAAATGAAATTTTCCATAGCGTTTCAATAAAGGCTTGTTTAAATACAATAAAATACTAACATTACATATGCATTAAGGGAAGCTCGGAGTTATTCTCTATCAAAAGTTAATTCCAACAATCCAGAATAATGTTTTCATAACATCTAATAGAAAGACATCCCACTTAATAATAACTGTGTCATATCCTAGAATATTGTTAAATGCATAAATGATGAAACGTTTATGTGGCAAATTTTATACGAGGATAAATATTTAGATTTTTCAAGCAAAACTGTTATTCGTAATTTGTATTATGTAATCGAAAGTAAATATTTCTCATTTGACATTCTGAGTTATGTCCCTTAGTAATATGCATCGGTTCTGATAATAGCGAATTCTCTTGAGATTTTTCTTGCAAATATAAAACAAATATAAAATTTAACTAAAAGCGGTAAGTAGCGAATAGTTTATAAATGATTACACACAATGTAATCTCATTTGTAAATGTAAATATAATGTTGGTACAATTTCGAAAGCATTAAAATTAATAAAAAATTATGTAAATACTAAATTATATTTACCTGTACTAGTTATTACAACAGACATTAATGTATTATAAAAGCACATCAAAGAGCCGTGCTCATGTCTAAAAGCTTCAAAAAACACTTTCAAGAAACACTAAATCTAGAAAATAAGTTTAAAAGCTTCAAAAAATGTTTTTACCTCGTGCTCCAAGGCATCATCAGTTACTGATGTTGTGTTTGTTTCTTGCTACTCACTCTATTAAAAATTTCTCTCATGTTTCCTATTCTTAATAACATATGACGCTATCTATTTTCAACTTTTGCGTACATCATACCATTGCATATATATGATTTTCTGTAATTATCTCTATAGTTTATCTCTGTAATTCGTAGTTTAAATTATTATAGCTCGCTAATTTGTCGACATTATTGGAGCCTATTATAATTACAGATTTTTTATTTATTCTGGCTATTGCGGTAGAAGTTTTTTTCTTTTATCTCGTCTGTGTTCTTTCATTCTGTCTTAAATTTTCCTTTTTGTCTTGTATCTCTATATATGAAACAACTTTTCACTCGTTAGCACTAAATTAATTTTATATATGTCTGTTGATAATCAAATTTCTCTGCGTCTGATTTTATTATTTTTCAAATCGAGGGATCTGGTGTGATTGGAGTACTTATTCCAAGTTTTCTCTTTTTTTTGATTATCTTTTTAATTTTAGAGATATGACTTTTATAACTGGAATTAAATTTGTAAATGTTATTCCTTTTTGAGCTAGTTGTATCCTATCATATCTTGACCTCGGTTTGTCGATTAATTTTTGTATTGTTTTGGTGACGTAACCTGCATCCTTATCTATTATTTTAATTTTGTTTATTTATGTGCGTCAGCTTTCGTTGAACATACTTTAAAGGTTCTATGAATATATGTATTTATTGCAGATATTTTGTATGTGACAAAATCGTAGATAAAACCTGCTAGATCATACATATAAAAGCTTTGTTCTTTGATGTTCTATCTAATGCGTACCTATACCTAAAGTGTCGAAATTTAAAAAGTCAAAAATTCAGAGAGTTCTTTTTAAAAAAAAAAGGTTTTTTTTTTTTTTTTTTTTTTTTTTTTTTTTAAATAATAATTATGTTTTGAAATATATATGTATTTTTTTTTTCAAGAGACATATTAAACTTATATATTTTTTTAAATGCTGGTTTCAAAAACTTATATTTAAAATAATTCTAAGGCTCCCTTTAAATTGTTTTGTTAGTCTATAAGAATGTCAAAAACGTGTATAATATTTCTTTCAGTAATTCAAAAAGACTTTTAGAAGTTCTTGTTAAGTTTAAATTATTTACGTTGTACGACCATGCAATTTTAATGGCTTTCAGTTCTGCTTTCGTCATACTATCTCACTTTTTACTTCTCTATTTTATTTTTCTCGTCTTAAAATGAAATATTCAGAATGAACATTTTAATAGAAGAAAACATTTCGACGCATTTTAAGTAAGGTACATCTTCTTATGGTCTGTAAACAAAGAATCTTGAAACCGAGAAATATATTTTATACGCTTAAATGGATTTTATAAATAAAATTTCACGTAACGTTCAAATAAAAAGTACTTTAACAGCAGGGCGTACAAAATAATTTTAGTCTTCAACGGTTATTTCATGCTGACGTTTTGAAATCAGGAAAGAATTTGTGCTTATCATATATAGTAACTAATAAAAGTTATAAGAAATTATTGACTATGAGTAAATATATGTTTTTGAATATTATTTATTTGCACTAAATAAATTAATTGAGTATGCATAATAAAAAACAAATAAAGGGATATATTCTCATGTCCTATCTAAATTTTTAAATAATTTTACAGGAGGTTATATTAAGGGTAATTATTTTAAATGCAATTTTATAATATACTGCAGAATTCGTCATAAAAAACTATTTATTTAAAAAAACATGTTAATAAATACTAGTATTCTAATGAATGTATACGAAATAATTCTGATGTCAACTGTTCTAAAATAAATACATTTTTTGGTTTAAAAAAATCAACATTCAGTTAGAAACATTAATTTTCTGAGTGAAACATATTGAAGTATTTTCCAGAAATAAAAGCAAAAATGAACAAAGTTTTCATAAAATAGTCCGCATTTAAATCTAAATTAAAAAATGAAGTTAAAAAAGTGCGATGTTTAAGTCTTAATGTGACGTTTTCATAAACTGATTTCAATGAAATGTTAATCACATAATATTTTAAAGATTATGAATAAATATGCCAAAAAGAATCCTGTCATTTATTTCGTCTTGCAAACATTAAAATGGTCCTTATGATGTAAAAGAATAAACATTTAAAAACTATAATTAGAAAATATGTCCCGCAGTGGCGCAGACGGTTAAGCTCGGTATCCGTAAGATCACCGAACGCCAAGCAGCATCGACCAAGGTCAGTGACTGGTGACAACCTCTCTCGACTGCCGCTGCTGTGGTACCGTGTACGTTAATGGTAGCTGATGCACTTAAATCTGTTCGTGGCTCCAATGTCCTCCAAGTTTAGTATAAGCGTTACCTCTGGGGGTGCCAATCCAGGTGCAGATCTCTCATCTGGAATTGGTTCAAAATTAGGAGACCAGCTCTAGAAGTCCAACTTCTCTTGAGGCTCTGGCACCCTTTCTTTCAGAGAAGTGCCTTGGCACTTTCTGTGACACGCTAACAACAACAACAGAAAATAAGCAGTTAGATTTTATCCCCAATCACCATTCATTGCATCTTTGAGCTGAAAACAAATTTTTCAAGTAAAAAAAAATAGCAGAAAGGTAGCAATTGAAAGTATGACTACTTTTAATTCCTCCAATGAAAAAAGTGAGCATTCATTAAAAAAGTGTTTTAAAAAAATTCATAAGAAATACAATAAAATCACGATGTTGTGATCAACAGCATTAACTATGTAATAAGACGCTTACTACATGATTACATGATTAATACGGACTCTGGCAGTAAATTGATAACGTATTTTTGTAAAAAGAATTACACACTCTATTTTTAAATTGATAATGTTCAAAATTAAAAAAATAATAAAGTCAAAGGTTACGTTATTTACAGTAGTGGGGTTCTCAAGGTTTTGCGACGAAAAATTGATGAACAAAAAGTCCTTCCGGCCTGTACAGGGAGGAAAAGTTAGCTTTCATAGTCCATGTTTTTAAAAATTTAACTCATTTTACTCAAACACCCGAAGCTAAAATACTTAAAACCCGATTATAGAAGATTCAATCCCGGTTTTCGTTAATACTGAATTTGAATGCGAATTTCAGCATGATAGTTACAGCATAACAAAAATCATATTGTTTCAAAATGGAAGCCACGCTAGAATTTCAAACTGCCACATATCAGCCATTTTTTAAGATAAAGCCAAAAGAAAAAAATGTTCCGGAATCCTTGTACTATCATCTAACACTTAACGGAAAAAACCTTTTCAATTTACCTTTTTTTAATATTTTTTTTTTGAATTTTCAATAAAATTTAAAAAAATAAAATTGCCGCCATTTTGAAACAAGATGGCTCATGAAGCTATCCAACAAACTCGGTCGAGTCTTTGGTATATTCTGTAAACATGATCAGTCACATTCATATCGGTTAATAAATACGCGAGTTACTTTATAACAAATATCAGATTGTTTCAAAATCTCAGCCACAGCAGAATTTCAAACTGCCATACCTAAGCCATGTTTTAAGATATAACCAAACCAAAAAATGTTCCGGAAACCTTGTATCACGATCTAACACGTAACAGAAACAATTTCTTCAATTTATGATTTTTCTCTACAACTTTTTGAATTTTTAAAAATTAAAAATGTTTTAACAAGCCTCCATTTTGTAACAAGATGGCGGATGAAGCTAGCCAACAAACGCGGTCGAGACCTTGGTATGTCCTATACACATACTCAGTCACATCCGAATCGTTTCATAAATAAGAGAGTTACAGCATGACATACGTCATATATATATATATATATATATATATATATATATATATATAAAACATTTGAACGGAGGGTGGTTTGGGGGTCTGGGGGTCATGAACAATGAAAATATACGATTTTTTTTTTTTGAATTGCTTTCCTCCGAACGGATGCAATAGGTAGTTCTTTTTAATGAAAGCTACATAAAACATATTAGAATAATGTGAATACGTAGCTCATTGTAGACATTTATTTATGTAAATATTATTGTCAACAGCTTATGATATTCTCTGAAGTTAAATTATAAGAATGCCCCGTGTGTCTGCAAGAATACCCCGTCTGTCCAGAATACCCAGGTAAATTACAGTTTTATATATAGTTATACAACCAGAGTAAAGAAAAAACTTTATTATAAAGGAGAAAAAAAATATGTACAAGGAAATGAATATATATAATCATTGCTTGCATTAGATAATTAATTGTTTTAGCTATAAAAGTATATAAGGTATAGATATCGAAAGGGAGTACTCAGTTTTCACAATAACGTCAAAAACTAATTAACGAAAATTGCAATTATTTACAATGATAAGTGTTAAATTATTAATTGAATGCAATAAGAAAGCTTTTATAAGTCTACATATTTATTAACGACACACTCATGTGATATTTGTTTACACATTCGACATATATAATAAATTGTAATGATTATAAAATCAAATGTAAATGTTAAAAATTAAAGTAACTACTTTCACAGGACACATTTGTAATTATGAAATTCAATACACTTTGCAAACTACAGTTCAAAACAACGAATAAGATATTACAATGCTCATGCTGCCTATTTGAATTTCATTTTTCATACGATTTCGGATTTACAAGAAAATAGCAGAATAATAAATCAAATCTATTGTTTATGTAAGTTGAATATGTTTTATCTGAGGGCATTCCTATCTCCTGTTACACGGGGTCTAAATGGATTAGTATTTTCAATTTAATATGATACTGTCACACTATGAATAATCAAAATAAAAAGGATTTGAATTCGATACCTTTGAATAGCATATAAACACCGAAATGATAGAAAAGCAGGCGGTTTTATATAAATCAAACGATAATATTTATAAATATAATAACGAAAATAATTAGAAATATAAATATTGAATATTACACCTTAGTGACAAAGAAAAACAGATATTAGAAAAAAACCTTTAAAGATAAAAATAATAACCAATTTTAAAAATAGGTAAAAAGTGTAAAGATAGTTTTTAAATTGCTTGCAAAATATTGATCAAATGGATCACTCTGATAAGCAACATTCTTATTTTCCGTTGGAAAATATTTATTTATTTAAATCGGAATTCGTATTATGCGTTTAAAAATCTCCATTGAAAGACTAGTATTGATTTATATTATTACTAGCTGACCCACCAGGCGCTGCCGGGGTCTGTGATAACAACCTGAAATATACCTAAAATCAATGTTATATATGTTTTTATTTTTTCGAAAAAATATTCAAATGAACCTAGAGATGGGGCCTCAATGCCTTCGGCAGTGCACAGCGGGTGTAAAATGCACGCTCTGGTATGTCCTAGTATAAAATTTTTAAACGAAAATCTTTCCAAAAAATACTTTTATTGTTTGCTTAACTGCCATTGGTAGCGTACACGCTATATTTTTGTATGATTTTATTTTTTAAATGGAAATCTATCAAAACGAGCCTAGAGGACTCAACTGCCATCGGCAGTACACAGTCGGAAGTGCTACGCACGCTTTGATATACTTTTTCAAGGGAACCTTGCATTTGTACGGTTTTATATTTATTAGACGAAAATCTTTCTAAATAAAATTATGGTCCAACGTTATAGTTATTGCATGTTCAATTCCAAACGAACGGAAAGTTTCCGTTGTAATGATTGACGATTTACTTATGAATGAACTAAGGGCTCCCATTATAGTGATTGTCGTTTAATGTCTGACATCTAGATATATTAAACTTTTAATACTGACTAAACGTTCCTGAGAAAAGCTAAATAATATAATCGCGCAGCAGGCTTTAACTCAGTTAAGGGACGAAATATCTTTCCGTGTATTGGCAATTTGTGTTGAATATCTACAGGTTTTCCTGATCCTTCTTTTCCAGAAACGAAAACCCCTATAAAAATGTTAATTTTTATGTAAATGTTAATCACTAATTTTTGTAAAGCACAATTAAAATGGAAAGCTGTTCCGTCAAAGGCACAGAGAGAAAAACAATATATCTAGCGGATCTTTGAGACGACTTTAAGAACATATGTTTTATGCGATAGTCAATATTATTTTATTTAACCAACGGTATCGTTAGAACCGGAAGAATATCGAAAATAAGCGGGTATTTTTTCTTTATATTTCTCTCCATAAAGTGGATAGGACAGTTTCAAAATTCAAAATTTCTTAAAACTTTAAAAGTAGCACGTAATCGAGCTTGAATAAAAGTGTTTTTTGGAAGGTTGAATATTTTAAATTTTTAAAAGAAAGTAACGATTTGAACTTGGAATGCACTGAAAAAAATGTTCGTGTATTCTCTTTTCTTGAACTGTACGGTGGCACCACGATCGCAATTGTAAAATTCAGAAAAGAACGAACGCTTCGCTTTTTTTACCATGAAAATTAGAGAAAGACCTGTAAAGCTGCAATCACAATCAGCGTAACGACGATCTTTTTGCAATGTTCATTACAGTTTTTAATATCTCGGCTAATTGTTTTAAAAAAGAAAAATCTGAACCTCAGGTGTCTTCGTCTATCCCGATTCAGGACTTCGGGTATCTATTTGCGGTAGATTTCCCTAACCATTGTCTATAGACAGACAAAAAGACAAAATATCTCTTTTATTAATATATAAATTGTATAAACTGACACTATAATGTGCTACACTGCAATATAGTATGACGACATCTGTTAAAGTGCTATGGTTATTTTATCCGCAAAAATGTTCTTGCGTGTGCTGGTGACAATAATTGTGTACTGGAAAATACAATTACAAGAAACTGAGTAAAATTTAGATATTAAATAACAAAACTGACTACAATAAATGATCTTTTAATTTTTATAAAAAAGGGGCAATTTTTATAAATCTGCTCCCTGTTTAAATCGTGAATGCCTTTCATTATTGTGCAGTACTCATTTTTGTAATATGAAGAGATCCTAATTAATATATATTTATTTGCCATGGTCAGAAGAAAAAATTAAACTGTAAGATTCTCCGTTTTTTTTTCAGAATACAATTTCCATAATTTAAAAGAATTTATTTTTTGACAAGAGTGATTTAGTGAATATGTTAGATGAATATGTTATCGAATATGTTAGGATGCACTTTAGAAAATCCTTAGCAGATGACAGTACTAAAATTCTGGTTGAATTGTTATTTTTACTAAGACTGTAGCTATGTTTTAGACTGTAAAACATCCTAATAAAAAAACTTGTTTACTATGTCTTATATGATTATTTACTATAGAAAACAACCCTTTTGTAAAAACAATCAGTCTTTTATATTTTGTAAAGTGTTTTGTTAAACAATGCGGAGGTAATTAAAAAAATGTTTAATTATTGCAGTTTTTTGAAAAGAATGCCTTTTGAATTTTAATTAAATCTTTTGAACAAATTCCGCTATTTTTAAACCACATTGATTTACTTATCATGTGTGAACATATTTCATTTCTTATTAACTTGAATAAAATTTATTTGCATAATTCTCAGATTTTCCATAAAATAAATATCACATGGAAATTTTTAAATTGTACTGCTTTTACCAAAATATACAGTTTCATTTTTTTATATTTTTATTTATTATTTTAAAGATAACTGTAAATTAAATAATGTCAAGGATATAAAATTATGCATCTTTTTAATTTCTGCCAATTGGAGATTTTTTAAATAATGTTTCTTGTGTAAACATAAATATGTTTAATATTATATTGACGTAGTTTAATATACATAAAAATATCCACGTTTTAGATAAAATCAATTTAGAAATTAGATTTACTCGTTCCTAATTTAAAACCGTACTTATCGGTTTCGAGATTTTCAAATATATCCAAACTATTTTGCAATTACTTTCAGCATATTTCGTAATCACGAAAAGCAGCTTACTTTCCTATAACATTTTGTAAACAAGGAAAATAACGTACCTTCCTTTAAATTTAATTTAACTTAAAATTACCGAATGTAATCTAATGTATAGATAAAATGTTCATACATAATAAATTCTAACTATTTCGATTAAATTTCAATGTTTGAAAGGTTTTTAAGGAAATTTTATAGTTTGAATAAATATATTTACCACGTTGTTTATGGAAAAATTCGTAGCATTAAAGGAATTAATGCAAAAAAATGTGGTATGGTGGTAAATAGAAAAAAAATAATCGCTAAAAAAATTTTCGAAAATTTTTTATAGTTTATAATAATGTTAAAACATTTAATGATAAATTATGAAGAATTAATTCAGTAGTATGTTTTCGAAATTATTCTTACATCATTCACATTTTAGAACAAGGATTCAATACCTTAAAAGATTACTTGATTATTAAAATTTATCAAGCTTTATTCCACTCTATGAAAGTCATTCAAGTATATTTTCTAAATGATGAAGTCGTTTTCATAAGCATATCTCATTTTAATAATTTAAGGCAAAGGTCATCACAATTGCATTAATTTAATAAAATGAATTACGGTTGTCGAAAAAGAGATAACACCCCACACATTTCAATCGCCAAATTATTTAGCAAATGAAAGTAGGTATTATATTTTCTAAATGATGAAGTCGTTTTCATAAGCATATCTCATTTTAATAATTTAAGGCAAATGTCATCACAATTGCATTAATTTAATAAAATGAATTACGGTTGTCGAAAAAGAGATAACACCCCACACATTTCAATCGCCAAATTATTTAGCAAATGAAAGTAAATATTATATTTTCTAAATGATGAAGTCGTTTTCATAAGCATATCTCATTTTAATAATTTAAGGCAAATGTCATCACAATTGCATTAATTTAATAAAATGAATTACGTTTTGTCGAAAAAGAGATAACACCCCACACATTTCAATCGCCAAATTATTTAGCAAATGAAAGTAGATATTATATTTTCTAAATGATGAAGTCGTTTTCATAAGCATATCTCATTTTAATAATTTAAGGTAAATGTTATCACAATTGAATTAATTTAATAAAATGAATTATGTTTTGTCGAAAAAGAGATAACACCCCACACATTTCAATCGCCAAATTATTTAGCAAATGAAAGTAGATATTATATTTTCTAAATGATGAAGTCGTTTTCATAAGCATATCTCATTTTAATAATTTAAGGCAAATGTCATCACAATTGCATTAATTTAATAAAATGAATTACGGTTGTCTAAAAACAGATAACACCCCACACATTTCAATCGCCAAATTATTTAGCAAATGAAAGTAGATATTATATTTTCTAAATGATGAAGTCGTTTTCATAAGCATATCTCATTTTAATAATTTAAGGCAAATGTCATCACAATTGAATTAATTTAATAAAATGAATTACGGTTGTCGAAAAAGAGATAACACTCCACACATTTTAATTGCCAAATTATTTAGCAAATGAAAGTAGACATTCGATTAGGGCTGTGCCAATTCGGTGGGACTTTGATGTTATTTGGTAGCTAAATGGTTAATTACCGAAAAAAAGCACAGGTTCTTATTACCTATGAAGTTATATTTTTTCACAAAAAAAAACATATATACAGGGTGATTATAAAAAAAACTATTCCGATATATGAGCCCGTAACTTACCGTTCACAGATACTGAATGAAATTCTGGCCTAAAGTATTCTGAGGTATGCACTCAAGAATCACGTGAAAAACAACAGTTAAATTCTGACATTTACGGTTACAGTGACAAAATTTCAAAATTTTCAAATGACAACACCTACTTTTTTTATTGGAATGTGATCTTCGTAGTAAAAAACCATAAAAAGCGTTGGAACGGTACCTGTAGCACGAGAATCGTCGGCGCTAGACAGACTAAGAAGAAAAGTGAAAACAACCAATAAAGGACAGAGAAGCAACATAAAGTAAATCATTTTATTGTTCAGTGCTATCCACCATCTGCCGCATGTAAAGTGTCATCGTGTGTAAAATGGAAAATGTATGAAACACAATAAAATGTTTTGTTTTCTGTTGCTTCTCTGTCCTTATTGGTTGTTTTCACTATTCTTCTTAGTCTGTCTAGTGCCGGCGATTTTCGTGCTGCAGGTACCGTTACAACGCTTTTTATGGTTTTTCACTATGAAGATCACATTCCAATAAAAAAAAAAGTAGATGTTGCCATTTAAAATTCTTGAAATTTTGTCACTGTAACCGTAACTGTTAGAACTTAACTGTTGTCTATTATATGATTCTTGAGCGCATACCTCAAAATACTTTGAACCAAAGTTTCATTTAGTTTCTGTGAACGGTATGATAGTTAGGGGCTCATATGTCGGGATAGTTTTTTTTTATAATCACCCTGTATATATATGAGAATAAACAGTCCATAGGATAATAATTGTATTTGTAAGTTTGAGTTCTTGGAGTACGGACTGAGATTAAAAGAGGTGGCAGCAGGAAACTACGTTGGAAAATCTTCTTTAAACAGCTGTTCAGTAAGGCACCGACTCGGTGTCTCAAAAATAGATAATAGTCTTTCAACTACCAAAAATGTTCTCATAAATTCAATTGATCTGTAGTTTTCGACACAATTACCAAGGAAATATGGGGTTCTTTATAATCTGCTCTTTCTGGTAAATCACTAGAGCTTAATTACAAATCGAATCTATTTCGCTTCGCGATCACCCATTCTCAGGTTGAGAATTTTCAGAGAGACCTCTTCTCTCTCTCTCTGCTCCAAACATCAACTACCCACTGACTCTTTTTACTCTCAGTCACCCCTCACAGGGAAAAAAAGGGGGGGGGGGCAGGAAGCGAGAGGTTAATAACCTCGGAGGACATTCTCTCCTACTTCGCTGCAACATAATGAAGATATTACAGAGCTTATGAATTTTTTTTCAATTTATTATAAAACATAAGCACAGAACAACTAAAATTGTACCAAATTTTGAAATTTTCGATACGAATACTTAATTTTGGCATAATAATCGGAATTTTTGAAAATCGTATTTTGGGATAGATAACGGTAAGCCGGTCTGTGAAATAGTTGAGGAATTATGCAGCTGTAAATCATTTTTAATAGTTGCAAAACATACATTAATATGTGAAATTTTGAAACATAACTGTAAAAATAACATGCGGAATAATCTGATACCTTTCATTCACATATCTGAAGTTTCTATAAATTGATTAATGTTAATATTTGTATTCGTTTCTATAGATAAAATAGTGGATTATTAATTTCATGATATTATGAAATCTACATTCATTTTTTTTTTAAATTTTAACCTTTAAAATTTTTACAGATATCGCTTTTTAGAAACTTTAAATATGTGAAACCAAAATTAAAGCCCATACTGCCGAGTTGTTTTTGAGTTATGCTTAAAACACTACTAGCCTTCAATTCTGTTTTGCAGTTATTAAAAAATGAATTTAAGATTAGGAGTTGAAAAATCTACTGTTGCTTATTTCCGTAACTAAGAGTATTCCTCAGTTATGATGGTACAATTAATTATTTTAAATAAAAATTTCAAAGTTTAGTAAAATTCCTGTATAAAAACTTCTGTGTTTGTTACTATAAAATGAAAGAAAACCTTTTTATTCAACTGAATGGAAATTGAATTCTCTGCAACAATTTGGTATTTAAAATATATGTGTATTCATTTTTATCATATATGTTTTTGTTGACCGTACGTCTAATACATACATAATGATGGAATTGATTTTAAGACATGTGTACAGGAAAATATGTTTAATGTAGTGTAAATATGCCAAGAGTACTTCAAATTTAGTTAAATTCAAAAGTATGTATTTGTAAAGAGATTTTTATCGTCATCATAACATTAGAATGTAAAGTATAAAGATAAGTTGTCATCTAAAATATCTGGAAAATTAATTTTGTTTTATTTCCTTAAAATAATGTATGATTTACCCAATATGCATTAAAATTGTAAGCTACGAAATATAGCCATTACATTTTTTTAAATTCTCAAACAGAAAAAAGTGCATATTCTAAAAATTTATAGCGCCGTTAATGAAATGTTTATCAGAAATTAAATCAATTTATATTTAAGTACTGGAAAATCGTGTAAAACCATATAGCCGTTTCAAACCGGATATGTCACATTTAACTTGATTGAAGCAGCCCTTCAGCATATAAAGATTAAAAAATGTAGCTCTAGGCGAAAAGGATAAACAGCCTTTGCAGCATTTTCCTAATGAGATTTGTGTACTTTCCGTGTGGAAAGACGACTTTCTGAGTGTTTTTATATCATTGTGTGTAGTATATTTAATAAATATTCATTTCTCCCAATGAATCGGCAGATAGCATCTTTAGGGACATTTTTGGTTTGCTTTCCAAATTTCATTCTGTTAGGGGTGTGGCCAGATATTTTTCGTGGGATAAAACTGGGTATTGTGTGTGTGGAAAACAATAAACAAAGGCTGTCAAAACAAGTGAAATAGTTTATGATATTTTTAAAGTTTATAGAATTTTGAACTTATTTTCTGAATGTCATAAAATTTTCATGAAGGTATACTAGTGTTTGTAAAAATTGCAACACCATGAAGGACTCATCAGAATTGAATAAAACTTATTACACGAGCGACTTGTATCGGCACAAACAAATGATTAAATTTACAAAGTTAAAAAACAACATTACATGTCTATAATTAACATTATGTGCACCCATCACGCGGTGCAATAACTGCTTTTATACGACATGATATCTGATCAACTAGATTTTGAATATGTGCCTGAGAACGAGCATTCCAGGTTTCTTCTATTCGAACCCAAAGTTCATCTGTATCGACTACATGAGGGTCGCAGGTGCAAGACTTCGACCAACAAAATCCCAGAAATGTTCAAACGGCAACATCTCGGGTGAATAGGCAGGCCAAGGAAGAAGTTGTATCTGTTTCGCTGAAAAGATTTCACCATTCTTAGCAATATGTGGGCGAGCATTGTGCTTTTAAAAAACAGCACCAGGAAGGCAATGAAGGCAGGGTATGATTTAATATTCCAAAACCTCTCTGTTTACCGGTTTCTGTTGAAACTAAGCACAATTCGTATCTGCTGAGATTGTGCATGATACATTATAGCTCCTCAAATCATCATGCTTCGCGTTCGTCCAGTATCATGTTGGTTGACACACTCCAGAAGGTGGTCATAATCATCGGTTCGGAGACTAATGCGGATGCGTCCATCTCTGTACTCCAATTTAAAGCGATCGACACGCCAGTGTCCAAATCGACAAGTATATTGTAGCCGCACGCACCGATGGTTTTGAAGGGAATCCTGTAAAAAGGAACTATTGCATGCAGTCCATGGTACAGAATTGTTGGAGAACACAATGACACACCTGTAGCTGTTCTGCAATGTTTTACCAACTGTCCAGATCAAGCTGTACGGTACGTCATTTCCATGCGGATGAGGTGTATATTATACTGTGCTAGCGTAGCATTTCGTCACCCTTATTTCCGACTCGTGTGGTTCTTTTGTGTCCACTACGTCCGCACTCATATCAATATCGAGTCATGGCGCTCCATGCGATCTGCTGTTAAACTATAAAAAAATTCCCTTTCACGTATGCGATCTTTCATCCCCGTTTAAACTCAGTAGCATGCTCATATGCGCCTTCTGTCGTCGTCGAGGTATAGTGACTTCTCGTGAATCGTTTATCACTGGCAGACAAAAATTCCTACGTCCAACGCCCCTCTACAGCTCTTTTATTTATATGGCTAAATCAGCATTTCAGAGGGCGTTGCTCAGCTCATGCTTCAGTGGGGATTTTTAAATTCTATTCATTTGAATACAACACTCTAAGTTACATTTACTGCCAGTTTCAGCTCACTGACATGATTCCTTTATGATGTTGCAAGTTTCACAATCAGCAGTTTAATTATCATTTAGTGTTTAAATATTTATTCATTAGGTTAAAATATAAAATAATGTTTTTTGGTTAATGCTGGAAAATAAAATATTCTATTGCTTTTTAGAAGACGTAATTTAGTCTTTTATTTCTTGAAGATTCATATACCCATGCGGTCTTACCCTACTAGCAAAGTAAAATTGGATTTTTTGACTTTTCTATAAAAGCGAATATTAATACAAATGTTATAAACAAATTATATATTTCAAATGGTGTATTTTAGCAGAATGACTGCAGAGTATCTGAGCAAAGTTTTATTGGACTATTTTTAAAATTCTGGCCTCAAGAAGCAACTAATAAAAATATATCCGTTTTAACCCTCTTTTCCATAAGTACAATAATCATTAATTATTGAATAATTATTAATTATTAAATATATTAATAATAATAAATATAATTAAATATAATTAAATATATTAATATATAATATTAATTATTTAATAATTTCCATAAGTACAATAAGAACACAGTAGAATTATGTGTTTCATATTTTATGATGAATCCATCCACATTTCCTTGTTTAAGGTAGAAATCATATGTAACTGTGTGTACCATATGTAAATGTGTGTATCATATGTAAATGGGTGTATCATATGTAAATGTGTGTATCATATGTAACTATGTCAAATTATAAAATGGCTGTCACTTTCATAGTATATATTTTTAGTGCAGTTATTAAACAATTTATGAGTTATTCAGAATATTAAGTCTTGCACGCGTAACATACATTTGATAAATATTTTATTTAATATTTCATAAGAGAATTTTTATTGTATATATGTATAGAAGCGGGTTAAAAATTTACGTATATAATAAAATCTTTTAAGCATGTTTAAGGTATGCGGTAAAAAATGAATAGAAATTCTTACTGTAAGATATATTCTGCTGCAAGAATTCACCCTTACAGACTTTTGACGTCATTAAGCTTTTCTAAACAGACAATTTCAATGGTTAAGTTTAATGGGGACTGAGTTTAACACGATAGTTAGAAGTTTCTCTGGCACATCAGAATTCGTAGCTTCGTTTACGACAGAAGTTTTTATTAAGTTACAGTTGTTATTTGCAATAAGGATTAACTAAGGTAATTTCCGAAGTTGTTTTTTTACAAATGAAAATTTTTATAAACAGTTTGTGTCAAAAGATTTATTTTCATGAATTTCTTTTAGTCTTTTGTATATATTGAGAAATGTGTTTTTAAATTTTACTCTTGTATTTATGAAAAATAAAAACGTTTTTTGACTTTCTAGACCATGCAGTTTAACGCTATAAATATAGTTTATGAATAAGTTTAATATAGTAATTAATTATTTTAAGTCTATCCACAAGTTCCTGGTGAGAATATTTACAATTAAAATAAGTATATATTTGATGATATACCCATCGACACGTGTACCTTGAAAAGATATATTACTTTCATGATTTTTTTTTAGTATTTTGTATATATTGAGAAATGTGTTTTTAAATTTTACTGCTTGTCTTTATGAAACATAAAAACGCTTTTTGACTTTCCAGACCATGCATTGAAACGCTATAAATATAGTTTATGAATAAGTTTAATATAGTAATTAATTATTTTATGTCTATCCACAAGTTCCTAGTGAGAATATTTACAATTAAAATAAGTATATATTTGATGATATGCTCATAGACACGTGTACCTTGAAAATATATATTACACATTTGTCTATCTATCTATTCACAGTGCCCGTGAATAATTTTATTAAGAAAAAAAATATTAACAATAAATAGCAATTGAACACAAATCACAGATAAATTATTCGGTGAAATATTCTGGGTCTCTCATTCTAAGTGGTTATTTGATTAAGAGAAGAAAACATTTTAAAACAATATCTATTTTATAAAGCAAACATATGCTTGAGTAACGCTGACATCATATCGACGGTGGAAAAGACTTAACCAATCTATTTTGGATGTTTCGCAAATTTATTAATCTTTAACAATCGCACAATTTTAATTTTTACGCCATCGAATAGGGACAAAAATCACCTCTAAATACAATTTGTCTAAGAACTGTATCCCAATTTACTGATATTTTATGGTCTTTAAAATAATTTTCAGGTGCGTTCGTAATTATTTAAATACGTAGCACCTATAGTCTTCGTCTGGTTCGTCCGTCTGTCCATCCGTCCGTATATAACAGCACAAAAACTACCCAACCGAATGGTTTGAAATTTAATATATATAATCTTTGCAGGATTTTGTCGAGTCATTTCATATTTTATGACAATCGAAACAAAACTTAAAAAGACATTAATAAAAGTTTTCTTTATTCTATTAAATCCTATCATCCGAAATCTATTGAGTCATGGTGACTGAGGAAAACAAATACGGGTAAACACATCTTTTTCCACATTCCAAGCGGCCATTTTTATTCAAAATTATTTTTTCGGATAAAATTGCATAAAAGTTACACTTTTAGAAAGATCGTTCAAGAAAATTGTTTGCTCGAGAGATGAATTACATTAAAAAATGTATAGATTCTGAGATAACTTCAGTGAAAATTAGGTTAACAGCCGAATATTCCAATCCATTAAAGTAAATAAACAAAAGATTTATTCATCATGAGTCATAGAAATACTAAACCTCGCAAAGCAAGATCTCCATGGTGATTTTTACAGCGCTGCCTTTTGTCGAAAAAAAAACCCACATATGTAAGCATGGCATACATAATAAGAAAAAAAAGGCTTAATCCTTTCGCTCATAGCAGACGAATTAATTTATTTCACTGAAATAATAACGGTGATTTTTTTTTTACATTGTAAAACGATAGCACGAAACGAACGCACCTCATTTGTCACGTTTAACGTACAATTTCCAACTTGTTTCATTTATCCCCATCGCGTGCAGACAGATTACGGAAAATTAGCTAGTTTTAATTTGAAACAATATAATTAGTTCAGAACTTGTTTTCAGCTAATAGTCTAAAACGCAATAAAACTTCATTACTAAATACATAAATAAATAAAACACAAATTGAACATGTATGCCGAACTACGTGCTGAAAGAGTCAATCGAAAATATAATAAATAGCGAAATCTTTGGAGATTTCTTCTGCTATCTTCCCCTACCCCCTGTTTTATTATTTATGATATTTATTATTTTTTAATATTGCGACCTTTTTGAACAGAAATCCGTATTTACATTTATGTGAGATACAACGCTTATTAATTCCTCTAACATTTTATGTAGATCATTAAATTGCAACAAACGTGAATTTTCAAGAGAAATTCACTTTTCACAAGTACCATGTCTTAAATAACGTACGAATAAAGCTCAATATTAAATAACAATTTATTAAAGTTTTCGTCAAAACATAAAATTGCTATAAAAATAACTGCTTCAATATAAAATTAATATAAAATTTATTATAATTAATCCATTCATGTATTGAACGGTTTTCTTCTTATTTTAAATATGAATGAAAATTCAGATTAGTATTCGAATAAAATAGGTTGATATTTTTTGTACTTAATAAGTGAATTGAAACATAAGATATATAGATATAACTGTTTTTGAAGTGTACTACCGTCCCTCTTTTTTGGTGATGAACACCCTAAATGTTATCTGATTATACCGGGTGGTTATAAAATAAGTATCTCTATTTGGAGCTGTTTGTAGCTTGAAGGAATAACCCGAATGAAACCAAAATTGGTACACTTACTATTCGAGAAGGGGGAAGAAGAATGGAACAATTAAAAAAATAATTGCAATAATCACCGACAGATGGCGCTATTGAGTGTGAAATATAATGTGTAATACAAGAAAAAAGAATTAAGACGTAAAACCGGATGGCATACCTAACTTATTGGAAAATGTCACAGTGAATGTGATTACGCTTTTGCATGGCGGTGCCGATCATGTTCAGGTCCCTCATGGCCATTTTGCTGGAGGACACAATCCAGGCCGTGCACGACGTGCTCAAAACTGCGGAATGTAACGCATTAGGAGTGATGTTTCACACATGTTGTGATATACGGTAAAGTCAATGAGGTTTGCGACACCTCCACTGTACACAATATTACACATTACATGTCACACTCAAAAGCGCCATCTGTCGGCAATTATTGCAATTATTTTTTTTTCATTGTTCCATTCTTTTCCCCCCTTCTCGAATAGTAACTGTACTGATTTTGGTTTCATTCCGGTTATTCCTTCAAGCTACAGACAGCTCCAAATAGAGATACTTATTTTATTACCACCCTGTATATGTAAATATGTCTCTCTCAGTTGATTATAAATCAATATATATATATTACTAAAAAAAAATACAATCGATGGTATTAAAAATAAATAAATATCACTAGAAACACACAATTTGCAATATTATTTAATTTTTTTTGTATATTATTTTAAATTTTAATGAGTGCATCCTAAAGCGAATTTTATTACACAGAGTAATAGTTGAAAGAAAATATTTAAGAATTAACTTATAAAATCTTACGAATGCAGATACTGAGTGTGAATATTAATGAATTTAATATTGAAAATGTGATTCTTAATTGATTAATAATACCGGTGGATTTTTTATTCCATCATAAAATTATTTGAGTCCATGTTTGCGGAGTCAATACGCACGAGCACTTTCTTTCATTGTTATTTTTTGAACGATAGCTTCCATGCTTGTCTTTCTGATTTTGTTTACTTACTGAGTCATTTATTACTATTAGTATCTAGTTTTCGTGACTTGTCGTGAGACATTGTATATCGGAAGAACTAAATATTGATTTCGATTTCACCATCAGTTAATAATAAGTCTGAGTATTTGCACAGTGTCTCTGAGATGATTGTAAATATTTTTTCATAAACCAAAAAAGTTTAATTTGTATTATTTTGTTTGTATAAGATGACAAGCGTATCGTTAAACAGTGCTTTTCAAATGTAAGGAAAAATAAGATAAATAGGAAAGTAACATTATGTATTTTTAGAAAAGCATTCTGAATAGAACATTTTTATTGAAAATTCCAGAAATTCTATGACAGTATTGAAGATAGCTTACTTATTTTTTGTTATGTAATAAATGAAATAATAATTTCAAAATTTTGCCATACTAAAAGTATATGTTTTTTTTTCTTTTAAGTGAAGTATTATAATTAATCAATGTTTTAAAAATACATTTATTACGTTGTATAGGGTAAGTCTTGTAATCGTTTTGAAAATCGAAAAAAAAAATTTTTGACGGATTTACACGCTTCAGACACTGGAGATTTCGAAAAACATATTTTTAGAAAAAAAAATTGCCGTCTGTGTGTGTCTGTAAACTTCTATCTCCCGACCAAATTGAGATAGAGACTAGAAATTTGGTATGTACTTAGCATGTAATAATGGGAAGAAGCTTATTGAATTTCAGTAACCTCGATTATCCGGAATTATGTTTTTCGTACTCTCAAAATATTCGTTCTGATAAAAGGTATATAAAGTTGTTTATTTTAATATAAAAGACAATATAAGTTAATATAAAATACAATAAAAAACATAAATTTTGCATAAACAATGAAGTCAATCAGATAATGAGTTGCCGAGATATTTGTAATCCTATTTTCAACACCTTTCGATTTTTCATGATCCTGTATTTCATTCAAATTTCAATTCAAAGATATATTTTAATTGGAAATGAGACGCTTAATCCGACGCAGTTAACCGTTAGTTAATATGGTGATCAATTTCGGTGTTATAAGGATGTTTCATTTACTCAGTTCAGTAATATAGCATTTAAAGTTTATGACGTCATCAAGCTACGATTTTATTCGAATTGCAATGCATTTTATAAATAGTTTACACATGTTTTATTTTCATATTTTATATTACGCATATCCATGATGGGTAAGTATTATGGGTGGCCCCCAACGACTAGTTTATATAAGCATTGATAAGGTTTTAGAAACATACATTTCCCTCATGAAAAAAAATAATTCGTTTATGTTCTCACAACTTTACAAAAATAGAAAAAAAGTAATAATACTATATTCTTAATAAATGTCTACTTTTACATTTAACGAATTTACAATAACTAGCCTAATGCTTTTACAAAGTGGTTAATATATTTGAAATAAATGTAATATATATATATTTGCAATACAGTGAGCAACTTTTAAAAAATTCTTATTACAATCAATACATCATAAACATGAGTACAATTTATGGTATAGCATATTAACTATTTAGCAAATATAGGTCTAGTTGTAGGATATTTTATTTAAAGTGTTAATTTAAGAAAATTTACTTTCCCCATTAATGTATAATAAGAATTACTGCCAAACACAAACTTCACTGAAAATAATTTCACAGTAGAATATTCCAAATAAATGTTTACTAATTAAGCTGTTTGATATTTTGAAATACGTTTAGTTATTAAATTATATTTTCTAAAATGTTCAATCGCATGTCTTTATTTAAAAACTTTTGAATTGCCTCGAACTGCATCCGAGTTTGTAAAATTTGATTTGACGCTAACTAAAAGTTACATCTTGAAACTATATTTAATGAATGGCTCCGAGATATTTACCAAAACATTAAAAAAATTTTGTATTACTCAGTGGTAAGAAGTTTTAAGGAATAACGAATAATGGAAGCATTTTTCGCTAAAGTTAAAGTATGTAATTGCAAATAAAGAACATTCATTCTGATTTAGGCATTGACATTTTAGAAAGAAACACGTAACATTCGTCATTTTGCATTATATCTACGTTTAAATTAAATTATCATTTATTTTATAAAATATGCGATTCATATATTTTAAAAGAAATTTAGTTTTTTTTCTTTTCATTAGCACTAAGGTTTTGAATTAAATCAAAATTAAATCAAATTGAACTATTATAACAGTAGCTGGGGTAACTGGGCAGTAGGCGTTTTTTTATATATTTTTTTAATACTGTCTTTTAAATTTTAGTGGTTGGCAACATTACAGCATCACCTGTACTTCTTAAAGCATCGTGTGTCAGCTGAATCGTAACTCTGCCATTGCTGAGATAGGTTGCCGAAAATGTAAGATTAAAAAAAAAAGTCGATTTGAATAAACTTCTGCGGCTTGTTATCAAAATACGGTAATTACTTTTATTAAACAATATTTTTTTTTCTTTTTGAAGATTAGGCATAAATAAATATGTTAATTTTATTAGGTATCTATACATATTTACTTCTTTTTTTCAAATTTAACACTGTTGTTCCAGTTACCACATAAATGTTTCAAGAATGGAGTAACACTGGGTCATGTATCAGCGGTAAATGGATTCCACATGGTCCAGTTATCCCAACAGTTATACATATTTTTTTTGGAGTTGCTCTCTAATTTTTCGTTTGCTTTCTGTTTGCAATAAAAAATATTATTAATACCTACAGTTTTTTAACATAACACACGTTTATGTATGTAACTTAAGTTTTTGCTTATAAAAAACTATTGTAAATGATACTTAGTCCCTGCTAGGTGCGATATTAAACACTTAATTGATTTTGATTGTCTTTTGATTTTTATTACAGGATATGGTGTGAACATATATTAGGAAGACAAACAACGTGGCTTGATCTTCTTACAGTGTTAAATTAAATAAAAAAGAGAATGAGATACTTAAGTACTTACTTAGTCGTTTGTTCCAAGATTGTTTTTGCTCATTTTCCCCATTAAAAATATCATTGTAAATTTTCTACTTATTACTTGTACAGAAGTATATAAGTACATGATTAATTCTTATGTTTCTTGTATATGTAAACGTAATAAATACACATTTGGTGCTTCTTTAAAACACCTTGACAGAACAGTTTTCCCTTACAATGCTCTTTAGTTGATGTATAATTTACATGATCAGCCTGGCTTGAATTTCTTGAAGATATTTACACTTTTTGCAACAAGCCCTGATACCCTAAATTAATCTAAACTAACGAGTGTGGAACACAGACCTACCTGGTCCAGTTGTCCCATTTTTATGGGACAATTGGACCCATGGATAGGTAAATATTAAATATATTTTATATTAAATTATAGACAGTAAGGTACAATTTTGAACATTTCTGTTTGATAGAGGTGAACCTCACTGTACACATTTACTAAAATTCACACTTTAACTCAAAATGAACACTGGCTATAAGAAGCTGAATTGCCAGAATCTCCAGAGTCGCAATGTAAATTTGGGTTCTAGTTACCACAACTACCTTTATCAACAATTGAAAAATTAATTGCTGTATTCTTTAGGCTGAAAGCATAAGAGGTTATGTTTCGTTAACAAAAATATTTCACTCTCGTTTACAATATTTTCTAATATAGTTGTAGTTTTTCCGTATTTCTGCTCGTCCGTCCATTTCAATGTTTATGCACTATCTAACTTATCACTATCCAACGCTATGTCGTATAATAGAAATCTATAGATCATATGTAGATCTGCGCAAAGGAATTTGGAAATTATTTTCACTATTCATGCTAATTGTTGAAATTGGATTTTCAAATGCGTTATGCGTCATGCGTCAAAATGTTAACTAAGACATCATCTTTAAAATTATTAAATTGCGAAGTTTTATTATAGTATTCTGAATGTGTCGATAAGCGTTTCATAATGTATGCTCAGTGCATGATTTTTCGTTTTTGTTAATTCTGAATTCAAGTCCCTTTGCAACTATTTAAATAAAAAAATTATATTATTCAGTTTTTTAAAGTTGTCTGCAAATTAATCTTTTCTTCATTAAATATTTCAATATCTCATTTCTCTTTTTATAGAAAAAAATACGTATATTTAATCTACTTTATTTTTCTAAAAGAGGGTGCATTGATATATATTGACATTTGCTAAATATATAATGTTGCTTACCGACTAGAAGAAATGGGAAGCAGAAATGTTTTATCTGCAACCAAACCAAAAATATTTTCAAAAAAAAATCTTTACAACCGACATTTTCTGTTATCATGAATTTTCTTTTTGGTAAGGAAAAACATAGCTTTTTAGGGGCTGAGCTTATTCTTCCGTATTGAAAAAAATATTCAATGTTTATATATAATATAGTTTTATCGATATTTTTTGTTTAATACTATTGCTTTTACGTATATATTATTTTAATTGTTTTATTTTTTAATTTTAGGTAAGATATCAGCCAAAAATATTGTGTACATTTTGTTTTTTTTTAGATTCATCTGGAAATTTCCTAATGCTGTCTGCTAGTAAAATTACCACGTTGCTTCCAGCCGAATAATATAGAATTGTACCAAATACATTTACCTTTATTTGATATATATTGTTTCATTATTCTTTACTATGAGTGATATATTTCATTCTGAAATCTATTATAATAAATAAAGATTTTCGAATTCCATCTGAGTGATAGAGTGATTTTATGGAGTAAAGATCTATTCATTTTATCTAAATAGATTCATTATAATGTGGGAAACACTTGACTAAAAGAATGAAATATCTTGTATGTTCTCCAATGTCATTGTATCGGCACACGAGAAAAAATGCTAAGGATTTTCAAGAAGACGCAATTATATCAAACAATACGAATTACAACTGTTACGAAATAGAAATAACAGCACTGTTTCGATAGGTGTGTAATACAAGTAGTCTAGATATTTCACTCTTTCAATATAATTTAATAATTTAATATTTAAGCATTTTTATATAAAAATTCTTACTTTTCCATTATTTACACGACATTTTCTAAACCGTTTATTTAATATAATTTTTAAAAAAAATAAGCCAAGTAAATAACAAAAAAATTGTATTAGCAATTATTGTTTTCATTTTTCCTAAAGTTTTGCACTGAGATAGTATTTTTAAAAATATTGTGATTAATCACTGAACTTTTTAAGGCTTCCCTTTGAATGAGATATCTATAGGACTGACTCTATTTTTAAAGTGTCTAGGTTCTAAATGACATTTTTTGCAATATATTTTTCCTCTCTGTTTCATTTTTAGTTTGAAGTTTTGAAATACTCTTAATCGAAAATATCTTTGGAGTAAAAATTAAAAAAAATCCAGCAGCTCATTTTCTATTTTTTGTAGCAATTTCTCTGCGTTAGGGTTATTTTCCGAAACCATAGAATTCAATAGATTTCAAAGATTGAAAGAAGAATTATTTCTGAAACAAAGTTTTCTTTTACTGACCGTAATTTTTGGAATCCTTACAAAGTAGTTTTTAGTGTTATTAACTAGTTTTCTCAACCCGGTATCAACACAAAATATCGGCATTTCAGATGCTGTCTATTCTCAAATAAATACTTTCATGTTATACAATCAAACAAGCTAATTAACAACGTAAAAGAACAATATATTTTGATCTTGCATGTATACATCCTGTTACGAGGCTGAAAATGTTTGCTTGATAATTTATAGCATCGAAAAACCAATATTTCTTGTTGATATTGGATTGAGAAGAGGGATTAGCACACTGTAAAAACTACTTCGTAAATTTTCCAAAAATAACGAACATCAAAATAAACTTTTATTTCAGATATGCCTTTTAAATTAAAAAAAAATATTACTCTCTAAAGTTTCTGAAGATTAAAAAAAACGCTTTTTAGAACCGTACATATCTCGGAAGAGGTTATATTATCTTTAATAAATATTCTTTCTTGATCAAGAAACGTTTTTCTTTTTCCTTTTTTCTTCTTTTTTACAGCGTAATCATTATGCAGACTACATACAAATGCAATGAATAATTGAAAATAATTTGTTTGAAATTCTCATTGTAATCACGTACGCCTAGGTTTATTTAATATTTGTTTAACATGTATAACGAGGTTTATTTAAATGCATTACTGCCACTTTTAATTAAGTAAATAAAATGGATAAATGATTCAATCAAGAATAATGTGGTGTTTTATATACTTGCATATGTAAAACATAATATTATTAGAAAGAACAAATTATTATTAGACTTTGGTTAAAAGTTATAAATGGTTTGGTTTATATTTGGTTAAAATTTTATGCACTTATATCACCGTTTTATCAGTGCCCCAACACCAGCTGCATAACATTCTTTGGGTTGCTGTTTCAGCTACATTAGGACTTCAAGTTGATACTTTTCATCATCTGTGAACATCATCTTACAGCTTCTTCAACATCCACTATACAGCTTCGACTTAGCCCCAAGACATTTCATATGTTTAGTCCTATAAAAAACCATTTTGGTAGCAAGATGATGTTCACAGATGATGTAAAGGTTCATCTTGAAGTCCTAATGTGGCTGAGACAACAAACTAAAGAATGTTATGCAGCTGGCGTTGGGGCACTGACGAAACGGTGATATAACTGCATAAATATTGGTGGCGAATATGTTGAGAAATAAAAATAGTTTTGAAGTGAATATCATTGTAAGTTATTTTTTTTTGACTTACTTAATGACTTTCCCTCGTAATTAAATGATCACCATAGAAAATTTATCTTAACTTAAAAACATATTTATGTTTTTTAATTAACATTTTTAGTTAATAACATTTTTTCTGCAGTTTTGAAAAATATAATAATGTTTGAAGTGTTCTAAAGATTAGAGGAACAATATTAGGTTTAATGTTCTTCGAGAAAAAATAAAAATAGGATAACGTTCAGAAGAAAAAAAACTCAAATGTTTTTAATTGGTTTTGAAATAAAAACGTATCAGATGGGAAACTTTCGACAAAATAAAAATAGCTAGCCGCCTGTTTTAGTTTCTTTGATAAAGTGAAAATTCTTTTAACAAAATTTTCTTTCCTTAGTTTCAGGCGCTGAAATGGAGTCATGCCGAAGTAAAAAATAGTAAAAATCTTCTGGGACAAAAGTCAAAAGAATAATTGTTTAAACGAAAGAATTAAAAAAAAAATGATGACCATAAATGTTTATTGTTAACTTTGTGTGATAAGGATAGTTGCAATAAAAACAATTGTCACAACTTTTTGTTGACTCAGATTTATTCTGTTATTCCCTACATTATTTTTTTTACAGTTTCCATACAGCTTCTGTTCAGATTTTTTCATCGAATTAAAAAAGGGTCTATTTCCAATTGTAGTCAAGGAAAAGTAAAAAGTGCACAGAAATTGGCGTTAGACAAATAATGTGCAAACACTTTTTATTAAAACGCCAGATGAATATAAATTAGCACTGCGATAGCTTGGAAACTAAATACTATATGACAGTCCCTTAAGAAATATTCTAGCGGTATTATTCCAGTTCGATACAATCGGCCTGCTAATTTATATTTATATTGTATTTTATTGCTTATATCAATCACATAAAAAACATGTTATTTTAAAAAGACTTTTTGAATACACATTCCATGAATATCAATGCAAACGTTATCATATTGCCAATTATCCTGCAAGGGAAAAACACCAATTTGAAATTGGTCATATAAAAAAAAGATGCTAATCTAGAAAAACCATGATTTTATATAAAAAAAAATAATATTTTTTAACGATCTGAATATATTATCGCTGATAAAAGACTACTAAAATGCTTTTTAACTATATCCTTCAGAAAATAATATTTAAAACAATCGTAAAGTAAAAGGGAAGCATTTATTTAAAACAAGAAAAAAGACACGCCCCAGCAGCTATGTCAGTAACATTTTTGGTATCCTCAGTCGGGTGTAGAATAGAACCCATAGAATAGGTTTTTGGCTCAAACGAATTTAATGTTCTTAACGCGCGTATGTGTGAAGTAATGTCATAAGTAAATAAATTAGTTCAAAATATTTCATATCTATACGAAGAGGAAACGGTGACTGACTGACTCATCAACGCCCAGCTCTAACTACTCCAGGTTCACGAAATTTTGACTGTAGATTGCTGTTATGGCTTAGGCAAGCAATAAGAAGGGATTTTTGACAATTCCACCCCGAAGGGGGTTAAAGGGTGGTTCGAATGTTTTAGGTCATTTTGCCATATCTCAGCAGCAGTTATAGGTAAGAGCTTGAAATTTCAGAAAACAAATCTACTAAAAAAATGATTAAACACCTATTTCACCGATTTTAGACATTTTAGACATTCCCCCCAGAAAGGGATTAAAGGGGGTGGTCGAATGTGTGAGGTCATTTCGTTATATCTCAACAGCAGTTAAAGGTAGGAGCGCGAAAATCAGGAAAACAAATCTAATAAAACTAGTCGTTGGGGGCCACCGTAATACTTACCCATCATGGATATGCATAATGTAAAATATCAAAATAAAAATGCATAAACTACTTATAAAGTGCATTGCAATTCAAATAAAATCGTGACTTGATGGCGTCAGAAACTTTAAAAGCTCGATTACTGAATTGCTTGAAAGAAACATCCTTATAACTCCCAAAATAATAATCCTATTAACTAGCGGTTTAATGCATCTGATTAAGCGTCAAATTTACAATTAAAATATATCTTTGAAGTGAAATTTGGATGAAATACAGGGTCATGAAAAATCGAAGAGTGTGGAAAATAGGATTCCAAATATCTCGGCAACTAATTATCCGATCGACTTCATGCTTTATGCAAAATTTATGTTTTTTTATTGTATTTTATATTAATTTCTTAAAATAAACAATTTCGAAAATTTTTATATACCTTTCATCAGAACGAATATTTCGGGAGTCCGAAAAAAATTGTTCCGGTTAATCGAGGTTATTGAAATGAAATAGGCTTCTTCCCATTATTACATACTAAGCACATACCAAATTACAAGTCTCTATCGCAATTTTTTCGGGAGATAGAGCGTTTACAGACACACAGACACACACACAGACACACAGACGGACGGCAAATTTTTTTTTTCTAAAAATATGTTTTTCGGAATCTCCAGTGTCTGAAACGTGTAAATCCGTCAAAAAAAAAAAAAAAATTCGATTTTCAAAACGATTACAAGACTTACCCTATACTACGTATGATGTACTACGTATGTAAGTAAAAAGGATTAAACACGTATTTCAACAATTTTAGAAATTCCCCCCTGAAGGTGGTTAAAGGGGGTGGTCGAATGTTTTAGGTCATTTCGCAATATCTCAGCAGAAGTCTTATGTAGGAGCGCGAAATTAAGAAAAACAAATCTACTAAAAAATTTGGTTAAACACGTATTTCAGCGATTTTAGAAATTTTCCCCAAAAGGTGGTTAAAAGGGGGGTCGAATGTTTTAGATCATTTCGTTATATCTCAGCAGCAGTTTTAGTTAGGAGCGCGAAAATCAGGAAAACAAATCTACTAAAAAATGAATAAAACACGTGTTTCAGCAATTTTGGAAATTCCCCCCAGAAAGTGGTTAAATGGGGGGGGGGCGAATTTTTTAGGTCATTTCGCCATATCTCAGCTTTTATGTAGGATGGCGAAATTAATTAAAACAAATCTACCGAAAAATTGGTTAAACACGTATTTCGGCGATTTTGGAAATTCCCCGCAGAAGGTCGTTAAATGGGTATTCAAAAGTTTTAGGTCATTTCTCAATATCTCAGCAGCAGATTTAGGTAGGAGCGGGAAATTCTGGAAAACATATCTACTAAAAAATGGATAAACACGCATTTCAGTGATTTTAGAAATTCCTCCCCGAAGGGTTTTAAAGGGGGTTGTTTCGAAAATTTTAGGACATTTCGCCATATCTCAGCAGCTGTTTTATGTAGGCGCGCGAAATTCAGGAAAACAAATCTACTAAACAAATGATTAAACACGTATTTCAATGAATTTAGAAATCCCCCCCCCTCCCCACAGAAGGTGGTTAACGGGGCATTCAATAGTTTTAGGTCATTTTGCCATATCTCAGCAACAGTTTTTGGTAGGAGCGCGAAATTCAAGAGAACAAATGTACTAAAGAAATCACATTGTCTACCCTTGCAAAGCCGGGACGGGCCGCTAGTAAAATCATAATTATGAAGTCAGATACAAGAAATATGCACCTAGTAAAATGATGTTTCTACACATTTATTTAATTGTAACTATATTTTCAGAAAGAAAAGTGAAAACAACATGAATTCTACGTTTATCAGACACTTATTTGCCATTTCCATTTCTTTTTTTGCCATTTGTCATAGATAACATCTATAAGAAAATCGACATATCTAGTATTATGAGGATTTACTTTGTCGACGTGTCTCTCTTTCCCAAAGTATCATAAAACGGTAGCTACGTGTAAACAATATATGGTCTCTAATTTCCACTGCTAATACCAAGAAGAAATCCGAAGTGAACAACAGTTGTTATATTTACTTTATTCAAACAATATGTATTTTTGAAGGTGTATGCCGAGACTGTAAATAAAAAAACCTTCTTCTGACTTAAGGAAACTCTAAGTCGAATATAATTTTTTTTATTAAGAAGATACTGGAAAGCAGAAGGGTTTATCAAATGTCATTTACATATTTCTCTCGCTTCAAACAATAATAACAGCAAAACTTCTTATCAATTACGAATATCACTAATGTATAAATATTACTTAAGTAACCTTACAATATCTATTTATAACATTCATAAACAGTTTATTGAAATTATTTTCCAAGAACTAATGGTGACAAGGACATTTAAACTCTATTTGAACCGGAACAAAACGAATGAAGATGCGTTGATTGGTGTTTCGAATAAATAAGTTACAAACATGAAAAAAATTTCATACCTGTTTTATGGGCACTTATCTTTTGACTTACAAATACTACAAACGACAAGATTTCATTTTTTTTCTTTTAAGCAATATATCTCCTAAGATGAAACTATGTAATGTTTACATCTTTTGTCACTTTTAAGGTGAAAAAAAAAATAACTATAATAAAATTAATACGTGAATGATGGATTTTTTATATAATCTGTATTAATGAAACAATACATGATTTACGGTTTTACTATACATAAGATGCCTTAAATAGCAAATTTAGGTATGTTCAGAAAAAAAGAAGCCATTTTAGAAGTTTATAAATGAAAATTTATTGGGCTTAAATCTAGGATCAGCAGTCTGCACTTATTGCTTAAGAACACATATAGGCCCTCATATTGGAGGTCCTCATTCTTTAGATCAGTAACATAGATAATAGATATTGTCATTGTTGTTATTCTCGAAAGAAATTTAGGGATAAATATGCCATACGAACATAACATTCAAAATTTATACAAAAAGCTAACATAAAAACACACTTAACATTATTTATTTTGAAATTACCAATGTAGATTAAGAGCATAAATACCCAATAAAACATACATTAAGCTCTCAAAATAACCAATACTCAACTTGGCATTCTAAAAAACCCATCTCATGTTAAGATGTACAGTGGAGGTGGTAAAATACGACAATTATATTTTTACTTTATGCTGACAAAGATTCCACAATCATCAGTTGGCAAAATCGAAAATAAGAAAAGAAATCTACAAAAAAAGAGTGGGAATTAACTGAACCCTTAAATGTTCATCAATACGATATTATTAAAAAGGCTGTGATCGAGAATGAAAATTGTTAAATTCCCGCTAGTAACATTTTGCACTGCGCCATTATTAAACAGGGAGATCATGTCTTCCCTTCCTGAAAGAGAAAGAACTAGTATTTATAAAGAAAATCTCACCAAAATCCCCAAATAAAATTTGAAAACACATTTGAAAAGATTTATCTTAAGTATTATTTACCAAAAATTCGAAATAAGTATGAATGAATACGAAATCCAGATACTACACTGATAAACACAATTGAGGGAGCACATGGTTTCAACGAAATTGCGCAAATGCTTACACCGATATATAACGTAAAATAAAACACCCATAATTTAAAGCGTAGCAGAAAACACAAGAAGAAACTTCATATACCAATCACAGTTCATGACGTCAAAAGCCAGAAAAAGGAGATAAGTGCAGAAATAGGGATTTCGTAGAAATGTCTGTTTCACACTCTCAGTTGTGAAATTCAATTGCTGAGCTTTTGTTTTGAGAAAAAAAGTGACATGCAAATGTCACAACAATGTAAGTTACCGGAATCCATGTCTTGGCGTGTCATTGAGAAGCTTTAATCTGGGTAAACACAATGAAGAGTAGCGGACGCTGTTGGAGTCGCAAGAAGTGTTACATGTGCAACGCTGTGGAATCGATTCCAAGAAACAGTAAATATTAGACTTCGATCAGGACAAGGTCGGTCACGTGCTACCACAGCAACTGATGACTGATATATCCTGTTAACAGCTTGTTGAAACAGAACAGGCAATGCTAGTAAGCTGCAAAGACAGTTGCTCTTGGCAACAAGACGAAAGGTGTCCAACCAAACAGGCATAAATAAGCTTCATCAGGGGGGGGGTCTGTAGGCACGTAGGCCAATGATCTGTATTCACTTGACATCAGGCTACCGTGCGAATCAAAGAAGGTAGGCTAATGAACATCGAGATTGGAATCAATGTGATTGAAGTCAAATGCTGTTTACAGACAAGCCTCCATTCAGGCTGGAGCATGACACTTGACGTGTTTCGGTATAGAGGGAAAGATACAGATGAAATAACCTCAAATTCATTTGTGAAAGATCATATTACAAAAGCGATGGGTTTATAGTATGAGCTGGAATCAGCATAGGTGAAGTTACGGACCTGCATATCATTCCGAATGACATTTTGACGGCCCAAAGGTATGCAGACGAGATACTGAGACATCATGTCGTAGCTTACGTTGCAGCCAATGGTGACTCCCTTGTTTTCATGCATTATAATGCCAGAACGCATACAGCTCTCTTGTATATAACATGCTTGAAGCTGAAACATTACAGCGTATAACATTACCAGCATGCTCTACTGATCTGAATCCGATCAAGTATGTTTGGGGCACACTCGGACAACGCATTGCAACGAGACCAAGGCCTTCTTTTACTGTCTGGGACTTGGAGATTGCGATTCTTGAGGAGTGGAACAGTATTCTTCAAAGTCTTATCGATATCCTCATCGTATCCACAGAAAATAGGTGTGCAGTAGTCTTAGCTGTTAGAGAAGACCACACACCATATTAAACATATTGCATCATTTCTAAGCAATACTTTTTGTTTCATTTATATGCAACCAAATTGATGCTCTAAACAACCTATTCATGTTCTTTCTATAGTTTTAAAGAATTAAAGTTTCCTTAAAATTTTATTTGCGTCTTATTTCTGTATTGCGCTTGATACACGTGTACTCTTCATTTTTTGCCTATGCATGGCTGTCTATCACGGTTTTCCTCACTTCTTTGCTTGCTCTTCTATTTTTTTAGCAGTTTACTTTCCGTATAATTACTACATTTGCAGTGACTTTATTTCCAAAAATTTTCAGTTAATAAACAAGTGAAAAAGTGATTATACTAGTCCTTCCAGCCTACTCAAAAATAAATTAGGAGAGTATCAATTGGTTATTTTCAATAGACATTCTCAGTTTCATGTGTTATAAGTTTTTCACTTTTATTTTTTATTCATATAAAGTGATTGTAATTTCAAGGCTAAACATGTATTTCACCAGAAACAATTTTCCACTTAAAAATTCAGCAGAAGTGATAATTTCCTACAAAATAGTTAAAAGCATAAATTGAAACGATGATAGGAAAAGGAGAATATTTCATAAAATTAAAAATCCTTCAAAATCACCAGTTCTTCTGTTTATCCTAATAATAAATTTGTTTCTACTGCTTTAGCCATCGAATGTACTCATAATACTCCTGTGACTTAATGTTGGAATGCATATGTATTTATTTTGCGATGTTAATTAAATGTGTAAAAGCAATTTATTTGTCCACCTCATTTGCTTACATAATTATTATATATTAAATACATAATAATTCCCATCATATATACTATTTTATATTATAAGGAACTGCCATTAAGCGTTTGTACAAGCATACTAGAAATGATCATTTAGTCAATACTGATTTAGAGCTTAAATCATATATCTATAATATCAAAGAGAAAACTCGGCATCTTTGTCGACATAACTATCTTTTTTGTTTTCACAAGCAGTGTTTTTTGATATTGTTGAAAACCTCACTGTAGAATGTACTTTAAAATTAATGTATTGGAACTTATAATACATATATTGGAAGAATGCAAAGAATGAATGTGAGTAATGTGTACATATCATTGTTTTTGCGTATACTACCAGTGTTTTATTTAATACTTTCTTTGAGCATAAATGTTGATTTCAATAACAGTTAGTGAATTATGATTTTAGCATCAGTATATGCTTTTAGTAGTAGCCTTCTCTAGTGTCAGAATTTGTTACATGTGTACTCGTATTTAAGATATGGTCAATTTTGCATTTATGAAATTTTCTGTGAGTCGGTAGTTATTTGCTTAGGCCAGTTTTATCAGTTGTGCACAGACACTGTGACAGTTACTTTTCCATAGACGATAAAAACATCATATATTTCAGTAGAAAGAATCCGACGTTGGCCCATTGAAAGCAAGAAAGAATGCAATATGAAAGTTCTAACAAAAGAAGTATCCACAAATATGCGTAACAGCTAAGTGGCAAATAAAAGAAGAATAATAAGGAAGAAATCTACTGAAAAATTTACAAATTACTGTGGCTTGTAATATGCTGGTATCTTATATAATTTTTTTCACAGATAATGTTGTTATTAATGCATGAATTTTATTATTTTTATATAAGTGGACAGTTGCAGAACTTCTTTATAAATTTTTATATAGAAATTTTATTTTCTGTAAAAACTGCAATATATAAAAGGTAATCTTATCTCATTTACTTCTGTTTATTTTTTTTTTTTCAAGAATTCAATCTCATTATGATTTCATTGACATTTTAAAAGTTTTGTCTAATATACGAGCCTCCGAGATAATCCAAATATATCTTAAAGCGTTCGGTACACATATAGCCTTTTATCTTGAAATACTTTATTAAACCTTTTAAAACTTCTGTATGAAATTTTAAGACTTCTGTGTGAAATTTTAAAACTTCTTCGAATAATGAAAAATGTATTTCTAAGGTAGATAGACAATTTAATGGGACATATAAAAATAAAAATTAATTAGAGAATCTTTTCATATATAATTTCAAAACTGTTGCCATTACTCAAACAAAATTCTAGAAACTAAAGTAGTTTTTTTTTCCTTGACGCAGAAATAAAAGATGAAAGTATGTTTTCTTTTTGATACATCTGCATTAGATATTGCGAAATTATTTTTTTTCTATTATACATTGCAAAATTGAAAATGAACAACGAAAAAGCAAAATTCCTGAAAAAACCATTACACCAATATATTTTTTTCGTTTGCTTTAAACAAAACTGTTCAAATCAAATACAGTTTTGTTTAGGCTAACCAGTTTTGTTTAGTTTAACCAGGTTAGCTTTTGTTTAGTTTAACCAGTTAAGCTTTTATATAGTTTTTGCTTAGTCTTAAAAAAACTGTTTAAACACATAGAACACACGTAAATAACACGAAGTGTGTTTAATCTTTTAGTAATGTAATCATTAAAAAACAAAGCGTACAATATAAAAAATTATTGTTAACTGTTCTTTCGGAGTTCTCTCCTACTGATTTCAATCTCCTATCCCAGCGATATTTTAATATTTCAAAGCCTCTCTGAAATTTATTTTTGTCCATGTTTTCAAGATTTCTTTGATAGTGTCAAGCATGTTTTTTTTTTTATAATTTAGATCTTCTTCTAAGCAAATAAAAATAAATCAAAATGTTCAAATTATGGAAAAAAAACTGATGATGTGGATTTGTAGGAAAATTTGTAAAGGCAAAAATATAAAACACAATTAGTTATGGGTGCGTGCACATTATCGTGCTGGGAAAAAATAAGCTTTTAGCCCACATCTGAGAAGCGATTTGGGAATATAATATTTAAAATATCACTGATGTTTGGCCGACGATATTCAAGATGATTTTGCATACACAAGAAATATTTCCTTATCAATCTGACTATCCCGGATGTGCGATACGGGAACTCCTTTCATATTCTGTGTTATTCATCAAATTCTGTTTGAACTTTTTTTTAAATTGTATGTTTTTGTTTCTCCAGATCAAATCTCCAGCTCAAATACAAACAAAAGCCGTAACATTTTTAAAATATGAAAATGGAGAAAAAGCCATTTAAAGTTTTTATTTGTAAAAAAGTACCCCTTAAACACAAATCCTGTACATATTACTCATACAGTATTCTAAACTGTGTAAACGTAAGTATATATAAAACATTTCATGTACATATTATTCATAAAAAAATAATGATGGTACAAAACAAATATCTGTAAATGAAAGAAAATGATCGAGAAAGGTGTATTTTAGTTTAAAATGTACTTTTAAAAGCAAATTTAAATAAACAAAATGTGAAACACTATCTGTCACATCAATCAAATCATAAAATGTTTCATAAATATTAAATATATTATTTAATTACAAAAAAATGGTACTTTTTATGTTTTCTAAACAATTTTAAAATATGAAAAACAGAAATAATCATTGCTGTTGTAAACAAACAGTTTAGTTGTATATTCCCTCTTTCAAAAGACGTAAAAATGAAAATCCAATGAGGGGAGTCCTACCAGTGGCTGAAAAGTTCGGCTCTCAAAACTGGTAGACCTGAAGACGCTGGATTCAAACCCTGTCGCGCTCGTTGTCCTAACCGTTTGGAGTTGTTCGTGGTTTTCTTCGAACCTTCCCGTAAATAAGGGCATTTCCCCGTATGGCCTATATATTTCATGTAGATAATTGGCCGTCATAAATCAACCAACCAACCAACCAATGAGGAAAAATCCAAGGTGAACTAGTCTGACAAAGCTCAGGGTGTTTTAACCGATAGAATACAAATCCGAAACACAGTGAATGACAAACAGATGGAGTGCACGTCAGCTGGGAATGTAAACAAGGGATTTTAAAGGGCTGTTTCTGGGTGATTAAGCTGGGTATATTTACAAAATTTAAAATATCTCGCGATATGATTGCCGTGTGGTTAAAAATGAGGTGTCAAAATATTCACATTTAAACAGGCTTACATTTAATATTTAAAAAAGAAAATCGATTTTTGATCAATTTTGAGGGAAACTGTCAGCTTAACTAACCTAATTATTTTTAAACACTAAATCAAAAATAGTTTATTTACGTGAATAAAACAATACAACAGACTCCATTTTGTTAGAGTAAAGAGAAAGTAACATTGTTAATCGTATGGGCAATAAACAGTTAACATGGTACAAATATGTCAAACTTATGAAGAACAAGGGGTTTCCAAAATATTTTATCGAATGAGAACAGATTTAAAAAATTGTCTCATAAAAGAAAAATAGGTAGATCGAACAAAAATTGAAAAAAAGATTAGAACAGTCCACGAGGGAGAGCGGCATAAAGGAAAAAAAAACACAAAAAACTAAAGTTAAAGATTAAAAAACATTTTTTATGAAGGAAACGTTAGAATTGAGGGAAATACTGGAACAAAAGCAGTATTTTAGATTGTAACTGTCAATCATTTTTATTATCTATCCTTTAAATTTCATAACACAAATATTTTGAAATCAGCAGACGTGATAAACCTTCATAAGCTTATTTTAAAATCAGCAAATAAAATTTGAGCTGTTTATTCGTCGGAGATTTTAGGTTTGATCATTTTATACATATCTGTGCAAAATAAATTATCTGTCTGCAAACATTGTTTTGAAAGCGCATAGAAGCATCAAAAACACAGTTTTCCGAAAAGCGAAATGAAAGTTTAAAAAATCATCAATTTGAAGTGAACCCTAATCTAATTGAAATATTTCCATTCGGTTTGCTTTAATCGATTGAGAATTGTATAAACGTTTAGAAAAGTTTAAAAAATTGAAATTTTGATTGTTCAAAATTTATGCAAAATGTGAAAATAAACCTTTAAAAGTTAGTAAGCCAGTAGTAAGTAAAGGTTAAGTTAGTAAGTTGTAGTAAGTAAAATTCTTAAAAGTAATTTTATTGTTATTACAGTTTCAAAAATTAAATAAAAGTTAACTTCGCCATTTAATTCTTTTCTAAAACTAACATATTAAAGGAGGGATTTGCGTTACTGCAAAAAGTACGTCATTTCCTTTATATTCTTATTCAAATGTAAAAAGATTCCAGATTAAAAACTAAATATATATTTTTGAATTTCCGTTTATGATTCTTATATTTGAATTTACTTCGGGGCGTAAAAAAGACACAATGGTGAAAAAGTCAGGATTTAAAAAACAAAGATCATTTGTCTGGAGTTTTTCATAGGAAAAATTAATGAGATTCGATAAATTTGAAGGTTTGTTACTTTTTATATTTCCAGTAAAAAATAATTCAAAATCTCATTCCGAATACATAAATGAATATATATATATATATATATATATATATATACATTATCTCATTTCATTAGTTATATTTTCACTACAAAACAGGAAAGAGAAAAAGCAATTTTTAATTTTGAATGAAATAATCATAGCATATACAGGGTGTCCATAATTAAACGACCCTACTTTAAACTTGTCTACAGACAAAACTATTGGTCAGAAAGTTGTGAAATTTTATGGAGAACATAAGGAAGGGATGAGAATTTGTTTGAGCGAAAAAAAATTAGTTCAAAATTTCGCCACCAGAGGGCGTTTTTATAGATAATTTTATAGATAATTTAGCATAACATTTAGCAGACATTTACGATAGTTTAAAACTTTTATTAGAACATATGTTCCACATGACGGACATTATTTTCAGCCACCATCTGGATCGTAAGCTATAGCATGTTCCACTGTCGTCCGGAGTGTGTTTTGGGAAATGCTAAAAACATTTCATAAAAAAAGTTTTGTTGAACATCTTTTGCTGTAATAAAATTTGTAAACTATCGCAAATATATGCTAAATGTGCAATTCATTAAAAAACGCCCCCTGGTGGCGAAATTTTGAACTATTTTTTTCTTCTCTCAAACAAATTCCCATCCCTTCATTATGTTCTCCACAAAATTTCACAACTTTCTGACCAATATTTTCGTCTGTAGACAACTTTAAAGTAGGGTCGTTTAATTATGGACACCCTGTATTTTAATTAAAATTTTTATTATTTCATAAACTCTGAGATTATATTAATTAGACTTAAAAAAAACGTATTGAATATTAAATATCTTCTTGTTATATAATAAAGGATAATTTTTTATTATAAAAAAAGGCTTTCTCGATATCGTCCACAGCGTTCTTGAGTCAATATTTTCAATATGCCTATTAGGTTTATAGATTTATGAAAAGTTTTATTCAACTCTCATTTAATATGATTCGTTTTCTTATTTCAATTTAAACTCATTTAGTCTTTAATGTCTTTTTTTTACATTTATTAAATACACATTACTGACTAAATTATTTCGCAGATTACAGTCGCCAAATTACTCTTGACTACAGATTTGATTAATATGATAAGTCGACAAATTAGTAAAAAGGAAAATTGCAAAAAATATCTAAATATAGCAAAGATTTTTATTTTAATAAAATAACAATTTTTCCATTTAATATCTAAATTTTTTGTTGTTGTAATTATAAGTTCGGGTAGTCGTGAGTCGCATTGGTCTTAAGTCGACCACCAATAAATTGAAACAGATGATGGAATTTTGTAGTAAAACAAATAATCATAGATAAATTTCACCTACTCAGAGCTGTCTGTAGTCGAACATATTCATCAAAAAAATACGAAATTCGGAATGGACTAAAGAAAGGGATGCGAAAGTCATTAAGCAGAAAAAAAAAATCAATATGTTCAACAACCAGAGGGCGTTTTCTGATGCAATTTCGGCATCTATGCACATTTTAGTTATCACGTGATATATCTGCTCGCACAATGAAATTGTTAAATAAAAAGACTCAATATGTATCTCCAATTCATCAAATAATTTGTTTCGTGTGACTGTTGAAAATTCTACTTTGCGATTTCAAACGGTAATATTTATTTAGTTATCTTATTTACCTTATTAAACATCGAAGCTTTGTTTAAGAATTCTGGATGTGTTGGAAAGTGTTACAAAATCTATGCTTGACGAAGGATTTCTCTTTCTTGTTATTGTTTGTAATGAAAAATGTTGACCATTTGTTTAATGAATTTATATTTTGTGCATTATTTTACTATCTATTAATCTTATAATTAATTTTATATTTATTATTATATTTATATTTTAACCAGTTTCTTTGTGTTGTTGAGATAGCCGTTAGGATTTTTCGTTATATGTTTCCGCAATGGTGAACTGAAACATACGTTTATTATCAGGGTTTTCGACATTTCTTTCTATGACACATTAAGGCCATGACGAGAATTTTCTGTAGGTAGACGTCATTTTATTCTATTTTACCTCTTAGTACTGGGAAAATCAACGTAAAGTTCTACATGCGCAAAACGTCGGCAACAATGAACTCAAAGTCCTCTTTGTGGTACAAGTATAGTTATCGGAATCGCTGGCCTTACAGAAAATTCATATGTTTCTATTGTTCATCTAATTTGACCTTTTGTTGAATCGAGTAAAATCTAATGATTTGCGAATGTTTGAGTTTCCTGTTAACAGGTTTTTCAGAACATAAGAAATACATTTGACAAAATGTGGCCGTTGGAATACACATTCATTGTTTTCTGTCGCATGAAATGCCATATTCATCTTGTGATAAATTTGTCCGCCGGTTTTTAGAACGGTTTATTTGCAATTAGCATTATCCCAGTAGCTTCAGCATCTATTGAAATATTTAATATGCATATAGTATTAGAAACGATTTTTGAAAAATTGAGTTTAATGTAGAATTATTAGTTCAAGAATAAATTTTAAAAACTACGAAGTTATATCATTTTATGTATGAAAGTATTATGAAATATAATTCAATATTTAAAATGTGCATATATATAGTATATCTTAGGAGAATAATACAATAAAATATAAACAAGCTTAAACATACAAAAAAAATCTCAACATGAAAGAATATTTTTCAATTTGCAAATTTTACAGAAATTAAATTACACATGAATGCAGCTAAAAGAAATTCAAACTGTCTATGTTAAAGAACCCTTTTAAGAAAGAAAAATTTTCAATTTATCTAGACAAAGACTATTGTTTTTTTAATTCACTGAACCAAAAAGTTATTTTTATCAGCAGCTGCCCTGATATTTCCGTTTTTCAAAATTCTTGACTCAGAAATGTATATAAGAGGAGACGTTGCTGAAAAATATTGATAAAGGAATCGGACAAATTATTCTGAAATAGTTTCTTTTTAGAGTTACTTTTTAGTTTTATTAGCATTATAAATTTTAAACATAAAAAAAATACTTATTTTTTTTAAACATATTATTTTCAACCATATATACAATTGCAAAGATATAGAGTTAATATATACATTTGCTTCAATATGAATTTAATAATAAATGTATATTAACAAATTATTTTAACTTTATACGACTCATATGAAGATGATAGTTATATTATTGTGAGAAAAAACAAAATTTACATATAAGTTAGAAGAAATTTCCGCAATTTATCATTTACAGTAACGATTGAACATCGTTGTGATAAACGATGATTAATTTAATATAAATCTACCGCTAAAACACCGATGGCAAAAGTAAATATTTTACATAATTAATGTTTATACTTTATTTAAATTATTTTTGTTTTAAAGTTTTAAATATGCCCAAGTTGAAAACACTTTTATCACAAAAATAACAAACCTTGGAGTATTATTGGTAAAACTGAGATTGGAAGTTTTTGACAATCTATGTATAAATCGTAATTACTCCCACACTTCTCTTATTTAATATATGCTATAAATCTTCTACCACGTTCCAAGTAAAATACTATTGTCTCTAAATAGGCCATGACGCTTCATTTAAACAATATATATTTTACAGGAATCGCTATGTTTCGATTAGAAAAGTTAAAGCGTTATTTTATAAAAAAAAAAAAGATTACCGTATATACTCGCGTATAAGTCGACCCCTAAATTCAAGATGAAAACACTTTTAATACCTGTAATTCAGAATGGTTTTCTACGCCTTAAGTAATTTAGAATTAAACGAGATTAAATAAATCGTAGAAAACAATTCTGAAATACTGGTGTTAAACCTGTTTCCATCTCGAATTTGAGAGTCGACTTATACGCTAGTATATACGGTATTATCGTTATTCTTAGATTATATTTTCTTTTACTGGTGTGTACCTGAAACTTTTATTTTTTATATCAATTTGGTTGAATTTCTATTCCCATTCATACATTTCAAAATATTTTTAAATGATTAGTTCATTTTCCAATTAAAGAATAATTTGCTCTAAATTGTATAGTAGAAATTTGAAATTTGTTCATGTGAATAGTTTGTAAGTTGATGATGTAAAGTTTGCAAACCATATGTACACTCAGAAAATTTTTTAGGTTCAACATCATGCAGTATTTGTTTAGACAGTTTTGAAAAGTATTAAAATTTCCGAAAAGATTGGAAGCAAAAATTTATTTTATGTCAATAATAAAATGCTACTTATATACAGTGATTTAATGATTTCGTGTTATACTTCCTTTGCGTTTTCCTTTTCCGTAGATATTATAAATAGCAATAAACCTCATATTTATTTTTTCTTCAACAGAATTTATTAAAATTTTACGTTAAAGTACTTATGTTTTATATTAACTGAATAATGCAATTTCTTTTTAAATAATATTGTTTTAAACATATTCAATTTTTACTCTTAACAAAAATGTAAACATGTGAACTATGAGCTTCTTTATGAATTGCGTATTATTTTAAATGAAGCATAATTATGTTGTTATAATCATTAAGTTTTTGAAAACAGAAAAAGTACTACAATTGTTTTTAGCTTCAATTTACAACTCTGCAGATGGAAATAAATAATATTTGTTCGGAAAAAATAATAAAACTGCATAATATTACATTAAAGTTTCATAATATTGGACTAAATAATATGATATGACCTCCCTCGTTTACATATATATCCTAATAATATTAAAAATCTGATTGTGTACAAATGTTAGGCTGAAGCCAGCGTCAAAATGGAGCATTTAATGATCATGTATCTTTGCATATAGGTTTATTTAACCCTTAAATGAACATAGGCTGGTTTTTGTTTATTTTATTCAAATATTTTTCTTAATAATTCAAAATTTCGTTAGATTCATAGAGAATAAATCGACATTTTTTCGTGTAATATTTTAAAATGGTTAAATTTACTTTACCGTTGCTAATACTTTATCGTTGCCAAAACTAATTCAAAACCCGGAATAATAATTTTTACTCAACTATTTAGTTTCAATTGAAAAATTTTCACGGGAAAAATGAAAATGAAATAAAAAAATTTAAGAATTAAAAAGAAGATTAAATAATATTATTAGAAATAAAACGTACTTTTTTTAGTTTTTGATAATAATACAAGGTTTCAATATGCGTAACCATAGGAAACAGGCTAATATGACGTCATACATCGAAAATAAAACGGATATGCTTTCATTGGTGAAATAAAATGATCTTGGATTTTTTCTTCACTTTTTTTATTTTGTATAGCAACAATACTTGGCGTTTTACCGTTTGCGCACGGCGAATATAACTATACCGTATTTTTTATTTAAAGTTTAAAAAAAAATAAAGAAGTTTCAAAAGTAAATGGTTTGCAAATGTCAATAATATACTCCGCAAAATTATCCATGTTGAAAATGATGTCCTGGATAGCGAGAAATAGTTATTTCATTCTTACAACTAAAAGAAATAACTTGATTACCTAAAAAAATGACGAATGTTAATAGTTCCACTTTTGTTGATAAAACCTAAAGATTTAATATTATTTCGTTAAAGTAACATAATTTACCCTATGCCAATATTGAAATAAATTACCTGGAAAAGAAAATTAACAAGAATTATGTCATTAAAAAGGGATTTCTCTAGGGAAAATGAGACGTCATATTTGATATAAAACGGGAATTTTCGAATATGTTTTAAAATGAGTGTGGATCAATTCCTTACATTAATAATACAAGGATCAGTAAGTATAGAAAGTAGATGAGTTTCACGCCATATTTATTACAAAAAATTAATTTTTTTTTAAAAATCTATACTGATTATTAAGCATGAGTATCCGTTATATACAGATGAGGGTTTTCTTCTAAAAATCACGTCTGAAAATGATGTCTTGGAACCAGAATTTTATAATAAAATTTTGAATTTATAATGTACATGAGGAAAAGCTTTTACTTATTTTAAAATAAATTCGTTCGTGAATCCGGGTATCAATCAATCATTTCAATATTTTAGCTACAAGAGTACTTTGCCCCTGATGGGGTTAAAACTGAAAAACAGAATTTATTTTCACTTTGAATAGATGGTGAAAACAAAATCTTGATTTCAGTAAATTATCCGAAAAATAAAAACATATTTTCACATTTTCAAACTTCGTGAATCAATTTATTCTGGAGAACAAAAATTGCCTGTTAACATACTGTCATTTAGAAAACAACATTTGTTTCAACTATACACTAAACCAAGGAGACAGAATTGAATTTAAAGAAAAATCATATACTATTTCCAATTAATGTTTTTTTGAAGGATGGCTGTTAAAACATTTCACAAAGGCGTTAAAAGTAAAATTGTTTATCAGGTAAAATTGACATTTGTTTTTACCCATTTCGTCTATTTCCACGATTTTATTTGGCCCTCCTTTCTGTATTGGTTGCAATTTCATTTTCGCGATTATATGACACAAAATTTCACTTTTTTAAGACTGAGTTATGTCAAGGTCCCTATAACAAAAAAATACCGTATTGTCTCCTATGAAATATGATAACTAGTTAGTTAATTATTAACGTTTTTAATTATCGGGAGTGAAATATCTTGCTTAATTAATGTATTTATTCTTCTTTTAATGTTGCGTGAACGAAGTTACGGGTAACAGCTAGTCTGTATATATAGCGCGTCCGAGAAAGATATTTATCATTCTAAACTTTAATAACAAAAATACTAACAGGTGAAATGAAATGCAGTTTGCTGCAAAAGAATGATCTAAGAGTTTTTTTATCTAAGAGTTTTTTACAGTACATTCAATGTAGCTGTACATCAGCTCCGTTAGTAGAACGAAGAATGTCGAGCTTGTACTCGATTTCCCTCCAAGTGTTTTTTAATATTTGCGGTGTAACAGTGAGGTTTGATGAGTGATGATTTCATGATTTGCCATTTCATACTTCAGGCAATTGATACCAGAAAAAAACTCTTAGATTGATTCACTCATTTTCAGAAAACTGCATTCCATTTCACCTGTTAATATTTTTGTTATTAAATTTTAAAATGATACAAACCTTACTTGGACACGCTGTTTATAAATATATTTTATAATATGAAAACAGAATTATGTATCTTAGTCAAAAAGACATTTAGATATACTTTTTATATATGTACAACTAACGGAATTCATTTGCTTCTTAATCTTACTGCCTCATATTTTACATATATCACCATAAAAGGAAATATACAGAAAGAAAAGTTTTGAAACACATTTCGTTACACTGTTAAAATACGTTATATTTTCCTAGATAATGTTTCCTTACGATTTATTTTCACCTCTTGAATTGAAGAAATGCCTTTCACAGACTTAAAATTACTACATTAAGGAATAATGTCCATAAACATATTTCGAAAAAGTAATGTAATACACATATTTTATATTTTGCTACAGTCTTAACTTTTCACATCCAATTTGATGTAACTTTTCATTTGAAATGCTCATGCATGTTCATACGCATTTGTGACGTAATATGTAATTTCAGAAACGGCGCAAATAACTCAGAAGTATTTTACTGATAATAGGAATTGACAACAAAAACAATCGCCTATATAAAAATAAAGTCTATTTATTCTTCTGCACGAAATAACTTGCTTCTTCTGTTAAAGTTTAAATATCTTTCATAAAATAAAACTACGTAATGATACTTTTAAAAAAGCTAAACAAATAAAATCGATAATATCATAAATAAAATTAAATAATAATAATAATAATAATAATATTTTCTTAAAAACATAACGTACGAAATCATCGTGAATATCTATTTCTTGCTTGAATGCTTATATGATGTATTTTAAATTATTTTATTATAAAAATATCGTATTTGAACGTAGATTAATAAATACGTATGCATTTGTGGTACATACATATTCACAAAACAACATAAACATTAACTAAGAAGAAAATAGAGAAAGAAGGTGAGTTTTTTTACCAATTGGAATTAATTTGATGTTGGTAAACGGATATTTGAGTTAAATAGACATAATTGAAAAATTAAAAATATGGTTTGTTCAACATAACGTTCATCGTAGTTCACAACATGCTTGAGTTTAAGTAAAAATAATCAGCTCCTCAATGCAATATTCAGAAGAGAATACGGGAAGAATAGCACTAAATCACGACAGTAGTCTCTGATATATGATGATTAGTTCATAACGGAATGCGTCAGTGACTTTCATCTTAAATTGAAAGATTCTCTATGCAAATAGTCATCAGCCGAAATCATATTTTTTAAATATCTCTGGTCAGCCAGTGTTTGAAGTTCATTAACTTTTGTAAAAAATATCCGACCTTATACATGCAACATGAACCGAGACATTACACTGCCTTCTATCTTTGCATCGAGTTTCATTTTTGTCTGCTCAAAATTCTTTATATTTTTTTAGCTTTTTTTTCTGCTATTAAACAATCATAGGATATGAAATTTTCTACGCACTAATTTTAAATATTAGAATTCTTCCTATACATTTGTCTACAATCTGTTTCCCAACCCCCAATGTTTTTGTAATTCTGTAAAATCCTCTTTCACATCGAATAGTTTAAACTCATTTTTTAGTATGTAAGAAAAGAAACGTTTTGCGGATATCATCTTACTCTCGATATACAGTGCAATCTCCAACTCAGTATTTTCATTGTTACAGAATACACTAAAGTTTAGATAAATCTAGTTAATTGTTCTTTAATCGTGAATATAGATATAGGTCTATTAATACAAATGAATCTATAAATTTTCTTTCTTTAATTTCCACAAGCATTTTTTTGCGTAAATTGCATACTCAAGAAAACTTCTTATCATTTATTTACGCAATTCATAAGGCTTTATATGGAACTGTAATTTACAATTGTTCTGTATCTACAAAATGTTACACATTGGCTTTGATCTAAACCTTCTCAAAAGCACAGACGCAAGTATTTACACCATGCAAATAAACAAGATCACACACACCTTCATATTATTTAACATTTTATGTAAATATTTTGATCAACCCTGTTCAACATTTGCATATTTTGATCAAAATGCTTTCCCAAACTTTACCATCTTACCGGACGTTAAATTATCTAAAGCAAAACATATTTACTCACATCTTTATCTAAACGAACTTACCATTGTGTATTATAAATAAATAAAATTAAATTAATGATATTTAAATTAAATGCGTGAACGGAATTTAAAGTAAATTAACTCGTTTGCACTAGATTTTCGCATTGTTTGATAATTTACTCTTACAGAGTCCACTTTCTGTAACTCAATGTTCTCCTGACTCTAGCAGGGGAAAGATGATTTTAAACATAAAAGTTAAAAAATATATATTTAATATGAAATTGATTGTCTTTAAAAATATATTGTTGATAAAACCCTGTCTTTTAGTAAATCAATCTTTAAAAATAATTTCTTTATTATAAATGAAACGTAATTAGTTTTATTGAATGCACCGGCAAAACATTGATTCGCTATTGCTAAATACATAATAGTATGGTTTCCTCGTGGAAAATCCGAAGGAAAAATATTTTGTTTTAGAAGTCACAGAAATAAAAAATAATAATTTAAAAAGGGGAATAGTTAGTTTTTTAAAGATATATATATCGTTACGTTACAGATATATATATCGTACGTTATAAAAATGTTCCAAAGAATTCAATGCTTTTTTTAAACATAAAAACTTTTCCGGCTAATATAATTGTTAACTATAATGAAAATTCTACTAATCGTTTACACACTATCTCTTTGTATCATTGTGTTGAATAAATTAAGTTTTTGTATGCCTATTTGTTTTTAAAAGGTAAGCAACATAAAATGTATCCACTATTTAATTCATCAATTTTTCAATTCCAGTTTTCAAATATTTCCACGTAAAATATATTTAGCTTGTTGTATTTTATTAAAAAAATAAAACAAATAAAAATATGACGATGTAAAAGCTAATATATAAATTATTTTAGTAAAATTTTGCATACTGTTTTGAACTGTTTAAATATCTTGTTCCAGACGATATTTAATACGAAAAATAAAGTTTCGTTCTCACTGTTTTTTTCTCTTAAGAATTTCATAAAAAATATTTTATAAGAACTTAATTCAAAAAGTTTAGCAAATTACACACGTATGATTCTGAGATATATATTTGCAGTTTTCTAATCCTTGCCCTGTGTGTCATAAAATTATTGCATTGATGCCATATATAAGTATTTTTGAATATATTTAAGATTATTTTTTTTTATTAACAGAATTTTATTTTTGAATGATCATTCTATAACACTGACTAATATAACGCACAAAAATCTTTATGTATTTGATAAACTATGCTGCATTAAGCCAGAAGTGGTAGATTTAATATAAATAACAATGATATTATCATTAAATTTGCGAATATTTGTAGCCTAAATACTTTGTGATAATGCCAACCGATTTGGTCTCTTGTCATTCCAAATGAATATATTAATAAACTGTTTGTTTTCTTTTACGAAAAGATTTTTTGGTACGGTTCTTAATTGCTAATTCTTTTTTGTGTGCATTTATGGGTGTGATAGCTAAGTAGCAGAATTTTTTTTCAAAGAATAAATAGATGGTTTTTCGAATGAAATAACTTTATTCACTGGTATAATATTCATATTTATCAGTGATCTTGTGCCTTTTCTCATGTAAAAGGAAATTCTAACACTTAGTTTTAATTTCTAAATTAATATAAAAAAAAATCATGTTAAAATAACTATAATAAATACACGTTCAAATGAGATAGATTCAAATGAGATGGCAGTTCTTCGAAGAGAAATGTGTATATGTCACTTCCAAATATTGTTTATTGATCTTCTCTTAATAAACAGAAAAAAAAAAGAAAGAAAAAAAATGCTGTGTTTTAAGCGAGTTTGCAATACTTTTGAAATATGTATTTCATTATTACCTTCTCGTATCCCAAATTATTATTTTTAAGCTGTTGATATATATTTTTTAATAGATATATTTGACTGGAAAGCAACAACAAAAAAAAAAACTAGTCGGACGTACCATTTCCAAAACTCTCTTTTATCTCATACATGTCCCTCACGCTTTTTAAAGTATATATAATACTTTAAAAAGCGTATTTTTTTAAATTATGCATTTTAGAATCCAAAAATCAAGGATTTCAGCGTCATCTGTTATATGATTTACACGATAACCTAATCAGTACCAACTTGTATCATTGTCTAACAGAATATGAATTTTGATGAAATTCCGTGCATTAATTATTGAGATATGACTATCCGTAAAATCGTGTAAATCCTGAAAAATGCAGCATAGCAGCGCCATTTGTTGGAAGATTTACACCAAAACTAATAAACAACAATTTATGCTAACGTCTAACTGATTATGTAGTTTGATGAAAATTTGTGCATTTGTTCTTGACATATAGCTATCACAAAAAAACCGGGAAAATGTAGCATAGCAGCGAAGGAAATATGAGAGAGAAAGAAATATGAATACGATTTTATGTGTTTTCGAAATGACGAAAAATTAAAAACATATTTCATCAAAATCATCTTTTACAAAATAAAAAAAAAGTAAATAAATACATCTTACAACTAAATACTTGCATCTTAGATACAAAATTGTCCACTAATTGAAATATTGAGAAACATAATTGAAAAAAAATATGCATGTTATCTAATTTAACAAATACTTACATTAAATGTATGTTTTGGCAAAGTATAAAATATTGTACTTAACATACTTAATCTTAAAACGATTCAGTAAACTGAAATGAAATAAAATAGTTTGTTTTATTCATGAAAGTTATAGCTGAATAAGAAACAATCATTTTCAGCAAATTGTGTTAAATTAAAAAAAAATAGCAAGAAAAAAAAATGTTTTTAGATATTTATAATCCAGATATCCAAAATAATATCATTATTATAAAACATTTTCAGAGAGAAAATAATTTGAAACATTAAAAGTAATATATCGTCTATTTTAAAAACGCAACTTATTTTAATAATAAGCAATATTTAAGGCATTGCGAAATCAAAGAGGCAAATTCAAAAGTTAAAATACTTATTGATATCAGATGAATGTTTGAATTTTTATTTTTGAATTTTTGCGAAAAGCATAAAACTTAAATTCTTGAATGAATAAATCTTCTAATTTTGAAAAACTATTTACATCTTCTAAAAATAACAAGTAACTTCATATAGGCATATGCTAAAAACAGAATAAATTGCAAAAGTTTGCTATAAACATTTTGCAAAATGATTGTCATAAGAAATAGAAAATCATACAGTAATGTAACATGTCAGTTATAAAAATGAGTTTTTATTGTCAGTGTTTACAGTCACTTCGCGATGATAAATATTGATATTATTATAAGTCATTGAACATTTTAGCTTTTTACAGTTTTTAATGTAAGATTTAGGTAAGTAATCAATGGTTTGGAAATACCATTAATGCGAAATATCATCAAAATTGTGATTCCCAAAAATAGATTCCTAATGCTTTCAATGTGGTTTAGTTCTCTTATATTGGTGAAATCTATTTCTTGAAAAAGCAGTTTTTTAAATAATATCTGAAATTTGAGGTTTAACTTTGCAAAAAGAATTAAGTAAGAATGTTTATTGTATAAATAAGGAAATGCAAAAAATTAACATCGTTTATTTTTTCAAATTCCAAATTACTCTGAACCCTCAATTACACAAAAATTTTCTCCATTTTCACTTATTTATTATTGATTTTTGTGACAGATTTGATTCTTAAATAAGTTTAAGTTCCTTCATTTCGTATTTTTATTAATATGTGAGTAAGGGATAAATAAATGATAAGTAGATGTGTAATAAAAGTTCTGAAATGTTTGAGAAAAACTCAGATTTCTGAAAACGCTTTATTTATGTACAGTTCAAATATTGTACAATTGAAATTATATACAATATTAATAAACTCAGGAAAATATTCTACACTGCATACATGATATTTATCAAATTTATAAAATTGTTAAAGAGAACATAATTTTACCCTATATACTGAAAATTATTTTTAAACAAATGCAACAATGCTATACTCTATTGAAAAGTTTAAAAAGTAGTGATGAAGTTTAAAATTCTTAGAGATCTCATTAAAATTTCATCAGGAAAAAAATGAAATATATCCTTATTTTCCTTGAGTAAATATTTTGTTTTCACGAATGAATTATGTAGACACTAGGTTTCATAAAGGATGCATTTCATTTGTTTACCCATTTTTACAAGTTTTATGAAACATTTGCATCAGTTTTAATGAGATAAACTAACTAGAATCACTCTTTACATATTAATAACAATAGAGAATATAAATTTTCCTAAAAAAATAATGTAATGTTATGAATTTTAAAGAAAATCATGTGTGTGTAAGACTTTAGAAAAATTGTTTTAAAATACATTATACAAGTTATTATTTGAAACATTGACCTTTTGGCACTAAGCATCGTATAAATTATAATCATTTTTATTCGATTTAATTAGATGTTTGTTAGCTTTAGAGATAGGTAGGTTTGTGATTTGCCATGAACTACGAACAGTAATAAAAAATATTAAATTCTAAAGATGGAATAATTTACAAAACTATTGTTTATGGAATCCCTACATTTTTTCCTTAATTTGATCAAAGCATACATGTAGTTAAAATTTAGAATAAGAGCAGAATTTTATAAAAGACTAAAGCACATTCTAACTTCAAAATACAAATACCATAATGACATATTAAAAAGCATAGTTTTCTTAGCTCACAATTGATTTTAGTTATTTATTAATCTACATCATACATCTTCTGAAACGAAAAGGGAACAATTGATTCTGTTCTGAAATTTAATTAAAAAAAATACTAACAAAGAATAAATAGAAAAAAACAAAGGTAGAAAAAAGGCTAGAAATAATTAAGCGTATTATGAAATTTATTTAACTGATCAATTATTAAAAAATAAAAAAAGAAGAAATATGAAAAAAAAGTCTAAAATATTTCAAAGCATTATTAGCATCTGAAAAATTTCTTAACATAGAAATGTGCTACATATTACAATATCGAGCATTTTATCGAAATTTTATTTAAGATGATTTTAAAATTATTTTTTAGTTGATTGACTAAAATATCTCAGAAATTACATGTAGCTTTATTAAACAAGAATTATTAAATAAACTTAGTAATATATAATATTTTTAATTTTCAATAATATTTTAATCCACACGGATTTGTACGTTATAATAAGATGTCCTTTTCATCATTAGCAGGTTTAAATGGCTTAGTTTAGAAATAATGCTTCTAATTCATCATTTTAATGTATTGCTTATATCTAAATAATTATGCCCCAAAAGTCCGTCTTTGGAAAATTAGTTAATGGCAGGATATGATTTAAAGGAATGTGTCTCTTTGAGATTGATACACTCTAACTTTTATTACAATGTTTACAAAATGTATATACATGCTTCGTCCAGTTAATTAAAATAAATGCAAGGAAAAGTAATTTAACCATGCTTTTAAATAAGTTATTATTTAAACACACTGAGCATGAAAGCAAAATATTTCACTTCATTAATTTTACATTACACGCTTCTACTCTAAAAGCAATCTCAATTAGGAACATAAATATTAAAGGAAACTCATTTATTAAAAATGTGTGTTTTAGTCGTTTGGTTGATAATATCCTATTGACAAGCACATAAGTTTCTGAAGTGCATGATCTATAAGAATGAAAATGATATTTCTTGAATTAAAATTTTAGACTCTCTTTATTAATGGAACATGCTTTAAAATATATTTAAAGTATATAATAGTTAATCTTCATAAAATAGTTGTATGAAATACTGCAAAACTTTTTGTTGAAATGATCATAAAATTAATTCTATTTTTTTTTCTTATTCATTAATGTTTTAATAGTTATATTACTTGAAAGATGTACTACTTTCTTTCTTTTTTTCTGAAAGGCATTAAAATATGAATATATTGTTAAAAGTTTATAATATTTGAAGAACCATATATTTATGACGATACTTGTAATTACAAAATAAAGTCAATAGTTGAGAAGCAATACTAGAAAAGAGTTTGCAGAATTTCTGTGGTCTGATTTTAATATAAGAGATTTCGATTAATTATTTTCGAGTTGCGTTTGTTCATTTTTTACAATTTCAATCTCAGAGGGGCATTGGTGCTATATGCTGTAAAAATAATTCTGGCATAATAAATCATTTATGAATTTGATCTTTTAAAACCCGGATATGTTATATCATTAATTAAATATACCTTGAGTATATTTGGATTGTTAGAAGATATACATAAAATGCTTAAAATTTAATTCAAATATACCAAATTATAATTAGTTAAAATGAACATAGCAATTTTGTTATTTATATTTTTTAATGTTATAATGTATTGTGTATAAGGATAAGAATATAATTATATTTGTTAATAAATAAGCAAATGTGATTTAACAACTTACAAGTAGAAAATGTGTTCATTATTCGCTTCACCTTAAACAATTTTTATAAAGGAAACAATATTAAAGAACACAATTAAAACGGAAGCTCAAATAAAGAGATTAATAATGTATCTATTACGTTAAATCTCTGACATTTTTTTTGTTGTATAGGTATCATTTTAGCTATTTAATTGAAACATTTACGGCAATGAAAAAAATGTGTCACACATACCTAAATATAAAGATCGCAGCATATATTTTGATGTAGTACTTTATTCTTTATTTTCTTTAGTTCCTTTAATGACATTGAAATCCGTATTTATATTATTTTTTTTTATAATATTATTTCAATATTATAATTTAATATCGATTAAGGGGACAGATCACCTTTAAAATGGTCAAAAATTCAATTTCAAGGTTTTGATGTCAGTAAATAGTGCATTTTATTCTGAGTAGAAAGTTACCAATGTTTTTCAGAGGCGATAATTATTGACGAAGATATAAAGTTAAACGCAATCGTCATTCATTGGTTTTGAATGGAGAGTGAAAACTTTAAATACATTTAATTCGCAACAATGATTTTCAAACTTGCGCGCACGATTTCTCCAAAAATAATTTAGATAGAACCTCAATTTTTTTCAAACTTTTTAATGTTGTAACAATGAACAAAATGAACTAGAATCTTTTAATTTGGTCAATAAATTAAAATATAACTAACTGTAATTCATCGAAAAGCGCATTCAAAATGCGTTTTTAATTTAATTACAGTTAATTATTTTTTAATTTATTGATCAAATTAAAAGATTCTAGTTCATTTTGTTCATTGTTACAACATTAATAAGTTTAAAAAAAATTGAGGTTCTATCTAAATTATTTTTGGAGAAATCGTGAGCGCAAGTTTGAAAATCATTGTTGCGAATTAAATGCAATTAAAGTTTTCACTCTCCATTCAAAAACAAAGAATGGCGATTGCGTTTCACTTTATATCTTCGTCAATAATTATCGCCTCTGAAAAACATTGGTACCTTTTTACTCAGAATAAAATGCACTATTTACTGACATCAAAACCTTGAAATTGAATTTTTGACCATTTTAAAGGTGATCTGTCCCCTTAATGTGTTTAAAGCTATTTTTTATAATCAGAAAAAAATTAATAAACTTGTTCCGATAAACAGCATATTGGATTTTTACATTATGTTATTATAATTTCACCTTTTGTCGTTTTTTTTTTCAAATAGGTAATTAAATATTAGAAATTTAAATTAGTTTTGAAAATTTCATAATTTCCTCGTTTTAACTAAACAGTTACACTTCTTAAGCTTCTATTTTCGTCTAATTTGTAATTACGTCTCATTAGAACATTGTTATGCGTGAAGTCAAAAATTAACTTTCAGAAAATTTTACAGTTTTAATATAGTACAAAATCTGGTTTCAAACCTGCATAGAGTTTTTCTCATATAGCTGTTTGTGTTATCCGTTAAAATTCTATGTTAAATAGAGTAAATATACTGTGTCGTGGATATCTTTAAAGGAAATTTCATAAATGCAGTATTTCGGTTATACGAAATCTACTTACTTAAATAGAAACAAAAATTCATGTTTTGCTAAAACATTAAAATTTGTGAAATGCACTTTAAACGCAAATTTGGAACTAAATATAATTGAAAAATATTATATAAAAATGAATATTTTTAATAATAACCTAAGTTATGGTATTAAATATCAATTCTAAAACTTAAATCTAACTGTGAAGATAAAACAATATTTTCTTTATGAAATAAATTTTCTGGCGCTAAAAATTATTTCCAAATCTTAAATCTCTTGTATAATTATATATATATTTAAAAGTATAACAGTACTTTTTAAAACAACAACAAACAAAAATAATCAAAATTAAGTGGCATATATTTTTCAAAAGCCAACCTTCTTTTAATTAGGTTTGTTTCATCTAACTTGGAATCATATTTTGTTTTCTAAAAAAACTTAATTACTGCATTTATTTTGAATTGAAATAAGAAATTAAACACAATTGTAAGCTTAAAAATGTTTTATTACAACGTACAATAATATTGATATGTAGTATCGTTGATATTATATAAATACCAAATTCTGCATATCTTCAGTTAATGTTTCCGACGCTAAGATTCATTTAAATTATTATTATTAGCTTATTAAATATTATTAATAGTTTTTTTTTTAAACTTAAGTCAAAATTAGGTACCTTAACTTTTCTAATACAAAGTTTTTTTATTAGTATTTTTATATGGTATTTAAAAAATATTATCAAGCACAAATAGACTATTATCTCTTATGAAAACTACTCTTGTAAGATTGAAAATAGACTTTTTGGTATCTGTGGATTCAAGAATTAAATATTTGAAAGTACCTCGGCTTTATATATTGCTAATTTCAAAAAATACGTTTTGTATAATACTTTAAATTTCGCATTAAATGATTAAATTACTTGTATTATTATTTTTCATAAACAGGATGATTTCAAAATTTCCAAATAATAAAAATTCTTTAAAAATATAGTTACATATAAGTCAATTTTTTAACGCTTTTAACACCTCTGTATGTAACAACCTCTGAACCCTCATATCGTTATTAAAATCCTCCTCACCAATATGTAATCGATCAGTATCTCCACTATTATTACATATTTCAAATCATAATGAATTTGAAATATCTAGTAAAAGTTAGCATTTGCACTTTTTCCCTTTGACTGTGGAATTTTTAAAACCAAATTGCTTCAAAAATTGTATATTATATAATTTTATTCTACAAATGTCTTGTCCGTGGAAATCTCCAGATCAGCGGTCAGAGGGTTAGTAGTGCTTATGCAATAATGAAATGAACGAACTAATGAAATGAACGAATTATCAGTTAATATAACATTAAATTGTGCAAGGTTTAGAAATAAGGATATTTTCATTACATCTTATTATTATATATAATACAGATATCTGTAGAGACACCAAATAATATAGAAATTAAATTAATCTTCCTGTCTAGCTGATTAATTTTAATAATGTTTATGAATTTTTTTCTAAAGTTTTGTTTTGTATGAACAGTGGAGTATGAAAAAAATCCTTTTATGTAAATGCAAAATTAGCTTACAATTTACATAATTGCTTTCCTTTACCTCAGGTGAAGTTACATTTTTTAAACAACGCCGTTCCTTTCGCTCCAAGGTAAATGAAACGCAATGTAAAGAACATTATTTAAATGCAAAATGAATGGATATATTTAAAATATATGTATAATATACATGCATGTATTACTCCATTCTTACATAGTCTACGTAAATAATAGTATTAGAATCTATAATGTTGCTTTATCTCATGCTAGAAGTAAAGTCAAATATGTGGTTAATCGTAAAAGTCCTGTGCATTTTTATTTATTACCTTTATTGTGATTTATTGATATTTGATATAGTTTTTCAAAACAGGTTATCAACATAATAAATTTAAATCTATCTTTTAAACTTAGAATAAGAATAATGGAGTTATATTATAAAATTAGAATATTATATTATAATCGAGCTGCAACCTGCTGATATACCATTGCACGAAACCTTTATATTTTGGGAAAAGAAAAATAAATATAATTTTAGTTCGCAGTAATATATATATATATATATATATATATATATATATAAGTTATTTAATTAAGTTTATTTAATTCTTTCTTGCCTTAAAAATACTTCAATCATTGATTTTACCTTGCTTCTAAATTCATCTAATTGCGTATATCATTATTTTATTTCTCCTTTTAAAATAATTCTTCAAAGGAAGAATTCACGAATTAATATATTTTTCTTTCGTAGACCATCTACTAGCTTCAAGCTCGTTTCATTTTTGTAAACGCCAATATGAATTGTAGTAAAATAATTTGATCAGCTAATCGCATTCTATTGCAATTTTTTGTTTACCGTATTCTAAAAAAAATCGCACGTTTACAGGGAGTGCTATTATTGCACGTCTATTTTTATTACACGTCTGAGATTATAATCCGTCATTTACGCTTTATCATAGACCAAAACCGTTTGCGCATTACAGTAAAAATAACCTTATACCAGCAGTATGTATCGACGTGTTTGGACTCCAGAGACAGACTTTAGTGTGGTTTTGGATTGTTAAAATAATCGCGTCCTTAGGAAGTTGATTTTCTTACAGTATGGAATAATTGTAAAACATATTTTATAGTGAAAAGTGCTGACTGAATGAGGAATTGCGTTTAATTTCAACCAGCATTAGGCTGCAGTTTATAATAATGCTATGATATTTTTCAATGATGTGGAGAATGAGCGTTGTGGTTTTTTCACAGGAAAATAAATAGTTTTCTTTAAATTAATATAGATGGCAAATTATATCGAGAAAAACCCTTATAATTTTCGTTCCTGGCTTTTTTTATCTCTATTTTTAAAGAATCACATCTACAACTGTGAATGTCATCGGCATTATAAAGGTATAACTATTACTAGCGATGAATGTTAATTTGGGAGTGTTGGCCTGCTTATAGAGAAAAATAAGAACCCGTATAAAACTGTTACTACTGGGTTTTTGATCTTAAATGTTAAAGAAAGTTCTTGATGGTGGTTGCAATGTTGTTATTAAAAGTGGAGTGTACCTATCTCTCACTAGAAATCTACGAAAACCCTGCCTATTATTGATATTATACAGCCAGTGCATCATTCGTAATAAAATTGGTCCAGAATTATGTACGCATTCGAAGCGAATGTTACACACACACACACACACACACACACACACACACACACATATATATATATATATATATATATATATATATATATTTATATATATATATATATGTCTATCTATCTATCTATACACACTAACACACGCACACACAAACATACATACACACACACGCACAGCTATATATATATATATATATATATAAAATGGATTTATGTGCCAACTAGGCTAAATTATGGTATCATAAAACTCAATACTTTCAACCAGCTATAATTGAAAATAATATGTAAAAACCATTCCATACCAATTTGCGCAATGCAGCATAATTTTATAGAATGTTAAATAATTATAATATCTATGAATTTCAAAAACATATCAAGTTCTAATATCATTCTACTAAAATCTTCAAAGAGATAATTACATTTGTGTTCACTTAATAGCAACTCCAATTTATAATTTTTTCCCCTTTCTCTCTCTTTCTTTTTAATTGTTCTTCAGGTATGAGTAAATTTGGCTAATTACCATTGAAGCACATGCTAAGGTAATTTTATGATTGCACAAGTTAATTATTAGCTATGTGGTATTCTGATTACACAATATCATTAATTATCTCTTTGAAGATTTTAGTAGAATGATATTAGAACTTGATATGTTTTTGAAATTCATAGATATTATAATTATATATATATATATATATATATATATATATATGAATTTGGCTTATGGCGTCAGGTGACGCCATCCGAAAAACCTACAAGACACTCCTCCATTTCTATCGGTCAAGGGTCCATTCCTCCTCCAGACCCCTATCCTTTATGGTGTTTTTTATATTGCCCACCCACTACTTTCATGGTCTTCCTCGTTTCCCTTTTTCAATGTGTTCTAAAATTAAATGCGATTTTGAATAGTCTCTCACCACTCCTACTTTTAACATGACAATACCAGATTAATTGTTTATTTTGAAGATTGTTTAACATGGTTTCCTTTATTTTCATCATTTCTTTGATTCTTTCTGATCTTAATCTTTCCGTTCTTGATATCTTGAATGATCTTCTTAGGGCATCCATTTCCAATGCCGCTAATTTCTTTCTTTCTGTCTCCATAATTCTCCATCCCTCTTCTGCTCCATATAGCAATATGTTATTTTCAATTGAATTGTATATATTATACTTCTTTTCTTATAGATCTCCTTACTCCACCAAGTAGAAATTAATATTTTACAGCATTTCTTCCATGACATATTCTGTATTTAATTTCCTCTGAGACTTTGCCTTCTATCTTAATGTCTATATCAAGGAATCTGTAATTCTCGCAGCTTCCTATTTTTATGTTATTATTTAAATTGAGTTCTGTCTCATTTCCTCCTATACATCCTAAGTCGTATTTTGACTTACTAACGTTCAAGTAAAATCCCCATTTCTCATATTCTTCCTTAATTTTTATCGTCATTTTCTCTAAATCATTTTTACTTTTTGCAATTATAACTTGGTAATCTGCGAATTGCAGAATAAAGATTGACGATCCATTCATATTAAGTCCCATTCCTCTGCCATTTTCTTCCCAAATTTTCACTGCTTCTACAACATAAATTTAAAAAAGTGTCGAGGAGACCCAACATCCCTGCCTGATCCCTTTAACTCTTATAACACCTTTTGACTGTCTTTGGCCCATTTTCATCTTTGTTTTAGATTGTCTGTAAAGTTCTTAAATTGCTCTAATAATATATTTATTGATATTCATTTCTTTTAATATATTCCATAATTTTGCGATTGGAACGTTATCATATGCCTTCGTAAGATTAATAAATAGAAGATGAGTTTGATTTCCCACCGCCATTTCTTTTTCACCAATTTGTTTAAGACAAAATATATTATCCATACATGATTTTCCTGCTCTAAATCCACTCTGCCTTTCATTTTCCTTCCTTCTAATTTCTTCCTCAACGCAATCTTTAAAAATTGGTCCATGTAGTCTACTAACCGTTGGTGTTACAGTAATGCCACGATAATTACCACATTTTTGTTGGTCTCCTTTCTTACCTATTGATGTTAAATATCCAATTCTCCATTCCTCTGGTCTCTTTTCTCCGTTTCAGTATTTTCGAATAATTGTGTAATTAATCTGAACAATTTATCGGTTGAATTCTTGATCAGCTCGACTTATATGCATTCGGAACCACTTGCTCTTTGATTTTTTAATTTCTTAATTGCTCTCTTAACTCTCTCAAGTTCCAACAATATAGGTTGTTCCATGGTTGTGTCTTCTTTTTTTTCTTTTCATTATCTATAGAATTTACTTGAAATTCATTTCTAGTTTTCATAAGTAAAGTCTTATAATTCTTCCCATTTCTTAATAGTTGCTTCCTCCCATGAATTATTACCTTCTTTTCAAATGTTCTTTAATATTCTTGTTTTATTAAATAAGAATAAATAAAAAAATAATAAAAAATATGAAAATCACATTTTTTAAATAACGCCATCTTGATGGAACTATACAGTTTTCTCTAAGAAAATGCTAGCAACAGATTTTCAACGAATTTTTCAAAAATTAGTAATGTATTCGCCTAGTGTGACCAGTAAGCTACTTTTTTTTAATTTCCTGATTGCCACCAGTTTTTTGGCAAAGTAAATTTCGTCTTATTTAATGACAGATTAAATAAGACCTTCGTCCATAAAACTCGTATTCAGTACACATTAGTGTATGCAAACTGATCAAACAAAACGTGAGCTGAAGACATCCATTACGGCGGGGGTTAATTTTGTGAGGGCAAATATACTACCGTGTGTGTGTAAGGAATTAAAATATTACTTATTACTTGATGACTGCCTTGTGATAGTGTCAGGCCACCATGAACATTTTTGTATAACTTTATTTTTTTTCTTTTTGCAGGAAATATGCCTTCTTTGTTTTAACCTCAATAAAGCACTTTGTATGTGAATGCGTATTTTAAAGAAACCCGGCAGAATAAAGTATAAAAGTATCCAAGTAAAAAAATAGAACACACCAGTAAATGAAAATTACGAGATACTGCTTAAAAATAAATTGATAAAATATAATTACCAGTCGATTTAATACTGACGAATGAAATGTCCGATAAGTAAAAGTAAACAATGCATTTGATTTTTTACTGATAAAAAAATATTATTCATTTCCGTATCTTAATATCATGTTATAAGATAACATATTTTGAAATGAATTGTCGTGTAATACTTGATTCGTGTAATAGAAATTCTTTTACATTTTTATTTAATATCTCGTATGCTATAAAATCTTTCAGACTCACTAAATTACATTATATCACAAAATAGTTGTCTTAAAAGGAAGAGTAAATATGAAACTCTTTATTAAATGGGCATGTTTCTTGTAAACAGTGTGAAAGAAATTATTTGATAAGCATTATGTAATAATAAAATCAATACCGTCAATAAGGTCAGATACGTAGGCGTTTTTTACAACTAAATATCAATGAAAGTTTTTGACTTGACTTTTGTTTACACAAGAGAAAATTCTATATGTTGTATTGAGAAAATAGTTTTTTCTTATGAAATCAGAAACATTCTACGTTTCTTAGATTACTGTATTCTAAAAGATAAACTTGATATGATTGCCAATTTTTTTATATGACAGGGTGAAATAAGCTCCATAAAAAGAAAGTTCCATAAAGTTTAATAAATGTGTGTTTTTTTGCTTTATGTATGCACTTAAAATATGTACTTGTACAAGCTACAATTTATTATCTGCGATAAAGAAATATGTTTGTATATTTTGTTTTGTATCGATTCTAGTTTACATTTAAACAAGTCGATGTACATAAATTTTATTGTGTCTTAAAGGAATATATAGCTGTTCTTTAAAAGCAAATAACAAATAGAACATATTGTCTTTTGAATCAGTCTGAACATTCCAAATTCCAATGTAAATATTCTTTTAATATCTAAAGTAATAAAACAAATTAATTTCTAATTTAAAAGAACAAATATGAATTATTTATTAATAGATATTCTCATATTGAAAAAGAAATTCACGATGCTCTCATTTTCTTCATATGACAAAGCAGTAAGTACCATTCAAATCACTGTGATGTTGATATGAACCAATTTGACGCAAATTCCAAATTCATTCGGTCATTGTGCCTTCATAGCGGAGACGCGAAATAATATTGATTGTTAGTTATAATTTGAACATCTAAAAGAGTCACACATACACACACATTTTTCAGTCATCTCTGTGGAAATATTTTCTGTGGTCATTTGTGACATCACATAGACCATTTCATCGCACACAGACTGGTTGTACTATTGAGTGAAGGAAGTAAAAAACGCAAATTTCGAAAGAAAATACTATGTAATTAGTTAATGTTTTAAAGTAGATTAAGCGGAGACACGAAGTACCTGTGACCTACACACGACCTGTGAGTCATAGTTTGAAGATCTAAAATAGTCACACACACATTTTTTGTCTTCGCTGTGGAAATAATTTTTGTGGCCATTTGTGACATCACACAAAACTTTTACCTCACACAAACTGGTTTTCCTATTGAGTGAAGGAAGTAAAAAAAGTATATTTCGAAAGAAAATACTATTAAATGAGTCAATATTTTAAAGAAGATTAATCTGTCATTCTTTCTGTGTTTTTCCAAAAAAACGCATTCATAATTATAATGGACGTAGCTATCCAAATCACACAGTTCCCCTGTTCCAGATCATGTCTTGAGGCCTCCATTTTCTTTATTTGCACAGATAATATGACATTATACACCACCGACATTATAGATATTGTAAAGAGAGACTGACCAGACGAAGAAGGAATATATGTTACCATTTTACAGTAAGTCAATCTGACTGATCATTCCGGGTGTTCTAAAGTGGACTGACTGATTTTAAAATACAATAACTTCCAAACGGTGACAGATATTAAAAGAATTCTTGCAGGAGAGTAATGTAAGATGTCAGGAGTTTTTTTTTTTACTGCGATTCCTGATTTTAGTTCAAACTACCAGCAATAGATGGCAGTCTAAAACTAAAGCCACCCAGCATTGAAACGAAGGAAGTAGGTTCAATACATGGAGTAGGTTTCACTTGCTAATACAATCTTGTTCTTAAGGCCCGATTCTGTCTAAGATGTTATTGGGGAATGAGACCAACTCCATGTACTACTGAACGTCCTTCCTTCCCATCAATGATAGATGATTTCTGCTTTTGTATCGATTCGATGTCTATTGCTCGCAGCGGCATCTATTGCTGTTAATTCGAACTAAAATCTGAAATCGCAGTAAGAAAACTCCTGACATCATACATTACTCTCCTTCAAGATTTTTTAAAATATCTGTCACCGTTTGGAAGTTATTGAATTTTAAAATCAGTCAGTACATTTTAGGATACTCGGTATTATGATCTTCAGTGTTCCATCACGCATGTATCGGTGGATTAAGAAAAGTTATCCCTTATATCCCTTAAGAATAACTACAAATGATTCTGGATATGCTAAACATTAATGCATGTACTTTCTGTATATTGCATCTACCAATTTTCCAAAATTAAGGAATTTTTATTCATGATGATTATTACTGTACAGAACTTACTATATTATTAGTAAAGGAAATATTAAATAATAGTCATTTCAATTAAATCATCACATGACTAGCATCGGATACAGTATGTAGAACAACTAGTAAGGTGAATTCAGTAATATTTATATTCAGAAGTTATGTAGTTTTCGAAAAACATATGAAAGCAATTTTCAGCATAGCAATACATTCTAAAAATAAATAAATATCTAGTAAACAATATTTTCCAGAAACCTTATATAATATTTCTTATTTCAAGCTATTCAAAACGCATTCATCTTTCAAGCAATTCTTTGGAAAGGTCAATCTTTGGGAAAGACATTGAGATTTCAGGTAATAATAAAAAGATGGTATAATTTTTATCTATATTTTGAATATTTGAAGAGAACTGCTTATTAAAAAGTAGCCTTATATTGCTTATTTACATACAGATAGCTTTTTGGTAAAATAAGCGTTTCATTTTTAAAATAGCATTCATAAAGTTTTTAAATTTTTATAAGAGATTGATATTATGCTATGAATATGGTTGCGCTATAAGGTTTTACATATTATATTTTCATGAAGTGAAAAGTTTATTTTTTGCAAGTTTTTCTTGATAAAATTTATTTAATAACTATACAGAAAATTTATCTATATATTTAAAACGCTAAGCGATTTCTTTCGACAATCCGTGAGAACAAACTACTGCATCAAATTACATCATTCTTTTTATAAATGAAAGATATTTTGATACAGATTTGTTATCATGCATTCGTTTGTTCGAAAATTTAATTAATTAACCGTAATTTTCAATTAAACTTTTACTTCTGCTAATGACGTCATAATCGGATAACGCCTACTGTTGCGAAGCACAGAGTTTATTCTCTATACTCTGTGGTTGAATAAAAGAGAAATAATAAATATTAAAAGCACGCGGTTTTAAAGACGAATTTGTTAATTTGCAAGTTAAATTTCGGTAAAAATACTTATCCGCGAGTTTTACAAGCGAATAAAAATTCATATTTATTGTGACGTCACGGGAATATTGTCCATTGGGTTTATTTTATCATTATGCATTATAGAAATTATGGTGCAATTGTCCTGTTTTTAAATAATGCATTATAACTTTGTTGATGCCATTTTTTCATTAAAATTAAATACAAAATATATTTATTTGTGTGCATGGTGTTTAAGCATTAATGTAAGGTATAAGAAGTACGTGTGAAAAGTTTGCGCCGGTGAAAATGACGTTATGCTTAGCTTGAAGTGCATTTTAACATTGATAAAACTAAAGAGAAAAATGTATATGATTGTGTTAACATGACATAATTTTACTGATTTTTGCATTAATAATTATAAAGATTAGAATTGGAGCCGTCATTGATTTTTTCATCTTGATTGCATACCTTCATTACATGTTACCAATTGCTTTTTTTTTAATTATAGGAGAGAAGATTTCCTTTTTTAATAAAAAAAATCACAAAAGTAAAGGATTTCAGTAAATTTAAAGTTATTAAAAATAGTGTTATGGTAGAAAAAAATCTTGAAATAATTATTGTATTTTTAGCTAGAATAAACAATGTAAGACTAATATTTCATAGGAACCAGAGGGCCTGTACGAGGATTTCGCACTGAAATCTAATATTTTTTAGGTACTTCTCTATTATCCCGTCGACCACTTTTCGTAACAAAAAACTATCGCCAAACTGTAAGATTAAACGCCAAAAATGCAGTCCCATTTACTTGATGTCAGAAGCATTATACGTGTTTGTTACTTCAAGTGGTTTTTAATTCGACATTTGCGTGTATTTATCATTATGTTTTACTGATTTATTAGTTACTTCATTAATTAAAATAAAAATTGTGTCCTTAAATTCTTATATTTTATTTATTTATTTATTTTGATATTCCAATGGCAACGTTCTCCCGTTTATTTGGCGATAGTTTTTTGTTATGAAAAGTGGTCGACGGGATAATACAGAAGTACCATTTTTTATCAATATGTAATATTTATTAGATGCAGGTTTAAACTTCTAAAGAAAAAGTAAGGATAAAAATATCTGCAAACAACATTTAGTTTTTAGTCAATCCAAAATATTATCTAATTTATTCCATCAAAGTTAGAGTAAAAACTGATCCAAGATTGCAAAAGACACGCTAGAGAAAAAAAAATAACAATCATATTTTGACTGCATTAGAGGATGACGTCATCCGCTTCGGGAAAAACATGGGACATAGAAATATAAATCTAAACATTTCAATTTCAAAGTCGCTTTTTAATTATAAATATAAAATAAACCCGTGCGGTGTTTTTTATAATAATTGCTGAGCATCATATAATGTGGTATTTTATTTTTTTTTGGCAACAATAATTTGAGGAAAACCTTTCATTTCTTTTAAGAAAACAATGCCGATTTAATTTTTAATTTTCAGCAAATTTTAATCAAAAACATGTTTTAACGAAACGTTAAGTGTGCTATGTCAGAAGCCTGTTCAAAATCCTTTCATATGCTATCTCATTCGTCGTTCTGCGTTTCGTATTTTCTGCGAAAAAGGGATGTTGACAGGAGAAATAATATATATATGATTATTTTGGTAGGTTTGTTATAAGTTCATTTAGCAGTTCCTCATTAGTGCAAAGTCCTATTTCTTTGACTGTGAATTTCTCTTTCAGTGTCAAAAACTGTTTTTCTACTTTTGGACGCCAGCCAAAATACAGTGGCAATTTTTAGAAATGTACAACAGTTGTGACAACAAAGGCGCTATCGCTTTAGTTTTCATCTCGCTTACATCAATTCGAAATACTATAAATTTCTATTTTTTACTACATTTTACAATTTTAATTCTTACATCATCAATAGAAAAAAAAATAGCTTTCGATTGAAATTTATTTGAAAACTGCCGCTTAATTTAACGACTTTTTAAATATTTTTCAAGCATGAAATTTTTTTTAATTCTATCTTATCAATGAACACCAGTTTACTTCAATAATGTAAAATAGCCCCTGGGAAAATTGCCACAATTAAAAATAGCTTTCCCTAACCATCATAAAAAGTGAATAATATATATATATATTTTAAAGTGATAAATCATAAGATCAGATTATCCATAAGATAGAACATTTTGGCGCTAAAAAAAAATCTGTCAGGAAAAAAAGAAAAGAAAAAAGGCTTTTTTTAGTTTATGTTGAACATAAAATTGACATGTTGAATTCGTTGATGAATATGTTCCGTCAGATATCAGGATATGCTAGGAATTATATATTTTTATTTTTTTACATTTGCCAACTGTATAAGAGGAAAAATATCCCCGACTGTGATGGAAAAGGGATAATCATCCTGATTATGCCAAGGAACCGAAGAAACCATACAAATAAATTACACTTGAAAATATTAAAAATCTCCATCTGCAGATATATTTATTACTATAAAAAACTTCTTATTCTTTGCATAAAAATTGATTAGCTTAAAACAATGGATGCGTTTTAGAAGATATGGATTTGAAACGAACAATGATTAAAGAGGACATTTTAACAGTTTTAATTTAATCATTTAAAAACTTTTTTAACGTCGAATTTTGACGGTGCTTTTGGGCAGATGCAATGCACATGCGCATAGGAGCTCATTCGGTTGCATTATCACGGGGGGGGGAGAGATGTGTGCTTTATTTACTATGTTCTGTTATTTACTGAATATGATATGAACGTAGGAATATACTATTTGTATATACTTCATAGGTCATGAATTTTTTTTCTTGCCGTGGGGAATATGGTGGTAATGTCAAACTGATATGCATTACACAGTTATTTACGGAAGGACAATGTGAACACATTACTCTAAGTATCAGTAATGTAGTAGTCTACTGGGTTTTGTATTGTCTTGCGATTCGAATTTTTTTGCGGTGGATATGAATCCTGTTCTATCTTTCTTTAAATTGAACAAAGTTTAAAAGAACTCTGGAATTGGTTTATTACTTGTATTTTCTCCAATTTATAATAATTGGATGATTGTAGTTGTTGTGTAGCTATAAATAGTGAGGATTGTGCAAGAGGTTTTGGATTTGCAGTGAATATCATCTATCTGATAAAGAGAAATCTGGACCATACGACAGTGTTCGTACGTGGTCCTGGAATTTTCAAGGAAATTACCAGTATTTTCTTATAGATGAACTAATCTTACATAATCGCGCGATTACATAAGGTTAGTTTTGCTATAAGAAAATACTGGTAACTTTCCTGAAAATTCCAGAATCCCGTACGAAACCTGATTCGATGGTTGATCTAATTGACTTTGTCTTTGCTTTAAATTATCTCTTTAACAGTAAAAAATTTTAAAGTATATTTTTATCTCTGTAAAATGTTTAGTGTATAATAATGTCAATGATCGTTGAAATGATATTTATACTAGCAGTCGTTTTTTATATTACATAAATAAATAGTTTTTCCATTTTTATTTTGTGTCTATTGCTGAATTCAATTATACTATGATGTTAAAAAGTAAAAAAATTCTGATATTTATATAATGTTAGATTACGTTCGTAACTATAAAGATTACATGTCTTAAGTACTGCGCATAAATGTTTTTCTTAAAACTTTTGTCCTTTAAAATTAAAACATTGTAAATGGTATCCACATAAACGGATATTTATTACCATGTTGTCATATAAGCACTATATTTGAGATTACATTGCGATACTTTTAATACAGAAAGAAATGCAGAAATTACAGCATTCACCCACTTCTGGATAGACAGGCAGAAGCAGAGGTACTAAACCCTTCCAACCTCTAGCAGACTCTCTGGTGAAACTATAAGGGGGAGAACCCTGAAATTCTATTTTCTTTAAAAATCTTTAAAAATATATTTCATAATTATTACAAGGTATAAGATACTATTACGTATTAGTAGTTGAATATTACAAGGTATACAAATTTTGATTATACAAAATCTGAAAAATATTTAAAAATAACGAAGAAGTATAGAACTATTTACAGAATCGAATATTATACATTGCACATTAATCAAAATTTCTTAAATTGTTCAGTGTATTGTATCAGATGAATGACATACAAATATTTGCAAAGTGTTATGGAAGGTGGATGCATATTATATGTTAAAAAAATATTTTTTAAATGAATACAAAGTGTGTAGAATATTATAAGGTACTTAAATCTCTGAACAAATATACTTCTTGTACATGTACAAGTTCATTATTTAGAAATAACGAAGAAGTGTAGAAGAAGTATTTACTGAATGGAATATATATGCATTGCACATTAATCAAAATTTCTTAAATTGTTCAATGTATTGTATCAGGTAAACAATGTACAAATATTTACAAAGAATTATGAAAAGTAGATGCATATTATATATTAAAACTAAATTATTTTGAAAGAATACAAAGTGTCTAGAATGTTACAAGGTACGTGACATTAGCTCTTTCCAAATCAAGAAGTAAATGCTTACACTAACATCAACGATCAACTTATTCACAGGTATATCTTAAATCTCTGAGCAAATATACTCCTTGTACATGTACAAGTTCATTATTTAGAAATAACGAAGAAGTGTAGAAGAAGTATTTACTGAATGGAATATATATACATTACACATTAATCAAAATTTCTTAAATCGTTCAATGTATTGTATCAGGTAAACGATATACAAATATTTACAAAGAATTATGGAAAGTAGATGCATATTATATATTAAAACTAAATTATTTTTAAAGAATACAAAGTGTCTAGAATGTTACAAGGTACGTGATATTAGCTCTTTCCAAATCAAGAAGTAAATGCTTACACTAACATCAACGATCAACTTATTCACAGGTATATCTTAAATCTCTGAACAAATATACTCCTTGTACACGTACTAGTTCATTATTTAAAAATAACGAAGAAATATATTAGTATTTACTGAATGGAATATATATACATTGCACTTTAATAAAAACTTCTTAAATTGTTCAATGTATTGTATCAGGGAAACCATATACAAATATTTACAAAGAATTATGGAAAGTGGATGCATATTATATATTAAAACTAAATTATTTTGAATGAATACAAAGTGTGTAGAAAATTACAAGGCACTTGATATTAGCTCTTTCCAAATCAAAAAGTAAATGCTTACAATAATTTAAACAATCAACTTATTCACAGATATACTCCGAGCAAATATACTTCTTGTACAAGTTCATTATTTTTCGCATGGGGAGGGAGATACCTTGCACAATAATATTCTGCGTTTCACGATGGTATTTTTTGAACATTTTGATAAATTATACATTTTTATTTTTACAATATAATTACATTACAAACACGGAATGAATAGAATTATATAAGGTTTTTGGAATGGATATTTAAGTATAATAATAACAGTAAAATCAGATAATAATGCAAATTGGATAAAACAACATTACCTTAAAATACATATGATCAGATGATATTAAGAATATTTGCAAAGAAATCTAACTGAAGACACAAAATTACAATTGTTCATTCTTTGGGGAAAAAATTACAGCAATGAATTATAAAAATCTTAAAAACTTATTAACTCTTTTTTTTTTTTTTTTGTGCATCTGATATAAAACTGGATTCGTATGGGATCCGGTAATTTTCAGGAAGATTACCAGTATTTTCTTATAGAAAAACTCTCCTTATGTAATAGCGCAATTACATAAGGCGAGTTTGTTTATAAGAAAATACTGGTACTTTCCCTTAAAATTCCAGGACCCCGTACAAACCCTGTAAAGTATATTTTGAATCAAATCCTAAACTATGAATATTTTGTTAAATCTTGTTTCACTTAACGTTATCTATTTTAAAATATGAAACATGTTAGTAAATTATTTGTAATCTTGCTTCATATATTATGCTTACTAATATAAAATAATATCAAAATTTTATAAATCGATTTTGTGACAAATAATTTTTCATGGCAGCTTCTTTAATGATTACATTCCTTAAAGCCTATATTTAAATTATTAAATATTTATATCAAAATTGCGCTTTACAAACAATACATTGGTATAAAAATAATCTAATTACATTAATATATATATATGTATATATGTAATAATAATAATTAGGCTGGTGAGATTATTGAAGAGTCTTTTGTAAAAAACTATACTATTTTAATCTTTGGAGTAAAACACAGTTATATATACAGACATAATACAGGTTATATACAGGGTTAAGGGAAATAGGAGCTGATTCTGCCGCAGTTACCGGCATTTAACGCGTCCTTCCGATATCAGACCGGAGCTAGGCCGTCTGTCTAAAGCCAACCGGACAAGTCAATCTCCAAAGTAAATCTGACGATAATCTTAATATTCCGTTACCAGGCCAGGTAAGCGAAACTCTTTAGTCATCATCTTCATTGTGTATCGTTATTGCTGGCCTAATGAGTTTCCGTGGGAACGGGCCGCTCCTCTTCTCGCTGCGGTCGGGCATGTTTTGAGAATTGCAAAACAACATCCATCCCATTCACACTCGGCTATCCGACATGTGTGCACCCACGCACACGTCTGACCAAGATTAACAACGAGGGGGCAAAGAAAAATTTAACCAAAAAAAAAACGAAACTTTTCATAAATCTGAAATCCAAAAAGAAAATTTATCTATAAAAGAGAAAAGGAAAAAAAAATTAAATTTAGACTTTTCCGTTATGAATACTTAGTCTAGAATGCACTAATACTATAAAAAGATAAACATATCTTAAGAACAAAGAAAAAAAAATAATAATAAAAAAATAGAAACCGTCGTTGTGTTTCATGTCTAACATGCAAAACATCTTTCGTCTTTTCTAATCGTCTTTTCGTCTTTAAAATGTAACATACGTTCCATTTATTCGTCTTAAGTAGAAAGTAGATAAGATACTTTACGCAAAAAAAAGAAAAAAAATCGTCTTAAATAGTGCAGCAGTCAACTAAATTAAAAAAAATAACTTTCGGTTATCAGGGAAGAGGGGGGAGGGGGTACACAACAAATATTTTAAATATCACTTTAATCAAACATTTTAAAATATATAATTTAAAAAAATGTCAAATATATAAAATACAAATGCATTAACAAAACACTACATAATCGCTGAAGTTGAAACATTAACATAAAGATGTGTAGATAAAATACTTTCTATCAGTAGAAAAAAAAACAGTTGGAGAGTTTTAGTGAGTCTTGGTCACAATTTATTCACAAACATGTTGATGAAAAAAAAAAATAAAAGTTACTCCATCATAGTTTTAATTGCTGTCCACTTTTTTAAAAGAAATGCGATAAAGAAAGTCAGTTAAAAAGCGCAGTTCTTTACTCACTGGGAAAAAGAAAAAAAAATACTGCTTGAAGTCGCATCTGCCTATTTACACTTGGAGAAGAATTAATAATAAAAATATATATAGTTTGGTCAATTCAGTTCCACGCAGATGTGAAAAAGATGAAAACAACAAAAAATATTGCAATTCCCTTTACGTCGGTGACGTATGGGTTCATTGATGAGGAATCAGTCTTAGACGAGTAATGAATCACTGAACACAGATAAATTAAAATGCGGAAGATGCAGTCGTGAGAGGATCTCCAACAAGAAAAAAAAACACTTGGCTTCCATCAATTTTTTTTTCTTTAAATCAAAATCAATGCAATCTGCCCTAAAAAAAATCACCAGGGTTGCATTAGTAAAAAGAAAACTTGCGACTTCTTGTCTGTTTGCTAATATTCTTTATAAAATTCACTATGCACGTAAGATTAAAAAAAATTAAAATCTTGACAAAAAAAATACACTCAAGCTCTGTATTACACATACACACCATATTGGTTTGAGAAAAAAAATAAATCGTAACACTTAAAAATCAGTTTCGCAGTCCGATAAACTGCATTTCGTGATGAATATGGTTCAGAAAAAAAGCACTTGAGCCCACAGGCAAAAGTCCAAGGTTCAATTCCCGGCTGAGCCCCCTTGTAATAATAATAATTAGGCTGGTGAGATTATTGAAGAGTCTTTTGTAAAAAAACTATACTATTTTAATTAGAGGCGAAACTCTTTAGTCATCATCTTTATTGTATGTCGTTATTGCTGGCCTAATGATTTTCCGTGGGAACGGGCTGCTCCTCTTCTCGTTGCGGTCGGGCATGTTTTGAGAACTGCAAAACCACATCCATCCCATTCATATATATATATATATATATATATATATATATATATATAGGACGAAATTCTAAAAAAAAGTACCAAATAATTCTCGTCAGATAAGAACAAATTATTCTCAACTTATTCCAAAATTCCTAATTTAAATAATTGCAGATTAAAATATTGTTATTTTTTACTTCAGAGTGCAACAGTTTTATAAAATTTCATTGCTGTTTCACTCGTAAAGTTAATTAAATAATCGTCCAATAATAATCTAATTAAATTGTGTTAATTTTTCTTATAAAGTATACATTAAAAGGCATTTGGAAATAATTTATTCTTTTTTTCAAAGTAATTTAAACTCTTTTTCTATAGAATCATTGTTGTAGGTACGTAATATATTTAATTAGTTTGCTAAATTTCCAAAATTAAATAAAACTAAATCCATTAGTTTCAATTAATGTGCATTACGATATCGTCTGTATGTCAACAAAGTTCAATTTTCTAGTTGTTAACATTATTATTTTGTTATTTTTAATATTTTATTTGTGTAAAATTAAATTTTAAAACCAGCTATATAAAACTCATTTATGATTTATCTTATGACCGTAATTGAATATGCTACATTAAATAGGAAAATTTCCTCTAATGCTAATTATGGGAAAAATTAAATGCTTTTAAATAAAAGTCTTTTTTACAAGCCCATTAAAGTTGAATTTTTGCTTATTGGATATTTATATTTCTTATGCCTTAATTTCCAATTTTGTTGTTACTCCTTTGATAGTCATTAAAATGAAATGAGTTTTCATTTTAAAAAAGCGTCTCATGTGTCATGTAATTCATTAAATTTTAACTCTTATTATTGTTTTGTGTTTAAATATTTCAGTATTATACGGCCTTGTCGGATATAAACTAGTCGGATGTGTCAATCCCAAAACTTTCTTCTATCTCACACAGGTTTCGCATACACTAAAAATAATCAGCACCAATTTATATCAAGGTCTAACTGAAACTCAAGTTTTATTAAATTCTGTGCCTTATTTCTTGAGATATGACTATCGCTAAAATCGTGTAAATCCTGCAAAATGCTGCCTAGCAGCGCCACCTGCTGGGTGATTTTTACGAAAAACTAATCAGCACCAACTTATATCAGAGACTAACTGAATATAAAGTTTTATTAAATTCCGAGCAATAGTTCTTGAGATAGAGCTATTGCGGAAATCGCGAAAAATGCTGCATAGTAGCGCTACCTGCTGGGCAATTTGTACCAAAAACTAATCAGCACCAATTTATATCAGGGACTGACGGGATATAAAGTTTTATTAAATTCCGAGCATTAGTTATTGAGATAGAGCGCCCACAAAATTTTTGTAACATACAGACAGACTAAAAATAATCAATACACACACACACTTTATTACAAGTTATTTTATACGTCACGTTTATTTACGTTATTTCACAGAGTCACAGTCACAGACAGATATTTTCTAAAAATGGTCAAATCGTGTTCAAGACCTTCTAAAACGTATAAATCCGTTGAAAACCGGAAGTCGAAAATTTTCATGAATCCAATACTTTCTTCTTGTAAAGATAGAAGAAAGTAAAAAGAGAGAAAGAAACAACAAAACTCTTTGTTTTGTGAACTTATTGTAAATAAAATAAGTATTAAATCTAAAGCTAATCTACAATAAATAAATTACCAAATTACTTTAAAACGTCGAAAAGTAACATCAGTGCAATATTGTTAGATGCAATGAGCAATAAAAAGTAGCAGAAAAATTCCAAATACTGTAGTTAAGAACGTTACAATAGGGAAATTGTAACTAATATTGTAAAATACTTTATCAAGAGTAATATTCCACATTATAAGGAAGTTGCATATGATTTCTATTTGAATATAAAAATCGATTAAACTGAAATTCCCATTTTCAATTTGCCTTATTAACTGTGACACCGCATTAGAAAATAATGGAAAATTAAAAATTGGTCATGCCTCGATTCCTTATAAGAAAAATGCTTCATCAATATCAATAGAAAAAACCATAGTAAATATATTCTCATATTGAACTGAAAAAAAAGAAAAAAGTCATTAAAAGTAAACCCAATGTAACAAATAAAACATGACCAATTTTTCACTTATCAATACTAATCTAACCTTATGATCCGGACCACTGAGTATTAGAACCACATGAAAAAATTACATGACGAGAGTTAATAGGTCACAGTTATTTTACACAACATATGAAATAACTATAAATATTAATAATGAATCTGAAGATAATATATTAATAAATGTTAGAGAATTAATTATTTGCAAAACTATTAAGAATAATTGGTTTTTTATCAACACACTACCATAAAAAAAGAAATATTTATATCGAGATTCATTAGAAGTATAAAATTTTACTCTATTATTAATTTTGTAAATCAATATATATTACCTTAATGCTGAAATCTATTATCAAGTAAAAATTTAATTTATATAATTTACCAAAAGAAAACATAATAAGAAAATTGGAATAAGCGAGATAAAAGATAAATTACTATATAATTAATTATAAAATTATAAATTATTCCTGTAGTAACTAACGACTATAACTAATAGATGTCAATTAACAGCATATGGAAATTAAATAAAAAATAAATAAAATAAATAAAAACGCGAATTCTAATTTTTAAAGTATAATAATGCTAAAATGCTGTCATTTTCTGGCTGAACTTATGTACTTAATATAAAATGATAAGAAATTTAAATTAGTAATAAAAATGAAAAATTGTCAAACAATTAATCAGTTATACAATTAGGAAAAAAAAGTGTATTTTACCAAATCACAAATATATATGTATATTTACATATGTGGCGAGATGAAAGATAATATACTTTATGATATACATTGAAAAAAAATTGCATAAAATGTTATCCATTTTAGAGTGAGATGAAAGGAGTAAAAAAGAAAACTGGAGAAAATAGAGTTAAATTTATAATTGGAATCTAACAAAATTATATTAAATTAATAAACAAGTTAAAAAAATAAACTATAATATGAAATGAAATTATAAAAAAGTTAATTATTTTTTTTACAATCAAATGGAAAAAATTAACATAAATTAATATAAAAAATATGAAAGCAAAATGAAGAGAGATCATGTACCGCAATAGAATCAATGAATCATGTGATTTTTATTTTTTAATTTTAAGTGATGAAACAATCAAAAATTTGTAAGGTTATCAAATTTACAAAAATTTTATGTAAGATGAAATTCAAATAATGTAACTGAAATTTAATAAAACAATATATCAAAATAAAAAATAGACAATAAATATAATTACAAAGTATTAATTTAAATTTGAAAATAAGTGAAAGGACTAATATATATCCAATGTATTTAAATAATATTATAGAGCCATAATTACCATGTGTTGCAATCGAATACACATTTTTCAACACAGATTATATCAGTGACCAATAGTTATACACGATACCAAGTATTATATATTTTTTTTAGTTTGGGATCCCGATTATGAAAGATAAATAGATATATAAACCGAAGCAACAGCCTTCAATTTTCTTAATACGATAATAATAAGATAAATGTATATATTAATCCAAAATACATCATTCAATTTCCTTAATGTAGCATCTACCCGCCTTCCCAATCATTAAGAAATGAAAAAGCATCACCCATTCTCCGTATTTTATCATATTTATAACATGACAACATCTTTTTGAAATCATAAAACAACACTGATTCTCCATAATCATTCATTTACCCATCCTACGAACTATATGATGAAGCCTAACAACACCACCCTTCCTCATACTAATGCATTAATCTACCATACCAGCATTGGTTTTTAAAAATATTTAAAAAAAAAAAAACTATGTGTAATATTCTTTTAATTATATGTGTATATACCCATTATATACCGATTATAAATACCTACTTTAGAAATATATTTTAAATTTTGAATTTTATATTTATTTAAACAATGATATTTAACTTTGCCAATTCTATTGGCAAAGTTAAGTAAAATATTAACGTTTATGAAAACAGGAATTATAATGAAAGAGGTATTATAACATTTATCATAAATATCAAAGCTAAAATTGTATTTTTCCTTAATAATTATATTTAAATCCAGCATGTTAATGACATTATCAGCAATCTCATTTTCATTTAATTATATATTTTCGTGTTAAAGTAGAGATTGTAAATTCGACGATTAACTTTTCACGTAAAAGATAATAATGTTACCAATGTACCTGTAAAAAAGAAAAAAAATCATGTACTTAAATATTTCTTTCGTAATATTATAACTAAACATCTGCGAAAACAATATACGATTTTCCACCTTGTGGCAAACCTTTCAATTGTTTATAATTAGTATAATTAAATATTATGTAATTTTCATGTAGTACAAATATAATTGATGTGTAGAAATACGAAGATGAAATAGAGGAGTTTAACTTTAGAAGATTCTTGTTTTATTTGATTATTATATTAATACAAATGCTTCTGATTGCAAAATATGGATACTTTTATATCAATATTATTAAAGAAATTATTAAAAAAAGTTTTAATATAATGTATGTTATTTAACGTTTTTATATTGTTTACAAGTATGAACAATTTTAATTAAATTTGTATCATTATTTTGTAGGTTAATTTCAAACAGTATTTAGTGAGTATAGTCTATAATAAATCACTTTCTTTGTTGTTATAGGTTTACAACTAATTTTAGAATTGCGAAATTTTATTTTGCTATAAAATGAACAGACCCTAGCATCAGTCGCCTCACCAGTTTAAGCTCTAGGGAGCCTTTATGCGCAGAGTGGCATGGGTCAGCGTGATGCCGCCACGTCACCTGCTACCGACCAAGGAAGAGACCCGCTTAATGTGCGTCCTTCCCCTTGATCCCGAAACAAATCAGGACGCCTAGTCGTCACAACAGAGTAGACGTACTAGAGGTATAGTTGCAAAGACTAGAAAAAACCCGGTTTAAACCCGGGAATAAACCGGATTTTTTGGTAATAAACCGGATTTTTTGGGAATAAATCAGGTCTTTTTTGAATAAACCTGGGAATAAACCGGGTCTATTGGAAATAAACATGGGAATAAACCCATTTTTTGCAACTTTAACTAGAGGTTACAATCTGCACCATTCGGGGCCACACATCAGATCCCACACGGGTCTCTAGTATAATTACCTAGTATAGTGATCTACACTTCGCTGTAAACATAAGGCTCGAGACATAAGGCCAGTTCAGGTCTTTCCTGAGCATTTCGTACTGAGATACTTATAATTCCTTTAGCCTCCTATTCTTTTCGAATCATTTTGCGGTCATTGACAAAATAAAAGAGAGATTCAACTAAACAACTGTATATCGATCCACCAACAGCTCTTACTCTTGACTCCTGACCTGTAGGCATGCTAAGTAAGTCATAAAATATGAAAGGGAGATAAGACACGCTGCAAACTTAGACCGCGGTCTGATCGAACCTTTAATTTCGAGATTCACCGACATGCGTTTACTTTATAAAAGACTCCGGATATCAAAACCTATAACTAGTCATTTGGTAATGGATATGAAAAGGATGTTCCGCTCCCGTACCAGGGAGGTAGCGTTAACTTCTTCCCTGAGCATATAGACAACCCCTAGGTAAGTCAGCAGTTTGACGCAGGCCTCAGGCGAGCCTCCAGGTGGTACCCCACACCTGTTCATAGCTCTAAGCCGCAGAACAGGACCACCCGGTCCCCAGCTAGAAGCTTTATCTTACTATATTTCTCTTCCACTGGTCCCCGAGCGCTGAGGCGTACCCACCCGTACAATGCGGCCGTTACTCAAGAGAATAATATGCACTCAATATAACTCAGAGACTGAAAGGGCCGTAAAAACCTTCTTCACGAGTGTCATGCAAGCACCCCTGCTCGGGTGTTATTACCATGAAACTTTCTAGAAAGCCTGCTAATCCGACCACCGGATACACGAAAATTACTGTTCTTGTTTACCCCTTTTAGACCTAATAGTTCTTTTGTTAACAAAATGGTTTAATTCGGAATAAATATTACTGCACTGGTCAAATTCGGTAGTACTGGAATATACGTGATGTGGTCGAATGGACACATCATAATTAAATCTACGTGGAAAGGGAGAATTGCGGGTTTTTCTATATACTAATTTGCATAGCAATATATAGTTTAGATTTTTATGAATTCTTAATATCTTTATGTATATATATACCAGAAAAGTATAAGATAGTTCTTTTAAAAGCATTTACAGAAATTCCATGGATGACAATTACTCAGCGAATAAAATTAAATTGTAATGGAAAATTAGTCGAATATAAAAAAATTATTCATGTTAAAAAAATAAATCAAATGTCATTTTTTTCTTTAAAGAAAATATCAGCAATTCTTTTTAAAATTCAATAAGAAACCTTCCAGATTTTCGTTTAATAAATATTATTTTACTCATCAATATTTGAAATATTTTATAGCAATATTTGTATATTGCCAATATCGCTTTCATTTTCTATAAATATCATCGGAAGCAACTAGTTTTAATAGTGTAAATACAAAAGTTTAAATTTATCATCAAAAGAGTATAAATACCCATCGTCACAACTAATGTTTCATCCGTGTTTTTTGAAGAATGCTTATTCAGATCTTCGAAATAAATGTTAGGAGACCTTTTGAATTTAAGTATAAAATTCAAAACTGCTAAAAAAAATATATATATGACAAGATTCATCTATTTCAAGGGAAGAATACCAGAATTTTCCTAAAGTAATGTTTGCCTTATTTAATGAAAAAAAAATTCTGTGCTTAAATATGACGAATATTACGTCGAGGAAATTCTGCTATTCAAATCCCTTAACTTCCTTGATCTCCTTGAGGTTTACAAGCCCTGGATGAACAATTAAATGGAAATGAAGTCTATGTTTCAAAATACGTATAATGTCTATCAGTGATTATTTCTATAGAAAATATATATAGTCTTTGGAGAGTGCTTTCATGAAATGTCTGTATCCTGAAAGGAATATTTTAAATATAGTATTAAATTTTCGTAATGGATACTATCTGATTACAGTTCAATACTACTGAATAATTTAATACTACTGAATAATTTATTATATTTGTTGAGCATTATCAGTGCCATTGAAAATAATACTTCTATTTTGTAATGTAACTGGATAACAGGAGTAATAAGAATGGTTGGTTATTTTTTATTCATAGTTGAAACATTCCAATTTTTTCAAATCAATAATGTATATTTTGAGCAAAAATTTTTGTTTATTTACTGAAATCAAATAAGTACCAAACATAAATAAGGTACACTTTATTAAATATACACTGATGTCCAGAAATTAAAGAGCAGTGACCGGGTGCATTCGAATTTCAGACATTTTGTCGAATATCTACTGAAATTCGTGAGGAAATGTCCGAAATGCTCTTGAGCTTTGACGATGTAAAGAACATATTTGACTTCATGTTTATCAGTGAAGATTTAGTCCCGAGGACTATTAGGGGGATAATAATAAATTTAATAATAATTTAATATTTGCGTTTCCCCAAGAAACAGAAAATGCTCAAAATGATCCGTCACTGTAGCAAATGGCTATGTAGGTCTTGTTCACCGTTTTTGTGCATTTGTGTAAGAATAGCACGCATATTCTTGAAAATTTCAACGTTACTGTGAAAAATTCATTTTTTTTAAGGCTGCGGAGTTTTTACCCGAATTTAACACCGCTCTCCAAAAGCTTAACAAAGAACAGTAGAAATAGTATAATGCAATTAAAAGATTAATATATCGAATACTTGATGACATATGGTTATTTGTATGAAATAAATTTTATCTAATCATGCGCAAATTATATCAAAGAATTTTTTTTCAGGATTTCGTAGTCAATTCTATAGAGGAACTTATATGAAATGTCCATTCAAATATCGCGAAAATTCAGAAAATTACAGATAATACAGTGAGCCAATTCACAAATTAGGGAGGAAATCCCATAGGCCATAAATATCGTGCACTAACAATTTCGTGCGAAATATTCGTACATTACTCCTGGGAAAATATAAGTAAACCTCATTAAATCTTTCCATGTCATTTTACGACTAGTAGAGAAATTTTCCTAAAAAGGAAAGTGATTTTTTTAAGAATAAAGAAAAGTCAAATTAATATATTTTATGTATTTTTTCCAGACCGATTTTCTTATTTATTTTTTAGGGATATTAAATCCGTTTGTCGTTATTTTAATATTAATGAAATTGGTCAAAACATTCTATAAAATTGCACATATAGATACGTACATACTTGTGTTTAAAGGAATACAATATTTCAACGTAGGAAAAATTGTACAAGGTGCGAAAAGAGTTTTGGAAGGCTTTACTATCAGGACGAGATTTTCAACAAACTGCTCAAGCTCTTTGCTCAAAACACGTTTCTGGACAAAAATGGGAGTTTTAGCAAGACTCCTGCTCCAGCCCAATGCGCGCTAAAGACTCTTGACTGGCTTAGGACGCAGAACATTGACTTCATTGCTCGCGATGAATGACCTGCTAAAACGCCCGACATCAATCCAATGGATTTTGTAATTTTTGGGAATTTTGAAGACAAAGGTCTTGGCTACTTCTCGTCAAAGTTTTAATGGTCTGAAATCAAAATTGATTAAGGTTTGGACCAATCTTCCCGCTGAGATACTTCGTGCCGCATTCAAGGATGTCCCAAAACGTCTAAAGGCATGCATCAAAGAACAAGGCGGATACTTTGACATCTAATCTGATTTTTCATTTATATGGTGTTAAATTTAATATATTTGTTAAAAAGTTGTTGATATTTCCGGTTTTCTTGAAAATAATGCATTTTATGCGCATCCAAAATTTTTCCGCACCCTGTAATAATGTAAAAATTTTCGGTGGTTGGATCGATAACATTTGCATATCATTATAATTTGATTAAATTCAAACAATGAGATTATGCAATCTAATGTGGTCAATTCTTATTTTGGTCCTCTTTAATTTTCATTTACCATTTTTGGTATCTCTATTCTTCTGAAAAAACTGTGAACTTCATACCAGGTAGTCAGATACATCTCCCTACCCTTCGCTGATTCTTCGAAAAACATTTTCACCGATGAAGTTTACAGTTCTTTCAGAAGAATAAATACACAAGAAACGTGAAATGAAAATTAAAGAGGGTCAGACTAAGTATTGTTAAAAAATCTGAGCAAGAAATTGGGTATGTAATATACGATTTAAGACGACAGACTGGTTCTATATGTGTCTTTAAAGAAAATAACAAAATATGTTTTTACTGATTACTGAAAATGCATGTATTTTACTGACATTATAAAATAATTTGAAGACGGAGTAATGTGTTTTTTAAGGAAAAAAATAATATGAAAAACGCATCTGTACTACTACTGCTCTTCAAAATTAATACTAATGCTTGATGTCTGGTATACTAAAATAAGAGTTAAATATAATGCGGGCATTACACAGACAGCATGTTCTGTTTTTAGACTATCTAAAACATGTTTTTATTTTTTACTTCCTGGATTCATGCACCAGTGTTTGTAAAGGCCTAGTGGAGTCACCCCAGATTCTTGTTTTTTCAACAACAGACAAAATATATTGTTTCTGAAGAAGTGGATTCAGACTTAAATTGCATAAAATAACTTTCTATGCATCATCATTCTTCTCTTTAGGACATTGTAGGGAAACCTGCTTCGTATGTTACAGAAATACAACAATCTTAATGTAAATTTGTATTTTTAACTGATGTACTACAGTTTCATTTCACATATACTACAACCTCAAAAATATTCAAAATAAAATGAAAATTGCAATAAAAAAAGATTCATTTTTTGTCCTATTTATTTATTGTAACGTATAAAGGAATCATAAAGTTATTTTGAAAATATAAATTAAACTTTTATATTCGTTATGTACACATTTAAATGTATCATAGTAACAAAGAGCAAATTATATTTTTTATCAGTTTAATAACATTATTGGTTTATTTATTATAACGGGGTGAAAAACTAACCGAAGAAAGATAACGATATCGAACTAAATTTAAAATCATTTCTTGTGCATTTAGTGCATTTAACTTGCGAAATTATATAACCAACCTTTCCTAAATAAGGTAACAGTGATATAACTGTAATAACTAAAGGACTATAATAACTTTTCATAGTAACTAAATAAGCCCGTTTATTCGTTATTTAAAAGGATTAAAAAAGTGTCATTTTGATAACATTGTGTAAAAGTTATCAAGTTCAATTCTAAAAGTATGTGTTATCTTCTGAAAGAATTTTGAGATATATTATATTCCAAAAAGTATAAAAAAAGGATATAAAAACGTTTCGACTTGAATTTTAAAGCTTTTAAAGTTTCAAATTTCTTCTGAATCTCTCTGAAGCTTTTATATGGATAATAAACATATCAAAATGACCTGCATATCAAAATGATATCTGTATGTTTACTTTAGATAACAATAAGATTTACTTTTTTCTTTTAAATATATATACCATGGTGCTTACACTGCTTGGAATTTCTAAGTAGTCTGGAACCACGATTTCAATTTAAAGGTTTTCTATTTAATGTATAAATAACAGAAATTGTAATCTACTCATTCAATCGCAGATTTTGTAATGTTTTGATGGATTATTTAAGGTATTTTTTTAAGTGTTAGAACGTTACGCACCCATATATACATAGTTGTATGTAAATTTTCTATTTTTGCGGGTATGATTTTATTATTTCGGCACATAATAATTTTAAACTAAATATTCGACTATTTAAAAATTAAATAAATGATTCTTTGTGAAATTGAGGAAAATCTGTCTTACTATAAAATTCAAATTTGTTGAAAATCATTCTTTTTATTTCAAAGAAAATTTAATAATATTTTTCGAATGATTCGGATATAAAGTTTAAAATTAGAATAAAATATATATTTTAAAAACATTATATGAGTTAAGAATATATATATATATATTTGGGTGTCCCAAAAAAATAAGTCATTTTTTTCTATCGCATACCCTCTTTATTTTTTTCCTTTTATGTCAAAACAATTGTAAATAAAGTTTCATGTAATTTGAACAACGGTGACCCGTGCCGACTTCCAGCTAAACATCGCAGCGAGTACTTGTGTACTTAAGCGAACGAACGGTTTCACGTGTCAGCTTGTCACGTGACCGTAGAGGAGCACCCACCACCTGCAATAAGAAAAGAAAAAAAAAGAAAGGTTTTGGAATGCTTCGACAGCCATAACGCGCAGTTTACTCAGAACAGCGCACGTCTACGTGTCAATGTGCTTATAGTTCCAACTTGTTTTGTTAGCAAATGTTTGTACAGTTTTGAATCAGTGAACAGAACATGGCAGTAGAACTGCGTAGTTCTAAAAATGTTATATTTTTAGTAGGGAACGTAAAACATCAAATAACGGGCTCAAAACTTCCGTCTAATAGACAAGTTCTCGCTGCCTTGTTTTACAATATTCGGGAAGTGAATTTAACTGTTAATGAAAGTGCAAATCTCGCTATTCGCGAATGCATTATCTTTTGGGAAAAGGCACGCATACCTACCAAATCGTTGCCAAATTGCGTGAGGAAGCTTGTTAATATGTATCAAGTTTGGAGAGATTTACAAAAAAATGCAAAGAAATTACAAGACGTATTTAAGAGACGACAAGAGGATTTTGTAAGTAATTTAGAAAATTTGTATGACATCGCACATGCTGATGCACTTCAAATAATGAAAATAGAGGAAGATAGGATGTTCTTGCAACTCCAAAGAGAGCCTGGCCGACCCGGTCACTTAGGTGGAGTGGATACAAAACTTGCCAAAAAAGAATAAAGGGCGCGACTTCGAGCTGTCCAAGAAGAAAATCGGCGAATCAAATATGGTTCCGCTTCAACTTCCTCGTCAACATACGAAACATTGCAAGAAGATTCCTCTTCAAATTCTACCGAAAATATGGATAAAGAAGATATCCCAACATTTATATCTATGAAAGTTCAGAACAGTCAGAAAGCTCCGAACAATGAAAGCTCAAAACCAGTAGTAAGGAGTAATTTTATTACTCCAAAGTTAGTTGCTGCGTTAGACAGGTGTCAGTTAAGTGTCCGAGATTCTGTGTTTATTCTTGAAGCTACTATTGATGCACTTGGATTTAACACTGACGAATTTCCAATAAGTAAATCTTCAATTCAAAGAATTCGAACAGAAAAACGGAAGGAACGCGCGGAAAACATAAAAAATGATTTCCAAAATGAGGTACCGGATGTAGTGACTTTACATTGGGATGGCAAACTGTTGCCTGCTTTGAGTGTTCGAAAATCGAAAGAAGAACGCTTGCCCATAGTTATTTCATATGGAGTTAAAGAACAACTCATTGCTGTGCCGAGACTGGATAATTCTACAGGCAAACAAGCGCAGGTTATTTGGAAGGCGATCTTAGATTGGAATCTCGAAAACAAAGTCCAAATTCTCTGTTGTGATACTACGGCTTCGAATACAGGTCGTTTTATTGGTGCTTGTGCGCTCCTAGAGCACAAATTTGACAGGGAAATGCTTTTTTTCGCTTGCCGCCATCATGTATACGAACTGGTATTAAAGGCCGTATTCGAAGCGAAAATTCGAAGTGACAACAAGTCCCGATATTCCTCTTTTTAAAAAGCTTAAAGAGAACTGGAAAAACATCGATCCTACCAAAATACAGTGCTATAGAGAAACAGTGGAATCGTTCCGAACCGTATCCGAAATTGAAAATTTGATTGACTTGTACCGCACTGAACTTAAAAATATTATGATCCGAGAGGACTATCGAGAATTGATCGAACTTTCTATCGTATTTTTAGGTGGAAATGCAGAAAAAAAAATTAAAATCAGACCTCCAGGTGCCATGCACCAAGCTAGATGGATGGCCCGAGCGATTTACTCCTTAAAACTATCATTATTTAGTTCTCATCTGAAATTAAACATCAAGGATAAAAAGGAACTGTTAGATGTCTGCTTATTTATCGTGATTGTCTACGTTAAACCATGGATTCAATGCATTTTAGCAATTAAAGCGCCCTACAAAGATTTGTGCTTTTTGAAATCTTTGAAAGCTTACGAAATGTGAATGAAAGTATCTCGAAAGTTGCTTTACAGAAATTTCTCAAGCATTTATGGTATTTGACTGTTGAAATAGCAATATTAGCACTTTTTGATGATGATGTTGACGAAGGAACAAAATTAAAAATGGTGGCAAATTTAAACATAGAAGATATTTTGACCCATGAGAAAAGATACATTCCATCGAAGGAAGAACTTTGTGGTTCATTGTATGGTGAGTTTGATACATTTATTTTGTAGTTGTATATTTATTTATTCATTTATATCATGCAATTGTTATTTATTATTATATTCTTTTTTACAGAAAAAAATGGAGGATTTCATATCAGTCAAAAACCTTTCTTTGTTTTCTAGACTCAAAATCGATGATAGAGAGATTCATGGGAGAATAATGATTCTTTTCTAGACGCGAAAAATACTATATCAATGCTTAGAGCAGTGAATGATACAGCTGAAAGAGCGGTAAAATTGATGCAGGGCTTTCATGGTTTAATAACGGTTGAGGAGGATCAAAAACAATTTTTGTTACGTTGCGTACAAGAACATACTAAGCTTTATCCTGACTGTAAAAATCAAACATTGAAACGGAAATATGTTCATTAATGCTTCTTTTACTGTAATATGTTAATAAATATCTGATTTTAATAAAATGGCGTCTTAAGTACCAAGGAAAAGTACATTTTGAAATCTTTCCATAGTATTCCCCGTATAAGATTTCATGTTCAAGTTTGACCTAAAGTCGGCACGGGTTACTATTATTTTATTGCAATAATACTTTTTATTTATGTTACTGAGGTCAAATAGAAAAAAAATAGAGGGTATGCGTATTCGATTTTGCAAAAAGAAATTTTGCCATTGTATCTTGGGACACCCTAATATATATATATATATATATATATATATATATATATATATATATATGTGATAAAATGTCCAAATGCATTACAGCATGACACCAATTAGTTTATTCATATGTGCTGTGATAATATATGTAATAAGTTGTTTTTATGTTCTTACAGAGTACCATGTTCACGTCGACGTATATTAAACACATTTATAAATATTTCTGTAATCAACCAAAATATTTGAAAGTTTTATTATTTTTTTTAATTTGAATTTTTTATGTATTACAATACCAACCTTCAACTTCAATAATACAGTATTATTATTATTATTATATATATATATATATATATATATATAATGCCGAGTTTTTGGTTGAAGAAATATTTTCTACGTAATAAGCAACTAATCTAAGCACCATGAAAAAGAATTATTCGAAAGAAGACTTTAAAATGTATGAAAAAATGTGGAAAATTACAACTGACTATAGTGCAATAGCACAATAGCGAGATGTAATTTTCCACATTTTTTCATACATTTTAAAATCTTCTTTCGAATAATTTTTTTTTCATGAGTTGCTTGTAACGTAGAAAATATTTCTTCGAACGAAAACGCGGCATTATCGCTGTCATTAAAAAATGTAGCAATTCTGGGCTTATATATATAAATATATTATATATTTTTTTTGTTTCTTATTTATTTATTTATTTTTCAATCAATAAATTCTATGTTAGTCAGAGCATATTTGTAAAAACTGCTTTGTGCTGCTACTGTTTAGACTTTCTTAATTAATACATTTTTATTCCTTTGTGACTTTTGGATCTCCCGTATATTACGTAATAATTCGACTTTTACTGTAGCACGTAGCCCTAATATTATTTGATCATTAACGATCTGTCATAAATGTTTAAAAAAAATTATGAGAACAAAATCTATGTATAGAAGTATAGTTTTTTCATATATTTTTTATTTTTCACCAGTAATTTTAACGTTGTTTAATACAAAATACTTTCAATTTTAAACAATATGAACATTGTTTAAAAAAATTAATTAAAAAATCTAGAGAAGTAATGTTTAATTATTTCATTTTAAATTATTGTTTTTTTTTTCTTCTAAATTTTCCAAACAATTAATATAGGTAAATAAAAAAAAAGTTTGAAATGTAATTGCTTCTCCATTTTAAACAGCCCCATTTTCATCATCATTGAACTGAATTTACTCACTAAAAATGCCTATATTTAAAAAAAAAACTTTTATAATTCAGTTTTCATATTACGGATCTATGAGAAAGTGTTTAGGATATAATAGCACATATTTGTTCCATAATCAACTTTGTCTTTAAATATGTAACAAACACAACTTTTGTTCTGTTAAAGAAGATAATGTAAAATTCAGAGTTAATAAAGTATTCATTTTAAGTAGTTCATTGGATTCGCTATTACTTAAAACATAATTGTATTCTATTTCTTTGCATTATATACATTATGATATATAAGATTAAAAAGGGACATTTCCAAAAATGACAGTACTTATTTTATTTTGAATTTTTTGTTAAGTTGGATTCGAAAGGCAATGACAAACAAAATTTCGAAACCAAAAGTTATTCAAATATTTTTGAAATATCAGTTTTTAATATATAGATCGATTTAAAAAAACAGGACTAAAATTATCAGTTAATGTGAAAATCTGAAATGATCATAAGAAATAACAATTAATTGTACAGAAAAATTTAAAACATTTTATTTTACAATGCAGAGAATAAGATTTTCTTTATGATCTTCTGTGCAATTTTTAAAACATACACATAATATTGCTGAAAATACTGCGAGAAACTTTCTTTCGCTGAATATTGTTTCCTAAGGTAATTAATTTATTGTTTCAATTTATACAATTAAAAAAATGTTTTTTTTTTCTTATTCTCAACAAAAAATTATTTATTTATTTTGTACAGTGGTGGATATAATTATAAGACACCTACCTAATTTGACATACAGTGAAAGAAAAGATTCAGAGCTTAAAAATGATTTATTAAATACGGCAAAAACATAAATTTATTCTGTTATCATACGTAATTGTTTTACAGAAATGATATTTTTATAGAGTTTAATAAAAAAATTAAAAATACCGTGGACAAAGTTATAAGACATCCTAACATTTTAATTAAAACACCTGCTTTTTTTCGAAAATAATGTGCAATATGCAAATTTTCTGCACGCTGTTATGACGTCAGCAGTTAACTAAAGCAGATGATAACCGACTTCACGCATTTACAAACATGCCACGATGTACAGAATTACAAGAAAGTGAAATTGGCGAAATTTGGAGATTAAATGGAACTAATACTTCAATTAATAATATTTCAAAAGTTATTAAACGCTCTAGATGTGCAATTTCAAATGTTTTGAAAAGACGGAGTAATGGATCGGTAATTAAAAAGATCTGGACGTACTCCTTGCTTGTCCTCGAGAGACAGACGCCATGTTCTTTCGCTCGCTACACAGAATAGGATGACTACTACAGGCATTAAAAATGCTTTGAAACTGAATTGTTCAAGGAGAACCATTCACAGGGTGTTGTATAATGCTTCTTATGTGAAATTTAAAAAATTGAAGAAAAAACCACAGCTTCTAAGGCGGCACAAAATGGACCGTTTAAACTTCGCTAGATAAACTATGGCCTGGACCTCCAAATGTACTCTGTGTTATTTTCTGATGAAATAAAAGTTTATCCTGGATGATCCTGACGGGTTTCACTATTTTGGCATGATTTACGGAAGTCTACTGATGTACAAATGAGCCACCAAATAGGTGGAGGTTCAGCAATGCTTTGGGCTGGATTTCGGCTCAAGGGAAAACCGATATCGTTTTTGTGCATTCAAGAATGAATTCCGAAAAGTATAAGAATCTTCTTAAAGATCAACTAGCCATATACGGTGAACTTCTTTGTGGCGAAAACTACACTTTCCAGCACTGTAACGCGTCGATTCATACATCACATGTAACAAAAAAAGTGACTTTGAGAGCAAAGTATCAATGTTCTTCCATGGCCTTCTCGCTCCCTAGACTTAAATCCCATCGAAAACTTGTGGAGGATCTTAGATCGTGAGGTGTACCGAAAGGAGAGGCAGTGTACATGTGTCAAAGACCTAAAGAATGCTATAAAATGTGCTTGGGAATAACTGTCTTGCGATATTTTGTTAAAAATGATAGATTCGATGCCGAATCGCTTCTTTCATGTTGTAAAAAACAATGGCCGCTCCACCAAATATTGAATAACCATGTTAGCGGATTTTCTTTTAAACCATTAGTGTCTGCTAATTATGTTGACCACTGTATTTGGAAAAAAGGTTGGTGTCTTATAATTTTGTCCATTATGTTTTTAAGTTTTTTCATTAAATTGTATGAAAATATCTTTATTATAACCTAATTTATATATGATAACAGAGTAAATTTATGTGATGTTATATTTGATGTAATGCATTTTCAAGCTTTATATCGTTTCTTTAATTCTATGTGAAATTTGGTACATGTCTTATAAATATGTCCACCACTGTAAAAGTAAATGTAAAAAAAAACGAGCACATTTGAAAATGCTGACGTTTTAATAATACCATAATTTAAAATGATTTTATTTTACAAAGTATTAATGTATTATATAAGATTTTCTTTATGAGCAATTGTGCAATTTTTATGACATACTATTTATGACCAAAAATTTCATTAGTAAAGAAAATTGTAAAATAAACAAATATTTAATTCGTTCTTCTTATTGTTCATTTCTTCCTGAAAGAGAGAGAACCTACTCTGAAAACTTAAAATATTAGAAACACCTCACTCAAACTTCTACTCGTACTGGTAGCCCCTCTACAGACGTAATAAATTGTATTTGCTGATAAGAAGCTTTTCCCTGTCTGAAGCACTAGTGAATGTAGATTTTTGCCTGTTCATTGGGAACGCAAGTGGTATAAGGAGTTTTGACAACATGATTGTTGTTAATATAAAGGCCAATTCCATAATTTCTGAAACCGGTAATGTTTTTCGATTTTGTCGTACAACATTTTCTCGAGTCTTCAAAGAATGGCAGCTACGCAAAAGAAACTGAAAGTGAAAACCACAATACTGGACTGAAATCGCTTTTGGACGAAAAAAGTGCCAGGAGACAGAGATGCATTTTATGGAGCAACAGTTTAATTGCTACAACGAAGTATTTGCAGTACATTACAACACAGAATCATATCCGCACTTTTAAACTTGTTGCAGCAACAATGTCCATCACAATAGTAGTGTTGTGCAGAAAACTTTTCCTAATATTTTGTCCAGTGAATCGATGTGTAACAAAATATTATTTACTTTGAGATTATGGGATAAATACCATTGAGGAAGAAACGTGTACTTAATGTAATCCTGTTTTATTTATTATTGGTGCCAAGCTATAGCTCATTGTATTCCATTGTGCTAAGTGCGTTATAGTCTACATTATTAGTTTGATATTGTAAATACGATATTAAGGATTACATTGTATTTTATCATCTTGCATTATATTTATAATTATGGATTCGTACGATCCTAGATAATGGTTAGTTGTAGCAGATTTCCTCTTCGTCTCTGCGGCTGTAACGTCATCATAGGCGTTCGGGAAGGTACTTTGTTCACTGTGTTATTAATTATTTTTTTAGTACAAACAAGTGCATGATTTAATAGAAATACATAAATAAGTCATATTCTTGACCGCAAATCTTTATCAATAATCTCTTCATTTAAAAAATTATTTTTGCTCTGGCAGTTTCTTCTTTAATCAGTGTGAAAAATACTATATATTTAAAATATATGTTTTTGTCATCTATAAAAATAGGCAAAAAAAAATTATTTTTTACCATTAAACAATTAATCAAATAAACCTTGAGTAATTTACTATTTAATTTTACGTAAATGTTAAAAAAATTATTTGTTTTAAATATCAAGATGATTATTATCCGAAAACTTTTTGAAAAAAGTGTTTAAAATATATCTATCTTGTACAGCACTTCTCTGTCTAGAATTAGAATTTATTTACTTTTATTGTTCATATTTAAGATATATTTTACCGTAGTTCACGTAATGGAATTTCGCTGTCTTGTGCAATAAAGTTCAAACAACATGATACTTTTTTTGAAGCAATGAAAAAAATCTAAACATATCAAGACATAAAATAGTACGTTTAAGATTAGGTTTTTAGAGTTTTCAAATCGTAAACACGCTACGCGAGATCATAAAGTTATAAAAAGCAGAGCTATATTTTAAAAATGTCTCTGTGTGCACCCAGAGAAATATTTTTCAAAACACTGCATTTTTGGATCAATAACGCAAAAATCTTAAGCTGTTTTTAATCTTATTTCTTCATCTTGTATATGTTACTTAAATAATTTATATTTAGAAATATTTGTATGGTACAAATAAAATAAAGAAAGCTGTAGTACAAATAAAGAATGCTGATGAATGACGTGTAGTTGAAAAATACACTTTATTTGAATTTTACATACTTAAATAAAAGTGATTTAGCAATATTATTATTAAAAATATGTCTAATGATTTGATATTTTAAATAATGATTTTCTGATTTGATATTTCTTATGCTTCATAATGCGATGTTTTTAATCCATTAGTTATTTTTAAAATGTTTCAGATAAAAAATACAATGTATATATATTTGTATGAAATTAAATGTTACTTTTTCTAAAGCTTTCATCATTTAAAATTAATGTTTTTTGGAAAATATAAATGTGTCATTTTTCATGCATTTGTTGTGAGCTTTCATTTTGAAAATGAAACAATCTTATTAATTAGGAGCTATAATACAATGCAAAAAGTTTCACAAATTATTTGCTAAAACGTTTCTCATATTTTTTATGTTAAATACGGGTGCTTGCTCACAACGATTTCCGCTCGCCTATTCCCTACCAGTCACCGAAGGTTCTAAGAACACGCTAATTGGCTGTGTTTGAAAAAAAATATCGGATTAAGGAATATTGAATGAAATTATTGCGACCATCGGTGATTTTCTGTATTCAGGTTGCAATTCATTCCCCTTCGACTGGGGACTTTTTGGGTTCTCATGGCCGCATCCACTGCTGTCGCGACCGCTATCTGCTGTTTTCGTGATTAATTAAGTAAGTATACACATTTCCAAATAAACTTTTATAAAATGGTTAATAAAAATTGAGCTCTCTCCCAAACTTTTTATAATAAAGTTTTCTATTAGACACTAAAAGAATGTCGTTTTAGATATGACGTTTTCAAAATATTGCTTAAATATGACGTAATTTTCTCCCAATGCATGCTTTTCGCACATAATACTTTATTTGTCGGTTTTATTTCAATTTTTAATATTCCCGTGTAAATATATTTTTCAATAGAAATGTGTTTGGAAATATTATTTTGGCTTTCATGACAACCCCCCCCCTCCTCCCTTCTAATTCTTTTTGCACCTAAACATTTAATTATTTTAAAGTTTTCTTTCTCTTTTAATATCCACGTGCAGATTTATATTTCCATTGTAAGATGTCTGGAAATATTATTTACTTTTTTTTTTTTTTTTTTTTTTTTTTTTTTTTTTTTTAATTTGGTAAAAATACTTTTTCGAAATATGAAATAAATAGCTATTGAGATGATACTGACATTGTGAAAAAAAAAAAATAAATAAACAAATTTAAAAGATGGTGACACTTTACACCGCAATCTAGTCCCGTATATACTTGAGAAAGATTGTTAAATTGCTATGCAAAGTTTTATATTCTATAAAACATTTTTAACTGGGCTACTTCAAATTCAACATTAAATAGCGCTTAAAATTATTCTTCAATTTAAAAACTGCCTCTTTCAGAGTGTTTAGCATATATTTTTCTATAAAACTACTAGTTTTCATGACTTTATATGTCATATTTTTTTTTATTGCGATCCAAGAAATTCAGAAGTTCACAATAAATTCAATTACGGCAGCAGCGGCGACAGCAGCGCCGACAGCAGCATCAGCTATTATTTTTTAGAATAGAGAGAAATATTATATAGCGCATATAGTAAAACAAAATAGTCTATATTTTACGACGTAAAGGAATTGAGCTATATAATTCATATCTAAAATTTGAAATTGGAAATGAATAGATTTATGAATACTTTCTGCAGATAGGTGCATTTCCTTTAGATGTCAAATAATTTTTTTAAATTGACGAATTTAGACATGATTAAGTGCAACGGAATCAGTATTTTATCGAACGTGGTTTGAAATTAAAGAAGGTCTTAAAAAATAAAATAAAATATGTGACAAAATAGAAAATATTACACGTGAAGAGATGAATTTATTCCCAAGAGTGATATGGGATGCTTGAGAAAATGCTACATTTCAGATTTTTTTTTATATAGTTTTTATGCATCTGTATTTTTTTATTGAATTTTAGAATCAGATACATATGTGTTTTCGAGCAATAGAAAGATATGAATTTGAATAAAATATACGTTTCTTAGTTAATTTATTTTTAAGTCATTTTTACTATTTGTTAAACATTTTCCTCCTTTAAAGTTCTAACAGATAAAAATATCATCGTAATGTAAGTAGTATTTCATGTTAAAAATATAAATTAAAGAAAGAGGTAAATTTCAATGTTAAACTAGATTTTTTAAAATTCACTTCTCTCTAAAAATATCAAAATAAATGGATTTAAAAATCAAAATCTGTCTTTTTCTCAGTAACTATATCCATTTAACTCTCAAAATAACTCCTTTGTTTTAACGAAATTGAATCTACAAGTTCTTCTCTTTTACTTCATTAAACAATACTTTTGTGTTTTAAATGAACACGATTAATGTTACTTTTAAAAAATGCTGTTACATTTGTCCTTCTTATTACCATAAGTGCCAGCTCTGTGTTCCAATCAATAGTATTTCTATTAAATCATTTTATCTTTCATAGATAGGTCTCTTTATACGTTGATTGCAATTAATTTCCTTTTTAATGATTTTAGAATGTTTATTAAGTTATATATATATATATATATATATATATATATAATGCGAAAACCACATACCATACTTTCAAACCCAAAACTACTGAAACGGCAGAGAAAACAAACAAATAACCTTAAAAATTCGAACTAACAATACTTTAAACAAAACTACAAACAGAAAAAACACAACCAATGGAGACAGGCTGCAGGGCTAAAGACCTGCATGCTGGGTTATACCGGCATTACACATGAAACTTCCCCCATCCCTGTCACAACCAAACTAACCGTAGGAAAAATTAAACCAAGATGAAAAGACGACTCAGCCGGACGAAGCTCCTTATAAAACCTACACTCACTTGGCGATATTTTTAATCGCCAAAAGGAGAGTATCACTGTATTCTTTACCTTTGACAAAACTATTCACCAAACTATTTAAAAAAGCAATAGGATAACTCTGAACCAATGCACCGTGATAGAGATTTATTATGTCACTCATTATACTATCATGTTCAGAATTTAATTTTGCTATCCTAATTAAACTGTTGATAAATATATTTCTAAAAATTGAAATATGTACATTAGAATTAAAATTTAATATCTTGATTGTTTCAAATTTGTAATCATTTCTCTTATCGTAAATGCAAGTACGCAAGTCACCCCTCTCGATGTCGATAGCAAGGTCAAGATAATTTACATGTTTTGTGTTATATGAAGTTCTCTTTAATGTCAAACCTTGGGGGTAATAATCAAAATTTAATTCACTGTTGGAATCGTTAATCTTTACCAACAAGACATCATCAATGTATCTGAAACTTAAAAAATCCTTGTTTAATGTATCATTAACTTCGTATAAAAATAAATAAATATCTGCAAGTACCGAGCTGCAACTACCCCCCATAGGTATACCCTTAATCTGCTGAAACACATGTTTACCGTCAAATAAGTAATTTTCATTAACTACAAAATTAAATAAATTTATTAAATGATCCAAATCTTTACCCAAAGTATTGTAACGCTTAAAAAAATCAAAAATTTTATTTTTAAGATCTATTAAATCAATGTTATTATATAAATCTTCAAAATCATAAACATATAAACCTTTGATATTACTCAAACCTTTCAATCTATTAAGTAACTCAATACTATTTTTTATAATACAAGTGTTATTATGTTTTAATGCCACATCAAATAAACTCTGCAAAATATCCAAAAACTTTTTATTAGCAACTTCTAAATAAGTTCCAAAACCACAAGTAATTGTACGAAAGGCAACAGGGTCCTTATGAAATTTAGGAATCAATACCATATAAGGTAATTCTTTACTACGTTGTGTATATTTTAACCTTTTATAAAATGCGCCAATTCTTCTTTCTGTCTCTTTTACATTGGTATTTAATAACCTGTAATTATGTTTTTTATTATAACTTTGTTTTAGTTGGTCACTGTATAACTTTTTGCAAATAATTGCAAAATTTGTATTAGCTTTATCTATATAAGTTATAACAAAATTACTCTGTAAATCCTTAATAGATTCTTTTAATGAATTATAATCTTCTATCGAAATCCCCCTCGTTTTACCGCAATAAATTGAACTCAAGTCCATCAATACATTATGTTTCCATTCCAAAAAAGCAATTTCCGGCAAGCAAAACTTGCTCATTAATTTATGTATAAACATGTCAACGTTGATTTTTAATCGTTTTTTTATAAAATCCCTTGTATTTATCCTTTTTAAGCGAAATTTTGTACCGTATTGCATATAATTCCTCAATGTTTTGTCCCCGACAATATCTAAATTACCAGTCAATACATGACCGTGATTCACATCCACGTAATTACTATACCTTGGATCATGACAATGACATAAATTGTTATCATTGTTTCTACCGATTTCTTTTGAAAAATTATTATAGTTAAAAACTGTACGTCCTAAAGGTTTATCATATTTAAAAACCCTGACAATTTCTATGTCTTTATCTGGAAGCAATTCATTGTATTTATTCAATACATGACCTATATTAATACTACGTTTTTTATGTTCCATGTAGTCCATTACAAAATACATACGATTGGCCAATTTATTGTTATTATTGCATCTCCCCAAATATTGCTCCAAATGTTGTGATCTAATCCTTAACCTCAAAATATCTAATGCCAAATCAATATTGTAATTACTCTTATATAAATATAAAAAGTTTAACAAATCACCTATAAAGCGTTTTTTCACATTAAATATAATATATTTTATATTTCTTACTATACCATTAAAATCACTCTCAAGAATTGAGCGTTTAATTTCATCTATACTATCATATCCTTTTCCAATTACCCTATGATCCATCTCTGTAATGAATCCATAATTCATGGGATGTTCGATACGTTCGTATATTGAAACATCCAATAATGTGTTTCTTAATTTTTTCATAACGTTAGTTCCATTGAACATAACATTTAACCCGTAAGGGTACACAGTACCACATTTAATCATCATATCATTTTCACATATCATTCTTTCCCTTTTGTTAGGAACTATCTTTAAAATCGTCAATTCTATATTTTCAATACCATGCTTGTTAAAATGTCTAATTTCAATCTCCTGTTCTTCTTTATTAGTTTTACAATTTCTGATGTCAGACTTATGGTTGTTAAACCGCTTATTAATTGGGTCAGAAGTTTGACCTATATATGACATACCACATATCTTGCAACTAAGTTTATATACACTATTATATACCTTACATACCTTTAAATACCTGATGTCCTCAATAGTGTTATACTCTATTCCCATACTCAGGCAAACTTTACATCGTTTATCAGTACATTTCCTTAGTTTAAGATTACTGAAACTTATCTCCTTTTTTAAGTTTGTGTTATAAAACGTTCTAGTTTTATATTTTACCTCAATATCCTTACCATCACCACCATCGTAAACGTCATTAATTAAAACACTATTATAAATATATCTGGTGTTATACCTGATCGAATAACTTTTTCGTATACCTTCAACCTCCCCTCTTTCCAAACAAATATCAAACTCACAATTTTTTTCATAATTTTTTCCACAATGTTTATTATTTTTATATTTTTTTTTATTTTTCTCAATAACTAAACTGGACAAACACTTTTTACAACTACCATCATCAACACCCTTCCTTCCGTGGCCGTTTCCGCTTCCATCCAAATCCAAATCCAAATAATGGTTACTTTTTAACGATCCATTCCCTACCATTTTATCGGGAACCGACCGAGCACAATGGTCCTCCAATGAATTCCATTTCTTGCCGGTATCTAATATTCCATTTTTTGTATAATCCATAATTTATATTTATATTCACATTAAATACATTTCTTCATAAAATTAACCAAAATAGAAACAAAAGATTAAATCAAACACTATAAACAAAACTATAAATATTAAATATAGAACGTGAACGAATAATATATAAAAAAATTAAACTGAAATAAACTAAACTAAACTTTATAAAACAATATTAAACTGCATTAAACGAATTGGGAAAACTTTATAAAGGAATAATTATAAAGGAATAATTATAACGTCGCAATATGCCTGACTAAAGCCTAAACCATATCCAAAACGTTTATCTAGACAATTCATAAAATCCAAAGCTAAATGTAGAATAAACTAAACCACTTGAAGACGTAGCCATGCCACCAAACTACAAAGGTTAATATAATGCGAAAACCACATACCATACTTTCAAACCCAAAACTACTGAAACGGCAGAGAAAACAAACAAATAACCTTAAAAATTCGAACTAACAATACTTTAAACAAAACTACAAACAGAAAAAACACAACCAATGGAGACAGGCTGCAGGGCTAAAGACCTGCATGCTGGGTTATACCGGCATTACACATGAAACTTCCCCATGCCTGTCACAACCAAACTAACCGTAGGAAAAATTAAACCAAGATGAAAAGACGACTCAGCCGGACGAAGCTCCTTATAAAACCTACACTCACTTGGCGATATTTTTAATCGCCAAAAGGAGAGTATCACTGTATTCTTTACCTTTGACAAAACTATTCACCAAACTATTTAAAAAAGCAATAGGATAACTCTGAACCAATGCACCGTGATAGAGATTTATTATGTCACTCATTATACTATCATGTTCAGAATTTAATTTTGCTATCCTAATTAAACTGTTGATAAATATATTTCTAAAAATTGAAATATGTACATTAGAATTAAAATTTAATATCTTGATTGTTTCAAATTTGTAATCATTTCTCTTATCGTAAATGCAAGTACGCAAGTCACCCCTCTCGATGTCGATAGCAAGGTCAAGATAATTTACATGTTTTGTGTTATATGAAGTTCTCTTTAATGTCAAACCTTGGGGGTAATAATCAAAATTTAATTCACTGTTGGAATCGTTAATCTTTACCAACAAGACATCATCAATGTATCTGAAACTTAAAAAATCCTTGTTTAATGTATCATTAACTTCGTATAAAAATAAATAAATATCTGCAAGTACCGAGCTGCAACTACCCCCCATAGGTATACCCTTAATCTGCTGAAACACATGTTTACCGTCAAATAAGTAATTTTCATTAACTACAAAATTAAATAAATTTATTAAATGATCCAAATCTTTACCCAAAGTATTGTAACGCTTAAAAAAATCAAAAATTTTATTTTTAAGATCTATTAAATCAATGTTATTATATAAATCTTCAAAATCATAAACATATAAACCTTTGATATTACCCAAACCTTTCAATCTATTAAGTAACTCAATACTATTTTTTATAATACAAGTGTTATTATGTTTTAATGCCACATCAAATAAACTCTGCAAAATATCCAAAAACTTTTTATTAGCAACTTCTAAATAAGTTCCAAAACCACAAGTAATTGTACGAAAGGCAACAGGGTCCTTATGAAATTTAGGAATCAATACCATATAAGGTAATTCTTTACTACGTTGTGTATATTTTAACCTTTTATAAAATGCGCCAATTCTTCTTTCTGTCTCTTTTACATTGGTATTTAATAACCTGTAATTATGTTTTTTATTATAACTTTGTTTTAGTTGGTCACTGTATAACTTTTTGCAAATAATTGCAAAATTTGTATTAGCTTTATCTATATAAGTTATAACAAAATTACTCTGTAAATCCTTAATAGATTCTTTTAATGAATTATAATCTTCTATCGAAATCCCCCTCGTTTTACCGCAATAAATTGAACTCAAGTCCATCAATACATTATGTTTCCATTCCAAAAAAGCAATTTCCGGCAAGCAAAACTTGCTCATTAATTTATGTATAAACATGTCAACGTTGATTTTTAATCGTTTTTTTATAAAATCCCTTGTATTTATCCTTTTTAAGCGAAATTTTGTACCGTATTGCATATAATTCCTCAATGTTTTGTCCCCGACAATATCTAAATTACCAGTCAATACATGACCGTGATTCACATCCACGTAATTACTATACCTTGGATCATGACAATGACATAAATTGTTATCATTGTTTCTACCGATTTCTTTTGAAAAATTATTATAGTTAAAAACTGTACGTCCTAAAGGTTTATCATATTTAAAAACCCTGACAATTTCTATGTCTTTATCTGGAAGCAATTCATTGTATTTATTCAATACATGACCTATATTAATACTACGTTTTTTATGTTCCATGTAGTCCATTACAAAATACATACGATTGGCCAATTTATTGTTATTATTGCATCTCCCCAAATATTGCTCCAAATGTTGTGATCTAATCCTTAACCTCAAAATATCTAATGCCAAATCAATATTGTAATTACTCTTATATAAATATAAAAAGTTTAACAAATCACCTATAAAGCGTTTTTTCACATTAAATATAATATATTTTATATTTCTTACTATACCATTAAAATCACTCTCAAGAATTGAGCGTTTAATTTCATCTATACTATCATATCCTTTTCCAATTACCCTATGATCCATCTCTGTAATGAATCCATAATTCATGGGATGTTCGATACGTTCGTATATTGAAACATCCAATAATGTGTTTCTTAATTTTTTCATAACGTTAGTTCCATTGAACATAACATTTAACCCGTAAGGGTACACAGTACCACATTTAATCATCATATCATTTTCACATATCATTCTTTCCCTTTTGTTAGGAACTATCTTTAAAATCGTCAATTCTATATTTTCAATACCATGCTTGTTAAAATGTCTAATTTCAATCTCCTGTTCTTCTTTATTAGTTTTACAATTTCTGATGTCAGATTTATGGTTGTTAAACCGCTTATTAATTGGGTCAGAAGTTTGACCTATATATGACATACCACATATCTTGCAACTAAGTTTATATACACTATTATATACCTTACATACCTTTAAATACCTGATGTCCTCAATAGTGTTATACTCTATTCCCACACTCAGGCAAACTTTACATCGTTTATCAGTACATTTCCTTAGTTTAAGATTACTGAAACTTATCTCCTTTTTTAAGTTTGTGTTATAAAACGTTCTAGTTTTATATTTTACCTCAATATCCTTACCATCACCACCATCGTAAACGTCATTAATTAAAACACTATTATAAATATATCTGGTGTTATACCTGATCGAATAACTTTTTCGTATACCTTCAACCTCCCCTCTTTCCAAACAAATATCAAACTCACAATTTTTTTCATAATTTTTTCCACAATGTTTATTATTTTTATAATTTTTTTTATTTTTCTCAATAACTAAACTGGACAAACACTTTTTACAACTACCATCATCAACACCCTTCCTTCCGTGGCCGTTTCCGCTTCCATCCAAATCCAAATCCAAATAATGGTTACTTTTTAACGATCCATTCCCTACCATTTTATCGGGAACCGACCGAGCATAATGGTCCTCCAATGAATTCCATTTCTTGCCGGTATCTAATATTCCATTTTTTGTATAATCCATAATTTATATTTATATTCACATTAAATACATTTCTTCATAAAATTAACCAAAATAGAAACAAAAGATTAAATCCAACACTATAAACAAAACTATAAATATTAAATATAGAACGTGAACGAATAATATATAAAAAAATTAAACTGAAATAAACTAAACTAAACTTTATAAAACAATATTAAACTGCATTAAACGAATTGGGAAAACTTTATAAAGGAATAATTATAAAGGAATAATTATAACGTCGCAATATGCCTGACTAAAGCCTAAACCATATCCAAAACGTTTATCTAGACAATTCATAAAATCCAAAGCTAAATGTAGAATAAACTAAACCACTTGAAGACGTAGCCATGCCACCAAACTACAAAGGTTAATATAATGCGAAAACCACATACCATACTTTCAAACCCAAAACTACTGAAACGGCAGAGAAAACAAACAAATAACCTTAAAAATTCGAACTAACAATACTTTAAACAAAACTACAAACAGAAAAAACACAACCAATGGAGACAGGCTGCAGGGCTAAAGACCTGCATGCTGGGTTATACCGGCATTACACATGAAACTTCCCCCATGCCTGTCACAACCAAACTAACCGTAGGAAAAATTAAACCAAGATGAAAAGACGACTCAGCCGGACGAAGCTCCTTATAAAACCTACACTCACTTGGCGATATTTTTAATCGCCAAAAGGAGAGTATCACTGTATTCTTTACCTTTGACAAAACTATTCACCAAACTATTTAAAAAAGCAATAGGATAACTCTGAACCAATGCACCGTGATAGAGATTTATTATGTCACTCATTATACTATCATGTTGAGAATTTAATTTTGCTATCCTAATTAAACTGTTGATAAATATATTTCTAAAAATTGAAATATGTACATTAGAATTAAAATTTAATATCTTGATTGTTTCAAATTTGTAATCATTTCTCTTATCGTAAATGCAAGTACGCAAGTCACCCCTCTCGATGTCGATAGCAAGGTCAAGATAATTTACATGTTTTGTGTTATATGAAGTTCTCTTTAATGTCAAACCTTGGGGGTAATAATCAAAATTTAATACACTGTTGGAATCGTTAATCTTTACCAACAAGACATCATCAATGTATCTGAAACTTAAAAAATCCTTGTTTAATGTATCATTAACTTCGTATAAAAATAAATAAATATCTGCAAGTACCGAGCTGCAACTACCCCCCATAGGTATACCCTTAATCTGCTGAAACACATGTTTACCGTCAAATAAGTAATTTTCATTAACTACAAAATTAAATAAATTTATTAAATGATCCAAATCTTTACCCAAAGTATTGTAACGCTTAAAAAAATCAAAAATTTTATTTTTAAGATCTATTAAATCAATGTTATTATATAAATCTTCAAAATCATAAACATATAAACCTTTGATATTACTCAAACCTTTCAATCTATTAAGTAACTCAATACAATTTTTTATAATACAAGTGTTATTATGTTTTAATGCCACATCAAATAAACTCTGCAAAATATCCAAAAACTTTTTATTAGCAACTACTAAATAAGTTCCAAAACCACAAGTAATTGTACGAAAGGCAACAGGGTCCTTATGAAATTTAGGAAATAATATATATATATATATATATTATTGAATTTGAATTATTTGAATTATTTGAATTATTTGAATTATTTGAAATAATATATATATATATATATATATATTATTTCAAATACTATTAAGCGAATAGTATTATGTGTACTTCAGTAAAATAAATTTTTATTACTCTGAAAAGTGCAATAGAAAATCATTTGAAAAAATTCAGGAATTTATTCCTTTTTTATGTACTTCAAATTTTTAATTTTTTTATCAGCAATTCTAATTAAAAAATTATGTAATAAAATTAACACGAATTACAGTTTTTATTTTTTTTATTTTAAAAATGAATACATCGTGTTAAATTTTAATTTTCCCAAAATCACAGTAATTAAAATATCTTTATAGTAAGAATGTTATTAGTATAATGAAAACAATATACATACATAGAATGTTACGAACATGATCGTTATAAACGTGAATTTTTGAATTAATTTTTTCGAATGAAAAGAAATATGATTTCGACTCAAAAGTTGTTTAAGACCAAACAAAAAAAAAAGTTTTATTTAACTAATAAGCTTTCAATTTTAAATAAATATAATACAGTTATATTCGTTTTCCTGCAAACTAATATTTTTCAAGTGTATTTCAGATATTCTATATTATTATTATTATTATTATTATTATTATTATTATTATTATTATTATTATTATTAATTTAAATAATACTTATTATTTTATATGTGTGACAAAATGTATAGAGTGAACATAAAATTAGCTTTGCTTTTTGCGACATCTGTGGACTAACGAATGGAATGAAATGAAAATTTTATATTTAGACTTTTCTAGATATGAGAAGAATCATTCCTTGAAAAAAAAGTAGTACCACTTATTTGAAAAGTTGTTGATTAGAAAGATGTTTGCACTGTTGGGGTTAAAAAGCAGAATATTTCCATAAATCAATAGTAAAATGGATTATGCAAATTATTTTGAGCGTACTTGACCGCAGAGTTAAGAGTTAAATTTGAAAAAAAAATCGGAAACATTCAATGTAATATTGTATGTTAAAGACGTATGTATTGTACCCAGTATGCTTTCATTCTTCGTATACCAAAAACAAAAAATCTTTGTTATTTGATTGAGTCTTTTACCCAGTTAATCTCCATGTCTAGAAAAGTTGAAATGTAATCTATGGTCTCATTCTGTTCATTATTTTTATTCTATGACTCACACAGGGAAAGGATTTTTTTATTGCCATTTTCTATATAATTTAATTCAAATTATCATTAATAATGCTAAGTATCTTGATTAAAATAGAGAAACATTATTGTTGTTTCATCTTGCTGCTCAAAACATAAATAGTCATTTTATTAAGGCCAAACTGTCTACCTTTGAACACATTTTTTTATTCATTTTGGTTCTAAAGCGTATGAAATTGACAAATGTTATTATTTAGAGTATTTAATCGAATTGTTTTTTTGTTTTTTTTTCGTGTGTGTGTGTTTCAGTAAAAGAAGAATATTTATCAGAAAATGCAGTCAAATTTGGCATTTTGACCTAAATTTCCGTATGCGAAAGTGCAGGAATGAAAAAAAAAAACTTTCATCCTGAGACAGCAATTAACTCAAGAAGAAATTCATTTATTGAAAAATGAAAAAAAAGAACTGTACGATCACAAGTTATTTCAATAATCATGCCAGCTTGTCTGACGATTTTACGTTTAAAAATGTGTCAGAATGTAAGTCGTTTGAAAATATATGTTTTCGCGAATCACCTTAAGATAACAAATTATATTTTCTAGTCATAATGTGCGTCTATTTACTTATATTTTTCTCTCTGTATAAATATATATACATATATTGCTTTAAAAAAGAAATATATATTTATTCTTTACAGAAGAAAAAAAAACTTAAAATTAATGTGGATATTGTATGAAGAATATATTTTGGCCAGAAAAAAATAAGAAACTTGTCAGCAGAAAAGCAGCAGTAATTTTTCAGGGTATGATCCAGCCGCTCTGAAAAAAAGCCAGGAAACTCACGAAGTAATCTTAGTTCTAGTATTAAAAGAGATTATTATATCAAGAAGAATGAGAAATGTGGTTTCTTTTCAACTTACATAAAAATATGATCAATAAGAATATAATACATTTTCTGTTGTGTACAATGTATTTATCATATAAATTTTAAAATCTGCGGTATTGATAATAAAAGTGTTTAAATAGTACTAGCGAGCAAAAATTATGTGTTAAAATTTAATAAAGAGGAATATAGAGTTTCGATATTTTAACTGAAATAATAGAAATGAGTTAGCCAAATGTTTGATTAATTTAATTTTTTATTGATTTATTTTATTTTTTATTGATTTATTTTATTTTATTTTACTGATTATTGTTTTATTTTTTTATTTTTTTTTCATTTCTCTATTTTACGTTTTATATATTTCGGAATATGTTTTTTAGCATATGTTAACAAATGTAAAAAAAAAATTAGTATCATGAAATCGTTTTTACTGTTTCACTCAAAATGGTGATGATTCTTAAATGATTTATTTGTTTAAATGCGTCTGAAAATCTTAATATTTAAAACTTCGTGTATCTATCAAAGAAGAAAGAGTGAATCGAATTTAATAGAAAACCGTTTTCAATTGTTCAATGCAAAATACCAGGAATTCATGAAATGATACCAGATTTTGCTTGTCCAGAAAAAAAAATATAGAAATAAGATAACATGTCATCTCAAAATTTTGAAATATGTTTAACCAATATTTTTTTTTACTTACTTGTTCAATATGTAACAGTAATTTTAAAAGCTGAATAAATTTATGCTGTCAAATTTAGATGTATCTGGCAAAATATAAACGTTTGTAGAAATTTAACTCATGAAAAGACCTCTGATGTCATAATTTATGCATGAGTTTGTTTTGAATTGCTAATTGCCCTTTTGGAATCTTTGGTAAATGATTACATGTAATAGAATTTCTGGATGCGTTCAATTGTCCTTGAAGACTGATTATTTCTAAAAATTTCCTCGAAATAAATGCGATTATGTAATAAAAGGCCAAAGTAATCTCAAATAATATTAAAAGCCAAAATAATTCACCTTCTTTCTGTTTTGGCTTTGATACTTTTGGGGTGCTACGATATTTTCGTGTGAAATCACGCCGTTGAACCTATAAAAGAAAGCATTCATACTGAATTTTTGCGCGTCAAGAAGTGGAGACCATTGTCCAAGCTTTGGGTCAAAGTGTTGCCCTAGACTCTGGTTTCAGATCATGTTCTTTGCCTTCCGAGAGTAATGGCCTGTTTGCGATCATATGTATTATCCTATCATGAACAATATCATGTATTACCGCAGAAATAGGTTTTTTAGGAGGAGAACTGTCGAAAACGCACCGTGTGATAGTCTATCTCTCCTAAACTCGAAATGATGTTGCTATTTGTATCTTCCCTAATGAATATCAGGTGTAGTTCTTCGACTTTACGCAACTTTTTAAAACATTAATAAGAGGGCACTCACCAAATGTTTCGCGTGTTGCTTACATTAACTTGTTTCAACTAGTCTTCAAAATGACACTAATTACAGCGCAAATAAGCCGCTTGCAGGAAACGAGAGACAATTGCATATATGTCGGATCGTATGATAGTATGTGTGATTGAAACTTAAGGCATTTTCTTCCGTATCTAACTTCTAAATAGGTGGACATCCCCGTTTTAATGGGAATATGGCACATTATAAGCATTGAACATTGAATTAGGATTCGAGATTGGAACTCTTTGACAAGTAACTATCGTTCTATCCGTTAGATAAGCAAGAGGACACCGAAAAACTATCTGAGTAGAAGAAATTCATAGCGTAAGAAAGCAGTTGGCAGCTTGCTCCTTGGAACTTGATCCACCTTTGTATTAGTTTTCTGACAATTGTGTCAAATTAATTAAAAAAAATTCAAACCCAAATTCAACGAAGCAGGGAGGCCTACCACATAGCTTAAGCTCTGAAAGCCCTTCTTGGCAGGTTTATTAAAAAAAATACAATTAAGGTCTTTTGGCACATAATTACAACAAAATATCATAATTACAGCAAAATATCATAATTACAGCAAAATATCATATTCTTCAGCAATCCAAAGTTCTACTAATCTTCAAATTGGTCTGCAACTGCCACGTTTTAAAAAATAAGTTTTTTTTCAAAATTTTAATACACTCTATTATATTCTATTGTAAATTTGCTCTTTTTAGAACATGGCTAAACCAATTGGATATAGGCATGGATGCAGGTTTCTTTATATGGTATGTTGATGTGAGAGTGCACTCTAATCTATAGTGAAGCCGGGAGGGACACTATGCTCTACACACTTCTACTAGTCTGAGCAGTCCCTCTTAGGCTATGAAATCAAATGTATCGTAAAGAGATGTGCCCCTGAGGCCACATACGCAGAGACTTGAAGGCGATATTTTAAACTAATGGAAGTACGATGTAAAAGACCATGATTTGTTTGAATATGTATAAATTTCTGTGATGCTGAATTATGTCTTATTTTATTTTTGGAAAAGGTTGATACGTATACCGACCAGTCTCTGCATTATCCCATTCACTTGGCCATTTTGTGAGGATTTCGTGTTTGATTAATCTCTTTAATTGAAAATGAGGAAATGAATGGAATTTTATGTCTTTAAAGCTTTTTTCGCTAAACTATCGGCTAATTCGTTAACTTTTATCCATGCATGACTTTTCACCCATTGTAAGTAAATAGTTTTTTGGGTTTGTTGCAGTTGATGAATAATTTCAATTATGATTTGGTTCTTTGAATTTTTGTCTTCAAGCATAATTAGACTAGAAAGGCTATCTGTGTAGTTTGGCAAGTTAATGTAGTTTGTTGAATTTGCCCAGTTTATTGAGTCTTGTAATGCCAATAACTCCACTTGATAAACCGAGTTTTCGTTGTTGATCCTTATTTTGTTTGTATGTGTAACTATGATTTCTTTTACAGCGCAAAATGCAAATGCTGTATTTGAAATAATTTTGGAACCGTCTGTAAAGATTTGGAACTCATGTCCTGTTGGTTCTACAGTTTAAATTGATATTCTTTATGAGGTATTATCTGTGTTGTTAATACATTTGATTGGTACATAGTTGGTTCATGTTTATTTGTTGGAATATTAAGTCTTTGTAATTTTCCAAGTGTGATTTTTTTCTTATTGTAAAGATAGAGGCAGAATACCTGTGAGTGTACAGAGGACTGCAGTTGCCGTTTTGCAATATGCTTTTGAAATTTGTAAGATACAGTGTGTCTGTATAGATGATAAAAAGCGTATTTCATGTACTTTTTGTAACCGATGGAACCAGGTAAATTTAGCAAATACCATTTTTCTTTCTAATATTGTTTTTACCATACCTTTAAAATTGTTTTGTTAATCCTCTATAGGCTGTGGCAAATTGCATTATATTTTAAGTTACCTGGTTCATTTCTGAACGTTTATTCTTGAGATGGGGAAGAAATGAGAGCGTGTTATCCAATGCGATGCCAAGATATTTTAATGTGGTATCATTTTTTATTGTTTGATCATAACAAATAGCCTTGTTACAAATCCATTTTGGCGTTTAAAAGGCACTTGTTTAAATTACGACAATAATTTCTTTATTATTGTCGCTAACGAAACTTTATTTCGATACCGTATCCCTAGTTTTTATAAAAGAGAACAAAATCTTTAAAACATGGCTATTTTTTCCTTTATTTATATTACAAATATTGATTTTTGTATACAGTAAGAAAAGAAAAAATAATAGAAAATATGTCAAAATATTTTGTTTGCAATGGAAATGATTACTCAATTAATATTGAGTTTAAAATATGCGATTGGCTTTTGCTGTTTCAGGAAATTACCACATATTGTTACTAAGATTTATTAATATCAATTCAGTAACACATGTTATCTCTAATTTTTTAAAACTTGCATAAAATAAAATATACTTCTAACAAAGCTTTTACAGATGTGTTGTGTAAGATATCTACGACTTTTAAGATATAGTAAAATAAACTTTGGACCCAAAATATTAGAAACACACCTCACCGAAACTTTGTATCGTTCATTCAGCACGTGTAATAAATCAAATATGCTGATAAAAGTTTATTACTTCTCAGTAAAGTCTCACTAAGTTCTTTGCATCAGTAAAAGTAACAATTCGCCTTTTTATGAGGAAAACATGGGATTTAAAGAACTTTTAACATGTCATGATTGTGAGAACCAAAAAACTCGATTCTAGTATCTCTGAAACCGGTAATTGTTTTGACGTTTTTCGAACACCCTAATCTCGAGTCTTCAAATCATGGAAGATAAGCGAAAAAACTTCAAGTGAAAATCAGAATAGTTGGCGAAGGTCACTTGTGAACGAAAGAGGTGCCTGGTCAGAGGTGCCTGGAAAGAGGTGCCTGGTCACCTGGTCACATTAGAGTGCGCTCTTACATAAACATACCATATAAAAAAACCTGCATCCATGCCTCTATCCAATTGGTTTAGCCATGTTCTACAAATAGCAAATTTACAACAGAACATAATAGAGTGTATTAAAATTTTGGAAAAAAAACTTGTTTTTCAAAACGTGGCAGTTGCAGACCAATTTGAAGATTAGTAGAACTTTGGATTGCTGAAGAATATGATATTTTGCTGTAATTATGATATTTTGCTGTAATTATGATATTTTGTTGTAATTATGTGCCAAAAGACGTTAATTGTATTTTTTTTTTTTACAGACGAGATTTTACTGACGAGATTTGTATACTGCAACAGAATAACTGCAGAACAACCATCTGGGGTGCATTATAACTCAATAGCAGCTTGAAAAATAACCTCAGTAATAACAATTTATTCAAATACAATACAACAATATGGCTCCTCAAAATTTTAATGTTGTATAACAGTGTGTTCCTAATATTCTGGCCATTGAGTGTAACATAATCTAATTTTTGTATAAAAATTACATTAACATTAAGATAAAAGTTTTCAATCTGAAATCGAACAAAATTCACTAATAAAATATTTCATAATACGAATCTCTTTTAGATTGCGTTACATAATTTAATTTCCATTGGTTCTCAAAATTACGAATAAAGAGTAGAAGATGCATTAGTAATTTACATGCCTTTACTATTTTACACATTTTCATTCAGTTTGAAATATTGAATGAAAAAAAAACTCACTAATCCTGAAAATTCAAAATAGCATTTACTATCTAATTTAATGAAAAATATAAAATTTTATATTGCCTGTTCTAGTCAAATAAATCTGTTTCGTTTGAAGGCACAATATTTAGTTATAGTTACTGGAATTTGTCTTTAAGATTCATTGAACAGAAATAATCTAATTACTTAAAAAATTTGCTGAGAAATGAAACTCTTAATAATTTTTTTTTATGCTCAAGACATTTTCGGAAATTCAATTAAGGGAAAACCAATTTTTCACATTCTGAAATGTTTCAAGTGAATTTAAATTTTACCCTTTTGAATTTATTTTTATTTTTATTGCATAAAAACTATTTTATAATATGTCTAGAAATCAAAATTTATTCATTAAAATTAATTGAAAAAATTAACTTATCCCTTCACTGCACAGTGTGCAATATATGCTGCATACCAATAAAGACCTTCGTATGTATCGTAAATCTAGGTAATCTGAGAGTTATGCCATATCTAAAACATTTAAACAAAGAGTTTTGCACCTTTTTGTTTTCGCTAGATGGTAGTAACGCAATAACTGTTAGATTTTCATTACCCAAAACAATTTTGAGCCTGCGTCTTATGCAACGGTAGAATTTTCTTCAAACGTTTCACAGAAAAATCTTGAAATTATTGCAAGGTAAAGTTTTAGACATTCAAATATATCAAATATTTGTTATTTAGGCTACTTTAAAACAAAAATATTTCAGTACAGGAACTTGAAATTTTGTTTTTGTGTTTGTGCTAGATATGGAACAAACAGCATAGAACTCATAGAACATCCGAATTAAAAATGGCGCTCAAAGGGATAACACAAGATGAAACCAATGCAATATTATTTACATTCGATACTGATGATGAATCTCTTGAAGTTTCTGATAATAGTTTGGAAGATCCAACATAACCTACCTAAAAATAAAAGCGAAGATTCTATTTCTTCATTTGAATCAGACGTTGACTGCACGATAACAACAAATGTGATCCAAAAATTGATTCAATATCAAAAGGAGGTAAGTGTTTACAATTTTTATTAAACTAAATTTAAATTCTAGTAAAAAGAATACATATAAGTTAAAAACAGTATATAAAATTCAATAGTGCTGAATTCAGATGTTTTTTCCCCGGGAGGGATATTATGGTGTACCGAGGGGTACAGATTACACTTTTAAACCATACAAATTTTCAAATCTTCTGAGGAGGATATATCAATGTTCCAGGGGAATGTCCCCTCAGAGCCAGCCCAAGGATTCAACACTGAGTATATAGATTCAGAAGAATCAATAGAGAAGGTTGGAGAAAGATTGTTTATTCTTTCATGTGCTGCAGATATTCCTGGTGGTTCCAGTGTTGATAGAAAAAGTCAAAAAAGTAAGACGAGTATAAAAAACTAATTTGGAAGAATAAAAATCTCAAAATTCTTGAAGAGCAAATAAAATATACAGGACGTAATTCCTTAGGTGTTAAAATTTTGGCTCTGGCTAATCCGTATCAATTTTTTCCTGTTTTTAATGTTGAACGTTTGAATCTTATTTCAGAAGAAACACATAGATACAGAATACAAAAGCATCCTTTGGAATTTTCCATTACGGATGAGAAACGTTGTATTGTAATTTGTTATCTAATCATCATGTATCATTTATGCATTTACCATTTCTGGAGTGATATTTTAGGTAAACAAAAAATTAAATAGACAATGTCTGGCAAAGAATTTGGAAAAATCCGACAATTTTTACACTTTAATGACAATACTAAAGAAATTCCTAGAGGCATGAAAGGCCGTGATAAACTATTCAAAGTAAGGCCTTTAATAAAGAGTATCAGAAAGCGCTTTATGCAAGTTACTATGAACGAGTGTTTGTCAATACATTAACAAATAACAAATTTGCGCAGTCTCGAAGCATTTTGAAACAATATTTGCCCAAGAAAATGGCGATTTTTTTAATCTGGTATATGTGGTTTTGCCTATAATTTCGAATTATATAGTGGTCAGGAAAATGGTAACCGCCTAATAATCCATATTTAGGGTCTGCATCAAATGTGGTGTCGCGTCAATTCCTCTCGCACAATTCATCGCGGAAGAATTCATCGCGCACAATTCGTCGCAGCGTCAATTCATCGCGGTGAATATTCGTCGCAGCGTCAATTCGTCGCGAGCTCAATTCGTCGCGGCTCAATTCGTCGCAACGTCAATTAGTCGCAGCGAAAACGCACAATTCATCGCGTAACAATTCATCGCGCACAATTCGTCGCGCACAATTCATCGCGGCGTCAATTCGTCGCGCACAATTCATCGCGGCGTCAATTCGTCGCGCACAATTCATCGCGGCGTCAATTCGTCGCGCACAATTCATCGCGGCGTCAATTCGTCGCACCCGCGACGAATTGACGCCGCGATGAATTGACGCTGCGACGAATTGACGCTGCGACGAATTGTGCGCGATGAATTGTTCCGCGATGAATTGTGCGCGACGAATTGTCGCAGAACCATCAAATGTTGTGCGTCTCAGTAGGTGAATTCCACGAAATCAAAACCATAAGTTTATTTTTTATAATTAATTCAGTTCATTACCCTTACTTGATTTTTATCAGAGAACGGAATACTTTCATTGGGCACAGTGAGACGCAATAGAATTCCTAATTGTAAGCTACCTTTTGAATCTGAGATGAAAAAGAAAAAAAGGGGATATAGTTTAGAACAAGTAGCAAGCATTAACAGTACATAAATATCATGTGTTACTTGGTTGGGTAATAAGCAAGTTAATTTCTTGTCAACATTTGTTAGACCCTACATTTGTTTCCCTACAGAAATTATTTCTAGATTCTATAAAAAGTTGTATCAAAAGACTGATATACCTTGTTCTTTTGTGGTAAAGCAATACAATAAACACATGGGTGAGGTAGACTTACTAGACATCCATTTAGGAACATAGAAAAATAAAATGATATCTAAAAAGTACTATTTTCGAGTTTAAAACCATCTACTTCATGTTATGATAAATTAAAGGATCTTATATAAAAAATTGGAAGCAAATCACTAAAATCAAGGAAGAGGTTGCAATCTGCCTTTGTAAGATTGGAAGCGAAACACAAACTGATAAAAAGAGGACGCCCATGTATGTTTGAAGTAGAAAGTGGAATTATAGCCAAGTAAAATAAAGATACTGTACAGTAAAACATGTAAGATTAGATGCAATATACCATTGGCTAGAATATATGGTAAAAAAACAACGATGCAAACTTCCAAAATGTACTCGCAAAACTTTCATAAATTGTCCAAAGTGTGGAGTAGCTTTATGCATAAATCGAGATAAAAACTGTTACACTGAATATCACCAGAAATGAACTGATGGAACTTTTTGCTCTTAAAGCAATTATTTTACATTCCTTATAAGGAATTTATTTTGATTTGTCTTCTGATGATACTTTATAGTGTTGTAAAATGAGTTTCTATGCATGATTTCCTTTCATATCTAGACTCTGCATTTTGAAATTTGTAGCATAAAATTTTACTTTGCGCACATTTTAAATACAAGCTAAAGTATTTGAATACATATTATACACGTTTTTGTATATCTAATATAAAAGTATTCCGAGTTTTGTGTCGCACTTGGCAAAAAAAGGTAAATATATGTTGTGTGCTTTGGAGCACATATGGCGCATATCAGAAAAAAAAACATATATTATGAAGATTTTCAAGTCAAAATTTTTTCATTATTTTCCTGTATTTGTGTCTATCTAAAGTCATCAAATTATTTTTTCACAAAGAAAAGAAAAATCGTGCAGTGACGGGTTATATAAGTTAAATTATAAAAGTAAAAGTAGTTTATAAAAATTCGCGTTCACTAGTGTACTTAAAAGTAAAAATACATAAAATTCACAATTCATTTTTTATAAATAATTCCCATTTTTTGTGTATTTTCATCCCGCTATACAAGACTTTTTTTAAAGGTTAAAAATGGGTTGTTATACAATTTTTTTTAATTTTCCTCAATTTCCTTAACAGATAAGCCAACATCAAAAAGGCATTTTAATACTACTGCAAACAATATTTTGCATTATTGTAACAATATATATATTGTAGAGAATAATAAAAAAAACATTTCTGAAAATTATTTAAAATATATAAGATTTATAAATGATATTTTCAATGTTTCAAAATTATTTAAATTATTCTATTAATTGATAACTAAGTTATGAAAATACGAAAAAGTTGCACTGTTATCGGGAACAGGCTTAGTTTCTCTCTAATAAAAGTGGTTACATTTCTTATTAAACTGACTGCTTATACCCCAGACATATAAGTAGTAGCCTTATAATTATAACAATTAAAATTTTTATACTTTTTTTATAATATAGATAATAAATTATAATGCTGAAATAAAATATTCAAACGCTTAGAAAATATGCATTTGTTTGTATGTTATTTAAAAATTCTTAAAAGAACAACATGAAAAAAACACATTAATTGACGACGTTTATGACAATTAAATAAAGAAAATGTACTTAAATAATTAAGGGTTGAACTTTTTACAACCTTTTATTTAACTTTACTTGTGAAAGAGGAAATTTTTAATGTCTTTTTTCTTTCATTTTTTTATGTGCCCGAATCCCAGAAATTTTGTATAGTAGATGATTCGATATGCTTGGTATAAATTTTGATAAATATGATGTACTTATATGATTTTAACAATCTTCTCTGATGACTGTAATGCATTGATATTTCTTTCTTTTTACACAAAAAGTGCATCACTGTACTACATTCATTTTTTATATCATCCATACCGTGCGATCCAGATAGCCAATCAATTAATGGGATGTTGTAATCTTTGAAGCATTTTTTCGTAGCTGTTGTGATACGGTACAATGCATTATCTTGTGAGAAAAATAATGTTTATCACCTAAAAGTCACGATATGTAAAAATTTATTATTGTAAAATACGGATATACACTCTCTTGTACATCTTTTCAGAAACAATAACTAAATCCATTTTACCATGAGATGATACAGCATCCGAAACTACGTATAATTGTTCTTCTGTATTTTGATGGATCCATGCAACGTTTCTATTCCACCACAAATATCAACACATAACTTAAGACTCAGAACGATTTAACAGCTTTAAATCATCCAGAAGTTATGCGATAATATTGGCACAATTTCTGGAGGAAATGAAACTTTGCATGAATAAGTCAAAATAATAGAGAATTCGTGTTTTCAAGTGCTCAAAATAAAATTAAACAAGTTATTGTTTCTATGAATTGTTTCTAAGAAAATATACTTAAAATATATATGTGTAATTGAGAAACATAGATATTAGTAGTATTAGTTGTTTATAAGAGGATAAAAATTCATTTTTCAAGGAGATAAATCATATTGCACTACCTTAAAATTTACAAATAGTGGTTCAATGATAAACATATCCCATTATTTGATTCGCCAACATGATTCCACTATATGAACGTTATAAAACATAAATGGAGTACATTGGTAAACTTTCTTGTGTAAATATCAAGTCATATTCATGAATTCAATTCCTTGAGGTAGCTATTTACAACTTCTTTATTAAAATTGTATCCATTCGAACTTATAAGAACGTACCAAGGTTTCGACCGGGTTTGTTGGCCAGCTTCATGCGCCATCTTGTTTCTACATGACGGCAAGTTATTTTTTTTCACTTAAAAAAAAAAATCCCTAAATATGTATAAAAATTATAAATTGAATTTCCGTTAAATGTTAGATCGTAATGCAAGAATTCCGGAACATTTTTTGTTTTGGCTTTATCTTAAAAAATGGCAGAGATATGGCTGTTTGAAATTCTAGGGTGGCTGACATTTTGATACGATCTGATTTTTGTTATGATGTAATTCTCATGCTGAAATTAAAAATTAAAATTCAGTATTAACAAAAACAAAGATTGAATTTTCTATAATCGAGTTCCAAAGCAATTTAGCTTCGAATGTTTGAGTAAAATGAGTTGAATTTTTCAATACATGGACTAGGAAAGCTACTTTTTTCTGCCGGTGCAGGCCGGAAGGACTTTTTGTATAAAGTATTTCGCTTTATTGGAAAATTTTCACAATTTTAATGATTCTTTAAACACAGTGTGTAACGTATGCAGTAATTAACTAAATAGGTCGTCTTCCTTAATGGAATAATCGTTCACCAGTATTTTATGTTCTTCGGAATATTTTTATTGCTTTTAATGTGACCTTCAGTGCTCTAAAAATTCATGTTTACTTCTAAATTTTGAAAGTATCCACGCCTTATATTCAAATTCTAAGCCACATTTCAGTCTGTTTAAAAATATCAACAATGTAGAACTGACCTGGTCTAGAAACAAAAGTTTTCAACGTGATTTTCTAAGAGCAACTTTATTTAAAAGTAATTTCAAGTTAAAGTTTTTTGCAAGAAACAAATTAAATAAATTCATATAGGATAAATGCTTGTATTTTTTCTAAATACGTTAACTCTATGTACTCCATAAACATGCAATATTCTTTGATTGTCCAAAGACGCGCCAAAATTCAGAGTTCTGCGGGAAGCATTATTTCTCTGTTTTTTTCTGTTCTCTTGCAGAATATATCGATTGTATATTATAAAAACTAAATGCCTGTTAAATAAATTTATAGAAAATTGAAACATATGATATTAATGAGGCCATAAATTTAACCGCAACAAAATATTTAAAATAAAATATTTAACTTTCGTTAATTATATTATATATTTGATGAACACTTGATATTTAATGATCATTTCTTGTTAAATCTGCATAAAAAGTTTATTATATATATATATATATATATATATATATATATATATATATATATATATTAAGTAAAAAAACAATGTAAATAAAACATTTGTCTATTGAAAAAAGTTTTTACCTAATTTTTGATAATTTCAACAATTTAAAATAGCAAATAACGTTTGCTCAAATGTATTGCATTAAAAAATATATATATTGTATAGTTATATCGACTAAATATTTACAAAGACATACAGCAAGTTAAATACATTTTATTTGTAAATATTCCGTCTGGCCACTTTATGTTTCTATTATGTTAGAAATAAATACCGGTAAACATATATTTTATTAAACACGGCGATGAAAAGTGATAATGTATTATCGCTTAATAGTGTTTCCTGAATAGATATCAGTTATCGCGAATGTGTAAAAGGAGAATAAATTTAATGGTTAAAACAGTCATTTTATCATTTTTATAACTGAAGGTATCTACCTAAAAGATAAATTGCATTTTCGTTTCAAAAGTAAATTTTACTATTACTACTGATAAAATATTTTTTTATCTTTTTTCATTTGTAATTTGGACGCCACCGTTATGCACGACACAAATGTTTTGACTGTGTATTCTCTAAAATTAAATAAATTTTTCTTAATAACAAAAATTATTTAATTTTGCCTCATATAATAGGAATGTTTTGTTCAGAATATAGTTTAAAAAAAACAAACAAAGCTGAGAGTAAACAACATATTTTTATTGTGAAATATTGTAAGCATCCTTCTGCTTACTATCCAAAAATGCATGTATCTAAAGATATCTATATATATGAGCTTCGGGTTTTATGTGATATGAAATGGTTCAAGAGCGAGATTTTGTAACTGCAGTTGCTTACAGCAGTTTAATCTACTTTTGTTTCTACATTTCGTTCTTACCTTTTTAATATATTTTTTAATATTTTCTATGAGCGCAGATTTGCAATACTTTTATTTTTACATATATTGTACATTTTGATCTATTTTATAATGTATGTAAAGAAGAAAGTGTTGCACGATTGCGCTCATATAAATAATTGAGGTAAAATCCGGAGAAATTGCGTATATTTCATCAAAAACTGCGAATAATACGAACTTTGAGCTTGTGTAAGTCATATAAATCCGAACCAAATGCAAAAACTATTGTTGAAATAATACAGAATAAACCTTCTCTTATTAAAACGTGAAATATTTAAGTCAGTATAACAAAATCAAGTTTTAGTCTTATTTCATTGGCCAAAAACACGGCTTATATGGACCCTGATATATTAATTTGATTAATGACCTTGTTATTTCTTATTTATATATATTATGAATCCATATTAATTTGAAAAATCTCAGTATTTATTTAAAGAAGAAATTTATTTTGTTGAAATGAATTTGAGATATATGCATAATATTCGTAAAAACTGTGAAAGAAATATTATCAAGAATTGCAATATACTAATTAATTTAGCATTTAAATATCATGGTGCATGAACTTCTTCTTATTTCATGTATCTTGTCTTTCCATGCACAGTTTTGAATTTAATTTGAGGCTTTGGAAAAATGTGCCATGCATATATAATATCTTATTAATAGCACAGTAAATACAATTAATTTTATGCTTAGGTATTATTAGGAGATCTGATATTTCAGTGTTGTATATAGGTGGAGCATTTTAAGTTATAATTATTTTTAGGTAAATTTTGTAAGTCACTGTATCTAATAACAAACTGCCACCAAAATAAATAATGACCCAATTTGGTTGAGGATTAGCTACTCTCTTATAAAGGAAGTCTTGTTATTGCGTGCGAGCGTTTTGTACGATGTTAACATGTGTGCGTGAAAAAGAGACTTCGGTCCTTTATTTTTCTTTAATTTTCTTAATTGATTTTGTGGCTCTCAGAATCCCCTGTTCGCAGTTTTCGCTGTAGTTTTATTAGGAAATGCTCGTCAATTTAGTGGGGGGGGGGGGGATAAAAGTGGGATTGAAATTTGGTTCGATGGATACTGGTCGTTTCTTGCCTCATTGTGAAATACAATACCGGTGCTCTGGTCTTTCGGCATTTTAAGCTCACCACGCGCCCTGAGAGATTAGAAGTCTAGTGTTGGCTGAGAGAATCTGACATTTTTTGTTAGAAAGTACTTTCCCACAGTTCAACAAAGTTCTGCGGCACCCATGGGTTGCTAGTATTAGTGACATTTACATAAGGTTTTAATTTGTGAGCTAATAAAATGTTTACAGCGTCAGGAGTGTTCAACATTGAAAGCCTTATTGGATATAGTTGAGCAGCCAACTGTCCGCATGCAAGCTAATTTTAGATTTATGCATTCTTTATATTTTGAGAGTTGAGGGGGTTGGGGCAAAAGAGTGCCAATAATTTCTGAAGCCAGCCACATTTCTGAACTTCTGAGATATTTCAATTTGACAATTTGATCAAGTACTCAAATCAAGAAATCTAAAGTTTTTTCGCCAAAGTATTGGTAACATTTGAGATATTCTGAGTAACAATTCGCAGGGTTGTCACAAATTTTCTGGTGACCCACACTCTGTACACTGTTTCATTGAATAAGTAAATGCTGTTATTAAAAATTTACGTTTGCATAATGTTCAGATACCTACCGTTGTTAAATTTAATATATTTTTCTGTACAGGTATTTATATTCCACATTCCATCTACTACATTCCATTGTTTCCTAAATTTAATTTTAAAAGGCTTTACCTAACCCTGAGCTTTACCATATTCTCAGTTGAAAAATAATTCTCAAAAAGTATTTCAAATTCAAATTATTTGTAGCTATCAAATACAACCGCTTTAATTTTGAACTATCTGTATTGACTGGTTTTTCGCCAACAGGCTTGATAATGTTGTCTAGAAGCGTTCTTCACATTCATCAAAACATCTCATTGGACAAATTCTCACGATTACATTTAGTGACTTAATTCCTTCTCATTTAAAAATTAATGTTTTTACTCAAAAACTCAACACATTTGAAGAAATGATGTGTGCTCTTTCTTGATATCAAGAAATTTGGCAGTCTGTTAATATTGCTGTAAATTCTTGTGTCATATTTTTCCAACTCAAACATTTAATTAAACTTCTTACGAAAACATTGCAGATAACATCCGTTCTTCTGTTTCTTGTCCATCAATTATCATTTGTAATTCATCTTGTTGCTTCTATGATTATAATTCAAAATCTAAACAAACCAGGGCGTGCCACCAAAAATGCACGAAATCTGTTAACCACTTCAAATAGTCTCATAAAACATATTTCTTAATATTGCCACCCTCTTGAACATTCAGCTCATAATTTTTTCAAATTAAACTAACTCGGAAGGCCGTCTTCCTCTTAGTCCACATGTCAACATGGACTATTTTATTACCTTTTATAAAAACAGACATTTTCTGTTTATGAGAGTTTTCAGCAATTGCAACTTAAAATGAAATTATTCTGGCTAGATCTTCTAAAACTAAAACACAATGACCAGTTCTGTTGCTATATGTCAAGTCTGTTGCTATTCAAACAGAAAATTATGTTTTGTAATCCCACAATTCAATTGTCATCCCAGATGACAATAATATTTTTGTCGTGTATGTAATAGTTTTTGCATATAGAAATTTACAGCTCCTATCTGCCAATAGTCCATATTATATTAATTAAAGTTCCACAAAATTTTTCTCTAGATTGTGGTGCAAGCGTTTTATTATTGTCTAATTATATTGTTCATCGAGTCTTAAACCATGTGTATTACAGACAAATTTCCTGCAATGTAAAATTTACTACAGCTAAATCAGTTGTATGTTCAACATGAATTCAGCTAATTTTCAAATGGTAAAATCTTCTACAAGTATTCATTTTTTCCTATTGACATCCCTGAACGTTATAAAATTGTGAGTATTCTTCGCCTGACTTTTCGAATAGTCATTATGTGGTAATTGATCTTTATAATAACCAAATAAAATTTAATCACAGCATTCCTGACATTTGTGTTCAGTTTCCGCACTTAACGTCTACACACTACACAACACAAAACACTAAGGCATCTCAAATCAAAATGTTTCTCTTCCTACATATTCAACTATAAATAATTTACTTTCTCAGAAAAAAAAGCAAAATGAAAAAAAGAAAAAATATATTCGTCTGTTATACTACAATAATTTCATGTGATTCTGAATCCTTGAATCATAATTGTCATCTGAAAGAGAAAGTCATTTATTGTATCAAAGGATACTATATATGGATGTACCTCTAGTATCTTCCTATCTTTCAAATGACACCCAGTTTTTGTTTGAGCCCAAAACACAAGAATCACCTATCTCTTATTTCCAATCAATAGCATTGGCTGATTCTGCAACTGAAACTATATCTAATAAAAATCCTGATATTGAATTATCTTTTCTGATAAAAAAATAACGCTTATGACCATTACATGTCAGTAAAATGCAAGTTTGAGACATATTCAAAAAATAGAACAAATTGATGTGAATATAAATGCTAAAGAAACGGTTTCTTCTCAAAGTTTTAATTTAATCCAAGCATCTGGAGATAGAATGAAATCACGTAAATTAAAATTTAAAATTAAAATGTTAATCAAAATTATTTGCCTTCACGTGTGAAACAAAACCTTAAAATGTATTATTACAGCACATTGTACAGAATTACAAGGATTACAAGTCTTTGCCACCTCAATGAAACTTCATATCAGATTGCATCATGCAGACCGAATAAGGGCAAATATCCAGTTCTTTTCACACATGCAAGACAAAGCCACACTTTTGACGTTACCTTCAGCAATACATAAGGAGGTTCAACGACATTCGAATATGTTGGTAAGGGTTAGAATATTAGAGAGCAGTATTTTTGAATAAGCATGTTCGATGTTCATGGTTCCTTTCAAATTGATAAATAGAAATTTAGAAAGGTTCTCGATCAGGGACTTATAAATTTAACATGTCAAAGTCCTTCACATCTCCTGATCAAATTGATTCTGCAATCAGGAATATGTCGAAATATAGATACTCGACGAAATACTGGACATTCTCCATCTGATTATCATCAAATTAATTTTCCAGAAGACTTTTTAAAGAGGTTATCATTGGCAGCAGATTAGCGCATCTACAGTTTAACTTGTTTGGTGTTCATATTATGAATTGCAGCATTAAGGTTTTGAATGTTTCCTATATTCTTCATAGTTCTTCTGAAGGTCATCCAACAAATTACACATGTTGATGCACTTTCAATCCCCTTATAGATTCTCAGATTTCATTTAAAAATGATATCACTACATTTTGAGATTTGTCTATTTGAAAGAAATCTTGCTAAAACTATTTAAAATAGTTGAATTTTGATAAGAATATTTTAGCTTACATAATTCTTGAATCTTTTTTCATTATTATTAGAATAATGGGAATCATCTTCACTAACGTATTCAAGCAAAAAACCAAAATAACTCTTTTAAATGAAATTATCTCATCTATATACCTGCTAATAAAATTGCTGTTTATAAAACATATATGCGAGAAAGTGTAGTGTTGTTTTTAATTTCAATGACATTAACGTTCGACGAATTTTTATAGTTTAGTAAATTCTTGGAATGTTTCACTTGAGAGATAATTTTATCATAAATATTTCTAAAGTTTCAATTTTTTTTTAAAGCATATGTATATGATTTGCATCAACATTAAGTTTTAGAAACTACAGAAATATATTTGAATGCTTCTATAAATTACTTATAAATTTCTCCTTTATAGCAAATACGAGTATTAAAATATTTTAATGCGTTTTCTATAAATATGTTGTTTAAAGTATAATAAATGTAAATGTATACAGAGAATAAAGTTTTCTTCAAATCTTTCGAAATTCGCTTGAATCGAAATCGATAGAGTTCGTTATCTATGACTTTTTTGTCGTTTTAAAGAAATATCCTGAAAATTTCTAGACTGATATATATATATATATATATATATATATATATATATATATATATATATATATATATATATATATATATATATATATATATATTTCCTTCGTGTACAAACCACTACAAATTTTTGTAATAATTTTGAAATTTAGGAAAGTTTCGAAGCTCATAATTAAGCTATAACAAACATATAAATTTATAACGATATTATTAATGATTATTTGTGAAAATTGTGTGATTATATAGGAAACGCTGATAATCTCGGTTTTACAAAATAATTCCGTTAAAATTTCTGTTTCGTTTTCTTTTACATCCCTACACTTTACATTTGGATTCCTAAAGCATAGTATTAAAAATTTAATTATCAGTATTTATTTATTCCTGTCTAAATTTCAGATATATTTATAAATGTATACGGTATTCTCTATTTCAGTAATTAAGAATTCAATATATATTGCAATGGTAATTGAAATGACGGAGGAATACGCTTATTCATTAAATTGCTGGAAAATGTATGTTATGATTTCCATTTAAGGGTTAAAAGGAATATGACAGTATAATTAATTTCGATTTTAAAATTAATACGACACTTAAAATGAGACATTTAATATAAAATACAAAATTAAAACAAAATATTATAATCACAGAATAAAATCATAGATTGGAGAAGGTTTATGCAAGCCTTTCATCAGATAATTATTAATCGAGAAGAAAACAATTTTTGATACAATTTTGATAATGTATACAAAAAAAAAATAAAAAAATAAAAAAAACTCACTATTTCTGCAACAAACTATCGTAAAAAAGGTACCGGTATCAAACAATTGGAAATAAAGTCTACTTTTCAGTTAATTGTATAAAGTTTGCTTAAGGAGCCATCTACATATCAAAAACAGCTGAACTTTGTTTTTTTTTTCAACAGCAATGCCCAATTTTTATACAATATTTTTAATTTCCAATTCAAACTATGCCTAGATACTAGTTTTTAAGTCATTTTGATGATACGTTTTTGAATTATAAACATTCAAAATTTAAAGCTTCTAATGTTAAATTACTTTTTCATATTTTTATTAATATCTCCTAAAATTATAATCCTAATGTGCAAATTTTTTGTTTGGTTATAATACTAAAAGTCCCAAACATACATACGTTGTATTTGTAATCTTTATAATTTTAAACCATGAATTATGAATTATGAAATTAATACTGGAAAAAAATATGAATTGCAACCTATAGTTGTTTTTTGATGGATTTATTTTTATTACATCCTGCTTTATGCGCATTTAAAATTTAAAATTATTCTTTCGAGTAGTTTTAAAATTATGTTTTATAAACGGCAAGATGCTGATTTAAGAGGCCATTCTCTGTATCTGCTTTTTATTTTTTTATTAAATATTACGTAAATCGTGTTTGCTTGACATATAATTTTACGTCAGTTTTTAAATTAGTTACACTTTTCTTTTAAATTAACAAATCTCATTTTAAAAAAAATGGACAGTGCTACCTTAGAAAAAAATCTTACTCATTATTTTTGTTACCTTTTATTGAATGTCTAGCTTCTTCTTCAGTCTAATAAACCTATTTTATTTTTTCTACAGTATATATGTTTAAAGTAAAGTTTCTTATAAATACATATGTGTTGTGAATTTGCTGAAAAAGTTTTAAAAGTATGCCATTAACAATCAAATTAAGATTTATATTCAGACTGTAAAACAATTTGTCTAGGGTTTTCCTACAGCCTTTCCTTATACTATTTTTATTTTAAATTTTGTATTAGCCGATATCCTTCACATATAAATTTAGAAAAGAGTAAGTAAAAGAAATTCAAACTCTGAGGAAAATCATTATAAAAACACCTATAAAATTCCAATCACATGCACATATTCGAAAACTTAAAAAAACAGATAACCTTGTATATTTTTTAATCGGATAATTCAACTCTTGAAAACATTATGAAATGAATATTGAAAAGTATTTTACCGTATATAACAATAACCAAAACATATTAAGTGAGTAAAATTGCCATATTGTCAAGAAATAATACATTAGAAGTGACTTAGGCATTTTCCAGCATTTGAACAATCGAGTACCGAACTTCAATTTGGATACAGCCACTAAAATGTGCCCATATTAAAATAATTAATTTCTCTGAAACTAATCGTAGGTGTTTCATGAAATGTGTTATTGATTTTGTTTTGAGGCATACTTTGATCGGAAGATTTAAAATTTTTTGTCAAAATGGGACATTGAAAAAAACAATGTTTATGTTCGTTTTTATATGCAGATGTCCCCCTAAGAAAATTTTTTATACATCATTTAAAAGTAGATTTTATTTACAATCGTTTGGTACCAATAACGTTCTTCTACAATAATTTGTTACAAAGTTAGTAGTGAGTGTTCAGTTTTTTTATCCCACGACTGTACGTCAAACCATGATAGCATACTCAGGTGGAATTGCACATGACTTATTTAGATTGAATTTCTGTACATTTTTAACCATCCTTCCAAAAATATTCTACTTTTATAATTATTACAGATGAATTTAGTTAATGTAACTTACTCCAAATCTGGTATATTGTCAATTTGCATTACATGATTAGCAAATATTCAACGTAATTCGACAAATATGGAAGCAAAGCTTTATGTTTCTGTTGACGAATGTTGTAGGAGAGACTAGACTCACCAGTATATACGGAATTACAATCTTTGCATGTGATATTGTAAAAAACTTTAATTTCAGTTTTCGTCATTATAATGTGGCTTTTTCAATGTTTATTTACCCAATTATTGTATGGATTAGATATGTTTACAAGAGGAAAGCTTTAAATTGTCCATTTAAAAATAAATCACTACACCCATGCATATTACATTAAAATATTATGTAATATTTGAATTTTCTTTTTAAACGTAACATAAAAAATAAAATTATTTTTAATGCAAATTTGTTTTCACACAAAATGTATTTTTTTGTATATTTCGGTGTATAACGAGCAAATCAAAAACAAGATTTAGAAGTAGAAATTTTATGTAATAAAGTATAGTTTTTTTGCTATGTGGTATATATCTAACTTTTTTAAGCAAATAAAGTTTCTCATTGCAAATATGTTTTTTTTATTTGGGTTTCATACATTGGAACAAACATTATATGCATAGATCTATTTCTATTGAATTTATTATTTCTGTTTATCATCTTTCGTTTCCAAGAAAATAAATAATCAAAAATCAGAGCTGAAAATATTTGAGGCATAATGATAGCTGTAAAAATTCCTGCAATTGAAAAATAACTTAAAGTAATCTTTGAAAAAAAGAAAGAAAAAGTGACAGAATTACTTTCTAGATCCACTGAGAATTAAATGTATCTGGCATTATCGTTTCAGTTGGTAAAGAAAGTAATGAAAAAATCCCTTGTTGCCGATTGTTAGAGTTACTGAGAGGAGAAAACAAGACGTTAAAGAAAAGCAATTACGTGTTTCAAATATTAACATGGAGTCATAGTGAGAAATAGAGATACAGCATAAAGATAACAAATGTTGTAATTTGCAATAATCTAGAAACAACCCTTGGGTGTAATCGAAAGAATGATTTTAGAAATTTAAAAATGAAAGTACATTCCTATTCTGTTTCGCATCAGTTTTTTCTTATTACTCGTATGTCCTACATTTAAATTTGTTTTGTCATATATAATTAAAGAATATATTTGCCTATCACTATGTTCATGATATTTTTACACTTGATGATTGTTTTAGAATTTATGAAGTATGGATTGAATGTTTTAACCAAATGGCTAAAATTTCTGGGAAGAGATAATTGGAAGAGTCAGTGATTGGTTTAGAGTTGTACATATTAAGATATCTGGAGGTAATATAGCCAATGCAGTTAATATAGCCAACCCGTAATAATGATATACGTTTGAGTGAAATACAAAAATTGTCATTTAAATTAACTTGCCAGGATTTAAAGGTGTTGATTTAGTCCCGCTTTGGCTGCATTTCAGGACCACGTGCACGAAAGAGCAACAGTTGTCTCTTTGGTGTTAGTTGGTTGACATGTTATAAATTTGTCTCTGGTAAGTTTGTTTAAGCAAATTATTTGTAATTAGTTGTATACATGATAGATTCGCTTGTTAAATGCTCTGTTTAATTGCATAAACGAATTTAATTATCAGATTGCTCTAATAGAATTACTAATACTTGTTTTTCTTTGTAATACGGCCAGCAGGTTAAAAAAGCAGTAGCTATGATATTATTTGTTGTTTGTCGTAATTATGTGCATGAGGAATGTGCTGGATTTACCAGTAAAGAAACAAAAAAAAATATTTTTTCTACATGTGCAGTTGAAAAAAAAATAAAAACTTGTTTTTTCGTACAATTTATAAAATTGCTTTACATTTTTTTTCTAAGTTTTCTTCATGGCTATTTTAAATTATTTGTAAGAATTTTCCAATCATAAATTTGGTTTTATAATAATTGTTGTTTTTATGCATTGTTTTTTAATGCGTTGAATATAAACATTTCCATTTTATTTCACCTACGGGAATATCACCTGCATATGGCATATTACCTTCAACTCGCATTTTGTTTTTAAACAAACTGCTACAACTACAAATATTGACTAATTCAAAATTTACATTTTTTCCCATAACTAAAATGTGTGTTTCTTTGTTACTCAATTATTATTAAATCAGTTACTAATACCGTTCAAAATTTTCTAACCTTAGGGTATATATAGGGTATATACTGTATCAGTTGTTTTGTTGCAAGAGTATTGTTAATGAGGTCTGGGGTTATCTATATTATATGTGGCTATATTACCCTGCAGCTACCTTATATTAAAATTAAACTTTTTTTTTTACATACATGTGTCTACACGTGATTATACTACTTTTATTTTCTCTGACATAAATATTCATAGCAAAATACATATTGGTAAATACTATTGGCTAATACTATACATATGATACGTATATGCTAATACTATTTCGGCATCCGCTTTACACATTTCAAATGAAATCCGACGGAATAAGGACATCCAAGACAGAATGGGTATTTAAACCTGGCAAATTTTGATTAGTATCTAGCATTTCTAATCATTAGATAAACAAGATGGCTTGTATTCCATTTAAAATAGAATGTATTTTCTATGTTTATAGTTCATAAGATCACGGAATATCTACTGTATTACACAAAAAGTAATAAGAAAATTGCCTTGCATTTTACAGTGGATATATATGTATGGATTTCGAATTCCGAACCCGAACATTGAAAAAATGGGAAATTTGTTTAAAGATTAAAAGATTTGTACAATTAGTAATTTCAGAAAATCTGTTACCCGTACAACATTCCATGCTTATAGCATTTTTCTGAATCCCCTCCAATACTTTCATTCAATGTAGATATTTTAAAATTTTACTTATATACTGTATAAGTTGCTTTTTTGCAAGAGTATTGTTAATGAGATCTGGTATTATCTATATTATAAAGAAATACATATCCGTGAGTAACGCTCGCGTCATGTCTTCGTGTGGGAACATTCTGCCAATCTATACCGCATTTTTCGCTATCTTATTAACTTCTAACTCTCGCACAATTTAAAATTTTACACCATCAAATAAGGAAACAAATGCAATTTGCCTGAAGACTGTACTTTGATTTACTGGGGATTTTTATGGGTTTAAAAATAATTTTCCAGTTTGATTTTTTAAAAAATAAATATGCCTATCACCTTTTGCCTGATTGCGGCAGATTAACCAGTTTTCATTTAAAATAACATAAACACTTCAGCATATTTTTTATGACAAATCTATATTATAAAGCAAACACATGTCCATTAGTAACTTTAAAGTTATAGTGACGGGAGGAACGTCCTGGTCAATAAATTTCGCTTTTTCTTCAATTTCTTTAACTTACCCACACCGTACAATTCCAATTTTTGCTCCGCCGAATAAGTAAGCCGAGAAATAAAAATCAACTTTAATATGTGATGTCTATGTTTATAAATACTATAGGAAAAATAATTCAGAAATAATTTTTTGAAAGGATTAAAATGTATGGAATTTATTTTTTTACAACTCCTTAAATATATTGTTACATAATTATACATTAGTGCCCAAAATTGGGGAAATCTTTTTGAAAAGGTGTATTTTAAAGTTTGGTGGCTCATAGCAATACTTTCTGTTTAAGTAGTACCATAAAGATATATATCAGATGAAAGATAATTTAATCAAAAAATTAATGAAATTATTTTTACTCCACTATTAGTATTTAATAAAAAAAAACTTGTTTAGGATAACATGGAAGTAGTTTTCTTTTAATTGAATGCAGCTGATGATCATAAGTGTTTATAGAACCAATCATGTGTAATCCTGTTTTGGCGGTGAGGCAATCATGTAATAGTAGCATTGAACTGTTATTATAATCTTTTGGAGAACATTTGAGGATTGTGAAGAGAACATTTGTCAGTGATTTTTGTAAATAATATTAGAGTTGTATGTAAAACATAAGAAAATTAAAGAAATGTCACAAGGTGTTGACTGGTCATCTAGAAAGCGATGTGAAATAGTACTAGTAAGCGAAAAAGATTATAGTTGTGAAGAAATTACAAGTCAAATTTGTAGAAATGTAATTAAATGTGCATTACGGTATAAAGAGACTATGCCTCTACAAAATCAAACTGATAAGGCAAGGTAAAGGTATACAATAGCAAGTGATGACAGAAAAATTAAGAGACTGTGCATATGTGAGTAAAGAAAATCATCTGGATATATACAAGGTGAAATGAATAATATGATGTTGAGTGCAAAGGTTGTTCAGCGCATACTAGACAAATTTGATTTAAGTTCTGGGATTCCATGAAATAAAGTCATTTTCATCAATCGAAGAAAGGTTGAAAAGATTAAACTGGCGTATAACTCATGTTAACTTAACAGCGGAACAATGTGACAGTGTTACTTATTTTAACGAGACAAAAACGACACTATTTTGTGGTGAAAATGAAAATAAAAATTAAATTATTATTTCTAAAGGCGTATGCTAGTTCTACAAATTATATATACATTCATAGTTGTTCATACATTCATAGTTTTTGATGGAATAAATTGAAATTGATGTCTCATTCTTGCCACAGTATTTTTGGTTCTTGAAGACATTTATCTTCTGCTGCAATTGGAGGCTTGCAATTTATAAGACTGAGGAGTGTCCGGCAGGCTATTGTCTGAGTAGCTCAATGGTACATCGTTGGTGCGCAATGCCAATGGTCCCGGTTTGAATCCAGACCTGGACACCTTTTCACTCTGTTGGTTTTGACAACTGACATAGCATAATTTAAGCAAGTATAAGTTCAATTATTTTTATTGTTTTACTTGCAAACGGCTTAATCTCCCATATTCACGCTGCACGCCAGTTGGAGGAATTTAGTGAATGTGACTTGCAATTTTTATTACATCCATCATTGTGAGTACTACCACTGGCGACTATATTTTATTATGTTTGATACCGCTACTTCTAATCAACAATAATTTACCAAGAAGATTAGTGAAATTCTACCACGAAGATTATTGTTTTGAAATAGTAATTATACAAAATGAGAAAAAAGTTGTCGCGAGTGGAAGCTATTACTTTTTGTGAAGCAATGTAGCATCACTCATGATTTACACAGGTACTTGGCATGTAAACCTGATTGCGAAAGATTAACCTGGAACAATGCTTAATATTTCCCAGATTGTATCGTAGTCTCATTTTACAAACCACTTGCATTGTCTTAGCCGAACTTGGACAATGTATTGGGAATAGTGCTAATCCTGAGAGTTGTCCTTCGTTTTCACACTGATGAATATTGCTATAAACGTTAGATTGTAATAATGTAGCAATCAAATGCTTATTTAAAAAAAATATATTTACAAAAAACTATTCTTGAAAATTATTTTAAAAACTTAAATAATAAAATACCGTAAGTTGAGATACATTTTCAATCCAACTGAATTTGAAAATACTTTTTTTTTTCTATCGGACTGTGTAAAAATTGAAATTGAGCATTGTTCAGAAATACAAAATAAATGTGGGATAAAAGCGAAATTGATTGTTCAGTTCGCTGCCACCGTTAATATGACATCTGACTTACTGTCAGGAATGTTTTCGCTTTATAGTATAGATTTAAAAAATCAATAATGGAATATTCCAGAAAATATATGCTTTAAAGGCGTGAATATTTTTGTACACATTTTTAACACTTTCCAACCTAGTTGAAAAGTGTTTATGACTTCGGTTTGTCTGGCCGTCTGCCGTCTGGCCGTCTGTCCGTGCTCTAACTCCCGTAAATATGCTCGGATTGCTCTGCAATTTTTATATGTTATTGTCGTTATCTATAGCATGTTCCCTATTTCAATGGAAGTGTGTAGCACTTATAGTTTTTTACAGGGGCACTCAAACGAATTCCGTTACATTGCGGTCTATGGGGAAAAATCATTTGCGGTTTATTTAAATAATGTTTCACTATTTTAAACGCATTGAAATTTATATATATCACTAAGGTGGATTACAAGAAGCTTAACATGGAATAGGGTGCGCATAGCACTTATAGTTACTTTACAGGGACAGTCAAAAGAATTCCATTACATTACGTCTATGGAGAAAAATTGTCTGTGGTTTATTTAAATAATGTTTCACTATTTTAAACGCATTGAAAATTATATATATCACTAAGGTGCATTAAAAGAGGCTTACAACAGAATATTGTGTGTATAGCAGTCATCGTTCATTTACAGGGACACACAAAAGAATTCTCTACTGCCTGTTAACAATAATTCCAGGAAGTGCGTTTTAAGTTACTGAACGCGATTTTAATTTTAACTCGCTTTTTGTCTATTACGTGGTGTGTAAATTCTGTAGATCCTATACAGGGAAGCACAAAAGTTCGCGGACACATTTCCGTTTATTGACAAACCCCAGACTGAGAATTTTAAACTGTGCTACGCGTTTCCTAACTGAACTAAAATTTAGCATCCTATGTTGTATATATACAAATCTATCGATCCTACACAGGGTTGAATAAAAGTATTCGGATATTTTTCTGAATATTGTATATGTTGGAAATTCCTGAAATTATATGTTTTTAAATATGTTCTGCATTTTTCAAATTGTTTACTTAGATGTTAGTTTTTAGCTTATTAAACGGTATGATTTGTAAAATTATTTTGGAAGCGTTGGAAAGTGTTACATAATCTATGCTTGACGCATGATTTTTCGTTCTTGTTAAATTGATAATTTAATATCGTTTTCATTTTAATATACATTCTGTGAATAAATTGTTTTACTAAAACTAAAAAATTATATCTAATTAGTTTATTACTTTTTCTCTGATTATCTGAAACGTTGCTGAATAAAAGTTTTAATTAGATTGCCAATGTTAAAAATTAATGTCAGAGAAAAACTAACCGCTCTACGAAACTCATATTTCCGTTTAATTTTCTAATTATGGAAAGAGAGAGCATTGCTTTATATTACAGGAATCAAGAGAGAAAAGTATTTTGTAATTAAATTCAAAACTTGCTTTTATTACAAAAGTTAGTGTCAAAGAAACAACGAACTTTTCTTAAAATTATTAATTTTTCCAATTAAACTGATAAATAATTAAACTTTTTACCAGATATATTTAATTTCCGAACTTTTTAAAAAGATAAAATAAATTCCATTATTATTTTTAACCTTATTGAAATATAAAAGTTTTAAACTTTGAAAACCGTAGTTTAATTAAATTTTCAATATTTATACAGGATATTTATTGTGAAAAAAATCTGAATAATTAGTATCTCAATTAGGATGGAATTTTAGCTGAACCATTTTAAGTTAACTTCATTGTTGATTCACACTGCATATTAGAAAAAAATATATATAGATATATTTTACTACTTTTACTAGTGTTTAGTATGGGCTACAATAATAATTGAAAGTAAAGTGTTTTAAAAATTATTTTGGTAAGATGAAGTAATTTAATTGTAAAATATATAATAGGATTGAAAAGATGTTTTGCATTTTTTATGTAAAATAATAATAATAATAATAATAATAAATAAGTGTGTAAAAAATTGTTTATTTGTGAAACTTATTAAAAAACGACTAAAATAGCTGAAATAATTTATTTCAATTTAAAATTATATTTTATATTTGAAATATTGCATTCATTATAAATAAATTATATATAATACTGACACAAAATATTTTTGCTTCCAAAGGAATATTGAAGCGTTATCCTCAATAAATATACAAGTTTCTAAAAAAATCATGATATTCTATATATAAACTTATATAAACGTATGTTATTTTTTTATATTTATAAAAAAAAAAAAAAAAAATGCCACATGTATAGATACTTCTGGAAACAGATTTATCTGAATGGGGATTTAATGCATTTAAAAATATGCCCACGGTTCCCATATTAACTGAAATTTTAATAAAAATAAGATGTAACAAGTATTGGTACTCCTGGAAACACATTTATCAGAACGGAGATTTAATGCATTAAAAAAAAATCCCTGTGGTTTCTATATTAATTTAAAAAAAAAAAAAAGATAAAAAAAAAAGAATTTAAATTAATATGTTTAACTGCTTTACTTAAAGTTTAAAAAATGACTAAGTAATTTAATTCATTAAGTCACTAAGTCATTTAATTAAAAACGTTTTATTTCTCCACTCTTAATTAATTACATATGGGAAACACGTCATTTTTAAGCAGATTTAATTTTTTTTTAATTTTCTGTCGAATCTCATTTCTATTATTGCATCATGCAAAAAATAAAGTGCTCTGTGAACGAAACTGAACTTTTCTCGCATGACATGCAAAATGCATCCCATCAACACGAATATTTGTTCTATTTTTATTCTGAGATACAACAATTAAATGTTCAGGCTTTGAAAGAAAGTTATAATGTATAAAACCACATTGTATTTGAGTGTTTAAGCAACAAAAAGCGTTTGCCTACCGGTTTCCCTGACATACAGGTGAATAAACGTACGTATATGTGTGAAAATTAGACCTTTCGGACTCAAACTTAGTACCAGAAGAATGCAAAAAAAATTGAAAATTATATTGACCAAACTGTATTGAAATATAAGAAAGAAGAAAAAGGAAGCCTGTTTTCTCTTAAAAATGAAGTCATATTCACTGATAGTAGCATACTGCCTTTCTGAGATTCAGACCATTTGACGTATATGAGGACTGTTTAACACTGCAGTGGGTTTTTGGATCTAATCTCAGTGAGGAATAGAATACAATATAAATAAAGTTATTTAAACATAAAGTACGTGAGAATTTTCTGATAAAAAATGTGTTTTTATTGTTTGATGCTTTTAATAATGACACCGTTTTTACAGGTGAAAGACTGTATTTGAAGATATTTTTAATCGTTTAATATCTTACCAAAAATACATAAGCATACTTAAATATATATATATACTGAACAGGAAAATAAGATTCCTTATATAATGTTTTCATAAAAATGTTCCGAAATACATGAATATACAAACTACGACGACAGTCACGTAAATTATGTATAGATGAAGCCATATCATAAACTTCTTAAACCTTATATTAAATGCGATTAACGTAAGAAAATAAGTATTTGAGAACATTAAAATTAACTTTAAGATAATACAGGTTTGCAATGAAGTTTTACTTTTCGAAGTGCAGGGGTATTCATATTTTTCTTCTTGCCTGTTTTCGTGAAAATAGGCCAAAATATGTCCTTTCTGTACAGGTTCTGTACAAATCGCGAATACCTAGTCTAGTTAGCAAATATTAAATTAAGTCATAAAAATACCAGAATTTCTAATTGATTAATAATAAATTTAGTTATAAAAATACTAGAATTTCTAAATGGTTGATAATAAATTTAGTCATAAAAATACCTGAACTTCTAATTGATTGTCATGAATTTATTCATAAAAATACCAGAATTGCAAATTGGTTCTTAAAAATTTAGTCATAAAGACGCTTGACACACTACTAATAGTTACTGCATAAGAAAAGGCCACAAGATGTGCCCAAGAGAATTTTTTTTAAACGGAGCTACAGAGATATTAATGTAATAAACACTATAAAATTTAAATGCTGTCGAGCACATTTTGATGCAAGTATTTTTTAATCAACGTAATTTAACTTTATAACAATTTTATGTTCAACGAAATATAAATCTTACTGTTTGATGGCCTATTTTGATTTTGCGCAAAAATGCAGTATTTTACGGTTAATATTCTTTTCTGTTTATAAAATTTACCGTGAGCAATCAAGTGCCAATTGTGATGACGATGCCTCCATTTACTGTACACTATTCTGGCAAAAAAATTGTCCTTTTTTATATAGATTTGAAGAATCATACTTCAAAATTATTTAAAAGTCATCAAAAGTAATTAAATTACTTTTTTCAGACAAATTCCCTTCAAAAATACATTTTATTCCTCATTCAATTATGTAAAAATTAATGTTATGCGATATTGTGATGCAATGCCTGAGTGATTAAAATTCGGGTTTTAACAACCATTCAGAAGGGGAAGAGAAGATATTTCTGACGGCGACAAAAAAGTCCTTAGTAAAAAAATGTCTCTTTTTTGCTAAAATTGGTGTAATTGTATTAACTATTTTTAACACCATACTCAATACAATTTTTTAGTTTTTGCTAGATCCGTTGTTTAATTTTCCTGCATTCTTATTTTCACTTTGTAGGATAGATATATATATATAAAATCTGCGCTTTTGAATTCAGCGCATTAAAAAAAACACGTTAGAAACATATAGAATGATTCAGGCAAATAAAAGTATTGTTTAGTAGACAATGAAAGAATAATCTTGTTATGTGAACTAAATAATTAAATTTTATGGTTGAATACAGCTATATGAAAAAAAAATTTAGCACAAAATTTGTTAGAATATATTGCTTCGTTAATAAATGCAAATGAGTTTTCTTAAATTTATTTGAAATATATTAACATTTGTGGATAAAAAGAAGTGTTTCATATCATCTAATTTTAAGTATACTTTGCAAACAAAAGTTGATCATTAATAATTTATCTGTAAACTCTAAATTATTCTCAATTTCTTCTTTCTCTTATATCTATCTATAATATCTTACAAATATTCCACTAAATATTAATTTATTTTAACACTACAAAAAAAGCTTTTTTGTTTGAAAATCAAACATTAATATATCTGAGGGTTTTTTCTATATTATTTACATTGATATTGGTTTGGCCAAAAGTAATCCACAAATTCAAACCTTACGTTACACACTTTTTAAAATTTTAATACGGAATGATGATTTTCAATATAATTATATTTTCATGTGAAAAAAAAAAGATGGTCTAACTTAGATAATTTGTTTCCGAAAATGATACTTTAAATCGTTTAAAATATTTTGTAAGGATTAAAAGTTTTTAAAAGAATATTTATTTTTCAAATATTTTTTTAAGATTATCTAAAAGATAAAAAAATAAACATTTCAAATTCCTAAAAGGGAATTTTAAAATATCCTAAATAATGTATGCAACAAACATAATTTTTCAATTAATATCCACTTTTTGATATTATTTTAGTTTATACACATCTTATATTTTTAAAAACACATTTGGAGATATGGAAAAGTATTTAATTTTCTAAGCTAGGTAAACAAATATTAGCTTTTTTATGCAAATTTCGTTCTACTGAAGTGAGGGAAGGATTGATGATACATTGATAAGATCTTGATTCTGCCTTACTGCAGAACGTTTGGTAACCATCAGAAGGCTTATATTCTGTATCAGTAAGAGAAGACGCAACAATCCACAAGAAATGAGGGTACGAAGCACTTCTCTCTGCTAAGGGTGTCGCGTCAATTCATCTCGCACAATTCATCGCGGAACAATTCATCGCGCACAATTCGTCGCAGCGTCAATTCGTCGCAGCGTCAATTCATCGCGGCGACAATTCGTCGCAGCGTCAATTCGTCGCGGCTCAATTCGTCGCGACGTCAATTCGTCGCAGCGTCAATTCGTCGCAGCGTCAATTCATTGCGGCGACAATTCGTTGCAGCATCAATTCATCGCGGCGTCAATTCGTCAAAGTGAAAATGTCCTTGAAGGCTATTATGAAAAAAATAAGGATAATTTAGTAAAATTATTTAATGATCATTTGTTTTTTAGATATACAGAATTATAACTAACATTTTAAAGGCGATTTCAGAGGAATTTTTTTATAAGTGATTTTTTTGGGAATTTCCTTATTGTGAACATGACAGTTTAATAAATAAGTGCCAGTCATTTCTTATTTAAATTAGAGATAGAATAAATATTGCTTTAGATAACCGAAAAAATGGCGGAGGATTTAGGATAAAATCACCCATATCAAGAAAAAATGACGAATACAAATGCTAGAAATTTTTAAAAAAAAATTATTAGTTGACATATGTGTACACAGGGTACAACCCTCCCCCCTCCCTTATATTTGAAAGATTTAGGAAGTAAAAAAAGTATTGAGAGATGTAAACATAAAATACTTTTTGTGATTGCGATTGAACTGATTGCTGCATGAATGCAATTTCATTAAGTAGTATTTTGGTTTTATAAGTTTTTTCATTTATTTCATCTATACTAATAAAAGGAAAGTGCTTGCCTGTCTGAGTTCTGTGTACGTGTGCGCGATGACAAGCGAAATTTACCGCACGTAGAAGTCTGAAAATTTGTGTGTGGATAGTCGAAGGCAGGTCCTACAGACCTAACGCTCAGATTTTTAATATTTTAAGAACCGGGGCCCCTAGGGCCCTTTTAAGGTTTTTGCATCTAAATTGTTAATAACTTGCGCCATTTTCATCTGATCTCCCTTCTTTTTGTGGGCCTTTCTCATTAATTTCCCGCCCATTTCTACTATTCAGTTAGCACCCTGGCCCCCTGGGGCCCGATGCGGTGTTGACTTGAATCTTTTGTGCGCCATGCATTTTTCACCCTCTCAATGCCTAACTTTTAAGTTGAGTCTTCGACTCCTTTCCCCGGGCCAACACCTTCATATTTTTATTGTGGCACTAGGGTCCTTTTTTAGCATTTCTTTCAAATTTTATTCTAATGATTAATTTATACCCTATGCTTAATTTCGATTAATTGAAGATCTAAAGCGCTACGTACTAGGATCTTTTAAGATGTTTTCCTCTTAAGGCCTTATTCAAAACTATCATTTGGCCATTTTTGGGACCTCTAATATAGCTCCCTTAAAAATCGACCGATCCACTAGTTTTTTTTATGTAACTTTTTTGGACTTCCAGCTACTATATGAAAGACAAAAACTTTTCTCGGACAAGTCCCGGTCCCCCTGGGCACCTTAAAATGTTTGTGCCCTAAGTTATTAATAAATTGCCCCATTTTTCTCAGATCTCCTTTGTTTTTGGTGCCTTCTCTCCATTAGGCTTTTCTCCCACTTCTATGTTCCAGTTAAGACCCGGGCCCTCGTGGGACTCGGTATAGGGGCACCGTTGAAGTTTTTGTTCCCTAAATTTTCAATAACATGATCCTTTAAATCAGATTTTTTTTCGTTTTTGGTGCCTTTTCTCCATTTAGTTATTCCTACATTTCTACATTCCAGTTAGGTTCCTGGGGCCCGACTCGAGATACCTTGAACTTTTTGTGTGCTATGCATTTTTCACCCGCATAATTCTGTCACCCTCTTTAAGCGACTTTAAAGTTTAGCCTTGGATTACTCTCCCCGGGTCACCACGCTTATATTTTTATTGGGCCTTTAGGACCCTTTTTTAAGCATTTCTTTAAATTTTGTTCTAATGATTAATTTATACCCTATGTTTAATTCCGACTAATTAAAGTTCTAAAGCGCTAAGTACCAGGATCTTTTAAGATGTTTTCCTCTTAGGGCCCTTCTCAAAACTATCAGTTAGCACCCTTTGTTAGCTTCCCTTAAAAATCGGCCGATTCACTAGCTTTTTTTTGTCTGACAACTACTTAGGACTTCCAACTACTACTTGAACGAGAAAAAAATATCTCGGACCTCAGCTACCACCAATTGTGAATATTAATCCCCTTCTTGGGCCCCTCTATGCAGCTTCTTTTAAAAGAGTCATAGAAGCTTGCGTTCTGTTTATGGTTATTATCACGGGCACGGAAAACACCGGGTGGGTTACCTAGTTAGAAAGTAAACCATAATTTTATTATATTTTAATTATTTTCATCCACTAATGCTGCTTGTTGTATTCCGTAAATGTTTCCAATTTATGATTTTTTACTTTCTTCTATAGAAGAAAGTCTTGTAATCGAACTTTTTTTCAACTTCCAGTTTTAGACGGATTTACACGTTTTAGGGGTCAGAGATTCCGAAAAAAAAGTTTTTACAAAATGTGTGTCTGTCTGTCTGTCTGTCCGTCCGTCCGTCCGTCTGTCTGTCCTCATTGTATAGCCATTTAAAGATTACAATTTCAAAAAGTTGTAAAAATAAAATTAGAAATCCTAAAAACTTTTTCCGTTAAATGTTATGTCTTGATCCAAGGATTCTAGAGCATTTTTTAATTTGCCTCTCTCTTAAAAAATGGCTGAAGTATAGCGGTTTGAAATTTTAGGGTGACTGACGTTTTCAAACAAGGCAGCAGAATTCATCCATAAACGGGTTTAATTTATGAGTTTTAGTTAACATGATTTCGGCAAATTTTCTTTCATCTCCCCCCTCTTTTTCTCAGGGGGTCCCAGGGGGCCAGGGTCTTCACTGGAACGTAGAAATGGTGAAAAGCTTAATGGAGATAAAGCCCCAAAAACGAAGGAGATCGGGTAAAAATGGGGCTAACTATTAACAATTTAGGACACAAAAATTCTAAAATGCCCAGGAGGGTCGGGACTTGACCGAGAAAATTTTGTCGTTCTTTTGTAGCTGGAAGACCTAAAAAGTTATCAGTAAACAAAAGCTTAGTGGATCGTTCGATTTTTAAGGGAGAGGTCCCAAAAGGGGCCAACTGATAGTTTTGAGTAAGACCTTAATAGGAAAACATCTTAAAAGATCCTAGTACGTAGTGCTTTACATCTTCAATTAGACGAAATTAAGCATAGGTTGTAAATTAATCGTTAGAATAAAATTTGAAAGAAATGCTAAAAAAGGGCCCTAGGGCTTCAATAGAAATATGAGGTAGGTGGCCCGTTGAGAGGAGTCCAAGACTCAACTTAAAAGTCACGCATTGAGAGAGTGACACAATTAGAGAGGGTGAAAAATGCATGGCACACAAAAGGTTCAAGTGAACAACGCATCGGGCCACAGGGGGCCAGGGCCCTAACTGCAATGTGGAAATGGAGGGAAAGTTTAATGGAGAAATGGCCACGAAAACAAGGGAGATTGGATAAAACCGGGGCAAATTATTAACAATTTAGATGCAAAAACTTTAAAAGGGCCCCAGGGGCCCCGGGTCTTAAAATATGAAAAATCTGAGCCTCAGGTCTTCAGGGACTGCCTTGGACTATCCGCACCCAAATTTTCAGACTTCTACGTGCGGTAGATTTCGCTTGTCATTTCGCACACACACACACAGAACTCAGAAAAACAAACAACTTTCTTTTATTAGTATAGATGAAATGAATGATAAAACTTTTAAAGCCAAAATATCATATAATGAAATTGCATTCATGTTCTCATCAGGGAAATTCACAAAAATCACATATGAAAAAAGATTCCTCCAAAATTGCCTGTAAAATGTTAGTTACAATTCTCTAAATCTAAAAAACAAATTATCATTAAGTAATTTTACTGAATTATCTTTATTTTTATCATAATGGCCTTCAAAGACGTTTTCGCTGCGACGAATTGACGTCCGGACGAATTGAGCCCGCGACGAATTGAGCCCGCGACGAATTGACGCCGCGACGAATTGACGCCGCGACGAATTGACGCCGCGACGAATTGACGCTGCGACGAATTGTGCGCGATGAATTGTGCGTTTTCGCTGCGACGAATTGAGCCGCGACGAATTGAGCTCGCGACGAATTGTCGCCGAGATGAATTGTCGCCGCGATGAATTGACGCTGCGACGAATTGACGCTGCGACGAATTGTGCGCGACGAATTGACGCAGAACCCTGCTAAGAGATGGCGGCCGAACCACAAAATGAACCGATATATATATATATATATATTATATATGAGAATTATAAGCGTACATATAACGCTAATTATAAAGATAATATTAAAATAAAATATATTTTGACAAAAAATCATCTTTTAAAATAATTTTATGTAGAATTAAATATGAATCAATAAACGTATTTCAAATTTACAAACACAATAATTCTGTATTTGTGCTTAATAAATAACTAACACTTTTTTAGATAAAAGTAACTTAAAAGAACTATTGCGATAAACGTTTTTAGCGACTAGTTAAAAAAAATGTATTACGTTAAAAAATGTAGTGCTGAAACCTTTTAATGAAGAATTTAGAACTTTTGTTGAAAAACTTTTCCTAACTATCACCCATAAAAATATAAAACTTTTGAGAAATTTTTTACGTCTTTAACATATTTCCGTAAATAGTGTGTTTAAGGTTCTTAGAAATTCTTTCAAAATTATATTACACATGTTTTTGTTTGATCTCTTTATACCTTTGAAATAATTTTCACTTGTTAAAATGTATTGTTATAACAAAGAAATATCCCTTATTCACTTCAGAAAATCATTATAAAGCTAATTTAAGATTTTTCAAGATGATGTTTCTGATAATGAACTACCTGCATCATAACTAATTGGAACATTACTTCTAAGATAGGAAACATGGTCGAAATGAAACGTTATGTTATTTAAAAGTCCTTCGTGACTGTACCGAAAGGAAAAAGTAGCACACCCATTCCTTGTGGTTAAGAATTCAACAAATTTTGCTCAAACACACAAAGTTAAAATACGTCAAACCCGATTATAGAAGATTCCAAATTTTACATTAAAATTGTAACCAACGTTCATGTAATGCACAAATATAGTTGTTTCTAAGAAAAAGAGTAATAAAGAGACTTTTCATGAAATCAATGTTTAAAAGAGTGTTTGGATAAAATCTTGTTTTGTATCTGATGCGCATCGCTTTCGTTACATAATAATAATTATGTTTGTTAAACTTTTGGGGTAAACCGCATTGTTGCTTTTCCCTGAGTTCTATTTGCTGTAGTATTACGTCTGTGATTTCCAAATATCATGTTCACACAATAAGTAACTGCTTGAAGATCTATGTTTGGGTCACTGTCCTCTTCATCAGATTCATGCAGATTTCATGTGTGATAATCTATAAAAATGGATTCTAACCTAACTAGAAAGTTCACACTAGTCAACGTTCTATCTGATTTATCACTCGACCCGTTAATGACTAATTCGATTGTTGTAACTGGATCTCAGAAATTGTCTCCACTTATTCAATACCTCGAAGTTGAAATGTTGACAGCTGAGGATATTCTTATATCGGTATTATAATTGTACAACCTCTAATTGTTTTTTTCAATTTTGCATTTTCTAGAATTTTATTGCCTTCATCTTTTAATATTTAATAATTTAAATCCATAGAAGAATAGATTGAGTTTGTATCTTTAAATAAATCAATCACTGCGTAGATAAGTAATGTATCATAATTCACCATAGCGTGTAGAATAAAGTTCACTGCGTAAGCTACGTATATTTTACACAATTAAAAATATAAAATAGATAAATGAAAAAAGAGTTGTTTTAATATTGATTTTTTGAATATTTAATTGACTTCTTATTATTTTCGTTTTCCTTTTTTCCAGTAAATTAATTTAGCCGAGACATAAAAAGAAAAAAATAAAATATGTCCGGAAAAATTTCGGTATTCTAATATCTACTGTTCTAAAATTAAAGAAGTCCAATATCAAGTGGCGGGAAACAAAAAACAAACAAAAACACGAGCAAAAGTAAAAATCGACTGTATCTAATAGACAGTGTTGTCTGAAGAAAAATAATCGATTGTAACTTTTACCAGTGTTGGATAAAAAAACATACAGAGCAATTCGAGCAAATATATAAGTAAAAAAAATAAGTTGAATGTTCATTTCAAAAGGTGAAATGATGTTACAATATTCTTTTAGAAAAATAAGTTAATGTGTTTTTATTTTAAGTTATAACAATAGAAAAATATAATATGTTATTTTATAAAGAAATAAAAAATATATAATGAATAAATATTTTTTTAAAGATTACTGTGGATTCAAACACATAAATAAATACAATAAGGAAATTGCGGAAAAGAAAACATCTATGTAATACTTTTTTTTTTGCTCCAAATTAGTGCATGAGTCCAGTATTTGTTTTTCAAAGATATCAATATTTGGTTTGCTTTTCGAAGGAAAAGAAAATAGCTTGATTGTGTTTACACATTTTTTGTATTTACGATTTCAGTTTTTTAAATTAATATAGGAAAAATACTAAAAGTAATCTGAAAAATTTTTAACAGCGTTCTGATAAAAGATAAATTGCTCCAAGACATTTTCGCTCTATAATTTTTTTTTATAATTTTCTCTTTATTTTATTTCCTGCTCTCGCTTTCAATAGTTTGAAATATTAAAAAAAAATAAATTTAAGAAAAGCTTTTTCTTCTTTTATTAAACAAAGTTTTATATTTTCATTGCAGGTTTATTTGTGTTCGTTATAATATATTCATAAAGTTGAAATGAAGGAAAACCTTTTCGTTTTTAGTTTATATGAAAAGGAATTCATACAAATTCTTTATAGCTAAATAATATGATTATATGATCTTAAGTGCTCAAAATCAAACACATGGTCCTTTATTTAAAGTTTCAAACAAAAAATACAGGGTGTCCCAAGAGTCTACGTACGACTTCAAAAATTTATTACATAAAAAATAATAGGCCTACAGCAAAAATAATTACAACAGTACATAGAGTAACTTAAAAAGTTGTTTTCTACTGCCTTAGTAAACTTCAACATGAGGTCCTTTCGTAGCACGAAGAATATCAAGACGATATTCCAATTCAATCCACGAACTTTTTTCATGCTATCATCAATAGTTGCTACCGCTGTTGGGATCTTTTGCTTCAATTCCATGCGACTATTAACTTTTCTTCAGATTTCATCAAAAAGTTGTAACCACTGTTGACGTTAGTGTGCTGAAACGCACGTGGATGGATTTGGAATATTGACTTGATATTCTTCGTGCAACGAAAGGATCTCATGTACAAGTATACTAAGGTAGTAGAAAAAAGCTTTTTAAGTTACTCTATGAACTGTTGTAATTATTTTTGCTGTAGGACTATTATTTGTTTTGTAATAAATTTTGAAGTTGTACGGAGACTTTTGGATCCTGTAGATTTATATATAATTCTGAATCAAAGAATTTTAAATATTTTACAACATTAGGTATGTGAATGCATTGTTTACTTTATGTACTATCTTAATTTTGCACCGTGTGTTACACATTGTAATATTTTATGAAAATTATGAAATATTCATTAAAAGATGTTATACATGAATTGATTAATTGCTCTTCCAATGTTATAATATGTATTAAAAATTTTCAACAAATGTATTGGGAGTATCGAACTCTTAAAGTTTAACAAACATCCTTACTTTGTTTTAGATATATTTTCAGTACATAGACTAAATTTCTAATTTTTAAAGTTTTTTTTTTTTTTAGTTCTATATAAACATTCCAAACGGCTAATCATAAATATGCAATCCGTCCATAATACTGTTTAAATGCCAGAATTTTATTTTTGAAGAATGCATTTTGTATATTTTCTTTTCTTTGACTGTACCCGTAAGGCATGGTGACGTCACGGCGACGTCACTGGGAAGTCACACTGTGACTTTGTGGCCGTCGTCGTGACGTCAAGTGACGACGATGTGAAATCACTGTGACCTAAATGCGAGGTCGTTATGGCCGTTTTAAAGGCTTTCTGTGACCTCACAATGTGACTACGTTGTGAAGTCACCGTGCGACTTCAATGTGAAAATGTGACGAATCTGCATCGGATAGGGAGACGAGATTTTACCCGAATCTTATACGGATTGTTCGGACCAAAATTTTTTTATGGTTCAAGTTTGTGACGTTCGTGACGACACTGCACCGGGTCAGGTGACCAGATTTTACCCGAATCCAATCCAGAAACTTCGGATCGATCTTTTTGGATTTGTTTGGCTACAGAATAGATTTGGATTAGTTGTCGTGTGACCTGAATTTCGTGAACCCGATCTGACACGAGTCGAGTATAATGTTTTTACTGTAAGTCTTGTTCTGAATAGAATCTTGCATACGACCGAGTAACCAGATTTTATCAGAAATTGTGTTACGATACAATTTCTGATGTCGGCTCGGATCTAGAGTCATGCACGAATCCGGTTATATACTTCTTGAACATGATTGAATGTCTACTTGAACATGAATAATGGTTGACTGAAACTATATTTCGATTCAACCCGTATTCTTACCCTAACCCAACAACAACAACAACAACAAATCTGTAGGCCCACAACCCGACCGAACCTGATAAATGATTTCGCATAGATTCGGATAACAAGATTTCACCAAATACGGATAAGATCGACGATAAGGATTGGATCGGCAATCATTTTTATGGATGCAACTCTTATTCAAATTAAAACTTTGCATCTAATTGGGAAACCGGCTAATGTAGCCGTTAAGCAAGAAAGTTATAAATGTAAAAAACGCATACTAATATAAAAATAATAGATGAATCCATTAAAAATTATAATAAAATAAATATTTCAACAATATGAAATTCTATTGTACAAATAACAACTTTTTAAATTAACTTCTACTTCCATTTGTTTTATGTAACCACCAAAAATATTGACAATAATTAAAATTATGCTATTTTGCTGTTAATTATTGAAGTCCTTAAATGTGTATACTTTGCCATATTTCCACTCGCTCAGTGTCACGAAACTTTCTGACATATTTATGAACAAATTTTTAAACGCATGGCACTTGCATGCCTGATTATTAAAGCTATTTGGAATGATTAGCGTTTTTCATTTTTAGATAAATGTAATACTTAAGATCAATTTCGGTCACTTTTTACCCGTTTCTGACGCTGCGCGTCGGAAATTTGGTTCAAAACACCGACTTTGATAGTGTTTTCCGAGACATCATCTGCCGTTACCAAAAAATGGATAACGCCATTCGATTATATATATTCTGAATAAGAACACCTGCCAATTTCATGTATTTCCGAAAAAAATGAATTCAGAAATATGTCAGAAATTAGCTATTTTGGATTTCAGAATAACTTTAATGAAAATATAAGTATACATTTTAAAATAAGCATTCTGAAAAATTTATATTAGGAATCAATTTAAATAATAGATATACCTATTGTGCGATATTATTAAATAATAAACATTGTATCAAGCAGTAAAACAGCTTTCGTTGTAAACGAAATATAGAACTTAATATCATAAACGCCAAAAAAAATTATATATTTTTTTCTTTACAAATTATTTTATTTATAGTTTTTGATAGAATATTAAATGCAGAACTTAAATATCAAGTTTTACTGTAAAAACATTTGATAACACAACTGGAAAAATTACCTTAACTAAACAGTTATTTTATTATTTCATCAATATTTATTATTTTTGTGCACCTAATATTAACATATCTCGACAAATAAATTATTCAATGCATTAAATTGTCACATTTTTTTCAAATATACCAGAAAATTATTTCTCGAAACCTGCACTAGCAACGAAATTATCAAATTGCAAATCAAATATTAACAGTTTTAAAAATTGCAATGTTTTTAATTATAATGAATAACTTTGAAAATTGAACTAAGAAACGCAAAATATTAAATAAATTCCTCATTTTAAATAACACTTTACATTTAGAATACATACTATTAGTAAATACGTTAAGCTTTTTTCCAAACAGTCTATTTAAAAAAAATTAAACCATTAAAGATAAAATTTAATATAAGTGATTTTTTAAAAGAAAATTTAAACATCTTAACTTTTAAATAATGCACTATTAAATGCACTAGTACTAAACATGCACTATTAACAAAACTGCGAAGACATTAAAAGTTACCTGCTGATCTATAGGTAAAGGGGTTACGTTTGAAAGCTCCTTATCTGCTTCCCTTTCATTGAAAAATTAGACTGTAAATCCGCTACAATAATTTTCAAATTATTCCAGCAGAAGAGGTGTGTTCATAGATCTCAGAAGTCAAATATCACCCAGGGCTTCTGAACGCACCCGGCTAGACACAGGGAGAGGTTCAAATGGATGGTTTACTTTAAAATGGATATGGTTCACTTTAAAACGTTAATTTACTTACACAGTATAAATCTACAAACTTAAAAGAACGCAACACACACTAATCCGAACTTGAAATGAAAAAAAAATCGTCTGCATTCAATATGCGCGCGCAGTATTGTTTAAACGCAACAAAATAACAACTGGCAGGTGTTTCCAAGTTTACCGCAAATGATATAGAAAGAAAATAATTTAAATAAAGACATTTCAAAAGCTTTATAAGTTATATGGCTCAAAAATTAACTTCTAATGATGCTATAATATTATTTTTTATATGAGAGAGTTTTGTATTCTTAGAAATAAGCTGTGAAAATTTATATATTTATATATTTTTTAATCAAATGCATTTGCTTTAGACGTCAAAAGTAAAGATAAATTTGAAATAAAAATTTATTTATTAGGCTTTATAAAATAATTTCGATATAAATTTTAATACTATTCTACAAATAAATTTCATAAGTACGAATTTTTCATTTTTTACACTTTATCGAAAAAAGCAATATATTTAATAGAGGTGATGTCTTACTAAGCACTGGCCAGTTTTGGATAAATTGCTATAGGAATGACATATACTTTATAACATGTTTTTAATTCATTTTTGCTCGGAAATACATGAAAGTTGCTCCCGTTTTTATTCAGAAACTGTGTAATTGAAAAACCTTTTCCATTTTTTGGTAAAAGCAGAAGATCTTTCAGAAAAGAATGTCAAAGACGGCGTTTTGTACCGAATATCCGAAGTGACACGAATTGCTTATAATTCGATAAGTAATTTATTTATTAAAATATGAAAAACTCATTTTGATTCCAAATTGTTTCCATAATCAGTCCTGCACATTTTATGCCTTTGCGCTTAAAAATGAGTCAGAAATCATGTCAGAAAGCTTCGAGTTGTTGAGCAGGTCAGTTGAAAACCACCTTAATTATACCGTATAAGGAAAATCCTGAAAGCGTTGGACGGTCACCCCAACCAGACCATGTTGCTATTAAGCTCGCAAAAGTGGTACCCTTATTTTTTGACCAGAAAGCTGATGATTGGGTTGAGTGGCCTATCAAAATAATTAAAGATAGGAGATTTTTAAAGGAATATTTGTAGTATTACAAAATTAGAAAATGAGTCCCATGCGATAGTAGAAAAAAAATCTAAATGTTTGTATTTAAAATGCTAACAAACCTCTAAATTGCTAACAATTTTATTAGAATGAGAGATCTATTTCTGAATTACTTTCCGCCAACACTTTCATACGTCACTAAATTTCCATTTAAGGATTTTTACCTTTGTATTATATAGCATATTATGTTAAATTTCTTGAAAATGGTAATGAAAATTGTAAAAAAGTTATATGTCTCATATATGTAGACAGATATTTATTTATTATTTTATTTTGGAAATATTCAATTTATTTAAATAGTGTGTGACACTGTTTTTATTAATGATTTAGGTACATGATATAATTCAATTCTGTATTTTATGAGTTTTTTTTTCCAAATTCACTCTCCGATTACACCGTTAAGAGCCTACGGGAAGAAACGCTCAAGCTAATATTAAGTCTATGGGAAGGTTCTGGCATGATTTCTCGCTCGCATTTTAATATTTTTTAATTTTTTTTTTTTTTTTTTGCACAGGATAGCTGACACCGATCCCTAACGTTGTTAGTTTTTACTTTTTCAATTTTGGTTTCAGTTTTTTTATATAAAGGTACTTTCACTTTCAGAACCGGTTCCAACCGATTCTGAAATTGAAAATGTCCTCTTATAAAAAAACCGTAACTAAAGTCCAAAAAGTAAAAACTAACAACGATAGGGATCGGCCTCAGCTGTCCTATGCAAAAAAATCATTTAAAATATTACACTGTTAAAAATTTGCAGCAAACTGTCCAGTCATTTGACCGTTTTTGTATAAAATGGTTAAACAACCGTAATTTAAGTCTATTCCGATCATATTATTGCCTATATTATGGTCAGAATGGAGTTAAATTAAGGTTATGTAACCGTTTTCTATAAAAACGGTCAAATGACTGGACAGTTTGCTGCAAATTTTTAACAGTGTAAAATGCGAGCGAGAAATCGCGCAAGAACCTTCCCATAGACTTAACATTAGCTTGTGCGTTTTTTCGCGTGACTGATGTAGGCTCTAAAGTCACAGAGTGTTGGCATGTTGTTCATAGGTGTGACGTGACTTATGTGACTTGCAATGACGTCATTGCAACGTCACAAAAAATATTTAAAGCCGTCAAAATGTAATTTTCTTGATGCCATAAGATGTTCAAAACTTTATTTGTAGTTTTCTTTAGGTGTTCAAGACGTTCACATTTTAGCCACAGTGTGACGATGCAAAGTGGTGGCATTTTGGTCACAGATGTGACGCGACGTACGTGAGTCACAGTGATGTCACAATGATGTCACTGTGACTGTGCATGCTATGCGGGTATTATCACATACCTCTCAAAACTTCTATTTTTGTATACCACTATTTCCTAATAGAAGTAATCTCTTAATAAAATGACAAAAGGTTACTATTCAGAATAGTTGTATACAAAAAGCCAAAATATAAAAAAAATATTATCAGTATGAGAAAGGACATATATATATATATATATATATATATATATATATATATATATATATATATATATATATATATATATATATATATATACAGCGTGTCCACGTATAACCTGACCGACCTTTATTTTCGCAACCGTTGGTCCTAGATGCATACTTCCAATTACAAAAATGGTTTAAATAAGGTAAAGAATTACTTTTAACGTGATTTGGGTCAAGAAAAACATTTATTAAAAAAATACGAAAGTTAAATTTTTATACGGTCCCACGGTCCTATAAGTGACATTTAGTAAAAATTTACTGTGACATTAACAAGTACGACAAAGAAAGTCCCATTCATCTAACATTAAAATTGACCAAGTTCTGAAACTTTGAAATGCATGACTTATACCACTTTTTTGCATCTAAAAAGAGATGATTTCGGCCATGCTTTCAGGGGTCGTATATAAAGTACTTAAACTTATTTCAAGGTATCTGCGCTTTGAAATAAATCGTACAACTATTACGATTGAGTTAATTTTTATTAGTTAAGTTTCAGATTAATTAATTGTATTTTAACATATGTTTTATTTTGAAAGGATTTGACGTTATGATTTCTTTTAACAAAAATTATGTTATTTTCATAAGGTTTTATTTAACTTGCAACGATCGTCTTTCCAGTTTAAAATTGGTACTCGAAGTTTAACTCACTTTCAAATGTCCGATCGAAGTTAAATTTTACATACTGACTTAAATCCGATGGCAATGTAATATTATTATGATTTTCGACGCTTACTATCTTATACATACTTATATTAGAGGATAACACAAAAAAAATTCGGATAGATTATCGTCAACAAGTTTAAGAAAGAGTTTTAGATTAGATAACATAAACCTGCGATGGTTGTGCTTTTAAAATTTTAGAATTACGTTTTATGTATTTTTTAACGCTGAATAAAAAAAAAATTACCTTCACTTTTAACCATCATATTAAGATTTTTCGCAAATCGTAAATTTCAAGGTTAAAAAACAGCGAAAAATCTGATATTATAAAATAGATGTAAGACTTTTTTATTCAGTTTAATTTTATTTAATTCAATAGTTTATTCAAATTTTTGGCTTATACTGGGTTTCTTGCAGCTAAACAGCTCAGGGGTCCGATGAGGTTGGGAGGGGAGATCAATTTTAACTTTGAGCTTTTTAACTTTGAAATTTGAGATTTGAGAAAAATCCTAACATGATGGTTTAAAATGAAGGTCATTTTCGGATTCAGCACTAAAAAATGCATAAGAATCAATTTTCAAAAGATAAAAAAACATGGCACAATCCAAAATTTGAAAGACAGTGTAATCTAACAGCATTTTAAAATCTGTATCATTTTGTAAAGAATTGAGGCTGATGTTTTTCATCCTTTTATTTAACAAAAATTCTGTTATTTTTATCCTGTTATATGTACAGTACAAATTGTATATTTTGCATTAATATGTCAGAATGATTATAGATTTCACAATTATATTAGATTGCAATGTTAATATTTCTCTCAACTATTTTTTTGATATACCTAACGATTATTTATATTTCTACTACATTTGTGAATGACCCCTATTTCGCAGCAAAAAATATACTCCAACTTTAAACAGCTATTATTCGATCAATTTTAATGTTAGATGAATGGGACTTTTTTTGTCGTACTTGTTAGTGTCACAGTAAATTTTTACTAAATATCACTTATAGGACCGGGGGACCGTATAAAAATTTAACTTTCGTAATTTTTTAATACATGTTTTTCTTGATCCAAATCACATTAAAAGTAATTCTTTACCTTATTTAAACCATTTTTGTAATTGGAAGTATGCATTTAGGACCAACGGTTGCGAAAATAAAGGTCGGTCAGTTTATTCGTGGACACGCTGTATATATATATATATATTACAAAAAACAAACACACAAAGTTCTCGAACTAGATGATTATTTGCACATTTAGAGACAATATACGACACAAGATCATTTTCGTATTGAAAAGTATGCATAATAAAATAACTTTCGTATTGGAAATGACTTTGAACGTTTGTTTCTAAGGATTTTGTTTGTACAACATGTCTCCACCTCTTCATACTGTTTTCTGGATGAAAAACAATTTGATGTAAAATTGAAAATATAGCATAGTTAAAATTCCTTTAAATACATATGTTTTACATATATTCCTTTCACATTGTTTTCTGATATTGTACCCACTCGAAATGATTTCAAAGTATAATAGCTGTAAATTATTATTGCCAGGATATAATAGTGAGAAATTTGTACATATTATTCTTTTTTGTTTAAAAATAAATCAGAAACAAAATATGAGTTATTATGAATGCATTATTAAATATGAACTGTACATAATTATTATTGTTCATGCAGGTAACTACATGTAAGTATATCTATGTGTTTTTAATGTTAAATTTATGAATCAAAATTCTGTATAAAGGTTTTTCATACGCATTCTTTGGAACAATAAAGCGGAAATAAAGTAGACAAAAAAGTAATGTATCAGTACAAGAAATCCATTAAAGGTAATCTCAATAGTTGAAAAGAACTTTAGATATAAACTACAATAAAAAAATGAAGTACTTTGATATTCTGGATAAAAACAGTCTTTCTTTGAGGAATTCTTTAGAAGTTGTAAAGGAAATGTTCATCTTTAAAGGTAAGTCTGGAATGTAAAAAATAATATTTTTATATGTTTCCTGAGTTACCTAATATCTCTTGAAACACTTGTAGTCCTTCATCGCAACCAATAAAAAACAAATAAAAATCAGATAAAAAAACAAGATTTATGAGTTTTATTTTTTTATTTTTTTTCGCCGTCAAGGTATGTTTGCCAGTTTGATTTTTCTTTTAAAGCATATATAACTTTCTCTTTTTCTGTTCTTTATTTTCTTTGTATTACCTTTCCCTGTATGTTTTTTTGTTTTTGTATAACATACATTATGCTTTTTAGTGAAATTTCCTTTAAATAATATCAATCAGTCTATTGGATAGTAATCTTCTTATATTTCCTCATTTGATACAGATATTGCTTAAACATCATCTTGCACATGTGTGCTTTCATTTAGTTAAATTTTATTTCCAGGTATTTTATAAAATTAACAAGACATTACAATAATTACTTTTTTAGAATAATAAAAACACTAAAAATACATTTGAATTATTAACTACTGTAATAATTGATCTAATAATAGTTAATCAATTCAATCCAATAAAAAAATCGAATAGTATAATTCTCGATACAGGAGATATATTGAAAAAAATATACACATAAACAAAATTCTAGTGGTACATACCTTTTTCTTTAATTTTAAATAAATGTATTTGTAATCCTCAGTATTTTTAGACGTGCAACATCATCTATAATAATAAAATAAGGTTTCGCTCTGTATGTGTGTCTGTTGGTGATTGCTAGTAAAATGTAGCCCACCTAGAAGCCTGAAAATTTAGATTTAGGTAGTCAAATCCTCTCCTGATGCACACGAGCCTCAGAATTTTAATACTTGAATTGTTTACTAAAATATTAATTTAAATCCCCAAAGAACTCTCATAAAAAAATACGTTTTTCTTTTATTGGGTTGGTTGATTGCACAAAGTCTTAACAGAAGTAATTAAATAAACCAGAGTAGAGATGCATAGATAAGGACTTTTATGGAAATAGTGTCAATATGGATTGCAGTTACTGGCGTACAGCCATGCTAATGTAGTGCCACCTGCACACGATAAATTACACAGACCGCTGTGTGTTACCACCTGTTTGAAATATTTTCCATGTACGTTTTTCTTCATGATAATTAGCCGGGTTTAAGGGGTTTTTATGACATGACATATATTGTAATTATAGAGATTATTTATACAGAAAACTTTATTTAACAGATTATTTGGTAAATTTGTGGGAATGGCGAGAGTAAGGGTCTAATTACATTTAAGAATTTTAACATTTTTAGCTTAACCCGTAGCGTTTAATTACTGTTTTATATAGAGACTACCGCTATTTTAAATCTCAGCTAATAATGTTCCGAACTTCTCGAAACCAGTTCCATTCTTACTAAATTATCGTAAAAATCAGTATTCACAGCTTCAAGGTGTATTTCTAGAAAGCAGTTACCAGTATTTTCGAATAATAGACTAAGCCAAATTTCAAATGAAGTTCCTAGCTTAACCAAATGAATCAATCTTTAAAGATGTATAGTGGTATAGTAATCCTCCTAATTAGTTATTTGCTGAAGGGCACTTAAATATCCTCCCCCGACCTCTCCTGAAAGTTTTTTTTCTAAGTATGCCCTGTTTCCATATCTCAGCAACTATCTTTCCGAATTCAACGCAACTGATTCCAAATTTTATAATTAACTTAATCGTCGCCCTCTATAACATTAAACTAAATTTATGAGTAGTAGTTACTACTATTTCGGAATAATAGTTCAAGCCAAATTTGTAATTAAGTTCCTTGCATAAGCAAACGAACGAATTTTGAAAGATGCATAGTGGTCCTCCTAATTAGTCATTTGCAGAAGGGCACTTGAATAGAACATTCCCTACCTCCCCTGCCCGTCTTTCAAGGTTTTTTCTGTAACTGTGCTCCGTTTCCATATCTCAGCAACTATTTTTCCGATTTCAACCCAAGTGATTCCAAACATTATAATTAACTGAATAGTCAATCTTTATAACATTAAATTAAATTTATGAGTAGCGGTCACCACTATTTCCGAATAATAGTTAAAGCCAAATTTGTAATTGAGTCCCTAGCTTAACCAAACGAACGAATATTTAAAGATGCATAGTGGTCCTCCTAATTAGTCATTTTATGAAGGGTCTTGAACATCCCATCCCCCCTGCCCCTCCTTCAATGTGTTTCCTCTAACTAAATCCCGTTTCCATATCTCCGCAACTATAAATCCGATTTCAACGCAAGTGATTCTAAACATTATAATTAACTTAATAGCCACCCTCTATAACATTAAACTAAATTTATGAGTAGTGATTAGAACTATTTCTGATTAATAATTCAAGCCAAATTTGTAATTAAGTTCCTAGCTTAACCAAACGGACGAATGTTTAAAGATGCGTAGTGGTCCTCCTTATTTTCTGAAGGAAACTTGAACATCACCAACCCCCGGCACATCACTCAAAGTGATTTGATCTAACTGTACCTTATTTGAATAACTCGGCTAATAATGTTCCCATCTTCTCGAAACCAGCTCAATTTTGTAGTATGCCAACTATACAGTACCGTAGGCAGCGAGGACCTGTCTCAGAAGTTCGTTCGGAAAGAGATTTGTGTAGAACAGAATGCTCCCCTGGCAGTGGAAAGGGGAAATAAAAGATTTTCCGGAGCGTTCAAGCATGCCCGGTATACGGTGCTGAAGCCATCGTAGACTGTGGCCAGTGTTCCGTTTTTTAAGAAATTTAAGTTTATTACACGGATTCGGCAATGCCGGGCGTGTCAGCTGGTATTATAATAAAGTTTAATATTAGACTACACTTCAAATCTTAAGAAAACTCGGCACCCAAAGCAAATATATATATATATATATATAGACTTTAATAAGAAAATTGTATATTAGTATGTCAATGTTAAATAGAAATAATTTAATCGAAAAACAATTAAAAAATTATACTATTTTTTCGACAAAATTGAAAAAAAAAATCAATTTTAACCACTTATTTCAAAACCCTACTAGTATTTTTTTTTTCAGTTTTTTTTTTTTTTTTTTTTGTGCAGATTATCAATGATATTTTGAATAGAATTAAGGATAGTAATTTTTTTAATATCACTAGTTTTTGAGGAAAAACAAAATAACTAAATACAAGTGGAAAAAAAGCGGAAAAATGATAAGTTTTTCCAAATAAGATTTTTTTTAAAGTTATGAAAATATTAAAAATCGGATCCTTAAATCTCATACACATGATATGATGTTCAAGTAAAAAAAAAAAAAAAAAAAAAAAACGAACATTTTCATTCATATTTGAAAAGCCTTAGAATTTTAAAAACAAGAAAAATATGAAACACATGAACTGAGATAAATTAATTTAAAGATTTCAGTTACAAAGAGGTTGCCATGGTCATTTGGGTTATTTGGTATTTAAAGGGACAAAATGACAACAGATGTTTGTTTAATCAGCCGTATCTGTTGTTCTATAAGGAGTATTAGCCTGAAATTTTGTTAGGTTGTAGCCGTAAGTATGTGGTATGTAACAAGATAAAAATCGGAAAATCACAATTTTTACGAAATTTCAATGTTTGTAGGGTGCCGAGTCACCTTAAGGTAAAAAAATCCCATAAATCAACTTACATAAATCAAACAAGTATCGTATTTATAAGGAATTCTTTTGTTATCTTCAGGCATGAATTTCCAAAGCATAAACTATTATATACACATTCAAAAACATTCAATATGTTGTTTGAGGCATCTTTCGTAAGTGGCTCATAATATCAAAGACGCACGGAAATTAAGTTTACTTAAGGGGACAAGGAAGGTTTGTAATTACGAGAAATGAACGAAGTTTGGTCGTAGTTGGGAAGCCCGAAATAAATTTAGACTGATACATATTTTTGCATTTATTTATTTATGTTTTATAGAAATAAAACTTATTTGCAAATTGTAAAAAACTATTAACAAATGTTTCAATATTGTACGCGAAATTTAATCATGGAAAAATAGCATGGACATTTTGCCCCACGAGGCATCTTTGACGCCCTAGCTGTTATTTCTTCTTTATACTACTTATTATATTGTTTCTGGATTATACTTTAAGAAAGAAAAAAATAGATATCTTAAAAATTAATCATATGCACTTTTTTTTATAATTTGAAAAAACAAATCCATGTACACTTTATAGATTATTTCATTTTCTTTATAAAAAAAAAATATATATATATATACAAATGAGTTTTTTATTCAAAAATTGAACAATTTTTTTTCAAACTTTTGAAAAATAGTGTTTTGAGGTAATTGAGTTTTAAGTTTTACACGCCATGATTTTCTAGTACACACGGTTCAATATTTATGTCTCGTACGACCGTAAAATTTTATGGATTTTCTTATTGGACTAAATGAACAATATTATTAAAAAGTTCAGATATTATAAAATAATTTCCGAAATCCTTTTTCGTCATTTCATAACTTTTCATATCCCTTAAAATATCTTTACTGATCACGATGTTTAATATGAGCTATCGAAATTATCCTATACAATGGTTATTTCCGATGAAGTATTTTATAATAATACCGTACAAAATTTGCCCGTTATAATTTGCCAGAAATGTATTTTCTTTGCAAGGTAAAAGGGAACTCTAAAAATATATTTTTTTTAATCAATCAACGAAAATATATTAAGTAATTCTTTAAAGTTTAATTATCGGTTCTATTCTTTCTTATAATAAATTTCGTACAAAAAAATGAATAATAAAAATAAGACAAATATTACATAATTTATACAATGTATACTAACAGACAATTTGCAAATTCTCAAAAAACTGAAAAGTTGCATGGCCATGCGCGTGATTAAGATGAATAATTCAGTGAAAAATATAAGCGAATGTATTCAGAGAAACATTTAAGCTACCATTTCCAAAAGTAACTCATGCTGCATAAAAAAGTGCTAATATCGTATTAATGATAATACATCAAATACTATTATCTCAAATGACTACTGCCTTTACTCAAATTTTGCTAATTTTTGTAATAATTTTTATTGATGATGTTAATGTGTGTTTTAAAAGTAAATACGTATATGTATGTTTTGCATTTTTCGTTATTTTCTTTGCCAACTCAAAACATCTTCATAATGAAAATTTTGTAGAGACAATGTTTAGAATAATTTTTTTAGGATGAGAATTAAGAAAACCATTTAGAATATATTTTCTCTTATCTTTTACGGAGAGTTTTTGAGAATCTATAAAAATGGATAGATATTTATTGACTTACGTTTTTCAAGACTTAAAAAAACGCTCATATAGATAATTATTCCGCATTCTTGCAAATTCATAAGAAGAATACCATTTTTTCTGACATTCATCAATAATAGCATATACCAATTTTTTCTCACATTTATCAAAAATAGCATATACCATTTCTTCTGACATTCATCAATAATAACATGTATCATTTGATCTTTATAATAAAACATAATTAGTTTTAATCTTTAAATTAAAATCTGTGGTAGATTTCATGTTCCAATTACATTAGTTAATAAGATTGCATTAGTTAGCAAGAAAAAATATCTTAGAACATGATTCAATGTATCTTAAGAAAGCTTTTGTAATAGTTTAAATATTGTTGAATTTTTACCTATAAAAGGAAATTAAAAAGTAAAAAAGTAGAGAAAAATGTTAAGAATAACTCCATATACTACCAGGAATATATTTTAACCATAACATTTTAGTATGAATTACCGTTTCTTTACCTACTCTGTCATCAATCAGTAGAAATACTTCAAGACAAAGTTAGGAGTCACACATCACAATCTACTGTTCATTTCCTGAAAGAAAATGAACACGTTAGGTTATCAAGGCCATATCTTTACTGATATCCTTGCAAAGTCTTCAAATACATCACTCATAGTTCTTTAAGCTTATGGTCTTTTATAAAGGGCATTATCAAAACGCCGATTTACAAACCTTCTTGGTCTTTGGAGAGCTGTTGAAGATGAATATGAAAAAATGTATTTTTTTCGATACTACAAAAGACATTATTGTCATTAGAAATTTCGGCGTAAATATGAAGTTAAGTATAAGGTATATAAAACTGATTTTTTAAAACGCAATTCTGTTATGTAAAACTGTTCTCTAAAACACCGTGAGAATCGTAAAAAAAAAAGCTGCGTACAGACTCTGTAGAAATAGACTGAATGTAAAATTGAATTTACTGACAGACATTGAACCACGTATTGCACATCTAGTAGCAAAGAAGCAGCATCCTCCTGCCGATAACAATCAGTTATGGATAAATTTAACTTTTATTTATATTTTTAAAGTCATTATGAGTTGTCATTGTGAGTAACTTGTGTAATATACTTTATTTTTTGTAATTATTATTTTTTTTATAAATGTGATGCCCATTACTTTTATTACTATTACTAAACATTATACAATATTCTTCTTTAGTATCCAAAGTTGACATTTAGTCTTTAAAAGCATTGGCGTAATGAATACGCCACCCGTGTGTTTAAGTTATTACAAACAGTTCGTGTTATATTATTCTAATTAAATTATTTTGTTTTTAACAATTTCTTATTTATGAATATTTACTACTACAGGAAATTACATTAAACAAGGATATCATGAAAAGTTATATTCAGTTTTTAAAAACCGATGCGCAAAGAGTGTAGCACGCGTGTCGTTATGTTTCAACAAACCGGCCTTCTTTCTAAAGGTTAATAGGTATATTATTTTTTCCAACACTCACATTAATGTGTCTTCGCAAACACCACAAAAAACTTGTGTTCTTGAATGTAAGAACTATCACAAAAGTACACCTAACATACTTGTTTTTTGAGATAATCGTAATATAAGACGTACACGGAAATAAAATTTACCCCGGAAAAAAACAATACAAAAAAAAACACGTCTCACTTTTTTTTAATTAGCCATTTTCAAACACAGTGCCCCAACTTTCGAAATGAAAGCAATTATGAAGAAAATTTCAAACAAATTATATTTAGACTAGTAACATAATGATTACAAAATACGTTTTCATTCAGAAAATTTTTTGCGTTTACGAATGAGAATGACTTTATGAGTATGTCCGAAATCATACAAGTTGAACTTGAAAACAGGCAAAAATTAAACGCGAAAAGTACTTCCCTCCATCTTTTATTTCGTTTCGTATTTATGAATGAATGTTTTCTTTATATATGGCATAATTTTCCCCGGTGGTAGCATTTGGTTTTTTGCGATTTGAGTGTCAATCTGAGTAACAGCTAATTAAAAATTATTCTAAATTACATGCTTTTACAAAATCGCTTTGTTCAAATGTTTGAGACCCTAATTTCAGAATGTCGGATTCTTCCATCAGTACAAAGTAAGTTTTTAAACTTACATTTTATAATACTGAATTAATTTTTATAATATTACCTAAATGACATAATTTTTGAGTGATTTTTATCGTCCCCAGTACACCGAGACTAGAGATATTGATCTGTAATTGTTATAAACTTACATTTTATCATAATAATGAACTTATTTTTATAACATTGTCAAAATGACAATTTTTGACTGATTTTTATCGCCCCCAGTACACTGAGACTAGGGATTTTGATGTGTATTTTTTGAGCTGGTGGAATTATAAGTCTGAAAATTATGCTACAGTGACGTAAATATAGAAAAAAATAGATGTTTTATTAATTAAAACCCATGACAAAATAATTGCTTTCAATGAGTATATGAATAAATAGAATTTGAAAATTCTTGTGTATGTTAATAAAGATATCCGCCAAAAAACACACCAGCGAAAAATATATACTACTTAATCTTATGCATAAATTATGATTCAGGGGCTGTCTACACGCTATAAATTACCCCACTTTTCATTTTTTAGGATTTCGTTCATCTGGCGAAACAATATTCGTCTGACACCTCTGTCTGTTTGTGACAGAGATCGTTTTTGGAAACTGTATACATTAGAGATTTCAATTTTTGAATACTTATAGCTGTATACCTCTAATCATACGAAAAATCTTAAAATTTTGAAAAAAGTCTTATATTATTTTCATTAAATAAATTAATTTAATCACACTCGACCATTTTTTTATTTAGATTTTAAAGCAGGTACATAATTTCAGTCTTTTTCGCGTAGACTAGTTGGCTTAGTGATAGTACATTTACCTGCTACTCAAAAGGTTCCTGGTTCCAAGCTGGGTGTCGGAGTTTGAACATGTTCTCCGAAATATATTTAACTGTCGAATGAATTCAATTTTACAGAACTTTCGTAATTTGTTTGCTTAAAGTAACCGAAATATATGCCGTAATTATTGTTTCATATTTTTTTTTCCTTTTTAGCCGTTAAATTCTTGTAACTAAATATGCTTTTCGGATTTCCCAAAAGATGGCATTACTACTCGATTGCCTTTCAAGCAATAAAAATATTTCAATATGGCTTTGTTCAGCTAACGTTTCAGTTTATGGATATCATAACGACCAAAAGTTGTTGAAAAGTATTGCATCAATTATTTTTTGAATTCAAAAATTCTCCTTTGAAAAAATTTCGAAATTTTAAAATTTGTTTAAATTTCTGCTAGAAGGAAAATTAAACGAAATCCGACCTTGCTATCTTCGATCACACATACCCACTTGTTGAAAGATACCATCCGCTTTGGACACTTTATTTGAGTTCCTTGGATCAAAGCATATTTGAATAATAGATAATTTATAAACTTTCTGTGATCTTCACAGAGTTGTAAAAGAAAATATGTTAAGAGTTTTTTATTCATAAATTTAGATAAATAAAATTAAAATCTTAACTGAAAAAGTACCAAAAAAAAATGATATTTAATAGAAGTATTTTTACAGCTTTCCGATTACTTCCCACGATTTTTTTTTCTATTATGTAAACTATAATAGATGATGACGGTCTCTTTAAATTTAAATCACCGAAATGCTATAACTAGCTAACAAATGATATTAAATGACTTGTAAAAGCACATAGCCATATTTTCAATGACGCTAACTATTTTTATATAAAAATTATTGTAAGTCATAACTGATATTTTTTCATAAATTAAAACATGTATTTCAATAAAAACAGAATAAGGATTATGTTTGAGCTCGGCCATTGTATCCCATTCAAAAATAAATATTTCTGTCGGATGATTTTGATATAAGATGTACATTAAAGTTTGTGATGTGGATTTAACTTTAGCATCCTCAACGTTTGAATCCTACTAACTTTATAAAGATATAACAAGAACTGAAAATCATGCGCGAAGTATAGATTATTAAACACATTCCAACACTTCCAGAAACTTTAACGATACTTTACCGTTAAATAAGGTGAAATAAGATATTTAACTAAACCGTTTAGAAAACGTAGGAAACACATTTAAAAATACAATTTTCGCAATTATCTTCCATAGTGAAAATAGTAGCGGCGAATTATTTTGTGCAGTTCTGTATATATTATGTGTATTTGCATACATACTACAAAGCATGCTAAAATTTAGATCAGTTAGAAAATTCACTTTTAGCAATGTTCACCAAAAGAGGGAAATGCGCTCGAATTCTTTTGCACAATCCTTTATATTATCTAAATACTTTTGTACACTGTACATATTAAGCTAAATTTTAATTAAGGTAAAAAACAGATAAATAAACTTAAAATACCCTTCCAGCAATCGCCAACCATAAATGGCAATGTATCTTGTTCATTACGCAGCTTTGTATATGACTTTATTTATATACTACATACTTCTATTAGTATACTAAATTTATAGTTCAGCATGATAACGCATAACACAGTTAAAAACTAACCTTAAGCAATTCCTTTCAATAACACTTACGAATTTCATTGTTTAACCCTGTATATAATCAACAGAATTTATACATACCATGTACTTTTCAAAAATTTTATTAAACTCAAAAACACAAACCAACAATGAAAACGCAGTTCCAGCCATTATCGCTCATAGATCGTACTGTAACCGAATTATTTTGTGTGTGCCTGTAAATGAATGATACATGCAATTCAAACCATAATTTTCAGTAAGCAACTTACAGAGCACCTCAGTAATTCATTTTTTATTTCATTATGTGCGAAATGGTGTAACATCCTCGAAATGCACTTGAAACGATTTTTCCTATTGTTTTTAATGTAATTGAATATTTTTGACCGTTCTTGTAAACGAACTATAAATGATATACACTTCATTTTTACTGGCGATTTTATTATAGTAAATGTCAATAACATAATATAATTACAGGGTTATCCGAGTATATTTATGAGAGTTAGAGCACGGTCAGACAAACTGAAATCATTTACACTTTTGAGCTATGTTGGAATGTGTTAATAGGTGTTTTGAGGCAATGAACTTAAATAAAGTGTCTAAAATTGCTGGTACTATTTGAAAAATGAAAGTGGGTGTATTTTGCTATATGTGGACATCCACCGAGAAAACCATTATGCAAATCATTATAATAGATATTATTCCCAGTAAATTCATAACCATATCTCGTTAATACGATTTTTTGCAAAAAAATAGTAGAGATTGATAAATTGTTTTTCCTTGACTGCATTACTGACATAGAGGAGGGTCACATTCTCAAACCAATAAAAAATTTACTTTTGGAGCCTAATCCAAATATTTATATTGTTGTAAATAAAACTAAACACGGTTATCAAAGAAGCAAATGATATTTTTAAATAAAACATTATTTCATGTTCTCTGTATAAATGTTTATTGTACTCATAGTGTCAATAAACATTTTTTCTGTCATGTCTCTAAATCCGTATGAATTGCGAAATAAATATAGGTTATCTTCGTGTTTATATAAATATTTAAATTATATTTATATAAGTGTACACATGTTTTTAAAAAATTCGACATAAATGCTTACCAGGATATACAAATGTCTATCAGGAATCTAAAAAAAAGCTTTTTCCCACGAAATATTCTCAAGTATTCCCTCAAGAACAGACATTTTGAAACAAAACATATGCTTTTAACGAATGTTGATTTTCGAATATATTTTCAGAGATTATGTTTGTTTATGTGTGCATTTTTCTTCAGGTTGAAAAAGAATAAGCAAACTTGCTATATCCATATGTGTTTAACCGTTTACATTTATAAGATCTCGTAGAATAAATACATCTGATCCTTGAAAGGAATGTAAACATAAGGTTATATGCATATATTTATCATCTTTAAAATATTTTATGTTTTATATCACGTTACGGGGTAGATACTATTATTTGTTGCTCGACTACAATACCTGTGTACTTAGCTATGCTTATTGCTGTGTAGCTTAAACGTTTTGTATTTCAAGTAAGCTAAAAAAAAACTGCGATTATTAAGCAAATACATATTTGTACAAATGTATCATATTTAATTATTTATGTACTATACATTAAATTAAGAATGTTGAGTATAACTATGGAGCTAAAATAAATTGCTTCACACAAATGTATTTCAAAATAAATTAAAAATACATTGTGTTTATATATATATATATATATATATATATATATATATATATATAACTTTGCCGATATAGAAAATGACACCTTGCCGATAAAAAAAAAAAGAAAAAATGTTGTTCGATAGTCCCTAGCGATTGTACCGTACAAGAACTCGGTACAAGAACTAGGTTTATTGAAATATGATTATTTTAAGCAAGGCCTCGAGAATGAAGTGTGAAGTAACATTAGAACTTTTACAGTTACCGTTACAATTACAAAATTTCGAATATTTTAAATGACAAAACTATATTTCCCTCACAAAATGATTTTCACTGGCATTATTGTAGCGTTAAATCGGTACATGTAACACTAAAAAAAGACTAAAACAATCGCAAAAAAGCAGTGAGAACAAAATATGATCCTACAAAAGCAAGAGAATACAAATCTATTTACACGATTAACAAAATATTCAGATGTCTGGCTTCTCAAACTGTGATTCATTCCATGCAGAAAATTGTGGTAAACAAAAAGTTATCTCAGATACTCACGTTTAATGCTGTTTTCATAAATATTAAAGCTAAAGAATACTTATTTATGTCGATGGACAAGTGAGATTAATATCGAAAAACGTTTTGTGTATTTGCATTACATGTTAGAATTTTTTAATCATTTTTAAAGAATACAAGTAATTCGTAAAATCATATTCAGAAATATTATAGTATGCTTGTATCAATCATTTAGGTTGGAAAAAGAAGACTCACGTTTCTCTAGAGTATATTTGTTAATATACAAATGTATCGATACCTTTGAAATATTTAAGCCACTGAATGTAGAATTTTGATTATTCAGAATTAAAAATAACTCATAAAGAGAACTACAATATTTTAGGAAGTAACTATTTTTTTCATTATTTTTTCTTTTTTTAATGGCATTGCAATCACTGGGAAACATATTCAACTGTTGGTTCTCGATTTATTGAAGAACGGTAATCTTAAAAACATCTTGCCACGAGGGTCAAGATAAATTACTATCCTCCTAATTCCAACCGTTCACGCGCTACTGGCCAATTTCTTCCGTTCTTTCATACTTTATGGAGAAAATTATCCGATCCTACATTATCAATGGTAATACCACACTAGAAAATGCTTGCCATGAAAATTAAGAAAAATGCAGGAACAACAAGTCCGAATCAAACCGTTTAGGAGAAACTGGGCAATTTCTCCCGTACCTTCATACATAATGCAGAAAACATACCTGATTTCATCAATCTATAAGATCAGAGAGTCTATAAGATCATTAAAAAGTGCTTGTCATAAGAATTAAGACATGTAAAGGTACTATTTGCTCGCATCTAACCGTTCAGGAAATACGGGCCAATTTCTTCTGTGACGCCGTACATAAGGAAAGAAAAATAAACCCGCTTACGACAAAAGTGATATTATTGGACATTTCTTGACATAGGTATTAACTAACGGTTAACAAAGTAGCGAGAAACTAGATGCGGTTAGATTACACGAGCAAAATTAAAACGGGATCCAAGCTTTAGATGATATCTTCTTCCCCTTTTTTTCTTTTTTTTTTTCTTAAGCATTATGTCACGTAGGAAATTGACCTGTAACTCATGCACGGTTGAATTCAGGTGCTACGTTCCTGTAGTTTTCTGAACCGCTTGGGAATACTTTTCTAACAATACAACTCTTGACGTAATATAGTCTTAAGAGTTGAGTATGTTCTCTAGTCAATATGCATTTTCCTTTTCATATTTTAATAATGTTGCCCATTATAATAAAACAGAAACACATGTTTAAAAACTAAGCAAGACATTTTATACTGAGCAATGTTATTTTTTTTTTTTTTAGTAAACTCTTTTCAGTTGATGTAGAGAATTTTTTTTTTTAATTTTTCAGAATATAAGGATTTCAGTGTCTGAAAAAAAGACAAAAAACTCCTACATTAAATTTTTAAATTCTGCTATACAAAGGCATTACTTTATGTTACAGAAATCAGAAGAATAAAGTACATTCTCGGCTATTTGACAAAATATACAAAAACTTGTGTTAAAGTAACTTGTGTCAAAGTTTTATCGATCGTTTTTCTCAATCTCAAAGCAATTAATTATTGGAATTTCAATTAAATACATTTCACAATAATTCCCAACTAAGTACATTTTTGTATAATTACACAAAAATACGCCAATTATTTTTTATTAAATAGCATAGATTTACTTTCACATCGCAATTAACTTAAATGAAAAACAAAATTCCACATAGCATTGTCTGTGAGTTTATTGTTAAAAAGGTTAATAAAGCTTTGTAAAACTTGAATTAAACACTAATTATAATTATACAGCAATGCAAAAAAATAACACATTATATAATGAATGATATACAATAATTGTGATAACTAGTCTAACTTCCATATTTCAAATATAATTTTGAAGGTAAAGTAATATTTGTACTTAAGAATAACATTTTAAACGCAAAAATTGATTTAAAATGTGAATAATCTGAATGTTTTTAATGGTGCAACTTTGAAATACTAAATTAAAATAAAAATTGATCGGTTTATCGTTTCTTAATCCCCGAAGGCATTATTGAGATTATTGTGCTTTTTGTAACATTAATCTAAATGAATGTCTTGAAATATCATTATCAAGCATATGCAAAGAAATATTTAAATAAAAAAACTACTGAGAAGTATTTATTTTATTAAAGTTTTTTAACGCCTCATGCAATTAGATTATAAAATAATATCCAAAAACATTATAAGACTCTTTATAATCTGAACAATAATTTATCAAGAATTAATATGTTATTTCAAAACGGTTTGCGTTTGTTAATAAAAATTTTAATTTTAATTATTTTTTGTAGGTATTTTCTTAAAAGTTAATCCCGTAAACTCGCTCATTTATAATTGTACAGCAATCCAAGCATTTCTTTTTGAAAAAATATTTAAAATAGAATTGAATTTTAATCTCTTAATACCTCATATAAAACCGTTTGTTAATTTTGTTTCATATATATTTTCTAAATTAAATTAAATCTAAGTTAAACAATTATAAAAAAATAAGAATTAAAGGATTTAAATAACGTTTAAAAAATTGTCTTCTTATAAGTTTATATTAAACAATTCTACACAGCCAAAATATTTGAAACCTAAATTAGACATTTTGAATAGTGGCAATAGTCGCAAAATAGTGGCTTTAATTTCTAACATTTAGAGACAACATTTTTAGAATAGAGTATAACAAGGACAAATTTCTAAAAACCAATGATATCAAATTGCAATATGAAGTAAAATAAATCATTTGTGTGTAATTGTTAAAGATCGGTAATATTTAATTTATTTTGCTAAATTTTCGCTTTTTCAGTAAAGGAAATCCATTAGTTTTGATTAATAAATATTGCAATATTACTTTTTTGTCATATCTTATTAATTTTTCATTCTTTTTTTTCTAAAATGCATAACTTTTCTTAAATTGCTTAACTTAAACATTTGAGTTATATCAAATTTTAAAAAGCATTTGCATAAAAGTAATATATATATTTTACCTTAGTTGAATTTTTATTAATTTCTGTTATAATTGGTTTCTATGGAAATGTTCTACTGCACCTTTAATTAACGAGAATCTTGAAATTCATTGCAATTATAATTTTCCATAAAGAGATTAAAACAAAACTCAAGAATTTTTATAATTGTTGCTTGTTAATTTTTTTAAAGAAAATTTCCTTTTTTTATACTGCTTACACATTTATTATGCTTACAAAATGAGTACATTTATACGATTAGGTATTTATGAAAATGAAAAATGTTTGATTTCAAATTTGAAGAGTTTTAATTGCGTGTTTGTTTAATTTAACAAATTAAAACCCTCAATAAAATTTCTTCTGCGCTATTATATTATTTTTTAATACTTTATATCCATTTTTTTTTTCGAATTTTTAACAAATAAACTAAATTAACCAGACTAAAGGAAAGTAAAAATGCATATTCTTAAAGTGGTAAAAGTACACATAAAGGCTTATATTTACTTTTCTATGAACAAGGCCGGTGAGAGGGCGGGGGCACAGGGGACAACTGTCCAGGGTTTCGGGAGCAAAGGGGGCCCGCACTGGACGGAACAAATAAAGAAATTATGTATTTCTCCATATCTGAATTTACGCACTTTTTTATTTATTTATTTATTTTTTTAGAAAAAAATCTGAAAAAAAAACATTTCCTAGATGTTAGATGATTTTTAACAGTCATTGAAAACTTCGGCCATATCTCTTGTCCTGTATCGCGGGAACGAATTCTTCCTTCTTACAAATAACCAGGAACGGGGGAGGGATTTTCTGTTTTCCTAGAAAGGGCCAACCGCAGCCTATTACCTCGCTCAAAAGAGCCCCTGGATATGATTAATTTTTCACACCTGTTCTATAATCTCCTGGCAGTCGTTTTATCGGGAATAAGGTTTCAGTAATTCACGAAGGGCGATGAGGGGTACAATTATATTGGACACTAAGTTGAAATGTGTCCCGCTAAGACCAATTTGTATTATCTATATACAGGGGAGGGGAGGGGGCTAGATTGTTGAGGGGCGCCGGGCCGAAATTTCCTTTTCCGGGCTCGGCCCTAACCGTACAAAAAAATTCAGGCCCACCCCGTCCTGTACAAAACTGTTATTGACCCGGTCTGGTTTAAAAGCAAAATTGTAAATACAGTGAACTCTCGTTAAGACGGATAGTCAAGGGGAAGCGTTTTTTGTCCGTATTAACGAGAGTACATTATAACAGGAGTTCACAAATTTGACGTTTTACATTACAGTAAAAAGTACTTATTATGTACATAAATATTAAAATATAACTAAAAATTTGATTTCTCAGACCATTTTATGCTACTTTACTAAAAATACTAAAAAAAAAAAAAGAATGTACGAGAACAATTTCAAAATGAAAAAACAAATGTATATTTGAAACTCGAGATTACATTTAAGCATACTTACATTGTTACAGGTGCAAAATGTTAATACATGAAAGAAAACGGTAGAGAGTACTTAAAAGGCTATCCAAAATAAGAAGTAATCTTCATTTGTGTTTTCTTGGTAAGAGACCTTCTTTCGATATCATTCTCAAGTTTAGCCAAATGTTCAAATGTGCTCTCAGAAACATTTTCAGTTGATTGATAAAATTTCCTAATGGTCATCAGCATATCACGGACATCTTGCACCCGAATATCTTGCACTTTTGGAGGACAGATTTCTTCTTCCTTTTCACTATCGCTAGATGTTCCTGGATTTTCTTTTACTTCATCGATTATTTCCTGATCGGTCAATTTTTCAACAATTCTGACATCGTTATCAAAATTTGCAAAACAGTCAGCGTCTATTTCTGTCGGAATATCACATCCCAAAGATGCTGCATCATTAAGCAATGTCTGAAGTTCGTGGATATCATGAATAATCTCATCTGACGATTCTGAAGTTTCAGTTTCGTTCACAAAGTCTGCATGTCTGAAGCAATTTGAAATTGTAGTCTATGAAACAAGAGTCCAGGCTCGTTGAACCCACTCCATGCATTTTAACACATTGACATCAGAATTTGTCGATGTTTCAATTGAACTCATCAAATGTGTCAGGAGCATTCGACGATAGTGCACTTTTAAGGATTTTATGACGCCCTGGTCCATTGGTTACAAAACGCTGGTACAATTGGCAGGGAAAAAAAGAATTTTTATGGATTTCAGTTCAGGTATTTCTGTAGGATGAGCTGGGCAGTTATCTATAAATATCAGAACTTGTCTTTTTTCTTTAGAGAAACGCCTGTCTAACTCCTTTATATACTTTTCAAAGAATTGCATGGTCATCCATTACTTAGAATTGGCTTCATATTTTGTAGGATAACTTTTAACCCCCTTGAAACAGCGGGGATTTTTAGAATTTCCGATAACAAGGAGAGGCAGTTTCTCAGACCCATCCATGTTAGCCCCTACTAGAACAGTAACGCGTAATCTTGAATGTTTTCCACCTGTGCACTTTTCTCGTCTGAAGTGCAAACTTTGAGAAGGCTGAGCTTTATAAAAAAGTCCAGTTTCATCAATGTTGAATACATTTTTAGCATCGTAGCCCTTGAGAAGGCATGGCAAATTCGCTTTCCACTCTTTTATTTTTTCTTCTGGTACATTTCCAGCTTCACCGCTCACTGTTTTAAAAACTAGACCATGTCGATTCTTGAATCGCGTCAGCCATCCCTCACTTGCACTGAAGGAATCAATATTCAGCAATTTGGCCATTTTCAATGCCTTTGCTTTAAGAAGTGGACCATTAATTGCAATGTTCTCAGAACGCATTTGTTTAAACCATTTCAACAATGCAGCTTCCAGTTCTGGGTGGCCTGATCCTCGAATTTTCTTTCGAGAACCCATGACATCTCCCGATTCAAAAGTATCCATTATTGCTTTACGTTTCAACCATACTGAGTTCACAGTTGAACGTTTAAGTCCAAGCTCTTTCACCACATCGATTTGTTTAGATCCCTTTTCAAGTTTTTGGATGATTTTTACTTTATCCAATAAAGTTAATGCAGTTTTTTTACTCGAAGCTGCAGCCATTACAGAAACGCAAAAAGAAAATGTCGTATTGTTTAAAGCGAAGAATAAAGTGTGAAACTAGAAATTTTTTCTTCCCACATTAGGCACTGAATGAAACCGAACGTGAACTGAAACCCTTTCATTTCCCCCCCCCCTTTTTAGCCAATCAGCGCGCGCTATCAGAGAGCAAGCGGCGCCCGCACGGCTGTTCCGTGACGCCAAAGGCGAGGTTTCTACTCCTTTCATCTTAAAAATGGAATAGAAAAAAATTTGGGATTTCGTTGTCCTGACGAATATTTGTCCATCTTAACGAATGAACTCTTAAACTGTACGTATTAAACGATGTCTGTTACATGCACTTCCTATAGACCTTAACCAGGGATTTTGTTTTTGTACGTAATAACGAGAAATCCATCTTAAACGGGGCCGTCTTAACGGAAGTTCACTGTAGTTCGTAATTTTTTTTTTCGCCTGCCCTGGCCCGGTCCGGCTTGGCTGAATTTCTACAAAAAATGCCGATATTTCTGAAGCAACGTTACTCTATAATTAAAATTATTCAAAAAGCACACTTACTTATGCACAGATTTTATTTTCAGATTTTTTTCGAAATGGATAGAATACAAAGTATCACCAACATTAATGACCTTTTAGACAATTACGTGTATTGAATCTGTCCCTGTCTGTAAAATTATATCTTCAATATTATTTATATTGATATTAAAGTATCAATATTCATTTCAAAATTAAAATATCATAAAACTAGAACACAAGCATAGGTTAGGCTTACCTAAACGGTCCTCTTTCGGGAGATAAGATATCTTAAATTGTTCTGACTTTTCGAGAATAAATGTTCATGTTGTTCAAAAAATAATTGAATCTACACAATGTATACACACAAACAAATATATTGACGATCACGAACACAATATACATAACATTTTTCGCGCACATCATAAATATTACATCTTATATTCCGTATTGCATTTTCTAGTTCATTTCATATACATTCTAAGACAGATCTATTTTTTATCAACAGAAAAATATCGTCTGCGCGAGGCGCAAAAAAGAAACGATTAAATTAAAACCATGGAAGTAGCGATAAAACGCAACACACTCCCACCTTTGAGTTTCGAATTCAATGAAACTCAAACTTTACTTTGGGTTTATACAACCGACCATATCGGGATCGTTTTTCAGGTACAGTCACTACAGGAGAGTCACTAGCACCTTTATGGAAAATAGGTTCAGTAGATTCAGTATCTAAAAAGCAGTCTTTAACAGAATGTTGGATCATTGGCTTACTCGTAGCAGGGTCTAAATAACAGTTTTTACCAGTCAATTTTACCGTCGGTTTGGTAGGAGCAGGATCTAAAGGACATTCTTTATCATTCGACTGAACTGTAGAATGGAGTTCAGTACCTCTTTCATGGGTTACTTCTAGAGGAATCAATCTGAGAACAGGACGTATAAATTCGCCGCCTTTCATCTTTACCTTTACTAATCGTACATTTCCATCTTTTGAAGGATAAAGTTCAATAACTTTGGCAAGTGGCCATTCAAGTTTTTTAACATTCTCACTAGTCACAAGAACAACGTCACCAATCTGGACAGGTCTCTGATTTTTGTCAAATTTCGAGGATTGTTTTAAATATCACAAATATTCAGTGCGGAATCTTTTTCGTAAATCTTGTTTTAGTCGCTGTCTATAAGCATGTCTCTTATTAATAGACGATGAATCCAAAATGTCAAGATCAGGAATACCTGATTCTCTAATGTCTTGTAAAAACATAGAAGGAGTAAGTGGTATTAAATCATCAATTTCCTCTGAAACATAGGTCAAAGGCCGCTGATTAACAATGTTTTCAGTATCGCAAATAACAGTTTGCATTTCTTCTAAGTCCAAAGAGCTTCGTCCTAAGACTTTTCGAAGGATCCCTTTTATTACGCCTATCAAACGTTCCCACCATCCACCCCACCACGGCGCAGATGGAGGGTTAAATTTCCAAGTGATCTTCCGAGCTGTGCTGTACTGAGAAATAACATCCCAATCAATTTGCTTAAGCAAATTTTCAGTACCCGTGAAATTTTTACCGTTGTCAGAATATACTATCGAATTTCTACCTCTTCGTGCTATAAATCTTCTAAAAGCTTGCAAAAAGTTGTCAGTCGATAAGGATATGGCTATCTCTAAATGTATGGCTCTGTAGACAGCACATGTGAAAATAACTATCCAAGCTTTCTGACCACCTCGAAGAAGTAAAGGACCAGCGTAGTCAGTCCCTAGAACCTCGAATACTGCAGCTTCTTTTATACAATCTTCCGGAAGAGGTGCTTCTATAATCGGTTTAGGTCTTGAATTAAATCTTTTACAACGTACACAGTTTCTAATTACCTTTCTAACAGTCTTCCTGCATTTCAAAATCCAAAAGTCTTCTCTTAAATTACTCATCAATATCTGGGTACCAGCATGATTTAAACTAAGATGTCTTGTCCGAATAAGTATTTCCACAACTGGATGGATACAGGGTAACAGTATCGGAAATCGGAAATTTTTTTTATCTTCTCTCATCAGAATACGTGTCTTTACTTTAAGTAGTCCATTCGATTCTACATAACACTGAAGTGATTTTAAGCGTTTATCTTCAGTTCCGAAAAAGGATTCCTTTTGTACTATTTTTAACAAAGATATTTCAGCTCTATTTATTTCTTCTAGAGTTAAGAGTCCAGAAATCCGGTTGGCACGTTCCACTTTACAGTTAGTAAAAAATCTATAAATCCAAGCAATAGTTCTGATCAGTTTGTCGTACGACGAAATTCTGTTATAAATTTTTTCAGTTGATTCTTCATGATTTGTAGTGCTAACAACAGTTTTTCTCTTTTCGGAATATACTATGTTGAAATCAGGAACAACGTTGGATTTTGGCCATTCTTTTTCCGGTCTTCGCAACCATTCCGGGCACTCCCACCATTTCGATTTCACTAAAGTTTCTGCATTACAACGACGAGAAGGGAGGTCTGCTGCATTTAATGATCCAGGTATGTGATACCAATTATCAGGTTTTGTCAAAGATCGGATTTCTTTAACTCTATTGAAAACAAAAGGAGCCCAGTTTTCAGTTCCCTTGATCCAATATATAGCATTTGCTGAATCAGACCAGAAAAATTTCGGGATATCTTTCAACTGAAGATCGTGTATAACACTTTGTGCCAGTCTAGCTCCTATATTACAGGAAAGTAGTTCCAATCGAGGAATAGAAATGGTTTTCATTGGAACAACCCTGCACCTAGCCTGTACAAGCTGACAAGATATTGTATTTTCAGTCGCACTTCTTAAAAATATACATGTAGAATATGCATTCTTGCTTGCATCGCAGAATATGTGCAAAGAAAGATTTTCTGGCGCTTCATAATTGGAAATAATACATCGAGGGATTTCTATTTCCTTTAATTTAGAGACATCCTTCCGCCATTTTTAAAATTTCTTGGTAATAGATTCAGGCAATTCAGCATCCCACGAAACTTTCAATTTCCAACATTCTTGAAGGATAATCATTGGCCCCAAGGTGACAGGACACATGAAGCCAATGGGGTCGAAAATTCTATGAACAGCACTCAGGATTGCTCTTTTCGTTACAATAGTAGAATCTTCAAAACATTTTCGTAAATCTATTTTCAGAGTATCAGATTTTACATTCCACATCAGTCCCAAAACTGGAATATTCTTTTCTTCTAATAACGGGAAGTTTTCTGCTTCTGTTTTGTTGAGATTATACTCCCACCCTCGAAGATCAAATTTAGCATTTTGGAGAATAATTGTAGATTCTTCAATAAATTTTTCAAGCTCCTCATAGTTTTCAACACTAGTGACGCAGTCATCTACGTAAAAAGACTTTAACAACTTGTCTGATGTTTCTTTAAATCTAGAAGGCACATTCTTCAGATGATATCGGATAGTTGCACCAAGTAAATAAGACGAACATGTAAGACCGAAAACAACCCTTTTATGCTGGAAAATTTTGAACTTTTCGGGGTCACCTTCCTCACACCATAAGAACTTCAGAAATGGTCTATCTCGCTCATTTAAACCAATTTGTAGAAAGGCTCTTCGAATATATGCAATCACGCCTATTTTCTTCAATCGAAATTTATTTAATATAGTCGGAATGAGCTCTACGATATTAGGACCTTTCTCTAAACAATCATTGATCGATGTTGAATCTTTTTGTCTAGCTGAGCCATCAAAGACTGGTCTAACTCTGGTGGTAGAATTTTCTTTGATCACAGCTCTGTGTGGCAAGTAGTGTTCACTTTCGTCATTACATGAGTTTTTAACTTCTTCAATAACGCCTTCTTGTATCCATTCTTTTAATACATCTTCATACTCTTGTAATGTTTCAGTTTTCTTTAGTGATTCAACACAATTTCTTAATCGTCGTTCAGCGATTTTTCGACCAGTTGGTAAGGGAGGATGGTTTTCAATCCATGGGAGGCTCACTTCATACCTTCCTTCTGCATCTATTTTTATATTTTTATTAAAATGCTCTTCAGTTGCTTTTTCTATTTCTTGTCTGTTTCCGCTTTCGCCAGGATCGAGAATTCCAAGTGTGTCTAGCCGCCATAAATTTGAAATTTTTGCATCATTTACATGAAGTGACATGACGCTGTTTGTGCTATCGGATATGTTACGTAGGTCAGTTTTTCCCATCAAAGTCCAACCAAGACGTGTTTCCATCAATACTAAGCCAGAAATCAATTGTTTGATTTTTCCGGTGTACAATTTACCTGCTACATCAGCTCCTATAAGCCCATGAATTTCGTTAGGTGAAAACTCATATAGCAATTCAACCTGGTTATTCCAATCAGAGAGAAAGATTTTTTGTTTCTTAATTTCACTCATAAATGAGCCAAGAGGAATTTTAGGAATGTTCGAACAATTTTTTTCTTGATCTAATACTTCGACACAACAGCGATAATTATCAAAGAAGTCGCTCAGACTGATCAAATATTTCTTATGTGATAATACAGTCTCCGTGCCACCGAATAAACTATGTGTCAAATTATCTTCCCCAATGCATTCATATCCCATCTCGGCCAATGCAAAAGATGATAAATAAGATTTACTGCTACCTGAATCAATTAATATTCTTATGTATTTCATCTTATTATTACATCTAAGACGGACAATAAGCGTTTGTAAAAGTACGCGACGAGTACCTGTTTTATTGGATAAAGCAGTGTCTTTTTTACTTTCGATATTTGACTTTTCCATAATCGGGTTTTCATTATCATTTTTTGCTGGACACATTATTTTGAAATGTAATTTACCGCAATCACAGGGTGGTATTTTCGTTCTACAAAAACGTGATATGTGTTTTCTTATCTCTAAACATTTAAAACAAGCCCCTTTTTTCATTAATATTTGTTTTTTCTCTTCATGAGATAAACTATTACCATGTCTACATTCGTTACTTAAATGTGACTTCTTACAAAAAATACACGTTTCCCTTTTCATTTTTGATGAATTATGTAATTCCGTAGCCGTTGAAATATCTCTTTCTCGCCTATTTGACACTGTATAAATATTTTTGTTCACATTTTCTAAATTAAACCCACTTCTAGCCAAACGGACTTTTTCTTCGCTTTAGATTTCATGCTGCAAAAATTTCATCAAAGAATCTAACTTATTATTACTTTCGTCTTTTGAATTTAAAGTAATAGAATTTAAGTTTCTTTCCCAAATTCTCAATATTTCAACTGGTAAGCACGATTCAATCAATGGATAAAGAATTGCAAAATAATGTTCGCTTGAAACACCTAACATTTTTAATGATCTTAAATAGGTTTCAATTTTGTCGTATAATTTAAAAAGAGGAATTCTTGGACCTTTTCCTGTAGCATTATTCATCATTAAAGCGACCACTTCTCTTATATATACTTCGATTAACATATCAGTACGACCAAATCGAGCTTTTAAACATTCAATAACATTTTCATAACTATCACCAGTAGCGGGGTACGACTCGACTATTTCTCTTGCCCTAGAACCCTTTAACGTTGCTTGTAACAAGTACTGATATTTATCTTCTTTCGCGATTTCAGAATCGTTATGTATTTTTTCAAACTGAGCCCAAAAAGCTAACCACTCCTTAATATCTCCCCCAAATAATTTAAATTCTATCTTAGGAAGTTTAAACTTCCGTTTCGTGGTATTTTCAGTTTCGAAAACCTTTAAAATCTTTTGAACTTTCGTTTTTAACCTAATAAATTTCTCTTCATACACGCTAAAACCTTCGTATTCCTTATCATAATTTTCTTGAGAACATGTTTTATCGTTTAAAAGAAGATCTAACATTTCTTTTTCTTTTGGTTGTAGATCTGTCCATTTTTCACCTAATTGAGCATATAAAATCTCAATTTCTTCAATATCTTTATTTTCATCAGTTAATTTGTTCTCAAGTAAATTAGCAATTCGCGTAAAAGCGCTTCTTAATGGAGTACGCAATTTTTTAATCTGTTCCATTATCGTATTTTATTTTCTTAAATAATATAATATCCCGGTAGAGAGATGCCAAAATAATATTGAATCTGTCCCTGTCTGTAAAATTATATCTTCAATATTATTTATATTGATATTAAAGTATCAATATTCATTTCAAAATTAAAATATCATAAAACTAGAACACAAGAATAGGTTAGGCTTACCTAAACGGTCCTCTTTCGGGAGATAAGATATCTTAAATTGTTCTGACTTTTCGAGAATAAATGTTCATGTTGTTCAAAAAATAATTGAATCTACACAATGTAGACACACAAACAAATATATTGACGATCACGAACACAATATACATAACATTTTTCGCGCACATCATAAATATTACATCTTATATTCCGTATTACATTTTCTAGTTCATTTCATATACATTCTAAGACAGATCTATTTTTTATCAACAGAAAAATATCGTCTGCGCGAGGCGCAAAAAAGAAACGATTAAATTAAAACCATGGAAGTAGCGATAAAACGCAACAACGTGCATACACACTGATTAAAAAAAAACTGACCTAGACAATTACCTTTTAAAGAAAAGATTCCGTAAGAGAAGAAAAATCCGTTATTGAGAGGTTTCATTTTTAGCAGGCACATCGTTTGTTGTATATGTATTATATTCTTTTTGAATGGATCAAGACATTTATCCGTTTAAGATGGGTTTCCGTCATAGACAGGTTCGATTTCACACGTTTTACTGTACTTTAATTTTTTTGCCTAGAAATGCATGTGCTATTCTATAAAAATAATTTTAATTGTAGAATGATGGCCATTTAAAAATCTATGAAATTTTTGCAAAAATTGTTGTGCCGGGCCTCATTTCACTGATTTTTGCATGAACCTGAAAATTTTTGGCCCATGCAGACCTCTAGGAGGAATAAAGTCTAGACCCAGTTTGGCCCAGAAAAAAAGAAGTCTGTCCCGAGTCTGCTGAAAAAAGTTAGGACCAGTCCGAACCTGCCGAAAAATAATAGGCCCGGGTCCGTTCCGAGTCTCGTGAATGAAAATTTGACCGCGCCCGGGCGCAGGCCCATGCACACCTATTCCTGACAATTTCTAAGTAGTCTTCTGGCGTGGGAACTTAAATCATTGTTATTTGAATTGAAAAAGAAGAAAGAAAAACTCTGAAATCAGAAATACTATAGTATATTTTATTAAACTTTTAAAAAGTTAAATTATAACTTGAGATGCACTATGCGTAAGATGATATTTAAGATCGCATTCAAAATCTGCCCTCCAACCTTTAGAATTTCTGGGCTCTAGTCCTGTACCTACTAAATATATATGTCTAACGAAAATTAAAATCTTTGTGGTCATATTTGCTGCTTCCATAAAAATTGAAGCGTGATATAAAGTTGCTCTCAATTTTCCTGTAATTCACTTGACGAAGCGTTTTTTCTGACTTGGTTATAGATTTATTTTCTTGAAAACACGAACTGGGGTCCATAATCATAACTTGTGTCTCCACATAAAAAGAGGCAAATTCTTTTTTTTCTATCAAAAATTATATTAATGCTGAGGAATAAATTTCTTGCACAAAAACTCATTTAATTAATGGAAGGGGTATTTTAATGTGAGAGTGCAGAGAAGTGTCTGATATGTCCAAGCAACGTAGGCGGTTCTGGGGCCCGAGCTTACCTTTCTCACAATAAGTTGAAAAGGTCAACCCCGTTGTCTCATAAAGATCAATTTTGTAGAAAAACGAGCAATCTGACAGCTTTTTTCTTGTGTTTGATACAGAGTCAAATTTGTAAAAAAACAACAGACTTAAAACTTCTATTCAGAATAAGAAAAAAAGACACCTATTAATTTCTTGTGATAAAATGATACTTTGTTGAAAGTATTTCTCCCAGATCCAGGCCCACCTGCATGTCTAGTGGTTGGGGTGCTGTGTTGGGTTTGAATCCCAATCAGACAGGGATGTATAATGGATCGAATTCTACTTTAAACGGAGGTTCCGGATTGTTTAACCCACGTGTGCAAAAGGTGACCGTAGCACCTCTAACTATCTCCCAGATTTTGTGAAGATTACTTTCATAATTATACTTAAAGCTGCATATTTCCAAAGGTAATAAATAATCTTTCATCAAAACCTTTAATTTTCACCATTACTTGTACATCTTTTCCGATTTGTTGTTTGAACTGAGTAAATCGCCGTAGCGACTACCTCCCATATCCCCCATTCGCGTTGTGTGAGTGTGTGTGTGTGTGTGGGGGGGGGTCGGCAAACTCAGGGGCCCAGTAGTCAGTTATTACAGACCTTTGAGCCGAATAATAAAGTTTGTTAATTTCTTTAACTATCTAAAAAATATATTTTTAAATAACTTTTTAGTTGTTTTATTCAAATTTATTTTTTGTCAAATATCTTGGTCAATTTTTGAAACAGTGGGTATTGGTAATTATCATTTTTCTTTCTCGAATTGCGATGCTTTCTGCTGTTACTTCCTTAAACCAAAACAGATGGCCGCTTTCTTTCTTTTGCCACCATTCTTTTTAAATTCACCTGATAGAAACGATTTTGGAGGCTCTAAATTACCTTTAAAAAATAAATGATATTTTAGTGTTTTAGGGGGCCTCCTAAATGCGTGACAAATATGTGGGACCAAAGGTTCAAAACTTTAATGCTCCAACTTTTTTGTATTCAAATGTTTTAAAAAATGCTTAATAATTTCGTTTGGGGCCCCAATAAGCAAAGGCCCGTGTGATTGCACTTGCAGCCTATCCCTTTATGTTCAACCTGTTGTTTTTTTATAGGTTTCTCTTATATCTATAAATTACTAATCTAATTATATAAATTATATTTTGTAATTATTTAATCTACTAGCGGAGCTTCACTGGCCAGTTTTTCCCAAACGAACCTGGGTTTGGGGACACTACTGCCTTCGACAGTGTAGACATGTGCGGGCTATACCCGCTCCGATAACGAATCTTGAATTATTGCGATTTATTTTTTGATCCAGATTAAAAAAAAAAAAAAAAAATCAGCATCGTCGTTTACGTTGTTATAGGAATCAATTTCTTCCTATGATAGTGTCAAGTTGTTATTATTCCAACTTGAATTTAATCATGGAAGTAGCTAAATCTACCGAAGAGTTCGTAAGTTTCATAAAAAAAATCGCTGTAAAATGCGAAAAAAGGTAAAAAGTACACAAAAAATTCAAAAATCGTAGAGAGCAAAATTTACTATAATTGGCAACAAAAATTCAAACTGGATTCTTTTTACGAATGCCTAAAAATTGCTACAAAACGCTAAAAATCGCATAAAAAATTCGGAAAATATTCAAAAGTCACAGAGGACATATTTTTTATATTAAAAATACGCTAAACGATTAAAAACAGATTACTTCTACAGATGACAAAATATCGCCGCGAAACACGAAAAAAATTAACAAAAATCGGAAAAATATCACTAAAAATTCAAAAATCGTAGAGGACAAAATTTATTATATTCAGTTAAAAGAATATTCCTTTTACGAATGTGGAAAAATCCGCACGGAATGCATAAAATCGCATAGCAAATTCGTAAAAAAATAAAAATCACAGAATAGAAAGTTTTACTATATTGGGTTAAAAGATTGAAACCTGATTGCATTTATGAATGTCAAAAATTGTCTGGAAAGCGCGTAAAAGAGCTAAAAATCGCATCACAAATTCGCAAAAAATTCAAAAATCGTTCCGGACAAAATCTATTATACTGGGCAAAAAGATTAAAACCGGATTGCTTTTACGAATGTCAAAAAAATTGCGACAGATTCAACGCGAGAAGAAGCTAAAGTCTCAAAAACTTCGCGATAAATTCAAAAATAGCAAAATTCAGTAAATTGGGTTTTCAAATTTATTAGATTAAAGATTGATGGTGTTGTTATTACGGCCGATTGTCTACGCGAGGGATATACACCGAGGGGGATGTGTCAACCATGGGGTGACTTTAGAAGGGAATCTAACCCGCATTTACACAAGGTTACCCAAAGTCCGAAGAAAATCACGGAAAACTCCGAACTATGTGGCCGACGGGGGTTCAAACCAAGCATCTTCATTGTCTACTAGCTTTGAGCGCAGAAACTCTCATGTACTGGTAAGAGATTATAACCTATGTATCTGTTGTTATGTCACAAAGCTCGATTTTGGATGTTTTTATTAATTTTTTTTAATTCAACTTTTTATGCGATTTTCAGTGTTTTTTCGCATTTTGCTGTGATTTTCTGACATTAATAAAATTAATTTGGTTTCTTTAAATTGGTAACTTTTTGCCTATAGCAAATTTTGTCCACCGCGATTATTGAATTTTTATCGATTTTAATTCGATTTTTAGCGTTTTTTCGCGTTTTGTGGCGTCCGTCATTTGACATTCGTAAAATGAATTCTATGTCAAACTTTTAGACTAATATAGTAAAATTTGTCCTTCACGATTTTATTATCTTTAGCAATTTTTAATAAGATTTTCAACGCGATTTTTAGCGTTTTATCGCGTTCCGCTGTGATTTTTTGACATTCGGGAAAGATTTCCGGTTCAATGTTTTAGCCCAATATACTAAATTGTATCCTCTGCAAATTTTGAATTTTTAGTCATTTTTTTTTTTCTTCTTTTTTTCTTCTTCCTTTTTTTTGCGTTCTGCGTTTTCCACTTTAATACAAATAAATTTAAAATTAATCTAAAAATAAACTTAATCTTTTATCCCAATATCCTAAATTTGTCCTCTATTCAATAAAGTTTATTCGGAAAACGTACTGCGATTTATAAAATTTTCCTGAATTTTTTATGCGATTTTTAGATATTTTTTGCGTTTTGCGGCGAATTTTTGTCATTCATAAAAGGAATCCTGTTTTAATCTTATAGCTCACTATAGCAAATTTTGTCCTCTTCTATTTATTTTTTTTTTCAATTTTCAGTTTTTTTTTTGCGATTTGCTGCGATTTTTTCCAAATTAGTAAAAATATATTTCTTCTAGCTTAATATCGTTGAATGTTCCCTTTTTAATAGAGAGCCTGAACTCGTACAGCAGTTTTTAATTTTTTTGCGATTTTTAGAGCTTTTGCGGGTTTTGTATACGATTTTTTGATGGACCTGGGCAACACCGGGCGGGTCAGCAAGTATGGATGATAAAGACAGATGTTTGTGTGTCTGTGTGTCCATTCAGATTTTTCTGAAGCTACTGTAGCATTGAGAGTTACAAGATTTGAGGGGACATAAGGGGGTTATAAGGGGGGGTGGGCGAATTTTGTATGCGATTTTTTTTAACTTATAAAAGGAATCCGGTTTCAATCTTTTTTCTTAGTATAATATATTTTGCGTTCTCTGATTTTTGAATTTTTGCGAAATTTGTATGCAATTTTTAGCTTTTTTTGATTTTTATGGTATATTTTCGACTTTCGTAAAAAAAAAAAAAAAAAAAAAAAAAAAATAGTTTTCAGTCTTTTAGCCCAATTTACTAAATTTTGTTCTCTACGATTTTTTATGCGATGTTTGGACATTTTTTTCTGAAACGGAAAAATTGCCGCTAAATTTTGCTAGTGCTATTATTAAATTCAAGTTATAAGAATACAAAATCTGTAGCGATTTGAGCAAGGTGTTAAAAAATTTAATTTAATCTGGGTCGAAATAAAAAAACACGTTTGATTACAGGCCAGAGGGGGCGCAGCTCACAAGGGTATACGTTGCCAATGACCATTAATACTGACCATTAGAGCGAGCGAAGCTAAGTTGATATTGTTATAAATGAAACTCACATGGCAAATTCAATATAAATATTTCTCCAAAATCTAAAAGTAGAGGGACGGGGTTGCGAAAAAACATTTTTGGAGTGGGGGAGTTAAAAGTCAGAACACCTTCCTACGGCACTAGTTTGGGTAAATCTCTGATAAAATCTCGTGTATAACATAAAGTTATGAAAGGCGATTTTGTACAAGGAATGTCTAATTTAGTTAATTATCAAAAAATGAAATATCTATGCCTCAGGTGTATTTGTATCTGTCTTTGTCTATCCTTATCCAAATTTTCAAACGTTTACGTGCGATAGATTTAGCCTAGTCTCCTCAACTAACAAAGAAACAAACAGACAGACTGTCAGACAAAAACCTTTTTTCATTAATACAAATATTTTATTTTATTTTTTCAAAATACTTTTACTTGATGTAAATTTATTATATTTTATAAATATGAACATAACAAACATTTTACACTATTAACCCGTTCGACAAACGTCACTTAAGAAATTTTTAATGTTTTATCACCGATTATTCAGAAAAGAAATCTTGTCCAATTTAATTACAGAAATTCTTCGATTAAATAAGATAAAATTTTCTATTCAAATTTACTGGTACAAATAATCAAGGATTTTGAGAATCTTATACGTCAGCTATCGTGACTCTCTCGCGAAGTCATTCATGGCTCCTTAATAAGGTTGTATTGATTTTTATATGCCATTTATGAGTTTTGACATTAATATTCGAAAAAATTATATATACCTATGAATACAAATACAGCCAAAATTGTGTTTCAAAGCAATTTTTGAGATATGAAAATTATGAAAATTTGGTCATGAAGTAGCTATTGATTATAATCAAAGATGCATCACATTTATAGAAACAGGGACACATTTCTTAATTCTTTAACACCTCATAGAAATTAGCTGAAATTTTAATTTTGGTTTGCAAACGTGTAGGAGACATTGGGTTTGTCAAGCAGGTAAAATGTAAAATTTCAGAATACCTATACTTTTGAATAAATTATTTTATGGCAAGATTCGATCAAAGTTTTATAACCACCTTTTAAATTAATCATGTTTGTAAAGCGGAATTTGATTCAATTAAAGGGGTGGTGATGATTCAAATAAGCGACAATTGATATTCTGTTTTTAATTTTAAAAAAGGAAGCCTGATTTGAATATACATTGATTCGTGTGAACGGCGGATTTCCATTCCTTTTCTTCTAGGAGGTTCGTACTTTTGGTCTGGCAAGGGCACCAGTTAAACCTGTCACCGGTCCTGTGTATGAACATATCAACAAGTTTCGTGCACTCAGTCGGCCACATTTGCATGATTAAGCCCTTGCCTGTGGAATATACACGGTGGACATAAAAAAACTTTGCCGATATATCGAACTCTGGCGAACGGTCCGTTCAACCGATCGAGATGAGATTTCAGATATAGTTATTCACAGATATGAGCTCGGTATTCTGGGAAAGGAAACAAATTGGCGCTCACGGTTACGGTTATAGCTGCAGAAACTCGAAATTTTCAAATGGCAACGTCCATTTTTTTTCATCGCAAAATGTTCAGCGCATTCCCTAACGAGCTTCGGAACGGTACGTGTATCGCAACAAACGGACGCATTATGCACGCACAAAAACAGCTCTGCGAACGGCCGAAAATTGAAAAAAAAACTCTCGGCGCACGAAGGAAATTTGCATATGACAGAGGCAAAACAGATTGCCAGTGTAGAAAATGGATAAAAAGTGGGTTGGGAATGTTCGTTCTTCAGTCGGGAGCACGCACATGCCTGAAATGACGAAATGACTCTTCCAGCAACAGTTCGTGGTGAATAGGTAAAACTCAATTATCAAAATGGGATGAATGATGCCAAAACCTTGCGTGTTTACCGTCGAAACCATCGCCAATACGTGGTCCATGTAGCCCGCAAGCTCTTCGTGATTTAGTAAAGAAATTCGAAGAAACTGGCTGCACCTGTGATAGACCGCGATCCGGACGACCAACTGATCCTGAGGATACTGTTATGGAAGTGCATCACACAGTGACTACAGGACACATGCGAACTGCAAGAGGTTCATCTCGTGTATTAGATATACCAAAATCAACGGTCCTAAAGCTACTACGCTCTGTAATCCGCATGTTTCCTTACCGGTACCAGCGCGCCCAGATGTTGGAAGTTGGGGGAGTAATACAAAATTATTATTTTTTAAAAATAAAATCAAAAAATCAAATCAAAAAATGCAAATTGGAATAATTAATAACCGCCTTTCCCTTTTAAAATCCTGATTTTTAACTGTAAAGATTTATAAAGCCTCTCCAAGCTAAAAAGAGAAAAAAAAATGACGATTTTGAGCATACGTGAGGCCGGAATGGAATCAAGCAACGAACCAATCAAGCATTCTGGAGAAAATTTCTCAGTGTTGAATGAAAAAATTCTCCTAAAATTCAAAAATCGTTATACGAATTCCGAAAAAACTTTATTGAAAAGAAGATAAAATGTACTATATTGGGTTAAAAGAGTGGAACTTGATTCCTGTTACTAATGTGAAAAAATTGCAGCAATATTTAAAAAAAGCTAAAAGTCGCATATAAAATTAAATTAAAAGAATCCTTTAAAAAATTTCAAAATCGGACTTCGAGGTGAAAACTACATACATAGAGGTACCTTTCTACCAAGTATTGTAGCTCTGCGTGCAGCGGTATTTTCAGAACACAACTGTCAAACACACACACACAGACACACAAACTTCCTTCTTTATTATAGTAAGAGATAATATTTAAAAAAATAATAATTTCAAGACATTTCGCAAGGAAATAAAATTATATAACATCAATGCCATAAAAAGTGAATATTTAAATGATTATGTAAATTATTCTTCCTAAACAATATTTCATTTTGAAATTTGCATTTTAATTCATTTCGAAAATATAATTCAACTCAAAATAATATAATGCAAATTTTATTTTACACATTTTCATATATAATACTAATTTACATTATATTTGAGATAAATGATGTATATGTAACGAGTTAAAATTCAGAAATTCAAATTTACACTTTCCATTGTAAAAGTGTTGCAGTAATTCATGTACATCTATTTAGTTATGCTACATAATATAATTGCTATGAAAATCATCACTATATGGATATGTAATTCAATACGATACGTAATTATTTAGCTTATGCAATAGAAAAGATCAAAATGAATTTCAAAATTTCGTTGCATCAGCCTTTGAATCCAGAAATTACACGGCGAAATTTAACGATTAGATTGTGGTGGGAGAAGGTAACTGTTGAGGTGTGAAAACTAAAAATTTTAAAGCTTATATTAAAATGAAAAATTAAATTTTTAATAGCTTACATTAAAATTTGATTATTTAAGAATATTTTAAAAGAAAATTCTCGCAAAAAATCGCTAAGGGAAGATATGAAAATAGTTTGAGTTCTTTTTATTTGATTATGGGATTATTTTATGTTAGTATGTCACAACATAAGAAGAAATATATTTTATTTTTATTTTATAACAATATTTTCTCATTATATCTTATTTAAATTAACATTTTTCTATACAAAATTTTAAAAAGTGATCTATAATTTGAACACTGTGATCAATGCAAAATTTTAAAGACTATCAAATTTCACACGCTATAAAATTATTCATTACCATCTTTTCAAGAATAGGAAATATATGATTAAATTGTATCAGGATATACACCATAATTCGGTTCAGACTTATAAAAATCTAATTTTCTCCCGTTGTTTTTACCAATTCTTGTAATTGTAAATTTCAAGGATTTATAAGCTAGAGCAATTAGTATTACAGAATTTTGCAAATATTTTTTTGGGGGGGAATATTTTACATCAACAATAACAATAACAACAAAAGAATCTTACAATATTTCTATTTTATCATGAGAAAATTCTGTTAAGGCTACTGAAGATTTTCTCTCATTTAAGTTTTTCTCACAAACGCATAGTAGTATGATGTATAATAATAATTTGCATCTAATAAGCTTCAATAGGAGAAGTTTCTAACTTGAGTAAATAATTTCCTTTCAAAGTCTTTGTGAATATATTTCAATTACTCAAGACTAACTAGATTTTGTTTTAGGAGAAAAAGAAAACAAACTGCCTGTAGTTGTATGCTCATGAAAATGTATATTTTATGGTAACACAAATAATCTAATAAAATACTCCAAACATCTGAAAACGCATACAAAAATAATAAAAGTTTGTCATAGCCGTGTTCATATGTATTTATTGTATAGATCAGAAAAATGATAAAGTGGTTTGTATTCATGAGATGAGTTTAGTCATGAAATAAAGAAAAATAATTGTTCTAGGCAAATAACATGCATCGTTTCTATAAATGCAAAATGTTCATTGTTTATGTGTGATGTTAAATGTTCTCTGAATAAAATGTATTTTTATCGAAAAATTGCAATCGGATTATATTACTAATTTTAAAGACCTCATTAGAAAAATAAAAAAAATGTCTAAATTCAGCGTTTAGTTACTTTTTGCTGAAATTCAGGGTTAATAATTTTTTTAAAACGTCTTCTGTACACCAAAATATGATTTATAATAAGTAAACTGATTAAAAAAATTCCAAATATTCTTAATAATTAATATTTCAGCATTAATGGTCAGTTCATGACACAGTTGTATATTTGAATAAATATTCGTGGTAGAATTGATGAAAAATTACTAGGCGATTTTTAACATTTGATTAGGCATTACTCATAATCATATCATAATTTCAAATATTATTCATCAATATACATTATACTAAATACATACCATGAAATAAAAATTGCTATTATTAAAATTTCATAAAAAGCAAAATTTTCACATGAAACAAGTCTTAAATTATCTGGAATGTCTTATAGAGTCTTAAGTTTAAAAATTTTTAATTGTTATAACGAATTATGCTTCGAAACTGATATACGAAAAATAACTGGAATTAATTTCTGGTTTTTATGAGAAAGAAGTTGCATATCGCGTGATATTAATTTGACACCAATATTTTCTTTAAAATTAAAATACTTTTAATGAATTGTTTTAAAGTGTTTACATTTTTAACGCAATTAACTTTGATATACTTATATTTTCTGAAATTTGGATATGTCTAGAAAACAATATATGTATATACAAGTTAATGAGTACGTGTGAGATAGACGGAAGCAAAAATTAAGAATTCCCTATCAAAATATAATGAAACTAGTGTAAATGCCCGTCCTAGGACGGTGGGTACAAATTGGGGTTTTCAGTTAAAATTTTAAATAATTGATAAAAATATTCATATACTGTTTATCGACAATAGGGAAAACTGACCTGAACCGTTAAGGTAATATTAGGTAATATAGAGGGTTAATGGTAAATTTTACTGTTAATGGTAGTTATGTTAATGGTAAATTTTACGAAACGTAATTTTTTTCTTTATCTTTGTTTTTCAACTCAAAATTTCTAAATATTTTCTGAATAATTAAAATCCCAATCCTAATAACGATCTCAATAATTAATTAAGGTCTCAATAATTAATTATGTTAAGTAAATTATAGGTATTAATTTTCGCTCTCAATAATACGAAAACGATCTTTTAGTTTCTTCATAATCTAAAGGAATGCATTAATTTTTACACAAAGCCAAATATTTTCCTTTCAAAATTAATAATAAAAATAATTTAAATCATTAAAAAAAGTTGATCTTGTAATAATTCAATACATCCTGAATGTACATACCTTATGTTAATGGTAAATTTTACGAAACGTAATCTTTTCCCTTATTTTGGTTTTTCAACTCAAAATGTCCAAATATTTTTCTGAATAATTAAAATTTTAATCCTAATAATGAACTCAATAATTAATTAAGGTCTCAATAATTAACTATGGTTAGTAAATTATAGGTATTAATTTTCGCTCTCAATAATACGAAAACGATCTTTTAGCTTCTTCATAATCTAAAAGAATGCATTATTTTTTACACAAAGTCAAATATTTCCCTTTCAAAATTAATAATAAAAATAATTTAAATCATTAAAAAAAGTTGATCTTGTAATAATTCAACACATCCTGAATGTACATACCTTATGTTAATGGCAAATTTTACGAAACGTAATCTTTTTCCTTATTTTGGTTTTTCAACTCAAAATTTCCAAATATTTTTCTGAATAATTAAAATTTTAATCCTAATAATGATCTCAATAATTAATTAAGGTCTCAATAATTAACTATGGTTAGTAAATTATAGGTATTAATTTTCGCTCTCAATAATACGAAAACGATCTTTTAGCTTCTTCATAATCTAAAATAATGCATTAATTTTTACACAAAGTCAAATATTTCCCTATCAAAATTAATAATAAAAATAATTTAAATCATTAAAAAAAGTTGATCTTGTAATAAATAAATACATCCTGAATTTTCTTATTCTAAAAATATGCTTAAGTACATTTTATATTATTTTACAACTTTATTATTATGTAAATTATAATAAAGTTGTATTATTAATTTATTTTTTTTCTAACAGAAACGTATAATTTGTATTTATTGTCAGAAGATGGCGCCAGAATAGTATTTACAAACGAAATTTAAAATGCTGGTAGATGCATCGCAAAGACTCGAAAGGTATCATCGCTATTTCTGAAAAAGTGATTTCAGGAATAAAATGCTTACAGAAATAAATTTTAGAAAATCCTTTAAATATTTAAAGACTTTAAAATGCTTTTACAAATATTTTAAGAGCATAATTGGATATTTTAATGAAACGTTCAAAGAGTCATTCCTTTTTTTTTTTTTTCTAGATATGGGATTTGTGTTTTTGAATGGCAACATTATTCGTTTATTTACATCAGGTAATCGGATGTTTAATCTGTTATTTTTAATTTAAAACTTAAAACATTATAACTGGATATGATATACATGTTTTATACGAAAATATGCTGAACAGACGTTATTTCAAGTAGAAGATATTATCATTTAGTGTTATTATGTGTTAGCATATATTTTTCAGTAAGCCTAACATGGCGTTTAACTACGGTCGACTCGCAGATCAGAGTGGTACAGCCCGGTACCGTTACAGACACTTTCTCGCCTTTGGATTTTATTATAAGTAAGATACTAGTTTATTTCTAATCAAAAACAACTGTAGAACATACATTTCTTCTCATGAAAACTATTAAATTTCTTTATATGAAAAGAAAACAAAATTCATGAAATGCATGTTTTTACAATGTATTGCACTATTATATATATATATATATATATATATATATATATATATATATATATATATATATATATATTATTTCATCACAATGTTATATTTCGCAGGGGTTTGCAATTCTCTATTTCTCTATATATCTATATTCACTTTACGTACATGACATAATACATATAATTTAATTCTTGCTCTCAATATTGATGGAAAATAGATTTATTTAAATAGTTTCATAATAACTAATCACTTTTATAGTTTCAAAAAGCGTCATCTTTCTACAAAAAAGCATTAATATTTCTGTCATTAACATAATAAAATATTGTTACCAAGTAATACAAAACGGTTATTTATTCACATTGTTCGCTCTATTTAAAAAGAATCTGTTATTGTTTCAGAAAAGAAATGTATATTTCTTATTACAGAGAAAATATTAAAAATTATTGAGGGTGTTAAATAAAGAGTATATTTCTCAGAGAAAATATAAGTAACTTTTAAGCAGCAAAGAAACATTAATGTTTCGAAGTGTTCTACAGCCACTCTAAAAGCGGAAGGGAAAAATAATAAAAAGCGCAATGTAATTTTAGTTCTATTATAGAAGGATTTTCTATACGCAGATAGAATGAGAAATGATGTATCTTTTAAGCATATAAACAATGGTAATGGAAAAGAAAATAGATTTCCTGTTTTATATCAACATAATCGTTTGTAATTCGGCGATATTGATTCTAAATTCAGTTGGGTTGTTATTTGATTCTAAAATATAGGAATAAAATATCAAAGATAGTATGACAGACAAAACTAGTATAGGATTATGGTATTTCAACGAAAAAAATAAAGACACTGAAGTAAATATATGCCTAAATATTTTATTGATGAATGCTCTCCTGTGTTTCATGTTTTATAAATAATACAAATAAGCTTTCATCAAAATAAATTTGAATAACATTAAATTGCATTAGATACGTTAATTGATAACCTGTAAAGCTAAAAGTTTATCAATTATCTCTTGTAGAGCGATTATTGAGCACACTGTGTAGTGTAAATAATTTAGAGCTGTCATTAACAACATGTTTAATAAAATTATAACATCATAAAGTGATATCACACGTTATGTATTTCGTATTTAAAAAAAAAGGAAAAAAAAAACAGTAAATGAAATTAATTCCGAACAAAGCAATTTTCTGATGAGTTCATTATGAATTAATGTGGAGATAAAACAATGTTTCAATATCTCACTTAAAAACTACACACACATACACAAAATAAATAAATAAATAAATAAATAAATAATAAAATATATAATACATCAAATTTCTTAAAAGATTTTCCGAAAGTTAGTATAACTAAGGATAACTATTTGGTTTGTTTTAAAAGGATATTTATTGTTATTTGTTTGCGAAAAATTATTCAGTAATTTAATACTCGATATTATTAATATTCCTATTTCATTCAGATGAATAAAAAATGACACTATCTTATAAACTTTAAAGCAATATTATGTTTGGAATTTGGTAAACAAGTGATACAAAACTTACCAAAATGTTATTACATACGATTCAATGGCCCATATACTATTTAAATAAATATTTTTCATTTGAATACAAAAGACTTTTGTAATCAAAATGTTTCGAATGTTTGAAATCGGCTTTAATTTGTCTGATTGAACTCAATTATTCTAATTAATTAATTAGTTAGGTGCCCATAAATCAGCAATGCATCAATTTTTAAATGCATGGAGCTTTCTCGGAATTTAATTAAGAGGAAACTCATTTTCCTCATTCACAAGAGCTTCAAGTGAAAATAAATTTTTGTCTTTCTGAACTTTCCATTATATTTAGTTCAATTAAAGGAATTTTATAATATTTGAGACTTAAATGTATTTACGAAAAGTACATAAACGAATTATCTAATGCTTTTCATCCCATCAAGAACATAACTAATTCAAATTATTTTGTTGGTTTTGTACCTACTGTTAGTATTATTACATCGTATTTTCTGGGAACTAGGGCAAGGATATAATTTTCGCTTCCGAAATATGCACTATCTGTAATTTTCAGGGGGGATGCCTTTTTTGCACGCACATTGCACTGTAAAAACGACATTTTCAAAACTGAGCAAGATATACTCAAATCTGACAACGCCGCAAAGTCAAAATGGCTCGAATCAAAATTACTCAAGTTTGAAACATGTATATACTCATTTCTGAAAACATGCACATACTCAAGAATAAAACATCAAGTGCTCATATTTGAGTATATCCATGTTTCAAAAATGAGCATGAACTGACTTTTATGTGTTCATTTTTGAGTGTTTCCATGTTTCAAAAATGAGTATGAACTGACCTCTATGTGCTTAGTTTTGAGTATGTCACAAGAAATCAATTTTTGAATTTTTTGGGGGGGGACTCCCCTAAAAGTTGCCAATTGGCTGAAAAATGAGATTGGCAAAGTTTCAGCTCATTTGGATAATGTTAACCCGTGCCTCATTGAGGTCAAAGTTTTGAAAGAACGTGATTTTTCGCAAAAAAATAAAGTTTTTCCTTCATAAAATGAATACAAAAGAACCTAGAAACCTAATTCTGGTCTCATTTCATAAAAAAATGTGTTTGCATTGAAGAACCAAACATTTTTTTTTGTAAAAAATCTTAGTTTAACAAATATATAGCATTTTTTAGGACCAAACATGATCCAAATTCTCAAAATTGACTTTTTATAAAAATGTGAAAAAACATTGTAACATTCCATTTCATTTGCTTTTAGATTCTGAATTCTTTATTTTTTCATTATTGTACATAAAAAAAAGGGTTCCGTTAAAAAAAAAAATCCAAAGTAAATGATAAAAATCGAAATCTAAACTGAATGATTTATAAGAAATAAAGAGCAAAGTATAAAAATGAGAACAAATAATGGTCAAATACATTTCATTATTAAAGTTTTGTTATAAAAAACGAGTGGTTATAAAGGAAATAAAATATTATCACTTACAATTATCATAATAATGTGGTAATGGCTTCGATAATGTGGCTTTTGAAGAGTCTGGAAAAAAATTTCTGCATTCAGATACCACTTGTAACAGAAACTGCTTTTGCTCCTCGTCTTTCGTTAAACATGAATTGAAGTCTTGGATTAATTTTATTCCCCTTTCAGCTGCGTCATTGACAACCTTAAAACCATTCACTATTTTTTTTTGCTTTCAAATAATGTTTATCTTCACATCATACATCGGGATCAGAATTTAAAAATTGTATATTAATCTCAAATCTTCTAAAAAAATTTACAGTTTGAGATGAAACAAAAAAATCGACTTCCTTGTCCAATAAATATTCCACTTCATTGAAATCTATTGTGGCTCTTACATCCTTATCATCATCATCATTTTCTTCTTCAAATGAAATTAATTTTTTAGCCATACTTATTTTGACTGTTTTTTCCAAAGTTTCATCGAAAAATGAAAATGCAACTTGCTCCGAGTTAAGATACCATAAGTGTTTTATCATTTTAGAAAGCGCTTTGTCTGCAACCTGTTTATGAATTTCCTGTAGGCAACAAATGATTTTAATAATTGCAGGTCTTGATTGGGAGCCAAAGTCGGAGTGGGAGCATTGAACCACACTTTTACATATATATTGATGATAAACAAACAAATGTCTCTAATACCTTCTTCTTCTAAATATGTTAATGATAATTGATCCCTGAAAAGATATATTTTGAGAGAGTAAATGGCCTTAGCCATCCATCTGGCGTGATAAATAGCACCAGGTGCTCTGAAAAAATTGTCTTTTGGTGGAAGACGTCCTATAAAAATTAAACAAAGTTGGATAAATTCTTTATAGTCATCCCTGGGGTGTTTATGGTTTAAATGTTCGATCAGAAAACTTGAAATTTCGTCCAAATTTAGTATTTTATATCTGATACCTTCATCTTCAATAGCAGTTTTATATTTTGTCTTATCCAGCTTAGACCACCCAGTTTGAAATTTTTTAAAGATATCTGGCTGAGGGGCAGTGGTTGTGCCCATTTTACAATCAAAAATTGCTCTGAGTATAATTTCTAGAATATGGTGGCGACATGGTAAATAGAGAAGATTTTCTTCTAATAATTGCTGTAGCAAAATGCAGGTTCCCTTGAGGCGACCTGTGTTTACCGCAGTGGTGTCAAAACACATTGCCTGGATTTTACCAACTGCCCCCCACTCTTTAATTGCTGAAAATACAGATTTTGCCTTTGTTATTCCCATACTATTTTCAAGCTGGGGAACACCTATCAACTGCTCTTCATCCCCACAGCTAATTAATACCGCTACCCTTTCTACATTTTCTTTATTCAAAATATATGGAAGCAGTTTTCCATCCCAGTGGACAACAGCTCCCTCTAAATCGGAATTTTTAAATCTGTTTTTTATGAGCTCAGTTCTTTGTTTTTGAAATTGTTGTCTACGGAGTCTTATTACACTTCTACTTAAAATTAAAGTCTCTGGATTATGACCTAATGCTTCTGCAGTAGCTGAAATTATTCTAACTGCGTCTCTATCAGATATGCTACATCTATCTAACAGTAAAGACAATTTTTCCGTAATAATCTCTTCAGTTCCTCTTGAGTACTTCCTTTTCTTTATTCCTGGCTCACTTTCCTCTGTATCTGGAATATTATTTTCCATATCATCTTGACAAGGCTTCTCTTCCTCCGATGTGCTTGTGCTGCTTGTGCTTGGTAAAGATTCCAGTTCTACATCTTTATCTTCTAAAAATAAAAATAATAAGCACTTAAAGAAAATAGTATCAAGTTAATTAATCTTAACATAGAAAAACAATTAAGAAATTGAATTAAATAAAAGAGTTAATTTAAACCTATGTGCAAAGTAGTATTAAATAATATAAAAGTGAAAACTAACCTACAATTCTTCTTGATTTTTCCAATCTTGCCAGCTCAGCTGCTCGTCTTTTTTCTCTTCGTTTTATCGGCTTTTACAAATTTCATGTCAACTCCTCCCATGCAAGCAGGGCGCCCTTTCTTTCTCTGGAGTAACAAAAACTGTTTGTCTTCTTCAGTAATGTTTTTAATTGCATCCTGATGAGCAACATCAGAAAGGTCATCAAGCGTTGACTTGAAAGATTCTACTTTTTTATTTTGCGCTTTGGAGTTGGATCTTGTAGCATTTTTTTGTAGTTTTCTCCACTCTTCGTAAAGTTTTTCAGCCTTTGCAACACAGTCTTTAAAGTGTCTGGTTGGTATCTTGGCTTTCTCCCAAAAAAGTACAACTTCCTGTACTGTAATAGCAGCTTCTCTGGTGTTCAGATTCACTTGGCGCATATTATAAAATAAACTGCGTAAAACTTGACAATTACTTGGTAACTTACTGCCAGTGATTTGGTGAGACATGTGACCAATTAAAAAAATCTTGTCTTTCTGCCTTGAACTCATGCTCGTTATTACTGTAGAACACGAAGGTTCTAAATCTATTATCTCTCAAACGTCACAAGAAAAGAAATTAAGCGAACGTTCACTGCTTGAAAGACAAACATTAACTAAATTCCCCTTTTCCACCCTCGTAAGACAGAGGGGGGCCTCCAGCCAATTACACTGAAAGAAGGGGTGCATTTCACGACTGCCGGTGTCGGAAGGTTTCGTCGATGCTAAAAATAAACTTCTTAACGATAGAAAGAAGGAAAAATTACCATGTATTAAAAAAGAGAGTTTCAGAGTTTCGTGTTAAATGCACTTTAACTGCAATACAAATTCAGGAGCTTTTTCTTTCGAGGCGCAAGCTAGATACCTAATAATTAACTATAATTTGTGAAAAAAAATTTTAAGTTATAATTTTTTTTCTTTTGTCTTTTAACGTAAAAAATACAAAAAAAGTGGTCAGAAATGATTAGAATTATTTTGCTGTCATTTTCCATTTATTTTTCAAAAATGCAGAATTGAGGGTCTAGTTCACGACCTGACCTGAAAAATGCTAAATGTCATTAAATATAAGTTTTGATGAGAGTAAAAGTTCAAAGCAACAACATTGTTTATCAAATAAGACATCAATGAGGTTATTAGGACAAATAATTTTCACTTAATGAAAGAAAAACTGCAATTTTTCACCAAAAATCGCATTTTTTCAATAATTCAACCTCGATGAGGCACGGGTTAATATTATTCAATTGAGCTGAAACTTTACCAATATCATTTTCTAACTAATTGGCAAATTTTAGGAGGGTCCCCCGAAAGATTAGATGAAAAAAAAAATTTCCCCATATAACTTGTGACCACCCTATGTCCATGTTTCAATATTCTGAGTATTTCTGATATTTCAGATTTGAAAGCATTGGATCGTCATATTTGAAATAAAAAGTATCATAAGTAATTGAAAACATCGATTTACTCAGATTTGATAGCGACATTTTTTTTCAGTGTGCACTTTATTTAGAACAATCTATAATTATATATAAACTCATTTAAAACAATTTATATTTAATTGTATATTTTAATTCATAAACTTAATATATATATATATACTTTTTATACTTGCGTCAAAATAACGTAATTATCAAAGACTTTAATTTCTACCATCTCCAAAATAGCAAACAAAATATCATAGTTTCAGTACTCGCAAAGTAAAATAATATGCCACTTAAAAACGTCGGGAATTTAACGCAGTTATAAGAAATGTTAACGCAGCGAGGTCAGTCAAAATCCTTTTGAAGCAGAAAATACTTTCAAATTTTAAAACAGTTTGTATGGGATTTTCTTCTTTTCATAATATCTGTTTCTTAAAAATTATTAAAACTGTAAAAAGAAAACAAAATCGAAATTTTACTTGTAAAAATGAGACTATTTCAAAATATATAATAATAATAGTTAGAAATTAAACTGGCATAAATTTGAAATCTAAAATCTAAAAACTATATAAAATGCAAAAAAACCTCTAATAAATATTTTTTTTTTCCTGAAATTTAAGTAGTCACTCTCCTTGACATTATATATGTAAACACACAGGTCCTTCCTCTGTGTACATAAAAAATGCTTTATAAATCACTATTCTTCTCAATATCTTTAAAAATACATTATATCCCAATTCCAATTACCTAAATTGATACAAAATGTAGGAATTATCCTGTATTTTATTTTTTATAGAAGTGAAACTAATCTATGGACTAAAATATAAACTGCATTATCAAGTATCGTTGTGAAATAAAAAAGATGTTTTAGCTTTTCTCTTGAAACATAAACTAAAAAAAAAAAGATGAAACCTGAAACTTTTTAAAGTTTTAAACGATATAGCCTTTATATTCTCGCTTCACCCCTTTTGAAAAAGTTATTTCCAAATTAATATTTTCTAAAAATGTTTTTTAGTGATAAGTAAAAGTTATTCTTAAGGGTATTCATTCTTACATAATCAGATAATTTTTCGTAAATAAAATAAAAAAATCTGTATAAACTACATTTGTCAAAATATATGCTTTTATTTTTTTTTCAATATGATTCTCATATTAATTGTCATTTTATGTCTGATTATGTTAAATATGTAAGAAAACAGAGTATTCATTTCGATATTTTCCTAGATTAAAACACAAATTTGCACTGGTCATTAGAACCGATAGAAAAAGAAATAATTAACTCCTAGAATTGGATTGCGCTATCTTAATTTCTAATGTATCTATAATAATATTCTTGTCAAATGTTGAATTTAACATAAAAATGATTATTTTAAGGTGATTATCATATTCAAGTTTCTCCAAGTACTAAAATATTAATTTTGTTTTTTCCTGAAAACTTACCCTTTGAACGATGAACAGGTTTTCATCTTCGTAATACGGTGAATTCAACAGTTCTTGATTGAATCCGTATTAGCGGCTAACACGAAACTGACGATGTAACCCGAATACATGACTTCCTATCATTTAATTATATCTCTCTTAAATAATTAATGTAAATGTCAAGCAGAGCATTTTGAAAAACATATATGATTTAAGTCATTAAAATCCTGGTAATATACAGAGCCCGTTCCAAAAATATCGAGAATAAATTCGTAAAAGGAAAAGAGCAAAGCAAAATAAAAATTATTTTAATATTTCTTTAATCCCTTTGCGACTTTTACAGAATTTTTAATCTTTTACCACCGGTTTTTCAAAACAGAAATTTTCGCCTAATTGAATCGCAGAAATGTTAAGATTTAATAAGGCAAAGCTTACTCTTTATAATCTAAACAATAATTTATCAAGAATTGATATATTATTTCAAAACGGTTTGCGTTTGTTAATAAAAATTTTAATTATTTTTTGTAGGTGTTTTCTTAAAAGTGTTAATCCAGTAAACTCTCTCATTTATAATTTTACAACAATCTAAGTATTTCTATATGAAAAAATATTTAAAAGAAAATTGAATTTTAATCTCTTAATACTTCATATAAAACCGTTTGTTAATTTTGTTTCATATATATTTGCTAAATTAAATTAAATCGAAGTTAAACAATTATAAATCAAATAAGATTAAAAGGATTTAAATAACGTTTAAAAAATTGTCTTCTTATAAGTTTACATTAAACAATTCAACAGAGCCAAAAGATTTGAAACCTAAATTAGACATCTTGAATGCACCATTTTCTTTTTTGTTTTTAAATTTCGTATCTTGGATATTTATAATTTTTTTGTGTTTTCTTGTAAATTGTTTTTTACAGTTCTGATACAGGAACAAAAACATTCAAGTACGAAAACAATTATTTTTCGTTAATCTTAAAATACCTTGCACTTTTTAGACTTTATATGAAATTTAATATGCACTATTTGTTTTCCTTTTCTGAAAGTATCAAACTTTCTGTATAATAAAATATTAACAGACATCCTAAGAACATGCAGTTTGTTTAATACTCTAATTAATTAAAATACGCAAAATATTTTAAAACAGATTTTAGTAAACTTGCAATTAAGCAATCTCAAAATTTTTGATATCTCACTTGATTGTATTTTCATTTACCTCCAATTAACCAAATTCTACTAAATAAAGAGCAAAGTGTTTTTTTTATTTCTCTGGTTTTCTCTCCCTTATATTTAATCGCTGAAATTTATTGTTACAAAAATTATAGGAACTCTGAAAATAAAAGATTTTTCATTTTACATCTATATTTATGAAGATTTTATCAGAGCTGAATTATGGAAACAAATAAACAATTCGAAAATTCATTTTTAGTAATAGATTGATTGATATTTTATATGTTTTATATGCAAATATTTTAAGAATTATATGTATTACGAGTTCTACGTATTATAAATACGGTGTATGTTGCATTTGTTGAGAAACGTTGTATGCAATTATGCAGTATATTATAACATGTATATATGTTGTAAGACACATTTCAACATGTAAGTAATGATGCAACATAAGTCAGGAATAATGAATTATGTGTGGAGATAAATTGCATTAAAGAAAGAGTGTAAATTAAAAAATAAAAAAACTATTTATAAATCAAATGATCTCGTGTGTAAAAAAACAAAAAAATCTGACATTAAGTGAAGTTTTTTAATTTTTTTTATTGAAAAGAATTAAAAAATAAAAATGATTGTGATCTTAGATTGTGTCATCATAAGATTCTTAAAAATATGCAATATAATTTTGCAGATGTAATGCGTTGAAATTTTTATTTTAATTTTCTTTTTTATTTAGAATCTTAAAATATAAAGAAAGAATAAGAAAAATGTTTGTAACCCATCATTGACTGTTATAAAACGCCGCGTTATTTATGTGCTCAACTGTTGTTACATTGTATGTATTATAGATGTATCTGTTGAGAACATATGTTAGATCTCCATTTCTGATATGTAAGTAATACTTTAAAGTAATCATTTGAAATAAAACACATATTTGGCGGTCATCACCTTGTTTTTCTATTTCAGATAACGAAATACCAAGAACAGTAGTCCCCACCATAGCGTGGGGACATGCAGAGGAACTGAGAGAGAATGAAATTCAGAGCACGTTCAAGCACAAATAAGGAAATTATATAGTTCAGAGACAATCAGTGCAGTGAAATATTAATAATTTTGTAACAATCCTGTATTATATCAACACAGGTAACTCGACTATTCTGTGTTGCAATTAAATCCGATGATATGAGTCTTAACGTTATTGGTTTCTTTAACAGTGGATAATGTTTACGTAGCAATTTGTAAAGAAGAATGTCTATGTGTGGAGAGTTGAAAAGGACGTATTAGGGTCATGAGCGGCATCGTAGATTGTAGTTGCTTGCTCCGCTAGCGATAAGCTTCTGTTTCATGCTCTTGATGTCCTGTACTGTTTTACGTAGGCAAAATTTGCAAACCATCGGCCAGCTTTGGCCATATTGCTAGGTAGATAATTTGTACTAAGAGTACCACTCAGTGAAACAAAAACTGTTGTGAATTCTAAATAAATATGTGATTAATAATTTTTTTTGTTTACCCTCATCCCAAAGTCTTTTTAATATTCAACAAATGTTTAAAGTTGATGTTCGCAATCTTTTCTGCTCTGCTGCGTTATTTTCATTGGTAAGGCACCAATGGTGTACAGAATATGACGTCCGTATATTTCTGTAATATGTTCTATTTTCTTTCGTAATTAAGCATTTTTTTATGTAAATGTGATGTTTATTACTTTTATACTATTAATAGACATTACACTCTATTCTTCTTTAGCATTAATAGTTTATATTTAGGCTTTAAAAGCGCTGGCGCATGAAGTACACCATCCATTTCTTTATGTTACTACAAACCGTCCGTGTTATATTAATTCAAATTGAATTAATATGTTTATGTTATAGCAGTTTCATGTTATTACATTTAAATTACTACTAAACATTGTATTAAACAAGGATATCATTAAAAGTTGTTACTTAGGCTTTAAAAATCGATGGCGGATACAGTGAGCTGTCTATGTCTTAATATTACCACAAACCACTCGTATCATTAAAGATTAAACTATGAAACTTTTCATAATACATTTTTAGTATAAGTTCTTAAATTATTCTATAAAGAAAAAGTTTAAATTTGAATGTTGAAATAAGATATTTTGTTGCTTAAAGCAAACAGATTAAAAAAACATAATAAAATAGTATTTTTTGAATAAATATATTAATATATTTATTGAAGGATAACAGAGGTGCTAATAATAAACATATAATATTTACATTCCTGTAGAAAAAACTTATGCAAATGTGAAAAATGCACATTCTTTTGTTAATTTACTAAAACAAAACACATTATAGAATTTGTTTTTTATCACTTAATAACATAAAATGAAAACCTTTGTTATTTAACCCTTTCAGGGGCAAGAACTTGTGCTCCTGTAACGTTGAATTCCCACCGGAATTTAGGAAAGAATTTAGTTAAAAATAAAAATAAGCAATTTTTCAACTTTTTCTCGTCAAAGTTAAAAAAAGTAAAATTTAATTAAAAGTTTCTGGTTGGAAACGGATTAAAATTAGGTGGTATATAATATATACCACCGCCCCTCAAAGGGTTAAAATGGTTCTCCCAAATGGAAAATTAAAATTATATTTTTATTTATTTTGGAGAAAATATTTTAAAATATAAAATGGACATGTTTACAAGAATTTATTTTTTTTGTTCCTTCAAGTAATATTCAATATAATTAAGAAAAATCAAAAGTTATAAATCGATTTGTGGCAAACATTTTTTATTTCTCCTTTTTAAATGATTTTACACACTGAAACTTATTTTAAAGCACCAAAATTTCATCTTTTGGAAATAATATTTTTATGCAAACAATGTTATTTATGCAACGCTATTTCTCTAAATGTTATAAAATTTGAATTAGGCTTTTCAATATTATTTAATTACGCAAAATATTGGCTTTAATTTCTCACATTTAGAGAAAACATTTTTAGAATAGGGCGTGACAAGGAAAAAGTTCTAAAAACAAATGATGTCTAATTGCAATATGAAGTAAAATAAATCATTTGTGTGTAATTGTTAAAGATCGGTAATATTTAATTTATTTTCTAAGTTTTCGCTTTTTCAGTAAAGGAAATCCATTAGTTTTGATTAATAAATATTGCGATATTACTTTTTTGTCATATCTTATTAATTTTTTATTCGTTTTTTCCTAAAATGTTTAACTTTTCTTAAATTGCTAAACTTAAACATTTCAGTTATATTACATTTTAAAAAGCGTTTACATAAAATTAATATATATATTTTGCCTTGATTGAATTTTTATTAATTTCTGTTATAATTGGTTTCTATGGAAATGTTCTACTGCACCCTTTAATTAACGAGAATCTTCAAATTCATTGTAATTATAATTTTCTACAAAAAGATTAAAACAAAACTCAAGAATTTTGATAATTGTATCTGGTTAATTTTTTTAAATAAAATTGCCTTTTTTTATACTGCTTACACATTTATTATGCTTACAAAATGATTACATTTATACGATTACGTATTTATGAAAATGAAAAATGTTTGATTTCAAATTTGAAGAGTTTTGATTGCGTGTTTGTTTAATTTAACAAATTAAAATCCTCAATAAGATTTCTTCTGCGCTATTATATTAATACTTTTAATACTTTATATCCATTTTTCGAATTTTTAACAAATAAACTAAATTAACGAGACTAAATGAAAGTAAAAATGCGTATGCTTAAAGTGATAAAAGTACACATAAAGGCTTATATTTACTTTTGTATGAACAAGGCCGGTGAGAGGGGGGTGGGGGAGGTGCACAGGGGACAAATGCCCAGGGTCCCGGGAGCAAAGGGTGCCCGCACCGAACGGAACAAATAAAGAAATTATGTATTACTCCAAATCTGAACTTACGCACATAATTTATTTATTTATTTTTTAGAAAACATATGAAAAAAAAAACATTTCCTAGATGTTAGAAGATTTTTAACAAAGTCATTGAAAACTTCGGTCCTATCTCTTGTCGCGGACACAAATTCTTCCTTCTTACAAATAACCAGGAAGGGGGGCGGGTATTTTCTGTTTTCCTAGAAAGGATCAAACACTATTACCTCGCGACAAAAGAGCCTCTGGGCATGATTCATTTCTCACGCCTGTTCTATAATCTCCTGCCAGTCGTTTTATCGGGAATAAGGTTTCAGTAATTCACGAAGGGCGATAAGGGGTACAATTATATTGGACAGTAAGTTGAAAAGGGTCCCGCAAAGACTGATTTTGTATTATCTATATACAGGGGAGGGAGGGCTCACATATATGTATAGATGTTTGAGGGCCCCTGGGCGAAATTTCCAAGCCCGGGCCCGGCCTTAACCGTACAAAAAAAATTCTGACCCGCCCCGGCCTGTAAAAAACTGTTATTGGCCCGGTCTGGTTTAAAAGCAAAATTGTAAATAGTCTATAATTTTTTTTCGCCTGACCTGGCCCGATCCGACTTGACTGGATTTCTACAAAAAAATGCCGGTATTTCTGAAGCAATGTTATTCTAAAATTAAAATTATTCAAAAAGCACACTTACTTGCATAGATTTTATTTTCAGATTTTGTTAATGCATTGTAATTTAAATTTTTTGCCTAGAAATATATATGCTATTCTGTAAAAATAATTTTAATTGTAGAATGGTGGCCATTTAAATATCTATGAATATTTTGCAAAAATTGTTGTCATGGGCCTCATTTTACTGATTTGTGCATGGGCCTGAAAATTTTTGACCCGTGCAGACCTCTAGGAGGAATAAAGTCTAGGCCCAGGTTGGCCCGCAAAAAAGAAGCCCGAGTCTGTCGAAAAAAGTTAGGCCCAGTCCGAACCTGCAGAAACATAATAGGCCCGGGTCCGCCCCAAGTCTCGTGAATGAAAATTTGATCGAACCCGGGCACGGGCCCATGCACACCTCTACCTGACATTTTCAAAATATACTTCTGGCGAGTGAACATAAATCATTGTTATTTGAATTGAAAAAGACAAAAAAACCTTCTGAAATCAGAAATAATATTGTATATTTTATTAAACTTTTAAAAAGTTAAATTATAAATTGAGATGCACTATGGAAAGATGATATTTAAGATCATATTCAAAATCTGCCCTCCACCCTTTAAAATTTCTGGGCTCTAGTATTGTACCTACTAAATATATATGTCTAACGAAGAAAACTCGTAAAAAAGCTAAAAATCGCATTAAAAATTCGCAAAAATTGTAGCGGACAAAATCTATTATACTGGACAAAAAGATTAAAACCGGATTGCTTTTAAGAATGTCAAAAAAATCGCGACAGATTTAACGCAAGAAAAAACTAAAATCTCAAAAAATTCGCGGTAAATTCAAAAATAGCCGAAGACAAAATTCAGTAAATTGGGCTAAAAGATTGATGGTGTTGTTTATTACGGCCGATTATCTACGCGAGGGATATACGCCGAGGGAGATGTGTCCACCATGGGGAGGCTTTAGAAGGGAAACTAACCCGCACTTACACAAGATTACCCAATGTCCGAAGAAAACCACGGAAAACTCCGAACTATGTGGCCGGCGGGCAAGATGGGGTTCGAACCCAGCATCTCCATGTCTACCTACCAGCTTTGAGAGCAGAAACTCAGTGCTAATAAGAGATTAAAACCTCTGTATCTGTTGTTATGCCACGAAGCTTGTTTTTATTAGATTTTATTTAATTTAACTTCTTATGCGATTTTTAGTGTTTTTTCGCATTTTGCTGCGATTTTCTGACATTAATAAAATTATTTGGTTTCAAACTTTTAGCCTGTAGCAAATTTTGTCCACCGCGATTTTTGAATTTTTAGCGATTTTTAATTCGATTTTTAGCGTTTTTGTCGCGTTTTGTGGCGTCCGTTTTTTGACATTCGTAAAATGAATTCTATTTCAAACTTTTAGACTAATATAGTAAAATTTGTCCTTCACGATCTTTGTATCTTTAGCAATTTTTAATATCATTTTCAACGCGATTTTTAGCGTTTTATCGCGTTGCGCTGTGATTTTTTGACATTCGTGAAAGATTTCCATTTCAGAGTTTTTAGCCCAGTATACTAAATTGTATCCTCTGGAAATTTTGAATTTTTAGCCAATATTTTTTTTCGTTCTGCGTTTTGCGACGATTTTTCCACATTATTACAAATAAATCCGGTTTTAATCTTTTAGCCCAACATCCTAAATTTGTCTTCTATTCAATAAAGTTTATTCGGAAAATGTAAAACGATTTTAGAATTTTTCGTGAATTTTTTTATGCGATTTTTAGGTATTTTTTGCGTTTTGCGGCGAATTTTCGTCATTCATAAAAGGAATCCTGTTTTAATCTCATAGCTCACAATAGCAAATTTTGTCCTCTTCTATTCAATTTTTTTTTCAATTTTCAGAATTTTTTTTCAATTTGCTGCGATTTTTCCAAAATAGTAAAAAATTATTTCTTCTAGCTGAATATCGTTGAATGTTCCCTTTTAATAAAGTTTAGTCGGAACTCGTGCAGTATTTTCTAATTTTTTTGCTATTTTTAGAGCTTTATCGTGTTTTGTATACGATTTTTTGATGGACCTGGGCAACGCCGGGCGGGTCAGCAAGTATGGATGATAAAGACAGATGTTTGTGTGTCTGTGTGTCCACTCAGAGTTTTCTGAAGCTACTGTAGCATTGAAAGTTACAAGATTTGAGGGGAAGTTACCTGTATATCTGAAGTTATGCACATAAAAGCTGGTTTTATGGGGATAGAGTATTACGTTTTTATACAATTTTTAGCGGTTTTTTTTTCGTGTTTTAAGACTTTTTTTGTTTTACATTCGTAAAAGAAACCTGGTTTCAATATTTTACCTTAATACAGTAAATTTTTTCATGGGCGTTTTTAAAAATTTTCCGCGAATTTTGTATGCGATTTTTAGTGGTTTTTGTTCGTTTGTTTTTTTATTTTGCGTTGAGCGGCGATTTTTTTAACTTGTAAAAGGAATCCGGTTTCAATCTTTTTGCTTAGTATAATATATTTTGCTCCTATTGATATTTGAAGTTTTGTGAAATTTGTATGCAATTTTTAGCTTTTTTGCTTTTTATGGCGAATTTTCGACATTCCTAAAAGAAAAAAAAACAGTTTTCAATCTTTTAGCCTAATATACTAAATTTTGTTCTCTACGTTTTTTTATGGGATTTTTGGACATTTTTTTCTGAAACTGAAAAATTGCCGCTAAATTTTGCCAGTGTCATTATTAAATTCAAGTTATAAGAATACGAAATCTGTTCCTATAGTGATTATGAGCAAGATGAAAAAGTGAATTTAATCTGGGTCTAAATAAAAAAACATGTTTGATTACAGACCAGAGCGGGCGCAGCTCACAGGGATATACGTTGCCAAAGGTATTGGAGTCCCTAACCTCAGGTTCTTTTATTTAAAGCTGACCATTAAAGCGAGCGAAGCTCCGTTGATATTGTTATAAATGAAACTCACATGGCAAATTCAATAAAAATATTTCTCCAAAATCTAAAAAGAGGGGGGGGTGCAAAAAACATGGGGGAGTTAAAAGTCAGAACACCTTCCTACGGCCCTAGTTTGGGTAAATCTCTGATAAAATCTCGTGTATAACATAAAGTTATGAAAGGAGATTTTGTACTAGGAATGTCTAATTTAGCTAATTATCAAAAAATGAAGTATCTATGCGTCAGGTGTATTTGTCTTTGGCTTTGTCTATCCTTATCCAAATTTGCAAATATTTACGTGCGATAGATTTAGCCTAGTCTCCTCAATTAACAAAGAAACAAACAGCCAGACTCTCAGACAAAAACCTTTTTTTCATTAATACAAATATTTTATTTTATTTTTTCAGAATACATTTATTTAATGTAAATTTATTATATTTTATAAATATGAACATAACAAACATTTTACACTATTAACCCCTTGCGACAAACGTCACTTAAGGAATTTTTAATGTTTTATCACCGATTATTCAGAAAAGAAATTCTTGTCCAATTTAATTACAGAAATTGTTCGATTGAATAAGACATAATTTTCTATTCAAACTTACTGGTACCAATAATCAAGGATTTTGAAAACCTTATACGTCACCTATCGTGACTCTCGTCGGGAAGTTATTCATGGCTCCTCAATATAAGTTTGTATTGATTTTTATATGTCATTTATGAGTTTTGACATTAATATTCGAAAAAATTATATGTACCTATGAAAACAAATACAGTCAAAATTGTGTTTCAAAGCAATTTTTGAGATATGAAAATTTAGTCATGAAGTAGCAATTGATTATAATCAAAGATGCATCACATTTATAGAAAGAGGGACACATTTCTTAATTCTTTAGCACCTCATAGAAATTAGCTGAAATTGTAATTTTTCTTTTGCAAACGTGTCGGAGACATTGGGTTTGTCAAGCGGGTAAAATGTAAAATTTCAGAATACCTTTGCCTTTGATTAAATTATTTTATGGCAAGATTCGATCAAAGTTTTATAACCACCTTTTAAATTAATCATGCTTGTAAAGCGGAATCGGATTCAATTAAAGGGGTGGTGATGATTCAAATAAGCGACAATTGAAGTTCTGTTTTTAATTTAAAAAAGGAAGCCAGATTTGAATATACATTGATTCGTATAAACGGCGGATTTCCATTCCTTTTCTTCTAGGGGGCCCATACCTTTGGTTTGCCCAGGGGACCGGTTAAACCTGTCACCGACCCTGTGTATGAACATATCAACAAGTTTCGTGTGCTCAAAGTTCGTGTGCTCAAGTTTCGTGTGCTGTGTAAGCCCTTGCCTGTGAAATATACAGGGTGATCATAAAAATGCCGATATATCGAACTCTAGCAGCCGTTCAACCGATCGAGATGAGATTTCAGATATAGTTATTCACAGATATGAGCTCGGTATTCTGTGAACGGCAATAAATTGGCACTCACGGTTACGGTTATAGATACAGAAACTCAAAATTTTCAAATAGCAACGGCCATTTTTTTTTCAGCGCATGTGAAAATCCTAAAGAGCATTGGAACGTACGTGTATCACAATAAACGGACGCGTTATGCACGAACAAAAACAGCTCTGCGAATGGCAAAAAAAAACCGATCAGGGCGAACGAAGGAAATTTGCATATGACAGAGGCGAAACAGCAATCACGGAACGCCGTTCTCCAGATTGTCAGTGTAGAAAACGGATAAAAAGTGGGTTGGGATTGTTAGTTCTTCAGTCGGGACACGCACATGCCGACGAAATGACTCTTCCAGCGATAGTTCGTGGTGAATTGGTAAAGTTCTATTATCAAAATGGGATGAATGCTGCAAAAACCTTGCGTGTTTGCCGTCGAAACCATCGCCAAATACGTGGCCCATGTATTCCGCAAGCTCTTCGTGATTTAGTAAGAAATTCGAAGAAACTGGCTGCACCTGTGATAGACCGCGATCCGAACGACCAACTGCTCCTGAGGATACTGTTATGAAAGTGCATCACACAGTGACTACAGGAGACATGCAAACTGCAAGAGGTGCATCTCGTATATTGAATTTACCGAAATCAACGGTCCTAAAGCTACTACGCTCTGTAATACGCATGTTTCCTTACCGGTACCAGCGCGTCCAGATGTTGGAAGTGGGGGTAGTAATACAAAATTACATTAAAAAAAACCAATCAAAACATGCAAATTGGAATAATTAATAACCCGCCTTTCCCTTTTAAAATCGTGATTTTTTAATTGTAAAGATTTATAAACACTCTCCAAGCTAAAAAGAGAAAAAAAATGACGATTTTGAGCATACGTGAGACCGAAATGGAAGCAAGCAACGAACCAATCAAGCATTATGGGGAAATTTTCTTAGTGTTGAATGAAAAAATTATCCTAAAATTCAAAAATCGCTGTACAAATTCCGAATAAACTTTATTGAAAAGAAGATAAAATTTACTATATTGGGCTAAAAGATTGGAACTTGATTCCTGTTACTAATGTGAAAAAATTGCAGCAATACGTGAAAAAAGCTAAAAGTTGCATATAAAATTAAATAAAAAAAATCCCTTAAAAATTTCAAAATCGGACTTCTAGGTGCAAAACAACATACATAGAGGTACCTTTCTACCAAATGTTGTAGCTTTGTGTGCAGCGGTGTTTTCAGAACACAACCGACAAACACACACACAGACACACAAACTTCCTTCTTTATTATAGTAAGAGATAATATTTTAAAAAATAATAATTTCAAGAAATTTCTCAAGGAAATAAAATTATCTTTATTATTAATGTTCGGATACGTCTGTGTGTCTGTGTGTGTGTGTGTGTCTGTACGTGGAAAAACTCTGCAACCGTAGCGCGTAGCGAAGCGCTTTTTGTTTCAAAAAATTCGGAAAAATCCCGGAATTGTTGACATTCAGTATCAAAGAAATCGGCCTTCAATTAAGACAGTTATTAATTAACAAAGTCTCGAAAATTAGCGAAAAGGGAGCATTTTTTCCAAAACAAAGAAACGTTTTCAGTTTTGACTTGAACGAGGCCCTCCGTCGAGGCTGGCAACCGAGCCAATCAGCTTTCGTCTTCCACCCGCATCCCCATATTTTTCATTCCGGCTCTGATAAACATGGCGTACTGGAAGTTTTCCAGCCTTTTTTCAAAAAATCGCAAAAATGGTCACATCGACACAAAAATTTGCAGACGGACGTAAAAAAAAATCGCGAATTCATGAAGGTAAAATTCGTGAAATTCGACCAATTAGAAGAGAAGTTATCAATTAATAAACTTCTAACTGTATGTCGAAAAAAAGATCAGTTTTAATTTCAATACTTCAGCAGGCGTCTAACGGCGACAAACGTCTGCTGAAGAAATAACAAAAAAAAAACATTTTTTTTTATAGTGGAAGTATTCCAGGTCTATCAAAATTTTTTGAAATATTACATTTATCGATTTGAAAATTATACACCCATCCGTAAATTTTCACAAGGATTCTAAATATGTAATTTTCGATTTTCTCCGATAATTAGGAGAGAATTTACAATTTTTTTTTATTTAATTAGACCACTTAAAAAGATTTTATTTGGGAACACCTGATATCTCAGTTATATTTCATTAGCACAGACATCACGGCGTTTATTCATGGGGATAAAACAATTCCTTTTTAAAAAGGAACTGCGGTTTCTATAAGCTTATAAAAATTTTTTAAATAATAATTTTTGGATCTGAAGAAAACGCATCCTTGCTCAGAGTAGGGTGACATTCCAGGGATTCAAACAATTTTCGATTTCGGACCATAATTTTTGATTTTAGCAAAATCCCGATTTTTGTATAGGAAAAAAAAAAAAAAAAAAAAAAAAAAAAAAAAGAAGCTAAGGAATTATCTGTTTCTTTTCAAAATATCTTCTGTCGTATGGGTCCCATCGCGACGCAGTTTGGCTAATTCGACTCGACATCGATAGAGCTTACCGATTTTAGTTCCTTCTTTCACCACCAGGGGCGAGTGTTTTTTTCTCTTAAGTATGGTCCGTTTCTATAACTCAGAAAGTATGTTACGGATTTCCACCAAACTGATTCCAAACATCACAATTAAAGTAATAAGGACCCTCTATAACATTTTTTAAAGTTTCTAAGTTTATACCACTCTTTTCGAATAATAATATCAGATTTATATATTCATTTCATAACATCTCGAGTTCTGCGAGTCCAATAGCAACGCGGTTTGGCTCATTCGACTCGATATCAATAGAGGTTACCGATTTTAGTTCGTTTTTTTACAACCAGGGGCGCTTTCCTATCTCCGGTTCTACGGGCATGAAAACGACGGGATATGGCTCATTCGACTCGACATCGAAAGCCTTAACGATTTCAGTTATGATCGTATAAACTGTTTCCGCCACCTGGTGGCGGAAGGTGGAACTAACGTATCCTGCAGCGCGTGCGCAGAACGACTGCTATACGGTGCCGCAGGCAGCGGGGACCCTCCCGGAGGTTCGTTCAGTTTGAGGTTTATACTACTCGATGTGCAATTTAAGGGATTATCCGGTGCCGAAGGCAGCGGGGACCGAAATCACCCACTCGTGGACAGCCACCCGTGAGGTACAGGAACAATAAGTCCACGAGGGGAAAAATAAACTCTACCCGACACCGATAGCACCCATCCGTTACAACTCCCACCGCAGGAGGCGCCTGTTTATTAGATTTGAAACAATGCATATAATTACATAACAATAATAACATATAAAAAGGTTATAAATAATGTAAAAAGTAACATTTTTTTGTAAATTGAAAGTTAAATATAAAATATTTTCGAACTATTATAAGTTCATGATATCCTAAATTTATGGTATTTTAGTTCAGAAAGTCAATGGTCAGTTCAGTCAAATTTTTTTTAAAATTCTTTCGTAATGAAAGAGAATTTTTTATTGAGAATATTATAATTCTCTTTTAACTTTTGAGAGTTTGAAGGATTGAAAATGATATTACGAAGGTTATATCTGAGAGTTTCGTTCTTATCAAAAGGGAAGTGGATCATAAGAGGGCAGCATCCGAATATGTAGTGAACTGCATCTCCTTCTGCTTTGTCGCATGGACATCTAGGTGAGGCTCTTTTTCTTATTTTATGTAAGTATTGTGGGAAACTGCCATGGTTACTCAGATAATACAGCAGTGTTGGCTGTTTGCAGAGATAATTTGGATCGACTTTATTTATAATTTTATAGGTATCTCTGCCCTTATTACATGAGTCCCAAATGGCTTGCCAGTCACAGATGGTTTTCTTTTTAAAATACAATTTTGCTATTGAAATGGGGAACAACAGATCTTTTCTTGATTGATATTGGTCTTGTAAGATGGCTTGCTTTGCTAGGAGATCAGCTCTCTCGTTGCCAGTGTCACCCACATGAGATTTAGTCCATGTTATTTTAATGGATTTATCAGGAATTTGAAGTAATTGATTGTAAATGTTTTTGATAATGTAGTTTCTAGGAAAAGCAACTTTTAATACTTCCATAGAAGAGTAACTGTCTATAATAATTAGTAGTTTATTGTAGTCGGAGGTAGAGAACCATTTTATTGCTTTATAAATTGCCATTATTTCTGCTTCATATATGTTATTCAGTGGATGATGTCGTATTGCTTGATCATGTATATTATTTCCATCTTTATATATGGTGAAAGCAATGACAACACCCCCTGGCAAGACAGAACCATCTGTGTAGGCTTCCACATCATATTCTTTTGGATGGATGAATTTTCTATCTTCTATAATTCTGATATTTTGGACTTTGTAGTAATTGAGGAATCGATACGATTTTTCTTTCTGCATTATATTGTTAATGTTTAGCTGTGAGGGTCGGAGGTTCGTTCGGTTAGAGGTTTGTACTATTGAATGTGCAAATTAAGGGATTATCTGGTGCGTGCGTATCACGACGGTATACGGTGCCGAAGGCAGCGGGGACCCGGATCGGAGGTTCGTCCGGTTCGAGGTTTTACAAGATTCGAGATTTTCTACAATTCGAGGCACCGATGTAAATTAGGGGCCCGCTAGTGGGCGAAGCAAGCTAGTATAATACCAATGGCATAAAAAGTGAATATTTAGATGATTATGTAAATTAATCTTCCTGAAACAATATTTTATTTTGAAATTTGCATTGTAATTCATTTCAAAAATGTAATTCAACTCAAAATAACATAATGAAATTTTATTTTACACATTTTCATATATAATACTAATTTACATTATATTTGAGATAAATGATGTATATGTAACGAGTTAAAATTCAGAAATTCAAACTTTAGACTTTCCATTGCAATAGTTTGGTAGTAATTTATGAACATCTATTTAGTTATATATAAAATAATTGCTATGAAAATCATCACTTTATGGATATGTAATTCAATACGATACGTAATTATTTAGCTTACGCAATAGAAAAGATCAATATGAATTTCAAAATTTCGTTGCATCAGCCTTTGAATCCAGAAATTACACGGCGAAATTTAATGATTAGATTGTGGTGGTAGCAGGTAACTGTTGAGGTGTGAAAAATAAGAATTTTAAAGCTTATATTAAAATGAAAAATTAAATTTTTAATAGCTTACATTAAAATTTGATTATTTAAGAATATTTTAAAAGAAACTCCTCGAAAAAATTCGCTAAGGGGAGTTATGAAAATAGCTTGAGCTCTTTTTATTTGATTATGGGAATATTTTATGTTTTAAGTCACTTTTTCTCAAAACGGTAATTTTCGGTCATTGACCCCATGATTTCTAAAAAATAGCTGGACTTAATTTCATGAAAAGTTGATTGAAGGTATAAAACTGCACAAAACCACCTACTATTATGCTCATCAAGAAAAAAATTAAATTATGATTATTTTTATAAAATAAATTAAATTTGGAGGTATTTTTTAAATTTATAATTCTCAAGAACTAATAATTATATTTTTCTCGAGTGTAGGTCATTTAAAAAAATATTACATCTGTACTAAATAAATAAAAAAAGAATTTGCTTACTGTGACAATTCAAGTATGAAAAATCCTGCGCGCAAGGCATATATGGTCAATTCATTTATTAAAAAAGCTTTAAATGTCAAACTAAATTGAAAATTTTATAGATAATTTTTGCTGTTCTTGTGACTCGGTCGAACAATAAAGATTCGGCTAACTAATGTTTTATCGGATGCACGCGCTAACACAACACATGCCACTTGCATTTTAACCATTTTAGGGACAATTAATATTAAAATATGATTATGTAAGAGTGTTTTAAAAGACACAACTAGCACAAATTCGTTAAGGGAAATTATGTCAAAAATAGTCAATTTCAAGCTTCAAAAAGCACTCTAGGAAAAAACCAGGGCTTTGCATACCGACGAAGCGCTGAACGGCCATTCGCGAAAAACGACACAGGAGGTGAACACGAAAGTGCAAGACACTGATACCATTGGGTAGAGGTCGACCGCGACCAAGCAGATGGCTCTGTTGCAGTGCATGCGCAGATGGTGCTGTTGACTGCAACTGCACTGTCAGCGCAACAGCGCTATCTGCTTGATCGTGGTCGACATCTACCCAATGGTATCAGTGTCTTGCACTTTCGTGTTCACCTCCTGTGTCGTTTTTCGCGAATGGCCGTTCAGCGCTTCGTCGGTATGCAAAGCCCTGGTTTTTTCCTGGAGTGCTTTTTGAAGCTTATAAAGCGGTATGACAAATGTCTCAATATACTTGGAACTTATGTGGAAAAATAGTTATGTTTTATCTTTAATGTCTCATTACATTTTTGTCTTTCATACACGCCTCTGTCCACAGTCGCCAGGGGAAACTTATTTTCCGACTGCCCCTCGTATATATATCAAATTCTATAAAATATTTTCCAAAAGTTACAGGGAATGTTTTAAAAAAGATATTTATTGTTATTTTTTTAGCGAAACATTATTCAGTAATTTAACACTCGTAATATCGAGTAAAATATTCGTATAATATTCCTTTTTTTATTCAGATGAATAAAAATTGACACTATCTTAGAAACTTCAAAGTAACGTTATTTTTTGAATTTGCTAAATAAGTGATACAAAACTTACAAAAATGTTATCACATACGATTCAATGGCCCATATATTATTCAAATAAATCTGTTTCATTTGAATACAAAAGACTTAATTCGAATGCTTGAAATTGGCTTTAATTTGTCTGATTGAACTCAATTATTCTAATTAATTAATTAGTTACGTGCCCATAAATCCACATTGCATCAAATCTTAAACACATTGAACTTTCCGAAAAGTTAATTAAGAGAAAAGCCATTCTCCTCATAGACAAAAGCTTCAAGTGAAAATAAATGTTTGTCTTTCTGAACTTTCCATTATATTTAGTTCAATTAAAGGAATTTTAGAATATTTGATATTTAAATGTATTTATGAAAAGTATATAAGAGAATTATCTAATGCTTTTCATCCTATCAAGAAGAGAATTAATTCAAATTATTTTGTTGGCTTTGTACCAACTGTTAATATTATTATATCGTGTTTTCTGGAAACTAAGACAAAGATATAATTTTCTATTCTAAAATATGTACTAGATGCAATTTTTGGGGGATGTATTTTTTGCACGCACATTGCACTCTAAGAACGACATTTTCAAAACTGAGCAAAAAATACTCAAATCTGAGTATGTCGCATTGTCAAAATGGTTCCGAATCAAAATTACTTCAGTTTGAAACATGTATATTCTCATTTCTGAAAACATGCACACACTCAAGAATGAAACATCCTGTGCTCATATTTGAGTATGTCCATGTTTCAAAAATGAGTATGAACTGATTCTAATCATTTTTGATTATGTCCATGTTTCAAAAATGAGTATGGACTGACTATGTGCTCAATTTTGAGTATGTCTATATTTCCATATTCTGAGTATTTCTGGTATTTCAGAATTGAAAGCGTTGGGTCGTTATATTTGAAACAAAAAGTTTCATAACAAAATGAAAACATCGATTTACTCAGATTAGAAAGTATCACTTTTCTCAGTGTGCATTTGTTCATTTAAAACAATCTATATTTATGTGTAGATTTTAATTCATAAAATTAATATATATTATACTTACGTCAAAATGATGTAATTATCAACGACTTTAAATTCCACCATCTCCAAAATAGCAGACAAAATATCCTAGTTTCAGCACTCGTCAAGTAAAATAATACGTCACCTAAAAACGGCGTGATTTTAACGCAGTCATAAGAAATTTTAACGCTGTGAGATCAGCCCAAAATCCATTTGAAGAAGAAAATACTTACCAGTTTTATAACAGTTTGTATGTGAATTTCATCTTTTTTGGAATATCTGTTTCCTAAAACTTATTAAAACTGTAAAAAAAAAAAGAAAATCAAAATTTTACTTGTAAAAGAGAGACTGTTGCAAAATATATATTAATAATAGTTAGATATTAAACTAGCAGAAAATTGTAATCTAAAATCAAAAAACTATATAAAATGTTTAAAAAAAATTGTAATAAATTAAAAATAATTTATAAAATTTAAGTAGCCACTGTCCTTAACACTAAATATTTATACACACACAGGTTTTATTGCAAGTACCTTACTATATGTATATAAAAAATACTTTATAAATCACCATTATTCTCAATATCTTTAAAAATACATTATATCACATTCCCAATCACTTAAATTGATACAAAATTTAGGAATTATCATGTATTTTATTTTTTATAGAAGTGAAACCAAAATCTTTAGTGAAATATAAACTACATTTTCAAATAACATTGTGAAATTAAAAAAAAAAATAGTTTTTTTTTTTCTTGAAACATAAACTAAGAAAAAGATCAAACCTGAAACTTTTAAAGTTGTAAACGATATACTCTTTATATTTTTCCTTCTCTGTTCGAAAATGTTATTTCCAATTTAATATTTTCTAAAATAATATTTTCTACTGATAAGTAAAATTCATTCTTAAGTAAAAGTATTAAACATAATCAGATATTTCTTTGTAAATTAAATAAAATCTACATAAACTACATTTCGTCAAAAATTATGCTTTACAATATTTCAATATGACACTTTCCTTTATTGTTATTGGTATATTTTACTTAAAAAACTATTGTTATTAAAATTTGATAATGTTTGATATGCAAGAAAACAGACCTTAAAATTTGGATATATTCCTAGATTAAAAGCTCACACTCACACATTTAACAAACAAACAACTCACACATTTAAAAATTTTAAAATAACGTCTATAATTTGATTACGATATCTTAGTTCTTGTACCTATAACAATACTGTTGCCGAATTTTGAAATTACTATAAGAATAATTATTTTACGGAGATTATTACTTTATAAGTTTTTTCAAATTCAAAAATATTGATAAATTATTTTTGTGTTTTTCTCAAACGTCTCCCTTTGAACTGTGAAAATTACAGTATTGAACAGGTTTTCATCTTTGTAATATGGTAATTTCAACAGTTAATGATTGAATACATATTAGCGACTCATACAAAAACTGATGATGTAACTCGAATACATGACTTCATAGAATTTAATTAAAGCTCTCTTAAATAATTAATTTAAATCTAAAGCAGAATTCATTTAGAAAGAAATATAATAAAAGTCATTAAAAACCTGTTTAAATACAGAGACCGCTCCAAAAATAATGAGAATAAATTCGTAAAAGGAAAAGAACAAAGCAAAATTGAAATTCTTTTAATATTTCTTTAAATTTATCATAGAAAATAATTATTTTATAGTGATTACCATATTCAGGTTTCTTCAAGTACTAAAATAATAATTTTGTATTTTTTTTAAACCTTTCCCTTTGAAATGTGAACAGGTACTGAACAGATTTTCATCTTCTTAATATGTTGATTTCAACAGTTAATAATTCAACCCATATTAGCGATTCATACAAAACTGACGATTCAATCCGAAAACATGACTTAATAGCATTTAATTATATCCTATTAAATAATTAATTTAAATGTGAAACAGAATTCATTTAGAAAGAAATTTAATTTAAGTCATTAAAAACCTGGTAATATATAGAGACCGTTCCAAAAATAATGATAATAAATTCGTAAAAGGAGAAGCACAAAGCAAAATGGAAATTCTTTTAATATTCTTGGGCATCGATACAGTGAATACAGTGTTGTTTTTACTGTTCAAGACAATACCAGAACGTTTTTTTCTGATATGATGTACGCACATACCGATGGTCACGGTATTTTTAGTGTTTGCTACGGTGCCAGTGTGATGTATTTTAAAGTCTTCTTGACTCATGGGGACAGAAAAAGGTCACAAAGGGCCAAGTTAGGACTTCAATGGCTCGACTCACAGTGGGGACAATTGCTCCTTGAAGAAAACTACGCCCACGACGTTTCTTGGCAGTTGCGTGGCAAAAGTATATTCTCATTACTTGCAACGGGCCCTGTATTTTTAAATTATAACTTATATAATGCATATAAACTTTTTCATGTGATCCTTTGTACGTAGCCATGAGGTGCATACGAATTCATTTCAAGTAAATTGCACATTTAAGCTTAGTATAAACTTGTATGTTTTACTATTGTTGCAGCAGAAAAATTAAAAGAAAAAAAAGTAAGTTTGTGATAAATGTCTAAAACTAAAATTGTTGCTTTAAATAATTGAATGTTTTTTTTTTTTTTAAAACGTTATTTTGAAGGAATTTAGAGAAGAATTAAAAGTGCACAAAACGATAGAAACAATTTAAACTATTGCTAAAGAGACTAATGCTCTTGTTGTGAAACCTCGAATAAAATTAGAAATTGCCCCATTCTACCACAATAATTTAAACACATGATTTGCAAGCTCGACTATTATAATTTTAGAATTGAATTTAAATAAAATCAATAAAATAACACTAAAATATTTCTATTTACATAAATTACAGCAAGCACAAAAGTAATAAAAATAAAAGCATGTATTTAACCCCTTAATCGTTGCGCCCGATAAGTGTAGGCTACTTTTTTTAAATTCTGATTGCTTGATTGTCACCAATTATTTGAAGTAGAAATTTTCGCCTTATTTAATGACAGATAAAATAATGTGAGAATAAAGCCAATTAACATTATTTTAAAAAACTGGTGGGAATCAAACATTCTGAATAAAAAAAAATAGTAGCCTACACAGCCCGTGAATTACAGTGTAAATAATACATTAAGTCAATTTATGTGTAATGTATATATTTAAAAGAATTAAAATTTGATGTTTAGTAATTTTAGATACTGATCTTCGCTCTGAAATAACTCTTAGATCACTTGCAAATTGAACAAAACATTAATAATACTTACTTTTATAAATATTTTTCGTTAATGATTATGTACATATTAGGTGTTCCGCTTGACGTTAACCGGTCTTGTAAAATCATATAGCACGAAACGCGAAAACACTCTAAAAATCACTGCATGAATTCCGAATAAACTTTACTGAAAAGAGAACAAAATTTACTATATTGGGTTAGAAAATTAAAACTGGGTTTCTTTTAATAATGTAGAAAAATCGCAGGGGATCGCGGGCAAACAATAATAGTCACGAAAATTTATTTCATAAGTCAAAGAGGACAAAGTTTTATATATTAAGCTACAATATTAAAATAGGATTTCTTTTATGAATGTTGAAATATCGGCGCGAAACTCGAAAAAACTCTAAAAATTCGCAAATAATTCAACAATCGCTGTATTTTAGTATTCATACTACAACTATATTGAAAAGACAACAAAATTTACAGTATTGTACTAAGAGATTAATTCATTTGGATTCGTTTTACTAGAATGTCAAAATCGCCTTGAAATTATAAAAAATAAAACCTGGTGAAATTCTCATAAAAAATTGATAAACATACGAAACTGGCATACGAGACAATAATTACTACAGTAGACTGACTGAAACATCCGGATGTAACCGGAATTCTGCTACAAACGCAAAAATCTACGCGAAACGCAAAAAAATGCAAACATTCTAATTGAAAATCGCAAAAGACATCCTGTACCATATTAGACTAAAGTTTGAAAACGAATTCCAGTTGAATGAACCAATTCCCGTTGAAACCGGGTGCCATAGAAACCGATAAAAATGCGACGTTACCATACGAAAATGGTGGCAACTGACGTCTATATGTAGGAAAGCATGCTTTTAAATGTAAATGAAAGGGGAGTTCAATAAATTAATTCTCGTTGAAATCGGGCCCATAGAATCCAAGAAAAGAATGGAACGTTGCTATTTGAAAATGGTGGTAACTAAAGTCTATATTTAAGAAAACATATTTTTAAATATAACTAAAGGGGTAGTTGGATGAAGCATTTCCCGTTGTACTCGGGCCCGTAGAACCCCAAAGAAGAGTAGGACGTTACTGTTTGAAAATGATGGTAACTGAAGTCTATATTTAGGAAAACATAATTTTAAATTTAAATAAAATGGTTGAATGAACTAAATGCCGTTGAAATCCGGTCCATAGAACATGAGAAAAGAATGTGACGTTACTTTTCGAAAATGGTGGTAACTAAATCTATTTTTAGGAAAATGTAAATGTAAATAACAGGGGAGTTGAATCGCAAATGGCCGCCAAATTTTTCCCCTTCCTATCCTCAAATTCAAATTTATGTCCTAATTAGTTATCTTAGGTGTCTCTCATTAGTAAAAATTCGCAACTATTTTCAATATTTTCACAAAGTTCGGTCGGAAAATAGATCTCTTTGTAGTTCAGATTTTAATGAAAGCTGACCTTTGTCTGGCTTTTGCTACGATTTTTTCAACTGTCGCCATCAGCTTTTTGTAGGTTTTTGCAATAAAATAAGAATAAATAACCTTCCGAGTTTTACAAAAATTGAATATTTGGATGAGAGTTTCAAATCAATACCTGAAATAGTTTTCGTAATTTTCGCTAATTAATAAAAAATCTCATTTCCGCTTGAAAATCAAGAACAGGTATGCGTTTCTTCTGCCGTACCATATGTGAAAAAACTACAAACTACAAAAACAAAAAATTACAAAAAATTCAAAAATCGTTCTATGGATTCCGAAGAAACTTAATGAAAAGAGAATGGATTTTACTCTATTGGGCTAAAGTATTAAAACCGAATTTTTTTTATTAATGCATAAAAATCTCCTAGAAACGCGAGAAAACGACAAAAATCGCATAAAAAATAAATTAAAAAATCTAATCAAAAAATGCAAAATCTAGCTTCGAGATGCGTTACAACAAATATGGAGGTACCTACTAACTACATTTTGTAGCTCTGTACGCAGCGGTCTCTTCAGAACACAACACACACACACACACAGACAAACTTCTTTCTTTATTATTATAGATACACACACACACATATATATATATTAATAAATATTTTTTTTTATTATTTTAATGCATGTGTTTAAATGATGACATAATAGGGATAAATATTGAAATTCAAAGGTATTACAATTATATATATAGAAATGTCACGATATTGACGTAGTAAATTTATAACATTAATTGTCGTGATGTAATACAGCTACAGTAAGTTTAGTAGATCCTTGTGGATAAACTGAAATATAAGATCCCCATGAAGTAATCAGTGATAGTATCCAACTCAAGAATTGCAACCAAACTCCAACTTAGTATGAAATCCCCCCCCCCCCCAAAAAAAAAAAAAAAGTTTGTCAGTCGCAGACTGTCAGAGATACAGGCTAGGATAAGAAACCAACTAGTCAAATACTTGGTCAAATATCAGCCATTTTTTATGGACATGGTTCTTGTTTAACTTTCAGAAAACAAACACTGTGCAATCCTTGAAATTAGTAAGGCAGTTAAAATGTTACGAATTCAAAGGAAGATTAATGCTGTCGAATCAGCTACGAGCTAATGGCAAATTATTTATAAACTCCAAGATAACAAGCATTTTTATTTGATAAGGACATTTGTTGGTCTTTATAGAGTTTCAAAACAAGTAAATCAGAAAAAAATCTGCTTCTGGGAACAAGATTTTTTTTTAAATTTTTTTTTTAGTGATTGCACATGAATACAAGAAAAGTAGGAAAACAAGTACTGACCGCTTCCTAAGCCTGTAGGCTAAAGCGAGGGTGTTACTTAACCGCGTATTAAAAAAAAAAACGTAATTCAGTACGGAAAGCGGCGCGAAATATCTTAGAATCTGTCAAGGCGAAATAGAAAATTAGGCTTGTGAATAAAAAGGATTTTCGAAATTGAAGGAATTTAATACAGGAAAGTTTCCTTTTTTTGTAAAATTTATTTCATAAACTACAAAAATACTACATACTACAAAAATTTCATAAACTACTACTATTTCATAAACTAAAGTTTCATTTAGATTTTAATGCAAAAATAAGTTTAGTGTAGTATAATTTTAAATTTTGTTACCTGACTATCTTTATACCACATTTACTAAAGAAATACTCGGAAGGAGTTTCATTAGTGGCAAAACAGTATTGAGCCAATAGTATAAACAGACAGTCCGTCCAAAAATTTCCCAGACTGGTTAAATTGCCGGCCAATAAAGGGCGCTACGTGTCCGAATGTGATGTTGAAAGTACGAATACACTTCGTCTAGTACAGTGGTACAATTTCACGTGGCTAGCTGTTGTGTCACGCTAAGTGCGTCCGGTTTGCTGTAATAGCGTAACGTGATCATATCGTAACTCGCGAAGGTCGAACAATGAACCAAAATAAAGTTGAAAGTACTACTATTACTAGACGTTGCTATTTGGAAGTTTTGAAGCGTTTCATGGCCAGTACGCAGAGTTTGACCTCGGAACTGACAGAAAGGCAGTTGGTCGTTTTTGAACGGTAACGCATCAGCACAAACTTCGATCACTTCGGTTTGCTGTAATAGCGTAACGTGATCATATCGTAACTCGCGAAGGTCGAACAATGAACCAAAATAAAGTTGAAAGTACTACTATTACTAGACGTTGCTATTTGGAAGTTTTGAAGCGTTTCATGGCCAGTACGCAGAGTTTGACCTCGGGACTGACAGAAAGGCAGTTGGTCGTTTTTGAACGGTAACGCATCAGCACAAACTTCGATCACTGTGCGGGTGTTTCTGGCTTCTAAAAGGGTCGTCCTGCTCTGCCATCCTCCTTACTCCATGAATTTAGTACCTGTGACTATTTTCTGTTGCCCAAGTTGAAATTGCACCTAAAAGGGACCACTTCAAGTGAATGCAACCGACCGTTTGATAAACATTGCAAAGAAGGATTACCAGAAATGTTTTGATGGCTGTTACATTCATTGTAAAATGTGTGATGAGTCCAACGGGGAGTATTTCGAATAAACATAGGTCAAAAACGTTACAATTCTTAATGTTTGTTTACAGGATCAGTCCAGGAAATTTTGGGACACACTGTGTAATGCATTTTTAAAAAATACACTATAGTCATTTAAATATAAAATATAATTTTCAGTTTAAAATAAGTCCTAACGAAAAATTTAATACAACTTTCGTATGTAAAAACCTTTCTCTACACAAATTTATTTTTGAAAACATGTGAAAATTATTTTCAGTTCTTTTATGATATTTAAAAATGCCAAATATGCTGACATTAATAGGATAAAGTTTCTAAAGCGCTATATTCAGTAATTATCACCTCAAATAAAAAAACGAAATTGAAAGTATTTGAATATATTTTTGATATTCTCATAATATGCCTAGTACATCAAAAATAAAAATTAATTTTAAACGATTATTTGATAAAACTTTTCAATGTAAAACTGATACTATGAGCTCAAATATGCTTTTTATTTAAATATGACAGATTAATATCGATACTTAAAGTACAGTTCAATTCACAAAGTTTAGTACTTTCATTTTTCAATTATTTTAACAACAATCTGAACAATAAATGTATTTAAATTTTAAAAAAAAAATCCCAAGCTTTATATTATTTCTACAAAATGTGTTTAAATTTTAATTTAATGGGAAAACAAAATGGTTTCAGAGAAAAGTTCGACGTAACATTTTCTATAGCTTTTGCAAAACAAAAAAGAAAATTTTGATATTTTCGACAAATAACTTAACACTTCTGTTTCCCGTGACAAATAGCAATACCCTTAAAAGCTGTAATTAGAAATTTCACCAGAAATACGTATTTTGGAGACGGCTTTGTTTTGCTTAGAATTTTAATTTGTAAACTTTTGAAAAGTGATTATGTTATTCAGCTACGAATCAAAAGTGTTTAGGTAATTACTGAAAAAGCATAAAGCTAATCGGATTTCAGTTTTTTGTTTTAAAGAAGAAACTTTTTAAAGTATACTAAATAGCCTGTTTTCGTAAAATTTATTTCAACTATTACATCTTGTCAGAATTCAATTTTGTTTTTAATGCACAAAAAATAAATTTAGCATAGAAGAGTTTGAAATTCTTTTCCTAGAGTACCTTTGTACTTCATTAATAAATCTCATTTGAAATAAGGAATTATTCTGAAAGAGTTTTCTCTGTAGGAAAACAGCATTGAGTCAATATTGTACATAACGTATTTATAATAAGTACAATTTATTAATATAAATATGAAATATAATTTTCAGTACAAATTAAGTCTTCTTAACATAAAATGTGATAACTTTCATGTGTAAAATCCTTTTCTTACACAATTTCTTACTTGAGAACATGTGAAAAATATTTTCAGTTCTTTCATGGTATTTTAAAAATTTAAATAGAATAATAAATTTTATAACGCTTTATATTCAATAATTATATTTGCACATGAAAGCGAAATTAAAATATTTTTTTTTACTTTTTGTATAGTGTGCGTGGTGAATCTACAATAAAAATAATTATCAAATGATTTTTTGAAGTAATGTTTCGTTTTGAAAGTGATACAAAGCGTTCATATATTTTCATTTTATTTAAATTTGATGTATTAATTTTGAAATTTAAACTAAACTACAATTTATAAAGTTTAGTAATTTTATTTTTAAGTTAATTCATTAACAATACGAACAATGCATTTATTTAAATTTTTCACACATTCACAAGTGACATATCCTTGCTACAAAATGTATTTAATTTTGAATTTATTAGGAAAAACAAAATGATTTCCCACAAAAGTTCGACAATCGTTTTTCATTAGCTTTTGCAGTAAAAAAAAAGTTTTGAAATTTTCTACAAATAACTTTGCACTCTTGATTCCCGTTCCGAATTTCAATGTCCTCAACAGTTGGAAATAGAAATTTTACCAGAATTACGTGTTTTGGAAACGGTTTGGTTTTGGCGAAACATACATTGTAAACTTTAGAAAACTGACACTTTATTTTGCAACGATTCAATTTAGATAATTACAGACATTATAGTTAGACATTTTAGGTAATTACATAAGAAATATAAAGCTAAAAAATTGGATGATATAACTTTGTGCCGTTATATTAAAAATAAATGAAAAACGTGAAAATAGCACAAAGTAAATACATGTGTAAAGGGAATACATCTGTTTCTTAGCTTCAAAAGCTCCATCATCAGTGCCAAGATTAAAAACAGATGTAAGTGTTTCGACCATGTCAGTATGTCCAGTAATTATGTTAATGATATGTCCAGTACAATAGATTTTTCAAACGTCTGGCTATATTTCCTGTAATTCACTCTCTTCAATTTTCCGCTTTCCTTCTCCCTGCTTAAACTCATCTGGTTGAGTGCTTCTCATTGGTCTCCTCCGTCACTCGGGAACTCCCGACCCCAATATGTGTTTTTCAACACTCATCGCCATTCCACCTAGGCCGCGAGCGGAGACGTTTACATACTGGTATGGTCTAAACATTTATAGTATCTGTTTTAACCAACCTTGGTACTGATGATGGAGCTCTAGAAAATCCAAAACAGCTGTATGCCATTTTCACATATATCTCATTTGTGCTATTTTTATATTTTTCATTTATTTTTAAAAAATAAAGCTAATCGGATTTCAGTTTTTGTTTTTAAAGTAACGGTTTATTTATTTTCTTTAATTTTAACTTATACCTTTAAAGTGACGGTGATTAAAATCTATTTTTTACACTTATTTATTTCCAAATAAAATCTTTACATGAATTTAATTTAAAACTCAAGGAATAGATATTTTTTCTTTTACGTATAATAAATGGCCTGTTTTCATAAAATCTTTTTCAACCATAAGCCAACCATAAGCCAACCATAAGCCATAAATCTTTTTCAACCATTTAATTTTGATTTTAATGCACGAAAAATAAGTTTGGTACTGAAGAATTTAAAATGTTCTTATCAGAGTACCTTTATACTTCATTTATAAATCTCATTTACACTAACGTCACAATCTAATAGAGTGCCTTTACATCTTCCTAACATACAATTTTAATGACATTAATATGTAAAATCATTCGTTACAGAATTTCTTACTTGAAAACATGTGAAAATCGCTTTCAGTCCTTTTATGATATTTACAAATAAAGAAATAGCCCGAAATTACTGGAAGAATTTTATAACGCTTTACATTTAATAATTATCACTGCATATAAAAACAAAAATTAAAATATTGAAATATATTTTAGTTTTTTATAGTGTGCGTAGTGAATCAACAATAAAAATGAATTTCTAACGATTTTTTGAAGTAATGTTTCATTTTGAAAGTTATACTAAGCGTTGAAATATATTGTCGCGTAGGTATTAAATGAGAACGAATGAAGACAACAAGCATGAACCAACTCGAAGCTTTATTTCTGCCAACTCAAGCATACACCAGCTTAAATACACTCGAGGGGTGCTTTCTCGAATGGAACATTCCAAGCTTGGAAAGTTCTAGAAATTAAATAACGATTAACATAAGAATTAACATAATAACAATTAGCATATTTCCGAAGGAACTAGAAACAAATACAAAGCAATCTTTAAATCAAAACGAATTTTAGGACACTTGCCTTCGACGGGGACCGACCTCACCACCGTCTGGTCTGCAGTCAAGCACTTTACCTCGGAGCCATAGGTCTACACAACAGGTAATTCTAGTTAAGCTGTATTTAGTGAGGTTCGGCCTTGATCAACTAGAAGGCTCTCCCGAGCACATAATGTTACAATATTATTTTTGACATATAAATGACATATAAATAATGGAAATAAAACTAGACTCCAATTCACAAAATTTGTGAACATCAATTTTTCGATAATTAAATAGAAATTTTAAAAATATATTTATTTAGTTTTTTTGAAAAATTTACAAATTAAATATCCATGTTACAATATTTAATTAATGGTAAATATAATGGTAAAACAAAATTGCTTCAGAGAAAAGTTTTATGTTACTTTCCTACTAGCTTTTAAAGTAAAAGAAAGTTCTGAAATGTTATGCAAATTAGATTACGCTCTTGATTCCCGTAACAAAAAGCAATGACCCCGCAAGCTGTAATTAGAAATAGAACCGGAAACACGCTTTTCGGTTTTGCTCCGAAGTTCAATTTGAAAACTTTTGAAACTGTTTATTGTATTCATTTACGAATAGAAATTTTCAAATAATTACGGGAGGAGCATTAAGGTAACCATATTTCACTTTTTTTAGTTTTAATGAAACATCTTATTCACAACACATACAAGAGCAGGTAATTTTTTCAGTAAATTAACAATTTAAAATTTATATTGATTTATTGCGTGCCTCTCAAGCATGAATTTCATTAGATAATTTCCTTTTTCATATATTTATTTATTTTTTAATTTTTAATAACTTAACATTTTTTACCTTGCTAAATTGCAACCTGTATAAATGGTTTCATATTTTCTGTTTAAAGGGGAACAACACGGTGAAACATCCAAATGTTTTTTTTTCTTTACTTAATTTAACAATTTGTATTAAAATAAAGATTAGTTTCCAAAAACGATATTCTGTAATTCATATATATGTTAAAAATACAGCGTAATTTTCCTTCACGCGCACAAGGCTGAAAAACATAAAGGGCGTTTTTCTCGAAACATGTTTTTTTTTATATTTTTGAGTAAATATTTTCCACTAATAGTTCGATGTATATATATACATTTATGATTTTTTTTTATCAGTGTTGCAATTTTTTGAACCTGATACGAATAATTGAAGCCATACGAAAATAAATTAAAATCTCGTTCACACATTGATTTTCCACTCGGCAACAAAGAATGTGTCTCCTGTAAGCATCGGTATACTCGGATATATGCAGTTCTGAGGATAAAAAATAGAATAATATAATAATAATTAACAAAAAATAGTTTTTTATGAATCGCTTTTACTAAAAGGATACCTTCGTATTCTAAGAATCTATATAGTATATAGAATATACCAGAATAAAAATTAACGGATATAATGGAAAAATTAAAAAAAGTAGAAAAAAAAATATTACAATAACTTTTACCTTGTTTAAAACATGAAAATAATGCAACATAAACCATTCTTATTTGACAAAAAAAAAATCTAGTTGGATGTGCCAATTCCAAAACTTTCTTCTATCTCATACAGGTTTCACATTCATCAAAAACGACTAGGCTGCAATTTATAGCAAAGTCTAACTGAATGTAAAGTTTTATTAAACTCCGTGCACGTACACTAGTTCTTGAGCTATGACTATCACTAAAATCGTGTAAATCCGGAAAAATGCTGCATAGCAGCGCCACTTGCTGCGGGATTTACACCAAAAGCCAATCAACAATAACTTATGTCAATATCAAAGTGAATCTCAAGTTTGATAAAATTATGTGATGATGATCATTTCATCTTATTTCATGAGATATATCTACCGTGAAATCATGAAAAAAACAACATCACATGTTGAAATATTTGCATCAGAATGTAATCAGTATCTATTTATGTCAAAGTCTAACAGAATATGGAGTTTGAGGAAATTCTGTTCATTAGTTTTTGAGATATAGCTATTGTGAAAATCGTAAAAAAATGTTGCATAGCAGTACCACCTTTAAGCCTATTTATACCAAAAACAATCAGCATCAATTTATAACAAGATGTAACTGAATCTAAAATTTTATTAAATTTCGTGTATTAGTTCTTGAAATAGAGAGCCCACAAAACTTTTGTCACATAGAGATAGGCAGACATACACACAGACTCACAGAGAGACATTTTCTAAAAACAGTCAAATCGTGTTCAGAAACTCCTAAAACTTATAAATCCGCCGAAAACCAGAAGTCGAAAATGTTCATGAATCCCATACTTTCTTCTTGTAAAGATAGGAGGAAGTAAAAAGTCAAATGCGGCGATTGTTTAATTTTTTGCAGCATCACTTTTACATTTTATAGCAGCACGATTTCGATTTGACAAGAGACTCACAACTGTTTTTGTCCAGACATTACCACATCTATTTTATGCTGGAAATAACATCAACTTTTTTTTGGAAACATTACTCGAATCGTTTCTTGATTATCTTTCCCATATTCTCTATTGGGTTGAAATCCGACGAAACAATCTGCCAGAAGATTACGTTAATTTTGTGTTGGCTAAACAAATTCGTAGCAGACAGTGAACTGTGACAAGATACTAAATCATATTAAAAATTTAAATCTACACCTTGTCCCAAAAGTTTAGACAATCAATAAAATTTGCATTAACATAAAAAGTAATGAGGTACAATTAAAATTAGTGAGATAGGTAATAAATAAAAGCAGTTTTTCTGATATACACATATAAATTACGATAAAAGGTTTGAAATTATAAAATATAAATTAAATAATACAAAAATGTGCTGTCCCAAAAGTATAGACACAAGACAGCATTACATGTTCTATTTTACATTTTTGTTCACAAAATAAAATATTTTTATTTTCGTCTGCTTCTATAAATGCAGCATAATTTTTCCATTTAATTGAAATATCGTCTGGTGTATTTTTAGCATAATTTATTGAAATTTTGTGGAATCAAATGAGTTCAATGTATTTTTTTTTTGTGATTCGGAAAATACATTTCCTGCGTATTCTGATAAAAATGCCATGTTCTACAGAAATTTCTAAAGATGAAATTATTAAGATGCATTTAAAATTATTAAGACATTTAAAAGCACAAGAACAAAATCCTGCACAAATATCGAGAAGAATAAAGATATCCTTGAGCAGTATTTATAGAGTTTTGAGATCAGTTGGAACATGGAATACTAGAAAGCTAGTCGGAAGACCAAAGAAAACAATGTTACGTGACTATAGAATATTATTAAAAATGGTTTCAGTTGATAATTGATCTGGCCGTGAAATTGTATCAATTTCCAGAATTTCAAAAAGTACTGTACACAGAAGAATTAAAGCTTCAACAAATATTGTTTACAGGAGAATGAAAGCAAAACCTTGCTTAAAGCATAGACATACAGATGCACGTCTAAAGTGGGTTAGAAAACATGTGTCATACGGGGAAAAATGGATTTCTGTCACCTTCAGCAATAAAATTTAGACGGCCGTGATGGTCATAAATTTTACTGGCATGACCTCAGAAAAGAACCCAAGAACTGTTTCAGCAGGCAACAAGGCGGAGGATCCGTAATGACGTAGGGAGTGTTTTCCTTCAACGGCCAAACATTTCTAGGATTTATGGACAGAAAAATGAAATCAGATGATTATCAGGATATTTTACTTACCAATTTACTGTCAATTATGGATTTGCTAGCAGACCGGACTGTGTTTTCCCACAAGATGGAGCATTCATCCATACCTCCACATCATCGAAATATGAGTAAGAACAATATCACACTATTAGACTGGCCAGCACTTAGTCCTGATTTGAATCCCATGGAGAACGTATAGGGAATCTTTTTTCGTAAAATATATGAAAATGGAACGCAATATACATGTGTAAATGACTTAAAAATTGCAATTGACAAAGCGTGGTATGAAATACCTCCTTCTGTAATGCAATGCTTAGTTAATTCTATGTAACACCGTGTATTTGATGTTGTAAAGTGTCGTGGCAAAACACTTAAATCTTAAAAGTAAGTTTTTAGTTACTTTTATAAATGTAAAACCAAACAAATTACATGTGTCTATACTTTTGGGACAGCACATCGTCATATAATTTAATGTATATTTTATAATTTCAAACCTTTGATCATAATTTATATGTGTATATCAGCAAAACTGCTTTTATTTATTACCTATCTCACGAATTTTAATTGTACCGTATTACTTTTTATGTTAATGCAAATTTTATTAATTGTCTAAACTTTTGGGACACGGTGTACAACACAAAAACATTTCGTCGATTATATCATGAAATTGTCTTGGATTTCTTTTGTATTATCTCACATTTCATTATTTCGTAAGCGATACCTAGACATACAGAAGCATTTGCAGTCATACAGCCCTATATCAATACGGTGGCTTTAAATCTCACAGATTGCTTCTTACATTCGTTGTCATATGCTTTTTGCTTCATCTTCATCATTATATGATGCACAAAACATCATCAAGCAATACCATTTTTAATCATACAGGTGCTATAAAACCCCTTTTTAACAACCTCACTCTGTAAATTTTCTGATTATTTGTCATGAGAGGATTTATCTTTTGTACACAAGAATAAAATCCAAGTTTATGGAGTCTATTTAGTTTTGACTATTTAGCACCACCAACAGTGCGTTCATTCTCCTTATGATGGAAATAATATACATTTTTAAAACATTTTGCAATAATGCCTCGGAGTAATAACATGTAATATATACCACTACAATAACTTTTACCAAAACATTTTTTTATTCTAGGCCCTTTCTGTGATGGCGTATTCTGCCCACCACTTGCTCTTTTTTTCGGAGCAGAACAGTCCATTAGCTGTTAAGTGGCCAAATTTAAATATATAAAATAAAATATAATACAGCTTTCGACTTAAATATGTGTAACGTAAATTAATGAAATTTTTAGTTTTATAAACAATTCGTATTTGTAAAAAAACATATTTCCTATAGGTTTTTTAATTTATGGGCGTCAACGTAGTGTTACCGTTTAAAGGAAACTTGTAGTTTAGATATTAAGTTTATGAAATCTAAAGAAGTTTTAATATCAATTTATACGTGCGTTCGTAATTATATAAATACGTAGCACCTATAATAGTCATCTGGGCCGAAGGTCTGCCCGTCTGTCAGCATCTAAGAGCGCAAAAACTAACCAAACAAACGGTTTTAAAATTAATATATATAATAGTTGCAGAATTTGCCTAGTCATTTCAAATTTTATTTAAATCGAATCAAAACTGAAAAAGATAGTAATAAAAGTTTTTTCAATCTATTAAATCCTATCAAACGAAATTAATTCAATCATTTTCAATGATAGGTTATGATTATAGGTTGCCATTCTGATTACGTCCTATTTAAGAAGGAGTCATATTATTTCCGTATTACTGAATTAAAAAACCGAATTTGTATACTAAAATTGTTTAATTATAGCAATCATATAATCTACAGATAAATTTTTGGATAGATGTTTCCGAATAAATATATATTAAATAAAAAAAGTGTCTAAATGTGGATTTACAGGTCTGGAAGAATCAAAGCTACACTGTTAAAAAGTTGCAGCAAACTGTCCAGTCATTTGACAGTTTTTATTGAAAATTGTTACACGACCGTAATTGAATTGTATTCTGACCATATTATTCCCCATATTATGATCAGAATATATTGAAATTACGGTTACGTGTATGCTTAAGTTTCCCTTTGGAATTGTCAGTAAATGTCACCAAAAGATACAATGTTTCCAACTTATAATATACTTATTTTGTTACGGAAATTAATAATATAATAATCAAAGATGGTATAATTCATTTCACTGAAATAATAACAGTAAGAATGCACCTCATTTGTCACGTTTGACGTACAATTTCCAAGTTGTTTAAATGGTGTTCTAATAATCTTTATAAGACATTCATGTAATTAAGCCGTGTGTACCGAATTTCCGTGTCTGTCTCCACTATTTAAAAAAAATTGGAAAAAATATCTATAACACATTAAACGTTATTTATAACAAATTGAAAAAAAAATTGCCATAAATTAAAAAATAGCCATAGATTAAAAATTTATCAAAGAGATTAATTTAATAAAATCACAATTCATAAAACTTATTCATAATGATAAATTATTAAAAATAAAAAAAATAAAGTCATAAATATATATAATCAGAAATAAATCATATATGTCAGCATGACTAATAATCAAAAAATCATATTTTCAAGTTCTTTGATTTGGTGTATTGACACAGTTTATTTGTATATAATTGTTATATCCTTAATTTGTGCCTCAAATATATGTTAGTAAATTTGAGAAAAAAAAAGTATAATGCTAGTAGTATCCATTTAACCTAAACTAAACATTTATAAATTTAAAACTTAAATATTATTTTTTTCCGTTATTTTTTTTTAATTTGAAAAATGATATTAATAGATGCGTATGGCGTAATAATCAATATTAAGTTTGTGTTTTTTATTATGGGTTTGTAAGTTATCAAACAGAAAGTTTAATATTTTCATTCTTACCTCAAATTTTAATAGTTATTAGAAAAATAGTCCACGAAAGATATGTTTCAATAAACAGATTTACTTTTCAAGAACTATGAAATTTCTAGAGATTTCATTAAAGTCGAAGCGATATACAAAATTTATTCTTACTTTCACAGAGCCAGTCCTTTGTTTTCACGATGCAATATTAAGATACAACAATTGTCCAAAATTCTTGAAAGCAACAATTCATTTGTTTGCCCATTCAAACCAGTTTTCTAAAGCATTCGTATCCTATTTAATTCGATAAATACATTGGGTTGACAGGTTGAATATTAATAAAGCAGGGAAAGTATATTATATTCTGAATAAAGAAATTAATTTTATAAGCTTGAAAGAAATTTCGTGTGTATCCGTTATGTTCATTAACAATATATATTAACTCACTAAGATCTACATATAACAGGAGTTCTGAGTCGGTGATCAGAAACATGAAAAGAAAATGAAGCTTGCAATTCAAAAGTAAAAAATAGTTCAATATTAGATATTAGTGTTCTCATTTACTATTATCCTAATTTATAAATCTCAAACTAGAACCCGCTCCGGCTTCGCACGTGTGTCATGATGTTAAGATACCTCTAAGTACATTTATTTGTAAAGTTCAAATTTAACATCATTTTCATCACATTTTCATTCAACATCACAGATTACATTTGAGTTCTATCAAGTAAAAACACTGTCGATGTCATACATAAAATTCAACTGGAAATGCAAAAATCGTCTGTAAATAAGAAATAAAATTTTCGATAAAAAAAAATGTTTAAAAAAAAAATCGTCTGCTGCGACTGGGACGAATTTTATACATATATATATAACTTAAAAATACATTTTTGTTATTATCCAGGTGCCAAATAGGGGCAACAACAAAAAAAAATGACAAATATTGCTTCAATGGCCACCTTTGACATTAAATGCATATTTTAAACCGTATAAACATTCCTTTCATATTTAAATTAACTATCTCTATTTTATAATATGCTTTATCAATAAAAGTTTTTTTATTTGTAGTTTGAATAGAATCAGCAATAGTTTTTTTTTATTTTATTTTTCGAGGTGTTTGCATTTTTTATCTTTTAACTGACATAGCCATTTCCCAAAGATTGTTAACCAAGCGATAGCATAAAATACCGTTCCCAGAATAATAATAATAATAATAATAATAATAATAATAATAATAATAATAATAATATGCGAATGGCAACCTTTTCGTACAGAATAAAGATTAAATACCAAATTTTATAATAAAATTGCATGGTTATATCGATATATTATACATCATAATGACTGCGGGAATCCTCTATCGGATGGTGCAAACCGCAAAAATATCCATTCGGTAGCTTGTGAAATTACTTCGAGCATAAACTTTTAGGACGTTCTGCTTTATAATATATATGATTAAGCTTTGCATATACAATTCATAAATAATTTCCTAATCATGTAAGGACATGCGAGTTGAAATTATCGTCTCTGTATCATTCCGTGCAGACCTATGGAAATCGTATTGGGTAATAGGAAGACAAATTTCCTGTTATATATAGAACTCAGTGTACTAACTATAATCTTATATGAAAATGATTTTTTTCTAACATAAACGTTGTATATCTGAATAATATGTATGTATTAAAATATTCAGATTTAGTACGCTGAGCGATGTGTACCTTTGTGTTAAACCATAAACTACTATTGTTTTCAAAGTGTAATAAAATCCGAAAAAATCTTCGAAAAAATATTTGTTATACCACATACTTTCCCGACTCCGTTAAAAATAAAATATTTCGTTTTTATTGACATTTGTCTTCTTTAGTAAAGATGATCACGTTGCCTAATAAGTAATCTCGTCGTTTCGTACATATTATCAAATTGTTATTTTCTTTTCACCCAAGACTTCTTTTCAAAACATTTGTTTTACTACAGCAGATTAAGCATCAAACTAATTCATAATTAACTTTGTTTTCTGTCTTAATGGCATTTCTGTATTGTATTAAATATATATCTTTAGTCTTGAAATTAGAGGGAAAAAACGTTGTTGGCATTATACTTTTCCTGTCTGGTTTCCCCTTGTGAGTAATTTGATCACATGGATGAATCTGGCAAGGGCATTTATATACCTTTGTTAATATTTATTTTCCTTTTTGGTGATTTGTTTCAATATGCATAATTTATTATATAAGGTAAACCTTGAAGAGTCTGCGCACAATTCAAAAGAATAACAATAAAAAACCTAAATATTAATTTTTTTGTAAACTATCCATGAATAATTTTTACTTAATTTGTTTTTTATGCATTTCTCTTGCTATTTTGCTGTTAGGTTGTAATTTAATAGAGCATTTGTAATAAAACCAAGAAAGGTATTTTGCGCAATCTGTCCTTACAGAGTTGGTGCGATTGCGCACATGGGTAGGAGAAATTGTTACTAATAATAACTACAATTAAATTTTTAACAATAATAATTACACTTATGACATTGTTGTAATGTTTTTGTGAACGAATATTATTGTATTAGGAGTGACGATTTCAACCTAATGATTAAAGAATCAGAAAAAGGAAATAATTTTAAAAACGATTAAAAATTTTTAATTAAAGAAAAAAAATATAAAGAATCAGAAAAATCAGGTCCAGATAAGATTACAAAATAACATTAAGTTACTTGATAACACGTTTAACTTAAAATTAGTCCATTTTAATTTTTAATTTTTTAATGCAAATTTACCAATAAGCTGCGTAATCTCTCGTAGCATGGAAACTAATGGGAACAATGCGCCATCTCTCCTAAGTAGCAGATGCGCAAACTCTCCAATTTCGGTAGGACAGATTGAGCGGCCTTTTATTTAAACATGGCCGCTACTAAAACGAACCGTTGGTGTTCACATTGTCAGTCTAGATTAGTAGCTTATAAGAAATCGTTTAAGTTAAAAATATTTTGTACTACTGACATTGTATAGAAATTCTGATGAATAGCTATGAAAATTCAAGCCTTTACTTTGGGAAAACAAAACAAAGGAGCAATGCTTTATCTTAGACGTTCAAAACAATCAACGTGCACTTTCAAATAGACACTCCACTACTGCTATTGTGCAAATACGGGGAGTCGCTGCTCATTCAATCTACTCCTCCCCCCCCCCCCCCCCGAACCTCTATGTGCGCAATCTCTCCGACCACGCCATCGCTCCTGGCTTTTTCTTAACTTTTAACATGTCTCATATTACAATGCCGAAAACAAGTAATAACTTATGCCAATTAGTTTGATTTAAAATTACATTTTAAATATCTAAAAACTAATACTTTATAAAGATAAAAATAAGTAGAAATATACTTCTTGTTCAGATTTTAATCGAAAAACATAAGTTCAGTTCTATCGTTGAGAAACATGTTTCTATTGATTGTGCTCTATTCTAATTCGAAACCCATGTAAAATCCACGTTGTTTGTTCTTAAGATTTATAATAAATGAAATGAAAATTAGATTCACCAAGTTTATACGTGGATACAAAATTTAAACACATAACTGTGCATGAAAGCGAAATATTGAAGTTAATTAATATCATTTCAGTGTACCTTTGCAGTCAAAAGCCAATCTACATTAGAAACATTAAGCTTAGCTTTAAAAGAAAGCACATTTATTAAGAATAGTACATGGTACAGTCGTTTATCTGATATTATATTACTGACTTATTTATAGAGTATATAAAAATGATGATATAAAAATGAATGCGACATTTGATGAGTTAAAGACATTAAACATTTTTTATTAATTAAAAACTCTTTCGATGTAAAATTTAAATTCACAAGAAAACATAAATTTACAAAGTGAATTGAAAATGTACAATTTTATGAAATAATGCTTTTATTATCGTTATCTTATTAAAAATTTACAATTTTTCATTTATTCCATTGTAGAAAGATATAAAAGATGAATTTAATTTTTTTCTAAAAAGAAATGTTCTTGCCTGGCATAGGTGACGAAAATGACAGACATGTATCTTCTAAATGAAACGAATATAAACTTGCAAAGAAATTGAAGTACAATTGTCAAGACCAGTAATACAAAATCGTGATATGTGGTCAAATGAATTCGAAAATAGTGTTTGTGAAATATTTCTGAATTCATAGAAACCGAGTTGGATGTTATGTCCCTTAGGTAATATTATTAATTTTCTTGGAGACGTAAAACAGTAAAGTGAAAACACCAGAGTTCGCTTTCCACCTTCTAAGTCACAAAAGACTTTATAAAGTTAAATCATAATGCGGAAAGATGATTAAAATCTCAACATTGATATTTTCAGAACAGGGACATGTATGTATTTATCCAAAGTTTCCATAAAAATAGTTTTTAAGCCAGAATAGACTTCAGAACTCTCAGTTGTGCTTGAAAAATGCATACGCAGAGAACAAAGTACGAGCAAGAAATTACACACAACATGTTTTGAGGAAAAGCTTTTTTATAGCCTTTACGATATGAAAAATCGACTGGGCCATATTTACTGATACGAGATACACACATGAAACATATATGATGTAAATCTAGAGGTATAGAAGCTGCATTACCCTTCCCCTATTATTCTGTTCTAAATTCATATTTAAATTGTGTTTTTTCAATATTTTATTACATTATATTCAATTTTTCCATGTTGTCGAGTCAAAAGTTATATGATTTTTCGTTACGTATTTCTGCTGTCGGTGTATCAAAATGGTTTACTGTCACGGTACTCAACGCTTCTGTCTGTACGACATAATTGGCATGTCGAAGATTTACTGTAGTAGGTGTACCTTTTAAAGCATTTTACTTCTTAACATGGAAAAATAAACGCAGAAAATTTTACACATAAAAAAACATACATGACTGTTCATAGAGAAAAACAAAAATGAATTCGAACGACAGCACTATGGTCAGGTGTATATATTTTTAAAAATCTAAATATGCTGATAACGAAAGACATGAACATTCTCTCAGCCACGCACTTGACCAGAATTCAATGAAATTACGTTTCTATTTAAAAAATAAAACGCTAATTATATTTTTTTATACAGATACTTTTTGCCAAGTCTGACATTAACACATTCTTCGAAAACTCAAAAGTAAAGTTAGAGGAAAGTTACTTTCTTAGGGTGTAAACAAATTTAATATTTGAAGCTTATTCTTCTATAAATGATTACATAACTCAAAAATTTAATGAAAAAACTATTGTGATAATTGCTTTCGGTTATCTTTAATATGTAAAAACTTATGAATTAAATAAAAATTTTCCATTAATCTAAATAAAAATAAACGTTGTTATCAAAGCAGAATTTTGTTTTCTAATACAGCATATTCTTCAATATTCTTTCACATAATAAATCATTTCGTGTGATTTTTATACGCTTCATTCTACTAAAATCATTTCGAGTGTTTTGCATACGATTTATTCTACTAAAATTATTTTTAAGCGAAATATTTATCATGTCTTTAAAACTTTATAAATCTTGAATAGGTTATTTAAAGTTACCTTCAAATTTATATTAATAGCTACATTGTATTTAGCACCTGGGAGACCGAGATTCGCTCGGTACCTTTTTTCTAGTGCATAATCTATTTGAGTGAAGAACACATTTTATTATTTATTTTTACATATACAGGGTGATTCATAAAAGATGGGCAGAACTTTAAGGGGTTATAGTACACTTAAAGACAAATAATATTAAATAGGAGACTAAGGGTCCCAGACGTATTCCCAAGGAGATAGGGGGCATTAAAGTTTAGGGTCCGAAATTTCAAATGATTATAAAACATGGAAAAATTGGTCGATTCGTTTGCGGTTTTTGCAAAAAATTTTCTTTATGCCAGTATTTTCTTGAAATAAAATTTTAAAGTTCAATTTCAAAAAATGCCGATAGGGGGCGCTTTAGACTTTGGAGTAACAAACAACTATTTTTTAACGTTATTTTTTGTATTTCTTTAAATGATTTCGAAAGCTTAGACTTAAACTTAAATTTTGATCTAAAAATCTGAGTCCTAACGAGTAGTTAAGTAGCGTAAACTGAAATTTGAAATTTGAAACCCTTCTCCCCCCAGAACAAAAATCAGTTATTCCCGATCTTTGTGTCGTAGATTAGGCTCTAACTACTGCCGCGTTTTGCTAAAATTATTCTTTATGTCAGTATTTTCTTGAAAATAAATTTTAAAGAAAATTTTCAAAAAATTCCGATAGAGGGCGCTTTAGACTTTGGAGTAACGAACAACTATTTTATACCGTTATTTTTTGTGTCTCATTAAATGCTTTCTAAAGCTTAGACTTAAATTTTCAGCCCAAAATCTGAATCGCTGAGCGTGGTTCAGTAGCGAGGGGAGGGGGTTCAAATTTCAACTTCTGAACATAGTTCAGTTTGCACTACTTAACCATGCCCAACGATTCTGTGCTGTGATACGAGGCAAAAATACAACTTTCGTCAAGGACTGCATAGTCGGAATTCACTCATAAAGGCACTGGCACAGTTGGAAACGTCGCTCATGCAAACGTTAAAGCTCCATTCCTGACGCTAGTCACCGGGTGAAGAAGGAAACAGAAAGTATGCAAATGTCAAATGGGGAAGAAGAAGAACACGTATGCAAAATTTCGACACAATTCAGGCATAAAAACCACTGAACGGTGAGTCAAGTGTAAGTCGCTGTAGTAATGAATCGGAAGATGGTGCCCTTCACGAATAAGGAAAAGGCTGAGATGCATTTAATTTACGGAGCGGCAGATGGAAATGGTGCAGAGGCACAACGAATGTACGGAGAGCGATTTCCTAACAGGCGGTTGCCTAACCGCAAAACTTTCGAGCGCTTGCACAGACAGTTGTGTGAGACGGGATCATTTCTCGCTTCCCGGTCGAATGCAGGTCGTGCAAAAAAGGACGAATCAGTAGTTGTTGCAGAAGCCATTCTGGATGTAGTAGCGGCGCAGCCAAGTACAAGTACACGAACAGTGGCTAGCCAGGTGGATACCTCACAGTCCACGACTTGGAGGGTACTGAAGGATGAACATTTGCTCCCGTTTCATGTGCAACGAGTCCAGAAACTGTCTCCAGGGGATTATCCAAATCGTATTGAATTCGCCCGCTGGTTTCTGCAGCAGAACGCGCTAAATCCACATTTTGGACGAACTGTGCTTTTCACCGATGAATGTACCTTCACACGTGAAGGTACATTTAACACACACAATGCACATGTATGGGCGGATGTCAATCCACATGCTACGTATCCACATGCTCATCAGAGACGCTTTTCCATCAATGTTTGGGCAGGAATCCTCGGAGACCACCTAATCGGACCGTACCTTCTTCCTGAACGCCTCAACGGTAAAACATACCTCACATTTCTGCAACATGTGCTGCCAGACCTGTTAAACGTTGTTCCTCCACGCATCCGGCGGGTCATGTGGTTCCAGCACGATGGAGCGCCAGCCCATTACGTACGAGACGTCCGCAACTATCTGGACATCACATTTCCGAACAGATGGATTGGTCGAGGTGGTCCTGTTGCTTGGCCTGCTCGCTCGCCAGATCTTTCACCCCTCGATTTCTTTTTTTGGGGACGATTGAAGGCTCTTATGTATGAGACACCCATTGAATCCCCCGAGGAACTGGTCGCCAGACTTCCCGCCGCTGTAGGGGAAGTGCTCGAAAAGCCTGATGTTTTCGCGAATGTTCGCCGTTCCATTCGTCGCCGTTGTTCTGCGTGCATAACCTCTGGTGGTCACAATTTTGAACATTTATTGTGATTACATGTTAATAAATATTCTTTGGTAACATAATCCTAATTTGTGTCTTTTTACCTCGTATCACAGCACACAATGTGTGGACATGGTAAACTGAACTGTGCTCAGGAGTAGAAATTTCAAACCCCTCTCCCCAGAAACTTAACCACGTCTAACGATTCAGATTTTGGGCTGAAAATTTAAGTCTAAGCTTTAGAAAGCATTTAATGAGACACAAAAAATAACGGTATAAAATAGTTGTTCGTTACTCCAAAGTCTAAAGCGCCCTCTATCGGAATTTTTTGAAAATTTTCTTTAAAATTTATTTTCAAGAAAATACTGACATAAAGAATAATTTTAGCAAAACGCGGCAGTAGTTAGAGCCTAATCTACGACACAAAGATCGGGAATAACTGATTTTTGTTCTGGGGGGAGAAGGGTTTCAAATTTCAAATTTCAGTTTACGCTACTTAACTACTCGTTAGGACTCAGATTTTTAGATCAAAATTTAAGTTTAAGTCTAAGCTTTCGAAATCATTTAAAGAAATACAAAAAATAACGTTAAAAAATAGTTGTTTGTTACTCCAAAGTCTAAAGCGCCCCCTATCGGCATTTTTTGAAATTGAACTTTAAAATTTTATTTCAAGAAAATACTGGCATAAAGAAAATTTTTTGCAAAAACCGCAAACGAATCGACCAATTTTTCCATGTTTTATAATCATTTGAAATTTCGGACCCTAAACTTTAATGCCCCCTATCTCCTTGGGAATACGTCTGGGACCCTTAGTCTCCTATTTAATATTATTTGTCTTTAAGTGTACTATAACCCCTTAAAGTTCTGCCCATCTTTTATGAATCACCCTGTATATCATTTCTACTTTCTAAAAAGTTGAAAATTTGTTTTTTGATTTTTTACTTTACCCAATACACTACATCAAATTTTCCCATGTTGTCGAGATAACAGTTATGATTTTTCGTTACATATTTCCACAATCATTAAGTACAAAATGATTTATTGTCCCGATATTCAACGCTTTATACCACATTATATAGGTATGATGAGAATTTACTGTAGTTAGAATTACATTTAAAGCGTTTCGCTACTTAATGTTGGGAAAATCAACGTAGAAAGCTTCGTGCCTAAAAAGAGACACATATGGAAGTTCACATAAAAAACGAAGAATTCGAACCGCAGCATTATGGTCAGATATATCTTTTTAAATTCTGAAGATGATACTAACGAAAGACACGAACATCTTCTGAACCACGCATTTGACCAGAATTTAATGAAATTGCTTGAACATGTTATTCTGTCGCAAAAAGTAATTTCGAATAATAATAAATAATTTATAATAACGCGAAAAATTTAATTAAAAGGGTAACCGTGTGGAAATGCCACGGGATTAAAGCTTTGTCAAACAGCTCTTTACAAAGCAAGAAAGTGTTGATTACAGAAATCTCAATTTCCCTATGAGAAGCGAAGTATGATTTACTTAAACGATTTTACTTAAATGAATTTACTTATATCGTTTTCTCGTGCTAGAATTATTATAGTAGAAACGTTTCATGAAATATGTTTGAACTATTTTCGAGATCTTTCAGACACTCAATATTATTTTTTCGTTTAATATATGTGATAAAATTGCGTATATCCCTTCAGAAATATTATAAGAAGTATTCAAACTTTTTCAAGCCCATACAAAAGTATTTACTTTAAAACATTCTTTCGAATTTCTCAAGGACTTTTTAAAAAGAAAATAAATATTTTTACTAAATGTTCAATATTCAATATGTGTTCTTGAGAGCATGTTTGTTTATGTGAACATTTTTCTTCCTAATGAAAGAGGATAAACACACATATTGTATGCATATATTTTTAACCGTTTAAACTTTACTTTTTTTTTAATGAATGTATATTATGTTTGTAAATAATATAAATAGAAGGTTCTATACATTTATTTATCTCCTTCCAGATATTTTATGCTGTATATGTTCTTATGTGGGATAGTGTATATTTATCGATAATTACACAGAAGAACAGAAGTAAACATTTTCTGGCACACGAAGTAAAATACCTAATCCTTTACCATTCTGAGTTCTAACATGTCAGTAGATTTTCTCCATCATCCTTAGTTTGTTGGGTTACCTATATTAATTGAGAAATAAATAGGTGAAACTATGCATACATGTTATTAATCAATTTAGTCAAAATGTCAGTGCTGTTTATTTAATTTGGTCTTTGGCATTTGGAATATCCCTCTCCAATGCCCAACAATAATAATCAAATATTCTTGCAACCCATTGCCTTTATGACATCTTTTCCATAGCTGAGATGATTTGCTACAAAGGACCATCGTGTTCGTCACTGACAGCATGTAGAACATCACAGATGAAATTCAAATGGGAGTCAAAGATATGAATCTTGATGAATATATTACGCACTTTGACTTTATGACTTTAGAAATTAATTAATTATCTCATCGTTGTGTGGTGCTGTATGATTTCACTAAAAAATTTGAATAAATTATATATTTTCAATGATGTTCATTCTGATTTTTAAATTTTTATTAGTATAGACCTCGCATTTTTCATACTTATTGAGACATTTTATTTCGTGAAATGTCCAAGCTTTAAATGAAGATGATGCATAATAATGTTGTCAGCGTTAACTAATGCAGGTTGTAAAATATTTTTATCTCCAGGCATAAGAATTGTTTTTGATTTATACCAGCACTTTGAATGCTGTGTTTTTTTTTCATCTGACAAGACGAAGTTTCTCAAAATTCTTATCTAACTACGTCATTTCTTCTTTCAGGAATTAGTATAGTAGAAACGTTCTGTGAAAATCGTTACAACCGTATTCGTTTTATAGCTGTATATTTAGTGCTGGGTTTGTTTAACCTACTAAAGTTTTTTTTGTGTTAATTTAGGGTCTAGCTAGAACGTTTTCTCGTGTTTGAATTAATATAGGAGTCACGTTTCAGAAAAATTGCTGGAACTATTTTCGAAATCCTCCGGACACTGAATATTATTTATTCGTTTAATATATGTGATAGAATTGTGTATATTTCTTTAGAAATTATATAAAGAGCATTTAATATTTGTCCGGAACATAAAAAACGCATTTCCTTTACAATACTCTTATGAATACCACAAGGAAAAAGCTTTTGAAACAAAATAAAATGTTCTTTACCAAACGTTCACTGTCTAATATATGTTTTTGAAAGCTTGTTTGTTTATGTGAACATTTAACTTCCTGTTGAAAGAGGATAAGCACACATGTTATAAGCATATCTTTTGAAACGTTTAAATTTCAAGTTTTGTTTTCCAATAAATGTATATTATGTCTGAAAAGAATGTAAATGAAAGATTGTATATATTTATTTATCCGCTTTCAGATATTGTATGCTGTATAACTTCTTACGGGGGATATTGTATGAATATTTCTTGTTCACCAACTATATAAGTATATTTACAAATGATTACACTGGATAACAAAAAAAAAAAAAATTCTGGCACACGAATGTAAAATGCTTGATCCTTTATCATTCTGAATTGTAATATATACATGCATGCATGTTATTAATCTGTTTAACAAAATGTTACAGTTGTTTATTTTCTTCGATCTTTTACATCTGGAATATATCTCTTGAATGCTCAAAAATGATCAGCAAATATTCTTGCAAACAATTGCCCTTGGTATCCCTTTTTTAGCTGAGATGACTTGGTGGAATGGGCCATCGTGTTTGTCACTGACAGTATCTAGAATATCGCAGAAGAAATTCAGATGACAGTCAAATATATGAATCTTAAGGATATGTGACAGACCATATCTTTTTTATGACACTAGCAAAAAATCATTGTTGTGTGGTGCTGTATGATTTCATAAAAAAAATTGAATAAATCATATCTTTTTAATGAACTCCATCGTGGGATATAAATTTCAATTTGTACAGATTTTTGAATTTTCCATCCGTTATAAGATTATTATATTTCGTGAAAAATGCTAACTTTATATGAGACGATGTTTAAATAATAATTTTGTCAGTTTACTTATGAAGGTTGTACAACATGCTGATCTCCAGACAAAAATGATTCGCGTTTTGGCCATTCCTTTTCGCTATAATGTTTTTTCCTGTCCCAGCTACCATAATCGCACAAAAAACAATCAAATGCAATGTAGTCAGAATGGAAACACATGGTACCATTCGATTCAGTATATAAAAATATATAAAAATATGTTATCATTTGGCAAATGAATATAACATCTGATTTTTAAGAATTTTTTTGAAAGTCTGTTCCCTTATTAACCCCTTCTCTTACGGGTGGAGTTTTTGAATTTCTTTCTTTGCTATAATAAAGCATATATTTTTAGAAATTATCATTTGTAATGTTAGAATTTTTAGGTTTTGGCACCAAAGAAATCGCCAAATTAGAAAAATATGCAATATCTGACGAACTGTTTCGCTTAGAAGAATGTACTTGGTACCATTCGATTCAACATACAAAAATACATTAAAATCTGTATTAAAACAACTATAATATCGGATTTATAAAGGGATATTTTAAAAGTTTGTTGCTTTCTTTACTCTACTTACGGGTTGAGTTTTAGAAAATCATTTGTTAGAGCTCGTCTACGTCCTAATAAATTTTATTTTCCCAATTTAATTTTTCTAGGTTCCGTAGTTTGGGCTATGCTATGGGTTGATGATCTCCCCAGTCATGAATTTCTTTTATAGATTCATCACAGCTAATTCTGCATATATGAAAATATATAAAGAAATTCATACATAAACGCAGTTGCTCGTAACCATTAGGATAAAATAAATTGATTATCCATGCCCTAGTAAATTTCAAAATATGATCTGAATATATAACAATGTTTTGTATATATGGTAACTAAAACTATAACTATAACTTAGGTGCAAAAAAGAAAAATTCTAATACAGAGTTTGGTTAAAGAAGCTGAAACTCTGATTGTTAAAAATTTCTCTGAAGCATTTAAATATTCAGAAACAAAAATATAATTTATAGCATTATTCCTTCAGTTTCATTTTAAATTATTTATTTATTTTTGATAATGAATTAATAATAATATTACAAATAATATTACAATATGGGCAGTTAATAATATTGCAAATTTATAAATATTACAAATTGAATTGAGAGGCGTTTGAATTCGCAAATTTCGGCATTTCTTTAGAAATAAATTTCTTAGAATTATATAAGCAGCTGACAGATATTAAATTTCATAATCCATTTATTATCATTTCAGGTATTCTAAGTATAAACAGATAAAGAATTATTTGCGAATATCTATTTAAAGCATTTTAATCTCGATATAAATTAAAATCCCCATCATTATTTTCAGATTTATACGGTTTTTTATTTTGTACGTTTGTCAGTTTCAGACAATATACGAACATGTTTTATCCTATTTTATGAAGATAGAGCAGGTTATGCTTATATCAAACGAAGCCTGGAACTCTGGATAAAAGGATAAAAATGTAGAATTTCTATTCCAAATTTTAAAACATCGAACAAATATGAATTTACGTTTAGAAAATGTCCCAAGATAATAATACTTTAACAAAATATATTTAACATAGAGAAAAATTAACTGTCGTAAACCATTTTTTTTTTGCGAAAATAAGAACTGAAGATTTGATTATCGATTTCTGTGTTATGTGCATTTGGAGATTTACTGATAATTGGACAACCTCACAATTTTCATTCTGTTAAAACTAACAGAAACTAATAAGTTTTATGGTATATCAAAAATGCAAATACATGTGAATTATGTGTGTGCTTGATGAGAAAACACAGTCTATTTACATCCCTTTCGGCATAAGTTTACAAGCTTTCTTGGGCCATATGTAAAAAAAAATTCCGACGCAAGTATGATTTTAATTTTCTACACTTGAAAGAAATCTGCTGGTATTGAATGTATTCAAAGCAATTATTGTTAAATATTTTTAACCAGATATATCATTTAGGCTTAAAATATCTAAAAGGTTCACTACATACTAACAAAAACCAAAGTTGAAAACTAACATTTATTGAATTTACAGTCGCTAAATTTTTGCTAAATCAAACGTGAAACCAACAGAGTGAAAAAGCGTACAGGCCTGGATTCAAACCACGGTCAAAGCGGTAGAGCATTGCACACCAATGCGCTACCACTGAGTTACCCGGACGATATCCAGTCAGTCACTCCTCACTCTTACAGCTTGATAGGCTGCACTTGAATTTATAATCGCTGAAACTTTGCTAAATCAGGTGTGAAACTAATACCATGAAAAAGTGTACAGACCTGGATTTGAACTAAGTTCATTGGCATTAAAATACACGCCTGGACACTTTTTCAAAATTCTTAACATTTTCTGAATTTAATTTTATGTTAGATGTAAACATATTTCATTGAAGAGACAAAGCAAATGAAAATTCAGTATTATATCTTCCTTTCAATCACGCTAGATTGTGTTCCTATCTTTATAATTTAATTTTTTACATAAAACAAGATATGTATTTGAATAATTTATAAACTAAAATAAATTACATCTTCTTCAAATCAGTCAGATTTCTTGGAAATACGTAATCTGAAAAACAAATTAGCTGCATACAGATAATTCATGGTGGATATTTTTGAAAAATATGTTTCATGTTGCAAATTCTTATATAGGATGGTAAGAAATAATAATTTGTATCAATACATTTGTAAATTAATAGATTAATGGCAAAATATGTGTTTTGTATTTGCATCACATTACTAGATTTTTAAAAAATGTTAAAAATATATAAAAAAACAATTGAGGAATATACACCAAATTATTATAGTACCATAATTACAGTCATTTCGTTTGAAAATATTTTTGCAGCAGGTTTGTACAATTATCATTCTACAAATACATCTAAAATATTTATGTCGCTGAATGTAGATAGTATATTACTTAAAATTTTATATAAATCACAAATTGTGCTAGAAAAGTCTATGAAATACTTATTTTTTTAATATTGTATTTTGCTTAAATAATAATATTACATTTAATATTTGTTTCACTTTAAATTTTTTATTTTGTTCATTCCTAGATAAATATCTTGTAAATTATAAAAGAAACTAAAACTGTTTAAAAATATAAACAATAAATTTTATTTTGAGAAAAGTTTTTTTTTACATTTCGAAAAATATTTTTGTTGCTGTAGAAATTTTCAGTTAGTTTTTCATGTTTATAATTTCAGCGGCTCTAAATTAAATAAATAAATATTCAAATGTTTTATGCTTAATATTCTGATTATGCGTTATAAATACATCACTTTTTGTCACTGAAGTCAGGAGAATAGTTTGTTGGAAATTTGAAAAGTTTACTTTGAGATAAAAGCTTGTATAAAAATTACAATGATTTTATTTCCTGAAAGCAATTTTTTTATATTGAAATTTTAATTAAGTACGTTTCATATAAAATATATTTAAAGGTATTTTGTTCAAATTAACAAACTTTTGTTTTATGATCGAAATTAGCTTTTTTTAAAAACAAATTTACTTAATTTCGTTTAGTAATATTTTGTTAAAAATATATGATTATTAAACTATTTTTAAACTTAAATTCAAATTTAATGTAAATGTTTATTTATGTACAAAAATGTTTCATTATGTGATTCTTTATACTGCATGATATAAATTAATATTTATCATTGATATTTACCTTATTTATCATGACATGTATAATTTAGATGTTAGTTACACTACCTAAACCTAATTGTGAACCTAAAATGATATTTTTTGTTTCAGAAGTAGTTTTTTAACGCAAAAATTCATTTATAATTTTAATACTTAGTTGATTTATAAGAGCTTTCTTTTAAAATAAGAATTAAGTGGCTTGTCTTTTCTTAATATCCAATGTTGTATTTTGGATTCTTTCCTTAATTTTATCTAAATTAACGTCTTTAAATATCTTTAGCAACCGTTGATAAACTCTTATCAGTTTAAAAAATCACTCTTCAATAATAATCACTGTATTGATGTGTTTTTCTGGTCTCAGGCGATTCAAACATAAAACTAATCCTCTAGAATCCTCAAGAAGTTTCTTTTCGAATGGAACCTCTCTCTGAATATTCTCTCTGAATGTCACAAACTAATATATATATATTTTTTTTATTTATTTTTTATTTTTTGTTCTTAAAATATTTAATACATGTTTTTTAAATATATTTGTAAACGGTAATCCCTTAAATTGGACGATCTGAAAGTTTCATTGTAATCCAGCTTGTTCTTTACACGAAAATAAACGAAAGTACAATTGTTAATATTTAATACTTATCATAATAATGTTTATCGCTATATTTTAAATATTTTTTGTTAAATAAATGACATTTTAATTAAATATATAATCACCAAAACAAGGTTAACAGGATTTAAAATCTTCTACAACGTTTAGAAAAATATTAATTATTTATAAGTTTACTTTTACACATACTATTTACAAAAAATCGGCACAGCCCACCAGATATGAAGCGAAAGTAAGACTTAGGGAATTTATATTTGCTTTTTTGTATTTTGAATAATTTATTTTTTGTCATTCTTGTTTATATGAAACGTTTAAAATAAAACCACTCCACAATTATGATACAAGAATAGAATGTTGAATTATGAAACAAAAATCTTTTTATCTAAGTATAGACAAAGTTTTTGATTTTTATATTCACATTTTGATTAAATGAAGTATTTTATGTAGTATTTTTTTTAAATTTCTTAAAGCATTAGTTACATTTTTTTAAATAATAAACATTTAATAGGAATATAAAATCAGAGAACTGAAATCAATTAATACTACCTAAATTATTTTAATATAAGCAGTATCACAATTTTTTTATAGTTGTATTAATTGTATTTTACTATTCTCCAGGTAAACAAATTCTGCAAAACAATCATGAGAAAAAGCTTTTTTTTTTTTTTTTTGCGCTTTTGGCTTAGTTAGTATATATTATTTCCGTTTGCTTAAAAAGTAATGTATTAAAAATTTTAAGGCATCCCGATCATAAAATAGTTTTCGTGTAGAATTATATAATTTTAGTTACATCAGAAATTTAGGAAAAAAGATTACAGAGTTTCAAAATTCCTAATCTGGGACTGACTGACAGACTGCTAATTCCATTTGCCAAAAAAAATGTTGTACGCAATGTTTGTTTTGGCATTTGCACATATTGTAAATATATATTTTGAAATAAATATTGCAAAATGTTGCTATGGTGCCTATGTGCATGAAATGTATTCTAATATGTACATATGTTATCAGAGAGATGTACGTTCGCATGTAAGCTGATGGATGTATATATGTTAAATGATGGCTGTAAGCAGGTAAACAAGCGTATGACACTTTTAAACGTCTGCAGCAAACTGCCCAGTAATTCAATCGTTTTAAAAACAATAATTGTTTCATCATATAATGAACCATTTCTCATTTTCTAGGATCAATTAGAATTGTGTTTAAGTAACCTTTAACTGTAAAAATGGTCGAATGTCTGGACAGTTTGTTGTAAATTTATTACAGTGCAAATAAGAAGTTAATATATAAGGTATGGAGGTAAAATGTTTTAAAGAATGGAAATAATAAAAAAATGGAAACTTTTTTAAATTTTATATCCTTTGCAACATAAAAATCTTCCAAAATATAAGTGTTTTATTATTTCTACGCAATGATTATACATTAAAAATGAGTGTTATATTCAAAATGATTATGATATTAAAAACATTATGAAGAATGGCTAATCAATGTTTGAGAAAGTTAAATTTACTTTCTAATTTTATTCAGAATTATTATATCCCTTAACGAATGGCAAATTATTACTGTGACAAACCCTTGTTTATTGGAAAATCGGAATATTAAATACATTTATTCACATTACGGTTTCATTTATGTACTCATTTATTGTTACAATATATTATAGAAGTAACTATTGAAATCCTGACTTAGATCTCCAATGCCCATCTAGAAATATTTATTTAGCGTACATATTCAAAATAAAACGCAGATGCTTTGATATACTTTGATTTTTCTATTTCAGAGGATGAAATACCATGGAAAGACAGGCTGAAAAAAAGACATAGAATGCTATTACAGGTAGTAAAATGTCAAGAACCAATGGGGGAATATACACGATTTAAGGACCTATATAAGGCAAAACCCATGTATATGAATTGTAAATACTATTCTTATATTTCGAAAGAAAAAATATGATGTGGAATTTTATGTAAAATATATAGAATATTTTAAAGAATGCATATCGCCTTTACATTTACTTCTTCCAATGATACTTCAACTTCTTCTAATGAATGACTTCTTCAAATGACAGCTGCTTATGGAAGAAGTTTAGAAAAACCTTCTGATAAATGTAGCTATACTATAGATATCTAAATGTTTTCCCACCTACGGGCTTCACAAGCGTATCCAAGTGAAACAACCCAAGTGAAACAACTTGAAAAGAGGTCAATACTTGCGGAGGGTAACCGCATAGGAACAATGCGTGTTGTTGGGTTTCATGTGGATGCCTAATACTTGCACGTAAAATCAATTGTGTGGAAAGACATTACGCTGGAAGTTAATCAGTAGGAAAGATGTAGGAAGGCTGGAAATTATTCCTTTCCAGTTGCGACAAAAATTGTAAGGACGCTTGCAGAACAATTAAAATGCTATAAACGCATTAGTTGGTAGTTTCAACAAGTCGAATCTGTATGTTATCTGTTTTCAAAAATCATGATTGCTTATCATTATATAACCTTGCGTGCTCCTGTGTCTATCTGTATTATATTAACATCTTTCGATTATTCTTCTACGTATGTTAAATTTGAGAAAAAATGAGTTAAAAATGAGTGCCTTGTTTCAATAATATTTCGCATGAATATAGAATGAACTAATGTTGCGGAGTATCAGTTTTTCGCAAATACAATTCTTAATATACTAGAACTCAAGCGTTATTTTTTTTTAATTTGACGTATTCCCTACCACACTCGACTACTTATAAAAACCTTAAAGAGAATTGCAGTTTGAATTCCAATTTTTACATAATTGGTTACAATAGTAAAAAAGGAATACAAACTATCAAAGCTATTACCTAATCTCATCCTATAACAGACATTACTGGATAGTACCAATCAAGATTTGAAATTAAACAACTTAGATGGTCTAATAGAATCATGTTTGAATTTTTAATTAGCTGCTTTTAAATTAAGTATTGAAATCCTGATGAATTGCTATATTGTATAAGCCATTCCTATACACGTAACGTGATAGATGTTGTTGTCGGTCCTACTCAATTATTCAAGTGAAATAATTTTAAGTATGTAATTTATAACCTATTAAGCTTGATTTTTATCAGGAGTTTAACTAAAACTATTAACTGAATGAGTAGGAGCATTTATTTTTACGTACTACAGTTTTCATTTTTTGATCAATGTTTAGTATATTATAGTTTATTTTAAATTACGCGATCTTTAAAGTTATTCATTAAACTATTGCTGTTAGCAACTAATGATTTATAATATATAATTTGTTGAATTACTTGAAATTTATTTCATTATTTTATATGGTGTTTAATTATTAAACCATTGATATCAAGGTAATTTTTTTATAGCTCCTGTATGAATAGTTTTCCTTCTTTCTGTTTTCTCTTCTTCTCTTTTTATTTTTTTACGGAAAATAATCACACACATTTCTCAATATATATATATATATATATATATAGTAGCCTCATAACGGTCATACAAAATATAGTGAAAATTGTAGATCAGTTCAAATTATTTAATCAATAATTACAGGCAAAATCTTTTAATTTAAATACTTTTAGTACAAAATTGTAAAAAGACATTGCTGTGGCTAAATTTCTATTAATTATAAAGCATTCTCATAAAAAAAAATACAAATTGCATAAATTCTACTCTTGAAAGGAAATATGGCATTATTGAAATTAATTATCTTGTCGCCAGTAAAATGTCAAAATTCATTCTGTCCGCAGTAGGGATCGAATCTCATCTATTTCAAAAGAGAAGCAGAGCTTAAAACTGGTGTCTTGAACCACTCGGTCACCCAGATATCTTTCTATTTTACTCTAAAACTGAATATGTTTCAGATTTAATTTTACGCATCCGCAGTTATGTGCATTTCGCGTTGAATAATTCGTACTTAAAATATCGGGTTGTGCTTTAATGTATGTGATTATATTATAATTATAATTTCTTGAAAATATTATTTTAGCAGTTAAGTTATATTTTTCTTTCATTATTTTATTTAATTTCTTATTTTTGTACATTGAAAAAGTAAATATAAAAGCTTTAATGATGCAATGAAATGCTTTTGTAATTGTACATTAATTATTCTAATTATAAATTTCTTGCAAGTTAAATGCATACATCTTAAAATACAATTTAACTTATATCATTAAGTTACAATATAATAAGAAAATAAATAAGAAATAAACGTGCAGTATAATGCAGAAAAATATTCTGACTGTATAGAATAAATATTTTCTAATTTCAGAGTTTCTAAAATATTTTGTTGGGGATTTAAAATATTTTTATTTCAAACACATTTTAAACACATTTTGCACATAAATTACATGAATAGATAAAAATTATTTATAACATATCTTTTTGAATCTTTCATCTTTCTGAATTTCTAGTTTCCAATACCATTCATTTGTCAAAATCTTTGACAGCAAAAAGTGCTTAGTATGGTTTGAAATTGCAATAAAAAATGTTGTTTACGGAAGTCAGAAATAAAAACATTTCCGAGACTAGTTAATTTTGTTTATTTTAGAATCTGTGCGGAACGTTTTTGATTCCTTGCCGTAGTAACAAAAAAATATGAAGACTCATATTCCGCCTTTGTGAATTTTTGAAGGGATCTTACTGACGAAAAAAATAGGTTTGTAATACTTTTAAATGACAGATAGATGCCTTTTAGGAAAAATAAATTTTAATTTTCTTTAAATGATATTTATGCATAATTTAAAAAATAATAATTGGTGGATATTTGTAGTTTTTTCATGATTTGGATGGAGCTATGAGATTTTTTTTATTACATTTTGCTGAAATGAAAAGATATTTAACAGTATGCTTTTCTAACGGAAGTTTGTAGAAGTGGAAAAAAAATTATTATTTTTAATAAATATAATATATAATTTTTTTAAATTTTTCTTAGAGATTATTCGTTATACTAATTTTATCAAATGTTATACACAGTATGTTGGTTGTCATCGTAATATCATGTAAGCTCTGCAATTAACAATACTTTTCTTTTTATTTATTTGTTTTATAGCAAGTACCTATTATCTTCAAATATTTAATGTATCGCCATTGAAAGGGATTGTACGGAATTTGCTTTTGGGTATAATTTGTTAAATTTCTTGTTTGTTATTACTGTATTCTGTTATGCTAAACCAATCGAAATAAAAAATGTTCTAGCATTTAAATAATATAAGAATTACGTCAGAATAAAAATAATAAGTATTTTATACATCTATTTCTTCCTTTCACATTGTTTTTGTGTTTAATATAAAAATATTATCACATAAATTATATTTTTTTTATTTGCTAGCGATTAAGTAACTATAATTAAATTCATTTTTCCGTATAACATAACCTTAATAATACACAAATAATATCTACATTAACTGAACAAAAGTCTAATAAAAATGTCAAAATGAAACTTTATCTTCGTTCATTTTCTAAAAATGAAAAAAATATATACAACTGTGAATTATAAGTTTTTTCAATACTTAAGAACATGCAAAATATTTTTCGGTATAAATTTTATTTTCATTTTTCAAAGTACAAAATATTAAATTTACATGTTTAGGAAAAAATTATGTCAGTTTTTACTTCAGTTTGTCTTGAAATAGCATTAAAAACAATGGAGTTTATGCTAAAACATTTTACTGTTGCTGTTTTTAATGATATTACACCCTGAAATTTATACTTAAATCAGCAAGTTTTTCATTCAATAAAAGTCTATTTTTATTTAATAGTCCAGTAGAAATAGCGCAAAAAGTGCCTTGCCTTGCAAAAATTCGGGTAACTCTGATTTTTGGATATGTTGAATAGATTGACCCTCTAATAAAAAAAACCTAGTTTTCGACCTTCTAGACCTTGTGCTCTTTTCACAATATCGGAAAAAACAATATTTTTCGGCCCTTTTTTCGATTTTTCTTAAATCACTCGGTTTCAGTGTATTTTACAGAAAGCACTTTCACCATTTTACAGAAGAAAAATTTCTTTACACCATGCACTTTTCATGTTTTTAAATTGTCTAAATAGAGGGTGAGATATGGAGCCGGGAAAATAGGGTAAAATTTGCAAAAAGTGCAAAATCCACAAATGACGCTAGTTTTTGCTTAATGACGTTAGATTTTGCACTTTTAGTGCGTTTTAGAGACAAAAGTGTCATAATAAAGTTTGTAAAGCATGAAGTAGTCTATAAGTTTTATTTATTAGATCATTAAATAGCTATAATAGACTCTAAAAATCATAACAATACGATTTATGATTACAACAGGAAAATACCGCCTGACAAGTCACTAATTTAAAAACGAGCATTTATTTTTGATATTGATTAAACGATGCAATTAATTGATTATAGGATGTACAATAAAAGGTAATTGTTGAATAATTGAGGGGGGTGTGAAGTTAACCAAAAAACCTAGTCGGTAGATATAGGCGCGCGGCAAAGAGGTTGGGCCAAGAATTCAAAGTCGAAAGTAAAATTAATAGCTGGGAATAATGTAAAAAAATACAAGAAAGAAAAATAAGTTATAATTTAGAATTTCTAAAAGGGGGAAAGGAGTATATATACGACCGAAACTAAGGGAGGTTGGAGTAAAAGAAGCATGTGGTCCGGGCACTAGAATGGAAGGAGAAGGGCAGACAATGAAGATTTGGTTTGTCGTGTTTGCATTAATTTTTCCCACATATTTTTGGTAGTTAGTCAAAGTTTACATTGATGGTAAATGTATCTGACGTTGTGAATATTAGTCCCAACAGAAAGAATATCAACAATTGTACCTGATAAGACGGAAAACTGTATAAAAGGGAATTGTTTTCCGGGGTTTTGAATTCAGTTTTAAATTTTAAAATAATGAAAATATTAGAAACTTATCCTGAACATAATCAAAAAAGAATAAAAAGTCCAGAAAGAGCTCTTCGCTTAAATATTCATACTTCTGCCGATGTTAAGTTCAATGAGACCATGTTTCCACAGATGCTACAAGAGAAAGTGAGGGGAATGGAAAAAAACAAGAACTATTAATTTCTATGCTTCGAAACGAATTTAAAAACGCACAAATGATCACTCAGCAGGCCTCTGAAGATTCAGATGTGCTAATAGTGAACACAGCTATATGCTGAGCCTGTGATTATGATGCTGTCATTGTCAATGGTGAAGACATTGACCTTCTAGTTCTTGTACCTTATCCAGCTCCAGACAATGTTTATTTACGAAGGGCCGGGAGAGGGAAACTGCCTGATGCTCTCTACTTCAACAAGTGTTTGAAATTTGGAAGTTGCACGAAACATTCTTTTTCTTCATGCAGTATGTGGTTGCGGCAGCACTTCTGCGCTCTACAGCCATGGGAAAATGAAATATTGCAGAATTCTTCAGAACCCATTCCTGAATCAAAAAGTTTAAATCTTTAAAGACTCAAATGCAGAGAGGTACAAACTTGTTGAAGCCACAGAAGCTGTACTTCTTGCCCTCTATGAATGGGATCCCAGTCAAAACTTGAATGTATTGCGGTATGTCAGCTTCGCTAGAGGAGCAGCAGCTAACACTATTAAATTAAATTTAGCGATAGTACCACCTACTCGCGATGCTACTGAATATCATGCGGTCCGAATATATCTACAAGTTCAGACATGGCTGTGAAACGAAAAAGATCATCTTGAATGGGTCTGGAAGTGGGGTGGTCGTGGCCTCTTTCCAGTCACCACTATGAACGAACCAGCCCCTCAACCTCTACTCGATTTCATATCTTGCCATTGCAAAAAAAGTTGTAGTACGTAGTGCAGTTGTAGAAAGGCAGGCTTGAAGTGCTCAGTTATCTGTCTGAAGGGCCACAATTCACAATGTGGCAACGCTCCTGATATTTTACTGAACCTTGAAGACTTTGATGACCTAGAACAACCAATCGATTCAAGTACAGAGACGGGCGATGAAGTATCTAAGACGATGGTATCATTACCAAGGCCAAGCAGCAGAGAAAGGAAACATATATGACAAAGTGACTATATTTACTATAAATTTGTTGATTAATTTTTTGTACATTCTATAATTAATTAACCAATATAATTAATTAAGGCATATCGTGTTTTCAATATTGAAAATAAAAGCTCGTTTTTTAAATTAATAACTTGTCAGGTGGTATTTTCCTGTTTTCACCCAAAATCTTTTTGCTGTGATTTTTAAGGTCTTTTACAAATAATTAATTATCTAATAAATTAAACTATAGACTATCGCATGCTCTAAAAAGTTGATTATGACAATTCTGTTTCTAAAATGCACTAAAAGTGGGTTATTAAACAAAACTAACGTCATTTGTGGATTTTTGCATTTTATCCAAATTTAACCCTATTTTCCTAGCTCCGTATCTCTCCTTCTATTTGTATAATTTACAAACATGAATATTACATGTTGTATAGAATTTTATCCTCTACAAAATGATGAATGTGATTTTCTTGAACAATTGTACTAAAACCAAGTTATTTAAGAAAAATAGAAAAAAGTGCCGAAAAAATTTGGTTTTTTCGATATTGTGAAAAACGCACAAGGTTTAGAAGGTCGAAAACTTGTTTTTTTTTTTATTAAAGGGTCACCGTTTATAACATACCCAAAAATCAGAGTTACCTGAATTTTTGCAAAGTAAAATGCTATTTCTATCGGACTATAATTGAAGAATATTTATTTAATTCTTCTTATGCAGCCCTTTTGCGGGCCTCTGACTTCGTGCCTGCCGACGTTTCGATCATGAGATCTCGATGCAGATAAGCGAATTGAAATATTTTTATTTTTAATGTATTTTCCTTGTCTCATGCATGTAAACTTTTTTTTTTTGTTTTATGATGGCTTCCGAATGAAAGAATGAAGTATTTTGAATTATATAAAAAAATTATCTTGATTACGAGAAAGGAACAGTATATATTTAATAAAATGTATGATTTCTGGAATTAAATGATGTTTTTTTTTAATTTAATATTGTAAATATTGTAAATGTAACTTTAATTATATGTATATAAACAAGAACATCTTCATCATGGGGTGCTTATTTAATTGAAGAACACAAACTAACAATTCTTGGTCTAGTACTATTGCCTTCCATATTATATTCAAATGGTTATCTTTGTTTTGAATGTCCTCCCTCCCTCGAAATTTTACTATATTATTATCATGGATTAAAAAAAAGTAATTTTCGTGGAAAAATTAGTGCTTCGTGGTCCTTTCTGAAATATATTGGATTATTCATCGTATATTTTTCAGTAATAAAAAAATTAATCATTTACACAAATATTTTAAGAAATATATTCTAAAACTTGATGTATCATTTCTAATTTTATATAATTTTATAAAATAATCTTTAAATTAGGTATATTTAACAAAACACTGATACACATTGCTGCAAAGGAATGCTGCAATTTAAAGGAGTGCTATAAGTCCATCAAAAATATGCACGCAGACACTCAAATATATTATTTTATTACTGTAGATAATATTCATTATAGTTCGATATTGAATAGCATTTATTTAAATCTTACAGAGAAAATATTCTGAAATATATAAATTACAACATAAGATTATCGTACATCCAAAAGTATACGGCAGAATGATATTGAAACATAATTTGGAATTCCTTTATACGATAACGTTCTACAATAACGTTATTTAAATACTGTTCATTAAATAAAACTGTCTCTCATTACTTGAAATATTATATATACGATCCAACATCGCAATATGAAAGCTAAGCGTATATATATTACAGTTCTATATAGAGATAACTTTTATGTAGAACATCCGGCATGTAATATTTATTTCAGGAAATATGTGATTAAACATAGCAGATTTCATAACATTCAGCAATGTGGATATAAGTTTAATATTTTTTCTTCCCATTTCCCAAGACAGAGATCATATCCATTAATATTCAGTACCTGAATCTATGAATAATGAATTTTGATATCCGTGGAGGAAGACTTTTTGACAACGCAGGACGCACAAACATTAAGTAAATGTTCTTAAGGAATAATTAAAACTATACTTTGGAAACTTTTATAGGAATTTAGTGATATAATAATTCGAAAGGGAATCGGTTATGAATATTTTAAGTGACCTAATGGAAAGTTAATGTATTTGTGCTTAAGATTAATTCAATATTTTATGCTTTATGTTATTTCCTTCATCCGAGTTATTGATTTACTTTCAGAAACTCAAATGTAAAACTGTGATTAGATCGAAACTTGTTTTATATGATACATAAATAAATTTAGCTTTTATTTAATAATAAACTTATACCATATAAGGGACAAAATCTACAGCAAAATCGTCACTGAAACAATACTTATATATTGAAGCAATACACACCATTAGGAGAGGTGTTTTATTATTTAATTGTATAACACAGAAAACTAATTATAATAATAAACAAATACATATCTAAACAGATACTTTACATATTATATTTGAATTTTTGTTTTGAAAAAAACGTGAGTTTAAAAATAATGCAATAATTTCATTTAAACAATATGGGTGTATTTTATGATTCAATTATATAAAACAGAGCACTGTTTATATAAGTAAAATGCATTTATAATAACATACTTTATATATTAAATTTAATTTTTTTTTTGAAAAGCGTAATTTTATACATAATGTGTTATCTTTATGTTTGGCTAAAATGCAATTTATCACAGTAAAAGTAAACAAGCATATACTTAAAAGCTTGAAAATCGACTAATAATAATTGTTGCTGAGATAAAAATTTCCAAAGTTATGTTTAATGGTTTCTATTTGTAACTGTTAAAAAGCATAATGAAAAACACATATGCAAAGAAAAAACTCTTTACGAAAATTCCTTTCAGTTGGAAGATGGTAAACAAAAAAAAATGTTATAGTCACTAAAAATTATTATATAATGAAATATATTGTAAAATATTGATGTAAATTTAGCTACATAATAAATATAGAGTGGAGTGTGTTGACCGGCTGTAATTAATACCACATAAAGTGTAAGCTTCGGGGCTCACAGCTGGGATAGTTTCCAGTCTTCCCACCCTCCCATCTTTCTATCTCATATGTAACATAATTTGACATCACACATCATCTTGTTAAAGCAGTTTGGAAGTGAGGATATATATATATGTATATATACTTATAATATATATAAGCCTCAAATATCCAAATATCGTAATAATCATAAATGTTAAAATAAAAAATAATCATAAATGTTAATTTAAAAAAATCACACAATTTATAAAAACAAAATAACCCTACATATATGTAGGATTTGAGGTTAAACATACTTCATTTCTTTTATGACGTGCGTGATCATTATATTATCTGACGCTCTATTATTTTTATTATCCATGATTTAAAAGCACGAGTTATGAAAGGTTTGGATCGCAAGATCAAGATTTGAATACCTTCAAAATTGGAAAAGGAGCCAGTCTTTTAATTTTTATCATCGAGAAAGCGTCGAAATGTGAAATAGCCAATAAATGCGCTGTTAGGCCTAATTGGACTTTTCGAAAATAAATATATTGTACGTTTTGGGCGAGAAGTGTATCATCTATGAAGAAATTACTAGTGAAGTATTGTAGAATTATCTTTCTAGGACTGTATTAAAGTTTATATTTTGTTATTCAACTTCTAGTTGTTCAAGTAATTAAAACAAGTTAATTTTTTACATACCTACTTTCTTACAATTATAAAAACAAAATAAATTGATATTTAATTGATATATTAAGTTATTCCAACTTTAAATTGCTTTGAAAAATTATTTGATATTTTTAAGTAAGTTTATCTATTGTTTTATAAGTTATATAGATATAATTTATCATTTTTGTTTGAGATTCAAACATTTTTAAGCATATTAAGAATTTTTAGCGTAATGTGCATAATAAAACTTTTCGTGCCTTACATTAAAAGATTTTTGACACCTTTACGAAGAAATCAAATAAATCTATACATTTTATGTTACAAAATAGTACATTAAAGATTATGTTTTTATATATTTAAATCGTTAACACAATAGGCAGGATCGCAAATATATAAATAAACATAGTTATATATTTAAAATTATATACCTTTAATTTGTCAATTTCAAACAATGTTAATTAAGTAATGTTAAAAATTTTAAATTTTTATTTATTTTATTTTTATTTCAGATTTCTTAATATTCCTCCTCCAATCTCCACCACGCATCGGAGAAAATTATCTGAAAGAAACATTGATTATGCTTTAGTTAAAAATATTGTTTTTATGCCCTCTAAAAAAGTTTATGAAAGTCGTGTCCTCTAACAACAATCAAGATAAATATTAGAAATTATACTTAATTTTTAACTTGATAATAGAAAATGTGTTCAATAATTTTCAATCACGCTGATGCAATGAAAAGTGGCAATTTTGTTAAGGAAACCAGAAAAATCGATTTTAAGGACGGAAAATGATTTTTTTTTAAATTCAAAAATCGTATTAACTTTATATGAATGTGATAAAATAATTTTTCGACAAGCTATTGAAATTAAAGTTGCATTTTGTTTAAGGGAACCAGAAAAAATATGAATTTTAATGACCGAAAGTGATTATTTTTTAAATTTAAAATCCTATTAACATCATAACTTTGAACTTATCATATCATGCTAATAATATTTTATTTAAAACATAGTGTTACATTTAAAAAATATCCACAATGTTTTAAATTTTCTTTCTTATTTTCATATTTGATTTTTCGTTTAAATCATAATATTTTCTCTATTTAAGTACGCTAATAAAGTGTATTCTCTAAAAAGACATTCTTAATTTTATTTTTTTCTAGTTAGGAATTCAAAATATTATTGAATATACCTCTCTTATACCATATATTATAATACGAGAAAATCCTGTGTCTGTATATGCATGTGTATATAGGCAAATTATATATAAAAAACGGCTCTAATGATTTTGACTAAATTTTGTACCCTACCGTTTTTGTGTACGAAAAGACAATTGAACTAGGTCAAATGTTCGAGAAAATTCCATCTGTGGGATTTTTTGAGGTCACTATGGATTAATGCATTTCAATGGGAATGAAGGTTGAAATAGTTATTATTAACTGTTGGCACTAAACAAAGTCGTAAAGTTGGCAACATTTTGCCAAATTTTGCGATGTTGGCGACACGTTTCCAACTTCACCGGTTAGCTGGAATTATTCGTGTAAGTAGAATAAACATGGATTTAGCTTGTTAAAGTGAACCGTACTGGCTATGGCTTGCCCATAGTTTCCTGGTGTTTATGTCATTGGGGATGATTGCTATCCCATCCATATTGTACTACACATGTCCCCAATAGGTCAAATATTGTACGCTACCGTGGGGGTAGACATAAAGTATTAGTTGTATGTACCAGATTATCTGACACTTGAAAGTAAATAATAGTTTTAAATTTTACTTACTAAAATTTTGGAAGAATGTTAATTATAATAATAATGAACTTTTCTTTCTAAAATGAAATGTATAATCATTGCATGTGTATTTTGATATCTGTAACAATTTTCTCTAATATTTTTAAGCACCAAATGCTGCAAAATCTTGTTTCATGCAACTGACAGCATTGTTGGTGTCATCGTAAGTATTGATTTACATTTCCAAATATCTTTTTTAACTTTGCGCTGCAAGTATTATAACATAAACTGTTATTTTAAATACCAAAAATATCATCACAATATTTGAAGTACAAAATCTGATAAGATCGTTTTGGACTACAATATATTACATTTTAGACAGATCTTATTCGATAAAACTGTATAGCGTTGTTTTCGACAGAACCATAAAATGTTTTCGTCTAAGGAAGAATTACGTTATACACAAGTTCGGTTTTTATATGATTACTGTAATGGTTATAGATTACTTAAAAAAATAATTCATAAATTATGAAAATTTTTAAAAGTGAAAATGTTGTCAATCACATCAAGAAGGCCTCAAATAATTTAGCAATGCATGTTCGTGAATGGATATAGTACTTGATAACATATTATAAATTCTAATATGTATCTGATTGAAGAACTTTTTTGATGTGTAATGTAGTAGTACACTAACAAATTAACAAACATTGCGGTGAGTGGCCTCTTTCAATTAGTCCAAATGCTAAGGTCAAAAGAACGAGTAAAAGGAATACACGAGCTAACATTCTATAATTTAATTATTTTAAATTTACATTTTACAAAATTTATTACCATTTAAAATTAGCCTTTGTTTTGGCAGAAGCAGGTTAAAAAAGAGTAGCAATTGTTTATTGCAGAAATATACATAGCGGTTCTAATAATGTATGCCTATGACAGACTATACTAATAATATGACAAGTTTTTCTCGGAGATTTGCTACACATACACTTGGTAATTCTTTTAATCTGTAAAAATACCTTTTTTACAAATAAATGTGGAAATTATTAACATACTAAAACATAATTATTTACATATTTAATTCGAAAAAGATACTTTAACTCGAAATAAGGTGAATACGTACTTCGAAAATTTCATAAACGTCTGATATCTTCATAAAATAAATCCTGAAGTAATTCTTAAACTGAATGTCGTCTATCAGAAATTTATACTTTTAAATGTATTTCGTAATTTTAAGAATACTTCTCATAAATCATTACTTTAATTTCGTTTTATTATTCAGAAATGTCTTTGTCTAAAATCTACTTGTTTAAATGACAGCTTGAATTAAATGCTTTTAATGTATTTTCAGATACGTTATTTATATTTTATAATAGTTTTGAAATGAAAGATGTTCTACATATTTGAATATTTCGGAAATATAAATTCTACATTATAAGCTACTGACTCATAACATTAAAAACGTCCTGTTTCGTTTCGTATTAAGTTATATTAAACATTACTGGAAAATGTAAAATTTTAATATCGATTCAATGTACCACTTTAAAAACCCCTTCTAAAATTTACTTTAGTTAAAATGTAGTTTGTTTAGTTAAAAGAATTACTTTAAAAGTCTCTATTCTGAAAAAAGTATAAATAAACTACACTTATAATAATGATGCTCGGTGAAATGTATAATTAAAATAGCAGCAATGTTAAAATGATTTGACATAGAAAACTGCGTAATATGCACGATCGAATGTAAAATACGTTTTTACTTTAAAGCAATTATTTTATTTCTGGCATAAATAGATTGTTTAGAAATAAAATTACATTTAAAGTAAATTTTCATTAAGTATGTTACGTCAAATTCTCATTAAGCATAATTAATCGAAAGTGCAGGTTAGGTTGTATTACAGTTATATTGGAATATTGATAAACATTATAAAAAAAATCTATTAAACAAAATCTACTTTTTTTGTTAATAAAACTTTTTTTATATTTAATATTTCATTTATAATATTTAATAAAAAATAAAAAATAAACATTAAAAAAAATATTTTCGGAACAAAATAAACGTATCTAATATCAATGTTATAAAATGAGAAAAATATATAATTCACTTATTTAAATAATTCTGACTGATTTTTAAATAAAAAGCAGTTCATTATAAAAATTGTATTTTGATTTATTGTGTAAATTTCATAAACCCCAGTTTGAAAATATTGCAACACCATGAAGGAATTACGACAGTGAGTTGAAAAATACAACAAATGTAAATTAGGGTATTCTATTCAAATGATTAGAATTTCAATGTCACTATGCAAGCCTGGGCTGAGCATCCCCCCACCCCCAACTGATTTCCTGAATTGCTGATTTCGTCGTATAAATAGAGATCTGTAGTAGGGCGTAGAAAATAGTGTGTATTATAATGTCAGTGGTAAGCGTTTCATGAGAAATCACTATACAGCGATGACGCAAAGAGCGTCATTTGAGCATGCTTCTGAGTTTGAACGGAGACAGATGAGGGCCTAGGTGAAAGTGTTTTTTCTTATTGTGCAATAACATACCACAAACCACATGGAGCGCAATGTCACGACAGTGATTCGAGTTTGGAAGTAGTGGAACCAAGAAAATCGAACGAGACAGAAATCCGACATTGGATGGTGGAATATTATGTCAGCACAGAATGATAGACATCTCATCCACATGGCACAGATGGACCGTACAGCGTCATCTGGACACTTGAAAGAATTTTGGAGAGAGTCAACAGGTACGCCATTGTCTGCTCCTATAATTCGTTGGCATCTGCTGCACTGTGGGCTGCGTGCAAGAATTTGTTTGTACAGTATTCCCCTCACGCAAAATCATTAGCTTCTACAGATACAATAGGTTCGTGTGCATACAAAATGGTATGCCGATTGGCAACAAGTCGTCTTTTACGATGAATCCCACATTAATTTAGGGTATAGTGTAGGCCGCATCCGCTATTGACGCTAAACCGGTGAATCCACATTCCGGGGAGTGTTACCTAACGTCAAAACTGGACGAAAGTCAAGCGAGGTGGTTTGCGGCATTATTGGGTATCATGGATGATCTCAGCGGCTAATAATTTTGCGAAATCTCAACAGAAACCGGTATATAACAGAAATTCTGGAGCCTGAAATTTTACCCTGATTTGAATGCTTTCCTGTTATATTTTAACAAAACGCTGCTCGAGGAGTTATATATAAGAACGTTCAAACAGTATTTTCAGCACAACAGATACAGCTTCTTCCTTGGCCTGCCTAATCACCGGATATTTCGCCTTTTGAGCATGTCTGAGAATTTGTATGTCGGCGTCTCACTCGTGATGCCCTTCAGCAGCTGATACAGATAAGCTTCGGGTTCGGATAGAAGCAATCTGGAATACTCTTCCTGAGGTACAGATTCAAAATCTGTTAGATTCGATACCACGTCGTACAGAGGCATTTATTGCAACGCGTAGCAGGAACACCAAATGCTTATTTTCGGCATGTAATAGTTTTTTATTTCTTTGTAAAATTAATCATTTATTTGTAACGATATAGGTCGTTTAAGGATTAATTTTCATTCAATTCCAATGAGTCATTCGTTTTAGAAACGTAAGCTTATAACTTTAACTAACATAGTGAAAAAAGTCATTATATATTGTTCTTTGAGATGTTTCTTTAAACAATTCTTAAATATTAAAATATATGTCGTAACAAGTATTTTAGTTATACCAAACTCTAGTATCAATATTCGGCACAAATTATTTGCATCCTCCGTGATGCTGCACCCTTGTGTAAAAAATGAGCTCCAGCAATTTTTTGTGCAAATTTATTTTTCACACTTTTCAACCTTGTTGAAAAGTGTTTATGACTTCGGTTTCTCTAGCGTCTGCCGTCTGGCCGTCTGTCATTTTGTCCGTGCTCTAACTCCCGTAAATACGCTCGGATCACCCTTAAATTTTTGTATGTTATTTTCGTTTACAAATTCATGTTCCCTATTTCAACTGAAGTGTGCAGCACTTATAGTTTTTTTACAGGGACAGTCAAAAGTATTCCGTTACATTACAGTCAATGGGAAATAATCGTTTCAAGTGCATTTTGATTACGCTACGTCATTTAAAACATATAAAGTTAATATATAATTATGAAGCGCATTAAAACATGCTTTTTGTAAATTATGGGGTGCAAAGCATTTATTATTTATTTACTGGATCAAACAAAAGAATTCTGTTACATATAGTTCTATGGGGAAAAATCGCTGCAGTGTAATTTAGTGATATTTCACTATTTCAAACATAATGAAAATAATATGCATTACTGAGGTGCACCATAAATTGCTCCCTTGTGTGCATTGTGATTATTTACAGGGACACACAAAATATATTGGTTAACTCTTTAACGGATAAAGCACTTCAATTGCTAAAAGTTTGAAATAAATGACTGACACCGGAAATTATAAACAAAATTATTTTTATATAAGAAAAAAGCGATATTTCACATACATAATAAATGGAAAACATTCCTATTAAAATTCTGCTGTCATTGTTCAATTTCGTAATTAAAGTTTTGTGGTTTCGTGGGGAAACGTTAAAGGGTTAATGTACATGTGCAATATTTACAGTCTATGTGTGATAAGCGCGTTTTAAACTTTGGCTTGCGTTTTTAAATTTAACTCATTTTTTAAATAGTATGTGTGTGTTTATAAACTCTGTTGATTATAAACAGGGCTACACAGAGGAATTCGTAAGTATTACAGACTATGATAGTGAATTGCTTAAGGGTAGTTTTTAATTGTGTTTACTCATTTTCCTGCTGAACTATATTTAGTAGACTAATGAAAGTTTGTGGAATATAGATAAATTCATATACAGGGCTACGCAAAGAAAAAGATACATTGTTGTTTACGGCTGGTAATTGTTGCGAGTGAGTTCTAAGTTGGCTTTTAGCTTAATATGTACAAAAGTCTTCAGATAAGATACAGGGCAGTACGAAAGAAAGTGCATTTTCATCGATTGTCGAAAATTGCTAAATGTGAATATTCTAACTGAACTAAATTTTATCATACTATATATACACATCTATTGATCATATACAGAGCTGCAGAAAATAATTCGACTACGTTTTTGACACTGGAAGGTAATTTCGAAAACTGTAATTTTTTAATGTGTTATATGTTTTCTAAACTGTTTATTTACAGATCTTCTTTCACCTTATTTAACGGTAAATTTTCGTTACAGCTTTCTGGCTGTGTTGGAAAGTGTTTCATAAACTATGCTTGACGCATGATTTTTCGTGTTTGTTTCTCAAATGGAAAGGTTTTGTTTTTTGATGATATGTATTTTTCTATTCTGATCTTTTTAAGCTAAGAAGATTTTATTAAGTTACATTTTATGATATAAGTGTTCGAAAGATTTATGAGTTTCGTTAATTTAATATGCAAGGAGCGCACATTACTAGTAAAGAATATATCTTTAATTTAACGTTATGTGAAATTTAATTCCTTATTTTTTGTGAAATGAAATACTTTAATATTTTGGGAAAATTTATTGTTGAATACTTTTGCTTATTTCAAATATTGTATGACCGTTTTATCAATTAAGTAATGTACTTTTATTTTCATCAGTATTTATTAAAACCGGTACTTTACTTTCATAAAGGTCTTTCCGTTTTTTTTTTTTTTTTTTTTTTTTTTTTTTTTTTTTTTTTTTTTTTTAAATTGGACTTCAAAAAAATGAGATTTCTTGTCAAATGATATACTGATATAAACAGCTACACTGAAAAAAATGAAGTACTCCAAAATGAGTAAGTTCATGTACTCATTTCGAAATGAGTATTTTAGATCAAAAATGAACATTTGAATTCTCAAAAATGAGTAAGTTCATATACTTATATCGAAATGAGTATTTTTGGATCAAAAATGAACATATGTATATTGAAAAATGAGTAAGTTCATGTACTCATTTCGAAATGAGTATTTTTGGATCAAAAAGGAACATATGATCAAACACAACATACTTGTATATTTCAGAATGTGTAATGACGAAATTTCGGAGCCTAAAAAGCTATTATTTGAAGGCAAAAAGAAGCAATCAGTATTTTTAATACAATGTTTTACACATATAATACATAATAAATTGAAATTTATCTGTTATAAGACACCAAATAATACAGCAAAATATTGAAAATTATGAAAAAAAAATATTGAAAACATTGGAACTGAAAAAATCCATCTACAGATGAAACCTCAAGTTTTTGCATTAAAAAATAACTAACAACATTTAAGAAGGAGGAGTGACCACTCATGGTGCGTTGGTCTAAGTCGTCAGGTTAGTATACGAGATATTACGGGTTCGATTCCGCTCATGGCAAGGGTTGGTTAATTATTTCTCGATAATAAAACAATTTAAAAGAATGATTTCTTAGATTATTAGGAAAGGGAAAATGGTGAATTTACACAGATTAAAAGAAATAAAAGAGTTTAAATACGCGAATAAATAGGAAATATTTAATATATTAAAGAATTTAAGAAAATAGGTTTTTTAAGAAGAAATATTCATATGAAATGTGTTTTTTACATCTTATTTGTCGAAAAATAAAAAAGTTAATTTAAGGAGATTAGGATAAAGAATGTTTTAAATATGGACAGTTATGGAATATTTTTATGAAGGGATAATTTTAAGAAACTAGGGTTGTAAATGAAATATTAATAAAAGGTTTTTTTATATAATATATTTAATAGAGTATGGAATTTTAAATTTTGTAGTATATATATATATATATATATATATGTAGGATTTCAGTTGAAACACTTCACGTAAATGTTCATCAAATGAACTGACACTGAACTGACACTCTATTATTATCCATGACTTTGATGGGCGAGTTGTAAATAGTTTGAATCGCGAGATTTGGCTAAGAGCCAGTGTTCTAATTTTTATTATGAATCGAGATATAGAAGGAATATGGCCGGAAAAGGTATTATTAGGCCCCGCCGGATTGTTGTAAGCTAAATTGTTGTTATATAGTTTTTGCTAAAAGTGTATTAGTTGAAATTAAAGTTAGTATTCTGTTGTTCATCGATTATTTGTCATATTGGTTCAGTAAAGTGACTATTTATATATCATATACTTACATTTTTGGGGGCTCGGATGCCGGGATTATTAAAAGTAATAGCCACTAGTAGTGAAATGGAAACCACACGTAAAGTATTGTAAAACGACAGTATCAAAAGTTAGGTTACGAATTAGCAAGGTGAAACCGTAATCGTATCACTTCAAGTACAATTTTTGAAAGATGGGAACTCTAAATAAAGCCAAGAGAATTGATCTAATAAACCTCTGCGAGGAATGCGGAATTGAAGCACCAGAAAAACCGACAATACTTGTTCTAATAAAGCTGATCAAGAGTTGGGAGAGTTACGAAGAAGATTTTATAAGAGATCGATTGGAAGTAGTGATAGCAAGTAGAAAAGAGAAAGAAGAAAGAGAAGAGAAAGAGAAAGAGAAGAAATTACAAGCAGAAAGAGAAAGAGAAGAGAAGAAATTACAAGCAGAAAGAGAAAGAGAAGAGAAGAAATTACAAGCAGAAAGAGAAAGAGAAGAAAAGAAATTACAAGCAGAGATTGAAGAAAATAAACTGAAAATGGAAATGGAAATGGAAGAGAGAAAATGGAAAGTAGAAATGGAGCAAAAAGACCGTGAAAGCGAAAGAGATTTTGAAATCAAGAAAATGCAGATACAAGAAAATTCAAGAGAACACATTGAGGATAACCCAAGGCCAAATCTAGGTAAGCAATTCGAATTGCTTAGATTATTAACTAAATATGATAGCTCAAATGATATTAGTTTATACTTAGCTATGTACGAAAGGCAAATGGCGCAAACGGGCATTGATAAAAAAGAATGGGTAAATTATTTAATTAATCTAATGCCGTTAGATGTGATCAATATAATAACAAGGGAAAACGAACCTGAAATTCGCGATTATGATTATATAAAAAATATTCTACTAAAACGCTACAAGCTATGACCAGAGGAGTTTAGGCTGAAATTTTTCTCATCTAAAAAAGAGCCATCAGCCAATTGGCGAGATTTCGCTTATGAGATAAAGGTGTATTTTCAACAATGGATTGAAGGTCTTCAAGTAAGGTAAAGCTAGGATAGTCTGCGCACAATTCAAAAGAATTGAAATAAAAAATCTAAATATTAATTTTCCCTAAATTATTCATGAATAACTTTTACTTCATTTGTTTTTTATGCATTTCCATTGCTATTTTGTTGTTATGTTGCAATTTAATAGAACAATTGTAATAAAACCAAGAGAGTTATTTTGCGCAATCTCTCCTTATAGGGTTGGTGTGATTGCGCACATTGGTAGGAGAGATTGTTACTTATAATAACTACAATTAAATTGTAAACAGTAATAATTACACTTAAATGACATTGCTGTAAGGTTTTTGTGAACAAATATTATTGTATTAGGAGTGAATATTTCAACCTAATGATTAAAGAATCATAAAAAGGAAATAATTTTAAAAACGATTAAAAAATTTTAATTAAAGGAAAAAAAGATTAAAGAATCAGAAAAAGCAAGTCCAGATAAGATTAAAAAATAAAATAATGTTACTTAATAACACGTTTAACTTAAAATTAGTCCATTTTCATTTTTCATTTTTTTAATGCAAATTTACCAATAAGCTGCGTAATTTCTCCTACCATAGAAACGAATGGGAACACTGCGCCATCTCGCCTAAGTAGCAAATGCGCAAACTCTCCAATTTCGGTAGGAAAGATTGCGCGGCCTTTTATTTAAACATGACCTCTTCTAAAACGAACCGTTGATGTTCACATTGTTAGTCTAGATCAGTAGCTTATGAGAAATCGTTTAAGTTAAAAATATTTTGTACTATTGACATTGTATAGAAATTCTGATGAAGAGCTATGAAAATTCAAGCACTTACTTTGGGAAAACAAAACAAAATAGCAATACTTTATCTTAAACGCTCAAAGCAATCAACATGCACTTTCAGGTAGACACTCTACTACTGTTGTTGTACAACTACCTGGAGTCGCTGCACGCTCACTCTACTCCTTCCCCCCAAACCTCTATGTGCGCAATCTCTCCGACTGCGTCATCTCTCCTGGCTTTACCTTAAATAACTTTGAAGATTTATCTTAATTAATTATTGTTAATCAAATCAGGCATAATTTACCTGCGGAAACGAAGACACATTTTGCAGAGGAATTATTAGTAATAAAGAAAATTGATGACTTAGTTAATAAATTGGATATTTACGAAACGGTACGAAGGGTTTGCAATAAACAATCAGTTAAGGATACAAGTAGCGATTTTGATGACAGAAGATCGCGAGTGGCTGATTACGCCAATTTGAAAAGACGCCAAATTGACAATAGACACAGTATGAATTATGGAAGCATAGAGTCGCATATAATCTGTTTTGCGTGTGGCAACCCTGGTCACGTGAGTGCAAAATGTGCCATGGCAAATAATACAGAACAAGAATATTCGAATTTTTACCCGCAACGTAATCAAAATTGGCGAGAAACAAAATACCAAAATGAGACCCAAAACACGCTAAGAAAAATAGTTAATATGGGCATGTTAAATGGTAAAAAAGGAAGAATCTTAGATATTAGCGGAGTAAAAGCAAACGTAATAATCGATACAGCAAGCGATATTTCAATCGCCAGTTCAAGATATCATACTGCAATAAACGCGACAAAACTAACTAGCGACAATATATACATATCAGGCATAGGTGGAGGAAAAATTAAGCCAACAGGTTTTTTCTGGCATAAAGTCTACGTGGATGATACAGAAATCCAGGATAAATTTTACGTGGCACAAGAGACGGACTGCGATTTAATAATAGGTAGGAAAGCAGTAGAAAGCATACCGTTAAAAGTAACGGAAGATGGTGTTAGAATAGCAAGCAGCAACAAAGTTCGAGTAGGATACATTAAAATTAACAAAGTACCGACAAAAATTAATGAAGCAAGTATAAACAACGATAATCGAGGTTATGAAGATATGGTTAAAATCGACTGCATAAATGACGGGGTGAATTTGACACAGATTACGAATTTAGTGAACAGAAAGAAAATAAGGAGATTAATAAAACCGTATAAGCCAAATAGGACAAAAGATACAGGATTAACCGATGAATGGAATGCATCTCCAGAAGGAAATTATGAAAGTAGTAGTCCTGCACATGGTAGAAAAGACTATGTGAAAGATCGCAATAGGAATTTTGATCATAAGGGAAAGAACAGAAATTTTAATAGGCCATTTGATAACAGAAGCAATAATAGATATGGTCAGAGATATTTTAAACAGTCATTTAACCATGGAAATAACAATAAATATGGATATGGGAAACATAGTTCCGAGAATTCTTACCAAAATAAATCTGAGGTTCCTGAAAATTCTTTGATACCTCAAGACATAACAGAAAATGCTTCACCTAATTTAAAGGCAAGATATAATCCAAAATTTCCCCCTAGATACATGAATAGAGGCTACTATCATGGTCGAAATAATTATAATTATGGTGGCCAACGATCGTGCAAGGCTAGTTATAATGAACAAAGATATTCCCAACCTTCACATAAGAATAATTCTCATCATGGATTTAAAGGAGCTTATAGTGAACTATATGCTTATTCAAATTCTTATCATTCTAGAAGCAATAGTTATGTAGTTTCTAAATATAGAGAGCAATATCCGGAAAGGAATCACAGAGATATTAGATATGCTGATCCTAAAGACAGAGAGCAATACTCAGAAAGAAATAAAAATCTCAAAAAAATAACTGTTAGGCATGAAAAAAACATAACAAATCAAGATGCTGATGTCGAGACGCCATCACGTCAGGATGACAGATTCGTAGGATTTCAGTTGAAACACTTCACGTAAATGATCATCAAATGAACTGACACTGAACTGACACTCTATTATTATCCATGACTTTGATGCGCGAGTTGTAAATAGTTTGAATCGCGAGATTTGGCTAAGAGCCAGTGTTCTAATTTTTATTATGAAGCGAGATATAGAAGGAATATGTCCGGAAAAGGTATTATTAGGCCTCGCCGGATTGTTGTAAGCTAAATTGTTGTTATATAGTTTTTGCTAAAAGTGTATTAGTTGAAATTAAAGTTAGTATTCTGTTGTTCATCGATTATTTGTCATATTGGTTCAGTAAAGTGACTATTTATATATCATATACTTACACACATATATATATATATATATATTACAAACAGTTAACTTCTGTCTGTAAAATGCTAACTGGCTTCTATATTTATAAAAAAAATTATATAAATATTTAGAAACAAAAGTTTGCGTGTATGAAATAGTGAATAGCTGGACTGAAAATATGAATGGAAAATTTCCTTCTCTCGCCAAAGACATTTTCTTTGTATTGCGGCAAGAACATTTTGTTCTACCTTCCTAAGGCCCCTATACTGTAAAGGTACCTAAACACTTTTTGTTATCCGATATCAAATACACATTTCTATATTTGTTCTATCGTTTTCGTAAATTATTCAGTAAATTTCATTTTAAATTAATGAAAATGCATAGTTAGTGTTCTGAAAAGTTTGCACTTTTCAATATATTTGAATTCTCGTTCTATGAATTTAAGAACATGTTAAATAGAGCTTATTGAGAGTAGTTACAAAGAAATAATAAAGCGTTATTATGTTACTGGTTTTAAAATTAATCCAAAATTTCACTGCTCTGAAAATGCAATAATATTTTTTGTTTCACTCTCAATGTTACACATGTGTCAGTATAACATAAGTTTAGCATTAGTATATATTCTATTTAAAATCAATTCTACTGAAAACGTACTTATCACAAAAATTAGAACAATTAATAAATTTGTTTAAAATCTTACAGGAAATTAAAAGACAGATCTACATTATAAAGCAGAAGCATCTCCACCAGTAACACTCGACGTCAACAAAAGCATACAGTTATACTACATACATAAAACCGTGCATACAGTTTCATTAAAATATCAATAATAATGTAATAAAGTGAGATTGATTAATTAAAATAGAAGATTATTATTGTTAAACAAACACTTCACCTTTCAAAACAAAGCTTAAATATTCATGTTATTAAAATAATAAAACACATTCCTCGAATAATGCACTTTTAATTTATTTATTTTTATTTTATTTTATTTTTATTTTATTTTAAAGAAACATTTTTGATGCTTCAAAAAATAAAAATATGTAAACAAAAAGTCGGGTTTCTTACAAGCTACTAAGCTTTTATTTTTTTCAAAGATTTAAAAAATAAATCAACAAACACGCATTTTTTTACTGCATTTCACTTGTTCTTAATAAATTTATTTTTATTTTGTTTAAATAAAATCGTGTATACAGGTTAACTAAAATATCAAAAATGATGTAATAACGTGAGATAGATTAATTAAGATAGAGAATTATTAATGTTAAACACACACATCATCATACAAAAGAAAGCTTAAATATTCATATTATTAAAATAATAAAACACATTTCTTGAATAATGCACATATTTATTTTATTTTATTTTATTTTATTTTAAAGAAACTTCTTCGTTGCTTCAACAAATAAAAAAAGTCGAGTTTTTTACAAGCTACTATACTTTTATTTTTTTTTTAAATGATTAAAAAAAAATGAATAAACACGCAATTTTTTACTGCATTTCACTTATTCTTAATAAATATATTTTTGTTTTGTTTAAATAAAATCGTGGATACTGTTTAATTAAAATATAAATAATGATGTTATAACGTGATCTAGATTAATTAAGATAGAGAATTATTATTGTTAAACAAACACTTAATTTTTTAAAAGTAAAGCATGAATATTCATGTTATTAAGATAAAAAATATACTGCGCTCGAACGATACACGCTTTTTCTTACATTCTTTCTTTCTCGAATAAAAGGTTCTTCATTATATCAAAAAATAAATACATATTCTTTACGCTGGAGAAATCCTTAAATTTAATGCAGGTATGAAGTAAAGAATATATTTCTGAAAAGAGAAAATAAGTAACTTGTCAGCACTAAAGCAACGGTAATTTTTCATAGTGTGATGTAGCCACTCTAAAAAATGAAAGAAAAAAAATCGTAAAGCAATTTTAGTTCTGGAATTACAGGATTTGCCATACCTAGCTGAAATGAAAAATGTTGGATCCATTAAACTTATATAAAAATATAGTCATTAAGAAGATATCAAATTTTCTATTGGGAAATATATATATATATATTTGCGTGAATAAAATTTTGCGGTATTTATTCAAACTGGATTTCTGTTATTCGTTTTAAATTCGTTACATTTGGCTATAACAGTTGAGAAAAAAGGTGTAATTGGTAAATTAAAATTAAAATTTGGTAAAAGTTTCTACATAATTATGCAGTTTCAACAAAATAATGATGAAAAAAACCTAAATACTAAGATAGCAAAATGTTTAATTTTTTTAATGCTATCCTGTGTGTGTGTTTTATATGTAGTCCAAACATGAAATAGAAAAAAAATAGTAGCATGAAATTAGATTAGCTGTTTCACTCAAAATTCGACATTTGATAGTTAATGTAACTATTCAGCCAGACAAAAGCGTCAATTGTATTTTGTATTCGTACGGTAAAATTATTAATAAAATTCATAATAATACCACCGCGAGTGATAAGTTGCTCCTTAATTTGAAATTTTGTACTGCTGTTCTTAAAATAATAATAATAATAATAATAATAATAAAACTGATACAATAATATAAAATATGTGCATATTGAATCGAATTTTAGCCATTTGGCTTTTTTGGCCTAGAAAATTGCATTATATTGTTACTTAAATTTTATTAACAGCTGATTTAGCAGTATAAACTATTAAGAAAGTTTTATATGCTTACAAAAGAAAAAATTATCTCAAAAATGAATTATGCACTTAGTATGCATAACGATAAATTATAGTTTGAATTGTAATTCAATTACAAATTATAAAACGAATTATAGTTTGCAAAATGATTTCGATAAAAGTATATTTCAGAATGTATTTACTATGCAAATTTATAAAAATTTCGTAAATTATGCGTCACCGTATAGGTTTCATTAATTTTTTAAAAGCTGTTTTCAAACTTTTATTCAGATATTTTTAAGTTGTTTTACTAATTTTATAATATTACTACTTTTCGTATCTTCAGATAGGAAAACAATAAAACGGCTCTAATCCACAGACTAAAAAACAGTGTTAAGTTTCTAATTAACAAAAACTTAGAAATATTTAAGTATATACAATTATATGTCATTTATTTCTAAAATGAATATCTTGCATACATGACTTATTTCAGTGAAACAGAAATCAGATTTATATTGCCTGATTTAGCACAAAATCTCTAATTAATTATTTAATTTTGTGCCTAGAAATCAAGTATTTTAAATTTTAAACACATGAAACTTTTCCGGAATTTAATTAACATGAAAACATTTTCTTCACAGATTAATTTAGATCTTCACAGATTCTTCACAGATTAGACTTAAATTTACAAGTGAAATTAAACGTTTGTCTTACCTAACATTCCAATATATTTTGCTCAATATAAAGCTTTTTTTTATTATGTAGGATTTAAATGGTATTCATGAAAACTACATAAAATTATATAATTATTTTCAACATATCTAAAAAAGTATCCATACATTTTTCTTTTGTTTCGTACCTGTTATTATTATTAATAATATTAATTTAAATTAGTTCCAATATCATAAATATATTTGATTTAATAAAGCTTATTCTTTAATTTAGCCATACCTGCCCACATTCTTTCAATAATACATTTGTTCTTTATTTTTAGCTCTTACACACATTTTGTCATTAAAGAAACTTGCAAATAAATGTACTAAAGAGATAGCAGAGAAATACGTTTATAATTTCGCATGCAATAACGACATCTTTACGAAATTAATTTGCTTATTAATTAACCAAACACGTTTGAAGCGAAAATTACCTCGGAAATTTCGAGCAGTTCGTACGATATATTTTTGCTATTCTGTGAACTAAGAAGTAGAGAAGAAGAAAGTATTACATATGTAAAAGTAAAGTTTGCCAGAAATTTTACTCATTTAAAAGATGAAAAGATAAGTATTGGAATGGATACAAGAAAATTAAACAAAATCATTGCATGACGTAAATGATAATACGTACATAAATTTTAACTTCATTACTGAAATGTAAATGTAATTTTCTTCAAATATAATGACTAAAAAAAAAACTCTTTAAAACTAATACTTTTTTATAATAAAATACTTATTAAATACAAAGTAAAATAACGCAATAGTCTCTGAAATATTAATAATCACTGCATTTCACCGAACATTGATAATTTAAAAATGCACAACATTGTAATTTACATCCTCTTTTAAATGGACTACAATGCAACAAACCACATAATGTTTGATATATTTTATTCATATAAAGATACGGAAATATCGAATGATATCTAAAATAAATTTTCAAATATAATTGAGCAATTCAGAAATGTTTTAGCTTTCATCTTGGAACCTAACACTATAAAAGCTACATACGCTTATTTTTAGATTTTTCAGTTTCTCGTCTCTAAAGTTATTTGAGAAAGAATATTTCCTAGTAATAAGCGAATGTTATTTTTAAAGCATTAAGCACAATCTGATAATGCGTTGTAAATGAAATTACGTAAAATACATTTTATCAAAACTTTTACATTCATAATTATCATTATGACTGTAATCTTTACACTGTTAAAAATTTGCAGCAAACTGTCCATTCATTCGACCGTTTTTTTGAAAAAACGGTCACATAACCGTAATTTAACTGTATTTTGACCATAATGTGGGCAATAATATGGTCATAATAGAGTTAAATTACAGTTATGTTACCGTTTTCTATAAAAACGGTCAAATGACTGGACAGTTTGCTGCAAATTTTTAACAGTGTACTATTACAGTAATTTGAAAAAAAAAAACCTGTTCTTTTAAAACGTATTCTTATGAAATTTTCAGAATGTTAAATATGTAAGGACAGAGATAGCACAAATTATGATTTAAAAAAAATAAATAACACATGTTTACTCACAAAGGTATTGAAAAAAGAAATAAAATCTCATCTACAATTTTAATATGAAATTGAAAATAATTTAGTACATATATATAAAAACATATAATATCAAAGATGTAATTTAATGTGCAAACGATTATTGTATTATGATTTGCCCTTTTTATGTTTTTACATGTATCAAATATGAAAAAAAAAATTATTCGATTTTCATGTATTGAAAAAGATTTCCACTTCGTGATTTATTAAATTCAACAGTTCTTAAGCTACAGTTCTCTTTAGAAATTCATGCAAAAAATGAGGATACCTCCTAATTATAACTACATGGAATTTATATCTTTATATATATATATATATATATATTAAGTAAAACATTTTATAAACAAAAGATGTATGGCAACAAACGGATGTATTTTAACATGTGATTTATATAATGTATACAAACTCATTCTTTTGACCATTTTTACACAGTTATGGAGATTCTATGAAGCCATTTCAAATTAATTGTATACTACAGCGTATTTTAAAGTTACGAGTTTTTCAATTATAAGAAATAAAAAATTCACATGAAGTCAAATTTATTTAAAAATACTAAATTTCTGATAATTTCCATCGGATATACACAGTTAATTTTTAAATCCAATTTTCTTATTTAAAATACATTGAAAGAAAAACCTTTATCTTGGAAGCATTTAAGTTTCTGTCTACAGGGAGTACGAAGAGTAAATAAAAAGTAAGAAACAAATTCCATTATCGACAGATTTTCTTGTGGGAAATTTTTAAATTGAATAAGAAATTTCTCCATTTTCCCACAAGAATTTATAAAAGAGATTCTGGGGTTTGAAATATTGGAAGTAACAAATCACATTTAAATTTAATTGGAATAGTTCTATATTTGGAATTAAACAAAATCGCTAGGGCATTAAAGTATAAGAAAAACAAAATATGTTTTTAGTTAATACAGAAACAAAAAAAAACAATTAAAAGAAGATATTCTAAATAAAGGAGTGTTTTAAAATTAAGATAATATTACATTCGGAATAATGAATAAAATATTTTCAAATATCCATGCAAAAAACCACATATACTGTAAAGAAAAGCTTCACCTATTTTATTATTTGCAGTAAATTAAAGTGCATAATTAAAAAGGAATAATGAAACTTAAATAAGATTTTGAAATTTATGTCACTTGTAATTCTATTTAAATTAGGAGAGCATGAGAAGACCGCACACACCTAAGCTGGAAATATTGACACTTTTTTTATTATATTAAATTCCTCGAATTGTTATAAATTGCTTTAAAATCATTTTTGTAGCATGAATTTTTTTTAAATAAAGAACTATTCGCAAGACTCATATTAAATAGCTTTCATAATTGGTTTAATAGGAAATCGACGGAATCGCCAACAAAGTAATTAACAGTTTGGGTTCGTTCATCTTTACTTTCTGAATTAAGTCCTTTAACATTCTAACAGCGTAAACATTCTAATTTTTTATTCAATAAATCAAAGAAATTTGTTTTAATACTTTCCAACATAGTTGAAATCTGTTTATGACTTCGGTTTTCTCACCGTCTGTCTGCCCGTGCTCTTACTTACGTAAATATACTTGGATTACCATGCGCTTGGTATTGAGGCTTAAAATAAGCCATTTCAAATTAAAAATGCAGATTATAAATATAATAGAATGTTCACTTTTCAGGTAATATTATAAAACTTTACAGATATTGAAATAATATATAGTTATTAATATGAATTTCACTCACTAAATATCCGTACGCTGTAAAGCATTCCAGCTATTTTGAGTGAGCCTGTAAACAAACCGCAAATGCGATAATACCTCTTTACACTAGGGAGCTTACTGGAGTCGATTTCATTAACATATCCTAATATCGTATATATATGGCCATTTTGACAAGAGTTACTCAATTCAGTATTTTCTTGCTCCATGTAATGTATAGAAATCCAATACTTTAAATTAGTATAAGTAAAAAACTAATTATTATTTATACATGAAACATTAAAGGTTTAAATGATTTATAAAAACATATAAAATGTAATAAACTGCGTAAAATGCCGATAATTAAATATCAGTGTATCCCTGTCAAAATATTTTATGGAAACATGATTTTTAAAAAGGTTAAAAAATCCGCAATTAATATCGTATGTACTGAAACCTTATTCGACGGATTCCGCTTTATTTTCGGTTACTTAGTCACCAGTCCCCATTCCATATAATGATAAATTTCGTTTCTATGATAAATAGAACGCTAAATATAGAGGTTTCAAAATTCAATTTTGTTCCGTTGCAAAAGAGAAGCCAGGCAGAGTGCTGAAAAAAATCTTGTAAAATCGTTTGGCATAAATTGACAGACACTCTTTTCGTTTGTTGTTAATTCCCCCCTTTTTTTCTTTTTTTTTTTCTTTTTGAAGAAATTTTTCGAGTGTATATGATAGTCTTGAATAGGATTGTTTTCATAATATTTAATTCTCATTCTCACTGAATTATTGTTTTTAAAAATCAAAAAAAGGAACGAGAAATTGTTCTAAAACAATTAAAGCTTGTGAGGATGTAAAATCTGTATTAACTTATAATTAGGTAAGCATCTTTCGCCCGTTTTATTTTGAAAGAATGGATTAAAAACAAATACGTACATCAATATTTAAACGTCCTACAGTTTACAGACATTTAAGAAATTCCTTTAATAAAGAAATGAATTTTTTTTTTAGAAATATTAATACCTTTTGGATTTACTATTACTGAAAAGCTAATAATATTTATTTTTCAACCTAAAAATAGTAAATACTTTCCTTTATATTGAAAAGTGTTAATTATTTTTACATTAGTGAAATATAAAGCTCCATCGAAATAGAATATGCATTTATATATCAGTTTCTGTGAGAAACATTTTTTTTCTTAATCTTACAAAATATTTCATTAGATTTTAGATGCTTTATTTATTTATTTATTTATTTATTTTACCTGAGAAATTGTTCAGAAAATGCACACTTTAAAATAATTATTTCTTCAGAAACCCGTAATAGTACAAATACTTTAACATTTCTTTTATGAACATAAAAAACACCTTTTACCACAAAGTTATCTGTATCTCTGTTAGATAAAATAACGTTTTATTTAATAGTGTGTAGCATAAAGTTCAATTTGTTTCTTTATCTTTTATCAAAATTGAATTCGATTGAAAACGATATGGGATTTGAATAACGTGTCTGGAAAAAGAAACATGGTTAATGTTTCATTTCATAACAATACTGCTCACAGTGTCAAACCATGTTAATTTTTGGTATAAAGGATATTTTTATATTAATACATATGTATTTAAAATTCAATATTGTATCAAACTACTTTTTACTTTTATTTTTAACCTCTAAAGTATACTTCGTAGTAGAAGTTGGTTTTTCGCCCACTAAATTTGTTACATTTTGTAAACATATTTTTAATTTAGCAAAAATTAATCATTACGTTAGGATATGTTTATTTTAAAACATTTTGTGTGGTAGCCAAATTTGGAATTTAATTTTTATCGCCTCTATCAAAATTACGTTTTATGATTACTTAAAGTTAATTAAATATTCTGATATTCTAATTTTCCTAAATACATTTGATAAAAATGTTAAATTCAGATGCAATAAAAGATACATTTTACATTATAAAATTAAAGAAGTTTTCCTCTTGCAAATATACACTTTTTGCCAAGAAAAAATGATTTTTTTATTTATCCGTCATTAATTCTTCAAGATATTATTCCATATTTTAGAATTTGAAAATCTTTATATAAATAAAATCTCTGTCGTGCTTTTATTTTGTGATTAGTGCTACTCAAAAAAGAAAAATGCACTTAAATGATTTTTTTCTAGTTCAACGAAGTATCTTACATCCATCTAATCAAAAACCAGTAATACTTAAAAATTGGGAGATTTTTAAATAATTTTTGAATAAAAATTCGTACCTCTAAACTTACTAACACTTTCCTTTATTACTCTGCAAATTCTGTAACATTTCATTCGAATAATTTTGTTATAGTTAAACAAAACATAAACATATTATTAAAATATAACTTGGTAATTATGAATATATGTTTGTCAAATACGTTTTGGGCTAATTTAAGGTAATTGCAGTTGTTTAAAAACTACAAAATAAAATAGTTTGGCTTAAAGAATACTTACTGTGATTTCTTTTAAATTACATATTAGGTTAAAATTACCTAATTATTTTTCAAAGAATACATTTTTTTCTTAAATGAAAAGATTGAAAATTAGCGTCTAAATTGTCTTTTTGTAACACAAAATTAGATTTATGAAACTGAAAAACTAATTATACTATTTACGGAGTCATAAAAATCAGAATGTTTAAAAATATGTTATAAACTACTGCTCAAATGGAACTTTTGCCTTTAGATATTACTTGTAAAATATATTTGAAGACGAGAATTGTTTGATTAACTAGAAGAAAGCTAAAATTACTTCGCGCATTTTAAAAAGAGCTTGTGAAAGCACGTCGTATTTACTTACAAAATTTACTTAAGCTGAGGTTTTCAATTTTGTTTAACTTGAGTAAACATACTTTTAGTTTAATTTGTCAGAAACTGGAAAGATCTTTGAACTTTTTGTTTGTTTCAAAATATTTAAATATAAAATAAAAACTATTACAAATAGTATTTCAGTTGAATAATGCATTTTTAACGTATATCATATAAATACAAAACATAGCTTTTTGTAAAGATATTTTATTAAAGAAATAATTAGTTGTTTTAATATTATAAATATCTTTTAAATTGCAATATATATTTAACCAGTGGGTATTTATTATATAACAATACATTTTTATCGCAATTTCAGATGATAGAAACTTATATTAAAATATTTACTTGCAAATCCAAATCTGTGGGAATAATTTTGTCTAAATATTTTAATAAGACACTTAACGAAATATGCCAGGATATTTAGCATAATTGTTTTTACATCATTCACATATACATTTTGTCCAGAGATGCCTTTCCTTACCCTTAACATTACATTACCGCGGCAACTGGGACACCTACACGCAATTAATACAATGTGTATCTAGGTAAAGCGAATCGTTGTTGCGTTGTTGCATGTTACAGGACTATTTAATAAGGAATAGCTTGTCGATATCAAAATTACACTAGATATGGGACTAATCACAAACAGCGTTAAAGAATTGCACCAATTTAAAACGATGAGACTCATGCGTAATTTAATATTAAGAATAACAACGTTCGATTGTTTTCTCGCAATTTAAAGAACTATTTCTTCACGGCACATATTAAAACAGAACACAAAACTATCACTTGACACATTTATCGTCGATGCTTTTCTTCTTGTTGTCAGACATAAGAAATATTTGAACTGTAGACTAAATTTCACGCTACAAACTTGGCAGAATTCCAGGTGATACACTGGCACAAAATTTTGTTATATGTTATCAAAAAAATTTTATGTTGCCTTAGGCGATACCAAACCCCTGTTTTTTGCGATGTCTCTATACCAATATGTTAAAAAAAGAGTAATGTCTAGCGTGCGTGGAAGGTCACCATTCCATCGGGCACTGTAAACCTTCCACTGACATTGATTCGTAGCATGTATCTCGACCATTTAATATTTAATGTTTTCTGCATTAATTCAACTTTTTATTCTCATTATTCATTTTCACAAAGCGTCTTTTCACACACTGTTAAACATTTTAGTTCAATTTTGAACTGCTTATTGTATAAAGTAGAAAAAAACTGTCATATTTGAATATAAAGTTTAGTCCCCCCCCCCCACCAAAAAAAAATGAGCTTATTAAACAGTAAATCAGGGCAAACAGTTGTATGCCTTTCCAACATGTTTTAAATTGCGCAATATTTTGACAGCTTGTGAAGTGCATAGGATACACTTCAAGAGATGTCAGGATTGTGTTTCGATTCAGGCATGGGTGTTTATATGGTGTTTGTTCATAACGTGTTGTCATCGTTAAATAAATGTTTGACTTATCCTTTTGGAAATAGATTAGTTTGGCGAAGTCTTGGTTCAACATTTGGATAAACATCGTCATCAACATCGCCATAATTGAATATAACGTTTAGTTTCCCCAAACATGGGGTTATTAAACAGTTAATCAGGACAAATAGTTGTATGCCCTTCCAAAATGATGTTTTAGATTGCGCAATATTATGACAACTTGCGAAGTTCATCGGATACACATCAAGAGATGTCAGGATTGTGTTTCGAATCAGACATGGATGTTTATAAGGTGTTGGTTCATAAAGTGTTGTCACCGTTAAATAAATGTTTGACTTATCCTTTTGGAAAGAGATTAGTTTGGCAAAGTTATGGTTCAACATTTTAAGCACCGATATTTTCTTTCAAAATGTTTCCAGTTTATTTTTTATTTCAAAACAAGTTCATTGTTTATATCTTTAGCAGTTTTCGGGTTCAGCACTCTGCCAGTTCATGGACAAGAGAACCATTCAACCAGAGTATAAAATGTTTGAACAATATTTGACAATTTTATTGTTGCAATTACTGGGTCTATTATTGAAATAGGTGTCAACGTATTGTGCTATTGGGTAAAAGTAACAGTCTATGATTACAGAATTTAGAAATTAACGAACAAACTGTAACTTAAGAGGTACGTAGAATTATAACGTATAAAGTTCGGAAAAGAAATTACTTAAGAAGTATACAGAATTTGTGTTAAGTTCAAAATCAAAAAACACGCTTTTAAGTTAAGACCTTTTTCAAAAATGTTCCAGAAAATAGAATGTTAAAAATATAAAGGAGCATTACAAACAACTCTTTGAACATGTGGAAATTAAAATAAATCCCACAGCTTTAATTATTCTGCCATTAAGTGCATCTAAATGTGAGAGGGGTTTTATTCAGAAAAAAGGAATTAAAAAACAATTTCTGAAATCGTCTTTTTAAAATCTTGGTAGATGATATTTGCTGATTAAACATAATTGCCCATAGTAATATTCGTGCCTATTTCAAAAGGAAGGCAATTAAACTATAATGGTCTTATTTTGCTGAAAGCCAAAGAAGAAAAAAATATTTATGAAATGTAAAGAATTATCTTGGAGGTTTCAATAAAAAAAATGTCTTCACCCACGTTCTGTACAACAGAAAGTGTGTTCTGTGACACAGAAACCACGGTTTGCATCCTCTGATAATAATTATAAACAAAACTCAATAATATAAATATAAAATATAATTTTCCATTTAAAGGAATTCTATTTACACATAATTTTTTAATAACTATCCTGCGTAAAATTATTATTTACGTAATATGTTTCTCATATAAAAGCAAGTGAAAATTATTTTCTATTCTTTTATGATGGTTTAAAAGATAAGTGACACTTTATGTTCAATAATTGTCACCATGTTTATGTTCAATAATTGTCACCATGTTTATGTTCAATAATTGTCACCATGTTTATGTTCAATAATTGTCACCATATATATGGAACGGAAATAATGGTCATGAAATATATTTAATGGTTTTCTTAACGTACACAGCAATTCAAATACATATAAAACAATTATTTGAAATAATATTTTATTTAAAAAGTGATACTAAGTGTCCAAATTTACTTACTTAATTAAATATAGTTTATTAATATCTAAACTTTAGCATACAAAGTTTCAAGACAAAAATTAGTAGTTTTGTTTTTCATTTAATTAAATAGCAATCTGAAAATTACACTTACTTTATCGTTCCAAAAATTAACAAATTAGCTGTATCTACTACAAAATTTAACTACCTGTATTTTTAATGGGAAAAAAAAAACAGTTTCAGGGAAAAGTTCAGTATTACATTCACACTATCTTTCACAGTAAATAAAATTTTTGAAATTTTCTACAAATTACTTTACTCTCTTGACTCCCGTGACAGAAAGCAATGCTCGCGTAAATTTTAATTAGAAACTAAGCGGAAATACGATATGGGATGGTTTTACTCAGAAACGGAAATTGCAAAGTTTGGTAAAATATTTCAGATTTTTAATCAGTAACAAACCAAAAATTAAAATAATAATGAAGCAGTGTATTGATCTTTAGTTCTTAATTTTGGGAATCAATTTATACATAAAACATATAATAATACGAAATTCTGTGAATTATTAAAATTTACACAGATAGATTTATTGTTTGGGGTTGAAAGCTATATTTCATGACTAAATCGTTTGTCTAAAAAAATAATAAAATTACGTTTTTTGCTCTCGTTACATGTCAGAAAGTGTAAGTTAAATGAATGAGTAAGTAATGAAATGTGATAAATTGAACTTTTAAATATATTATTGTTAAAACTTCTGTTTATTTTTTAAGCCAATCAGTTTTTGATATAAGAATTTTAGCATTGCAAAAAAGTATTTCGCGGTGTAAATCTCCAACTATAATAAAGAAGCAAGTTTGTGTGTGAGTGTGTGTGTTTCTCGGTTGTGTTCTGAAAAGACCGCTGCACGCAGAGCTACAAAATTTGGTGGGAAGGTACCTTTATGCATGTAGTTTTGTACCTCGAAGCCAGATTTTTGAATTAAAAAAAATTTTCGATTTATTATGCGATTTTTAGTGTTTTTTCACATTTTGATGCGATTTTTCCACATTAATAATGGGAATCCGGTTCCAATCGTTTAGCCCAATATAGTAAATTTTGTCCTCTTTTCAATAATGTTGATGCGAAATTCGTAAGGCGACTTTCGAATTTTTGGCGATTTTTTTTCCTTTGACACTAAGAAATTTTGCCAGAATGCTTGATTGGTTCGGTAGTTGCGCTTCCATATCAACCTCAGATACGATCAGAATTGTAATTTTTTTTTCTCTTTTTAGCTTGGAGAAAGCTGATAATTCTTTACAGATAAAAAAGCCTGATTTTAAATATGCGATTTTTAGTGTTTTTCGACGTTTCGCTGCGATTTACCCACATTAGTAACCGGAATCCAGTTCCAATTTTTTAGTCCAATATAGTAAATTTTATCCTCTTTTCGAGTTTATGCGAAATTCGTACAGCGATTTTTGATTTTTTGGCGATTTTTGGCCTTCGACAACAAGTAATTTTGCCCAGAAGGCTTGATTGGTTCAATGGTTGCTTTCATTTCAGCCTCAGATACACTCACAATCTTTTTAGCTTGGAGAAAGTTGATAATTCTTTACAGATAAAAAATCTTAATTTTAAAAGGGAAGGGCGGATTATTTATTAACTCGATTTTTTTTATTAGATTTTTTCTTTTAGTTTCATATTTTAACATTTTTTCCTGTTTTGCAGCGTTTTTTGTTTCAAATGACGTCACAAATCGCCTACTACAAGCGCGACCTACGTTATACACGGCCGGTGCATAACGTTTAAAACGTCACATGGAGTGGATCATTTTCACACGGTGATTGGTGCAAAGCGGCGCGCCCCTCGTTTTGCACCAATCACCATGTAAAAATAATCCACTCCTTATGACGTTTTGAACGTCATGCACCAGCCGTGTATAACACAGGTCGCGCTACAAGTCAAACATCATTGAGGGCTGTTGTGATTGGTTGCTGATAGAATTGTAGGCACAGCTGGAAGTAAACCGAGCAATTGTGATTGGCGGATGAAAAGGTCGTCAGCTCAGCTGATTGCAATTCGAACAGCGAGTTGTGAATTTTTGCTATTTGTTTTATGCGATATTTAGAGTTTTTTCATGTATACGTCATTTCTGTATTTGATTTTAGAAATAAACAAAGATAACTTACTGTTTTTGTATGCTAAAAAAAAAGCAAAAAGTTATTTTGTTTCTGTTTTAAAAATTAATAATTCCTAATTTTTTAACGCCGTAGATTTAATTCTCTCTCTGTGTGTGTGTGGGGGGGGAGATGAATGCTCGATTGTAGTTTAAATATCGCGTTAATGCTCTGATCGAAACTCCGTCCTTCCCCCCCACACTGCCTCCAAAATCAGAACTATTTAATTATTATTCCGATTCAAACGAAACCTTTTCTCAGTTCCCCAGGTACTAGATAAACTTCGGTATCAATTTTGCAGCCCTTGGTTACCAATATTTCTGAATATTAATCACCAGCGAGTGGTATTTTATCGGGTTCTATGGGCCCAATTTCAATGAGAATTAGTTCATTCAACTTAACACGAATTAATTAAGATATAGAATGGAACCAAAAGATTTTGCAGAGCCTGCTATACGGTGTCGTAGGCAAAGGGTACATGTGTCAAAGTTTCGATCGGAAAGAGTTTTATTTAGAACTGAGTGCACCCCTTACTGGTGGGAAGTGAAACTAAACAATTTTGCATTTAAAATTTGTCTGATTCAAACAAAAGGCCCGATTTCAACGACAATTGATTCATTCGACTTAACATGAAATAATTAAGATATAGATAACTTATTAAGACATAGATTTCGCGTCCTCTGGTGGTGGAAAGTGGAACTAAAACATTTTCTGCGCGTGCACAGAACACCTTTTATACGTTGTCATAAGCAGCGGGGACACGCGTCGGAGTTTCGTTCGGAAAGAGGTTTGTTTAGAACAAAGTGCACCCCCTGGCGGTGGAAAATGTAACTAAAACATTTTGCATTTAATCTTGGTCCTATTCAAACGAAATCTTTTCTGACATTATTCCGAGGTCTCCCAGGTAACTTCGATATAATTTTTTCTGCCCTTGGTTACCACCATTTATAAATATTAATATTCAGGGGTGTTGATTTATTTTCTCGGGTTCTATGCGTCCAATTTCAACAGGAATAGGTTCATTCAAGTTAACATGAACTAATTAAGATATAGATAATTATTTCAGACTCAGATTTGGTACTCCCTGGCGGAGGAAAGTGGAGCTAACAGAATTTTCGCGCATGCAAGGCACGCTTTCTACACGGTGCCATAAGCAGCATGAACGAGTGCCGGAGTTTCGTTCGGAAGTAGGTTTATTTAGAACAGAATGCTCCACCTGGTGGTGGAAACTGGAACTAAAATATTTTGCAGCTCGTGCCTAGCACGCCTGCTATACACGGTATCGTAGGCAACGGGGACACGTATCGGATAATTTGTTTAGACCAAAATGCATCTCCTGGCGGTGTAACTAAAAGATTGTCCTGCGCGTGCATCAAAAATGGTTATTTTTATTGAAACTGCAAAAGAAAGTTACCGATTTGATAGTCCCAGACAACGAAAAAGTTTCATTTTCACTCATCCTGGAGTATTAAGAAAAGTATTGAAATATTTTAATCGGAACTCACAGCTTATTTTTCCGAAAATGCGAATTTTTTGAAAATCAAACGGTAACTTTTTTTTTTTTTTTTTTGATCAGAAACTGACCCGTTTTGAATCAAATGTTCCAGACATTTGAGGAGGCGGTATTAAATTTACTTCCGCTTTGGGTCCATCTCTCTATTTATTTTCCGAAAGACAAAGAGATGGAAGATACCAGTGGAAGTGTTTCGTGCAACGATTTTTAAGAGTGATTTCGCATTTCGTATTATGTTTTGGCGGGACCGGGCAGCGCCGGGCGGATCTGCTAGTATCTAAATAGGTAAGAATCTAAAACTGTCTGCCTTAACTTTAAAAAATCACGATGTTACATGCTAAAATAATCTGTATTACTAGTTGTTTTTTGTTTGTTCTTCTCAATTCTATTTTTTTCTCAATACTATTTTTTTTTAAATCTCAATACTACTTTTTTTATTACATTTTTTTTTATAATTATTAATAATTTAGCAATGGAATTTTTTTTGTTTATTAAAATCAATGTATTTCTTAAAACTCTTTATTAATATTCCAAATGAATATTGAAACACATTTAATTAAAAACACTGTTCAAACTTGTCCTACTTGTATCGTATTGTGAATGTATTCACTAATTATATTCGTCACTTATAATTTTACCAACAATCAATAAACACCATCGATGACAGTGTTTATCACTTATTTACATAAACATTTGTTTTCTAAATATTGTGAGATATTTATAAAATTCATAATTTTAACCAACAAAATTATCAAGCATGATATACTTTCAACAAATTAAGTTCACACAAAAAAGCATATTTTAATATGTGCATGGAAAATTTATTATCATTTTAAATTGCTATAAAAATTTACTTTCTATTTTCAAAATATCATTTCATAAAAAAGAAAAATTTTTTCAGGATATGACTATAAGCGTTTTAGAATGTTTTGTTCAAAAATAGGAAAAATATATGAGTTTTAATACAAAACAAAAATATTCAATGTCGTTGTTCATATCGTTCAAACGTTTGTGTTCATCATATTAATTTTTTAATGTAACGTAAAACTGTTTATTCTGTTTTTAAAATAAGTATGAGCAAAAAAATAATAGATAAATTATCATTGGTGAAAGGACACAAATTTGTGTAGGTCTGTTTCCGACAAATAATTCTTTTACCGTAAATATCCTTACCTAAAAAAACTATATGTTAAATAAAATTATCCAGGAGACTAAAAAATATATGCAGATTCAGTCATTGTATTTTTATTGAGTGATGTTTTGATAATCCTCTGGACAATGTATGTATATGTCAATTCGTAAAGAATCGGCAAGTTGTTTTAATGCAGTATTTTATATATCGTGAGAATAGAAATAAAATGATATAGAGATAAAATGAATAAAATGATTTTCTGAGCTTTAAATAATTGTTGTTACGAAAATTATATTTTGATTATGTTTCAAAAACACCCACTGAATCATAATATACATATTTATTTCTAATATTCAAATTCTAATTGCTTAATAGGCGTATAGCCAACATAGTGAAAAAGTACCCAAACCGGGACTCGAACCCGGGTCATCAGTATAGCGCATTTACGTTGTACCAACTGAACCACTTTCTCACTTAAATTTGAAACACATTGAAAACTGAAACACACCTGGAACTTTCTCACAGAAAATTTCTCACTGAAGAGAGAAATTTTCTGTGGAAAATTTCCAAGTATTAAAATATGAATTTATTCAACTATCGATGCTGGATTTTCTTTGATTTCGCGTTTGCCCCAGGGTTGGTGGCTCACGGAAAATTATTCCATCTTGTGCTGCTTTTGTAGCCTTGCCAGTATGTTATCGTGAGAAAGTTCCAGGCTGAGTATCGTTCCCAAGCAGTTCAGTTGGTAGAACATCAATGCGCTATACTGATGACCTGTGTTCGAGTCTAGGCATGGGTACTTTTTCACTAAGTTGGCTATAGGCATATTAAGCAATTGAAATTTGCATATTATGAATGTAAGGCGTGAGAAATATTCTGTGGAAAATTTCCAAGTATTAAAATATGAATATTTATTTCTTTAACAAATCTCACTTTTGATTATTTCCAACAGAATGTTTAACTACATATTTACGCGTTGAAGTATCACTTTTTAGCTCATAAATATTAGTAGTCGATTAAAATATTTCAACTCTGTCTTCACAAAATCAAAATTGAAACTTACGTGTAAAAATATCGTACTCTAAGACAAATATTATTTTGTTCTAATTACATCTATAAAATAACCTTTTTAATACTTGTTAAAAAGTGCTTATGAATTGTGCTTGTCTGTCCGTCTGTCCGTGCTCTGACACTCGTAAATGTACTCGGATTGTCATGAAATGTTTATACGTTATAGAATGTTCTGTATTGAAAATGAAGTGTGTAGCATTAATAGTTCATTTACAAAAGAATTACCTTACATTATGGCCTATGGGAAAAAATCATTTGAGGCACATTTTATTGATGTTATGATATTTCAAACATAATGAAATTAATATGTATTACTGAGGTCGACTACAAAATGCGTTTACCACAGTATCCAATTAGTAGCATTTGTAGTTCAATTACAGGGACGAACAAAATTATTCCTTTACATTATTATCTATGGGGAAAAATCGTTTTGGGTGAATTTCGAACTTTCAATGATACTTGAAAAAATAATGAAATTTTAAAGGATTACTAAGGTTAAATACAATGTATTTTCTGTGGATTATGGAGTGCGTAGGATTTATCTATTATGTACAGGGACGCACAAGAGAATTCGGTTAAAGATCTGACTATGACAGGTAATTATTAGAAGTGCTCTTTCCTCTGTTATATCCGATTTTATGTCATTTTTAGTGTATTACGTGTTCCTTACAAATTGTAGATTATATACAGGGCTGCATGAAATAGTTCAAATATGGGCAGCAAATGCTGAAAATGGAGTTTTACTGAGTTATTTATTTTTTAAATTTTTATTTAGATATCTCATTTTATCGTATGAAAAAAATTAAATTTCGTAATAATATTCTGTTAGTGCTGGAAAGTGTTTCATAATCTAAACCGAATGCATGATTTTTCGTTCTTGTTAATATAATACATGTAAGTCCACAAAATAAATCCATTTAATCAGAATTTTCTTTCATTCTACTGTTAAAAAGCAATTCTACAAACTTCCCCACAGAACGAAATCTCTATTTATTACAAATCACAGCAATCATTTTTTATTTACAGTGTAAAGCTCGCTATAATTCCATTTTAGCTTTAAAAACCCGTAATAGTTTTTTTTTTTAATGCCATGTTTTCTTTTCACTGTAATGGTTTAAAACGGCAAGAATGGATTTTTTTTCTTTTGTACCTTCACGAAGTGAAATAGTCGTATTTGATACAGTTAATTCTGAGTAATTGTTTTGCAGTTTTATTTTTTTTTTATTTCCAGAACGGCTTTAAATTCTTTTTTTCAATTTAAGGAGATAGTTGTAGCAAAATATGTGAGTCAAATATTTTAAGTCATATTTTTTTTATCATTTGACTTCATCGCAATTCTGAGAAATGAAAACAAAACACAAATAACAATAAATTTGAGAAAACCTACTCTATATTTACTATTTTTATCCAAATATATTCATAACAATTATTTTTATTACTCAGGTCACTTATATAATTGATAGACTATATACTCATCTGCTGATACGTTATTTAAAAATATTGTGCTTATGTATAGATATTTGTTTTCCGATAAATAGTTTATCATTTTACATTTGTTTAAACTATACGCAACTCATTTTTTTTTTTATTTAAATAAACTTTGTAAATAGAAATTTTAACGCAATACCTATTTTCGGACGTTTATTGTGGTATAATTTATTTCATCTACTTCTACTATATATATAATATGCATATGGGAATTTCCTTCCGAACGCATATAACTCACATTATGCTAAATGAATTTTTAGGAGAATTACTTTCTAGATAGTGTAATTGTTGGGGTAAAGTTTTAGTGAATAATATAGATCGTTCTATGTTGCTTATGTATAGAGCTATGGGAGAAAGTTGTACAATTAGTCCAACCAGATTATGAATGGGAATTTCATTCAGAAAGTTTATAACTCAAGTTCTGCTACATGGAATTCAATAGGACTTACATTGTCAGTTAGGTAATTGCCGTGGTAAGGTATTAGTATATAACACATTGTTGTATATTGCTTAGTTTCAGAGCTATAGGAGAAAGTTCCAGAATTAAGCAAATTCGGTTATTATAATCGGAATTTCATTTTTAACGCTTATAACTCACGCTCTGCTGAGAGGATTTTTATGGGACTGACATAGTCAGTTAGGTAATTGTTGGTGAAAGGATTGTTAAAGTATAACACATCGTTCGACGTTGCTTAGCTATAGAAACATGAGAGAAAGTTCCATAATTAGCTGAACACAGTTATGAAAGATTAACTTTTCAAAAATCAACTATCTATTATATACATATAATGCAAATTAGTTTTGAAAGCATTGAAAGGGTGTATTCTCATCAGAAACAAACATGCAAATTTTTTATAATTCGAGTACACGAGGAAGTGAATTAAAATGTGATTACAAAGTTCCATCTTAACATACATGAACCAAAAGGAGTTGAATAAAAGATTATAAATATACACTTAAAAATCACTATCACAGCGCTTCCTTCCGGCGGAATATTTTCAAATTCAACTAGACCTGGTGTCCATAGTCAAAAACCTATAAATGAAATTTGTTTAAATTCCATCCATAACGGCATACACTTTTCAATGATACAATGAGGACAGACAGACATTTTGTAAAACATGTTTTTAGGAATATCTGACACCGAAAAGTGTCAGATATCCCGTCGGAAACCGTAAGCCGAAAAATAACAATACTTTCTTCTACTTACTTACAATACTTTCTTTGTTACAATACTTCGATTGCAATACTTTATTCTATTATAGAAAGAAGAAAGAAAAACAAATCTTTCACATTTTTAAACTCATGTTTAAAAGTTTCTGGCCAAACATACATAATTGCATTCTAAGTGAGCGGGGCCTCAGGAAAAAGCTAATATATTAATATCATTTATTATTACTTTTTTTCCTTAAAACAAACACGATCAGACATCTTACTTCCTTCAGAGAGAGTAATCTAAAATCGAATAGTTAGCTTTATGCTAGATTATTTTCAAAATGAAGAAATTTTCTTTTTATATCAAATAATATTTATCCTGCACTTACTGAAATGAGAAAATTTTGATGTTCCAATTTTTGTAAGATCGCATTGCAAATTTCAAATTATCTCGAATTTCAGTAGTAAATAACTTCAAAATAATTTTAGATATAGTTTACAAAATATTAACAATAAAGCATATCATAAAATAAAGTTGCAGCAGATAACTGGTATAGTGTAACATTCGTTGAGAAATAAGAGATCTTTAATAATTCCTTATCTTAACGTAATGAATTGCTACCTAAATCCTTCACAATTCAATAAATTTACTTCGTTTTATTTTGTACTATAAACTAAAGCCTGCTTACTATTGCTTAAGTTTTCGAAAATACTGCATAAAGTTATGCTACAGTTTTACTGTAAAAAATAGAAATGAAAACAGATCCTCACAGCCGTTTGCTCCCCTCACCCACACAATTGGGTTCGACTAATAATGCACTCTCATATTTCCGCAAGGCATAGAGTAATTATTCTGAACTAACTCTTCGAGTATGACTTTTATCGAAACCATACATATTAAAAAAAGGCTATTTTAGAAAAATTGAATTAAAAAATATATGTAAAAAAGAGCAAATGTTAAATTTTACGAGAATCGTTTTTTTCAACCTCCGATCGAGCAGCAAAACAGCCATACAAGTGATAAGAAATAAGGATGCGCTATAGGCGAGTGCCCATCTCCTTAACTATAACCTCTGTTACTACCGACGTCAGCTCGTCATTTTGAGCTGAGCTGTAGGAATGTAAACGTGGCTGGTAAGATTGATGCCCCTGCCAAGTACGAGTTACGTAGTGTTATCAGCTTTCTTAAAGCAGAAGGGAATAGTGCAGCAGAAATTCACCGAGTTGTCCTCATTCATGGCAAAGCCGTCGACAAAGTGCTGCTGCAACCAAACAGCTGTTGGAGCAGTTTTGGTGAGACGCGTTTGATCGCCGCCGTATAGCTTTGATTTAGAGCTGAGTGAACCACCCTCGGTTCAAATGTTGATATATATATATATATATATATATATATATATATATATATATATATATATATATATTATTTAAAAAAAAAAAATTCTCATTATTCCTTTCAATTAATCTAAATTCTGACATAGTCATTATTTCCTTAATTCTTAATAATAGTTATTCCTATTTTAGGTTCTTTTAAAAGTAATAACACGTATATTAATAATTATCTTATTCCAAATCTTAATCTAAAACCTTAAGTTCATTCGTAACTTTTATCAACTCCCCAATCTATAAAATTCTGAGAGACGCTTCTGGTCATTTCGAATGTAGCTATTTTTTTATTTTTATTCCATGCTTCGCTTATCGCGCTGGGTATTTTTCACGTCAAAGTCAATACGCAGCTACGATAGGGATTCTTTCGTGTTAAATCTTCTCCATCGCTTAATTTCGTCTGTCACTCATTGGCTCGTGCATACGTTACGTCGTTTCAATAACTCTACGTGTGGTTAACAAAATTCGCTTGCAAGCATTTGGAGAGCAGATTTTTCTCGTGTTTGGAAGAGCTGATCAAATCGTTATCTGGTGTTCTGCGACTTAGAATTTCACAACAGCCTCTTAAGATCTATTAAATAATGAAGTGAGTTATCGTCAAGCCTGAGGGCTATAAGTTTATACCTGATACTGTGGAAACTGTTACTGGCATCGCTCCTGTTCATTAATAAACAATTTACCTGCTCATTATTGGAGAAATTCTTAGGGTGTTTCATCATTGCCTAACCTCCTCGCCATGATTCTTGATATCGACTGCAATCATTCACCATCTTTAACAAACTGCCATTTTCTCGTGGAATTTTAAATCATCTTCGTAAAAAGTTTACATTATATATATATATATATATATATATATATATATCTGACATATGTTATGCTGTAACTCTCTTGTTTACGAACCGATTTGGATGTGACTGAGAATGTGTATAGGACATACCAAAGACTTGACCGAGTTCGTTGTCTGGCTCCATCCGCCATCTTGTTTCAAAATGGCGACCAGTAAAAAATGTTAAAAAAATTTAAAAATTCAAAAAGATGTACAAAATTTATAAATTTAAAAAATTGTTGTTGTTAAGTGTTATAATGTGATACAAGCATTCTAAAACATTTTTTGTTTTGTCTATATCTTAAAAAATGGCTGAGATATGACCGTTTGAAATCCTAGGGTTTTTGAGATTTTGACACAATCGGATATCTGTTATGCTATAACTCTCATATTTATGAACCTATAGGAATGTGACTGATCATGTGTACAGAACATACTAAGGTCTCGACGAAGTCGTTGGCCAGCTTCATCCGCCATCTTGTTTCAAAATGGCAATCAGTTAAAAACTTTTTAATTTAAAAAAATTCAGAAAGATGTACAACAAAATTATAAATTGAAAAAAGTTGTTTGTTAAGTGTTAAAAATGATACAAGGATTCTGGAACATTTTTTGTTTTTTCTATATCTTAAAAAATGGCTGAGATATTGCAGTTTGAAATTCTAGGGTGGCTGACATTTTGAAACCATCTGATATTTGTTATGCTGTAACTCTCGTATTTGTGAACCGATATGAATGTAACTGATAATATGTACAGAAATTACCAAGGCCTCGACCGAGTTGGTTGGTTTATGCGCCATTTTGTTTCAAAATGGCGGCAAGTTAAATTTTTTAATAATTTTAAAAATTAAAAAAAAAGTATAAAAAATTATAAATTGAAAACGTTAAGTGTTAGATCGTGTTACCTAAAGTGTTAGATCGTGATACAAGAATTCCGGAACATGTTTTGTTTTGGCTTTATGTTAAAAAATGGCACAGATATGGCAATTGGAAATTCTAGGGTGGCTGACATTTTGTAACAATCTGATTTTTGTTACGCTGTAATTCTCATGCTGAAATTAGCATTCAAAGTCAGTATTAACGGAAACCTGGATTGGATCTTCTATAATAGGGTTCAAAGCATTTTAGCTTTGGGTGATTGAGTAAAATGAGTTGAATTTTTAAAAACATGGACTATGAAAGCTACCTTTTCCTCCCGGTACAGGCCGGACGGACTATTGTTAATTTTATAGATGTTCTTTCGATACACAAAGTGTTTTAAGAGGAAATGTAACAAATTTATCGAATTTTAATTAGCATAAGTTACGATTTAGATAGAGATTATTTCAGTAAACGTAAAGATAATACCAATAGTTTAAATTTCGATGATAAAATGCATGGTTGATAAAATGTATTGAACTTTGTAATACGAATTTTAATGTCTTAAATATAGAGCATTTTTCATCATTTGTTCAAATAGTTATATTTTATTCTTTGTTTTGTATTTTTATAGTTTTGGAAAGTATTTCAGCATATCACAATTTAACAATATAACAATAATCTTTACAGAATATTTTACTCTTGAAAAGCAATACTTTTAACTTATCTTTCTTCCATCATTACATAAATGAACAAAGAAAACAATTGTATAGTTCTGATGTTTCCTCCAGAAAATAAACTACCTTTCTTTAAAAGTACTTCCTAATTTTTTGATAAATATTGTATAGACAGTTAATACACTTTGTACTTACACAAAAGAAAATGTTCTTTTGAAAATCTGTCTTGTGTAAACGACAGTTCTTACAAAATTTTCTTTTCAATATGAAACCTCAAAAAACAAAGATATTGATGATAGTGTTGCTTTGAAATACCTTACAAAAATACAAATAATTAAAAAAAATAATTTTCTTGGTTTTTTGTATCGTCTCTGAGTAAATAATTATTTCAAAAAGGCATCTCGCAATGTTTTAGAAAAGAATAGACAGACTAACATTCAAACAAGAAGAAGCGCTAATAAAATTTCAATTTAATTGTTACTAAATTAATTTTAAATAACACTTATATTTTTAAAGGTACTTTGAAGCTTATTGATTCGTAATACAATGTTGTTCTTGTGTTTTCACTTTGATTTAAAACATGAGCCAAAAAGAAAATTAAATATTTCCAAAACGTGCTGTACAATTCTGGGAAACCATTGCTGGAATATATAGAACAACTGCAGTAAAATATTTCTAAATAAAAGATAGAGCAAAATAACTATGTATCGAATAATTAAGAAATATTAAGAAAATTAAAAAGTGGAATACAAAAACTCGAGCATCGTACACCCTATAAATTTACACAAAGAATCATTCAAAAACTAGAGAAACATTTAAAGAAAAACCCTTCTATTTTTTTTCCAGTGAAGCTGTTAGAAATGTGAATTTAACGTAATCAAATTTAATGTTCATGAAAAAGAAAAAAAAAACGGAGGATTACATGATATAAATCGGTTTCAATCGAGGCAAACGAGAAAATTCAGGGTGTCGATGCGTCTATATGAAAATGTTTGCGAAAACTCTAATTTTGGATGATGAAACTTATGTGTCTAAAGATCCAGCATATAATATATACCACAACGTAAATATTAACATGGTTCTAACTCAAAAGAAGTTGACGATAGTCATAAAGGCAATCGCAATCAAAAATTTTTAAATAAATGATTAGTTTGGAAAGCCTTGCATGATGCTGGAAATGTATCAGAACCTTTTGTTTGTAAATACTCTGTGAATGCTAAAATTGGTTATGAGCAGTGAATCAAAAAATATTTTATTTATTTCATTAAGAAGCACTATAAAAGTGATGAAATATGTTTTTGGACAAATAATTGCGTCGTTACATTATGCAATAAATATAATTGGTTATCTGAAATCTAAAAACATAAAATTCATAGAAAAATCGAAAAATATGCCTAATGTCCTTTAGGCTAGAGGGATCGAAAACGTTTGGGCATTATGTACAAAGAAATATAGCAAATAGAAAAAAGTCTTAAAATACTTAATGGATTTAGCGAAACGTGGAAAAGAATAAGCGTTAAAGTAGCACTTGAACGTGGAAATAAGGTGATGGATCATGCTCGATAAAGGCTTTGCTCAATATCTTATAAAGGTATTAAAGACTAGAGTTCCGCTTAAATATTGTTTTGTAATAGATAAATTTAAATGCATTGTATTTTATTTTAAAAACGCAAGTCACTTTTATTTGCAGAAGCAATTATTTTTGTAACTAAACTTATTGTTTAAACCTTATTTTGAAAGATGAAATAAAATCGAAAAAAGTGTGAACTTGAAAAACATAACTAATGTTCTACATTGAAACCAACTCTTGTTAAAAGTGTCATACATGCTTAGCCTTTAACTATAGAAGAAATAAAAGCATATTGGATAACAATTAACCTAAATAAATATATGATCAGACAAATGCAGGTAAAAGTTTTTAAAACAAAGAGAAAACTTTTTAATGCACTTTAAAGTTGATTGCTTTAACTGCACTTTTCTAACAGCTGCACTGATAAAAAATAAAAAGGGTTTTTCTTCAAATGTTTCTCTAGTTTTAACAAAATGATAATCGTAATTTTCAGTTTATGTAAAATTTCATTTTCCTTCCTTCTTCAACATTTTTACACATGCTGAGAAAAAATCAGGGTAGTTTCTGAAAAACAAAACTCAGCATTAACATATGTTTAATTCCGCAACTCACATTCCTAAAAAAATCCTTTTACATAAACAAAATTAAACAATGACCAAATTTTTTTCAATGATAGATTAATATGTAATGATAGCTTTTTGCTAGAATGATATCCAGAATTGAACCAATCATTGAATATTAGGCTTCTACACCTAAAATTATTAAACATATTATTAACTTCATGACTAAACTGAAGCGGGATACGTATAACACTTTTTTAGTGTAATTCGACTTTAAATATTTTCCATTCCTTTACTATTAAATAAAATAAAGTAGATTTCTTTTGTATAAGTGGACTTCTTTTGTAAAGTGGACTTCTTAATATCCCTCTCTAATGGCCTATTACGTACACTAGCTCGGATTTCAATTTTTAAATTTGTTTTTGAACTAAAATAGTTTTACAACAAAAGTCAGGAGGTTATAAGACCCCCGACATTTCGGACAAGTGGAATTCAGACATTTATCTTCTCGTTAAACATAAAGTTCCAATTCTGGTGTAGGTATATTATGTTCCTAGTTCCATTGATTTCATGTATTTTTTCATTTGTTGAAATAATTCATTTGTTGAGTATAAGGATATGAGCTTTTATGTGAACGAAGCAAGAGAATAATGCAGGAATAAAAAAAGAGTGATTTATCGAAACACACACAGAACAGAGTCAGTTAAATTATATACAACAATGTAATTATTTTTATTAGTATTAAACAAACATTTCTTCGGTTCAAACATTAGTTTTCAAGCAAAAAGTAATATCTTTAAAACAATGAAAAGCCTTAAATTTTAAATACTCTAAATATTTATAATTTAAAAAAAGTTGTATTAGAACAGAAAATCACTTTTTATTTTTTTTTGTAATTTTAATTAAAAATATAGTATGTTCTAAACACACATTGGCTCAGTTTATAATAAAAATATTAACACGAATCATTTTCGACTTCTCTTGCAATCCACATGAAGAAAAGAGAATGGAAAACATTATTTTTTTCTCCTCACTAATGTAGGTTCTGGTTACCCTGAGATTAATCTGGCTTATGTTACCATGAGTGTATATAAGCTAAATATGAAATTCAGTGCATTAGAGAAGTATAACTAGTTTGGTTACACTCCTCCCAATTCCGTTGTTTACACAAGCCCCACATGCAATATTAAAGGGGTATAAAAAGCTGTTAAAAATAAAATCTACAGAAAAAAATACAAAATTTTCTAAAATCTGTTAAAAAATAAATATGTATGGGGTTGCACAAGAAAATGGATTAGCTGCCCAAAGGATGTACAGGGAGCAATTCCCGGATAGGATTCAACCAGATCGTCGAACATTCGAGCGTCTGTATCGGAAGTTAAGCACGAGTGGAACGTTTTATGCTTCCAGGCGCGATACTGGCATTGTAAGCATCGCATAACTCTTGTAGTGGAATAAAGAATATAAACACAGTAGAGGATAATCCGTCGACAAGCTCGAGAGCTGTAGGGCGTACGTTGGGTGTGAGCCATGCAACTGTTTTGAGGACTTTACATGAAGACGGAATGCATCCGTATCACTGAGTGCAAGCAGTGACCATTGAAGATTATCTTTCACTTCTCAACTTTATCGGTTGGTACATACAGCAGACTACAGCCAATCAAACCTTCCCTGCAGATATTTTATTCACTGACGAGGCTACCTTTACGCGATCGGGTATGTTTAACATCCATAATTCTCACCTGTGGGCTCATGATAACCCAAATGGCACAATAGCACACGCCTACCAAGAAAGGTTTTCCATTAATGTTTGGGCAGGCATTGTGCACAATAACTACCTAGACGTTTGACTGGCCACACATGCAACATTTTTCTATAGGAGGTCTTACATGAACTTCTGGTCGATGTTCCTCCAGCTGTTCACAAACGAATGTGGTTCCAGCACGATGGAGCCTCACCTCACTTCAGCTGAGACGTCAGGAATCACCTGGACGTTGTATATGGCTAGCGTTAGATAAGATGAGGTGGACCAGTTCCCTGGCCACCACGTACTCCTGATTTCACATGCTTGAACTTCTTCTTTTGGGGTCATATTAAAAGCCTCGTGTACGAGAGTCCCGTCACATCTGTAGACCATCTTGTTGCCCACTTGTCTGTTGCTGTTGGACATTTGCTGGACATGCCTGACGTCTTTTCTAATGTACGCCGCTCCATGCGCCACCGCTATGAATATTGCATCTCTGCTCATGGCCGCTCTTTCGAGCAGCTCTTGTAAACTGTTAATAATTTTTTGTTTTATTTTGTCTTTTCAGTTTCCTGTGATGCATACTTCTTTACGTGCTAGCGCTATAATGCGTCATTACAGCACACACATTCCTATATGAAATCTGCTTATTTATGTTCCCTCTACCTGCCTTTATATTTTTGACATATAGTTCTGAACCAGCCTGTATATATATAACAATGAAATATTTTATTATTATTTCTGTAAGATTATAGTTATATTACTCTACACACACTGCGTATATTACAATGCTTATAGTTTATTATGCTTATTAATTTCTTATTATAGTTTATTATGCTTATGTTTATTAATGCTTATAGTTTAAATTGTGGTCTAAACCATATAATACGATCATTAAATTTAATTATCGTTAATTATAATCGTTATATATCGTTATTAAAAAAGGTTGTGTCTCTGTCTGCGTGTTCACCTCGAAGCCCGATTTTGGAGTTTTTAATTAGTTTTGTTTAAATTTATTTTTTATGCGTTATTTAGCGTTTTTTCACGTTTTGCTTCGATTTTTCGAAATTAGTAACGGGAATCTGGTTTCAAATCTTTTAGCCCAATATAGTAAATTATATTCTGTATATATGTGTGATATTCTGTAAGCTTTATTACAAGTTGCGTGTTGTACGTGTTGCTGCAGATACTTAATTTTACAAGGTTTCACAACTAGATAAGTTTTAAAAGTAATTTAAAAATAATTGACTGATTAAGATCGCTGTTATTTTATATTTCGGTATTGAATAAATCGTCTTTACATTGCAAAATTACGTTTCTCGTTTGCTTACAATATCGAAATTGAATTGGACGTGCTCAGAAGCAAACTTTAATTTTTAGTTGGAAACAATTTTAATCAATTTAAATTGTGGTCTAAACCATATAATACGATCATTAAATTTAATTATCGTTAATTATAATCGTTATATATCGTTATTAAAAAAGGTTGTGTCTCTGTCTGCGTATGTGTGTGGACTGTGTTTTGAAGAGACTGCTGCATGCAGAGCTACAAAATTTGGTGGAAAGGTACTTCTATGTATGCAGTTTTGCACCTCGAAGCCCGATTTTGGAGTTTTTAATTAGTTTTGTTTAAATTTATTTTTTATGCGTTATTTAGCGTTTTTTCACGTTTTGCTTCGATTTTTCGAAATTAGTAACGGGAATCTGGTTCCAAATCTTTTAGCCCAATATAGTAAATTTTGTGCTCTTTTCAATAAAGTTTATTCGGAATTCGTACAGCAATTTTTGAATTTTTGCAGATATTTTTTCTTTTGCCGCTAAGAAATTTTCCCCAGAATGCTTGATTGGTTCGTTGGTTGCCTTCATTTCAGCCTCAGTTATGTCCAAAATCGTCATTTGTTTTTCCTTTCAAACTTGGAGACAGCTGATAATTCTTTAAAGATAAAAAGTTATGATTCTAAAAGGGAAGGACGGGTTACTTATTATCCCGATTTGGATCTTTGATTATTATTTTTTTGCGCGTTTTGTAACTTTTTTTCATGTTTTGCAGCAGTTTTTTACATTATTAAAATACATGCATTAAAAGTCTTTCAGATCAATATAGGATAGTTTCAAATGACGTCTCAAATCCCCCTCTGGAATTCAAACAGCGTTGGAGCGCAGTTGTGATTGGAAGCCGAGAGGAATGTACCGCGACCAACGAGATACACGTCGGTTCATGACTTTTAAAACGTCACATGAAGTGGATCATTTTTACACGGCGATTGACACAAAACGGTGGGCTTTGTACTAATCGTATTGTAAAGATGATACACTCCGTGTGAATTTTGAAATGTTATGCATCGGACAAGTATTTCGTTAGTCGCGATTGTAGGCACTGCTGGAGGTCAGCTGGGCAGTTTTGATTGGCTGATAAAAAGGTGATCAGCTCATTGCGACATCCCTATCCTAAGTTTTGTTCTCTTTTCAATAAAAATTATTTTGAACTCAATGGGCGATTTGAGAATTTTTCGCGATTTGTTTTATGCAATTTTCAGTGGGTTTTTTGTTTGTTTTTGTTTTTGTTGTCATTTATGTATTTAATTTCAGAAATTGGTAACGATAACTTAGTATATTTGTATGCCAAAACAAAAAAAAAACTGCATCCTTTTCTTACTGTTTCAAAATTTAACGATAATTCTTAATGTTAAAGGTCCGTGGTTAAATTTTGAAAGGTGTAGGTGTTGTCCGGTCGTAATTTGAGTATCGAGTTAATACTTTGATCGAAACTACTCCTTGCCTCCAAAATCAAAAGTTTTTTTTAATATTGATCCGATTCAGAGGAAACGTTTTTTAACATTTTTCTCAGATTCCCCAGGTACTAAATAAACTTCGATATAATTTTTTCAGCCCTTGGTTGTCATTATTTCTGAACAATAATCTCCAGGGGCTTTGATTTATTTACTCGTGTTCTATGGCCCAATTTTGGGACCGATTTTAACGAAAATTGATTCATTCAACTTAACACGAACTAATTAAGATACAGATGAGTCCCCTAGAAGTAGAAAGTGGAAAAAAGATTTTGCAGTTGGAGAGCAGCGCGCTTGCTATACTGTGTCATATGCAGCGGGAACATGTGACGGAGTTTCGTTCTGAAAAATGTTTGTTTAGAATGGCGTCCCACTTTCCCTGTCAGAGGAAAGTGGGACTAAAATATTTTTCATTTAAAGTAGATGAAATCTTTCCCGATGAAATCTTTTCCAACATTCTTCCCAGTTTTCCCAAGAGCTAAGTAAACTTCGGTATCATTTTTTTCAGCCCTTGGTTACCATCATTTATGAATATTAATCTGGAAGGGCGGAATTTATTTTCTCAGGTTCTATGGGCCCGATTTCAAAGGGAATTGATTCATTCAACTTAACAGTACTAATTAGGATATAGGTAACTATTTAAGACATAGTTTTGATTCCCCCGTCGGTAAAAAGGGGAACTAAAAGATTTCCAGCGCAAGCACAGCACGCCTGCTATACGGTGCCGTAAACAGCGGGGACACGTGCCAGAATTTCGTTCGGGAAGATATTTGTTTAGAACAAATTACATGCCGCAAACGTCTATTTTTATTGAAAGCCAAAAGAAAATTACCGATTTGATAATCCCAGACAACAAAGTATTCTCATTTTCACTCATCCTCAAATATTAAGAAAAATATAGGAGGTATCGATTCAAAACTCAAAATATGTACGTAAGGTTTTTTTTTCGGATTCCGAAAATTCAATTTTTGTGAAAATCGAACGGTAACTTTTTTTTTTAATTTTTGACAAAAACTGGCCCGTTTTGAATCAAATGATCCATACAGAGGGTGGTATTCAATTTGCTTCCTCTTCAGGGTGCATCTCTGTATTTAATTTTCGAAAGACAAAAGAGTTACCAGAAGAACGGTTTCGTGCATCGATTTTTAGAGTGATTTCGCATTTCGCACTTTTTTGTTGCGGGAGCGGTCAACGCCGATGGGTAAGTTAGTATATACATATAGATGTACATGATACAATTGTAGCAATAAAATTTATTTCATTTAAACTGACTTAGACTAGTTCAATATAAAGAGTAGAAACAGTTCTTCCTTAATGATTATTCATCGTAAAAGCATATTTTTTGAAATTCCATTGTGTCGCCAACCGACGATTAACCGCCCAAACAAAATTGCAATATTTTTTTACGTACTCTATATAGAGGTTGCGGTCAGTAACGGTGAATAATATAAACTTTGTCTAATTTTCATTATTTATCCAGTACAAGTTTTATTAATACCATACTGAAACATAAGAAAATATTTCATGTCTTAAGATTATTAAATAACAATTTGTTATTCTTGTACGGAACCGATTAGTATTAAAATTTTACTGTTTTCTTATATGAAGCTAATTATTTCAAATTTTAATGTAATCTGAATATAGATTATTTTATTTATAGACTAATAATACCCAATCATTGTTTGGTATGACCTACCTCAGAAACTCTAAAATCGTGATGCCTTCATCGTAATCTGTAATTCTTACTATTTCAAAAGTACACTCTTACTTGCGTGGAAGAAGCCTGAAAGATCATTACCGCATATTGACAAGTGCAGTAGCATCAGTCACTTAATATTTGTTTAACCTGTGAACTATCTGAACTTTTCGTCACAAATATACGTTTACCATAACTCTATATAAAGAACAATATACGTCTATACACTCAGAAGAGGTTTGTTTGTCCTTGTCCAATTCACGTCAATCCGACACAAAATATTTACATGGTCTGAAATTTTATCCTCACAAATTTTTTTGAAATAACACTCACATTAGTCATTAGTTCTGATATCATCGATAAATTTTATAATTTATTCTAATACCTGATTAAAAACATGCAAAATAACAGAATGCACAAGAAGCATTTCGGTATTTTTATCCTCACAAAATTTTTAGAAATGACACTAGCATTAGTCATTAGTTCTGATATCATCGATACATTTTATAATTTTTCTAATACCTTATTAAAAACATGCAAAATAACAGAATGCACAAGAAGCATTTCTGTAATAGTATCTTTATTAATTTTAAAGTACAACTACTTTTATTTCACATTATAACCTTTTGCTCTGTTAGAAGTATCTCCCTTTACCATTATCATCATTTGATTCGCACGTGCATTCCGGCTTCAAAGTTTAAACTGTATATGCAATAATGCATATTTATGTTCATTGTGTGAGTGTCGCAACAGAACCATAAAATATTTACTATTAACTAATATAATTTTGTGATCCCCATTTGAGAATTTAATAATTTTCTGTGGGTAGTTGTACTTAGTTTAGAAACTTAAAACATATTTTAGGTTAAATATTTCGAGACAGTAAATTTTGAGTATACTTTTATTTATAAAAGATACTGATATGGTATTTTATTCAGGCTAGATGTGTAGTGATCAGATTCATTAGTAACAAAAGGCTGATTCAATAACCAAAGGAAACATATGTGTTTTATTCTAAAATACAGGAATAAGCAGAAGAAGTTTATAACATATTTGGATGTAAAAGAGGTGTCTAAATAATTTAAAATTATATTTGTTCTTCTGGCTATAATTGTATTTTGGGCTTTTCAATTAGGACTTTTTTTAAATTGAATTAAAAATCTTATTTTTATTTTCAGTTTCTTTTCACAATTTTGAGTGCATTACTTTGATATTCTTAGACATTGAAAATAAACCTTTTTCAAAAAACATCTAAAAACTTGTGGAAATACGGATTACTAATTATTCTAGATTTCACCCTTAAAAATCAAATTGCCTCCGAGTTTGGCGTACGCCCTACATTGGGAACCACTGATATAGACTGAAAGAAAAACAATTTTATTTGTTGAAAAATATATGATACTAAATTTTGAATTTTGTAGATTTGATATTGGGTTCCTTTCTGTTTTTCTTAGTTTTTTAGAGTTTTTTATCTTTTACCTCCTCCCAGAGCACGAGATCTCCGGAGGAGGAAAACACTCGACTCATGAGAGTAGATAGAGCTGCTCCACTGCACCCAACTTCCCCTGGCGCCGGATCCGCACTTTTCCTCTACCTCAAATGCATAAAATATGGTCAATCATATATTTACATCGTTTCTACATACATAGTACCTACATACATCGTTTCTACGTACATCGTTCGTCGTACATATGTTTCTATGTTACATCGATGTACAGTGCCACTTTTTTGACAGTTTTTTTTTTGTGTTTAACACCCATTTTTGTGGCATTCTCACGGCTACACCATTGATCAGATAAAAGCACTTTCAGTACATAAAATGTAGGAAATTGTATTCTCTTTAATTCATCTACTGTCGACTTTCACCCAAAATGCTTAGTTTTGGAGTTATTTTGAAAACCAAAGAGAAAAGTCCGTTTTTCTACAGGCGTTTTGTAAAAAACAGTATTCCCCATACAAATGTTTGTTGGAAAACCTCAGATTCGTGTTCAGCGACCCAAAAAACATAAAGGAACCAAATATCAAACCTACATCAAAACTTTCCTTTATTTTCTACCAAATGACTTGACTATTAACTTATTAAGTCATAGTGAGTAAAACATATTAGATAACATTACAAACATTCCGCATTTCATTTCTAGATATTATTCTCCTTATATACAGCTTCATACAACAAATACAACAAAAGCAGGTGTAAATTTAAAAGATTTTTTATTCCATTATTTACGTTTCTATCATGTATTTTGTGCATATGCAAAGACCTTATTGTATAAATTATAAAACTTTTAATTCGTTTGTACTCTATTTAAATAATTAAGTTATTTTTAAAAATATATATAGAATTACAGATCTCATAAATCTCTAATTATTATATTTTATTTTTAATGCATATTTAATCTTCAGAGAAATATGGAGTAAATGCAATTGATAAAATCAAATAAAAATCAAATTATGTATTTAATTTATTATGTTGTCCAAAAGACTCATTAAACGGGAATCTAATTTCGGTTCATTAAGTTAGTCATTATTACTCAATTTCCTTAAAGCACCAAATTTAAAAGACACTTTTAAAATAAGTTTAGTAATGTAAAATAACTACTCCAGGGCGTAAAAAAAATATCATGATTTTTTTTTCAATAGATAATAAAAAGTTCACTTTTCTAGACGTTTTTGGAATGAAAATGACATTAGTTCATAAAAATGGAAAATGGATTTTATTTCATTTTGAATTGAATTTTCATGAATTTAGTTTTAAACTATATATACTTTTTTTCCCCCAAGAATTCATATCAAGACACAGAAAGCATTTTCATTATTATTTTTTATTTTTTAATACTAGAAGAAAGATATATTATGAATTATTATAATACATTTTAAAACCAGAAAGACAATTAAAAAGAATATCTATAAGTGCTACAATTTATACAATTTAAAATTATTTATTTTGTTGTAATTAATCTTGTAAACAAAAACGAAGAAAAAGAATGCTTCACTCCTGATAAATGTATTTTGTAAAAATGATAAATGTAATTTTGATAAATGTAATTAATTTACAGTAAAAAGGGCTCATGTTTTCAAAATTATACGTTTACTCAAAACCATGTTTTCAATCTACATTTTTAGGTGGAACATTTGCTTCATCATAGAACACAAAAAAATATTAATTTTATTTCATCAAAAACATACATTTAATATTTAGTTTTTAATTTAATTTAATTTTAATATAAATTATAATTCGAAAAAATTTACTTTCGAAATTTATTTATTTATCTAATAATTTATATTAATACTCACTATGGTTGAAATATAAAAGAAATTCAGAATTTATAAGTATTAATAGACTATATCTAACTCAGCAATGAAGTACTTAATATATATATATATATATTCTGCACATACAATATATTATATATAAGTCTAACAATTCTGGTACTAAAAGTTCATTTAAAATGTTCCATTATAGTAATCCAAAGAAATTAAACTTAGACGTTGATTTGAATAATTTATCAATATTTTGAACATATTTAAAGGTAATTTCAAACTGTAACTGTTTAGGGGAATTTACAATGTAAATTTACAAATTATTAAATGGTACATTTCAAAGTAGGGCAAATGGAATAGTATTGATTACAAAAGAAAAAAAAAAGTATTTTTGTATGAACTTATTAAAGGTTGCGCTAATACGACAGTATTCATATAATTTTTTATATTCGAGAAACTTTAACTGAATTAAATGAATTAGAAAATGCGTAAAATAGAAATTGAAAAGTATTATTAAATCCATTTACGAATAGTTGCGATATCTTGAAAAATATATTGTTGTAAATGTTTTGTAAAATGGAAAAATTTTACAGGACGACTGAATGTCGTTCAATCTTTTTTTAATTTTAACATTTATACCACAGTTATCCAAAGATTGTTTAAAATCTGACTTTTTAAATTTTCCAATAACAACACTTTTTCTTGATTTAATATTTTATTGAGAATCGTATTTTTGGTATATATAGAAAGAAAATAGCTCAAATTTACTCATATAAAAGTTCAAATTAAAAAAAATCAAACAAATTTAAACAGTTGTATTGAAATGCAGATTACACAACACCACATGTCAAAACCATTGAAGATTTCAAGACAAACTTTAAAAATTTTCATAAGTACGTTCACATTTCAAAAACTCACAAAAAAGATCACATTTTTGTATCGGGATGCGGTTTGCAACTTAAGACATGGAAAATTGTCGAAATTTTAGTAGCTAAGTATATTTCAAAGGATGTTTAAACCTTTTCTTTCTCATGCCAAAAAGAGTGTGACATTTTGACAAGTCTAAAGGTACAAACGATAGTTCGATACAAAAATCATTTCTTGTGAACTTTCGAAAGGTGTACGGACTTATGTATATAAATATATTTGAATTAAATCTTAGTTGCTTATTAAGATATTAATGTATTTTCTGAAATACTTGTTACTCTTCAAACTTGCAGTGTAAATTTTTTCATGCTTCAGACACTGAATTCAAAAAGGACTTTCGGAACTCAACTTTCAACATGGTGCACAATACTAAACATTCCCTATTACAGGTGTTAAAACTGTTAAAAATGGAAATTCAATACAAATATTGCGCAGATCTTCATATGGAAAGAGTTTTGTGAATTATTCTCTGAAAGGAAATATGCAGGGATGTACTTTTTAAGATAATATGATCGACTAGTGAAAATCAATTTTAATTATTTTTTTAGTTTTTCATAAAATAAATAACTTAGCACAAAATAATTATTATTGGTTGCTTTTTTTCTTCTTCCCACTTATAGTAATGCTGGAAAAAATTGAAGAATTTTGACAGAAGTAGAAATAAAACGGCTATTTATAAAAAGCAATATTAATAATAAATTGTACAAAAACATTAATTAACATAAATTACCCTGATTTATAGTTGAATATTCTCAAAGTATTTAAAGTCAAATGTATAAAACTTTGAAAAAATAACTATGTTTTTTAAGGACCCGCAAAACATACCCGACTGGTGACATAATGATATGCAGCTCTTTGTTGTCATTTTTCATAAATCTTCCCCACATAATTAAAACACTTACCATATACTGTATCATCTTTAATAAAAAGCTATGCGTTGCTGACGACTGGGATTTTTGATAATCGTTGCCACAAATTTATCTGGGAAAATGAAACATTTGAAGTTGCTGAAAAAATTAATAGCTCGAAAAGTATTCGTCAGAAAATTGTTAGACAAACTTCGTTAGAAAGGTAAAAAATTGTATTTTTCTTGATATAAATTAAAAATCTAATGATTATGCCGTTTTTCAAATATTAAATTTCAAAAATTACCAAATTTCACAATGGAGTACAATAGCGAAATCTTCACGAGTAAAAATATAATGGTAACAGCATGTGTCCTGACGTATGGCTATAGCATGAGTCACAAATTATAGTAGCCTTACTATTCCGTTAAAATATAAAAGCGAATTATGATGCCACGAGGGCGTGATTTTTATTTAATTTTAATATAATCATCTTAGAAACAAGGTTTTGGATTTTTTTTTCGAATGGGACTAATAAATTGGCCAATACTGTATATCATTTTGAGTTTAAAAGAGGAAAGGTGGGTGAGCGCTTTATATTATTTTGGTTTCCTCGGGAACTTTTGATCAGAATTGAAAGTTTAATATATCAAAACTTCAGAACTTAAATCGACATTAAATCGGCAATAACTATAACGACTGTCTTTTAGTTAGTTTGGATATATTTTCATTTAAAAATATAAAATAATTCAACATTGATTTTAGGTATTTTTAAGGTTATTATCACGGACCCGGGCAACGCCGGGCGTGTCAGCTAGTCTTTAATAAACAAGAAATAACAAAGGTGTGTTTCTCGTTCCAATCAGATCTATCTTCCACCTTATCTGGCATTACTATTGAGACAATTTATGTACTCGTTGTTAAATGATATACAGTTCCGTTACTTTTTACTCCATTGTAGATGAAGACATCAAGAAATGGGAATCTTTGCATGATGGAATGAGGGAGACTTAATCCATTTGATTTCTGGCATTATTCCTAATTCCACGAAGTCTTTGTGCAGCATCAGAACTGTTGACTGAAGTGCTAGTAGGAGCTTCTTGCTAGCCTAAAACAAATACTTTATTAGTCACTTCATCATTTTTCTGAGTCAACAATGACAAAATATGGTCTTTTAGGTAGTTCATAATCTTGACCAGTGTTAACCAAGCTGAGGTTTAACCATGAGTGCTTAGAAAGCGGTCCCATGCCATTCATTTTGTCGCTTTCAGGGATATTCAGATTTTGGGCTTCTTCCACTTGTGATTGGCCAGTCTCGAATAAAACTAATTTTGACCTTTAAATGATGCATTTGATTCATTGCTAAAGAATACTGTTAACTTCCAGAACCGAAATTTAAATAACACTACATCTCAAAATTCCAAAATGTATGTGTTGTGCGACAACTAATTAGTAGGTTAATTTGTATATCGCAAGTTTTAACCTGCGATTAGACGTACAGTTTTACAGTAAACATACAATTTTATTTATCTAAGTGTCTCTAGTTCAATTTATTTTTATGTGTTTCAAACAGGAACATCTTTTTCGATATTCTTTGCTAATGAACGTTTATATGCTCATCGATAAATAATATCCATTTAAATATAAATATATACCAAAATAGTAATGATGGAATATTCGATTTTAGTCTTTAAAATAGATAAAACTTGCAATGAAAAAAAAAACCCTCTCATGTGTTATGAATTTTCGTCTAAAAATAGACTGATGCCTTAAATCGGTTCATGATTATGTCATTTCGGAGAATAAATAATTTGTCATTTACAGTTAGTAATAAATATTTAAGGATGACTTTCATAATTAGATAATGTTTATTATTCATAACATGATAAAATTTCATAAGTATTAAATAAATCCTTTTTACGACTTTTTCTTTATAAGGGACCTGATAAGTCTTTCACGTGCTGGTTGTTAATAACCACAGAAAACTTTTACTTCATTTGTTGTGAAATCAGTTGAATAAAACATATTGTGTTGTTTATTACAAGGAAAATAACATGCAATATATAATATTCTATTAAAACCAACACTGACGTTTTCCAAAACAATTATAAACGTTATAGAATGCTTTTAAAATATACCCAGGCCAGATTTATAGATGTATTTTAAGTTTAATAATGTGTTTTGTTACTTGAATCTAAAGCAACCTGATTTTCTATGAAATTACTTAATTAAAACTCTCTACATTCGCGTTTATCATTAGTTAAATTATTATTACACCCCACTAAGACAAGTAAGGCAAATATCTCATGATTTTAATAAATTAATACTTTTAATTGGGAAACTCAAGTACTAAAAGTTCATAATAACTTCTTATTATTATATGTTTAAAAAAATAAGAAATGTATTTCAAAGTTGACATTGCAGTTTAAAAATACTATGACACAGAAAGAAAACATTTTTTTTCTATCAGAAATTCGTAAAACTAAGTTTGTTATGCAATTATCTACATTTCTTATATAACTATTTTAAAGAAAAATATGTATCTTGGAAATCAAATGTTTTATCGTTGGAAAATGACTTTCAAAACTATTATGTAATAATGACTTTCAAAACTATTATGTAATAATGGCTTTCAAAACAATTATGTAATAATGACTTTCGAAACTATTATGTAATAATGACTTTCAAAACTATTATGTAATATATTTAACCTGCTTTCAGAATAAGATTAAAGTGTCATCAATCGTTTAGGCAATTTACAAAATTCAAAGGCAATGTAATACGAAAAGATTCTAGGAAAATAAATTTTATATATTATCACTTAAGGTATGCGTGAAACTTTACGATAAAAATTAATTTCATGCATAAATTTATTTTCATTAAAATTTAATAATGCTTTTTAATGACTGATCCAATAAATTTATTTACAAAATGTTATGAAAAGGAAGTTAATAAATTCCTGAACTTTTGCTTTTACTACATTCATTAATATTTTGAAATATAAAAACAGGAAATAAACAATCAATTATATAATAGAAGTATTTTTCAGGCATTCGTTGAAATGCATAAACTGAAAAGGAAAATTATGTTTTACTTTCACAAATTTAGTATGTGTTAATGAATACTGAGTTTAAAATAAATACATGTATTTTATTGTTATTTGCCAATGCCTTATAAGGATAAGCGATTTTAAACATGGTTTTATTTTTACGCTGATTTTGCTGATTGCAACTGACACAAGACTACATCTCGTAAATCATACAAAGTAATTTTCTTTTCTACATTACACAGATTTCCTAAGGAATATAAATGTCGTCGTAATTTTTATATTAGAAACTGAAACATGTACATAATTTACCTAATATTGAGAAAAAAATATATAATAATGATCATTAGATACAAGTTTACAACTGTACTCAGTTTCTGAAACTGCCCTTTTGACGAGAAAGATTATTCTAATAAGTGAGATATAATGTATCAAGAATCATTTTACTATACAATATTGCAATAAGTTAAATTTTAAAATTATTTTTAAATATTAATTCAAGGGATGTTTTACTCTATTACACAAAATTCATTTTTTTATCGTATGAAAAAAAAAAAGAAAATAAAACATAGGGTTTTTTAAAAATTACTTTACGATAACTAATAAACAATATTATGAGATAAAAAAATTCCTAGATGAATTTAATTGAATATTTTTATAATTGTAAAATGGTTACTTTAGTGTAATTCTATTAAAAATTTTCCTTCTTTTTAAATAAACTTTATTTGAAAGATTAATTACAGTGTATAGTATGTCTACAAATCACAAAAGTAAATATTAAATGAATTCCTCGTCAATGGACATTACAATCTAAGATATTAGAAAAGATTTTTTAAGTAGCTCCCTTCAAAATAGTATTAATAGTAACATTAAAACTATATTTAATCTTAAATATCTTATTTTACATTAAAAATATGGATTACAATTTGAATGTAGATGTTGATGGAAAAAATGTTTTCTGAATTTATATTACAAATCATAGTTAGTTACATTTCTACGGATCAGATCATATAGGTTTAACTCTACTTTAACGAACACGGAATTTTAATTCTATGCGAATTTAATTTAATGTAATTCGTATAGAATAGCAAAATTGAGAATTCTTAATTACTAAAAGATTAAACAAGAAGTTTCTCTGGAAACTATATATCTGTTAAAGGTGACACATGATTTGTTTGGAACCTACGTAAAATAATAACGTTAGGTGATTTCTACTAATCGTTGGTAAATCGCTATACAGCAGCAAGAAATATAGTTGCTTCGATATTCACATTCAAAATTAACATTTTATAAGGTTACATAAATAAGAGGATTGTTTTTATAGGTATTGTTTAATGCTATATTAACAGAAAAAATAGATTGATTTAAAATATATATTTAAACGAAATAATTTCAGCTTTATTTTTAATACTTTTCTAGATTACACGGTAGGGAAAAATCCTTTACATATTCTAAATTTCAATTTAAAAAAATCTTACTTAGTGTACGAGATTGCAGTTTGGAAGAAAATGTTTCTCATGTTAGAAGTTTTGATTTCATAAATGTTTTGTTCAAAAATTGCATATAAATAGTGATATACGTTCAGAGCAGAAGAGAAACCATCAAAAACTCAAGCATTGAAAATATTGAAGCATATACCTTTTGACTCCGTTCTTATATAATTGATTATTCATCGTGTTATTTTAAATTATATATTTTAATGCAAATAAACGAATTAATTTAAAATTAAATTACCCTTTTCCTAACTTTCAACATAGCCATCACTTCTAAATGAGAAACTTAAATTAGTCCATTAAATATATATATTTTTTTAATCAATAACTTTAAAGTTTATTTTCACAATAAAAACAGATATTATATGACATTTTGAGGAATACCTTCATTAAATGTGAAAATAATCATCATGAAATATAAATATCACCGTTCATTTATGGATTTTCCGAAAAAAAAATTCTATTTGGTACATATACAATAATAAAATAATAGAATATACGTCAAAAAGTACAACTATTCCAATGTTATTATATCTTTTACGATACGGATTATAAGTGTTCTCTCCATAAAGTAAGGATAATTGTCAAATACAGATATTGTTTTGAAAGTTAATCTGATTATGTTTCCCATATGTTTTTTCTTTTAATCTTTCTCAAAACAGAGAAAACATAGCTATTACATAACACTTCCATAAATAAAATCTCTGTTGCGTCACGTTCACAAATTTCTTACTTTTGGTCCCAACTTTTCTCAGATTAAAATAGTTTTCTGTGTAAAAAAAGTATTTATTATTATTATTTTTTAAATCATTAAATCAGTTTCTTCCTTTAGATTTCTTGAAAGATATAACTCGATACAAATTTCAAATTCGGTAAATTGTTTTTGGATGTCTGGAATAAAACGCAATAAAAAGACCTTATTTCTCAAGGAAAGAACTTTTTTCTTAAAATAAGACTTTCTTTCTTAAAGTATATACATTATTTTTTAGGTGGGAGTGTATTTCTAGGTCTTTTAAAATAATTCGAAAATCTTTCAGATTTACAATATGGGTTTATCCAAATATTTAATGAAACTTTTTGGTGTATATATGAGTGTTCAAAAGTTTAACTCTTTTTGAAACTTTTCTAACTCACCCTTCCTGTGAAATTGCAATATAATTTTGCAGGATATAAAGTGAACATAAAATTCACAGAGTTTCATGGGTAATAAAATTTAAGATTAGAAACAAATCATCTGAATATAACTGTATTAGCATATGAATGAAAGCAACCATATCGAAATACATTAAATTGCTATACGAGACTTGATTTAAAAAATAAAATGAACTTACATGCAATAAATTCTATTGATCTTTATAATAAAATGACAATTTTATATAATCAATATTATATATTCATTACAGATTCACTATTTAAATAATTTTAATAATGAATATCATCTAAAATTTAAAAATATCTTTTAAGTAATTCTTATCTGCATATCATGTGAAATCAAAATTTCAATATGCTTAATAAAATATTTTATTTCATGTTTTAGAAGAATTCTGGACTTCAGATGTTTTTTTTTAAATGTATGTGGCATAAGACGTATCCGATCCAATTTAGATACAATGTACCAGTAAATAATTATTTGACATTAAAAAAAGAAGTAATATTATAAATTCTATAATATGTCAGTCAATATTGCGTCATTCGATATTGTTTCATTCAATATTCTAACATTTGATATTGTATCATAAATTTAATAATATGAAAATAAGTTGAAACTACCAAAAAATTAAAAAAAAGGATAAACTATGTACATTTATGCGTAAATTCATCCAATAATAACAAAATTACTATCAAAAGTTGGTGTTACCACTGGAAAAAACAAAATTCGCGTAAATTTTAATATGTATCCGATCACCGAACTGTAATCCATCACAAATATTTAATAGTATATGTTATTACATATCAGAAAGTACCAGTATCATTTCCCATGAAATAATTTGCGGCAAAAATGGATAATTGTTTCCACGGCTGTGCCTATATGTGCATGAAGTTTTAAAACATGACAAAATTTACGAAAATTCAATTTAAATAAAAACGTTACTGATTTCTTTTGCACTAAAAATTTATAACGTGCTTGTAAATAAACTTTGCAAAATATTAGTAAAATTATAAAAATAGCAAATAAAGTATTTGTGCAAGAATATTAAAAGGAAGAAAACCAACGTTAAAAATGCAAAAATAATCCAAAAAAAGCAACAAACAGCTGTTTCGAATCCACAAGCGCGATTCTTCTTCAGTGCGACAAAGATCTAAGTAGATGTCTCTACTTGTCCACTCGGTTGTTTCCTAGTCCACTTGGTTGCGTTCTTTACCCGCTTCCCCTATATAAGCCACCGTCTCTCTGCCGTTATGCTCAGCCATGCTTTTTCTAGCACTCTGTGCTTTGCTGTTTGTCGCATTAAAGAAGAATCTCGCTTGTGGATTCAAAGCAGCTGTTTACTGCATTTGTGTATTATTTGCGCATTTTTAAAGTTGATTTTCTGCCTTTTAATTAGCAAAATTGTTTTAATAAAATAAATGGAATTCAAAAATATAAAATATTTAAATACTAAGTTCAATTTTCAAATTATAATTTTTTTTCAACATTTGTTGTACATATATTGTCATAGAAGATTTCTGTCTTATTACATGTACGTAGCAAAAATAATATGAATGTTCAAAAAGCTTAAAATGAAAACATCTTTTTATTCCATTGTTTTTGTTTTAGAAACAAGTATAAAAAAATACTACATTGTATAAAATATTGTTTTTTTTTTTTTTTTTTTTTTTTTTTTTACCACAAGCATCAGAAGGACTTGAAAAGGATTTTTCTAAACGACAGGAGAATTTAAAATCAAAGTTTAATACGTAAAAGACATAAATATATAGATAATGAAATTGTCTAGTTAATTTAACAATTTATCTAAATATGATACTTTATTAAAATAAAAAATTATTATTAAAAAAATAAGTGAAATAATACGTTTTCGAAATAATTTTTTCAAGAGCGTATCATTTTTTTTTCACGCGTTAAAGATTATAACTGCAATACCTAATTTTAAAATGCATGCAGATTTCAACTTAAGCTTGAAAAAAGAAATCCTTACAAATGGCATAGTGAAACGTATCAACTATTTCCAAAAATAAAAGAAGACATAATTCTGCATCACAGAAATTTATACTTATTCTTAACAGATCACGCTCCTTTTACATCCTACTTGCATAAGTTTGGAAAATCGCTTTCAAGTCTCTGCGTATGTGGCCTCAACGGTGAATTTCTTCACTATATATTAGAGTAAACTCTCACATCAATACATCAATATACCATGTAAATAAACTTGTCTCTATGTCTCTAATGTATTGGTTTAGCTACGTTCTAAAAGAGCAGATTTAAAACAGAACATAATAGAGTGTATTCCGATTTTGGAAGAAGAAAAATCCTTATTTTTCAAAACGTTACAGTTACAGACCAATTTGAAGATTAGTAGAACTTTGGATTGCTGCAGAATATGATATTGTGCTGTAATTATGATATTTTGTTGCAATTATGTAAAATTATCTATTGATATCATTTGTAATAAAAAAAAAACCTGGCAGTAAGGCTTAAGCCATATGGTAGGCATCCCTGCTTGGTCGAATTTGAAATTGTAATTCTTTTGAGTGGACTTGTAAATGAAATATAAACGCTACACACTTCATTTTCAAAACCAGACAATCCAGAGTAAACCTCAATAACAAATATCAATTGCATAGCAATCCAAGTATATTTACGTGAGTTAGATCACGGAAAGGTGGCAAACAGATAAACAGACATACAGCAGATAGACAAACCGAATTCATAAATATGCTTCAACTATATTAGAGAGTGGTAAAAATGGCTCGTGTCAATAGCAGCATCTTCTACCGCATAACAGTCAAATGGAGCATGAAATGTAGGCGGGGCAGATCATTCAAGGCTGCTTTAAGAATATAGTTTCAAATGTGTCGAAATATTTTATCCACAACGCAATTTCGAAAAGTCGAACTTTTGAAATATTCGGATGCAAACTTTCTGTCAAAAACTTATGTCATCTTAATGCTCGTTTCAAAATTTCTCAGATCAATTTTATGCAGACATGGAATGTTTTTTCTTTAGTTATAATCTTCTTCATTTTAAGTGATATTGTTATGTGAAATAATTGGGATGCAAAAATAATAATAATAATAATAATAATAATAATTCATTATTTTAAAAATCATTCTCTTCTCATGTATCATTAGTATTAGATTGAAGTAATATATTTTTTATATATTTTAAAATAGTGTAATTATATTTTAACTTTCTTATTCGATACATCAACTTTTTCAAGTTTGTGGGTTCCATATTTTTTAATGAACACTCCGTTCAAATGTTGATATATATATATATATATATATATATCTGACCTATGTCATACGATAACGCTCGTATTTATAAATCAATTTTGACGAAACTAATTGTGTATTAAGCTCATCAATGTCTCGACCGAGTTCGTTGGCCAGCTTGGTCCGCCATTTTGTTTCAAGATGGCGACCAGTTAAAAAATTAAAACTAAAATAAATATACAAAAAAGATAAAAATTCAAATTTATTTTATAATTAAGTGTTAGGCCTTGATACGAGGATTCCAGAGCATTTTTTGGTTTACCTCTATCTTAAAAAATGGCTGAGATAGAGCAGTTTGAAATTCTAGGGTGGCTGACATTTTGAAACAAGACAGCACATTACAAAAATTTTCACTGTTGAAATAATTTTCCCAATCATACGCATAAAACTATATATTCATATCCGTTAGCGCCAAATTCTCGCCAAACTTGGCGACATTTGACGAAATATTGCCAAATTTGGCGACGAAATAAGTCTTCATAAATGAAGCCAATTTGGCTATTGCTCAATAATTTGGCGAATTTCTTATCCAAATTCAGTATTAACGAATCTTTTGTAAACGTTTTAATTGCATTTTAACTTGCTGTTTTCCTGTAACATTAGCTAAAATTTTAAAACGAAGGTATAGGAAAGCTACCTTTTCCTCCCGGTACAGGCAGGAAGGACTTTTTTTTCAAAAGTTTTCAATCAAAGTTCTTTTTTCTTCTTTTTCTTTCAAAGATAAAAATTTAAAAGAAAACAAATGGAAAAAGGGACATAGATATACGTTAATTAAATTTTATGTACAATAAATGTTTTTAAAAACAATTAAGTTGCATTAGAGAAATATGTATATAATAACGTGTTGTGTTAATTTTAATGTTCGACCTATTTACGAAGAATTAATATTGTCATAAACATTCCAAAGAATAAAATTTTTGTTTTGGCAGTTGCAAGGGAAATCGCAATTGTAGATTAGTTAAAAAAGTATCATCAATTTATTTTATAAAAATCTTTGAAATATGTTTTTACAAAATACCTTATCTGGAAAATATTATCCTTTAAACTTCTTTGCTATAACATATTAAAAAAATAATTTAAAGTAAACAGGGTCATAAAACAATAATTCATAAAGAAATAGGTGTAAGGCAAGGATACATATTATTCATATGAAAAGTTAAAATGCTTTACATTTAAAATTCTGGTAATGTTTGTTATTATTTTATTATGTTTGGGACTGTTTATTTGTGGAACAAATATTATTTAATGTAAAATAAAATCTGTATTCTGATAAATTATGTTCTTAAAATACTTATTTACCAACAAAAATTGCATTTTAAATTACAAATTTTCAAATTATTAATGATATAAAGTAACGATTCAGATTTCTTTCTTAAAAATTTTACAATTAATGTATATTTTATTAAATAAGCAGGTTTGTACTGTTAGATCTATTAAAGCAATGTTTTAGATTATTGGATGTAAATTTACTTTACGTTTACGTTATTTTTAACTGACTATATTTCCCCCATTTACTTTGTATGTAACATAAAAAAACGGTTTTTTTCTTGTATTTCTAGACTAGAGATATTTTTCAAACAACGTATAATATGGTTTAGTTTCGCATTTATATTTTAAATTGCATTAATTTTAACAAAATAATTAAATTAATGGAAGTTGCTTTTTCGGTTATAACTCTTTTAGAAATTGAAAATAGAACTTTTTATTGAGGAAACTGAGATTTGTATTCCTGCATTCGAGTGCAAAATCAAATTAGTCGAAATACATTAATGCAGAAATGCAGATTAGTCGAATCTGCTTTTAAATGTAGACATCCTCACTATGGCAAAAGAAAAAAAAACTGTGTGTTTTTCGCATATATTTATTGAGACATCACCACACGTTTAAATTATAATCTTATACGTATATACACATATAACAATATACACACACTTATTACATTCTTACACATTGCGTAGCATCCTGTGCACAAGACCTTTCGTGAATGGTGAGAATCGTAGTTTCTCTTATGTAACTGACGTCCTATGTGGTTCCATACGTTTTCAGTGGTAGAGAGAGAGATCTGGTGGGACGACCATATTATGTGAATACTATTCATGCTATTGAGGATTCTACAACTACAGGTGACATGCAGTCGTAGATAAGCACTGATTGATGCAGCGGTCAAATCATAAGCATCACATCTTGTAACACGTATCAGTCACCTGCCAAGTAATCTAAAATGTGTTGAACAGCTTTGATAGGACGACCATCAGTTCGTATGATCGAATATCATACAATCCCAAATCATGTTGACGATAAGACGAATCGTACTACTGTCTTGTAAGTGTGTTAACCGGCAAGCCGCCACACAAGTTTACGATTGTCATTCTCCACAGGAAAAAGGGACATTCATCCGTAACAAATAACTGTGAGCGATATGTCAGATAGTTTTTGGAATACCGGTGGCATGCCGCCGTGCACACGAGTGGAGCCTATTGAGAATAAAATATGCAGGTGCATATTTTATTGTAGTGTATTTTGGTGATTGTAGGCTGTTTTGTATGTCACTCACTACTGCAAACAAGCTTCATTCGACGAATCCGCTGACGTGCACTGTTTTGATCCACTTACTTGTTGCATGTTTTCAGATGTTCCTTGGTTCAGAGTGCCACAGATCGTTGGATGGTACTCAGGTCGCGCCCAATATGTTAGAGAGTTGCACGAAGCGACAAATGCCATCCACGTTGCTCCAGATCATTCTACTTTTTTTTCGATGTCTGATTGAATCATTTATGATACCATTTATGGGACAAGCCGTCTGAAACTCTTATCAGACGAAAATCTTCATCTGATTTCACGTCACCTGCTCTTCGAGAAAACTTAATCATTGGCATATGACTCTCTCTTATACTAGTTTTGCAATTTCTATTTGGTCACAAAAATGTGTTGCAAATTAACCAGTGACGAGTGTATATTTTTGTTTTAGTTTTGAAATCTCACCTTTTTAAATAATAAAACAAGTTAAAAAATTATTATGTAAAATTCAAAATATCAACAAAATTTCTGCTAAATGAAACTTCTTTTATTATACAAACGAGCAGGGAAGACCGAGCTATGCTCGGTCAAAATTAAATTTGAGTTCAAATATCATGACCCATGACCAAAATGACCCACTAATTGAATTTTCTCGAACATGTGACTTAGCCCAACAGTCTTCTCGTGCCCGAAAACCATAGGATGCAAAATTTAGTGTAAATAGTCTGAGCCGTTTTTAAGATAAAATAGCTTGACCCATAATGACCCATGACCAAAATGACCCACTAATTGAATTTTCTCGAACATGTGACCTAGCCCAACAGTCTTCTCGTGCTCGAAAACCATTGAATGCAAAATTTAGTGTAAATAAGCCGCTTTTTTAGATCTTGACCCACTATGACCCAGAAATGATCCACTAATCGAATTTTCTCGAACATGTGACCTAGCCCAATGATTTTTGCGTGCCCGAAACTCGTAGGATAGAAAATTTAATCAAATTCGTTAGAGCCGTTTTTTAGATAAAATTAATTTGACCTGCTTTGACCCTAAAATGACCCACTAATCGAAAGTTCTCGAACATGTGACCTAGCCCAATAGTCTTCTCGTGCCCGAAAATAGTCGGATACAAAATTTCGTCAAAATCATTTGAACCATTTTTTAGATACAATTAGCTTCACCATGACCCATAATAATCCACTTATCGAATTTTCTCGAACATGTGACCCATCCCAATGGTTTTCTGGTGCCCCAAAACGGTAGGACACAAAATTTCCTCATAATCGTTAGAGCCGTTTTTAAGATAAAATTTTCATATATATATATATAATATATATATAACCACACACAAGATTTGCAATTACTAGAATATATGATGGGGGTATATTTTCGAAACTGCTCTTAATATTTGTGATAGAAGATATTTAGAAAAGTATTTTCTAACGAATTACTTCATTCCCTGCTTTCTAAAAAGCAAAAAAAGATATTAGATAGAGTAAATTAAGATATTTGTGTACCTAAGATAATTTGTTAAATACTACTGTAAATACTACAATGTACTATTAACAATGAAATAAAGTATAATGATTATATTTAATTTAACTGGTTGGTACTTCTGAAAAAAATTGAATTGCTTCCTCTGTAAATGATTTATTTCATCCTGCAGTCATTTTCAAAAATTATCTAAATCAAACGCAGAAAAATGTATTTCTGCATTCAATTTTGTAGCTACAAACGATTGTTTTCATTATAAATATTTAAATTTATACAATACCTGTAAAATAATTATATTTAGACCGTAATAAATGCTACTTTATTAAGATGTTTAAAAACATGTTGCTTAAGAAAACGAGGCCAAAATGTGCTATTGAAATTATTATTTTCAAAGTTTATCTATATATAATCCGAACGTTTGTGCATATTCTCGATTTTTAATACGAGTATTTATAAATAAAATGGATTGGAAAAAATGACAAGTTAATAACTTCATTAGAATTGCATTATTTTCTCAATTGTTTACTTTATTCATATAAGTTTCAAGCCTATTCTACTCGCAACAGAATTGCATTTAATTCTATTACCAAAAGTTTACGTTAGACATTAATACTATCATTGTAACTCTGGATGTTAACTGAACATATGCACTGCACACATATAGTTAAAATAATCAGAAAAAAGCGATTTAGTGTACTTCTTCAAATTACATTGCGTAAAGGAAATTTTAAGATTTTAATTCCGTTGTAATTTGTTCAAGGTAATACTTTTAAGAATTAATTTTACGTCATGTTTCGAAATGTGAGAATCTCTTATACCACATATTATGAAAGTTTAATGGTATTTACACTTCATTTTAATTATAATATTAGACTGTTTTGAATAACTAAAACTATAACACTGTGCAAGGATTTGAGTTTTGGAGTTCATGTAATTTAAAAGGATTTAAGTATGGACTCAAATTAAACTTAAAAGAGGCAAGTTCTCAGTAAAATGATGCGTCAGTTAATTTTACTCTTACATTTTTATTTCAATTTATCATATTAGAATAAATTTGTTTTATTAGTGATAACAATTGTTCTGCAGATATAATTCCCGTGATCATTTAGAAGCACGGCGATTACGCTGTGACAAAGTGAAAAAATATTTTTGGATTAATATGGAGATTAATTTTAATAGTGTGCATTTATTTTATTTTCGCATTAATATTCGTAAATGTAGAACTGTATTGAAAAAAAAATATGAACTTGTATTTTTTCAGGTTATCATTTTTTAAAAGAATTTCAATGGTAGTTTTTCTTTAGAAATGGGCAGTGCACTAATGAACTGGTTCAAATTATTTATTCTGCAAATGTAAATGGTTTGAACAGGACACGTTTAAAGTTAACAATGTGTCCTTATCTCTCTTTATATTACTATGGAGATGGTGCGTGCGCGATCGAGTTCAAATAAAATGGATTTGCAAAAGATGTGGTTTGAAATGGACACATTTCTACAAGTCTTACTGTTGTAATTGGGAATTCATTTCCTGTTGCATCATCCAAAACCCCCTTTTCTTCTCAAAGTTTTGAAACGTAAAAAGCATCTACGCAATGTAGAGGTAGGAATGTGCGCTGATTAGCTGAAAAGAGACAATGAAACTGGCGCATGCGCGCAACATTATGTTTTTCTTCTCTCCTGTAACTGTTCTTGAATATTTTTATTAGAACTTTAATTTGAACTCTAAGTTTTAGATTAGTTTAGTTTTTATGATTATGATATTTTGAGAGCGTGTTGCTCAATTAGAAAGCTGTATATAATAATCTGTGTTTTTTCGTCATGTGAAGTATTAATTAAATCGTGATGTCTTCTAATATCCTGAATTTATTTGAGTCAATAGTGTATTCATGCTGAAAAAGGATTTAGATTTTTGAAATATAATGAGCGTTGAAGAACCGGAGCACCGATGTCCCACTTTGGAACTTAGAGGTAAGAAAGTTTGTTTCTTACTAATTTTATTAGAAATCAATTACATTAAAATTGATTATTTATGTGTCGGCAGCTTAGACTGCATTTTAATATAGGCAGTCGGAGTTGCCACACTAACTTTCGAAAGAGAGTGCGGTGTAGATCACGTGACATAGGTATTTCGCTTGAAAATCAATAAAAGACAAACGGTATATTGTTCCAGAACTAGTTTGAAAGATTCCAGTATAGCAGTGACTCTCAAAATATAAACCGTGGACAGTAATACCTAGGGGTGCGTGTGCATCAAAGCTACAGCTCAATCTTTAGAGTTGAAAGTTTACTTGATGGTAAGATTTAGTGGCGAATTTGTTCAGATGATATTGTGCTACGAATAAGGGTTAAGTTAAACCATGTTGGAGTGTATTGTTGAAACATTAGAAACTTCGCTTTTCATGATCATGTAAAAATATTACATAAAAATCATTAAAATGATAAAAAAATAAAATTGTGAGTTATTTTTTAAATGAACTACAGATTTTCAGATTTTTAAAAATAAATATCCATATATGAGGCCAGAATTTTTTTATTCGATTTATAAAGGCGCATAAGGCATACATTATTGTAAATCTGAAATATACTGACAAAATTGGCAAATATTGCCTACATAATTACATATATTAATGGATACATTATTATATGTACAAAATATACTGGCGAAATTGCCATGCAATGGTGCATTAAAATTAGTGCACTTACTATTAGCAAATAACAATAAAATATTGACAAGAAATATTTTGTCATTTCATTCAATATTAATCCTTAATATCATAGTCAAGATATTTTATTTCTAAACTTTTGTTTCATGAATGCAAAAAATTCAAATATAAGGCTAATATTTTACCAATATTGTTATTGCAGTTGATGTATTTCCATTACATCAAATAATGGTTCTATATATGATGTCAATATAATAATAAAATATTTTTTTTGCTAGTAATAACAGATTTGAATCGGTATTTTGAAAGCATAAAGGCGTACAATTTGGTTTCTTAAATACACTTTTTTCTTGCTTTGAAGATAGGCTCATATATGTTGAAAAAATATATAGGCTTAGTTATCACTTGAAACCGTTGCCACTAAAACGATTGGAAATGTTTATATCTTATCTATTCGATAGAGAATAAAAATACTAAGATATACTCTACTGATAATCACTGAACAACAATAAAATAGAAAGAACGCAAAGAGGAAAATGGATATACGTAACGAAAAGGTGCGATGGATTGCGGATTTTGAATATCACTAGTGTCGAATACTAAGCTATGTCTTAACTAATTGCTGAATTATGTGATTAAATAAGATGGATATTTAGCAACAGTGGTATTCAAAACAAGCAATACTTGACTCCTATAGCACTTAAGATGCAGTGACTAATGGCTTATTACTATTTTGTTAAGTACCTAATACAAATATAATTATTATTTATACATTTCTGGTATCATATGTAGGGCAATAAATCACAATATTAGAAAAACAACTTAATTGAATATATTTTAAAGCCTTTTTTAATTAAATTTTCTTTAATTAATTACAAAATTAATTAAAAAACACTCATAACCGACTTAAAACGTTAAAGTTTTTAAAAAATATATCGTGATTACAAAAAAAATTATAAAAGATCTGTACTTGGTTTTGTAGCACAGTTTTTATTTATTCCTGTTTTTTTTTATTTATTTATTTATGATATGTAGTTTGTGAAGTGACTCATTAGTTTGCTAAGTGTATGTCCCTTTTTATATCCATTCGCACAATTATTGCAATTTAAATTTAGAGCGTGTTATAATTATTTAAAAAATGTGAATTTTGAAGTGGAATAATCTTGGCGGTTCTCAAGAAAACAATTCTCAGCTTTTAAGATTTATCTATAAAATTTATCTGGTATCATAGTAAAATTAACTTTTCTAAATAAAAACAAGATTGAAAAATCATGCGTCAAGCGTAGATTATGAGAAATTTTCCAAAACCTCCAGAATACTCTAACGAAACTTCATTGATAAGTAAGACGCAATTAGATATGTAATTAAACATTTAAGAAAATGCATATCAAATTAAAACCCCAATTTCAGTACTAACCACAGATAGTGGGGGAGTAGTCGATTACATTTGTGCAGCGTAGTATATGATCTATCGACTCGTATATGTACAACATAATAATGTAAAAACAAATTAGTTAAATATGAAAATACGTAACACAGTTGAAAATTCACCTATAGCACATTTCGCCAAACAGAGGGAATTTCACTCAAATTATTTTGTACACCCCTGTATATTATCGACAATTTATGATACACATGACATATCAAAATAAATTTTTATTTATATAAAAAAACTCATAACACTACCAAAAACGTACTTTCAGCAATTACTATCCATAGATGGCAATATATCTATTCCTTAATCTGAATTTATTTATATTATACAAACATTTCTTAGTATATTAAATATAGTTCAGCAGGAAAATGCATAACGGAATTTAAATCGATTTAAGAAGTTTCATAGATAACCATAGACAGTAATATTTACGGGCTGGTGAGCCCTGTATATGATCTACGTAATTTATGAACACCACGTAATATGCAAAAACTTAGTTAAAATTAAAAATTGCATACAAGAACAGAAAACGAAATTCCATGAATTATCCCTCAAAACTGTACAACTGTACTCTAACCGAATTCTGTTGTGTGTCTCTGCAAATGGACGATACGTTTTACGAACGCCATATTTTGCAATAAGCATCTGGATGTGCACCTCATTGTTGTGTATTAATGTAACTGTGTTTGAAATAATATAACATCATGAAAATACACTGCGAATGATTTTTCTCCGCTGCCCATTATTTAACAGAATTATTTTGCATGGTCCTATATACAAATGATATATGCTTCACAATCCATTTTCTTCTGAAATTATGTTTATAGTAAATAACAGTAAATAACATAAATTTCAATAGTTTTAAGTAGTGTAACATCATTAAAATGCACCGCAAATAACATTTTTCTTAAGACCATAATGTAACGGACAACTTTCAGTGTCCCTGTAAAATAATTATAAATGCTACCAACTTCATTTTCAAAACTGATCATGCTATAGTAAACATCAATAGCATGTATTAATTGCATGACATTCCGAGTATACTTGCAGAAAATACAGAGATGTAAAACGGCCATGGCGACAATCTGTCATAAACCCTATTCAACTGTTGTAAGCGTAATAACTAAGTGTAAAGAATTATATATGCAACTATAGTTTAGATACATTGTTCTACAAACTCATATATTTTAACTAATATTTTACTTCAATATAATAACGGCTGTGAAGAATTATAATTAGAAATAATTCTTCTTTTTAGTAATAAAAATTTACTTAAAATTTAACAAAGAGAATTTCCTCATATTTTTTAATATTGGAAAAAAACAAATGTTTAAAATTGGCATAACTTATTATTTGTTTATTTTTTCAAGATTTAATTACATTATGATCTAAAAACATGAAAATTACTTGTCCTTATGCATTCAAACAATATTTATTGTAGTCCAGTTTTTTTGTATTAGGAATAATAAATATATTTTTTTCTCTACAGAAAAAATCAGATATAATTAATTTTAAACAGACAGCCATTTTTATAATAATATTTTTGCTTATATAATGCATTATTGAAAAATAAAAACACATGTGAAATTCCACCTAAGGTCTGAATCTTAACCTGACAACGTACGTTGCGATGTCGGGTTCATTTCACAGACTGTATGGAATCAATTTTACATAATTGTGTTATCTAAGCGTTTGACAGAGTTCTGTACCGGATAAAATGTTTGACTCTACCTAGCGAGCAATATGTAAAGATATTTCTAACGTAGAAATCTGCAATACTTTTGTTAACTTTTAATAATAATATTTAAAATTATAGTTTAAGTCTATGAAGATTCGGTGAATATTTACGTATCAGTCATTTTAAACATATGCTTTGAAAACTAGCAATCAATACGATTTATTACAGAATGTTTTTTTTTTTCAAATGTGTTTCAATACAATTATAATTTTGTATGATCATCAATGTACAAACAATCCTTGAAAATTTCTATCTTATGTGTGTTTTATTCAATTATTCATAATATATCAATTTTCAAAGATTAATAATTGAAACATGCTTTTATTTGTATTTCCTTTTTTGTTTTCTTATAATCTTTATACTGTATAGTTGCATAGAAAAAAAATAGTATTTTCCTCTAGACATTTGGTTACTTTAGCCAACACTAATTTTTTTAAACTTTTTTTAAACTAAACTAGTTTTCCCAACTTTTATTTTGATAACAATATTTAAAGACGATAAAGCGTTTAAAAATTAGTTTTGATAATCCAACTTTATAATAGAATATAAAACTGGCCTTTGTAAAACGTCCAATTTTGGAAAATGCAATTTAAATTATTTCTTTGATATTGTCTTCAAACTGTACCAGTTTTGTTCGAAATGACTATAAATGTAAAGAAAGAATTTTTATCCTGACAGAGACATTCTTTCGCTTATCACAATACATAAATGGTGTCCTCTTTACGCTAGAAAAGTTTTAGAAAAGTGAAACTATTTTATCACTTTGACATATACCGTACATTGATTTCTTGGTATCATTTGAAAGGGTTAAAATAGAATATGGATGAATTTCTTCATATATTAGAGAAATTTTAATAAATATATATATCTATATATATATATATATGTCTCTGTGTGTGTGTGTATTTGTGTGCATACAGGGTAAATTTTATGTAATCTACAAACGAAAGGAGATGATAGAAGTGTCCACATGGAGCATAAGGCAGCAAAGCAACACCTCGTTTCCGAGTTATGGCGGGTAGAAGGAAAATGCTCAGTCTGCGAGAAATATTAAAAAAGGCCAAATTTTGATATTTCTAAAAATTCCACAGAGATAATAAGCACATATTTGGAAACAGAAGAACTACTACACAAAGAAGATTTATAAGTATGTATTTCCATCAGGGTGTCTAGATTAAAATGCGTATTACACGTGTTGAAACATTGGAGAAATACAAAATCGAATTGTTGCCGAAATCTTTACCAGGCAATGTTCCAAATACATATCTGGCTACAATTAGTCAAATTTGCAAAACCTCTAAACCAACTTTCGAATGAGTCAACAAATATGTGTTCTAGTTCAGAAGAAATTTAGTCTTTTGTTTGCAATACGTCGTCGAAATTACCAGGACGGCATGTTAAATTTATATATTTAGCAATAAAATCTATTTATAACGCGAAACACAAAGTTACAGACTCAATTCATCTAAAATGTTTGCCTTGGAGTGCTTGACTATCTCTTGATAGCCCACATGTGTTCCAGTTGATTTGACGACCTTGTTCGTGAATGAATTTGCCCTGTTCAACCAATCCGTCGCCGATACTACACAGTCAGGAACTCTCAAACAACATGTAAAAGATGTGCAGGGGCCCCGGGAATTTGGATAATTATTTCCGCTCATTGGGGTGCAGAAGAAGTAGTCCTGGCAGATGATGTTTCAGAATTTCCAAATATGTCTTGTTCGTCAGATAAGCCTGGAACACATTATGACCCATCAAGTAATCACCAACCACCCCAACACAAACATCAAAGCAAAAACCTGTCTAGAATGTTGAGTGTCGCCGTATAAATGTATTTCCTTGAGCGTAATGATGCCAATTGTGCAAGTTTAACTTACCATCCCGCATGATTTTAGTGATGTATTGCTCACAAAAGGCTAAATGTCTCTTCCAATACAACACCCATAAGGTTTATTGAAGGCTAATTTGAAAAATAATATAATTATCAGCGTTTGTTGGAAAGTTTACCGATTGTAGTTAAAAGGGTGTTTGCGATATTGCAAGTTAAACATTTTGGCGTAAGTTTGATATTACGTTTAGCCCTTTTTTTAACGCTTGTAGTTCGCCATTAAATCTACACCAAATAGCCCAGTGAAAATGGTATCATTTTATAGAATTTTATTCTGCTCTGTGTAGCTTTTCAGAAAACTCACAAATTTTGGTTTTTCAGAAGCCTTGACGCATTTCCCTTCTATCTGTTATAACGCCAGAACAGTTAGAGATACCACAGGGTTGTTATGATGTTTTATACTTCACATGGAAACTTTTATCATTTCATTTCGTTTAGCATATTAGGTCAAATTCACCTTGAATATATAAATTTTTGCGAAATTCCTAAAAAAGAATATCCGACAAAGCTTCATAAAATGCTATAATAGCAAGTCATTATCCTAAAGCGGAGTAGGATAGAGTATATTTTATAATTTTAACAAGAAATATCTTAAAATATATTCATAGATGCGTTTTGTATTTTAATTACACTTTGAAACATAAGAAGACAGGCTTAACGTTAGTTTTCTCTGTTAAAAGCAGCATAAGATAGACTCGTGAGTCCTAAAATGTGTACAGGTAAATTTGTGGCCTAATGCAATAAAACATGTCAAAGAGAACAGCCTACTTATAACGGAATCATGCTTTAAAGAGAGATATTTCAAGGTCTTGAAGAAAATAATTCCAATTTTCGATTACTAAAATCACCTAGCTATGATAATTTAAATTTTATAAAATTTCGTCACTACAAAATTTTTTGTTTCTTTTTTAGTACCGGAAGCTTCAAAATGACATAAAATTCAAAGTATTATAATCCATTGAGTTTTGTCGCAGACGTATGGATTTTGTATTGTTGTGCTACTCCGTAAAAGGTGAAAAATGTTGTTATATGTATCATAACTTACAAGACTCAGGAACAGTACGAAAACTTCAAAAATGTTACTTTCTGAAAATTAATGGAAAGCATTTTTCATATACGTTATCCTAATTCTTACATAATTTAAAACACTATTGCAATTTACATTGCCTACATATCTTCAACAGGTAATACAGTTAATTCGTTTCAATATTTTTGGGTTACCTTGTATTGATTCTATCTTGAAAGTCATGTTTTATATGGGCTTTAAATCAGAACTTTGCTTATTATTCAATATTTTTTAATTCGTAGTCTCCTTAAAGTGTGATACTATAAAACATAAAGAATTTCATAAAAAGATGTTGAATTTAATATAAAAATGAATATAAGCATTTAGTCCCGGCTGATTGCAATAACATTAAGTAGTTGATAAGAATATCTATTATCACATTAAGCGGCATCTACTATATATGATATACAAGAGTGACTTGAAAACATGCCACATTTGCGTTTTTAGAGCATGTTTATTTAGTTTAAATATAATACTTTTAGTGCATATTTGATATAGGTAATAAGTCTAAATGCACTTATCCTCCGTTCTTTTTGTTTAAATACTTAGCTACAAACACTGAAATGCGATATTGAGAAGTAACTACTTACTTATCAAATAATACCGAGTTTCAAAGTCCGATGGAGGAATTTTAATAAAAGTGGTGAGTTTATTTTAATTAATAACTTTTTCCATACTTAATTCATTAAAGTTCCAAACATTATTTAAAGCTGAATTTTTATTTAAAGTGTTTCAGTATAAAAGAGATTGCCTTTTGGATTAATGACTGATTGAGTGCAACATTCGATTAATTGCCGAAACGTCAGTGAAGGCTCACTGTGGAGATACGAAAAGTTTTTGGTTTTCGTCTGTTTGTCTGTTTGTCCGTTTGTCTGTCTGTTCTGCGATAACTGCCGTAAAAATGATCCGATTAGGTAGATTTTTGGTAGGTACGTTGGTGAGGTACCCGGAATTAGCTGTATAGTTTTTAGTTATATTTGGTTCATTCGTTCGAAAAATATAGTACATTTCTTTTTAGGTCATAATGTTTTCCTATGAGACTGCCGACGATTTTCAAATTTCATTTTTAACTGAAATGGAAATCGCATATTTGAATAATGGATTTCAACGTAAAATTATGGATGTTGATTTTCGATATGGAGGTTTTAAATATATCCAATAATTTTGAAAACTTGCCGATACATTAATTAGAATTGAGATATTAATTGTTTAAATTATTGGAATTTTTTTTGCATCTGTTCCGGAAATATAAAACTTTTATTTTCATAATTTTTACAAATTTTAAAATGCATTTCTTTTTACTTTGCTCTTTAATTTATCAGTTGGCTAGCAACGATATTTCAAAGAAGATAAAAATAATAAAATTGAAGTAACTCGCACTATTTTGTTCCAATAATTTATTATCAAAATAAATTATTTTTGTATTCTATTGACATAAATGAAAAATTTATTTTAATACAAGTTTTTTTTTTTTTTTTTTTAATCAAAAAAGTTGCATGAATAAGAAGTTCATAAGAATTTCAGAATATCATTGCATAAACCGTGTTTAATTTAACGTTTCTAATTTCTGAAATCCCCTAAGAATTTTATATGCCTATAAATATGTATGCAATAGAAAAAAATTAAATTGCGTATTGTAAGATGCTAAATAATATGAAAAGTGAGATTGAAAAATAGTGACTTGAGCTGACGTTGAGGCTCCAATCTGAAAATTTTTTTAATCAAATAATAGTGATTTTAAAAGATTCAGCTGGCACTTTACGAAATTTGTACTTATATTTTTACCACTTTAATGCAAAGTAATAATTCAAAACATTATATATTTTAAAAAGATAAATTAATAACTTAACGAATCAATATGTGCTCTTTACTTTGCAGCTCAAATTACTATATTTAATTATTAGTATTAGTAATAATCAAAAGATGATCATTTGAAGTATATATCATAGCAAATAGAAAATTTTAAATGAGCATGAGACACTTTATCGAATTTGTTGCAGTTAACTGATGTGACATCGTAACATTTGAACATCTTTTTCGCCATATATATTTATACTTTTAAACAAAGTAAACGATTTTTAAAGCAGAGCAAAAACCTGTTTTTTTCTAAAAATTGTTTAATGATTCTGTCAATCAATTCTGACAAAATTATTCTTCCAACTGAAAATATAGAATGGAAAAAACGTAATCTTCTATTTTGCCGCCTATGAATATCTTTCTTAGAATCTTTATATTTTTTCTTTGTAATTTAGTTTGTAATTTTTCTTTGTAATTTAGTTTGATACAAATACGTCGCCAGAAGAAAGTTTAAATATGCTTAAATATAACAATTCAAAGTGAAAGAAGACTATTAAACATAATAAAGTAAATAACAGTACTTATATATTTCTTATACATATGTATTATTTATTCGGTCGGATTTCGTCAAGAAGCAGAAACCCCCAAATCCGAAACAATAAATATGAATTTTGGAGAATCACTTTAATCGCACTGTTTCCGACAAAATTGCGATTAATATGTTTCTTCTGTCAAGCCTGGAAAATAGTAAACAACTAATTCATTGATTTAAGCAAGTAATTGTAGAAAAAGCTAATATGAGAGCGCAAGAATAGCTAGATGTGATTATGTGATTTTAGAATGTCAATGTTCTACCATACAAAATTTTCGGAAATGCTACTTTGCCTACAATTTGGGAAAACAAGCAACGCTTTTAACGAGTATTTCGAGAAATATCGAACTAGGAAAAGATTTAATTGCAGTTATGTCTATGGATAGAAGAAAATTTTAGCACTCCTTTCTTTAAAGATATGTAAAATCAATTGGAATTGCGTCATTCCAAAGCAAAGTCTTATTCTGGTCATTTCAAAACAACGATTGCCAAAACTGAAATAAAATATCATACTGTAGATAGTTATTTTAGCGACAGCTTCAGTATAAGGAGATTTTAAACGTTTCTTTATAGAATTATCTGAAAAAAAAATCGATCCAGAGGCTAATGTATTTGTAATTTTCAGAAAAGACAAATTTTTCTGAGGTTATAATGTCTTCATGTTGAGACTCGTTGAGGTTCGCAGCTAACAAAAAGACCTGATACGGCACTCTGCCACTGTTTGCTTTCACATGTCCAAAATAGGCTGATTTCCACCAATTGTCAATATGCCATGTACAAAAGTAAGTTTAACAAGCAGCTGAGATTGGGGCAGTACTGTGACTGTTTCTTTTCATAACTGCGCTGATTCGTCTTTAATAAGTAAAATTAAAAAATCAAGCAATTTAGTAAGAACCTCCTTGATACACTATATTGTCAAAGGTGACCGGTCACTTGCGATTTTAGACGTTTTGTTAACTATCTAGAAAAATACACGAGGAATTAACCTGAAACTGCAGGCGTGTAAACAGTATAGTATAGCTTATATATTTCCTTGAAGATTTTTTCCCGAAACCCCATAGGGGACTGTCAACAAATTGAAAAAGAACGAATATCTTTTGGATAACCCTGTAAAAACTAATGTAGCAAAACCGTTCAAAATCGAGATTATTAATAAGTGGCTTATTGTAATATACTGTGTTCATTTTTATGAGGATACCATGTATAAGGTTTTTATAAAAACAGTCCCAAATTTCGCCAAGTGTTTTGCTTATAATTTGCAGAGTTCTTAATATAAAAAAAAAGTTATTTTGATAAAATATGTCAAACAATATTGTACACAATACTCTGCAATCAAAATTAAAAAATAATAATAATTGGATGAAAAATGAGCAAGTAAAATGTTTCACTGCGCATGCGCGAATGCAATCAAAATATAATGCGCATAATGTATTAGCTAAGTATATAGAGCAACTTTTGTGAAAGTCTCAAAATCATAGTTTGAAAATTCTGAAAATTGTCGTCGATAGAATAAGCTCGAAATCCGTTGTTCCCAAAAAGAAGTAAAAAGCTGAGGGTCTGTATCAAATATCTGTTGATTAGTGCCAAGATAGCGTACACAATATTGCACGTACTACTATATTTGGATACAACCCCTCATCTTTTTGCTTCTTTTGAGGAACAACGGATTTCAAGCTTATTCTATCGACGATAATTTTCAGAATTGTCAAGCTATGATTTTGAGACTTTCACAAAATTTGTTCTATATACTTAGCTAATACATTATGCGCATTATATTTTGATTCCATTCGCGCCTGCGCAGTGAAACATTTTACTTGCTCATTTTTCTTACTCATTTTTCAAACTTAGAATTATATCCAAACAAAAAATATTTTTTACTTTTACTTTTAATTTGGTAAAAATAAGTTCATCAACCGTGAATTTGAAATTATTAAAATCAGAAACATTTGACTGACTTCGACAGTTAAATCGGCAAAAAATAGTTTTTCTGCTTCACTATTTTATGGATGCCCTCCTCATCAGATATTATATTTTGTAGCACTCACCTATTCGGACATTTGATGCATTCGACAATCAACATTTCCAGAACATGCTGGTCAATTCAGCCTTTGCAGTATTTCTTTTTCTTTCAGAGATATATAATTTTAATAACTTTCATTAAATAATGTATAGTTAATATTACCTTTCTAACATATGTAACGGATAATTCTAAACTGTGCTTGGTATTATTTTTTCTCAATTAGTTCATAAAAAATTGTGTTTTTGAAAATAAATGACGGTGGAGGGGGGAGGGTAGTAAATATTTTTTACTGGCAACTAGAATTTTTTCTGGATATCAGATTTTATCAAATTTGTAAAGCCCTGTTTATGTTTATGTTTCGGTGGTTTGTGTGTTCGTGTATTTGTGTGTGATTTGCATACGACTGTAATCTATTTACTCACTGTTGAATGATTCTGAAAAACAATAGTAGTATATACTGATTATGATTCACTACATTAATGAATCGAAATTTGACAGGCATGATAAAACTACACATAGCCCACGTGAAAGCAGAAGGTCTGTTTTCTCCAATTGCCGTCAACTATAATAACACCTAGCTTATATTATACGTAGCACATATATGTATATACACACACACACATATATATATACAAAGTTACATTATAATAAATTGATAATAAATTGATAATTATAATACATTGAAAATAATGAGGAGACAAAAGGATTTTTAGATTGATTTCTGAAACAAATTTACTACATATATAATTTTAATTAATTTTTCAATTAATTTTCAACAGTTAAATTACGCACGAAATAATTGAATATTAAAAACGTGAGCAATGTAAAAATTCACGTATTCAGTATTCAATAATTTCGGGCGTAATTTCACTGATGAAAGTTAATTGAAAAATTAATTAAAATTATGTATGTGTTCATCTATGCTGGTCTTTGACTTCGTCTCATCGAAAAAATTATGATGGTGTCAAACATGCAATCATTTTCACTGATTTTGCATACCGTAATAACAAAGAAAGATTAGAACCTCAATTACTTACTCCACTATAATTACTTATCTTCATTACATGGTACTGATTAATTACACGAGTTTAAAACTTTAGTTTAATAAATGTTTCAAGGGTTAGACTAGCCAATATAATGTTGATTTTTTTTACTGTAATTCTTCTGGTTGGTTTATAATAAGTTAAATTTAACAGTTCTTTTGTAATCTCTTTTTCCATGAAATTTCAACGGTCTTACCTCATTAAAACTAATTTTCGGAAAACATACATCTTTCGCAGAAAGTTTTAATTTTATATAAAACTTCTGCGTTTATGTGCTTCTTTTAGACCTACTTTTTTTATTCTTAATACTTCATGCTTATAATAAACATGATTTACGCAACAACCGCATTCTCTAATCTCATGGCTCTGTTGTGGTTGCTTCATATTAACATGTCACTAGCATCCATTTATTCCAATTTTGTCTCAAAAATATGCAGTCGTTTGGAATTAAAACGCACAGACGATGTACCTATATATACTTTTCAGTATAGATAGGCTTTGTTTAATTAAAACGTAATTGGCACGTGAGAAATAAACTTAATGATAACAAAATCATTCCAATATTTCAAAATGATCTTCATTTCCGTCCAGAAAAAATAAAATGTATATTTTATATCTCTATATTTTATAGCATTTAGTGGTTTTCTCATGTTGTAATAAGCAGATCAAAACAGTCATGAAATGTTTGATTCCAGAAAGCAGATTAGTTTCTTCAGTCTTCAAATCGAGCATAGATTGTTGAGGTTTTAATAAATTTGAAATGTAATAAACTCGATTCACTTGTTTTTTAATACAAATTATGTTCTACAATAAAAATCTAACAAATGCGAAAATCAGGCAATATGATTTTAAGCGGTGAGAAAAAAGATACATGGTGTTTCATAGAAATATTTATACCACAGCACTATCCTGTCCAAATTATCTCCATCGAGAACGTGGGATAGTATTGGAATGTAATGTTTTCCATGCAGGCGTTTTAAAATACGATGGGCACTTTATTATTAAAGAGCTACCTTGCAAAACTCTTTCGAAACAGATGCTTGGAATTTCGCTCTCGGTTGATGATGCGATCTTCGTGCTCTATATTCAGTGCCGTTTTCGAGCTTTGAGTAACACTTTAAGATAGATTTCTCTTACACAAAACATAGACTGGTTTCAACTATGTATTACTACAAGTTTGTTTAAACTTGAAAGTAAAAAATAACACGCCAGTTTTTAGCAAATAAATTGTGTATATAGATAGTTTAAAAATACTTTGTATTTTAAGGCGACTAACATATGTCTATATTGTGCAAAATGACGTTCTGAAAACCTTACTTCTACATTTATAATACAATAAAAATATTCATATTTAATTGCAAGAAAATGTTTAGTTTCTTTTTTACATTTTTTTTCAAAATCATTTAAATTGAAAATATTCGATCTTTCTCATGTACTTAACTGATTTCTATTTACCTTGGATGATTATAAATCTGTATGAGTTTGAGATAATCTGCTAAACGAAATGGGGTGATATCAGAGCCCTTGTGGATCATAAAACATGATAGATCTTATCTCTAACCTTTTCGAAGTTATGGTGGAATGAATAAAATGCGCCAAAAATACGTCAACTCTAGGAAACCCCAAATCTGCGATGTTTCTGTAAGCCGTACACGCAAATTAAGAACATATTTAGAATGATCAGACGAATTCCTATACGATGACATATCGGTCAAATTTACCAAAAACATGTCCATATACCAGCTTTAGAATAAGCCTACAATAAACCAAATTGGTTTTCGTACTTCAGGAGAAATGTAGTTTTTTTATATGAAATGCATCACTGAAATTACTTAGATAGCATGTTAAATTGACACATTTGGCATCATTATGCTCAACAAAATTCATTTGCAAGGACGAAACTCATCTTCAAGCAATCAACGCACCACTCAAGCAATCGCCACCCATTCAAAAGGAAATATTTAAGCTTAGTCATATCTGGAAAGATAAGTTTTGCCCTTGCAAATGGATTTTGCAATTGTGTGAACTCCAATTGTGTAAATTTAACATATTTCCCTATTGGTTTCAGTGACGTATTTTAACTAAAATGCTAAATTTCTCCTGGAGTAGAAAACTGATTTGCTTTATTGTAGGCTTATTCGAAAGCTGCTGGGATGGACAGATGTTTGGTACATTTGTCTGAATGTAGCTAGACTGATATTTGAGGAATTACCGGTTAAAAATTTATCGACAATTCTCTTTTTCTCTTTATCAGTCTTCCAGCGCTTGTAGCTCACCGGTAAATCCATATATTCTTTAAAAAAATTGTGTCACCTTATAGGATATTTTCAGTTCCTTCCAAATATTTTCTTATTTTGCGTGTTGGTTTAACAGAAAAATGTAAAAAAATTGTTTTTATCAGAATTAACGCAATTTTGGTGACATTCTTTTTATCCACCTTAACTAAAAAAACGGGTAGAGATAGGACAGGGTTTATATGGTGTTTATGATCAATGCATCATCCTCCTTTCGTTTGGCAGATTATGTCAAACTCATAATGTATGTTACATTAATTATGTTTTTAAAATATATAAAATATAGTAAAATACTAGTTATTTTTTCTACTTATTAACATACATCAAATTTATTAATTATTTATAATTTACATTATACAGTATATATATTAATATATACATATTATCTTTTAAAAGAAAAATATGTAATTTATTTACTTTAGTAAATGCAGTGATGATAACCAGGTGTTATAAATCGCAGTAATTAACTCGCAAATTTTTTGATGTGTGAAAAAAATATTTGAAGTATAAATAATGTTTTAATTAAAATACTTTTTTTCATAGATAAAATACTTTTTTTTTTCGGTGCATAAAATATCATTTCAAGACTTAATTTGAATAATTCCCAGTTTTTAACGCAATATCACTATTTTCATGCTGGCAAAGATTAAAACTGCCATAAAGATAGATAATACTTAGTAAAATTTTAAATAAAACAGAAACGCAACAATAATGATGCAATTACTGGATTTGTTGGAAAAGGTATACACTCTAAACACAACAAACGTACATAAATTAATTTACGATACCTACTTTTATGTTTTGCGTATTTTTAGAGATATACACTAAAATATTAAAATACTATTTTTCAGATTTAGTTTTAAAATAAATAAAATTATTGTTAAATTGTAAGTAATTTTGTTCTGTTCGTAAAGGAAACCCATTTTTATCACTTTTCAACATTTTGAAAAGTGTTTATAAATTCGGTTTGGTCGTCTGTCCTGCTCTCTGTACTCAAACTCTCGTAAATATGCTCGGATTGTCATGACCTTTTTATATGTTATAGGAGTTTATTATAGAATGTTTGTAGTTTACTATATAATACACTATAAATGCTACATACTTTATTGAAAATGAAGTATGTAGCATTTACAGTTCGTTTACAGGTACACACTAATGTATTACGTTTACGCTTTAGTCTATGGGAAAATAGTTTGCTGTGCATTTTTCTAATGTTACGATTTTTCAAAAATAATGAGATTGATATGCGTCACTGAGGTGAAAAATGCTTTCACAGAAGTATAGAATAAGTAGTATTTACAGTTCGTTTACAGGCACGCCAAAAATAATTCGAATAATTATTATTTATGGTAGAAAATCGGTTGCTGTAAATTTTCATTATATTTGATACTTCATACATAATTAAATTAAAAAATCACTGATATGTAGTACATCATGTTTTCTATAGATTATGGAGTTCGTAGTATTGATAGTTCGTTTACACATACGCACAAAAGTATTCGGTTACTGGACTGACTATGATCGATAATTGTTGGAAGGATGTTTTCCCCTGTGGTATGCATTTTTAAACTTATCTAAATTTTAGTGTATTACGTTATGTGTATAAATTCTGTAAATCATATACAGAACTGCAAAAAATAATTCGAACAAATTACCTATGGATAGCAATTCATGGAAACAGATTTTTAATAAGTTGTGTTTTGTTAAATTGATCAATTAGATATATCATTTCGTTGTATGAAAAAAAATTAAATTTCTCAATAATATTCTGTTTCTTTTGAAATATACATTTTTTTCCGTTTGGTTTCTTAATCTATGCCTATGCAGGATTTTTCGTTGTTTTAAATAAATATGGTATTTACTGTTTTCACAAATGAATATCACATGTATGTGAAATTTTAATCTATGATTTTTAATCACAGAGGAATTTTAAATTTTACACATTTACAATTTTTGGTATGAGTTTCACGTTTCTGGAGCATAATATAAATATGCTTTATTAATACTAAAGTTCAACAAATTCAATATTTAAACTCTATAAACTATTTTCTTAAAATCGAATCACCGTGAAATTTTCCAGAACTAGTATTTCATAAATGAGCTTCGAATTCCAATTTATACTACTGATAATAAATCTGACTGCTTTATTTATATTTTTATATACTGTTTGCTTTGTTATTATTATTTTTAAAATTACTGTTATATTTAACATGTTTTGGGGATTTATAACTTGTTATTAAAGAATTTCTTCTGTATGTTCTATTAAAATATTTGTAATAGCTGGGTTTTCAAACATTGTTCTATAAAATTTCAGCGGTAAATTTAAATGTTGATACATTTTGTTAAACTTCAGAGAAAATATATTTTCTCTTGTAATCGAAGAGTTAAATTAAACTTTACTTTGGGATTAAATACATTTCATCAAACAGAGATAGTTCGAATAAGAATAATACTTTAATTAAAAATTTATAAAATATTTCAGTACAAAATAATACCATGCCCTTTCGTATAATAGTATATATTTAACTATTCATGGATCTGTCCATGTGTTCTTTATGAAAACTTCCATTATTTCAAAATATCGAATAAATTTAAAACTTAATCTAACTATATTTTTTTGGATTTATAGTTCGAAGTTTCTGACGTTGTAAAACTCTATAATTTTCTCACAATATAAATATGAAAATTTCAAAGTTTCTGGTAAATGATTTTTTTTTTTGCAATTCTGTAATCCTACTTTTAAATGGGTACTTCTGTAGAGATGTTACTGTCATCAAGTTAATATACCTTTTATTTAAAAAAAAAAAAAAGAAATTTATCTTTTATATTTATACGAATATAATCGTAGAGCTCTCAGAAATTAATAACAACTGTAAATAATATATCAATTGAACTAATTTTTGTTAAACGTACTAAAAAATATATCTCCGTTCCAAAATACGTCAAAATCTTATCAATTGCATTAGTGACTGTTATGTATTACATAAAAAGTAGCATCAATGTGTATTCTTTGATTTGTTCTGAAACACATTTTTAAAGCAACAAGATTTCATACTTTGTTTCCAAATAAAATTATTGGAGTATAGTAAGAAAAATTAATTTGGATAATATATATTATATTTTTGTCTGCATTAACGTTAATTATGTTATTTTTTATTACACACTTTATATTTATAGTTCGGTACTCATTCGAAATATATTTCTTGACAAAGGACATTTTATAGTATAGTAGCACAGCAGGAAATTTATCACAAAGTTCAAAATAAAACACAATCGTGAGGAGAAAAGAAGGTATTTGATAAATATAACTCTGTATACATTAAAGTATTATGGAGAGATATTATAAATTAAAAATTATTAGTGCCATCAATTATGAATATTCATACAAAATAGATAAGTCATAAATAAATGGGTCATGTAACATATTAGATTTTCTTTTGTGTTTCTTAATATATTTGATTTAATACTAAATATGCCTTGTTATCCTTTTGTCAGCAGTGTTTAAAATAAAATTTATATATATATATATATATATATATATATATTACAATTGTATAATATATATTTAAAAACTACAGACCATAAATTATCATATTTCTCTTACATCAATACTTTATGAATCATTTAAAACTTTAATATGCAAAATCCGATTGATATTTCGAATATTAACACGTACGGGTCTCGCACCCTATGAATAAGATATGCCATTTTATTGATTATAATTTTGTCTTAAAAACAATTTTTGTTAATATCTGTTTGCAGTTATTTTAGTATATACCTGTATTGCAGCATTTAGTAATAGTAATAATAGTGAAAGTTTGCTTAACCCCTTGGGGACGAGCGACACGTATACGTGACGCATAAGATGCTCAGAATCCTCGATTATTCCCACCAATTATATTTTAGTGTAAACTTTGCCTTATTTAATGGTAGCATTTTTGCGATTTAATTAGTCGAAAATTTCAGTTTAAAAAAACCGGTGGTAAAAGATTAAAAATACCGTAAAGGACGCTAGTCGCGAAGGGGTTAAATATCACTGCATCTTTGACGATTCTTTTATTTCTAGTTTGTACGAATAAATCATATTTAGTTAGTACACATATACGCTATGACCAGGCATACACAGGTTTCTGCTAAAAATCGACCAAGGAGATATTTTTGTTTATATTGTGTTAAGGAGATTTTTTGTTTTTATGCCTTAAAAACAAAAGTGGTAAAAAAAAAATTTCAAAATAGTCTGCTGTGACAAACATGCCCATGAAAAACTGAGCATGTTGTGTTCTATATAGATACGTGAGGAGAGCAAAATCACAGCCGAAATGTATCTACCACTTTATTTTATGCAGTAAATAATATTGATATATTAGATGTAACTGACTTGAAATTCATGGAAAGCGATCATAGTTAACTGGAAATATATAGTTTATTTGCTATCCTTGAAAATATCTGAATTTTTTTTTCAAGGATTATGTCTGAGAAAAAGTTGTGCAAGCTTAAAGATACAGTTTGCTGTGGCAAACCTGCCCATGAGAAACTAAGCATGTTGTGCTAGCATGTTGTGATATAGATACATGAGTAGCCAAAATCACAGCCTATATGTATCTCCTACTTAATTTTATGCAACAAATACTGTTGATATGTTAGCTGTAATTGACTTGAAATCCCTGGACAGCGACCATAGTTAAATGGAAAGAGATACTTTCTTGCAATCACTGAAAAGATTAAAAAAAATAAGAATACCTATTTGCCATGAGAATACAAACTTTTAATTAAACTAAGCATTAAAATCCATTCCCTTACACTAGCTACAAAAATCCTTTGGATAATCTATTATGATCTTTACGACTGGAGTTCAAAATTTGTCACATTAAGTGGGTACAAGAAAAGTGTTCCAGATTTGTACGGAGTACTAATGTAGCTTGTTTCACGTACAACGTAGCGGTGGGTAAATTCCAATATATGAACCTCAACAGTAGCAGTAAGACATGGAAACCCATCTACATACCGAAAAAATATATAAAGCTCAGCTCAAATTCTCTGTAACTATCATACCGGGACTTAATTAACCTCATCCACAAGAAATTTATTATTTAGTATTTTTTTTCCCTTTCAAATAATTTACTTTCAAACAGAGCGGCAAAGGGTAGAGAAATTTTAATTACAATCACGAAGACACTGAAGACGATCTTCAACATAATACTGAGTAAGCTTGACTTTGATTTCATGAAAATAATACATATTTGTAATTTTCATGAGCACCTTATTCTCATACAATCTATATTGTTTTATCCTATTCGCTTCATTGTCTAATAATGACGGCTATACCATGATCATGTTTAAAACATTTTTGAAAAAAAAATATGAATAAAAAATATAAAATAATAATTAGGATTCATATGTTACTGCTTAATGCTAAAAAATATTAAAACACATACAAGTTAGTGTATTATGTAAATAACATCAACACACTGAAAACAAGAACAGAAATAAATGAAACGTGATATTAAATTAAATAAAGATGCAAATGATTCTATTTATATATGAAATTGAAGGGCTATGTACAAGTTGTACTTAAGCATCCCCTTTCCCCAAACTATTCTGCGTCCAAACGTATCTGACAACTATAACTTCTGATCTACAATATACAAGTCAATTAAACTTGTTTGAATCACAAATTGTGTACTTAAAATATAAGATAATCGTCGCTGGTACTAATTTGACGCCATATATGCAGTACAATTTCTGGTTTGAATTATTTTATTATTCGAGAAATACAGTCCGAAAATTACGCTAATGTATTTTGTAGGTATAAGTGAATCTAAACGCTCGGCCCTATTCTTAAAAAGAATTCTGCAATGAGTGAATATGTTTAAAAAGTCCTAAAAGGATATCGCTCTTAGGTTTCGAATTATGCAAGGGACTAGACTTCTTTTTAGATTTTCCCAAAATTAGCGAAAATGAGCATAATATACAAGTCCTCTTAGGTGTAGGTATCATATATTAGCTTAATCTTAATTCACGTTTAATGTTTTAATGTTTCACGTTTAATGTCTTATTATGTCTTAATTTTATTCCAGACCTATCTTCATTAACGTATATCACTGCATTTTCACGTAAAGAGGAGAAACTAGTATAATTTCTTTCTAGAGCTAATCAACTCGATAAAGGATCGTGTCTGAAGTTACCTTTGTACATATTAAGAAAAGTAAAAATTAGGGGAAAGTTAATTAGAAAATTTATTTCGTAAAATGGCAAAAATAAAAGCAACGCGAGAAATTTTATAAATCATTTAGTTATACGTTCATCAGTATTATATATAAGAAATATTTAAAAGAAGCTTTTAAAAAAAGTTAAAAAGGAAAAGAAAATAGTAAATATAACTAAATAGATCTGTGCTTTGCAGTTTATTGGGAAAAATTTAAATTTTAAGACATCTATATTGAGAGAGTTTATAGTAAAACAGAAACTAAAATACTTACTTGGATTAATGTGAAATAGCAGTGCTCCAGCCATACACTAAAATTTTTACTTATTTACACATACATTGCAATGAAAGTATTGTAATCCGGATAAAAACCCGATCATAGAAATTTTCGTATATATTTCATTTTTGAGGTTTTCTGAACCCGTTTTCGCTATTTTGAGACGTAGTCTATGTCTATGTGTGCATGTTTTCGTGTATATTATATAATATGCTTGTATATTAGAATTTCCTCGTGTTTTTAGGTCCCCAGAGCTCGTGTTTGTTCGTTTTCTATGATGTAACTACGCAATGTGTGTGCGTGAGTGAACACGTTAGCGCTCAAAATATGTTTTCGATTGAGCTCTCATTTGGTAAAGACATTAAGGGACACTGTCGCAAGAACTGTATACATTTTCGAAAACATCGGCAAACGGATTTCGTATCTAAAACTCTTTCAACCGATTTTCAACCATTCTATGGCGATAACATTTTCTCTTATATCTCAATAAATTTATTTTTATTGATCACATTCATCTTATGTCGATGCGACGACTAAGTTTCTTCAGAACTGAACTTTAATTTTGTAAACTCTTTTTTTTTTCAATTTTTATTTTACTCATATTTTTACTTTGATTTGTAAGAAAAGAAGAATTCTACTAAATAAATGCGTATGGAAATTTATGTAAAAAAGTTCGTTGAAAAAGAAAGAAAAAATATCTACATTAAAAAAAAATCAAACAAAATAATTTTGTAAAATATGCTAAAATATACAACAATGGACCATTTTTGATTAAAAAATGTGTGACAATTCTCATAACCGTGAAAATAATAGTTAACAGGTTTGCTAATGTTTGACGTTGACATGAACTATGGCTATGAATCCGATAACGGAAGATTAGCTCTATAATTGAAGCATTTTAGTACAATAAAATGTATATAAGTTGCGTTATACATTTGTTGATTTACTATTGGATTACCTGGTATTTGAAAACAAAAGTATTCTGTAAAATGTGCGGAAAGTCATTTTTTTTCTTCTTTTGAATCAAAAACACATTTAATTTCTTAATTCTGACGAAACAGTTCTTTCAGTTAAAAATATAGAATGGAAAAAATATCGGTTGGTTTCTCTTTTAAATTAATATTTCTCAGACCTATTTATTTTAGGTTAAAGTATGTTTAAACAAACGTCGAGAAAAATATATGTTTTAAATAACTTGTAATAGTCAGGAAATATTTTTTGGACGTCAATTATAGATTATTATTAGGTTCATCCAGAAAATAAGTTTTCAACATCGCAAAAAGATGGCGCTGTAAAAGGCACGAAATGTAAAGGCACAAGGCGGGTAGATTCTGGGTGTGACTATTGTATGCGGCAGTTGTAACTACCTGATCGCTTACATTAACATCGTTTTTGTACGCGTAGATGTCGGCTCTCATTTCTTCTGCCATCGACTGTGAGATCTGTGATAAAGTTTTTGAACACACAGAGACGTGGGATGTTCAATGCTGGCCTTGTTTGATCCACGACACGACAAAGCTCACTTGCTTACAGCAAATTCCACAAACAAATCTGCTGCAGAAGTTTCCCTGGTACGTGTTTCACCCTTCACCCTATAGTTCCGATCTTGCTCCCAGCGACTTACACCTGTTCTTGCTAAATGAAGAAATTCCAGTCTGATCACGTATTTCTCACAAACGAAGACGTGCAGAAAACTGTGACAAGCTGGCTCAATTCCCAGGTGGCAGTCTTCTATGACACTGGACTACAAAACCTTATCCAACGCTATGACAAGTGTTTCAATTCTAGTGGTTCATTTGTTGAAAAGTAGCTCAAACATTGCTGTATCTTTTGCAATAAACCTTCCTCGGTAATTATGCTTTGTATATTTTTACGGGCCGTGGGAAATTTATTTTCTGGATGACCTAAAATATACAAATATAATAAATATATAAAAATTAACAATTATGCAAATGTTTAACAGGTATTAGATAACTATTTGGGAGGTATATTATACTTAATTACTAATTTTAAGAAACATGCAATCGAGATTTTCTTTTTAAAAATAGATTAAATGTACTAAATTTCGTAAAAATCTTTTTTATTTTAAAATGACGTAAAAACAATTCACTACATCCACTTTTAATTAACTAGGCACAAGTTTTGAATATAGAATTAAAATTGAGTAAGAAGTAAAAACATTTTAATCATACAATGCTGGAATATATTATGAAACGTAATAAAAATACTGCATAAAATAAGTTTATTTCAATTAAAAATCCTTTTCAATATTCACTTCATTCTTCGTGATGTAAAAGTGAATATAAATTTAATGTTTTCAATCTTAATTTGATTGTCTTTCGGATTAATGGTTTCACTGCCGCATGTAAGTAATTATTCCAGACATGTCTTCATTAACGTATCACTTTCGTCTCCTTTAAAGAGGAGGACACACATTAAGTATAATTTACCTTAAATTACTATTCGTCATTCTGAAGTACTGGTCTAAAATGAAGCTTTTTAATGTTTAAGAAAGTAAAATATGTATATGGGGAGAAGAGGAATATGACTTTACTATAAAAAGTATAAGTAAAAGTATTAATTATGACAATCTCACTCTCTCTCTCTCTCTGTATATATATATATATATATATATATATATATATATATATATATATGTGTGTGTGTGACGATTCTACTTGCATTATCATACTTTTTGTAGACTCATACTCAAGGCAAGGGTTTCTCCCAGGAATTTTACAGTCGAGCACCGAAAAACCACTTCATTGTGTAAGTATAGAACTCAAAATAAGAGGCAGTTCGTTCCGGTTCACATTTTATTCGAAAATCAAAAGAAATTGGCTATGCTTTACTTGTCACGTAGCAAAATCTATCCATGCTGATTTTAAGACCGTGAAGAAGACTTGATGATTTAAATTATTATATTAAGAAGACATCTTTGGTTCGTATAGGCAGGTAATTTATCGAATCTATCGGCGGCCAAGGAGAACATTCGAAGATTAGGAAGTACATGACGGGGCTGCATACACCGCCAGATCCCGGAACAGTCTCAATCCATACTTGTTAATTTTAATATCGTGGCATTACTTGATGATTAAATTTTAAATATAAGAAGACATCTTGGATCTTAAAACAGAAGACAGTTGTTTTTCGATTTTACCGGCGGCCAAGGAGAACATTCGAAGATCAGGCAGGCATGTCGGGGCCGCATACACCGCTGAATCCCGGAACCTTCTGACTCAAAACGCGGGAAAACGCCGTATATCATTTTCTGAGCGCTCCAGAATACATTTTTACTAAGAAGTCTCTCGACCAATCAGCGCGTTCGGATTAATTTCTCCGGCGCTCTTATATGGAAGCGAATTTACCGTGAGTTGGAAAAAGCGCGGCAACAAATGCTTCGAGAACAATCTCGTGAAATCTACTCCTTTCGAATAAATAAGAAGAGAAGCAAAGAAAAACGAATACATAGGTTTTATCAAGTATGGCAAGATGCCAAGATAATTTTTACATTGAGACTAAAGTCTTTCATAATTTAAGAAGTAATATTTTGTCAGGAATCGTAGGGAAATAAAAAATAAAGAAAAGAAATTCATAGGTTGTTGTTTCAAAAGAGTAAAATATTTTTAGCTGGGAGATTGGTGTTTTTTAGAAGAATTAAATTCTAGGATGCATTTTATTTAAAGAAAAAAAGTGCGTAATTTTAATAGAGCATCTATCAGCGCCATTTTTTAAGAGAATGAATTTGGAATAAACTATATTTTGCTAGATGAAAATTTGACAATCGAAATACTGGAGCGAGAAAATAATTTAGAATAATGGGATTTACACAGAATTATAGTTTTAATGAGGTCAACGGCGAAAATTTTTTAATTTGTTTCAATATCCCCCCCCCCCAAAAAAAAAAAATCAAGCTTATCTGAAAAGCAATTCCCTAACAGTATTTCAGATAAGTGACAAACAAAAATAAAAATTGTAAATTTTCCTAAATTATAAAAATTCTAATTTTTTTTTTAAATCACCAAGAATCACGAACAAAGCAATTGCCTTAAAAATTTGGAAGAATAAAAATTAAAAAATATTTAGGGTAAAGCATAACCTAAAATACATAAATTTTACAACAACACTTACTTTTTGCAAGTGTAAAATAAATGAGAGTACATCAAGATAAACTAAGAAATAACTAACATAATAAATAATATTAATAACATAATATATAAAGAATTCAATATAATAAATAATAAATAATAAAGCTGGAAATTAATTACATTAAAAATCTTAATTACATTGATACTGAATAACAATGATACTGAATAGCTGAATACTGAAGCTCTAATAGTCTTAAACAGTTCTGACTAAATTTCAGTCTTTCTCCATTGTGGTTTTGGGATTGACCCCACTCTAATCTGTGGTGCCACTCTTTTTTGTGGTCACACTAAAGATCAGAGCTAACTTATTTATTCCATGCGATAGCTATCTTTTGTCACAATCAGTAAAATTTTTGAAATAATAAATGTCCATATTGCACTTCATGGTATACACACTACTTTGATATATCACAGCCTTGGTACCAAAATTCGAATATTCTTTAACTACAATTCATTGTAAGCAGTTTCATCAATTTGTCAACATTTTTTTAAAATATAATTCTATTTTATCTTACTAATAACATTTTTTCTAATGCATTCTCTTAATAACATTAATAAATTTCTTCAAATAATAAATAATATCAACAAACTTCAATAACTACTCTAGCAATATATCACAGTAAATATTACAATCCATAATAAATTATTGGTTGAGGAGAAAAAAAAATACATAGCAAAATCTGTTTGTTTCCTTACTTGAAAAGATAAGGAAATAATTTTCTGCTAGCCGAATTGTGCAAAAAAAAAAAATTAACAATATATTATTTTTCCAATACTAAATAATTTAGATGCCCAAATATTTAGATAGGATTCACTCAACCAACAATTGTGAACAATAATATCGCTTTCTGATACTCTTCTTTTAACTACTAAAATCTATGACATAATCGGGTATAGCTAATTACCAAAATTTAAGTGTAGAATCATCTACTTCTTTTTAAACTTTTTAAGTAATAAGCAAAATATTAATAATAATAACAATAATAATAATAATAATAATAGTTGTTAGATAGATAGATGACAGAGAATTGGAATATAAAACTATTATAGTTACACTATTGCAATACTTATTTTTCAACTAATCTCTTCAAAACATTTTCACTACAATATCAACTTTTAGACTAATACAGAATATCAGCATTCAAGAATAATTCAAGACTTTTATTGTATTAAACAAAATAAATATAGCTATTGCAAATAAATCAAATAATATAAATAACATTTACTAAAAACTGTAATTATATAGAAATTTTAATTTCATTTTTCAACATCAATTTGAAAATTCCTAAAATCAAAATACACATCTTATGCCTGCATAAGGTGTCTACTTAACTCAAAAACTTTCAAAATATAATTAATAAATATTGAAACAAATAAAAAAAAAATCGCCGTTGACCTCATTAAAACTATAATTCTGTGTAAATCCCATTATTCTAAGTTATTTTCTCGCTCCAGTATTTCGATTGTCAAATTTACATCTAGCAAAATATAGTTTATTCCAAATTCATTCTCTTAGAAAATGGCGCTGATAGATGCTCTATTAAAATTACGCACTTTTTTTCTTTAAATAAAATGCATCCTAGAATTTAATTCTTCTTAAAAAACACCAATCTCCCAGCTAAAACTATTTTACTCTTTTGAAATAACAATCTATGAATTTCTTTTCTTTATTTTTTATTTCCCTACGATTCCTGACAAAATATTACTTCTTAAATTATGAAAGACTTTAGTCTCAATGTAAAAATTATCTTGGCATCTTGCCATACTTGATAAAACCTATGTATTCGTTTTTCTTTGCTTCTCTTCTTATTTATTCGAAAGGAGTAGATTTTACGAGATTGTTCTCGAAGCATTTGTTGCCGCGCTTTTTCTGACTCACTGTATATTCCTTCCATATAAGAGCGCCGGAGAAATTAATCCGAACGCGCTGATTGGTCGAGAGACTTCTTAGTAAAAATGTATTCTGTAGCGCTCAGAAAATGATATACGGCGTTTTCCCGCGTTTTGAGTCAGAAGGTTCCGGGATTCGGCGGTGTATGCGGCCCCGAAATGCCTGCCTGATCTTCGAATGTTCTCCTTGGCCGCCGGTAAATTCGAAAAACAACTGTCTTCTGTTTTAAGATCCAAGATGTCTTCTTATATTTAAAATTTAATCATCAAGTAATGCCACTATATTAAAATTAACAAGTATGGATTTAGACTGTTCCGGGATCTGGCGGTGTATGCAGCCCCGTCATGTACTTCCTAATCTTCGAATGTTCTCCTTGGCCGCCGATAGATTCGATAAATTACCTGCCTATACGAAACAAAGATGTCTTCTTAATATAATAATTTAAATCATCAAGTCTTCTTCACGGTCTTAAAATCAGCATGGATAGATTTTGCTACGTGACAAGTAAAGCATAGCCAATTTCTTTTGATTTTCGAATAAAATGTGAACCGGAACGAACTGCCTCTTATTTTGAGTTCTATACGTACACAATGAAGTGGTTTTTCGGTGCTCGACTGTAAAATTCCTGGGAGAAACCCTTGCCTTGAGTATGAGTCTACAAAAAGTATGGTAATGCAAGTAGAATCGTCACATTATTTATTTTCTCTTCTACAAATTTTGTTGAAATATTCTAGCCACTGCTGAATCCCCATTCCCGAATCAGGGACAAATGCAATCATCTTAATTTCATCCATATTCTTATTACTTTTATCAATATAAATATAAGAAGGTACTCTATTATCTTTACAAAGCCCCGATCTCAGTAGCATTTAAATAACAATAGAATTTAAATAATCATTAACAATAAAATAAAATCACATAAAAATATTCAAATAGCATAAAGTCACAAAATAAAAATATCAACCATGAAAAAATAACTTACACTGCCATGTCCTTTTATTTACTTGGCTGCATCTCATACAATAAATCAGCATCAAAACAATAAGTCATTAAAGTTCCATTTAATTTCATCCGATGATAACACACTCCAAATCGGTGACATTACATATTTCGATCTAGATTACCACATACCAAAACGACGTACCATCCGTCACAGCTGAAGTCCATACACCAGCATCATAAGCATTGAACAAAATCGGTGGAACAAGAACACCTCGCATATCCACTAGGCTTTTAAAAATATCTCGAAATCCTGTCGACTAAAATAAATAATGTGACGATTCTACTTGCATTACCATACTTTTTGTAGACTCATACTCAAGACAAGGGTGTCTCCCAGGAATTTTACAGTCGAGCACCGAAAAACCACTTCATTGTGTACGTATAGAACTCAAAATAAGAGGCAGTTCGTTCTGGTTCACATTTTATTCGAAAATCAAAAGAAATTGGCTATGCTTTATACGTAGCAAAATCTATCCATGCTGATTTTAAGACCGTGAAGAAGACTTGATGATTTAAATTATTATATTAAGAAGACATCTTTGGTTCGTATAGGCAGGTAATTTATCGAATCTATCGGCGACCAAGGAGAACATTCGATGATTAGGAAGTACATGACGGGGCTGCATACACCGCCAGACCCCGGAACAGTCTCAATCCATACTTGTTAATTTTAATATCGTGGCATTACTTGATGATTAAATTTTAAATAAAAGAAAACATCTTGGATCTTAAAACAGAAGGCAGTTGTTTTTCGAATTTACCGGCCGCCAAGGAGAACATTCGAAGATCAGGCAGGCATGTCGGGGCCGCATACACCGCCGAATCCCGGAACCTTCGGACTCAAAACGCGGGAAAACGCCGTATATCATTTTCTGAGCGCTCCAGAATACATTTTTACTGAGAAGTCTCTCGACCAATCAGCGCGTTCGGATTAATTTCTCCGGCGCTCTTATATGGAAGCGAATTTACCGTGAGTTGGAAAAAGCGCGGCAACAAATGCTTCGAGAACAATCTCGTGAAATCTACTCCTTTCGAATAAATAAGAAGAGAAGCAAAGAAAAACGAATACATAGGTTTTATCAAGTATGGCAAGATGCCAAGATATTTTTTACATTGAGACTAAAGTCTTTCATAATTTAAGAAGTAATATTTTGTCAGGAATCGTAGGGAAATAAAAAATAAAGAAAAGAAATTCATAGGTTGTTATTTCAAAAGAGTAAAATATTTTTAGCTGGGAGATTGGTGTTTTTTAAGAAGAATTAAATTCTAGGATGCATTTTATTTAAAGAAATAAAAGTGCGTAATTTTAATAGAGCATCTATCAGCACCATTTTCTAAGAGAATGAATTTGGAATAAACTATATTTTGCTAGATGTAAATTTGACAATCGAAATACTGGAGCGAGAAAATAATTTAGAATAATGGGATTTACACAGAATTACAGTTTTAATGAGGTCAACGGCGAAAATTTTTTAATTTGCTTCATATATATACATATATATATATATATAGCAATATATATATATATATTGCTTTTATATTATGCAATATATATATATATATATATATATATATATATATATATATAGCAACTATATTTGAACATCTCGCTAGACTTAGGAGAAAGCTCAAAGTGGTAATTCATTTTTTTAATTAACACGACTAAAATGTTATTCTAGATTGTGACAAACTAGTCGTTGGGGGCCACCGTAATACTTACCCATCATGGATATGCATAATATAAAATATTAAAATAAAAAATGTGTAAACTACTTATAAATTGCATTGCAATTCGAATAAAATCATAGCTTAATGGCGTCATAAACTTTAAAGGCTCGATTACTGAATTGCTTAAAAGAAACATCCTTTTAACGTCAAAACAATAATCCTATTAACTACCGGTTTATTGCATCTGATTAAGCGTCTCATTTCCAAATAAATTTATCTTTGAATTGAAATTTGGTTGAATTACAGAGTCATGAAAAATCGAAGAGTGTGGAATTGGATTACAAATATATCGGCAACTAATTATTCGATCGACTTCCTGCTTGATGCAAAATTTATGTTTTTTTTATTGTCTTTTATATTCAGTCCTTAAAATAAACAATTTCGAAAATGTTTATATACCTTTTATCAGAACGAATATCAGTTCGAGAGTCCAAAAAAAATAGTTCCGGAAAATCGAGGTTACTGAAACTCAATAAGCTTCTTCCCATCATTACATACTAAGTACATACCAACTTTCATGTCTCTATCTCAAATTTTTTGGGAGATAGAGCGTTTACAGACATACAGACACACAGACGGACGGCTAATTTTTGTTTTCTAAAAATGCGTTTTTCGGAATCTCCAGTGTCTGAAACGTGTAAAACCATCAAAATTTTTTTTTCGATTTTCAAAACGATTAAAAGACATACCCTATACTACGTATGATGGGTAAGTAAAAATTAAGTATGTGGCATAGTAGGCTTTGATATTTAAAATGGTGTTGCTCAAAATAAAAGTTATTTTAAATGTTTGATTTATCTGATTTAAATTTGTAGCCTCATATTGGTATCCTACCTTACACGAGATTCAGATGAGCGAGAGGTTTAAGGAAATACGAGATTCTTTGGGGATGTTTTTTCTGTATTTTTGTCTCTATTAAGTATAAAATAACAATTATCAAACATGTTTTTTATTTTAAATACTTAAACATATAGAAATCATATAACACTGAAATATACATCAATATGTAGAAGTTTACTAAAAAACATGAATTTATTTCAAATAATTAAGCTCCTGTGTTCATTGTATTTCACGTACCAGACGTGAACTAAAGATAAATTTACGTTTAACACCTTTCAAGTATAAATTGATAGCCTTGAGAATTAATGACCTGACTTCCGTATGTAAGAACTTATTCTATACCTATTTTCTGTAACATGTATTTTTTGTCAATCCTGATTGATCAAAACAAAAATTAAGTATAAATTGCCTACAACTGCTATTCATCAATATGATGGACATGTCTGATATTAAGGTTATTAATGTTTAAGAAAATCAAATATCTATATATAAGAGAAGATGAAACTGAAAACTTATTTTAAAAACAGAATATTAAAAAAAAATACTAGACACTTAATGAAATTTTTACAAATCTTTCGATTATTGTTATGGAAATTAAAATATCTAAAACATAATACAATGTTTGAAAAACTAAAAAACAACTTAATTAAACTCTACTAATCATACGACATTGAAATGAATAATCAAATGAAGAAAACTTGCTAAAATACATTAATATTTTTAATACAAATAAAGATACCTGAGAAGTATGCACCGGCATTTCGATATCATATCAGTGAGCAGTCTGGTACCATACACTTAGTTAAAAAAAAACCGAGAAATGAGAATGTATTGACAAGTTTCATGTAAAAACGCCCCCAAAATACACGAATTAATATAACGATCACAAAACTAAAACTATGAAAAATTATGTAACATGTTTCAGATTATGCAATGATAATTGTGTCGAAACAAGCTACAACAAAACTAACACTAGATATACACACATAAAATAAATTAATATATTAAATATTTTTACTTACATAATTTTTTATCCATTACATTCTCGTTTCTTAATTAAGATACAGTTGCACAGAAGTGAAAAATGCGGATAAAATTAAAGAAAAAAATCTGGAATTTACGACGCATAAATGCCACAGTTATGCATTATGGGCATCGTTGTGTAATTAACATGGCTGAGTACATATATATGAGAGTATATATATATATATATATATATATATATATATATATATATATATATATATATATTACAAAATTTAATTTTTTTCCGCAATTATTCTATAAAATTTTTCCATTCAATAATATTCGGTATATAACCCAGCTTATTAAAATAATTCTCATTCTTAAAATAGCCTTTTACTATCCATATGTAAAGCCAATTATTCCTAATCCACTTAATAATATTTATTCGAAAGTAGTTAGTCTAAAAATGGCGATAGCTTTTTTAATTTATTCTTTAAATAGAACATCTTTATTTTAATGCTAAAATATCGTATCTCTTAAAATATTCCGCTCAAAAAACCTTATTTCATAAAGTTATCCTATTATTAAATATCAAATGTCTATTAAAATATTTCCGAAAAACTTTAATTCTTTCTTTTTTTTTCCCTTTTATAAAGATTCATTTTCTTTTCTTCTTATTATTTTATTACGTATTAAATTCGAAGTTTAGCTACAGCCTCAAAACAGATAAGCTGGTTTGTTGATATGGCAGGCATCTGGTACGAGATTATGGAATATTCTGGAAGGGCGTAGAAAGTTTTTGGCGGTAAGGAAGTCATTTTACGACAAAATAAATCCACCGGAAATATTGATAGAGTTCCTAAAGAGACCTTTTGATTCGATAAAAGTGGGTCACGTGACGTATTCTGTATTATTACGCAGGCTAGTTTAAAAACACGATCCTCCTGATTCGGAGAGATTTTTTTTTTTTTTTTTTTTTTTTTGACGCTGGTGTTTGCTAAAAGAATCGGGACGGATTCTAGAAAATAATGGAACGTTGGAGATTTTTTTTTCGTTTAGCGTTGGCTAACGAGCATTTTCCCTGAAGTGATGTCTTTAACTGGAAATAAACTGTTCTTCGACTAAAAAACGGACTGAATTTTCTTGTTGTTGTTGATGATACCACACGGCCGCCTGATGCGATCTAAAAGGGAAACCTATCGCAGAGCTAACCCTGTTTATCAACGAGCATGACTGCCTTTCATCCCGGATTCGAACTTGGAAATACGACATATATATTAATTATCATTACATTTTTTTCAAGACTTTTTCTTTTAATATTATAACTGACTTAAAAATGTATTTTCTACTAAAAATTCGATTAATATTTTAGGTAGAAGTTCACGTATTACATCTCAAGAAAGAATACAAGGTGATCTTGAATTCATGATACAAACTTGGTTGGTACAGGACACTGAAACAAAGAACTTTCGTATAGGAAAACCTTTTAATTATCTCAAAATTACGGGCGTATCACTTCAATCGGAAGTCATGTTTTCGTTCATAACTTTAACAGCAGTGAAGATATTTTAATAAAATTTGCAACAGACTCATCTTTGTATGAATTGTAAGCAAAATGTATGGATTTCGTTAAAATATATGCGGTACTTTTAAAGTTATGAACGAAAACGTGACTTCGGATTGGAGTGAGATGCCCTGTATTTTTTACTATATAAATGGATTTCCGACCATGGTTTCCTTTACAAAAATCGTTTGTTACAGTGTCGTGTGCCAATCCTTAAAGTTTCTATCATGAATTCAGGATCACTTTTATATGTAATGTTAAGCAAAAATGTGTGATCGTTTTTATTGTATCTTGCTAGCCAATTCATGTACGTGAAATATCATTTGGACAAATTCTTAATTAGTTATTATTAATTAAAATTAATTATATTAATATTTCATTAAATATTTTATAGGAATAGATTTACAAACAGTTGTACAATTTAATTCAAAAACTGTTTATTTTGGCGAAATATTTGAACTCCATAACATTTTAAATATTTGGATAAAACCATATAATATTGAGCTGATCTTTTACCTTTAATATATTTTAGTCTTAAATTGATTGTTAAATGATTAATTGACTGCCGGATGTAAGTAATTATTTCAGACCTATCACATTTCACTTATATATTTTGTCTTCCCCCAAGAGAACAACTCACATTAAGGGAAATTTTCCTACAAAAGCTATTTTTCTTTCTGAATGATTGCTCTAAAATTAGGGTTTTTAATGATTTAGAAAACTGAGTATGTGTTGGCGGAAGATAAATATAAAATATATATTTTTAGTAAACAGTGTACTTTAAAGAAGATGAAAAGCTTTATAGAATTTTTATCTAAGTTTTTATCTCTAGTAGAAAAAACCAGTGAATCCGTCAATTTTCTAAAATCATTTGATTATAAATTTTCTTATAAATTTTTAATTAATTGCATTTTTTAATGAAATATTGTGATTTAACGAAATCTATGAAAATATACCATGTCATAAAATCTTTCGCGTTAAACCTCATTCATTGTTGTGCTTTTTGCAAACTTATAGAAAAAATAGATGTTGACAACATTAATCAGAACAATTTATCTAAATCTATACTAGGAATACGACTTTTAAACAAAGAGATAAATGAAACTTGAAAAGAAAATAAATATTCCTTCTAAATGTTCCCGAGCTTATTTCTTTCCATCTATCATTCAGAAACTAAAGTTGAATATTGGAGTAATGTATCATTTAATATAAACGAGCAGGGGAGACCGAGCTATGCTCGGTCAAAATTGAATTTGAGTTCAAATATCATGACCAATTACCAAAATGACCCACTAATTGAATTTTCTCGAACATGTGACTTAGCCCAACAGTCTTCTCGTGCCCAAAAACGATAGGATGCAAAATTTAGTGTAAATAGTCTGAGCCGTTTTTAAGATAAAATAGTTTGACCCATAATGATCCATGACCAAAATGACCCACTAATCAAATTTCTCGAACATGTGACCTAGCCTAATAGTCTTCTTGTTCCCTAAACTTGTAGGGTGCTAAATTTATTTCAAATTCTCTGAACCGTTTTTAAGATAAAATAGCTTGACCCATGACCAAAATGACCCACTAATTGAATTTTCTCGAACATGTGACCTAGCCCAACAGTCTTCTCGTGCTCGAAAACCATTGGATGCAAAATTTAGTGTAAATTGAGCCGCATTTTAGATCTTGACCAACAATGACCCAGAAATGACCCACTAATCGAATTTTCTCGAACATGTGACCTAGCCCAATGATTTTCGCGTGCGCGAAACTCGTAGGATACAAAATTTATTCAAAATCGTTAGAGACGTTTTTTAGATAAAATTAATTTGACCCGCTTTGACCCATAAATGACTCACTAATCGAAAATTCTCGAACATGTGACCCAGCCCAATAGTCTTCTCGTGCCCCAAAATAGTCGGATACAAAATTTCGTCAAAATCGTTTGAACCGTTTTTTAGATACAATTAGCTTGACCATGACCCATAATGACCCAAAATGACCCACTAATTGAATTTTCTCGAACATGTGACCTAGCCCAACAGTCGTATCGTGCCCGAAAACCATTGGATGCAAAATTTAGTGTAAATTGAGCCGCTTTTTAGATTTTGACCCAGAATGACCCAGAAATGACCCACTAATCGAATTTTCTAGGACATGTGACCTAGCCCAATGATTTTGTCGTGCTCGAAACTCGTAGGACACAAAATTTAATCAAAATCGTTAGAGCCGTTTTTTAGATAAAATTAATTTGACCCGAGTTGACCCAAAAATGACCCACTAATCGAAAGTTCTCGAACATGTGACCCATCACAATAGTCTTCTCGTGCCCCAAAATAGTCGGATACAAAATTTCGTCAAAATCGTTTGAACCGTTTTTTAGATACAATTAGCTTGACCATGACCCATAATGACCCAAAATGACCCACTAATTGAATTTTCTCGAACATGTGACCTAGCCCAACAGTCGTCTCGTGCCCGAAAACCATCGGATGCAAAATTTAGGGTAAATTGACCCGCTTTTTAGATCTTGACCCAGAATGACCCAGAAATGACCCACTAATCGAATTTTCTAGGACATGTGACCTAGCCCAATGATTTTGTCGTGCTCGAAACTCGTAGGACACAAAATTTAATCAAAATCGTTAGAGCCATTTTTTAGATAAAATTAATTTGACCCGCGTTTACCTCAAAATGGCCCACTAATCGAAAGTTCTCGAACATGTGACTCAGCCCAATAGTCTTCTCGTGCCCGAAAATGGCAAGATACAAAATTTAGTCAAAATCGTTTGAACCGTTTTTGAGATAGAATTAGCTTGACCCTGACCCTTGATGACCCTTGATGACCCACTAATCGAATTTTCTCGAACACGTGACCTACCCCAATGGTTTTCTGGTGCCCCATAACGGTAGGATACAAAATTTCGTCAAAATCCTTAGAGCCGTTTTTGAGATAAACTTTGCATATATATATATATATATATATATATATATATATATAACCACACACAAGATTTGCTCGTATTAGAATATGTGATACGTTGACTTAAGTAACAGTGTCTGACTAATGGTCGAATACATTTTATTATAATAGGTATATTTATATATTTCCATTAACGTATCTAGATATATCTTCATTAGCAATGAAATTAATTTGCTTACAACGGCTAAAAGTCTTTCTCACGTATCATTTTTAAATTCCAGATTATTATTAGAAGTAGCAAATATGAAGGGTTTATCAATTTATTTATTTTTTTTTGAAACAGCACATTTAATGAAAACAGGAAAAAAACTTTAGAAATATTTTAGCAATATCTGTAATACGATTTTTATATATGAAATAATAATAATAATAAAAAGTACTATTTAAAGTTAAATCAATTTAACCGAACGGATGAAGATTTTGCAGTTTATTTAAGTGATATCTAATACATAGACATTTGTTATGTCAAGAGATTATAGTTAAAATAAAATAAAAATTATTTCTACTCCAAGAAAAAAAAAATGAACGTTTTTTTTTTGTTTTATATAATCAAAATCACATTTTGTCAATGGATTCCAAAGAAATTGTTCTTTCACGTGAAAACATAAAATGAGAATGTTTTAGCCCTGTTTCTTTTTATAAAAACTGTATTGTTTTTTTTTATATCTATTCTTAGTTTGATACAAATATCTTCAGTATTTCTTGGAAAAAGAGAGAAAAACTTTTAAAAATAACAAATTGTAATACGTTTTAATTGTAGAATATTAAATAGAAAAGTATAATTTGAAAGACAATATTTAATTTAATTAATAAAAAAAAGTTTGCATTTGAATGAAAAGTCAAAGAAATTGCTTTTGTTTTTATAATAAAATACCGAAAGATAATGTATTTATAAAAGTTGCGCTCACATCTTCCCAAATATCACTCTTAACATCAAGCTGAATCTAGGTAAAATGTCTTTCAATCTAAAAAACATTGCCTTACGTAATAATGACTGGCTGATTGCCGAATGTAATTTATTATTCTAGATGTATCTTCATTAACGTATCTAAATATATATTCATTATAATTATATATATATTCATTATAATACAAAACCGAAAGATAATGTTTTTATAAAAGTTGTGCACACGTATTTCCTCATATCATTCTTGACATAAAGCTGAATCTAGGTAAAATGTCTTTCAATCTAAAATACATTGCCTTACGTAATAATGACTGACTGATTGTGAAATGTAATTTGTTATTCTAGATATATCTTCATTAACGTGTCTAGATATATATTTATTATAACAAAACACGGAAAGATAATGTATTTATAAAACTTGTACTCACGTCTTTCCTCATATCACTCTTAACGTAAAGCTGAATCTAGATAAAATTTCTTTCAATCTAAAATACATTGCCTTACATAGTAATGACTGATTGACTGTCGATTGCAATTTACTATTCTAGATATATCTTCATTAACGTATCTATATATATATTCATTATAATTAAATATATATTCATTATAACACAACAGCGAAAGATAATGTATTTATTAAAGTTGTGCTCACGTCTTTCCACATATCACTCTTAACAGAAAGCTGAATCTATGTAAAATGTCTTTCAATCTAAAATACATTGCCTTACGTAATAATGACTGACTAACTGCCGATTGTAGTTTATTATTCTAGATATATCTTCATTAACGTATCTAGATATATATATTCATTATAATTAAATATATATTCATTATAATACAACAGCGAAATATAATGTATTTATAAAATTGTGCTCACGTCTTGCCTCATATCATTATTGACATGGAGCTGAATCTAGGTAAAATATCTTCCATTCTAAAATACATTGCCTTACGTAATAATGACTGACGGACTGTCGAATGTAAATTATTATTCTAGATAAATCTGCATTAACGTATCTAGATATATATTCATTATAATTAAATATATATTCATTGTAACACAACACCGAAAGATAATGTACTTATAAAAGTTATGCTCACGTCTTTCCTCATATCATTCTTAACATAAAACTGAATCTAGGTAAAATGCCTTTCAATCTAAAATACATTACCTTACGTAATACTGACTGACTGACTGCCGAATGTAATTTATTATTCTAGATATATCTTCATTATCGTATCAAGATATATATTCATTATAATTAAATATAATTTGCAAGCAAGAGCTAACAGTCTTTCTGACGGCCCGTTCAGAAATTGCAGCTTAGAATAATTAAGAGAAGCAAATATTAGAGATTCGGTATGAATAATAAATTTCTTTTAGCAAAAAACAAATATTTTTAAAAAAGAAGAAATTTTTTATGGAATTTTTAGCAACATTTTAACTATTATTATAAAAAATAATAATTATTCAGAAAAGTAATTTTTTAAAAATGACAAGACAAGTAAATTAAACGGATCGATACTTTATAGTTTATGGAAGTGTTATTGTAATACATGAACCTGTTTTCTGTCAAGAGAATATAGTTCAAATAAAATAACAATTCTTTCTACGAAGAATTTGTAAAATCAATATCCAAGCAAAAATTTGAGCAACTTTTTTCTCCCATATGTAATCAAAAACGCATTTTGTCAATGGATTCCGCCGAAATTATTCTTTCACGTGAAATCATAAAATGGAAAAGTTTTAGTTTTGCTTCAATTTATAAAAAAAATATATATCTTTAGTATGATACAAATATATTCCATATTTCTTGGAAAGGATAGTAGAAAATATAAATATAACAAATTATACTACATCGTAATTACAGGATATCAAATAGAAAAATATTATACAATAGACAGTAATTTTAAATGACATATATAATTTAAAAGATAATAGTTTCATATTTCGGACACAAACATATTATTTGTTTAGCGATTAGTCATAATATAGAAATAACTTACACATTTTAATAATAATAAAAACATTTTTTTGTTTTGAATTCAAAGCCAAAGAAGTTGTTTAAGATGCTATAATTTAAGTGTGAAAGAAAATGTATTTTTAAAAACTGTGTTCTTTTCTTTACACACTCTAAAAACGACATTTTCCAAACAGAGCAAAAAATACTCAAATCTGAGTATGCCGCATAGTCAAAATGGCTCTGAATCAAAATTACTCGAGTTTGAAACATGTATATACTCATTTCTGAAAACATGCATACACTCAAGAATCAAACATCATGTGCTCATATTTGCGTATGTCCATGTTTCAAAAATGAGTATGAACTGTCTTCTATGTGTTCATTTTTGAATATTTCCATGTTTCAAAAATCGATTTGAACTGATTCTAATCATTTTTGAGTATGTCCATGTTTCAAAAATAAGTATGAACTGACCTCTATGTGCTCAGTTTTGAGTATGCCCATGTTTCAATATTCTGAGTATTTCTGATATTTCAGAATTGAAAGCACTGGGTCGTCATATTTGAAACAAAAAGTTTCATAACAAAATGAAAACATCGATTTACTCAGTTTTGAAAGTGTCATTTTTTCTCAGTAATATATCAGTTCAATGTCTCTTAATGTATTTTAATCTAAAATACATTCCTTTGCGTAATAATGACTGACTGACTGCCGAATGTATTTCATTATTCTATATTTATCTTCATTAACATGTCTAGATATATCTTCATTATATTAAAATATAATTTCCTTATGAGAGCTAATAGTCTTTCTGACGGATCGTTCTGAAATTACAGTTAAGCATATGTAAGAGAATCAAGTATCAGGTATTAGATACGAATATAAAATTAATTTTGGAAACAGCAAATTTATAGAAAACAGGGAATACTTTAGAGATTTTTTAGCAATATATTTATGACTATTATGTATAAAAATAACTCACAAAATTAATTTTTTCCTTGAGCGACAAAAAAATTAACTAAACGGGACATATTTTGCAGTTTATGGAAGTGATATCGATATACGAGAACATTTGTTCTGTCAACAGATTATTGTTACATATAGTCATCTCGAATTTGCCGTAGTCATCCCACGTATGATAGGCCCGGACCCAGTGGTTGATATCTTAAATTTATTGAATTTAGCTTTTAATTTTTTCTGGTGTCATCTTCCTTGATCAGGTTTACTACCGTTCCAGTAAGTAACTGAAGGAAAGAACCCCCGATTCCACCGTGCCCCACCTGTTGCGGGAAGTAATGGCGGTCGTCGCTACTGGCGTTTAATACGTCCTCGTATTTAACTTACGAGTTTTACTATGTTGTTACTCTCGTTTAATGTCGGATGACAGCGGCGTCTTCTACATCATTACGCCTCACAAAATAAAAATGCGTTTTATGGTGATTTTGTGAAGACAATGCAAGAGCAAAAATAAGCATATTTTTTCTCCCTATATAATAAAAAGCACATTTTGTCAATGGATTCCAATGAAATTGTTCTTTCATGTGAAAACAAAAAATTGAAAATGTTTTATTTTGTTTCCGTTTCTATATATATATATATATATATATATATATATATATATATATATATATATATTTATTTATATCAAATTTTTTAGTCTGATGTAAATATATTCAATATTTCTTGGGAAATGATAGTTAAAACTTTAACTATAACATGATATAATACATCTTAACCACATAATAATAAATGGAAAAGTATCATTTAAAAGACAATATTTTATTTAAAATTCTAATATCCTAATATTTCGGACATATATGTATTATTCCTTCGGATATTTTTCGCAGTGCGGAAAAATCCCATGCACATTAATTAAAATGCACATTAATTAAAAAACGCAAACACTTTTTGTTTTGAATGAAAAGTCAAAGAAATTACTTTAAATATTATAACATAACACTGAAAGAAAGTGTATTTATAAAAGCTGCGTTCACACCTTTCCACATATCATTCTTATGCGGAAGCTCAATGTACGTTTGATTCCTTCCAAGCTAAAATGCTTTGCCTGATGTAAAAATGACTAACCGACTGTCAAATGTAATTCATCATTCAAGATATAGCGTCACTAACGTACCTAGGTATTTTTTATTATAATTAAATATAATTTGCCTGCAAGAGCTAATAATTTTTCTGATGGACCATTCTCAAATTACAGTTTAGAATAATTATCAGAAGCAAATGTGAGGAATTGGATTTGAATATAACAGTTTATTTTAGAAAACAGCACATTTGTAGAAATCAGGAAATACTTTACAAAGTTTTTAGCAATATTTTTGTTATTATAATATAAAATAATAATTCAGAGAAGTGGTTTTTAAAAAAAACTAAACAAAACAATTTAATTTAACGAATAAATATTTTACAATTTATGGATGCGATATCGTAATGCATGAACATCTGTTCTGTCAAGAGTTATAGTTAAAAAAAAAAAAAGTTTTTGAAGACAAATTGTATCGATATCCAAGCAGAAATATGAACGGCCTATTTTCCCCTTTATAATCGAAAATGTATTTTGTCAACTGGTTCCAATAAAATTGTGCTTTCAAGTGAAAACAAGAAATAGAAAAGTTTTAGTTTTCTTTTATTTTCTAAAAAGTATATTTTTTATATCTCTGTTTTTAGTTTTATAGAAAACATTTCAGTATATCTTGGGAAGGATTGTAATATATATATATATACATATATTACAAATTCTAATGCATTGTGATTACAGAATATTAAATAGAAATGTATTATTTAAAAGACAATAATTTTAAATATATTGTTTGATTTAAAAGACAATAGTCTCATATATTCGAAATATACTTATAATTCGTTGAGTAATTTTTCATAGTGAGGAAGCATCTTATACACTTTAATACAAAACACATAAATCCTTTTTGTTTTCTAAGAAATTGCTCTAGACTTTACACATTAAATCTGGAAGAATATGCATTTATAAGTGCTGGAACGCAGACCTTACCAAATAAAAGAAAAATAAAATGCCGCAAATCATCGTAATACGGATGGTTACAATCTAACCAATAACAATCGGTACGAAAAAACCGTTTGAATTTCCATGAAAAAAGAGTACTTAGAGATACAGTTTTCAAACAATTTGTATTCGAAGGTACATTTCCCCCTTTTCAGTGGTGTAAAATTTGAAATTGTGTGACGAATAGAAGTTAAAAGAAATACAGTAAAAGCCAAATTTATTTGTCAGGTGTTGCCACCATCAATATGTCGTCGGCGTCATTACCGGTCATGTTGTTGCTTTACAACGTAGATTTTATTAAGATAAAACCTGAAGTAATCAAATAGTTTAGTACAGTAGTTTTAGTACACTAGTTTAGTACAGTCTTGCAACAACCCAAAATAAATGGCGGATTATTAACACGATAAAATATATATAATAATTTTCTGAATGCTGAAAACTTATGAAAAGTATTAAATTAAAGATTTCAATTTGAACTAAAACTAAACCACTTACAAAAGCTTTTATGCCATTGTAACTTATGATGGATGACTGAATATAAGAGCAATTACCTTATATGCTGAATTTTTATACCTAGTCTGTTAGAAAAAAAAAATACAGGGATATTTCATAAAACAATATTTTTGTAAAGGTCTCTTTTTACAAAATTCTTAACTTGAGGCGGCATGTGAATTCATAGATTTTAAATGACCTTGGATTGGATAGGGGGACATTCAGCTAACTTCATTATAAACATGTGGGCAACTATAAACAGCAGCTTGATTAGGTCTTTATAATTGTTGTATTGTTACTGTGTTTTTATTTTAAAGCAATAGCTATTTTTTTATAAAAATATTTGAAAGTTTTAATAATATTTTTTTTAATTTGAAAAAAGCATCTAAACGTAACAAATTTGCATTTTAATGATGTCTAAACGTCTCTAGAAAATATATGACTAAGTTAATTTTGAATCTTAATAAATACCAGGTAAACAAACTAGTACCAGAAATATTTTTTATTTATTTAAAAAATATATCCTATTCGCTTACAGTACTTATACATATGACTATACGTAATATGTAAAATGTATTTACTAGGTCCTGGGTCAATAAAACGCATAGTCCTAGATCAATAAATAGTCATAATAAAATAATATTTTTATATGATATCCAGCTTTGCATTTCATAAAAAAAGTAAACATGTTTGAAAAACATGTATGAGTAAAGACTAAAGTAATCATGTGTAAATTTAAAGTCTTAATACGTTATAATGCATTTTTAAATTGGAAAAATACATCTAAATATACAGTTTCTCGCAATTTACTGATGTATAAAAGTTTTTAGAAAAATAAATGGCAAAGTTACTTTTAAATCTTAGTAAATACAAGGTAAGCAAACTAATACCACAAGCATTTTTTATTTATTTCTAAAAACATATCCTACACTCTTACAGTTTTCCTTCATATGAATATAAGTAACATGAAAAATATATTTCCGATGTTCCATGTTAATAAAACGCAAAGTTCAGTAATCGCACATAATAAAATATATTTTTATATATGATATCCATCTTTGCATTTCATGAAAAACTAAATAAGTGTCAACAGAATTTTCTCGAACGAATTTGATGTATTCGAAAAGTTTTAGAGAGGTACTATTTTTTAAAAGAACGAAATTCACCATGTTTTAATGCCAATCGACATTATAACATTGGAAGAAAGTGTATTTATAAAAGTTTAGTCGCAGACATTAACAAAGTAAAGAAAATAAAATACCCCAAATCATCGTAATACGGATGGTTACAATCTATGTATGAGAATTTTCATAAAAAAAATCAGTATTTTGAGATACAGTTTTCAAACAAATTGCATTTGAAATTACATTTTCCCCCTGTTCGAAGGTCTAAAAATTTAAATTCAGCAATATTCAGAAGTTTAAAAGATGCAGAGGAAGTGAAATTTATTATTCAGGTGTTGCAAATGCTATTATGCCGTCAGCGTTACACGCGGACTTTTTACTTTCTTTTATCTGTAATAGAATAAAATATTGTAAGACTTCTTGTAAGAATTTTTTTAGACTTCCGGTTTTCGACGGATTTACACGTTTTAGGGACCAGAAATCCCGAAAAATATGTTTTTACAAAATGTCTGTCTGTCTGTCTGTCTGTCTGTCCTCCCGTCTGTCCGTCTGTTTGTCTGCCCGTCTGTCCTTATTGTATCATCAAAAAGTGTATCAAGTTATGCCTAAAATTAAACAATTTATTTTTCTATCTTTTTGGTTATGGTTGCAGGACCTCCTTGAATATGGGAATATGCCACCAGAAGGAGACGCTGCAATAGCAACGTTTGTTCCATTTTCACTGTTGTATGATAGAAAAGTGTATGAAGTTATGCCTAAAATTGAACCATTTTTTAATGTTTTTGACTATGCCCTTCAAGTTCCAGTTGAATTAAGTATATTCCGCTGGAAGGGGGCGCTGTGATAGTCATTTCAAAATTTCAAATTCAAAAATATGTACAAAAAAATTGAAATCCTAAAAGTTTTTCGTAAAATTTTCGGCCTTGATCCAGGGATTCAGGAGCAATTTTTGTTTTGCGTCTATCTTAAAATATGGATGAGATGTAGCAGTTTGAAATTTTAGAGTGACTGACATTTTGAAACAAGACAACAGGATTCCTCCATAAAATCCTTTTATGAGTTTTAGGGAACTTTCTCGCAAATTTTCTTCCATTGTTGTAACCATCGCTCCAACTCATATATTTAACAGAATAATAGAAATAGGTTGCCATGAATGAAGCCAATTAGGCTGTAACTGGATTATTTGGCAACATTCAAATACAATATTGATGAGAACTGGGAAAGAATATTCAGTAATCGGACTCCATTCATTTTACCTTCGCGTTTTCCAGTTTAATTAGCGAAAATAAAAAGTAAGGAATAGCGAGGCTATCTATTCCCGCCTGAACAGGCCAGAAGGACTTTTTGTAGTTGTGTTGTACATCGTATGCTAGTGCAACGAAGGGTACTCGCATCCAAGTATCCCGACGATTCGCAAGCAGCTTATGTACAACAGAATGACGAAAAATATTGGTTTTATTGACGGTGTAATAGCGAATTCTGAAGTATTAACTTGTATGTAGAAGAAAGTTTTGGGGTTGGTACATCCGACTAGTTTTTGCTTTATAACGTAGAATATAATAGGGTGAAACCTCCAGTAATGAGCCAGATTTGTCCAGTATTCCGCCTTGCAAATCCTAAAATTTAATAGCTGACTATGAGCACTAAAAAATATATATGATTCTTTGGTGAAAGCTGATAACATATGAAAAGTGATAAATTATTTTTTTTCTATTTGAACTAAAATTGAAACACATATAAAGCCTTTTATCTCATTACAACTTCTGATCGGATGGCTGAACATACGAGCACTTAACCTATATGTTGAATTTCAGTACATATTATTTAATAGAAAAATTAAAAGGCAGAATTCATAATTTGTTTTTTGTAAATGTCTTTTTTTATAAAATTCTTAACTTGAGCAGGCATGCTTATTAATGGATTTTGATTTGCTGTAAATTCCATTGGGAGACATTCAGCTAATTTTTAAGCATTTGGACAACTATAAACAGGAACGTAATTAAGTCTTTTAAATTGTAGTATTGTTACTGTATTGTTATTATAAATCAAGCTATTTTTTCACAAAAATATTTTTAAATTTTAATATATTATAATAAATTTTCAAATTTGAAAAATACACCTAAACGTAAAATTTCTCGCAATTTACTGTTGTATAAAATTTTCTAGAAAATAAATGGCTAAGTTACTTTTAAATTTTAATAAATACAAGGTAAAGAAACTAATACCAGCAGGTTTTTTAATTATTTCTAAAAAAACTTATTTTATTCGCTTACAGTTTTTATGAATATGAATATAATTAATATGGAAAATATATTTCCGGTGTCCTGGGTTAATAAAACGCATATAAGCTGGTCCTAGATCAATAATTTCTCATAATAAGATATTATTTGTATATGATATCCAGCTTTACATTCCATGAAAAAGTAAACATGTGGGAAGTTTCTCGATCGAAAAAATTTGATGTATACGAAAAGTTTTATAAATTTCCTATTATTTTAAAAAGAATAAAGTTTCTTACTGTTGCAACCGTCAAAAGTAAACTTTTTTTTAAAGAAATTTATAGCTTGCTATGCATATTAATTAGATACAAATGTCTGCGAAACGCATTCTATCAAAGCATTTTTTTTTTCATCGAACAATTATGATACGAGATTTAATTTATACTTCAATTGCTATTTGGAAAACACGTTGACAACATATAAAAATATCTAGAGAATATCTAAATACGGTTATAAACCATGCTTGTGATAGACAGAGGATGGATGAAATTGTCTCGTAAATAGTAGCAGGAAATCTTCAAAATTTCACACCAATAGACATAATGCGAACGACGTTTTGTGGTAATTTTTGGATAGTCATAGCAAGAAAAAAGGCAGAAAAAAGAAATAATTACAAAAAAAAAATTTTTTTTTAAGAAAAAAAAGGGAAAAAAAGAAAAAAAAAGGAGAAAAAAAAAGAGGGTTTCAAATATGCTGTGGCCGTTAAAAGTCCATTTTAATAATAGCGTTATCGTCCTGGGAGATAGCGTTCCCGCTGTGGACTCATAAGCCCCACCAATAAGCGGCGCGTAAACAACCAATAAGCCACGTTGATCGGTTAGAAAACCTGTGTCTTGCAGACATATTAGACGTGTGGAGACGATTACGCCATAATGTAAACGCAGTATTGTACACGCGAACTAAGTATAACGCGCACTAAGACGAATATAATTGAATAATCTGTTCCTCATGCAACCTGGTATCTACTGAATGGTTCACTTAAGAATGTAACAAATATCTCATCTATAGGATCGCTGTAGGACGAAAGTGGACTGAATTTGCATTGCAATTAAAATAAATACTTAACGTTCAGAGCCCGATATATTTTGATGTTTTTGTTTTCCAAACATGACCATTGAAAGAAAAAAATCAGTAGAACGAATACAAATAATTTCGATTATTTCATGCCATAAAAAAACAAATCTTACTTTTAATTTGTTTACGGGTTTCTCTTTGAGTTTAAATTTTTGTAATAAAACCAATGAAACCAATGAAGAATTGTTTGGCTTTGGTCAATATATATATACTTTTAAGTTTTCAATTCAGTTATAATTTATCTGTGTTTGATATACAAGACTAGAGAAAAAATTCGAAAACTATTTTATTCTAATGCTATTTGCTGAGCATTTAACGTGTAGATCTAAAAACTATGTATTTAATGCACTTGATATCGGTCTGTTTATATAATTGTAATATACAAACATTGCATATATGACAGTATTTACGAAAACACGTATGTTCTCAATCTACTCATTCATCTGGGGAATGGGAAATCCCATTCACCAGAGCGGATGGGACGTTACAATATTATATAGGAATGACCACCAGAAAGTTTCAAACGAGATTAAAAGAGCATGTAGCAGATATCAAATATGACAGGAGTACTACAGCACTGGCACGACTACATAGAACCGAAGCAATATAAATTCATTTTTAAAATAGTAAAATAATTTACCCATCAAGAGTCTACTTCTCATCCATTATCCGTGAATCAATAGGAATTCACATGCGTAACGTAAACATTTGCAATGATTTCACCTCATTTTAATTGCCTAAAATTTGGCACGAGGTACATTTCCGTTTTAAAAAGCAATAACGAAATATAATTTTCACGATTACAGTTGTCTACTTCAAGCACCTGCTTTTCTCTTTTTTTACTTATTTGGATCTCGTTATTCATGTTTTCAAGGTTATTTTTCAAAATTTGGAAGAATACTTTGTTTATCATTATATTTTCTTGAAAATCACGCCGTAATGAGCGTTGAAACGTATGTTGGATCATTAAAAAGGTTTCTATAAGCCTTTTGTTGTTTATTTTAGTATCACTTAAGCATTTGTCTAGATTTTAATTATATTTAGTGATCTTATTTTGTGGTTAATATAAATGTGATTAAATGAAAATATCTGTGGCACTTTTTAAAAGTTTTCTATTTCAGAATATAACTAATGCAATGACTAGTGACTTAAAAATACTTGACTGTGTGATTTCAATTCACCAAGATACTTCTTTGTACAATTTGCAATTATTTTACTAAAAAATAAATTAATTAAATAAAAAAATTAAAAAAAGAATAAAAGAAAAAAATACATGATGGCGCTTAAATTAAAACTTTTTTAATGCCCTCAGTGGGAAGTGAATTTTTGCAGAAAAACTAGCCCTGAAAATTTAACACTAAAAATCACTCAAGAAAATTGGGAAATGAGGAATAATTGTCAGAAATAAATTATATTTATTGCAATATTTTAATTTAATCGGAGTATTTTAAATCTTCTTTCAGTAATAAAGTAGTTATAGAGGTTTTGGCATCAACATAGAAAGCACAAAAAAATTAGAAAAGAACATGTTTTTTTTTTGCATTTTTTAAGTACAATTTTAAGAGAATACTTAATGTGTTTCACTCTTTTTGAAAAATCAGTTCGGATTGAGCGGATTCGTTTTTTAAATTTCGAATTATAGAATAAATTTAATTCAGTTTTTCAAGAAGTGAATTTGAATTTGACTATTTGTTTTATCTTCTTCTTCTTTTTTTTTTTTTTTTTGGTTTATATGAAACTGCTTTTAAAAATAAATGTATTTGTATTCAAAAAGGCTTATAGAAATCTCATGCTACTATATCATTAGTATATTACATTCCAAACAATTCTGTTGCTAAAAAGTTTAAATAATGGACAGCCACCAGAATCTACGAAGAAATTGATTTTAAAATAACACATTGTTTTCTTCACGTTTATCATAAAGCAGAATATTATTTTTAAAAAAATCTAATATTCATCTAGCAATTGGTAATTAAAATTAAGTGGTAAATATATTACCACTACCTGAAAATTAAGTGGTAAATATATTACCACCGCCTGCTAAAGGGTTAAAATGTGTTTTTCATGTTATAAAATATGTCAATACCAGAAAGTAGAATTTATAGAAGTACCGGTTTCATTACAAAATTTTAAAAATGTAAACAATCAAGGCAAGTTTAACATATTTTTTGAAAATTGCAAAAAGAACATTTTTGAGTTCACAAAGCTATAGGTAGATTTAATCAGTTGTTAAAAAAAATAATTTATAAATTATAAAATTAAAGAAAAAATATTTCTTAAATGGTAAATATATTTAAATTATAAATAAAACATTGAATTACTACGTAATATATTTTTCGTAAATGATAATTAGTCTAGAAAATATGTTAACCTAGGAAAATGTGTTATGTAAAAGACGCAGATGTCGTAATTGTTAAATAATAGGAAAACTATATTTTTATAATCATATTATCAAATAACCCGAATCAAAAGATGCGTATGAAATGAAGATATAAACAAAAATGCAATATCTTGAATGATGCATGCATTTATTTAGTTCATTTTCCAATAAACTTTAAAATATTTTTTTCTAAAAATACTTTTGTATTTACATTATCGTAAATCGATATTTTAAAAATAAATTTTTATTTAGTTTGGATATGTAGTTTATATTTGAATAAACAAATCATAATTATTATTTTTTAGAAATAAATACAGTTTTGTAAAATGCTATTTCAACATTCACTTTTGATCAAATAAAGTAATAAAGAATTTATCTGGACAATGTAAATTAATTGACCCAGGATTAGGGCAACACATTTTTAATTATTATATTAATATAAATATATATATTAAAAACTCAAACTTTTTCGCTTGAAAAGCAACACAATTTTGCTATATATTATATAGAATTGGTAATTAGACTCTTAATTATTCTTAAGAAATACAAGAAATGATTTGCAATGACGTTGATTCAGTTATCTCTTTGAAACGTAATATACATGTAATAATAATTTTTAAAAAAAATCCTTCTTTTCGCGATTTTCTTAGTCCTTATTCCAAAATATCATCATTCTATTAAATTACTAAATATTATTTATTTTAGTATTTTAGTATTTCTCTGTCTTTTATTTGTATCTTAAATCCCCTGTTTGGTTTAATTCCATATCTTAGTCAAAATATTCTTCAAATATTATAATAATAAATATTAATTCAAAAATAATAAATTCAAAAATATAACTCAAAATAATCCCTATTCTAAAAATTATTCTAAATTGCAAAAACTTCCTAAAAAGCATTTGATTAAATTCATTTTATTGAGACATTGAAATTTATTATTTCAGAATATTTTTTTCTTCACATTCTTTTTATTTTATTATTTTCAGATATCGTTCATTTGTCCCATCATTCCCTGCTTTCGCGCGCTGACTTTTATCTTTAAAATTTATCCGAATCCTGTACTGAGTTCTTACATTTACGTCAGGCTAATCCTCTCTTAACCTAATATCCTAGGCATTGACGTTTGAGTTTTTCCATCGCTCTCTTCATAGCCACAAACCCTTTTTACAAACTATTGGATGGTCATTTCGCGCGTTCCTATTCCTACACCAATTTTTTGAGTATAAAACATACTGCATCGTACCGGACCGGCAGAATCTTGCTCTAAATTGGTTGTTAAAATAATACGCTGCTCGAGTGACCCTCATCCTCAACTCAACATTGCATTTCGCAATGTACATAGTTTGTCTATTTAAGTGTATCGTATTCTCTTCAATATCTGTTATCTCTTCGAAGATTAGCATCCTATTTCTGTGATGACAACTTGTATCTCTGCATCATGTAACAGATGACGTCTCTACTAATAAACACATTGATTTTCCTACAACAAGTCTTATTCTTGAACTACTGCTGTGGTGTATTTATGGAGTTATTCTGTGGAATTCCTTCCGTGCTTGACTTTTACAGAATAAATTTCATACTTTTAAGGATGTGACGACTGCGTAAGTTCCATGTCATCAGTGGTGTCTACACCATAATAAAGAAACCGGTAGTCACTAATGACATTCATTCGTACCTGTAATACATCGTAATATACATATGTTTCGTATATCAGCTTAAAAATGTAGGTCTATAACAGTAAACTGAAAAAATTCATAAGACTAGAAATTTTGTTGAAGAAATTAGTTATTTCCATGGCATTTTTCGATATTATGGGATCTTTTACCTGATTATCCCATATAGCACGAAGGCTCCTGAATATTTTCCAAGTCATACCAAATTCCTCCTGCTACCTAAATGACAATTTCAGGACTTTGTGAGGAAGAGCTCTTTAAGATTTACTGTAGAATATGCTCTCAGTAACCTGATCCTACGGAGCAACCTCCCTAGGATGTCGTTCCTGAGAAAATACCTATGAAGTCGTTCCTGAGGAAATACTTAAAAAGTCGTTCCTGAGGAAATGCCTAGGAAATCTCAGTGCTTGTGCCATCTCATTAGTGTTTCTGGAGTACAATACTGAACTGTTTTTTTGTCAAAAATAGTGAATTTGATTTGACCAATCTCAATTAGTTTTATATTACTAATTGTTATTTTTTTAGTACACCAGATAATTCTTATTAACTTTTAATTGCTTTTTATTATTGCAATAGCTTTTAATATTTTAAACTGTAATTTATTATTTAATTATTTTAGCTTAATAATTTAATTAATTTATTCATATTTTAAATAATAATTATTATAATTTGTCTTTAAACATAAAAAACTCCAGGATGCCTTGGAGATGATGGTTTTTTATTGTCAATCTTCCTGAAGATGTCCTGGGTAAGCAAATGTGCTATATGGGGTGTCAATAACAATTCAGTTGCTACTGTATGCAAAACTGTCTGTTATTCAATGCTAAATGCGTTATTGTTTCTATTCGAAATTGACCACAATTAAAGATTTTCTAGATAATCTATTTTTATTATACTAGTTTCATGAATATATCTATATAAAAGCAATTTACCAATGCACTGATCATCAGTTTGGCTATATAAATGCTTTGTTATGTATAAAAAATAACGTAAGTGTAATAAAATATATAAGAATTGAAACTTATGATTTACTTTACTAAACAGGTGCTAAAATACATAAAAGGTTTTTAAAACATAAAAACCGTCAAAAGATGTTAAATGATGTTAAAAACCCAAGAGCTTTCAACTGATATAAAAAAAGCCGTCATCAGGGGAATTTCAGAGGTGTGAATGTTCATGAATGTTCGTTGGTTAAATAGTCGGAGACGAGTCTATTTCAAAGGAGGGAAATAGGGAGAATGTGGAGGGGAATAGACTCGCCTCCGACTATTTAACCAACGAACATTCATGAACATTCACACCTCTGAATTCCCCTGATGACGGCTTTTTTTATATCAGCTGAAAGCTCTTGGGTTTTTAACATCATTTAACATCTTTTGACGGTTTTTATGTTTTAAAAACCTTTTATGTATTTTAACACCTTTATATTAAAATAAACCATAAGTTTCAAGTCTTATATATTTCATTTAATACTCAAAGTGAACATGACGTCCGAGAATTATAGTTAAACTATATTTTTATAATAGTAAATGTAATAATCACGCATTTATCTTCTTTTAGTAATAGAAACATTACAAACATATATTTGCTTCTTATTCTAAAAAAAGTTCTTCACTGTTATTTTATCTACAATTTCTTTCTTGATTAGTAATATAATATAATGTAACAATGGATTGATAATAATTACATAGCATTGAAAAGTATCAATTTTTAAATTATAAATAGTAAATTTACAGCATCGTAAAGTCTAATTCGATTATGGAAAGTTAACCTTATCTGATAAAAATTAGATTTCAAGAAAGATTTTATGCATTTTTCCCTGTCTTCAATTACTATAATTTATCCAGCTTCCAAAATAAAATATTTTTTTTAATAATCTCTGAATGCATTAGAGATAAAATGATATTTTAAAGAATTTAAACTCTTTTAAAAAAAATTTAATTCAGATTAAAAACGTATTTGATATAAAAATAATCTTGTCACCTGCTAAAGTCTCATGTAAAATAAATACTTTTGAAATAGATTGGATACAAGTTATCTATCTGACAGAAAAAAATATGTTTGAAAATGTTCCTGGTTGTTTGTTTTCACTTTATAATAGCAAGAAATGTATTGTTGATAACTTTTAGGTATTGTTCTATGTACAATAAAAACATTGAAAATATTTATAGAGATATTATAGTTTGTAAAAGGAGTTTAAAGAAATATGTCAGCTGTCTTACACGTAGAAGAAAGTAAAGTAAAACCATATTTTTAAGTGAGACAGAACATCTCAGTTTTCACTCGAGTTGAGCAACCTTGTAACATGTAATAATTGAAATAGTTAGCTCTAAACAACAATAAAATAAAATAAAAAAAGAAAAAGAAAAGAGGACAATACAGAATCTCGATAGCAACATTTGTATAGGTTCTGTGTATGAAAATTTATTTTCTAATTTCTTACTTAACTATTTGCTAGTTTTCAAAATTATAAATAGAAACAAATTATTTTTTTATATATATTATTGTGAAAAGCATATTTAGTTTCCATTTTCATGGGATAAAATTGGCTATTGTATATTGGATAAAACTGATACTGGAAAACAATGATTAAAGTGCCGTAAACTGGCAGTAGAAACTACAATGATGAAATTGTTTCAGATTTTGTATAAATTTTAAAGAATTGAACAATTTTCAGGAATTTCGCAAATTATAATGAAGATAAATTTATAAAATTTATAATAACGGGTGTTTCTAAAGTAACTATACAGTTTGTGATTAAACAGATTTTGTTACACAATATGCAATAGTACTGAAACTTATGTCACAATATAACATAGTTTCAATATATTTCAATGTGACCACCTTGCATGTCTACACACAACCCCCAGCGCTTCATTGTAGATAGAAAAACATTCTCAAGCAGAGCTGGTATAATCTCAGCAGCTGCGTGTAGAATCTGTGGCAGTTAAGTGTTCAGTGCTGCGGACCTTCACCTGATAAAACTTAGACTTGTAAAATCCCCAAGCAAAAAAGTCTAAATGAGTCAGGTCAGGAAAGTGGGAGGCCCACATCCTTGGCGAGGCACGACAAATCCCGAACAATAAGTGCAGAATGGGGTGGTGCCCCATCCTGTTGAAGAACAACAGCATCCATAATCCCATCATATATCAACTGGGCTCCCAAAACTGTTCCAACATATCAAGGTACGTGTTTCCAGTATCGGTTTCTTCTCCGAAGCTGAAGTACCCGTAAACTGTTCACGTCGTAATCCATAACCACACAATCACTTTTATTCTATCTGGTTGCCACTACTGCATCACACTTGACTGGTCGTCTGTACATATCCCACAATTCTGCCTGTTCGCATGTGCATTGTCCACAGGTCTGAAATGTAGTTTCACCACTGAACAAGCCGTTTTGCATCAAATTACCATTTTCGACAGCTTCTAGCAGGCCATGACATGTTGTTTATCAGGCTGCATAGTCCACTGTAATTTTTTATTTTCGTTTCAGATTTTTCTTAATTATTGTTACTTTCGGAACCGGTTATAACCGGTTCTGAAATTAAAACTATCATTACATAAAAGAACTGTAACCAAAATCGAAAAAGTAAAAACTAGCAACATAAGAGACTGTCCTCAGCTATCCTATGCAATAAATAAATAAATAAATAAATAAAACTATTAAAATGCGAGCGAGAAATTAAAAAAAATCCTTGTCATAGACATAAAATTAGCTTGATCGTTTCTTCGCATGACTAGTGTAGGCTCTTAAGACAAAGTAAAAGTTAACAGTCACGTGAAGTAGAGAAAGCTTTTCCCATTCACAAAAATAGGAGATATGTTTTTTATGAACGAGAAGATTAGAGCTTAAATTTTCATCACCTATTTTTGACATCGCCTTATATACGGGATTTCGATTTTGGATGATTTTTCTCTGAAAATTCGTATACTCCTCTTTTACACAGGCCTGCTTATACACGGAAATATAAGGTCATTCTGGATTTTATACTTTGTGTACATGTGCCACGAGCTTGTTTTACAACTACCGCTTTGGTGGGATACCTGAGGACAGTTTTAACCATTTTTTAAATAATCGTAAATCTTAGAAACTTCATATATAAATAAATATAATTTCTCCGAAAGAAAAAAAAGTGTAAATACCAGTATAAACTCATTTATGTCTGATTGTTAAAAATTACATTGATATGAGAAGACACATTTATAAGAGATTCCATAGAAATCCATACACGTAGAAATTTATTCTGCAATGATACTTTTTTTATATTATTCTAACTTTTTGGTTGGAATTATTAAATAAATATTTTAAATAAAACTTCATTAGGGGAAGTCACGTGAGTAAACAATCTTAAATCAATGTCTTTATTTATTTTTCATGATTGATTATAGAGGGTGTTTATGTGTGTTGTACGTTTTATATATTTCGTTATCCGGTGTAACCCGTCTTGTTCAATGAGGAATTTTTATGATAATGGCTTTTATCTCTAATGACATGAAAACATGTCAAGTATTAATTGTTTATTCGTGTATTTTGTGTGACACCTTACTTAAGTAAAATAAATTTTATATGAGTTTAAATGTTTATGGAAAGGTGATGTTCCGTTTTAAATTTTAGGATTTAAAATACAATTTTTTACTATCGAGAAGCAGTAAAAAAAAGTAAAAAATGTTCACATGTGCCACCTTCTCCCTCTATTAATAAAAACTGGAAAAGATCATTTTCTAAAAAAATTTCGAAGTATTCAATAAATTGATAATGTTTCTAAATTTAAAACTTTAAAACGATAACGCAAAATTTAACATTTTATTTAGAACTATTATTACGAACTACTTCTATTATTACGTTTTCTACACTTCTTTGTCCACTTGAAAGGAGTACGATATATTGCTCCGCTTGGGTAATTTCGATTTTGTTGAGAGGATTGAAGCAGCAATCTTATTCTTCAGTGAACAATTTATGAAAAGTTGCGCAAACACTTCAAATGCGTAGATTGATTTTCACTTTATATGAAATTATTTGAATACACGAATGTAGACTTTTTCCAGTAATGCAATAATACTATTATCGAAATTTACAATTATGGGTTCAATATCTTTTACGTGGTACATTTATTTTATTTCGAAAATGAAACAGATGTGAATGAACATGTTTCGTTTTACTTTTCAAACAATTATATATTTAACCTTATATCATACATTTTTAGATCAGAAATTTCTGACAATAATGAAAAAATTGGTTTTGGATTAATAATACATTTATACTATTAAAAGTTTTAAGGAAAGTTACTAAATTAAACTTCCCTTTTTAAATAATGTTTTTACGATGAAGTACAATTATATTAAAGAATTGTTTTTTTCTCTTAATTTTTGCCCTTCGTTAAAATAACGAAATAATGAGGTACAGTTGATGTATTTTAATATATTATAAAAAATATTTGGATAATTAATTATGACTATATCATCATTTTTAAATACAAAACGTTGCTTGACTAGATAGGAAAATACAAAGCAACTGATACTATAGATAACTTGCAAATAATAAATGTGTAATGATAGATGGGAAATACTGATTACATAGTGGTGAAAACAATTGATGTTACATAGTGAAGATTTTTTTAATTACTTAAAAGAAGATTGATTTTACACAATACATCATAACCTTTATCTAAATAAACAAAACATGGTTTCATTCTTATAATAGCTTTATATAAATTTAATTCTTAAAAATATTGTTGATACATTCATTATTTTTGTTTCGGAAATTTTTTTAAAATATATACATGTTTTCCAAATGCATGCAAAGACGAATCTTATATTTATATTTGATAGAAAAAAATATGTTTATGTACTGACACAGTGTGCAATACTTCCAACAATTTTGTTTCTATTTTCTATTTTATTAAAAACATTTAAAATCATACATGTGGTTCCCTGTACGGTTTATTATATGTAGTACAAAAATTTTAAATTATGTTTGAGAGTTTTCCAACAAAAAAAGAAATCAATAAAAGCCCAATATTTCTATTTTAAACGTAATACACAACATTTGTAGTTACAATACTCACACCAAATCGTTGAGTTAAAATGAAAACAAAAATATATCATCAATATGCGGCAACACAATTTTGCCCAAACTATAAAAACAAGGCTTGTTTTGACATATTTTTATGGTTCTTTTTGAAACGTGTTAATTTTTGAGTTTTCAATTATTTATTATAACTGTACATCCTTCTTGTATCATATGCACAATAAATATATTACAGGGTTTTAAGTACAAACTCTTGAATTTTAACTGACATAGTTATGATTAGTACAAATATTCATGGCATTCGATATTTATTTTTGTACAGATCCTCTTTTTAGAAATAACTTTTGTAAGACACTTAATTGTATGCAGTAGTGATTTGAATATTTTTAAATTATTGCTATTTACTAGTGCTTTAATCTATAAATGAATTAATAGTAATAAAAAAACACAATTCAAAAATGTTATCCGCTTCAAGGTAGTAAACGAATTTTCAGGTTATAGAAATTCAAAAATATCTTTATTTTTTCAAAGCTTCTTTAGAAATTAAATATAATTTCTGATTATGAAAGATTAATTGTATAGAATATAAATTATAGTTATCTAAATTATAGAATATAACTTACATATTACAAAAATTCTAATAAATGTTTTGCAAGAGAAAATTTGGTTGTGCTATAGTTTATTTTCATGTTATGGGTTAAAAACATGAGTAAATATTTTCAAACCAAGTATAAAAGAGAACTTATTTATATAGTAATCCCCAAACATAAACAAAAGTTTATAATCAGATAACAATTTGAAAGAATATAAATTATGTAAAACTAATAACTATACATACAAAACAAAAACTTATTTTCAAAACTTCTACATATTTTAAATGTTATTATTACATGATAAAATGAACACATATAACATTAATTGATTATTTAACAATAATTAATTATTTTCCTACAACGATAGTGGTACTCGATAGAAACCAAAACCTATTGAGAGTAGGTGTTTAACACATCTAAATAAAAATACGTTAGAAACATGCGCAGATAAGGTATGGGTATGTCTTACAATTCCTGATAGCTCTTTGAAAAAATGCTAAATAATATAAATACTATAAAATTCCTATTTAAATTTTAAGGTCATTCTTAAAAAAAGACCATTCTTAAAGTAAACCAAAATCTAAAGATAATATATAGATATATTTTTTTAATTTAGTTACATTTTTTAAAAGTCATTAAATTATGATTTGTGTCTAAAATCACAAATGAGATCATACTTTAATTTGTTTTGATGGTGACAGTTGTGACATTATTTTAGTGTTAGTAATTTAAAAAAGATTATAGTTTTCTTATTTGAAATATATTTATTAAATTTAGTGAGCGAAAAATGTACTCTAACAACAAAATATTACTCTGACAAATTTTGGGAATCATGATTAAAATAATTTTTCAATCTCAAATAATATGTAATGTTCAAATGTTTATACTACAAAGTAACATGAGGATTATTATTCTTTAGGAAGCTTAATTAAAATAGTATAACAACTTCACTTCCATATAAACAATATAGACAATTTCCTATAGACATAGAATAATTCAGAATGATGCAAAAATTAAAGGCTTAGAATACATTTTGAAGTAATGCAAATAATTGCTTCATACATTATTTTGCATCGTACATTTTTATAAAAACGTATGAAAGCGATAAAGTTAAATTTATGAAAGTATTTTTGTACATTTTTTGAATTCATGTGTACTATGTTTATTTCCTTTTGATTTAAATTACTGGATATTTATGCAAGTGAAAATAAAAGACACGTTGAAAACATAAATTTATAGAAATCTGAATGCAGCGCTGCCAATATTTACGCTTTTTTCTTACCACTAACATGTAATTGAATATTTTTCTTTATCTGGATTTACATAAGGTTCAATTTACTATTAAATTTTAGTGGTAAGAAAAAAGGTGCCAGCAATATAAACGTATATCTCTTTTTTGTTTCATTTATAACATATATACTAGCTGGCTTCGCACGCCAGCGGGCCCCTAATTGTAAAACCTCTAATCTTGAAAAATCTCGAAAAGCTATCGATGTCGAGTCGAATGAGCCATACCCCGTCGTGATCCGGCCCATAAAAACAGAGTTAGGAAAGCGCCCCTAGTGGTGAAATGCGGAAATAAAATCGATAATATCTAGTAAGCTCTATCGGTGTCGAGTCGAATGAGCTATACCCCGTCGTGATCCGTCCCATAGAAAATAGAGATAGGAAAGCGCACCCTGGTGGTGAAACTCGGAACTAAATTCGGTAAGCTCTATCTATGTCGAGTCGAATGAGCCAAACCAGGTCGCGATGGGACCCTTACGAAGGGAGATATTTTGAAAAGAAATAGCAAATTCCTTAGGTTTTTTTTTTGTTATACAAAAATGACCATTATTTAAAAAATTCTAAAACTTTTAAAAATAAATGTTCCTGCGTTGAATCATAAACCGGGAGTTCAACAAACTATATAGAATCTGATATACAAAAAATAGAAAAAAAATATTTTGATATCTTTTGGAGCTTTTGAAAAAAGTAAACAAAGCAAGTATTCGGAGTGCAATCGGCTGCGCTTCAGAATACAAATATCCTAGTAGAATAGAATTTTAACTATGAAAATATAATTATTTCTCAAAATAAATCATATATTCGGAAAGCCCATTCAATTCTGTACGCAAAATGAACAACGATTTTTTAAATAAAATCGTTAATAAATAAGATAATTACGGCGAAAGCAAAGTCACTTATTACACTTTGTTTAATCTGTGCTTGCGCCGAAAAACGCTTATTTCTAGAAACGGGTTTCACAAAAGAATTTTTTTTGAAATTGATAATAGTCGAATTTCTTAAAGTCTACTTTAATGTATGCTCAATGTATGCACTTTTAGCCTCTTATCTCCGAATTTGTGTAATTCGACAAAAAATTGCTGCGGCGGGGGGTATACATTGACAAATTAGAGGAAACACGAAAGTGACGTACGGGAACGATCGGTTTCTAAAGGGTTAATGTACATATTTTTTAAAACTGAAATATATGTTTCAAAGAAGAAGAACGTGTCTATGATCTGGTGTATTTTATTTGTCTCTATTCACATTTTCCGAGTCGATGCGGATTTTTAAACATGGGCCGAAAAACGGAAATTCACGCGAGTGAGTTTCGGAAACCATTTTTTTAGAAGGGTTAAAAAACGAATTTTTCAAAACAGATACCTGATTCTAAAAGGAAAAAGAACGTAAATTAGGCTCGGTATTTTTATTTTTTCGTATCTTGTTTAGAAGCCCAGAATTGAATTTTTAAAAATTGCAGAAATCGCTGAAAAACCGAAAGAGACTTACGAAAAAAACGATTTCGAAAGGGTTAACTGAAATATTTTTTTTAACTAAAGGTTTTATATTAATTTCGAAAGAACGGAAATGTACTTGGGTGTGTTTGTTTGTTTTTTTGTTCTTTCAGAGAGCCGATGCGCGATTTTAAAAATTGCAGAGAATCGGAATTCGCAAAAGTGAGTCTGCGCGCGAATTTTTTTCGAAGGTTTAATATTTGTATTTTTCAAAAACGATCGCATATTTCAAAAGGATAAAGAATGCAGATCTCGTCTGGTATTTTTAGTTTTCTCTGACTCGTTTGGAACCGCCGCTGCGAATTTTTAAATATAGTCGAAATTGCCGAAATCGCGAAACGGTGTACGGAAAATATACGTTTTCGAAGGATTAACTGACGTATTTTTTTTAATAGAAGGTGGCTTTGGAGAGGACAAAGATCGATCTTTTATTTGGTGAAATCCGTTTATCCGAATCTTTCTTAGTCCGGCGGATGCGAGGTTCGGACAAAGGGAGAAAATACAAAACACGAATTCGACGCTTTTTTATTATTTTTTTTGAAAGGGTTAATATCGAAATTTTTTCAAACCGACCGGGTCGTTAGAGACGTAAAAGTACGTTCTTTGAGAATATGTTGACGGTTTTTTCGTATTTCAGTCGGTTCGCCGTCGGCGAGTTTAGACGATCGTAAAACGAAACCGGCAGAAGCGATTTTTCCTTCTTTTTTTTTGCGGAAGATGAGGATTGAGCTCTTCTGGGCATGCGCGGAATACTTTCCACGTGGATTTCTTTCGCAGTAATTAAAACAGTTTTGTTCGTTAATAACTCCCTTAATTAAGGGCCTATTTTTTCGAAACTGCAATTCCTGAAGGCCCGGATTTTTCTGAATTTTTTGACACCAAAAGCGCTTCGATACTCGCTCCGTTCGCAGAGTTTATCCGGATACAGATACACACACAGACACACAGACGTTTACGAACATTAATAATAATGATATACCGGGTGGTTATAAAATAAATATCTCTATTTGGAGCTGTCTGTAGCTTGAAGGAATAACCCGAATGAACCAAAATCGGTACACTTACTATTCAAGAAAGGGGAAGAAGATTGGAACAATAAAAAAATAATTGCAATAATCACTGACAGATGGCGCTATTGGGTGTGAAATGTAATGTGTAATACAAGAACAAAAAATTAAGACGTAAAATTGGATAGCATACCTAATTTGTTGAAAAATGTCACAGTGAATGTGACAACGCTTTCGCATGATGGTGCCGATCATGTTCAGGTTCCACATGGCAATTTTGCTGGATGACACAATCCAGGTGGTTACACTACGTGCTCAACTGCGGAATGTAACGCACCAGGAGTGATGTTTTGCACATGTTGTGATATGTGGTGAAGTAATTGACTTTTGTGACACCTCCACTGTACACTATATTACACATCACATGTCACACTCAAAAGCGACATCTGTCGGCGAAAATTGCAATTAATATTTTTTATTGTTCCTTTCTTCTTCCCCCTTCTCGAAGAGTAAGTTTACCGATTTTGGTTTCATTCCTGTTATTCCTTCAAGCTACAGACAGCTCCAAATAGAGATACTTATTTTATAACCACCCTGTATATATATATACAGGGTGGCTTTCATATATATATATATATATATGTATATATATATATGAAAGAGAATGAAATATTACTGGTTCGTCTGTTATAATAATTGTTGTATCTATATAAAAGTTTCTGACGTAAATAGAACAGCTTTGGACGTTTTGTGATAAATGCAGGGCATCACTTCGATAGAGAATATAGGTTTCATTATAGGTCAGAATGATCTTTCAAAGAAAGCATAACTATGTCAACTAACAATGGGAATGTAATTTGGAAAGGTTTCAAAATATGTTTCATTATTTCTTTGTGTGTGTCTGTGTTTTATCACTTCCGATTGCAGAATAATAATAATAATTATTATTTTGCAAGTATTCTCAGACGAGCGATTTAAACGCTTATTTGTGATACTGAATTTAAGTTTCGCTAGAAAAAAAACGGCAAATCTGTTAAAAAATATAATATTTCATTTTTAAACTTTACAGATGTAATAATATTAAATTAAAGTAATATGTTTTCAATTTCCATTTATCAGAATTTCTTCTTAACGAGTATTTTGTACTTATAAACTAACGTTATTTTATTTATGTTTATCTATGTATTGCTCATCATTTGTATTTTAAAAATTTGCACTTTCATAACATCTACTTTCAAGTTCATTTAGTGGATTATTTACCAGTATTGATTTTGATTTGACTTATTTAACTATTTTATTTGACTTATTTATCTATTCTATCGTATTTACCTATCATTTACCTGGGTTTGAAAAAAACCACGGAACATTCCGAACGATTAGGCTGAAGATCGGTTCGAACTCAGCACCTATCGTCTACCAGTTTTTAGAGAAGAACTTCTCAACGCTTGATGAGCAGAAGCGGGTGGAATTTGATAAATATCGTATTTGAAATTTAAACTATATTTATATTAACAAAAATATATAACAATAAATAACTATATATATATTTATAACAAGGATGCTTGCATTTATTCAAAATAATCGGTTGAAAACAGCATATTTGAAGCAATAACATACTCTAATTTTCTTCATAAACAATATTTATTCATTTGCTTTTATCGTCAAAATTAACGCGACAAGTGCAGGTAAAGTGTTGTCGTAACCACAAACCATTCATTCTCCAACGATTATTAAATTATGCTATTTATTTAAGCAAATACTACGATCCCATTTACTGCAATTTTACGCTAATTATACGTTAGTCTGTGAAGTGAGTCTGACTGCTGTAACGAGAATAACATTACTAGGGAATGATCATAGTGCAATGAGGTTTAAAGAAAAAAAATAAACAATTTCAATTGGTTTTCGTTATAATATGTAAATTTACAATTATATATAGTTAAATTCGTAAATTAGTTGTAATGTAAACTGAAATAGGAAAATGTTTTCCAGGCATTTTATTTTGTGTTCTTTTTTTTATTAATTCTACAATTTTTAAGCTTTTAGCGCGTTTTTTTTTTTTTTTTTTTTTTTTTTTTTTTTTTTTTTTTTTTTAATAAAATAAATTATTTATGTTCGAGATTTTTCTTAAAAATTAATAAGATTTTACATGTATATATTGCTGATATATTATACGCATTTTATTTCCTGTCATTTGTGTAGTAAAATAAAATAAGTTGAAACTGGTGTGAAACAATAATAACTAAAATATCTTCTTAAAGCACCATCAAAATTTTTAAAAATGCACTATTTTTGTATGCGCATAATGCGCATATAATGCGCATATTATATATAATGCGCATTTTTATTTGTGTAGTATTCAGACAAAAATTTGTTAAATTTTGCAATGAGTCATAATTCCAATTCAACAACAAATGCTCTTAGAATGAATTAAAAATGTGTTGAAAGTTGTTAACAAAACAACTTTGCAAACTTTATAACCTTTACCTTGAAACGTTCCTTTTTAACCCTTTACCTGACCAACCTTTTTGCATTTACCTTTTTGGTATATATCTTGTTATTAACGTGATGAATGATTGCTATTTCTCCATTTTGTTGAATAATATTGTTAAAAATAATGAGACAAAAAGATCGTAGAATATTTTATTAGGTTTTATTTATATTACGATGTAGATGTGTAGAATTCTAGAATTAGGTGTAGTTCTAGATATGCCTGTAAAAGTGAATCGGAAAAATCCACAAAATTTTTTTTTCGTCGCTACACAGCGGAAAAAGAGAAATTGGAGAAACAAAAGAAAATATAAAATAACTAAGACATTTAATTATATCTTCCGATTATAGATGTGCAATAAATTTTATGAAAATGGGCAAACATCGATTATTTTATATTATTTTTTATGATCATTAAACTTTAATAAGCATAGATCAAATACTTTGTGCGAATTTTAATTCATAAAACAAAACCAATAACAACGTTGTAACGTACAAATATGAAAAATGGGCACAAAACACCGCATATCGAGGGGTCCTTTGAACCATTTTTATCTTTTTTTTCCTTCGCACTAAGGAAGGGGATCGAGGAATCCTTGAAACGGCCGTATGCGGTTTTTTGTGCCAATTTTTCATATTTGTGCGTTACAACGTTGTTGGTTTTGGTTTATGAATCATTAAACTGTAAATGGTGACTACACTTCCCTGGTCTCGCTGGACATATAGGGAACCTTCGACAACATAGAATGGAGGGACATACTTATACAATTACGGGCGCTGGGCTGCCCGAGGTACCTGGCTGGGGTCGTCAAGTCTTATCTATCTGAAAGAAGTGTCCTCATTAATTGGGGTGCAGGCTACATTCCGCATAAGCTGGAGAGGGGATGACCCCAAGGCTCTTGTCTTAGACCTCTACTCTGGCTACTAATCGCAAACATTTTTCTTTTAGAGCTGGAACGTCAGGGCATAATCGCATATGCTTTTTCTAATGACTTCAGCCCGGTTCTCTCGGGACGCACGCGTCTGGACCTAGAAACTGCGGCGGCTCGAGCACTAGCAGCATTCTGCCAACTACTAAATACACACCACTTACACCTATCACCTGGAAAATCAGAGGTCCTTACATTCGCCAAGCCACGCAAGTTGGAGCGTGAACCAACAATGCGGATTAACGGAACTAGCTTGCACCACGTAGCACATATGAAAATCTTAGGCGTCACTATAGATAAATATCAAACCTGGACAGCACACCTCAACCAACTTAAACTCAAATTAGTCAAACACCACCACAGTGCATCAAGACTTAGGGGGAAATCTTGGGGGATCAATAATAACATACTAAAAATATGGTACAATACAATTATAGAAAAGATTATTCTTTATGGGGCTGGAATTTGGGGAGGTAAACTAACAAAAACAAACAAACAAAAATTAACATCAATTCAAAGACCATTCCTACTACAACTGTCGTGTAGTTATAAAACCATAGCAACCGATGCAGTAAATGTAATTACAGGTATACCACCCATCACCTTAACATTAGAATATGAATACAAAAAGAGCAGAATCCTACACCTTTCACACAGTCAAACAGTAGAACAGCATTTTGCATCCAAAAGCATCGAACGAATAGTCCATGGTTGGCAATTATATCCAGCAGAAGAAACATCACACCTCCAAGTAAATACAGATCATAACACGTACACACCATCCACATTGCCAACAATTTTTACTGATGGCTCTCGAACAACAACCGGCGTGGCATCAGCTTACTGTGTCACGGAAGGTGTGTCGATCATCCACCAGTGGGCTGTGTTGCAGATTGGACGACAACAACACAGTATATCAAGCCGAGCTATATGCCATCCTCCAAGCACTCGAATGGATCCATGCACAAACAGACACGACCCTGTACTGGATATATAGTGACAGTCTGTCTAGTCTGCAAGCAGTTAATTCCCACAGGACCAAACACCCACTAGTTCTTGATATAAAGAAAAGGCTATTAAATATCATAAGCCGCGCACGAATTGGTCATGTGTCCGCACACAAGGGCATATTTGGCAACGAGTTGGCTGACACTCTAGCAAAAGAAGCCACAAAAAACCCAACATTGATCACCACCTTCCACTCCCGCATAGCTACATCAAACGTACACTAAAAAAAATATTTTAAAAGACTGGCAAGTACATTGGACCACCTCAACCAAAGGCCGACATACTCATACGCTAATCCCCATAGTCTCCTACACACTATTTTACCTCACCCCTGACATTACAGCTTTTCTTACTGGTCATGGACCCTTCCGCCAGTACCTACACAGATTCAAATGTGCATCTTAAGACCAATGCGAGATGCGGTGAACAGGGTACAGCGTTTCACCTATATTTCCACTGCACACTGACAAGCCAATGGCATCTCAGGTGCACTCAAAACCCTCCAAAAAATTGGCTCGCTAATATCCTAACTCACCCACTTCTAAAGAGGAAACTAAAAAGCATTTTTGACTACTTAACTTACCTCTCAAATTTAACTTAGGGAGTCCGTCTGTCGGATCACAATTCTTCAATCCTTTGCCCCTGTAGTTTCCACCACCTACTGATGCCGCTCACTGCCCAGTGTCGCGTGGGAAAATCTGTTTTCCGGCAGTGATGGACCACTCCTGTAAAAGCCTTAATCAGTTCCTGTCACTTGCTCGTATTGGAGCCCTCCTGGCAGGGTCGCCTGTATTATATTTCTTTCTTATGTTTATGTTTTGCCGCTCATTGTCGCGTTATCCGACGGCATCAGCTGCGGCTGAACACTGTAACTTTTTTAAAGACCTTAATAAAGGGACCGGGAAGGATACTATGCTCTACAGACTTAGTTTCCTTGTCTGAGCAGTCCCTATTATGCAATCAAATCAAATCAAATCAAGATTCGAACGCTATGCTCCAGTTCTTAAGCACTGAAATCATTGATAATAACATTTAAAAAAAGTTCAGAATAAGACAATGCTGGCCTATCTCGCATTAGCGGCGTAATTGTACAAAATGTTAAGAAGTAAAGTTGTGCTCTGTGGTTTCCCTTTCCTCCCCTATTCGTTGCACTGCCCTGTTGAAAGTCAGCAGATCATTTGATGTGGTTTATGATAACCGCATCTAAGAAAAGAATCACAAAATAAGTATTTGAATGCCCCGAATTTTATATTTTTAAATACTTTAACCCTTTGAATACTGAAATTTAAAAACGCAATAGCATTCAAAATATGACAAACGCTTGAACACTGAAATGTGCTGCAAGATAGATTTTTAACCCCCTTCTTCTGCTGCCTTTTGTCCGAAACGCAATAAGAAGGCAGCTATTATCGAAAATGGAATCTTTCTACGATCACTGGTACACACTTTGATTGCAATAATCCCCTACTCTGCGACAATAGTTGGATATTTCCGAATGGGAGAAAACATCGTTATCTTAGGCCCTCGGGCGGTCTGGTAGTACTTTGTTTGGTCGGTAGTATTGGGCGGTTTAGTAGCAAAAGGGTTAAATAAACTTATCGCGCGTAAAAAATTGAAACTAAAGAATTGAAATTTTAATGAAACGAGTGTTATGTTGTTAAAAATAACGGTAAAACAAAAATTACAATTATTTTAACTCTGATAATGAAATACGAAAAAAAAATTTATAAGCATTATATGGAGCTCAGCAGGAAGTGATATTATATAAATTTAATGTACCCTACGAGAATTCTACAATACATTTCTGAATTTAATAATTCTTCTGATTTCAATACTTTATAATATGGGCCCAAAAGTTCAACAACATATTTAGATTTGTATTTACACTATTCAAGTGAATTCCATTATTTCAATTCCTACATTCACTTTGTCCACTTGAAATAAGAACGAAACACTTCTTCGCTTTTATACTATCGATTTTGTTGAGAGGGTTGAATGAGCAATCTTATTCTTTACACAGCAATTTGTGAAACATTTTGCAAATATTTTGAAAACGTAGGATGCATTTCCATTTAACGGACTTTATTTGAACCAATGAACTCAGATGCGTTTCAGAAATGCATAAATATTGTCATCAAAAACTTATGAATAAATATTCAAAGTTAATTGAGAGTAACAATTATTTATTTAGGAGCTAAAGAAGTTTTGAAAGAATTTATTTTGTTTTACGTTTGAATCAATTACATATTAACATTTATATTTAAATTTTATAAGAAAAATTTCTTTCCGAAAATGGGATTTTTTTCATTTAAAAGATGTTTACGCTATACTTTAGTAATAGTAAAGATAGAAAATACTTATTTCATTCGTTAATTTTTTAAGATGTTCATATTGAAATGCGAATTTTTCCACGCATGAAGACGGGATTCAATGTTGTTTCTAGAAAATATATAATTTGTTTCTACAAAAGACCAGCAAGAGCGCAGTTTTTTTTTAATTTGTTTTAAAACTGACAGTCTTGCTGTTTCTTGATTAGTGGCACGCACAATAAAATGTTTTATTTTAGACGAACGATCCCGACAATTTCCAATTATAAAATAATTTAACTTATAATTATATTGCATGACAAACTAGAAATGTCTTGCAACAGCGATTAAAAGAAAGCAAACAAGAAAACTAAACAAAAAATAAAATTTTAGGAATCCTCTATACTTTTGCAATGTAGTAGCTTGCAAATGCCCCATTATTGCTGGTTGTACACAACCGGTTATTTGTATAGATGTGGACATTGGTTGATGTGTGTCATTGAGTGTGCTAGAAATTTTGGTTAAAACAATGTTCAGAATACCTATTTCTCAGCTGAAATTTGTTTAATTACAAGGGAATGTCGGGAAATTCGAATGAATTGACTCAAAAGGAACAAACAGTCTGATCTAAAAGTTCTGAAGGAAATTTAGTAACCTCAATTTAACTACACATGACGTTTTGAAGCCTCACTGTCATAGTGAACAGAAACTCAAAACTCATGACAGATTTATTTTTAATGGGGACTTGTTATTCAGTTCCTGTTGTTTGGCAAGATGAGCGTGAAACTAAAATCTACTGTGTCAGTCAGCTATACATTTGACCTTCTTTTTCTTCTTGTCTATAACTTGATATAAATCAAAAGCCGTGTTTAGACCAATATCTTACAAAACACTTTATTTCTTCATTTATTCGCGGTAGTCAAAAATATCATACTGATCAAAACTATAATCTGTCAAAAATATCATAACGATCGCTATAAAATGTAGAAATTTTAACGTTCGAGGTAACTTGATGGCTTGTTTTAAAATCTTTGTTGATCTTAATCTGCATCAGAAAAAACACATTTACCATTAATTTTGATTACTTTAATAACTGGGCGTGAGTATGCAGGCTTTGAAGCATCTAGCACAGTTAATTTGAGGATACGAATTTTCCTTCCAGACCTTTTAGGTAGTATCTTTTTAGTTTTTCTGCAGAATCTATTTCTGCGAATTATGGTAGTAAGTAAACAAACTTCAGCTCATGAAAGCATCATGTTCAGATATGCATAGTCAAAATTTATATTGATGCCATATAAATAGAAATCCAGTATTTTCTACACACAATAACAATGGAGCAATTACAGGGTGGTACGTTAAAAAGTAAAAAGTAAAATATTTTCACCATTTTTATTGTTTGTTAGACGCTTTATCCCAGATATATTGCTTTCATTGTAAAATTCTTTAATCGGAAAAGTTTGAAATGGAACCTTTTTAAAATAGAACTTTGAATTTGTGAATATTACTAATAATTTGATTTTTTAATTAAATTGATTTTTTTTGCTGTTATAATCCAGAGAAATTCATGAAACTGGACCGCATCACATCTTCATGATTGATAAGCTCAGTTAATTTAAGATCTATTGGAACATAAAATACAATCAAATACAGTGACCTCTCACTGATACGCGATACACGATAATAATTTTTCGGCACCAGTTTCCTTTTAAAGTAATTTTCTCCTGTTTTAATAGAAGAATTTATAAATCAAAATTTACTGTTTTAAAATAGTGGTACAAAAAGTAATTACTGAACATGGTGTATAAGTGAGAGGTCACTGTACCTGAATGTAAATGAACTGCTACTGCCAACAGCCGTGATAAATAGGGGATTGAAAGAAAAAGTCACAAACAATGTACAATCACGAAATTAATTACTCAATATTTTGTATAAATTTGCTGCTGGTGTGCGTTCTCAAGACAGTTTATAATGCAAATGATTTTTTTTTCTTCTCAATGATATCAAGCTTATAGTTTAGAGCTATAGTGTTCAGATCATATAAAGTTTAATAACAATACAAAATAACATAAAATAGTAGTTTTCATCAAATACAAAGATAATTCAAGATCGGAAGATATCACTATATTTTTAATTTTTCATATTTTTTTGTTTGTTTTTCCAATTCGCACATTTTCCGGCGTTACAGCGATGAAAAAAAAATACATTTAATTTTTTCGCCCCATCCTAATGTTTGAGTGGATGTGTAGATATTTAGAAAGCAAAATGTTTAGAAAGATATTTATAGATATAGATGGTGTGGGTATTTTTAACTGTAGATGTTTAGATGTATCTACAGATATTGAGTTGAGTAAATTTGTAGATGTAGATATATAGGTAAGAAGAATTCAGATAGTGTAGGTGTACATGTAGATAAAGTAGTGTGTACATGTAGTAATAGACTCGAAGTTTTGGATTTATAAATGAAAATGTAATTTATAGGTGTAGGTGCAGATTTGTAAACTTTTCGATGTAGAGATGTATAATCAGTCTGATTATTGTGGGACAAATTTCCATCACTTTTTCTAAATACTAATCGTCGCTTTTTAAGAACAGGATTTCTATTCTAAATGTAGTAAAACTTGCGTTTCGGAGAAAGTGGTGGAAATTTCCCCCTGCGTAATGAGACTGTAAACCGATATATAGATATAGATATAACGATTTACAGGAATAAAATATGTAGATATTAGGTGTGATACTATAATTGTTGTAGTACATTAGGATGTAGATGTACAGATGTTTTTATTTTACAGCATAAATGTTAAATAATTCATATATTTATTAATTCATATAATTGCCTATTGTTTAAAATAAAAAGTCTAAAGTATTTAATTATTTTTTAATTAGTCACTTATTATAAGTTATTTAATTATTTTTTAATAATAAATACAGTTCAAAGAATATAATTTGCAGTTACAAAAAATTCTTTAATAAAAATATTTATCTGTAATATGTAAAATATGGACTTTGGATGGTGTTGTTTCTTTTGCTGCCAGATTGTAAAAACAAATTATCATATTTGATCTTTTATTAGTGTCAAACATAAAAAATAACAATCCTAACACTACACTATTTCCCATGTCATTTATTAAATAAATTGCTCCTGTTGGAGAGATTTAAAATTTAAATTATAAAATTTACAAGGCGTTACTAGAACCTATAATTATTCTCTCCTCCTGACAAAAACACACCAACTATATTAGCGGCAATTTGATGGCAAGGGTGATCGTGCAACCTGGGATAGATTTTTTTGTATTAAATTAAAAGTTTGAACCGCGTTGTGTCATTTCGAAGTATCTCATCCTTATGGTTGGCCATCAAACCCGCTGTAAATTCCTGCTTAAAGTAGTAATTTAAAGTACACATATGTTAATCTAGATAAACATCACACCATAAATGAGACTAAAGTCTAAATTAAGAGTAAAATAAAAAAGTTTTATTTACAAAAGACATATATAAAACATAAAATAAAGAGTAAAATAATTAAAAAAAGGAATATACATTATATTTACGAGATCTGTATGACAATGCAGTATATTTATTAGTTTTAATAAATTATTAAGTTATTATTTTAATTATTTAAATTTAAGTATGATACCACATTTTATAACATTGTACTCTAATAAGTTTATGATAAGAATTTAAGTTTTCCGAGCATCCTCGATCCTGGGATGGTAAGAGAAACACTATCTTTTAAGCTTTAATCATTTAATATAGAAAAATTTTTACTGTGACTGAGTAGATAATGAAAGGTACCTGGTTCTTCTAAGAGCATGGCAGATGTCGGTAGCGTGCATCACATGTGAATTCTTGTATCCAGGGAACAATTAAAACTAACTATCATTAAATGAATTATGACGGTAAGCTGTTTACATAGTGCAGCCTATAGAGAAAAAGTGAACTTTCATTGCAGCAGCAATGTTACTAAAAAGGATGTTTTCCTCTTAAAGTTATTGATAGAAGTGAGTTTTAGTTCTAACAAAATTTTTTGTTCTGAGATATTTTTTTTACCCCCCCCCCCAGAGGGGCGTAAAAGTCTTCACCTCCTCCTTTGTGGCTCTGGATCCAATGGTGTTGCTAGGTGCCGACTTCCATGCCCTCCTGAAGCTTTTCCACTGGTCGCCGCGTACATCTGATCACCTCAACGCTTCTCATTCGATCTAGCCATATTCCGCATTTCAGAAGCTCCTACGTAACTACCCTTCTCCTCGTTTCCAGGGATCGCCGGTTCGATGTTTATCTTTGCAAATTTTATGGCCCTCTAGATTGTCCATCATAAATTGTTCCTTGTCCACACAATTGCTGCAATGTCAAATCCGGCGCCGGGTCTGTGTTTCGCCATGCGTAAACAAGGCCACCCATATTGCTGACGCTGTTTCGCTTAGTTTATCGTGGGAACGGAAATATGTTATGCGGGATATACCAATATTTTAGGTTCTATCCATCAGCTCCAAAATACACTCTTTTAAAATTCATGCATAAAGGACTATTGTCATTTTCATACATGACTCGAGATTTTGTATAATAAGTATGATTATTTATATGCAGTTATTCATACAATAATTTCTAGAGTTTGCATTTAATAAACATAAAGTGGATTACATGGACAAAGGTGTTAAATAATTTTTTGCTTTATATTGAATATACAAAAAAATTCTGGTAGTTTATAGTCCTTTTCTATCAATAAATCTATACAAATAAAAGAAAGTACCTCTCTTTTTCTCTGTCTGTGTGTGTTTGTGTCTGTGATGGCTAGAGAAATATACCGCATATTATTGTCTAAAAAGTTGAGTGAGGATAGTACAAGACATCTACACATGAACCTGAGGCTCAGAGTTTTAGTTTTTACAATTAGCTGAGATATTACTTTAAAACCCATAAAAAAGCGATTTTTTTCTTTTTGCAAATCAACGGAGGTGCGTGCGAGCATGCTCAGTTCTTTTTTACCCAAGCTAGTAGAAGAAAAGAACGTGATGCTGATTTTCTTTCGTACTTTGTGTTAACGCACTATGGCCGAACCATTTAGGATACGGAAAAATAAAGATATATTCTTATATTTCGTACTTTTATATCTTAAATGCCGCAATCAGTTCGAACAAATTCTGTTAATTATATGCTTTGATTCTTTTTAAAGTGTCGTTTTTGCATTTGTCTTTTCCGCCCTTTCAGCAACGCTCCTATAGAGCTCAATTTCAGAGATATCGATTCACAAAAATACCAATTTAAAGCTATAACTTTTTTTTGAAGGTACAATCTATTTTGAAAAATTCGAATTTTAACCATTTCAAAAATAAACAACTGCAGCTCACTTAACGCCTCCGGTAGATGATGTTTTTTCTACGCTAAAAGTAACTAAACGTTGGTGTTTCATCCTAATATATTTAGAGCATTTTGCAATACCGGATTTACATCACCTGTAAAAAATTTGGAAAAGTTTAGACAAATAGAAATATTTTGAAAAAATATAAAATTTTAGAAATTTTTGATAAAAACGGAAAGGTTACTTCGCTCACCTTAGGGTCATGCATTTCACGAGTAAATATGTATAATTTTTTACAAAATCTTATAGTAGGATTCGATACAGTTACATTTATAACGGATTTAAATTTCAGAGAGTTCGGACGATAAGATATATTTTTTTCTATTATGTTGAAAATTCCGACGCGAAAAAAAGAAGGCAGAAGAAAACATATTTTTTATAACTAAATATGAATATTTCGTCCCTAAATTTTTACACACCGTTATATTTATAACCGACAAAAATTTCAAAGGGTTTGAAAAATAAGAACTTTCTTTCAAACAATGAAACGACTCTACATAAGAATGTCTTTTTACGAGCGTCTTTACCACTAAATATAAGTATTGTTTCGTGAATTTTTCATTTAAAAATATAAATTCATACAAAATTGGGTTAAAGATGTAAAATTACATAAATTTCAGATTTATTATCATGGAACTGGGCAACACCACTATATATAAAAATAATCTTTAAAATAGCAGGTCAGATGGTATCAAATAAAAATCGCTCAGAAGAGTAACAAAAGTTCCTATGATTTAAGTTATAAATGAAGGATATTCTACACTGTAACTGACATTGTTTTCTGATTTTCGTATAAAATTCTTTAGCTCTACCTGGCTGTAGGCTAACTTTTTGGCTATAATAGACAATAATTACTGAAATCTGGTTTCACTTTTTTAAACGCTGAAGTTCCGTTACAGTAATCTGGAAGTGCTGCAAAATATTTCATAATCCTTGCTTAATGCATACTCTTTCTTTATAGTTGTTAGTTAACATGTTTTACACCCAAGCCTTTCAAATAGAAGACATATGTTGAGACAGGAATTTAAAGTATCATGGACATTAGTTATTTCTTTGTCTCGTGCCTTTATTTTTCGACCTATGAAATGTTGTCCTATTTCGTTTCGAGGATCAAGCTTCAACTCTCTTTCGTACTTTTACATCTTAACCCATTTTAGTCCAAGCATAAAATTTTTATAAAATGTGGTATTATTTACATTGCAATTTGCTTAAATTACATTCATTAAGACACCAAAAAAGTTTCGTGCATGAAAAATAATATTTTATTTAATTTGGCGTTACCATTATTAATTTACCATTTAATAATTTACCATTAAATTTAAATTAAAAAAATATATTATGGCATTTGTTTTATTTTTATTTTATTTACAGAACTTGCAACTTTACTCCATTATAAAAACATATGATTAATCTCAAGTGGAATAATTATACATTTTCAAAAAGTCGAGTTTGTCAATAACCGTTTCAAGTAAAAAACCAGCGTATTTTGAAAATTTCTCAACAGAAAGTGATTACTCCAATTGAATTACTAATATTTTATAGATGTCTCCAGTACCCTTAGAAATATCAGAAAAATAAAATTAGGTAAAAATATACGTCACAGTGTTAATAAAAATATATTTATTGAAATGGTGCGTTTGCTCAACTTTGGCCGAAAATGGGTTAAATGCCTTAATCAGTTCGAACAAATTCTGTTATTTATATACTTTGATTCTTTTTAAAGTGTCGTTTTTGCATATGTCTTTATTTATATAATACTAGTTCCATAGAACTAGTATACCATAACTAGTTCAGTTATGCCTAATGTAAGAAATACTACACATGAAAGAAGAATATTACATTCTATATTTATAACTCTTGAGATAGAATTAATGTTAAATTAATGCACGCTCTTGTCGTCGCCAAAATCTATAACATTAAATAAATCCTGAAAACATATTTTTTTTTTTAAGTGTCTTATATGAATTCGATATTTGATTCAAAAATATGAAACTGACATTTTTCTAAATAGAATTTTGTCTGCATTTCATATGTGATTTTTTCTTCTGGAAACACAGAAGGGAAAATATTGATATCATAGCTTAGATAAACTTATTTTAAATTCAGTTTGAATTGTCAAAGAATGCGTAGGAAATCAATAAAAATGAATTCCAGCATAAAACGTTCGGTTCCGATTTAGTAACTTATATAATGGACTATTTATACCAACAAAATATTGAAAAATGATTTGTTTTGCCATGTATTTATTTGACAATATTTACAGTTAAAAATATTTGTTTATCTTTCAGCAAAAGGTAAAAAAAAAAATGTACGAATTATTTAATTTAAAAAATCAAAGTAATTTGCATAATTAATGTTTCAGAACATTTATGAAACACGTATAACTAAATTCCAGATAAGATACACTTCACATTAAAAACTTTTTTAATATAAAAGTATTTTTATGACAACATAAGTTTTACTTACACTCAAAAAAAGCCATATTGTTGGAATCTTTTTTAACTTCATTCATACTTTATTGCTATTAATTCTCAATACCTTCATATAAAGTTAAACAATTTTTACAGTAATTATTCTAAAACATTTACTGGTATCTTGTCTATCAAATGTTGAGATTGTGTTAAATTTAAAAACTTCTTGAAACAGTTTTGAAACATCTATTAGCCTATATTTAGAAAAAACAATATTAAAAAAATCAAAAATGTCGCACCGGTCTCAGAAAGTTATAATTATAACAAAATAGTTTTGTAGTATAAAAGTAAATCTGGATATTATTCCGTTTATTATTTTATAACTATACCCATGTCATTATTCATTGAAGTGTCACATATGTTTAACTTTGTCACATCATACAAATAATTCAACAGAATTCTATAGCGTTTAGTCAGTCATGGGTCACTTTATAATGCACTTGGGATATTTCGGAGCGTTATGATTTACCTTAATCTTCCAGGAATCACCCTACTTACGACCCGCCCGCCGTTAAGCTTGTATCAAATTGGTCGCAAGGGAAGAAGTATATATCCACTACACAGCCAAGCTCCAGACCAAAAGCCCAGAGCTAGAAGGTAGCGGATTGGAAAGAAGACCTTCGGATCCCCGCATGGATCCCGAGAGAACATACGAGGTTAAGTGTTCGGTTTCCCTGCCGTCAGCGAAAATTTATTATGTCATATATTTTGTTACATTTAAATGCACTTTTTGAATGCTATAATTGAACATAGTAGGGTATATAAATAAAATTACATAATGTTAAATATAATTTAATTTTTTTTATAAGTATATGCTATTAAAAGTTAAAATTATTTACAAAATTTACAGTATGATTCACACTACAGTTAATATAATACATAATATTAAACGTCATAAGTGCAAATAACAGAGGAAAATAGAAACACTTCTATTTTAGTGCTGACATTATACTCATAATTTTTATATAATATACAAACAAATTTTTTAATTGCTATATAGATTCTAACATTATAGATAATTTCATATTTACAACTATTATTTATTGTGTTACTAAATGAAAACTGGTAAACTAAAATTGTATATTACTGTTTAAATTATAAAAATACTAATACACTATACTAGACTTTTACAGACAAAGAAAAAATAAATATATACATAGTTAACTTTATATCCAGAAATTCAGTATAACTTACTTTTTGGGTGCGAACATTTTGCTAAAGATAATGAGGATATATTTTGTTTGCTTTATAATTACATATTTACAACTGTATAAAAAATGTACTATTTGAATCCCAAAATTTCGCAGTAAAAAGTAAATTTATGCACTATATATAACAACTTGAGTGCTATTGCAAATTACATAGATAAGTAGCAACTTTGCTATTTGGGCGCTAGCAGTATACATTAAGATTTCAAACAACATAGAAAGAATAAAATTATTGATATTTGGGTGCTAACAATAAAATTATTTTCTTTATATAAACTACGATTTTTAATACGTAAATAATAAAAATATTTAGAATGCATATACACTATAACTCCACGAGTTCAAATGGTAGAAAGAATATAGAAACATTGCTATGTGGGTACTATTATTATTGATCATGAATGCAAATAATTTAGGGAAATAAAAATATTGCTTTTTAGATGCCAAATTTAAGAATAATTTCATATTTACAGCTATATAACTATTTGAATGCAAATATTATTTACGATACTCCAATATAACTTGTTGCTTCAATTCGTTGTTGATATTTTGGAGAATACTACTTTTACTAACGAGACACTAACTGGGTTATAACTAGAATATTACACTTATAAAGATCCTTGAATAGAAATTTATATAGAGTCCTCACCATACTATAAAATTCTAAATTTATTTTTGTTTAAAAGAAAAGTTTTTGTTTAAAACATTGTAATTGTCTTTAAGATGAATAAAGTTTTTAAGATCAAACAGTGTTCTTTGTAAATTTAACCGGAGAGTTATATTTCTATTAAAATGGAATTGATACCGGAGCAAAGAACTGTGTCCGAATATATAATGAATGGCATTTCCTATGTTCTTGCCACATGGGCAGATTGGTGTTTGCCGTTTTCCTATTTTATGAAGAAATTCAGGGAAGCTGCAATGAGTACTGAGATAAGAAGGAAGAGTTGGTTCTTTGCAGATACACAGAGTGTCTCATTTATTTTGCAACCCCAAAAAAAGTACGATGTACAAACATTAATTTTTATCTTATAAAAATCCTTAAATGACTACAAAAAGTGTTGGAAGTAACCACCGTCTTCATCTTTACATATCTGGGCCCATTTGAGGAGGTTTCCGGACACATTCTGTAATGTGTTTGGTGTGATAGCGTTTATCTCTTCCCTAATGTGAGTTTTCAGTTCAGTAATCGAGGATACCGGTTCACGGAAAACGCGATTTTTCAAGTAGCCCACACAAGAAGAAATCGGCCGGTGACATGTCTGGACTGCGTGGAGGCCATAGTCCATTTGTAATTAGCCGATCACCAAAAAATGCGTGGAGAAATGGCAAAGTGTCGTTGGCCGAGTGTCAAGGCGCGGTATGCAGTGGTTCGGTAAACGTTTGTTTCTAAAGCTAATTTCCTTACTGACGTGGCCGGTTTCTCTTTGATTTTCGCCTCGATTTCCTTCATTTTGTGGTCAGTTAAGACAAACGACAGAAGGTTCTTTCTTTTCGGTTCCACAGTCCATTCTGTTTGAAAATGGTGCACGATTTGCTTAATTGTGCTTTTATGTTGCACCACCGAGTCTGGAAACTTGTTTTTATATCTTTCCTTGCTGTTTTGTACGAAGATGTTCGAAAATTATGTTCAATAATAAACGCGCGTTTTTCTGCACATAGCACCATGTCTCAAAACTACCTTTCACTTTGTTCTCCTTAGCACTGAAGTGTCTCGTGCGGTTTTCTAGCGTGTTGGTAGTATTGCTCGCACGCCCCTCCACACCGCAACCCGCGCTAACGGTGTGCACGTGCACTCATGTCGTTTAGTTGCTTCGCGTTTACGCGGGTTGCAAAATAAATGAGACACTCTGTATTGTATACTGACATTATTGATAATTTTATAGGTATCTCTACCTTTTGTTGAGAAGGACCAGTCTGTTTGCCAGTCAGTGATGATCTTGTTCTTGAAAAATCTTTTCGCGATTGAAAGAGGAAATTTTAGATACATTTTTTCATCATAGGTATTTTCTAAAATAGCATTCTTCACTAGTGAATCAGCACGTCCGTTTCCTGTATTGCCAGCATGCGATTTAGTCCATGTAATTACTATTGTTTTTTCTGGAATTGTAAGAAGTATTTCATATATATTTTTTTCTATTTCGTTTCTTGAGATAACTATTCGAAGAGTGGCTATTGATGAAAGCTGTCTGCAGTTATTAAAATTTTTTGAAAATCTGTCTTCTGTATCCAAATTATGGCTTTATATATTGCTTAAAGTTCTGCTTGAAATATTTAATTATTATTATGGAGTCGACTTCCTTGATCCAGGATACGAACTTGTTTTATGAAGACCGTAAGTGCACTAGTTACACCTTCTGACATCACTGATCCATCCGTAAAAATGTCTGATTCAAAATCTTGTAATATTGCTTGGGATCTATTGTCTATTACTTGGAGGTTCCATATTTGGTAATATTGTGGGAAGTTATAAGTTTTTTCTATTGGCATAATGCTTCTAGCTCTAATAATTGAAATCTCTATTTCCTGTTTTTACTTGGTAAAGATGGTAATCGTTTAGCGTTTTTATAGTAATAAGTAGAATTCCCGTCAATATATATAGATTTTAATGAGAAGTATTTTCTATATGTACGAATAATATTCAGGAGAGCTATTCGTTGTTTCAATCGTAATACTCTTAAACCATGTGAATTTAAACGGGGAAACCAGACCTCGTATGCATTCCAGAAGTGAAGGAAAATTGTACCAAAATTAATAAGCTATTTTCAAAGATCTTGAATGAAGTGTCCGAATAGCAGTTTTTATGATGATCGCTGAGAAACTAATGATCAATTCGCGATTTAGTGAATAAACGCGGTAAAAAGCAAACAAGTGTTTTCAAACAGGTGACAGAAACTATTCTGTTACATAGAAACGACCAGAGGTATTTGGATTTCGTTGAGAGGTTCTTAGTAATATATTAATTACGAATGTGTATCACCTTGATGTAAGTTACACGTCTCTATGTCTAATAAGTCTACATATATATATATGTTTTCCATCTTCAGGATATCGTTTTATAAAGTAATAAAAGACTCGTAGTGTACACATTATTGTAAACTTGTTTACCTTATCTATAAAATGTTGCAATATCATTATGAGTTTTTAATATTTTATAAGAATTATATTACTTTATAATAGGATAAGCTTAAAATAAGTGTACAGTGTAAAACTTTAACAATGGGTCAATTCCATGATTTATCTCGGGTATAGAAAATAAGTTAGTACGTTTGTACGCTTCACTTATATTGTTCCATAATAGGCATTATTTAGGGAAAGAAATTTTTAATCTAGAGATCATTGTTTTAATTTATACAACGAATATAGTATAAATGTGCTGTGCTGTTACGTTATATGATCAAAACATCTTCGAAATCTCATTTTCTGAGTTTTATTCTGAACATGGAACTTTTCAAGTACAGCGTGTCCGAGAAAAGTTTTTATCAATCTAAACATTAATAACAAAACTACTAATAAGATGAAATGTAAGGCAGTTTCCTGCAAAAGAATGAAGAAATGTAAGAGTTTATTCCGGCATCAATTGCCTGAAGTAGATGGCGCTATGAGGTCCTATACTAGAGGACCCATACGTTGGCCTCCACGATCGCCCGGCATAACTCTACTGGAATTCTTTTTCTGGGGTTATGTTAAAGACATGATTTATAAAACACCTGTTTCTGATATATCAGTTTTAAAGGAAATGATACAATTAACAATCCTCACTGTTACACCGCAAATGTTAAAAAACACTTGGAGGGAAATCGAGTACAGGCTCCACATTTTTCGTGTTATTATTAGCTATATTGAATGTACTGTAAAAAAAAATAATAACAATAAACTCTTGGATTTCTTTATTCTTTTGTAGCAAACTACATTTCATTTCACTTTTTAGTATTTTTGTTATTAATGTTTATAATGATAAAGATCTTTCGCGGATACGTTTTATATCTCCTGAGAGTACTATTTTTATTTTCAAAATGCCTTCCACTTTGTGCAAATTTGTGCCACTTTGTGCACAAATACTTCGAAAAACTTTTATGTTTAAATTCTGCATTAGTTACTAATCTTTTACTAAAATATACCTTTTTAAATTTTTATTACATATTAACTGCTTTTTAGCCTTCCGTTGAAAGTTTGTAGTTCTTATTTAAATGAATAAAGAAAAAAAAATTGACAATGCTATACCTCAAAAATGTTCTAACAATAAAATAAAGTGTAAATATATCTTCCATAAACTACAGTTAATTTAATCCCTTTCTATTTATCTATCCTTCACAGATGAATTGAAAAGCTTTTACGTTCGCCCGCTAAACAAATATGTCATAAAAGCTTTGTTATAAAAGAGAGACGGAAATGAAAAATCCTTTAAAGAATGGGTGTTTCATTATGTACATATTTTGTATTTATATTCACTAAATGAGTGTCGCAGGAAAAAAAAATATTTTCTGTGTAGGCACAATTTATTTTCAAAATTTTTGACATTTATGTCTTAAAAGTATTACTATTCTAATTCAATATTTCAGAAAATAAAAGAGTAAAATAGCAGTTTAAATGAAGTTATTTCCGAAACTTTCAACCTTTAAAATTTTTTGCAAGGAATTTCTTTTTCACATTAACGCAATTTATTGTAATTACTTTTTAAATGTGTGTCTCAATAAGAAAGAAAAATAATATGCCTAGCATACATTATGAAACATTTTGAAAGATGGTGTCTACTCAGGCTTCGCTTTGTCTAAGAAAACAATTTCGAAAATTCATAAAGTATTTGAAAATCCAATTTCAGGAATTACCCTCAATAGCCGGAAAAATTACCTATTTTTTTGTGCAGCTCTGTACATGATACATAAATTTGTATACGTATTACATACCATGCTAAAATTTTGTTCAATTAGCAAACGCATAGCACAGTTGAAAATTTCTCTTCAGTAATTTCCGTAAAAAAGCACAAATGTACTCGAGACCTTTTGTGCAGGCCTATATATGGTCAATAGAATTAATACACACCACGCAATATTCAAACACGTATTTAAAGTTAAACACCCGTACCGCAACTGAAAACACACTTCCAGCAATTATCTTCAATAGACAGTACTGTAACTGTCTTCCTTCGTGTACCCCTCTAAATGAACGTTCCATGTATGCACACCATATTCTAAAGAAAGTATCTTATAGTGAACCTTAGGGATATATATATAATTTTTCATTATGTTTGAAGTAGTGCAATATAATAAAAGTACACCGTAATTTTTTTTTGCATACACCATAATGTAGCGGAACATTTTTAATGTCCCTGTAAACCTTCTGTAAATGCTACACAGTTCATTTTCAATACCGAACACGCCATATTAAACCTCAATAAAACATATCAATTGCATGACAATACGAGTATATTTACATGGATCAGAGCACGGACAGACAGAGAAATCGAATTCATAAACACTCTTCAACTATGTTGGAAAGAATTACAGATCGTCATTTTAATTTAACATTTGAAACAATAAAAGCATAAAATAGGTTTAAAAAGACATTCGTTTAGAAAGTTCATCTGCTATATAATAATTGAAAAGTTGATAATAAAGAGGGTGTGAAAGCATAAAAAAATTAGCAATTTTTATACTCTAAAACGGATGTTCATTTGATGAAAGTTGTTGTGGATATTTTTATTATTAATATTTAATAGCAGCTGTTATAAAATTGTTTTATTTAGTTAGGTTGCAATGATAAAGTTTTTAGGCAATTTGATGCAATCTATTCATAATAAACCGTTTTAAATTGAAAACGAATTTTAATTATTTCAGAAGTTACAACTTTTACATGATTGTTTCATTTTATTAAGTAATAATTAGGCTGTATGTACAAAATATACAAAAGAGGGCAGTCAAAATGCATTTAAAGTAACATCATTTGTTAATTTAAGAAACACTGTTTATTTAATATTCTTACACATGGCAATGACACCTGTATGATATATGAATTATATATGCCAAACATGCATCCCGTAATTTATTCATCAAAATTCATTTTGTCGCCTTCAAAATAGAGTTCTTCCGTCGAGACCCAATCCTCCATACTTTTTTTTCAGGTTGATTGAGATATTGCCTTCAGCTACCTTTCTTTTTTTGGCATCAATTGACTCAAATTTAGTTCATCTATGTAGTATGTTTAGCTTCTGGAACAGAAAAAAATCACACGTTGCCATGTTAGGCGAGTATAGTGCTTGGTCGTGACATTCTTTGCGTATTTGCTCATACCCAGCGCGTCCTTGTGATCCAAAATCCACACAAATTTTGGATATTTTCACGATGTTCGGAAAAGGAAACCTCTTTTGAAAAACAATACGTAAGAAAACACCTTTTTGAACTGATTTTTCCACTGTCAAAAATAGCAGAGGACTTAGGAAAAAACCCTCTAAAAAACAGCTGTTATGAACAATCTAAGTCACAAAATGCACTCAAACTGCGCGTTCCAACTGGGTACAGTGATACCAACTTACAGAAATAAAATTGTCGTGTTATATTTTATGCGCGTATTCTAAATGATAAGTTCTGGATACTTTTAATGCAAAATGCTAAATTTTTGCGCAATAATTCGTGAAGTTTGGTTATGAAATGAATATTGGACAAAACGCGGTAGCTAAATATAACATCACCGCTATTGTTCCAAGCCCACATGAAGAAAAATCAAACGAAATAAATAAAAATCATAAAACAGTTGGATCAACCGACACCTTTACCATTTATGTTCCACGCGCGAAAAGCACTAGCCTTCATGGACTAATGTTCATTCGCATATATATCACATTGTTTGCTAACGACTGGAATACCATGGAAACAGTCAATTCTACCACAACCTAGAGCGTCTAACGTTGATCATGTTAAATAATTAAAGACTTCCAATAAGCAAACTACAATGCACTAAAGTAAGGCTGAATTGCACAATTCATATGAATCTTTATTATGAATAAAACTGAAACGACTACAAATGCATGCTTTATTGAGACGATACCTTTGATGAATTAAAACATAAATACTATTGCAGACAAGTGCAAAATGTCACTCTATAAAACGGTGTGTTCACGAAATTCCGTTAATCAATGATTAACAAATGAAATTGTATCTAATCTTTTGACTTAACTATGATCTAAATGTTATGTAGTAAATGCTATTTCCTACATGTACGTTCCTAAAAATGTTTTAAATGTAACTCATTTAAAATTTTGAGGAATGCGCTGTTTTGATTTTGATTTTTTATTATTAAATACTGTTACAATTAATATTTTATTTATAAATTGAATTTTAGTTAAAGATGAATTTTTAGTTAAATTGAAATTTTAGTTAAATTGAAATTTTAGTTAAATTAATATGATTTATAATTTTATGGAAGAAATTTTAACAATCATTTCGAATAATTTAAAATATGAATCCTATGTTGTGATTCCATAGCTGAATATGTTTAGAGAACAATAAGTTATAAACAAAAGAACAAGTTAAAATGTTACCAAATATTTTTATAGAAACAAATATTAATATATTATTGGAATGTCATAGACACGATAATGAAGTAAAGGAAGACATAATCGATACAATTATATGCTAAATATTACCATATTCATTTTATTGTTATAAACGTAAAATTGTATACGTTTTTTGTGAAAAAAATCCTATAAAACAAAATTATCTATGGCATAATAAACGTACCGGGGAAGACGAAATGGGTTTCTTTCTGATATATGCATTAACGACCTAATTTAAACCTCTAAATTCTACGAAATTACATGGTAAAATATTTTCGTATAGGGATTTAGCTTTTTAGTTCTAGAAACGTCCATCAATAAAATAAATATATATTGTCAAATAATTATTGTTATTGTTGCTGCATTTTCTACATAAAATAAATAGTGTGATAAAAGTATAATTGGAATGAAATCCTAAGCATTTTCGTTGTCCCCGTAGATAGCAAAATGGAAGTTTGAATAATTTATTTTTTTAACGGATGCAATAAATATTCAGAAGGATATTTTTCTATGTATGACAAATGCTTTGAATGACAGTGCAATCATAAAACATCCGAAAGAATTGGAGGAGTTATTTGTAATAAACTTTCCCTTTTGAATTGAAACTGTCAACAATATGATTAAGACCTTTCAGAATAGAGAAATAAATAAAAAAAAAAACACAAAATATACCATATCTTTCGTGAATTTTATTTCATATTTGTTTTCAGAATGTAATGTAGAATGAAAGTCAATCAGTACTGAAATACGAGTAAAAAACTAGTCGTTGGGGGCCACCGTAATACTTACCCATCATGGATATGCATAATGTAAAATATTAAAATAAAAATGTGTAAACTACTTATAAAATGCATTGCAATTCAAATAAAATCGTGGCTTGATGACGTCACAAACTTTAAATGCTCGATTACTGAATTGCTTGAAAGAGGTTTTTCCTTATAACTCCAAAAATAATAATCCTATTAACTAGCGGTTTACTGCATCTGATTAAGCGTCAAATTTCCAATTAAAATATATCTTTGAAGTGAAATTTGGATGAAATATAGGGTCATGAAAAATCGAAGAGTGTGGAAAATAGGATTCCAAATATCTCAGCAACTAATTATCCGATCGACTTCATGCTTTATTCAAAATTTATGTTTTTTTATTGTCTTTTATATTCATTTCTTAAAATAAACAATATCGAAAATTTTTATATACCTTTCATCAGAACGAATATTTCGAGAGTCCAAAAAAAATTGTTCCGGTTAATCGAGGTTATTGAAATGAAATAGGCTTCTTCCCATTATTACATACTAAGTACATACCAAATTGCAAGTCTCTATCTCAATTTGTTCGGGAGATAGAGCGTTTACAGACACACACACAGACACACACACAGACACACAGACGGACGGCAAAATTTTTTTTCTAAAAATATGTTTTTCGGAATCTCCAGTGTCTGAAACGTGTTAATCCGTCAAAAAAAAATTTCGATTTTCAAAACGATTACAAGACTTACCCTATACTACGTATGATGGGTAAGTAATAATCGAAACAGATGGTGAGTAAACATAATACTTAATAAGTACAACAAATCACAGATGCTTAAACCGGGAGTATTCACGACGGCTATAACATACCCAGTATGCGTACTGTTTTTACAATTTTCATTACTAATTTTGATTAGTAATATTCCAATTACTTTATCGCAGAATTTGTAAAAATGTTCTCTGACTGAATAAGGTGACTATCATTATTTGTATTCATCGTTGACAAAGTAAAGACCATTCATACTCTGTTTATGTTCGCTTTCTCCCAGTTTAATAAATGACGAAATTTAAGAGACAGAGTATTACTTAAAGTATAAATTACAATTGCGGTATCTTTACGATTTCCATTATTATAAATGATTTAATTATGTGAAAATTAAATTAATAAGGTAAGCATTTACTTAAGGCATACCTGCCGTTTCACAGAAGTAATTCTAGCTATGTAATAACTTTGAGTATAGATGAAAATATTACAACTTATTAATGCTGTTTTTTCACCCTCTATCGTAAAAATACGACATTTACTGAAGGAATTCATATGACAGTCAGCAGAGTACCTCATTGAGGAATATATACAGTAGACATTAATTATAACGGAAAATCTTGCTGTGGGTAAATTTGGTACGTTATAAGCCATACAACCAATAAAATGATGTACATAACGTAAAGAAAAAATGCATATAATAATAATAAACGCAATAATAGACATTTTAAATAGAAATGTTATGCATATTCTCAAAATTAAATAGAAAAATGTAATACTTATATATAGAGAAATAATCGGTTATTTATAGGATTTCAGTCATGTCGAAACCTCTGTGTATGTTATATGTGAAAGTAAGTTACATCGCAGGGGCGTTACAACTGGTAGATACTGTGCTATTGTTTGTCAAAAAAATACATTTTGATGTGTAGGATACAAAATTTATTAGTATACATTTTAGCATGGACCTTTATATCTTAAAAAATATAATATTATTTGTATACCATTTGTTTGTTCAACCTTGATATTAAAAACATGTTATTTAATATATATATAAACTTAAGCATTATACAATAGATTTTTATTTAAAAATTGCATTTATTTCTTGAATCATTTCATTTTTTTATATTTGCTATTTAAATTTTCATCAAATACAATACGAAGACATTTATTAACATGCATTTGTAAAATTTCTCTCAAACAATTAAAAATGTTTCTTTACATTTGTTTTGTTATTTTTTATTTATTATTACTATAGTATGCCTTTTCCCTGTAGTACAAACCATTTTGTATTACATAAATTTTACAAACAATGCTGTCCTATCTAGATATGAAACCAAGTTTAACAAATGTGATTTGCATGAAAAATATTTTGCTATATTTCTAAAAAATATATTTTTTTGATAAGTTCAGGAGGTTTAATTAATCATTATATAAAAAGTATGACAATTGTCAATCGTTATTAATTAATTAACGCAATTCTCGAAAATGTTCGCAATCTTAATTTCTCCCTTATATGTTTTAAATAATACATGCAATCACATGTTTAACCAATTTAATTCAAGCATTTTTGTGCTTTAGAGCTATTTCCTGATATTTATTGAAAACAAATCATTGTGATATTAAAGCAACAAATGAGTATGTTTCCACTTTGCCCAACAAAAATTTTGATAATGATTAAAGCAATTGAGCCTCACATGTAATATGCTATTGAGGTGAGTAATAGGTCATCAAACATTACTTTTTAGCTAGTTTATGTTTGTTGTTCGGTTACCTAAGTAGCATAAATATGCATCCACATGGACCCATAAGCAGTTTAGTAGTTTGTGGTAATCGTGGAAATGGCATATACAGAGACTTCTCTATTTTAGAGATCAGGATTCGGAGTATCTAACCGTTGTATCACTATTGGGCTTTTGTTGGCAAATTATTCTTTTGCCAATGGTAACGCAACGCGGTCATTTCTTACTGTGGACAAACGTGCGAGAGCAAATAGCCAACAAATCAAATTTTGTGCTACGTGATAAATCATTTTTTTTCTACGTCATAAGAAATGATAAATTACAAGACTTCAGCATTTGTGACTGCGGTTGCTATCTTCATTGTAGACTATTGAAGTTTTGTCAATATACAAAAATTGACGGTAATGATTCGGTAAATGACCGAATTGTAGTCAATATACAAAAATACAAAATAAGAACACAAAGATATTTATGCATGAAAAAATTTAAAATTGAGACTCTTCCACGCTTAAAGATATTTTTTTAAATATTTTTCATCAATAAAAAATATATTAAAAAATTTTTTGGTTATGACTGTTAATAATGTGTATATTTTCATTTTTGTATGAATTAATTTTTTTTGTCGATTGAAATTCACCATAATTTACATAATAATACATACGGATGATATGGATGAAATATAATATGGATCCCAATTAGTATAGATTTTTTAAAACAATATGCGAAAAATTGAAAAAAATAAACTTCTCAATATATAGATTGAAACTTATCAATTGTAAGACAATATTAAATATTTGTTTGATTTTTTGTTTCCTCAGCAATGCGTTATTTTTTTTTCAATATATATATATATATATGTATATATATATATATGAAAGACAGTTGAAATATTTTCTTAAAATATTTTAGGAAGCAAGATAAATATTTCCAAGTTTCACGCTGCATATAGAAAAACAATAAAAAGTAATCAAAAATACATTTTCTTGCTGTTGATAACGAAAAAAAGCAACGACAAAAATTTTTAAAAACATTTCTTCTATCAGTTGAAGTGACAACAACTTGAATTAAATCAATTTCAAAAGCTTTTTATTTTTGTTTGTGAAACTTCAGTTTGTGAGTTTTTACTTATTTCAAATAAAAAATAACTTTTCACGCTTTATTTTCATTATTGAGAAAATGTTTTAAAATACCTAGACAAAAAAATTGTTGATTTTGTTATCTATGAGTTTATTTCTACGAAGAATGTTATTTTTATTAACTATAATAACAAAAGAATATAAAACACACTGTCAAAAACAAGTGCTAAAATTAATGTTATGTATGTATATATTTTATAATATTTAGATTTTATTATTTTATTGTTCAAAATAATCATGACTGTTTTTACTGCAGAAGTTTTTCAAACAAAATATTGCCCCTGCAATGGTATGTTTATAGATTTTATTTAAGCACACTGTAAAAAGTAAAATGTTTCTTGATCTAGCATGAATGTTTACTAAAAATATAATATAAATCCTTTTGACATACCCACGATTCCGAAAAATGTTGCGTTATCTTCAGAAACAGTGGAAAATAATAGATTTCCGTGATTTAATGGAACATTTTTGTAACAAAAGTACTTTCTTTCTGCCCGTATATTTGGAAAACGTTTCTGAGTATACTTTTTTACAGAGTATTTATCAGCTTTTTACACTAGGTGTCAATACGAAATGTCGGTTTTTCGGATACTGTCAATTAATAAGTAAACATTTTAATTTGCAACAAACATGTTCAAAATACAAACATGTTAAATTAACAGCGTAAAATTAACATTATTTTGTTACTCATTCATGAACAATTCCTGCAACCCAGCAGAGAATGTGTTCTTGAGTTATGGTGGCATCTGAAAAGCAATATTTTGTGCGGATAATTGGTTGAAAAAACTTATAAACTCTAAAAGTTTCAGAAAATTACGGACAACACAAAATCTTTTGTTCCAAAAATAGTGCTTTAAGTTTCGTAAATCTGCTTGTTTCTGAAGTTTCTGAAAATAAAGGAGCACTTTTCGAAATCGTGGGTAACTTTGAAGAGGTTATATTGTATTTTCATAAACCCTATTACTACATCAAGAAACCATTCTTTTTACAGTTCCAGAAAAAAAAATGATACATTATCCATAAGTAATGTGTATAGAGCATACAGCATAAATTATGCTGTATCTAAATTGTTCATTAATAACAAAAGGATAAAATTGCATGATGCGTTATATTTAAATAAACTTTTTCACATACGGTATTTGTAATACTTATTATGAATGCAAATACAGCTCATGCTAAGATAATTTTAAGATTTTATTTTATTGTTTAACAAATTATATGACTGAAACGTGATCACGGTACGCAAAGAAACTCTTATTGCTCAATTTAAGTAAAGAAAAACGTTACTACATAACGTATAGAAGGTTTTAAAGTTTATATATCATCTTATGCTTTCTTAAGTATTTAATTTTGGTTTTCTGTATAAAAAAATAATCCATTGCATCTTTCTAAGGCAATCGCACAATTTCAAAACAGATCAACGCTATCACATAACATGTCGGAAGTTTTAAAGTTTAAATGTTATCTTAATGCTATTTTAAAGATCTTAATTTTGGTTTTCTGGATAAAAAATAATCCATTACAACTTTCTAAGTCAATCGCACAATTTAAAAATAGATCACCGTTAATACATAACCTATAGAAAGTTTTAAAATTTATATGTTATCTTAATGCTGTCTTAACCCTCTAAGCGTGTGGAACGTAATATTCCGTTCACTAAGCTCCAGGTTTCACTGCAATATATGCCGTGTTTAAGATAATATAATTCTATAGATTAAATGAATTTTCAAAACATAGAAGAATGATTAGTACTTTTAAAGGTTACATTCATATTTGTAATTAAGTTTTATTTATAATGCTGAAAGAATCATATTTTTTTAGCATTTAAAAAAAATGCAGAGGAAACAACATCACAATTTTACCCTTTTTCCATACGCTCAGAGGGTTAAAGATTTTAATTTTGGTTTTCTGTATAAAAAGTAATCCACTAGAATTTTCTAAGACAATCGCACAATTTAAAAATAGCTCAACGTTACTATATAACATACAGAAAATTTTAAAAATTATATGTTATCTTAATGCTATCTTAAGGATTTTGATTTTATTTTCCTGTATACAAAATAATCCATTACATATTTCTAAGACAAAATGTTTTCGTTGACTGTCAAATATTTTCTGAAAACTGCGAGTGCAAATGCTAAAAGCAAAATAGTAAATTTGTAACAAACAACTGCTAATTTCGTAATTGTTTCAATCTTCTATTATGAGTATACGTATTTTAATGTATCACTTAATATATAATACAAAAAAATATACATAATTTTCCGATATTAACAGAAGTGTCTGTACCGAAGTTTGAAACCGGAAAAGACTCCATTATTTCAGAATTTTGTTATAAACTTTGACAAAAAAATTGTTTTTCTTGTTGGTTTTTATGCAAATGATGTATGATGATGACCAAACAATTTGTTTAATTCTGAGTAATGATTATAATATCCTTAATTACAGTAATCTTTTCTGGGATAATTAGGACAGCTTTTGTGCATATTTACTGTGTTAAAAATATAATGATAAAAATAAAAAACTCTAAGCGCAAATATAGTCAATCAAATGCATTGCAAAATTTAATTGGCTGTTAATGACTTGAATTTTGAAACCATTCCAAGAAACAAAAGTTGACATTTTTCTAAAAGAGAATGTTCCGCTTCTGAGATCGATGGCATTTTAACCGCATTTCCTTTGATGAAGCTAAGAGTCTATAAATAATATAGTTGTGTATTTTGATAAATTGTAATTCTGAATAAATTAAAATATATAGATTATTACAAATGGGTATTTTATTTCCTTGAATTTATAAATATTCCAATTGGTTTTGTTTATCTACAAGAGTTAGTTCTGTGTTAATATTCTTAAAAAAAAGGCATTTATTTTTTAATACGATTATATTAACTTAAATGTTCACTTACCAATCGCATATTTAAATTAAAAATATTTTAACCAAAAAATCTATTCTGATACAATAAAATGACAGTTTTTTTTCTTTAAGAATATTGGAAAAGAGAAAAGAAACAATGCACACATAATTAAATAACTTACATTTATTCCGCACCTTCATTTCATATGCATTGAAAACATGTTTATAAAAATTCCTAATTTTCTTATTATTAACAGCAATAACATTCTGTTACTATAACACTTTAACATTAAAAATTATTTTTTTCTTGAACGTATTTATAAAAGATTTTATAAACAAGGGTAAATTTACAGGAATTGAAAATAGATTCAACAAAGGTTTAACATTTGTTAAAAATCAGTTAATGATATTTGAAATTATATTCATTTAGTTGCCTAATTTACGTACTTTTATTTACTTCGAAACTGAGAAAAAACTATTGTTGTTTACTACTTTAGATTTTGTGTGCCAAAATAAATTCAATACATTTTATTGTTTACATGCTAATACACTGAATTGCTATTGAAATAGGGATACTGGATTAAGAAGGATGTGCTCTTCTTCTGGTATTATATCTGCTGCCCCCAAGTCGTGTAAGTGTTTCAATAAGAACACAGAAGTGTTTAACAGTTATAGAATGTCGAACCTGAGCTAGAAATTTCCACATATCGCTTAAAGACACTAATGTATGACATCCTTCTACACCATTTTCCAAAATATATACCAAATATGTTAAAAGAAATTTATATCCCGGCTTCTTGATGATCCTTTTAACAAACAGATTTCAGTGTAATTGTTCTCGAACCAGGTACTTAACATTGGGATCGTGGCTGGAACACTTATTCGGCTTATAATTTCATTTATCTCCGGGTGGACAGATGTTAAGTGATCACACAGATAACTACCAACGTTCTTAAATGTAATGATAATGCTTTAAAGTACCAAATATAACAAATATTGTCCGAGAAAATCCCCTCTGACTACTGCGGTACTGTCATCAACTTGTGTACCTTCTATCTAGAATGCTAAATGCATAATTCCATAAGTCTGGTTCTATATTTTTAACCTGCCATATGCGTGCCATGAGAAAAATGACACTTTCAAATCTGAGTAAATCGATGTTTTCAGTTTGTTATGAAACTTTTTGTTTCAAATATGACGACCCAATGCCTTAAATTCTGAATTACCAGAAATACTCAGAATTTTGAAACATGAACTTACTCAAAACTGAGCACGTAGAGGTCCAGTTCATACTCATTCTTGAAACAGGTACATACTCAAAAATGATTAGAATCAGATCAAACTCAATTTTGAAACATGGAAATACTCAAAAATACATGGACATACTCAAATGTGAGCACATGATGTTTTATTCTTGAGTATATGTATGTTTTCAAAAATGGTTATATACATGTTTAAAACTTGAGTAATTTTGATTCTGAGTCATTTTGACTAAGCGACGGAATAAGATTTGAGTATTGTTTGCTCAGTTTTGAAAATGTGGTTTTTAGAGTGTGACAACGTTTGAATCAAGATTCACAATATTCTATTAGCTTCTAATTCTTACAGTCCACTCCCAGTATACTCTCACATGCAAAAAAAGTTGAGCATGATGACGTGTACTGGCATGTTTGCGTCTTCGGCTCATGAAGTCCATTCAGTAAAGCATGCGCTAGACACACTGTAAAAAAGACACGTTTCTTAATCTAGGAAAATATACTACACTGTAAAAAATCTTTCGCTTTTGCTGCATAGTCACTCCACCGCTTTTATATAATATCTCTATTTTGACCAATGGAGATGCTCCATAATATAGTAAAGTAACCGTTTTCTCTAAAAGCGGTGGAGTGTGTCTGCAGCAAAAGCTTAAGTTTTTTTAACAGTGTATAACCACGAATGAAAATGTACAATATCTCTTACGAGTTATCCATTTTTCTTAAAAGCTTTCATCATCTTTAGAAATCTAAGAAACCAATATATTTTCGACATTTAAAGAAGCATTTATAAAAACAAAGTTTCTTTTGGTGCCATTATCTTTGATAAACGTTTTCGAGTAGTTTTTGTAGTGTATTAATCAATTGTCTCAAACCATGATATCGGTTTGTAAGATTCTATCAATTCTCAAGGAAATAATTTCATGTTCAACAAACATGTTTTGCAGACAAACATGATACATTAACAGCATTAACATTAACGTTAACATTGATACTATTTTGTTACTCTTGAATCTATAAATTCAGTTACAATGCTGAAAATGTTTAATTTCTAATTAATAGCATCCTAGAAGTTATTATTCTGGTATGAGAAAGTTTATTAATGCATTATAAAAACTAATTCGTAAAGGTTCCCAAGCATTAGTTGCAACAAAAGAACATTTGTTTTTACAAAGGCTTCTTTAAATGTCAAAAATATATTGGTTTTTAATATTTCTAAAGAAAATGGATGCTTTTCGGAATCATAGGTAACGCAGGAGTGGTTATTGTATATTTATAATAATGTTGAAAATATAAATTTGTATTGCTTATCCCAATGTCCAGAACATTTTTAAAGTAAGTGAATATTTTCATACTCGCACCTTCCCGCACACATATCATGGACAGTCCATAAAGATGTTTCGCTTCCTCTTTTGTTTTGTGAGACTGCGTATACTTTAATATTTATTCTCCATATTACCAATTTTACACTCAGACATTATCTAAAAAAATGGTTAAATATTCCATTAAAACAATCCTTCATTATTAGAAATGAAAAAAAAGTTAGGGAAATTGCTTGAAAGTTACAACTGATGATGCTCTAGCCATAGTGAAAGCTCTTTTGTATAATAGTGATGGTTTTATGTGAAACCTTTTAACATTTTTAATAATGAAGGCCTGTTTTAATGGAACTTTTAACCATCTTTTTAGATAATGTCTGAGTGTAAAATTGGTAATATGTAGAATAGATATTAAATATACAGACATTAATAAATGAATACCTGTTTTAATGTGTGTACTTTGTTGTTCTGCTCTACATTGAAGAAAAGCAAAAAGATTTGCGAAAAAGTTAGAAATCCTATTTTTCTCTCATAGTGTTTTGCCTTGATACAGGGATTCCGGAGCATATTTTGTTTCTCCTCTACTTTAACACATTGTAGTTCAAAGACATTAAGAAATATTTTTATAGATTGATGGTAGAAATTTTTGGTGGAAATAGAAAATTTGTAAAGAGAAATACACAAGGTGTAATCTAAACGTACTTTCTCCCAATTGTGAAGAGATTTCAATTTACAGTGTCTTATATAAACATAAATTTCACGCTCATATTCGAAAAATTGCCGGCCTGCAATGTGTAAAAAAAGGTTGAGATAGGACAGCTCGGAATTCTAGGGCGGCTGATATTTCGAAACATGACAACCGATTAAGCGGGTAACTATATATTAAATGATTTTACTATAAATTAAATGGCTTTAATATATGATAAACGCCTTTATTCCACAAACCGCGTTACTTTATCAGTTTTTGTGAACGTAGTTTCTCGCACATTTTCTTAGTTATTGAAACCATTGTTGCAACTATCATACTCTTAAAACTACATGGTCATATCCGCTAGAGTAAAATTTTCGCCACACTTGGCTATACTTGCCAAAATATTGCTCAATTTGGTGAAAAAGTAAGTCACTCTAAATGAAGTCAACTTATCGACAGCTGACTAATTTTTCGAAATTTCCATTCCAATTCCTTACTAACGGAAACTACGAATCGACTATATATGGGTAGACGGACTTTAGCTTCATATATTTGATTAAAATTAACAACACTCACTAAAAAATGAATAGAATTATACCTTATACACAGTAACAGGCTGGAAAAACTTTTTTTTCTTATTTGAGGTACAAATAATGAAAAAAATTAACTTGTCTAATAATTGACTTTGCCCTACAACTAAATATAATTTTATAATTGTAAAAATAAATCTTTGTTCTTGGAGGTCACATGTAATAATAAGGAAGCATGTGAAATAGTTTCTATATATATATTTTAATGAAATGAGTGGTGTGTTACTAAAAATAACCATCGTACAAAAAGCAGACTTATTTTAACTCTGATAACGAAATATATAAAGATTAATTATAAGCATTACACGAAGATCATCAGGAAAGAATATTAAATAAATGGAATGTATTACATTCCGAGAATTTTACAATACATTACTAAAGTTAATAATCCTTCGCATTTCAAAACTTTACAAAGAGGGCAGAAAACTTTAACAATTTATTTAGATGTGTATTTACACTGTTCAAGCGAATTCCATTATTATGTTTCCTACACATGCTTTGTCCACTTGAAAGAAGACCAATATATTTTTCCGCTTTTGTACTATAGATTTTGTTGAGAGGTTTGAAGGAGCAATCCTGTTCTTTAGAAAGCAATTTGTGAAAAGTTTTGCAAATATTTCGAGTACAATGCGTCTCGCTTTAACGGTCTTTATTTGGACATGTGAACTTAGATGCATTTCAGTAAAGCATGAATACTGTCATCAAAATGTATAAATAGAGATTTAAATTTAACTGAGAGTAACAATTATTTTGTTCACGAATTGAAGGAGATTTGAAACAGTTTATTATGTTTTACGTTTGAATTAATTATATATTTAACATTTATATTTAAATTTTATGAGTAATATATTCGTATCAAAATGATTTTTTTTAATTAACAAATTGGATAGGCAAATTTTTGTGAAAAACGTCGAATATTGTACTTTCATTGTTTAATTTTTTAAAGACTTTAATATTAAAATTTTATTGTCTGTTATATTTTTATTCTCTGTTAAAATACTTATTTCAATAAATTACGATAAACTATATTATAAACATGCCATACATTAAATAAAATTTATAATACTTTTGAGCTAGTATACATATATTTAAATGTGTTACTAAATGTACTTAAATAACTCACAAGTTTTCGAGTATATCACGCCACTTTGTTCCTCAAATGTGTAAGAAAAGCACTAAGGTTCTATAGTAACATATAGAAGATAAATAAATGGGGAATTATACAAAATACTGGAGGAAATAATTAAAAAACAATTGAAGTTACTTTGATTTCTTTCTTTTTACCTTCTTAAAAATGTATATTCTAAAATAAAACTCCAAAATTGTGGCGAAACAAATAAGAAATATTTTATTTTATTTCTATTGCATGTATGTTACATAGTTTTAGTTTGTATAATTAAAAATTATGAAAGTAATTTAATCAAAAAACATTTTACTATATTTTTTAAACAAAACAGTAAAGGGAACCATCCGAAAAATATAAACATGTGAACCAGCATTGAAAATTTTTAAATATATTAAGCAATTTAGTTGTTGATACAATTACAGTACAAATAGACATAATGACTAGCATGATTTCGGAATCGTAAAGCAGATTAAAAAATAAATAAAAACATATTTTCGTGAAGATTATCCCATCATTAAAAATCCCAGTGTTAAATTTTAAATTTGTGCTTAATGTGGCAGTATAATTTTGTATATCACTATGATTTTAATGCTTAATAATTAGTTGTTCCATCCTTTACCTTTCAGTTTACATTTTTACATACAATTTCTAAATATATGTCACAGAATCAACATGCTGTCCACACTAAATTTTATACAATTATAGAATTTATGTGCATTATGTTATTTCAGAAAATTTATCGTATTTTAATATAAATCACAGGAAATTTCCGTAAGGGAAAATTTAAAAAAAATGATGAAAAGTAAATAAGTAGTGTAGATTAGATGAAAATACCGTAGTTTTTGATTTTTTTTTATGAAATCGCCTGTTGTTTTTATTTGCCATTCATTAATGTATCGTTAAAGTTAATACATTTATGTATGATTTAAAAATGTATTTGATTTTTCAAATACCATAGAAAGCATAAAAAATTTTGCTTTTGTAAATGCTTGTATTTCGGCATCTAATCTTAATCTTGGGGGCAAACTTCATAGGGGTAAGATGCCTTCTGGAGTTTCAATGACACAATAATGTTTGTGAAGCAGTGCAACATATATTGGAACGAAAAAAAGTAACTTTAATATTTTAAACATACTAAAGTTGTTATTTACTTAGTATTCGACAAATAAAAAAAAAATTGTAACAAACATTGGCTATTTAATATAAAACAAACTAATATTTGAAAGTATTATGACAGTTAAGTATGCTAATGTTTAAAACTTTATAACAAGCTCAAATACGGCAAAGCCACTGAGATAAAGTGCTTTAGAGTCCAGCCTTTTTGCTAATGTTTTTCATAATTAATCTTTTCTTTTCAGCAATATATCAGCTCTGCCGCAAACTGCACATTTGTCTAGGAACTTTGAAAAACTTTCATGTAACCAACAGTTTCACTGAAGGCACTTGATCCATTCGCATTTTCCGAAGTTTTATGGTACTCTTCTAGACACTCTGAACACTCATTCGCATTCACTTATAAAAATCCTTATCTTCTGAATCATGGTGGGGAATTTCATCATCATCCATATCATTGTCTGTTGCAAATTCTCGCTTTCCAGCTTTTGACTTATTCTTAAACACTTCCTATTTAGAAAGGCTTGAGACGTCTGATAATTCGCAGCTGCTATTTATATTATGCACTTTTATAGGTCTAGTTTTTTTTTCTAAATTTATTACCTTGATTTGCTTTTCCTTCTTGATAAGCTTTTTTTTCTTTCTGATGATCTAAATACTTGAGCTTCTTGCCTTCTTTTACTATGCTTTCTCTTTTCATAAACTGGAGCAGGAAGAATTTCTTGACAGAATTTTGCTGGAGAAGACTGTCTAATATTTTCGGCAATTGGTACTAGATCTCTTTTATCACTTAAAGGCAAGCTGATTGTTAGGCCAGCCGGCTTTTTGTGTGATTTTAGTGATGTGCATGGTTGTGGAAAATCTGGAATCAGCTGCTTATGAGATGGTCTTTAGGGTTTGTTAGACAATTTTGAAGTGGATTTCTCCTTGAAAAACTGTGGCTGTGACTCATGTTGTCCATAGGACACAACAAAAGCTCGACTTGGAATAGCTGTTGGATTAAATGGAAATATGCCCGTTGCTTCAAAAGACACAATTACATTTTGTGCGGCAGCACTGTCTTTCCATGCTCAACTGAGAAGTTCTCCCATCTGGGCTAATTTTCTGGGATGGCTAGGAAAAGAATGATCGTTTATCCATCGTTGGCATGCTTCGTACCAAAAAAGTGTTTTAAAAAAAGCATAGATCTAATGGTTCAAGAAAGTGAGTGGAATGACTTAGCAAAACGATGTCATTTTAATATGCTAAATCAAGGATTTTATCAGTGCTCGTATGACATGTATGCCCATCAAGCAACAAAAGACATGTCCCTTGGGCTTTACGAAGAATAAAATGATTTTTTATCCAGTCAGCAAAAATGTCTGTGTTTACGTACGATGACTTTTTATACATCGCTATGTAGGACACAGGGGGCATTTTGTCTTCCCAGTCAGCCTTTTTGTTAACGCCCTTGAAGATGCACATGGGAGGGAGGAAATTTCCTCCAGCATTGCAGCAAACAATAGCTGTAATATTTTCTGCTTTCTTCCCAGATGTGAGCTTATGGACATCTTTGCTTCCCTTTTCAGCAAGAACATAACCAGATTTATTATGAAGAGAAAGACTTATCTCATCCACGTTATAAATCTTGGCTGGTTTATAAATTAAATTCGTATTCTCAAGAAATGATTTTAAGAGTACAATTAAAATAGTCATCTGCGACTCTTCTTGCGAGGCCAAGAGCTCTTGACCGAGAAACACCTCCAGCTTTCTTACGGAAATATCGGGAGTTCATTTTGAAAACTTGTAGAACTAGTCATACCCGGCCATCATTTTGTCACCGTTAAAGATGTGCTTTAATTTGTAACGCTCAGATAATTTGTACTCAAGTATTCTTACTTCAGTAACCATTGGACAATATGCAGCAGCCTGCAGTTTTTTAATATGAGAAGAAAGCTTTTGTTCTATTTCTGTGCCTAGAACATATTTGGGTCCCAGCCCATGTTTTTTGTCATCATTATTAAGGAGCCTTCTTCTAAGGAGCCTTCTTTTTTAAGGAAAGATAAACATTTGATTTGCCTTGTACACAGTTATTCCTTCTTATTTCGCAGCTTTAAAAGCACTTTGGAGGTCATTTTCTTTCCACAACATCGAGTGGATTTTCTTTCATACACCCTTGGCATTTCTGGGGGGAAAAGAGTAATACTAAGGTGTTAAAAAACTTGTTTTTTAAATAAAAATATATAAACTGATTTTTTAAATTTGAATTCCATTTTTATGATTTATTACCCTGCGCTAAAATACAAAACAGCTACCAAGAATGTTAGGTTTCCAAATCAATTAAACCTCTAATTACTAACATAATTATTTTTTTATAGCTGTCATTTATAAATTTATAATTATTAGTTAGTAATTACAGAAATTATAAGAACTGTAAATTAGTAACTTCATTAATTATTAGCGTACAATACCGTTATGTATATTAATATTTCATAATAATTATCTAAAACTATATTAAATACTATCTGTATTTATATTTATTAAAATTATTAATAACTCAATTTAATATCAATGCTTAAAATTAATAATTATTAAACAGTTATTGTTAAGGCAACTAAGGTTTATTTATACGGCGAAATACGTATAAAGTTTTTTCAAATTATGTTCATCTTAGATTTTAATCCTTTTTATGTCATTTTAAACACTTACAAAATTTTTGATTTTAATCAATGATTTAAAAAAAACAGTTGATTTAAATAACGATTTAATCACAGATTTAAATCATCTAATTAGAATCATTGACACCTTAGTGAATACCCAAAAGTAATTCAAAACAATGAAAAAACATCCAGGTAATGGATTACAAACGACATCTTCCCCCTAAAGATTTTCGTCGACTCACCCCAAAGTATTGCACAAGACGCCGGTCTTCCTACTAAAGTGAAGAAGAGTTAACCTGCCGTTATTTACGATTGGCGGAAAGGGCAGAGACCAATACTTTCTAAAATCATGAGATTTGTATATCTAATGATTAAACTATGACTTATATAGGCAAATTATTAAAGGGCGTAAAAGATTTTGAACATTTACCAAAGATGTTAAGACAATATAGCAATAGAACTATTTAAAACTTAAATAAAACAACGTAAACTAGAATTAAAGTATCACTACGGAAGCTACATGACTGAGTGGTGTTTTCCTACAGCGCCTACGCATAGGAAAACCACGTGACACAGCATCTTGTCAATGCGGCATGTCGCCCCAAGTTACTTAAATCTGTGGTTGTATCCCATTAATATACACTTTTACTGTTTTCATTTCAATATGTATTAATGCATAGGAAAATAATATACTGTTTCATATATAGCAATACTTATTTTTCTGAAACTGAGATAAATAGAATGGTTTACAATGTATTCTGATAAATACAGGGCAAACATGTTGACCAAAAATCTTCTATTAAGGATCTTTTTTTTTTCATTCAAAAAACAATGTGAAATTAATTTCAACGGAATTGAAAAGGCATATATTTATACGCAGGACTTTTAATAAAGGACTTTCAGATACAAAATTTAAAGTATATGTAAATAAATCTAATTGTGCAAATGTAATTTAAAACTATCTCTCTCTCTCTCTCTCTATATATATATATATATATATATATATATATATATATATATACAGAGTGTCCCAGGATAATTGGGATAAACTTTAATGGGAGGTAGGGAATATTGTTAAAGGTAATTCGTTAAATTTACAGGGGGGGGGGCACCTTCCACCGCTTGGGAGAGCATTCTTTTCTCGGGTTCTGTGTGCCCGATTTCAACGGGAATTGGTTCATTCAATTAGATTACATTTCAGCTACAATACAGGGCATATGTTCATGTACAAAATTTCACCATTTTATCGTAAAATGTAGCAGAGATATGTTTAAACGAAGTCGGTGAAGGATTAATCCTAAATTAAAATGTAAAAGCCTGTGTATTTTAATTTAAGGGGTCGTTTATGTACAGCTGTTTATTTCCCATCTCCATTAAATAAAAAGTTAATAAAAGATGGTTGTCGTGACATCGCCGAACAAGAACTTGATAGAGTGCACAGAAGTGTTATCAAGCGAATGCAGATCTGTGTTGGAATGGATGGAAAACACTTTGAACAAGCTTCGTAATATTTGCGCAAATTTATTATTTCTACACAGTTTAGATAATTTTGTACCAATAAATAGCACAATTATTATTTATTTATGAAATAATTTTTTTCTCTCGTAATTTGTGCACGACTCTTGAAACGCGATAATCTGACATGACTTTTCCCCTTTGCGAACTCACATCCAGGCATCGAAAAGTAAAGTGGTTTAAGTCAGCATTTATGTATTTTCATATCTATGCGACTTGTGTCATAAACTGCTAAAATTTTGCATAATAACTTTTCATTATGAAAGTTTATCTTAGACTTTAGTTACCAACATTTTTTTAATTAACGGTGCATCCTTTTCTCGGGTTCTATGGGCCCTATTTCAACGGGAATTGGTTCATTCAACTTAGGTTACGATTGTTTTACAGATTTTAGTTCCACCTTCCACAGCCAGGGAACATATTCTTACTCTGGGTTTTATGGGCCCTATTACAGTGAGGTTTGGCTTATTCAACTTGGTTTTCTATTGTCTTACATATCTTAGGTTTTCTATTGTCTTACATATCTTAACTCCACCTTCCAACGCAAAGAACGCATTCTTATCTCCGGTACTACAGGCCCGATTATTACGGGGTTTGGCCCTTTCAACTTTTCGATAGTCACCGGCGTGTAAGGATCACTCCCGGTATACTTTGCCAAAGGCAGGTGGGACCCATCACGAATGTTCGTTTGGAAAGAGGTTTGTTGGGAACACATTAGACGCTGTAGAAGGCATTGAGGCCCCAGAAACTAAGTTAATTTTAAACACTCCACGCTGCTGAAGGCAATGTGGGCCCCGAAACGAGGTTCATTTGCAAGATTTTCAGATGTATAAAATCATACAAATTTGAATTTTGTTTAAGGTTATTATAACGGGCGGATCAGCTACAGTATTATAAATTACAAGGTTACGTAAAAAGAGGTACGGAATGTTATGCGATGGATTAAAATTTTCAGGGATTAAATTTGCAGAAATACAAAAATTAAATTTTTATACGGCCCCTGTATGAAACATTTCTCGCTGAGTAAAATGTGCCCCATACACTAATAAGTTCATGTTCAAAATTTAAGTATTTATCGTAAATTGTAGCAGAGATATGATTAAACAAAGTCGGTGAAGAGTTAATTCTAAATTAAAATGTAACAGCCTATGGATTTTAATTTGTGGGGTCGTTTATGTACAGCTGTTTATTTCCCATCTCCATTAAATAAAAAGTTAATCAAAGATGGTTATCGTGACATCGCCGAAAAAGAACTTGATAGAGTGCACAGAAGTGTTATCAAGCGAATGCAGATCTGTGTTGGTATGGATGGAAAACACTTTGAAATATCTTCGTAATATTTGCGCAAATTTATTATTTCTACACAGTTTAGATAATTTTGTACCAATAAATAGCACAATTATTATTTATTTATGAAATAATTTTTTTCTCTCGTAATTTGTGCATGACACCTGAAACGCGATAATCTGACATGATTTTTCCCCTTTACGAACTCACATCCAGTCATCGAAAAGTAAAGTCAGCATTTATGTATTATCATATCATATCTATGCGACTTGTTTCATAAAATGCTAAAATTTTGTATATGACCTTATTAGTATATGGGGCGCATTTTACTCATTAGGAAATTTATATATATATATATACCGGGTGGTTATGAAATAAGTATCCCTATCCGGAGCTGTCTGTAGCTTGAAAGAATAACCCGAATGAAACCAAAATCGGTCCACTTACTATTCAAGAAGGGGGAAGAAGAATGGAACATTAAAAAAATATATATATTGCAATAATCACCGACAGATGGCGCTATTGAGTGTCAAATGTAATGTGTAATACAAGAACAAAAAATTAAGGCGTTAAACAAGATGGAATACCTAATTTGTTGGAAAATGTCACAGTGAATGTGACTACGCTTTCGCATTGCGGTGCCGATCATGTTCAGATTCCACATGGCCATTTTGTTGGAGGACACAATCCAGGCGGTACACGACGTGCTCAACTGCGGAATGTAATGCATCAGGAGTGATGTTTCGCACATGTTGTGATATGCGGTAAAGTAATTTACGTTTGTGACACCTCCACGGTACACAATATTACACATTACATGTCACACACAAAAGCGCCATCTGTCGGCGATCATTGCAATTATTTTTTTTAATTGTTCCATTATTCTTCCCCCTTCTCGAATAGTAAGTGTACCGATTTTTGTTTCATTCCGGTTATTCATTCAAGCTACAGACAGCTCCAAATAGAGATACTTATTTTATAACCACCATGTATATGCATAAAATTTCAAGTATATATTTTTTATTTTATTTATTTTCTACTTTTAGGTTCAACAAGCTGTAAGGTGAAGCTAGGAGGGTCTGCGCACAATTCAACTCAATAATAATAAAAAATCTAAATGTTATTATTATTTTTTTTTGCTAAACTATGCATGAATAACTTTGACTGAATTTGTTTTTATTTCCATTGCTATTTTGTTGTTATGTTGTAATTTAATCGAACAGCTGTTATAAAATCAAGAAAGTTATTTTGCGTGATCTGTCCTAACAGTGTTGATAGCGCACATGAGTAGAAGAGATTGTTATTAATGATAACTACAATTAAATTGTTAACAATAATAATTACACTTAAATGACATTGCTGTAAGGTTTTTGTGAATAAATATAATTGTATTAGGAGCAAATATTTCAACCTAATGATTAAAGAATTAGAAAAAGGAAATAATTTTAAGAACAATTAAATAATTTTAATTAAATATATATATATATAAAGAATCAGAAAAAACAAGCCCAGATAAGATTACAAAATAACATTAAGTTATTTGATAACACGTTTAACTTAAAATTAGTCCATTTTCATTAACACAGTTACAATGTTTTCTTGTTTGCGGAACGAAGTTGTCGTCGCTGGCAATCAATGCACGTATTGTTGTAAATAATGCAGCTTTAGTGCCACCACTTTCTACAAGTAATACATTGAATCCTGTCACTGGTCGAAGTTGTTTACTGGTACAGTTCCAGACATTATGTGCAACCATTCTCATTGGCTTTCATTTTCTTTCCTTCAGTTTTTTTTTGTCCCACTTTTTCTGGAAGTATCTTATCTTCAGTTGTTTTTATTTTACTTATTTTTTATTTATTTTTTATTTATTTTTGTTTATTTTATTTTATTTTATTATTATTATTATTTTATTTTTGTAACTTCTTTTTTCTTAAGACTTCTTACGTCACTTTGTTTTGGTGCAAATTCAACTCCCTGAAGTGTACGTATATGAGCAGCTCATTTCCTAGTTTGCGAATCTTGATCCATCGTTCACTTTCTAAAGATTTTCTTCTGCATATGTCTCAAAGTCGATTCCGCAATACTGAATTTCCTGCGGCTGTACGCAATTTGAGAAAGCCATTTTATACAGCCTATACGGCTGATTTTAGATTTTCTTCTGTCTATGATCCTTTGTTCGATTTCCTTCTGTAAATATTTGGCATTGCAAACTGCAAAAATACGGGAAAATTATTTAAAAATTCCAACACGCGTTACTTATTAAAAAAATCATTTACAAGAAAAATTATCTTTAATTAACAAAATTAATTTTTCATAATTCATATTAGAAAATTAATTTTTCATAAATTAACAAATATGTATATATATATATGTATAATAATTTTTTTAACAAATGTATTATTAATTTATTAACAAATATATTTATATAACATTAATCTGTTAACAATTTTTTTTATCTCCAAAAGAAATTTTTTTGCAAATTAATTTAATTCCAAATTTAATTTCGATGATTATTTGTTTTTCAAAAATTATTTCAAAATTGATTAATTCATAGATTTTACACATAATTTGGAATTTATGGAAATTTACCAAAAGACTGCTTAATCTCTCCCAGCATGGAAACTAATGGATACAATGCCCCATATCGCCTAAGTAGCAGATGCGCAAACTTTCCAATTTCGGTAAGAGAGATTGCGCGGCCTTTTATTTAAACATGGCATCTACTAAAACGAACCGTTGGTGTTCGCGTCGTTAGTGTAGGTTAGTAGCGTATGAGGAATCGTTTAAGTTTAAAATATTTTGTACTACTGACATTCTATAGAAATTCACCAATAGTTATCAAAATTCAAGTAATTACCTTGGGAAAAAAAACAAAAAAACAATGCTTTATCCTAGACCTTCGAAACAATGAACTTGCACATTCAAGCAGACACTACGCTACTGCTGTTATACAACTATCTGGAGTCGCATTGCGCTTACTCTACTCCTTCACCCCGACCCTCTTCGTTTCTCCTACCAGTTCATCTCTCCTCGCTTTACCGTCTGCATAAATTTAATAATAGCTATGCTGATGTTAAAAAACCTGTAAGTGTTTTACCTGTAAGTGTAACACATTCCATGAAAATGATGATGAAAATTTTTATTTATTCACACACAATATTTTAAACTTTTTAAAAAAGTTTATTGATTATAATTGCTTAAAATGCTATGAGAAAAATTAGTTTTCCCGTGGGAATAATAAAATATTAATTACATAATAAGATTTCACCAAAAAAAATTATAATCTGCATTTTTTTGTAACATAACATTTAATATAAAATTCTCAAGAAATAAACATTGAATTTAATTTTGGAATCAGCATCCTAAAAATGTATGGAGCCAGTAAAAATAAAAAATAAAAACATTTCACAAACGAAAATATGTAGATCTGTATAATTAAAGCCATTTAAAATATAAAACACTATATAACGGGCATGAAATCTACTAAATTCTTAAATATTGTAAGGCTTTTTTTAATTGCCTAATTAATTTCTTTATTACCTCCAGTATATTCCTTTTTACTAATTCTTTGATCTCTGATATGCCTCCGTAAAAAGTTGAAGTCACGTATATTCTTTAAACTACTTTCAAAATCTAACAATGATGCAACTCTTTCGTCTGATCAGTAAGATTTCGTCATGTTTTTCGCAATCTTAGGCGGATGATGCACAGACGCTGATTATATTACAACTCTTTGCTACAAATATCTGTCTGTGTGTTTTATTTCAGTATTTCTATAAATATTTCTTGCTTTGTAAGCTATCGATTGTGCATATATTTGATATTTTTATAAATTAAATTATTTATTAAAATTAGTAAAATTTTAAGTAAATTATAAGAAATTGGAATTATTTAAAAAGATGAGATAAGAGCATTAGATAACACATAGCATGAAAATGATGATGAAAATTTTTATTTATACGCAGACAATATTTTAATTTTTTTATAAAAGTGTATTGATTGTAATTGCTTAAAATGCTATGAGAAAAATTAGCTTTCCCGTGGGAATAATAAAATATTAATTACATAATTAGATTTTCCCCCAAAAAATTATAATCTGCATTTTTTTTGTAACATAACAGTTAATACAAACTTCTCAAGAAATAATGAAACATTATATAATTTAAGTTTAATGTTACATTTAAAATATGTTTAATGTTTTAAAATTTATGATTAAAGTTTAATTTTAATCTAGTTTAATATGTCGTTAAAGTCTCTGAAAATAATGTAAAATTATACGTAGTGTATAAAAAACAACGCTTTGGTGGATACTGTTATGTTTGTTACCAAAAGAAAAGCGAAAAATGTAACACATTTCAAACTAACTTTAATTTTAAGAACAGAAAAAGAAGGAAAATGTAGCACAATTATTTCTTCTTCGATATGCATCACAGCTGAACACAGTCCAAGTAAAATTGTAAGTTTGGAACTTCGTGTCAACACATACAATATTCTAATAGGATATTAAATACTAACATTTCTTTTGTAGCAGCAGCTTGCAATTTTTGTAAATGTTTTATTTTAGTATCATATATTCTAATACGAGCAAATCTTGTGTGTGGTTATATATGCGAATTTTATCTTAAAAACGGCTCTAACGATTTTGACGAAATTTCGTATCCTACCGTTTTGGGGCACCAGAAAACCATTGCGCTAGGTCACATGTTCGAGTAGACCACAAGTTCATTAGTGGGTCATTTTGGGCCATTTTGGGTCATGGTCTAGCTAATTGTATCTAAAAAACGGTTTAAACGATTTTGACGATGATTTTCGGCCCGACCATTTTCGGGCAAGAGAAGACAATTGGGCTGAGTCACATGTTCGAGAACTTTCGATTAGTGGGCATTTTTGGGTCAACGCGGGTCAAATTAATTTTATCTAAAAAACGGCACTAACGATTTTGATTAAATTTTGTGTCCTACGAGTTTCGAGCACGATAAAATCATTGGGCTAGGACACGTGTCTGAGAAAATTCGATTAGTGGATCATTTCTGGGTCATTGTGCGTCAAGATCTAAAAAGCGGCTCAATTTACACAAAATTTTGCATCCAATGGTTTTCGGACACGAGAAGACTGTTGAGCTAGGTCACATGTTCGAGAAATTCAATTAGTGGGTCATTTTGGGTCATGGTCAAGGTAACTGTATCTAAAAAACGGTTCAAACGATTTTGACGAAATTTTGTATCCGACTATTTTCGGGCACGAGAAGACTATTGGGCTGGGTCACATGTTCGAGAACTTTCGATTAGTGGGTCATTTTTGGGTCAAAGCGGGTCAAATTAATTTTATCTAAAAACGGCTCTAACGATTTTGATTAAATTTTGTATCCTACGAGTTTCGGGCACGCGAAAATCATTGGGCTAGGTCACATGTTCGAGAAAATTCAATTAGTGGGTCAAGTTCTAAAAAGCGGCTCAATTTACACTAAATTTTGCATTCAGTGGTTTTCGAGCACGAGAAGACTGTTGGGCTAGGTCACATGTTCGAGAAAATTCAATTAGTGGGTCATTTTGGGTCATTTTGGGTCATTGTCAAGCTAATCGTATTTAAAAAACGGTTCAAACGATTTTGACGAAATTTTGTATCCGACTATTTTCGGACACGAGAAAACTATTGAGCTGGGTCACATGTTCGAGAACTTTCGATTAGTGGGTCATTTTTGGGTCAAAGCGGGTCAAATCAATTTTATCTAAAAAATGACTTTAACGATTTTGATTAAATTTTGTATCCTGTTTTGGGCACGCGAAAATCATTGGACTATGTCACATGTTCAAGAAAATTCGATTAGTGGGTCATTTCTGGGTCATTGTGGGTCAAGATCTAAAAAGCGGCTCAATTTACACTAAATTTTGCATCCTATGGTTTTCGGGCACGAGAAGACTGTTGGGCTAAGTCACATGTTCGAGAAAATTCAATTAGTGGGTCATTTTGGTCATGGGTCATGATATTTGAACTCAAATTTAGTTCAAATTTAATATTTGAACTCAAACTCAGGGAAGACCGAGCATAGCTCGGTCTTACCTGCTCGTATTAACTATCTCGGAAGTGTCAATGTATAAAAATAATATTTCTACTTTGAAAAAAAATACATTTTCGCTGAGTGTGTAAATTACTAAGCAATACATGATTGTTCGTATATAAATCAGAATATTGCCCTTTTTCCAAACTTTGAAGGCTAAATAATAAAGTGCGCGTAATGCAAGAAATATGTATTACAACACTATTAAACCTTACATGCTTTCACTAAATCATTGAAGTCAACAAGTATACTGTGTAAAATTATATGAATATAGAAACAGTAAGAAAATTAAATGAAATAATTGCCATTTTGATTACTTTCTTTATTATGAGGAAATAAATAGCAATTAATCACTTCTACATTTTCCACCAAAATGACAGGGAAAAGAAATGGTTTTATTTAACTAAAAAATAAAAAAAGTCAAAATTTCAGCTAATAGAAATATATTATAGATCTTTATTAGATTAACATTGTACAAGTAAAAAATAAATAGAAAATAAAACAAGCAATGATAAAGTATTACATGAAATATTTAAAACTTCCTACATGCAGTTTACTAGTAACAAAAGTTATCATAAACACATAAGCCAAAGTCTGCATTATTGATGCCACTGGAATACTGTAGAACGGAATCTATATATCCATACATCATATCATCGTCACTTTCATCCATCATATTTTTTTGGTTCTGCGTCAATTCGTCGCGCTCAATTCATCGCAGCGTCAATTCGTCGTGGTGTCAATTCGTCGTGGTGTCAATTCGTCGCGGCGTCAATTCGTCCCAACGAAAATATATTTGAAGGCTATGATGATAAAAGTAAAGATAATTTAGTAAAATTATTTAATGATGTAAATTTAAAGTTATAATTCTATATATCTAAAAAACAAATCACCATAAAATAATATTACTACATTATCATTAATTTTATCATCATATCCTTCAAAAACATTTTTGTTGCGATGAATTGGCGTAGGGACGAAGCGACACCAGGAAGAATTGACCTTGCGATGAGTTGACGCTGCGATGAGTTGACGCTGCGATGAGTTGATGCTGCGATGAGTTGTCAGCGCGAAGAACTGCCGCTGCGACGAATTGACGCTGCGATGAGTTGACGCTGCGATGAGTTGACGCTGCGATGAGTTGACGCTGCGATGAGTTGTCAACGCGAAGAATTTTCGCTGAGACGCATTGGCGCTGCGATGAATTATACCGCAATGAATTGTGCTCGACAAATTGACACGACACGTATTATTCCGATCCCTTTGAAACTTTTAATAAACATTTCTACAAGGACTGATTTCCAAACTTAATTTCCACGCAAGAAACGTTCGTCAATGGCGTGTGTTTGATTCTCCCAAATAGTGAAATAGTGTGCTTCCGTGTGTCGTGTGGTTCTGACACTATCCAACAATTATAAGTCATCCTATATTTGAGCTTGAATGACCGATTAATGACGAGATATAAAGACCGCAATATTTTGCATCAAATGAAATTATATATATGTCACACCGTTATAACATACCATAAAGAACTGGTCAGTTGCTCTTTATTTTATTGATGCATTTTTGAGACATTCTCCATTTGATCTTCAACGGACTTATTTTCAAAAATCATTTCGCCTAGCAATAAATAATAGCTTTGAAGTGGGACGATTTTATTTTTCCGAGTTAGATCATTGGCTACGAATATAAGCATTTTCTATTAAAATGTCATAACATAAATATCGCGTATCACTACATAGTATAAAACAAAGTCGCTTTTTCTGTCCCTATATCCCTATGTACGCTTAAATCTTTAAAACTACGCAACGGATTTTGATGCGGTTTTTTTAATAGATAGAGTGATTCAAGATTTAGGTTTATATGTATAATAACATCCATTAAATAGTGGAGAAATACTGTTATTTTTGAGGTTTTTAATGTGATGTCATAAATAATTTCATTTTTTCCGCTTATACATTGCAAACGCAGGCTGAACCCTACAAGATTTATCAAAATAATGTACTAATTATTGTACACATTAAAAAGTTCTACAGAAAACACAAAGAGATGAAGGTTTTCAAGGTTAACCCGAAGCAAAGCGAGGGAGGGCCGCTAGTTGATTATATAATCATACAGTTGGTGCTTGACTTTTCAGGCATTACAAAAATTCCATAAAATTCTCGCTTTCGTGATTAAGCTATCTTTTGTTTTCTTTCTCTCCGCCATAACTGTATGAAAAACTTTTCATCATTTTATTTTATAATGGAAGGTCTGTTATCGTTTACTTTAAGATACTGTAAAACTTACCGTCTGAAAGCAGCAGTCTAACCTGCTCTTTTTCGTATTATCACCCCTTCATCGTAATCACTCACTCTAAAAAAAAGAGTAAACCAAAGCATGCAGTACCAGTAACTTGATTCGTCTACCTTGATTCTATTAAATGTCTACTGTCAATAAATTTTTTAAAACAAAGTTTCCTATACGGAAGGTACAGCTGATGTTTACGCATTTTTACAGAGATTTCGATAAAAGATTAAAATATGCAAATAATTTTGGGGCCTTGGTCTGGTAACAGATTAAAAATGTAAGGAGACGTTTTTCCGCTTTCCGAGGTGATTGTTTTGTAATTAAAAATAGTAAAACGTGGTATACAAATTCCAAAGTGCAAAATAATCTACACTATTAATAGTGTCGTAAAGGGAAAGGCCACCAATTACTACTTCTGAATGAAAAGAAAATTCAAAATGAATGTCTGTAAAAGGTTCGCACTGTGCAATAGGGTGGATCGTTGTTATATGGTGAAAAAATAAAATATTATTAATCAAAACCTACCTATGCGGAAAATATGTTCTATTGTATAGAGATTAAGAGAAAAATAATAAAAAATAATAATTTCAAAATTTAATACTGCCGCAAGGAATATGAATTTTCGAAAAAAATTGGAAAAAGACCGAATTTTGGCTAGATGACTTTTGATTCAAAATATTTTTTAATTTTAATCAAAACATACCTATGCTGAAAAGATGTTATATTGTTTGGAAATTAAAAGAAAAATAATAAAAAATAATAATTTCAAAATTTAATGCTGCTTCAAGGGGGTTGAATTTTCGAAAAAAAAAGAGCAATTCCAGCTTTTTCAGTCTCCAGCTTTATCCTTCCATTATAGGAGCTCTACCCTCCATAAGTCGGAAGCGCTACGTCATGGAATCTTCCCCACGTAATACGACACGCCCAAGTGGCTCTGAATAATAGTGGATAAACGTGTTCCCACTTTAGTCAAAGTCACTTTACAAATAACTAAGGCGCAGAAACGAAAATTAAAGCAAGGGCGATACGTGGAGAGAAACAAAGAACTGCTTGATGTTTATTCCAGTTCAATAGATTTGAATATGAATATGAATTAAGGGTGTAAATTGAAGCGGCGTATTTGCGAGCATACTGACTTTCTTCATCATTAGCTATCATTGAAAGCTTAGCCCAAAATGCTGACGGTGTCGCTGTCACACCTGTGGTGACGAAATTTCCAGGCGTAGCCAAGACATCGGACCGTTTTGGCATTTCCGACCGAGCAGGCGCTGCCATCGTGTCAGCTGCGCTTCAAGATGTGGGCATTGTCTCACAAAGCGATGTATTGAACGTCGTTGACAGAAACGTGACGTAATTCGACGTGATTCGACGTGAGAGAACAAAGGCAAGAACCACTCTATCGTCTCAGTCAGTTGTGAAAAATTCTGACCATGACCAATTTGGTTTATACTTTGATGGACGTAAAGACAGGACTATATCACTAGAAGATAACAGAGGAAAAGTCATAATAGAAGAACACGTAAGCTTGGTAAAAGAACCTGCTTCCGAGTACATCGGCCACGTATCTGTAAAAACTGGGACAGCGCAAATCATTGAAAACACGTCATAAATTGTTTGTAATGCGTTGACAATAATATAGATGTAACAAAGTTGGTTGTGATCGGTTCCGATGGAACATCTATTAACATAAGGTGTCAAAAAGAAAGTGTTATTCGAAATGTGGAACTGATTCTGAGGCGTCCGCTACAATAGTTTGTATGCCAGTTACACGCCAATGAGCTTCCACTACGTCACCTTTTCGCGAACGTGGATGGAACCACGACTGGGCCCAGATGCTTCACTGGTAAAATAGGAAAATTGTTTGCTGGATGTAAGAAGCTATCTGTAGTTAACATTCATGTCAATACATTGCACACTTTGTAAAGTGATTGGCAAGAAAGACTTAAGTACTGATCAACTGTACTTAATTGAAATTTGTGAAGCCATCAACTGTGGACATTGCAGCGAATTTCTATCGAAGAGAAACCCTAGAAATGTTTGCCACTCAAGGTGGCTTACAACAGGTGGCTTACAGAATTCTCTGGCTTTATGTAGCTTACGAAAATCCATCCGAGGGCTTTGTAACATTAACGACGTTCATCGTAAAAGTCTATGCGCCTATGTGGTTCAAGATCAAAACGAAACCATCGGTAATCTATGGTGCACAGCATTTGCATCAATCCATTGTTCTTTCACGTTATTTGTCGAGTGATCTGAAGGACGTCATAGACCCTGTTATTAGGAGAAATGGGTTTTTTGGCCATCCTGAAAATATCCTGATATCGATGTTAGCTGACGACAGAACTCGCATAAGGCAATTGGTCTTTCGAAGAATTCTAAAAACGCGTGAAGTCAAACGGTCTACTGCAACCTCAAACATTGCAACGAATAATATCCGTATCTTCAATTTACCAGCTTTTGACCTTTGTGCGACGGATTATATTGATTTGATTAAATGTGAAAATGTCACAGAACCTCCACTAACTGAACGATTTAGGGACGACATGCTTTCAGAAGCAATAGTAAATCCAGCAATATTCCAGCGGCAATAATATATAATATCAAGGAGTTTCCTTGCCACACTCAAGCTACAAAACGGATAGTCAAAACAGTCACGGAAGCATCTTCTTCTGTCTGTGGACCATATAAAAGAGACGGTTTTATAAGAAATCGCATCGAATCCCGAAACCGTATGCCAATTTTCAATACCAAACGTCATTATCTTTCACTGTAATTTCGACGATTTTATAGGTTTTTCTTTATTTAATAATAAAGGAGCTGTTAAATAAGAAGCTGAAATTTTTTCTTTTAACCAAGTAAGTGTCCTCTTATTTCCTTAAATATTTAAAAATACTAAAATGTATGTTTCATTTAACAAAAATCACTTTCACTTTTTATCGTAAAAAGACTCAAATACATAAATTTCAAACACCTTGTGGCAGTAATAAATTTAGAAATTAATTTTTTTATTATTATTCTAATAATCTCCATACAATAGAGCATCTTTTCCGTATAGGTAGGTTTTGATTAATATTAAAACAATTATTTTGAGTTAAAAATCATCTAACCAAAATTATGTTTTTTTTTTCATTTTTTTCGAAATTTCAATCCCTTTGCGGCAGTATTAAATTTTGAAATTAATTTTTTTAATTATTTTTCTCTTAATCTCCATACAAGAGAACATATTTTCCGTATAGGTAGGTTTTGAAGTTGTGAAATTTTTTTTCGATCCACCCTACTGTTCAAATGTTTCTAAAGCAAAAACGCTAGTAACAAGATAATATCCGCCGGCACCCAGATCATTTCCGAAGTCTTTAAATGCATACGTAGCAGTAATAAACAAAATATAAGTCAAAGATTCATAGCTTAAAAAAGCTAAAAAATATAATATTCACCGTCTTTGTCGAAGCATGTATCCTTAACGCCAGAAATTCTGTACAGTCTTGTATGAAAAGCATTTAGCAGGAGATAATTGGTTATACATTGTTAGTTTTGATGACACATAGATTTACCAAAATGACTCCATAAAAAATCTTCTTAATATCAGAAATGAGGAAAATATTATGTCCAAACATGTTTCCGTAAATGCAAAGAATGTTTCAGTAAAGTCTTTATGATTGATGCAGATTTCTTTTGTAATGCGAAATTAGAAATAAAAAGATGGTAAAAATGTTAAATTCAACAAATCGTTATTTACAGATGAAATTCCATTTGTTTACCTCAGTGACTTTCAAAGAGTAAAACTGCACAAAGACAAAGCCATCCATCAGTCATACTTCAAAAACGACCTCTGCATTCCTTGAAAAAATATAAACTGATGCACGTATTGTATGTATATTTTTTCAATATATACTTTCGACATCCACTGACGTTTATCTGTAAACTTTTGTGCGTTTGGTCTCATAAAAAGAGATCTTACTATATAAAAAAAATTCGGAAACGGTACTCTGTCTAATGGGGCAGCAATATGATCCAAATGGTCAGTTATGTTTCTGTATATTTCAGAAATGTTTCTGTATATTTTGGAAAACGATATAAAGAGTATAAATAAACAATCGAACGAGTTATTTAACTTTGTATGTGCAACAAAAGATAAACATAAACTCTAATATCATTACGCAATAAAATTAATTAATTATGCAGTAGGATAATATTAATGATTTTTAAAAAGGGTATCGTGTTCTTAATTAAATAAATATAAAACAGAATACTTACTGCAATCAAAATACGTTACGTCTGTTAGTTTTTCTCTCTCTAGAAAGATACAAGTCACGTGATGAAGACGTTAAGTTGAACGTAATGTACATGTTCAGAAGCTCAAAGATGAAGAACATTCGCAAATCATTCTTGATTTCGCATTCCATTCTCCGCTTTTAAATACTTTACACAGAACTGAGTGTTACATTTCCGAAATAACAAGGAACTGAAGAGAACCCATAGTTTACGCTAAATTTTCGGAAACCTATCTGCTTTGGAATAAAAACTTTCTGATTTTCTGACAGTGGTCATCGCTTTGAATAGTTATATTGAAAATATGTGTTACGCGTCCGAACTAACCAGTAACTCAAGAAAACCCATAGTTTACTCTAAATTTATAGAAACCTTTCTGCTATGGAGTGGCACATTTCAGATTTTTTTTTTTTTTTTTTACAGTGATGCGCAAACGCATCACAATTGATGGAATATGGAAAGTGATAACAGAAGTACGGTAAGTAATATACTTGGAAATTGTACGAAAAGCCGGTCTATCACGGAAATAACGATGCGGTTTCATAGTTCAGAAACAAGGTTACAAGTACAAACATTTTGAAAAATTAGTTTTTACATTTTAAACATTAAAAAATGGCCTAGAAATTGTTCTAAAAATGTGTAAACACACTCTATATACATTGCAGAAACTTTATTTTTTAGGTATTTTAATAAGGAGGCAGAATAACTAAGAGCAAATGTGGTAATTTAGGTTCGAGAATATATTTATTATTATTTATTTATTGTTGTTGTTTGATTCAAATTTTATACAGAATGTCTTTTAAACTCACTGGCTTTCTATTGTTAAAATAGTATGCTGCGAATACTATATTAAAATAGTATACACGATACTTTTTTTCTTTTTCGCAATCAAAAATAGCGGTATTAGGCATTATATCCAAGTGAACATTATATAGGGTATATGATATATTAATGCAAATCCCGTAATTCTTCAAACTATGAGTTAAACAATTTATTGTATATTAAGAGTTTTATCTAGGTTAAAATTATTATTTGTATACTAAAGAATACTCTTAAAACTTCTTAAATTTAATACCTGTGTTATCCTTTCGTATATATATTTAAACATACCGCTTCCCTTATTTAAACGGAACACACTGAAATATTTATCATTGAAAACTATCCCATGTTGCTAAAGTAGGAAAACATTTCGAAATTTGAAATTACTTATGTACTATCAAAATAAATTTTCTTTAAGAAAACAGGAGGGTTTTCACATCTCGTCTTTAAATAAAAGAAAACATAATAAAAATTACAATAATTCTATTTTAGCTTCGAAACTATTTTCAAAACAAACGTGTTTTTTCTTAGGATGAAAAATAAAGTGGCAGAAAAGTTTTCTTGATATCAAAAGATTCTTTTTTAGTTGTGAAACCTATTACATGATAACAATATACAAGGGGATTCAATACTTTTCTTTGGGGCAATTTTTTAACCTGCATTTTAGAAAATGCTTCTTTCTCCTTGTATTCTTTTCTCTCTTTACAATGAATCCTTTGAAGTTATACAATATAATGGTTTTTTTTTTAGTTAAACAATTTTTTACTTTTGGCTTAAATAAAAATTTTATTGCACGAAATTAATTGCCTAAATTTGTATATTTTTCAGAAAGTTAAATAAATAATTAAAATAAAAATAATATACATAAAAATATGTGTATGAATGTGTATACATGGAATGAATGCTGTTATTTATTTGTTTTATGAGTTTTTTAAAGAATAATAGAATATTTTTCGTTGTATTTTTATTATCCAAAGAGTCTGCAAAACTAATCAAATATTTATCATTCGTTTAGTTTAGAATCATAATTTAAATTATTATCTTGTCGGTATATTTAATAAATGCAAAACAGAAAAAAATAACGTTTCATATTTACAGAAAAAATGGATTAATAAAATTTTGTAATAATTAGGGATTAAGAAAAAATTTTGGAAATAAAAATAAATGTCTATCTTTAAAGTTTAAATGTCTTCGTTTGCATTGATACATAAGAGATATATCAAAATACTTATATTTTAGTTTATACTTAAATTTTAATGGTTCTGTTTAAATATTGCAGGATGTTAATTTTTTTTGTTTACTAATGTTATAAACTAACAAATTTAACGCTTGACAGGCATGTTGTCATATAAATTAAGAATATGATGAATTATTTACTGTAGTAATTTATTGCAGTTCTTTTAACACAGTAATTTTTTTAGTTACATCAAGTAATAAATTAAAATTATTCGTTGTAACTAAATACTAAATTTCTTGATTTAGCTTTATTCCAAATTCATTCTGAGCTTAAGCTTTAATAACAATTGCGTTGACAATTTGATGAAATAATTTGAAACATGGCATAATTATTTCAAATATATATCGAAGAGAGCGTGCAGTTTAAATAAATTGAGAACAGTGAAAACAATTTTGAAAGCTATTTTTCGAATATCCATGTTAGTTTACAATTTACCGATATTGCAGCAAGTTGTTTAAGTATTTAATTTAGTTATAAAGATTTAATTTAAATCTATCTTCGAGAAAATTTATTTAAAAAAGAGGAAATAACCTAGTGAAAATATATTTAATAACTAACAGAGTCTCAGCTTGAGAATAGATAATCTCTAGAAAAACTTAAATGAACGTCTCGAAAGCGAGACAACATTTCATTCCCGAAAAGGTGTTAAATGCGATACAATCTTTCAGCAATACATATATATATATATATATATTGCTGGTATACATATATATATATATATATATATATATATATATATATATATATATATATATATATATATATATATATATATATATATATATATATATATATATATATATATATTAGAGGAGCATTGCGTGTTTCACAAGCGGCATATTACATACAGAAGCTCAAATGTATCTAGCTGATTTCTGCAGATAAATGCCTACAAAATATTTTTTAGAAATGACCTTATACATGTTATGGATTCGTGTAGACGCGTCTGAGAAATGCGTTAGATAGCTGGCTCCTGAAAACATATCATTAGTACTCTTTTTTGACGTTTTCTCAAAATTGGACGAAGTTCAATAAATTTGTTTCAATCGAATAAACATTCGCATTATTTCGTTACCATACGAGAGTACCGACTTTTGAATAAGAGCGCTTTTCCATTTACCGGAACTAAACCGATAAATCGGACACGATTGTCGTTATCTGACATCGATTGCATAAAAAATACATTCATATACACTATGACGACAAAATCGTCATCGATTCTCTTGGTGGAAAAGCGCGTAGTGTATATGAAGGTATTTTGCGTGGACCGATGTCGGATAGCGACAATCGTGTACGATTATACGGTGTCATGTCGTTAAATGGAACAGCGCTCTTAAGGAAACGAATTTCCTAGATATTTTGAAAGAGCCTCTGGTTGATTATGCAGCAGCAAAGTTTTATCTTACTGATGTAACGGTTGATTCCAGTTTAGTTTAAACTAAATGTTCAAAATTAAAGTATTTCCCAAAAGTTTTATTCGTGTAGTTTGTTTTTACCGATTTTGATTTTTTCCATTCAACAATAGTCTCAACGAATAGTCAAACAAATTTAATAATTGATTATAATTTCAGATGAAAGTGCTTTTTTAAGATCGAATAACAATTTTTTTGCACCGATCGGAATTTTACAAGAAAGAAAAAGAAGAAATTTCAAAATTTGTAGAGCTTTTTTTTTGTTTACATGAACATATTTTTTTTAACTAATTGTTTACTTTATAAATAAAAGCATCCCAAGTAAAATCTTTTTATGTCACAGCATTCAAGTTATAAATAAAATCATTTTTAATAAATTGCATTAAATATAATTTACAATAATCTAAAATATATAATAGTTTGTAGTAAAATGCATTTGCTTTCTGGACAATTTTTTTATTTTTAAATAAATGCGAAAATGGAAGAAGTGTGATCAGGTAACTCTCATGTCTTGCATTAACAGTTCGTTCTTCTTAAGGAGAAAGTATCAAATTAATAAATTTATTTGATTAATTTAATAAATTGATATATTTAGGATAACACGTAAATAAAAACATTTTATTTCCGAAATTAAAATTTTAAACGCATGAATATAACTATTCCGACATAATATCAAGTGTGAATCCCCTTCATTATTAATATACTTTATTTCATTCGCTCAAATCGTCAAAACCGGTGTAACAGATGCAGGAAATGCTTTGTCATGACCATATGGCATTTATTCCGGTACGATTAAGAAATTCTGCTATACATTTTAAGTAAGTACTGCAATCGCATTTAGTGATATTTAACGCTAATTGAATTCTTGTGACATTGTTTGTAAAGTGAATCTGGCTAGATATTTCAAAGCAACATTATTAAGATATTAGAATTGTGAAATATGGTCTCTTTATTATTCTGTGTCTACCAAATGGACTTCACGTTACACTGCACTCTGTTTATGTCGATAATATAATTATCAGGTACACAAAATCGTTCCTGAAAATATGTAACAACTAAAACATGAAAATATTTACATCATATTATAAATCTGGTCTATTATTGGCGATATAATATATGCTATTATTTTTAATTCTTGAACAAAGTGTTGTTAAAAAGCCTTAGACCACACCGATCGTGCAGTTCGTTTCATAAAATAAACCTTTTTTTTAAATTCCCAGATCATTTACAATAAAATCACAGCACAAGTGGCATTAGGCAAAAACTAATAACTTATTTTCGAATAATGATGCATTTTTGCATAAGGGGTCGTAGAATATCAGGTCGTTAATTTAAATCTGTTATTCAGAAGTATTTGAAAAACGATATTTAGGCAATTGGCTTGGTGGAGATCGAATATCAGTATAAATTCAGATAATTATACAAGTTGTATTAGCAAAACTAATTACAGACTTTTAGTGAAACTGAGTGTATCTTTAGGTAATGTGTGGTATTAGCAAGAATAATTACAGACATTTAACGATACAGAGAGTATCTTTTGGTAACGTGTGGTGGAGTCACTGGAAGTTTTATACTAAAAAAATCCGTTCCGGATCCGTCTACAGGCTCCGTTAGATTTCGAAGACGCAGACCGTTGGGCGCTTGTTTATTGTGAAATGCAGAAGAAATTAATATTTTGTCATGATGCGCCAGTTAGGACCACCCACTTGGAAATCTACCTGTATTTGAAGGCGGAACCGGCAGGGATTTTTTGGTTTTTATTTATTTTTTATTTTTTTGGCTTTAAGGGTTGGTCCTGTAAAAAACTTGTCAATATAAAAGTTGTATATAATATTAAAAGGATTTATAATAAATCTAAGCGGTTTGATATCTTGTGAATTGACAAAGTTATGATTTTGTTTCTTCTTAAACCCTTATTCCCCCCTCTCCCTTGAGACAATTTTTAATGATATCAAAAATTTGTCATACATGAATTTTCGGCCCTTTTGCTAGAAGTAATAATAACTTTAAACAGATTCGATACGTATCATAATTGAGAAGTTATGTTTTTTTTTATATTTTCATAAAAAGCCAACCCCCCCCCCCTTGGTTTCATTTTGACCATTAACGAACTTGATGTAGATTTTATGCCCCTTGATTTTATGTATCAGTTTGGAAGAGATTTGTGCGGAATTATTGAAGTTATCGTGTCCATAAAAAGTTATATAGATAGATAGATAGATAGATAGATAAAGTTTTGAACTGGGGGTGGTTTTGGGTACTGGGAGTCATGATCGACGTGGATCTGCAAATTTTTTTCAGAAATTGCAACATAGGGGAGAATGTCATAGATAGTATTTATTACGAAATCTACCTAATTATAGAAGACTTGGGACTTTTAAAGCGCCGAAAATTGAAAATAAAATGACTATTTTTTTCATTTTATTTCCTATAAAGTATACATTACAAAAACACAATTTTTTAAGACAGATACATGATAAGACAGATACATTTCCTATTATTTAAGATCATAATGGAAGTTTAGTTTTTATAATGGTTTGTAAACTTGTTGAGCAGAAAATTGTATTAACGTGTTGTAGGCACGATTACAAAGGGATTTCGTATATAAAACAAAATATTTGTTATTAATTTTTATTTGAGAGTCTTTTTTATTTTTACACTGAACCTAACTAAATGTTCATTTACAGCACGATATGTTTTAAAAAATAAAACTGTACCTTGCTTTTATCTTTTTTTCAAATTCTTAGCAATAACAGAAATAGTTTTATTATTTTTAATTTATTTTTTTAACAAAAAAAGGCGAACCACAGTAAGAAACTGTTATGAAAAATGATTTATTTTACACATTACTGAAACAGATGTCCGATAAAAACATATGTACAAATGTCTTAAAAACTTTCAAATTCAAGATATTAGTAGTACATAACACTTTCGGCTCTAAACTAAGCCAATATCAAGAATTTCAATCAGAAGAGTTCAAAGCTCTGATGTTGCACAAGACTAGAGCTCAAAGTCTAGAAATTGTCAAGACAAGAACTTGATCTCCGCTAATTGAAATCCTTGATAATGGATTAATTTAGAACCAAAAGCGCTAGAAGAGTTTTATGTACTACAAATATCTTGTGTTTTAACGTTTTTAAGACATTTGTACATACGTTTTTATTGGACGTCTATTTTAGTAATGTGTAAAATAAATCATTTTTCATGAAAATGTTTTTCTTATTGTGGATAAACAAAGGTGAATCTTTCATTTCGATCATTCTTTTATTATTAAAGTTATTTTGAAAAAAAAAGAAATTGTAGGTAATCTTTATACAGCTTTCTATACACTTTATATCCCAAAAATGTCAAGAAAATAATATTGAGAAGGTTTTTAACTACGCCGAAAACCACATTTTGAGAAAAATGACTTTAAAATTCACCCTTTGATAATATTTCACATTTAACAGATATTGAAAGTGCGATCCATTTTGTTTTAAGGTGTTCAGAAGTGATTACTCTTTAATAAATATATATTTTGCATTTGGATTTTTTGAAGGTTTAAGGGTTCATTTCCTCAAGTTTGTAGTAAGCTGCATGGCAATGTGCCCTTCTCTGTTCATATGAATTCATTCTGAAATACGAATTAAACAAGTTGATAATTGTACGTCAAACGTAACATATAAGGTGCGTTCGTACTATAACTAGTTTCAGTGAAATGTATTATATCGTCTATTATTATGATATGATTAGTTTCCGTAATAAAATAGGTACATTTTAAGTTGCCAACATTTTACCTTTTGTTGACTTTTACTGAAACTTCCAATGGTGAACTTAAGCCTAGCTTTGAAAATTTCAGAACTTGACATCCATATTTGGACTCTTTTTCTATTTAATACCTATTTCTTTGGAAACATCCATCCCAAAAATTGTCGGTTGATTATAGGATTGGTATCATTAAACAATTTTAGTATACAAATTCGGTTTTTAAATTCAGTAATACGGAAATACTATGACTCCATGATAAATATGACGTAATTACCATGACAACCTAAAATCATTACCTATCATGAGATATTCTTGAATTACATACATATGATAGGATTTAATAGAATGAAGAAAACTATTTTTATTATCTTTTTAAGTTTTGATTATATTCTCAAAATTTTTTTTAATGACTCGACAAATTTCTGCACATATTATATATATTAAAATTCAAACAATTCGGTTGGGTAGCTTTTGCGCTGTTATATGAGGACTGACGGATAGACTTACGACTATCATAGATGTATTTATATAACTACGAACATACCTAAGCAGAGTGATTTAGTGACAAATAATAGAGAACACATGAAGCTATGAAGAAATACTTGGTATATTAAAAAATATTTGGTATCATATTCATCTGCAATATTCATAATTAATTATATTTTTTGCCTTTAAATAATTTCGTTTTTTAATTTAAATAAATTGAAACTAATTTTCATAATTAACTTTACAAAATATATTTCAAAATCTTTTTATGTATTTTCCATATACACATAAAAGAAAACTTTTTTAACCAAAATATATTTAATCATTTTTATCTAATCTATAAAACAGTTTTTTTTTCTTCTTTTTGTGTTTTTTATTTATTTATTATATTTTATTCATTTGTTTTTGTTGCACACTTACCATACCTTCTGGTATCTTCTTGATTTATTTGTTATTGCAAGTTTTTCTTAATCATGATATATTGAAAGTTAATTTATTATTATATTAAGAGTACACAGCACTATTTAAACTTTTTTTTTTATATTTCAGTGTTGTAGAAGACATTTTTACGATATTATTAACTGGATTAATGAAAGAAAATATTTTAATCATGAAAAATTGTAATTCTTAAAATAATGCAATTCAACGGATTTTTCATTCTTAAAGTAAAATTTGAGGAATAAAATTGTACATTTTAGTATGGTTTGATATTTAACAAAACTTTAGGCTATTTTGCTTTAGAATATTTATCAAAAACACATCCCTTGGATATGAGATTGTTTGCAAGCAACCATTGCAAAGTTAATAATTCTTATTTTATTTTAAAAAGTGCCTTTTTTTGACTTGAAATTGTTTCTCTACAAATTAGACACTTTCATTTAAAAAAAAAACCAAAATTTTAGTTTTCCATAATTTTTATATATATTTTTTTTCTATTTTATTAAGCAGCAGGCATCATACTACCTTTTATATTTAAAATTTCCCATGTATTAAAACTACATAGAAACAAACATGATGGAACCTGCATAAAAGAGCCTCAGGCGGAAAATGTTTATGATCCGGCGAAAATGACAAAAATTCCTACGTACATTACTACTTTATTCATTACGTACTTACTAAACCAAAAATTATTTAAAATGGCTCATTCTCTCGTCCATTGGTATTTTGTCTAAGCATATTTTACGGTATTTATCAGTGTTGATAAATGTGGAGGACTTCTTATTCGGAATTCAGAATTCTCACCAGAGAGTTTTAAGAGTTATTTTTTATTTTTATGAGCTAATGAATCAATGCAGGTGTTTCAGCAGTGTTTGCAATTGTCTTTATGTCTTCGATTAGCTACAACCGAAGGTGATCACTCGAAATATCTTGATACATAGATGTTGATCAGGAGGAATTTGTAGATACAAGTTCCGAGTGATAAATATTGCACGAAAGAAAGAAATAAAAATTATTATTCAAAATTTTATGTTATGAAAAAAAACCCCACCATATTTGGCAACACTAGTATTTATGTTCCTTGGTGTCAATGTAGTTTTATTCTCTTACTTCTCATATACATATTTCTTTTACATACTTTTTCACTTTTATTCAAAAACCAGCTCTCAGTTACATTTTACAAAATATCCCTTCTTCTTTTTTTTTAACTCGTAAATTATCTATCGTAAGTTTTCATTATTTTTTTTTTGCAAATAAATTAATTTTACTTATTCTTTGTCTTAAAGGAATGTTACACTGAGAAAAATGACACTTTCAAATCTGAGTAAATCGATGTTTTCATTTTGTTAAGAAACTTTTTGTTTAAAATATGACGATCCAATGCTTTCAATTGTGAAATATTAGGAATACACAGTTTCAGACAAAATTACATTTCATTCAAACTTTTGTTGAAACTTGGACATACTCGAAAATGAGCACACAGAAGTCTGTTCATACTCATATTTGAAACATGGACATACTCAAAAATGATTACGGTCAGTTCATATTCGTTTTTGAAACATGAGCATACTCAAAACTCTGCACATAGAAGTCTGTTCATACTCATGTTTGAAACATGGACATACTCAAATATGAGCACAGGGTGTTTTATTCTTGAGTGTGTGCATGATTTCAGAAATGAGTATATACATGTTTCAAACTTGAGTAATTTTGATTCGGAGCCATTCTGACTATGCGACACTCTCAGATTTGAGTATTTTTTGCTCAGTTTTAGAAATGTCGTTTTTAGAGTGTAGTTACAGTAATTTATTAGTAACTTCTATCTATTTTTCTTTAAAAAATACTTTTTCGGTTATGTAACAGTAATATTACTTTTCAATGAAATAGAATAAATTTAAGTTTTATACAAACAAGTGTAATATAGTACCTAACGTAAAAATTCACTACTAAAATGAACGAACTGTGTTTAAGCCGAGATAGTCAAGGTAATATCTTTTAAATTGCAATATCATGAACCCGTTATTATCACTACTCACAGAAATAAATTTGAAAATCGCTCTTTATCTAACAATCTTTATCTGAACTTACAAACTGGGTACAATATCCGAAATATGTTGTGCTGTTATGCTGTATAATCAAGGCGTTTCCGAAATATCATTTTCTGAGCTTTAGGCATAAGTGGCAGTAAATTTCGAACTTATATCGAAATAGTATTATAAATTCTCTCTCAAAATACATTTCGCTTGAATACTTGTGTTAAGTACATAATATATTTTACTGAGATAGGTTCGGTAAAGAACACAAAATCGTAATATTATGGAATTTAATAGTAATTATTACATAAGGAATTGTACTAAAATTATGGGTTTAGAGATTCATCAGTCTATCATTTCTATTTAGTAATTTGTTAGATATAATGTAATATATACATTCAAACTGATGTATCATTTCGTAAAGTTCCATTTTATGTTAATGAGCTATCATTGTCATATTATTTTCGTTCGAAATACATTAAATCTCTTATATTAAATGAAAATTTCAGAAATTTCTAAATAATGATTATTATAATTTTAAATTATTACGTAGAAAGTAAACTACATATTCGATTTAAAGTGTAATGCAAAAATTAAATATGTTTAGATTATTGCAATTATTTAACACACATACACACACACGTATATAATGAAGAATTATGAAGAATTATGCTACGAAGAACTATGCTATGAAGAATTATGCTACGTTATTCAAGAAAAAAAAACATATCGATTGAATTGACCTACTCACAATAACCGTGTGCACCAATTTGTTTACAGGTGTTTTATTTTGTGAAATGAAGATACTCAAAGTTATTTAAACAACAGCTTTAAAGTATCTGCTGTCATTACTAATTCAAAGCTGTCATCTTCGCAAAATATTGAGTGAAATTTGTTTTAAGTTCGTGGTGCGTGATGCTTTGGAATGCATCAATTAATCTGGCGCACAAATCTTGCTTAGTGGACGTTGAACATGCTCAAAAGCATGCGTTCATCCCTACAAGTAAAAATCTAGTGAGGTAGGATGCAGTGACCGAAGTGGTCATTCTGTGAGTCCGTGTAGACCAATCCATCGATTCAGGAAAACTGTATTAATGAAATTACTAGATACTTGAGTGTCATATCGTAGCACCGTCGAGATGAAACGTGACAAAATTATTAGTCTTCAGTGGTACTGTATTTTGTATAAAGTATTGGATAGTAACGTTTAGAAAATGAACATAGTACCTATTTCTGTCAGAGTTCCTTGATTAAAAACAGAGGCAATTAATGTGGCGTTCCATATTCCGCACAGCAGAGGTATAGAAAATCGTAAATAATAAACTTCACGAACAAAAAAAAGCATTCGTATTATTCTAATAATTTGTCAATACGGCAGTTGACAGCTCCTTCTTCCGTGAACGAGCATTCATCAGTCTACAAAATATTTCATACGAATAGTGAATTCACAGCATGTTGAGTTAGAAGCCAATTGCAAAATTCCACGCGACGTGTGTAATCGGAAGGATTAAATGTTTGCATCCCATGTATACAATATGGATGCCACACGTTTTCATGAAGAATTTTCCAAATTGTAGAGCGTGGAATATTTAAAACTGACTGTTTCTTCACGGACACTCGCATTTGGATGCGTAGACAAAATACCAATTATTTCATTCTGAGAATAGTGACGTTTGTGCCATTTCAAGGACGAGATTGTAACGATCCCGTCATTTCCAAACATCTTATTAACCAATGAATAACATCCGTTAAAGCTTCCGTGAATTGGGAAATAGACATCTAAACTATCATGACGTTTGAACGTTGTTTCTGTTGCACTCAGCGTTATAACCATTTTGAAAAATCCTTTTTTTCTGAATGTAGTCATTATTTCAACGCAAATTGATAACAATTTAAACATTTTATGAAACAGAAGTAGAATGCAATATTAAAGATTTGTCGCAGATGATAATCATTCTAAGATGAATTTAGTAATTAAAGTATTTAGTAGTATTCAGCTTCTGGAATAATTTAAAAATCTTTTAGAGCTCTCATCGCAGATGATTTTTAAACTTTTCCAGAAGCTTTTAAGTAATTTTTTGACAGCTTTTTCTGTTGATGTTAGAATAGATTTTGGTACCAAAACATATTTAAATATTATTGAAAATTCCAAAATAATTACTAAATTCATAGAGTTTTATGTTTTTGTTTCATGAATTTTTTTCTTTACAATCATAGTAATACATGATTAATTAAAAGAATGTATAGTGATGCAAGGAAAAAAATAAAGCTGTAAATGTGATACAAGAAGAAAAATAAAGCTGTAATCGCGATACAAGAAGAAAAAAACATGAGAATTCAAGATAATTTTGGTATCTTACTTAATTGCCTTGTTTATTTTTTAAAGAGAGTATAAACTGCTATTTGGACTGTGGACTGCGGAATAATGTGTATAAACTGCAGCAGTTCAGTAAAATTTAAAATAATATATATTTTTTTCAAAGTAAAAATTGAACTGAAATTAACTCTCCTTTTTTTGGGTAACATGTTTTCCTTCTCGTTTTATCTGAATTTGCGGTATATTGGATATCACTAAATATCGGGGTTCTACTGTACGGTGAAAAACGTCTTCAAATATATTGGAATTCATTTTGCATATAACGAAAATAGCTGTCGCGTCGAAGTTATTTATGAATCTGTTTCATTACAAATTGCAATTATATTTCTTATACGGTCCCCTAAAACAGCGTTCATTTTTAAAACGTTTATATTCCCGAAAGTGTTAACGATAGTCGTTTCGTTTTTTGAGTGTATACTAAGTGAGAGTAAAGAATATTTTTGTACTGGAGGCTGTATAAGAAAAATTCAAATTTCATAGGAAATTCTCTCCCCCCCCCCCCCCATGGAGAGTAAAGTATAGTTTGTGTCTTCCGTACCTTCCTATGAACATTATTTTCTAATTTACATGATTTATCTATCTATTATATTTACAGAAATAAACCGTGTAAGCACCTTTTTTGGACACCGTGTACATATATCCCATATAAAATACTTTTATTTTCCGCATAAATCGAGCAATAATAAATCCAATTACCAATACTTTCTGGAAAACAAGAAATATAACTTCCAGAATCCACGTAGAGTTATTTTTATATTTAAGTTAAATAATTTTTATTGCAAAAATGTGATAGTAAACCTTCAATCTCAATTTTACTTATACTAAATAAAATTTTGCATTACGACTGTATGACATTAAATATGGATTTAATTATGCTGTCCTAATCTAAACAACGTTTTTTAATCAAGTTCCGGAAGAAAATACCGAACGAAATGGATATTTGAATATAAGGAAAACATTATGATGATATTTATGATTTTTGTGGGATTTTATTATAAAGTAAAATAAATGTAATAAAGTATTAAATAAAGCTAATGTAAATTTACTTTATTATTTGAAAAAAAATTGAGGCCATATTTTCAAAGACGAAAGTCCAATTTCATATGGAAAATACGTTAACAATTTCGAGATTCATATGCACAAAGTCTCCAATCATACGTCCAAATTAACTGTCACATACTTAGAGAAAAGAGAATGACAAAAAAATTATTAAAATGGATCCCCTTTGTGTTAGTAGCTGTGAATTCCTTAACGTTTTTCCCTACGACTTTTCTCAATTTTTGTCTTGTTAAAGTCAGCGTTAAGACGCCATCCATAAACATTAAAGGCACTTCGGAAAGCCAGCAACGTTTTAGCGGAAGATTTGTCATTACTGTACTAAGAAAATTTTAATTATTGAAAGCTTCGACCCCGCTCTATAGGTCGAGGCTAAGCAATACAGTTAAAAATGTATCACACTTACGCGTATACGTTAAATGTGAAATTCATGTCCATAAAATGTGAACAACCTACTGTACTTTGCACCCAACGCACCACTTTTGAAAAAGACATATCCTTTTAAAAAATTTGAAGAAAATAAACAAATAAATTATATGCAGAATTGAAAAAATATTGAATATATAGAAATAGAATTTTTAGCTTAAAGTAATTAATGAACAGAATTCTAGTTTTACAGAGAATGGAAAAAGGTTTTGGATGGGCATAACATCTTTGTTATAACGAAAATCATAAATGCCAACAAATTATTAACAAATATATTAAATTTAACACCATATAAATGGAAAATAAGATTAGATCTCAAAGTATCCGCCTTTTTCTTTCATTCATGACTTTAGCAATTTTGGGACATCATTTACTGTGGCACAAAATATCTCCTCGGGAAGACTTGTCCATTCCCTAATCAATTATGATTTCAGACCATCCAAACTTTAAAGGGAAGTATCCAAGCCTTCAAACTTCCCCAAATGGAAAAATCCATTGGATTGGTGCCGGTCGAGTTAGCAGGCCATTCATCGGGAGAAATGAAGTCAATGTTCTGCGTCCTAAGCCAGTCAAGAGTCTTACGCGCTCGATGGACTGGTGCAAAGTCTTACTGAAACACCCATTTTCGCCCAGAAATGTGTTTTTGAGTAAAAGGTTTGAACACTTTCCGCAAAATCTTGTCCTGATAGTAAAGTCATCCAAAACTGTCTCCGTCCCCTGTAAAAACAAAAAATTATCAGTTCTCATCAATAGGTGGTTAGAATTTCTAATTCTACATATTTTCAATCTTCATTTAATAGATTATTACTTAAAATAATTCCATCTTTTTCGATGTCTAAAATCTAAAGATTTCTGATTTCTACAAAAGTTAAATACACTTTTGATTTTAAAAACTGTATACTTACAAATTTCATAAGGTACATTCAAATTTGTTACATATTATACACAAAAAATACTATCAGTAGTTTATCAGCAAGTTTGATGTATACATATGTGCTAGAAGTAGAAAGAACAAACCATTTTTTTAAATCACATTTTGTTTCATATATCCAATGATATTTGGTGATGTAAATCGGAAATACTCGTAAAAAATTAGATAGTTTTGTCTGCAGAACTTTCACATTCACAGTTCTGAGTTCAGGGTTTCCTGGCAAACGGCTAAACCTGCTGCTGGGTACTAACTTGTTCCGTACAGATTCGTATCATGGACGTTTTGCGAAGAAATAAAAATACTGTAATTACTTATATTGTAAAATATGTCATTCTTACTAAATACTTCCTAATTTTTCTATATTTAGTACCATTTTGTTTACTATATTCGTTAATGTAATTATATTTGTTTATTATATTAATATTCTTCCGGCATTATAATTCACACACACGGGAATTCATTGAGACAGGAGTGTTAAAATATAATGTATTAATAATGTTCGTAAAAATACCTTCATTTTCTAAAAATTATTTTATTTTATATTTATATTTTATTATATACGTATGTATTATGCTAAAATGGTTCTGATTTCAAATGTTTGAAAAGGGACTCTGTGTTCAAATATAATTCTCATTACCGTTATTTTATATAATGATTTGCTTATTAAATTGTATTTATTCGTAACCTGCTTCACTGGACTCTGAAGATTGTATAAGAAATATATAAATTCATATTAAAATTGAATATAAAAATGACTACAGCATTTTAATTGCTTTATTTACAACGCATTCTATGAATAAAGCAAATGTTGACAGATTGTCCATCAACTATGGGTAATTTAATCTTTTTCTATTTATCTATTCTTTAGAAATGAACTGAAAAGCATTTACGTACGCCTACTAAACAAGCATGTCATAAATGCATTGTTGTAACGCCAGCACGGAAATGAAATTTCCTTTAAAGAATGGGTGTTTCATTATGAACATATTTTCTCCTTAAATTCACTTAATGAGTATTGCAGGGTAAACATTTTTTTCTGTCTTTGTGAGCATAATTGTTTGAACATTCTTCCAAATTTATGTTTTAAAAAGCAATCTAATTCTAATTCAATGTTCGGGAATATAAAATTAGAAAAAATAATTAAAAAGAAAGTTATTTTTATGAATTTTCTCTTTTATAACTGTGTGTCTTCTTTTTAACTGTAATTTCGAAAAGAAATCTGAAATTTAATTTGATAAATTTTGAATAACTTTATAATCTTAGAATGAATTTTTAAAATATAAATTAAGCAATTTTATTGTTTGGGAGAATTGCTTGTACGCTTTTATTACAAATTTATGAAAAGGTAATGATTTAAGAAGCGAATATTACTTTAAATAATTTAATTCAAAATACACTGTTCACAAAATTCATTTAGAACTTTGAAGCACGATTAATAAATGCGCTGGGACATGTGATAAAATTCTATAATAATTATTTATGGCACTTACATTCATATAGGGTGTTTCATAAAAGATGGGCAAAACTTTAAAAGGTGATGGTACACATCCAAACAAAAAACTTTCATCAAAGAATGCAGGGTCGGAAATGAAACGCAAAGTAGCTGGCGCATTTTGAAACTTGGTTCATGCAAAAGTTAAAGCTCCATTGCTTTTGCGAGATATCTGGAGAAGAACGACACTAATAGCATACAAATGTGATATGGGGAAGAAGAAGAACGCGTATGCAAAATTTTGCCTCGATTAATAGATAAAAGCCGCTGATCCGAGTATGCAACTGTCAATCGCGGTAGAAACGTATCAGAAGATGTTCCCCTTCACTAATAGGGAAAAGGCTAACGTGAATTTTATCTACGTAACTGCAAATGGAAGTGGCTCAGAGGCTAAACGATTGTACTGAGAGAAACATGCATTTGTCACATAATAGTTTTTGTGTGTTTTTGCCTCATATAACAACATCACCTTTGGCGCCCTCTAGCACCTTTGCGTTTTAATTCCGACCATACATTCGTTGATAAAAGTTGTTTGTTTGGATGTATACTATCACCTCTTAAAATTCTGCTAATCTTTTATGAAACAAACTGTATTGATTTGCTGTATTTTGAATGTTTCTAAAGTTATTTCACCAAGACTGGCCGATCAAAATTTTTATATTTCTTGCATTATGCATTCTTATAAAACATTTTTATCTTATTTCAATCTTATTTATTATGGCTTACACATATGTTATGATTTTCCCAGTTTTACCAAACAATAATGTTTATATGCTCATTCGGTTTACTTATTGGGCAGATATAAAACTGCACGCAAAATTCCTAAAGAAAATTGTTTAATCTCTTGTTCCTATTCTATTAAATTTTATTATATAACTCATTCATTTAAAAAATATTTTTTCTATTAATATATATATTTTTAACTTCCAACAATTTTGATAATATTTACAGCATTAGAGTGAAATGACTTATGATACATAACATTGTGTCACATAGACGCTGCATCTGAATTAGACACTGCAGACTTCGCTCAGATCATTGTACCCTGAAATCATATCGAAAGTCATATCGAAAAGAGAAATCATTACATTAAAAAAAATTAGATTTTAGTGAAGAATTTGCTTTTGCGTTGGATAACGGTGGTGTAGATAAAAAATACTTAAGTCACTCGAAGATGATTAAACACCGATGTACTGTTAAAGTTATTTTTACTATGAAGCTATTTGTGTTAACGTTATCTTTACGACGAAATTAGTTCATTCAACCATATGTTTTCTTTGTTTGTATATGTTTTTTCCCGTTCGTACGTGCCCTTATGTAAAAAAGTGTTCGCCTGAAATGATTATTGTAATTTATGAAATTTTTACAATATTACTTACAGTAAAACAATCTTTAGACCCAAGATTATAAATATATATTTCCCATTAGACTACATTGTGCAACAGGTTTGAATCTTTTCCACTTCCAATAAGGCATCATTCTTAATTTTATTAAGTTAGTTTTGCGCTATCTAGTTACTAAAATGTAATAGCGTTCAATAAATTTGCACTAAAAGCGAAGTATTCTCTTGGCTTTATATTAAAATTCTTTCATAGATGATGATATATTCCATTTCTTTCCTAATTAAAAGAGGAACCTATCCAAACTTTCTAATGTATGAAATACATTGGTTCTCCAAATGTTGTCCACAAGGTTCGTGTGTGGTCACTTCCTGTGGAAAGTGTTTATGCAGCTATTAATCGATCTTCTCAGAAATAAAAATATAAAGATCATAGCATATGCGGATGATTTAATGTTAATCATTGAGGCAAGATCTAGAGCCGAACTAGAAAGGAGAGTAAATGAAGCTCTTCAAGTAATTAGCGATTGGGCTCAAACTTCAGATCTGAAAATATCTTATCACATACGCCAATGTCTGAATCTCAGACGTCCAAAGTATTTAAAACAGCGTCCAATCTTTAAACTTTATTCACATAATCTTAAAACTGAAAATACTATGCCATATCTAGGAATACATTTAGATTCAGCCCTACCATTTTTGCCACATCTTAGAATCAAACGGAATGAAATGTCAGCAACAATACAAAACTTGTTAAAATTCGCATCAACCCCAAGTGGCATTTCCAAACAAATCATAAAAACTTGGTACACTTTCATTCTAGAAAAGAAAGTTTCATATGCAGCAGCTACATGGTTTCCAAGATTGTAAAAGTCACATGGCTTTCGCCTGCTCTTATCTATTCAGCGTCGTTGTCTCATACTAATCTCTGGAACATATAAAAAATCTCCTAAATCGGCTCCAAATGTCCTGAGAGGAATTCCTCGACTACCTTTAAAACTGAAACAGATTGCAGACCAAAGAATGATACTGAGACTGGGAGTGTCATCACACCCACATCACTCTCATACATTTCAAAACAAAGCTTACAAAAAATTTATTGATACCTCAAAGGAATATCTTAATACACTGGATGCACAAAATAAAATAGAGACATATGTGCAAATATACACGGATGGCTCAAAAACTGAAATCGGCACGGGTTATGCCTACTGCGTATTTAAAGAAGAAGAAATAATATATACATATCAGCAAAGAATACAGAACGAAAACTCAACGTATCAAGCGGAACAGCGGGCGATCTTGGATTTAATACAATGGTCAAAACAATCAAAATATCGCACAGTAGTTATAAAATCAGATAGCCAATCTACAATATCAGCACTAAAAGATATATCTAAAAAAATATAATAATCAGCCAAATAATCCAATCTCTGCAGGGAGCAACACAAAAAATTTATCTACAATGGGTCAAAGGACATTCAGGCATAACAGGTAATGAATTAGTGAATCGGTTAGCAAAGGTAGCATATGACCCAAATTCATTAATACCAGAAAAATGTATACCATATCCATCCTCATATCTTAAGAGAATATTAAAGCAAACTTTACATAACTCATGGCAACGTGATTGGGACTTATGTCTCACTGGGCGATATACATATGCATTGATGCCAGAAGTTTCAGAAGACTATATTCTAAATCATCGATACCTATATATATTCGCTATCAATCATGGCCCTTTCCCGGTTTATTTAATTAAATTTATTAAAGTTTTGTCTTCAAGATGCACTTGTGGCGCAATAGGGGATTTGCTACATTACGTTCTCACATGCCCATTGACGGCTACTCTACATTTCAGGAAAACAGACCCTATCTCTCTGTCGAATTGGTTCAAATCAATTTCGGCGAATTCCTCATTGCTTCAAAAGATAATTAGCTGCATGTCCTTAATAGAAAAAAAACAATTGTTATTCCAAATGCCACCAGTACACATCATTGGTGGTTATGATGATGATGATGATGCTTTTCTTGATGATGAAGAAGTTTATTGAAAAAATCCACTGTCTCTACGTTTAAAATGTTTTACACTAAAAATCTGACAATTTCAAATAACTTTTAAGCTCTCATTAATTGTGAGTTTTCTGCAAATTAAGCTGGGCTGCTTTGTCAAATATGTAATTTTTTTTAAAAATAAACTTACCAAGCAGGGCTTGCAGATTCTAAAGCCATATGGTAGGCCTTCCTGGTTTGTTGAATCTGAACAAAATCTGTTTTCCTAATAATGTGAATTCCAACTTTTTAAAAGTCTGTATAATATGTGGATAAGTAAATTTCACACGTTTGTTCTTGTCAAAAATCTGGCGCTTTACTGTGTATTTTAAATCGAATACACGCATTGACAAGCTCTCTGCTAATATCCTCATTAGACTGGAACGTTTTTAATAAAGTTCAACAAATTTCTCTAAATAAGTTGGCGTATAATATTTTAGATATCTCCTGTTCTTCATATCTTGTATGTTGTTGCATAAAATACTATTGGGTTGTCCGGAAAGTTCGTGCCGGTTGAGAAAATCAATTCGTACCGGAAAAGTCTATCATTTAATTATTAGACAGATTCTGATATCTAATGTCTAATAATTAACGGGCAGAATTTTCCGGTACGCAATTGATTTTCCCAACCGGCATGAACTTTCCGAATAACACAATGCTCAATAAAATTTACTCTTTGAAAGAGAATCACATTTAAATAAGTACAGGGTGTCCCACAGGATACGCAGCGTCTAATATGTACAGATTCGAATAGAGTACATCAATATGAGTATTTTGAATGGTAACATGTGGGGTCCCCGAATATAGCGTGATAGTGTAAATAAGGTGTGAAACTTGTCATATGCAAAACACAAGAAATGGGAAAAAATAAAGTGAAAATCAATGTTTATTGAGAACTTTCAATACAACAGATTTTCTAAATGTTCGCCATTCGAAAAAATAACATTTTGAAGTCTGGAATGAAAGTTCGCAATTGTTTTTTGCAATAGATCTCATCCAAATTCCTTCATCTTGTTTTCAATTGTTGCTTTCAAGTTGTCTAATGTTTTGGGCTTTATGCGATATACTGTGTCTTTCAGATCTCCCCATAAAAAAGTCACACGAGTTAAGATCCGAGGAGTACGGCGGCCAATCTCTACCACTGCCTGTTTTCGTAATGGAGTCCAATCCGATAATTCTATCGTGAAAATGTTCTATTAAGAGGTTGTAGTTACGCTGAGTGTGGTGAGGTCTAGCACTATCTTGCATAAACCAATAATCGCTTATCTTATCCATGCCATGCAAGAATGGGATGACACAGTCATGCAACACGTCAAAATAAGCGTCACCGGTGACATTTCCGGTGAAAAAAATTGGTCCAATAATGCTTTCGGCAGATAACGCACACCAACCTGTGAGTCTCAGTGGGTGCAGGGGCCGAACTATTGCAAGATGGGGATTTTTGTTGGCCCAGAACCTCCAATTCTGTTTGTTAACATATCCTTGGAGGTAGAAGTGCGCCTCGTCACTGAACCAAATCCGATTAAAATCCACTTCGCCATCTTCAACCTTACTAATCATCGTGTTTGCAAAAGCAAACCTCCTTAAACCATCCAATGCCGTCAATAGTTGATTGATTTGGATTTTGTAAGGGAACAAAGCCACAGCCCTCCTCATTATCCGATGCACCGTTCTTTTGGACATGTCGACTTTTTGAGCCACATGTCGTACCGAAGCCGATGGACTTTCTTCGCCCACTTTTGCCAGTTTCTTAACATTAACTTCGGTTCGTGCACTCATCTCTTTGGTCTCAATCTCTAGCACATTGTCCAGCACACTACCGGTCTCCTTAAATTTGTCGTTTGATCGTCTTGCCGCTTATGTTGTGGTGATTGCCGAATTTTTTTTTCTGATCACAGCCGTTGGGGATTGCAATTCATGGTAAGTCATTATCATGAAAACAAGATGCTCAATGGAGTATTTGCTCATTTCAGAACCGAAACGGTAACACAACCAAAACGAAACGATAACGATACAACCCTACTTTTCTACTTTCCTACTTTCCTAACACCCAACTCATTCTCTTCAAACCTCTTCTCTAGCTTTATAGTATGCCGCGGAGGGATATTGCGTATTCACTGCCAGACGCGCTTTTCCTCTCATTGGTTGCCACTAATTTGCATAGTCATCTGGGGAATCTTTCATGTTGTGCATTCGTCATACACATCGTCATTTGGAATACCCACTATCGCATTCGTCAATAACGTTCATCCTGTAATTAGACTGTCATGCTATATTCGAAGATCCCACATGTTACCATTCAAAATACTCATATTGACGTGCTCTATCCGAATCTGTACATATTAGACGTTGCGTACCTTGTGGGACACCCTGTAATTTAACCTTTAAATGCATAGTGTATCAAATTTGAAACTCTTTTTATTTAACTTTTAATAGATAATTCTTTTATTGCAACCACTATAATATAAAAATTTTAATCCTGTAAATTTCACATAAAACGTATAAATATTATACTAAATAAAGTTAAAAATCGATCTTAAAACTTGTGGTGAATAAGTCTAAAAAAAAAAGAAAACAATTGTAACAGAAAAATTTAGATATTTTAGGGTTAAAAATATTAAAACAATTGTTCCTTTATTATTGCACTTAAGTATGTCCAATTCAACTGGTATAGCACAGCAAAGTGTTCTTTAAGGCAAGCTTTTATTATTGTCCACAGTTATTTTTAATCCATGTTCGGGGTTTCTCACAAACACGGACAGGACATTCATCGAGAATTACTAGTGGATATTTCGCCATCAACAATCACTCGTTTCACTGCAATTTTATTTAATTGTTATCTAAATTTTGATTCTGAAAGTCACTAAAGTATTGACATTCCTAATAGGAGAGTGCTCAAATAAATAGGAGTATCTTTACTAAAGTTGATGACAGGATAGATGAGCTATTAGACTATCAGAATAACAAACCGATTTGATATTCAATTTTAAAGTACCATAACAAAACTTTACAGAGAATGAAACAGCATAAAGTGATTAAAATGCATTTTGCACAGCAAATATCGACAGCCTGTAATGTATTTAACATCGTTTCAGTAAACCTGTAAAGAAACCGTAAATGACTCAATGCTCTTTTATAATAGGGATCTTACCGAGATTAACGCTGTAACATAATCATAGTATCGCGTGTATATTTATGACAGTTTTGAGAAAAGTAAAGATATTTAGTAATTAGTTGCTTTATAGTAAGTGTAGGAATAAAATATTTTAAATTTAAAAAATTTAAAAAATGATTAATATTTCTGTATAAAGCTACAATTGTACGAACTACGCACAAAACAAATAAAATGCAGGAAACCATATAAAATTCGTACGTTACCACAATTGATGACTTTTTGAAATATATTGGTAGATGATTATTTACACTATAGCTTAACTATATCAGAGAGCCATGCTAAATAAAATATTTTAACGAATTTTATTTCAATAAGTGGCAGTAACCGATTATAAGATGAAACAAAGCATCTAGAAAAATTCTGTAATCAGATTTTCAGCAAATGGCTTTACGCAAATATAACGTCGTTATTATAATTTATATATATTTTTCTTTTTTTGTATGTAAAGCTCATAAGCCCCTATCCCCTGAAACTCTCACGTTACTGTCATTAACTCAAAAAAATTATTTTTAAAAATTTTCTGTGGTTTCTGCCGTGATCATCTCCCCAAAATTCTTGAAGGAACAGAGATTCCGTAATCGGGTTTGCAGCCAATAAACGTGCTTTACTGATTTTATCTTTATATAATATTAAGTTCATTGTTGTAACATATTTTTGTTATTGTGTGTTAGTGAGGGGGCAAATATTTGGATGTGATTATCATGATTATACAATTTACACCTGAACATAACATTTGTCTTCATTATTATGCAACAATTCTCATACATATGAAGCTGCATTTTTTTTCGATATCGCTCGTGTTTGACGACAATCTTGGCTACACATACGGAACATTATTCATATCATGAAATCAAATAGTGGTCACGAGAATCCTTAATTAAAACAATAGCTCATAATTTTAAACACAATCCAACATTCCAATGTTTTATACTTTTCCCGATTTTCCACAGTAGATGGCGATTTTCATTTATTTAATTATAAAATCAATAGAATAATAGTTTGAATTAAAATGACAGGATTTTACTAAAATAATTCATTTTCAAGGCTAAAAATCCAACTTTTCGTTTAATTATTATACCAATTTAACTATTAGAATCAGTGAACGCTTTCAAGATTAGGTCACCATTTAACGTAATCGTTTTAAAATGTTTCAGTTATAGTTTCAGTAACTGTCCATATACTTTTTCTTTTAAATATGACGCCCTTTTCACTGGTGGAAGATTGCTTCACTTTAGTTAGAACCATTTACATTCCCGTTTTAACAGCGATTTTCGGTCTCAAGTGCTGCAAAATTGTATCACTATAAAATTATAAAAAGCACACTTTTAAAATCACGTTTATTAAAAACTCTTTCGTCAAATTCGAACTTATCGTTGGTTGCTTAGTGAATTGTTATTTCCCATTCCATAGAAGCAAATATTTTCTTTCTATGGCAAATAGAACGCTAACTATAGAAGTGACAAAACCTTATTTTGTTCAGATATTTTGTCAATTATAAAATAGACTTAGTACCATTTAAACTTGGAAGACACTTTGTAGCAATTGGCTGAAATTAATTTATGGTGTTGCTTGTTGTGCTTGTCGAGAAAAACTGTTGCATTTCTACGATACAGCAAAGACATTTCCAATTAGAACTAACATATGACTTTTAACATATGATAAATTTATTATATTGTTATATGACTTCTCTTCCTACTTTTCTGCACAATCAAATAAATCATTTTAAATTGAAAAATTTGGAAAATACATATTATTAATCCCTTCTAAATATTATGATTATAAATTATGTTACAATCAATGCATATTAGAGGATTTCATAGTCAGTAACATTGTTGTTAGGATTTTAATGATTTTATTTAATATGTTTTGAAATTGTTAATGAATTATTTTTAGTAACCAATCCATGGTAACCGGTAACCACAAGACGTAATGAAACTAGTGGACAGTAAGCTATAAACAGAAAAAGGACACAAAATATCAGAAATAGTTTTGTTGTAACTAAGATTCTTATTTAAGTGATATAATGCATATAGCATTATAAGTTAGAATATTTTATTGCAATATTTAAAAATAATATTTACATTTAGGAAAGAACATTACTTTTACGATATAAAATACTCTGCGCTTTATAAAATGAGCAGAAAAACACGGAATGAGTTTTCATCCGACAAATACAATGCTGTCAAATGTGAACGACCTAAATTAATCTTAAAACCATGAAATTACATGCCAAAATTAACTTCCGTAAGGGAAATCAAATTTTGTGTTTTATAGAGTCAGCCATTGAGAAAATATAACACATATTTCCAAAATATTATATTAACAGTAGATCCGTGCGAAGAATTCGCACTTAACTTAAAAAGATAAATACTTATTTTTTTTTGTAAATCTTAATGAACTTTATAGCCATTTGGAAGATAATCCTCAAATTACACAATCTACTGGTACTCCAATACAGTACGTATATACACAATCATGATTAAACAAAGAAAATAAATAAACAATAGGTGGTGCACATTTAAAATTAAATAAAAACCGGATTAGAAGCTCGATAATTTTTAAAAGGTACGAGAAAAGATTAACAATCATATTCTAACTTCATTTAAGGATGATGTCATCGCTTCGAGAAAAAACACGGGGCAAAGAAAAATAAATTGAATACATATAAAATGCAATTTAATCTAATGTAACGAAGAAATTCTTTTAAGTTACATGTGAAGTACTACTGCTTTTTTCTATTGATGATATCCATACTTATAAACATTTCAAAATCAGTTTTGCTTTTTAATGATAAATATGAAATAAACTTGTGCAGGTACATCAGACTTTATTATTATTTTTTGTAGTATTTCTTTTTTATAATCATTGTTGAGCATGATATAGTGCGGTATTTTATATTTGTAGCAACACTGATTTCAGAAAACCTACTACTTCATTTATTAAAACACTGCTGATTAAATTTTAATTAACTGCAATTTTAAATAAAAATACATGTTTAAACAATATGTGAGCATTATGTTAGAAGTCGGTTTCAAAACCTTTCGCATGATACCTCAGTCATTCTATTCTGCGTTTGGTAGAGGCATAGAGAAATGGATCTCGAAAACATAAATAATATAAATAATATATATGATTATTGATTTTTTTTTTTTGAGTTTCGTATGTAACAAACTATCCGAGAATAAAACTAACTTATGAAAACGTGAGATGTTATATCTATAGACAGCAAAATGCGAATTTACATTATTATTTTTTTAAGTATAAGAAAGAAATACAAAAGTAACTGATTTCCGAGACACATTCAGAATTATGTATGTCTCTGGCTCTATGCCGTTTCTTTATATTTTCTCACCTGAAATTCGTTTATTTAGGTCAGTTGTTATTTTTGATAAACGAAGGTAAATTTAGAAAATTGAATCACGTATCAGTTCCATTACACCCAGAAAAAGGAACTGATTAAAACTACAAAACATGTTTTGTTGAGTACATTTTGGTTCTTAACAAAACATTTTTTGCTGACGATACAAAATTTTGTAATTGCAAAAAAAATTTTTTTTTGTTGATTCAAACAAAATTTCCATTGACCTATATTTAAACCAAAAGTTTTGTTGGGTCAAGCAAATTTTTGTTGATTCAACAAAACTTTTTTCTGGGTGTAGTGTCCGACATATTTGGCCTAGTGTATATTAATTAATTTAAATATATATATATTAATTATGTGTATATTAATTAATTAATTTAAACGATTACGTCGATATTACAAAATCAAGACATGCTCTATTTACTGTATTTACGGGAGGGGGGAAATACCTTTATTCTTCTTTTTAAAGAACCTTAGTGTTTTAAATGTAATTTTTTTCAGCTACTGATAGGTGCATTTTAATCTATAAATCAGACATTTATTAGTTCTCGATGCATAATGCCATTTGTATTGCAAATATATCTATTAACGTATCATATATTTAGTAAAATGCATGCAGAAAAGTTGTTCTTTCGCATAAATAACCTGTCGAACACATACGGAAATTACCGTAATATATAATGCAATATTTCTTTCAGTAAGTTATTTAGAAAGCAATAAAATCTGAGGCTATAGAAATAAATCAAGTATAAGGAAAGGAAACGGAAATATAAGGGACGTGATTTCATTTTAAAGCACTGGTTTGGTGTGTTTTCTTATAAAACATTAAAAGGATTTGGGAATTGAAATTGTAAATCTTTTTTTTTCTCTGTATGCGAAAAACAGAAGGAAGAATGATTTTTTATAAATATGTAGTATATTTTATATCCAAGTTTGAAAGTCAGAGTTTGAAAAATTAAGATAAAATAAAACTGAAATTTGATATGTTAATAAAGTAAATTTATATGCAAAAGCTTTTGAATAAAAGAAATTTAAATTATTAATTAAACCGAAGGCCTAAGTTATTTAAAGATAGTGTAGATATCTAACATATTCTTCATGATACAGAACGGAAGCTAGTTTTATCACGTAATTAAATTGTCAAAAATGCGATGAATATTTTCCCATATATAATATATTTCTTTTAACTAAGCATTATTATAAGGCAATAAAATCTTATACTTAAAAGGAAAGCAATTTAACAGAAAAAAAATACGCTTTTAAATTAGATTTCAAGTGTGTAATTGGTATTATTTATCAATCACAAAAACAGCCGTCAGCTGTCGTAACAGGGATGGATGCGGCCATAGGAATCGGAAAATACTCCAGTCATACGGAAGAGCATGGCACCCGATTACAAACAATCATCACCGTCCTAGATAATATCATTCAATTTTCCGTAACCGGGTGTTAATTTTAAAACAGAGCAAATTAGCATGTGTTTAGAGGCTGCAGTGTCTGATTGGGGTTGGGGGGAGGGTGAGCGTTGGCCGTAGGAGACAGACCCCCAGCCTAGTAATTAGAAATCAATTTAATGTCAAGTGATATGTTCTTGAAATAAATATTCTTATTAAAAATTTCCATTTGTAAAACATATTCAAACCTAAATCAAATATAATTCTTATATATTAAAAAACTATTTGTTTAATTGAAAATAATGTATAATTTTATAATGAAAAATCCTAGTATCCTTATCAGAATTTAGAACATTCAGACACACCGGTATAAATCAGTAATGTTTTATAGTACAACGCGTTTCCTTCAAAATATGTCAAATATGCGTTGAAAAGTTTCTCACGTAATATATAACATTTCTTCCAACTAAGCAATTTCAGAAGTCAATAAAATCTGAGACTATCGATATAAATAAAGACAAACGAAAGTAATACGTTTAACCGAAGTACGAAATACGTGCTTTCATTTTAAATTTCTCAATTCCTTATTTTTCCTGGAAAACATTTTAACAGAAGGTATTTGGGAATTAGAAAAGTAACTATTTTCCTTTTGTTTCATAAAATAAAAAGAACGCAGAAATATAGTTTGCAAAATGCTGCTATAGAGAGATTGGTAAATCAGATTTTCAAATTTGAAAAAAAAATCAGAGAAAATTAAAAGTAATGAATTTATGAAATAAAGATACATAAACAGATTTTTTGTTTAAGAATAAAAGCTTATTTAATATTTAATATTTAATAATATTTAATTTAAATTTGTTGTACAGGCAAGTGTAATTTATTTTTCATCTAATGGAAAAATACTTTTGACTAAATTACTCAAAAGAATTAGTGACGGAAAAATATCTAATTATAAATCAGTGGTAATATTTAGATGAACATGTTTCCGTCATAGCCAGTTTATTTTGAAAACGTTGTTTTCTATAAGGCGATTCTCTCTAAATGTCTTTTAATTTTCATGCGTGCAAATGCCGGGAAGAAGACCCTTTAAATATTTGTACTTATCCAAATGTTAGAAGTATTCACAGTTGATGCAAAGTATAAAATGCTTATGTATTCCAGTTTAACACTTTGTAACTCAAGAATTTTGATTTTACTCAGATGTTAAAATATATCATTTTAAACGTGTAACAAATAATTAAAAAAAAGTAGAACATAAAAAGGAAAAATAGTAACTAAAATGTACTTTTGTCACATCTACAATAAATAGAAAATTACATACTTCTTATAAATATTGTAAAATATGCGAAACTACCTTTATAATAAAATCTAGTTTTGGGCAACTCCAATCGTTTTAATTTGCACAAATTACGAAATTCATTTTAGCAATAATGATGCGAAACTGTTCAAATGATAAATAAAACTTTGACATAAAAAATTAACCCTGTATCGCCATCTGTTGAACAAATTATATTAATTTATGTGATAGAAGATAACAGCAATAAATAAAATCATTACTTAAAGTCCACTCCATATGTAACAGTTCCAGATTTGGAACGTGGTGATACAAAGGATTAAGATGTATTTCATTTTGCCGTTACACCTTCTCAAAGTAGTTTCTTTATCTGTTGGTAAGATAAAAGTTTTAGATTTAAGCTTGGAACAATGATTTGTTTTCATTTGATGGAGCTCATACTTTTTAGATATAGATCGAGTTGTAGAAATACTGAGTTAAACAGCGAAATGATAATGTTTAAAGATATCTGTTGATATACGTGTGCTATATTAGTAGTTCAGCGATTTAACGCCTTCCTAACGACCGTCCTTTAGACAATTTATAATATTTTATCCGCAGTATTCCAAAATGGAGTCCTGCTTCAAACCCAACAATTTTGTTATTACATAAGGCAATGATTACTGTGATTAAATCTGAAATGATGTAGATCTATCTAGTCAACACCAGACATTGCATTTACCATTTATTTGATGTTCATTTTCCATTTAACGTTTAAATAAATTATAGTAAAATCGAAACGATTATATTTTAGATAATGTAATCTAAAAGTAGCAGACTAATTTTCACTTCAAATACTTTACAAAGATAGGCATATGAAACATATAAAGTATCTTTAACATCATTTTAAAAAGAAGAAAGAATTATTACAGAGCAGAATTTAGAGACTTTTTCAACACACGATACATTGTAAAACAGAAAAAAAAAGAAAAACTGTAACAATGTAAATTTATCCAGTTAGAACCAAACGTTGTTGTTCACATTTAGCCTATACTCATTTAATGTTTAAATAAGTTATCATAAAAGCGAAAATGTATTTTGTAGCTGGTTGAGCACATTACTAGGAGAACTATGATAAAGTGAATAATTTAAAATCATCATGCATATTTCTCGGAAGTTAAAGGTAATTGATTATCAAGTTTTACCTCACCATTACTGCCACATTCATTTAACGATTTTTAACGGTTTTACTTGCGTATTAAAAGCACTATATTACCCTGCAAAGGAAGTCCTCCTTCTAAACTGAAGTATGTACAAATTGTTTCTAATTAGTTGATCTTAATAAGAGTCATTCTGTAGATCATTATGCAGTATTTGCACGAGATATGTTTGAATGAGATCGTCAATATAGCTGCGTCGCAGGCTCTTCTGTGTAACAGAAGTACTGGTAGTTAATAATATTAAAAAGTATTGGTAGGAATAATTAAAGATTATGAGCAACCCATACATAAGGTATAAAGTGAAGCTTGTCACGAAGGGGTTAATGATGTTTCACTGAGAAAAATGACACTTTCAAATCTGAGTAAATCGATGTTTTCATTTTGTTATGAAACTTTTTGTTTTAAATATGATGACTCAATGCTTTCAATTCTGAAATACAAGAAATACTCAGAGTATTGAAACATGGCCATACTCAAAACTGAGCACATAGAGGTCAGTACATACTCATTTCTGAAACATGGACATACTCAAAAATAATTAAAAGTCAGTTCTTATTCATTTTTCAACCAGGGACATATTCAAATATGAGCACATGATGTTTTATTCTTGAGTGTGTGCATGTTTTCAGAAAGGAGTACATACATGTTTCAAACTTGAGTAATTTTGATTCGGAGCCATTTTGACTATGCGACATACTCAGATTTAAGTATTTTTTGCTCAGTTTTGAAAATGTCGTTTTTAAAGGGTTGTGGTACGGTATTAGAAATAAAATTTAAGCTGTTATTTTATTGGAATTTGAATGTTGAAGCGTTGTCTGTTGGCGCAGCTTGGCTGGCATACTCGCCGTGAAGGCTTACTAAAGTCTGCCTCAGAAATTTCTTTGTTTTGAGGTTAATAATACCAAATGAGATTGTTTGAAACATATTTCGAATATTCTTTTTTTGTACTTGCTAATGAAGATCAATAATCACTTTAAGAGAGTTAGAATTGAGTTAATTAACTATTAATGACGATTTTAAAACAAGCGCCTGCAGGCGCACTGACCCTAAACTCGAGAGTCAAGAGATGCAGAGGTGAGTCTGACGGAGTGTTAAACAATAATTTATTTGAAATTTGATCGGAAGAAATCGTTGATTTAATAGAATGAGACGTCGTATATTGTTTCGAAATCAGACCAAGAGCCTTAATTAAATCAAATAAACTTGTATTTTATCTTACTCAGTGTTTACAATAGTAACTACGCCTCCCTATAACATTGATAACCCGTAACATCGCTATGACATTGATAACATCCATTTCTAACACGTTTTTAGGCACCCATTCATTCATAATTCAGTAAAGGATAACAAACTCTGATCCTCATAAACTTAATTTTTTTCAGAAGTATGTGCATCTATAACCATCCTAAACCTCTTTTTTTATTGTGTATGTATATGCAAAGTGTGTTTTACAGACATGTAAAAAAAAATATATATATGGGTTTGGGTGAATGAGATTGATAGTCCTTACGAAGGTTGTTAATACAAATATGCAATTTGTAACAAAAGTGTTGATGATCAAATGCATAAAGAATGCCAAAACGTGTTTTTATTTCTGATAACTGCAACTTTATAGCCCATTTTATGCTTTTGTTGAAATATTTATGTCTCATTAAATTTATTCAATTCTAATGGATAATAGATTTTATGTGAACAATTATTATAGTTTTACGTTATATATTTCTCTTTTTTTTCAGATATGCCTTGATGGAATGTAAAATTACCTTTTTTTTAGAATATTGTATTATAGAAATGTTTGTGCTTCCAATATTTGGAAAAATCGATTTCATATCACTCTGAAAACACAACCAAAGTTTCTTTAAATTGTGGCGTTTGATATTTAATTTGACATTTTAAAGATTTTTTAATAATAAAAATCAACTACGCGAAATAAAGTTATGAAACGTTTATGTATTTAAATAAGCATTTCAAAATATAAATATACTATTTTACATATTAAATAAATAATAATGTTTAATATATAGTTCAGCATTTATTTTAAGACTCACTGCTGACTATTTAAAATAAGACATTGGAATTGAAAATCCAACTTTTACAATGATACCACATGCGATATTTCTTTTACTATGTATAAATCATCTGATATTTTTCAATTCCTACTATTTGCTCACATTCTCTATATATTATCTTATTCAAATTTTCAATCGTTAATAAAATACTTTTTATTCATCCACTCAAATTCAAATGCATTTTTTAAAACTTGTAGTGGATGTCACTTGATGTTAATACAGTTTTTTAAAATATTAATTCATTAAATAAATTTAATTAATTAATTTAGTTGTATATGGGAGAAAAAATTCCTCCCATTGTTTTCATAAATGAAATGACAGATTTTCCTCAAATTAGTGATGCCACAAAAATAAAATACCACAACGATGATTATAAAAAATGTTCAATAAAATTAACGTGGGACATTAATGCTGCGCGGGTTTATTTTATATATTTATGATTAAAAAGCAAAATTCAAATTCAAATGCTCAAATTATTTTTTTTTTTAATTTTCAATCTTTAATGAAATACTTTTTATTCATCCACTCAAGTTCAAATACATTTTTTTTTAAACTTGTAGTGGATGACACTTAATTTTAATATAGTTTTTTCAAATATTAATTCATTAATTAAATCAAATAACCAAACTACTAGCATTCAAAACTCGAAGATAAATGAGCAGAAATACTCCATTAGGTTCCACTCTTCGAAAGAGCCGCTGCTACATGAAACTGTTGGTATGGTAACTGTTGACTCGTGATGATGTTTTAATGTTATTTTTTATACTACTAGGGGGCTCTGCCCCCTGCTCGCTACGCTCACCAACCCCCGTTCTGATTTTACAGCCTCTTAAAACCTGGGTATGTATCCTGTTTTAAAAAGATGATGGTGATGATATCACGAACGGCGACTTTCTTCTGTAATCAGGTTATAATGCTTTTTCATTTAACTGGTTATAATGCTTTTTCATTTAATTCATCTTTTTTATTTTTAATATTCATGTGTAAACACAATTTTTATGGCGTAATTTTCTTTATTTCCTGCTTTCAACACGTGATCATTTAATTATTATTTTAAACTCTCATTATTGTTTTTAATAGTCTCGCGCAAATACATTTTTTATTTGAGATAAAACATAATCCTTTGCGCTTATTTAGAAATTGGCAACAATATAAAAAAAATGACTTTTTCAATAAAAGATTTTTTACTCGATTTTTAAGGATTTTTTGAGTTTTTATTGTCCAACCGTGATAATTTTTTTAATTTCTGAAAGCTTGTTATATTTCGCGACTGGTGGTATGATTTTCGAATCCGTAGGATGGGTAGAAAAAAAGTAATAGCTCCTCAAAAAAGTCCCTAGTAAAAGAGTGATGAGAATAACCCGGAATATCTACGCAGAATTTGATTGGTCCGTTTCGTTTTTGGCTCAGTTCCAGATTACTTTTTTTTAATATAGAAGGATTTCATATAATTTTTGGTACTTACATATTATCCGGGCCATTCTTATATTAGTTATTAAAATGGAAAATTGCAAGGAAATTCGCTTTCTATTTTGCCACTTAATATTGTGATTCTGTCATATGTATATACATATTTATATTAATTGTAATTATTTAATAAAAAGTAACTAAAATAATTTTTTTCTTTGTTGACCTAAGTAGGAAATAACTTTTAAAATATTGTGTTACTTGTTTGCATTCAAATCGTTCCAATCTTCATTTTACTTATACATGGATTGGATACATGTTAGTTTTAGAAATTCCGAATAATGTATAGATAGTATTTTAATAAGAGATTGTCAGTTTAGGGAGAAGACAGGTGAATATACACTTAAAAATTTGCATCAAAGTGTCCACTCATTTGACCGTTTTTACAGAAAATGGTTACGTAACCTTAATTTAACTCTGTTCTGACCATAATATGGGCAATAATATGGTCACAATAGAGTTAAATTACGGTTCTGTAACCGTTTTCTATAAAAACGGCCAAATGACTGGATAGTTTGCTGCAAATTTTTAACAGTGTAAGGTTAAAAAATATGTTTTTACGAAAATGTTTAATTTCTTGTCAAAATGTAGACAAAATTTGTAAAATACAAAAACGCATATTTTTATCGAAATTGTTATATTTTTATATGTGGTATTGAGTTTATTTCAAAGAGAATGACCTACTCAAATTAATTAATTTATTTTCTCTGTTACTACAAGTGTGTGGGAAACTCAAAGTATTAAAACTCAAAGTGTTTAAAAGTGTTGAAAATCACTTGCATAACTTAAAAGCTGTCATTTTAATGGAAAATTCGATTAATTCCTGTTTTAATTGGAATACAGCTATTAATCTTGCAGTGAAATTGTAAGTCTAAAAGTTAAATAACGTCTTTTCAAAACTTTGAATACGATACTTACGTAATAGTCGTTATATACTATCTAACAAAATGAAAGTAGGGTATAATATACAAAATTAACATTAAACTGAAGTCTAAAGATTCAACACAAAATTCAGAACATACGGTTTTAAATAAATTAAAGACATACATATATTGTCCATTGTAAGTGTTTAGTGCTCCTTAAAATGACATGCATTTTATTTTACATTTTTACTTTTTTACATTTTAAGCAGTGTTTATATAATAACGTGCAACATAAATTCTAAACAATTGCTAAAATCAGAAGAAGAAACTTTCACGTGGAAATCAACATTTGTGATATGAGATGTCAGAAAAAAAATATATAAATGCTGCAATCTTGATTTCGCATAAGATTCTTGTTTTGATTGTGTGATTCATAGAGCGCACTTGTTCAAATATATTTAAGAATAGTTGATTTTAGAATCTCACAGAGGGTTGCTGTACTGTAATTAACGGTCATACAAAATTATCGCGATACTAGAAACAGGAAAAAGACAGGCTCGTGTAACAAATTAAGTTAGAGCGACATTTTCTGTTGTGCATCCAATTCCGTGAAACACGTAACGTTCGACGTCGGCAGGGACAAAGGGTATTTATATTCCAACTAAGTAGAATCAGTTCCACACATGACTCATAAGAGTGTCCTTTTGCATTTATTGAAAGCCAGTGCATTGTACTCATTTCTGCACATACTACGTTACGGATAATATTTGAAAAGGAAAATAGTACACACCATGAGTAGTTTCAAGTCCCTGTAGAAGTTAAGCAACTGCAATTAACAAACATACATATTAAAAATTTATTTTTCATTATATATATATATATATATGTGTGTGAGTGTGTGTGTAGGATTTCAGTTTGAACACTTCATCTCCTTTATGACTTAAATGATTATCAAATTAACTGACACTCTAGTGTACTATTATTATCCATCATCAAAATTGGAAAAGAGCCAATCTTCTAATTTTTGTTGTGAAACAAGCATATAAAGTGAATAAGAGCCGGTAAAGGCGCTGTTAAGCCTAGTTGAACTAGTGTAAAATAAATATATTGTATAGGTTTGACCAGAAGTGTATTAGCTGAAAAGAAATTGAACGTAAAGTATTGTAGAATTATATTTCTAGAACTGTATTAAAGTTCATATGTGTTATTCATCGTTTATTTGTTCATATAATTCTAGTAAAGCAACTATTTACATATCATCTTCTTACATATATATATATAATTGTTTTCTATGCGTCTTTATTGCTTTCTGGCGTTCCGGCAGCAATATTTTTCCTCTTCAAAAATCCCTTTCGAAATTTTCGCATTTCATATTTCCCTTTAATTTTACAACGTGTTTTCATCTCGCGTTTTGCCACGGTTTCCTAAAATATTCTCAGATGTTCTGGAAAGGTTTTTTCGCGCTCTTTTTGTGCCTATTTGCTTTTTTTTTTTATCACTACGCCCGAGTTTTAAAATACGTTTACATCAACTTGGCTATTATTATTTTCTGTGGATTTCTGTAATGTAAAACCATATAGCCATCAATGTAGGAGTGAAATATGCTAAAATAACTTTGAAGTTAATCATTTCTCTCTTCATTATTTGATGGTATAATGACGCAGATATCAGTTGATTCGATTTAGTGCAATAGCAGAGGGTTTGTGATTACTTTATCGTAATGGAGTAAACTGCTAAATAAATATCCTTTATGGTAACTCCTATAATTATTTGTGTGCCAATAGGAACACTCAAGGTTTAAGATCTCTACTCCTTTTTAATTTCACCGTGATAACTGTTAAATTGTCCTCTGATTGATATCTCACCGGGAATAATAAAATATCTTCATATGGCAGTGTGTAACATCATACAGTTTATTACCACTCATCACCACTTCATCTTAACCAAACCTTGTAAACATTGAACTGTGTTATCTTGAGAAACTTAAATATCTCAGCTAGTATAGATTCTCGCCTAAGATCTTTATCCACGTTAGAGAAGTTACCACAATGGCAGGTCGGAAGATCAAACGCATTCATCGGTTTTTTTCTAGTGACAGTTTCAACTTTTGAAAGACCTAGACTTCGTGGCGACCTGTTATAACTTAAATGGATGCCACAGATCTCCCAGATCTTATAATTGTAGCATTTCGGTCCCAGAGGCGGTGTAGGTCATGATGAAATCACACTGACCTTATGGAGTCGAAAGCTCGCTCTGACAGGAATAAAATATTACGGAATTCAGCACCCATTACCCCCCCCCCCGGACAAAAAAGAAAAAAATGAGAAGAGGGGAGACTAATTCTGGTTTTGGAGAGTGAAAACAGAGGGAGTCCCTTGTCCGTGCTTCTAGGAATGTTTGAGCAGACATAGGTTAAGTGCCGCGAGGTGACAGCAGTCTTCCTGCGCCCTTTGGTTTAAAGGAGTATGGACTGAACTTTATAAACATTGTTCCGTCAACAGGTCCTGTTCTAGAAACTTCTTAAACCCACAATCATAAAGGTACCTAATGGCTATTATTTAGCTATACCTGTAATTATCAAGTTTAATAAATTTTAATAGTTAAACCGTGCCCCGTGTTTTATACGCTACCGCAATTCACAGATTTCTCTCAAAGCACAGGGATTATGACATGGTGAAAAGGTGAGGAAATGGTATATATATACATATATATATATGTGTGTGTGTGTGTGTGTGTGTGTATGTGTCCTTAATTTTCACTATGCATTCTCCAAATATTCTATGAGATAAAAACAATTATAGATGGCTGTTATCTACCAACATCATAAAAACTTCTAAATAGTTAAAAATAAATACAAATTTATTCATTTTGAATTACTTTTTAAAATCAGTTTGCATGTTACAAAATGCTTTATTAAAAGGTAAATTGTTATGACAGTCACTTTCAAAACCATTTAAAATACTAATCAAACTTCAATGAAACAGAAAGTAAGTTATGAAAAACACAAAATATTTCGCCTCAGGGCTTGTCTGATCAAATAAAACGCTGACAATGTGTAGTGATGAAAATGTTTAAAGCACTTTTATTCTTAGAAAAATATCTGACAGATATCTTAGAAAACAATTGATGGGACAAAACATTTACTTTTTCTATTAAAGCAGATTGAAATTTTGGATTAGTAAATCTTTTCATTACATAACAATAGTGAAATATTCACTAATTTTTTAAGACTATGCCTAAATCTGTTAGGTGCTTAAATTTATTATTATTTTATTTATTTTATATTATTATTTTTATTATATTATTATATAATTATATAATAATTATATTATTATTTTATATTATTAGTTTTTATTTATTATTTTAAAATAGTTATTTTAAAAATTATTGACGTTTGACTTATTAAATTGTTTTCTTCTCACTTTATATTTAGAATCGTGAAACTTTTCATTTACAGCTTGGAAAGACGTACGGTTAATTTAAATTTTAAAAATCTGAAAAATACCTTATAACAATTGAATTAATTTTGTTTGCAAACGTACAAAGTACATATGAATAACTTTAATTTGATTAACAATAATAAACGGAAATAACAGACATTTTGCATTATCATAAAAAGAAATCAATTAATTTTCAAATAATACTTTGTAGCAGTAAACAAATGTTAAAATATTTATTTTCCTATTGAAATTGTTTTAAAAGGTTTGTTTATAAATTTAAATCGTTTTTATGATATAAAAAAGTGTATTTATCATCAACCTACAGGTCAAAATTTAATTTTCACTCTCATAACTAATTTGAATGATAATTATTTCAAATCTGATTTAAAGATAACAACGTGATCCCAAGATAAATAAATTTTAAATGTTTTCTTTACTTAGAAAAATTTTAAGTAACTACAAAATTGTATTTTTAAATTTATTTTTGAAGGAAATGTATTTCTAATGCGGAAAAAGCTTTCGAAAATGAAAAGAAATTTTCCTATCCAAAATTCCATTTTGTATTCCATTTATTACAATGATAAACGCAAATCATTAGTATTTCATTTATGGCAAAATGTATAAGCAAGATATGGTTAATTCTCTTGCTTATGGTTAAACTCTGTAACTTTGTTGAAATTTTGAAATGTCCCAGAAGACATGAAACTAAATTGCATTCTATAAGTAAAAATGGATCTGTTGACGAAAAATATTTAAATTTTACAAAAATTTTGAAACTTATTTTGTAATAATTAATTTTTATTCCTTTAAAAATATAAATATGTGGATTTAATGAAATGTGTATTTTGAAAGTAAGATAGCTTTAAGGGGTCACGTACACTTTGAACTCAAAAAATAAATGAAAAAGGGACCATTATAAAAATTACAATTGATTTTGAATTGTAAAATTTAAAACAGATATTAAAAAAGGTTTATTTTATCAATTAAAATTCTCGTAAAATGTATACACCCATATAAAGATTTTCAATTTATTTTAAAATATACCACACTTTTTACGAAAGAATTATTCTTGCATGCATTGCGCGTATAATTTTTCACATTTGAATTGCTAAAAGCAGCCATTTTTTTATGAGTACAGATATAATTTGTTTTCAAAAGGAACTGCAATGAAAAAAAAATAAAATGTGTAGATCCCGAGAAAACAAAATTGAGAAATTCGAAATATCATTTTTTTTTATGCAAAAGTAGTCATGAATTCTAAATTTGTTACTGGAGAAACATAATAATACGTCATTTTGTATATATATACGGTTAATAAATTCAATCAAAATTTCATGAAATCATATCCATCCATTTTTCAGAAGTCGTGCGCAGAATTACAAAATTGACTTTAAAGGTCAAACAACCCCTTGATCATATAAAAAGATATCACACTGTTTTAGCAAAAAAAAAATTGAATATTATGAATGCATGGCGTGAGAAATTTTCTCTGGAAAAAAATTTCCAAGTATTAAATATGAATTTATTCAATTGTCGATGCTGGATTTTCTTTGATTTCGTGTTTGCCCCAGGGTTGGCGGCTCGCGGAAAGTATTCCATCTTGTGCTACGTTTGTAGACATGCCAACATGTTATGGTGAAAAAGTTCCAGGATAAGTATCGTTCTCAAGTGGTTCAGTTGGTAGAACGTCCGTGCGCTAATCTGATGACCTGGGTTCGATTCCCGGCTTGGGTACTTTTGCGCTATGTTGGCTATACGCCTATTAAGCAATTAAAAAAAATGAATATTACGGAAAGTATGATTTTTTTTTTAAACATTTGTAAGTACAACTACAGAAGCCTTCCTTTCCTGAAGTTTACAGAAGCCTTCCGTTCAAATTTAATTCCTTTAAAATCCTCATCGTTGAATAAAATAAAATTTATACTTTCAGCAGCTTCTCATTAATAAGAATGATTAAATTCATTATATTTTGTATTTCCAAACAATTGGTAGTATTATAATATTAAACTCTGAATTACCGTATAAAAATATTAAATTTTTAATGAAAAAATGTTAATCCCATCTTAACGTAAAAAAATACTTGTTTCCTGCTTCAATTCATACAATTAAAGATTAATTTGTATCTCCTGGGGATTTTACGTCCAAGTTAATTATTTTTTCCTTTAAGCTTTAATTCAATAAACTAAAGTTTATCTCTTTTCACACAAGAAAATATTAGCAGACTAAATGTAGCTTAATAGATTTACGATTCATTAACCAGCTAAATAAAGCCTGAAAATTGAATTTAAAAATGCCAGAAGCTTTTTAATTTCATTATTTCTAATTTATTGAATAAAAGTACTTTTAGAAAAAAGGAAATTCAAAAGTGTAAGTTTATTTTAAAATTTTAAGAATATTTCGTATAGAGATTAAACTATAATTCTACTGAATAATTTTAAAATTTGCGTAAACTTTATAATAAAAACTGACAACGTTTTATAAATCGTTTTAATTTGCCTTGTATGTTTATAACAATTAAGTAAATACATTTTGAATTCAGTAAAAACTAATTATAAGATAATCTAATTATCAGTCTCAGATGCAGCATGTCTTGAGAGATTTTAAATATTTATTATTCAGGAAAATTAATTATATATTTATCAAAATTTAATTTGCGCATCAAATTTGTTATTTGATTTTCTAAAAATATTTAACGAAAATTACAATTCTGCCATTTGGCGAAAAATGTCAAATTTGCGCAATAGTATTTTTCAAATTATAGACTGTGAATAGATTGATTTTATACTATCTATTTTCTTGAAATATTTTTCAATTTAATCAACATTTTGAAATACTTGTGCGTTTTGACAAATTTTCGTTACCTATACCACTTCAAACTGTAGTTCGGACAAGTTATGTTAATATTTCTTATTCAAATGTCGACGGAAACTGTTATGATACACAAAGAAAGGCAAAAACCTCTTTATAACACAATTTTTTCTGCAGTTAATAAAGAGTTGTTTGCATTTATTTATGTTAATATTTATTTACTGTTGTGTAATACATAACAATAAATTTTCTAAATTTAATTTTTTCATTTTAATTAAAAATGCTGTAGGTATGAAATTAATTTGAGGCTCGCAGAATATGCATTTCATATGGTTTAATGTAATCTTTTTACTAAAATTGAAAAAAAAAGAGTGATACAATGGCAATTGTCCATTAATTTTAAAAATTACGCTATGTCCACACATTACTACTTTTCGGATTACTTCAGACCATTTATTAAACGCCATAATTGTTGTTTCCATTTGATCTGTATTAGCGTTTTACGTATGAATATATGCCTTGATACCGAGATTTTTTGTTCAATATACGATTGGAATGTGATAGTAATGCATTCATTTATTAAATTGTCTTTTTTTACATTTATCTTAGTGTTGATGACCAACATGTTTAAATGTTTTCGTCCCTATTACAATAATTTGAAATTGTATCATGTGAAATATATTTCTCCTTACAAAATCATGAAGGTTATTATTTCATAAAAATCCCAAAGTGTGCCAAAATTCTATAAATCTTCTGGATATGTTGAAAGATATAGTGTTGTCATCACCATTTTCAAAGGGAACATATTATTATGGAAAATGATCTTTACAAATTAATTGAAATATAATCTGATAATTTAATATCAAGACAGGAAATATGCAAAATAAAGAATGGGGATGGGTTCAACCATCCACAATTATAGTCCTTGAGGGATTTTACTCTAATGAATTTCAAAATTAACATTAACATAATAAAAATAATATAATATTATAAAATTATATATAAATTAACTATAGATTAACATAATTTATAGAATATGAGGTATGACATCCTAATAAACAATATCTAACGTACTTAAATGTATTTTTTACAAAAATTGTAAAGAACAAATGCCTGAAGCTTATGTTTTACCTATTTTTATGATTAAAATTACCATTCCATAAAGCCAAGAAGTACGAAGATGGTGGTTGTAAGAATGCACTTGTAAGAAGTCGTAACATCTCAGGTATCCCTGTGCGTTCGCATTATTAGCGTAGGTTTTTCAGGGGCATATGACTTTTAAATATAAATTGATGTTTTTTCTTCAACAAATTCAAATTTTTAAAAACGTGTGTATTACAGAGCAATATATTCTGAACATTTTAAAACAAATCGCACAAAAAATCTCAAAATTTTGTTAATTTTGATAAAAATTGCGTTGTTGTTCTTATTTTAAAAATGTTTAAAATTATACAAATTTAAAATGGTTTATCTCAAAAACGTCTTTTAAAAGAAATTGCGAGCTAGATTTCTTCCAAACCACTTTCTATTTTTTACAGATAACGTTTATGGGTTCAGAGAGTATATCTAAGTTTTAAGATTGGTTCAAAATTTGTTTATAATTCCAAACACAGAAAAAAAGGCATAGACAAATTCCAAAAAAAAAAATATGCAACCTGTTTAACTTTGTTTTTAAATCAAAATTTTTCTAAAATATACACAAATTTCAGTTCCGTCTTAAGATAATAAATTCACAAAGATTGCAGGAATAAACATTAACTAATTTAATAAATTTATTGCACACAATTTAAAAAAGAACGTTATTAGCTTTTTGTGATAAATCACTTTAAATTATCTTTTCAATCACTGCTTACAGTGAGAACAACAAATATATTTTCTAGCAATAACTTATGTAATTATACGGTTTTTTTAATGCAGGTTATTTTAAAATGCTGAAACAATATTGTTATTTCGTGTATAGTTTTTTTTTTTTTTTTTTTTTTTTCAAAAAACGATTTTTTGGAAGATAAAACAGTTGTATGTCCTTTTAAGATTTCAAAATATTAAATTTTCAATTTTTCTGGCTAATAAAAAATTATTTAATTTCTGTTAAAAAGCAAGCATATTTCAAATATACGTCCATGTTAATATTTTTCATATATGAGTAAATGTACATTTTACGATATTATAATCCTTGCAATATAGGTTTAACTCTTTTTTTTTACAGATTGTCGGGTGATTTTTAATAGACGAGAAAAAATATTTTATACACTTACATTCTGTTGCTCTCAATGCATGCTTTAAATAATACTGATAATAATAATAATAATTATTATTACATTAGACTCCTATTTATGGATTTTATTTGGTACAAAAGTTACATATAAAATATTAAAAGTGAGAACCTTAAAATATAGTACTGTTAAACAGTATGTTAAGTTCACTAATTTTAGATTGTAGAAGTTTTAAAAGCTTATAGCTTAAAGAAAAAAAGAATATGTGAAAAATGTTTACACCAATTATTGACTAAAAGGTTTTTTAATTATATTAAATTACTTACATACCTTCGTTTTACTTATACAACCGTTTTTCTGGGGAATCATAGGAAAAATACAATTCAAAAATTAGGAACAATTAATTAAATAAAGCTAAAAAGTAACCAGGTAACAATGAATGCATCGCAAAGTTATCCAGTTATCATTTCACTATTATTATATACAATTATATTAAAATAATTTTTTTAAATATTTTGTCTTGCAAAAGAACGTCTACCGGCTTGTGGTTAAAAGAATAAAATGGCGGGTTTCTGACAGCAGCCAGTGGAAGCTGTTATATTTTCATAGCTCGAGAGTTTACTTACTTCCGCAGACAATTAGATATTGTAATACATTTTTATGACAGTCGGTTATTTTTCCTTAAGAAATGAATAAGTAAAATATTTTTTTGAACGTCAAAATATACGTGCATATTACAATTAATGTTTTTTTAATAATTTAGTCGTAATATGTTTTCCATTAATTTTATACAGTTATACAGTACAGTTCATTTTATATAATAATGACTTCACTTGTATAGATAAAACATGTACAGATATATGTTACTATTAAACTATTTTGTATTAACGAATTATTCTGAAAATTAAATCTTGATTTTTAAGTAAAATTGCATGAATACTTCTACTTTTCTTTTAAATAATAATATTCGCCTTATTTAATCTGACAATAAATAAGGATTAATTCAAAAATGTTCTAGCGATCAAGTAATTTTTATTTACAAAACAGCGTACAGTGTAAGTGATGGTGAGAAATACCACCATCTAGATCTAAACTAGCACACACTGTAAAAAAAAAAAGTATTTGGTTTTTTTTCTGCATATTAGCAGAGTATTTGGTATCATTTTAATCAGTGAACAGTGAACAATACAAATTAATGATCCATTTTAGGATCAGCGCATACAGATAGATAATTGTGGAACAAAGTGAACCACGGCAGTCAAGGAAATATTTGGTTTTCCGTTCCCACGAATGATTTAACTACACCTAATAAAAATGTCATGGAGAAAATTGTCAGAACAATAATATGACACATTTATTTATGAGAGCTTAAATACGCACGAAGACCTCACAAGTAAAAGCATCTTTACCTCCCAGACACAGCACGGCGTCAAGAGGAATCGCTATTGTACCGACGGACCTATGAAACACTCAAGGGGAGTACCAAATTTCTCCCGCATGCCAATGGTCATCTCTCTAAAATCAGAGGTATGGCTGAAACATGCAAATTTTCAAGAAGTTAAAACGTATAAGGCCTTAATTTTATGTGAAAAGGGAAAAATGGTTCCATCCCTTTTTTTTTTTGCTCCACGAAAAGAATGTGATTTTTCTTGAGAGTTCAGATTCAAAAAAGATGGAAAAGTAGAAGGTTGACTGCTCTCTAACTAAAAAAACAGATTTTGAGTGTGTGTGCCAATAGATGGAAATGTACGCGCTAAGAAAAAGCGAAAACGCGTCAGCCATTACCTCCTGCTGTCAACGTTATCTAGTAATATAAGGTAACAAACAATCTTCCTTCACCATTGTTCCATTTTATTTAATTAAGCTATATTCTTTTAATAATACGAATTTAAGTGTGTATGAAGATCCTACCCCGATCTAAACATAAAAAGGCTAATCAAATAAATACTTCTAGGGTATGGAACTCTGCCTTTCAAAATCGAATTTTTTAATTCAGTAAGATAAACTGTAATTCTCAGAAAATAAATGTTGAGAATACAGTTCTCAACTAGGATTGAATATTTTTATTTTTTTTAAACATTTATGTTTGTTTTTAATCATATGCTTATAATTACCTTGTAAATAAACTCAATTTTATATTCAATTAATTTTAGTCAGTTTTCCTTTTGTTTACTTAATTTATTGAATTAATATTAAGTCTTTTATTTTAGGAAATGTTTTCTTTAATATTACAATCTAGGTTTTAAAATAAGCCATTATATATTTAATGTTACATAACTCTCTGCAGGTAACCTTTGATGATTGTAATTGGCTCAAAGAGGATCCGAACTTCAAAAATAATTCACAACGCAACTTTTTCTTTTCTATAATTAATTGATAATTTGTCTAATAAAATTTTCTAAGTATAAATTATCATATCAGATCCTTAGAGTCATAGGTGCAAAATAAATACTATACGTCTCGGATAATTTAAAATACTCATATTAATCAATTAACAGCAATATAGTGGTAAATCCTATGCAGTCAGACTTAAATTCAAATAATTTAATTGATCACTCTGTAGCATTTCATCATAGGGTTTACCGAATTAGAAGTGGTACCGTTACCTCTTTCTAAATTATTTTAATATATTAATTTAATTTTAGAAATAGAACTTTAGGTTATTGTATAATTTTTTAAATATAAAAATATATATGCAATATTAAGACTAAAAAAAAAAAAAAAATTTTTTTTGCTAACATAAATGTTCTTAATTCTAATTCTTTTGAAAAAAATTTTTTTCCTCTTTTCAACAACTAATTAAAAAAAAAAAAAAAAAAAAAAATTTAAGCATTCATTGGGGAATCTTCATACACTCTGTAACATGCATATACCTGGCAATTCTTTTTGGGTACCTCACTAAATATATAATGATATATTAAATAATAATAAGTGTTATTGGATTGATTTGTATTAACAAAGAATTGAAAATATGACTTGTGTTACATATACTGCAACAGCAGCAAATATAAAATAAATACATAATAATGCTCAAATATTGAAATGATATATGTTATATATAATTAATTTCTCGAACAGTGCATAACAATTCACCATTGGGTATCTTTTATTTTATGTTAAACAATTTTTTTTTTTTTTTTTGCTCTCTGTCTATTTTATGATTTTTGTACTTTAATTGGATGAATAAGCGTAAAAGTCAAAGAATTAGTAGAATAGATACTGGTGTCAAAACTAGACAACAATTACGCGAATTAAATAATCAAACTGTAAACACTAATATTATTTGTAATAATAGTAATAATAATAATAAGAAAAAAAAGAAAGAGAAGAAAATTATAAATTCTGAAAAAGCTACTCCTAAAATTACTACAATGGACACCCCAAATGCAGATAGCCTAATTAATCTGATTCCATACTATGATGGAAAAAAGGAAGCAAATATTAACCATTTTTTCTTACAATTTGACAATCTCATCAATAAAACTGAATTGAATAATGATTCTAAATTAACTATATTAAAGGCGAAAATTGTAGGACCTGCTAAAGATAAATTGATGAGGGATCAAAATTTGTTCGTGGAACAGAACTTAGAAACCTTTAAAACAAAGTTAAAACAATTATTCGAACCCAAAACCACATTTCTAGAAGCGCAAAAGAAATTTTGCAATCTCAAACAAAAACCGGAACAAAACATGAACGAATTTATATTAGAGTTTAATGCGGCAGCAGACCTTTATCTAAAAAAAAGTGGGCAAGATATAGGAGCTAACAACAGCTCTACATTCATGGAAATGATCAAATTATCTCAGTTTTTGGAATCAATTCGTAGTGATTTAAGTCTGGAAGTAAGAAAAAACTCTCCGCCGGACTTTAAAACAGCGTGCAACATAGCCTTAAAATTAGAGGAGGCTTATTCACATGTCAATTTAAAGGACATCAACAACATTTCCAAAACTAAAGATTCTGATTTGTTAAATGAACTGCTTAAACTCAATGTAGAAAGTGCAGAGAATATAAAATTATTAACCGCGGAATTAAATAACATAAAATTAAAGGTAAATGCCACTAACAATGATACAACTAGGTTTTGCAAGTACTGTAAATCCACATCCCATACGAACCCACATTGTTGGTTTTACAAGGGCAACGAACAAAACAGCAGTAATTACGTGGACGAAAATAAAAAAATTCCTGAGAATATTCAAATCGAAAAACCAAATTTTTATCAAGGGGGAAACCAACAAGCTCAGGGAAACTTTCAGCAAACCCCAAATTACACGCACCAAAACTTCAACCCTATGCAATATTCTGCTCCTCAGTACATGTACTATGCACCACCCCCACCCCACCAACAATTTATGCCGATATCATATCCCAGTTTCGGAAATTATGGAGGCAATTTCAACGAACAGAGATCATATGACCAGCGAAGAAATTATAGAGGGCATAGAGGGGGCTACAAGCAAAATAATTATAAAAAACATGATTATACAAAAAAAAATAATTCACAGCAGAAATTTGAAAACAATAAACAAGATAAAGATCATGATCAGAATTCTAGTAACAATAAGGGAAACTAAAGTCGGGACTTACATTCTCAAATACAAGGCACCCGCGTAAGTCTCACTGCGGGTCTAAAAAAAATAACAAAATTATTGCTAGTGTCAAAAGTAATGACAATTCTCAACTTCCGATTATTACTTTTGAAATTAATGGTGTTAAGATTAATGCTTTGACAGACAGTGGGGCGGCAGTAACTTTGGCATCACCTATATTGTTCGAACAATTAAAGAATGCACACGTAAAATATAAAAATCTCTGTAACCAGGTAAAAATTCAAACATTAACAAATTCGACAATCTCTTTTAAGCAATGCATTAAATTAACTTTCAAATTGGAAAACGTTTTTGTATCGGGGGCATTCTATGTTACAACTCAAGATTTTGGTCGGAACTACAATATGCTATTGGGATTCGATTTCCTCAAAACAAATAATATTATCCTAGATTTTGAAGATAAAACCATGAAATTAAAAAACAAAAACATTGCACTTCAATTTCTAGAAAATGAACCTCAAAGTCTGATAAGTAACTTAATTGCTAACTCTAATGAGAATCAAAATAAAGAAACAATACACAAAAAGAAAAAAAAACGTATCTCGCACAAAAATTTTGTTACAGCAAAACTAACACAGACAACGGAGTTACTACCAGGCGAAAAAAAAATTGTTGCATTACTATTAGATCCAGATAAATTCGCAACTACAAATACAATACTCTTGGAACCGATTAAACATAATATGAAAATTTATTATAAAACATCAATTCACGAAATTGCCAAGGATAATAAAATTCATATAATAATCACTAACAAATCACAACAAAAATTAATCTTAACAGAGGGAATGAACATTGGCAAAATTTCTAAACATTTTGAAATAAAATCAGTTGACACTGAGGGTCAAGAAGTAACGAAGCAGGTAGTGCACATTAATAATCTGAATTTAGAGCAAGTTCGTGAACGGAGAAAAGCAGAACTTAGATCAGACGACTTTAATTTACAACATTTAGACTCGGACACAGCAGAAAAATTAAAAAAAATACTTCTAAATAATGCACATGCCTTTTCTAAGAATTACGATACACTCGGACAATCTTCATTAGTCGTCCCAAGATTTAATTTAATACATAATTATCCTCTGCAGACTAAACCATACAAAACTGCACACAATGTTAAGGAGTATGCTAAAAAAGAAATTGAAAAACTTTTGAGAGCAAATATCATTCGTAAATCCAACTCTGATTACGCTTTCCCTGTTATTTTCGTAAAAAAAAAATCTTTGCAGAAAAACGAACAGGCTAATGAAGTTCAATATCGTATGGCGGTCGATTATAGACTTTTAAATGAAATACTTCAAAATTATGCGTACCCCATACCCGAAATTAAAGAGATTCTGCGGAGAATGAGTGGAAAAAAATATTATACAGTACTGGATCTACACAGTGCGTTTTTCCAAATAAATTTACGTGAAGAAGACACTGAAAAATTAGCTTTCATAACGGAGCACGGTAAATTCTCCTTTTTAAGATTGCCTTTCGGAACGCGACTCAGTACCGCGGTGTTTGCAGAATTAATTGATAAAGTGTTGGGCCACTTTAATGAAGATCAAGTCGCTTATTTTATTGACGATGTGATCCTAGCAGCCGACTCACTCGAAGAAATGTTAGATCTGTTAGACAAAGTCCTTAAAGCTTTTATTGAAAATAATTTAACTATTGAGCCTACTAAAATACAAGTCTGTATGTCAGAAATCGAATTTCTCGGTTTCACCCTAAACAGCGAAGGATACTCTCCTTCAAAAAGAAACATAGATAAAATTCAAAATTTAGTTAAACCTAAAAATAAGAAGGGAGTTAAATCTCTACTTGGTCTTTCGAATTATTTTAGATCGCTTATTAAAGACTATTCTAAAATAGTTGACCCATTAATTAATCTTACTAAAGACAAAGTGAAATTTAAATGGTCTGACATAGAAGAAAATGCTTTCAAAGAAATCCAAGCAGCGATAGTTAAAAATCCCACATTAAAACTCCCGGATTTCTCAAAAGATTTCATTTTAATCACAGACGCTTCTAAAACAGCTATTTCTGGAATTTTAGCACAAGAATACGACGGAGAACAGCTGCCAATTGAACATTTTGGGCGAAAATTAAGGGATCCCGAAAAGAACTACCCCAGTTTCAAACTCGAACTACTGGCGGTTCATGAAGCGGTGATGTATTTCAAGCATATTCTCGCAGGGAGAAAATTTAATATTTATACAGACTCCAAAGCGCTAACGTATTTTTTAAATTTGGAAAAGCAACCAGACATTGTAGCAAGGTGGTTGGACAATTTGTCCCCTTTTAACTACTCTTTTCAGCATATCGAGGGATCTAAAAATCCTGCTGATTATGTTTCGAGGAACATTAATAATATAATTTCAAGAGAAAAATTGCAAAATTCATTGTTTACGGTAAACAAAGCTCTATCAGATGAAAACATTAAACTACAACAGTTAGAAGACGAAAAATTGAATAAAATAATAAACAAAATTAAAACTGACAAACAAAACAAAACCACTAAAAAATTCACTCTCAAACAAAAAGAAATATTAATATTAAAGCCAGGCTCTGATACAAATGAACTGTTAATTGCTCCGGATAAACTTAAAGCTGAAATAATACAGGAAGCTCATAAACCACATTTCGGATTTTTTAAAACTTATCAAATAATAAAAGTTAGATTCTACTGGTACGGGATGTACAGGGATGTAAAGAATTATTGTACTAAATGTATACCATGTAACACGACTAAACAACATCAAACTATTAAAGTTCCCACACAAAAAATAATCAAAGATAAAGAAATCGGATCAGTTTTGCATATAGATTTAATTGGTTTGCATCCAATGACGCTACGCAAAAATAAATTTGTATTTATGATTATTGATTCCACATCAAGATTCTTGGAGGCTGTACCGGTTCGCAATTGTGAATCACAAACACTTCTAAATGTATTGAATCGCTATTTTAGTAATTTCGGATTGGCGCGATCCATAAAATTGGATAATGGCCGGTATTTTCACTCTGATTTATTCAAAGAATACATGGATTCTCTTAACATAGACCTAGATTTTACGTCCGTGAATAATCCACGCAGTAATGGGCTCTGTGAAATCAGTAATAAAATATTAAAAAATTCAATTGTGGCTATGTGTAAAAACTCTTTAGAATGGGATACCAGGATTGATTTTTTTAAAATTAATTATAACAGTACGCCGCACAGAGCTACGGGATTTTCTCCGGCACTTCTATTTTTCGGTAGAGAAATAAGAACTCCTTTTTCCATACACTTGCCTGACCAAGACATAATTGTCAAAACCTACGTTAAAAATAGAGTCCAACATATTGAGGAAATAAAGAAATTAGCCTTACAAAACCAAAAAAAAATGATGGCGGAGTACATCGACAGTACTCCAGTCCAAAAAGTAAAATTTCTACAAACGGGACAAGAATGCTACTTAAAAGTCGTGGGTAAACCAGGTGTACTTCAGCCAAAATTCTTGGGACCATTCGAGGTGGTAAGGAAGCTTAGGAATAACAATTACCTATTAAAGGAAATTGCATTCCCAGATAAAGCGACTATTAAACGCCACATAAATAAATTATTCTCACCAACGAAAGTGGAATCACAGACTATACACATAAATTCCTAGATAGGGAAGCGAGAATTTTTTTTCTCTTTTATTGCTGTCGAGGCAATATGTATATATTTATTTTAAATTTTTATCGTTTATAGATGTCTTATTTTTCTTTAGTTTAGTACACATTTTATAATTTTCCATTATTGTTTATTTACAGTACATTGAGGACAGGTTACTATTTAAAAAAAAAAAAAAAAAAAAAAAGATCATTTAGGGAGGATACTGCAAGTTTTTTTTTCTTTGCTACACAGTGTACTACTGAGGGATTTGGCTCGTCAGAGGGAGTTATGAACAAACATGCACGTTAAATAAAAAATAATAATAATTACGGTAAAAATAAAAACAGAGGCAGCCTTGCCAGGGTATCACCCTTTCAAACCCATTTTATACTAATTTATATAACAAAACAAAAAAAAATTTTTAATATATAACCTTACCCCCTCTACTAAAAGTGAAAATAAAAGTCTTTATATGTAGCACAAAACATATAACTAATCGATTTAAAATTACAAGTCAACATCTATTCACTCGGCGACACAAATATAAATAATAATAATACAACATTTTATATTGACCAATATTTATAATAATTCATCCTTTGCTTAAAGCCACGGATTGACGAATCCACTTGAATTATTATAACAAAAAAAAAATCGGTCAGATTTTAAAAAATTATTTTAGTTTAATATTTGATATAATCTATAACTTGGTTAGAACAACGCGTTTCAATTTTAATTTTAGAATAATCGTACGATTTCATATTATAAAACAAACAAGTAAAAAAAAAAAAAAAAAAAAAAATTATTAGTTGTCCCTAAGGATTAACATTTCAGATAATTTAAAAAAAAATAAATAAATAAATAAAATAAAAAAAAATACCATTGAACGTTTCAATTATTACAAAACATAAATTGGATGTTTAATTTATACCTTAAATATTTAGGTAAATTATTTCATACTTAAAAAATAATAATAATAAAAAGGTGTTGGATACATGTCAATGATCATTTCAGCAATTTATTGGATGTTAAAGTCTCGTTTTTGCAGGCGAAATTGAGACTATCTGCGCAGAGCATCTAATAATGCATTTAGCTGAGATATTTCTAATTAACTAAATTTCCAAACTTTACAAAAAAAAAAGAATTTGTTTAAATTTTTTTTTTCTAACTATATGTAATATTTTATAAAACAAAAAATAATAAGAGAAAAGAAAAGCGAACGCTCGCTTTCGATTCCTTAAATATGTATATTTACACGTTAATATATTTTAAAATAATAATAATAAGAAGAATAAATAATTAAATAAACATTTCACAATTGCATGCACATTTTCGTTTGTGCAAAGCAACGCTCGGTTGTTCTCGCTAACTTAAATTGTAACTAGAAAATCAATATTATATTAAAAAAATATATATATTATAATACATTACGTTTTTATACACAATATAAATAAATAAGTAAATATATAAATTGACGAGAAGATAGTGCGATGCAAACGGATTTGACCACGTTACACGTGTACCGATTTTTTTTTTATATAGAAAATATTAAACAGATATACAGATTTAAACATACCCCTTTTTTTTTTTTAAATCCAAGCCGGGTATACACGACTTTTTTTATTTTAATCACACACACATGTAATCTTATTTCAACAATAAAACACAGATAGCTGAATTTTGGCGAGTAATCCAAAATCTGCACAGACACACGTGCAATCAAATCGTTTCACTGATTTTTTTTTTCCCCACTGTCAGTAATACAGGAGTTTAGTAAACGTCACCCACAGGTGAGGAAAGATACCTAATACACGGCTTATCATTTCGCAAATCGTCCCCTGGGTACAACTGAATCCGAAGGTAGGGAGGTGAGTCATTGTCCACAGGTAGGGTCATCTAGCTGTCATTCTCTATCCTTCCGCTTAGCGGTGATGGATTAGAGGGAGAAAAGATTACTGTTTTTTTTTCTTTTTCTTCTTCTGCCTTGTTTTTTTTTTTTCCCAACCCCGTCCATTCCAAGGCAGGCAGTTTAAAAGGGTATTGTGTTTGACTTTATAGATGGATATTTAAATTTTTGGTATCGAAAGAAGAAAACAAATTTTCATTTTTTCGATCTGTTTCTTTTATGAAAATATATTATTATTGAGAATATCTTTCATTCAGAAAAGTAGCCTTTTCACATATTCCAAAACAATTGTTTTAGTAAGAATGATAAGATTTTTTTTTTAACATAACATTTTCTTTATATATATATAAAAAAAAATAAAGAAGTTTTCCTTTCTGCTCAAGAGAAAATAATTCATGTGAGAATTAGATTATAATGTTTATAATACAGATTGTAGTACAACAGACATGTGATTATATAGATGTGTTTTCTCTCAATGTTTTTCATATATTATATAATTTTTTTTTAATTGTATGGTATTCATTATCAATGCATACAGCTTACTGATTATATTGAGTATTTGTTTTAAATGATTCTGTATATTGTGTTTCAACGTATGGGTACCTAATTAGCCTGTAATAATTAAAATAAAAGATTTGCCAATTTATATGTATGTAATAACTAAAAATATAAGAGTGGAAAAGAAAATTAATTTTTTTTTTCTTCTCTCGGGCATTTTATTTTATTATTTGGCTTATTCAAATTTTCCTGCTTTATTTGGATTTGGACCTATTAAAACTCAAAATTTTAATAAATGTTTTTGGAACAATGGAAATTGAAACCAACTACACATGATAACTTGCTGAAGAAGTCATGTCTTTCATCAGATTTTTCAACAGTGAACTTTTGATTACGCTTTATTTCACCAATGTGTAAAACTTTTTTCTGGTGTTGCAAACCTACTTACACTCCAAACCTAGTGACACCCCAGCTTATCCCAAGTTCCTAGACTTTTCCATGTGAACATTTTCAGTTTTGATCTTCAATATAATACGACGATGGACTTTCATCGAGTACTTTGTGGCTATATATATATATAAAAAAAAAGATACTGTGGACCTTTTTTTTTCTAATGTCGGGGGAAGAGATGATGGTGAGAAATACCACCATCTAGATCTAAACTAGCACACACTGTAAAAAAAAAAGTATTTGGTTTTTTTCTGCATATTAGCAGAGTATTTGGTATCATTTTAATCAGTGAACAGTGAACAATACAAATTAATGATCCATTTTAGGATCAGCGCATACAGATAGATAATTGTGGAACAAAGTGAACCACGGCAGTCAAGGAAATATTTGGTTTTCCGTTCCCACGAATGATTTAACTACACCTAATAAAAATGTCATGGAGAAAATTGTCAGAACAATAATATGACACATTTATTTATGAGAGCTTAAATACGCACGAAGACCTCACAAGTAAAAGCATCTTTACCTCCCAGACACAGCACGGCGTCAAGAGGAATCGCTATTGTACCGACGGACCTATGAAACACTCAAGGGGAGTACCAAATTTCTCCCGCATGCCAATGGTCATCTCTCTAAAATCAGAGGTATGGCTGAAACATGCAAATTTTCAAGAAGTTAAAACGTATAAGGCCTTAATTTTATGTGAAAAGGGAAAAATGGTTCCATCCCTTTTTTTTTTGCTCCACGAAAAGAATGTGATTTTTCTTCAGAGTTCAGATTCAAAAAAGATGGAAAAGTAGAAGGTTGACTGCTCTCTAACTAAAAAAACAGATTTTGAGTGTGTGTGCCAATAGATGGAAATGTACGCGCTAAGAAAAAGCGAAAACGCGTCAGCCATTACCTCCTGCTGTCAACGTTATCTAGTAATATAAGGTAACAAACAATCTTCCTTCACCATTGTTCCATTTTATTTAATTAAGCTATATTCTTTTAATAATACGAATTTAAGTGTGTATGAAGATCCTACCCCGATCTAAACATAAAAAGGCTAATCAAATAAATACTTCTAGGGTATGGAACTCTGCCTTTCAAAATCGAATTTTTTAATTCAGTAAGATAAACTGTAATTCTCAGAAAATAAATGTTGAGAATACAGTTCTCAACTAGGATTGAATATTTTTATTTTTTTTAAACATTTATGTTTGTTTTTAATCATATGCTTATAATTACCTTGTAAATAAACTCAATTTTATATTCAATTAATTTTAGTCAGTTTTCCTTTTGTTTACTTAATTTATTGAATTAATATTAAGTCTTTTATTTTAGGAAATGTTTTCTTTAATATTACAATCTAGGTTTTAAAATAAGCCATTATATATTTAATGTTACATAACTCTCTGCAGGTAACCTTTGATGATTGTAATTGGCTCAAAGAGGATCCGAACTTCAAAAATAATTCACAACGCAACTTTTTCTTTTCTATAATTAATTGATAATTTGTCTAATAAAATTTTCTAAGTATAAATTATCATATCAGATCCTTAGAGTCATAGGTGCAAAATAAATACTATACGTCTCGGATAATTTAAAATACTCATATTAATCAATTAACAGCAATATAGTGGTAAATCCTATGCAGTCAGACTTAAATTCAAATAATTTAATTGATCACTCTGTAGCATTCCATCATAGGGTTTACCGAATTAGAAGTGGTACCGTTACCTCTTTCTAAATTATTTTAATATATTAATTTAATTTTAGAAATAGAACTTTAGGTTATTGTATAATTTTTTAAATATAAAAATATATATGCAATATTAAGACTAAAAAAAAAAAAAAATTTTTTTTTGCTAACATAAATGTTCTTAATTCTAATTCTTTTGAAAAAAATTTTTTTCCTCTTTTCAACAACTAATTAAAAAAAAAAAAGAAAAAAAAAATTTTAAGCATTCATTGGGGAATCTTCATACACTCTGTAACATGCATATACCTGGCAATTCTTTTTGGGTACCTCACTAAATATATAATGATATATTAAATAATAATAAGTGTTATTGGATTGATTTGTATTAACAAAGAATTGAAAATATGACTTGTGTTACATATACTGCAACAGCAGCAAATATAAAATAAATACATAATAATGCTCAAATATTGAAATGATATATGTTATATATAATTAATTTCTCGAACAGTGCATAACAATTCACCATTGGGTATCTTTTATTTTATGTTAAACAATTTTTTTTTTTTTTTTTTGCTCTCTCTCTATTTTATGATTTTTGTACTTTAATTGGATGAATAAGCGTAAAAGTCAAAGAATTAGTAGAATAGATACTGGTGTCAAAACTAGACAACAATTACGCGAATTAAATAATCAAACTGTAAACACTAATATTATTTGTAATAATAGTAATAATAATAATAAGAAAAAAAAGAAAGAGAAGAAAATTATAAATTCTGAAAAAGCTACTCCTAAAATTACTACAATAGACACCCCAAATGCAGATAGCCTAATTAATCTGATTCCATACTATGATGGAAAAAAGGAAGCAAATATTAACCATTTTTTCTTACAATTTGACAATCTCATCAATAAAACTGAATTGAATAATGATTCTAAATTAACTATATTAAAGGCGAAAATTGTAGGACCTGCTAAAGATAAATTGATGAGGGATCAAAATTTGTTCGTGGAACAGAACTTAGAAACCTTTAAAACAAAGTTAAAACAATTATTCGAACCCAAAACCACATTTCTAGAAGCGCAAAAGAAATTTTGCAATCTCAAACAAAAACCGGAACAAAACATGAACGAATTTATATTAGAGTTTAATGCGGCAGCAGACCTTTATCTAAAAAAAAGTGGGCAAGATATAGGAGCTAACAACAGCTCTACATTCATGGAAATGATCAAATTATCTCAGTTTTTGGAATCAATTCGTAGTGATTTAAGTCTGGAAGTAAGAAAAAACTCTCCGCCGGACTTTAAAACAGCGTGCAACATAGCCTTAAAATTAGAGGAGGCTTATTCACATGTCAATTTAAAGGACATCAACAACATTTCCAAAACTAAAGATTCTGATTTGTTAAATGAACTGCTTAAACTCAATGTAGAAAGTGCAGAGAATATAAAATTATTAACCGCGGAATTAAATAACATAAAATTAAAGGTAAATGCCACTAACAATGATACAACTAGGTTTTGCAAGTACTGTAAATCCACATCCCATACGAACCCACATTGTTGGTTTTACAAGGGCAACGAACAAAACAGCAGTAATTACGTGGACGAAAATAAAAAAATTCCTGAGAATATTCAAATCGAAAAACCAAATTTTTATCAAGGGGGAAACCAACAAGCTCAGGGAAACTTTCAGCAAACCCCAAATTACACGCACCAAAACTTCAACCCTATGCAATATTCTGCTCCTCAGTACATGTACTATGCACCACCCCCACCCCACCAACAATTTATGCCGATATCATATCCCAGTTTCGGAAATTATGGAGGCAATTTCAACGAACAGAGATCATATGACCAGCGAAGAAATTATAGAGGGCATAGAGGGGGCTACAAGCAAAATAATTATAAAAAACATGATTATACAAAAAAAAATAATTCACAGCAGAAATTTGAAAACAATAAACAAGATAAAGATCATGATCAGAATTCTAGTAACAATAAGGGAAACTAAAGTCGGGACTTACATTCTCAAATACAAGGCACCCGCGTAAGTCTCACTGCGGGTCTAAAAAAAATAACAAAATTATTGCTAGTGTCAAAAGTAATGACAATTCTCAACTTCCGATTATTACTTTTGAAATTAATGGTGTTAAGATTAATGCTTTGACAGACAGTGGGGCGGCAGTAACTTTGGCATCACCTATATTGTTCGAACAATTAAAGAATGCACACGTAAAATATAAAAATCTCTGTAACCAGGTAAAAATTCAAACATTAACAAATTCGACAATCTCTTTTAAGCAATGCATTAAATTAACTTTCAAATTGGAAAACGTTTTTGTATCGGGGGCATTCTATGTTACAACTCAAGATTTTGGTCGGAACTACAATATGCTATTGGGATTCGATTTCCTCAAAACAAATAATATTATCCTAGATTTTGAAGATAAAACCATGAAATTAAAAAACAAAAACATTGCACTTCAATTTCTAGAAAATGAACCTCAAAGTCTGATAAGTAACTTAACTGCTAACTCTAATGAGAATCAAAATAAAGAAACAATACACAAAAAGAAAAAAAAACGTATCTCGCACAAAAATTTTGTTACAGCAAAACTAACACAGACAACGGAGTTACTACCAGGCGAAAAAAAAATTGTTGCATTACTATTAGATCCAGATAAATTCGCAACTACAAATACAATACTCTTGGAACCGATTAAACATAATATGAAAATTTATTATAAAACATCAATTCACGAAATTGCCAAGGATAATAAAATTCATATAATAATCACTAACAAATCACAACAAAAATTAATCTTAACAGAGGGAATGAACATTGGCAAAATTTCTAAACATTTTGAAATAAAATCAGTTGACACTGAGGGTCAAGAAGTAACGAAGCAGGTAGTGCACATTAATAATCTGAATTTAGAGCAAGTTCGTGAACGGAGAAAAGCAGAACTTAGATCAGACGACTTTAATTTACAACATTTAGACTCGGACACAGCAGAAAAATTAAAAAAAAAATACTTCTAAATAATGCACATGCCTTTTCTAAGAATTACGATACACTCGGACAATCTTCATTAGTCGTCCCAAGATTTAATTTAATACATAATTATCCTCTGCAGACTAAACCATACAAAACTGCACACAATGTTAAGGAGTATGCTAAAAAAGAAATTGAAAAACTTTTGAGAGCAAATATCATTCGTAAATCCAACTCTGATTACGCTTTCCCTGTTATTTTCGTAAAAAAAAAATCTTTGCAGAAAAACGAACAGGCTAATGAAGTTCAATATTGTATGGCGGTCGATTATAGACTTTTAAATGAAATACTTCAAAATTATGCGTACCCCATACCCGAAATTAAAGAGATTCTGCGGAGAATGAGTGGAAAAAAATATTATACAGTACTGGATCTACACAGTGCGTTTTTCCAAATAAATTTACGTGAAGAAGACACTGAAAAATTAGCTTTCATAACGGAGCACGGTAAATTCTCCTTTTTAAGATTGCCTTTCGGAACGCGACTCAGTACCGCGGTGTTTGCAGAATTAATTGATAAAGTGTTGGGCCACTTTAATGAAGATCAAGTCGCTTATTTTATTGACGATGTGATCCTAGCAGCCGACTCACTCGAAGAAATGTTAGATCTGTTAGACAAAGTCCTTAAAGCTTTTATTGAAAATAATTTAACTATTGAGCCTACTAAAATACAAGTCTGTATGTCAGAAATCGAATTTCTCGGTTTCACCCTAAACAGCGAAGGATACTCTCCTTCAAAAAGAAACATAGATAAAATTCAAAATTTAGTTAAACCTAAAAATAAGAAGGGAGTTAAATCTCTACTTGGTCTTTCGAATTATTTTAGATCGCTTATTAAAGACTATTCTAAAATAGTTGACCCATTAATTAATCTTACTAAAGACAAAGTGAAATTTAAATGGTCTGACATAGAAGAAAATGCTTTCAAAGAAATCCAAGCAGCGATAGTTAAAAATCCCACATTAAAACTCCCGGATTTCTCAAAAGATTTCATTTTAATCACAGACGCTTCTAAAACAGCTATTTCTGGAATTTTAGCACAAGAATACGACGGAGAACAGCTGCCAATTGAACATTTTGGGCGAAAATTAAGGGATCCCGAAAAGAACTACCCCAGTTTCAAACTCGAACTACTGGCGGTTCATGAAGCGGTGATGTATTTCAAGCATATTCTCGCAGGGAGAAAATTTAATATTTATACAGACTCCAAAGCGCTAACGTATTTTTTAAATTTGGAAAAGCAACCAGACATTGTAGCAAGGTGGTTGGACAATTTGTCCCCTTTTAACTACTCTTTTCAGCATATCGAGGGATCTAAAAATCCTGCTGATTATGTTTCGAGGAACATTAATAATATAATTTCAAGAGAAAAATTGCAAAATTCATTGTTTACGGTAAACAAAGCTCTATCAGATGAAAACATTAAACTACAACAGTTAGAAGACGAAAAATTGAATAAAATAATAAACAAAATTAAAACTGACAAACAAAACAAAACCACTAAAAAATTCACTCTCAAACAAAAAGAAATATTAATATTAAAGCCAGGCTCTGATACAAATGAACTGTTAATTGCTCCGGATAAACTTAAAGCTGAAATAATACAGGAAGCTCATAAACCACATTTCGGATTTTTTAAAACTTATCAAATAATAAAAGCTAGATTCTACTGGTACGGGATGTACAGGGATGTAAAGAATTATTGTACTAAATGTATACCATGTAACACGACTAAACAACATCAAACTATTAAAGTTCCCACACAAAAAATAATCAAAGATAAAGAAATCGGATCAGTTTTGCATATAGATTTAATTGGTTTGCTTCCAATGACGCTACGCAAAAATAAATTTGTATTTATGATTATTGATTCCACATCAAGATTCTTGGAGGCTGTACCGGTTCGCAATTGTGAATCACAAACACTTCTAAATGTATTGAATCGCTATTTTAGTAATTTCGGATTGGCGCGATCCATAAAATTGGATAATGGCCGGTATTTTCACTCTGATTTATTCAAAGAATACATGGATTCTCTTAACATAGACCTAGATTTTACGTCCGTGAATAATCCACGCAGTAATGGGCTCTGTGAAATCAGTAATAAAATATTAAAAAATTCAATTGTGGCTATGTGTAAAAACTCTTTAGAATGGGATACCAGGATTGATTTTTTTAAAATTAATTATAACAGTACGCCGCACAGAGCTACGGGATTTTCTCCGGCACTTCTATTTTTCGGTAGAGAAATAAGAACTCCTTTTTCCATACATTTGCCTGACCAAGACATAATTGTCAAAACCTACGTTAAAAATAGAGTCCAACATATTGAGGAAATAAAGAAATTAGCCTTACAAAACCAAAAAAAATGATGGCGGAGTACATCGACAGTACTCCAGTCCAAAAAGTAAAATTTCTACAAACGGGACAAGAATGCTACTTAAAAGTCGTGGGTAAACCAGGTGTACTTCAGCCAAAATTCTTGGGACCATTCGAGGTGGTAAGGAAGCTTAGGAATAACAATTACCTATTAAAGGAAATTGCATTCCCAGATAAAGCGACTATTAAACGCCACATAAATAAATTATTCTCACCAACGAAAGTGGAATCGCAGACTATACACATAAATTCCTAGATAGGGAAGCGAGAATTTTTTTTCTCTTTTATTGCTGTCGAGGCAATATGTATATATTTATTTTAAATTTTTATCGTTTATAGATGTCTTATTTTTCTTTAGTTTAGTACACATTTTATAATTTTCCATTATTGTTTATTTACAGTACATTGAGGACAGGTTACTATTTAAAAAAAAAAAAAAAAAAAAAAAAAGATCATTTAGGGAGGATACTGCAAGTTTTTTTTTCTTTGCTACACAGTGTACTACTGAGGGATTTGGCTCGTCAGAGGGAGTTATGAACAAACATGCACGTTAAATAAAAAATAATAATAATTACGGTAAAAATAAAAACAGAGGCAGCCTTGCCAGGGTATCACCCTTTCAAACCCATTTTATACTAATTTATATAACAAAACAAAAAAAATTTTTTAATATATAACCTTACCCCCTCTACTAAAAGTGAAAATAAAAGTCTTTATATGTAGCACAAAACATATAACTAATCGATTTAAAATTACAAGTCAACATCTATTCACTCGGCGACACAAATATAAATAATAATAATACAACATTTTATATTGACCAATATTTATAATAATTCATCCTTTGCTTAAAGCCACGGATTGACGAATCCACTTGAATTATTATAACAAAAAAAAAATCGGTCAGATTTTACAAAATTATTTTAGTTTAATATTTGATATAATCTATAACTTGGTTAGAACAACGCGTTTCAATTTTAATTTTAGAATAATCGTACGATTTCATATTATAAAACAAACAAGTAAAAAAAAAAAAAAAAAAAAAAAAAATTATTAGTTGTCCCTAAGGATTAACATTTCAGATAATTTAAAAAATAAATAAATAAATAAATAAAATAAAAAAAAATACCATTGAACGTTTCAATTATTACAAAACATAAATTGGATGTTTAATTTATACCTTAAATATTTAGGTAAATTATTTCATACTTAAAAAATAATAATAATAAAAAGGTGTTGGATACATGTCAATGATCATTTCAGCAATTTATTGGATGTTAAAGTCTCGTTTTTGCAGGCGAAATTGAGACTATCTGCGCAGAGCATCTAATAATGCATTTAGCTGAGATATTTCTAATTAACTAAATTTCCAAACTTTACAAAAAAAAAGAATTTGTTTAAATTTTTTTTTTCTAACTATATGTAATATTTTATAAAACAAAAAATAATAAGAGAAAAGAAAAGCGAACGCTCGCTTTCGATTCCTTAAATATGTATATTTACACGTTAATATATTTTAAAATAATAATAATAAGAAGAATAAATAATTAAATAAACATTTCACAATTGCATGCACATTTTCGTTTGTGCAAAGCAACGCTCGGTTGTTCTCGCTAACTTAAATTGTAACTAGAAAATCAATATTATATTAAAAAAATATATATATTATAATACATTACGTTTTTATACACAATATAAATAAATAAGTAAATATATAAATTGACGAGAAGATAGTGCGATGCAAACGGATTTGACCACGTTACACGTGTACCGATTTTTTTTTATATAGAAAATATTAAACAGATATACAGATTTAAACATACCCCCTTTTTTTTTTAAATCCAAGCCGGGTATACACGACTTTTTTTTATTTTAATCACACACACATGTAATCTTATTTCAACAATAAAATACAGATAGTTGAATTTTGGCGAGTAATCCAAAATCTGCACAGACACACGTGCAATCAAATCGTTTCACTGATTTTTTTTTTCCCCACTGTCAGTAATACATGAGTTTAGTAAACGTCACCCACAGGTGAGGAAAGATACCTAATACACGGCTTATCATTTCGCAAATCGTCCCCTGGGTACAACTGAATCCGAAGGTAGGGAGATGAGTCATTGTCCACAGGTAGGGTCATCTAGCTGTCATTCTCTATCCTTCCGCTTAGCGGTGATGGATTAGAGGGAGAAAAGATTACTGTTTTTTTTTCTTTTTCTTCTTCTGCCTTGTTTTTTTTTTTTTCCCAACCCCGTCCATTCCAAGGCAGGCAGTTTAAAAGGGTATTGTGTTTGACTTTATAGATGGATATTTAAATTTTTGGTATCGAAAGAAGAAAACAAATTTTCATTTTTTCGATCTGTTTCTTTTATGAAAATATATTATTATTGAGAATATCTTTCATTCAGAAAAGTAGCCTTTTCACATATTCCAAAACAATTGTTTTAGTAAGAATGATAAGATTTTTTTTTTTTAACATAACATTTTCTTTATATATATATAAAAAAAAATAAAGAAGTTTTCCTTTCTGCTCAAGAGAAAATAATTCATGTGAGAATTAGATTATAATGTTTATAATACAGATTGTAGTACAACAGACATGTGATTATATAGATGTGTTTTCTCTCAATGTTTTTCATATATTATATAATTTTTTTTTTAATTGTATGGTATTCATTATCAATGCATACAGCTTACTGATTATATTGAGTATTTGTTTTAAATGATTCTGTATATTGTGTTTCAACGTATGGGTACCTAATTAGCCTGTAATAATTAAAATAAAAGATTTGCCAATTTATATGTATGTAATAACTAAAAATATAAGAGTGGAAAAGAAAATTAATTTTTTTTTTCTTCTCTCGGGCATTTTATTTTATTATTTGGCTTATTCAAATTTTCCTGCTTTATTTGGATTTGGACCTATTAAAACTCAAAATTTTAATAAATGTTTTTGGAACAATGGAAATTGAAACCAACTACACATGATAACTTGCTGAAGAAGTCATGTCTTTCATCAGATTTTTCAACAGTGAACTTTTGATTACGCTTTATTTCACCAATGTGTAAAACTTTTTTCTGGTGTTGCAAACCTACTTACACTCCAAACCTAGTGACACCCCAGCTTATCCCAAGTTCCTAGACTTTTCCATGTGAACATTTTCAGTTTTGATCTTCAATATAATACGACGATGGACTTTCATCGAGTACTTTGTGGCTATATATATATATATAAAAAAAGATACTGTGGACCTTTTTTTTTCTAATGTCGGGGGAAGAGATGATGGTGAGAAATACCACCATCTAGATCTAAACTAGCAAACACTGTAAAAAAAAAGTATTTGGTTTTTTTTCTGCATATTAGCAGAGTATTTGGTATCATTTTAATCAGTGAACAGTGAACAATACAAATTAATGATCCATTTTAGGATCAGCGCATACAGATAGATAATTGTGGAACAAAGTGAACCACGGCAGTCAAGGAAATATTTGGTTTTCCGTTCCCACGAATGATTTAACTACACCTAATAAAAATGTCATGGAGAAAATTGTCAGAACAATAATATGACACATTTATTTATGAGAGCTTAAATACGCACGAAGACCTCACAAGTAAAAGCATCTTTACCTCCCAGACACAGCACGGCGTCAAGAGGAATCGCTATTGTACCGACGGACCTATGAAACACTCAAGGGGAGTACCAAATTTCTCCCGCATGCCAATGGTCATCTCTCTAAAATCAGAGGTATGGCTGAAACATGCAAATTTTCAAGAAGTTAAAACGTATAAGGCCTTAATTTTATGTGAAAAGGGAAAAATGGTTCCATCCCCTTTTTTTTTGCTCCACGAAAAGAATGTGATTTTTCTTGAGAGTTCAGATTCAAAAAAGATGGAAAAGTAGAAGGTTGACTGCTCTCTAACTAAAAAAACAGATTTTGAGTGTGTGTGCCAATAGATGGAAATGTACGCGCTAAGAAAAAGCGAAAACGCGTCAGCCATTACCTCCTGCTGTCAACGTTATCTAGTAATATAAGGTAACAAACAATCTTCCTTCACCATTGTTCCATTTTATTTAATTAAGCTATATTCTTTTAATAATACGAATTTAAGTGTGTATGAAGATCCTACCCCGATCTAAACATAAAAAGGCTAATCAAATAAATACTTCTAGGGTATGGAACTCTGCCTTTCAAAATCGAATTTTTTAATTCAGTAAGATAAACTGTAATTCTCAGAAAATAAATGTTGAGAATACAGTTCTCAACTAGGATTGAATATTTTTATTTTTTTTAAACATTTATGTTTGTTTTTAATCATATGCTTATAATTACCTTGTAAATAAACTCAATTTTATATTCAATTAATTTTAGTCAGTTTTCCTTTTGTTTACTTAATTTATTGAATTAATATTAAGTCTTTTATTTTAGGAAATGTTTTCTTTAACATTACAATCTAGGTTTTAAAATAAGCCATTATATATTTAATGTTACATAACTCTCTGCAGGTAACCTTTGATGATTGTAATTGGCTCAAAGAGGATCCGAACTTCAAAAATAATTCACAACGCAACTTTTTCTTTTCTATAATTAATTGATAATTTGTCTAATAAAATTTTCTAAGTATAAATTATCATATCAGATCCTTAGAGTCATAGGTGCAAAATAAATACTATACGTCTCGGATAATTTAAAATACTCATATTAATCAATTAACAGCAATATAGTGGTAAATCCTATGCAGTCAGACTTAAATTCAAATAATTTAATTGATCACTCTGTAGCATTCCATCAGTAAGATTTTGCAAATCTAGCGGGAAAAAATTCAAAAAATCGATTTTCAGTAATTCCAGTTTTAGACATTTTTAATTTCATCTAACACATTGGAGAGAAAAGAGATAAAGTGAAAGCAGTTTAACTCTACAATAACACCATCAAAAGTCGGCTCAAAACCACGTTTTCTTTAAGCCTTTTTAGAACGGCGATTGTTGTAGATGTGATTGCATTGATATTTATGGCTGAAAATATACTTATTTTGTAAATATTGTTTTATGGTAGTATGGAATCTTTACAACAAGGTATGTACTTTGTGTTTTAACAATTATGATAGTTATTTAAAAGCGTTACTTTTTTTAAAATAAACTTTTAATTTAATATGTAAATTATTTGAAAATTTAATAGCATATCACAAATTAAAAAAGCTGCCAAAAATTTTGTACACGCTAGTACATTGTAACTTAATTTTTTTTGCAATTATATATGCATATAGATATAAAATAAATCAATTTCAGCTGCAACTATTTGCAACTTTTGAATATAAGTATTTTTTTTACAGGTACCGAAGTGTTAATTTCGAAAAGAGAATTCTATGAGATTTTGATAAAGGATATTACTGGACATGAATCCTTTCCTGTGAATTCTAAAAATATCCTGATAGACTATGTATTACACAAATACAATATTCAACATTACTCATCTGTTATGTTAGACCAGATTAAGCGGCTAATCCATTCGTTTATGATTGACATTAATCGAAGATGGAGAATCTGCCATCGCTTTTTTAAAAGACTTTTAAAAGCAAACTTTTTAAAAAGAAAACTGAGAGATGGCTAGATTCAAATATAAGAATAAGTAATCTCTATTTACCAGGCAGAAGTAATAATGACTACGCGAAAAAAGTTGGACGTCCAAAGAAGAATTTTTGTTCAAGTGGACCGAAATCGAAAAGAAAAAAAGGTTCATTCGTTATTCTCAGAATACTCATTAAATGAACTAACACATGCCACGTGTTGAAAACTAAGACAATATGAACGAAAGGATGTTGCGGGTATGTTAAAGCAAATATCTGAAAGTCCTAAAAGAGCAACTGAATTTTAAAAAATCGTTCAAAATGCCGGATGCCTGATAATTAAATATTCCCCTGAAGAAGTGTTGGCATTAATAATCACTATGAAATTAAGTTGCCGAAAAAACGGGATTATAAGAAACTCTGTGTTGCAAAAAGGTTTGAATATTTATCCATCTTATGAGTAGGTAAAAGATGCGAAAAAAATATGCTATCCATCTCAAGAAAACTGCATATTTTTCTGAATCATTTGCAGAAGTAAAATTACAATCTATTGTAGATTTAACGATAAAAGGACTTTGTATTATACAAAACAGATACTAAATAATATTACTAAAGAAAAAGGGTCAGTGTTAAAAAACATAACAATGATTTTTAAATGGGGGGGGGGTCGATGGTAGCGGTGGATAAAGTAGATACGAGCGAATACAAAATTAAAACAACTTTGAAGATGCAAATATTCTAATGATATCTATGGTTCTTTACAACTGTATGATTGTAATGAAGAAAATCAAAACTTTATATTATGGCAAAATCCACATCCGTCATCTACTTCTTACTGTAGAGCAATAAAATTTAAGTTTATCAAGAAAACTGATCAGTCAATAACGGAATAATTTGAAAATGTCAGAAATCAAATTACTGCTCTTGTGCCAACTATAGTAGAATTAGATGATCAAACATATGAAATAGAACACAGATTTGAAGAAACAATGGTAGATGACAAAGTGTGCAATATTCTATCTTCAAATAAAGCAACCCAATAATGCTATATCTGTAACGCAACTTCAAAGGTTATGAATAACTTGAAATTGATTCGAACATATACGAGTAATGCTCACGCATTTTCTTGGGGATTATCGACACTATATGCACAGATAAGATTTATGGAATGCCATTTACATATTGGTTATATATTGGATGTAAAAAATGGAAGTGCCGAAAACCTGAAGAAAAACGAAGTATCGCAGAAAGAAAGTAAATGATAATTGAAAGATTTCGATATGAAACTGGATTAATATTAGATACTCCGAAACAAGGAGGAGGCAATAGTAATGATGGAAATAGCGCAAGAAGATTTTTTTTAAATGCTGCTGTGGCCTCTAGCATAACAGGTGTTGATCAAACTCTCATTGAACGATTTTACGTAATTTTACGAACATAAACATCTGGATACGAGACAAACATACCCGCCTTTAAGCATTACTGTGACGAAACTGCTGACATGTATGTGTCTTTATACAATTGGTTTCCAATGCCTGTAACACTACATAAGACACTTATACATGGTCCAGAAATAATTAAAAAAATATTACCAATCGGTCAGATGTCAGCAGAAGCACAAGAGTTTCGACATAAAGAGTTTAAGAAATTTCAATTGGAAAACTCTAGAAAGGTATCAAGAGTAAAGAGTAATGAAGATATCATGCAAAATCTTCTAATTAGTTCAGATCCAGTAATCGCTTCATTGAAACCTCTAGAAAATTACAGAGCAACTGAATTTCATCCTGAAGTTTTAAAACTTTTACAGTCACCAAATATAGAAATATCAAACGAAGAGCAAACAGTGAAAAACGACAGTCATTCACTTTATGATGATACTGATAGCGATGACAGTATCTAATAATTTAATTACTATTTACAAAGAAAAAAATCTCTTCTTGTAAAAGATAGTATGTATTACATATTTTTTAAGTCTCCACCGAATAAAATATATGAAAATGACGAAAACTCTTCTTATTATGATTATGATAATGTAATAATAATGACGTAAAATGTAGAATGTAACGATTAAAGATATATTTTTCCATAATACAGAACCATTTTATCTATAGTAAGTACAATTTTATTTGATTAATATCAATAATTTTCATAAATTGAATTTTGACCCGCTAGATTCGCAAAATCTTACACTGTGCAGCGCCCGCCCAACTGAAAACAATGCTAGTCCAGAAATCCTGCTATTCGGATAATGTGGGCTAATTCAGTCCGATATAAATGTGTTTAAAGTAGCACATTCTGTTTAATTTTGAAATTATGGGAGCTCATACAGCCACCTCAATTTTATAATTTAAACGTTGTTGTTTTAATCTTGGATAATTTGGGAAATATATATAAATCAAAATTATTTAAAATATTTAAACACTTGCCTCCCCATAGATGTTTTTTCTGCTGGCTGGGTGGTAACAGTAATTTACATCTTATAAAGTTGTTTTAACACAATTTATTATTTTCTTAAAAATATTAAAATGGAAATAATAAATTCTCTTAAATTAATTTTTTTTTCTTGGAGTATATGCAGAATTATGTTCAAGTCATAATTTTCTTCTACTTATTAACTAAACTTGATTTAATTACAAATTCTTTTCATATAATTCCATAAATTAAAAAGTGACAGCCTTGTACTGACGACTAATAAAGACGGACCTTTTTTTAAAATGTTTCCTTTCATTTTCAATTAAAATTCACACTTTGGTTTCAATGAGACTACACAATATCATCTTTCTTTGGTTTAAAATGGGACTTTCCAGTCAGGTGGTTTTTGATCACAGTCTTCATGTGACGTACGTGACTTCCAATTACGTCACAGTGACGTCACCAAAATGAAAAATAATGCCAGAACGATAAATTTCACATAAAATAATATGTTTTAAAGTATTCGTGTTCCTTTTTACTTACCCATCATACGTAGTATAGGGTAAATCTTGTAATCGTTTTGAAAATCGAAAAAAAAATTGACGGATTTACACGTTTCAGACACTGGAGATTCCGTGTCTGTGTGTCTGTAAACGCTTTATCTCCCAAACAAATTGAGATAGAGACTTGAAATTTGGTATGTACTTAGTGTGTAATAATGGGATGAAGCCTATTGAATTTCAGCAACCTCGATTATCCGGAACTATTTTTTTCGGACCCTCGAAATATTCGTTCTGATAAAAGGTATATAAACATTTTCGAAATTGTGTATTTTAAGGAGAGAATATAAAAGACAATAAAAAAACATAAATTTTGCATAAAGAAGGAAATCGATCGGATAATTAGTTACCGAGATATTTGTAATCCTATTTTCGCACTCTTCGATTTTTCATGACCCTGTACTTCATCCAAATTTCAATTCAAAGATATATTTTAATTGGAAATGAGAAGCTTAATCAGATGCAATACACCGCTAGTTAATAGGATTATTGTTTTTGGAGTTATAAGGATGTTTCTTTTAAGCAATTCAGTAATCGAGCCTTCAAAGTTTATGATGCCATCAAGCCACGATTTTATTCGAATTGCAATGCATTTTATAAGTAGTTTACACATTTTTTATTTTAATATTTTACATTATGCATATCCATGATAGGTAAGTATTACGGTGACCCCCAACGACTAGTTTAAAAGTTGTGGATAAGTTCACATCTTAGTTACAATGGAACGTCACTGAGTGGTGGCATTTTGTCACAGATGTGACATGACCACCGTGACTCGCAGTGACGTCACACTGACGTCACCGCAATGTATGTTCCACGCGTACATGTACAGAGTCTCATCCACTTAAATATTTTTTTCTACATTATAGATGCAAAAGAAAGTAAATCTTATATGATTTTATTTTCATTTTCCGAAAAAAAATAGTTTTTTGTATTAATCATTTTTTTAGAAATGTACACACTTTCCGTTAAGATATTAACATACAATTTCTAAGAAGCATTTCAATGTAACTGTAATTTTAATCGACGATTTATAACGCTACATAAATTGAAAACTAGAAAAATTGTTTTAAGCTCATTTATTTAGTTTCCGATATAGATTCATATGTACAGTCAGGGAAAAACTATATGCTCATTTACAAACTATTCATCAAGTCGTGGTATAAAAATATGGCCAGTAAAATCGATTAATAATAACGCTATTAATTAATAATATCCTAAAATTTTGCTTAGGGAGTCGTCTACATATAAATATTGGAATAAACATGAAGATTTTCATTACAAACACTTAATTTTGCCATCATATTTGTGTTCGCCGGATAATTTTACCTTCGAGTACCAAAAATGAATTTCTGAGAACAAGTAGTTTAGAAATTATATAGGTTTAAATTTGGAACTCATAACGTTGTATTCATTTTTAATCGGTTCAAAATAGATTCTAATGCAGGTAGTATTTTCAGCTTTAATACACTACTCTTAATATTTTAATTTTCTGCATTATTCATTGTATAAGTGTAATTTTGAATTGTTATATAGAAATTAATTTTTGTTTCAAAAATCATAGGTTATATTTCATTTTCTAAAATAATTATATCAAATAATGATTTTTTAAATTCATTTTTGAAAAATAAAATGGATTATAACCTGTGCTTTTTTATAATGTGTTCACCTATTTTTTAAAGAAGTCGATTTCCAGTCGAAGTTTCAAATATGCGAAGTAACAGCTTCTCCCGCCGACTAATTTTTCAGCATGTAATAATGATATTTAGTAATAAATACAATATTTCTGTTATTATTATATAAAAAATATTAATTTAAGTGTACTAAATTTTAAATATGTTGTAAATGTTATTATTATTATTATTGTTGTTGTTGTTGTAAAGGGATAAATCTTTATTTATTTATTTATTTATTGTGGCCGCATGCATTTTATAAATCCCAAGGACCCTTAACTGCAAAACAGAATGTTCATAATCATATACATTTGTTTATTTTGTATATAGACTAACATTTTTCTGAAATTTAACAAAGAAAAATTCTTTATACTTTTACACGATTAGCTAATTTAAACAGGGGTCATCATAGGTGTGAAACGTGATCTTCGGAGTCACTGACGTCTTTATGTCACTGACGGAGTCACTGAATCGTCTTTCGAAGTCACTGACATATTTTCTCATAAATCAAAACTGTTGTAGATACCAACGAATATTTTGGCAATAAAAACGTTTTGTAGTTAAGAATCAAATTGAAAAACAAAATGGGATATTGCCAAACTAATAAGTTATGTTTTAAAAATAAATCGGTAATAAGATTGGAACAAGGTTGAAAGAAAGTACGCAGTTGAATTATTCTACAGCAAGATAATAACCTAATAACTTCTACAGAAGATAAATTATGAACTGAAGTTGACAAAGTTGGAAGAATTGACGGTACTTAAGTATTATCTATGCTTTGCAGATACATCTGAGCCAACAATGGCGCCCATAACATTAATTCAGAAACCCGTACATTTCAATAACGATTAATTTTAGTTATTTACAAATAGTTATTTTATTTATAGTTTATATTTTATAGTTCTTGTTATTTATATATAATTGTTTTGTTTTTGTATTTATTTCACTTAAATAATTTTTCATTTTTCACAATGTTATGTATATAATAATGTTAAATTACTGTTTTGAACGTTGTTGTCAATAATAAACAAAATAAAAAATTGTCAACGATAAACAAGATTTGTATTTTACGACAGTTTTTGGCAATCTATCTGAAAAAAAAAAACAGATAATGCGTAAGAACCGAATTGAGTAAAATATTAAATTAAATCATCATATAATCTGTTTAAATGCCACAACTTATAGAAATAGCCTGAAGTTACATTATACTAACTATAGTTACGTACCGTATATACTCGCATATAAGTTGACTCGCGTATAAGTCGACCCTCTAACTTTTAAATGCAAATTCTGCAAAAAATCAAAAACCCGCGTATAAGTCGACCCCCTAAGTTTTAACTTAAGATACGTTTTGCGTCCGAAGAAAAGATTGGAGAAAAACGCGCGCTCCATATGGTAGAAGAGATTCGCCGATGCGAAAAAGTGGTAAGTAAACAAAAACAAAACGATGAAATATTTTTTAATGATAAATTATTATTATTTGTATATTTTAAATATTATTTTATTATTCTTACACATAAAAAGCCCAAATTTTGGCAGTATTTGAAGTTTTTTTTGTTTTTTGTTTTAATTGACTTGCGTATAAATCGACCTCCCCCCAATTTGCTTACCGAAAATTGTCAGAAATTCCTCAACTTATACGCGAATATATACGGTATATATGTTTTACAAATCAAGGGAATATAGATGCATCAAATTCATGGAAGTTAATGAAATACACATAGAAAAGTTTTATTTTAATATGTTTCACTTTATTCAGTCATGACATAAAATTTTAGTTATTCAATATTCATAATTTTTAAATAAAACAAATCTATATTATGCAGCAAAACATGTCCGTGAGTAAACCTGGCTTCATATAGATGTTGGTAATGATTTAAGCAATTCATTTCCCTTTTCTCGCAAATTTAATTATGTCTAAACATCGCATAATTCTAAATTTTACGCCGTCGAATAGGGAAAAACGTAGATTCAAATGCAATTTGTTTGAAATATATATATTTCAGTTTACTATTTTTTTAATGTTTTTTTATATAATTTTCAAGCATGAATATATAAAAAAAAACTATATAGATAACACGATTAGGGAAGATCAATCCTCTTTCACTTTAAAGAGTATAAATACTTACGCGTTTTTTTTTCAACTAATATTCCTTAATAAAATTAACGGTTCCTCAATAAATAAATAAATAAATAAAATAGTATAAATAAAACACAAATTTAACAAATATGTTATCTAAACTACGTGCATAAACACATCAATAACCAGAATCAAAGAGTCTGCTGTAACTAGAAAAACCTTTAGGGATTTCTGAGGCTGTTAATCTCAGGCATGTGGCGAGTACAAAAACATTTAATGTATTTCGAAACTTTATTTGAATACATAATTGTCACTTGTCGTATAAAATGCTTTTTGGTGCTTCTGAGCCTTCTAAACAACTACATTAAGTGTAAAAAAATCCGTTACTGTTTTTTTAAATTCTCATTTATGTTGTGTATATCAAACAGTATGTTATGTAACCTGGAAATCCCGGGTTGGGTACTCTAGTTATGTTGAGTACCATTATGTTTTTAATTAATAATAATAATATTAATAATAATAATATAAATGCAAGGCGTGAGAAATTTTTTCTGGAAATTTTTTCCACAAGTATTATATACGAATTAATATTTTCTGGTTATGTCATCCTTTCCCTACACGCGCATAAACACACACACACACACACACACACACACACACACACACACACACACACACACACACACACACATACTGTCCTACCCGCCCTCGTCAGTAACTGTTCTTTTTACCGACATTTGGAATACCCATCGAAATTTTATTACTATCATTTAAATATTATTACAGAATGTTAAGATATGCAAAATATACTTATGAACACCAAAAAAATTTCATTCGAAGAAAATTTGCATTTTTTATTAATAAACTTATCCGTGCGCACAGTACCATGTTTAGGAGTAACTCGGGGGTTGCTCGTTTTGAAATGTCACACACTTAGTACGAGTAACTTAATCTCGAACTAAGATGTTTTGGGTGGTTACTCGATAATTCAATAAATTGCATTACAAAGTGTATAATGTCATTGAAACGGTTGAAGGACATTGACAATCATTCGAAAGGATGTTTTAAGCAATAGGGTTGAAACGTGATGATTTTGATATGTTTATGCTTAATCATTTGCTATTGTTAATTTACATAATAATTAATTCTCGCTATTATTAGTTGATGAATAGTAATTAATTATTATTATTGAAAAATAGTAAATAATTGACTTATTGACTGCGGTTATGTAACATTGCTTTATATATTTAATTAATGTCGCCTACACATTAAAAAACTATTTTTTTCTAATAAATTTTTCCAGAAATTTTGTTTAAAATTTTGAAATATGTGTCACTTTTTCTATCAGGCAGATTCTTTATCTTTTTCTTTTTTGAACATCATTACATGTTTCATTCTCAGCGTTAATTATAGAAAGGTGTATTTTTTAAGCATCTTGAAAGTTACTGAAAGGATGTTTCGTACGAAGTAAGGGGGGGGGGGGTGATAGGACTAGGAACCTACTGTAATAGAATGATCGTTTAACCAAATCTTGTTTATTTCGGTGAGTTAATTGTAGAAAGGTTTGCTTCTCTGCAAGTCGGGAAAAGAAAATTTTGCGTGTTTTTATGAGGATTTTGATCTGCTTGCTTATATCTTACAACTGTAAAAGTAATGAAAATATATTTCTCAGATTTTTTTTTATTTAAACCATACTGCGATTTAAAAACATTCTGGAATTGAAATGTCATTCTTTCAGTGACACTGTGTCACTGCAGGCAAAAAAAAAAAAAAAAAAAAAAAAAAAAAAAAGTTTTGTGAAATTAGTAATAGCGATAATAATCATCTGTGTTAACGGAATTATTGGAAATTTTCACTTAAGGTGGTTTTAAAGTTTCCTACTCAACAACACGAAGTTTTATGACACATTTTCTGACTCATTTCTGAATGTAAAGGCAAGTAAATGAAAGGTGTGATTATTGAAACAATTTGAAATCGAATAGCGTTTTCCATTTTTTTAAATTATAAATGAACTACTTATTCAATTGTAAGCTATTCTTATTATCTTTCAACAAGTTTTTTTTCCCTTTTCCGTACTATCGCGTTGATCCAATAAGCCAACTTTGACAGTATTTTCCGAAAAATATTTTACCTTGATCAAAAAATGGAAAATAACATTTGATTACATAGTTTCATTACAAGATGACCTGTCGATTTTATGCGTGTCTGGACAAAAATTTATTCAAAAATGTGTCAGAAAGTAACTTTTTTCGATTTAATAAATTACATGGGAATTTCTGCAAAAATCTACTTTTCTCTCTGAATGTTCAAAAAATATGATTTTAACCCTTTTTTTCTTCCATTTTAAGCTGCATTAATTATTTTAATGACTATTTATTTGAATGTTATAATATCTTATTCTAAGTAATCCTTACTGTTACTACTGTGTATTTTTCCTCTCGTGAATATATTTTAATCTAAATCTAAAATATATAATGAAATTTATATACATTATTGAAGTGCACTAGAATATACATACTACATAATATGTTATGTGTTCACAGCTGTATTGAAAAATGGAAAAGACTAATAGATTTCATAGTTTCTTAATAGGAGCATTCGTTTACGAATAAATTCAAGAATGTGTCATAAAGTAGCCAGTTTTGATTCGAGAATAGCCTAAAATAGGATGCAATACAATATTAATCTGCTTAAAAACCAGCATAGAAATTCTGGATTAAACGTTGTTCAGGAATTTTTATAAGGGGTTGAAATTTTTTTTCATATCGGTCCAGGAAAATAATAACAAAACTATTTTATATGTTTTCTGAACCTTTACTCTAACAGTGTTAGATTTAACATTTCAAAAGTCTTAGGTAATATTATTTGCAGAAAACTGAATGAATTATTTCGATAAACTCTGACACTTAATTCCTAATATAACCGATCTGATTCATTCTCACATAAACAAGTGGAAAATGAATTAATGGCTTTTGTTTTATTTGTTCCATTCAGATAATATATTATTCTCTCAATTCTTTTAATGCAACTACAATAAATCTAAAACTATTCTTACATATTTTTTTTCCGAAGAAAATAATATATCATTTAATTGTATAATTAGAATTAATTATAATTCAAAATATTATGTTCCTTTATCATAATGTATCGTTTTATCTATAACATACATTTAAACATGCATTCAATAATTGATGCATCTTTTTTTTTATATATAAAGTTTGAGATACAAACAGAAAAGGAAAGAAAAGAAACGGGTAAAAATTTCGATTTATGAAATTTAAACATATGAATACATCATATTTTGATGCATATTCATATTTTGCATACGAATATATATCAAAAACTTATATTATTTTGATAAAATTTCCTATTTTGATTTGCCATCGTCGTTGTCTTTAAGCTATTTTACTAATTACTCAATTGTAGATATTTGTTCCCCATGCTCTAGGGTAAAGCATCTGTTTGATAAATTCCGTTTGGTGCCTATTAACTTGTAGAGACCAGACTATTTCCGCTAAATTTTTCAGCATATGTAGACGAGAAAGGGAGTGGAAAACTGGTTTTCAATCACTAAAATGCTGCAGGAGGTATTTAAGAAACATTCTTTCTTTGACCGCTAATATTTCTTGGAATCACTATCCTCTATTTCGAACGAATTTGTAAGATTTTATATATTTAAATAAAAATCTATCCAAACGAACCTACAGTTTATTTAATCTATAAGTACGGTAGATTTTCGTATTCATCGTGAATTAGTATAGATATACGCATGTAATGGTTATGTATGCTAAAAGTAATGATATATGTGAAATATTTTGAAATATCATGACATGCTTTTTAATCCATTTCTTCTTTAAAACCTTCTTCAATTTGCAATCAAATTCATTTAGGATTATTTTAATTCTAAATTTAAAATAATAATAATGATAATTTTAATTTTATGCTAAAGTTTATGAATACGAGAAATTTTAAACAAACACACTCATAGGACACATTTAAAATAAGAGATTTATTTATAAATTGGCTAAATGCTGAAAACTTGCCTAAAAATGTCTTGTTTTATTATTAAGTATGTATGCAATGAGTCCAGGACAAAAACTCCACTGACAAAAACCCCACCGGACAAAAAATCCCACCGGACAAAATCTCCAAGGACAAAAACCATCAAAATCATCCTTATATGATGTTATTTACTAAAAATCAGCATCTTCTAAAATTGCGCCTGAAAGGATATGATAGATTGTATACTTCTTCCTCGGAGAATGGGAGGGGGATGAATTAAAACAACTTTGTGCAAATTGCAAACGATGGGATCTTTATAATTTGTAAGGAAGAGATGACTGGAGTTTTACATTAAAATTAAAAAGCTATTTTATTCAAGGTTTACACAGAAAATATGAAATTCAGTAAATCTCGTTACCAGGGCTAGAAATTTGATAAAATCTGGTAGCCAAAAAAAAAATATATATATATATATATATCCCCCTCGCACTTTATTAATTATTCAAGAATAATTATTTACTCGTGAAATTTTAATTAAGTTTTATAGAGGATTTACTTCAAATGAATTACTTATAATCACTTACACATTATTATTATAGTGAATATGATAGATTAATCAATTTTAATTCTGAACACAAAAATCTGATTTGAAATTTACAAAAAAACTCGATTTTTTTTTAGCATTCATTGTATCTAATTTTTGATGCCACAGACGCTGGATTGACAGTATTTCTTACAGTTTCATTGGAACCTACCCCCACATTCTAATCACGCGACATGCTAAATGTCTAGTGCGGAAAAGAAAAGCGTTTCATGTGCGTGAGAGGTAAAATACCTTTTAAATTTGGTTCTTGCATTAAAAGTACGAAAGAAGAGGTATATCACTGCTTCCCTGGGATTGGGGAAGAGGAAAATGCCATTTGCGTTCATTTCTTAAGCCGATTTTTGTACCAAAAGCGACATGCCAGATTAAAGAACTTGGTCGCCAGGCAAAAAAATGTGGTCACCAGTGGCGACCTAGTGACCGCATTTGTTAAGCTCTGCTCGTAAAGGTAAAACCAGATAATACAGAATCGCTAGAAACCAGGATTATTTCCGTTTTAGGTAGAACTATTTTCCATCTTAAAAGGCTTATTTCTTTGGTATTCTTTATGTCCATCTTTAGGACCATACAAAAATTTCCTATTGTATGTGTCTTATGCATATTTGACTAGTAATTTAATAAAATTCTGCCATCTTCAACGTTAGTCTGAATTATGACTTAGTGTGTAAGTGATTATTTTAAATATTTATTTTAAGTTGTTAGAAATATAAGACATAAACAAAGTAAAAACAGACCAGGTTTTAAGAACATTTTATGAATATAAAATATCGGCATATGTAATTTTTTTATTTATTTAGTTTATAATTACATATTTTATAGATATGAGTTTTATTAAGAAATTGATATGAAAGTGCAATTTATTTGAAATACAGACAGTGTCTTTTTATCGGAGCACTTTTTCCCTGTTTCCCAGATTCTCGTTTACTTATACTGTTGAAATGAACAATAAAAATAATATTGATCATTATTTATGAAAAACAGTAGTTTAGTGTAAAAATCTCAAAAGTTAATTTTTCTTTCAATTGACACTAGTAGTTTAAAATATTCAATAATTTGGAATTTTAAATTTACAATTAATTTAATTTTTCATGTCAATTTGGAAGGTAAAATGTGTCCTTTCTCATCGAAAAATAGATTTTATCTTAATTATTCATTATGTTAATTAACAGAAATAATATACAGCAGTACAGCTTTTCATTGCACTATTGTGATATTCTAAGAAGCAAAACCAAAGTATAATTATTTTAGACTTTTAGAATACCGACGACATATTTTGTGCGAATTGCAGAATAATCATATAATTAAAATCTGCGTCACCCTCTACCCAAAAATCATTCAGTGTTGAACGTGAACCAGTATTTGAAGTTGTCCCTTTTTTTTCAGCTGTGTTTCATTACAATTTTTTTTCTGAAAAATAACCACTTGTTTACAATTTTACATACAAAACTAACCAAGTGAAGATGACATAATTATTCAATAATTTTTCCAAATGACGGAAGTTTATTTATTTATTTATTTATGTATAGTAAATATTAGCTCGCTTTTTTTTTTCTTTTTTTTTTTTTTTTTTTTTTTTTTTTTACAAATACGTAACGCTGTAAAATAATCGTAAAGAATATTTTTCTAGTATTTGGTGTTATATTATTTATTCTGATTAAATTATTTTTTTTAATTTGGTATTGTTTCCTTTTACTTAATCATTTACACAATCATCACAAGGGCAGCATTAAAAATTCATATTTGGATTTTAAGGTAGTTCTAAAATGAGCTATTCAAGAACGCCAAACTTTGATTCATTTTACACGTAAAAGCAGAAAATTGGCAGGCCTGACTATTTAAGAGATTTGGAATGGAAATGAGTTTGCCATTTTTTAATAAATAAATTACTTATCGAGTTATATGCTATTCATGTTACGTGACGACACTTTTTTCTCCTTTCTCGTGTTGCGGCGTAGAAAATTCGGTTCAAAACACCGACTTTGAGCGTATTTTCTGAGAGATATTCTGTTTTTACTCAAAAATGCAAAAGGTCTTTTGACTGCAAAGTTTATAAATAAGAACACCTGCCGATTTCACGCGTTTCCGAACAAAAGTTAACTACATAATATTTCATAAAAAAGTTAATTTGGATTTGAGAACAGCCTTAAGCATGCATAAACTCTGAAAAGTGTTTTACAAATATAGAAATATATCTTTTAATAAATTATGTATGGTAATATCAATATATAAATTAATTAGACATCAAATTCATTTTTGCTTATTCTAATTCTAAATTTAACATTATAATCTTTCTAAACTTGTATTTTTTTAATAAAATGTTTCTTTAAAATATGAATTTTTATTTTATTTTACTTTGTTCCTTGGATTCGAAAAATCCATTTATGTACGTTTCAGTTTCAACCCAAAAGAATTCACAAGCTTATATACTGTATCGGTAATTACTCCCTTGCAGATAGGATACTATTGAGCTACAAGCACATGTTTGTTGGGGGGGCAAATTTCCGCTGTCATTGTCCGTTTTCATGGGAAAGTGTTTACTCCCGTCTTGTGAAAAATATACGGTCTTTATTTTTTCTTTAGTCCTGGGGAAATGTACATGTTTTTATTACCTTGCAAGAGGTCGGGTATAAGATTTGTTTTTCCAACTGGTATATAATGAGCCCAGCATAGAAAAATCGAATTATCCAACAAAATGTCCTCCAAAAAAATTTTCTGTGCCCCCCCCCCCCCCCCCCCAAAAAAAAAAAAAAAAAACCTTTTTTTTTAAATATTTAGAGATATAATATCCCACCGCCCTTCAAAGGGTTAATAGGAAGAACGGTATAAGTGATAATTCCATGAAACCGGCTAGCACACAAAAATATTTTACGATATTGGAATTCATTGTTATATTTAAAAGAAATTTACAGAATATACCCCTTATAAAATTCTTTATAATAAAACAGGCCCCTTTACAAAATTCCTTTTATTAATATTGGCCCTTTCACAAAATTCCATTCCATAAAAACTTGCTATTTATTAATTATTTATTATTTTGTTATGTTTTAAAATGTGTTATTTGTAAACAAACCAATTCACCAGAGAGGAAAACTTTAGCAAAATAATTAAAAAAAGTTTTTGTTTATAAATGCTTGCTTCGAATTTGAGTAACATGGATTTCAACTTTTGTTACAAAATATTATTTTTCACAAAATATAATAAATTTCACAAAAATAACCTTTACTTTTCCCAAAATGGGCCCCAAGAAAAAAAAAAAAAGAAAAAGAAACCTGCATCGAATCTTGATTTTACTACCCTCAAATAGTTTGCAAGATTGCAAGATAAAATACAATCTGAATATTTCTCAAGTTCTCTTAGTTCATCATTTCCGAACAGTAGCATAGGTTCCTTCCGATGAAATTCGAGGGCGAGAGGGAGAGGATTAACCAAGTAGCGAAACCAGATTCTGAAAAATCAACCAGATGTGCTAATCGCCTACACCTATAAATAGAGCACTTCCAATTTCCAATGCATTTTAAACTACCAGTAACGAAGCAACATATTCATGTAACCGGGCCTGGCGAAACTTTCTGCCACATTTTAGGACTCATTTTTAATGCTGTTCTCAAATCCGAACTTGCTACTTTATGAGATATTTTTTATTATAGTTTTGTTAAAAATCGCATGAAATTGGCAAATGTACTTTTTTAGAAACTTTGTAATTGAAACACGCTTTCCATTTCTTGTTGGTAAAAGTCGTCAAAGTCGACGTTTTAAGCCTAATTTCTGATGTCGGAGCACAAGAACGAGGAAAAACGTGTCATCACGTGACAGGAATCGCTTATAACTCTAAAAAGTAATTTATTTATCGAAAAGTGGAAAACTCATTTCGATTCCAATCACTTTAATACTCAGGCCTGCCAAATTTATGCCTTTGCGTTTAAAAATGAGTCAGAAAATGTGTAAGAAATTTTCGCGTTGTTCAGCAAGTCATTTGAGAACTACCTTAATCGCAAAGGCATAAAATTGACAGGTCTGACTATTGAAGCCATTTGGAATCGAAATGAGTTTTCAATTTTTCGATAAATAAGTTACTTATCGAGTGATAAGCGATTCATCCAAAGTGACGACACGTTTATCACACCCCGTTCTTATGCTGCGACAACGGAAATTCGGTTCAAAATTCCGTCTTTGACAGAATTTTCTGAAAGATCTTCTGCTTTTACCAAAAAATGGAAAACGTGTTTCGATTTCAAAGTTTCTGAAAACGTACGTTTGCCAATATCATGCGATTCTAAACAAAACTATAATAAAAAAAAATATCTCACAAAGTAGCAAGTTCGGATTTGAGAACAAACAACATTAAAAATGAGTCCTAAAATGCGACAGAAAGCTTCGCCAGGCCCGGTTACATGAATATGTTGCTTCGTTAACTTTTGCTATATATTTACAAAACGCACAACATTCGAAGTATCATTCGAAAGCTTTTTGAACCGGTTTCTGACATAGTGTACTCGCAATTCGAAAGCTTAAAAAGACATCACTCAAAATAAAATTTAGTCGAAGGCATTTTCTGGAACATTGCGTTTTATCATTTTAGTTAGGAGCCACATATGACAGTCAGGGGTCTATGAAGTAGGCCAAATAAATAACAATATTTAAAAGTAAACAAATTAAATTTCAAATTATAAATAATCACAATTAAACAAAAAAAAATTGACCTTGAACAATGACAAGCGTCTTTTGCTATCCCCCAGTTTTATAGTAATTACTCGCGGATAGTTGGAAATGAAATATACGAATGGAGGAGGAAATTTTGCCCGGGGATATATGTTTTCCTGCGTTCTGGAGCCCAGAGAATAAACTTTTTACTTTTTGGCCGCTCCTTTCATTGGAAATAGTCTGTCGTTTCACTTTCGCTAGCGTAAACAAAAAAACAGTTGTTTCTTTTCACCATTTTGCAGAAACGGATAAAAAACAGTCCCTCATTTAGAGGGGGGTGGGAGTGTATGTATATTTTTGGGAAATGGAGGAAACTCACATATCTTCATTGTTTAAAACCAAATTGCTTATTTTCTGACCTATACATGAATTCATTTTCATTCGTAAATGCATGAAATTTGCAGTATATTCTTAAGTCAGGATTGCTACGGGTCATGGCATTTTTTAGGGGAAATATCAGTATTTTCTTATAATAAAAGTCGCCTTATATGATTGTGCGATTAAGTTAGGCTATTATTTCCATAAGAAAATACTACTATTTTTCCTGAAAATTCCCTGAGCCGTGGAAACCCTGGTAAATGTATAAAATGTGTAGGTTCTACGTTCTATTCAGCATTTTCTGAAAGATGGTCTGCATTTACCGAAAAATGAAAAAACTGTTTGATTTAAATTTTTCTGACTAAGAACACCTGCCAGTTTTATGCATTTGAGAACAAAAATTAGTTCAGGAATGTGCCAGAAAATAGCCAGTTTAGATTTGATGATATCCTTAAGGCAAAATAAAATTCTAAAAAAAAAAATTCCCCCAATTAACAACGTGTAACTTCTTGACATATTTTCTGAATCATTTTTAAATGCAAAAACTATATGCTTGCAGGCAAGATTATTGAAGTGAATTGCAATCGAACAGTTTTTTCCAGTTTTCCATAAATTAATTATAAACAATTATTGTATCACGAAATCAGTTTTCTTCCTTTTCTGAGCTGTTGCGTCCGGAAATTCGGTTCAAACATACAACTTTGACAGCATTTTCTGAAAAATCTTCTGTATTTACCGAAAAAAGAAAAACTTTTTGATTAAACAATTTTTGACTAACAGTACCTGATAATTTCATGAGTTTGCAAACAAAAATGAGTTCAGGAATGTGTCAGAAAATAGCCAGCTTAAATTTGAGAACAGCCTTAAGGTGAAAAAAAAATTCCAGATGAACAACCGGAAACTTTTTTACATATATTTTTACTCATTTTTAAATGCATGTGCATGACGCTTGTAGGCATGTTTTTTTAAGTGAATCGTATTCGAACAGTATTTTGTTGTGTTTTTTGTGTAGCGAAATCAGTTTTTTTTTCTTTTTTTAAAGATTTTTTTTTTTTTTTTTTAATTAATATATATATATTTTTTTCTTTTCATTATTGTAGGCTGAATATTAAGGTTTCAGGTTTCTTTTCCTTACAAAAAAATTTGCGGTAGGTCCGCTCTCAGAAAAAGGTATACTTATATATTTACTACGATAAATTTTTTTTCTGTAAATATTTTTTACGTGGAATTCTTGAATCGTAGGGGTTTAATGGCTATCTCTATGAAATGTATGTGCATCTAGTAAGACACGATGTAACCAATTTAGATTATTTTTTACTCAAAATATCTACCATCATTTCCGTATAGCAATTGATTAACTAAGATTGCTATACGGAAATGAAATGAAATCCCCCTCTCGTGGAGATCCAGCAGTTTACAACTTTGTATTAATTTTATTTTAATCTCTAATGTCATACTCATCATTTGTATTCCCCTCGTGGAGAAAAGTTCCTATGCTTAACGGTTGGATCTCCAGCAGAGGGTGATTTCATTTCATTTCCGTATAAAAATCTTAGATTTGTTTAATTTGTAGACATTAGGTGATTATATAAGTCAAATATTGCTATTCGAAAATAGTGGTAGATATTTTGAATTAAAAATAAATTAGATAAATTCATAAGATTGATAAGGCGTGTGTGAATCGCTACCACTACTATAGTGAGACAATTGTATGTTTTTAATCCTGTGAATAATGGAGATCTTCATTGTTTTCCACTGACTGAGGTGCATACTTAAAAGTTGGACAGGCCTGTATTATATAATCTTAAGACTAATTTATTGTTGAAATTAATTTTCTCAGATTCAGCCTCCTCAATAATCTTTACAAAGTTCACAATATTTAGAGAAATTTTTTGTAACCATTATTAAAAAGGTTATATTTATCTAAGCAAAAACTAACAAAATAACAATTAATTCCACAAGCACATTCAGGTTTTTGCATCATGTCACAGAAATAAATAAATAAATAGAAGAATAATATAAAGATAAAAAGTAACAGAGAAAAGGATTAATCTATATGATAAAGCAGAGTAACGCTATGGCGTCATACTGACGGTGCCAAAACAAGACTAAGAAATTTTGCTTTTAATAAATATTTTTAACTTTACAATTTTAATTTTTACCCCATCGAACAGGAGAAATAAAGTTATTTCAAGGGTAGTTTGTTTGAAAACTATCAATCAACGGGTTTTTTGTAGTTTAAAAATGATTTTAAAAATGATTTTCTAAAAAAATCTATTTTTATATGACGAAAGGTTAACACGTTTGCACTTAAAACAATATAAATAGTTCACCATTTGTTTCCAGCTAAAATTCCATAACTAAATTAAAACTTCATCAATCAATAAATAAAATAATATAATAAAACACAAATTTAACGCCAAGACATGTAATCGAACTTACGCGCTTAAACCATTGAAATTATCATAATCAAAAAGTTTTTCCTAAGTAGCGATCTTTGTGATTTCTTCGTTTATTAACCCCGGGGTTACGGCTAGTATGAAAGTTTCCGTTTAATAAATTTCAAAGCTTTATTTGAATGCATAATTGATATTTTTTATATATAAATGCTTTTGGTGTTGTTAGTATGAAGTCTAAAATACAATATTAAATATAAAGCTGTTTTGATACTCATAGGAACAATTTCATAACAATAATCCCCCCCCCCTCCCGCACAGACACCTGTTTGCTTCAACACAGCCCGAAAGTACAGCTGATTCTCACAATGGGGCGAAATAATAAGAAAAATAATAAGTCCAATTTAGTAATTAAAAATTTTATCAAGTGTTCTGAAAAGTTTTTTAAACTTATTTTACAAAATAATAATCTTTTTCCTCATGTCTAAATTAAACTTGGAAAAAAAAAAAAAAAAAAAAAAAGAAAGAAAGAAAAGAAAGGAAAGAAGGAAGGGAGGAAAAAAGATAGGAACCAAGCCTTATAAATCTGAGCAACCGCATAGTAATTTTTAATGGAATTTTCTCAAGAGAATTGTGAAATTGTGAGAAATGTTTTTATATTTGTGAATTTGCAATTATCGCTTGTTACATTCAGGCTTCTGTGTATCTATCCTTTACACAGGAGCTTTTATAAGTATAAAAAAGCTAAGTAATATGTTCTCTGACAAGTTCAATTATATTGCGTAACTTTTCAACAACGTAAAACTTTTTGATACACTTGGGGAAACATTTTTAAATGTAAAAGCATGAAACTACATACATGACTGTTGAAGTTATTTAAAATTTCAAAACGGGAACTTTGATAGTATTTTCTTGCTTAGATACGTGTTAGGTTTCCTTATAAAAACCACCACGAAAGGCACTGCCCCATCGGGCCTGTACCCCTTGTGCAGATAATCCGACGTCATAATTACACCCTTAACAGTATTTCTGTTAAATCCTTCTGAAAATTCTTCCTCTTTATCAGAAAATAAAAAAATACATTATTCGATTTCCCATTTTCTGAATAACTGTCGATTTCATGCGTTTACAAATAAATAAATAAATAAATTCAGGAACGTGTCAAAAAATAGTTTCGATTTGAGAACAGACGCAATTTTTCCGGATAAAAATTTGAAATTGCTCTATTTATTCATTATATAATGGATAGACTGTAAATAATACTTTTCTATAATTTTTGTCTTACTTTTCAAACATTTTCTAAAATTATGAGTGAATAAATAAGGACGTTTTATCCCATTAACTCACAAAATTATAACTTCAACCACTTGTTGAAGATCATTTGCCACAAATTTCGAAAGGTTATATTCTATTTATATAAACGCAAGTTTCTGTCATTAAATAAGGCATTTGTTTTATTCTAAAATATTGGTTGTTAGGTAATCAACATTTCAAACGCATCTATTTTGACAGTTGTGCAAACACAATACTAACTTATAATAGTATATTTCAGAAATATTTTCGTATAACTCGTAAATCTGTTGGTTTCTGATTGTTTCTTTGCTTATGGATTTGGAAGACAAAGGAAGGTTTTTCGGAATTGTGAGTTAATGTGAAATTTTACATTATATTTTGAACAACCACGGAAGTATTTTTTTTTTCTTTTAAACATGCGTTTGTGACTTTAAAACAGTTGACGAATCAAATCATTCATACAATTTCATACCGTATTTTGGAATGAGTAGAATTAGAACATTCAGTTTTAATTTTTCTTAACATTTATCTCATTAGCATTTGCAAATTTTTGTTTTCTAATCGTGATGGCAAGTTGAAATAAAAAGTCGATAAAAATGGTAACTACATGGCAATGCCAGTAATAATAATAATAATAATAATAAGGAAAATGAAAGGGATAACCAGGTTTTTTTTTTTCAATTGCCCATAGAAAAAAACCCTCTTTGAGGCAAGATTGCTTTAACTTAACGGAAAAGGGTTTTGTGTCCTTTTATAATAAGACAGTGTTCTGGTGCAAAAAGAAAGCATTTTAATTGCTGAGAGGTAATCTCTTTGCAATTTGAACTCCAAATAGTTCTTAAAATATAGAATATGGCACCCTTCCGCTCATCCTTTTGGATAAACTTTATAACTTTTCTCTAATTAATTGCATTAGATAGATTTAAAACCAGAGAAATAGTTTCAATGTGGGACCAGGCCGAGAGAGAGAGAGACAGACATATAAATCCACACGCAGATCGATTAGCAGTAAAAAAAAAAAAAAAAAAAAAAAAAAATGGTTTGATTGAGAGGTTACACATCTATAATTAATTAATTAATTAAAATTCTGTATAACTGTGTGAGAATAAATAACTTTATATTCGTTATTTAATAAAATATTTGTAAAATTCGTGTAAATATATCTAATTAAAAAGGAAATTAATGAAAAAATGCTATTTTTCCTATATTAATTTGAAATAGTCGTAGTGCATATATATATATATATATATATTAATACCTACAGATAAAGTTTGTTAAGAATCGACAGGTTATTTTATTCATGTTTCTTAACGCAAAACTTTCTCTAGAAGATATGAAAATTTAAAAAAATCTGTCAAGTGAAATTATGTAATTTCATTAATTGCATGCATTCTTACTATAAAGCAAAGCAACAATTTAATAATAATATATATATATATATATTAAATCCCCCTGCACACTCAATCAAAGAAAAGAAAAACAGTAACGAAATTGAAAGTCTAAAAAATGCTTTCGCAGTATATACACAAAAATAGAGCATAGATTTGCTTTCAGCTATTTTTCTTCAGTTGACGAATTCTTCCCACATAGTAAAAGCATGCATGTACATGTACACTATCTTCCTTTTCGAAGAAGCAATTGTAAAAACCTACTTAATCACATTAGACCGGATATCTTTATCTCTAGCCGCGTTCTCTCCCCCCCCCCCCACCCCTGGGTTCTGGGAATTCGCAGCTAACACCTAAAGCTGATCTCCTGTTGGTAAATCAGGGAAAAAAGAAATGTGCAAAAATCCGTTCTCGGATCGGAAACATTTTTGGCTGAAAGTACTAGCCAGTATATTTAGTACTAATAGTTATTTTTGTACTATATTCAGTTCGTGGTATTTTCGAAGGGATTTTGTCTCAGACAATTATCAGACGATGACGTTTTAGAAAAGGATTTCGGTGACCTGATATATCAGTTCGCGGGGGTCAGGAGGTTAAATTAATATTTTCAATTTCAAAATCCCGACAATATTGCAATATAATTCATTTACTTATTTTGGTAAAAGGGAAAAAATACAAAGTAAAAATACGGATTAAACATTCTTAATATTTTTTTTAATAATTCTGTCAATTTGTTAAATTCTGAAAAAAGAAAAAAAATATATTTTTCATAAGCATGTTTCATGCTTGACTGTTGGTAGAAATATGTAGTTAACTTGTTGGTCAAAATTTCCTGACACATTTTCTAACTCATAGTTAAACGTAAAGGCATATCGTAGAAGTGACTATTGGAGCGATTTGGAATCGAATGGTGTTTTCCATTTTTTTAAATAAATAAATTACTTGTCGATTTATAAGTTATTCTAGTCACGCAGCTACAACTTTTTGCCTTTTCCGTGCTGCCGATACTGGAATTCGGTAAAAAACCTCCTACTTTGATAGTATTTTTTGAACGATCTTCTTTCTGCTTTTACCAAAACATGGAAAACGTTTTTCGATTATGAATCATCTGCCAATTTCATGCGTTTCCTAACAAAAATTAATTCAGAGATGTGTCAGAAAGTAGCTCTTTTGGATTTGAGAACAGCCTTAATCAATATATAGATTATATACCGGGTATTTTAAAAATTTCGAAAGCTTTTCTGTTTGTAAAATTGTTTAAACAGATTTATTTTAATAAAAAAGGATTGAGAGAAGTGTATGTATATTATATTAGTATATTGATAGAAAATTCACACAAAAGAATTACGCTTTTATTCTTGATTACGAAAGGTTAACCCATTTGCACATAAAACAATATAAATAGTTCAGCATTTGTTTCAAACTCATATTAAATAACGAAATTAAAACTTTAACAAAAAATAAATAAAACGTTATATAAATAATATAAATGAAACACAAATTTTACAGACATGTAATCGAACTACGCCTTTAAAAACTGAAATTATCAGAATCAAAAAGGCTGCTATAAGTAGCGAAATCTTCTTCGGCTATTAACTCCAGGTAAGATGTCGCAAATATGAAAAAAAAAAGCATCACTTTTAATAAATTTAAAAACTTTATTGGAATACATTATTGTACAGTATCGATATTGTTTATATAAAAAAGCTTTTGGTGTTGTTAGTGGACAATCTAAAAATATATATTAACTGCATGAAATCAATTAGGGATTAAAAAAAAAAAAGGGTTTTACCAATGTTCTGTGACCGCGAAGTCTGGATTCTATCAACTAGTAATAATAAAAAGTGTTTGTGGTTTTTTTAGTGATTTTCCGCATATAACGAAATTGTACGGTTTTATACACTGCTCAAAACAATTAAAGGATATTTGAAGTTTTATATAAAATAAAGATATAAACGAATTTTTTTTTTGCCGAAAATAGAAGAAGAGAATCACAAATGCAAATTTTTCTGGTTTTCAAACTGTGGAGTATGCAAATTTTGAGTTCGACGTCAAAAACGTCGCTTCAGCGGCAGCGAATGAAATTTGACTTTCAACTGGATAAAAGAGAATGAAGACAAGGATGATCGGCATTCAGTGATTGCTTTGTTTCGATGAGTACGATGTCTCAGCGAAGTCATTTGACAGATTCAGAAGCTTGGAGAATTGTTGGTAGGTTAGAAGGGGGCCAAACTCAAGCCGAAGTAGCGCAAGCCATTGGAGTGTCACAAAGTGTCATTTCCAGGATCTGGAACCGTTTTTTGGAGAGTGGATGTGCAGGCCGAAGACCAGGGCAAGGTCGTAGACGGGCAACAACGCCCAATGAAGATCGGTATTTAGCGTTAACAGCTCGGAGACACCGAAACATGAACGCTACTCTTCTCCAACAACACCTTCGCTCGGCTACAGGCACCACGATTTCAACTCAGCCTGTCCGAAACCGGCTCCATGCTGTAGGTCTGTATGCTCGCCGACCGATGGTATGTGTTAGATTAACATCAAGGCATCGTCGCGACCGCAGGGAGTGGGCAACCGAGCATGTCAACTGGAGGAGAAATGAATGGAGCAATATTCTGTTTTCTGACGAGTCCCGTTTTTCTGTGCATCCGGATAATAGGCGTATTTTCATCTGGAGGGACCGTGGCAGTAGGAATAATCCTGCGTTCGTGCACGAAAGTGTCAGATTTGGCGGTGGAGGAGTGTTGGTGTATGGTGGCATCTCCATTGACGGGCGCACTGACCTCTACATCATTCGAGATGGAGCTCTCACTGGTCGCTGATATAGGGATGAGATCCTCAGACCTATTGTAGTCCGTTACGCTGCAGCAATCGGAGATAACTTCATTTTAATGGACGATAACTGCAGGCCACATCGTGCAAACCTGGTGGAGGATTTCCTTTTCGAGGAAGGAATCGTTCGAATGGAATGGCCAGCGTGTTCTCTAGACATGAATCCAATCGAGCACGTTTGGGACGCTCTAGGAAGACGAGTTTCTGGCCGCCAACAACCCCCACAAACTCTCCAAGAACTGGAAAGAGCTCTTCTGGAAGAGTGGGGCAGAATACCCCAACTCGTCATTAATAGCCTCATTGAGTCCATGCCTCAAAGGTGTTCAACGTTGCTGGCCGCCCGTGGAAACCATACCCCCTACTGAAAATGATTTTCTTTGAAGAAAACACCTTTTCTTATTCTTTTTTTCTCATATGCACTAATTGTGTTTTTTTCCTTTTGTACACAAATGCGCAATAAAATGCATTTTTTTCTGCCAAACATGTGTAATTTATTCTCATATAACCTACTATGTCTGTCGACCATGTATCAATCAGCTAAAAAGTTTCCCAGATACAAAATCCACCTAAAACTGCAATATCCTTTAATTGTTTTGAGCAGTGTATATCTATAAATTATTCTACAAACTGGATTTATCTGCAAATTTGTACAAATAGCTAATAGAAGTCTGGAATTTTCCTAGATTTTGTGTGTGTTTTTTTTCGTACTATTTCATGCGATTATTAAATATTCGAAAATCATTAAGAAAATGTATTCGATTCATCCAACCACCAGAATTTTTTTTCCAGCTGCAAGGCTGCTACCTAACAAAGGAATCAGGACTAGAAATTGTTCTCCATTCAGTTCCCTTGTTCAATCCACCTAAAGTCAGAAATTATCTCTCTTTCTCTTATCAGTAAAGCCTACTTAGTGTCTCTTATCCGTAAAGCCTACTTAGTGGAATTCGAATTGGAAACAAAAATAAAGTGAATATATCTTTCGTGAAAGTTTATTAGCAATTAAAATTAAAATATTTCCCCAAATAAACAGCCTTTTTATCTCAGTATCTATAGTTAAAATTTAAATTGCATATTACAATAAGACTGTAAATAGTTACCTTGTTTTGTCTGTTGATTTATGTACGATAAACTGAAGATATTGTTAAAGTATGTGGAATCCTTTGCTGTCGTGTAATCAGGGTCGGATGACCAAATTGCTAGAGTTGGCAATTAATTGCTTAGATGTCCATGGTCAAAGACTTTCAAACATATCTTATTTCTGAAAAGGTTTTCTCATTAACATATCATTATTAGTAGAAGTAATAATTTTGAACACAGCATTACGCTAATATTTCCTTCGATGAATGGATATTACTGTTTAATCGATAACTTTCAGTAATCTTTATAGTACTTTATATGATAAGGATTTATTTGTTGTAATATTTTCAATCTTTACTGAAACATACCCTTTAAAATGGTTCTCAATTAAATTGACGCACTGTTATATATATATATATATATATATATATATATATAGCCTCTAAGATGGTTTTATCCGCCCTTGCATGCATCTTCAACCAGAGTTAGTTAAAAAGAACCATACTGAGAGAATCTATATTGTGCTTTCGATATTAAATAAATATGTTATATGAAAAAAGTGGAATGTGTTTTAATTTTATTTTAATTTAAAAATATTCCTTTAATTATATTTTTTCGCAAGTTAGATATCATCTTCTTTTAATTTTGCTGCATAAACATAAGTGAAGGGAAATGCATCACTATTGTGTAGCATTGACATGATAATATTCATTGAAATAGATGTACAGCAATGCATATCTCATAGTACACAAATTCAAAAACTGTAATAAAATTTCTAGTTTGATGCTGCATATTCATAGGAATGCAGATTATGTATGCTTCTCCATAATAAGAGTCATGACAGAAATTATTTAAATATATGTAATAAAAAGAAGCAGAATTTTGAATTTCTGTATTTATATAATAACTTTTACTGGGACACTTAATCTATTAATATCGACTTTTTAATATACTTGCCTCCTTTTACTTTTATTTCTTACGTATTCTAACTTAATTTGTAAATACTTTGATTCAAATAAAATATGGGATGTCGATGATTATAATATAACACTGTACACTAAAAAAAAGCAAGAAAAGAAAAGAAAAACAATTAAAGGAATAAAACTGACTGAAAGTTCAGAATTCAATGTTGTTTTTCTACATATGCATGGTATGGCAGATAGTACTCCAAATATTTAAACTATCTCTTCTTAGCTTCAGGCATATTTTTCTTTTTCTTTTCTAATTCATTACAGAGGAGTGAGCAGTAATTGTCCACAGATGTGAAAAGTCGTTGGTCAATAGCATGGCATTTGAAAACATTCTTTTTGTCCTTCTCGCTTCTATAATAGTCAATATGAAAAGGGCTAGTCTTTGACTAACTTTTTACTCTGTGGTAAAGTTAGAAAACGGCACTGGGGGAATATTTTTTTCTGGAGAAAGATAGAATACTTGTTTTAATTTTTGACTTTAGAGCTCACGTTTGCAAAGATCATTTGATTCAAACTTGTTTTAGTAACATCTTGCATTCTTACTGTGCTAAAATGCGCAGCAAAATGCGTTTGAAAAAATACACTTTTATATGTTTTTCCGCATAAAAATAGAGTTTAATATAAAAAAAAGAGCAAAATTAATATAGCTTCGAAAAATGTAAAGATTCGCAGTGACAAATTTTTATAACCAATATTGTATTTTTATTTGGTCTTAAATCACTCGCATTCATTATCGTATTTTTATGTAACCATTGTGCTACAGTAACAAAATAATTTTAATATGTTAAATTATAGGTTGTTTTATATATAAATACTTCAAATATTCAAATTCACAGTCAAACTAACTGTTTTCATTAGGTAATAAATATGATACTGACTGCAAAATCATTGTTTAATTTTTTTAAATTATTTATTTAAAAATATAAAAAGTTTAAATTTTTAAATCAATGCTGTTTTATAGGAGAAATCGGGGCGGTGTGTGGGTACTAGGAAAAAGTGCTAAGGGGAAAAAAAGACACCGGAAGAAAATAGCTAAATAAAATCGCGCACAGCGTTAAGACTATATTGACTTTTTCATCTTAGTACAGAACCTTTAAAAGCACGGGCTGTTAGTAGTGTCATAAGAACGCGACCGGCGCGTCCTCTTTATGCCAACGCCATTTAAGGCTGTTCTGAAATCCAACTAGTCTACTTTATGACTTATTTTTTAATTCATTTTTGTTCCTAAACGCATGAAATTGGCAGATGTTCTGATTTATAAACTTTGTAATCGAAAGACATTTACCGTTTTTTCGTATTGACAGAAGATATTTCAGAAAATACTGTCAAAATCGGCGCTTTGAACTCAGTTTCCGACGCCGCAACATGAGAAAGAAGAAAACATGTTGTCAAGTAACACAAATTGCCTATAACTGGATAAGTAACTATTTATTAAAAAGAAAATGGAAAATTCATTTCGATTCCAAATCGCTTCAACATTCGATCCGCCAATTTTCTGCCTTTGCGTTTAAAATTGAGTCAGAAAATGTGTCAGGAAATTTTGCGTTGCTGAGTAGGTCATTTGAGAAACACCTTGAAGCCAAAATATGGAGTTTCACTAAAATCCAACTAGTCTACTTTATGACTTATTTTTTAATTCATTTTTGTTCGTAAACGCATGAAATTGGCAGATGTTCTGATTTATAAACTTTGTAATTGAAACACTTTTTCGATTTCTTGGTAAAAGCAGAAGATCTTTCAGAAAATACTGTTAATGTTGGCGTTTTGAACCTAATTTCTGATGCCGGAGCACAAGAACGAGGAAAAACATGTCATCACGTGACAGGAATCGTTTATAACTCTAAAAAGTAATTTATTTATCGAAAAGTGGAAAACTCATTTCGATTCCAATCGCTTCAATACTCAGGCCTGCCAATTTTCTGCCTTTGCGTTTAAAAATGAGTCAGAAAATGTGTCAGGAAATTTTGCGTTGCTGAGTAGGTCATTTGAGAAAAACCTTGAAGCCAAAATATAGAGTTTCAATGATGCCCTTGTTTATATAAAAGATTAAGTAAAAGGAATAAATGCCAAACTAAAAAATATATATTTGATCAAAATTAACATAACCAACTACTAGAAAAGTACTGTTTACAATTATTTGGAGCATTAAAAAAAAAAAAAAAAAAAAAAAAAAATACAAGTGGGTAAGTGTGATCGAAGATCGCACAAAGGGTTTCGCTTAATATTTCTTTCAAAACACTTTATCCATTCTTTAATAAATCCAAATAAATTTCATTATACTCTTTCAGTATACAGCTATTATAGTCTGTCATAATACTATCTGTCATGTGGACTAAATGTGATATTAAAAAAAAAGTTTATAAAAAATAGATATTTAAACCTATTGCGCAATCCTCTGTAATCCAGGTCCTACTGCCAAATTGCATATTTTAGAAAGTGAGAGTTTTTGTGACAGTTCTTTAAAAGTATCAACATTGATTTTAAACTATATTGTTGCTAGCAAACGCACATGTTTGGAGCTAACCTTGCCCACAGATTACGGAAGATTAGTTATTTTATATTTTACTAGCTGTTACCCGTGACTTCGTTCACGTAACATTAAAAGAAAAATAAATGCATTAATTAAGGAAAACGTTTCACCCCCGATAATTAAAAACATATGTACCTCTTTTTATAACAAACTCCGTTTTTTCGAATATCGGAGTAGGCCCGATAGCGGGCGAAGCCTGCTATTATACTCTGTCATAATAATATGTGTCATGTGGACTAAATGCGATATTTAAAAAAAATTAATTTGAAAACTAAACATGTTGTACACCTTCAAAATGTTAAAATATGCGAATATTTTCATAATCGGGTTTTTATCACAATTCAATACGTTCCTCAAACTCATATAGTTACTATTCTCTATTACTCATATTGATACTCGCTTTGTATTATTCGCAAACATTTGAAAAATCCGCTAAACATCCAATACAACGTCAGGTTATTTTTCTTTTTAATTCTCTAATGACGTGATATTAATCTGATTTCTGTACATGTACATACTCATACTCCTTGTATTATTGAGAAATCTTTGAAAATTTCCGTCTAATTACCAATATGACGTCAATATTAATCTTTTTTTTTCAATTGGAGAAACTTTTTATTTAATTTTCATTTTTCACGTAGAAATCTTTCAATAGAAAATTAATTATTGTAGAAAGAAATTTATTGTGGTTTTTTAATTGTTGGCAACTGATATAACGAAATTTTTTTTAATTTAATAGGAAAAGGCTGTTAGAATGTTGGTTATTTTTTTTTTATCTCTATTTATTAAAATAATACGATTTTTTCAAATTTTAATATTTTGAGCTTCATAGTAGGTATTTAGCTATAAGTACACAAATTTTCATGCCTGTAAGTTATGTAGTTTCTGAGACCAGCTCTGTGACGGACAGACAACGGAGCGGGAGTAATAGGGTTTTGTGAGATGAACGAAATCCTAAAAATGAACAAAATATATACTATACATATATATAAATAAATAATTAAATAAACTTCTTCTTTCGAACAAAATACTGAGTGATTATGTTATCTCTTTCATATGTACTTACTTATTAGGTGCGTTCGTAATTATATAAATACGTAGCACCTATAGTCGTCGCTTGGTCCGTCCATCTGTCTGTCTGTCCGTCTGTCTGTCCTCATATAACAACGCAAAAACTACCCAACCAAATGGTTTGAAATTTTAGATATATTATCTTTTCAGAAATTTGTCGAGACATTTCAAATTTTATGAAAATCGAATCAAAACTTTAGGAGATATTAATAAAAATATTTATTAAGAAATGGGAATTATTTTTTAAAAAATCGGTGCTTTTTTGTTATAGGAGCTTCCGAGGTTTAATCGTCAAGCGACCGAGATATTTATTTTATGACAGAAATTAATCTGCAGACGATATCATTCATTTCACAGAATTAAAAATCAAGAAGATCTGAATATTTATATAGCTAGCTATAGCACGAACGCACCTCATTTGTCACGTTTGAAGTACAATTTCCAACTTGTTTTTATATGTGTTTGTGTGTAAAATCGCAAACACATGTGGCGTATTCCATTTACTCCAGTGGTCATTTTTCAGAAAAAAAAAATAATATTGAAACAGAACTAAAAAAAAATGTGACAACTTGAAATACTGGTTCACGTTCAACACTGAAGGGTTTCTGAGTAGAGGCTGACACAGGTTTTAATTATATGATTATTCTGCAATTCGCACAAAATATGTCGTCGGTATTCTAAAAGTCTAAAATAATTATACTTTGGTGTTGCTTCTTAGAGTATCACAATAGTGCATTGAAAAGCTGTACTGCTGTATATTATTTCTGTTAATTGACATAATGAATAATTAAGATAAAATCTATCCTTCGATGAGAAAGGCCACATTTTACCTTTCAAATTGACATGCAAATTAAATTGTAAACTTAAAATTCTAAATTATTGAATAACTCTTGAGATTTTTACACTAAGCTACACTTTTTTCGTAAATCATGAGCAAACTTATTTTTATTGTTCCCTTCAACAGTATATTCTGAAAACTTGGTCTGTTTATACTTTCTTTATGTCTTATATTTCTAACAACTTAAAATAAATATTTTAAATAATCACTTACACGCTAAGTACTAATTCAGATTCATTTTGAAGGTGGCAGAATTTTATCAAATTACTAGTCAAATATGCATAAGAAACATACAATAGGGGAAAAAATATGGTCATGGCATAAGGAATACTAAACAAATAAGCCTTTTAAGATGGAAAAGAGTACTACCTAAAACGGAAAAAAATTCTGATTTCTAGCGATTCTGTATTATCAGGTTTTACTGTAACGAGCACGGCTTGACAAATGCGGTTACCAGGTCGCCACTGGCGACCAAGTTTTTTAATCCGGTAGTTTGCTTTAGGTGCAAAAATTGACGTAAAAAATGAGCACAATTGGCATTTTTCTCTTTAAAATGCTACTATAGTGCGCGACAAGCAGTGATCTTCCTCTTCTTTCGTACTTTTAATGGAAGAACCAAATTTAAAAGGTATTTTCCCTCTCACGCACATGAAACGGTTTTCTTTTCCGCACTAGACATTTAGCATGTCGCGTGATTAGAATGTGCGTGTAAGTTCCAATAAAACTCTAAGAAATACTGTCAATCCAGCCTCTGTGGCATCTAAAATTGGATACAATGAATGCAAAAAAATGTTTGTGTTCAGAATTAAAATTGATTAATCCATCAGATTCACCAAAATAATAATGTGTAAGGGATTAATTAATTTGAAGTAAATCCTCTATAAAACTTAATTAAATTTTAAGAATAATTAATTATTCTACTAAGATTTACTAAATTACTAAGATCTTCTAATTTACTAAGATCTAAGATTTACTAAGATCGTCTAAATTACTAAGATCTAAGATTTACTAAATTTCATATTTTCTGTGTAAACCTTCAATAAAATATCTTCTAAATTTTTATGTAAAGCTCCAGTCATCTCTTCCTTTCAAATTATAAAGATTCCATCGTTTTCAATTTGAACAAAGTAATAGAGTGGCAAAATCATAGTCATGTATAGGCACAGATTTGACCATTATATAATGATATTTTTCTTCCCCGAGGTGTGTGTGGGGGGGAAGGGGGGGGGGAGGGTTACTTGAAGGGTTAGGAATCTTAAAAACTTATTAGAATGAAATAATAATACTTGTGTAAACAAATAATGTGAAGAGTTTTCTGGCATTTTCGAAATAATGTGACAAGGGTACAGATAAGGAGGTAACAGAAAAGAAAAAAAAAAAGTTAAAAATTTCAGATTTTTTCCCGAGGACACCCAATTTTGACTGGTCTTTCATATTAATGGGGCAGAGGTAAGGCAATAACTGACAAAAGATAAGGTTCAATTTTCCAATTCTGAACACCGAATTTAAACAATTTACTGGAAATTTATTTAAATGCTCTATTTTTGTAAAAAGAAGGGGCATGGGATGAGTTAAAAAATTATATTCACTTTATAGAATTAACTCCGCTGCAAGGAATTTTTTTAAATGTTAAGATTTTTTATTGCCTGGTCTTTTAGCAAGTTTTCAATATGAAGAATTGAAGAAATAGAATGTAGAAATGAAGTAAAATATATTTCTGGCCATTAAAAAATATTTTATGTATATATATTATGTAGCATATATTTAGAATACGAACCATTGCATTCATACTTAATAAAACAAGACATTTTTAGGAAAGTTTTCAGCATTTAGCCAATTTATAAATAAATCTCTTAAATTTTTATGCTTCTTTCCTACCACTAAAATTTTATAGTAAATTTTTACTTATTGAATCGCCGAAATCATGTGATTCAATACGACAAAAATTTCTATTAATTTTTAGTGGTAATAAAAAAGCGTAAAAGTTGGCAGTTATGATATGTACATGATTATATAAATGTGTCGTATGAGTGTGTTTGTTTAAAATTTGTCGTACTTATAAACTTAGTATGAATGTATATAATTAGTATGAAACTAAAACTATCATTATTATTATTTTAAATTTAGAATTTGAAGAATCATATCAAATGATTGGAATCGCTTTGATATGTAAACAGTAATATTCGATTGTTTCTTTTGGGCAATACCGACATTGAACAGCAAACTTTGCATTTCTGTTAATAATGCAACCGTCTTATCGTTGTTTTTACTACTAACGAACCGCTTTACTATGTCTACGTCAAAAGTCCCCAAAGCAGCCCCGAAGTTTGAGTGAGATCTTTCAAATCAGACTCATCCGATATGTCGTTAGTGATTTCTTTAAGAAAATGCATAAATGAGACAAAATTTCGGCCGGGGACGCAAAAACGTAACGTATAACTGAGGGAAATGTACAACTCAGGTAACATATACGAGCAGGGAAGACCGAGCTATGCTCGGTCAAAATTAGCTTTGAGTTCAAATATCCTGACGCATGACCAAAATGACCCACTAATTAAATTTTCTCAAACATGTGATCTAGCCCAACAGTCTTTTCGTGCCCAAAAACCATAGGAAGCAAAATTTAGTCTAAATAGCCTGAGCCGTTTTTAAGATAAAATAGCTTGACCCATAATGACCCATGACCAAAATGACCCACTAATTGAATTTTCTCGAAAATGAGACCTAGCCCAACAGTCTTCTCGTGCTCAAAAACCATAGGAGGCAAAATTTATTCTAAATAGTCTGAGCCGTTTTTAAGATAAAATAGCTTGACCCATAATGACCCATGACCAAAATGTCTCACTAATTGAATTTTATAGAACATGTGACCTACCCCAACAGTCTACTCGTGCCCGAAAACCATAAAATGCAAAATTTAGTGTAAATAGTCTGAGCCGTTTTTAAGATAAAATAACTTGACCCATAATGACCCATGACCAAAATGACCCACTAATCGAATTTTCTCGAACACGGGACCTAGTTCAACAGTCTTCTCGTGCCCGAAAACCATAGGATGCAAAATTTAGTGTAAATAGTCTGAGCCGTTTTTTAGATAAAATTAGCTTGACACATAGGGACCCAAACACGACCCCCTAATCGAATTGTCTCGGACATGTGACCTATCCCAATGATTTTGTCATGCCCGAAACTCGTAGGTCACAAAATTAATGTGACCCGGGTTGACCCAAAAATGACCCACTAATCGGAAGTTCTCGAACATGTGACCCAGCCCAATAGTCTTCTCGTCCCCGAAAATGGTAAGATACAAATTTTAGTCAAAATCGTTTGAACCGTTTTATAGATAGACTTATCTTGACCCTGACCCTTGATGACCCAAAATGACCCACTAATCAAATTTTCTCGAACACGTGACCTAGCCCAATGGTTTTCTTGTGCCCCAAAACGGTAAGATACAAAATTTCGTCAAAATCGTTAGAGCCGTTTTTAAGATAAAATTTGCATATATATATATATAACTACACACAAGATTTGCTCGTATTAGAATATATGATATGGAGTTCCACTATAGATAGTTTAAACAATGCTTTTCAGCGTTTCGTTCATCTTACGAAACCCCATTTATCCCACTTCGTTGTCTGTTTGTCACAGAGTCTGTTAGTCTCATTTTTCAGAAACTATATAACTTATAGTCATGAAATTTTGTATAGTTATAGCTGAATACCTAATATGAAGCTAAAAAAAAAATCGTATTATTTTAAAATATAGAGATAAAAATCCAAAAACCTAATTCTAATCTCATTTTAATATTTAATTTAAACATTTTCGTTATAGCAGTTGCGAACAACTAAAAATCCACAATAAAATGCTTTATACAATAATCAATTTTCTATTGAAAGATTTTCACGTGAAAAATGAAAATGAAATAAAAAGTTTCACCAATTGAAAAAAAGATTAATATGATATCATATTGGTAATTATAACGGGAAATTTCAAACATTTCTCAATAATATAAGGAGTTTGAGTATGTGTAAATATAGAAAGCAGCTTAATATGACGTCATTATAGAATAAAAAAAAAAATAATCTGACGTCTAACATTTTGAAGGTCTCTATACAACATGTTTAATTTTGAAATTTATTTTTTTAATATCACATTTAGTCCAGATGACAGATATTATTATGACAGAGTATAATAGCGGGCTTAGCCCGCTTTCGAACGGGTTCAGATTTTTTAAAAAACCAGAAAAATAGACCGGTAAATTTTTACTTTGTAAAAAACATGACCCTTTTTTTATGAAATTTATTTGGATTTTATAAAAAAAAAAAAGGATAAAGTGTTTTGAAAGTAATATTAAACTAAACACTTTGTGCAATCTTCGATCACACTTACCCAATTGTTTTCATTCATGTGACCGTATCATCTAAGCGAAACAAAATATTATATCGCACTCTCTATGAAGCGTAAAAAGAGTGGTGATTTTTATTAATCAAGGCAAGGCGTGATTTTTAAAGATAAAAAATTGAATTTTGTTACAAACTTTTGCTACTTACCAAATTTTCTGACCGAATGCACTATTATAGAAGAATATGTGTTTTATCTATACCTTTAAATACTCGGAAGGAATTGTAGTTTACCGGTAGAAACTCTCCGAATTAAAAGATTGTTACTCAGTTGTGCGTGAGTTTAACTACTTACTCAGAATATAGTAAGTTTAACAACTTACTCAGAATATAGTATGGATTACGGCAACACTTCTTGGCATTACAGATGTTTGGTTGCGCGAATGTTTAAACTTAGATGCTGGGAACATGACCTGATTAAAGCATTTTTAAACTGGGGCGAGCCTCTGGAGCCCCTGATTTGGATTTGATATGATTTTTGATATATTTAATTAAGTCACTCTTTCGCACTCTCTATGAAGCGTAAAAAGAGTAGGGATTTTTATTAATCAAGGTAAAACGTGATTTTTAAAGATAAAAAATTGAATTTTGTTAAAAACTTTTGCTACTTACCCAATTTTTTGATCGAATGCACTATTATAGAACAATGTGTGTTTTATCTATACCTTTACATACTCGGAAGGAATTGTAGTTTACCGGTAGAAACTCTCCGAATTAAAAGATTGTTACTCAGTTGTGCGTGAGTTTAACTACTTACTCAGAATATAGTAAGTTTAACAACTTACTCAGAATATAGTATGGATTACCGACAACACTTCTTGGCATTACAGATGTTTGGTTGCGCGAATGTTTAAACTTAGATGCTGGGAACATGACCTGATTAAAGCATTTTCAAACTGGGGCGAGCGTCTGGAGCCCCTGATTTGGATTTGATATGATTTTTGATATATTTAATTAAGTCACTCTTTCGCACTCTCTATGAAGCGTAAAAAGAGTAGGGATTTTTATTAATCAAGGTAAAACGTGATTTTTAAAGATAAAAAATTGAATTTTGTTAAAAACTTTTGCTACTTACCCAATTTTTTGATCGAATGCACTATTATAGAACAATGTGTGTTTTATCTATACCTTTACATACTCGGAAGGAATTGTAGTTTAACGGTAGAAACTCTCCGAATTAAAAGATTGTTACTCAGTTGTGCGTGAGTTTAACTACTTTCTCATAATATAGTAAGTTTAACAACTTACTCAGAATATAGTATGGATTACCGACAACACTTCTTGGCATTACAGATGTTTGGTTGCGCGAATGTTTAAACTTAGATGCTGGGAACATGACCTGATTAAAGCATTTTTAAACTGGGGCGAGCCTCTGGAGCCCCTGATTTGGATTTGATATGATTTTTGATATATTTAATTAAGTCACTCTTTCGCACTCTCTATGAAGCGTAAAAAGAGTAGGGATTTTTATTAATCAAGGTAAAACGTGATTTTTAAAGATAAAAAATTTAATTTTGTTAAAAACTTTTGCTACTTACCAAATTTTCTGACCGAATGCACTATTATAGAAGAATATGTGTTTTATCTATACCTTTACATACTCGGAAGGAATTGTAGTTTACCGGTAGAAACTCTCCGAATTAAAAGATTGTTACTCAGTTGTGCGTGAGTTTAACTACTTACTCAGAATATAGTAAGTTTAACAACTTACTCAGAATATAGTATGGATTACCGACAACACTTCTTGGCATTACAGATGTTTGGTTGCGCGAATGTTTAAACTTAGATGCTGGGAACATGACCTGATTAAAGCTTTTTTAAACTGGGGCGAGCCTCTGGAGCCCCTGATTTGGATTTGATATGATTTTTGATATATTTAATTAAGTCACTCTTTCGCACTCTCTATGAAGCGTAAAAAGAGTAGGGATTTTTATTAATCAAGGGAAAACGTGATTTTTAAAGATAAAAAATTGAATTTTGTTAAAAACTTTTGCTACTTACCCAATTTTTTGATCGAATGCACTATTATAGAACAATGTGTGTTTTATCTATACCTTTACATACTCGGAAGGAATTGTAGTTTACCGGTAGAAACTCTCCGAATTAAAAGATTGTTACTCAGTTGTGCGTGAGTTTAACTACTTTCTCATAATATAGTAAGTTTAACAAATTACTCAGAATATAGTATGGATTACCGACAACACTTCTTGGCATTACAGATGTTTGGTTGCGCGAATGTTTAAACTTAGATGCTGGGAACATGACCTGATTAAAGCATTTTTAAACTGGGGCGAGCCTCTGGAGCCCCTGATTTGGATTTGATATGATTTTTGATATATTTAATTAAGTCACTCTTTCGCACTCTCTATGAAGCGTAAAAAGAGTAGGGATTTTTATTAATCAAGGTAAAACGTGATTTTTAAAGATAAAAAATTGAATTTTGTTAAAAACTTTTGCTACTTACCCAATTTTTTGATCGAATGCACTATTATAGAACAATGTGTGTTTTATCTATACCTTTACATACTCGGAAGGAATTGTAGTTTACCGGTAGAAACTGTCCGAATTAAAAGATTGTTACTCAGTTGTGCGTGAGTTTAACTACTTACTCAGAATATAGTAAGTTTAACAACTTACTCAGAATATAGTATGGATTACCGACAACACTTCTTGGCATTACAGATGTTTGGTTGCGCGAACGTTTAAACTTAGATGCTGGGAACATGACCTGATTAAAGCATTTTTAAACTGGGGCGAGCCTCTGGAGCCCCTGATTTGGATTTGATATGATTTTTGATATATTTAATTAAGTCACTCTTTCGCACTCTCTATGAAGCGTAAAAAGAGTAGGGATTTTTATTAATCAAGGGAAAACGTGATTTTTAAAGATAAAAAATTGAATTTTGTTAAAAACTTTTGCTACTTACCCAATTTTTTGATCGAATGCACTATTATAGAACAATGTGTGTTTTATCTATACCTTTACATACTCGGAAGGAATTGTAGTTTACCGGTAGAAACTCTCCGAATTAAAAGATTGTTACTCAGTTGTGCGTGAGTTTAACTACTTTCTCATAATATAGTAAGTTTAACAACTTACTCAGAATATAGTATGGATTACCGACAACACTTCTTGGCATTACAGATGTTTGGTTGCGCGAATGTTTAAACTTAGATGCTGGGAACATGACCTGATTAAAGCATTTTTAAACTGGGGCGAGCCTCTGGAGCCCCTGATTTGGATTTGATATGATTTTTGATATATTTAATTAAGTCACTCTTTCGCACTCTCTATGAAGCGTAAAAAGAGTAGGGATTTTTATTAATCAAGGTAAAACGTGATTTTTAAAGATAAAAAATTGAATTTTGTTAAAAACTTTTGCTACTTACCCAATTTTTTGATCGAATGCACTATTATAGAACAATGTGTGTTTTATCTATACCTTTACATACTCGGAAGGAATTGTAGTTTACCGGTAGAAACTGTCCGAATTAAAAGATTGTTACTCAGTTGTGCGTGAGTTTAACTACTTACTCAGAATATAGTAAGTTTAACAACTTACTCAGAATATAGTATGGATTACCGACAACACTTCTTGGCATTACAGATGTTTGGTTGCGCGATCGTTTAAACTTAGATGCTGGGAACATGACCTGATTAAAGCATTTTTAAACTGGGGCGAGCCTCTGGAGCCCCTGATTTGGATTTGATATGATTTTTGATATATTTAATTAAGTCACTCTTTCGCACTCTCTATGAAGCGTAAAAAGAGTAGGGATTTTTATTAATCAAGGGAAAACGTGATTTTTAAAGATAAAAAATTGAATTTTGTTAAAAACTTTTGCTACTTACCCAATTTTTTGATCGAATGCACTATTATAGAACAATGTGTGTTTTATCTATACCTTTACATACTCGGAAGGAATTGTAGTTTACCGGTAGAAACTCTCCGAATTAAAAGATTGTTACTCAGTTGTGCGTGAGTTTAACTACTTTCTCATAATATAGTAAGTTTAACAACTTACTCAGAATATAGTATGGATTACCGACAACACTTCTTGGCATTACAGATGTTTGGTTGCGCGAATGTTTAAACTTAGATGCTGGGAACATGACCTGATTAAAGCATTTTTAAACTGGGGCGAGCCTCTGGAGCCCCTGATTTGGATTTGATATGATTTTTGATATATTTAATTAAGTCACTCTTTCGCACTCTCTATGAAGCGTAAAAAGAGTAGGGATTTTTATTAATCAAGGTAAAACGTGATTTTTAAAGATAAAAAATTGAATTTTGTTAAAAACTTTTGCTACTTACCCAATTTTTTGATCGAATGCACTATTATAGAACAATGTGTGTTTTATCTATACCTTTACATACTCGGAAGGAATTGTAGTTTACCGGTAGAAACTGTCCGAATTAAAAGATTGTTACTCAGTTGTGCGTGAGTTTAACTACTTACTCAGAATATAGTAAGTTTAACAACTTACTCAGAATATAGTATGGATTACCGACAACACTTCTTGGCATTACAGATGTTTGGTTGCGCGAACGTTTAAACTTAGATGCTGGGAACATGACCTGATTAAAGCATTTTTAAACTGGGGCGAGCCTCTGGAGCCCCTGATTTGGATTTGATATGATTTTTGATATATTTAATTAAGTCACTCTTTCGCACTCTCTATGAAGCGTAAAAAGAGTAGGGATTTTTATTAATCAAGGTAAAACGTGATTTTTAAAGATAAAAAATTGAATTTTGTTAAAAACTTTTGCTACTTACCCAATTTTTTGATCGAATGCACTATTATAGAACAATGTGTGTTTTATCTATACCTTTACATACTCGGAAGGAATTGTAGTTTACCGGTAGAAACTCTCCGAATTAAAAGATTGTTACTCAGTTGTGCGTGAGTTTAACTACTTACTCAGAATATAGTAAGTTTAACAACTTACTCAGAATATAGTATGGATTACCGACAACACTTCTTGGCATTACAGATGTTTGGTTGCGCGAATGTTTAAACTTAGATGCTGGGAACATGACCTGATTAAAGCATTTTCAAACTGGGGCGAGCCTCTGGAGCCCCTGATTTGGATTTGATATGATTTTTGATATATTTAATTAAGTCACTCTTTCGCACTCTCTATGAAGCGTAAAAAGAGTAGGGATTTTTATTAATCAAGGTAAAACGTGATTTTTAAAGATAAAAAATTGAATTTTGTTAAAAACTTTTGCTACTTACCCAATTTTTTGATCGAATGCACTATTATAGAACAATGTGTGTTTTATCTATACCTTTACATACTCGGAAGGAATTGTAGTTTACCGGTAGAAACTCTCCGAATTAAAAGATTGTTACTCAGTTGTGCGTAAGTTTAACTACTTACTCAGAATATAGTAAGTTTAACAACTTACTCAGAATATAGTATGGATTACCGACAACACTTCTTGGCATTACAGATATTTGTTTGCGCGAATGTTTAAACTTAGATACTGGGAATTAATCATTTCGTGCATTTTCTATCTTTATTTTTTAACATTTTTCCCATTCCCGTTCCCACTCCTATCTCACATAACTTTACTAAAGCTACCTCAGCATAGCCAAGGCTGATCTAAAATCCAAACTTGTTACTTTCAAACATATTTTTAAATTCATTTATGTTCGTAAAAATTGAAAAGTGTTCTTTATAAAAATAATTTACGTAATAAAACTCTTTATTCTATCTTTCGGAAAAATAGAAGATTTTTCATGAAATGTTATCAAAATTGGACAGTTTTTTGGACAACGCAGGAAAGGAACAAACTGACGTCCTGAGAAAACAATCGTTGGTAACTCAAGATATAATTCATTACTCGGAAAATGAGAACTCTTTGATTACACATCACTTCTCTTATAAGGTTTACAATTATAATACTTCTATGTTTAATAACTATTAACAAAAACTATAAAAAAATGTCGCATTATTATTAATGCGATTTTTTTTAAAGGCTTGGTTTAAATGTTTAGAAAACATTGTTCTACATGATATGTAAAAATCAGCGTAGAGCAAAGCACAAATGGCTAAAAGAAATTCAGCCTACAGAGCCTACAAGACTTCATAAATGGAACCTTCCATCAATGTTCATACCAAATTGAAAGAATGGGAGTGAGAACGGCTGACCATGTAACATGCTGAATTTTCTGCTATTGTTTCTCAGGCCGTTCATTGTGAAGTTTAAATGGTTTTCGTTTCATTTTATATTTCTTTATTTTTTCGTCTCATGTATTTATCATAACGCCATGATTTTTTCGCGCATCTTTTTTTCAGTGATCTACAAGAATTTTTAAACTATTAAATCCCCTTGTTCTATGCATTAGTAATTAAACATTGAAGATAAACTCAAACAAATTTGAACGTGAAAGCTCTTTTTCTTTCTTTTCTTTTCTTTTAAATGGATTTTATAAAACAAACATCGACAATGAAAAAAATTAAATAAATTATTTTAGTGATTTTTGCATATTATCCAACTATTCAACCACTGCCATGCTGCTTATTCATGCTACATATAATGCATTATGATATATACATGAGACGAAAAAATAAATAAATATAAAACGAAACGAAAACCATTTAAAACTTCACAATGAACGGCCCTGAGAAACAATAGCAGAAAATTCTGTATGTTACATGGTCAGCCGTTTCTCACTCCCATTCTTTCAATTTGGTGTGAAGATTGATGGAAGGTTCCATTTATGAAGTCTTGTAGCCTCTGTAGGCTAAATTTCTTTTAGCCATTTGTGCTTTGCTCTACGTCGATTTTTATTTTTATATATCATGTAAAACAATGATTTCTAAACATTTAAACCAATCCTTTAAAAAAAAAAAAAAAAAAAAAAAAAAAAAAAAAAAAAAAAATCGCATTAATAATGCGACATTTTTTGACATATTTTAAACATAGAAATATTATAATTGTAGACCTTATAAGAGAAGTGGTGTGTAATCAAAGAGTTCTCATTTTCCGAGTGATGAATTATATCTTGTGTTACAAACGATTGTTTTCTCAGGACGTCAGTTTTTTCCTTTCCTGCGTTGTCCAAAAAACTGTCCAATTTTGATAACATTTCATGAAAAATCTTCTATTTTTCCGAAAGATAGAATAAAGAGTTTTATTACGTTAATTCATATTATAAAGAACACTTTTCAATTTTTACGAACATAAATGAATTTAAAAATATGTTTGAAAGTAACAAGTTTGGATTTTAGATCAGCCTTGGCTATGCTGAGGTACCTTTACTGAAGTTATGTGAGATAAGAGTGGGAACGGGAATGGGAAAAATGTTAAAAAATAAAGATAGAAAATGCACGAAATGATTAATTAATCCTTAACATTTTTTAATAATTATACACAGTATGACAATTTTCCTTAACACTTCACACAAACTCAGGACTGAAAGCTACATTAATCACTAGTTTATAAGCCATTCATAAGAAAATAAATATCTTGATATTTTTTCTTATGAAAAATATTCTTTTATTTTGGTATTCTCTGTTATATTAGGGATATTTTCAGTGCCTCATCCGTTTAAACATAAGTCACACCCTAATGTCTGATTCTGATATGTCATAAGAACAATGTAGTTCATGATACACCAAACCACGTGAGCTAAAATAGGCCAATTGGATTGTAAATTCCAACAATGATATATTTCAAGAACTAAGAATTAAATAGGTAAATGAAGGTAAAAAGAAAACAGTGTAATATATTAAAAACACTTAATAGTTTTAGAAATGCGTAGTAAACTTTTTAGATTTCATTAAAATCATTGGAAGTTGTTTATTTTGATGCCAGACATACAAAAATAATTTCGTTGGCACCCTTTAAATGATTGGTTTCAAATCTCATTTGCGTATTCTAAGTACCAAATGTTATAGTCTTGTGTCATCACAATAACATAAAAAAAATGTTATGTTTTCTCTACGAATTACCTTTCTTATCAAAATAATGAACTTGAAGAAATAAGGCCAGTGTGTTTTATTTTTAATAAATCTGATTCATTGTATCTTTTAAAGTATAAAAAAAGGAAGAAATAACCTATTGTCAGATTGAGCCAGAAGGGGATGTTTAAAACAAAATAAATTTTTCTATAAATGAAATATTAGTAATTCTTACCATTAATATTAGGTCTATAAACATTTAATTTTGATAAATTAAATATATTCGACTATTTCAGATTTTATTCCGTGGAAAATTTACGCTGAGAAACTAAATAAAAATAAAATCGTTAAATAAAATCGTGAATTTTATACTTAATTTTATTATTACATTTTAAAAGCTGCATAGACAGGTATTTTTTTACTAAAAAAGTAGTTAAATAGGGAGGAAACACTTACATAGCAAACCTGATTAACTGCCAAAGCGAAACACTCCAGGGTTGTCATTATTGGAATATTGCCGCTTTATCGAGTAACCGCTGGGAAAACTCTCTGGGTTCGAGGCTGCATTTTTACACACCGCCAGATGGCGTTAAACAGATTTAAGACTTTTTATAACACACGGTGTGTATGAATAACTGCAAAATAACGCTTGTCTGAGTAACTTCGAGAAAAGTGGTGGAACGCATAGAAATATACTTCAGGAACGTCGTGGCATGCTTAAACACAGCGAGTAACCAGCAAAAGTTACTCGGGTTGAAATTGGTTACTCCGTACGTTGGTGTTTAAACCATTCAAGTTACTGACAATGGAGGGTAGGACAGTACACACACACACACACGCACGCACACACACACACACACACAGATATATATATATATATATATATATATATATATATATATATATATATATATATATATATATATATATATATATATATAGTAAAATACGCCTACATATTATACACATACATTCGTAGATACGCACACATTATGAATTTAACTATAGAATTCACACAAGCATTCTAAAGAACAATTTCGAACGAGATTTGATATACTGAAACAGATGTGTCTACAAAATTGTCTTTTAAATAGCCAATGACTGAGATTGATATTCGATATTTGACGATGGTAAAACATGTGTTAAGCGTTGAATAAAAGCAGATATTCTGTGAATATGAATGTTGAAAATGAAAATTATAAATTGAAGTATTGAAGAAGAATTTTATTGCTACATTTTGAACAGTATGAAATAATATTCTTAAGAAATTCTTCTATGAAATAATATTCTAATAATATTCTTATATTCATAAGAATACCGTTCTCTTGCAGCCTTCAATTAGATATACATCTAATTACAGCCCAAATTTTGGCATAATTTATATTTTCATAATTATTAAATACATTATTTTAATGCTGCTTATGCGCATAATTTAATGTATTTCTTGTATTTCAAAATCATTTTACGTTGCTGAATTCATAACTTTTTGTATTTTTGCTATTGAAATAACATGTTAATTTGGCCATTTGCATTGTTTTTGTTTGTGTCCAACTAGTAGGGTCATCTTGCATTATGAAAATAATTTGTATAGTTTATTCTGTAAGGGCTTCTACTCTTGTTTCTTTTCCTTTTTTCCCTTTTTTTTCCCCATTTGAATAAGTAATACTTCATTTATTAGGACTATATATTATAATTTGGCATTTGGCACTGCTATATGATATAGTGATTTCATTGTATATGGTTAGTTTCTTATGTTTCAATGGTTAATTTTTACAATAAGTTTATATATATATATATATAGTTGCAAAAATAAGATTTTTACAGAAATAAAATTTATTTAAGAAATTTATATTGGAAGAAAATACTACTACAAAATAAATAAATAATTTTTGTACATAATTTATAGAAATGATTTAAAAATTATATTTCTGAAATATAATGTCACAATTGAAATGAGACCATACAAAAATGTAATATTTTGTGGCAAATAATTTAATAAAAAGAATTAAATATTTCAGATTCACGTATTTTATTACTTAGCATGTCCTTCAATAAATCTCGTAAACAGCTTCTTATATAGTTCTGAAATAACGGAAAGTTTAATGAAATAAATATCTTGTAAGTTTTAGATAATATACTTTATAATAAGTAAGTTTAATGAGAAGTAACATTTTAGAACACATATGATAAATACGATTTCAATACTCTATTTCATTCATAAAATTTCCCCAAAAAGTATTATTTTCAAATAATCAAGAATAAAAAATTTTAATTTAAGAAATATTTAAACATTATACTAAGAAACGTAAAAACATCTTATTTTGGCATAGAATGAAAAATAAGGACATTTTGTTATATGCATATGTTATTAAATATATTCGTTAAAATACATTTAAAAAAGTATATTTCAGAAAATTAACTCTCCAACGTCGACCTACGTAACCCTAAATATATATTAAAAATAATTTCAAATTCATGGGTTGTTTTGCACTTTTGTCACAAGAAAAGTGTAGTAAAACACAGATTTTATGAAAAAGTACATGCCACACAAATTCAAGATCACATGACACCAACAAAAATTAATCAAACATTCAAAATCATACAAATATCAATTCAACATTTAATAAACTTTAACATCCGTGGAAAAAAAAAGAAGACAAGTTTTTTTTTTCTGTTTTTACATTTTATACCCTCTCTCTAAAAAAAGACCAACTAAAGTCCTTACTATATTGGAGAAGGTACAAAACTTTGGAAGGTTATGGTAATGTATCAGAAACTTTTTTGTATGATTGGGTAAAATCTTCTAGATCCCAACAAATACACCACGGTACATATTCACTTAAAATCTAAGCCTAGAGCTCCTTTCAAGTACGTGTCACCTGGAGGTAACAATCGACTTTTTTTTTTCTTTTTTTTTTTTTTTTAGTATTGTAAAAAACATCAATTTTTTATTATATATAACATTTCATTGAAATGCAAAGATTTTAGAAATTTTATGATTATTTCCAATATAATACTTTTCTAATTCTCAAGTTTGGAATTTATTTTTCGGGAGCAGGTAATTTATACTTTAAAATAAGTAGGAATTTTACTGAGAAATAGTCTGCCTATGTTTTTCACTGCACACACTGAAAATGTAAAATATATTTTTCAAAATCCTATTATAAATATGACTACTGTAAGTGCAGTGTTAAAATTAGCAGTGCTTAAAAATATTCAAAATGTTTAAAAGTGCTTAATTTATAGTACAAATCATATTATTGTCACTTTACTCACTATAATTGTTCATTAAAATGCAATGGGGAATGCTATAAACAAATTGATTGATGAGATTTTAATTAGCAAATGTTTTGTAAGAACAAAGCAGATTGATTTTATGTAGTACTAACAAGTTCGCCCTATTTGGCCGAGACCTAGCTCAATCTAAGTCTCAAGAGAAAAATTAATTCAGGGCTCCTCAGAAGTTTAATTTGAGAAAATCGGCCCGAGACGGGTTCGAGATACTCAACGACAAAACCCCTTGTGTTACACTTAATTCTTAAAAAGTCAGAACAAGAATCTTTAGTATATTTTTCCCTTCGAGCTACAAAAAAAAAAAAAAAAAAAAAAAAAAAGTAACGTAAAAGTCGACATAAATTTTCTCTCAGTTATGCGGTAACCTTGCTCCCGTGGCTTTTTGGAGAAGCAATAAACCTCTTGGCGAGGAAAAGGTTATAATAACAATCGAAAGAAAAATATATCCTTCGTTGGACCTTCATGAAATTTTCTCATTTTTGTATTGTCTTTAAAAAATGATATAAATACAAATAAAAAATTAATTTGTAAATGTTTCGAAAGTTTTCTTCGTACAGGGTTATGAAATATAGATTTAAATAGCTAAGGTGTCAATTATAAACAGATTGATAAGTCTTCATATTTGAAAGACCGAGAACTTTTTTTTTTTTTTTTCATCGTGAAACATTCAGAAATCGCTGTATGAATTCCCCAAAAAAACTTTATTGAATAGAGGACAAATTTTACTCTGTTGAGATAAAATATTATATTCTTCTTGGGATTGCTTTTATAAGGGGATCAAAATCCCCGTCGAACTTTCAAAATTGGAGAAATAAGTTAATTTTCCGTTTAATTTAAATTAACAAAAAAACTAATAACAAAATCCAAATCAAAACCTTATAATACATTTGGATCTGTCTTCATCTGTCTCGACCCAAATTTGCAGACTTGCACATGAATTACATTTCCCTTACCATCGTCAACAAACAAACAAACAAAGAAGCAAAGATATACCTACACAGAATAAATCTTAATTTTGTTAGTATAGACATTTTTTTTCTGTGTTTTGAAATGTTTTAAATGAATTTTCCCATTAAGGGGTGAACCATAGAAATGTGTTAAATAGCCATGTACTAAGATAAAATATTTTAGTTCAGAAAAAAACTTTTGTTATAACCAGGGCTTTACAAATTTGATAAAATCTGGTAGCCAGGAAAAACATACTAGTCGCCAGAAAAAATTACCCCCCCCCCCTTTTCTCTTTCCCATCATTGATTTAAAATAAAGCATAAAAGTTTTTTATGAATTAATTGAGAAAAAAATAATAACAAGCACAGCTTAGAATTATTAGTTACATAGTTTAAAATAGTACATAATTTAGAAAGATAATATACTATATAAACTATATTTTATAGTGAAACTTTTAAAACTTATATATTAAAACTTAAATATTATGTTGACTACTTATATAAACACAAAAATCAGATTTAAAACTTACAAAAAAAAAAAAAAAAAAAAAAAAAAAAACCTTGAGCATATTTTAATTTTGTATTCAATTTTAGATGTCACAGAGGTTGGATTGACACTAAATCTTACTGTTTTATTGAAATATACCCTCTCCCCCCCATTCCAATCATGTAACAAATACTAGCTGGCTATAGCTGAAAATAATGGCTTTTTTTCTGTGCATGAGTTAGAAAGTGTCTTTTAAATTTAATTCTTCCATTAAAAATACGGGAGAAGAGGAAGATCACTTTAGGGGTGGGGGAGAGAAAAAGCGCCATTTGTGCTCTTGTCAATTTTTTTACAGAAATTACCCCGAAAGATTAAGTAACTTGGTCGCCAGATCAAAATACTTGGTAGCCAGGGGCAACCTGGCGACCGCATTTGTCAAGCCCTGGTTATAACCAATGTAAATTTTCTGAAATTTTCATAGGATATTGCTAAATTATGTACGGGAGTGATAGCAGAAGTGGTACAATACTAATTTTGCTTAAACGGATAATCAATATTATATATTTTCAGATCAATATCAGAGATCTCTATCGATACATTTTTTCTATCTACACATTTCTTTCTATATATGCTAAAAATCTTACCGTCATAAAATTACAAATATTTGGTTTCAAAAATCTCTATTATTATAGATCAAAATGACTTAGAAATTGATTTTCACACATATGAAATATGCAAAACTGTAAAATAATGAATTGCTGCCATAATTTAAAAACATATCATGTTTACAAATCAAGCCAGAAAAGCAGCATTTTTAAAGCAGTAAGCCATTAGTAAATGTATTTCTTGAAAAAAAAAAGGATCAAAATGTGTAGGAATTAATATATATTTTTTTTCATGATGGATCCCAAACAGATGCAAATACTGAACTCCAAAATTTACTTAATTTTTGTAATATAGAAGTTAGTAAGTTCTGTTGTTAAAACATAGTTTTTAAAGTTAAGATTTCATTGTTTGAAGCATTCATTTTTCAATAACTTAATGTTTAATTTGTATTTCAATTATGATTTTTTGTTCATTAAAATATGTATTTTTGTTTTCGTATTTCAATAACAACAACAACAACAAATTAATTTATTTTTAAATACTACCTAAGTCGAAAAAGTGACAATATCGATTCTTAAGATTTGTAAATAAAAAAAATGTCCAAATATGGCAACGATACGTTATTAGGTAGCTTTCAATACAAAAAAGTATAAAGCTACCTATTGCAGCCGTTCGGAGGAAAGCAATTCCGGAAAATTTTGGTATATTTTTACCGATCATGACTCCCAGACCGCAAAACCACCCTCCTTTCAAATGTTGATTTATATATATATATATATATATGTATATATATATATATATATATATATATATATTTATTTATATATATCCATTATCTGAACTATGTCATACGATAACACTCGTATTTATAAATCAATTTAGATGAAACTAATTGTGTGTTATTAAGCTCACCAATGTCTCGACCGGGTTCGTTGGCCAGCTTGGTCCACCATCTTGTTTCAAGATGGCGGACACTTAAAGATTTAAAACTAAAATAAATCTGCAAAAAAGTTAAAAATTCAAATTTATTTTTTGCTTACGTGTTAGGCCTTGATACAAGGATACCGGAGCATTTTTTTTACCTCTATCTTAAAAAAATGGCTGAGATAGAGCAGTTTGAAATTCTAGGGTGGCTGACATTTTGAAACAGGACAGCACATTACAAAAAACCAACGATAAATTTATGAGTTTTAGTGAACGCGATTTCTCGCAAATTATCATATTTCATTGTTGTAATCATTTTCCCAATCATACGCATAAAACTATATATTCATATCAGTTAGCGCCAAATTCTCGCCAAACTTGGCGACATTTAGCAAAATATCGCCAAACTTGGCAACCAAAATATGTCTTCATAAATAATGCCAATTTGGCTATAGTAAACTAATTTAGCAAATTTCTTATTCAAATTCTGTAATAACGAATCTTATGTATTCGGGTTCTTTGAATTTTAGCTTGCTGTTTCGAGTAACATTAGCTAAAATTTTAAAACGAACAATTAGGAAACCTACCTTTTCCTCCCGGTACAGGCCGGAAGGACTTTTTTTATTGAAATGTTCCTAAAAGTATCTTTCAATCTGTACAAATAAGATTTTAAAACTGTATATGTTTTTAATAATGTAGTATACGTAGTGATTAATACAGCTGATATATGCTTTCCACTTAACTATATACATCAAAGTATATTATTAGTTCGATAAAAAAAAAAATAATAAAATTATTAAAAGTACAGCTTACTCACACTCGTCCTCTACTTTATATGTATGTCCCATTCCGCTTGTATGTGAGGGAAAAATACAATTTTTTTTACAAATTTTAAACAACTTAGAAATTTATATTTTCCCATATATTGACTTATTACAATTTTCTTTTATTTAAGAAAACAGTAAACATTATAATAACTCAATTGCATTTATAACTGGGAAGTAAATATTGAGTTTTAAACGTTTCTTTTCTTTTTTTCAATTTTTTGTATCACATGGAAATTATCCTATTCGTATCACTTCTCCTCTAATGTGTTTAAAAACTTTATTTAAAAAAATAATAATTAATATCAGTTCTTTCTCACATTAATTTGTTATTTCATTCACTATTCTAGTCGGAAAATGTCTTATTTAAAATAAATTAAAACGTTTTAAAGTGATATTTTTGTATAATGAAACACAAATATATTTTTCTGAAAATATTTTTGAGACTTTTACGTTTTAATATTTTTCCAGATATGCATGGAAGTCTTTCAAAAATATTTCAATTTACAAACAAAGCAATTTGTTAAATATTTCTTTATTTTTTAGTAAAAGGAAATTTTATCTTTGACAAATGATTCTTTAATTTATAGCGGGAAATATTTTTTGTAAAAGAAAAAAAAACTTCGATAACGTACAAGCATAGGATATTCAGAAATATAAACCTCCTTTCAATAAAATGCTCCATTTTAAATTAAAAAGGAAAAATAATTTGTGAAAATGTCGAAACTTTTAAGTAAGAAGATACACAAATGTCATATTTCTTTGAAATGCCAAGTCTGTAAGAAATAAAATTCTTCATTCAAATTAGCAAAGCTCGTAATACATATTTTCTTTCCTATGTGTTTTGTTTTTATCTGAAACAAAAACACAATAATTCAAAATGTGTTTGCAAATAAATTATGAACTGATTTTAATTCAGTTTCATCGTTTTAAATAAAAATATTAGTATAAAGATGCGTATGTCATATAAACAAATAAAGTTAACATATTAGTATACAGTGAAACTTCCATTTAACGAAGTCTCATCGTTACACTTAAAAACTTCGTTATGAAGAAAATTCGTTAAATAGAAGTAACATAAATTCATGAAATTTTTCAGTCAGCTATGACAAACAGGTATTGGATTCAGAAGCATTTGATTCAGTTTCAATTATGTAGCCGCCTTTTACAAAACAGTTGTGTACGGTCGTTGAAATCACGTCACATTCCCAAGCTTTGGCTCAGGCTTTCATCAGCTCTGATACAGAGGTTCTAAAACTAATGTTTTCACTACATTGTCATTTTTCTGTCTGTTTCGGTAATGTTTTTCAAGATTTTTTATTATTCTCTGGACTAATGGCTGGAGTTTAGAAGTTGTATTGGGAGGAACAAAAATAACTTTGATGTTCTTTGATTTGCATTTTGAAGCACGTTCTTGTGGATGTACAAAGCAGTTAGTTGTCTATCAGCAATGGAAGTTCAGAATGGTAACTGTCTGACTCTAATTGATATTTTTTGCTTCAATGTATCTGACGTCAATGCGTCACTACATCTTCTATATCATTGAATGCAAAAAGGGGATTTTGATTTCCCCCATCTGTCAGCGCTGGAGTCTCGGTGAGGAAGAGTAATGATAACAAGTGTTTTTCTTAGTCTGAAAAAAATTGTTTTATGTATCACCAAGTAGAATGGAAATTATTTAAATGTGTTCATTTTCATACAATCCACGGAAAAAAATTCGCATATCCATCGCAACAACAACCTCTTAGTTTAGATACTGTACACGTACAAAAGTGGAATAAACTTCGTTATATAGAATATATTTTTCGTAATATGGAGATTAATTTACATGCTCAAAGTTCTGCAGAGATTTTCGTTAAGTAGAAAACTTCGTTAAAGGGAAGTTCCACTGTATATGATTTTTTTATATATTTTTTTACGATTTTATTCATTAGAATGAACATTACATTTTTTTAAGTAGTATAATCTGCATTGTCCTCAGCAGTTGATTGCCTTACTGACTCAACCCATTTTACTGCCTTCCACATTTTATACGTGCTAAAAACCCATTTTTCAAAAAAACTGATAAGCCGTGCAGTTTGCAGGCTTCTGATAATTACAATCTATATTTTATAAAACATTTACAAATCAGTGTTTTTTTTTCTTATTTTTTGCACACATTTATTTCGCAGAAAGGTAGTTTATAAAATTAGCTAGTTTTGAAAAGCGAAATAAAACCTTCTCACGGTGCTATTTATTACATTTGAGTGATAATACTCACACCAAAAAAAGAACATCCATTATATTTTTTCTTATGAAAATACAGGGCTAGTATACAAGACTCATTCATTTTCAAAACGCTATATATTCAAAAGTGTTACACGAACAAATTTGAGTGATATATGAAAATAAACACAGATTCACCAAGTTTGTATTGTGCGCACAAGGTTACAGGACGAGTTCAGAAAGTTTCACTATCTCCAAAAATGGAGGCAAAGCAAGGGTGTCACCTGATACAACGCCTTGTGACATCTTCCTTTTGGGGCACATTAAGGACCTTGTTTATGTACCTCCACTACCAAAGCATTAGAAGGGCTCAAAGAGAGGATCAATGCTACAGTGATAAGGAGTGACAGGATGACGCTTCAAAATGTGAGGAACGAGTTCAACTACTGGCTTGACTTGTGTTGTGTGACCCCAGAGGCACACATAGAACATATGTAGAGTGTGCAGAAAACGTGGCGAGTCTGCGGTTATTTTTCTGTATGACTCATATTTTAATCTGTAATACTTTTGAATATATAGCCTTTTGAAAACGAATGAATGAAAATGATTTAATATTTTATAGTAGTCCTGTATATTATTTTATCTCTAAATTGGAAACTATAAATTGATCTGTTTGTTCAATTTTGTTAATTAAGATGTCAACAATAAACAGATATTTAATGCATAAATCATTAACATAAAAGTCAAATGATAAAATAACAATGTGAATGGAATATTGAAAAAGGGATATGGAATGAAATACATACGTAGAATATATCAATAAATGAATGGAATAAACGACATAAATTAATTTAATCGATATATTTCTTGTAATCATTCTTAAATAAACATACTCCACTTAATGTACCATAGGTTCTTCTCAGATTTTTTTCCTCATCGAAATCCGATCGTATAAAATGAAATTCGTCTGAAGAGATTTTAAGAAATGAATTTTTTTCAAAGGGTTAATTTTCGTATTTTCTGAGACGAATTGTACTGTCGGAAAGAACGACAAAGTTATATGTGGTTTGGTATTTTTATTTTGTACGTATTTTTTTGATTTCCAAAGCCGATTATTTATTTTGAAGAGTGCTAAAATTGGGAAGGAAGGGAGGTCGTCGATTACATTAAGTGTTTAAAATAAAATAGTTGCTTTCGTCTAAACTCTTTGAAATTTTGAGTCAAAAACAAAATAATTCCGTAGCCAGTGTAAAAAATTTCTTGAAAAAAATATTGATATTTAATGGTAAATGCGCTTGGAAGACGATTTTTTTTTCACATCGAGTCGTTTTAGTTCTTATTATCCAAACTCTTTGAAGATTTTATCGGTTATAAACATTATACTTTTGAAGCTGTATTATGTATACATGATATCATGTATACATGAAGCTGTATGAAATTCGTAAAAAATATTAATATTTAGTTGTACAAAGGGGTTTTCGTCTCGCATTTTTTTGGCCGCAGTATTTTGTGCTTTAAAAAGAAAATATTTGTTATCGTCGGAAATTTCTATCTTTTGTAAATATAACGTTTTGGAAGCAGTTGTATAATGTACGTGCATACATATGGATATTTGTTGTAAAAACATGAGCAAAAGCCTCCCGCATGTTAATGTTCTGTTCGAAAATTTTGCATATTTTATTATTCTTTTAAGTACTTCTTATCATCATAATGTTTCGAAAATTTTACAGGTGATATAATGTCGTTCGGGGGTAAATCGCGTGTACAAAGAAGGTGTAAAATGATTGTGTTAAAATACCGAGGTTTAGTTACTTTTAGAATAGAAAAAAAAGAGTGTATTTGTGTTGTAAGAATTGATTTCCAGTTGCGAATTTTGTCCAAAACGGTTATTATTCGCATTTTTGAAAATGAATTACACTGTCGAAGTGGTAGGTGTTTTTTATTGCTCTGTGTCTCTGAAATTAAGCCCGATAGAAACATCGATAAAAGGCGGGAAAAAACGTAAAATCAAAATTTTGATTAACTGAAATATTTTTTTTAAACAGATTGAAGCGCATAAAACGTAAAAGTGCGGTCTTTTATTTGTTGTAATCTGTTTTTCAGCATTTGGAATGTTACGGCCAATGCACTTTAAAAAAGATCAGCCGAAAAAAACAGCTTCTCTTGCACTTTAGAATCTCTGCTATTTCTTTTTTGCTTTACGGTGTTTCTGGCCCGCACTGTGACGTTTTTCGGCAATCCCTTTTTATTTGCCTGTTTTTATTAATATCTCGCCTAATCATCCAAAATTGAAATAACTGAGCATTAGGTGTATTAGGACCTGTCTTGGAATAGCCTCATCCAAATTTTCAGACCTCTACGCGCGGTAGATTTCCCAACCACAGGCAAGCATCTTTCTTTTATTAGTATGAATATGCCGTATTATATAATATAAATTTAAAACTTAAAAACTATTACGGAAATAACTTTATGGAATACTTTCCACAAACCCTTTATGGAAGTATTCTGAGTATTCATTTTAAAGTGCATGGTGTAGTCATTTGGCAAAATTTTCATATTTGGGGTTACGATTAATCAACTGCCATTATAGTAAGTAAAAAAACTATTTATGGCAAGCTTTCGATTTGCTTAAATAGAAAAATTTGGAAAACCCCAAAAGGTGGCGTGCTATTTGTTCGAGAAATTGAGAAATAGTTTTAGAATAATTCCCGACTTATCGAATTTATTTATTTAATTTTTTTTTTAGGAAAGTTAAAAATATTTCCTACAAAATTTTTTCATTCATTAAAATACAGTTATATTTTTTTCATTAAAATCGTTCTACTTACTTTGTGTTTCTTAAACATTATTGCTTCTCAAAACTTCTTGTTGTTATTTGGTGCAATTTGGTGTTATTTAGTGCTATGCAATCAAAAAATTCAATACAACCAAAACTTTAATTCACTTTCCTTTGACTTAATAATTGATTTACTTGTTTTGCTTTAGATGTGAAATTTTATTCTGGGAAATAACTGTAGTAGACTGTTTCTCTAAAAAAATGTGATATAGAAGATTAATACCTACTGAATAAAATAATGGTCTGATGCTCCTCCCGTAAGACATGGTGACGTCACGGCGACATCACTGTGACTTTGTAACCGTCGTCGTGACGTCAAGTGACGTCGATGTGAAGTCACTAAGACCTAAATTGAGGCTAACGAAGAAGAAAGGCTACCGCGGTGCTTTACTCGTATCTTTTTTTACAGACCGCGGGAGTCACGTGATGCTCGATTGCACCAATACAGATGTACGAAAAGTGCATCACGTCCCTCTAGCGGTCTGTAAAAAAAGATAAGTGTAATGTACCGCGGTAGCCTGTCTTTTTCGTTAGCCTCGGACCTAAATGTTAAGTAGTTATGGTCGTTTTCAAGGCTTTCTGTGACCTCACAATGTGACTACTTTGTGAAGTCACCTTGCGACTTCAATGTGAAAAATGTGACGAATCTGCATCGGATAGGGTGACCAGATTTTACCCGAATCCTATCCGGATTGTTCGAATCGATCTTTTTGGATTTGTTTGGCTTCAGAATAGATTTGGATTAGTGGTCGGGTGACCTGATTTCCGTGAAACCGATATGACCAGAGTCGGGTATAATGTTTTTACTGTAAGTCTTGTTCGGAATAGAATCTTGTATACGACCGAGTAACCAGATTTTATCAGAAATTATGTTACGACACAATTTCTGATGTCGGCTCGGATCTAAAGTCATGCACGAATCTGGTTATATACTTCTTGAACATGGTTGAATGTCTACTTGAACATGAATGATGGTTGACTGAAATTATATTTCGATTCAACCCATATTCTTATCCTAACCCAACAAAAACAACAACAACAACAACAAATCTGTAGGCCCACAACCCAACCGAACCTGATAAATAATTTCGCATAGATTCGGAAAACAAGATTTTATCAAATCCGGATAAGATCGACGATAAGGCTTGGATCGGCAATAATTTTTATTGATGCAACTCGTATTCAAATTAAAACTTTGCATCTGATTGGGAAACCGGATAATGTAGCCGTTAAGTAAGAAAATTATAATTGTAAAAAACGCATACTAATATAAAATAATAGATGAATCCCTTAAAAATTATAATAAAAGTAAATATTTCAATAATATGAAATTCTATTGTGCAAATAACAACTTTTTAAATTAACTTCTAGTTCCATTTGTTTTATGTAACCACGAAAAATATTGACAATAATTAAAACTATGCTATTTTGCTGTTAAGTATTGAAGTCTTTAAATGTGTATACTTTGCAATATTTCCCCTCTCTCAGTATCACGAAACTTTCTGACACATTTATGAAAAAATTTTTAAACGCATGGCTTTTGCATGCCTGATTATTAAAGCGATTTGGAATGAATAGCGTTTTCCATTTTTAGATAAATGAAATACTTAAGATCAATTTCGGTCACATTTTTCCCGTTTCTCACGCTGCGCATCGGAATTTCGGTTCAAAACACCGACTTTGATAGTGTTTTCTGAAACATCTTCTGCCGTAACCAAAAAATGGAAAATGCCATTCTATTACATATATTCTGATTAAGAAAACCTGCCAATTTCATGTGTTTCCGAATAAAAATGAATTCAGAAATAAGTTATTTTGGATTTGAAAACAACTTTAATGAAAATATAAGTATAGATTTTAAAATAAGCATTGTGAAAAATTTATATTAGGAATCCATTTAAATAATAGATCTACCTATTGTGCGATATTATTAAATAATAAACATTGTATCAAGCAGTAAAACATTTTCCGAAGCAAATGAAATTTAAAACTTAAGATCATAAACACCAAAAAACAATATATATATTTTTTTACAAATTATTTCATTTATAGTTTTTGATAGAATACTAAATGCAGAACTTAGATATAAATTTTTACGGTAAAAAAATTCGATAACACAACTAGAAAAATTACCAAAATTGAATAATTATTTTATTATTTTATCAATATTGATTATTTTTATGCACCTAATATTGACATATCTTGACAAATAAATTTTTAATGCGTTAAATTGTCACAATTATTTCAAATGTACCAGAAAATTATTTCTCGATACCTCAACTAGCAACGAAATTTTCAAATTGTAAATCCAATATTAATAGTTTTTAAAATTGCAATGTGTTTAAATATAATGAATAACTATGAAAATTTAACTAATAAAAGCAAAATATAAATAAATTCCTCATTATAAATAACACTTTACATTTAGAATACATATAGTTAGTAAATACTTCAATTTTTTTTTTTTAAACTGTCAATTTAAAACGATTTAAAACATTAAAGACAAAATTTAATACAAGTGATTTTTTAAAGAAGATTTAAAAACCTTAACTGTTAAATAAGGAACTTTTAAATGTACTATTACTAAACATAATAAAACTGAGAAGGCATTAAAAGTTACCTTCTGATCTATAGGTAAATCCAGTAAGTTCCAGGGGTTACCCTTAAGTTTCCTTGTCTGCTTCCCTTTCATTGAAAAACTAACTAAACCCACTATTTAAATTTTCAAAATGTTCCAGCAGAGGCGTGTTCATAGATCTGAGATATCAAATATCACACAGACCTTATGAACGCACCCAGCTAGACACAGGGAGAGGTTAATACAAATTTAAAAAATGGATGGTTCATTTTAAAACGTTAATTTACTTACACAAAATAAATCCACAAACTTAAAAAGAACGCCATCAGACTGTAATCCGAATTTGGAAAGACAAAAATCGTCTGCTCTGAATATTTGCGATTATGATCTGCGCAGTATTGTTTAACCACAAATCAGCAGATGTTTCCAGACGAAGAAAAGAAGATAATTATTTAAATAAGGACATTTAAAATGCTTTATAATTTATATAGCTGAGAAATTAACTTCCATTAGTGCTATAGCATTCTATTTTTATATGAGAGAGTTTTGTATTCTTAGACATAGGCTGTAAAAATTTATATTTTTATATATTTTTTAATCAATTGCATTCGATTTAGACATTCAAAGTAAACATATATATATATATTTTAAAATTTATTTAATAGGCTTTATAGAATAATTTCGATATAAATATAAATTCCTCAATCAAATTTCCTAAATATGAATTTTTCATTTTTTACACTCTATTGAAAATGCAATATATTTAATAGAGGCGATATCTTACTAAGCACTGACCAGTTTTGGATAAATTGATATAGGAATGACGTGTACTTTATGCCATATAGTTTATGACATATTTTTATTTCATTTTTGTTCGGAAACGCATCAAATTGGCTGGTGTTTTTATTCAGAAACTATACAATTGAAAGACGTTTTCCATTCTTTTTTTAAAGCAGAATATCTTTCAGAAAAGATTGTCAAAGTCGGCGTTTTGAAACGAATACCCCACTTGACAGAGAAAAAAAAGGAGAAAAACCGGTCGTCACGTGACACGAATTGCTTATAGCTCGATAAGTAATTTATTTATCAAAAAATGGAAAACTCATTTTGATTCCAAATTGTTTCCATAGTCAGTCCTGCCCATTTTATGGCTTTACATTTAAAAATGAGTCAGAAATTATGTCAGAAAGCTTCGCGTTGTTGTTCAGGTCAGTTGAGAACCACTTTAATTATAACGTACAAGGAAAATCCTGAAAGCGTTGGACGGTCACCCCGACCAGACCATGTTTGTATCGATCTCGCAAAAATGGCGCCCTCATTTTTTGACCAGAAAGCTAATGATTGGGTTGAGTTGCTCCTCAAAATAATTAAAGATTGGAGATTTTTAAAGAAATATTTTTAGTATTACAAAATTAGCAAATGAGTTCCATGCGGTAGTAGAAAAAACTTTTATATGTTTGTATTTAAAATGCTAACAAACCTCTAAATTGCTTACAATTTTATTAGAATGGGAGATGTATTTCTGAATTACTTTCCGCCAAAACTTTCATTCGTTATTAAATTTCTATTTAAGGATTTTTACCTGTGTATTTTATAGTATATTTTGTTAAATTTCTGGAAAATGGTAATGTAAATTGTAAAAAATTTGTCTGCGTCATATATGTAGACAGATATTTATTTATTATTTTATTTTGGAAATACTCAATTTATTTTAATAGTATGTGACGATGTTTTTATTAATGATTTAGGTACATGACATAATTCCACTCTATAATTTGTGAGTTTTTTTTTCAAATTCCCCCTCCAATCATACCGTGAAATCAGAGAGTGTTGGCATTTTGGTAATAGGTGTGACGTGACTTATGTGACTTACAGAGACGTCATTGCAACGTCACAAAAATTTTAAAGCTGTCAAAAAGTATTTTTCTTGATGCCATAACATGTTCTAAAGTTTATTTTAAGTTTTCTTTAGATCTACCAAGACGTTCACATTTTGGTCACAGCGTGATGTTACAAAGTGGTGGCATTTTGGTCACAGGTGTGACGTAACGTACGTGACTCACATGGACGTCACAATGACGTCACTGTGACTGTGCATGCTATGCGGGCTGTTACCGAATCTATGCAATCTACCGAATCTATGAAAGACATTGTCTTTAGGTATATTTCATATATTAACCGACTATAAAGGAGGTTATACAAATCAGTTGTATCTTTATATATATACCTATACTACCCAGACGTCTTGCATGAATAGTCCGATCTTTCCTCTTTTTATTGCTGGAAATGTCTTTTTCTGCAGCTGGTCTCGTTTCAATATCATTATGATTTAAAAATGGTACGTTTTTTTCATCTATGTGTTTTTATGTCTTTATGCGCTTTCATAGGATTTAACTTTTGTAAAAATTAACCAATCTTTACGAAAGTACACAGAACTACCTTACGTTTTAAAATAACCGTCGTATCGTACATCTTTCTTTACATACATACCTAAACTTTGTACAATTTTTATATAAAAAAACCTATCAATTTATTATATTATCCTCTACTACGTTTGAAGATAAGTCATTTTGACAAAAACGTGGAATGTGGATTATAGTCCTGCATCAAGATGGGTAATTCACTTTCACCCTAGCCAGACCCAACTCGCAGTTTTGGTCTAGTCGTGCTGATAATATTTTTCGGTGCGGCTAGAGTTGACTCTCATGGTTTCGTTTTCCGGTCGGTTTCGTGTTTGATTTTGACTCCTGTGGTTCGAGTTTGGTAACCCGTTTTTTTTCAAAAGAATGGTCTCAATATTAATTAAGATGAAAAAATGTATACTTGAATGTAAATCAGTACATACAAATATATAATAATTAAAAAAATTCGCCATTTTTTCTTAATTAATTTATTTTAAATTTTTATATTTTTACTTTTTTCCCTGTCTTTTAATAATATCTTAAATCTATATTATATTTTTATTCCATATTTTTAATCAACATATTCTTCTAATTCTTATTCTAAAAATCTTAATCTTTTAAAAGGTAAATTTATTTGTAAAAAACCTTCATTTATTTCTTATTTTGTAACATTCAATTTTTATTTCTTTAGAATGTCTCTTAGTATAATTTTTATTTTTATTAAAATTATCATTCGATATCCCATAATTCATTTCGGCTCCCGCGTATAACTTTTTACTTCAAAATTATGCCACGTACAGTAATAAGTTCCACGGCCTTGCAAGCCGCTTATTGGTTATTTTTCCCCTGCATTGGCGAAAAGATTCATACGTCTCGCTGCCTGTAAAACGCAGTTACGCAGCCCCGGAGCCAGAATTTTTACGTGTTTTCAATTTCTATACAAAGTGTCTATTTGGTGTAATTGTCTAATAAGTTTAATATCTTCATACTGTTTTCTAATGCGTAGCACAACTCAATTATGAATTCTGAACTTGCTAACTAGTGGAATTGTCTTTGAATGGAGAGGTGTCTATAAAAATTATTGATACTAATGCAGCTCTTGTTATTTCTACGGGAAAACTCCTGATGTTTTTCTTAAATCTCACCTTCCATCTGGAACGTTCGACTGAAAAGAATCTGCTGTTTTACGGGATCATCGATTTCCAGAATTGATATATTCACTATGAAATGAAAATCATTTCATATATATATATATTAAACAAAAAAAAATCATAATAGTAATATGACACAGGGTGTTTCTCAACAATTGAATTGACATATCTGTTAATGTCAAGTACGTCAGGTTCAATTAAAGTTTCTGTTTGACTTTAACTATAAATATTGGGTCGGTATAACCCGCCCCATCTTGGACTCTAATGAACATAACAATACAGGATTCACGCAAAAACAGAAAAGTAGGAAACAATCCCTTGACGTCTATCTTTCTCGTTAAAAATTTATTACAAAATGTTATTTGAAAAGTTAAAACTCTCTGATATAAATTCTCAAATAAATTAAAACAGTGCTGCATGGAAGGAAACTAACATTAATTAAAAATGAAAAAGAAGTTACAAAAATAAATGCCTCGGTGTTCAGGATTGTCAAATTTAATAAAGATCTTGAAAAGAAGAAGCAAAATCTTTATGTTCGAGACACATTCCTTAAAAGACATTTGAGGTAATGCATTCAGTCTTTATCTTCAGGCGTTTGAAAGATGCCTTTTATTCTCAAACTGTGCATTAAATATTTAAAAAAAGAAAGATAAATCTTAGTACATATTAAAAACTTTTCTTTCTTTTCTCATTCAACTGAAGGCGTATATTCTGCAATTTATTTATTTTTTGAGAAAACAAAAGCTTCCAAAGCATTTTATTTATTAAATTTTGCCATTTTATTCATGGCATTGACAAATGGTTAAGAAGAGTAAACAATATTTTTCATTTTAAAAATACTAATGCTTACATTGTAGTTTTTATTTTTTAACAAAATCATATTTTAATTTATAAATTTTATGACAGGTATTTTAGAATTTTAGAGCATTAAAAGGTTTGTTTTTGACACTTTCCAACATAGCTGAAAAGCGTTTATTAATTCGATTTGTCTGTCCGTCCTCTAACTTGCGTAAATGCAGTCGGATTGGCATGTAGTTGATATACGTTATTGGTGTTTAACATAGCATGTCCGATATTGAAAATGAAGTGTGTAGCATTTATAGTTCATTTACAGGGGCACTCAAAACAATTCCGTTACATTATGGTCTATGGGATAAAACCATTCGCGTTGTATTTTAATAGCGTTTAATACTATTTTAAACATAATGAAATTTATATACATTATTGAGGTGCACTACAAGAAGGTTACTATCGAATATGTTATGCGCAGCATTTAGAGTACTTTTACAGAGAAGCTTCGTTATATTATGGTTTCCGGAGAAAAATCGTTTTCGGCCTATTTAATGATAGCACTCACTTTCAAACATAATGAAATTGAAATGAATTTCTGAGATGCAGTAAAATTGCTTTCTGTAGAATATGGAGTGAAAAGCATTTATCATTAATTTACAGGGTAAAACAAAATGATTCTATTATATAATAGTCTACAGAGAAAAGCTTTTTGCAGCGCATTTTAATTATGTTGCACTATTTCAAACATGATGAAATTGATTAACATTACTGAGGTTTACTACAAGATGCTTGCAGTAGAATATAATGTGCATCGCATTTATCGTTCATTTACAGGGAGACATGCTGTACAACATACTCGGATACAATACTGTATCCGAAGTACCGTCTATTAGCGTTGATTTTGGAAATTGACATTTCAGTTGTGTTATGGGTTTTAAAGTTTAACTGAATTTTTGCATACAATGTGGTGTTTATAAATTGTATGTTTCATGTAGAGGCTACACAAAAGAATTAGTAAGCATTACTGGGGATGAGCGTAAATTGCTTAAAGGTGTTTTGTAATTTGAGTTATGCATTTTCAAGCTCAATTACATTTAGTATACTACAATATATTTGAAAAAAACATAAATAAAATCATATACAGTTCCTCACAAAGAACTGGACATATAACCACCTATGTATTATAATTTCTGGGAGTGTGAGTTTAGTAGTCTCAAGTCTGTTTTTGCCTGAAAGGAATTTAAGATTGATATGTGGCATATATAATAATCTGTAGGTAATATACAGGGTTGTACAATATAATTCAAATACGTTTCCGCTTATTGGCAGAAATTATTGAAGGTGAATTTTCAACTGTGTTATGCGTTTTCTTACTAAAGTAATTTTAGTATACTATATAAAATATATAAAAATCTATAGATAGTATACAAAGCTGCACAAAATAATCGGAGTACCTTTACAGCTATGGGCGGCATTTGCTTAAATCTGGTTTTCATATGTGTTATGCGTTTTCTAAAATGTTTACTTAGGTATATTCTTTACCTTATCAAACGGTTAGGTTTCATTAAATTATTCTGAAAGTGCTGGAAAATGTTTCATAATCTATGCACAACGCGTGATTTTGTTTCTTGTTAAATACTTGAAAGCAAATACATTGAAAAGAGAGGAATTGAAAAAACATAATATTTATGTTTTATATCCCAAAACATTCCGGAAATTACTGTAAAATTGTTTATTTTCTGAAAGTCGTATAAAGTAAAATTATATTCATTAACACATTTACTAGTTTAAGAATTCTTGAATAACTGAAATAAAATTGTGAATAGCTTTGACTGTAATTAGTTCAGGCACTGTAATTAAACTCAATTTTTACCGCACTAAACGAAGTTGTATGTCTGCAGAACCAACATTTTGCAACAAAAAGGACAAACATACATGAGTGTATGAAAATGAAAAGTTATTATTTAGTAACCGAAGTTGTTTAGAAACAAAAACAACCAATAGAAATTGTAGCGAATTTTATTATGTTAAAATACATTTCATGTACCTTAGTCTTCTCAGATTATAATGAAATCGTAAGTTTTCGCTCTCTACCGATCCTATTACCATTCTTAAATTCAACATTTAAATAAGATTTATAATAAAGTTTATGAAGAAAATGAAACTTTACAAAGATTAAGGTTGTAAAAGAACCATTAAATAAAATATAATTTTCTTAAACAGTAAGAGAGATGCAGAAACGTTTCAAGGTATGTTAACAAAATTTACAAAAAATTAATGCAACCTCTGAAACTTTGTGATTACACTTGATTTGATGCAGTTTTTTTTATATATATACAAAAACCGATGTGTACATCAACCTACATATATATATATATATATATATATATATATATATATATATATATATATTTATATAAAATATACCATTAATTTCCTTGCAGAATTTTGAAATTTGTTTTATTTTATAACGATATTTTAAGTATATAATTACAAAGATTAAAGAATAGGCATAGTATATAAAACGAATAAAATAGAAAATTTCTGTTTAAATATAGATATATATATAAAAGTATATATATATACAGTATGCCCACTAAAGTACCTTACCACACTGTTAACTTCGGTACGGCTGCTGCTATATTCATAACAGTTGTGTCTTAGATCTAGTAAAGTAGCCATGCGCTGCTGAATGAAACTGCGCATGGCGTCAAATAGTGGAAAACTGCGGAGTTAGTATTCCTATCTCGAAAACGGAAAGAGATATCGAGAAAAGTGATTTACAAAGTTGTAGAGCAAGAGCAGCATCGATTTAGATCGAAAAGACGTCTTGTGGACATTAAGGCGAAGAGTAGAATTGTTAAAACGCACATTTGCGTTTTCGTGATTTCCTAATCTGTAACGTGACAGAACGATCTTAGAAAGAAAAAACAACTAGTTATAACAATATACCTTTATTTGAGATGTTATAACTTCTCACCGTCAGCTGCAATGCCCATTTGGATCCTTGTTTGACTTTCACGTTGCACATGTTGAAGAATAGAGGGTGACACGTTGCCACAAGCGTCCATAATACGTCGTTTAAGGTCCTGCAATGTTTGTGGAGGGGTCGCATAAGCTGCTGTTTCAGGTAGCCCTACAGGCAAAAGTCAGTGGACTCACATCAGGCGAACGTGGAAGCCAATCTTCAAAACCGTCATACCCAATTATTTGGTTCTTAAATTCCTTGACGAAGTAATGCATCACTGGAGATGCCTTGTGAGCAAGCCAGCCGTCATGTTGAAACCATAGATTACGAAGATTAAACACGGCAGGTTCTCCACAAAATCGAGAATTACATTCTGTATCAGTTCTAAATATCGTGAGCAAGTTAACGTGCCATCGTAAAATACTGAGCCGATCAGCTTGTTATTGTAAATTGCACACCAAATGTTAATATAAAACGGCATTTGATGTCGAACATCGGTAAAGCATATAGGATTTTCCTTCGCCCAGTAATGGGTTCTCTTCTACATGTACATGCCATTCCGTGAAAAGCTTGTCTCATCCGTCCACACTATACCTGCCAAGAATGTTGGCTGGACCTGTATTTGGTTTATGACGAAGTTGCACTATCGTCGCTTGGCATCCCCGTTCAGTAAAACCTGTTGAGATGTTGGTTCGTATGGATGAGTGCCTAAATTTCTTAGGATTTTGCAAACCTGACTTTGTGAGAGGCCACAGTCTTTACTGATATTTATTGTGCTGCATTTTGCATATGCGACGGCGTATGCTAATATCTCATCTGGTTGAACTTGCCGTCCTACCTTATCTGGTCTGCCCCATAGAGCTCGACATGTCACGTAGCATGTCTCCCTTAAGCATTTTACAACAGTTAGGATGGTTTGATGAAAAGGATGCGGGCCTGCAGGGAAACGCTGCCAGTACCACATTGCTGTTGATAGTGCCTTGCGTCCACATTCACCGTAAAGTAAACCCATCTCACAATACTCAGCTTTTGAAAATCGCTCCATGACCATGAGCATCCACATACAACTCCAAGAATATACCTCTTATATAGCTGTCTCAGGTTATCAGGCGTGACGCTTTTTACGTATTTACATACTGCAAAAATTTCGAACAGCAAGCGCAATTTGAGTTAAGTCGATAGGACACTATTTTACACGATCTACGTATTGTCTACTCTGTTTATAAAGGCAACCATTACAACGATGCAGCCTTCGGTGTTTGAACCGCAGTCCTTTTGATTGTGAATCACAAGCGCTACCATTGTGCCACATTGCGGTGGCGTGTTTTCTCCGAAAGATAATCATTTCTCATTCCGTAAGTTTTGTGACATCACACTGTACGAAATCGCGAAAAACAAATGCGTGTTTTAACAGTTGTATTCTTCGCGTTAATGTCTACAAGGAGTCTTTTCGTACTAAATCAATGTGCTTCTTTTCCCTATCTCTTTCTGTTTCCGTGATAGGAATGCTAACTCCGCAGCTTTCCACCAGATGGTGTCATAGGTGGTTACATTCAGTAGCGCATGGCTACTTTACTATACCTAGACACCAATTTATGAATATAGCAATAGCCGTTCCGAAGTTAAGAGGGTGACAAGGGACTTTAGTGGGCATACTGTACATATATATATTGCCTAATCTCGTGTATTAGTTGAAAACATAAAAATTAAACTAGAAGAAAACAACGAAATATCATTAAAAACTGAATTAAACTGAAAACTTATTCCCTTTATTTATATTAGAGGTAAAGTGAGCTGAATGTCAAAATCATATAGAATGTTTTCTATAATCATTGTTCAGCGTTTATTTAAAATGCTATAAATTGTGTATACTTGCATCTCACATAGTTATTTTTTCTATATTCTGTAATTATATTCATCAAGAAACATTTCACTTTACTTTTCATCCAATTTATATTTTTCAATAATTTAATTTTAATGTTTTTTTTTAAATTAAATATGGATGAGTATAGTTATAAATATTTTTATAGCTTTCTACATAAAAATTTAAAAAAAAAAAAACATTGGAGTTTGTATCTATTTTTAAATTTAAATTTGTGTATAAAACGATAAAAAAATATTCATATAATATTTCAGAACAATTTAATTAAACCAATTTGTAATTTTTTTGTGATGTATTAGGTGAAAACATAATACTTTGTTTTATAATATTATAATCTTGTCTTGATTTTCCAGAATTATTTATTTGAAATTTCAAAAAATGCTTTATAAAAATTATACTTAATCTTAAATTGGTCATTAACACCAATGATTGCAGTAGACAAGCCACTTAAAAGAAAAAGAACATTAAAGTCGATTTGGCAGAACTGAGCATAATATGTACGTAAGTCTCATATCTTAATGAATATGAAAATCTGATATACAATCATAGTAAAAACAAATGTGTTTACATGACTGTAATAGTGTTATCTTAATGTTTTCTTTTCCTATTATCTATAATGGGGAGCAATTTCTATTTTATCAGTGAAATGTAATAGCTTTAAACTGAACCATTAATGACATTTAATGCCATTTCCTGATAAATAATCTTGTAATCATACGTTATATTCTAAAAATAAAGATTAAATTTTAGAGAAAACTTATGCATTTATAAAACATTTTTGAAAAGATAGGACGTTATTTTATTATGATAGACAGTGACATAATTTTAAGAGATATCTTTTAATTTATGATTAAAATTTCAAGAAGCTTAAAATCGAAATAAAAATATCATTTTCTCCGTTCCATATAAACAATTTTTTTAATTATGTTAAAAAGCGCTTTTATTATTGAAATGTTTAGATAATTTTATAACTTTTGTGCATGAAATATAACTATTACCTACCATTACCAGGTGCGCCATAAATTCGTCTAAGCTTAAAAAATTCCTTAAAAAGGAACACATGATGGTAAAAAATTGTGGTTTGCACGAACGGGATTAGATCGAATTTTTCTTAATAACATAAAAATTTATGGTTCAAAAAATTACCGATAGATGGTGCACGCATAACATGAAACATGTGTATGCAAAATTAGGCTTATAGTAAGACACCCGTTTTGTCGAAACGTCTGACAATCTTCAGTATCCCAACGCATGAAACGTCCTCTTTTCTGGTCTTGAGTCCTTTAACCGTGCGAAATTTTCGCAATACGCCGGTTACTGAATCCCCGTTCTTCGAAAATATCTGAACCAACAATGCTTTATCTGGTGACGACAGCATACTGCTAGCATCAAATGAGGAATGTAGCTGGATACAGGTGTTCTATTGACAACATAATTTGTATAAATCTGCTTCATATTGTGTATGCAAGCGCCATCGGTCGGTAATTTTTTTAACCACGACTTTTTTTTAATCCTATCTCCATCTAATCACATTAGTGCAAACCTAAATTTTTAGCATTATTTGTTCTTTTTTAATGAATTTTTAAAGTTTAGACGAATTTATGGCAGGAATTAGTCGTAGATGATAATTGTATTTCATACCTAAAAGTTATAAAATTATCCAAACATTTCAATAATGAAAGATCTTTTTAACATGATTCGAAAATTTTATATATGTAACGGAAAAAATGATATTTTTATTACAGTTTTCAGCTTCTTGAAATTTTAAACATAATTAAAAGATAACTCTTAAAATTATGTCACAGTCTAAGTTTTAGCGAATGTATGGCACACCCGGTATTTATAATGCTCTGCATATTGATACATTTATAACAAAATTTAAACAAAATGTTTATTACTTTGTAAAACTTAGGGATTTTATGTTGCGACAAATGTTTTTTTAAATAAATATAGTCTTTAGGAACGTATTAAAAAAATCTAAAATTGATTTAATAAAGAAAAGAAGCAGACCCTAGATACTCAGTACAAATCTCTTTAACAAAATATGTTATTTTTTTAATTCTTTTCTTCAGAGATTGTTCAAATAAGAGTAATGTGTAAAGCTAAAAATTCAACAAATATATTTTGATATTCCAACATATTTTTCATTATTCGTTCATCACAAGTAAATGACAATAAATATAGTTTTGTAACAGTTATATATCTACATATATACACACATAGTCTAAATAGGATGAGTGAGAAACGTCTATTAATTAGACTACCTCTTCGGCCCCTGCACTTTTGCATAAAAAAGCCCTTCGTTTATGAGACTTCCTCTTGTTAAAGAGAGGATTTTGAGATTGATTGTATTTTCTCTATAGTAGGAATCTAGAGTCACGCGAAAACCGAAAACACTGTGAAGCTAATGTTAAACACATGGGAGCGTTCTTTTTACATTTCTTGTTTGCATTTTAATTTATTTAATTTATTTAAATATAAAAAAAATATTTAATAAAATATAATATAATGAATAAATAAATAAATAAATATGTATATGTTGTATTCTGCTATTTGTTTAGCTCCATCCAGAAGTCGATGGGAAAATATGGCTAACATCTAAAAAAACAAGGCAGTCGTATTATGCAGTTTAACCAGTAGTAGCCTAGTAAATGTAGGTAGAATGAAAAAAGAACAACGACTGCACTCGAATCCATTTATTTAAACCCAATCATCTTTAAATTCCGGGGGAGTGTTCTCGTATAACTGTAATATTAACAAATTTCCTTATTAAAGAACAACATCATTTTTATTAGACACCAGTTCGACAGCAAAATCCCTATGTTGAAACGTATTAGAACTCTACGCTAGCAACATTTTATTTAAACACCCAGTTCGACGTCAAAATAACCTCCAGTCTCGAGATTGTCCGAAAGGTCCGGAAGTTTTATTCTCAATGGTTACTATCCTTGTACAATCACTGCCCGAGAGAGTCTTGTTTTCCGCGGACATGGAAGAGGGCAATTGCCGTGTACTTCCCTAAGTCTGGGAAAGAACTCAGTGATTCTGCATCTTACCGCCCGACCTGTCTCCTACCGACTTTAGGGAAGGTTCTAGACAAGATGTGCGCAACTCGACCGGAATACTTTCTAGCAGCCAATGGTTTGCTTGACTTATGGCGGTACGGCTTTCGTAAGAATGTCAGTATGGTCGATGCGCTGCTGTCGTCCCTTACAAAATTGTCTTATAGAATTCTATAAAAAATATTTATAGAAAATGCATTATAGAATCCTATAGAATTATCGCTCGTTTTTCTATAAGCTTGATTAACCAAAAGTTATAGAAATATCTGTAGAAGTTCAATAGAAATGTCTGTAGAGCTTGTATAAAATATCTATTGAAAAAATATAAAGCTTCTATAAAATGATGTATAGAATTTATATAGAACCCAGGTGGTCGTCCTCGCAAGTTCTAACTTCACGATGCTGCTTGACTCCAGTGATCGGATGAAGAACCAGTAATTTCAGCTTGATACAACCATTGACATTTTCTAAATTCTTATTACACTATTTCAACTTTATTTCTTTTGTGATTTGCATTCCCAATCATATAGAGTCTTGTAAAATTTTTTAAAAGTCTAATATTTTTTTATTCGTTAAAACTGAAGCAATTTTTAAATATTTATACTTTAGATTAAAATATTTTAATAAAAATTACAACACTATTAAAATGAATAAAATTTATTAAATTAGATGGATGGTTTTATAAATATAACAGCAAATTAATAAATAATAATAATATTAACTAAAAAATTAATAAATTATGAACAAATTAATTAATCATCATTTAATTCCACAATGTATTAGAATTGAATTAAATTATATATATAAAATCATGTTAAGTCTGTGGAGTACTATTATATATTAAACTAATGTATTACAATAATTTTTTTTAATTTTAATATATAGTTATAAATAAATTACGATGCACAAAAATATTAAAAGACCAAGAAATATTTTTTTAATAGAAAACAAAAATATTCCATAGAATCATTAGAGTATAGAACTTAATTCAATAAGGTTTATAGTACTCTATAGAAAAACTGTTTTATAGAAAACAATTCTACAGAAGTGCATTGATAGACGCCTACATCTGTTATCGCTGTGTCATCCATTCAGACAAGCAACACTACGTTAAAGTATGCGGGCTACAGGGATCGAGCCACGGCTCGTACCTTTGGTTGGTTGTGATTGAGATCTTGCTGAGACGATTAACTAAAAACGCTGACGAGGCGTGGATCGTCGAGGTCTTCACTGGTGACGTCTGCGTGGCTCCGCGAAGTCCGGCTGTGATGAGGTTTGCCACTGTCCGCGCCTAGGAGATTCTGATACTACGGCTGGGCGATGAAGTGCAGACTTGATTTCAGCTGCGATAAGTGCAGCTACTTGGTTTTTAAGCCCAAGGGTACCCTCAGGTACTCGCCATCCGTCACTCTCCGTACGGAACAGGAGAGCATTCAAAGGGAACATACTGTACTCGGGCGTTACAATTGATGGCTATGATGTCATACACTCACGCATAGTTTTTTTATCGGTTATAAAAAAGGAAAAAAATCGCCGAATTTAGGGGATTTTTTCCTTATATGGCTACATAGATAGCTATTGTATTAAGTTATTGGTTTGGCGTGAGTGTAAAGCATTTGTTCCCAATCGATGCAGACCTAAGTTGGATGCCCTACCTGAGCTCAGTCCAGGAAAAAGCTTTCAAGATGCTGCATAAAATGAATCGTCTCACCTCAACCAACTAAGGTCTGAAGACGAAACTCCGATAGATGCTTTATGCAATCGTTGCGCAGCATATCATCCTTTACGCGGCCTCCATTTGTCATAGTGGCAAAGTAGTGGTACCGAACAGGTTGCTCAGCACTCAGAGTGGTTTCCTCTTATGCGTGACGAAATACTATCCCACGGCTTCCACGGATGCACTACAAGTCTTGTCAGGGGTTCTTCCCCTCGACTTACATGCGAAGTTGGAGAGAGAATTCACGTCTCTCGTCCATTGAAAAAGAACGTTGACGGAACCGGAGTAGACTCCGAGTTAGTCGACATGTGGAGGACCACTTCCAGAGCTGAAGACCATTGGCGGGTCTTGTAAGACTTTGGACCTCACTCGGAGGGTTACGTATGCTTACAACACGGACGGATCCAAGCAAAATAATGACACTGTAGGGTGCTCGTTTCTTGCCGTGCCAGAGGATCAGATAGCAGCAGCGAGCCAGTTCTGAATCACAGATGGTGCGGAAGGTTTTGCAGTCGAGGTCATTGCGATCAAAGACGCTATCTCCCATGCCCATCGCCAAGGTCTCGAGGAATTTGATGTCTACTCAGACTCGAGATTGGCGCTGCATGGGCTTCACAGTCTTTTGCATCAACACAGAGCCATAGCCGAGATCAGAGACTTGATCAAAACGTCAGGAGTCGAGGTTCATGTGCATTGGATCAGGGCTCATGTGGGACACCCATTTAATGAAAGGGTGAACGCACTAACCAAAGCCGTCACGACCCGGCAATTTGTTCACGTGGAGGGAAAAATCACGCATCGCCAGGCCAAAAATCAGCTGTTTGGCCGTGCCTTGTTGAAATGGCAAGAGAAGTGGAGTAATTCAGTAACCGGTCGGATTGCGTACGAATAATTTCCTCATGTCGGTACTCACCATCTGCAGTGCGCTTTCTACATAAACCAAGTTTTTACGAGACACGGCATCTTTGGTGACCACCAAGCTCGTTTTTTCTAGCATGCCTCCATATATTTTTGTGGAGGGTGTGATAGCACGATCAGTCAAACACTGTTCGCACAATTCAACATGCACGCAATTTTGTTTGAACGCAATTCAACATGCCCGCGGCTTCACGGAGCAGGCTTCATGGTGCATGAGTTCTCAGGCTCAGGACTCGTCTCGTGAGCCGTCATTTTGTTCATATGTAAATACTTTGTTATTTTTCTCCTCTTGTCTTGTTTTATTGTTGTGCAGTATATTTGTTTTCGTTGTTCTATTTTGTGTTTTATGTGTGTTAAAGTTTATGTCTCTGTTTTGTTTCTCTCCGGAGTCGACCGCTGCCGGTGTTTTGTTACCTACATAATCCGGAGGGTAACCGTCGGGTACAGGTTCAGAGACAATGTTGTGTTTATTGCTTGTTTGTTTTTGTTTTAGTTCTGGTTTTTGTTTGTCTAACGGGTACCCTTTCAGGTAATCCACTGCGAGGGGGATCAGTGAATACCTTTCTAGATTTTCACGTGCCTCGATCTTTTTAAAAGAAAGTCCGTGTCGTAAAAACCTACCTTGAGGCCTAGAACCCCGCTCCCTCTTCGGTGTCCGACTCCAAAACTGTTGGGGAACTCCGGCTCGTCCCCAAGTTGAAATGTGGTGGTATCCCAAGAGGGTGGGAACCATAAATCGCTGCGACCGTTGTAATATTCGCTTGGAAAAATAGGGGTTATAAGCAATAATTAAAGAGGGATGGAAAAAGTAGGGGTGGCTTTGCCCCCCACCAACTGTAGAGCATATACAGGAACTCCATTGGTCATGCTCGTTAAAAGTTCTTCAGAACATGAGTACGGTGGATCACGTGCCTGATCGGCGCTCTCAGGTACCTGGCGGTGCAGCTCAATTTTATATAAAATTCAGTTAGAAGAAGCAAGCACGCTCTTTTAAATTAAAGTCTACACCTGTCTAACAACAAGTCTGACTTCAACTAACAAGTCTTACAACTCTTGCTCTAACAAGTCTTCGCCCGTCTAAATACACCACGCTATCTGAAGTAAAGAGCGGGAGAAGACGGTAGCTGGCCACCATTGAGTTTCAATTATGTAAATTCAGTTCTTAAAAAAAGTGGTTTTCTTTATTTGTTTTTCTTAAATGGGAGGGAAAAAATGGGAGAGAGTGTATTGGAGATCATAACCAGAGTTCGTAATTTAACAACTTTCATAAGAAAGAGATTCGTAAAAACAATACATATGCAAACGTATATATGAACTGGTAAATGATGTTAGATAAGCAAATATAGCATAATGAATCTTCATTTTAAAGAAACCTCACATCAATATTCTTACAAATCAATAATTTATGCATGATGATAGCTAAAATAGTACTGGCAATAAAATTAAATTATTGAATTTCAAAATATTGCTTGTTAATTTTACAATCATTCAATATTTTTTATCAACTTCATTCACATCATTGAAATTCAATTTAGATGTCAGACAATTTGCACTTCAATTTTAAGTGAATTGTTCTATTCACCTTATACGAATTCGTAATAAAAGCCTATTTAAATAATATAAAATAATAACAAATATTTGTCTCTGACGAAAACAGACTATAGAGTATGTCATCATTAAATTTGACTTATGAAAAGTAAATGAAAAATAATCTGATAACACTATGTATTTCTCAGAAAATGTGAATTATAAAATTTTTTTTTCTATAAATGCAATTGCAATTTCATGAAGATTTTTTAGAAGATTATCTTTAATTTTACCTAACTGTAATACAATATTCAAAATGCTATAACATTTAAATTTGAACAACAATTACAGAATGCGATTTATTAACATAATGAATTTATCTAAAGTCTTTTAAATGTAGTTTAAATTGAGATGGCACTTTAAGTTTTTAGATAAGTAAAATATTTAAATTCCTCAATAATTAAAATATTTAAATATCAACGACAGAACTTGAATCTTGCAGACGAAAAATTTTCTGAAGCGAATGGAAAATTCAGAGGAGTTGTTCCAAAAATAATTTCCATATTTTACATTAAAAGGAATTCCATTAAAAAAAACTGAAATTATTCAAAAACATTTAAATTGTTCAGAGAAAGGTAATATTTTGAAAGTTTAAGATTATGTTACGTAGAATATTTCTTAAAATAATGCAGAAATGCTAATGATCCCACATACTTAGCAGTCTTACTTAAGCAAGATATTAATAGATAAATACTTATTCCAGTGCCTTTCTGTATGTTTTGCAGTTTTTTTTAATCGCGTGTGTTTAATGTTACCTTAAGTTACTGGGGAACATCCATAACAGTTAATTCTGGATTTCATAATTTTAATATCATGTGGAAGTTCAACTACTGAAAATAATTTAAGGGTAGCGAAAAAATACCGGATGTAAAATCATAGCAGATCAGTAACTACAAAAGGCAAGTGTAATACAAATTGAATACGTTAATACAATGAAAAAGTAAAAAGAGGAAAATAATCTTAAGCACTCGTTAATTACAAAATGTAATGAACATTACATACAAGTATTTTGATTTTATTTATTTATTTATTTATTTATTTATTTTTGTAAAAAGTACTTGATTCAGAAATCTACCACAAATAAAAGTAGAATTTTTTTGCAGGAAAAATGTTAAAAAATAAAACCTTAATTATACGTGACTTAATGAGTTTTCGATATTTAAAATATTTTATATATATAAAATATTTTCTTGATCATTAATCACAACAATTATTTTTAATGACATTCTAATGCGGATTCTCGATAAAAGTAACGTTTGAATGTGCGGTAATATTTTGAACTGATTATATTGTAAGCAAGAGTTTTAAACTAAATTCATTTAAATACAATGATATATTATAAAAATACATACTGAAAATTTATTTAATCTCAATAAAACTCTGTTTAATGATACGTTTCCAAAAAAAAATTATGTTCGTTAAAAAACAAAAAAAAGTAGATGGCAGTTGCGTAATTCAAAATAAAAATTTGAAATGTATTGTCAGTTTCGATTGATATTTCGTAACGAATCAACTTTTTATTTTTAATTCTAATATTTCTTGTACATAAAAATGTGATAATGTGTTGCAGCACAATATGGAATTTTTACCGTTATTGTATGCATAGTACCGTTATTTTATGGTTAATATGCTAACAATGAAATATAATGCTTCGTGATTGAAAAACGAAAATGTGTTTAAATATTTATTTTTCTTTTCATCCGACAAAAAGTTCCAAAAAATTTTGCAATGTTGTAATAATTTGAACGTCTATGATTTTAATATATCAACTTATCAATATATATACATATATTTATTATTTTTTTATTCCAATACTTATATTTAATTAATGAAGGTATAGTGAGGATCTAGATTAACATTATTTTAAATCATGAAACTGACTTCTCTTACCCTTAAAAATAAAAATAAAAATAAATAAATAATTTTGTTATGTTCCGCATTGGAATTTGGATCTTCTATGTAACATGCTCATTTCAGTAAAATACCTGCGTATTTTATTAATATAACATAGTTTGTCATGCATGGATGTAGTATTTTGTTGCATCGCGTAGGTGCCAGAACATGCCCAATATTGAGAACTTTAATTCAGCACCAATAATTATAATCACTTTTAAAATAATGCCAAATATTGAGATACATTATCCAATCAACATTGCAATACTGCGATACACGTACTACAATATAAAATACTATAGGAATCATTTAGAGAATCTTCGCTAAATATAATATTTCATTTTATTTCTTAGGCGTAATAAAAAAAAATAAGATAAAATATCTATTTTAACCTCTTGTAATGTAATATTGTGATGATATCGTGGTTATTAGAGACCTTTTTAAAATCAAGAAATGTAATTTAAATTTTTGGGTGTCACAATAAATTATATACAATAGGATGGCTATTTTTAAACATGTTTTTCTAGTTGTTTGCTATTAGAAGTTGATTAAAAAATGTAGACCAGGTTCAAAAGCTGCTGCGGAAGAGCATGAAGCTGTCATTTACCAAGGTACGACAGGAACGGAAGACTGACTTCAGGCCTCAATGTTTCTCGACACATTTGACCATTACTGGAAGAAGAAAGTTTTTCGGCTCCGTACTAGAGCCCTGCACGGGTCGGGTTCTACCCGACCCAAACCCGCAAATTCCATTTGAAGTCAATCCGCAACCCGACCCGAACCCGACAAAGAAAAATTTCTCGACCCGCAATGAAAGGACAATAAATTATGTTTTTTATGCTATAATGAAAAGTAATGTACAATTATATCTCTAATACCAATTTTATATTTTATATAGAAAAAAGGACAAATCAATATTCTTTAATATTCAAATATAGTGAAACCTCGCAATAGTTGACACCTCGAGATCGTTGAATAGAGTCCCGCAGCCAGGGACCGATTTAGAAATTTGGGGGCCCTGGGCACAGATGCGTATGGGGGCCCCCCTCGCACAGATTCTTTGAATAAAAAAAATATATCGAAAGCAGTACTTATTAAGATAACCACTATTGACTTTGATAATTTCTTTAAAATATTAATTAAAAAAATTAAATTTGATAATCATAAATTTACTTTTAAATAATTATTTGATAATTATGAATTTTTAATTGAACTTCATAATAAACTGTGTGGTGCTGATTACCTTTCTTTATGGAAGTCCATATATCTGGAATGATAAAGTATGCAACAACTAATAATAAATTTACCGCAGTACCAAGCTATAATTGTTTAAAATATTAGCATATCCTATTAATAAAATAACTTTTTCTTTCAAATACAAGCTTTGTACGAAAAAAAAAAAAAACTAAATTTACACAAGGAACTAGTAGAACCACACGGCTTTGTCCATGTTAACCATCAGGGCCTTACATGTAAAATAAATAAAAATGAAATAATATGGCGATCTCCAAAATGGAGTTCTGTACATTACTGCACATAAATTGTTAAAAGACAATCAGCAAAAAACGAAGTTACTTTGACATATCATAAACAATCTCTGACAAACAGATTTTTCCATTTTTTTAATTTTGTTTTTTGACAGTTAAAACTGTTTTGGCCAATATTTGAAAAATCTTTAGTAGCATTTGGGGGCCCCTGAAAATCGGGGGCCCTGGGCCCGTGCCTCGAATGCCCTGCCGTAAATCAGGCACTGCCCGCAGCTGGTCTAGTTGCTTTTATTTATGTTTCCGGGTCGGGGTGACTTATTTTCTTTCTGCGAGTCAGGTTCAACCTTGAATAATTCTTCCGGCTCATATATAGGTTTTAGCTTTTCCGATTGTTGGGATTTTCACAAAAAGTTTCAACAGAAGTATGAAAATAAATACGTATTTGAATGTGAATAAGTCAGGGGTCTTTAAACTGCTTTTTTAGTAGCAAACTACAACTACAACTACTTTATCAAAAATGTAATTAACTACAACAACAACTACTTGTTTTAAAAAGTAGCGACTACAAAATACTTTTCAAAAGTAGTCACTATTTCACTACTTTTAGATTTTGTCGAAAAATTCAATCTACACTCGATATTGAGGACAAGGAATTAGAATTTTGCACGGCTCGGTTTGTGTATCCGACCTGAACTTGAAAATTCTGCTTAAAGTCAATTCGAAACCGACCCGAACCCGAAAATAATTATAAAAGAATCTCACCTGAAACCGAAGGAACAAAAAATTAACTTCAATACAATTATGAAAAAGTAATCCACAATGAAGATACCCGGTATTAAAACATTAGATATAATAATGCATTAGTAGATTAAGCGTTAACCGCAAGAAAATTAATTTTTTTCGTGAGTTAGCAATTTGTTTTGTTTTATCAGCTAGTGTCAATGGCAAAAACTAATGACACTGCAACTGAGATTTATCGTTGACATTCGCAAATTGTTGCACAGAACACATTTTGTAAAAAAAAAAAACCGAATTCAGGACACATTTCAACTATGTTGGAAAGTTGTAAAAAGCGAATTATGATCAAGTGATTAGAAGAAGGGCGCTTTTTTTTCCTTTCCAAGTAGCGTAAAGTTTGAGAGTGTCCGTTATGGAGGTCTTATTGTATACATAATTTTAACCTGCAAAAATATTGTGTACCTATACATTCTTTTGGAAAAGCGGGTCAACCCGAACCCGCAATGCCTCACCCCGCAACCCAACCCGATCCCCACCCGTAACAAAAAAGTAGAAGTCAACCCGACCCGAACCCGAACCGCAACGAAAAAATATAGAGCCAAACCGACCCAATCCGAAGCGCGGGTCGGGTCGGGTGCGGGCCCTATACAGGATTCTAATCTGTACCTGTCTCCGTCCTGCGAACATCCTAGCTAGGGGATACGTTATACTACTGATTTTATATGGTGATTTGTGGATCTATTGGGAAGCTAACAGTAACACAGTACAGTGGAACTCCAGATATACGTTACCTGAGTTGTACGTTTCCCTCAGTTATACGTTACAACTCAGCGGTCCCAACCACTTGCCATTAAAAATTAGCTGAGTTATACGTTTTAAATTACACATTTACCTCAGTTATACGTTACGTTTTTGCGTCCCCGGATGATTTTTTTTTCCATTTATACATTTTGAAACCGGAAACACTGACGACGTGTCTGAGGAATCTGATTTTAAATATCTCACTCAAACTTCAGAGCTGCTCTTAAGGCTTTTGATGCAGTAAAGCGATTCGTCAGTAGTAAAAGCAGTAACGATAAGGCGGCTGCATTATTAGCAGAAATGCAAAACTTTGCTGTTCAGTGTCGTCGGCTCTGCTGAAAACAAACAGTCGAAGATTAGTGATTATTTCAACATGATTCCGTAAACTACTGAAATGTATTTTGATAAATTAATTTATATGCCAAGACAATTGCAACGATGTCTTTTAAGTACTCTATGTGTATTAAAAATAATTTTAATAAACCTTTTATGATAAAATAACTTCATGTGTACTTTTCTTATGTACTTTTTTCTACTCTGTGCCATTTCCGAAAATTATGTCATGAGTACAGTACTACTTAGGAAACTTCTGTTTACAATATAAAAGGCAACAAACTCCTCAGCAGATCAAAGTTTTCACGATATATTTAAAAAATTGTTCCGGCAGACCATTAATTGAGTTGCACGTTTTTCTGAGTTATACGTTTCGTTGTCCGGTCCCGGGCAAAACGTATAACTGGAGTTCCACTGTATTCTTATTCAGTCACAGGATAAACTAAAGGTAATTTTTTTGGCCGCTTCACTTTGGATATTTGGTGATACGTACAGGTACATGGCATCCACAACGAAGCTAACAGCAGTGCAGCATTCCCATGCGATTACCTGATCAACTTCAGATCACGATCCATGTACTTCGTTTCGGTATTTTGATGAGAATTGGTATCTTTTAAAATGGCTACTCGTTGGCAAAATGTTTAAATGTAAAATACTACAGTATACATTAACAATTTGAATGAATTAAACAAACTTTTTTTGATTGGTCCTAGAAGAATAGACAAAATATTATTATAGAAATATGCCAATTCCTATTAAAACGAAACAACACAAAACAAAAATGAATTGGCATCATTCTGAAAATGACACCCATTACCCTGTTTAAAACACATCATTTATGTTTCACATGGGAACGTGATACGTTTAAGCATCGGGGCAATATTAGATATGGACCTACATATTTTTATGGATAAAACATATTTCGGTATTTATAGATATAGTATTTTTTGCATCGCGCAGCGGCTATAACTTATTAAACTTTAATTGAGCGTCAATATTATTCACGTTTATTTGAAATAATGACAAATATTGAGATACATTTCCCAATACACTTTGCAAAACTGCGAAATCCGCATTACTATGTTAAATACCATAAGTATTATTTACAGAGTCACGGATTCCGTAATTACATACATTAAATATTCATGTAATAAAATGTATATAGTTAAACCGTTTACGTATTTTATTTCAAGTTAATATACATCTTTAGCTTTTGTTGCTGTTGGTTTCTGTCAAATGCTTTTCAGTTAATTAGTTTTTATGTAAATGTTAAACAACAAAAAAATTAACTTGATACTATTAATGATTCCTGTAACGTTAATATAATACCTTCTTCTACAAAGTAAATGTTTGCTAGAAATTAAATACAAGTGCGAATAACGGGATGCTGCATTTAAATATTTAAAATAGTGCTTGTAAATGAACCATCTTTTAATCTTTACAAAGCAATTAAGTCAAACTTTTTTTTTCGAAAGCCTCTTGTATTCCGGTATAACATATAAAAGTTCAGGGATTAATGAGGTTAAATAATGCTGTTAATGAGGGTAAATAAAAGAATATAAAAAGTTTTAATTCTCAAATTGAGTAACATAAAGATCAAAGCAGGAAAACTCAAGGAGAAATTCGGCAAAAGAAAAAAGCCTTGAACTAAAAAACAAAATTTAAATTCTTCAGGATTTCAAACATAAATAATTGACGTAAAATCTTTTACAGTGATTTCTTAAAACAGAGAAATACCACAATTTTTTAAAGTTTAAACTTCTTTAATATTTACTCCATTATTTTGTATTTTTTGTAAGAATTAAATTTTGTAATAAATATGAATAGTTATGAATCAAACTTACTACTGAAATACATCAAACAGATAACATATTCTTATATGATATTCTGTTACAAATTCTATTTTAATTTTACTCATGAAAGGATTTTCAACTTAGGAAATTACATTTCACATATACCAATCAAGTTAATTTATAAAAAAAAAGTGATGTATATATTCCATGTTCATTATACATATCACTAAAATATAGAACCTAAAATATACCTTTTTTATAAATTGAAAATTCTGTATGTCGTCATGCTCAGTGATATACTCTACAACCTTTGGTCATATACATTACAATTAAAGAAATTATTTGATATTTCTAAGGAATTCTTTGATCTTTATCTCAAATATTAATGAAAAGATTAAATATATGTTATGTACTACTAGTTATCAAAACAGAATGTGTGGTGAAGCAGCCTTATTCGACATTTTTAAACACAATTAAAACCTCCTTTAATCACACTTGAAAAGGTAATCTTTAAGACCACTCTCACAATATCCTCAAGTATAGCACCTTCTGGTTTAAAACAATCCACATTATACCGGTTAACTGGAAAACGCAATTTCTGCAAAAGTTGTCTTACACGATTTAATGCCAATATTTACAAACGAACATAAAATTGAGACAATACCGTCTGAAGTTAAACTTATTTCGATCTTTAATAAATCTTGTCATATTGTAACATAAGTTGGCGTCACTGAATTTTTTTTTTTATTTGCGAGGGTGTATTTTGCATTTTAAAATGATTTATTCTATCTCATGCGCATATTATCACGCTTTTATAAGTAGAAAATATCCCAGGCAGTATTTGAAATTTAAGTGTACTTTGTATGCTTATTTTAAAGTTTACTCTCAACTATAATCTACAAATGCAATTGTTTTTCTTTTAATAAGGTATTCTCAACAAAACTTGGTAAATTAAATATATAAAGGTTGTAGTCATCTTCTAAAATTGTAACTGCTCTTTGATAATTGCAGCCGTTTGGAGGAGAGCACTTCCAAACAAATTTGATATATTTTCGCCGATCATGACCCCCAGACCCCAAAACCACAATCCATTCAGATGTTGATTTACACTGCTGGCCAGTAAAATTGCAACGCCAGGAAGGAATGCAAATACCAGAATGACATTTATTGAAGAAATATATTACAATGGGAAGGACAAGTGATTACATTTTTAGAAAATTTGGATATATAGATTCTGAGAAAGCACTTCCCAGAGTAGCAACCCCTGGTCGCAATAACTGTATTTATTTGCCTAGGCATGGAGTCGAACAGAGATTGGATGTCATGTACGGGTACAACAGTCCATACGCCTTCAACACTATGCCACAGTTCATGAACCGTAGTGAATGGCGAGTGGTGTCGTGCCAGGCGCTCAGCAGCCATTGACCAGACATTTTCAATTGTTGAGAAATCAATAGAGCATGCTGGCCAGTGCAACAGTTGAAAATGTTCTGTATCAGGGAAGGTCAGGTACGGCCAACATGAATTCGTGCATTGTCCTGCTAAAACATAGAGTTGCGGAGGCATCAAAGATAGAGCAGAACCACGGACCGTAACACATCAGAAATGAAACGTCTGCTGTTAAAATTGCCGGCGATGCTAACAAGAGGTTACCGAGACGTGTATCCAATGGCACCTACTACCGTCACTCCAGGAGGTATGCCAGTATGACGATATCGAATGAAAGCTGGCAATGTGCGTTTTTCACGATGACACCAAACACGGATGCGTATATGAAAAAATGAATGGCGTCTCACGTCGTCTTTTCAAATGAACCCAGGCTCTGTATACAGCACCATGAAAGCCGCATCCGTGTTTGGTGGCATCCTTGAGAATGCTCATTCCAGCTTGAATTCGACATCATCATACAGGTCCATAACCAGCAGTGATGGTGTGGAATGCCAATGAATACACATTTCGATAACATCTTGTTCCCATTGTCGGAAATCTGAAGAGCAGCCGTTACATTTCTGAGGTTTTACTTCCCGTGGTTCTGTCCTATCTTCGAAGCCTCCGGAACTCTACCGTTTAGCAGTACTATGCACGACCGAATGATGCTCGTACAATCCTGACCTTCCTTGATACAAAATATGTCCCACTGTTGCCCTGGCTGGCACGTTCTCTTGATTTCTCACCAATTAAAATGTCCTGTCAATGTCTTCTGAGCGACTGGCCTGCCAACAATCGCCCGCCAATACGATTTATGAACTGTGGCATAGTGTTAAAGCTGCATGGAATGATGTATCCATACATGACATCCAATCTCTATTCGACTGCATGGCTAAGCAGATAAATGCTGTTATTGAGGCCAGGGGTGGCTGATCTGGGTAGCGTTTTCTCAGGATCTATACGTCCAGATTTTCTAAAAATGTAATTACTTGTCCTTCCCATTATAATGTTTTTGTCCAATAAATATCATTCTGTTATTTGCAGTCCTTCCTGGTGTTGCAATTTTAATGGCCAGCAGTGTATATATGTCTGACATTTGTCATCCTGTAACTCCATTATTTATGAACCAATTTGTGTGTGACTGAGTATGTGTATAGGACATACCAAGGTCTCGCCCGAGTTCGTTCACCAGCCTCATCCGCCATCTTGTTTCAAAATGGCGCCCAGTAACAAAATTTAAATGTTTAAAAAATTCAAAAAGATGTACAAAAAATATATATTGAAAAATCGTTTCCGTTAAGTGTTAGAATGTGATACAAGGATTCTGGAACGCTTTTTGTTTTGGCTATATCTTTAAAAAATGGCTGAGATATGTTACTTTGAAATTCTTGGGTGGCTGATATTTTGAAACAATATTATATATGTCATGCTGTAACTCTCGTATTTATGCACCGATATGAATGTGTCTGACCATGTGTACAGAACATACCAAGGTCTTGAAAGAGTTCGTTGGCCTGCTTCATCCGCCATCTTGTTTCAAAATGGCGGTCAGTTAAAATTTTTAGAATTCTTAAAAATTCAAAATGGTGTACAAAAAATTATAAACTGAAAAAAATGTTTCCGTTAAGTCAGGGATGGCCAACACGCGGCACGCGTGCCACAGTGTGGCACGGCGGAGTTTTAACAGTGGCACGCGAAGACTTATTGATTTTTTTAAATTAAAAATAATAGGCAGAAATCCAGATAGAAATGTCCTTTATTAACTGTCCAAAGTTAATCTTCGCAATAAACTTAAAAGAAGTCACTACATTAATCTAATAAGCGCCTGAAATCACCAATAAAAAAACATTAACTGCTCTGCAGTGAATTTAATCTAAAAATATATAGGCACTTTACTCCACAAATCCCCCTTTTCGTCTGAATTCACGGTATTTCTTTTCCCGCACTCTTGATCAGCAAACGGCAAACGGAAGAATGAATTCTTCCTCATGCAGAAATTGGCATCAGTACTTCAGCGGGATGCTAGTAGAACTGCCAAGCAAAGTGTTAAGTTTTTTTTTAATTGTTTTTAAATTCTAGCCTCGGGCATAGTTGTTTTAAAACTTTTTATTTTTTCATTATGTCTATGAGTAAATCTTCGACATCGAAAAGAAAATATGAAGACGATATTGCAATTCGTGATTTTAGAACTGTCTGGGAAGAATAATTTTTGTTTACGAATCAAAATACTTCCAAGCCTGTTTGTTTGATATGTGGAACTTGTGTAGCAGTGCCGAAAAAATTTAATCTGAAGCGGCATTTCACACAACTACATAGTGATTTTAATAGTAAATATCCTGTCGGATCACACTTGCGATTGGAATTTATCAACAAAAAAAGGAAAATTTTAGCCGACCAACAACCATTGTTCAAGAAGAGAAATGACGAAATGGAAAGTACGGTGAGGGCTTCTTATGAACTTTCTCTGTTGTTAGCCCGCAAGAAAAAAAAACTATTATGACGGAGAGGAGATAATAAAAAATAGCCTTATAATATTTGCCCAAAATGTCGGCGATAAAAAGCTCAAAAATATGGTTGATAACATAGCCTTGTCTAGAAATACCGTCATGCGTCGTATAGATGACATGGTCCAGGATGTTGCTACACAGATTGTCTCTGGACTGCGATATTGCAAATACTTTTCATTAACATTGGATGAAAGCTGCGACATCACAGACAGTGCGCAGTTAAGCATATTTGTGCGTTACGCGAACGATAATTTTGATACTGTGGAAGAACTTCTTGATTTGCGCCAATTAGTTTTTACTACAGGTGCGGAAATTTGTAAAGAACTTAAAAATGTAATTGATGTTAACAAAGTAGAGTGGACAAAATTAGATAGTGTTTGCACAGATGGAGCACGTTGCATGACTGACAGGATAAAAGGTTTTGTTACATTGCTTGAAAATTATTTGGCAAGAAATGTTTTTAAGTATCACTGTATTATTCATCAAGAAGCTCTTTGTGCCAAGGACTTAAACCTGTCTTCTGTTGTCGACCCTGTAGTGCGCTGTATCAACAAAATACGAGCTCGAGCTCTAAATAGACGACGATTTCGTGAGCTTTTCCCGGAAGAAACGGAAGAGGAAGGCGAGTTATTCCTTCACTGTAGTGTTCGCTGGCTCTCCAAAGGAAGTGCACTCACGAGATTTTGGAAGTTGAAGGAGTGCGTTTTAAAATATCTGGATGAAAACAATGAATTACCCAGTGAGTGCTTGCTACTCAAGAATGCAGATTTGCTATGGGATTTAGCTTTTCTTACTGATATTATGGAACATTTAAATAATTTAAATTTAAGGTTACAGGGAAAAGATTGTATTTTTCCTACTCTAGTTGGTCATATATCTTCTTTTGTAAACAAACTTTCGCTTTTTCATCTCGATTTTGGAGAAAAAAGATTAACACATTTCACATTAATGAAAGAACTAGCTACTAAAGTCAATAATTCTCCGAACTATGAGAGGTTTAAAAATTTAATATATTTTTTGCAGGATTCATTCAGTGCTAGGTTTGAGGATTTTCAAGCTGATAAAAAAAAATGTGGATCTATTCACAAATCCCTTTTCAATTTCTCTGCAAGAAATTAATTATTACCCACCTGAAATCCAAATCGAAATTATTGACCTACAGAACCATGCTATACTGAAAAGCAAATATAAGGAACTTATTTCAGTTGCAAGTGATCCAAATTATATTGAATATTGGACATTTGTACCGGCAAGTAATTTTCCAAATTTACATGATTTGGCTGTCAGATATTGCTGTAGGTTTGGATCAACATATGTTTGTGAACAAATCTTTTCTATTATGAACATAATAAAATCAAAATATCGTTCAAGATTAACTGATATGCACCTAAAAAACCTAATTTTGTTATCGTCTTCAAAAATTAATCCTAATATAGATGACTTAGTAAAAAAGCTAAAAATTCAAAAGCCACATTAAGTAAGTACATGACTATTTGTTTAATAATTATTTAGAATTAAATATTTCAAGTTATTCATTTTTATTTAATACATAATCTGGCAGAACCTTTAAAAATGTTTATTAACAATAAAAACCTAAGTTTATATTTTTGTTTTATTTATATTATTTTTTAAATCTCCATTACTCAGACTTACAGGGAAAAAATGTGGTATTGGCGTAAAAATCACATAATCAGCTTATAAATAACATGATATCGCCTTTTGATATTTTAAGTATGTTGGAAAAATTGGAAGTGGCACACATATTTTTTTTTCTTCAGATAGTGGCACTCTTCCCAAACAGGTTGGCCACCCCTGCGTTAAGTGATAGATCGTAATACAAGGATTCCAGAACATTTTTTGTTTTGGCTTTACCTTTTGAAGGGCTGAGATATGATAGGTTGAAATTCTAGGGTGGCTGACATTCTGAAACAATCTGATTTTTGTTATGTTGAAATTTGCATTCAAATTCAGTATTAACGAAAACCAGGATTGAATCTTCTAATGATCGGGCTCCAAGCATTTTAGCTTCGGGAATTTGAGTAACATGAGTTGAATTTTCCAAAACTTGGACTATGAACGCCACCTTTTCCTCCCTGTAAAGGACGGAAGGACTTTTTCCTCTCACATTTAACAACCAAAGAAGGACAAAAATGTAGCAAATATGATATATATATTTAGAAAACTTGCAGAATGAAAATTCACGTTATAAAAATTTAGAAAAAAGTTGTTAACACTATGTGTAAATTAATAAAATAAAATGAATAACTGAAAGAAAAAGAGTGAAATATGTTAAATTAGAAAATAGTGTTAAAGGCATAATAAAAAAATTGGAAAATATTTGCTATGACCAACATTCTAGTTTCTCATTCTTTAGAACATATTTTCAGAAATTAAAAATAAATATAAATGCATTTATAATATATATTTACGGTATTATTTTACGTACAGTTTCGAGAAAACTGTTTGTAACTTTTAAGGTTTCAAGAATAAAAGGAAACCGTTTTATTGTGATACGACTATGAAACATATAAAGGTCGTAAACAAACATGTTCTCCTAAGGTTTAAAGAAAATTATCCACAAAGGATATTAGTTTGTTTTATTCTTTAAACAGATATTTGGATAGAAAAAAACGGTGTTTGCAAAAATATTTATAATAAATATGAAGTACAATTATTTGAATGTTTGCATAAGGAAATTTAATACGGATATAAGTTACACATTTCTTTATTTTCATGCTTGCAATTTATCCTTTTCAAACATAATTTATTTCCATATTTTTATTGCTTTGTGACGTATTTTATGTTTCGAGATATCGTACAATTGATTTTATTTTGTATTACGTCCCATTTTGAACTGTCTATACCGGTAAAATATTCTAAAATTATTTTATTTCTTTTGTGTAAGCAAGAATAATTATTTTTTTTAGATTTTTTTAAAGTATTGTAAAAGGGAAATGTTAATAATTAGTTATATAGTCCGTCCCAAATGTTTAAGCAGTCTGGAAATCTAGCTAAAAAAACTTTGAAGAAGAAAATACATGAAGCCAATTTACAATAAATACTTGATATTTAATCAAAATCGAATCAAATAAGTAATGTTTGTTGGTTAAAATAAAAAATACATTAATTTTTATTTAATTTACTTTATTTCTTGAAGAAACACTATTTCAAAAGTTTAAGCACTTCATGCAATTTTTTTAGAAACACAGGACTGGACAATTGTAATGCCGTTGTATGACGTCGCATTCCAGTTTTATAAAAGTATAAAAGTGGAGAAATCATTTCCACTAATTTTAAAAATGTCAAAGGATAAAGAATTCACAAAAAGGGAAATTTTAAAAGTTTTTAAATTGAAATCGCAAAATAAAAGTGTTTCTGAAATTGTTAAAAATTTTAAATCGATCAAAGCAAAATATATATAAAGTGCTGTCTAGAAATGATCATTTTAATGATGTGGAAGACCACGTATGACGACTGTTCAGATGGATCGGAGAATATGGAGATTGGTGTCCAAAATTTGTCCATACTGCAAATTAAATATAATCTCGGTGTACAGGTCGTTTTAATGTCTGTAAATAAGTAATGTGAAATAAATGCTATATGTTTAGATATGGCATTATAATAAATGACTTAAAAAGTCTATATAATATTAATTACGGTGTCGCGTCAATTCATCTCGCACAATTCATCGCGGAACAATTCATCGCGCACAATTCGTCGCAGCGTCAATTCATTGCGGCGACAATTCGTCGCGAGCTCAATTAATCGCGTCTCTATTCGTCGCGACGTCAATTTGTCGCAGTGAAAACGCACAATTCATCGCGGAACAATTCATCGCGCACAATTCATCGCAGCGTCAATTCGTCGCAGTGAAAACGCACAATTCATCGCGGAACAATTCATCGCGCACAATTCGTCGCGGGCAAAATTCGTCGCGACGAAAATGTCTTTGAAGGCTATTATGATAAAAATAAGGATAATTTAGTAAAATTATTTAATGATAATTTGTTTTTTAGATATACAGAAGTATAACTAACATTTTAAAGGCGATTTCAAGAACCAGCATGGTGTCGCGTCAATTCATCTCGCACAATTCATCGCGGAACAATTCATAGCGCACAATTCGTCGCAGCGTCAATTCGTCGCAGCTTCAATTCATCGCGGCTACAATTCGTCGCAGCGTCAATTCGTCGCGAGCTCAATTCGTCGCGGCTCAATTCGTCGCGACGTCAATTCGTCGCAGCGAAAACGCACAATTCGTCGCAGCGACAATCCATCGCGGGCTCAGTTCGTCGCGAGCTCAATTCGTCGTGGGCTCAATTCGTCGCAGCGAAAATGCCTTTGAAGGCTATTATGATAAAAATAAGGATAATTTAGAAAAATTATTTAATGATACTTTGTTTTTTAGATATACATAATTATAACTAACATTTTAAAGCCGATTTCGGAGGAATTTTTTTATAAGTGATTTTTTGGGGAATTTCCTTATTGTGAACATGAAAGTTTAATGAATAAGAGCAAGTCATTTCTTATTTAAATTACAGATAGAATAAATATTGCTTTAGCTAACCGAAAAAATGGCGAAGGATTTATGATAAAGTCACACAGATCATGAAAAAATGACGAATACAAATGCTAGAAATTTTTTAAAAAAAATTATTAGTTGACATATATGTACACAGGGTACAACCCCCCCTCCCTTATATTTGAAAGAATTAGGAAGTAAAAAAAGTATTGAGAGATGTAAACATAAAATACTTTTTGTGATTGTGATTGAACTGATTGCTGCATGAATGCAATTTCATTAAGTAGTATTTTGGTTTTATAAGTTTTTTCATTTATTTCATCTATACTAATAAAAGGAAAGTGTTTGTTTGTCTGAGTTCTGTGTACGTGTGACAAGCGAAATCTATCGCAAGTAGAAGTCTGAAAATTCGGGTGTGGATAGTCCAAGGCAGGTCCTACAGACCTGAAGCTCAGATTTTTAATATTTTAAGAACCGGGGCCCCTAAGGCCCTTTTAAGTTTTTTGCATCTAAATTGTTAATAACTTGCCCCATTTTCATCTGATCTCTCTTCTTTTTGTAGGCCTTTCTTCATTAAATTCCCCGCCCATTTCTGCATTTCAGTTGGGACCCTGGCCCCCTGGGGCCTGATGCGGTGTTGACTTGAACGTTTTGTGCGCCATGCATTTTCACCCTCTCAATGCGTAACTTTTAAGTTGAGTCTTCGACTCCTTTCCCCGGGCCAACACCTTCATATTTTTACTGTGGCACTAGGGCCCTTTTTTAGCATTTCTTTCAAATTTTATTCTAATGATTAATTTATACCCTATGCTTAATTTCGACTAATTGAAGATCTAAAGAGCTACGTACTAGGATCTTTTAAGATATTTTCCTCTTAAGTCCTTACTCAAAACTATCATTTGGCCATTTTTGGGACCTCTAATATATCTCCCTTAAAAATCGACCGATCACTAGTTTTTTTAATTTTTTTTTAATGATAACTTTTTTGGACTTCCAGCTACTATATGAACGACAAAAAAATTTCTCGGACAAGTCCAGGCACCTTAAAATGGGTACCGTAAAATGTTTGTGCACTAAGTTATTAATAATTTGCCCCATTTTTCTCAGATCTCCTTCGTTTTTGGTGCCTTCTCTCCATTAGGCTTTTCTCCCATTTCTATGTTCCAGTTAAGACCCGGGCCTCCGTGGGACTCGGTATAGGGGCACCGTTGAAGTTTTTGTTCCCTAATAACTTGCTCCTTTAAATCCGATTTTTTTTCGTTTTTGTTGCCTTTTCTCCATTTAGTTATTCCTACATTTCTACATTCCATTTAGGACCCTGGGGCCCGACTCGAAGGTCCTTGAACTTTTTGTGTGCTATGCATTTTTCACCCCCATAATTCTGTCACCCTCTTAATAAGCGACTTTAAAGTTTAGCATTGGATTACTCTCTCCGGGTCACCACGCTTATATTTTTATTGGGCCTTTAGGGCCCTTTTTTAAGCATTTCTTTAAATTTTGTTCTAATGATTAATTTATACCCTATGTTTAATTCCGACTAATTGAAGTTCTAAAGCGCTAACTACCAGGATCATTTAATATGTTTTCATCTTAGCTCAAAACTATCAGTTAGCCCCCTTTGTTAGCTTCCCTTAAAAATCGGCCCATTCACTAGCTTTTTTTTGTCTGACAACTACTTAGGACTTCCAACTACTACTTGAACGACAAAAAATATCTCGGACCTCAGCTACCACCAATTTTGATTATTAATTCCCTTCTTGGGCCCCTCTATGCAGCTTCTTTTAAAAGAGTCATAGAAGCTTGAGTTCTGTTTATGGTTATTATCACGGGCACGGAAAACACCGAGTAGGTCACCTAGTTAGAAAGTAAACCATAATTTTATTATATTTTAAAAATTTTCATCCGCTAATGCTGCTTGTTGCATTCAGTAAATGTTTCCAATTTATGACTTTTTACTTTCTTCTATAGAAGAAAGTATTGTAATCGAAATTTTTTTCGACTTCCGGTTTTCGACGGATTTACACGTTTTAGGGGTCAGAGATTCCGAAAAAGATGTTTTTACAAATTTTCTGTCTGTCTGTCTGTCCGTCCGTCCGTCTGTCTGTCCTCATTGTATCATCGAAAAGTGTATGAAGTTATGCTTAAAACTGAACCAATGATTTTTTTCTGTGATTTTGGCTATGGCCAGCAGGTGTTACTTGAAGTTGTGCCTATTTCGACGGAAGAGGACGCTGTGATTGGCGATTTTTGTTCCATTTTTACTATTGTATCATCGAAAATTTTATGGAGTTATGCAGATAATTGAACTAATTTTTTTGTATATGTTTTTGACCATAGCCTGCAGGTCTCAGTTGAATTTGGAGATATTGCGTCTGGAGGAAACGCTGTGATAGCCATTTAAAGATTACAATTTCAAAAAGTTGTAAAAATAAAATTAGAAATCCTAAAAACTTTTTCCGTTAAATATTCTGTCTTGATCCAAGGATTCTAGAGCATTTTTTAATTTGCCTCTATCTTAAAAAATGGCTGAGGTATAGCAGTTTGAAATTACAGGGTTGCTGACATTTTGAAACGATACAGTAATATTCCTCCTTAAACTGGTTTAATTTATTAGTTTCAGTAACATGGTTTCGCCATTTTTTTCTCATTGTTGTAACCATCGTTTCAACACTTACATGCTTAACACTATATATTTATATTCCCCAACGTCAAATTCCCGCCAAGCGTGGCGAAAATTGGTGAAATATCGCCAAACTTTGCAACAAAACTACGTTGTTATATATAAAGCCAACTTGGCTATGTCTGTTTAATTTAGCGATATTCGCATTCAAATTCAATATTGACGAGAACTGGGAATGACTCTTCGGGTTCGCGCATTTTAGCTTCGTGTATTTTCATTAGAATTTGCTAAAATATCAAAACCAATCAATAGGGAGGCTATCTGTTCTTGCCGGTACAGACCAAGAAGGACTTTTCGTAGTTTAGTATAATACATCGGCTGCTCGCATCCAGGTAACCCGACGATTCGCAAGCAGCTGACGTACAGCAGAATGACGAAAAATATTGATTTTTTTTGGCGGTGTGATGGCAAATTTTGAAGCATTAACATGTATGAGATAGAAGAAAGTTTTGAGGTTGGCATATCCAACTAGTTTTTTTTTTTCTTTTTTTTTTTTTTTTTTTTTTTTTTTTTTTTATGAGCGAAGGGTACCTTATATATTTCAACTGCAATGGATTTATTTTAAACTCATATTAAGATGGTTCTCAGCTGACCTGCTGAATAATGTGAAACTATCTGACGCGTTTTCTGACTAATTTTTAAACGCAAAGGCATAAAATTGGCCGGCCTGATTGTTAAAGGGATTTGGAATCGAAATGAATTTTCCATATTTTTTCAATTACGTATCGAGTTATAATTGATTCGTGTCACATGGCAACATGTTTATCTCATTCTTCGTGCTGCGGCTTTGGAAATTTAGTTCAAAACGCCAACTTTGTCAGTATTTTCTGAAAGATCTTCTGCTTGCATTAAAAACTGGAAAATGTATTTGGATTGCGAACTTTCTGAATAAGAACACGAGCCAATTCCATGTGTTTCCGAAGAAAAATGAATTAAAAATTATGTCATAAAGTAGCCAGTTTAGAATTGAGAACAGCCGTTAGATAACTTTCCCTACTGGTTTGTGGGAAGAATCTTCCTCTGCTCTCTCCTAGCCTCGTTGTAACATGGACATGGACTTAAAATTTTCAAAATATTATTGAATTTTTTCGTTGTTGAAGATACGTACTTTTCACACTACATACCACTTCTTCCTAGTGAAAATTTTGCATGCAAGCATGCAAATGGTAATATTACGAATCAATCTTATCTACAGATTTAAGACTCACGTCATTTTTTCATGCTCTGGGTTATTTTATCCTAAATCTTAAGCCATTTTTTCGGTAATCTAAAGCAATATTTATTCGATCTCTAATTTAAATAAGAAATGAGTTGTTCTAATTCCTGTAATTTTTTTTTCCTGAAAAGTTTGCCTGTAAATTTTTAGTTACAATTCTCTAAATCTAAAAAACAAATTATCATTAAGTAATTTTACTGAATTATCTTTATTTTTATCGTAATAGCCTTCAAAAATGTTTTCGCTGCGACGAATTGACGCCGCGACGAATTGATGCCACGATGAATTGACGCTGCGACGAATTGTGCGCGATGAATTGTGCGTTTTCGCTGCGACGAATTGAGCCGCGACGAATTGTCGCCGCGATGAATTGACGCTGCGACGAATTGACGCTGCGACGAATTGTGCGCGATGAATTGTTCCCCGATGAATTGTGCGCGACGAATTGACGCAGACCATTAATTACCAATACACATTTCAAATCTAGAATATTACAGCTTTTTAATTAGGTAATATTTTCTAAAAAGGTTGTTACTGATCTCAGTAACGGTTATTATGTGAATGAATATAAGTTTTTTCATAAATAAATTAATATTTTACTTTTTGTAAATACTTTAACAAAGTCTCCCTTTTTTTTCTTGTTTTTCTTCTTATTTATTTTTTTTATTTAAAAGCTTACTTTTATTATTCTAACTGTGACATAACAAAAAATTAGTAAAATACATGATATTTAATATAGAATATATTCATTTGTGTGTATTTATATACATATATTCTTTATTTTTACTTTACGGATATTGAATAGGTGTTCAAGGAAATTTTAGCATAAAATATTTTAAACAAACTAATATTATTATATCGCAAGTGATATTATACATTTGTGCAAACAGTACTAAATTCCTTAAACTATATATATCGCTCGTTTAAATCACTATTAGAAATATCAATTCATTTAATATTCTAGTGAAATTTGGAATTTATTAAAGAAGAAAAGACAAACATTATTTTATTATTAATATGTTAAGGAAGAAGTGTTGATTTTAATGATTAAGTTATCAACAAAGGAATATTCGTTATTAAGAACTTCAAACATATAAAATGATAAAATGAAATAAAATAATAATAAAATGTTAAGGAATTTATATAACATGAATTCCTTAGTTACTATTTCTAAATTTCAACATTTTTATCAATGTTAAGAGGAATACTGGAATAATTTTTATGAACACCCAAATATGTGTTTATAGACAGTCCTAAGGTCTACGATCTGAGCGGAAAAATATTTATTGCTGAGTTGTTAAATGTGAGACTTCATGGAATATTAAAATTATTCTATAAAAGTAGGTGAAACTTGAGTACAATTACATAAGTAGCGTACGTGTAACAAAGTAATCAAAAGACAAAATTACGCGAGATTCTGGGAAAATTATATGGTATGAATTAAGGCAGTAAAAATTTTTTCAAGTTAAATGTCGCTGAAAGTTTTATACATCATAGAAAATAAAACTTGGTGCTGAGAGCAACTGCATATCTATCATCGTTCCTAGTTCCTTTTTCTTGCAATAGTTTACAGACATTTTTGACCGCTTAACTTACTTCTCAAATTTAACTTAGGGAGCCCGTCTGTCGGATCATATTTCTTCATTCCTTGCCCCCTGTAGTTTCCACCACCTACTGATGCCACTCACTGCCCAGTGTCGAAAATCTGTTTTCCGGCAGTGATGGACCACTCCTATCAGCTGCGGCTGAACACTGTAACTTTTTTTTAAGACCTTAATAAAGGGATCGGGATGGATACTATGCTCTACAGACTTGGTTTCCTTGTCTGAGCAGTCCCTCTTAGGCAATCAAATCAATCAAATAGTTTACAGAATTGCATATCTAATTTCATACATGATCCTCATTTACACAGAGAAAATTTAAATACTCATCAAAATAAAAATATGCAAATATGTATTTAGCTGCGAATATCTTGTTCCAGAAAAATAAAAATAAATTCTATTTTAGCATATTTTACTACAGACATCTTGTGAAAATTATTAATTTTTAAATTTTAATTTCAGAAGTTTTCTAATATATTAATCTCACTTCCTGACTTTTGTGAAAACGTTTGCAATTCACATTCCCTACTGTTCTCCAAATTAAAAAAAAACAAACACTCGATATACATTCATACCATTTAATATCATGACAGCCGATGAAGGAATCCTTCTTAAAAATTTAAATATGAAGTTCATTAATTAAGTTATATACAAATTTTTGTAATTTGTTATATACAAACATATTTATATTTTTTGGAGAGCTAGGTACACTTTTACTATTATTTATGAACATCAATACTTCCATAGAACCACACATATTACTTATTAAAACCAAACCAATGTTTACTCGGTTGCACTACTGGAATCCTATTCATAACAGAAGACACGACTGACTATTTCCTTCTCTCTTCACTTCAATTCACTTCAGATTGGAGAGTTGGTCTCTTCACTTCAATTTACTAAAGTTAGAAAAATATTGGAAGGAGGTTGGTTTCATGACATACATATAATTATTTTATTCATAGCTACAGAAAAACGAATAGCTTTCGCCCATGACAGACAAATTCATAAAAAAAAAAAATTCAATAACAGCAAATCATCCTTCTACTTTTTTATTATTAATGACGACGTCAATATCTCTTTCTACAAAAACTTAAAGTTTTCTTAAAATAAAGCTTCAGATACATTTTTTAATCCTTGACAATAAATACGCTCAACTATTATTATAGTGTAGAAGAAAATTTATATTAATTGAAAGTATTACTATCTATGAAGCTATTGAAGAGGCATTTTTTTCTTATATATTTTATCTCGCAACTCTTCTTCAATATTTCAAGAATTTTGCTTCGAGATGAGAGTAAGTAAGCATTTAGTTTATATTGATACTCATTTTATTTTAAATAACATTATAAATCCTGTCCGCTTGGTACAAATTACTAAAAAATCGAAAAAAAGTAGTAAATATAATGTGAAATAAGAAAAAAAGTCATTCTTCAAGCATAGTTTATTAAACACTATACCACACTTGCAGAATAGTATAACAAAACTTTTCCGCCTAATAAGGTGAAAGATGATATCCATGTAAGCAATGTAGAAAGTGCATAATACATTTGAGAATTCCATTTTAGCAATTACCATCTAAGGTCGGAAAAAATATGCGAATTATTTTGTGCAGCCTTCTGTATGATACGTACATATTTTTTTTTTATATATCTCAGATAATATGCTTAAATTTTGTTAAGTTAGGAAAGACACTCCCACATAAGTTAAAATTATCCATTTCCATCAATAAGCGGAAATGTACTCGAATTCTTTTGTGCAGTCCTCTATATGATCTATAGAATTTATACACTGCAAGTATTTTGCAAAACATTAGTTAAATTTAAAAATACTTACATCGACTGAAGACGCATTTCCAGCAATTACCGTTGATGTAGATTACAGTACTTTAACCGAATTATTTTGTATGCCAATGTAAATAAACGACAAATGTTATGCCCAGATATTCTACAGTAAGCATTATGTATTCATATCAATGATGTAGATCCAATGCAACAAGTTTGAAATAATCTAGCATCCTCAAAATTCATTGCATATGTTGGAAATAGTTTACCATCATTAAAATGCATTGCAAATAATTTCTCTTTATAAACCATAATGTTACGGAATTCTCTTGAGTGTCCCTGTAAACGATTCATAAATGCTACATACATGACTTTCAATATCGAACATGCCATGCTAAACCCCAATAACATATGTCAATTACACGTGATGCCGAGTATATATGTACCCGCACGGACGGCCAGACCGCCAGCCAAACAAACAGAATTGGTAAAAACATTTGTATAAATTTGCACATTTTGTACGCTTCTCTACGAAGCGTTAAAAAGAAGCAGATATATCTGAAGTAAGAAGCAGCGAATATCTACCGGACTTTAAAAAATCTATTCTCACTACTTTGAAAATATCTGTATTTAATGGAACGAGAATACCTAAATCCGTTCAAAATAACCCCCGAATATCGAAAATATAATAAAAGTATTTTCAACTATTCATTCTTGTTTTTCACGCATGCAGTGAAACAATGTTCAAAAACTTTGATTCATACTTTAATGCTTATTTTTCCTACAGTATTCTGGTAGTGTTTTGGATTACTATGGAAAACAGAAATTTCATTCCATTGAAACAAACGCTCTTCAAAAATATACGAGATTTTAGAAAATATCAAAAGATACGGATACTTAGAAATAAAAGTGTAATGCGGTATGTTTGGTATTTCTCAATTTTCATCATGCGGAATGTTCGATCAACGTCTGAAAAGGAGGATTTAAAGGAAAATATTTGGAAATCCGTGTGTGTAAAATATACAAAAATAATGGTATTACACAAAGAGAAATATCTATGTAATGATATAAAGCAGTGTTTAGAGAAATGTTTAGCCCTGATGTATTAAACGTGCTTTCCATATTCTTTTTTAACACTTTCCAACCTAGTTGAAAAGAGTTTATGACTTCGGTTTGTCTGGCCGTCGGCCGTCTGTCCGTGCTCTAACTCCCGTAAATATGTTCGGATTGCTCTGCAATTTTTATATGTTATAGTCGTTATCTATAGCATGTTCCCTATTTCAACGGAAGTGTGTAGCACTTATAGTTTTTTTACAGGGGCACTCAAAAGAATTCCATTACATTGCGGTCTATGGGGGAAAATCATTTGCGGTTTATTTAAATAATGTTTCACTATTTTAAACGCATTGAAATTTATATATATCACTAAGGTGCATTAGAAGAAGCTTAACATGGAATAGGGTGTGCATAGCACTTATACTTACTGTACAGGGACAGTCAAAAGAATTCCGTTACATTACGTCTATGGAGAAAAATCGTCTGCGGTTTATTTAAATAAAGTTTCCCTATTTAAAACGCATTGAAATTTATATGAGGTGCATTACAAGAGGCTTACTACAGAATATCGTGTGTATAGCAGTTATCGTTCATTTACAGGGACACCCTAAAGAATTCTCTACTGTCTGTTAACAATAATTCCCCGAAGTGCGTTTTAAGTTACTGAAAGCGATTTTAATTTTAACTCGCTTTTTGTCTATTACGTGGTGTGTATAAATTCTGTAGATCCTATACAGGGAAGCACAAAAGTTCGCGAACACATTTCCGTATTATTTAACTCCAGACGGAGAATTTTAGACTGTGCTACGCGTTTCCTAACTGAACTAAAATTTATTATCCTATGTAGTATATATACAAATCTATAGATCCTATACAGGGCTGAATAAAAGTATTCGGATTACTTAGATGTTATCTTTTAGCTTATTAAACGGTATGATTTGTAAAATTATTTTGGAAGCGTTGGAAAGTGTTACATAATCTATGCTTGAAGCATGATTTTTTGTTCTTGTTCTGTTTGAAAACGACGCTGCAATTTTATGAAACATGCAAGTTGTATAAAATACCTTATTCGAAATCACTTATTTCTCACGTAAAAAATAAATAAATAAATAAATAAATAAATAAATAAAAATAAAATAAAATAAAAAATGTTTTTATTCAGTGAGAAGGATTTATAAAATTTGGAAAAATCTTTAATATTGCCCATGGAAAAGAAAAAAAATCTGGTAATGCATTTAAAAACTACTTTCATTTGTTCAAAAATGATATTTTTCATAGTATATATGTAAGAATTTCAGTGCAATTCTCAATTTTGTATCCATATGTTAATCGTTTAATTTAAAATCTCTTTCAGTTTTAGAGTATTCTTTAAGAAATAATTTATTAAAATTGAAAAACATTTCTTTCCCAATATTTTATTGAAAAATTAAATAAAAAACTGAACTTTTTATGTAAGTATATAAATATATGCCTACTTATATTCATTTCTAATTTATGGTGTTGCTAATTTAATAAATATATTTATTGTTCCAAAAGGAAAGAACTTATAAAACTTCATTTATTAACTTGTTAATTTTTACTTTTACTTAAATAATTAATTTAGTTTATAAATTTGAAACAAATCTCACAGCATAATAATAATAATAATAATAAACATAATTTAGGGAGTTTTTGGCATACAGATCTATTTATATTTTATTTAGGTATATAAAATTCCCACTTCCAGTTTGAAAGATTTACTTGGAAAATATAATTCTAATATTTCAATTTTAAACAACTTTCTTAATATTCCCTGACTAATATAAATATTAGCTTTTTGTACTTTATGTAATTTAGTGCATATCCTTAAAACTTATATATTTTTGTTAAAAATGTTCATGCATGTTTTTTTTTTTTCCTCTGATTTTTTAAATGGATAAAAGAGAAGAATTTTGAAACTTAAATTTAAGCCGAAATATATTTGAACTCCCTTTGTCTCGATATCATGATATCTTAATGTTACTATGCAATTATATTTGATAATAGAACTGCCAGTAAACAAGCGTGCCAATTCAATATATATATATATATATATACAGTATATATACACATATCGTCACAAAAAATATGATGTCTCGATTATAGATATAAATCAAGCCTACTATTTACTTACAGGAATACTTACAACATTAATACATAAAACTTCTAGAAAATCGATACAATATTACTAAAACCTATGAAATCTAGATAAAAGGAGGCGAAGCGATTAAGCTTTCGCTTTATTCAGGCATAAACGACTGATTGGTACCTCATTAGCACATAACCGCTCAACCTGTTAGATGATGTTTTCGAAATAAATTCTTCAACTTCCCTTTCTTCTTTTATTCTTATGAAAGTTATCCATGATTACATAATAGCGCCTTTAAAACGAAAGATCCAGAAAAAATACGTATAATTGCATTAAAATCACATATTACTTATAAACGCCCATTTGAAGTTGATCCACAGTTTGATACGGTAAAATCTTTTAGGTTAATTTCTTTAGAGATCGACCTATTGGCAATCATTTCGTTTAACCCTCTAAGCGTGTGGAACGTAATATTCCATTCACTAAGCTCCAGGTTTCACTGCAATATATGCAATGTTTAAGATAATATAATTCTATAGATTTAATGAATTTTCAAAGCATTGAAGAATGATTAATACTCTCAAGGGTTACATTCATATTTGTAATTAAGTTTTATTTATAATGCTGAAAGAATCTTATTTTTTTAGCATTTAAAACAAAATGCAGAGAAAACAACATTACAATTTTACCCTTTTTCGAAACGCTCAGAGTGTTAAATATATATATATATATATATATATATATATATATATATATATATATATATATTCTTATTAAAACCTCTCCATCTCGCGACATTCGCTTAGCCGTTCAATTCTTAAATTTCGCCTCTCACTGATTGGTTCGTGTACGTATTTTGTAGATTGGGTAGCTATCCGCGCATCTAACATAAAGCATTTGCAAGACTTCGGATTGCGTAATTTTGTCTTGTTTTCAAGTGCTAAACAAACGATCATCTGGCGTTCTTATGAAACAGAATTTCTAAACCAGCTATTTAAGATCAATTAATTGATGTAATGTTTTATAGTCAAACCTGAGGGCCTTAGAAAACATCTTCGTCCTGTGGAAATTGTTTCGTCATCTCCCCTGTGCCTAAATAAATGCTTTATTTGGATAACTGGCTTAGTCTATATGGAGAAATTTTCAATGGGTACATTTCTGCCTACAGTCCTTGCCATGATTCTTGATCTATCGACTGCAATCATTCACCATCTTTAACCAGCTACCGGTTTGTCATGAATTTTTAATTCATACAGCTAAAGTATAACACATATATATATATATATATATATATATATCTTCAGCAGCAGCAGCATAATCATCATCATCATCATCATAGTCATCAACCTTTTTCAAAATCAACTATTAGATGTAAATCTCCATTAGATTTTTCAATTGTTACCTGTCTAGTGCTTTGGTCACCCATTTAACTCCAGCCACTTTTCTGATTTCGTCGCCAAATTTGTCCGTATTATAATGTTGAAAATACTGATTCAATACGAAACTATTTTGGTCCGTGTATAGTTTTTAAAAATATTATGAACGAGCTCGTTAATCAGGTATAGATCGTTTACACAGATATGCAAAAGAATTCCTGGTCTGTACTGAAAACTCTCTTGCGGTAGAATTTAATGTGTTACAATACACAAGTGTGATTTGTTGTTTCTTTAAGGTAAATATGTTCAATGAGAGAGTTCTATAATAAAGAAACTCTTATAATCCATTCGAAAATAAATGCTGTTAAGAAATCCGAATAACATTACGGTTCATGGGCTATATTTTAAGTTGATTCTAACTTTGGTAATACAGTAAAAGTTTTAGATGTTGCTTACATTGTTAGGTGACACATACTAAAACTTTTCGATGGCATTCAATGGACTCTTTTGAACCTCGTTTGGACGTTAGAAATATTTTATAGTCTATGGGCTATTTCTAAACTATTATTTCAACGCGTTTTTAAAATTTTTGATATAATTTCCTCATATCCATCCAATCACATTTCATAAGATAAATTTAAAATGTCCTTATAATTTACCTTTTCTTGCAAAAATACACTGTTAAAAATAGCCGTTGCTTTACGGTGCTTTACTGCATAATTTACTGTACATTACCATATTACTGTAAATATTGCCCTTACCCGTTAAAAATCAGTTATTGGCTGTAAAATTCTGTCATTGACCGTAACTGATCATTTTTACAGGATTATCCCTGGTCCAACAGTCATTTACGGCTTAGAGAGAAAGAAATACCGGTTGTTACAGTCTTTTACGGCAGATCACGGGCAATTTTAGTAAATCACCGTTATTCGCTACCGCAAACCGTAAAGGAACAGTGGATTACAGCCATCTCACCTGAGTAGTTTGATTTTGGAAAATGGCAACGAACGCGCCGCGCCATGTTTGTTTACTTTCGCACGAGGAAAGAGGAAAACGCCATGAGGAAGCACGAAGCACGCCTGGCCTGGCTGTACCAATACCGGATTTATTCAGGTATTTATTTATCTGGTTATCTAACCTTATTAATTTAAAAATGAATTTTAATATCAAAGTTTATGTACTAGATTAGACAGTGCTCGAAATTTGCAGCCGTTAGTCGTCAAATGCAACTAATTACATTATAGCATTTGACGACTACAAAATTATTCCTGTGATGTGAAATTTGACGCCTAGGCCTAGCTTTTTTAACACTTAGTTTTTGTTAATCACCCGCTTTTGAAAATTTGGTCTCACACCAAATATAAATTCTAATGTGAGACAGTTAGATGGTGAATTTTAGCAGAGTGTAAAAATCCAAATGAATTTATTAATTTATGCAAACTTCTAAACTTTATAGTGAACCTGCCATTTAGCACTGCTGAATGTGAAAAGGGATTTAGTCTGTTTAATTTAATAAAAAACTAGCTGACCCCCGCCCGGCGTTGCCCGGGCCCGTGATAATAAATAAATAAATAAATAATAATAATAATAATCAAGTTTTTATTATTTTACATCTTTAACCCGATTTTGTATGAAATTATATTTTAAGAAGAAAAATTCGCGAAAAAATATTGATATTTAGTGATTAGCACTCATTTTCTTTCTTTTTTTTTTTTTTTTTTTTTTTTTACGCAGTATCGTTTCATAGTTTTAAAATAAAAAGTTATTTTTGTCCTAACTCTTTAAAATCTTTATGGGTGATAAATAGAACGGTTTTACAGCCCGTGTACAAATTTCGGGAAAAAATATTGTTATCCAGTTGTAAAAGAGATGCTTTCTTCTCGCTTTTTTGTTTGTTTGTTTTCTCGTCGGCTCCTTTAACATAGCAATAAAAAATAGTCCTCATCTTCCAAACTCTTTGACATTTCAATCAGTTATAAATACAACCATCTCCAAGCTCTCTTTAAAATTTTGTGAAAAATATGCATATTTAGTAGTGAAAACATGAGTTCTTAAAAAAAAAAAAAAAAGCTTTAGCTTTTAACCTCAGAGCAGAAATATATTTCCATCCGTTTTCAATCAACCCTTTTCCATCCCCCTAGGCTAAACAGGTTAATCAATCAGTCTTATCGTTTTTGAGGGGAGAATCCTTCAAAAAAAGTTGACGCATGCGTAAAGAGACGATATTCGTGTGAAATTTTGACAAAATTCGCTTTCTGTTTTAAATATATAGATGATACACGTAACCATTTATTCACTGATACTGTTAATGATTTATTAATGGCAAAACTGTACGTACCCAATTTAATAGATTTTTATCTAGATAAAGCTATAAATCCCTGTGAAATGATGCAGCTGAAGGACGGTTAGACGTCCTGATTTTAGTATCTAACTTATTAAAATTAGTGGGTATTGTTTGAGATTCGGCCAAACATTATCATGATGTAGAAAAATTATTCTCCAGTCAGACAACACACGAAGTTACGAATCATAGTAAAGGCGAATTCATGTCAAAAACCAATAAAGCGAACGATCTAGAAAATGAAAATCGTTGGTTTAAAAATTCTCTAAAATGTCACAGGAACAATAAAATGTTGTCACAATATATGGCTCTTCATTTTTATCGCCGCCTCAAGCTAGATCATTTAGAAACGACGGGCCAGAAAATGCAAGTCCTCATAAATGATATTATTCAAGTCTACCCAGGGTACAGAAATGAGGGGCTAAAGCTTTTGGATTTTCAAAGACCAACGGCAGAGTCTGAAAACATCGAGGGTGCATTACCAAAAGTCTCTCAAAATTTAAATTCTTTTCAGTTAGAAGGTGAAGTGCCTTACATTGACGATGTTTCAGACCCTGACTGGGATCCCTTTTGGTAAACATTAAATTATTTTTAATTAATTAATTAATTTTTTTTTGTAAATATTAACTTTTTTTTATGTGTAATTATTTATATATTTTTTGTATGCACTTTCCCTTTTTTCTGAATCGCCGTCTCATTTATTGGCATTTATTATATTTATCCTTTTACTTTTACTTAAAAAAAAAATTGTGGGCAGTTGTGAGCGAGATTATAAGTTAACATTGTTTTGGATTTAGTGTAATCAAGATTGACAAAAGATTTCTGGTCAGTTTTTTTTTCTCTTTTTTATTGTCCAAAATGTTTTTAAAACGGGGGTTCAGGGGGGCAGAGCCCCCCTGACAATAACAAATATTCATCTGAAAAATCACATTTCTTTAGCTTTTTAATCGTTAGTTTATTTAGAATGTTGTTGAAATTTGGATCGCGTAATTGGATCGTGATAAATTTTTCAAGATGGCAGAAAAACTTAGTTTTTAAATCTTTGTTATTTATAAATCCATGTTTTTGCATCATTTTCTACTTTTAAAAATGTTGCAAAATCATTGATTTATAAATAACATACAGATTTAAAAATGATGTTTTTCTGCAATGTTTGAAAATTTTTTCATGTCGCCAAAACGCCTTTTTGCGCAATTTTTTCTGCCAAGCAGCACAGAATACAGATCTCTTCCCACAAAATTCACTATCGCAGAAAAATTAAAATGTCATTTAATGTAACACTGCACTTCATTCATCATGCAAAAACTCTTAAGAATGATTTTTGTTCCGTATTATACCTTTACTATAAATAATATTTGCAATGTCAACACACTTAGATACTTTTGAGGTAAATATATATTCAATGTTTGATACTGTAATTTTGAGTAAAAAAAAATTCTAAACAATAAAATTTCTTGTTACATTAAGTAAAAAAAGGATTAATTTTCATCTAAGTCATATGTGAAACTTTATTTTACAATATTGTTATGTCTGTGCATTTTTTAAGCACTCTTTTTTAAAATACTCAAAAAAATACCAAATGACAAAATACATAATCGCAGAAAAATGAAAATTTACTTAATGTAACATCTGTGCTTCATTTTTTCTTCAGAAACTCTAAAAATGATTTTTGTTCAGTATTAATAGCTTTAGTACTATAAATAATTGCTATGTACAATAATGTTAGGCCCTTTTGAGGTAAATATTTAATGTTTGATACTTTAATTGTGAGTAAAAAAAAAGTTGTAAATAATTTCTTGTTAAGCAAATATGTATATATTTTTTTAATCATACCAAATATTAGAAAACAAGAAATATAATAATTTAAAATGAATTTTTTCGAACTTATATATAAATATAAAACTATTTAAATCTACAAAACACGGTAATATGTGGCCGTTAACTTAACAGAAGTGGATACTAAACATACAGTCTCTACCGACCAGCCACTGCATACTAATGCAAATATTGAAATTTAACCTTTAATTGACATTATTCAAATAAATATTTCCTGGTATATATATAGATATATTGTATCATTTTAGGTTGAACCACTCTTTCCATGAACATCGTAGCATCGCTGTGCATTTTGATCATCAATTGAAGACTAATATCCGGATTGGGGGTAAGCTGGAAACCTGTTCTACATGTCTATCTCTTCCTTATTAAATTTTGTTTAATTTGACTACTCATACCAGGGGTTGATACAGACAAAATTTGGGCCTATTTAGGACCCCTTCACAAAAATCAATTTAATAAAATGGGTCCCTTTACAAAAACCAATTTGATAAAATGAGGCCCTTCACAAAATTCTTTTTACTAAAATAGGCCTTTTCACAAAATTTTATTCCATAAAAACTTACTATTTATTATTTATTATTTTGTGATGTTCTAAAATGTGTAATTTGTAAACAACTTCACCAGAGAGAAAAACGTCAGCAAAAGGATTTTAAAAAGTTTTTGTTATTAAATGCTTGACTCGAATTTGAGTAACTTGATTTCAACTTTCATTAGAAAATGTTATTTTTCACAAAAATATAATAAATTTCACAAAAATAACCTTTATTTTTCACAAAATGGGCCCCAAGGGAAAAAACCCTGCATTGACCCCTGCATACATCTCATTCGGTTCAGGAGTTATGACTAAAAAACCATCCTCTACTTTAGATTCTCATATCTTTAACGAATTAGACTTTTGTCAACAGAACCAGCCCCTCCCATGTAGAAATCTACAATTTTTTGTACATTCTTGCCTTAATATAAATAGCGTGTACTTTAATGAACAATTTAAGACCTTTTTTATGTAATTATGTCAATTACTTAATGAGTTATTCACATTTTAGCATATGCTGTTTTAGTTTCTGTTTTATACCATTTTCTAAATTTTGAAAAATTCCATGTTCTTTGCATATATTTTTAATACTTTTAACTTATTGAAAACTATGTAAAACATAAAAGAATTAATGAGGATTATTTTAGTATCATTGTTTTTAAGTTTTGTACATGTATTGATATTTATGCAATTTTCAAAACTTCATTTTTTCCTCATGTTTTTCCAGTGGTGTTTTCATTTAACATCCTCCTTTTGTGCACCCACTTTTTAATATGTTTTCATGCTTTTAACAACTTTAAACATTAATGGCATCTTAGCTTATAATACGTACATAGTTTTAGTATTCATTATTTTTAGTTTTGATGGGTTTTAATATGTATAAGTTATATTTTTGTAAACGCTGTTTTTATTCTAAATTGCAAATGGCGCCCCATAGACTTATTATATTGTTTACGTTAAATTTTCATTGCTTTTATAATCTTTAATATAATCTTTTTTAGTATATATATTTTTTAATTTAGTTAGCGTAACCTTTTACTCATCTTACTTGTCTAAAATTTTAATTAATGGAACCATTTTTATATTTTAAATAAATTATTTTTTGAGTATCGCTTTGTAAAGATGTTTACATTCACTTAACATTGATTTCGATGTTTTTTAATAAATTAATTAAAAATACAAATTTTTAATTTTTTGGTTATTTTAGGAATTTAAATCATGCTTGAATTAAACTTTTATTTTCCTTTGGATTTTTAAAAAAAATTAATATTTTGTATTTTTAATTGTTAATTAAAATTTGTTTTGATAATTCAAAAAGGGCAACTTAGTTCATTTCTGCAATAACCAGGAGTCGAGGCAGGTTTTTTTTTCTTGGGGCCCATTTTGTGAAAAGTAAAGGTCAATTTTGTGAAATTTATTATATTTTTCTGAAAAATAACATTTTGTAACGAAATTTGAAATCCAGTTATACTCAAATTTGAACCAAGCATTTATAAACAAAAACTTTTTAAAATCCTTTTACTGAAGTTTTCTTCTCTGGGGAACTTGTTTGTTTACAAATTACACATTTTAAAACATCACAAAATAATAAATAAATATTAAATGGTAAGTTTTTATGGAACTGAATTTTGTGAAAGGACCTATTTTAGTAAAAGGAATTTTGTGAAGAGGTCCATTTTATCAGATTGATTTTTGTGAAGGGATCCCATTTAATTAAATTGATTTTTGTGATGGGGCCTTTAAAAGGCCCCAAATTTTGCCTGGATCGACCCCTGATAACATATATCTCCAGTCAGATAGTTTAGTTGTTTCTTGCAGCAAATATTAATAAATATTCTATTTAAAAGAACCCGATATGTATCCAAGCACTTTTAACAGATAGAGGAAAACTTTTAAGAATCTTTCCTGACCAATGGTATTCCATCGTTTCATTATTTGGGTTTTAAAGCTGATTTTTAATTGGCCATTGATAGTAATGATTTATAATATGAGTTTTAGTACAATTAGCGCTTGGACAATGGAAAATTGGGATGTATATGGTAGGCATGGTAAAAAAGAGAATGTTATTTTATGAGTCACAAGTAAAGTTACAGTTTAAATAGATTTTAATTTCTTTTGTTTATTGTTTATCCTGTATTAAATGTCAATTTTATGTAAAGTTATGGGCACATAATTTAATTATCTTTTATACTGGTTTGTAAGCATTCATATAGAGTATTAATACCCTTGATATAATTTACAGAGTTATAATACCTTTAAATTCAATTTAATTTTAATTTGCTTTTAATTAAACTCATTGTATAATTATTGCTTTCCTCCCAGCATATAAACAAACATTTTACAGGGCTTGAAATTCAATTTTAACAAGGAGGGAAGACTCCCTACCAACATTTTTAAATGGAGGGGAGTTGTAATGGTTGGGAGGGAGAAAAAAAATCTTTAAACCCCACTATTATTTTACGTTCTCTTTAAAGAATTAAATTAATGCAGACATGACAAAATACCATTGAAAAAATTAAGTCAACTGAGAATGATTATGTAAAATGTTTATTTTTATTATAAAAAAAGGGAAGAAAGTTAAGTTTTATATATGCAGTGTATTTTTCAAGTTCCATTAAATGTGTTAAGGACCCTTAACAATTAGGTTGTTAAATAAATTTCTGAATTTAGATTTTATTTGATTGAGATTAACCTATCGATCGCGGAAAAGAAGCAAAGTTTGTCGATCTGTCACCAAAAAATGCAAAGTTCCTCGATCAGTCGTGTGAAAAAAGCAAATTTTGTCGATCGATTGTGGAATAAACGCAAAGTTCGTCGATCTGTCCCCAAAAAACGCAATGTTCGTCGATCTGTCGCAGAAAAAACGCAAAGTTCGTTGATCAGTCATTTAAAAAACGCAAAGTTCGTTGATCAGTCATTTAAAAAACGCAAAGTTCGTTGATCAGTCGTTTAAAAAACGAAAACGATCTGTCCCAAAAAAAACGCAAGGTTCGTCGATCAGTCGCTTAAAAAAGCAATGCTCGTCAATCTGTCGCAGCAAAAACGCAAAGTTCGTTGATCAGTCATTTAAAAAATGCAAAGTTCGTTGATCAGTCGTTTAAATAACGAACAGTTCGTCGACCAGTCGCTTAAGAAACGAAAAGTTCGTCGATCAGTCGCTTAAAAAACCTTAAGTTCGTCAATCAGTCATGAAAAAAATGCAAAGTTCGTCGATCTGTGGTTGAAAAAACGAAAGTTCGTGGATCTGTCGCAGAAAAAATGTAAAGTTTGTCGATCTGTCGCGGAAAAAACCCCACAAAGTTCGTCGATCTGTCGCGGAAAAAAACGCAAACTCCGTTGATCTGTCACCAAAAAATGCAAAGTTCGTTGATCTGTCACCAAAAAATGCAAAGTTCGTCGATCTGTCACCAAAAAATGCAAAGTTCGTCGATCAGTCGTGGAAAAAAAGCAAATTTCGTCGATCTATTGCGGAATAAACGCAAAGTTCGTCGATCTGTCCCCAAAAAACGCAAGGTTCGTCGATCAGTCGCTTAAAAAACACAATGTTCGTCAATCTGTCGGAGCAAAAATGCAAAGTTCGTTGATCAGTCATTTAAAAAATGCAAAGTTCGTTGATCAGTCGTTTAAATAACGAAAAGTTCGTCGACCAGTCGCTTAAGAAACGAAAAGTTCGTCGATCAGTCGCTTAAAAAACCTTAAGTTCGTCGATCAGTCGTGAAAAAAATGCAAAGTTCGTCGATCTGTGGTTGAAAAAACGTAAGTTCGTGGATCTGTCGCAGAAAAAATGTAAAGTTTGTCGATCTGTCGCGGAAAAAACCCCACAAAGTTCGTCGATCTGTCGCGGAAAAAACGCAAAGTCTGTTGATCTGTCACCAAAAAATGCAAAGTCCGTGGATCTGTCACCAAAAAATGCAAAGTCCGTCGATCTGTCACCAAAAAATGCAAAGCTCGTCGATCTGTCACCAAAAAATGCAAAGTTCGTCGATCAGTCGTGGAAAAAAAGCAAATTTCGTCGATCGATTGCAGAATAAACGCAAAGTTCGTCGATCTGTCCCCAAAAAACGCAAGGTTCGTCGATCAGTCGCTTAAAAAACACAATGTTCGCCGATCTGTGGCAGAAAAAACGCAAAGTTCGTTGATCAGTCGTTTAAAAAATGCAAAGTTCGTCGACCAGTCGCTTAAAAAGCGAAAAGTTCGTCGACCAGTCGCTTAAAAAGCGAAAAGTTCGTCCACCAGTCGCTTAAAAAGCGAAAAGTTCGTCGACCAGTCGCTTAAAAAGCGAAAAGTTCGTCGACCAGTCGCTTAAAAAGCGAAAAGTTCGTCGATCAGTCGCGGAAAAAAAGCAAATTTCGTCGATCGATTGCGGAATAAACGCAAAGTTCGTCGATCTGTCCCCAACAAACGCAAGGTTCGTCGATCAGTCGCTTAAAAAACACAATGTTCGTCGATCTGTCGCAGAAAAAACGCAAAGTTCGTTGATCAGTCGTTTAAAAAATGCAAAGTTCGTCGACCAGTCGCTTAAAAAGCGAAAAGTTCGTCGACCAGTCGCATTAAAAGCGAAAAGTTCGTCGACCAGTCGCTTAAAAAGCGAAAAGTTCGTCGACCAGTCGCTTAAAAAGCGAAAAGTTCGTCGATCAGTCGCTTAAAAAACGTGAAAAAAATGCAAAGTTTGTCGATCTGTCGTGGAAAAAACCACAAAGTTCGTTGATCTGTCGTGAAATTTGTTAATCAATAGTCGATAAAACACGAAATTCAACAATTAATAGCAGAAAACTCGCAAAATTCATCAAATTGTCTCGGGGTGGGGGGGGGGCGAATATCGTCGAATGGCTTCGAGAAAAAAGAATCTCAATTCGTCAAATGCTTTCAGGGGAAAAATCGTGAAATTCGCCAAATGGTTTCGATATTCGACGAGCGACAGCAGGAAAAAAAATATGTTTCCATTCAATCATCACAGTTGGTGAGTGTGGCTATTAAGTTTGGCCAGTGGTAATAATAAAGTCAGTCGCCAAATTTTCAGTATTACTCGCCGGATGGCGAGTGCTAATTTTGTCCTATATTACTTTACAGCTCTATATACTTTATATTTGGCATAATAGTGTTTAAGATACTAAGACAAACTAAAAACTTTGGAAAATTCCAACAAATCAAAAAACTTTAATTTTTCTTTTTTTTTATGACCAGATCAGTTGATGGAAAATGTCTCAAAATTTGCCAATCAGTTGAGGGTAAAAAGGCATGATTATGGTAAAAAAAATTTCGAAATTCATCGATTGGTACGACAAAATATCGGAAAAATTGCTAGTTAATTGAGAAGTAAATCTAAAAAATGTTGTGAAATTTGTCAATTGAATGCAAGGAAAAATCACGAAATTCTTAAATCAGTCGCATGGAAAAAATACAAAAATTGTCGATTTATCGTGAGAGAAAATCACGACATTTGTCAGTTGATTGTGGGGAAAGATCATGAAATCCTTTAGCCAGTTGTGCAAATGCAAAATTTGTTGATCAGTTGCAGAAAAAAAGGCAAAATTTGTCGATCAGTTAAAAGAACTTTTGGTCTAGTGTCAACACTATTTTCTTCACATACTTTGCAGATCTTGGTAATCAAATCAAAAATTATAAATTCATGGTGCAGTGTAGTTGCCTACAACAAATGTTACTTATAACCTGTTAGATAACATGTATTCAGTAATGAATGAGCTCAAATGAAATTTCTTACCACTCATTGACACTAGTGGGCTATTGAGTTCTGTCATATATGCTAATTAATCCATTTTGTTCTGGCTTTAAAGATAAGAAAAACAATAAAGGGTTTATAAAGCACAAAAAGTTTTTCTTCATGAATGTTATTTTGTAGACATTCTATGCACGTGTTATTGAGGAGTTTAATATCTGCTATCTGTTATAATTTGATAATTACGAAATTAGTTGTTCATTCGATTATGGCTTGATGTATTTACAGTAATGTTATTTTTTAAAAGATGTGATACTATTAATATTTTTTTCTTTATTTTCAGAGCTTTTTTGGACATCAATCCTGAAAAAAGTTCAAAAGCAAAGAAAAATCCAAAATCATGTAATATAAATAAAGTCAGGAAGTTGATGACAAAATTAGCAGCATTTAGATGTCGTATTGTTTAAAACCTGTCGTATCTTATGTAAAATATGTATAGGATAAATAATTTCAGAGTTCCTGAATTAAAATTTTTATTTTTGTCTGTGAATTTTTTTAAATTATTTTTAAAAAATGCTTGTTTTTAATACGTGTGAGGACATATTTTAAAGATTTTTCTTGAACAGTTCTTAGAAGATCATTCCTTGTTATATTAAAATTTTTCCTGGAATTAGGATTTAGAGTTTTTTTAGTTTTTGAAAATTGATGAAATTGTTCATTATTTCAGGGTGTTCTGGACATTTATAAATTAGTCATAGAACAAAAGGCAGGATGTTACTGAAATTGATGACTCAGCATTCTATCCTGTCCTTCCCAAAACACGAAAATCTGTATAGTACTTCCCAGTATGTAAACATTCATTATTTAACCACAGTAGCTGACCCGAGTTAAATCTGGGGTAATAACACTGTTTCCCTATCTAAACGGCCGTTGAAGTGGTTAAGTTATTTGCATTTTTACAAATAGTTTATTTTGGCTGTAGTATTTTCAACCAAGAATTTTTTTTTCTCTGATGATCCTGAACAATTTCTCATTTTTACAGATAAATCCATGTTTTATACTATCTCCAAGTAAAATGTTTAACACAAAACTGAAGTGTTTTTGTGATTTTTTAAAAAGGCAAATATTATACTCTATTCCTGCATTATTAGCTAAAACGACATTAATCTCACTTGGGTTTGGGTAGAAACCAAAAGAACCCAGGCGTCAAAATGCAAAAGAATGTGCAAGTAGATAAATACCAAAGTGATTCTCAAAAAACTTAAAACGAAAGTTATATTGAAAGAAATAGAAATAATTTTAACATTTTGATATTCATTAAATTATGTCTTTGATACATTATTATGCAAAAGTTTATTATAATCACCTTCCTCATTACATTAAAAAAAAAATCATGAATAAGTTCATTTGTTGTTACGAATACATAATCGTAAATATTCAGAGTATGATATTAACTAAGAGATAAGTACTAAAAAAATTTCTGTTTTTTTCTATATTTTTCAAAGGTGTGCATTGTTGAGCTAAGAGTTATACTTGATATTGTGTTAGGATTTGGACAAATTTAGCCTGTGATTTGTAACAAATTTGATAAGTGTTTGTTACTCTGCCTGGTTAATATTGCTTAAGTGTCTGTTAATTTTTATTTTACTTAGATGTTGGCAAAAATTACTACACTTGTATATGAAGTTTTACGTAATTTTTTTTTTCGGAAATATGAAACAATCACGTTTAATAAAACTTATACACATGTCATTTTTCAATGCTAAATATAATTTTATTTTGTAAGCTGTATAGTGTTTTAATTAGAACAAGTATGTAATATTGAGAAAGTCGCCAATTGTTTAAAAAAAATATATGCAAACCACCATATATATGTAGTGGTAGAATAATCTTAGAAATATTATCAAGTTTTAAATATACAGGCTGTCTAAAAAAAGCTATACAGTTTATTTTTGTATCTATATGAGATGGATAAATAATGTAATCTGCAAAAATGTGGATTGGTTTTAATCATCTCCAAACATTATGAAGTTGCAGAGAGTCAAAAATTGTGACTTGTTTCATTTGCATGCAATTTGAAAAGTGACATCTGTTCAAGCTTGGCGAATGTTTACAAACTAAGATTTAATGTGCCATCAATTACATCAACACATTATTATTAATCAATACATTTGTAGACAGATTTGTAGACATTATTCTCCAATAATGATTAGATTCCATGTTTCGAATTGCATGGCAAAGTGAGATAATTCCTGATTTTTGGAGGTACTGAAGCCACCTGTTTGGTTACAAAGAATGTATAGAAACTAATTTTGGAAATATCTCCATGGAGATGAAAAGTATAGAATTGAAATTTGGTACCTTATGGACATTTTTGCAATTTATACTATTTATCTTTTATACAGAAATAAAATGTTGCATTTCTTGACATCCTATGTATAAATATACAGTTACTGTTGGAAGTAATCATGCGAATTCTTGAAATAATTATTTCATGGTCATTTACAGTTCTGATAACTACTGCAATTTACAGCGATATATGTAAATGAGTAGAAAATGATGGTGAAATCTTAGAAAGCATAAGATCAATTTGTTTAATAAGTATTGAAACTGATGTATGTGATTTTAATATAGAAAACAAAATTAACTACTCCTGCGGCAGAGCCGGAACGATTTGTTTTAATTTAGGTATATCTTTCAGATAATTAAATACAAATTTAAATACTTTCTGCAGTATTTACTAACCTGAGATCACATATTTCCTGGTACTTTTATCAGTTATTAATGAATGGCATTATAAGATAATTTTACAGACTTGTTTCTCTGCTATGGCACTTATTTAAATAAGCAACTCCAAATACCTAGAAATAATTTATGAAATTTCATACAATATAAATAACGAAAGATTATTATTTCCCATGAAAAACAGACAAAAGGAAAATATTACCTTAGCTGACAAAAGTAATACTTTTGTACCAAACGAAAACAAAAATCATCAATCACCCCAGTATTTGACCCAGTATATTTTATTTGAAGATACTGTTCTAAAAATAGATGTAATTACATTGTTTGCAACAGTTAATAAAATACATATTACAAACAATTATTTTTCTTCCTTTGTTCATGACCTAAATAAACAGAAAGGAAACACGTAAGTACAGATATATTTCAATAAAGCCCACTATGTCACGTTATTTGCTCAGAAAATTAGGTATTGTTGCAGGCTAAAATCGATTGCAAACAACATTCTACTAATTAAGTATTACTATAAAATTATTATAGTTATTAGAATATATAATATAAATACATAAATTATATAATTCTTAAAAAATTAAAAAAAATCCATGACGGCTTGACCAACAGGCACAGGTAGATTTCGAAGACGCAGACAGTGGTGCTCCTGTTTATTGCGAATTTCAGAAGAAAGATCTTTTTGACTTGAAGTGGAAGTTGGGACCGCCACTTCAAAATATACCTGTGCCTGTAGGCAGAGCAAGTTGGGATTTTTTTGGTTTTTATTTTTTATTTTTTCTGTAAGAGTTGGACCTATAAAAACGTGTCAATATAAAAGTTGTAGATAATATTAAGGAGATTTATAATAAATTTAAGCGATTTAAAATTTTATGATTTGACGTAGTTATGAATTTTTTTCTTCTTAAAGCCCTATTTCCCCCCCCCCTTGTGGCCATTTTTAATGATATCAAAAATCTGTCATGCATAAATTTTTGGCTTTTCCTAAAAGTAATAATAACTTTAAACGGATACGACATGCATCATAATTAAGAAGTTATGTTTTTTTTCTGTTTTCACAAAAAAGCCCCCATTCCCCCCTTCCCCCCTTCCCCTTGGTAAGATTTTGCCCATTAACGAATATGGCTGAGATTTTATGCCCCTTGATTTTATGTATAAGTTTGGAAGAAATTTGTTCAGAAATATGGACGTTATCGTGTCCAAAAAGAAGTGATATAGATACATAGATAGATAGATAGATAGATAAAGTTTTAAACTGGGGTTGGTTTTGGGTTCTAGGGGTCATGATCGGAATAAATCTGCAGCTTAGGGGAGAATGTAATAGGTAGTTTTTCTTACGAAATCTACCTAAAATGAATGGCTTTGAAAAAACACTGAAAAATATATTGATATCCCGGTTTCAAAATAAAATTCATATTTAACAAAAAACATTCAAAGTTCTATCCTTCATGAATTTTACTGCAAAAATGTGAGTTGTTCATTACTATAAAATAAGTCTAACAATCTAACTGATAGAAAGTGTTTTAACAGAGCACTGTTTGTTAGTTCTGTGATTAGTTGCAACGATAAAAAATCAAGAGTTTTTGCAAACTACAGTGAAACCATCCTTTATACAAATATATGATGTATAAAAATATGAATGCAATTGTCATACAGAATTTTGAGAGCCTAAATAGTTTCTTTCATATATATATATATATGTAGAATTTTGACGAGGTTGAGATATTACGATGAATAATATTCGATCAAAAGATGGCAGTCCTTCAACGATATAGCAAGTTGCAGTCGATATTAGCGAGTATGGCGAAGTAGAAGGCAATGGAATGAGTCCACCAAAGTTTTCCAATAAATCCAGCCAATCTCCAGACAAATAATTTTATTAGAAGACGAACAACACAGAAACAATTCCCAAAGGTCTAAAACTTATAGCCCTCGGGCTAACGTTGCTTCACTTCATTGAATTAAGATGTTACTGGGCCAGTTGAATATTCTACGGACATAAAAACCCCAGACACATATTTGTTTAGACTTCCGAAAACGTCAAAAATCTAGTGCTCCGACCGGTGCGGGCGAGTTTTGTTCTCTAGAGATATACAGAAATTACGTCACGAGCGCACAACCCAATGAGTGAGAAGCTAGCTCCAGCCCAGTGAATGATGCTAGGGGGCGAGGCTAAAACAGTAAAGAATCCCGTACTTGGGTGCGGATAAATTTTGAAGTTAAAATCCCAAGCGCGCGAAAAAATCAGAGCAATAATAATAATAATAAAAAAAAGAAAATGGCTTTTAAAAAACATTCGAAATGAGAACGCGTCTCAGAATTTTATAGATTGGGGAACTGATAAAAGCTACGAATGATCTTAAATTTTAGATTAAGATTTGGAATAAAATAATTATTAATATACGGATATTTACTTTTAAAAGGAGTTTAAATAGGAATAGATATTATTAAGAATTAAGGAAATACTGACTATGAGAGAAGTTAGATTAATTTTAAAATATTAATGCGAATAAAATGGAAGGATACGAAGGAAATAAATTTTTATATAACATATATATATATATATATATATATATTAAAAGTTATTAGTTAAAGACTTCATTAGTCATTAAAAGGCACCGCAATGTCAAGGTACACAAAATTTGATACAGTATTGTGATTAAATTCATATAAACATTTATTTAAAAATATATTTTTAGTATAAGAAAATAAATTGTTAATTTTATAAAAGATAATTTTAAACATAATATATGTTCATCAGGAAAAGTAATAAAAAACATTACGAGGAAAATTGGGTCATTTAGCATTTCATTAAAAATAGTAAATAGGATTTTCAAATTATAATAATATAAATGTGAAAGTGTGAGTGAATGTTAGGCTGAAGTCAGCGTAGTTTACGAATAATTTAATTCAACGAGTGATTTAATTCCAATAATTTGAAATTTTTGTATTAATTCCGAATAATTTAATTCCTTTGTATCTTTGCGTATAAGTGAATTATAACCCAGAAACGAACATAGGCTATATGTTAATTTTATTCAAATATTTTTCTCAACAATTCCAGATTTCATTATTTTCATAGAGGATATTTTTTTCGTATAAAATTTTAAAATGGTTAAATATATTTAATCGTTGCTAATAGTTGTTCGTTGCCATTATTAAATCAAAATCCGGAATAAAAATTTTTACTCAACAATTTATTTTCAATTTAAAAATTTCCAGGGGGAAAATTGAAAATGAAATAAAAAATTTAAGAATGAAAAAGAAGATTAAATAACATTATAAGAAATAAAACGTACATTTTCAAGCATTTGATAATAATACAAGATGCAGGAATACAAGTAAGTATAAAGTCATGCTAATGTAACGTCATAAATATCTAAAATAAAACGTATATGCCTTGATGTTGAAATAAAATTAACTTGGGTTATCAAATTATTTCTTATTATTTTCTTTCTTTTTTTTCTTTCCTTTCTTTCTTTCTTTTGTATATCACTCGAAATTAGTATATTTCAAATGTATGTTTCATATGTATGTTAAATGTATGTGTTTCGCATTTGAAATGAATCTAATACAAACGATGGCGTCGTTTATTGTCTGCACGCAGTTAACATAAATATACCGTATTTTTAATTAAAAATTTAAAAAAAATTTTTTTTTAATGTTTAAACAGAAAATGAATAGCAAATGCCAGTAATATGCACCGTAAAATTACCGATGTCGAAATTGACGTCCTGGTTAGCGGGAAGTAATTAGTTTCATTCATAGAGGCTAAAAAAAATAACTCAATTGCCAGAAAAAAAAAACAATATTTGACGAGCGTTATTTATTAATGGCCTTCATCTCTGGAAATCCTTTTTGATTATTTTTTTGTTTGAAAAAAAAAAAGACTTTTTTTTAAATTAAGAAATTTGCATTTTCGTTCATAAAACCTGCACATTTAATATGATTGCATCAAATTAACATCATTTTTCCTCTAAATTATTAAAATTAAGGCTCGAGGGCGTGAAGACACGTTTGCAGATCCTGGTTGGGCAACCGGATAATGTATCCTTGAGCTTTAAAGGAGTAAAAAGTTTGTTGTTATTTTAAAAAATGACTTTTTCTATTTTTATTTATTTATTTATTGAATTTCGGGAATAGATTTATATAATGTTTCATAGGATGATAAAAATAACAAGGTTTAAATGTATTTACAATGTTTCTAAAAATTTTAATAAAAAGTAATGTTATCGAAATGAAAATAAAATGTATCGGAAAATTCGCCAACGCAAGAGCAAAGAAGAAATAAAAAAGTAATGAAAATTTTCCTCAAGCCGCATTGTGTAGACTTGAAAAAGCCGATCGTGCCAACTCCTAAATATAAGCAAAATTGCTAATATTATAAACGTGAAAGCGCGTTTTCATATAGTAAAATGCTTTCATATACTCTATCTACTTTTAAGTACTGGGACACCAATGCAAATGCCGATATCTGCGGTACTGATACATGTCACGCTCTCCATCCTTAAATATGCTGTCGGAAACAACATTGGCATCAGTCGCATGCAAGATGCCACAAAGTACAGAGTTATCTGATTTCGTGAAATGTGTAATCAACGGGTACCACAGAAATGGCCGATCCTTAGGGCACATACCTAACGAGCTGGATTACAGAAAATCGACAGTGACCTATGTGTTTCAGAAGTGGAAGGTGAACGGTGATTGTCGGAATATGCCCAGAGTCAGCAGACTCAAGAAACTGGGAGGTAGAAGCCGATGTGTGCTGTCAGTAAAAATTCGTAAGAACCGCACCCAACCAATGGCACACATACGACAAGAGTTTCAACAGGCATCCGAGTGTGTTGTTTCGATGAATACCATCTGTAAGGAAGCCCATCTGCTTGGTTTTCATGGTCGTGCTGCCGCCCATAAGCCTTTGATCACCAAGTCCAACCACGCTGCTCGGTTAAGGTGGTGCAAAGCACGTCGACGGTGGACCGTACAGCAGTGGAAACGAATTCTCTGGAGTGATGAATCAAGGTTTACCCTCTAGCGTTCGGATGGTAGAGTCTGGCGCCTGGCGTCTGCCTGGAGAACGCCTCTTGCGAGAATGAATTGTGCCCACAGTAAGGTTTGGTGGAGAGGGAAATATGGTCTAGGATTGTTTTTCTTGGTTTGGTCTGGGACCCTTGGTTCCATTTAATGGTAAGCTCAATACCGACACCTACTGCATTATTTTGGATGACAGTGTGCGTCCTACGTTGTGGCAGTTCTACGGGTTGGACCCATGTTACTTCCAGGATGACAACGCCAGCTGCCATGTTGCGATGTCCACCATGGATTGGTATAGTAACAATGAGATTGATCTACTGGGCTGACTTACCCAGAGCCCAGACCTGAATCCAATCGAAAACCTCAAGGGACAAATTGGGTCGTCGAATTAAACGGTTCGACAAACGTCCAGAATCAGTGAAGGAACTTACCTTTCTTCTCCCAGTCGAATGTGAAGAAATACCACTAGCTGTCATACAAGGACTTGTAGAAAGCATGCCTATGAGCATTGCGGCTATAATTGCTTCTCGTAGAGGCTCTACTAATTATTAAATGTGAATAAATGTAGTTTTCTTTTCGATCACATGTGTCCACATACTTATTGTTAGATAGTGTATAGGTAGAAAATAGCCAAGAATATCTATAGGCTATGTAACCTGGTCCATAGCCAATTTGCTTTCTTTTTCGACCGACATTTGGCGCAAAAACAAATACATTTTTGTAACAAGTTTTTTTTTGGTAAACATATAATGGTATTCTAGATTATCATTTCTCCGTGCTCGTTCATCCTTGGACTCCCTTTTCAATAGCTTGCAGTTCGCGATTGTTTGTATTATTTTCGCAAAATTGCACTTTCTTAAGACGAGGTTATATTAATGCCCTTTTAGTAAAGAAATGCCGTATTGTTTCCTATAAAAATTGATAAAGCGTTGGTTATTTATATATGTGTTTAATTATCAGGATTGAAATGTTTTGCTTAATTGATGCATTTATTATTCTTTTAATGTTACGTTTACGCCGTCACGGGTAACAATAGTGGGAATTGATGAAGAAAAATCTCAGAAGAAATATTTATTTTTACAGTATGAAAATCTAACTAATACATATAAAGTTAAAAAACTTCAGAATCAATTTCTTTGTGGGTCATTCAATGTTTACAAGCCCAGAGTAAGTTGCTCGACTCCCTTCAATTAGATGTCATCTCTACAGAACATATATATACGATTGCAATGAACATCTGTAAACTGTCAGATTCAGTAGTAGTATAGTTGGGGCACAAGGAAAACTTCTTCAGTAAAAGGCACTTCAGTAAAACTCACTATCTCACTGTCGCACGAAAGACGATGAAAACATCAACTTAGTGATCTTACTGCTTATGATTCAAGAAATCTTGCAGATTGGAAATATGAGATCTAGTACAGTGTTTTGTGCTGAAAAACATAACTGAAGTATAAAGAAGATAAACCAATTATTTCATTATCACTTAGTATTAAACTAGATCTTACGACCTGTCGCAATGTATTTATTCCTTACTTTAACGAATTGTAAGGTCTGAACTAAATACTTAAAAAGTTTGTCACTTTACCAGTTAATTAACTGAGGGAATGACACAGAGCGAAAAATAACCTTTACACGGGGACTCGGACATCATCTGTCCGAGAATACATGCAAATTTGGACAGATGTTGTCTAAGCTCCTGTGTAAAGGTTAAGCTCGAAGCCGCTTCGGCGGTCGCGCGCTGTCTCCTTCGTCGTCATTACCTGCCTTCTTAACAATTTATTAGTTTATCCATTTTTGACATCCTTTCAAAAATTAAATACGTAAAGTCAACCCCAATTTCAGAAAACTATATCGGAATTGAATCACTTCTGATTTGATTACGTTATTACCACTACAAGAACACAGACCAATTGCCAAAAATAATTTTATTTCATTTTGGGCTTCTTTCGTATAAATTAAAACAGCAAAGTTCAAAACACCTATTTGCGTAAGATTCAAAATTATATAGACATTCAAAGTAAAGTCCGGGTACATTCAAATATCTTTTGAAAAAAAAAAGCTAAAATTGTGGAACAAGTGTTTGCCTATATTAAATAACTATGCACTGAGAGTGGCTTCACATATGAGAGTGGCTTCAGAGCACTGAGCAGCGAAATTAGGAAAATATGGAAAATATCTTGCTAAATATTATGTAGCAAAAGCATGTCAATTACAAAATTATAGAAAATGTTCTATTATGCATGTAATGACGTCTTACATATAAAAATAACTTTATTAGAATATATGATATGTAAATTTTTCAAAAAGCAATCACTCGCTTAAATACGTCACTAATCAGGAGTAGAAGAGTGTCATTATAAGGGAGATGTATATTTTCTAATCACACATGTAAACATTGTACAATTTATTTTATTAAGAACTTCATGTTAAGTATCCTGAATCTGCAGATAAATATGTAAATGTGTGTTTGTACATGTTTACTGCTGCGAATAGTGGACACACTCAGCATACCTCATTTGAATCTCTTATTAAGATAAACTATTACTTAGTTATATGCGATAGTTTTAGTAGAAAATATACATCCCATTCATTTCAAAAATGAATAAACTAATTAAAAATTAATCAGGAAGGTAATGACTTCCGTAGCTCTATGTCATGTCCGCAATTAACTGATTCTCAAAGTAAGAAAATTTGCAAAGTGAGTTCTTTCAGTAATTTCAACTTGTTAATGTAACGGACAAATTCATAGAGTAAAGCCATGTGGACTAGTTTGAATCCAGGTGCTGGTGAATATTTTCAATGTATTCATTTCTGATTTTTAATATTGCCATTATGTTCTTCAGCACACAGAGATGTACATGAGGCGTTCAGAAACCAACCCGACTAACGTTATCAAATAAAAAAGCGCAGTATAACAAGTTAATGATATGTATCTATATAAAAAATATATTAATTTTTCAGTATATTTTGATTCAGTATATATATATATATATATATATATATGTGTGTGTGTGTGTGTGTATGTGTGTGTGTGTGTGTGTGTGTGTGTGTGTGTGTGTGTGTGTGTGTGTGTGTGTGTGTGTGTGTGTGTGTGTGTGTTCATTCATTCTTTTAATCAAGGGTAATTTTTCAGCACTTTACAAATACATAGAAAAATTTCAACCCAATCATGTTATTTCCCGAACTTCTAAAAAAATGGAGTTCGTAGGATCTACTTCTGAACGCCTCATATACTAGAACCCATATTTTCATTGTGTATTTTTATTGTATCATAATGTTTATTGTATCATGAGTAGTAAGATGACAAACATAACGGTTTGATAATTTCTCTTGCAACATTGAACTAGGGAACTTTACTGCAGCATTTCTGGCACTCCAACTATAACATTTGTGCCTCTTTAGGTTTGCAGATGTGTATTTTAGACTTACACGTGCGTCATGTAGCGACTGAAGGAAAACTGAATGATCCAAATTTATGCTACTTCACATTAAATGACCCTTATGCATCATTTAGAAAACTTAAAAAAAGCCACACGCTTCCATAAATAAACACATGAGTATTAAACAGAAATTATCACGAATAATTACATAAACTATTTTATTGTCTGTAAATAAAACAGAAACACCTAAATACTAATATATAAGTGTATGAAATATTGAAATATTAGTATTAATTTCATATATATCTATATAAATATACATATATAACATATAAATTACAATTCCTCCAACAAAAATGTTTATTTGTTTTTCACAGTTTCAAACCATTTTCAATAAAAACAAGAACGAAAAATTATGCATCAAACATAGAATATGAAGCACTTTCCAACGCAGCCACAAAACTGTAACGAAACTTCACCGTTAAATAAGGTGAAAGAAGACATATAACAGTTTAGAAAACATATAACACATTGAAAAATGCAGTTTTCGAAATTACCTTCCAGTGTCAAAAAAGTAGTCGAATTATTTTATGCAGCCCTGTATATGATCAATAGATGTGAATATATAGCATAATGAAATGTATTTCAGTTAGAAAATTCCCATTTAACAATTTTCGCCAATCGATGGAAATGCACTTGAAACCTTTTGTACAGCCCTGCATATTATCTGAAGACTTTTGTGCACACCACCTATTAAGCTAAAAGTCAACTTAAAACTCACCCGCAGCAATTAACAACCGTAAACGTCAATGCATTTTTTTGTTTGCGTGGCCCTGTATATGATTTTTTTTTATATTCCATAAATTTCTATTAGTCTACCAAATATAGTTCAGCAGGAAAATGCGTAACACAATTAAAAACTACCCTTGAGAAATTTACTCCCATAGTCTGTAATACTTACGAATTTCCTTGTGTAGCCCTGTATATGATCAACCGAGTTTAAAAACATACAGGTACTATGAAAAAGAAAAAAAGTTGAAAATGCAAACCAAAGTTGAAAACACACTTATCACACATAGACTGTACATATCGCACTTGTACTGTAACCAATATATTTTGTGTGTCCCTGTAAATAAACGCAATGCACACAAGAGAGCAATTTATAGTGCACGTCAGTAATGCATATAATTTTCATTATGTTTGAAATAGTGAAATATCACTAAATTGCAAACGATTTTTCCCCATAGAACTATGTGTAACAGATTTTGTTTGACCCTGTAAATGAATAATAAATGCTTTGTACCCCATATTCTACAAATAGCCTGTTTTAATGCGCTTCATAAATATATATCAGTTTCATTATGTTTTAAATGACGTAGCGTCATCAAAATGCACTTGAAACGATTATTCCCCATTGACTGTAATGTAACGGAATACTTTTGACTGTCCCTGTAAAAAAATTATAAGTGCTACACACTTCAGTTGAAATAGGTAACATGCTATAGATAACGACAATAACATATAATAATTTCAGGGCAATCCGAGCATATTTACTGGAGTTAGAGCACGGACAGACGACAGACGGCAGACAAACCGAAGTCATAAACACTTTTCAACTAGTTTGGAAAGTCTTAATAAAAAGAGTTTGTTCCAAAAATCTATTTGTATGTTCTTGTCATAGTTCTTATTTCAAACACTATTTAATATTTCTTTCAATATTGGTTAATTTAAAATAATTGAAGAGATTAAAGCAATTTTTGTAACTCAAGTTCTTGTAAAGGTATACAATTATTATACAGACAAACAGACATTAAATACAATAATCCAACATGGAGTGAAAAATTAGCCAGTTCTTGTAATTGAATGTTTTGTACTAAAAACCACTTCATTGAACGGAGATATAGGGTACAGTGTAAAACCACCAACTTATCTCTGGCCTGCCATTGATGCGGTTAAGGTGATTAGAATAATAAAAAAATTACTTTCTGACTTTCTTCAGTTTGTAGATCTTTATAACACCAGATTTATATTACTTAATTTCACTTTTGAGGAAATTGTTGTATTATGTTTATATTTATATTTAACAGAAATAATGAAATGGTGATAATAAATGTCATGCCATTATTTAAATGGTATCTTATATTGTACTGTAATCAATTCTTTATTTTTTCCAAAGATTATTTTTCTTTTTTCATAAACAGTGTGTCCCAAAATATTAAACGCGCTTTATTTATTTATTTTTTTTTGGATATACACAGGCAATGTATTATGCTAAAGTGTTCGAATCAATCTAGAAATTAAGACAATGTTTATGAAATGTCCTGCTACGAATTTTTAAATAGTGACAATTTTAACATTTTAATTGGTCAATGGATCCTATAAGTTATTTTTAAAAAGACTTTTCCCCATCCTCAAACAAGTACAAATGTAAAACTTTAATTTTTGAACGACTGAAAATCATCGAATTTTGAATACGTAAAATTCACGAAATTTCGAAGCTTTATGGCACTAAAAGTAAATAGACAATTTCTTAAAGCTGGAAAACTTCGTAACTTCATAAACTAATAACATGTTGTAATTATATGTCTTAAAATTAATAATATGTCGTAGAGGACTGCAGTTTACATTATAATGCTTATTCAAAAGAGGAATATTTCGGGTCAAGAGAAAATAATAACTCATGGAGTTATTCATAACTTACACACCATATGTGTGATCCATCCATTAATTACTTGCTATATTTTATTTTTATGCTCTTATAAAAAATCCAATGCCAACATATCGATAAAAATGTGTCGTATCTTACTAATGTAACGTCTCTTAAATTGATTCGGTTAAGCTTATAAGCATCATGATAATGCACTTAACGAAACCATTAGCAGAGACGTGTTTGGGGTATTGCTTTAGCTTATTAAAGTGCTTCATCAGTATGAATTTATTTTCCAGATAATTAAATATTGTTTAGTTTTCTACATGCAACTAATTATGGATATTATATCCATATTAAAATTTCAAAAACTCATAAAACTGTAACAGACTGTCATATCGTAGTCCGATTTACAACCTACAACGAGGGAGACAATCGAAATTTTCGTAGTGAAAATAGTTAAAAACTTTTTTTTTCTGCCTCAAAATATTCGATACTATGTCATGTCTCATAATTGAAAGCACACTCTAAAACGACAATTTGTTATTTTTTTATGAATGTACTTACAGTTATGGGATATAACGTACAATATATCTTATTCATATGCTTAAAAATTGCACTTACTGTCTCAAAATTTTATTTTTTTTTATATATCATAAGAAAAAAATTGCGTAGAGTACCTTTATGTGCCTTTATAATTAAGGAGAGTTGATTTAAAAACTGAATAACTTCACAACCAACCACAAACTATATCGCAATTCACTGTTGAAGAATTAAAGTCATCCATCATAACTCATCCATCAACTCATCCATCATAAAATTTCGTAAATTGATACAACTTCCAGACTCAACTATAAGACTATATATAAAGTATACCTCACATACGGTTTTTTTCATTCACTAAAACAGCAATTTAATGGATGGATTTATACGATAACTAAAACATTTCGAAATGAGAGAGAACATTTCTTTTAATTTTCGAATGTCGAAGAAATAAAATATTTACTGCTTTCTATTTTTGTTTTTTAAACATATTTATATCATTAAATTACAAAATTGGGATACTTTAATAAAAAGGATGCAAAAATTAGTTCGCTTTTATAATCATTCCTGAAAGATTATTGAATATATTTTTATCCAGTGTTTTTGAGCTACGTCTTCAATAAATAACATAACTTTACAGTTTTCTAGTTTTTTTTAAGTAAGTATTTAATTAATTAAGCTTTTTTTCAAATAAAAAAAATCTAGAATTGCGTATTTTATAAAAAGGCAGTGCGACAAACTGTATTACCTGATAGTTAAACATTGAATTTTTACTTGCTATAGTTTATTTTTATGCTCTTATAAAAAATCCAATGCCAACATATCGATAAAATGTGTCGTATCTTACTAATGTAACGTCTCTTAAATTGATTCGGTTAAGCTTATAAGCATCATGATAATGCACTTAACGAAACCATTAGCAGAGACCTGTTTGGGGTATTGCTTTAGCTTATTAAAGTGCTTCATCAGTATGAATTTATTTTCCAGATAATTAAATATTGTTTAGTTTTCTACATGCAACTAATTATGGATATTATATCCATATTAAAATTTCAAAAACTCATAAAACTGTAACAAACTATCATATCGGAGTCCGATTTACAACCTACAACGAGGGAGACAATCGAAATTTTCGTAGTGAAAATAGTTAAAAACTTTTTTTTTCTGCCTCAAAATATTCGATACTATGTCATGTCTCATAATTGAAAGCACACTCTAAAACGACAATTTGTTATTTTTTTATGAATGTACTTACAGTTATGGGATATAACGTACAATATATCTTATTCATATGCTTAAAAATTGCACTTACTGTCTCAAAATTTTATTTTTTTTTATATATCATAAGAAAAAAATTGCGTAGAGTACCTTTATGTGCCTTTATAATTAAGGAGAGTTGATTTAAAAACTGAATAACTTCACAACCAACCACAAACTATATCGCAATTCACTGTTGAAGAATTAAAGTCATCCATCATAACTCATCCATCAACTCATCCATCATAAAATTTCGTAAATTGATACAACTTCCAGACTCAACTATAAGACTATATATAAAGTATACCTCACATACGGTTTTTTTCATTCACTAAAACAGCAATTTAATGGATGGATTTATACGATAACTAAAACATTTCGAAATGAGAGAGAACATTTCTTTTAATTTTCGAATGTCGAAGAAATAAAATATTTACTGCTTTCTATTTTTGTTTTTTAAACATATTTATGTCATTAAATTACAAAATTGGGATACTTTAATAAAAAGGATGCAAAAATTAGTTCGCTTTTATAATCATTCCTGAAAGATTATTGAATATATTTTTATCCAGTGTTTTTGAGCTACGTCTTCAATAAATAACATAACTTTACAGTTTTCTAGTTTTTTTTAAGTAAGTATTTAATTAATTAAGCTTTTTTTCAAATAAAAAAAATCTAGAATTGCGTATTTTATAAAAAGGCAGTGCGACAAACTGTATTACCTGATAGTTAAACATTGAATTTTTACTTGCTATAGTTTATTTTTATGCTCTTATAAAAAATCCAATGCCAACATATCGATAAAAATGTGTCGTATCTTACTAATGTAACGTCTCTTAAATTGATTCGGTTAAGCTTATAAGCATCATGATAATGCACTTAACGAAACCATTAGCAGAGACCTGTTTGGGGTATTGCTTTAGCTTATTAAAGTGCTTCATCAGTATGAATTTATTTTCCAGATAATTAAATATTGTTTAGTTTTCTACATGCAACTAATTATGGATATTATATCCATATTAAAATTTCAAAAACTCATAAAACTGTAACAAACTATCATATCGGAGTCCGATTTACAACCTACAACGAGGGAGACAATCGAAATTTTCGTAGTGAAAATAGTTAAAAACTTTTTTTTTCTGCCTCAAAATATTCGATACTATGTCATGTCTCATAATTGAAAGCACACTCTAAAACGACAATTTGTTATTTTTTTATGAATGTACTTACAGTTATGGGATATAACGTACAATATATCTTATTCATATGCTTAAAAATTGCACTTACTGTCTCAAAATTTTATTTTTTTTTATATATCATAAGAAAAAAATTGCGTAGAGTACCTTTATGTGCCTTTATAATTAAGGAGAGTTGATTTAAAAACTGAATAACTTCACAACCAACCACAAACTATATCGCAATTCACTGTTGAAGAATTAAAGTCATCCATCATAACTCATCCATCAACTCATCCATCATAAAATTTCGTAAATTGATACAACTTCCAGACTCAACTATAAGACTATATATAAAGTATACCTCACATACGGTTTTTTTCATTCACTAAAACAGCAATTTAATGGATGGATTTATACGATAACTAAAACATTTCGAAATGAGAGAGAACATTTCTTTTAATTTTCGAATGTCGAAGAAATAAAATATTTACTGCTTTCGATTTTTGTTTTTTAAACATATTTATATCATTAAATTACAAAATTGGGATACTTTAATAAAAAGGATGCAAAAATTAGTTCGCTTTTATAATCATTCCTGAAAGATTATTGAATATATTTTTATCCAGTGTTTTTGAGCTACGTCTTCAATAAATAACATAACTTTACAGTTTTCTAGTTTTTTTTAAGTAAGTATTTAATTAATTAAGCTTTTTTTCAAATAAAAAAAAATCTAGAATTGCGTATTTTATAAAAAGGCAGTGCGACAAACTGTATTACCTGATAGTTAAACATTGAATTTTTACTTGCTATAGTTTATTTTTATGCTCTTATAAAAAATCCAATGCCAACATATCGATAAAAATGTGTCGTATCTTACTAATGTAACGTCTCTTAAATTGATTCGGTTAAGCTTATAAGCATCATGATAATGCACTTAACGGAACCATTAGCAGAGACGTGCTTGGGGTATTGCTTTAGCTTATTAAAGTGCTTCATCAGTACGAATTTATTTTCCAGATAATTAAATATTGTTTAGTTTTCTACATGCAACTAATTATGGATTACTTAATATATTAAGGGTGGAAATGTTACGTAATATTAAGAATTCCGGCCGAAAATGTGTATTTCCTTCCTTTGTAAGTCTTATTGCAAAATTTGCTAAATATAGTAATCTATTTCTATCGCAAAAATTATTTATAATATTTATGTTTAGCATAATTCTTTTCATTATTTTTCTTATTTTATGAAAAAAATCTCAAATTATCTCAAGTTCAAATAGCGAGCATTTTATGTTTGAAATTTAAATCTTCAGAAGAAAATTAGCCGCTATTTTATAACATGTCCATTGATATAAATCGACGTATTGATATCAATCGACATATGTAAAATTTTATTCACCATAGAATTTTTAGGTATCAAAATTACAAAATTCAGGTATTTGAATTAAATGAGAAATATGTCACTTCATATAATATTTTAAATACATCTGTCATTGAATATAGCATGACTTTTCTAAAAAAACCCACAGAAAATCCAAATAAAACATTTCTATAGATAACCACTTTGTAAACTCTTTGTAATTCAGTGTTATTTACAAATTTATTCTCAACATAAGATTTAATAATATTACTTTTCTATGTAACTGAAGCAATGTTCTTTCAATATTTTTATTTTTAACATTAATTATACAATACAAGTTAAAATTAGCAAAAATAGTTCTTAAATAATAATTTCCTCTCTATACCACGCAGATACACACATACCACCAAACAGCATGGCAACGAAAATGTTGCTAATTTATTCCTCTAAAAAGAACGCTGCCATATACTGGAATGTAACATTGTTTGGAGAAATATGCAAATAAATTTTCCCTCCACTTTTCCTGTCAGAGAAAAATAAAACACTTATATGAACATGTGAAATATTCAGCAGGTACTAATTAAAAAATATAAACATATAAAGTTACAAAATAAACTGCGAAAATCAGTCAAATTCATAATACAATCAATAACAAAAATCAAAGTTTATTTTATATCTAACATTTATCTCCGGATATCAAATATTATTTTAGAAATTGCCTTTGTAAAACTGCCAGGAATTCGATAATTTGGTCTGACATTCATTCTGTATAGCCTCAAAACAACAGTCTCACAAACAATTACCACAAACTTTCTGTTTAATTAATTAACATTTTAAATCAAAAGATTTTTATTATGAGAAAACAGTAAAGCATCAATTACATGTCAAAATCTTCTTACTTTGAAAAACACCATATTGATTAAAGTAATCTGCTCCACTCAAAGAAAAAATTCAATAAAACTTTGGTCGTTGCAGGCGTACTCAATTCAATCGCACCATACGCTGAAAATTTTCTTTAAAAAGCTTATGACAACTCAACACGCACTGTATCAAATCTTACTGTAGGTGAAAATGTTTCAGAGAAGTCAATATCCGCCATTTGTTAATATCACTCGACACACAACTTTTCCTTAAATCTTTCGGCTCTTCCATTAGTAAATATTTTACTTTGAATACCCATTTATACAGGGTGAATCTAAACTCTTGGGCAAAACTGTAAGGGATGATAGTACACATCAAGACAAACAATATTAAATAGGAAACTAAGGGTCCCAAACGTCTTCCGAAGGAGATAGGCCCCATTAAAGTTTAGGGTCCAAAATTTCAAATAAATAAGCTTTTAAAAGCATTTAATGAGATGCAAAAAATAACGGTAAAAAATAGTTTTTCATTACTCCAAAGTCTAAAGCGCTCTCTATCGGAATTTTTTAACTTTATCTTTAAAATTTATTTTTAAGAAAATACTGACATAAAGAATAGTTTTAGCGAAAACCGCAAACGAATCGACCAATTTGTCCGTTTTTTTATTATCATTTGAAATTTTGGACCCTAAACTTTAATGGTGCATATCTCATTCGGAAGACGTTTGGGACCCTTAGTTTCCTATTTAATATTGTTTGTCTTGATGTGTACTATCACCCCTTAAAGTTTTGCCCAAGAGTTTAGATTCACCATGTATATTTATTATATCTGTAAATTTTAATTCAAATGGATCTGGGATTTTTAACTTGCTTCTGGGACGGAATTTTTATACCTCCTCTGTTTCTTTTAAAGTTCGTTAATCATCTTCACTAGAATTTTCTACTAAGCAATCTGTGATAATAGGTTAATTTAATTTTTTTTCTGTTTGGGTAAATACATACAGCCGGCAATACATTTACCGTACTGTACTCACTGAAAATGACATCTATTGTAGGACCAGAAAGTTTGTAATTATTTGCTACTTTTTATAATCAACATAAATCATCGTACTTTTACGAGATAATTTTTCGAAGTGTGTCAGGAATATGCATGTATGCGTCCGTACTAAACATCTTCAGATGTCTAATGAATTAGATATTCTATTTAATAACGAATATGGTGTAGAGTTAGGAGGTTGTGTTGTTGGATATCTATCTATAGCTTCTGGCTATACAAAAAATTATAAATTCCGGGTGTATATCATTAAAGTTGCACTTTCCACTGTTGTTCTAATATGCTGTCTTTTATTTTGTCGAGTTGTATAAACATGCGTGGTTTCTGACTGGATACTTCTTTGACTGAAAAAAACATTAGAGTTTAAATTTAAAAATACAGTTCCGTTATCAATTCTATGGGCTTTAACAATATACCAAACATTTTTTTTCGAAAAATTTAAAAAAAATTAAAAAAATGATTATTTTTTTAAATAGTCTAAAGTCACCAGATTTATGCTTCAAGAAGTAAACACTCTATATTAGCTATATTTATCCCAAATCAAAATAAAATAATTCGATCCACAAATTGACTGTGTAGACATGAAACTATATGCATCACTATTTATTAGGTCTCAAAGTTTACTTGTCTTTTACTCTGCATGTTTAAATAGAGATATATGTTAGCTATCATACTGGTATTCCTCGCAGAAGAATATACAGGGTTGTTATAATTAAAGTTCGCCTATTCAAAAGGCTCTAGAGCCGGTTCTATGGCTCCAAACGAAACAAAATTTCACTAGTACGTAGTTGAAGAGATGCGCTCTGCGAAAATCGAAAAAAAATAGCCACATTTTTCGTCAGTAGGTGGCGCTGCGCCAATATTTAAGGCAATGTTTGCAGATTCATTATATCAATTTCAGTCAATCCAGACGAAGCACACAAATTTAAAAGTTTCAACAAACTTCGACGAACACCGAATTGTTATAATTAAAGTTCACCTAATCAGACAGCTCTAGAGCCTGACCTATGACTCCAAACAATACAGAAAAATGAATATAATTGTAATCTGCACCAACAAAAATAAGACATGTCGCTCGGCAGCGAGGAAATAACGAAGAATAACATTACGCATGCTCAATGAATCCTCCACCATCTTCAATAACGCATTCCATTCTCAGAATTGTGCTTTCTACTGCATTGCGTAAACTGTCCTGTGAGAATGAGCGAATATGAAGTCTAATACTGTCTTTCAGATCAGAGATTGTCTGACATTTGTCTTTAGATACAGAATCTTTCAAAAATCCCCACAACCAAAAATCGCATGGTGTTAGATCAGGCTATCGTGATGGCCAGACTGTTTGAAAATAACGACTTATGATGCGGTCTACTGTAAAATGGCTTATTAAAAAAGTCCGAACTGCTCTAGTAATGTGTGGTGGTGCACCGTTTTGCATACACAAGATATTTTGAAGGCAGCCTCGCTGTTGCAGCTCGGGAATCAGAAAATTTGACAATATATTGAGATACCTTCTCCCATTTACGGAACATGTAATGGGTTCTTTGGATGTTAGTTCCTCAAAAAATATGGCCCTATCATAAACGTAGCTGTGAAACCGCACCACACCGTCACTTTAGCTGCATCTACTGGTTCTTGGACAACATTAGGATTTTCTTTCGCCCAAATTAGACAGTTGTGTGTGTTCACTTGTCCGTTTAAATAAAAATGTGCTTCATAACTCCATATAATATTCCAGGGCCAAGAATTGTCCACATTTATTCGTGCAAGAAACTGTAGTGTAAATGATAGCCGACTTTCGGTATTACCCTGTATTAGTTGTTGCACCCTCTGAATCTTGTATGGATAGTAGCACAAAATTTGACGCATCACTTTTCTCACAGTGGAAATCGGCATATCGACTTTATTCGCAATAGCTGGCACACTTGCATTACCAAATGATGACTGGCTTGCTAAATCCACGGCAGCAGTAGCAATATCTTCAATGCTAGAAATGTCTACTTTTTTCGTACTCTGCCAGGAAGAATGTCGAGTTTCCCTGTTTCCTCGAACTTCTTAATCATTTTGTGAACTCCACGATCCGACATTGGTCCACGTCTAACATCTTTTAGTTTCCGGAATTCTCGAAGAGCTGCAGCTGCGTTGCTGTTATTTTGATAAAATAACTTTACAAGAAGTGCCTTTTCTTTCAAAGTTACCATTCTCCACAAAGCGTAGATTCAAATGCTTTTCAGAAACAATCACAGACACACTTTATCAGCAAGTTTTAAATCGTCTGGTGGTTAGAAGGGTATTTCAAGTTTTCGAAGTTGCGACGTCACTTTGACGTCGTTCGTTCAAAATTTGAATAAAATGTGATCTTTGAAATTTTGTGATTTTGTGTGTTTCATCTGGATTGACCGAAATTGATATAACGAATCTGAAAAAGTTTACTTTTACTAACTGTGAAATAAAATTTCCTGTATTTTGTTTTTTACAAAAGAAAGGAATCTGCAAATATCAGCTTATATATTAGTGCAGCGCCACCTATTGACAAAAATTTTAACTAATTTGTTTTTCGATTTTCGCAGAGCGCATCTCTTCAACTACGTACTAGTGAATTTTTGTTTCGTTTGGAGCCATAGAACGAGCTCTAGAGCCTTCTGAATAGGCGAACATTAATTATAACAACCCTGTATATTTTACAAAAATATCAATTGTTTCAATCTATCTTTTGTCCTCACCTTCCTTTGAGTTAATGCATCCAGTCTTTTCAAGCCATTGTGTAAGATTATCGCTACTGGCTGAAGTAGAATTTGCTTCAGGAAAAGCTATTGTTCAAAACACTATGCGGTGAAACTTATTTTACTTAAGAAAAGCTGTGACAAACTTTTCATTTAAAATGTTATATATCTCTGCCCTATCTTTCACCTCTTACAATTACTATGCCCTTGCCAGCAACAACATCTTCTGAAAACAAATTTCTCTCGGGGTCTTGAATACTGATTAATTGATTATGCATTTCACTTTCTCTCCACACGTCATTAATTACCTTTAAAATTTGAACATCATCAATATACTTGATCAGAAGCTCAACATTTTTTCTAAGTGTAACTGATTCAACTTAAACTAGTCGGATGTGTCAATCCCAAAACTTTCTTCTATCTCACACAGGTTTCGCATACACTAAAAAGATTCAGCACCAATTTATATCAAGGTCTAACTGAAACTCAAGTTTTATTAAATTACGTGCAATATTTCTTGAGATATGACTATCGTTAAAATCGTGTAAATCCTGCAAAATGCTGCATAGCAGCGGCACCTGCTGGGCAATTTTTACCAAAAACTAATCAGCACCAATTTATATCAGAGACTAACTGAATATAAAGTTTTATTAAATTCCGAGCATTAGTTCTTGAGATAGAGCTATTGCGGAAATCGCGAAAATTACTGCACAGCAGCGCCACCTGCCGGGCGATTTTTACCAAATCTAATCAGCACCAATTTGTATCAGGGACTAACTTAATCTAAAGTTGTATTAAATTTCGAACATTAGTTCTTGAGATAGAGCGCCTACAAAATTTTTGTCACATACAGACAGACAGAGTCACAGAGTCACAGACAGAGTCACAGAGTCACAGACAGGCATTTTCTAAAAATAGTCAAATCGTGTTCAGTACCTTCTAAAACGTATAAATCCGTTGAAAACCGGAAGTCGAAAATTTTCATGAATCCAATACTTTCTTCTTGTAAAGATAGAAGAAAGTAAAAATTTCACAAAAATGAAATAATATCTCAAATTATTTGTCATAGACATTAACAGAACGGCTTATAATCAAATCATCTTCACTGAATTTTTCTAGCAGTTCAAGATTAAAACTTTTAAAGGAAGTGGGTTCACAGTTTTCCTTATCATAAAGCTATTTTTAATGACCACCTTTTGTATCTATGGATAATATTGCATTTTGATTTATACAAATTTATACTTCTTTTTTGATTAGTTGATTTATTGCATTTGTATGAACATTATTGGAGTTCTTTTAAATTTAATGCAATTAGTGGTGGAAAATTAAAATTCATTTTGCTCTGTGTGTGTGAGAGACTGTGTTTGATAAATTGTGTTTGCTTCATCTATTGACAAACAAGGTTTTCTGAAATTTCGGTATTTCGACTGTAAAGTTTTAAAATCTATCTAACAATAGTTGAATCACATTTTATTTCATCGTAATGTTTAATGTGGCGGGCAATATTGTATACTGTTACGATAGGTTAAAATACAGTTTCGTTATTAACAATTTGTAGCTGATGATATTTATAGAGGAGTAACATCTGGTTTACAGCACAAGTTTTTTCTAAAAATAAAGTAAAGTTAATCATAATATTTTCTTTTGATGAAACAAAACTTTCAATTAAAATTACTTCATTTATTTCCACATTACCGACGAGATGAAGAAAATTGTCAAGCATTGTCCTTTTACCAATTTTCTGTATTATCTATATTATCCATATTATCTTCTTATCGCATTTTTATTTAATTAGCGATTTGACCTCGCTTTTAGAGCATAGATTATATGAAATTGCCTTTCCAAACAGTTATATTCGATAAACTTATGAATTAATGAAATGTGCGACTGAGCCATATTTATGTATGGAAAAATAATTCGGCAGCATATAAACTTAAAATACGATACCTTTGTTAACACTTGCCAACATAGTTGAAAGATGTTGATGAGTTCCGTTTTTCAACCAGTCTATATAGCTCTCTGTCTGGAATATAACTCGCGCAAATATATTTATATTGCCATATAACTTAAATATTTTTTGATAATTAATTTGCTATGTTTAGTAATGAAAAATAAGAGTTTGTCGTTTATTGTTCCTTTACAGTGACACTCAAAAATATTCTGTTACATTATCGTCTATAGGAAAAATGATTTGAAATTTCATGACATTAAACTATTTGAAACATATTGAAACTCATGTACGTAACTGAGGTTTACTACAAGATGCTCTCTCTTGTTCTAGAAATCGGTGTGCATCACTTTTATGGTTCATTTACCGGGACACACAAAAGAATTCAGTTAAAGTACTTTTAATGAGCGATAATTGATGGAAGTTCCTTTACATTTTTTATATATTTTTTGTGTATTTGTAACTATTTTTTGGAAATTATTTGCTGTGTATATAATCTGTAGATCATATACAGGGTTGTGCAGGAGAATTCATTTCCGTTTAGTGACGGAAATCTCTGAATTGAATTTTAAAATGTGTAATTCGTTTCTTAATTGAATTAAATTTTAGTCTTCTAATGTGTTATATAAACAAGTCATATACAGACATTCACAAAAGTATTTGAACACTTTTCTGACTATAGATAATAATTACAGAAAATAGGTATTCAAATGTGTTATGTGTTTTTCAAATTAATCGTTTTTGTTTACTTAAATATCCACTTTCCCCCTATTGAACGGTGAATTTTTCTTAAAATATTCTGAATGTGTAGTATAACGTGTTTCATAATGTATGTTTGACCTAAGATTTTTCGTTCTTGTTTAACTAATGAATTTAAACCAATATAACAGATCTACTACAATTGTAAGCTTTAGTTAAAATTCATGAATACTTATTATAACATTTTAACATTAACAACACAAGTTAAAATTAGCAGAACTGTTTTCTAAACATTTCAAACAAAAAATTCTACCAAACATATTGCCAAATTATACAGATAAAAAACATGTTACAGCATATAACTAAAACGTAACTTTGACAGGATCAATATGCAAATTAATCATTTTTCAAAAGTGCTAGTATTTTTAAAAGTATTCAGTAACTTTCTCTTTTAGAAAAGTGACAAAAATATCAATGTTCCGAGATTTTGCTTAATTTTTTTTTCAGACATTACTGGTATACATTGGTGAAGTTACGTAAAGATCCCATAATTATAAATATGTAAAAAAGGCTTTTTAAGGTATGCATTTCTATTTAAATGTATCAGAGTTGGGATTTTTAAATTAATTTTTGTCTGTTCGATTTTTTTTAATATTCTGTTTTGAAACTTCTTCACTTTAAACAGATACATAAGGAATTCCATATAAAAACTATATTCAATTGAATAAGGAATAAATTTAACGAAATCATAAGCCTTCTGGCTTTTGATTTTCTTAGGATTAACGGTTTATTGGATCTTGTCTGACTTCGTCAGATAGTTGGAGGATAAGCCACTTCAACAACAGCAACAACAACAACAGGAATAAATTTTGCAATAAATGTATACCATTGAAAACTATTAACATAATAATTACTTTCACTACCTATTAAAACAGGCATTAATTTATTTTAAAACACATCAATGACCAGTGTACATGTCAAACGATTTAAAAACACTTTCAAAATTACACTAAAACTGGGTGATTGCTTTTGAATAGGAAACATGAAGGTTCTCAATGGATTGACTGGCGAGGAAGAAACATACTATCAGTAACTAAAGATGCCTCAGATACAAGAGGTGAAAGTATTTTCAGAACTTTTAACATATTGACTAGTTTTAGTGTAATTTTGAAAATGCTTTTTGAAGCTTTTGGACATGTGCACTGTCCAAACGAATGTCCACTGTACATGTACACTGTCCACTGCTCTTTGATGTATTTTAAAATAAATTAATATCCGTTTTAATAGGTAGTGCGAGTACTTATTTCGTTAATAAATGACATTATGGACGACCGATGTGGAAAAACTATTACTATGATGGATATCTTTTTTTTTACTGAATTTTGAAAAGATTTGGACGTTCCGTTTATTCTGCTAATTTCATGAGTTTAATGAAAAATCTCTAAAGTTATAAAGGATACCTAGGTAAATATATGAAAACAATTATATTAAAATTATTAAAAGTGAACAGAAAGAGAACTTTTTAAAATTTCTCCTTATTTATTTATTTATTTATTTATTTATTTTAAATTTATCCATGATATTTTTTTACGTTGTCAAAATCATTTTCTTTAACTGCATTTTATGATATGTGAAGGTGCTAGATAAATGGCATAAGTTAAATTTATTCCAAATTGTATCGAGGCGCTTTAAACGAACTCACGTAATTAATTAATAGTAAATGTAATTTAACCGTTGTCATGTTAGGCAACCCATGTGAGCATGTGGCATATATTTTAAAATGAAAGAAATGGTATGCATTTTAAAACTTGTTTGAAAACTTTAAACATATTATATAAGAGTCCTGATGTTCAACTTTACCTCTCTTTTACTTAACAAAAAATAATATAGGTATAAGAAAGAATTCTAGTTTGAACAACAATCTAATTGAAATTCATTACTTTAATCTCTCCAGATATGTTTTGATATCCTTGAATTACACGATAGTTACAACAACTCTTGTTTTCACCATAAAATTAACATAACATTAGTTAAATTAAGGTGAAAGTATAAGCTTCGTCACGAATCAGAAAACTGAATTTTATAAACCATAATACAAATATCTGAATTCTTTAAGGTGTATAGTTTTAGTATGACAAGCAAAGGTAATAATGAGAAGCATTTTAATGTACACATGGAATATTTTTTTTTCATAATGTATGTAAGTACAATTTTAACTGTTTCAGAGAAACTTTTAAATTTTATCTAGTTTGGAATAAACATTTTAAGAATACCTGACTATTATAATAACAGTTATACACGTCTCTTTTGATTGAAATGATAATTTAAATTATTTGTGTATGGAAATTTTCTTTAAATGTGTTTTTCATAAAATTTTAATACATGCAGTGAATTAGATATTTAAAGTAAAAGCTGTTTTTACACGTTTTAATATTTAATTCATACTCTACTAAGTTTTTATAAAGAATTTTGTTAAACTTTGAAAAAAAGAATAAGTTTAGCTATCAATTTTTCAGTAGGACATTTTTTGATTATGCACATTTATTCTGCATATGACATGCAGATGCATAAAAGTATAATAAGTAAAATTTTATTAAATAAAAAAAAATATTTTACCATTTACAAATTGATAGAGGTCATGGGGAAATTTTCTTTTTTCATATGTACTTAATATTAACTAAAATATACTATCGATTACTTCATTTATTAATATTTCTTATTCAAATTCAAGCATTCCTTTAAAAACTAAACAATAAAATCAAAACCAAAAAAACTATGACAAAGCAAATTTCGATTTCAAAAATATTAAAAGAGGATGTGCCAATTCCATGAAGAAGAATTGATATAAGTATTAAATTTAAGAACATTTAAGAATTATTTGAAAATATTTTATTATAGGATACAATAAGACAGAGAGGGAAATCTAATTTGACTGGCTTAGAAATAGTATGAAGTAATTTAATTTCGAAAATAATTTAATAGTATATAATCTTTATGTAATAACCATAATGTTGAATTGAACATTTGCAATTATAGTATATTATAATTAAAGGTATTACTTTGAAATTCAAGTCAGCCACAATTTCATTAACAAAAGTTGGTTGTATCATTGAACAATCTCGCTTAAGGGAATTTTGAGTCAAGAATAATTTAATTAAATCTGTATTGATCTGTGTCTTTGTAAAGAGCAAAAATATACAAAGAAATACATCCAATTTAATAAACGAAATAACATTAGTTAAAAAAAAAATTACTAACTTAAAAAAATAATAATTGTTAAGCAACTTAACAATATATGTGATCTGCAATACAATGCAATGTACTATTCGGAACGGTGAAATTAATATTAGCAATCATAATATATTATATTTTAAATTGTTAAGAGTTATGCCAATTGGAAAAAGATTGTTTATAATAAGTTCATTTTATAAATATCTTTCATAATTAGAAAATTGTTTAAACGATGTCCAATCAATAATACGAGGGAAAGTCATTAAATAAGTCACAAAAGTTATTAAATAACAACTTACAATGATATTCAATATAAAAGTATTTTTATTTCTCAACACATTCTCTTCCAATATTTATGCACTTATATCACATTTTTATCAGTTCCCCAACACCAGCTGCAAAACATTCTTTGGGTTGTCTCAGCCACATTAGGACTTCAAGTTGAACACAGGAGACAATTCAAAAGTTTGGTTGGCAACTTCTTCAACATCCACCATACAGTTTCGACTTAGTCCCAAGCGATTTTCATCTGTTTAGTCCACTAAAAACCCATATTAGAAGCAAGATGATGGTCACAGATGATGAAAAGGTTTAAGCTAAAAGGTCCTAATGTTTCTGTAAAGGTCCTAATGTGGCTGAGACAGCATCCCAAAGAATGTTATGCAGCTAGTGTTGGGGCACCGAATAAACGGTGATACAACTGCATAAATATTGTTGGAGAATATGTCGAGAAATAAATATAGTTTTGAGGTGAATATCATTGTAAGTTATTATTTAATTATATTTTAGGACTCACTTAATGACTTTCCCTCGTATTTTAAACTAAATCTGCTTTATTAGGTGAAAATTAATCAAAATTGACGTTCCTCTATAAGGCACCGTCCATCATCTGCGTATGGGGGAAATTTAATTTTGATGCTTTTGTAATATGTGTAATTATTCAATAAATCGTCAAAACTCATGAAAAAGTATGCAAATTTACTGTTGTCGGTATCATCTCTTTTATAAGTTACAAGTAGCCATAGTTCTTTCAATGCTGTTTGTATGAATCTTAAATGCCTTCTAAAACGTTGAATAACTTTATACTAACTTCTCAATGACTTTACACGTGTAATGTTTGTTGATGCATGATGTATGAGGAAAACATTTCAGGAGTTGCTTCAAGATTTAAGATCCCATGATCTTCAATGACAAGTGTTTATAAAAGAATTACATATATGAAAAGCATTGGAAAATTTACAGGAGAGTTCTTCATTCCGTTGAAGAAAACTAATCAAACGCCTTACTTCCTTTAATAATTAATTAAAAATAAATGATTCAATTTTTTAAATTTGTATTTTTAAATCCTGACTTTTGGCAAAAAAAAAAATAGGCTTAAAGAAAAACGCGAAATATTCAAAAATCGCTATACCAAATACACTGACTTAAAAAAAATACAAAACTTACTTCAATGCGTTAAAAGCTTGAAATAGTATTTCAGTTACTAATGTAAAAAAAGTTGCATAAATGGTAAACTATTAAAATTATTATCAAAAAAGACAAAAAAACAGCGCTCGAGCCTCGAAATGCATAATTTTGAACTTCTTGTCAACTCTTGTATCTATGCACGCATCGGTGTCTTCAGAAAACTTCTGAAAAACATACAAACATGCAGACTTTTGTTTTAATGGATATAGAAATAAAATGTTTTCTCAGTTCCAATATTTCGAATATTTATTAACTTTGTATAAACTTTTAAAGAAACTTTTAAAAGATGAGTTAATTTATCGCCTAACTTCAAGAAGTTAATACTTTGGTATTCAATACGATTTCCATAGGTGAAAGTATTTTTTTAAAACAAGTGCGAAAATTAATTACTTCCTTTCAAAGTTTATCAATATTTCCAGTTGTAACATGTGGAATGAAACAAAAATTATATGCCTCTCTAAATCCTCTTTTGACAAACAATATACGTTTTTGAAAATCCTTTACGTAATTAAAATTTGTAATAACTAATTAACTGTCAATGATGCAAAACCATTTCATAAGATGTGTGTTGAGTGCTGCTGTCTTTGAACTTATAATTATAGAAGGAAAATTTTGTCATCCAAGTGATGTTGAACTTCACGTTTCTAAATTTTCCAAGCATTCCTCTTTTCTGTATTTGTAGGTGGCCTTTCAAAAAGTTGGATTTCGTCGTCTTCCTGATCAACATTAAAATCATCATTAGTTCGTATTTCTTCGCAAACGATTTTGCAATTTTCACTTTCTGAGAACTTTTGACCACAGGAATGTCATTGTCGATGAACATCCAGTTTTTATAATCTACATTCGTCATATCATCGGGGAAGTTTTGCGTAGTTTCTAAAGCTTTCAGTTCGTCATCGTTTTCAGCTTCAGAGAATACTGCGCTAACAGAACGATTTTCGACTGTAGCAAGTGATATTCGCTTCCGTGACATTACCAGAAGATGCCATGCTTCTAGCAGATAAGTTTGTTTGCTAGTTCATTCCCGCTGATGTCTTGTTTAGCCTCTAATTCTTCTATAACTCTTTGACATATCCAGAAGGCTTTCAAAGCTCTAATTATTCCTTGTTCGTAAAGCTGTATCGGAAAGGTTGTACTGGGTACAAAAACACAACATTGATGTGTTTTAATGACACATTTAAATCATAAGTAGTGCAGTTATCAAGCAAATGAAGAATATCATGTTTCAAATCATTATTTCACTACAGAAGTCATTCAATAAATATGATGCTTGTCACACATGCTGATTTAATGGTATCGTAATCATTTGGAACTTCTTAACCCCTCTGAAGCAACATGGATTTTTATGTTTTCGAATAACTAAAAGCATTCTTATTTGTCCAGCGATACTAACACAGCATAAATCAATAATGTTCTCCTTCAAAGTTTTCTGGACTATGTGAAATGAATATGTGTAATTTGCTAATGTTCTAAAATAGAGCTCTGTTTCGTTGGCGTTAAAAATATGTTCTGCTGAATTATGAAAACACAAGTTTCGACCGTTCTTTTTTCATCCATTTTTTGCAGCTGGCAGATCAGCACGTTTTTGTTCCCCATGGACTCTCTTAAGAACGACATTTTCACGTTTTCTAAAACGCTGAAACCAGCCATCACTTAGAACGAATCCACTTTTCCCCATTTTTTCAGATAAATCAACTGCTTTTTTGTCAATGAGGGGATCACTTATTGGTACATTTTTTTCTCGAACATTTGAAAACCACAATTTCAGCGCCTTTCTACTTTTTATCTGTTCCATTTCGGTTTTTCTTATATTCTGTGATTTCATTCTGCTTTTTCCTTTTTATTAAAACTTCTCAATTTTTAAGTATTTTGTCCAAAAGAGTCAGAAAAAGTTTTAATTAAACTGCAGCGTTGCGTTGGCTCATTTGAAATAAATTATCGTAGGATGTAAAATATCGATAGTTTTCGTTTACATTTAAATCCATTCGTTTTTTATTCGTAGTAGCCATTTCCACTGCTCTCCAAATATAACTGAACAATATCTAACTAACAACTGATTATGTGGCTAGAGCTTTCGCAGTTTATGATGAAATACACGTTGACGTAACCCTGCTTTAGAAGGTGCACACATTCTTTTTCCAATCTGAGATTAAACTGAATTTATTCACAGTCTAAGAGAGTCGTAAATCTTACGACTTCCCATTATTCTGCAAAGGGTCTATTGTTATCAACAAAATAAAGGAGAATCTCAAGAAAATACGAGGAAGAGTACGACCTCTAAGCGACGTCCCCCGCTAACCTCTGAACTTTAAATATGCTAATAAAATTACAAAAACATCAAAGAGACCGAATTACTACAATAAAAAAGCCGCTAAGGAAAATGGTAGCCTGGAACAACCTTTACTGAAAAGTTTTCCCCAACAAATTTCTGGAACTTGTAATTGTATCTGTTGCGCGCTACTCGCATATGTTTCTTGCTTAATTAGATATTCCCTTCCATGTATAAAATAAGCACAAAACAGAAGTGACATCTATGGATAAATTACTCTATTCTTCCTTTCTTAGAATTCATACTTTGACAGTGTTTTTTTAAAGAAACATTGTAAAATTTTCAGGAACTGGTCTTCGGAAAAGCGTTAACATTAAAAGAAGTATTGATCACATAAAGCGATAATTTTAGCATACAGCTGCATGCAATGTGTCGGGACATGGGGATTTTGATAACATAAACTGGATGATGACATTAACTGCGACCACATTAATCGGTATGTATTGTATATCAAAAATATCTGATAGAGGGGAAGCAAATTTACAAACTTTTCGAAAATTAGTTAAAATTAAAATCATGAGCAGATACGATCGCATACATTAGAATAGAGAAGGAAATATTAAGTAAAATATCCATTTATTTGGTGTAATAGAGAAAATAATAATAAGTTTTAAAACTAATATAGAAGCATCTTACAAAAATTTAATATTTTGTTTCAAATGTTTGAATTTTTTGAAGTATTACTGTTATTACATACATTCATAAAAGTTAGTTTGTTTTTAACTCTAGGATATTTTCCAGAAACTCATTGGAAGATATGTAAAGATGTAGTGTATTAAAGTAGCGCACAAATCTGGTATTTAAATTTGATTTAACCGTCTAAGCGTTTTGCCCGTATTTTTCCGTTTCTCAAAAACAACTTCAATAGGTTCTAGACAACAATATTTTTAACAGAATTGTATTTTAATTTTTATGTAAAATAAAGTGAAATGAAGTGTATTTTAGAAACAAACGGGAAAAGAAAATTCAAATTATTTTAAATTTTACAAATATTTTTTTAGCTATGTGTAAGAGATCAAAATATAAAATAAAATATTTTAGGTGCAAAGTTTTTCTTAAAATATATTTTGTAAAAGATTTAGACTTTTTTTTGTTGTTGTTAATTCGTATATAAATATCACTTTTAAATTAGATGATTTGCTTATTTGAAGCAAGCATGCTGCATTTGATATTTTAAAAACCCTTCGAATGTTTAAGGGCTTTCCGGCATTTTTTTATAAAAATTCTGATAAAACTAAGTTTTATTTAAGTATCCATTTACAGTTTGGTACTAAAATACTTTTTACATATTTTCTTCTTAGAGAAATACTTTAAAAAATATTCTGATAAATATAATTTTGGCTACAACCAATTTAATTAGTTTGTTTTTACATTTACGAGACAGCCACTAAGACGATTAAAAGGGAATACTTTTGCAGAAATTATCAAGTTAAGTAAACTTAAGTAAAGTTTATGTAACTTTATATTCATTTAATTTACTACTAATAAGTAAAAAAAAATGTTTTAATATTAAGTATAATCTTACGCAAATCATGGAATTCTATGAAAAAAATGTAAAATAAGCATTCATATTTGTGGTTATAGTGACATCAAATATTACAAAAATATCAAACATAAGAAAGAGGTTTTTTATTATTTTTGTTGGCTAAGCAGAACTTTTCAGATATGTAAACATCTCAATCGACCGAAAAGATATTGTGTTTGTATTTCAGATAAGGGCAGTTATTCTTTCATTCAATAACGAAAATGTCAACATATTATATAATAGCCTGCTGGTAGAATAGTCTTTTGCAAGGTCTTTGACTTCTCTATTTTCTCAATACACTAGAATTCTTAATTAGTATTTAATTTACGTAAGAATTAAATGCTACAAAGCCTGGAATAGAAAAAAATATATATATTATTCGGAATTTTTAGTAGCTAGTTTTTTTAAATGCATGATTATGAAAAACGTATGAAAAGGTCTAAATCTATAATTTAAGAAAAAGAAATACCAATAACTTTGTTATTGAATCAAAGTAGATATTACATAATTACATTAAACGCTGAATATATATCTTAGCTAACATGTTATTAATAGTTTTTAAAAGAAAATCTGTATTTGTATAATGAATAATAAATATAATGTAATTTTCCATCTTTAAACAGTTGTATAATTCGCAATTGAAGATGTGCTAACACACTGCAAAAGGAATCTACAGATGTTAAAAAATATATTTTGGATAGATCACAAAACATTAGATTATTTGTGTTAAAAGCTGATCATTTTTTTTTCACAGATCTAAACTATATGTTTGGTCTTTTTGTAAAAAAAATGTTTCAGTGTTTATACTGACACACAGCATGTTTTCGTAGAAAGATACGAAAATATAATCATAATTATAAAATATAAAACTGTTAAAATATTGTAAATGAGGCACATTTATAATTTCTCCTGTTTCAATATTCTGATATATATTTTAAATATATTTTCTACGAAAACTGCTATTAAATGAATTGTGGATTTGCTTATTTAAAGCTTCTAAATATCGATTTCTTTTTAAATATACATATCATGTAAATTACATTTTCGTGAAAAATAAGTTTAAAAAAGTTATATATATATATTCTAATTCAATTTTTTGAAAAAATATGAAATATAACTTACAGATGTTTTGACAGAAATCAATTCAGAAACTTCAGATATCGAATAAATAAATGGTCATTCCGTCGAGTTGATATTGAATTATGCTTAAAGCACGAACTACATTGCAATCTCTTTTTGAAACGATTAAAAATGAATTAACATCAAGTCCCAAACTTTCAAGTCCAAAACTCAATGCAAAATCGTACATTAATCCCTGAAAAGTCATAGAAAATATCAATGTATGTAATTGATCTTTCAAATTGTTTTTATGGGAAATTTCATTAATATTTCAATTAACCATGAAAATGAATAAATGCATTCAATTTGTTTATGATTATTTTTCAACACGAAGCGAAGAATGTATGTTTGTACTTAGAAAATGAAATTAAGTTCTTTTTGATATAATAAATGTATCGATTAACTTATTTTCCAGTCTTCAGGGCTTTCGCAATGAGAAATTTCCGTAGTTCTTTGATTGCTGATTCCCCGTTCATGTAAAAAAGATTAATCAACAATGTTTATTTTCGTAATGATTTTACGATGCAGGTGTTTTATTGACGTGCCATATTTCCATAAGCCTATTTCATAGAGCGCATGTCAGCGTCATCTATCAATGACTTTTAAAAACAACTTTTTGCTTGTTATTTAAAAAAAAAAAAAAATCATATCCTTGCCTGATTCCCTTTCGTGCAAACTACTGCAATTACTTTTATCAACATTAGTTCTATTTTAATATATTTTTAAAGTTTCATGAACTTTTGAATGCGGAATTTCTTTAAAAAATATTTTTAACATGATTACAGGGAAAATTATACACCCAGAAAAAGGAATTTATTAAAACTACAAAACATGGTTTGTTGAGTACATTTTGGTTGTTATCAAAATTCAAGTAAAATTGAACCATTTTGCTTGAATTAACAAAACATTTTTTGCTGACGATACAAATTTTTTTTGGAATTGCAAAAAAAAAAAAAAAAAAAAAAAAAAAAAAAAAATTGTTGATTTAGACAAAATTTCCATTGACCTATATTTAAACAAAAAGTTTTGTTGGGTCAACCAAATTTTTGTTGATTCAACAAAACTTTTTTCTGAGTTTATGGATTGGACTTGGTGAGCTATTCTGTTTTAATGATTTATTTTTAATAAAATCATGTTTTGTAAAATTTTCCCACGTATAAAAACCAATTATGCAATTTAAAGATATACATGGGGGGGGGGGGGATCTGAACCGTTCTTTATACATTTCTCTAAAACGAATAGATTTTTTACATTAACTATATTCAATCAATAACTTAATTAATAAAAATTATTATAACAGTTGCTTTATTTTTGAAAAATTGTTAAAAATGTTATTTATAGTCATACTGTGTATATTCATTTATTTTTAACAAAAATTCTGTCTTGTTACTGTTAGTATATGCTTCAATTTTTCCTGTAATAACATTTCTTAGTTAAAGGATCTTTTAGTTAAACAAAATAGTCAGAATAAAAAAAAATTGGTCTGTAAATCATGTGGAATATTAAGAGAAATTGCATATGAAATATTATCGATAAGCATATTTTGATAGTTCTATTCCAATTAAGGATAAAAATAAATAAATCTATTACACTTTTATTGAAAAAATATTATTTCCATTAAGGATAGAAATCGATAAATGTATTAGTCTTTTCATTTAATACACTGTTAAAAATTTGCAGCAAACTGTCTAGTCATTTGACCGTTTATATAGAAAACGGTTCCATAACCATAATTTAACACTATTATGATCATAATATGGGCAATAATATTGTCAGAATAGTGTTTAATTACAGTTATGTAACCGTTTTCTATAAAAACGGTCGAATGACTGGCCAGTTTGCTGCATATTTTTAACAATGTAGTTTATTTCTTTTACATATTGTGACTAAACATATTATTCACATTACTAGAGGGAATAATATTTCATAATAGTTTTTTTTTGTTAAATCTTAGAGTGAATTGAAGAGTTAGCAGTAGAAGAGAATAATAATCAATAACTAGTATAATTTTACATAGATATTAATTATTACTTTTGCTTGCATTGAACGATAAGAAATGTTTGACCTAAAATGTTGGAATAAAAACAATGATAGATATTTTTAGAAAGTAATCTTCTATTTATTTAACTGAATTTCATATTTGAGTACGTGTCAAGCATTGATTTCCATCTAGCAAAAATAAAATTTCATAAATCTCTCAGATATAGCACACATAAAAAATAGCACAGTTTTTGAATTTTTTTAGCAAATGCTTCATCTTACAAATGAAATGAACGTAAATCAACAGTATTCAGTGGTGCCGTCTACCGGAGAAGCTTTGCTTACTTTTTAACTTCGAGATCACAAAGTGGCCTGTTCGCGAGTGATTTTCTAAGAGTCGAAGATTGTCACAGATGGGTATATCATCATAGATGCTTGCTTGTTACTTTTTTTTAATTTTTTTTTTCGTTCATCACCTTCATTGTTAAAAATCAAAAAAGTTTGTTTGCAAAGTTACCTGCAAGAGGAAGGCGACAATGTCCGCTATCAACTTCATATTAGTGCGCATTATCACCCAAAATTGCTTATGGATGGTTGGGTGACATTGCCAGCGCCATTATTAATTCTGATTTTTATTTTTTAAAAAACCCTAACATCTGTTGGCCTAACTATTTGTATAACAAATAAATATAATGAATGGAACTTGCCGTTTCATGTAAATGGCTGCACAGAAAAAAATTCCTAGAAACTAAAAAGTCTTGTATTCCGAAGATGAAGGAAAGAAACAGCTGTTATCTTTGATAAGCTATCAGAGGGTAACCAAATTTACTCCCCTAATCATCTTCATTGTTGAAAATCAAAAAATGAGTTGGAAAAGTTACCTGAAAGAGGAGGGTGACATTGTTAACTTTCAATCTGATACTAATGGGCGATGTCAACAAAAACTGCTTACAGATGGTTGGATGACATTGCCAGCGCAATTATTAATTCTGATTTGGGTTTGAAGAAAATAAAATCTGATATACATCTAAATATTTGTCTAAAAATAAATATAATGAACGAAATTTCCCGTTTGTTGTGAAAGGTTGCACAAAAACAGTTTACATGTAACTAAAATGTCCTGTATTTTACAGATGTAGGAAAGAAACATCCGTAATCACTGATAAGCTACCAGAGGGTAACCAACTATTCTTCACCTTATCTATTGATTGAACAAATTGGTTTACAGGCACATTTTCCGATGTTAAGTAAATATTAACTTCACCTTAATCTTTTTTTATTCAAAAGTGCTCAAAGTCATTCCATTTCGTAAATACCACCAGCCTTTACGGTAATGTATTTGCAATAATAATTAATAAATTCAGACATGCAATATTTAATTTGTAAATAAATGAGAGGAAAACTGGAATTGAAATAACTGAAATTAATTAGATAATTCATATAATTTCCAGATAGGTTAATATCTAATAATTTAATTAAATGGGAGGAAAATATAAGAAGCTTTAATGCAAAATATGAATGACGCATTTCAATAAATGTTTACTTGTTAAAGTGCTTCAGAATCATTGGATCTTGATATACCAATTAAATATTTAGAAAAGTCATTACTTATTAAACTGAAATTCTTCAACAAGGAACGTAGCTGTAATGGCTAATATGCTTGTATAAGATTAATTTCGAAATAAAAATATCATATCCTAAATTGAAATGTATTAATGGAGTTTTTTGATGGAACTTCATATACTTCAATTATTATTGAAGATATATTTCATTAAAATGTAATTATAAGAATGTAAAAATACTTTTAGCCCCTCTATTTTTAGAGAAATCACACCTTATAAAATATATCAAAGGAATTCTCTGCTATTTAACATAAAAGTTACGAAATTTTTATTAAAAGTACTTGTCGATATTATATATCCACATACTCTATAGTAATTTTTACATAAGGTGCTATTTTAGTGCATAGATAAAAAATGTTGAATTATTAAACGAGGAAAACTCGTTTTTAGTGTTCACTGTTTACTATTACATTTTCACCACATGTTGGTGAACGACAATACTTTGTTTTGAAAGTCTTTGAATAACAATACAAACGTTTTGAAAAATAATTTCGGTTTCTATTTTTTAAAGTATAATTCTTAAGAGAAAGAGTTACTTTCGCTGACTTTAATCACACAAAAAACATTGCAACATTTATGGCAAAAACACATAGATCTTGAAGAATATCATGCTGTGTAGATAAGGATAATGAAAATTCTGCATTTTAGTAAGTGATAATATATATATATGTATATATATATTTAAACGTTTATATTTGTTTGGAATAATTTCGGTATAAAAATCGTATGTTCGTAAATTTAAAATATTACATTACACTATAAATGATAGGTTTTTTTATTTTCTAGATTTTATTTAAGCTATGTGTTCTCGAAGAATGAAATTAAACTTGCAGAAATTATTTCGTCAAAAAATTTACAAATCGCTAGCAGCACAGTTTCTGAAACACTCCTGTTTGTTGAAAATAAATTTCGTTATAGAACTTTACTTTTATAAAACAAATTTTACCACGTTTATTCCCAGAATCTCCGTAGCGGAACTTTGCGTTTTGTTCACGTGTAATTTCTGTTTTCCTACAGAATCACGGTAATGAAACTTTTCGTCATTATCATGGGTATTTTCTGTTTACGTACAGACTCCTTTTGTAATGGAACTTTTCGTTTTCAGAAAAAGTCTTTTCCGTTTTCAGAACAGTTTTTCCATTTTTTGTAAAATCTTCATATTGAGGTTTTCCGCTTTTATTGCGATTATTTTTCATTTACTTACGAAATTCTGTAATAAAATTTTCTTTTCCACTCAGGAATGATTTCAGATTTTTACAAAATACAAATTAACGAACTTTTCCTTTTTTATAACGGTATTTTTTTAAATTAATTTATATCCTTCATATATAGGTTGCCCTCTCTTAAGGTAAAGCCAGGAGAGATGGCGCAGTCGGAGAGATTGCGCACAAAGAGGTTAAAGGGGAAGGGATAAAGTGCGCGCACAGCGATTCAAGGTAGTTGTACAACAGCAGTACTGAAGTGTCTACTTGAATGTGCATAATTGATTGTTTCAAGCGTCTAGGATAAATCATTTCTTTTTGTTTTATTTTCACCTTGTAAGTGCTTGAATTTTCATAACTATTCGTCAAAATTTCTATAGAATGTCAGTAGCACAAAATATTTTAAAATTAAACGATTTCTCATATGCTACTAACCTAGACTAACGCTGCGGCATCGATGGTTAGTTTTAGAAGCGGCCATGTGTAAATAAAAGACCACACAATTTCTCCTATCAAAATTGGAAAGTTTGCGCATCTGCTGCTTAGGAGAGATGACGCATTGATCCCATTAGTTTCCATGCTAGGAGAGACTACGCAGCTTATTGATAAATTTGCATAAATTACAAAATTTATGCAAACATATGAATACATATGAATTTACCTAAACATATGAATGAAAAAATTTCGAAATAATTTTCGAAAAACACATAATTCTCGAAACCTGGAATTTACACTTTAAATATTGAAGTGATTGTAGAACATGCATATTTGCTAGGCTGTGATGAAGGCATGAATCAAACTGTCCCTGAAACCGTTGAGTTACCTTCAGAATCCCCACCAATCCATTTCGACAATAGTACTCTTTACAAACGCTGAAATCCAAACTTTTCATATTCCAGACCTATCCTCGCATCCCATTGCAGCAGCTGCATGTATTTGTTAACCATTAACTTCTGGGAAAAAATTCTTAAGAAAGAAGCAGCTACAAAAAAAAGCAAACAGCTGAAGATAAGACTCTTCCAGAGAAAGTGCGATAAAAAAATGAAGGAAAGAAAACGAAAAGCAATGAGGATGAGTGCACTGAATGTCGAGAAATGTACCAGGATATGAATGTCGAGAAAACTACCAGGATACAACTTCGACTATATTCAATGTATTTGTGAAAGGCAGTGACGTAGACATGGGGGGGGGTCCAGATGTTCTGGACACAATTAATAAGGTAAAGCCAGGAGAGATGACGCAGTCGGAGAGATTGCGCACATGGAGGTTCGGGGGGAAGGAGTAGAGTAAGAGCGCAGCGACTCCAGGTAGTTGTACAACAACAGTAGTGGAGTGTCTACTTGAAAGTGCACGTTGATTGCTTTGAGCGTCTAAGATAAAGTATTGCTATTTTGTTTTGTTTTGTTTTCCCAAAGTAAGTGCTTGAATTTTCATAGCTAATCATCAGAATTTCTATACTATGTCAATAGTACAAAATATTTTAAACTTAAACGATTTCTCATAAGCTACTAATCTAGACTAACAATGTGAACATCAACGGTTCGTTTTAGTAGCGGCCATGTTTAAATAAAAGGCCACGCAATCTCTCCTACCGAAATTGGAGAGTTTGCGCATCTGCTACTTAGGAGAGATGGCGCATTGCTTTCATTAGTTTCTAAGCTAGGAGAGATTACGCAGCTTATTGGTAAATTTGCATAAAAAAATGAAAAATGAAAATGGACTAATTTTAAGTTAAACGTGATATTAAGTTACATAATTTTATTTTGCAATCTTATCTGGACTTGCTTTTTCTGATTCTTTAATTTTTTTTCCCTTTAATTTTTTTTCCCTTTAATTAAAATTTTTTAATCGTTTTTAAAATTATTTCCTTTTTCTGATTCTTTAAGCATTAGGTTGAAATATTCACTCCCAATTCAATAAAATTTGTTCACAAAAACCTTACAGCAATGTCATTTAAGTGTAATTATTATGGTTAACAGTTTAATTGTAGTTATTATTAGTAACAATCTCTCCTACCCATGTGCGCAATCACACCAACCCTGTAAAGAGAGATTGCGCAAAATAACTTTTTTAGTTTTATTACAACTGTTCTATTAAATTGCAGCATAACAACAAAATAGCAATGGAAATGCATAAAAAACAAATGAAGTAAAAATTATTCATGGATAGTTTAGCAAAAAAATAATATTTAGATTTTTTATTGCTATTCTTTTGAATTGTGCGCAGACTATCCTAGCTTTACCTTATTGTAAAGTTTGTTTTGCCTTATCTAATCAGAGAACTTTCTGCGATAATCAAGGAGAAATAAAACTTTACAATATTACTGATATCTAAAGCATTTGGACCCCCTCCCTGGCTACGTCAATGGTTGCAGGTAGTGGCACGAAAGCTGAACCATTTACAACAATAAGTGCATCGATTGTTGACAACGACAACTTCGGTAAGCAAACAAGAAAACATTGAAACTGTGGATAAGAAAATGGACTAATTTTAAGTTAAACGTGTTAGCAAGTAACTTAATGTTATTTTGTAATCTTATCTGGACTTCTTTTTTCTGATTTTCTAATTTTTTTCTCCTTTAATTACAATTTTTTATTCATTTTTAAATTATTGCTTTTTCTAATTCTTTAATCATTAGGTTGAAATATTCACTCCGAATACAACAATATTTCTTCACAAAAACCTTACAAAAATGTCATATAAGCGAAGTTATTATTGTTAACAATTTATTTGTAGTTATTTATTAATAACAATCTCTCCTACCCATGTGCGCAGTCTCACCAATCCTGTAAGGACAGATTGCGCAAAATAGCTTTCTTGGTTTTATTACAACTGTTCTGTTAAATTACATGCTTCAAATTGTTGTTGTTCAACCATAGTGGAAGCTATCGTCGAAATATATATATATATATATATATATATATATATATATTAATTAAGACCTTTAAAAGACAACTTTCTTGTTTTATATTCTAAATAAATAAATTAATACAAAAGCCTCTAGATCCAATAATTATGAAAATGTATGACATATACTCCACAAAGAGCTATTTTTTTTAAAAAAAGGTAATTCGAAAATAAATATTTACTTCTGATGGAGGTATTTATACACTATACAATAAAATACATTATAACATACACGTTTTTAAAATTAACATCAGAATGGGAATATGCATATTTGCCAAACCTTCCGCTTTGCGAGCACTACTATTTCCAAATATTAATCTTTGTCGCAAAGTGTCTGTATAAGAATATTTATATTTTAAAATAGGGATACTAAAAATATCATTAATAAAGATTCTGTCTCTAAATAAAGTGAGTATTGATATTTTAAAATAGTGGTACTAAAAATATCTTAAAATTTGGCGACTCTGAATATAGCAGTCATTTGCTGAGATAAATGTTTAAACAGTCTACACTTAAAAACTAGACTATATAACACTTATTTCAAATTGAGATACAGTGGCAAAGAAAAGGTAAGACAAAAATGATAATATATTTTCTTCTTAAGGGGTCAGGTAACCTTTGAACACACAAAATACATGAAAAAGTGACCTTTATAAGAATTGCTATCACTCGATAATTAATTGACTTTTAATTATAAAATTTCAAACACATATTAACAAAGGTTCATTTTATAAATTAAAACTCTCAAAAAATGTATACACTCATATAAAGCGTTTTAATTAACTTCAAAATATAATACACTTTTTACGAAAGAATTATGCTTGCATGCCTTTGCGCGTAAGATTTTTCATATTTGAATTGTTAAAACCATCCAATTTTTTTTATCAGTAGAGATATAATGTGTTATCAAAATGACCTACCATGAAAAAAATAAAATGTGTAGTTCCTAAAAAAAAATTTTTTTTTAAGAAACTCGTTTTTCGAACCGAGTTTTTTTTAATACAAAAGTAGTCGTGAATTCTAAACTTCTTACTTAAGAAACAAAATAATAGGTAATTTTGTGCATCTATAGGGTTAATACATTGTGTCAAAATTTTGTAAAATTCTAGCAAACCATTTTTCAGAAATCTTGCGTGCAATTACAAAATCATCGTTTTGAGAAAACTGACTGTAAAGATAAATTTACCTCTGAATCATATAAACTCACTGATATATCACAATTAAAATATTCATATTGATTGAAAGCACTCTTAAGTACATAAAAAATATCCTGTGATGAAATATTACTAAGAAATTATGATTATTATCATTAAAAAACTGAAAACGGTGGATTTCCCGATAATGGTGAAAAAATGCGTTTTTCATGTTCACATGGAAATTTGATACTGCAACTGATACTATCAATATAATACTTAAATAATTAAAATAAATCAATGTTCAATATAGTTTTTTATATACGTAACTAAAATTAATCAAATGAAAATTCATAAAACCCGATTGAGAACAATATTCAATTTCACAATATCAAGGTTTTTTTTTTTTAATGCAAAAGTAATTATGAATTCTAAACTTCTTACTTGAGAAACATAATAATAGGTTATTTTGTGCATCTATACGGTTAATACATTCTGTCAAAATTTTATGAAATTCCAGTAAACTATTTTTCAGAAATCTTGCACGCATAAACTAAAATCGTCGTTTTGAGAAAATTGACTTACAAAATAAATCTATCTCTAAATCATATAAACTCACTGATATATCACAATTAAAACATTCATATTGATCGAAAGCACTCTTCAGTACATAAAAAATATCATCTGATAAAATATTACTAAGAAATTATAATTATTATCATTAAAAAACTGGGTACTTTTCGGTTAGCCGGACGCCAGTGATATATATACATGTATATATACACACATATGTATATACACACACATATATATATATATATATATATATAAACTTATATATATGTACACTTATATGTATGAAATATATATACATATATCACTGGCGCCCGGCTAACCGAAAAGTACCAAAAATTGAAAACGGTGGATTTCCCGATAATGGTGAAAAAATGCGTTTTTCATGTTCACATGGAAATTTGATACTGCAACTGATACTATCAATATAATACTTAAATAATTAAGATAAATCAATGTTCAATATAGTTTTTTATATACATAACTAAAATTAATCTTAAATGAAAATTCATAAAACACGATTGAGAACAATATTCAATTTCACAATATCAAGTTTTTTTTTTTTTTCTTCTTTTTCTTCTTTTAAACTTCTTACTTGAGAAACATAATAGTAGGTCATTTTGTGCATCTATACGGTTAATACATTCTGTCAAAATTTTATGAAATTCCAGCAAACTATTTTTCAGAAATCTTGCGCGCATAAACTAAAATCGTCGTTTTGAGTAAATTGACATTCAAAATAAATCTATCTCTAAATCATATAAACTCACTGATATATCACAATTAAAACATTCATATTGATCGAAAGCACTCTCCAGTACTTAAAAAATATCATCTGATAAAATATTACTAAGAAATTATGATTATTATCATTAAAAAATTGAAAAAGATTGATTTCCCGATAACGATGAAAAAATGAAAATTGAATTAACCCCTTCCATTCCTCAAACAGTTTCTTATTTAAACACTTAAAGTGTATAAAATTCACTTACAGGTATGAAATAATACATAAAAACAAAAAATGCACATGAAATAAAGAAAAATTTAACATACCTGTCTAATAGTTTTAAAAAGTATAATTAAAACCCCCCTGCAGCATAAGTTTGTCCTTCTTGTGATAGATACTTATCTGCAATAGCTTTTTCATTTCTTCTTTTGATTTGACGCATTTCTTTTGTATTTTGAAGGGACCGCATTTCACCTGTCTTTATTCGTTGTTGATCTAATTTTATGAAACAATCTCGAACATGATTATCAACATTTAGCCCCAATTCTTTCATCAACTTTATTTTCCCAGCCGAACCAGAATGATTGATCAAACATTCTTTTTCATGACCAGTTTTCCACTCATAATATTTTGCGGTTCCTTCTTGTGATTTACAAAATTCGCAAGCCTTACAATATGTAGATAAGACTTCTCTGTCGATAACTTTTCCAGTCTTGTCCCCAATAACTGTACACACACCCAATTTTGAAGTGTGTCCTCTGGTTTTCCAAGTACCGTCTCCACTGACAATAATTTTTTCAGAATTTGTAAGTTCAATTTCTTCCTTAGCTGCACATTTCATTGAATTTTCTGCAATTTTATTTGTAGACGTTGTCAGTTTTTTAATCACTGAATCATAACTTTTTTTTTAAATATGTTTTGGATAATCCATAGCACAGCAGAAAATATCCATAGCTGCATGCCCTTTTCCAATGGTACGCATAGCATATACAAACGTACGATTAATTTCAGCAGCATTATTTTTGGAACTAGTCATTGATGAATTTCTGAATGTGCACAATTCAGAACATGTTTTGCATTTTATTGAAATTTTAGAAGAAAGTCCATATACAACTCTTTCTTCCAACTTTATTTCTCCTCCACATTCTTTGCAGCATAGAAAAGTTTCAATAAAATAAAACATGGATTGCAAATCTATAATTGTGTATCCTTTAAAAAGACTATCAGTCTCATTATTAGTTCATCATAACATACACTAAGTTTCTTTCCAGAAGCACTTTGATTAAGATCTGTTTCTGCTGTAGATTTTTCAGATTTAGTAAATCTGTTTCCTATAAACTTACGTTTTCGGCTTCTTTTGCCAGATGCTCTTTTAGAATGCAAATCAGCCTCTGTATTACTCATCTCAATGTTTAATAAAATAAACTAATTAATATAGCTAAGTAAATATCGAAATTGCTTTGAAAAAAGCAGTTTAGAATCAATAAAAATGTTACAATCTACCGCGTGCTCACCACAGGCTTCTGAGATCCTTGCAGTAAACAAACCCTTATAGATTGAAATAGAAGTTAATAAAATGCAGCTTTACTCAATAATGGAAATGTAAACCACGGGGTATATAATTTAAGAGTCAGAATACAACCGAAAATAACATAAAACTGAAGTTACGCTCGCTAGCAGCTGATTCAAAAAAGGTAAACAAACAATCCGGCTCTGTAAATACTAGCAAAACACGAATAGGGCTTGAATTGTTTTGGCAATAACTTCTCTTCTAGTGTGAATTTTTGCATGGGGATTTCTTTAAAATGTTCCTAAAGAATCATACTTAATTATAAGCTATTAAAAAATCGATTTTCTGACACTTCAAAGGTTATCTGACCCCTTAACTTGTTCTTCAATTGTTCGAATAACACGGTTTTCCACCCCATATTAGTAGCAGTGCCATCACATCCAATCCCGATCAGTTCCTGAAGTGAAAATCCAGCCTCAGTCAAATAAGAAAGGATGCTACTGGAAATGGTTTGAGCAGAACTTGATGAGGGTAAAACATTACCAACGCACACAGGTAATGCTGGACATAATTTCTGCTATAAAATCTGGTAGTTGTTTTCAAGTATTTTTCTCTTCGCGAGCCTGGCACACTTTCCAACTCAAGGTGGTTAACAACGGCGAACAGATTCTCTGATTGTATTTAGGTATTGAAACACAACAGTCGAGAGCAAGATCTTAGTTTTTTTCTTTCTTAAAGTCATATATACCTCTATGGATTTATATAAAAATGTAAACACTTCACAAACAGACCAGAACATGTAGTTGAAGTTATAAAGTCTTCACGATTCCTGCCCGAAAACTTTTTGAAAGTCATTGACCCAGTAACAGAGAGAAACGGATTTTTTTCCCGTTCAGAAAACTTGCTTTTGAGTATGATAGTAGACAAAAGCAATCATATAATAGAGTTAGGCTTAATAAAAATTATAATGGCTAGAAACTTATCAGGAGTTTTCAACTACCGAGAATCAATTTCCTAACTACAGACACCATTGAAATGTTTCACTGGAACACTACTGCACTTTCACTACCACGTTTGCTACTAAGAATCAAATTTTAGGGCCGAGGCACTACCGCCAAACGTAACAATTTATTTATTTTATTTTTGCATTGTACTAAGCTAATCTAGAGGCAATTTTTCCGCGGTATAGCGAAATAAAAAACAAAACAAAAAAAATATCGCACTCCCCATTAAAAATGATAAAAATCTTATATTTTTTGAAATTTTAGGAACGATGCGCTACCGCCAAACGTAACAATTTATTTATTTTATTTTTACTTTATACTAAGCTGCCCTAGAGGCAAGTTTTCCGCGATATAGCGAACCAAAAAACAAAACAAAAAAATGCTCGCAACCCCTCCCCCCTTAAAAATGATAAAAATCTTATATTTTCTAAAATTTTAGGGCCGATGCGCTACCGCCAAACGTAACAATTTTTTAATTTTATTTTTGCATTATACTAAGCTACCCTGGAGGTAAGTTTTCAGCAGTATAGCGAATCAAAAAATAAAAAAGAAGTTTTTTACAGCCCACCCTACTATACGTGTTTCAAATTTTCAATCCCTATATAATCTAAAAGAAGAGTTAAAAAAAAAAATATTTTGTGAATGCATGTCAATCATCGTGAAATATTTTCTTTGTGCATTGAGTGGAAATAGGAGTTATTATATTAAAATATTTTAGAAAAAAAATTGAGTTATGGAAAATGCAAAACGTTTTTCATACAGTGCCCTTATTGGATACGATTTTATTATTAAGCTTGTGGTAATATATTTTGTTCCCATGTTTATGGCATCATATGAAGTTAATTGGCATATGAATCCTTGTATTTTAATATAAAAGCGGTACAGATGGAACACAGAAAAGTGAAATAATAAATAAACTATATTTCATGTGCTTTTGTATCTGCATGACAACAATATTCTAATTCCAATTTAGAGCCTGTTAGGATATATAGTATATTAAATTCAGTCTTGCTTTTTTACCAAAGAAGCTACTCTCACTTGTGTCATAAAACCTAAAAAAACCATAATTGTTATAATTAAGACTTATATAAAGCACGAAAACGAAATGAGGAATCGTTTTGTTAGTAAGAATCAACGAATGATCAGAGAGTCCGCGATCTATGATATATAATCTATAATAATAAAGTTAGAAGTTTATCTTTGTGTATATGCGTATGTGCTGTGTTATGAAGAGACTGCTGCTCGCATAGAAGATAGTTAATGATTTTTTCTTAACTACCTAATGTATGAATAAAAATTTTAATGACCATTGTAAACTAGCAAGCTTGCATCTTGCTGCCGATTGTGTCGGCGCATGCCAGAGCTTACCTCGGTTCCGTTTTTTCAGAATATTTCTGTAATAGTAGCCATAGCAGGGTACCGCACAGTTATTACTATTTATTTTTTTTTGCTGTGCTTTTTCGATTCTAACGGCATTTTTCAATTAAAATAAGTAATTTTCAGCATTTCAAAAATTTTGTTTTTCCTGGAAACTGAATTCTTGGAAACTAAATTCCTGGAAACTAAACTTTCCCTGGAAATTGAATTCCTGGTCTTCAAGAAGACGAAGGAAAACGGTTCCGTTTTTTCAGCATATTTCTAGCAGGGTCAACTGTAGAGTTTAAAAAAATGCTGCGGTTTTTCGAGTCTAACGGCATCTTTCAATTAAAAAAGTAATGTTTTTCAAAAATTTCAAAAATTTTGTTTTCCCTGCAGGTTGATTATGTGTTAGTTTTCTGTTTTTCCCTTTTCTCTGTAGTTTTAATCTGTCATTCTGTTAATAATAATAATAATAATAATAATAATAAATATATAATAAATACCTTTTCTTTCTATCGGTGTCTCTCTTTTTTTAATATCAATATTTAGCGTTTGGTAACTTTACAAAAAAATATTTTGTAAAATTCCGTTTCATCTTGGCTTGCGTATTGTCTAATTCGTTTTCACATTTTCTATTTTTTTTCTACGTTTTGAAACTGCCCTCTCAGTTTCCCGAATTAAAATGTAGAATTCGAGTGTGTACGCTTAAGAAGAAAGAGGAAACCCAACATTAGGTTACTTGAAAACATTTTCGTGATAAAATATAAAATTATACAAATTCGAGGATAAATTTCACGCACGGGTGTACGCTGTCGAGGCACTGGGGCCTCCAACACCTGTTTCATTTGATAGATTTTCGTTGAAAAATCTAATATCGTACAAATTCGAGTATGTACGCTATTACAGGTAGTGGCGTCTCAACACTAAATCCCTCTCGAAGAAAAACTAAATTCAACTAACTAAACTCTAAACTCGAACTAAACTCGAACTAAACTCGAACTAAACTCTAAATTCAACACATTTTTAGGTATATTTATGGTTATTATCCCGGGCACGGAAAACGCCGGGGTGGTCACCTAGTATAAATAGAAATCATGAAATTCTTCTCTAAGCTGTCAGTTTTTAAATAAATTAAACAATTATAGATAAAAAAAGAACCGAAGTAAATATTTGTACTATAATGAAAATTTTCTTATTCTAGACTCTCAACATAAGTCGTAATTATATAAGAAAATCACTTATTACCATGAAACTAAAAATGTATGTGCTTAAAGCGATAACAGTACACGTAAAGGATTATAAATATCTTTTAATAAGCATATCAATAAGTTCCGCACATAGAATCGGCGAAATTTTCAAGATCAATTTTGAAAAGAAAAAAAGATTGCTAAAGTAGTTTAGTTTATCATTATTGACGTTGAATATATATAGTCCATTGAGCATATGAAGCTTGTTGATATGTTTATTGAAAGGTATTTATAAACCTTTATGTGTACTGTTATCCTTTTAAGCACATACATTTTAATTTTAACTTAAGTCGTGTTATCTTTATTTTTATATAAATACATAAATTAATATGCCAAATCTTATAGTAATTTTTAAATACTCTTAAATGATGAATATTTTTTCAAACAATATATAATTACAGAGTATGCTATAGCTAATAAAATGTTTAATAATTAGTAGCGTTTAACGTATAATGTAAAAATTGTGACTAGCTAAGCACTTGTTTTTAGTTATCTTAAGAAAATATTTTCATTAGATGAAAATCTGAATCCTTATATGTATCTCTAGAACATATATTCTGTTATTGAGAATAGCATGTTATTATTTCAGAAAATATTTTCTTGCTGCTATATAAAAAAATATATGTATCTTTAACAACCTGAGGTTACTGAAATTAATCTTATGCAGAATACAAAAACAACATTTGATTCAGTGTAGGCGGAAATCCTTGCCTATTTCTAATTAGTTTTTCGTGTCATAAATAAAATATTGGTTATAAAGGATATGAAACATTTATTTTATACTCATATATATATATATATATATGTTCGGACAATATTTTCCGACAATGTTTTTGGACAGTGTTTTCCGACACACGTTCGACAGAGCATTTTCGATAGAGAGAACGATACCTAGATAAGAGATTATGTGCTTCCGCATACTTGTGCATCGAACCAGACTTCTCAAGTGATCTTGGGTTTACTTGCATGCAAGGACATTTCGCAGTTTGAATAGTTGGTTTATTCTTTCTTTTTGTTAACTGTTAAATTGATTGTTTATGTAAGTTTTCAGTTCAGAGCAGAGAGCTCATGTGTGTTAGATGGCGGTCGCTGTCAAATGTGTAACCAAGAGGGTTTTAACGTTTTAATTAAAGTTTACAGTTCACATTTTACCTTGTGTAGTTTTAATCAGTGTTTTTTTTCTTATTAAGTTTAAAGTTAACCAGCCGAACTATCATTAAATGGTCCGTCGAGCCGGAGATTTCTTTTAAAGGGAAAATAGCTGATTTGGCTAATGTGGAAAGTGAATTTGGACTGTAAAATGTGGATGTTTGGTGTTCAGTGTTAGAGTTTCAGTGCATGGTTGGTTGGATGCCAATGCCCCTGCTTTGTTGATCAAGACGTTTTAAAGATTCGGTGAGTTCGTTCCTGTATTTAAATTTTTATTTATTATGGAAGAGTTAAATGATGTTTTAGTTAAGAAGAGGGGATTAAAGTCTGCTATTACAAAATTAGAAAATAAGATAAATGGGTGTATTAATGAAGCCGATTCAAGTGAATTAACTTTGTTTGAGATTAAAATAGGAAAGTTAACTGATGAATTGAGTGAAACATTTAATAGGATTTTGGCTAAATGTGATAAAAATGAGGTTGATACGTACATTGAGTAGCAGCAGACTGAACAGGATCGAGTTGACAGTATGTGGCTTAGTGTTAACCAAAAAAAATCGGGAATTACTTTAAACGAAAGTAACAACAGTGCGGGGTTGTTGAGGTCTCAGACCTCAGAGGTTAAACTGCCGAAACTCACACTTCCCACTTTCAGTGGTAATCTGGAGGAGTGGCTTCCATTTTATGATTTATTTAGGGCTAGTGTGGATTGTAATGTAGTTTTATCAGACTGTCAGAAATTACAATATTTAAAATCGGCATGCAGAGGCAATGCTCTTAAAATAATTCAATGCCTTCCAATCTCTGATTCGAATTATAAGACAGCGTTAGAGCTGTTGAAAGAGCGATATTCAAATAAAAGAGAATTAATTAATTCATTGATTAAGAAATTTATTGGAATGCGTTGTATTTCGGGTACAGCACAGTCTCTTCTGGAAAGTGTAGACGTTATTAATGAATGTGTCCGTTCATTGAGTGTACTTAAACAAGAGGTTAAAGGATTTTCAGAAGTATTAATTGTTTATTTAATTACAGAGAAATTGGATGGAAATACATGATATTGGTGGGAAAGAACACTCAAAAAAGCGGAATTGGGTACACTTGAAAATTTATTATCTTTTTTAAAGGACCATGCGAGAACCCTTCAAAATAATAAAACAGCAGTTAAAGAAAGTGGAAAACCTAAATTAACTACATTATTGTCTGATAATAATATTTGTGTTTTATGCAAAGAATCGCATCCACTTTACAGATGCCCACGATATTTGAAATTAAATGTGCAGAAAAGAATAGAAATAGCTAGAACAAATAGTTTGTGTTATAACTGTCTTTTAGAGAAACATTATGCAAAAAAGTGTATGAGTGTGGGTAGATATAGAGTGTGCCACAAGCCTCATCATAGTGTCTTGCATATTTCACGGGATACTGGCCCTCATGTAAAGAATGCGACTGAAACTCCGGTGGTTCCTCTTTCCCCGAACGCAACGGAATTTCGACCGAGACAAAATGAGTTAAGTCAAACTTCCTGCACTGGCACCTTTGAGTTTCGAAACAATTCTGGGTCGGGAATACAGTTAATGAGTATGGGACAGACTCTACTTTGTACAGCAATGATTAAGGTTCTTGATTCAGTGGGTAATCTTGTAAATTGCCGCGCGTTGCTGGACAGTGGAAGTGAGGCATGTTTTATAAGTGAAAATTGTATGCGAAAATTGTGTTTGCCAAAGCGAAGAACTAGAGTACAGGTTACATGTTTAGGTTCTTATAGTGCTGAAACAAATGGAGAGATAAATTTGAATTTTACTCCTCATTTTAATTCTGAAATAAAATTTGCTACTAAAGCATTTGTGATAAAAAGAATTACATCTAATGTGCCATGTAGTTCCATTCCTTCAGATGTTGTGAATAAGTTTAATGATTTAGTTCTAGCAGACCCACTATTTTTTGAGTCACGACGAGTAGATATTCTACTTGGAGTTAACGTATTTTTTACATTGCTAAATGGGAAAATTGTGAAAAGAGGAGAAACTCTGCCCTTTGCTGTAAGTTCTAAGCTAGGATGGATAATTACGGGGACTACCTCATTCGATAGAGGTCTACGTACATTTGCCGTCAATAATATTCAATTAAAATTAGATGGCTTGGTGCAACGATTTTGGTCCTTGGATTCTATTCCGGAATTAGTTCAGATTTCTAAGGAGAAGAGGGAATGTGAGGATCATTTTAAGCGTACTTATTTTCGAGATATGTCTGGAAGATTTGTCGTGAAACTTCCATTTAAAGATTCCCCATCTAGATTAGGTGACACTAGAGAAATGGCTATCCAGAGATTTCGTTCGTTAGAACGCAGACTTTCAAAACAGCCATTTATTTATGAAAACTATCGAAAGTTTATGAGGGAATATTTTGAATTGGGTCACATGGAAAGTGTATCCAAGCCGGAGAGTGTTCCTTCAAGTGTTTGTTATTTACCACATCATGCGGTAATTCGGGAATCAAGCACAACGACAAAACTTAGAGTTGTTTTTGACGCTTCAGCTAAGTCTACTTCGGGTGTATCTTTGAACGACATTCTTATGGTCGGTCCACGTATACAGCAGGAGCTTTTTCCAATACTGTTGAGATTTAGAATTTTACCTATAGTTGTATGTGCAGATATAGAAAAAATGTTTAGACAGGTTTTGATTAACCCTGAAGATAGAGACTTTATGAGAATTCTTTGGAGAGAAAATTCCCAAGATACTATAGAGGATTACCGTTTAAAAACAGTTACTTACGGTACCGCATCTGCCCCGTTTCAGTCTACTAGATCTCTTCATTAGCTTGCCTTAGATGAGAAGAGTGAATTTCCGTTGGCATCTGCAGCAGTGTTAAGGGATTTTTATGTAGATGATTTATTGTCAGAGGGTCAAAATAAAGAGGACGTTGTGGAATTAATTGATCAATTGACATTGTTAATGAAGCGAGGTGGTTTTAAATTGCGAAAATGGATTTCTAATGTGCCTGGCGTGTTGAAAAACATTGCGGAAGAATGTAGAGAAAGTGCATATTCCTTGTTCTTAAAGAATGATAGTGGTATAAAAATTTTGGGAATCCAGTGGAATTTGAACGGTGATTTCTTTTGTTTCACTGTTTTAGACCATGACAAAAAGAATAGATATTCGAAAAGAGATATCTTGTCAGAGATCGCAAAGGTGTTTGATCCGTTGGGGTTGCTATCTCCTTGTGTCGTTTTCATGAAGATCTTGTTGCAAGATTTATGGAAAATTTCACTTACCTGGGACGAGCCAATTGGTGAAGTCTTTGGTAAACGGTTCTAGAGTACTGAAACTTATAGTTCTTGCATATTTCACGGGATACTGGCCCTCATGTAAAGAATGCGACTCAAACTCCGGAGGTTCCTCTTTCCCCGAACGCAACGGAAAGATGCCGCATGAACACACCGCATGATGTGGTAAATAACAAACACTTGAAGGAACACTCTCCGGCTTGGATACACTTTCCATGTGACCCAATTCAAAATATTCCCTCATAAACTTTCGATAGTTTTCATAAATAAATGGCTGTTTTGGAACATCTGGACATCGTTTAGAAATGACTTAAGTGTAATTTCTCAATTGAAGATTCCTCGATTTGTCTTGGCTGCTGATAAAATGGGACTTCAAATTCATGCCTTTTGTGATGCGTCCGAAAAGGCGTATTGTGCGGTAATATATATGCGTTCAATTTCCCAAGATGAAAAAATAACGGTAAATCTTTTGACATCTAAGACTAAGGTGGCACCCATTAAGACTCAGTCCATTCCACGACTTGAATTGTGTTCGGCCCTTCTGTTGGCAAATTTGCTAAAAATGGTTTTACAGCATTTAAATTTTACTGAGACTGAAGTATTTGCCTGGACTGATTCTAATGTGGCGTTGGCATGGCTTTCTTCAGAGCCTCATCGTTGGCAAACATTCGTGGCTAACCGTGTTTCAAAAATCCAAGAGGCACTTCCTAATGTTCCGTGGAATCATGTTTCTGGAATTGAAAATCCTGCTGACTGCGGAACAAGGGGTATGTTGCCGTCGGAATTAGTAAATTGTGAATTATGGTTTCGTGGTCCTCGATGGTTAAGAGAGCCATTGAACAACAATCAACATAATGATCCAGTTAACGGTAAAGAAATACAGGAGATTGTTTAAAGGAAGAAAAGCGAAACTGTGTTGTAAACGTGTTTGATCTTAGTGATGATCATGTGATTTTCAGATTTTCCACTTGGAATAGACTGGTACGAATCGTCGCGTGGTGCTTGAGATTTGTGAACAATGCAAAAAAGGTATCTCAGCGAATAAACGGTTTACTCTTGACATCAGAGCTTTTGAGAGCCACAACGATGATAGTGAAATTAGTACAACACCAGTGTTTTTCTGATGAGATCCTTGCTTTAGGAAATCATAAATTGTTAAGACGTTCGAGCAAACTTTTAACATTAAATCCATTTCTGGATTCAAGCTGTATTTTGTGGGTTGGTGGAAGGTTGAGACATGCTAATGTTTCTGAAGTTCAGAAACACCCAATAGTTTTGCCTAAGTCTCATCATATTACTGCATTGCTTATTAGACATTATCATATAACTTACTTGCATGCTGGTCCTCAGCTTCTTTTAGCTGTCCTTAGAACAAAATTTTGGATTTTAAGTGGTCGAGATGCAGTAAGAAAAATTGTGAAGACATGCATAAAGTGTTTTCGTGCTTCCCCAGCTATTGGTACACAATTAATGCGTGACCTGCCCGCTATGCGTGTCTTACCCAGTCGCCCATTTTCGAAGACTGGATGTGATTATGCCGGTCCTTTTATGTGTAAATAGAGAAATCGTAGAGGTATCAAGGCATTTAAGAGTTACATAGCGATTTTTATTTGTTTTTCGACTCGTGCTATTCATCTTGAATTGGTGTCAGATTTGTCCACTCCAACGTTTTTGGCTGCTCTGAAAAGATTTGTTTCTCGTAGAGGCAAGCCAGCCGAATTAGTAAGTGACTGTGCTACAAATTTTAAGGGTGCAAGTAAGGAATTGAGGGAATTATATGAATTTATATCCTCCACCATTAAAGATGAATCCTTACAGAATTATGTTGCTAATGAGGGCATCGTTTGGAAATTTAACCCTCCATTGGCTCCACATTTTGGTGGGCTGTGGGAGGCTAACATAAAGTCTGTGAAATATTATTTGCGTAGAACAATGGGAAATTCGCTATTTACAATTGAAGAGTTCTCAACATTATTGTCGCAAATTGAAGCTTGTTTGAACTCGAGACCTTTGTGTCCGTGGTCAAGTGATCCAAATGATCTAGAAGTTTTGACACTGGGTCATTTTTTGACGGGTGCTTCGTTGACAGCTATTCCAGAACTTGATGTTTCTGAGTTTCCGCCTTCACGACTTCGTCGTTGGCAACAGACACAGAGAGTATTCCAGCACTTTTGGAAGCGATAGAGTGCAGAGTATTTGTCTCAGTTGCAACAACGATCCAAGTGGTTACGTCCAACAGCAAATTTAAAGATTGGGGACTTGGTGCTCATTAAAAATGAACTTGTGCCGGCTCTTCAATGGAAACTGGGAAGAATCATTGAAACCTATTCAGGTAGTGATGGTCATGTTAGAGTGGCCACAGTAAGAACTGCTACGGGAGAGCTCAAGCGTCCTATTCACAAACTTTGTCTTTTACCTTTTGAATGAGAATAGTTAATTATAGCCCTTGAAGGTTTCAAGGCCGGGGTTGTATGTTCGGACAATATTTTCCGACAATGTTTTTGGACAGTGTTTTCCGACACACGTTCGACAGAGCATTTTCGATAGAGAGAACGATACCTAGATAAGAGATTATGTGCTTCCGCATACTTGTGCATCGAACCAGACTTCGCAAGTGATCTTGGGTTTACTTGCATGCAAGGACATTTCGCAGTTTGAATAGTTGGTTTATTCTTTCTTTTTGTTAACTGTTAAAGTGATTGTTTATGTAAGTTTTCAATTCAGAGCAGAGAGCTCATGTGTGTTATATGGCGGTCGCTGTCAAATGTGTAACCAAGAGGGTTTTAACGTTTTAATCAGTGTTTTTTTCTTATTAAGTTTAAAGTTAACCAGCCGAGATATTAATATATATATATATATATATATATATATATATATAATAAAATATATTTTTATATCCTTTTTAAACAAACTTATTTAAAATACATATATTAATTATATATATGGTATGAATTAAAAATGAATCACAGATTCACATGACTACACCTTCCCCACATGAAATACATTTATTTTTTTATGACCTAAGGATAATTAAAAAAAATTGTCATACAGTTTCAGATATTTCCGATGGAATGCTCGTGTAGTGCATAACAGCCTCAACTTTACAAAAGATGACAACTATACAATATAAGATTATTTGCATTCATCAGTTCAGTTAAACCGTAGTGCGTAGATTGGTAAAAGAAACAATTTATGTAAACTCATATAGCGAAACTATGGATGTTTTAAAATGTCGTATCATTCTTTCAGTCAATTCATTGACTCAAAACATTTTTCAACAAGTGTCGAATCAATTCATCTACAGTTTAATTTCGACCTGCGCAGTTAAGAGAGAACAATGTACTTTGCGATATAGTTTAAGGTGAATATAATAACAATTAAACTGCGTAAATACGTCACATACAAAACATAGTTGGAGAAAATAAAACAATACAGATTTGAGTTACCTTGAAACATTTTAAATTTCCATGAAAGTTAAAAATATCTCAAAAATTTTTAAACATTATTTTTAATCTTAGAAAGTATGGTTCTTAGAAAAACATCAACAATATTAAAAATACTATCACTTACTATGATGTTTGCGATTTGTGTGTTCCAAAAATTATATTGTCTTAATGGTATGATTAACAGTGTGACCGCATATGAAGAATTAGGTTATCCTATATTCTCAGATGAATATCGGTAATATGATATTGTTACTGGAAAACAAGATAATATTAAGAAACAATAGATGCGTACTGTAATCCAAGTGTGCCGTATTTGTTATTATCACCATTTTAAATGACAATATCGAGAAAATATTTGCAATGCAATATTTTAAAACAATCTTATAAATGACATGCATAAATTAATTTGGTGTGTATGTAATAATAAAGCTTTACTCTAATCGTGTACACAAAATGACATGACGCACTAAGTCGTCAAAAGATTAATGCATCATACACAGAATGCACTTGTGAAAGTCATAGAACCACAGTTGGTGCAATTATGCGCACTATGTCCCATGTTATGTATTTCTAACTAACGAGATTCTAAGAGTAATAAAGACAGATTCACAGGTGTACCAGATAGCAATATTAAACTAATTACCTAAAGTTAGAGTTGAAATAACATGCTCTATTGTATTAGTTATATTTGCGATTAATCATGCAGACTGATTTAAGTGTTACAAAGAGCATTAACATTGCTGACGGGATCATAATTGAGTTATTAATCGATGTAGGATTTTACAATTGTAGAAGTATTAGATCGTGGTATTAGCAAAAGCAAATATCATATTTATTTAGCAATTAGAAAGTTCAATGGGTAAATTTATTTAATCACTGATGGATTATTTGTTTCTAGGAAGAAATATTGTATGAAAAACTAATCAAATATTTAAACATTTTTCTACAAAAACTGTCGAATGACTGGGCAGTTTGCCGCAAATTTTTAACAGTGTACTACTAATTGCAGCCAAAAGTCTACTTGGTTTAATTCTTCAAAATATATGCATTAGAAATGTACAAACAAGATTATTCTTTGAAATTAGTAATATTCAAAAGGGAGATTCATGAACCCACTGTAGATTTCTTAATTATGCTTCTACTCAAATGACTGGTGAAGCCAGTTACCTATAGCCATGATTGAGAATGACTAAGTAAAATAAGTTGTTTATGAGCCTCATAACGTGGTACCTTACTGCACTATTATCGGTAAGTTTCAGACTTCTTATTTTGTAAAAGAGAGACGATACGACCGATTATTAAATTGGGAAGGAAGTTGATCTTCGTTGAAAGAGTAAGAAAATATACTTTAATAATACGATAACTGGTCGCCTGTTCAGTGTCAAATATCTAACCTATTCGAATAGGTTTATTTTAGACTTTGAAGAATAAAGACCAGGGTATAAGGGAAAAAATACAACTTAAGTAACTCCCATGAAATATTGATTCCAAAAGGTTGTCATTGATCACACTGCACATTCGTATTCGAGACATTATGTCTACATGGAATTTTCTAAACTTGGAAGTATAATCTTGACTGCTTGCGACAGTCATACGACGGTGTAGAAACGGGTGAATAGCAGGGTGGTATTGGCATGAACTTTTAAATCCCCAAAATATTGATTTAATGTAAGTATGATGAGTATGATCGGGTGATCACGAATATCATTATTTTCTAACTGTGATTTTGAATACATCAGTGCCAACGAAATCAAAATTTTATTCCATATGCTTTTGCGTATAAGCGACACACAGACATTTACATAATGTCTTTGAAAAAAGTTTTAAGATTTCTGACAAATCGAAAAATGTAAAATTTACAAACGAAAATATTTTTTTTGAATAAAAATTCATTAAATATATTTTACTGTATTTTATGAAAAAAAAAATCAGATTAATAATCATGAAGAAAAAAAAGGAGTATAACATGCTGACATGAGTAATAAAAATAATAACTTGGATAATATATGTCATAATTCATTATTATGTTAAGACTGCAATATGGTATGAAACATTTTACAAGTATGCTTTTTAAAGCGAGTATAATAAATAAAATTAAGTGGTTTTACAAAGACTATTGCAAAGACTATAAAATTATAGTTTCAATAAAAAATACTATTACATTTTTTTTAGAAACATCATCGGCTATAGAAGAAATATATTTAAAAACACTTGTTTTTATTAATCTAAAAAGAATGACGAATGCAAAAATTTAAAAAAATGTTCATTAATTAGACAGATTTTTATTTATTTTCAAAACAAATTTAACAAGATATAAATGAATTATGCAGTTAAATTCTGTGTGTTTTCCATGCACCGAATAAAACAACATAAAAGTGGAAAATGAATTGTAATCAAGGATGTAAGATTCAATGGCTATTTTTGTCTTTCTTTCAATGTTAAAAATATATAACATTATTTGAAAATAAGTAAGAAAATAATTCCGTTTTGACATTATACGTAACTTTTATAATGTATAAATGTATAATTATAAAATGGGTTCTTATAAATTTGCATTGTTTGGGTTGCAATATGTTTTCGTAAAAATCAGAATTTTGATTGAGGATATTGATGCTTGATATTTTTCCCATAAATTACAAAAAAAAAAAAAAAAAAAAAAAAAAAAAAAAAAAAAAAAAGTTAGAAATGACTGTCGTTTGAATTTTTTTATATGATAATAAGGAAATAAGTCGTCTGTCTGTCGGTTGTACGAAGAGCTACAAAATTTGCCAGGAAGGTAGCTCTATGTAAGTAGTTCTACACTTCAAAAGTTGACTTTGGAATTTTTTTATTAGATTTTTTTTTATTTAAACTTTTATGCGATTTTTGTCGTTTTTTTCCCCGTTTTGCGTCGATTTTTTTACAATAATAAAATGAACCCGTTTTCAATCGTTTAGCCCAACAGAGTAAATTTTGTATTGTTTTGAGTAAATTTAATTAAGAATTAGTACAGCGATTTTTGAATTCTTTGCGAATTTGTTTATGTGATTTTAGGATTATTTTTTCGCATTTTGTGGCGAATTTTTAACATTGGTAAAATTAATTCGGTTTGAAACATTTTGCTTAATATAATAAAATTTCCATTGCGAATTTTGTATATTAGCTATTTTTAATGAGTGCGGTTTTTAGCGATTTTTTTATATTTTGCGGCGATTTTTTGACATTCATGAAATAATTCCGGTTACAATAGCTTAATCTTTAGCGACTTTGGCAAATTAAGTCGTCTGCTATCTTTGATTTTTTAGAAATATTTAATGCGATTTCCAATGCGAATTATAGATATTTTTCACATGTCGCGGCTTTATATATATATATATATATATATATATATATATATATATATATATATATATATATATATAGATAGATAGATAGATAGATAGATAGATATTTGAAATAATTCCGGTTACAAAGATTTATCCCAGTATAGTAACTTAAATCCGCTGCGATGTTTGAATATCTAGCGATTTTTAATGCATTTCCAATGCGATTTTTAGCAATTTTCTGACATTCGTAATGATAATTTGGTTTCAAACGGCTACCCTAACATAGTAATTTCCTGGTCCCTTTTTGAAATTTTAGAAATATTTTTAATGCGATTTTTAGCTTTTTTCAAATTCCGCGGCGATTTTTTGACATTCCAAAAATAATTCGGTTTAAAACTTTTTTTTTTCCTAATATAGTAAATTTTATCCTCCGCGATTTTTGAAGTTTTTTTCAATTTCCAATGTCATTTGTCAATTTGTTACAGATTATTTAGATAAATCTGTCTTCTCAGTTATAACTGTGAAAAAAAAGGGTTTCAGCTGCTTGTCTGAAATACCATGTGCATAGCTTTGGCTCTCAGAAAATATATTGAACATAAGAATCTAAAATGGTTATTACCACACAAAGTATTTACTGAGGAATAATGTTCAAATATTCCTTATTCTCGTGAATCTCACTTGGAAAGAAAAAACAATTTTTTTTTTTTTTTTTTTTTTTTTTTTACAGAAATAATTTTCCAGTCATGTCCAAACTTATTCTAGCAACAAAATAATCTGAAAAATATATCTTTTTTTATTCCTGTAAAAAGTTATTTCAAAACAAATGGATTATCATCATACACAGTTTTAAAAAAGCTACATTTTTCGTACATTTACTTAAAAATATTTTTACAGGATACAGCTTTTATATGTTAAAAATTAGATAAATAAATACATATAAATTGAATGTATGCTTACATGCGAAAAAAAAATAAATAGTCGATTAATCAAAGAAATCTAGAATTATGAAGGTAATCATCCGAGATATTTTATGCATTTTCTAACATAAAAGTTAATCGAATTAATCAACTTAAGCCAATTATTTCACTACTAAAAAATAAATAAGACCTTGTGGATTTTCATTTTGTTTCTGGAAATTATGTCATGTTAGTCAAACTAATGCGCGAAGTCATTGAAAAAGCAGATGCAAATACTCTAACGAGAATAAGTAAAGTTTCACATGTGGACAAAGTTTACTAAAACTTTCTATGCTGTGCATTGTGTAATTATTGATAACTTAAAACTATAACAATCCCCACAAAAAAATCATCAGATGTAACAATAAGAAAAACTCATTTAAGATTTTTAAACTACATAATACATACCGTTTACAAAATAAAAAACTAAATTTTTAACACATAATTTTGAGATATTTAATAGATATATATTGTTTTTTTATTTCAATTGATAAAAACCTGAACAGCATTGCAGTTCATTTTCCAAATTTGGTATAAGTTATATATTTCATATAATTTATTTTCGTTTTTTGCGAAGTATAAATCTAAATGAAAATAGAGAGTATGGCCTCCTGAAACAAGTTTGTTACTATTAAGTTATTAATAATAGTATACATTTAATAATTTTTATAAATATTTTATAACCCTAAAAACACCTATATATAAACTCATTTCAGCTTTGACTCGCATGGAATAAAGAAGATATTTTGCTTTCATGTTGAATTTCTCTTGTATTTCATAAAAATATCAATTTCAGCAAAATTTTGGAATCGATAAAAATACAATATCTATGTAATGAAAGGAAGACATCACATGTGCTTTTGAAAAAATATATATCTTTGAAGCCATCAAATGGATATTTATTGAAAATCCTGAGTGTTTATGTCAATACACTGGGAACCAGGCTTTCCGATGAAGCAATGAAAAATTATCAAGGAAATTTCGTATGTTTTTTAAAACTATGAATATACTCAGTAACGAAATTATTTTTTTTTGCACGATTGGTGCACTGCTATTCTTCATTACCAAACATTTTTTATATTGTAAGTATGGATTATTCATAGCAACATCTATTTTGTTTTTCACAATGTCACTTTTAAATGTTTAGGAAAACATTTTTGTTTTAATTAAAATAAATTCTATTTAAGAAGTCAAGGATATTTTCTTGAGGGATACAGATATATTCAGTTTCTAAAGGAAAACCTTCACAATTTCTCTTTGCTGCGTATATTTTTTACCGTAAAAAGGCTAAATAGATGTTTAGTGGTTGCAATTAAGCTATTCTATTTAAAGCCAAAAGCAATTTTTTCTTCTTTATGGAATTTTAGGTATATTTGCAAATTTATTACAACTGCATTCTTTTGTTACCAAATTAATCAGCCAGTATTTTCTTACTGCATATTTAACTTAAAATGATATATATTAAAAATGAATTTTTAGCTTTCTACTTATTAAAAAATGTATCAAGATAATTTATTAAATTAAAATGACTCATTATTTTTGTCAACTCAACTTTAATATATATATATATATATATATATATATATATATATATATATATATATATATATATATATATATATATATACGTTCTGTGAGTTTAAATTATGACATGTGCTATATTTGTAATTACTGAATTTATAAACCGTAAATTTATAATTTAACCTTATTTTACTTTTCACAATTGAAATCAGAGTATGTTGATGTGTAATGAAATTAATTAATGAACCATATAATTACCTACCTTCTTCATAATTAGTTTCTATATTTCAAGCAAATTAAATTACTACAGAAAATGTAAGACAATTAGAAGAAATGAAAAAATAGATATTCAAATGAATTCCAATTTCATGTTTAATTAACGTTTATTTCCTTTTTATTTAAAAAATCATATGCCTTTTTCTCCATTAAAAATGCATTTATTCCATGATCATTTCCGTATTTATTAGTATTTCACTTAATGTATTTCTATTAAGGAGCATTTTATAAGTTTCTGGAAGTTTAATTAAAGTTAAAATTATTTTTCAAAAGAATTTTGATTACCTTATTTAAATTTCGTATTGAAAAAAAAATAACGTAATACTTTACTAAAGTTGCTCCTATTTGCTGAATTCTATTATAGAGTTATTGTTATACAATCTTTAAAATGAAACTGCATCGAAATAATTTCTGTACTTAAATTTGAACTATATAAGAACTATAAAATAATTAATTATTATATTGCAGCTGCAAATATATTTTTAAAAAATTGGCGATGTTTTTTACTATGTACTTATTTTTCTTTTTGTAAAAGTGGTATGCTGTTGCAGAAAAGCGTGTTCTTATAAAAAATTATTAAAAATGTAATGGTTAAAAAGTTTATATAATATATATATATATATTTTATTTCACATTACCTATTTGCATACATTAAAATAATTTTCACACACAGAACTTACGTTGATGCCATTTTTAAATAAATAAATAAATAAGTATATATATATATATATATATATATATATATATATATATATATATACAGTGACCTCTCAGTTATACAACTTTCAGGGGACCGTAGAAAAAAGTCGTATAACTGATAGAGTCGTATAAGTGAGAGACTGTCTCATTATACAAGTTTCAAACTTTATATGCATTAATTATTTTACCTATATTAAAAATGATACGTTTTGAGTACTAAGAACAGATTTTAACCAAATTTATAAAATAATATTAAAAAATAAAATATAAAATGCATTTTCAAAAGTTCACAAAATAGTTCACTCACCACTATGTTTATTTTGTAGATTTACAGATCAGATTTTCTCGAAAAATGAAGTGATGTTAGTCTGTCTCTGTCGTCGATGAAAAGAGAAAATGTCGTTTTTAAGTCTATTAAAGATTTTAAGCTATTTTGAGAATAATAATTTTGGTGGACATATATTTCTTTAATGTATTTAAAGCGGCACTTGCTTCTGAAAAAATTACAACAGCAGGAACATTGCTCTCATCTTCGTCACCCTCCTCGCTCAGGTCTTCATTATTGATATCCTCAAAGATTTATCATTAAAGGATTCCCATACGCTCTAAAAAAATCGCCTTCAGTTGTTGAACTAGGAGTTTGATCTTGTGAAAAACCGCATTTCCTAAAACAATTCTTAACGGTCTGCGATGTCACATTTTTCCTTGCAGATGCTGTAAGATGCACAGCATATAAAATGGAAATTGCTTTAGCTTCCTTTTTTGTTTTCCCGATCAAAACTAAAACAACAAATTGAACTCCTTCTGTAGTTTACTTGAAATTCTATATAATCCCTAAATCTAATAGCTTTTTATAAATCTCGGTTCGTAGAATTTGCTGGCAAAAATCGAACTTTAATTTGTTGCAGAAATGGTAGATCTTTTATATCTGGATGTGATGGACTTTGATCCAGGAAAGTGCATTTTGCAATAACCCTGATTTCTCACTCAGTACTATACAGAGACGTGATCCGCAGGGGGTCATTTGGGTTTTGTTAATCGGTTTTGTTGAATCGCAGACACAAGAAAAATTTATACAACCACCTTGCCGCCATAGATTTATTTCATTGTTAATAATACACCAAGGTAGATAAGAAATGTTATTCTTTATTGCTAAACACTTTAACAATAGTCAAAAGGATAAAGGTAAGAAACGTTAATGATTTGTACTTTAATGATTATAAAAGTTAATTCTTGAGTGAAAAATATAAAATCGCCTGAACCGTTTAAAGAGTCGTATAAGTGAGAGAAGCAGTCGTATAACTGAGAGAAGTTTAGCATTATCATATATTCTAATACGAGCAAATCTTGTGGGTGGTTATATATATATATATATATGCAAAAATTATCTTAAAAACGGCTCTAACGATTTTGATGAAATTTCGTATCCTACCGTTTTGGGACACCAGAAAACCATTGGGCTAGGTCACATGTTCGAGAAAATTCGATTAGTGGGTCATTTTGGGTCATTTTTGTTCATGGTCTAGCTAATTGTATCTAAAAAACGGTTCAAACGATTTTGACGAAATTTTGTATCCGATCATTTTCGCGCACGAGAAGTCTATTGGGCTGGGTTACATGTTCGAGAACTTTCGATTAGTGGGTCATTTTTGGGTCAACGCGGGTCAAATTAATTTTATCTAAAAAACGGCTCTAACGATTTTGATTAAATTTTGTGTCCTACGAGTTTCAAGCACGATAAAAGCATTGGGCTAGGTCGCATGTCCGAGAAAATTCGATTAGTGGGTCATTTCTGGGTCATTGTGGGTCAAGATCTAAAAAACGGCTCAATTTACACTAAATTTTGCATCCAATGGTTTTCAGGCACGAGAAGACTGTTGGGCTAGGTCACATGTTCGAGAAAATTCAATTAGTGGGTCATTTTGGGTCATTTTGGGTCATGGTCAAGCTAATTGTATCTAAAAAACGATTCAAACGATTTTGACGAAATTTTGTATCCGACTATTTTCGGGCACCAGAAGACTATTGGGCTGGGTCACATGTTCGAGATCTTTCGATTAGTGGGTCATTTTTGGGTCAAAGCGGGTCAAATTAATTTTATCTAAAAAACGGCTCTAACGATTTTGATTAAATTTTGTATCCTACGAGTTTCGGGCCCGCGAAAATCATTAGGCTAGGTCACATGTCCGAGAAAATTCTATTAGTGGGTCATTTTTGGGTTATTTGTGGGTCAAGATCTAAAAATCGATTCAATTTACACAATTTTGCATCCTATGGTTTTCGGGCACGAGAAGACTGTTGGGCTAAGTCACATGTTCGAGAAAATTCAATTGGTGGGACATTTTGGTCATGGGTCATGATATTTTAACTCAAATATAATTTTGACCGAGCATAGCTCGGTCTTCCCTGCTCGTTTCCCATAAAGCGTGGACGGGACCAAGAGAATTCGGCGTATAACCGAAAGAGTCGTATAACTGAGAGTCGTATAAGTGAGAGGTCACTATATATATATATATATATATACTTAACTTTCTTCGAGATAGGAGACGTCAATCCTTTGAAACTGCCATGTGTGCCGTAAAAAATATTTTCACCCTACACTGTGAAAAATCGTTTTAATGTCTGTAAATAAGTAATGTGAATTAAATACTATATGTTTAGATATGGCATTATAATAAATGACTTAAAAAGTCTATATAATATTAATTACCAATACACATTTTCAAATCAGATCAAATTACATTTCACCCAATTTCAATAGAATATTACAGCTTTTTAATTAGGTAATATTTTCTAAAAAGGTTGTCACTGATCTCAGTAACGGTTATTATGTGAATTAATATAAGTTTTTTTTCATAAATAAATTAATGTTTTACTTTTTGTAATTAATTTAACAAAGTCTCCCTTTTTTTCTTGTTTTTATTGTTATTTATTTTTTTATTTAAAAGGTTACTTGTAATGTTCTAACTGTGACATAACAAAAAATGATATTTAATATAGAATATATACAGAATATATATATAGAATATATATATAGAATATACACGGTGTATCTGAAATGCTTCAACAAACTTACAGGAATGATAGTACTCATGAAGACGAACAAAAAATGCAATAGAACATGGGGTCGCAAATGACGTTTAAGGGATGGAAATCGAGAAAATGCGTCTGGAAATGGACAAACTGAGACAAGATATTAAAAACTCCAGAAAATTATTTATTGCACAGAATAGGTACAACACAGCTCATGATGTCCAGAGATAATAATTATTTTCCATCAGTTTTTCAAAGAGTCGACTGCGGACATTATTACACAGAGTACATCTACGAACGAACAACTGGTGGACACACTCGAAGACTCCGGGAGTTTCCTGGATTTCTCCTGTAGCGGTCACAATACGCACTACTACTTCTTCTGGCGTCTCATAAAGGAGGGATTTCATCTGTCCCCAGAAGAAAAAATCCAAAGGGTTAAGGTCCGGCGATGGCGGCCAAGCAACAGGGCCACCACGTCCAATCCATCTTGCCGGATAAACTCCATCAAAGTGGTCACGCACGTCCACAGAAAATTGAGGCAGAGCACCATCGTGCATGTACCAAATTTGTTGCTGCACGCCGACTTATGTAGCAAGAAGCAAACCTGGTGGTATATTTGTTGGTCTGTTTCTAAGAAGATGGAAAATTTGCATACATGGATTCCTGCTCACAGAATAGTTTGGCTTTCTTCCACGTTTTTGTTATCTCTTTCTGACCGGATATGCACAAAGTTAACGGAAAACTAGCTTCGTGCTACTAGCCAGTTTTGCAGAAAAACAGCATTTCGATATTTTTAATAATTTTGCAATTTTCACCCTTTAAACGTCATTTGCGATCGCATGTTCTATTGTATTTTTTGTTTGTCTTGATGAGTACTATCACCCCCCTAAGTTTGTTGAAGCATTTCAGATACTGTATATAGATACTATACGAGCAGGGAAGACCGAGCTATGCTCGGTCAAAATTAAATTTAAGTTCAAATATCATGACCCATGACCAAAATGACCCACTAATTGAATTTTCTCGAACATGTGACTTAACCCAACAGTCTTCTCGTGCTCTAAAACCATTGGATGCAAAATTTAGTGTAAATTGAGCCGCTTTTTAGATCTTGACCCACAATGACCCAAAAATGACCCACTAATCAAAAGTTCTCGAACATGTGACACAGCCCAATAGTCTTCTCGCGCCCGAAAATAGTCGGATGCGAAAATTAGTGTAAATTCAGCCGCTTTTTAGATCTTGACCCACAATTACCCAGACATGACCCACTAATCGAATTTTCTCGGACATGTGACCTAGCCCTATGATTTTATCGTGATCGAAACTCGTAGGACACAAAATTTAATCAAAATCGTTACGGCCGTTTTTTAGATAAAATTAATTTGACCCGCATTGAACCAAAAATAATCCACTAATCGAAAGTTCTCGAACATGTGACCCAGCGCAATAGTCTTCTCGTGCTCGAAAACCATTGGATACAAAATTTAGTGTAAATTGAGCCGCTTTTTAGATCTTGACCCACAATGACCCAAAAATGACCCACTAATCGAAAGTTCTCGAACATGTGACCCAGCCCAATAGTCTTCTCGTGCCCGAAAATAGTCGGATACAAAATTTCGTCAAAATCGTTTGAACCGTTTTTTAGATACAATTAGCTTGACCATGATCCAAAATGACCCAAAATGACCCACTAATTGAATTTTCTCGAACATGTGACCTAACCCAACAGTCTTCTCGTGCAAGAAAACCATTGGATGCAAAATTTAGTGTAAATTGAACCGTTTTTTAGATCTTGACCCACAATGACCCGGAAATGACCCACTAATCGAATTTTCTCGGACATGTGACCTAGCCCAATTATTTTATCGTGCTCGAAACTCGTAGGACACAAAATTTAATCAAAATCGTTAGAGCCGTTTTTTAGATAAAATTAATTTGACCCGCGTTGACCCAAAAATGACCCACTAATTGAACGTTCTCGAACATGTGACCCAGCCCAATAGTCTTTTCGTGCCCGAAAATAGTCGGATACAAAATTTCGTCAAAATCATTTGAACCGTTTTTTAGATACAATTAGCTAGACCATGACCCAAAATGACCCAAAATGACCCACTAATCGAATTTTCTCGAACATGTGACCTAGCCCAATGGTTTTCTGGTGTCCCAAAACGGTAGAACACGAAATTTCGTCAAAATCGTTAGAGCCGTTTTTAAGATAATTTTTGCATATATATATATATATATATATATATATATATATATAACCACAAACAAGATTTGCTCGTATTAGAATATATGATATAGATAACACATGATATGTAATATAGAAGATATTCATTTCTGTGTATTTATATACATATATTCTTTATTTTTACATTACGGATATTAAATAGATGTTCAAGGAAATTTTAGCATAAAATATTTTAAAGAAACTAACATTCTAATATAGCAAGTGATATTATACATTTGTGCGAACAGTACCAAATTTCTTAAACTATATATATCGCTCGTTTAAATCTCTATTAGAAATATTACTTCATTTAATATTCTAGTGAAATTTGGAATTTATTAAATAAGAAAGGACAAACTTCATTTTATTATTTATATGTTATGGTAGAAGTACTGGTTTTAATGAAAAAAATTATAAACAATGGAATATTCGTTATTACGAACCTTAAATATAAAAATGATAAAATAAAATAAAAAAATAGTAATAAATGAATAAAAATAAATTATAATATTAAGGATTTTATATAACATGAACCCTTAATAACTATTTCAAAATTTCGATATTTTTATCAATGTTAAGAGGAATACTGGAATAATTTTATGAACACCCCAAAAATGTGTTTATAGACAGTCCTAAGGTCTACGATCTGAGCGGAAAAATTATGTATTGCTGAGTTGTTAAATATGAGACTTCAGGGAATATTAAAAATATTCTGCAAAACTAGGTGAAACTCGAGTACAATTACATACGTAGTGTACGTGTAACAAAGTAATCAAAAAGACAAAATTACGCGAGATTTTGTTAGACAATATGAAATAAGGCAGTAGAAAATGTTTCAAATTAAATATCGCTAAAAATTTTATATATCACAGAAAATAAAAAATACTTGTTGCTGAGAGCAACTGCATACATATCATCGTTCCTAGTTCATTTTTCTTGCAATAGTTTACAGAATCATACATCTAATTTCAAACATGTTCCTCTTTTCACAGACAAAATTTCAATATGGATAACTCATCAAAATAAAAATATGCAAATATGTACTTAGGTGCAAAGATCTTGTTCCAGCAAAAAGAAAACAAATTCTAGTTGAGCATATTTTACTACAGACATCTTGTGAAAATTATTAATTTTTAAAATTTAATTGCGGATGTTTTTTTTAATATATTAATCGCACTTCGCACTGTTTTTGAAAACTTTTGCAATTTACATTGCCTATTCTCCTAGTCTTATAAACACTCTATATACATATAATTATTTTATTCATAACTACACAGAAATGAATAGTATTCGTCCATGACAGAAAAATTCACTAACAAAAAAAATCAATAACAGCAAATGATTCTTTTATTTTTTATTAGTATTGTCAACGTCAATATACCTTTCTACAAAAAGATAATATTTTCTAAAAGGAAAGCCTGAGATACATTTTTAAATCCTTGACAATAGACATGCTCAAATAATATATGTTTAGCTATTGAAGAGGCAGTTTTTTTAAATATTTTATCTTGCAACTCTTTTCCAATATTTCAACAATTTTGCTTCGAGATGAAATTAAGTAAGCATTTAGTTTATATTTATACTAATTTCAGTTTAAATAATGTTATAAATCCTATCCACTTAATAAAAAGTACTAAAAAAAGAAAAAAATAGTATATATAAAATAAATCAAGAAAAAAATCATGCTTCAAACATAGTTTTATGAAACACTATTCTCCACTTGCAGAGTAGTATAACAAAACTTTTCCACCTAATAAGGTGAAATTTGATATCCATGTAAGCAAGGTCAAGGTAAAACCAGGCGGGGTGGCCTACCTTTCCGCTTAAGCTCAACTAGCTCCGCCCAGCAGGTGTGTTTACCTAATTATACTGATTAATACTAAATTATACTTTGTGATATTGAGCAATAATTATATTATGTAATTCTGAAATACAAGTTCTGAAAATACAAGTTTCCAAATATACAAAATCTGAAAATATAATTTACCAATCCTACTTAGCAGTACTAAATACTACTATGTGATACTGAGCTATAATATTGTAAGATGATGAAGTAAATAATAATAATAGATAGAAGAAAGTGCTAAATTAACAATAATCCTCTTTAATAAAAAGGTATGCGTTGCTGACGACTGGGATTTTCGATAACCGTTGCCACAGATTAATCTAGGAAAATGAAACATTTGAAATTGCTGAAAAAATTAATAGCTCGAAAAGTATTTGTCAGAAAATTGTTAGACAAACTGCGTTAGAAAGGCAAAAAATTGTATTTTTCTTGATATAAATTTCAAATTGATTATGCGTTTTTCAAATATTGAATTTCAAAAATTACCAAATTTCGCAATGGAGTACCATAACGAAATCTTCACGCGTAAAAAGAAAATGATAATGGCCGTGTGTCCTGACGTATACTGGCACGAGTCACAAATTATAGTAGCTTTCTATTCTGTTAAAATATAAAAGTGAATTATGATGCCACGAGTGCATGATTTTTATTTAATTTTAACATAATCATCTTAGAAACAAGGTTTTGTAATTTTTTTAAACTAATAAACTGTCTAATAATGTATATTAGTTTGGGTACTTCTCTATTATCCCGTCGACCACTTTTCATAACAAAAAAATATCGCCAAACTGTAACGCCAAATAAACGGGAGAACGTTGCCATTGGAATATCAAAATAAATAAATAAATAAAATATAAGAATTTAAGGACAGGATTGTTATTTTAATTAATGAAATAACTAATATATAAGTAAAACATAATGAAAAATACACGCAAATGTCTATTTAAAAAACACTTCATGACATAACAAACACGTATAATGCTTCTGACATCAAGTAAATGGGACTGCATTTGTGGCGTTTAATCTTATAGTCTGGCGATAGTTTTTTGTTATGAAAAGCGGTCCACGGGTTAATAGAGAAGTGCCTTATTTTAAGTTTAAAAGAGGAAAGGTGGGGAAGCGCTTTATACTAGGTTTCCTCAGGAACTGTTGGTCCGAATTGAAAGTTTAATATATCAAAATGTCAGAACTTAAATCGACATTAAATAGGCAATAACTGTAACGACTACCCTTCAGTTCGTTTTGATAGATTTCATTTTAAAATATAAAATCATTCAACATTGATTTTAAGTATTTTTAATGTTATTATCACTGTTCCGGGCAACGCCGGGCATGTCAGCTAGTACAAAAATAATAGACGAAAATTATGCAGCATAAAACAGGGCAAAAAATGGCAGTGGGTTTCGGCCAGAGTGTCGCAATGCTTAAATTAAATGCAAAACATTCGAAAGCATAATGTATACACTCCCCCACCGGACCCTACGCCACATTAACCAGTATATCACAGTCCCAATAAGTAGCTGAATTAAAACAGATACACGTAAAATACAGTAGAAAATAAGTATAATTTTGTATTCAACTTTGAGCCGCATAGCCACAAAACAAACCAAAATCCAATGTCCAGCAATCCATACAATTCAATTCCATATCCGTTGCCACACTCTTGCAGGCATCATTGTAAAGCTGTCCAAAAAGGCTTTAAGCATTACAAGTCATTGACTGTTAACTGTACGGCAAACATTCAAAAATGGAGACCACCTGTAAACCTCGTATGACTATTAATAAACTTAAGCGGTATACTGTTTTTATAATATAAAGTACTAATACAATTAAAAAAAAGAATTTAAAAATAGATTTTTACTAGAACATAATTTAAAAAAACGAAAATCCTGAACAATAATGATGTTCAAATAGACGCGTTTATGTATATTTGAACTTCAGTTAACCAGTTGGTTAACCTTAATCTCAAAGCTAAAGTGATCGCGTTTATTTTAAATCGAAATGTCAATGTTACTTAAAATATTTATATTCAAGTCAAGATAAACAGCTGCTTTATTGTTTTCGTTTTTTTTTTCAAAACCAGCATATCAGGATATATATCCCCAGAGATCTTTAAAAAAATCAAAATCATAGTTCAAAATGATTAAATCATCATTATAGCTAAAAGTCAAAAAATTAATATCGCTATTAATAGTACAGTATTGAAATTCATAAAAAAATAAGTCAAGTTTAGCTGCAGTTGAAGAATAACTTGTGAATGAATAATAATATTAGAGTAAACAATGATAAATTATGCTAAACATACTAAATAACATTGCATGATGCCATTAAGAATAACTAAATTGTTAAGGTTAGAGTTTATGTAGTGTGTAAAGGTCCTTATGCATATTATCCTTGTAAGCAATTTAGAAAGTGCATAATGCATTTGAGAATTCACTTTTATCATTTACCATCTAGGGTCGTAAAAATATGCGTATTATTTTGTGCAGCCTTCTGTATGATCTATATATTTTATATGTCTCACAAAGTATGCTAATATTTAGTTATGTTAGGAAAGACGCTTCCACAGAATTTAAAATTATCCCTCTCCGTCAATAAGCGGAAATGTACTCAAATTCTTTTGCGCAGCCCTCTATATAATCTATAGAATTTATTTACAGCAAGTATTTTGAAAAACATTTGTTAATTTAAAAATACTTACTTCAACTGAAAACGCATTTTCAGTAATTACCGCTAAAGGACATTACAGTACTGTAACCGAATTATTTTGTATGTCAATGTAAATAAACGACAAATGCTATGCACACGTATTCTACAGTAAGCATTATGTAATAATATCAATGATGTAGATCCAATGCAATAAGTTTGAAGTAATCTAGCCTCCTCAAAATATATTGCATATGTTGGAAAAAGTTTACCATCATCAAAATGCATTGCAAATAATTTCTCTTCATAAACCGTAATGTAACGGAATTTTTTGATTGCCCCTGTAAACTAACCATAAATGCTACACACATTATTTTCAATACCAAACATGCCATCGTAAATCCCAAAAACATATGTAAATTACATGTGAAGTCGAGTACATATTTACGGACAGTCAGACCGCCAGCCAAACAAACCGAATTGGTAAAAACATTTGTATGAATTTGAACATTTTGTACGCTTTTCTACGAAGCGTTAAAAAGAAGCAGATATATATGAAGTAAGAGGCAGTGAATATCTACTGAACAGTAAAAAAACTATAACCACTATTTTGAAAAAATCTATATTTAATGGAACGAAAATACCTAAATCCGTTCAAAATAACCCCAGAATATCGAAAATATAATAAAAGTTTTTTCAACTATAAATCCTCGTTTCTCACGCATCCAGTGAAACAATGTTCAAAAGCTTTGATTCATACTTTAATGCTTATTTTTCCTACAGTATTCTGGTAGTGTTTTGGATTACTGTGGAAAACAGAAATTTCATTCCATTGAAACAAACGCTCTTCAAAAATATACGAGATTTTAGAAAATATCAAAAGATACGGATACTTAGAAATAGAAGTGTAATGCGGTATGTTCGGTATTCCGGAATTTTTTGTAGGCGGGATGTTCGATCAACGTATGAAAAGGAGGATTTAAAGGAAAATATTTGGAAATGCGTGTGTGTAAAATATACAGAAATAATGTTATTACATAAAGAGAAATATCTATCCAATGATATAAAGCAGTGTTTAGAGAAATGTTTAGCCATGATATATTAAACGTGATTTCCATATTTATTTTTTTGTTTCAAAACGAAGCTGCAATTTTATGAAACATGCAAGCCGTATAAAAGACCTTATTTGAAATCACTTATTTCTCACATTAAAAAAATTCTTATAATCAAAAATATTTATTTTCATTTCTAATTTGTGATGTTGCTAATTTAATAAATATATTTATTGTTCCAAAAGGAAAGTATTTATAAAGATTCATGCATTAACTTTTACTTTTATACAAATAACTAATTTAGTTTATAATTTTTTAAAGATTTCAACGAATAGTAGTAATAATAAAAAAAGATAATTTAGTCGAGGTTTTGGCATACAGCTCTATTTCTCTTTTATTTCTGTATATAAAATGCCCACTTCCCGTTTGAAAGATCTGCTTGGAAAATATAATTCCAATAATTCCAATATTAAACATTTTCTTTAACCCTTCCTAACATAGAAATATTTGCTTACTCTGATTTATGTAATTTTGTGCATATCCTTAAGACTTATGAATTTTTGTTAAAAACTTATCAATAATTAATCGTTTCATGCATTGTATATTTTTTCCTCTGACTTTTTGAACTGAAAAGAGAAAAGTACTTTGAAATTTAAATTTAAGCTGTAATATATTTCAACTCCCTTTCTCTCAATATCATGATATCTTAATGTTCCTATGTAATTATATTTGATAATAGAACTGCCAAAAAACAAGCGTGATAATAATATATATATATATATATATATATATATTTATATATATATATATTTATATATATATATATACCGTGACAAAAAATACGATGTCTCGATTATACATATAAATCAAGCACTATTTACTTACAAGAATGCTTACAACATCAATACATAAAACTTTAGAAAATCGATACAATATTACTAAAACCCATGAAATCCAGGATCCAGCGTTCGCTTTTTTCAGGCATAATACAAAGAATGGTACCTAATTAGCACATAACCGCTCAACCTTTACCAAAAATCCTGTTTGATGATGTTTTTCAATATAAATTCGTGAACTTCCCTTTCTTCTTTTATTCTTATGAAAGTTATCCATGATTACATAATAGCGCTTTCGAAACGAAAGATCCAGAAAAAGGTACGTACAGTTGCGTTAAAATGACACGTTACATATAAAGACCCGTTTGAAGTTGATCCACAGTTTGATATGGTAAAACATTTTAGGTTAATTTTTTTAGATATAGATCTATTGGCAATCACTTCGTTTATATATATATATATATATATATATATATATATATATACATTAATCATCATCATCTTCATCAAAATTGTCTTCACCATAGTCATCAACATTTTCAATCCACTTTAAGATGTAGGTCCCCATTAGATTTTTCAATTGTTACCTGTCTAGTGCTTTGGTCATCCATTTAACTCCAGGTACTTTTCTGATTTCGTCGCAAAATTTGTCTTTATGATAATTTTGAAACAACGGATTCTATACGAAACTATTTTGGTCTGTGTATAGTTTTTAAAAATATCTTCAACGAACTAATTAATCAGGTATAGATCGTTTACACAGATACACAAAATAATTCCTAGTCTGTACAGAAAAATCGATTGTAGTGAAATTTAATGATGTTACAATATACAAGTGTGATTTGTTGGTTTTTTTAGGTAACTCTGTTGGAGTAGAGAATTCTTTAATAAAGAAGCTCTGATAATCCATTCGAAAATAAAGGCTGTTAAGAAATCCTAATAAAATTACGGTCGATGAAATTATATTTTCAGTTGATTCTAACTTTGGAATTCTAGTAAAAGGTTTAGATTTAGATGTTGCTTATTTTGTTAGGTGACACTTACTAAAACATTTCGATGGTATTCAATGAACTGTTTGAGTTTTTGAAACTCGTTTGGACGTTCAAAGTTAATTACAGTCAATGGGCTATTTCTCTAAACTACGATTTCAACGCATCTTTAAGAATTTTGATGTAATTTCCTCATATCCATCCAATTACATTTCATAAGCGAAATTTAAAATACCCTTCTACTTTACCTTTTCTTGCAAAAATAGTGAAATCTCAGAAAGAATAAGATAAATTTGTTTAATATGCATTGAATGTCATGTATGTGTTTTTAAAATGGAAAATAAAATACTTTACTCCTGCGACAGAGCCGGAAGGATTTATTTTAATTTAGGTACATCTTTCAGATAATTAAATACAAGTATAAATACTCTCTGCAGTATTTACTAACCTAAAAGCACATATTTCCTGGTACTGTTATCAGTTATTGATGGATTACATTATGAGCCGATTTTTTACAGTTTCCCTGCTACGGCACTTAATTAAATAAGCTGCGGCAAATACCTAGAAATAATTTATGAAATTTCATACAATATAAATAATGAAAGATTACTATATTCCATGAAAAACATACAAAAGGAAAATATTACCTTAACTGACAAAAGTAATAATTTTGTACCAAACTAAAACAAAAATCATCAATCACCCCAGTATTTGACCGTAATACTTTATTTGATGATACTGTTCTAAAAATAGATGTAATTACATTGTTGACAAAAGTTAATAAAAAGCATATTACAAAAAAATATTCTTCTTCCTTTGTTCATGACCAAAATGAACAGAAAAGAAACACGTAAGTACTGATGTCTTTCAATAAAGACCACTATATCACATTATTTACTCAGAAAATTAGGTATCGTTGCAGGCTAAAATCGATTGCAACCAATGCAACATTCTACTAATTAATTATTCCTATATAATTAGTATAGTTATTAGAATACATAATGTAAACATATAAATTATATATATATATTATAATTATTAAAAATTTAAAAATGGATGATTTCGTAAGACTCAGAAATAAATTGATATTCTGGTATAAAAAATAAATCATATTTAACTAAAAATTCGAAGCTCTAACTTTCATGAATTTTACTGCTCAAAATTTTCACTTTGAATTTCTGCTTAGTTTTACAAATGTGAGTTGTTCATTACTATAAAACGACTCTAACAATGAAACTGATAGAAAATTACTTTAAAAGAACACTATTTGTTTGCTCTTTGGCAAGTTTCAATGATGAAAAATCAAAAGTTTTTGTAAACTATAGTGAAACAATCATTTATACAAATGTATCATGCATTCTAATACGAGCAAATCTTGTATATATATATATATATATATTTATGTATATTTACAAATTTTATTTTAAAAACGGCTCTAACGATTTTGACAAAATTTTGTATCTTACCGTTTTGGGGCACCAGAAAACCAGGGGCTAGGTCACATGTTCGAGAAAATTCTATTAGTGTATCATTTTGGGTCACCATGGGTCAGGGTCAAGCTAATTGTATCTAAAAAACGGTTCAACCGATTTTGACTAAATTTTGTATCCTACCAGTTTCGGGAACGAGAAGACTATTGGGCTGGGTCACATGTTCGAGGAATTTCGATTAGTGGGTCATTTTAGGTTCAACGCGGGTCAAGTTAATTTTATCTAAGTAACGGCTCAGAGGATTTGAACTAAAGTTAGCATCCTAAAATTTTAAAGAATGAGAAGAATATTGGGCTAGGTCACATGTTCGAAAAATTTCAATTAGTGGTCATTTTGGTCATGGGTCATTATGGGTCAAGCGATTTTTATCTTAAAAAGCTCTCAGATGATTTGAACTATTGTATCCTACAGTTTTTGGGCACGAGAAAATCGTTAGGCTAGGTCACATGCTCAAGAAAATCCATTTAGTGCGTCATTTTTTGGCCACTGTCGGTCAAGCTAATTTTATCTAAAAAACGGCTCAGACTATTTTGACTAAATTTTATATACTACGGGTTTCGGGCAAGATTAGACAATTGGGCTTGGTTACACGTTCCACAAAATTTGATTAGTGAGTAATTTTGATTATGGGTCATTATGGGTAAAGCTAATTTTATAAAATAAAAGGCATTATAGTAATAATACAGAGAGAAAAATATATCCAGTTGAACTAAAAGCTAATTTTGACCGGGTGTTCTCTGCTCGTGATACATAAAAATATAAATGCTTGTCCTACAGAATTTTGAGAGCCATAAACTTTTTATTTCTTATATATAATTGTTCTAAAAGTTAAAGAGCATCCTAAACTTCATTAGTCATTAAAATTTACCGCAATATCAAAATACACATACTTTGATGCAGTATTGCGATTAAATTCATATGATCATTTTTTTTAAATATATTTTTTTAGTATATCAGAATCGATTGTTAATTTTATAACAGATAATTTTAAGCATGAAATATTTTCATCAGGAAAAGTAATAAACATCACTAACAGAAAAATAATGAAACTTTTAGCATTTGTTTCTTTTAAATATAAAATATTTACTGTTGATATCTACAATTCAAAATAAATAGCTGGAAATCTTTATTAAATATTTATTTTTAAAGTATGAAAAACAATTTAATACATAAAAAACTTCAAAATTAATTTCTTTGTGGGTCATTCGATGTTAACTGGCCTAGGGATATAGACCGGGAGGCGACCGCATAAACTACCACCTCATCGAGTTCATGGATGAAATTAATGCACTAAATAGAGCTCGATTACCATATTAAAATGGAACTGGTCTGCCACCTCATATCTTGGTGGAACACCCGCGCAGACTGGATTTTAGTGGTTGAATTTCAGGTCCTTAACTACCTCATCGAGTTCACGGATGAAATTCATGCACTAAATAGAGCTCGATTAGCACAATGAAATGGAACTGGTCTGCCACCTCGTATATTGGTGGAACGCCCGGGCAGACTGGATTTTAGTGGTTGAATTTCAGGTCCCCAAACACCTCATCGAGTTCACGGATGAAATTCATGCACTAAATAGAGCTGGATTAGCACAATGAAATGGAACTGGTCTGCCACCTCATATCTTGGTGGAACACCCGGTCAGACTGGATTTTAGTGGTTGAATTTCAGGTCCCCAGCCACCTTATCGGTTCAAAGATGAAATTCATCCACTAAATAGTTCTCGATTAGCACAATGAAATGGAACTGGTCTGCCACCTCATATCTTGGTAGAACACCCGGGCAGATTAGATTTTAGTGGTTGAATTTCAGGTCCCCAACCACCTCATTGAGTTCACGGATGAAATTCATGCACTAAATAGAGCTCGATTAGCACAATGAAATGGAACTGGTCTGCCACCTCGTATATTGGTGGAACGCCCGGGCAGACTGGATTTTAGTGGTTGAATTTCAGGTCCCCAAACACCTCATCGAGTTCACGGATGAAATTCATGCACTAAATAGAGCTGGATTAGCACAATGAAATGGAACTGGTCTGCCACCTTATATCTTGGTGGAACACCCGGGCAGATTAGATTTTAGTGGTTGAATTTCAGGTCCCCAACCACCTCATCGAGTTCACGGATGAAATTCATGCACTAAATAGAGCTCGATTAGCACAATGAAATGGAACTGGTCTGCAACCTCGTATATTGGTGGAACGCCCGGGCAGACTGGATTTTAGTGGTTGAATTTCAGGTCCCCAGCCACCTTATCAGTTCAAAGATGAAATTCATGCACTAAATAGCTCTCGATTAGCACAATGAAATGGAACTGGTCTGCCACCTCATATCTTGGTGGAACACCCGGGCAGATTAGATTTTAGTGGTTGAATTTCAGGTCCCCAACCACCTCATCGAGTTCACGGATGAAATTCATGCACTAAATAGAGCTCGATTAGCACAATGAAATGGAACTGGTCTGCCACCTCGTATATTGGTGGAACGCCCGGGCAGACTGGATTTTAGTGGTTGAATTTCAGGTCCCCAAACACCTCATCGAGTTCACGGATGAAATTCATGCACTAAATAGAGCTGGATTAGCACAATGAAATGGAACTGGTCTGCCACCTCATATCTTGGTGGAACACCTGGTCAGACTGGATTTTAGTGGATGAATTTCAGGTCCCCAGCCACCTTATCAGTTGAAAGATGAAATTCATGCACTAAATAGCTCTCGATTAGCACAATGAAATGGAACTGGTCTGCCACCTCATATCTTGGTGGAACACCCGGGCAGATTAGATTTTAGTGGTTGAATTTCAGGTCCCCAGCCACCTCATCGAGTTCACGGATGAAATTCATGCACTAAATAGAGCTCGATTAGCACAATGAAATGGAACTGGTCTGCCACGTCATATCTTGGTGGAACACCCGGGCAGACTGGATTTTAGTGGTTGAATTTCAGGTCCCCAAACACCTCATCGAGGTCACGGATGAAATTCATGCACTAAATAGAGCTGGATTAGCACAATGAAATGGAACTGGTCTGCCACCTCATATCTTGGTGGAACACCCGGTCAGACTGGATTTTGGTGGTTGAATTTCAGGTCCCCAGCCACCTTATCGGTTCAAAGATGAAATTCATGCACTAAATAGCTCTCGATTAGCACAATGAAATGGAACTGGTCTGTCACCTCATATCTTGGTGGAACACACGGGCAGATTAGATTTTAGTGGTTGAATTTCAGGTCCCCAACCACCTCATCGAGTTCACGGATGAAATTCATGCACTAAATAGAGCTCGATTAGCACAATGAAATGGAACTGGTCTGCCACCTCTTATCTTGGTGGAACACCCGGGCAGACTGGATTTTAGTGGTTGAATTTCAGGTCCCCAACCACCTCATCGGTTCAACGATGAAATTCATGCACTAAATAGCACTCGATTAGCACAATGAAATGGAACTGGTCTGCCACCTTATATCTCGGTGGAACACCAGGGCAGACTGAATTTTAGTGGTTGAATTTCAGGTCCCCTACCACCTCATCGAGTTCACGGATGAAATTCATGCACTAAATAGATATTGTTTTAACAAATGAGACGATAACAGAAGATTATTGTAGTTGTAATGATGAAACTTTAACACATGCATTCTTCTGAAGACTCAGAAGAATATTAATTTGTATATTCCTTTTAACTCGTATTTGAAGTGGATTTGCGTTACGATAAAAACACATTCAGTCATTTAAAATAAATATTATATCATATGTGTTGTTTTTGCAGCCAGTGTTTTCAATTTTCTTTTATTAAGTTTGGTCTATTTAGTATGCAATGTCTCTTTATCCTGAGATAACTCTTAGAAGAATAAATGCTGAATTAAGGAACAAGTGTATGTGAACAAGCATGTAGTATGCGCTATACCATCAGAGTGACAGCAGTGACCTTAGTGGGCTAAAATTTAAAGTTATCAACCCTATCTCGAAACCTGTGAGGAATAGTACGAAAAATACACTTTCAAATGTGTAGTGAATCTTTAATTTTATATGAAGTACTTAAAACGACTTCTTGCTTGTAAAAATAACGTTGTTATAACAGACCGGGAAGAGGCTGGACAGACCATCACCTCATCGAGTTGACGGCTGAAATTCCAGGATTAGACATATCTCGATTAGAATATTAAATTGCATTTGGTCTGCCAAGTCCTACCTTGGTGGAAACCGCATGCAGACACAACATTAGCGGTTGGTCGTTTGGTTTATCATTGTGTTTTCCTGAACCTAAAGGTATGAAACATGGAGGACTGAGCAGGAAAACAAATTGACAAACCTATAACTTAACCACTAAAATCCGATCTGCAGGTGGTTTGCATCAACATAGGATTTGGCAGACCAGATGTATTTTAATATGCTAATCGTGTTTTAACTATTACTGGAATTTCTCCCGTCAACTCACTGAGGTTGATAATATGTTCAGCCACCTCCCGGTCCATAAGTTTTACCCAGTAAAGATTTATTTTATGATAAAGAGATTTTTCTACGCACCTAGTAACTTAAAACCCTTATTGTTTACTTTTAATTACTATTTTAATTTTAATTTTCATAATTGTTTTTAAGTAAAAGAAAGTTTGATATGTAAATTAAGTCACGATAATTAGATGAAATAGTATGACATTACTTAATTATTACGTATTAAAAATGTCAGAACAATGAAAGTAAGACTTTTTTTAGTATTAGAAATTTTACTTTCATATACAAGAAAGAGAAATCATGCTACAAGAATAGATACTGAATTATTTTTCAAGACAAAAATAATATTGATTAGAAAATTTATCTTTTCTTACAGTGAAAGGAGATATCTAGGACGAAACCACCCTACCAGTGGTCAAGAGGTTCTGCTCTCGAAGCTGGTAGACATGAGGAGCTGGGTTCGAATCCAGTCACGCCTATCGGCTTGATCGTTCGAAGTTTTCCGGTTTTTTTTTCGAACCTTGAATATCCTTGCGTAAATAGGTGTTAGGGTACCTTAGAAAGTCCCCCAAGGAGGGTACTCTCCCCCTGGCTTAAATCCCTTTGTGTTGATAATCGGCCATCATAATAACAACACCCACACTAGGTTGGAATCCTCAGATATTGACATCTAAAGAGTAACTTGCACTTCATCTAAAATATAAGCATTTACTTTTAAAAATCTGCAATCTAGGTGTAACCTATTCGTCTTAACTGTTGTAACTTATGTTTCGATTATTGTTTTTTCAAAATAGGAATGGTGTCAGTTACTGGAGTTATTGACCATATTTAACAAAAACATCATTTTTTAGCAATAAAAACTATTTTTTCAAAATTTTGTCAAGAATAATTTTTTAATGTGTCTCTACTATTACTTTCAAAAACAAAGATAAGAAGAAAATAGGTTTAAAATTTGTAATAGTGATTTGACAAGAAATAAACTTTAACGTTTCCGTTATATATAAAGTATTACTCTTAAAGTATGCTCTATATAAAGTATTTTGGAAAACATTATACAATTGAACATACACATTCAGATATTACTCCTTACAGACGGTAATTCAAATTATTTTGAACCAACTTTATATGATATAAAATTTTTTAAACAAACCACATAATAAAACTGAAATTACATAACACAGATGAAAACGCTCTTCCTCCTAATTTCTGTGATAGACGCTAATTATTTTGTTTGTCCTTCTAAAACTTTAAATAATTACGTGAAAGAGTTATTATAGAGAAAAGTTATCGTGCGGCATAAAAACAAATATAAAATTCATTATGTTGTATACCACGCATAAAATACAATTTAAATCATTTCTGCCTATAGACAATAATGTAATAGAACAGTTTTTTTGTTAACCAGTAAAAGAACAAATAATATGAAAATTACAGCGATGCATATCAACAAGTAAAAATACTTTCGTAAAGTTTGATGCAATTGCTGGGAAGGCCTTACGGTACGTTATCCTTACTTTGCTTTAATTGATTCGATTGAATTTTAATTAGATTACTTCCATTTATTAATTGATTACCTCTCTTATTAATTAAATATTTTAATAGTATTAAAAAACTACAATGGAAGTTGCGTGGCATCGTGAGTAAATAGTGGTGGTTACCCAGAATCGTACGCAGACCATCACCTCCCGCCTTCTCTGTATTGGTAAATAATTAAACATTAAATTAGAACTAAACAGTTTACCCGTATGCCTTCTCCTCTTTTTGCTCCCCTATCTTATTTCTCTGTCTCCTCCCCCAAAATATTCTCCCCGTTTTTTCTATCCCAATCCTGGCCACCTTCTCATTTTCTTATCATCCCTTTCCATTCACTCAAATGGCTAGAAACTTCTCATTGTCTGAAAACCTGCCTCCAAACAAAATTATTGGATATCTCTTCGTTTAATAAATCCCACCTACTACGGGGTCATCTCACCCTTTTCCCGCCGAAAATTCTCACGTTTTTTTTTTGCTCTTAGGTGGTCTGGGAGGGGGGGGCCTTCTTGCACTCATAATTTTATCTAACGCTGTCAACTATGACATTTACTATTCCCGACTTTCTTTTATTAAACTTACTTCTATCTATACAATTGTAACCTCTCTTCTTGACGTAACTAACTTTACACCTGGGTTCCCCATTATCGTTCACACGTGCACTCGCCACTTAAAATCAGCAGCTGAGCCAGCCTTTTATCTTCTTAGCCCAACCTAAAATTCCATGTTATTCACGAGCATCCCCATGCTTTATTTCTATTCTTCTAATATAACCTACCTGGCACTTAACCGAAACTCATCTTGAGAAAGAATATTCTAAGCTTACAATTATCTCACGCCTTGCCGATAGTTATCCGGCAATATTAGAAAAGGCTAAATAAAAGAAAAAAAACAAGAAAAAAAAAGAAAAAATCCTAAACTCCCTATTCTGAAATAACTAGGCATCCCAACAACATAAAAATAATAATATAACATAAAACTAGGAAAAATGCACAATAAACACTAAATACAATACAAACATGATAAAACTACTAGCCATAAGACATAGGATATACCAACGCAATAAAATACCAGACAGCATAAAGTTATGTAAAATTGAAAAACTAAAAGAGTTTTTTTTTTTTTTTTTTTTTTTTTTTAATGTCCTGTGACTAGCTAACAATAACTTTTAACGTGATTTGCAACAACAAGTAATGACAGTCGCGAGTGTTGTAATTATAATACAAATAATGAATAATGCAGCACCTACCAATTTTAAAAAGAAAAATGTGCTGCCCAAATTTGGAATTTGCAGCCAATCCCATACTTGGGTTGTTGTAGTAGCACTAATTGAAGCTGTGTAATTTGTGTCTAGTTTTAATAATTCTACCGACGGTTCGTCTAAGCAATATTTAAAGGTGCGACATTGTGAGATAGTATTTGATTTAAGGCATAATTTGTCCGTATCACACTTCTTTTCCGCCTGAAATTTTACAACATATTGTGAGTCTTCTAATTGAAGAAATATGGCCTTAGTATGTATTAATATATGCTGTAGTTGTACGGTGACCATTCCAACTTGACATGATGAATGCGCGGTGAAAGTTAAACGAGCCAAAATCTTACAATTATAACAGCCACTAATTATCAGATTAGCTTCGCTTAATTGCGGGCAAATAGTAGTAGTTTGCACTGCTATTTTAAAATTAGAAAAATGCAGTTGAACTCGTACTGCTGATGATAAAAGCTGTGTAGACTGGAGTTTCTCATTGTTGATTCTAAAGAAATGTATGTGTCTTTGGAGTGGTAACGCTGTTTCCTGTGTAGCTCTCAGGCGTTCTATATTGTCAGGCGCCGTAATACATCGTAATCTGTCTTCGAAAAAGTCGCACTTTGTGAGGTCAGGTGAGAATATAAAATTCTTTATAAAGGAAGTGTTCGCTTGGATAGCGCCAACCATATGTGCTTGTGGAGAATTTCGTTCTGAGGCTGGGGCTAAGTAAGCCTCCTCGGGGTTACCCACTCTTTGAATCAATTTATCAGTGAAATGTAAAACAGGCTGATTGTATGCGCCTAACACTGTAATTCTTATACCAGAGTCCGTGATAGCGGTATCAGAAGTAATAAGTCTCGAAATTGTGTTATTTTCTACGTGAGTGATTAGAATTTTATATTTACAAGAGTGTCCTACAATATTCGAGACTTCGAAACTCTGCAACAAATTTGGCTCGTACCAGACTCTATAAAACTTGCAACTTGGCCGCGTTAAAATAAAGCATCCTGAACCATTTTCTCCAGCTAGAGAATCGGAAAAACCGGGAAATTCACGGCTCTCTGCAGTTTCAGCTTCGAATTTCAGACCATTTTCATTGATTGTTTTCGAAACACAATGTTGGCCTTGCCCACAAAATTTATTATAGATGCATGAGATCTGGCTAATTTGCTTAGCCTTCACAGGAAACGTAAAGTAAAGACGTTCTTTATTAAATGTACAAAGCACTTCTTCTAGTTTTATTTTTAAAGAGAAGAGATGGTTTTCATTCGCGTCAGAAAACCACAAACAGTTTTCCGCTAACAATGACGGTAGCGAAATCTCTGCGGTCGTGAAGATTTTACAGTTACGGGAACCGTCATTCATTGTCGTACATGACTTGAGGTCAGACTGTATGATTGTGTTCATGTTGCAGCCTGCCGTAGTGGGGGAGAAAAGACAAATACATGCTAGTATCACCACCGGCAGAGCGGGAATGTTACCTCTCCGGTACTCATTTTGTTCCAGTTTTACATAGCAGGAACGTAAAATGTCCCGTATTGAGTGTCCGATAAAAGCACCTAATAACAATGAACACCGAGCGATGAATTTAAAGACACGAAGGACTGCATATAAACACATAAGTACAGATAAAAATAAAAATTGCATACTTTTAAAAATCATTTTAACACACAAAAGTAATAAAATAAATGACACTGAAATAATAAAATAAAGAGAATAGCGAAATATGGCAGGATAACATTGAAAATGTGATAAGATTTCCTTACATAGGAAACAGTGTCTGATTTGGCACAACGATTTTCCATTGACATGTACCGTACCAAATACAACTTTTCCACTTTTGTGGAGGTAAGTGATTTCTAAATCAGTTTTATAAGCTAATAGTTCGAATGGAATATGAATTATATTGTCAGACGGTATGGTTAACACGTGTTCGAAATCAGAACTCCTAAGAATGACGCGTCCTGAGTCTGGAAAATGTAGCAACGGGTCCCGAAAGGAAAAAGTCAAATTGTTCTGTGTAAAAGACGCCGTTTCGCCTTCTAAGAGTTTTCTGCGTACACTGTGAACAGTATTAATCTTGGAGTCGTAGAAGCACACATCCAAATTAATTAATTTTGGATTGGTAATCGTTGAGTCCGGCATCATGGGGATTAGGTCCACTCGTTTAAATGTAGAAAAACAAAAGCATGTGCTATTAGGAAAACATGTATGATGTCCGCAAAAATGAGGATCACCATTACAGTTATTTGAAGTACACGCACATTGTTGCATGATGTTCGTTAAACACTCATATGTAGTAGATGCACTGTCGTTTCGAATGGGGTCTGCCCGTACCAGAAAATTAGAAGGATGAAGTAGTTCATTTCCCGACAAAACAAATGTTCGTTTAATGACAATACATGTCTTGCAGGAGTGAAAATAACAAGAGTCCTGAGGCAACTCCTAAAGTTCTCCAAAGGCTTTTGGATATATGGGAGCAATTTCTCATATTTGTGCATATTTCACCGTGAAGATGCCTTTGGCGTGAACACACCTCCTTGGCGAAGTGAAGTAGCAAAACTGCAAGGAAATGATTTAGTTTACACAGTATTCCGAAAAAATTTAAAAGTTAATTTATATTAATAAAGACAAATGTGCTAATAACATATTAAAGTTTCGAATCTCACAAAATAATAACATTAATAATATAAATGTGAATTCGCTTTCATTCTTTTAATTTTTTTTTTTTTTTTTAATTTAAATTTATTTATTTATGTAATATTAATTTTCTTTCTTTCTTTCTCTCTCCCTTTTTTTTTTCATTTAATATGAGAAACTCAACAGTGACGTATTCTTTTCCGTAAGAAGCAACTAATAAAACAGCAGAAATACTACTGATAATCCACTAAGTTGTCGATAAATGTTATAATGTGGAACCAAAAAAAATGCATATAAAAATTTTTCTATTAATGAAATTGAAAAAGCAAATTTTGAAAAGAATTATACATAAAAAAAATCAAAAAGGAGAGGAAATAAAATGTACATGGGTAAATATCACTCTAAATTGTTATTTCCACAACCCTGGCCAGAATGTAGCGAAAAAACCCAAATTTGAGATCAATTTAGCCCACATTTTTAAATTAACAACTGACAAAATTACTTATATTATGCAGAAAATGTATAATTATAAAATCTACTTAGAGAGAAAGTGTAAAAAATAATGTAGCAAATTTATAGATAATGCTAAAGTTGAAAGTCAGTGCTGAAATGTAAAAGAGAGGAGAGAAAAAGTTATGAATTTTTAAAACCCTATCAAAAACTTAACTATCTATAAATTTAATATTAGAGATTTCAACAAATATAAATGGTAATAAAGAAAATTAATTCTAAAACTTGTAAACGAACTATAAAGGTAAATAACATGTATTTTAGCGCCAATGGAATATTTATATACATACGCTAAAATAGTAATTTCGACAAAATATGTCTAAAAAATATAATTCAAAAACTTGTCAAAAACTTTTACACGAACTATAAAGGTAAATAATATGTATTTTAGCGCAAATGGAATATTTATATACATAAGCTAAAATAGTAATTTCGACAAAATATGTCTAAAAAATATAATTCAAACACTTGTCAAAAACTTTTACACGAACGATAAAGGTAAATAATATGTATTTTACCGCAAATGGAATATTTATATACATAAGCTAAAATAGTAATTTCATAATACAAACTAAATACACTAGACATTTGTTTACGGTACTATAAAATATTAATCCTCATACTACTAGTTATCAGTTTAACTAAATATCACTACAAATCCTATAAATTATCATTAGCTACAAAAAAATTAATTAAATATGCACAATAATAAAGTATAAATGATAAAACATCACATCACATCAATATCTTTTATACTATGACTAAACAAGTGGATCTTCCATCCCAAATAATAAAATTTTTTTTTTTCCTTTTTTTTTTTCTTTCTTTTCCTTTTTTTTTTTTTTTTGTTTTTCTTTAAATCCTATTCTGTAACCCTGTACGCCCAGTCCAAAAAACGATCAGCTAAATAACGTGGTTCAATAGGCCGCAAGTCATAAATGTGACTCTGCCCCCCATTTATGTGTGTGGGTGGGGAGTATACAATAGTGTCCTGAGAACTATCACTTTCAGGTGCGTTCGTTTGCGACGCAATAATTCCTGAATCTTGACATGATGGGGTGGCAGGAGGACTTATGTCTGGAGGGTAATAGCCGTGTGAGACATTTCAGTGTCGCTGAATGAATTGTCAACTGTAGGGGGAACGGTGATAATAACAGGAGAGTTTTGGCTGCTACCGTTACCCTGAAAACTTGAAGGCCATAATAAGTCTAAATTTTCATTGTCATCGAAAACCGCGTGTGGTCTCGCAGGTGAGATACACTGCCTGTGGGTGTTTCCCGGGGAATCTGTAGCCTTAATAGGGGGGTGAAGATTTAAGTGTCTTCTCCGGTCGGGACAAGGAATAAGTCTTTCGGCGTGCACTTTAACGCCTTTTGTGTGTAATTTGAATGGGTCAAAAATAGTATAGTTAACCGCATTATGTCGCTGTTTAATTTCGTATGGACCAACATTAAAACGCTTTTTTGTAGTTAGTTTATATCTGTCACAATCTCTAGTATGAAGAAAAACACGTTGACCTGGAACAAAATCCATATTCATAGCGAAAGTATGTTGATAATCGCGTGATTTTTCAGCTGCACGTGCTATACTCTCTTTTATTTTTCGGTTAACATACTGCAATTGCAAAGCTCTTTTTTTCACATAATCTTGATGAGATACATGTTCCACTGATGTCGGCTCATTTATAATATCCGTAGGCATTTTTTGTTCAAACCCGAACTGGACAAAAGAGGGCTTTTCATTTATAGAAGTGTGATGCGTGTTGTTGTAAATTAGAGCGTAATATGAGGTAAATTCGTCCCAATTTAACGTTTCTTCTGCAAAAATGACAAGCGATTTCTTTATATTTTTGTTAATTACTTCAGCGGAACCATTTGACCTTGGTAATTGCGGGGTCGTTGCTAATTTCGTTACGCCGAATCGCTTACATAATTTTTGAAGAACTTCTGCCGTAAAACAACTAGCTCGGTCCGTTAAATATTTATCTGGGACGCCAAAAGTACCAATGTAGTCTATTAGACATTCAGCCACATAAAATGCTGTAGTATTAGGCAACGGGTAAAGTTTAATATATTTGGAGAAATGATCTACAAAAGTAAGAATATATCTGTTATTCCTTGATGTTTTATTAAACGGGCCTATAAAATCACCGGATATGAATTGATTTACTTTTGATGGAAGGTAATGGGCCTGTATAGGGACTGGGGCAATCTTATGTGGTGACTTAAACGAAATACAGGTCTGACATGATTCGACGAAATTCTTGGTGTCGGAATAAAGATTATTCCAATAATATTTTTGACGAGCAGTATTGTAAGTTTTCATTACACCATAATGAGTTAAGTGTGAAATGTTAAGTATATGAGCTTGATATTTTTTTGGAACAACTATTTGCTCGACCATCTTAGATTTTCGTACGCTAGGAATAGATGCTGTATGCAATAATAATCCGTTTCGTAAAAGATAATTGGGAAATTTTTGTGAGATTTGCCTAGGGCTGTTCTCTAATTCAGTAATAATTTGTAGTAATTTGTCGTCGTTGCGTTGTTCGGTCTTAATATCATTAATAGTAGGGACATCGATTTGAATAGCGTTTAATTTTAACTGATTTAAGTGCGACGTTTGATCATGAGCCGCTGTTTTAGCATACAATAATATATAAGCTTCATCATTAATGACAGTTTGCGGTGTTACCAACCTAACTTCAGAATCGTCCATTAACATCCAATTATTTTGTGCATCTCTAATATAACAATAGTAATGTCCATTATCACTAAAGGGACCTTTATGTACGATTACCGCTTTCAAATTATAATATAATACTTCATTAACCATTGAATTAACGACATATGAACTTAAGTCTAAGTCTAAAGGATATGAGATGATTTTAGAATTTTTGTTTTCGTGAGAATTTGAATATTCAAATCTTTTTATTTGAAAGGTGATTACTTCAGGAATTTTTGAAATAGAGATTTTCTTTAAAGCTTTAACATAATTTTTACAATTATAACATTTATAGTTTTCAGAAAGTTGCTCAAATGTCGTGAACTGTTGTAAAGCGTCTTCTAACGTATTTGTAGCTTGTGTTAATGATAAAGATAAGTCTGTAAAGGAATCGAATGCAAAACTTCGCTTATTACAGTTTAAACATCGTATTTGGCTTTGAAGTATCCCTTGGAAAATTGAATGAATCGAGGGAGATATATCATTAGCGGGGATAGAATTACAGTAAATTTTGTGAAATGGAGTAGCTAGCTCAATTTTGTGTAGTACTTGACATAAAAATTCGTGAGCATCTGCTTGCATAAATTTTTGAAAATCTGTGCCTATTTGTTCTAAGTGATTATAAACGTCTGTTGGTCGCATAGTTTTTCCTGTGGTCGTACTTAAAGAATGGAAATGTTTCTTTAACAAACATATCATGCAAAAATTCGGATTAGTACAGTGTGACATTGATTTGGCTTTGTACCAATGTAGTCTATTAGACATTCAGCCACATAAAATGCTGTAGTATTAGGCAACGGGTAAAGTTTAATATATTTGGAGAAATATATTAAACCATGTGACCCTGTCACATGAGAGATATTGTTTTAATGCTTGTAATGAAATAAGTGTCTGTAAAACAACATTCATATAACACGAATTTCCGAAATTCACAAGACCTACGCCTAAACTGGGATTATGAAAGTTTAAAGAATTATCTGGTTCGAATTTATGTAATACATTGACTCTTTGAGGTGCAAGGTTTCTCTTATATTTTTTTTCGGAATTTGGAAAGAAATCTCTTGACAAAATGTCTGCGACCACATTTTCCGAAGAGGAAATATGCCTAAATTCATAGTTATACTCAGCTAAAATAGTAAACCATCGCGTAAGTCGATTTCCTGGCGATTCAAGTTTCGACATTTGAGTAATCGCTTTATTATCGCAGTTAATGAAAAAATGGCGTCCGTAAAGGTAATGTTTAAACGTAGATAAGCCACATATAACCGCCATTAACTCCTTTTCTTGAATCGTGTATTTCTTTTGAGTATTGTTAAGCTTTTTCGAATAGAATGCGATAGGTAATATAACACCATTTACGTCTTCTTGACCGAGCATTCCGCCGATAGAAAAATCACTTGCGTCCGCCGAAAGAATGAAATCTCTTTGAAAATCGGGGTGTATAAGTATGGGTGGGTTGGAGAGATGCTCTTTAAGTTTCTCAAAAGAAATCTGAGCGTCCGTTGTCCATCGAAATCTCGTATTCTTACGAGTGAGGTCGGTAAGGGGGCCTGACAGTTTAGAAAAGTCTTTAATAAATTTTCTGTAGTATGATACTAGTCCCACAAACCTACGGATCTTTTTAACAGTATTAGGGATCGGGAAATCTCGGATTTTTACAATATTTTCATCAATAGGTCGAATTCCTTCTGAATTTAATTTGTGACCTAGAAAATTAATTTCTGGCAGAAAAAATGAACATTTTTCTGGGTTTACAGTGATGCCAAACTGGCGAAATCTTTCTAATAATTGTCGTAATTTTGAAAGCATCTCTTCAATGCTTTGCGATCCGAACGCAAAATCGTCAATATAATTTGATATTCGTAACTCTGAAAGGGGCGCTAATATTTGATCAGCTAATTTTGCAAACTCCTCAGGACTATTAATTAAGCCCTGAGCCAATACCTTATATTGAAAATTGCCATTTTCTGAACTAAATGTAGTAATTTCTCTGTCACCTGGTCTCAAAGGAATTTGCCAAAAGCTATTACTTAGATCTAATGTTGTGAAAAATTTATTTCCTCTTAATCTTTCCAATAAATGTTGAATTATCGGTAGTCGATGTCTCGGATACTTAATGTGCGCATTTACTTTCCGATAATCAACTACCATACGCCACTTTTGTTTCGTTGGGTCGTTCGTAGGGTTTTTCTTTTTAATGAGAATTAGCGGCGAGCTAATATGCGAATCTGAACGCTCTATAATGTCAGCGTCTAATAATTCTTGAATCTGACGATCAACTTCGTGTCGTAAAGCTTCCGGTACCCGATACGGTCGGCTAGATGGTAATTTCTCAACGTCTACTTTTATTTTCGGTAGTATCGCCTCTGTTCTGCCTATCGTAGGCACTCTTTTACTAAACACGTCTGCGAATTCAAATAAAACATCTAGCAATTTATTTCTTGTTACAGTGTCTAAATGCTCAAGTTTAAAGTCAGAGGGCTGTAATTCTGATCGTCTTAATTGCTTTAACTTCTCAGTGTTTCTATTATCAAAACTACTGCTAACTGTGCCAAATTTAGTGTTTTTATTTATATGGATAGTTTTGTCTGAACAATTAGAAACATGTAGTCTTATAAATCGTTCATTTTCTATCGTGCATACATTATTCATAACTTTAATATGTTGGTTTTTCAATTTGGAAAAACATTTCACTGCAGTACCCGTGTGTATAGTTTTATCTAAAGAAAGGTTTATGTCTTTACGTTCTCGAGGCGCCAAAATAACATTCTTTGGTAAATATGCATAATTTGTTCCGATCGCTCCAACGCTATCGTGCAAAGCATCCTTTATAGAGATAACGGCGTGTTTTGATTTCAGTTTATTTGTATCAAAACAAACACTAAATTTTCCCAACTTTAAAAAATCATATCCTACAATTGCACTTTAATAATTCGATAATTCATTTTTTACTATATAAAACTTCTGCTGAAATTGTCTGGTACCAATTTGAATAGGTAAAATCGCCGCAGTGGTAATGTTTATATCTTCCCCTGTAACTGATACGATTCTTGCATCGATTTTTAGTTGCTTGACTCTGTCATCTACCTTAATTAGACTAAATATTCTTTCTGTTAGAAGTGACGCACTGGAACCGCTGTCTACCAGGCATTTTATTAAATTACCCGCAATTCTCAATTCAATAACTGGTAAAGAATTTTTCCTTTTAACGCACCCGAAATCGCGTAAGACATTTTGCGTGTTTATTCTTTCAAGGTAAGAATCAGTCGTATGCCCTTTTTCTCCTGCGGCTAGTAGGGAACTAACATGCGGGCTTTGACGGTCAGTTCCCTTTAAGCGTTTTCCGGAACCGTGTAATTATTTCTGAAACCGCGAGAAGTTTGACCGCGCCTGCTATTGTTAAATCGCTGCGAACGAACAGGTCTTTGAAACCGTCTATCATTGTAAGTTCTCCCTCGGAAATTTCTGCTCTCAGGATTCGAAAAGCACTCGGAGGTGTAATGAGAAAATCGATTACACATATTACAGGTGGGCTGGTTACTGCGTACAAAAGATCTATTCTGCGATGTACGAAAGTCCCTTCCACGTCTATAATTACTTTGAAAATCGGGAGAATTATTAGGACGTCTAGATGTTTGTTCGATTTTCAAATGGTCAACTTCCTTAGCAAGATTATTTATTAACTGGGTCGTATTTGACGCATGGGCCTCTAGCATGGACTTAATCTCACTGTTGTTAGTAACAGCTGACGTATTGTTAGCAAACTGAGTCTCCAATATCTCATCATTCGAAAAGTCATTCGCCTGAAGGGATTGAACAAAATTTAAAGCCTCTTCAAATGATCTCGGGTCTTTTAAAATGACCGAATTTTTATAACGTTCTGACAAACCGTCTATAAATTTTGCCAACTTCGTCTCCTCAAATATAGCTTTAATTGCGGCGTTTGATAAGTCAGGTGAATTAAAAAACCGTTGAGTTGCCACAGAAACGCGTGCAGCGTACATTTTAACAGACTCATTTGGGGCCATAACACAGTTCGAAAATTGCTTTTGCCTGACTCCGAGACTGTATTGGGTATCAAAATAAGAGAGAAATTTCTTCTTAAATTCCGCGTAATCTTTCTCTTGATTCAAATCAGGGGAATTAATTACACTTGAAAGGGCTTCTCCTCGAATACGAGAACGCAAAATTAATAATTTTTCTTGGTCTGTACATCTAGCTAAACCTGTTACTGTTTCAACATTCTCAATAAAATAACTGGGTGAAATGGCAGAAATACTATCATATTGCGGTAAAACGGATTGAAATCCGGTTAGTTTTCTAATAAACGCCTCCGATTCATGATTATTATTTGTTGGAGGATCTTGGGCGGTATCTGAAGGGTGGTCTGAAGGGGGGTCTGAAGGGTGGTCTGAAGGGGGTCTGAAGGGGGGTCTGAAGGGGGGTCTGAAGGGGGGTCTGAAGGGGGCATGTTTATTTAAAATACGGGAGAAAATATACCAATTTCTGTTCAAATAATTTAAACCGAAAACTAACCTCTCCTTATCTAACAAAATTTTAACCAGTAATAATAATATTAAAACCAATATAATATACAGTAATACTCAAAAGTTCATAAATCATAAAATACACTAGAATATGATAAAACCTATACTAATTCCATAATAAATAATGAGAATAGAAAATTTCGTATAAAAACATTTAAATGACCATCGTACTTTAAATCATAATGTCTCAAATTAAAGATCTCTAGATAATATAAGTAACACAATATTTTAAAATACATTTACATTCACCCAAGAATAATGTCATTTGTGGAGAAAGAGAAAGGAAAAGGAAGAAAAAAAAATTCTTGACCCCTAGCATTCCACAATACAAAACTGTACGGAAAGAGTAACAAACACTGTATCATTAAACATATCTGTAACAAAGAAAGAGAAAAGTAACGAAAAGTTTATAATCCTTATTTTAATAAAATTTCTTTCTTGTTTTTTTTTTTGTTTTTTTTTTTTTTTTTTTTCTAAAAACAAATTGAATAATTTTGACGGTAAATTAAATAATTTACTACTACAGAGGTATACATTAAATTTTTAACAATAGTATAAAACTATAGGTCACGGTAACCATTGCTGGGAAGGCTCTACGGTACGTTATCCTTACTTTGCTTTAATTGATTCAATTGAATTTTAATTAGATTACTTCTATTGATTAATTGATTACCTCTCTTATTAATTAAATATTTGAATAGTATTAAAAAACTACAATGGAAGTTGCGTGGCATCGTGAGTAAATAGTGGTGGTTACCCAGAATCGTACGCAGACCATCACCTCCCGCCTTCTCTGTATTGGTAAATAATTAAACATTAAATTAGAACTAAACAGTTTATTAGAACTTTCACAAATAGGTTACAATACAATTAAAGATTATACTCATAATTTGAATATAAGCTGAACTAGACTTGATTCTAATTAAATAAATAAATACACTTTATCTAAACACATTAGTTAGGATGCCTACGAATCCCTATACAAGCTTACGTTAAAATCTACATTAAATTTTTGAATGAGAACAATTCGGAATACTTAGTAAATAAATCATACCTGCGGTCAACTGGAACAGTACGCTGATCATCCTAAAATCGGTCCTTTCAAACAGTTCAGCCGGCACTATCACTCACAATTCGACTAATTTTCAATCGGCTATTCTATCCTCTCCAACACTTCAAAAACACCCATCACTTTCCTCTGATCATCACCAACCTTCTCTTCCTCGTCAACTCCTTGCCCCCGTATGCCTTCTCCTCTTTCTGCTCCCCTATCTTATTTCTCTGTCTTCTACCCCAAAATATTCTCCCCGTTTTTTCTTTCCCAATCCTGGCCACCTTCTCATTTTCTTATCATCCCTTTCCATTCACTCAAATGGCTAGAAACTTCTCATTGTCTGAAAACCTGCCTCCAAACAAAATTATTGGATATCTCTTCGTTTAATAAATCCCACCTACTACGGGGTCATCTCACCCTTTTCCCGCCGAAAATTCTCACGTTTTTTTTTTGCTCTTAGGTGGTCTGTGGGGGGGGCGTTCTTGCACTCATAATTTTATCTAACGCTGTCAAGTATGTCATTTACTATTCCCGACTTTCTTTTATTAAACTTACTTCTATCTATACAATTGTAACCTCTCTTCTTGACGTAACTAACTTTACACCTGGGTTCCCCATTATCGTTCACACGTGCACTCGCCACTTAAAATCAGCAGCTGAGCCAGCCTTTTATCTTCTTAACCCAACCTAAAATTCCATGTTATTCACGAGCATCCCCATGCTTTATTTCTATTCTTCTAATATAACCTACCTGGCACTTAACCGAAACTCATCTTGAGAAAGAATATTCTAAGCTTACAATTATCTCACGCCTTGCCGATAGTTATCCGGCACAATGTAACACTATTAAAAACACTTGAAACTGTTATCGTCAATAAATCATACAGTATTTGAATTCTTTTGAATGTCTCATTAAACAAATGGTAAAATATATACATTCCAACTTCAATAGGGACCATTCTACGTTAAACGTCAGTATAATATAGACAATTCATAATAATCCAAGTATATCGGCGAACATCAGAGAACTGACAGGCAGATGAACTGACAGCCGGTCAAACAGACTGACAGACGAACCAAGCTGACAAAACTTTCAACTGTCTTGGAGTATTTTATAAGCTATAAATGAATTTCTCTATAATAAACAAGCAAGCAAAATCATGCGTAAAGCATAGATTATGACACAATTTCCAACACTTCCGGAGTACTACGCAGTTTAATTACGTAAAGAAGATGCCAAAACCGTTTTAGAAAACGCATACCATATTTGAAAAACCAGATTCAGCAATCACGGTCTATAGCCAGAAATTTACTTTCATTGTTTTGTGTAGCCCTGTCTCTAATGTATAATTTTATATGTACTCTACATAGTATGTTATAATTTAGTTGGAAAAAATTGGAAAAGTTGCGTAATATTTAAAACGATACATTTAAAATAATTTTCTTACACGGTTGTTATAAAATTCGTAGGCAGCGATATTGTTTAATTAGCCATATGATTAGATTTTCAAATTTTTATTTGCTCATATTTAATCAATCACAAAAACAGTCTATAGCCGTTGCAACAGGAGTTGATATGGACAATTATACAAATAGAGAAAAATAGCAAGTTTTTTGAGCCAGCGGTGTCTGAATGGCGAGCGTAGTTGCTATGGAGGAAACCCAACAGTATATTAAAAAGAATCTCTAATATGGAAATATATCTATAAGTCGTCAAAGAAAGATCCGACAAAGCTGAATAAAAGTGGTCAGCGTGACGAAAATTATCGCCCACGAGGTTATAGAGACAGTGAAATTCGAAAAATACAATTTTTTAATTTTAATTTAACACTAAGTTTTCACGTAAAATCTTTGCGGTGGTTGGTGACCTGAAATTCAATTATTAAATCCAGTCTGCCCGGGTGTTCCACCAAGATAAGAGGTGGCAGACCAGTTCCATTTCATTGTGCTAATCGAGCTCTATTTAATGCATGAATTTCATCCGTGAACTCGATGAGGTGGTTGGGGACCTGAAATTCAACCACTAAAATCTAATCTGCCCGTGTGTTCCACCAAGATATGAGGTGGCAGACAAGTTCCATTTCATTGTGCTAATCGAGAGCTATTTAGTGCATGAATTTCATCCGTGAACTCGATAAGATGGTTGGGGACCTGAAATTCAACCACTAAACTCCAGTCTGCCCGGGTGTTCCACCAAGATATGACGTGGCAGACCAGTTCCACTTCATTGTGCTAATCGAGTGCTATTTAGTGAATGAATTTCATCGTTGAACCGATGAGGTGGTTGGGGACCTGAAATTCAACCACTAAAATCCAGTCTGCCCGGGTGTTCCACCAAGATACGAGGTGGCAAACCAGTTCCATTTCATTGTGCCAATCGAGCTCTATTTAGTGCATGAATTTCATCCTTGAACTCGATGAGGTGGTTGGGGACCTGAAATTCAATCACTAAAATCCAGTCTGCCCGGGTGTTCCACCAAGATATGACGTGGCAGACCAGTTCCATTTCATTGTGCTAATCGAGTGCTATTTAGTGAATGAATTTCATCGTTGAACCGATGAGGTGGTTGGGGACGTGAAATTCAACCACTAAAATCCAATCTGCCCGGGTATTCCACCAAGATATGAGGTGGCAGACCAGTTCCATTTTAATATGCTAATCGAGCTCTACTTAGTGCATTAATTTCATCCATGAACTCGATGAGGTGGTAGTTTATGCGGTCGCCTCCCGGTCTAATACATACTTGACTACTTTCAATTAGATGTCATCTCTGCAGAAAATACATAGTAAGACTAAAATGAGCATCTTAAAACTGCCAGATGCAGCCGTAGTATAGGTGCGCAAACGGAATGATTCAGTAAAGCTCACTTTCTCACTGATCAAATCATCAATTTTGTGATCTTACTGCTCATGATTAAAAAAACCTTACATATTGTAAATATGTGATCTAGTAAAGTGCTGAAGAATGAGCTGAAGAACATAATTTAAATATGAAAAATATAAATCAATACATCCATTATCAATAGCCATCAAACTGTACGATAGCCATACAGTCTGTTCCGATGTATTTGTTTCTTACTTTAACAAGGTGTAACGTCTTAACAGAATACTTTAAAAGTATGTCCATTTACCAGTTACTTAACTGCGGGATGGACACAGAGCTACGGTAGTCGTTACTTGCCTTCTTAATAATTTATTAGTTTATTCATCTTTTAAATCCACTCTAAAATTAAATACATAAATTCAACCCCATTTTAAGAACTGCTTATCGGAAACGAAACCATCCTAGTTTGATTATCGTGTGTACCACTACAAGAACACACACCAATTGGTAAGAAAAAAATTATTTCATTTTGGGCTTGTTCCGTATAAGTTAAAACAGTAAAGTTCGAAACTCGTATTTTGTGCAATATTTGCAACTATATACGCCTTCAAAATAAAGTCCGAGTACACTCAGAAAGAATCAGAAAGTATCTCTTGAAAGAATAAAGCTAGAATTGTTGAACAAGTGTTTGCCTATAGTAAAAGATTATGCGCTATCATATTAGAGTGACTGCAGCGCACTGAGTAGCGAAATTAGGAAATTATCGAAAATATGTTGCAAAATATGGTAGATAGCAAAAACGTATCAATTACAAAAGTGTAGAACATCTTTGATTTAGCATGAAATTACGTCTTACCTTTAAAAATAACTTTATTAGAAGCTATAAAATGTTAATTTTTCAAAAACCAATCACTCGCTTAAATACGTCACTTATCATATATTCTAATACGAGAAAATCTTATGTGTGTGTGGTTATGCAAATTTTATTTTAAAAACGGCTTGAACGATTTTGACGAAATTTTGTGTCCTACCATTTTTTGGCATCAGAAAACGATTAGGGTATGTCACATGTTGGAGAAAATTCAATTAGTGGGTCATTTCTGGGTCAATGTGGGTCAAGCTAATTTATCTTAAAAACGGCTCAATTTACACTACATTTTGAATCCTATGGTTTTCGGGCATGAGAAGACTGTTGGGCTAGGTCACATGTTCGAGAAAATTCATTTAGTGGGTCCTTTTAGTCATGGGTCATTATGGGTCAAGCTATTTTATCTTAAAAACGGTTCAGACTATTTACACTAAATTTTGCATCCTATGGATTTCGGGCACGAGAAGACTGTTGGGCTAGGTCACATGTTCAAGAAAATTCAATTTGTGGGTCATTTTTGTCATGCGTCATGATATTTGAACTCAAAGCTAATTTTGACCGAGCATAGCTCGGTCCTCCCTGCTCGTAAGGAGTGGAAGAGTGACGTTATAAGGTTGATGTATAGTTTCTAATCTCACACATAAGCAAGGTTCAATTTATATGAATAATAATTTCATGTTAAGTATGCTGCATTTGTCCACAATCTTCAGCTAAGTATGCAAATGTATCTTTGTACGTGTTTACTGCTGCCGATAGTGAACACACTGAGAATGCCTAATGTGAATTTGTTATCAAAATAAACTGTTACTTGCTTATATGTGATAGTTTTATAAGAAATGATACATCTTATTTATTTTAAAAATGAATAAACTAAGTAATAATTAAGCAGGAAGGTAGCGACTTCAGTAACGTCATATCATGAGAGCATTTAACTAATTGGCAAAGTAATAAAACTTTCAAAGTCAATTCTTTCATTAATTTCAGCTTGTTAATATAATGGTCAAATTCATCGCGAAAAGAAACATGGCCTAGTTTGAATCCAGGTGGTGGTTAATGTATTCAATATATTCATGTTTGATTTTTAGTTAATACTGCCATTATATTCTTCAATATATAAAGATGTATGTACTAGAACTCATATTTTCACTGTGTAGGTTTATTGTATCATGAGCAATAAGGTGACAAAATGGTGATTTGATTGTTTATCTTGCAACATTGAATTAGGGAACTTTACTGAACCATTTCTGGTGCTCAAACTATAAAACTTTTGCAGGTTTGCAAATCTGCATTTCAGAGTTTCATATGTGCATTTCAGCGACTAAAAGAAAATTGACGGAGGTTGAACAGTGACCATATCCGAATTTATGCCACTTCACATGGATTGTATCCTTGTGCATCATTTAGAAAACTAAAAACACGAATCCACACGTTTATATAAATAAACACACGAACATAGAAACTTTTCTCATGAACAGTTATTTAAAATATTTTATAATCTGTAATTTAAAAATAAACACCTAAATACTAACACATAAGACTTTGAAATATTGTATTCAGATAGATATAGATATAGATATAGATATATACATATATAACTTTCTAATTATAATTCCACCAACAAAAATGCTTATTTGTTTTTCACAGTTTTAAACCATTTTCAAAAAAATAATAAAAGTTTGTTGCAAAATCTATTTGTATGTTCCTGACATAGTTATGATTACAAAAACTACTTAATGTTTCTTTCAATATTGGTTAATTAAAAATAAATGAAGAGATTAAAGTAATTTTTCTAATTTAAGTTCTTGTAATTGAATGTGTTGTTGTAAAAACCACTTCAACGAACTGAGAGATAGTGGAACAGTGTTAAATACCGACTTATCTCGGTGCTGCCGTTGAAGTGGTTAAGGTGATTAGAAATAGACACGTTTGTATATCATAAAAATTTTACTTTCTGATTTTTTTTCTTCCGTTTGTAGATCATTATAACACTTAATTTATATTACCTAATTTCGTTTTTGAAGAAACTGTTATTTTTGTTTATATTTATAATTAAAAGAAATAATGATATGGTGATAATAAATGTCATGCCATTATTTAATTGGCATCTTATATTATACTGTAATCAATTCTTTATTTGCTCCAAAGATATTTACTTTAATTTCTTATTTCATCTGCAGCGTGTCCCAAAAGATTAAACGCGCTTTAAATTTGTTTTTCTTTTGAAGATACATAGGCAATGTATTTCGTAAAAGTGTTGAAATCAATCTAGGAATTAAGGCAATGTTTATGAAATAGTCTTGCTACGAATTTTTAAATAGTTACATTTTTAAAATTGTAAATGGCCAATGGATCCTATAAGTTATTTTTAAAAAAGTCTTTTCCCCATCCTCAGACAAGTACAAGCGTAAAACTTTAATTTTTGAACGACTGAAAATCATCGAATTTTGGATACGTAAAGTTCATGAAATTTCGAAGCTATCTGGCACTAAAAGTAAACAGACGATTTCTTAAAGCTGGAAAACTTCGTATCTTCATAAACTTTAAAGCATCAAAACTCGGCCACTTTTTATCGTAGGAGCATGGACTTATTATTGTTTTACTTATTAGAGAAAAGAAAACATTTTTCTAAATATAACTGACTGGGACAAAGAGCCAAGGGAAAAAAATAAGTAACCTTTTTGTAAATTAACGGAAGAAAAATTTATTTAACTTTTTGTAATTTATACCGTATTTTGAAAAAATTTTGAATATACATTGACTACACATCTCTAACCAGAGAAAACCAAAGTGCTTTTCAATCTTGTTGAACACGGATAGATTAAGTAATGTTTAATAAATCTGCTCTAATTTTTAACACTTTCCAACCTAGTTGAAAAGTGTTTATGGTTCGGTTTGTCTGGCCGTCTGGCCGTCTGCCGTCTGTCCGTGCTCTAACTCCCGTAAATATGCTCGGATTGCCCTGCAATATTTATACGTTATTGTCGTTATCTATAGACTGTTCCCTATTTCAACTGAAGTGTGTAGCACTTATAGTTTTTTTACAGGGACACTCAAAAAAAATCCGTTGCATTACGGTCTATGGGGAAAAACCATTTGCGGTTTATTTTAATGATGTTACACAATTTCAAACACATTGTAATTGATTTATATCACTAAGGTGCATTACAAGAATCTTAATATGGAATATGCTGTGCATAGCACTTATAGTTACTTTACAGGGACAGTCAAAAGAAATCCGTTACATTACGTCTATGATGAAAAATCGTTTGCGGTTTAATGAAATAATGTTTTACAATTTTAAACGCATTGAAATTTATATAGATCACTAAGGTGCATTACAAGAGACTTACTACAGAATATTGTGTGTATAGCAGTCATCGTTCATTTGCAGGGACACACACAAGAATTCTCTACTGTCTGTTAAGAATAATTCCTGGAAGTGCGTTTTAAGTTGCTGAACGCGATTTTAAATTGAACTCAATTTTTGTCTATTACTTGGTGTGTATAAATTCTGTAGATCATATACAGGGCAGCACAAAAGTTCGCAAACACATTTCCGTTTATTGAGAGAAACTCCAGAAGGAGAATTTTAAACTGTGATACGCGTTTACTAAACTAAACTAAAATTTAGCATCCTATGTAGTATATATACATATCTATAAATCATATACAAATAAAAGTATTCGGATATTTTTCCGAATATTGTATATGTTGGAAATATATGTTGGAAATTCCTGAAATTACATTGTTAAATATGTTATGCGTTTTCCAAATTGTTTACATAGATGTTATCTTTCAGCTTATTAAACGGTAATGATTTGTAAAATTATTTTAGAAGCGTTGGAAAGTGTTACATAATCTATGCTTGACGCAGATTTTTTTATCTTGTTTTTTATTTAGTAAGTTAAACACGTGTATCCATATACAGTTTCAAGTTTTAAAATGTGTACTATTAACTACTACTTCTTTATAACTCATAGTCTGTTGTCTTGGGATAAATCCGCAATATTTTAATAAGTTTACTACCAATAAAACTAGTCGTTGGGGGCCACCGTAATACTTACCCATCATGGATATGCATAATGTAAAGTATTAAAATAAAAATGTGTAAACTACTTATAAAGTGCATTGCAATTCAAATAAAATCATGTCTTGATGACGTCACAGACTTTAAAGGCTCGATTACTGAATTGCTTGAAAAAAAACATCCTTATAACTCCAAAAATAATAATCCTATTAACTAGCGGTTTATTGCATCTGATTAAGCGTCAAATTTCCAATTAAAATATATCTTTGAAGTGAAATTTGGATGAAATACAGGGTCATGAAAAATCGAAGAGTGTGGAAAATAGGATTACAAATATCTCGGCAACTAATTATCCGATCGACTTCATGCTTTATGCTAAATTTATGTTTTTTTATTGTCTTTTATATTTATTTCTTAAAATAAACAATTTCGAAAATTTTTATATACCTTTCATCAGAACGAATATTTCGAGAGTCCGAAAAAAAAATGTTCCGGTTAATTGAGGTTATTGAAATGAAATAGGCTTCTTCCCATTATTACATACTACATACATACCAAATTGCAAGTCTCTATCTCAAATTTTTCGGGAGATAGAGCGTTTACAGACACACAGACACACACACAGACACACACACAGACACACACACAGACACACAGACGGACGGCAAAATTTTTTTTCTAAAAATATGTTTTTCGGAATCTCCAGTGTCTGAAACGTGTAAATCCGTCAAAAAAAAAAAATTTCGATTTTCAAAACGATTACAAGACTTACCCTAGACTACGTATGATGGGTAAGTAATAGCTATAAGTCTTGCATTGGGAAAAAACTGTCATTCCCCAAAGACATTTAGTATTTATTTTTGTGGTTTCTGCAATGTTTATTTTTCTGGCATAATATAATAGAGCTATCATGGTAAACATAATTTTTGTAATGTTTTGTATGACTAATTAATGTTGACTAATGCGTTTGATTTTCATGCGGGTATATGAATATATTATGTCATAAATCATTGATTTGTCAAACGGTTTTCACAATTACGTGAAATTTTCAGAGTAAATGGAATTAAAAATGTACATTTGATGCATAATATAAGTTAATAAAAATTTAAAAGAAAGGTACGATAAATGAATTAGTAAGTAGTTATTTCTAGATATTTAATTCCTTTTACTTACCCATCATACGTAGTATAGGGTAAGTCTTGTAATCGTTTTGAAAATCGAAAATTTTTTTTTGACGGATTTACACGTTTCAGACACTGGAGATTCCGAAAAACATATTTTTAGAAAAAAAAAATTTGCCGTCCGTCTGTGTGTCTGTGTGTCTGTGTGTGTGTGTGTCTGTAAACGCTCTATCTCCCGAAACAATTGAGATAGAGACTTGCAATTTGGTATGTACTTAGTATGTAATAATGGGAAGAAGCCTATTTCATTTCATTAACCTCGATTAACCGGAACTATTTTATTCGGACCCTCGAAATATTCGTTCTGATAAAAGGTATATAAAAATTTTCGAAATTGTTTATTTTAAGAAATGAATATAAAAGACAATAAAAAAACATAAATTTTACATAAAGCATGAAGTCGATCGGATAATTAGTTGCCGAGATATTTGGAATCCTATTTTCCACACTCTTCGATTTTTCATGACCCTGTATTTCATCCAAATTTCACTTCAAAGAGATATTTTAATTGGAAATTTGACTCTTAATCAGATGCAATAAACCGCTAGTTAATAGGATTATTATTTTTGGAGTTATAAGGAAAAACCTCTTTCAAGCAATTCAGTAATCGAGCCTTTAAAGTTTGTGACGTCATCAAGCCACGATTTTATTTGAATTGCAATGCATTTTATAAGTAGTTTACACATTTTTATTTTCATATTTTACATTATGCATATCCATGATGGGTAAGTATTACGGTGGCCCCCAACGACTAGTTTACTTTATTGCTGAATTTTTATTAACATTTTAATATGAAAAGGAGAGTTTTATTATTCGAAATGTTATTACATGTATTCACTAATTTGACATTGACTTACCTTGACTTGAATTTTACCTGATATTATTTAACCCTTTTGCATAATTTTACAAGCAGAATCTGATGTAGTGATACAAAATAAATGCATTTGCATTAAAAGTACTAAAAAAAGTATATCTTGATGTTCACAACAAGGAATCCGTACACTTCAAGTTTGCGCATTAGATGGCTATAGAAAGTTTATTTTTGCCTTGCAAATTGTTCTTAAAGAGATCTTTTTCGCAAGAAAATAATTTTATCCGAAAAAAAAATGATTTATACAGTTATGTAAAACGTAAAAAAAAAAAAATGTCTCAAATTAAATTTTCGTATTTGACATTTAAGATTGGTAGTTAAATAATTTTTCAGGTGAATTTGAACGCACTAGTATTCATTTAAGCCATTATGTATTTAAAAATAAAAATAAAAAACAGTTTATTTTTATTTAAAATGAAAATGGTACATGCATTTCAATTCAAAATCAATTTGTCTACAATGTTTAAAAAATCAAATCTGCAGAAACAGAAATATAATTTGAAGTTTAGAAAATAACATATCACTCCTGTATTTCAAAGGTTAAACTAAATCAGAGAGTTAATGGCTGAGCATGAGTCCCAATTAGATTCAGACCACCTACTTAACTCAAACTACATTTCTACACTCACAATCTTCCATATTAACATAAATTACTTTATTCTACTAAAGGAGAGCTGTGTAAGCTGAAAATACCTTTATTCACGGATCTTAAGCTGACTTCTTGATGAAGCTATCTCAGGAGACAGGTTGAAATACCTGCGATCGAAAAATTCCATACAATCTTGTATGTGCGTTTAAACAGTAGGACTCATGCTAGAAAGACCATAAGAATTTGTATAATTAATAGACAGCTGAATTGCTTTTATCGGAAACATTTACACTTAAAAAAAAAGAAACATATTTTAGACAAGTTTAACTAAAAACGCTTTAAGAAACGAAATCCCAAGGAAATCCTAAAATCTGTTTACCATTCGAAATTTTGTAAACAAAAATAAATAAAAAATACCCGTATAGGAGTCCCGTATAGGATGTTTGCACCATAAGACTTGACAAGGACTTGACAAAAATTCATTTAAAATTAGTACTATGTCGTATAGGAGTGCAATTTACATTATAATGCTTGTTCAAAAGAGGAATATTTCGTGACAAGAGAAAATAATAACTCCTGAAGTTATTCATAACTCACACACCATAAGCACATTAAAGTTTCAAAAACTCATAAAACATTAACAAACTGCCATATCGGAGTCATATTTACACCCTACGACATGGGAAACAATCGAAATTTTCGTAGTGAAAATAGTTTGAAAACTTTTTTTTTTCTGCCACAAAATATCCGACACTATGTCAAGTCTCATAATTCAAAGCACTCTCCAATACAACAATTTGTTCATTTTTTATGAATGTACTTAGGGTTATGGGACATAACGTACAATAAATCTTATTCACAAGCTTAAAAATTGCACTTACAGTTTCAAAAGTTTATTTTTTATATCAATAGAAAAAAATTTAGTAGAGTACCTTTATGTACCTTTATAATTAAGGAGAGTCGATTTAAAAACTGAATAACTTCACTACCAACCACAAACTATATCGTAGTTCACTGTAGAAGAATTAAAATCTCTTAGCATCCATCATAAAATTTCGCAAATTTATACAATATCTTCCAAACTCAATTATAAGACTATATATAAAATATACTTCACATACGTTTTTTTTTTCATTCACTAAAACAGCGATTTATTGAATAGATTTATACGATAACTAATGCATAAGAAGAACATTTCTTTTAATTTTCAAATCTCGAAGAAATAAAATATTTACTGCTTTTGATTTTTGTTTTTTAAACATATTTATATCATTAAATTGCAAAATTTGGATACTTTAAAATATAGGATGCAAAAACTAGTTCGCTTTTATAATCATTCCTGAAAGGTTATTGAATATATTTTTATCCGGTGTTTTTTGAAAAAAAGTCTTCAATAAATAACATAACTTTACATTTTTCTCTTTATTTTTACGCAAGCATTTAATTAATTAAGCCTTTTTCAAAAAAAAAAAAGAAAAAAAAAAAAAAAAAAAAAAAACTAGAATTGCGTATTTTATAAAAAGCAACTCTACAAAGTGTGTTATCTGATTGTTAAACTTTGCATGTTTACTTGCAATATTTTATTTATATGCTATTATAAAAAATCCAGTGCGAACATATAGATAAAAATGCGTCGTATCTTACTAATGTAACGTCTCTTAAATTGATTCGGTTAAGCTTATAAGCATCATCATAATGCGCTTAACGAAACCATTAGCAGAGACGTGTTTGAGGTATTGCTTTAGCTTTTTAAAGTGCTTCATCAGCTTGAATTTATTTTCCAGATAATTAAATATTGTTCAGTTTTCTACATAGAATTAATTATGGATTACTTATTATATTAAGTGTGGAAATGTTACATAATATTAAGAATTCCGTCCGGAACTGTGTATTCCCTTCCCATATAAATCGTATTGCAAAATTTGATATATATAGTTATATATTTCTATCGCAAAAGTTATTTATAATATTTACGTTTAGCATAATTCTTTTCATTATATTTTATTTTATGAAAAAATATGAACTTATCTCAAGCTCAAATAGCGAGCATTTTATGTTTGAAATTTAAACCTTCAGAAGAAAATCAGTCGTTATTTTATAACATATGCATTGATATACACGCATTTATATCAATCGACACATGTAATATTTTATTCACCATACACCTTTTATTTATCAAAAATACAAAATTCAGGTACTTGAAATAAATGAGAAATATGTCACTTCATATAATATTTTAAATACATCTGTCATTGAATATAGCATAACTTTTGTAAAAATAACACCACAGAAAATCCAATTAAAACCTTTCTATAGATAACCACTTTGTAAACTCTTTACAAATTATTTTTATTATTTACAAATTTATTCTCAACATAAGATTTAATAATATTACTTTTCTATGTAACTGGAGCAATGGTCATTCAATATTTTTATTTTTAACATTAATTATACAATACAAGTTAAAATTAGTAAAAATAGTTCTTAAATAATAATTTCATCTCTATACCACGCAGTTACACACATACCACCAAACAGCATGGCAACGAAAATGTTGCTAATCTATTCCTCTAAAAAGAATGCTGCCATATACTGGAATGTAACATTGTTTGGAGAAATATGCAAATAAATTTTCCCTCCACTTTTCCTGTCAGAGAAAAATAAAACACTTATATAAACATGTGAAATATTCAGCAGGTACTAATTAAAAAATATAAACATATAAAGTTACAAATTAAACTGCGAAAATCAGTCAAATTCATATTACAATCAATAACAAAAATCAAAGTTTATTTTATATTTAACATTAATCTCCGGATATCAAACATTATTTTAGAAATCGCCTTTGTAAAACGGCCAGGAATTCGATAATTTGGTCTGACATTCATTCTGTATAGCCTCAAAACAACAGTCTCACAAACAATTACCACAAACTTTCTGTTTAATTAATAACATTTTAAATCAAAAGATTTTTATTATGAGAAAACAGTAAAGCATCAATTACATGTCAAAATCTTCTTTCTTTGAAAAACACCATATTGGTCAAAGGAATTTGCTCCACTCAAAAAAAAAAATCAATAAAACTTCAGAAAAATAATTTGTTCGAACATCTGGAATGATGTGTAAGTTTTTAGATGGCTTTATAGAATTTTACATTCAACAATTTCATTAAAATTCGAATCCGTTGGTGGTTTCAAGAAAAACACTCAATTCAATTGCACCATACAATTAAAATTTTCTTTAAAAAGCTTATGACAACTCAACACGCACTGTATCAAATCTTACTGTAGGTGAAAATGTTTCAGAGAAGCCAATATCCGCCATTTGTTAATATCACTCGACACACAACTTTTCCTTAAATCTTTCTACTCTTCCATTAGTAAATATTTTACTTTGAATATCCATTTATATAGTTATTATATCTGTAAATTTTAATTCAAATGGATCTGGGATTTTTAACTTGCTTCTGGGACGGAATTGTATGCCTCCTCTGCTTCTTCTAAAGTTCGTTAATCATCTTCACTAGAATTTTCTGCTACGCCATCTGTGCTAATAGGTTAATTTCCTATTTTTTTCTATTTGGGTAAATACATACAGCCGGCAATACATTTACCGTACTGTACTCACTGAAAATGACATCTCTTGTAGGACCAGAAAGCTTTTAATTATTTGCTACTTTTTATAATCAACATAAATCATCTTACTTTTACGAGATAATTTTTTCAAAGTGTGTCAGGAGTATGCATGTATGCGTCCGTACTAAACATCTTCAGATGTCTAATGAAGCAGATATTCTATTTAATAACGAGTATGGTGTAGAGTTAGGAGATTGTGTTGTTAGATATCTATCTATAGCTTCTGGCTATACAAAAAATGATAAATTCCGGGTGTATATAATTGAAATCGAACTTTTCACTGTTGTTCAAATATGCTGTCTTTTTTTTTTGTCGAGTTGTATAAAAATCCGCGGTTTCTGACTGGATACTTCTTTGACTGAGAAAGCCATTAGAGCTTAAATTTAAAAATACAGTTCCGTTGTGAATTCTATGGTCTTTAACAATATACCAAACATATGTTTTCGCAGAAATGATTATTTTTTTAAATATTCTAAAGTCACCAGATTTGAACTTCAATAAGTAAACACCCTATATCAGCTATATACATCCTAAATCAAAATAAAATAATTCGATCCACCAACTGACTGTGTAGACATGAAACTATATGCATCACTATTTATTAGGTCTCAAAGTTTACTTGTCTTTTACTCTACATGTTTAAATAGAGATATATGTTAGCTATCATACTGGTATTCCACGTAGAAGAATATATGTTTTACAAAAATATCAACTGTTTCAATCTAATCTTCGTCATCACCTTCCTTTTAGTTTATGTATCCAATCTTTTCAAGCTATTGTGTAAAATTATCGCTGCTGGCTGAAGTTGAATTTTTTTCAGGAAAAGCTATTGTTCAAGACACTATGCGGTGAAACTTATTTTACTTAAGAAAAGCTGTGACAAACTTTTCATTTAAAATGTTATACATCTCTGCCCTATCTTTCGTCTCTTACAATTACTATGCCCTTGCCAGCAACAACACCTTCTGAAAACAAATTTCTCTCGAGGTCTTGAATACTTATTAATTGATTATGCATTTCACTTTCTTTCCACACGCCATTAATTAACTTTAAAATTGGAACATTATGTGTATACTTGATCAGAAGCTCAACATTTTTGCTAGTTGTAACAGATTCAACTTAAAAATTTTCACAAAAATTAAATAATATCTCAAATTGTTTGCCATAGGCATTAATAGAACGGTCTATAATCCAATCATCTTCATTGAATTTTTCTAGCAGTTCATGATTAATACTTTTAAAGGAACTGGGTTCACAGTTTTCCTTATCATAAAGCTATTTTAATGACCCTCTTTTGTATCTATGGATAATATTAATTTTTGATTTATACAAATTTATACTTCTTTTTTGATTAGTTGATTTATTGCATTTGTATGAACATTATTGGACTTCTTTTAAATTTAATACAATTAGTGGCGGAAAATGCAAATTCATTTTGCTCCTTGTGTGTGAGAGAATGTGTTTGATAAATTGTGTTTGCTTCATCTATTGACAAACAAGGTTTTCTGAAATTTCGGAATTTCGACTGTAAATTTTTAGAATCTATCTAACAATAGTTGAATCACATTTTATTTCATCGTAATGTTTAATGTGGTGAGCAATATTATATACTGTTACGATATGTTAAAATACAGTTTCGTTATTAACAATTTGTAGCTGATGAAATTTATAGAGGAGTAACATCTGGTTTACAGCACACGTTTTTACTAAAAATAAAGTAAAGTTAATCATAATATTTTCTTTTGATGAAACAAAACTTTCAATTAAAATTACTTCATTTATTTCCGTTACTGACGAGATGAAGAAAATTGTCAAGCATTGTCCTTTTACCAATTTTCTGTATTATCTATATTATCCACATTATCTTCTTATCGTATTTTTATTTAATTAGCAATTTGTTCTTGCTTTTAGAGCGTAGTTTATATGAAATTCGCTTCCCAAGCAGTTATATTCGATAAACTTAAGAACTAATGAAATGTGCGAGTGAGCCATATTTATGTATGAAAAAATAATTCGGCAGCGTATAAACTTAAAATACGGATACCCTTTTTAACACTTGACAACATAGTTGAAAGATGTTTATGAGATCCGTTTGTCAACCAGTTTATATGGCTCTCTGTCCGGAATATAATTCGCGCAAATATACTTATATTGCCATATAAATAAAATATTTTCTTGATAATTAATTTGCCATGTTTGGTATTGAAAAAGAAGAGTTTGTCGTTTATTGTTCCTTTACAGTGACACTCAAAAATATTCTGTTACATTATCGTCTATAGGAAAAATGATTTGCAATGAAATTTAATGACATTAAACTATTTGAAACATATTGAAACTCATGTACGTAATTGAGGTTTACTACAAGATGCTCTCTCTTATTCTAGAAATCGGTGTGCATCGCATTTATGGTTCATTTACCGGGGCACACAAAAGGATTCAGTTAAAGTACTTTTAATGAGCGATAATTGATGGAAGTTCCTTTACATTTTTTATATATATTTTGTGTATTTGTAACTATTTTTTGTAAAGTATTTGCTGTGTATATAATCTGTAGATCATATACAGGATTGTGCAAGAGATTTCATTTCCGTTTAGTGACGGAAATCTCTGAATTGAATTTTAAAATGTGTAATTCGTTTCTTAATTGAATTAAATTTTAGTCTTCTATGTGTTATATAAACAAATCATATACAGATATTCACAAAAGTATTTGAACACTTTTCTGACTGTAGATAATAATTACAGAAAATAGGTATTCAAATGTGTTATGTGTTTTCCAAATTAATCGTTTTTGTTTACTTAAATATCCACTTTCCCCCTATTGAACGGTGAATTTTTCTTAAAATATTCTGAATGTGTAGTATAACGTGTTTCATAATGTATGTTTGACCTAAGATTTTTCGTTCTTGTTTAACTAATGAATTTAAACCAATATAACACATCTACTACAATTGTAAGCTTTAGTTAAAATTCATGAATACTTATTATAACATTTTAACATTAAAAACACAAGTTAAAATTAGCAGAACTGTTTTCTAAACATTTCAAACAAAAAATTCTAGCAAACATATTGTCAAACTGTACAGATAAAAAACATGTTACAGCATATAACTAAAACGTAACTTTGACAGGATCAATATGCAAAATAATCATTTTTCAAAAGTGCTAGTATTTTTTAAAGTATTCAGTAACTTTCTCTTTTAGAAAAGTGACAAAAATATCAATGTTCCGAGATTTTGCTTAATTTTTTTTCAGACATTACTGGTATACATTGGTGAAGTTACGTAAAGATCCCATAATTATAAATATGTAAAGAAGGCTTTTTAAGGTATGCATTTCTATTTAAATGTATCAGAGTTGGGATTTTTAAATTAATTTTTGTCTGTTCGATTTTTTTTAATATTCTGTTTTGAAACTTCTTTATTTTAAACAGATACGTAAGGAATTCCATATAAAAACTATATTCAATTGAATAAGGAATAAATTTAACGAAATCATAAGCCATTGCTCTTGATGTTCTTAGGATTAACGGTTTATTGGATCTTGTCTGACTTCGTCAAATAGAGGGAGGATAAGCCACTTTGGAGGGTAAGCCACTTAAACAACAACAACAACAACAGGAATAAATTTTGCAATAAATGTATACCATTGAAAACTATTAACATAATAATTACTTTCACTACCTATTAAAACAGACATTAATTTATTTTAAAATACATCAATGACCAGTGTACATGTCAAACGATTTAAAAACACTTTCAAAATCACACTAAAACTGGGTGATTGCTTTTGACTAGGAAACATGAAGGTTCTCAATGGATTGACTGGTGAGGAAGAAACATACTATCAGTAACTAAAGATGCCTCAGGTACAAGAGGTGAAAATATTTTCAGAACTTTTAACATATTGACTAGTTTTAGTGTAATTTTGAAAATGCTTTTTGAAGCTTTTGGACATGTGCACTGTCCAAACGTATGTTCACTGTACATGTACACTGTCCACTGCTCTTTGATGTATTTTAAAATAAATTAATATCCGTTTTAATAGGTAGTGCGAGTACGTATTTCGTTAATAAATGACATTATGGACGACCGATGTGGAAAAACTATTACTATGACGGATATCTTTTTTTTTACTGAATTTTGAAAAGATTTGGACGTTTCGTTTATTCTGCTAATTTTACGAGTTTAATGAAAAATCTGTAAAGTTATAAAGGATACCTCTGTAAATATATGAAAACAATTATATTAAAATTATTAAAAGTGAACAGAAAGAGAACTTTTTAAAATTTCTCCTTATTTATTTATTTATTTATTTATTTTAAATTTATCCATGATATTTTTTTACGTTGTCAAAATCACTTTCTTTAACTGCATTTTATGATATGTGAAGGTACTAGATAAATGGCATAAGTTAAATTTATTCCAAATTGTATCGAGGCGCTTTAAACGAACTCACGTAATTAATTAATAGTAAATGTAATTTAACCGTTGTCATGTTAGGCAACCCATGTGAGCATGTGGCATATATTTTAAAATGAAAGAAATGGTATGCATTTTAAAACTTGTTTGAAAACTTTAAACATATTATATAAGAGTTCTGATGTTCAACTTTACTTCTCTTTTACTTAACAAAAAATAATATAGATATAAGAAAGAATTCTAGTTTGAACAACAATCTAATTGAAATTCATTACTTTAATCTCTCCAGATATGTTTTGGTATCCTTGAATTACACGATAGTTACAACAACTCTTGTTTTCACCATAAAATTAACATAACATTACTTAAATTAAGGTGAAAGTATAAGCTTCGTCACGAATCTGAAAACTGAATTTTTTAAACCATAATACAAATATCTGAATTCTTTAAGAAGGTGTATAGTTTTAGTATGACAAGCAAAGGTAATAATGAGAAGCATTTTAATGTACACATGGAATAAAAAAAATTTTCATAATGTATGTAAGTACAATTTTAACTGTTTCAGAGAAACTTTTAAATTTTATCTAGTTTGGAATAAACATTTTAAGAATACCTGACTATTATAATAACAGTTATACACGTCTCTTTTGATTGAAATGATAATTTAAATTATTTGTGTATGGAAATTTTCTTTAAATATGTTTTTCATAACATTTTCATACATGCAGTGAATTAGATATTTAAAGTAAAAGCTGTTTTTATACGTTTTAATATTTAATTCATACTCTACTAAGTTTTTATAAAGAATTTTGTTAAACTTTGAAAAAAAAAAGAATAAGTTTAGCTATCAATTTTTCAGTAGGACATTTTTTGATTATGCACATTTATTCTGCATATGACATGCAGATGCATAAAAGTATAATAAGTAAAATTTTATTAAATAAAAAAAATTATTTTACCTATTACAAATTGATAGAGGTCATGAGGAAATTTTCTTTTTTCATATGTACTTAATATTAACTAAAATATACTATCGATTACTTCATTTATTAATATTTCTTATTCAAATTCAAGCATTCCTTTAAAAACTAAACAATAAAATCAAAACCAAAAAAACTATGACAAAGCAAATTTCGATTTCAAAAATATTAAAAGAGGATGTGTCAATTCCATAAAGAAGAATTAATATAAGTATTAAATTTAAGAACATTTAAGAATTATTTGAAAATATTTTATTATATGATACAATAAGACAGAGAGGGAAATCTAATTTGACTGGCTTAGAAATAGTATGAAGTAATTTAATGTCGAAAATAATTTAATAGTACATTTATATATAATCTTTTTGTAATAACCATAATGTTGAATTGAACATTTGCAATTATAGTATATTATAATTAAAGTTATTACTTTGAAATTCAAGTCAGCCACAATTTCATTAACAAAAGTTGGTTGTATAATTGAACAATCTCGCTTGAGGGATTTTGAGTGAAGAATAATTTAATTAAATCTGTATTGATCTGTGTCTTTGTAAAGAGCAAAAATATACAAAGAAATACATCCAATTTCATAAACGAAATAACATTAGTTAAAAAAAATTACTAACTTAAAAAAATAATAATTGTTAAGCAACTTAACAATATATGTGATCTGCAATACAATGCAATGTATTATTCATAACGGTGAAATTAATATTAGCAATCATAATATATTATATTTTAAATTGTTAAGAGTTATGCCAATTTGAAAAAGATTGTTTATAATAAGTTCATTTTATAAATATCTTTCATAATTAGAAAATTGTTTAAAGGATGTCCAATCAATAATACGAGGGAAAGTCATTAAGTAAGTCACAAAAGTTATTAAATAACAACTTACAATGATATTCAATATAAAACTATTTTTATTTCTCAACACATTCTCTTCCAATATTTATGGACTTATATCACATTTTTATCAGTTCCCCAACACCAGCTGCATAACATTCTTTGGGTTGCTGTCTCAGCCACATTAGGACTTCAAGTTGAACACAGGAGACAATTCAAAAGTTTGGTTGGCAACTTCTTCAACATCCACCATACAGTTTCGACTTAGTCCCAAGCGATTTTCATCTGTTTAGTCCACTAAAAACCCATATTAGAAGCAAGATGGTGGTCACAGATGATGAAAAGGTTTAAGCTAAAAGGTCCTAATGTGGCTGTAAAGGTCCTAATGTGGCTGAGACAGCATCCCAAAGAATGTTATGCAGCTAGTGTTGGGGCACCGAATAAACGGTGATACAACTGCATAAATATTGTTGGAGAATATGTCGAGAAATAAATATAGTTTTGAGGTGAATATCATTGTAAGTTATTATTTAATTATATTTTAGGACTTACTTAATGACTTTCCCTCGTATTTTAAACTAAATCTGCTTTATTAGGTGAAAATTAATCAAAATTGACGTTCCTCTATAAGACGACGTCCATCCTCTGTGTATGGGGGAAATTTAATTTTGATGCTTTTGTAATATGTGTAATTATTCAATAAATCGTCAAAACTCATGAAAAAGAATGCAAATTTACTGTTGTCGGTATCATCTCTTTTATAAGTTACAAGTAGCCATAGTTCTTTCAATGCTGTTTGTATGAATCTTAAATGCCTTGTAAAACGTTGAATAATGTTATACTAACTTCTCAATGACTTTACACGTGTAATGTTTGTTGATGCATGATGTATGAGGAAAACATTTCAGGAGTTGCTTCAAGATTTAAGATCCCGTGATCTTCAATGGCAAGTGTTTATAAAAGAATTACATATATGAAAAGCATTGGAAAATTTACAGGAGAGTTCTTCATTCCGTTGATGAAAACTAATCAAACGCCTTACTTCCTTTAATAATTAATTAAAAATAAATGATTCAAATTTTTTAAATTTGTATTTTTAAATCCTGACTTTTGGCAAAAAAAAAAAAAAAAAAAAAAAAAAAAAAAAAAAAATAGGCTTAAAGAAAAACGCGAAATATTCAAAAATCGCTATACCAAATACACTGACTTAAAAAAAATACAAAACTTACTTCAATGCGTTAAAAGCTTGAAATAGTATTTCAGTTACTAATGTAAAAAAAGTTGCATAAATGGTAAACTATTAAAATTATTATCAAAAAAGACAAAAAAACAGCGCTCGAGCCTCAAAATGCATAATTTTGAACTTCTTGTCAACTCTTGTATCTATGCACGCATCGGTGTCTTCAGAAAACTTCTGAAAAACATACAAACATGCAGACTTTTGTTTTAATGGATATAGAAATAAAATGTTTTCTCAGTTCCAATATTTCGAATATTTATTAACGTTGTATAAACTTTTAAAGAAACTTTTAAAAGATGAGTTAATTTATCGCCTAACTTCAAGAAGTTAATACTTTGGTATTCAATACGATTTCCATAGGTGAAAGTATTTTTTAAAACAAGTGCGAAAATTAATTACTTCCTTTCAAAGTTTATCAATATTTCCAGTTGTAACATGTGGAATGAAACAAAAATTATATGCCTCTCTAAATCCTCTTTTAACAAACAATATACGTTTTTGAAAATCTTTTACGTAATTAAAATTTGTAATAACTAATTAACTGTTAATGATGCAAAACTATTTCATAAGGTGTGTGTTGTGTGCTGCTGTCTTTGAACTTATAATTATAGAAGGAAAATTTTGTTAGCATACGCGAATCATTAAAATGGTTTATAATTACAGAAACGAAAATTTCGAAAATTGGTTATTGTAATACTTATATGTACATACCTATATAGTTGAGAGAGAGATAAATAGACAGATTATAAAAATCATACATTTCATCTTAAATTATCATTGTTTTATCTTTATTATTTTAAACTCTATAAGTAGATAACAATTTTAAATTCACTCACCAAAATATCTGATTTTGTATAAATGGTAAATATTGGTTTATCACAATTACAGAAGGTGGTACATATCTATATATGCAAGTACCATAAAAGTTTTATTCTATTTACATTTGATATTTCTTTATTTTTGCACAATATTTTAAAATTATTTAACATATATCGAGACTGTATAGGATAAACATATAGAGGTCATTTTATAACTTCAGGCATTTTGTAAAACCTCTAGTATAAAATTTCCATACCCATTTAAAATTTTTCTTCATAATTTTGCATTTATGTTAGAACAGCAAGAATATTGCGTAATACATACCTTTTCTCTGCGTAATCATTTACAGATATTTTTCAGAAAAAAATGTAACTTGTTTAGCACTACATGTCTTAAATGAGTTATACTCAAAACCATGTTCATTACATTGTGTACTAGGAGACATATATTTAAAAGTTTAATATTCTTAATGACAATAACTAAAGTTATATTTGTCTTTGATTTTAAATTATTTCATTATTTTAAACATCATCAATATATAACGATTCTAAATGCATCGAAAAAAACTTTTGATTTCATTTAAATGACAAATAGCTGTTTATTAAAATTACAAAGGTTATGCACACCTCTATTACTAAGAAAATGATTACTCACCCTTGTTGCTTGTTGAAATGCTGACTTTTAAAGTGTTAGAAAACATTTATTGAAAGAATTCCGTAATTTTTGCTTGTTTACATTTCTCCCTTAAAAGTTAATTCATATTAGTATTGTTTTTGAAAATCATCCAAGTGATGTTGAACTTCACGTTTCTAAATTTTCCAAGCATTCCACTTTTCTGTATTTGTAGGTGGCCTTTCAAAAAGTTGGATTTCGTCATCTTCCTGATCAACATTAAAATCATCATTAGTTCGTATTTCTTCGTAAACGATTTTGCAATTTTCTCTTTCTGAGAACTTTTGACCACAGGAATGTCATTGTCGATGAACATCCAGGTCTAATAATCTACATTCGTCATATCATCGGGGAAGTTTTGCGTAGTTTCTAAAGCTTTCAGTTCGTCATCGTTCACAGAATCCTGCGCTAACAAAACGATTTTCGACTGTAGCAAGTGATATTCGCTTCCGTGACATTACCAGAAGATGCTCTGCTTCTAGCAGATTAGTTTGTTTGCTAGTTCATTCCCGCTGATGTCTTGTTTAGCCTCTAATTCTTCTATAACTCTTTCACATATCCAGAAGGCTTTCAAAGCTCTAATTATTCCTTGTTCGTAAAGCTGTATCGTAAAGTTTGTACTGGGTGCAAAAACACAACATTGATGTGTTTTAATGACACATTTAAATCATAAGTAGTGCAGTTATCAAGCAAGTGAAGAATATCATGTTTCAAATCATTATCCCACTTCAGAAGTCATTCAATAAATATGATGCTTGTCACATATGCTGATATAATGGTATCGTAATCAATTGGAACTCTTTAACCCCTCTGAAGCAACATGGATTTTTATGTTTTCGAATAACTAAAAGCATTCTTATTTGTCCAGACTATGTGAAATGAATATGTGTATTCTGCTAATGTTCTAAAATAGAGCTCTGTTTCGTTGGCGTTAAAAATATGTTCTGCTGAATTATGAAAACAAAAGTTTCTACCGTTCTTTTTTCATCCATTTTTTGCAGCTGGCAAATCAGCACCTTTTTGTTCCCCATGGACTCTCTTAAGAACGATGTTTTCACTTTTTCTAAAACGCTGAAGCCAGCCATCACTTAGAACGAATCCACTTTTCCCCATTTTTTCAGAAAAAATCAACTGCTTTTTTGTCACATGAGGGGATCACTTATTGGTACATTTTTTTCTCGAACATTTGAAAACCACAATTTCAGCGCCTTTCTACTTTTTATCTTTTCCATTTCGGTTTTTCTTATATTCTGCGATTTCATTCTGCTTTTTCTTTTTTATTAAAACTTCTCAATTTTTAAGTATTTTTTCCAAAAGAGTCGGAAAAAGTTTTAATTAAACTGCAGCGTTGCGTTGGCTCATTTGAAATAAATTATCGCAGGATGTAAAATATCGATTGTTTTCGTTTACATTTAAATCCATTCGTTTTTTATTCGTAGTAGCCATTTTCACTGCTCTCCAAAGATAACTGAACAATATCCTAACTAACAACTGATTATGTGGCTAGAGCTTTCGCAGTTTATGATGAAATACACTTTCACGTAACCCTGCTTTAGAAGGTGCACACATTCTTTTCCCAATCTGAGATTAAACTGAGTTTATTCACAGTCTAAGAGAGTCGTAAATCTTACGGCTTCCCATTATTCTGCAAAGGGTCTGTTGTTATCAACAAAATAAAGGAGAATCTCAAGAAAATACGAGGCATTGTACGACCTCTAAGCGACGTCCCTCGCTAACCTCTGAACTTTAAATATGCTAATAAAATTACAAAAACATCAAAGAGACCGAATTACTACAATAAAAAAGCCGCTAAGGAAAATGGTAGTCTGGAACAACCTTTACTGAAAAGTTTTTCCCAACAAATATCTGGAACTTGTAATTGTATCTGTTGCGCGCTACTCACATATGTTTCTTGCTTAATTACATATTCCCTTCCATCTATAAAATAAGCACAAAACAGAAGTGACATTTATGGATAAATTACTCTATTCTTCCTTTCTTAGAATTCATACTTTGACAGTGTTTTTTTAAAGAAACATTGTAAACTTTTCAGGAACTGGTTTGCGAAAAAGCGATAACATTAAAAGAAGTATTGATCACATAAAGCGATGATTTTAGCATACAGCTGCATGCAATGTGTCGGGACATGGGGATTTTGATAACATAAACTGGATGATGACATTAACTGCGACCACATTAATCGGTATGTATTGTATATAAAAAATATCTGCTAGAGGGGAAGCGAATTTACAAACTTTTCGAAAATTAGTTACAATTAAAATCATGAGCAGATAAGATCGCATACATTAGAATAGAGAAGGAAATATTAAGTAAAATATCATTTATTTGGTGTAATAAAGAAAATAATAATAAGTTTTAAAACTAATATAGAAACGTCTTACAAAAATTTAATATTTTGTTTCAAATGTTTGAATTTTTTGAAGTATTACTGTTATTACATGCATTCATAAAAGTTAGTTTTTTTTTTAACTCTAGGATATTTTCCAGAAACTCATTGGAAGATATGTAAAGTTGTAGTGTATTAAAGTAGTGCATAAAACTGGTATTTAAATTTCATTTAACCGTCTAAGCGTTTTGCCCGTATTTTTCCGTTTCTCAAAAACAACTTCAATAGGTTCTAGACAAAAATATTTTTAACAAAATTGTATTTTAATTTTTATGTGAAATAAAGTGACATGAAGTGTATTTTAGAAACAAACGGGAAAAGAAAATTCAAATTATTTTAAGTTTTACAAATATTTTTTTAGCTATGTGTAAGAGATCAAAATATAAAATAAAATATTTTAGGTGCAAAGTTTTTCTTAAAATATATTTTGTAAAAGATTTAGACTTATTTTTTTTTGTTTTTGTTGTTAATTCGTATATAAATATCACTTTTAAATTAGATGATTTGCTTATTTGAAGCAAGCATGCTGCATTTGATATATTAAAAACCCTTCGAATGTTTAAGGGCTTTCCGGCATTTTTTATAAAAATTCTGATAAAACTAAGTTTTATTTATGTATCCATTTACAGTTTGGTACTAAAATACTTTTTACATATTTTCTACTTAGAGAAATACTTTAAAAAATATTCTGATAAATATAATTTTGGCTACAACCAATTTAATTAGTTTGTTTTTACATTTACGGGACAGCCACTAAGACGATTAAAAGGGAATACTTTTGCAGTAATTATCAAGTTAAGTAAACTTAAGTAAAGTTTATGTAACTTTATATTGATTTAATTTACTACTAATAAGTAAAAAAAAATGTTTTAATATTAAGTATAATCTTACGCAAATCATGGAATTCTATGAAAAACATGTAAAATAAGCATTCATATTTGTGGTTATAGTGACATCAAATATTACAAAAATATCAAACATAAGAAAGAGGTTTTTTATTCTTTTTGTTGGCTAAGCAGAACTTTTCAGATATGTAAACATCTCAATCGACCGAAAGGATATTGTGTTTGTATTTCAGATAAGGGCAGTTATTCTTTAACGAAAATGTCAACATATTATATAATAGCCTGCTGGTAGAATAGCCTTTTGCAAGGTCTTTGACCTCTCTATTTTCTCAATACATTAGAATTCTTAATTAGTATTTAATTTACATAAGAATTAAATGCTACAAAGCCTGGAATAGAAAAAAAAATATATATATTATTATGAATTTTTAGTAGCTAGTTTTTTTAAATGCATGATTATGAAAAAGTATGAAAAGGTCTAAATCTGTCATTTAATAAAAAGAAATACCAATAACTTTGTTATTGAATCAAAGTAGATATTACATAATTACATTAAACGCTGAATATATATCTTAGCTAACATATTATTAATAGTTTTTAAAAGAAAATCTGTATTTGTATAATGAATAATAAATATAATGTAATTTTCCGTCTTTAAACAGTTGTATAATTCGCAATTGAAGATGTGCTAACACACTGCAAAAGGAATCTACAGATGTTAAAAAATATATTTTGGATAGATCACAAAACATTAGATTATTTGTGTTAAAAGCTGATAATTTTTTTTTTTCACAGATCTAAACTATATGTTTGGTCTTTTTGTAAAAAAAAATGTTTCAGTGTTTATACTGACACACAGCATGTTTTCGTAGAAAGATACGAAAAGATAATCATAATTATAAAATATAAAACTGTTAAAATATTGTAAATGAGGCACATTTATAATTTCTCCTGTTTCAATATTCTGATATATATTTTAAATATATTTTCTACGAAAACTGCTATTAAATGAATTGTGGATTTGCATATTTAAAGCTTCTAAATATCGATTTCTGTTTAAATATACATATCATGTAAATTATATTTTCGTGAAAAATAAGTTTAAAAAAGTTATATATATATATATTCTAATTCAATTTTTTGAAAAATATGAAATATAACTTACAGATGTTTTGACAGAAATCAATTCAGAAACTTCAGATATCGAATAAATAAATGGTCATTCCGTCGAGTTGATATTGAATTATGCTTAAAGGACGAACTACGTTGCAATCTCTTTTTGAAACGATTAAAAATGAATTAACATCAAGTCCCAAACTTTAAACATACATAATGCCTAAATTATTTAACCGAATCATTACTCATTTGGTATCTGCAGGTAAAATGTAGAATAAATTGAAATATGATGTCAAAATTAGGCTTTATTATTGAATGTTTTGCATTTTTTAAACATTTTAATATGTAGGTAATCATCGAATCATAATTTAACTATAGCATAAATTAGTAGACGTAATGAGTAATCTATAATTAACAGTCGCATTTTTAAACGAGGATTTGTATCACAATTAGTATTGGCTGGTGCGTTTATTTTTTTTTCTCTTTAGGACTTTAAATTTAAAAAAAGGAGGGGGGGATAATCGGTCATACTCAATGCAAAATCATACATTAATCCCTGAAAAGTCATAGAAAATATCAATGTATGTAATTGATCTTTCAAATTGTTTTTATGGTAAATTTCCATAATATTTCAATTAACCATGAAAATGAATAAATGCATTCAATTTGTTTATGATTATTTTTCAACAGGAAGCGAAGAATGTATGTTTGTACTTAGAAAATGAAATTAAGTTCTTTTTGATATAATAAATGTATCGATTAACTTATTTTCCAGTCTTCAGGGCTTTCGCAATGAGAAATTTCCGTAGTTCTTTAATTGCTGATTCCCCGTTCATGTAAAAAAGATTAATCAACAATGCTTATTTTCGTAATGATTTTACGATGCAGGTGTTTTATTGACGTGCCATATTTCCATAAGCCTATTTCACAGAGCGCATGTCAGCGTCATCTATCAACGACTTTTAAAAACAACTTTTTGCTTGTTATTTAAAAAAAAAATCGTATCTCTGCCTGATTCCCTTTCGTGCAAACTACTGCAATTACTTTTATCAACATTAGTTCTATTTTAATTTATTTTTAAAGTTTCATGAACTTTTGAATGCGGAATTTCTCTAAAAAATATTTTTAACATGATTACAGGGAAAATTATACACCCAGAAAAAGGAATTTATTAAAACTACAAAACATGGTTTGTTGAGTACATTTTGGTTGTTAGCAAAATTCAAGTAAAATTGAACCATTTTGCTTGAATTAACAAAACATTTTTTGCTGACGATACAAATTTTTTTTTGGAATTGCAAAAAAAAAAAAAAAAAAAAAAAAAAAAAAAAAAAAAAAAAAAAAAATTGTTGATTTAAACAAAATTTTCATTGACCTGTATTTAAACAAAAAGTTTTGTTGGGTCAACCAAATTTTTGTTGATTCAACAAAACTTTTTTCTGAGTGTTATGGATTGGACTTGGTGAGCTATTCTGTTTTAATGATTTATTTTTAATAAAATCATGTTGTGTAAAATTTTTCCACGTATAAAAACCAATTACGCAAATAAAGATATACATGGGGGGGGGGGGGATCTGAACCGTTATTTATACATTTCTCTAAAACGAATAGATTTTTTACATTAACTATATTCAATCAATAACTTAATTAATAAAAACTATTATAACAGTTGCTTTATTTTTGAAAAATTGTTGAAAATGTTATTTATAGTCATACTGTGTATATTCATTTATTTTTATAAATAATCCTGTCTTGTTACTGTTAGTATATGCTTCAATTTTCCCTGTAATAATATTTCTTAGTTAAAGGATCTTTTAGTTAAACAAAATAGTCAGAATAAAAAAATTGGTCTGTAAATCATGTGGAATATTAAGAGAAATTTCATATGAAATATTATCGATAAGCATATTTTGATAGTTCTATTCCAATTAACGATAAAAATAAATAAATCTATTACATTTTTATTGAAAAAATATTATTTCCATTAAGGATAGAAATCGATAAATGTATTAGTCTTTTCATTTAATAGTTTATTTCTTTTACATATTGTGACTAAACATATTATTCACATTACTAGAGGGAATAATATTTCATAATCAATTTTTTTTTTTGTTAAATCTTAGATTGAATTGAAGAGTTAGTAGTAGAAGAGAATAATAATCAATAACTAGTATAATTTTACATAGATATTAATTATTACTTTTGCTTGCATTGAACGATAAGAAATGTTTGACTTAAAATGTTGGAATAAAAACAATGATAGATATTTTTAGAAAGTAATGCTTCTATTTATTTAATTGAATTTCATGTTTGAGTACGTGCCATGCATTGATTTCCATCTAGCAAAAATAAAATTTCATAAATCTCTCAGATATAGCACACATAAAAAATAACACAGTCTTTGAATTTTTTTAGCAAATGCTTCATCTTACAAATGAAATGAACGGAAATCAACAGTATTCAGTGGTGCCGTCTACCGGAGAAGCTTTGCTCACTTTTTAACTTCGAGATCACAAAGTGGCCTGTTCGCGAGTGATTTTCGAAGAGACGAAGATTGTCACAGATGGGTATATCGTCATAGATGCTTGCTTGTTACTTTTTTTTTTCGTTCATCACCTTCATTGTTAAAAATCAAAAACGTTTGTTTGCAAAGTTACCTGCAAGAGGAAGGCGACAATGTCCGCTATCAACTTCATATTAGTGCGCATTATCACCCAAAATTGCTTATGGATGGCTGGGTGACATTGCCAGCGCCATTATTAATTCTGATTTTTATTTAAAAAAAAACCTAACATCTGTTGGCATAACTATTTGTATAACAAATAAATATAATGAATGGAACTTGCCGTTTCTTGTAAATGGCTGCACAGAAAAAAATTCCTAGAAACTAAAAAGTCTTGTATTCCAAAGATGAAGGAAAGAAACAGCTGTTATCTTTGATAAGCTATCAGAGGGTAACCAAACTTATTCCCCTAATCATCTTAATTGTTGAAAATAAAAAAAAATGGGTTGGCAAAGTTACCTGTAAGATGAGGGTGACATTGTCCACTTTCAATCTGATACTAGTGGGCGATGTCAACCAAAACTGCTTACAGATGATTGGATGACATTGTCAGCGCGATTATTAACTCTGATTTGCGTTTGAAGAAAATAAAATCTGATATACATCTAAATATTTGTCTAAAAATAAATATAATGAACGAAATTTCCCGTTTGTTGTGAAAGGTTGCACAAAAACAGGTTACATGTAACTAAAATGTCCTGTATTTTACAGATGTAGGAAAGAAACATCCGTAATCACTGATAAGCTACCAGAGGGTAACCAACTACTCTTCACCTTATCTATTGATTGAACAAATTGGTTTACAGGCACATTTTCCGATGTTAAGTAAATATTAACTTCACCTTAATCTTTTTTTTATTCAAAAGTGCTCAAAGTCATTCCATTTCGTAAATACCACCAGCCTTTACGGTAATGTATTTGCAATAATAATTAATAAATTTAGACATGCAATATTTAATTTGTAAATAAATGAGAGGAAAACTGGAATTGAAATAACTGAAATTAATTAGATAATTCATATAATTTCCTGATAGGTTAATATCTAATAATTTAATAAATTGGGAGGAAAATATAAGAAGCTTAAATGCAAAACATGAATGACGCATTTCAATGAATGTTTACTTGTTAAAGTGCTTCAGTATCAATGGATTTTGATATACCAATTAAATATTTAGAAAAGTCATTACTTATTCAACTGAAATTCTTCAACAAGGAACGTAGCTGTAATGGCTAATATGCTTGTATAAGATTAATTTCGAAATAAAAATATCATATCCTAAATTGAAATGTATTAATGGAGTTATTTGATGGAACTTCATATACTTCAATTATTATTGAAGATATATTTCATTAAAAGAATGTAAATATCTTTTTAGCCCCTCTATTTTTAGAGAAATCACACCTTATAAAATATATCAAAGGAATTCTCTGCTATTTAACATAAAAGTTACGAAATTTTTATTAAAAGTACTTGTCGATATTATATATCCACATACTCTATAGTAATTTTTACATAAGGTGCTATTTTAGTGCATAGATAAAAAATGTTGAATTATTAAACGAGGAAAACTCGTTTTTAGTGTTCACTGTTTACTATTACATTTTCACCACATGTTGGTGAACGACAATACTTTGTTTTGAAAGTCTTTGAATAACAATACAAACGTTTTGAAAAATAATTTCGGTTTCTATTTTTTTAAAGTATAATTCTTAAGAGAAAGAGTTACTTTCGCTGACTTTAATCACACAAAAAACATTGCAACATTTATGGCAAAAACACATAGATCTTGAAGAATATCATGCTGTGTAGATAAGGATAATGAAAATTCTGCATTTTAGTAAGTGATAATATATATATATATATATATATATATATATATATATATATATATATATATATATATATTTAAACGTTTATATTTGTTTGGAATAATTTCGGTATAAAAATCGTATGTTCGTAAATATTAAAATATTACATTACACTACAAATGATAGGATTTTTTTTTTCTAAATTTCATTTAAGCTATATGTTCTCGAAGAATGAAATTAAACTTGCAGAAATTATTTCGTCAAAAAATTTACAAATCGCTAGCAGCACAGTTTCTGAAACACTCCTGTTAGTTGAAAATAAATTTCGTTATAGAACTTTACTTTTATAAAACAAATTTTACCACGTTTATTCCCAGAATCTCCGTAGCGGAACTTTGCGTTTTGTTCACGTGTATTTTCTGTTTTCCTACAGAATCACGGTAATGAAACTTTTCGTCATTATCATGGGTATTTTCTGTTTACGTAGACTCCTTTTGTAATGGAACTTTTCGTTTTCAGAAAAAGTCTTTTCCGTTTTCAGAACAGTTTTTCCATTTTTTGTAAAATCTTCATATTGAGGTTTTCCGCTTTTAATGCGATTATTTTTCATTTACTTACGAAATTCTGTAATAAAATTTTCTTTTCCACTCAGGAATGATTTCAGATTTTTACAAAATACAAATTAACGAACTTTTCCTTTTTTATAACGGTATTTTTTTAAATTAATTTATATCCTTCATATATAGGTTGCCCTCTCTTAAGGTAAAGCCAGGAGAGATGGCGCAGTCGGAGAGATTGTGCACAAAGAGGTTAAAGGGGAAGGGATAAAGTGCGCTCACAGCGACTCAAGGTAGTTGTACAACAGCAGTACTGAAGTGTCTACTTGAATGTGCATAATTGATTGTTTCAAGCGTCTAGGATAAATCATTTCTTTTTGTTTTATTTTCACCTTGTAAGTGCTTGAATTTTCATAACTATTCGCCAAAATTTCTATAGAATGTCAGTAGCACAAAATATTTTTAAATTAAACGATTTCTCATATGCTACTAACCTAGACTAACGCTGCGGCACCAATGGTTAGTTTTAGAAGCGGCCATGTGTAAATAAAAGACCACACAATCTCTCTTATCAAAATTGGAAAGTTTGCGCATCTGCTGCTTAGGAGAGATGACGCATTGATCCCATTAGTTTCCAGCTAGGAGAGACTACGTAGCTTATTGATAAATTTGCATAAATTACAAAATTTATGCAAACATATGAATGCATATGAATTTACCTAAACATATGAATGAAAAAATTTCGAAATAATTTCCGAAAAACACATAATTCTCGAAACCTGGAATTTACACGTTAAATATTGAAGTGATTCTAGAACACGCATATTTGCTAGGGTGTGATCAAGGCATGAATCAAACTGTCCCTGAAACCTTTGAGTTACCTCCAAAATCCATCTCTTTACAAACACTGAAATCCAAACTTCTCATATTCCAGGCCTATCCTCGCATCCCATTGCAGCAGCTGCATGTATTTGTTAACCATTAACTTCTGGGAAAAAATACTTAAGAAGGGAGCAGCTTGGGAAAAAAAGCAAACAGCTGAAGATAAGAAGCTTCCAGAGAAAGTGAGATAAAGAAAAAACTGAAGGAAAGAAAACGAAAGGCAATGAGGTTGAGTGCACTGAATGTCGAGAAATGTACCAGGATAGAACTTCGACTGTATTCAATGTATTTGTGACAGGCAGTGACGTAGCCAGGGTGTGTGGGGTGGGTCCATATGTTCTGGACACCACTAATATTGTAAAGTTTTATTTGCCTTATCTAATCAGAGAACTTTCTGCGATAATCAAGGAGAAATAAAACTTCACAATATTACTGATATCTAAAGCATTTGGACCCCCCTCTCTGGCTACGCCAATGGTGGCAGGTAGTTGCACGAAATCTGAACCATTTACAACAATAAATGCATCGATTGTGGACAACAACAACTTCGGACAGCAAACAAGAAAACATGGAAACTGAGGAAACGAAAATGGAGTAATTTTAAGTTAAACGTGTTATCATGTAACTTAATGTTATTTTGTAATCTTCTTTAGACTTGCTTTTTTTAAATTTATTTTCTTTCATTAAAATTCTTTAATTGTTCTTAAAATTCTTTCCATTTTCTGATTCTTTAATCACTAGGTTGAAATATTCACTCCTAATACAACAATATTTCTTCACAAAAACCTTACAAGAATGTCATATAAGTGTAATTATTATTGTTAACAGTTTAATTGTAGTCATTTATTAATAACAATCTCTCCTACCCATGAGCGCAATCTCACCAATCTTGTAAGGACAGATTACGCAAAATAGCTTTCTTGGTTTTATTACAGCATTGGCTTTACAGCTTGGTTAAATTACAGCATAACAACAAAATAGCAATGGAAGTGCATAAAAAACAAATGAAATCAAAATTATTCATGAATAGTTTAGCAAAAAATTAATAATTAGATTTTTTATTATTATTCTATGGAATTGTGCGCAGACTCTCCTATCTTTACCTTATAGTTGTTCAATAGTTAATTCCTAAACCGTTAGTTTTTGAAGTATGGTTCCGATTGCAAACATGTTTCAAATTGTTGTTGTTCAGGCATAGCGAAAGTTAACGTCGAAATATATACATATTTTTTTAATGAAGACCTTTTAAAGACAACTTTCTAGTTTTATATTCTAAATTAATTAATTAATACAAAAGCCTATAGATCCAATAATTATGAAAATGTATGACATATACTCCACAAAGAGCTAATTTTTTAAAAAGGGTAATTCGAAAATAAATATTTACTTCTGATGAAGATATAGTTATACACTATATATAAAAATGCATTATAACATACACGTTTTTAAAATTAACTTCAGAATGGGAATATGCATATTTGCCAAAACCTTTCGCTTTGCGAGGACCACTATTTTCAAATATTAATCTTTGTCGCAAAGTGTCTGTCTTTTAGTAAATAGAATATTTATATTTGAAAATAGTGATACTAAAAATATCATCAATAAAAATTCTGTCTCTGAATAAAGCGAGTATTTATATTTTTAAATAGTGGTACTAAAAATATCGTAAAATTTGGCGACTCTGAATATAGCAGTCATTTGCTGAGATAAATGTTTAAACAGTCTGCACTTAAAAACTAGACTATATAACACTTATTTCAAATTGAGATAGAATGGCAAAGAACAGATAAGACAAAAATGATAATATATTTTCCTCTTAATGAGACATAGACTAATACTGGTATACTCGAATGATCAATTATATATATATATATATATATATATATATGTATAAGTATTAATCAATTTATTTTTTATATTTAAGTGTTTATTAGTTCATTAGAGAAATTTTGCTCTATCAGTGCGTGACTATGAAACAAAATACTCTCTGGCATATCAAGAGAGGAACTGAGCATGTCTTCAAGAGAACTTTAATTCATGAATTAATATATTTAAAGATATGTAATATGTTATAGCGCCTTTGATATAATACCGTATTTTTTCTTTTAGTATATTAGCCCGTACAAAGCATATACGATTTTCATACTACATTGTCTTTTAAGTCGATTTGCCTGCCATAAAGAAGATACAATTCTGACCATAAATAGTTAACAGCATTTCCAATGAACATTATAAAGTGAATATCAAAATTATAAGTCCAAGTAAAAACAAATTGAAAATAAAACAGAAAATTAATATTTTTATAGACTCATCCCATTATTTTTTTGTGCTTAAACTTTCTATTTTGGCGGTGACAGAAGTTTCAATAATATTTAACTTTAAGATCCATAGTAAAAACTGGCAAACTTGGAAAACTGGAAACTGAATAAAGTGTTCCTAATTATGGTTCTAATAGTCAAGAAATAAACATAAAAAAATTAAACACTTAATATATTTTACTGCATTTATAGCAGGTATGTTTTATCGCCTTAGCTCCACACCTGCTATAGAAAATGTTAAATGCACAATAAAAATTCTGTGTTGGGATAAAGAGAAAATGCATCCAAAAATTAATACATTAAAACCTGTGAAATAAGAATTTCAAAAGAATACCGACTTTAATAGTTCATTTCAAATTATATATCTGATATATTGAAAAAATTCCTTGTTTCTAAAGTATATTTAAACATACTTTGAGAAATTTAGGTATATTATACAAAAGAGAAAAAATATATATAGATCAAAAGATAAACGAAATTATTTTTAACGATTTTAAACTTTGTGTGTTGAAAGAGGGGATGTGGCCAATTTTTGGCATCTATCATGAAAATCTGAAATTTTCTACCGGTGGGGGCCGACAGTTTCAGGAATTTATAAAAAAATTTGAAATGATTCAAAGCGTGTATTTTTTTTATATCTGAATCTTTAAAGATATTTAGATTATTTAATGAGATGGAATCAAAATACAGTAGTTTGAAGGATTCTGGAAATAAATTATTTAAAATAAGGAGTTTTGTATGAGATTTGTAGGAGCGTATGAATTTCGTAAAATTCACATTACAAAAAATATGCCTTACAAATTTATAAAATTAAGATTTTGAAAAAAATATAAAAACACTTCTAACTCTAGCATAAGTACGATAATTTTAAAACTATATTTAAGCTTGTTTTTATACTATTTCACATTTTAATAACATATATGATATTATTTAAAACTTCACACAATTTCAAGAGAATGATTTTTCAAGTAACTTAAAGGATATATATAGGAAATTATACAAAAGAATCGGCTAATTTTTTACAGCTATCGTGAAAATGTTGAAACATTTTGTGGGGTCATAAACGAAACTTCATAATTGCATAAAAAACAGAGATCTAAATAGTAAAAATTGCTATAGAATTTTACAAAACAATTTAAAATAGAAAACAAAATCATATAATACATAAGTTAGTACCTATTTGAAATCTAAAATATAAAAGTATATCCCAACACACTGTTGTCATACAAAATTGCCAAAAACAAACATGAAATTTTATTTAAAAAGATTCACATATACCATAAATAACAGAAAAAACAGATTCACGGTCAAACATTACACTTATCCATAGTACTTATCCAACTAAGTCAGATATTTTTATATTTTCATTCGCTCGTTGTTTAGTCACATTTAGCGTAGATTTATATATATATATATATATAATTTCTTATCTTCGAACGGAATAACAGTATTTTGGTGAGTAAAGAAATTGGGTTATTTTTAGACAACAACTAAACTTTTGGTAAGAAAAATATTTTTTAGATATATGTAGTTCAATTTTTTTATATTATTAATATTACATAACTTATGTTCTCATCACGTTAAATAAATCCGTAAAATAAGAAATATATAAAATAAAAAAATGTCTAAAATTTACCCTGGCATTCGGGGTAATTCTTAAAAATACAAGGCGTAAGTATTAGACACTGGATTTCTATGTTATATGAAAAATAAATAAGTTGCTAATAAGGAGCAATAGTCATAAAGTGTCCGATTGTATTGTATGCATTCAAACAGGATAAATAATGTACACTTTAATGCCAAAGAAAAAAGGTTTCGGAACTCACTCTTTATAACATTTTATAAAATGCAGAAAAAATGTGTCAATAACTAAGAATATATTGCAATTATTTGCGAATATACTAGGACAGCTATTATTATAACGTCCAAGAATTGAATTGTAAATTAACTAAATAATCAAACTTAATGATTAGAATAACATAAAGTATTCTATTTTATTCATCTCAACTAGAAATACCAGCAACTTTAATTAACTTTTATTAGCTATTTTACAAAAATATCCATATGGAACTAATTAAAGGATTTACATAAGTCAACAATATCATCTTTGGAGGAAATTTTAAAGCAGTCCACAAAATCAGTCAGAACTGGACCTTAAAATACTAATGAAGGAGGAAATTTGTTGATTTGCTGTATTGCAGATCATCCGAATTTGCTGTCTGTATACGATTTCTAGAATTTTATTTGTAAGTGCTCAGTTTTTCGTTTTGTTTATAGACTTTCAACATTTTTCTAATATATTCAAAATAATATGCAAACAGTGTGTCACAAACGATGTTTTTTATTACATTATTAAAGTAGAGCTTCAGTTTCTTGTGATTTCTTGGTAAGTCAGGTTTTAATATCACCGGTAGCGTTCGCGCCGCCTGATAAACTGATGCCAGTGGATATATCGCTGTCACAACTTAAAACATCTGCTAAACATCCACATTATTTTTGTAAAACATTTTTGGTCTTTGAATTCTTTTTATGTTTTTTTTGTAAGAAAAATCTTCCCTCCTGTTTTATTTGTTTTTACATGTTATAAAAACTGCATCCATATTTGTTTTCCTTAGTGTTCCTTGTGCATTATGTCTTGAGGTTATCGTATTTAGTAAACATGTTTTAGGTTTCTATGTCCTGTTTAGAGAAAACCAAATTTTCTAGAGTTTTAAGCATCCTCTTGTAGACTAAATAAAGATGCTGAAGCTTGTCTTTGAGATGTCACAGAATCATACTCCTTTCAAATTCCGTTCTACCTTTAGATGAGAAAGATTCAGTATCAAGAAGGTATTGAATATTGTGCTACTTCATCTTGAGAAATTTGATGTAAAACTTACTGGATAAACTCTTGTAGAAAGAAATCGAGAGAAAATATATTTTCTCATCAATCGTAATAACCATTCTTGTCCTGAAATATGGTTGAAATTCGCTAGATTCATCATTGTTCATTTTGTCATCGTCCCTTTGTTTCTAAGATGCCAGTTTGTTCTCAGATTGCGTTTTAAGTGGACTTTAAAAACTGAATTACCCTTAGAATGATTTGGTTTAGTTGTTTTCAAACTTAAGTCAGAGATATGTTCATCAAAATATTAACAACAGTAATAATAAAAAGTTGGTCCTAAAAAAATTTAATCAGTTCCTTACTTTAATGGTAAATGAACAACCTTTTTTTGCTTTTAGTGTAACAGTTAAGAACTACCACAATAAGTAAACAAACACATGAAGTTACATTTAATTAACCATAATATGTATGTAAACTGCTTTTTTTTTACCGGAACCTGATGTTTTTGTTTACTTGAATTTCACTTTATTATACATTGTAAATAAAAATAAATGCAATACAAGTCATTAAATTTTTCATTGCTATTAATGTATTAACATCGTAATTTTCTTGATGTATTTTAAAATTGCAAATAATACACTCAAGTGCTTTTTGAAAACTAATTTTGCACTATCTAAAAATTACGTCACGATGTCTAAACATTAACCAGGTATTATCTAAGAATTACCCCAAAATGAAATGAGCCAACTTTTTGAGGAGCCTATACTTATCTTACTTTATAAATCTTGGAATTTTATGCTAGTAGATACAAACATAAGTCCCTTTCTTCTTTAATGTCATTAAAATCTGAAACTAAAGTAAGTAAACATCTGCTATAAACAAATTTGAAAGTGTTGAAAGCAAAAGTTAGTGGGTAATTTTTGAGATGCATTTTTCTAGTGGAATAGAAAACTTGCCAATATGTGTATTACAGCTTAGGATTTTTTTACACAATGAAAAAAACAACTAGATTACTTTATACGTTAAGTTTTGGATTAGACCATATAAACCAAATTATCACACATTTTTAAAAATACAACTTTATACTCAGCACTGTTATTCAACATTAAACTTTAAGTCAAATTATTCTAAAAAATGTAATGTAAGCATACCTGAATTAGAAAGGTGTAAATCAGGTGTTTTTTTTAACAATGGGCTTTCGAAGCTATTGCTTCTGTACGCAGACTTTTAAAGATACACAATTTAAGCATTCTTTTTTTTTTCTTCACACAGAGTAACCTACGTTATCTGAAACCTTTTCAAACTACAACTATCTCAAACAGGGTGTAAACATATGATTTAAATAAATAATTATCAAAATAATAATGTTATGTTTTATAAAATAAAAATGAAATTTATACTCAATTTATCATAGTAGGGGATGTCTGTGGTATGTACTGAAATTTATTGCACGTAAAAGTGATATAAATATTTAAGATATACATATTTAAGCTTATAAATAAGGAAAAGATTGGTTTAAGAAATATATTATTCTATTATGAAAGGTTTTGTAGCATAAAGGTAATTTAAATATTAAGAATTATTTATTAGTCTTTACAACCATAACTTTCAAATAAGATCTACCAACAGTGTATTTTTTCTGAGCCTTTCTTCATGCAAAAGACAACAGCAATACAGTAGTTCTTCATACTAGAAGAGTGCCAATAACATAACTAATTACACAAAATTTACTGTTTGAAATTGATCTTCTAAACTGTATACTGTATGTACTATACAATGATCAACATAATTACTAAAATATAAAATACTAGAAAATTACAGCTAAAAAAACGAGCAAGGAAAATAAAGCAATACCAACATTAAATTCACAATATACGTATAAAGACAGTTTTTGAAAAAGACAAGTATATTCGATTATGCAATTCTTAATTACATCTACTGCTTTCATTATGCATGATAATTTTAAATTATCGTACTAATCTACTCTCAATTAATGATGGTTGCGAGACTGATTGTATATATTTTTTGCAGTGTTTGCACATTTCTTTCAAAAACATTAACTATCTTTGGCAATATATGCACTGTCAGCAATCATATCGGCAAATGCTTTCTTTTAACCCTTTATATCCTGAATTAATTTTCCAGCTACTTTTTAGATGCTCAGAATCCTCGATTATTCCCACCATTTATTTTATTTTATTTTTACATTTTTGTAAAGTTTTCCTTATCTAATCATAGCATTTTTGCGATTCAATTAGGTGAAAATTTCTCATTTCAAAAACCGGTGGTAGCAGATTAAAAATTCTGTAAAAGACGTTCGTCGCGAAGGGGTTAAAATGGTACTTATAAGTACCGTCATGATAAAAGGGGTTAACTTATGTGATATATCTTCATGGTAAGGGTCAAATTTCACGTCAACAACAATGTTCTTATTTAAGTCAAGAATAATATTAAGGGGATGGAATAAAAATATGTCAGTGTAGTTTTGTTTTATTTAACCCTTAATTGCATAGTGATGTAAATTTCCATCACTTTTTATTTAACTTTTAATAAATAAATCAACTTCTTCGCCACCACTATATTTATATAGAAATATTAATCTAGTAAATTTCCCGTGAACTATGTTGCTGAACAAAGTTAAAAATCTATCTTAAAATTTCTGGTGTATAATATTTAACATATGTATAATAAAACACAATTGTAAAAGAAAAACTCATGCAAAGCAGGGTTAAAGAGATAGTAACATTTGTTAGCTTGAAAGGAAATGTCGTTTGATAAACTTGAATGTAGTGATTTCAAGATCACAGATCAAAATAAGTGTATAGGGAGTAGGATATTCAATATATATGCAAGAAACGGAACTAATTCACAATAAATAGTTCGTAAGTATCATCGTGTTTCCCTTTTTTGCTTCATATAGTATCAATCTAAATACAATGTTATTTTTAAAATACTATTCAATATTAGCACTTATTTCTTTCCAAAACACTACAATGTAAATAATATAATATTCTCTCATGATATTATATATTTTTGCTCGTTATACATTTTCGAAAAACGCGTTGAAAACTTCATTTGTTTATAAGTATTTAATAAGCTTTCAAGACTTTTATATCAAGAATTATCTACAAAATAGTGTTAACAATTTAAACAATCAATTTCCACAGCCATAGATTATCAACTACGTTTGAAAAATGTCATACATTTTCTTAGATTTTCATTTTTGTTTTAAGGAAATTTATGCATAAAAATGTGCCTTCTACTCTAAAAATACAGAGCTTTTTGGGATAACGTTTACGGATTTAGATTAACGGAATGATCCCAAATCCTCTCACAAAATGCACAATAACTGTTAAATACAAAAACAAAGAACTAATGAATTTTACATTGTTTCACAATTTCCAGTTCACTAATTAGCAAATAAATGAAAGTTTCCAACAAATTCAAACTATTCATATATTCTAGAATTATAGTTTCCACTAATAATGTGTACACGTAACGAAAACGGATCGCTAAAAGACAAGTTTCTTTTTCTATGTCACTGTGAATGTCCGATTCGGAAGAACAGAATTGTTTCAGAAGATTGTTGAGAGATTGCACTAATTTAAACAAATTTCAAAATGGTGACGAATTTAGCGTAGGGGACGGAGTTCTACAACATGACTTTTTATTTGTAAAAGTATTAAGAAACTCAGTAGAATTTTAACTAAAACAATCCGTTTTAAGTATAAATTTATCATTAGAAACTGAACATTTTTATATGAAATAATCTGAAATTTAAAGAAATCGAAATGAATTTTCTAATCACTGTTCATAGTTTAAAGCATAGTTACTGCATAATTCATTATTATAATTATATAATAAAGTATGAAGTCACGTTTATTTCTATTATTATATTTTATCTTTGCCGAAATAATGTGGTAAACGATCATATTAATTAATGATATCTCGTAGTAAATATCGTGTTCTGACATATGTTTGTCAAACGAAATGAGCAATTGTTAGAGGTTACAAGTAATTGCGTTTGTTAGAGCTTGTTACTTGTTTCCTTTCCCTTAATGTATATAACAAATAGATTTTTATGTCAATTTTCAGTATATATGTTGAAGCTGTAACGTAACATTTTTTTACATGAAATAAATCATATGAATAGAAAAAAAAAGTTTATAATAAGCTTAATGACATGCGCATGTTTACAACATGGAAACACATTTATCAGTTTGAAATATGAAGAAATATTGCATTAACATTCAGTCTAGAAATTCCTCACAAAAGGTTGTTTGTATTATAAGATATAAATAATTTTGTTAGCGGTCATAAATATGGTTATGACTTATGTTTATGGTTATGTTAAATGATCAAAATTAGTATTTTAAAATATTTTAAATAATTTATTTTTTAACACAATTACATCAAAATTTCATTATTGTACATCACCATTTAGAAGAAATGCATCTCTTTTAAAAGACTTAGTATGTGAGAAAACTTGAAAAAAAAATAACTTTATGTTTTATGTATTTTTCTCACCATTCTTAAGCACCGTGTCTATCGAATATGCAAGAAAAATAAAAGCAAATTATAATGAAATCTTTAGAAATGTAAACATTTTTCTCTTCATCTTAAAACTATAACAAATACGTTTTCGAGGTCCAACTGATATTTTACACCAGTATTCTTTTTAATTTGACCTGATTTTGCTAATGATACACGGAAGCAAAAAATAATATTTCCGTCGCACATATACTTGATTAACTAAGGACCAAGATGAATTTTAAAAAAATCAATTACTTTCAAACCCAACTTGATGATATTCACTGGTCAAGCATTATTTCGTTAAAAAAACGTATTTTAAGCATCCATAGTAGCTCCACCCAAGTAAAAAAGTCAGCACGAAATCTTTAACATATTTTAACATATTTCAGATAACATTTTATAGATGTTTTGAAGATTTTTGCAGGAATTTTAAGAAAAAGGAACACTACAAGTTTTTTTAAAGACATTTACATTTTTAAAAAGTATCATACAGGTTTGTTTCAGCAATTTTATGGCCTCTAGATTACTTTCAATGACCTAGCCGATTTACTTAAATTTAATTCAGGTAAGGTAAGTTGGTATATCTGGGCCATGATTTTACATGATGACTATGGAGTTTCTGACAATTCAGCTTCCTTAAGCCATTAATCATTCTGAATTAAAGTCTGAACTTTTGTATATGTGTTCAGTGAGGTTTACTCTTTAAAACAGAATGTTCGAAATTGCACAAAACTATCCATAAATTAATAAAAAATATATTTAATATTTACCTTTCCGTGGGTCCAGTTGCCCCATAAAAATGGGACAACTGGACCTGGAAGGTCTACTTCCAACACTCTTTTTATTTGATTAAATTAGGGTATCAGAACCTCTTGTAAAAAGTGTAAATATCTTTAAGAATTTCAAACCAGACAGATTATGTAAATTATACATCAACTAAAGAGCGATGTAAGGGAAACCTGTGCTGTCAAGGTGTTTAAAAAATGCACCAAATGTGTAGCTATTACATTTATTTATTAACAAAAACATAAGAATTAAGGAAGTACTTATATATTTTAGTACAAATATTAAGTATAAATATTACATGGGTATTTGAGGGAGAAGTAGGGAATGAGCACTATAAATCTGCAAACAAACGGGCAAGTACTTAAGCAGCTTATTTTTTTTCTTTAACTTATTGAATGTTCGATAATTCAATAAATCTCTAGAGAAGGAAAACATGTTTTTATATCGAAGAGATCTATTTTTTATCGGTTTCGATAATTTTTTCGTCACTTTTTGTTATGTACGCCTCTTTATCTGCATTGTAAAATTGCATGGTTTTCTTATGTCGCTGAAGAGATGTGGTTAGATACCCGCCAGCATGCTTCTTTAAAGTTTTAACAATGAGATAACAATGAGCCTGAAAGAGATATTATCCTCCCCAGAGACTTTTACAATGCAGTGATCTCCCATTTGGACAGAATTAGCACTGTCTTCTTCATTTTCACACGAACTAAAATTGAAATTATCATTAGTGTCATGTTTCATCTTCTTGATATTTTGTCTTCTAACCTTTCGATTAGTTTTGGCAGAAAGTTTATTTTTCTTTAGGTGCAGAGCTTTTTCTTTCTCTTTCTTTTCCTTTTTTTTTTTGTTTAAATATTCATCTGCTGTTATAACTTCACAATTAGAAATAATCCTCCCGAGTTTTATATTTTGTGGTTACTTCGGTTCTGTTTTCAGAAAATCCATAAGAATTTCTTCGCAATTACGCTTTTTTGTTGTGGTCTCAGGATGACTATTATTCTTTGCTCCACTTTGCTGATCTATTCCAGCGGTGGATGCAGTAGCCGCATTTTGCTTATCTTCTGTTGTGAATGTAGTAGCCACACTTTGCTGATCTTCTGTTGTAAATGCAGTGGCAACACTCTGCTGATCTTCTGTTGTGAATGCAGTGGCAACACTTTGCTGATCATCTGTTGCGAATGTAGTGGCAACACTTTGCTGATCATCTGTTGTGAATTTAGTGGCAATAATTTGCTGATCTCCTGCAGGGGCGATATAGTTGCCACAATTCGTAATGAAATATGCCTCTGCAAGAGATTCCTTTTGTAGCACTGCATGTCTTTTGGTATATAAACTGACATAGAATTAGAAAGTTTATTCAGTTTTTGGATATCTGGATCATACATACCAGTTGTTCTGAATCCTCTGATTATGTTTGAAGGTGACATTTCTTCTGCGATTTTAGTTAAAATGGTTACAAATTCATTTTTAGGATTTTGTTTCTTGGATTGTTGCGCTGCCATTTTCAAAGATATTTGTCCCACTTTATTTTTAAACTTCGAAAAACTGCTACGTCTAGGAGCTGCAAAAGATGAGTGGTATGTGGTGGCAATTTCATGATAATTACTTTATTTTCACGTGCCAAATTAATTAGTTTTATCGAAATATGTGACCATGACCATCATAAATTAATAGTACTGCGTCTCATGACCAATATTTGTTAAGAAACAGTTTTAAAACCAATTGTAGAACAGGGCTGTTTCCATCCATCCCCTTCAGACACAGAAACAAAAGTTTGTTTTGCCGTTGTTTTGTTTAGCCAATTCTCCATTACATACTTTCCTTTAAAGACACAAAGTAAAAGCAGCATCCCTACATCAGCAGAACAGCATAGTAATACTGTTGTGTTTTCCTTCCCAGACAAATTTGTTTTGCGTTGGCATTTTGCATCTAAAGCTCCAACAATCTTTGTTTTAGATGGGCGGTCACAATTATAAATTTGATTAGACTTCCCTTCTTGGTTTGATGCTTTGATAATTTCACCAATCAACACCGGGACGCTGCTTCTTGAACCTAGCCTTTAGCTGATTTTGTTTGATGTAAGTTTGCACCAAATCTAACACTTCGTCTCGTGAAAGGCCAAATCCATATTTCTCCATAATTCTTATGCAATTTGCGATTTCGTCTTTGTCAGTAAAAGACAAGCAAGAAATCACCCCACCACCTCTTTTGCCAATGTTTGATAAACAACCTTTTCCTCTAGTACCTAATATATAGTGTTTCAAGGTAGACCTAGAAATGTTGTAAAAGATAGCTGCTCCACGGGTTGTACTTTTTCCAACTTTTATCTCGTTAATCGCTTTCTTAAGATCTTCAACACTGTAAGAAGAGCCAGCACCCTTCTTTACCTTTCTTACATATGTTCGTACCATTTCCTGAAATAATTTAAAAAAAATCGAAATTAATTAAGTGTACAATAACCTCACCTAACAGCTTCTAAGTATGTATTATCTTCTTACTTAGTACTTTTTTAAAACAAAACTGAAGTTATATATACAAACGTGTGTTCAATTAATGAGTCACAGAACCTTTAAGTGTACCGAAGCGCTCAAAAACCCGACAATTTTTTAATTATCTAAATTTTTATGTATATTTCTATGTAATTGAGATTTGCCTTATATACTTCCTTCCTAAAAAATATAATATTAAGTTTATTATACAGAAAAGTGAATGTTGTATGTTCAAAAAAATATATTTTAATTTTAATTTTTAAAAATTCAAATCACTAATACGTGAATTAAAATGATCATGTGCTGTGCCCGCATGATACAATTAGAAATTATGCATATAAAAACAATTTTAAATAAAGTAACATTACAACATACTCATCTCTAACTTAAAACCAAAATATACACAAAAAATCTAGTTAAAATTCAATTTTAACAAAACATTTTCAACAATTCACAAAATTTAAAAATATAAAAGTCAGTCAAATGTGAATATAACTCCGCTCAAAGGATTCCATACATTAGAATTAATTAATTAGTTAACTGCTACTACCCCTATTTTTTCATAATTTTACTTTCAGTCTATTTGGAAAAAGTAGTGGGAGGGATCATATCTTTCCAGTATAGTTTCCATAATATCTTTGAAATCGCTGGGCTATTATAATTAAAACTCATCTATTCAAAAGTCTATAGTGATAGTTTTAGAGCTCCAAACGGAACAACATTTCGCTAGCAATTATAGTTAAACTTGAAATTGCAAGTTATCTGAGAACACTGAAAAAAAGAAGCGGTCTGTGAGACTGCTCACATCAGTTGTGGGTTAAAGTATTCTTTTAAAGCCTTGTATAAATATTTATAATTCAAGAAATAATACATATATTTTAATTCGGTTTTTGCATATTGTTCAGAAATGTTTAACTATATATACAGAATAAAACTAAATCTGCAGATTGATTTTTTAGAGTTTTTGCGTCCCTTTACGAAATTGTAATTATTATATAATTTTCTTTATTTCAATCAAAACATAATGGCGAAATTAATTTTCTATAGTAAGAGCAACTCAAAAAAATATTTGTAACTTTTGGGGTAACTGGGTCACTTGGGATCCAGTTACTCCATTCTTGAGAAACATATGGGGTAACTGGAACACCTATGGGGTAATTGGAACATATGTGATGCAGTTAACCCTGACACGTGTTCCAGTTACCCCATTTTTGAAAAAAATTGAGGTAATTGGAACACCGACCTCATATTTAAAACATGAAGTAAATATGTATAGATACCACATAATATTAATGCATTTAAGCCTAAACTTTATATTAAAAAAGATTGATTGATAAAAGTACTTACCGTATTTTCATAAACAGCCGAGGAAGTTAAAGGAAATAGACATTGTTTGTAAAAACAAACACTTAAATTTTTCTCAACTTACCACAGCAATGGTAGACTTACGACTGAGTACGGACGCAATGTTTCAAAAATTACAGATGGTACTTCAATGTTGCTGTCTGCTAAAACTTAAAAGACACCAACAGTTTATTATAAAATAACCTATGACCCAGTTACCTTGGTGGTTCAGTTGCCCCAACTACCCTTATTTACAGGAAAATGAAAATTGCTTCTCACGCAGGTAATATGAATGTTTTACTTGACGGTTGTTAGTGTTTTATTGTAGCACATTATTTTATCAAACTTGGATCCAGTTAATTCTGTTGGAAGCCGGGCACATAGAATGGAGAAGAATGATAGGGGACAAATTTTTTTGGACACAAAATCCCTTTCGGCCTTATCCTGATTTTATTTAGGTAAGATATTGGTGACATGGACTCTACAGTAGGGCTTTTGTACGATACGGAGGGGGAAGATTTTGCCCGTTTTTTATGATTGATTGAATATAAACGTAAAATAAGCTAAACTAAGAATTTTCTATCAGAAGCTCATGTTCCAGACATTTTGAAAACATATCAATATAAAAACTATGCAGAAATTTAACAATTAATAAACGTGAAATATATTAAATATATATATATCTAGCAACACGAACAATCTTTTCAATAACGAGAATTTCAGCAAATTTTCTTTCTCTGCTCTTTCAATCAATGTTGAATACAGAAATTTTTCTTCGGGGGGGGGGGGGGGGGTGACTTCTAAACGGGCCCCTACCGGCCACACCCTGAATTCAACATCGCATTGAACACTTCTTTTACAATAAATTTTAAACACATAAATATAAAATTAAAAACAGAACTAAAAATTATTTGCCATGGTGGTTTCAGCGAGGCAACAATAATGTAAATTTCTTAGTTTATTTTTTCTTTTATTGTTTTATTACTTTAAGTTACCCGAAAAGAATAATTTTACTACATCTTTGAAGAGCGGTGAAAAAGAAAATTATGTTAATTCAATTTCAAAATCCAGGAGGGATTCCCTTGCACTTTTTTAATTTCTTACTTAAACCCCATTATTTACGACAAAAACATTAAATTGAAAAACAGAACTAAAAATTAACTGACACGGGAAATTTAAGTGGAGTAACCTCCCCCTCCTTCTCACACATACACCTAACGTAAAATTATGATTTCGCCTTTCTTTTTGTTTTTTATTATTTTAAGTTACTCGAAAAGAATAAATTACTAAGATTTTCAAAAGCAGTGAAAAAGAAAATATAGATATTTAAATTAAAAAATCGGCGGTGTATGGGTGTTTCCCCAATCTACCACCTGAATCCAACACTGCTCTTAAACATACGTTTAAGACAAATTTTTGCCATGTAAACAAAAGAAACCCCATAAAAGTTAACTTCCATGGGGAATTTGCAGAGGGATATGTCACTCTAATAGAAAATTCTTAGCTATACTCTGTCATACTGTTTAATTATTATAAGTTACTTTTAAAAAATAAATTTTATTGTGTCATGACTGGCAGCGCCAAAGTTTATGGCAACCCTTTTTTTTTCTCTCGTCTACTGCTGAGTAGGAGAGACGGGAGAGTTGTTGGCGGGAGGCCAGAGTGACAGGTTGTATGGTGCTATGGGCACGGTATGAAAATAAAATATAGTTGGTAAAAGAACGAATAATAATATTGTAACTGCAGCTACTAGTATTCCTTATATATTTTTGTGTGTCCATGTCTGTGTGATGTTTCATCGTGTTCAATAAACTGGTTTATTGCAAATTAGTTGCATTCATCTGAGCCTATAGAAATATAAAGAACAAAAAATGGGATATTAATAAAATATCGGTTCTAAATTATAAAAAGCTACGAATGTGAAAGAACCAGAAGTAAAGGGTTTTAAAGGTGTATGACATATTGTTTTTAAAAAACCCGTAAAAAAGAAAATCTGCTTAACTAAATTTCAAAATCCAAGAAATCCTACTCTTGGCGGTGCCCGTAATTACAGATTAAAGGTACATATGCGAATAACAAAATCTTTATTTGGTAAAGTAAATATCAGTATCAGTATTGGACTTAAATTCCAATTTTTATGCATAGAATTCCTTCTAGCATAGAGTTCCTTCTAGAAAGTAGAATTAATTCTACTTTCAAAAAACATATGAAAAATACAAAATCATACTTAATTTATTTATTTAAAACTTCCATTCTAATATAAAATTTGAAAATTCCCTTCGAACAGCTGATATTTGTTCACGCATTTTCAGCTAGCTTATTATTTTCCTGTCTCCATGAATTACAAATATTTTATCTGAGAAAAGTACTTCAGCTGCGCTATTTCTCAGTGACAATCTATTTACAATGTTATTTATCTACATATCTTTAAAAGTTTTTCATTTAAATATACAAGATAGTGCATTTGTTATATTTTACCTCAGATAAAATTATTAATAAAAATTTGAAGAATGAGTTAACACAAAATGAAGAACAGATCGATCATTCTTGTAAAATATTGCGTGCGATCCACCAAAATGTCGAAACCCATAGTTAAGAGAACAGCTAAAGTGCTAATACATGTGATGTAGGTGTTTTGGACTTATATTTTAAAAATCCTGAAATTATAATAAATATAAGCAAAAAAACGCCTTTACATCTAAAATTTTCTGATTAAATTTGTAACCAATTAAATAAACTAACAATTATCCAAGATTCCTAAAAAGGCTAAAATCGACTGATGGACGAATTAATCGATGACATTTCATCAAACTATGGAAGTAATGCTATTCGAGAACATATATATTCGTTGGATGTTACGGAAAAAGGCATTTGGGCTACATATTGTATCAAGCTGTCAAATGATGAAAATCTTGAGCAAGATTCTAACATAATATAAAAAGGCGAGCAAAAGTAGTGAAAGACGAATTGGTTAAAATAAAAGAAGGGAAGTATCCGAATATTTTCTACTGCCTCTACTCCGCTCTGTTTATGCTTATGCTAATAAAGAAAAATGCAATGTGCTTGTACAAAATTAAGTTTTGATAGATGCGCAATACAACTTGCTGAAGAAGACAACTTGCTGATGTTCGTGAAATAGTATTAGATTATCTCAGGATAAAGTTAGTAAAGAACATAAAGCATTTGTGACACATACACTAAAATCCAACGTTTCACACACAATCTCGAACTGTAGCACAATGAACATACATACGTTTCGTGAGTAACTTGGGCTCACATCTTCAGTGTCAGTAAAAATAAACATTATATCCCCAAAAAGACATGAAACAGAGTTGAAAAACCCGAATGATAAACAACAACACACCGAAAGCTCATCACGCATGAGCAACCAATCAGATTAAGCGGAAAGTGATGCACTATGACACAGTAAATCAAACCAGAAAGGTTAACACCTTTCTGGGTTTGATCGGTGGAAAAACATATAATTAAAACAATCTGGAGCCTTAGGTGTTTCGCTAAATCGCATTTTCCATAAGTGTAAAAATGAAAATAAATAGCAATTAAAACATCCTTAATAAAACTATGTGATAAAAGTTTATATTTAATTTAAGTGTATGAAAAATTATTTTAAGTTCGAAATAAAATAAAATAAAATAAATACAATTTGTCATGTTTTCACCTTCACCTTCAAGGTTAATAAAGGATATAAATTTATATCATATCAATTTATATTACCGTCTTTTTTATACTTGAACTTTAAGCAATTAAGGCTTAACAAGATGTTTCGAATCAGCATCACAATGTGATTTGTGATATTAATTCGGGCATTGCATTGGATTTTAGATCCGAATTGTTAATTTCTATGAAACACGGCAACTTGATTTTATTACGATGTTTAGCTCATATTCAACTGTTGATGGGTGGAGTTGTTATGCATTTAAAGAAAGAACTTTTTAATGACTGCAATGTAACGTACGGCATAGAATCTGAGTGCTTCGTTTGTATATCTTTGGGTCGTCAATGAGAGATTCTGAGAAATGTGCAGGTCCTCAATTCTACCTATGTAGATTTCAACCCATACAATCAATCCATCACGTCTGAACTGTGATATTTTCTGTACGCATAACTTTCACGATCTTTCCTGTACCGTACGGACGTGGTTCTTTTTTTTCGTTCGCCTTTCTCATACTATAACAAAGCGTGCATTCCAGAATGCATCGGGAGTCGGTAGTTTTAAGCATTTGAATTCAACTACACAGCGTCCATTCTCCATGTGCCCAACATCTTTCAACGGCACGGTTTCTTGAATTTAAAGAACTATTCATTATTGGCATATGTACATAAAAGACACACCGATAAAGTTTGTTTTGGACAGTTGGATTTGACAACCTCCGTCGTTCTCTTTGCAGATGAGTACCAATGTTTGTTCTGTTTCAACGTGCAGTTAACATGAGATACCGGCCATCAGATTCTGTGTTATCACGAGTGCAACATTTCCCTTGAAGACGTTTAATATTCCATGTTTCTTGGAATCTATCCAGAGCCTTGCAATGACGATATGCAACAGATCCCGCTTTGTGTTTTTCCGTATTCAAGCCTGCCTATAATTTCACAAGACATGGATTCTGGCAAACCACGCTGTTGTGACATTTTCAAATCATATTTGTTTCGTAATTATTTTTGTAAATTTGAATTTTACGAAGAATAAAGTTAAAGAAAAGAAGCTTCTGCGAAAATTGCGATTTCAGCACGTATATCCTTTTTCTGGTATCTTGTGTCATGAACGTTGTATATGTGATTTTCTTCATGTGCTTTCTGTTAAACTTAAGACTAAGTCTACTATTGTTTTACGCTTGTTATTAATAGATTTATTTACATAATTTCGTTAAAACTATATGCTCCCCTAATTCTTTGAGTAGTGTATTTTTGAGATATAGTGAAACATTATCTGCCAATTCGTTAATTTTTTAATAATTTAATTAAAATAGCAGATACTTTCATTTATATGTGATAGCTTTTAACTTTTATCAGATCTAACGTTAGTTTTTTCTATTCATTTGCTAATATATATGTTTTTTTTAATTATATATATCCTATTTATACAGCCGTTTGTATAAAATTGCATATAAAATTGTATGCGCATCAGAATATGAATTATATGAAAATGACAAATATATTATAACTCGACTTATTCAGACTTCCCTAATAAACTATCATTCTGATAAAAATGACGGAAAATACGGAACGTAACAGCGTCTTTTATTATAGAAGAGTAAATACTAAAATATGTTTACCCAACGTCTTATTTTGTTTTAATATAATGAACACTTAGAATTTCCATGGCAACATTTGGGTACCAAATGAAGATTTTGTTTTAGTATTGATGATACTACTAATACTTTTATATATCAAGTTAGGTTTTTTCCGCGTTACCTCATGCGTAAAAAGGAATTTGTAATGTCATTTTTATAATATTGTTTAAAGAGTCAAAGGTAATTGTAGATGATAAATCAGTTTACTTTTAAAATATCTTTAAAAATGTCTGGTAAAATGCTTTAAAATTGACGTTTTTATGATGGAATTGTAGTAAACTGCTTTGTTTATGGGGAACCTGTATGTTTTTTTAGATAATGATGTCGTTTTAATGGTTGGTGAATAAGAATTGGATGTACTGTGCCGTTTTGACAATAAATGTTATTCATGTGAAAATATATATAGAAATTTTATACAGGGAATATTAGTAGGTAACTGTATAATTAATGAAAGATTAAAGAAACATTTTCAAGATTGCATTTCAGATTGTTAAGGCTATTTTTAGAAAAGAAATGTAGTCCCATTTAAACATCTATGATTCCAATATATGATTGCCACACAAAGAGAAGAAAAATGGTTGCTACAATAACTTTTTTTTGCCAAATCTTACTCTTTAAAATACACCAGATAGCTGGGGCAAAATTAAGGAAATTTCCCCGAAATTGGACGATAATTATTCCGAAAGTTTACCTTTCATGCGACAGCTTTACCATTTTCTATTTCCTGATTTAAATATAATTATTTTTTTAAAGGTAATCAATCTTAAAAATCGTATCCACTTGAAAGTTTGGCACCTAATAGGAACAATGTGGTTTCATGTATACGCACGTTACAACAATCAGCAGCGGAAAAAATTTCCTCCAAACTACAACACCATCTGTAGACCCAAGAGACAGAAAAGTGCACTTTAAAAAACATAGAATGAAAGAACATAGAAGTTAATTATGTGCCAAACTACGCTCGTTAAAATATGTCAATTGCTTACAGAACCGATTGTGAATTTTTCTGCAAATGAAATGTTAAAACAATACCTACTTACTGACTTCATGATTTGACGGCGATAGTTTCATCTAATTGTAGGCATGTCTGTATTTTTCGTATCGTTTTATTTTCTATGATCTATTAAACAGTTCCATAATTAAATAATGCTCAATATTAATAGTATTTTAAAGAATATTAGTGGGTTCACAGTCAAATAATAGCGAGTATTTTATTATACTATTAAAGGGTTCCTACAAACACATACTCTCACAAATTCAAAAACTCTTAGTACTTAATTTTGCAATGAATCACTTTCGCTAGTATATACCAGCGGTGGACCCAATTTCTGAAATATCTCCGAATTTGTGATAGATAGTTAGATAGTCAAACTGACATCAGACATTCTTTCTAATCTTTATTACTTGATTTAACCATAATTAATTATTTTTTTTTAAACTTCATCTTTCATAATCAAGTTCACCTAACCATCACTTTCGCTCCTAGCTCTACAACTAATTAATATTGAACAGTATGTTATATGCTAAAACCGTTTCAGAACAAAATATCAAATTATTTGTACAAGTTACATAAAAATTTGTTCAGTGGAAATTTTTAAAAAGGCTAATTTTTCATACGTTTGTTTACCATTTATAGAACTTTCCCAATAATTATAAAGTAATCGGATGTGCCATTTCCAAAACTTTCTTCTATCTCACACTGTTTTTGCATACACTAAAAAGAATTAACACCAATTTATATCAAGTTCTAACCGAATCTAAAGTTTTATTCGTATAAATCCTGCAAAATGTAGCTTAGAAGTGGCACTTGTTGGGAAATTTAGACCAAAACCAAATCAACTGCAACTTTTGTCAACGTCTCACTTAAACTGAAGTTTAATGAAAATCTTTGCATTAGTTATTGAGATATAGTTGTCGTGATAATAATAATAAAGTAGGATAGCAGCGCCAACTGTTGGACCATTTACACCAAAACGTAAGCAGCATCTATTTATGTCATGGTCTAACAGAATCTGAAGTTTGATGAAATTCCGTGCATTAGTTCTTGAATATAGCTATTGTAAAAATCATAAAAACGTGCAATTGCAGCGCCACCTGTTGTGATATCTACAATAAAACGCAATAAGTGTCTATTTATGTCATGGTCTAAATGAAGTTTGATGAAAATAAGTGCATTAGTTCTTGAGATACAGCTATTGCAGAAATCGCGAAAAATACAGCATAGCAGCGCCACCTATTGGGTGATTGCCACAAAAAACTAATCAACACCAATTTATATCAGGGACTAACTGAATATAAAGTTTTATTAAATTTTGTTTATCAGTTCTTCAGATAGATCTCCCACAAAATTTTTGTCACATACTGACAGACAGACAGCCAGTGTCACAGACAGACAAGTCGAAAAGTTCCATGAATCCAATACTTTCTTCTTCTAAAGATAGAAGAAAGTAGAAATGAGATTAAATTGTGCGTCATGCAATATAAAACCTTCCCTAAAAATTTACCTAAATAACAGTTAAATTCCCATCAATATCCGATTCGCAGAACCCAAATTATTCATGGTGAAATTACCACATTTTCATTATATATATAGGTTTCTGAAGCAAAAGTTATTTCCAATGGTACACGATTAATGACAAGGAAGCATTAATCAAACATGCATTCAATTAATTTATTCATGCATTAGAAAAGAAGAAAGAAGACATACGTATTGATATTTTCCAAATGTGTGAAAAAGTGTACATTCCGACAATAACACTACATACCTTAGGCTTAAATTTTCAATGATTTGCCTAGTCAGCTACGTGGACAACCGGAAGACACAATTAATTCAGACAATTTAATGACAATACCATATGGTCTGTTATCTGAAACAGTTCAATAGAATATACCGAATATAATGGAACACTCCATTATATCATGCATATGTAAGTACAATTTATTACTTAAAGTGTATCTACGCAATAAATACGCAGAGTGTTGTCAATTTAAGCCAGAGGTCTTGAGTCCGATTCTCGGTCTGAGTACTTTTTCAGTTAGTTCGATAACAATTTATCACATATTTTAGAAATCAGTATGATTGAGTTAAAAATAATAATATGAAGAGAAAATGTCAGAATTTCAATTAATGTTTACAACTCCAGATTTAGACGAAATCAAAAATTTAAAAAATGAAAATAATTAAATGATTTACATTCATACAGATTTGAATATCATTTGTTTTCATTAAATATAAGATACTTATTATGTATAGCTGTAAAAAAAGAGCCCCTTCACCATTCTCATCATCTATGTTATCGCCAAATAGACGCAGAAAAAAGCAAAAATAGACATTCGATTGGGATTTATGTCTTGCATAAATGTACATTAAAAGGAAAGCTTAGAGCCTTGTCTTCATATAGAAATTGTACCAAATATTGCCATTTTCGATACGAACTGCTAATTTTGACATCATATTTTTATTTTTGTGGAAATTTTACCATAGGATACCAAAGCGGAAGACATTCGTCGACGAAGTTTAAAAATTATACAGGTTTCAAATCCTAAACCCCTAATATTAGATTAGTTTTTTAAGTTATAAAACAACCCGCAATGCAGTTAGTTCTTAAAGCATAACAGAACAACTACTTACTGGAATAAACTGCTATTTTAGATACGCAAATTTGAAGCTTTTTAAAATTGATTTCTGTTAAAAAATGAGTAGATTACAATTACCATTTTCTACGAAAATTTATTTTAAAAACTATATATTTTCGAAATTAATGTTTGAAACAAATTGAAAAGTAACCTGTGCAACATTTAACAGTATTCGATTTCTAGAAGTTTTAAATATTCGTATCCAAAATTTACTGCTAATACCGCCAATTATTCTTTCAGTTATGCTAAAAATTGTACCAGCATTGAAGTTTGTTTTGCGAAGATTAAAAATAATTTTGCACTGGAGACATAATTTTACGACAGTTCATCACTTTAAACCTGCCTAATTTCTAAACTCCTTCACCGAAATACTTATTGTTTTTTATCATATGGAAAAGATTCCCCAAAAAAATCCAAATATGAGGTCAACATTAAGTGTTCGTGTTCAAAATTTCAGCGTTCGATGAAGACGATCCTCTAATTTTATTATCTTAATATACATTTTATATAGTCAATAATATTAATATAATGGCTATTTTTTATTTTTTTCGGCGGTTATTTAACGATCAAATAAAAGGGAGGAGCTACTTTTTTTACCAACTGTGCAGTGTGTGATCATATTATTAAAGACAGTTTCAACATGTGGTAACTTCTCATTTCAGTAAGATTTAATTAAGTAAAAAATTACTTCTTTTTTTCTTCTCAACACGAAAGAATTATGCATACTGCCTGATTTTTTGTGTTATATTTAGCCATTTATTGTATCTATGAAGCTATTTTGCATAAGTACTTTCAAATACTGCTAAACAGCCACGTTGCTTATTTATAATATATATATATATATATATATATATATATATATATATATATATATATATATATCACTTAAGCATTTTTGTGCAGGTCAATAACTTGATTTACCTTCGACAAATAACTTTATTGAATCCTCCACGGCTCCAATAATAGGCTTTGAATCGCAGTGACCCTCGTTTATTCCGAAAAGTTACGAATTTTAAGATTTTCATCCAGATGAAAGTAAGCAGGTTGTTACTCAATGAATGTGATTTTTGTGACAAATATTCTAGAAACATGACGTGCAGAATTAGTGAGTATACGTATTACAGTAACTAGGAAGGCAATGTAACAATAAAGATCCGCAAAATCACAAATATCGCTGTTCAAACTTCGCTCTACTACTAGTAATTGCTTTATTATAGAATAAAAAACTATTATGGGCGACATTATTGATATATCCTAATGTGACTATGACATCAACTGAAAGTGAACTTATGACGTATTATGGTTCTAGAACATTTTTGATATTTCCTTTAATTTCATCGGGGAGTTTCTGCATCTCAGAATTTCCAATTCTTATTTGGGAACCAAAATGGTGCTGAAAGTCTCCAAGTCACTATGAAAGTCGGCCAGGTTTAGCGGTGTATATGGCATAAGAAGTGCTTTTCGGATCATACTTCAGACCAACTTCTCTTTTTCGATTGTTGTATGGGAATTTCATCAGTGGACATTCTTTAGATTGTTGTTTCCGGAATTTTACAACATTATGAATAGAATTTTTTAAACTATATGAATATAACACGGATTACTTATTTTAGTTATTTGCGAAACTTTTAGCCTTATGTGCAGCATCGAGTCGCACACTTCTCTTATTATAGTTTGTAAACTGAATTCGAGTAATTTTTATGTTTAAATTTTTTTTATACTTATTTGAACTAAATTGAATATTTATAAAACTACAAAGAAAATAAGATGATTTTAGGAAGTAATACATACATTCTGAATTGTTTAGAAACTTTCTAAAATATCTTTAATATGTCTTCAAAATTATAAAAGTCAAATTTAAAATTGAAAAATGTTCTGAAGAAAAAATTCACTTTTCTAGATAGTTAGATTGTTATTTAGTTTTATTGATTACCTCTTCTGAACAAATTACACAAAATTTCTGTAACTGATTTTACACTTTTCAATTTGTTTTCATATTCGACAGTAAACATACAAAGGTTATCAAATTTGATTGCAAAGAAAGAGGCTAATTTGCAATGAAATAAATATATTCTTTATTATGCAGTTAATATCGTGTTTCTCAAAACTTGAAAATGGGTTGCATCTAATTTAATTTCATGTATTATATTTAATGGCTAATATTATATAAATATATATGGAATCCATGACAATAAATAATGGTAACGTTTTTATTAAAAATGTATCACAAAAAAGCAGCGCAATACATCCAATTTTATAATTTTTTTAACGCTTCTGTATTACTACCGGTGTCAAATGACAGTTTTATTTATGTTTATGTTACTTTTAAATTATAAAGCTAATAAGTATAAAAATTAGTCTTCTTTGTAGTAAAACTTATTTTTTATTGTTTTATTCTAAAATTTACAAATAAAATAAACATAAATTGAAATATTTTAAAAGGTGTTATTTGGCGCCGTTAAAAATTTTGTTAAATAACTAATTAATGAAACTGCTGATACAATTGTTAGAATTTTAAGTATTTCTAACTTAGGCAAATTATTAGGTTGATATCACGCACGCCTACCAGGAATGCACACTTACTGCACGCTGGTACATTAAATGTCCAGCCACTCCCCCTAAGGGATGGTTACAAAATATTCTTTCTAGACCCACACTTATTCTGAACAAACTCAAACAAATTCGCCAATACTTAGCACACATCTCCAACCTCACAAGCTAGTCTGTACCCAGAGCAACTACCATTCCCTCGTATGGCATCGCCCCTTGTCGCGAGTAGAGTTATAGTGTTACTCTGGCGATGCCACAGCGCCCCTTGTCGCGAGAGAGCATGTTTCTGGCGCGCAACCCTATAGCTTATCTGCTGTCTGATATCCAAGTGCTGTGCGGCACATCATTCTCAAACCATTTCAAGAACCTCGGCACCTCGCTGCCCCGTGTCGCCAGGGAGATCTGCTCTCCGGCAGCGAGGGATTTGTTCTGTGAATTTCGGGCAATAATGGCCCATTGCAATTTATCCGCCTCCTGTCCCGTTTCCCGCGGGCTCAGCTCCAGCTGAAACTGTATTTTTTTTAAAAAATTAATAAAGGTACCGGGAGGGACACCTATGCTCTACAGACTTGGCCTCCTAGTCTGAGCAGTCCGTCTTAGGCTGTGAATATTAGGTGGATATCCAAGACATGAAATTATTATGAAGCTTTTATTGATAGTAAAATAATATACACATTATATCTTAATTATGAATATATTGCAATTTGAATATAAACAATGACACTATGTTTTCTGAGGGTATACAAATTAATAAAAATTTTAAGTTAAGAAATATTTAGAATATGTGTATTTGTTTTTAATAAATAAATTGTATCTAATTAAAGTAAGATACTTAAGTAAAAAAAAATATTTTTGCAATAGTTACATAATAACAATGTTCAGTATCTAAAATTGATAAAAAATTGATATAATATTTTAAAGAAAAGTCTATTGGGGATTCATTTACCCATAGTTTTTTTTTACATTTATCTTGTTTATTATACCTATACTATTTTATTCTGTATTATACGTGCAATTTATATATGGTGACAAACGTGAAAATATCCTGCATGAATTTTGAAAACTTCTGTAAATGTACTCATTTACAGACAGATCTCATTTCAATAAAGAGTACTTATATATTTGTATTTGATTATTTTTTAATTGTTCATAAGTATATCCACAATGTTTATGTAGATGCACTTTTCTTTATTTACTGATTTGCAGGAGCAGGCGAGCTGGTTTTGATTTGTGTCATGCTCTACTTTGTTAAACCTATTAATAAATACTGTTATATGTTTTATATCTTTCTCTATATATATTTACAGTGGTACTTAAACATACGGATTTGTAAAGAAAATATAGCATTTGAACTTTAATGAGGAAATGTGGAATAACTATTGAAAATTTGACAGTGAGAAATTCAAGAGGGAATATTTATGCATAATTTGTATTTTAGTTATGTATCGCAAATATTTATTCTTATCGTAAAAATTAAATTGACATTTTTATTTCTTTTAAAGCTGTTTTATCTTTATTTAAAAAAAAAGAGATAATTTATTTAATAATTGTATTTAATTTACTTTTAATAAAATGAGCCTGAACTAATAAATATATTTTCATCAATGTTTAAAATGTAAATACCTATATATCAAAAGAAGTTAATTGAAAAATATGTTTGCACCAAAACTGTAAGAGGATTTATCTTGTTTGCCATAGAATTCGTCGAATTAAGAAATCCGATAACGTTCAGAATGAAATGAGTTGCTACGCTTTACGTAGGCGAGTATAATGATTTCAGTGAAAAGGCGTTACCGTTAAACTAAAGTTTTCAGTACTCTATCACTCTGTTTATGTGGATAATTATTCGCACAGAAACGTTGCACACAATTTCTTTTTTGAAAAAGTTTCTGACGAAAGGAAATTAATGTATTTTCTACCAAAAGAGACGAGCTTTCACTTTCAATTTAATTTAAATTAAAGGTTTTTAAAATTCAAGTTTTAAGTGTAATAATTGTTTTAATGTAGTTAAAATTGCTGTTAATGTTTTCCGTTCGGCTGTTTATCCGACTTTCCTTAATTTAAGTTCAGTAATTTACATTTAGTAATTTACTCGAAATTTACATATGACATTGCGGTTCACTACCGCATCCTTTAAAAATTTCTCAAGGCCACGATTTGTGTCAGATTTTATTTATTTTTTACTTAATCGATGTCGGTCATAGCAGCTATTTACTGTTCTAAAAATCATAGCCATCGTCCAAATAACGTATAAATATTTTATAATTTCTTAAAATGGGCTCATAAAAGATTTGCTCGCTCAGATTAAAAAAAAAAAATTAACTATAACCTAATATTTTAACTTTATATACGTTTAAAGTGTTTTAAAGATCAATTAAAGATTTTGAGATATTTTTGACAAGCATGTTTTCAATTAATTTAGTTATAGCCCAAGGTATAACACCCGAAAAAAGATATTCTTAATTCACATTTTTCATATTATTATTTTTTCAATGAAATTATTAAAATATTTATATTTCAGATTTTTCATTAAGTATGCACACTATTTGTCTAATGATTCCAATTCCAAAAATCATATACATATACATATTTAAAAAGATATTACTTGATATAGTAATCACTTGAACTAGGGATTAAAGGTTATCCAAAACCACTTTTTCAAGATTATATTTTGGAAATCGTTTTAATTTAATATAAAATTAGTATAGCAGGATACTTCTTGTATAGATTAAGTATCAATAAATATTTTTATCAATAAATATACATTATTATTATTATGTATATAAAAAAATATGCAGTATGTATCAATAAGAATAACAAAAAAAATAATGCGTTTTTATAATTGTAGTTACAATTTATTAAAATTTTGTACATATAACAATTATATATTTCAAAATAGTTAAAAAATTCCAGAACTTCTAAAGCTACAACAACAAAAAGCATTTCTATTACTACAATATTACATAAAAAATTACGTATGTCTTTATTATATACATCTTTTGCTGCAAGTAAAAATACCTACCCAATTACAAAAAAGTAAGCGAAACAAATTCGCTTAGTTTCATTAAGTGTAAGATCTTATTTTGATGTTAGTTTTTACTACTGGGAATGTGTCTGTTTCAGATGTAGCATTAAGATTAAATCTTGCTTTTGCGACCGGATGGTTTTGAAATTAATCCGGTTCAGCAAACTCACAAAAAAATAACGGTAATCTTTTTATTTAAACAGAAACGACTAAGATATATATTTAATAATTAAATAGCTATAATATAGTATACAATATAATACAAATATTTAATTATAAATTAACCTAAGTCTCAGTACGATTATTAAGGAAAAAATATATAAATAATTACTTTTTTAATTATATTAGAATCCGTAATTGAATGATTCACATGAATAATTCTATTTTATTATAAGGCTGTCCAACACATTGTAATCCGGTTAAGATGTTTGATTTTCTGCCCGGTGTACAGAACGCAGATGAATATCATTTTTAATTAAAAACTCTAATTGATTTCTTATATTTAGTATATTTACTCACATTGCCCACCAACTACATCAAAAAGATTTTTGGTACTTTCCTATTAACTGTATGCCACCGGTTAATTGCGAAAGGTTTCTGTATTTAGAGCAACTTGATTAATTTCAGTTGCTTCACTGTTTAATCGCGTAGTTTAGTTACATATCTGTTGAATTCGCGGAAACAAACAAATGATTAAAAAATGGCTTATTTACATTGCTTTCATTAAAAATTCGGCACTTTCGTATTATAGCAATCCCCACAGTTACGATAATGCCAAGATTGCGGTTAGGATTCTCGACAAGGTCATAGCAAATCTTATATATGTCGCATATATACGCATAAATATGGTCATATATGTGCCTTATACGTATATACATATTATTTACGTCTTATATGCCATATATAGTCGTCATATATGACTATAACTGGGAAATATACTTCACAAAATGTTATATACATCATATATTATTGTAATCTCTTCATATTTACTATATAATTTGGTGATAAATCTTGGTCGCTTTGCGATTCATCCTCGGGGGCCGCTATAATACGACAGCACAGAAAATGCTTTAAACTTCCGTAATCAGTGTTCACGTTGATACTTTAGATATGTTGAAAAATTCTTACTTGAAGAAAATTTTAAAACCCTACAAAATCAGTAAATTTAAATGCAGATTTTAAAGAAATATTATTTACATGTACATTTTTTTCAACGGTGTAAAAATTGAAATTGTGCAATGTTTATAAGTTTAAAAAAATCAGTAAAACAACATTGTTTGTTCAGATGATTGCAACCGTCCGAGTTACTCACAGGCATGTATAAAATAGACTCCTTACTTTTTACGTATAATATATTTTCATATCTCTTACATAATTTCCACTATAGTCTTGATAAGAAACGTTTTAAATTGCGTAACTTAGTTCCCATAAGAGTCACTTGACTAAGTTCCCATAAGGGTCACTTAGTGTCACTTGCATTTTCTGAACAAAGGCTTCTCGTTTAAACCAAATGCTACCCATTAAATTTAAAATCGGCGAGGTAACATATATATTAAACAAATTTTGCGAGTGATTGCTTTAACTTAACCAGTGTTAACGGAGGTAATTTTTGATGTTTTTGCGGAAGCGCGTATTTTCTGTGTCACTGCGACGGAATCTCGTTTGAGAAGCGAACTTCCCCAATAGATTAAGAGAAATCAGTTTAGTTATTTAATTCTATTTTAACAGAGATTCTCAGTACAATCGACCGTTTTTTATTTTTTTTTACTATTTATTAAGTAGTTAATTGAGAAAGTTTTCTGTATTTAGAGCAACCAGATTCATTTCAGTTGCTTCACTGTTTAACCTCCTCAGACACCCGCATTTATTTTTAAACATTTTGATACTTCAGTTATGAATTTACATTAACAGACTGCTAACTAAGAAAAATTTAAAAGCGAAAAAAAATTAAATTTATTTTTTGTGCATAAAATTTGATGTATCCTATAGGATACATGGGGACTCAATGAGTACACTTTTTGACAGTTTGCTATGAAATTTTTGCATGGCAAAAGCAATGAAAAATATGAAATAGTTATACATTTAATAATTTTTTTATCACTAATGAAATCTACAAATCTTAATATACAGATAAATTATTTACGTTTGCATTTTTATTTTGTTTACTTTTTTGCATATTTTAAAATAATTAAAATAAGATTTTTTTTATAAAACAGTTTTATTTTTTCCACTGATGACGATTTCAACTTTCATGAAGCAGTTTGTCTTTTCCTTCTTGAGGCAGACAAACATATTGCAAACCGTACAACATTTTCTAGCTGAGTTTTACAGCTAAAATATCTGAAATTTGATGTATTTCTTTGCTGCAGAATTTCAGGAAGGACATTTTTATTAATTCAAAAGGTGGTTCAGGACATTAAAACATTCCAGTTTTTTATTAAACTTAATTTATGTTCATTACAGTAAATATTCAAGTCAATTTTACTTTTATTCACTCCTAATGTATGTATTAGACAATATAAAAAATCAACATTACGTGTTAGAGTCAGTCCCCATGTATCCTATTGGATACATCAAATATAAAGCTACTTCATACTATTGTAATTACACATTATTTAAAAATATTTTTTACTACAATAAACTTCATTCATCTATTTTTAATTGATTTCAAAAATTAAGGTTGCAATATTAAACATTTTTTTAAATAGCAATAGTTACATTTTTTCTACGTAAATTGCTAAAATTTTTGCTGCAAGCCATTTAACACGCATATCGCCAAAAAAAGTATTATATGAAACAAATTGCTATTTTGCTTTAGTGAAGCTATCTGTTAGATTCCCTTCACAGCAATTTCTTTTTTGTAAACATTATTTTTATACGTAAAAAAAAATTGTAAAGATGTGTATCCTATAGGATAAGTGGGTCTGAGGAGGTTAATCACGTTGTTTAGTTAAATATATGTTAAATTCGTGGAAGGAAACAAATGCTGAAAAAATGCTTATTTATATTGTTTTAATTAAAAATGAGGTGCTTTCGTATTATAAATATATGAAAAGAGAGATTCGATAGGTGAGAATGTGGCACCTTGTTTAGAGGGGAAAATATATCAATGGCGTTTTTTCTATTGTATTTCGATTCTGTTTCGTTGTTTTTATTTGTAATCTTGTTTCTTTCTTTGATGCAAACAACAGCAAAAAAAAGTTTGATCCTATGACTGAAATAATCATCAACATCAAATTTCATGTGAATTAGTAAATTTTATTTTCCATAATTATGTTAATTTATGCTTTCAAGAAAATTTCTTAATCTCTGTTGAGTGATAATTAAGAAATATATACTTTTTTAAAAATTATTTCCCATTTAATTGGAGTTTCGTGTACTGATTTGTGTTTGCGTTTACGTCTGAATTTTTTTAAAACAAATTACCAACACACCATTTTTTACTTCTCTAATAATTAGTGTAAAGCGAGTATTGGGATCACGATTTATTTGTGTGCGTGTTACTGAACACCATGCAGCGACGAATTGACATTACCTAAAACAATAAATCTTTTGTAATGTTAACGCACTTATTTGTTTGGCTAAAATTTATTTAATTGCTTTAAAGTATGATTATATGCTATGATGTCCATTGATGTCACTATTGCATCATCCATTTTTACTTTCTTATATCTTTACAAGAAAAAAGTATTAGATTCATGAAAATTTTCGACTTCCAGTTTTCAACGGGGTTATACATTTTAGAAGGTCCTCAACACGATTTGACAACTTCTTAACACTAGAAACGTGGAGCGGGTCAATTTGATCCAAATCGATGTTTAGTTTGTCACCGCGCGAAAAATATTAATTGAAAAAATTTTCCTTTTCTGACTTTTAATATTTTAAGATAAACAATAATTTAATGAATTTGAAAACGCCATAGCATAAATAAATTTCCACTTATAACCACTTATACCTAGAACCGCGGAGTGGGCCAATTTCACCACTCGTAATATGTTTTTACGAATAAATAAAGAAAATTAATATATTTTCTATGAAGTAATGCGACAGTACCCCCCCCCGAATTCCTCTAATGGACAGAATAGGCCGGGGAAGACTGAAGGTTGTCAATCAAGGTCATTAATGCTTGGTAAGAAGAGAGGTCGAATGCAGCGGAAAATTACTACTAATATTTAGAAAAATTCTTGAGGTTGCTTTTTTCTGTATTTATTGCAAGTATAAATAATATGTCACGACGACGCAATCTTACTGCTAAAGAAGCTTGGGAATATTTTCAACAATTATCAGACAATGATTCAAAAAATGACAAAAATGATGACTGTTTTTCCATTTTTAGTAGCGAGGATGAATATCTACCTGCAAATGAAGAAAGTTTTAATTATGATGAAGAAAATGAAAGTGACGCAGATTCTGCCATCGCCCTGATAATCGCTGGACCTTCCCACCGCAATGATGATGATAATTTATCAGTGTTAAACGAAAGTTCGACTTATTTATCAGATAAAAACGGAGAATCAAGAGTTCGATTAAAAGACACTTACACTCAGGGAAACGTGAAAAAGAAATCAGCATTAACGTGGATATTGAAACTTGGAAATAAAGAAGTTGGCAAAGATGGGATAGTTTAGAACCTTGTACAAATCGGTACTAGCAACAAAGAAAGAAAAGCACAGCATAATGTTTTGAAGGAAGTTGGGTGCTTTTCTTTTGCAAAACGCAATATGCAAAACGCCATATTATGAGTAAGAGTCCGTCAAGTGCCTGGAGACTTCTCCTTGATGAATGGATATTGAATCATATAAAGAAATGTACCGAAGAGGAAGCTCATTGACAGATTCATGAAAATGAATGGGTTATTACATTGGTAGATATTGATGCATTTATATCAATATTATATGTATGGTGTATATTTTGTGCCATGGTGTATATATTGTTTTCCATACACAGTTTGTTATACCACTTTTTGAGAATATCATTTTTCTTAAATAATATTACAGAAGCTACTAGCATTTCCTAATCTCAATATTCAGTACTTTGAAGACTTGAATAGACGACATCAATTACTGCCTTAAATAAGTCGAAGTCGTTTTGTTTGATTACATAGAGATATACACCATACATATATCAATATTATATGTATGGTGTATATTTTGTGCAGAAGGGCGTGAACTAGATAGCCTTTGGTCAATGAACTGTGGACCGCCGTTTTTCCGAAATACAAATTTCGTAAAATAATGAGATTCTTACGCTTCGATATAAAATCAACCCGATCAAGTTATCTAGAGACAGACAATTTTGCTGTGATTTCTGATATCTGGAATCGTTTCCTTGAAAATTGCAAGACTATCTATACACCTGGACCTAACATAAGCGTACATGAGCAGTTATTTCCTACAAAATATAGGTGTAGGTTTACTCAGTATACGCCTAACAAACCAGATAAATTCGGTATCAAATTATGGTTGGCTGCAGATGTTGACTCAAAATATCTGATTAATGGATTTTCGAATTTCGGAAAAGGTAACGTATGCCCATGTAGCGTTTCTCTTTCTGAATATGTAGTATTGCGACTAATAAGTGCACATGATAACAAAGGTAGAAATGTCACTACAGGTTTTTTTATAGGAATGAAGCTTGCAGAGATGTTGAAATCGAAAAACACAAACCTTGTAGCAATTGTAAAATGCTCAAGAAGAGAAATACCAGTTTGTGTAAAAATACCAAAATCGGAATTACATGCGACTACTGTACTAACCCATAAAGATACCAGTCTAACCGTTTACCAGGGATAAAAAGATAAAAATGTTTTATTGCTCAGCAGTCTACAACCAACTGTTGAAATTTTAGATAATTAAAAAAAAACTACCTGATACAGTTGCTTACAACAACACAACTAAATTCGGTGATTGACCAGATGACAAGGAAGTTTATTGTAGAGTCTGCGTCACGAACATGGCCCGTGCATGTAATTTATAATATTTTACATCTTGCTGTTATCAATGCTTTGGTTTTATGTAAAACCGTAACTGAAAAATCTATTAGTGAACGGCAATTTATTCAAGATTAAGTTGAAGAATTACCATAAAAGTTTGTTCTCTATCAACAAAAAAAGGCATTATTTGGTTGTGAACAACCACTGAAAACGATAGAAAACCACAAAATAAGCGTAAACGTGTCCAATGTCAGTCTTCAAAATGTGAAAATAAAACCCAAGACATTTGTTCAAAATGTAATGGACTTATTTGTGGTAAATGTACAAAACTTATTACCAAGTTTTGCATGCAATGTATACAATAAATTTGATTAAATAAATCTGTAAAAGTAGTAGGTTACTGGTATTTTTTTTCTTTAAATTATTCTGAGAAATCCTGCCTAAACTTATTTGAATGAGATGATCTATTTTCTATTAAAGTTATGAAGTCTAAGTTTATTTTTGTTTAAAATATTATTGTTTAAACTTAATGATATACAATTTTGAACATCATATTCTGTAACATTAGGTAATTTCTGCTGAGTTAATATTATAGAAATGTTGAAAAATACTGATTATTGTATGATAATATAATGTCCTATGTAACTAAATTAAACATTTGCGCATATTCATATAGTTTTTCTGCCTAGAGACAAACTGACCCGCTTGTCGGTTCTAGGTATACCAAAAGTTCCGCGGTTCTAGTGTTAAAATGTCTGTCTGTCTGTATGTGACAAAACATTTGCGGGCGCTCTATTTCAAGATCTAATGCCCGGAATTTAATAAAAATTCAGATTCTGTTAGTCACTGATATAAGTTGGTGCTGATTAGTTTTTGGTGTAAATCGCTCAGCAGATGACACTATTATGCTGCATTTATTGCGATATCCACAGTAGCTCTATCTCAAGACCTAATGCACAGAATTTCTTCAAACTTCAGATTCTGTTAGATCTTGACACAAATAGATGATGATTACGTTTTGGTGTAAATCGCCCAACAGGTGGCGCTGCTATGCTACTTTTTTCTTGATTTTCACGATAACTATATCTCAAGTACTAATGCATTGTTTTTTATCAAACTTTAAATTCAGTTAGATAATTGATATAAATTGGTGGTGATTCGTTTTTAGTGTATGCGAAACCTCTGTGAGGTAGAAGGGAGTTTTGGGATTCGCTCATCCGATTGGTTTATAAATAGGGCTCCAAAAGGGAAGAAAGGCCAGTTGTTGTGATTTTTTATAATTTGAAAGCATGGCTCTGTACATTCAAATGAATATTTTAAACACGCGTGATGTCCAAAAAGAATATTATGCTGTCAGCGTATTATTGCAAGAGTAATTAATTGGAGCGTGAAACTGGTGATGTCGATAGTATATCCAGGATGAGACTAAAAGGGGGAAACTATAATATTTGACGATCGATATCTGAAATACATATGTGTCCGTATCGGTGTTTTAACAGCCAAAGTTATACTTTCCCGACAATTAAATAAAACCTCTAGTCTAGAATATCGTATGAGACAGGTAGTACAAATACGCTATAAGCAGGAACCCGGGGCTGTCATCCTGTAAAGAAACTTAAGGATTCCATGGAAAAACTTATTTTATTTCAAGAATGATATTGAAAAAATGAAGTGGTCCCCTTGCATTCAGAACGTACAACTTCACATTATGAAAAGTCCGTATCTAATAAGCCTTTTTGTGATGCCACAAATTTATCCGCGTCGACCCGTAGCGTCCAGAAGAAAAAAATCGTTAGTGAGAAATACATTCTAATTTTTGAACGCAAACCGCCAAACCAGATTACCGTACCACCATATCTCTATAAAATACAGAAAAACAAATGTCCGACCTTAAGATCTACAGGAATTTAAGCATGGAGATGTATCGAGAAATAGACGTTACATTTTATCTATATATTTAAAACGTTAACCGTTTTCTTTTTACAGTCCGTGAGAACAAACTACTGCATCAAATTACATCATTCTTTTTTAAAATGAAAGCTATTTGAACGCAGATTTGTTATCGTATTATATTAATTAGCCGTAAATTTAAATTAAACTTTTACTTCTGCGTATGACGTCATAACGTCAGCAATCGGATAACGCCCACTGTTGCGAGGCGCAGAGTAACGAGAAACTCTATGGTTGCCGCGATAAAAGAGAACTTATAAATATTAAAAGCACATGGCTTTTAGGCCGAATTTTTTAATTTGCAAGTTAAGTTTCGGTAAAAATATTTATCCGTGTAATTTATAAGCGAATAAAATTCATATTTATTGTGACGTGACGGGAATATTGTCCATTCGGTTTATTTTATCATGCATTATAACTTTGTTGATGCCACTTTTTCATTACAATTAAATACAAAATATATCTTTATTTGTATACATGGTGTTTAAGCATAAAAGTAACATATACAAAGTACGTGCAAAAAGTTTGCGCCGGTGAAAATGGCGTTATGCTTAGCTTGAAATGCATTTTAACAATGATAAAACTAAAAAAAAATTATATGATTGTGTCAACATGACGTAAATTTAGTTGATTTTTCAACTTTAGCTGATTTTACTGATTATGTACAGGGACCGAAGAAACCATAAAAATAAATTGCACTTGAAAACATTAAAAATCTCCCACATCTGCAGATTGATTAATTATTGTAAAAAAAGTTCTTCATCTTTACATAAAAATTGATTAGCCTAAACCAATGGATGCGTTTTAGAAGATATGGATTTGAAACGAACAATGGTTTAAGAGGACATTTTAAAACTTTTAATTTAAAAAGAAATAAAACTTTTTTAAAGTCGAATTTCGACGGTGCCTTTGGGCAGATACAATGCACATGCGCATAGGAGCTCATTTGGTTGCATTATCACAGGGGGGGTGCTTTAGTTACTATGTTCTTTTAGTTACTGAATATGAGATGAAAGTAGGGATATACTATTTGTATGATACTTCATAGGTCCATGAAAGTTTTCTTTTTTGCCGTGCGAAATATGGCGGTAATGTCAAACTGATTTAGTTGTTTACGGATTGTTTGTTTGGAGTTTGCATCGTAAATAGCACTGTATTTCAGTTGGGGTGGGGATTTTTAAAATAAAATATTTGAAAGACTGTCTCATACGCACCCCTTCTTGTGTAATAAACAAGCTTATTTTACCGATATTGTTATAGTAATTTTTCCCATCATGTTTTGACGTGTTCAATTTAGTTTTTCTTTATTTCTTCTATGATCCAAAATGTGTGCATTAGGAGGGAACGCAGATGCTAAACTGATAATGATTTCATTTCTCATATGAAAACAACAAGCAGGCGTATGGGACTATTTAGTACATGTAGATTAATTAACAAAGGATCTCCTCAAATTGCGATAAAAGAGTATGAGAATTATCGAATTTTAAGTAGAAAATAAATAGATTTTCTTTTCACAGCAGCGCGATAGAATTAAAAATAACTAAAAGAGGAAACACAATTAATTTATAAAATTTTAACGATAAATATATGAATTATAGTACATGAATCCATCATAGTCCGTTATCGTCATGCAAATGCTCCTGATTTTAATGTTGAATTTGTGGACGCTTGTATTATAAGTTCAAAGACGGTTTATGTAATGTGATCTGTGTGCCTATATTTCCAAGTAAAGACTTTATTAACTTATGGAATATATTATGGCTTATAGAAAAATGATGTAGAAGCGACATGCTTGTCCGAAGAAACATATTTCCTGGATAAGGGCTCATTGGGATTCAATAACGTTTTTGGATGAATCAAAATTGAACTTTCATAGATCGAAGGTTAAGCGGAATGTTATGAGACAAAAAAGTGAAGCATATAATCCAGACAGCATATTGCACTGTGAAATTACCAGTGAGATCAATGGTCTGGGGAGTATATCCAACCAAGAAATGAGATTAATGAAATTTGTTACTGGCACTGCGAATGCATCAGTTTACACTACATATTAGAAGAGTGTTTAAAGATAGTTATTGGGGATAATTTTACAGTTAAAGAAAAGTGCATTTTTAAATATTACTCAGCGCCCTGTTATACGGCGGAATCGGTAATTTGAATGTAACTTAGCCATGGGTTGCGTCATTTGTAGTTTTTTATCTTTACAGCGTAACATATATTACAAAAGTAATTCCTTTCTATTTCCCCCATTTATACGCAGGTGAATTTTAAAAACAGTGGCCAAGAAATAGTCCTGATCTTAATCCCATTTAAATTTGTTGGCGTATAATTGGAGATAAAATTGCTGCAAAGAGTTTAGTCACCTAGATTAAAGTTCAGGGAAGCATTATTAAAGTTTTTTACCATGACATTGGCAACAATTGCCTTCAGGTGTTACTTTATTCTATGTGGAACCACTGCAAAATTATCATCGCAGCTTTCGGAGGATCTATAAGCTTTTGAGGTGGTCTTTTTTTCAGTGAGCCGTAATCACATCAACGATCATGTAACATGACTGCAGTTATGAAATTTATCATTATCTACTGCATTTTTGTGCCAATTTCTATGTTACATGTTTTAATTGAATATTGCATCACTTTCAGAAATTATTCAGAGTAATTAGGCGTTTACTTAAAATTTTTTACGGCAAATTAATCATACAGGTTCAGCATTAAAATTAATAGCATTAAATAAGACATAGCATCTATAAGGACATTTTTACGGTTTGCTTTCCGATAAACATTCTTATGGGCAAAACAGATATGATACGTGGGATGAAAGAATTCCCGTAAAAGAAATCCCGTAAAATATATTCGATGAAAAGGCAATCAATACTACATTGGCAAGCGTTATTATATTTTTTATAAATATGTTACAGGCGTAATTTTCTTCTGCAATTTTAATGAATATAATTACCTTTATGTCTTTAAGAATTAATACTTATAAATGCAATATTACTAATTTAATTATTTCATTAAAATTGTAAAACAAAATAGATAGTTCCTTTTAACAGAAAGTCTACAATTTTTCATTTCCTTTACGATTAATACATCTATGCGGTTTTGATCCACTGGTATGAGAAAAACCAAAAGGTTTGATTTTTTTTATAAATGATTATTTTTTAATATATAGGTAACGACCTTATAATATTTTCAAAATAATCTTATGGCACAGGAATAAGTGGGCACGCAGATGCTAAACTGATAAGGATTTCATTTCTCATATGAAAACAAAAGCAGGCGTATGGAAAAATGTAGTACATGTACATTAATTACCTTTACGATTAATACATCTATGCGGTTTTGATCCACTGGTATGAGAAAAACCAAAAGGTTTGATTTTTTTTATAAATGATTATTTTTTAATATATAGGTAATGAACTTATAATAGTATCAAAATAATCTTATGGCACAGGAATAGGAGGGCACGCAGATGCTAAACTGATAATGATTTCATTTCTCATATGAAAACAAAAGCAGGCGTATGGAAAAATGTAGTACATGTACATTAATTACCTTTACGATTAATACATCTATGCGGTTTTGATCCACTGGTATGAGAAAAACCAAAAGGTTTGATTTTTTTTATAAATGATTATTTTTTAATATATAGGTAATGAACTTATAATATTTTCAAAATAATCTTATGGCACAGGAATAAGTGGGCACGCAGATGCTAAACTGATAATGATTTCATTTCTCATATGAAAACAAAAGCAGGCGTATGGAAAAATGTAGTACATGTACATTAATTACCTTTACGATTAATAATACATCTATGCGGTTTTGATCCACTGGTATGAGAAAAACCAAAAGGTTTGATTTTTTTTTTATAAATGATTATTTTTTATTATATAAGTAATGAACTTATAATATTTTCAAAATAATCTTATGGCACAGGAATAGGAGGGCACGCAGATGCTAAACTGATAATGATTTCATTTCTCATATGAAAACAAAAGCAGGCGTATGGAAAAATTTAGTACATGTACATTAATTAACAAAGGATCACTTCAGGTATGTACGCAAAGTCACATTAAATTTTGTTGGATGTTCTTTCTTGAAAATGTTATTAATAATGATGTATGCAGTTTTACCCTAATTTCCCCTATATTTTCTTACATATGATATAAATTAACTAATCCACTCAAACGAGCATACATGCAGACACACCTATGACCCTTAACTAATATACCATAATTATACCTTGTTTACGTATATAAAATACCTACCTCTCCAATGAATATTTTAAGGAAGTTTTTTAATTTCCACGTTAAAAAAACAACTGGAACAGCTTTTTTTTGTTATTATTTTGATAAAATCCAACTGATTGGTATAAAAATCATATGAGTAGTAATTTTTTCAACTGCGTTAAAATGCGCCCAGGCTGAGACTCGAAGCCAGAAACATTTGATACAACTAACAATGCTTTTCCAATTGAACTAACTGGAAGACATCGTACCAAAAACAATTCACTCAGACGACCATTTGGTAATGACATCGGGTCTTCTTGACAGAATTAGAGATCCTTTATCTGCGGTTTATTCTATCGAACTGTTTTAAATATCAGATCAAGTGTCATTATCAAATGGTTGTGTGAGGTAATTGTGTTCGATGGGATGTCGCCCAGATAGCTCAATTGGAAGAGCATAGGCAATTGAAGCCAGATTTTCTAGGTCCGACTCCCAGCCTGGACACATGTTCACTCATTTGGGAAAATTACTACCCATAGCATTTAATACTTACATTTTTAATTATTAAATATGCACGGATATTCCAGTTACATATAAAGCAAAATAATGTTACGGAAAACAAAATTGCCGAAAATGTTTTAGCAACAATCACAATACTTAATTTTACAGTTTCGCAACAGCACAATCCACAAATATTGCCTCAGGGATATATTTTCAGCAAAAATAATCCGAAATGAGATTAATGATTCAATTAGAACTTGTTTAGATCAATTAGCGCATTTTGAAAAAAAAAAAACATTCCAGTTAAAAAAAAAAAATACTTGTTGGATTAACCAAATAATCAATAAAGGAAAAAAATATTTTGAATAATATGTAGGAAATGAAACTTCAAGGAGAAAGTATAACTTTGGTCAGATTTGAATTTTATGAATATTATACTGGTTAAATTATATTTGACAAGTTCTAATAAGTTGATCCTGTGTTTCAATTCTGACGTTATGTCAGGAAGTACCATTTTGCAAGCAAATAATTTATTTGTTTGATATTTATTTAATAGTTATTTTTTTGTCTACACTCTAAAAACGGCATTTTCAAAACTAAGCAAAAAATACTCAAATCTGAGTATGTCGCATAGTCAAAATGGCTCCGAATCAAAATTATGCAAGTTTGAAGCATGTATATACTCATTTCTGAAAACATGCACACACTCAAGAATAAAACATCATGTGCTCATTTTTAAGTATTTCTATGTTTCAAAAATGAGTATGAACTGATTCTAATCATTTTTGAGTATGTCCGTGTTTTAAAAAGGAGTATGAAGTGATTCTAATCATTTTTGAGTATGTCCGTGTTTCAAAAATTAGTATGAACTGATCTCTATGTGCTGAGTTTTGAGTATGTCCATGTTTCAATATTCTGAGTATTTCTGGTATTTTAGAATTGAAAGCATTGTGTCGACATATCACTACATAGTATAAAACAAAGTCGCTTTTTCTGTCCCTATATCCCTATGTACGCTTAAATCTTTAAAACTACGCAACGGATTTTGATGCGTTTTTTTTTAATAGATAGAGTGATTCAAGAGGAAGGTTTATATGTATAATAACCATATGTTTTGCTTTGTAATTTCAGATAAATCACTACATAGTATAAAACAAAGTCGCTTTTTCTGTCACTATATCCCTATGTACGCTTAAATCTTTAAAACTACGCAACGGATTTTGATGCGGTTTTTTTTAATAGATAGAGTGATTCAAGAGGGAGGTTTATATGTAAAACACGACGTTCTACGTAGATTAGTTATTGAATTATGATAGAAAGTTTTGTTATTTTGGCCGAAAAGGTTACCATTGCTATTTTTTTGGCGATCATTATTGTTGCAGAAAGAAATGAAAAGGCTATACATCTCCAAAAATAAAAGAAAAACTGTGTTAAATTAATTAAAAAAAAAGAAAAAGAAAGAAAAAAGAGTTTTGATGAGAGAATATTATAAAACGAAAATATTTAATTTAAACATGATTGGGAATGTTCGCAATGCTTAAAAAATTATTCAAGGGGCAATATTGCTATCGAAACAATATTTCGCGATTTATCTTTTGTTTTTGGCGATTTTGATTTTACTTTTGATCCTAAACAATTTGATTTTAAGCCAAAAGGTGTCTTTTTTTTTTTTTTTTTTTTTTTTTTTTTTTTTTTTTTTTTTGATGCAGAAAGAATTGAAATGGCTATACAGCTGGAAAAATAAAAGAAAAAGCTGTTATTAATTTTATTTAAAAAAAAAGAAAGGAATTATAGGGGGAAATTCGAAAATCAGGTGATATTTTTTTTATCAAATATTAGCTTTTTCAGTATTTGATTCGGATTATGAAAGATTAGCCTTCTGAAAAAGTTCTACTGGACGGATTTTGATGATAATTGTATTGTTAGTCAGATGCTATTTCAGGAATGGTTTTAATGTACTACATATTGTTCTACGCTGCTTAGTCAAACAGTTGTGTGATTAGCTTTTTCAGTATTTGATTCGGATTATGAAAGATTAGCCTTCTGAAAAAGTTCTACTGGACGGATTTTGATGATAATTGTATTGTTAGTCAGATGCTATTTCAGGAATGGTTTTAATGTACTACATATTGTTCTACGCTGCTTAGTCAAACAGTTGTGTGATTAGCTTTTTCAGTATTTGATTCGGATTATGAAAGATTAGCCTTCTGAAAAAGTTCTACTGGACGGATTTTGATGAGAATTGTATTGTTAGTCAGATGCTATTTCAGGAATGGTTTTAATGTACTACATATTGTTCTACGCTGCTTAGTCAAACAGTTGTGTGAAGGTTATACAGTCAGGAGAACCCGATTCCGAAAGATTAGCCTTTTTGAAAGTTTTTACTGGGCGTATTTTTTGCGACTTGCATTGTTAAGTAGATAATTTGTAAGGATGGTTTTAGTATATTTTATATTGTTCTGTTTTAGAATTACGTGGAAAAGTTCTATAATAAGATGAACCCGATTATAAAAGATTAGCCTTTATAAAAACTTCTACTGAATGGATTTTGTTAATTAGTTTGCATTGTTAGTTCGATAATTTTTAGTGATGGTTTTAGTATATTGCATATAGTTTTATCATTCTTTAGCAAACCTTAACTGTAAATGACCAAATAAAAGAGTTGTTCCTTAACAGCTAAAATTTTGACTGCACATTAGAAAATATAATAGCGCAATCACGTCATTTTTCAGTAATGTGGAAGGATATTCCAGGTAAATATACAGATTGCTTGCAAATACAAGGTCAAATTAAACGATATATTTTGTTTGATTCAAGGTTCATTTGTAGAAACTGACCAGCGCAGCGGGCGTAGCTTGCTAGTTTGAAATAAAACGTTTCATAATTAAATGTAAACATCGATTTACTCATATTTGAAAGTGTCATTTTTCTCAATGCATATATTGTATTAAATTTTTAACAATATAAGGATGAAAACAGATCTTTGAGTTGTGTTTCTGCATGAGACATGGATAAAGTATCTTTACATTCTGCATGTACATTTCTAATATTATTTGATGCAATTTTCTATCAAAAGTATAATAGTCATAAGCTATGAACTGCTATCATTATTATTATATTCTATTAAGAAGTTATCAATTTGCAAAGAATTGAATTTCATTAATTTTATATTGGTGGTGTTAGATTATATTTGCCGAACTCTAACAAGACAGATTAAATTTGAAATGTTCATAACTTGTTCCTGCGTTTTATTACTTACATTATATCAGGAAGTTGTACAATAATGCAATAAAAGAATTCATATCTTTGATATTTATAAAATAGAGGAATATTTTTATGCATATTCTATTAAAATTATTTTTATGCATATTGTATTAAAGCTACTTTTTATGCATATTGTATTAAAGCTACTTTTTATGCATATTGTATTAAAGCTACTTTTTATGCATATTGTATTAAAGCTACTTTTTATGCATATTGTATTAAAGCTACTTTTTATGCATATTGTATTATCTACAACTTATATTAAAATCTTAAACAATATAAGGAAGAAAACAGATCTTTGAGACGCGTTTCTGCATGAGATATGGAGAAAGCAATTTTAAAAAAATTACATATTTACATTCTGCATATACATTTCTAATATTTTTTGATGAGATTTTATAACAAAATGTACAATATTACTTTTTATAAATGAGTTTAATTAATTTTCATTTACTATTTTCTTATTCAATTTAATCATATTTAAATACGCTCATCTTTAAAATCATAGCAGAAATAGTATCTGAACATATGACATAAGTAATTGTATAATAATTTGTTAATTTGCTGGTATAATGTATTTTTTTATAATATTACTTATCAGTAAATTTTAAAAACAAATAGATTTTTTTTATTTATTTTTTTAAAACATATGTTTTTACCGCTTAGAATTTAATTGTTTCATATTAGAAATCTTGAAAGTCTTGAATAATGAAATAAATCGTAGCTAGACATATACAATATTAGTTTTGCACAAATATTGAACATTCTTCATATTTATGGTTTTTCACTTCAAAATAATTTAAATTTTACCTGAAAAGAGATACATATCAGAAGTTGTAATGTTGAAATATTAATAAACTAATTGTACATATCTACTGCTTTGTTTAATATAATAAGCTTCTTTAAAATAACACACACGTAAAGCAAATAACAGAAATATTCATTCATACAAAAGGATGATAAAACTTATTTGCGTTTATTTTACTAGAGTTTGTAAATGTTTCAAATGTTATAATAGCGTAAAATAATTGACAAAGGAAAAATGTAGACAAAATTTAAACAACAATGTTTTATTATTTTATCATTTTTTATGTCTCTTTTATATACTGTTATTCACACATTATTCTAAAAAAGCAGACTGAAGTTATATTTTCTTTTATCCCTTTCGACGTAAGTATATTTTCATTGACAGTCGCGTTCTTGTATTTTTTATCTATATTTAATTAAACATCCAGTCGTTTTCTTTGTGATTAATGATAAAACATCATCATCAATTACTGACTTAAATAGATCAAAGTCGTTTGGTTTGATTACATAGAAACAAATTGAATGGGAAAGTAAATCTTTGTTTTGATTAATTTCGTGAGCTCAGGTACCTCTGAGATTTCATATTGTTGATGAAATTTCCGAGGATTTTTCTTTAGATATTACGTTAGATAGCAATTTTAAGTGAATGATAGCTCTGTCCCCGTAGACAACTGCTTTAAATTATCATAAATCATTTTCGTTCAGCAATTTTCTGTTCAGACCTATATTTTTAGCGTGCAGTTAATAAAATGTTCTAAGGTGATTGAACATATTGTTTTGCATACACAGTTTGTTATACCGCTTTTTGAGAATATCATTTTTCTTAAATAATATTACAGAAGCTACTAGCATTTCCTAATCTCAATATTCAGTACTTTGAAGACTTGAATAGACGACATAAATTACTGCCTTAAATAAATCAAAGTCGTTTGGTTTGATTACATAGAAATAAATTGAATGGGAAAGTAAATCTTTGTTTTGATTAATTTCGTGAGCTCAGGTACCTCTGAGATTTCATATTGTTGATGAAATTTCCGAGGATTTTGCTTTGGATATTACGTTAGATAGCAATTTTAAGTGAATGATAGCTCTGTCCCCGTAGACAACTGCTTTAAATTATCATAAATCATTTTCGTTCAGCAATTTTCTGTTCAGACCTATATTTTTAGCGTGCAGTTAATAAAATGTTCTAAGGTGATTGAACATATTGTTTTGCATACACAGTTTGTTATACCGCTTTTTGAGAATATCATTTTTCTTAAATAATATTACAGAAGCTACTAGCATTTCCTAATCTCAATATTCAGTACTTTGAAGACTTGAATAGACGACATCAATTACTGCCTTAAATAAATCAAAGTCGTTTGGTTTGATTACATAGAAATAAATTGAATGGGAAAGTAAATCTTTGTTTTGATTAATTTCGTGAGCTCAGGTACCTCTGAGATTTCATATTGTTGATGAAATTTCCGAGGATTTTGCTTTGGATATTACGTTAGATAGCAATTTTAAGTGAATGATAGCTCTGTCCCCGTAGACAACTGCTTTAAATTATCATAAATCATTTTCGTTCAGCAATTTTCTGTTCAGACCTATATTTTTAGCGTGCAGTTAATAAAATGTTCTAAGGTGATTGAACATATTGTTTTGCATACACAGTTTGTTATACCGCTTTTTGAGAATATCATTTTTCTTAAATAATATTACAGAAGCTACTAGCATTTCCTAATCTCAATATTCAGTACTTTGAAGACTTGAATAGACGACATCAATTACTGCCTTAAATAAATCAAAGTCGTTTGGTTTGATTACATAGAAATAAATTGAATGGGAAAGTAAATCTTTGTTTTGATTAATTTCGTGAGCTCAGGTTCCTCTAAGATTTCATATTGTTGATGAAATTTCCGAGGATTTTGCTTTGGATATTACGTTAGATAGCAATTTTAAGTGAATGATAGCTATGCCCCCCCCTAGACGACTGCTTTAAATTATCATAAATCAGTTTCGTTCAGCAATTTCTGTTTAGATATATATTTTAGCGTGCGGTTAATAAAATGTTTTAAAGTGATTGAACATATTGTTTTGCATACACAGTTTGTTATACCACTTTTTGAGAATATATTTTTTCGTACTACCTAAATATTATTTTCTTTTTAAATAATATTACAGAAGCTCCATATAGCATTTCCTAATCTCAGTATTCAGTACTTTGAAGACATTGAATAGACGGGTCTTAACATTATAATTAGTTTGAAATAGTTTATAATAAATAGCAATAGAAATAGTTGTTAATTAGAAATAGATAGGCTTGCATTATAAAAATATCATTTTCTTTCTACCTCTATATATTCTGTATTAAAGCATATAAATGCTACGTCTGATTATATCATTTATAAATAGTTATTAATTAGAAATAGATAGGCTTGCATTATAAAAATATCATTTTCTTTCTACCTCTATATATTCTGTATTAAAGCATATAAATGCTACGTCTGATTATATCATTTATAATATAAGAACACGCATTATTTCAGACAGTTTAACACACTAAACCAACATGAGTAAAAAATTGACATGTGCCAGGACTCGAAGCTGGGACCTTCAGCATTTCTCTGAATCGCCTGAATTTTGCCAACGTAATCGATATCCTAGCTTGGCAACTTCTAAAATTTATACATGTTGGAAACAGTCATTGACGATCACGTTACACTGAAGGCTCAAGGTTAAAGTCTTGGCCCAGGTAAATTTTCCATTCATGTTGGTTTGGTGTACTTAATTATCTGAAATAATGTGTATTCTTATATTGAAAATAAAGTAATCAGACGTATGCTTTAATATATATGCTTTAATATATAATTATTTGCTTTAAATATGCTTTAATATATAATATTTATATGCTTTAATATATAATTAATTACAGACAGATGAATAATTATTAATTAATCGCCGATACTGTCATCTGGAGCTGGCCAATGACTTTTTCCAACATGTATAAATGTGAGAAGTTGCTTGTCTAAGATATCGATCATGGTGGCTCAGTGGCAGAGCAACAACACGTTACACTACGCTCCCAGGTTCAAGTACTGGCCCAGGGGAATTTTTCGCTCGTGTTGATTTAGTGTATTTAATTGTCTGAATTAATGTGTCTTCTTATATTCTATATATTCTTTTATATTTTCAAGCCAAACTCAATAAACTTACATAGCTCTCTCATTCCATGTAAATAATGCCATGTATATTTAATTTAATCTTGCTTAAATACACTCTATTTCAGTTTCTATATAGAATAAATAATACAGTATGATACATTTAACCTTACATACGTATTCATAGCTATTCATACTTGTATCTATTGTCTTTTTTATATACAAGATGATCCTTCTAATCAGTGACCGATAGCTAATTCTTAAACCGTTAGTTTTAGAGCTATAGTTCCAGGTGAACAAATGATTCAATTGTTTTTCTTTATCATAGGAAAATCTATTTACGTTAGAATATATATATATATTTTAATTATACCATTTTACATAAGTATTTATCTTGCATATGAGCAATTCGTATAAAAATTTATATCATATAAATTTTTACCTGGGCAATATAAAGTATATTTAGTAAAAGAAAATCCTTGCTCAAATAAATAAAAAAGTTAAAAGTAAAACAGTGCCAAGAACAAAACTTACCGAACTACGATACTTTGAATTTTATTATTTCTTGAAATTTTATGGCATTAAAAAAGGGAAAAAAACGTTCTTAGTGACACTGAATTAAACATAACTGTGGGATAACACTATTAACAATAATTTCTAATTACAGTTGCACCAGCTGTTCGGTGTTTTATACGTATTGAATTTAGCTTTTAAATCTTTACGGTGAGATCTTCCGTGATAGGGTTTACTACAGTTACGGCAATATGGACGGAAGCAGCCGCTGGTTCAGCGAGTGGTAGTGGTCGGGAATTGATAATTTCATTATAGATCCGTGACGGATTTTTCTTCAGCTGTCAGTCAGGTAGAAAGAAACCTTCAAACCACTTCCCCTTATCTATGGAACTTATTAGATACTGAAATATTTTGATAAAAATACAATCCACTGCCTAGTACATTTCATGAAACTTTCAGTGGCTTCTCAACTGTACCTTCCTTTTATCATCATCTAAAACCTTTTTAAGAACAGTCATGTATCCAAAATGTTGCTGGAAATATAGAAAAAGTGCAAGACTGTCATTGCCATTTCAATACAGGATGTAGGATGTCAAAATAGTTAATATTCAATTTTTTTTTCAGATTAATCATTTTGTAAATTTGATTTCTTTATTTATGTAGAACATTAACATGTTCACGTTAAAATAATTACAAATGTATCACAAAATTCAAAGAGCAGAGTTTCGTGTGACTCTTTTAATAGATTTTCTATCATTGAAAAAAGTGCGCTGTATTACCACGAAGTGGTAATGGCCATTTTGATTTTTTTTGTTCTTCAAATATATTTCGTGATGTTTCAGAGATAAAAAAATAAACGTTTTCATGTACTACATTGGTACATTCTACCGCGACATTTATTGATGAACCATAACGTTATAGCAACATTGAGTATTGGATAAAGTTTATTCAATTCCGGGAAATATTTAAATAAATTTCCTATATTTTTGTATAGGTAACATAAGTGTTTCGATTACTTTCAATTTCGTTGCATTGAAAGTATTCAGCACAAAGGTACACAATTGATATGTCACAATACTATGATTGAGGAAAATCTGTTCCCTTTCTATTCTGATTCTTCCGCAGTTTCTTATTATTCAGCTTCTATTGTTTATACAGTGAATATGCACGTCTATTGTAACGATACACATTGTTTTACAATTTGTCATGTTTATATTGCCTATTTAGTCTGATAAAATTAATGTATACAGTTTATATGTATATTGATATAATTAAATTTATTATTTAGTCAATTAAATGTTCTTTCCTATCATTTTGTATCCCGATAATTGTAAAAATAAAAATTATCGTGTGAAATCGCATGTGTGCATTGTGTACCATAGTGCGTTAAATTCTGGAATATACACTAGGGGAAAGTAAGATAAAACCGGGTGCCTAGGGGTTTTCGCTTGCTTGACACAAGTCTAGAATTATGGAAAAATCGTAACACCCCGCAAAAGTGTTTGGGAACATCTGGGCTATAAATAAACCACATCTGTTAACCAAAAATTCCTCTCTGCTTGGAAAAAACAGTTTTCTGGGACCATTTGAAACAGCTCCGAATTTTGCTGGTCGGGTCAAACCGAATATTAAACATAAATTATTATTTTTTTCAATTTCAGTAACAAAAAGTTTTACTGTAATAAAATTTGATTAAAAGTTTAAATCATATATATTTTAAATCAGTAACTTTTTTTTACGTTTTCAAGCAATTTTTAATATTGTCATGTAATGGTTTTCTCAGCTTTTACTTCTTGTAACAGCTGTACTCCTCATGAGTCCACTCGTTGTTGGCTGAATATTGTATCCATCATTCACCACATGTTGAGTGAAGAAAGAATTCGTTGCAGAATCCAATACAAAAGCATGGGTTTTACCTCAACAACCAAAAATCAACATGATCGTTCTCCTGAATAAATTTTGATTAAAATTTTAAAACATATATACATTTTGTAAAGTCAGTAACTTTATTTAATGTTGTCATGCAATGGTTTTCTCAGCTTTTACTTCTTTTAACAGCTGTACTTCTCATGAGTCCACTCGTTGCAGGCTGAATGTTGTATCTATCATTCACTACATGTTAAGTGAAGAAACAATTCACTTCAGAATTAATTGCAAAACCGTGGGTACTCAGTTTTGCCCCAACAACCCAAAATGAACCTGATCGTTCTCCTGGATAGCTGAACGTACTGACGAACGTACGACTTGGCATCAAAATATCGTGTGAAAGCTATAGAAAACTGTAGTATACTTACATAAATAGATCCGGCAGGGTAGATTTATTTAAAAAGCAGAAAAGTAGGCGAACAATTAAAACTTTTGAGGGATTTTTTTACCAATAGCACTGCACGGATACAGAGAATAACTTACTGCAAAATGAGATGGCACACTGCTAGAGGTTAAGACAAGTGCCGTCCACAGAGCAGCACCAATTAGCGAGAAAACAGAGTACTCGGTACGAACCTCTTACACGTTTTTACTGTTCTCTCCCGTACATGTAATTCCTTCTGGCAAATGAAAAAAAAAATACTTGCAGAATATTTGCTTTTGGAGCAAAAATTTCTATTTCCAATATGCGAAAAAAATTTGTTAGTATACAGTTTTGTAAATTATATTACTTTGAAATAAAGTTTTGATATATCTTGAAAAAAAAAATTATAAAATGAATTCATCCTTTTGCATTTAGGGCAATATTAACAAATTTTAATAATTAATTTTTTTTCTATTATTCTTTGTTAGAGATCAGTAAATCACAGAAGGAATTAAAAAATAATAAAAATAACTATGGTGAATTATATGTACTTGTATAAGAAGTAAGTCTTTAAAAATATATATTAGTTAATTAACATTTTTAACATTTAAGAAACATATACAAAAAAAGTCTGTTGGGCATATAAATGTCACATATTCTTTGTCGTATTGCTAAATGTTGCATATTGTTTCCAGTAATTGAATTAGCGTGCTGTGAAATCCCATTAAGAGAATAATAAAATGGAGTGTAATTATTTAAAGTGAAATTGAATTTAGCTACTTCCACATTCGTGTATTGAAATAATACGTTTTCAATTATTCTTTTTAATTAAATTTATGGCTTTGTACATTCGGAAATGATTTTTAATTGTTAAGAATTTCAGAAAAATAGTTTGAGGTAGCTAATGAACATAAATACATTTCAAGCAAAAAAGTTTTTTATTTATTTTTTTTTCTTACAGAGTAATTTAAATTTTTGTTACGAAATTGAGGGAAGTATATTTAAATGAAATAATTCTATTAGATTTTAGTTTTCTTAACAAACTAATAGCAGTGCCATATAATTAAAAGATGAATTTTTTATATTTTAGTATAAAATCTGTTTATTTCATCTGTCTAAAATTTAAAAAAATCAAATAACAACAAACTGTCATTGGATATCATGGTAAGGAATATATATTTTAGTAAACGAATTGACCACTGGGCACCTTATATACTATGAGGATTGTCTGAGTTTATTATGACATAGAAGAACATATTTTCCAAAATTTTTCTAGAGTTTTGTCTATTATTTTTATTTTTAATCATATTAATATATTAAGTATTAAACATTAATCTACATTTACAAGACAAATTAGTTATGTCTTTGTATCAATATTACCTAACTGATATCAATTTATTGTTTTCCTCATATCATAATATGATTTGATATTAAAATAGAAAAAAAAACCTTGAAACAACAACAAAAAAAAAGATCTATGCCTTACAAAACAACGGCGACTATCTTCATCAGGCGCAAAACCTGCATTCAAAACGTGCTACCATTTTGAAAGCAGACGTATGACTGATAAGGATATGGAAGAGAAAGGGACAGGTAGAATTAAACTGCTAACAGTAAACTAGGATACCTCCCAGTGCCCAAGTTGTTCATCAATATCCTGAAATCCAGGATCATCTCGAAATGGCAAGAGTACTGGAAACTTACTGAAAATTCCAGGCGCACGTTTGACCTAATCCAAACGGTCTCACTCAACATGTATCACCTCAGACAGTACACTATGAGCTGCCTAACAGGCCACGGCCCCTTCAAATCATAACTCCACGAATTTGGATCTGCAGGATATAATAGATATGAGTGCGGTGAAGTGGGATATTCCACCCATGCCTAACATCAATGTGCATTCACTGCACACTGGCACATCAAATGCCCAGCTAATCCCACTAAATATTGCTACAAAATATTCTACCAAGGCCGACACCTCTAAACAAACTCAAACACATTCACAAGCACCTATCGCACATCTCCAACTTGACAAGCTAGTTAGTACCCAAAACAGCTCCCGTTTCCTCGCTTGGCATCGTCACTTGTCACGAGTACAGTTTCCTAGGCATGCAATAGCACCCCTTTTCACGAGAGAGCATGTCTCTGGCGCGCAACTCTCTAGCTCACTTGTTGTCTGATAACAAGATGCTATCATCCTAAAGTCAATTTCAACAACTTTCGCACCCCGCTGCTCCGTGTCGCGAGGGTGATATGTTCTTCGGCAGCGAAGATTTGTTCTGTAAATGTCGGTCAATTCTGGCTATAGCATTTTTCACCCATACTCCTGTCGTGCTTACCGGCAGGTTCAAATCTGGCTGTATTATTATAAAACCTTAATAAAGGTATCAAGGAGGATATCTATGCTCTACAGACTAGCTATCCTCGTCTGAGCAATCCTTCTTAGGCTATGAATAACAGGAAATTAGGTGGCATCAACTAATCAGACTGTGAGCAACAAACAATAAGAAAATGTCTTCACAAAACAGAAGGAGAGGTATAAGAAATTATATGAAAAGACAGAGGACATAATATATAAAATATGTAATGAAATAAATAAGAAAAAAAATAATAATGAAGTTCATTAGTTCAAATGAACAAATTTTTCCGAGGAGCGGAGTGCATAATGGAATCAGATATTTCATTGACAATAATATCATGATTAAAACAGATAATTATATTTTCAAGAAAGTCTAAATCAGAAGCAATAACATTAAAGATAATTTTAAAATTTTAAAATCTAAAACGATTCCCTAAATTCCAAAAATTTCTTTCAGTTTGACTTTTTTATCTATCTATCTATGTATCTATGTAATAACATTGAAAGAAAAATCCTTACGTTTATCATAAATATTGAATGTTACAGTATGATTACTAAGAATAGAGATATTGATGTCCATAAAATTAATAGTAGAATTATTTAAATAAGTAGTACTAAGTTCAAGATTGGAAAGAGATGCTACAGGTAGAGAAATAGGATGATTATCATTAAGGGAAAACATAATTATATCTATAGAGCTAAATATTACAATTATTATATGTTATTTCGTAGAAATGAAGATATAAATCTGAAAGCATACTGAAACTAGCTGATCCCAGTGAAATCTCTTGAGTCTGAATAAAAATAGTAGCATTATTTTGGTATATATATATATTTACACTATATCAACATTCGTCACCGGACACTTTTAATTTTATACATTTTATCTAATATTTAAAGATATACGTGTCGGATTCTTCTGAAATTCCAGGATTATAAAGAATATGTTTGACCTCATATTTATCAACGAACAGGTGGGCAATGAGGGGGACAACAAAAAATTGAAGAACAACAATAATATTTGGAAACACAGCACACGAAAGTCTGGATATTGTACAATATGTGTATATATTTCTGTAAGAATAGCACGTATATTATCGGGGATATAGCGATTTTTTTAAAAAGTTCACAAGAATCTTACATGTTTTTTGTTTATATCCTGCAGGATTTTCAACAAAATTCAACGCCAGTTTTAGAAAACTTTCCAAAATGTCGTAGAAATATTATAGTGTAATTGGAATATAAATATATTAAACATTTGATGGAACATGAAAAGTAATAAATACGTTTTATATGCGCGAATGATAACAAATATTTTTTTTTTTTATGATTTAATAGTCAACTCGTATAAAAAACTAGTCAAATATAGTGAAAATTCAGAACGATATCAGCGATACATTGATTTTTATTCGCTCTCAAAACGTAGCTGAATGATAAGGGATTTTTCACAAATTGTCATTTTTTGTTCATACTATTTTTCAATTTATAATGATATTTTAGTTCTCTATGGAAAACTACCCTCACGAGTCTATTCGAACAAAAAAAAGAATTAACAACATCAAAGAATCTGTTCCAAAACGATTATAGCCTGGTACAATAAAGTTTTCAAGGAGAACTGAAGTATCAATAAAAAATGAAAAATACGTACACTGTTAAAAATAAATACTCAAATTCACGGTAAAACTACTGGCAGCAAAGTTGCCGGACTTTTTCCGTTTCGTTAGTAGATTTTCCGTTTTGAAAGATAAAAGGACAAACTCCGTTTACAGAAGCGGTAAATTTCCGTTAACGCTCTCAGAAATCACGGAAATATTCCTGGCTGAACTGGCAGGAAAGGACATTATCCGTTGTGAAAAACTCTGTTTAAAAAAAAAATACATCTCTATATGTGCTGCCATCTGCCGACCATTGGCGGAAGTATTTAATATCTAATATACTTCAAGAACATTTCCAGCCGGACACCGGATTTGAACCGGGGATGACAATGCCTCGAATCAAGTGCCTTGCCCATTCGACCAGTGGGCGCTTGTTGGAGTAGCAGTTTAAAAGGATAATATGACGTTTCTCAAAATGGCGGCTTAGAACTTGAACAATTTGGGGTTTAGAAGCTTGGTAATTTTGAAGTTAATTGCGGGGAGATTTCGTTATGAGATGATGGTTAAAATTGTAATATTAATAGAGGATAAAAATATGAATTATATATATCCTTAATTTGATTGTTAGATGTAAAATATGAATATTATATTTTGAAATAAATTCGATAATTTTTTTTTTTTTTTTTTTTTTGCTTTTTTGAGAAAATCTATTTTTTTTTCACCTATTATATATTTTTTATATGTGTTCGCTTAGAATATATTTTTAGTGAGAGTGCTTTTTATTACTTTAAAAAATAAATTTCGAATAATTTTAAAGGATTGAAAAAATTGTTATTTTTATTACTTTTTAATTTGAAAGCATTATTTTTTAATTCGATAGCATTATTTTTGTTTGCTGCTTTTTTGAGTAAAATCCATTTTTTTTTCACTTAATTTAACTATTATATATATATTTTAATCTGTTTGTTTAGAATATATTTTAATTGCAAGTATTTTCTTATAGCTTTAAAAAATAATTAATAATAAGAAGCAAACAATTTTAAAAGGATACGAAAATTGTTAAATTTTTTAATTCGAAAGCACTATTTTGTTGTTGTTGTTGTTTTAAATAAACTCGAAATTTTAATTTATTGCATTTTTAGTTTTTATGTGCAGCAACATGTCAGTTTTTAACATTGAAAATAAACATGCAGCTAATAACGGAATATCTCCGTTGGCCCCTTTCCTCTCCGTCCGTTCTGTTGTTTTAAGGAAATATGAGGAATTTTTCTGTTTTTTAACGGAAAATACCCTTTTATCGCGTAAAGGGACTTTTTCTGTGAAATTCAGGAAAAAAATACCCGTGAATTTCAGATTATTTTTAACAGTGTAGTATAAAAATTAAACATGATCATTTGTGGAAAGTTCCTTATCATTCAGCCATTTATAGAGAGCAATTAAAAACCAGCTCACTCTTGCAGATATCATTCTGAATTTTCACGATATTTGACTTACTTTTTTGTATGAGTTGCTCTATAGAGTTGAATATAAAGTAATGTGAAAAACTCTTTGTTATCGTTAACGCATGTGCAAAAAATTTTTTTTTTCACACAACTGCTCATATTTCATCAGATGTTTAATATATTTATATTCCAAATACACTATAATTTTTCTGCTATATTTTGTCAAATTTTCTGAAACTGATGTTAAATTTGGTTGAAAACCCTGCATGATATAAACAAAAAAACATGCAAGAATTTTTTGAACTTAAATAAAATCGCTAAATCTCCATGAAGAAGCGTGCTATTCTTACACAAATAAGTACACGTATTGCACAATATCCACATAACCGTGTGCTGTAGCTATAAATGATTTCGTGCGCTTTATTTTAAAGAGTGATCCCTATTTTATTCTTTTCTCGATTTCTTTTGCCCCCCCCCCCCACCTCCTTAATTGACCTCATGATCAAATCGCCGTTGATAAATATGTAGCCAAACATATTCTTTATAATCCTGAAGCTTCAAAAGAATCCGTCAAACCTATTCTTAAATAATCGACAAAATGTCTAAAATTGAAGGTGCCCGATGACGAGTGGCCTTATAGTTTATATATATGCAGTAAAACCTCCAAAGTTGACCACCTCTCTATGTTGACCGAAATTTATTAGTTTGAATGGTCACACCGCATTTTCAATGGAGATTTACCTCTCTATGTTAACCACCTCCATAAGTTGTATGTTGACCATTTTTAGTAGGTTTTACTCTCTGTAACTTGACCACTGATGTTTTCTTGAATTTGCTTTTTCCTCCGTTTTTTCTCCATCTGGTTTCTAGGAATTTCTTTATGAGTCATTCGGCTTATCTGAGCAACACTCGCCCCCCTTGTGGTGCTCCATTCATTGTTCACTTCTAGTATGATAAAATGAGAGGGAAATGCCAGAATTCCTGGAATCTGTTGAAAAATGTCAGGTGATTGGGGGATGTGCGTAGGTATGTAGCTATGCGCAGAATTTGAAAACAGCATGTATCGGTCACATGTGAAACACATTCCGTACTTTTTTTCTGGATGTCACGTCGAAACGGGACCGGTCGTTTTTTTGCGAATTTTCATTATAAATGGCACAAAGAAAAGCTCTAGAAGAACTTAAACTAAAGAAGAAAGTGGATCTTCTTAATTTCCTGAAAAGCAACAGCCAAAGAAAGACAGCGGAAAAATTTGGTGTGAGCAAGACAACTGTGAGCAACATTTTAAAACACAAGAACGAATATCTGGAAAGATAGTCTTCCGAAAACGGGGGACTCCAAAGAAAACGCATTAAAACGTGTATCGACGCTGTGAACGATGCAGGTTTCGTTGGTTTAAAGAGATGAGATCAATCAATGCAAGAATATCGGACCTATGCTTCAGGAAGTAGCAAAAAAATTTGCAAAAGAATTTGAAATAAAGGACTTCCAAGCGTCAGCAGGTTGGCTTGAAAAATTCAAACAACGATACGAGATTTCTCAAAAAGTTTTGTGTGTGGAATCGAATGAAGTTTCAGCCGAAGTGGTGGAGAAGTTTATTGAAAAATTCCCAGAGTTTACTAAAGGTTTTAAAGATGAGGACATCTTTAATGCTGATGGGTGCGGTCTCTTCTTTAAAGTAATGCCTGATAGAAGTCTAGTAATGAAAGGTGACACTTGCAAAAGAGGAAAACTTTCAAAACAGCGTTTTACTTTTCTTCTATGTGCTAGTATGACTGGAGAAATATTGAAGCCTACGGTGATCGGCAAATCCACAAAACCTCGTGCATTTAAAAATGTAAAACCTGAAGACCTTCCTGTTTTTTGGTGAGCGAATAGATCCGCTTGGATGACCAGTGACTTGTTCGAAGAGTGGGTTAGAGGAATAGGACGCAGAAATGAGGAAAAAGAAGAGGTCTATTCTACTTACCGTGGACAACTGCCCCAGTCACCCGAAAGTGAATAATCTCACAAATGTGAAGCTAAAGTTTTTGCCTCCAAACACATCTTCGAAAACCCAACCTTTAGATCAAGCCATTATTCAGTCCTTCAAAGTGCACTACCGAGCTCAACTTTTGGAATGGGTAATCATGAAAGCACAAATCTCTATTCCTTCTGCATTGGCATCATCAACAGCTGCATCAGTAAATGCTTTGAATGATGTTCATTGGATTAATTTTGCTTGGAATAAAATTACGCAAACCACTATTAAGAACTGCTTCAAAAAAGCTGGATTTGTTACAGCTACAACATCGGTACAAGAGGATGAGCTTTCCTCTATCTCCCTTGAGAGTTTTTAATGGAGTTGATTTTGAAGATTATGTTACCATGGACGACGAGTTAATAACATGTGTCGAACCAGACCTAGAGGCAACCTTCAAAGAGATACTCTCTGCAACTAAGTACAGCAAGGAATCTAAGGTACAAGAAATAGACGGTGAAGAGGATGATGATGAGAAGTACCCAACTCGATGTAAAGCGAAGACGATGTAAAGCGCATGATGGAGCAACTTAAAGATTTCGCTGCAGAAAAATGCCCAAGCATGCTTAATGGACTTGTAAACTGTTAAAGTGTTATTTGCAATTACCTAATGAATAAAAAGAGGACTCAAACAAAAATTGAATTATTCTTTCATAAAATTGTAAAAATGTGCTGTGACTTCAGTAAAAATAAAAATAAGTAAGTGCTAATATTCTTCTCATTTTGCTTTAAAAAATACTAAAAATGTTTACTAAATTTTTTCTAATATTGTACTAAATAGTTTCTAAAATTCCTTAAGTTGACCACCTCCGTATATTGACCACTTAGTTACAGTCCCTTGGGTGGTCAACTTATGGAGGTTCTACAGTATATATATATATATATATATAACGAGATATTTAAAGAATATCCAATTGTTGATTAAGAAGTATACAAAGCTTTTTATTTAGCAATTGGAAACAAGTATATTTGATTTTCTGAAAATGAAAATAATCTCTAAATCATCGAAATACTATAAAACTTCTTGATTTAGCTGAACAAAATAAATAAAACTAAAAAAAAAAACAAAGCTCGACATGATCCGAAATAAATAAATAAATATTTTAGAAAGTAAATAATAATTAAAAATCAGAAAACTATTATAATATCTATGAAAAATTATTAAAAGTAAGAGACTAAAATAACTGTAAACATAATAAAATATTATAAATTTATATTAAATTGCACGTTTCAAATTAGTACATTGTTACAAAATAGTATATTGAAATTTCTGTAATTGCATACTCATGAAATCATACCTTATTAACAGATGAATACATTACCAATGTTAATAATATTTGATTAAAAAAAATATTTTATTTCAATGTCATTTAATAAGAAAAATATACTTTTTTTTTCGTGTTATTATTATTACTTTTTGATATTTCACTTTAGACGCTTATAAATAATCCCCAAAAAATCCCGAAATTTAAATAAAAATTAATAAAAATATCAAAGTTATTATTTCAGAAAAAAAATGCATATAATAAACTCCCAAAGAAGTTGAATTTTTAATTAATAAAGAAAACACTCCTATTTTTAGATATTTTTCTTTGTAGTTTTTAAAATTTATGTCTGGTACTTACATTGGATCATATGATGACTTAGATATGATTTTATGGAATGAGATCAGATAAAAGTAAATGGGGCGGATCGATATACACAGTCAGCGTATTTACTCCAGGGATTTTCTTAGGGGATTAAGACTATCATTCTATCCAGGAGAGTTACGAAAATATTTTCCAATTGTTTTCGTTTCTATAGAAAATTTTCTACAGGAATCTTTATTAATCACCCTCTTTTGAAAGCACTTTATAAGAAATAACAAAAATAATATTATTGAATTTTTAATTACATTTATTTGAGACAATATCAGAAATAATATGAACACGAATCAAAATTAATTAGCTGTTATTTATTTTCAGAAAAGTAGCCTAAATATTTCTTTTTTTTCTGATTAAATATATTCATCTGAATATTAAAAGTGACCATTGATATTAGAGGTATGCAATTATAGATATGCTATTGGAACGCAAATCATTTCAAATAATTAAAGAAATGTAGTCTCAATAATTAATGGGGTTTAGAAGGTACTTTTCTGTCTGTTTGACATGAACTTTGGTATTAATATTAAAATACATATTGGCTATTACTTAATTTTATATTTCAGATTTATTTTGGGCATTGAAAATAATACATAGGGCTATTTTCGTCTGAATATTTAGAATGACATAGAATGAAATAGTAAACGTAGAAATTCGATCAACACAGTGAGCTAAAGCACTCCATGGATTGGCTAATTGGATTAAAAATACGCATTCTACGAAGTATATTTAATAAAAGTTTTCCCTGTATATTTCTCTGCTGTCAATATTTTGTAAAATAATATTTTATATAGTCAACATCGATATATTAATAATTATTAATAAATAATTAATAAATAATTATAAGATTTACTTAATAAGCTGTCTTTAATATTTTACTCACATTTAATGGAAAGTTTTTCGAATATGATAGTACAAATCGTGAAAAATGATAAGCCTTTCATTATTTAAAAATAAAAGATGTAAACATATAATTATTTTACCACTATATTTATAATCGCATATATGTGAATTCAAATTAATTTAAATAAATGTGATATACATGAAAAATAGTTAAAAAATGAAAGGTAAAATTGAAATAATTGTGAATTATAAAAAAAAAAAAAAAAAAAAAAAAAAAACTTGTTGAATATACATAAAAAAATAATTAGTTAATTATATTCTTATTAATTTTTTGTTCTAAAATATAATAATCCTACGCGTGACAAAATAATTTCCAATTACCGTGTGAAAATCCAGAAATTTAAATGAAAAACAGTAATTTTGATTTCCAAAACCTTTTTTAAAAATTGTATAATAACATGTCTGTGCGTGTGCATTACATACACGTGAACATAACACCGAAAGAACAGTAACATTTATGATAATAATAAGAAAACAATTATAATTGCATTGAGTATCCGTTAAACTCATCAAATATATTCTGAAGATTCCACTGGTCAGAAAAACAATTTTAATTTTATAGCAAATATCAACTACAACTTTATCGAATGTGTAATGAACTGCAAATATAACTACTTATTTCCAATAGTAAACTCTATGAGAAAAATAATGTAAAATATTATCTATATGAGCTGATATATATATATATATATATATGTTGATATAATGTTGATGTTATATGTTGATATGTTGATATGTTGATGATATAACTATATATGAAATTTTACGATAATTAATTGTTAAAGTTGGGAAATTAATTTCTTGAATTTTGATAAGTTATGGATAAATAAAACAATATTAAATATTTTACTTTTTTCAAAATGTCTCTTTTTATTGAGTCTAAAATATTCATGGAAAAAGTGTCGAATGGCTAGAACTTGTGTATATTATTTCTACACTTATTCTAAAAATATATGTTAATATATTCTATTTGTATGACTAATAAAATAAACACCTACGTACAAGAGCATTAATGACGCGGAGAACTAATTCATTTCCATTTTCACGCCTACAGAACATCTAATCTCTCTGTGTTTTATCGTGTGGAATTGTTTTGTTTTATGTGAGCCCTTTGAGCATTTATGGTAATGTGCCATTAACTTCTTTATATATATATATATATATATATATATATATATATATATATATATATTACTTAAAATAAATTCCATTTATAAAATTATTTTGTGCATACACTATTTTCATATAAATGATATTACTATAGTAAATATATTTCAGATTTATAAATATTTATATATTTTAAGTGACAATCTTTTCGATCTTCCTACATTTTTTTCTGTCTTTAAAATTTCAAAGCTATTTTTGTAAATTCAAAAATTTTATCACATTCATAATATTACTTTTAAAGCATATATTTCTGATAACGCATCATATTAAATCGACTCGTATGTAAGTCTTAGAAATATGTATTATAAATTAATGGAATATAATGATTCCTAATTTTGAATCCAATTTCATCAGTAGTGCATATTAAAATGTATTATCATTAAGTAAAACACATTAGTTGTTACCGTTTTCTTTGGAAACTGTTACAATAACTGTTAATCATTAATTAAAAAAAATTGTTGTATTCAGAAAGACCAGAAGAACAATAACGGTTAGTATAAAAATAAGATAAATTTGTAATAGCATTGAATATCCGTGAAACTCTTAAAAAATATTCTAAATATCTTGAAATTATTGTCCTATATCACAGATCTCCTTTGAAACGTCATTTTCAATGAAAATATCGATGTTTAATTTTTGCAATAATATTAAAATCCGATCTTTTATCTACCGACATCTGCTTTAATTGTGTTTGTATCTGAATTAGAACCCGAGTTACAGCCGTTTAAAGTTACTTCTATTACAGCTTGCCGAAGAATTTTACAACCTGAAATATCGTTCTGGAAACAGGAAGTAAGGTGGAATGTATGTTTACATTCTTCTGCTTCGAGATATAGCATTTAAATAGGATTATATGTTCAAGAAAATAATGGAGTATATAATTAAACCTTTAAAGAATAATAACTCTTTTTATAGCAAGAACCTCCTTTAAAAGTTATATTTTGCTTTCTCTCAAAATGTACACTGCAAAAAAAAAATTGCAGTAAAATTACGGGCAAAGGCCTGCAGCAGAAATTCCAGTCATACCCCGCAAAAAAAAAATCCATGCCCATCATTTTGTGCAGGCCGTAATTTTACGGGGCAAAGTATTATAGCATTATAATGCACAGCATATAATGTACTTTAAAATACAATAACACTTTGCTTACTGCTCCGTAGCACGTAGCACGTTACATACTCATCACAGAATCGCTGTTTTGGCGGGTTAAAATTTTCGAAACACGAGTAAAATGAAGGGTTACACCCTAGCGGAGGACAATGTAGTATGGGGTCGTACCGTATTTTTGCTAACATATGGACTAGAACTGTAAGAATATGTGGATTGCTCTGAATTTTCTAAGTATATAAGGGATAAGGCCGCTTATTTAGTGGATCAGACCGTTTTTCATCAAATAAGGATGTTGCCCGTGGAAAATGGAAGGACAAACGCTCATAAATTTACAGTTTTTTCTGAGAGTGTAGTCTTTCAGATTTTTACTGTACGCAAGACATCCTATATATAGGCAAAACATTATGCCTTGAATTTTTTTTTTGCTTTTTTTACAAATGTTTATTGAGGGAATAGACTATAATCATGTTGGTATATTAATTAGTTTTATATTTACACTGGTATAAGTTCAAAAATTCCAAGAAATGTCACGAATTTTTCATTACATTAGTACTTCCAGTGTCATAGCTTCTGTTATAGAGATGCTATTATAATGCGGCTAGTCTATGACCTAAATAAAGTTATCTTCTTTATTATGCAACTCACACAATGTGAACGCATTGATTTGATTTTGAGTTATCATGTTTTGCATAAATGTCAATTTTTCACAAAATATAAATTAATAAAAAGATTTTTATTCATAATAACAATATTTGCATTTTTCTAAACACTTAAATGCCTTATGTAGTGAAAAGTATATTCTTCGAAAAGGAATTTCTTTTACAATATTAGTTCCAGTTTTTATTAAAAAAAATCTTATAAAATATTTAATGAAAAGTTTATCTTACCTCTTTGCCTATTTTTCACTTTAAAAAAATATTTCTGTGTAATATCTAAAATTTTTACATATTTTTCAAAGTTTTAACTTAAATGCCATTAAAAAAATTGGTATAAACAGAAAATTTCAAAAATTTCAAAACATCACCTCCGAAGGTGTGCTGATACCTTAAAATAAATAGAGAAGTACAAGTTATTTAAAAATAAAACAACAAACCACTTGCAACGGAAATGATGTGACACAGATATATAGTATGAAATGTAATCTTCCCAACTCGTCGAAAATGTCCGGGCCATGATTCGAACCCCCCTTGGCTGAAGCTGCCAATGCTCTACCAACTGAACAATCCCGGACTAATATGACAAAACTAATTCACCCAGTTAAATTTAATGATCATTGCAGCTGGTCTGATATTTGAATCTGCACAACAGAATAAATCACAAGCAATCGGAGTTCCAATAAACGCTGGAAACTTGATTACACTAGATTAATTTTGACACAATTATTCAAATTTGTAAAGAAATCATATGAAATGTAATCTTCCCAACTGGGCGCAAAATCCGGACTAGGATTTGAACCCGGGATTCCTTGGCTGAAGCTGCCAACACTCTACCAACTGAGCAATCCCGGACGAATATGCCATATTCCTCTTTTTTTAATAAAAAATGTTGAATTTTTTTTTTAATGATCCAGCTATACTTAAAAAAATTTGGTAAATGGTAATTTACGTAAAATGTTAGTTTTAAATGTAAATATTTCAGATTATTTATTTTGTGTAAAATATTTACAGACTCTGTATTTAATTAGCTTTAAATGAATTCCAATTTAACATGTCGACGAATAAAGAAAGTTCTTAAAATATCTACACATATTAAAAAAAAAAAAAAAAAAAAAAAAAAAAAAAAAAAAAAAGTTATATTCATGTAATGCTTTGCTGCATTACAGAAATGTATAATATTTCTATTTTTAAATTTACGAGATTCTAATACGATTGACTGGTTTCAATATTAAAATTTATTTTCACAAAACTTTAGTTTTAAAATGAAATGAATATTCTTAAGGGTGTTAAAAATAAATTTGCAGCTTCCTAAAAAGTATTTGCATATTAAACTCAAAGAAAAGGATGTTTTCTATTTACACAGCTAATACGGCAATTTAATCCACTACTGAATTCCGAATTTTCTATTAAAAAAATCAATCTATAAATTATTTTTTTCCTTATTAACAAAAATAATTTTTAATTCCCGCATTTTTTAGAAAAACGAAGATCTTTTTCGTCATTTATTTTAGTATTTTCTTGCGCTTCGTGTTTATCCTCTCATTTCTACTTTTTAAATGAACTTTTGGCGTAGGAGCTTTGAACGCTTGCGCAGTTTTATCCCATTTCTCATTGGATACTTTCTATTTTAAGACGCCACCTGCTGAGCACGACTCTTCTAAAAGATCGCTTTTCTACTATCAAATAGGTTACAATGAAACCATCTTCTGAATCGGTCGAAAGGAGCATCAGTTGCCTAGAGACGCAATATCTTTAGAAACTGTTGCTTGTCGTCTTTTATTTTCAAAATTAAATTTTTAGAAAAGAAGATATTTTGTATATAAAAATAAAAATAATAAGATTTAAGTTATTAAAATTAGTTTAAAAATTTCAACTTTTTTCACAATGAAAAGTTTTAAACTTAATCACTAGTAAACAAACTTAATGACGCGTATAAAAATTGAAAAGTAAGAAAATGCAGTTTAGAGGAGGCAGAAATAAAATATTTTCCTGTGCAAAGAGGTAAGATAAACTTTTCATTAAATATTTTATAAGATTTTTTTTTTAATAAAAACTGGAACTAATATTGTAAAAGAAATTCCTTTTCGAAGAATATACTTTTCAGTACATAAGGCATTTAAGTGTTTAGAAAAATGCAAATATTGTTATTATGAATAAAAATATTTTTATTAATTTATATTTTAAAAAATATCATTATTTTATTTCAACAAAGCGATCTTATAATATATAATGGCAAATTTTATATGAATTATTCGAAACAGTAATTTTGTTTTTAAGCTCTTAATATTGATTTTATTCGTCATAAATAATATAATTTTCAATGTGAAAAAAATACTTTTTTATTTGAAAAAATTTAAAAAGAACTATTTAGTTTTTTTTTGTTACAAGAAACACGTCTTTTTATTACTTTTTTAATCTTTATGCACTTAATTTTCGTAAAATATCAGCTAAATTTGCTTATATCAAAAATCATAATAAGTGATGTGATAATTTGATTTGATAAAGAGGAATGTTAAATAAATTTTGAAATAGTTCATAAAAGTTAGTAACATATGTGAACAATTATACAGCTTTTACTTTCTTAAATAAAAGGGTTATTATTGAATAATCACCTTATACTGTTTAATCATAAGTTGTTTGATCATGTTGCCGGACATTCATGAATAATAATAATCATTTTACTTTTTTAAATAGATATCATTAGTTTAATAATGCTAGAGAGAGGTAAGTTCTGAGATTAATTCACTGACATGCAAAGCATCAGTCCTAAACTGATGCGTGGTGTACCTCTGGTGCTCATATTAAAATGTAATATATAATTAACAATTGAAGTAATGATTAAGTTTGGATGTTTTTAACTTATCTCGTGGATCTGTGATGTTATTACGCTAATGTTGAATTTCTGAGAGAACATTTTTGTATACAGTGGGTCATAAAATTTCATTGAACGTTTACAAAATTGAGAATTATCACATAATTAAAAAGCGTTGAATAAATTTATAATAATGTCTGCTCATATAATGAATAGATTAAATTTTCATTTTTATATGATGCACATTTTTGAAAGTAGAATGAGACTTCATAAAATGAATTACTACTTTATTTGCCTATATCACTGAATCACACATTTTTTTATATCTTTTTAAAAATATGCATGTATTTGAACTGGTAAATATGTACTACAGATTAAAAAAATAAATAATTGTCTGTATAATGTAAACTTGTACATTTTGACTTTAATGCGTACACATTACATTTATTATCTTTTATTTCAGATAATACGCAATGTGTGCTAAATTTCCTGTATTAAAAAATAATTTACGGGTTCTTAAAAATAATAATCTTTTAAAAAACCCTAAACACTATAACATTTTAACGTAATTATTTTTAACATTGAACTACTTGAGTTATTTAATTATTGAGTTTGATGTTTTGGAAAAAAAAACTTAATACGGAGATACATGTAAAATACAAAATCTTTTAGATGAAATTTGGAAAAGTATATCCGTCCTCACATTTTATTCCCATTAAAGAAAAGTTAATTCCCATAAATTAATCCATCCATTAAAATTCACATAGTATATCTTTTATTTACTGCAATTCAAAACGGAGATGAAAAAGTGTATAACGTAATTGTATTTAGATTTTAAGTTGAGAAATCTTACTACAAAATTTGAAATAAATTATGTATTTTTCATCTGTATAAGGCACATTATACACATAAAGTATATGTGTTAGATTTCAGATGAAATATAAAAGTAAAAAAAAAAAAAAACATTTACACACCACTAATTTTTAAAATATATTCATTTATTAAGTTTTAATGTCAATAGGCGTAAAGTTGCTGCAACTAGGAAGCCCCTTAACCGGCATCAACTGTTCCGGACTGTTGTCCGTTATTTACTGGAAGTTACTTGCGCAAAAAATAAAAATGGTCATAAAAATTTAACAGAAATCAATTTGCAAAAACTTTAAATATGCGAATCCAAAATATCATCTCATTCCATTAAGTAGTTGAGAGAAACTACTCACACTGAAGTTTGTTTTGAAACTATTAAAATTTAAATTAATATCAGAAATTCAAATTTTGATATATTTAAAATTCACAAACCTTTTGACCGAATGGCTTCTCGTTTGGTTTTCGGAGGTAACATTTACCGACAAATCAAAATTGTGGATTTATATTTCATATTTCAAAAGTTGTTAATTTTTTAGTATGAGATGGCTAAGAATTTTATTTCGTCGAAATTATAACAAGACATATTTACCAATCAAATGTTTTTTTTTTTTTTTTTTTTTTTTTTTAAACTTTCCCTGTGACAATCTGGCAATTAAATTTTGTGGCATGTTCTCTCTCTCTCTCTATTTTTTGTGGTGTGGGGGCGAGGGTACATATTTTAAATCTGATTATATTAATTGTATTATTATATTAATTGTATGATATACTTTTTATAAATTTGCTTTACATTTGTTGTCTCTTATTGTAATTATTTATAAAGACGTTTAATGTAGCGAAAATAATTTATTGAGTGATAATGGTATTACGATATAGAAGTAGCTGTATATTAAAAATATATAGAAGTCAATTCAGATTTTTTTATGATCATATCATGTTTAGCTCATCCCATTCATTAAGAATTAGGTATTGTCATGTCGGAAACATTAATTTAATAGATTTACGTTACACAATGTATTTAAACCATTTGCATCAAGAAAATTGCAGCGTGGATTTCATGAATTTATCTTTTATTGAGTAATTTCAAATTTATACCAGAAATTCTGAGTTGTTATTGTTTTTCTTTACGGGATGACTGACGTTTCGTGATTACATAAAATAAAAATTCTTCTTTTGGAATTTTATTGTTCCGGAGTACAAAAGAAATTTCTGAAATCCACGTACATATGCCCTAATAATGTAATTGCGTTAAAAAACATATTTTAATTTACTTATAAAGAAAAATTAAATACTTCATTTTATATCGTGGTTAAATGAGTTCTTTAACTTTGTTTGGAAAGCTATTTCTCTAAGTTATTTTGAACAAATTAAAAAAATCATTCACATGTTTAATTAACCGAGAAGAAAGTAATGAAAAATATTTTCTTTCTGTTGTAAATTATTTTCTGTGTTCTGGTTTGCTAATTAAGTATGTCATTTATTTTGAAAATTTATTAAGGATTTTATTATTAATGAGTAGATATTTTATGCATATATATTTTTTAAATGTTTCGCATGTTTCATTATTACTTTTATCTGTACCCTCATAAAAGTAAGCAAGCGTAGATGAGTCTCCTAGAAAACTAAATAAAGTCAGTCCAAAATTTCTCTTAGTGTCCAGCTTTAATATGTAATTAATAAGCGCAACTTCTTTATTTTTTCAGAGACATAGTTGGAGTAATAAGTTTAAAATTTCATCTTTGTTTAGAATTTAATTAATGAAAACAACATTTTTTGTGTCTTCTAATCATGTAAAAATACTGATAAGGACATCCTTGACGTTTAAAAAATAGTAAATTAATTTCAAACTATGTTTTGGATTTATTTTTAATATGCAAACATATTACATTTAAAGGGATTTTCACTGAATGTATATTTTAAGAGTGGTTGTTTGTAAGGTGCAATATTTTGTGAAGTAATTCTGCCAATGCATAATCTAAAAAATGATAAATTTATGCTTACAATTATCGACAACGTACATATAAAAAAAATATCAGATAATTAAGACACCGTATAAGGATTTATTGTAATTTTGTCGTTATCATAGCCCAATTACACATTTGTCTTTACATGTACGCTATTTTAAAAATAGAATAACATTTAATCATTAAAATTACTAATTTGTTACAAAGGGACGTGGATAATATGAGTGAAGTTATCAAAAGTTTTTTAAACCTTAAAAAGTACCATGTGTTATAAATACTCTCTTGCTTGTACTTCTAATAATCTACTCCTAGTCATAATCTTAATGCTAATAATAATATAAATGTGAAAATGTGATGGAATTTTTGGTTTAACTCAACGTAAAAATTTATGAAAGGTCTTTTAAAATTTCCACATGGTTCGTTTATAATCCAGAGAATGTTATAGGATATTTGTTAGTTGATTTAGAAATGTAGCATAAAAAACGAATTTTCATTATTTTCATACAGAATGAATGAACTTTTTTCTATAAAAATTGTTTTCATATCTTTAAATCCCAGTAAAATAACATTTCCTCAAACACTTATTTTCCATTCAAACATTTATACCTGAATAGTGAAATTGAAATAAAAGTTTAAAACAAATTAAATTACTACGTACATAAAGCAGATAAATAGGATGTCAAAAAGAAAGGAAAATTCGGATATTTTTTAATGACACATATAGCTAAAATATGGGTTGCGTAAAGATATTGTTCTCTTTAAATTGACGTCGTAAATAGTACCAAGAAAAATAAATGAATAATAATTAAATTATTAAGAAATTATTTTGCTCGAAAATGGCGTTAAATTGGTAATAAACCGTGCAGTTTCAAATGTTTATTTTTAAATACAAGGAATATGCAAATGAGAAGTACAGAAACGGAATTAAATCCAAAAATTACATTATGATACGCAGAAAGTAATTATTTTTATCATATTTTGATGATATATTTAAAAGATTTATTTAAATCATATTTTTTTTTATGACGCAAATAAATGTTTTGATCTTTTCTGTGGTCATATTTTTTGACGAGATTGAAATTTTGATAATTCGTTTATATTCAATAATTTTTACTGTGGAAAATGAAGTAATGCACTCATTTTTATTTAAGGATCATGAATTTCTAATTATCTCCTTATAATATTTTTTTAAATCAAGAGTATGTTTGAAGGGAGTTGGGGTGATCTTTAAATACTGCAATGAAAGCAAAATTTGTAAACGCTTTCAGTTTTAACATAAATTGAATTTCATATCTGTGCATGATTCATTAAATGAAAGAATTTGTTTTATCAAGACAAAATTTACTCCGCATGAAAACTCTTCGTAGGTGAAAATGCCGTCATATTTTAATTCATGCACGCATTATTTCATTCCGACGTCTTAAAGGTTATATTACAATTACACAAAGTGGTGTAATTTCCACATATTATACTGTCTGCAAGTACTATATTTGACGTTCTCTCACCGTACAAGCTTTCCTAATCCTGATTTCACTAAAACATAATAAATATATTAAGTTTATAAATAAGTTGTGAGTGTTTAATTTTTATAAAAGAGTACATTTTTGCTTTGATATTGTTCATGCTAATTTCAAAGGAGCCATGGAACTAATAAAACAAGATAACCACTAATTAAGCATCACCCTCATGTCCTTCCCTACTTTTTAATGCGAGCTTGATTATGGAAAAGTACATGTAAAAAGTTAGTAAAAAAATTCCACTATTAATCGGTTGTCAAATAATCCGAAACTTATCGGTTATCTCGGGTAGGTAACATCGGATAACTGATGCTTCCTTTAAATTTTAAAATACTAAATACATATTAGAAAATATAGTTTCTAGTTATTCATTGCCCCCCCCCCTCACTATTGGAGTATATTCCTGCAAAACTTCGAATATTCCCTAATCCTATATTTAAAAAATCCTAATGGATATGGCAATATTTTTCAATAATTGCGGTGCTTTTTTTTTTTTTTTTTTTTTTTTTTTTTTGAAAATATAACAGTTTTTTTTTATCTATTGAAAACTATATGCAACTGTATTGCGTAACAAATATGAATTTAGACTTAAACAGTGTTTTGAATGTGATAGATATTTTGACATTGTTAATAGCTTTACTGCTGAGAATAATATGGTATTGTGAAATAAAAATGAAATAAATGTATGGAAATTAGAGATTTTTTCGTCTTCTATATGATTTGTTTTTTTAACTTTTACGGTTCACTTCATTTTAATTTCCTTTTTAAATAACGTGTATCTGCCATTTTGTTCAAAATTTTAAGACTGTTATATGTTGATTTTTCGTTTTCGCAAATCAATTCAAAGTCATGTTTGAAGCGTCCGGAAATGTAAGAAATTTATACAAAAATATTTATGAACCAAATTACTTTAAACAATATTATTTAACACCAAAACTTATATTGTATCCGTATCCATAAACGCAAGAAATGTAAAATAGTTTAAAAAATGATAAAATAGACTGACAAGGAAGTACGTATTCTAAAAACATATAATCATGCAGAAAGCTTATAAAAGAAAACAAGAATATCAAAGCAGAAGAAATGATATTATACATAAAAACATAAATATGCAAAGTACAATTTTTAGAAATATTGTCTACTAAAAAAAGTGACAAAGAGTTCATTAATTGTGTATGACTTTTATTACCTAAAAGTGACTTTTTTTTCTGCTTAATTCATGCATTGGTTCTTCTTTAAATTTTATGTTAACGAAGTCACTGGTATTAGCTAGCTTGTAAATATACGTCATTTTAAATTTAGTTTTCATCTACGATGTTGTACGACCAGTAATGTTTGAAAATGAACTTTACTGACTGTACTAAACATATGAAAAACGGCCATTTTTTCTTCTTGGAATTTCAGATACGTTAATTTCTGTATGACATCTTGTTATCATGCATATAATATAAAGTTTTAACTACTATATTGTTGTTGTTTATTTCTAATGCATAGTAAAATACTTCTCCAAAAACAATTTACATAAATAATGGGCCATCTCTAACGCTCGTATTCACGATTAACTTCGACCCCGAGTTAAGCCAAAAACCCGGGTCCAAAGCTAAAATGGTATTTATCGTCTACCTGACTGGACCGGTTTGAAGGCGAAATCTAACGCTGGGTTCAGTTACTGGCAGTTACTGGACCTGGCTTTACAGAGGGTTGAAGTTCAAGTTTTTCAACCGAGCATGCGTAGTTAACAAAAAACAAGACGAGAGAGCAAGTCTGGTCACATTTTACAATAATGGCGGCTTACGAGCTTACGTACTGAATCAAGTGTCTGTGTATAATATATAATAGAAGTTTAATACTATTATAAAACAAAAGAACAATATGCAAAGGTATGTGATCTCATATATATGTATTAGATTCAATTTTTTTTATCTGGTTTGTTTATATTTATATATAAATCCTCTATATTTTATGTTCAATTGTTTGTTTATATAAATAAGCATGGTCGCGCAGAATTTTATTTGCCATAAAAAATAGTCAACATTACATTAATGGTAGATAAATTGCTATTAAAATAAAAATTGTTGCATTTAAGGTTATTTGTTTTTGCAATTTTGATCTTAAGAAGAATTTATGAATGTATTTTAATAGTAGCGAAATAAATGTCGTACGTAAGTTCTAATTAAAATTTGAGACATCAGACTAATTTGCAGTTTTCTTTAAGTAAAAAATACTTAGATTATGTCGACTCAATGTGGGTTTTCGATTTTGGTACTCGTAGAATATGGGTAAAAGTTAAATTTTGTGTCTTGTGTGAAAGATACACTATTATTAATTATGTACAATCTGTTATATAAATATAAGATTAGCTCTATAAATTAGATATTGTGGTTTTAAACTAAACAATATATCATCTGAGTTGTATTTATCTATTGAAGATTTTTAGTAGGTTTATTCTTTGTTTAAATCAAGAATATGTTTATATTAATTAAACAACTCTATCATTGATTAACACTATACTATTGTTATTTCTGTTTTTGAGCTTTACGTTGTATTTCCCAATTTTTGAGAAATTTGAAATATTTATTTAATTACATTTAAGTTTCAACTGTGTTTTAATTTCAAAATTATATATAATTTAAAATATTACAATAGAAGTAAAGGGTTACATTGATATACATTGAAATACATTGAAATACATTGATAAAAAATGTTCATTTTTAAAATAACGCCAGGCAAAAAATCCAGAAACACCTTTGTTTTAAAATAATGCTTCTCTTCAAATAAACGTTTTGTCACTTCCAATTTTGTTTATCATGACAGAATTGATATGACCTAAACCATTGATTGTAGGTATATAAAAAGTTATAACAGCTGTACATAATAAACTTACAAAACCAAACTTATCCCCTCCCCCTTTTCCCATCATGTTTTCACGTATACACATATTAAGAATCAATCGAGACAAAATTTGGGGCCTATTTAGGGCCCCTTCACAAAAATCCATGTCATAAAACAGAGCCCTTCATAAAATTGATTTTAATAAAACAGGTCCTTCACAAAATTCAATTACAAAAACATACTCCCCATTAATTATTTTTATTGTGTTAGCTTTTAAAATGTGTAATCTACTAACAAAGCAAATTCACCAAAAAGTAAAACTTTAGCAGAAGGACTTAAAGAAGTTATTTTTAATAAATGCTTGGTTGAATTTGAATAACTGAATTTCCTCTTTTGTTACAAAATGTTTTTTTCTCAAAAATATAATATATTTCACAAAAATAACTTATTTTACTTGTCACAAAAGCCCCCCGCCCCCCCCCCCCCCCAAAAAAAAAAAAAAAACCTTGATTTTTTTTACTTTAATTGGTAAATCAAAAATACTAATTAGTTTGATATCTGAAATTTCATTTATGTAAACAGGAGTCATTTCGCTACTGTTAAAATACATTCGTTATTCCTAATTTTATTTTAAATGAAAATTTGAAAAAAAAATAACCTTAAATGCAAAATGTTATTTTAGTAATGTTTTATTAGCCCTTTAGGTAATGTTGACAATTTTTTAAGGCAAATAAACTCTACTCTTCATGATCTTGAATATTTATGTAAGCAAATAATTAAACATATAATATATGAGTTGTATGTATAAAAATAAACAAACCAGCTAAAAAGTTTGCAGATAATATATATATATATGAGATTACATACATTCTATTTTTAATACTTTAAACTTTCTTTTTATTTCTATCTTGAGTCACGTTTTAATTTACTTTAATTAACTTATAACACTGACAAAAAAAAGAAAGAAAAAAGAAAGATAGACAGAGTGATGCATGGGTAGGGTGGGGCAAATGGGGCACTTATTCTTCTCCACTAAGTCACATTAAAAAAATTATATTCCTTAAAATTCAGTACTATAAAATTATCTGAAATTATCGTTAATAAATTCAGATTGTTTTATCAGATTACCAATTATCATTATTTTGCCTATCTAATCTAGAAATCTATAGCCATTAATTCATAAAAAAATTCACCGTCATTCATAAAAAAATATTTAAAAATCTTTTTTTCTCTCTCTCTCTCTCTCATAAATAAAATTGTAATTGAATCTATGAAGTGACATCTAAATGAGTAAAAAAAATAAAATTTAAAAACTAGAAAGAATATAGAAAATGAAGTATAATTTTCTATATAAATACATCTTTTTCAATGACCCACTGGATCTAAAAATAGATGTCTATGCATGTAAAAATATTTTGTAATTACTTAGGCTAATTTATTAAAAAATATTCAAAGGCAGTCAAGTGAATACCTTTGAACTTGTAAATCTGATAATGGAAAAATTCTTATACAAAAGGGGTGAGGGGGCTTCTAAAAGCTACAAAAGAAAAAATAAATCAACTTTTTGTAATATTTCACAGTTTTATGTCCAGATAGTATACAGAATTCATTTATCATTATTTAGAAAAGACTTTACTCGATTCTGTGTTGAATGAAAATTTATATAGTAGCCTTAAAAGGTTTAAAATATTAGTGTTCATTAAAATAACATCTAATAAAATAGCAATATATCCGTGGTAGACAGTTTAAACTAAAAACAAGTTTGGAGTTTATTATTTAGCAACTCGTTAAAATAAAATGTTCGTTAACCGATCGGAAGCGATAATTGAATGCGCCGTTGGAGCTCCTGAAAAACTTGGGTGCCTGGTTCCAGGGCACTGTTAGAACCACAAACACCACCTTTTAAGCACTCTTTGAAGCTCTGTTGATATTATTTCCACTCTTTTGTTGTTGTTGTTTTTGTCAATGTGCATATTAATTACTATCTAATTGTATTAGAATTAATCATTTTAATTAGATTGCTGAAAATAAAAAAAATCAAATCAATACATCTGGATATCATTTAATATATAAATTGATTCGACAAAATAAAAATAGTACTAGAGGCTACTTTCTGGAATTTTTTCCGTCTTCTCCATTTTAATAGTTTCTTAATTAGAAATTATTTAATTAATTAATAATTAGAACTATTAATAACAGAAATCAACATAATTGCTGTTGAAATAAAATTTTCGTTTTGATCAAATCAAGTTTTCGTTTAGCTACTAAGACAAATTTTATTTGAAAAATAAACTTATAAAATTTATTTTAGCAATTAACACATTTCATATCCCTTTTTTAACTCACATATATGTTTAAAAGTAATAATAATAATACATAAAATTTGAATAAATTGTTTAAAAAAAATATTAAACTTAGTAAGAAATTAAAATAAGTTAATCTCCATATTTAGTAATTACAAGTTTTTATTTTGTGCATATATTTTGTAAAAAATAAAATAAGTACTACATTTAATTTCCTTTTTTTTCTGGCACTTTTCTTCCATAATATAAACAAACAAAGCTTCAACGCGAAACAGAAAACGTCATCTGATTTTTTTAACCAATTAGCACGCTTTATTCAACCGGGGTCGAGTAACTCTGAGTTGGGTAACTTTTCGTCCGAAGTAGACGGTGAAAACGAGTTTTCAACTCTCGGTTGAAAACCTCAAACTGGGGTTACTGGACCATCGGTTCAACTCTTGGTCGAAGTTATTCGTGAATACGAGCGTGACACGTACAGGTGACACAGAAAAGGTGTGCCGAAATGACTCATTTTCCGACTTTATTCTTAGTATCTTGTACTTATTTGCCATGCATGTGTTTGACGAAAATTCTGCCAGAGCGGTATCTTTTGGGAACGTGTGAGAAAGAAAACAATGGTTATTTTCATATTAGAGCTAGTATGATATAAAATACTATAGCACCATAAAAATGAAATAAACAATTATTACTATTTAAGAATACTTTATTTAATTAATAGAGGTATTTTCCAGCCTCACGAATCTTCAGACTAGACATTGTTGCGAAAACTATGTATGAATAATCTTTTGACATAGTTTATTTTAAATCTCATTTTACAACACCCACCTTTGGCTGTTCAATGTTCATTCAATTCGTCGCTGCTTACAATCACTGCTGATCGCTGTATTTAAAAAGACCTCTACTGGTAGTATACCGTTATAATTACATTCCAGTTAGAGAAAAGATATATAAGAGAACCTAATGTAATTTATATGTGATATTTTTCATAATACTATCAGTCTATCTTCAATTTCCTATATATTGAATAGTGAATGAAAATTTTATTGTCTTATACTTTTTCTATTGTTTGGTTTTAATTAACATGTCAGCTTACTAACAAAAAGCCTTCTGTTTGATTTACATGACATGCGATTTAATAATAAGGTAATGGAGCTAAATTCAAACTGAAGATGACAAAACCTTTTCTATAACAATGTAACCATTCAAGAGGAAATCAGCCAATTAAATAAATAAGTTCATTTTCTCATAGTTATATAAATTATTTTTAGAAACATTGGACACTTAAATTGTATTCTAGTTTCAACATGTACTAGTATATAAATTATTTCTCGTTGCCATTAATGAATGATTGTAAAAAATATATTTCTTCCTATTCATTCACTGTTGTAGAGAAATTAGATTTCTTTAATTTCTAAAAATGTATAAAGATCATTAAAATATTTTATAAAATACATTTATACTATTAAAATAAATGATTCCATTCAAATTTAGTCAGAGATCATAAATGAGAAACCTTTCTAAATCACTATCTGCGACTGATGTCCCTACCTATCCAAAATTATTGTAAAATAAATCGACGTGACCTATGCCGGGCAACCTGGGTTACAGAACATAAAATATATTTATATTATAATTATATATATAAACTATATTTCCGTTTTCGCGGTATTTTAGTTGTTCGCCAGTACCTACATTTATTAAACTTCTTCAATATCTAAGAAATACAAATATTCTGTTTCAGAATCGAACATAATCTTCTGATTAAAAACTATTACTGTATGTAATATATTTTTGAATCATATTAAAGTTAAATAAAATTAATATTTTGACGTGTATTTGATTTAAATATATTTTTATCATAACATATTTAAACTTCAGTTATATTTTAGCATGGAACTAAAAATGTTTTATGACTTTTGATTTTATCCCTCATTCTATGTTTACTGATGTCTGTTTGTCTAAGTGCTTTGCACTGCGTAATTAACAGAAATGCACATAAAGAAAATCTAGATACGTTGATAAAGTACTGAAATTTGGTTGCTATTTCAAAAAGATTCTCCTAAATATGTACGTCTCTTTTTATAGTCATCATAATATATTTTGATTACTTCGAAATTGTCTATTTATTAAAGTTTCAAGTATGGGGTTCGCATAGTTTAACCCTTCTTTGCATGAGTTTTTCTTTTACAATTATGTTTTTTTTTATACATATATTAAATATTAGACACCAGGAATTTTAAGATAGATTTTTAACTTTGTTCAGCAACATAGTTCACGGGAAATTTACTGGATTAATATTTCTATATAAATATAGTGGTGGCGAAGAAGTTGATTTATTTATTAAAAGTTAAGTAAACAGTGATGGAAATTTACATCACTATGCTATTAAGCGTTAAACCCGATTAAAACACTCCGGTGGGGGCTAGTAAGTATTCAAAAAAGTTTCCAGAAAAAAATGAAACTAAGAAGAAGAGATAGACAGCAATCTCTGAAAAAATCCCGTAATAATAGAAGAGAAACTTTAGTAACAGTTACTCAAAAATAAAGAAAAATATGCCTTAGGTGAACAGATTATCACGCACAGTCCAAATGGAGTTCAAATTGTCGAACTACACTAAACTTCTTCAAAAAAGGTACTCCTCAAATAAGAAACGAGCCTTTTACACTTTCTTCAGATTCATCCCCACTTTCTGGAAAATTCTGCATTTAGTATTTCCTACCGAATCCTGGGTTACATAGCCCACTCTTAGTAGACGTAATGAGACTTATTCCTGCAGACTTTTGTGTTTACACTGCCACGTTTATAGGAAACATATGAACATTTAACCACTTCCACACGTGACATACATAAAGTTATCATTTGCAGGTTTTAATAATGATACACCACTATTCCTAATAGTAAAAAAATATGTTTAGAAAACTACAGCATTATGTACTGAAGACTCTAGTTGCGTTTACTTCAAACTAATTTCAGAGTGTGTGATAAACTAATATTATTTCTTTATTTAAATATATTTAATGCTTTCAAATAAGAGCTTCTTATGGAATTAAAAAGACGAAATAATGTTGTTCTACAAAATAACTAAACACTTGAAATATTATTACTTGAAATACACTAATGTTAATAATGCGACAAACAACGTTAACAGTGCATTTCTAGAATACAATAGCTTTTATCTTATCGATAAATAAGCACAATGGGTTTTTTCGTTAAAAAAGAATTACAGACGTCAATTATTTGTTGCTATGTAATGACAAAAGGGTTATTAAATGGGCATTAAACGATACACAGATAGAGTGGAATATTCAACATAATTGATGTATGATACTATAGAGAATTTTATATGTCTATCCAAACTTTATATTTTTATGTTATAATTCTTTATTTCTAAATACATTTAAGGTTAATAAATATTACTCAGTGTAAATAAATAGAAGTCACTAGATCTCGCATTAAAGTTTTAAAAATATTTAAAAAACAAAATATTTTTAGCATTATTACGCGAAAGCTTCATGTACTTGTAATACAAATGTATAGAATACATTTACATTATTAATCAAGTAATATATGTACGACTAGATGAAATCATTACACTAGACGTATGTAATTTTTTTTTCTTTAAACGTGATATTTGTGTGCAACTGAGATATTTCAAACACTGCAAATACATCAATTTCATTCAAGAATCTAAGGCCAACTTGTTAATACTTTTTATTATTAAAGCAAATATGAACTAGTCGAAACCACCGTAATACTTATCCATCATGGATATGCATAATATAAAATATTATAATAAAAAATGTGTAAACTACTTATAAAATGCATTGCAATTCGAATAAAATCGTAGCTTGTTGACGTCATAAACTTTAAAGGCTCGATTACTGAATTGCTTAAAAGAAACATCCTTATAACTCCAAAACTAATCATTCTATTAACTAGCGGTTTATTGCATCTGCTAAGCGTCTCATTTTCAATTGAAATATATCTTTGAATTGAAATTTGTTTGAAATACAGGGTCATTAAAAATCGAAGAGTGTGGTAAATAGGATTACAAATATCTCGGCAGCTCATTATCCGATCGACTTCATGCTTTATGCAAAATTTATGTGTTTTTATTGTCATTTATATTCACTCCTTAAAATAAACAATTTCGAAAATTTTTATATACCTTTCATCAGAACGAATATTTCAATTGTCCGAAAAAAATAGTTCCGGATAATCGAGGTTACTGAAATTCAATAAGCTTCTTCCCATTATTACATACTAAGTACATACCAAATTTCAAGTCTCTATCTCAATGTTTTCGGGAGATAGAGTGTTTACAGACACAGAGACGGACGGCAATTTTTTTTTTCTAAAAATATGTTTTTCGGAATCTCCAGTGTCTGAAACGTGTAAATCCGTCACCAATTTTTTTCTCAATTTTCAAAACGATTACAAGACTTGCCCTATACTACGTATGATGGGTAAGTAAAATGAACATCGAACATCTTACGAACATCCGTACCCCCACACTTATCAGAAATCTATAAAAAAAAAAAAAAAAACATTTGTACGCACACACAGATATGAATACTATAGTCTGCATGTTAAAAGGGACAGAAATCCAAGTTTGATTTTTTCTTCATACCAAATCCAATTTATACATTCGATTCCATTTTTCGTAGTTCTACATTTGTGAACGTTCTTATGGAAATACTCTTACGTCGCACTTTTATGGAATTTCCATTATTTTTAGAAGGATTTTAAGAAAATATTTAAAGATTTTTATAAAATTATTTAATGTATTAACCTTTTTAAAAAAAAATGTGCGCGCAACATTTCAAATTTAATTAAAATACAGAATTTTAGTTTTAGACAATATTTCTTTTTCTTAGATAGTAATAAATTATTACTTGTATATTTATATTAAGTAATGTGAACTCAAATTTAAATTTATTATGTGTGTTATTACTAACGGAGAAGACTGATACAAAAGTAATTTAAAATATTTTCAGCTTTTCCTTCTGAGTGTTATTAATATAATGGTACAGCAAATGAATAAATGTTTAGCAATGGTTTTATTTTTTATTTTTTTAACGATTTGAAAAAGAACGTTATGATTAAATATAATGCTGCTTCTTGATTTGTGTAAAATTTAGCGTTTTACTCTTAATAAAAAAATAAATTGCCCACATATGAATCTTCATATAACATATGATTATATTTTACAAATCATGTAGAAAGAGTCTTTTGTTACACAAAGGATTAATAACTAAGAGGCCGAAATATTTGCCTGACAACTATTTTCTTGCAATGTTTAAAAATTTTCAATGAATTTTAAAATCAGAATTAATGTACGAAACAGAATATTAACTACTTGGGTTTATAATAATAAGCTATAACATGTTTATCAATATATATTTTTTTTAATGAAAGACAGCCTATAAATGTAGAAAAATATACTGACATTCTATATCAGTTATACAGACATATAACAATCAGTTCGAAATATACGCACCAATAAATAATGTGTTTTTCTCATTTAACAAAATGTGTGCTTTTGAGATGTTTAAACATGTAGAAAATTTAAAGGAATGTTATTGATATCACAATAATTTGCATATTTATAATTTTATGCAAAAGTATAAGACACACGTATTCATGTAAAATATATTCTTTTTTTAATGAATATTTTTGAAACTGAATTAAATAACTTTTTTAGAAATGTTAACGGAGAACAAAATATTATAGCTTTATTTGTGATATTTTCTTTAAATCACATTTGACTGTTTACAGTGAATTTAATTTAAAATATCTTTGCTTTCTTTTAAGAAAAGCTGTTTTACTTTACAGTATTTTAAAAAAGGTACTTTTATTTTTTAATAAATACTAAATTAAAAATTTTCCCTTTCAGAAAATATCTGCCTTTCTTAAGAAATTGAAGCGTATTTTATTATTCATTTTTGTTAGTTTATATATACGTAGGAAAATTATAATACAAAATTCAACAATAACATAAAAACTTTCATGAAAAAAATTCTTAAAATAATTAAGGTTTTCCAATAATATTTTTACACTTTCTTAATTATACATTTAATTTCTGACATTATTTATGCACTTCGTAAACAAATTTAATTTTTTTAATGTATTAAAATTCAGAACTGTCCTCATTAAATAACATTTGAGCTTGATAAAAAATAAATTTCTAATGCACCTGCGATGTTTTTAAAAGTCTTGAAGTGACATAAACCAGAAAAGAGAAAAAAAGAAATCTCATTAAGGGTTTTATTATTTTTTTTAATGCCGTCTAAGCAAATTTGATATATTTTTATGTACGAATCGAATATTAATTAGAGGTATATTAAACATTGAATATTTGCATTAATGGTTCTCTTCAATGAGCTAGAAAAAAAGGGGGTTGGAAATGTTAACTCTTTGTTAGGTATCTATTACAAACAGCTGATCACCGTTATTAAAATGATTTTTTATTATGAAAAAATTTCTATTTTGAGGCATATTATACTTTCCGTGCCTTCAAGTTTACGCTTTTTTTTTTCACGATAATGAAATACAATGAAATGTTTTATATAATATTCGATTATAATTTTAGTAATTATTGTAATATGAATGGGAAAAAAAAACTCCTCAGATCAAAATAACAGTAGTTCTGAAACGCGTGACGTATACGTGACAAATAATTGGGATGAGACGGGGTGAGCCCGATTCCGTGCGCCCAAGCAAGATTTTTACAACAATTTCCAAGTTCGGGAAGACTCGGTTTGGGGCTCAAAGTGAAAATTTTATTTATTTACAAATTTAATATGAAAACATTCTATAGGAGAAGCAAGAATGGAGTCAAAGTTTCTGAAAGTGTTTTACAATCGTTTAAAAAGTAATTTTAAAGGGAATTGAGTTGGTGTGATATAAGGAGCAAAAATCTATCTCGTTTTGAAGATTGTGCGTTGTAAGTGTTAGTAACATAAAAAGCCGTGGGATATCCCTTGTCTATCTTTATTTTTTGATGGAAATTCCTTCCAAGAATTAATGGAATCTTAACATCTGCATTATAGTTGCAGAATGATAGTTTAACAGAAACATGATCGGGAATTTTGCAGATTTCTTCCTGTGGTTGATTATAGTCAATATATTTTCTATTTTAAACAGATTTTTTGTGGAATATGAAAATCACGAAGTGTTGTCACGGGGAACAATTTAGGACTAACACTTATTTATCTGTAAGACGCGATTTTTAAATGAATCTTGAAGCAATTTTTAAATGTTATTAACAATTTTCTACTGCATACTTTCGGTATCGAACTCACGCTCTGATGGCACAATTTTTCCAGACATCGGCGGGTCAGATTTCAGATCGTCGGGATTTATTAGGTTTAATTCTACAATGATTATGATAGATCAGATTCTTACGTAACGTTGAAACAAGTACGAGGGTTATTTTTAAAATAAAAACCGTTTTGCAATTACAAAAAAGAAAAAAAAGAAAAAAAAAAAACATTTAGATAATTTATTTTTTACAAGATTCCATATACCTTTTCGTACTTTTCGACATATTTTCCATGTCTGTTGAAATATTTGATTAACACCCCACGAGTTTTTGTAACCATTCTTCGTAGAATGCCGCCGCCAGTGAGGAAAGCCACACCTTAACCATAGTTTCCACTTCTTCGTCAGTGGAAAATATCTCGCCACCGAGAAACGATTTCATATATCGGCACTGGTGATAGTTACTCGACACAAGGTCAGGACTGTAAGGAGGATGCTCAAATTGCTCCAACCCAAAAGATCCGATGAGAGTTTTGTTTGAGCAGCAGTATTTGGGCATTAATTGCATTGGGGCATACACGTCACAGATATGGCGATGAATACCCAATGCTATCATATTTCTTGATGAATAAAACCGGAATACGGACCCTATTTCAGTGTCAAAGGGAAGATCAGTTGAATTGAACATGTTTATCGCTCAGTCTGAAGCAGCACACTGATACAGTAGGTGTACAATTGGCGTCTTCTGTAGCGCATGAGATTCATGGACTTTGCATGCATGTGCTCTGCTGCAAGCCTCAAGATTTAAAGAGATATTTTGTAACTTAAAAAAAAACACTTGTATCTGCTTGTGCTAGTCAATGGCTTCATCATTTTTCTCTGCACCCCTTGAAGTCACCACAAGGCAAAACTCAGACATACAATTATGACTATCTCAGTATGGAATAATCTTTTAGTCAAAATCATAATCAAGGGGACAGTTAGGGTGTTATCAGACGTAAATATAACATAATAATACATTTATCTTATTAACATTCCACACATCCGAAGTTATAATAATACTAGAAATGATCATTTACTGTTTTCGCTCACACACATATTGACACCATAGATTACATAAAAAAATATGAAACTGATATTTCAGTAATCTAAATCATATATATGGATCTAAAATCTCTAACAACGTAATATGTAAACTTGATTATAAAAAAATCTGGATTTACCCAAAACGAAAGTTACTGGCCTTGAATAGGTTTGAAAACTATCTATTTATAATATGCAATATACACTATATATATATATATATATATATATAATTATAATATCTATGAATTTCAAAAAACATATCAAGTTCTATTATCATTCTACTTAAATCTCCAAAGAGATAATTAATGATATTGTGTATACAGAATACCACATAGCTAATAATTAACATATGCAAACATAATATTACCATAGTTTGTGCTTCAATTGTAATTGGCCAAATTTTACTCATACCAAAAGAATATTGAAAAAAGAAATAGAGAGAAAGGGAAAAAAAAATTATGAATTGGAGTTGCAATTAAGCGAACACAAATGGATTAATAAATCAAATATGAACCATATACAATGGAAAATTGGATCACATGAGAATTAAATATGAATTGGATATGAATAAACACATGCACATGTACTCATCAGCCTGGATGCACCCACATGTGTTTTAAATAATAATTCAGTGTTTCATAATTCTTATATATATATATATATATATAATTTTACTTTTTTACGGTACATTGTTTAACTAAAATAACTACGAAAGTTGCATACTTTTTTGAAACGCTGTTATTTAGGATTTCGTGTGAAATGAAAACAACACTTATTTATAAAGAAATCCGCATAGGTTCGGTCATTTATTAATCTCATTTTAAAAAATACAATTTTAAACAATACATACATACACTTAAAAATACCACAGTATAAAAGTTAAAACTAAATGCAAAAAGTATCAAACTTTTTTTATGATATCTATATATTTTACTTTTCATTTTAAGTTTATATATATATATATATCAAACTTATATATTTAATTCAGAACATATATATTGTAATCAAGATATTAGTACAAATATGAAATTTTCCAGAGCGCATTCGATTATTTCAAAATTGTGTGTACTTTTCTTTGTGATGCTTCATAAAAATGACGAAATAATTTAATAAAGCACACCAGTTAATCATATACAAGATTAAAAAAAATATATTTAATATTTTTTTTCTTTTAAACAAATATATACCACATTATAAAAGTAAAAACTAAATACAAAAAGTATCAAACTTTTATTTTGTAATCCACATATATGGACTCATACCCGAGGAATGATATCTATACACTTTACTTTTGTATTTTAAGTTTATATATATTTCTAAAACTTACATTTTTAATTCAGAACATATATATTGTAATCAAGATATTAGTACAAATATGAAAATTTCCAGAGCGCATTCGATTATTTCAAAATTATGTGTACTTTTCTTCGGGATGCTTCATAAAAATGACGAAATAATTTAATAAAGCACTTCAGTTAATCATGTACATGATGTAAAAAATTATATTTAATATATTTTGTCTTTTAAACAATGTGAAGTTCTTTATTATGACATTCCGGAAACTAAAGTAATAACTCAGCGAAATACTTCAACTCTCCTTTCCAGCTGAATAAGAACGTTTTCTATGAAAGAACTCTAAATGGAAAAATCAAATTATCTTATTAAAAATTTCCAGATTTGTAAATAATTACAAAACTCGAAAGGAAAATCTTTCATAAAATTTTTTATTAAATATCATTTATGCTGACTGGACGAATTTCGGAAAATCAGATTATTACTATTTTTTTATGTGTTATTTTCTTTTGTAAAAAATAATTCTGTAGAAATAATAGGATAAAATGTGATTTTTTTAGATTAATTGAATTATTTCTATCTAACATTTCTATTTACATTTTTTTATTTCATTTTATGCAGAAAAAAATTAATAAAATAATATAGTATTTTTAAATTTTACCAACTACTCATTTTGATAAAATCTGCTAATAAACCTTTTTAGAGAATCGGTTTATATATACTTCTTATGTGATAACCAAATACTCATTTTTTAAAAATCTTTTAATGTAAGTTTCTTTAATTGATTTGTAAACATTCATTTATCATGTTATGCTTTTTTCCAAAAGCGAATATTTTTACTGTAACAGTCTATATGTTGTGTGTATCGTTCCAATATATGCATCAGAAACTGAGATAATATATTTTTTAAACGAAGATTCGCCTCTTGCTTCTTTACTACATATATATATGTAGTATACTAATGTTATTTTTAGTATTTGTTGTTGTTGTCATGGGCGCGAAGCTCGTATAAATAATTTCATATTTTAAGAAATTCCAATGAAACAAGTTAGATCAATCCATTAATGTTTTTCTTTCTTTATTTTCATGCGAACGAATTTTTTATACACACCTTTTTGTGATAGCAGATTTTTAAAAAAAATCATATTTTTTATATTCATATTTTTCATATCCACGGGAAGAAAAGGTTATCATTCAGAGAAGTTATATAATTATCAGATCGATTTTTGAAAATGAAACTGTTTAATTTTAAAATTATCTTATCGATCGTATTTAATATCCTTTTATTTTGAGAATAAATTAATTTCCTTATTAACTCTATATTCAAATAATTAAAAAAATATATAATCTTCATGATTTATTTAAAGATTTGTAGCACATTTTAAGTCGGTTTGGGAATTATCCAACCCACTTAAGAATGAGAATAATTTCTAAGTCCTAATGCATACGTCTAGCGTTCTCTAGCTTTAAGGACCAATTCGTAGGGATAGAGAGTGGAGTTTAAGTGCCAGTGCAGTTTAACTTAAGAGTCATTCTACATATTCGATTTAGATTGCGAAAGAATTATCTTAAAAATTATATAATAAAGTTCATTCTTGACTTACGGAGCCCATTAGTTAAGAATTTTCAGTATTACAAGTTTAATTAGTGCTTTCAACATTGGATAAGTTATGACTGAATGAAAGCTGCTTATATATTTAATCTAAGAAATCTACAAAGAGAATTATTTGGAATTGATTTTATTGCATAATCATATTTATTGAACTATAGTATTTTGACACATAATGAGTGTTTAGTAAAAATGTTTTTAAATTTTAAACTTTGTTTTATGCATCTTTTCAGCTACAATCAAGAGTGCCAACAACAATTTCGGCTCAAACCATTCATTCATATTCATATAATGTGTTTACATCGTGGGCAATTTCATTAAGTTGAGTACACTGTAAAAAAAAAAAATCCTGAGGTTACTGAAATTGTTTTAGTAAATTTGTATTCCACAGAATTTTTTAGTAACCGGTATTATAAACCGGAATCGTCTCTAGCTGTTTTCTAGTAAATCTTGCAGATTTTCTTGTAACTGAGTAAGAATACAAATATTTTTTTTAGTAATTGCAAGGATCAAGGAGAAATACTAAAATTTATTTAGTAGATTGACCCATTTTTTTACAGTGTAATAAAAGTATGAACAATTAAAGTATGATAAACAAACGTTTTTAAAGACAGAAGCAAAATTATCACATTTCAAAATAATAAAGAAATTTAGAATTCTAAAGTATGTCGACAGCAATAACTTCCTATTAAAAAAAACTGTTGATTTTAGAGAAAACACAACCTGTCAGTCTTTACGTCAATAAAAATCTGTTAATGTTATAGAACAAAATGTGTGTTGACTTCGTTGTTTTTGTTATTTTAAATAATACATAGTAAAACATTTTTACTGGCACTCTGTGGGTAGGTTTTTTTTTGTTTTCTTTTAAAATCAACATTTTTTACAGTGTTCGACAGTGACTGCTGCAAAATTCGCGGAGCGCGGCATTCCGGGTGCCCGTCCGAGGTCCTTATACCCTTTCGGACACACTAGACCGCAGATGGGGAAAAAACAAACAAATAAATAAATAAATAAAGAGATGTCACCGGATAAATTTAAATTTAAAAGCGAAATTCATTAAATTAAAGACTCCGGAAAGAGGAATCGTCGGACGACCACAGCAGCTTTAAATTTAATCTTAATAGTTTAATATCATTACTCAGTTGTAAATAATTATATTAACTTTCTTATATTAGCACTGTATAAGTGAAACTAAATGAGAGAAAAAACACTTTTAAATATGAATTTACTAATTATAACGGTAAATAAATAAGAGTATCTGACCTTTGTTTTACTGCCATACTTTTCGTTTAAAAAAAGGAAAATGATTTCGATAGCTAGGCTATAGTAAAATTTCAAATTGGTAAAATTAAATTTTTCATATATATGTTAAAAACAAAAATATGGGAATGTTCACGTCCGCAAAATCATTATATGCTATAAATTTTCATAATATTATTCAAATTATCTTCAGAATTATTATTAGTCTAACTCGTATATTATTAAATTTTACCTTTTCATTTCTTTAAGCAGTTATTTTGCCGTTCAAGAAAATAAGAGTGAAATTTCTATAGAATTGAATAACTTTTGACACCAAAACATATTAAATATTTATTTTCAGTAGTAGAATAAGATTATATTTAATTCTCAGTAAAAAAAAAAAGAAAACAAAATCTGGAGAATAAAATTTTAAACTGCATTATTGCATATAAATATGCGAAAAGACATACAGAATGGAATAAAATGGTAGCTTATTTTAATACATTTTTGTTATTAAAAACAAATGTAACACAAAGTATCTATTTTTTATCACTTTCCAACAGAGTTAAAAACAAATCACTTTCCAACAGAGTTGGAAAGTGATTATGACTTAATTTTGTCTGTCTGCCATTTGCACTCTACCTATGCTCTAACGGTCGTACATATACTTATAAATTATCACTTAATTGAAATATTTTAATGATGTCTACTATGGTATGATGTGTGAAGCATTTATAGTTCGTTTACAGGGACGCTCGAAAGCATTCCCTTACATTAAGGTATGGAGAAAATCTTTTGTGGTGTACTTTAATAATTTTGCTGCTTTACAAACATAATGTAATGGATATGAATTTCAGATGTGCACTATTAGACGCTTTCTGTAGAATATAAAGTGTGTAGCATTTATAGTTCGTTTACAGAGATAATAAGAAAAATTCCGTTATTTTATTTTTAGAATGTATAGGAGAAAACTTATTTGCAATGTATTTTAACGTTGTTACTCTTTTACAAACATAATGAAATTAATTTGAATTTTTGAGGTGCACTTAATCACGTTTTTTGAAGAATAGGAACTGCAAAGAAATTATTATTCATTACAGGGTCACTCAAAAACTTCGGTTTCATAATGGTCTGCGATGGAAAACTGTTTGCAGCGTCTTTTAATTATGTTACACAATTTCAAACACATTGAAATTGATATACATTGGTGAGGTTTACTACAAGATGTTTTATGTAGAAAATTATTTGCATAGCATTCATCGTTATTTACAGGTACACACAAAGTATATCCGATACGGTATTGTCTTTTAGCGATAATTGCTGTAAGTTTGTTTTCAGTTATAGTATGCGTTTATATGTTTAACAAAAACTTTAATAACCACGTGATGTGTATAAATTGTTATATGAATTGAATTATTCATTTAAAGCTGAACTATATTTATTATACTAAGAGATGTTTGTAAAATTTAAATAAATCTATATACAGGGCTACGCAATGAATTGGATACATTGCCGATTGTAAACGTAATTTCTGGAAGCGTGAATTTAGTAATTTTAGTTGTGTAAATTTAGTGTATAAAAATATGTAGATAAGATACTGGGCTGTAAAAAGGAAGTCATGTACTTCTCAATCTATGGACAAAAATTTGTAAAGGTTAATTCTACACTAAACTAAATTTTAGCATACTATGTAGAATATATCCAACTTTATAGATCATATATAGAGCTAAACAAAAGATATTCTCCATCTATGGACAAAAATTTATGAATGTTAATTCTAAACTAAACTAAATTTTAGCATACTATGTAGAATATATCCAACTTTATAGATCATATATAGAGCTAAACAAAAGATCTTCTCCATATATGGACAAAAAATTGTAAAGGTTAATTCTACACTAAACTAAATTTTAGCATACTATGTAGAATATATCCAACTTTATAGATCTTATATAGAGCTAAACAAAAGATCTTCTCCATCTATGGACAAAAATTTATGAATGTTAATTCTAAACTAATCTAAATTTTAGCATACTATGTAGAATATATCCAACTTTATAGATCATATATAGAGCTAAACAAAAGAATTCGAATACTTTTCCTGCTATGGACAGCTGAAATTTAGTTTTCAAATGTGTTATGTGTTTTCTAAATTGCTTACTTAAGTATATTATTTACTGTATTAAATGGTAAAATTTTGTAAAGTATTCTTGAAATGATGGAAAATTTCTCATAATTTTTGCTTAACGCATAAGTTTTCTTTCTTGCTTATACTATAACACACATTTATTTAATATTTAAAATTGAAATTATTGCAATTTAACTATAAATGTCGAAAGCTACTGTATGTGGGGATTATGTCCTCTTACATTCATCGGGTGGTTCAGAACTCATGCTACAAACTTCATGCGATGCTAGAACACCACAAAAAACTTTTTTCTTTACGACACCAGGTTTGTAATTTATTAATTCAGTCAAAAATTCTGGGCATCTAGTTCTTTTTCGAACCCGTATTTTTTGTTTGTACCTCTAAAGAAAGTGTAGATAGTTTAATGAAAAAAATATTCATCAGATATGCTATACTTTTTGCGTTACTCAGTGACATCATGAAAAGTGAACCCGAAATTTCATTCATAATACTATAACGAAATTTTCAATATTTACCTCTTTGTGTGAAATGTAGCGATATCATATAAAATTCTAGAAGTGTCAACCATCCAAATACAAACAGAGCTTAACCAGATGCTTAATAGTTAGGAATTTGCACCCAGAAAAAAGTTTTGTTGAATCAACAAAAATTTGGTTGACCCAACAAAACTTTTTGTTTAAATATAGGTCAATGAAAATTTAGTTTGAATCAACAATTTTTTTTTTTTTTTTTTTTTTTTTTTTTTGCAATTTCAAAAGAAATTTTTGTATCGTCAGCAAAAAATGTATTGTTAATTCAAGTAAAATGGTTCAATTTTACTTGAATTTTGCTAAAACAACCAAAATGTACTCAACAAAACATGTTTTGTAGTTTTAATCAATTCAATTTTCTGGGTGTGTTTACGATTACTTACCGTCTCGCCGACTAAAGCACTGTGCATTTCAAGTATTTATTTATGATGTCATTGCATTTCACACAAAACAGTGTGATTCTGTTGCACAGTTTCTAAAATATATTTACATTATTGCAAATTTTACCAACGAGATCGGAATGACGCGCCTGTTATTAGCATAAATAAATGGTTACGAATCTCGTTTCGTATACTGGCTTCGTGTTTGTTGTAGTGTATTCTACGACATTTGAAAGTTTATATCATGATATATGAATCACTCCGTATATTGAACATAGTTTGTTTTAAGATAAATGATAAAATACTGAAGAAAGAAATAGATTATCATTTCGGAAAATTATATATGTTATGGTAAATGTAATAAACCGGTTATTATACATAATATCCACTAAACTTGGTAAATGTGATAAATTACAGAATATTTATCAAATTTACCGGTTAGTTTATAAAATCACAAAACTCGTAATGTGGAATGTAATAAATTCGAATTATTTTGTGGCACTGTAAAAAATTTGGTGTAAAGTTACTGAGAAAACCTGTGGCACCTTTCTGCGACAGGTGTTCCCAGGAATTTCACCAAAGAAATGTCAGGAAACTTACACAAGACAGTTACTCACAAAACATATGGAACTTTACACAGATCACAGATCACTCTTTTACAATAATTCCGAAAAGTTACACAAAAGTTCAAAAGTATACCTGAGAAAATTAAGCAATGATACACACAAAATATATGGAACGTTTCACAGTTGATCAGTAAATTCCACTTTCTGAAGTATTCCGATAAATTACACAACATTGTGGAAGATGTTACATCAGATTTCTCATTATTCTCGGATCAGCAGAAATAATCCGAGAAAACACAGGAATGTTAAACAGTAAACGTCAGGAACATTACGCAGATTTTTTACAATGGGAGTAACGAGGTCTTAATTCCAAAAACTGAATATTTTCAAATAGTATGTACGCCAAGCGTACATTAACCAAAAAAAAACATTATTGGGCGCATGAATCTCGCTGTACAGCAATATCTAGAAGGAATGAAATTCGTTCAAGCAGTGGTCAGTAACTTATGTATCTGCACTTCGCGCACATTAATAAATAAAAGTTGCTGCTCCGTTGAAATTCGCGGTACAGCAATCTCTAAAATGCATTTTGGTAAAATGATGGACTTTTATTACATTACCCATTACGAGTTGGGGATTTTATAAACTAACCGGTCAATATGATAAATATTGAATAATCTATCACATTTACCAATTTTAGTAGTGATTATGAATAATCACCGGTAATTATACATAATCATCGGATTAATCACATCTATCTTAAAGTATCTCTGTCTCTTTTGCATTACTTTCACTTTTTAATTGTTTAAATTAATTTTTTTCTGGTATCATACATTATCTTTTCTGTCTGTTCTGCTTAACATTTTGACATCTAGATCATATTATTTAAATGTATACACAATGTCAAATAAATTGAAATTTGCTTTATTTTTTTATCTGTTTGAAATACGTAGGCAATGTAAATGGCAAAAGCGTTCAAAATAAGTTAGGAACTCATATTATGTGGATTACAAATTCCTGCCTTTAATTCTCAATTCCGTATTTTTTTTTTTTTAATATATTGTCCATATGCCCTATGAGTTATACTTAGAAAAATTTTCTACTTTTTCTGACTAGTAGAACAGTAAATATCCGATTCTTTTACAGCTAAAACTCCACGAGTTATCATACTTTGAATTCTGTGAAATTTCGCAACAGTAACAACAGAAAAACAACTTTTTACTGCCAGAAATCTTCGAATTATCATTAAATTAAAAGTATCATATCTGAGGGAATTTTATCGTAGGAGAATGACATTTTACTGTATTATTTAACAGATTATAGAAGCATTTTTCAAAATATAACTCATAGAATATTTAAAACATTAATATAGTGTGTATATTTTGTAAATCATTATATGATTGTATTATTCACATAATCTTAATTTTTACTGTATTTTGGACACCTTTTTCAATTTACATTGTCTTCGCAATTCAAACAGGTAAAAAAAAGTATTTCCATTTTTTGGGAAAACATCCTGTACAGTGCATTTTTTGTAGAATTTTAATTTATTTTATGCTGTCTGAATTTAAATTGTAATGATGCTTGTTTCCGCAATTTAAGTATATATAAGCAATAAAGGAAGTGAAAAGAAAGGAAGACCTGAAAACAACATTATTCTTAAATGCAAATTATCGTAGTACTTGTCGTCAAGACGTTTAATACCTCACATAAATATGTACCATAGGCTATTAAAATATGTGTTCTTTATTTCTTCGCTTTTATAAAGTAAATTTATTTCTAGTATGGTATCTAGTATGACAGAGCTATTTCGTATAAGATGGATATTCCAACAACAACTACGTAGTTTTAAAATTGAGTAATTCTTTGAACGTAATCAATTCAATGCTTGAAAATTCCACAAGTTTATAAGGAAGTTCGTAAATTTTATACACTGCACATTTAAAAAAATATTTTAATAAATGTGTTTTAAAATTTTATCCAAGATATCACGCATCATTTCCTCAATTGTAAGAATGCTCAATTTGACACAAATTCGTGAAAAAAACAAATATTTGTTTCTCCCTGATTTACATTTAATTATATATTCAAGATTAATTAAAATAAGTAAGAACACATACTTTAAAAATGTGGACGAGTGAAGGGAATTTTACATATTTAATTACAATTCACGAACATAATACCTAACATTACAACATCAAAATATACAGAGACTAATTACAGCAGAGATAAACAAAAACAAATAGATGGCATTACCGAACAGACAGTTTTGTAAATTGTAGTGCTGCCAGCTAGAGACAATTAACTGAAATACAAAAACCATACATCTAAATAAAATAACGAATTAATGCGTGATCCAGATTTACCCAACAATTCAAGCATTTTTATAAGATGAGGTAGGGCAGTATAATCCATTGAATAAAGATTTTTTTAAAGATTTATTTTAAAGAAAGTGTGCGTTATCTCATAAACATCTCACTTACATTATTTTTACATTTATTATAATTAATGATTTTTTGAATTTTAAATTTAGGAACACTTTTTTCGGTCAACCTGTATAATATTAACTTTTTATTCTTTTAAATATTCCTTTACTTTTCTTTCAGAGATTTGACAATTTTAGTAAAATAAAATTTTCTAAAAGTCTGAGTATAATTAAAACTTCAAATTTTGCAGAAACATTTTACAGTATTATGAAATTCCCAGTTGTTTCTTTATAATTTCTTAAATGAGAAATATTACAAAATTACTTCCCTAAAATTTCAAGTTTCGTTAAATTAAAATTTTAAGCGAGTCTGAAGAATATCTCTTGAGACACTGTCTGTAATAACGTCAGAAATATCAAAATTAAGAAATTAATTATTCTCTGAAATACAGCATAAATCATCAAGTAAATTAAATACATATTTTAGAAATGGGGAAATAAAACAGAAAACAAAAAACAAAATAAAATAAATATATTTTTTAATTGAAAATGAATTATATGTTACCATGCATATGAATGCTATATATTTCATTAGAGAAGTATCTTAGAAAGAAAAAAAAAATGTATAGCGAGATCTAATTGTACAAAGAATACGGTAGTTAGTTTCGTTACTAAAGTGTTACTATTTAATAAAAAAATATATAATAGTTAAATTTGTATTGTTTTTCTTTTAAAAAATTTCATTAAAAATTGATAAACATGATTTAATTACAACATTTTATTTGAATACTTGTTTGGCTTAGTATATAAAATATGTTTTAAATTAATGTTAAGAACAAAATGCGATAAAGGGGAGTGATCCAAAGGTCCTTCAGAAATTTCAACTTCAAAAACAAATCAAGTTATTGGCATTCAAAGTGCGATTTGAATAGCGACCTTTCGAATTTGCTTATCATGATCGAAAGTTTTGTTTAAGTAAATACAAAAATTAGTTCCATTAACTGCCGATAGACAACGCTACACCTGCAAAGCTACCAAAAAAAACTGTGCATTGAAAATTTAAGCAAGCATTTGATCAGCGTAGATGGCCTGAGATATTCCAATATTTATTTTTATTTTTTTGGTTAAGCATGCCTTTTGTTTCTTTTTTTTCATAAATTTTTACACTGTGACTCAGAAGTACAGGGTTTTAGAGCAAAATTTTAATTCAAGAAATCACAACTTAGCAGATTATGTGTGAATAAATGAGAAAAAAATCAGGGAAGTTCGTTCCTGTTGGGAAAATCAATTCGTACCGGAAAATTCTGTCATTTAATTATTGGACAATGATTCCAAAATCTAATGCCTAATACTTAATGGGCAGAATTTTTCCAGTACGAATTGATTTTCCCAACCGGCACGAGCTTCTCGGACAACCCAATACATTTAAATATCTTTATATCTATGAAAAACAAATTATATATCTGCAGTTTGCATTGCAAATTATTTATGTATCTTAAAAACTATTTTCATATACTGTTATACAGGTAAATTACAGTACACTAAGTGATACCTTTAAGAATTATAAATGTATGAATTCAAAAATCATAACTAGTTTTTCCATGTAAAACTCATGACTAAAACGCGTAATACAATTGATAATTATATTGAGTTAGTTTATGCTACAGACTATGAATGAATATAGTTGCAGTTGCACATTTTGTGAAAAGAATAAAACTAAACATCGTCAAATTATAATTTAAGTATTTTCTAGAATTCACCCAGAAAGCATTTAATAGAATGTATTTAATAATCTTATTACAGCTGGCTAAAAAAATCAAATCTTCAGGAAACCCACAAAATACCAACATTTCTTAAATCTGATATCATAATTCATAATTTGTAAATAAATGTTACTGCAAATAATAATTTCTATGCCCGTACATACTAGTAAAAATCTAAAAGAGCACTTCTTACTAGCGCTAATGTAAATAATATTCAGTATTTCAAACCATCATTGACACTAGATATTGAAACTCAACTACCTAAAACATATTCTGCTTTCTAATATGTAGTCAACGGATATTTTCAAGGCATATAATAACATCCATCATTCCATTAAACTGTCTCTTTCATAAGTTTTTTACATACATCTGTAGAAATATAAAATGACTGTACAGTAGAATTCAAAAATACATTTAACTACAACACTTACATGACTTCATCGACACTATACATCAGACATAACCAATACATATTTCTACAACTCCACATCATTTCGTACAATTAAAAACTACAAAACATTTCACAATTTAATTAGACTGCACAGCTTGTATTTATCATCCATGTATACATATACAAGACGACCACAGAATATTGTTTGTTACTATGCTGTAACTAGATAGTCATTAAATTAAACGAGACGTTCCTTCCTAAAACGTATTCTGCTTTATGATATGCAATCAACGGATATTTTCAAGACTTATTAATAACTCTTATTAATAATAAGAAACATCCAGTCACAGCTCTCTTTAAAGAAAACATAAATAGTATTAATATTTTGAATAACGGAGACGACAAAGCGGTATATACTATGCATATATCCATGTATTTATGCACAAACTAACATACATTTTTAACAATGACATTAATATTTATTCAATAGCTTTAATATTTATTCCACACGAAAGAAAATTCATGTGTGAAGCATAGATTATGAAACACTTTCCTACACATTCAGAAAACTGTGAAATAACGTCACGGTTTACTTTAATGAAAGACGACGTCTAAGTAAACTATTTAGAAAATACATAACACATTTAAAAGACCAATTTCAGAAATTGATATCTATACTCGGAAAAATATCCGAATTCTTTTGTGCAGTCTTGTATATAATCTATACATTTGTCTGCATACTGCATAGTGTGAACAAACTTAGTTCAGTTAGTAAATGTTTAATCCAGTTAAAAAATCCCCTTCAGCATTTTCTGACAGTAAGTGAAATTGTAATGGACTTCTTTTGTGAACCCTGTAACTGAACAGTAAATTCTATTCACGATATATTCTATTGTAAGCATTGCTTACAATTGAATTTGTGTATAGTATTCTGCAGTGTCAGTATTCTAAAATGCATCTTATACTGCACCTCAGTGATGTACTAAATATAGTTCATCTTTAAAATCTATAAATCAATTACAAACACCTTTAAGCAATTCACGCTCATACACAGTAATACATACAAATTATTTTGTGTAGTCCTGTATATGATACATAAAATTTATACTCACCATATAGTGTGAAAAAGTATTTAAACTTAAAACGTGTGCTACATCTAGAAACGCACTTTCATCATTTATTTTTCGTGCACAGTACTGTAACCGAAATATTTTGTGTGCACCTGTAATATAACGATTTTTATTATGTACGTGATATCATACAGCAAGCATCTTGCAATGCGTCTCATGTCGATAAATTTTATTTTGTTTGAAATAGTATAACACCATTAAAATACATGGCAAATAAATTTCCGCCGTAGACCATTATGTAAACAATTTATTTGGTCTGACCCTATAAATGAATGAGAAGTGCTTTGCACTCCATATTCTACAGAAAGCAAATTTGATCAAATCTCAGAAGTGCATATATATGACATTATCCTTGAAATAGATTAACATAATTATTATACCCCACAAACATTTTTCACCAGTGACTAACATGCAACGGAATACGTTTGAGCTTCCTTGTAAAGGAACTATAAATGATACTTTTTTTTAAATGCTGAAAATACTCTGCTAATCCTCAAAAACATATACCAATTACATGGCAATCCAAGTATATTTACGTGAGTTAGAGTACAGACACTCGTCCCGATAAACTGCCTGTCAAACCGAATTCATAAATACTTTTCAAATATGATGGAAAGTGTTACAATTAAATTATTTCTGTACTTACTCATTACTTATTTGGTGCCTTCCTTCATTTATTACTAACCATTTTTAATGTAAAATGTTATCTCTAATTATTTCGCATTGAATTAATTCTTTTATGAAAAGAAAAGAAAAGAAATTATTTTTCGTGACATGTAATTATTTCAGTATCTAGAATTATGTCACTTTTGAAATCCAATCCAAATTTTACAATTAATCATGGATATAAAAGATAAATGAAATGAAACAAATTAGATGTTTCGTACTTTTCTTTTATTTATTCCCTAACTTCTTTCTAAGAATATACAAAGGAAATTTTTGAAGAGCAAAATAATTATCAATATTAAAACACTGTTGGCTTACTGCTCATAAAAGATGGTAGTAAATTTATAAAATCTCTTTCATCTTTAATATAATAATTTAAAAGCACATATAATTTTCAATAATAAAGTAAAAAAAATTCGATATATATTTTAAAGCTAAGATTTTTTTTAAATGCTTTTTAATAATTATCAAAAGAGTAACAAAATATCAATTTTTCACACGTATAACTGGTAAATGTCAGCCGGTTTTTGAATTTCGTATTAGATCATTTTTCTAAAATAACTAGTTGTTACCCGTGACTTCGTTCACGTAAGATTTAAAGATGCATTAACTAAATCAAAGTCATTAATTCATTCGAAATAAAGTCTAATTCATATTTTTTAATTCTATTGAAATATTTTTTTTTAATAATATAATTCTGTTAGTTTTCTTTTCCTGTTAAATATGACGATTTTGTATATCAAACAAAACTTGTTAGGTTCGAAAATTTCATAAATGATCTAATTTCGTCTTCTGGTCATAAAATTTATTTTCATTCTTTAAAATAATATGAAGACAATACATGGGACAGATGTTGGCATGAATTAATATACATATATACAGAAACATAGTAAAGCTTCAACTTAAACATACTAGCTAGATTACCGTACTATTTCTAAACAAAAAGATGATCTAAGATATATTTATTATCTTATCATTATTCAATTTTTGTCTTACTATTTCTATTTATTTTGGCGAACAAAATTACTCGCCAAACTAATACAAAAAAAAAATAAATAAATAAAATAAAATAACATCAGCACTATAACAATTTTTTTAGAACTCAAAACAAAAACGATGCCACCTTGTTTTTTAAATTTACCCACTATTGTGAGATAATAAAATATGAAAGAAAGATAAAAGGAAAATCATACTAACGAAATAAAAGAATCAATTTCATAAGCATTAGCCAAACGTTGCGTGCATAAATACAAATATTAATTTACCATCTCTTATCAGTTATGTTTGGCAGAAAACTCTCTTCGATGTGTAACTGAAATTCTTGTTCAGTAATCAGTTTCAGTGAAAAATATTTAAATTTTTAGTTTTATATATGACGTTACATTCACCTGTTTTCTTGTACTTACTGATATTCGTGCTACTTGTATTATTAACAAATATTTAATAATGTCAGTTTCATTTCAAATATGACGTAATTTTTTTGTAAGCGAAATCTTTTCTTAATAATATAATTTTTGTAAATTATCTTTTCCTGCCAATTACGACATTATTTTTTACATTAAACTTCTCCTCAACGTAACTGATATTCATGATTCCTGTATAGTAAAATATATTTAAATTTTTCGTTTCAAATATGACGTCATATTCATCTTTTGTTTAATTCTTGACTATGTTTATTTCATTTTCATTTCGCCCGTGTAAATCTTGGAATTGAAATCTAATTGATATTGGTAAAATAATTATCCGCGTTATCCGAAAATATAAAGATAATTAATTACATTTTATATGTAAAAGGCCCATTGAATATCTATGCAAGTAAGGAAATTTAGAATTATTTAAAAACGATTTGTGTAAAATGAATAGCTTGACAAAGCCTAATAAAACTTAAACATCTTGTGTTATAATCCACTTACATGCAAAGATACAAAGGCATTAAATCACATGTTTTCCCTTTGACGTTAGTAAAACTTTCCCACATACTTTCACATTTATAATAGTATTAGGATTAGGATAGAGGGTGCTGTCACTTGCTCGCTGGCGTTTGCCAAACCCTGGAAACATGCTTTAGGCAACTTTGTAAAATCTAAATAAATGGCACACATCTCAGAAATCTAATTTTAGACTAATCAAAGAACACCTTTGTGTATTATATATTTAATTTTGACTCCTTCGGACTCTTTTCTGATTTCCAAATTTTTAACTGTGATACAAGATTTTGTTTGACACTGGAAGAAGTAATATACAATTGTTTCAAAAAAGTATATATATTATGTTAATGAAAGCACAGACTCAATCAAATGTTTGAAGTTGTGCTTTACTTGTCGTTTATTGCAAAAAACAGGCGACAATGGAATTTAGTATTGTTAAGAACAAACAGCAAATCATTTAATCTGTAATATTTAAGGATAAACTGGAAATACATTCAACGTCACCAGTGACAATAGTGTAGAAAGATATGCTCTTTGCTTTATTAGGAGCAGTAGTTTTGTACCATCACATAAACTAAGAGAGCAACAATAATTTTCTCACTAAACATACATCTACTACCAATTCAAAATTTTATCTATGTAATGGCAAACCATTCATGCTTAGCTAAGTGCATCTTAAGACATTTTTACCATCTATTGAATCATTGTCAACTGATATGCACTTATTACATACGACAGAGATTCCACTATATCGCTCTGAAGACTCTGTATAAGAGATATATTCAATGCATTATATTATGCAGATTTTTAAGAGAAATTCTATAGGGCACATAATGGACTCTGGCACATAATGGAATTTAAGAAATAATTTTTATTAAATATTTTTAATAAATTTAATATTACTTGCAATGAAGTTATAAAAATCCTGTTTACTGAGATTATATACTTTGCTCACGAACTTTGAAAAGTTGGGAGAAGGGGAAAATGGACTGATACTGGTGATAGCGTCACTCACTTATCGGCAAATTAAAAATTTGCTTTTAAATACATGATAAAAAAGCTGGAATATTTTGTAACTTTACTAAAGTGTAGGAGAAAAACTTGAAGTAAATTAAAAATTATTTTAAGGAGAGATAGAAAAACGAAAGATAATTGATATTGATTGCTAAAACGACGGATACGAGACTACTGCTAGACAAAATAAATAGCAAGGGATTATCTCCTTTCTTGCATAAATAATGCATAAAGAATGTGACGTCATACTAAGATAATCATATTATTAAAATTTTATTTCAAGTACAATGTTTATTTTGAGACAATGATGGCACTCTAATAACCTGAAATATTATTATCTACCGGGATTGTTATTTCATTCAATGCAATCATCTTAATATTCTTAAGTTTTATGAATAACAGTACCATTTTTCTTATCATCACTGATGACTTCATTTCATTGGTGTAAACATGCGCTTAATTGGTAGATATTTTGTAAGACAAATAAAATTTTGAGTTATTGGGATGTGTAGAGCGTATAAAATGTTAATTATATTTTTCTAATAAATCTAGTATAGAAGTATTCTAATTGAAAAAAAAAAAAAGATGCATTCGTTATAATTTATTACAGTTAAACAGAAAACAGTTATGAATACATTTCTGTAAGATTTTCGGTATTTATTTCACTGTTGTCTGAAACAAAATCCATTTAGTATTTGAAGATTGGGTGTAATTTTTTTTTATTGCATCAAATATGATCTGTTATAGAGTTTCTACAGGCACTATTTTCATTATCAGACATTTCTCGACGTAAAAAGTGATTTTTATTTTCAATTTAATAAACGTGTGTTACAGCATTCAGAAAAGTTATTACATATATCTGTACTAATAAAATAAAGTTTCGCTCTGTGTGTGCGTCTGTTAGTCTGTTGACGATAGCTAGCGAAATCTACCAGAGCGCAGAGGTCAGACAATTTGTATGCGGATAGTCCAATGCAGGTCCTGAGATCCACTGAGACTCAGATTTTTATTTTTTAAATAATTAGACGAGATATTAATTAAAATCCATCAAAGGCGCGAACGCATTATTAGTCCCTGTTCTTTGGAGCGTGTAGAAGGGGAGAACAAAATTCTGATTTTTTGGCCATTTGTTTTAACGCCTATCGTCCGAACCGTTTGGTATACGAAAAAATGGAAGATCAAGTTAAAGAGAAGTTAATTTCATACTTTTACATCTTAAATCTACGCCGCAATCATTTGCAAAAAATATTATTGTTAATCTTTTGAAAAAATCTTTTAAAAAAGGATCGATTTTGCGAATCTTCATTTCTTCCTTTTGGCGACGCACCCCTAGGACTCCATTTCGGACGTACCGATTAAAACAAATGCCTAAATAATGCTCAGACCAGCTTCTCTTCGACAGTGCAACTGTTTTAAAAAAATACGAATGTTAACTCTTTCGAAATAATTCCCGCTTGCAAGTTAGTTCACGCCTCTGAATGCAATTTTCTTGTAAGCTAAAGTAACGAAACATCGGTAGTTCAACCCTATATTTTATAGCATTTTGGCAGACCAAATTTATATCACGTATAAAAATTTCGAAACTTTTTGAAGAATAGAGGCATTTAAAAAAATAAAATCTAAGAAGTTTTTGATGAAAACGCTAAAATCCGGGCTGTTTTGGTGCGCCTTCAGCTCATGTTTTCACTACTAAATATGCATGTTTTTTCAAGCACATATAAAAGGCACTCGAATACAGTTATATTTATAAACGATTATAATTTCAGATAGTTCGTGCGATAAGAAATGTTTTCTTTTTTTATGTTACAGGACACGACACGAAAACTAAAAAGAAAAGCGAGTGTAAAATATATTTATTTTACAAATAGACATAAATATTTTTTCAAAAAAAAAAATTACACTATCTGCAAAACCATTATAATTATATCCGATAAAATTTTATAAGAGTTCGGACAACAAGAACTATTTTTTTTAATTATGAAACGACCATACGTGAAAAAACAGAAAAATGTCGTCTTACGAGCTCTTAAACCATTAAATATTAATGTATTTTCGTTAATTTTTCATTTAAAAACATAAATCATGTAAATTTTAGGTTTATTCAAGGTTATTATCAAGAGCCGGGGTACACTGGGCGGATCAGCTAGATTACAATAAATATTCTAATAAGATTACTAAAACAGTCTAAAAAGAAAAATAGTAAAGAAAAAATTACTAAAGGGAAAATCACACAAATTCACATTTTGCCTAAATTATAGATGATCATAACAGATTATTGCATGCTTAGAACCGTATTCGTTCCAATTAAAAAAACAAAAACGAAAAATCATGCGTCAAGCATAGATTATGTAACACTTTCCAACGCTTCCAAAATAATTTTACAAATCATACCGTTTAATAAGCTAAAAGATAACGTCTGAGTAATCCGAATACTTTTATTCAGCCCTGTATAGGATCTATAGATTTGTATATATACTACATAGGATGCTAAATTTTAGTTCAGTTAGGAAACGCGTAGCACAGTTTAAATTTCTCCGTCTGGAGTTAAATAATACGGAAATGTGTTCGCGAACTTTTGTGATTCCCTGTATAGGATCTACAGAATTTATACACACCACGTAATAGACAAAAAGCGAGTTAAAATTAAAATCGCGTTCGGTAACTTAAAACTCACTTCCAGGAATTATTGTTAACATACAGTAGATAATTCTTTTGTGTGTCCCTGTAAATGAACGATGACTGCTATACACACACTATTCTGTAGTAAGCCTCTTGTAATGCACCTTAGTGATACATATAAATTTCAATACGTTTAAAATAGGGAAACATTATTTAAATAAACCGCAGATGATTTTTCTCCATAGACGTAATGTAACGGAATTCTTTTGACTATCCCTGTAAAGTAACTATAAGTGCCATGCACACCCTATTCCATATTAAGCTTCTTCTAATGCACCTTAGTGATATATATAAATTTCAATGCGTTTAAAATAGTGAAACATAAATAAACCGCAAATGATTTTTCCCCATAGACCCCAATGTAACGGAATTATTTTGAGTGTCCCTGTAAAAAAAAACTATAAGTGCTACACACTTCCATTGAAATAGGGAACATGCTATAGATAACGACTGTAACATTTAAAAATTGCAGAGCAATCCGAGCATATTTACGGGAGTTAGAGCACGGACAGACGGCAGACGGCCAAACGGCCAGACAAACCGAAGTCATAAACACTTTTCAACTAGGTTGGAAAGTGTTAATAAATCTGTATTTTTTTACTTTGGATTTAAAAATTGATATATCAAATATAGCAGTTCTGTCAGTTTTTAAATTTAAAAAAAATAATGTCTAATATAAGAAAGATGAAGCGTAATAATTAAACTTCGTTTTTTCAAATATTTGGTTTGTAAATATGTAAAACTCTAACAATTTAAAAACTTTAATAAATCTGTGAAAATTTTTTCAGCGTACTAAATTTAGATACACAATTATTTTTTTCTAGCAAAATTAATCTATCTTTACGTTATAAATGAAAACATAATTACAATTGAAAAATATATATAACATCGCACGGTTAAAGATCGATACAGAAAAACATCATCTTGTTTTTTCGGTCGATTTCTTTCAGTCAATAAATCAAGAAGGTATCATAAAAAACATTTTGTTGATGACTATCCTATAAGCGTTAAGATCGGAATGGTACATTCCTGAGCAAATGGCATTCTTCTATTGATGTTTAGAGGAAAATTAATCAGAAGATATTTAGTTTATTTGGGTCTTAGTTGTTTACTACATAGTTCTTCATAAATCTAATTTTATTAGCCTGATTAGTTTAATCTTATCATACATCCTGAAGAAAACGACTATAATTGCAGGCCTCTTTAATAAGTTTTATTGGAACAAAAAATTTTCTTTTATGATTAAAAGTACACCGCTCAACAGAAATTCTGAAACTTTATTCTTATTTATATTCTTTATCAGTATATTAATTTCATATTAATACAAAATCTAGTACAAGTAAAATTTTGCATTTCTTAGTATTTAATGATTCAATTTATTTTCATTACAAGTTTTTTTTAGAAGAACGCGTCCAATTATTCGAACAAATAAAAACTTTAAATATTTACAAAATTTGTATAAAATTTTCGGATAAGAACTAAAATGTTGGCTCTGATAAATATCATTAAATATTTATAATACAGTTTTCTCGAAAATACTTATTAAAAGGTTCTACATAATTCGTTCGCTACCTTTGCTTTTGGGAATATTAGTTACTTTTATTAAATTTTTAATATCTCTACTGTCATTAGAAAGTTAAATTATGGAATGTACAATATTTTTCTAGCCATTGTGTAATTAAGACGAGCAAGATGGTAACAGAAAAAGAATTTTGAATACTTTTTTTCAATAGTTTCAATTTGAAAGAATAAATATAATCAAATATATACAAAGAACTTCATCGATATTTTCTTTTGTATCACAAAGAAAATCATAATAATTTGGTCAACAAAAGATCCCATCACTGCGACGTTAATTTGAAATGAGATTAACAATAATGTGCATAGAGTTACTCGTGCGCGACGTTTCGTTCGAAATAAATGGAGAAGGATGTAACCTACAGCCCTGGACGTGGTGTCCTGTTCTAGTAAAACCGGAATGAATTAAACTATGACGTATCTGGCAGGCGTAAAAGCGGTAAACTGAGGAGTTAGCGTTTCTATCTCGAAAACGATAGTATATACGGGAAATATGTCAATATCAAAGTTGTAGAGCGTCTTCATTTAGTATAGAATAATATCTTACATGCAAAAAAAATAATTAAGAGACCCGAAATGTAATTTTTATACCGAAATAACAGCTAATCAACAGCATTGTAAATGTTTTGACCTGAAAAACAATGAATTGGGTCTTAGGACTCCCAGATTTTAAACGGTAATTATTCTTAAACTACATGGCCAAATTCCGCCGTTCGATATCCTAAAGTAAAAGATAAAGGAAAATTCAAAAATTATACCAAAATCATTGCATGTCAAAGTGCGGCATTTTAAACTAATACACATCTACTAACAAAACTAATACGTATAATTAGGTATGACTATTTTAATGAGGTAGTTAAATGAAGCCTTCTCAATTTGTCTATCATCGGCACCAATGCAATGTTTGATCACAAATCGCACCATCCAATTCTGTGTATGTCCTCGTTTTTGGAGACATTGAGTGTTCCTAACATCGTTTTGTTATTAAAATAAAATGTACATTTGGCAAAGAATAACAGAACACCCCATACTAATGCTGCTGCAAATCGTCGTATGAAAATGTGACTGATAACAATTGATTAGTAATAGCGTCTTCCATTTAGTGTTATATTTACATTTTGCTTAAAGGGCAATCTACATATCGAAATTGTACCAAATTAGAAAATTTTCAATACTAACAACTACTATAAACATAGTGTTTGAATACTCCAGAAAATTTTACCTTAGGCATCCAAACGGCAACTCATTCGCTCTCGTAGTTTAGAAGTTATGCATATAAAATCTGGAACTCTTAAGTATAAATGAAATATTAATCGTTGAAAAAGAGATTGTAATGGGGGTAGTATCTAAAAACTGTATTTGTAGATTTGCATACTTGAAGCTTCTAGAATTCACTTTCTGTTAAAAAAGGTCATCGGTTAAAATTTATACATTTTTCGAAATATATATATTTTTAATTTTGAAATATATTTAAAAATATATGTATTAATTGTGTCCTATGAAGTTTTTTACAGAAATCGATCTCTAGGAGTTTTAAATCTGCGAATAAAAAATTACAGCTCATGCCGCCATATAGGATTTGAGTTAAGCGTTGATAATTACTGGGATTGTAATATGTTTTGCAAGGAATAAAAATGCATTTAAAATTAGGACTTTAACGTACATTATTCTTAAACGACCAAATTACTTGCCATTTTATATCCTAAGGTAAAATGTACGGAGTGACGCAAATATGACACCAAAATGAAGTGTTAGTATTGAACATTTTTGAGTTCAGTACAATGTAGACGATTTCTAAAAAAATTTAAGTATAGCATTAATTAGTAGACTTATTACTAATCGATTAGTATCATTCACAGTTTTATAGAATCATTTGAGTTTTTGCTAAGAGTAGGTTTTCTCTGACATTTTGTCTTGCTTACATGTGTTAGTGTTTCAGTAAATGTACATTCGGCATGTAGTTTAATACATCTGCATGCAATTTGAGGCGTATTTAAGCTACGAATTGATATAAAATAATAACCATTCATGGCTTATAGTAAAGTTATTTTTACATGTAAGACATAATCTTTTACTAAATTGTAGACATCATACAATATTATAATTATATTTAATCCTGCTTTTCGTAAATTTTTTGAAAGAGTATCTCAAAAGTTACGGTTTTACGCTAAAAAATGCCGCCAAGTACAACATGGTGTATCGCTTACTCGTTTTACTATACTTAGGCACAACGTTTATTGCTGTAGCTAACTAGGTTTACCAGTTACTTGAAGCATTACGTAATTAAGGAATCATCCAAAATAGGACAGTCTTACGCAGGTTGCTATAAAAACATAAAATTTAATTTATTAGCGTTATATAAATATTTTCCCACTGTGGATTTATGCTAAGAACGGTAGGTTTAGCATAATAATTCATTTAAATTTCGGAATTTATTTCAGAGTTTCTCCAACATTGATTGAAAAATACATATGCAATAGCTTCTATTTGGTTTTTGATATACATTAAGATGTCAGCGTTATTGTAAACACGGATATGATATCATGAGTAAATTCGTATTTATGTTAATCTAAACAAAAGTGTATTTATTATTTTAGCTATTTTAGGTTTCTTTTTCCTTTTGAATATATATTTTCGTGAAAATTTCTATAAAAATAATTATAACTAATCTGCTTGTCGCGAATGTTTTATAAACATGGAATATGTTTATTATATTTATCCAATATTTATATTTTCTATAGTAATTTAAATTAAAAAATGCCTATAAAAATATCCATGGAAATAACTATCTTAATATTTTTCTTAATAATATGCAGAACAGTATAACAGTTTGATCAACAAAAAAATATTTCATTATAATGAGGTATTCAAAACGATTTACAATAACCATTAATAGTTCCTTATATTTTAACGGTGCCATGCAGAAAGATACGAACATGTGGCGACGCTAATTGTGCTAATTCGCCTTATTTGAAAATGGAAGAGGAAGCATAATCCATTTAAGTTTCTCCAGCGGAGCAAAAGAGCGTTCTCACATTTGGCGAAAGTTTGGCGGTTGGAAAGTTTTGCCAAGTATAGACTGACGGTGGATTCTACCGGAATCTTTGACACTTGCTCTTCGGCAGTCTCCAGTGATGCATCGTGATTTTAGAGCGGCTGCTGGAAGGCTATTAAACATTATATTTATTTATTAATTAATTATGTTTATTTGAATATGTTGAATTTTATATATTTCGTTAAAGTAATAAAGTCGTATATAGTCAATTATGCCGTCGTATAAATAACCACAGCGCAACCTTTACATTCCTACAAGTGGTGACCCGTATACACGTTTTTGGCTGTGGTTTAAAAGAGTAAAAGAAAGATTAATTCATAATGAGTTCTCGTCCAGTCTATTAGGATGTCTTTCAAGGATTAAGGTATGAGATTACGTACTGTTTATTTCCTTTTGCATGTATCCTCTGAGGACTTTTAAGATAATTTAAACTTGTTTTAGGTTCCAATGGTTGGATGGTTTCGATGTTGATATTGCTGTTTTAAGTGTTAAGATGTTTTAACCTTCGTTCAGTCTGGATTAAATTGTTGTTTAGTTTGGCAGTTTGAGATTTCTGTTTGTTTTTTGATAGTATAAGAGATGCCGAACGGCAATCCTAGTGAAACTGTGAAAGGGGGGAGTACAGGATGCAATAGAGTGTCGGTAAAAATTCCAAATTTTTGGCCTAGTAAGGCAAAGTTATTTTTTGTACAGCTAGAGGCTAGTTTTAGGTTAGCGGGAATCTCGGTCGAACAAACTAAATTTGATCATTTGGTGGCGTCTTTGGATGCGGAAACTTTATCTTTTGCTTCCGATATTGTGTGTAAACCCCCAGAAGAACCGTACAGTGCTCTTAAAGCGAGGTTATTATCGGAATTTGAAGTTTCTCAGAATAGGAAGGTTAAGACATTGCTGGAAGATTTAGAGCTGGGTGATAGGTCCCCCTCAATGTTATTGCGTAAGATGAGAGAGTTAAGTGAGGGCCATGTTGACGATGACTTTTTGAAAAATATATGGCTTCGGAGGTTACCGGTATCTGTGCAAACAATTTTGTCTGTCGGCTCTGAGGGTTTAAATAAATTAGCGGAGATGGCGGATAGGATTTGTGAATGTACGCAGGTTGGTGTTAACTCTCTGGAATCGAGAGGGGCTGAACAAACTCAGTTTAGTCAACAAAATAAACAGTTGGAGCAGCTACAATTTCAGGTTCAGGAACTTTCAAAGCTGGTTAAAGCGGGTTCTTGTCCCATGTCGGAAATCTTACCGGCGGAACTCATTTAACTCAGGGGATAGGTCACACAGAGAGGGGTGGCGATGTTGGTATCATTTTCGATTTAAGGAAAAGGCTCGAAAATGTGTACCCCCGTGTGCTTACAAACCAAAAAACTACCTTCGCTCGCAGGAGTAGCGACGGCTACTGCACGTATGGGCTTGAGTCGCAGGCTTTATGTTACAGATAAGGTTACTCAATCCAGCTATTTGATAGATACAGGCAGTGATGTCTCATGTTTTCCGAAGTCATTTTTAGTTAAAAGTACTAGAAAGAGGGATTTCACATTGTATGCCGCTAATGGTACAAAAATCTGTACTTACGGTACTAAACTATTGACACTGGATTTGGGACTGAAACGTAAATTACAATGGCCATTTATCATAGCTGAGGTATCTAAACCAATTATAGGCGCTGACTTACTACAACATTTTGGTTTATTGGTTGATTTAAAAAAGCGGCGTTTATTAGACCCTGTAACTAACTTTTCTGCTCGTAGTCGCGCCAGTCTGTGTGATGTCCCGGTGGTTAAAACTATCATCGGAAACACTGCATATATAGAACTGCTAAAAAAGTATAAAGAGATTACCCAGTTAAATAATACGAATAAACGAACTGTAAAACATGATACAATCCATTTTATCCCTACTGTTGGCCCACCTGTGACAGCTAGAGCTCGGCGGTTACATCCAGCGCAGCTCCGGATAGCTAAGCAGGAATTTGACTATATGCTTGAGAAAGGTATCTGTAGGACAACTAAAAGTATATGGGCCAGTCCATTACATATGGTCCCTAAAGGCGTTTCGGATTGGAGACCAACTGGGGATTACAGGGCACTTAACCGAATTACTGTACAAGACAGATACCCCATTCCTCACATTCAAGATTTTACTTATATGTTAAAAGGTAAAAAAATATTTTCTAAAGTGGATTTAGTCCGTGCTTATCATCAAATTCCTGTTCATCCTCCCGATATCCATAAAACTGCTATTATAACTCCTTTTGGTTTGTTTGAATTTCCATTTTTAAACTTTGGGTTATGCTCTGCAGCGCAAACGTTTCAACGCTTTATAAATGAGGTATTACGAGGTTTGGACTATTGCTTTCCGTATCTCGATGACATCTTAATAGCGAGTGAAACTCACGCTCAGCATATGCAGCATTTAGAGGAAGTTTTTAAGCGGTTTAGAGATTACGGGATTATAATTAATGAATCTAAATGTGAGTTTGGCAAAGAAACTATAGATTTTCTGGGTCATACTATTGATAGCCAGGGCTGTGTTCCACACAAAGATAAGGTGAAAGCTATACTTGAATTTCCAAAACCAAAAACTGTTAGCGATCTCAGGAGATTTTTGGGAATGGTGAACTACTATCATCGTTTTGTACCCCATATTGCAGAAATATTAAGACCACTAAATGTGTTCTTAAATGGAGCAAAAAAGAGAGATAAAAGAGAAATTAAGTGGGATGCGGATGCAGGAAGCAGTTTTGAGCAAGTTAAGCAAGCTATAGCTAATGCGACTTTGCTTTATCACCCTTCACAAAATGCGAAACTTGCACTTATAACTGACTGCAGTGATTTTGCTATGGGTGGGGTGTTACAAGAAGTTACGCCCGATGGTCCGAAACCACTTGGATTTTTCTCTCGTAAGTTGTCTCCTACACAGTGCAAATATTCAACATATGACCGGGAATTGTTGGCGGCATATTCTGCGATCCAATATTTTAGGCATATGTTAGAGGCTCGGGTATTTACGTTGTATGTAGATCACAAACCCCTAATTTTTGCATTTCAGCAGAAACAGGAGAAATGTTCCTCTAGAACGTTTCGGCAATTAGACTTTATATCTCAGTTTACTACGGATATACGTTATTTGCCAGGCAAGGGAAATTTTGTTGCTGACAGTTTATCTAGAGTTTGTGAGATTCAATTTGCGTCACTTGCAGATTTTGAGTTGTGGGATAAGTTGCAAACAGAGGATGAGGAGCTAAAGGCTATTTTGGACGGAAAGGCTGAGTTTAGTGGAAATTTAGCTAAAGTACAAATGCCGGATGCTAAGACATTATTGTATTGTGAAACTTCTGGTGAGGTGAACAGGTTTTATGTCCCCCAGACCTTGAGATATAAGGTGTTTGAGTCAATGCATGGGCTGTCGCATCCAGGAATACGGGCTTCTAGGCAGCTAATCTGTTCGAAATATGTTTGGCCAGGGCTAAATAAAGATGTTGCTGTGTGGTGTAGAGCGTGTATACCCTGTCAAAGGACTAAGGTACACCTGCATACTAAGTCTCCTTTGGTGCAATTTTTCGTTCCAGACGAGAGATTTGCTCATATACACATAGATATCATTGGTCCCTTACCTCTAGTACGTGGATTCAGATATTGCCTAACTATGATTGATAGGTTTACCCGGTGGCCAGAGGCAGTACCTATTGTGGATATGACTGCTAAAACTGTTGCTCAGGCTTTTGTTCAGACGTGGGTTTCCCGTTTTGGTACGCCTCAGAGGATAACATGCGATAGGGGTAAACAATTTGAGTCCATACTTTTTGAAAGTCTGGCAAAAATGCTAGGCTCTGTTATAGCTAGAACTGCTTCGTATAGGCCCCAGACGAATGGTTTGGTGGAGCGACTTCATCGACCTTTAAAGCAGGCCTTAATGTGCTATAAGGTGGATTGTTTGGAAGCTCTCCCCGTGGTTTTGCTGGGTCTACGGACAACAGTACGTGCGGACCTAGGTGCATCTACAACTGAGCTGACGTATGGAATGACTCTACGGCTTCCAGGCCAGTTGTACGAGGATAGCCCCTTCTCAGACCCACCGACTTATACTTCAAAACTACAAAAAATTATGTGTGTTTTGAGACCTTGTCAACCTTTAAGGCATGGACAGCAAAAGATCTATGTTCCGAAAGAACTAAAGAACTGCACCCATGTATTTGTACGTAGAGGTCCTTTTAAGAGATCTTTACAACCGACTTACGAGGGTCCATTCAAAGTCGTAAAACGACTGCAGAAAGATTTTGTGGTTTCTATCGGGAACCAGGAAAAGATCATAAATATTGATCGTTTAAAACCTGCGTTTCTGTTGAATGAGGATGGTGAGCCTGATCCTACAACTTATATAACGAGATCGGGAAGGAAAGTTCGTTTTCGTCTCCCACGTGTTGTGTGAGACTGGCGGGGGAGTCATGTGGCGACGCTAATTGTGCTAATTCGCCTTATTTGAAAATGGAAGAGGAAGCATAATGCATTTAAGTTTCTCCAGCGGAGCAAACGAGCGTTCTCACATTTGGCGAAAGTTTGGCGGTTGGAAAGTTTTGCCAAGTATAGACTGACGGTGGATTCGACCGGAATCTTTGTCACTTGCTCTTCGGCAGTCTCCAGTTATGCATCGTGATTTTAGTGCGGCTGCTGGACGGTTATTAAACATTATATTTATTTATTAATTAATTATGTTTATTTGAATATGTTGAATTTTATATATTTCGTTAAAGTAATAAAGTCGTATATAGTCAATTATGCCGTCGTATAAATAACCACAGCGCAACCTTTACATTCCTACAAACACATAAAACTCACATTATTAAGAATATAGAAATAGTTACCTACTCACTGATGTATGCAAATAAATTTATTGTAGACCCAATGTTTTATAATAATTTTAGAGCTTATTTCAATGCTTTACAAATCCAGATTAGGAGCATATACATCTAATACCAGATAATACATATTCACATTTATTTAGGTAATTAATTTTCATTAAAATTGAATTAAAAAATCTTCTTTGTATTACTTTTTGTAAATTTATTTGTATACTTATTTTTACCAAAATTCCTGAATGTTTAAAAAAAATAATTTAAAAATTTATTTTAAATGGATATGCTTTGTCGTTTTTAGAGATATAGTGTTCGCGAACAAACTAGTTCCGCAAAAGGTATAATTCGAACCGGCTCGTTTAAAATGTATGATCGTTCGTCAATGTCACTGTTTATCTTTCTTTAAGAGATGCGGTTTGCTTGATCGAAAATGTACTAATTACATAGCTTCAAAAAATATATGGTTCGAATCGAAAACATTTAAAATAAAAAATCTACTTATGTGTCCATGTCTCCGCTTCTTATGTTACAGAAAAATGACGTGAACGATTAAGAGAGTTTAAATGACATTGTCCCAGAAAACGTATGGTTCAAACTGGACACATTTAAAATGCACCGTCTTCTTCTGTGTCTATATCTTCATTTCATATCTTATACAAATATAACAGCTCGAGCTAGAAAATTCAAATGACATGGTTCCAAAAAAAGTATGGTTCGAAAGGAGAACATTGGAAATGAACGATGTCACCCTTTCTTATCTTATGGAAATATGGCGTCCTCGATCAAGATAGTTCGAATGGCATGGATTCACAAAAGGTATGGTTCGAATCAGGCACATGTAAAATGAACGATTTTTTTCTGAGATCAAATGACATAGTTTTGTTAAATGCATATGGTTTGAACCGACACATTTATATTGAACGAAAATCTTCCGTGTCTATATATATATATATATATATATATCCATGTGATGTGATCGTAGATGACGTGTCATAATTCATCAGCATTGAACTGGACATATGGGACATTGTGCCAGAAATACTTTGAATGATCTCAGGTATGATTCCTAGGATACAGACGTTCAAAATATAAACTTTGGGTAGAACTATTTTCAATTTATTATGGGGACACCTGGGGAGGGGGAGGAGGAAGGCTCATGATCTATCACAGACATTAATGAAATTTTTTCTAGATATCGAAATTTAGAAGACAGCGACGGAATGTATATATGAATATATTTTTTTGAAAATTTGGTTCCCTGATTTCAGTAAGAAGACAAAACCATACATCGTGATTTGTCAAGACTTAATAAATAAACATTTTTAGTAAGCCGATACTCAAAAGAATGATATATGGAGTTTTGATATTAATTAGGATCCGTCATTTCCACAAGGAAAAATATTATGCATCATGATTTATTGAAGACATACAATTAAAATTTTAGGTTTTTGTGAATTTAGGGACATACGGCAGATTTTGTAAATCAACCCCCTGATCGCTCTTGAGAGCAAAATATATATCAAAATCTATCAAGACTTCGTACATTAATTTTTCGAGTACTTTATAAGCATTGGAGTACAGAGTTTTTTTCAATTTTCTCATCTTCCCCATCCGGAACAACATTTTATCTTAAAATCTCTCAGAACTTCTAAACTGAAATGTTTCACCTTTTGAGGAATTTTAGTACATAGGGGCGGAATAAATAATGTGTTTTGAATCGGGTCTCTGACACTAATGCCTTACCAGATGAAAAACACTACATTTCTAAATATAAGATTCATTTATTAAAAAGACCAGGATCCTGGGAACATTTAAAAATGTTCATAAAATGTTTAATATTCTTCATATTATTTTTTTAATTTCTATTTTAAATATTTATTTATTAACGTGTTTTGGTTAAGCCTACAGTAAATTGCAATATTTATGAATTTAAAATCCATAAGACATTGCATAAATTATCATAAAGAAATGATAACAAACAATTCTAAAATGTGTATTCTTAAGTACTATCTAAATACTATTATGAGCATCCCTAAAGAAAAAACATTTTAAATTTATCAATTAGATAAAAAGTTTTAAAATTAAGTTCATTTCAGTTCAATGTTCTTTGAAACACAGTAAAACCGTAAAATTACTACCAATTTTTTCTCAATGAAATATGCGTTCATTTAAGATACAAATTCAAATTTTCACTTATTGAAAGTATACTATCTGCGGATTTTTTTTTACCATAAAATACAATTTAATAACTTCTAAAATACATTAATAATCTGTAAATTGCGGCTCACTCTTATCTCTATCTTTTCCACAAAGTCTACTATTAAAAGTTAGAAAAAGTATCTTTGTTATCATAAAAAAAAAGAGAGATGCAAATTTGAAAATGCTCAAAATATCTTCGAAAACTAGTATAAAACAGAAACGTACTTAGAAACTAACGTCTTTGTGTGTTTGCTATTTTGTTGTACAGGCTTTTAGATGTGTTTTCAATTGTCTTTTTCGGACATTCTTTAATTTTAGCACTTCCCATTTTTTCGAGTTTTTCCCTTTTAAGTAGGCTTTCCTTTTATTTCTGGACAAAGTATTCCCTGTTTTCAGGATTTGAGCAAAGTTACCTTACCTGATTGCATAGGTACCACTGACCGGTAACTACCACACCTTCCTTCTCAATTTTTGTAGGTGCAGATTGCGGAACTGTGTTTTTGAATATGAAACATTCATTTAATGAGTATGGACGTCATAAAATAATGGTGCGGTGTGATAAAACGAAAGTGCCGAAAAAAGGAAACAGCAATTTGTTACAAAGTTTCACAATTCATCATTTTCTTCTATTAGCGTGGGCACTGACAGGTTCAGATTCGCTGATTTCACAACATTATTGTGCTACATCTCCAGACAAATCTTTTCATCAAACATCGGAAGTAATACGCAACGAATCACATTTCATATTCCACGAAAACTCATTCGATGGTGAGAAATTTACAAATGTTTTCGCAAAAAAAGTTAATTTTAGGGACATAGCGCCTCTGTTTGGGCACCATTACATAAATGAAAGTAATAAAGTTAATCTGGTTAATTTTCAATTTTTTAAACACTTTATGTGTACCTGTAACTGTGTAAATTGCGCAAAAAAATAGAGTTAGTAAAAATCCTAGCAAACATATACTAAATAAAAAAAATGGTCAGGAATATTTTTATAATTTTTTATAATAAGACATATTTACCTCCATCATTAAAACATATATTAATACTTCTATAAAATGTATATAAAATGTAATCTGGTAATTTAAATGAAAAATTACAAAATTACTTACAGATGTAAAAAAGATAAACGCCTGAGACTAAATTGTTACTCTTTACTAATATACCTTTCTTTTTATTTCAGATTCATGAAAATGGCGTCATTAGAAGCTTTCAATTCTTAAAAAATATGAGAAGATACCAGAAAAAAATACATCTTAATTTTATGTCATCGAATATTTCAGAAGAATTTTGAAAATAACGTCTCGTGATGTCTCAATATTTTGATATTCAACCTGCATGTTATTGATTATTCAATTTTGCAATAAACTGACAATACTTCCTAATTACATATCAGTATTATAGAATGAAACCATGAGAAATATGAAAAGCAGTATTTCAAATATTGCTGAAATTTTAATTCATAAATTGAAAGAAAAAATATGTGGTGTAAAATTTTAATACAAAATACATTTTTGATTGCGTACAGATTTAGACATTGCAGAAAAGGTTTCTACAAAAGTATGACCTTGTAGATATTAAAGCTTTGACCATTCAAAGATTTGATCATGGTGATAAAATTATACAATTTCTACATCAGATCACACATAAATCGACATAATAAATATATTCCGAATAAATGTTTGTACCAAAAGCTGTTTTTTAAAATGAGAATAAGAAATAGTGAAAAATATCAAATTATTTAAACATGAAAGAAATGTACTTACAAATGTTCATTAATGCTTCTTTAAGTGAAGGTTTTAATATGAGTAACATAACATATCCTTCAGTACTTGGTATGCCAGATGATAACGATTATCCATATTTTGGTGACTACTTAGCACAATTCCAGAGAGGATATGGTTCCGTCCACGGTTATATAAGCTTCGCTGTGTGTGTATTTGGTATAACGGCTAACGTTTTGAACATCATTGTGCTTACACGTAAGAATATGATATCACCCACGAATGCTATTCTGACTGGTTTAGCAGTAGCGGACATGCTGGTTATGATATCATACCTTCCATTCACATTTCATAATTATATAAGGAAAGATCTTGAAGAAAAGGATAAATTTTCTTATGGTTGGACAGTCTTTACTCTATTCCATGCACATTTCACTGTGGTAAATCACACTATATCATCATGGCTAACAGTAACGGTTGCAATATGGCGTTTCATAGCAGTGAGTTTTCCAGCGAATACAACTATATGGTGCAGTATGGCAAGAGCTAAATTGGCTATTTTGTCAACATACTCTATGTGTACCATATTCTGTTTGCCAGTTTATCTCACGTTTACCGTGTCCAAATTCAGGGGAGAAGAAAATCAAATAATGTATCGGGTAGACTTCAGTGAAATTGCTCAACGACATCATCATTTACTTGAGAAAATGAATTTCTGGATATTTAGTGTGATTACAAAACTCGTACCTTGCGTTGCACTTACTGGTTTGAGTCTAGGTTTAATTAAAGTGCTGTATGAAACAAATAAAAGACGTCAAAGGCTTAAAAATCGAGCAGAAGTAGACAGAACTCATGATCGGACAACTCGAATGCTTCTTGCAGTGTTGCTTTTATTTCTGTTGACAGAATTTCCATCTGGTCTACTTGCTCTATTGAGTGGAATCCTTGGAACAGAGTTTTTCAACAACGTGTATCTTAATTTTGGTGAGACTATGGACATATTAGCCTTAATAAATAGTGCAATAAATTTCATTATATACTGCTCAATGAGCCAACAGTTTCGAAATACATTCGCAGAGTTGTTTATACCAAGTTGCTTGCAGCGTGGAACACAAACAGCGACAAGTGCTGCTACAGTTTAAGGGAAATATTTTAATAGAAATATTTCAGAAATATTGAATACATGATGAATTCAGCGATTCTATATGATCTATAACTATACGACATAACTATGTTATATTCCAAATAATTCAGACATACTGAAGAAATACGGATGGACACGAGTACGGTACTAGTACAAGTAATAAAAACTGTTAGTTACTACGATACTTATAAAACCTTTTTTTTTAACGAGATAATATATTTTAAGTTTGTTAAAATCTTTTTTTCGTCTATTTTGTGTGGGGCTCTTTTTTTCTGTCACATTTTCTTTCAGTGCAATGTTTTACAATTTCATATGTTTATTTTATAGTAGTGTCTATAACGCATAATCCTTATTAATTACTTATCTGTACTCAATGGTATCTTGTAAACCTAATAATGACTGATAAGCATGCAATATTTAAAGCTGATTTTCGGCAATATATTTCTAGCTTCATATGTTAAACTGGACATAATATACATTTTCACTCATACTACTAAGAAATCAACAGTTTCGGTAAATAGGTTACATAGAACAGTAAAACCTAACTTTTATACACATAATAGTGTTAAATACAGCATATAGTTGAACATTACTTTATCACTGTATCATATCGCAATTCTATGAAAATACTTTTGAATCAAAAAGTGGTAAATTTTTGGCGTTTGAAAAACATCCTAGAGAAATTTCTGAAGAACAGTCTTTTGTCAACAAGACGTGTAGCAAGAAGTACGAATTATGAACTATTTTGTACTTAATTGCCAAAATACATTAGTTTTACTCCGATGGAAAATGTGAAACCTGATGACATTGAATATGAGATGTTTTCATTTATTGTGTCTAAAATAGGTTTATTTACAAGCCATTTTGTAAATGTGTAATAAAGTACACACTTATGTTTCATTTGTAGTTTAATTTCATTCTTTGATATTTATATACATCTTAAGTTTAATAGTATATATTTTATAAATATTGATGAAATAACAATACAATTTGTAATACAAAAATTTCACAGCTATATAGTGTGTCTCCAAAAAGTTGAATCGTGGTTTAATATATTTCCTGTTGGTGAAAATTAGGCAATGTAACTTGCAAAAGTTTTCGAAATAAATTAGAAAGAAAGCCAATGTTAATCAAATATTGCTGCCAGAGTTGCACTTTTTAAAAGTTTATACAATCCACCTTGACAAAGTTAGTCAATTTGTATTTTTTTCTGTTGCTTCATCAATGTATCTTTAAAATTGTTGAAAATAAAAATATCAAATATCCATATTATGAAGAAAAATTTGTAAAGATGTAATATATTGCAAGAACTACGGACGATAATACATATGTGCTTTACCTTAAACAAAAAAAAAATATATATTGATGTTCGCAATAGTATTGGTGGCAATAAAATATAAACTATTTAGAGAATGTTTATTAGTAGTTCTCTGTTTTGTGTAGGTGTTCAAAGGAAACAGTTTGAGATTGCTGTTTTTTCAATGACTCCTCTGATTCATCATTTTTTATTTAAATTTATAAGGGACGAATTTGTTTTTACATTTGTTAAAGAAAAGGATCTAGAACACCAACATAAATATGTAAATGGCCCCTATATTTCCTGTTGAAATAACATTTAAAAAGGTACGAAAAAGTAGCATAAATAAGTTGTTTTGTTTCAATGTAATTTCGATAATTTTAAAAATAAGAGTGTGTAGTTCTTTTAATCACTTCGCAGTAAAAATAAAAAAATCCTAATTTACCAATTTTAGAAAAAAGAGCCATATACAATTTTATAGAGTGTATTTTTTTCTTTTAAATGAACTGGAAGAGTATTTCAGAAACATAAGTTTATTTCCTTCCTTATTATCAATATTTTGCAATTTACAGTGCCTACTTATTTTCTAATGAAGAAAATTAAACCGTGATTAAACATTTTTGAGAGACTCTGTATAAATTAATGACATATTTTATTACATTTTTAATTTGCTTATTATTTATACTTTATGAATATATACTGCTACTATCAGAAACGAAAATACTTTTTATCAAAAAACTTCTTTTCCATATTATAAGATGTAATTATCAGCATTGATATATTCGGGAAAAAAAAACATTTAAATCAGTTGTGTTATTATATGAACTATAAACTAAAATATAATTTAAAAATATCTGTAGTATATTATATTATTTAATTTTTATGTTCCCAGGTATTTGTGCCTGAAATTAAATTTTAGATAGGATACACAAAAAAAATTATTTTTATTAAAACGAGTTATAACACTTTTAAAAAATCCCATTTTTGCTAATGAGATAAATAAAAATATATATATATAGCTATAATTATTTACTTTTTGACAGATAATAAAATTCTTGCATTCATAAACATTCCTATATCATAAAATGCAAAATACATTGACATAAATAATAGTTAAAATTTTAGTGTCTTGTGCGTATCTTAGAAACAGATATTAAACAGCTTGTTTTCATTTTTATACAAATTGCAAATTACAAAATTCAAAATAGGTTAACACGGGCGTGCAAATAAAATCTCAAATACATTTTTATGGTAATTACCATGTTATGAAAATATTGTTTTATTTTTACATTTAAAAATAGGAGGATGTTTTAAAAATGTCAGTAATTTAATAATATATCTCAAATTGGAATTTCAAGACCTTGAAAAGTGTTTATACATTTTTGGCAAATTAACCTTCACATTTAGACAAATATGAAGATATTTGTTATAATTTTAAATATATATTTTTTTATTTCAAATTAGCTTTCGAAACATATTAATTTACTGATTGATTGATTTAAAATTTTAGACATACGTAAAGCTTATTGCGTGAAATTTTATGAAATATCAGGGCGGAGTATTTCTCCTTTTTTTTTTTTTTTTTTTTTTTTTTTTTTTTGGTATTGCAGATATTATTTATAGTTACCTAATAATTAAAAAATAAAACTGTATTTAAATGTTGATATTTTGTGATATAATTTTTAATGTAGCTGTTTAATTATTGTTTAATTTTACGCACGGAAATCATATTATAATTTCTAAAGTGAAAAACGTTAGAAGCATATTTCATTAAAAATATATGTGTGTAATCTGATTTGTGAAATGAGACGGGAAAGGAATATTAAGAAGATATTTGACAATAGAAGTGAAATACATTTCAGCTGTTGTTCATTTTTAAGAGTTATGAAAAGTGAAATGTAATGTAATGCTATATCTTAATATACAGGATTTAAATAAATCATTGTCGATGTTTCCTTACATTATTACTTTTAATTTAAGAACATAGCGAAAATATTACTACATATTTCTACAGTATAATTCAAAAATAGTTTTTGGTGACACAAAAAAGTTGATATACATAATGCTGAAACTCAAGACGTTATTAATGAAATAACGATTATAATCTTATAATAATTAATATTACAATTTTATCAAATTTATCAAAAGATTATTAATTGTATAAAGACGTTGTGTAATTGGAACATTTTTCGATCCGAAGAAAGATTATTCTCTCCTTGTTTTCTCCTGTAAACTTGCCATTTTGAATTCTCACGTCTCAGTCTTCCACAATGTAACGCCGTGCCGCTAGGATTGCTCCATAAATTGGCGGAGAATGCATAACTTTGTGTTTATTTGATTTTTTTTTAACTGTTTGAGTCGTACTTTACGAAAATGGAATAATATTTTTTCTTCATCTTCTTAAATGAAACATTGTGAGCTAAGGACACCTCCGGCAGTAATTTATGAATATCCTGTATAACTAAGAGTCTTGTTTAGCTTTATCAAGTTCGTAAATGTCAGTTTGAAATAATATAAATTAATTACATCATGCTGATAACAATACGGATTTGCTCAATATGCACATCGCATAAAAGCAACTCAGTCATTAAGTCACAGTTATCTAGAGTACATTCAAAACCACACTACACAGGTATTATGAATAGAATAAACGCTCCACCTAAGTAGCTATACTTACAAAAAGCATATTTGTTTAAATAACAAGCAATAAATTTTAACAATATATCTGAAGCAGTAAGATATCCTTTTACTTGTTTCGTGAAACCATATACAAAGTTGAGCCAGTTTATTTTAATAATTTCTTATATGTGCGAAACTGTGCATCTCCTCTTTGTGCATGGTTCACAATCGGATTTTGAACTGCTTTTTCTCGTTTGTGCAATGGCTTTTATTTTTCATGGAAGTAGTCTGCAGAATCAGAATATTCATGAGACTCAATTGTCACATGAATATGAACATCATTATATCTAAGTGTTGTGATTTACATGATGACTTTTTCTTTGCTAGCCAAAAAGTACTTCATTTGAATGTATATGCTTGCGCCTTCTGCCATCGCGGTGTGAACCTCTTCAAACTTTGAAACTTCATCAGAATTTTTTGACATATTGCATTAATGTTTTATACACATATTGGAACATAACTTATGCTCCAGTATGTCTATAGACATAAATACCATACCACCAACTACATGTTGCTTGATACATTAAAATTATGTATTTTGAATTCGTAAACATCTGTCTTGATGAATTCCCTGACAAGACATTCATATTACGTGAGGTTCAAAGAACATGGAGATACAATTTTATTAAAGTCTGACCAATTCAGAATAAATGGTCCAGGTAGTCATGCTCTATGTAGTTAGGTACAATGCTGATAAAATGGGCAGGTTTAACATACTGCTGAAAGATAACAGACACTTTTAAACCTTTGGAATACAAATGAAGTCAACTAGACTATTGCATCATATACGATAACAGTAACAAGAAATGGGTTTTGTTTATTAATAAAGCAGGGCGGCATGGTGAATTTTGAATGTAGGTAGTATTACGGACTCGGTTTTTTTCTCTTTCACATGATATAAATATTTGAATCAGTTAAATTATTCTAAAACATTGAACAACCTACATTATTTTGTAATAAATGATGTCCAAGTCCTCTGCGATTTTATAGCATTTATCCTGAAAAGGCTAAAACAAGTTTGTGTAAATGTTAGTACTCATAGAAATATATTGTATGAGCACTTATAAATGATAATTGGAATAAATCATACAGAATTTACTTATTTAATCAAAATAAGATTCGACCACATATAACTTAAAAGTAGCACATATCTAGTTCCAATAATGGTTATAACTAGTAAATCTACAGATCAGGAGCCTCAACGTCAGCTCTGAAAGTCAATGTTTTTTAAACTCACTTTTATAATATTTAATATCCTACAATCCGCAAATTAAATTATTTAAATTACTACATATATATTTATATGCATATAAAATAATTCGAAGGTTTCAGAACTTAAACGTTAAATTAAACACGGTTTATGCAATAATATTCTGACATTCTTATGAATTTCTTATTCTATTTTTTAGATTAAAAAAAAATACATTTCTTCAGGGGGGGGGGGGGGCTCAACCCCACTGAACCCTCCGTAATCTTATTAAATTTTTATTCGTGATTTCCTATTATTTGTGTGAATGATTCTAGTATATCTTCCATTTCGTTCTGCACAGTGGTTTTATTACGATAAGCAAAAATTTTGAAAATAATTTCATGTTATCCTAATACCTAAATAGCAATATTTACTAATCACGAAACACTCGTATCTGATTGATACGTTGAATAATATCTCGTGTACAAAAGTAACTTATGGAAATGTAAACTGAATCTACTATATATTTCACTTATCTATTTCAGAAATCTAGTATTATTACAATTTTTGTTTCGGAAAAACAGTTTTGATGGTCATTGTACAATATTTATTTGACGTAAGTACATCCTGATCTAATTAGATGGCAATAGCATTACTAAAATCTCCCCAAAATAGGCTTATTTAGAAACTTTTAAACCTATTGTGTAATCATTCATAATCGTGCCCACTGCCAATTCACTAAATAGCAACCTTGATTTGGCGCTATAATGTATTTTTTGTGATAGCATTTTATGATCTCAGTTTCCAGTAATTGTGCTATTTCAGGCTGTATGGATGCGTTTTACTACGCTAATTTCTTTAGATTAACTATCTCGTTGTACGAGATATTACATTCTATTTTTAAAATAATACTAATTTTCAACCACGAAAAATCTACATCTCTTCCAGAAAATTAATAATATCTCATATAAAAATGTTTCGGCTATCATTCTATAGTAGTTAAAAGGTAACTTGTACAACATAAATTCTCATTTATTTCAATAAAATATTAAAATCCTCCAATAATATTTTATTTTGCGAATAAAATATTGCAGCAAAATCGTCTGAGTTACTTGAATTTTATCATTTTGATATTCTTTGAAATATGGTTGCTAGGTTACTGTTAAATTGAAAATAAAAATAAAAATGAATGCATTTTAATATTTGCAAAAAGTGATAAAATAAATGTATTATATTATTAGAACAGATGTATAAAATTGCACCAAAAATTATACACCTAATTTAAAAATTCTGACGAATGTATAAACAAAATTTCAAATTAATTTAAATAATTTAACACCTGACTTGATAAATTTTAGCCTTCATAACTTACCGTTTAAATTCATTAATCAAATGCGACATTTTATTTTCAACGACTGAAAATTTTTCAAAATCGTCTGAATTCCCATAGGAAAGCATTATGATCAAAAAAGAAATGTTCTATATTTTCCGAACGAATGAACCAAATGTAACTAAAAACTATACTGCTAATTCCGTGTATCTCACCAACATACCTACCAAAAATCAAACTAATCGGATCATTTTTACGGCAGTTATCGCGGAACAGACAGACAGACAGTCAGACAGAAACCAAAAACTTTTCGGGTCTCCACAGTAAGCCTTCACTGACGTTTCGGCAATTAAATGACATGGCATATGATTCTCTATTTCAGTCAAAATGACTGTTAGTTATGAATTTGATTATCTGACAAATTTGCGTGAGTCAATTTTCATTCCTGATTCAGCATGTACCTCATTCACTACGCTCTATGTCTCTACGCTCACTACGCTATATGTCTAAATATGTAATATATATGAAAATTTTATAGATATTTTTTTTAACACTGTTCAAACTATGCAAATTCACTCAGATGAAATTTAATTTTAATAAATTTTATAGAACTATAATAAAAAAGATTTCAAGATTTTAGGAATTTTTTTTCAGAATTCTACAGTTTTTGCTTACAAAACAATAATCTGTTATAACGTACCAAGTGATGATGCGATTATATTTATGACTATTCAATTTTGCAGAATACATAATACTGAAAGCTGTGTTTTTAATGCAGTAAATATTACAAATCATAACATTATAGATTGCATACCTCTGTCATAAAATAAATGGGTAATATTTTTATTTGTTTCTCTAAGTAGCAAAGAGGACTGTTTAAATAATATAAAAGGTGTTTCACTACCAGACCGACAAACTTTGAGGGGTAATAGTAGACAGGAAGACAAACATTATTAAATAGGAAACCAAGGGGCGCAAACTTAGGAGCTAGGGGCCATTACATTTTAAGGTCCAAAACTTCAAACGATGATAAAAAACAGAAAAAAACGTCTTCAGTTGAAGACCTCGCGGCCCGCATTTCTGTAGCTGCCAGAAACCTATCAGAGATGCCAGGAATCTTCCAGAGCGTGAGGAATTCCATGCGACACCTCTGTCAAGCTTGCCGAACTATTTCTGGTCAAAATTACGAACACCTTTGATAGTAAAACCTTTAAGTAAACTGTTTTCTGTCCCATTAATGTGTTGCTGTTTCTGTTCCTTTTCTGTGCTTCTTGAACCATAGCTCGCAGAAAAGGAATTTTCAACATTACCTTCCTATGTGATTCCGAGTTGTCTTTGTATCTCTAACACTTCCTGGTAGTATGTTGGTCTGGTAGTAAAGAACCCAGGAGTAATGTCATTGAAATGTCGGAGATGTATCGGAAGCGCCCTCTATCAAAAAATGAGGACACCAAAGCTGTAGGCCCTTTTGAATAAAATAATTACCAAGGACCTACACGCAAACCGCAACAAAATCAATTAGTTTGTTCAATGTTTATGAGCGTTTAAAATTCCCCTCCCCTCTGTTTACAGTTCAATTTTTGCTAGTTACCCGATCCCAATGTTTTCGATTTTGGGCTTAAAATAAGTTAAAGTCTAAAATTTAGAATAATTTTAATCCCATACAAAAAAAAACGGTAAAAAGTAGTTGTTCGTTACTCTAAAGTCTAAAGCACCCTCTATCAACAATTTTTGTACGTAACTTTAAAAAAAAATTTAAGAAAATCGTGATATAAAGAATTGATTTCAGCAAAAACCGCAAACGAATCGACACTTTTTTCTGTTCTTTATCATCGTTTAAAGTTTTGTACCTTAAACTTTAATGGCCCCTTGATCCTACAGCAGACGTTTGCGCCTTATGGATTCCTATATAATAATGTTTGTCTTCATGTCTACTATCACCCCTCAAAGTTTGTCGGTCTGGTAGTGAAACACCCTGTATATATATATATATATATATACAGACAAATATATATATATATATATATATATATATAATAAAATAATTTTTTTCATATACATGTCTTCTAAGATTATGAACATCTTTGACACATTTTTGCAATTAGATGTATACCTCTAGAATTAACAATTATTAGGCAGTTTAAGAAGGACAGACCGTGTTTAATATATATTACATTTAATTAATTTCAATTTAAATGGTCTGAGAAAATTAATGACATAAATTTGTTTCAATTTTCCAGCAGCTGTGTTGTCTTTGAATTTATATGATGCTAATTGCAAGTACAGTAAACGGAGTTCCAAGTTAATTAACACTGTCTCATAGTTTTAATTTTATAAAATGCCTTAAATAGTTCATTGCATAGTGTAAGAATAATTATGCACACTTCTAAAAATATTGCTTAGGGAAGCATTACTGAAATGTATTGGTTAATAATAAAAAAGATCTTAATTAAAGCATATATAATATTAAGTCATTGATTATTATATGAAATTTCAGGAATTTAAAAATTGTGTGAGTTGAAAATCTTTTGTTTCAGGAAACACTGTAGTCTAAAACATATATTTTTTTATTTACTTTAAAAGAAACACAAAAAACATTTAAATTGTTGGACAATTTGCCCACCTATCAAAACAAATGAATTTTTACATCATATTATGATTTTATTATTTATTTTAGCACTATTTTTAGTATTTTATAAACAAATCTTTTAATAAGAATTTTAAGGTAATAAATCTTCTGTTTTTTCAATTGTTACCTTTTACATACAAATATGAAAATATAAATTATTCGTTGATTTATATAGAAACCACAGTATTAAAAATAATGATGCATTTTGAATACTTTTTGTTGATAAAATAATAAAGTTAATAAAAGAAATATTTAGAAAATCACTTCAGCAAACATGCGTACCTAATGTGATTGTAATACATTTTTATTTCTAATAACCGTGGGCTACCAATTGGCGATCCCTAACAAAAATATCATGTCATGAAATACCATTAATCACTGAAGACAATATCAGTCTGCGACCAACCATAATGATCGGATATTCTACCGTTCTTGATCTGTCGACAATATTCGCAATATATGAAGAATTTATGGTCATTTAAGCGTTATCTTGAATATACCAAACATAGTAAAATGATACAGGCATTTCACCTTCAGATATTATTTTCAAAGTTGAGAACGCTCATTGAAATGTTCCTTCGTATTAGCGTAATATTACGCACATATGGCTTTGATGAAATAAGTTAATTTCCCCTACCAGTTGATATATAAGCGTAGTCATGCAAACACATATTAATGAAATTCTATCCTTTATCACAGAAAATCTTAAACTGCAACTGCTAAAAATAATAAGCCTTGATCAGTCAAATACCGTAATTGTCTGAGCAATAAATATCAGGCAGTTTTTACATATAAGGTAAAGCTAAGAGAGTCTGCGCACAATTCAAAAGAATAAGAATAAAAATCTAAATATTAATTTTTTGCTGAACTATCCATGAATAATTTTTACTTTATTTGTTTTTTATGCATTTTCATTGCTATTTTGTTGTTATGTTGTAATTTAATAGAACAGTTGTAATAAAACCAGGAAAGGTATTTTGCGCAATTTGTCCATATAGGGTTGGTGTGATTGCGCACATGGTTAGGAGAGATTGTTACTAATAATAACTACAATTAAATTCAAATACAACATTTGCTAAATGGTAAATACATTAAAATCGTGTATTTACAACACAATTAAACATCAACGTTTCATTTCGCTTCTGCGAACGTCATCAGGATGTTACAGAACAAGTCGAAAATGTCAAAATGAGCTTACACGTCAGAATTCTGGAGAAAACATGATCGGAGAGTGCGCAAACATCATCATCACAAACGTCATCAAGTTCCCATGGTAACCAAGTGGATCATACCACCGTAGTGAAAAGAGGGGTTGGAAAACAAAATGAGCAGATTCTATTAATGGATTATAACATATTATGCCAGATTTTATAAATGTTATAGGATAACTTATCGTTACATGTATACTGCCCAAGCTTAATAATCGTAAGGGACTCTAAAATTTTATTAACGTAAGAATTCTTGCATGGGATTATGATTCTAGCTTCTTCAAAGTCAATTTTGCTACCTTCATTCGAAAAATAAAACCTTGCGAGAGCTGTAGTCTGTTTTGGTTGTGAAATATCTCTCTTGTGCTCTTTTAATCTTTCTGAAAATTTTCGTTTTGTCTCACCAATATAAACTAACCGTTCGTTATTTGGGAGGGTAATCGGTATTTCATAAACTCCGGCTTTTTGATGATTCTGGATTTTATCAATATTGCTACTATCTTATACAAATTATAATTTGTATAAGATATGGAGGGGGGGATAGCTACTAATTTTATATTGAATATCTGAAGCACTTGTTTTAATTTTTCATATATTACCGGAACATAATGCATACTTCTGTAATTGATCTTTAAACTATAAACAAACCTTTGACCTGAAGGACCTTGGGCAGTATACATGTAACGATAATTTATCCTATAACATTCATAAAATCTGGCATAATATGTTATAATCCATTAATACAATCTGCTCATTTTGTTTTCCAACCCCTCTTTTCACTACGGTGGTATGATCCACTTGGTTACCATGGGAACTTGATGACGTTTGTGATGATGATGTTTGCGCACTCTCCGATCATGTTTTCTCCAGAATTCTGACGTGTAAGCTCATTTTGACATTTTCGACTTGTTTTGAAACATCCTGATGACGTTCGCAGAAGCGAAATGAAACGTTGATGTTTAATTTTGTTGTAAATTCACGATTTTAATGTATGTACCATTTAGCAAATGTTGTATTTGAATTATAGAAATTATGGTGCAATTGTCCTGTTTTTAAATACAATTAAATTGTTAACAATAATAATTACGCTTAAATGACATTGTTGTAAGGTTTTTGTGAACAAATATTATTTTATTAGGAGTGAATATTTTAACCTAATGATTAAAGAATCAGAAAAAGGAAATAATTTTAAAAACGATAAAAAAATTTAATTAAAAGGAAAAAAAATAAGGAATCAGAAAAAAACAAGTCCAGATAAGATTACAAGATAACATTAAGTTACTTAATAACACGTTTAACTTAAATTTAGTCCATTTTCTTTTTTCATTTTTTATGTAAATTTACCAATAAGCTGCGTAATCTCTCCTAGCATGGAAACTAATGGGAACAATGCGCCATCTCTCCTAAGTAGCAGATGCGCAAACTCTCCAATTTTAGTAGGAGAGATTGCGCGGCCATTTATTTAAACATGGCTTCTACTAAAACGAACCGTTGATGTTCACATTGTTAGTCTAGATTAGTAGCTTATGAGAAATCGCTTAAGTTTAAAATATTTTGTACTACTGACATTGTTTAGAAATTCTGATGAATAGCTATGAAAATTCAAGCACTTACTATGGGAAAACAAAACAAAATAGCAAAGCTTTATCTTAGACGCTCAAAACAATCAACGTGCATTTTCAAGTAGACCTTCCAATACTGCTGTTGTACAACTACCTGGAGTCGCTGCGCGCTCACTCTACTCCTTCCCCCCGAACCTCTACGTGCGCAATCTCTCCGACCGCACCATCTCTCCCGGCTCTACCTTAAGTATTTCACTGTCATACTTCTAGAAAATATTATGAATATTGATTGATCTTTCGATATTACTGGTAATTAATATCACCTTTTTATATGATAAATATTATAGAATAAAGATTTTAAATTTCATTCGCAACATAGTCATTTCCATAATATATTTCATTTAATGCTAAATAAATTTTTTATTGAAACGTTAATATTGAAATAAAATAAGGATAATAGATATATGTAATGGATAATAGATATATGTAATGGATAATAGATATATGTAATGGATAATAGATATATGTAATAGATATAAGATAATAGATATATGGATAATAGATATATGTAAATATTTTTCTTAAAGTAGATTCAAATGATATACTAAAGAAAAAATATATTTATTAAAAAGTAAATGTGCAACATATACTTCTGATACTGGTAATTTGAAATTATGACCAGTATCATCGAGTAGAGTAAGTCGCCTAAATAATGCTCATGTATATATGTGCTATATGCGTGTTCTATTTAAATATTATAATAATAAAAAATTTAATATATAAGGTACAAGCTTCTAAAAAGTTCAGAAAAGTATAAAGGGAGAACGCGTCTTCTTTTATTATGGATAAGCAAGTATAAACGCGAAAAAAAAGTTACACTGACAAAGTCATCTTGTTTAAGAATTAAATCTAATTGAATGCTTGAGAATAATATTGGAGCAAATTTGTTCATTCAATTGAAATATTTTTGAATACTTTTTTAGTGTCATAGACCAGATAATCTTGCAAAGTATCATGCAAATATACAGGGTGATTCATAAAAGATGGGCAGAACTTTAAGGGGTTATAGTACACTTAAAGACAAATAATATTAAATAGGAGACTAAGGGTCCCAGACGTATTCCCAAGGAGATAGGGGGCATTAAAGTTTAGGGTCCAAAATTTCAAATGATTATAAAACATGGAAAAATTGGTCGATTCGTTTGCGGTTTTTGCAAAAAATTTTCTTTATGCCAGTATTTTCTTGAAATAAAATTTTAAAGTTCAATTTCAAAAAAAGCCGATAGGGGGCGCTTTAGACTTTGGAGTAACAAACAACTATTTTTTAACGTTATTTTTTGTATTTCTTTAAATGATTTCGAAAGCTTAGACTTAAACTTAAATTTTGATCTAAAAATCTGAGTCCTAACGAGTAGTTAAGTAGCGTAAACTGAAATTTGAAATTTGAAACCCTTCTCCCCCCAGAACAAAAATCAGTTATTCCCGATCTTTGTGTCGTAGATTAGGCTCTAACTACTGCCGCGTTTTGCTAAAATTATTCTTTATGTCAGTATTTTCTTGAAAATAAATTTTAAAGAAAATTTTCAAAAAATTCCGATAGAGGGCGCTTTAGACTTTGGAGTAACGAACAACTATTTTATACCGTTTTTTTTTGTGTCTCATTAAATGCTTTCTAAAGCTTAGACTTAAACTTAAATTTTCAGCTCAAAATCTGAATCGCTGAGCGTGGTTCAGTAGCGAGGGGAGGGGGTTCAAATTTCAACTTCTGAACATAGTTCAGTTTGCACTACTTAACCATGCCCAACGATTCTGTGCTGTGATACGAGGCAAAAATACAACTTTCGTCAAGGACTGCATAGTCGGAATTCACTCATAAAGGCACTGGCACAGTTGGAAACGTCGCTCATGCAAACGTTAAAGCTCCATTCCTGACGCTAGTCACCGGGTGAAGAAGGAAACAGAAAGTATGCAAATGTCAAATGGGGAAGAAGAAGAACACGTATGCAAAATTTCGACACGATTCAGGCATAAAAACCACTGAACGGTGAGTCAAGTGTAAGTCGCTGTAGTAATGAATCGGAAGATGGTCCCTTCACGAATAAGGAAAAGGCTGAGATGCATTTAATTTACGGAGCGGCAGATGGAAATGGTGCAGAGGCACAACGAATGTACGGAGAGCGATTTCCTAACAGGCGGTTGCCTAACCGCAAAACTTTCGAGCGCTTGCACAGACAGTTGTGTGAGACGGGATCATTTCTCGCTTCCCGGTCGAATGCAGGTCGTGCAAAAAAGGACGAATCAGTAGTTGTTGCAGAAGCCATTCTGGATGTAGTAGCGGCGCAGCCAAGTACAAGTACACGAACAGTGGCTAGCCAGGTGGATACCTCACAGTCCACGACTTGGAGGGTACTGAAGGATGAACATTTGCTCCCGTTTCATGTGCAACGAGTCCAGAAACTGTCTCCAGGGGATTATCCAAATCGTATTGAATTCGCCCGCTGGTTTCTGCAGCAGAACGCGCTAAATCCACATTTTGGACGAACTGTGCTTTTCACCGATGAATGTACCTTCACACGTGAAGGTACATTTAACACACACAATGCACATGTATGGGCGGATGTCAATCCACATGCTACGTATCCACATGCTCATCAGAGACGCTTTTCCATCAATGTTTGGGCAGGAATCCTCGGAGACCACCTAATCGGACCGTACCTTCTTCCTGAACGCCTCAACGGTAAAACATACCTCACATTTCTGCAACATGTGCTGCCAGACCTGTTAAACGTTGTTCCTCCACGCATCCGGCGGGTCATGTGGTTCCAGCACGATGGAGCGCCAGCCCATTACGTACGAGACGTCCGCAACTATCTGGACATCACATTTCCGAACAGATGGATTGGTCGAGGTGGTCCTGTTGCTTGGCCTGCTCGCTCGCCAGATCTTTCACCCCTCGATTTCTTTTTTTGGGGACGATTGAAGGCTCTTATGTATGAGACACCCATTGAATCCCCCGAGGAACTGGTCGCCAGACTTTCCGCCGCTGTAGGGGAAGTGCTCGAAAAGCCTGATGTTTTCGCGAATGTTCGCCGTTCCATTCGTCGCCGTTGTTCTGCGTGCATAACCTCTGGTGGTCACAATTTTGAACATTTATTGTGATTACATGTTAATAAATATGCTTTGGTAACATAATCCTAATTTGTGTCTTTTTACCTCGTATCACAGCACACAATGTGTGGACATGGTAAACTGAACTGTGCTCAGGAGTAGAAATTTCAAACCCCTCTCCCCAGAAACTTAACCACGTCTAACGATTCAGATTTTGGGCTGAAAATTTAAGTCTAAGCTTTAGAAAGCATTTAATGAGACACAAAAAATAACGGTATAAAATAGTTGTTCGTTACTCCAAAGTCTAAAGCGCCCTCTATCGGAATTTTTTGAAAATTTTCTTTAAAATTTATTTTCAAGAAAATACTGACATAAAGAATAATTTTAGCAAAACGCGGCAGTAGTTAGAGCCTAATCTACGACACAAAGATCGGGAATAACTGATTTTTGTTCTGGGGGGAGAAGGGTTTCAAATTTCAAATTTCAGTTTACGCTACTTAACTACTCGTTAGGACTCAGATTTTTAGATCAAAATTTAAGTTTAAGTCTAAGCTTTCGAAATCATTTAAAGAAATACAAAAAATAACGTTAAAAAATAGTTGTTTGTTACTCCAAAGTCTAAAGCGCCCCCTATCGGCATTTTTTGAAATTGAACTTTAAAATTTTATTTCAAGAAAATACTGGCATAAAGAAAATTTTTTGCAAAAACCGCAAACGAATCGACCAATTTTTCCATGTTTTATAATCATTTGAAATTTCGGACCCTAAACTTTAATGCCCCCTATCTCCTTGGGAATACGTCTGGGACCCTTAGTCTCCTATTTAATATTATTTGTCTTTAAGTGTACTATAACCCCTTAAAGTTCTGCCCATCTTTTATGAATCACCCTGTATAATGTTCGTGTATTTATGTTTTTAGAAATGAAGTCAATATGGTGCAATTATAAATTGTATCGAATAAATAAAAATATTTGATGGGAGAATGTAAATGTATAATCCTAAAATAAAACATTACTTTGTTCGATAATTTTTGTACAAATGTAACAACCTAGGCATTTTTAATAACTTTTTGTTTTTGTTATTGGATTTATGAGGATTTTATTACTTATATTTTCTGTTCTTTTATACTGATTTACTTATCATTCATTTTACAGTATGATATTTCATTTCAGCTAATTTCCAAGGAAACAAGTTTGCGAAAAAAAAATTAAACGTTCAGTAATTATAGTTTTTGTTTTTCGGATTCGGCCTAAAAAATGAACTGGAACACTTTTAAATAATATTACTATTAAGATTTGTATATGGAAGATTCTAATAGTTATCACATGTGGAAAAATTTACAGCAGTGTTTCACTATTTGCTTTTGTGATATCTATGATATTTTAAATATTTATTTTTTAAGGTTTTCAAAAAATATAAACAAATAATTAACAATAATACATTTAAAGTTTATTAAAACGTCTAAATTTCCAATTAAATTTTCAGTCCAATTAAATTTTCACTACGCCATAAATCTTTAAATGGCACTACAAAGGATGTGAATTTCTTTTTCACTTTGCTAAACCGCGTGTCCAGACTGAAGATCGAACTCAGATATCTTGGTATAGCACACTAACTGCTTTTTACCATTTAAACCATTTAGACGACATCCAGTCTGGCCTTTTCATTTACATATAACTACGTTGGCAAGGCTAAAACTTTGTTGTTAAAGCACATGGTGCGCTATATACCAATTTATCTGTGTTCGATACGCGGTCTGGACACATTTTTCACTCTGTTGGTTGTGAGTTGCTTAGCAAAGTGAAAAAGACATTCGCATCCTTTGTAGTGCCACTTAAAGATTTATGGCGTAGTTTCAGTTTTGCTGAAAATTTAATTGAAAATTTATATATAAATTATCCGATGCTGGGAACTTATTCTTTTCATGTACGTTACTGAATACTTGTTCATGTATGATATTTCATCTTGCATTGCCATCTTGCAGTCTTTCCAACGTATATATATAAGTGAAAAATGCCCGACTGGATGTTGTCCTCAGGGCTTAAATGGTAAAGCACTTGGTGCGCATACCAAGGTATTTGTGTTCTATCCCCTTTCTGGACACATTTTTCATTCTGTTGGTTGTACGCTGTTTAACAAAGTTAAAAAGAAATTTACATGCTATATAGTTCCATTTACATATTTATGGTGTAGTTTCAGTCCTGTTGTAAATTTATATATATTATCCGATGCTGTGAACTTATTCGTCTCATGTGCGCCACTGAATAGCGTGCTCATGTATGAAATTCCACCTTGCGCTGCAAATTTGAAACCTTGCCAACGTATATATAAGTGAAAAATGCCAGACGTGATGTCGTTCAGATGGTTTAAAAGGTAAAGCTCTCGGTGCTCTATACCAAGGTATCTATCTGGGTTCGATCCCCGGTCTGGACACATATTTCATTCTGTTGGTTGTACGCTGTGTAGCAAAGTGTAGCAAATTCACATCCTTTGTAGTGCCATTTATGAAAACAGTTATAATTTTCATATGGTAAAATTATAATAAATATATTTTCTTCGAAATATTTCCTATGAAATTATCATTATTCTTTTAAAATGTATGAAGAAATACCAGTTGTATAATTCACATATTTAAAATTTATTTAAAAATTCTTTATATAAAACACTAGATTTTCTTATACTCTGTATTTTTTTTTATGCAACATAGGATTGTTTCCTAAAAATAATCAGTTTACACAGTTTACACTTCCAACTTATTAACACTGAAAATATAATCTTTATATTTTCAGCTTTTATTATGTAACATGTTTAGAAAAGGCGCACTAATTAATCTAAGAAAAGCGTTACAAAAAGGTTTCTCTACGAAGGGCAGAAATAAGGTTGTTTACTTATTATGAATTTATATTTTATTTTAAAAAATTCTATAAATTAATTAGTTTTTTGGGAAACCGTAATATATTTACTTTGAAGTTTGTTAGACATTCGTGTTTTAAATAGAAATATTTAATGACAGCATATATCCATAAAATACTTGACAAAATTAGAATTAACAACAAGTGAGAAAACTTTTTTAATGTTGTATATTTATCAACGGTTAAACATCTCATTCGAAATTTAGCTAAAAAGGAAATTATAAGCCCTTCTTTCAGGAGATATTTTTATTTTTATTTTTTATTTATTTACTTTTTCTAAAATCAGATTCATGATTTTTTTTTTTTTTACTTGAAATGAAAATAGTTTCACCTGTAGCAAAATTGTATAAACTTATGTATGGTAAGGAGAACGGTATTTCTAGAACTTAAAGTAGAACTTTATCTATATGCATTAATATAATTGGATTTGACATGGTCTCACAAGTAAATTTACTTTTTTTCAATGAACTTTTCAACTTAGAATTTCAACTTTTTTCCCGAAATAAGTGTGCATATCCAGTTTTACTGACAAAAAGAACATAAAATATATTCTTATAGATTATTATACATTAGAAAATGATACCTCTTGGTATCCGAAAAGTTAAATCCTGCTCTTCACATGTAACACAAAATCTTATTTGAACATGATCAGGTCACAGAAAGACATTCGTAATGGGAATCGTGTACTTACATTTTAAAATAGAGAAAAAAGTATAATGTGCAAACTCAAGTCGAATAGTTTACAAAAGTCGTAAAATTTATAAATATTACTGAAGTTAGCCATTTTTTTTTCAAAGTAACCCAAATTTTGTCTAGGTATTATGAGTTTGAATTTTCAGTTGTAGATTTTGTGAATTTTTTGCAATATCCGCTCAGGCTCAGTCTTGCCAGTCGCCCAACCGGCAAGAAGGATGGTGCACATTTCGTCTAGATATTAAAAAATTAAATAAAAAAAAATATATAACAAAAATTATATTACGCTTTTGATTGACACACACATACACACACACACAAAAAAAAATAGAACCTTAATTGTTTCAATTGACAAAATAAACATAATTATACTAATATTTTATGTAAATCGTAGTAGCAACAATTACAAAATAACTTTCGGAAGGAAATTTTGCATTCCTAAGGCCATTCAATATTTATTATTTATTTTCTTGTACATGAGCATATTTATTCGCGTACCTTATTTCTAAGATTTTATTGCTAGCCGTAAGCCACAGAGTTCAAACTATACTGTTTGAAATTAAGTTAAAATGGGACATATATATATATTGGGAGTAAAAAATATCTATGAAAAAGAAAAGTCCACTCAAATAACCTATTTTCCTAAGAATCATAAACGTTATCAAGCTGGAAATTCTGACAGAAATTGCCTACGAAAAGAATAATAATAAATAAAAAGTGGATACATACCTATGCGAGTAAAACCATGGATATACCAAATCTCAACTACAAGTTATTACGCTTAGGTATCTCTTGAAAATAAGAAGTAAATAAAGAAAACACTGAGCGTTCGCGTGTGTCTAATTAATTGCAGAAAAATCGCTATTCAACTAACTGCTGCAAAAAAGGACACGACGTGCTGCAAAAAACTATATAGGTAAGCAAAGTTCCCAATGAGAAATGCAAAGCTCTATGGAAATCTCCAGAAGTGTTTTTCTGTTGAAAACATACTGGCGACAATGATATTTCTTATGATATGCAAAATCACAAAATTTCTCTCATATATTCTTCTTATTACAAATATTTTCTGTGTCCAGCTTTTGAGTCTTGTGCCTACAACACAGGGTAAATTAAGGTATACTTAATGTATAGCTATAGTTAAAGTCAAATAACTAATGTCAAATAACTTCTAGTATCACTTATGTACTAAACATTACAAGGAGTTTAAAAAAAAAAAAATTCTTCTCTATACTCAACAACTCTTTTTAAGTTCTTCACTTTACTCTCTTAATACTTTTTTCGCAACAACTACGCTATACTTGGTAAGGTAAAGCTAGAATAGTCTATGCACAATTCAAAATAATAACAATAAAAAATCTAAATATTAATTTTTTGCTAAACTATCCATGAATAATTTTTACTTCATTTGTTTTTTATGCATTTCCATTGCTATTTTGTTGTTATGTTGCAATTTAATAGAACAGTTGTAATAAAACCAATATAGCTATTTTACGCAATCTGTCCTTACAGGGTTGGTGTGATTGCGCACATGGGTAGGAGAGATTTTTACAAATAATAACTACAATTAAATTGTTAACAATAATAATTACACTAAAACGACATTGTTGAGAGGTTTTTGTGAACAAATAATATTGTATTAGGAGTAAATATTTCAACCTAATGATTAAAGAATAAAATAAGGAAATAATTTTTGAAACTATTAAAAATTTTTAATTAAAGGGGAGAAAATTAAAGAATGAGAAAAAATTACAAAATAAAAGTAAGTTACTTGATAATACGTTTAACTTAAAATTAGTCCATTTTCATTTTTCATTTTTAATGCAAATTTACCAATAAGCTGCGTAATCTCTCCTAGCATGGAAACTATTGGGAACAATGCGCCATCTCTCCTAAGTAGCAGATGCGCAAACCCTCCAATTTCAGTTGGAGAGATTGCGCGGCCTTTTATTTAAACATGGCCTCTACTAAAACGAACCGTTGATGTTCACATTGTTACTCTAGATTAGTAGCTTATGATAAATCGTTTAAGTTTAAAGTATTTTGTACTACTGACATTGTATAGAAATTCTGATGAATAGCTATGAAAATTCAAGCACTTACTTTGGGAAAACAAAACATAACAGCAATGCTTTATCTTAGACGCTCAAAACAATCAACCTGCACTTTCAAGTAGACACTCCACTACTGCTGTTGTACAACTACCTGGAGTCGCTGCGCGCTCACTCTACTCCTTCTCCTCGAACCTCTATGTGTGCAATCTCTCCGAACGCGCCATCTCTCCTGGCTTTACCTTATATACATATACAATCCGAAAAAGATTGTTCATTTCATAGTAAGTACACTATTGGTACAAATTACTTTTCCCGAAAGTAATAAACTATCTTAACGTTTTTAATAATAAATTCCATAGTTTAATAATATGTTTCATAGTTTAAATATAACTTCATAGTAAATAATCTCTGTCGATTGGAAAATCCTTCATTCGTAAAGCATTTGCTTTGATATACCAGTAGCTGATATGATAAGGAAAGTGCAATGACTTGAAGCTATCTTGTAAATAAATAGTGGAGTTGAACATAAACTATTAGGAAGTATAGTGCATTTGTATGCAATTAACACGGTGATCAGTTATTGTAAAAAGCGCAGAACAACGGCGCCCCAAGCTGGATATTAAAATTAAAATTAGACAAACATATTAATTTTTTTCAAATATTAACCTCATATATACATTTTAGTGCATTTATATCGAATAGAAAATGGGATACTGTAATAAGATTCGTCGCAAAAGTGTTGTAATTGTATAGCAGCGCCCGCTGTTGGGTGATCAATGACAATATAAAATCAACATACTTTTGCATATGTCTGTAACATATTAATTTAGTGTAATTATAAACTGTAGATGCCGATGCAAGCTGTCTTGAAAATCGTGAAAATACTACCAGAGTAGCATCGCGTTTTAGGTGATACACAAAAAACCTAATCTGTCAATATCTAACTAAATATGAAGTACGATGAAATTCCATTATTCAGTTCATTAGGTTTTGAGATAGAGCGGCCACAAATATTGCATGAAATACATATATATATAGAGAGACACACACACACAAACATTTAAATAGAGAGACAGACAGACAGACAGATGTTTTCAAAATTAGTAACATCACATTCAGAATATCAAAAAACGTGTAAAATCATAAAATAATCAAAAGTCAAAATTTTTCACGCTTTCTATAGTTTCTACTTCTGTAGATAAATGAAACCTAAAAGAATATAATATAGATTGTCAGCTATATATAATAGCGACCTAAAACTTCAAAACATGATGCGAAATGTCCCTTAAGTGATCTGACTTTTAGAGACTTCAGATACAGCACTCAAGCATGGAAATTGAAAAATAAATTTTAAACCTAGTTTTAAACCTAGCTAGAATTTGTATAAAGCACAACACATGAATAGTACCCAAATTAATTAACATTTCTGCCTTTAAATCCTATTTTTCTTTGCACTTGTAATTCGTTTAGTTTTTATCTAACATTATGCAAGAAAGATGAATTTAATTTATGTTTGACCCAAGCACTGTAATAAAGCACCATATATATATATATATATATATATATATATATATATATTACTTATATTACAATGATTTAAATAATTACTATTTCTTATGGAACCATTTACTGAATAATGCAAATGATGTTGCTTAAGGTAATAGTAAAAAATAATAAATTAATTATAAAAAGCATAGGAGATTTTTTTTCCTGCAGGAATGTCCTCTGTATATATTACTAACATTTATTGAACTTACCTTATGATTTCGAAGCCACATGCACAAAAATAAATATTCCCCATTACTTTGTTTTCATGATCATTTGCTCAATTCATATCTTGTAGATTTTTGAAGAAATCTTAAATTATTAATAAATGAAAACACTGGTTCAACCTAATTAGAAAGCTGATAATTTTCAAACTTCATTGCAGAAATTTTAGACTAACATTTAATTACGATTAAAAACTTTTAATAATTATTTACGTTTCCAAAATCTACATAAATAGGTCAAACAATTTGAAAAAAATAATTAAAACTGACTTATTGGCAGATTTTTTTCTACATACTAGAGTTAAAAAGGATAAATATTAATATTTAAATTACATTACTATATTTATTAATTTATTTTCCATGCAACATTGACATGATACTTGCTTTATATTTTTCACCCACACCTAAATACAGACATTTTTCATGTATGATACGTTTGTGTCTTAAAAGATACTCCAAGATTCGTACTCTGTTCCTTGTTTTTAGCAGGTATACACTAAATATTTTGAAAGTTTAGTAAAAAAAAATATTAAGTTCAATTATGTCGGTTTTTGAAATTACTGGTTTGCATCCAGCAAAATATTAAAGAACGGACTAACTCTGCACTCTATATAAATTATATAGAACGAATTAAAATACATGCAAAAATACACTTACAAGACATAAAATGCATACAACAACACCTATACAGCGAATACATGTTACAGCGACAATTTTGTAAGTATTGAGAAATTTTTGAATTGGTGAATATTCAATAATCCCAATTCAACTAAAAAATAATAAAAATATATATTAATGCAGAAATATATTTCATAAATGGCGTATCCCATAAGTGTGTGCAACGAGGATTTACCAAATGCAATTTTCAGTTCGTTTGTCACAAACAATAAGTAATTACATTTTTATAGAACAACTAAAGTAAGAAAACATGTTGTTTGCTGTTTTGCAGGTTAAGTAATATTTTCCCTTTACAGTCGAGTTTTTCGAAATTTTATTTGATAGAAAATTAAAAAGATCACATATTTTGTATAAATGACTAGATTAATGCGTTAACATTTACATACCTACAGATGCATTTAAAGATCTCGGAATATGCACTTTTTATATTTTGGGAAATTTCTCAAAATTAAAAAATATATATCAGTAATATAAGAAACACTATATTTTAAATTCATAATTAGCTATATTTATTTTATTATTTTACATACGTAAATTAAGAAGAATTATTTTTTGTAAATTTCAAAATCGCGATATTAACTGCAGGATTTTTTTAATCAGATAATTATACAGCCTCTTATAGTTCTAAATTATGCATAGTATCATATTTTTATACAATTCAAAATATTTCTACAAATATACTATAATTTAGACTTGAATTACGTCAGTTTTATTCATAAGGATTTATGCTTCATGCAGAATGGTCTGTTTTCTATGCATTTGTACTATACATTTATATATCCTAATAATATTATAAATCTGATTGTGTGCAAATGTTAGGCTGAAGCCAGCGTCAAAATGGAGAATTTAATTACCCTGTATCTTTGCATATAGGTTGATTATAAGCCGGGAATGAACATAGACTTGTTTTTGTTTATTTTATTCAAATATTTTCCCTAATAATTCAAAATTTCCTTATTTTCATAGAGAATAAATGGACATTTTTTTCCTTATAAAATTTTAAAATGGTTAAATTTACTTTACTGTTGCTAACATGTTATCGTTGCCAACACTAAATCAAAAACCGAAATAACAATTTTTACTCAAATTTTTCACGCGAAAAATGAAAATGAAATAAAAAAAATTAAGAATTAAAAAGAAGATTAAATAACATTACTAGAAGAAAAATGTATTTTTCTTTAGATTTTGATAATAATACAAGGTTTCAATTTTTTTTCAATCAAAAGGATATTCGAAAGAATAATTTCAGGTCAAAATAATTTTCTTAATAATTTAAAATGGTTAAATTTACTTTACTGTTGCTAACATTTTATCGTTGCCAACACTAAATCAAAAACCGAAATAATAATTTTTACTTAAATTTTTCACGCGAAAAATGAAAATGAAATAAAAAAATATTAAGAATTAAAAAGAAAATTAAATAACATTACTAGAAGAAAAATGTACTTATCTTTAGATTTTGATAATAATACAAGGTTTCAATTTTTTTCAATTCAAAAGAATATTCGAAAGAATATTTTCAGGTCAAAATAATTTTCTTAATAATTCAAAATTTTATAATTTTCATAGAGAATTAATGAATATTTTTTCTGTAGAATTTAATTAAACATTTTACATTGCTAAGCATTATTGTTGCCAATAAATACAAAACATGGAATAATAATTTTTCCCCAACAATTATTTTTCAATTGAGCGATTTCCGCGTATAAAATGAAAATTAAAAAGAATTCAAAAGAAGATGAATTTCCATGATATTTGAAATGGAAGTATGGAGTATTTGTTATTATACATGAAGTATGAATATCGGTTAGGTTGAGAAGACATTTTCTGTGAAAGACTGTGTTATAATTAGAAGGAAAAATGAACAATAATTATTTTATTAAGAAAAGGTTTCGCTTGGACCATGGAACCATGAAAATGATCGTTCTTGGCTTGGACAAATGTTACGTCATAAATAAAACATGTATTTTCAAATATTCATAATAATACAAGGAGCATCAATATCAGTATATAATGAAAATAGATATATAATGGACGTCATATTTAAGATGAAAACCTGAAATATTTTTTTTATCGATACTGATTAATAATATGCTTGAATATCATTTACATACAAATGTAAGCTTTCTGCTAAAATTTACGTACTGATTGCCTGGAAAAGAAAATTAATAAGAATTATTTCATTAAAAAGTGATTTCTCTGGGGGAAAAGTGACGTCATATTTGAAACAAAACGGGAATTTTCCAATATGTTTTAAAATGAGTGTGAATCAAGTCCGTACATTAATAATACAAGGATCAGTAATTATAGAAAGTAGACGAGCTTCACGCCATATTTAAAATGAAAAATTTACATATTTTTTTTTTATCTATACTGATTATTAAGCATGAGTATCCGTTATATACAGATGAGAGTTTTCTGCTAAAAATCAAATCACAGTTTTAAGAAAAGGAAAATGAACACGAATCTATTATATTAAAATTTGACCATGTGTTTGCATTTCTCAACTACTCCTAGACTATCGAATACAATGCGATTTAATTAACATCGGTAATCCTTGATCCGAGGATGTCACACAAACTGTCAGAATCGAACCGGTAGAATTGAATTTAAAGAAAAAGCATGTGCTATTTCCAATTAATTATTTTTGAAGGTTGGCTGTTAAAACGTTTCACAATGGCGTTAAAAGTAAAATTGTTTATCAGATAAAATTGACATTTGTTTTTACCCAATTCGTCTGTTTCCACGATTTTATTTGGCCCTCCTTTTTGCATTGGTTGCAATTTCATTTTCGCGATTATTTGGCACAAAATTTCACTCTTTTAAGACTGAGTTATGTCAAAAACCTATAACAAAAATACCGTAATGTCTCCTATGAAATGTGATAAAGAGTTAGTTAATTATTTACGTCTTTAACTATCGGGAGTGAAATATTTTACTTAATTAATGTATTTCTTCTTCTTTTTATGTTGCGTGAACGAAGTCACGGGTAACAGCTAGTATACATATATGTGTGTGATGTGTAATGAAAACATATACCTAAATTAAATAAATATTATTAATATTTAAACATTAATATATAAAACTATAATATTATTTAAATAAATATTATATACAGTGTAACTTTAACGTATGTAACTTTCTAAAGTAATTTGTCTTAACTATGTCTGCTCTTGAGCTTATATTGATTTATTAAACTATTACTCGAGAGCGAAACGTATCCGGATAATGCTGGAAGACTAATACTTTGAGATTTAGAAGAAACTGTGTTATTACCGAAGATCCCAAGAGGAAAATGTTATTTTTCATGTTAATCAGCCGATTGTGACATAAAATGTTTCGTCAATTTGAAGCCAATATATTTTCTATTTACTTAGACAAGCGTTCATTCTGATGATCAATGAATAAGGAGTCGTTACAATTCATCATTTGTAGCAGTTACTTGTATTGACAAATTCTTAAAAATTGTCTATAATTAATTTAAATTTAAAGTGAGTAATGTTAAAAATGTCTTGCTGTGAAAAATGTTCTTGATGAGAGAGATAATTTAATTTTGGAATGTAGTATTGTAATTATGATAAATTGAGAAGGTCATCATTTAAATTTGCTAATTAAATATGCACAGAAAAAATGTAATAAAAATCATTAAGAAGTAAGATCAATATTATACTTTCAAGAAATTGCACATTCCTAATAAGAAATTAAATAAGAATTTAAAATTGTTAGATGAAATCTGAATGCATTTTTCCAGAAGTGAATAGAAATTACTATCCAGAAATATTTTTAAAACAAATGTGTTAAATTGAAGGTAATAAAACATCTTTATAAGGTAAAGGTAGGAGAGTCTGCGCACAATTCAAAAGAATAGCAATAAAATATCTAAATACTAATTTTTTGCTAAACTATCCATGAATAATTTTTACTTCATTTGTTTTTTATGCATTTCCATTGCTATTTTGTTGTGATGTTGCAATTTAATAGAACAGTTGTAATAAAACCAAGATAGTTATTTTGCGCAATCTGTCCTTACAGGGTTGGTCTGATTGCGCACATGGGTAGGATAGATTGTTACTAATAATAATTACAGTTAAATTGTTAACAATAATAATTACACTTAAATTACATTGTTCTAAGGGTTTTGTGAACAAATTTTATTGTATTGGGAGTGAATATTTCAACCTAATGCTTAAAGAATCAGAAAAAGGAAATAATTTTTAAAACGATTAAAAAATTTTAATTAAAGGAAAAAAAAATAAAGAATCAGAAAAATCAAGTCTAGATAAGATTACAAAATAAAATTATGTAACTTAATAACACGTTTAACTTAAAATTAGTCCATTTTCATTTTTCATTTTTTAATGCAAATTTACCAATAAGCTGCGTAATCTCGCCTAGCATTTAAATTAATGGGAAAAATGCACCATCACTCCTAAGTAGCAGATGCGCAAACTCTCCAATTTCGGTAGGAGAGATTGCGCGGCCTTTTATTTAAACATGGCCGCTACTAAAATGAACCGTTGATGTTCACATTGTTAGTCTAGATTAGTAGCTTATGAGAAATCGTTTCAATTTAAAATATTTTGTATTATTGACATTGTATAGAAATTCTGATGAATAGCTATGAAAATTCAAGCACTGACTTTGGGAAAACAAAATAAATTGCAATACTTTATCTTAGATGCTCAAAGCAATCAACGTGCACTTTCAAGTAGACACTCCACTACTGTTGCTGTACCTGGAGTCTCTGCGCTCTCATTCTACTCCTTCCCCCCGAACCTTTATGTGCGCAATATCTCCGACCGCGTCATCTCTCCTGGCTTTACCTTAGTGATTAAAATCTTTCGTCTGAGCATTGTTGTTATTAAATTTTTAATCAACATTTTCCTAGAAATGATTCATAGAGTAATGGGTATACTTCATAACATAAGAAACCAAACTTACCCGCATAGAGGATGCCAAACAATGTCTTGAATAATATGATTTGCTAATCGAGGAACAATAAATATCATTATCAATAAATATACTGTTCTGTTCAATGTTGTTCGAACTTATTCATTTAGATTATCTAGTTAAATACCTTTATTTAGCTGTTGCTATTATCTACAAATTCTTGCATCCTTCACCCTATCAAAAATGTTCAGATTACGTAAGATCCGGATATCATTATCCTTATTAATTCGTCTCATTATTATGGTTATTCGTGGAACAGATAAAATATTTGAGTAGTTAATCTTCTATTCTGTAAGTTTGTAAAATTAAGAAAACGTGTCACATAAAATATTTCGTCCTTCGGCTAGTATTTCGTACTCCAGTCACCCTATACTCTCGCTTCCACAATTAAATAAGAGGTTTTTTTTGTTTTGTTATCCAAGGTTTGCACTCTTGTTTAAGAGTGCAGACATCGCATTTGTTCAGTTGAATTTTAGGTAAACTGTTCTGCGTGTTATACAGTGACATCATGTGTAATATCTCATCAATACTACATTTTATTATTTAACTTCAGTTTATTTCGCTGAATTTCATGCATTATTGTGTTTTGCATTAGTTACATTATAAGAATAGACAGGGAAATTTTTTAATTAGAGTTATACATTGTGTTTAAATTTGAGTTCGAAGTGGTACTACGTGTTTCTAGAGAGGATTCAGTCATATACTCATTCTCATTTTGTTTTATGAACTTGTCCTTTTTTTCTAGCAACACTTATTTTTCTTTCTGTAAACTCATGAGAAATATTTTTTTTTGTATTTCTACCCTCCTTTTGAGAATTCTCTGCAGATATTTTTTAATTATTATATTTTTCTGAGTCTTTGTAATTATGCATTGCTGACTACGAGAACTAACACTCCATACATTAGATTGCCGTTATAAGCAAAATAAAATTTTATGCTTTTCCGTACGTAGAATTCGTGAAATTCATGACAGTTGAAAGAGAAAACTGATTTTAAAATGATGTGAAGATAAATTGTGGAACATAACACAATATCTTTCTTCTCATAACATATCAAAGTAGATTCCATAAAATATTAACAGCTTTTCATCCAGATTTTTAATAAGCGCCAGATTAAGAACATCGAATATCATAAAACTTTTACGATGTCTATGAACAAGCTACATAACATTGCTATTGTTTAAATCACGAAATGATAATACGCAAGATATTTGAAATTTAGTATATTATTGAATATGTTATTTAAAAGCTGCTAGGAATGTATCCGCATTCATTTAGAAATTCTCAGAAAGTTTTATCAGTGAATTCATTAAAAAATTCTCGAAGAAAAAGTTTGGTTTCTTATAAATATATGAGAATTATTTTTGGACACAGAAATATTAGGGTATCTAAGTCTTTTGCTATGAAATAAAATATTATTCTTATCAACCTATTTGTTTTTATATTTTTCACTTGACTAAACATTTTGACGTAAGTAATTCCATTTCTTTTTCATAAGGTGTATCTATGTCCTTTTACAAAACTTAAGAAATATCATGTGATTTCATTATTCAGTATAAGTATTCTAAACATTTAAAAGTAAAACAAAAAATAAAAAAAAAACTACTTTCTAAAGATGTATTCCAATTTCATAAAATTAAGTATTCATGCTAATATAGTTTTAAAATGTTATTAAACAAAATATTTTCATCTGATATTGAAATTAATTATTAAGTAGTTTTTCATATGAAAATTTCAATTAAAAATCAATTAGTCTGAGTCATATTTTAGAATTGTATAATAATAATAATAATAACTCTATAAAAGCCGTTTTTGAAATCAGAAAAATATTAATTTATCTTTTGTCATGTTTTAATTAAAAAATATTTCAAACTTGACAAATAATCTAATTTTTAAATAATTATATTTTAAAGACCTAAAATTCTGACAAAAAGAAATATGTCTGTTCAATTAAGTTATATAAGTAATTATTAAATAGTTATATAAGTATTAAGTCAAAATATGTATGTCTAAACATAACACACTATACGACAAAGGTAAATTAAAATTACATAAAAAATGTAAAATATACACAAAATTGAAACACGATCTATCAGTTGGGAATCAAAAATTCGAATGACGTATTTTTTCACATTCTACATTATACACATTCTTTGTATTATAATTATTTTTTTATTACAGTGAGAAAATGAATTTTCAGTTTGGAAGAATTAAAACTGGAATGTTTAGGTATTACATGAAACCTTGTTCAATCAGAAATGTGATTTAGGAGCGGATATTATGATTACGTAGTTCAATGGTTTTTACTATATCATAAATAAAATTACACAAATTTACAGAAAAGATAACGTATTTGTATCCATAGTTAAAAACAGTTTCTTAATAAGTGTTTGGAATTATTTTAAATGAAAATTGTATTGCTTTTTATTCATATATAATAATAATTTTTGAACCCAAATAAACTAGTAACCATTCTAATACAAAAAGTAATTAAAAATATTGTTATATAGGTCAGTAATTACTTTGATAACTTGCAAAAGATGTTTCTGTAAATGACTGAAAATAAATAGAATCAATAAACATACCAAAAAAAAAAAAAAAAAAAAAAGACATACGTGAATATGATAGTTTAAAAGCAAAATTAAAGCACTACTTTCTAAAGAAGTATAGCAATTTCATAAAATTAAGTATTCATGCTAATATATTTTTAAATGTTATTAAACAAAATCTTCTCATCTGATATTGAAATTAATTATTAAGTAGCTTTTCATATGAAAATTTCAATTAAAAATCAATTAGTCTGAGGCATATTTTAGGATTGTGTAATAATAATAACTCTATTAAAACTGTAATTGAAATCAGAAAAATATTACTATGTCCTTTGTTTTTTTTAACCCAAATAAACTAGTAACGATTTCAATATAAAACCTAATTAAAAAAGACTGTTATATAGGTCAGTAATTACTTTTATACAATTACTTTGATAACTTACAAAAGATGTTTCTGTAAATGACTGAAAAAAAAACATACGTGACTGTGATAGTTTAAAAGCAAAAACTAAAAGTCAGTAATTACTTTTATACTATTACTTTGGTAACTTACAAAAGATGTTTCCGTAAATGACTGAAAATAAATAGAATAAATAAAAATACAAACCAAAATCATTTCTGAATGTGATATTTTAGAGAAAGCATTTTATTACAAAAGGACAAGTGCAAAGATAAATATTTATTTTTGAGAAGTATATATTTTCTTCAACCTTGAACCCATGTTTAAGTTACAGAACTTTTTTTAGAGAAATCCGAACGTTCATTAGACTGTATTGATAAAGTATTTTCAACAAGAATGTTTAGAAAGAAGTTTGTAAATGAAAAAAAATATTTGTGAGATTTTTTTATATTCTTCTTTCATTTGCTGCAACAAACTTTGGAACAAGTAACTCAGATATTTTCTTTCACTAAACAACAACTAATTGTACTTTTTTTTAAATACCTCTTACTAATTAGAATATTCTTTATTATTTTACAACGTTTTCTAAAATATATAAATAAAATAAATTTGAATACTTCCATTACTTGCCAACAATTTCACCACTAATAATATACAGAAATCTTAAATGCTTCTATTTTAAAAATAGATTATATTTTATTAATAAAAATTCATTGTTTGTACAGCAAATATTGCAATAGAATATCAAGCAAGCAACTAACTGCTGATGCTGCAGTTCCTAAGGATGAAAATTCATGGAAACGAAATATCATTTTTTAAAGATTGAAGTTTTACTAGCATGTTAGCGTTTATTCACGCACGTATGGTTAAGATCGAAAAATAAACATCACATTAAAAAACAGCACTCGTAGAGTGCTCTTTATAACTCACAGTACTAATGCCTCTTTTTAAGTACACAGTACTAGTACCTCTTTTAAATAAAGAAAATATATATTTTGGCAGTGTTCTGTTAATTTCATTTTATTTAATGAATAATAATAATTAAAAGAATATAAAGATCGCTTATTCTAGAGCAAGTATTCATTTCTGTATAACTCACAAAGTGACATGCCCGGTGTTGCCTGAACCCATGATAATATCCTGATATAAAATACAAATGTGTAGGATTTTATATCTTTAATCTGATTTTGCATGATTTTTTTATTTTTAAACGAAAATCTTTTTAAGGAAGCTTTTTCCGATCGAGCCTCGTATCGGGGCTCCGCTGACTTCGGAAGTGCACACATATGCATGGAAAGCCAGCTCCTCTCTGTTTTTGCAAGAAAACTTCGAAATTGTATTATTGTATATTTATAAAGGAATATCTTACGTGTCGAATATCTGGTTTGAATACTTGCTGCACTCGGCTGCGTACAGCGAACGTGCTACACACGCTCAGAACTGTTTTTGCAATGCTCCAACACGGAAGAATTCAAACACCAGATCACACGATTATTGTAATGTCAATCCTTTGGGAAAATATCCAAATCAATCTCTCTCTCTGTTGAATATGCATTTTAACGCGCATGCTCATAAATGTTAACCGCCCCGCAAATATTCTACAGAAGAGTGGCGGAGGGTAAAAAATATCGCGGTGTTTTCTTCTCACATTTTTTATACATCACGTGATTTAATACTTAAAAAATAGTTATTATTGCTTTAACACTATAAAATTTTAACGAATTATAAATGTGTTGTTTTCAAAATTTGTGAAAAAATATTGTTAGTTAGTGGTAAACGGGTTTGTATGAAATGTTTTATTCTTATTTATCTTTCAAATCAGGTCATTTAATAATAAAAACAGAATAGTTCTTATTGTCTAAAATCATTGAAATTTTTATCAGTTGTAAATAAAGCACAAAGCCTGCGCATAATTTTCATGCAATAATATTTATATTTAATTGCAAAAGAGTTGTGTTTTCTTCCCACTTGTCTTTTTACATAGACTTATTTGATATTAAAAACATAGTTTTTTTTTATTATTCAAACTTTTTGAAATTTTTATGCGATAAATATAACTTTTCCAAATCCTGCTTATACACTGGTGGACAAAACTTAAGGATTATAAAGAACTGGGCATATAAATGACAATCTACTAGTGATTGTGGATCAAGAGAAAAACAATAGTATTGACAGTATGTTCAACAGTATGTAATATAAAATTCTTGTTCAAAGGATGTATACAGAGTGTAATAAGAGGTTGTTTTTCTGAAACGTGCATATTGTCTGAATCAAGACTGTACAAACAAAGCAAAATACTTACAATAAACAAATATCAGTGTCATTCCAGTAAAGGATATGGTCAGCGTGTAATGCTAGATAACTCTCAAGAACATACTCAGAACAACATGATCCAGTAGCTGTTGCGGCAAGTTGTCCCATTCCTCTTTCACTGCACGGATGAGGGTTTCCTTATTTGTGGGAGGAAATTATCGGCCAGCAATACATATCCCAGCGGTTTGCTCATACATTTTCAATGGGATTCAGGCCTAGGAAACGTGTTGACCAGGATATGCGATTGATATATTCGGCTTCAAGACAACCTTTTACAGCCTGTGTGCAATGACAAATTGCGTTATCATCCATAAAACGAAACTTTTCGCGGACAACACCTCGAAAAAATCTAACATACTGGAAGTCTCATATCGATATCTTTCCAGAATATTTTCGCTACAGCAAGCACTCCCAATCTCACGCCATATCAGTTTACATATACAATAAGACGATAGACTGAATCTACTCACATCTGAGAAAAGCATGGTAGACAACTCGTCATCAGTCCAATTGTGATGTACTGTAAACGGGCACTACGGTGATGTCTCGAGAGTGAGACACACAACAGGTCTTCGGGAGTATAGTCCAACATTTTTCAAACGTCTTTCAACAGTTTTCCGGGTTATTTCAGGTCCTGTGGCAACAGAAATTTCATTTGTCAATTGACAAGCTGTGCTGCGTCGGTTCCTTTTTGCCGAAATAACAATATACTGATCTTCTTGGGACATCGTTCTGATAGACGACCTCCTCCAATGCTCCTGGTTCGCATTCCACTTTTTTGAAATGCTGCCCATAGCCAAGAAACGGTACTGTGCACGAGGTTAAATTCATGGGCAACATCTCTCATTTGACGCCTTTCTTCCTGTTTTTCGATTCCACGAGTAAAATCCTCTAAATGATGCCTCGAAGACATGCTTAAAATTTCAATGTTTTAAATTTACTCCTTCTTCTTAGAGTTTTATATCTAAAGACAACTCACAGCACACGCCGATTGTCTGAAATCTTTTATTTTTGCTGTCTGTGACCGACAAATGCGGAAATACAAAATTTGCACAAGTTTCACAAAACAGAGTACATCCCGCATTTATGCAAATTTAAACAATTTGATGCGGACCTATTTCAAACTGTAATCTTTGAAAACAACAATGATCCTTAAGTTTTGTCTAACAGTGTAATTTTCCTGCAAATACACTGAAAATTTTTAAAACATCAGCAAATGCTACACCTGTATTCACATTCTGAGCGTATATTGAGAAAAAGTTAGTTAATTTTAGCCCAGGAAACAGAGTAGCCGCGAGGATTCGCGAAGTTACTTCCAGTCACGAATTTGTTTGAAAGAGTTAATATTAATATTTACACAAACTGAATACCGGCGTTTCAAAGTAAAATGCATGCTCTTCAATTAGGTGTTATTTTCTTTTCCGTATTTTGCGGAAGAAAAGCGGATGCAGAATTTGAATGTGTGCTGAACGAAATTCACAAAAGGGATTTTCCGAATTCGTTTCAAAGAGTTAGCATTTGATTTTTTAAATGGATTGCACCGTTCGAAAGGGAAATAAACGTACTCATGATTTGGTATTTTTCTTAACCGGATCTTTATTTCACGAGCCGATTCAGATTTTTAAACATTTCAAAAAGTAAATATTTCAAAAGTATCGAATAACTATGAAAGGTGCGTCGTTGGAAAATTATATACTTTTTAAACGGTTAATTTTCGTATTTCTAAAACTAATTGCACCTTCTTAAGGAATACGGTACCTTAATTAATTGAGGTGTTTTCATTTTTCCTTATCTAAAAAAGTGAGGCCAAAGCGGACTTTGAAAAATGTGACAATTACACGAAATCAAAATTTAAATTATTTTATTAAATCGTTCAAATTCGTATCTTTTTTCGCTGTTCGAAATTTAAAAGTTAAAAGTACGTCATTTAAGAGTATATTTTTTCCGTATGTCGAATAATTTGGCAAGTGGCGGATTCGAAAGACGCCTCTAAGAAGTGTGTTTCTATCCTCCGGATCTCTTCTATTAGTGATCTTTCGGAACGGGCGCTGTGCACCTTTTTAAAAAAAACAGAATGCGTTTTTGATGAGTGTTCGTTCTAGTTTTTAATTAATATCTCGATTAATTTTCTAAAAATGAAAAATCTTAATCTCAGGTGCCTTAGTACATTCCTTAGACTACCCTCATCCAAATTTCAAAATCACTCATAACGATAGATTTTCCTAACCATCGCCAACATACCGTAAAACCCTCTTCTTTTATTAGTAAATATTATTAATAATTTTTTTCGTGTATAAAAGTACATTTCTTTAAAGAAATCCACAAATAAAAATGTTTTAAATTTAAAAAGTATGTATTTAAGCTTCATTCTTGCAATTGACTTCCATTGTACTTTTTGAATACTTTATATTCGATTAGAATTTTGTTTCTAATTAAAATTTTCATTTACTGCACAATTTTGTGTGAATTTAGTGTAAAAAATCATAAATGTATTTTTCACCTTATATGTCATGAATGGTCTCATAAAATGATTTCATTAGTAATGGCATGTTTTTTTCTTTAATTTTGAACGACATACAACTTTTTCAAAGATTAAATATCATGAAATTAATTGATATGTAAACTCAGTTACCAAAATTAAGTTTAATATTAATATAATTTTATTTTTAAAAAATATATAATTAAAAATTCATTTTTTTCATAATTATATATGTATTTTATGAGAAAATAAATAAATTCATTAAGAAAGATTTTTTTCAACATATGATCATTAACAAAAACAGTTATGAGTGCTTCAACATATATAATCATTTAAAACAGATATTTGAATAATAATAAGCATCTTAAAATAATTTGTTATATGACAGAGTAAAATATTTATTAATTTTAAAGTATTATTAGATAAAGTACTATGAGATAAAAGAATAGATGGCTAATGCCAATATATTACACTTTTTGTTTAGTACTAATATTTTATATTTCGTGCCGACAGTTTATCTTCAATATTTATAATAAACAAGATAATTATACATATCGCATAATAAGATGACTATTTATAATTAAAATATAGATAAAATGCTTAAGTGATACAAAGAGAAACACAAAAAGGCTTATAAAAACATTTTAATATAAAGATCGACAAATTTTTCAACTCTCCTACGGCGTCATTATCAAGATATACCGCGATAAACAAAATATTATCGCAACTTTTTTAAATTAAAGTTGAAAAACACAATTCACGAGATCATATATGTAAAAAATCAGGTGCTGCTTAAAACAGTGAACTGTAAACATGAAAATTGATATTTTCTTATTGCTTTTTTAAAACTGAAAAGTACTTCGTGCCAAATTTTACGTATTTCAAATGAGGCAGATTCATTGCAAATGTTCACGTTACGCATATATATAGGGTAAGTCAAAATGAATATACCGATTACAAACGGCTATTACTATTTAATGGAAAATAATTTATAGATAAGATTAACACAGAATGTAGACGGAACTTCAAAATTTTGTATACATACGTCATAGATGTTCTATGTGTCTTCCCTTAGTCACACGGACAACATCTAAGCGGTTGTCCATTTCACGCCATACATTCTGAAGCATTTGTTCAGTCACCGACGCAAGCGCATTACAAATGCGTACTTTGAGTTATTCAATTGTTTTGAGCATGGGAGGCACATCTTTCACATAACACCATAGATCGGTCGAAGTGGAGATGCTGACGATGTCTTCTGATCTTGGCCACCGAGATCTCCGGACTTGACACCCTGCAATTTTTTTCTATGAGGTATGTGCCTCCCATGCCGAAAAGAATTGAAGAACTCAAAGTATGCATTTGTAATGCGTTTGCGTCGGTGACCGAACAAATGCTTCAAAATGTGTGACGTGAAATTGACTACCGCCTAGATGTTGTCCATGTGACCAAGGGAAGTCACATAGAACATCTATGACGTATGTATACAAATTTTTTAAGTTCCATCTTTATTCTGTGTTAATCTTATAGATAAATTCTTTTCCATTAAATAGTTATAGCCGTTTGTAATCGCTATATTCATTTTGGCTTATCCTGTATTTCTATTGATTCACGGATAACAGATGGGAAATAAAGTACCATTCATCTTTCCACAAGTTCTTTCTCTTAGGTAAGGTGAAGTTTCGTATCTGTCTGAACGTACATGATATAGCCATCTATGTAAATATGTATAATTATTCCTAACCCTTCGTTGTATAGTTTTTCAAAGTCTTATTCTTCTTTTAGCAACCATCGTTTGTAATATTGAGGTTTGTATTTAATAAAGATCTGCTGATTTATGGTTTTCAAGTTGATTTAAAAAAATTGCGAGAATATTTTGTTTCTGGTTGTATATGTTGATAATGGTGCCGTAAGAGCTTTGAAACATATGAGGGGAATAGAGTGACAGTATAGCAAGTCAGAATTTAGTAATTTGCAAATGAAGGGTTTTGTGAAACTTGTTGTATTACATTAAGTGGTTCAACTTGTTTTGTCTTCTAGCGACTCCCTAAGTGAACTATGACTTATTTGACTTCTACACTGAATATAAATAAATATACTTTCAGAGAAAATATGGTTATCTAGATTTTTTCAAATTTTTGACTTTCTCCACTGCCATTCTAACCATCTCATATGTCGATCTTTATATTAAAAGGTTATTATAAGCCTTGTTCCGGATAATTCGTGAAATAGCTATTTAGCCAGCGCATGCGTAGTTTGAACTCATATTTTCATGTGAACTGAAGAGAAATAATTGTTCTGTTGATATATAGATTTCTAGATTTGTTGCGTCGAATACTTGGCGCTAATATTCTTTTATGTGTTTTATTGTAATTAAATGTCACTTGTTCCGTAAATGCAGATTGATTTTGTTTAGATTAGTTTACACTGAACCACACACGTAAGATATTAGAATATATTTATAAAAATAGATTAGTTTTGATTCGAATTCGAAAGAATGGAATAGAGAATCCAACAAGCCTTTTTGTAGTTCTCTGTGTATCACTTAATGTAAAGCCAGGAAAGATGACGCAGTCGGAAAGATTGCGCACATACAGGTTTGGGGGGAAGGAGTAGAGTGAGCGTGCAGCGACTCCAGGTAGTTGTACAACAACAGTAGTGGAGTGTCTACTTGAAAGTGCACGTTGATTGCTTTGAGCGTTTAAGATAAAGTATTGCTATTTCGTTTTGTTTTCCCAAAGTAAGTGCTTGAATTTTCATAGCTCTTCATCAGAATTTCTATACAATGTCAATAGTACAAAATATTTTGAACTTAAACGCTTTCTCATAAGCTACTAATCTAGACTAACAATGTGAACATCAACGGTTCGTTTTAGAAGAGGTTATGTTTAAATAAAAGGCCGCGCAATCTCTCCTACCGAAATTGGAGAGTTTGCGCATTTGCTACTTAGGAGAGATGGCGCAGTGTTCCCATTCGTTTCCAAGGTAGGAGAGATTACGCAGCTTATTGGTAAATTTGCATAAAAAAATGAAAAATGAAAATGGACTAATTTTAAGTTAAACGTGTTATTAAGTAACATTATTTTATTTTTTAATCTTATCTGGACTTGCCTTTTCTGATTCTTTAATTTTTTCCCTTTTAATTAAAATTTTTTAATCGTTTTTAAAATTATTTCCTTTTTCTGATTCTTTAAACATTAGGTTGAAATATTCACTCCTAATACAATAATATTTTTTCACAAAAACCTTACAGCAATGTCATTTAAGTGTAATTATTACTGTTAACAATTTAATTGTAGTTATTATAAGTAACAATCTCTCCTACCCATGTGCGCAATCACACCAACCCTATAAGGAGAGATTGCGCAAAATAACTTTCTTGGTTTTATTACAATTGTTCTATTAAATTGCATCATAACAACAAAATAGCAATGGAAATGCATAAAAAACAAATGAAGTAAAAGTTATTCATGAATAGTTTAGCAAAAAATTAATATTTAGAATTTTTATTGCTATTCTTTTGAATTGTGCGCAGATTATCCTAGCTTTACCTTAAGCATTTTATCTATATTTAAACTATAATTTAAGATAATTATAACTTTCAAATTTTATGATACAGATACTGTTACAGATACTGTTATGATACAGATACTGTTACTTCAGAAAATAATATAGAAGTAAAATTACTTCATAGATTAGTTCTTTTATATTAATTTAAATTACTTGCAAAAACTAAGAAATATAAATCACAAAGCATCGCTAACGATGGCTTTACTGCTTTTTGAAGATCATAAAAAACATGACAAGAAGAATATTCTAATTATTTTCATTTATATTCTTTACTCCAGGGAATGAAGCCCACATTCACACAGAAAGGAATGAAGCTGTATTTTTACAATTAAAATACATTTCCCACCCATTTTTTTTTTTACGTATCGTGCTTTGCACCTTGAGTAAGAAATTTAACCTTGAGTAAGAAATTTATAATGAAATGACATAATACTTAAAAAATGTAATTGTGTATAAAATTATCTATCGTCATTTGGCATAGGAAAATTCTAAATTATGATACATAAGTAAAGCAATATTGTAGCAAAATCCTCAAATTTTGGCACACAAATGTAAATTTTTAAATAAACTTGTGAATGTACCTCTGTTCGTGACTGTTAAAAATCACAACGTTCGTGTCACAATTTGTATCACAAAATACACAAAACAGCATCTTACCATAAACAGAACAGAATTAATCGCAGACTCAATATACTCAGTCTCAAACGATTATTTATCAACTCTAATCAAATCACATATTTATCAACTCTAATCAACTCTCATATTTATCAACTCTAATCAACTCTCATATTTATCAACTCTAATCAACTCTCATATTTATCAACTCTCAGTTATAAAGCGAATATGTATCAAATCTAATTATTTGAAAAATTCAAGCAAATATCTTCACATAAAATAATTCTGAAATGCCCACACCAAAAACCTGTGAGGGGACCATGTAAATTTTGTGCATGTAGTCAATCTAGATACTTCAGAGGGTGCCAGTAGCCAGTATAGCTTTGTAACATCACAACAATGTCACAGTGACTTCATATTACGACTTTTTATCATCTGTGTACCATCTATCCTCCTCAGAGTGTTCTAAGGAGGACAGTGCGCTATATGGGTTATCCTATACATTAGAATAAATTAATTGTTAAAAAGTTACTTTAAATTGAAATTTATATTTATTATTTTATAATATTAATTTTATATATTATTTTTTTTTCATTTATGTTGTAACAGCTTAAATATAAAGTAATTTATAAATTTTACTAATATTATAAAATTAATGCTTTTGAAAATTACATGTTTCCTAAATCGATATTATCATACTTTGTACTTACTTACAAGTTGTAATATCCCTAGTTATATAGTTATATTTACGTATAATAAATACTTTGTGTAATCCTGTACAATTCCTACTTGTCGTGTTTTCATAAAAATATTCCGGATAGCTGATAATCCTTAGCAATTCGCAATGCATTAATTACTCAATACATTCAACATAGGTCATTCCACTTTCTTCTTAGTACATGCTGTCTGCTGTCTGTGAATAAATTCGTCGACTGAAATGATATTTCACCTTAATCTGAGGATGCAGATAATCCCATTCTCAATTGGCAGGAGTTTTGCTTCCGGACAATTGTGATTCATTTAAGAAAGCCTTTAAGATTAGATTTAACTGTTGTACAATGCACAAAATTATGTTTTTTTTTATTTCTCCATTCAAATGTTTCCAAATTATTAATATTATTTTACATTTTATATCACGTTTAATTTTTGGATGCAAATTTGTCTTGTAACAGAAGAAAATATATCTTGGGCGTTTATTATATTCATGAGTACATTAAACATGAAAGCACAATAAAAATTATTCCCATGGCGGCAATTTATAACTTATAAAAAATACAGTCACTGTAACACAAATTATAAAATTTTCATAAAAATTAAAATGAAAATGAAAAATTCTCTTAATTTGCAATAAATATATTTTCTAGGTGAGTACATGACAGAGTATATTTGTATCCTAATTTCCAATTGTATATTAACTAAAACTGATGTGTTTTAGAAATCCCTTTCCTGAAGGACAATAAATAAATAAGTGAATATCAATTAAGTTACAAGAAGACTTCAAAAATTAATCGGATCGAGAGGCATAAATGTGAAAAAGCGTCCAGTTTAAAATATTCCTTATTTTATTTTATTTTTTTAATTTCTCTTTATGTTGAAATGTGAATTTCAATATGATGATTTTTTAGTCATAGTTGTATCGTGAGGTACATGGCGTCACAAAAAATTAAAAATTGGCCAGAAAAACATTTTTCTGTATGAATAACATTTTTTGAAGTGTTCTTGTATTCTTTTTTTCAAGTTTTCAAACAAATTAAAATTTACTGCGTGGTGACATTTTGTCACAAATGTGATTGTAGTGAAGTCACAGTTTTGGCATTGCGATCATGTTTGCTATGTGGACGTAAATTTTTGAATGCTATACTTTTCAAATAAGTCCGTTTTCGTCAATTTTAACGTGTGTATAAACAATAAATATGTGTAGGAAACTGTCTAGCCATGCAAATGATTCCATAGATAGCGGCTGCATAACAGTAATTTTTTTCTTTATTCTAACGAATTAAAATGCTTCATAATGAGTTTTAAATAACAATTATTTATAAAAAAGGTTGAATGACTACTCAGTTTATACACTAATATGTCAGCAAATATTATACACTATTAAGTCAGTGCATTTTGTTCATGATTCCGTGTCACTTTGATATTAGTAGCAACTTCCTGAAAATTCTACTCTGCTCTAGAATGTTCTCTCCCTCATTTCCATTGTATTTAGTCTCTCTCTATTGACAATATTTAATTAAAAATTAACAATTAACCTAATTTCTTTTATTAGTTTTTTATGATACTTTGGTTTACATATAAATTTTACTATTTATATTGCTACAAAATGGTTGTTCTTATTATTTTAGGTTCAAGGTTAAAACATTCAAAAATATTCCCTATATGGCCAGACGTCACCAGCCACTTTCGTTTTTAGACGTTTGGTGACATATACAGAGATATAATTTTCACGAATTCTGCTGGAACATACGGAATACAAAGAACATGTTTTACTTCATATATTTCAGTAATAGTGTGAACACGAGGGGAATTGGGTGACCAACAGTAAATAGAAAATATAATATTATTTGCGATCAATCTGTAAAATAAAATGCTCAAAACATCTATAAATGTATCCTAGGACTCCCTCGATCTTGTACAATGTTTGTGTTCATTTGTGTAGGGACTGCCCACATATGCATAGATGGATATATAAAAGTTTCATTAAAAAAGTCAAGAAATATCTGCATGTTTGTGTTTATAGCATGCAAGGTTTTCAACACCAGTTAACACTACTTTTTGGAAACAAGATAAAGTCAGTAGAAACAAGATACTACATTTACAATATCAATATTTAATTTTTTGATGAGAGATGTCTATTCCTATGAATAGAATTAACTGCACATGCCCGAAAGATATTAAAATTATTATTGCATAATTTAGTAGTCAACTGTACAGGGCAACTCATATATAAATACCATTCGAATATCGTGAAAATACAGAAAGCCATCGGCGATACACTAAGTTGAATTTCAGTTGATTTCTAAAAGTTGCTGAATGATAAGGGGTTTTCCCCAAACTTTCATTTTTCATTTGTTTTACATGTTTCATTGATACTTTAGTTCACCTTGGAAGAATAATTAAAACGAGCCCACTCCAACAAAAACGGAATCGAAACGTCGTTTGTTCGAAAGCTACGCAAGCATTTGCGTTAAATACTAACTTCTTTGTTGGGAATAATTTAATAAAAAATTATACTTCTTTTCAAAAACCCTTGTAATCCAGCTATTTTTAGAAAGCAGCAGAAATCCTGCTGACTATATTCTTGATATATTTCTTAATTTACACGATATTCGACTGGCCTTTTTTCATGAGTCGCCCTACATAGTTGACTACTAAATTATGCTAAAGAAATCTTATTATTTTTCGTGCATGTACATTTAAAAAATATTTCATGCAGATGCTCATATTTCTTCAACAATTATAATATATGTACAGAGTGATTATAAAAAAACTATCCCGATATATGAGTCCTTAACTATCACACCGTTCACAGAAACTGACCGAAATTTTGGTTTTAATTATTTTGAGATATGCGCTCAAGAATCGTATGAAGAACAACAGTTAAACTCGAACAGTTACGGTTACAGTGACAAAATTTTGAAAATTTCAAATGGCAACACCTTTTTTTTATTGGAATGTGATCTTCATAGTGAAAAACCATAAAAAGCGTTGGAACGGTACCTGTAGCACGAAAATTGCCGGCGCTAGACAGACTAAGAATAAAAGCGAAAACAACGAATAAGGACAGAAAATCAACAGAAAACAAAACGTTTTATTGTGTTTCACAAATTTTTCACGTCACACACAAAGACACGTTGCATGCGGCAGATGGTGGATAGCACCGAATAATAAATTGTTTTACTTTCTGTTGCTTCTCTGTCCTTTATTGGTGGTTTTCACTTTTCTTCTTAGTCTCTCTAGCGCCGGCAATTTTCGTGTTACAGGTACCGTTTCAAAGCTTTTTATGGTTTTTCACTATGAAGATCACATTCCAATAAAAAAAATAGGTGTTGCCATTTGAAATTTTCAAAATTTTGTCACTGTAACCGTAACTGTTAGAGTTTAACTGTTGTTTTTCATACGATTCTTGAGCGCATACCTCAAAATACTTAAAACCAAAATTTCAGTCAGTTTCTGTGAACGGTGTGATAGTTAAGGACTCATATATCGGGATAGTTTTTTTATAATCACCCTGTATATTCGATTTGCTGAATAATGTTAGCTACTATACGTTGTTAAGTTTTATTAAAGTATCGTTAAATTTAGTTGAAAACCTTGCATGTTCTTAAACAAATTAGCGATTGGTCAGCTTGAAAATAATTCGGGGTGAATGAAGCATTTTTCTATACCAAATCAAAATGAAATATGCGCTAAATAAAACAATTAAAAGTTTATGAGCACATTTTGCGTCCGTATCTGTGAAATACATCCACATAAGGGGTTCTAAAACATATTCAATCTTAAAAGAGCAAGATTTAATTACACTAAATGTTACTACCATAACCGCTATTATCTTCCTTTTATTCGTTGCTAACTTGGCCTTTTTATTTAATTCTAAAATGCTTCTAGGACTGTAATATCCTATTCAAAAACTTTTTATACGAGCTGTTTAAACGCTTTTACACATTTTTAATCTTATTTTTTCATTCATTAAAATGTTACATATTTGTATTCATATTATAAAATCATTTCTCTTTATACTGCAATGTTTCTTTTTTTTGAGAAAAATCAATTTAAAAAAATCATGTATTGAATATTTTTTTCAATACATTTTATGGTACCACGTATGTTTTTGACTTGAATAAAAAATAATGTTGAATAAAAATAATCCCAAATCTTAAACGGATTTATCTAGAAATATATGGAATAGTTAGGAATATTTACATCCTTCTGCACAAGTAAAGATAAAAAAGGTAATAAAATCTTGCAGTTTTTAACGGAAAATTTAAAATTTCAATTTAAAATATTTTTAAATTAATATTATTGGCTATATTTTATAACAATTATTTTCTTCTACTAAACAATGTTAAACATTACAATTTTTTTTTTTTTTTTTTTTTTTTTTTTTTTTTTTTTTTTTTTTTTTATGATTCAGGTTCATAATGCGACCTTAATTCGAAATGTATAGATACATCACTTGTCAAGATAATAATATAAAATAATTAAGCTAGTTTTTCTTTGTAATACATTACTTGTTTTCTTTGCTATAAATTATTTACACTGTAACTTTTTTTAGTAAATGTCACGTCTATTTCTTAATAGGATCCTCAATTAAGTAAAACATCTCTTTTGAACAGATTTTTATTGACGTAATTACTCGAAATTCCTCATTAGTGAATTCTTGTTACACCAATTAACCAAAATTTTTTTTAGGATTCGAACAAGATTTATTTTCGATGTTTAGTGTATTTTTGTTTCTATAATTTAATTGAGAATGAACATTATTAAAATCAAAGGTCAAAGCATATTTGCATTTCAGTCACTTTCAAACTTGCTCTTTACAAATATAAGATTTAATTTAATGTATTATATACATTTTTAATGCATTAGAAACTGTAGAAAAAGTATCCACGCAATTGTATATTCTGTTTGTTTATAAAAATGTAATTAAGCACGGTCAAATTAAACATATACTAATTATTTTGGTAAGATTTATTTTTTACAATATGTGCATATAAAGCATTTTATTTTTAATAAAAATAACTTGTTTCATTTTATTATTCACACATTTTAATAGCCAAAAATATAATATTCAGTTGGATGGAATTGCAATACTTTTTAAAAGTAAAAATTGTAATACTTTTATGATAGTAGAAACGTTTTGAATAACCTATCTCGTACAACAAGCGTATTTTGTTATTTTATTATTCAAAACTTATAATCAGCCACACTCTTTAATTTAGCTCAGGGGTAAATATGTAAAGTAATACGTATATATTTGAAATTTGTATGCGGAAATAGTTTTTTAGAGCAATAAACAACATAATTTTGTTATGTTCATGAAATGATTGTTTTTTTTTTTTAGTTTTATATATATTCCTGTTTCGATAAATATATTTGAGTGAATATTATTAATATCATTAATCTCGAAGTTGGGAAGTATATTATAATCGCTGTTTATTCACTTTCGAAATTTACCTTGGTATCTTTGGAATGTATAATAACATATTAAATATTGCGGTACTGCATTAGAAGTTGTTCCAAATAGTCAACGAAATTCAAAAAATAAATATATGTTGTTAAAAGCAAGGATGAAATAAATATTTGTTAATATTTAAGCCAATACAAAGCTAAAAGTTATGTATCGTATATCTCATAGAAATGTATCTTTTCATTGGTATGACAACCGTATCCTTGTTAGAAAAAGTGCCATCTATTTTTCTCACAAAGTTATATTTTCACGATCTTGAAAAAACTGAAATGGTATTAGATACGTTCAAAGTAGTTTTATACTATTGTTAATTATACCAAGTTTTCACTTTATTTTTTTTAATCTGCTGAAGCACAGACAGCATTCCCGACTGTGAAAAATATATATTTTGTTTAGTATTATCCTTATGCAACATTGAGAAACTTTGCTAATTTCCACATATATTGACACTTTAGCAAATAAAGTAGATAATCCTATTAAAAAAATTCAAATATTACGTGAAACCAAATACCGTGATAAAAATCTTTCACAAATGAAGAACATGCAGCGCATTTCGAACGTTTTTCTTCTTCAGGTGTGGAAAAACTACGAGAGTAGGAGCAAGAAAAATATGAAATTTAAGATACAGGGGAAGTACACACAGGTGGAAGATAACAGCGACTAGGGGAAAACAATGAATGGAAAATAACCAATCTGATAATATGTGCAGTAGAGTGGAGTGAAATAACCAATAATCGAAAATACATTTTTAATATCGCGCAAAAGTTGGGTATGGTAATAAGACCGCACATTTTCTTCGAAATCAAGTGTTATTTGACGGTGTCATAGGCCACCCCAAATTTCGTCAATTTCGTCAAAAACGCTTTGAACAACTTATAAATCTAAATAAACAAAGTTCGACAATAAAAATGTCATACCCTGCAAAAGTTGGGTATGGTACATAGCCATATGCCTGCACAGTGTTTTTGAAATCATATATCTTCAGGTGTCCCCACGCAATCAATTTTAGCAAAATTCGCCAATTACTGTTTAAAATTTATCACACTAGATAGCGTTACATTTTAGCGGGGTTCGACCAAAACGCGGGTACACAAGTGATTAGACGTTAGCGTTGTTCGATTCTCGTTGATTGAATGTGATTCTGGATTAAGGTAAGCTATTCGAAAAAAAAATCGTCACTTTTGTTAAGTATCCGAGTAGATATATAATAATATATTATTTTGAATTACATTCGTCACTTTTGTTAAATATCCGAGTAGAAAGATCACAATATATTGATATGAATTACTTTCATGACTTTTGTTAAATATCCGAGTAGAAAGATCATAATATATTGACATGAATTACATTCGTCACTTTTGTTAAATATCCGAGTAGAAAGATCGTAATATATTTTATTGAGTTACATTTTCTTGCATGCGCATTCCTGAATATTTGCCTGTTTCAACATGAACGAACATGTGTTTAGCGGATCGTTTGGACCACCCGTTTGCGTTCTCCACGACTGTACGTGACTACCACGTGAGTAGAGTAACTGGTAAATTATTAAATTATTAAATATTAATATTGAATTTCATTTAATGGTAGTGGTGGAAAGCAAATCAACTGGATCGAAATTTCATTTCACTATTTTCAGGTCTTTAAATGAATTTAACGATTTCGAATTACTCACGCATGAATATATCATGAAGGAATATCTGTGGTAGCAATATTTGAATAAAAATGAATTTGGTTTCGACTCTTCTGTTTCTGTTATAGCCAACGGACTAGTTGATAACTTAGTGTTAATATGGGACAAAGCGTCAATTACAATTGTTAGCAAGAGTAGAATTATTCATAAATTTCAGGAATTTCACCAAAAGTGCAGGAATTTATCAAAACCCTACAGATTATGTAAGGACAAGGTAGATGTCGATACCAAGGTGCGTAAATTCAGAGAAGATTCTAAAAAGCTATTTGACATAGCGACATGCAAATGCGATTTTAAGAGCTGCCATTGTGAAAGATATCGAAGAGTACTAATCAATGAGCAGTTTTTTCTACAGGATCAGCGAACCGAACGTAAAATGTTTATTGACGTAATGGATAATATAATTTTTATTCTAAAACACTTGTATAACGTGAAGAGAGAAAAGCAATAGATGATAAGCGCATGATAAGAACAGAAAATAAATAGTCAGCGACTGGGTGAATGACCCCCGGTGGGAACCACTTTTCTAGTCGTACATATACACTATATTGCCAAAGGTGACCGGTCACTTGCGATTTTAGACGTTTTGTTAACTATCTAGAAAAATAGATGAGGAATTAACCTGAAACTGCAGGTGTGTAAACAGTATAGTATAGGTTATATATTTCCGCAAAGATTTTTTCACGAAACCCCATAGGGGACTGTCAACAAATTGAAAAATAATGAATACCTTTTGGATAACCCTGTAAAAACTAATGTAGCAAAGGCGTTCAAACTCGAGATTATTAATAAGTGGCTTATTGTAATATAATGTGTTCATTTTTATGATGATAATATGTATATTCGTAGAGAAATTAAGGTTTTTATAAAAACAGTGCCAAACTTCGCCTAGTTTTTTGCTTATAATTTGCAGAGTTCTTAATATAAAAAAAAGTTATTTTCAGAAAATATGACAAACTATATTGTACATAACACTCTGCAATCAGAATTGAAAAAATAATAAAAATTGGATGAAAAATGAGCAGGTTTACTAAAAAATGTTTCACTGAGCGTGCGCGAATGCAATCAAAATATAATATGCATAATGTATTAGCTAAGTATATAGAGCCACTTTTGTGAAAGTCTCAAAATCATAGCTTGAAAATTCTAAAACTTATTGTCGATAGAATAAGCTAGAAATTCTTTGTTCCCAAAAGGAAGCAAAAATATGAGGGGTTGTATCCAAATATAGTAGTACGTGCAATATTGTGTACGCTATCTTGGCACTAATCAACATATATTTGAAACAACCCCTCATCTTTTTGCTTCTTTTTGGGAACAACGGATTTCGAGCTTATTCTATCGACGATCATTTTCAGAATTTTCAAGCTATGATTTTGAGACTTTCACAAAAGTTGCTCTATATACTTAGCTAATACATTATGCATATTATATTTTGATTGCATTCGCGCATGCGCAGTGAAACATTTTTTAGTAAACCTGCTCATTTTCATCCAATTTTTATTATTTGTTAATTCTGATTGCAGAGTATTATTTACAATGTTGTTTGTCATATTTTCTGAAAAGAACTTTTTTTATATTAAGAACTCTGTAAATTATAACCAAAAAACTAGGCGAAATTTGAGACTGTTTTTATAAAAACCTTAATTTCTCTACGAGTACACATGATATCCTCATAAAAATGAACACAGTTTATTATACAGATATTATTTATCACTATGAAGAAAAAATTCCCATTGTGAAAGGAGTTGAACAAATGTTTCTTCCCCGGTTAACAGGTTAAATAGAGATTAATGAATTCTAAAATTTAGCGTCGATTTCATCTTTATAGATAAACTAAGGTAATGTCCAAAAATAAATATAATAGCTTGAGAGATGCCGCTAGTCGTACATAAGATTTCAACAGGAAAACCTTTTTTTTTATTGGTAATTGTAAGATCTTGATTTTTTAATTTATGAACTAAGTAATTTATGAACATTCACACCGGAAGTGTGGTTATATTCTAAATACTAGCTTTTCTCGGGAAGACTATCACTTTTGCTTTTTCATGATAAATACTAGGTTTGTTTGAAATTTGCAGCTTTGAATTAATGAGCTACGTGTTTTTGCTGTCGCGCCTGGTCTATAACGATGGCAATCTGTTGCAGTGATTTTAAAAATAAGCGAATGGTTCTAGTTGTAGTACTAAACCTCCAATACACGAGATATTAATATTATGGATTTTATATGAGATGTAATTTTACGCCATTTCTAAACTTTCTAAACACTAATACCTAACTATTTACAATATATGAATTCCAGATATATTTTAACTTCTCACCATTTAGTTTACAGATATCAGCAATTGATTTAGGAAGCAAAATGTATGTATGTTTTTTATAATTGGATTTTATACATATTATTTACATTTTCAATTAAACTGTAATGACACGGGTGGTTTGTAATAACATAAAAATATGGGCAAATCTATATTTAAAGACTAAATAATAACTCTTCATGATACCTTTGTTTAATGTAATGTCAGTAGTAGTATTAAAGTAAAATACATGAAATTGTTATAAACGTTAATTAGAATTAACATAACACGGACGCTTTTTAGTGACATAAAGACACGGGTGGGGTAATGCATTCGCCAACCCCTTTTAAAGTTTAAATACCGACATTTTATGCTAAAGAATAGTGTCTAATGTCTAGTAATAGTATAAAAGTAATACATATTACATTTATAAAAAAAATAATTAATTGAGAAAGGAAATAGAATATATTTCACAAATACACAGGCAGCATATTCCATAAACCAGTGGTGACTTACCAATAAAAATAATGAGACGGCACAGAAAATACTGCAAACTTCAATGTTAAACATTGATTGAATATTAAAGTGTCTTTTAAAAGGACTTAAATGAAGTATAAATGTTAAACATGAAATTATTTTAGAATTCACAACTGATTTTTGAAGTATATTATTATATTTAATATACATTTATATATTATTTTTATGTAAATTAAACAGTAGTATTATATTATATTATATTATATTATATTATATATATATATATATATATATATATATATATATGTAATATATAGTATGTATATATATATAATATATATATATGTGTGTAATATATAATATGTATATATATATAATATATATATATATATATATATATATATATATAAGTAATATATAATATGTATATATATAATATATATATATATATGTAATATATAATATGTATATATATATAATATATATATATATATATATATAATATATATGTTAGAGATTGTGACGGTGTCTCAAGAGGATTATACTAGGTTAACTAAATCTATTAAAGAGCTTCAGAGTAAATTTATAATTACATGGTATGTCGATAAAGCTAACACAAGTTATGCATTAATCTGTAAAAATAATGATGGTGAAATATTAAATGAAAGTTATAATAACAGCGATAGCTATGAGCTATTGAAATTGAAAGTTTCAGTGATGGAAAACAGGGTTAAGGCACTATATAGAAAAGTTAAGTTGACGCAGAAAAGTCAACGTTTCCCCTATCTTGTTATAGTGCCAAAGTTTCACAAAAAACAGTGAAATTTAGAATTGTAACTTGTCGGTATGGTGCATACCTAGAGTCTGCTAATAAGAAATTGTTGGGAGTTTTGAGTAGTGTGTTTGATAGAGTGGTGAGTACGGAGTCCACATTTATTATAAAGAACAGTTACATTTTATTAGATAAATTGAAAAAACTTCAAAACATAAGGAGTTTGTATGTATATGATTTTGCAGACCTATACAGTACCATTAACTTACTGGATTTAAAGGACAAGGTTATAGATTTTTATAACAAAAACAGCAATATAGATAGCGATAAAGATTGGTTTATTAACTTGTTTCAGTTGGTAGTGCAAGAGAATTACTGGTATGAGGGGAGTAGAGTATTTAATCCGATTCGTGGAATCCCAATGGGGGGAGTTGCAGTTCAATTTGAGCTGACATGTACTTACATATATATGAGAATAACAATATTTTAAATAGAGAAATATTGCGTTATCGGTATATTGATGATATTTTAGTAGTTGGATTAAATAAGGAAAAATGTAAACCTAGATTTTAAATATTATCCAAATACTTTAAAACTAGAATTCTCCTCCCAGAATATTAAAAACATCAATTATCTGGATGTGAATTTAAAGTTGGATATTGACAATTTGATAACAAGGGTTTATGACAAGAGAAATGATTTCGATTTTAAAACTTTAAAGATCTTAAATTTTGAATCGAACGGGCATATTTCAGCATTTAGAAATGTGTTTACAAACGGTTTAGTTCGTATTGAGAGATTATGTTCAAGATTTGGCGATGCAGTTGACGAGTTCATGGAGTAGATTAACATGGCATTGATGCAGGGTTACCCTGTGACCTTTGTACGGAGAAATATGATTAATTTTATAGGTAGAAGTAAATATAGAAGTGAACTGAATTCATTTTTGAATGCTAAGTGTGGTCTAGATCAGTTGTTCGATGAGTTCAGATGGGGTTGGTTACTGCTGTGTGTAGCTTAGTGTTTTGGTTGATAGTTTGAATTAATTTGGTCTCGGCAGGAGAAGGGGGATGTTGCTTGCATGGAAACCAGTTTTAACCCTGCAGTGCATGTCGTTAGCCATGCCCTCCTGCCTTCAGGTTTAATTTTCCTGGTATTGGTTTTTCGTTAGTATTTTGTGTTTGGTTATAATTGTATTATAGTTTTAATTGGTTATATTTTAGTGTTCAGTTGATATAATGTTATTTGTTTTTGGTTAGATAATGTGGTTAGTGTAAATTTATAATTGTATTTTTGTATATATATATATATATATATATTTGCACGAAGAATGTCCTACAGAATTTTAGAAGTAGGAATCTGGATAAATAAAGATGATGACAAAAGAGCTTATCATAGTGATATTAGACATAATATCAATTTGAATACTTCGAAAAATCTAAATATCTGTAAAGAAATAGAAAAATCTATATTTAATTGTGATAGTATTTGAAGGGAAAATGACATTAAGGGAATTATATTAAATATAAAAAAAGAAAATGATACCGGAGACTTTAACAACTCTACAATCTAGCACAAGAAATGTTAATAACGATTTGGGCTTGGATTTATTGCGGTATGGAATCAAGAAACATGATCTACAGAGATATTGTAATTTAAAGAACTGTCAGAAAAGTACGGAAGAAAAGATTTATTTTATATTGGATTATCTGGGAAATTGCTATAAAGGAGTTAATTTTGGTAAATATTTAAACAAGTACAATGATCTATTACCAGTGAGTAAAGTAAAAATAATTAAGGCATTTAAATATGATAAGCCTTTAGGCCGTGTTATGTTTAATTATAATGGATATGCAACAGACCTAAAGAGGGGTATTGATGTACATGCAGTTGCAAGGATGCACTGCTTTCCTGCAGGGAAAGTACATGCAGTTGCAGTGATGGAGAATTTATTGAAGTGAAACCTTATTTAGGCGCGTTGGGCATTTTTTGAGATGGAAAAAAAAAACATTGAACTCGTGAAACTGTTACTGTAACCGACACCTCTGTATATTTGAAGGTAAAATTTCTTTAGGCGCGTTGGACATTTTTTGAGATGGGAAAAAAACCATTAAACTCCCGACACTGTCACTGTAACCAACAACTCTGTATATAAGTATGTACATGTATTGTGTATAGTTCGGTATGAGGTAGGGCGGGGCGGGCGTGCCGCGCGCCGCATGCTTGCCTGTGAGCTATTGTTTTTTATGAACAGTATTTATATATTATATTTAATATATATTTATATATTATTTTTATGTAAATTAAACAGTGGTATTTTATTATATATATATATATATATATATATATATACACTGCTCAAAACAATTAAAGGATATTGCAGTTTTAGGTGGATTTTGTATCTGGGAAACTTTTTAGCTGATTGATACATGGTCGACATACATAGTAGGTTATATGAGAATAAATTACACATGTTTGGCAGAAAAAATGCATTTTATTGCGCATTTGTGCACAAAAGGAAAAAAACACAATTTGTGCATATGAGAAAAAAAGAATAAGAAAAGGTGTTTTCTTCAAAGAAAATCATTTTCAGTAGGGGGTATGGTTTCCACGGGCGGCCAGCAACGTTGAACACCTTTGAGGCATGGACTCAATGAGGCTATTAATGACGAGTTGGGGTATTCTGCCCCACTCTTCCAGAAGAGCTGAAGAGCTCTTTCCAGTTCTTGGAGAGTTTGTGGGGGTTTTTGGCGGCCAGAAATTCGTCTTCCTAGAGCGTCCCAAACGTGCTCGATTGGATTCATGTCTGGAGAACACGCTGGCCATTCCATTCGAACGATTCCTTCCTCGAAAAGGAAATCCTCCACCAGGTTTGCACGATGTGGACTGCAGTTATCGTCCATTAAAATGAAGTTATCTCCGATTGCTGCAGCGTAAGGGACTACAATAGGTCTGAGGATCTCATCCCTATATCGGCGACCAGTCAGAGCTCCATCTCGAATGATGTAGAGGTCAGTGCGCCCGTCAATGGAGATGCCACCATACACCAACACTCCTCCACCGCCAAATCTGACACTTTTGTGCACGAACGCAGGATTATTCCTACTGCCACGGTCCTCCAGATGAAAATACGCCTATTATCCGAATGCACAGAAAAACGGGACTCGTCAGAAAACAGAATATTGCTCCATTCATTTCTCCTCCAGTTGACATGCTCGGTTGCCCACTCCCTGCGGTCGCGACGATGCCTTGATGTTAATCTAACACATACCATCGGTCGGAGAGCATACAGACCTACAGCATGGAGCCGGTTTCGGACAGTCTGAGTTGAAATCGTGGTGCCTGTAGCCGAGCGAAGGTGTTGTTGGAGAAGAGTAGCGTTCATGTTTCGGTGTCTCCGAGCTGTTAACGCTAAATACCGATCTTCATTGGGCGTTGTTGCCCGTCTACGACATTGCCCTGGTCTTCGGCCTGTACATCCACTCTCCAAAAAACGGTTCCAGATCCTGGAAATGACACTTTGTGACACTCCAATGGCTTGCGCTACTTCGGCTTGAGTTTGGCCCCCTTCTAACCTATCAACAATTCTCCAAGCTTCTGAATCTGTCAAATGACTTCGCTGAGACATCGGACTCATCGAAACAAAGCAATCACTGAATGCCGATCATCCTTGTCTTCATTCTCTTTTATCCAGTTGAAAGTCAAATTTCATTCGCTGCCGCTGAAGCGACGTTTTTGACGTCGAACTCAAAATTTGCATACTCCACAGTTTGAAAACCAGAAAAATTTGCATTTGTGATTCTCTTCTTCTATTTTCGGCAAAAAAAATTTCGTTTATATCTTTATTTTATATAAAACTTCAAATATCCTTTAATTGTTTTGAGCAGTGTATATATATATATATATATATATATATATATATATATATATATATTGAAATTCATGTTTTCACTTCTGTCGGCACTCCCGGAGTGCTTGTTTTTTTTCACTAAGTGGTACACTCAGTACGGCGCCCGTATCTTTAAAGATTAAGAACATGAAAGTGTGCTGAATCTTGTTACCTAACTTTTTAATTATATATTATACAGAAATTTATATTGCCAGTCATAACTTATTCAAGTCCATTTCGTATTAATGATAGCTTATGTTTTCTATCATATTCAATTTTTCTTTGTCCGTTTGTTGTGTACTGTGCAAAATGCCAAAATACATTTTTACCACAGGACCCGTGCGAGGATTTCACGCTGAAATCTAATACTTTTTAGGTACTTCTCTATTGTCTCATCAACCACTTTTCATAATAAAAAAATATCGCCAAACTGTAAAATTAAACGCCAAAAATGCAATCTCATTTACTTGATGACAGAAGCATTAAATGTGTTTGTTCCGTCATCAAGTGGTTTTTAATTCGATATTTGCGTGTATTTTTTATTATGTTTTACTGATTTATTAGTTATTTTATTAATTAAAATAACAATTGTGTCCTTAAATTCTTATATTTTATTTATTTATTTATTTTGATATTCCAATGGCAACGCTCTCCCGTTTATTTGGAGATAATTGTTTGTTATGAAAAGTGGTCGACGGGATAATAAAGAAATAGAGAAGTACCGTTTTTTATCAATAAGTAATATTTATTAGATGCAGGTTTAAACTTCAGTGTGCTATGTAAGAAACCTGTTTAAAATCCTTTCATATGGTAGCTCAATCGTCGTTCTCCATTTCGTATTTTCTGAGAAAAAGGTATGTTGACAGGAGAAATAATATATATATCAGAGGGCCCGTGCGAGGATTTCGCACTGAAATCTAATATTTTTTTGGTACTGCTCTATTATCCCGTCAACCACTTTTCATAACAAAAAACTATCGCCAAACTGTAAGACGTAACGCCAAAAATGCTTTCCCATTTACTTGATATCAGAAGCATTATACGCTATTGGGTTTGAACCCAGCATCTCCCGTCTACCAATTTTGAGAGCAGAACCTCTCGGCCACTGGTGGGGACATCTGGGGTTGGAAGAAAAAATGTTTGGAAGAATTAATTCCATACGCGTAGGAATTGTTTTGCGCAAAAAGGGGGAGCCTCAAACTATTCGGAAGTTGGTATTTTTTTAGTTTGGCTTGTTATAAGTAAGAAGGTATTTTAAATAAATTATTTCTATAATAGTTTTGATAGCAGATAATTTTCGTTGTATAATTCATGTATGTATATGTATTGTCAGCTGATAGATGAATAACGGATTTCATAAATCTGCGTTTCTTTCAGTTTATTTAAAGGGAAAATACACATTTAATAGAAAGTGTTTCAAAATCTATGCGTGGCGCATGATTCTTAGTTGTTGATATTTTAAACATATCTTCCAATTAATTACCTTCATGGCTCTATTAAACATTGGAATTTATTTAAGGTTTCCTGGAAGTGTTGGGAAGTGTTTCAAAATCCATGCGTGACGGATAATTTTTACATTTTTGGTATTTTTAATGTTAATTAAAACATTTTTCAATTAATTATCTTCCAAAAATTTTTTCTAAAAGTGTATCGTAGTTAGAGTTTCACTTTAAACTGAGGTCCCGCCCTGTTTATCTTTCGCGTGCAAAAGACCACTGTAGCGCGTCTAACCAACCAACCAATCTTCTGAAGTAAAATCATTAAAAGAAGAAATTATAGAAACGATAAGCACTTTAAAACATTAGGTTACATGAAAACAAAAAAAGATTTATTTATTTTAAAGATGCATATTGTTAATTCATTACTTTTTATGTTGAGTATTTACAGTTAATAATGTGTCTTATCTTTTAGAATATACATTAAGAGTTATATTACATTAAAATTTACTATCCTAACTTTATTTTAAAATTATCCACGCAAACTAATAAATCTAAATCCAAGGGCAAGCATAACAAAGGATTTACTGCTGTCTGAAGATCGTAAAATTCTTCACTAAAACAGTATGTTTTGTATTTTACATTCATTTCCTCTTCTCTTGGGAATGCAACACGTATTCACACAAAGGGAAATAAAGCAGTAAAAGCCGTGTTTTCAAATTTTGATTACAGTTTATTGTGTTTTACTCATTTTGTTACTTGTCAGAATTGGTGCACATCATAAGTAATAAATTCAGTAGCAAATGACACATTACTTTAAACACGTATTGGAAAATATTCCACGGATCATCATAAGTAATTGGTGTCATTAATAATGAATAGTTTAATTTTTGCACTTCCTATTTTAAATGTTATCAGTTAAAAAAGTATGCGTCACTCTGGAATTTCGAAACACTTTTCTACATTAAAAAAATATTGTTTCTAAATCGTCATCCTTTCGTGCAGCAACATAAACTTTTTTTAATAAACGGTTTCGTTCTCTCACGTTCGGTTATTTCTTGTTTAATTATTTAGATAATAAATATTATGAGTTACAATTCGCAGCACTATTGGAATGATTTGAACAAAAGGAATTGCAAATTGTCGATAGTAAGCCTATAAATAAGTTTCAAAGAAATAGTTATCAATAACTCTAAACCTACAAAGAATTTAAGGAGAATGCCAGTGAACCCGTGAGAGAATTTCGCACTTCAGTCTAATATTTTTCAGCAACATCCAATATTTTTTAGATGCAGGTTTAAACTTCCAAAGAAAAATTAAGGATAAACATAGCTACAAACAACATTAGATAAGAAAATATCGTTTCAATTAGTTCATAAAAGTTACAAAAAAATTGATCGAAGATAGCAAAAGGGACTCACGAGCAAAAAAATAACAGCCTTATTTTAATTGTATTAGAAGATGCCTTCACTCGTTTCTTAAAGAACATGAAACAAAGATAAATAATTGAATGCATTTAAAATATAATATAATCTAACAAAGCATAACCTTTTATTTTACACGTGAAATACCACTGCTTCTATCAATCGGTGGTGAATTTTTCTTCTAAACATTTCAATTTCAATTTTGCTTTTAACCATAAATATAAAATAAACCCGTTCGAGAAAATCATACTTTATCTTTTTTGTACTATTTATTATTTTTATAATCATCTTTGAACATCATAAAATGAGGTATTTTTTGAGGCAACACTATTTTGAGGAAAACATTTTATTTCATTTATGAAAACAATGTGCCGATTTACTTTTTAATTATCAATAATTTTAATCAGAAAACAGGTTTTAACAAAATGTGAGTGTACTATGTAAGAGGACGCTTCAAAAACCTTTTGAATGATATCTCATTCGTTGTTGTGCGTTTCGTAAATTTATAGAAAAATGGATGATCACAACATAAATAATGTGTATGATCATCATGATCACATATTTTCCGAAACCTATTTTCCACCAAACTCGATTTGCCGAGAAATTCTTGTTATTTTATAATGCATTTTTTTTTCAACAAAATTCGACTTCTATAAGTCGTTATGTTTGATTTCAGTATTATTCAAATAATACTTGTTGCCTAATTTGTTCTGGAGTCGTTTTTTTTTACTTTTAAAAAGCATCATACATCATACTTACGGCGTCGGTATTCATAACACATTTCTGGATATAATGTTCTGCACCTACAAGATCTGACCTGGGAAAAAAAAAGGTTTTTTATTTATTTACCGTCGCGCTTTTGGTGATTATTTGTATTATAACGAATCAGAACTATATACTTTTCACCTCCTTATAAACCATTTATAATTTCCTGTCAAGAGTAATCTCACAGTATACGATGTACGCACATTATACATTACCCAGCAAATCACACCTATAAACAAAATTTCTTACGTTGTAGTTTTTTTCAAGACATTCCTTAAAATTTCCTTTAACAATTCTAATAAATTCCTCATAAATGTCTTAATAAAAGAAAAAAAAATATTTTTTTCTGATCATATTCTTATACACAACCATTTATGCAAGACATTATAATCCCGATTTCCTTAAAACATTAAAACATGATTGAATTTATAAATGTGTCATCAGTGAATAAATTGTTTTTGTGAGATTTATATGTAAGATATATATATATTAGGATTATGTATGGATAACGTTTGTAAGATGTATCTATCGATATGTAAGATATATGTATGGATTGTAAATGACCATGAAAATTTATATATTTTTTCTTCGGACAGGTCTCAAAATTTGCCTTTTGGGACACTGTTTATTACGTTAAATTTTCAATTAATTTGGAATTCATTTTTAAGGCTCCACCAGCTCTTAAAAATTATGCCCTTCATATGTGAAAAACCAAGATTGCTCTACGTAGTGAAAATTGAAAAAATTATTTTTTTAACAGAATTTCTCAAATTTCAGTAAAATAACCCATAAGACATTATGACGGATTAAAGTATTACTTGAGTTCAATCCAAGTGTCGTCATGTTTTCACACCTTGAATTTAAAGGTAACTATAAAATGTGAATGTTTGCAAAAAAGATAAAGAAAAAGCAAAATAATTAGATATACAGTTAACTCTTATGTTTTGAATATGCATAATGAATATATTGGAAAGACAGTTTTCTGAAATCAAATATAACGAATTATAGAAGCCGAATTTTGTTGAAAAAAAAGTATTAAGCTTTTATAAAATAACAAGATGTTCAAGGCAAATCGAGTTTAGAGAAAATAGGTTTTTGAAAATATGTGATCATGATGATCAACTAAAAAGTAAATCAGCATAGTATAAAAGAAATATATACAATATACTGTAAAACGATCTGATATTTCACTCGAATTTATATTGGTCTTTGGTATCAAAACTAGGCATTATCTTTCGTTATTTGATTTTAGCTCGTGTATATCCGTCCCTTGCTTCTACTCTTACAACTGGTGATGATGTTTCAATAACTAATTTTGTAAGGGATCGACTACTCTCGTCACGTGAGTAGGCGATGTTTTGAATGAGATCGTAGTTTTTGTCCAGTAACCGGCCATGTGCGAAAAGTTTTATCAATGCTCTCTTTCTCTAACGTTCGATGGATGTCTGAATCTCGGAAATTGTGAGTTGCTGTTTTCTTTCAGTTATGCAAATTTTTTGGAGCTGGTCAATCGATACTGTGGAGTATATAAGTGGAGAATTTTCATTTTAGGGCAGACTTAGCCGAGAGGCAGAGAGACTTAGCCGAGAGGCAGGGAGACTTAGCCGAGAGGCAGGGAGACTTAGACAGCCGAGAGGCAGAGAGAGGAGGGACTTAGATGAGATTGTCCTTGAGACTTGACATTGGGATTTAGCCTCGAGACCTCGCATCGAGTCTTGAGATTGATATTTGGCCTCGACATTTATAGTTAAGTTTTACGCTCCTGTTAAGTTGAATTAAGCCTGTATCAGTGCTTATTGAGTTTGGAATATCAAATTGTTGCATCGTGAATTTGAGCCTTGATAGTTTAATTTTGATTATTGTATAGTTTTGATTTTTTACGCAGCTTCAAGTCGCAAGCTAAAATCTTTCTTTTTATTAAAGTTAGGGAAAAACAAGTGGAGCTCGCTCAACTTCCCTACTTGTTTGGTTTTAATAAACTGGTTTTAGTCTTAAAATAGACTTATATTTGTCTCCTGTTCTACCACACGGCCTGATAACAAAGATGGCCGTCATAAATGGCGCCCAACGTAGTGGTTTAGGTAACCTTGTCAGTCCAACTGACGGTGCCTTCAATGAATGCCCACATCCGAGGGAGATTGTTCCTCGAGTTTACTTCTCAGGAAACACTGATGTCACCGAGTTTCTGAACAAACTACAGGATTACATTTCTTTCAACAATATCCCGGATAAAAACAAGTATTTAGTACTAAAATGTTCTCTAAAGGGGGAAGCCTTGCTTCGGCTAGAGAAAATAGGACGTTTTCTGGTGACTGATGACGCTAAAAGGTTTGAGCAAACGTGTTCGGAGTTGCTTAAAGCTTTTCCTAATGAGCGTAATGCAACGGAGCTAAGACGTGAATTTTATTGTAAGCGACAATCCATTTATGAAAAAGCATCCGGCTTCTTTCTACGAAAGCTAGAAATAAAAAAACAAATTGGCTCTGGATCTTACTCATACGGAGCTAATAGACATTATTCTTCCTCTTTTCTTGGTGTCTATTCAAGATTATATAGAACTTCGTGCCCCGGCAAATACGGCTGAACTTTATCAGTTGTTAATAAAATATGAGGCGCGACATGATGCGGATCACCATAGACTGAGAACCACAGGGGAATTCAATGAGGGGGACAGGTTTGTCAATAGGTCAAGAAATTATGGTAACGAGTATAATGGTCGTAACGAAAGGTTTGAAAATGGTCGTGGTCAAGCTAATTATGGGGATAGGCAAAATTTTCAAAGAGTTAATGGTGAATTAAGGAATTATGGTAAAAATTATAATAATGGTGGTTTAAGAAGAAATGAGGCGGTGAGCAATATAAATAATGGTTCAGATAGAAGGAACGAGGTTAACCCAAGGCAGACTAGCTCATCCAGTGTTAGACAGTTAGTGGTTGGTGAAAAAGTAGTTCAGCGTAAGGTGGAAAGATCTTGTGGTGCTAAGAATCGTCAGCGGGGGTTAAACTGGTAGGTGGCTGTTGTGCGGAAGGTCAGCAGTCGCAGGTTACTTCTTAAAAGCCTTCTGTAGTAGACTTAAATACAATAGTGGTTAACCCAGTTGAATTACCTGAATTGTTAATTGTGTTGAGCGGTAAAGTGGTGAAAAGTGTTCTGGATACAGGGGCGGATAAGAGTTTTATATCGTTTGATGTCTATAAGAAATATTTTTCATACAAAAGGTTGCGGCATGCTAATCTAGTGGTTCAGTCGGCTCAAGGGATACAATGTAGTATAAAAGGTCTGGTGGATTTAGATGTGGAAATATGGTCAGTTAAATCTAAGGGGCAATTTTTAGTATTGGACGGTTTAAAGGCACATTGTATTGTTGGAGTTGATTTTATGAAAGATAGAGGGATGAGCTTAGATTTCTTCACACGTACATTGGAAGTTAATAATGCTGAGAAAACTTGTACAAACGAGCCCTCATCACTCTCAATTGATTTAAATAAATCTGGTTTAACAAAGGGGGGAGATAAACGAATTTAATAAATTTTTGGATGAGTTCAGGGAAGTATTTCCAGATAAACCGGGTTTAACAGACGTTTTCTGGCATGAGATTAATACCGGTTCACATGCGCCAGTAGCAAGGAAACCATATCGTTACGATAAAGTTAAACAGAAAACTATGAATTATCACATTGAAAAGATGCTCCGCGACGACATTATCATGCCCATTGAGTCTCCATATGCATCACCGGTAGTATTATGTAGAAAAAACAATGGAAAAAGCATTGAGGATTCTGAGGCTTGGATATTCGCTAAAGATTATCCAAAACTAAATTCAATAACCCAATATCCACAATATCCAATTCCAGTAATAGATGACATTTTAGCCAATATCCAAAGCACGAAATTTATGTCTACACTCGATTTAACTTCCGGGTATTTTCAAATAGGCATGAAACCGGAAGACATACCAAAGACAGCATTTATTACGAATAATGGGTGTTTCGCGTTTAAACGCACGAGTTTCGGATTATCGAGGGCTCCAGCAACGTTCCAAAAGGCTATGGATACCATTATGAAACCCCTTCTTGGTTTCGGAGTTCTAGTATACCTGGACGATATTATCGTTATGTCTGAAACATTCGAAGAACACATAAATTTGTTACGTAAAGTATTCACGTTACTCAGAAACGCGGGTCTCACTGTTAAATTAGAAAAATGTAAATTTATTCGTAAATAGTTAAAATATCTTGGCGTTCGGATCACACAAGATGGCATACAAACTGACAAACAAAAAAACAGATGCAATTGCGGTAATGGCACCTCCAAAGAATGCGAAACAAGTAGCGACATTTTAGGGTATGGTGGCTTGGTTTCAAAAATTCATACCACATTTTTCAGAAATATGTGAACCATTATATACTTTAAAACGAAAGAGGGTTAAATTTGTTTGGTCGAAAGCGGCTCAAAATGCTTTCGAACATTTAAAAAATTCTTCAATTTCTTCACCTGTTCTGGCTCATCCTGATTACTCTTCACAATTTGAATTATACTGTGACACTAGCGCAGTCGGAATTGGTGCGTTGTTAGCTCAGAAAGGTCGCCCCATAGTTTTTGCGTCCAGAATTTTAAATACAGCGGAACGTAACTATTCAATTACTGAACGCGAATGTCTTGCTGTAATTTGGGCTTTAAACAAATTTAGATGTTTCTTCTGTTCTATCCCGGTCAAAGTTGCCACGGATCACTCTGCTTTAACAAAGTTAACGCACGGAAAAAATTTATCTTCTCGAATGGTTCGATGGTGTTTGAAATTAGCGGAGTTTAATATTGTAATTGAACATAGGGCAGGAAAGGACAACGCAGTGGCAGATGCTTTATCGAGAAATACTCAGGAAGGTGTTTAAATGGTCGAGGAGGTTAAGGTTTTTGTTTAGTTGTCATTGGTTTTGAAATCGAGAGAGCAACTCATAGATGAACAGAAAAAGGATGAGGAATTTGGTCAGTTATATAAATATTTAAAGGATACTGAAATGGTACAAAGCGCGGACGCGCACATGTTCCAAAACGGGTCCCAGAATTTCAAAAATATCGATGGCCTTTTATTCTATTTAAAAACTGTAAATTCTCGTGGTGAACTAAGGGTTTATATTCCAGATTCTCTTCGTAAGGCCATCTTGCATGAATTTCATGATAATCCATTAGCAGGTCACTTAGTTGTAAGGAAAACGTATGCTAGATTATGTGATTCCTGCTACTTCCCTAAAATGTGGGAAGCAATGCGCGCTTATGTCTCCAGCTGCGACACATGCCAAAAATATAACTATAAGAATATAAGACCAGCTGGCAAACTAATTTCAATTAAAAAGTCTTTTCCCCTGGAATGTATCGGAGTTTATTTAATTGGTCCTTATCCCTTAACTGGCAATAGATTTAGATTTGTATTAGTAATTGTAGACTATTTTAGTAAGTGGGTTGAGTTCATCCCCCTCAGAAAAGCTTCAGGCAAAGTTGTAGCGAATGCTTTATTTAATGGCTTTATTTCGAAATATGGTGCACCATCCCAAGTAATTAGTGATCACGGTCCCTGTTTTATATCCGAAAATTTTCAGGAATTGTGCGCACAGCTGGAGATATCTCACTCTTTTACTGTTCCATATCGGCCACAGTCCAATATGGCTGAGAGAGTCAATAGAACTCTCATTCAAATGATTTCTTCTTTCATTGGCACTCATCATTCAAACAGGAATCAGTTCTTGCAGCATTTTGCCTATGCTTTGCGTACGGCAGTACAAGAGTCCACTGGTAAAACCCCTGCAGAATTGTTTTTGGGTCGTAAGATTATAACCCCTTTTCAACAGTTAATTAGAATTTCGGGAAATGAAAACGAATATATGATTCAAGATATTGATAAATTGGTTAAGGAAGCACAAATAAAAATGGGAAAGTCTCAGAAAAAAACAAGCGTTATATTATAATATGCGTCGGAGGGAGTTGGAGATTAGAGTTGGTGAAAATGTTTTGTTGGAAAAGCATTGGTTAAGTTCTAGTGGGCAAAGACGAGTTGCAAAGTTTGGACCTAAGTTTGAGGGACCGTATAAAGTATTGGAAGTTAAAGGTACTAATTTAATTATTGATGTTGATGGTTGTCATACCACGGTAAACTTGGATCATGTCACAGTTTATAAGTTTAGGGACACTAGCTCTAATAGTTCTCAAACGTCGGACGGTGAATCCTCTAGGCCTCAGTCAAATACCTCTCAATCTTCTTACGCAAATAATTCTTCTAATAATTATAATCTACGCATGGATGTGAAGCGTAAATCTCTTCAAGTTAACCGAGACAAGGTTAACTAACCAGATGAACAAACATTACCTAAAGTGCTTAATAAATACGCCAAAAGACAGCACCCACATTCGATCTCTACAAATAGTTCTAAGCCTCCAGACAAGAAGTTTATGCAGAATCCTTCTACGTCACATCGACCACGACACAAGAGACTTTTGTCAAATTCATCAACAGACATTCCGGTTAAGAGAGGACGGAAAGGCAACCCATCGAGAGCACTTAACACTCCAACAGATCCCCACGAATCCAGTGATAGCCAATCATCTCAGCAGTCAGCACATCGACAGTTCCAAAGTAACGCACAAAAACGTAGCATGTACTATCTCCCCTCAAAAAGTAAACGGCACCGGAGAATCGGCAGAAAACGGACTTTGCCTTCCACATCACGATCGGGAGCCTCACGGAAGAGACAGCCTGTTGATCCTACAGTCTTCGATCCTAGCAATCATCGAGACCCGCCTAGCAATCATCGAATCAACACTTCAGAAAGACCCCTAGCAGTTGTCGAGTGGACAATGCAGTAAGCCCGCCTAGAAGTCGTCGAGTGGAATCGACTAGCAGTCGTCGAGTGGACTCTACGAGCAGTCGTCGAGTGGACACTACATGATCTCAGCCCAAAGGACGTCGCCATGGTTACAACACCCGGCTGCAGGCACGACAAGCGACAGTAGCCTCTCCACACGAGTCTGAATCAGAACGGAACTTTGTACAAGGATTTTGGGAACGCCGCCAGAGTTCTTCCATGAGCCTGCAAGCTTCAAGTTCTTCATTATGAAATCAGGTGACGACGTTCCATTTTTTATTCTTAATTAAAGTGCCTATATAAATGTCAACAAGTTCTATGGACTGGACAAAGCAGCTGAACTGTTATAGTTACCTTTCGACCATTGTTTGATTTTGTATCTCGGCTTCACAAGTTGTGCATTTAACTTCTGTTCAAATTTTTTTGCCAATATTTAAGTTATGATGTCAGAGAACATCTTTTGAGTTTCACTGCTTTCATGTTCAAGAGATTGTTAAACTATTGTTTGTATATGTCAACATTGTTGTATAATTGTTCTATTACTATTCTATGTCGTTTATGTATGTATATATAAATTGTATTGTTCTACATATTGTATTTTAGGTATGAATTAATAGTTTATGGTTTTTTACACGCGCCGCGGCTAGGCGCGCACGTGTTTGGCGGTCAAGCAGGTGTCCTTGACACGCGTATTCTATCTTAGACTTTACTAACATTTAATGAATCTAACTTTCTTTCTTCGGTCGTTGTTCGTGTTTGTTACCGGTTTAGTTTTGGTGTTGGGTTTTGGAAGTTGTGAAATTTTGAAAGTGTTACTAGTATTCCACATTCATGATGTAAATTTTATATACAAAAAATACATGTATCTAACAAAGTTTGTTCCAGGAGATAAAAACCATCTTAGTGCAGATACTCTATTTATATAAGTTTTTTTTATTTTAGTTATCAAGAAGAAGAGTTATGTCAGGAAGATTTTGTAATGTATATTTCAAATTTTATATTTTATAAAGCATTGTTTTACTTTCACAGCTCCTCATAGCTGTCTGTATTCTGAGCGAGAATCTACGATGAGTTTGGGGATGTGAGTTATTTGGCATAATTGGGAATTATAAGTTTGAGAAAGGTACTTTATTTGATAGGCAATTTCAATTTGCACTTTTTTGGGCACTTGGTGGAATTTTGTGAGGTAAAACTGCGTACGGATTTTGGCAATCTCTGAATGTTTTTGAGGAAAATTTTGTTAGAATATTTTGTGGTACTTAATATTTAAAGGATATGTGCAGAAAGTTTTTTTTATCGATTTGACCAGTTTGTTTCGTGATGGGTTAAAAGTACAAAATTTTACATTTCGACTCTAAATTTAATTTACCCATCACCTGTTGTGTTTTTTCGTTCGAAATTTTTTAAAGAAAAAGACGCCGGTCTGCATTTCAACCAACGCTTTTTCTTTCACAATTTCCGTGGGGAGGGGTTGTAAGGGATCGACTACTCTCGTCACGTGAGTAGGCGATGTTTTGAATGAGATCGTAGTTTTTGTCCACTAACCGGCCATGTGCGTAAAAGTTTTATCAATGCTCTCTTTCTCTAACGTTCGATGGATGTCTGAATCACGGAAATTGTGAGTTGCTGTTTTCTTTCAGTTATGCAAATTTTTTGGAGCTGGTCAATCGATACTGTGGAGTATATAAGTGGTGAATTTTCATTTTAGGGCAGACTTAGCCAAGAGGCAGAGAGACTTAGCCGAGAGGCAGGGAGACTTATACTTAGCCGAGAGGCAGGGAGACTTAGACTTAGCCGAGAGGCAGGGAGACTTAGACTTAGCCGAGAGGCAGAGAGAGGAGAGACTTATACGAGATTGCCCTTGAGACTTGACACTGGGATTTAGCCTCGAGACCTCGCATCGAGTCTTGAGAGTGATATTTGGCCTCGACATTTATAGTTAAGCTTTACGTTCCTGTTAAGTTGAATTAAGCCTGTATCAGTGCTTATTGAGTATGGAATATCAAATTGTTGCATCGTGAATTTGAGCCTTGATAGTTTAATTTTGATTATTGTATAGTTTTGATTTTTTACGCAGCTTCAAGTCGCAAGCTAAAATCTTTCTTTTTATTAAAGTTAGGGAAAAACAAGTGGAGCACGCTCAACTTCCCTACCTGTTTGGTTTTAATAAACTGGTTTTAGTCTTAAAATAGACTTATTTTTGTCTCCTGCTCTACCACACGGCCTGATAACAAAGATGGCCGTCACAATTTTACGCATTGTTCAAAATGAAACTTCCAATCTTTTGGAAAATCTAACAGCACCATTACTTCCCACAGTGTTTACAGCTTTTGCGTCACAACCTATAGCCATAAGTTTGTCAAGGTTTAAGTTATTTTCAGTGCAGTATTTTAAAAAATTTTCTGCAATATGCTTTCCTGATCCAGAATATGGTATGATATGTCTCAGATACAGTGAATTTGGCTCTTCAATCAAAGATACATGTTCTTCACTTATATTCATTCGTCGTATTCTAATTTTCTATTGATGTAGTGTTTTATGTTTTCTTCCATGAAAATATATATTTTCGATTCCTAATTCTAAAGCTCTGATATCATATTTTTTAGCACATTCTCTAGTTTTCTTTCGTTCTCTGCATGCTTTGCTTTTATCAATTATACGTAATGAATCGTTTTCTGTTACAATGCCAACATCTTGTAGAGTTCCAGAAACTATTGCTGCCACTCAACTATCAGAGAATGCTGATCTGAGACCTTGAAACCGTGGGTAGATGTGTTCTCATTTGTCTTTGTGACTCTACTTTACAAGTAGATGCTTGTGAACTGATATTAATTTTTCACACCCTGATGAAGAACTACTACTCCTTTCTTCATCACCACTGTCAAAATACATAACAACTGTACTTTCCTGATTAACTACAGACTTTAAACTTGGCTTTTCAGCTCTCATGGAGTCACTGGTTTTCTTGTCTTCTCTTTGTCTCAATTTATTTGTCTCGGCTTTATCGCGCGTGCCAATAACCATCTTTCTCGTGGACCTTTTATCAAGAAGAAATTCTTTTTTTTTGTGGGCACAATATTTGATTTTTCACAAGTACATTTAGGAATAGTCTTGTATTTGCACGCCGAAATGTCTAGAAGTTTACTTTACAGCTTCAGATTAAAAAAACTGAGCCTTCTTCATATAATTATCATTTCTTTTGTATTTGGGAAATCGAATAAGGTTCTGGTATTTAGAAAAATCCTTGTCAATCATTTGATCAATACGCTTTTGGGAAACTACAGGAATTGATGCTTTCTTCCACATGTCTTCAATCTTCTCTCTTGGGATTTGAATTAGCTATGACTTTGATGGATTTTTATCATTCCTGCTACTCTGTTTTAATTGTCTAATATAAGTAATTGTCTCCTATATAAGTAACATTTTATAATGTTTGCTATTGTTCGCAAAACAATTTATTTTAGTTTTGACGGAGCACCAAATATGAGACATCCACTGTACTTCTAGTAATAGGAAATTTTGGTTTGCTTCCACTCGCACTCATTTTTGCGCTGAAAAGGAGAAAAATAATTTGTAAAACTCAATAAAACGTTTCAAAATTTTAAAATAAAGACTTAAGGTTTAAAAATGATAAAATAATTTACACTAAACATTTTAAATATAAAAATTTCAAACGAGATTACCGACGAACACTGTAGATGTGCAATTTATGGTAAAAACCTATTGCGTGAAACAATGAAAATATAAAGGTCCTGGTGGAGCCCTGAAATGTTTTTCCAAAATTCGTGAAATTTTGCACTTATATTATAGGTACTAAAAGACAACTTTTGGCTGTTATTCTAAGTCAAAATTCAACATTTTCATTCCACCCTAATATGCATCTGGAAAAAAAAATGATGCCCCTCTTTTTTCTCAAAAGGCATCTTTTGAAAATACTACTTGTTCAGATCTATTAAAATTAAATTGTATAAGTGGTATTGATAAGTGGTATTGATGGACTAGAGTTTGGTGGACAATTGTAAGAAAATTTTATTATTTAAGGTCCAGAAAAAAACAAAATAAATTTGTATTCATTTTACTAAAGATATGACTACATGATAGGATTTAAAAATTGAAAACAAAATAAACCAATTTACTAGTATCGGTTTCATTTTTCTACTATTGGTTGTGGCGTTATATGTAAGGGAAGAAAGATTCGGCTAAATATTCTTATTGATGACCGAAAATCATTTCCAGTAAAGACGAAAGTCAAAATAGTGAAATCACAACATTTAACGAGATACGATTGAGTATTGTCTGAATATATTTGCTTTATTGTGCATAAAACTTTCATTTAGTGTCCTTACACATTTCTATTTATACTTTGATTGGTTGCAATGTAGGAGAGAAGCATATGAATATGGAGAATATTTACCTCCGCATAACTCGAACACCACTTTGTGCCATCTTTTTCTCGTCCGAGATTATTCAACTCATAAGAATGAATACACTGTTAAAAATATGCAGCAAACTGTCCAGTCATTTGACCGTTTTTATAGAAAATGGTCGCATAACCGTAATTTAAGTCTATCTTGACCATATTATTGCCCATATTATGGTCAGAATAGAGTTAAATTACGGTTATGTAACCATTTTTTACAAAAACGGTCAAATGACTGGACAGTTTGCTGCAAATTTTTAACATTGTATACACTGTTATTTTTTTTCTGTGAAATTACAGAAAATCTACTGGTAATCTGTTATCTTAAGTCTTATGTAAAATTACAGAGCTTAGAAAAACACAGATTCTGTTAAATAACAGAGAAATTAATCGGTAAATTTACAGAGTCTACTGTAATTTTTTCTGTAAAAAAAAAAAAAAACGAAAAAATGTATATTATTTATTTAAAAAATAGAAGATAACCGGTTCCATGCCAGATAGAATTATTCTAACCGGTGTAACGTAGTTTTTAATTTTTACAAGAACCGTGACAACTACAACCGTGATTCGAACCCGAGCCGTCTAGGTTGAAGATAAACATCATAACCAGTATACCATGTAGACAGTTGCTGTTCTGTGCCAAGTATGTCTTTTATGATTTAGTCGGAAAATATCTTGAATTTACAAAGTTTGCCATTGTTTTTCAACGATTTTTTAATGCGATGATTAGTCATTAAAATGAGGGCTTAAAAGAGCTTTTATTTCTCTAGTTTTTAAATAGAGTTAACTAATATTTGATGCTGTCATCTTTTGGATTAACATACGTTTAACTTAAGGTATGTTTCCTTTTAATATGAAAATACTTTGCGAATTACGCTTTTTAAAAACTGTACTTTAAAAATATTATATTTTTTGTTTGTTTGTTTTTTTTTCAACTCGTGTAATATATCATTTAGAATTCCTTTTAAAAACTAGAATAACATGCATTGCAAATGTGTGTAACATTATATATTTATATTTTCTAATTTCTAATTTATTATTTTAATTAAAAAAAAATTAATGTAATTCTTTTTTTTTTATTTGCAACAAAATTAATAATGTTTTCGAGAAATTTTTGAAATAGTAACACAATATATATTTCGATATATACATATTTCATAATACACGAAAATTTTTTGAACAGGTTATTTTTTGGAAAGGATTCTTTTTAGTAATAAATAAAAGAAAAATAAATTTAAAAAATGTAAGTTTTTTTAAATATTGACTTTTAACGTTTTCATATATATATATAATTTAGAAGAGTAAACTGACAATATGGCACTCCTCCACATGTCGGGTTTTCAGTCAAACGTGTCTTAACTCAACAGTTTGGTGACAGAGTTATCTCCCGTCATTTCACGTTTCCGTGGCCACCAAGGTCTCCTCATCTGACACCAATGGATTTCTGGCTGTGGGGATATCTTAAATCCAAAGTGTATCAGTTTCGTCCTCAAACTGCATCTGATTTGAAAGATGCCATCAGAACTGCGATTCAAGAGATTCCTATTGCCATGATATAACCAAAAGGATAAGACATTGATTTGCAAAATCCAGCCGTAATTGATAGTATCCCGCTTCCAACAACTGGACACGCTGGAATCGATAAGTAAACATGTTTAGAACAGAGCGCAGAATCTTACGTACAGTTGAATTTGACAGATCCAGAACACGTGAAATACCGCGTGCAGTTTCGGAACGAACAGTGCTTATCGTCTGATGGACTTCTGCAACAGCTTTCGCAGAGGTCGAGGTCGATCGCATGTGCAACCAGTTTTTTCAAATTTATTAATCAATTCACGTACAGCTTTGACAGTGGACGGGCCCCGCCGTAATCCATGGTTTCTGCGGTAAACACGCAATGTCTCTGCGACATTTTGTCCATTCAGGTAATAAATCTTTACGATTTCCCCATGTTCTTTCCCTAAAAGCGGCATCTTGTTCGGAATGGCAGAAAGGAACATACGCGGCTCGCATTTCGCAGTACCTTTTTTTTTTCACCTAGCGTGACGACGTCAGTCATGACTGTGTCTTACGCAGAACGTGAAATTTGCGTTTCTTGGTTTCTTCTTCTCGTTTTGTGGAGAACTAATCATGCTGGGATATCAGCCAAAGAAACGGTGTGACGTGTGACGTAAATGAAACGAAAATTAATGCTTTGGTGCACGGCAAAGTCCTTTTTACTTTTCTCTTGCCTAGTTCCGGTGATTTTCCTGCTACAGTTGCCGTTTCAACGCTATTTAGGGTTTTTCACAATGGAGATCACATTCCAATACAAAAAAACTGGGTGTTTCCATTAGATTTTTACGAAATTTTCTCACTGTAATCGTAACTGTTTGAGTGACACTGTTGTTTTCCATATCATTCTTGAGCGCATACCTATAAATACCTTTTGCCAAAATTTCATTCAGTTTCTGTGAATGGTATGATAGTTAGGAGCCCAAATGTCGGGATAGTTTTTTTATAATCACCCTGTATATATCATTAAAATTATACTATTCCTAATAATAATAATATACTATACATTTGATTAAATAATAACAAAAATTATAAAATATACAAAAATAACATTTGAAAATTATCGTACCTAAATTATAAGTCCAGATTGAAATAAAAATTTATTATTTAAATAATCCCACTTTCTTTCCACCTTTTGATCAAAATGATAGTCGATAAAAATCCCCGCTGACTCCGCAAAAATGAATTTTCCCTTTCTAAAATATTCTAATTTTTATTAAAACAATTTCTAACCAAATATATTTTAATAAAATTGTAAAAGATTTTTAAAAGTGTATTTTGAACTACAGGTTACAACAAATCTAAAAATATCTTTAAATAAAGACACGGAAATCCCTACAAGGGATTGGATATAAAAGGGAAATGTCTGTAAAATGATGACCGAAAAACTCGATCGAATGCATTTAACCGAGAACTAGTGTAAATTTACAGATTATTTTTCTGTGTGTTTACAGAAAATTTAACAGTGTACGGTAGATTATGTATTTATTAATCTGTACAGTTTTACGCGTATGATTTTGACATTGTTCATTGCTATGCAAATTGAAGAAATTTTTAGCTTATTCTTAGACATCGTCGAAATTTAGAAAAACAAATCAAATTCCCTAAGTGATGTTTTAAATAGTGTTGCAATCAAAATATTTTGGGGTAAACGTTTTGAAAACGCCATAAAAATGAAGCGCATTTGAAAAATTTTAATCTTTTTTCGAATGAAAAAAAGATGGAAGTTAAATAAATTCTACTACTACGATAGCGAAGCAACAGTGATAAGAAATACAAGAGACAAAGAGAGATAAGACAGTCGAAAAAAAAGCTAAAATGAAAACAAATTTAAAAGGAAAATAAATTTGAAAAACAGAGTAGTACAGAAACATGAAAAAAAGAGAAAGCTACTAATCTGAAAAGAGTTAATCTGAAAACATCATTTGGAAAATCGTTTGAAAAAATCCGGAAAAGTAAATAAATAAATAAGTTTGAAAAAAAAAATAATAGTAGAAAAAACAAAAAATAAAAATAAAAGAAGTAATTTTTAATGCAATAGAGAAAAGAAATTCAATGAGTGCGAGAAATTTGTAAAGTGTATAATATTTAAATTCTAGTACTTCCAGGTTTTCAAATTTCTATAACCATTTAGTTAAAGCGTCTTAGCTTCTTATTTACAACTCTATTTATATTTAATTTCATATACTGACATTTTTATCATTTTAGGTACCTTTAAATTCTGAGTTTATTTTATAGGATATTTTTTTTTAAATACACTACATATAATTTTCCCCATAGATCATAACGTAATGGAATACTTTGTGTGTCCCTGTAAACAAATGACAAAGTCTATTCACTGCATATTGCACAAAAAAATGTTGAAATTGTATATTGCAATTGTTTTATATGAATTTTATTATGTTTAAAATAGCTTAACTTTATTAAAATACACTGCAGACTATTTTCCCCATTTATCATAATTTAACAGAATTATTTTGTGTGGCCCTGTAAACATTTTCCACGATGGGCATCAAACGAATATCACTAAACATTAGATCAAACATAATTACTTTTAAAATAACTTATTAAAAAACATAATTAATATATACAGTTTTAATACATACAATCAGAAAAAAGGAAACTTTTTTTCGCTCGTTGAAGCTTAATATTCTCTGCAAGACCAAGGTATCACTTTATATAAGACAATTATATGAAATTGCTTTCGCGATTGCAATAACAGAAGATTTATTAAGTTAATTCAGTAAGGAGAAACATGGAGAGGCTATTATTTTATTTTTTTTATTATTTTTTTTTCTTTTAGATGAATAGATGGTTTATTAATATTTTGTACATTAAGTATATTATACGATTTTTATTGTCTGTTGAAAGCTAAAGTTTGATTTTTATACAATATGAAATCTGACAAAAAAATTTAGATATTAATTATGTATGCAGCAGTAAAATACTTTCCCCATACAAAATGGTACATTTTATTAAATTACATATTTCCTTTGTGGTTTTAAAGCTTGTTTCAGCAAACATAGTGATTATTTTGATGAAGATTTTAATAAAAATTTAACATCAACTATGAATTTTGAAAAAATACTACATAAATTAAGTCAATAGCTGGAAAAGAAATTTACCTTTTCAGAAATAAACTAAAAAATATTTACATGCACGAGCATTTAAAACAAATTACTATTATACTAATATTTACACACGGCTGTGCATTATAATCATAAATATATACAGGGATAATACTACATCTTTATTCCTTTTTAAGAGAAGCCCATTAACTCAATACTAGCTGGCTTCGCCCGCCAGCAGGCCCCTAATTTACATCGGTGCCTCGAAACTTTTGTATTCTCCGGTTCGCATCCCCCTCGATCCGAACGAACCTCCGACCCGGGTCCCCGCTGCCTTCGGCACCGTATACCAGTCGTACTACGCACGCACCGGATGATCCCTTAAAGGATTTGCACATCGAATAGTATAAACCTCTAACTGAACGAATCTCCGACCTTCGTCCCCGCTGCCTTCGGCACCGGATAATCCCTTAAATTGCACATAGAATAGTATAAACCTCTAACTGAACGAACCTCCGGCTCGGGTCCCCGCTGCCTGTGGCACCGTATAGCAGTCGTGCTGCGCACGCGCTGCAGTATACGTTAATTCCACCTTCCGCCACTATGTGGCGCAATCCTTTTATATGATCATAACTGAAATCGTTAAGACTTTCGATGTCGAGTCGAATGAGCCATACCCCGTCGTTTTCATGCCCGTAGAACCGAAGATAGCAAAGCGCCCCCTGGTGGTGAAAAAACGAAATAAATCGGTAAGCTCTATCGATGTCGAGTCGAATGAGCCATACCCCGTCGTGATCCTTCCCATAGAAACAGAGATAGGAAAGCGCCCCCTGGTGGTGAGAGTCGGAGGAAAAATTGATAAGCTGTAGTATCCTCTACCGACGTTGAGTCGAATGAGCCATACCCCGTCGTGATGCGGGCCATAGAAACAGAGATAAGTAAACGGCCTCTGGTGGTGAAAAACGAACTAAAACCGATAAGCTCTAGTCGAATAGTATAAACCTATAACTGAACGAACCTCCTGTCCGGGTCCCCGCTACCTGCGGCACCGTATAGCGTTCGTGCTGCGCACGCGCTGCAGTATACGTTAGTTCCACCTTCCACCACCAGGTGGCGCAAACTGTTTATACGATCATAACTGAAATTGTTGAGGCTTTCGATGTCGAGTCAAATGAGCCATACCCCGTCGTAATCCGGGCCATAGAAACAGAGATAATAAAACGCCCCCTGGTGGTGAAAAACGAACTAAAACCGATAAGCTCTAGTATCCTCTATCGATGTCGAGTCGATTGAGCCAAACCGCGTCGTGATGTGACCCATAGAACCCGAGTTGGCTGAAAAATCCTTTGATTACACCTTCCACCACCAGGGGGCGCAATGTGTTCTATACGAATGTTATAGAGGGTCCTTATTACTTTAATTCTGATGTTTGGAATCAATTTGGGGGAAATTCGTAACATAGTTTCTGAGTTATAGAAACGGACCACAGTTAAGATAAAAAAACTTGAAGGGGGGGGGGGGCGAGGACACTGCTTTTCCTTAAACAATTGAATTAGACTGCCGGAAAAGAAAAAAAAATCTGATGTCTTAATTACATAAACCGTCCGGATTCGATAACATCGAAAACAGTGGTTATTTTTCTATACATATAATCAATCAAACGTTTAAAAATGTTAAATTTGTTGAAATGGAATTGGTTTCCTCAAAAATAATACAGATGTAGAAATATGTCTTAATTACAGCAACCGTCCCGATTCGATAACGGGCGAAGCCCGCTTTTCCTTATCATAATATCTGGTTGCGACTCTAAAAGAAAAACGTAAAATACTCGTCATGCAGTTTTTGGACGTGGCCTACTACTTAAAATCGTAATATATAGCGGGCGCTGTGATGGAAATCTTTCTTTTGCGTTAATTATACGAATGTTGATTAATTATACAATTAAATAATATATCGGCTCGTAATGGAGATATGAGAATAATTTTTAGATATTCTGAAAGCAGAATCCATTTTGCGTCGTCCTGTAAAAGTTAGGAATTACTGCGCCCCTTAGATTCTGAGATTGGGCCCACCTCTGAAAAAACCCACTTGAATGTCACGTGACGTCCGTCTAAAAAATGCTCCTCGCCTCTGGAAAATCGAACCAGACGATCGTCTGGGCGCGTGTCTGCTTTCTCGCATTCCCGGCACGGAAAGAAATGAAAAATAATTTTTTATCGATCGATTTTTAAAGGATTTTTTCGGTTCTAATTGTAGTACGGAAATGATTTTCGAATTTATGAAACCGGACGCTGTCCTGCTTCCGTCCGTACGACTTCCGGAGATACGGGTCGGACCTGCACTGCGGTTTGGAGCTTAAATTGCTCCCTGGGAACCCACTGCCTTTTCCTTCCTCGCCCCGAGAGAGACCGGCAACGTCTTTCGGAGGCGAAAATTTGTGGTTTTCGATTCTTTTGCAAGTTCTGTTTCGGTCCGTAATTAAAACAGTTTCGTCGATTAATAACTCCCCGGGTCCGGGTCAGACTCCCGACCCGGCCCAAACTTGACATCCGCGCCTTTTTTCCCAATTTTTCGGTCCGCGTCCGCCTTCATTGCGTCGATTCGTCCCGGAGCCTTTGCGAGTACAGACCGGGAATGCACAGACGCACACACTCACTCACTCACACACACACAGACGTTCACGGACATTAAGAGGCAGATTTTATAAGAGTCAGGCAGGTCATTATACACACCATTTTTGATTTTGCCGAAATTTTTATGGTGGTTTCTTCTAATGATTTTAGAAGAGACCTATATATTTTTTTTTCACAAAAAAAATTTTTGTGACCCACAAAAATTCTTAAAGTTGGTCGTGAATCAGTATTTTTCTCGAATCGACATCTTTCTGTATTCGATTATCTCAGTGCATTGAGCATCAGCCAAAGTAATTCTTGTGTTTACAACATGACCTTTAGTAGCTAAATTGAATTATTTTGTAAATTCCATGGCTGACCTTCAGTGCAACCTGGCAGTGTTCGCCAAACTTTGTCGCGGAAAATGAAAAAGCGCCATATCTGAGACCTCATGGACCCATGCACTGAGGGTCAGCCATAGTTTTGGGGTTTAACTTGTGTAGTACCACTCAGTATTAACTTAATTAGCTCATTTGTTGCATGGCTCATCCTCAGTGCTGCTGAAAAATAGCTACTTTTGTATCTAACAAAACCAAAAAAAGTCCTTTTGGTGACCCTGTATTTCAGTGCACTGAGGGTCAATGTGGAACTTGATAATTGTATTTCATAGTATGAGTCCTGTCTTTTAACAGACAGTTGACAGAACTTTGGCTAATGGCTATGTCAGCACATAAGGCTTACTTCAAAACATTGTGGAAATGGAAAATATGGTAACAAAGCATACACATTAGCTATATATTAGGCCTATAAACTATTCACTATATGTCATATGTTTTTTTTTTTATTTTATATGTGACTAGTCAGTAGGCAACCATATTTTTTTTTTACAATGTCATAATTTCACTTGTAGCATAAGCAATAAAAAAATAACGTTGTAATTCTTAGCAATCATATTCAGAGAAATAATTTTCCATGCAATGATGTACACCCTCAAACTGAAAAAAAAGAGTCAAAAACAATGTTCATCATTTTGGTAAAACGTTTTTATTGAACACCTTAAAAAAAAGATTGTAACAAATACTATTTTATGTTTTTACCGCAATGAGAAAAATTGGATTTTACCCAAAACGAAATGTTTCTGAAGTTCAGCTTATTAGTAATAAAAGTCAATAAAACATTTCTACTGTTGAAGGTGTGATATGTGCATTCCACAGACACCGTATGGTATATTTTGGCAGCCATCAAGAAGGTGTTGCACACCCTGATCATACAGTGCATCCTGCTAAGAAAAAAGAAAATGTTCGCATGGCATCATGGAAGGTATATTTACATTGGAATTTGATATTTCCATCTTTTCCAATGGATGGCATGTTATTTAGCAAGCACAGAATAATTGATGATGTGAACCATGGAACAGAAATAGCGGATGAGAACCATTCAGAAGAAACAGCTGATCCAAATTATGAGCCTCCAGCTGGTACTTTATATATAAATGAGGCAGAGTGAGATTAACGTAGACAACAAATGCACACCTTTACTGAAACTGCAGCTCCTGACAGGAGTCCTCTAAAATTCCAAATTCCAAATCCAGTCACAGAACTTTCAAAATCAAGTATCTATTATGCTAAATGTAAATACAAAGAAGCCAAAAATAACTTTAAAAACAAGTTTTGTGAAAACTTTGCACCAGAGCAAGGGAAAGTATTGTATAAAGTGTCATCTTCATCTCCATCCTGAGAGTCCGAAAGCGATGTACTAGAATTACTTCAGCATATTGTACGAGCCTATGAAAGTGCAGTAAATAACAAAACAAAAATTTTAATCTTGAGTGTTTTATCTCCAAACGTGATACTATGTATTTTTTCGAATGTACAAAGTATGAAGTTGACAAAGCATGGAAATGGAGATCTACATATGGCCCAGGAGCTTTTGAAGTCCCTGAAAAAACAACCAGGAAGAAACTGGACATCCATAAGTGTGAACATTTTCTTCACTATCTATTTGAATCAGGCACAATTCAAGATGTAGCATATGGTGCAAGTACATTAGTGTATGACAGCAGAAAGAAGCAGATTGTACCTCGGGCCATCCTTAATGCATTGAAAAGCCACACTATTTTACAATACCATTAATTCTGTTCCGAAGTTAATTATACACCTTTATCAGTAAGTTCCCTTTTACATATCCTCGATGTTTTGAAGCCTAGTCAACAACACAATATTGCAGGAATGGACAACACCACCGTGGAAGGCTTAAATGAATTCCAAATGCTGCAAACAATTATAAATGAATGTGCTGCTGATTTGAAAAAAAAAAATAAAACAACAACTGAATGCTATGCTTCAGAAAGCTCAGCGCTATTTGAAACTCGGATATGCTATCCACTGTTCAGAGAATAGCCAATGCACTTCGCATTGCACAGTATTTGCTTTTTCCTATGCCTATGATAACTGCTTCAAGTCCTTGTGTGAACATGAGCTTAGTGAAAATTTTGATGAACGCTGTAATGTGTTTCAACGATTTGATTCAACTTCAAAAATTGTGTTCTCTGTTGAAGATACTGCTAAGAAAAATGAGACGGTTTATGATGCCAATCTTGGACAGAATTATGTGATGAACTGGATGAGGCACATATTACATGGTGTGCAGAAGAATGCATCTATTGTAGCATAAATAAACAACGCCATGAGATTCTGGCTGAAAGATTGGGCACAAAAAGTAATACCAACAAAATATCGAGAAGCACAAAAGGATTATTTTGGGAAATGGGGTATGCCATTCCTCTCCACATTAATGTTTTATTCACACAAGGAAGAAAACTGCGAGACACTCAAGAAAGAAGTTTATTTTACATGTCTTTTCAGATGTGATTAAGACACATTGAACATTGCTGCACATGTTCTTGCAAAGTTTCATCCACATCATCGCAACCTGTATTAAAAATCGGATAATGCTGGTTGCTATGGTGGTAATGGTTGCGCTGTATTTACTCTGCAAAGAATTATAAATGAACAGAGAATTCCAGGACAAATTGGTAGTTATGTGGCAGCGCAGCTGTACACAGAGACAGCAGAGAATGGTACATTGGTAAGTAGGTTATTTTGAAAATAGGCCTATTTTGATTTCAAGATATGCTTGGTGAATGAAAAAAAATGTTTTGATATAGGTGATGGTGTTGAAATAAAAGATGATCAGATCCAAATGAATTATATATGAAACCCAGTGGAAGCAAAGGAAAAAACAATTTCCAATGGCCTAAAACAACAGACAACCAAGATTGGGTTCATCAAAGCAGCATCTTGAAATGCTTGGAACCACCAACCATTCAGGGAACCCAAACTCATAGACTGTCATTTGTTTTCAGAGAAGATGAAATTTTTGAGCGTCACAACTTTTTTATAGAGTTGATTTTAGAAAATAAAAAATAAAAACTGCTATTTTATAGCTTTCTATCTTATTTTAGCTATTTGATAACTTGCAAGTAGTTTTTATTTCCTACTTCAAACCTTACTGTACAGCTAATTGTATGCTTTGTTACCATATTTTCCATTTCCACGATGTCTTGAAGTAAGCCTTATGTGTTGGCATGGCCATTAGCCAAAGTTCTGTCAATTGTCTGTTAAAAGACAGGTTTCATACTATGAAATACAATTATCAAGTTCCACATTGACCCTCAGTGCACTGAAATACAGAGTCACCAAAAGGACTTTTTTTGTTTTTTTTAGATACAAAAGTAGCTATTTTTCAGCAGCACTGAGTGTGAGCCATGCAACAAATGAGCTAATTAAGTTAATACTGAGTAGTACTACACAAGTTAAACCCCAAAACTATGGCTGACCCTCAGTGCATGGGTCCATGAGGTCTCAGATATGGCGCTTTTTCATTTTCCGCGACAAAGTTTGGCGAACACTGCCAGGTTGCACTGAAGGTCAGCCATGAAATTTACAAAATAATTCAATTTAGCTACTAAAGGTCATGTTGTAAACACAAGAATTACTTTGGCTGATGCTCAATGCACTGAGATAATCGAATACAGAAAGATGTCGATTCGAGAAAAATACTGAGTCACGACCAACTTTAAGAATTTTTGTGGGTCACAAAAAAAATTTTTGTGAAAAAAAAATATATAGGTATCTTCTAAAATCATTAGACGAAACCACCATAAAAATTTCGGCAAAATCAAAAATGGTGTGTATAATGACACCCCCATTTCTGCCTCATTCTTATAAAATCTGCCTCTTAATAATTATCCGATTCAGTGTATCGAAGTAAAACGCTACAGATCTACAGATTGAAAAAAGATTGCCGACTGGAGATGGGGCGTGTTTCACTCCCCCTTTCATGACTTTGGGGTTCTATAAAATGTGTATTTGCTTCGGAACTAAAAACTGAACAAACTATTAAAAAAACTGAAAAACTATTAAAAACTGGCCACCTTACAGGTACATTTCCTGATAGTATTTCAGCGCCCATGATTAAGAGAACAAGGCTGGGTACTGTAGGCCATGATACTGTACGTCCGCGGGTTTAGTTTAGTTTAGTTTATTCCTTTTTCAGTCAACCCACATCCTTCAAATGTTTATTATCCATTTATTGTTAATAGCATAAAACGGTAAATTAAAACATACATTAATGAATTTACATAATATTCAGAGGATTTAAAAACCTACAAAATAACATTGTATTTTTTAATGTTTTTTTCAGTTTCTTTTGTAATGTTATTAACTAAAAAAATCAATTCTTCATTGTTATTATTTTTAGGTTTTCGTTCATCTCACTCCCGCTGCGTTGTCTGTCCGTCACAGAGCCATTTTCAGAAACTATGTAACTTGCAGAGTTGAAACTTTGTGTATATCTAGCTGAATAGCAGCTATGAAGCTCAAAATATTAAAATTTGAAAAAATCGTATTATTTTAATAAATAGAGATAAAAAGCCAAAATTCTAACAGCCTTTTCCTATTAAATTTTAATATTTTTCGTTAAAGCAGTTGCCAAAAATTAAAAATCCACAATGAAATTCTTTCTACAATAATTAGTTTTCTATTGAACGATTTCCACGTGAAAAATTAAAATGAAATAAAAAGTTTCACCAATTGAAAAAATATTAATATGAAATAAAAATGATTGACGTCATAGTGGTAATAAAACGGATATTTTCAAAGATTTCTCAATAATACAAGGAGTATGAGTATGTGTATGCACACAAAGCAGATTAATATCACGTAATTAGAGAATTAAAAAGAAAATCTGACGTCATATTGGAAGTTTAACGAATTTTTCAAATGTTTGATAATAACACAAAGCGAGTATCAATATGAGTAATAGAGAACAGTAGATATATGAGTTTAAGAAACATATTAAATCATGATAAAAATTCGATTATGGAAATATTCGCATATATTTTAACATTTTAAAGGTGTACAACATGTTTAATTTTGAAATTATTGTTTTAAATACCGCATTTGGTCCGCATGACGGATATTATTATGACAGAATATAATAGCGGACTTCGCCCGCTATCTGGCTGGCTTAGATATTCGAAAAAAAGAAAAGAAAAAGACCGGTAATTTTTTACTTTATAAAAAACATGATTTTTTTTTTTTTTTTGCTAAATGAAATTTATTTGGATTTATTAAAGAAAGGATAAAATGTTTTGAAAGGAATATTAAACGAAACACTTTGAGCGATCTTCTATCACACGTACCGACTTGTATTAGAATACCCTGTAAGAGAGAGATTAAAATGATATTAAGTTTTTCGCAATGTATATTTAATGAAATTTTTCGCTGTGTTTTAATATTTGTAAAGATATAATTTCACATGAATAAAAATATTCTCTACTAGTGAAATTAAATAATTAGAGAAAATAGATATTTTGAATTGTATGTTTAATTGTATTATGATTATACGTATTGCATTTCCAATATACTTGGTTCAAATCAGGTCAATTTCTGATTAAAACAGTTTATTTTCTGGTCCAAAACAGGTTTATTTAATCCGCCAATAATACTAAATTAATCCGGGTAACTGCTGGATCACACCACGTATTCTTTCATACATCATTTCTCAAATGTGTAGCATAATTGATTTCACCTCAGCTATGTTTTTCAATTAATTATTTCCCTTCGAATATAACCAAGTTCAATGATTCGGATTGTTTAATAATTAAAAGTGTAGATTTATTTTTATATCTAAAAATTCATTAAGATACAACTAAATGTAAATATATTGCTTGAAGGTGCTAAAAATATACATAAAAACATTTAAAAGCACATTAAAGTTACTTTTAAAAATTCCAAAACGTTTTCAACCGAAAACCCGGTCGTCATCAGTGGAAAAACTAATTCTGTTGAGTTGAGTTGTTACATCTTTGCATTTTCTTGCTTGCCCGGAATAAACTATTTCACTTCAAGGGTTTGGAAATAAGGTGGGATGGGAAAGGTAATCATTGATGCATTAATTCATTCCAGACTGCGTGGATATCATATGATAATGCATCGTTACAGACTATTTCTTTTTTAGACATTATTTCAAGAGACTCTCTTATAATTGCTTCCAGGTGATTATTTGTGCGGAATATAATTTTGGATCTATTGAAATCAACTTTTATAGATTCAGTTTGCGCTAATCTTGCTAAGGCAGTGTGGGGTCTATTTAATCTCAGATCTGCTTCATGTTCTTTTATTCTGTTCCGGAATTTCCTCATTGCCATACCTATGTACATAAAATCTTTATCATCTTTCTTGAATGGTATCATAAGAGACGGTAGTCTCTTGAGTGACGCAGCGAAAAACCGAAAACCGTAAGCCCAAAACCGAAGATTCCGTCACTCTCATATATACAGCTAGCAGGACATCAAAGGAAAATCGAAACGCCGACATTTAATATCTCAGTAAATATGAGGCATACCGTTTCGATTTTTTCACATTAGTCTTATATCTATGGCCTAACTCTATCCTGAAATTTATAGATTTCTACATGCAGTAGATTTTGAGATCTGGAAACCAATTTTTAAGCGAAAATGGAAAATGTAATGGTGTAATGGGCACAGAGTTGTTATCTCGAAAATGGATCGAACGATTTTTTTAAAATTAATATATTATATTAATCAGTTTTAGATGAAGCGTTTAAGATATTGCGCTAACGTAAGAAAACTCTTGTTTTCAATATAATCCACTTTTAAAATCGGACTATTTTCTTATGCTTTTTCTGGTAGACTAATATTACAGATCTTCAGCCTTTTCACTGCTTTTTATTACTGCGCAATAAGGAAGCTCTTGCCTATTACGGTTACAGTTAAACGTTAAAGCATATCCATATCGCTGAAAAACTACTTAGATTCTTTTTTTTTTTTTTCTTTAATACGAAAACAGTTTTTAATGCAATTTTTAATATGTAATATATATGTATTAAATTAAATTATTGTTTGTATATTTTTCTTTTTTGTTATAATAAAGAATTTCTTATTTCAAAATCTTCATTAAGTCGAAAAATATTTAGATTCCTTGATTAAAATATTGAAATATTTTATAATTATATATATACAATTTAATTATTATTTATATATTTAATTTGTCATTTTTTAAAGGAAAAAAAATATTCAGATTTTTTTTTATCAGTTAATTTGAAACAGACTCTAATCAACGAATCAATCATCTGTTTGTTTTGAGTCGCGAATGTTGTTTAGGAATAACACTCATATGAGGTATTTTACTATTTATTTATTGTTTGTTTACTTATTTTGATTAGATTGTCCTTTTAGAAATTGTCTTTTGATGCAATTTGTGGCGTAAATGGTGAGATAATTGTCAATAGTATTACCTGTTTTATCGTTAAAAATAATATAAGGAAATTGCATTATGGCCAGTGAATCTTTTAAAGAAGTCTTTTAAAAATCAGATGACGATAGAAGATTTGTTTTTTACTTGTTAGCTATATTTTCCAACTCTCCAAATCAAACTTTCCCATCATTCACCTCACACAAATTTAATAACTAAAACTTTTTATTTCAGTGTGATTGAAATACGTTTAATTGTGATGAAACTTTGGTATATTATATAGGGAATTTATATAACGTAAGTTTTCACTTTTATGTATATAAAATTAGATACGATGTTTTCATTATGAAATACAATGTTTCTAATTTATGTTATGGCTTACTTTAACATTTTTTTTATTGACTAAGCCTATCATTAATATAGGGGAGACCGGTACACAGTGAACCTATGGACACAGTGGACCACCCCCTAATATTTTATTTATTTAATTTTTTTTTTAAGCTTCTCTTCTATCCTAATAGACAACAGCACTGCAATGATTATTTATAGCCTTCAGAAAGTATGTTTAGCTCAGATTGAACTATTTTATCCTGCTTTGTTGTTTTGAGCTTCTAAAAGTAAAATTTTTCATCATCATATTTTTATTTTTTTAGTAATTAAAGGTTGTAGATAAATAAAATAAAACAGCTTTTTTGAAAAGCTAAGATACTTGTTTTTATTTTACTTTAAAGTTATTATGTTTAAAAGAAAGCTATAAACAATATTAATATGATTATTTATTGAACTTCAACATGGAGTACAGTGGACCACCCACTCCTGGGGCACAGTGGTCCACAATCCACTCTGCTCCTCTAATGCAGAATGTTCAAAATATGTAATAATTGTTTTCTATAAAGAAAGATTGTTTTAAAGTAGAATTAACTGTAAAATAAAGTAAACAAATAAAAATAACAATTTTTTTTAACATAGTAAGAAATATTTTGTTTTGTATTTACTGCCTTTGATAAATATAACTGTAGTCTAATTGTTGATGATTCTATTCAAGTAAGATTCATGAGATGCAAATTGAATGGAAATCAGTTTATTTCTCCCGAAACTGTAGATGAATCTGCTGTTGATGTCAATGATTTCATAATGTTGCTCCCAGACCCAAAATTATTTCTTGAAAATTCCAGGCTCAATCTTACTGATAAGTATTTTAGAATTTCATTTGCAAATTTTATTGTGAGCTGATTTTTTTTGTACTTAAGTAATAACTTCAACTAAATTGCAATTGTTCCTGTATTAATCTGTTATTATTTTCAAAATATAATTAATTTTTTGTTTTTGTTTCAAAATTTATATTACTATGTTATTTTGCGAATGAAGAGGCAACAAAAAAGAATTAGATTAATGAAAAATAGATTTATATTATATTTTAGATAATACCTAATAGGGGTCTACTGTACCCTGGTGGGTGGACCAGTGTATATATATATATATATTTTTAATGTATTGAAAACTATGTTGTGAGAAAATTATGATGGATGTAAGAAGGTTTAAGGAATATTCAAAAATATTTTCATACAGATTGGTCAGTCTGTTAAAGAGAAAAAAAAATTTAACTGAAAAAGTGGTCCACTGTGTACTGGTCTCCCCTACCCGATTACATGAGATTTTGTTATTTTTTATTGATATGTTTGTGTTTACGTATTTTATCAAGATTATATTTCAGCTATTTTTAAGTAAGTTTTTTAAGATACTATATAGCAATGTAAAATGTTGGCTATACTTTATTAGCTTATGTTAAAGACTGGTCAGAAAAAAAAGGTTGGCGAGATTAAAAAATTTTGTCGATCAGCTAGTAACATAACAACAGGGCTGCTGGGATGGAATTTAATTTTTAAAAAGGACACATTTTGAACCGGTTTGTTTACAGTCCCATTTTATTAGTAGAATTTTGTGATAATTTCCCGAATGACTGGCGAATTTTGCATTTTTTGTAAAAAAAAAAAATATTTAGATGTAATTTTAAACAAAATCTCTTTTCATTTCTTTAATTTGCAAATATTTTAAGTTTTCTTATTTAAAATACTGTGATTAAATGTCCAATGTAAGATTTCCCTTAGTTGAAAATTGTTATGACAGAATTTACACAACTGCAAAAATAATTGATTACTACAACAATGCATTTTCAGGGTTTTTTTCCAATAAAATTAGCTATACAACAGAGGAAAGTTAACTTCATACTATATTTACATTGCAGTAATTTGGAGAGTTGCAAAATATAGCTAACAAGTAAAACACAAATCTTCTTTAGTATGCAGGTTTTAAAATACTTCCTAAATATTCACTCGACACGATGCAATTTCCTTACCTTGTATCATTTTTATCGATAAAACAGGTAATTGACAATCATCTCACCATTTAAGTAACAATCTAAAGTCAATTTCTAAAAGGACAAGAAAATCAAGTCAAAATAAGAAACAAACAATAAATAAATAATAAAATACCTAATATGAGTCTTATTCTTGTAAACAAGAATTTGCATTGCAATCACCGCTCATGAATACATGACACAAGCGATAGGTTAATTTATTGTTAATTGATAGTAGAGGTGCCCAATCTTTTTAGGCGAAGGGCCACTTAAAAAATTGTTAGGTTGTCGAGGACCACCATCAGTAGCACAGAGAGAATTTTGTTTCGAGGAGATGTTGGGTAGGGGGGGGTGGGGATAATTAGCATTATCCATACATACAGCACTGTTCGGTTGCAAATTTGGAAGAATGCACCCACTAGATGGATTTGTGATTTTTATGCGGCTACTTGACAAAATTGTGATTTTTATGTGCCCGTTCTAAAAAATTCATGATTTTTATGTATAGGTTCAACTTTTATGTATAGGTTTCAACTTTTTTACTCAGTGACCACTGGCCAGTACATGGATTTTTTTACTCCTGTTTTTCAGCAATGACCAATAACAAATTTACAAATACTTGATAAAAATTTTAAGAAATTTGTCAAACGATTGTGGAATAAACGGCGAAATTTGTCAAATAGTGTTGGGAAAGAAATCGCGACATTCGTCAAATGGTCTCGGGAAAGAAATCAGGCATTGCAGGAAAAAAATTAATTATGTCTAACTGTCGTGAAAAAATTAGAGAAATTCGTCATATACGTTCGGGGGAAAAAATCACAAAATTCATCAAATGATCTCGGGAGAAAAATAGTGAAATTTGTCTAACAATCGCGGAACAGAATTGCAAAATTCGTCGAATAGCAGTGGAAAAAAAGTGCACAATTTGTTCGTTCATGGAAAAAGTCGTGAAATTCATTAATCGATAGTCGATAAATCACGAAATTCATCAATCGATAGCAGAAAAATCACAAAATTCATTGATAGTGGAAAAATCACAAAATTCATCAACTGGTTTCAGGGGAAAATTTTTTCGAATATCGTCGAATGGCTTCGAGAAGAAAAAAAGTCACAATCCGTCAAATAATTTCGGAGAAAAAATCGTGAAATTCGCCAAATGGTTTCGAAATTTGTTGAGCGGGGAAAAAATCTTTTTCCATTCAATCATCGCAATTGGGACTATTAAGTTTGACCAGTGGTGGCAGTAAAGTCAGTCGCCAAATTTTCAGTATTACTCGCTGATTGGCGAATGGCAATTTTGTCCTATATTTTTACACGCCTGATCGATGAAATTCAAGATTTTTACGCACCCGATTGATGACTTTCTTGATTTTTATGGATCCGTTTGACGAAATTAATGATTTTTATATGCCCGATAAACAAAATTCATGATTTTTATGCATGCGTTCAACAAAATTTATGATTTTCCTTCTCCCGATCCACAAAATTCATGTTTTTACTGTGCCTGATTGACAAAATTCGTGATTTTCAACTGATATGCTTTCCGTCGGCCATTTAATGAAATTCACAATTTTTCTTCTCTAGACAATGGCAAAATTTTCATTTTTTTTTTTTTTTTTTTTTTTTTTTTTTTACCGTTTGTTGAAATTTACAATTTTTTCACAAACATTCGATGGAATTCTTGATTTTTCCACGCCCAATATACAAAATTTGCGATTTTCCATGCCTATCGACAAAATTCATAATTTTGCAGAACCGATAGACAAAATTCATAATGTTTTCCCACAATCTATGGACAATTTGCAAATTTTTTCCGCGACTGTTCGTTGAAATTCGCGATCTTTCCATGCCATTCGATGAAATTTATTGCTCGATCCATGAAATTTGCGATTTTAAGTGCCTTATCGACAAAATTTGCAGGTTTTTTCAACTGATTTACAAAATTCAAGATTTTGAGTGATTGACGAAATTTACAACTCCAGAATTACCGATTTTGGCATCTCTGGTTTCTGTTGACCGATTATTGAAATTTGCGTTTCTTTTTCTAGCGACAAAATGGCGAAATTTGTGATTTTCCATGCCCATTCGACAAAATTTGCATCCAGTCGATGCAATTCATAATTTTATGCACCTGATCGATGAAATTCATATTTTCCTACGATCTATGGACAAAATTTGCGCATTTTTCTCACGAATTATTAAGGAAATTCGAAATTTTTGGATAGGTTGGCATGTATGGTCTCTGCGGGCCAACAGTTACCCATCACGGGCCACAGGTTGTGCATTCCTAATCGTGATGCAGTTTAGCTCATTCGACTCGACCTCAATAGAACTTACTGATTTTAGTTTCACCACCAGGTGCAGTTATGTTCATATAGAACAGAGTGCGCCCCTGGCAGTGGAAGGGGAAATTAATGGATTTTGGAACTAACTCGAGTTCTATGGGTCCCATCACAACATGGTTTGATTCATTCAATTTGACATTGACAGGATATATCAATTTTAGTTTCAAGTTTGACCACCAGGGGGTGCATTCCTATCTCAGGTTCTATGGCCCCGATCATGACAAGGTATGGCTCACTCAACTCGAAATCGACAGCCTCAACAATTTCAGCTGTTTGTACAGAACAGAGTGCGCCCCCTGGTGGTGGAACATGGAACTAACAGATTTTGCAGCTAACTTGAGTTCTATGGGTCCCATCACAATGCAGTTTGATTCATTTGACTCGACATCGACAGGATATATCGATTTTAGTTCCAAGTTTCACCACTAGGGGACACTATCCTATCTCGTGTTCTATGGGCCCGATTACGATGAGGTATGGCTCATTCGACTCGAAATCGACAGACTGAAAGATTTCAGCTATGTTTGTATAGAACAGAGTGCGCCCCCTGGTGGTGGAAGATGTAACTAACGGATTTTGCAGCTAACTCGAGTTCTATGGGTCCCATCACAATGCAGTTTGATTCATTCAATTTGACATTGACAGGATATATCAATTTTAGTTTCAAGTTTGACCACCAGGGGTGCATTCCTATCTCAGGTTCTATGGCCCCGATCATGACAAGGTATGGCTCACTCAACTCGAAATCGACAGCCTCAACAATTTCAGCTGTTTGTATAGAACAGAGTGCGCCCCCTGGTGGTGGAACATGGAACTAACAGATTTTGCAGCTAACTTGAGTTCTATGGGTCCCATCACAATGCAGTTTGATTCATTTGACTCGACATCGACAGGATATATCGATTTTAGTTCCAAGTTTCACCACTAGGGGACGCTATCCTATCTCGTGTTCTATGGGCCCGATTACGATGAGGTATGGCTCATTCGACTCGAAATCGACAGCCTGAAAGATTTCAGCTATGTTTGTATAGAACAGAGTGCGCCCCCTGGTGGTGGAAGATGGAACTAACGGATTTTGCAGCTAACTCGAGTTCTATGGGTCCCATCACAATGCAGTTTGATTTATTCAACTGGACATCGACAGGATATATAGATTTTAGTTACAAGTTTCACCACCAGGGGCGCTTTCCTATCTTGTGTTCTATGGGCCTGATCACGACGAGGTATGGCTCATTCGACTTGAAATCGACAGCCTGAAAGATTTCAGCTATGTTTGTATAGAACAGAGTGCGCCCCCTGGTGGTGGAAGATGGAACTAACAGATTTTGCTGCTAACTCGAGTTCTATGGGTCCCATCACAATGCAGTTTGATTCATTCGACTCGACATCAACAGGATATATAGATTTTAGTTACAAGTTTCACCACCAGGGGCGCTTTCTTATCTCGGGTCCTATGCGCCCCATCACGACGAGGTATGGCTCATTCGACTCGAAATCAACAGCCTCAAAGATTTCAACTATGTTTGCATGAAACAGAGTCCGCCCCCTGGTGGTGGAAGATGGAACTAACGGATTTTGCAGCTATCTCAAGTCCTATGGGTCCCATCACAATGCAGTTTGATTCATTCGACTCGACATCGACAGGATATACTGATTTTAGTTCCAAGTTTCACCACCAGGGGCACTTCCCTATCGGGTTCTATGGGACCGATCACGACGATGTATGGCTCATTTGACTCGGAATCGACAGCCTGAAAATTTTCAGCTATGTTTGTATAGAAAAGATTGCGCCCTTTGGCGGAGGAAGATGGAACAAACGGGTTTTGCCATGCATTTTTATCCTTCTAATTGTGTTACTCTCTCGCTGTATAATTTAAAAGTTGAGTCTTGGATTCCTCTCCCTGGGCCACCACCCTCATATTTTATTGGGGTCCAAGGGGTCTTTTTTAGCATTTCTTTAAAATTTTATTCTAATGATTAATTTATGCCCTATACTTAATTTCGACTAATTGACATTTTCATCAATAACCTTAAAAAAGTAATGATATCAGTACAAAAACCCTTAACGGGTTAAAAGTGTTGACGCAGCACTTTCTTTTGGCTCTATGAATTTTAAATATGGGTCTTAAAAGCAATGATATCAAATTTAAGTGACGCTATGTTAATAATTTTTTTTAAATCATAATTTTCTTTTTAGTTTTATTTATGTTCACAGGTGCAATTATTATCTTAAAATGAAAAAAATATATAAAATTTATTCGCTAATGCTTTTTCATTCACATCTCTCATGAATTCAAAATATGGGTTTTAAAAGAAATGATATCAAAATTTGAGTGACACCTTGACGTTAATTTAATAGGACTCTTTTAAACTTCAATTTAAATTATTTTTGGTTTGTCTTCTAAAGTATATTTACACATACAAACAATACTTTTAATTTTTCAATACACTTTTAAATATATTACTTTCACTGAGCCTATATTATGTATTGAAATGTATTTATTTCAATAAATTGATTTATCTTCTGTGCCACGCTATCCAAAATCATAAGTAAAATTTATGTAAATGATTATTTTGCGTCATAGTATCCAAACAAAGGGAAATGTATGCAAGTGGATAATATGACGCAAAATAATCATTTACATAAATTTTACTTATGATTTTGGATAGCGTGGCACAGAAGATAAATCAATTTATTGAAATAAATACATTTCAATACATAATATAGGCTCAGTGAAAGTAATATATTTAAAAGTGTATTGAAAAATTAAAAGTATTGTTTGTATGTGTAAATATACTTTAGAAGACAAACCAAAAATAATTTAAATTGAATTTTAAAAGAGTCCTATTAAATTCACGTCAAGGTGTCACTCAAATTTTGATATCATTTCTTTTAAAACCCATATTTTGAATTCATGAGAGATGTGAATGAAAAAGCATTAGCGAATAAATTTTATATATTTTTTCATATTAAGATAATAATTGCACCTGTGAACATAAATAAAACTAAAAAGAAAATTATGATTTAAAAAAAATTATTAACATAGCGTCACTTAAATTTGATATCATTGCTTTTAAGACCCATATTTAAAATTCATAGAGCCAAAAGAAAGTGCTGCGTCAACACTTTTAACCCGTTAAGGGTTTTTGTACTGATAATATATACTCCTGATCTATTGATAGCTTGGATTGGGTCTATTTTTCTGTTTAACAAATACCGCAACTTTGGGGGAGGGACTGCGATTAATGTAATGCCAAACTTAAAGAGGGAATGTCTCATACTTTCAAAAAACCGTGGGATGTAATTAACTTTACAAAACTTCAAACTTTTAATTGTACCTGTATTCCGATTTTCTTCATCTTTCACTTTAAATTTATTTATGATTTTTTCAATGAAATGGGATGGAACTGAATTCTCGGCTGCTATTATACCATTCAAGAAAGATGATAAAGATTTTATGTACATAGGTATGACAATGAGGAAATTCCGGAACAGAATAAAAGAACATGAAGCAGATCTGAGATTAAATAGACCCCACACTGCCTTAGCAAGATTAGCGCAAACTGAATCTATAAAAGTTGATTTCAATAGATCCAAAATTATATTCCGCACAAATAATCACCTGGAAGCAATTATAAGAGAGTCTCTTGAAATAATGTCTAAAAAAAAATAGTCTGTAACGATGTATTATCATATGATATCCACGCAGTCTGGAATGAATTAATGCATCAATGATTACCTTTCCCATCCCACCTTATTTCCAAACCCTTGAAGTGAAATAGTTTATTCCGGGCAAGCAAGAAAATGCAAAGATGTAACAACTCAACTCAACAGAATTAGTTTTTCCACTGATGACGACCGGGTTTTCGGTTGAAAACGTTTTGGAATTTTTAAAAGTAACTTTAATGTGCTTTTAAATATTTTTATGTATATTTTTAGCACCTTCAAGCAATATATTTACATTTAGTTGTATCTTAATGAATTTTTAGTTATTAAACAAAGTGAATTTGCACTGGAATTTTAACTTTTATTATTTTTATATGATATCGGTAATCTGCACTGTTCCTGCATTGTTAGACATAAGATTGATAAGGTAGATAAAATAAAAAAAACATAGTCCAAAAATGTTATATAAGTAAGTCCCTCTAGTGACATCTTTCAAGGATTAACATGGCCTTACTATTTACACGAATTTACTAATATTTCTGAAGATTTATAAGTTGAAGTACCCAGTATTCACGATCTAATAAAATTATCTTCTTAAAATTATTTAAGTGATCCATACGTCGAAAGAGACAAATATTATCTGCAAGAGATATGTTGTGACATGATAAAAATTAGATGTCCGAAAAGATTTGTTTTATGAAAAGGTATGCCAAAAAATTTCCGATTTCTTAAGCTCAGTAATATTAATAATTTGATTAACGGCTTTTAAGAAATATCGGAACGCAGCCTTATTCACAGATTGTTGTTTAGAAATATTACTTTAAATAGGATAATAATCAAAAGTTCTATTTTGCAGCTTATTTTCATGTACGTTGTGGATTCATTTGCACAGATCGCATTCATTTACAGTAAATCTAGTACAAAATTGAAAGCATTTAATAAAGCCTATATATATATATATATATATATATATATATATATATATATATATATATATATATATATATATATATATATATATATACTTCCCATATATCCTTTTTAATCTTGTTGAATTTTGAACTTTATGATTATATTTCACAGTTTTTTTTCTCTTTTTTATAGGTAAGGTTTCTTTCCTTTTTAATATTGTTTTTATTTTTTTTAACTTTATGATTTTTTCACAGTTTATTTCTCTATTTTGGTGTAGTAGTCCCAAAATCATATTCTTTAGCAATGTTATGGCTAATATGATGATGAAACCACACATTTTATTTGTGATAATTTAGGCATTTGGGACCTGAAGATTCTATCTAAATTTCACAAATTTCATTTTTTATGTTTTTTTATTTAGTTTCTTCTTCTTCTTTTTTAAATTAATTATTATTTTTTTTTACTATGCATATGGAATCTATATTACGAGAGTTTGGGAACACTATTGTTGTCAATTAATTATTACATTCTAATTCATAAGTTAAAAGTTTTTGTTGGTGTTTCGGTAATGTTTCATTAATGGTTATATATAAGTTAAAGCCAGGAGAGATGACGCAGTCAGAGATATTGCGCACATAGAGGTTCGGGGGGAAGGAGTAGAGTGAGCACTCAGCGACTCCAGGTAGTTGTACAACAACAGTAGTGGAGTGTCTACTTGAAAGTGCACGTTGATTGCTTTGAGCGTATAAGATAAAATATTGCTATTTTGTTTTGTTTTCCCAAAGTAAGTGCTTGAATTTTCATAGCTATTCATCAGAATTTCTATACAATGTCAGTAGTACAAAATATCTTAAACTTAAACGATATCTCATAAACTACTAATCTAGACTAACAATGTGAACATCAACGGTTCGTTTTAGAAGAGATCATGTTAGAAAAAAAGGCCGCGCAATCTTTCCTACCGAAATTGGAGAGTTTGCGCATCTGCTACCTAGGAGAGATGGCACAGTTCCATGCTAGGAGAGATTACGCAGCTTATTGATAAATTTGCATAAAAAAATAAAAAATGAAAATGGACTAATTTTAAGTTAAACTTGTTATTAAGTAACATAATTTTATTTTGTAATCTTATTTGGACTTGCTTTTTCTGATTCTTTAATTTGTTTGCCTTTAATTAAATTTTTTTAATCGTTTTTAAAATTATTTCCTTTTTCTGATTCTTTAATCATTAGGTTGAAATATTCACTCCTAATACAATAATATTTGTTCACAAAAACCTTACAGCAATGTCATTTAAGTGTAATTATCATTGTTAACAATTTAATTGTAGTTATTATTAGTAACAATCTCTCCTTCCCATGTGCGCAATCACACCAACCCTGTAAGGACAGATTGCGCAAAATAACTTTCTTGGTTTTATTACAACTGTTCTATTAATTTGCAACATAACAACAAAATAGCAATGGAAATGCATAAAAAACAAATGAAGTAAAAATTATTCATGAATAGTTTAGCAAAAAATTAATATTTAGATTTTTTATTGCTATTATTTTGAATTGTGCGCAGACTATCCTAGTTTTACCTTATATACCATAGTAAAATCTCGTTCAAACATCTGGCGATATGATTTAATAGGAGCTCCAAGTGTTGGAATGCTTTTTCACCATATGGTTGCAAGTACTGCAGCACCTAAAATAGGTTCAATCCTGCACAAAATTTTCAACAATGTATATTTTAAGAATATATCTACGTACTTGTAAAATAATTTAGAAAGGTTTTTCTTCGTTAACAAATTTTCACCATTAACGCATATAACTGTACATTTCAGGAATTTATATTTTATTCAGAAATTCCGTATTCATACTATAAATTCTGAATTGTAATTTTTGCCTTTTTTAATGATGGACATTTCGTGATGAAATAAAGAAAACAAATCATTCTTTCGGAAATTCTGATATGAATCCGGAATTTCTGAATTAAAAAAAAATGCACGCATATCTGCACTAATGATGCAAATGGGTTAATATATAGACTATAAGGTAAAGCTAGGAGAGTCTGCGCACAATTCAAAAGAATAACAATAAAAAATATAAATATTACTTTTTTGCTAAACTATCCATGGATAATTTTACTTCATTTGTTTTTTATGCATTTCCATTGCTATTTTGTTGTTATGTTGTAATTTAATAGAACAGTTGTAATAAAACCAATAAAGTTATTTTGCGCAATCTGTCCTTACAGGGTTGGTGTGATTGCGCACATGAGTAGGCGAGATTGTTACTAATAATAACTACAATTAAATTGTTAACAATAATAATTACACTTAAATGACATTGTTGTAAGGTTTTTGTGAACAAATATTATTGTATTAGGAAAAAATACTTCAACGTAATGCTTAAAGAATCAGAAAAAGGAAATAATTTTAAAAACGATAAAAAAAAAAAAAAAAAATTAATTAAAAGGAAAAAAAAATTAAAGAATCAGAAAAAGTAAGTCCAGGATAAGATTACAAAATAACATTAAGTTACTTGATAACACGTTTAACTTAAATTAGTCCATTTTCATTTTTACTTTCTTTTTATGCAAATTTACAAATAAGCTGCGTAATATCTCCTAGCATGAAAACTAATGGGAACAATGCGCCATCTCTCCTAAGCAGCAAAAGCGCAAAGTCTCCAATTTCGGTATGAGAGATTGCGCGGCCTTTTATTTAAAAATGGCCGCTACTAAAACGAAACGTTGGTGTTCACACTGTTAGTCTAGATTAGTAGCGTATGAGAAATCGTTTAAGTTTAAAATACTTTCTACAATTGACATTGTATAGAAATTCTGACGAATAGCTATGAAAATTCAAGCACTTACTTAGGGAAAACAAAACAAAATAGCAATGCTTTACCTTTAACGCTTAAAACAAACAATGTGCACTTTCAAGTAGACACTCCACTACTGCTGTTGTACAACTACGTGGAGTCGCTGCGCGCTCACTCTACTTCTTCCCCTTGAACCTCTATGTGCGCAATCTCTCCGACCGCGCCATCTCTCCTGGCGTTACTTTAATTATAATTAATAGTTTCAACTTTGTAATTCTAGTGGTTTGAATGTTTATATATTACAAAATCATGAATATTGTTTTTTTATCCGTTTGATAAAGATTATCAATTTCTACTGTTTTCTCAGAATGCTATAAAATCAATTAATTATGGTTATGCTATTTTCTCAAATTATATTCAGTCTGATTAATTTTTTTGTATTTTCTAATAATTTAAGTTACGGTAATTATAAAATAATTCGCATTTGTATACTAATTAATTTTTCAGAAGAACTGAAGTACAAAGGATGTGAATTATCACTTTACTAAACAGCGTGCAACCAGCAGAGTTTTTTTTCACTTTGTTGGTTATACGCTGTTTAGTAAAGTGATAATTCACATACTTTGTATTTCAGTAATTTACAGCGTAATTTCAGTTCTGCTGAAAAATTAATTAGTATATAAATATTCACCGATACCGGGTTTGGTTTGTCTAATGTATGTCACTAGGAGTTGTGCCAATGATTGACGTTCCATCTTGTGCTGCAAGGTTGTAGCCTAGCCATATAAGAGTGAGAAAATGCTAGTCCGGGTGGCTTAATTGGTATCAGTAGCACTTGGTTCGCTATACCAAGAGATCCGGGATCGAACCCCGGTCTGGGCATTTTTTCAATCTGTTGGTTGTACGCTGTTTATTAAAGTGATAATTCACGTCCTTTGTATTTCAATGATTCACATTTTTAACAGATTTTGTTCATTGTGCCTCTTATACTTTTAATATAGTTTAAGAGATATGTAAACTGTCTCTAAATAACTAACAATGATAATTTTATACTAAAATATTATTGCAAAAAAATATTTTTTAAAAAATCTTGTGAAATTCTTCCTTAAACAAACACATTTGTAAATAATATTAAGTCTATTAAATAACCTAAAAAATTACATTTATTTCTTTGAATAAATTTCGTTAAAGTAATACGATATTTAGTATGAAATTTTAGATTTTACAATTTAAAGATGAAAAAAGTTTAAAGGACTACTCAGCGCAAATATTATAATGTTTATTAATGGAATACACTTGTTTTTATTATCAATATTGCTATCAAATGCTATAAATAAATAAAATTTCTATGACTATTCACTGCATTTAAACATAAAAAGGTAATTTTAAATTGGTTTTAATTTACATAAAGATTTATGTTGAATTTTAACAATATGGAAAATATATTTACAAGAAACTGAAAATTTAAAACTTTATTAAATCCCATTTAAATAGAAAATAGAGTTATTCGGTTTAATGATTTTTCTTATGTATATTTTATTAAAAAGCTCATTGTACACTAAAGCTTAAATAAATGTAATTACAAGTTAATTGTCACGAAAACCAATTTATCATGTTAAACCGGTAACTTTAATCTACACAGATAACGGTAATATCATTTATAATTTCGAAAATTAAGGCGTTACTTATTACCATGGAATAAATTTTCTGTTATCTGATCCTGTCGAATGAAAATAATTACAGGAAAGATATGGACGAAATTTACTATTATACATTATTAAGTATCCGTATATCTTTAATATATTTGTAAGTATACTTCTGTATATTATATTTTCACTACAATATATGTAAAGTAATATTTTCGTCCACCCAACAATTTAACGTCAAACTTTTAGCCAAAATTATATATCTAGTATTATTTCGAAAATATCTGGGTAGGTCTTTCTTTATCCACTATCTTATTATTTTTATAAATAAAATTATTGGGGTATTAAAAATATGATTATATGTTATATACAACATGTATATGTATGCACTATGAAGGTGTATTGTCTATAGTGAGGAAAAAGTATTTCATTTTTGGTAAAAATTTGGGATTGGGGAAAATTATTGGGGTATTAAAAATATGATTATATGTTATATACAACATGTATATGTATGCAATATGAAGATGTATTGTCTATAGTGAGGAAAAAGTATTTCATTTTTGGTAAAGATTTGGGATTGTTTAAAAATAATGTTATGTATTTAATGATATTTCTTAATAAATTGGGCTAACCAACTATATCTGTTAATTATTTAACTACCAGGAACTCTCATTTATAATTTTTTCTTGGTCAAAAGTTACATTTAGAAAAAAAAATCCAACTTATTCAAATTTACAAATTTACAATTTATACTTAGTGTGTCATTAGATTCATAAAATGTATTTTATATCATTTTTGTTTACCTTTTTTCAATCTTTTTTTTCGTTTAGAACGCTAAAATAAATTCACAAAAAGAATTAATACATACAAATTAAAATAAATAAATAAATAAATCTAGCAAAATAACAGCCCTATTTCTTTATGAAGAATCTGTTCAGAAAACAATCTTAAGCAGGTTTTCAAAATCCTTAAAATTACATTTCAGAAAGGAATTTAGGCTAAAAATGAGAAAACTCAGCCTTTTTTGGAAAAATAATTGCTCAATTTTTTATTTCTGAATTTGTGTTTAGTTGAAATGTATTTCCCAGGCAAAAATGTTGAGAATACATTAAAACACTTTTCCATCTTTAGAAAAGATCTTATCGTTTCCGAATGCTGAATTATTAAAAATTAAACAATGTACACCATACAAAGTTATTTTCTTGAAGTTCTAATCAAAGTTACGACATAATTTTGTATAATCTCAAAATATATGGAAATTAAAACAGTTGAGGAAATGAAGTTTTTTTTTTTTTTTTTTTTTTTTTTTTTTTTTTTTTTTTGGGGGGGGGGGGGGGGAAGAAGGTTACTATGTGACCTTCTTAAAATTTTAATATGTTATTTAAATAAACACCACGTTCCCTCTATTTACTATTGCAGTTACAATAATAATAAATGAGAATACTGATATATTTTTATAAATAAAATTAGAGAATAAACAGGATTTTTTTTGGATGACTAGTAATAAACTCGTTGCATGTTTCAGTAATCTGAATCGTATATGAGAAAATACATATTTATTTTTAGTATAAGTGTGATATTATATAATAACAAAGAAAACTGAAAATGCATATTCTAGGGAATTGATTATATTTGCATTTTTGTTATGTCTTGGTTGCATCAAGACCGAGTCACGCATATTCTTTTTTTTAAATAATGTAAATTCATTATTCAGTTTGTTTTTTGGCATAGTAGGAATTCCGTTTATGTTACAATATTCATAGTTCTTTGCTTATGCAAAACTTGCTTAGATTATTTTTCCTTTTTAATGAGTCCTATTGCTTTATGTCGAGTGTAAATACTGAATATTTCGGCTTATTAGATTATGTGCACTTTTACAACAAGAAAATTGGACAAACTGCGCGTTATACGCCGAGTATAAGGTTAAAAATAAAAATGGAAAATTATGCGTCAAGCATATATTATGAAACACATTCCAAAACTTCCAGACTGCTTTGACAAAATTTCACCGTTTAAAAAGGTGGAATATGATGTCTAACTGAACAATTTAGAAGATTATAACACATCTGAAAACACAATGCCAACAATTACCGTTAATAGACGGAAAAGATTCCGAATTCTTTGAGCATACCTGTATAGGACTACAGTGTATGCTATAACATAGTTGAAATACATAGCGCAGTTGTAAATTCCCCTTCAGTAAGCTACAATAATAAACGGAAATGTATTCGATATCTTTTGGGCTGTCCTGTATATTATCTACAGATATTGTGCACACCAATTAATAGGCAATAACTTAGTTTAATTTAAAAACACGTACCGGAACTTAAAAAGAAATTCCATTAATCACTCTTCTTAAACCGTACTATTTTGTGTATCCGTGTAAATGAACGATGAAGGCTATGCACACCACATTCTACACTAAGCTTCTTTTGGTACACTTGACTGATACATATCAATTTAAATATGTTTGAAAAACTATAACATCGTTAAACTATAACATCAAAAAACTATAACATCATTTTTTTGAGTGTATCTGTAAATGAAGTGTAAACGCTACATATTTCATTTTCAATACCTAACATGCCATAATAAACATCATTAACATATATCAATTGCATGGTGATCGGACTATAGTTACGCGAATTAGAAAACGGACAGACTTTTCAACTATGTTGAAAAGTGTTTATTAATCATGAGAGTTGAGATTTATATCTATATTTTAAAGAACAAACGTTTCCATGCGTAACGCTGACGCCATTTTGTAAATGGCAACACTTGACGTCAAAATTTCCATTTGGCGATTTTTGCTACTGCAATTTCTTTCATTTCTAACCGTCGCATGTTTTTAATTTTTACTCCTTTAGATAGGAAACAAAATCTGTTTGAAAACTGTATCGCAATTTACTCATTTATTATAGCATTTAAATTAAATTTCAAGCATGATATATATATACCGGGTGCGTCATAAATTTCGTGCAAACTTTAAAAAATCATAATAAAAGAAGTAATGATCGGAAAAGTTTTCGGTTTACGCGACTATCATCAGAAGGATTTTGGATTTTTTTCCATGTATAATAAAAAAATGTTTCCAAAAGTAACCGATAGAGGGCGCTCACACGTCATACTGAGGCGTTTTATGCAAATAAGGCTCGCAATAAACCACCTGGTTGGAAATGGATTCATCATTCGATCTCGGCAGCATGCTATCGTTACCAGATCGAGCGTTAATGGTTAAACTTTTCTACAAGAATGGTGAATCTACAACTATTGCATTGCGAAAGTTTCGCATGGAGAAAGGACTTAAGGCGCAAAAAAACCCCAATTTCATTGAATGGGATACTCAGTTTAGTACGACGTTTTGAGGAAAGTTTTTAGAAGCGACGTTTTGAGGAGTTTGCCTGATTTGCATAAAACGCCTCAGTATGACGTGTGAGCGCCCTCTATCGGTTACTTTTGGAATCATTTTTTATTATACGTGGAAAAAAATCCAAAATCCTTCTGATCATACTCGCGCAAACCAAAAATTTTTCCGAGCATTACTTCTTTTATTAAGAATTTTTAAAGTTTGCACGAATTTATGACGCACCCGGTATATATATATATATATATGTGTGTGTGTGTGTGTGTGTGTATTTTAAAATCTATCTCTATTGCTTGCAGACGATTACAAAATATTTAATCAGTTTGCACTTTAAACAATATAGAGTTCAGCATTTGTTTCCACCTAATATTCCATAACGCAATTAAAACATCATTAAGCAATAAATAAAATATAATAAATAAAACACAAATTTAACAGACATGTAATTGAAATAAGCGCTTAAAAACTCTGACATTATCAGAATAATAATAATAATAATAATAATAATAAAATTGCCGTACATAACGACATTTTGAGCGATTTCTTCGGCTATTAACTTCTGGCAGGAGGCCAATACGAAATTACCGCTTTTAATAAATTTCAAAAAAATGTTTTGAATATATAATTGACATATAAAACTTATAAAAGAGCATATCCTGACTGACTCATAATTAACGCACAGCCTCAACCGCTGGTCCTAAGACAATGAAATTTGGAAGACAGGATCCTTACACAATGTAGGCATCACTGAGATAGGATTTTTGAAAATTCACCACCTAAGAGGGTTAAATGGGTGTTCGAAAGTTTTAGATCATTTCGAATTTCCGCCATATCTCAGCAGCAGTTTTAGGTTGGAGAGTGAAATTCCGGATGCCAAATCTACTAAAAACACAGTTAAACATGTATTCCAGCAATTTTAGAAATTCAGTTACTACAAGGTGTTAAATGGGGGCCGAATGGATTTGTCATTTTGCCATATCTCAGTAGAAATTATAAGCAGGAGCGTGAAATTCAGGATAACAAATCTACTAAAAAATAGATAAATAGGTATTTTAGAGATTTTAGATATTCATCCATCAAGGGGATTAAACGGGAGGTCAAAAATGTTAAGTCATTTCGCCATATCAGTTTTAAGTAGGAGCATGAAATTCAGCATTAAAAATCTACTAAAATAACAGTTAAACACATATTACAGCGATTTTAGAGCTCACGAGTTTGTGGCCAACATCGGTTATGAACTCGATTATGAACGATTAGATGAATAAGACAACTATTGTTGATTTTTTATTAATAATTTTGCGTAACATTTTTCCAAGGAAAAGTTTTTTTTTTTTTTTTTTTTTTTTTTTTGCGTTTTTCGTTTCATAGATTCAAATTTGTATACAAAATATAATACATTTCCTGCACTTTTTAAAATAAACTTTTTTGGAAGTACAGATTTTCGATTTAAATAATGATCTCCATATTTATGGTCACAAGGCTTCGTTATAGGGATTGCCGTATAATCAGTTTACAGGCGGCAACTCAATAGACTTTGTTAAAATCATTTCCTTTTAACGATTTATGCACGCAAAATAACTAAACCACGTTATAATAATCGCTGTATTAATGATATATGGCTGAGAAATACACAGGATCCCGTTATTTTGACCACTGCATTAACAATTTATGAACATGTATCTTAGGCAATCTCATTTTTATTTAATTTATCTGGAAGCTTTCCTCCCACACCTAGATAATCACGGGCAGGGCCCAGCAGTACTTAATCAGGGAGCTCATGAAAAAAAAATATATTTATGTCACGAAATCTTTATTTATGGGCTGTTATGATATTCTTATAAGTTATTTTCGTATACTTTTAATTTAAAGAATTTTATATATTTTCTTCTGTTTGCATGTAAAATGTCCTTTCTGGGACCCAAGCGATGTCACGGAAGTATGCTGCAGATTCTAGCCCCACTGGGAAGCGACTGGCTAGTTTCATATAAAAATGCTCTTTGGTAATTGTTAGAGGTCAATCTAAAAAATATATTAAATGTAAAAAATCTATTAGAGTTTTTAAAAAAGAAAAAGAAAAAATTAAATAAAAATAAATAAATAAATGGTTTTCACATATATTATCTATCCCGAGAAGCCGGGGGTGGATGCCCTAGTATTAATAAACAAGAGAAGAAGACGTGATTATTTGAAGGAATGCGATTACGATTTCAAATGCTTTATGGGTATTTAAGTGCATAGAATTGGCAGTAGCGTATGGTCTTACTTTGCATTTGCATATTTTCTTTGTTTGTGCCAGTTATTATACTTTTAATGCTCTTTACTGCAATTTAATGCTGCTTATCATATGAAGGTTTCTTTGCAATAAACAGGTGCGTGTAATATAAAGAATATATTTAAAAATAGAAACATAAAGTCTCAAATCATAGGCGTGCGTTATACGCCGAAGCGTGTTGTACGCTGGAACGTGTTATACGCCGGACCGTGTTATACACCGGAGCATGTTATACGCCGGAATATACGGTAAATGTAATTAATTGCATCGCAATCTAAATAGTGGAAACAACTAATACAATAAAGTTTTTTTTTTCTTACCTTTGTGGATAAATTACGTTGATATATCATTTACATTTTGCAAATACGATTTAATTTTTAATACATTTTCTGTATCCAATATGTTGCAGTTAGTTTAGTTACGAGAAATAAGCTTTATTTGTTTAACGAGAGATTAAATTTGCCAGACTGCATAATGGATATTTTGCGTGTCTCGTTATAATTATTTTCAACATTTTTTTTTCTTAATAAAAAAATATGGAAAAATGTTTTATAATAAACATTTTAAAATACCGATTAGTGCATTTTGAAAATTTGGCATTTTCTTTAATTCAAAAAGTTTTTATAACGTGTAGAATTTTCTCATTTCTCAGAATTATTATATTTTTACTTAACATGGTGATTTATCTAAATGTGGACTATTTCAATTTTTGAAACTGTGAAAAATAAACTTTTAAAAAAAAATCTCAAAATAGTTATTGAATTATATACGAATAATGTAATCAGACATTTATAAAATTACTTTAGAAAGCAAATTGGTTTACTGCAATGACAAAGCTTAATTAATCTAGATGCAGTATTTCCAAATCTAAAATAAACACAAAAATATACATCAATCGTCAAATATCTTGAACAAATGCTGGGACGTTATGATATTTAAAAAAAAATATTTTGATTTTGACAAACACAGAACTATACTGGAAAGTAGACTTTGCCTAATTTTGTATAGGTTATGAGAATTATGTTTTAATTATTAATATAATTTAAAAGATTATTTAAAAATTCATTCATAGTTGCTACGAATTATAACAAAATGAACCGTAATTTATTGTGAGACAATATATTTAAATTTTTAATAAATTGATATTTATAAAAAAAATTTCAATCTGCATGTTTTTATATTTTAACATTTCTCCATTAAGGGAAATTCTAAATGTTTTTCCAATTTGTAAATAAATAAATTAATTTATTAATTAAAATAAAGGTTTAAAAAACAAATGTTCTCTTCCATCATTTAGATAATTTTATTTTCATAAAATGAAATCTTATTTAAGAATATATTTTTGAAACAGAAACCAAATTCATTTTATACTATTAGAAAAATATTCATCGCTTTCATCAAACAATTAAAGAAGCATAATTTCCTTAAAGTATCAAAATATTAGTGAAACTTTCCATTAACTCAAGTGACATAAACCTTACTTAATTGCTTTTCTATGTTTCATATTACCGCATTAACTTCATAAATCAATTTTTATAGCCATTGCCTAATTTATATAGGTTATGAGAAATATGTTTTTAACATTAATAATAAATAATCAGAAGCTTACTTAAGAATTCAGTCATAGTAGCTACATATAGTTACAAAACGAGCATTAATTTAATGTGAGACATGTTCATTTTATTTTAATTTTTAATAAATAATTAGATATAAAAACTTTCAGTCTCACATAATTTGTATATTTTATACATATTTTCATTTAGAAAAATTCTAAAAATATTTCCAATTTATAATAATAATAATAATAATAATAATAATTAATTAATAAAAAAAATGGTTAGGTAACACAAATGTTCTCTTTTAACATTTACATTCTTATATTTTTATGAAATGAATCTTTTAAATATTTATATTTTTAAAACAGAAAAGACCAAGTTCAATTTATACTATCAGAAAGAAATTCCTCGCTTTCAACTAACAATTAAAAGAGCATAATCCTCTTAAAGTATCAAAATATTAGTGAAACTTTTCATTAACTCAAGTGACATAAACCTAATAATAATTGCATCACCACGTTTCATCTTACCGCATTAACTTCATAATTCTTCCACTATATGATAGGCAGGAGAAATTTGCAAAGCTGCGTTACAGAAAATGACGCTTTGGCTTACGAAGAAAAAATAGTTTAGTAATAAATTGTTATATTTCATAAGAGTTTCAGTTATAAGCTCAATTTAGAAGCAAACTAAGTTTATGCATAAATAGCCATGAATTTGTAATTTGTTTCGTTTTTATCTATGTTGCACGGTTTTCGTTTTAATTACATCATTTCAAGTCATTCGTGTATATGATGCTGAGGGTTGAAAATGCATCAACGTCTGACAAACATTACCTAATTTATATAGGTTATCAGAAATATGTTTTTAACATTAATAATAATTCAAAAGATTACTTAAAAATTCATTACTAGTCGCTACGTATTATAACAAAATGAACATTAATTTAATGTGAGATATGTCTATTATATTTTATTTTTTTAATAAATAATTAGTTTTAAAAATTCAATGTACTCCAATTTTTATATGTTATAAATTTACGAAATCCTTCCAATTAGCACTAACATGTTTCTGGCGGCTCATGTATTTTTGCCGAAAGCTCTCAGATTCATGCGAAATCATAAATTCTTAAGTATCATTTTTTATTTTACAAATTCATAGTCTTCCGGCTGCAGTTCGGGCTCTCTTGCAATCAATAATGTTAGCTGGCAACAACCCTATCTCATCAAAAAGTCACCTGTAAAAAATCCAGCCAAGTCTCGTAACTCATTTACCGTAAAAAGTACTGAGATCGTATAAAGCCAAGTTTAACTATCTTATTAACTCTGAAATTTTCATTCACAAATCACTCCTAGTCTCTACATCTTTAGTTAATTATTATTTTGTGACTTGGCAATTACGTAGCACGAAAATGTGATGTATATAGTTAGTCTTAATCAAATAATACTATAACATATTAAAGTGTAATAACTTCCCTGTGCGTATATAATTTGTCTTAATTAAATTATCCCATCCCATCCCATAACATAGTAAGGTGTAATAACTTCCCTGTGCTGCGTAATTGCCAAGTCACAAAATAATAATTAACTAAAGATGTAGAGACTAGGAGTGATTTGTGAATGAAAATTTCAGAGTTAATAAGATAGTTAAACTTGGCTTTATACGATCTCAGTACTTTTTACGGTAAATCAGTTACGAGACTTGGCTGGATTTTTTACATGTGACTTTTTGATGAGATTTCACTTCTTTTTGTAAGTAATCCTCCTTTTCTTGATTTTGGGTTCTTTTTGGAGATCATCCACTGATTTTCGCTAAGCCCACACTCTGTCCCTATTATTTACAGGTTTCAAAAATTTGTAGCTTTAGTTTCGTTTGCAAAGTACTGTAGATAAAAACAGATTTCAGGATCCTAGGCAAGCACTAAGTTATGGGAGGGGGAGTGTCAAAAGTACTCTCAATTGCTTCCAGGATAGGTGCTATCCATCTGAGATATTACTCGCAGCCCTAGATACTTGATATTTAACATAAAAGAACATTTTAGTATAAAAAGAAAGCCAAAATTAAAATTTCCGGAAATTTCCAATAAATCAAACTATATTCCTTTTTTCGATGTTTTTTTTTTCGTTTTTTTAGTCTTTTTTATTATTTACGGATTTTTTAATTTTTCCTTACTTTGTGTACTAAACCCTGCCTTTCTGCCAAATGTCAAGCTTCTAGGACTAAAAAATCGAATTATTTTCAAATTTTCGAATTTTTATAAATTTATTGATTTTTCGATTTTAATTCTAAGTTACCTGATTGTCATGCCAATATAGTAATTATTTGATCCGTCTTCTTAGGATCATTTAGGTTCAATTTAGAGATAAATCAAGTGAATCTTAGAGTCACCATGATTTTATTTAGAAAGGACTATCAAGTCATAACCAGCCAGTAATGTCGGGAGGGTAGGGGGAGCTGTGAAATTTTTTGTGGGGCTAACATCATTTAACAATCCATATTTCATATGTGAAGTAAATAGAGTACAACCTGTGAAAGAAAACAAACCTGTCTACAAAGAAATCGCCTATATCGTAGACAGTCTATAGCGGAACTTTTCTATAACGAAATTCGTAAACGAAAGAAAAGAAACCATAATCCGGGGGAAATAACATAAAACAATTAGGGGCGTTGTACTACCTAATAGGACAATTATCTTAAAACTAATGTTTCTAGCAGTACAAAATCGAATTGTTTTCGAATTTTCGATTTCTTAAAGATATTTCGATTTTTCGATTTTATTTTCGATTTTAACGAATATTTTAATTGTTCCTTTTATTGATTAGTAAATACTACCTTTACACCAAGTTTTAAGTTTCTAAGACTACAAGATAAAATTATTTTCAATTTTTGATTTTTGTTCGAATTTTTTTTATAATTTTCTGGATTTTTTAATTTTTTCTTATTTTGTATCCTTTATTACAAATTTCAAGTTTCTAGCTCTACAAAACGAATTATTTTGAAATTTCTGATCTTTTTCGAGTTTTTCATTCTATTTTTACTATGCTATTTACTATGCTATACTATTTTTCTATGCGCTACCCAATTTTCCTTATTAATTTTCGTCCACTTCGCTTGTCTCTCAAACATTACTAAATACAAACTAATATCGGTTTTTTTCTTTAGAGAATTCAGGTATCAATTATTTTTAACTTAAAACTCGGTAGTACGTGCATTATTATTAGATGTAGATTCTGATGTAGATGTAGAATTTATATAGGTTATCAGAAATATGTTTTTAACACGGTTTTAACTCGGTGTTTTAAACTTAACTCAGTAGTACGTGCATTATTATTAGATGTAGATTCTGATGTAGATGTAGAATTTATATAGATTATCAGAAATATGTTTTTAACATTAATAATAATTCAAAAGATTACTTAAAAAATCATTCATAGTTGCTACATATTATAACAAAATGAGCATTTATTTAATGTGAGATATGTCTATTATATTTTATTTTTTAATAAATAATTAGTTATAAAAAATTCAATGTCCACCAATTTTTATATGTTATAATTTTTTTCATTAAGGGAAATTTAATTTTTTTTTTCAATTTATAAAAAATAATAATAACCCATTAATTACTTAATATAAAAATGGTTGAGTAACACAAATTTTGTCTACTGTCATTTAGATAATTGTATTTTCATAAAATGAATCTTATTTAAGATATATAGTTTTTAAACAGAAACCAAATTCATTTTATACTATTAGGAAAATATTCATCGCTTTCAACAAACATTTAAAAGAGTATAATCCTCTTAAAGTATCAAAATATTAGTGAAACTTTCCATTAACTCAAGTGACATAAACCTCGCGTAATTGCCTCTCTATGCTTCATCTTACCACATTAACTTCATAAATCCTCTGCTATATGATAGGCAGGAGCAATTTGCCAAAGCTGCGTTACAGAAAATGACGCTTTGGCTTACGAAGAAAAAAATATTTTAGTAATTAATTGTTATATTTCATGAAAGTTTCAGCTATAAGTTTAATTTATAAGTAAAGTAAGTTTATGCATATATAAACAGCCATGAATTTGTAATTTGTTTAGTTTCTATCGCTGTTGCGCTGTTTTCTTTTTAATTACGTCAGTTCAAGTTATTCATGTATAAGATATTTGGGGCCAAGAATTCATCAATTTATCAAAGTTGAGAAAAGATATTAGATAGAAACAAAAAAAATGGGAAATTTATAATATACAGTACTGCAGCGATTACGCCATGTTGTTTTATGAGAAAATGGTCGTATAGATACGCGAGAGGTACTAATCTACATTGAATTTCATCTACTTTCTGATTATAAATAGCATTTTTAAAAATTGAGCAGTCTACATATTTAAAATTGTACCAACTTTGAATTTACCACTCATTTTTTTCATCATAGGTGAATTTTATGGCACCTCGGAAAAATATATAGCTTATATGCTTTTCCTTTAATCTTCATAGCGTTATAAAAGAATATATGCTAGGTTTTATCCATAAATTTAGAAGAATAAAATTAGGATCTTAAAAAATTACCAGTATTACTCAAATCTGTACTAAAAAAATTAGACAGAAATTTTACATTTAAAATAAACTTGCATTATTGTGAAATAATTTTCTACAATACTTTTAAAATAGTGTTTAAGATTTTCTTTCCTGTGGTTGCATTGATAACATGACATGAACTCCTCAGGCCGTCAAAATGTAAAATGCCTCTAATCTCGAAAACCTGTGATCGGAATGAGCTGTAAAATTACACATTCATATTCTTGACAAATGTGATTCGCTTTAAGGAAAATGATGTAAACCATGATTTGTAATGTTTAGTATATATTTATTAATAATTTAAAAAATTAAAAATATGTTTTTGACTCGAAAATAAATCTGGACTGTATTTCAGTATATAGATTGTATCTCACTAAAAAATTCAATGGTATGGGGTTTTTGGAAGATATCCGTATTTGTGAAAATTTGTCCGGTGGATTTAAAATATGTACCCACAAAATTTGGCCTGTTTTAAAACATTAAAGATTTAAGAAAATGTATATAAACTATACATTTTTCCCGGATGTCTGATTAAAGGAACTTAAATATGATGTTAAAAGTGGGTGTGACCATTTGAAAATTAAAAATTTAATATGTAGTCGTCCACTATTTCAAATATAGCATTCACATTAGGAAAGGAGACAAAATTCTTAGTCGAAAGATACAGTTTGCATGTGTATACTTTAATTTGGTGATAAAATATTTTGTTAGACTTTTTCCAGGACCTTAAATAGAAAATGCATGTTATACTTAGAGAAAATTAATATTGAAATTAACATCTTATAAGAATATTGTTCCAACTAGAAAGGCAACAACATGCATGATTTCGCATTTAAAATGAAACAAAAAACGCAATGCGTTTAAAAAAAAAAAAACCTTTCCATTATTAAAATACATCATAGAAAAATAAACTTTTAAAATAAATCTCAAAACAGTTATTGAATTATATACGAATAATGTAATCATACAATTATAAAATTTCTACAGAAAGCAAATTGATTTACTGCATTCACAAAGCTTAATTAAGCTAGATGCAGTATTTCCAAATCTTAAAAAAAACACAAAAAGATACATCAGGCGTCAAATATCTTGAACAAATGCCGGAACTCTATGATATTAAAAAAAATATTTTCATTTTGATAGACACAGAACTATACTGGAAAGTAGACTTTCCTAATTTTGCATAGGTCATCAGAATTATGTTTTTAATTATATTTATAATTTCAAAGATTATTTAAAAATACAATCGTAGATTTTACAAATTATAACAAAATGAACATTAATTTATTGTGAGACATTATATTTTAAATTTTAATAAATTAATATTTATAAAAAGTTTCAGAGTCTGCCTATTTTTATATTTTGTACATTTCTTTATTAAGGGAAATTCTAGATAAATCATAGAATGTATCCTCATAAATCATGTAGTACAATATTTCAAAATGTAAGAAAACGGTTAGTGCAAAAAAGTAATGTTTATTCATATTCGAGATAAGCTTAGAAAAAGAGGAGATCAGACATAAGTAAATATGACTGCCTCATAAGATTCTTGATTGATGATGTTTTCTAAATATAAAATTATGATTCCAAGGAAAATTGTAAATTTAAAAATAATAATCACATATTTATTTTAAAATAAAACTTTCACGTTTTTTGAGAACGAATAATTCACTTCAAAATGACAAACAATTGCTTCAATAAAAATCCATTTATCTGCATTATGTTTTACAAATTGAGAGTCCTGTTTAGAATTAAGTGTGACATGTTTCGAAAAAGAAGATACATTTTATTTACCTATTTATTATTTTAAAACATGACGTTAGTAATGTTATTTTATATATTTGAATAATTACACACGGATCAATGTATTTCTTTAGGTAAACGTCCATTGCACGACATTCGTATGCTAAAAAAAATTAAATAAATGGATAAAATATTAAACGTGTTGCACATATGTAAAGAAGAAGAATCTGTTATGAAATAAAAAATGCTATAATACAAAAAATCAAACTGTAATGCTAATATAAGAATTAATTACAAATGTTCACATTTTCAAATAAAAGTGTTAAAGTCATGTTTACTTTTCTGCCCGTAATTTTTCATTCCTTCCAATAATCTATAAGACTTAGTTTACGCAGACTAGATATATTACTGATTTACACGATAAACACTCATAAAAATGTGAACGGATTTTCAGTAATATGTATCATCTACAAAGTAAAACTGAGTTTATACTTTGAAAATTATTATTTAAAAAAACCGAAATATTTTCACTGACCTCTAATTTTTAATCAGTGATTAATATGGTAAATTTTTTCTAAAGTTATATATATATATATATATATATATATATATATATATATATATCGATAAAGTATGTTTGCTTTTTTGAGAAAATCGATTTTTTTCAACTATTATAGATTTTTTAAATGTATTCGGTTAGAATATATTTTTAGTGAGAGTGTTTTTTATAACTTTAAAAAACAAATTGCGAATAATTTCAAAGGAATGAGAAAATTATTTGTTATTATTTTTTTTTAATTCAAAAGCATTATTTTTGTTTGTTGCTTTTTTGAGTAAAATCGATTTTTTTTCACTTAACTATTATATATATATATATATATATATATATATATATATATATATATATATATATATATATATATATATATATATATATATATATATATATATATATATATATATATTAAATAGGTTATTCATGTATGATTGGTGGTAAATTTTGTGTATTTCTGTATTTTTTTAAAAAAAAAATTTCTATGTGATGCGGTTTACAACACGAAATGTAACGTTTTTCAAAGAAAAAAAAGATAACATCATACGGTCAAGTCTTCCACTTGTAAACAAATGTTACCAGTTTCAAATACTGACAGCTTTAAGAAACTCATGATCCATGTAAAATCTTGAACGCTATTCTACTTTATCATTGATAAAATATATTTATACAATATTATAGAATATATATAGAAATTGCCTATTAAGAATATTCTTAAATTAATTTGAGAAAAACAAATATTACATACATTTAAGAATATCTTCTTTAATAATATATTAATAAAATTTCATGACGTAGCGAAATACCATTTAGTATAATTTAGATTATAATTGGACTTTTTCTTAATTTTATGAGTTTTAATTTTTGTTTTTATATTTGACTAAATTTTAATGCATATTATAAACTTTAAAATTACAATATAATTACAGTACGATTGCAATATATTAAATGTCCTAGTTCTTAACGTTTCATTCAAAAATGCAAGTAATAACAGAAACTAATTGGTAAATTTTACAATTTTATAATAATATTTCTTTCTAAACAGATATTTTATCTATTTTTTATGTTCTGAAATTCCATAATTTAGGAAAAATACAAAAATACAATAAAAGAATCTTCATCTGTTAGAACTCAGATTTAATTTTTTTTTAATATAGTTAGAAAAATTATTTAGAAATTTAACTTACAAAATCACTGAAGCGTTAGATTTGTCAACAGAGATTCCGAAATGTAGAATGTCAAAATACATATGAAAAAATAATCTCTCTCTATGCATATATTTATTTTAACAGCGAAACATATTTACATAAAATTCTTTTATAAAACGTAATATTTTGAAAATTAAATAATTAATAAATGTAAAACTATCCATTGTGAAATGTTATTAAATATCAATTTAATTATCCTGTAATTCATGTTTTTTTATTTCGAAAATTATTATATAAGAAAATAAAAATACCGAAATTGAAATTTTAATGAGAACAATTTATATTCATTTTGTCAGATTTATTAAGATTAAATTTATTTTCTGGTAGTTTTGAACTAAATTTCAGGAATTGTTTTCGATTTTTGTGTTTAAAATTGAAAAATGATTTTAAGATGGATGAATTAAATAGAAGAATATGAGTGGGAATTTCACGGTAAATCTGATACAATATATAATTACATATAAGAAACTATATCACATATTCTAAAACAATTTAATTTATGAATGTGATTTTTAAATACTTAGTAACAAAGTGTAACAGTAGTAGAAGAAAAACAATGGTGTTTAATATTTACATGACCTGCGCAAAAAAAGTAACTGAACTCAGAGATATATCATTTAACAATTAAACCAGTTTATTCTCAGATAACTTTGAAATTTTTTATTCGATAAATTTTGTAAAGGATTTAAAAAATAAAAATTACAAAGACTTCAATACTTAAACATATAAGATACATCTAAGATATAATATGTGAGGAATCATCCAAAATAAAGATTAAAATTTTTTCCTTGAACATGAACTTGAAATCAGGGATTTAATTAGAGAACTTTTTTGAAATAATAACATAAAATAATGCGGCACGCGTAAACTATTAACAACAATCAAAATAACGTTACAGCACTTTAATAAGTTCATACAATGAAATGAAATTAAATGAGTACAATAAATTAGAAAATACTTAACACACATAAAAATTTATTTTAAACAATAAAGGAAACCCACATCATTTTCTATAGAGAAAAGTTGTGTTCCATATAAATAATGAATATACAGGGTGAGAAGAAATAAACGTTCCAATTTGAAAATTTAATAATTTCATTAACAATAATATATATGAAAATGAAACAAGTGACATTTATATCTGGTGCCTCTGAAATTTTATATGCTGTAATTTTAAAAACAGGTCGAATTTTCTTCAATCGATGGCGCTGCAGCCTCTGATACATGAAAAATGCTCAAATTTATTTCAAAATCTAAGCCGTTTTTCGGGTTTCAATCGTTACATAGACTAAAGAATAAAACTTGAGAGATTTTTAATATAACTAGCCGATCCTCTAGTGTCTACTCTTTTAAATACTATATGCATTTTAGAATACACGAATTTCAGCATTATATGTATAAATCATATATAAAATATATGTATATATCATATATAAAAACTTCTCCACTTAGGACTGGATACTTCGAAATTAAAAATATATACGCATCATAAGATATGGACACCATATCAAAATATGAAAAACAGAGGTATTTTTTCAGCATCGTGCATATCAAAACCTTTGCATGTGCACAATAGTGGCTGGATACTCTTTAAAATTAAAAAAGTGTATACATATTATATTGAAAATATCTACTCTACACCATTCACTATTAGGAAAATATTTTTATCTGTTTTTTAAATTTTCTGCATCGAAAACGTCTTTATATACACAATTGTAAATTTCAGAGCTTAGAGATATTATTATTAATTTCAATTGTCAAATTGTTCGTCACTGTTAGTATGGTTCATCCGTTAAGCTTTTGAGGTGTCACCGTTAAAAAATCAATGTTACTGAAAAGTTGCTGCACTGAATCTTGTATATCTGGATAGCAAAATTGAAGGCAACTTAATAGTTTCCCCACTTTGAGCAACCTGTAGCAGCCAACTTTCTAACTATCTCTCTGTTTGAAGGGCACGCATATTTTCTGTAAGTTGCATAATGTAAAAATCTTTTCTTCTTTATGCAACTTGAAACTGTTAGTGATCTTGAGCCTCTAAAAATGACAGGTACGACTGACTTGAAGGAAATCTCCACCCAATAAAAGTATTTGATACTTCTCTATTATCCCGTCGACCACTTTTTATAACAAAAAGCTATCGCCAAACTGTAAGATTAAACGCCAAAAATGCGGTCCCATTTACTTGATGTCAGAAGCATAATACGTATTTGTTATGTCATCAAGTGGTTTTAATTCGACATTTGCGGGTATTTTTCATTATGTTTTAATTATTTATTAGTTATTTCATTAATTAAAATAACAATTGTGTCCTTAAATTCTTATATTTCATTTATGTGTTTATTTTGATATTCCAATGGCAACGTTCTCCCGTTTATTTGGCCCTACAGTTTGGCGATAGTTTTTTTGTTATGAAAAGTGGTCGACGGGATAATACAGAAGTACCGATTATTTTATTTATTTATTATTATTTATTATTATTATTTATTTGTTATCACTCAATCTATATTATAAATGACAAATATGTGCATCCGTAACATTGACGTCATAACGTTGCGGACAACAATGAGGTTAAACTGCATAAGGGACAACAATGGAGTCAATATTTTAATTAATTACAAAATGGTGCGTTTCTTGGTTTGAATTCGCACTTTATTTCCTTTCCTTTTTAGAAAGTAGCTAGTTTTTTAATATACATAAGAAAAATTACCGGCCAATTTTTACAAAAAATTGTATTTTCGAATGCAAAAAAAATTTACATATGTGTGGTGACTTTTAAATCGATACCTCAAATGCTTTTCTTAATATGTGCAAATTAGTGAAAACAAACGTCTCCGTTGCCATCGTCAAATGATAATTAATCGCGATTTCTGTGCTATGTACGATAGCGTAATATATATATAGACTAGCCGCCACTGGCGACCAGTTTGGTCTCCCTTAAATGTATGTTAAGCACTGTAACACGTTACTTTTATTCATAATTTATTTTTTTCCGTATCCTTCGCCAAACCGGAAGATTCTAATAGACAAATCAAAAACTTTTTCGATCATGGTAGCATTTCGCATATTTTTTGTTGTTATGTATTTCATCTTTCTTGACAAAAACCGCTTAACCAACTTAAGCATTTATGCTTCATATCTGTTTGCTTATCAGTTGCAATATCCTTACTAATGAGGGGATTCTTAAACATATTAAGTAGTTTTCCGTAATTGGATCCATTGCCAAATGGCGTATTTTAGTTAATACGATTTGGTGCAATGAAGTCTATTTTGTGAAAGTCTTTAATGATATCCACCATTTACACTGAACCATATTGTTGCCAATATTTTTTTGTTTGTTTGTTTGTTTCTTGCTAACTTTGGCTGTAGACTTGATTACGGGAGAATCAAGAAGAAAATCTATCATTATTCTCATTTAAAACGTCTTGAATAATGTGACATAATCTGAGTGCATATTATAACACGTAATTTTCGAGTTTGGTTTGGTGAAACATTGAACTTTTGGAAGCCAGTTTTGATAATCACGTAAATATGTCACACCAACATTACCACCTATAATTCTAATTACAGTAACCCGTTTTTTCTCTCTATATTGCAACTCTATAGTTAATATAGTGCCCCGGTGCGTCTACGACAGCTGTTCCATCAGAACATTTGATTTCAAAATAAAAGTATCGTTTCTAATTTGCACCCGCAAAAAATAAAAGCTGGTATTGGCGATTTTAAAAGTTATATTGGCGAGATTTGCGCCCAAATAACACAAAAGTACTTAATGATGTTATGTATTTTGTAAATGTATATTAAATTACTGTTTTGAAAGCGATTGGTCATTAATAATGGTAAATATGATTGGTGATTAACAATCATTTTCGGTGGTCTCTCTTCCTTTCACGTATAATACATAAATACCAAATTAACTGACAATTTGTTTCGAAATTTGATTCATTAAATATCATTCCATGAGTTGTATTTGTTTACATTCAGCTTACATCAGAAAAGATAAAGAATGAAGTTGAGTTGTATAGCACATAATTATGGTAAACTTTGATTGTGTCACTGGTACGAATTATTTTTTTGATACAAGGCAGCGCTCCAAAAATCTTTCATGGAAAACTAACTTTACGAACGATTATCTCCATGGTTTAATGGTTTAATATTTTAAACTTTCACGACGAATGAATCTTTGTTTTTTTGTTTACTTTCATGGATAGAGAATTTGAACTGCGAAGCTAATTTCAACTGAAGTTATTGGAGAATATATACATAATTGAACGTAAGTCATCTCTCAAATATTAATTTATTTTGAACGATCTTTCTAAAAATGTCACATTTATGAAGTTTTATTCGAAAAAATAATTTTTAATAAAAATGGCCGCCTGGCATATAAAAAAGTGAAACGGACATTCCGGAACTGTTGATGACAGTCACATGACTTACGGTTTTATTATAGAGATTTTACATGTTAGTATGAGCCTTCTTACAATTTGACACAGTGCAGTGCCCTCTATTTAAAAAAATTTTGAACTGTTTTTAAAATTACAGAATATGCAATTTAAGAGCTGCCCTATATTAATGTCACTTTTTTTCATCTTCATATTTATTATAGTTAAAAAATTATTGAATTTTAAAATTGAGGCGCTTATTACTTTTTACTATGCAAATTTCATAATGTTTCAATCCGCGTAACATCATTAAAATATTTCTGATGAAATTGATATTTCTTTTATAATGTATAATAAACATATGGAATATATTTTCATAAATACGGACATATTGTTAGAAAACGAACGATATTTTACGCATATAATAATTTATTATTAATAATTCAATGAACATGTCTATGCGTCTTAAAAGTAAAGTAACATGTAAATAGATTACTCTAAAATAAATATATAATTTATTCATAGTTTAAATTGGTAACTCACACTTTTAACACATTTAGCATAATTTGATCTACATAAAGAATGATTTTTAACTTATTTCTGTATGGAAAAGTGATTTGTCGTATAAGCAATAAAATTACATTTCTTTAAAAGTTACTCTACAACAATAAAAAAATTTAGACACAATATGTAATCTAATTGATAATTAAATTACAGATGTAATATCTTAAAGTTTAATTTAAAATAGCAAAACATAAATGTAAATAAAGTTAATACGGTTTGCAAATTTATTTAGAATTTAGAATTTTCTCAACTTCTTGTAGAATTTTTATTCTAACTTATTTGGCTATGTATGTTTGTTTGAAAACACTGCTAAATAGTTTAATAAGTTCTATTTTTATAACTTATTCAGATAAAGAAAAATTACTAATTTTAAATTATTGTCTTACAATATACATTTAAATAAAGTATGGACATTTAAAGAAATTTTAATCTGAGCTAATATACGAAAAATGCATAATATAAATTTAATTATATTAAAAATACCTGATTTTATCTATTGTTTTAGATTTTTTTTTTTTAAATTTAGGATTGCGAGTTATACAATGAAGAGTAGAATATACCACGGAATAAACTACTGAAGAATGCTAATGTTTCATAACATTTAACTGTGTAATGTTAGATTTTTTTTAATACTTCAGCTGTTCAATTTTTACGTAATATCACAAGTTTAATAAAACAAGTTAAACAAAATTAGTGCTTATTAACTCTTTATAGACTCTTTATATATATTATTTACAAACATTAAAATAGTTGAAATATTTCATATTATTTCAGTACATTTCTGTGCATTATTCTCCGGAAACATAATATTTTTCATGTTGCTTGTAATACAGACATGGGAAGTTTTAGTTTTATTTCATCATAATTGTGTTTTTTAGTAATCTACAACAAGCTGTCTTTAATAATAACATAAAATAATTGAGCGTAAAAAAGGCCATTCGTAGTCATTATATTTATTTACTGAGTTAAAGGAAATTCTCTCTTTTCTTACTGTACAAACTACAAAAGTTAAATTTAGAGAATAAAAATCATGGTCTCGACTATAAAAACAGTGTCATAATATTTTCTTCAAAATATAGACTCTGAAATCAGAGAATATTATTATTATTAAAAAATATGAAAATTATTATTATTCTAAGTGGTTTTGCTGGAATTTGAAAAGTATGTAATTATGTAAATAACCTGTAAAAATATACAAATGTTGCTTAGTCTAGGAAAATATAATAAAACCGCGTGCTAAAATATGCAATAACCTCTTTCGACTTGCCCATGACTCCGAAAAGCGTTCTTATCTTTTGAAACATCACAAAATAAGATATTTTCGAATTTTAAAGAAATGTTTACAAAAAGAAAGTTTCATTTTTCTGACGCGAATATTCGGAAACGTTTTCGTGTACTTTTTATAGTGTAATAATCTCAAACAGAAACATCATTTTTAGGATGCTAGCAATTCTCAGTTAAACATTTTCGGCTGCGTAACAGAATTTATACATGCATTAATTTTAATGTTAATGTTAATAGTAGTTAATTTATTATGTTTGTATAAAAATATATTTGTTTAACATTAAAATGTTTATTTCAGAATGAAAAACATCGGTAAAACCTATATTTCAGGTTGTAAAAACTAATTAATATACTGTAAAAACTCTAATCATATCTAACTAACTCTAATCATATCTAATCAAAAATCTATCATCACTGATAATCATATTAATGCTTTAAAACTAAACAACAATTTTGCAGTTGGTAAAAATCCTGAAATTCCAAAAATAATTGCTCCAATTGAAAGAGCATTTAGGTTTATTGCCTTGTTTTCTATGCAAAAAAATCCATTGGACATCTTATTAAAAATAATGTTGATTTTAATGCAAAGCTTGATCGGACTAATTTGAATAATTCAGAGAAAAATTGCCTGAAAACTCTTAAAGCGAATCCAGATATCGTTATAACTAAAGCAGACATAGGAGGTCAAATTGTGGTACTAAATAAAACTTATTACGTTCAAAATGTCTTGAAATTAATTAATGAAGGGCCTTACATCAATATTAAGAAATATCCATCTACCTCTGAATTTAATAACATAAAATCTGCGGTGAACTCATCCCCCATTATTGCTGATTTCAGCTAATATACTCTTATTCCTTCTGTGGCGAACTGTGCTCATTTATATTCTTTACCTAAGGTTCAAAAACCTAATATTCCATTTCGCCCTATTGTTTCCAATATCGTTACTGCGTCATATAAGCTATGTAAATGTTTGGTTTCCAGGTCCCCCCCTCCTCAGGGTTAACAATATTTATACGTCTAAAAACTCGGTTCAATTTGCAAATAGAATTCTTACCTTCAATCCAACAGGTTAGACTATGGTTTCGTTTGATGTTAAGTCTATTTTTACAAATGTTCCAGTACAAGGTGCTTTAGGTTGTTTAAGAAATAGATTGAATGAGTTTCACTTTTTTCAATATGAAATTGATAACCTGATTGCTTTAACCAGCATTTGTTTGTCACAAAATACTTTTGTGTTTCAGGGTAAGACTTATAAAATGTCGAACGTTTAGCTATGGGTAACCCTTTAAGCCCAGTTTTAAGTGATATATAAATGCATTATTTTGAAGTTATTTAAATTCATACAATTCCCATTTTATACACGTTGCGTAGATGATTCCTTTGCTTTACTTGATTTATCTAAATACAATATTAACGCTATACTTGATATATTTAATTCAATTTATCCATGTGTCCAGTTTACGTTTGAAGTTGAAATTCAACAACATGTAGATTTTCTAGATGTCCTAGCAATTCGTAATGATTGTGAATTTTTGACAATAGTTTACCGTAAACATTTTGCAATAAGTTTGCCCCCTCATTACAGATACAATGATCCCCCACATCAAAAGTTAGCAGCTTTGTTAGCTTACACTTGTTTTCCGTGCACGTAAAATTGGTTCAAATTCTGAGTTGTTTAATAATGAAATTAACAATATTAAAGCAGTCGCCACCGATCGTGGATTTAGTTTGAGTACAATTAACCGTATTTTATCTAAACCTCCGACAATCACTGATTCTGTTCCAGAAAATAAATAATTTAAAAATGTTATTGTCTTACCTTATTTTCATAAAATCAGTATACAAATTTCTCGTATTATAATAGGTTTAGTTTCAAAGTTCTTTTCTCTCCAACCAATGAAGTTTCTTTCCCCAATCTTAAAGATCCAATTGACGAACATAATACCTGGGGCATTTATAGATTTTTTTGTTAATGCGGCCTCTCTTGCATTGAAAAGACGAAGCGTGCTCTTAGAATTAGGCTGAAAGAACACCAAATTTATGTTAGAAAGCAGGAAGAGAAGGGGAGAAATCTACAATTGCTAAACATTGTTGGAATTCCAACCACCAGTTTAGTTATTCAGAGGCTAAAATTATCCAAAAATGTAATCAGTTATGGATCTTGACTTTTACGAAGCTTACTTTATTCACAAACATATTTCTTCATTAGTGAATGATATGACCAGCACCCCTTTTCTCTCGAACGTGTGGTGGGATCCTGCGCAGTGACTCCTTTTTTCAGTTATTTCTGGTTAATTAAGTTATTTCTTTGGGATATATAAACTCTTGCTTTAGCATTTTCTTTCAAGCCAGTACTCGGGGATTAACCAAGGGGTTCTTTGAACCCATTTTAATCCTTTTTTTTCTGCACTGAGGAAGAGGATTCAGGAATCCTTGAAACAGCCGTATGCAATTTTTGTGCCGATTTTTCATATTTGTGCGTTATAACGTTGTTATTGGTTTTAGTTTATGAATTACAATTCTCCACAAACCATTTGATCTATACTTACTGTAAATACTATTCCGAGACGTTTCCGAAAATCCGTGGCAGCAAAAGAAATTTATTTATTCGAGCATTTATATATTTATTTAAATATCGAATCAAATGCTAATTTCAGATTTATCTAAAGATAAAGAATGCTTTTCGGAATCACGGGTAACAAGGATGAGGTTATTGTACATTTTTGTTTTACTCATCATTTATTTTCATTTAAAAATAAAAAAACATACAAATTTGTGCACAAAACAGCACCTGTAATTTAGTACACATTGATAAGTGTGTTCATTCAAAAAATGCACGGCAGTTTGTGAACCTACCCGAAGGCACCATTTAAAGGTCAACCGAAGGCATCATTTAAAATGCCTTCACGGCAAACGGCCGTGATGGCATTTTAAATGGTGTAAATCTGAATGTCCGTCTGATTTAGACGCCACTACCTTATAGTTGCATTCCATCCAAGGAGCTTTAGTTAAAGCTCCTTGGTTCCATTATGCCACGCAATCAGAACATGGGTTGATAATTTTGATTAGACGGATTCAGCTCTAAAAAATAAACTACCAGAATGCCAACGATTACCACGGAGGTATTGCAAAGTGCCTTCCGAAGTCTCAGCATTTGATTCCTGGAATGCATATGTGCGAACGGTCGTCATCTTATTTACATTGTTTTTAGAAATTGATATTTTGTTTGTGTTAGGACGTTTAATGGCATGTAACTTACTTTTTGTTTTGAACAATAAAATTTTTAAATTCATTTTTTTAAACTTTTGTAAGAGTTACTTTCCTGTTTCCCTGTGCCACGCTGTATAACAAATTTGAAGACAACACACGTATTTTCAGTGATGTAGTTGTACTGAAAACTCATTGTGTTGTCTTGCAGAGCATCACGGGAGATTGAAAAGAATCGGATGTTTTCAGTTATTAAAAGATGATAAAGTTTTAATTTCTCAATATGTCAACTCATTGTATACAGCGTGTAAAAAAAACATTTCGAAATAGAAAAATTCAGTATTTTTTTTCATATAAGATGTATTAAATTTATTATATGTATTTAAATTTTATTAAACAAAGAACCACTTATCCAGTGGTAACTTTGATACAAAAGAATTTGAGACAATCACAATAACTGCAGCGATGAAAAGATACGTTTATTATCCTCAAACATCTATAGGACTGAGAAAAGATCTCTTTTGTTCAAAACTTGTTTTTAGTATGTTCCCAAAACTATTTCTTCTTATTGAAGAGGTTTGCTTTTATGCATGCCAATTTCAGTTTCTCAATGGTTTCGCCATTTCACTCGCAGTTTTTCCACTTTTATCAAACATTTCAATAATAGCTAAGTAATGCTCCTTATTCGTATTTCACATTAGGAAAGGATACGATCTCTTTGTTAAGAGTTATCTCTACTTTTCTGAATTGTTCAATTGTCTCTTCATCTCATGTATATTCTGTTAACACTCTCATTATTAAATTTTCTCATTAATATTTTTTTAATTAAATGTAATAATAATAATAATAATAATAAACATGCTTTCATTAACATTCACAAAAAAGTCAACTTATATTATAAAACACAAATGTGTGCGTTACTCAATGCTGACGTCATAATAATGCGGGCAACGATGTAATTAAAATGTATGAATATTGCAACAATGGAGATATTTTTTTCAATTAATATTAAACAAAAGTAACGGTTTTTCTATCGAGAAAATGAAAGTTTTGGGACAACGTTAACCTTCCTTAGGGATCAAATTTAACAAACTTAATGTACAATTCATGTACGGCAGGAATACATATAGATTCTAAATTTCAAAGCTCTATGTCAAGAGGAAGTGGGTGGAAAGTGAGATTTGACTGTCACACACATAAATGTATGTTAAAATAAAGCATGTAAAAAGAATATTACTGCCAGAACAAATTCACGAATATTTTCGCGATCTTATGTTGCCCCTATTTTGCTTAAAATGTGACATTCAATTTACTTTCAGTCATATAATGCTATTATAATAGTAAATACAGATTTGACATTCAGTCTTTATACAATCATTAGTTTCTACACATAAAATAATTTGCACTTACTGTCTAAATTAAACTAAGAAAAAAGTTTTCCAGCAGAAAATCATTTTTTTTAATAAATTTGAACAACGACCAAGCAGTACAGATACATTTAACAAACAAGAAATATAAATAATGCGTCCATCACAGATTATGAAACACTTGCCAATGGATTCAGAATACTGCAACAAAACATCGCTGTTTAATAAGGTGAAAAATGAAATCTAAAAAGATTATTTTGAAAAATGCACAACACATTTTAAATCACATTTTCAGTGATTACCATACACAGACAGAAATGTATTAAAATTATTTTGTGAAGCCTTATATGATGTATAGATCTGTATATATACCGCGTATTATGATTAAAAAATTCAGTTAAGAACCGCATAACACAGTTAAAAATTCTCTTTGAGGAATTTATTTAATAAACGGATATGTACAAGAATTCGTCTGAGCAGCTATGTATATCATCGGTAGAATTTATACCCACGAATGTCATGCAAGCAAAATAGTTAAATTTAAATACACATACCACAACTAAAAACACACTTCCTGCAAATAATGCTTATAGACAGTACTGAAACCGAATTTATTTGTGTATGCCAGTAAATGAACAATAAAATGTCATGCACCCATATTCTACAATAGGCTTCTTATTCAACACCTCATTTCTATATTTCAGTTTCAATATATTTGAAATAGAATAACCTTATTTAAATACATTGCAAACGATTTTTCCCTATAGAACATAATGTAACAGAACTTTTTGAGTGTCCTTATAAACGAACTGTAAACGCTACACACTTCATTTTCAAAACCAAACATGCCATAGGAATTCGCAAAAACATACATAAGTTACATGGCAATCCAAGAATATTTACACGAGATAGAGTTCGGAAAGTGAGACAGATAAACAGACAGACGGATGGCCAGACAAACTGAATTCATAAACGCTTTTCAACTATGTTGAAAAATGTTAAAATATTTTTTAATTAAAATGCATAAGTCACACAAATATATTTTGGTTTTTCGCACATGTTTTTCAAACATGAACTTGTTTTGAAATATGTATTAGGAGAACTGCTATGTAGTACAGCATTTTTTTAAAAAGGTGTGCTAAATAATAACTATTTAACTTTCGCATAAATTTATAAAAATCAAGTGAATGCATCATTCAGTATAAGTACTGTTAACATTTAAAGTAAAATAGAAACACTACTTACCAATGAAGCATGAAAATGTTATGAAAGGGATCCAAATAGATTTTAAAGTTAGTAAATATAGAATTTACATATGATGTTGAAAACGACTATTATGTAGATTTAAAAAAATAAATTTGCAACTAAAAATCTGTTAGCCAATTAAGTTATTAACACACTGCTCAAAAAAATTAGGGGAGCAAGCAAAGAAGTGAAGAGAACAGAGCGAGACAGCCATGCATGAGTATAAAATGGAGAGTATACGTATATCAATGCGCAATACAGAAAAAAGAGGCCAAAAAATTCTAAGGAAGCTTTAATCCTTTGAAACGATGGAAAGAACATGAAAATATGGTTTAGGGCAAAAATTTGGTTACATGTAAATGGTAAAAAATTTATTGTTTAGAAATGATGTAAAAAGTTTAATATAGCGTGTGGTCCCCTCGAACAGCTAAAAGAGCTTCACACCTGCTTTCCATTGATGGGATGAGGTTATCGACAATACTTTGGAGACTACTGTTTCACTTTTAAAGAATTGTAATCTCCAAGTGCCGGACAGTAAAAGAAAACAATGATCTCCCTGAAATAAATCGTCCTAGTGTATCCCAAACATGTGCGATCGGATTCAGATCAGGAGAGCATGCTGACCATTCCATACGCTGTATTGTTTCAGATTCAAGCATGTTCCATTCAAGCATGTTCTCTCATGTTCAGACGAGCTGTATACGGTCTGGCATTATCATGCATGAAAACAAAGGAATCACAATGGCCCGAAGCGTATGGTACGACATGAGGTCTCAGTATCCCGTCTGCATAACTTTAGGCAGTGAAAGTGACATTTAAAATGATATGCATGTCAGTATGTTCACTTATGATCATTCCAACCCATACCATCAACCCACCTCGTCTATAATGTGATCTTTCAAGAACGAATGTAGGGTATTTCGAGTGCCCCATATCCTCCATACCAAAACACATCGGTGCAACACTATAGACGGAATCGGGACTCATCTGCAAACAGCATTTGACTCCAATCACGTTGATTCCAATCTCGATGTCCAGCAGCTGAACTTCTTTAGGCCGCATGGTGACTTTAGGTCAACGGAGTAGAGACCATTGGTCTACGTGCACAGAGACCACCCTCATGAAGTCTATTTCGGACTGTTTGATTGAACACCCTTCGTCCTGTTGTCAAAAGCAACTATCTTTGCAGCTGAGTAACATTGCCTGTTCTGTCTCGACGAGCTGTTAAGAGGATATATCGGTCATTGGTTGCTGTGGTAGCATGTAGCCGTCCTTACCCTGGTCGACGTCTGCTTCTTGAAATTGATTTCACAGCCTTGCAATGAAATTTCTGGCGTTTCCACCAGCGTCCGTTACACTTCGTTGTGTTTGCCCGGATTCAAGTCTCCTGCTAATACGCCAAGCCAGGGATTCATGTAAATCACGTTGTTGTGACATTTTCAAGTATCCTCATCTCAAATCAGAAGCTCAGCAATTGAATTTCACAACAAAAACAGTGAAACAGACATTTCTGCGATATCCTGATTTCTGCACTTATCTCCTTTTTCTGTTTTTTGACGTTATAAAATTTGATTTGCATATGGAATTTTATTTTTCTGTTTTCTGCTATATATTAAATTATGGATGTTTTAATTTATGTTACTTATTGGTGTAAATATTTGCGTAATTTCGTTAAAACCATGTGCTCCCTTATTGTTTTGAGCAGTGTATAAAGGTCTAAACATAATCTTATATCATTCATATATGCATTCGAAATCGGTGAATACGAGAAGCAAGGGAACTATAAATGACTTTGTATTAACTGTTACCCGTAATACCCGTGAAGATAAAAACACACACACATGAATATATATTAACCTTAATTATAATAATACTAATTTACCTCATGTTAACGGCTCTAATTATCTGAATGCTAAAATTAACTTACTATCATAAAGTTAACAAAGTGATTCTTCTTACCTTTGTGAGCGTCATTCTCTTTAGATGAGTCTTTTCTTTAGACAAAATCACAGCACTGAAGTTAAAGCCTTTAAAGAACTAGTAATTCCAAAATACATGAACGACGTATAGTAATGCAACAGATCACTTACATTTTCCCCTGAAAAACTCAGTTAACATTTCAGTAATTGCAGCAGGTTTCAATTTCTTGGTTTGCTTAATATTTTTCATTTCAGTGAAATCAGAGGCATGAAAAAAGACTGGTTAATATGGCCCAATGTCCGGATTAAAATAAAGAAACATAAAAAAGGTTCTCTTACATGCTCCTCAGTTTCGATAAATCATTTTAAAAACTTAAAAAGGGGTGGTATTTAAAACTTCCTTAATGATTCCATTTTCTTTTCATTTATTCTACACCTCATGACATAACCTTTTCTTGGGTGTGTGTGGGAAGGGGTGCTTTTTGAGGGTTGTAATTCTGTGTGTTAAAACAGATAAATTGCTATATTTTGACTGACCGTTGTAATTTATAAATATTATCGCTGAGAGGGAATATTGCTTAATAAGTAATTGATTTCTTTCGTAATTTTTGTCGCCGAAAATCACATTTAATTGAACATATATTTTACGTGTATTAGCCGTGAACCTGCTTTCGTATCTCGTAAAAAGCATTCAAATCTAAATATAGTTGAAATGATAAACAATTTTTATAGTGAAAATTTGTCATTTTAACGGTGTCCTTACTTTAGCTATAGCGCCTAGAACACATAGTGTGGAAACGGTTATCCCAGTAATGCTTTAAAAAGTGCTAAAAAATTGTAGCCGATAAATGTAAAACAAATCTGTACGATCATTAGGCGATCGCAGCGATATCTGCTAGTACTTTTCAATGGAAACAAAAATTTAGTAAATTATCATTTAGTAAATATCGTCTTTTAGCCATGATCACACTATCTTTCATAATTTTAAAACTTATGTAAATCACTATCTAAGTCAGGGGAAACAGAATATAATTTAAGCATTTTAAATACTTACCACTAGCCGAAACGTTTTCTTAGTTTGATTCTTATACAATGTTTACGTTGAAAAGTGCTAGCAGATGTCGCTGTGATCGACCGCTTATCGCACAGCATCGTTATACATTTATCGGATTCAATTTTTTAGTACTATTTTGTAGCCGGTTTCCACATTATTTATTCTACGCACTGTACTTTACAATATCGTAAATAAAACCTGTTACAGATTATCATACCTTTAGTATAATACATTTTTGAAAATTAATAAACTAGTAACCATGTCTCTCTTAAACTTGAGTAAAAAAAAGAATGTTACGCAGGACTATTTTATTTTGTACAATTACTTTGATGTCTTGCAAAAAAATATTTTCATCCATAATTGGGAAAACAGGGAATCGATAATAAAACACAAATGTAGTTACGTGGTTGTTATATTTTTTTCCAAACATTTTATTATAAAAGGCAAGTTCTAATATTTGCTTTTCAATAAAATATATCATTTCTGTAGCTGTGAACACAAATGTAATTAAAACATATATCCATCTCAGAAATTGTAATGCTTATTAGACCGTATTGTTGAAGTTTGTTTGTTCATTAATATTTATGAAAAAAGCTGTACCTATATGAAAAATGTTAGTCATTATTTTTTATAATTTTCTTTTATTTGTAGACAGCAATTGCTGAACAAATAAAAGAGACTTTTATTAATAAATCAAATATATTGATAGTTATTTTTACGAAAAATGTAGGCCAATTGTTTGTTTTTTTATAACGGTTTCTTATAGTCTCAAAAATATACGTACGAAGTGAATTTTATGGAGAAAAGATATTTCTGTCTTAAGAAAACGTTAGAACAAGAGAGCACACGAAGCATAAAACGAGTTTGTGACTCACCATTGATAGACAACGTGCAACTGGTCAAAAAACTTATCTACAAAGATTTATCTGTTGAGAATTTCCTAAAAAGATGACTCGGAAACAAACACACAAAACATTAACGAAAGTTTAAATTCATTGATTTGGACATATGCTACAAAACAAATTCCTTACGGCGATACTATGATCAAAATATCTACTTTATTGCTACGTGTATATTTAACGGCGTATGTTTAATTATACTACGTACTATGAATAAAATGGGTATTCAGATAGGTTATGCATTAAATAAATATATATATATCATTTTTATTAAATACTAAATAAATACATCCTTTCAAAATTCTGATTTAGGAGCTAGTGAAATATAAATACCGTCACTTGACAAACTTATACAAAAACCTCTCAATTTTCGGGATTAAAATAAACGGCTTAACAAATTGAGAGATTATTCACTAAACAATTTCACATTTAATCACTTTGTCAAATCTTTTAACTACCCTCTTTCAGAATTAATTAGTTGAGAATGTACGTTTTTGTAAAAATTAATTCTTTGGACATGGGGACAACAATGCCTAAGAGGTTGTACTTTTTTCTCCACTCGTTTCTTTTTTTTATTACACCAGAAAAGATAAGCTGTAATTATTTTTAAATGTCATCAACAAACGATTTTTTTGGTACTGTAGAAAAAATAGATTCATGAAGCTTGAATATTTTTTAATCGAATATTCTTATAAAATGCAATTTAATCAATATTTCTTTTCACCATCTATTCAAATCTCTCTCTCTCTCTCTCTCTTTTTTTCATGACAAAATGGCGTTAATACAAGTAATATAATAATGATTCTTATTTCCTTATCCTCCCTTAATCCACAACATTATTTAGTTCTCATTCAATTTCATTAAAATTTACAAAGAAAAAATTCGAAAACTATTTTATATTTCGAAATTTCAAGTGTTTTAGTGAAATTTTTGGATATATATATATATATATAGGTATATATTTACAAATAACTGCTGTACTTTTTAAACCGTAATTCCTCCTACTCTGGGAGGAGCAGATGTGAAATTTTAGTTGCCATTTAATTTCATTAAAATTTACAAAGAAAAATCTCGAAAACTATTTTATATTTCGAAATGTCACGTGTTTTAGTGAAATCCTTGGATATTTACGAATAACTGCTGTACTTTTTAAACCGTAATTCTCCTACTCTGGTGAGGAGCAGATGTGAAATTCAAGCACGAAGTCAGATTTTAATATACTAGATTAACTTAACAAAGTTTTCTCTGGAAAAGTCATATTTATTTCTTAATCCGATCATCAATCTTCCGTATAGCACGCATAGTGGCGATGACGTCAATTTATGTCAAGGTGGTCACGTCGCATCTGTGACAAATATCCATCAGTGACGTCACAGTGGAAATAAAATGTGAACTTCTCTAAAAACTTAAATATAATTGACTAAAATGCTGGAAGGCATGTTATTCATTGTGAAATTTATTTTTCTTACATATATTTTTTAATATTTTGACGTCACAGTGACGTCATTACAAGTCACATACGTTACAGGAAGACTGTAACCAAAACTCCACCTTATTGTGAAGTGACATTGTGACAAAAAAAACCCATGATATTGTGAGGTCTCATTGTTATTAAAATTTAAATTTTTAAAATCTTTGAAATTGAGAAGTAAAAGGGTCACAATATTGTGAGCCATCCGTACAGCACTGTCTTTTTTAATTTATCGAATTACATGAAGAGTAACTTTAAATAGATAATTTTGAGTCAATTCTGTAAACATAATGCATTCTAATTGATTTTTTATGTTAAAGAAATTACATGTTTCTTCTCAAGAGATGAATTTTTGTTACACTAATAAAATAAGAATTATATAGTAACACATATAGAACGTAAGTCTTTCTATAATATAATTATAAATTTATTTTGAATATAGTTTTCTATTTAAGCATTTATTATAAAACCCAAAAAATAGTATTTTTTGTTTCATATAATACCAGAACATAAAAAAAGAAAAAAAAAAGAATGCAAGCCTTCGTGAATTTCATGATAATAATACAAAATTATTTAGAAAAAAAATATTCAATATAATAAGATTAATAAGACATTGTAACTTTCTGTTTCAGAAAATGTCACATTTAATTCTCAACATGGTTATCTAACTTGTGAAACAACACACTTAAAACCGACTTTAATCAAAGTAATTACATGAATATTTTCATGCGGAAAATATTTGTTACGCAATGAAATCAATTTATATTTTATGTTACTGACGTGACAGTTTTTAAAAAAATTAATAGTTTACTCTTTTAAAAAAATAATTTTAAGTGAGCATTAGGAATGTAAAAGATCTAAACCATTTTCGCATTTTAGTTACTTTTCAATTTCACTTCATATATACATTAATGCATTGAATAAATTTTTGATTTATTAAAATATGCGCAAAGCCGTCAGAAAAATTCTATATACTCTTCTGATTAAAAAGAAAGGTAACAAGATCTTCAAATAATTTTTTTAAATATTTAAAATAATATGCATAACTTCAGCAATTTTATTTTGGGATTCTTTTATTAAATCTTATTTTATTTTCATGTTTCTCATATAGATTTTTTTAAACGTTACACATCTTCACCTTTAATAATTTAATTTCAAGTGAATACCATAAATATGAAGTTGTTAATATAAATTATATTCGCATTTTAGTCAGTTTTGAAGTTCCAATGTCATGTATTGCGCTCAGGAATACATATATACTTCAAATTTAAAAGCTCTAAGTCAGCAGGATGTCGGTGAAAAAAGAGTTACAAGATTTGACTGCCACATATATACATAATTGTAAGCTAAAAGAAAGCATGATGAAAAACATCAAATAAAAAAAATGAAATAAATAATTATTTTGGTAAAAGGCACAGAACTGCTTGAAAAAATATGTTAATTAATTTCTAGCACATCTATTCCATTTAATTAAATTTTCATAGAGCGTCTGCGCTTCTTATAGTCCTATTTTTTTTATTCTTGCTTTTAAATTTAATATTTAGTCCATTCAAATATTATACTTCATATTTTAAACAATATATATATATATATATATATATATATATATATATTACATTTTATTACATTTTATTACATTTTATTATATTTTTTGCATTTTATATTTTCTTACATTTTTTTTTTATATTTTACAATCAATTTTATGTGTTTTTTCTGTCATTTAAGACTCATATACAAATTCTGTTTTACTGTTTTCATCTTGTGAATATTATGGAACTATGACTGTGTTTAAGATTTTCCTAACGTCTAACATAGATGTTGAATAATCTTTTTTGCAATTTTGTTCTGATTGGTTAATTTAATTTTTTTTAATGTCTTCTAACTGCATTCGAAAGTCTAAAGAAGGTCCCCATCTGCCAGATAGGCATTTTGTGGAGAGTGATGTATTTGGAAAGCTATTACCATGGGGATCAAGAAATATATACAACTACCCGTCAGAATGCAACTGTTGAAGAGTTATAGGCAGATGCATTTCTGTCATTTATTGATTTCTTCAGGTTGCTAGCTATACAGGAAAGACACTCTGTATGGTAGAAAAGACAGCTTACAGTATAGTTATGTAACCTGTTGTTGCCAGTGTGATGTTGGTGAAGGTTTCATGTTCCCTCTAGTAAGAAACAGAAGATTGTGATCACCTTTTCACAATCATTATCTGTATTTCCCCGCAGTAGCCGGCATGCCAGAAAATATGAGGTTTCGCGACTGGAGGATGGGCGTATGATTTATTTTGCTTTTTTTCTAACAACATTTTTCATTTTAAGGAAAAAAACATCAATATTTATTTTTCTCCCTGTTTCTCTCATATATATTCATTTATACTTAAATGATTATTAGATTTTATTTATCTTATTATTATGCAAAACTTTCATGTATAACGTATCTACTCCAAGATGACGATATGTCAAGGAAACCGGTATGGAACGCTTTTTTTCTTCCTTTATAGCTGCTGGAGTGGAGTAGAGAAAAAAAAACAATATAAATGGATAAGATTGAGTTGTTCAACTGATACATATTCTGCATGTTGATTGGCCGGTTCAATATCCGTATTATTCGTTCCTTCTAAAGGAGGTGGAAAAAGCCAAGTGGCAATGAACTGTCTTTATTTAGTAAAAATTTGTCGTGGTTTCCTCAAGCAATATATATATTTTTTATTTTAATGTTCCAAATGGAGAGAAGTAAGCACACGTTCGCGAAGTTATACAATCGCTTTTAAATTGGAAGCTTTAACAAAGTTTGATGAGCTAAATGGCAATATTAGTACAACTTCTTAATTATTCTGTATTCCCCTCTCTTGTGTTCAAGATTGGAATAAGCAAATTGAAAAACTGATGAGTGTTACGGAACGAGATGTGGAAATTCACAAAAGGCGTTATGTTCCATCAGACAAGGAACTATTGAAGAAAAGGGCAAAATCCCCAGACATTGAAAGTACACGTATTAACTGGATTCAAGAAGAAAGAAAAATAGGTCGAGCAGTTACATCTTTCCAAATAAAATCACAAAAAGAAAAAATTGTGAAAAACGATGGAAATGATGAGCCCGTTAATTTTAAAGCATCGACTGGCTGGCTCGAAAGATACCTATATAGACACAACATTGTGAGCAGATCAGGAACAAGTATAGGCCAAACAAGTTGGAAATTGTACGTCAAACGTTACAAACGAGGTGCGTTCGTACGCACGTTTTAGAATTAAATTCATGATATCCCGTGCGTAGAACGGGTTAAACAGCTAGTTAAGTATATATTTTATGACGCTGTTCATACAAATATCTTAACTAGTTATATAAATATTCAGATATATATGTATCAGCTAGTTATATAAATATTCAGATCTTGATGATTTTTAATTCTGTGAAATGAATTATATCGTCTGCAGATTAATTTCTGTCATAAAATAAGTATCTCGGTCGCTTGACGATTAAACCTCGGAAACTCCTATAACAAGAAAGCACCGATTAAAAAAAAAAAAAAATTCAAATTTCTTAATAAATATTTTTATTAATATCTCCTAAAGTTTTGATTCGATTTTAATAAAATTTGAAATGTCTCGACAAAATTCTGCAAAGATAATATATTTTAAATTGCAAACCATTTGGTTGGGTAGTTTTTGCGTTGTTATATGCGGACAGACAGACAGACGGACGGACAGACAGACGGACAGACAGACAGACATACAGATGGTCGGACAGACGGACGGACCAAACGACGACTATAGGTGCTACGTATTTATATAATTACGAACGCACCTAAAAAGTCTAGACGATGCACAGAAATTGTGTGAATTTTTTTGTAGTTTTTTCGAAGATACTGCTAATGATGTGAACATAAGTTACATTGGCAACATGAACGAAACACCTATGTGGTTAGATTTGCCGCAGAAGAAACTTATGACTTTAAAGGCGTGAAATCCGTATTATGCAAAATGACTGGTGAGGAAAAACTACGGTACACAGTTGTCTTGAGCGCAATGGCCAAAACAAAATTTAAACCAATGATAATTTTTCAGGGCTTAAAAAATATTCCAAAGTCAGATTTCCTAAAGGATGTTGTAGTCGCTCTGTCCATGAAATGATCTATGAATAGTGACTTGATGAATATATATAAGCAAAAAGTTTGGGGTACTCACCTAAAATCGACTGTTAAATCCAGTTTTAAACAATATTATAAAACAGATCTTGTAATAATTACTGGAGGTTTGACCTCAATGTTACAGCCCGCAGATGTGCATTGGAATAAGACATTAAAAGCAGAAATGAGGCGTTTATGGAGTGATTGGCTAAGAAATGGAGAACAGGAATTCACGAAGTCTGGTAAACGTCGATCTGATTCGTATCTTACGATAGTTCTCTGGGTAAAGGCAGCTTGGGAAAAAGTTTACGACGACTTAATTAAACAATCTTTTATAGAATGTGGTTTAACTACGAAACGAAACATAAGACTTTTTACACAATAGTTTGAAAGAACTTATTCAAAATAATACTATTCTTGATTCTGATGCCAAAGACGAGACTTCTGATCTAACAGACGAAGAAAGCGAGTATAATGATAATGAATGATAAAATATAGAGCAAATTTTGTATTTCTATTTATTTATTATTAAATAAAACCCTGGATTTCAGTTAAATTTAAGTTCTGAAAATTATCATATAAAATTACTTTTTTGGTATAAGGTACGCACATATTTATCTCTTTATATATTTAGATAATTGTTATATTTTTCTTATTTTATGTATAGTCAGAATATTTCTGTTCATGTAATAATTTACGAGATAATCTATTTGTAAATTGTAAATATCGGATGGGAGCTGGGGAGAGAGCTTTGTGTGAAATGGTATGAGACACGAAACACGTTTTTATTCTCTTGGATATGTAAAAAATGTAAACTAAATAATTAGAAAAGTGGCAACAAACTCTGTATTGCACCCCTCCTCCCCAAAACCAATCGCTGCTACTGAATCAGTTAAACAGACATGCTTTATATTTAACTAACAACACCTGTAAAATCTGCGAAACACCCCCTTTCATTGTGTGTACCTGGTGTTGGAAACACTTGTGATTCAGTCATTTCTATTCAGAAATGCACTATCATTCGGGAAGTTACTTTTTCCCCCAATCATAAACTGTCTTCTCTGTAATTTCTGTAATCCGTGAACTTTCTTTTCTACCACACAGAGTGCCTTTCCTGCATAGCTAACGACCTGGAAAAATCAATAAATGACAGAAATATATCGGCCTATAACTTTTTACCAGATGTATTCGGACGAGTCGTTGTATACATTTCTTTGATCCCCCATGGTAAGAGCTTTCCAACAACACCACTCTCGGCAAAATCCCGATTTGGTAGTTGGGGTCCTTCTCTAGTTAGCGCAGTTCTACTATTCGTAGTTTCTTCTGTTTTGTATCGTTCTACTTCTGCAACTGTATTGAAAACAAGTTATTTTTAAATATCGAAAAAATATTAAAACGAGTTGTATTTATTTTCCTTCTTATAGTATGTTAATGATTCTCAGGTTCAAACTATCTACTTTATAACACATTAATGAAATATTACTATTTTTTTATATAAATTCATGAGAATGGCAGGTGTTTTTATTCAAAATATATGAAATCGATTAGTTTCTCGATAAAAACAGAGTGTCTTTCAAAACATTCTGTGATAGTTGAATTTTGGAACCAAATTATCTGACATGACAGCCCTTAAATATTGTTATGGGGCATCAATCGTTTCTAAGTGATACTTTAATTGGTTAATCGAAAAATTACGAAAATAATCGATTCCGAATCATTTCATGCCTCACTTTTTGTCTGATAGTCATACCTCCAAGAGTCATGCTTTTACGTTGAGACATGATTCTGTAAATATGTCAGAAAGTTTCGATGGGGAAAAGTTTTTTCAGATCACCTTCAATCATATTAGGTATATCAGGGTATTTTTTGGGTATTTTAAACGGTCGCCGTTTAGCATCAAAAGAAAGAAAGAAAATATTAAGTCATAAAGCATTAGTTTAAAAGAAAATGTTTAGCTAATATATTTTATATTTACGCAGATAATTTTGAAATATATGATAAAAAGAATATTAATTATCAAAATATTATTGTTATTTGCGTTGATGCTTAATATTCTGACTTCAAGTATCATCTTCTTTAAAGGATCTTTAGAAAGTTACATTTGCACTACTTATAGCAGAAGATTTATTAAGCTAATGTGATAAGGAGAAACCTTTAGAGATGGTTCACCTTTTTTTTAGTCTTTTGTGTTAAAGGAATAGTTAATTAATATTCCAATGCTTTAAGTAATTTATTCAGGTTTCATAGTTTTATGAAAGTGATGCTTGAATTAAAAAAAATAATAATGCGAACGCTAAAATTATAAATGTAGACATTCACTAAAAATAATGTTTCAAATATAATAATTTTTTCACTGCTTCTTCCAAATTAAATATATTTTGACAATAGTATTATTTATTTAACGAAAAATAATTTGGATTCGAACACTTATCATGACATTTCTTGTTTATTTATAAGAAAAATATTCATTCTCTAAACTACTGTTTTTCGCACAATATTAGAATGTTGCTTATTAAAATATTTTCCGATAATTTAAGAATATATGATAAGAAGGAATATGAATATTAATTATCAGAATATTATTGTTCTTTACGTGGATGCTTAATATTCTAACTTAAGCTAAAGTATCATCTTCTTTAAACAATCTTTGGAAATTACAATCGCGCATCTATTCTCAAAACATTTATTAAGGTAATGCTTTAAGGCTTTTACAGCTGATTGAGCTATATGAGTCTTTTGTGTTAAAGAAATAGTTAATTAATATTACAATGCCTTAAGCAGATTATGCAGGTTTTAGAGTTTTATGAAAGTCATGCTTGAATTTCAAAAGCATAAAATAATGCGAAAGCCAAAATTATGAATCTAAACATTAAGATTAATGTTTCAAATATAATAATCTTTGCAATGATTCCTGCAAATTGAATATTATTTGACAATAGTATTATTTATTTAAAGAAAAATAATTTAGATTCTAACACTTATCATGACATTTCCTGTTTCTTTATAAGAAAAATATTCATTCGCCAAAATACTTTGTTTCGCACAATATTAGAATGTTGCTTATTAAAACATTTTCCGATAATTTTAGAATATATGATAAGTAGTAATAAGAATACTAATTATCAAAATATTATTGTTATTTACGTTGATGCTTAATATTCTAACTTAAGCTAAAGTATCATCTTCTTAAAACAATCTTTGGGAAATTACAATCGCGCTTCTATTCACAGAAGAATTATTAAGTTAATGCTTGAAGGTCGTGACACATGATTGAGCTATTTTTTAGTAATTATGTTAAAGGAATAGTTAATTAAATTTCCAATGCCTTAACTAGATTATGTAGGTTTTATAAATTTATGAAAGTGAAGCTTGAATTTCAAAAACATAAAATAATGCGAAAGCCAAAATTATAAATCTAGACATAAATTAAGATTAATGTTTCAAAAATAATAATCATTCCGATACTTACTGCAACCTAAATATCATTTGATAATATTATTAGTTATTTAAGGAATAATAATACTAACATAATAATATTTTTTGTTTGTATTATATAAGAAAAATATTTATTCTCCAATCTATTTTTTTAGCCCAACTTTAGAATGTTGACCACCAAAATATCTCCCGTTAATTTAAGTAAAGATCATCATTTAATTTCGAATTAAAAAAAAACAATTTCTTTTTACAGATAGCCACAATTCTATATAAACATTGTATTTGGCAAAAGGTCATACACATCGAATAAAATTTACCTGTTATTACTAATAAAATGAGAAAAGAAAAATATTCCATTCACGTACTTGGCTCGTACACTTGTCTGTGTACTATTATATTTTGGGGGTAATTACACATCCTACACTGTAAAAAAATACAAATGTTTCTTAATGTATGAAAACATAATAATCACCGCGAAAGGAAATATACAATAACCTGTTCCGAGTTGTCCAACATTTCGAAAAACGTTCTTTATCTTTAGAAATCAATGACATCAATATATTTTCGACATTTAAAGACGCATTTGTAAAAACAAAGTTTCGTTTGCTGCCACTGATTTTCAGAAGCGTTTCAGAGGAGTTTTATAATGTATTAAACAATTAAAAAAACAGTATATCGGCTTTTAAGATGATATTCATTCTCAAGTAAACATTTTCAGCTACGTAATGGAAGTTATATACATAAATGTAGCCAAATAATCTTAATTTTAATATCAAATGATAATACTGTTAATTTATCATGTTTGTCTGTAAAACATGTTTCTTCAATATGAAAATGTTTACTTGAGAATTGATAGCATCGGAAAAACTTATTTCCAGTTTATTTCCGAAAACTGATTTAATATACTCCAAAAACTACTCGGAAAAGTTTTACGAAAATCAGTGGCAGCAAGAGAAACTTTGTATTTATAAATAATCTCGAAAATACATTCGTTTCTGTGGTTTTTAAAAATATTGAACTTTTTTCAGAATCCTTGGTAACTTAGAAGAGGTTATTGTATATGTCCATTCGTGATTATATTACATTCTCCTAGGTTAAGAATCATTTGTCTTTCTTGCGGAATCGGAAGGAACATAGGGACATAGGAAGGACTTTTCCAGTGGACGAACACATCTTATCACAACGACGAACACATTGTGCAACAATGATTTTGAAAATGTATACACGATTGATTTTGGATTATTGTAATAGCTTTCCAATTCGCCAGATGTTAACCCTTAAAATCCTCAATTTTGTTTCTGAACTACATTTTAATTTAACACTTGAAACGTTTAGAAATGAGAAGATATTACATGTTTTTATAGGTTTTCAGGCACATTTATATATATATATATATATATATATATTAAAGGGTCGTTTCTTTATTACGGTCTTCAGCAACAGAAATGAATTTTCCGAACTTGTCTTAACGACGGCATTGTGCGGCATTGATTTCAAAAATGGATTCGGGAATGAGTAATAGCCTTCCAATTCATTAGATGTTAATCCATAAAATCTTGAATTTTCATTCAGAAAAATATTTTTATTTAAAATTTAAAATATTTTGAAGTAATATGATATCATCTATTTTTATAGGTTTTCAGACATATATATATATATATATATATATATATATATATATATATATATATATATGTAATATGTAATATATGTATATGGCCATAAGTGTAGGTTGTTGCATAAATCGAACACTAGGCATTAATATGAATTTTGCAATTAAAAAAATATCACAGTTGGTATTGCAATAATGAAACAATAGCCTAATGGGAGTATCCATATGGATGGATCACATTTGAGTAATAATTGTGTACCAGGTCCAAACTTTTCCAAACACTGCCATCTTAAAATTTTAGTCACATGATTTAATTTCGTATTTATTTTAAATTCTATTACGTGATGGTTAACTGACTATTAATTGAGGACGTGAGTTTCAAAACTCGCCTTATACAAATTTTTAAAAATTGTGTTTTCTCTATCAATCTATTCTATTGGCAACTCTCCACTGAAAAAACACTTAAATCTGCAAAAAAGTAGTTTTAGCATGCATTTCTGCTATTGTAAAATATTAGCTTATAATAAAAACCAATGGAAGCATTAAATTTTCTTTTTGGTTAACACTAGTTTTGAAACTCACGTCCTCAGTACATTGATTTAGGAAGAAAAATATTGGTATGATTTTTAATACTTGAATTTTATGTTTATGATTTACATTTACAATTAGAAGGAAACAAGTTTAATGAATCTTGCTAATACATATTTATGATCTTATACTAAAGATATGCATATATTAGTAGATGACATGCCATAAATTATGGAAGTACGTTTATTATTAATATTATTTTGTATTATATATTTTTTGATATTATGATTTTTAACATGTATACAAATTTTAAATTCTGTATGAATTTTTATATTGAGCATTTTGAAAAAAATGACAAAATGCCGTTTTTGTGAGTTTTTATTTAATTTTTCTTTATTAATCCCTTTTGGAAAAATCATTTATTTTTCAAAATTTAAAGTTTGTCTTGTTACAATTGCTAATTACTTCGGTTAATGTAGGACTTTTTTCTTTTAATTGATTTTTCAATTCCTATTAAGAGTGTTGTTTTCTCGAAAGTTTAATTTGCAGAAAGTACTTTCCTCTCGTAGATTGTAACCTGTACTTGCAAATCTGGTGTAATCTTCCTTTGATATAATCTTCCTATTATCAAGGATTTGTAGAGTAAATGCTATAACACATTGGATGATTTGTATTAATAAGATGAAGCATCCAATTATTAGAATGCTAGCAATTATCTTTTCGGTTCATCAACGTGAACAGAAGACATTTTAAATGAATTGATTCTATGTTTTCGATTGGTGATATTTTGGTTATATAATTCATGTATATGTATATAATTACAAGTGATACATCATCAGAACTTCGAATAACTACACGTGTTTCAGTTCATTTAAATGTACGTAAAATAGGTAAGTTAAACAAAATGGTATCTGCAAAATAATATTGTCTTTATAGAAAAATACATAGAATCATGACAACATTTGACAATTTCTTAGGACATTGTTATTTTAAGTAAATATATTTCTTAACTTATGTAAGACAAAATGATCTAATGTTCATTCAAGAGTTAAAGTTATTCTTATTTTTATAATAACAATAATTAAACTACAATGGACAACATTTTCTTTTTTTAAATACAAAATAAAAAGAACATATCTTAAAACTGCAATTTACAGTGAACAGATAAATTTATATATTATGCGATTATTGATACATTTTATTATACTTTCAGAATATACTATATTGAATGAACTATTATAAGGAATATATATTTAATTAACAGTATCATTTGCTGTGAATTTATTTGAAAAACGTTTAAACATAATTTTCCACTAATATCACTAAAATGAATTACAACATATATATTGTTATTACTTTAGGCACGATTTTTTCATAAATGTTGAAATATTTTTCCTTTTTAAAAATCTGCAACATAGTTGAAAATAGTTTATGAATTTGATTTATCTGGCCCTCTGTCTGGCATTCCGTACTCTGACTGACGTAAATATACGTGGACTGTCATGAAATTTATATTTGTTATTGAGGTTTACAATGCCATGTTCGATATTGTAAATGAAATGTGTATCATTTATTATTTAGAGGAGCACTCAACAGTATTTCGTTACATTATGGTCTATGGGGAAGAATCGTTTCAGAATATTTTATGATGAATATTTCAAACAGATTGAAATAGATATATTTCAGTCAGGTTTACTATGATATGCTTATTATATAGAATATGGTGTTTATAACATTTATCGTTCATTTACAGTAAAACACAAAATGATTCATTTAAACTATTGTCTATAAGTAAAATAATGTTGGCACAATTGTCATATACGCACCACGTTGGCGAAACCCCCCCCCCCCCCACCAATTTGGCGAAAAAATAAATTGTTGTTTATTTACTTTATTTTTAATTCTATAAATTATTTTAATTATGTATATCAATGTTTATTTATATTAAACTATCATTTATTTATTTTTATTTTCTTTTTTAAAATAATAGAAGCTAGTTCATTTATTACGTTATTTTATTTTTTATATTCAAATAAAAAATCCCGAGCTATTATTGCATGCTATTTGTAACAAATATTCAAAAACAAAGTTTTCGCCAAATCGCCGGGGGAAAAAAATCGCTCCAACGTGATGCGTATATGAAATATGTGACTAAATGTTTTTACTTGTGGTATGCGTTTTTAAATTTCTATTTTTTTTGCATATTAGTTGGTCAGTATAGATTCTATAGATCATATACAAGTTTGCACAAAATAATTCGAGTTCATTTCTTGACAGAAGGGAAAAAATTCTATTCAAACACAGTTTTCAAATTTCACAGTGCAAAACACAGTTTTCAACTGTGTTTTGCGTTGCCTAATTTTTTTTTATACCATTTAATATATCTACAACTATATAGAAAATATAGAGAGCTGCACAAAGAATTTGGTATTCTTTGAACTATAGATGGTAATCGCTGAAGTCAAGTTTTGAAATGTATTGTACGTTTCTAAATTGTTTATTTAGACATAATCTTTCACCTTATTAAATGGTGAAGTTTTGTTACAGTATTCTGAATGTGTTGAAAAGTTCTTCATAATCTTTGTTCGATGCATGATTTTTCCTTCCTGTTTATTTTATACATTATTTTTCATTAATTAAATAAATAAAATTACATAGTTTAGGTTTAAAGAATGCAAGTTTTCATTTATTATATAATAATTAATTGGTTTTTGATTGGTTAATTTGGTTTTCAATTAAAAATGTACCTATATTGCAAAAAAATTAATTAATGGAAAACGGCGGCCTCTCTTCATATATAATCTTAACAAAAAGCAGTTACAGAAATGGTAATAATTTTAAAAAGATGAGTTATATAAAATTTAGAAGCATGAAAACAAAAAATATATTTATTTATTTATTTTAAATAATGAATTAGATTATATATAAAAAACAACTGCTTAGTGATACTGAATTACATTTCAGTATTTAGAGTTCAGATGTAAATAAAATATTTAAAAAAAAAATATATTAAAAGTAAAATTACTTTTACATTTACAGTCGTAACTTTACTTTAAAATTATCTGCACAAACTTATAAATATAAAACTTAAAGCAACTATAACATTGGTTTTATTGCTTTTTAGGAATCGTAAAAAAATCTTAACTAGAACATTATTTTGTGTGGTTTTAACTTATTTTATCTCTAAAGGAATGCAACATGCATTCACACGAAAAGTAAAATATAAGTAAAATCCTTGCATTTAAAATTAGTTTACTGTTTATTGTGTTTTAATCAATTCGGGTTCTTTAGAACTGATAAACACAGCGAATAAAAAAATCATCAGAAAATGTTACAATGCGATATATACGTAAATGATAACATTCTGTAGATCGCCAATAAGTGCTATTTTTAAAAATGTTTATTTTTAGATTTGCATATCACGTTTCAAATACTGTTAGAGAGAAAAAACATGCGTAACTTTTAAGTTTTGAGTAACTTTCCTTCATTGAAATAATATTGCTAGTAAATCACCAATTTTTGTACGCTGACAAGATCTATACAATAAAAGCGCAAGTCATTTGACTGAGGAAACAAATACGTTCTTACCGATTTGCTTCTCATATGCCAGGCGGACATTTTTACTCATAATTATTTTTTCTAATAAAACTGCATAATATTTATATTTTTAGTAAGATCATTTACATTCCAATATGAATATATTCTGAGATAACTTCAGTTGAAATTAGGTTGACAGCCCAATATCTCATTTCATGAAAGTAAACAAACTTAAGCTATTCGTTCATCGTGAGCGTTAAAATATCAAACCACGAAGGTAATCATTCTCAAAGTATGTTCTCCCTCGATGAATTTGGCAGCGCTGTCTGGTATAAAAATAAAAATTCGCGTCTGTAGGCCAATCAAAGTTCAACAAAATTCTGTTAGGTGAAGTGCTATACAACTCAACTTCCTTCACGATCTTTTGTTGACGAAGTTAAAAGTAAACAAACCAATTCCTGTAATAAAATTTAATGAATAATACTTCAGAACGAATCGTTAATTGATGTGCCACTTACGTGCCAAAAAATAGACCATCAAAAATGATTGTTAATCGCAAACGATATCTAGCATTGTCAATGGCTAGAATTTTTTCAAAAAAATACATTGAGACCTCCTTAAAATTGTTTTTAATCGATTTTTGCCTGTATAAACCTTGTATTAAAAATAATGTAATAAAATATAAAAATATTATTGAACATTTTAAAAAATGCAGTTACATCGATATTTTAAATTCATAGCCCACACGTTATATTTTAAAACGTTTATTTGAACTATAAGTTATAACGTACACGTGCCATTATTTTTCTTTCGTATGACATCAAAATTTATACATATATCTATGCATCATATTTCAAATTAATGAAAAAAGAATATTTAGAAAAAAGTTTTCCTGTGTAGTAATTCAGAAAGACACAGTAAAACTTTTCAGAAAATGTCACATTCAATTCTTAAAACGATTCTGTCTTGTAAATGCACATACATAAACCAACCAACCGACTTTTATTGCAGTAATTATTTGTATTTTCTGGCGAATTGTTGCTACAACAATATAATACAATAAATTTTTTTTCATGATTCTGACGTTATAGTTTTAAACATTTCGTACTTTTATGCAGAATAATTTAAATTTGAGTAAACATCACGAATCTCAGAGTTATTTATCTAAATTAAAATTATTAACATTCCGTAAACAATTGTTTTACAATAGAAACAATAAAGGCTGTTGAAAAACAATGTCACACTCAACATATATTAACATGTAAAAAAATACTTTATTGTTTTATTACTCAACCTTAAGGAACTCTTAACTGATTCTCCCATATCCGGGAAAACTTAAATAATTCAGTTATTGTTTTAAATATTTAAATAGTGCTAGAAACAGAATAACTCGTGGAAAACTTTATTTGCACACCATGCAAATGAAGCTCCTTTAAAAAATATACTCCTTCTTCTTCAGTCATAAAGTAAAAAAAAAAAAAAAAAAAAAAAAAAAAAAAAAAAAAAAAATGACTATTATTATCAGAACAAAAGCAAGACTGACACACTGTAAAAGAGACAGAGATAAATAGTTAAATAGAAAAAAATAATAACAGCTAAGAAAAAAAAAACTGGATAAGGAAAAACAATCGATCTGACATGTATCGTCATGACAAACTACTAAGAAAGTAGATGACATTTGAATTTTTGTAATAAATGACACTAAGGAAACAGGAGCAATGGACAATCGCACACGAAATAATGAATTAGGAAAGAAACATTCTAATGATACCAAAACGAAAAGTTTAAGAAGAAAAAAATAATAATTAATGAAACGTATAAAGAAATAATGAATGGAAATTGAAAAAATAATTTTGACTAAAAAATGAAAGAAATTATGAATGAAAAATAAAAATTAATGATTGCAGAACAATATAAAATATATGTTAACAACTGTAATAGAAAAAGCTAAAAATGCCAGATATTTATAAAAAAAAAAATCTGAATTGCTTTTAAGAAATCTATTCTGCTTAATTAATTTTAAAGCGCGTTATGTTTGACGCATTACATTTATTTATATATTATCTTATAATTTTTTTTTCTCCTTTTTGCTTTATATATATTTTTGGGTTTTCTTTTCTTTCTGGTAAATATTCTTTTTTTTCTTTCTGACTTTTTTTGTTTCATTCTAATCACCCCTCCCTTCTGAATCTTTTTTTGATGTTACACTTTTCTAATTTTCCCTTTTTCTTCTTTTTTTCTACTACAGGTTGTTATTTTCAAAGTGTTCATCAATCAATCTTTTGTAGTAGTCATGCTTCTCAATATTAAAAAAGAAAGAAAATGTTAATCTCAAATGGTAAATAATAAATGACAGTGATAAAAAAAGATAATCACAAATGATTAATGTTCATATAACTTTCCTAAACATTACTAAATATTACGCAACAAATAAATGAAATCTTATATCACAAATTATGATTTTTTATATAACTTTGTATTATATTATAAATGTGTATTTAACAATCTAGTTCCCATAAGTATTTTTTTTTCAAATTCAGTAATGATTTATTATTTTAACTAAAAAAAGTAATAAAAATAAATTTTATCAAAAAGTAAAGGTAGGACTGATAAACTGGACAATTATTTTTGGTGGCAAAAGATTCAAGATCGCATCACAGTAACACCAATTAATACCAAACATCCGATATTCTGTAACTACCAATTTAACATTTGTTTATCTTAAGCATTCAGGCAAAAAGAAATTAGATTTATTGCTTATTTGCCATTTTTATCCCCAAAAGAAAACTAAATCGTGTACTTACTCATTTCGAGGGTGCATAGAATTTTGGAAGGTTTTAGTATCATATTAGCAATTCCGATGGATATAGGACATTTTTCTATGATTAAGTAAATTCTCCTGGATCCCAGTAAAGCAGCGCGGTGCATTTCACTTAAAATCTATGTCTAGATCTAGAAGTCCTTTCAAAGATGTATCACGTGGAGAATGACAATGGGTGTTGATAGTTTTATGAAGATTTTAATGCAACATGTAAATAATTATTTTAACCCCTTGAGGGGCACCGGTATATAATATATGCCACTTTTTAATATATAACTTTGCCCCCAGTATTATTATATAAAAATATTTAGTATTGTTTTTTGCAGATTGAGAAATTGCAGATTGAGGTAAAAATTCATTATATAAATTTACTGGTGTCAAAACATCGCAAAATTTAGCATTTTTACACCACGTGCTTGCCCTCCAAGGGGTTAAAAGTAAGTTGCTAAATAAATAATTTCCGTAACGTGAGTTGAGACTCACTGTGGAGACGCGAAAAGTTTTTGTTGTCTGTTTGTCTGTCTGTCTGTTTCGCGATAGCTGTCGTAAAAACCGTCCTATTAGGTTATTTTTTGGTGAGTATGTTGGTGAGGTACCCGGAATTAGCTGTTTAGTTTTTAGTTACATTTGGTTCATTCGTTCGAAAAATATAGAACATTATTTTTAGGTCATAATATTTTTCTATGGGAATACAGACGATTTCCAAATTTAATTTTTAACTGAAATGAAAATCGCATATTAGTATAATGGATTAAAACGTAAAAATATTAGTGTTAAATTATCGGAGGTTTTAAATATATCTAATAGCTTTGAAAATTTGCTGATGCATTCATTAGAATTTAGAAATTAATTGCTTAACTTATTGGAAATTGTTTTGCATTTGTTCGGGAAATATAAAAAAATGTACTTTAATATTTTTTACAAATTTTAAAATGCATTTATTTTTACTTTGCCCTTTAATTTATTAGTTGCTTAACAACCATGTTTCAAAGAATATATAAAAAAAATAAATAAAGTAAATCGCACTATTTTGCTGCATTATTTTATTATCAAAATAAATTATTTTTGTATTCTATTGACTTAAATGAAAAATTTATTTTAATATAATTTTTTTATCTAAAAAGTTACATGAATAAGAAGTTCATAAGAATTTCATAAGAAATTCTGAAACCTCCGAAGTATTTTATATGCCTATAAATATGTATGTAATAAAAAATTATATTGCGGATATGTAAGAAGCTAAATAATATGAAAAGTGAGATTAAAAAACAACGGCATTTAGAGCTGACGTTGAGGCTCCTGATCTGCAGATTTACTAGTTGGTTTAATATACATAGTTTTCAGAGTATATAACAATAAAGTATGTGAACATTAAATGTCAAGATAGTTTTTTTTTTCTTGTTGACTTTTAACATTCTCACTTAAAGTATAATTTCTTATAAAGCAATTTTATGAAATTACCTCATTGTTTCTAATAGCAACAAATTTATATAGCTAATGCAGTAAGGAGAACCGATAGAGCCAAATGCGAATTTTGTTTAGTCGCAGGAGTTAAAAGGATGCTTTATTAATATTTTAATACACTATGCAGCGTTCTTTATTTTTGAACAACATGTAATGAAGCTCATAGCTAATTTATAAATATAGACATTAATTAAGGTTTATGGCTTAATTTGTTTCTCATAGTAAAAGTCGCTGCTTTGCATTATTATAAATTTATTACTTACCCATCATACGTAGTATAGGGTAAGTCTTGTAATCGTTTTAAAAATCGAAAAAAAAATGTTGACGGATTTACACGTTTCAGACACTGAAGATTCCAAAAAACATATATTTTTAGAAAAAAAATTGCCGTCCGTCTGTCTGTGTGTGTGTCTGTAAAGGCTCTATCTCCCGAACAAATTGAGATAGAGACTTGAAATTTTGTATGTACTTAGTATGCAATAGTTGAAAGAAGCTTATTGAATATCAGTAAATTCGATTACGCGGAACTATTTTTTTTCGGACTCTCGAAATATTCGTTCTGATAAAAGGTATATACAAATTTTCGAAATTGCTTATTTTAAAAAGTGAATATAAAAGACAATAAAAAAACACAAATTTTGCATAAAAAATGAATTAGATCGGATAATGAGTTGCCGAGATATTTGTAATCCTATTTTTCGTGACCCTGTCTTTCAATCAAATTTCAATTCAAAGATATATTTTAATTGGAAATCAGACGCTTAATCCGACGTAGTAAACCGTTGTTAAATATGGTTATCAATTTTAGAGTTATAAGGATATTTCATTTACGCAATTCCGTAATAGAGCATTTAAAGCTTATGACTTCATCAATCCACGATTTTATTCGAATTGCATTGCATTTTATAAATAGTTTACACATGTTTTATTTTCATAGTTTATATTATGCATATCCCTGATGGGTAAGTATTACGGTGGCCACCAACGACTAGTTCTTGTATCGTTTTAATAACGAAAACTTCATGATTTTTTTTCTAAATCAAGATGAAATGAAATGTGAACTACAGGACACATAAAATTTTTATACTAATAAATTAATTATAATTTAAAATTCATTTTGTTTTGTCTGATAATGCATTTAACATACGTTTTACAGAATAACTTTTGAAATAATCCGTACATATATTCATTCAGTATCTGCAAAATATTTCTTTTGTTTTGAAAATTAAACTAAAAGTTTTTTCAGACAGGAGTGTTTGAAAAAAGCAGACATTATAGGAATTTTTACACATATCTGGGAATTATAAGATTTAATGAATGCACAAATAATTTTCATCTTTAGACTTTTTAAAATTTAATCTGCATTTCTAATAATATTTGTATGTGATGAAATTACTTTCTAAAGATGATTATGACAGTTTCAAAATATTATAGGACATTAGATATATAACTTTCTTAATACTGAGATGGCATTCTAACATTCTAAGTAACTTGAATTTATTCCATTCGAATATTTTAACGTCTAAAATACTTTATTAATATAACATTTTAAGATAGAAAACAACAATTTAAATTTAATTTTGTATTTGTTATTATTCTATATAAAGGATAAATTGGAAGTTAATCATTATGTTGTATACAATAATTATTTAATGATGTTTTTGTTGCGAACATTTGTAAAAATCTTAATTATGTTGAATAAGATATGTTTATTATTATCAATGTTATGACCCTCAAACTATTTTGATTGCGCCAAATTTATGATTTTAAGCTTTAATATTTTATTAATATATGAATTTATGTATAAAAATATATGCATTCTATCAAATCTATGACAAAATTATTATTGTATTAATTTTATTTCAACTTGTATTAATTTTATTTCAACTTAGAATCTAGTGCATGGATGCTTTATATTTTTAGCAAAATTTACCAATGAACGATCTAATTATGTTTTTTTCCATTATAGTAAAAAAAAAATCCTAGTAAAGATAAATATTTAAAACAAAATAAAAAATGCTCTATGTGTTAGTCTCCCAGGTCAAAACTCACAAGAGTTTACCAATCTTACCACTAACCTCAAGACTTTACCACTAATACATTCCCAATCATTTTTTAAATGATATGTATGCTGAAGTACAAAATATGTAACATTTCTAATAAATATGTTTTCAAATTATATGATCCATGTATCGGAAAGGAAATAAGTTAATATAGCAATGGATGCGTTACGGAAGGAGAACAAATTAAAGTAATAAATATACTTGTGGGAAATTTAAGAAATTTGGGACTTCTTAACTTCATTCATGGTAATGACTTAATTACAAGATACAAAAAAAAATGTGGATGAAGAATCATATATTTCGTAGAAATGTATAAATTCATTCAACAATGATTTTGCGTATATTTAAGGTTATTTTAACGAGATCCGGATACGACGATCTTTCGTTTAGAAATACAAAATTCCAGTAGAAAAGCGCGGCAGTGGGGACCACAAATCTAGGTTTCTTTGGATAGATTTTCATTTAAAAATATAAAATCATAGAAATTCCTGCTTGCACGCTGCCGAGGACAGTGAACCCTCCAGCATTAGTTGCATTTGGAAAGATTTTCATTCAAAAATATAAAAACACGCAACAGTGATTTTAGGTATATTTAGAGTTATTATCACAGGCTTCGGTAAAACCGGGTGGCTCAGCTAGTATACATGTATATATATCTATCTATCTATATATTATGTGATATTTAGTGTTATTCAAAACTGGTGGGAAAAATGAAATTGCTATTCCGATAATTGAAAGATATCTAATTGCAATTTTCTAGAAGAAAATACTATTATAAAAGGATGGAAAAAACTATTATAAAAGGACATTTTTTTTATATTATGTAACATATATTGCAAAACTGTTTGTCAAAAATATGAAGCATATTTAGAAAACAAATACATAAAAGATATGTTTGATTTAAACATTAATTTCTTTGGATAGGTATGACGTAATATATATTTTGTGAAATACAATGCAAACAGATTGATAATTTGTTTGTTACTAAAATAGGTGCAATAATTAAAAACACAGTTTTAAAACATTAAAACTATTTATGATGTTAAATCAGATGTCAAAATACATGAGCTTTCGGCTAAACATTAGCCTTCATCAGATGATAAAAACCAGTCGCGAAACGCAGTTCCGAAGAACTGCACTGGACGGGTGGAAAATGGGTGAAACCAACAAATTATGAAATAGAGGCAGTGAAGGAAGATGGGATGAAACCACTAAAAGCTGGGGGTGGAGTGGTTTTATCCCATCTTCCTTCACTGCCTTCACTTCAAACAACGCTCTCCAGTCATTATTTTTAAAGTTTAATAAAATCTCCGCCATTTTTTCGTTATTAACATAAAAGTTATTGATGTACTAAGAGTTTGCGCATGAATTTTTAAAATGCTTATTATTTATATTTTAACTTCGTCAGAAATCCGTTTATAAAAGCTGATACTGTAAGAGACTTATAAAACAGTATATTCTAAGAAAATAAAATAAAATAAAAACTAACTATTTACAATTTTTATTACTTAAGTAGAATTAAAAAAATATATCGGTATGTTTAAATATTTTTTTTACACAATAAATACTAAAAATATTTAATGTGTCATTGATGCTAATACTAATTTTAAGAGAATGACGCTTAATTTATGCATTCTTGAAGAAATAATTATTAAACAGCGCATAGCTGACATCAACGTATAAAGGAAAGATCCTCATGCCACTTTTTTAGAACACATATTTAAAAATTGATGAAAGCTACATTTTGCCCAAAGTGCATTTTATAATGCATTTTGCGTTACCAAATACATGACATTTTAGTATATATTACGTTTGTTATAAAATATAAATACCAAATACAGAGCTTCAAAAGTGACTTTGATTATATCACTGTCTATGACGATAATCGCTAAAAAAGGATTTAACAACTGTGTTATGTAAATTTAAGATATGTTTATATATATATACGTATATCTCCATTCACTCTATAAAATGGTGAAAATTCGCAACAACCTCTGGTAGTGTTGGAAAGTAATTCATATTCTAAGTTTCAAGCATGATTTTTTCTGTCATGTTTAGCTTATTTTGAAAAAGAAAAAAAAACTTTATTTTTATGCTCTAAATAACTTAACACTTTTTCAAAATTATATAAAATATATGAAAAGGCATTTGTTTAATGTATTTAAGGATGAAACAATTCTTATTCTACATAAAATAAAGTTCAAACGATATGTTACATTTTGTTGATTTGGAAATAGAGACTAAATACTTTTAAAACTTTAATTTATAGTTGAATTTCTTTAAAATTATTAGGCATTTTTTGGTCTATGTGCGACTAATATTTCTTAACATTTTTAAAAATTCTATAAAATGTATGAGGACGCATTCTTTAAATGTATTTAATGAAAATGATCAAACAGTTCTCTTTCTTTATAAAATACTGCATTTTTGTTTTATGTTTAAAACAAATTCATACATATTGTGGAGAACAACTATTGTAACGGATGAAAAATTATTTTTTCTACCATTTCTACAAAAGGATTTTCTTAGATTCTAGTTGAAAAACTTATTATCTTTTTTTCAACATTGATTAACGGAAAATCTATTTTGTACTGAACTAATACAAATAAAGCGTGATCTAAAAAGATGACATAAAAAAACTTAAATGTTGCGAAATCATACCTGTTTATCAAAACATTAACTTACTTCAATTGCAAATTATATTTATGATAAAAAATTCTGAAGAAATATAACACTTACATTTTTTTTTTTCATAAGCCTCATTATTTTCTGTAACGCAGATTTCACATATTCCATCCGCCTTTCTAATAGAAGAAGATAAGAAGATTTTATATGTTGAGGCAGTAAAAGAAAATTTTCAGAGGCAATTACGAGAGGTTTATGTCACTTGAGTTAATAGAAAGTTTCATTAATACTTTGATACAATAAAATGATATTATGTTTTTGTAAATAAATAATAACTTTTTTTATTGGGTTTTTGTATGTTTGTTGAAACTTATGAGAAATTTTCAAATAGTATAAAAGGAAATTAGGGATAAGGAAAATAAAATTATGAAAGAAGGAAATTACTATTAAACTATTAAATGAGAAAATTAGAAATGAGATAAGAGCGCATTTCATATTACGTAAATATTCTTTTTTCATTAATTCAAAGAATTCAAAGGATTTTTATTATTGTAGAAATATACAATCCCATCAAAAGCACCTTATGTAAATAAAAATGTAACCTAGTATCATGACTCTTTAACTGTTAAAAGTTCTGAGATCATGTTGAGCCAAGTCTAGATCTCTAATTAATTCTGACATTTTCATTGACAAATAATTCCTAGTCTCTACATCTTTAGTTAAGGAATATTTTGTGACTTGGCAGTTACGCAGCAATAGAATGTGACGGCTCTTGCTGACTTTTGAAAAATTGCGTTTACGAATAAAGTTTTACATAAAATAGTATTTATATGAGCAATGAATGTATACGTATTTGAAGAGCGGACTTAATTTTACGTAACATTGTAAGCCCAGGTGCGAAACCTCTCGCGCTGCCGAGCTGGATGTCAGGACTTTTGGATGTTTTCTTCAGATGTAACGTGAATACAAGTCCGACTCCCGCATTTTCATGAAACACCTCCATCCAAGTCCTCCCTCATTTAGGCTTATATCACTCGCGTTCATAGTCAGCATTAATCAAATAGTCTTATTCCACCTCATAACATAGTAAGATGTACTAACTTCGCGGTGCTGCGTGATTGCCCAGCCAGAAAATATTTTTTAACTAAAGTTGTAGAGACTAAGATTGATTTGTGAAAGAAAATGTCAGATTTAATAAGAGAGATAGACTTCGATGTACATGAACTCAGAACTTGCACTGTTAAAGAGTCACGAGATACATTTGGTTAAATTTGGCTACAATTTCTACTTGAGATGTTTTTGATGATCTTCTTTTTGTAAGTTGCCCTCTTTTTCTTTACTTATAGTAATGTTTCGACATTATACGCTGGTTTTCGCCTCTCCCTGTCCCTGTCCCTAGTTATACTTCTAGGTGGCTTTGAATGAATAATAGTGGATAAATATGGTCGGTATGTGCATTTGAGTCGCTTAAACTCCGTTATGGTGCTTTCTTAATTCATATATCTTATGAACTAGAACAGATAGAAATGAGAAATTCGAAAGCTTATTTCCGAAAAATATTTAGTCTAAAATATTTCTGTAATTGCATTAATAAAATCTGCACAGTTTCTGTTTATGGGATAGGTTTATTTTTTACCACTCCTGTTTGATATCATGAAGCTTTGGATTATAAGATAAACACTTTCCATTCAAATAGTCTATTAAGGATTCGGTTTCTTGTTTAAAATTATATTTATATATGCTCATGAGTCGAGAGAAAAACAGGTATACACAGAGATAAAAAGTAATCATCAGAGAAAGATGTGTTGCTAGTTAGATGAATATTCGAAATGAAAAAAAAAAACATATAAAATGTATTCACGATAAACACAAGATGTGAACCAAGAAAGCTTTTGTAGAACTTCCACTGTAATAAAAATAGAAAGTATGATACGCTCGTAAATCTCTTCTTGTGGCTCTGATCGACCCATAGCTCCAAATGATTGAACAAAATATGTCCATTTTATGGTTGCCGATACTAGAGCACAAAATTTGGTTCAACCCACTACACGATTTGTAACAGTATATTTACCAGTATAAATTCCTAAGAAAAAATATTTTTAAAAAAATTATAATTAAAACCACGTTTTTTCTTTCTTATTCCATACACTATACCCTTAAATAAAACAGGTTCTTAAACGAACCACTATGTATCGTTGATGCTAAATAAAATTTTCGTAATACTTTTCTAATTTTTATTCCTTTAGGAAGATAGTTCAGTTTTGTTTATTCTATCTTTAATTCCTGATTAAATAAAGCGTCTTCTAGAATATTATATATATGACTGGAAACAACTTATTTTTGTATATATTTTAAATATTTATATTACGTGATTATATATATATATATATATATATTAGAAATTGAAATTCTGTAAATTAGTTGCACGTTTCATAATACTAGCTGTTAGAGATTGGCAGGAATTGCCTTCAGTAATTACCGAATGTTTAAAATTTTATTTCGTCCTATTAAAAAAAAAAAAAAAACTAGAATACATTGGAATTTAAAATAATCCCTGATGTACCATTTTCGCATATAAAATTCAAGTACATTAACTCTTAAGTTTTAGTAGTTCTTTAATATAGCCGTAAGTATGCTTCAATTTATTAAAAAGTGCAGTGTTATATTTAGAAAATACACTTTTTTACAAGCAATTTTAACGTCTATCGTATAGCCAAATATACATTTCATATTTGCTGTTCCGTATTTGAACAGAGCTTATTTATTCATTTTCAATTTTTTTTTAATTAATCTATTGAATTTTTTAAATATGATTTCACATTATCTACTCTTAATATATGTTAGCTTTACAGAAGAAAAATCTTAAATTTAAAATACATTGAGTTTTTTTTTCTCTAAATAAAGCTTTTTTGTTTAACATACATAAATAATGTATTAAATTTATTAAAAATGTAGCAAATATAGATAAATTCTCATATAGTAAACATTTAACTATTCCTTTTATAAAACTACTTCTTTCCAAATATGATCTTGTTAACTTAACAATCAATTAGTTACCTTGTTTATTAATGCTATGAGAGATTTATAAAATTAAGAAACAAAACTATCAGTTTACTCAAATACAAAAACTATTCAATTTATACTTGACATATTAGTAGGGTGATAAATGATATTTTATATGATTTTGAGCTTACTATTTTTTCACTTTTTTCTTTTGTCTGAATCACATAAATAATATCACACAGCTAAAACTGACAAAATAAACATCACATTTCTTTCAGAGCTTGTTTCAATAAATTACCTGCAGCAGATTTTTATAATCCTTGTAAGACAATTACTTTTTATATACGATTATAGGTATGAGAAAAAAATAATAAAAGAAAAGCAAAAATATCCGCCTATTTGAATAACAAACTTCATTCCTTAACTAAATTTTAACAAAAACTTTTTTCCAGTTAAAGAAATATTAGGAATCCAACTAAAGACTTTTGTATTTTTAAACTAGTTTTTATTGTTTCAAAATGATAACAGTAAAAAAAGCAACAATTTTGTTAAATTACATTAAGGTGACTCTCAGTTTGACAGAAATGTCTAATGTCAGATTTTTATGCTAAAATGAACCTTAATATCTCTGAAACATTGTGCCAAAATTTCTTCACGATCTGATAAACAGTAAAGGAGATATGGTTAATATTACGTATCACTCTTTAATATTTATTTTTTGCTAACGAAATGGTTAAACTCTTTTTCATCAGTTCGTATTTTTTCATATTCTCTGTATTATCAAATATGCCAAGGCTTCCACAATCATTGAGAAAATTGTCCAAATTTGTTTTTCATGTATCGTTCGATTCCATGAGAAGTAGCTATCTATTTTGTTTTTTATCTTTGATTTTTTTTTTTTTTTTAAACAACCGTAACTTACATATATGCGGTTTTCATAGGTTTATTCCATATACATTCAGTTTTTATATTTCTTTTTTCTAATCTAATCTCTCCATCAAAATTCCGATACTTAGATTTGTAGAATAAAGTACCCCGAGTATAAGATAAGGAAATTTAGTTTGAAATACCAAAATTGGAAACGTACAAAAAATGTATAATATTGTTAAATTTAAAAGAAAAAATAATAATCTATGAAAAATTTAAGATAATTTATTATTAATGATGATTTTGCTTTATTGAAACATGATCCAAAACTTTAATATAGGGGCTGTGCTTATAGCGTTATCACTTTAGAGAAGAGGGGGGGGGGTCTATCACTTGATATTGTAAGATATATTTTTTTTTTGGAATTTCGTTATATATCAAAAGAGTCTATCTTTCTTTTTTTTAGTCTGTTATCTATTTTTATGGAAGTACAAAGTTATTATTCAAACCATTAAATAATTACATAAGCGTTTCATACTAAAAAATGGAAAATTCCTGTTCTTCTGCCATATAATTCGCTATTTTAGAAACTAGGTGCGAGGTATGTTTTAAATGATACTTATGCTAATAGTTAAAATAAGCGAAATAAAATTGTCCTCCTGTTTTGTTGATAAGAAGTTCTGCTTTCTTGCAAAGGGCAAGAGGAGGGGGCAAATTTTTATTTACAGAATAAATATTTTGGGTACAGAGTCCCCTTAAAATTTCTTGCATAATTTCAGATAATTATATCAAAACCCAAGGAAGTAAAAAAAGAGTACTGATGAATCCAAGTTTCTTTTTGGTAAAAAATTTACACTGTAATCTTCTTACAACTGTGATATCTGATATAAATGAATACCCTGTTTTGTCTAATCTATGATACAATAATAAATATAATGAAAATGAATATGGATTTTTTTTTTCAACTGGAGAATAAACATGCACTATTTTGAGGAATACTCAGTAATGAATTTGTTTCGTCACTAAGTAAACTCAATGTAATTTTTTCTCTCCTGCACTGTAAAAAATGTATTTAAATGTTTCTTAGTCTAGAAAATAATAATATAACCACCAGCAGAAACATAGAATAAATTCTTCCGAATTACCCATGAGTCCGAAAAGCGTCCTTTAACTTTAGAAATCTTTCGCGATATAAATGAGCGTTTACAACAACAAAGTTTCTGTTGCGGCCACTGACTTTCGGAAATAGTTCCGAGTATTTTATAGTGTATTAATCAGTTTACGAAACCTGAAATCCTGATTTTTGAGATGCTATCCATTCTTATGTAAACCTTTTATGTTCAAAAAACATGTTTTACATACAAATTAACAGCATTAACATTGACATTGAAATTAACATTATTTTGTTGGTCTTGCATATATAAATTCAATTACGCAGCTACAAATGTTTAACTTAGAATTGGTAGCATAAAAAAAAACAATATAATGATTTGAAAAAACAAATTAATACACTATAAATCTACTCGGAAACGTTTCCGAAAAAAGAAGTGGCGGAAAAAAAAAACTTTGTTTTTATAAAACTGTACGGCTTTTAACTTTTGAAAATATGTTGGTTTCTGAGTTTTCTAAAGACAAAGAACGCTTTTCGAATTCGTGGTTAACTCGGAAGAGATTATTGTATTTTGTTGTACGTGGTAATACTATTCTTTCTCAGATTAAAAAGCATTTGACCTTTTTTACAGTGTGAATCAAGCGTGCATTACACTTAGATTCCGGCGTTTCCGTACCTATTGTGATATGAAATATCACAATTTCATAATTTTTATTCGCCGTTTTGTAATTTTTATTTTACTAAGTATGCTGTTGTCATTCTTCTCCCTCGCCTGCACGCTTTTTGCATTGCGCCTAGCGCTGTCTCTCTTGGTAGCGTTTCCCCCTCTCTCCCATGCTTTGCCGAGCGCCCGACAATCTCTTTTGCGCATGCGCGCAGCCTACTGCACCGCAGGTTTACGATATCTGTTTGGTTCTGTTTTCCGCCGATGGAATGTGCGGCGCGGCGTTCAAGTGCCGTTTCTACGGAATCTAAAGTTTTCTTATTTTTATTTGGCAATAATTAATTATCAAATCAATTTAATTCTTTCTTTATTTTAACTGTGTGATCCCCGTGGTGGTCATATTTATATCGGTGCAACGGCAATTTTCGTCAGAAGTATTCGAAAATTCGATCATGTAAGATCGCGAAAATTTTATTTTATCGGCGCGATCTCCGGTACGGAGATTCGCATTTTTCATGCCGAGTTTGTTCTTTAAGTTCATTAAAGTTTTTAATAGTTAAATTTTAAGCTTTTTAAATTTGATACAGTGATTTTTAAATTAAATGATTTAAATTTTTAATAATTTATTAAAACGAGCTTGCCAATAGATATCTCTTCTTCATATTCTCAAGAAGTTTGGGGTGCATCTTGTTAAATGCTGTCAACTAAATTAATATTTCGTCATTCTAAAGTTAAAGACTTTCGGTTCTCATGGTAAAGTGGCCAACTGGATTTATTTGGATAAACCCTTCCAGCTATTGTGCTACTAAAGACCTTTAATAAAGAAATTTGGATTTAAAAAAAGCAACAATGACTTCGTTTTCTTTACAACGGCTGTGTGCTTCCTTTTTAAAGTAAGATGAATTATTTTATTAAATTTTATCATTTATCTAGAACGTTGACCTAAAAGAACCAGATCTTGATGATTGGGGTTATTGTTCCTTCCTTCAACAGCAATGTACTCTTTTTCCACTATTCCACTATATGAAAAATAAAAGTAATAACAGCACAATCATCAATAACTAAATAGTTTCATCACACCTATGCCATTTCAGTCCCGAGCCATTTCGACCGCTGGCCATTTCGGTCCTCCCGACCTATAACTCGGTCTCTAATTGTTTTAGGGGAGCCAAAAAATGTATAGTTCAACATCATGAGTGGCAATTATAATTTTTTATCAAGTCCATTTTATTTTATAAAAAGACAAATACAAGAGCCTGAGAAATTTAAACTTCTATAAATAATTGTAATTTTTTGTAGCGCGCTGAAATTGTGTGTTGAGTGAACAACGAGACATAATTTTACAGAGGACAGTGTCAGTTTTTTTAAACCGAAACCTCCTAAATTTCCCCCTAAAACCTCTCAATAACGGACACCCCGTGACCGCGTTATTTGACTGCTATTCCGATGCGTGAAATATAAATATGTATATGTTGGATTGGGAAAGGTGTTCGCTATATAGAGGTGTGTGCTTTTCGGGATTGTTCGTTTTTGAAGTTTTACTGAATTCCAAATCTGACTTTCAAATTTCTTTCATATAGGTTATAATGTTCAAATAGAAATATTTGTTATATGTTTAAAATAATATATGATAAAACATTAACATTTCGTAGGTAAAAACAGTAAACGCAAACACACATGCACAAAAATCTTTATTAAATTCATTTTACGTTTTTATTAACTAGATGAATAAGTTTACAGATGTTTTTAAAAACTTTTATAAATGTTTGTCCTTGTTCACATAGGATATTTTAAATACGAATGTAATGTCCAAAACCGTTTCCTCCCTGTAAACTATTACGTTTACCATGCAAAATTTGTGTGGACTGTGACAATTTGGATTCGAGTTATAAGTTTTGCAGGTTATCTGTCCCTTATATTTGCGCTATTGTAAAATTTAGAAGGTTTCAATTAAAAATCCCGAAAATGTGTCCCTTTTATAAAGATTACTTTACGATGCACAATTTGAGTGTTCTACGATGATTGTAGCTTGAGTTATAAGCATGTTATATTGTCAGGTCCTTATTTTTATAATACATTAAAATATGAATGGTTTCTATTAAAAATACAGAGACACCTCCCCCTTTAAAACGATTACATTTACTATTTTACCATACGAAATGTGTGTGGGCTACAAAACTTTGGATCCGAGTTTTTGCGTTTATGAGGCATTTATATTCTCACATTACTAAAATATAGGCGGCTTCGGTTAAAGGAAAACACTGTATACCCACTTTATAAATATTACATTTACCATACAAAATATTAGTGTTCTACAATAATTACAGCTCGAGTTATAAGTGGATTTTGTTGGCAGGACCATTTATTTATAATGCACTAAAATATGGGGGACTTCTATAAAAAATTCACAGAGTCTGGTCCCCCGCTCTTAAAACGATTGCGTTTACCACACGAAATTTGTACGGGCTGAGAGAATTTATATCCCAGTTGTAAGTAGTTTTTATGGTTATCGGGCCCTGATATTCATTCCAAAGAGGCTTCTGTTAAATAAATACCGACAGTTTCCCTTTTTCATAAAAATTACGTTTAGCATACCAAATATGAGTGTTCTACGATAATTACAGCTTTATACTTATGATACACTAAAATTTTGGGAGCTACTATAGTAAATTGTCAGATCCCCCTTAAAATGTTTAAGTTTGACATACGAAATTTTTTGTGGTGTTCGACAATTTGGATCAGAATTATTAGTGTTTCCAGTTATCGGGTGCTTATATTCGTGGTATACTAAAATTTAACAGGCTTAAAAAAATCTACATTGCTCTTTATGAAATTTTGCCACTTTGTTCACGCACACAAAATTTTAGCGCACTGGGTAAGGGACCGAAATAGTTAGGAACCAAATTGTAGTCGTAACCGAAATGCAAGGACCGAAACGGCCGGCGGGAAAGAAATGTCCTGCTCCCGTGCATCAAATATGAATAAATGTCATTTGTGCAAAACCACTTAATAAAAATTAATTATATTTGCAGTTTTCTATAGTTGGTTATATCGAAATTTGTCTCACGTCCCATTTTCAGTTAAGTAATGCATTCGTTTAATTATTTAATTTATTTCTTGTGATAGTATATTATTTATTTGAGTTCCGATATGTATAGCTCATTGCTTATGAAATATTTGCTTAGATAACTTTCCCTTTTTAAATGAATCTTATTGCTTCGTGTTAAGTGTTAATAATTTTTATTAACTTGATCACAATCTAAAAGATGGAAACGATTGCTGCAATAGAGTGGTTTTTTTGGTAAAGAATGCACATTGACATCTTATTTACATTTTGCAAATATAAATGAATTTCATAATTTATGTACGTAATTAACATGTATTACAATAATTAGTTAACTTAAATAAACATTTTTTGTTGAAATAGAGGATAAATTTGTAAAACCGCATAATGGATTTGTTGCGTGTTCTGTATAATTATAATTTTCCATATTTTCTCTTTCAAATGAAAAATGAATGAAATTATACTAAAGAGCTAAAAAAAATAATACACATAGCTGCTGTGAAATATTAAAAAAATATTTTAGTATTTCGAGAAAAGTTAGTTTAATGCACATAAAATTATTATATTATGGTTTATCCAATGATTTAATTAAATAAATGTAATTTTTATTTACATGTAATTTTTGAAATGCTATTCTTCGTCAAAAATATGTTTGATTAAAGAAGCATTCGTCATGTCTTCTGCTTTGCCATACTCTTATTTATTTCTAAAATTAGCTTTTCTCCTCATTTAGATAAACATACGTTATGAAAGACAGAATGATCAAAATCTTTTGAAGATTTTAATAGTTTTAATAATAATACGTAATTTACGCTGTAAAATAATATAGTATAAGAAACAATTTTAATATAGTATAAGAAATTCAATCTATACATTTTTTGAAATATTTTTAAAATCTCTAATAGATTAATTGGACTTGATAGTCTTTAGCATATTCCAAAGGAATCAATATAAAACATTTCTAATACATAAACGTTGCATAATAAAGAAAAAAATATATAATTTTTTCATTAATATTTTATTTTTCTTTAAAATGTAGGAAAGAAATTCTTTATCTTATTTAAATGTTGTTTTTTTTTTCCAATTTTGGAAAATTTCTATCGTTATTGCATTCAAAATAAATTTTGATGACCAAAGAGGCAGTAGCTGAATTTCTATATTAAATATTCCTCACACGTTCGTGAAAACAACATTCCAATATATAAATTTCACGGGAACATTGAAAATTCCTTTCAAAATACAAGTTTCAGGTATCTTTCAATAACAGATTATTTTATTTTAAAGTTTTGTAACATGAAAATAGTGTCGTAGATTTTTTTTAATTAACAAAGTACCTGAAAAAAAAAACTATATCATAAACAGTTTTTAAAATAGTGAAATGAGAAAGGCGAAACAAAATACAAATGTGGTGAATTCTGAATTGCAGATGTATTTGTCTATAATAATCTTGAAATATATCATCGTTAGTTATAAGAAACTCATTTTAATAAACCATTGACCACTGTCACTTTAAAGTTTATCATTTGAAGGGGTTAGTATGAAAGTGAAGTAACTCAAAATTTAGTGACTTGAGAAAGGAAGGGCTTTCTGAAACTTGGTCTATTTCCGTTGCATTGAATGGTTCAACTTGTTTTGCCCTCTATTGACTTCCTAAGTGACTTATTCGACTGGTACATTTGACAGAAATTAATATATACGTTCATCGAAAATATGGTTATATCGATTTTCAAAATTTTTGACTTACTGCACTGTCATTCTGACCCCCCCCCCTCATTTGTGATTTATCATTATTGTCTGTAACCATTTCTAGTTAATAGTTACAAAGAAAAAAACATCATACATAATTTGAGGCAAACTGATATAAAAATATTTTTTTTGCAATAACTCTTTCTTAAAGATCTTTTAAAGAACTTACAGGAATTCCCTGTACACTGTTAAAAATTTGCAGGAAACTGTCTAGTAATTCGACCGTTTTTAAGGACAACGGTCGTCTGACCACGATATTAAGCGTGTCTCACCATATTATGGTCAGAATAAAATTAAATTATGGTTATACAACCGGTTTCAATAAAAAGGGTCAAATGACTGGAGAGTTTGCTGCACGTTTTTAACAGTTTACCTTCTATAAAGGTTTTAGTTAAATACAGAACACATATACAGTCACGTGCAAATGGCATAAAATAATAAACATTTGTTTTCTAATGACAATGGAATATTACAGTTTCTTATATACCTAAATGTGTTTTCTGATTTGCACTGATACCGGGGGTTTATTGACCGAACTGAAAATGACATCTGCGTCCAAGAATTCTCGGAATTGTGTGAAAAATGTCTTGTCGCTGCACGTAAAATTATATATAGTAACAATAAAAGTGTTAATAACAGTATTGCGAAGCAAAAAAAATTATAGAATTATTCTTTTAAATTGGCTTATAAACATCATTGAACATAACAATTAATATAATTCATTCAATATCACATGGATATTTTCTGCGCAAGTGTTTAATTTCGGAAATAAATAGTATACCAGGGCTGTTTATGCCGAAGATATATAAAAAGCCGTTTTTAGGCATATGCAACTGAACAGGGCGGCAAAATTTTGGGGGCGACACAATTTTGATAGTGAAAAAATATTTCAGTTCGGAAACAAAATGAAAACGGCAAAATATTGCTAGTAGTAAAAATAATGTTAATATTTTTATTTCTTTCATTTCAAATTGCGGTACATCCGGAAGCTGATATCGAGATAGTATGGTACAATTAGCATAATTTCTGGATAGGTAGCTCTCTACATAACTGATAGTAAAGGACTGACTAATGGATCCACTAGTGTGTCCAAAACCGCTTTAAAATACGACAGTATTGTGTTTGTTTAACAACTGCGTTACTTTCAGACTATGTTATTTAGGCTAAATATAGACACTATCTCAGATCAATAAATGCACCAAAGGCCGGGTACTACAGCTGGAAACAGAGCAAAATTAAAGAATTTTGTAATCGTAGCAAATACCCATCCCTATTACCGAATAGTAATTTTTGCCTTATTTATGATAGAAATTATGCGTTTAAATAATGCTATTGGAAGGCAGGGTTACTCCATGACTGGTGGCTTTTGTCCATATGCCCATTCTTTAATCTGGCTTTAAGTAACGTAGTCTGAACATGATATATGGATATGTTCACAATTCATATGACCATGCCATATCATATTGGAAAGTAAGTTGTTCAGATTTTCAGATTAACGGGACTCGAAAAACCACTATACGTGTGCAGGACTAAAAAAATCTGATTTTCACATCGACGTTTTCATTTTCGATTCGTTCGTTATTTTATGTTCAGCTCTGAATAGACTGTAAATTGAAAGGGGATACATTAATAGATTTTAGCATGAAAACCTTATATATCCATAGGTTTGTAACGTAAATTTTTATGGCTGGTTGTTGACTATTAGCATATTTGTCTAACAAATTAAATGGATAAACAAGATATTGTGAAATTTGTATCAGAAATTATAATACATAAATACTTGTTGCAATTTAGTCTATTATGCATAGATAATATTCAAGATTGGAATGGCTAAAATTTCACCGGTTCAATACGATTTTTAAGTTAATACAGAGTATATATACAACTACTTTGCATATTATACAAGGAGATAGATCACCTTTGAAGAATTTTTTTATTATGGATCTATGACTTGAAATTATTATTATTAAAAACTCGTTTGTGTGTACACGTGAGGGGGCTTTTAAAAGCTTAAATCAGATGGAAGAAGAATAAACAATAAACAATTTACAAAGCATGTTGTTCTATCTTTTACCGAAATTTTCAGAAGCTGAACAAAAAATTTTTCCATCGCTATCTATCGTCTGTCGAATTGGAGAGTTTACCGAACAAGTACGCATATCATTTCTAACTTTTGTTCTGTTCTATTCAGTAGCGGAAAATTCAACAGTGTTGGCAGAAGGGTCAACATTTCGTAACTGACATCGGTCATTTTTAATAAGTAAAAATAGGGTTTTCTTCAGAAATGTCAAGTAACTTCTATTCACCAAAATACTGCACTGGGGGGAATGTTGGGCGAATGACTATCGTGTGCTGTGGACATTAGAGTTTGAATGAAAATTAGAACGCAATGTTATTTGCGTTAAGGACAATTTCAGAAAATAAAAGAACAAAAAACCATGCATCCGGCATAGATTATGAAACACTATAATTTCCAACACTAACAGGATATTGTTAAGAAATTTCTTTTTCATACAATGACTTATTATATATAATTACTAGCTTACCCGCCCGGCGTTGCCCGTGCCAACACAACCTTAAATGTACCTGAAATCAGTGTTGAACATTTTTTTATTATTAAACAAATCTAATGTTGGGGGCCACACTACCTTAGACAGCAAACACTGGGCATGCCATACACACTCACATATATTACTGTAAGTCAAGTCGAAAGAGCCATACCCCTTCATGATCCAGCCCATAGAACCAGAGATAGAAAAGCACCCCTGGTGGTGAAAATCGAAAAGCTCTATCTATGTAGAGACGAATGAGCCATACCCCGTCGTGATCCAGCCTATAGAACCAGATATAGGAAAGCACCCCTTGTGGTGAAAATCCGAACTAAAATCAGTCAGCTCTATCGATGTCAAGTGGAAAGAGCCATACCCCATTGTGATCCAGCCCATAGAAACAGAGATAGGAAAGCACCCCTTGGTGGTGAAATTCAGAACTAAAATAGGTAAGCTCTATTGATGTTGTGTCGAATGAGCCCAAACCGTGTCGTGATGTGACCCATAGAATCCGAGTTAGCTGCAAAATCCTTTAGTTACACCTTCCACCGCCAGGGAGCACGATATGTTCTATACGAACATAACTGAATTCATTAAGGTTATCGATGTCGAGTCGAATGAGGCATACCCCGTCATGATCCAGCCCATAGAACCAAAGATACGAAAGCGCCGCCCTGTGGTGAAAATCCAAACTAAAATCAGTAAGCTCTATTGATGTCGGGTGGAAAGAGCTATACCCCGTTGTGATCCAGCCCATAGAAACAGAGATAGCAAAGCACCCCCTGGTGGTGAGAGGAAGTTGATGTAGAATAAATGTGATATTTAATAAAAAGTCGTTCCCACCCCACCCCCTTTATCTCGCCATTTTCGCTAATTATTACAAATATACAAATGTTTTTTAATTACATCTAATGTCCCGATCTGATAATGGGGTTTCCCTATCTACCTATCCTAATCCGCTTTTCCCTATCATAATAGAAAAAAGCATATTTTATCAAAGAATCGCTGACAAACGCAAATTTCGTCAAAGGTTCGCAAGAAAAACACGAATTTTATCAAATAATCGCTGAAAAAACATGAATTTCGTAAAAGGATCGCTAAAAAAACATGAATCTCGTCAAAAGGCAGCAGAGAAAACACGAATATTGTCAAACGATCATTAAAAAAGCAAATTTCATCAAAGGATCACGGAAAATGTGAATTTCATCAAAGGATTGCGGAGAAAACGCAAATTTTGCCAAAGGATCACAGGAAAAATGTGAATTTCGTCAAAGGATCGCTGAAAAAAAAAACACGAATTACGTCGTAGGATCACTGAAAAAAAAAAATCTCAACATAAGTATGTAGAAAAACACGAATTTCGTTACAGGATCACAAAAAAGCAAATTTCGTCAAATGATTGCAGGAAAAACTTGAATTTCATCGAAGGATCGCAGAAAAAATACGAAATTCGTCAAAGGATTGTGGAAAAAATGCAGATTTTGTGAAAGGTTCACAGAAAAAACTTTCGTGAAAGGGTCGCGGGGAAAATGCAACTGTCTTTATTAAAAACAGCACACACACAAACCTCTACACAAACAAACCTATTCTGTCTTCCACAATTTAATTTGTAAATATGAAGTTAAAAAAAAAAAATCCCTGTTTTCATATTATGAGTTTTATCAGCAAGTTAAAACATTAAGTAAATATGAATGATTTGCGGAGCTGTTTCTATCAAAAATTCACTCACATCGCCCAAAAACCCTCAACAAAAATAATTATAAAGAGTGCGATGACAACATAAATTTCCATGTCCGTTCTTGGGCGATTCTTATAAAACACAAAATTTGTCACAAATGATTTTTTTACAACATGCTTACAAATTAAAATGGTTTATAATTATTTTTAAAAAAAACTCGGCCAGAAATAACATTGATTTTACATTTTTAAAGACTTATTCTTTATAATTATTTTGAAACAGCTCTGCAAATCATTCATATTTATTTATTGTTTTACTTTCTGATGAAACTCATAATGTGAGAAAACGGAAAATCACAAAATTGATCAATCAATAGTTGAAAAAAATCTCAAAAATCATCAAATGGGGGGGGGGGGAATGCAAATATCGGCAAATAGCTTTAAAAAAAAATCACAATTTGTCAAATGATTTGGGGGGGGGGGGTAATTCTGAAATGTACCAAATGGTTTTGAAAATAATCAAACGACAGCAGGGGTAAAAAATCTTTTTTCAATCAATCATCACAATTGGCGAGTGTGACTATTAAGATGGCCAGTGGTGGCAAAACAGTCAATCGACAAAATTTTAGTATTACTTGCAGATTGGTGAGTGCTAATTTTGTCCTATATGTGAGTGATTCTTATGAAACTCATGTCACAAAATGCACATCATAAATATTTCACGGACTGGGAATTTATAATCAGTTCATCAAAACAATTTAATAATTACCGTCAAATCTCGTTAATCCGCCCCCCTAAATGCGACGGATAATCGTAAAATAACCAGGGGGGGGCGCTTGCACGGTATTAGAATTGCATTATATGATATTTATGGATGGTGGTGGTGGTTGGATGCTACCGGCCGATCGTCGCAAAGTATGCATTCTATAAAGTGACAAAAGAAACAAATTTGGAAAAAAAAAATCCGTTCTCAGGTGATTAAGATTTAATAATTATTTACTGAATGTTTTCATTTTATTCAAAGTAAAGTTCAAGAAAAACATTAGATTCTTGGACGACTAAAAAAGTTCTTAAATCATAAACATCACTCAAAAACGCCCCAACAAAAAAATCATGAATATATAGAAACAGCTCAGAAAATCTGTTTCATTAAGAATATTTTTCTTGGGCGACTAAAAAAGTTCTTAAATGAAACTTCTTAAATGGAGTTAAAAATGGTACTTAAATGGAGTTCAATAACAAATCTTAATGAGAACATACATCTTAACAATTTATCGCATGTTATGAATTCATCAATCTCGGGAACTAAAAATGTAGTCCAAAACAATTACAGGAAAAAAATTGTAAACAATAAATTACTCAAAAATTTAATGTAAATTGTTTGTTTCCATCAAAAATATTTAATTTGTAAGTATGAGGTAAAAAAAAAAAAATCACAATGGATTCCTAACCGCCCAAGAACTCAAATTATTTACTGAATATTTTCATACTAAAAATGCTAAAAAAATGAAACAAACTAACTAAAAATACAGTCAAAAACAGTTTTTTTAAATATTATAAGCGTTGCACAAATTATTTACTGAATATTTTCATACTAAAAATGTTAAAAAATGAAACAAACTAACTACAAATACAGTCAAGAATAGTTTTTTAAAATATTATAAGGGTTGCAGATACATGAAGATATACTTTCTGTTCAGTGAAGTGTAAGATGAAATAGGCCTAAACCCCATTGACAAAACTAACTATCGGGAACTTAATATGATATATATTGCATATTTCAAACTATTTTTGAAATATTATTAGCGTTGCAGACACACGAAGATAGTTCTCTCACTGGGTTTAGGCCAATTTCATCTTACACTTCACTGAACAGAAAGTAAATAAATCGTCGCTGGTAGCTAGATCCATAGAGTAATGGAATATCTTTAATCTGTGGCTAGATCCTGGATGCTGCACCTGCTCTCATTGGCTGGCTGCTTCGTTGCCACGGATGGTGTTGCCGAGGCTATTTCATGGGAGGAGCTTGAAATAGCCTCGAACCCAAAATTCCATATACACGTTTTAATTTATTTTTAAAAATCTAAATTAAAATTTAAAAATCCGACCGTGAAGTATACTGTCCGGTGATAACATCTACACATGACAAAAATTTCTGAGTCCTAGGTGGTATAATTACAGAGAAATCCGCGGGCAGGCAGACAGACACTTACTCTTTTATAGAGATACAGATTAAAAAAATGAAGCAACACATAACGTTGCAAAAATTAATTTTATTGCAATTGCTCTCCATATCTAATCATGTGTACGAATTCTTTCATGCAGCCCTGTATGTGATCTATAGAGTTTATATGCGACATGTATTATACAAAAAATAGTTAAGTTTAAAAATGCATACCACAGGTGAAACGGTACTGCCAGCAATTATCAATCATAGTCCGTCCTGTATTCGGATTCTTTAGAGGAAATCGGATTTCTCTTTAAATGAAAGATAAATTCTATGAACTTTATAATCGATAGAAAATGTTTTGTCACTTCCCCTAAGGGATAGCTACAAAACATTCTCTCAAGACCCATACTTCTATACAAACTCAAACACATCCACAAACACCTAGCACACATCTCCAACCTGACAAGCTAGTTAGTATCCAAAATTTCCTCGTCCGACATCGCTCGTTGTCTCGAGTCGAGTTTTTTATGGCGGTGTGACGGCACCCCTTGTCGCGAGTAGATTTTCCTTTGGCGGTACCACAATGCCCCTTGTCGCGAGAGAGCATATATCTGGCATGCAATTCGTCATCAATACCTCAATGTCTACTGTCTCGAGGGAGATATGTTCTCAGGCACAGAGGATGTCTTGTATATTTTGCAAACAGACACCTTCTTTTGTTTAAGGTCAAATTCAGCTCCGGCTAAATATTGTAATTTTCTTTCTTTTTAAGACTTTAAAACAGAAATACTGGAGGGACATATATTGTCTAGAGATATTGTCTTCGCGTCTGAGCAGTCCTTCTCCGGCTATCATTATAGCCCAAAATTATATTTGCCAAATTTCGCCAATTGGCAGTAAATCAAGTAACAGAATGCAACTGAAAAGCATTTGGAAATTAAGTATAAATGAAAAGGTGAATCAGTTAAGAAGTTATGAAAACTTGTAAAGAGTATTAATTAAGGAGAACAAAGATAGATAAATTGGTACTTCTCTGTTATAGAAGATAGCACTTTTATAATAATTTCGCGCAATTCGGTTTTCATGACTACAATTGTTGTTGTTCCAAAAAATTCTACTTTACTGTATATAAGGCGTGTTGCCCGATTATGGAAAATTCATGGTAGAGTTGAATAAAGTTTATCAAGTAAATTAGTAATATTTTTTTATAATTAAATTATCATATATAATCAGACATAAACATTAAATAAATACACTAAACATTAAAGTAATATGTGCAAACGTTTCGGGCTATAACTTAGCCCCTCCTCAGTGCAATAACATACACTGACCGGAGAGTTTTCAAACATGTATACAGTAGGTAACTGTTCGTGTAAAAGTAAATGAAACTTTTACGCCTACATATTATAAATTTTACCAGTAGTCATTTTCCCAACTTAATGGAATAGAGTAAATGCCGAGACACGGGCGCAAGATATGTTCTTTATTTTTACCATTACACAGGAATTCAGAACTTTATATATCTTTTCCAGTATTTTATTTTAGATGAAAATACATTTCAAATCATATTAAAATTTCATGATTTAGTAACAGCTTAATTTATCTTTTCTTTTTTTCTTTCTCTTTATATCTCACAGTTTCAAAAATAAATGCTTGTTGGAACAATCAAAGTGGCATACTTTCCTTTTGTTTATGGCAAATATTTTTTTCATGGAAATTTAAAAAATATATATAAATAAATTGATATTTTTCATTGTTTTTTTTAATATATTTATATAATATGTATGTCTAAAGATTGCAGCTTACTGCTGTTAATCTATTATTAAAATCAGCATAGAATTTGGTGTATTTTATATTAGTATGTTATCTACTCATCTTCGCAATTACAAATTATTTAAAATAACCTTAAATACATTTATTTTTATTCCAGTGCGTTCACAAAAATATATACATTTAAAGATATTAATGCATACTTTAAAATCAAGCGCATCCAGTGTTTTATGATTGTTTTTTCTCATAAAAGGCCTTTAAATTAAAAATGGGAACATTTTTTTTTTTCATAACATTAAAATAATTATGCAACATATTTTATCTATTCACCTAAATCCTGATTTATAATAGCTATAATTATCTTGTAAAGTCTGAAGTAAAAATACTTTTTATTTTCTAAAATAAAAATGTCGAGAAGATTATACAGGGCCTTTTACTTATATATAATGTTAGATTTCTATAATATGGCCGGAAATGTATTTACCTTATCTACTGAGAACAGAAAATGCATTAGGTTTCTCACAATTTCCCCGTTTTCGGTTTGAAGATAGACAGCGGATTTAGTGGCGCGTCAGTTTAAATATACCAATAGTTGGATACAAATGGCTGGAAATTCCTTTGGCCTTAAAGTTTGCACCATACGGCAGAAAGTCTTGTGTTTGTTGGATGTGCACTATAAAATGCCGATAAAATTGTTTAATTATTTTTAAACTAGTATCTAGTTAATCTTGCATTAATGGCAAAATTATCAGATTTCATTTTCCAGTATCTAAAATGAAAATAATGACAAGCTGATGTTAGTGATGTCGACTTCAATTTTCAGACCATATTTGTGATAAACAATGATTTTCTTAACCAATTCAAAACAAATATATAACTATTGTATACAGTTTTTCCTAACTAAAACACCCACATTTGTTTGGAACATTGGGTACAAAAAGCATATACACATGCCAGAATAATTCTGAATGGATCATGAACATTAACAGTTGAATGGATTGATATACAGTGTAGCACAAAGTGTTTGGCAACATCGGAAAGTTCCGTTTACTGTAATGACGAATGTAGATGTGCAAAAGCGTCTCCTGTGAATACAAGTAACTAATCAGTTATTTGTTTTTACAACGCTGGATGGGGTTTGTGAGTGTTTAAGCCTTTTGGTAGGCCTCCCTATCCAGCTGACTCTTGTTTTTACAGCGCTACATATAAATAAAATAATAACAGGACATGCAAATAAAACAAATATCAAATATTAGTACTAACATTTGATGTTAAGACCAACAAAAAATTTAAAGTTACATGCAAAATATATTAAAGAATATACATGCTTTCTACAGAAATTTACTAAAGTATTTTTTTTAATTACAGAGCTTTAAGGCTCATTCTTATTAATACACTATAAACATTATACGTGAAAGCATGTCTTAAATCCTAAAAATTGAAAGCACATGGCATTTATTTCAAGAAACTTAAATAAATTTGTTTTGCAATTCTAAATCAAAATAATTTCCGAAGATCTTAGGTTGTTAGTCAAATCATTTAACAATGCTATACAAACCTTTATTCTTAGACTAGCAAGCTACGCCCGCTACACTGGTCAATTTCTCTTAACGAAATTTTAATCAAACAAAATATTGACATTTCATAATTCACTTTTATATTTTAACAGAATAATAAGGCTATTATAATTTGTGACTCGTGCCAATATACCCGTCAGGACACGTCGCCCTTATTATTATATTTTTACGCATGAAGGTTTCTGTATGGTACTCCATTGTGAAATTTGGTAATTTTTGAAAAACGGCATAATCATTAGATTTGAAATTTATATCAAGAAAAATACAATTTTTTACCTTTCAAATGCAGTTTGTCTAATAATTTTCTGACGAATACTTTTCGAGCTATTATTTTTTTCTGTAACTTCAAATGTTTCATTTTCCGAGATTAATCTGTGGCAACAACTAGCGAAAAGCCCAGTCGTCAGCAACGCATAGCTTTTTATTAAAGAGGCTGTTGGAGCAGGGATTGTCACCATCAATTTGTCACCATAACTTTTGAAATCGGTTCTGTAGTTCCAGAGATTCCATAGAAATTGTAATTTAGAATGATTTTAGAACGCTTTTTGCTCATTTCACCTTTTTAAATTTCGATTTTTTTTAAATTATTATTCTTAGAGAGCATTTACATCTTAAAAGTAACTACAATGCCAAATTTAAAATTTCTAGCTCCTTCAGTATAAAAAAGTCGCAATTTTCGAAAATTTTCCGCTCCTGCACCCCCGTGGGATTAGTGGCACCGACATAAAATATAGACTATGTTGGAGCGGATATTGTCACCATCAATTTGCCTCCATCACTTTTGAAATCGGTTCTGTAGTTCCAGAGATTCCATAGAAATTGTAATTTAGAATGTTTTTAGAACGCTTTCCGCTTATTTCACCCTTTTAAATTTCGATTTTTTTTTTATTTGTTCTTAGAGAGCATTTACATTTTATAAGTAACTACAATGCCAAATTTCAAATATCTTACTCTTCAGTATAAAAAAAAAAAATGCAATTTTAGAACGTTTTTCGCTCCTGCACCCCCCCCCGGGATTAGTGGCACCGACACAAAATATAGCCTATGTTGGAGTAGGGATTGTCACCATCACTTTTGAAATTGGTTCTGTAGTTCCAGAGATTCCATAGAAATTGTAATAGAACGCTTTTAGCTTATTTCCGCCCTTTTAAATTTCGATTTTTTTTATTTGTTCTTAGAGAGTATTTACATCTTATAAGTAACTACAATGCCAAATTTCAAACTTCTAGCTCCTTCAGTATACAAAAAATCGAAATTTTAGAACGTTTTTGCTCCTGCACCCCCCTGGGGTTAGTGGCACCGACATAAAATATAGCCTATGTTGAAGCAGGGTTTGTCACCATCAATTTGCCACTATCACTTTTGAAATCGGTTCTATAGTTCCAGAGATTCCACAGAAATTGCAATTTAGAATGTTTTTAGAACGCTTTTCGCTCATTTCAGCCTTTTAAATTTCATTTTTTTAGAAATTTGTTTATAGAGAGCATTTACATCTTATAAGTAGCTACAATGCCAAATTTCAAATTTCTAGCTCCTTCAGTATACAAAAAATCGCAATTTTAGAACGTTTTTCGCTCCTGCACCTCCTGGGTTAGTGGCACCGACATAAAATATAGCCTATGTTGGAGCAGGGGTTGTCACCATCAATTTCCCACCATCACATTTGAAATCCGTTCGGTAGTTCCAGAGATTACTCCCTACAAACAAACAAACAATCTTTACTCTTTATAATATTAGTATAGATACCATGTGGTAACACATTAAAAAATAGATATAGATAGTTATTTGGAATATTATAAAAGAGCCATTTATTATAAGTGCATATCATACTTGATATGCTGTTCGTGATATCTTGGATATGCGAGAATTTTCGTTTAAGCGATATCGTCATTGAATTCAATTTTCAGAAATCTATTTAAAACTAATATATTTGTATTTTTCTTTGACATTCTAAGTCATGTGGTTTCCAGAAAAGAAAAAAAAATGTAATACGAATATTAAAATTAATTGTTGCAGTTTGAGCATCAAAATAAAGGTGATAATTTAGGAGTTTTTGTGGTTTTAAATAAGAACGCACACTGTTGAGGAGTTCTGCAATATATAAAGCTGTGTTTGAAGAATGTCTCGTACTTTTTACATGAAAAAAATCATATTTCTTTCAATACATTCGCGCTGCATAAGTTGTGCACAAAATGTGTCAAACTCAAATATTCGGTTAAAAATCACGGTTTTAACCTAATTCTTTCTAATCAGTTTTATATAAAATATTCTCTAAGATATCCTAATATTCTGAAAATTATAAAAATAAAAGTTTAAATAAAATTTAACGTATGATTTCATCAAATTTTATCTCCAGACATCTTGTAATTTAGACAAAAAGACATCTTTACCATTAGCAAATATTCTTCAGTTTAAAATCTAGCATTTAAAAATAATATATTTTAAATTATATTATTCAAATATATTTAGAATATTTACAGATTTATTCAAGCGTTATTTGTGCTAAATGAAATTTGCAAAGTAAAAAAAATCCTAATACTTCACAAAATAGTCAACGCAAAAAATTTACTATTTAATAATTTTAAATCAAATATTCCTTAAAATAGTGAAACATTTTGGAAAATATAAGAACAGTGTTAAACATAAAAATGTCTCATAAGCAATGTTTAAAAAAAGTTAATTTGATTAATCATATAATCTTTATTATTTTTATATCACTATATCTGACACAAGAAATAAAAATATTGAAATTAAAAAAAAAAGATTAATTCATTTTATGTTTGCCAGATTTAATAAAATTAAATTTATTTTTCTGGTTGCTTCTCAGCGATAAGTTTTTTTTTCTTTTTTTAATATTAAATTTACAAATGATCTCCAGGGAGTTGAATTAAATATATTTTTTGAAATATCAACGAAATATTCAAGGATTTTTTTTTAATTATATCGATTTCCTATTGGCCTATCGTATTATTTACTCCGTCATAATTTAGCTTTTTTTAAACTTAAATGCATATTTTTCTTGCTTTTTGTCTGTTTGGAATAAAAGTAAGATTTTCACATTTTTAACACTTTCCAACATAACTGAAAAAGTTCATGAATTCGGTTTGTCCGGCCATCTGCCGTCTCTGCGTCCTCCAACTCGCGTAAATATACTTGTACGCTGAAATTGTTTTATGTTATTGTCGTTTACTATAGCATGTTCCCTATTTCAACTAAAGGTTGTAGCACTTATAGTTTTTTTACAGGGACAGTCAAAAGTATTTCGTTACATTACAGTCAATGGAAAAAAATCGTTTCAAGCGCATTTTGATGATGCTACGCCATTTAAAACATGATGTAATTGATATATAATTATGAAGCACATTAAAACAGGCTTTTTATAGAATATGGGGTACCAAGCATTTATTTTTCATTTACATGGCAAAACAAAAGAATTCTCTTATACATTGTCTTATAGGAAAATATCGTTTACAGTGTAATTTAGTGATATTTCGCTATTTCAAACATATTGAAAATTATATGCATTATTTACGTGCACTATAAATTCTTCTCTTGAAAGTGTGGTGTGCATTGTTTTTATTTACAGGGGCATACAAAAGATATCGGTTACAGTAGACGTGCGATATTTACAGTCTATGTGTGATAAGTGCGTTTTCAACTTTGGTTTGCGTTTTTATGTTTAAAACTAATTTTTTTCATAGAACGTGTTTGTTTATAAACTCGGTTGTTCATATACAGGGCTACAAAAGGGAATTCGTAAGTATTACAGACTATGGGAGTGAATTGCTTAAGTGTAGTTTTTAATCGTGTACGCATTTTCCTGCTGAACAATATATTTAGTATAGACAAATAGAAATTTGCGGAATTTAAATAAAATCATACACAGGGCTACGCAAAGAAAAAGATGCACTGTCGTTTTCGGCAGGAAATTGCTGCGAGTGAGTTTTAAGTTGCCTTTTGGCTTAATAAGTGGTGTGTATAAAAGTCTTCAAATAATGTACAGGGCTTTACAAAACATTTTGAGTGCATTTCCATCGATTGGCGAAAAATGCTAAATGTGAATATCCTAACTGAACTATATTTCATCATGCTATATATCCACATCTATTTATTATACACAGGGCTGCACAAAATAATTCGATTATTTTTTTTGACACTGGAACGTAATTTCGAAGACTAATTTTGAATGTGTTATACGTTTTCTAAACTGTTTACTTACAAATTTTCTTTCACCTTATTTAACGGTCAAGTTTAGTTTCGGTTTTATGGCTGTGTTGGATAGTGTTCCCTAATCTATGCTTGACGCATGATTTTTCGTTGTTGTGTTCTTTAAAAACAATCATGCATTTTTCAATATATATATATGTTATTGTGTTTTAAACTATACACACACACTGCTGGTTCTTAACTAAAAACACAATACAATGGACTGTATAAAACGGCTTATTCACAAACAACAAAATAAAGCGAGCCATCACACGGCTTATTCTACCACAACATTTTTTCACATTCCAAACACAAGAAGCAAAACAGAACACTGAGTGTTGCCAAACGCGGAAAGTAAGAAAAAGAAACTTACATAAATTCGGAGGACATAAAACCAAGGAACATGCAGCTTTAGCTTTCTGCAGACGATATTTACACAGACAATATATATATTTAAGAAATCTGTTTAACTTTATTTTTAACATGCATCCAATGCACAATATTTCAGTCTATACATAAAACAAGCTTAAAAGAAAACTAACAACTATGCGTAAAATGTTAAAAACTTTTTTTTTTAATTTTCAATAAAGTCTTTTTGTAGTATCCATGGAGTTTTTCTTATAAGGTTACCATATTTATTTGAAAGTTAATATTTTTTCTTATCTTCAAACCGGAAAAAAATATCGTTAATGTGTATAGAATTTCGCATAATGTTACCAAATTTATTTCAATTGATTATTTTCGTTTATTTTTTATTCAAATAAAACCGGAAAAATGTACTGTTTTTTTTATTAGTAGAGATAAACGTCCTAATTTAAACTATTTGCATTAATTATATAAAACAATTCATTAAAAATATTAAAATAATTATTACTTTTTTATGCGCTGTGTAGAAAAAAACATATTTAAAAATAAATAATCACATGACCGTACCTTCAACTATTTTAGAAATAGTGTCTTTGTTGAATTTAGAATTATCTTCTTTTTTTCAAACCCCCCCCCCCCCCCCCGCCTTTAGTTTGTTATCAATTTATATATATTTTTACTTTTTATGGTATTTAATTACATGGACGTCACATGAAACACAATCTTTTTGTCGTTAAGAAAAATCAGGAAAATTTTTTAAAGTATGTTATTATTTAGAAAATGTTTTTTTTTTTTTAAATAAAGACAAAACATCAACATATATTTTTGTTTTTTAGAAAAGAGCTTACATCATGCTTTCAAAATAATAATATGATGTTGTTTTATTCGATGATTTTATTTAGAAACTCAATAACTATCTAAGTGTTAACATAAATTCTAAAATATAAAATTAATTTTTTGCTATAGAAATATTTTGGTTAGTATTGAATTTTTATATCGTATTATACTAATATTGAAATTTGAATAGAGACAGTTCGAAATATTTCTTTTTAAATATTTATTTTTTTTTTTCGTTTCTTACTCTCTCGGTATACTTCAACATTATTTTTTTCCCAGAAAAATAAAATAAAACGCGGAGTAGAAAATGGGCCATAATAATATTAGCTCGGGATAAGAATGATACCATGTTCCGTTTTGAATTTTTTCACTGCTAAGCTAAAAATATTAATTGAATAGGTGATTGTTGAAAGGAACTAAGTTCATACATTGTAATTTCGTAAGTTTCGGACCTAGTGCAGTTCAATACTCAACTATTAGATTCCAAACATGAACAGATCTTTTTATCACAAAACGCTCAATAAACATGAAATTAAAAAAATTGAAATTATCTAAAAATAATAAATGTTAAAATTTCGACATAGTTTCTTTCAACAATCACTGATTCAATTATACACTGCAGAAACGTTTACAGTTTAACGTTTTTACAAGCTTTTATTTAACTTACTTTGTTGTTCGTTCGGCTCAAATCTTACAACCCAATTTTAACAAACTTCCTAGGCTACAATTGATCTCATTTTTGGTAGTGTGACGTGTGTGACGTTTTTTTCGGTTACAATACAAATTCGGTTCTGTAAAACAAAATTTGAAATTTGACTCTGCTACCCATTAGGGGCAAAAACATTTGTCCAATACAGAGAAATGTCATGACGTATGTGATCAAGTAAGCGTCATTGATCGTTACATAAATACGCTGATGTTCCTTAATTAAACCGTGTGATGGTTTGTAAATGCACCACATTCCAACTATGCGCAGGGGTGAATGGCTGTGGATTCGATCCTCAAGCAGACATTGGTCAATCTTTTTCTTGCCAGGAAGAGGGATTTAAAATGTATGTCCATTTTTTAAATTAAACTTATAAAAAATCACTCGCAATTTAATTTATTTCAAATAAAAATGGTATTTATTTCAATCAATTGTATTTCAACATTTTATTTTCCTTTTTTTAGTGCAGTATAATAAAATCTTGTCTTGAAAATATGTTTTACAGATAATTTATATAAGTTATACTGTTCGTAAAATGTACATGATAAATTAATTACTTTTTTTTTACGCTTGTGAAATATTTTTAATACATGATGTTGCTATAAAAATAGTTTTTCATAATTTGTTGATGCAAATAATTTATTCTGTGCAAAGTTTTTTCAAAAAACCATGCCCTTACCTCATTATATAATAAGGAACTTGAGCCACTCTTTGAAAATAACTTTTAGTAACAAAATGAAAGTCTATACATGTTAATATTTCAGTCAGCGTAATTTGTTTTTTAAATATGCATTTTAGAACCCACCCTGTTATGTGATTTACAGGAAAACCTAATCAGCAACAACCAACTTATGTCAAGGTCTAAAAGAATATGAATTTTGATGTAATTCCGTGATATGACTATCGCTAAAATTAAGTAAATCCTGAAAAGTGCAGCATAGCAGCACCACCTGTTCGGCTATTTACAACAAAACCTAATCAGCAGCAATTTTGTCAACGTCTAATTTAATCTCAAGTTTGATAAAATTCAGCATAGCAGCGCCATCTGTTGAGAAATTAAGACTAAAAAGTAATCAGCACAAACACATTTCAAGTTCTAACTGAATCTAACATTTTATTAATTTCTGTGCATTAGATTTTAAGATATGACTATCTCTAAAATCATGTAAATCCTGACAAATGTAGTATAGCAGCACTACCTGTTCGGCGATATGCACCAAAATCTAATCAGGATCAACGTATGCCAACGTCTAACTGAATTTGAATTTCGATGAAAATCCGTTCATTAGTTCTTGAGATAGAGGTATTGCGGAATTCGTGAAAAATGCAGCATAACAGCACCACCTGTTGGGCAATTTACACCAAAAACTAATCAGCCCCAATTTATATCTAAGTCTAACTGAATCTAATGTTTTATTAAAATCCATGCAGTAAATCTTCAGATATAGTTCCCACAAAATTTTTGTTAAATACAGACAGGCATTTGCTAAAAACAGTCAATTCGTGAACAAAACCTTCTAAAACGTATAAATCCGTCAAAACCGGAAGTAGAAAATTTTCATGAATCCAATATTTTCTTCTTGTAAAGATAGAAAAAAGTAATAATATTCATACAATATTTAGTATTGTTGTAATATTAAAGTGTACGCTTTATATATCGCATGGTTATTGATAATAAATGTTATTTTTTGCCAATAATTGTAATGTTTATTGTAATTTATTCTGCTTTATTGCCAAAATGTCTGCGATATTGGCGATTCATTGTAAACTTTTTAATTTCAAGCAAACTTTTAACCAATATGTATGTTTCACCAGAGGTATTTGCAATGAATGCAATATCTAATTTAATATTGAGCCAAAATAGAATCAATAAAACCAATAATTATTTACTACTATTAACACTATTTATAAATATATAAAGTAGGACTAATTTTAATTCTTATTTGACAATTTCTGATGAAAATTGAATTTTTGTTTAATTGAAATCATGAAATGAAAATTATAACACAGACTGCCATACACAAATGAAATGATAATTGCTGGATTGAAATGGAATCAAATGAGTGTACATTTTCCATTTATTTGAATGAATTATTTTGATTGACTCCCTTATGATTGAACAATTTGGAAATGCAAATTATTATTACATCAAAATTTTGTGTAGTCCAGGATAATTCAGAAAATTCGAAAATTTCATATAAATTTATTGCATAAAATTAATTAATTATTTCAAATATTAGAAGTGCTAAAATATTTATATACACTCATACATAAAATACACAACATACAGAGATATATACATTCTAACTAATTACTACGATAAAGCTGAAAAAAACTGATCTAAGTGAACATAAATTCTACTATTAAAATAGCCTTAAAATCATTTTTCACTCTGCTAATTTTAAGAGATTTCATTTCAATAAGTTTGATGAAAGCATTTAAAGATTAAATATTGCAAGGATTTTTGCTTTCAAACATTTATATTAACAGTCGGAAAAAATATTTGATCATTCAAAATGATCATTTAAAGCAGTGGTTCCCAAACTTTTGGGCTCACGGAGCCCTTTTTGGGAAGAATTTCTAAGGCGGAGCCCCTTAACCCCATTTTACTCTATGGTTTACAAATTAATGTTTTTTTTCATGCCTATGCAACAGAGAAAGATCTGCTGGATAAGAATCCGAACCAATAGTTTCCAACATGGACCAATGTTCTCAGTTTGGCTGTTTTCTTGATACAAAAATTCTTAATTGATACGAAAAATTTTGAAAATCAAATTTTCTATTATTTAACCACTTAACAGTTTTATTTAATATTACTAGTTTTGGATACAATAAATTAAAAATAAGCACTAAAACCATTTTTTAATTAAAATATCTGCATTATATAATCGAGATATCTCCGCCAAATACTGCAAAATTTATAGTTAAAAATTTGCGGTTTATGAAAGCCTTTAATAACTCTTCTTACACGAGCGACGTTCGCGCAATACAGTTAATGGGTTAATGACATCCATTTTTAAAATAAGAAATATTCTTTTGAGATTTTCAGTATGAACTCGGAATTAAAGATCGATCAAAATGAATGCGATTACGGATCCCTTTTTCGTTCTTCTTTACGTTTCTAGCACTTCTAAACATGCAACGAAAACGAATCGCCTCTGACCTTCTTCTTTTGAACAATTTTTTAACAATACATTTAGAAGCAGATCATCGTTTTAGTGTTTAAGTGGGCGGGGCAAAATCTATAACCTGTATAGGTGCAGCATCGTTCACTTTTTTTGGATGTTTTATTTAAAGTATTTATCTATTAATTATAGTTTTAATAGAAACTTTCTTTCCTTTTGATACTTTGTTTTTGCCTCATAATAGATATACGATTAAAAGATTTGAAACTAGTAGAAAACTTTACTAACAAAACGGGATATATGGGTGGTGTTAAATTTATATCAGTGCGAGTACTCATCGACGAAAATTCTAAGCAACGGGTGGAGCTGAGCAAAAGTTTAGATTGTTAGTGGGATGACAAATGTAAAGAACCAATATATATTTTTTAATTGCTACTGCCTTATTTCTGATAGGAAAATGTGGAATGTGTGGCATAAGAATCTTCGCCAATGCCGAGACCAATTCAAAAAAATTTTAAAGAGGGGTCGTTAAGGGATACAAGTTGTTAAAAAAATGTGTTTACAGCAACATACATTGCTTTAAAAATTAAGTGCAATTATGAAAAAACAGCATAGAAAATTTAAATAACTAAGAATTAATAAAAATAAAATAAACAGATTATAGGATTTAAAGCTACAAAAACAAAAAAAGAAAACTATATACACAACGTATACAAATATTAAAGGAATCTAAGGAGGGGTTTATTAAATGATACAAGATGTTATAAAAAAGATTTTTGAATCGACAAACATTGTTTTACTATGAAAAACAGTATAGAAAATTTAAATCTATATTAATAAATGAAGTTTCGCTCTGTATGTGTTTGTGCGTGTGTGTGTTTATCTGCGATGGCTAGCAAAATCTAGCCCACCTAGAAGTAAAAAAAATTAGGTGTGAATAGCCCAAGGTCTGACCATGTGCACCTGAGTCTCAGAATTTTAATATTTTGATAATTACCGAAGATATTAATTAGATTCTCATAAACCATCGCTTCTAAAATGACATCTTTTAAATCAAAATGGCTAAAGAAACGAACAGGCGCATTGGATTTGCAAGCGGAAATGAACAAATTCGAAATTATTTTACTAATTAGCGAATTTTAAGAAAACTAATTGAGATAGCAATTTTTAAATTTCTGAATATATGTAAAAAGAAATTCTGCATCTGACTATGTGATTTTGGAAAAAATCGGTCGGTAATTTTTCTTAATTTATGCAAAAATCTGCCGACGCCAGTGAAAACAATCCAAGAAAGTTTCAGACAGGGATCTGCTTTCATTAAAAATTGAACTACAAAGAGATCTGTTTCTCTGGCCGATCCCTACTTCTAGTTTGCAAAAGTGAAAGGAAATAATTGCCAATTTTTACTAATGAACAAAAATTTAGGTAACTAATTAAGATATAGATTTGAAATTGAAGTCGGGAAGGGGTGTCATCTGTCGGCTATTTTAGCGTAGCGTCTTCGTTATGTTCTCATTATCAGAAAAATGTAATTCTTTTTCTAATGATCGCGTTAATGTAGGTGACGGTGGTTTTCTTGAACAAATTATTCATTATATTTGCGGGTATGGGGAGGGAGGGGGTTAACGCCTTTCTCTGAGATCGTAATTATCTCGGTCCCGGGCAACGCCGGGCCAAGTATACAAATAAGCTCGTATACAAATAAAACTAGTTGGATGTGTCAATCTCAAAACTTTCTTCTATCTCACACAGGTTTCGCATACACTAAGAATCAGCACCAATTTATATCAAGATCTAAATGAAACTCAAGTTTTATTAAATTCCGTGCATTATTTCTTAAGATATGACTATCGCTAAAATCGTATAAATCCTGCAAAATGCTGCACAGCAGCACCCTCTGCTGGGCGATTTTTACCAAAAACTAATCAGCACCAATTTATATCAGAAACTAACTGAATATAAAGTTTTATTAAATTCCGAGCATTAGTTCTTGAGATAGAGCTATTGCGGAGATCGCGAAAAAGGCTGCATAGCAGCGTTACCTGCTTGGCGATTTTTACCAAAAACTAATCAGCACCAATTTATATCAGGGACTAACTGAATATAAAGTTTTATTAAATTCCGAGCATTAGTTCTTGAGATAGAGCTATTGCGGAAATCGCGAAAAAGGCTGCATAGCAGCGCTACCTGCTAGGCGATTTTTACCAAAAACAAATCAGCACCAATTTATATCAGGGACTAACTGAATATAAAGTTTTATTAAATTCCGAGCATTAGCTCTTGAGATAGAGAGCCCACAAAATTTTTGTCACATACAGACAGACAGACAGACAGACAGACAGAGTCACGTACAGACATTTTCTAAAAATAGTCAAATCGTGTTCAGGACCTTCGAAAACGTATAAATCCGTCGAAAACCGGAAGTCGAAAATGTTCATGAATCCAATACTTTCTTCTTGTAAAGATAGAAGAAAGTAATAAACAGATTAAGGAAATTAAAGTTATTAAAAAAAGAAATATATATACGCAATATACACAATGTAAAATGAATCTAATGTGGGGCTTTAAATGACACAAGATCTTATAAAAAAGACGTTTTAAGCGACAAACATTGTTTTAAAAATTAAATACAATTATGAAAAATATAATAGCAGATTTAAATAACTTAAATTTAACAAAAATAAAATAAACATTTTAAGGAAATTAAAATTCCAGAAATAAAAATTATACAATATACAATATATACAAATATTAAATGCCGATAGAATTTTTTTATTCTGCACAAAGTGTGACGAGCAATGACGTATAAAAGTTTAGTGCGATTCAGAATAAGGAAAGGTCATGTTTACAAACAAAAACTTCCGTCAACCAATATACCACTGCATTTTTGTCGTAACGATCATTGCAGGAATCGACATGGCAACGCGTAGACCAATCGTATGATAAAACCAATCAAATCGCCCGTACTCATGTGTAGAGTAGGAACCATAAAGAACGGACAGGTGTTTCTTTCTAACCAACAGCAATTTGGCCAACAGTGACGTCAGGTGCCCTTTCCCCGAGGCTAACGAAAAAGACAGGCCACCGCGGTGCATTCCACTTATCTTTTTTTACGGACCGCTAGAGTGACGTATTACTCTTTTCGTACATCTGTATTGGTGCATTCGAGCATCACGTGACTCCCGCGGTCTGTAAAAAAAGATTTGCATAAAGCACAGCGGTAGCCTTTCTTTTTCGTTAGCCTCGCCCTTTCCCGAGGCTAACGAAAAAGACAGGCTACCGCGGTGCATTCCACTTATCTTTTTTTACAGACCGCTAGAATGACGTAATGCTCTTTTCGTACACCTGCATTGGTGCTTTCGAGCATCACGTGACTCCCGCGGTCTGTAAAAAAAGATACTCGTAAAGCACCGCGGTAGCCTTTCTTTTTCGTTAGCCTCGGCCCTTTCCTTATACTATTTCTTGTAGCTTATTTTGAATCGAATTTTTAAAACACATTAAATGCAAAAACATTAAATAAAGTAATTCAAACCAAAAATATTATATAGAAAATATATACATTTATAATGCAAATTTTTATATGATTTTAAAAATTATATTATAGTATTTTTCAACCCAGTGATAGTTTTATTTATTTTTGACACACTCACACACACAAAAATTCCTACATATTTTCGTAAAAATTTCCCTTGCAATATGCTAATTTCTCTCCTGTTTTGTTTATTTTCCTGGAACTCCGCGGAGCCCCTGAAAAGTATAGGCGGAGCCCCAAGGGCTCCGCGGAGCACACTTTGGGAACCTCTGATTTAAAGGAAGAATAAAAAATTGCTTTGTAAATGCAAATATAATCTTTATTGAAAAAAGGCATAATTTAAATCTTCAAGTATTTAAATTTGAAAATAAAAATCCTGAAAAAAATATTTATTAAAATTTTCTGAGATTAAAATATTACTTTTACATTTTTAGCTATTAAATTAAGAATTGTAATAATAAAAAGTAATTTACATAACGTAAAACGTAATTTGAAACATAAAATAATAAGAAACTGATTTCGAGTGCTAACATATTTTTCTGAAGAAATTTGCATTCGTCTCTGAAATATTATGGATTAACATACATTTACCCGTCTATAAAAACATTACGTCATAAAACTGACAAGTTACTAATATGAATGGGATGAACGTTCTTGTGTGCTTTACATATGAAATTGTATATTTAACAATGTATAAATTAAATACATGGTATATTTCTTATTATTTTAATGTTATGATATTATTTAAATGCGTGTTATTCTTATTATTTTAATATTTTTGAATGCTAGTTAATGTATAATTTATGTAGCATAGCATCAATTAAATGAACAATAGTTTTCAATGTTTTTTATTCTATTTTATTTATTTATTTTATTTATTTATTTTTTATTTATTTTATTTATTTATTTATTTATGTAATTTGCGGAGAAAGGAATTGACAGCAAAATATTATTTTTTATGCTAAAATTATTGAACTTTAGGAAGTAATAAAAGATTTATTATGTAAGCAAATTTCATTCATGCAAAATTAATTTAAAATAGCCCACCCTTCAATGCAAAAAAATGTAAATAAGATATAAAGTTCTTTCAGAATTTAAAATATTCTCCACATATTATGCAATAAACTTTTATTAAGTACCTTTGTCTGAAAACTAATTTCACAACATTTCACTAATAATTTTATTATGTTCTTCTTTTCATGCCTTACCCAAATAAATCAGATTAACTAAATTTAACTATTTCATAATAGCATTCATTTAAATGAAGTGTAGAAATGTAAATTACTTGCTTTAAATGAAAAGCATAATAAATGTTAATTTAATTTTATTATATCTCTTTTGAATCATTGAATAGGCTCTTTGAATGAATAATAGATCTTATAAAAGACAAATAAAAACGTTATAGTCTGATTTAAAGAGGAAATTTAGTTTTTTACGAAACCTTTTTATGATACCAAATATTCACCTTCTATAAGTAAATAAATGGATAAAAAATACAAATAAAAAGATTTATCTTAATCAAGTCCAATGTGCATTTATAGTCACATATATTATTCATATACCTAAAAATCACATGTGTGCGAAAATTTCCTTTTTTGAGCAAACGGTAATAATGAAATTTTCTGCTTTACTTTTGGTAATTAGCATTTTCTAGAGGTATATATACACATACAATAAGTCTTTTCGGTATTTCGAGCTTAAATTGTTTTAAAAGGATTTAGGGGGTAAATATTTTAATAATGTAACGGAGAATATAAATACACGCTGCTTTGTATACTAATACTAGGTTTATTTCGTGTAGGATATGAAACTTGGGATAAATATCTCCAGAATAACTTTACAGATATAAATTATAAATATATTTTTTCTTAAATAAACGATGCTTACCTTTTATTTGAAGAACAAGGGAATTCATAAACATCAGCACCATTTTTAAGGTTAATATGAATAATTGAAAATTAATGAGAAACTTCTATGTGGCAACCGAATTCGGTCAACAGATCGTGGGATATGGTGGTCCGGTAGAGTGGCCACCGCGTTCACCGGATTTGACTCTCATGGAATTCTACCTCTGGTTTTTACATGAAGGAACAAATCTATGTGACTGAGCCTACTTCTCTGGTTTATCTGAAGTAGTACATCATCCTTGCTTGTTGCACAGTTACACCTGCTATGCACCAGTGTGTCCACGACTCAGTACTGTCACGCATTCAATTGTGCATTGCCACCAATTTAGAACACTTTGAGCAGTATCTCTAGTAGATTCCGGCGTTTTATGTGCTCATTTTTTATAGTAGACCGTTTTCAGATATGATAATAGATTGATATTTATTTTACTGTTTAATTTATATATTTCATGCTTCACTTATTATACGAACCCTAAAAGATAGATGAAATAACCATCTTTGGTCCAGGCGACCCAATTGGGAGAACCAATTTCGTCGTAAAAAGGACATTGCACCCTGATTTCAATCTCGAATTACATTAATTTTTTATTTAACTCAATTAAAGACAAAATCTTATTTTAAAATCTCAAAATTTGAAATTTAATAACTGTGTCAATTTTTGTAGTACATAAGTCAAACGATCTGTGTTATATCTGTTATAAAATGTTTAAACGTTTACTAAATATAACTATATAAATTAGAGGAACGTATAAAAAGTTAGATTTCGAATTTTTTATAAAATTGATTTTTTGCTTTAAACAATGCCACAACGTGAATATTTACTGCAGTGGAAACGTTTTTGTAATTGGAACTACGAGGGAAAGTCATTAAATAAGTCACAAAAGATAAGTAAATAACAACTTACAATGCTATTCACTTCAAAACTATTTCTATTTCTCAACATATTCTCCACCAATATTTATGCACTTATATCACCGTTTTATCAGTACCCCAACACCAGCTGCACAAGATCATTTGGTGTGCTGTCTCAGCCACTTTAGGATTTCAAGTTTAGCCTTTTCATCATCTGTGAACATCATCTTGCTTCCCAGATGGTTTTTTAGGGGAATAAACATTTAATAGTTAAGCTAAGTCAAAACTGTATAGTGGATGTTGAAGAAGTTGCAAGAGTATGTTAACACATGATGAAAAGTTTCAACTTGAAGTCCTAATGTGGCTGAGACAGCAACCCAAAGAATTGTATGCAGCTGGTTTTGGGGCACTGATAAAACGGTGATACAAGTGCATAAATATTGGTGGAGAATCTGTTGAAAAATAAAAATAGTTTTGAAGTGAATATCATTGTAAGTTATTATTTAATTATCTTTTGTGACTTACTTAATGACTTTCCCTCGTATAATGTCTACGACCAACGGTAGATAAATTAAAGGTCGGCGATAGATAACATATTACACCCTGTAATGACACGTATATATGTCTATATAATTTAGATTTTGCATAAACTATAAACATTAAAATATTTTAGCTTTTAAAATTGTGTTATCTTAAATATCAAATTATTTAGTAACTTTTATGAAAAAAATGTTTATATTTTGGATGTTGGCCACACAATTAGAAAATAGTTTTGTGCGTTTATTAAATCATACTGAATTCATTACTTAACAAACGTTTTTTATTTGTTATATGACGTATAGCTTTTAGTAATTATAACTGCAAGCGATTAAACTAAATTACTTTAAATATGCATAGTTTATATTAACTACATAAACCCTCAGTTTTATCTTACTTATAAGAGGACGCAATATTTAGATTAATGACACGGTATGTTTTTGCTTTCGTTGTCATTATGTAGTATAATTGCACTTTACGTTTAAAAATACTAATTAGGTTACGTTTATCAACATGAATTAATGTTTTTATAACAAACTAGATTTTAACTGTATGTAAATTATTATGTAATTTATTGAAAATTTGGAAAGTTTAATATATTTATATTAAATAACTTATATGTTTTAAACTTTTTCAAACCTAGTTGAAAAGTGTTTATGACTTCGGTTTGTCTGTCCGTCTGTCCCTCACTTCGTCCGTCCGTGCTCTATGTCTCGTAGTTATACTTGGATTGCCCTGAAATTTTCGTATGTTATTAAGGTTTACTGCATTTTTCCTATTGAATGTTCTCTATTGCATGCGCCCTATTTCATATTTGCTATTGACAATGAAGTGTGTAGCATCTACATTTTATTTACAGGGACAGTCAGAAGTATTCTATTACATTAAAGTCAATGGGAAAAAAATCGTTTAAAATTAATTTTGATGATGTTACGCCATTTGAAACATGATGAAAATGATATACAATTATGCTTAAAACATGTTTCTGTAAAGTATGGTGTGCAAAGCATTTATTATTCAATTACCGGATCACACAAAACAAGATTCTTACACGATGGTCTACGGGGAAAATTCGTTTGCAGTGCAAATTAATGATGTTTGACTATTTAAACATAATGAAACTGAAATGCATTACTTTAGTGCACTATACATTACATAATGAAAAGTATGGTGTGCATTGAGTTTATCGTTAATATACAGGGAGTCACAAAATAATTCAGTTATAGTCTTAGTGCGATAATTACAGTCTATTCGTGATAAGTGCGTTTTCAACTTTGGTTTGCGTTTTTAAGATTAATTAACGTTTGCATAGTACGTGGGGGTGTATAAATTCTTTTGATCACATACAGGGCTACACAAAGGAATTCGTAAATATTACTGGCTATGGGACTGAATTACTTAAGGGTATATTTAATTGTGTGACGCATTTTCCCGCTGAACTATATTGAGTAGACTAATAGAATTTTGTGGAATATAAACAAATTTATATACATGTAATAACGTTCCTCATTACATATTCTCTTTATATACTTTATTCCAAGCTGCCTCTTCCGTAATGAACTTCATCACTTATATGCAACCATATCTAAATTTATCAGGCATTATTGTCTATGTTCTAACGTACATGCATTCCAATTCAATTATCCAGGCTTCTTACTGCACCTCATTAACTACAAACATTTGTACAACCTCGCACTTCCCATGAATCATATGCCGGGTCAGTAACTTTTCAGATAACACACTTTAATTCACCAAAATACTTTGTTCTTTGCATGGTTCTCGCCAAACTCACAGTACATTGGCGGTAAATATAGAAAACCGCACGCCAAAAATAAAAAATGTAAAATAAATTTTAAAGCATTTTTGAATGAGTCTCTCCTCTACTCTCATTGTAATTAAATCCTAATCTGTATATCTACCCTCCAGTGATTAATTACCTGTAAATCGAACCTGGTTACTGTGTGTACTGCCGAATAAAACCTACTTTGGATAATTAAATATAATGTGTGCTTCTTTGACGCATCTAATTCTTCCTTGCATAATCCCATGATTAATTTACGATTCAGTTCCAGCTTATTTTGATTTGTTTATAAAGCACATCTCCTGAAATCTCCAGCTCTTCATTTTCCACCCAAGCCAATGATCTTCGTTATGAATACAGGGATACGCAAAATCAAGATACATTGTTTTTTATGAATGGTAATTTCTGGAAATGAGTTTAAATTGCCTTATGCGTTTGTTACCTCAATTAAATTTTATCTTAATATGTTGTGTGTATAAAAGTCTTTAGACAATATACAGGGCTGTACAAATGATTATGGGCGCATTTCCATCGATCGGCGAAATTTGCTAAATGGGATTTTTCTAACTGAACTAAATTGTATCATGCTATATAGTATATATCTAAAAATATAGATCATATACAGAGCTGCACAAAAACAAATTCGACTACTTTTTTGACTACGGAAGGTAATTGCTAAAACTAGATTTTTAAATGTGTTATATGTTTCCTAAACTGTTTACTACATACATTCCTTCAGGCTTTTTGCTGATGAAGTTTCGGTAAAGTTTTCTGAATATGTTGAAAAGTGTTCATAATCTCTGCTTGCTGCGTGATTTTTCGTTCTTGCTATTATTTAAAGCGAATAACTGTTTACACTATTTGTATTGTTGTATTGAAACAATGTATTAAAGAATGTATCCTTATCAAACAACTTTTACATTAAATGACTTACTAAAATTTTCAAACTTGTGTTGGCATATCATTGCATACCTGCAAACTTTCAACTAAACTTCCGTACAATGTGAGTTAATTTAATCCAGGTTAAAGACGTTTCTAACCATAAAAAATATCTGAAAAAATAATATATATTTAGTTTCATGCTCTTACGTAGAACCTACTTGATTCTATTTCTTTTAAAAAAAATGTGGTTTGAAACGTGTTTAACCTCGGTAGAATTAACTTACATTGTACGAAAGTTTAGTACATCGTTGGCAGGTATGCATTATATGAAAATCTATGACCCATCAACAAATTTAGGCATGATTGGATGCTATAATACATGTCATTGTTAAATAAAAACTAAAATTATAACTTTTACGTTAAATAGTCAATTCGAAACTTTTACATATGACGTCATTTATTTAAATACTTTTAGAATAACATGATTAGTTTAGACCACAAATATTTGTAATGCTTAACTGTAACAGACGTTCCTTGTAACCTAGGTTAATTATTATATAGAAAAGATCGTTTCAACTTCAGCAGGTCAGGTGAAGGTCAAGTATGAAGGGGAAGGACGAAGGAGATAATCTCAGAACTCCGGCTTTCTTCTCGCTTCTTTTGGTAATAAAATTTCTTGTCTTGTACGAGTAGAAACTGATATAAAAATTTATTTATGATTTTTTTTTAACTTAGAATATCTGATTGTTGTAGAGCCTTATTCAATTTTTAAAAGAATAATTCCTGCCCGAGCTTCGAATTGAACCAAAATAATTCGAGCGACATGCCTTAGTTCTAACCAATGTACAAAGTGGGCAGTTGCTGTTTCGCATTTCGTTGGAAGATATATTTTTACCTTCCAGTTAATATGTTAGGCGATAATCCTGTATTCTTTGGCTACAAAGTTTATTATTGATTTCCAAAGGAAGAAAGCTAACGTGTTGGGTTAATTACGCACAGATAAGAGTTAGGGGAGTTTTTCCTAGTTTTTAAATTAATTCAACATATATTGGATGCTACCATCTATCAGGGATTTTATAAATTATATAAAAAAGTTTAATATAATTATTTTTACATAGAATGTACTTTTTTCCCTGAATTTCTTGTGCGATACGTTTGTAATACTTGTGTAAATTTTGGAAATGTTGCTTCTTTCAATAATTTTAAACAAGTTTGAACATTTAATGTTCATTATGCATTTTTCGAATAAAATAATTTTAAGCACACTTCTCTAAAAAATTATATTTAATGCAATTGATTTTTAAAATATGCATTTTATGTTTCCATTTAAATTTTTATTTGCGCAATATATAATTTAGAAAATTTAGGTCGTAAGTTTTTTTTTTAGCCCGAATATATATTTTATCTAAAGTAGTGTGTATCTGATAACATTTTAGAACCTTTCAGAAAAAGAAAATTTATTTAACTGTAATTTATGTTTTAAAATTGACTTTTTTCATTTTTCATAATATATTTCTTAGAAGATAAATCCATGAATGTTTTTATTTATCTATTCATCTATTCTAGATAGAATATATGTAAAATATGTATTTACACATTTATATAACCATTCTTAGATTTTCTAATTGAATCTAATGTTTCACAAGTGTTTATTTTACTTTAGATGTTTTCGAAATAGTTAATAATGTATTGTATCGTAACACGATATTTATATTTTAATAATGAACTAATATTTTTGAAAACAATTTCAACTTTTCAACTCTTGTCACTAGAATTAAATCATCAAGACATGAAAACAACATTACCCAAAAAAGAAATATTACCTCTTGAAATGAAACTCTCTTCATGAAGACAGGATGATCCATAGTTCCCTTCATCTTCTGTTTCTGCTATTCTGTCAAAAAAACATTCTCTAGAAAACCTCGTTTGTATCGTCATTAACCTGTTATTTAAAGGTAGCTACACAACGTAATTGCAATATATGCATTGAAGTCATTTCACGAAAGTGTTTGTTTTTAAAAAACTTTTGGAGATTCATTCAAAGATCCAATTGATTCATAATTGCGAACAGTGCGCGAAAGATTTTTGCGAAAGACTTCTTATTAAAACATAAAAAGATTCATAACTCCCCCATATAACATAAATATGTCCAATACAGTTAAGTATTTAATCGCTAGTCCGTTATGTTTCATCATATGGATACTTTGCACAGTGTTGCGATCAAACATATGAAATCATCTTAAACAGATATGTTGTATAAATAAGTGAAAAAGTATAAAAGGCAAAATGCTTTTAATACGTTTACTGGATTTATGATCGACTATAATGAGGATAACAATGCACTTTCGTATGTATTTTTGTATGGTACAGAATCTAACGTTTTGAATGAATCAAATTATCAGATTGAATAAAATAAATCTATGAAATAGTATGCAACTGCATAAGTTGTTCAAGTCGTGTAACTCAGGATGGTGATTTTTTTACTGCGACACCGTAGTTCCATTCAAAAACTATACTTGAATTGACTAATAAAAGGTTATCCGTGTTTATTGAGGATATATTTGAGAAAAAAATATTAATTAGTTTCGAAAGTTCATTGAACTTGGAACTGTTTGGATATTAGACAAAACACTGAATTTACAATTTTCTACAGCAAAATATCTCATAATTTGCAATTGTTCAGCAAATGAAATTAAGTTACTAGTGCTGGTTGAGACATTGGAAGATTCCAAATTCGGAAAATCGAAGTCAATAAAAATGTTTGAATTAATTCAACATGTCTTGAAAATTATTTTGAAAATTTATAGTCCCAAATATGGATTCTCTTAACCTTTATTCAGTAGAATCCTGCTACATACACTATAAGTACAAATATTGTATTCCCGTAACTTTTATGCTAGCTTTGTGTCATATCTCAATGATTAGTATTAATCTGTAATCAGAGATGGCGCTACAAGTCCAGCATTTTGATTATGACTTGCAAGAGTGTGTTTCATACGATATGTACTGGCAGCGTAAGCTGGGATGTTCTAAGCATTGGTTCTCTGGACCAACTTGTAAATATGTATAATAATTATGTATAGTTAAATAGATATCTCCTTGCTGTTCCAATAATGAACTCGCAAAAGTTAAAGCCATATTAAATGGCGACGAAATGGAAACGAACCCAAGATTTTAAATAAATGTTGCAGATTTTTTGAAAAAAAAAAAAGAAAAAAAGAAAATGACAGAAACCGAAGTAATTTCTTTGGGACGTCAGGAAGAATATAATTCTACCGTGCCCTGGTCGATTTATGTTGAAAAAATTGACTTTTACTTCTCTGCTAATAATATTAAAGATGCGGATAAGAAGAAAAATATTTTATTAAGCTCTGTTGGAACTGCAACTTTTTCTATATTGAGAGATATTATTGTACCGACTTCGCTGAAAGAGATAAGTTATGATGATCTCTTAAAGAGAGCGAAAGAAAATTTTTCACCGTGTCCAAGTGAAATTGTTGAACGTTTTAAGTTTCAAAAAAGATTACGAAAGCAAGGAGAAAGTATAGCCAATTTTGTGAGAGATTTACGTCGGTTATCCGAATACTGCAACTTTGAAAATACACTAAGTAATCGCCTACGGGACCAGCTAGTGTTTGGAATTCAAGATGAGAAAATACAACAAAAATTGTTTGATACGAAAAATCTAACATTTCAAACAGCTGAGGAAATTGATTAATAGTTCGAATTAGCCGAAGCTGGAGTTAAATCACTACAGATTAATGGAGGAACAACGGTAAATAAAGATCAAGATGCCCGAATGGAAAAAAAACGAAAGTATACCAGTATTCGCCGAAGCCGAAAGAAGGGTTGCACGCGCCTGGAAACCGAAACAGTTATAAAGGGAAACCTTGTTATCGTTGTGCAAGAAATCACAAACCTGTTGAGTGTCCATTTAAATCAGCGGAATGCCACTTTTGTAATAAAGTTGGACATTTAAAAATTTGTTGCCGGAACCGCAACTTATCTACAATGAATCAAAAACTGAAAAAGAACATTAAAATAAAAACTGTTCAAGAATATTCATTAAATGTTATGAGGGATGAGTGCAACAATGTATTATGGGAAAAATGTGTTACAATTAATGGGATTAAAGTTAATTTCGAAATTGATTCAGGAGCAGCTCATACAATCGTAAGTAAAAATATTAACGATAAATTATTTTCAAGTAAGCCTCCTTTGGTTAAAATCTAATATTAAGCTGCAAACGTATACTCAAGATTCTTTAACTGTATTAGGTGAATTAAATGTAAATGTTCTGATTGATTATAATTGTATACCTAATTTAAAAATGCTAGTTATTAAAGAGGAAGGTCCGAGTTTAATTGGTAAAACTTGGTTGAAAGCATCAAAATTATTTTGGCCGAATGTAAACATGACAAATGTATTTCGAAGGATGTTTTAATAAAAAAATTTCCTAATGTTTTTGCTGACAGGATAGGTACGATCACAGGTCCTCCCGCTTCAATAAATTTGAAAAATGATGCAAAACTAGTTTTTTCTAAAATCTTGACCTGTTCCTTTTTCTTTGAGAAAAGCAACTGATTTGGAATTGGAACGATTAACAAATGAGGGTATTTTAAAACCTGTTGATTATTCTGAAAGGGCTAGTCCTATAGTAATTATTCCAAAGCCAAATGGTACTGTTCGAATTTGTGGCGATTATAGAGAAACAGTTAATGCAAATACTGAAAATGATAACTATCCTCTTCCAAGAATGGAAGAATTATTTGCTAAATTAGCAGGTGGCAAATACTTTACTGTGTTTGATTTAAAAGATGCCTATTTACAACAACTTGTTGATGATGATAGTAGTAAAATTTTAACTATTAATACTCATAACGGTTTATTTAAAGTCTTAAGACTGGCTTTTGGTGTAAAATGTGCACCAGGTATTTTTCAAAGAAAAATTGAAAATATATTAAAGAAGTTTGATTATGTTGGTGTATTTTTAGATGATGTAATAATAAGTGCAAGATCTGAATCCAAACATTCTGAAAAAGTTGAATGTATTATGAAATGCTTTTCTGAGCATGGTATAAGATTAAATAAGGAAAAATTTAAATTTATGGTTTCAGAAGTTAGCTATTTAGGACATAAAATTACACAGGAAGGCATTAAGCCTATTCCAGAAAAAGTTGATGCTATTTTGAATGCTCCTTTTCCTACTAATGTTTCTCAATTACGTTCATTTTTGGGATTAATTTCTTATTATAGAAACTTCCTGCCTTATATTTCAGATGTGTTACAACCTTTGCATAGATTATTAGATAATAATGTAAAGTGGACATGGTCAGATAAGCATGAAAAAGCATTTCAGAAAATTAAACAAATTTTATGTAAATCGCCTGTTTTAGAATTGTATGATATAAACAAAGATTTTGTTTTAAAATGTGATGCTTCTGAATATGATATCAGTTGTGTGTTAAGTCACATTATTGAGGGTAAAGAAAAACCAATAGCTTTTGCATCTAGAACGATGAATAAGACTGAAAGAAATTATGCTATGATTGAGAAAGAAGCTTTATCTGTAATTTTTGGTGTAACGGAATTTCATCAATATTTAGCAGGTAAACAGTTTAAAATCATAACTGATCACAAACCTTTAATTCGATTGTTTGATCCTGTAAAAAAAGTACCTGATACATTATCACCCAGAATGCTGAGATGGGCGTTAATGTTAACTTGAGTATCGCGAAGGTAAAAATAATAAAACTGCTGATGCATTAAGTAGATTACCTCTTCCAGAAACTGTAAATGCAGTAAATAATCCATCGGAAATAATGTTCGTTTCTAATAGCAATGATTGGCCTGTTACGTCTAAAACGATTTCAAAGTGGACAACTGAAAATCCAGTAACAAAACAAATTTTAGAGTGGGCGTTATATGAATGGCCAAAAACGGTTAAATCAGAGGAATATAAACCATACTTTCGTAGACGTCAGGAAATTTAGTGTTTAGAAAATTGTTTATTATGGGGACATAGAGTAATTATACCAGATGAAGGTCGCAAACAAATGTTACAATTATTGCATTCGGTTCATCAGTGTATATCTGGCATGAAAGCTAAAGCTCGAGGTGTCATCTGGTGGCCTAATATTGACAAAGAAATTGAACAAATAATTCTTGTACTAGATGCCAAATGTTTGCTATTGATAATCCTAAAATGAAACCTTTAAAATGATAATCGGAATTTGCTTGGGATAGAATTCACATAGATTTTGCCGGTCCTTTTGAGGGTAAAATTTTGTTAATAGTGGTCGATTATTATACTAAAGGGTTAGAGATACAGGTGGTACCCAGTGCTGATAGTAAATCAACTATTATAGTACTACGTAGAATTTTTGCTACATTTGGTTTGCCTGTTGAATTGGTCAGTGATAATGGACGTGTGTTTACAAGTGATGAATTTCAAGAATTTCTTAAATCAAATGGAATTATACATACACCTATTCCGCCATATCATCCATCGTCGAATGTATAGGCAGAAAGGTATGTTCAAACTATTGAAATTTTCTTAAAAAGCTAGATAAGGGTAACATAAATTTGTCAATTTCACGATTTTTATTTGAAAATCATTCAACCACACATTTTGTCACTGGTAAGACTCCCGCAGAATTAATGTTTGGAAGGTCAGTTCGAACAGCTCTACACTTGGTATTACCACCTAAACCTAAAATACAGCAACCCCTACATAAATACAATCTTCATGAATCAGTTTTTGTTAAAATCTTTGGAAAAGGGGAAAAATGGATTAAGGGAAAAATTATAAAATTATTGGGGAGTAAACGTCAAACGTATGTGTAAACGTCATGTTAATTAGTTGAGACACAACAGAGAAATATGTGATGAAACGTCAGAGGAAAGTAAAACGGGTCAGTTTGCTAAACAAAACAATGATTTTGATATTTATGATAGAGTTAAAATAAACAAGTTTTCTGGATATTATGTAAATAATAAAGAGCAAATTAATGCCGAGAATGCTGAAAAATCTAACCAATCTCAGTTTTCCCATGATATTGTAACAGGTACAGCTAATAATAATTGTGATGATACTATAGATAAAAATGTAAAGGACAATTCCGTGATAAACAATGATGTGGACTTACAGAAGAGTGCACCTATAAAGATTGATAAAAAGGACAATCCACCTGTTCGAAGAAGCAACAGATTCAGATTCAGATTCAGATTCAACCAAGCAGGGTGGCCTACCATACGGCTTAAGCTCTACAAGCCCTGCTTGGCAAGTTTATTTAAAAAAAAAATACAGATGAGGCCAATAGGCCATTAGGCTTTTACATAGTATTGATTTGAGCAATGAATAAGAGCTATATATATATATATAATACAATTTGACATAACATTTGAGTAAGGTATTTACAATAACTCCAAGAGTTTAAATTTTTATATTTGTGGACTTGAGTAATATGGGTTTATACAATATTTGCGATATTAAAGTCTAGTTGTGATGCTGATGGAGATGGAGAGAGTCTATTTACAGGCGTGTATAATGATGAGTCTCTTTTACTGTTGTTGACGGTGGATGACGGTGTGGTGGGACTGTTAGGTGAAGGGGTTGTGGATGATTATTACTTGTTCTCAAGTGTTTATTTGAAGTTGTTGCTGGTGGTGGAATGAGTTTTTGATGAGGGAATGGAATTATTTACACTACTGTGTTTCCGCTATTGTTGTGGTCAATGATGAGGGTTATTCTTCTTCATCATCGTCTGAGGGCAGGACATTTCCTAGAAGGTGTGCTGGAGGCATTTGAAAGAGTTGCTGATTGTGTTCTAGGAGATGGACACAGTCTATTATTTTTTGTTGTAGATTTGGTGTATGGAGGACGTGGTGGAACCAAACTGAGGTCCTCAGTAATGCCGGTTTCCTTATGTGATATGCTGACGTTAGCGGGCAGTTGAGTGTGTAGTGGGTGGCATCTCCTCTTTTTCCACATGTGCGGAATGGAGATGGGGCTTTATTGAAGAGAGAGAGATATGATGGGAACGGGCCGTGGTTGGTTATGTACAGGTAGATGTTTCGGTGTGGGACCAGGAAGTCCTCGGTGACTTTTGGACAGAGGCTGTAGGCTTTTCGTCCCCTGTGCTCCGCTGTCCATTGGTCTTGTCATTTAGATGTGTATTTGTGTTTTAGTTGTCCTCTGAGGTAGGATGGAGGTGCTGGGTGGAAGATGTGTTTTATTGATGTGCCCGGTTGTGTGGCTTCCTTGGCGAGTCTGTCAGCGTGTTCGTTGCCCGCAATTCCTGAGTGACCTTTTACCCAGTTGAAGAGGATCTTTTTTGTTGTGTTTTGCAGTTTCTTTATTATTTGACCTATTAGATAATTTTCTGTATTCATGTCTGTAAGTGCCACTAAGCTGGAAAGGCTGTCTGAATTTATTGTTGCTTTGTCGTGTGTGGATGTTTGCAGCCAGGAAATTGCGTCGGAAATTGCGAGCAGCTCCGCTTGGAAAACGGAGTTTGAGGTGTCCAGGTGTATTTGATGTTCTGTTATTGTGTCTTCTTTGTTGTAGATGCAGAAAGCGTATCCTACACCAGCGTCAGTCTTCGATCCATCCGTGTATACTTGCAAATTTGGCTGCTCCTCTGCATTCTCTGCCCATTCAAAATATGTTTTGTATGGTATAATTTCTGTTGGTATAAATTTCGGTTGATACATATCTGGTTGTATTCCAACCATGGGGATGCCTAGCCTAAGGATTGCTCCTTGGGCTGCTGTTTTCTCTGTTCTTAGTGAGAGTGGCATTGTTCCCGTGAGGACGCAGAGAGCTGAGGTCGCTGTCTTCTTGTATGCACGGGAGATCAAAAGCAGACACTGTGCCTGAATTGCTGAGAGGAATCGCAGCCCGTGGGATTTTTGTAGTTTGGGGAACCATGTTGCTGCAGAGTAAGTTATTTTCTTTTCTAAGATTGTGTTGTTTCATATTTTTAGTATTGCTTTTGAGATAATGCGTTGTGAGGCTGAAAATTTCAGGAGGTTTTGGACTGCTGTGTTGATTTCTGATCTCTTGGCATGTAGATGTGGTAGGAAGGAAAGTGTGCTGTCCAGAACTAAGCCGAGATATTTTAGTGTGGGGTTATGTTTGATGGATCTGTTATTAATTTTTAGTGTGGGTGGACGCTTGAGATATTTACGATTCTTTATTTGCAGAACTGTTGATTTTTCGTGTGTTATTTGAATGGAATGACAATCCGCCCAGTTTTGAATCAGTTGGAGAGCTGCGTTGCCTTTGTCTTCTATGATCTTCCTGGTGCGACCTGTTATGATTAGAAGTATATCATCTGCGTACGCCACCACTTTGAATCCCTTTTCTCTGAGGATTATCAGGATCTTATTGATGAATATTCTCCAGAGAAACGGGCCGTAGCACGACCCCTGGGGACAGCCCTTTTTGAACCAGTGAAGGTCTCCAGAGAGCCAGTTGGTTTACGCAGATCTGAGCGATAGGAAGGATCTTGTCGTGTTTATGTATGGTCTGCTCAGTTCTAAGGTTTCGAGCTCCTCCACTGTTGCATCCCAAGGTAGATTGTCGAAGGCATGGTGGAAGTCTAGAGAGATGAGATATGTGTAGTTGTCTTCTTGTTTGCTTAGATCTATGATGGACAGCAATTCTTGGATTGCCGTTTCCGTCGATTTTCCTGGGACGAATCCATGTTGGGATGGTGCTAGTTTTGGTGTGTTGTGTAGTTCATGTAGGATACGCTTTAGTATTAGCTTCTCAAAGATTTTGCCCAGGATTGGCAGCAGGGAAATCGGACGATACGAGTCCGCTTCTGTTGGAGGCTTTCCATTTTTCAAGAAGAAGACTAGTTCCCCCTGCTTCCATGCTGTCAGGAAGTAGTTAAGCTTGAGGAGTGTGTTGTAAATGTCTTGTAGTAGTTGTGGGTGATGTTTGAATATTTGTCTTGTGATGGGATGGTCTATGTTGTCTATTCCTGGGGCCTTGTTTTTGTTGAAGCTGTATATTGCCGTTTTTAACTCGTTTACGGTGAATGGAGGAGCCGTCTTGTCTGGTGTTGGTGTTCTGGTGTCTGTAATCTGTGAATTTCCATATATGTGTTCTGTGAGGTCCTTGTAAAATGATTTCTTGGTGTGTGTGATTGTTGTTGAGTGTGCCAGTGCATATGTTTCTTTCTTGTGAAAGTCCTGGAAGGCAATTTTCTTCATTTTCCCATAGGGATCTGTTGTTGCCTGACAGAATCTCAGCCATGCTTCTCGTTTGGCTTTTTGGATTTGAAGCTTGTATCTGGCTCGCTCCTGTTTGTATTTCTGTTTGTGGGCTTGTGTGGATGTTGGAGAGTTTGTTTGTCTTCGGAGTGCCCGGACGTAGTTTCTTGTTTTTCGGAGCTCCGGAGACCACCAGTTGATCGAGGGTTTGTGTGTGCTACTTTTCTTCTTGAGAGTGTGTTCACTTGTCTCTTGTATGATTTGTATTAATTCATTGTAGTGTGTATCGAAGTTTTCTTTGCTTTTTATTTGCTGGAAGTTAATGTTTCTTTCTATTAGTCTTGAGGTTAAGTGTTGATTGAATTTTTTAAACGATATGTTCTTCGTTCTGTATCTTCTTCTCGGGAGAGTTGGGGTTGTTATGTTTAGATATATGGTGATCAAGCGGTGGTCCCCGTAATTCATGTCTTTTTCCACAGTCCACTCTTCTAATCTAGAGAATACGGGGAACGAGAAAAGAGAGACGTCCGGCCATCCTTGTGATCTTTCTGTCTGAAATGTGGGTGGGCTGTGTGGGTCGTTTGCCGAGATTAAGTGGTGTTGGCTCATATGTGTGATGAGATGGTGTCCTCTGTCGTCGTCCGATGGATACCCCCAGAGTTGGCTATGAGCATTGAAGTCTCCCAGATGTATCAGGTGTTTGCTCATGCCTCTCTTGTTTGTCCAGGCTTGAAGGTCTTCCTTTAGATCTGCTGACGGCGGGGAGTATTGATTGCCGATTGTTATAATTATATCTTGGAGTGTAACGTTAATGAATACTGAATTTTGGTGTTGCTGTGTTCGTATATGTTGTAGGTTGTTGTCCAGTATGATTGTGTGGCAGTTGTTGGATTGCGAGGCATATGAAGGCAGGGATAATGGTAATCCGTGCGGTCTTCTATTGGTGACTGCGCAATCCTGGAGACAGGCTATTGAGTAATCCTCTTCTATTAAGTGATGTATGAGGTCTGCTGTTGCTGATTTTGTTCTTTGAAGGTTTATTTGTGCTATTTTGAATTTTGGTGTTGTTGTTCTATTGCTAGTTGGTGTGGTTGTTGGGTTTGGGGTTGTTACCATCGCGAACTCTCTGCTGTTAGGTTCTGTGCACGATGGCGATTATGGAAGAGGTCCTGAAAGACTTGGCATCCGGCTGAGTTGGCGCTATGGTTATTTGGGTAGGGGTATTCATCTTGATCTTGCGTGTAGGTGCAATTTAAGCATCTGTGTTGTCGCAGATGGTTTTTCTTCGGACATCTTTCAGATTCATGTTCTGCCATGCAATATGCACAAGCCGTTTTTCTCTTACAGTTGGTAGAGGAGTGCCCGAAGACTTGGCAGTTTTGACAACGAATTATTGGGGAGTATGTCCTTATTTTGCATGTTATAAGGCTGAGCGATAGTCGACCCACTTTGTGGAGAAACAAGGCTTGGTCTTCTGGGAGGTCTATTACTAATTGGTATGTTCGTGAATTTTCTTTTGATATTTCTTTATGTATGTGTAAACGTTGTTCGATGTCTTCGTTTGTCTTTTTATTGATTTCTTGTAATACTTCGTCATGTGTGATCGACTTCGGGATGCCTAGTATTATCAGCTTTTTCCTTTTTTCTGTTACATATTCTTGGGATACCAGACGTGATATGTCTTCTGATTGGTGTATTATATCCGACAGGGTGTCGACATTTTCTTCTGTTTCTGATCTCACTATTAATGTTGTTTTATTTCTTGCTATTGTACAATGTATAGGTGGGACGTTCTTGTGTTTTTTAAGGGCTTTGTGTATTTGTTCTCTGATTGAGAACATCGTTAGAGACGTGTTTGATTTTCTAGATAGTAAAATTGCCCCTTTGGAGTATCTCCTGGCTGTTGAAGATGCTGTTAATCTTGTTTGTGGTTGTGATGGTCTGCCTGTTTCTGATTGTTTCAGTTTTTCTGCGTATGAGTCGTGTGTGCTGTTATCTTCTGGTGTTTGTATTGCTGGTGTTTTGTGTTTCTTGATAAGTGCTGAGACTTTTGATTCCAGATCTGCTATTTTTTGAAATATTTTTTCTGTGTTTGTGTTTTTTTTTTATTATGGCTTCTTTCAGCATTCTGGTGTTCTGGACGTGTGGGAGTTGGTTCTTTATTTTTATCAGGAGTTGTTGAACTTCTTCTTTGGTCATCCGCTCAATTTCGTCTTCATTCGGGATCTGGCAGTTTTGTTGCTTTTCTTGCTGCTTATGCAGTTGGTTTATTTCTTCTTTTTGTCTTTGATTGTCTTGAGTGAGGAGATCCATCTTGGAGTAGAGATCTGCGAGGGTTTTTTTGTGTTCTGCTGTTAATTTTTCTATGTTGTCCTCTCTTTCTTTTATGGTGGTTTGTTGGTGTTCAATTCTTTCCTCCAGTTGTTTTCTGTCTGCTTGTTGTTTGTTTTCTCTTTCCAGTGTGTTGGTTTGTAGTCGTTCTGTGTCTTCTTCCAGGGATTGGATTCTGTGTTCTAGGGATGCCGTGTTGTTTTCTTGTATTTGGTGATGTGTGTTGTGGTTGGACTCTTTTTCTATGTTGTCTGTTTGGACCTCGCCTTCCTTGATTTGTTCTAGTTCTTCTTTGATTTGGTGCATATCTTTGAGATGAGTTACTATTCTTTCTTGCAAGGTGTTAGCCCCTTCAGTGCCTGCTGGTGAGTGTTGTTTGAGGTGTTTGCACATTTGTCTAAAAGATGCTCTGAATGTGGGCTTAGTATCCAGGAGATCTTTCACGTTTTGTCGGTTGGTGTCCCTATGCAGGTAGGCAATGAAGTCTTGATCTACATCTTTGAATATTTCCAGTGTGTTTGTTATTTTTGTTTGTTGGGTTGAATCTTGTGTTTGTGATGCATTTCTTTTGATGTATGCGATGTTTTTTGTTATTTCTACTTGCAGCCACTGTAGGTATTTGTCTGCTCCTTCATTGTTTCTTCCTTTGTGTCTTCTGTAGTGGCCGATTGCTTGTGCGAGGATTTCGTGAACGTTAAGGTTTTTTCTTTTACCTGTTTCTATATCATATAATTGTTGGAGTGGCGGTCCTTTGTCTGATTGATTTGATGGGGTTATCATTTTTATTTGTTGTGAGTTTCTTGTTTTTGTGTGTTGACTGTTGGTCGATTTTGTATATCTCGGGTTGTTCTTGTCTTCGAGTTATGAGTTTGAGCTTTCACTTTGTGATTGATTTATTCTTCTTGGAATATATATATATATATTTTCTTCTTATATTTCTGAGTTAAGAACTTTATTTACGTTAGCGATAAAGGTTATGTGGGATACTCTCTCCGGCAAAGAGAATTATGAGAATAAAAAAAAATGAATAGAGATAATGAAGATAATACTAGATAGAGTAAAATGGGTGAATTTTGGGAGAACCCTGTGAGACCAGCCCATGAAGAGATAAGTGTCCAGCAAAAAGCGAGTGCAGCTGCACCCGAGGGAGATATACTGTGCAAGGCTGATTGTATAAATTGAAAGGCCATAAAAATGACGCTATTGTGAGGAGATGCGGGAACATGTGCAAAGGAGCGAGGGAGTGTATTTCAGGTTGAAGCCTGGAAAACTATGAAAATTAAATGTGGCGCCCTACGCCCTCGGAGTGGGTGGGATAAGAATTGAATTTGAGATTAGATGTAGAAATTTAACACCTTTATGGAGTCCAGGATTAATGGATGGGGAATTGAATTTCCTTTATGGAGATATGCTACACTTGATGGTTGAGAGAATTTGAGAAAAGTTTAAAATTATTAAAAAAAAATTAAAATTTTGACCAGGGTCCAAAACATGAAAATTTTAAGTGAGTGGCTCCGGAATGGAAAGCCTACTTTGAGATCTAACAAATTTATTATGTACGGTAAAATTGGATGAAAGGGAGTGGAGATGTTTATTCCGTGTTGTTGTTGAAAGAAGATCACTTGAGAAAGATGAATGGGGCACCCTACGCGCTCAGAATGGGTGAAACAGTTTTGTTCCAGGAATAATGGGTGGGGAATTGAATTCCCTTTATGGAGAAATGCTACTCTTGATAATTGAGAAATTTTGATAAAAGATTAAAAATATTTAAAAAGTTTAATAATGGGAACAGGGGCTTGAAAATGAAAATATTATGGTAGTGTCTCCGGGAATGGAAAGCCTACTATGAGATCTATACGAATTTATAATGATCGGCTAGGATGGATGTGAGGGGGTGGAGATGTTTATTCCAAGTTGTTGTCGGATGAAGATCTAATGAGAAAGACAAATGGGGCGCCCTGCTCCCGTAGAATGTGTGAGACGGTTTTGTTCCAGGAGTAATGGATGGGGAATTGAATTTCCTTTCTGGAGATATGCTACTCTTGATAGTTGAGAGAATTTGAGAAAAAAGTTCAAAATTTTAAGAAAATTTAAAAATGGGATCAGGGTATTGAAAATGAAAATATTTTGATAGTGGCTCCGGGAATGGAAAACCTACTATGAGATCTATGCAAATTTATAATGATCGGTAAGAATGCATGAGAGGGGGTGGAGATGTTTATTCCGTGTTGTTGTCGGTTGAAGATCTAATGAGAGAAATATATGGGGCGCCCTACGCCCGTAAAATGAGTGGAAGGGGTTTGTTCCAGGAGTAATGGATGGGGAATTGAATTACCTTTATGGAGATATGCTACACTTGATAGTTGGATGAAAGGGAGTGGAGATGTTTATTTCGTGTTGTTGTCGAATGAAGACCACTTGAGAAAGAAGGATGGGGCGCCCTACGCCCTCAGAATGGGTGAAACGGTTATGTTCCAGGAGTAATGGCTGGGGAATTGAATTTCCTTTCTGGAGATATGCAACTCTTGATAGTTGAGAGAATTTGAGAAAAAAGTTCAAAAAAAAAAATTAAAATTACGCCCACGGATGGGTGAGAAAAGTTTTGTTCAAAGATAAATGGAAGAGGAATTAAAAGTCCTTTACGGAGATATGCAACACTTGTATGAGTGAAAAGAATTCAAAAGAACTTTAAAATTTTATTAAAAAATTAAAATGAAGCCTGGGGCTTAGAAAATGATAAAAGGAATTTAATACATGGTGTAATAGGTGTAGAATGGAAATACCTTTGAGATGATATCCTACACGGGTATGCTAGAGTAATAATTAGAGATTTAAAAAATTTAAAATAAAGTTTAAAAGTGGTACCAAGGGCCAAAAAATGGAGATAATTTAAAAATAGTAGAGGGAGTGAAAAGCTCTTTTGAAGACCTATAAAATGATGTATTGCACTAGTGGATTGAAGCATATTTAAATTTGCCTCAAAGGGGGCCCCGGGGCCCTCCCTGTTGGTCTGAGCTTGACGTGGGCTCCCACAAAAAATCCTTGCGAATAGGGAAGACAGGGCGATCCGAGCATTTAAAAATTAGAGTTTAATGAAGTTTAAAGATAGACCTGGCCCGGGGACGGGAAGAGGAGGCGCCCTGCGCCCCAGAGTGACTGAATGGAAAAGTTAGTAAGATTGGAAGATGTAGGATGTAATTACCTACGTGACAATATGCGACTCGAGAATGCTGAGGGCAAAAATGATGAGTTTAAAAATTTTAATAAAAGTTTAAAAGAGGGGCCAGGGGCGCAAACATGAAAATTTATGGGAATGGGCTACGGGAATGGAAAGACAACATGAAGACCTATAGAACGATGTATTGCACTTGTGGATTGGAGCATATTTTAACTTGGCCCTAGAGGGGGCCCTAGGGCCCTCCCTGTTGGACTGAGCCTGACGGGGGCACCGGAATCGGAAAGCCCACGAAAAATCCAAACGAATAGGGAAGACAGGGCGATCCGAGCATTTAAAATTAGAGTTTTATTGAAGTTTAAAGAAAGACCAGGCCCAGGGACGGGAAGAGGAGGCGCCCTGCGCCCCAGAGTTACTGGATGAGTAAGTTAGTAAGACTGGAAGATGTAGATTGTAATTACCTACGTGACAATATGCGACACGAGAATGCTGAGGGCAAAATTGATGAATTTAAAAATTTAAATAAAAGTTTAAAGGAGGGGCCAGGGGCGCAAAAATGTAAGTTTATAGGAATGGGCTACGGGAATGGAAAGACCACTTGAAGACCTTTAAAATGATGTATTGCACTAGTGGATTGGAGCATATTTTAATTTGGCCCAAAAGGGGGCCCCAGGGTCCTCCCTGTTGGTCTGAGCTTCAAGAGGGCCTTAGAATCGAAAAGCCCACGCAATTTCAGTTCGCAGGTTCGAATCCTGTAAATTAATTCCTTAGCTTAAATACTCTTGCTTGGAAATGACGTGTTTACCCAGGATGCAATGCGAGAAGGACTTTAGATTTTATAATTTGAGTTTACTGGAAGCTGGGCGAGTGTGTTCATTGCCTCCAAAAAAGAAGCTGGTTGCTAAGCAACCAACTCAGACGCCACTACTCTTTCTAATGAAGGCATCTCAGGTCTTATTGAGTTTGCCTTCACTAGTTTTATGCAGCGTCATCCTACAGCCAACCAACCAATCGTTGGGAAATTTTGGTGTGGATCTCTTATAATCGACGCCATTGATTACAAAATAAGAAAATTTCACTTTAGAGATACAAAACATACACTTAAAATAAAATGGGAGATAAAAAAATGGCATCAGTGTGTAGTTAATTTAATTGAGCATCTGTAGCATACAACAAAATTAAGATAAAGATATAATAAGTATTTTTTACGAGGGATTTAAGAATATACACTTTGAAAAAATTATCGATGATGAGGTGCGAAAAGGTGTAGCGTGACAAGATTTGGCAGAATGCTCATAAAAGGTATAAAAAAACACTGAAATTATGCCAAAATGCCCCCAAAGAGCTTAGCGAGACCTTTTATAAAGTCAAATGAGCATTTAACACGCTCGGGCACACTTAAATAATTAAAATAATGGGAGCTAGAAAGAGATGTACTTACGTAAACAAGCAACCACGCGGTGACTGCTTGCAGTGCACCGGATTTATAACAACTAAGCTGGTACACCAACTTAGAATTTAACTATCGCTCCAGAAATTTTTGTGAGACAATCGGAGCACTAATTACATGTGCTCAAAAATTTACAGGGTGAACAAAAAATTTTAAGTATTTTAAAAAAATTTAAGAAAGTTGAAAAGTTGGTAAACAGGGGCCAAAAATGAAAAACTTAAGGCCCAAAGCCCATCTTAAAATTTTGCTAGTGCTCCAAAAATTTTAGAGGTGCTAACGGAGCTCCAAATTGATATACATACAAAGTTACAGGGTGATAAAAAAATTGGAAGTATATTAAAAAAAATCGAAAGAGTTGGAAAGTGGTGTAAAAATCGGATTTTGCGAAATTTGGAAGGATCGATCTTAAACTTAAAATTGAGCCAGCAATCCAAAAATTTTAGAGGATGCATCGGAGCTTTAAGTCTAAGAACACACCAAAAGGCTAAGAGAACGGATGAATTTAAGGTAGTTAAAAAAAATCCAAAGTGGTTGAGAAGGCGGGTTTTTCAGAATTTTGAAATTTAAAAAATTTAATACGCGAAAAATACAGCTTAAAGTGACTAATAAAAGGTACTACAAGGTTAGAAACATATATATGAGAGTGAATATAAAAATAATATACATAATATTGGCAATTTTTTCGCGCGTGAGGTACTGAATAAAATGGCTGACACTGACGCTCGAATGCCATGTATTTTGGCCATTGGGCTATAGTGACAACACTAAAATGGACATAACTCATTCAAATTTTAACCGATTTGGACATGGCATGGCTCATTATGTTCAGAATTAGTTTAGACGTTAATATTTACCGGAGAAAGCATTCCCACTTACCTTTTACTGCTGATTTTTCAGCCAGTCATCGGAGCACTTTCAGAGCAAGTCTGCATGGTTTCGAATCCTTTATAATTTCAAACTGGGTTACTGTTACGAATTTAAAAATAATCTTCGGCCAAAAGAAAAAAAAAACGTTAAAAATCGCCGAAGAAGCAACAGACAGATTAAACCAGTGGTTCGTTTGAACTACGAGGGGAGGGGTGTCATATCTCAATGATTAGTATTAATCTGTAATCAAAGATGGCGCTACAAGTCCAGCATTTTGATTATGACCTGCAAAAGTGTGTTTGATACGAGTTGTACTGGCAGAGTAAGCCGGGATGTTCTAAGCATTGGTTCTCTGGACCAACTTGTAAATATGTATAATAAATATGTATAGTTAAATAGATATCTCTTTGCTGTTCCAATAATGAACTCACAAAAGTTAAAGTCCTATTACTTTGAATCAGTTTTCTATCCGTTTTTTTAATAGCTTTGAATCAGTAACAGCAGCATACTCACATTCACTGATAACAGAAAATAGAACTGATTTTCTCATAAATATGTATGCTGTGAATAGTACATATTCTCCAAAGATATCCGGATACTTTTTCATAAATAGGTAAGATAAATATAAGAAAATCGAATTCACGTTCCAGTATTGACAAATAATACAAAAGTATGATTTAGCTGTTGAATATTACATTTTGAATATAATATCGTTTATACCTAACCACATCATGTTAGTCCCAACTAAACGTTCCACAAACCGAAAAAAAATTGTAATCCCCGACATAATATGCATTTCTATTTCGCAAATTTTATTTAAAAGTTATTGTACGTGATAGTTTATTGAAAAAGAATAACATTTGTTCTAGTTATACATTAATTATTTTTGTGACGATATATACTGACAGTTTTAAAAATCGTAAGTGAATAAAATTAAATCAGCATAGTTATAGTTAGTTCTATTATTCAATACATTAAAACTCAGTATTATACTTAAAATGAGAAATTAAATTCCGAAATAAAGGCCTCTGAACTGGCCTAAGGGCCAGTGAATTCCCAAATATGATAATTACGATTATTTTGTTTATTTACATTATCCAAGCAATATTCTATAATAGTATTTCCCGTGATTTCATCCCCTTACGTTTCAAACAAATGATGTTGAAGATATTATACTTTTCAATCGTGATGAATATTTGCAATTTTGTGCATTCAAATACAATATATCTTAAATATTAAACTTAATTAAACTAAAGCTTAGTTGCAATAATTTGGAATTGTGTGGATATAATCTATATACAGCGAAGAGTTATTTTCTGCTATTATTTATTTCAAAATTGAACTTTTAGTTGAAACAAAATATTTTACAGTCGATTCATAAGTACATTTGAATAATTGTGAGATTTAACTTTGATCATTTTAAATGTATGTCGCATTATAGCTAATGTTATAAAAAGACAATCTGGGCGTGGATTTCCAAAATTCGCAGTCTTTTCATTTATTGCCGAGTACAGTTATAATAAAATATTAAAGTTAAATGGCTTAAAAGAACTAACGACATACTTTTTAATACTACACTATTATGACATTATTATGATATGTTTTTAACTTGCTATGTTAATTATAAAGAAAACCATTTAAGAATTATTTTATCAGACATTATTAAAAAAGGAGTATGTTAAAATCTATTGTCCATGTTTCATTTATTTCTTTTTTATCCTCTCACCTTTTATTCTCGTGATGCTTTTTTTATAAGATTGTAACGTGAAAAAGAAATTGCTTATTTAAATATTTTTTGAAGAATAAGGTAAAAATTTTTACCGTTGAATAAATATTAGTATTTTAAAGCTTAAGCGGTTAATTGACGTCTTTCCGTATGTTTTAAGCTGTAAATTGGCCTCCACATTATCTTTAGGGAGCTGACGTGTTGAAATAGCATCTTTTGAACGCTTTAACTAACATTTTTGTCGTGTCCACAACAGGACGAGAATTATTGAAGCAAAATGCTTCAAGCCGTGAGAGGTTTTAAAAAACCGATTTAAAGTTTGTCGTAGAAGAACTTGGGTCAACGACTCCGCAAGATTGTACGATCAGAACACTGACAGAAATAATTTTGAATAGTAAGAAATATAAACAGGATCTTGATTTTGTACAAGAAATTTTATCAACCGCTATTGCTGAAAGAAGAGAAAAAGGTGCTGGGAAAAAGGATAGAGAAAGACTTGATATAGAAAAAGATAAGTTAGAGATAAAAATAGAAAAGAAGTTAAATTTCGAAAAGGAGAAGGAAAAGTTGGATCAGGAATTACAGTTGAAAAAACTGGAATTAAACTATTAATTAGAATTAGCAAAAATCCAGTCACAAGGGCAAATCCAATGTGAGTACATTTCAACTGTTAATGAAACTAATGGTTCTAAAAGGAAATTTACGTTACCTAGGTTAGAATTTCGTCAATTTGGTGATGGTTTAAAAGATTATCTACCATTCTTGAGTAAATTTTAAAAAAATCATATTGATGAGAATATTGTGCCAAAAAATAAATTCCAGTATTGGATTCAATCAGCAGCTGCTGGATCTAAATTAAGAGGCTAACTTTTCTGGACGGGACCTGTGAGTACTTAAGCCTTTACATAGGCTTCCCCATCCAGCTGACTCTTGTATTCAAAATAGACCGGGAGGCGGCAGCATAGACAATCACCTCATCGAGTTCACGGTTGAAATTCCAGAATTAGTTAAAACTCGATTAGCATATTAAAACGCAATCGGTCTGCAAAGCCATATCTTGGTGGAAAACACGTGAAAACCCGATTTTAGCGGTTGACTCGTAGGTTTACCATTGTGTTTTCCTGCATCCAAAAGTATGAAAATATGGAGAACTGGGTGCAGGAAAACACAATTGTAAACCTACGAGTCAACCGCTAAAATCGGGTTTCACGCGTTTTCCACCAAGATATGACTTGGCAGACCGATTGCGTTTTAATATGCGAATCGAGTTTTAACTAATTCTGGAATTTCAGCCGGGAACTCGATGAGGTGATTGTCTGTGCTGCCGCCTCCCGGTCTAAAGCGAAGAATGAAGTATTGAAATTAAACAGAAAAATAAATATTAATTTATTATCATATCAGAAAATGGTCAACAATAAAAAATGAATACACGGAATCTACTAGAGATACTGCTCAAATTGTTCTCCATTGGTGGCAATGTACAATTGAATGCTTGACAGTACTGAGTCCTGGAGTTGGAGCATAGCAGGTGTAATAGTGCGACAAGCAAGGATGATACACTGCTTCAGATCAACCAGAGAAGTAGGCTCAGTGACATAGACCTATGCGTTGATGTATCCCCAGAAGTAGAAGTCCATGGGAGTCGAGTCCAATGAATGCAGTGGCCACTCTACCGGACTACCATATCCAATGTTCTGTTGACCGAATTCGGTGGCAAGATACATATGTACGTTTTATGCTTTATGCGGAGGGGCCCCATCTTGATGAAACCTCACCCGGCATGTCGGAGAGACAGCTTTTCATACCAGTCACGTACCGTGTTTTGTAGCAGGTGCATGTAACGATTATCCGTTAATGTCCCATCTTAGAATAAATGTATTTTTAGATGAAATGACATTCTTTGGTGGCTGATTTGGCGATACCTGCTAAAGGTCGTTTCACCGTAAAAAATACATTGCACCCTGATTTCGGTCTCGAATTACTTAATTCATTTTTTAACCGATTTCTCAAAAAAAGATAAAAATCATGTGAAAAAATTTCAAAAATTGAAATTTAGTAAGTGTGTCAATTTTTGTAGTACAGCACTCAAACATTTCGTGTTATATCTGTTATGATATATGTAAACTTTTATTAATATAACTATAGGGATTAGGGGACCGCATAAAAAGTTAAATTTCACAATTTTATAAAATTGATTTTTTTACTTTAAACAGTGCCACAACATGAATATTCTTTTACTTGATATTATCTTCCGTTTTAAAGAAAAAAAATGGCGTTGTAGTTGATATTAGGAAAGCATTTTTACAAATCGCTGTTCAGAAAGAAGTTTGGATTTCTTGCGTTTCTTGTGGTGGTACAATTCAGAAGAGAGAAATATTAAAATGTTTCGACATGCTAGATTAGTGTTTGGAGTCAAAAGTTACTCGTTTGTTCTTGCTTCCGTCATAGAATATCACATAAAAAACGGTGAAGAATACGATATGCATTTTAAATAGCAATTGCTGATAAGCTTTTATGTTGACAATGCAGTTGCCAGTGTCCCTACAGAAAAAGAAATAGAAACGTTTATTTCTGATTCTAAGTGTCTTATGGATAAAAGTGGATTTGATTTCAGAGGATGGGAACATACAGAAGAAAGAAAGAATAGCGAAAATGGTGAAGAAACTGCTGTACTTCGATTACAGAGCTCCCAAATTGTCCGCCAACAGAATACCAATACTTTTCAACAGAACATTTCATGGTAGGTTTCTACAACATTCTGCAAAAGTTTACCTCCGAAATTGGTTTTTTCAAAATTTGCAGGAAAAATCTAAAAATATTTTTTTTTCTGAGAAAATACCGGTATTTGAGAGCCCTAGGATTACAATTCAAAATAATTCTAGACGTTTTGAAGGTTAATATAGGCTAGACGAAAGATATAAATTTATAAAAAATAACCAAACGAATCATGCTTTCAGTTGCACATAAGGTTTTTGATCGTATTTGTTTTACTTCTTCTTTTATAATTTGTCCCAAGATGATGTTACAGAAAACATGGAAATTAGGTATCGGCTGTGGTGAAGAAATTACAAGTGATCTATAAGATACGTTTATTAAATGGTTTCGTGAATTAAATATTTTACTATGGAATTTTAGATATGGAAAGATATTTTTTACGCGATTTCACGACGGTGCTTGCATGGATATGCAGAAAAGAAAACTGCTCTGTTTTTGTTAGGAACATAGTTCAAGAAAAAAATAATAACTGACCCCGATTTATGAAAATATATACCTGGTGAAATGAATCCAGCAGATCTGTCACCTAGAGGCTGTAAAGCAAAGAAGCTGGTATGTATTAAATGGTGGGAGGGTACATCTTTGCTTTGAGATCCTGAAGAATTTAAAAAATATATGAATTTCAAGAGTCAGAACATAAATGCAGAAGAAATTTTAAAACAGAAATTGAAGTCTACAAAATTACTGGTAAATGTTGATGAAATTACAGAGAAAACCTGATACTACCGGTATTTTTCCAGTTACGAAAATATCGTGGGTCTTGTTGGTTGGGTACTCCGTTTCAAAAATAATTCTTCTAATCCAAAAGAACAAATTATAGGAGAATTGACAAGTCATGAATTTAAAAAAGGAGAAACGCAGATAATTTGGATGATACAAAGAGAATGTTTTTCCCTGTGAAAGCGATGAGAGATTGAAAACTCTTGAGACATTTAAAGATGAACAAGAATTAATACCAGTAAAGGCTAAAATTATGTATAGGTAAGAAAACATGGATTTTCACACACCTGTGGTTGTTCCTTTAAATCAAGAATTTATCAAACAATTAATTTTACATTTTCACTTCAATAATTGTCATGCAGGTCTTCATATTCTTTCAAATTTGCTCAGAGAAAAAAATACTGGATTCTGAATGGAAGAAGAAATTTGACTTCTGTTTTATCCAAATGTTCCATTTGTAAAATATTTAATTTTAAGAATTTGGAATTTTCTTCTATTTCTCTACCAGAAAATCGAGTAAATGATGCAGCAGTATTTCAAGTTGGCATACGGCTGGTCCTCTATTTCTTAAAAATAATCTAAAGAGTTGGGTTTACATGCGCTATTTACAGAGCTGTGCATTTTGAAATTGTTACTTCAGCATCTACAGAGACTTTTTGATGACTTTAAGAAGATTTGTATCGTGCGGAGGAAGGTGTTCTATTATTTATTGCGAAATTTGTCCTAATTGTATTGGTTAAGCTAATTTTTTGAAAATATTGAACTTGAGTCACATAGTGAAGAATGGAGCAATAAATTCAATTTAATGGAAATTCAACCCACCAACTGCTGCAAGGTGGGGCGGATGGTGTGGGGAATTCATCAGAGTGATAAAATATCTATTAAAAAGAGTCTTAAGTCAAGTCTATTTGAACTAGGAAGAGATGATAAATGTATTGACAGATTATGAAAGTATTATAAATTCTCGAACACTAACTTACGTGTCAGAGAAAGAATCTATCAAATCCATATCTCCGGACATATTTTTGAAACACATTCCTGAATGTGGTTTACTAGACGTTGATGCAATCGAGGAAAACTCTCTCACTAGAAGACTTAAATATAGGCAAGAAATGAAAATAATCTAAGAAATCGATTTAGATAAGAATATTTCGGTCTACTTATCCAACGACCAGATGGGAGACGATTCCTTCGTTCAGTGGCTGTAGGAGATATAGTCTTGGTTGGAGCAGATAACAAGACAAGGATTAACTGGCCATTAGGACTTGTTACTGAGCTCATTCATGGCAAAGATGGAACAGTTCACCTTTTGAAGTTAAAAACGTCTCATTCGTAGATACTTCGGCCACTTCAAAGAATTTATCATCTAGAAGTGTCATCCAGTTATTTTATCAAGAATTATTTTTCCTAAACCAACATTAAATGAAACTCAGGTTGAGCCTTCAAAGGACTAGTCACAAGTTAAAAAGACTGGATATGGTAGAATGATAAAAATGCCAGAAAGACATGATTTCTAATTTTCATATAAATGTATTTATTTACTGTGAAGTTTTGATCATACGACATATTCAAAGGTGGGGAGACGTTAAATCTATTGTCCATGTTTTATTTATTTCCATTTTTATCCTCTCATCTTTTGTTCTCGTGATTCATTTTTTTAAGATGTAACCTGAAAAAGAAATTGTTTATTACTATTTTAAATATGTTTTGTGGAATAAGGTAGAAATTTTTACCGTTGAATAAATATTAGTATTTTGGAAGGTTAAGGGGTTAATTGACTCTTTCCGTCTGATTAAGTTATAAATTGGCATCGCATTACCTTTAGAGAGCTGAGGTGCTAAAATAACATCTTTTTGAACTAACAGTACGCATAAGAATGAATAAAAATTTTCTTTCAACGCAGCTATTCGAATAATAATAATATTAATAACAAATCTTTGTAATTCATAATTTCTTAATATATTTTATAAATAAATGCAATTTTAAAATTTTTATAAAAGAACACCCCTTTTCCTGAAATCTAGCCAGTTTTTGCATACGTAATGGTATTTACAAACTCATTAAAAATGTATTGATTAATGCATAATATTAAAAATGAATTGAATTCCCTCCAACATTTAAAGCCACCTTTTCTTTGTTTAAAACTGTGATACTTACAAAAATAAGTTATTTTTTAATACTTATTTAAAATGATAATTACGATGGGTACTTTTATTTTATTTATTTAGTTAAAAATGTATATTATATAGAGAAAGAAGTTGTTAAATTCCTAACTAACACAATTTGATAATAATAACAAACTGTTTTCATCTTATGACAAAATCAAGGTATACGTTTGCAGTTTTCACAATGTTTATTTTTAATTATGTTATTTAAGCTTTGTGTCTTTACAGTTGCACATATGAAAACAATTTACGCAACTATATCCGGATAAAATGAAATCATTCTTGGAATATACCTACGTGTTGGGAATATTTGTGAAAGTTTAATTTTAAATGAAAATTCTCAAGGGTTTGATTATGTTAAATTATCAAATTAAGGATTAAATGTTACGTAAAATTTAAATATTTGTATATGTTACTTCGAGTCTTGTGAACAACAAACTATGCATCGAAAATATATTCAAATACATATTAATGAAAATATTTATTATCTTTTATTAAATTGAATTATTAAGTGTACATAACAAAACAAGATACATATTTTAATAAACATACTTTTATACTAGATAATTATAATATTTGTATGATATTTTGCATGATATTTATATCATTTTAAGTCTTCCATTTTATGTTTCTTTTTATTTCTGTTTTTTTTAATCCGCTTTAAATATCTACTACACTATATTACTTTGTTTAATTAATTTTTTGGAGAAAGTATTTGGTTTTCTTTAAATAAATGCCATAGAAAAATAGAAAATTCAGTGTCACAGAAAATAACGTGTTTGGCGACTTGTGTAAACAACTAACGCAATTTGCAAAATTACTTAGAGAACTACATATAAAACCTGAAAAGTTTTGATTCTAATGAAATAATTATAATGCTATTTTTTTTATTAATATTTTAAAAAGGAATAAAATGTTTAGCATCATAATTTTAACTTTATAGCTTTCCATATTTTTTTTAAGAAGGAGAGAAACTGCAATAGTATGTTGTTGTTAATTATGACATACATCAAACGTATACTATTTAAATTTTAAAAAAATGGTCATATTATTTAATTTACTTGAAAATGATGTTCCAAAAGTATCACAGTATTTGAATGCCAAAGAAATAATTCTGTTTTGTGAAATTATACGATTTTTTAAATTATTTCTTTATTTGTTATAAACTTTTGAATATAATTCGAACATTTTTATTTTCGAAACATAATGATACAAAAATAATAATAACTTATTTCAATAAAGGTTTCTTTACATATTAGTATGCAATTGTTGGATGTAAATAACTTAAAATAATTCTCATCTGTAATAATAAACAAATTTATAGCTAAAATTCCCGCTAAAATAACTTCACCTGATTTTTTTTTCTAATACGTACTTCAATTTTCACAACAATTAGAAATATACTGCATAGTGCATATCATACAACCATTGTTAGTACGACAGAAAATTAAAAATGAAGAAGTAAAATCACTCTACGACATTTAAGCTTTCACGAAGTAACAAAAAGGCGGTAGTCTGAATGCAGTGATGACATATTCTACACCACTGAATGTAACGCATCCGCGCTATAGTACGTGTGTCTATCAACTAATGGAAAAATTACTTTTCTCAATTTTAAAGGAATGTAGTTCATTCTATTAAAAAATTTTAATAGTGACTTTTCAATTTTTGGCTTAGATGCTTTACACTCACACTAAAAAAAAAAAAAATAATAATCGGTTAAAAAAAAAGAAAAAACTCGCCAAATTTAGGGGATTTTTTCCTTTAATGGCAACCTAGCCATTGTATTAAGTTATTCGTTTGGCGCAGTCTTGGAAATCGCGCCAACCAAACAGTCGCCAATCTTTTGTTTACATTTTAGCGTGAGAGTAACACATCTGTTCCCAATTTTTTATAGGGACATTTTCAAGATATGTTGCTTTAAAGACCGTATATGAAATTTATTTCTAGATGAAATCATTGTACCCATCTCATAAATAATTTTGATTGTACATTTTAATATTGGAATAACATTTTGATTTTTTTTAATAAGAAGAATATTAAAAGCATTATATTTCTCACAATGTAACATGATATAATGCAATTTTATTGCGTTATAATTAGGTAATTATAAAATTGACTATGAAAAGTGAAAAGGAATATATAAACTGAAGCAGAACTTAGTATGAATGCATTTCTTTTTTTCTCAGAAGAAAATTTCAGTTTAAATAGTTTATCAAGCATTACAGTGCACTGGGATATAAAGGAGTTTCAATTGTGGTATCAATAAAAAACAAAAAATAACTTTTTACAAGATTATGAATGTTCATTGATGTAAGAAAATTGTTTGCTTTTTTATTTTAAAATATTCATTTTTTCCCCACATAATAAAATAAATTGAAAACGAACCCGAAAATAATTTCCTATTTGTTTTTGAATAATAGTATATGTTATAAACGATATATCAGCGATAAAATACTTGTTTGGGAATCATCAATCTTAGCAAAGTTTTCATAAATCTAACAAACAAGAATTTAGCAAAAAAGCTTAAGTGTTTAAATAATGGAATGTGATGTTGGATTGACAACTTAACTGCTTTATGTATAAAAAGTTTTTAATAAATAATTTTACTTTAATTAATTTCTTATGTGTCCGTTTAAAATCAGAATACGCTTATAATAATTAATTAAAAACTATGAAACAAAAACAGAAACTAGAATGAAATATGAAAAAACAAGAAAAAGCAAAATATACTACTTGGTGGAAAACAGTATTGCGACACTTTTAAAATAGTTTCGAAAGCAAAAAATAATAAAGAAATTTATGCCCTTACATATAACGGTATGGCTTGTTTTTGAAGTTTGATAATTTTCTTTTTATGAAAGTTATTATATCATGAAATAAATTAAAATTTAGAGAAACTGGAAATTTCAAAGGCATATATTGTTCCATATTAAAATACAATAGGTATTTTAAGTTTTACGTTAAATCTGATACATTTGATAAAACTAGATTTAAAAAAATGTTTTTGATGCTGCAAACTAAAAAGCTTTTTTTTTTTTTTTTTTTTTTTTTTTTTTTTTAATTCTCCAAAATATTTTTTTTATATATTGCCTCATATTAAATAGAAAAGGTTTTTAAGTTTTATGTTAAATCTAATACATTTGATAAAGATATATTAAAAAAAAAACGTTTTTGATTCTACAAACTGAAAAGCAATTTCCTTATTTTCTTTGAAATATTTTTATTTCATATATTTCCTCATATTTCCAATCTTTTTCACATATAAATTAAATAAATTTAATTCGGATGAGATAGACGCTGGCATAATTTACAATTGGATAGCAAAATTTTCTATAATGACAAATGAAATGTTTTAAAAATGAACTGTCTCTATTGTTTCAAAACGTTTCATATATTTTATGAAACATAAACTACTTCATTCAACTTTTCTTGTATGGTATTTAATAATTTTCTTTTTATACTTTGGTCCTCGTGTATAATAAAATTCATTACCTTTAATATTCTTTTAGTTAAGTTCTTCTAGATTAGAAGGATATGTTTTCAAAACACACCCAGAAAAAAGAATTGATTAAAACAACAAAACATGTTTTGTTGAGTACATTTTGGTTGTTTTAGTAACATTTTTAATTGAAGTAAAAAAGTTGGTTTTGTTGCTTGGACAAAAAAATATTGTTAGCCCTCTTACAAAATTTTAACAAAATTTCATCAATTTTACTTGAATTAACAAAATCTGTTTTTTGAATTTTACAATAATTTTGTAATTCTAACAAAATTTTGTAGTTTTTGCAAAATTTGTAGTAGCCATAACTCTCTCACGTAACTCGATTTATTTGACTTATATAGCTATATAATTAAAGGATTAGCATAATTTTTGGATAATTAAAACTTTTTTTATGGGGACGGACCAAGGTAGTTTAAAAATCCCCCTGTCCCATTTATTACTTTCTTCTATCTTTACAAGAAGAAAGTATTGGAATCATGAAAATTTTTGACTTCCGGTTTCCGACGGATTTTAGAAGGTCCTGAACACGATTTAACTGTTTTTAGAAAATGTTTAAAGACTGTCAATGACTCTGTCTGTCTGTATGTGACAAAAATTTTGTGGGCGCTCTATCACAAGAACTAATGCACGAATTTAATAAAACTTTATATTCAGTTACTTCCTGATATAAATTGTGGCTTATTACTTTTTGGTGTAAATCGCGAAACAGGTGGTGCTGCTATGTTACATTTTTCGCGATTTCTGCAATAGCTCTATCTCATTTTCAGCAGTGAATTACGTCTGTAATCTTTGAACGTAACTCGATTTATTTGACTTATATAGCTATATAATTAAAGGATTAACATAATTTTTGGATAATTAAAACTTTTTTTCATTGGGACGGACCAAAATAGTTTTAAAAACCCCCCTGTCCCATTTATTACTTTTTTCTAGCTTTACAAGAAGAAAGTACTCTGGTACATAAGTACTCTGGTACTAGAAGAAAGTACACTGGTAAAATATAACAGTGAATTTTTATCCTGCTTTTTGCAGGCGTAATTTACTGCTGAAAATGAATTAAAAAATAACAATGTGTTGCCGTAAGCTGGACTTTGTATTGTCGTCTCATGTTTGCCACAGAAATTTGCGCGCGCCTGATGACATTTCCATCTTGTGATGCGGTTTCAGCCGTTCCGACATATATAAGAGTGAGAAATGCCGAGCTCTGATATAGTTCCTTGTAGCTCAGTGGTAGAGCCTCAGAGTGCTATTCTGAGGACCCGGGATCGACTCCCGGCTTGGGCAATTTTCATTCTCTCAGTTTTTGCTTGAAAAAAAGCAGGATAGAAGTTCACTTGTTATTATTCAAGGTTTTCAGGCGTAATTCACTCCTGAAAATGAATTAAAAAATAGATAAAATTGCATATTTAGATTGGTTCATTTAGCAAAACGGTTTTGTAGTGTAAACAAAACAAGTTCGTAATATAACATATTTTATTATTTAAACAAACAAAATATATTTTGTTTAAAAACGAAAATAGATTGTTAAAATAACACATAGCATATATCTATGTAACGAAAATTTTTTTTGCTGACGATAATTTTTTTTTTTTGGAATTGCAAAAAAAAATTAACAATATTTTTTTTGTTGATTTAAACAAAATTTCCATTGACCCATATTTAAACGAAAACTTTTGTTGGGTCAACCAAATTTTTGTTGATTCAACAAAACTTTTTTCTGAGTGCAAGCTTTGTTTGAAATTCAATATAATGCAATTGAATATATTTTTTGAAACGACAATTTTTTACGTTTATCACAAACACATAATAACAAGAATTATCAGATATTTTAATGTTATTTTTGAAAAATACTCTCAGAGAGCTGCAAAAAAAAAAAAAGATTGTCTGTTTTTTATTTATGATAGGTTGTTGACCATTTATAACATTCTCATATCTGAGAATGTTTAAGAGCTTTAGGGTAATTATCAATATATTTAAATATATACAGTACATGTCATACCTATAAAAATTGGCATTATTAATTGAAAACAAAAGACATTTGATAATGATGAAGCAAATGTAAAACTTTATAATGTTCAGTTATAATCATAGTATTTCTCTCATTAAATGTTGAGAAAAAGACTGTATTCGGAAAAACAATACGAAATTTACATTTTCAAGGACAGTGTAACGTTTTTTGAATGAAACAAATAATTTAAAGTTGGATATAAAGAGGAAATAAAATTGACAATGGAACAAGACAAAAATAGAAACGAAATGGTTTTATGTAAACGGATTTTTAAAATGCACTTAATAAATATATAAAGTCTTAAATGTTCTTCTTCCTGCTTTCATGCTGCGTAACTTAAAAATCTTCGATAAAAGGATTCCATGTCCTCGCAACAGAAGGGGGAGGTTACTGTAGACTTTTTATCATGAATTCTTGTTCTATAAGGATGTCTTGGGCCCGGTTGTGGGTCAACTAAGGACAGTCGATGTGCAGAATTCAATCTGGGATGTTCAAGGTGTGTGAAATTCGTTGTTATATGAAGGAAGGTAGGTTGAAACTCTGTTTATTTGTCTCCTAGGTGAATCTTATGTCAGTGATAAAGGCAGTGGTCGTTTCTTGGGCAAAACATGGTTATTCAGCTAAAAGCTTTCAGAGTTATTAGAGATATTATGTTTCATTTAGAGGCGTAAAATAACTCAACCGTTTCTGCTCTGGCTCAATGCACTAAGTAGAAGATTTAATAGTACTTTACCTTTTGTGATTTTGATGTCTAGTATTCACAGATTTATTATGGAAGGAGCACGTGTTTTTCCAAATTCGACCAAGCAGTCTCACTTGAATTTATACTTATACATTTGTTGTTTAATGTGGTATAGGGAGGTAGAATCATTTGGGACAAAACTCATTTAACGTTTATTATATTTTGCATAACAGTTGGATCATTTTTATTTGTACTAGTGTCAATTAAACATATCGCGATCCAAGTGTTTCATATGCAATACTTTTTAGGAACGAGCATTGTTGCTAGAAAGAGGATGAGCCGGAAAAAGATAATTGTGAAATCGGAGGAATTGAGGTTCACCGCTCGGGATTCGAGAGGACTCCGTATTATTCTTAAATATATAGACTCAGACCGGATCGAAGTTAACCGTTGTCATTTCATCCTCAAAATCCATACTAATATTGAATCGGTCATTTTATAAACCACATAAAGTTTTTCCAAATATACTTTTTTTTTCGCAAATGCAACCTTAAAAGTAGAGCCATGATCTGGGTGGTAACCACATAAGTCAGTGTATTCATTCCTCTTCAAACAAAACCTTCTAATTTTCGTTCATTACTTAAACGACGTAAAGTCAGCGACTTACGTGGTTTTTGCATGCAATACCAGATTACATGCAGATACCATATTATATTAAAATATTACTATTTGCCTAAAATGCCATATTAAATCATAAAAATGTACCTGTATAAGTACTATCTTCATTAATTTTTATTAAAAATATGTTTAATATGACTTTTTTGTTCAAATTAAATAGCACCTAATCTTGTTTCTTGCTAAAATAACATAACTCAGGAAGAGTTTTTCTGTTGTTCGTCTTTTTATTCTTCACAAATTATAGTAAATATTTGACATTTACAAACTTTGCAATCCAAACTCTATAATCAGTCAGAAAAACACATAAAATGTCGTTTACTCGTGAATAATACAGTTTTTTTTCTGAAAAGTTTTGATTGTATGACTTATGCTGTTTTTGATATGACCGATTCAATTATTATTTACCATTTATGACACAGTGAAAGAAATTTAAAAGAACCAAATTTTAGCCATTTTTTTTCTCACAAAGTGAACTAAACCACACCTTCTCAAGTAAAGCGAACTCCAAAAATTAAATCCCGTCTATCTCCTCTTCGTATTATTATACAAAGTTTGCCGTTTTGGGCCTTACTTACTTTATCTTGATCCTCCTTAACCCGTTAATTCAGATCCTGCCAGACCATTTTGTTCACCGAATCCAACACCTGGACCACCTTTTGAAAGGGGTTGTTAATTTTTTTATACAAGAACAATTTGGCGGATGTTTTACCTGTCGATTTACATAAAGTCGTACGAAGAGCATACAATTGCTGCAAGAAACGATCACAGTTTCAATGATGCAAGTCAATTTAAAATGAAGCCGTTTGACTTAACGTGCGGTTTACTATTTCAGTCATGTTCGATAGCGGTTGATACCGCACTGTAAAAACATGGAATACTCTTAGAACATAGAGCTTAAAAAAATATTAGAAACAAAACAGCAGCCGTTCCTGCTAAACAATTTTACTGGTACACCATATTTCGAAACGAAGTTATCGAAAAATCATCGGCGACTACTTTTGCAGAAGTCTATATGATGGGCACGAATTTCTCCCATTTGCTAAACATATCAATATCTGTTTGGATTAGAATGAGCATAAGTACCAATGAGGTACAGCCTTATGAACAATAGAGAATGTGTTAATTTAATTTTCTTTTATGGTAGTCGAAAACACATTATGATAATAAAACAATTGATATGTATTGCAAGTGCAGACGTTCGACTTCATTTTGGGAAACTAACAGAAAAAACAAATTTCGAAATACGTTTTTCAAATAGCTATATGTCCGGCTAGTGGTTATCACTTTAGATCACTTTAGAAATGGCCATCGAAAAATAAAGAGAATAAAATTCGAAGTCCCCCTCGCGAGTTGACAGTTTTGAAAAAAAACGGAGGTCATCAATAACATTAAAATGAGGCCATTTTTCAAATATAGCTGCATTTAAACTATCAACCCCATCTGAATCCTCAAAATAACAATAGAAACGTACAATGTCGGGTTTTTCATTCTGTTCCTGTATCAACTGCCCTTTCGTTTTCAATTCTACGACAAAAAAAACCCCACACTTTTAGCTCTTCAACCACTTCCATACTTTCTTTTGGGTTACGAGACTAAAGATCAGCAACATTTTCCTTTACAGACCTATGTTGATTATCAGTATTTTATTCAGCTAACTTTAAATTCCGACGTAGTATTCTCTCAGGTACATAATTAAAATCCGTTAACTTAGATAAAGTGATTAAGTAATCACCTTTACCTTTACTCCAGTGTATTAAGATGCTGGCAAAATTTATTCTGCATATAAATAAACGACAGACATTCTCTTTCCATAATAGAATATTTCTGTTCAGTTGAATTTAAAATTCTAGACGCATAGCCTACATGTCTACCTTCATGATCTAACTATGCAACAAACCCCAAAAAATTAACATCACAGTAAACTTAAATTTGCAGTGAATACTTTTAATGGGCAAGAACGGAGATAAGTTAAAGCTACTCTCTGTCCTTATCTCATTTTCTTTTCAAAGCTTACAAACTTTCAAACAACTCCGAATAATAAGGAATCAACTGATAAACCTGTCAACCATGCTCAAGAAGGTTGTAAGTCGTTTAGAATTTTGAAGGGGGAGATAGAAGTAAAGTAGTTGCAGAAATCTAGGCATCGATTTTAATTCCGTCCTGAGTAATTTTCACAAACATGTATTAGTATTATGTCCCTTGTCTTAATAATTTATATTTTTATAATTGTACTGTTAAATTAGCATTAGGTTGAAATTTTAATGCTTATCGTAACATTTAAATATGTCTTTGAAAGTATTACAATAACATCGGCAAAACAGACCAGAACTTCTTTGCCGAACAAAGACTTGAGGACAGTTTTATTAATTTTCTGATAAAACTGTAGGGGGTACCGCATAGCAAAAAACTCATTAGTTTTAAAACGAAGAAACAATTTTTAGTAATAAAAGCTGTTTTAGTTATATCCTCCGATTTCATTGAAATTTGAATTAACCAGAGATAAAATCTTGAGTGGCATAAAACTAGTATTCCTGGTATTTGCTAAGATTTCATATATTACAGGAATTGGATACTATGTATATCAGATAATGGCATTTATCTTGCGGTAATCAATTGCAAATTTCCATGCCTTACGATCATCAGGATTTTTCCCATTATTCTTTCGACACAACACTACGAGTGAAGCAAAGAGGGAATCAATATGCATTATAATACCAACGTCCAACATTTTGTTGATATGACAATTTATGATACTTTGTTTAACCGCATTATAACTATGCTATCTACAGGTCCGGCATCCCTCGTATCAACTCCATGCACTGTGCATGAGTGAGCAACGGTTCATCTTAAAAAGCGTCACTAATACTATTTCCCTATACACGCTAGATTACTCTTTTTTTTATCTTCACTGGGATCAGTTTCTCCTAATTGGTTAAAAATGAATTATGGCTGAACTTTAAGAATATTCTCATCTCTATTAAAAATAAAAGATTTGGAAAGATTTCAAGATTTATACCTTTATCCGTCAGAAAGTAGACACCTAAATGTCCAGCTGACACTTAGCCCGGTAACCACCTATAATTGTCACACTGTTTTAACAAACCAAACTTTATCCTCTAAATCTATCCTCAATTTCTCTCTTAAATACTCATCTTTTACTCGAGTGAATGACAATAGTTAAATATTTTAATCTCTCATACCTAAAATATTTATATAAACTAAATAAGAAATAAAACTGCGGTCAGGGTCGGTATCAAAAATACAATTTTTCACAGTACCATCCAATAATATTAACAACTGATAATCTTCAACTGGATTTAGGGAGACAACATTTAAATGAACTGCATAAGACATGTGTTGTTTATTCGGTGTCTGTATACCTTCTAATCTACATGCTTTTACCTGTTTAACTGCGTAGAATGTCTGCCAGAGTGACTACATACCCTTCTTACACTCTACAACTACCAACTGCCGTAAATGAAAAGGGAGTGTCCTTAAATTTATCCCAACTCTATTTCTATTAGATTAGTTCGAAAATTTCTGTGTTTTTCTACCATCACTACCATGAATAACTTCAAAACGTCTTCTATTTTCACTAAAATTATCACCTTTACCTATAGACGTATTACCATTATCACGACCATTTTGAAAATTACGACTATCTCATTCTTAAACCCTGTTTTATTGGCACTTTCAAACTCCCTCCTTGAAAACCATTTACATTATTCTCATGCCTAAATTCACCGTGAAGTGGAAAAATTAAATTTATGTACAATACTGTTATGTTAAGGGAAAATACCAGTCTGAATTAATGCAAATATTGAAAATTTTACGATAATGATACTGGTTATATGCATAGCTGCCAATTATTTTACGCTTTTATGCTACCACTAAAAATTAATAGTTATTTTTGTGTTATTGAATCATATGATTTCGGCGATTAAATAAGGTAAAATTTACTATAAAATTTTAGTGATTGGAAAAAAGCGTAAAAGTTGGCAACTATGTTTATGTGTATTCATACTTTATTATTTTGAAATAACGAAATATAATAATTCTTTGCACTACCTATTTTCACAAGCATTATTTTATTTTCAAACACATAAACAAGCAGTGTACACGTCTAAAAGTCTTAAAAATATTTTTTTAACTACACAAAAGTAGTCAATTTGTTAAAAATTGTAAAACAGTAAAAATATTTTCACCTGTCTCTCTTCGGAATCCTCAGTCATTGATGGTTTATTTTTCTGCTTCTCCGGCAATTCGTTGAAAACCCCCATTTTGAATTTTTCTAGTAGCATATGGCGCCATCTGTTATCTATTTTTGCGTGGATCATATCATTGCATGTTTTCTGAGTTTGATGTAAATATTTCTATGGCTTCAAACTGAGAAACGTACAATGGTATGATGCACGCAAAAATAGATAACATGTGGCAGTACATGTTATTAGAAAAAAGCGAAATGGAGGTTTTCAACTAATAGACAGAGAAAGCAAGAAACATAACATCAATGAGGGGGGTGCCTGAAAGCGACAAGTGAAAATATTTTTACTGTTTTACAATTTTTTACAAATTGACTAATTTTGTGTAGTTTTAAGACTTTTAGACGTACACTCTGTTTGTTTATGTGTTTGAAAATAAAATAATGTCTGTGAAAATAGATAGTGTAAAGAATTATTATATTAAAAATGACATTTTGAACGATCATAGATAAAAAATAGATAGAATAAAGGAATATTTACTCGTATTATACAAAATTAATACTATTAAAATGAATTGTACGATTATAAAATTTATGACTAAGTTTTTTATATAGGTTCAATGTTTATAACGGTAGGTTTTTGAAACTGATCTCGCATATTTATTGCAAAAAATTCCTTATACATTTGAGCAAAGCCATCATAAGTGATGATATAGCAAACTGAAGCATAATATCCTCTTTGTAAGTAGAATAAGAAAAATATCTTTCTTTGAAGACATTTAGATATTAAATTTCTTTCATGCATTTTTTGAAATATGAATTTTTGATAACATATACATTTCATTTAAAATTTCTGAAAGCAGTAGAAAGTGAAATATAAGAATTGCTGAGATCAATAATCTTCTTTTCGAATTTTTTTTCGCTTTAAACTTGAAAATGCTTTACTTAATGTTCAAGAACAAAGAATGGACATAAATATTTTTTTTTACTAGAGTATTAATTGGAAGACATTTTTGAATGTATGAGAAATTTTTGAATGATACAATTATATGCATATATATATTCAATGAAATTCTTTTCTTTTGCCTAATAGAATGTTTTATATTTCAACAGATATTTAAAAGTAGATGGCGTTGTCATTACAAAAAGTAAATTGTTCACTTAATAATTGCAAATATATAAAAAATGAACACCCAGAGGTATTAAACTTCATTAATTTCTAAAAGGTTTTAAATAAAAACCATAAAAACTGTAAAACAGTATTTATATATAAACTGTTTACATGTTTCGGCTTTATCGAAGCCTTTAAATAAAATGAAAATATTTTACAGTTGCACGATCGAAAATGCAATAACTTGTATCGCCATCATTCGCGTTCTCTCTCTCTCTCTCTCTTGTTTTTATGTTTTTTATTTAACAAACTTTAACACATAGTTCAGTAGATTGGTAATCGTAATTTTATGCTATTCTTGTCTAATTAAAATTGTCTTCTAAAAAAAAGTTTTCTTCAGATTTTTAATTTTCAAGAAAATCTGTACTCACCTAAATAGCGTATACTAAATTTAATGTTAAACTGAGTCAACTACGAATGTTTAAGAACCGCAAATTTCAAAGTTATTGGGCAGTATTGGATAATTACACTTTCTATTAAAGACAATTTCTCATGTTTAAAAATTTGCATATTGGAATAAAAGTCATATCAAAGGTTTTGGATTAAACATTCGTTTTACCAAAAAGTTGAATTTAATTTCAGAGTTAGCATGCGGATCAAACTGACAAAGTGCCTATCATTGTATGATAAATGACACTAAAATGCCTTATTAGCTTCTACCAGTCATAATTTGCAAAGGTATCGGCTGGGTGAAGCGTGTTATAGCATAAAATTACTTTAAGCGTTAGGCTATTTGGTGCGAAGCAAGATGATTAATGACTGGGATATCACGTTGGATTACAGCGAAGAAATTTTCTTTGCAAAATATCTCTTTAAATAGTAATATGAGTAGCTGCAATTTCTCAAAAACTTCATTTAAGCATGCTTTAGCATATACCTACTTTTTAATAAATAAGAACAGTGTACACAACAGACTATATCTAATGTTTAGTAAAAGTTATATATACTGTTAAATTGAGTATTAATGAATTTCGTAATATTTCATGTCAGTCTTACGTTTTTAGCTGGATGGAATGTTTTAACAAGACAACAGATTCAGTTTAAATAGTGCAAAAAAGTATTTTCATGAGTGGAAAATTTTGCAGTTTACAACTTAAATAATAGCAAAATTGTTTGATTAAATTATAGTTTTAGAGTGAAACTGAAATAAAATTGCTTATGCAATAAATTGAGGACGTTCCCATGATTGAATGAAAAATGACAACGATATGGTTTATTAAATTCTACGTGTTATAATTTATAAAATTATCGACTTGGTGAAGCGTGAAATGAAAACAAATCATATGAAAAGTTAGGTATAAAATTCAAAACAAGAAGATACGTGTTTCAGATAGTCAAATTTCACCAATGGATTATTTTTATTTTTAAACTAATTTTTAATTGGGTGTGACAAAGAAGGTCTCCTTAAAGCGCATACTCAGAATTTTTTGAAAAAAAAATGCTAATGAAACTACATTTACATGAATACATAATAAAGGATCAGTGAAATTTAGCTGCGGAATCCCAGTAGAAATTCTGTAAAAAAATAAAATGCTTCGGAGTTTTTAGAACAAAAAGACGCGATTTGGAGAGCAACACATTTTCCTCGCCAAACGCAAACGATTTTAATGAATTTGGAAATACCTCGTTAAATGACTGCTTAAATGTGCAGTACTTTAAACTTAATTTAAACTTAAACGATAAAATAGTTTATTATTTTTTAAAGAAAATATAATATGTATACAAATTGCGTGTTGCTGAATTTATTAAATTTTACACTTTTTCACCGGCTGTAAAATTTTTAAGTTTACTTTAACAATAACTGAACGATAAAGAACTATTTTAATATACTTTTCTATATTGAATAAGTCTTTGTTTCCATGGCAACAACAGTTTTCTCTTGTTTTCTTCGACATTAACTATATCGAAGTGAAATTGACAATGCTCAGAATCGGACTTTAATTCTTAGTTTGAAGCATTTTTAATCAATTTAAATTTTGTTCTAAACCGTAGAATACGATAGTTAATTTTCTTTATATACACATATAAATGTATACGGCGAAATCGTAGTTATAAAAGTGCATTTATTTAAGTTAAACTTAATTAAACTTGTTCAGTATGAAAAGTAGAAAAAGTTTTCCAGAAAAGAGTATTTATCATAAAAGCGTATTTTTTTTATTTAATTGTGCAGCCAACCAACGATAAATCGCCCCAAAATGAAATTTTCATTATTTTTTTGCGGACTTTATATCGAGGTTCCACAGAAATTGTTTTTATAGACATATATATATTCATGAGAAGAATATTCTGTAATTTTTTTAAATATTTCTGAGTATGCGCTTATGCAGACCTTTCGAATAATTTATGCAAAAACTGAAAGAAACTTAACTTTGATGGATGACTACGTTTTCTACTTAAAATATGTTCACAGGAGAAACATTTTGCATATTGTAATAAGAATAAGAGGACAATTATAAAATCAAACCTTCATTTTACTATAAATTTAAAACTTATTTCATGTTCAGCGTGTATAATAAACCGGGAACATGTCACACGCTGTATAATCACTGATAACAAAAATGACATTATTTTCTAAAAGCTATATGTGTAAAAAGATTTATTGAAGCGCGTAACAATCTAAATTCAGTGAATGGGTAAGGATATAGAGTAACAAACAAGATTTATAATAATTCTGTTTACATTTAAAATTTCAAGAAGTAATCTTCCTTTTCTGATATATTATTTACCAAATTAGTTTAAGAATATTTTGTTTCAAGTTAAAACATATATAACATGTGTTCATGACAGAAATGTGATTCATTAGGATGTTTAACAAAATTTCAATTAATCAATCAATCATTGATATAGATTTTTAAAACACAATTTACAGTGGAACTTCCCTTTAACGAAGTCCCTATTTAACGAAGTTTTCTACTTAACGAAATTTTCTGCAGAACTTTGACTTTGAACACCATTAGCATGTAAATTAATCTCCACATTACGAAAAATATATTCTATATAACGAAGTTTATTCCACTTTTGTACGTGTACAGAATTCAAATTAAGCGATTGCTGTTCGAAGGATATGCAAATTTATTTCAGTGGATTCGATTGTATGAAAATGAACACATTTAAATAATTTCCATTCTGCTTGGTTCTAAATAAAACAATTTTTTTTCACACTAAGAAAAACACTTGTTATCACTATTCTCCCACTCCGAGACTCCAGCGCTGACAGTTGGGGGAAGTCAAAATCCACCTTTTTACATTCAATGATATAGAAGATGAGGTGTCGCAATGGCGTCAGATGCATTGAAACAAAAAATATCTATTAGAGTCAGACAGGTACCATTCTGAACTTCCATTGCTGATAGACAATTGCTTTGTACATCCAAAAGAACGTGCTTCAAAATACAAATCGAAGAACATCAAAGTTATTTTTGTTCCTGCTAATACAGCTAAACTTCACTCATTTTTCTAAGGAATAATAAAAAATCTTGAAGTACATTATCGAAAAAGACAGAAAAAAGCCGATGTAGTGAAAACATTAGTTTGAGATTATGCCTATCAGAGCTGATGAAAGCTTGGGCCAAAGCTTGGGAATGTGACGTGATATCATCGACCATACACAACTGTTTTGTAAAAGACGGCTTCATAATTAAAACTGAATCAAATGCTTCTGAATCCAATACTTGTTTGTAATATCTCAAGAAAAAATTTCATGTTTTTAAGTTAATTTCTTATTAACGAATTTTCTTCATAACGAAGTTTTTAAGTGTAACGATGAAACTTCGTTAAATGGAAGTTCCACTGTATTTATCTTAATAAAATACATTACATCCAGTAAATAAAGATTTTTGTATTTTTCTTAAGGTGTTTCTCTCCTTATTTATTAAGTTTAATAATACATTGTTATCTCTGTTTGTTACTATGATTAAAATATAAATAATTGTCTTTGATAAAATAAATTTACTTTTTACTGAAAAAGAAAAAATGTATGGTAGGAAGTAATTTAAGATTAAAATTAGAAAAAGATTTTTAAATAATATTGTAATCGATATTTAACTGTACCCATATAAAATAAAACTAATACGGCTATTTTAAGTGCAATTAAAATAATTAAAAATAAGCCACTGACAATATTAACGATACATTATTTTGAACGCATATTTTGGATACTTTTATTTGTTTCGTTAAACATATAAGTCTTAAAATTAGTTAAAGTTATAGTCTGTGTTTATTATAGTATCATCTTACGTTTTTATTATTTCATTATTCTTTAATTACATTTAGTAGTTTATTTAAAAAAAAATCTAGCTTTAAAAAGAATTTGTGTTTAGAAAATTCTCTTATAATTTTTTGTTTGTAAGTATTTATTAATTCTATTTCATTTCAGCGAGTATATCTATATTCAAAGTGATAAAGCAATAATTTGTTTTCTTTCCCTAACATGTTAACCTATTTTTAACTTAAAAAGTAGCGTCAAATTATGTTGAAGAAATTTTGTAGAAATTCTCTTAACAGAGTATGATATATCGACTCTAAAATATAATACACCTCCCTACGCATAATTATTTTGTTTTTCTCGTCTCTGTAAGTAGGTATCCATTTACTGATGAAGATCTAACAATGTATCGCTTATCTTATTGGTAGATAATAATTCTAAATTATTCTACACATGATGGAAAATTAAAATAACTCAAAAGCGTCTTTTAATGTAAAATGAAAAAAAAAATGATTAAAACTGATCTACATTCTCAAGTTGACAGTGCACTTGAATTTTAAAACATTAACCTATAAACTAAGTATGAATATTATCTATGATATTGCTTACTTAAACGTATACTTTTTAAAAGTTTCCCACTTTAAATTATTTAAGGAATAGTTTCATTTTAGAATCTGCATAATAGTTAAGTAATTAAACGCTCTTAAAGTATGCATTTCTTAACATCATTTTCAGATCGTATTTTAGTTTACCGTTATAAAGTAATTTTAACATATTGGAACCCAGTAGACCCGAGGAATTAAAAGTTAATGTAAAATGAAATAGAGACGAGAATGCTGTAGCAATTTTCAATGTGAATTGTTTATACCGCGTTTCCACAAAATTAAGAACGGATCTTTTATTATTTTTCTTTCTTTAAAAGACCCGTTAGTAGTTGACAGAATGCGTTATTTTATTTATTTTAATATTTTATATTTTTAAACGTTCCAACATAAATATGCACTTTCAATTACAAATCTGTAACGTTTTCTATGATTGCAATGATGTAATTTGTATTGATATTTAATTCCTCCAAGTTCGAGATGTGTTCCAAAACATGCTTAATTTTTTTATTGTTATACTTTAAAACGATGGGAATTTGGCATACAAGAGGAAAAATGCTTCTATCGATGAATTTGTCACCGGATTTAAGAGAACATACACATTTTCATTTGTCAAAGTTCCTCATTCTAAAATAATTGTAACTGGTTACTGAATTGGTATTAGTTAAATTTTTCAATCACAGTTAGTAGCATTGGGGTATTAGTGTAAGAAAAGAAAATTTTATCGTCCATAAAAAATGATGCCGTGTTTAAGGGAAATATGCATAAAATTAAATTACATTGAAAATAAGGAAAAAGAGGGATTTTTCGCTTTTTGTTTTTGCCATTTCCTTTTGTGAAATTAAAATCGTATTTTAAAACGTTCACAGTAAACTAAATACACTTCGTTTAAATGACTCGATACTATTACGTGCACATTTATTTTTAGGTTAGGGCTTGTATTACGTGCATCCCAAAAATTTATGCTTAGGCCTATTCCTTATTAAGTCTTATTTCTGGAGTAACACGGTAAATGTATACAACTATGATTGACTCAATTATCGTGCTTTCTTAATTCAGCTTAATTAGGTCATAATGAATTAGGCTGAGCAGATACAATCCTAAGAGGTGCGTTTGCGATGTTTTTGTACTTTGAAAGATATTATATAATGGTATATCACATGCAGTATACTTTTAAGTCCATATACATTGTATATAATATACAGTATTTATGCCGTTCTTGTATATATCAGTACGGTATATATCGTATATAGACTACTTTTTACGGTATGTGTGCGTCACTGTAATTTATGGCACATATACCCTTTATCTGACTTTCGGTACACATACCAATCACATTGCTGCATCATAACTTATCCCATAATATAATCACAAAGAAACTTTTTAAAGTAATTTTAAAGTAAGGAGTAACGCCATTTTACTCCTACCCGATCCTCGAACACGCGTTATCAGATGAAATCATGAAAACTGCAGTATCACTTTGATGGGATCTGTTTAACCACCTGCTGTATTTATCAGATGTTACTCCTTCCGATTACGAGTTGTTTCGCTCCAGGCAGAGCAATATTTCTGTAGAGTAGTTTGGTTCTGATACAGAAATCAAAATTTGGATTTATTAACCAATATGCTTCAAAACAACCAGGATTCTGCCATTGTGGAATTATTTATTTCCTTATAAATGAATGTATAATGTAGCTGCTTGATTAAACATACTTTTAATCAGTCATTCTTTCATTTTGATAAGAAATGCGTGTGTTTCTTTACTCTAAAAATGGTGAAGTAATATTTGTGAAACTTATAGTTTATTATTTTTTAACAATTAGTTATTAATAAAAACATACTTTAAATTTACTTCTAATTAAAATTCTTTTGAAACCTTTAATATGAAGCTGAAAATTAAATTTATTCTTATTCAAACTTCTGATTGTTTTAAGGATGGTCATCGTTAATCTCTTTGAGATATATTGATCGAAGCCGTAACATTTTTCATCAACATTTAAAGTTTTGAAATAGCAAGTGAATAATGGGACCTTATTTTTTCAAAGATTGTTTTGAAACTTTGCATATGTTATCTTTAACTTTTTGTTTCTTTATTATGTAAGAAAATATGGTCACATTTTTAAAAAAAGCTTTGCTTCTAATTAACTTTTCTTTCATTTCCTTGGATAGTTGACTTAATGCGAGTACGTAATAAATTCTGCATGGTCACAAGAGAAGAAAAAAACATATTTTTCGTATAATTACATTTCTCTCTAAAGTTGAAAGATTGAATTTTTAATTAAAAGTGCCCTATATTTTCCGCTAATTACTTTAATATTGAAAAGTGGATGGTAATATTTGATACTATTACCTATATAGAAATTTCAGCTTAATTAAAATCAGTAATGAATATTAAAGAATGACAATCACCAAAATATTTATTAAATTTTTTATTGCTCAATTAATTACATTAATTGTAGGTGGGCAGAAACTCCGTCTAATATATTTCTAATTAAATGTTCTTAAATGTCCTTAATTAACTTATTCTCTTTTTGTTCCAATTTATATTTATAAAATATCTATATACAGGGTAATCATAAAAGAAAGTCTTGACATATGAACCTCTAGCGGCCTAACCGTCCAAAAGGAAATTTCAGATATTATTATTTCAAAATACAAGCAGGAAAAAATTGCTGTAAAATTACGGGCAGAGGCCGGCAGCAGAGATTCGAGACATAATCCGTCAAAAAAAAAAAAAAAAATGACCATGACCATCATTTTGTGTAGCCCGTAATTTTACAGGACAAAGTAATACAGCATTATAATGCACAGGATATAATGCGCTTTAAGACACAATAACACTTTACGTACTGTTCCGTAGCACGTGGCACGTTAGATAATCATCACAGAATCGCTTTTTTGGCGGGTTAAAAATTTCGAAACGCGAGTAAAATGAAAGGTTACCCTAGCGGTGGACAATGTATGGGGTCGTACCGTATTTTTCCTAACATATGGGCTAGAACTGTAAGAATATATGGATTGCTCTTATTTTTCTAAGTATCTAAGGGATAAGGCCGCTTATTTAGTGAATCGGACCGTTTTTCATCAAATAAGGCTGTTTCACGTGAAAATTGAAGGGCTAACGCTCATAAATTTACAGTTTTTTCTGAGAGTGTATGCGCTCGAGATCGTGATGATTTAAAACAATAGAGCACTCAAGGTTACGCTTACGGTGAATAAACTCAAAATTTTGGGATGGCAACCTTTACTTTTTTTTCCTGCGCAGATTCCTCAGCTCATTGAAAAACCATAAATGGCGTTGGAATGATACACGGTTGAAGAAAATTGCCGGCGTTAAACATTTGCAAAGAAGAGCATTGTAAAGGAACAATGACAACAATGAGAAGAGGTGCATTGATGCACCTTGTGTGGGAAGATTGTTTCTTCAATCAAGTGTTCGAACGTTCCAACAAGATGACACTTACCGGAAAACAACGAGGTGAATTGATAAAGCTATTTTATCAGAACGGAGAAAATGCTGCCGAAGCAGTGTGAGTTTATCGGCGAAATCATAAGCTACTACGAGGTCCATGTTCCGTAAAAACTGTACAAGATATGGTAACAAAAATTAAAGAAACTGCATGCACTTGTGATAGACCGCCATTTACACGACCAACCCTTCCTGTTGAAGCTGTTTCGAAAGTGCATAATACGATTACTACAGGTCCGTTGCATATTTCAAGCAGTGTTGTCCGCATTTTGGCTGTACCAAAAACCATAGTACTCACAATTCTCCGCTGCGTTCCTCAAATGTACCTTATCGTTTTTAGCGCATCCAGAAGTTGCAACCTGGAAACGAGGATCAGTGTTTCGACTTTTACCTCATGATGGGTATCATTATGTGACACCAAAGCCTGCACACGAAAATAAATTGACTGTGTAGTGCGGCATCGCAAGCACATTCGTTCTCGGTTCGAACAGGTCACTTCCACATGCATGAAAACGTTCTATATCACAAATGTTCGGCATACAACAATGATTCAGAATTACGTAATTCCAGAATTTCAGCTGCGAAACGTCGTTAACTACATTGCATGGAGGCAATATGACACAATAATATATGCAATATTGGTGCTCTTTCACACGTCTCCACATGTGTTCGACAAGTGGTGCAACAGCCCTTTGGTGATACAGTCATTTCCCGTAACCTTGCAGTTTCGTGGCAACCGCGATTCCTGGACCTCAGTCCATCAATTTCTGGTGCTGGGGTTATATAAAATCGAAGGTGTACGCATCGAAACCAAAACATTTGTCACAAATGAATCATTGCATAAAACGGTACGTTATACAGATTATTCCTGCAATGCGTTATATAGACTGCGGAGATTGGGCGCGTTGAAAACTGTTAATTTCAATAACAGTTTTCCCCTCTTCTCTGTTGTGTTGCTATTGGTCGTTACAATTCTTTTATTTTCAAATGTTTTACGACGGCAACTTTCATCATACGTGTATCGTTCCAACGCGATTTGTGGTTTTTCAATACGCTGATGAATCTAAGGAGAAAAAAAATGGGTGTTACCAATTTCGAACTCTTTTTTGACTGTGACCATAACCGTAGGGGCTCTATTGTTTTACATCATCACGATCTCAAGCGCAGATTTTCAAATAACAATATTTGAAAGTTCTTTTCGATTGAGTGGTTAGACCGCTAGGGGTTCATATATTGGGAAAGTTTTTTTATGGCCAACCCTTTACTATTTACGTTATAAATTTAATGTTTGTGCTATGTTATATCATATTTTGTTCTGTCCTGACAAATGTTATTACACAAAACAACAATTACAGTGAATACTTTCATGCCCTATAAAAATCTACGTTAAATACGGTACTTCACATTTTCAAATTCACATAAAAATGCTAATATAATTTATTATTTTTAATTAACTTTGCTGAAGTCGATTGTCAGTTTTTTGGCCACTCATATGAAGAACTTTACCTAACATATCTCTCCTTAAAAATACAAAAGATTTGTTTCTCACTATAGAAAGCTACTTCTTCTAAGTATTTATGCACAAGCAAAATTTAAATTTGCTAAAAAAAAGAAAATAAAAGGTGACACGATCAATTTCGTCAGTTCATTTTTCTTGAACCCTTCCTTAATATTTTAAAGCTCGTAAAATACTATAGAATATATGTAAACTGGACATTTTTAATTTGTTGAAAAATAATATTCTAATATTGATTGAAAACTGGATATTTTTTTCCATTTTCAGCAAGCAGTAACAAACACAAAAAACAAAAAAAAAAAAAACGCAACTATTGCTGGGTTAAGAACTTTTACTCTTACTACAGCGAACTTAGTAGTCTGATTTCGCTGTCAAATATATAAATTCTTACTAATTAAATATAGAAATATACACTTAATTGCAAATATAATTATAATTACGTTTTGATTATATTAGACGCCATTTATATTACCATTTATATTACCATTTATTAGATAAACGTTTTCATTATATTAGACACCATTTATATTACCATTTATATTACCATTTATTAGACAACATAGTTTTTTCGTTCTAAAAATTACTAAATATAAATCTTTCTTACGGTCTCTGTGTCCTATAAGATATATTTAGGGAAATAATCTCAATGATCAAGAAGTAAAACAATGAAATCTATATTTGTTTTACTTGTTAGTGTAAAAATCTAGCGATTTATCATTCTTTAAATTTTACAAATTTTCGTGTTCTAAAAATATATTTATTTTTCTGATTCAAGACAATGTTGTTAACACTTCAGATGACTTCACGACATGTACCAGATATATAATTTTGTGGAATTCATGTAACTAAACAAGGAAATTTTTCTTGAATTCTATTTTTATTATAGCCTTGAAGATTATCCTTCTATTCATATAGGTCCAGTCTATAAGGAGGTCATTCTTTTCCAAACTCTGACATATACAATTCAATTATTGCTACACTGGATCTTGTTTTTAACCTGGAAAATACATAAGTGTTTCTGTGGAACCATAGTATATTATATATATGTATATATATTCTCCAACACGCAAAAAAAATACTCCAAACAAATTTACCAGTCATAATCATCTTCAGTTATAAATTTTAATCAGTTTTCGTCAACATGACAGTTATTATGAACCAAGAATGTAACCAAAGTAGATATTTCCTATCAGAATTGCATCCTAATATTTCGAAATACAAAAAAAACTGAGTTGTTCTTGTTATGCATGATTATTTAGGAAACAAATTATAAACAATATATTGTTATTGCAGTTCAAATATAAATTTAGATTCTAAAGTTTAATAATTTTTTTCCAAAATGACAGTTATTGCATTCAGATCAAGAAATGAAAGGAAATAATTATGTCCAGATAATAAATTCTAATTAATGTCAACATAAGAAAACCAGAAATACAACTAGATCAAAGTTTAATCAACATTCTTCAATCTGACAGTTATTACACCCAGATCAGGAAATCTAAATAAATAATTATGTTTAGAATACAAATTCAAATTATTGTCAAAATAAGAAATTGGTGAGTATATTTTAGGTTTTAAATCCTAATTAATTTTTGTCTGTTTGACAGTTATTAATATGATTGGTTCATATATAACCAGTAACATTAAATTTAAAAATGTCTGTTGTTGATGCAATTAGCAAGATCTGTTGCTTAATAATACTTCATTAATCAAGGCTTTCTATCCAATTAAAAGTTAGTTAACGCCTATATTTGAATAGTTCACCCTCTCCTGGAGAGTATCCGAAATGCCAAACAAAAACAGAGAGCAAGGATTTTTCAAGAACTTTTTAAATTTTTTTCAATCTACCAACTACTAAAAGAAATTATGGCCGCTCGGTGGTCATGAAAATATCTACATCAACTGCAAAGGCTCAATGCCCTAAAACATGAGCCTTTAATATAATCATACTCTCAAACTCCCCTGGGTCTGACTTTCAAAGGATTATAATGTATTAAAAAGACAAAGTCAGATCCCAGGAAAAAACCTTGTTGTTATTTGACCACGACTACACAAAGAGATAAAAAAACTGAAGGAATCAGGGTATGGAATATATTTCAAGATGACAAAAATTGATGCTAGGGATATTTCCTTACATACATATATATATATGAGAGAGCGAGAGAGAGAGTGAGAGAGAGTGAGAGAGAGCTTTATCTGTTATATATATATATCTACATATCTATCTATATATGTATTGCATTCAGAAGAAAACGACCTAATACATGATATATGTAAATTATACTATTTGTGAGAATAAAATATTTTCTCAATTGCCTTGAGAATACACTATCGGTTCTCTAATAATTTATATACGCTTTATAACGATAACCATCTTTAATTATCCTCAGAGATCTATTTACGCATTATGATGCCTCTCGATGTAAGTTTAATATCTATAGAAGTGGTAAAGACTTTAACATTATATATAGAAGAACAAATAATACATTTAGATTACCTATATATTAACCTAGAGCAAGCAACATTTTTCAAATACAATTATTTTTTCTTCATTGGAAACCCGGTTTCTTACTTTTAATTATAAACAAGTATATTGACTGTATTAGAAAAAAATGAATTTATTACTGATTTTTTTTTTTTATAAAATAAATTTAACAAAGTGAATTTTATTTAAGAAAACTAAAAGTATATAATAAATACAGTTTTTCCAAGATTTCCGATAATGATGCATTGTATGGCTATCGATACTCTGTTTTTTTATGTTCGGGAAAAATTAATCTCATGTGTTTACATCATGAATATCTGGATAGTCAATTACGTTATTTTCCATTTCCAACGAATATTTCCGTTAACTCTATGACATATTTTCATTCGGAGATACCATGTAAGAACGTCAATAAAATGAAAAGAAAACTATTATTTTAAATAAATACCATTTTTTGATATTAATAATATATGCAGGTATTTATAGTTAACAAGTGTTTTCATATAGGCATGTTGTTTCTTTTTTACATAAATATTTACACACGTCATTTTTCTAATTAACCTCTTTCCGTTTTTTTAGTAGTTCTTTTAACTACCTGTAATATTTTAACGATATTATCCCTTAACTAAAATTCCCCATGTGTGTTCTATGGGGAAATATTTTTCATAATGTATAAATTCTCTAACTAAAGATTTTTTTTTTTTTTTTGAAAATAGTGTATCTGATTAAAAAACTCAATCTTATTTATTCATTGTTTAGAAGTATTTTTATATTTCAGAATGACACTTAAAAAATATATTTGAACAGTTAATTATACAATAAGCGATATATATAATTTTGAACAGTTATATTTTTGAACATATCTTCTGGAAAAATTGTCAATATTCGTTTCTTCTACGTATTGAAATTACATTACGTATTATAAACAGCGCAATCCTTAGTACTCGTAGTTTACAATCAGATTAAAATTACACCTACATCTTTTTACTGTGTTATTTTTGACTTACATACAGAGTATAACATCATACATGTAGAGAAAAATTCATAAAATACATCTAGTATTGGGAAGATAAGAATTTAAAAATTGCCAGTATTTTGATAAAATGAAGTCATTGCCCTGGTAATTTTTTCTATGCAGTTCGAGAGCACATACATTGCGCATCAATCCACCTCCAACGTAATTCAAATGTGTTGCAAAAAATTATAGGTTCTAAAACAATTACTCTTTTTTTATGATTATCCTGCTTACTGTTGTTACTATTTTGGCTGTTTTAGTGTTCATCACCAACTGATATGCTAGATAAGTCTCCGATTAAGGGAAACAAATGTGGTTCAATCCATTTGACCTGCAGCACAAAACCGAAAGACATTTCAAATCTCAAGCATTGTTCCGTAACAGAAGTAGAGAATCTGCCGGCCGGTACCTATCAGACACCTGTCAATCTCCCTGCAACAGGCACCTTCACATCACAAATTTTACATGCTTATAGCTTACATCCACAGAGATTGAATAACATAACAAAATTGTCATCAAACGACCGTTCTCTATCGATGTACACACTTGATTCTACTTCAGATTGATGTTAGGATGATTTTGGCCCATGACTTTTTACTTTTTCTCTCGTAAAGTTTAGTAGAGAAAATAATCACATTCTGCACATTTTTAGTGAAGTTTCCAAAGTAAATATTATACATTACTTATTTTTTTATGTTTTGGACTTTTGGCTTTATTATACGGTTAAAAAGTAAGTTTCAATATTTTCAACTGCACTTGTAGTCAAACTTTAAAAAAATGTAAGTTTTCTTTTAAGTTTTTGTCTCATTGTTTATTTTGCTTCCAACCATTTTGAGTTCCAGCCAAATTCCCTCTTTTATTCATTTGAACAATAATACGTTCAATTCTAACAAACATTTACAAAAATATACTTGATTTTGAAAAAGTTGCTTGTACACTAATTACAATATTTAGGCAAATAAATTTACTAATGATAAACTTAATCAACATAAAACTACGAAAAGTGTTTAAACAATTTTTTTTTATATCAAACAGTTAATGGGAAAACAAATTACATTGCAGTATTAATATCTCGAGTAAATATTACTGCATAATAAAATTATAGTTATCTCAATTTGATGTCGTTAGCTTTATTTCTTTACTTCTTTTTTTACTACTTTATAGTTTGTTCAGCCATCTTGTACAGTTAATTTATCTTAGACATTAATTGAGTGAAGCAGGAGAAGCTCTTATTCGTTCCCGCAAATGTTTTTTGTGACTGTACACCTCATGAACTGTTCGCCCGATGACCATTCAAGTTTATACAAAGACAGCTGTCCTGTTCTGTATGATTCTTAAACAAAATAGACATATCGCGTTCTTGATATATAATTATAGAAGTAATTATATGTCCCGAAGACTTAACGGTAAAAGCTAGAATTGACACCTCCCCCGAACACGATTAATTCCATAATTTAGCACGTGCGAAATTTTGATTAGAAGAGTCTTCTGTATCTGGCAATACAAACGTTTGAGAATTTTTAGGACGACCAAGCACATTGCTAGGATTATGTTGTATACATTGTTTCACTATAAATGCGTTGAAACTACGATCGACTGATGCCAACGACAGCATCCTCTGTAATACAAACGTTGAAATATGACGTATAGACCCCAAATACAGGTATTTTCAAGGTCACTTTAATCATAGAATATGAAACATGTCAAAAATTTATGAATGTAATGGAAAAGCTTGAATATCAAATGCTAGAAGACAAATTTTCTTCGGCAACTAATCTTAATGTTTAATTCAATATATATATATTACATTTATATATACATATAATTATTATATATACATAATAACTTTTATAACATAAAAAATTTAACATATGGGAAATATCACAAATTTAGCTGTTTTAATTAGATAAATTTCAACAAAATGACATGTTTTCTTTGTTTCTCTTATATAGAGAAGATGTTACAATTTAAATAATAAAAACAACCATTAAAAAATATTTACGTTAATTAGTGCCGCGTTTCCTTAAAGAAATATCGGAAATAAAAATGCAACTCTTGTGTTATCTTCATTGCTTGTGTTTATTTCAATCGAGAAATTTAAATTTTATCTCAAAAAGCGCTTTCGAACATCTTGAAATACTACCATGTGTGCAATATTTCAAAATGTTGCTGCTTCAATAAGATAAAGAATAAATTTTGAGTCGCTCAATGTAAATGGATTCTTGCCAAAATGCAGAAAAAGTAAAAGGAGCAAAACTATGAAGAGAAAATATTTAATTAAGGTAAAAATTTAATATATGGAGTATATGTTTCAAAAGGTTTTAAACATTAATTGAATCTGTAAAGACTTGATTACATAAAAATCAGAGGCATATTATATGAGAATACTAATTAGTATTTTAGAGATTTCCTTTTCATGTATAGGAATTTTCAGAAAAGTTATAAGAATTTTTTTTTTTAAGTTTAAAAGAGATATTTAAGTTAAAATACTAAGATGATTTTGAACATTTTGTTGGTTGTTTAATATCAATAAAGTGTTTCACTTTGAAAAATGAAAACAAAAATAATCGATTTAAAAAGCAATATATCAACGTATTTAAAATTCATTTCTTTAATAAATATTTAACAAGAAATAAAAATCACGAGTCAAGTACATTTTATGAAAGCTTTTTTCAACACTTTCAGAATACTGTAACAGAATTTCACGTTCTAACAAGGTTAAAGTTGTTGTCCAAGTAAACAAGGGACGACAAAGGTTAACCGACATGAAATGCTATAAAACATTTATAACCCAATTTTAGAAAGTAGAATCTATATCCGAAAAATTATCCTAATTCTTTTGTGCAGTCCTGTATATGATCTGTAGAATTTTATACAAGCTGCATAGTATGCAAAACATTAGTTCAGTTAAAAGACGCATAACAAAGTTGAAAATTGTTTTAACAATTTATGTTAATAAACGAAAATATACTCGAATTATTTTGTCTATCCCTGTATATGATCTATAGCATTTATACACACGAAGTAATAAGAAAAAGAGGTTACATTTAAAAACGTGTGCCACGATTGAAATCGCACTTCCAATAATTATTGATCATACACTATAACCGAATTATTTTGTGTATTTCTGTAAGTTAATGATATATGCTATGCACAACATATTTTATAGTAAGCATCTTGTATTGCACCTAAGTGATGTATATCATTTTCAATATATTTGAAATCGTGTAACACTATTAAAATTTACTGTAAATGGTTTTTCCCGATTCATGGAAAATATATAACGGAATTCTATTGAGAGCACCTCTAAATGAAAAATTCATGTTACGTGCTTCATATTCAATTCCGATTCTTGCTTTGATACACCTGAATAACATATATCAATTACATGTCAATCTTAGTACATTTACGCGAGTTAGAGTGCGCAAGACAGACAGACGGACAGACAAACCGAATTCTTAAGTATTTTTAACGATGATTGAAATCGTTAAAAAACATTTCATGCTAGCAACGCAAAGGAAAAAAATTTTTGATTAAATTTTTCAACAAATTAAAAATATCAAGCGGAAAAAATTATACCTTACGGCGGAATATAGATTGTCAAAAAAAAAAAAAAAAAAAAAAAAAAAACTTTTGTTAAAATATTTTGAACGCTGTTCCAAGTGAAAATCCTTAACTGTTGACTCAGAGATTAGTCTTAATTAGGCACAATTGAGATCGATGGATGTTTGAGAATTTGAAGTGTCGGCATAATAAAGAGAGACAATTTGATTTTGAATATCGTTAGTAACAACCATCTGTATAGCTATGTATAAAGGGTGCCTTCCTTTATATATGGAACTAGGAAGCTACGCTGGTCAATTTCTCTTAATGCACCTGTAATCAAACGAAATATTTATCTTGCATTTGATCTTGTGTTTTAAAACGTGGACCTTTACTTGGAATGTCCTTCTGCATTTCTGAAAACGATACGAACGCCATTGCGTTATTACATTTTTAAAGTGTCAGACAAAATTTGGGCTGTTAAGGACAAACTATTTTTGTTGATGGTTTACAGTACTGTTTGGTAAAGAACGAAAAAAAACATATGCTATATACTATAACCATCCTTGAAAACTCATCTAACTAACAGTGAAGGTTCCGTCAAAATCCATTCAGCAAAATATTTTTAACACTCGAAGCTTTCATAACCCGCTTCAGCTGATTATAAAACTTTCCCCCATAATTCTATAACTAAGCAAAGTAGAATAATATGCGAGATACTAAAACCATCTCTGATAAATTATATAACTAACAGTGCAAGTCATACCAAAATCCATTCCGCAAGGTTAATTAACATTTCCTTTTTAAATCAGCGAAAAATCTAAGTTATAAATTAATAAAAAGTATTTACGATTCAAAAAATTGTAAATTAAAATGTTTTTTCATGCTTGCGATTAAATAATATTAAAAAAAAAAAAGATTCTCGTTGAATAAATAGCGAGTCACAGCGCTTGGCATGGTTTGAAATAAAATTTATTTGTACATTCAGGGATGAAATAAATGGCGCATTAGCATACATTTTGGCATGATGTCGGTATAACGGAAAAGTACCGAAAGATATCCAAAAAACTTCGTTCCAAATTAGACCAATTCTCTGTAGACTCTATTATGGAATAGGTTAGCTTAAAAAAATGAATAATTGTGTTACACTATGGTGTCTATGGGGTTTACATTATGGAGTCTATGGGGAGAAATCATTTCCGTTGGATTTTAATGAAGAAATAATACTTCAAATATAATGAATTTAATATGCCTCACTGAGGTGGACTAAAATATGCTATTTCTCGAGAATTAAATAAAAATCATGCACTCGTGACATCATAATTCACTTTTATATTTTAAAAGAATAATAAGTCTACTGTAATTTGTTACTCATGCTATAGCCAGTATACACGATACACGTTGGGACACATTGCCGTTATCTTTGTCTTTTTACGCGTTAAAGTTTCGCTATGGTACTTCATTGTGAAGTTTGGTAAATCCAAAATTGGTTTTGTAATATCCAAAACCTACTAGTTTTATTTGTTTTTTTTATGCTGAAAATAAGTTTTAGAAATAACATTTTATACTCAGATAACGCAAAGATTTCAGGGAAGGTAAAATTCTAGAATAATTATTTAAAAAATGTTTTAATTTTGTAACAAGCATCGTTATACATTTTTTATTAATCTTGAAAAATAAAATAATAATAATATAACTTTGTACAGTAACAAAATTTAAGTTATGATATTTTGTTTTTATTTCATTAAGTTCACATCTTTTCAATACGCAGTTAGTTCCGAGAATGTAAATTTTCGTTCATGCAATTAAAATGCTTATAAGATGTTTTTTAATGTGGTTAAAAAAATCGGTACTTTTCGGTTAGCCGGGCGCCAGTGATATATATACATGTATATATACGCACATACATATATATACATATATCTACATATACATATATGTACATACACATATATATATACATTTATGTATATATAAATATATATATATGTATATACACATGTATTTATATATGTACATATATCACTGGCGCCCGGCTAACCGAAAAGTACCAAAAAATCTTATTGGAAGTGTGGCGGCTCTTGTAAAATGATATTAAATAAAATCTAATAAATTGATTTTGCACGCAAATAATACTACAAAATGTATTTAACATTTTAATTTGTTCATCTAAAATTTAATTAGAATCATTATAATGATACAAAATATTCCTTTTATGCATTAAAAAATGAAAGTCTAATTTGAAACTAAAAAATTGTGGAAATCATCTACGACAATTATTTGTAAATAGGTACCAAAGAATTAGAAGTTATTGACCAATGGTTTATGTGTCATTTTTTTCTCTAAAACTATGTTCTTAAGATTTTTAATTGACAAATATCTTAAAATCCAGTTCAAAGTACTTTATTAAACCATTCAGTACAGTTTTAAACTGAATTTTAACTATATTTACGCGGGAGAAAATGTCATTCTCGGAGAGATGAATGGCACAAGAGTGCTACATTAGTTAATTCTTTGTATTTTATATAATAAATTATCTTATAAGTAAAGTTTTACATTATAATTTGTTGACTTTAAGAGTCGTGATGTGTTACTTCTTAGATAATAGAAATATTTAGAGCAAAAAATTATGTGTATTGGAAAGTACTGAAAAATACTAAAAAAAATATCTTGGAAACCAAACAGACAAAAGAACAAAGTGACTTGGAAACATAAAAGTTACTCTATACGCTAAAAGAAAGTTCCTCAATTAGTTTTATTAAATATTATGTGATAAATAATAATAGGAAATTGGTCAATACATATAATTAAAGATAAATTTAAAAAAAGTGTTCGGTAAAATACGATACATATAATTTGATTGAATATGTCTTAAATTCGAATTACGGTCCAAAAAGCATTTTAAAAGTTAAAACATTTAAACAGTTTATTGCTTCAAGGGGATTCCTAGTTACACAGCAACTCCACTCCCTTATGTATATGACTAATTGTGTACCACATCTTTTGTGAGTCCTGAAAAAAAGTATATCCGTAGCCAGTGGTGGCTCGTAATTGCCTTTATTTGGGGCACTAAATGTATGGCTGCAAAATTCATTATTTTGTTACCACTATTTTGTAAAAGAAATATTTGCCTTATCTGTTGGTAGAAAATTTTGCCATTAAACCAAGGAAAATTTTTCTTTCAAAAAAATAATGGTAAGAAAAAAAAATCAGCCATGTATTTAGTGTCTCAAAACGAACGAGTCACGAGCTGCCACTGTCCATAGCATAATATGTAAACTACAATAAAAAATATTTTAAACGCAATACATATTTTAATGAAAATGGAAATGCTTTGAATATAGTAGATTTTAGAAATTAATGGGACGGTTGAATGTATTTTTAATTCCTAAAACTTATAAGGAATGCGTTTTCGTTGTCTATTCGAAAGTTATTTTATATAGGTATTTCGTATACAGTGTACTTTTACAGTCCACATACATTGCATTTAATATACAATATATACTCAGGTGTTGTACACATTTCAGTGGAGTATATATAGAGTATAAACTAATTTTTCCGGTATATGGGCGTTAAATTAATATATGGTACATGTACTCTTTATCCGAATTACGCTATATTTACCGATCCCATTGCTGCCAGTTTATGCACCTTAATTTTACATATAAACGTTTTAAAATGTAGAGTACGCCAATTTACACCTAACAGATTCTCGACCACGCGTTATAACTCAGGTCGAAATTCATGCTAGTACCAGTAACATACATTAGGCTAGTTATTGCTATGTATTGCTTTATATGCGAGATTTTCATGTTATTATATGCTTTATAATGCTAGCCAGTATCAAATGCGTCAATACACACCATGACTTGCTGGGTAATTCTGGTGGAACCAGCAAATGTTTATGCTAGTACCAGCAACAAAAATAGACTAGTTATTGCTATTATATGCTTTGTAATGCTAGCCAGCATCAAGTGGGTCAATACATACCATGACTTGCTGGTAATTCTGGTGGAACCTGCAAATGTTTATGGTAGTTTATGCTATTTTATTGCTGGGATATAGCATTTAATGCTAGACTAGCAAAACAAATACCAGCATGAATTTTCACTTGGAAAGAGCAGTCAAAGGTACTGTAAAATCACTTCGATGGTACTTTTTTGTCCTAACTGCTGTTTTCGTGAGATTTTACTCCTTCAGATTACGAATTGCTTCGCCCCATACAGAGAACTATTTATTAAGAGCATATTGTAATTTTACATAATTTAAAATTTCGGTTGATGAATGGGTTGCTTCAAAACATTTAGGTTTCTTCCACTGTAGAATCCGATTGTTTCCTGATAGATGGAGAATGATGTAGTTTCTTGATTAAATGTACTTTCAATCAGCCTTTCATTCATTTTAATAAAACAATAAGCGTTGTTTTATTACTCTAAAAAAGACGGAGTCAGATTTGTATAACGAAGAGTTTATTATTCTTTAGCATATAGTTATTAATAGAATACATACTAAATTTAATAAAATGAAATTTGCTATTAATAAAACTTAATTTGAAAATCTCAATAGAAAGCTGAAACTTAAATTTATTCTTATTCAAGCTTATGTAAGTTTTATGGTTGATCGTGAGTTCAACCTGCTGAGATATATCGATCAAAACCGTAACATTCTTCATCAACATCTATAGATTTTTAAACAGAAGATAAATAATGAGACCTCAACTTTTCAAAGATTGTCTTGAAAATGTGCATATATGATTTTTATTTTTCTATTATTTTTTATGCAGGAAAAACGGCTTTGATATTTTAAAAAGCTTCTTTCTAATTAAGCTTTCTTCCATTTACCCAGATAGTTAACTTAATACGATTACGTAATAATTTTCGTAAGTTCACATGAGAAGAAAAAACATATTTTTCGTTTAATTGCATTTTACTTTAAAGTGGAAGGATTAAATTTTTAATTAAAAGTCCCATATGTTTCCACTAATTACTTTAATTTTGAGAATTGACTCAATATCTATATAGGAATTTCAGCTTAATAAATATCAGAAATGATTATTAAGGAATCACAAATGCCAATATTTTTATTATTTTTTATGGCTTAATTAATTGCAGGTGAGCAGAACAATTGTCAAAAATATTTAGAATTAAATGCTCTCAAATATACTTAATTAGCTTATTTTCTTTTTACTCCAATGTTTTGTTATTGTTGTTTATAAATATGATTTATGTATATACTATTAAATATAAAAATTTAATATTTGCTCCATGTTATAATATATATTTTTTTTACTTAAATATATATTAGGCAAAACAAAAATTACAGTGAATATTTTCTAATGTCAATTAAAAATCTACGTGAAATACAGTACTTAATTATAGTTTCAATTGTAATTTTAAAGTTCTTATAGTTTTTATAATGTTTGATTAACTCAACCGAAGTCGACTATAAATTTTATTGCCACCCGTATAAAGTACTATTTTCAAACATAAAAATACAAAATGTAAAATTCATGTATCTGACTTAAATGTTTTAACATATACATATAAAAGTTTACAAACATTCGTCTCCGGTTAATGATTATGAAAAAACTTTTACTCTTAGTATAGGGAGCTTAGTAGGCATATACAGGATGTTTTCTATCTTTCGTTGTGAAATAGAAAAATTCTTAAGGATTAATTATAGATATACAGTAAAACCTCCAAAGTTGACCACCTCTCTATATTGACCACTTCTCTATGTTGACCGAAATTTATTAGTTTGAATGGTCACAACGCATTTTCAATGGATATTTACCTCTCTATGTTGACCACCTCCGTAAGTTGTATGTTGACCACGTTTTAGTAGGTTTTACTCTCTTTAAATTGACCATTGATGTTTTCTTGAATGTGCTTTTTCCTCCGTTTGTTCTCCATCTGGTTTCCAGGAATTTCTTTATCAGTCATTCAGCTTATCTGAACAACATAGCCTCCCTTGTGGTGCTCCATTCATTGTTCACTTCCAGTATGATACAATGGGAGGGAAATGTCAGAATTCCTGAAATCTGTCAAAAACTGTCGGGGGAGTGGGGGATGTAAGTAGCTGTGTAGCTATACGCAAAATTGGAAAACTACGTGTATCGCTCACATCTGAAACACATTCCGTTCTTTTTTTCTGAATGTCACGTCGTGACGGAACTGATTGTTTATTTGCGAATTTTCATTAAAAATGGCGCAAAGAAAAGCTCTAAAAGAACTTAAATTAAAGAAGAAAGAGGTTCTTCCTCATTTTCTGGAAAGCAGCAGCCAAAGAAAGACAGCGGAAACAATTGGTTTGAGCAAGACAACTGTGAGCAACATTTTAAAACGCAAGGTAGAATATCTGAAAAGATATTCATCCGAAAACGGGGGACTCCAAAGAAAACGCAGAAAAACGTGTCTCGACGCTGTGAACGAAGCCACGTTTCGTTGGTTTAAAGAGATGAGATGAATCAATGCAAGAATATCGGGAGCTATGCTTCAGGAAGTTGCAAAAAAAAATCGCAAAAGAATTCGAAATAGAGAACTTCCAAGCGTCAGCAGGTTGGCTTGAAAAATTCAAACTACGATACGAGATTTCTCAAAAAATTTTGAATGGGGAATCGAATGAGGTTTCAGCTGAAGTGGTGGAGAAGTTTATTGAAAAATTCCCAGAGTTTGCTAAAGGTTTTAAAGATGAGGACATCTTTAATGCTGATGAGTGCGGTCTCTTCTTTAAAGCAATGCCTGATAGAAGTCTAGTAATGAAGGGTGACACTTTCAATAGAGGAAAACTTTGAAAACAGCGTTTTACTATTCTTCTATGTGCTAGTATGACTGGGGAAAATTTGAAGCCTACGGTGATTGGCAAATCTGCAAAACCTCGTGAATTAAAAAAAGTAAAACCTAAAGACCTGCCTGTTTTTGGAGAGAGAATAAATCCGCTTGGATGACCAGTGTCTTGTTCAAAGGTTGGTTAGAGGAATTGGCGCAGAAATGAGGCAAAAGAAGCAGTCTAGTCCATAAAAGTACCGTGGACAACTGCCGTAGCAACTCAAAAGTGAATAATCTCACAAATGTGAAGCTAAAATTTTTGCCACCAAACAAAACTTCGAAAACCCAACTTTTAGATCAAAGCATTATTCAGTCCTTCAAAGTGCACTACAGAGCTCAACTTCTGGAATAGGTGATCATGAAAGCTAAACCTGTGGTCCTTCTGCATTGGCATCGTCAATAGCTACATCAGTAAATGCTTTGAATGTTGTTCATTGGATTAAATCTGTATGGAATAAAGTTACGCAAACCACGATTAAGAACTGCTTCAAGAAGTCTGGATTTGTTACGGCTACAACATCGGTGCAAGAGGATGAGCTTCCTTTATCCCTTGCCAGTTTTTGATGGAGTTGATTTTGAAGATTATGTTACCATGGACGATAAGTTAGTAACATGTGTTGAACTACACCCAGAGGCAATCTTCAATGAGATACTCTCTGCAACTAAGCACAGCGAGGACTCTAAGGTACAAAAAATCGACGGCGAAGAGGATGATGATCCAAGTGACGACGAAACTGCAAATCAGCCAACTCTGAAGGAAGACGATGTAAAGCGCATGATGGAGCAACTTAAAGATTTCGCTGCAGAAAAATGCCCAAGAATGCTTAATGGACTTGTAAGCTGTGAAAGTGCTTTTTGCACTTACTTAATGAACAAAAAGAGGAGTCAAACAAAAATTGAATTATTCTTCCAAAAATTGTAAAAATGTGCTGTACCTTCAGTAAAAATAAAAATGAGTAAGTGCTAATATATTTCTAAATTTTTCCTAAAAATATACTAAAAAAGTTTACTAAATTTTTTCTAATATTGTACTAAATATTTTCTAAAAATCCCACTTAGTTACAGTCCCTTGGGTGGTCAACTTATGGAGGTTCTACTGTACTTTCAAATGCAATATAGTTCAAATTACGTTCTTTATTATTTTAGACTCAATTTAAGTTAAAGTAATTTATTTTTATTTTATTTTCCTTTTTATAAAACTTTATACATAAAAATCTGTATACTGTCTCTGTGTCCTATAAATTATATCCAGAGAAATAATTTTAATGCTTTCAGGGGACCGTGGACCTTTATTTGAGAAAAAAATCGACCCAGAAATTGAAATTTACATTTGTATGTATTTTTATTCTCTAGTTTGTACTCAACCATTTCCTAAAAACTGAATGCATTTGCCATGATTTTTCGCAAAGTTAAAAGCGTTTGAATTTTGTACACAAACAAATTATCGTTGTAGTAATACATTTTTAATTTGTTTTTCTCAAAAGAGATTTTTCAATTTTTTTTTATTTTTAAAACTGTCTATGCGTTTCAATTTTTTTTTCAAATTTCATAAAATTGATAAGGAAGAATCCTGATACTATGTGCAAAGAAACTGTGCATGCATTTTACATTTGATCTTAATTAAGGTAATTAAATTTGATGTATAACGTATTAAAAGGCAAATATTTGATGGAAATCAGGATGGAACTCAGAAAAATATCTCTCAAAAAGCAAATATTCAATGAATTAAATAAATAATACACAAATTTGTTTGTAATACAGTTTTAATTGATTAAAATTTAAAATTGAGGAAATAACTTAAAAATGAAGACGCTGGGAGCATTTTAAGTTTTTGTTTATAAATTTTAAAAATTTAAAAACATCTTAAAATTATAATAAGATTTTTGAAGGTATTCTATATACTTATGGTGAAATGTGCATATACACAAATTTTCATATATCTATGATAAAATGTAAAAATAAATAATTTTTAACATCCACTGTCCCCTTAACTAGTAGAACAAATAAAAGTATTTTTGATCTGCTTGTTAGAGTAAAAACAAAGCGAGTTATCAAATTTTTATTTTTTATAATTTTTACTGTTTTCCGAATTAAGAATTTATTTTTCCTTTTATAGTGCTGAAAAAATTTAACCATCAAATCAAAGGAAAGGACTCCTTGAAATTGACTGAATTGTTCAATTTTGAACTATAAACTACATATGTAACAACTGTTTCATATTTTGAAACTTTCAAAAATACAATGTTTTACAAGTGTTTACGACATGTCGCAGAATAGAGGAATCCAAATAATTCCATGTAACAGAAAATGGATTTTTCTTTTATTCTACCTTGACTAAAACTTTAAAGAAAATTATTGAATTTACTTAAATCCGGAGTTCTTTCTATCAAATAATACTGATTTCTCCTATATAAAATCTAATTATTACTACACTGGATGTTGTTTTTAGACTAGAAAAGAAGTATGTGTTTCTCTGGGCCATGGTATGTTATGTATATATATGTTTTAGAGTGCGATAACATATAGCAAATGATATAGCAAATAATACAATTAAAACATATAAGGACTATTATTAAGATGGTTGAACATTGTTTACACTTTATATAGTCATGGTGAATGTGCGTCTGCCGATCACCTGTATATTAAGTGATACTAATGATCAGTTATAAAAGTCTATAAAATATGCATGGTATTAAAATAACTGTAAACATAACATATACAAAAACACTACTCATCAAGATTATGATATTTCATGATGTGCGCCATGTGGTCGTATTGGTATAAATGTAGACCTTGTGATGTTTAAGGATTTTTTTATAATTATTGTAAGTAAGATATTTTATCTGTTCTTTACAAGTTTTTTATTTCCTATTTTACTATTTCCAATCGTTTTCTGCTAATAATACAGTATACCTGGATCATATACTGATCTTAGCATAAATGCCAGTATATTTATGAAATACTGTATTATTTTTAAAACACGTGTGGATACATCCAGGCTGATGATTATATTTACACGTGTTTTTTCATATCCAATTCTGATTTAACTCTATTGTTATCCAATTTTCCATTATATTTAGTTCATATTTCATTTCAAAATGCATTTGTATTCGCTTGATATCAACTTCAAATTATTAAAATTTTATGGTTTATTATATATTTTTTTCTCTCTCTTTTTTTAAAAATATTTTTCATATTATGATTGCACTATTAACTATGTGGTATTCTGTCTACACTTTATTACTAATTATCTCTTAGGAGATTTAATTAGAATGTTACAAGAACTTGATATGTTTTTTGAAATTCAAAGATATTATAATTATATATATATATATATATATATATATATATATATATATAATATGATATATAGGTTTTATAGGGAGCTCTGTCTGGATGTGTTGTTCTTTTCAACTTGGGTTAATGCTTTCTATGGTCAGTTTGGTTGCGACAGGCATGGGGGAAGTTTCATAAGTAATTACCTTTATAACCCAGCATGCAAGTCTTTAGCCTTGCTGCCTGTTTTAAATGGTTGTGTTCTTTTTGTTTATAGTTTTTTTAGTATGAATTTTTCATGGTTATTTGTTAATTTTTCTCTGTTGTTCAGGTGTTTTGGGATTAGATGTATAGTATGTGGTTTTGGTAATATGTATATATATATATATATATATATATACCTATTTTGTTTTATTTATCCTGAAAACTGATACATGAGCTACATAAATTACACTCTTTGTCAATACTAAATACTTTCTTTAATTACCAGATTGGGGATACATTATCGTTTCTTTAAAAATATGTATGTATGTTTTATAATGATAATATACTTTAATTATACTTAAAGATGCATTCAGTAGTTATGATGTCTCTGGCGTATGTTTCCTTCCTCTAGAAGTGGTGTAACATTATACATTATGGAAACAAAAATAATTCATCTAGATTATATCTAATTTAACCCAGAGTAAGCAATATTTATGAAATACAATTATTTTTTATACATTGGAAATCCGAAATCATACTTTCCAGTATAAAGGAACATATTGATTGTATAAGAAATAATTAATATTTACTCATTTATTTAAAAAATAATTTAGCAATGTATTGATTGAATTTTATTTCAGAAAACCAAAATTATACCGTTAATAAAGTTTTATGAGTTTAATAATATAAATGATACATTGCATTAATATTGGTATGAAGTTTTTTTTTTCTCTTTGGGTAAAATTAATCTTATGTGATGACATAATCAGCATCTGGTTAGTTTATTATGTTATTTTATATTTACTTTTCCAACACATTTACTTTACAACTCCATGACATATTTTGATTCATAGATACGATATAAGAATGTCAATAAAATGAAAAGAAAGCTATTTGTCTGAAAATATAAAAAATTTGGATATTGAAAATACGTACAGGTATTTATAGTTAAGATCATGTTTTCATATACATGTGTTGTTTATTTTTTAATTAATCATTTACACATATCATTTCTCTTTTAATTAATTATTTTTTGTTTGTTTAGTAAACCTTTTAACTATCTACAATAATTTTGCGATATTATATTTTAGCCTAAATTTACCTTGTGCGTTTTATTTGAGATTATTTTATAAAATATAGAATTACTCTAATTAAAGAATTTTTCTTTTACGAAACTAGAGAGTTTCATAAAAAATCCCCTCAAACATCTTTCTTATTTTCCCCCAAATTAATGTATTGAAGTTTATGATACTTGATTTTAGAAAATAGCGTGTACAATAACTACAGTATTCAGGCCAATAAATATAATTATGATCAACAGAATCAATATAAATGTCCAAAGAATGTTAACACAATAATTTTAATCCGATATTTAACAGCAACAAAAATTGCAGTGAAGTTTTAATATCTCAAATAAATATTATTCCATAATAAAATTACAGTTATATTAGTTTGGTATACTTGTCTTTGTTTCTTCACTTCTTTTTTTTACTACTTTGTAGTTTGTTCTGCTATCTTGGGCAATTATTTAATCTCTGACATTAATTTAGTGAAGCACTTATTCGTCCATTCAATTGTTTTTTGTGACGGTATTCCTTCTGATCTGTTGGTCTGATGACCGTCCAATTTAATACAAGGAAGCTGTCACTGCGGGCTTGGTTCACGTAAAAGAATACACATACCGTGTCCTTGCTATATAATTGTAGAAATAACCATATTTGCCCACAGACTTAACTGTAAAAGCTTGAATTAGCTCCCTCCGTAAAGGATTATTTCCATAATTTAGAACGTGTCAAATTTCGATAAGAGACCCTTCTTCATCTGGCAGTACAATATTTGGACAATTTTTCTTTCAACCAAGTGCATTGTTAGCATTATTCTAGCTACATAGTTTCACTGTCAATGCGTTGAAACTATAACCAGTCTGTGCCAACGACAGCATCTTCTATAGTATAGCAGACATAAAGGCAGAAAATAATTCGCTTGATTCATAAAGTGTGAAACACGTCAAAAGTTTATGGCTGCAGTGGAGGTAAGAAAAGTCGCATTCTTGAAATGCTAGTAGGCAAATATTCTTTTGAGTACTATTCTTAATTTTTATTTAAAAGTCAAAAAATATAAATGTCTGCTTAAAAACATCAAATGAACGTTTACAAGGTAATTCAGTTCAGTAAATATCTATCATCTGAATTTTGTGCAGACCCAACATTTGCTTTCTTAAATATGGAATGTTTCGAGTTATTAAATGCAAAACTAAAATCTCAAAATAGGGATAGTTTTATACGTTATAACGGATTAAATGAACCGATCAAAACACAACTATAAGTTTTCTCTGCAGAATAAATTGTGTCCTTATGCTTTAATATTGAAATTCCTTTAATTTAAATTGCCTGTCAATAGTTCTAAAAGTTAGTTGTTGTACAAGATAAAAGCCGAGAGTAATTAATTCATGAACTGGGATTCTGCGAATTCAATGTATCGTAAAAACATTAAATACACATGGTGTTTCATAATTTATGTCCTAAAATAAAATTCAGTAATTAATTATCTGTTATAATTCAAAAAATGAAATAAGTGGTAGGTTTATGGTTTATAAAAATAGATCATACGTTTTGAAAATAGTAATTTTAAACATAGTTCAAACTTCTGTTCATAGATGTCCTGTCTCAACTGTTTCTGAAACTAACATGTAAAGATTCATCAAATATCGCCTTGTTTTCAGTTTTTATCATATTAACCAATTTATATTCAAACGAAATATTTTGAATTTGAAAATTTTAAGAATTAATTTGAGCATTGAAAAGGTATAAACTACCTTTTAAAAATATCACTTATTATATCTTTATATTTATTTCAACTTAAAAAAATACTGATTTTTAAATATTGTAAATATTTGTGAAACACCTTTTGACATGTCCCACTGCGTATCATTGTACACTTAATCTTATACAGTATTATAACGTAATATATATACTATTATTTTTTAACTTTATACTTGCATTCTTTGTTCATATAATGAGTAATTGTAAAGCTGTTTTTAACATAAAAAATTTATTAAGCAGAAAACTTAATAAATTAATAAGTTTTAATTACAGAAAGGTTAACAAGATACCATCTGTTCTTAGTTTCTAATACAAAGAAGTGTTTACAATTTACGTATTAAAATAAACCATTAACGTTAAATTTACGTTAATTAGTACCTAGTTTAATTAAAAACATTTTTATAATAAAAATACAAGTTTTGCGCAATCTTCAAAGCGCAAGTTTATTACAATCATGAAATTTAAATTTTATCTCAGAAAGCCTTTTTTAACATCTTGAATTACTATCAAGTATAGAATATTTGAAAGCGTTGCTGCTTCAACAAGATAAAAAATAAATTTTGAAGTGCTGAAGTCAAATTGATTATTGCCAAAATACAGAAGAAAAGCAACAAAATTAAGAAGGAAAAATTATTAAATTAAGGTAAAAATTTATTACATAGAGTAGGTGATGCAAAACATTAAAAAATAATTGAATCTCTACAGACTTGATTACATATAATTTAGCGGCATATTATATGCGAACACTGTAAAACATAACATGATAATAACTAAAACTAATAAGTATTTCAGGAATATCCTCTTCATATATAGGAATTTTTAGTGAAAATAAAAGCAATTTAAAAACAGTTATTACGAGATATAAAAGTTATAAATACTGAATGAATTTTGAACATATGATTGGTAGCAATTATACGATTTTTTAACGATTTGCAAGTCACGCATAATTTTATGACATCAATGCGTGATTTTTCAAAAACAGCCCGTTACAATACTTTAATTTGTCATAGGCACCCAACCCAATTATGGAAAATACAACTTTTTTTTGCTTGGTAGAAAGAACGAGTAAATTTATTGAAAAAAAACTATAAAATTCTGCTTTGTTTATTTTTAAAATATGGCAACATAAAAGATTGAAAAGCATTATTTAAACTCTATTTGTGGATTTAAAAATGATTTCTCAACCTATAATCATATTTTAATTAATATACAATTACTAATAGATTCTAAGTGTCTTTTTAAAAATAACGCAGTCTTTATTTTTTATTTGTATTTTATATTTTAGTGTGTTTAAAATATTTCGTTTCTGCAGTTTCACAACCAGTTGCCCTTTTCGGGGAGCGTGGTTTGATACATAATTAAAACCTTTGTTTACCTAACTCGGAAACAGTTATAACCATAAAGAATATTTGACGGTTTGTCTCCTGCGCTAGCATAACGTAAAACAGCTTTAAAATAAAATTATTAATTTCTGATTAATTTCTAAAAATATTAAATGATATATTTTCATAGAAAACAAACCTTTAAAAATATTTTTTTAATTCTAGCATATAATGAAATAAGTTAAAAATCGATTTTTCAAAATTCCAAATTTACATACAAAAGCAGAGTTGAGTTAAATAAAAGCGTGTAATTAAAAAGGCATACTAAAGATATAAATATTAAGAGGATTTTCATCATATGATTGATTATTTAATATGTATCGTATGTTTTCACTTGTTTTTGAAAAAAAAAAAAAAAAAAAAAAAAAAAAAATTATCTCTTTTTTTTTTATAACATTTTAACGCAGTCAAAATTTATTTAGACAATCCTTTATTAAATCAACTTCACGATAGCCATACAATAAAAAAAAATACTTTATTTGATTATATTTCAATTCTGCAACAAATTCGAGATAATAGATTCTTATTGAGTTGCTTTGTTCTGCATTTTGAAATTTATAATTTCATACTAAAATATGAGTTTTAGAAAAATATTTTATGCTCCCCTACTGTCAAGATTTAAAGAAAAAAAAAGTATTATAAGAATTTTTAAAAAATGATTTAACAATAGAAAGACGGTAAAATCGAACTTCCTACAAAGGTCAATTTGACCGCTGTTTAGAAAAGAGCTCTGGCCAATAGGAATGCACCTTCTTTGACCTTGACCTGACTAAAAGTGCATTCTTTATTCATTTTATACGTGGAAGTGCTGAAGGGAAAAAAATATACCAGTGATTCCGAAAGACAGCAAAATCGAACATCCTACAAAGCCCTAAAAGGTCAATTTGATCGCTGATTACAAAAAAGCTTTACTGTTTATGGCCTTGACCATTGAATTTACCGTTTATGACCTTGACCCTTGAAATCTACTGTTTATGACCTTGACCTGAGTAAAGGTACATTCTTTATTAATGTTATACGTGGAAGCTTTGAAGAGAAAAAAATAACTAATGAATACTTTATTTTTTCACGAGATACAAATCAACGGTCAAAATGACCGCTCTTACCTTTCTAGGTATATTTAGAAAAATATAATGAAAAAAATATATTTTTTGTAAAGTAAAAGGATATGTGATGAGAAAAATATCAGAAAATCTAACGGAAGGAAATTAACAGACTATAAAAAATAAATGAAATATATGAAGAAATCTACAACTATCTGTCAAATTGACCTCTTAGGCTGTTCTAGTGTTAATTTTATAGCAACTATCATTTTTTATTAATTAGTAAGTGGCGGACTCTTCGGTATTGTCAGCTGGCAAATTAGCCATAAGACAGAAATTAAAAATAAAACAATTTATCTAATGCTCTAACCGCGTATCTACGAGCAAGATATTTGCAGAAAAAAATTTATATAATATACAATTTTTGAAGCAATTATGTTTTTAAAATTCCGAAAATAAAGCCCAAATCTGTATCATCTTATATTTTCAATCCGATTTAGTATGAATTAATATTTTTAAATGAAAAAATATTGAACATTTGTGATACAAACGCTCATAAAAAGACATTTTCTTGTTGTTTTTTTGTTGTTTTCACGTAAGGTCGTTTCACAGTTTTAAAAAAATAGTTCTTGTTATCCGAAGTTTTTGAAAGTTTTATTAGTTGTAAATAAATTAGTTTTACCCCCCGTGTAAAAATTACGTCAAACAAAACTGTTATTTAGTTGTAAAAGAAATATTTTTACTTTTTGCTTTTACTAGGGGGGGGGCACGTTGGGTGCGTTAACTTAACAAAAAGAAATAACTTTTGTCGTCCGGACTCGCAGAAATATTAGCAGTTTATAAATATAACTGCTTCCGAGCCCTCTATAAAATTTTGTGATTCTCAGATTTTATTTCTAAAAATGTGTTTTTCCTCGTCTGAAGGTTTTGAAATTGTTGTAGAAGATGTAAATCTGGTTTTTCGAGATGTTCTGAAAAGTTTGTGTTGAAATATAGACGTTTAGTTACTTTTAGCGCAGAAAACTAATTGTCTCGGGAGACGCGAGATAACCTGCGTTCGACGTTCGACGGTGTTATTGAAAGGTTTAAAATTCGTATTTTTCAAACCAATTCATTTAGCCAATCAAACCAATTCGAGTAGAAGAAGGTTTCAGCTTTAAGACCATAGTTTGGATTTGTTGGTACTTCAAAAATTGCGCCCATTAGGGGCGTTGCCGTAAGGGTAAATACATCCAACCCAGAAAACGACATACTATGAAAAATGGTTTTCAAAGGTTGACATCAATAGTTTTCGAACTCATTGGGGCATTTGAGATGTAAGAGTATGGTCTTTTAGAATTTGTCTTCTCTTTTAAAACAAACCAAACAGTTTATTCAACAGAAGCTATAAAAATGACAAAATAAACGTGTTTTGTATTGATGTAATAATGCGTGTTGCTTGTTGAAATAAATGTTAGAATTGAGACAACAAGTTCAAATACGAAACTCAACAATCCATTTGACTCAGGACTACCGTCATACAAAATAGCAAACAACATATGATACAAGCTTGAACAATAAAATAAAAATAAGATAACTTTGCATAGTAATATAATTTAAGTTGTATTTTTATTTTTCGTTGTGTTGACATCTTGTGAAAACGCAGTTCCGGAAAGCATGCACTTTGTACATTTTGTTTAGTTTTTTTCAATTAAAATCCCCACAAAAAAATTTAATGTGGTTACAAAATTCATATTGAAAGAGTGTGTGCTCTTTTAAAATGTTATAAAATGTAATCCAATAAAGTGAATTTGTCCAATATTCGTAATACAATGTGTAGTTAATATTTTAATTCGTTAATTTAAAATTAATTTTCTAGGCTTAATCGAGTCATTATAATGACATAAAATATGGGTTATATCCATTGAAAAATTAAGATATAGTTGGAAACAAACAAATTATGCAAATCTTCTACCATAATTATTTCAAAGTAGATAATTCAGAATTCAAAGTTATTAAGTAACACTGGATGCATCCTTTTCCCTCTAAAATCATGTTCGTATGCTTATTATTTGATAAATTAACTGAAATGTGAGGACAAATTACTTTAATAAACCCTTCATTACATCTTTAAATTGAATTTTAAATGATATCCACGCTGGAAAATAAGCTTAATTTATTTATTTTTTCAATTAAAATGCTTATAACAAGTTTTTAATGTGTTGAAAATATTCATATTGAAAGATTGTGTGCTCTTGTAAAATGCTAGGAAATGTAATCCAATAAAGTTAATTTGTCCAATAATCTTAATACAATGTGTAGTTAATATTTTAATTCGTTAATGTAAAATTAATTTGCTAGGCTTAATCGAGTCATTATAATGAAATAAAATATGGGTTATAGCCATTGAAATTAACATCTCATTGGAAACAAACAAATTATGCAAATCGTCTACCACAATTATTCCAAAGTAGATAATACAGACTTAAATGTTATTGAGTAAAGCTGGATGGCATACTTTTCCCTCTAAAATTATGTTCATATCCTTATTATTTGAGAAATTAGCTGAAATGTGAGGACAAATTAATTTAATAAACTCTTCATTACAACTATAAATTGAATTTTAAATTATATTCACGCTGGAGAATAAACAAATCAATTTAATTATCGTAGCGATGGATGGTAAGAGAATGCTACTTTAGTTTATTGTTTGTATTTTAGTATCATAAATTATTTTATAACAAAAGTTGCCTATAATGTATGTTGAATTTAAAAGGTATCAAGATATATTGATTCTTGTATCAATAAAAGAAGAGAAATATAAAGAAACAATTTACGGCAAAAAAAAAATGTTTATTCAAAAATACTACAAAATACGTAACATAATTATCCTGTAAACCAAAAAAAGGAAAAAGGGTTGCTTTTACGCTATAAGCAGAGTTTCTCAAATATTTATATTAAATTTAAGTAATAAATAATTTTAGAAAATTGTTCAACATATGTATTTAAAGATGAAATTAAAAAAGCGTGTGCTAAATTGTTATAGTAGATAGATAATCTCACTGAACGGGTGTTAGAGTTAAATTATAGTACTAAACATATTTTAAAGGACAGACATATTTCAGTTTCAGTTTTACTAATAATTTTTTTTAATATAGTTATTTCTTAACAAATATTTTAGCAGTAAGGTAGATAAGTTGATGAAAATCGATTAAAATATCACATTTACATACAAATCTAAGTTAAAGTAAATAAAGTCCTCCCGGTCTGTACCTGGAGGAAAAGGTAGCTTTCCTATATCTTCGTTTTAAAATTTTAGCTAATGTTACTTGAAAACAGCAAGTTGAAATGCAAAGAACACGATTACAGAAGATTCTTTAATACTGAATTTGAATAAGAAATTCGGGAAATTAGTCAGTTATAGCCAAGTTGGCTTCATTTATAGAAATTTATTTTGATCACCAAATTTGTCGCTATTTCCCCAAGTGTAGCCCACCTTGGCGAGAATTTGACGCTAATGTATATGAATCGATAGTTTTATGCGTACGATTGGAAAAATGATTACAACAATGAAATATGATAATTTACGAGAAATCACGTTCACTAAAACTAATAAATTAATCGTTGATTTTTATAATCTGCCTTCTTGTTTGAAAATGTCAGTCATCCTGGAATTTCAAACTGCTTTTTTCAATCTCAGACTTCTTTTAATATAGAGGTATAATAAAAATGCTCCGCAATCCTTATATCAAGGTCTAAAATTTAAGCAGAAAAAGAAATTTGAATTTCTATTTGTTTGTAATTTTTTTTAGTTTTAAGGTGCCTGACTACGTACGAAGCAATTTATTCCAAAAAAGCTATTTAATTATTTTTTGAACTTATTTTTATTAATATTATGACTAGAAACTGTGAAAAAAAGCAAAAAATATTTCATTCATTAATGAAATTTTGGTAAATGGGGAATTTTGTGGTAAAATTTAGCGAAATATAGCCCAATACGCAAAACACGCTATAGAAAAATATATTGTATGTATCTTAATTTCCTTTTTACACTTCATACTAATGACATTCGTGAAGGCAATGAACTAAAATCTAAGAGATATTTTAAATGTTTCAAAATTTATAGCATATCGCACCTTTTTACATGCTGGTTTTCATAAAATTCATCAATGTCTTTCCACGAAAGCATCCATAAAGCAAAAAATATTTATTCTAAAATTAAATCTTTAGTTCATTGCCTTCACAATAGTGTAAATAACATGCAATTTAAATTTCATAGTGATATTTGAAAAATCATGTTTTGCGTATGGAATTTTCACCAAAAATTACATTTTCCAAAAAATGCAATTAAAGTTGAGATTTATGTTTTACTACAAGAATTTGCACAGTAATATGCATCTATACTTCACTGTTTTTATGAGCCATACAAATTTTTTTAAAGAAATGAGACTTTGTTTATTTCTAGAAGGCCATAATTTTGCTTCCCCTCCCTCCCAGTTAGTACATTTAAATAGTACTTCCGGTCATTTAAACAGTACTTCCGGTTTCAGTGACAGGTATTGAATAATATAAAAACCGCTACAACTCTGGTTTTATTTATCGTACAATAAAAATAAAAACAGTTTTGGAAAGGTACAAAGCTGGGCTTCAATAAAATGTAATAAAATCGTTTTGACAATTTTGGTCGAAAACCACTTTTTAAACGTAGTCAATACCTTAAATATTTTAGTGGCCGCAATTTTGAAACACTCGTACTTGGTCGAGATACTACTGACCCTAATAGACATTATTAGTTTCATCCAAATCGGTTTATAAATACGAGTGCTATCATATGAGAAATGTCAGATATATACGTATATATCATATATATATATATATATGGTTTTTTGTATTGAAAGCTATATAATAAAAGAGTGTAAAACCTTATGCATGGAATATATGCCGAACACTCCGTTTATTTTCTTAGTCTTCATCCATAAACAAAAGATCAAAATAACTGCAAAAATTGTTGGTTGTTGTTGTATGAACTTTAATAAAATATTGCTGAGCCGAAATACGGTTTATATTAACAGATTGCTTCTCAGTATTACAGAAAGATACATTAATGTTTGCGTCTTTAGAAGAGTTGTTTATTAATTTAATAAATGGAAAAGTTTTCGTATGCATTTCATGTTACTTTGTTGTCACAACAATAAATTCCAATGACATTTTTATTATTTGAATATTAGTATTACATACATTGTATATTGGTGTGGTGACATTTCAAAATGGAATAACTGTTCGGGTCTACTTTCTTTATAAATTTTATGTAGAAGATCTGAAAAAACTTCATTAATATTTCAGAACAAAACTTGGTAAACATGCATAATAAAAAACAAATGTCAAAATTCCATTAAGTTTAGAAGAAATGTTAACACTATTTTGTCGGTCAAAACCCCATATTTGAACTTAAATTATTACATTTGTAAACAGTTTTTATTATAGGTGTATTAAAATATTGGTTTCATAAAAAGTAATTTTCATCTTTACCAGGAAAATTTAGGCATTATATTTTATATAACTGATTAAAAATACATTATGTAATAAATACATAATGGAAATATTCGGAAAGTATTTATAGAGTATTGTATTGTCAATTTTCATGTTTATTCCATTAACTTTTTTCAGGAATTCGGAATCATTCATTTGACTGAGTGTTATCGTCATCTAATAATCGAATTTCACAGAATATTATTTCGTTTAGTAAAATAATAGTATATGAACGAAAATTATCGATCATTTGTTCAGTTTCTTTAAATGGTATTTATGCTCAAAATATATTGTAATGCATTCATCTTGCAAAAATAAGATTGTAACGTATAATTTTTCTAATTTTTAGTTTGAAAATACAATATATATATTTATATATATATATATGTAAGTGTGTGTGTGAGTGCGAAAATAATTTTAAACGTGTGAATCATAAATTCCTCTTATATTATTTTGTAGGTCGTAATCTACACGTGTTCAACGAAAAAGAACCAATATTGTAGATAATTATTTTGTCTATGGAAAAACTTTTATTTGATAATTTCATTGTTAAGTGTCTAAATACACGAGAATTTCACAAAGAGATTGTCCAAATTGTAGGAAAGGAAAATAACTCTTCTTTACTTACTTACGGTTTTAAAGTTTTTTTTTTCTTTTTTTTGTGAAATTTATTCATATGCACATTCTCAGGAATAACTTAAAATTAAATTTATATATTGGTATATCTTTTAAACAGATTTATTAGAAATGCATCGTAATAAGTAGAGTTTGTAAAAACATTTTCAGATTTATAAAATATTAAATATCCAGAAACATACAATAAACACTTCCAATTTAATTCATAAATGAACTTTTCACATAACTGAATTTTGATAACCCTTTCTGAAATTGAAGTATTTATCAATTGAACTGACATTAATATTAAACTCTTGCAGTAAATAAATTGCAATTCTCATCTATTTTTGATTAAAGTGCATTATATATGAAACAAATCGAAGAAAATTATTAATTTTGAAAAATAATAATTTTGGAACTTTCGCGTAGAAACAAAAAGACAAAGAATTATGAATGTCATGCATTCGATAATTTTAAATGTAGAAATCTAACCAAACGCAATTCAGAATGTGCTAGGAAATCAGAAATAAGTACATTAGAAAAAAAATATATAAAGGGTTACTAGAATTATATGCTAATGCATTTAGTGTATAATATTAAAAAACACAAATTACTTTTGAATAAATTTTGGGAAGATATAAATTCAAGCTTTCATTGTAGATTTAACAATGGCATCCATAAACGTTGGAGCCTTTGAAAGGTATGAAGATTTATGAAAAAGTGCATAAGCTAATATAGCTTATATAAGTTTCTTGGATGCCTTGATCAAACGACGTCACACTAAAAAAAGTGGGTTTTACATTGTGAAAAATGAAACTCAATAAAATCTTTAATACGTATACTATAGTTTTAACGCAATAAACCATATACAATTATTAAAATTTTATATGATACCAAATGGTACAATTCTGCATGAATTAGATTTGCTGATTTACAGCCAGCATACTGATACTTTTTGCATTTCATTAATATTCAATTCAATTTTATATGTTAACTAAAAATCTCATACTAAAACATGAAGATTTATTTTGAAAGATTTTTACGAGGGTCCCTCTGAAAGTTTAAAATAGAAAAAATTGCCACGCGGGATGTTCTAAACGGTGGTCGCTTAGTTAAATATGCGCCTTTCGTAAGTAGCGTGTCAAATGTTTCCCGCCTACTCCTTGTCATGTAGCTACCAGGGCTAGTTGAATCTAGTTCCTATGCTGACTCAGTCCCACTATGGATGTGGATCTCGCGAGATCATTTCCTCCTAATGATTTTTATGATTTTAAATAAGGTTTAAATGAAAAATCCTGTTGTAAAAGAATGTCAAATTCTTTTCCAACATCTCATTATTCGTATGCAATAATATTTAGATGATTCTGAGAATTTAAGCATGAAAAAACTGATTTCAAAGAAGACGGCTGAAGTGGAAGGTCCTTAAATAGAAATGCTAACAATCGTAAACTAATTTTAGAAGATAAACCATATATTACATATAAATCAATTCAGCTGAATCTGAGTATTGGATCTGCAGCACTATTTAAGTTGTTACATAAAGATTTAAAATTGAAGAAATATTGCAGCAGATGGAAGACCCAAGAGCATACCGAGGAGCAAAAACAGACGTGAGTGTCATGGGTGCCAGGAAATGTTGGTAAAATTAGATTCTGGCACTTCTATGCGTGTTTGTGAAGTTGTAATGAGAAACGAGCCATGGGGTTACCAATTTGATCTACAAACTGAAAAACAATCTTCAGTTTGGAAATGAAGAACCGCCAAAGAAAGACTAGCAGCCAAGGATCATCGGCAAAGGAAAGGGTGGCCACATTTTCCCCCCAAAAGTGGCCATATTACACCAATCCTTTGGAAGAGCAAAAAACTGTTACTGATAACTGGTATACAGAGATTTTTCTACTAGAGGTCAAACACTAATGAAGAAAAGCTAGCAAAGTCAGAAACAAGATTCATTCTTCTTCACTATGACAATGTCTCAACTCATTATGCTTAAAAAACAAAGGACTTTTTTAAAACAAACCATATCCAATTGGTTGGATATCCACCATACAGCAGTAACCTTGCTCCATGAGACTTTTATTTGTTTTAAAAGTTATGAAAGCCTTTGTGGCACAAAATTTATAAGTGTGAATGTTGCGCTGAAGCGCTACTTACCCCTCCTCTAAAAAATATATGTTGAAAAGTGTGAAAAAATTATTCTGGTTTCAAAGAATCAATATGTGTAATAAGTGTAAAGGTGATTATTTTAACAATATATATATATATATTTATAAAAAACGAAAATGCACAGAAAATTACAAAAAATGCACAGCATATTTTTATATGCTGTGCATTTTTCGTGTTCCAAAACATTCAGAGTGACCTTCGTACTATCTTTCTTTTTGGCAGTGGCTGGTGCTGCACTGTAAAAAATTTTCAGAAACGTTTCTGAAAGTAACGTAGACCTGTGCTGCACGATACTAACAGAAAGGTTTCCGATTCGATCAGAAAAATGTTTCGGCTAAAACACGGAACCTTTCCGATTCGTAATGAAAGCTTCCTGAATATATCTGAAACCTTTCTGAATATGTCGGAAATATTTCATTACGAATCGGAAAAGTTTCTGAATATATCGGAAATCTTTCATAATATATCGGAAACTTTTCTGAATGTATCTGAAACCTGTCTGAATATATCTGAAGTGTTTCTGAATATAATGTTATCTATTTTTATTATGTATTATCTGAATTTTAAAAGAATACTTGAAAATATAAGAATTTCTGCTCTTTTAAATACTGTAATCAAACTTTTTTTATAATGATTATTTTTTCTAGGCGAAATTATTTGGTATATTGAATGATATTTTTCAGTTTATATCAAAATTTTATCAAATGATTTAACCCTAATATTTAAGAATATTCACGCAGCGAATATTGGAGAATGGAGATATTTGCCTTGTTTTTTAACAACATATCGTGAAAAAAATATGGGATTCATACAGCTTCACAAATCAAGTATTTATTTTAAAATATTAAAAAAATAGCATATATACTTAGAAAGAAAACTTAAATAATCTGTAAAACTTTTCATTAACATGAAATAGACATACTAAAGATATACTAATATATTTTAGATACATTTCAAATAATCTAACTCCCAACAACATAAAATAATTAAAACTTATGTATGAGCTTTCCAAAAGCAATGCAGCTTCAGAGATCTGTTTTTCTGTTAATTTTTTCGGTCCTTAAAAGGTAATTTTTCATATTAAAACAAGACACTTCACAAAAATTCTCATTTTAAAACTGAACCCTTCACAAAATTTTTCGTTCTTAAACAGAATCCTTCACAAAATTCTTTGTCTTAAAAACAATCTTTTCACAAAATTTTGCTACCTCAAAAACTGAACTTTTCACAAATTTAATCATTTAAAAATAAAATCTGACTTATCACAAAACAATTGAACTTATCAAAGTGCATAGCTTTTTTTATGTGTAAAGGATAGATACAAAGGAACCTGATATAACGATAATTTCAGATTCATAAAATTATGACTGGAATTTTTAAAAATATTTAAAAAAAACTTCACAGTTCCACAGAAACAGGACCCTGTGAAAAAAATCTGGACATAACCCTGAGATTAATAAAAACACCTAGGATTTTTTTTTTTCAGAATTAGAATAAAATAAATAAATATAGTTTGTTTACTTTAAAACAATATTTTTAAAGTCAGACAAGTCAATTTTCAATATATAGTATTATAAAGGTTAGAGTTCTGGAACATCGATAAAAAAATATATAAACAAATACACAGTACCGCCGGCAGATATTATTCTTTAAGAGATTAAATTGCTACTAAATGCTATTTATAAATCATATTTATTGAAGCAACGTTAAAAAAACTTAAAATGAGAGACAAAGAATTTGCATTTTTATATTTTAGAGTATATTTTAATAACTATCCTTCCAACTCAAAATATCTAAATGCTCATGTAAATAGTCCTAAAAGTTAGGGTTAAGACATTTGTTAAAAATATTGATATAAACTGAAAAATATCACGCCATGTATGAAATAATAATGAATGTAAACCAGAATCATTATAAAAAATATTATTACAGTATTTAAAACAGCAGAAATTCTTACCTTTCGAAATATTCCTTCTTTAAAATTGTATTTTTTTGGACCGCTCGAATAACTCTTCCACAGCCAACAACGTGCAGTTTTAGCTTTGCCGGGGTAAACTGCTTGAAATAGTTGAGAAGAGAAGTACTTGGAATGCGCATAAACTGGTTTGGTATAAAAGAGGGTCGATTTCAATTCACACTGAAAACTAAACCTAAACATTCGGAAAGGTTTCTGATCGTTTCAGAAAGTGAAAATAGCGCTCAGATATCCGACGGTATCAGAAACAATCCTGTTAGAACACTAAACGTTCCAAATATTTTTTACAGTGTGATTTACACAACTATAACATACAGATGAAACTTGTTGAGACAATACTGATACATTTATATCTTGAGATTTGAGAAAAACTTCGAAGTGATCGATAAGCGTCCGAGAAATTTGTTTTTTATTATTCAGGCGTCAAGTGCATCATTAACGTTTATCTAAAAGAAACGCATAGTTCTTTTTCATTTTCCTCAAAATAGGATCAATATTCCCATACAGAAAAATGTTAGAAGACAAGAATTATGTTACTCGAACATTTTATAATATTTTTAAAGTTTTTTTAAATATTTTTTTATTTAAATACTTTAAAATCTCACACTAGAACTAGATTAGACGAAACTACATTATTTACTCTTTAAAATATAAATTAGGACTTTAATTATAACTTTGCAACACTAATTTTTATTCCTCATAATTAAAGATCCGTTATAATCTAAATATTTTAAATAATATTGAAATGAATTGAGGCATTGAGAACCACAATGGACAAATCTCGCCATCTTTAATTTCTAGAAAAATGTTCTCTAAAATTTGTAAAAAAACTGTGAAACTCTTTTAGGTCAGTTCTACTAGTGTCAGAACAAACAAAGCTTCTTCGGCGAACATATGATGGTTGGTGGTGCCATAGGGAACCATTTGCAACTAATTTTTTTAAAAAAATTATGACAGTCTTCTCTGGTACTCGAAGTCTTAATTCAAAATAAGAAATGATAATGAAACATTTCTAAGTATTAAAATAACAAATCTATAGAAATGGATTAAAGTAATTTATGTTACTTCTTATGTAATTAATGTGTTATTATTACCTTTAAAAAATAATAAAAGGTTTATTTAATAATTTGGCGCAAATAATTCGAGATCTCATTTTTTAATTTATTAAATTATGAAGCTAACGATTATGCATATTTAGAACGTATTTGTTAGATATGTGCAATTTTCAATTGTTACATATTACATAATTATACAAAATTATAAAAGCATATCTAAAAGCCAAATTTCTATTTTATTTTTAAATATTTTTTCTGGTTTAGATGATAATTATTTTAATAGAAGCAGAAGTTCTGAAAATAATCAATAAACTCCATGTTATTTTCTTATTTTTATGCTTATTCCAAATCTGTTTAATATTTATGTAAACTGAAATGCTTAAAATATTTCCTTACATAGCATGCAAAGATATTTGCATGCTATGAAAGGAACTGTGCTATAAAATTCTATATAAATATTTTAGGATTTGAATTTTCTCTGCAGATACAGATGAACTAATTACTAATAACCGAATTGTAACTCTCTTTCTTTAATATATTTTTTCACTAGAATTAACATTTATAAAATGTTTGTATAGTGAATACTTTTTTTTTTGAATAAAAAATATTTTTAGTTCTAAAATATATATCCCATATTTCGTAGTGGTATTATGCTATTAACAATATTTTAAATTAATATAAAATATTTTTCCAATGGCAAATCATGGAATAGTTATTTAAGAATCGTTTTACATTATTGTACATTTTTAAAAAAATGAAATATAGTTTTTTTTTATTTTCCATAATTATATGAGAATAAAAAGTAAAATTCTGCATTGAATGATTTTTTTCATCGTATTTCGGTAATTGAATAATCTTATGAAACAATACAAATGGATAAATGAATAAAATGGTATTTACAATTTTAGTAATAAAATTACATGCATTGAGAAAGAATATAAAGCTAAATTGTAAAAATCTGATTGAATGCGTAGAATGAATTCTCTTTTTTCTGTATGACTAACGCAAATTGAGGACTTATTTTAAAAGATTCGTTTATGTATTGTTTATGTATAGTATCGTTCATGTATGGTATCTTTTATAAAAGCTACATTTAAAAAAAAAAAAAAAAAAAAAAAAAGATGCATTTTCGTCATTCCCACAATCTCTAGTTGGTACTCTGTTACTGATATATATGGAAAATATACATTAACGTAATGTTTAAAAAAGTATTATATTTTAATTTTTACTTTCTTTTATGTATAATAGAAGTAAGTTTTGTAATTGAAATTTTTCCACATTCAGTTTTAAAAGAATTTAACGCTTTAGGGATCAGAGATCCCGAAAAATATGCTTATACAAAATGTCTGTATGTCTGGTTGGTCGTGTGTCTGTCTCCATTGTATCATCAAAAATTGTATTAAGTTATGCATAGAATTGAACCAAATTACACTTTTTTATTACTTTTTGGCTTTTGCCAGCACGTCCCACTTGAATTTGGGAAAATGAAATGGGCGCTGCGCTAGCAATTTTTGTGTCATTTTCATTATTGTATCATCGAAAAGTATATGAATCGATAAGCGCATACAAGTGAACCAAATTGTATGTATATGTTTTCGAAGATTAGCTGCAAGTCCTAGTTGCATTTAGGGCTATTCTGCCTGAAAGGGGCGCTGTAATAGCGATTTTCGGGCAATTTTCTCGATTTTTCGTAGTTGTGTTTTACATTGTCCGCTCTTACAGCGAAGATAACTCGGCACTTCGCAAGCATCTGACATACAACAGAATAACGAAAAGTATAGATTTTATTAGCGCTGTGATAGCAAATTTTGAATTATTAAGATGTATGAGATAGAGGAAAGTTTTGGGATTGGCCCATCTGACTAGTTTAAGGTGTTTTAAAGCGTGTTAAGGAATTGGTATATTTTCTGGAACCATTTTTTAATGCAAATTGGTTAAACTATTTATGTTATTATTCCTTTTGAACCCTGTAATCAGTTCACATGTAAGATAATTGTGGATGAGAATAATTTTTAAAAACTTGTATTCATACAAAACCCCTTCGCTCACTTTAAATTTAGACATGTTATGTGGAACCAGCGAATTGAACAGAAAATCATGTATGTTTACAGCTATATGGTCCATATTATCAAAACCTATTCTCAATATTCTTCAATAATAATAACTATAACACTAAAAATAGGCTTACTCCAGATTTTGCATCTTAAACATGGATCTTTTATTTATAAGTGTTGAAGCACAAATTACAGGACAGCTTAAATTATATTAATTTTACAGTACTGCTTAAATTTAGTATATTGAGAATGTTTTTAAGGCTATGTCCGGAATATTATATATAGGTTTTTGATAATAAAATTTGTGGTTTTCTTTTAGAACTTTTTGTAATATTTTTCAAAGTAGATGTCGAAAAATTTTTAACTAATGAAAAATTTAATTTTTTAATACAAAATGAATTGAAAACTGATTTATTGATTATTAAAATATATCAATATATTTTGACTTCTATGCTCAAATATAATAATTTATACATTTTTATGTAACACTAAAAATAATAAATAATATGTACAATTAATAAATCATAATATATTTTGTTTATGTTTCATACTGTTATATGAAGAAATAATAAATAATACACTACAACAACAATATATATAAAAAAAACTATAAACACCGAATCATTAATTTATCACACAATAGTATCGTACCCTCAAGAAAATAAGCTTTTAGTTTACTGTGCTTATCTGAACACGAATTAACTTTTGTTTTTTGGTGTAATCTTGTGTTTAATTCTAAACATGTTTCTTAGTCTTAAAAAATTCTTTAGGTATACGATGATTCCGTAAAGCTGATGAAAACAACTACTTATTTTCGTCAGGCACATTCGTGTAAAAACACTGAAAGAAATACCAGTTGTTAAAATTCCTGATGTTTGTTTAATGCTTGCATTGTTTTGATTCGATTTTCTTTAAACAAAATAGAAGGCAGTTTTCTTCAAATCACTTATTTCATCGGCTCAATTTTGTTCTTGTTTAATGCGGTGAATAAATGTTGCTGCGGTTGTTTTTCTAAGAAGAATATAATATATAGAAATTTTATTTTTTTTTTATTTTAGTAATTTTACTGAAATTGTTAATATGATATTTTGTGGATTGAATATTCTTTTATAGAAATGAATAAATATATTTTTAGATGCATACATTTATATTATTGTTTAGCAAAAAAATTACATTTTTCGGAAATTTAAATTTAATTTGTTAACATAATATGTGTGATACTGAAGTCAGGAACTTTTTTAAAATAAATATTTAGAAAACTAATGAAGTTAGAAAGATGCCGAATTGCACAGATATTTTTAAAATAAAGTGGTATTTTCTAGGATAACAAAAATTAGTACTAAAATCGATTTTGTTTTGTTGAAGATTTATATTCGATGGTATAAAAAGAGCAGCTGTGACTAAAAATGTAGTGAGAAGTAATGGCTTCAGTTCTGTGTTCGTTAGATGTAGAACATTTTGCAATTTTTGATCCCGTGTAGCAACTTCTATATTAAGAGAGCCTGTTGATATTTCCTTAGTGTATAACAACGCATAAGCGTTGGATGTGGAACACTGTGAAAAAGTTTAAGAAAATATCAAAAGTGCATTGCGTCAAACGAGTGTTATGACAAATAGTGAAACGTATTACATGATAACATGTATTTGAGATACTTACAGAAATGTATTATGGCGTTGTGAACGTTTGTGGTGCTCATCTGAGAACTGTGTCGCTGAGAGAAGAAAGACCTAATAAACATATGAAAACAGTAATACTATATTACGTACACGGCATTGAACTTATTAAATAGGTAAAATTTGTATCACATATATATATTTTTTTCATAACTGTATAAAAATATCTTTGTCTTTACACCAACATCTCAAATTTACCTCAATGCGAAAAATAAATTTTATATCAGATTCTAATGTTTATTGTTATTTTTAATGGCGCTAACATTAGGCATTAATTCTGATAGCGTTTATATATATTCTAATTGATATTAGTACTCGTTAAAATAGGTGGAATATTTTTAAACGAGAAGATCTATCTATGAAGACATAACCAGACAACATCCCTAGCAGAAGCGAGGACGCACTGTAAAAAAAATGGTAACGTTCTGCGTATATTCCAGGAACGTTTTACCTCTTTATGCGTTTTTGTAATACTTAAACAATTCACTGGTGAATTCCATTTTTTAGAAACATGAATCACAGAAATTCTACCATTAAATAAGTCGAAATTTGCTACCAATGGTCACATTTGGACCTCTATGATATGAATAAGCCACCCCTGACATGAACAAAGCGCCTATCTGTGATATTGCACATTAAAATAAAATCCGTGAACGATCATTGAAATTAATAGACAGCGAAGTTGCTCAATATTTCCTAAAGATCATTCTTGAAAATAAACAGGATTTTTACTGAATAATTCTGAAACACTCCATAGAAATATCAGTAATATTGCTATGAAACATCTTTTAGCACGTATTGTCAGAGTTCTTTCTTTTCAGTTCAGTTTATTCGGAATTCGTATAGACATTTTTGAATTTTTCACGATTTTTTAAAGACATATTTCGCCGAAAATGAAAAGTTTCTTATTTATCAACCACTATCTATTAGATATCATATATATGCAAATTTATATATCATACACCTGTATAAAACCAACTATCGGGAATCGATTAAATTAATTAAAAATATATATTAAAAAGTTTTTTTTTATTTAATCCTTAAAAATGTAAGATCCTGATTTTTTTTTTCTCTGAAGCGCAGAGAAGAAAGAAATGAAAACGTTCCAGCGTGAGTTTACTAATCAGCCCACTTATTGTCTAAATTCACTCTTATTACGACGCAGGTAATCTCGATCCGGAGATTTTTGTCTTCGGCGCATGATACAGATATATTTAAAGTAACTTCTGAAAATGGTACGGTTATGTGGAATTCAGAGGGTAGTCATTCCCCTATGAAGAATCAGAATGTCGATTTAGGATCTTAAGATTATACATGGATCCCTCCTCCGGGGGAAAATGTCTGAACTCATCACTGGTTTTTGGTATTAGATTATTATTATCCTGAGATAGGGAAACTCCAGCCAGGCCAGTTAGTTCTTAATAAACGTTTCTAGATTTTTTAACAATGCAGCGCAAACCATCGCTAGCAATAGCAATTTTCGAATGTAAAATTTTCAATGCGAAATACGAAAAATCCACTGATCGGGGAGAGATTTTCTTTTGCTCAAGGTATATATATATATATCACTGTACCAGGTAGGCCAATTTACAAAAATTCAGGAAAACGTTTATTTGAAAAGTGTTTTTATTCTAAACTGGTTGAATGGAATTTGTTTAGTAAGTAAAAAGAGAGCAAAATGATCACATCATAAACATATCCGAAAGGTGTTCAACATTTTAATTTTAAGAAGAGGTGAATTGTGTGTGTACGTAGGGTTGGCAAATCCACTGTCAGAGGGAAACATTCATCTCTATTTCCTAACTCTATTCTTTGAATTTTTATATTACATAGATTCTGCATGTAATGTTCGGAAATAGAAAATAAATACAGAAAATGTTTTCATTTTTATAACATGCTTAAAAAGTACAAACATTTCGCTTATATCCGCAAAACATTATCATTTGACTTACAGTCTAAATGTTGAACTGATTGTGATATATTTTCTGTTCATTTACATACTAGTGAAAAGTTCCACCCATTCCCACATTTTTTCATTAAAAGTAGTATTGAATTATACATTACTCCTGCATTGTTTAACTTATGCTTTCTTGGTCCTGGACATTGGTCTCGAGGGAAGCTCAACAGTGGTCTGCCATTGCGCACCGAAACGTCCCGTTGCTAGGAGAAAGTTTGCCCTGTCGTGTAAAAGAATCTGGAAAGAATAAGAGAAAATTTACTGAATAATTCTGGATAATAATCCCGTTACATTATGGTCTATGTCGAAAAATCTTTTGAGAGGTATTTTAATGATGTCGCACTTTTCGAAACATAATACAATTGATTTAAGTCTCTAATATGCCCTGTTTTCTGTAGACTAGTAAAATCATTTATTATTCATTTATAGAGTCTCGCAAAAGAATTTTGTTACATAGTGGTCTACGGGGAGAATTGTTTTGCAGAATATCTTACTGGTGTTACATTATTACCAATATAATGAAATTTATATGCACTATTGAGGTGCAGTACAAGATTCTTACTGTTGAATAATATGTGAATAATAGTTATATTTCATTTACAGCGATAAACAAAGACTTCAAATTTCAGTAATGTCTATAAGCGATAAAGTCTGGAGGTGATATGCGTATTTAAATTAAGTAAAGTTTTACAAACTACGCGCCTATATAAATTCTACACATCATACACATGACTACACAAAGTAATTCGTAAGCCTTACTATATATGAGCGTAAATCGTTTAAAGATTTCTTTTTAATGGAGTAATGTAGTTTCCAGTGAAATATTTAGATATGTTTGAAGAATATTAATAAATCCAGAAAGAGATTATGCAAAGAACTAGAGGAATTCTCATCCAGGTATGATAATTACTGAAATTACATTTTCAGTTGTGTTGTGCGTTATTTTTTTGTGAATTAAATTTTGTTTAATATGAGGCGTCTATACAAATATGTAGATAATATACAGAGATGTACAAAATCATTCAAATGCATTTTCTTCTATATGTGCATATTGCCGAATTTGGGAATTTGACTCTGTTGTGAATTTTATAACTAAGCTAAATTTTAGCACGTGATGTAGTGTATATACAGATCTTTCCGATCATGCACATGGATACGCAAATGAGTTCAGGTACCTTTCCGACTATAGACGGTCATTGTTAAAATCTAGTTTTAGAATGTGTTACGTGTTTTCTACTTAGATATTTTTTTCACCTCTTTTTTAATGGAGAAGTTTTTTACAGTATACTGAGAATGTTGGAAAGTCTTTCATAATCTAACGCTTGACGAATGAATTTTCTTTCTTGTTTATTAAATTACGGTCGTTTGAAATTTCTGTTGACGAATTCTTTAAGTCTTTTCCTTTATAAGAAGAAGCATTTAGAACAAATTCCCAAAACGTGTTTTCCCGAAGCCGTATTATCGAAAACACCATAGAAAAATATGCTTTTTTGAAATAATATACATTCATAAGTAATCTTAAGATTTTGAATGTTAACCTAGAAAGAAAAATAGAAACTTTTATCACAAAGCTTTCACATTCATTTTGATTGCAAAACAGGAATAGTTAGAGCAGGTAACAATTGAGTTCAAATAATAAATTCCTTCGTATGATACAAACAACAATATATTTTTTACATTCATTTTATATATCAGTTCCATTTCCAAAAAGACAAAATTTATAGTTAAGAATTTGCATTGTAATAAGATAATCATTCAATGTATATTTCACAATTATTATCTTATGAAAAAGTACGTCTGGCATTTATTCGATTTAAATAAATTGTACTATGCAGTAATTTCCATTTAGTAAGAGTTGATTCTTTTAAAAACATAGGTGACGAAAGATTCAGTTAAAGTATTTGCAATATTTTAGATGTTTTTATATAGAAAATGAATTCAGATACAAAAAGTTAGCATACATTTAAATAAAACGTAAAGTAAAATAAATGAGCAAATTTTAAGATTTAACTTATTTCCAAGATATTCAATACTACATAGAATGGATTTTAAAATGTTTATTTAATCAATTTATTATTAATTTGTTATAAACTTTTAAAATATAATTGTATAAAGTAAAACATTTTCTTATTTTAGTAGATTATTTTACATTAAAATAAATCAGGCTTCTGTATTTTAAAATTTAACTTTATGTATAGATTTTACATAATTCTTGGAGAATGTGACGGATTTTAGGCTGAAACGAACGTCAATTGTGTATCAACATCCGAGGATGTTTTAAATCTTTCGGCACGAGCGTAGTGTTTCACCCCTTAAAGAGCGTTGAAAATAATTCGACTTAACTTTAATTCCCAAATGCCACAATGGCACCAAAATTTAACAATAAAATTTTGCTTTTATGAAGTACTTGAAGAACAAAAAATATTTATTTTTAAATAAATTTAATCGTAAATCCTGTTGTCATTCAATCCTTTGAACACTTTAGCAACAGGCATACTTTGCCCCTAAAAGGGTTATAGTTGCGTATGGTGCTTAATTTTTAATGAAACTATTTCCGAATAATAAAATATGCCTTACGTAATTGAAGAAATTCTCTGATAAAATAAAGTTAAATTGTTTTTGGAATTAAATCTACATAAATAAAATATCAATACTGGACGCTCGTGTGAAGGGGGATAATACCTATTCAAATTTTGAACTGGTAGTTAAATTCCGTGATGTTAATTCAAAACTGATTAATTACGAGTATGCTACAGAGGGTTTAATACATATTTATTACACAAGTATGCTACATGTGTTTTGCTGAAACAGCCGAACATAATCAAAATCAAGTTTACTTTAAATTAAACTTCCTGTTCGCATTTTTATAACAAATAATTATTTATTGCCAAGCCAATTTTTTTATGTTGCACTATTTTCAAACTTTTTAAGTTTTTACTGAATTTCCGAAATATTAATTAAACGTGTATCGAATTACTTAACCTATGCCTCAAACGGAGTTATAGGTGGATGATACAACAGTTTACAGAATTTCATGTTTCTGCGGCAGCCTGATATCTACACTAATAAATTAAAGTTTCGCTCTGTGTGTCTGTGTGTATATGTGTGTGTCTGTTGGCGATAGCTAGGAAAATCTAGCCCACCAAGAAGTCTGAAAATTTAGGTGTGGATAGGCCAAGGTCTGACCATGTGCACCTAAGTCTCAGAACCTATACTAATGAAATAAAGTTTCGCTCTGTGTGTCTGTGTGTGTGTGTGTGTGTGTGTGTGTGTGTGTGTGTCTGTTGGCGATGGCTAGGAAATTTTAGCCCACCTAGAAGTCTGAAAATTTAGGTGTGGATAGTGCAAGGTACTGACCATGCGCATCTGAGTCTCAGAATTTTAATATTTTGATAATTACTCAAGATATTAATTAGAATATCATTAAACAACGCATCGAAAATGCCATCTTTTAAATCAAAATGGCTAAAGAAAAGAATAGCGCTGTTGTGATTTGGAAGAAGAAATGAACGAATTCGAAGTTATTTTACTAATTAGAGAATTTTAAGAAAACTAATTAAGATATCAATTTGAAAATTTCTGAGCATATATAAAAAAAATTCTGCATCCAACTATGTGATTTTTTGAGAAAATCGACCGGTAGTTTGTTTTAATTTATGCAAAAAACGGCCAAAAATCTGCCTGCGCCAGTGAAAAAAATCCCAGAAAGTTTCCCAGACAGGAATTTGTTTTCATTAAAAACTGAACAACAAAGAGATCTGTTTCTCTGGCCGATCCCTCGATTTAGTTTGTGAAAATGAAAGGAAATAATTGCCAATTTTTACTAATGAACAAAAATGTAGATAACTAATTAAGATATAGATCTGAAATTGAGGCTGGTGATTGTTGTCATCTGCCGGCTATTTTAGCATAGCCTCTTTGTTATGTTCTAATTATCAGAAAAATTTAAGTATTTTTTAATGATCGCGTTAATGTAGGTGAAGGTGGTTTTCTTGAAAAAAATATTCGTATATGTGCGGGTATGGAGAGGGAGGGGGGTTAACGCCTTGTCTGAGATTGTTATTATCTCGGGCTCGGGCGAGTAGCTATCAAATATATAAATTTAATTTCATCTTAAAGCAAGCTTTATATATAACCTTTAATATTATATAACTATTATACTTTTCAAGTCATGTTATTTTCTGTTGTATCTTTTCCTTGAATATTTTCTGTACCTAGAAAAAAAAATTATTTATTTTCTTTACCAAAATGGAAATATCTGATTTAATGAAAATATAATACATCTGGTAGAGACTCAGCTGGTTACTACACAAATAACTTATAATTATTATAATTACTGAAATTCTAATACAGTGCACTTTCACTTAAAAAAAATTGTGATCGGCGAGAAAAAAATTATTTAAATGGACAAGTGTAAGAATATATTTTTTAAATAAGTATAAGATAAGAAATTATTAAGAATATTTTCATGCAATATTTGAATATAACAACTCACGAACTTTATTTTTTTAAAATAAACATTTATCAGAATGCAATATTAAATAATTTAGACTATGATTATTAAAAGCAAGCTTTTTCTACATTTTCGAATGAATTTCTTGTGAATCAAAGAGGTTCTTCCAAACACAACAAATGAAATCTTTCTATTAATATGATGTGATTAAGCAAGTTAATTTTCGAATTATTTGTAAAAAAATGTAAAACTTCCATGATACATTACTAATTTATTTTGTCGTATTATTAATGTGTTTGTATACGAAATTATTTTTTTTTAATATTCAAAAGGAAGATTATACAAATAGTAATTTATTATAGAAGATAAATATTTAATAGAAAGAATTGTACATTATTTTTAAATCCTAAGAAAACATATCAGTATAAGAAATAATAATGTTACGGTCCGTTTTAATTTGTGTGTTAAAACTATAATTTTTTAAATTGTAATTTATCTCTTTTATAAATACTAATTCATTTACATTCCGTAAATACTGAAATATCATCACAGGAAAAATGCATAATGCCTTTGAAATTTAAGAAAAATATTTATTCGAAGTACATTTTATTAAATTTTTCTTAACAATTATGCAAACAAATGATTGCGTATCCTAATAATTTGATTTAAATCTAACTAAGTATCAAATATATGACTGCAACATAAGTGTTTTTTCGTTATAGTGCAAACAAAATTAAAGTTGTCAGAAATCGGTGCACGGTTACAAATCCGTAAGGAGCTGCTCAGACATTTGATCGTTTTTATAGAAAACAGTTACATAATCATAATTTTAATCAATCCTGACCATAATATGGTCAATAATAGTATCATAATACATTCCTAATATGGTCAAGTGACCTTTATTTACAAAAACAGTTGAACGACTGGACAGTTTGGTGTAGACTTTCAAGAGGTAATCTTTATGTCATTTTTTCCGGTCTTACTCGTTAGAGGCAGAAGAAAATACAACAGCTCGACTGTTTTTATAGATAACGTTTACTTAATTGAAATTTCGATCCACCCTGTCCGTAATATGTTCAATATTATGGTCATAATACCTTCAAAATATGGTCATAATACCTTCAAAATATAGTCAAAATATCTTCAAAATATGGTCAAGTAACCGCCTTTTACAAAAACGGTTGAACGACTGTACAGTTTGGTGCAGACTTTCAAGAGGTAATCTTTATGTCATTTTTTTCTGTTTTACTCATTAGAAGCAGAAGAAAATTCAGCAGTTCGACCGTTTTTATAGATAACGGTTACTTAGTCGAAATTTCGATCAAACCTGCCCGTAATATGTTCAATAATATGGTCATAATACCTTCAAAATATGGTCCAAATAGCTTCAAAGTATGGTCAAGTAACCGCTATTTCCAAAAACGGTTGAACGACTGGACATTTTGGTCTAGACTTTCAAGAGGTAATCTTTATGTCATTTTTTTTCTGTTTTACTCGTTAGAGGCGGAAGAAAATTCAGCAGTCCGACCGTTTTTATAGATAACGGTTACTTAGTCGAAATTTCGATCAATCCTGCCCGTAATATGTTGAATAATATGGTCATAATACCTTCAAAATATGGTCAAAATAGCTTCAAAATACGGTCAAGTAACCGCTATTTACAAAAACGGTTGAACGACTGGACAGTTTGCTGCAGATTTTTAACAGTGTAATCTTTGGTCGTAGTATAAGAGATTTTTTATTGTTTTAGTTATTACAGCCAGAAGGAAAAATTTCTCAATATAACTCATAGAAGGTCCTAGAAACAATAACAAAGTTAAATTTCGTAACTTTAAAAAAATCTATTTTGACGTAAATTAACTTCCATACACTGTTTAAAATCTACAGCAAGCTGTCCAGTCATTCGACCATTTTTAAAGACAGCGATTACTTGAACATATTATGAAGCATAGCTGACACTATGACTAACAATACTTTGGTCAAAATAAAGTTTTAAATTACGGTTATGTAACCATTTTCTATATTAACGGATGAATGATTTGACAGTTTGCTGAAAATTTTTAACAGTGTATGATGAAGAACAACATTTTAAACTGTTATTGCAGCCAGAATTATACCACTAAATTAATGGTATAGGAATTACATAAATGGCAGAAATAAGAGGAGTTACTCTGTATACTGAAACACTTGTGTCATTATATAGAAAATATATGGATAGGATTTTCAATTTTAAATGTATAAAAACAGGAAAAAACATGTTATAACATGTTTTACAAATTTTAATATAACATTTAAAGCGTGTATCCGCATTCAAACGATATTTAAATTGTGGTTAAAAATTTTATCATTTTACATAATTTAAATTCAAATTCCCTTCAACAAAATTATGCAAATTTTGTAGTAAAATTGTAACAACAAAATTCATAGAAATAATCCTTTTAAACTACACAGAAGGTTGTTGTTTTATAAAAGAATCATTTTTACCAAAATATATATTTTTTCAGAACGCCAGGAAATTAATTATTTGTTCATCACTAACATACTTCTTTATATTTTAGTTCTAATCATCTATAAATTGTTTGTTCTCGAAACAATGTTTAGAAAGAAAGTACTTTGTGAAGATTAATACCTAACCGACAAAATTAATTTGAAATATTATGTTTCTTACAAAAATTTCATCAATCACTCAAAAGAAATATTTTTCTACTTAAAAAAATCATATAACATTAAAAAACTGCAATATAAATTTTTTTAGTTGAAAAAACAATTCCTTCTTAATATAATTAATAATTTAAAAAAAAAACCTTTGATTTTAATACAATTTAATTTCAATACATTTTCAAACGGTTACACAAAATTATTTCACCGTACTGGTATTGCCGTTACATAATGAATGGTAAATTAAACTAGTATCCAAAATAAAGGCAACTTAATAATAAAGACACTACATTTTCTTTTAGAGATACCATAAAAGTAGCTATCGCTAGACTAGAAGACTATCAAGCTATACTGATTGTTCAAATAATTATATTTTATCAAAATTTATACCTAATAATCAGAAAAAAGCAGTAAAACTAGATTTTTTGTGAAGTACAGCGTGATTTTTTTTTTTAAGTTGTGAAAGTAAAACCCTATGACAAAAGAACCACTGATCCAAATGACCTGAAATTTCACTAGTATGCTCCCAAAGCAATGTGTATTATTTAGACGTGGTTAAAAAAAATTGAAATCTCACCGACAGATGGTGTAAAGCCTCTATATGCAGTAAAGTCAGAAGACGAGCTTGCGTACGACACACGCACGTCGCACAGCGGATAATTTTCGCTCTGTTGTGGAGCATGCGGTTTTTCGTTTCCAACTCGTAACTGAAAACTGTGGGCAGCACATTGAAAATCTTATGCGTTAGCTGCGCAGTTCTGTACGAGCGTTTTACTCCATATTTTTTTTTCGTTCTGTTTCTGTGAAGGTGTTCGCAGTTCCTTTTCCCAATTACTCCATTCTGCATTTTTTTATATGCGTAATAAAGTTTTTTTTCTCAAAGTACCGTCCCTTGTTTTCCTCCCACTGACGATATTCTTTGTTTCTGTTAACTTACAGGGCCATCTGTGGGCGATATTTTAAGTTTTTTCTTTAAATCACGCCTAAAAAAAGTCCCATTTCTTTGGGAGAATACTGCTGAAATTTCAGGTCTTTTGGATCAGTGGTTCTTCTGTTAAAGGATTTTACTTTCATAAGTTTAAAAAAATCACCCTATATATTTTTTTTTTGCTTAAATATAATTAATGCACGTAAATGTTTCGTTTGACAAACGGATTTTTTTTTTTTTTGCTAATAAGTCAGTTATGCCTAGGAGAGTATTTCAACTATTGATTTTATTTATGGATTTATTATAGGTGGACATTTATTAGTGTGTTTTATAATTACTATCAAATTGCTATAATTTTATGTATATTTTCAATTATTGATCAAGTGAAGAATAATAAAAAAAATTAAAGTCTTAAAAAGTTTATTAGTTACCCTGTATGCTCTGTTGTGGAGCATGCGGTTTTATGTTTCCAACTCGTAGCAAAAAACTGTGGACAGCACATTGAAAATCTTATGCGTTAGCTGCGCAGTTCTGTATGAGCGTTTACTACATATTTTTATTTCGTTCTGTTTCTGCGATGGTGTTTGCAGTTCCTTTTCCCAATTACTGCATTCTGTATTTTTTTATATGCGTAATACAGTTTTTTTTACCTCAATGTACCTTCCATTGTTTTCCTCCCACTGACGATATTTCTTTGTCTCTGTTAACTTACAGGGCCATCTGTGGTTGCGTTTTTTTTTTTTTTTTTTTTTTTTTTTTTTTGAAATAATGCCTAAAAAATTCCCATTTCTTTGGGAGAATACTGCTGAAATTTCAGGTTATTTGGATCAGTGGTTCTTTTGTTAAAGGGTTTTACTTTCATAAGTTTAAAAAATCACCCTATATTTTTTTGCTTAAGTATAATTAATGTACGTAAATGTATGGTTTGACAGACGGGTTTCATTTTTTTCCCTAATAAGTCAGTTATGCCTAAGGGAGGATTTCAACTATTGATTTTATTTATGGATAGAGATAGGTGGACTTTTATTAGTGTGTTTTATAATTACTATCAAGTTGGTATGATTTTATGTATATTTTCAATTATTGATTAAGTGAAGAATAATAAAAATAATTTAAAGTCATAAAAAGTTGATTATTTACCCAAAAAGTTGTGTATAATATACTATTAAGTGTAGACGTCTCAAACTCAAAGACAAATTTGAAGAAAATTTAGCCAAAATATGTCAAGTATCGCATAAAACAAGATTGGTAATGACAGCAAAAGGTGCACGAGAACAACTGGCGGTAGAAATGTTAGGAACCTGTGTGTATGCGATAGAAAAAAATTATCGCAATGTAAAATGATGCACTCTAATCTATCTATATTAATAAAAGAAAGTTTCGCTCTGTGTGTGTGTCTGTCCGTGTGTGTGTCTGTCTGTGTGTGTGTCTGTTGGCGATGGCTAGCAAAATCCAACTCACCTAGAAGTCTGGAAATTTAGGTGTGGATAGTCCAATGTCTGGCCATGTGCACCTGAGCTTCAGAATTTTAATATTTTGATAATTAGCCTAGATATTAATTAGATTCTCATTAACCATCGCCTCTAAAATGTCATCTTTTAAATCAAAATGGCGAAAGAAACGAACTGCCGCATTGAATTTGCTAGCGGAAATGAAAGAATTCAAAATTATTTTACTAATTAGCGAATTTTAAGAAAACTAATTGAGATATCAATTTGAAAATTTCTGAGCATATGTAAAAAAAAATATTCTGTATCTGACTATGTGATTTTTTAAAAACTCGGTTGGTAATTTTTTTTTATTTATGCAAAAAACTGCCAAAAATCTGCCGGCGACAGTGAAAACTATCCGAGAAAGTTTCAGACAGGGATCTGCTTTCATTAAAAACTGAACTACAAAGAGATCTGTTTCTCGGGCCAATCCCTCCATTTAGTTTGTGAAAATGAAAGGAAATAATGGCCAATTTTTACTAACGGACAAAAATTTAGGTAACTAATTAAGATATAGATTTGAAATTGAGGTCGGGAAGGGTGTCATCTGTATTTTAGCGTAGCGTCTTCGTTATGTTCTAATTATCAGAAAAATGTGCCTCTTTTTTTAATGATCGCGTTAATGTAGGTGACGGTGGTTCTCTTGAACAAATTATTCGTTATATTTGCGGGTATGGGGAGGGAGGGGGTTAACGCCTTTCTCTGAGATTGTAATTATCTCGGGCCAGGGCAACGCCGGGCGGGTTAGCTAGTATACTAATAAAATAATGTTTCGCACTGTGTGTGTGTCTGTTGGCGATGGCTAGCAAAATCTAGCCCATCTAGAATGCTTGAAATTTAGATTTAGGTTGTCCAAACCCTCTCTTGGTGTACCTGAACGTCAGAATTTTAATATTTTAATTACTTCCTGAAATATTCATATCCACAAAAAACTCTCATTAAAAATACGCTTTTTTTCTTTGGTTGTTTGGTTGTGTAGAATATCTCCTCAGAACACATTAAATAAATCTGAGTAACAATGCATAGATAAGGACTTACAACAAAATAGTGCCAACATGGATTGAAGTTACCTGCATACAGCCAAGCTAATGTAGCGCCATCTACTCATAGCAAATTACACAAACGCTGCCTGTTTAAGACATTTCCAGGCACGTTTTTCTTCATTATAATTATCTGGGTTTAATGTTTTTATAAAACAGGACTTATATTATTATGATAGAGACTATTAATACAGAAAACTTTATTTAACAGATTATTTGTTATAGATTTGCGGGAATGGCGAGGGGTAAGGGTCTAATTACATTTAACAATTTTAACATTTTTAGCTTCATCCGTAGCATTTAATGTTGTGTTATATACAGAATACCGCTTTTTTAATTCTCTGTTTCTCAGTAATAGCTCAGTAATAATGTTCGGAACTTCTCCATTTAGTTCCATTTTTACTAAATTATCGTAAAAATGAGCATTCATTGCTTCAAGGTGTATTTCTAAAAAGCAATTACCAGTATTTCCGAATAATAACCTAAGACAAATTTCAAATTAAGTTCCTAGCTTAATTAAATGAATCAATTTTTAAAGATGTTTCGTGATCCTCCTAATTAGTTATTTGCTGAAGGTCACTTGAACATACGCCCCCCCCCCTTCCGGGGTCCTCCTTCAAAGTTTTCTCTAACTATTCCCCGTTTCCATATCTCAGCAACTATCTTTCCGATTTCAACGCAAGTGATTCCAAACATTATAATTAACTTAATAGTTACCCTTTATAATATTAAACTAAATTTATGACTAGCGGTTACCACTATTTCTGAATAATAGTTTAAGCCAAATTTCTAATAATGTCCTAGCTTAACCAAATGAACGAATTTTTAGAGATGCATAGTAGTTGTCCTAATTAGTTATTTGTTGAATGGCACTTGAACTTCCCCTACCCCCCCCCCCCCGACACCTCTTTCAAGTATTTTTACTTAACTATGCCCCGTTTCCATATCTCAGCAACTATCCTTCCGATTTGAACGCAAGTGATTCCAAACATTATAATTAATTTAATAGACACCCTTTATAACATTAAACTAAATTTATGAGTAGAGGCTGCCACTATTTCCGAATAATAGTTTAAGCCAAATTTGTAATTAAGCTTCTAGCTTAACCAAACGAACGAATTTTTAAATATGCATAGTGGTCCTCCTAATTAGTCATTTGCTGAAGGAAACTTGAACATCCCCTCCCCCCGGCCTCTCCTTCAAAATTTTTCTCTAACTATGCCCCGTTTCCGTATCTCCGCAACTATATTTCTGATTTCAACGCAACTGATTCCAAACATTATAATTAACTTAATAGTCACCTTCTATAACATTAAAGTAAATTTATGAGTAGCGGTTACCACTATTTCCGAATTATAGTTTAAGGCAAATTTGTAATTAAGTTCCTAGCTTAAGCAAACGAACGAATTTTTAAAGGTGCATCGTAGTCCTCCTAATTAGTCATTTCCTGAATGACACTTGAACATCTCCTTCACCCGACACCTCACTCATGCTTATTTTCTCTAACTGTGCCTTATTTCAATAACTCCAATTATAATGTTCCCATCTTCTCGAAACCAGCTCGATTTTGTCGCACGCTTACTATACAGTACCGTAGGCAAAGTTAACCTGTCTCAGAGGTTCTTTCCGAAAGAGGTTGCTCTCATGGCGGTGGAAAGGGGAAATAAAATATTTTCCGGAGTGTGCGAGCGTGCCCGGTATACGGTGTGGAAGCCATCGGAGACCTCGGCCAGAGTATCGTTTTTAAAAAGATTTGAGTTTATTACACGGGCTCAGGCAACGCTGGGCGGGTCAGCTAGTGTGAAATAAAAACTATGTATAGAAATGTGCTGCAGTACTGTTGTCAGAATGCTACAATTCGACGAAAAAGATTTTTGTCAATCAAACAACTGAAAAGATTTAACTGGGCTGTACATATTAATTAGATAGAAATATAGTAGTATAATGTTAATTTGGGTAATGAAACAAAATTATCTATGTTGGATAATGATATCATAAAATATGCAAACGGAGGGATTGAAACCGATTTGTATTCTGATTGCGTTGAAATTTCCATGAAACATCCAATTTGTGTTATGATCTCGTATTCAATTGTACCGAGAATGAATTGTAATGAGAACTGTGAGGTGTGATGAAGGTGAGGTGTGATGAGGTGTGAACTGTGAGATGTTAATCCTAATAATATTATAAATCTGATTGTGTGCAAATGTTAGGCTGAAGCCAGCGTCAAAATGAAACATTTATTTATCCTGTATCTTTGCATATAAGTTGATTATAACCCTCAAATGAATATAGGCTGGTTTTTGTTTATTTTATTTCAATAGTTTTCTTAAAAATTAAAAATTTCAGTATTTTCATACAGAATAAATGGACATTTTTTCGTATATTTTAAAATGGTTGGTTGGTTTGGTTGGTTTGGCCCAAAGGGGCCGGTTTTGCAGCTTTTTTTAAAATGTCAATTTCAATTTATTTTATTGTTGCTAATACTTTATGGTTGCCAATGTAAAATAAAACCGCTGAGTAATAATTTTTAATCAACAATTTATTTTCAAGTGAAAATTTTCCACGTGAAAAATGAAAAGGAAATGAATTATTTAAGAATTAAATAGAATATGAAATGATGTCATATTAGAAATAAAACGTGCGTTTTCAAATATTTGATAATAATACAAAGTGCATAAATACGAGTAAGTATGGAAAGCAAGCGAATATGATGTCATATTTAGAAAAATAAAACAAATTTGTTTTGAAGTTGAAATAAAATTATCTTGGGTTATCAAATTATTTGTGACTAATTTCTCTTTTTTTTTCTTTTTCTTTTTCACATGAAAGGAATTAGTTTAAATGTACGTAATATATGTATTTTAAATGTATGTGCTGTAAATTAAAGTTCTGTGTTTTAAATGAAATGGGTGAAAGATTTATATTTTTAATGAATTCAATATGAATGATGGGATAGGTTTTCGATTTATCGTCTGCACACGGCTAACATAAAGATACCATATTTTTAATTTAAATTTTAAAAAGTAAAATATATATATATATATATATATTAGATGGCAAATGTCAATGATATGCATCGCAAAATTATCTGTATCGAAAATCAGAAAATCTTAATAAAAATAACTATATTTTTTAAAAGAAAGTTGCTTTTCTGATAAAAGCTAAAGATTTAATAAGATTGTGTCGGAGTAACAGCATTTTTCCTCTATCATTTTCCCACAATCGAAACAAATTTTTAAATCGTCGTTTCGAACCGGAATTTAATTTTACATTTCTTTTAGTTTTAAAATAGGAAAAACTTTGTTGTCTTTTTTAAATATAGCTTTTTTAAAGTTGTTTCGTAATAGATTTTTGTAATGTCTTGTAGGATAAGAAAAAATGCATAGATTTTAAAGCAATGTTTAAGTAAAATTACAATATTTTTTAAACTTAAAAAACAACAATGTTATCGAAAAAAAAATCGATTTTACCAACAAATTCGCGTAATGCAAAAGCAAAGAAGAAATCAAAAAGTAATGAATCTTTTCTTCCAGCCGAATTGTGTAAACTTGAACAAGCCGATCGTGCCAATTCATAACATTATAAACGTGAAAGCGCGTTCTATATAGTAGATTTTTTTTTTAAATATAGGTAGAACATTTCCGAGAATAGGAAGATTAGGGGTCTGTAATTAGGTCCATAGTCAATTTGCTTTTTTCTTTTTTTTTTTTTATCAAGTGAAATTTGGCGCAAAATTAAATACATTGTTGTAACCAGATTTGTTTTTTGCGTGGTAAACACTTAATGGTATTTTAGATGATCATTTCCCCGCTCACCTTTGATGCCAACTATGACTGTAAAACATATTCAAAAATATTAGCCGATAATTTTCTAATTTTCTTATTGCTTCATGATGTAAATAGACTTCCTGGTTCATACTTTAAACTTGAATTGGTCATGCCATTGTCGTTCAATTTTTATTCCTAATCCTAACCCTAATCGTATCCTATCCTAATCCTGATAATAACTTTAAAGAATATTCTTTGACACGAATATGTAAATTAAATCAATATCCATAAATGGAATGAAGGGAAAATAGAATAAATAGAAATGGTAAAATAAAATAACAAGAAAGTACATTTATTCGACACCTAACCCTAGAGAAAGCGTAAAAAATTTCAAGCGCATGGAAATAAATCAAAATAATCCTATATATACTAACAAAAGTATGTAAATTTAGATCATCAGATTTGTGTCGTCGGTATTTATTTGCTTATAGTGTTCTTCACGCGATAGAGAAAATATCGAGGTTAAATTGGGCTGAATTTAAAGTACTTTCTAGCAACCTTTATTTACATTTTATAATCGCATCAGATTGTTATATCTTTGTGAAATATCTATCAATGTATAAAATCCACAAGCAGTTTGTCCACTATTTACACCACTTAGCGTGAAGCACTTAATTTAATATATACATAAACAAGATAATGTAGTAAGAAATATATAACATATGTCTATGCAAATAAACAATATAATAATGCCCATTTAACAATGCACACATATACAAATTGTACACCAAATACCACCTAAAATGCACTGTTGTATAGAAGAATTCTGCCAGTGTTGTTTTTCGTTTTACGAAGAGGAATTCCTCGATTTTCACGATTTTACTGTGTCCTCTTTTTTTCATTAGTTGCAGTTTCATTTTCGCGATTGTATATATTATTTGGCATGAAATTTCACTTTTGTAAGACTGGGTTATGTCAAGGCCCCTATAGCAAAGAAATATCGTATGGTCTCCTATAAAATGTGATAAAGCTTTGGTTAATTATTTATGTTGTTTATTATCAAGTGAAATGTTTTACTAAATTAATGCATTTATTCTTTTTTTAATGTTACGTGAACGAAGTCACGGGCTAGTGAGAATATAAATGCTAAAAAGTTCATGAATGAGATACTTGAACCCAAAGTGAAGCCTTCCATACTTGATAGTTTCCAAGATAATGAAGTATTTCTATTTCTACAAAATTCAATTCCATGGCATTTTGCTGCTGTATTCAAAAAGTGATTTCAAGAAAATATTTCATCAAGAGTGAAATACTGACTATGGAGATATGAAAGTTACAGATAAAACTGTTAAGTGGAGAAACCGATTCACCGATTTGGAAGTACAGAATCAAGTTTGCTTTAAATTATTATGCTGACTCCGTAGAACTTGTCGAAGGAAAAATAGTTAAACCGGATCAGCCACCCGATAGAGTTAATGAAGCAACTTTGAAGAAGGGCAAAGACCTTGGGAAATATAAAAAAAGCAAACATTTGTGCCATGATGGTATTAAAAAATTCCATGACAGGAGAAAAAATGCATTTGGACTTTTATCCCTTTCGAAGTTATAAAATAAAGTACTTTTTTGGAGTTGAAAGTTACCCATTTAACTCTGTTACCAATCAAATATTTTCAGTATACTTGCATGTGATATTTTTGTTCAAATATCATACAAATTCTTCACTATTACTCCACTTAATACAAAGTATATAACTTTAACTAAGCCGAAGTAAGGGATTAGGAACCATATGTTTTAACAAATCAACGTCGTTTACAGTGAGACATGGAATGTTGGTGCACAGAAAAACTATGTTGTATCAGGAAAAACATCTGCATTATATTTCCATTTATTCAACAATGAGTAATATGCATTATATTTTATTTTAATGTGGTTTTATGTCTTTCAGATGTGGGCACCCATAGATAGGGGGCACTTTTTCTCCGTTACATACATCACCTTCTAGCAATTAAACAACCAGACTGTTGATCTTTCAGTTTGTAGATCTTTTAAAGCGTTCTACAATGCGATCGTGGATACATGGATGTACAAAACCATGTCAGATACGAAGTTCCACAATGTGTATATGAAACACATAAAACAGAACTGCCTCACTATCTATTAGGTATGGTGCACAGTGAGGCGAATATTAATATTATTTTAAATTGTTTTTCAGTTTAATATTTTCTGTTAGTGAACTTTGTAAGCAACATAGTCCCAATAAGCACATTTATATATGCAGTGGCCAACATTCCTTTAAGCGATTTTATCTAGCTCTTAATTAACCGTTTTTTAAATTTGTTTAACTGTGTACGAGCCTCTCCTACACTGTTAAAAATTTGCAGCAAACTCTCTAATCATTTGACCTTTTTTATAGAAAACGGTTGCATAAACGTAATTTAACTCTATTCTGATCATAATACGGTCATAAAAGAGTTAAATTACGATTATATAAACATTTTCTCTAAAAAGGTCAATTCACTTGACAATTTGCGGCAAATTTACAACAATGTATAAAACATACAAAACATCTCACATTTTGCCTGGTTCACTATGTCACGATAAATTATATTGTTTACCATAAGAATTGTTTATTGTGTATTATGCGTGTACATCATTTCTTGTATATCATATATGTAATGTATCATGTATTGAAGCATTCATAATATCGGAAAATATTATTTAATTTGCTAGTTCATGTACGACTGTTAAAGGAATTAATTTTACATATTTTTATATTTAAGTATTAAGAAGGATATATTTTGAGAAATGATATATTTTAATCATCCACATTTTACATTTAATATGTAATATACCTTTAATTTGATAATATTAGCTAAAATCATGATATTTGAAGTGTTCAGAAAATATAGTTATCATAATTCAAAATTAATTTAATAATTTCCCGCAAGTAAATTACACTTTTCAAATTATTAATAAAATTAATACACGTCTTTTGAGCTATCATTACAGCTTACCATTTGGTATTTTAAAAAATCATAATGAAAGATATAATTATATATATTTTTTATAATATATATTTTCTTGTTGAATTTATTTTAAAACATGCATTAATAGACATATTTTTTTCTGTTTAATAATGTTCGTATTAATTAAACTGTATCTCTTTAAATAACTAATTTAACATGGATACAGATTGCCGGTTTTTGTCTAAAAATCTAGTTTATTATATTACACGTTACACGAAATATACATGTAAAAGAAAAAAATATAAATTATTCCTGAGGAATATAATGTAAATAGCTCCCGTTACTAAATTGAACACTTTCCTTCTTACGGCGTGTAATATACCCCTGATGCGACCGCTGAAAATTTGATAAAAATACGTAAAAATAAAAACCCAGATAATCACAAAACTTCTCGCAGTTTGTTGAAAGCACCATGGGAAATTTTCAAAAAATTGATTTTCTGATCGTGATTTGTACATAGCTTGAAAAACGTCCGTCGGTTTAGATTTATGCACTGTATGTATGTAAAATATATGAAAGTTCTTTTTGTTTTTGTGTTATCACACAAATCAAGTTTTCTTAGAGAATATTTAAAACTTATTACTAATATAACTTCAGTTCATTAAGAAAAATACATTTTGCTAGTTTATAAGTGATAGTTAAACTAATTAATATTATCAGATTTATTGATTTAAATGTCAAATAATACAATAATTTTTAAAATATGCTGTAATTATAGCCAATTTCTATTTTATACGTTAATTCCAAACAAACCGATTACCCTAAATAAAATGATGTAATTAGATATTTGTTTCTGTATTCCTGATTGAATGTTTAATGCTATTCTCAAATCCAAAAGAGCTACTTTCTGACACTTTTTTTAATTATTTTTTGTTCTGAAAATAATGAAATTGGCAGGTCTTCTTAGTCAGAAACAGCGAAATTGAACAGCGTTTTCCCGTTTTTTGGTAAATACAGAATATTTTTTCTGGAAATATTGTAAAAGTTCTTACTTTGAATAACATTTCTTTATACATAATTTCTAGAGCGACAGCGCTAGAAAATAGAAAAACCGGGCTACACGGGCCAACTACTTCTTATAATTCAATAAGTAATTTATTTGACAAAAAATTAGAAAACGGATTTCGGTTCTAAATAGTCAGATCTCCCATATTTTATTATTTTACGTTTAAAAATGAATTAGAAAATGTGTTAGAAAGTTTTGCATTCAAACATAGAATTTGAGAGCCGCCGTAATTATTGGAGACATAATTAACAGAGGGAGAAAGTGTCTGTTATTTTTCTAAAAATCGTATTTATGTTGTACGTAAAAAAAAAAAAAAGCATAAAAAAAGATATATCGTATTCATGAAAAATATAATGTATATATATTTCGTTAATAAAACGAAAATTTTTTTCTTTACGGTGTGAAAGATAAATCTAATCCGTCTGGTGAGAGTTAGATAAAAATGGGAATTAAAAAAAAGTGCGTATAATCCCAAAACTTGTTGAAGTTTGTTTGAAGCAAGGGGAAATATTACTAAAATTGATTTCCCAAATCCGATTTACACTGGGCTTCAACACAGGGAGATGGTTCAGTTTTCATTATTACACGTATATGGAAGAATGAAAAAGGATGAAGGTATGAAGATATGAAAATTTTATTTGTTTCGGTGTTATGTCAAAAAGTTTATTTTTCTGAGAAATAGCTTTAAGTACTATTAAAATAAACTTAGTTTGTAATATATATTTTTTATTTCCTCTTTATAAGGACCAAAATTAAAAATTCTAACTTTTTATATAATATTCATATATTTCATGATTTATTTTGTTAACCATATATCAGTCTCTTTCTTATGAATAAACAGACTAACTAAAATAGCTTGAAACTATTTAAATTTATTATTATTTCTGAACTTGGAAGTTCATTTTATCCAGAAATAGTGGGCATGCACTGCAAAAATGCACATATTTCTTGATGTAGGAATATATAGTATACCCACAAACGAACTCATTCTGTGTTACGCAAGATTCCGAAAAGCGTTCTTTATCTTTAGAAACCTCAGAAACGAATATGTTTACTATATTTAAAGAAGCATTTATAAAAACAACGTTTATTTTGCTGCTTGATTTATGGATATGTTTTAGAGTATACTATACAATGTTAGAAATACAATAATAACTTTTATTGTGTATAACTATTCTTCTGAAACAGGAATATTGTTTTTTTCAGATGCAATCAATACTCAAGTGAACACGTTCACGGATAACAAACTTGTTTTCCTAACAAACATAATAAATTAACAGCATTAGTATTAACATTAAAACTAATTTTATTGTTTTGCTCCAGTGTTTACAAATTTAATTACGCAGCTGAAAATGTTTAAGTGAGAATTGATATCATTCATTTGAATCTCAAATTAGTATACGTTTAAACATCGACAAATTTCTAATAGAATTAAAATGATAAAGCAAGAAAAATATTTATCCTAATGAAAAGCAATATTAATGTATCATATTTCATTGATAGACAAGTTTATAGCCACCGTCAAAAATGACGGATTGTTGATCTGCGTTCCATTTTCATAAGACTTGATACAAACAAACAGCAAGAAGATTTTATTATAGAAAGGTATGTATTGTAGAAAAGTACATTTTAAAAAATGACAAATAATTTCTAGAAATACAAAAGAGGATTTTTTTTTTACTCAATAATAAATTTTTGAAATAGTTCAACGATTGGACAAAACATTTAAATTAAACATTAAATAATAATCCATTTACGAAAGTTTTTGTAAAAAAGCGTTATCAATGAGTTTCTAAAGAGCTTGACTCACCACATAGCTCATTTTTTGATTATATAAGCAAAATTAAATGGAAATGACTCGGTACTATTTATTCCTTATATTTTAATTACGTTCATAAGAAAAAATCATTTTATTCAGGATAGAAACAAAATTTCAAGAAGTGGATAGAAGATAGGATCTTAAAAATTTATATAACTAAGAAAAGAAATAACATTAATCTGAAACTTTTAAAAGTTCATCTTGAAATAAATTAATTCGTCCTTAATTTTTCTTTCCAGAAGTCCAGAAAGTTCCTTTGTTTCTCTTATCTACCAGTAGATGGCGCCAAAATATTTAAAAAGGAAGTGTAATATAATACTGGATCGATCATAGGAATTTAGTTCTATGGGGTTCGCATTTCCGACTCGGAATGATTACCCACAATATACTTTCCTACACTTGGATTTGTCTATAGATGACTGCTAAAATAAATTTTGAAGGTTTTAAACAAAATTAAAATATTTAAAAGCTTTGATATGTTTTTACAAATATTTCAAGAGCAGAATTGCATGTGAAGCTTTCAAAGAGTCGTTCATTTTTGAATCATTTGAATTTGTGATGCTGAATGGCAACAGTGTTCGTTTGTTTATATCTGGAATTCTGAGGTGTAATCTGGATTTTTAATTAAGAGCTTAACTCATTATAATAGGGTATGATATACATGTTTTATAGGAAAATATGCTGAACAGACATGATTTCAAGTAAAACATATTATCATTTACTGTCATATGTTAGCATAGGTTTTTCATTAAGCATAACATGGCGTTTAACTACGGTCGATTCTCAGACCAGAGTGGTCGCGCCTGGAATGGTTACAGACAGTTTCTTGCGTTCGGATTTTATTATAAGTAGATTTTGAATGTTAAATGATTTTAAGTAGTCGAAAAAAGATATTTTAATAAATCATTTGAGAGTCACTAAAACAAGTAGTATTGAAACTGTTTAACTTTTCAGAGATAATATAAAATTTTTGTTTAATTGTAGGCTTAATGTATATGCAATTTTATATTAAGATATAGCTTACATCTTATTAGGTTGCTTGCATTTTTAGATACACATTTTGATTGAATTTAAATAATCTATAATGAACTGTTTTATAATTTTATAATTCTACAGACTTTGTTGAACTGGCTGAGGACCATAGGTTGCGTAGGATTGCTTATTTTTTTCCACTATTATGAATAGTAATCTTCGCAGAATTCATTTAAATAAGACGAAGATAGTGGTACAGAGAAATAAGCACATCTACGCACTCTGGAGCTGAGTCCAACAGTTCTTTTTTTCAATCCAGCTTCTCACCTCCAAAGTCCGGCCCGGTTCAAGCGCATGCTTGACGACAGAGATTGGTACATGATTGAAATAAAATTATATGTCATGGCTGTTTTTTTTGTGTAATTTTATACAGTTGTCGCATGTTTCGTTTTTTGTATTAGCGAAATAGAGTAATCAATTGTTTCCATAGATAGATAGATAAATTGATAGATGTATGATATAGAGTTGTATGCATATGTTTTTCTTTTTATTTATAGTTGTTTTATAATTGTATGTTTATTATTTTAATTTGTATGTATAGTCACTCTTCATATTACTGTTAAATAATGTTCCATATCGTTATTTTTAATGGCGCATTTAAAAGTCAGTACTGAACTTTCTTTTACATTCAGAAAGTTTTTCAAAGTCTACAAAACTTTACAATTACTTGTAACACACAACATTTCTTCAGTTCAGATATGTAAATTGTTGTTATGATATGTAAATTGCCCACGTCTATTGTATATACTGATAATTTTGAAATTTAAAATTTCGACAACTTTAATTAATTCCAAAGCGATGAATTACAATAAGTTTAGAGCTACTTCTTTATTTCTTTTAGGATGATGAATCTCTTCAGTATTGTATGGCTAGCATTTAAGCTCTTCCAGTAGTGAAATAAACTAAATCCTTGCATGAAATTCTACCATTACTTAATAAAATTTCTGTGAAAATATTCAAGTGCAGAAAACAAGTTTTTCTATTTTAGTAATACATTTTAATCTTTATTTAATTATATTTTTTCACTAACAGAAAGTAATACATAACATGTGTCATACGTATCACAGCGATGCTTTTGCATTTTACAATCTTTAGAACTATTTGTTTATGAATATCAAACCAAAACTACAATAAATGTAAATGGATATATTTTTTTAAAAATAAAATAATAAATAAACCACAGATACGTAAAAAATAAGTTATTGTTTTGTAAATCTAAAAATATATTTTCAATCAATATTAATATAACAAAAAACGTAAATAAAGGGGATTTCTCAAACCATATCGAAGGTAAAAGATCTACAAAATATTGGATCATTAAAATAATGTAAGCCAAAAATTATACCCAGACAATAAAATCAATTATTACAATATGATGCTTTTTCATCATTCAATGAGTTTCTGAGGGAAAAAACTTAGGTAAAATACGTGAGTAATCAACTATAAATTATATGTTATGTTCATCAATATACTCCAGTTCACAGAACAATGAGTAACATGAACCGGATTTTTTTTGTTTCTATTGTTTCTGGTTACATTGTTCCTATTGAAAGATAATTCTATTGTTTCCAGTGCTTCCTAATGATAAATATATTTTTTCTAACTCAGGAAATCTTTTTTAGTCACGGTACCACTAACGATAGACTACTTATAATATCAAATGCAATTAATGAGTTTTGAATAAAAAATGCGGAACACAACGTTATTTCTGTAAATAGTTTGTGAATACATTAAATAAAGGAACTTAAAAACAAAATTCAGTTAGGTTGAATATTTCGAAATGATAATACTGATATAATGATAGTTTAAGGTTTTGTAAAAAATAAAAAAATAATTTAAATTGCTGACCCAAAGCTTTAAATTGAAAAAAAAACTACAATATATATATTTTTTTCATTTCAAATTATGCTCTGTTTTAACTATTCTTTAATACTGATAATATTCGATCTTCAGTCATCCCTTGAGCCACAAATACGATCGACTAAAATAAATCGATATCAGTTAAAACATTTATTTAAAATATATACTATGTATTTATTCACAAATTATACATTCCTTGAATTTTGTATTTAAAACAATATTAAAATGTATGTTTATTTAAAATTTCGATAAGAGGAATCTTTTCTCCATTTCATCAATTTCGAAAATGCTGTATTAACCTATTGCTATATTATAAGAAATTCTAATGTATTCACGTGAACTTATAGAATATTGATAACTAGTATTTTAAGTGAAGAACAGTGTTGAATATTTTTGTCATCAGATGAATATTTAATATTATGACCTGTTTCAAAAAATCGTAGACAAATTTCAAATATATATTAAATTTCCCATTGCCGCATAACAATTCACTTTGTTGAGGATGTTTAGCTAACAACTTTAAGTATATGTAATTATTTAACTGCATTTTTTTAAAGTTTGTAGTAATATTGATTCTATTCTCACTGTACGTGGGTCTACCATTTTAACACTTTGCAACGTATTTGAAAACTGTTTATGAACACGATTTGTCTGCCTGCCGTTAAACATAATAAAATTGATGAACTTTACTTTAAGTATATGTAATTATTTAACTGCATTTTTTAAAGTTTGTAGTAATATTGATCCTATTCTCACTGTACGTTGGGACTACCATTTTAACACTTTGCAACGTATTTGAAAACTGTTTATGAATACGATTTGTCTGCCTGCCGTTAAATATAATGAAATTGATGCACTTTACTGAGGTGCACTACAACATGTTTTCTACACATTCTTAAGTACGTAGAAATGATCGTTTATTTACAGAGACGCTCAATATTATTCGGTTACAGGTTTGACTATGAACCATAACTGCTGGATGAGCACTTTAATCTGTGGTATGCGTTTTAACTCTTAACTAAATTTTAGTGTATTACGAGATGTGTAGACACTATACCTGCACGAAACAATACGCACACATTAACGGCTGTGGACAGAAATTGCTGAAAGTGAATTTCTATTTCTACTGTGTTGTGTGTTTTTTAATGTTTATTTAGCTATCTAATTTCACTCTACGAGCAAAAATGAAATTTCTTAATAATATTCCGATAGTGTTGAGACTGTTTCATAATCTATTCCGTGGTTCACGAGTTTATATTCTTGTTATGAAACAAAACGATATATTTGTTTTTGCTTTTGTTTTTGTTTTGCAGCATAATCTATTTTTTATGATTATTCCAATTGTTCTAACTGCTGCACATTCAGATTATTTCCAGTACATTCTGTAAGGAGCCGGTATCCGGATCCATAGGTTAGAGAAAATGATGAAGAGATGGAAGAAATGACACAGTGGTGTAGTGGTAGCATAGTGGTTAGTAAATCAAAGGATTGAGACTCCAATCTCAGTATACACTATGATATATTTATAAAACATAGATCATTTGTGATATTTTATATGTTTATGTATTGATAACTTTCAACATCATGTCATCTGTTAATACTAATTGTTTTTACATTTAAATGTACTTTTTTCAGTTTAATAAAATTAACCAAATTTAATTTCTTTTAGCCTATTATTAAGTTTTCTTCAGTAAACATGGCGCAATCTCATATATGTTTTTTAATCTGACTTCCTTCGATTGTGCCTGTGTAACAAAGCAGTATATAATTTGAGTTTTTTGCCCTTTCTTCTGTCTAAAAAAGAAGAAATGTTGAATAAATGAGAATGTATTATGTAATAAAAATAGTTTTCTTATCTGACATAAACATAAACATATTTACCACACATTGTAGCTTATGGGGAAGCTGATTAAGAATATGTGTAGTACACATTGTTTAATGTGACTAGTTCTGTATACTATTTTAGCGATACTAATAAGTGTAACATAAAGCTTTTTTTATTATTATTTTCCATTATTTCATTGTGATTTCCTTTAGTAGTAGTAAAGAAATAAGGATTAAAGTAATATTAACCTTAACGAAAACATTCGGTAATGAACGTCTTATGATAAAATTTACCATATTTCATCCTAACAGGAACAGTCATTTCTACTTGTCGTTTCGAGCTACTAATATCACAAAAATTGCTATGTGCTTTGTAAACATTTTCTATTATCTTTGAAACGCTTCTTATATGGTTAAAAGAAAAAAAGAGTACGTTCACCGAGAAAAATGCCACTTTCAAAACTGAGTAAATCGATGTTTTCATTTTGCTTTGAAATTTTTTGTTTCATATATGAAGACCCAAATCTTCAGTTCGGAAATACCAGAAATACTCAGAATATTGAAACATGGACATACTCAATTCTGTTCACATAGAGGTGAGTTCATGCACATTTTTGAAACATGGACGTACTCAAAAATGATTAGAATCAGTTCAAACTCATTTTTAAAACATGGCAATAGAAGTCAGTTCATATTCATTTGAATGAAATGCAATATTTTCAGTTTGCAAGAGAAAAATAATTGTGGCGTTAATGGGTTAAAATGATAATAAGAGTCAAAAATAAAATTTAGTCATTTAAATTTCAGAATCCAGGGAGCGTTTTTTCATTTAAGAAAAATACTGATAACAATCGAATTGAAAATGTGTATTATTTATATGTCCCCTTCCCCACATAAATGATAAAGTTGTACAATCTTAACAATCATCTCAAATTGACCAAATCTATCGGATATCAAGTTTAAATTTTCCAATTTTCTCAGCAACAAATTCATGAATTCTATACAAATATCAACATTAGTCTGAATCATTCGATAACTTGCATTTAAAGTAACTCAGTCATATGATCTGGATAGCGAGATGGATAAAGCAATGGACTTTTAACTAGTAAGACTCAGATTAGATGCTGGCTGTGGGTAAAAGCGTAATTTTAGTTTATCTCCCATAATCGTAAATAGAACCAGAAATGGCAACACTAGCGCTTTTTTCTAGCTGTTGTTTGAAACAATGACATACTCATACATGAGCATATGATGTTTTATTCTTGAGTGTGTGCATGTTTTCAGAAATGAGTATATACATGCTTCAAACTTCAGTAATTTTGATTCGGAGCCATTTTGACTATGCGACATGCTCAGATTTGAGTAGTTTTTGCTCAGTATTGAAAATATCGTTTTTAGAGTGTTTCCTTTGTGGAACAATATTCAATAATTTTCAATCATAATTGATTAACAAGAACGAAAAATCATGTGTCAAACCTAGATTGTATAGCACTTTCCAACGCTTCTGAAATAATTTTACAAATCATTACCGTTTAATAAGCTGAAAGATGACATCTAAGTAAACAATTTGGAAAACGCATAACATATTTAAAAACGTAATTTCAGGAATTTTCAATATATACAATATTCGAAAAAATATCCGAATACTTTTATGTAGCCCTGTGTATGATCTATAGATTTGTATATATACATAGGATGCTAAATTTTAGTTTAGTTAGGAAACGCGTAGCACAGTTTAAATTCTCCTTCTGGAGTTTCTGTCAATAAACGGAAATGTGTTCGCGAACTTTTGTGCTGCCTGTATAGGATCTACAGAATTTATACACACCACGTAATAGACAAAAAGCTAGTTAAGATTAAAATCGCGTTCAGTAACTTAAAACGTACTACCAGGAATTATTGTTAACAGACAGTAGAGAATTCTTTTGTGTGTCCCTGTAAATGAACGATGACTGCTATACACACACTGTTCTGTAGTAAGCCTCTTGTAATGCACCTTAGTAATATATATAAACTTCAATGTGTTTAAAATAGTGGAACATTATTTAAATAAGCCGCAGACGATTTTTCTCCATAGACGTAATGTAACGGAATTATTTTGATTGTCCCTGTAAAATAACTCTAAGTGCTATACACCTACTATTCCATATTAAGCTTCTCCTAATGCATCTTAGTGATCTATATAAATTTCAATGCGTTTACAATAGTGAAACATTTTTAAAATAAACCGCAAATGATTTTTCCCCATTGACCGCAATGTAACGAAATTCTTTTGAGTGTCCCTGTAAGAAAACTATAAGTGCTACACACTTCAGTTGAAATAGGGAACGTGCCATAGATAACGACAATAACATATAAAAATTGCAGAGCAATCCGAGCATATTTACGGGAGTTAGAGCACGGACAGACGGCCAGACGGCCATCCGGCCAGACAAACCGAAGTCATAAGCACTTTTCAACTAGGTTGGAAAGTGCTAAAAACGAATCTCATCACATTTTATCTCTAATATTTCTGCTTTTGCAATGTATATAAATGGTTTTAAGTTTGTTCTATAATATACAAATGGAAAGCATACCTGTAAAATTAAACTTAAAATTATGAAAAATAAATGATGTTATTATAAAATTTAAACAAGAACGAAAAATCATGCGTCAAGCATAGATTATGTAACACTTTCCAACGCTTCCAAAATAATTTTACGAATCATACTCTTTTATAAGCTAAAAGATAACATCTAAGTAATCCGAATACTTTATTCAGCCCTGTATAGGATCTATAGATTTGTATATATACTACATAGGATGCTAAATTTTAGTTCAGTTAGGAAACACGTAGCACAGTTTAAAATTCTCCGTCTGGAGTTAAATAATACGGAAATGTGTTCCCGAACTTTTGTACTTCCCTGTATAGGATCTACAGAATTTATACACACCACGTAATATACAACAAGCGATTTAAAATTAAAATCGCATTCAGTAACTTAAAACGCACTTCCAGGAATTATTGTTAACATACAGTAGAGAATTCTTTTGTGTGTCCCTGTAAATGAACGATGACTGCTATACACACACTATTCTGTAGTAAGTCTCTTGTAATGAACCTTATATAAATTTCAATGCGTTTAAAATAGTGAAACATTATTTAAATAAACCGCAGACGATTTTTCTCCATAGACGTAATGTAACGGAATTCTTTTGACTGTCCCTGTAAAGAAAGTATAAGTGCTATGCACACCCTATTCCATATTAAGCTTCTTCTAATGCACCTTAGTGATATATATAAATTTCAATGCGTTTAAAGTATTGAAACATTATTTAAATAAACCGCAAATGATTTTTCCCCATAGACCGCAATGTAACGGAATTCTTTTGAGTGTCCCTGTAAAAAAACTATAAGTGCTACACACTATGCTATAGATAACGATTATAACATATAAAATTTGCAGGGCAATCCGAGCATATTTACGGGAGTTAGAGCACGGACAGACGGCAGACGGCAGACGGCAGACGGCAGACGGCCAGACGGCAGACGGCCAGACGGCCAGACAAACCGAAGTCATAAACACTTTTCAACTAGGTTGGAAAGTGTTAAAAAGAAAAAAAAGATATTTAAAGACATACATTTTTAGAAATCCAAAAATGCTTCACAAAACGGCCGGCATCTTTTGTAAATTTCTTACTTTACAATAACCTTTTAAATTCATAGGTATAAAAACATAGAAAGAAAAAAAATTAAGAAAGAAAAGTGCAAAATTCAAGTAAAAAGGTAACAAATTTTATTCATAAGTTCATTTATCATTTATTTCAGTGAAAATTACATTAAAGGATACATATTATGGCAAAATAATAACAACAAAACAGAGAGAATGAGAGAGAAATAGGGGGAGGGGAAAAGGAAAATACAATCACGAAATTAGTCCATTCAAAAAAACTAGGAAAATAAATTTATTAAAATCCAAGAATTGTTTCAATATTTCGAGTGTTTTATTTTTTGGGACAGGAAAACTGTGACTGTTTTTAATTTTTAAATATAGTTATATACATCATATATTCTATTATTATGAATGTATAAGAAAAAAAATAACAGATTAATGCAAAAGCATAAAAAAAGAATTCTTGACAAGGGCTTGACAAATACGGTCGCCAGGTCGCCACTGGCGACCAACTTTTTTTATCTGGCGACTAACTTTTTTAATCTGACTTTTTTTGTTTCATTTATTTATTTATTTTTTTACAAAAATTGAACTAAAAAATGAGCACAAACGACATTTTCTCTAAAGCGAAGTTAAAAAGGCATTTTCCATTTCATGCACATAAAACGTCATTCTTTTCTGCTCTAGTCGGCTAGTCATGTGATTAGAATGTGAGGAGAGGGGGGGGGGGGTTCAATAACAAATAGTCTTATGTGGCTTCTAAATATTGGATGCAATGATAAAAAATGCTTACTTTTTTGTATGTTTCAAATCAGATTTTTGTGTTCAGAATTAAAACTTTTAATCTATTACATTCATTTTAAAAGAATAATAACATATAAGTGATTATAAGTAATTCATTCGAAGTAAATCTATAAAACTTAATTAAAATTTCAAGAATACTTCATTTTAATAAAAATATGTATTATTTTTTTTAATATTTTTTCCCGGCTTAAAATGTTTGGCGCCTCGTTTGCACCACACGCGTTGTACATTGCCGTCACTCTGTCTTGGTGACAAGTGTCTGGTTCAGAGTTGTTTCTTAATAGTATTTTATAATTACATTGTTTGGATTATTATCTGCAGTAAATGGAAATAAAAAATCATTGATTGCACTTCAAAAAGTTTTTTAATTCTTATCGTAGATCGTTGGATCAAAATAAACCTCAGCCGGCTTCTGATTTCGATTTAATCCAGCGCGGGAAAATATATTTTTTTCTTTCCTTTTTAGCTACGAAAACAAACGTTTACGTAATAACTCGTAATATTACGCGTTAATAGCCCTCGAGTTTGCGAACATCACAACGTTTAATTAAATTTCTTGTAAGATATCGCATTATAGATGCTGCAAAGTTACAAAATATTAAGAAATAAATTTGAAATTATATTCACACACACACACACACACAAACAAACAACAACAGAAAAAATTAACTTATTTTTAATTTCGCAAAACTATTTCAAATGTCATTAAATGCAAATTTTGAAATAATTAAATCAGAATTATTTGACTTTTTTATTTTGATAGGCTAAATAGGCATAAAATCGTTTTCCGGCTTCACTATTTTATAGATGCCCTCTCATCCGATATAGATTTTGTAGCACTCAACTATTTGAACATTTGAAGCATACGGCAATCAGCATTTCCCGAACATGTCGATTAATTCAGAGTTTACAATATTTCCTTTATTATTATTTTTTTCACAAATATATAACTTTGATAAGTTTCCTTAGAAAACTTAGTTATTATGCACTATTATAAACTATGTAACTAATAATTCTAAACTATGTTTGTTATTATTTTTTCTGACTTAATTCCTAAGCAAACTTTTGTACTTTTTAAAAATCAATAACGGGGAGGGGTGGGGCTTTTTTCTGGCGACTAGAATTTATACCTGGCTACCAGATTTTTTCAAATTTGTAAAGCCCTGTTCTTGACGAACAGTTTTTTTTCTTATTTCAACAATTTTACATTCGTTAGATATTTTATTAACTTATGTTAGTTAAAAATTGGAAATATGTCTTGAAAATGAGTACTGATTCTTATACTTAAAAATTGTCTAATGAACTTTAAATTAACAACTTCAGAAACTTAATAAATAAGAATCCTATCAACGTTTAAATATTTTAGAAACATTTATATTTAATGTGTGTCGAAAAGCAGTTCAAGTGTATATGTAAATACTCTCTTTGTTCGACAAAAATTGTTCTATTAAATTCATAATTCTTCAAAAACTTAATAAATAAGAATCCTATCAACGTTTAAATATTTTAGAAACATTTATATTTAATGTGTGTCGAAAACCAGTTCAAGTGTATATGTAAATACTCTCTTTGTTCGACAAAAATTGTTCTATTAAATTCATAATTCTTCAAAAACTTAATAAATAAGAATCCTATCAACGTTTAAATATTTTAGAAACATTTATATTTAATGTGTGTCGAAAAGCAGTTCAAGTGTATATGTAAATACTCTCTTTGTTCGACAAAAATTGTTCTATTAAATTCATAATTCTTCAAAAACTTAATAAATAAGAATCCTATCAACGTTTAAATATTTTAGAAACATTTATATTTAATGTGTGTCGAAAACCAGTTCAAGTGTATATGTAAATACTCTCTTTGTTCGACAAAAATTGTTCTATTAAATTTTACAGGTGTATTTTATAGAGCACAATGCAAAAAAAGACAAATATTTCTTATGATGAAACTATAATATAACCACGAGCGAAAATATGCAATTTCCTCTTCAGTTATCCCCATGATTCTGAAGTGCGTTCTTTATCGTTAGAAATATCAGAAACAAATCTATTTTCGAGGTTTTAACAAGCATTTTTAAATATAAGATTTCTTTCGATGCCACTGATTTTCAAAAACTCTCCCGAGTAGTCTTTAGAGTGTATTATACAGTTTCCTTAAACTAAAATATAGGTTTTTACGATGTTATCTTTTTCTCAAATAAACATTTTCATGGTCCCATGTTTATACACAAACATCATAAATTAACAGCACTGATATTAACATTGAAATTGATATTACTTTGTTACTCGTGAATGTATAAACTCAAATACACTGATCTAAATTTCAAATGAGAATTGATATTGTCCTAAAAACCGATATTTTGGTTTAAGAAAACAGATTAATACGCAATAAAAACTACTCGGAAACGTTTTTGAAATCCATTAAATATCAAAAGAAAATTTGTTCTTATAAATGCTTCTTTAAATATTGAAAATGTATGAGAATTCTAGAGATAATTTCGGAATGATGGGTAACTCGGAAGAGGTATATCTTCGTTCTTCGTTATATTAAAATTTTTATACTAAGAAACATCTGAAAAACAGAAAATAGTCAGTGTTTCCCCTCGAAAATGAACGAGTGTGTGTTCGGAAGATCTTGGGAATAAAGTATGTTATAATATTTTATACATATGTCTGTCTCATTTCAGAAGCTTTTAAGTATATTTTTAATGTAATATTTTATCTAATATGTTATATTTTAATGTAATATTTTATCTAATATGTTATATTTTAATGTAATATTTTATCTCTTTTAACTAGAAACTGAATTTATCATTCAATTTAAATTCTTTTTTATTTTTTTTCTGTTAAGAAACATCTGTTTTCTTTTGCAAGTGCACGAAACACTTTATAAGATTTTTGCCAACAATATTAAGGCATATCTTATCTGTAACTCTGTTACATTATTATTATTTTTTTTAAATTGTAGTCAGATAGCTAATTTCCTTGGTACTTTTCCGTTATACGGACACCATGCCAAAATGTATGCTACTGGGTAATGTATGTAAATATATGTATGTAAATGTATGTATGTAAATGTATGTATTAAATGTATGTAAATGTAAGTATGTAAATGTATGTAAATGTAAGTATGTAAATGTATGTATTAAATGTATGTAAATGTATGCTTGGCGACAATGGCGTCCGTGTAACGCAAAAGTACCATTTATTTACACTGCCTTATTAGAATTAAATTCTGCTTGTAATTTGCGTCATGTTTATCAAAAACTTCGGAAAACATTTTAATTTAAATTTCCGATAACTACAGTTGTATATGAGATGTAATCTTCCTAACTGAACGAAAAAGTCCGGGCCAAGATTCGAACCCGGAATCCCTTGGCTGAAGCTGCCAATACTTCTATACCAATTTGAATAACTTTGTCATAATTAATCTAGTACAGTTGTACAGTTAAGGGCAGGTAGAATATTGTAATGAAAGTAATGAAAAACAAGAAAGAAAAATCATGCATTAAGCCTAGATTACGAAATTATTTCCAACAGTTTCAGAATAGCGTAATATAATTTCACCGTACAAAAATGAGAAACATGACTTCAGAAAATTCCATCTATAGCCAAAAATATACTCCATTTTTTTTTCGAATTATTGTATAGGATCTATAGATTTGTATATACACTACATAGTGTATCGAAAATTAGTGCAATTAGAAAACGCATAACAGTCAAAAACTCAGTTTCAGCCAATTCCACTGACAGACGGAAATGAAATCTAATAATTTTGTACAGCCCTATATAATATCTAGACTTTTATACATTCCTGATATAAAACTAAAATTTAACTTAAAATAAACGCTCAACTTAAAACGTACTATCAGAAATTAGCACCCATAGGCGGCAATATAAAGGTTCTTTGCGGAGTACTGTATATGAATGTATTTATATTCTACAAAAATCTCTTAGTATACTAAATATAATTTTGCTGAAAAATACATAACTCAATTTATAGAAAAACCTTAAGCAATTCACGCTCATAAAAAAGAATGCTTGTGAACTATATTGTGTAACCCTGTATATGATCTATAAAATTTATACACACCACATATTATGCAGAAATTTTGTTAAACGTAAAAATGCATACCACATGGGAAAAGAGGCTCTTCCAGGTATTATCAGTCCTAAACAGTACTAAAACCGAAATATTTTGCATATGCCTGTATCTGAACGATTAATGTTATGAACGTCATAGTCTATGGTTCGTATCCTATAGTGAACCTCAATAAAGTATATTTTGCATACTGATTAAAATAGTGTAACATAAGTAAAATGCGCTGCAAACAATTTTATCTGTATACCTTTATGTAATCGAATTACTTTGAGTGACCCTGTAATAGTATGGCAAATGCTTTGCACTTTTTTTTCTACAAAAAGCATGTATATTTTCACTAAATAGGTGCAGAAAAATTTTATTAAGTTTGAAATAGTGTAACCTCATTAAAATACACTGCAAATGATTTTTCCCTATTGTCCATAATGTAAATGAGTTCTTTTCAATTTTCCTGTAAACGATCTATAAATGGTATGCCGTATAGTTTCAATACGGAACATGTCATAGTAAACTTTAAAAACATATATCAATTACATTGGAATCCGATTATATTTACAAAAGTTACTGCACCAGATGACGGCAAACAGAAAAACGAAGTAAAGACATTTCAAGTATATTGGAAAATGTTACAAACAGTATTTTATGAACAATTTATATGTATTAGAACACAATAAATAACTTTTGTTGCATTAAATAAATATTCCACTTCAAGAAGTCTCTCTTCTGGAAAACTTTTAGTAATTATATGCGATACTTAAATACCATGGCTTCCCTTTTATAGAGCATTTAAGAGTTTACTAGTTCCATTCAGAAACTAAACTAGAAGTATCTGTAAGTCGCTTGTAATTTAATGCTACGAAATTGGATTCTTTTACAACGCTAAGACGACATTAAGTCTGACATTAAGAATATATAACTTTTAATTCATTCCCAATTTGCCCTCTTTTAAAAAGTTAAGTCAAAGATTAAGAATACACATTTCCATTCGCTTTTAAAGCAATGTAGAAGCGGTTTAACTATATAATACGTATTTAATGTTATTTCTGATGTGTTAATGCTCAGATATTTAAAAATAAAGTATAAAATTATTCACTCATTTATCATTTCATCATGGAAAATACTATTTTAGAAGTTGAAATTCAAGTATTAATCTGTTAAATACATAATTTCTCTAAAGTCATGAGACGAAATATTTTAGTTTAAGTTTTGAAACATTTAAATAGCATTTTGAGAAGATTTTAAGCTTAAGTTTATTGAACAATAAAGTGCAAATATGTGTGCCGTAGTAATCATAATTTATTTGCATCTCGTTGTAATATGACGATATTAGATTTGGGCTATAGATGTCAATATATCAGTATAAGACAATTTAATGAGTAAAATTATCTACTATAATACTTTGAATTTATTGTTCAATAGAGAAATTTGAAAATTTATATTAAAATAATAATTTGTATTACTAACTGAGAATAAAGACACATACTGACATTTTAGAAATGTTTTAGAAAGAAAAAATCATTTTTATTAAAAATAATAATAAAATATGTATCCCTATATTTTTTTAATATCACCATTAGTCCACAAATTGTAATGAAATTTCGCTTATCGTAGTTAAAAACCATGAAAGATAATTCATTTAAAAACAAGAAAGAAAAATAATGCATGAAATATAGATTATGAAACAATTTCCAACACTTCCAGGATACTTAATAAAACATTGCTGTTTAACAATGTAAATAAGATAACCAAGAAAACATATTACAAAATGCACAACATATTTCAGAACGAGATATCATAAATCACCTTCTATAGCCAGAAAAGTACTCAAATCTTTTGTACAGCCCTGTATTTGATCTATAGATTTTTATATATTCTACATAGTGTGCTAAAATTTAATTTAGTACGAAAATGCTTAATAGATTGAAAATTCACATTCAGAAATTTCTACCTATAAATCGAAAGACACTTGAATTCTTTTGTACTGTATATTACCTACAGATTTTTATACACGCCACATGTTAAGTTAAACTTATTTTAGACTAAAACACGCTTATAACTACTGAAATTACACTTCCAGAAGATATCATGCATAGGCGGCCATGTACTCATTGCGTGGCGCTATATATATAATTTTATATATATTTTGTCAAAATCATTGTGTATAATAAACATAGGTCAACTTGAGAATGTGTAACACAATTAAAAACCACCTGCAATTCACGCTCATCCTCAGTAATACTTACAATTTTTTTGAGTAGCCCTGTTTATTATCTGTAGTGTATATATACACCACGTACACCCAGAAAAAATTTTGTTGAATCAACATAAACTTGGTTGACCCAACAAAACTTTTCGTTTAAATATGGGTCAATGGAAATTTTGGCTGAATCAACAAAAAAAAATATTGTTGATTTTTTTTGCAATTCAAAAAAAAAATTTGCATCTTTAGCAAAAAAATGTTCTGTTAATTCAAGTAAAATGGTTCAATTTTACTTCAATTAACAAAATTCTTTTTGTTACATAGATATATGTTATATGTTATTTTAACAATTTATTTTCTTTTTTTCAACAAAATATATTTTGTTTGTTTAAATAATAAAATATGTTATATTTGGTACCAAAAACTTTTGGTAAATAAACCAATCTAAATATGCAATTTTAACAATTTTTTAATTCATTTTCAGCAATGAATTATGCCTGTAAACCTTGAATAATAACAAGAAAATTTTGATACTGCCTTTTTTCAAGCGAAAACCAAGAGTGTGAAAACTGCCCAAGCCGAGAGTCGATCCCGGGTCCTCAGAACAGTGCTCTGAGGCTCTACCACTGAGCTTACAAGGAACGATATCTGAGATCGGCATTTCTCTCTCTTATATATGTCGGAACGGATGCAACCGCAACACAAGATGGAATTGCCATCAGGAGCACGCAAATTTCTGCTGCAAACATGAGACGACAATACAAAGACAAGCATATGGCAACACATAGTTAATTTTTTATTTATTTTCAGCAGTGAAATATGCCTGCAAAAAGCAGGATAAAAATTCACTGGTTATTATTCAAAGATTACAGGCGTAATTCACTGCTGAAAATGAGATAGAGATATTGCAGAAATTGCAAAAAATGCAACATAGCAGATCCACCTGTTGCGCGATTTACACCAAAAACTAATCAGCAACAATTTATATCAGGAAGTAACTGAATATAAAGTTTTATTAAATTCCGTGTATTAGTTCTTGAGATCATTGACAGTCATTTTCTAAAAACAGTCAAAACCTGTTCAGGACATTACTTTTAAATGCTAAAGGTGTAAAATTAACAACTATAATATAAATTAAAATAACTTTTATAAATTTTTTTACATGTTTCGACTCTTCTGAGTCATTTTCAAAAACAAAATGAGAATATTCTAAAGCTGCACGGGCTTTGAAGTTATTATTTACATGTACTTTAAAAAAAAATTACGCACGTTATCTATTATTTTTTACTTGATTGTTTATTTTCATATATTTGAGCATGTAGTAATTCTAGCCACAGTTTCGGTAAATTAAAAGATGCCGCATCGTTACATATTGTATTTTTGCGCGTGAGTATCTCTATGGTTTCTCTTATTATGGATGGATAGTATAGACTGGAGGGAAATATTATTTTACTTTCATTGAAATTTATTTGGATGGTTTCTTCTTGATATAATCTTGCTAGGGCTGTAGTTGAAATGACTCAGAAGAGTCGAAACATGTAAAACAACTAATAAAAGTTATTTTAATTTATATTATAGTTGTTAATTTTACACCTTTAGCATTTAAAAGTAATATACTATTACAAGGTGTTATATTTTATTATATTGTGTTCAGGACATTCTAAAATCCACTGGATTATTTTTAACACAATTATTTCAAATTGGTAAAGTAATCATACAAGTTGTAAATTTCCAACTGGACGAAAATTCAATGTAATGAATGGTGTAAATATCTCTGTAAAAGTTACTTAAAATTGAGTAGAAATACACATGTAAAGCTATACAAAGCGACATTTGCTATTATGTATTATGCAATTAAAGAAATGTTCAAAATATATAATTATGCATGTTATATCTTTATACAAATAAAAGTATTTTTTTTCATATTTTAAAGAATAAATTTTTTAATGTTACATATACATACATAAACAGACACATGCGCGCGCACACACACAAGCATATATATATATATTATACATTACATACTTAATTAAATGAAATCACATGTGTGATATTAAATGTAAAAAAAAATATATAAAAATATTAAACGAGAGAGTAAAAATACATAAATAAAAACTATGAATGTGATATGAAAATGTCAGATGAGTCTCATATCCACAAATCATAGTGTACATATGTTATTTCATCTAACATATTGATGGCATAAGGCATAAAATGATAACATTAATATCTTTATAACATATAGAAATAACGCAAGATGATTGAAATTCAACTAAAAAAGACAAAAATTTTCGTATAATTTTCATTTATTTCTTGGATATCTTAATATGTTTCAATCATCCTGCGTTTTTTTAGATATGCTATAGAAAGCTTCACTTTGTTATTTTTAGGCCTTATGCCAATATTTTCCATATATATATATATACATATATAAATGTATGCATACATGGGTGTGTGCGTGTGTGTGTGTGTGTGTGTGTGTTGATAAAACACATAAAATGAAGACTGTGTCAGATAAAAAAATAAATTTTTTTAGCTTAAAATGTCTCTCAACAAGAAATATTTAAATATTTAAATTTAAATGTTTGAAACTATTTATTCAACAATTCTACTTTTCCAAACTCAGTATTTCTACTTTATATATTTTTTAAGCTTCGAAGTAGCAAAACTTTAAAAAGAGAGGCTTATTGTTGCTCCCATAAGAGAAGTAATTTTTTTAGTCAGCTTATGATAAATCTTTTTTAAGTACCTTTGACTAATACACAATCAAGTGTTAGTAACTTATGTAACATCATTTTTGTTTTCATTTTGTTATGTAATAAAACAGAGTAATTCAGATATTTGATTGCATTGATGAGAAGGATTAAGTCTTCCGCTTTTCAGACGGGATTAATACATTTTATTTAAAGCATGATAAATTAAAAGTGTTATTGAAAATGCTATGCAATTAATTCTAAATAATGTAAAATATTCAGTAGCTTATTAGTCTTTTTTTTAAGAGTGACAAATAATTTTTTTCTGAGACTTTTTCTTTTTAAATTTCAAAAGTGCACTGCTTTAAAAGTCTTTTTGTACTACGTTAAGAATTTCGTTGAAAAATATTAATATTAAACACTGCCCCAAGGTCACTGAATATTGAGAAAAAACGTAAAAGTGCTCGCCTATGAATTTTTTTTTCTTTCACGAAATCAAAATGGGGTGGTATGGGAAAGTTGGTCTATCATATCCTCATTCTAAATATAAAATATATCCGAATATTTTTTAATATAAAATACTGCCCCAAGGTCATTGCCCGCATAGCATGCACAGTCACAGTGACGTCACTGTGAGTCACGTACGTCACGTCACATCTGTGACTAAAATGACACCACTATGTAACGTCACACTGTGATCAAAACGTGAACGTCTTGAAGATCTAAAGAAAACTTAAAATAAACTTTAGAACATCTTATGGCATGAAGAAAATTACTTTTTGACAGCTTTAAAAATTTTTGCGACGTTGCAATGACGTCACTGCAAGTCACATAAGTCACGTAAAACCTATGACCAAAATGCCAACACTCTGTGACTTCACGGTGTGATCGGAGAGAGAATTTGGAAAAAAACTCATAAAATATAGAATTTAATTATGTCATGTACCTAAATCATTAATAAAAACATTGTCACACATTATTTAAATATATTGTATTTCCAAAATAAAATAATAAATAAATATTTGTCTACATATATGAGGCAGATATTTTTTTACAATTTTCATTGCCATTTTCAGGAAATTTAACAAAATATACTATGTAATACACAGGTAAAAATCCTTAAATAGAAATTTAGTAACGTAGGAAAGTTTTGGCGAAAAGTAATTCAGAAATAGATCTCCCATTCTAATAAACCTTTTAGCGATTTAGAGATTTGTTAGCATTTTAAATACAAACATTTTATTTTTTTCCTACCACCGCATAGAACTCATTTGCTAATTTTGTGATACTAAAAATATTTTAAAAATCTCCAATCTCTTATTATTTTGAGGGGCCACTCAACCCAATCATCAGCTTTCTGTTTAAAAAGTGAGGACACCATTTTTGCGAGTTCGACATCGGGGGTGCTCGGGGTGACCGTCGAACGCGTTCAAGATTTTTCTTGTACTGAATATTTAAGGTGGTTCTCAACTGACCTGCTCCACAACGCGAAGCTTTCTGACATAATTTCTGACTCATTTTTAAACGCAAAGGCATAAAATGGGCAGGACTGACTATGGAAGCAATTTGGAATCGAAATGAGTTTTCCATTTTTTGATAAAAAAATTACTTATCGAGTTATAAGCAATTCGTGTATCGTGACGACTGGTTTTTCTCTTTTCTTTCCCTGTTACGTCAGGTATTTGGTTCAAAACGCTGACTTTGACATTCTTTTCTGAAAGATCTTCTGATTTTACTAAAAAATGGAAAACGTCTTGCAATTTCAGAGTTTCTGAATAAAAACAAAAGCCAATTTCACGCGTTTCCGAACAAAAACGAATTAAAAATATGTCATAAAGTATATGTCATTCCTATAGCAATTTATTCCAAAACTGGTCAGTGCTTAATAAGATATCACCTCTGTTAAATATATTGCTCTTTTCAATAGAGTGTAAAAAATGAAACAATCGTATTTAGGAAATCCATTTTTATTTAAAATTTATGTTTACTTTGGACGCCTAAAACAAATGCAACTGATTAAAAAATATATAAAAATTTAAATTTTCACAGCTTATTTCCAAGAAACTCTCTCATATAAAAACAGAATATTATAGTTTTATTAGAAGTTATTTGTCAGCTATATAAACTATAAAGCATTTGAAATGTCTTTATTTAACTGTTTTCTTTCTATTCTTTTTCTGGAAACACCTGCTAGATGTTACTTTGTGGTAAACATTACTGCGCAGATCATGATCGCAGATGTTGAGGGCAGACGATTATTTTCATCGGCGGATTAGAGTGTGTGGTGTTCTTTTAAGTTTGTGGAAGTATACTGTGGAATTTATACCGTGAAAGTAAATTAACGTTTTAAAGTGAATCATCCATTTTAACCTATCCTTATGTCTTGCTGGGTGCGTTATTAAGGTCTGCGTGATATTTGATATATCAGATCTATGAACACACCTAAGCTGGACACTTTGAAAATTAAAGCAGTGTATTTGAGTCTCATTTTTCAATGAAAAGGAAGCAGTCAACGACCAATAAAACTTAATCCCTAGAACTGGTGGTTTTACTTATAGATTACAGGTAACTTTTAATGTCTTTGCAGTTTTGTTAATAGTGCATATTTAGTAATGGTACATTAATAGTGCATTATTTAAATGTTAAGATGATTAAATCTTTTTTTTTAATCACTTGTATAAAATTTTATCTTTAATGTTTTAAATCGTTTTAAATAGAGAGTTTGGAAAAAAGCTTAAAGTATTTACTAACAATATATATTCTAAATGTAAAGTGTTATTTATAACGAGGAATGTATTTATATTTTGCGTTTCTCAGTTCAATTTTCATAGTTATTCATTGTAATTAAAAACATTGAAATTTTTAAAACTATTAATATTTGATTTACAATTTTAAAATTTCTTAGCTAGTGGAGGTTTTGAGAAATAATTTTCTGGTATATTTCAAATAATTGCGACTATTTAACTCATTACGAATTTAGTTGTCAAGATATGTCAATATTAGGTGCACAAAAAAAATAAATATTGATGAAACAATAAAACAGCTATTCAGTTAAGGTAATTTTTCCAGTTATGTTATCGAATTTTTTCTATAGTAAAAATTGATATTTAAGCTCTGCATTTAGTATTCTATCAAAATCTATAAATAAAATAATTTGTAAAGAAAAAAAAAATATTTTTTTTTCTTTGCGCTTATGATTCGAAGTTTTAAATTTCATTTGCTTCGAAAAATGTTTTATTGCTTGATACAATGTTTATTATTTAATAATATCGCACAATAGGTAGATCTATTATTTAAATGGATTCCTAATATAAATTTTTCACAATGCTTATTTAAAAATCTATACTTTTATTTTCATTAAATTTGTAATCAAATCCAAAATAACTAATTTCTGAATTCATTTTTATTCGGAAGCACATGAAATTGGCAGGTGTTCTTATTCAGAATATATGTAATAGAATGGCATTTTCCATTTTTGACAAAAGATGTTTCAGAAAACACTATCAAAGTCGGTGTTTTGAACCGAATTTCCGACGCGCAGCATCAGAAACGGAAAAAACGTGGCCAAAATTGCTCTTAAGCATTTAATTTATCTAAAAATGGAAAACGCTATTCATTCCAAATCGCTTTAATAATCAGGCATGCAAGTGCCAAGCGTTTAAAAATTTGTTTATAAATGTGTCAGAAAGTTTCGTGATACTGAACGAGGGGAAATATGGCAAAGTATACACATTTAAAAACTTCAATACTTAAAAGCAAAATAGCATAGTTTTAATTATTGTCAACATTTTTGGTGGTTACATAAAACAAATGGAAGTCGAAGTTATTTTTAAAAGTGGTTATTTGCACAATAGAATTTCATATAATTAAAATATTTAATTTTATTATAATTTTTAATGGATTCATCTATTATTTTTATATTAGTATGCGTTTTTTTACATTTATAATTTTCTTGTTTAACGGCTACATTAGCCGGTTTAACAATCAGATGCAAAGTTTTAATTTGAATACGAGTTGCATAAAAAAAAATGATTGCCGATCCAATCCTTATCGTCGATCTTATCCGTATTTGGTGAATTCTTGTTATCCGAATCTATGCGAAATCATTTATCAGGTTCGGTCGGGTTGTGGGCCTACAGAATTTTTGTTGTTGTTGTTGTTGGGTTAGGGTAAGATTACGGGTTGAATGTAAATATAGTTTCAGTCAACCATCATTCATGTTCAAGTAGACATTCAATCATGTTCAAGAAGTATATAACCGGATTCGTGCATGACTCTAGATCCGAGCCGACATCAGAAATTGTATCGTAACACAATTTCTGATAAAATCTGGTTACTTGGTCATATGCAAGATTCTATTCTGAACAAGACTTACAGTAAAAACATTATACCCGACTCGGGTCAGATCGGGTTCACGAAAATCAGGTCACACGACAACTAATCCAAATCTATTCTGTAGCCAAACAAATCCAAAAAGATCGATCCGAAGTTTCTGGATTGTATTCGGGTAAAATCTGGTCACCCGACCCTGTGCAGTGTCGTCACAAACGTCACAAACTTGAACCATAAAAAAATTTTGATCCGAACAATCCGTATAGGATTCGGGTAAAATCTGGTCACCCTATCCGATGCAGATTCGTCACATTTTTCACATTGAAGTCGCACGGTGACTTCACAAAGTAGTCACATTGTGAGGTCACAGAATGCCTTGAAAACGGCCATAACGACCTCGCATTTACGTCACAGTGACTTCACATCGACGTCACGTGACGTCACGATGACTGTCACAAAGTCACAGTGTGACTTCACAGTGACGTCGCCATGATGTCACCATGCCTTACGGGTGAATATTGAGAAAAAACGCAAAAGTTGTGCATTTTTCCATTTTTTCCCTCAAATATACAAACTATTAATAATAACTTAATTTAAAAGGATGATCATTGAATTATTATTATTATTATGATATATTTACAGTAAAATTATGTAATATTTATATCAAATTCGCTTTTATTATACTAACTCAACGACTATACTTTTTTTAAATATATGAAATTTGGGTAATTGTAATTGTTTTATATTTTTTACTTAACCTATGTAAGAAAATATAATTTCTAATTATTTTTAAATTCCTATTATCACCTATTTACCTTATTATTAATAAGGTAAAAATAATTTACTATTACAATTTACAAGCAATGAAGTTACCATTTTATAGTAGTCCACGCTGTTTTTTGGTTTCAAAAACTGACATTTTTTTTCCGAGACTCCAGACAAGTTTTAATGAACCCATCGTGTCAAAGGACCACAAACAACTGAAAAAGCCTACGTAACAAGTTTCACACATCTTTCAGTGGCTTGATTGTGACAAGGGAATAGTTTAATCTTAGGTAAGATGTCTTCAACTATTGCCTTTGGATTTAGAATACACTTTGTAAGAATATTATGATCTAATTACTTAGTTAATGGTGGTTCTGTCACGGTCACTTCAGCCCAATTTATAAAATCGATATAGTCTTTTGGCTTCAAAATTGATCTCAGGTAACTTGAACGTGCGTAAAGAATTTCTTGACATTTTATTGTTCTACGTATTCCAACACTCTTACATAGTCCCTATCGTCAGCCAACATGGCAATCAAAATATTTTCCGGATGACAAAAATAACCATTTCGTTGAATTACGGGATCTATTATTGTTTGTATTTCGTTTGGTAAATATCATGATAACGCAACTGTTTGATTCAAATGCTTAGCCCCGTAAATGCATAAAGGCTTAGCTTTAATTTGAAACCATATACTTGAATAAACTCTTAGTATAAAATTTGTCAGAATTAACAAATTTTCAGACGGTTCACTTGAAGAAACTTATAGCCTAAGATTTTTATTTGCCACTGTAAACCCACTAGAATGCACAATTTTACCAGGAGTTCTTTTATACAATTTTTCGGGACACAATCCCGAAGGAATTGCTTCACATATCTCAAGCAAATACAGTTGGTCCGTGCTTAAATCCTTTTATTTAGTAACTTCTAGCAAAGCACATCTTATTCTCTTATAATGTACAAGAGGAAGTGGTTCACAATCTTTTAGAGGTTTGCCAATAGATCAAGTAAACTTTGAGGCCCATTTGTTGTACCATCAAGATGCTAGAGCAAATGGTTCAAGACAAGCTCATTGGCATGTACACCATGTCCAAAATTAAGGTCACAAACATAAAATCTGTGAAAACTGATCAACTATTCACTGTGTTACCACGAAATTTGGCACAGAGTATATTATTATGGGAGAAAGAATATAGCAACATAACAATATGGAAAAGATTTTAATTGTGACTTAATATACAGGGTATATCAAAAAGTGTTAAATCATGAATCAGAGATAAAGCATTTATCTCGGGGAAAGTCTGTCTAATATGGAGTGTGACCACCGTGAACTGCTATACAAGCCTCAAAATGAGCTCTCATACTGTTTATGAGGATATCAATAAATGTTTGTGGCAACAAAGCCATTCTTCCAAAAGCGCGGCTTTTAACTCCTGGCGCGTCCTGCGTGTGGGGTTACGCTGTGCAATAGCTCTTCCTAGACCATCCCAAACATGTTCAATAGGATTGAGGTCCAAAGACCTCGAGGGCCAATTCATACGGCGAATATCCTCTTCTTCAAGAAAATCATCAACAATGTCAGCTCTGTGTGGCCTCCCATTATCGTCCATAAAAATGAAGTCTGGGCCTACATCAACCCGGAATAACCTCACATAGGCTTCAAGGACCTCATCCCTATAGTGATGTGCGTTGACAGTACCCGCATCGAAGAGGTGCAGTGGGTTACGGCTGCCCAACATTATGCAGAACAAGACAAGGATTCCTTTGTCACCAAATCTGTCGATTTATTTTGCGTAGGAGGGATGATAGTGAACTTCACGTTCTCTCCAGATGAAGATTCGATGAGAATCACTTTGCGTGGTGAATCGCGACTCATCACTGAAAAGAACACGCCCCTTTGTTGCTGTGTCCAAGACTGACGTCTTTGGCTCCAGAACATCCGGGCTCTCCTGTTCGATGCAGTGAAATGGTCTCACACGACTGGACGCCGGGAGTAAAGGGTCCTCTCTGCTACACGTCTATATACTGTTTGCCTGCAAATTCTTATTCCAGACGCAGCAGTAAGGTCGCGAGCAAGCTGGGGAGTCGTTGCCAGCATATATTGTCGTGCGCTTAAAGCCAAGTAGCTATTCTGTGCAGGTGTCGTTGCTCTGTAGTGGTCTTGACCGGCCTTCCTGATGACTTTGGGATGGTCTAGGAAGAGCCATTGCACAGCGTAACTGCCCTGCCATGACCCACCAGGAGTTAAAACCGCGCTTTTGGAAGAATGGGTTTTGTTGCCCCAAACATTTATTGATACCCTGATAAACAGTATGAGAGCTCGTTGTGAAGCTTATATAGCAGTGCAGAGTGGTCACACTTCATATGAGACATACTTTTTCCGAGATAAAGGCTTTATCTCTGATTCATGATTTAACACCTTTTGATAACCCTGTATATTAAGTCACAATTAAAATCTTTTCCATATTGTTATGTTGCGATATTCTTTCTCCCATTATAATATACCTCTGTGCCAAATTTCGTGGCAACACAGTGAATAGTTGATCAGTTTTCACAGATTTTGTGTTTGTGACCTTAATTTTGGATATGAGTGTATTTGGCAAATAAGCCATTGAAGTGATTTTCCTTCTTTTTCTTCTAGAAATCGCATGACACCTTCTTTGTAACCCGTGTCAACTGTAGTTCTGTCACAGCCAATTGCAACAAGCTTACTGGTATCAATATTTTTTGTAATTAATTTTTTTTTCTTTACTAAAAATTAAAGCCTTATCAGATTGTAACGAAAGGTACCCCAATACTCAGAACCTGGTTCCTTTATTAAGCTTATAATGCTTGTAAATTGTAATAATAAATTATTTTTTCTTGTTATTCTTCATCTTCAAGTATAATTAAAAAATATATATTCTTACGAAGTATAAAATATAACACAATTTTGTTGTTTTGATTATGCTTTACAATTACCCAATTTTTATACATTTTTCAAAATTTTGAAGTCATTGGAGCAGTATAAGACACCTGGATTTGATATAAATATTACATAGTTTCACTATAAGCGTATAAAAGTAATAATTAAAGAAAAATACTTTAAAGTTAATTTAATATTAATAATATTTGTGCATTTTATATATTTGACAAGAAAATAGGAAAATGCACAATTTTTACAATTTTTCTCAATTTTCAATGACCTTGGGGGAGTATTTAATATTCATATTTTTCAAAGATATTTTATATTCAGAATGAGGATCTGATAGAGCAACTTTCCCACCCCGTCCAATTTTGATATGAAGAAAAAAAAATTCGCTCCACCCTAATATCTATGTTGGATATACTTTTGTACATATGCTAAAATTATACTAATGAATTTGGGTATATAATTAATGTAAGTATTATATGACTTTTTTTCTTCTTTTTACCACTCTTATTCCAATTCTATGTATGATTTATAATATTCCATTTTAAAAGGTCTTATTATTCAATATTGTTTCAACGATTGTTCGGGCAAGATATGACATGATGTTTGGCAAAAGCTGGTGTGATATACAGAAAACAATCGTTCTTTGCTTATAAATGTGATTTCCTCGCCCTTGAAAAAGTGAATTACGTATGTTATAAGCTTTCATTTGTGTTTATACTTGTGTGGTTTTTATTTCATTCCTTTTTTTTTCTTCTTCATTTGAATTAATAATGTTACATTTATTAGGACTACATTTTTTATTTGTAATTTGACGCGGCTCTTTAGTATCGTGATTTCAATGTATATGGTCAGTTTCTTATGTTTCAATGGTTAAAGTTATATATATATATATATATATATATATGTATATATTATTCAACTAGTCCAAAACATTTGGTTTGATAATGTTACATTGTTGAATTATTTCAATATAAAATGAAGTAGAGGAAAAAAGTTGTTTTTTTATTTTCTAGATTTCACAATGACCGAATATAATGGAACTGTTGCAAGTAATAAATATACACAGAGTAATTTTTTAAATTAATTGTTTTTCGCACCAACAACAGGAGTTACTTCTATGCATATCTTATGAGTTAAAACACTTTAGAAACGTTTCTGAGATTCCAATTTTTAAATTAAGAAAGTTTTTTTTATCACAAATTTTAAACTACAGCTACATAAATAACATAAAGAACTGCATTTTTTTTGTTTCAGCTTAATTTTCAAAATTTACATAGTATATATATATATATATATGAAGAAATTCTTTTTCCTAGTCTTATTATCTTATTCAAATTGTAGTTATTCATTATCTTATTTTAAGTATTAAGATAGTGAGTCCTAAAGAAATATATATATGTATACTGTTATAACACTCCAATTTCTGGCAGTACATTCCCAAGGCAGTTTACAAGTAAAAATTCTTTAATCTTTAAGTGTCTTAAATAATTGTTTCTGTATACGACATAACAGTATTTGGAACAGCCGTCGCAGACGCACCGGGATTGGCGCGATTTTTATTTTGCGCTATTTTGGTGAGAAAACCCCATTTTCGTCCCCTGTTAGGCCTACCCGAATAATAAAATAAAACTGTAATAATAATATTCTTCGTAATAAAATAAAACTAGCATTCTTAACACCCTGTTAGTTTTATTTTATTATAAAACAGTTTATTTTATTATAAAAAATTAAATTTTGTCATAAAACACACAATTTTTATTATAAACACACACAAACTATTTTATTACAAAACACATACAATGATTAATTTATTATAAAATGCACAATGTTTAACTTAATATAAAACACACGCAAACTGCTCTACCGGGTTGCCATACAAATCAAATTCTCGCCAATGTCTCCGGGCTGGTCAGGCAAAAAATATCCATTTTGGCACCCAAAAGATACTCGGATGCGTCTACGATAGCTGTACCCATTATTTTTGCAAGACATTTACATTGATTTTTAAAGCTGTATAATTTTTTATCCCAGTAAAGAAAAATATGTTATTAAAAAGATATTAAAGGATGTGTGATGAAAAACTCTTTTATAACGGGAACAAAGTTTACACATTTTTAAGCTTTAGCCATTATGTTTCCTTGACTTTGTTTAATCTATAAAATAAACTGTATTGTATAAACGTATTTTCAATTTACTTAATATTGTATTAAATAGAAGTAATAGAGTTTTTTTTTTCAAATTTACTCATTTTAATGGATTGTATTATATAGAAGTATATAGAGGTATTTTCAATTTACTTAATTTTTTATAATGTATTAATAGAAGAAGTGTTTTCAATTTACTTATTTTTATAGACTGTAATAATAGAAGAAATTAATTCAATTTACTTATTTTTCTAGACTACATTAATAGAAGAACTCTTTTCAATTTACTTATATTTGTAGACTGTATTATACAGACGAATATAGAGGTATTTTAAATTTACTTATTTTCATAGTCTGTATATCTTATGTACATAGACGATTTTTAAATTTAAATATTGTATGTATACTGGCACAGCATTAAAAAATGGTTACGTTAAATACGTATATATTTGCTACTTCATTGTTAAAGTGCAATCTTTTATTGAATCTGTGTATTACAAATTATTTTCTACTCTGAGAACATGGTTTATACGTATATTATATTAATTATCGTTATTCAGAACACTCCTGCAAGAGATTGAGTAATGAAAGTTGAGAACTAAGAAGCTTATATAACTTGAATATGTTCTTCACTTCATTTTCAATATATATGTATATTGAATCTGTGTATTAGAACTTATCTCCTACTCTGAGAACATGGTTTATATATCAGCTTAATATTAGCTTACTCTCTTCATTCAGAACACTGCAATTAGATATAGAGTAATGAATGTCGTGAAGCTAAGAAGTTTATATAACTTTAATATGTTCTTCACTTCATTTACAAAAGGAAAAGAAAAAAATACAATATTTTACTGAACCTGTGTATTAGAACTTATCTTCTAGTCTGAGAATATGCTTTATATATTAGCTTGTTGTTTTATTAGTATTTCAAACATTTGTAAGTTTCATGTAAATATATTAATTAGTTTTTGATTTATATCAGTTTAAAGATTTTGATTCCAATACTTAACATAGAGCAAAAAAGCGTTGACAGGGCTACAGCAATGTGTAATTATCGGATATTTACGCGGTTTACATAATTTGTATTGATTTTATTAGTATTTCAAACATTTGAAAGTTTCATGTAAAAATATTAATTAGTTTTTGATTTATATCAGTTTAAAGTTATTAATTCGTATACTTAACACAGAACGAAAAATTAATAAATGACCCAACTCTTTTAGGAATGGTCGTATACACATGATATTAAGATATGTTACTACACTCGACCCAAGTAAGCTTCCAATTATAAAAAAATAGTAACATTTAAGGTTCGTTTACAGGGTCTCACAAAAAATCTTTTGATATAAGGCTAAAGAGTTGTGTAATTATAAGATTTTTACGCGTTTTGCAGCATTTGAATTTGTTTTATGAGTAGTTCAAATGTTAAATATTTCGTGTAAAAATAATTATTAGTTTTTTATGTATACTACTTTAAAGTGATTTATTCCTATACTTAAGATGAAGCAAATAAATATTAAATGGTATAACTCTTTTCAAAAAGAACGTATGCACATGATGTTGAAATATGTTACTACGAACGACCTAAGTTAGCTTTCTATTGTAAAACAGAATTGTAGAATTTACTGTTTGTTTACAGGGCAAATCAAAAGATTTTTTAATAAGACTAAATAGTTGTGTAATTAGCAAATTTTTACGTTGAAGTACTTGATTCCGGTACTTAACACAGAGGAAAAACAATAGTAAATAGCATAACTTTTGTCAAAGTGACTACATACACAAGATATTTAAATATGTTACTACATCCGATTCATTTAAACTCTCTATTGTAAAGCGGCATTGAACCATATACGTTTCGTTTACAAGCTCTCTCAGAAGATCTTGATTCCATTACAACCGATGTATGTTTACTCAGTGAGATGTATTTTAATTATTTTATACTGTTTCAATCTTTGTAAGGTTTTATTATCTTGCTTTACAATTTAATACGAGTTCATTTTATCCGTTTGAAAGCTCGTCGTTCTTAAGCACTAAATCTATTAAAATATAGTATTTTCATCAATTAAAAAAAATGTATTTATCTATAAATATATAATTCTAGCGTATCAGTAATTGATTGAAATAGCGATTACAAAATTCCAACATTACATTAATGCGCTGAGTAATATAATGTAAGAATGTTGCTACCCCAAGATTAGAAGTTTTGCGTTTAAATATTTGCCGTTCATCGACTCTCCGGCTATGACGAACTTAAAATGCTCTAAAAACGGGCCAAGAGCACAATGAAAAGGAAATAACTTCTTAAATTCCCCACAAAAATTACAAATGCTAAATTTTGTATACAATAGGTGATCGGTAACGAACTGTTCGGTTTACGAACAAATCCGTTAACGAACACTTTCGCGTGAGATTTTTATGTTCAGATAACGAACACATGTTCGGTTAACGAACACTTTCGAGAGATTTTTATATACCGAGAACAAACACCTTACGAAACAAAGCCATGATGAAACAATGCCGTGTTTTATATTTGCGGGAGGTGCTGGGTTCAACCCCCTGTCGCGCTCGTCGACCTCACCGTTCAGAGTTTTCCATGGTTTCTTCGAACCTTGCCGTAAATACGGCTTAGGATCCCTTAGAAAGACCCCCACGGAGGGCACTCCCCCCTAGGGCCCATATCCCTCGTGTTGATAATTGGCCGTCAGAAATCAACCCCTAAGAAGTTTATATAACTTAAATATTTTCTTCACTTTATTTACCAAAAAAATATATTGAAGCTGCGTATTAGAACTTATCTTCTAGTCTGAGAACATGGTTTATGTATTAGGTTATTCTCGTCATTGAGAACACTTTAGTTGGAGATTGAGTAAAGAAGGTTGAGAAGCTAAGAAGCTTATATAACTTGAATATGTTCTTTACTGCATTTATAAAGAAGAAAAAAAATGATATTTAACTTGTGGTATTAGAACGTATCTTCTAGTCTGAGAACATTGTTTTTATTATTATCTTAGCTTATTCTCGCATTCAGAACACTTCAATTAGAGATTGAGTAATGAAGATTGAGAAACTAAGAAATAAGGTAGCTTAAATATTTTCTTCACTTCATTTACAATATATATATATATATATAGATAGATAGATAGATTTATTGAACCTGTGTATTTGAACTTGTCTTCTAGTCTGAGAACATAGTATACCAGATGCAAATGCTGATCTCCTGAGGTACTGTATGAACAAATGCTAAATTCACATTCTATGATATATCTCTTGTTGAAATAAGTTGTTGCATTCCTTTATATACTTCATAATTTTATGGATAATCTAACTGAAAATTCGATCTTAATTAAAATTCAATCTAGGAGGTACAACTAAATTTATTGTGTGAAGGAACTGGAAAGATGGGTTAGTATATAGGATAGATAATTTCCAAATTGATTTTAATATCAAGACTTCCTTTCCCACCATTATCCGTGAATCTATAGAAATTTATATGTGAAATGAGAACATATACAACGAATCAGCCTCTTTTGAATTATCTAAAATTTGCCACGAGATGCTTTACAAATTAAAAAATCAATAATAAAATATTAATTTTTACATACGTACAGTTTACCATTTTAAGCACCTGTTTCTAATATGCACATAAACTCATGATTTATGTTTAACAAGTTTTATCACTTTAAGCATATACATCTATAGTTTAACGAAGTGCACTGTCAAAATTATACAATCTGCAATGTAAAATTAACAAAATACATAATAATATCTAGATAATATACACTTGAAACGTAAGAATCATATTTTTTATAATTAATTCATATAAATATGTATTTTTATTTCAATTATTATATTGTGTATAAGAAAATGGGCAGTTTCTTGGTAAAGATATACATATACAATTAAAAGTAAATAGAACTCAGAAATTGGATATTTAATAAATCTTAAATGTTTTAGCATACAATAACGTGGATTTCGAAAAAAACTCAATATATAATTACGATTTTTACTTTCATTCACTCATGACAAAAAATAGATATTAAAATATAAACCTTTGCTGAGAGGATCTGCAGTAAAATGAATTAAAAGGAAAAGAAACTGCTATTTTGATACCATGTTGAAAATCGTCCAAAGTTTTATGATACATGATTTTGTAAAATAATTAAATGACTTTCTAAATATACAGTCCCGATGGCCAATAGTGCTCTAAATTAGTTCTCATGGAAAAATTGTGCTGTCGTCATATTTTGTATGGATGATGTACCGGATTTTCCGGTGTATACGTACACCGCGAAATTCAAGAGAAATAAGATGTCTTATATTTGAATACCAGTATTACAGAACAGTTTTCTTCACTATTTGTAAGCGCAGTATTCGTGATAAATTCCCGCAATTAAATATGATTAAGGATACTAAATACGTAAATGCTGATATTCAAATGGAGGACCATGTTTCTCATGAATTGTAGTGTCGAATTATACACCTGAAAATACGGTATAACTGTACTTAAAATTCGGTGTTATAAGGAATCAAAGAATCCTCGACCTTATAATTTGATAACTTTGAGAAGGATGCTGAACCCCAAGATTTAAAACCTTTGCAGTAAAAAAATAAAAATGCATAAAAATAAATATTTTGAAAAAACTTTGAAGCCAGTTGAGACTTCCATTCATATGATATTTCGAAATAATATTGCAAATTATTTAAAGCTACTCGTTAATTGAATTAAATAATTAATATTTCTGAGTTTACACACACACACACACACACACACACATATATATATATATATATATATATATATATATATACCGGGTGATCCAAAAGTCAGGACGAACTTTAAAAATGAATAATTCGAAAACGAATCAAGATACAAAGATACGGTTTGCACCAAACGGATGGAAAAGAAACCGGGTTTTGTGTGGCAACGAAAAAAAATAGTTCTGTTGGCGACCAACAGATGGCGCTATAGTGTTTTATTGCACCAAAAGATGATTTACAAATGAAAAAATGTTGACAACTTACAAGTCAGCTTAATTACAGTTAATTAGTACTACAGTAAATGTTCAATATTTTGTCCATCATTCAGAAGTACAGCTGTGAGACGAGGCACCACACCGTTCACAGAATTTAGTAGCATTTCTTGCGTTATAGCAGACACATTTTGTGGATGGCATCTTTCAGTGCTGCTAGTGATGCCGGTTGGTCGCGGTACACTTTTGACTTCAAGAATCTCGACAGCCAAAAGTCACAGGGTGTCAGATCGGGAGATCTTGGAGGTCATGCATGATTAAAGTATCGACTGATAATGCAATCCTCCCCAAATGTTGAGCATAGCAGGCGTTTCACAAGCAGAGCAATATGAGGTATATGTTGTATAAAGGTGCCTGTCGCGCTTGCAATTCAGGAATAATGTACTGTAATAGTGCTACATATCGCTGACTAGTAACAAAAACTGTTTTGAAACCCGTCTGTGTGACTTACTCGAAAAAAAATGGACCAATTATGAAATCAGCAGTGAAGCCACACCAGACTGTCACTTTAGGCTGTTGCAAGGGTACCTCAACAAATGCATGTGGATTTTCTGTGGTCCACACTCGACAATTGGGCGTGTTAACAGCGCCAGAGAGTGTGAAATGCGCTTCATCTGTCCAAAGCACCGCGGGAAGCCAGTCGTGTTGCTTTTCCATCTTATTGAATACCAAATTCACAAAATCTCGGCGAGAGTCGAAGTCAGGAGGTTTCCGTTCTTGGTTATGTTGCAACTTGTAGGGATACCGTTGCAAAGTTATTCGCACTGCTCTCCAGACACTTCCGCACGACACTTCTGTCTGCCTCGAAAATTCTCGAGCACTGCACTCCCCATGTGCAGCAACCGCCGACATGGATTGCACCGTCTGCTCCACTGTCGTGGCAACAGCAGCGGTTGTTGAGGGACGTCCACTTCTTCAACGTGACGCCATAGAATCTGTAGCTTCAAATTTCTTCATCATTTTGTTCAATGCACAATACGTTATTGGTCCTTTGCTATCTCGCAAACCATGTAGCGATATGCCCGCAATGCCGCAATGCCACTTTCCGAATTCTTATAATACAGTTTAACTAAGAGGGCTTTCACAACTATAGACAGCATTTCGATGCATACAAACTTCGACTACCATTATATGCTGCAGTTGCTCCTTTTTATATCGTTTGTTGCTTTGCATAATCCTACATCAGAAATCCGAAAGCGCCATCTGTTGGTCGCCTACAACAGAACTATTTTTTATTTCGTTGCCACACAAAACCCGGTTTCTTTTCCATCCGTTTGGTGCAAACCGTATCTTTGTATCTTGATTCGTTTTCGAATTATTCATTTTTAAAGTTCGTCCTGACTTTTGGATCACCCCGTATATATATTATATATATATATATATATACACATACACATATACACATTTGTATCAAATTGATTATTTTGGGTGATTAAAATAAACTCATGTTCAAATTATTCTATTAAGAAATTAATGTTGATACTTTCGAGAAAAATATTTCTGATAACTTCTAAGACGATCTAAAACAAAAAACATTTTTTAAAGAGATGAGATTATTCATAGTAAGCCTATTTGACTAGAAATAAAAAGATTCTTTAGTTTAGTACACTCTGGTTTGTTAAAGTAGCAAAAAAGAAAAGTATTTTTTTTGTTGTCGTTTTACATTTACGCCTTCGTTTGACATTCCAGAAATTAATTAAAGGATACCTAGTACTTTTTGATTCAATTAACTTTTGTGTACATAATTAAACATTAGTCGGAAATGGCCTTAGACGGGACTTTTTAGAAGATAAATAATTACATTCGTGAGAAATGCCTGATCTTATTGTGTTACAGATGTTCAGCTAGAAAACAAAGAAACATTTTCTTGTTTTCAATTAAATTCAGGCACGACAAACAATGTTACACAAAATCTAATTTAATATGGCCGTAGTAAATCATACAATTTTACTTTTCATAAAAAAGTTAATAATTAATTTTGTACACACAGTATTTGGTTTATTGCTGTAGAAAGGGTTTTGGTTTCAAGATTGTTTTATGTTTTTTTTTCAATCCGACATACTATAATTTTATATAATTTTAATAAAAATAATAACAAAGCGTTGCTATTTATATTTTGAAAAAAGAAGAACTTATAAAAATTTAATCAATTTCACATAAAGCCTAATTTGATCTAACTATAATAAATTACACACTCTTAGCCAAATTTGATAACTTATGTTTTAGACAAAGTATTTAGCTTTTTATTTCAAAAATCGTTTTAAATACATTAATCTAATTCCTTCCCCACTTCTTTTATTCAACATAGTACAAAAGTACTAAAAAGTAAAAAAGTAAAAAAAATAGAAATGCTATTTCTATTTTTGAAAAAAGGAATCTACCAATAAAAATGTTTCTTTTTCAGTAAGAGATGGATAAAATTTTGTACCTTACTTGTTAATGTCATCTATATTTCAGTGACGGAACATTCATTAATTAAAACATGTACATTCAATATATTGAATATATTTACATATAACATGAAATATACATGCATAACTGGAATGGAATTCTGTTCATAACAAACTTTGCTACCATAGAAGCGAGATAAGTTTAGGTTTATACTCTACACAAGTTGAAAGGTCTATTGTAATATGTTAAAATATAATTGAAGTACAAATTATTCTAATTCAGATTTTTTTTTCAAACTTTATATCATTATATTGAAGATTTTTTTTTAAATTTCAAAATTTTTCTGAAGATGAGCTAAATTTTCCCTAAGCAAATTTTAAAAAGGAATAGAATTACAGAATTAATTCATAATAAGTGAAACCACCACATTTAAAACTACACACGTGTGTAAAAACAATCCTATTTAAATGTGAAGAAAAATGCATTATTAATACTATCATTAACAGTATCAACACATCCTTACTTTATTGGCTAGCATTCTATCCCATCTAAAACACACCTTTAGAGATAGTCTACACATCTATGGAGGATTGGTCTGACCTGTGCTATATGTGAAAGAAACTTTCAACATAAAATCAGATCGAAACTATCATATTATCAGATGAAAACGTCAGAATACTTATATGTGGCCATCGAAACATTATATAAGTATATAATAATATATAAGTATATAATAATATATAAGTATATAATAAGTATATAATATTATTTAAATATATAACTATATTTAAAGGGTATTTGAAATTAAAAAAACTAAATTATTTGGTTTTAATTATTTGGTCAATGAAAATATTTCTCTTTCTTTTCAACTCTTGCTACTAGGGTTGGCTAGTTGATTTTATGACGGCCGATTATCTACACGTTTGGTATAGATCCTAGGAGTGAGTGCCCTCCGTGGGGGGTCTTTCTAAGGGATCCTCACCCGTATTTACGGCAAGGTTCGAAGAGAACCACAGAAAACTCCGATAGGTTAAGTCAACCAGCGCGACAGGGGTTTGAACCCAGCACATCTCGTCTAACAGCTTTTAGAGCAGAACCCCTCAGCCGCTGGTGGGGCCTTGCTGAAAGGGATAGTATTATTTTGTTTTTATATTCGTATAAGAGGATTATTATATATATTTTTTTTTTACATAAAAAAATAATATATCTAATAAAACAAGTGCGAAACGAATTATATAAGTATATTTAAAAAGTATTTGAAAAAAAAAAAACTAAATACTCAGTTTAAATTTTTAATTTATCAAATTATGCTAAGATCATATTTATATGATTTATAAGAGTTAGAGAATATTTTTGTAAAATTGCTTGATTTTTTATTCGCAATTTTTTTGTAAGACCAAAAATGTAAGACGAAAATATAGGATCAAAATATAAGACAGAAAGGAAACTGAATTGTAATACCGAACTGTAAAACCGAAAGACGGAAATCTGAAATTATTTGGTTTAAAGCTAAACAAATGTAATATGCATAGTACAAAATATTGATTTTACTTAAAATGAACACATAATTTTAATATATATATATATATATATATATATATATATATATATATATATATATATATATATATATATATATATATATATATATATATATATATATATATTGGTTGGGGGGGTCTCATTTAGTTTCCGTGATGGCTTTAATACGGTTTCGTAAACTTTGATAGCTTAAATAAATAGTATAACCGTCACCATCCCCCACCAAAAAATATAATTAACTACATAATCTTTTAAAATGTCGAACTTCAAAATCAATTAAAACTATTCAATTTACATCAGAGGCTTTTTTGCGTGTTTAAAGCGAACAGTGCAAAAACTAATTACATTTCTGCATTGAAATTTATAATTTTTTTTTTGTATTTTTCATTTAAGTATAATTAAATGAATTTGAAACATTAGTTCAAGAAAAAAGAAAGATACGAAATGAAAACGTAAATACTTCTTGGAAAATAATAATTTTATATGGAAAAGTACAATGATTTATAAAATTACAAGAACTGCAAATGAAGTTAACAACAAGACCTATATTTTTAAATGTTCACAAATAAAAATGAAATAAATTAACCTGTAAATAATGGTTTTGTAATAATAGAATAATTAGTGCTGTATATTAAATTTATTTGACTTTATGTATAAGGTAATATAAAAGCAATACTTTAGAAAAATTAAATTTTAAGAAGATTACCATGGTTAACTAAGGTTAAGTATAAAAAAGATTAAATTTCACTTCCAGGTTTTTATATTCTTTTAAATTTCAGAATTATTTACGATTTGAAAAAATAAATTAAAATACAGTAATTAAGACAGAAAAGTACATTTCAAGAAATTATACTTATAATCTCCATAATCTACGTAAAACCACATAACTTTTTTTTTTAATTGTCCGACAGTTTTTTTCTTTTTAATTGTCGTGTATGGGTAAAAGAGCAAATACTTAATTGTATATCGATTAATGCATCATATATTACGATTATTTTGTATTAAGTAGCTTTCAATACAAAAAAGTATAAAGCTACCTATTGCAGCCGTTCGGAGGAAAGCAATTCCGGAAAATTTCGATATATTTTCACCGATCATGACCCCCAGACCCCAAACCACCCTCCGTTCAAATGTTGATTTATATATATAGATATATCCATATATATATATATATATATATATATACAATTATAATATCTATGAATTTCACAAAAACATATCAAGTTCTATTATCATTCTACTTAAATCTCCAAAGAGATAATTAATGATATTGTGTATACAGAATACCACATAGCTAATAATTAACATGTGCAAACATAATATTACCATAGCTTGTGCTTCAATGGTAATTGGCCAAATTTTACTCATACCTAAAGAATATTGAAAAAAGAAAAAAGAAATAGAGAGAAAGGGGAAAAAATATATATATATAAATTGGAGTTGCAATTAAGTAAACACAAATGGATTAATAAATTAAATATGAACCATATACAATGGAAAACTGGACCACATGAGAATAAAATATGAATTGGATATGAAAAAACACATGCACATGTACTCATCAGCCTGGATGCACCCACATGTGTTTTAAATAATAATTCAGTGTTTCATAATTCTACTGGCATAATGCTAAGATCAGTAGAATCATCCAGGTACACTGAATTATTACCAGACAACAATTGGAAATATTAAAATTTGGAAATATTTAAATAGGAAATAAAAAACCATTAAGAATATATAAGATATTTCACTCACATCGATTATCCCAATAACTGTATTTAACACCTCACGAAATTACCACGAGATAACAGTTCTGAAATAATAAAATTGGAAATATGAACACGTGAAGTGTAGATAAAATATCCCACTCACAATAATTATACAGAATCCTTAAAATGTCACAACTTCTGCATAATATTCACATCCACATGGCAATACATCATACATGTTGACTAAGTCTATATATATATATATATATATATATATATCTGACCTATGTCATACGATAACGCTCGTATTTATAAATCAATTTTGATGAAACTAATTGTGTGTATTAAACTCACCAATGTCTCGACCGAGTTCGTTGGCCAGCTTGGTCCGCCATTTTGTTTCAAGATGGCGGCCATTTAAATAATTAAAACTAAAATAAATATACAAAAAAGTTACAAATTCAAATTTATTTTTTAATTACGTGTTAGGCCTTGATACAAAGATTCCAGAGCATTTTTTGGTTTACCTCTATCTTAAAAAATAGCTGAGATATAGCAGTTTGAAATTCTAGGGTGACTGACATTTTGAAACAAAACAGCACATTAACGCGATTACTCGCAAATTATTTTCTTTCATTGTTCTAATAATTTTCCCAATCATACGCATAACACTATATATTCATATCCGTTAGCGCCAAATTCTGGCCAAAATTGGCGACATTTGGCGAAATATCGCCAAATTTGGCGACCAAAATAAGTCTTCATAAATGAAGCCAATTTGGCTTTTGCTCAATAATTTGGCGAATTTCAGTATTAAGGAATCTTTTGTAAATGTTTCTTTGCATTTTAACTTGCTGATTTCGTGTAACATTAGCTAAAATTTTAAAACGAAGATATAGGAAAGCTACCTTTTCCTCCCGGTACAGGCCGGAAGGAATTTTTTTAATTTGAAATTACGTATAAATATGAATAAATTGTCATTCTATTATTTATGCTTTATAAGTTAATTATTTAATTTAATACGTTCTTTTTAATGATTTTAAATAAAAAAGGGTTATTATAAATAAAAATATATCTACACAGTGGATTATAATAAAAAAAATTACTTTCGAGATTAAATATTTTTATATACATAAAAAGTAATAATTGTCATAGGAAATATGATTGCGATATAATTACATCATTCAAAAAGACAAATAAAAAGTCCTTCCGGCCTGTACCGGGAGGAAAAGGTAGCTTTCCTATATCTTCGTTTTAAAATTTTAGCTAATGTTGCACGAAAACAGCAAGTTAAAATGCAAAGAAATGTTTACAAAAGATTTGTTAATACTGAATTTGAATAAGAAATTCGCCAAATTATTGAGCAATAGCCAAATTGGCTTCATTTATGAAGACTTATTTTGGTCGCCAAATTTGGCGATATTTCGCCAAATGTCGCCAATTTTGGCCAGAATTTGGCGCTAACGGATATGAATATATAGTTTTATGCGTATAACGATAGTTTTATGCGAAGAAAAAAATACAAAATACAAAATTCAGCCGAAGATGAAGCCCACCGGAAAGCGCGATAGGGGCCGGAGTGGTGAACAGTATATAAATTTATATAACTTATATATTTATACGTATTTAACGTATATTTATATATGATGGCAGACTCGCATGAAATGGATATTTATGTGAATGAAAATTTTGCGAGCACCATGATGATATTTTGAGGATAAAGCAGCAGTGTCAAAATATGAAAATGAATGATGAAATTGCAAGGATAAGATAACATATAAGATGGATAATTTATAAATCGGATAGTATATAAAATGAAAGCCAAGCAATTGTATGCTATGGATATCACGATGAGTTTTATAAAGATATATACTGAATAATAATGATCATTAGATATTAATGTAAGATATATAAACGCAATGCTGGTGGAGAATTATAAGGGTGATAGACACAACACAGATGAATGTAGATACATATGATATTTGAATATTATAAGCCATTGGAGGAAATAATGACGGAACAGAGTTGTGGATAAGCCACGCTGTTGGAAAGAAAGGATGTTGAATGAAGATAACACATTGAAGAACAGGATTTTTAAGTTTGCTGGAATTCTAAATATTAAATGATTGTAGAAATTTGTTATCCAGATAAGGTATTTCGTTGAGGTATCCATGTGTATAACAAGGACAATTAGGTTTAGAAGATTTGTGCGCCGAGTCATGACTGGTTTTATATATATTGTGGGATGTGGTGCAGTTAATGCAGTTGGATAAATTTGAGCAATTATTATAAGTATGACCCAAACCTCAGTGAATGGCATTAGAAAAAAAAACGTAGCAAATTCCCGCGTTGCTGACAATGAAAGCATCTATAGACTGTAGTTTGCGGTCTTATTCTGTATAAATATGATAGTATTTTAAGAACTCCTGTATCGATCAGCAACTTTAATATCATTTTCGTTATTAGGGAGAGCTAGTTATACAAAATGGAAAATTCAGCCGAAGCTGAAACCCGCCGAAAAGCGCGACAGGATGGGGGGATGACAGGAGATAAATTTATTTACTATAACGATCGAATAACGTTAGAGTTTAATGAATTTTAACTATTTGGGGCTTTGATGTTATTACAAGATTTTGACGTTGGTATATCTAGTAAAATGACTCTTTGATATCTAAAATACCTTTTGCAAGGATAGATGGAATGCCGATGTTAGCTGCCCTCTTTGCATATTCATCTTGTGAATTCGGTATAGGATTGTCAGTATTATCTTCTATACCATTAAAGGCAATTTCATTATGTATTGATGATACTGTCAATGGTTCTTGGATTATATATATATATATTATGGAATAGTATTTACTTCATTTAATTGAGTAGCATGATTTTTTAGAGCATTCCCTATCATAATCTGAAAATTTTCCACAGGAGGAAAATAATCTACTGATCCAACTTGGGCAAAAATATTAAACGATATTTGTAAATTAAGAACAAGATTATCCAACTTTTGTAGAGCATCAGTGGTTACAATATTCATAGGACATTCTTCGTTCGTAATTGTTGTTATCTGCAAAGATTCCTGCATCCTGTTATTGATATTTTGTAGAGTAGTACTAACTTCGTTCAATGTAGTAGTTTGATTTTTTTCAGTCGTACTATGTATTTTATACAAATTCTGACTATTGGCAGTAAGAATATCAAGCTTTTGTGAAACACTTGTAGTTAATGTATTGAAGTTTTAATTGAGTTGTGTAGAAGATTTTTTATTATAACTTCAGAGGTATTAGATGTCAGATCATTTGTAATAAGTAAATTATCTTCCGCAGTAGTTAGTGCTTCATATGATTTTGTGAACCTATGTGAAACATACGCGATGAGTAAAATGAAGTTGCCATTAAATTAAACTATATTAATAATATTTTGCAAAATCTTAACTGCTATAGAACGCAGATCCTCTCTAGAAAACATGCGATGCTCTAAAGCAGCTACCTTATTCTGTGATACTATACTTAGAGCATCAATGATAAAATAAATTAGGTTATCTTTGAGTTGAGTTGTACAATATAGTAAGAATTCATCGAAGGCAGTATGCAGTTCTTCCAAAGAAGGAACAACGGAAGGAATATTGTTCATTAATGTAGCATTCATTTCTTGTGATTTAGCGTATGAGTGGCATTCTTAGGAAAATAATTAAGATTATCATTAATTTGAGTAAGAATATTTTGAGGATCTCAGTAGTTATAGATCATAAATCCTATATATAACAATAGAAATCTCCTACAGAACCCAAGCAATTTATGTCTTTTCGTAAATAGCAAGCCTTTGTTATATTTCTGTGATTGAAGAAGTAAAATAATCTTTGAATTGAGTTAAATTATTTAGTAAAACTTATATAAGACGACGACCCACCAGTGCAGCTGTTTTTCTTCTCATTTTGTGAGTTTTTGTAAAATATCAGTTGCTTGTTCTTCATCTGTTTTTTTAATATTTTGTATCACATCATTAATTAGGTAATTAAATGCGTCCGCAAAGAGAGATAACTTTAGAGGGTTTTGAATTGTACTGGCGAGTTTCTGTAAAATAACAAGAATTTATTCAAATTGAGCAACATGAGTATTTGTGATCTCAAGACTGTATGCGACCGTATTTCTTTGAGACTGTTCTAACCTGTAACTTTTGTGAGTTTTTCTAGTAGACTGTGAATGAAAGTCGACATTATTCAAAACTGTATGATTAATATTTGATAGATTTTTTTTTAAAATCTGCAGTTTTATTTTATGTTTGCATGCTTACGATAGGGTTTTTATCATTTATTTTTGTTTATATATATACATATTTTTTAAAAGATACAAAACGCATTACGCAATTCAAAAAGAAAAACATAAGGAAATTCGAAAAATATTATTTATTGTAGTGGTTTGATAAGACTCACCAAAAGAAAAAATGATTCAGAAAATAAATATAACAGAATCAGTCATCTGAAACACTTTTCTGGACTAAGAAACGTGTGTTGAATTTAATTCGATATTAACGCAAACGAAAGATAATTCGTTTTCTCAAGGAATAAAAAGGAAAAGTACATTTTTCTTCAGTAGATGTTATACAATGTGATTTCAGAAATATGGTACAATATTTTTTTATCTCTCTACTTTGATTATCATCGGAATCTTTTATTTTTCAAGGCGAAAGCAAAGAAAATAAAAGTAATAAAAAGTGGTACATTTAGATTTAAACTAAAATATTTCCGGCGAGTCCTTTTATTAAAAATATTAATTGTTGTTATTTATGATAAAAAAGCAATTATTGTGTTTAAAATTACTATTTGATTTGTATGTCACTTTTAAATAATTTTTTACACAAGAATAACACATTTTCAATATTTAAAGCGATCACGTATAAATCATAATAAGTCTAACATTTTTTTTTTTTTTTTTTACTTTTTCTTCCGATTTTCATGTAAAATAGTTTAATTGTATCCTGACAATCTTTTATATGTAAAATGTTTATTTTCAATCAATATATCCCTTTAAACCCAAAGATAAATGTTAAATATCAAATTTTATAACGAAACCATTTTGCACATAAATCCAATAAAACAAAATCTATAAAAAATTTGTTGCATATAAGTGAACTGAAGGCCCAGTCTTAAGAAAAGAGCTCATTTAAAGGAAACAATCACAACAATGTTTTTTTTTTTTTTTTTTTTTTTTTTTTTTTTTTTTTTGGTAGTTTTCTTTAGAAATCATGACTTTCGAATGTCATCGAAAGTTCCATTTTGTTAAATACATTGTAATACACTCCAGTACATGATTTAATATTTATGTTTTACAATCCCATAATTAATATTGTTATTATAAAGGTAGGTGAAGAGGGGGGACACTGGACCACATCTTCAAAATGCCGTTTGTTTCACATGGATTTAATTTCATATATATATATTCATCAATGATAATGCATATCTAGTCGATATCTATATGATAATTTATTCATATACCCAGTCTAGTAATGGATATTTGCAATAAAAATAGTTATTATTTCGATTTAGAGGAAGATTGTTGTAATTATCTGCAAAAAATAAATTTCTTCTAATTGCAATTTAAATATTTTGCTAAAAGAAAGCATAAAGATATTGCTAATCATATTGTTCTTACAATTATCTTATTTGCATAGTGTTTAAAAATCGCTAAATAATTCTCTTTAAAATTAAATATTTTAGTAAAATATTGTTTGTTAAACAAATTTTATGCATATACTGTTATTATTAAAAAAAAAAAAAAAAAAAAAAAAAAAAAAACGTGTTTTTATGCAAGTGAAGTTAATTACTTTGATATGTGCTATTTAAATTTATTTAAAAAAATCGCAAAAGATTTTAATAAATTATTTTACCGTTTAAATGTGTATTAATGTGTCAATTTATTTTTATCTACTAATGACTCACTGCGCCCCATGTCGTGTCTAACCATACCCAGATATGGGGTTCAACGGTACACTTTTTTAAGTTTCAAAAATTATTTTTTCATTAAACTATTGAGACTTAAACTCGGGGAAATTAATGCATAATGGTAAAGAACTAATGTATATTCAGTAAGTCTTATGAAGGTTTATCTACAAATTCCAGAAGAAAGAAATAAAGACTTCAAAAGTGGTCCACTATGCTCCATCTAATCTTAATTATAAATCTACAATTATCTCTGTCTAAACAAAAAAAACATTTTATCACGAAAGAAATTCGTAAAATTGCTTTTAAAGATAAAATTTTTAATTTGTATCTAAATATCGCGTTTCTTTAAAGAAATAATTATGAATCCTGAAAGATTCATTGAAAAAAATAGACTGAACAAGAAAGTTATATAAGTTTGGCACTGTGTCTGCAGTTTTTACAGAATAATTTATGCATTAAAATATGTAGTAACGGTTTTATTAAGTTAGATAAATTTTGTATAGTTATTGTTCCATGTAAATATGGTTATTTTCATAATGTTTCTTCTTTTTCTTAGGAGTAACTTTTGCAATTTTATTTTAAGCAGCATTTAACGTAATGAAACAAGACAGTTATGTAAAAGCAATATATACTGGATTACAATTTAAATACATGACAATGAAAACACTTTTCCGAATAACAAATTGAAAAATGTTCCTGTGGAAAGTTAATTATATCATTTTAATAAAGTTTTTACAGCACGATATAATTACAGGAGTACTTTCGCTATATATGATGAAATTGCATATTATGCATTTTTATGTTACTGACTTTAATACTAAATTATAAAATGTAAGTAATGAAATTTATTTACGTCCTCTATTTTCAAACTAATATTCATTTAATCTATATAATAAAGCAAAATTAGATGTGTATATAACACTGATGTCTGTTACTAGTTTATAATAATACTAGTTTATAACTTTAAAAGGGTAAATGCAGGTCAAAGAATTTTAATGATTTAGGTCAGGTAAATACGAGTATTTACATAGAGAAAGATTCTCCTAGTGCAACCTCGCGGTTACATGAAGTAAAGTTTTTTTTTATATATAAAAACTGGCACTTAGGCTGAAAGGGTAGGAACCCGGTATAAGATACTTTTTTTATAATAAGAGAATAGCATTTCCTCATTACCATATAATTCTTTATACAATAAATTTAATCGTATAGTTTTTCAATAATATTATATTGACAATCATTAAGCGATAATAATCAAGAAAATGTCCGTTACATCAATAAGGGGAAATAAAACATTCCACAACAGAAAACGTGAGAGGTTCAAACAGTGTTATTCGCTGTTCGTCCATAAAAACCAAAATACCTTTTAACAGACCATATTTTTTCTGTCTCGAAATATATGTGGTAAAAATGTTCTTTTTTTTCAGTAGTCGCAAAGAAAAATGCCATATTACTTTAAATGATGTTAAATTATGTCAAGTACATCAATATTTTATTTTTGTATCTGTTGTTTATTCTGAATAATTGATACTTTTGAACTAACAAATCATGATTAATATTTTTTATAAAATTACTAAATAAAAGAAACATTTGTTCCTTTAAATCATGGTGACCTATTTAGTTTCTGTCTGTAACTGAATACAATTATTGCAAAGCAAAGTATTACTTTTACTCCATAATAATGCTTAAATTCTTTATTGCGGACGAAAAATAGCGTCCTTTGGATATCCGCACTACAGGAGATATCTATAATATTTATATATTAGGGTAACAATCCATTTCGCGAAACAATGCATGATGCTACAAATAGTTTTTAGAGTTGTCAGCATTTTAAAACATTACATAAATACGTGATTAATAATTTTAATACATAAAAGTACATGACTAATCATTTTAAATGTTACCGAAAATGTTAAATAAAAGAATATCAACAGCAAATAAAACTTCTGAAAAATAACTGTAGTACAGATTAAAAATTGAAATTGTTTCTTTATGAATACAGCGAGTTTTTTAAGTTAATGAAAAATATAAAGTTATAACACATGAAATTACGTCTATAAACATGAATTTAGCAAGATAATTTATTTAACCTTCCTACCCTGTTGAAAAAAAGTTACGTTTTACCTGAATGGGTCGATTAGACCCAGTTTAGTGTATATTTATTCTAGCTCAAAACAAGTATTTTTATCTAGCTTTATTTCATATATTATTTTTGTATTCACTATTAGAGACAACAAAATTTATAATTCTCAACCCCCCCCCCACTTTTTACTCCGCCCCCCTTCCCCTCTTACTTCCAATGGCTTGTTTGTATAAGCAATAACTTGGAAAATAATAATAAAAAAATAGTGCAAATTTGTTTTATTTCCATTGTTCTTGAAACATTTTTATGATAAACAAGATTTACAGTACACATTTAGATGCTCCTGGCAAAGAAATGATAAGCATGAAGTACATCTCGTCTGCGTTTTTCGATCTCTCTTTGGACCACATTCTTTGCACCTTCCACGTTTATTTGAACTAATACTTTCTTTTTTTTCACCTGCTGACTTAGCCAATTTATTCTTTATGGTTACTCGGATATTTTGTTTCATCCTAATATTTCTGTGAGGTTCGGTCAGCTGTTTGCCAAGTTCCTTTAGAAAAATGCGCCTTTTGTATAGTTTGTTTTGATTGTAAGAAGGATTTACATGCATAAAAACAACATATGCATTTATTGAAGCTAGGTCAATTAAATTGTAGAATAAACACACAGGCCATCGCCTAGTGCCCCTTTTGCATGTATACGCAGCAGCTAACTTATCAGTAGTACCTACTCCACCTTTAGTTTCATTATAACATAAAATTATATCTGGTTTCTTTTCTTTCTCAACTGAAACTTTGGCTTCGTGATGCATAGTTGAAAGGAGGATTACCGATTTGTTTTTTTTCGGCACATATGAAACAAGTGTCATATCTGGTTGAAAACCGAATAATGAGGAAAATATTTCTCGCTCACGTGATGACTGAAATTCAGAAGGGATAAATGGCTTATTTTTCCTGAGAGTACCAATAATAGTTAATTTTTTCTTCAATAAATCTTTAGCAAGAATATAATCCGTGAAAAAATTATCAAACGTAATATTTCGAGCGGTACCCTCAATCGAATTTACCAGGCGCAACACAACATTTCTACCTTGATATTTTTCTCGCTCACCATCTGAAGGCTTTCCAGTATAGATCTCAGCAGCGCAAACATAAGATGTTTTGACATCAGTCATCAACCACATTTTAATTCCATATTTCCCTCTTGGCTTTGACGGTATATATTGCCTAAATGGTGCATTTACCACGGAAAGGCACAAGCTGTTCATCAATTGTAACATTTTCGTAAGGAATGAACATCTTTGGCAACTGAGTAACAAACATATCAAATAATGATCTTATTGCAGCTAGCTTATCTAAACGACGCCGATTTGCTCTACTTTCTTTGTTGTCAAACCTAAGAAACTCTCTAATAATTTCAAAACGTTGCAAAGACATAGTTGCACGAGAAATGTCGCGGCCATCTTCTTCGCTCCATAACTCTTTGAGAGACTCTCCTGCTGATTTATATACACCAGCTAAAATTAGCAAACCTGTAAAAATAATATTATAAAAATTACTTCAAAATGAAAAAAAAAATGGTTAAATTTCAAACCGCGGAATCATTTGCATTTTTTTCAATTTATCTATAAATTATTGTAATAGAAGTTTAATTTTTTTACCAATGTAAGCTTCAAATTCCTCAACAGAAACCAATGTGTATTTTTTATTCTTTTCTGAGCATACTCTCTTCATTTCTCTGTTAGTTTCTTCTAGAATTAATTTGAACATGTCATCTGTAAAGAAAAGCTTCATTGCCGACACAGGTGTTCAGTTATCCTCTGAATTGCAAAACGTGTAGGACCAGGGGTTAAATTCATAATGTTATGTTGTCTGTAAAATAATAATCGAAGTCAGAAAATACAAATGAATGTAAAATATATAAGAACAGGAGTAATGCTAAAGTCTGCATGACAGGGGGAAGGGGGGGGGACTACGATTCCTCTAAAGGGCATTTATTTCTTTTCCTAGCATATAAATTCCGAACAAATCTCTATAAATTTCCTCGAAGATAATTTTTTTTCCATGATGGTGGAAGGGGGGGGGGAGGGTTCCAAAGCTTGCAAAACCTCTGAATATGAACAATTTATATAAAATAAATATCGAATATAATAAATATAATGTACTAGTACATACCGTTTTTTTTATGTAGGTGGAGGGGATTTACACCATTCAGTTTTGTTGCGACTAATAAAGGAGGATGGAGACTCCGCCGTTTCACCTTCTGTATCGGAAACATCTGTTTTTTCATCAACCTCTTCGATGGATAAATGATCAGATTCATCTGTTTCAATCAAATCATTATCACTCCCTTTATCAGATTCATCACTAGGGAGCTCTTGCCAAAGCTTTCTGATTTCATCATCAGTAAGACCGTGCTTATTACGCGCTGTTGTGATTTAATTAAATTCTTTTTTTTTAGTTCAAAGAATAAAGGTGAACTACATTATAATTCATAATGTTCTAGTATACCCAGGTAATTGTTCTTTATTTTTTTTTAAAGAACATATAACTTTAATTATTTGAGCACGCAGAACTTATTTTCTATTTTTTGTTTCCTCAGAGGATTCTTGTGCTCAAAAAAATAACTTAGTTGATTAATATTTTTTTTTAAAATTTTTATCCACTAATATATATAAATAACAACAAAATTACATAAAAAAAAGGAGACTTAATGAATATTGAAACAGTTTATTCATTTTTTTTGGCGAAAATAGTTATACTTTATCCTTAAAAATACGTTGTCAGAACAACACTAAAATGGTTAAGTAATATATATATTTTTTATATATAATACACCAGTTGTTTTATTCGTGTGACAAAAATAAATTCGTAAAAAAAGTATATTAATTCTATGTGAAACAAAAATAAGAACAAAAGACATTATACTTATCAGTACTTCTTGATATGAGAAATTTTAACATGATATGCCAATATTATCTTGGCTACATCCAATTGGACCAACACATCTAAATTTTATTAGTTATGCCATCTCAAAGTTGATTTAATCATCGAAGGCCGACGAATTTGAGCATCTCTCTCCTTGAACATTCGACGAAAAAAAAGACACAATTATACTGTGCCTTTTGCTTATAGACCATATTTCCGATATATTATTTAAAACAGGTTTAAGTCTACATCATACTTATTTAATATACAACCTGACAGAATATAATCGAAAAAAATTACGTATTTTATAATACACTTCATCTCCAACGAGAAAACCAAAAAACAACTCCGAAATTCAAAGGAAAATGTGAACCTATCATTGGCGCAAGGACAGGGTTGCCGTAACATGGAAAAACTCGCCAAACAGATGACAACTGCCAATACACGCACGGAAGCTTCATTGAGAAGATGTAAAAAAAATAAAGGAATGCCAACATAGGGCTAAATATATGCCAAAGGGAGGGTATAATTAAAATTTAAAACAAACGGAAAAAAATATGAATCTGATCTGTTAAAAATGAAATGAAATCAACCTGACGTCACAAAGACGAAATTGAAAATAAAGAATACTAAATAAACGTTTTGAAGCCGATGGGCTAAATAGGATAACTTAATCAAATAATAATTTTTAAACAAAAAGGAAAACTATGATTAAAGTCTGCCAGGCAAATAAAAAATAAATAAATAAAAGGAGAGAGAAGGGAAAACAAAAAATTAACTGCGCTATACGGAACCTGAATGTGGTAAAATTACCACACGCGCCATATTGCATAAAAAATGGCTAAATACACCAAAACAAGAAAAACATTACTTGAGTATATCAGTATGGTAGCGCCATCTATCGATCATTATTCGAAATACATACTATTTAATTGTTTTCCATGCATTTATACGCGATTAGTGGTATGGGTCGATTAGACCCATTCAGGTAATATGTGACTTTTTTTATTTTGGCTAAAAAAAATAATTCCTGAAGTCTGAAAAAATTATAAACCGAAGATATTTATCTGTTTAAGGAATACTTAAAATATAAGAGCATTTATTTAAAACCCGAGGGAGCTATCATGAAATAAAAAATAGAAATGGGTCGATTAGACCCATTCAGGGTAGGAAGGTTAAGTGCAATCATTTGCTTTCCTGGTATTTGATGTAACACTAAATATTATTTAAATATTTTCGTCTCTAAATATTGTAATATTTTAACAATTTTTGTTTTGAATTTATCTTGCGCTCTTTTCTTACATTAAGTTTCATAGCTATACATAGTATGCATTAAAAAGTTACATCAGTTTTGTAGAATATTTATGAGCATTTACTTGAAATGAAGTAAAAAAAAATTATAATAAACGTGGAATGAATTAAATTCCTTCTTAGTACATATGATATATTGGGTATTAAATGCAATACCCTTTCAATTTTTAATTAATCGGTCTTACATATAAAATGAATTTATAAAATTAAATTAATCGAGGAAAATGCAAAACAGTGATCAATTTGTTGTCATTTAATGTAACATTAAATCACGAATATTAATAATTGAAGATAATTGAAATACATTATTAATTTTAGATAAAAGATTTAAAATGTATGCATTTATTTCACTTTTATAAAAATGACATGCCTGAATAATAGCTTTTTTTAACTTTTCAAAAGTTTGAAATTTATAGTTACTCCAATGTTTAACTTTATTCAAAGTACAAGAAAAAAAATTAAAGAAAGAAAGAAATTTATAAACTACCAATATGAAACTCAAAAGATCTCAACTTTTACATAAAAAGGTGACATTTCAATAAAGATATAGATGTTAAAATCCTACTAGTACTTTCGGTTGTCTCCGCAACTATCATCAGTGAGAAAAACCTTTCTACTAACGACTTGCATATACAAACATTCGCTTCGCCTTGGCGTGGGCAAGTCCATTATTTCTTTGATGTTGCTTGAATTCGTTTCCATAGATACCTGGGCTGAAAGTGTATCCAGAAAAAAGTTTGGTTGAATCAACAAAATTTGGTTGACCCAACAAAACTTTTCGTTTAAAATATAGGTCAATGGAAATTTCGTTTGAATCAACAAAAAATATTGTTGATTTTTTTGCAATTCCAACAAAAATTTTCTGTATCGTCAGCAAAAAAAAGTTTTGTTAATTCAAGTAAAATGGTTCAATTTTACTTGAATTAACAAAATTATTTTTCTTACATAGATATAAGCAATGTGTTATTTTAACAATCTATTTTCTTTTATCAATAAAATATGTTTCGTTTGTTTAAATAATAAAATATGTAATATTACGAACTTGTTTTGTTTAAACTACAAAAACGTTTGTTAAATGAACCAATATAACATGTAATTTTAACTACTTTTTAATTCATTTTCGACAGTAAATTACGCCTGTAATCCTTGAATAATAACAAGTGAAATTTTATCATGTTTCTTTTTTTTTAAAGTGTAAACCGATAGAATGAAAAGTGCCCCAAGCTGGTATTCGAACCAGAGTCCTCAAAACAGCGCTCTGAGGCTCTACCTCAGAGCGACAAGGAACGATATCCCAACTAGGCATTTATCACTCTTATATATGTGCTTTTATCCGGCTGCAACCGCAGCACAAGATGGAAATATCATCAGGAGTATGCAAATTTCTGCGGCAAACGAGACGACAATACAAAGTCCAGCATACGGCAACACATAGTTAATTTTTAATTCATTTTCAACAGAGAGTTACGCCTGTAAAAAGCAGGACATTTTAATGTCACAGCAGTGACATTTTAATGTCACAGCAGTGACATTTTAATGTCACAGCAGTGACATTTTAATGTCACTGGTTATTATTCAAAGATTACAGACGTAATTCACTGCTGAAAATGAGATAGAGCTATTGCAGAAATCGCGAAAAAGGCAACATAGCAGCTCCACCTGTTTTCACGATTTACTTCAAAAATTATTCAGCAACAATTTATATCAGAAAGTAACTGAATATAAAGTTTTGTTAAATTCCGCGCATTAGTTCTCACAAACTTTTCGTCACATACAGACAGAGTCATAGACAGTCATTTTCTAAAAACAGTCAAATCGCGTTCAGGGCCTTCTGAAATACGTCGAAAACGGGAAGTCGAAAATTTTCATGAACCCAATACTTTCTTCTTGTAAAGATAGATAAAAGTAATAAATGGGACAGAGGGATTTTTAAAACTACCGTGGTCCGTCCCAATGAAAAAAAGTTTTATTTATCCAAAAATTATGTTTATCCTCTTATTATATAGCTATATAAGTCAAATAAATAAAGTTACGTAAGAGTTTTGGCTACTACACAACAATTTAATTTTTTCAAAAATAACAACATTTTGCTGGAATCACAAATTTAAATTACAAAATTATTGTAAATTTATAAAAACAGATTTTGTTAAATCAAGTAAAATTGATGAAATTTTGTTAACATTTTGTAAGATTGTTAACAATATTTTTTTGTTCAAGCAACAAAACCAATTTTTTACTTCAACTAAAAAATTTTCTTAAAACAACCAAAATGTACTCAACAAAACATGTTTTGTAGTTTTAATCAATTCCTTTTTCTGGGTGTGATGTAAGAAAAGACGGTTGCGGGTTTATGTTTTAATATTTAGAACATTAAACCACATATTGGGTATATTGTATGACACTGTATCGTTGAATACTTAATTTCCTTTACACAGAATATGAATCAAAATGTGCGTGAAAACGTTGAGTTACCATCAGAATCCACACCAATAACAGTACTCGTTACAACGACTGAAACAAAAAATTATCATATTCTAAGCCTATCCTCGCAACCCATTGCAGAAGCTACATACATTTTTTAACCATTACCTTCTTGGTAGTTTAATGTTACATTCAGAAATACACCTACAAATGTGTTGGAAACGCTTTCACCTATTTCAAGTAGTTTAATGCCATTGAAATAAAAAAAGGAAGCCAAATGTTCCGATCCGCAATATATATATGTTTTTTTTTTTTTTTTTTTTTTTTTTTTTTTTTTTTTTTCTAAGAAAAAGGAAAAAAAAACGTTCCATAGAAAAAACTGAAGAAAATAAAATGAATTACAATGGGCATGAGTGCACGGACAGTCGGGAACTCTACCAGGATACAACTTCAATCAGTGACTGGATTCAATGTAATACTTGTGGTAGGTGGTTGCACGAAAGCTGCACCATATACAACAATAAGTGCATCGATTGTGAACGACGACCACTTCGCTCAGAAAACAAGAAAACATTGAAACTGTGGAAATTAAAATGGACTAATATTAAGTTAAACGTGTTATCATGCAACTTAATGTTATTTTGTAATATTTTGCAGGCTTGCTTTTTCTTTTCTAATTCTTTATTTTTTCACTTTGATTAAAAAATTTTAATTGTTTTTAAAATTATTTCCTTTTTCTCATTATTTAATCATGAGGTTGAAATATTCTCTCCTAATACAATAATATATGTTCACAAAAACCTTACAATAATGTCATATAAGTGTAATTATTATTGTTAACAATTTAATTGTAATTATTATTAATTACATTAATCTTCTACCCTCTGTGCGCAATCAAAACCAACCCTATAAGGACAGATTGCGCAAAATGGCTTTCTGTGTTTTATTAGAGCTGTTCTATTAAATTACCGTATAACAGCAAAATAGTATTAGAAATACATAAAAAACAAATGAAACCAAAATTATTCATGGGTAGTTTAGCAAAAAATTAATATTTAGATTTTTTATTATTTTCTGATGAATTGTGCGCAGACTCTCCGAGCTTTACCTTATAGGTTAACAAAAAAGAAACTATAAAAATATTATATTTGTGAGGTGCGCAAATTAGTAAAGCTATTGTTTTAATCTGGAATATTTATAAAAATCTTGTGAGTTTGAGATACATTATTTAATTGCTATTTTAGCCATTCTAAAGACATTCGACATAATGGAGTTGGCTAAACCATACATCACTATCTTTAAATTAAATTATTCTTATTATTTTAGAAAAGAATACCGAAGGAAATTATTTTAAGATGTTCCTTCACTTTCAATAGTAGAAAAAAGAAAGAAAAATTCATACGTCAAACACATTTATAAAACACTCTCCAACACATCCCGAATACTGTAACATAACTTCTCCGTTTAATAAGGTAAAATATAATGTCTAAGTAAAAATTTGGAAAAAGCATAACACATTTAAAAAATCAAATTCAGCAATTACTATCTGTAGTCGGAAAAGAATTCAAATTCTTTTTCGGAGCCTTGCATATGATCTATATATTTGTACATATACTACATAGTATGCTAAAATTAGTTCAGTTAAGAAACGCATAACACAGTTCAAAATAAATCTTCAGCAATTTTAGTGAATAAATGGAAATGTACTCGAATTATTTTGTGCCTCCCTGTATATGATCTAAATAGTTTATACACACCAGGAAAAATACAAAAAATTGGTAAAATTTAAAACGCATATCAGAACCTGAAAAACACTTTCAGCAAATATCACTGTTAACTGTAATCGAATTGTTTTGTTTTCTCCTGTAAATAAACAATAAAAATTCTATGGTCATCATATTTTACAGTAAATAACTTGTAGTACATCTCAGATGTGTATATCAAGAGCTGCCACGTCACCGGCTTTTTGGATACCAGTATTATAGTACAGAAAATGTTATTTTATGTAATCGGGACATTCTTCTATTGAAAAGAACAACATTTTCTCTAAAATAATACTGTTATGCAAAAATCCGGAGACTTGGCAAGTCTGTATATCAATTGCAATATGTTTGAAACTGTGTAACGGCATTAAAATACATTTCAAACGATTTTCCACATAGACCATAATGTAGCTAAATTCTTTTGGGTGTCCCGGTAAACGAACTAGAAATTTTACATCCTTCATTATCAGTATCGAACATGACATTGTAAATTTCAACAACATATATCAATTACATGGTAATCTGAGTATATTTACGCGCGTTAGAGCACGAACAGAAACATAAGCATAATAAACACGTTTATTACAGCATTAAAAACGAATTTTTGCACTCTTTAAACTCTCTCTTTGTCTATCTTTAGAATAACAAATAGAAGTAAACAAAAACGCAAAGCAAATGTAAATTACTTAAAGTTTGAAAGATAACATGTATGGTAAAGCTAGGAGAGTCTGTGCACAATTCAAAAGAACAACAATAAAGAAATCTAATTTTTTGCTAAATTATCCATGAATAATTTTTACTTCATTTGTGTTTTATGCATTTTCAATGCTATTTTGTTGTTATGTTGTAATTTAATAGAACAGTTGTAATAAAACCAAGAAAATTATTTTGCGCATTCTGTCCTTACAGTGTTGGTGTGATTGCGCACATGAGTAGCAGAGACTCTTACTAATATTATTTAATTGTAGTTATAACTACAATTAAATTGTTAACAATAATAATTACACTTAAATGACATTGTTGTAAGGTTTTTGTGAACAGTTATTATTGTGTTAAGAGTGATTATTTCAGCCTAATGATTAAAGAATGAGAAAAAGGAAATAATTTTAAAAACGATTAAAAAAAAATAATTAAAGAGAAAAGAAATAAAGAATCAGAAAAAACAAGTCCAGATAAGATTACAAAATAACATTAAGTTACTTGATAACACGTTTAACTTAAAATTAGTCCATTTTCATTTTTCATTTTTTTACGCAATTTTACCAATAAGCTGCGTAATCTCTCTATCCTCCTAGCATGGAAACTAATGGGAACAATGCGCCTTATCTCCTAAGTAGTAGATGCACAAACTTTCCAATTTCGGTAGGAGAGATTGTGCGGCCTTTTATTTAAACATAGCCGCTACTAAAACGAACCGTTGGTGTTCACACTGTTAATCTAGATTAGTAGCTTATGGGAAATCGTTTAAGTTTAAAATATTTCGTACTACTGACATTGCATAGAAATCCTGACGAATAGCTATAAAAATTCAAGCACTGACTTTGGGAAAACAAAACAAAATAGCAATGCTTTATCATAGACGCTCAAAACAATCAACGTGCACTTTCAAATAGACACTCCACTACTGCTGTTGTACAACTACCTGCAGTCGCTGCGCGCTCACTCTACTCTTCCCCCCCCCCGAACCCTTATGTGCGCAGTCTCTCCGACCGCGCCATCTCTCCTGGCTTTACCTAAGCCTGGCTCTCCTGTCTTAGAGTAAATGTTTTTACTGAAACAAATTTTTCTAAAAACTGTACTTAGTAATTAATTAGGAAATTGAAAAATTCTTGTTTTTTGTTTAATTAATACAAAAAATTAAAAATTAAAATTGCACCAAGGATATGGAATATTTTTTATTCTGAGGATTAATTTTAATGTTGATACACTGTTTCAAACATATTGAAACTGTTATACATCACTGAGTGCACTACCAAATAACGTACTGAAGAAAATTATGACTTTAGAATTTATCGTTCCCTTACACGGACACAGAAAAAATTCGGTTACAGTTCTGCCTAATATGCCTACTAAGTCTATGAAAAAAAGTACATTGTTTGTATCGAAAACAGATAATCCTGTCGATTTTTGATAACCGAGAGTTTATAAAATAGTTTTTTTTCCTATTGCTTGGAACTATAAAAGCATAATTTGTCATCTATAATTTATCATTAGTTTTTTTTTCACATATATTTTGTATTCGTTAAGTAACATATGTTGCGTAAAACATTATTCGAATAAACGGAAAATATATTATTATTTTACATTATGTACACTCTATATTTTTCTCTTTCTTTGGGAAGTTTTAAGATTGAAATAAGAAAATAGCGGTTAAGATTCCCTTCATTAAAAATTTGTTTACTCACCCCTGTTATCAAGCTGTTTAATACCAGAACAACAAAGGTTTTCCTAATAAGATAAATTATTTTTATATGCTTCTAAAATTTAGAAATTTCAAGTTTGCATTGAATATTTAATAACACTTTGTTAAAAATCTGATTAAAAAAAAACACTTCTTCGCTAAAATAAATTTTACTTATTAAAATGTTATTGGAAAAGGGAAATTAAAAGTTTATATAATATAATAAAACTTTTCTTACTATAAACCAAATTGAATATGGAATAATGAGTAAAAAAAGCATGAGTCTAATAAAAGAAAATTATCTGTATAGAAAAAATAATTAGAAGCTTTACGGAATACTTAACGTTACTTATAATTATTTTTTTAACAACTTCAATGACACTTTTAATAACTAATGCGTTGAAAATAAATACGTACATTAATCCTCTTCATGGTTGTCTAGTTCTCTATATATGACAAAAAACGATTAATAGAGTTCTTTTATTCTTTGAGAACAAATGAATATTTGATTTATTTTGTTCAATTACAAAAATACAGTACGAAAAAATATAATATTGCATGAGTAACAAACTTGTAAGGAACGATTTTCTTTAAATAAGGATTATTATAAGAGGATTAAATACTTTATTTATTCATTTTATTTCTCTTTAAAGTTCTTCCTTATTTTAACTTTACTTTTTGTAAGTATGAAAGCAATGTAAAATAAGCCATATTGATTTTGAATACGTACATATGGTCAATATATGATTTCATCTTTGAAAGTTTATATAAAGTAAATATGAATTTTAAAATATTTCGGAAATGTAAAGAAAGCAAGGTAATCATTAGTACCTACATATTAAACAGTAACTTTAATATAGGTACAAAATTACGGCAGAACATTTATTTAGTGTTTATTAAAATTCAAAGTTTCGTTTAAGAAAAATTTTAAAGAAATGTTAGATTATTTTATTATTCAGAAAACAAAAATTAAACTTTAATATATATGTCATGTATTTTCTTTAAAACAAAAATATGCCGTATTAAGAGTGGGACATTTTACAGATAATTTTATCTGAAATTGACGTTGATATATTGCTAAACTTTTGTTTTAATTCGTTCAATTTCGTTCAAAAAAAAAAAAAAAAAAAAAAAAAAAAAAAAAAAAAAAAAAACATGATGGAATGATATTCTTGATTTTTCTTGCTACAAAAAAGTGATCCACTATTAATAATTATATTATTATTGCGTCATTTTACAATCCATTTATTCCGTAGCAGTGATTATATTTAAATGCTCATAATGTTAAAGTCCAAATTATGATTACTGTGAAAAGGTTCTTTTAAGTTTAAATTCTGTCCTCTCTTATATTGTTTGTATCTAGCAATATGTAAATGCTCATAGAAGAAAATGTATATCAGGTTTAAAATAACTTCTGCATTTACTATAATATCGAATGTAGTGAACATATCTTTTATATTTTTCTACTTCCCAGTCATATATAGCACATTATTAGTACAGTGAAATTTTCTAAGTAAAAATAGTTTATTTTTTATAATTTTGTCAAAGTAACTGAAATGTTTAATATCAATAACACAACATATTTTCTTAAAAAACTTTAAATAAAAGCATGCTTAAAATAAATAAAAAACATGATTTTGTAAATATATTTCTTATTTTATAAGACAATTACCAAGATACTAACTCAAATACGATGATATGCTAAAATTGACAATAAAGAATGTTAATTGAAAGTATTATATAATGATGGGGATAAAAAAAATCGTAGCACAGAAACTGATATATAAATATATAATAAAACTTATGTAACATCATCTCACACAATTATGTCTACGTTTTCAACAATTTAAATGCATTTGTATAACTATATAAATTGAAATAAAAATTTTAATATACAAATTCTATTGCCAATGTTCCGATTCCAGTATGTGCGTGCTTAACTGAAGATGTAATTCAATCCATTAATATGTTATAATATAATTTTAACTTCAGTATAATTGTCATGCATCGAAATATACAAATAATCAATTTTACTTCGCTTTGTTTACCCTATTTCACACCATGTGGCAATATAAACACAAAATAATTGTGTTTAATCTGTGCAATCTATTTTTATTTTGAGTATGGCCGTCGTACATTGAAACATAAAAGAAACCACTTTTATTTAAATTAGGTTAATATATTTCCGCTAAGTGGCGTTATCTGCGTGAGAGGCAATTGAGTTTAAATTATCCCACCTAATCTTAATTTGGGGGTATGGTTGCTATATAAGAATACATAAAAGAAATCAATTTTATTATTTTAGTTATGCAATTACCCACGAGGGGGCATTTTATAACTTGCAATACGGGCATTACTTGCAATTTGCACTGCCAGCGTAAAAAATCACTACTGAGAACTATTTTATCATTGGATAAATCTGATAATGGCGGGAGCTTCTTTTGACGATTTAAGCAATTTTTGTTCGGGGAAAGTGAGCTTCAAATTCTTTCGAAAAATTATTTGAAGACATGGTTATACACATACAGATACGGGAAGTATTAAAGGTCATAGAGAACAGTTTATCGAACAGTAAATGGCGATAGAGTGTAATGCAGCTGAATTCTTTTGCGTTGTCCTGTAAAAGAACCATGCATGTTACACCCCATATTTTCAGTGTAGAAAATGCCGCAGCAAGCCTTAGTATCATAATACAAATCTCGTAGAGTTTCGATAATATAATAGCAGTAAACTGCATGTTACGTAATTACCACCCCTTCACGGTACCAGTCATAAACTCTTTTTTAAGTGCTGCCATGAAAAATGTCTATAAATGCTATATCTACATCCTCTTCAAGAAAACACATGCTGTAGGTGGCTGGAACAAAATACTAAAATTACATTACCACCAGCGTTCTACAAACCCCGCAGTTAAGAGTTTCAAAAAAAGTTTCATAAAATTGTTACATAAATTCGTTTTATAAAATTGTTTCATACAATTGTTTTATAAATTCGTCTCTTAAAATTGTTTCATAAATTCGTTTAATTTTTTTTTTCATAAAATTGTTACATTAAGATTATATATACTATATGTAGAACAGATATATATGTATCTTTAACCCTCTAAGCGTGTAGAACGTAATATTCCGTTCACTAAGCTCCAGGTTTCACTGCAATATATGCAATGTTTAAGATAATGTAATTCTATAGATTTAATGAATTTTCAAAACATTGAAGAATGATTAACACTCTCAAAGGTTACATTCTTATTTGTAATTAAGTTTTATTTATAATGCTGAAAGAATCATATTTTTTTAGCATTTAAAACAAAATGCAGAGAAAACAACATTACAATTTTACCCTTTTTCAAAACGCTCAGAGGGTTAAAGTAAACATTAATATTACGTCTGAACATATTTATATTTATATTAAAATCATTAAAATTACAGACATTACATTACACTTTCATAAAACATTAAAAACATATTATAATTGAACTTTTCGGATTTACATGAAAATCCCTCTTTAACAAACATTTTTCTTAACGTGAATATGTCTGTAATTTTAATGATTTTAATATTGTTGGAATACAACGTTCATTTTCTCCTCTCCGCACATATGACGCATGCGCGTACATTTACGATGATGATGCTCCGGAAGCGAGAGCAGTTGTTACTTTAAGAAAGATGTTGGCGCTCAGTCGCATACGAGCTGTATATATCTTGTCTTCGTTTAATTGTAAATAAATGTCTTATGTCGTGCTATTCTGCAAACTCTGCTTGCCTCATACACCTACAAATGGTTATAGGCCCAGCACGCTTCCACTGCGCTATAATTAGCAGAAATTATTTTTAATTCGAACATTCGGATTTGGAACTCTTAAGCCTAATCGAAAGTAAGAATTGTTCTTCATTTTGTTTATCATTTGTATTATTTCTGGCTGTGAGAGACTCTGCATAATTATGTCTCATGTAACGACAATTGAAAAGCTCGGAAAAGATAATTTTGATAACTGGAAGCTTCAAATCGAAGCTGTATTAATCAAAAATGATCATTGGGATTACGTAATTGGTAAAGAAATTAAACCGGCTGAAGGAACCGCCGAAGAAAAGAAGTGGCTCCAAGCTGATCAAAAAGCTCGTGCAGATATAATTCTTTCTATAAATCCTAGTGAACTGAGTCATATAAAGCATTGTACGACTTCAAGTGCCGTATGGAATAAGCTAAAAGATGTTTATGAATCGAGGGGACCCGCAAAGAAAGCAACTCTGTTAAAACAACTTCTGTTTAGAAAAATGTCCATAAATGAAACGATGGCTGATCATTTAAATATTTTCTTCGAAATAGTTGATAAACTGAAAAATATGGAAATAGAAATTGCGGATGATTTATTATCAATTCTACTTCTATATAGTGTTCCTGAGAACTTCGAAAATTTTAGATGCGCTAGAGAATCCAGAGATGAGTTACCTAAACCCGAATCTTTGAAAATTAAAATGCTAGAAGAATGGGATGCCAGGAAAGGAAAATCCACTCAAGATTCACAAAACGCATATTATATAGAAAATAAAAGAAATAATCATAAACAGAAGAAGAATGAAAAATGGAAAATGAATCCAAACAAAAATTTTTCCTCGGACAGGTGTTACCGAAATTTCAAGTGCAATTATTGTTCAAAAATGGGGCACAAAGCTTCCGAATGTAGAAAGAAAATAGCTGATAAAAAGCTTACATCTTTAAATAAAGGAAATCAAGGATCGATGATAGCCACTAATTATGAAAAACTGACTAGTATGGCATTTAATGACGCATATCAAGAGCCTTCTGCATGGTGTTTAGACAGTGGATGTACATCCCACATGTGTAAAGATAGAAATTTATTTACAGAATTTCATCCTCGAGCGAATTCTACTATACAGCTTGCAGTTGATCAAACAGCGAAACTTACAGGAATAGGAACAGTTTTCATTACAGTACCTAACGGAAGTGGAATTACTAATCTCACACTCAAGAACGTCCTGTGTGTTCCAGAATTAAAGTGTAATTTGCTCTCAACATCTAAAGCAACAGCCAATAATCGTTCAGTGATTTTTAAAGAACGATTTGCTAAAACCATCGAACCAAATGGTTCTACATTAGTACATGCTGTCCGCCATGGGGATTTGTATACCCAAGCATCGAGAGAGCTGCGATAGCAGAGGTAAGTGAATTTCTAAAATGGCATCTTAAATTAGGTCGTTTAAATGAGTCTGATTTAAAAAGACTTAAATCAAAGAATATGGTTAGAAGTCTAAATTTCAGTGATAATGAGTCTCTTAAAGACTGTAAAATTTGTATTCAAGGTAAGCAAACTGTGCGTTCTTTTCCTAAAGAATCAAACTTTAAAAGTGACAATTTATTGACTCTTATACATTCAGATTTGTGTGGTCCTATGAGAGTTCCATCCCACGGAGGATCGCGATATTTCGTTACTTTTATAGACGACAAATCACGTTACATTGAAGTCAGTTTTCTTAAAACCAAAGATGAGGTTAAAAATGCATTTGCTAACTACAAAGCAGCAGTTGAAAACCGTGTAGGAAAGAAAATAAAAATTCTTCGTACGGATAATGGTCAAGAATATTTCGGAGAAGAATTTAATAAATATATCGAAGAAAGCGGTATAAAACGAGAATTTTCCTCACCACTAACTCCGCAACAGAACGGAACGTCAGAGAGAGCCAATAGAACTTTAGCTGAAATGGCGAGGTGTTTACTATTACAAAGCAATCTCCCACAATCTTTTTGGGCTGAAGCTATTACTTGTGCGGTATACATACGTAATCGCCGTCCTTCGCGACGTTTAAGCGATAACAAAACACCCTACGAAGTATTTTTTGGCATAAAGCCAACTTTATCATATTTTAAAATATTTGGGCAAAAATGTTTTGTACTAAATAAAAGACAAAGTAAAGGAAAATTTGATCCTAGATCAGAAGAGCATATTTTCGTTGGATATTCAAATGAATCAAAAGCGTACAGGCTGTGGAATAAGAATTCCAGAAAAATTGTTATAAGCCGAGACGTCCGATTTATTAACGAATTTGAAAACGATTTACCTTCAAACAGTGAAATAAAATTAATTTTTCCCTTCTCTCAAAATAATGAAAATAAAACAATTACGCAAGAATCAGAAACATCTTCTCCTCCCGTCAAAAATGAACCAGACAGCTGTGGCGACAGTGATGTTGATATAAAATCGGATGAAATTTCCGACCCCCTTACTTCCCCTACAAGAGCGCGCGCCCGGCCGAGAAATATAAAAACTGGTAAAAAAGGTAGACCAAAGAAAGAATTTAAAATGATAATTCCAAAAGAAGAAAAATCTCAAGTTGTAATGGAAAATTTATTTTCTGACTCATGTCCGGAATTTTCTGAGGCTTTAAACGGGCCTTTTAAACATGAATGGATAGATGCAATGGAATTAAAATTTAATTCTTTAATGCAAGAAAATGCGTGGCAAATAGTTGATAGGCCAAAACATAAGAAAATTATAGGAAGTAAATGGGTTTTAAAAACTAAATATAAACAAGACGGGTCAATCGAAAAGTTTAAGGCGAGAATAGTTGCAAAGGGGTGTTCTCAAAAACCAGGAATTGATTTTGAAGAACATTTTTCGCCTGTAGCCAGATTAAGTTCGATCAGAGCTGCGATCGCTTATGGTATTCAATATGGTTTTGCAGCTTATCAATTAGATTTTATTATGGCTTATGTAAATGGTGATTTAACTGAAGAAGTATACATTGAGTTACCTGATGGTTTTAAATATGAATCTAATGTTGACAAAGTTTGTTTATTAAAAAAATCTCTCTACGGATTAAAACAGTCAGGTCGACAATGGTTTAATAAATTAGATGAAAAATTAAAACAAATGAAGTTTAAATCACTAAATGCTGATAAATGTGTTTATTTTTCTAAATCTCCAATTGAAACAATTATCATTGTTTATGTTGATGATCTCATAATTATTACTAAATGTAAACAAGATTATGAATATATTAGAGATGAATTAGCCAAATCTTTTAAAATGAAAGATTTAGGTTTGTTACACTATTGTTTGGGCATAGAATTTATGCAAAACGGGGACAGTATTAAAATTACTCAAAAGAGGTATATTGAAGATATTCTGAGCAAATTTAATATGCAAGAATCAAAATCAATATCTACACCTTTTGATAACAATGTTAAGCTTACTAAAGATATGTGTCCCAAAACTGAAGAAGAAAAATCTGAAATGAATAATATTCCTTATCGTCAGCTAATTGGTTCTCTTATGTATTTATCAGTAGCAACTAGACCTGATATAACTCATGCTGTGAATTTTCTAAGTCAATTCAACAACAATCCAGGCAAACCTCATTGGATAGCTGCAAAAATAGTTTTAAGATATCTAAGAGGTACTCAAGATCAAGGACTGATTTTTAAACGTGATACTAAGTCCTTAATTGCATTTGTTGATACTGATTGGGCTTCAGATGTCAATGATAGAAAGTCCTATACTGGATACATTTTTAAATATGCCGGTGGTGCTATATCTTGGGAATCGAGAAAACAACGAAATGTTGCATTATCCACGACTGAAGCAGAATATATGGCTTTATCAGAGGTTGATAAAGAGACTTTACATCTCAGACGGTTCTTAAATGAACTTTCTCCTGAAATAGTGTCTGCACCTACTTTAATATTCTGCGATAACCAGTCTGCTAAAAAATTAGTAAGAAATCCAATTTATCATTCTCGCACAAAACATAATGACATTCGCCATCACTTTGTGCGCGAAATATATGAGAATGGAGATATAGAAGTTAAATATCTAAAAACTGAAAATATGGCAGCTGACATTTTAACAAGAAGCTTTAAGTGCCTATAAACATAAGAAATGTTGTGATTTAATAGGACTAAGTGTTTAAAAACATTCAATGTTATTCTGTATCCTTTTTCCATATAAGTTTAAAGTATATACTGTTTGTAATTGTAATTTTACATTTTGTTTCTCTGTAATTTGCATATAATATTTGCATAATAGGAGAGTAATTAATGCCTTGTTAAGAAAATGCACGTTGTAAGGGGGGAATTGTTGGAATACAACGTTCATTTTCTCCTCTCCGCACATATGACGCATGCGCGTACAGTTACGATGATGATGCTCCGGAAGCGAGAGCAGTTGTTACTTTAAGAAAGATGTCGGCGCTCAGTCGCATACGAGCTGTATATATCTTGTCTTCGTTTAATTGTAAATAAATGTCTTATGTCGTGCTATTCTGCAAACTCTGCTTGCCTCATACACCTACAAATATATATATGTATCTTGATGAAAAAAACAAGTCCGTAGTTGAAGTGCAGTGCTAATCGAATTTGGGATAAATTCCCAAGATGTTTTCAAAATAGTTCCAGTGTTTTAAGATTATCAGCACTTTTATTTCTTACGGTGTTTTATCCAAGTTCTCTACAGACACATTAGATGTATTTTTGGTGCAGTAGAAAGAAAAGTTTTCCATTTAGTAGCAAAACTTACTTTTATTATATTTCTCGCAAATATTCTTAATATTTTGACATTTTTCCAATATATTTATTTATTTATTTCTAAATTTATTTACGTATATTACAAAAATTTCGTAACAAAAACACACACTCTGTGCGTTTCTTATGCCTTGATTGGTAACATTTAAATACAGTATTAAACAGTAAAATTTTCCATGACATATTTATTTTTTTTTACTCGAGTAGAGAGTTTGAGAATTAAATATCTTTTTAGAAAGCTTCATTATTTATTTTTCTAACTTTTAAAATAGCTTGTAATAGGACCTAAAAATAGTTTAATTATATTTAATAACTTTGCAAAGGTGAATTTTTTCTATTATTTAACAAATGATTTCTTTTTATCACAAAGTGAAGATTTCCAAAGTTTTTTTTTTTATTATTTTTTAATTTTTTTCTAAATTAAAAATATACTATTAAAATAGAAATAGAAAATATGTTAAAACTACCAAAAAATATTTATAAATCATTTTCGTGAATAAAAAATGTACATATACTGTTTGTTGAAAATGAGACGAGTTGAAAATGGGACATTGGTATCAGGTGGGATTTTTCTTTTTATCCGAAAAGTCAGATCCAAACACTCGTATGCACAACTCTACGGCTGAGTCTCCTCCTTCTTGTTGAATAATTATCTTCCTTTTGATTCCAAGACAAAGAAAGACTAACAATAAAATTTCTTCCGAAACTGTTGTCGCAGTTTTTTAAATTTCAGGTAGCAAAAAATGATTATCTTTAATATAATATATTATTATATTGAGTTATATTGAGTCTTCGGACTACAATATATGTGTAAAGTCGAACAAAAAAAAGGAGAGAACACTTCAAACATTTTTAACTCTAAACTGCAGAGAAAAACGAAAAACGATATTTTAGTTGGAATTGCTTCTTTTTTCAAGTTCTGTTTAAAAAATAAGTTTAAATGCCGTCTTCATACAATTATATCAAACTTTTAAAGTTTTATTGCGGAACATTTTGCATCAGGATATAAGTCAGGGCATCATTCGGCGAGTGGTTTATTAATTATGCAAATCTGAACTTCTAAACTCCTAATGTTAAATTAATTTAAAATTGCACAAAAATTGCAATGTGTGTAGTTTTCTAATCACAGCTTTAATTTTGGATTTATTTTGCATTCTATGTTTCGAGAAATCAATTTCCGTTTAAAAAGTCTTATGTTACAAATCATATTTTTTTCGAAAATTTATTTCAAATTATATATTGTTTACGAAAATTACTTTCAAATATTTTTTTTTTCAAAAATTAGTTTTAAAATGTATAATTTTTTCGAATTTTATTTAAATAAAATGTAATTAAAGAATTAACCTCTAATTTTTTAAATAGAATTTGATTTCTAAAACCTTCAAATATGCAAATCAAAATACGCATATTTGAAGCTTTCAGAAATTTATTTCTGCAAAACAATTCATTGATTATGCATGTTTTTATCAAAATATAATTTTGAAAAATATATTTTTAAAAATTATTTATTTAGGCTAACTGTTCACATAAAAAAGTTTATCGAAATTCAAAGTATTTGTATATATAATAAAAGATACATACAGGGTGCAAAATGTTATCTATCGCCGACCTTTAATTTCTCAACAGTTGGTTGTAGACATATCGTTCCAATTACAAAAGCATTTAAAATGAGGTAAATATTCATGTTGTGGCGTTAATTAAAGTAAAAAATCAATTTCATAAAATTTACGAAATCTAACATTTTATACGGTCCCCCGGTCCCTATAGTTATATTTAGTCAATGTTTGCACATATCATAACAAATACAACACAAAATGTTTGATTTCTGTACGACAAAAATTGACATAGTTATTAAATTTTAAAGTTTGAGATTTTTCACATGATTTTGTCTTTCATTCAGGGATCAGTTAAAAAATGAATTAGAGTAATTCGAGATCGAAATCAGGGTGCATTATCGTTTTTACGGCAAAACTACCTTTAGCCGGTATCGCTAAATTGGTGTATCACCAAAGAGGGTTATTTGAACTGACTTTGAGGGGTCGTATGCAAAGCGAAGAATGAAATATTGAAACTAAACGAAAAAATAAATATCAATTTATTATCATATTAGAAAACGATCTACTAAAAAAATTAATACATCAAATACAGTAATCTACTAGAGATACTGCTCAAAGTGTTCTCCATTGGTGGCAATGCACAATTGAATGCAAGACAGTACTGAGTCCTGGACACGTTGGAGCATAGAAGGTGAAAAAAATCTTTAACCGGTATCGCTGAAACAGGGTATAACCAAAGAGGTTATTTTCATCGAAAAATTTAAGCTAACTTTTAGGGGTCAGGCAACATTCAAAAGTTAAATTAGGCAGTGTTGAATTCAGCGGGTGGCCCGGGAGGGACATCCCCTCCACTTCAACACGGAGCAATGAAATGTCCCTCCCGAAAAATGTGAGATTTTGTGTTTCAATGGTCAAAAAGTGCAATTTCTCCCCGGAACTCTATAATGTCCCTCTTGCCGGATAAAAACGTCTGAATTCAACACTGACAGTAGGTATTGTTTGTTATCGGAACATAAAACCTTCCACTCTTTTACGAGTGCGTCCAGTCTGTTTTGATTTTATCAAAATGGGGTTGAGTCCAGTTTCTTTTGCTGCGTTTGACTGAGTGCCAATCTTAGTGACCGCCTCCAAGAGAACGCAAACTGGAACTTCGGAAAATACTCATATCAGCGTAACAACCCATTTCGATTGTAGAATCGTCCAAGAGTGCTAGGCGCGGTTTTCAAAAACGAACAATAGAATCGACATCAGTAAATAAAATATACTCACTATAAACTTGATAAATGGCAGCGGAATGCAAACGACCAACCGAAATATAACGTGCATGAAAATCAAGATATGCAAATTACAATAGTACCACAGCACAACACGAATAAAACGGAATTAACCGTTCGGAATAAAACACGAGCCACTAGCTGTAGACATGCCAGTCAGAGCAGAGACTGTGATGGCAGGCTATACGTACACGCAATATACCGAAATGATACTGATTTATGGTGAATATCAAAGGAATGCCAGAGTGGCTGTGAGGGTTTATTCAGAGCGTTTTTCTAGAGATCGACATCCAACGCATGAAACAATAACTGATGCATTGCACCGTCTTAGAGAGACCGGCTCTGTTGCACCACGACCCAGAACAAGTAGACGCGCAAGGTGTACTGTTCGAGTGACACCGGAGGAAGTGCTGGTACATTCGCCCTTTTAAATCCACAAATGAGAACGGCGGAAATTAGCGAGGCATGAGGATATATGCGTCAGCATGTCTGGCAGTTATTACATGCACATGGTGCGCGTCCATACCATCCAACACTGGTACAAGTATTGATGTTGGGTGACCACGAAAGACGGTTTGATTACTGTAATTTCACGCTTAACACTGTAGAGAAATATTCATCGTTCCTTTTTGGCATTCTGTGGACAGATGAGGCAACGTTTACACGGGGTGGCATTGTGAACGTGCAAAATGTGCATTACTGGTCTCTGGAAAATCCACACATCGCCCGCACAGTTCGACACCAGGTACGCTGGTCAACGAACGTGTGGTGCAGTATATGGGGAACTCAGATTGCTGGATCCATCTTCTACAATGGAACCATAACGGGCTAACTTTACCTGCACCTACTGCAAAACACGGTACGTGACTGGAATGAAGAGCTGCCTCTCCGAAATGCATGGCGGGTGTGGTTTCAACATGATGGGGCCCCTCCGCATAAAGCATCAAACATCCGTGCGTATCGGGCCAACGAATTTGGATCAACAGATCATTGGATATGGTGGTCCGGTAGAGTGGCCACTTCGTTCACTGGACTTGACTCCCATGGATTTCTATCTCTGGGGATACATCAAGGCACAGGTGTAATCGACTAAACCTACTTCTCTGGGTGATCAGAAGCAGCGCATCATCCTTGCTTTTCGCACAGTTACACCTGCTATACTGCAACGTGTCCAGGACTCAGTACTGACACGCATTCAATTGTGCATTGCCACCAATGGAGAACACTTTGATCATTATCTCTAGTAGATTCCGGTATTTGATGTATTATTTTTTTATAGTAGACCTTTTTCTAATATTATAATAAACTGATATTTATTATTCTGTTTAATTTCAATATGTTATTCTTCGCTTTGTATACGACCCCTCAAAGTCAGCTAAAATTTTTAGATGAAATAACCCTCTTTGGTGATACACCGATTTAGCGATACCGGCTAAAGGTAGTTTTGCCGTAAAAAAGACATTGCACCCTGATTTCGATATCGAATTACTCTAATTAATTTTTTAACGGATCTCTGAATGAAAGACAAAATCATGTGAAAAAATCTCCACTTTGAAATTTAATAACTGTGTCAATTTTTATCGTACAGAAGTCAGACTTTTTGTGTTGTATTTTTTATGACATGTGCAAACATTTACTAAATATAACTATAGGGACCGGGGGACCGTATATAAAGTTAGATTTCGTAATTTTTATAAAATTGATTTTTTACTTTAATTAACGCCGCATTATGAATATTTACATCATTTTGAATGCTTTAGTAGTTATACTATATGCTACAACTAACGGTTGAGAAATTAAAGGTCGGCGATCGATAACATTTTGCACCCTGTATATGAATTCACGTAAATGCGTTTTCTGATACAAACTGCACCTGCACTGTAAAAAAAAAATGGGTCGATCTACTAAAATAATTTTAGTTTTTCTCATTGATTTTTGAAATTACTAAAAAAAAATTTGTATTCTTACTCAGTTACAAGAAAATCTGTAAGAATTACTAGAAAACACCTAGAAACATTATTATAATACAGCTAGCAACGATTCCGGTTTTCATTACCAGTTACTCAAAAAATCTGTGGAATACAAATATACAAAACAAATTTTAGTAATCTCATTATATTTTTTTACAGTGTGGTATTGCGGTATTATAAAATTGTTGTAATCCACAGTTAGCAGTAAATAGGCCAAAATTAAATCTATTCTAAAGATACTAGTGTTTGATCTTCTCTGACACTTTTACCTGAGAAAAAAGTTGATAGTTAAGCATGCAAATCATGTAAAAAGTAAATTATTTGCTTTGATAAAATTGATGAAAGAAAAATAATATACTGTCATGTATAAAAATTCAGATTCTTATTTTACTAAATTTGCATGTAAACAATTATGTTCTGATCAATAGAAATTGTGACGTAAGATTTTTCACAATTAAAGGTGAACGAAAGAAAATCAGGATATAATATCTGTCCAATTATCTAAATTGTATTCAGAATTGTCATTATATATGCAATAGTACTTTATTATATTACATCGATTTGCTATTATATAATTAGAAGTAAGCTATACTATATATTAAATTTTAAAATTTCACCATTTCAGAAAAATCTTAAAAAACTATTTTATTTTTCAATTTTTTTAACAGAAACAATTCAGTAAGACCCGTGTTTTCTAATTTATTTATGTGAATGTATAACAAAAGAATAAAGAAATCGATTATAAAAATATTTAAGTAGATTTAAATTGTCTTATACTGTCAGTAACTATAAAAAGGAAATTTGTATTCGCCAGGATTTAGCGTAAAATGTAGAAAATATTAATCGAATTTAAATATAAGAATTGATATCATAGTATCAAAATAAAAGAATTTAATTTCAGGAGAGGTTTTTTTTTTAATATATTAGTTTTTATTCAGTTATAAAAATATATTATAATTTTTTCCTTCGACGAAAAAATATTTATTTACCCATTTTTTTAATACAGTGCGTTAGAAACTGATATACTAAAACGTAATTTTCTATTTAATTTCACCTAATAAGATACTGGTTTTATAACTAAGTAATTTCTTTTAAAAGTGTTTGAGATATAGTTGATAAATTCGGTTAAAGTGAGAAGTATACTTGACGATCTAAATAAAGAACTTTCTGTTACATACATTATGAATTTAATTGAATATTGTATACAATTAGTTAAATATAATCATTTCGTATCAATTTATCAGTTCATATAAACATTTTTCCATCACTTACACCCCACTGTTCCATTATATGTTATTAAAGAAAATTCCACGTCATACGTTTCATTACTTTTATATACATCTCCTCTTTATACCATTTTTAACACTTTCCAACCTAGTTGAAAAGTGTTTATGACTTCGGTTTGTCTGGCCGTCAGCCGTCTGCCGTCTGGCCGTCAGCCGTCTGCCGTCTGGCCGTCTGCCGTCTGCCGTCTGGCCGTCTGCCGTCTGCCGTCTGTCCGTGCTCTAACTCCCGTAAATATGCTCGGATTGCCTTGCAATTTTTATATGTTATTGTCGTTATCTATAGCACGCTCCCTATTTCAACTGAAGTGTGTAGCCCTTATAGTTTTTTTACAGGGACACTCAAAAAATTCCGTTACATTACGGTCTATGGGGAAAAATCATTCTCGGTTTATTTTAATGATGTTACACAATTGCAAACACATTGTAATTTATATATATTACTAAGGTGTGTCACAAGAAGCTTAATATGGAATAGGGTGTGGATAGCACTTATAGTTAATTTACAGGGACAGTCAAAAGAATTACGTTACATTACGTCTATGGAGAAAAATCGTCTGCGGTTTATTTAAATAATGTTTCACTATTTTAAACGCATTGAAATTTATATATATCACTAAGGTGCATTACAAGAGGCTTACTACAGAATATTGTGTGTATAGCAGTCATCGTTCATTTACAAGGACACACAAAAGAATTCTCTACTGTCTGTTAACAATAATTCCTGGAAGTGCGATTTTAAATTTAACTCACTTTTTGTTTATTACGTGGTGTGTATAAATTCTGTAGATCATATACAGAGAAATACAAAAGTTCGCGAACACATTTCCGTTTAGGGACAGAAACTCCAGAAGGAGAATTTTAAACTGTGCTACGCGTTTCTTAACTGAACTAAAATTTAGCATCATATGTAGTATATATACAAATCTATAGATCATATACAGGGCTGAATAAAAGTATTCTCATATTTTCCCGAATATTGTATACGTTGGAAATTCCTGAAATTATGTTTTTAAATATGTTATGCGTTTTTCAAATTGTTTACTTAGATGTTATCTCTCAGCTTATTAAACGGTATGATTTGTAAAATTATTTTGGAAGCGTTGGAAAGTGTTACATAATCAATGCTTGACGCATGATTTTTCATTCTTGTTTATAATTGTCACGTGTAAAGAACAAGCTTTGTTTTCGAAAGAGAATATCCGAGGAATTTTATTAATAGTTACTTAATATTTTATTAACATTTAGGTATAAAGGAATGATGTTTTAAATATTTCGATTTATTTATTTATTAATAATTTATATTATTTTGACTCGCATATAAGGATTTTGAATGCTTGAAACATGTTATCTTACAAAGATAACATGACCCAAAACCATACAATATAAGGAAAATTAAAAAATCTGAATATGTAAAACGCCAGACAGATTTATTTGTCCAATCATCCTGTTACTTTCAGTTGAATATATATAATGGAGTACAGTATCATACCTTACTAACCTTCCCAGTGCACATACAAACATGTTTCTATGCGTACAAATGATTGTTAAACAATTAATCAAGTGCACATATTGCCATACGCAAGGACTGTTACTTATGATTGCAGTAAAACTTATTTTCGTAACACACAATAGTGCACTATACTTGTTTATACCATTTTTTTCAGGAACGGTTATTTGTACCTGTATTGTTTTAAGTTGAGAGAATTTTTCCTTCAAAAAATTATATGGAACTATAAATTTTATAAGTGTAACTTACACATTACTACATAAAACTTAATTATACCATATATATATATATATATATATATTGCGAAACGGTTAGAGTGAATGTATCATTTTAAAGAAAATTCGTATTATATTCACAGAATATTCTACAAATTCCGCAAACCTGAACCGAAGATATTTATTATTATTGAATGTATATTCAATATTAATAAATATCTTCGGTATTTATTAATTATATTTTCGCAGTAATATATTTCTTATATTATCTAGTTTATTAACAGCATATAAAATATTAATATGTTAATTTTTATGTTTAAAAAAATATTTTTCATAAGTTTGGAAAAATCATTGAAAAATCATCACAATTTAGAAAAAAGCCTTATTACTCTGAGGATAAATAAAAGTATCTCTACATATATTTAAAAAAAACGCAATAATTGTTGAGTCAAAGTTGTGGGATATTCTAACGATATTTTAAGAATATAAAAGTTTGTAAAATAGTAATAATTTACAATAATCCATGTTCAAAGAGCTTAATTATTTTCAAATTCCATAATATAGTTAGCGCTCAAAGAGACTGGTAAAATCTGCATTTTAGATTCAAGCATTATTTTGTCCGTGTTTCAGTTTTTCAAAACGAATGTTGTCATTCTTCGTTTATTTTAGCAAAAAAGATCTTGTATTAGTTATTTGTGAGATATTTGGAAATATCCGATAGAATAAACGTTGTAATACTTATATTTCTAAAATTTGCCAAACATGAGAGATGTCTATAATGCATACTGTGTATGTGTAAATTATTTTTAAAATCTTTATGATGTATTGAGTTTTTTTTATTGCGAAAAGAAATTACTTTCATGCCATTTTATAAACAGTTATAAAACAATTTTTATAAAAATTTCACAAACCTTCTTTTCAGTATTGGCAAAGTTTCTAAATGCATTTTACGTGCAAATAACGTGCACGTGTAATTAACGTGTTTTTAAAATAAAATAGAAGGACATGTTATTAAATGGAGACAGACAAACCAAATAAAAACATAAACAAAAAAGAAAAATCACGCATAAAAAATAAATTATGAAACACTTCCAAAATACTGTAAAAGAACTTCACCGTTTTAAAAACTGAAAAAAGACAACCTAGAAAACGTATAACACATTTGAAAAATAGATTTCCTAATTTATCCTTAGTCGCAAGCCGAAAATGTGCTCGACTTCTTTTGTGCACCTTGCGAATGATCTATTGATATGAACAGTGCGTGTAAAAACTTTAAGGACAGCTAAAATTGTAAAATGTTTGATAAAGTTAAAATGACATAACTATACTGGACATTTAATATTTATCATAAGGTTGAAATATTCATACAAAAGCCAACAAAATATATCTGTGAGTTTTTTATTGAGGAAAAAATAATAATAATGCAAACAAAAGCTATTTTCGCTTCTGTAAAAACTTTAAGGGCGCTACTATTTTTTATAGAAAATTTAGGTATAACTATTATTGATTTGCATGTCAGAAACTCTTGTGTGTTGTAAATATTGTGACGTTTTCTGTTAAGAGTGTTGTTAATTTTATAATAATGCCAATAACGAGTAAACTCACTGAATATGAAAATGGTGTTATTGAATATTTTGCATTTTCAGGAATGAAGTGTCGATCTATTGAAAAACAGTTAAGAAAATCTAAAACAATCATCAACAATTTGTGTGGTTAAAAAACTAGAATGGCAAAATAAAAACTTTGGACGCAGACGAAAAACCTTTCCATCTAGAGATGAAAGGAGAATTTTAAAGTTAGTATCAACTGGAAAAAACTGAAGTGAATACATTTTACGAACGACTGGGTTGAATGCAGGGCCATCGCTACGATTTTCTATTGAGGGGGGAGAGGACCTTAAATTGCCAAGTCAAATTTTAGTATTTGCCAACTCATTAAAAAGCAAAAATAAATAGTTTTCGCCAATTCAACAAGTTTGCCAGCTAGTTTTATAATTTTGCCAAGTTACCATAGTCAGAAAATGTAATATAGTTCTTATTTGTAAAAAGTTTAAAAATATTCCCAATTAGATTTGTAACTTTTGCCAAATCTATCCGAAATAGAAAGTATATTATAGTTTTTATTAAAGTTTTAGACACATTTGCCAAATAAAAGTTTTTAAATTTGCCAAGTGTAACAGCATTCGGGAACGTTTGGTGGGGGAGGCTCCCCCCCTCGTCCCCCCCTTAGCGAGGGCCCTGGTAGAATGTATGCATGAAAATAATATGCAATACAATTACTTGATCTTGGAATTTCCAATACTCATCAAAATTCTGTAAATACTCTTTATTGACTACACTGATAAAAATTTGCAGTACACTGTCCAGTCATTTGACTATAGCGATTACATAACCGTAATTATATACTATATTCTGATAACTATATACTATATTCTGTAAACTATATTCTGTCCTTAAAATGACCAATAATACGGTCATAATATAGTTAAATTACGGTTATATAATCGCTTTCTACAAAAACGGTCAAATGACTGGACAGTTTGCTGCAAAATTTTAACAGTGTAGACAAAAATCCTGCGTTTACAGTTTTGAAGACGAGTGATGACTTGGGACGACAAATGGCTGCAGAATATTTTCTCCGATGAAAGAAAATGGAACTTAGATTGTCCTGATGGTTGGAAGTAATTTTGGCATGATATGAGAGAAGAAAAAAAATAAACGGTCAATTAGGTGCAGAATCCATTATTACAGGGGCCTGCTTATCGTTTAACGGCATGGTGTCACTTTCATTTCTTTCAGGAAAAGCTAACTGGTTGATATAAAATCCCTTTCTGGCCTTCTTTCACCTGTTACAACAGTTTTGGCAGCGAAAAAAAATAGATTTATCAGCAACATAATGCACTTATTAACACAAACCGTAGAATAATGAAATATCATTAGAAATAATGGAATGGCATTATCACCAGAAACAATGCAAATAGCCACATTTTGGGATTTGAAGTTGTGCTTAGTTTTTTTTTCTGTTTAATTAAATGCATAAACTATTTCATACGAGTTTTTTATTATTTATCTAAATCACAAGGTTTCTTTGTATTGTTTATTAATGCACGAAATCAACTTAAAACTTTTACACAATTTCATTTAAATTAACGAGTAAGTTTTATCTTCACTTTTATAATATAATAACAAATATTAATTCGTGTTTGGTTTAAATTGTGTGGTGTATGCAAGCTATGAATTATTTTTATAGTTTTATTTGTACGTTAAACTATTGCATATTTTAATTCCTCATTTGAATTCATTAAGACATATTTTTATTTCCTTTTTACATGAGTTATTTAAAGTATATTTAAATCATTTAACTTTTCTTTTGTTAAAATATAATTTCTAACGTACAAGACAATTTTATAAATCTTTTTAGCACTTTCCAACCTAGTTGAAAAGTGCTTATGACTTCTGTTTGTCTGGCCGTCTGCCGTCTGGCCGTGCTCTAACTCCCGTAAATATGCTCGGATTGCTCTGCAATTTTTATATGTTATTGTCGTTATCTATAGCATGTTCCCTATTTCAACGGAAGTGTGTAGCACTTATAGTTTTTTACAGGGACACTCAAAAGAATTCCGTTACATTGCGGTCTATGGGGAAAAATCATTTGCGGTTTATTTAAATAATGTTTCACTACTTTAAACGCATTGAAATCTATATATATCACTAAGGTGCATTAGAAGATGTTTAATATGGAACAGGGTGTGCATAGCACTTATAGTTACTTTACAGGGACAGTCAAAAGAATTCCGTTACATTACGTCTATGGAGAAAAATCGTCTGCGGTTTATTTAAATAATGTTTCACTATTTTAAACGCATTGAAATTTATATAGATCAGTAATGTGCATTACAAGAGACTTACTACGGACTATTGTGTGTATAGCAGTCATCGTTCATTTACAGGGACACGCAAAAGAATTATCTACTGTCTGTTAACAATAATTCCTGGAAGTGCGTTTTAAGTTCTTGAACGCGATTTTAATTTTAACTTGCTTTTTGTCTATTACGTGGTGTGTATAAATTCTGTAGATCCTATACAGGGCAGCACAAAAGTTCGCGAACACATTTCTGTTTATTGACAAACTTCAGACGGAAAATTTTAAACTGTGCTACGCGTTTCCTAACTGAACTAAAATTATCATCCTATGTAGTATATATACAAATCTATAGATCCTATACAGGGCTGAATAAAAGTATTCGGATATTTTTCCGAATATTGTATATGTTGGAAATTCCTGAAATTATTTTTTTAAATATGTTATGCGTTTTCTAAATTGTTTACTTAGATGTTAGCTTTTAGCTTATTAAACGGTATGATTTGTAAAATTATTTTGGAAGCGTTGGAAAGTGCTATATAATCTATGCTTGACGCATGATTTTTCGTTCTTGTTCATATTATGATAAGTATTTCAATAAAAATATCCAGCTGTAAAAATGCTGTTCTCCATATTTTTCATTTTTATACGCAGCAACTTAATTCGATACATTAAACAAGCATTTAACTGAACCAATGAAATTCTTTACTTTTACTCTCAAGATTGTTTTTTATTATGTTAAGACAGGAATACAAAGCAATATTATGCAATAAAAAACTAGAAATGTTTTGCGTATTGTTTCTTTGTTTAATGGTTTTGAATGAATATTAGATAAAATAAATTATATCTTTAAAACTATGAATGTTTTCTGCAGATTAAGAGCCGTGTATTTAATTCAGCTCCAAGTTTACTAAAACGAAAGTTAATTCATTATTTTTTCTTAATTCGTATGAAAAGTTTATTTTCTAAACGGTTCATTAAGTAGGTTTTTTTTCATAAATAATACACGTTTCATTGTTTTAATTTTAACTTCTTTTTTTTAATTTTTTTACTTTTGTTTAACTCTATTTACAATTTTATTTCTTCACAATAAATGTAAATTTAGAAACGTAAATAGAGGAGTACTTAGTAATTAAGTAATCGAAACATTATAAGTCATAAATTACACCAGGAGAAATTAATATATTATTATGAAAGGTAAATATATATCATATATTACTACAATCTACTGATAGTTTATTTAATTGTAAAAAGGGGAAGTCTGTTGTCTACTAAAGAATTTTAAATTATTATCACTAGGTTGTGTGACGTATCACAAAACTCATATTTTCTTAAAAATTCATAAAAAGATTAATCAGATCGTAGTAAAAAAACATTTCAAACAATAGCGGCAAATAGATAAAAATTTGATATTAGGATTTTATTTTCTAATTCTGAGGGCACAGTTTCTAACAAATAAATTCTGAGGACAGTTGGAATAAATAAAATTGGGTAAAATAAATCATACCTACAGCTCTCAATTTCTTAATTTCAGCTGAATAAAATTTATAAGATTTTACATACTATTACATATCCATACATTATATATCCATTAAAACATAATCTTAAACAGTTTCTCATATTCTGTACTCGTGTGAAAAGAGTAAATATTTACATTATTAACTAGATCAAAAATACAGTATCGAGTCCACCGTACTGGAACTTTCCTATGTAACTGGCTAAGACAAATAACAGGAGTAGTGACTTCATCATGCGATTTAATATTGAAGATACTATTACACATCAGTAATATCTAACATTTTCGATAACAATGCAGAAATAGCTCACGCAACAATCTAAAATATCATAGTGTTTCTTCTGTATGAAGGAAGTCGAAAAATAACATCGCAAAGTATTTTCTTTCCTATCATTTACTAATGTTAGGAACTATTTCCTGGTAGTAAAAAAGTAATGTAGGTATCGAAAAAAAGTGTATCGATGTTGGCTCATTTCTGATATGTTACTGATTAAAAAGAAGATGTATTGCAACATCTTAATCGGATGATTAATACGAAAATGTGCATTATTCTATGAATATTAATCAATGCAATATTATATAAAAATGCATTTTCAGGTATTTCAGAATTTATGATGTGTAAACAAAAATATAACATGCATTTAGATAAAATAATCCATCCGTTGTTTAAAACCCCTTAAAAACTGTTTTGACGTTTACAATTATTATTTCGTTTCGTTTCGTTTCATTTTTTATTTAGAATTTTTTTTTGTTTATAATATAAGCTCAAAATTTTTAATAAAAAAATATCATGTGGCAAATGAAAAATTCATATGTCTAACAGAAGATGAATATCTCTACTGGCTAATAATATGTGTGCTTGGTGTCTAATTTTATGTCTAATAGAAAGTTTTTCATGCGTATACTTTGCAAGGGAATTATTTAAGAATATAAAAGACAACATATGTTATTTAACTTTTTTTTTTTTTTTTTTTTTGCTGAATCAATTCCGTAAATGATTAATCTTTTGCTAAATATATTAATCATATATGTTGCGTAAATTACTATATTTTATGTACTTTGATGTAATTTTTATAGTTATAAATGTTGCTTAGAGATTAATATATGCCTAATAATATGTTTAAATTATAGTCACGTTTAAATTGAAAGTTTTTGATATGCATAAATTTTAACTTTGCTGGTAAATTATTTAAAGAAATAAAAGATACCATCTTTTTATACATATATTAAAATAATTCCGTAAATGATAAATGATTTGCTAAATATAAGAATATTATATTAATCATCTATGTAATGTAAATTGTTGCACTTTATGTACTTTGATATAATTGTCATTTTATATTTATAAATGTTGAAAATATTGTATTTTTATTCTGTATGAATTTCGATATCACGTAAATTTATTTCGACTAAAGATATGCATTCGTTCAAGTAAATATTTATTTTTAAACAATTGAATATATTATTGATTTAATCTTTCTGTATAGTAAAATTAATTAAATATATATATATATGAAAATTAACTGAATAAGACTCGTTTTATAAGATTTTTTCAAAAGTAATCGAGGTTCTGAAACAACTGTATTATCATTTTTATTATGAAGAAAATGAAGAAAATGAAAAAAAAAATCAATTGCATTAAATAAAGTTTTATTATGTACATGATGCTTAAATAATAAAAAATAAACTTGCCTTAAGATTATAGATCATAAGATTTTCTTTAGATAACGAAAGGAAATTTTATAAGTATTATCCTTATCAGTTTCCTGTTCCATTCATAGCTTTATTAATAAATAGCAGTGATGTCCAAAATAAATTTACTAGAAAGCTTTCAAGAGTTCTGATAATTAACTATGTTGCAAGATGGGGGTTTCAGTTATTGCATACATTTTAAATTGTAGGTGCTATATGTGTAAAAGAATTCAATTCATCCCACATTTTTGAATTATATTAATAGTAATATATATATATATATATATATATATATATATATATATATACTTTTACATACATATAACAATAAATAGTGATAATTTATTACTATCACGATTTATCAAGATGGAAATAATATCTATAACATATTTTACTTTATGTTATTCTCTAATAAAACATTTTAAAAAAATCTGTACTGAATTTTAAACAACAAAATAAACGCATAACTTCAAATGCAAAACCATTATAAAGATGTAGGAAACGAAATTCAGTATTAAAATGATATATAAAGTTTCTGCCAGGAAATATAACATTTAAATTTTTAGATCGCAATGAATAGTTTTTGTTTTCTTCTTTAAATGTAAAATTAAAACAAACGTTATCTAAGGCATAAATGCACTATTTCACTTTTTTATTACAACTGATTTTTTAAAATAGATTTTGAAATTTTGGCGATACAAAATTGCGAGTATAACAATTAAAATTTACTTGTAAGACGAAATTATAAAGGTTGGCAATCTAAAGTTACTATGAGGATTAAAATTATGAAAGAAACGTAGATTGATTAAGCTTAAGGAAACAGTATTTATTCCAGAATTATAGCGTGAATTCATTTATAACAGAGTATATGTAAAACAAAATTTAATGCACTCCAAAAAAAAAAACCTAACGATTTTAAATCTTAAAAATATCTTGCAAGAAAACATGGCAGAAAGTTCAATGCTTTTTAGTACAGTAATTTCAGAGACTGAAAGCAAAAAAAAAAACCTCATGCAAAATAATAAATATTGTATTTAATAAAATATAACTCGCTTATAACATATATTTTTTTAATTTGTTCATAAAAAACTATTTTCTAAAAATTTACATAAATAAGTGGTTTGGTGTAAGCTTCTTGATAGTTTCTGGACAGCAACAAAGATTTGTTAACGTTTTTTTTATCTGTATAACTTTAAACAACATGCAAGGGTAATACAGACACACATATATCTATATTAATAAAACAAAGTTTCGCTCTGTGTGTGTGTGTGTGTGTCTGTCTATCTGCGATGGATAGCAAAATCTAGCGCGCCTAGAAGCCTGAAAATTTAGATTTAGGTAGTTCAAGGCCTGATCTCATGCACCTGGTACTCAGATGTTCAATATTATGATAATTTCCCATAATATTAATTAGAATCTCATTAAACATTGCATCAAAAATGCCATCTTCTTTATCAAAATGGCTAAATAAAGGAATCCCTGTTCTAAAACTGCAAGCGGAAATGAACGAATTCGAAATGTATTTACTAATTACAGAATTGTACGCGAACTAATTAAGATATCGATTTGAAAATTTCTGAGCATATGTAAAAAATTGTCTGCCTCCAACAATGCAATTTTTGAAAAATTCGGCCAGTAATTTTTCTAAGATTTTGCCAAAATCTGCTAAAAATCTGACGCACCAGAAAAAAAAATCCAAGAAAGCTTCAGACAGGGATCAGCTTTCATTAAAAACTGAACTAAAAACAGATCTGTTTCTCTGGTCGGTTCCTCCATTTAGTTTGCGAAAATCAAAGCAAATAATTGCCATTTTTTACGAATGAACAAAAATTAAGATAACTAATTAAGATATAGATTTGTATATGAAGATGGGAAGGGTGCTATCTGGTGGCTATTTTAGCGTAGTGTCTTGTTATGATCGAAATATCAGAAAAAAATTAATTCTCCTATTAATGAGCGCGTCAATGTATGGGAAGGAAATTTCAGCCATAAAATAATGATAAAAATATCACAATTGTTCAAAATTAACAGCAGATTCTTTTCTCGTGTTATGTGGGTCCGATTTCAACGGGAATTAGTTCATGTTCATTCAACTTGTTTTTCGATTGTCTTACAGATTTTAGTTTCCGCCTCTAGGGTCGCATTCTTATCTTGGGTTATATTGGTACTATCACAACGGAGTTTGACTCATTCTGTCCGACACTCCCTGTATACGTTGCCGTAGGCAGTAGGGACACAGGCCACATCTTCGTTCTGAAAAATCTTTGTTTGGAGTACACTAAACGTTGCCGAAGGCAGTCCCCCCTCCCCACAAAACTACATTCATTTTAAAAATTTTCTGACGATATAAAATTACATGAACTTGAGTTTCGTTTAAGGTTATTATCACGGGTAAGCTAATATATATATATATATATATATATATATACATGTGTGTGTGTATAAGTATGCATGTAGAAATATGTCTAAGCATAGATCAAATACTTTGTGCGAATTTTAATTCATAAACCAAAACCAATAACAACGTTGTAACGTACAAATATAAAAAATTGGCACATAAAACCACATACAGCCGTTTCAAGGAGTCTTTCGATCTTCTTCCTCAGTGCGAAAAGAAAGATAAAAATGGGCTCTAAGAACCCCTCGGTTATAGCCCCGAGTGCTGGCTTGAATGAAAATGCTAAAGCAAGAGTTTACATGTCCCAAAGAAATGACGTAATTAATCGTAAATAACTGAAAAAAGGAGTCACTGCGCAGAATCTCTCCACACATGCAAGAAAAAAGGGGTGTTGATCATATTATTCACCAAGGATGAACTATGTTTGTGAATAAAGTAAGCCTCGTAAAAGTCGAGTTCTATAACTGAATTACATTTTTGGATAATTTTAGCTTCTGAATAATTTAACCTGTGGTTCGAATCCCAACAAAGTTTAGCTATTGTAGATTTCTCACGCTCCTGCTTTTTAACATAATTTTGGTGTTCTTTCAGCCTAATTCTAAGAGCACGCTTCGTCTGCCCAATGTAAGAGAAGCCGCATTCACAAAAAATTCACAAAAAATGCCTCAGGTATTATGTTCATCAATTGGATCTTAAGACTGGAGAAAGAAACTTTATTGGTTGAAGAGAAAACAACTTTGAAACTAAACCTATTTAGAATACGTGAAATTTGTGTACTAATTTTATGAAAATAAAGTAAGACAATAACATTTTTAAATTCTTTATTGGCTGGAACAGAGTCAGTGATTGTCGGAGGTTTAGATAAAATACGGTTAATTATATTCAAGTTAAATCCACGATCGATGGTGACTGCTTTAATATAGTTAATTTCATTATTAAACAACTCAGAATTTGAACAAATCTTACGTGCGCGGAAAATAAGTGTATTGAAACCTGCTAATTTTTGATGTGGGGGATGATTGGCTCTATAATGAGGGGGGAAACTTACTGCAAAAGGTTTACGGTAAACTGTTGTCAAAAATTCACAATCATTATGAATTACTAGGACATCTAGAAAAGCTAGATGTTGTTGAGCTTCAACTTCAAAAGTAAACTGGATACATTGATCAATTGAATTAAATATATCAAGTACAGCATTAATATTGTATTTAGATAAATCAAGTAAAGCAAAGGAATCATCTACGTAACGTGTATAAAATGGGAATTGTATTAATTTAAATAATTTAATTTCAAAATAATGCATATACATATCACTTAAAACTGGGCTTAAAGGGTTACCCATAGCTAAACCTACCGACATTTTATAAAACTTACTCTGAAACACAAAAGTATTTTGCGACAAACAAATGCTGGTTAAAGCAATCAAGTTTCATATTGAAAAAAGTGAAACTCAACTTTTTTTTTAATTGATGATGCAATGCAGAAAGAATAGTTTTAAAATATTGAAATGCAATCCATATACTTTAAACAATGTATCCCATAGGTTTAACATTAGCAAACGGGTGTTTTCGCGTGAGTAACATAGCATGTTAAGAGAACAATATGTTAATGGCAAGTATTATCATACTACTTAAACAAGAAAAGGGATGTATAATGAGTCATTGGAGTTTTGTAAGATTCCATTCTCAAACGCATTTAAAAATATTATTTATTTTTAAAGCTATATTAATATATATATATATATATATATATATATATATATATATATATATATATATATATTGATTTCCATTTTCAGATGTTTTACATCTTTTAGAGAACTGGGCCGCATACCTGCGGATTACAGGTTGGATAGTCCTGATTTATTACTTTATAAATTAAGGTATAAATTAATTTAAATTTAAATAGTAAAATTACAAAAAATACCTTCTCATTAATATTTGAATAAAATCATCTACATGAATAAAATTTCATACAATAGAATTAAACAATTATATTACTTCGTTTTATGTTTTGTTAATAATATTAGTATGTCAAATATTTTCTAAATCTCTTTAACACCTAAAACTTACGATTTATTGATATATTATTGAAAACGTATTCTGTTAAATATGACAAATATTTTCTACAATGACGTGAAAAATGATAGGTTATAACAGTTTACAACAGTTTACAGAAGGTTTTTTTTTTACTTTTGATGGATTGACCAATTTTTGAAGGAATGTTTAATGCACTAATATTATTCTTTATATCATGTTTTAAGTTTATTGAAAAGTTACATTGATTATAAATAATGGTGAAATAAAATACATAGTGCATGTCATTAGTTACAAGTTACTCAACTTCTGATGTCGTTTCAGAAATAAGTTTGTGAAATGAGATTTTATCTGTGAAAGCATATTATGTATCATAATGTCACCTTATTCCTCATTTTTATTTTTTGTTTTCATTTCAAAGATGACATCTTCAAACAAATAAAAAAGAAAATGTATTTTTTATATGTTTTTATATTCTAGTCTTTTGCATGGGAAGTGTACGTCTTGAAAACTATATACGATATTTAATGCTTTTCAAAGTTTTTTTGAAATAATTTGCTAATAATTTGCTAATAATTATAATTTTAAAATTTGATTAACTTTTGCACTAAATAACTGATTTGAAAATTTGAGGGATTTAGAAGACTAATTTTAAATATTCTTTGATGATATAAGCTTAGATATTTTATGCACGATCTTTTATACGAAAAAAATAAAATTTAAATTAAATTTTATTTTTTTTAACGAATGATAACAAAATAAATTAGTATATAAATGTATGTATTATACATATATATCCATTTTACGTGTGTTTAGTGAGTGGTTATAATACAAAATTTTTCTAATAGTTTTGGAATTTATTAAATACATAATATGTTTTAATATTTTATGTTTAGTTAAATTATGTATCTTTATATTTATTTCATAATATAGATGAACTTTTAATCTATTAACTGTTAACTTATAATTTTTCCATATGTTTGTAGCATTCATTTTATAGTACATATAGTTAGAGTAGTATTGAAAAGTGACGATTTTCTGTTGTTTTATTTCTTCCATAAAATTTATTTTTAACATTTCGTTTTTCAATTCACAATCAGAATATATTTTTTATTATTTTTATTACACTGACATTTATATAGTATTTTTCTTTGTGGAATTCAGGATTGATTCATTCTTAATTTTCCATTACTGTGTTGTAGAAGTTGAAAGGGTAATTTGAATATAGAGATTTCAGCCTAATCGCGTTCTATATTCAAACATAAATCATTTGTAATTCCCTATAATGTAAAATATTGTACTTCAAAAAGAATTTCACAATATAAGTTTTCTTTTTTTATTGTGATGTTTTTATCTTCTGTTTATAGGTTTTTTTCCCCTTCTCCTTTTGTTTAACCTGTGCATTTAGCAAGATTGATTCATGTTATTTTTTAACGTATTCTAATACCACATCAATTACTATAGTGTCGATTATCTTGCAATTTAAAAGTTATTTTATTTCCAAAGCGTTATATACTGTATATATAAAATCCAAATATGAATTTCGTTCCGGATGTTTATAACAAGAGTTCTTCTGAATGGATATAGACAGGACTTGCACTGTTAGTTAGATAGTTTTCCATGGAAGGTTTTAGTATATAATATATTCTCCTACGTTTCTTAGTTATAGAATTAGGGGGAAAATTCCATAATGAGATAAACCTGACTACGAAAGATTAGCCTTTTTAAAACGTTCTACTGGATGGATTTTCATGAGACTTCCTGATATCCTTCAACGTTCTTTAACAAATCACACTATAAATGTTCAACTAAAAGAGTTTATCCTCAAGAATCCAAATGTTTTTGTCAGACACATTGGAAAATAGTGTAATAGCATAATGGCTTTTGTGTCGTTTTCAGCAATGTGGGAGTACATTCGAGGTAAACGGCCATACTGTTTTAAAACACAAGGTCAAAATCAAGATCAATATTTCGTTTGATTGAAGGTTCATTAAAAGCAAACGATCAGTGTATCGGAGGAAGCCTGATATGAAGTCTGCGGAATGAATTCGGATGGATTTTTGAATATCGTATTGGGGGTATTTTTTGGCTGTTAGCTAATAATTATTATTGTATATTATATATCTGTATTTTATTTCTGCTGTTTTTTAGATTGTGATATTTAGTGTCTAATATAGCGTCGGATTAGGTGGGGAATGTTTGCAACATGCTTCGAATGTTTTGTGCATTGATTTACACATTGCGACATTCTGGACAAAACCAACTTCCACTATTGCACTAATTTATCATATATAATTTTTGTCCTGAAACATTCCTGTTATTTTACACTATACCCACTGCCGGTGTGCACTGCCGTAGCCACAGTCTTTTGGTCATGGTATCTAGTTTGATTAGTTAACATATTTCCTTTCTTTATTTGATGCCTTATATTTGATAATATTTAATTAGAGTGTGCAATTCTTGGTCTGCCAAATACTTACAAAATCTGGAGAAACGGCAGTACCTGCGGAGCAATTCACACTGTAAAAATTTAAACAATGCTTTTTTTTTTTTTTTTTTTTTTTTTTTTTTTTAAGAAAATATACTATAACCACGAACGAAAATATAATATAATCTTCAGAGTTATCTAAAATTTCCAATAGCGTGTTCCATTGTCTTTTGAATCCCCAGAAACAAATACATTTCCAAAATTTAAAGAATTATTTATAAAAACAAAGTGTTTTTCGCTGCCCGTATTTTTCAGAAACGTTTTCGAAGTGTTTTTATAGTGTATTAATTAGTGTCCTCAGCCTGGAATACCTGTTTTCGAATGTCATCCATTCTCAAGTAAACGTTTCTAGCCACATAAGTTAATTTGTACATGAAAGAGTAAAGAAATAATCTTAATTTTAATGTTATTGTTAAAGCTGTTAATTTTGCATGTTTGTCTGTTAAACATATTTTTTGAGCATGAAAATGTTTACTTGAGAATTGATAGTATTCAAAAAACAGGTATTCCAGGCTGAGGGCACTAATTAATACACTATAAAAACCTCTCGGAAACGTTTCTGAAAAATACGGACAATGGAAGACAATAAAAGGCAATGGAACACGCTATTCGGAATTTCGGATAACTCAGAAGATTATATTATATTTTCGTTCGTGGTTATAGTATATTTTGATAAATTAAGAAACATTGGTCGTTGTTTACAGTGCAGGGCACTTTTGACGCTCAAATATCTTTTCGCTGAAATTTTCCAAAAGCCTGAAACTTCGTTTGTCTACAGTACGTTTCAAATGGGACCAAATTTTCAAATTTCACATTTCCAACTTCCCTAGTTCAGAAGATATTGTTCCCTTTCTTAAAATTTTATTCTCTTTTTCAATTTCATAAAATTAATGTTGTCAGCAATGTTTCTGCCAAGTATGGTTAAATTTTTACGTATAGTTTTTTACCTATATATATATATATATATATATATATATATATATATATATATATTTTTTTTTTTTTTTTTTTTTTTTTTTAACGGAACTATTTTGACCGACTATAACATAATATTTAATTTTTTTTTTTTTCGTTTTAAAAACTCTCCGCTTCAACGTGTTTATCAAACATCTCTCTATAAAACTACCAAACTTTATATGCGATACTTTTCTTAATATTAGAATAGAAAGACCTTCAATCTAAGACATTATCGGTGACACCGTTGGTTGAATTATCTAGAATAGAGAGATAATTTATTTTCTACTTTTTAGCCTTTAAAATATTAAATTGTTGCAGTTTCACAAATATTTTGCATATTTTGGTGAGCGCGAAAATAGGCACAATTAAATCCATCGTAGTTTCAACTCGTGCACAATTGTACGATTTTCAGAAAATATTTCGCGAGTTATCACATGTGGGAGCTAACAGTAAAATGCCTGAAAATTGATGTAATAATTTGCAATTATGTTAAAAAAATTTTAAGATGTTTTATTGTCATCGAAAACACATCTGTGAATCTAATTTTTACTTTCTTCTATCTATAATAGATGAAAGTATTGTATTCAAAAAATTTTTCGACTTCCGGTTTTCGACGGATTTCCGCGTTTTAGGGGTCTTATATTCCAAAAAACGTGTTTTTTTTTCAAAATGGTAGTCTGTTCTCATTGTATCATCGAAAAGTGTATGAAGTTATATTTTATATTGAACCAATTTTTTTTTCTATGTTTTTGGCTATGGCAAGCATTTGATCGCATTCGATCAAAGCAACGATCGTGATTTTTGTTCCATTTTCACTATTGTATCCTCGAAAAGTGTATGAAATTATGCAAATAATTTAGCCAAATTTTTCTATATGTTTTTTAATATAGCCTGCAAGTTCCAGTTGAATTTGGGGATATTGCGCCTGGAGGGTGTTCTGTGATAGTCATTTAAAGATTTCAATTTCAAAAAGTTGTAAAAAAATATATAAATCCTAAAAACTTTTTACGTTAAATGTTCAGCCTTGATCCAAGAGTTCCAGAGCATTTTTTGTTTTGCCCTTATCTTAAAAAGTGGCTGAAATATAGCAGTTTGAAATTATAGGGGGGGGCAGACATCTAGAAACAATACAGCAGGTTTCCTCCATAAACGGGTTTAATTTATGAGTTTTAGTGAACAAATTTTCTTTCATTGTTGTAACCATCTTTTTAACACTTACATGCTTAACACTATATATTTATATTCGCCAACGTCAAATTCTCGCCAAGTTTGTCGACAATTGGTGAAATATCGCCAAAAACAAGCTGTCATATATGAGCCAACTTGGCTATGTCTGTCTAATTTGGCGATATTCTGATTCAAATTCAATAGTGAGGGGAACTGGAAATGACTCTTCTGTAATCGGGTTCAGCACATTTTAGCTTCGTGTATTTTCAGTAGAATTAGCTAAAATATCAAAACCGACCAATAGGGAGGCTATCTTTTCCTGCCGGTAAAGGCCAGAAGGGGTTTTGTTAGTTTACTATAATACATCCGCTGCTCGCTTCCAGGTAACCTCACGATTCACAAACAGCTGATGTACAACATAATGACGAAAAATATTAATTTTTTTTTGCGGTGTGATAGCGAATTTTAAAGCATTAACATGTATGAGATAGAAGAAAGTTTTGGGATTGGCATACCCGAATTGTTACAATTCTAGTATATAAGGAAATGATTGAAAATGCTGTTACAAAATTCAGTCTTTACATAAAAAAAACCAAGTTCAATTAAATGAAAGATTGAATTTTTTTTAAATTAGAAACAGTTAAGTTGTACATTAAAGAAGAAACCTTTCCAAAATTTTAGTTGTTTATAGAATACAATATGATCAAGTGTTCAAGGATTATTCGTTTTTTATTAAAATATTTTGCCATGAATTTGCATTTGAACTTATTTAATTTTTCAAATGCACTCCAGAAGAGCGAATACTAAACAACTCAACTCGATAAATAAAGCACTCATTGGCGAGCGGAAATCGAAATACCAGTAAGCTGACGCAGCTGACGTGACCTTCCACTGTCCCCTCTACAATGCATATCCGCTGAGCAGACGACAGGCGTGTGGTGTGTGTAGTGTAGTTTACGCCGCTAACAGCACATTGTCGACAATTTTAAAGAAGGAATACTTGAAAAGGTAAGAATTTCTGCTGAGTTAAATACTCTAATTATGATTTTTATAATGATTCTGTTTTATATTAATTGTTATTTTATATATGGCGTGATATTTTTCAGTTTATATCAATATTTTTATTAAATATGTCTTAACCCTAATATTTAGGACTATTTATACGAGCGAACATTTAGAGATCTTTTAAGTCGGAAGGATAAATATTAAAAAATACTCTAAAATATAATGAAATAAATCCTTTGCCTCTCCTTTATGTTTTTCTTTAATGTTGTTTCAATGAATATGATTTATATAAATAGCATTTAGTAGCAATTTAAACTTATAAATATACAGAAAAAATCATTTACGATAAAAAGAAAGTCTTCATAAAAGTAATATAATTTTGTTGATGTGATCATATCGCAATGATGAAACATGCTTGCAAAACAGCCATCAAATATGGAATAATAATGAATTATTTAAACTGAATGGAATAATAATGAGTTATTTAAATTAAATCGAATAATAATGAATTATTCATGAAATACTTTATTATTTTTCTTTCAACTCGTTTAATTTTCCAGCGAAGTATCGTTTTACATATTAGCATTGATTGTCATATATTAAGTTTACTAATTTCAGATTTCAATTAGATTAGGTTAGTTTTACATACCGAAAATATATATATTAAGATGTGTCAACCTTATTGGTGTATGGCTTATTTCCTTATTGCTGAATATTTGCTATTCTAAATTCCCTGCCATTTCAAGATTTTTAAGTTTTAGTAGATATACAATATTATATAAAATAATAAAACTTTTCCTGTTTTCTTTTGCATTTTAAACATACAATTTATGTTTTCTTTTTAGACTACTTTTCCATACTGGTAGCCTTGATAAAACTCTTTACATACGCTTGAAACCTTTCCTTTCTCTCTAGATTAAAATCATATCATAAAAGTAATGTTGTTTTTAGACATACGCTTGAAACCTTTCCTTTCACTCTGGATTGAAATCATATCATAAAAGTAATGTTGTTTTTAGAAAAACTACTTCATCTAAATAATTTCTAAGAATAGGAAAGACTGTAGAATATATGCAACAATTGTACAATATACTCTCTTAAAACGAAAGAGTGGATTTTGCTTCTCAGAAAAGAGCTCTAATTTATTGGATCGTGAATGAGTTGATTTTTAAATGTTTCACTCATCCTGATTTGAATTTTTATTTTTCTAATGCACTCCAGAAGAGCGAATACTAAACAACTCAACTCGATAAAAAAGCACTCATTGGCGAGCAGAAATTGAAATACCAGTAAGCTGATGCAGCTGACGTGACCTTCCATTGTCCCCTCTACAATGCATATCCGCTGAGCAGACGACAGGCTAGTGGTGTGTGTAGTGTAGTTTACGCCGCTAACAGCACGTTGTCGACAATTTTAAAGAAGGAATATTTGAAAAGGTAAGAATTTCTGCTGATTTAAATACTCTAATTATGATTTTTATAATGATTCTGTTTTATATTAATTGTTATTTTATATATGGCGTGATATTTTTCAGTTTATATAAATATTTTTATTAAATATGTCTTAACCCTAACATTTAGGACTATTTATACGAGCGAGCATTTAAAGATCTTTTAAGTCGGTAGGATAAATATTAAAAAATACTCTAAAATATAATGAAATAAATCCTTTGCATCTCTTTTATGTTTTTTTAAGTGTTGTTTCAATGAATATGATTTATATAAATAGCATTTAGTAGCAATTTATACTTTTAAAGAAAATATCTTGGCGGTACGTTCGTTTATATAGTATATATTTTAGCGATGTTTCAGAACTCTAACTTTTATAATACTATAAATTGAAAATTGACTTGTCTGACTTTAAAAATATTGTTTTAAAGTAAACAAATTATATTTCTTATTTTATTCTCAGTCTGGAGAAATTTTTCATGGATGTTTTTATTGTCCTGCCTTGCTTTTCGAAAGTGCATACATAAATTTCAGTCATTTTATGTTGCTGAGAGTTGGATTATTTGAAATGTATCTAAAACATATAAGAAAGGCTTTAGTATATCTATTTCATGTTAATGGAAATTTTTGAAAAGTAGCTGTATTAGTATACACGCTGTTTTTCAAATATTTTAAAATATACTTGATTTATGAAACTGTATAAATCCCATATTTTTTATCATATGTTGTTAAAAATAAGGTAAATATCTACATTCCCGGATATTCACGGTGTGTATATTCCTGAATAGTATTAGGGTTAAAACATATTTAATGATAATATTGATAAAAACTGAAAAATATCATGCAATGTATCGAATAATATTACATAGAAGACATAATCATTATAACAAAATAATAAAAAAAAAGATTAAAATATTTAAATCAGCAGAAATTCTTATCTTTTCAAATATTCCTTTTAAAATTCTCTTTTTGGGTCTTGAGGGGGGGGGGGGTATATATTTCAAGCAGCTCAGAAACAACAACAAAAAAATGATACTTTTCACTTAATTGTTGAATATATACATATATGTAAACATAAATATGTATACATTCAATATGCAAATTACTTTTTTTTTCTAAAATAATAATCTACCTGTTCATGAAATTTATTATATTACAATGAAATATTACATTTTACCATGAATTTTAAATCCCCTTCCCCTTCTCAAGTATGAGTTAGTTATAAATCACTCAAGTGCTACTGGATTTAACCTTCATTGATTTTATTTCACTCAAGTATGAGTAAAATAGAGATCACTCAATCATGAGTTGCTTAAAAACAACTCGTTCACTCGAGTTGTTTCAACTCTTCATGAGAAGCTCAGTTTCAAATCGTGAGATGAGTAGATTTCGGCTCAACTTGAGTTATTTTGGCTCTTTCGTTTTAAGAGAGTATGTAGTGGGATACATTATAATGCACACATCATTCTTTTATTAGAAGACTTATCTTCTGTGCTTTCATCTCTATCTAATATGTCTTCTGCAATATATATTTATTGAAACGAATGTCGTTTCTTCTCCAATTAAAACATAAATAAATGACTGAATATTTTACTTTTCCATCTATAGTAATAATGAAAACTGTAAAATATATGTTTGTCTGCATGTATTCATGTGTGTGTGCTGTTTTTCCACGCTTTACACAGAGATATATGATTTGTTTAACAAAAAGATGACCTGGATATTTGGAAATGTGCATTTGTGAGACAGAATTCTTTATTTAGGATTTTTAATTAAATAATTATAGTTTCACAAGTGCTAATTTCCTCTGCTTGTAAAGTTATCCTTATACAGCAAAGTTGAAAGAAACCAGGTCAAAGATTATTCCTTAAAAAAAAAAAAAAAAAAACAGTAAATTTGGTCATCTGTTAAAAAACAGTTGTTGTTACAACTATCCCAACAAATATCATTTATGGTAGACTTAAAATTCCGTTTGAATAAATGTGATTATTACAACTGATTAACGAATGCGAATCTGCTGTTTCAAGTTTATATTCAGCGACTGTATCTTATTAAGAATCCTTCCAAACTCAAGTTGATTGCCATACTTGGACAAACCAAAAATTTTATGTAAATAATTTCCAACTGTACACTATATACAACAATAGGACAATATATTGTACAGTATACATAGTACAATTGTAAGTACATTATATTGTAATACACACATCATTGTTTTTATTAGAAAAATTATTTTGTATGCTTTCAACTCTAACTAATATGTCATCTGCAATGCATATTTATTTAAATGAAAATAATTTCTTCTCAAATACAAATATAAGTAAATGACTGAGTATTTGACTTTTTCATCTATATTTTTTACCTTTTCTTCTATATACAGAAATGTATGAACTGTGTGTTTGTTTGCCTGCATACATGTGTATGGTTGCTGTTTTGAGACGCTATTACACAGAGATATACGATTTGTTTACAAAAGTTGACGTGTATGTCTGGAAATGTGCATTTGTGAGCCAGAATTCTTTATTTAGCTCAAGTCTAAATCTGATATGAAGGACGAGTAAATAATTTGCTAACCCGAAACCCTAACTGAATTTCACATATTTCAACCCGAACCAAAATATGTAATCCAGAACCCAATCCGAATATGAAATGGATGAAGATGTCTCCACATTTTAGTACAATTATGAAATAATAAACTACATATAAAGCAAAAATATCTCCATGAGTAACACGGACAGCAATAACCTGACAAAACACTTCGCTTTTAGTGTAATTTTTTTAATCATCTAAACATCGTACTAATTGATTTTTTAACCTGTTGAATAAAAAAAATGTATTTTCAGATGCAATTTTTTTGAAAACTGTATCTCAGTTTACTGATTTTTTTTAAGATTATTATCACTATATTGTCACTTTGATAAAGATTTTTTTTCAATGAAATTTAAAAATAATGTCATTATCAACATTGCAAATTTGGAAGGCATACTCTTATTCATATTCACAATTTAGCAGATATTTTAAAATTCTATATGTTTTTAATAAATACATTTCTAATCTTCAAGTCATGTTTTCTAGCTACCATTTTACATGTGAACATTCGCGCTATTGACTTGAGATTTTAATAGCAGTCCAGGGAATTAAAAAAAGATTACTTTTAGATGCAACTGTTGTCAAATGTTTAGTTTTCTGAAGGTGAATTTTATTTCATTTTAAATATGATGTTATTTTCATACATTGAAGCATTTAGACTACCTCTTAGATTAGCGTCTCAAACTCATATAATTTAACATATAATAAAAGACCCCATAAATTGAGTTCCAGCTTTCTATGAAATTCCATTAAAAAGTACATTTTTTCAATTCGAAAATATATATATGTGTATATAAATTGTCTTATTTTATTCATTGATGAAGTTTTAATCTTGGTATAGAATATTCACCAGGAATAAATCCTTAATTCTTTTTAGTGTTTTAAGCGCAGACGAGTTAATCTTCCTGTACGCGATATATATATATATATATATATATATACACTATATGGGAATTAATGACCGGCAACTTTCAATTTTAGACATTTTGTGTTCAATAATTTTGTAGACAATAGTTCAAAATGTACTTGTCAGATTATTCTGGAATTTTAGAATTAAAACGAACAGGTTTGACTTCATATTAGTGCTCCCTATTATACGTTTATACGTGTATACGTATAATACGTATTATACGGGGTGCAGATTTTTTATACGTATGATGCGGCACAGTCGGTTATACGTATTATACGAAACACTATATACGGTCCAACGTATATACGGATCTTACCCCAGCGGTTAAACGTATAAACGTTTAAACGGTTTTCTATCATGTGAAAAAAAGATACTTTTCTCCTACTAGTCTGCGCAAGGTTACTATATCATAAGGTTGTGCCCCATTTCACCCTGCAATCAATAGGGAGCGATTTGATGTTTGATGTCACTTAGCCTGCTCTCTGCCCTAGAACTCCTATTATAGGAGTCTTAGCCTGCTCGATTCAGTTTTCCAATTGATTTGGTTTAGAAAAGCCGTATTTTTAATTGAAAAGTATCAATACAAATTTTCGAGTGAAGAAATTTAATTTTTTTTTAAATATTTTTTATACATAAGACAAACATCACATCCAAAATTTAAACTATTATGTCTTTTCAATTCTACGATATATAATTTTTAAATTTGCTATTTTTATCATTACATTTTATTTGTACCTCAGTATGAAAAGTTCATTTTCATTTTAAAAACAAGCAAATAGTAATTTTTATAAATAAAATCTTAAAGACCTACAAGAGCAGAAAATTTAATGTTTATATGAGTGCAGTTAATATCATGTTAATAATTTTAATATAATATATTTTTAATATTTGACCAGTATTCTATTTGAAATACATAATAATTCTAATATTATTATAATTGTGACATGTATTTCATAAAAACCTATAAAAAAGTTTTTTTAAAAATCACTTAGATTTCAACCTCATACTACATATACACAAGATTGAGTTTTGTGTAATTAGATTTAAAATACAAATAATGTAAAAACTTTAATAAGTAAATGGCTGAATATTTAGTATTTTTAAACCGAAATATACATAAGATACAATTAGATGATTTAATGAAAATAAAATTTGAAATTCAGAGTAATATACTTTATAAACAAATTCCGAAATATTTATATAAAGTATTATTTTAATGCTACACGATAACCATAAATGCACATACATAATTTAAAAAAAAGAAAGAAAGAAAGATAAATTATTGCGTGAAAGAGAGTTCTACGTTTACGCAAAAATTTTTATTTCCTAATAATATTTAAAATTTAAAATTACATTTCTTTTCAGCGTTCTAAACTTAATTTTAAAATTTACTGTTTCTTCAGATTCTATTCAGATAATTGATGTGATAAAATATCAAAAAATTGATATATATATATTTTATAAAATAAAAAGTAAGACAGCAGTATTCCTAAAAGAGATTAAAATACAAATAAAAATAGAAACTTTATTTTTTAAATTGCCGCATTTTTAAAACTGGAAGATTTATGTGATATAAAAAAATTAAATTTGAAATTCAAAATAATATACTTTTAAAAATATCTTCCAAAAGGATTACATTAATTTATATTTTAATGCTGTATGATGATAAAATTATATAAAAATATTTTAATAATTAATATATTAAGGTACCTTCAAGTATACCTTCAGAATATGCTTTCATTTCGAGCATTTTATTTCATTACAGGGTGCATTTTGAAGATGTATTTTAGATGTATGTTCTATTATTTGCAATTTTTCGTACTGTTTTATCATGCAATGATAAAATACATGAGTTCATTGATCATACACATACTGATCATACACAGTTGATTGACTCCACATTTTTCATTTTTGGGCAGCGTATCTCTTTTTTAAGCTTTCCAACATAGTTGAAAAGTGTTTATACATTCGGTTTTTCTGTCTGTATGCCGTCTGTCTGTCCTGTCTGACTGTGCTCTAACTGCCGTAAATATACTCGGATTGTTATGCAATTTATATATCTTATTGAGCTTTATTATGCCATCTTCGGTATTGAAAATGAAGTGTGTAGCACTTACAGCTTATTTTACAGGGAGATCCAAAAGAATTCCGTTACTTTACGGTCTATGGGGAAAATCGTTTGCGGCTTATTGTAATGATGTTAAAATATTTCAAACATATTAAAATTGACATATATAACATGTGCACTATAAGAGGTTTACTATAAAATATTGTATGCATAGCACTTATACCTTTATTGCAGCACTGAAAAGAATTCGTTACATTACGGTCTATGGGGAAAAATCGTTTGCAGCTTATTTTAAAGATGTTTCAATATTTTATACATATTCAAATTGATCACTGAGGTGCACTACAAGGCGCATATTGTCATATAATGTATCGTTCATTTACAGAAGTACTCAAAAGTATTCGGTTAAAGTACTGTCAGTTATTAATAATTCCTTGAAGTGCGATTTTAGGTGCGATTTTAGTTGTTTTTTAAATGCAACGAATTTTTTGCCTATTACTTGTTATGTATAAATTCTATGGATCACCCACAAGGCAGCACAAAATACTCGAATACATGTGCGTTTATCAACGGAAATTGCTGAAGGTGAATTTTCAACTGTGCTATGCCCTCCCTAATTGAACTAAATTTTAGCAATTTATGCCGCTGTATGTATAGTATTAGTAATATTATTAGTAATTTGTATACATAGTTTATATACAAATCTATAGATCATATACAAGAGTGCACAAAAGAATTCGATATGTTTTCGAATATTGTTAGTAATTCCTGAAATGGCATTTTTAAATGTGTTATGCCTTTGTACAAATTTTTCTCTTAGACATCAGACCTAATTAAACAGTAAAGATTTATAAAAGTATTTTTGAAGAGTTGAAAAGTGTTACATAATCTGTGCTTGATGCATGATTTTTCTAAAGCTATTATTTGTTCCTTTGGATGCAATGATCGATCAATTTTTTATATCAGATTTCTTCGAAAATGTATGATATAGAACTTTTTGCGTTTTATCCAAACGATTAGTACATGTTGCAATAGCATAAGTACTAGGAATTTTCTGCAAAATCAATGCAAAGAATGCATTATTATAAAGAGCTAAGACCAAAAGCACTAACAAAAGCTGGAAAATATTTGTCACGTATTTAGGAAATGTGACCGGAAATCTCTCTTTCTGAGAAGGAATTAAAGCTTCGTGTGAAGGAAAACTGCCCTTGCTGTCAAAGGAAATGAAAATAATTGTTTACATTGCACCCCCGTCCCTTTCAAAGATCGACCAACGATAACAAGCAATACAAACTCCCATATTAGCAAAGAAAAAATACACGATTATTTCATCTGAAGGAAAAAAAATCTCCTCTAAATCGCTTCATTCCTAGAAAAAAAATACTTTACTTTGTGCCTGATGAAAAATGTTTAATTTTGAAGAAATATGCTCTCCTATGACCAAAGAAACGAGTTTTTTTAGCATAAATACTATTTTAAATCAGAAAACAAGAACGAAAAATCATGCTTCAAGCATAGATTATGTAGCACTTTCCAACGCTTCCAAAATAATTTTACAAAACATACCGTTTAATAAGCTAAAAGATAACATCTAAGTAAACAATTTGGAAAACGCATAACATATTTAAAAACATAATTTCAGGAATTTCCAACAGATACAATATTCGGAAAATATCCGAATACTTTTATTCAGCCCTGTATAGGATCTATAGATTTGTATATATACTACATAGGATGCTAAATTTTAGTTTAGTTAGGAAACGCGTAGCACAGTTTAAAATTATCCTTCTGGAGTTTCTGTCAGTAAACGGAAATGTGTTCGCAAACTTTTGTGCTGCCCTGTATAGGATCTACAGAATTTATACACACCACATAATAGACAAAAAGCGAGTTAAAATTAAAATCGCGTTCAGTAACTTAAAACGCACTTCCAGGAATTATTGTTAACAGACAGTAGAGAATTCTTTTGTGTGTCCCTGTAAATGAACGATGACTGCTATACACACACTATTCTGTAGTAAGCCTCTTGTAATGCACCTTAGTAATGTATATAAATTTCAATGCGCTTAAAATAGTGAAACATTATTTAAATAAACCGCAGACGATTTTTCTCCATAGACGTAATGTAACGGAATTCTTTTGACTGTCCCTGTAAAGTAACTATAAGTGCTACGCACACCCTATTCCATATTAAGCTTCTTCTAATGCACCTTAGTGATATATATAAATTTCAATGCGTTTACAATAGTGAAACATTTAAATAAACCCCAAATGATTTTTCCCCATAGACCGCAATGTAACGGAATTCTTTTGAGTGTCCCTGTAAAAAAACTATCAGTGCTACACACTTCCGTTGCAATAGGGAACATGCTATAGATAAAGACAATAACATATAAAAATTGCAGAGCAATCCGAGCATATTTACGGGAGTTAGAGCACGGACAGACGGCAGACGGCAGACGGCCAGACGGCAGACTGCAGACGGCCATACGGCAGACAAACCGAAGTCATAAGCACTTTTGAACTAGGTTGGAAAGTGCTAAAAAGTTTCTTTCCCATTGGAAGAATGCCCCTTAGCACCGCCATTGACGTCAGAAAAACCAAAACCCTGATGCCAGAAGTAAAGAGAAATGGCACCTACCGGGTTTGCGGATCAGAGAAATTGAGAAACATCCACTGAGGCCCACAGTTTACGTGGACCATCGTTATTACTTATTCAAAGATCCACTAAAGTCCCAAATTTACCTGTCTAAAGGTAAAGATAAGAGGTAAAGGTATTCCAAAAAACAATTAAAACTCGAAACTTTTTTTCCTCAGTTGAGATATATAGTTTTTTTTCTCCCTTAAATCTAAGCTATTAATTATGAAATGTTTTACTATGGGTAGCGGGTAGCTCCAAAGCAAATTTTGGCATGTCTGTAGCATCTCCACACACAACTTCTTTAGATTTATGGTGTGGACATTTCGCGCGAAAAAATATTTTTTAATGCGACCGCAGAACATAGGCCTGCATTAACTTTTTATCTTATGGTGACACTGACCAATCTATTTCCTGGGAAGTTTCACACTCATACTTTTATTGTATTTAAGAATATTTTTTTTTCTCTATTTAACACGGTTGCTACCGAAGACGTATACGTGGCGTCGTCACTTGGTCACTTATTTGACATTCCACTTTTAATCCAAAATTACGAATTAATACCGGAAATTTCGAAAGAAGTTTTTTTTAATTTTATGTAATCACGAAATGTCTGTCATTAAATAAAGCAAATATTGCTATTAGTATTTTCAGGTATGAATTCGGAATTTCTGAATAAAATAAAATTCCGTTAATTTTAGCCCGGTAGTCACCGTGTTAAAATATTTTGAAAATACGTCCTACATTAAAAATGAAACGAGAAGGCAAGTCATTTTATGCATGTGTGATTGCGTTCTAAAATCTGCATTGACGATTATTTGTCTGGCTATTAGAAATCAAAATTTATAAGTACTTCACACAAAAAATAAAATTTGTCAAAATTAACAAAAAATCTTAAACGTAATGTCCATACACCTTGTATACCACGAGTGTCATGATTAAAAAAATGAACTCGCGTTATACACATTAACACAGAGTGGAAAACGTTAGCCCGTCGAAAGAATAACATTTGAACCCGGACGCAATCTTGAGTACACGGCCTCACAAATAAAGAATTTTCAAAAAATTAAAAAAGAGAAATAAACTTACTTAACAAGAAGTGACAATAAATCTGAAACGTGTCTATTCTCATTCTTTTCTTAAAAAGTGTTTTTTTCCGTTATATGCTTATAATAATCGTTTATAGGGAGAAATAACAAAATCCTATGTATGAAACATATTATGCAAATTATTTCGCTAAAACCACTGATTTCCAGCTAGTTCCCCGTTTTGTGACGTAATACTGATGAGAACCATTGGTATTAAAAGTAAATACGTATTTAAAATATACGTATAATTGAATTTTTCGTATACTTAAATTATACGTTTAACCGATATACGCTTATACGTATATGGATACGTTTAAACGTATATTTTAGGGTATACGTATTTCTTAAATACGTATTATACATATATACGTATATCGGTTAAACGTATAACTGATATACGTATCGCATCGGTAGCACTACTTCATATTTACCAACGTCGATTTGATAAGGGGTATAATTAGGGGGCCAAAAAAAAATAAAGAATAAAAATAATACTTGGGATCACCCTGTAAAATAAAATGCACGAAATAATCTATCGCTACAGAATATACATAGGCAGACATTGTACAATATGAGTATTCATTTGTGTAAGAATAGCATGTATATTAATAGAGATATAGCAATTTTTTAAAAAAATAAAAAAAAATTATTGCATGTTTTTTGCTTATAACATGCAGGGTTTTTAACAAAATTTAACGCAAGATTTTCCACAAATTGTCATCTTTAATTTTTATACTATATTTCATTTTTTATTGATAGTTTAGTTCGCCTTGGAAAACTTTATTGCACCAGGTTATAATACTTTTGGAATGAATCCTTTGATTTTGATAATTCTGATTTTGTTCGAATAAGCTCGTTAGGATAGTTTTTCAAAGAGAACTGAAGTATCATTAAAAATTGGAAAATAGTATAAAATAAAAAATGAGAATTTGTGGAAAATCCCTTATCATTCAGCGAGTTTTAGTGAGAAACTTAAAAACAGCTCACTCTAACGCCCTATCTCTTTGAATTTTTACGATATTTGACTGATTTTTTTTTAATATGTTGCTCCATAGAGTTGACTATTAAATTATGAAAAAAGTTCCTTGTTATCGTTCGCGCATGCGCAGATAAAAATTATTTTATACAACTTCCCATATTTCCTTAAATATTTAATATATTTACATTCCAATTGCACTATATTGTTTCTACTACATTTCGTCAGATTTCCTGAAATTGGCGTTAAATTTGGTTAAAAACTCTGTATGTTATAAGCAAAAAACATGCAAGAATTTTTTTAATTTTTAAAAAAAATCACTATATTTCTATTACCATACATGCTATTCTTACACAAATGAATACACATATTGTAAAATGTCTGCCTATGTATATTCTGTAGCGATAGATTATTTTATGCATTTTATTTTACAGAGTGATCCCAAGTATTATTTTTTTTCTTTATTTTTTTTGGTCCCCTATTTGTCCTCCTTATCAAATCAACAATGATAAATATGAAGTCAAACCTGTTCTTTTGGCAATTGAATCCATTTGGACTGTTTTCCTGTTCTTTTGGATCCTAAAGTTCCAGAAGAATCTGACAAGTATATTTTTAAATATTAGACAAAATGTCTAAAATTGAAAGTTGCCGGTCATTAATGGCCATATAGTGTATATACACTATATTTCCAATGATGATCGGTCACTTGCGATTTTAGAAGTATTTTTATATATCTGGAAAGATACATGAGGAATTATCCTGCAACTTCAGGAGTGTAAACAACATGATAAACGTCATATATTTCCGCGGAGACTTTTTCCCGAAACCCCATAAGGGGCCGTCAACAAATTGAAGAAAAACGAATATCTTTTGGATAACCCTGTAGAAACTAATATTGCAAAAGCATTCATACTGTAGATTATGATTAAGTGGCTTATTGTAATAATTTGGGTTCATTTTTATGAAGATAGCATGTATACTCGAAGAGAAATTCAGGTTTTTATAAAAACAGTCCCAAATTTTGCCAAGTTTTTTGCTTATAAAATGCAGAGTTTTTAATATAAAAGCAAGTCATTTTCAGAAAATATGACAATCAAAATTGTACATAATACCCTGCAATCAGAATTAAAAAATAATAAAAATTGTATGAAAAATGAGCAGTTTTACTAAATATTAATTCACTGCGCATGCGCGAATTCAATCAAAATATACTGTGCTTAATATATTAGCTAAATGTATAGACAAACTTTTATGAAAGTCTCAAAAACATAGCTTGAAAATTCTGATAGTAATCATCGATAGAATAAGCTCGAAATTAGCTGTTCCCAAAAGGAAGCAAAAAGATGAGGAGTTGTATCGAATATAGAATGAGAGACACTTCATTCTTATTATGTCAACTTTCATAAGCTAGTATATTTGGATACAGCCCCTCATCTTTTTGCTTCCTTTTGGGACGCTTGAAAAGTTTGCATCGGCGAAAATGACGTTATGCTTCGCTTGAAATGCATTTTTACATTGATAAAACTGAAGAGAAAAAAATATATGGTTGTGCCAACATGACATAATTTTAACTGATTTTTCAATTCATAATTATAAAGTTTAGAATTCGAGCCTTTCTTGATTGCTTTATCCTGATTGCATACCTTGATAGCATGTTACCAATTACTTTTTTTTTCATTATAGGTTAGAAACTTTAAAGCTAATATTCTACAGGAATTATTTTTATAGGTTATAACATCATTATAAGTTCATTTAGCAGTTACTTATTAGCAGTAAAGTAATATTTCTTTCACTATGGATTTCTCTGTCAACGTCAAATATGATAGTCTGCTTTTGGAAGCCAGCCAAAACCCAGTGGCAACTTTTGAAATGTATAACGATTGTGACAACAAACGTGCCCTTGATCGCGATCGCTTTCGCTTTTGCTTACATCATTTCTAAATTCCATACAATTTCTATTCTTACATCATCAATTAGAAACATTTTAACTTTCGAATGAAATTTATTTAAAAACTGCCACTTAATTTAACGATTTTTTAAATAATTTTGAAGCATGACTTATTTTTCAAATCTATCTCAACCGTGGCCATCGGTTTACTTCAAAATTGTATAATAGCCCCTGGGAAAAGTGCCACAAATCGAAATTGATTTTCCTAACTAACATAAAAAGTTAAATAAAATAATAATAAAAAAAAACACCCTGATAAATCATGAGATCAAATTATTCATAACATGGAGCATTTTGGCGCTAAACTGAAATCTGTTAACAAAAAACCGATTTTCAGTTTATGTTGAACATAAATTGATATTATGTTGAATTCGCTGATGTATGTGTTGCTTCAGAATATGCTGGGAATTGTATTTTACTATTTTTTTAAAGATCAATTGGGTATTTCACTCTATGAGAGAGAGAAGATTCCGGATTGTGGAAAAGGCATAATCATCCTGATTATGGAAAGGAAACGAAGAAACCATACAAATAAACCACACTTGAAAACAACAAAAATCTGCCTCATCTGCAGATTGTACATTATTATTGTAAAAAAAAATCTACCTTTACATACAAATTGATTAGCTAAAAACAACGAATGCATTTTAGAAGATATGGATTTGAAACAAACAATGATTAAAGGGGACATTTTAAAACTTTTTATTTGAACATTTTAAAACGTTTTCTAACGTCAAATTTCGATTGTGCTTTTAGGCAGATGCAATGCACATGCGCATAGAAGCTCACTTGTTTGCATTATCACAGGGAGAGAGATGTGTGCTTTATATATTATGTTATTTTATTTACTGAATATGATATAGACGTAGGAATATACTATTTGTATGATAATTCATAGGTCCATGAAATTTTCTTTCTTGTAGTGGTGAATATGGCGGTAATGTTGAACTGATTTGTACTATGCAGTTGTTTACGAATTATTTGTTTAGAATTGGCATCGAAAATAGTACGGTATTTCACTGGGGAAAAAACTGAATGTTTGAAAATGTTTGAAACACTGTTTCATACTCTCTCTCTTTTAAATAATAAAGAAGCTTATTTTACTGCTATTGTTATAGTACTTTTTTTTGCCACGTTTTGACGATTTTCAGCTAGTTTTTGTTTATTTTATTTGGGAGACCAAAGCGTTTTGTTTTGGCAACGCCTTCTACTTTGTAATGTATTTATAAACGGAAACTTATATGTTTCTAATCCTAAGCTTAAGCGTAAAATTTTAATCATGGACACAATTAGCAATAATAAATACTTTAATCTTTTTTATAATTTATTTTTGCTTGAAACAAAAACACCTACTAAAAAAAAAACCAAAAGTTTTATTTTTCAGAAATGTATAGCTTTACACTTCTTTCTGCATTAATTTTTAATTACAATTTGCGAGACTCATTCAATAACATTGAATCAGTCGAGCCATTATGAAATAGCGAAGAAATTTAAGATTAATTCAAAAGAAACATTCCTTAAAAAGGAGAGGGCGTCTTTTAGAATATAAAAAAAAAGATTACTTTCTATACCTATTTTTGATTGTACAACTTAAAAAAATAATATGCATTTTCTTCAGAACAATTATTTTCTTTTTGCAAATAATGAGATTTTAAATTGAAAATCAATCTTTTCAGTATTTAAATGTACTAAAGATGAGGATAGGATTTATTTATAATGAGATAAGATAAGAATAATAAAAAATATATATATCAAATGAAATTTGGTCATTTTGTTTTATTTTCAGTCAGGAGAAAAACAACAAGATTTTTGTATTTTAATGGGATATAATAATTGGAATCTGAAAGATATTTAAAGTTTTGTTTTCTTCTACATATTTGTATGGTAGGTCTATTTTTATTTTTTACGAAATTTAATTGCATGCTTTTACTAAGTTTAATTGCATGTTTTGTTCTTTTCTTGTCATCCATTTAACTTCATACTTATTGTATAGGGGAGAGCGGGTAAGATGACGAGCTTAATCGTCCATAAATTTTATGAGATCAGTAAGTTGGTTAAAAGATGAGACTTATATGAGAACTTCTTACGAAATTTTTTCTTCAACATAAAATACATGAGGTGGATATCTCTGCCCTCAAAAGAAGAAAAAAAATGTTTCTTTTACGGGGAAAAAATGGAAATGAGAGAAGGCAAGATGACGAAGAATTAACAATGTTTATCAAGATTATTCATAAAACTTTATTTAACATAATTTTCAAATTAACACACATATCTATAATTTATTCAAAAAGTTGTAAATTGAAACTTCAAAAGCAAAAATCACATCACCTGGCTTTGTAACTGACTTTATCCGCATCCCAGCCAGAACAATAAGCACTAGGCCAAATTTTACGTATGGAGCTTTGGAACCAGTGCTTACCCTTGTCCTTTTCCCAATTCATAATGCATTTTTTACTATAAAGACCTCCTCTGCATATGACTCACCCTCGCTACACCATTACCGCCATATTTGTTTGAACAAGATTTATCAGTATATCGTCCAATGTAACCAACCTACATTTCATATAATTGTTTACGTTTTGATTCCATTTTGAAAATTTTTTAGTGATTGATTTAAATACATTTTCACAGATGAGAGATTCTTTACACTGCGATGGGTAAAAATTACAACAACGCACTCGAAAATCAAACTTCGGCTCGCAGCTACTCACGAATTGATAGTGAGTTACATAAATCTCTAGCAAGTGTCTCTAGTGCTGCTACATTTCACCGAACAGGAGGAAAACTCAGTTCATCATCTTACCCAATTTCGTACCTAATCGTCCTTTCCCTATCTCAACATAATTATTTCATGTTATTCATGTATTTTCTCAGTAATCTGAATTTTAATATTTCAACATTTCTTTACAATAAAAATGAAATTATAACACACTGTAACTAAGTGTTCAAATATTCTAACAGTGGCAAATACTTTATAACATTACTGTTGAATTCCAACATGATAATAGCTTTTAATGAAAATGGGCTTTTTTTTCTAGATAATTAAAAATATGCATTTTTTAAAGTTATTATAAGTTTAATTTTGAAATATTTTGCACTTTTTTTCTAACAACGTAAAAATAATGAATTTTTTCAAAAATGCAACACATTTTTGAATTTGACACATTAATGGCCACATTAAAAATCATAATAATACTATTTTCATAACAGTTATCCTGTTACTAACCTGTTGACTCACAATTACTTTTGCAAATTTTATATACAAATTTTAACTTCAAAATGGACTGTAAAAAATGTCACATATTAATATTTTAAAGGAATGCACTTTATAAGTGCTTTTATTGTACTTATAAATTGTTTAGATATATTAATTATAAAATAGAAGCATATTTTTTACATTATTATACTTTAATTTTTATTTGCACTTTTACTGTTTTAAATATTTCCTTGTGACAGTTTCACAGCTAGTTGGTATATTCCAGCGAGCGTAATTTGGTGCATAATCAACCCCAATGTTTATGTAGCTCTTACACTGTTGTAAATGTAAATAATATTTCGCGATTTACAACGTTTCCCCGGAAACGGGAAAATGCCTTAAAATTACTTTTTTTAAATTTACAATTGATTTCTAAAAGTATAAAAATGTTGTATTGTCATTGAAATCATTCCTGAGTACATAATTTTCATAATTTTAGCATATCAAGAAGTGAGAGACAAATATATTACAGAATTCCATCTTTACACATGTAGAATAAGTTAGATTATACAAGAAAGAAAAATCAAAGTAAAATCATTATAATTACATTTTTAAATTTACCGTTAAGTTCTAAAAATATTTAAATGTTGTGTTGTCATAGTAAACACATCCGTGTACATAATTTTCATAATTCTAGCATATTAAGAAATGAGAGACAAATTTATTACATAATTCCATCTTTACATATGTGAATTAAGTTATGTTACACAGGAAATAAAATTATGCGTCAAACATGCATTATAAAACAATTTTTAACACTTCCATATTAGTGCAACGGAAATTCTCCATTTAAAAGTCAAAAGAAAATATCTAAGTAAATAAGTTAGAATAAAACATGTAAAAACCAGATTCCATTAATTACAGTCCATTATTCGGAAAGGTACTCGAATTCTCTCGCCTATTTTTGTACATTATCTATATATATGTATGTATAAATGAGCATGACATAGTGTGCTTAGATTTAGCTTAATTACAAAACGCATAATGCAGTCGAAATTTGACTTTCATCAATATCAGCAAATAGAGAGAAATGTACTCAAATAATTTTTAAAGCAATGTATATTATCTACAGAATTTTAAACACACACATAATGAACAAAAACATAATTCAGGATAAAAATGCATAGCATAAATAAAAGCGTATTGTAAGAAATAATCACAGATAGCAATGTATCCATTACTTTGAGTAGCCCTATATATGAATTTATTTATATTCTACAAACCTATCTTAGTATACTAAATATTAGTTCAACAACAAATTGCATAACTCAAATATAAAACACGCTAAACCAATTGGCAATCATAAACAGTAAACAGCTTAATATTTTTTCTTTGTAACTCTGTATATGATCTACAGAATGTATGCATAATATTTATATTTATAATTTATACCGTACTAGCTGTTACCCGTGACTTCGTTCACGCAACATTAAAAGAAGAATAAATACATTAATTAAGCAAAATATTTTACTCCCAATAATTAAAAACGTTAATAATTAACTAACTATTTATCACATTTCATAGGAGACAATACGGTATTTATTATTATAGGGACCTTGACATAACTCAGTCTTAAAAAAGTGAAATTTTGTGCCAAATAATCGCGGAAATGAAATTGCAACCAATGCAGAAAGGAGGGCCTAATAAAATCGTGGAAATAGACGAATTGGGTAAAAACAAATGTCAGTTTTACCTGATAAACAATTTTACTTTTAACGCCTTTGTGAAACGTTTAAACAGCCATCCTCCAAAAAAAAAAAAAAAAAAAAAAAAAAAAAAAAAAAAAAAAAAAAAAAAAAACATTAATTAGAAATAGTATATGCTTTTTCTTTAAATTCAATTCTGCCTCCTTGGTTTAATATATTAGTTGAAACAAATCTTGTTTTCTAAATGACAGTATATTGGCAGACAATTTTTGTTCTCCAGAATAAATTGATTCATGAAGTTTGAATATGTGAAAATATGTTTATATTTTTCGGATAATTTACTGAAATCAAGATTTTGTTTTCACCATCTATTCAAAGTGAAAATAAATTCTGTTTTTCAGTTTTAGTGAGAAAATGGTGTAAAAAAATATACTGATCTGTTTTATTTCTCCTTTTTTATACACAAATATGGAGTAGGTTACTTTCCGTTTTTAGAGAAACTTCATTTTAAAAAATGGCATTTAATTTATTTTTTTTAATTCTGAGAGTTTGTCTGACATCCTCGGATCAATTATAACCGGTATTCGCTAAACCGGTAGTAAACTAACCGGTAGTAAATCACGTTGCGTTCGATAGTCTAGGAGTTAGTTGCGAAATACAAACACACAGTCAGATTTTAATATAATAGATTCGTGTTCATTTTCCTTTTCTTAAAATTATGATGTGATTTTTAGCAGAAACCTCGGATACTCATGCGGAACAAAATAACGAAATAACGGATACTCATGATTAATAATCAGTATAGATAACAAAACATTTAAATTTATCGTTATAAATATGGCGTGAAACTCATCTACTTTCCATACTTATTGATCCTTGTATTATTAATGTAAGTAATTGATTCACACTCATTTTAAAACATATTGGAAAATTCCCGTTTTATTTCAAATATGACGTCTCCTTTTTCCCCAGAGAAATCCCTTTTTAATGACATAATTCTTGTTAATTTTCTTTTCCAGGCAATTAATTTTAATACTGGCATAGGGAAAATTATGTTATTTTAACGAAATAATATTAAATCTTTAGGTTTTATCAACAAAAATGGAACTATTAACATTCGTAATTTTTTTAGGTAATCGAGTTATTTATTTTAGTTTTAAGAATGAAAAATCACTATTTCTCTCTATCCATCCATGACATCATTTACGACATGGATAATTTTGCGGAGCATATTATTGACATTTGATAACCATTTTCTTTTGAAACTTCTTTTTACTTTTTAAAAATTTAAATAAAAAATACGGTATAGTTATATTAGCCGTGTGCAGACGGTAAAACGGCAAGCAAGTATTGTTACCATACAAAAGAAAAAAAAAGAAAAAAAGTGAAGATAAAACCCAAGATCATTTTATTTCACCAATCAAAGCATGTCCGCTTTATTTTCGATAAATGGCGTCATATTCGCCTGTTTCCTATGGTTACGCATATTGAAACCTTGTATTATTATCAAAAACTAAAAAAGTACGTTTTATTTCTAATAATTTTATTTAATCTTCTTAATTCTTTATTTTTTTTTAGTTTCATTTTCATTTTTCCCGTGAAAATTTGTCAATTGAAACAAAATTGTTGAGTAAAAATCATTTTTTCGGGTTTTGAATTAGTTTTGGCAACGATAAAGTATTAGCAACGGTAAAGTAAGTTTAACCATTTTAAAATGCTATACGAAAAAATGTCCATTTATTCTCAATGAAAATAACGAAATTTTGAATTATTAAGAAAAATATTTGAATAAAATAAACAAAACCCAGCCTATGTTCATATGAGGGTTATAATCAGCCTATATGCAAAGATACAGGCTCATTAAATGCTGCATTTTGACGCTGGCTTCAGCCTAATATTTGCACACAATCAGATTTATAATATTATTAGGATATATGTTACACCGTGTTATATTTATAATTTATACCGTAGTCTGCAATAATTTACGTAAACTTAAAAACTCCTACTAAAACTGAAAACAAATTTCCAGCATTTATCCTTCATAGATAATACTTTAATTGTTATAATTTGTTTGCATTTGCAAATAAACAATAATTGTTACACACGTCATATTCTACAGTAAGCATCTTGAAGTGCACCTCAAAGATGCATATAAATTTCATTATGTTTGTAAAGATGTAACAGCATCAAAGTATTCTTGAAACATTTTCCGTTTATACCATTTTAAAACCGAATTATTTTGTGTGACCTTGTAAACAAATGATAAATGCATTTCGTTCAATATTCTACAGAAAACATGTTTTGTATATAGAACTAGAAATATATATGAATTTCATTATGTTTCAAGTAGTGTAAAATCATTAAAATACACTGCAAACAATTTTTCTTCAGAGACTAATGTAACAGGTTTTATTTTTAGTGTCTATGTAAACGAACTATAAATATTACACACTACAGTTTCAAGGTGAAGGTCAAACAGGGCGAGGAGGTCTACCTTTCGGTGTAAGCTCAACTAGCCCCGCCCGGACACAACAGTTTCAATAGGTGAACATGCGTAATATTTATAATATTTCAAACATTCGTAATATTTCAAATTTTAACTGCTTAAAATTCGTATAGCCAACATCCAGCTTGGGTACTTTTTTTTTTTTTTTGGGGGGGGGGGTCCCGGCTTGGGTATTTTTTCACTATGTTGGCTATACGCCTTTTAAGCAGTTAAAATTTGAAATAGAACATATCTTTATTAGACAATTTAGAAAACGCATAACAACCTAAAACGTCCTTTAAGACATAACCCATCATAAACAACAATTTATCTACACCCAGAAAAAAGTTTTGTTGAATCAACAAAAATTTGGTTGTTGTTTATATATAGGTCAATGGAAATTTTTTTTTGAATCAACAATTTTTTTTTTTTTTTTTTTTTTTTTCAATTCCAAAAAGAAATTTTGTATCATCATCAAAAAATGTTTTGTTAAATCAAGTAAAATGGTTCAATTTCACTTGAATTTTGCTAAAACAACCAAAATGTACTCAACAAAACATGTTTTGTAGTTTTAATAAATTCCTTTTTATGGGTGTAGTTATTTGCGTAACATCATACATTTATTTATATTCTACAAATATCTCTTAATATTTTAATTATAATTCAGATTGAAAGTGCATAAATCAATTAAAAAGCCTCTTCATGCAATTCGCGGTCATACATAGCAATGCTTACAAATACTTTTTCTGTACCTCTGTATCGGATCTACAGAATTTATTAATATTACGTACTACGCAAAAAAATATTTAAACTTAAGAACTCCAATTAAAAGTGAAAACGCACCATATTCTACACGATGCATGTTTTAGTGCACCTAAGAAATCCATATCAATTTCAATATCCTTAAACTAGCACCGACAATTGAAATAAATTCATATTTAATACTTGGAAATTTTTCCAGAGAAACTTTCTCACGCCTTGCATTCATAATTATTCAAATTTTAATTGCTTAGTAGCTACGTATTGCTTAATTGCTATGTTGAAAATATTGCTATGTTAAAATTTGAATAATTATGAATGCAAGGCGTGAGAAATTTTCTCTTGAAAAATTTCCAAGTATTAAATATGAATTTATTTCAATTGTCGATGCTGAATTTTCTTTGATTTCTTGTTTGCCCCAAGGTTGGCGGCTCACGGAAAATATTCCATCTTGTGCTGCGTTTGTAGCCTTGCCAACGTGTTATGGTGAAAAAGTTCCAGGCTCAGTATTGTTCCCAAGTGGTTCTCACAGGTGGCACAATACTTTTTCACTGGACATGGCAGTTTTCCTCACTTTCTATATAAGATTGGAAAGAGAGAAAACGATCTTTGTGAATGCGGCAGTAGAGGAGACGTGGTACATTACATTTATGGCAGGTGTAATTTAATGATACATCATTTCAAATTCAATTCAGGCTTGACTCTTAGACAGAATTTATTCAAAACTTTGAATAATCCCGCTAATTATAAAAAACTGGCTGACAATTACAATATTTTAAATGATCTTTATTCTTTTATCAGATATCGCTTTTAAATTGATAATTTTCTTTTACTGTTCAAGAAAACTTCACATTTATTTATTGACGTACATATATTGGAGTTAAATTGGTATGACTACTTATGAACTTTTTCAAAATAGACTATGAACTGTTATGAACTTTTTCAAATTATACTATGAACTTTTATAGACTATGAACTGTTATGAACTTTTTCAATATAGTCTGTCTTATATAATGATGAGCACAGTTGCAGTAGACACCTATTATTTTCATAATATTTAGACTTGTGTAACCATACTGGTCTTAAAATTTTGTTTCATTTATTGTTTTGTTTGTAGTTAATTTTTATTTAGTTTTTAGCAAAGGAGGTTGTGTGTTACCTTGCTATTTTTTTAATGTTAGGATTAGTTTATATATTTTATTTTAGTAGTATGAATCAACTTGATTCATTGGCGATGTCGCCATTTTTGCTTTTGAGTTTGATTATTGTTTTAATTAACGCTCGTTGACTTAGTTTGCTCCTGTGGCTGAGTGGATTTGGATGGTAGATGGGAATTTCCGCCTGGTGGTACGCCCATCAGCCTTACGGCTGGGCTCCAGGTTGGATGCCCCCCCCCCCCAAGTGGTTCAGTTGGTAGAACGTCAGTGCGCTAATCTGATGACCCGGGTTCGAGTCCCGGCTTGGGTACTTTTTCACTATGTTGGCCTTACGCCTATTAAGCAATTAAAATTTGAATAATCCTTAAACTAGTTTAACATCATGAAATTTCACAGCAAACGATTTTACCCGTAGACCATAATGTAACGCGATTATTTTAAGTATTTCTATAAACGGACTAAAAATGTTACACGCTACATAGCCAGCATACAATGGTGAACCTGAATAACATATATAAATTGCATGACTATTCGAGTATATTTACGAGAGTTAGGAAACTGATAGACAACAGACGGACAGACGGTAGAGAGGCAGACACACAAACCGAATTCATAAAAACTTTTTATGTATATTGGGAAATGTTCAAAAAGGGTTTAGTAAAACGTTCATTCTTGTTCTGTCTAGTTCATTGTTGTTCTTCATTCTTGTTCTTGTTTTTATTTAAAACAATCATGTTTTAAACGTTGTGGCAAAAAGATTTATAAAGTGCAGATTAATGTTTTGTTTCATGTGTTTCTTTCATTTGTATACGCATTTCTAGAGCCAACCGACACTCGCATCCCAGCAAATTATTAAAATACTATATACTCCGGACACGATAAGGATTGTAACAATGGAAGAGTTCAATACACCATGGGGTGCTAAATTAGACAATAGCATACATACAATGTACTTCGTATACACATGCACAAAAGTCAAGTTACTTTTTTCAGTGACTTAGTTATGCTATTTCATATAAAAATATTTTTTTTTCTGGAAATTTTGCAACAGTCAGACTGTATTCTGACAAATTCGTGAATAACAGTCCTTTATGTCTATTTTTCATTTCCTTCTCTATCAGTAGTTATTATTATTTTTTTATTGTGATGAAAACGTATTATTTAATGAGAAACTAGGTAATGCTATTTTATTTGTTCGTGATGTCGCATTAAATTTCACATAAATTCGTCAAAACTGAATACAAATAAATATAATTATTGTATTAGGAAATACAATTTATATTTTAAGGTTTAGTTTACTCGGTGTACATATGTGTATGAATGTATAGAAGAATAACTCCTTTTTTTCAGGATAATGAGTAACATTTTTTTTTTTTTATTATACTCATCATTTTATAGTTAAACAATTTTTGATCTGGGGAAGTTTTTAGCATTTTGTCTCTTTATATTCTGAAAAACTGGTTAACATAAATTTCCTTTTATTTTTATGTATATGTTCTTACCGTTTAATTAAGTTTGTGTTTCTGCATTTTTTGATATTGGGCGTCTGTATTTTTACCGTCACTTTTTGCATTCTTTTACAAACCTGCTGCACAACGAGAATTTTATTATTAAGCCGGCATTTACCGTCTTGAGATTAACATCAAATAATTAAAAATCTAACTAATGAATTAGTTTTAACTTTGTTAGTGATTCCGACATTCGCGTTAATCACACGAAGAACAGATGTCATAATTAATTGAGCCATAAAACACAGTTGTGTTTTTTCTCGTCATCTTGAGACTGACAAAGTTCTTCTTTCAAATGTCTTTCTGCTTCTCAACGATAATTTTATTATTAAGCTGGCATTTTCCGCCTTTATATTTATATAATAGAATTAAAAATCTAAATACAGAGTTAGTTTTAACTTTGTCTGGGTTTCCATCATTTGCAACTAATCATGAAGAACAGAGCTGGAAAGTAATTGCGCCATAAAGCACAGTTGTGTTTTTCCTCGTCATCTGGAGAGAGATAAAGTTCTGCTGTCATATATCTTTTTATATTTAGTTGCTTTCTAGTCACTATATATATGTCAATTGTTAGATACTTTTCAATAAAGATCTGTATAATATTTTTAGCGTTTGTCGCTTTGATATAAATGCACAAAAAATAGTTTATTAACATCTGATAGATAGAGAGTAAATGAAATTCTCCTTAAAAACATTTAATTACACATTTTAAAAAAGTTCCTTCTAAAAGGAAATTCCTACTAAGGATTAATCATGTTGAATGAAAGTTAAATTAATCAAAAAGTACCAGATATTTCTTAATTGATTTCTTGTCTGTCAAAGGAATGTGCAAACGTAAAACAAACAATAAATTTTCTGTTTCTTAGATTAAGAAGCTAAAGTTAATTAAATTAAGGAATCTCTTTATTTCTTTGAGAATATGTTTATCAAGTTTTGTTGCTTATTTCAGACATAACTTAGATGAAAAAACTGCAGTATTTGTATCCGTTCTAAGACGTTTTTAGAAGTATTTTAATCAAAGTATAAGTGTTAAATGCTGAAAGAGAGAGCATCTTTTTGGAAGCAAATATTTTTTAGTCATCAATTGCAATTAAAAATTATCAATAAAGATATTAATATATAAGGATAAATAATTGTACACTTTTATTTGAAAGTTCATCTTCAATTCCATCGAACAATGAAATATATTATACTTTTTATGTTACTATAATTTACTGAATGTTAAATAAATTAAAAATGTAATTTGATGATATATTTTATTTTACAAATTATTAATATTCCAAGTAATTTTATTAGTTCAATAATTTAGAAATAAAATAGTAGAGCTTTTGTATGTAATTTATATGTATATATCTACAATTATTTACTAATTTATATGTAAAATATTCTTCATGCCTTAAGTATATTTCTATGTTTTATATATTAGTACAAAATTTCGCTAATATAATTTCTTTACAGAATTTATAGTATCCAGTAATTTCAACTGATTTTTAAAAGATTAGATAAACTTGCACTGCTATTTTACACTTGAAATACCAAATGATTTTTTCTTTAATGATACATATATTTAATTTGATCAAGTTTTTTTCATATATATTGTAGTTCAAGTTATCACGAAAAGATGATCTATTATAAAAATGGCACATAAATTAAATCGTCATATTTTTTCAGCAGAACTTCTAATAATTGAAATGTGTTGTTCTTCTAATTTGATATATAATTGTCTGCATAAGAATAAGTTAAATAGTAATATATAAAATATGGTAATATTATGATTAAATAATTGTGTACGAAGCCAAATAAGACATTCCATTATAAAGATGATTGTACGTAGTGTCATAAAAATGCATACTACATTTATTTATCTTAGTTTTTTTTGTTTCTGAATTTTTTGTGTGATGTGTCCTTTTTTATTAGAAAATGTATTTCGGTGAACCAATTTCCGTCTTTTAGTTACGATAAAAATGTAAGATAATCGTTAACATATACTTCTTCAATTAATTAAAATTCCGCCAGAATTATTAGTTTAAAATTGTAGTTTTACCAACTATTTTCAAAGTTTCGCATCTTAATCTATCATAAATTTAATTTTACTTCTAATCATATCAAAAACACATTGATTAAATAAACAGTGTTTTATCATGAAAGTCTTATCAGACTCTGAAGTTTTTGCTTTCCAGCGACAGTTTAAGCATGTTCTCTGTGTCCACTATTGGCAACATACTGCCAACGGTGGCCTTTATTTGATGGAGTTAACTTAATTTTCTTACAAAAATAGCCTGTACCTTGCTTATATGTTTTTTCAAATGCACATTGAAACAAACATTATATACAGTGGTGGGCAAACGTGAGGACAATTTTTGAAAGTTTCATGTTTTTCAACATTGTGTGCTTGTACAATATATTAATTTTCACTTAAATACAAACGTTTACATATCAAATTGAAGGTAATTTAATGTAGAATTTAATAATAAAAACAGTATTACAATATCTGTGTTACAAAAAAAGTTATGCAACTAATAGTAAGATCTATCTTAGATTTGCATTTTTTTAAAGTGATACTTACACAATCAATACTTAGTAGGATAACTCTTATTTTTTAAGACAGCTTCACAGCGTCTTTTCATCGAGTGAACGAGTGTGTGGAGTTCATCTTTCGTAATCATATGGTGCCAAGAATCAATTATAGCTTCAATAAGTTGTATTTTATTGGATGGACGTTTTTTTTCGTACAAGAATTTTCAAACGTCGCCACAAATTTTCAATTGGATTGAGATCAGGACTGTTTCCTGGCCATGGTAATATATCTATGCCTTTATTTTGAAACCATGCTTTACATACTTTTGCTGTGTGGCATTGAGCTGAATCCTGCTGAAAAATAAATGGTGCGTTGTTGGGGAAGAGATCCCTGATCGAAGGTATCAATTTTGGTTACAGGACAGTTTAGATGTATTTTTTGGCATTCAGGATGCCATCAATCACTTGAATTCGGCCCATATCATCTGCAGACATACATGCACAAATCGTGGCATTTGTTAGGTTTTTTGTAGTTGCTTCAATGCAAGCAGGATGAAGTGCTTCTCCTACTCTACGTGTCACATATTTTCTAACATCACTACCAAAGAGCGATATTTTACTCTCATCGCTAAAGATTACTTGCTTCCATTGATTTTCTGACCATTCAATGTGTTCCTTTGCCCACTTAACTCGTTTTTTGCGTTGCTTTTGATTTAAATACGTTTTTTACCTTTGAATTCTAGCTTGTAGTTCAAATCCTGATAACCTTCTTCTTATTGTTCTTGAACTTACTGCAATACCCGCTGCATTCATTTCACATCTAATGGCATCTGATGAAATTTTTCTATCTTGAAGGCATACCCGTTTAATTTTTCTATCGGCAGTAGCCCTTGTGCATTTTTTTCGGCCTGATTTGGTCTTATTTTCCTGATTTCTTTTTTTCATAACGTAAACAGAATTTTCGTACACCAGAACAAGTCACTGGACCACCAACTTGTCTTGCAATTTCAGCATAAGAAAGGCCATTTTCTCTCAATATGACAATTCGGCTTCTTTTTGTAGATGTCCAATTAGTTCTTCTTGTTGATGACATTGTTTAAAATTAGTTTAATTTTAAAAAAAGGATTTTAAATATTCAAAAACAGCAATACTCTATTTAATTGTACTTGTATGCATCATTCCGCAAAATATTTCCACAACAATAACTCTTTTTCATCCATATAAACTAAACTATAGTTACAGACATTTGATTGGTCCTCAGAACAGTGCTTGTGATTGGCTAGTACGCTTTTATTACAAAATACGTCCTTATTCAAAACGATTTGTGTTTGTTTGTTCTACTAAAATGAGCATAACATTTATTGAAGCTATAATTGATTCATGGCACCATGTGATTACGAAAGATGAACTCCAAACACTCGTTCACTCGATGAAAAGACGCTGTGAAGCTGTCTTAAAAAAAGGGGTTATCCTACTAAGTATTGATTGTGTAAGTATCACTTTAAAAAAATGCAAATCTAAGATAGATCTTACTATTAGTTGCATAACTTTTTTTGTAATACAGATAATGTAATACTGTTTTTATTATTAAATTTTACATTAAATTACCTCCAATTTGATATATAAACGTTTGTATTTAAGTGAAAATTAATATATTTTACAAGCACATAAAGTTAAAAAACATGAAACTTTCAAAAAATGTCCAAACTTTTGGCCACCACTGTATATGAATGTTATACGTTTATGTTCAGACCTATATAGCGTAATTGGCTAACTGATTTTTAATTGCAAATTTAATTTTTAAAATCTACTTAATAGTCGTTTTCAAAACATCAGATGTAAATTTTTAATGTACTAACTTGTAAAATTTATTTTGGTATATCATAACGTTTTCATGCTTCATTGGTAAGTAGTGATTTTATTTTACTTTAAATGTTAACAGTACTTATACTGAATGATGCATTTACTTGATTTCTTGATAATATATTCTACAAGCACACAAAGCTGAAAAACATGACACTTTCAAAAAATGTCCTATCTTTTGGCCACCACTGTATGAATGAAATTGACCTTGTATTTTAACTCCATATTGCCCATGATTGAAAGCTTTCTAGAAATTTCAAAATTAAGATAATTCGAATTCATACCAGAAATTAGAAATACAAATTTTTGTTTTTTTAAATAAATCACGACATCTCAAAAAAAAAATTACAGTAATTTGCATTAAGTTTCCAATGATCCCCCTGCGAACTACCTGATTACGACGTTTATAGTCCTAGCAAACGTAAAAGACTTCGGTATACTACCTTTTTACCGGAGTAGTCCGACTTGTGCTAATACGTTTTGCTTTGGTCTTTAATATTTAAAATTAAAGACAATTTCTATGTATTTTCTATATTTATTCCTATATTAACTGTAATTTAAACTATATTTTTATGTATGGCAATGTAAACTGCCTTTTTTTTATGATTTAGATTTATGTTTTTTCTTGCTTTATAATTTCAGCGCTTTTTTTGTGAACGATTCTCCTTTAGAAATTGTTTAACATCTTACTCATCATCTCTTTACTTATTTTTCTACGTAATTTTTATCTTTTAATGCTTTTTTACTCATTTTTCTACTTGTTTCTCTTTCTGACACTCTTATACTGCAAGTTAAATTTGAATGGTTTGCTTACTTATTTCGTATTGGCTGATGAAGTTCTCACTCAAATCTTTTACTTTTCTCTCATTTTCAAGTGCTATTATGCTACATTTATACTTTTTTTTTCTCATAGCTCCTTTAAGATATGATATACTACTACTCATATACAGGGAGTGAAGTTTACAATTGGGAATCCCATTGAAACAATCAACTGTTTCTGTTTCTGTTTCTGTCTGTCATTAAATAACGCAAAGATTCCCATTCGTAATTTCTGGGGTGGATTTGGAATATTTGAATAAAAAAATCCACGAAATTGGCAACACTGATTGTATGATACAGGTTACTTGGGCAATAGAGGGTTAAAGCTATATGGACATTTAACTGGAATGTTCTCTCGCAGTTCTAAAAACAATGCAAGCGTCAATGCGCTATTATCTTTGGTAATAGTTTTGACAATATTTAAGCTATTAAGACCAACTCTTTTAGTTTTTCATTTATAGTATAATATGGTTATGAAATAAGGTGATAACAGTAATTAAAATGTTTTTAATCGTCATACTACTGACATATAATTCATATTAACTCTTATGATTTTAAATTAAAGATATTTATTCACTAAAATATTTGTTTAAATAAAGAAGTTTCTAAATGCCTTAATTCTTGTATTTACGCATATAAATTTGTCTTAGGTAAATACATTTTGTCCAAAATATAAACGCAATCTAAAATGATTCAGAAAAATGTACGCACTCTAAGAAGGTGACACACGAGTTTATTGTAGAAATAAATATTTTCAGAAAAGCGTTTCTTTAGAGAATGATGAGAAAAAGATGAAAGAATGTGTAAGGTTTCAAGTCGGGCAAAACTCTGTCATCTAATTTATTTATCGAATGTTTCTATGGAAGTGTAAACAAATTCAAAACACTTTAAGAATATTGACATGAATAAACATTAAAGAAATCAAATAGCAATTTATTAGGAACCTGCATACCGAAAAGAGAAAATATTTTTGGCGAATATTATTTTCCCTTGAAAATATGAAATATAATTGTTATTATTTTTTTCAGAGCAGGTATACGTCAAATAGAACATTTATTTAAACGCATTGAAGTCATTTTCCATACATATATATATATATATATATACAGGGTGTTTCACAAAGGACCCCTAACTTTAAAAATCAATAACCCGGAAACGGTGATAGGGAGAAACATGAAACCAGTACTATGTTTATTAAAAAAATCGTAAGAATCTTATACATAAATCTCAAAATTTAGTTAAAAATAGCGCCGGGAGATGGCGCTGCGATAAATAGGCGTATCAAAAGTGATTCAAAAGGTGCACCTTTTACACAACAGACTTATCGCAAACGAAGAATGAAATTGTCATTGACTCTCTGCTGTATGTCACCGGTCTGTTCGTTGAAATTTTTTGAAAAGCTCACGAATTGTTTTCCCATCTGGGCTTTTTGCGACTTGAAATCGCGTTTGAAAACATCTCCTTGAGGCAGTAGGACTCTGATTTAAAATATGTGATAGTACTCCAACACAATAAACACACGTTCCTCCACGGTATACATCACTTTCGGAAGTATTTTCACTATAAGCTAATAGCGGTCAGATTTCAATGGCGAAATCTTCAACGGCAAGTCTTTCTATGCTTCTGAACTCTCTGTAGAAGGATTCTTAACGCTCTCAGCGCCATCTGTCGGTAATATTTATAACTAAATTTTGAGGTTTATGTATAAGATTCTTACGATTTTTTTATTAAACATACCACTGGTTTAATGTTTCTATCTATAACCGTTTCCGGGTTATTGATTTTTAAAGTTAGGAGTCCTTTGTGAAACACCCTGTATATATATATATTACTTACATTCTTTTTATTTTTATATTTGTATACATATTTATCGTAATTTCGGAATCTATTTGGCACAAGAATCTCAAGGTGATGATGCGATATGGAAAAGTATTAATACGTATTTTTTAAATTTATATATATATATGTGTGTATATGGATTACTTTATCGAGGTGTGCAATATGATATCTTTGTGATATAAGTTATCTATAGCGCAAAATTTTGCTGGATGATGACTCGTAGAACAAACGTAGGGGTTACCGACATTTGTTCTCAAAATTCAGTAATTAATTTCTATATGGACACAAAAAACGTTTTTCAAGAGCAAATGCCTTGAATAACATGTTTTTCGGGATGTTGAATCGTAGAAAAATTTTTATTTCTTTTCTGTAAGCAAACTTGCCTCATTTGTGTGCGCTTGTGGAAGGAGGAAGGGAAATATTTCAAAACATATTAGTATGAAAACGTACATGGCTCATAGATATAAAGTTTGGAGAAATATTTCTCTTCTATTGTTAGTTAAATTATAGAAAAACATTCCGTAGAAGGTTAAAGAAAAACATTGGTTATTTAAGCTTATATTCCAGAATAAATTATGATTTTCTTTATTTCTTTCATAAGATATTAACCCAAAAATAAATCTTATGCATTTTTAAGATTAAATCGTTATTCAACTATAATAATTTAAAAATGCAATGATGAAGAATTTGTTTGTCTTTTTCATTCTGATTACTGAACGTTAAGCTATGGGTAAAAAGCATCAACGTCATTGGTCTGGAAATTGATAAAAATTGTAAATATATTTTCTTTTATAATATAACTAATGCTAAATATTAGTAATTAGTGATAGTTTTTTATAATTTCAGGTCAGACAAATTACTGTACTGTTCTCGACTACTACTGGACATGAAACGGCTTTTAGCCGATTACGAAAGCTGCGATTGAACCCCACCTAATATCTGAGAGGGGCTGGAGCAGGTACTGTTCCCAAACTACGTTGAATCGTCGCCCTGGGTGACGAATGGCAGCCCATAGGAGCGAACCATCTGCCCAAGAACTAGTGAGAAACCAGTACCTGAGAATTAATCAACCCCCAGTTGGGATTATAGAAAGCCTCCTGAAACGACCACTAGCTCCTTACCGGCGGACAGATCAACACAAAACAATACAAAACGTAACCAAAAAAGTAAATAAAGTGTAATATAACATAAAGAACAAGGAAAATTAGTCTCCCACAGCAAGCGTAACTCAGGGTGCGTTGTCCTGACGCGTCTGAATCTCGAGTAGAAAATTAAAACAAAAAAGGGGTCCAGCCGTATCTGCAGCCGTCCGTGTTTTCCTGGTTCATGCATGCCAGAGAACAGCCATCGACTTTCGGTAACTTAACAATGACTGCCGGTTCAGTAGCGTTGCATATGATAGGAGTAAGTAGCGTACACACGATGCTGAACACGGAGACGAAATTCCCGACAATATGCTGACAAGGATCCCGTTATCCCTCCGTATTTCGTTGGGACTGGTTCGGCGTCCTTGGCTGAGATTCCGAACATAGTCCTGCGCGTAAGCCAGGTTGATTCGGGACCATTCAAAGATGAACGTGGCCGCATTTCAGACAAGCAACATTACACATGATAAAGAAATAATGGATATATATGCATATATATATAACATATTTTTCAAAATCAACCTATCTTAAATTTATTCTATACTTTTCTTATTGAATTTTACTATATTCCGTCTTTGAAAATACTATTATTCCTTTTATATTTTTAAAAATATTTTTTTTTGTACACGTCAGTCTTTTATTTTCATTTGCGCCAGTAAATTGTCTCTTTAGATGTATTTCGAATTAGGAACATTTTTATTGATTTAGAAGTTACTAGAAACTTTCTTTCCGCATTTTTTAGAAATCGAATTGCTCATTTTTTTTAACGTAAGTATGAGAGATTATTGTATAATATTTTGTATTGTTAAAGATGACAAATTTATAGAAACACATTTACTATTGTTTTATTTTGTCTAAAATATATGTGATGCTTAAGAAGAAAATAGACATTACAACTGAAAAATAACAAATAACTAAAAGGAATCAAAATTTCGTGTTTGAAGAGGAATCATAAATGCGTTTAATCTCTACAGCATGCATATTTAATTTAAATGCAAAAGAGAAATATTTATAATATTTAAGAGCACAATTTTATTTAAAATGCAAAATATTATTAATGCACAACATAAAATGACACTTTGAAAACGCCTTTAGATAAACAATTAGATACCATGTTTGTAATTTTTCAATTTCTAAATATTAAATTTCCAAAACATTTAATATATTTATCTTTCAAATGTGTGAATATAATTCTAAAACTCACAAACTTTTGAAATAATATTCAACCTTAGTCAATAAATAATTTCAAATCTCAGCGTTTTGTTCAATACTCAATCAACAGTTTCTATTATTCAAATATTTCGTTTCGGTTAAATTTTATATAGATGTTCTTTAATTATAAAACATGTTGGCTTAACATTTTTCTGGATGAAAATCCATACACATGGTTAAAGATTTCTTGAAATTAATATTTTTGCATAACTACGAGTTTTAAAATTTAAGAAAAAGCAATCCAATTCGAATATATTAGAATTCCAGAGAAACTATTCATTAGTTTTGAACAATGCTTTAAAATGCATTAAAACTTGCATTGTGTCATCAATTATTTCTCGTTCGCAATAAGGTATAACCAAAACTTTTGAGAAAAATAATGAAGAGCTTTGCCTGATTTTAATGATATTTTTAAAACTAGATAAATACTGTTGAGATTTTTGGTCTTTATTAAGGAAAAATTTAACAAACGATGTTGATTAATGTATACGGTTATATAACGGTTTCCTATGCCATTAAAAAATTATATAAAAGATAAATCAATCATTAAAATGTTAAATTATATATATATATATATATATATATATAGATAGATAGATAGATAGATTAATTGATAGATATTTAAATGGTGAGATAGATAGATAGATAGATAAATAGATAGATAGATAGATAGATAACTCGATATGTTTCTGGAAAATTATAACATTAATATTTGGTTAATATAAACGTGTTAATATTCAGATTAAAATGTATGTAAAATGTCTTTTCTCAATGGGTATATTCATTTCCCTCCTCGCCATGATGCTCGATTTAACGACTGCAATCATTCATCCTCTTTAACCAGCTGCCAGTTTCTTGTGAAATTTTAAATCATGCAGCTAAAATTTAACATATATATATGTATATGTATGTGTGTGTGTGCTGTGTTATCCGCAACCTTACGGGGATCTGCATATTTCCTGTCACTCCATGAAGTATGAAGTGGGTTTGTAAGTATTATCTGGACCGCTATAGAAATAGAAACGGCGATCTGATTAGCAAGCACAATTATAATCCATCGTCATATTGTTGGAGTTAAAGATGTGTGCGAAGTCGAACTCATGTGGTATACAGGATGGTTTAGTGACGAAAACAAAATGATTTTCTTCACTGAAAGAAACAGTAAATATTCGCACACAGCAGGTCAATTCAATAGTAGATGCAGAACTCTTCAGTAATCAATACATATAACTTTTTATTAAATTCATAATCATATTTGGAGATTATAATTTAACAACAAATAACAAACTAACCAGGTCTTAAAGCCGTAATTGTCTAGATAATTAACAAATAACTATTAAAAATACTAAGCTAGTAAAAACTATTAAAATGATTTAAAACCATTAGAACTTATCGGGGATTCCATAAATATGATCAGCGAAAAAACATTGGTTGATGTCGCATTGTTTATTTAGCAATTGAAAGAAACAAACAAGTTGACTCTGATGTTGTAGAGGAGATTATATTGGTCGCGTCGTAGTAGCACAATATTCCGAAAACGCACACTGCGTCAATTATTCTAAAAAATTAGAGACATCGCAGGGTGTCTTTACTAGTGGATAGAGGAAATTGATATATTACCTCTCTGCTTTTGGTGGGGGAAAAACTTCGAACACGACACTAGTAGAGTTGAAACTAGGATTACAGCTTGAATAGGATATTCTAAAATGGAATGAATTTTCAGAAGGGAAAGAAATGTTTCTAGAAACGGTATAGTAGCGAAAAAACAATTTGGATTTGAGAAACAACAAAGTTAAGAAAAATCATTTTAAGATGAGAAATAGAAAGTTAAATAAGAAATAATTTATAAAATTAAAATACATTGCATATATTTATATATATGAAAAACCTCTTTTCTGTCGTCTCATTCACGACATCAGAATTTCAAAAGTTTGAAAGAGTACAACTGATTAATCACGTGCATGATGTCAGACAGGAAAATTAAAGCTTTGTGTTAAAAGGGAACACTCACAGAAGACATTTATAATCAGAATCATGAATGTCCTAGTTAAAACCAAATATAAAATACTTGTTTTCTATGGAAATAATGCCTGAATTAAAACGAAAACCGTTAAATTTAAGGGAATGCAGACTAGAATCGTAACGAAAAATTAATTTATCGATATTTGATTAATTTGAATTTTCGTTTTATGTAGTTTGTATTTCCTCCAGACACATCTTCTGCCGCTTTTTAAAATTAAAATAATGCTCGCTCGTTACTAGATTAATTTCTATTTTTCTCTGATGTAGTTTGTATTCCCTTATGAAACCTCTTATGGTGTTTCCCTTCATGAAAAACAGTAATCCAAGAAGACTTGCTTAAAAGGTGCATTTAATGTCACAAATATAAAAAGATGCCACAAATATAAAAAGATGTCACAAATATAAAAGATGTTATTACATTATAAAATAGTTATTAAAAACTTAAAAACTTCCGACACTTCAAGCCGAGCGCTTTCGATCAGACATTGATCGTCATCAGGGCAGCTTTGATTGCATACTGAAAAATTACTAAACGTACTCCGTCTTCGGTTGGGCAACCAAGTGAATCTACTTTCCAGTGAAGGGGGAGGAGAAAAGAGAAGGTGAGGCAGAAAACTGAGCATTTCTATCAAACTTTAACAAAACATCTTCTATATTAAAAAATTTAACCACATACCCGGAATTTTATATGAAATGTTATCATTAATAGCGTTATTACCTTTTATTAAAATTTCTATGAACTCTTTTATTAACGAAATATAATAATGGGAGGTAGGAATGATGATTCTTGCTTCATTAAAACGAATATTTAAATTTTGCTGTAGGTTAAGTCTTGCCAACGCTGTGGTTTGTCTACTAAACTTAATATCACTAACGTGTTCTTTCAGTCTGTCCTTAAATTTACGTCCGGTCATCCCGATATATAACTTTTCTTCTTGTATTTCAGTTACCAATGGAATTTTGTAAATACCTCCGATTTCATCATTAGGAATAGGGTCAATCTTGCTATGTATTAAGCCTTTAAGTTTTCTTGTTGTTCTAGCTACCAGATTAATATTAAATTTTTACTGCATATATTAGCTTCTCATATAAACGAGGAACATAGTTAATGTTTCAAAATTTAAGTTTATTAATTGGATTGCTTTCATGTGCTTTATATTTCATTTCGTAGACCAGTTTGTCAATAAAATGTAGGGGGAAACAATTTTCCGTAGCGAGGCATTTGATTTTATTTATTTCCTTAACTAGAAAACTGTCAGTGCATATTTCAAAGGCTCGTTTAACATAAAACCTACAGGCTGCTATTTTATAACCAAAAGGATAAACGCTGTCATAAGGTATGGTGTGATTTCACCTATTGAGTTTCCTATAAACATTTCTATCTAATTTTCCACCATTCCTAGTCAATTCAACGTTCAACGTGTTTCTAGTATGGGATTATAGTATTGAGGAACTAAAAGAATTTTTACAGGATATCAATGCAATTGATGATAACATTAAATTTACTTTGGAAATAGAAAATGAAAAGACCTTACCATTTTTAGACGTTGAATTGACTAGGAATTGTGGAAAATTAGATAGAAATGTTTATAGGAAACTCAATAGGTCAAACCACACCATATCTTAAGACAGCGTTTATCCTTTTGGATATAAAATAGCAGCCTATAGGTTTTATGTTAAACGAGACTTTGAAATATGCACTGACAGTTTTTCAGTTAATGAAATAAATAAAATCAAATGCATCGCTAAGAAAAATGTGTTCTCCCTACATTTTATCGACAAACTGGTCAACGAAATGAAATATAAACCACATAAAAGCAATCCAGTTAATAAACTTAAATTTTGTAACATTATCTATGTTCCTGGTTTAAATGAGAAGCTAAAATATGCAGTAAAGAAATTTAATATTAATCTGGTAGCTAGAACAACAAGAAAACTGAAAGACTTAATACATAGCAAGATTGACCCTATTCCTAATGATGGCATCGCTGGTATTTATATAATTCCATTGGTAACTGAAATACAAGAAGAAAAGTTATATATCGGAATGACCGGACGTAAATTTAAGGGCAGACTGAAAGAACACGTTAGTGATATTAAGTTTAGTACACAAACCACTTAACCTACAGCAAAATTTAAATATTCGTTTTAATAAAGCAAGAATCATCATTCCTACCTCCCATTATTATATTTCGCTAATAAAAGAGTTCATAGAAATTTTAATAAAATGTAATAAGGCTATTAATGATAACATGTCATATAACATTCCGGGTATGTGGTTAAATTTTTTTTAAATATAAGATGTTTTGTTAAAGTTGGATAGAAATGCTCAGTTTTCTGCCTCACCTTCTCTTTTCTCCTCCCCCCTTCACTGTAAAGTAGATTCACCTGGTTGCTTCCCAGCCGAAGACGGAGTACGTTTAGTAATTTTTCAGTATACAATCATAGTTGCCCTGATGACGATCAAGGTTTGATCGAAAGCGCTCGGCGTTAAATTGAGCAAGCGTTAAATTGAGAATTTTTTTTTATATTTTAAGTACAGAAACGTAAAAACACGAGAAGCAGAAGAAAAGCAATTAAAACGAAATGCAACTACAAATATTTTTTTTTTATTAAATGGAAATAACGAACCTATGCATAGATATATAGATAGATGGATAGATAAATACTATGTATATATATGCTTTTATATTTAATCCATATGAAATTATTTTTAAATTCTAATTTCTTAACTGTAGTGATATCCACGAAAGCAATATATTATTATTTTACATATTTTATTAATAATTTTTAAAGCGATTTTTTGTATAAAATTATTTTTGCCAGTTCTGAGTCAATCTACATTAAACTTACTTTTTTTTGTTTCATACAAAGAGTTTTTTTCTTACAAAAAAAAATCCTTTAATAAGATCAAACTTAACTAAGATATATTGTAAGCCTATTAGATGTAACATCTTGTTTTCGTAATTGAGCAAAAACTTCCCAGTTCTACTCTTAAGTTTATCTGTCTGGATATAATAAATGACTGGAAAACTGCGGAACAGAATTTATGTTTTTATGTTATTTTTATTATCTCTGAACGTAAATGAAAAAATATCAATATAATATATAGGTTTTTAAAGTTAAACCATCCGCAAATTTTATAATATTTCGACTAATAACCGTAGAATACGTAGAGTATTTTTTGCAAATAAAAAAATTTCCTTGAAAAAGAAATAAAACAGCTCAAGATGTTATAAATATGATAGATTTATATATAAATATTAATTGCTGTGTTTAATTGTGTGTATGTTTTCAGACTCATATAAACATAATATAAAAACATTTTATTTAGATATCGATACAGATATGGATATAATTAGGGGAAAATATCAGTTGTCCGCGTAAACATCATAGTCAACGACTTGTTTAAAAAAAAATTCTTTTTCTCTCTTTTTAAGACGACATATTAGAGAATGGGTGGTATAGAGGGTTCTTAATGTTTTTAAGATTTTTTTATCTCTGAGAATACAATTTGTTTCCAAAATAGTAACTCTCTATGCTTTTCGAAAAACGGAAACTTCTTTTAAAAAATATAATACAAAAGGACGTGAGAAGAGGAAAGTTTACACAATATTCAGGCGTGCTTACACGTGATGCATTGTAACTTTATTCCTCTTTTCTTAAAGTTCTTTGGAATTTATTTTAAATCTAAACATTTGCCAGTATCAAATTCGAGATAAATATATATTACTGGCGACTAGAATTTTTTGCTGGCTGCCAGATTTTATCAAATTTGTAAAGCCGTGACAATTAAGATGATACTTAGCACAGTACAATATAGATAGTGAAAACAACATTTTAAGCACCAACCTTTCTTAACTAATTGCAGACTAGTTTCGGTAACATTCAGCTTATCGTCATCAGTTCAAAGAATGATGGAAATTTTCTTATATATATATGGAAGAAAAGCTAATTCAAGGGGTAGGTTTACTGACAAATAGAATAGCAGTAAATTACTGGGAACAGCCAATAGGAAATTTTATAGGACAAGGAACTGATAATGCAAACAAAAATTTTAGTAGGAATTTAGAAAAAGGAAGTTTATATTTAATATTTCAAACAATCTAACAATAGGAGAACAGAAAAGTTACAATTAACACTTTTTTGTAAATGCGCCTCAAGAAAGTTACGCTAAAGTATAGAAGTGGGTTTAAATATAATTTCTGCTGCGTTAATTTCAAAGGTGTGTTTTGTCTCCCAGCAATGTTTGGCAATGGCCGATTTGTTACTTTATTGCTTATGAATATATTGCTTGTATTCTTTAATTCGATATTTTTAAAGAGTTGATTTTTTAAATGTCGTAATGATCACACTGGCAATTAAAGCTACCGATACCCCTAGAGATATAATGCTATAAAATTAGATATCTCGATAGGATCTTTCCCTTAGGAGAAAGCAAGTTTATTTAATTATGGAAAATTATTTGAATGGAAATTATTTCGAATTAATAATTAATTTAATGACAATTATTTTGAATTAAAAACTATTTGAATGAAAATTATTTTAAATTGAAAATTATTTTGAAATCATATTCATTAAGAAATTCAGCAATAGGAAAGTCATATATGAGAAAGTAAAGTAAAGCAATTTTAATATTGAAAAGAGAATAAGATTGAGACTAACATGAGGAATGAAAAGTAAAAAATCTGAAATTCAATATCTTAAAGCCATTCTTTATTCTCTATTTAAACGACAGTATCACCGTTCTTCCGGTTCACCTTAATTTTCCTATTTTTTCTATATTAACATTGTTTTGCCTTACTTTCCCATCGCCAAAATTAAAAGGAAAACAATTTAACTTCAAAATAATTTTCATCCCTGCCAACTAATTTTTCTCTTGAAACTGAAAGACCTTATTCAGATATCTAATTACTTGAGTATTAATAGCATTGATTGCCAGTGTGGTCTTAACAAACCATAAACCAAACGTGGTTTAAAATTTTGAATTAAAGAACACAAGAAATATATTAATAAAGAAGAAAAAAACAAATCATCCATTGCAAAACATTGCTGGAACATGAACCAAACATTTGATATTAACTCAACTAAAATTATCTCTAAATCCATTTCTATACTTCAACTGAACTTTCTAGAAAAAATCCATATCTAAAAAATCATAAAAATATTCTTAATTGTAACTTTGCTATTCCGACATTTGCAGATTGTTGGAAATATTATATAAAAACCCCCTTTTCATAATTTCATTAATCATATTTTTCCGCATTGCCAGTTATTTTACCTATAGAATTTTCTATTGCCTGTTCCCTGTAATTGCCTGTAATTCTATTGGCTATCTAAACCTATCTCTAGAATAAGCTTCACCTCCATATGCACCTGTATGAGCAAAATTCAATTAATCTTTGAATTGATGACGGTACTGCTGACTGCTGCCGAAACTAGCCTGCAATTAGTTAAATTTGTGATGCATTAAACGTTGTTTTATCTACCTTTGTTAAAATTTAAAAATATTTAATTATATGAATAATCAGATGTTATTTTTATTATATAATATTATAATTCAGTTTAAAATAAAAGGACAAAGATGTATCACTGAACTAAATACGACCTGTGAAACTTTCTAACAACCACAGTTTGAGTTTACAACTGGATATATTGGGGAAGTTTTTTTTTTTTCTAATTTCCGCTTGAATATTTTATAAAAGTTTTCTTATCGCAGATTATTTATTTATTTATATTCTAAAACAATCAAAATTACCTTGTTTAAATAAAATAAGTATTAAAGATATAAAACCACTAAAAGTAACGTTAAAAAGCACAGTTTTGTTTCGTAACGATTTATAAATAACCATTTTAATATTTTATTTGAAAATTAAAGTAAGGGTATTTCAAATTCCGGATTACTGTGTAATAAAATTATAAAATAATATTTATTATTAAAGTAATTATAATAATAAACACACAGATAAACAAAATCCTCATGTAGATAAATAATCATGCAAAATACTTTTTATCTAAATTAGCATTCATAGATAGATAAATACATAGATAAATTGATAGATAACTAAATAAAAATCAGATAAATATAAAGCTTCATATATTCATAAAAATTTATTTTACAAAAGATTATTAAATATATTATTAATTATTTCAATTTTGTTTAGCCGATAGGGAATTAATTTACCAATATATTTATTCAAGTGTAAGTAAAAGATAATAAGATAAATTTATTGTCATCATTGTGTTGGCTTGTTAGCCTACTGAATGAACTATAAATTTATCTGTTTATTTTTACTGCTCCAATTATCTACAAATTCGGAATTAAGTTTGACTTTAGTGTAACATTTTCTTTAAAATATTTGCGTACAGGGTATCTGTACTTTTATTAACAAAGCACTTAGGAATACAGAGCATTTAAGAAGATGATCCATAAATATTCACCTTATTAAAAATTAAGTAACCGTATTTAAGTAGTTAATTGAAACAAAAACTGCTATTTTAGTATAAAAATTCTATTACTTCAAAATGTTAATTCGGTGATTTAACTTAAACAAATTAAACAAGAAAGATTTAGACATTTTCAAAAGTTAGTGTTTGACTAAAAACCTGCGAATGAAACCTAGGTCAGAAACAGAGTCTATTGCAGTACGTTATATATAAAAAATACATATATTTCTTATTGAATGTCACAAATTTTATAAATACAATTGAACCTCTATATAACGAAATAGCAAAAATCCAGCAAAAAGTTCGTTATATTTAAAATTCGTTGAATAGAAATTTATCTTTTAAGCTGTCTTAAACTGCATAAATACAAAGACTTAATCAATAAACACTAAATCTAATACAAAATTAGTAAATTACACATTTTTATTAATTATATCCATTTCTTTTTATGGAAAATTCATTTGTGAACACCCCCCCCCTCCTTCCTTTTCCCGTAGACAAAACAAGAATAACAAAATGCAATACCCTCCAGAAATGCAATGTATCTTGTTGTTTATGGTAAAATCTTAAATCTTTACACTTAAAATTAATGAATTAATTTTTATGATATTATTGTGCGGGTAAAATGTTTAAAATGGAAGATTAAATTTCATATATAAAGAAATATTTTAAAAATACGGTGATAAAAAATTTGATCACAAGAAAAAATTCGATAAATCGACAATTAAATTAGTTTTTTGTGGTTATTTTTCAAGTAAATTCGTAAATGTTTTTCGTTTCAAGGAAAAGTTCGTAAAATAGATGAATTCAAAAAATAGAGATTCCTTAGATAGCGATCCGACTATACATTCAAATACATTGTTTTTTTTGTAGATAAAATAATCCAGATTCATTATGCATTCCACGGATAAAAGATAGTTTTAGAATGAAAATTATGTTACAGTTATAAACAGTACACAGATTCATTTCTGAGAACATTTTGTTATGCACAAGAAATCCATTTGTAGATAAGAGGAGTTTAAATATCAATAATTTCTGAACTTGTATTTTATAAAATAAAATAAGACATAGTACAAAAATTACATCCTTTTACATTAAAAAAATTTCAGAAATATTTCCTAATCTAGAACACAAGAAAATTAAATTTAAACATGTAGTTTTCTACTTTTCAGAAAATGCCTCCTACATCGCCAATAACTCTTTAGTAAAGAACAAAGCAGAATTTAAAAAAAAAAAGGGTTTCCTTAGGGTTTCTGAAATATATATATATATATATATATATATATATATATATATATATTACTTCTATTAAAAAAAAATCTGTTAAATTCGTTCTTAGTTTTCTGAAGATGCGCAAAAGCTTTGCTATAGATACACTATCTATATTACACTATATATACGTAAATATTTCTTTTATAACACGAAATAATTCACAAATTTTTAAATTGAATTTTAAGGTATATAAAAAGATAAATAGTTACTGATAAACGTAAACGAATTTTTGAAGACCTTTAATAAGCCAAGTTGTGATCTAAATGACAAAGATTTTATTAATTGATCATTTTAAATGTTTACGCTCCAAAATAAAGTATGTAGTAATTGGTGTTTTACATCACAAAAATATTGTACTGCATTTGATGCCAAAACTACTCTGATATATATGATTACTTTTGAAACATTAATATCCTGGTTTTGAAACATTAATATCCAATGTAACAGTTAATTTCCTCTCTCATTAGAGCTTCCCGCTGAGATAATAACATTTTAGAAAATTTTGGGGTCGATACTAACTTCAAAATAATTTATTTCCCTGTATATTAAAGTTTCAGGTAAAAGCTTAGGTGACGTTTTAATTAAAACACTCTCTAAAGTTAATCCATCATGTTCAGATTTTCATTAAAAATTTCTTCATAAATTTTCTAGTGATAATAACTTTCTCTAAAAATAATATCTACAATTGGTTTTACAAAATATATTTGACAGTATTTTATCCATATGTGGAAATACATATTAAACAGAATTAATGTTTTCATATTTTATTTTTTGGACGTAATATCGGATTGATATTTCAAATAATGTGTAATGCAATCTAGATAATAATAAATTGAAAAAAAAATCCTATTAATAACTGAAGTATTTTTTTACGACGTATTCCCACTTTGATTGAAAAAAAAAATCCCTCGAAAAAGAATATTCGATATACTCAAATTGTGCAAGCATCGGGAATTGCACACTTTGCATTATATTGATGAATACCTTAAGAGCAATCTAAAATCACACATTTAAAAAAAACTGAAAAACAGCACATTAAATATCACATAACGAAAACAATTAGAGTAGTTGTTTCAAGCTTTATACCAGCCCCTAATCCGTTCAAACACCAACTGAAAAGCAAAGCTGTTATTTACATAAGTTCACGTTCAATAAAATGACATTAGCATCACATATTATATTAGTACCACATACTCTGGTGTAATTGTATATGCTTCGTTTAGGAGAGATTTCTGTAATCTTGTAAACCAACCTTCTAAACAAAAATATGCTTTTTATAACATTAAAATTGGATTTTTTAAAAAATAGTTTTGATTCCAAATCTTGAACGTGAACATTTGTAAACAACCGCTGCAGGATCGATTGACATTTGTATTAGTGAGGAGCTTGTATAAAGCTTCAAACAACTTCTATGATTGATTTTTCTTATGGGATATCAATATGTTGTTTTTTTTAATTTTATTAAATGCATGATTTATTTTTTATATTGATTCAGACGTAATATGTTTTGTTATTTGAAATCTTAAGAGCAAATTCAGTAGACGTGAATCCCAGAGATTTCACAATAGATAAAAAGTGTTAGTGTTACAACATAATCAACGTGTGACATATTTTCTTAATCACGAAGTTACTGGTATTTGGTGACTTTAATTTAAAGCATGTTCTCGAGGTTATAAATGTACATCGTATAGAATCAACAGAGTGGTCTCTTTACATGCAAAAAATGGCTAAAATTACAATTTTATCAACACCATAATACAATTGATACGATACAAGTTTTTGATTTCAGTAATTTTCTACATCGTGTAATGACGTATTTAGATCATGGAACTGTTAGAATAGCGTTTATAGCATAGCGAATCGTATCACCAGAATTGAGCGTCATTAGGATTTATTTCATTACAATAAAATTTGCATAAAGCAAAAATAAATATATGTGACGTGCAGATATGATCCAATATTTCAATGAAGATGTCAATTCTTTTTAAGTGGTATGGTGGATGCTCCAAAGAAGCCTGATAAATTACGATTTTTTCGCAACAGTACTATTAATTAGAGTGGTTTCAATTTCATAAACAGAGAATGTGGTAGGCTTTTATGTATCGATATATATAGTCAATGAAGTATATGCAGTCAATTACTTTTACAAATATAATTTTGATTTAAAATATTCTAGTTCATTAATATTTCCCATTTTAGCTATCTCTTTCATTCCCTAGCATATTTTCTTTATTTGAAATTAATTCATCAGAGTTCATGAAATTTGTTGGAACTTACAATCATTTGACGGCTGTTTTATGAATTTGTGACTACATTTTAGTTTATTTTCCCAATATACTACTTATTTTCCAGTTTGAATGTAAAGATGGAATTTTGTAATGGGATTTTCACCCACTCCCTGATATGGTAAATTTATGAAAATTATGTTTACATGCGTGTGTCCGAAGACAATACAATATTATAATATTTTGTAATTAATAAACAATATTATAAGGCATTTCATCTGTTAGCAGAACGCAGGAAATAAATTGTGAAATAATCTTTATAATTACTACAATTAGGAGTGACAAAAAACGATATAATTAATTATTCCCAAATCGCTCTCAACAAAAGATGAGAACTGTCTTTAAAACAGCAAATACACTGTGTAACATCGAAAATTTTTAAACACTGAAATGTAGATATATAAATAAAAAACATAGAGTGTAGTTATTTTTCTGAAAAATATTCTTTTATTGTTTAATATATTTATATTAATGAGTACTTTTTGTTACATGAACATCAGTTTCCGTTTCGTTCCAAATGTGGCAAAGTGCTTTCACAAGTAAAGTGACCCGATTATAAATCGTGACTTACAAATTATTTTTTCTTTCAAGATTTTTTTTCTTTTGATAAATAGGTAATTTAAAAAATAATATGGCTTACTTAATTTAGCAATTCCCAAACGATGTGATTAAAATTATTATAAGACAAAGATAACATTCATATTGTGATATTTAATCCTAAAAACATGATAAAATAATGTAGTTTTAATTTTTTAAATACCCAAACGGTGCTGTAGTCAAATAAAGAAGATATTCCCACCAAAACTGCACTTCAAAATTCACCCATTCGTTTAATAACTTATTTTTGAAATATTCCTGTTGTTTATCCATCGATTTCTGTGAATACTAGCTCACCCGCCCGGCGTTGCCCGAAGGGACTGCAATTGAAAAATATAACAGTGGAATGGACTACATAACAAAAGACAAAATACTTTACCGTCATGACAACATTTTGTAAATTCCTTTCTGCTGTTTAATTCGCATTTACGATACAGAGCTTAACAGAAATTGCACGTTTCACTCAAAGTTCCACAGTTATGCTCCGGAACGTCTAAATCAGTAATTTGGATTTGTGAAGCAACGCGTTCGTGCATGCGACGGTTATTAGACCGATTTTGGCGATCGGTTATTCTCTGTGTTTGACGGTCACTTTCAAACATTCGCCGACATCTTTTACGGGCATTTCTAATGATATTTTGAAGCTCTATATTTGCAGCGAGAGAGCGAAACGTAAATAAACCTGATTTACTTCGGCTTAAATCCTACCAAAGGACTTTTACACAATAACCAATGAAATGCGTTTCATTCGGCCGCTGCCATTAAACAATTAATAAATAATAGCGATTTATGTGCCATGCACGATAGCATATTATATATATAGATTCTAAGAATCACACTTAATTAAATTTCTACAGAAGCCATGTCATGAAATAAGCAATGTTAAATTAAATAATATCTTTATGGCGGTTGTGTAATGAAACATTAATTAATTTTATTGTATGTAAAATTCGTGTGTATTACATAAAATAGTTGTAATTTCCATTATTATACTTTTCCTAACTTCTACCTAACCTATCTTCCTCGAATACCTTCGTAGTATTTGGTGGTGTCTCTGTTTGCTTTCCATCTGCGTTAACGAATTTTAAGCTATGTTGCCTGCAATTTATAATTCCCAGTTTCCTGTTATGGCCCATCGGGTTTAGTCCCTCGACACCGCTCAATGTATTCGCGTAAAAAAAAGGAAAGCGAAATAAATAAATCAGATGAAAATAAAACATTTGTCCGTGATGATTCGTAGCAAAGAGGAAAGTACACTAAATTCTGAAACTTGAAAGCCTGAATTCATAAGCCAAAAAAAAAAAAAAAAAAAAAAAAATAGACATTAAGCGATTGTTGAATTTACTCTGACTTTTGCCCATTTATCTATACCATACATTTGACAGAGGACATAATAAACAGTCACAACATCAAATTTCTGCTCTAAGTCTGAATTCTAGAATAATTGGGGCAATTATTAATGAATCTGAATTGGAAATATTTTTACTTGAGATCTCAAAATTCTATATCAATCAAAAAACGGAAATCGAAAATTTTCACAGGTTCAATACTTTATTCGTATGTATAAAAAATAAAGTAAAAATAATTATCACGAAATAATAATAAAAAATGCCTCACTCATTTTTTCGGGAAACGGGGGGAGGGGGAGGGGGGAGTAAAATGCAATTTCTTTACAAGAGATCTTAAGTTGAAAAATTTTCAAACAAAATCATTTATGATAATAATAAAATAAAAAACATCTTAGAAATAAGAAATACGATTTCGCACAGTTAAAAAACATTTTAAAACTAATTTTAGACAATTCTAATTAAAATTTAGAGATATCGGAATGTAACTTGATTTTTGTTAGTGAAAATACACAATTTTGTAAAGTAAAGGTACATGTAGAGCAGTGTTTTTCATCCGTATATGTTATTTTTTTCGTTTTGTTTTTGTATATATATATATTTATTTATTTATCCTTTTAAAATTTTAAAGTATGTATAATAAATTTTTAACCTATGTATGCATTTTTTATTTGAGAAAGAAGATTTTACAAGTATATAAATAGAATTACAACATAAAAATAATAATTAAGCTTTTCTAGGATATCAAAGTCTATTCGTAAAAATACAAAAAATTATTTCGATTCTAAGAAATGATTAATTGATTAATGTTTCAGGGTTTAATTAATTTTATATATTTTATTATATATTTTTATTATATAAAAATGGGAAATCACGTTAATTTTCTATATATTTATATTCAGAGCTGCATTTTCAGGGTGAGCCTTTTTGTATATTTGATCAGATTAGTTTACTTTTAACTTTAATTTTACAGTCTGTTTATCCCTTGCTCTCATAAATATATTCTTATCGCAATGAAGTTCATGTCTGTCAGTGAGATTTACCATAGCATGTTGGCTATTTAAAATGAAGTGTGTAGCATTTAAAGTTCGTGTACAAGGATACTCAAAAGTATTCAGTTATATTATTGTCTAAGGGGGACAAACCGTTTCTAGTATATTTTAATGAAGTTATACTTTTTCAAATATGATGCAATATACTATATGAATCATTGTAGGGGTCTGAAAAATATATTGTACAGAGTATAGAATATGTAGCATTTATATTTCGTTCACAGGACAAAAAACAATTCCTTTATTTTATGATCTATGGAGTGCAATCTCTTTAGTGCACTTTAGGAAGGATACTTGAAACATAATGAAATTAATATGCATAACTGAGGTAGACTTGTACATGCTTTCTATTGACTATGGAATACGTAACCTTTATTATTAATTTACAGAGACACAGAAAAGTATTCTGCTACAGAAACGACTATAATCGGTAAAAGTTGAAAGTGCTATCAAGTGTGGGGTTATCAAGTACATTTTAAATTTTTACTCACTTTCGTGTATTACATGGAATGTAATAAACGAAAGTATTGTACAGTTCATGTACAAGGGAACACGAAAGATTTCGGAAACATTACCAGCTAAAGGCAGAAATTGCTGAAAATAGATTTTCCTCTGTGTTATGTGTTTTTTAAATTGTTTCTTTGGTATCTAATATCAATATTTGGAATAATGTAATTCCTTAATAATATTCTGATATGTTTAGAAATTGTTTTATAATCTATGCCTGATCCATTATATTTTGCTCTTTTTAGGTGCGTTTGTAATTATATAAATACGTAGCACCTATAGTTGTCGTCTGGTCCATCCGTCTATCCGCCTATAACAACGCAAAATCCATCCAACCGAATGATTTGAAATTTAATATATATAATTGTAGCATACTTTTGTCGTGTGATTTCAAACTTTATGAAAATCGAATCAAAACTTAAAAAGTTATTAATGAAAGTTTTCTTTATTCCGTTAAATCCTATAATGCGTAATCTATATAATAAAAGCGCATGTCATGTGACTGAAGAAAACAAATATGGGCTAATCGCATTTTTTGTCATATGCCAAGTGACAATTTTTATTCAAAATTATTTTTTCGAATAAAATTAAATAAAAGTTTCATTTTTTGATAAAAAAAAAGTTTCCTGATGGATGAGTTGCATTCAACAATGTATAGATTCTGAGATAACTTCAATGGAAATTAGGTAAACCAAATATATCAATTCATTAGAGTAAATAAACACAGGAAATTCGTTCTTTTTGAGTCATGCAAATATTAAACCATGGAGGTAATCTTTCGCAATATGAGATCTCCATGGTGAAAAAAAATCGGTTTTGTAAACGGGGCATACGAAATAAGAAAGAAAAAAAATGCATGCTCTTTTCGCTCCTAGCAGATGATATAATTCATTTCACTGAAATAATGCGGATATTTATTTTACATTGTGAAACTAGTTATAAAACGAACGCACCTCATATGTCACGTTTAACGTGCAATTTCCAACTTGTGTTTAATTCTTATATCCTATTTGTAAAAAAGAATTATATATAACAATATTCTAGGCTTTGCGCTAAATATAAACATTCCTTTTTTAAATGTATTGTGGTCTTATATATATTTTTTTTGGCTTTGTTTCGTATCAATTATTTCAGAATATATTATTGTAATTTAAAGTTTATACTAATAATGAATATTAGTTAAGTTGGATGACATTAACATATTTTTTTAAGATGTCCCCATTATAAGAAAATATTTTCGATAAAGAAACACTTAAGAAAGTTTACTTTTGTTCTCAGATGAATAAATGTACTTCATAAAATTAATATTGCATTAGCAGTGACGATACAAAAATATTTTTGCATTTTATAAGTATTTTCCATTTAATTAAGTGATTCATTATTTTTTTTTATTTACATTGTGTCTGAAATATCATTGTATTTACTATTTCATTAATTTTATTAACAGCACTAATGTTGCAAAAAGAAAAAAAACGCACTTGTAAATAATTTGATATAATTCGTAATATGCATTCATTATTTTCTTTTTAACTTATAATTTAATAAAGAAACAAAATGTTAAAAGCATTAGTCAAAGAATGCAGATTTTTAAAAATAATATGTAATTACATTTATTGCAGTTAGACTTTTTCTGAAAGTACTTTTAAAGGAAGTATTGTAAAATAATGTTTTTTGGTTATTTATGTTAATGCAATGAAATAACAAGCACTTTTCTAGTTAGACTATTTTGTATTGATGTAAATAATTGCTTAAATTTAAATGTCGTAATATTACAGTTTAATTATTTTTATGACTAACGTTTATATAATTTCGTAAAGTTAAATGCACTTGTGAAAACTTTTATGAAATCCCTAAAATACATTTATTATTTTTGCTACATGTACTACTTTTTATGTTTAAATTTTGAAGATACAGTACATAATTGAGCAGGGAATGAATATTTAATTAAATCCCAAATTAAAGTTGTTGTTTTTTTTTACTCTGAAAACATTTTAAAGGAAGCATTTTCACGTAGAACATAAAAAGGAAAGATAATTCCTTAATTTAATTTAAAGACATGACTTAATGGGAAGATTCGTGTTTATGAAAGTAATGTTTTTAAACAATAATATTAAATATTTTTGAAGCAATAATAATAAAATTAACGATATTAAAATCTATTGGGAAAATCTGTTGTGATATATTTTGGAATATTTTAAATAAAATTTTAAGCTCATTTTACTAATACGGTTACGACAGCGAGCTCTTTTTATCAGATTTTCCTACAGATTTTTCTTGAAGTTACATATTTTATTAAATAAAAGTTTGTATGTTATATAAAAAAATCAGCATTGCCATAATTGGTAGAAAAAATTGATGTATACATATAAAGAAATAATATTTTTTATAAGAATGGAAATATGTGCTATGTAGGAAGACATTTCGTGATTATTTATTATCTAAGTAAACCAACATCTTTTTATAAATTATTCTTGTAATTTTTATTACATTTAAACTTTGATACAAAATATATTCGAATTCTCCAATTTTTAATTATTACTCAAGCAATGCATCTTATGCTTTTTTTTCTCATATGAATGTGAAAGGCTGGAACAGAAAATTATTTACGTACACTCCAATCAATTTATCATGAAAATAATTGTGCCTCAAAATTCTATTACACAACTGATTTGTATGATTTTCTTCTTAAAAAAAGTATCACTGAACTTCTAAAAGTACACATATTAATTATCGATTTACTACACAAGTATATTTAAAGATGGTTTGTAATTGCTAATATTCATATTTATTTTTGCATGTACTCCCCTGCACTTTCTTTAATTAGATATATGTCAAACAAATTTATTTTTAAACGTCTATTTAAATCGTTGTAGAAGGAATGTGTCTAGATATAAATTTCACTTATTAATGCGAATTTGAATTTAAGACTTTTACTTTCATTCCTAGATATAGAGAATCTTGAAAACACAATTTCGGTTGATCATAATAATTAAATATCAAATCTTAATTTTACCGTTCTCAGAATTTCAAGAATTTGTTTCATGCTGATTTAGGCCAGGTATGTGTTTCAAATTCTTATATATCTAGAAATGACACATCATTCAATAATAAACACGTAATAATGTGTCTAAAATTATTGTTTTGTTTAAAAAAAAAAAAAAAAAAAAAAAAAAACTTAAGGCGAATCTTGGTATATAAATAAATATTGTATAATGATTAAATGATAATAAGCATGATTGCTTTCACAGATACCTTTAACATTTTTAATACGCTTGTTGTGTTTGGCCTGTTATTTCTGTATTTGGTACGTTAATGCAGCTTGTCTATCAATTGGGGTGTTGAATCCACACAAATTTTACTTTTTAAAAATATTTTATATTTAACACTGCAATATCTCATTTTTTCTTAGAAACAAAAAGTAACACATTAAGAAAAGATAACTTTTATATTCTAGAAAAAGCATGTTATCATTCTTTGATATCATCCTAAACTCAAAATATTATTAATATACGAAGTTTGTATGTTTAGATAAAGTGTTTGGACATTGTGTGAAAAATTACTGTTTATTTATGAATCTACGTAATCTAAATTTAATTAAAAAACACAGATTTTAAATCTGTAATTTACCTATTCTCACTTTTGGCATATGTTTGACAATTTATAGTTTTTAACTATATACAAATGACAGTTATTTAGGGTATGTAAATATATGTAAAGTTTTTGCATGTGAAAAGATGTAAATAGATAATATGGGATATATAAGTTAAAAAAAAAGAGCAGTTATAATTCGATTTTATTGATTTTAACATTTTGAACAGTCTGGCGGTTTTCGTTTTTTATAAGAAAAAGCTGTGATTTATTATTATGTTCGCTTTCATTATTAAAAATAAAATCATTCGATAAATGTTTAGAGATTTTATAATTTCACTAACGTTCACCAGTAATTTTATAAATTGTTTACATATTAGAATTATATCTTCATTTTGTTTAGATTTTTACAAAAACACAGATTTTTTAAAAATCGTAGCCACTGGATAATTTCGAAACTATATATGTCTTGAAATTAAATTTTGAAAAAAAAAATGCAATCGAAACTATGCATGTTTTACCAGAAATCGATTTTTAGAAACTTCAACTATGCGAATTCAAAATCACAGCTTATTTCACCAAATAATTTTCTGTTATGCTGAGATAAACTAACCGCGCTGTTTTGCAATAATTAAAATGAGTTTTACAATAAGAGTTCCAAACTTTGAACAGAATAATACCTACAATGACCAAATGACTTACCGTTTTGGAATCCTAAGGTAAAATGTACCAGGGAATCTACATTTGATATGAAAATTAGATGTTAGTATTGGAAATTTTATAGTTCGATACAGTATGTTTATATGGACGACAAGCAAGTGTTATGTATATTATTAATTAGTGCACATTAATTCAGATCGATTAATACCATTCGACGATCCGTGACAAACGTAATATAGGGTGTTTTCTTTTCTATTTTGACAACTGAAGAAAATAAATCTGATTATTTTAACGTCTAGACCTTTTGTTCAAGTAAAAATTCATTACATTCTTAATCTAGTTTTTTTTCTGTTTTTGTTCAATTAATTATTATAACTAAAATTTTAAATTGATAATTTGAAAGACGTAGAATAATAAAAATATATAAATATGTTATACATTTATATTTAGAACATATGAGTCCATATAAAATATTTAAAAAATCTAAATAAACACATTTATGATTTACGCTTCAAATTAAACTACAGAAAAAATTACACACATTTTGCGCAAAAAAATAATTATTAAAAATTTAAAATATATACAATTTATTGTTATTGCACTTAAAGAGTTCTAGCTAGTTTTTTTTTTCTTACGGTTTAGTTACTTAAATCTTAAAGCATCAATATACCCTGAAGCATACTGTCTGAGATATAAATTTATAGCAAATAGTTTCAATAAAGAAAATCTTTAAGCTGTTACATTAATGAGATGTAATATTTAATATCATCAGACAGTTAATCCCTGTAAGTAAAATAAGCTCCATTACGCAATTTTTAAGTCAATCTTATTAAGCCAACATTCTAATTACTCCAGGGAAATATTAAACTAAGAACAAAATTAATGCCTTGTCTTATCTATTAAAATAGAAAATTAGAAATTGCTTAAAAGTTTATTAATCACGTTTAGCTATTTTCTTAATGCTTAAGAGAGAAATTTTAAATTCTTATTGTAGTTTAGGTATATTATGTTTGAATTTTAATTTAGCTTCCGTTAAAATAAGTGTGTAATGTAGATAGATAACTTTAATAGCTAAAATAAAAATGTTTGCATAAAAATATTTTCGAATCATAAAATATAAGGCTTTTATTATCAAAAATACAATAATTGCATAAATGTTCAGCGTTATTAGAGATTATAATTTCCCTAAAGTAAACCTAAGGCATTTAAATTCTCTCAATGTAAAAGATTTTTTTCATTGGCATGTTCCAAAAAATCAAACAACGGTTTGAAAAAGTGAGATTTTTTGTCTAAATTTATTTTTTTGAAAATTGATGTTCCACTTATATTAAGTTAAAAGAGAAAGGTATAAAATTTAATCCAAAATGAAAATAAATTACTGTAGATTCTGGTTAAACAGGTTCATCGGTTCTTAAACAATTTGTACTCTTAAAGCTGCAGCTCCAATTATCAAAAGTGAAGTTAACTAACTCATTGCCTCAAAAGAAAAAGGCTTATCTGGGCATGCCATTGAGAAAGTTAGAATGACAGTGGAGTATGTCAATATTTAGTAATTTGAGAAATGAGGGGTTTTGTAAAACTTGTCGTATTGCCATTGCATCAAGTGGTCTAACTTGTTTTGCTATCTAGCGACTCCCTAAGTGACTACTTTGACTGTCTCACGGAACAGAATTTAATATACGTTCAGTAAAAATGTGGTTATCTAGATTTTTGAAATTTTTGACTTACTCCACTGTCATTCTAACCCACTCATATAATTTTCTTCCAACGTTTTAAACCCCTTTTATAATAAATTGTATCAAAAATATTTTGATTAGTAATTAGTATTCTAATGATCTAAAAATCTAATTTTAGATCATTAAAAACGTATAATGAAACATTATATTTATTACTCTTCTTTTATTACATCAGACGACATCACACACCATTGCCTTCCTACATAAAGAAATGAGAGAAACTGCATGGAAAACAGCAGTCCATATATAATCGCTATTGAAACATATATATTATTTCTGTTGTCAAGATCCCTTTTTCTATGTATTCACACAACAATGATTGAGGTATCATTGGAAAAGTGTTTGACCCGTCTTCTGACATGGTACACACACATTTAATTAAAATATGTTTTTGATTAAAAATTTCAATTAATTAAAAATTAAGTCAGCATTGTTTTCATAAATGAAATGAAAGGTGTTTCTCCAGTCAGAGTTGCCATTAAAATAACTACCGCATTACATCATGCTCAGCAATGATTATAAAAAGATAAATAGTACAAAAATGTAAGTGTGATTTCTCCACACGTGTTTATTTTATATTCAAGATTGAAAAGCAAAATGAAGTTGAAATGTTTAGAAGAAAAATACACCATCGATCGATCGAATCAGTGGTATTCCATGTGTAGAATAAAAGGTATGCTTTGTTATATAAGATAAAATTTTATTAATTATTTTTCTTTGTTTCATGTTTTTCAAAAGCGGATGACATCATCTTCAAATGCAGTTAAAATACGATAGTTTTTTTTTTTTTCTCGTGCGTGCCTTTTGTTATCTCCTATCATTTTTACGGTAACTTTTACGGAATAAATGATATGATATATTGTGGCTTGACTAATATTAATCGCAGATATTTTTATCCTCATTTTTTCTTTAGAAGTGCAAATCTGCATCTAAAAATTATTAGATAATGCTAAAAAATATTAGATATTGATAAAAAATATTAGATATTGCTAAAACATGTTAGACATTGTTAAAATGTATTACACTGCAATGTGAAATCCTTACATGGGTCCACTCTTTTTCATTATTATTATTTCAGGAAAATGTCTCTCCTTCTCATGTTTTGTTTCTTCATTTTTTGCATTCTATTCTTCCAAGAAAGGAAATCTATTCTACTACATTACTACGCTAGTTCTTTTATTACAGATATATTATTTTTTCTTTCACTTTTTCGACGAATCAACTCTTTCCGCCAAGCAAGCGGCCAAGCGGCCCATGAAACGTCCTTGCGTGCGACCCGTATGCCTTAGACTCTGAATAGAAAAGAAAAAAAAATAACTGAAAAATTTGATACCGGACAAATTTAAAAGGAAAAATACATAAATTAAAGACACCGAAAAGGGTTTCATTGGTCGAGAGAGAAGTTTGCAGTGGAATCCGAGCAGACCAGCCAAGCGTGATCTCCGAACTGCTAGACTGACTCATCATGGAAGCTCCGCCTACCTCATCCCGAGAGCATATAAGGGACTGTTTTTCTGGCTGGTTACCAGTTGTGAATGCAGTCCCTTGCAGCGTGAGCCCTCGTCTTTCGGTTGGCCTTTTTCAAGGCCAGTTTTACCGGAGCAGGCCTCCGCTGCCCCAGCTAATGATGTCGGATGAACAAAGCCTTCATATTGACGGCACAGACCAAATTAAATAAGCACCAACCACTCAGAACCCTACTATTTCCTTACTAATTTTCTATCAACCATTTTGTGTTCCTGCTTTTCAAAAATTTATCAAAAAATCAAATATAAATATTATAAAAAATTTAAAAAAAAATCATATACAAATATCTATTTGTTGTAACGCTATCTGTAATCTTCCTCTTTTTATTATTTTTCTATTAGCTCATGTTCCCGTTTTTTATTATTGTTACTCCCCCCCCCCTCTTTTTAAATTTTTTTATTTTTGTACCAACAATAGTTCAGTACTCTTTACAGCCAGTCTTCTCTACTTGTCATGTACTCCGGGGATGTGTGGTATAGATCACAGGCGCCTCGGTGAAAGATCTTTCGAAGCGAGGAAAGGGTTGGGCTCGGGACGTTTAAGCTACCGAAAAACCCTACGTACGACCCAAATATGTTCGTTTCGGCGAAGGCTGGTGGTGGGTGGGAGGGTCAACCGCCGCGGCGAGTGGCCAATTTCCGTCCGCAGCCTTACCTACGTCCTGTAGACTCTTGTGCGAAGCGCTTTCGCTGCATGCGGCCAAGAACCCCATCAAACGTCTTTGCGTGCGACCCGTATGCCTTAGACTCTAAATAGAAAAGAAAAGAAAACTGAAAAAAATTGGTACCGGGAAAATTTAAATGGAAAAATACATAAATTAAAGACACCGAAAATAGGGAAGGGTTGGGCTCGAGACGTTTAAGCTACCGAAAGACTCTAAGTACGATCCGAATATCTTCGACTTCATATCACCGTTTCTATTCAACTCATATAATTCCGTCCTATTTCCGATACTTCCGAATTCCTCAGGGTTAGTATAATTCAGAACAAATTTGAAACTTTTTTTTTCATTCCTACTACTTACTGATCGAAAACTTTAGAAGTACAATATAAAAAACTTAATTAATTACAAATTGTTTCATTCCAACAGTCCGGTGCATTGAAATATATGGTGAATGTTTTTAACTAAAGTCTGTGGAATAATTATTATAAATGTTCCGCTTATGATACATAGGATGTGCCAAATACATAGAAATAGAATACTTTGTACAAATATTTATATATATATACATATATTTATATATATATATACATGTTATTCCAAATTAAAATTTCAGTCTTTTATTTATTTTATTTTGTGTGTGTGTGAGTGTATGTGCAAACATTTAACGGTAACTCAGATTTAAGAAAATTTGAAATAAAAATTATTTACGTTTGTGCAAACAATTTTAAAAAGGGAAATATTTTTTTTTTCATTATTACTCAAAATCATAATTCCCGAGTGTGGTACATAATGAATTTATATATATATATATATATATATATATATATATATAATTTTATAAAGTGCAAAAAAATTATACTGAAGTATGACCTGAATAATATAGACTTTTATAAAATATTTTACAGCATTTGAATCATTGAAAAATAATGTAAAGTCAAATATGAATATAAACTTTGAACACTTCAAGATCTCAATTTCAAGCCACCATTAACTTTTATTTAAAGGCTTTTCTTTTAAAATTTCATATTTTTATTTCTAATGGTAAAACTAAATTTTCTTTGGATCAAAGGGTGAATGAATCCCCATTAAAGTCTGTTCAAAGGAAGAATTTTAAATATCCGATCAAGATGTTTTAAATTATTCATCGACTAAAGACTGCAGTTAGAAAAACGTAAAACTTTCGTGATTTACATAGAAAAGTGTGATACTATTTCAAGTAGGATAAGGATTTTTTTGTTAAACTGTGAAAGGATCAGTGAATGTTAACGATGCATTGAAAGTTAACATTCTAGAATGTTCAGAAAAGTTTGTAAATTCAAATTTATACCCTAAATGGCATCTTAAAAAAAACTAAATATGATGATTATTATGGAACTTTCAGAAATTTCTTCTAAAAAATATAAATGATCATCAATTTTTTTAAATGCCAAGCTAATCATAATTTTAAAAACACTTTTTAGCTCACAGGCTTTCCTGCACGTTCTGTATGTACGTATGTACGTAACTCTATGACTCTTGATAGAAATATCCGATTTGCTTCAAATTTTGTATATAGATTCATTCTGACAAGGTTCTTGCCTGATTAGTTTTGTGCGTTCATTGGTGAAGTATAAAGGGGGGGGGGGGTAATCTGCCCCTTAATTTAGATAAATGAGTTTCTCATGCAGAACTGTCCGATTTGCTTCAAATTTTGTATATAGATTCATTCTGATAAGGTGCTTACCTGATTAGTTTTGTGGGTTCATTGGTTAAGTATAAGGGGGGGGGGGTAATCCCCCCTTAATTTAGATAAATGGGTTTTTCATGCAGAATTATCCCATTTGCTTCAAATTTTGTTAATAGGTTCATTTTGATAAGGCGCTTTCCTGATTAGTTTTAGGGGTTCATTGGTTAAGTATAAACAGGTTGAAAGGGGGGGGGGGCTAATCCCCTTTAATTTAGATAAATGGGTTTTTCATGCAGAAATATCCGATTTGCTTCAAATTTTGTATATAGGTTTATTCTGATAAAACTCTTCCCTGATTAGTTTTGGGGGATCCCTGATTAGTTTTGGTAAAGTATAAATGGGGTCACGAGGGTCTAATCCCCCTTAATTTATTGTCGATTTCTTTATTTTTCGAGGGGCATTTTTCTTTGAAATAAGAGTATAATATACAAGTAGTGTGAATAACCTGTGCGCTCAATGCCACCAGTTTAACTGGGCACTTTTCATTTTTATTTATTTATATTTTGTTTTGTTTTCAAATTCATCAAGAAAAAAAGAGGTATCTTTTTTTTCTTTGTCTTAAATAGCACAAAAAATATAATGCCAGAGATTTCCAAATGTTAACTTATATATTGTATGACACTTTTAATGCTAACTATAAACATATTCTTCTTTATGTTTTTGAACTGTATTATTCATTATATTTTTTAATTGTTTTCAACCTTTTTTAAAAAAGAAGCTCTAAATAGTACAGATTAAACTTGGGAAATAATACATTTTTAGACAGTCTAAAAATGTTTCGTTGTTAAATAATAAAAATGTGGATGAAATGAAAAAAGTATTTTTAAGAAATCTGAGAAATGAACTCAGGAAAGGTTTTCAATCTCTGACGTATTTTGATTAAGGTCATTCCGAAGTTTTATAGACAATATTTTTAACTCATAAATGCTCAGTTCCGTAAAATCTATTATAAATAATATATTTATACAGGGTGATTATAAAAAAACTATCCCGATATATGAGCTCATAACTGTCATACCGTTCACAGAAATTGAATGAAATTCTGGCCTAAAATATTTTGAGGTATGCACTCAAGAATCACGTTTAAAACAACAATTAAATTCCAACAGTTACGGTTACAGTGACAAAATTTCGAAAATTTCAAATGGCAACACCTACTTTTTTGTATTGGAATGTGATCTTCGTATAGTGAAAAACCGTAAAAAGCGGTGGAACGGTACCTGTAGCACGGCGCTAGACAGACTAAGAAAAAAGTGAAAACAACTAATAAAGGACAGAGAAGCAACAGAAAGTAAAACAGTTTATTGTTCAGTGCTATCCACCACCTACCGCATGTAAAGTGTCGTCCTGTGTAAAATGGAAAATGTATGAAACACAATAAAATGTTTTGTTTTCTGTTGCTTCTCTGTCCTTATTGGTTGTTTTCACTATTCTTCTTAGTCTGTCTAGCGCCGCCGATTTTCGTGCTACAGGTACCGTTCCCACGCTTTTTATGGTTTTCCACTATGAAGATCAAATTCCAATAAAAAAAGTAGGTGTTGCCATTTGAAATTTTCGAAATTTTGTCACTGTAACCGTAACTGTTAGAATTTAACTGTTGTCTTTCATATGATTCTTGAGCGCATACCTCAAAATACTTTAAACCAAAGTTTCATTCAGTTTCTGTGAACGGTATGATAGTTAGGGGCTCATATATCGGGATAGTTTTTTTATAATCACCCTGTATTTATATGGAAGTCAGATTAAAAAACTATGTAATCCTTGAAATCAATATAAAATAATTTACTCAATAGAGGTAATTGCATACATTTTTTGCCTATTTTTTGTGAACTGGTCTACGTATAAGTGACTGCGACAACAGCGAATGTTCAATACCTAAATTCTTTCTTCACACGGCTATGCTGCAAAAGTTGCTGCCTTAAACATTTATCCGAACATATATTTGTTTTCAAATAGCTTAACGCTTTGGGACTCAACATTTCCGATTTGAAAAATACTTACTCCGATGCTAAAACTAGTCGTTGGGGACCACCGTAATACTTACCCATCATGGATATGCATAATGTAAAATATTAAAATAAAAATGTGTAAACTACTTATAAAATGCATTGCAATTCGAATAAAATCGTGGCTTGATCATGTCATAAACTTTAAAGGCTCGATTACTGAATTGATTGAAAGAAACATCTTAATAACTTCAAAAACAATAATCCTATTAACTAGCGGTTTATTGCATCTGATTAAGCGTCTCATTTCCAATTAAAATATATCTTTGAAGTGAAATTTGGATGAAATACAGACTCATGAAAAATCGAAGAGTGTGGAAAATAAGATTCCAAATATATCGGCAAATAATTATCCGATCGACTTCATGCTTTATGCAAAATTTGTTTTTTTATTGTATTTTATATTCACTTCTTAAAATAAACAATTTCGAAAATTTTTATATACCTTTTATCAGAACGAATATTTCGAGAGTCCGAAAAAAATAGTTCCAGTTAATCGAGGTTATTGAAATTCAATAGGCTTCTTCCCATTATTACATACTAAGTACATACCAAATTGCAAGTCTCTATCTAATTTTTTTCGGGAGATAGAGCGTTTACAGATACACAGACACACAGACGGACGGCAATTTTTTTTTTTTTCTAAAAATATGTTTTTCGGAAACTCCAGTGTCTGAAACGTGTAAATCGGTCAATTTTTTTTTTTCGTTTTTCAAAACGATTACAAGACTTACCCTATACTACGTATGATGGGTAAGTAATACATCATTAAAAGCATGCAAATACTAATTAAAGATATTTAGAACATAAAATTAACAGTTATTGAATAAAAATGTACTTTTTTTTATATCTTTAATAAACAGAAAATTACATAGTTATAGCTAATTTTCTAACAGAAAACTGTAAAGTGTACAAAGTTATTTTTGAAAACAATCTATTTCTAAACGTCTCCATTTATTTATTTATTTTTTAACAAAATTTACGAAGTTTACTTTCGCAATAACGCTGTGAAAGTGCTCAAATCTATACTAATATTATAAAGGAGTAAAGATTGTTTGTTTGTTTGTAGGAGGTAATCTCTGGAACTACCGAACCGATTTCAAAATTGATGGTGGCAAATTGATGGTGACAACCCCTGCTCCAACATAGGCTATATTTTATGTCGGTGCCACTAACCCCAGGGGGTGCAGGAGCGAAAAACGTTCTAAAATTGCGATTTTTAGCTCATAGGCTATCAAAGCCTGAGAGCTTATGTGCCCGCCGGTTCTGTATGTATGTATGTACGTATGTAACGCGATAACTCTTCATAGAAATATCCGTTTTCCTTCAAATTTTGTTTATAGGTTCACTGTGTTAAGGCGCTCCCCTGATTAGTTTTCGGGATTAATTGGTTAAATATAAAGGGGGGAACGGGGGGGGTTAATCCCGCCTTAATTTATATAAATGGGTTTTTCATGCAGAATTATTCCGTTTTCCTTCAAAATTTGTTTATAGGTTCATTGGGTTAAGACGCTTCTCTGAGTAGTTTTCGGGATTGATTGGTTAAATATAAAGGGGGGAACGGGGGGGCTAATCCCGCCTTAATTTATATAAATGGGTTTTTCATGCAGAATTATTCCGTTTTCTTTCAAATTTTGTTTATAGGTAAACTGTGTTAAGGCGCTTTCCTGAATAGTTTTTGGGATTGATTCTTTAAGTATAAAGAGGATGAACGGGGGGGGGGGGATTGATTGGTTAAGTATAACGGGGGAGAACGGGGGGATAATACCCCCCTTAATTTATACAAATGGGTTTTTCATGCAGAATTATCCCATTTACTTCAAAATTTGTTTATAGGTTCATAGGGTTAAGACGCTTCCCTGATTAGTTTTCGGAATTGATTGGTTAAGCATAAAGGGGGGGCTAATCCCCCCTTAATTTATATAAATGTGTTTTTCATGCAGAATTATTCCGTTTTCCTTCAAATTTTGTTTATAGGTTCACTGTGTTAAGGCGCTTCCCTGATTAGTTTTCGGGATTGATTGGTTAAATATAGGGGGGGGGGACGGGGAGGGGGGCTAATCCCCCCCCTTAATTTATATAAATGGGTTTTTCATGCAGAATTATCCCATTTCCTTCAAATTTTGTTTATAGGTTCGCTGTGTTAAGGCGCTTCCCTGATTAGTTTTCGGGATTGATTCGTTAAGTATAAAGGGAAGGGGGGGAACGGGGGGGCTAATCCCCCCCCTTAATTTATATAAATGAGTTTTTCATGCAGAATTATCCCATTTCCTTCAAATTTTGTTTATAGGTTCGCTGTGTTAAGGCGCTTCCCTGATTAGTTTTCGGGATTGATTGTTTAAGTATAAATGTGGGGGAACGGGGGGGGATAATACGCCCCTTAATTTATATAAATGGGATTTTCATGCAGAATTATCCCATTTGCTTCAAAAAAATTTTATAGGTTCATAGGGTTAAGACGCTTCCCTGATTAGTTTTCGGGATTGATTGGTTAAGTATAAAGGGAGGGAACGGGGGTGTCTATTCCCCCCTTAATTTATATAAATGTGTTTTTCATGCAGAATTATTCCGTTTTCCGTCAAATTTTGTTTATAGGTTCACTGTGTTAAGGCGCTTCCCTGATTAGTTTTCGGGATTGATTGGTTAAGTATAAAGGGGGGGGGGAACGGGGGGCTAATCCTCCCTTATTTTATATAAATGGAGTTTTCATGCAGAATTATCCCATTTGCTTCAAAATTTGTTTATAGGTTCATTGGGTTAAGACGCTTCCCTGATTAGTTTTCGGGATTGATTGGTTAAGTATAAAGAGGGGAACGGGGGGGCTAATCCCCCCTTCATTTAGATAAATGGGTTTTTCATGCACAATTATCCGATTTTCTTCAAATTTTGTATATATATTCATTGTAATTAGAGACTTCCCTGATTAGTTTATGGGGTTCATTAGTTAACTATGAGGGGGGTAACGGGGGGGTCACCCCCCTCTTAAAATATTGTTGATTTCTTTATTTTTCGAGGGGCTTATTTCAAATTCTTTGAAATAAGAGTATAATATACAATTAGTGTGAATAGCCTGTGGGCTCAATGCCCTCAGTTTAACTGGGAAATTTTCTTTTCATTTTTTATACTGAAGGAGCTAGAAATTTGAAATTTGGCATTGTAGTTACTTATAAGATGTAAATGCTCTCTACGAACAAAATAAAAAAGAAATCGAAATTTAAAAATGTGAAATGAGCGAAAAGCGTTCTAAAAACATTCTAAATTTCAATATCTATAAAATCTCTGGAATTACCGAACCCATTTCAAAAGTGATTGTGGCAAATTGATCGTGACAACCCCTTCTCCAACATATCTTTTATTTCAGTGCCTCTAACCCCAGAGGGGTGCAGGAGCGAAAAACGTTCTAAAATTGCGATTTTTAGCTCACAGGCTATCAAAGCCTGAGAGCTTATGTGCCCGCCGGTTCTGTATGTATGTATGTACGAACGTAACGCGATAACTATTCATAGAAATATCCGTTTTCCTTCAAATTTAGTTTATAGGTTCACTGTGTTAAGGCGCTTCCCTGAATAGTTTTCGGGATTGATTGGTTAAGTATAAAGGAGGGAAAGGGGGGCTAATCCCCTCCTTTATTTATATAAATGGGTTTTTCATGCAGAATTATTCCGTTTTCCTTCAAATTTTGTTTATAGGTTCATTGGGTTAAGACGCTTCCCTGATTAGTTTTCGGGATTTATTGGTTAAATGTAAAGGGAGGGGACGGGGAGGGGGGTAATCCCCCCTTAATTTATATAAATGGGTTTTTCATGCAGAATTATTCCATTTCCTTCAAAATTTGTTTACAGGTTCATTGGGTTAAGACGCTTCCCTGATTAGTTTTCGGGATTGATTGGTTAAGTGTAAAGGGGGGAACGGGGGGGGCTAATCCCGCCTTAATTTATATAAATGAGTTTTTCATGCAGAATTATTCCGTTTTCCTTCAAAATTTGTTTATAGGTTCATTGGGTTAAGACGCTTCCCTGATTAGTTTTCGGGATTGATTGCTTAAGTATAAAGGGGGGGAACGGGGGGGGCTATCCCCCCCTTAATTTATATAAATGTGTTTTTCATGCAGAATTATCCCATTTCCTTCAAATTTTGTTTATAGGTTCACTGTGTTAAGGCGTTTCCCTGATTAGTTTTCGGGATTGATTGGTTAAGAAGGGGGGGGACTGGGGGGATAATACCCCCCCTTAATTTATATAAATGGGTTTTTCATGCACAATTATCCCATTTGCTTCAAAATTTGTTTATAGGTTCATTGGGTTAAGACGCTCCCCTGATTAGTTTTCGGGATTGATTGGTTAAGTATAAAGGGGGGGGGGACGGGGGGGCTAATCCCCCCTTAATTTAGATAAATGGGTTTTTCATGCAGAATTATCCCATTTCCTTCAAATTTTGTTTATAGGTTCACTGTGTTAAGGCGCTTTCCTGATTAGTTTTCGGCATTGATTGGTTAAGTATAAAATGGGGGGAGGGACGGGGAGCTAATCCCCCCCCCTTATTTTGTATAAATGGGGTTTTCATGCAGAATTATCCCATTTGCTTCAAAATTTGTTTATAGGTTCATTGGGTTAAGACGCTTCCCTGATTAGTTTTCGGGATTGATTGGTTAAATGTAAAGGGGGTAACGGGGGGGGCTAATCCCCCCTTAATTTAGATAAATGGGTTTTTCATGCAGAATTATCCGATTTTCTTCAAATTTTTATATATATTCATGATAATTAGAGACTTCCCTGATTAGTTTATGGGGTTCATTAGTTAACTATAAGAGGGTAACGGGGGGATGTCTCCCCCCTTAATATATTGTTGATTTCTATATCTTTCGAGGGGCTTTTTTCAAATTCTTTGAAATAAGAATATAATATACAATTATTGTGAATAGCCTGTGAGCTCAATGCCCTCAGTTTAACTGGGCAGTTTTCTTTTTATTTTTTATACTGAAGGAGCTAGAAATTTGACATTTGGCATTGTAGTTACTTATAAGATGTAAATGCTCTCTACGAACAAAATAAAAAAGGAATCGAAATTTAAAAGTGTGAAATGAGGGAAAAGCGTTCTAAAAACATTCTAAATTACAATATCTATGAAATCTCTCGAACTACCGAACCGATTTCAAAAGTGATTGTGGCAAATTGATCGTGACAACCCCTGCTCCAACATATATTTTATGTCAGTGCCTGTAACCCCAGAGGGGTGCAGGAGCGAAAAACGTTTTAAAATTGCGACTTTGTTTATACTGAAAGAGCTAGAAATTTGGGATTTTAGTTACTTATAACATGTAAATGCTCTCTTAGAACAAAAAAAAAAAAAAAAAAAAAAAAAAAAAAAAAGAAATCGAAATTTAAAAGGGTGAAATGAGCGAAAAGCGTTCTAAAAACATTCTAAATTACAATTTCTATGGAATCTCTGGAACTACAAAACCGATTTCAAAAGTGATGAAGGCAAATTGATGGCGACAATCCCTGCTCCAACATAGGCTATATTTTATATCAGTGTCACTAATCCCAGGGGGATGCAGAAGTGAAAAACTTTCTAAAATTGCATTTTTTTTATACTGAAGGAGCTAGAAATTTAAAAGTTGGTATTGTACTTACTTATAAGATGTAAATGCTCTCCAAGAACAATTCTTTAAAAAGAAATTCGAAATTTTAAAGGGGGAAATAAGCGAAAAGCGTTCTAAAAACAGTCTAAATTACAATTTCTATGAAATCTCTGGAACTACAGAACTGATTTCAAAAGTAATAGTGGCAAATTGATGGGGACAATCCCTACTCCAATATAGGCTATATTTTATGTCGGTGCCACTAACATCAATGAGGTGCAGGAGCGAAAATTGTTCGAAAATTGCGAATTTTTTATACTGAAGGGGCAAGAAATTTGAAATTTAGCATTGTAGTTACTTATAAGATGTAATTGCTCTCTAAGAATAAATTTAAAAAAAAATTGTAATTTAAATGGGTGAAATGAGCGAAAAGCGTTCTAAAGTCATTCTAAATTACAATTTCTATGGAATCTCTGGAACCACGGAACCGATTTCAAAAGTGATGGTGACAAATTGGTGGTGACAATCCCTGCTCCAACAGCCTCTTTAATGAAAAGCTATGCGTTGCCGACGACTGGGGTTTTCGCTAATTGTTGCAACAGATTAATCTCGGAAAATGAAACATTTGAAGTTACTGAAAAAATAATAGCTCGAAAAGTATTTTTCAGAAAATTGTTAGACAAACTGCGTTTGAAAGGTAAAAAATTGTATTTTTCTTGATATAAATTTCATATCTAATGATTATGCCGTTTTTCAAATATTGAATTTCAAAAATTACTAAATTTCCCAATGGAGTACCGTAGCGAAACCTTCATGCGTAAAAAGATAATGATAAGGGCGACGTGTCTTGACGTGTATATTGGCTATAGCACGAGTCAAAAATTATAGTAGCCTTATTATTCTGTTAAAATATAAAAGTTATTTATGAAATGTCAATATTTTGTTTGATTAAAGGTTCGTTAAAAGAAATTGACTAGCGTAGCGGGCGTAGCTTGCTAGTGATAAATAAAACTTTGATATGAAAAATAAACTCAGTATCGCCCTTTGCTGAGAATTCTATGAACAATTTATGTTAACTACTGTGCTGGACGATAGCAGCAATAAATAAAATCGTCTTTTAAAGCCCTCAATATATGTAACATTGACTTCTTTTGAGTGTGTTGCAGATATGCAACACGGTGATACAAAGGGTTAAAATGCGCCAGTTGTGAACCGACAATGTTCAGTGGAAGACACCTATCTGTACCAGTTGTGGACACGTTTGGGTTATTAAAAAAAAAAAAAAAAAAAAAAAAAAAAAAAAAAAAAAAACAGAAATAAAACAGAAAATAAATAGAAAATTGCTGAAAAAAAAATTTATTAAATAAAATGTATTTAATGTTACATTTTTCAGTTAATCATATAATAATAATAATAAAATAACCCAAGCTGGTATAAAAAAAAGAGCCTCTAAAAAGTTTAAGAATAAGCATTCTAACATCCCACATTTACTAACATCCCACATCAACACTTTACTCGCAGAACTTTAATGCAATTAAGTCGTAACGCATAAAAGTTATTTTAAACAGAGTAATGTGATTAAAATTGTTTTAGCTAAAATTATTTAAAAAATGAAGCTAAAAAATTAAGTGAAATTGGCTAATTATTAGAAATTATTATTAATATTAAAAAATGAGGGCTGTCTTAGGTGGATTTTTCTCACCATTCAAACGGTCGCTTGATTTTAGCTATCGGTATTTCCAAATAGTAATATTCCCATTTTTTTCAATGATTAAATATACTGAAGCCTACTATTCAGAAATAGTACATAGTAAAAAGTTTTGTTCTCTTTTAAAGCGAGTGCTTTACGGATTTCTACATTTAAAAAAACGCTGTTTTGTAGGAATTAAACACGCTTGCTTCAATCTTCAAATATCAAATAAATCCCCTTTTATATCAGTTAACTATGGACCTCATCGGAGCATTCGAAGCTACCCGAGAAGAATTTTTTCGGAAATAATACATTAAATCCTTTACGCCATGGTCCGTTTTATCCAAAATAGGTTCTCCCGATCCAGTTCCGTCATTATTTTTAGCACAATGTTTACAACGTCACCCTATGTCACTAGGATCCAAGCATTATCAAATGATAAAAGTCGTCCACTAATTCTCACGGTGATACGTCATGGTATCAATAGTGCGCACTGCTAAGAAATGCATCAAGTTGATGAAAGAATAAAACATAATCACAATAAGGTAGTTCTGCTGTCTTTGATATAATTAAGGGGTTTACAATTTGGTTGACATAAATAAGTTTTTTATTTTCAAGTTCGTGCTTAAAGGCTTGACGTAATGAGATATTTTTCTGTCAATTACTGAGAGGGACTTAAGTTAACACATCACTTACATTATGAAAACTTTCTTTTGTCGTACTATCTCATATTGAGTTGTAATATTCCAGCTGGACGAAAAATGTCCGGGCCAGGATTCGAACAGGGATCTCTTGGCTGAAGCTGCCACGCTCTACCAACTGAGCTATCCCGGTCGAATCTGGAGGGCATAATTCATCCAATTAACCTTATTAATCATAGCATCTGGTCTGAAATTTTAAAAAGCTCAACAGAAAAGATCGCAGGTAATGGAACTCCAGTAAACGCTGGATACGTGATTACACTAGATTAATTTTAACACAATTATTCAAATTGGTAAAGAAAAAAAGTTTCTTTACCAATCAAAATACCAATCAAATATTTTCAAAAGTTTCTTTACCAATCAAAATACCAATCAAATATTTTCAAAAGTTTCTTTACCAATTTGAATAATTGTGTTAAAATTAATCTAGTGTAATCACGTATCCAGCGTTTACTGGAATTCCATTACCTGCGATCTTTTCTGGTGAGCTGATTAAAATATCAGACCAGATGCTATGATCAGTAAGGTTAATTGGATGAATTATGCCTTTCAGATTCAACCGGGATAGCTGAGTTGGTAGAGCGTGGCAGCTTCAGCCAAGAGATCCCAGGTTCGAATCCTGGCCCGGAAATTTTTCTTCCAGCTGGAATATTACAACTCGTATGGTTTCTTTACCAATTTGAATAATTTTGTTAAAATTAATCTAGTATCGCATATTGATTTGTGCTCATATTACCTTGGTTACTTTCTCTGTGACAATGAAACGATGCCTTTGGAGCTTTTCCCATTTTTCAGCTACTTGTAAAAACATACTTGTAATTTCGATCACATTGCAATTATAATTACAAACTAGATTGTTAATACACTTTAATTCCACATATAATATTTCGTATAATAAATGTTTAGATAACTTGGAACACAAAACTGAATTATAACTTTTCATTTTTCGGATACATGCTACTGATACTTTGAAAAATTTTGGTTTCAGATTGCTATGTAGCATACATGAACAACTGAAATTTGATTGACACTATATATTTTGAATAATCTGTTTGTTTCTATTGAAATTTAAATTTTTTAGATGTTTAAAAACATGTAAAATATTTTGTAATTATTTTTTCAAAAATTATGGAATATAAATTATAATGCAAACAGCTGTAATGTTTACGTCTGAAATTTATGAAATAAGTAAATTAAAGCATCTTATATTTCAGCAATTTCATTATTTTAATTTATATTTTAATTTTGAATGTATTCATTGAATAGTTTTTGCCGATGTAGGTGTATAAAAAATAATATCGCTAATGCAAAATATCTATTTTATTTTTCGAGAATTATAGTATCCTTCAAAATTGATATCAAAAACCAAATTTCATTCAAGAATCTTATAATGTTTTTATTTATAAAATGTATCTGAAAACTCAATTCCTATAAATTACTCCAAAAACATGAAGAAAATAAATTTAAATCCTTTTATTACTTGTAAAATAAACCTATGTAAATTTCCTGAAATTGTTTTTTGCAATTGCCTTATTTTCTCATGCAATAATCTAATACAAATTTTAAAAATTTCGATTTGCATCATAAATTACATTTTAAATTCTTTTCAAAGAGGTATTTTCTTTTTACCCTTGTTCGAAGTTTTTAAATTATGAGTTTATAAAACATATTTTCTTTCTCTAAAATATTTACATTATATAACAAAAACATTTTCTACGTGCAAAAAAATATTTCCCCTCTATAACTTCCTACATTTTCAATCAAAAAGCTTCATTGTTCAAAACGAATATTTCATACATAAATAAACTCACATTTAAACGTAAATTATTTAAATATAGTTTTATAGCATTATAAAACTTTTCCCTATAGCATGTTCAAAATGAAACTTTTTTAACACTGCAGCGTAAAACTTCATTTATCTCATACGACAGTTACAGCTTTTCTAAATGATATTATTTCGGTTATTTTCAAGGAATTATCAAATTATTTTTGTTAGCTTAATTAATTGTAAAGATTTTTGCTATTTTTCTAATAGTTTTTCCATAGCAAAAATTTTTCTATACTTGAACACTGGATAATCTAGATATTCCAAGGGCATCGACAAAACAAAATAAATCGAAATACATCCAATTATTAAATAACAAACATTATTTTCAAAAGCATAGTATTATTAAAACGGTATGTATATGAATGTAACATGTATAATGTCTATATGACATGCACACTGTTAATCTCTTGGAGGTACAAAGTAATTTTTTTTGAATAAATTAGTGAAAATTTAATTCTGACAGTTTTCCTTGCCGTTATTGATTGCAAAAATTATATTTTGTTTACGAATTTCATTATAAAACATTTTATAAGAAAATTTTCTGTTTCAAAAAATTGTTAAAATATAGAATGAAATATATGCCCTATTTAAAAATGTGTAATGATATGAGATATGTTGTTATCTTCATTTTAATTAAAAATATTTCTCTAAACCTTTGATTTTGTTGCGTACAAAAAGTGATTTGCATCTATAAAGTTGCAATAATAAAACCGACTGCACTCAGCTTGTACAGTCAGTTTTGTTAAAAAAAATAATTAAAATGTAGAATGAAATTATTGCCCTATTGAAAAATGTGTAATGATATGAGATATGTTGTTATCTTAATTTTAATTTTAAATATTTTTTTAAACCTTTGATTTTGTTGCGTACAAAAAGTGATTTGCATCTATAAAGTTGCCGTAATTCAACCGACTGTACTCAGCTAGTACAGTCAGTTTTGTTAAAAAAAAAATTAAAATGTAGAATGAAATTATTGCCCTATTAAAAAATGTGTAGTGATATGAGATACATTGTTATCTCAATTATAATTTAAAATACTACTCTAAACCTTTGAGTTTGTTGCGTACAAAAACTGATTTGTATCTGTAAATTGGCCGTAATAAAACTGATTATACTCAGTGTGTTCTTTAACACCATCTAATTGCGAGAAGGGAGTCAATTTGTTTAGGATGATTAAACAAGACGATGACGAATGATTCCACGAAAAAATATTTCCGAAAGTCACCATTAGAGGATATGTGACGATGCTTTTTTAGTGGAATCCTACGACTCCCACCTAAATTAATCATCCAACAAAATTTGACTCTATTCTCGCAATTAGATCGTGCTACAGAGCACTCTGAATACTGTTAGTTTAACTATGGGTACCCTGTACAAGTTTATGTCATATTTATGCCATATTTATGCCATATTTTTACTGGAAAATACAGGGTGTGCCAGAAAAATGTATACACACTTTGAATAATTTTAACTCCAGATTTTATCATATATAATTAATATTTAAATTACAAAATAATCTAAATTAAATGTATGGCTATTACTCTTACCGCAGATGTTCAAAGTTATTACCGTTCTTGTCAATGCATTGCTTATAACAGTCGGCTTTTCACAAACTTCAACAATCATTTGATTTGGTGCTGTGGCGCATTATTGTTCAATTGCGGTTCCGGAACGATGTCAACGAGTATCCATTCGTTTCATAATTATATTTTATCCCATGATTTGTAAGTCGCATCTGCCTGAAATTTCTTGTGATATTGTTTTTGTGTCTCCTGTATTTTCATACTTGCAATAGAATGTAAAATAAATTTTCTTTTCTCAAATTTTAAGAGGCTACTTCACTCAGACGAAAACACCCGCTCGCTAATGTTAATCCTATGGAGGAAATTTTTGAAGATATCTCGTTCGTATTTCAATATTTTTAAATGATTTTTTTTTTTGCATTGGATAGCTGAGGTCAATCTCTATGCACGCTCCTTTCTACTTTTTCGATTTTTGTTGCAATTTTTTTATTGAGGATACTTTCACTTTCAAAACCGGTTTCGAAAGTGAAAATATCTTAATAAAAAAAAACTTGTAATCAAAATCGAAAAAGTAGGAAGGAGCGTGCATAGAAATTGACCTCAGCTATCCAATGCAAAAAAAAAATCATTTAAAAATATTGAAATACGAACGAGATATCTTCAAAAATTTCCTCCATAGGATTAACATTAGCGAGCTTGTGTTTTCGTCTGAGTGAAGTAGCCCCTTAATCTTTGTTCACTCATTATTTCCAATTAATTGCACTTTGAAAAGAAAGAAAAATTAGAAAGTTATCACCTGTTAAACTGTGCATGTGTACAAATTTTCAGACTCAACTTGTATTTTATGTAACTTATGTATGGCTATAAATTTGAAAAATAACTTATCGAATCAAACAGACATATTATTGAAATCTATCCAGTTAACTAATGTTGCATTAATGATATAAGTTTACATTGCAGTTTAACAGCGTAGAATATAAAGCATAAAAATGTGAAACAAATCTCACAAAAAGGATATTTGACAGAATTGCGAATAAGAATTTGTTGTAAGAATTTGGTTATACATGTAGAACGAAAGAAATGTAGACAAGAATTACTTCCCACTGACGTCATTGGAATACCACCATTATTTTGTTCATTCAACCAAAAAGGCACCCCCTTTCATTTAAAAAGAGAGTATTGAGCAACAGGAGCATTAGTAAGATTTTTTTTTCACAAAAAATATGCAACCCCATTCATTATAATTCAAAAAATAAAAATTCGCAAAAATGAGTTTGTGAAGTGTTTATAGCAAATTTTGGTGTAGAAACAACTTCAAAATTTGAAAATTTAAAGAAAAAAAATAGATTTCAATTTATCGAAAAAAATGTCTGAATCGGATGGTTAACCCATTATAAACATAATTATTTTTCTTTTAAAAATGAAAAAAAAAATGCTTTTCACACCACTTGGTTTAGAATAGAAATTTGGTGTCTTACTTTATCGAAATGTTTTTGTCATCAAAGAATTAAAGTATTTCGCTTCAGAATTAATGGAGTGCAAACAACAAAATTGGTTTTAGCTATGGTGTTGCTTTAATGCAACGCTAGGCTAACATGGGTTAAGAAGGTTAAACGATGTTAAGAAGTTAATAAGGCTCAGTTTTAGAATCTTATGTATAACATTTATCTGTTCTAATAATAAATCGATTAGTATCGGTAATAGTATCGATTGAATAACAGTAGAAATCATTCTAACAATAAAAAAACTTAACAATATTTATGCTAAACTGGGAATTAAACTTTTCCTTATTTTTTTAACTTGTTCATTCCTTGGCTCGGCAGCAAGTCAAAAAATAATAAATTTTACATTTTCGTATAAAAAAAAATCAGAAAGAAGGAACAATCATGCATCAAGCATCGATTAAGAAACACTTTCCAACATTTCAAGAATACTTTAACAACAACAAAAAGAAAAAAACAAGAACGAAAAATCATGCGTCAATCATAGATTATGTAACACTTTCCAACGCTTCCAAAATAATTTTACAAATCATTACCATTTAATATGCTGAAAGACAACATCTAAGTAAACAATTTGGAAAACGCATAACATATTTAAAAACGCAATTTCAGGAATTTCTAACATATATAATATTCGGAAAAATATCCGAAGAGTTTTATTCAGCCCTTTATATGATCTATAGATTTGTATATATACTACATAGGATGTTAAATGTTAGTTTAGTTAGGAAACGCGTAGCACAGTTTCAAAATTCTCCTTCTGGGTTTCTGTCAATAAACAGAAATGTGTTCGCGAACTTTTGTGCTGCCCTGTATATGAAATACAAAATTTATACACACCAAGTGATAGACAAAAAGTGAGTTATATTTAAAATCGCGTTCAGTAACTTAAAACGCACTTCCAGGAATTATTGTTAACAGAGTGTAGAAAATTCTTTTGCGTGTCCCTGTAAATGAACGATGACTGCTATACACACAATATTCTGTAGTAAGCTTCTTGTAATGCACCTTAGTGATACATATAAATTTCAATGCGTTTAAAATAGTGAAACATTATTTAATTAAACCGCAAACGATTTTTCTCCATAGACGTAATGTAACGGAAATATTTTGACTTTTCGTTATTAAAATAATTATAAGTGCTACGCACACCCTATTCCATATTAAGCTTCTTCTAATGCACCTTAGTGATATATATCAATTACAATGTATTTAAAATTGTATAACATCATTAAAATAAACCGCAAATGATTTTTCCCCATAGACCGTAATGTAACGGAATTCTTTTTAGTGTCCCTGTAAAAAAACTATAAGAGCTACACACTTCAGTTGCAATAGGGAACATGCTATAGATAACGACAATAACATATAAAAATTGCAGCGCAATCCGAGCATATTTACGGGAGTTAGAGCACGGCCAGACGGCAGACGGCCAGACGGCCAGAAGGCAGCGGCCAGAGGGGCAGACAAGTAGAGGTCATAAACACTTTTCAACTAGGTTGGAAAGTGTTAAAAAGATCAGAAAGAAGGAAAAATCATACATCAAGCATCTATTAAGAAACACTTTTCAACATTTCAAGAATAGTTTAACAAAAAAAAAATAGAAAGAAGGAACAATCATGCATCAAGCATTGATTAAGAAACACTTTTGAACATTTCAAGAGTACTTTAACAAAACTTTGCTGTTTAATAAGGTTCAATAAGATACCTAAATAAACATTTGAAAAATGTATAACTCAGTATTTATGATGCATTCTAAATTATGAGCATGTTGTCCTTCCCTAAGTCTTTTTGTTCTTCCATTTGACTAAATATTTGTAGGAAATGACGTAAATGTGTTTATTTTGTAAGAGATTGTTAATTATCTATTTTCGCGTAAAATATTGCTTTTAAAAGCAAATATTTTCTCACGTTTGATGTATAAAACTAAAAGTAAGATAACATAACCAATTACGTAATTCTCTAACCCGTGTTTATTTTTCATTAATGTTAATCGAAAGTGTAAATACAAAATATCTAAAACAACTACAATTCCCTCTGATTAAACAAAGTATTTTAATTATGATTTAAATTTAAAATCAAGAAAATTTTGTATCGGCCTATACCATTAAAGAACAATACCGCATTATTTTATCATTTCAATAAGAAATTTGTAGCGTTATTTTATTTTATTTTCATTTAATGTGTCATTATTGAAAAATATGAATCAGAAAGATTTACCTCTAGATAAACTATACATTCTGCAGCGATAATATATATTAAATTTCAAACCATTCAGTTGGGTAGTTTTTGCGCTATTATATGAGGACGGACGGACAGACAGGCAGACTGACAGACGGATGGACCAGATGACGACTATAGGTGCTACGTATTTATATATTAACGAACGCACCTAAATATCATCCACGTTCTCCACATTTCATTCTTAGAATTATGTGCGTATTTTTGTTATTTTTCATGATATATCCATTCTGCTCTAAAACTTTGTTATAGACTATTTTTCTGTATTTCGTAATGTTTTTGAGATTGGTACGCTTACGTTTGAGTTTTCCATGAGAATTCTTTGTTTGTGGTCTCACCGAATATTCGAATAGTCATTTTTATGTCTCTATGTGTTGGCATTGAAAAGTGAAATGGATGAGAAAGAACTTTACAGGACACTTTATATACAAAAAATGACTTTTTTACGTATTTTTTGCTCCATATACAATATTTAGAAATTTAGTTTAACGATTTCATTGAGATGAATTATGTAAATATAATTTTTTAAAGTTACTACTGCAAACATTTATTGGAAATCACTTTAATATTAGCCTGTTGGATACTGAAATCTTTATCTAAAAATAAAATTATAGTTGGATATTTTAATTCAAGCCATGTGGCTATTGCTCATCTAGGCCAGCGGTTCCCAACCTAGGATACGCGTACCACTGGGGGTACGTAAAAATTACATTGGTAATGATGGATAACGCAAAAAATAGAACTTAAAATGAAAACAGAACAATAAAACTCTTAAACTTTTCGTTTACAAAGAAAGATTTGTGTAAAAGTCTATTTGCATTAAAATGCCTAAACTTAGTAATTGGTTGATAACATATCTACATTATCTTCGCTCACTCCTAATAACATCTTGTGATTTCACAGGTGTCCTTCCGTTTATTTTGTTGCTTTTTGCTTTCTAGTAATTCTATAGATATCTAGAAAAATCATTAATCGTATCGGGGCTTCTAGTTTTGACAATGTTATTTAAAACCCATTTGAAAGCAGGTCAGCATTTTAGTGTTCTACTGGTCAGCATTAACATAAACTAACATGTATTAATGGGTGTAGTAGCTTCATCCCTTCTGTATGAGTGCACAATTTGAAATCTTTAGTTAATATTTATTTCTTCGAGTCACTTTATGTTCATATTTTGTTGTGGTCAAAATGGATAAGCGGTTAAAAATTGGAATTCTGAAGAGAACTGCATCCAACATTGGTAACTAGTATAAGAATATTACTAATAAACGAAAACAAAAATATTGGGAACAGGTTTATGTGAGAAGGGGTACGCATAAATGAGAAGTCTAAGCAAGGGGTACTTAAGAGAAAAAAGGATGGGAACCGCCGCTCTAGGCCGATAATTAAAAAGTACAGTTTTCCAAATTAGAAACATGGCTTCACAAATATTTCACTTTTCGATATAAAAAATGACGTCCTTTTTTAGATTATTATAGTATTTGTAACAAGTCTTTAATTTTGAAATATGAAACTGAATTCCATGAACCATTCTATATATGCAAATTAATTCTTAAAACGTTAAAACGTCTCTATAAATTATACTGAATGTTATTACCTCTGTATAGATTTTGAAAGTACAATTTGCAAGTTATATGGTTAGAAAGTTTTTAAATAATTTTTTAACGTATGGGATTTTATATCTTCACATTTTAAAAAAAGTGCAACATTAATTAATAAATAACCCATAAAACTAGCACATTTGCCATTACTAATATTACATAATCATGTAATTTTCTATTTACAAAATAGACCTATCCGATTTACTTTTAAAATGCATTCATCGTTCATTCAATACCAAGCATTCGTTTCACAACCAGTGCTAATTAATTTAAATTTGAATTTCCATTTCATTTAACATTTATCGATTATATCCTCCGAGAGGGAATTTAATGCGTTTGTATCTGAAACGTTTTCTTTAATTCTTATTACGTAACTGCTTGTGCAATTGGATAAAAGATCAAAGTATGGTTTGTATGTTGAAAGAGTTTGATACTGTAATTTGCATCATAAGTAATAAAATATTTTAAGTAGTATTTAATGTTACTTACGGTAACAGTGAATTTTAATATATATATTCATAATCACATGTTCAATATTTTTAAATGAGTACTTTTATGTCTCATTATATAGTATCGTACGTATTCATAAACTAGTTTGCAATATAACTAGTGTCTTTGTATTAGCTATGGCAAAATATTTGTGACGGATTATTTCTTTAATTCCAGATACATATATATATATATATATTTAATACAAAAAAACTCATTGGGTTGTCATGCACCTAGTAAACATTTAGCAATGAACGAATTAAAAATATTATTCAACTTCTCTGTGGTATCATGGAAAATAAAATTAGGAATTGATGACTTCAAACACTTCAAATTGACGCTTCAAAGTGGATCCGTATTGAATTAAAGGTGACACCCAAGGAGACATTCCCCTCCTCCCCCCCCCCCAAGAATCTAAATGTTCATCCCGGAATCTATGTGATTTTGGGCTGATTAATGTTCCAGAAGAGCAATTTCCTCTTCGGGAACTCCATAGTGTTCCCTCTCCCACTATCGGAGATATAGAAATCCGAAATCCCTCCCGCAGAAAAACATCTGAATTCACATTGAACTGGATTCTTCAGTATCAGCTTCAACTCCAGAAAACAAAGAATATTAAAGAAGTATTAAACATTCTAACAAATCGCAGTGAAAAGATAAAACTAAGGTAACGAGAATTCGAATCTGGAGGAATCGTATGAATAAGGACAGCATATATGTTGTTTCTTCCAAGAAAAAAATGAAATCTTCTGTGGGTTTGTGACGTGTGTGTTAAGGCCGTTTCCGGCTACTGCTGTCCTGAACAGAATCATAAGGTTTAAACTATATTTATTTAAAATATTTGGGCAGAGATGTGGTAGAGCCTCTTCGCAAGTTTTTGCCTGTACTCGACAAGGATCCACAAAGTTCAAGCACTAACACGCTTTTCACTAGAAATAACTAAAAAGTCTTATTAAACAAAATTCCACTTACCTAAAGAACACTGACAAAATAATCCACTACTAACTCCAGTGTACAAGCGATGCTTTCGGCTGAAACAGAAGCACTAACAAAACTCGTTAATATAATTTTAATTTTCGAAACAGTAGAAACCCGCGGCTGATGAATATACTATTTATTTGAACTATAACTCAAAACTAACTAACCAGCGGACAATCTTTGATTCAATGAAACCCACACTCCAGGATGCTACCACAAATAGTCGCTGATAAGAGCAGGCCTTATTCAGCGCATGGGGAGATGTCCGAGTCAAATCCTCCGATACAAGCTTTCGTTCGAGCTTTTATACTATTGACGATTGACCAAAGAAGCTAAAATTTGCATAAACACACAGCGAAACACAGAAACCGGCAAATTCCAAAGGCTACATGCATACTTTGAAAATTAGAGTAAAATAAAGTACAGAGGTCGCTGTTTTGCACACAGGTTAGGTTGTGACGTCACGTTCTCATTCAAAACACTAGAATGCCTTCATGCAAAACACAGTTGCTAGTCCACTACAGGATTTCTAATTAAATGCAATTCAACTTTTTTCCTGTTATTTTCTTTAGTTCCAAAAAATGAAAAGATTTTGATTTCAATAAATACTAAGAATTTCGGATATTTTTTTTCTTGAAGACAATATCATTTAATTATATGCACGTTTTTAATCAAAGTAAAAGTTCTTATAAATTCTTTCTGAAGTATGATGTTTCACGATGCTATTTTTATCAATTTACATTTAATTAGGAAAATGTTCTTCGAAAATGTTCAGTTATATAGAAATCCTCTTGCATAAAAATAATTCAATAAATGTTGCCTATATTGTATAACATTTTGTTTTGTTATTCTCAACCAGTAATCTGATAATTTAAGCAAAACACTTCTTTAATGTCTGCAGACATCTGAACTAAACTAGAATTACGATCAAGCTATTTTTATTTAAATAATTTTGCATCATTTTCTATCATTTTAATTAGTGCAGGCATAGTAACAGTAAATTAACAAGAAATTTTAGGCATTCCTCTATTTAGTAAAACTTACTCTCAAAATGGCTCCATAGCTTATTAGTGACAAATAGCAATTTTTATAGCTCTTAAAAGGTAAAATTTGTTTATCTTATACACCATTCACATATGCATTTTGCTTTACCTGTTCTGGCAACAAGCACGAAATTAAAACTAATACTTTTAATAGTTAAGGGAAACTATTCAGTATTAAAGAATTAATGATTGTATGTTACAGTGACGTACATTTTAAGGTATTGCTTTTATTTAAAAAATAAATATTTTCAATGCATTCTTTGGGAAGTTTCATCAGACAAAATGACAAAAATAGTTATTTCATATTTGCCAGGCATTTGATAATGTTTAATGTTAGTTTAATGTAGGCCGAGACACATCAGAACATCGATTAGATAAATAAACGGTTATAAATAATTGCTTACAGGAAGAAGATTTCATTGTAAAGATTCATTTAAGATTTTCATTGAACGAATTTAAAAGACAGATAATAAATATATTTTCATATTAAAAAAAATTAAGTATATATTCTTTATTTTCTTTTGTCTTGCTTTAAACAAAATGACCTTTTACCATTCCATTATACACAATAGAATATACACAACAAGCCATTGATATGCCAAAAAGACCAGTTATATACTATGTTTTCCACTCACTCACTAAATAGATAAAGTGATTTGTTACTCAATACTAAATGCGAATCTTTATTACGTACTTTAATTTATTTGGTTTTTAAATATATGGTGATTACAAATGAAACATCTTGGTTGTTAAAAAACAATTGATAGTAAGATTTCGAACACAATACAGATGAAAATTGAAAGTTTTGTTTACATACCGTATAACTTTTCTATGTGAATACCCATAATCACGTGGAAACTAACCAAGCGGTAAACCACTTTACGTAAAAAAATGTGAAACTCATTCGCCAAATGTGATGTCTCCGCATCTATGTTAAATTTAATCAGAGTCAACTACGTCATGTTGTCAAACGCGAACTATGTCTATAACATACACAATCAAATGTTGCCAGTAATAGTGACCTCGTATGCCAATAAAAGAAAGAAGTTTGTACGTGTGTTTGTGTGCCCGTGTGTGTGCAATGGCTAAGAAAATCTACAACACGTAAGATATCTGAAACTATGGATAAGATAGCCTAAGACAGGTCCTTATGTATCTGAGGCTCATTTTTTTATTTTTTGTTAATTAACCGATATATTAATTAAAAACCATAATTAACATCGCAAAATGGCGTGAAAAATCACGCAGCGGTGCAGCAAAATACATGTTCCGCTGATTTCAAAGCAGGGAAGAACATATGGGCAATATTTGTCCCTTTTTTCCTTTTTTCCACTGGCCACATTGGCTTGACACGTCAAAATGCGAACCAGTAAAAAATAAAAACCCTTTTAACATATTTGTATCTTTCTAGCATGTAATCCATTTACAAAAATACGTATATCAGCTATTTCTTTCCGAAATATCATTTTCCGTGTTTTTAATCTCCATCATCTGTCGCAGCCAGCATCGGCTAAACTATTCAAAATACAATAAAAATAAAAATACAAAACCATATGTACGTAATTTTTTATCGCTGTCCCTGCAATCCGTTTCAAAAATATAAATATTAAACAAAAATTTATTTCCGTTTAGGAGATCCAACGATTTCCAACCCAACTATTTTCTGCAATCTTTAAAAATCTGTATCCGCTCCGGAAATAGAAATACAAAAAAAAATACAAGATCACATCACTGTTCGTTTCTGTTTCGAATGTTGCAATCCGTTAACAATATATTAATATTATCCATTTTAAAATATTTCTTTTAATTATGACCATTCGTCAATTAATCAAAATAAATATTCGCCTGGACGTTTACAATGCCTTCTGAAGGAAACATAGTAACACATCTGCCACGCACGCACAAAACATTTTCAATAATCACTTTTACTATTGATTAATGTAAATATGTAACATTTTGAAACACCTCTTCGACAGTACCAAAATTTTTCATGTTAGGGATTTACCCCATTTGAGTCTATTATTTAACTGAGATATGCTTATATAAATTGTTTTTTAAAAATTTTAAGCTTATGAAAAATAAATTATAGTAATGCAGATCATGTTAAGTAAACTGGCACTCCCACCCAACCTTTTCTATCAAAACTTCTTTAAGCAGCTGAAAACGGTCTAATATATATGTAATAAATATATTTTTAGTATAAAATAACTGAACTAACTCTGCGACGATACAATCAATTAAGGATATTTGGCCAACAGGCCAATACCATGGGCTTTGAGGTAACATACAGCATATGTCCATGTCAGTTGCTCATCCCAACGTGGTACCCTCAGTGCTTAATTTCTAAGCAAGCTTAGTATTCATTTTATCGACTCCAAAGGGATGAAATACTAAAACACTTTGATAAAAGATAAAAAATCTATATATTTGTTTTCTTCTTCTTTCTAATAAAACATTTCTTTTAATATTGGTTTTCCAGTCATTAAATATATTGCAATGCTTAGAATTTTTTAGTGATATTTATATATGAATGTAGTTTGAATGAAATATGTGAGATCGTTTATAAATATTACATAAACCAAAGACATGTGCACCTCATGTTTTTCAATGGACACCTTTTTCAAAGATTACTATGATTTCGAATCACAAAAGACATACAAAAGATGAGTGTACAATTTGGAGGTATTTTTTCTAAATATTTTAAATGCGAGTTTCTATAAAACTGTTTAAGCATGATTACGAAAGTTCATTTTACAGTATTTTTATGCATTTAAATTCGCTTTCTTCTTTCCGTATATAGGGTGTTTTGTCAAGACCACATAGAGCATGAAGTCTCGCTCGGAGTGTGCATAAATATTGATGACAAATATCACAATATATATATTGACAAAAATATCACGCCATAAATATCTTAATGGCACAGAGTTTTGGGGAAAAAATGCACAATATAATGTCTGATTCGTTTCTGATGAAAAAAACAATAATCTGATGGATTTGAATAACAGATACACGTACTTAAAATTGTATATTTTATAGAAACTTTAGAAGTTTATCGAAAATAAATCTATTCGCAGCCTATAGAATTATGTACTAGATTTAATAGTAATAATTTCGGTGAGTGCATTTTATTTCAAAATATATTCATCGGCACTTTCAGTATGATATTATGTTAACATGAGTTGATGCCCAAACTAATATATGCACGCAGTAAAATACTATCGTAAATCGGTTGACAGACTAACAAAATTTGACTCAACACTACGAACTTTATGAATATTACGACGATGGATTGTATTCTCACGCCCCATTTTATGTTGGTAAGCTGTTGTTAATGTTTCATTATTTTATGTTGCTAATATTTTATCATTTCATGTTACTAATGTTTCATAATGAAAAATAGAATTTATCGGTTCTAGATTATAAAATAGTCCTCGATACATCTGCTCAAACATTCCGCGATATGTGTGATGGTCATTTTGATCACCTCCTTATGCCGATATCTTAAATAACAAATATATATTTATCCATAACCCTATTTCGAATAAAGCTTAATTTATGTGATCCGGACATGACGTCTAACTTAAACTGTGGCATTTTTCTCAGAAACTAATTGTCGTAGAGATATGGTTCTATAGTCAGTTTTACGTACTTGGATAGAGAAGTCTCGCTTTGCAGAGCTTGTCCGGTTCTGACTAGACTTCCTGTATAAGCCATCGCTGAAACTTTTAAAATTAATTTAAACATATATTTTTGCATTTAATTTTGGTGGTTATTTAAAAGAAAATAAGTTTTAATTAATATTTAATATTGAGTGCCAAACATTGATATTGATTTTAGAAATAAACTATAGTTTTATATTTTTTGTATATCTGTTTCGTAAGAACAGTATTAGTAAATTTTAATTAAATTTATACGTTTAAAATATAATGAATAATTCTTTAATTACATAATATTAATTAATACATTTCTATACTTTTGAAATACGATGATATGTTCTTTGAAAAAGAACGTACTAATGTATTTCTTTTTATTCTTAGTTACGTAAGATTACTTAATTAAAATATATATTACATTAGTAGAAGAAAAATGAAAGCATTCTTGCGTTTAATATTCGTTTTCCGTTTAATTAAGAGGTTTATTATAATGTCTCAATTTACATTTTTTCTACACGTATCATGTTACTGCATCTTAATAATTTTATTAATAGCAGTTATTAATTTCTGCAAAAGAAAACGCACTTGTAGTTACTATGATAAATTGCATAATACGAATTGTTTATTTATTTTGTGATTTCTTTTTTAAGATATGTTTAAAGTACAAAAACAAAATGGAAATTTATATATGTGTGTGTGTGCCTGCGTGCGTGTGTGTGTGTGTGCCTGCGTGCGTGTGTGTGTGTGTGCCTGCGTGCGTGTGTGTGTGTGTGTGTGTGTGAGTATATATTCGCTATAGAATACAAATGTAATGTAATATGCATTTAGATTTTTTTGCTTTATTTTTTTATATAATTATTCTAAAACGAAACGTAGTACAATCAATTTATTTTATATTTATTTGACTGCATATAATAATAGACAAATTACAAATAGAATTAATAGAAATAATTGTATTAATATAAATATTTTCAATTATTCTTTAAATTAAATCAATCGTATTTAATTAAGTATGTTGTAATATATAATAAATATGTATAATGATATAGTAATTGTTTTTTTTAAATTAAGCATTAAAATCGTTTTAATATATTAAGTATTATTAAAGTTAAATATATTTCCCCCGAAGTAGGATATTTTATAAAGACATGACTTATTGAGTTACTTGCGGAAATCAAAGCATTAAACACAATAAGATAATATTATGTACATCTGGAACCAACTACTGTTGTTTTTATAAAAATACAAATAGTTGTAAAAATTGTGAACATTCATTATTCATTCGTCGGAACTATTTCTTACAAGAAGATGATCCATGAATGACGTGTTTGAATTTTTAAAAGAATGATATAGCATGGCATTATAAAAAGAATTAGAAAGTTTTTTAAGCATTCTTTTTTTATTTATAAGAAATTGGAGGTTATATATTTTTTAAATGCCTGTGTGCAGAGGAATGAAATAAAATATTCAATATCGATAACGTCGCTGCGGTATGATTAAACTTTACCGGCAACAGATGGCAACACGTTCGCTTTCGCTTGCTTTAAAATGACATTTTACCAGAAAGTTCCATGGAGTTCGTACAGTTATTGCATCCATTGTCTATATTTTAATGAATATCAAAGGAATTATTCAAATATTGTTTACTATCGCTATAGCTGATGGCTGAATGGAACGATTTTCAACTCAAGATATATCGAAAATAATGCATATTTCGATGTAGCTCATCACTCAAGATGTTTTTGTTTTTTCACAATCTTTATAAAAAGGTCAATCTTATGCAGCTTTATTGAGAAAATTAAATCTCTGAAAATTGAAATAAAATGGTTGATAATAAATAAATTTCAAATTAATAAACAATAATATAAATTTCTGACAAAAGAATCGGATGGATTTGAACGCAACATACCCCGTTTTAAAACTGCGATATTGATGTTTGATTATATTGTCAAAATATTTATCATCTATAGTGTGCTACATTTAGTGATATTTAGACTCGATTGTAAAATGGTTTAAAAATGCATTAACTATTTAATACGTCGGCCAATTTGTACGAAAATCAATACAACTCTTGCGACAGTGGTTTATAAAAAACACGCAAAATGAGAGCTCAATTGAAAGTACAGATTGGTAGTTATCTTGTTCACTCTCACACATACACACTCAAAAATCATGCTTATATGTATCATGCTTATATTGTTAGACTATCTGTTCGGAAAGTTCATTATGTCCGTATAAATCTTTTATAAAGCACAAGAAATATTGTTTGAGTAAAAGCTTACTATTTTCAGATTTTTTTTTTATTTCTTCACTGTACTTTACATAATAAGGTAAGTAAAATGGTGATTTTTGATAGCCCTGCCTTTCAATGGTAGAGGGATTAACAAATCATCAAGTTAAATTTAGTTTCAATGATGACTTGACATTCAATCACTATAAATGTTAATATGAGTAACTTGAAAACTAGTTTCAGTTGTTCAAATTTCAAATATAATTTTTCCGTTCTCAGAGTTTAAAGGTAATGTTTCGAGTGGATTTTTCTACTTTTATTTTTTTTTTTTTTTATATTATTGGGACAGTTTCGGAGTTAATAATTATTAGTTAATATAAATTAGTTAATTTTTATTAATATTTATTAATATTTATCAGTTAATATTTATTATATCAAGGTTTGAAGTTTCTGAAAAGTATTCAAACAGATTTTGTGTTTAAAATTCTGAATAACATTAAAATGAACAGTGAAAAATTTGTTACATATATAGTGTATAAAGCATAATGAATAATCGAGGCTTTTAATACACTTAAAATAATTTAATGAGTTTAATAGCTTAAAAAACTTTAATCTTTTTATAATATCACAATTTATAATTAGTGACGTATTTAGAAGTCCTTAATGCGGCAAATTGTTACGTAGTTAAAATATCAATCAGCTAATTTATTTAAGATGCAGAGATCTACTTTAAAATATAGAAAATAAATAATAACCGGTTTGTTTAGAACTGTAAAGTATATTTTGAAATATACATCAATATAGTGCATTTATATGAAATAGGACATCTCTGATTTGTAAGACAAATAAAATGTTTTCTTGGATATCTAAAAAATATATATATTCTTATCTAAATGCTATCCGTTTACGAATGTTACAACTGTTAGATTGATATGTTTATTTTTATGTGATTTTTTTTTATTTAAAAGTAATCGTAAAATAAAGTTTATTACAAGACTAAGATAATCAAAAGCCTCACAGTCATTTCTCGAGGCTAACGAAAAAGACAGGCTATCGAGGTGCATTCCACTTATCTTTTTTTACAGACCGCTAGAGTGACGTAATGCTCTTTTCGTACACCTGCATTGGTGGATTCGAGCATCACGTGACTCCCGCGGTCTGTAAAAAAAGATACGTGTAAAGCACCGCGGTAGCCTTTCTTTTTCGTTAGCCTCGGCATTTCTGGTGTGACGACATAATTCCATGCCGCAACAGGTACTATTTAATACGTAAATAAAACATGCTAATTTGTTAAATACATCTTATTAGTGTTTGCTTGTCAATACATACACGCACGTACGCCCAAGAATGCACTCGAAACTGCTGCCAAGTCTGATGGCACGATGCAAGAAATCAACAAATCACGAATAAATAATCATCAATCAGGAATCAGGAATAAAACCTATTTGAAGATTACTTGCAAGTTTGGTAAAATTCCCATTCAAATCCGTTTGTAGTCCACATTGAGAATTTTCCGTAACTGGCGCTGATGTCAAATTGCATAATTTAGATATTAAGTTTTTCCATGACATTAAAAGAATATTTTAATAAGGGTAATTTTTTATACTAAACATTCGATTTTACATTAGTGTATATTTTTTTCTTACACTGTGTTTATATGGCTTGTGTATCTTAATCTTTAATGTTTTATATGCCAATTTGTTATTAAACTATATTCTTGCTCATATCGCTTATGTTTGACTCAAGCGCATAGTTTGGATTCCAGTTACAGAAATGTAGCTCTAAAGTTTAATGAATATTTTTTTTTTAGTATTTGTCAATCGTATATGGGAATTTTAATATTTTTTTTTACAATGCTTATAAATTCCTATTTATATAATATCAATGCGCAGATAAATACGAACAAGTAATTTAAATTTAGGACAGTCGTCTTAATTACGCAGGAAAAGTTTTAACAACTTCACTATTTATTTTTCTTGTTGTCTAAATGTGAATTCTCTTTGTATTAAAAGCAAAGAACACGCATTAAAATTTGTTTAAGCGAAAGAAGTTTAACTTTTGAAAACTTAAAAATGTTCTTTCACAAAAATCTATACCGAAACAAATTACAATTTCCAAAGTGCATTAATGTCTGGATAAAAATATGAGTATCATTTGAGCATCGTTCTAAGCAGGATCAAATATCTTTTTTTTTTTAAACATATCAAGAAATAAATGAGTGTTTGGTAATTTTGTAGATTCATTATTCTAACTTAACAGAAAAAAACCCTAATGTTCATTATGAAACTTTGAGAACTTAATAAACTGCCTTTAAAAATTAAGAGATACCTACATGGGTTTTTTTTTTTTAATTCAAAGATATTTTTCCATATATATATATATATATATATATATATATATATATATATAACAAGTACTTTTTTGTAACTTTAAACTTATTTGTAACTAATAATAATAAAGAAATAAATAGATACATAAATAAATAATCTATATATTTAAAGTTAAAACAGCATTTCTTTTTCAGATTTCTCATGAAATTAACCTCAATGCGCATGCTCTAACAATTTTCAAAGCAGAATAGAAAGGGAAATACCAGGGGGATTCTCCCCTTCTATAGTTTGAGAGAGGGCTAGGAAAACAATTGGAAACAGGGAGCGGTTCCAACCCACACAATGAGAAACACATTGATCACGCCCCACATACACACACTTCCAGTAGGAAGAAAATTTTTATATTTCTTTGAAATGACAGTTTTTCTTTCAGATGAATTTTACAAACAACAATTTTGTTGATTGCAGCCTGGGTCAGTATTCGTTGAAGAGAAACGCTTCATCCTTCGGACGAAAAATAAATCAACAATCACAGTTTTAAAAAATACGTTGATGCCGTTTCTGAAGGATTCAAATTGAAAATTTCTTTTTTTTTTCAAATTTAAATCCGAGTTGACCTGATTCTAAGACAGTGGGGCGCTCAATCCTAAGTTCGTTTAATTCGAGGACAGTTTGGAATATACCAACCCAGCGTAGCGGGCGAAGATCCGATAGTATATATATATACATATATATATATAATATATATATATATATATATATATATAATAAAACTTTTGTAAACAATAACCATTAAACCACATAAATAATCGACAAAAGATTAACCGATAATTCCAATACAATATATAAATATATCCAAAAATGTAAGATTCTCAAAATTAAAATAAGTGTTAAAAAATCCAATGCGCTGAAAGTGAAAATTATTACAAGAAGCAATTGGAAACTTATATAGTGGAAAACTTTTTCAAGGGAAATATTCCACTAATAAAAGTAAAATGTAATTGATTTCTGTTTGAGTTTATAACAATGAGCCAAATTTATTAACTGAAATCGCCCGATCAATTACAGAGTCAAATTTACAGAAAATTGAGAAAAAAAATTGACAATTATTGAATAACTGAACATGTTATGTGCAAAAATAAATTAATAGGAAGCATTATTAAGTACAAAAATATATTTAATAAGGATATTGTTGAAAAAAGATAATATATAATAGAAATATTACGGTTTTACTAATAATCATTTTATTGAAATACAAGGGACGTGAATTATCACTTTACTTAACAGCCTACAACCATTAGTGTGAAAAAATATCCTGAACGGGGTTCGATCCCGGATCCCTTGGTATAGCGCACCAAGAAAAAAATTAAGCTATCCAGACGACATTCAGTCTAGCATTCTCTCACTCTTATATGGTAAGGTTACAACCACACAGCACAACATGGAAAGTCAATAATGAGCACAACACCGCTGGCATGCATGAGGCAAATTAAACCCAGTATCGGTGAATATTTATTGCATTGCAATTAATTGCATTAATTAATTTTTCAGCAGAGCTGAAATTACGCTGTAAATTACTGAAATACAAAGGATGTGAATTATCACTTTACTGAATAGCTATCCAGTGTTTACTGGAATCACGTATCCAGTGTTTACTGGAGTTTCAAATTACCTGCGATTTATTCTGTTGGGCTGATTCAGAAATAAAACCAGATGCTATGATCAATAAGGTTAACTGGATGAATTAGGTCCTCCAGAGGACTCAGTTGGTTGGGCACTGGCAGCTTCAGCCAAGGGATCCCAGATTCGAATCCTGGCCCGGACATTTTTCGTTCAGTTGGAAAATTACAACTCATATGATTTCTTATTCTATTTGAATGATTGTGTTAAAATTAATCTAGAGTAATCCTAACACTCTTCAATCATATTCTAGCTTTTATTGTACTTATCTGTCATACACTGATTTAAATAAAACCACTTATATACATACAGGCTGTTCGTCAACTGATTACTTCAAAATCAAAGCTAATAGAATTCATCAATATGAACTTTTTTAAATTGTAAACCAAGGTCAAAAGCTACATATTCAGCTAGAAATACAAGATGTCTGACTTTACTAAAATCCCAGATTTTCTTTCCTAACATTACCAATAACGAAGCTATTTTCTCGAATGTATGTTTGATTTTCCTTTGTATTCAGTAAAATATGGCGACATCAGGTAAAGCACTCGAAACCATTTATAAAATCATCATATTCATGTTTAGACAACAATTGAAATAAATTTATTCAGACAGTTCATACAGTGGTACTAACCAGCTTTAATTTCAATACTTCGTGTAGTGGAACCAAATTTAATGTAATTCTGTAAATAATACGTCTAGATTATCTTTAAAACAAATTGACGAAATGCCGTTCTAACTTTGAGTAAAAAATCATGTATATTTACCACTGGATAAGAAAATTGTGAATCTATCTTCCCATAGAAATGAAGTTCACCTTGAAGTATTTAATTTTATATTGTCAATTTTATATTGCCTTTTTATTTTGTCAAAACAGTTTACGGCCAGTCAATTAAACAAACAATTATTTTTATTACATTTTTATTTGTTTTCCCCAGATATTCAAAAATGTTTTAGAGTACGGATGTAAATGCTTAAAGTGATAAAAGCAAAACACAAAAAGTCTTATAAAAACCTTTTAACCCTCTGAGCGTTTTGAAAAAGGGTAAAATTGTAAAGTTGTTTTCTCTGAATTTTGTTTTAAATGCTAAAAAAAATATGATTCTTTCACCATTATAAATAAAACTTAATTACAAATATGAATGTAACCCTTGAGAGTATTATTCTTCAATGTTTTGAAAATTCATTAAATCTATAGAATTATATTATCTTAAACATTGCATATATTGCAGTGAAACCTGGAGAGCTTAGAGAGTTAATATGATGATCGACATGTTTTGAACACACAAACGGCGCCATTATCAAAATCTCCACGATAAACCAACTATTCTCGCAAAAATTTTAAAATAAACTTCAAAACATAAAATACGAGATCATATGAGTAATTAAAGTTGCTGCATAAAAATAGTGACGAATAGTAAGAAAATATTAATTTTAACGTTTGCAGTTGACGATTTTTATGCACCTGCTTTTATTACACAAACGATCTCGTGGTTTATGTTTTTAAAAGTTTATTTTCAATGTTTGCAAGTATAGTTTGTTTATCGTGTAGATCTTGATAATGACGCCGTTTATGCGTTAGAACATGTCGATCATCGTATTTAAAAGCTTTTAAAAGTCTTTTAGCGTTCTGCTTTTATCCCTGTAAACGTTTACATCTGTATTTTAATGGTAATTAGTGATTTTAATGATTATGTTATAGAGCAGTACACCAAATTTGTAAATGTAAAAATTTCAAATAATTTTATATATATATTTTATTTAATATTTTAAAGATCATAAAAATTTACAGTGATCTATACAATCAGACTTGCTTTCTATATTTTCACTCAAATTTGTATCATACGAAAAGGTTTTCTATTTTTAAAACGTTTCTAAATGGTAATTAATGATGATAAGAAGTACCATCACTTTACTTAAAAATCTTGAGAAACGTGATTAAATGTTTAAAAAAATAATTAATTTGCAGACGTAAGATTTACAAATTTATCAAGAATCAGTAATGAAAATTCCCCATGTAATGTTCTAAGATTAATCAAAAAAATCTTAATGTTTTTCTATAAAATTTGTCATATTTCCTCAACACTGTATAATTTATTACACATTAATTTTTAAGCAATGTTTAAAAAAAGAAAAAATAATAATAAATTAAAATGATAACTTTAAACATATTAATATTTAAGAGAAATTACATAGACGCAAACTAAATTCACTATGTTCCAAAATATGTCATTCACAGTTTTGAGAAATTATCTAAAAAAGCTTTCTTAGTCTTAAACTTATTGCTTCAAATTTATGCTTGATTGGCATAAACATGCTTCACGAATTTAATGTATAGAAATATTTTACTTATGTAGTTTAAACTATATGCTTATAAGAAACTAAAGTTAGGTGCTTTAACGAGAAAAGTATACTTTTATGTTAAAAAATATCCATAATATGATATCTTTTTCAAAGATATCGCCAAGCACAGTTTACGAAATTATCAAACTTTAAGATATACGTGTAATAAATTTTTAGAATGGAGTAAACTGTTTTACACACAAAAATATTATACAAATACCAATCATAATACAACATAATTTATTAAATACATATATAATTGATTTTAAAGCAAATCATACTAAAATTTGACAGTTTAATAAATTATGTTTGTATTTAAAATAAATTATCAAAACTTATTTTTTATGTACTTAGAAAGAATATTCAGCAATAAAAATGGTACTAATGTGAATATTTAATGAAAATTTATCATTTTGTAATATTCGTATCCTCCGTTTACTTCGTTTTTATAAAAAACAATGAAAATAAATTTTCAGCTTAACAAAAACAAAATGTAATAAAGAAATAAAAAAAGAAACATGTATATTTTCTGAAAAAAATATTGAAGCAACTTGCCCTCAAGAAACTGGTTTTTCGCTTATGTTACAAAACAAAAAAGGAACAAACTTGTGTTCGAGTTAATCTTCCATTTAATTCAAAACGCCACTGTTATTTCTGAAACATTGTTTCCAACTTTCATTTCAGTAACTTTTATTTTCTCCGTGATTTTCCTTAGCGCAAATGTCTTAGGTTATTGCAAAACTTTGTTTCGAATGTCATTTTCAATTAAATTTTTCTTTCATTGCCCGTGGAATTGTTTGCATTTAATTCAAAATAAATAAAAGATTCCCAGTTATATACTAAAATTCGAATAATATGCATTTGAATTGAGAAACCTTCCATAGTGTTACAATTAATGCAACCATTCCTTTTTAAAGAAAGGAAAGTAACAGCTATTCAATTGATTATGAAGCGTAACATGGATGTTGACAAAGATTTGTTAACCTTTTACCCGCCGCACCATGAACTACTTGTCAGATTCATTTGGAACATTTATGTTGGTAATTTACATTAATTCTAATGTTTCTTTCAAAATGTTAAACTTTTATGTAAAATATAAGTGGAGATACAGGTATTTCCCACTTGTGAATAAGAACGTTTGACTCATCACATACATCACCTGGATCTCTGGTATCTAATTTATTTTCATCCCTTTGTTTAATGTCAGATGCTTTCTGTTCTATGGTTTGGTTTTAAAATATCAATTACAGGCTCACCTTCAACATCTGAATCATAAACAATTAAAACTAAAAAATCTTCAACTGTGAGACACCTTTTAACAGTCATTTTTCAGTTATTAATTGGATGCATGCATAAAAATTATCAAAATCCTAAAAATACATGTAAGTTTGTACTGTGGACTGCAACGACAAGTTGAACATCGGCAATAAAGAAGCATAAATCAAAAACAACCTACGCTAAATCATTCATTTAAGCATAGACATGCATAAAAAACAGTACACGATACAATAATCATCACCAGAGCATCCACATTTGTATTCTAAAAGCATAGATCACATATGAGACACAACTTACCACATGCACGTTGTTTTCTACATTTCGACAAGCACTACGTTTTGAACAAAACAAATTATTTAACAATACTTAGAGTTAACAATGTTAGAGCATGTCTTCGAAAGGATATACTATTTTAAATTTCAAACCGATTAAAAAAATATTTAAAGGGATACAGTATAACAAAACTGATGTTCCAATTGTGGGACGTTGGCGGTAAAAGGTTAATCTTGATAATGTTTTGTTTTTCCTTTCATTTATAGCCCAAAATACTGGTGCTCCTACGAAATCGTACATTTGCACACAAGTCTCTTGGTTTCGTTTTTATCTTATCCCCCATCGACACATATGTTACACGTGTTCCTATCAGTATTTTTTATAAATAACATTTTTTCTTATATTTCTTCCCCTGTCTCTAGTATAAAATTTTATTTTTCTGTGTTAATTCCAATAAATAGAGCAAGCTACGGAAGCTTAGAGTATCATAATTTTTTTGTTTACATCAGTTAATTTACACTATATAGATTTTTTTACTGTTTGTAGTGTTCACGCTTTATTGATAACAATGAAAAAAAAATGCATTACTATGCTATAAGTAAAATCCATTGCTAATTTATATTACACTGTAAAAAAAGAGAAATGTTTCTGGATCTTGCAAAACTTTACGAAAAAATAATATAAAATGTTCTGTTTTATTCAACATTCCAAATAGCGTTCCATTATCTACTGAAACCTAAGAAACCAATCGATTTCCGAGATTAAAAACAAAATTATTACACAAAGGCATTTTTGCTGTTCATTTCTAAAATGTAAAATAGAAAAATAGAAAACGAAACATTTCCAAGTAGTTTTTACAGTGTATTAATCAGTTTTCTCAACATGGAATAAATAATATATATATATATTATTCATTTACTTATTTATTTATTTTATGATGATTTCAAATCTCAAGCGAACATTTTAATGTTCAACAAACAAACATGCTAAGTTAAAATAATTAATATTAATATTAATATTAACATGATATTTATTTTTTGCATACATAATATTCTGTTAAGAAACTGAAAATGTTTATCGAAGAAGAATGTCTGTTGAAAATGATAGCATCCAAAAAACTGATATTTCTTGTTGAAAAAACTGATTAATACACGGCACAAACTAATCAAAACCGTTTCATTTAAATTTTTTTTCAAGGGGCAGCGAAATAAATTTTGTGTAGGAAATGCTTCTTTAACTCTTTGAAATGAATTGGTTTCTGAGGTTAAGTCACTCAAGATAAATGAGCGCTTTTCGAAATCGTGGATAAGTCCGAAGGGTTGTGTTTTATTTTCGTAAAGTTTTCCTAAATCCAGAAACATTCGTCTTTTTCTTTCTTTCTTTTTTTCTTTTTTCTTCCTTTCTTTTTTTTTTTTTTACAGTGTAGTTCCACAGTGGACGTTGTGTTAAGGGGATGTCTTTAAGTCTTCGCTGTACAAACATATAGTATTTTAAACCCACAGTGGTGAAAGAACAAATCCTATCGTAAAAATAATGGTAATACATATATTTATTTTCTTTATGATATTTCACAATGCCATAAAGAACATTTTTACCTTCTTAGTGTTAATGCTTGCTAAATCGATTTAGTCTACATTATTGAAAACTGTTTAATAAAACGATTTGAACCGAGCAGTGTTTCTTACTACGAGGGTCGATCCAGAAATAAGGTTCCCATCAAATTTACAAATAGACAACATTGTTTATTCTCATAGAAATTTACATCGTTGGAAAGAAGAAAGTTCTCTCTATTTCTCTACATATTTGCCATCTTTTCTACGCATTTTTGTAGACGATGCTCCAATTTATGTATCCAATATCGTAGAACTCCGCCGCAAAACCGCTGAGGAAGCGTTTCACCTCTTCTTTGACGTCATCGTCGCTCCGGAAGCGTTGGAGACCCAAATGTTCCTTTATCTTGGGGAACAAGTGATTATCACTTGTGATAATCCCAAGATAAAGGAACATTTGAGTGTCCAACGCCTCCGGAGCGACGATGATGTCCTCAGCGGCTTTGCGTCGGAGTTCTACGACATTGCATACAGAAATTGGAGCATCGTCTACCAAAATGCTTAGAAAAGGATGGCGATTATGTAGAAAAATAGAGAAAACTTTCTTCTTTACAACGACGTAAATTTTTATGATAATAAACAATGTTGTCTATTTGTAAATTGGATGGGAACCTTATTTCTTTATCGACCCTTGTATATGTATCCAAAAAAAACTTTTCACCATTATAAACAGAATAGGACAGTTCATCTAGCGGGGGATTAACATATTTTTGACCGGTCGCGAGTTAACTCGTGTTTGTTTCACCAAGCATCAGTGACTGATGGCGTGGTTATACCTTACAGAAAATACATTTATATTATGCAGTCCATATTTGTTTACATTTTAAGACGTTTTATACTGAATCCGTACATTGAATGATATTTATTGATGCATAACCTATCTAGAAAACACTTGAAAACCTCTCTATAAAACCATTTAATGAAAAACTTTCAGAAGAGTCCTGACATCCGTGTTCATACGATTTTACCGCAATTTCTTAATAGAATTTTTCTATTTTATATTTAAATAGCAGAAATTGTAGACGCTGCGTTAAATTGCAGGATTTTTCATACGTTTCTGCAATTAAATAAGGCGAAAAATTCTAATAAAAAATTGTGTTAAAAGCGTACGTAACCTGTTTATACAAAATCGCCAGTCAATAAAGTGTTAAGAATTTCCACTGCAGAATAAATCATTAAATAGACACAATATTTTCAATCACATTATCAAAATATTTAAAAATTCTTTTATTATTATTAGTAGTAGTATCCTGCTATTTGTAAACATTTTTATTCCAAATGGGGAGAACTCGGATCAAATAAAGAATGCTTTTAAAATTGCATTTTCTTAGTGTTCAAACAATAATACATTTTCTTTTAATGCGCCTGTATTTTAATATTGATTACAAAAGCCTAAAGAAGCAACCAAAGAATCGAGATTGTAATCAGATTCTTCATTTATTATGTATCACATCTTAAGGCAGAATTGAATTAATTCAAATTCCAGCAGCCGGATTAAATAAAATATTCTTTAAGGAAGTTCCAATTTATTTGGTATCTTTCATTTGAAAGAAGTAAGAAATAAAAGTTTCAATGACGAGCTAGTTTTAAGGAAAAAATATACTTATAAAAGAGCACTTACATTACATATACAATAAAATGGACAATAAAAGAAATTTCAAAATATTATTAAATAAAGTTTTCTTTAAATCGAGTGGTTTAAATTTCTTTTGAATAGCTTACATAATTAATTTCTCAAAACTTTGTAAGATTTCAGGAGAAAAAATTAGTTTTAGTAAAATTAGCTTCAGTAAAAATGTTTTATACACTTATTACATTTTTGAAGAATGAAATACAAAAAAGCAAAACAGTACATATTAATTTCAGCCTTCTTTTGCATTCAATTTAGAATATATGGCATTTGTGTATTCAAGTCATAATTCAAATGTAACAGGTGTATATTTTGAGTAGAGATTATAAGAGTTTTGTATTTTGTTTTTTGAACAGAAACTTTATTTTAATTATATAAATTCTTCTTATATATATAATTAATTTTATAACTTAATTAATTACTTTTTTGTTGTTGTAGTGGACCAGCAACTCTCTTAGAAAAGGATTCTAGTTTTTTTAATGCTCAAAATTAGATTGTGTGCTCAAAAGTGACATCTGCACTTCCTTTACTTTAATTTTCCGAGGTGTGATTGGAGCTCTCGGGATCTGCTGTTAGTGCTTTTCGCTGTAAGTTAGCGGAAATTTGGTTTCGTTGGTCAAACGGTGGAGTATAAAAGGAGAAGCAGAAATGGGTTTCAATGAATTTTGGTAGATTCCTGACGTTCCGGATATCAAGGCCAGTGCTGAAGGATTGGAGTTTCTGTTTCAACAAGTACTTAGGAAAAGGTTAAGGGCAATTCCATGCTCATAGGGAAAATTTTGAAAAAAAAAATTTTAGTAATAAAACTGTTTCAGATATTTTTGGGTTAAAAAAAGTACAGTTCTTTAGCAACAATATATAATTTTTTTTAGAATTTAGTTTTTCAGAAGTGGCAACATTCTAAAGTATGCTTGAGTTTGTTCTATTTTGGAGTACACACGTTGTTTGATTTTGAAGGCGATTTAATTTCGTTTTTATGCTTTATAGATTCATAAACAAGGTTATTTTTACTTAATAGTGACTTCAATAATAGCAAAACAGTTTAAATAAGTATTTCAGTTGTAAATTACTGCAGTTTCAAAGGAATTTTTAATGGTTTGCTACATGTAACGTAAGTTACCAAAAACAAATAATTGTTTTTGGCAAAAAAAATAAAAGATAAATTTAATCTTTAAAGCATGTTTTTCTCTTTCTACCAGCTATGTACTAAGCAAAAATCAATACTTTGCTTTTATATATACCTTCATTTCTGTAATTAGCAACAGTTAAAATTCGTAACGTAAGTTACCAATATGATGAAATGTAAGTTTCCATACACATTTCATATTCTATATAGAAGTGAATCTTGTTTACTTACTAATATCTGAGATAAATAATTAAAAAGGAGACTTTTCTTTGTTCCTTTTTATTTGTTCTTACAAATATATATGTATATTGTATATAATAGTATATTTGATAGTGTATGTAATATATATTGGATGTCCGAAAAAGGTTGGACGGATTTGAAAGAATTATAACTCTAAAAGTAATTGAGTAAACCCAATTATTTTCTTTCCAAAGTACTCGGCAATTATCCAAGATTTGTTAGATGTAGCTGTTTTAAAGTCATGACATTCAGACGCTGCTTAGAATCGATGATCTGAAAAATGCAAATCACACCACACATTCGCAATTTTCTTCGATGATTCTGGAATGGAAAGCGTGCAAGTCTAAAACTATTCAAGGTATGGGGAAAAAGTCAATTAGAAAGTTCTTCCGCATCGTCGATTTAGTAGGAAAGGATCCCTTATGTCGACGAATAGCACAAGCAAAAAGTGAAAATTTCGAATGTGTGGTGCGATTTGCATTTTTCAGATCATCGATTTTGCACATCGTCTGAATATCACGGCTTTAAAATAGCTACATCTAACAAATCTTGGATAATTGCCGAGTACTTTGGAAAGAAAATAATTTCGTTTACTCAATTATTTTTAGAGTTATGATCAGAGGACATTTCAAATTAGAAAACTAAAAAAGCTATTTTATAATATTTTTGTTATATTATGTAACTTATACCTACAATATCAATTATTTTTATACTATTTCATTATATTTTATGAAGTTTCATTATTATGTTTAATTATTCAGTGTATTGTAATAAATATGATGCAAGAGAAAACACTTTTGTAAAAATGAAATGTGTAACGTAACTTACTGAAAATTAAGTTACTGTAACGTACTTTTTAAAAAATATATAATAAATTAAGTTGTTGATCTAAAGTTTTAAAATTTCATAAATTACATTGCGAAAATCTTAAAGAATGGAATGTATATACTTTTTAAGCCATGTCATCTTCAATAGAACAGAATTTTATCCAAACGTCAATAGCAATATAACACTGTTCCCTTTTTCAGTAACGTAAGTTACCACAATAAATATAATTGCCAAAGTTCAAGAAATAGCACTAAATTTAGGTAATTTTCTTCCAAATTAAGCTTTGAGTAGTTCTTATTAACAAATCACATCAACTTTACATTTTTAATATTTTTTTGGTGTTACATTAAGAAAATTACTGAAGCAAATTGTTCTAAATATAACGTAAGTTACCATGGAATGATCCTTAATCTAATCGAGTAAAACTTGCCTATTGGATAAGATTGACTTTAGATTACAGTTTAAATAAAGCTGATCGGCAACCACGGATTACTAAATTTAGTGAAGTTTACATTATGTTTAAAGCTTCGAGTTAAATTTAGTTTTGCACCCAAAGCTTTGCCTGCTCTTAGACATAGTGATTTGAGTCGCTGGCACTCTGTACGTAAGTGAGTTTTGAAATTTAGATAATCTTATATGTATTATGAATGAATTTCTCTTAGTTGCCGCATATTTTAAACAAAATTGTAAAAACATCACGTCGCTTTTTCGATTAGTTTTAAATACACAGGTTTTAACTATAAAATCTGGTCATGACTAAACTTCAAAGTGGTGGCCTTGCCGGGTACGCTACAGTATTATTCCATAAGTATACATTATAACGATTAGCTTTTTTAAAACTCTTGAGTCCCTAGAATATATTTTCATAGAAAAAAAATATATTCTCATTAATCTGAATTTCTTCGGTCAGAATAATCCAGCGCTTCCCAAACTATGCGTCTTGATTTTCAATCACCAGTTGTGCGAAATATCTTTGTCAGTTGCAGAATGATCGACAAGTTTTTAAAAAATATGTTATTAATTTTTTAGCTGTAAATATATATCTATCGAATAGAAGTACCTTAGTCAACTGGGTTGTATGTACATCCAATCACAACCAACAGAAGGAATGGTCGCAAGGCCTTGGGTCAATCCGCTGGCTCCTCATAGCAAACCTGATTCTTAAAGAATTAGATCGATTAGGCTTTCGTCTCTTTGCTTTTGCGGATGACTTCAGCTTCATCTTCTCTGGCTGAAGGCGTCTGGATTTAGAACTGGAGACAGTTTCAGCCCTTCCTTTTTAATCCAGCTCCTGAATTCTCTATATCTGCAACTATCAGCTGCAAAATCACAAGCCCTCACATTCGAGAAAAACACACAAACTAAAATGGAAACCAGCTATCAGAATTAATGGCACCAGTGTACACCACGACTCCAACTTAAAACTTCTAGATCTAACCATTGACCAACGTCAAGATTGATTTGCACACATAAATTACTTCAAACTTAAACTCATTAACTACTACCACAACTTCACTAAATTAACATCTAAATCATGGGGCACTAAAAATAGAATGATAAAATTCTGATACACGATAACAACAGAAAAAGTCATAACATATGGGTCTGGAATTTGGTGAGGTAACCTTACGAAGGTAGCACAAATAAAATTATTATATGTCCAACGCACGTTCCTGCTGCGGATTTCTAGAGGATATAAAACAAACTCTAGTGATGCAGTAGCTGTCATGACAGGCATACCTCCTATTGCATTTACCATCCCCTATGAATTTCAAAGGAACAACATCTTACACCTACATAACAATTCCGTAACACAAATCCACTTCCCACATTTAACCACTCAATACAAGATTCCGGTGTTGCAAATTCGCCCAGCTGATGAAACTTCCCACTTCTAAGTTAACCCTAACTGCAACTCCTACTCCATTTTCCACTGCCTAACAGTCGTCACCGAAACCCATGTTAGCACAAATTTATGCGCAACGGAAGGCGGAGTGCTGACTCACCAATGGGTCTGCAGATTGGACGACTTCAACTCAATATATCAAGCTGAACTCTTCGCCATCCACAAAGCTCTAGAATGGATTACAGAACAACAAACAACCATTGCAATCCCCATCTATACTGATAGCCTGTCCAGTATGCAGACTATCTGCGCCTTTACAATCTCCAATCCACAAATTCACGAAATTGAATCCGAACTTAGAATCCTGATACATAAAACATCCCTAGGACATGTGACAGCACACAAGGGGATGATCGGCAATGAATCTAAGGACTTTCTAGAAAAGGAAGCAGCGACAAAAACATCCATAAACATCTCGCTTCTTGCGCCCCACTCCTATATCAAAAGCTCCCTTAAAACACCCCTATTGCAGCAGTCGCAAGACTGGGACTACTCAGAGAAAGGTAGATATACCTATGACATAGTGCCGGTGGTATCTTGCACACTTTTTACTTTAACTCTCTGAACCACTGCCTTCCTAACGGGACACGGCCCTTTCGGGTCATGTAAAAACAAGTTTAAAAGGACCGCACCCCCACCTGTGAGTGTGGCGCAGAGGCATCAGCCTGACACTTTTATTTTAATTGTCCCCTTACAGCTCGCTGGCACATCCGTCGCTTGGACATCATTCCTGGTATGGACATCATTCTTTCGTGAAGCATCACCTTCACTTCCCAGTTTCATGTTGGAGATATATTTCCGGCAGGGAACTACCTGTTATGTAAATTAAGATAGTTTAACCTTAGCATGTCTATTTCTACCCCGCCCCCTGTCTCGTTTTCTGGCGAGTTCTGCAATATGTATACCTCTTTTATTTAAGACCAAGGAACCGGAAGGGACATCTGTACTCTACAGATCCGGTTCTCTGTCTAGGCAGTTCCTCTTAGGCATTCAAAATATGTTACATCTTGAAAAAAGAATATCGTTAAGAAACATAGTAAGAACTGTTTCACGTGACAGTGTTTTATTAAATTTTATGTTTATAGTGATTTGAAGCTAAAATTATCACGTTTCAACCCTGATCACAAAAATGCTGTAAATCGAGCTAATTTTGAAAATTAATTTTTACATAATACAATTAATAATAAACGTATTCTTTGTGTTTGGTAAAAGAAGATTGTTATTGGGATTGTACACATTAAAAATACATATTACTTTTTGTTTATAACTTTTATATCAAAACTGGAATTGTTCCTAGGATAGATTATACAAAAACCGCAATAAACTTACATTTTAAATTTGTCACCAAAAAATTTCACATTTTAAATTGTGTCAAGTTTGATAACCCCTGATACAGGCAAATAATACCTGTGATATAAAACCTGTGGTAGCTTCGAGGATAAACTTTCATTAATAATCAATCATGTATCCTGAGATTTTGTACCGCAAAATCGAAAGGGGAGTCTCAATAACTGTTCCAAAATTTTCTTTGAATGAGAAAGTTAAATAAAAACTTCCTACATAGATTTTTTTAGAAAATATATGAAGTATAGAGTCTACAGTCGAATTCATTGACTACGAGCACAAGTAAAACGAGAACATGGTTGAAACTAGTAATTTGGACGCTATTAATGGTTCATCATTTAAACTATATTAATTGTTTCACGCTTTTACGAGCTACAAAAGAAGGATCAAGGTTTCAAGACCTATTTATTTCAATGTGAATATCGGCGAAAATTATTGTAGAATTAGGGAAAAAATCTCTTTATTATGAAACACTATTATCTTTTAGCGATAATGTTTCTGCATTACAACTGTTTGTAAAATTTAAAAAAATATCACTTTTACAAAGCAGAATTTCACACTTCAATTAACCCCTCAACCAAGAACATGCACTGGAATCTCCCGGGTTCTTGAAATTATGGCAGGGAAAAGGGAGAGGTAAGGATGTTTCAAAAACAGTCCAATTTTAGGATTTACAACTCAACCATGACAAATAAAGGAATAAAGAAAACCTTTAATTGCTTATTTCATTAACTTGAACTCTGAACAATATCAACTAGTTTTTTAATATCTCTTATTGCGCTGTTAAAATGAAAAGGATATGAGAAATCAATAGATAATTGCAATGTTAGTCGAGTTTTTTCAGGAAAAGGTGAAATTATCAGTTGCATTACTGTATGTCATTCATGTTCTTTGGAATTACTAGTTCTTTAGAGGTTTTCAATTCAGTACTGTGATTTTGTCGAAAGATAAGACCCGTCTAATGAAAATGACGCTCACAAAGATAAGACTAAATATTTTATGTTAATTTATCATATTCAGTTAATTTTAGCATTAATAATTAGAGTAATAATTAGAGATAATTTGAACAATTAATAGTTTAATAATTTGTATGTTTTTAAGATTTTTATAATCTTTACGGGTATTATCAGTAAAGGTTAATAGGTTTACTTTTGTAATTTCCTTGTTTCTTGTATTAACCGAGTTCGATTGTTTTGTTTGATTTTATATCGTGACGTACCAATGGACTGACTGAATAAATTGTGGATTTTTCTCTTTAATAATTTTATCCATAAGCAATTCAATTCCATAAAATTTTTTTTATAATGTGAATTTTTGTATTTTATTTTATTGCACAAAATCCAAATAAGGGCATTCTGCGTATGATGCTTACAGAATCAATTGTTACTTTTTACATATTAAATGTAAATATTAAATCAAAACATGCCATTTTGGTTTCGGCACATTTCTTTCAGATAATGCGCTGCGCATGAAGATAATACATATTTTTAAATAATGATCTTTATCAACATGTAATAAACAATATAATTAACTCAAACGTAAAAACAATTCTTTATAAATATTTCATAATTTGGTTATTTATACACTGTTAAAAATTTGCAGCCAACTCTCCTGTCATTTGACAGTTTTTAGAGAAAACGGCTACATAACCGTAAATTTATTTTCTGACCATAATATGAGGAATAATATGGTCAGAATAGAGTTAAATTATGGTTATGTAACCGTTTCTATGAAAACGTTCGAATTACTGGACAGCTTACTGCAAATTTATAACATTGTATATTTAAATTTAAAGCTATATCTCAGAAAATATAATAAAAGAACTGACAAAAATTTAGTTAAATAATAAAAATTCTTAAAGTATTTTCACATAAGGATTTTAACTGATTTCTCAACTTATAAATTAATTAATTATAATTCAAAATACATTAATTTATTAAGTCGACAATAATGATGAAATAGTATTAATACAATTATTTAAAAATTTCAAACCATTTATTCTGACCTGATTTCGCTTTTCATAATCTATTTCTTGAGCTATTATCACAAAGCTATTGATACATGATAATCGTCGAATATTCTTTTATAACATGTAATTTCCATCATATGTGACAAAATAAATATCAGTTTCCTGGCTTTGTGTCAGCACAAAATTGAATTTTCACTGTCCTGTCAATCTATTTCCTAATATGCAGGTACATACAATGTGTTTCCGAGACTTTAATTTGATAAAGCTTTTCAGCTTGCGGTTTTCCTATGAATATTTATACCCTTTTTAAACCATGAAAATGTCAGCGTCTGTTGAATCCTATTTATAGTATGCAATTTCGTTAACTGTAGATTTTGAGATGGCATTATATCTCTCCAATATGCTACATTTAACCGACATGTCATTTTTTTATGTAATAAATTATTAGTTTATTGAGATACACTTTCTTTGGCTTCGATGAACATTGGAAGCAGAAAAATAAATACCCACAATAGATTATCGTATATTATATATTATTGATTTGTTTAAAAATGTTTTTTAATTTAATATAGAGAAAAGAAAGCCATCATAGTAAATGCAAACGTACTTCGAATTTCTTTTAATTTTGAGGATCTATAAAAAATAACAATAACTTTTAAACCCACAAATATAATTAACTAGAAATTACATTAATAGATATTTATTAAAATGTTTAATATTATACAACAGACAATAAACAACATTTGCTACGATATTAAATTCTACTATTCTATGAATTAAATTTTATTTAAATAGCTTAACTAATTTTCGATTACATCTTTTGAAATAAAAAGCCTTAAAAAGGCTTTCCTTAAAAATGTATTCATTTTACCATATGTTTTATGCCTCGTAGTTTTATATTCTGCGTATTTTAAAAATAATAACTTTGTACTTGAAAAGTAAAAAAAAAACTTCAGGGAGAATAGAAAATCATTGCTAATGAACACTATTTAGACACATAATAACTGAAAATTGTTATTTCAGATATTTTAAAGAAAATTAATTTTAATTTAATACCGCATCAAATTTTGATGAAATACCTGTGAAAGTATGTTACAGATATTTGCAGTGGCAATGTTATCGTATTTATAGTGTACCCAATTTCTAAATAAATGTATCGCTGTATTAGCAAAGTTTTACCATGATTTTCTCGAAATACTTGCTATATCATCCTTGATTGTTTGAAGCGCAATCTTCTTTTTTTCTTAAATAATACCGCATACTTTTAAGAATAGTTCATCATGAGGAAAGATCAAAGTATGTCCGTGAGGGTGTATATTCCTGTAAGTAGTGACATAGTTAAATGTTGTTGTTGCTTTTTGTTTTGTTTTTTTAACTGGCGGTATTATAATATTTGTAAAATTGGCGGCATTATTGGAAAATCTTGCTCAATCTTACCCAAATATTATAAGATCACACTTCTGTTTTTAATAATTTATTCGTTGAATTCAACAATGTAGATAAGGACATGTTATCTTAATAGATCAACTATGAGTTCGTAAATGGGCACTTCTTTCCTTCTATGGTTCTCTAATTTTTTAATGTAGCGTTACTATCCTGCTAGAAACTGAATTTTTGAGGAAAAACACATATTGTGCAAATGCGGACTTAGAACATGAAAAATAAAATATATGTTTAACAAGTGAAATATCTAAGTGAGTAGTCATTTGTAATATACGCCGCACAGTGGGGCGTTTTGATGATCTAGGTGGACAAAATTCATTTTTCCGATTATCTCGGAATTTAACAAGACCGCGTATACTGGTAGCTGAATGTCTCTCTTGTCGAGATCCGTACGAGTTTTGTCGAAAAAACCCGATGTGTCGATTAACTACGACCGTAAAAAAGGCAGTTGATTTGGGAGACTTTCAACAGTTGCATTATTTTTCTGTAAGTTCGAAAACAAGTCGTGACTTTTCTGTTTTATTTGAAAGCAGGAGTTTACTGGACATATGTCACATGTTTGTCACACGATTTAACCTATTGTTGTTTGAAAATAAGCGCCATCTTGTTTTCAAACTTCATCTTGACTTTTAATACAGTATTAAGCATTATTAAGCAATAAGCATTTTTTAAATCAAAGTGCCATTCCTAAAGTATTGAAAACTTAAGACAGCTCCTGCGAAAGTTTGCGAATCATTAAGTTATATTAACTTCAAGTGTGCGTCAGAGTGTTTAATTCAAATCTTGCAAGTCAATTTTCACCACTTTTAATTATCCGATTGAGCTGAAACTTTGAATACATGTGTAGTTTGAATGAAAATACAATATTATAATTTAAAAAAATAATAATAATATAAGTAATAATATAATAATAATAATAATAAAAATAATAATAATAATAATAATATAAATAATTAAATAAGTCAAATATTTATCACTGTTTGGTTATTTTATTACTGATACATTCGAAAACCCAGCAAAACCTAATTAAACTTCAACGCAATAATTTTGTCCACATAGATCCTCAAAACGCCCCACTGTGCGCCGCCCTCACTTGAGTCGAAAATAACCTATGCTGATTATCACCGAGTAATATTAGTTCTTCTTTACTACGTAAATGCAGTTCATCGGGTTTTATGGAATCCCTATATATACTATTAAAGTATTCCATATTTTATTTTTAGTAAAAAATTAGTAAAAATTTAGTTTTAAAATTAAATTCTCAATTAATGAATGTTGATTTTTACTTAATTTCGTTAAACCATAGAATTAATTCTTATGTGAGACACACTTTTAGAATTTCTAGGTTGGTGTCTTGAATCTCATTTTCCCACAACCTCTAACGTAATGAATTTTAGTAAACTTTTTTTTTTTAGCTTAAACTTATTTTTGCAATTATTTTAAAGTATAATGCTAATTAGAGCTGAGTCCATTACATCTTAAATCAATAAAACGTGCTTTTCAGAATAACGCTCAAAGAGAAGGGACCAAAGCATGGTACCACACAACAGTCAATCTGGAATCAACAACTGTGGTTGAGATACTTGCTAGTATAACTGGCCATACTTATATAAGAATAAACGAAATAATGCTAATTGCAAGTACAGTACGTATTCCAATTTTTGTAAATCTAGCATTTTTAGTCAATGGTTTAGCATTTTTAGTCCATGTTTACCAAATTGTAATATGAAAAACATACACTTTTTACTCGTTATGATATTTATGTTGTTTATGCAGTGATAGAATTCGTCTCTTTATAATTTTTAAATCTAATTATTATTACTTTTTTAATTTGATGGTGTTAAACATAAAATTGTAGAAACCAAAATAATCAGTAATTCCAAATTGTACTGAAACTGTTTCTATATCTCATTGGTTCTTTACATTTGATATTTCTTCATTTTTAATTTTCTAATAAAGTGTGGTAATTTTTCAGAATATATTCAGCGGAAATTATAGAAGTTGTGTAAATAAAGAGAAATGAAGCAAAATAAGGCTCTTTAAAGTAGTTTTGTTCTTTTTCTTTTTGTTGCTCACAATAAAGCGACGCTCTAACATAAAAACCATCTACAGACGAAGGATTACGACTAAAAAATTTCTATAGCTTATTAGATGCGACATCTTACGTTGTTTCTTTCGTAATTGAGCAATAAATTTCCGCTGTTCTTTTCAAGTTTTTCTTCCTGAAAACGAAAAATAGCTAGAGATTGTCCTAGGAGAAATCCTTTGTAATGGTATATATAAGTTACAATTAGCTTAATTCGAAAACAATTTCAATAATTTGAGAATTCTAATGGAAAACAAATCAAAATAATATTTGAGTTTATTTGGTACACTGATAAAAAGCTTTCTTGTAAATATTAAGTTTTTTACTCAAAACAAAAATGTGCAACAGATGTTATAAATTTACCACATACGTATAATATATATATATAATACATTTGTAATTAACGAATATAAGTCAGTGCTGAAGGATATTTATTACTATTTTCATATACATTTTCACTGGTTATTTACTATTAGTAATCATAAAAATAAACTGAATGATTAATTTAGTATAAAATTGTCTTTAAAATTAGAATTAAAAATATATTTATTGTTTGAAAAAAATATAGATAGCTATATCATTTTAACATTAACATATTGACAAGATACAGATGGTAACAATTAAATTTACAATTTTCTCTATAATAGATAATAGATGACTGCATTATTGAAATTACAGTTATTTTTTACAAGCTATTTGATTACTTTATAGAAGACAGCACTGAACTTATAATACAGTCCTCATTTGCAGCAGATTTTGAATGGTATCGTAATATGGTATAAATAATGCACAAAATATAAGTCATTTAGCCACATTTGTTGTTGTGCAATAGAACATGAGACACTCTTTTTCTCAAACCCATTTGTAACAGAAAAAAACTGAATATTTGTATGTGAATGAATATTTGTAAGTGTTATGTCTGAAAATAGAGTTGCACAATACCGAAGGTAAAAAAGATTTCACGTAATCATTTGTCAGCTTAAAGTATTTAGGTAACTAATCATTCTTCTTTAAAAAGTAGAAACGTGTTTATATGATTTTATTAATGTTTCCTGTAATCTTTCGTATAAGTCATGTGTCTTTACTTTATTTTTATTTATTTAATTTCAATAATCAAAAAGCATATTGTCCCATAAGTAGGCATCCAGCGAGTAATAGAGTTGCACAATACCGAAGGTAAAGAAAATTTCACGTAATCATTTGTCAGCTTAAGGTATTTAGGTAACTAATCATTCTTCTTAAAAAAGTAGATACGTATTTATATGATTTTATTAATGTTGCTTGTAATCTTTCGTATAAGTTATGTTTCTTTACTTTATTTTTATTTATTTAATTTCAATAATCAAGAAGCATATTGTCCCATAAGTAGGTATACAGCGAGTAGTACAGTTGCACAATACCGAAGGTAAAGAAAATTTCACGTAATCATTTGTCAGCTTAAGGGATTTAGGTAACTAATCATTCTTCTTTAAAAAGTAGATACGTGTTTTATATGATTTTATTAATGTTGCCTGTAATCTTTCGTATAAGTTATGTTTCTTTACTTTATTTTTATTTATTTAATTTCAATAATCAAGAAGAATATTGTCCCATAAATAGGTATACAGCGAGTAATAGAGTTCCACAATACCGAAGGTAAAGAAAATTTCACGTAATCATTTGTCAGCTTAAGGTATTTAGGTAACTAATCATTCTTCTTAAAAAAGTAGATACGTATTTATAGGATTTTATTAATGTTCCCTATAATCTTTCGTATAAGTTATGTTTCTTTACTTGATTCTTATTTATTTAATTTAAATAATCAAGAAGCATATTGTCCGATAAGTAGGTATCCAGCGAGTAATAGAGTTGCACAATACCGAAGGTAAAGAAAATTTCACGTAATCATTTGTCAGCTTAAGGTATTTAGGTAACTAATCATTCTTCTTTAAAAAGTAGATACGTGTTTTATATGATTTTATTAATGTTGCCTGTAATCTTTCGTATAAGTTATGTTTCTTTACTTTATTTTTATTTATTTAATTTCAATAATCAATTAGCATATTGTCCCATAAGTAGGTATCAAGCGTATTTTTGTGTATAAGTGAGAAGATAATATTTTACAGAAAATGGTGTTCAATATATGTGAATATCATAAACTATCTTTCTTATTTAAAAATTTAAAATTTCAACTAAATAACTATAAAAGTAATATTAAAATAAATAACTCTTTAACCAAACTTTGCTGTTGAAGACGTGTAATTAAAATGCATATTGTCTTCTCTACAGGATATATTTTTTTTAATCTAAACTTTGCAGAAAAAGAGAAGAAAAATCTTTTCATTCAACTCCGTACCTCTGCAGCAAAATTTAAAATGTTAAAACTTTTAATCTAAAACAAAAAGAAACACGATAATTAAATCGAAACTTACTAATTTTCAAATTTGGTGGGCATCTTGCGCAACGATAGAGAGATTTCTAGACTTAAAATTAATTATATAACGAATTTTATATTTTAAGTTTAATTTATAATTTCAGTCTAATGTTCTTTTATAAAAATAGAAACTCTTTTATGTAAAAGTGTAAGAAAACCCATTATAGTCTATGTTGTTTAAAATAACATAAAGTTTAGTTTCAAATGTAACCCTCTAATAAATGTTTCCCCTTAAGTATTAATACTCAAATATCCGAAACTAAGTATTACATTCCTCTATTACAATCGGTTTTAGAAACGATAATGTCTTTTTAGAAATAGGAATTAAAGTATTATGCCCTTAAATAAATTTCTCCTTTAAAGTAATGTTACAACATACTTGAAGTAAGATTATACTTAAACATTCGATATAAACATCTATAAAATACAAGGTAGGATGAAAGATTACCGATTAAAAGTTTCTCGATGTTTTAGAAATAGTTGTTGAGACTTTTACGTTGAAAAGCATAGTTTGATAAATACTAAAAACATGGTGGTTATTTGGTCTTAATTCTTGAATGATAAACATAAAATGGTGTGTTTTTATGATGTTGTGGACTATCATATTGTTTTAATAAAATTATCCACAACTATCCATTTAATTAAATAAAGCAAAATATTATTTTTTATTATTATTAAATAAGAAGAATTATTAAGGTGCATTCAAATAAAATTGCTAAAGTTTTTTTTTTTTTTTTTTTTTTTTTTTTTTACATTTAATTTACTAATAACGTTGATTCGTTTTAGAAATATATACAAATGAACATGTTGTAACAAATAAAACTGCTTTTGGTAACTCATATGTACATTTCATGTGAATTTATTTTGTCTCGAAGAAAATTTTTTTTTCTAATACTTTGACTAATACAAAACGCCTAGACGAGTAGTACAAAGCGCTTTATGTGGGATAAAATTTTAGAAGTCTTTAACGAAATCAAGATTTAAAAATAACTTTATCACAAAAATTAAAAATATATATAATATCGACAATCTAAACGTTATTTAAATATTAAAATATCTTTATAATCATTAATTTCTTTCTTTGTAACAACAAAGAAATACGGTTTTTTAAAAAAGATTATTATACTTTAAATACGTATACACGAAACAAATTGTATATTTTTCTTTTATCTTCTTTTACATTATTTTAGTATATTGAAGTATATAATGTCTCTTTAGTAATTAGGAAGCACATGTCACTTTTGTTTTTTTTTCTTTATCAGTACGAAGAATAGTATAACAGTTTTTTTTAATGTAATATAGATGATAAATCTCCCACTTTCCTCCCAGTTCCAAATACATCCCCCGCTGTGCTCTCCTTTTTTAGTCTGTAACTCTAGATAATTCGCCTCATTCATGTTCAGGCCCATTTATTGACTTTCTGTGTACAATAAAAAGTGTTATTATGACCAGATGTTTTTATAACTTTATAAACTACTTTGTGCCTGTTTGACTGGTGAAAATACTACGTAGCAAAAGTTTCGTGTTCACCATAACTTGTAAAAGCTGATTACTATTTTCATTTTACGATTTATCATCAATATATGAAAATTAATAAGTAAATAATGGTATTCTGTACACAAATTATCAAATAACTTGAGAACCAAGTGTACCCTAGACTGTGCGGTACTATATCAACAGCAAAAAACTCCACAGCATTGCAAATTTTGTTTCATATTTAGAGGATAAAAATATTAAAGCATTTGAAAAAATAATTAAAATTGCTATGGTATATTCGATGTGCAAAATGCGAGGTTAAAGTACTAGACTTACTTTAAAAAACTGCTGCTGTAAAATAGTATACACTTTTAATGATTTACACATTTTTAAATAATTGCACAAATTTCCAAGGTGTAGATTGCAAATATTATCTTTTCTAATTTAATCCCTCGTAACAATTATTTGAGCTTATTCTTATATAAAATAAAAATGCATATATATATATATATCATCATCATCATCATATATATATATATATATATATATATATATATATATATATATATATATATATGTATGTATGTATGTATATATATATATGTATATGTATATATATATATATATATGTATATATATTTAATTTATATACATTCAAATATTATATATTTATATGCCATTAATTCACATAACTTTTATTATACCACATTAAGACTGCAGGGCAATTTAAATACTGATATCATTTATTTTTCGGATTTAATAAATACATCTAAAACAATTTTTAATATATATATATATATAAATTAAAAGATAAAACATTTAATTCATTCGCCTCAAAATTTCAATTACAAATCTAATATTATAAAGCTTTTGAACCTAATTACTATCCTCGGAATAGAACATGTAATTCCTCGTTCACTGTTTATTTAACATAGGTTAAATAATTAATTTTGTAATTCTATACATAAGTAGAATACACATGATTTGTCCTCTAAATCAGTTTGCATCAGGTATTTGAATTGCAATATAAAACGGCGTATTTAGTTATAAAATAATTCACTCATTCAGTTATGAATATATTCTAATATCGTAAATATATTTATTTTTATTTATTTATTAGCACAATAGAAAGCAGCAATTGCACTGGTACATTACTATAATATTGACACATATCGGGGCATAGCAAAATAAAATTTAAAATTTGAAAGAAATCGTTTTTTGTTTTGTTTTTTTAGTTAAAATATTTTTGTTAAATATATTATTTCACCTGTTGCAAACAAACAATGATAACAAATTTACTTTTTTTTAGTGAAAATCTCTCAATTAACTTCACAGTCGTAGTAAAATTTCTGTTTAGTGTGATAACTGAATTTACTCAAATGTATAAATTTAATAAAAAAATATGTTCAAAATTCATTAATATAATTTTGAATTTCACTTCTGAGAAATTGTTGTGATGGCTACGTAAGATAAAATTTGCCTTCCTTCATAAATTTTGTATAGTGATACTTGGTTAAAAAAAAAAGGTTAGCAAACTACTGTCATGTTGATGCTGATATTTTGGAAGCAAATTATTATTTTTTTATCTGAATTTATGAGATGACAATTATACAGAAAGCTCAAAAATATTTATTTTTGAGATTATTTTTGTACAGTTTTTCAATTTCCCAAAATATAACTAAGTTTGTGATAGAATATCTTCCCATGTTTTGCATTTTTTTAAACAAACTTTTTGTAAAGAATTCTGTCCAGAATACTGCAGACTACAATTCAATGAAAATTTCATAAAACGATTTTTTAATCAGAATGTGTTATGTATGATTTTTTTTATATACCTGTCTCAACTGACAAAACGAATATTCTTAAAAAATACACAAAGTTTAAAAGGTTTAGAGATTTTTTTTTACTTTTAAAATATGCCAAAATAAATCATTGAATGTATTAAAAAAACTACTCCAACTTTGTGTAAAAAACAATTATTAATAACGCTGTTTGTCTTGTGTAACAACAGCTGTCTGAGAAGGGAATTTTCTTTAAGCGACTGTACAAGCGTTTTTGGGTTGTAAAACATATTATTTTTAATCCACACCATATTATTTTATTTTTTTAAATGTAACTCATCATAGATTAACATGTGCATAATGCCACATGAATAACTTTTAATCTGATGTTACGATTGTTTCTTTTTAAGAAAGTGTTCTCTAATTATTAGGTTCCAAAAATTGTATTATTTTCTGCGTTTTCATTTTTCTTTTTTTTTTTTACTTTTTAAACTGTAACTTACAAATTTGTTAGTCACTCGATTATTGTAATATTTTTTTAATACATTATGTTTTTTAAAGAATAGTCATATCGTATAAGTTACTCAGAATCGACTACTTCTTTTCTTGTTTCTATCACATTTTTTGTCTTAACAGGTAACACAGATTTTTATTCTTGTGGTAGCGTTTAAATGAAACTCCCTCTTTACTGACTACTTTCAAAGATTCTAATAGTTTATCTTCAAAAAAATTATTTTGTAATATTTTTTTTTTCGTTTTGTTTTCTCTAGTCTAATTTTATATTCATATTTTAAACAGAAATGCACCATCTCTTATCGAATATGTTAGAATAGGTGAGTTTAACTCAACTCCCGAGGGCCACGGGTGGCCTGTCCAGTGTATTTTAGTGGCCCGCCATATCATTTCAAATATTGGAAAATAAGTTTTCCATAAAATTGAAAATATATAAATGTGATTTTTCACTTATATGCGATGCACCATCAATATATTTTATTATCATTATCATTTAGTACCTATACGTACAAATTTTAGATAATGAAAGCGGATAAACATATTTAAAATTCGCTTTAGCTTTCTTAATAAAAGCTTTTGACTTTTTCTTTTTTTTATGTTTACATAAAAAATTGCGAAACGAGTGAAACCTTTCACTGATGAAAAGTTTAATAAAAAATGTCTTCAATCTGCAATTCATGTGGTTTGTCCATCCAAATCCCAAAATAGTAAGGATAACATGTGACAATAGTAAGACGTGTAGAAGATCTGGTATCAGATATTTACATTACGTTAAAATTTAAATGTAATAACTTTGTATTTTATTCTGTAAACGAATCAACAGATGCTACAGATACTGCTCAAGTGGCTATTTTAATCCGTAGTGTTGACAGAATCTTCAAGATCGTAGAAGATATATCCGGTACTGTTGCAATCAAATATACAAATCGGATGTTCTGATTTGTACACTTGTTTGAAAGATACTCTGACTAAATGTGAGTTAGATTTTAGCATTATGTCTGCCATAACTACTGATGGTGCTTTTTCTATGTTAGTACCAAAAACAGGATTAACAGCATTAGTGAAAATGATTCGAATTATAGCGATAATATTAAGATAATGTCTTTTCCCTGTACCATTTATTAAAAAAAAAAAAAAAGTACTCCGAGAATGCTGACAGAAGTGAAAACATGAATTTCAATATATATATATATAATAAAATACTACTGTTTAATTTACAAAAAAATAATATATAAATATATATTAAATATAATATATAAATACCGTTCATGAAAAACTATAGCCCACAGGCAAGCATGCGGCGCGCAAAACGCCCGCCCCGCCCTACCTCATACCGAACTATACACAATACATGTACATACTTATATACAGAGGTGTTGGTTACAGTGACAGTGTCAGGAGTTTAATGGTTTTTTCCCATCTCAAAAAATGTCCAACGCGCCTAAAGAAATTTTACCTTCAAATATACAGAGGTGTCGGTTACAGTAACAGTGTCGCGAGTTCAATGTTTTTTTCCCATCTCAAAAAATAGTGCAATAAATCCAAGCCATACCGCAATAAATCTAAGCTCAAATCGTTATTAACATTTCTTGTGCTAGATTGTAAAGTTGTTAAAGTCTCCGGTATCAATTTCTTTTTTTATATTAAATATAATTCCCTTAATGTCATTTTCCCTTCGAATACTATCACAATTAAATATTGATTTTTCTATTTCTTTACAAATATTTAGATTTTTCGAAGTATTCAAATTGATATTATGCCTAATATCACTATGATAAGCTCTTCCCTTATATCATGTTTTATTTTGTCATAAATAGAGTTTGTCATCATCTTTATTTATCCAGATTCCTACTTCTAAAATTCTGTAGGAGATTCTTCTTGCAATATATATATATATATATATATATATATATATATATATATATATATATATATATATATATATATACATATATATATATACATATATATATATATATATATATACATGTATATATATATATACATATATATATATATATATATATATATATATATATATATATATATATATATATATATATATATATATATATATATATATATATATATATATATATATATATACTAAAATACAATTATAAATTTACACTAACCACACTATCTAGCCAAAAACAAATAACATTATATCAACTGAACACTAAAATATAACCAATTAAAACTATAATACAATTATATCAACTGAACACTAAAATATAACCAATTAAAACTATAATACAATTATAACCAAACACAAAATACTAACGAAAAACCAATACCAGGAAAATTAAACCTGAAGGCAGGAGGGCATGGCTAACGACATGCACTGCAGGGTTAAAACTGGTTTCCACGCAAGCAACGTCCCCCTTCTCCTGCCGAGTCCAAATTAATTCAAACTATCAACCAAAACACTAAGCTACACACAGCAGTAACCAACCCTATCTGAACTCATCGAACAACTGATCTAGACCACACTTAGCATTCAAAAATGAATTCAGTTCACTTCTATATTTACTTCTACCTATAAAATTAATCATATTTCTCCGTACAAAATTCACAGGGTAACCATGCATCAATGCCATGTTAATCTACTCCATGAATTCGTCAACTGCATCGCCAAATCTTGAACATAATCTCTCAATACGAACTAAACCGTTTGTAAACACATTTCTAAATGCTGAAATATGCACGTTCGATTCAAAATTTAAGATCTTTAAAGTTTTAAAATCGAAATCATTTCTCTTGTAATAAACCATTGTTATCAAATTGTTATTCTCCAACTCTAAATTCACATCCAGATAATTTTTGCTTTTAATATTCTGGGAGGAGAGTTCTAGTTTTAAAGTATTTGGATAATATTTAAAATCTAGGTTTACATTTTTCCTTATATAATCCAACTATTAAAACATCATCAATATACCTATAACTCAATATTTCTCTATTTAAAATATTGTTATTCTCATATATATGTAAGTACATGTCAGCTCAAATTGAACTGCAACTCCTCCCCCATTGGGATTCCACGAATCGGTTTAAATACTCTACTCCCCTCATACCTGTAATTCTCTTGCACTACCAACTGAAACATGTTAATAAACCAATCTTTATCGCTATCTATATTGCTGTTTTTGTTATAAAAATCTATAACCCTGTCCTTTAAATCCAGTAAGTTAATGGTACTGTATAGGTCTGCAAAATCATATGCAAACAAACTCTTTAGGTTTTGATGTTTTTTCAATTTATCTAATAAAATGTAACTGTTCTTTATAATAAATGTGGACTCCGTACTCACCACTCTATCAAACACACTACTCAATACTCCCAACAAATTCTTATTAGCAGACTCTAGGTATGCACCATACCCACAAGTTACAATTTTAAATTTTTTTGTGAAACTTTGGCACTATAACAAGATAGGGGAAACGTTGACTTTTCTGCTTCAACTTAACTTTTCAATATAGTGTCTTAACCCTGTTTTCCATCACTGAAACTTTCAATTTCAATAGCTCATAGTTATCGCTGTTATAACTTTCATTTAATATTTCACCATAATTTTTTTTACAGATTAATGCATAACTTGTGTTAGCTTTATCGACATATGTAATTATAAATTTACTCTGAAGCTCTTTAATAGATTTAGTTAACCTAGTATAATTCTCTTGAGACACCGTCACAATCTCTAACATATATATATATAATTATAATATCTATGAATTTATATATATATATATATATATATATATATATATATATATTATATATATATACATATTATATATTACATATATATATATATATATATATATAATTATATAATATAATATAATATAATATAATACTACTGTTTAATTTACATAAAAATAATATATAAATGTATATTAAATATAATATATAAATAATTTTCATAAAAAACAATAGCGCACAGGCAAGCATGGGGTGCGCAACGCGCCCGCCCCGTCCTACCTGATACCAAACTATACACAATACATGTACATACTTATATGCAGAGGTGTCGGTTACAGTAACAGTGTCGCGAGTTCAATGGTTTTTTCCCATCTCAAAAAATGCCCAATGCGCCTAAAGAAGTTTTCAGTTCAAATATACAGAGGTGTCGGTAACAGTGTCGGTTACAGTAACAGTGTGACGAGTTCAATGGTTCTTTCCCATCTCAAGAAATGCCCAACGCGCCTAAAGAAATTTTCACTTTAAGTATACAGAGGTGTCGGTAACAGTGTCGGTTACAGTAACAGTGTCGCGAGTTCAATGATTTTTTCCCTTCTCAAAAAATGCCCAACGCGCCTAAAGAAGTTTTCACTTCAAAATAATAATAATAATAATAATGCTTCAACGGCTTTTTTTCCGGAAGAATGATGTACAGAAATTCTGGAATCTAAAGGCAAATCCATATTCATGTTCTAAGACGAGAAGTGGTTAAGTGATTTTACATTTTTAGTCGACAATATTGGTTTGAACTACAGTTGAATAGGAAAATATCAACATGTTCCTAATCTTTATGACCGTGTAAATTTGTTTGACACAAAATTAATGGATCATCAGATGAAAAATGAAAACTCCATTCGCTTACTTACATTAATAGAAAAATAGAATAAAATTACAGAATGCGATCTGTATGATTATGTGCTATGTATTTCAAATCTCAGGGTGTTATTCAAAAGTGGATTTTCTGTCTTTCGCCAGAATGCAATTTTCATGATAAAGTTCTCTTCTCCATTCTTAGTTGTTATTGAAAGTATTTCACCTTATTTACAGTTGAAATTTGTAAATTTACAGGGAGATTCTTTTCTGTAAAGGAAATTTTTTTAAAACTTCTACATTAATGGATTTTTATTCCAAATATGTGTGAAAGGATAAATACACAGAGATGCATAAACATGCATTGTATTTTATCTTTGGAAGCATTTATAGCGAGCAGCTGTTGAGTAAGATAAGAAAATAAAGTCAAAATAAAGAAAACGCCTAACAGATACTTATTTGAAAATACATTGTGGATCGCCACTACTGAAATGTATCTATTTATAGAAAATTTTGTCAATCAAAAACAGTATCAAATTACTCATTATTATTTAAAATTCAATATTTTTACCAGTAGTGTGAATATTATATTTTCAGTTGTTTTTAAAAGGTAATTTTGCTTTAAATATAATGCTGTAATCATTTTATTTATAATATATAAAGGAAAATAGTACATTGGTTCAACTCTCTTTTAACTCCTTATGAGTTGTTAAAGAAAAATAATACATATTGTGCAATTTAAAAATAGAAACCGTCATTAAAAATTATTTAAGGTCCTGGGCTAATTGTTGTAGTTCAAGTTTTGTTATTTTTCGATGTCAAGCATGTTTCTGTGGCTGCAATTATTTTTTACCATTGATATCACATGAAGTGAATTTATTCTATCCTAATTTATAACCCTCCTCGGAAAGTTTTCTGTTGTCTTTTTGAAATGCACTTAAATAGGAATATTCATTATATTTGATGTCGAGAGTATTTTTTTCTCTCAAACATTATGGGATATGTTGAAAAGATAAATTTTACAATTGAATCCATTTGGACACTACACTGTTAACTAGTATTTTAAAAACACAAATGAGTGTGTCTTTGAAGTTAAAGTTAAAGTAAATCGAGCAGTTGTGTCTTTAAAGTGTCTTATGAGTTTCTTTGAGTGTGTCTTAGTGTCTTTTATGAGTTTAAAACAATTTTTACACTGATTTTAGCAACTAATAAGCACAATTTGTGCAATTTGTGTTTTTAAAATAAAAGATAAATTTTATTTAATCTAAAAGTTAGTTTCTAAACTGTCAAATGTATCCGATTACAGTAGTTTAATATTAATTGAATGAAATCAATTTTATCTCAATCTTACATTGATAAAATCTTAAAAGATACGTTCATTTAATTTAAACTGCGTGGAAAATGTCAGGACAGGAGTCGAAGTATGTGTAGTGAATTATGTTTGACAGAGATCTCAAGCAGAGCTAAGTTAACGTATGCGCGTCATGCCAAAGGTTCAAGGTCTGAATTATTTTTACTAAGTTACAATTAAATGAACTAGTAACTGAATGTTTAGTAAAAGAATAATTTTCCTTTTTTTAATGGAAATGCAGTCGTTCCATTCATCGGGGTAGTGAATTTGTTTCTCTCGTGCTGTAGAAGACCGGACCTTTGTGAGTCGGACAATACTGTTTTTTGTTAATAGCTCTTGAAGTTTCATAAGAGGCTGCTACCTGCCTGATTATATTAATATTCTTACTATCATTATTATTATTATGAACATATTATTATTATCATTACTAGTTCTACTCAATGAGGTAATTGTACAAAATTGCTGATGGTAAAATTTAATATTACTTGCTAATATAAATAAATAAAATACTTTTTTTAATCAAGAAAACTATAGATTATTTTTATTCCGCAGTATCTATATACAACTCTTCCATAGTCTTTGTGTGTATGCATTTCTTGGTTACAGGAATTAGAAGACGGAGGAAGATTAACACGGAATTACAAGACGTTGCTGATGAGGGTCACAAACAAGAAAGATTGAAGGCTACTATGTTAGATTAAACTTGCACTTTAATGCAATCATAAAATGTTATCTAAACGCTTCAGTTCAAATAACTCTTTAATAGAAATGCTTGTTTTGAAATGATTATGTTCTGCTTTAAATATTGCTTAGTTATCTAATGCTTTGTACATGTTGATTAAATGAATTATCATACATAATCTATTATAACCTCAGTGTGCTACTTAATTTTTACAACATCAAAATTGAGGCTTCAAACAGTTATGCAAAAATAACTTTTGTTTGAAAATTTTCAAATGTTTTCGGAAATTAGAAGAATACATCTACATCTAAAAAATTGAACTAGATATGTTTTCTTGAAGTTCTTAAGTCATTTTTGTTATTTTATTTCATGTATGTGGCGTGAATCGAGCAGTAACTAATTTGTTTTTTTTTTTATGTAATTTTTATCCAGAAATGTTTCTTTCTATGTTGGACACTCGTTCAATCCCTATAGGTTGTGTTCGATTACCATTTGAGAATATATTAAAGAAGTGTTTCATAGCATATTGATTGGAATGTGCACTCCGCATTTTCGGTAACCTCTAACCTGACCTTTGAAATTCCCATCTTTATCGTGCGTGGTATATGTGGTGTTAGGACAAACTTGAAGCTACTGACAATCATTACCTCTGAACAAAGAAAGTGAATGATGTCTTTTAAAAGGCACTTAACAATGATCACCATGCATTACTGCTTGCGGTTCCACACGATATCTGAACGTGAGCAGCCCTCTGTTATTAAAACATTGGTGTAAATAGAGACACTATTGAGCTAATTGTTGTTTTTATTAATATTCTTGTTGTTATACGTTGTAATAAATTTCAATATAAGTTGTAAGTAAATGTTTTTTAAGCTAATATGACCTATTTCTTATCATAACTCTATTCCCTTTTGGTCTAAAACATTCCATCGTTGTAAGATACATAGGAGCTAATGATATTTTCGTTTTACCCTGTAGACATAGAAACCTTACATCTTAAAACGTTAAAACGTAACTGTAAAGCGAAAACTTTCATTCATGCGAAAATGCTTGTAATTTTACTTGTTAGTAAATTAAAAAACTAACTTTATACGATTTTTCTAGTATGTTATATAATTGATTGTGTATACTTAAATTTTCTCCTATAGCTATATTTTCGCAACAAAAACTTATTCATTAAAATAATTTTACAAATTTATCTATTAATAATCATCTGATATTTTGATATTCAACATTAAAACACCACTGTCACACTTTTTAAACAGATTTATTTCATAGTTAATTATTCATTTTAAACTTATCGTCATTTTATTTAAAAGTAGATTGTTCATGCATTTATATCTTGAGATATTTATATTCTGAGAAAGAATTTAATCATTTAAAAATAATTAATTTTTCTCACGCTTCTTTAATTTTATAAATCTTTGAATCATATTTGGGTAACTGCTTCCGGCATACTATGTAACTGCTTATGCAATTGAATGCCAGACAAATTGTAGTTATTAAAAGTTTATGCATTGTTGAATTTATTAATATGATTTTAATCAATGTTAACAAACAAAATATTTTAAGTTAACAATACATTTAAAAGTTGAGAAATACCAATAACATTCAGAATATCATGTTCTACTTATAGTCCTTAGAGATATATCACCTCGATCAGCTAGATAGGTTTATATCACCACTTATTGATTTGACAAATGATCTTTCTGTTTTAAATTTGCTGATAATTTAACTTAAGTCTTACTTCTTTGGCATTATTTTAACTAGTTTATGCTACATAAACATTTCCTTTAAAGCCAAATTTTTTAACGTTATTTAAAAATATTAATTGTGTAGTTATAATCCAGGTGAATTTAATATTCTGCTAATTATAAAATTTATGATCTCAAATCCGAAATAATCGAGGAAATAAAATGTTCAACGAAGAAAATGTTAGACGACTTTATAGTTAACTTAAAATTATATTACAACTATTTAAATAAGAAGATAAATCTTATATTGGCTAGTCTATCTCTCTGAAAAACAATTATTAATTTAAGCTAAAGTTATCAAAATAGTATAATTAAAAAATATTAAAGGGTTCTCGGAACAAAAAGAGCAGATGAAGTGTTTCTAAGTGAAATATAACAATTCCATCCCATTATTTTTTTCTGAAGTTTGGTAGAATGGAACTGCCTCATTTAGACGAGAAACCTTAAATCAGTATAAAACTGCACACCTTTTTAACACTTTCCAACCTAGTTGAAAAGTGTTTATGACTTCGGTTTGTCTGGCCGTATGGCCGTCTGCCGTCTGGCCGTCTGTCCGTACTCTACCACCTGTAAATATGCTCGGATTGCTCTGCAATTTTTATATGTTATAGTCGTTATCTATAGCATGTTCCCTATTTCAACGGAAGTGTGTAGCACTTATAGTTTTTTTACAGGGACACTCAAAAGAATTCCGTTACATTGCGGTCTATGGGGAAAAATCATTGACGGTTTATTTAAATAATGTTTCACTATTTTAAACGCATTGAAATTTATATATATCACTAAGATGCATTAGAAGAAGCTTAATATGGAATAGGGTGTGCATAGCACTTATAGTTACTTTACAAGGACAGTCAAAAGAATTCTGTTACATTACGTCTATGGAGAAAAATTGTCTGCGGTTTATTTAAATAATGTTTCCCTATTTTAAACGCATTGAAATTTATATATATCACTAAGGTGTATTTCAAGAGGCTTACTACAGAATAGTGTGTGTACAGCAGTCATCGTTCATTTACAGGGACACACAAAAGAATTCTCTACTGTAAGTTAACAATAATTCCTGGAAGTGCGTTTTAAGTTACTGATCGCGATTTTAATTTTAACTCGCTTTTTGTCTATTATGTGGTGTGTATAAATTCTGTAGATCCTATACAGGGAAGCACAAAAGTTCGCGAACACATTTCCGTATTATTTAACTCCAGACGGAGAATTTTAAAATTTTGCTACGCGTTTCCTAACTGAACTAAAATTTAACATCTTATGTAGTATATATACAAATCTATAGATCCTATACAGGGCTGAATAAAAGTATTCGGATTACTTAGATGTTATCTTTTAGCTTATTAAACGGTATGATTTGTAAAATTATTTTGGAAGCGTTGGAAAGTGTTACATAATCTATGCTTGACGCATGATTTTTCGTTCTTGTTTCATAGTTACATCAGCTAAAAAAGAAATTATAAAGCTACTTGGGCAAATAAATGTCGTTTCCATTTTTATTATTACTGTTTTTGTAAAAACTGCGGTTTTAATAAAACTAAATAACAATTGATTAAGCGAGAATTTTTAGACATAATTCATTTATATACGGCTATAACTGTGCTGATAAAATGAGGTCAAAGAGACATTTAAAAGAAAAAGGAACAATTTAATTTTTACTCTTTACAAATTAAAAAAATATTTTAGTTCTAATAACGTAATTCGTGCAAATTAGAACCCAAGAACTTCGTCTGTATCTTACTATACATGTGTTTGCAATATTTTATTGCTTCCAATTTCAAGCGACATTATTTTAGTTAACACAAAAGATACATAAAGAAAATAATTTTAAATTTTTACTTCCAAGAAATGGATTTTTAATTAATAATATTTACTAACATGTTACTATACATGGTAATAAATTTCTTAAAAAGCATGAACCTATCCATAAAACTTTTTTAAAAGTTTAATAAGTGAATCTGCAATTTAAAAAGAAGAAGGAGAATGAAAACACAGCTTCAAACAAAATGTAAACAAGAAAGAAAGATGTTAAGCATAGATTATCAAACATTTTCCAACACCTTCAGAATAGTTGAACAAAATTTAGCCGTTTAATAAGGTGATAGATTATATCTAAGTAAGTAAACAATTTGTAAAACGCATAACACATTTGAAAACCCACTTTAAGCAACTACCATCAATACACTCTAAAAACGACATTTTCAAAACTGAGCAAAAAAAAACTCATAATGGGAGTACGTAGCATAGTCAAAATGGCTCCGAATCAAAATTACTCAAGTTTGAAACATGTATCTTCTCATTTCTGAAAACATGCACACACTCAAGAATAAAACATAATGTGTTCATATTTGAGTATATCCAGGTTTCAAAAATGAGTATGAACTGACTTATATATGCACATTTTTGAGTATTTCCATATTTCAAAAATGTTTTTGAACTGATTCTAATCATTTTTTAGCATGTCCATGTTTCAGAAATGAGTATGAACTACCTCTATGTACTCAGTTTTGAGTATGCCCATGTTTCAATATTCTGAGTATTTCTGGTATTTCATAATTGAGGGTCATCATATTTGAAATCAGGGTCGTCAGGGTCGTTTCAATCAGGGTCAAGATATTTGAAACAAAAAGTTTCATAACAAAATGAAAACATCAATTTATTCAGATTTGAAAATGTCATTTTTCTCAGTGTACTCGAAAAATATCCGAATTCCTTCATGCAGCTCTTCTTCGTGCAGCTGTTCACGATCTGTAGATTTGTATATATACTACATAGTGTGCTGAATGTTAGTTCAGTTAGGAAACGCATAACACAGTTGAAAATTCCACTTCAGCATTTTTCGTCAATAAAAATAAATGTACTCGAATTCTGTTTAGAAGTCCTGTATATGACCTATAGAATTTATGCAACAAATTATTTAAATTTAAAAACGCATACTACAAGCGAAAATGCATTTGTAGCAATTATCGCTTATACACAGTTCTATAACCAAATTATTTTCTGTGTCCCAATAAATTAACGATAAATGTTATGTAAGCGAAATTTATAGTAAGCATATTGTAGTGCACTTCAGTGCTGTATATTAGTTTAAACATATTTGAATGCATTGCAAACAATTTCTCCCATAGACCATAATGTAATGGAATTTTTTGAGTATCCCTGTAAACGAGCTATAAATACTACTGACTTCATTTTCATTATTGAACATGCCACAGGGATCCTTAATACCCTATATTAATTACATGGAAATTAGAGTATATTTACGCGAGATAGATCACGGGCAGACGGGCAGATAGACCGCCAGGCAAACCGAAGTCATAAACGCGTTTTCACTATATTGGAAAGTGTTAACAACCCTGTTGAATTCTTCGAATATTCAAACCGCATATTAATATATTCTAAGAAGTGAAATCATTGTTTAAAAACAAAGATATGATTTTATCAAATATATTTTTTTTAATTATAATTTTCAATACATTGTTCATCCTAGAAAATATGTAGTTTAATCTTAAATAATATGAATGTTTTACCTAAAAGAGTTATGAACACCAGTGATTTCGAAGATAACATAATCATAAAGGATGTTCATCTTTAAACATGTATTTGTAGCCCAAAGAAAAGGAACGTATTCCGTTCCAACTTATAGTTTATATATAAAATTTATCGAGTTTTTTTTTCCAGACAAATTTCCCTTTCTTTTGTGATTTTACACTTATTGCTATTTTTTTCGGAACCGGTACTGTCTTACAAAAAAATTCATAATAAAATATACTTAATTCTAATTAAATTTTCAGCAGGACTGAAACTACGCCATAAATCTTTAAATGGTACTAGAAAGGATGTGAATTTCTTTTTCACTTTGCTAAACAGCGTACAACCAACATGGTAAAAAATGTTTCACCCTGTAGGTTGTACGCTCTTTAGCAAAGTGAACTAGTCGGATGTGTCAATCCCAAAACTTTCTTCTATGTCACACAGGTTTCGCATACACTAAAAAGAATCAGCACCAATTTATATCAAGGTCTAACTGAAACTCAAGTTTTATTAAATTCCGTGCAATATTTCTTGAGATATGACTATCGATAAAATCGTGTAAATCCTACAAAATGCTGCATAGCAATGGCACGTGCCAGGCGATTTTTACCAAAAACTAATCAGCACCCATTTATATCAGAGACTAACTGAATATAAAGTTTTATTAAATTCCGAGCATTATTTCTTGAGATAGAGCTATTGCGGAAATCGCGAAAAATGCTGCATAGCAGAGCCACCTGCCGGGCGATTTTTACCAAAAACTACTCAGCACCAACTTATATCAGAGACTAACTGAATCTAAAGTATTATTAAATTCCGAGCATCAGTTCTTGAGATAAAGCGCCACAAAATTTGTGTCACATACAGACAGACAGACAGACAGACTCACAGACTCACAGACTCATAGACAGACATTTTCTAAAAACAGTCAAATCATGTTCAGGACCTTCTAAAACGTATAAATCCGTCGAAAACCGGAAGTCGAAAATTTTCATGAATCCAATACTTTCTTCTTGTAAAGATAGAAGAAAGTAAAAGGAAATTCACATCCTCCGTAGTGGCATTTAAAGATTTATGGCGTAGTTTCAGTCTTGCTGAAAATTTAATTGAAATTTAGATATATTATCCGATGCTGGGAACTTATTCGTCTCATGTACGCCACTAAATAGTGTGCTCATGTATGACATTCCATCTTGCACTGCAAATTTGCAGCCTTGCCAACGCATATAGAAGTGAAAAATGCCAGACTGGTGGTCGTTCAGATGGCTTAAATGATAGAGCAAGGTATATCAAGGTATCTGGGTTCGATCTTCGATCTGGACACATTTATCACTATGTTGGTTGTGCGCTGTTTAGCAAAGTTGAAAAGAAATTCACATCCTTTGTAGTGTCTTTTAAAATATACTTAATATATATATATATATATATATATTTAAATATTATTCAACTTCATTTCTTTTTTTGTTATGTCTGCTGCAGCATTCGTTTACTGAGAAAAAGGTTAAATTAATTTTAAAAATTTAATTAACAATACTTAATCTTGTTATTTCTTATCTATATATATATGAATATTATGAGTATAATATTATATGTATTAGTTGTTTTGCGCTGTTAGAAGCTTTCAAATAAATTACATTACTAGTTTGTTATACTTTATTAGTGAAATTATAAAACACAAGTACTAAAACTAAATTCTGGTAATTTTCTTCTGATAATTTTCGTCTAAGAAAATCAAAGTGTTTTATTTTTTTACTGTTATAGACTGTCACAACCACCTTAGGCAAAATAGCTAAATATGGTTGCCAGCGAGAAAATGAATTTGTTTTTGAAGAAAGATTTTTTCTTTGTTTTATGTAATTAAATTTTATTTCGTAATCATTAAATCTGTTTTTTTTAAAATTTAGTATTACTAATTGTAATATTTTTCTGCATCTTACTTGAAGACAAATTACGTCAAAAAATATTAAAAGGATCTTTGTTTAAGACACATAAGATTTTAAGACAATACATTTTCACAAATTAAACTATTCTTATACATATTATGATTACATTAAAACTTCCATTTTAATTACTGACTATAAAATAAAGCTTTGCTTTAAATAAACGTCAATTTTAATTAAATTTATAATACTATTATTGACAGCTGTGTTTATTAGTATGTCTACTTTGTAAATTTCGAAACTTTGTTCAAAGATAATTTAGGAAACCTTATGCAAGGATAAAATTTATCGGTTATTTTACTTTTCTCTTTTAAAGTACGGGTATATAAGGCCTATTGCGAAAAACTATGAAACTTTCAAAAATTATATTTTATTAGTACTTGAATAGTTGTAACAATTCCATTGTTAATCTATATCTTTTGTAAAGATAAATTGCCATGAAAAACAATAATGTACTTGTTCACGAGTTTTAGTAGAGCAAGTGCGGATCGGGAAAACCCGACTTAAGGCTGGCCCTCTCTAGGGTGTCCAATTTCGAAGCTGTTGCGGGACTCCGGCTCGCCCCAAGTGTTTTCGTGGTGGTTTCCTCTGATATTGGGATCTACGGCATATCGCAACGACCTATGTCGTCACCTCATGTGTTCAATAAGAGTTATGCGCAAGTGGCGGTTGCTTCTAATGGTCGCAGCGTATACGGGAGGCCTCTCCTGGTCGTGCGCGTTATAAGTCCCTCAGGACTTGGGTGCGACGGTTCACGTGCTTGACAGACACCACTCTGACGTCTGGCGACGCAGCTTATTTTTTCCGTCGACCATTTACGGTAATCAAAAAATGTAATTTAGCGACAAAAATGAATACGCGTGATGTGACTCATGCTATGTATATATTCCCTTTTTATTTCATTTGTGAATAAACCAGTTCAGTTTCTGTAAAGAGTCATACAATTTAATCACTATTTCCTCGGACATTCTCTTGCATTTTGAAAAAAATATATAAAAACTTGGGACTTTCAGTCAACAAAATTGAATGCGTTAAATATTTTCAAGATTACAGGATTCTGTCAGTTAAAAAAATGCGCAATAATGGGCAGTATACAGGATGTCCTAAATTTATCTTTACAAGTTTGACCCTGCATCAGACTTTGTAAGCAGTTAGGTACAAGCTCTGGTGAAGCACGCTGTGAATCGTTGTCTTTGGTAATCCAAGCTGTCTAAAGGCCGAATGAATAGACTGCGCTGGAAACTTAGTCGATAATATTTCGTATCCTTTGGTTTGGTCGTTGACTTGGGTTTGGACAGCCAGAGCCCATTTTATGAAGCACCCTACCGGTCTCCATAAACAACTTTTGCCACTCCGGTATTTAGGGTCTGAAGGGTGGTTCACGCCTGTATTTTTTCGGAAATTCCTTTGGGATTTAGTATACTACTTCGTCTCTATGAACCAGCAAATACCAGGCAAACAGCGATTTTTCTTACCTGTAACAATGATGTATCTTAATTCATTTAGGTTGTAAGGAGAAGAAATTTTAAAAGAAAATTTTGGAAGATCCTGTATAAGATTTTATCTATAAACGGTTAAACAATGTCTATGCTACACTGGAGAAAACTGCTACGAGAAAATGTGACAAGCAAAGTTGTCATTAAAAAGGAACATGGTTAGATTATAAATTATATTTGTAACTGTACTAAAATTTATTTACAGCTCGTAAAACATTACCATCGATTAAATAGAGGATAAAGAGATTGATTTCAAAAGCATATCCATATGGAATATTTGCAAATTCCAATATCGAAAGATAATTTCGGGTTACATGAAACTAAAGAAAGATATTTTGGGCATATTCCTATGTGACGCTTTTGCTTTATACGCGTGAAGTAATACTGATTGAAACATGGATATGGGCACGAGAAATGGATCGACTGGAAAGTAAACAAGTACCACTTATTAATATGATCTTATATCTAATATCCACTTATTAATATTATCTTAGCAAGAGCCTTCTGGCCATTAAAGATTGCCATGCAGGGGGATAAATATTTACAAATAAAAATATGCTTTCCATATTATAATTAAATCATAGTAAATAATTTAACTATCAACTATAAAAGGGTTTTAGAAAATAAATAACTGACAGCATTAGTTTTATAGTTAGTAGTTAATATTTTGATATGTAATGCAAAACTTATGGGATTGATGTTCAGAGAAAATGAAAGGATAATTTATTTTTAAAAGTAAGTCATGCGTTTTCTGTTGTTTTTGTTCACTAAATTATACAAACATTTCCTGAGAAAGTAAAGGAGATTCTACCAAATACAGCTAATATATACATTCTTTTAATATTTACCAAGGGAATAATAAAATTCAAGTACTGCGTTTAACTGAAACATAATAAAATAATTACAATAAAAAATTAAGTTAAAACATATGCAAAAATGATTAAGTTTATGAAATATCAACAGTAAAGTCTGTTGAAACTGTTTTACGACCTCATATGAAATGATATTCGAATTTGATAATTTATTACGCTTTAAAGAAATGTTTCTTAAACTATGGTCCGAGTATCAGTTCTGGAACAAGAACCTTCCTGTATTGGTCCAAGAAGGAAATACAGAAAAATATTGTAAAACCAAAAATTGCTCTATTTTATATTTTACCAAACCGAATCAACATTAAAATGATTTTACCATTCTTTCAAATTTATAAAACTTCTGCTTCTGATAAGCACAACGTATTTATGTGAATAAATTTTCTTTGCTTCTTTATACGTAAACTAAATTTATGAATAAACAATTTAATCAAACTTACAAATACATTTAACGAACATGGAACGAAATATGAAGATATTGTGCTTCGTTAAAGAGAGCCTTCAAGTTAGCAATAAAAAATCAGGTTAGTGTATATAAACTCACAAATATTCAAGTTTAGCACCCAATGAAATATGCATTATACGTTACATGTTATTAATGTATGGATTTTACTTTTTTTTCATGAAAATAAAAGAGAAAAACCTGAATATTATTTTAATATAAACATGCAGTTTTAAATGGTAACTTTACCAAAGTTACTTAGTGGTAAGGAGAAAGAATGGATTTTGATACAGTGGAACACCTGTATTAAATGTTTGGGAACCCATGCTCTAGACTGAATGTCGTAGTATTGATTTAAGCATAAAAGAAAAGATATAAAAAAAGCGTTTGAAACAGTTTTTGCATAACAATGAAATTCTTTAACATTGCTAGAGAATTTACACCGGAATCAGGACGACATATTTGAAATAGTAAAGTATCAAATGTTTCTGTAAAAATTATTTAAATCGCTTGCGGATAACCTAATTTTACTAATTTAATTTTTGCCTGATATTTTCTTTATTCCAACACTGTAACAAAAGGTAAAAGGCAGATCTTCGAAGAAGATACAAGAGGAATTTCCAATATTAATATAATATTATAATAATATAATTTCCAGTTATTTTATTGAAGAGGTGTATTGATTGCGCTTCGATAGAGATAAGGTATAACAGAAATCGGCTTCCGCTACTAACAACATTTTATTATATCGTAAATTGTAGTGAAGAAAATTCCGCTGATACATTTCTACAAAAGTATATTTTTGACAATATTATTTTTACAAACATTTAAGATTTCATTTGTCTTACTACTTATTTGACTTTTACAAATTCTTTTTTTTTTAACTTTCAAAGTATATAATCGAGGGATAATTGAAGAGAGAGATCAATGGGGAAAAGCAAGCTGCCTTTAATAAATTTATCTCTAAAGTAAACTATAAAACAGAAAACATTAACCTATAAATTTATGAACAGACTTTGCTCAAAAAATCGTAAGACCATAAAGGAGCCAATGAGGCTAAACAATAAGTTTTTATGTAATGATGATCCGATTTCAAATGCCTTTGTAAAACATTTTGTCTCAAAACAAAGGTAATCGGGCTTAATGAAACCTCAAGATAAATTTGCTAAGAGATATAGTATTCTAGCCAAAACTGTAGATGACTCTGCTAAGAACTTGTGCAATAATAATTTTACTGAGTTTGAGCTTGAATTAGCTACCCAGATGAAATTGGGTAGGTTTCCTGGTCCTGACCTTATTTTTGCTGAGTTCATTTATCATACTGGTGGAAAAGCAAGAAAGTTACTTCTGAGGCTTTTTAATAAAATTTGGCATGAAACTGATGTTGTTCCATCTTTGTTGAAAAAGGCTACAATCATCCCTTTGTTGAATAAAGACAAACCAGCTTCCGATTTTAATAAATATCGACCGATTTATTTGACTTGCATTTTTTCAAAATTAATGGAAACACTTGTTATCAATAGATTAAAATGGCATCTCGAAACCAAGGGACATCTGCATTATGCGCAGGGTGGTTTTAGGAAAAACTGCTCAACTGAGGAGCTCGTTACCACTTTTTCTCAGAGCAATAAGGATAATCTTGATAAGGGCAACATTGTGGGCGCTATTTTGTGGATTTCAAAGGAGCCTATGATACTGTTTGGAAATCTAAGTTCATATATAAACTAGTTACTAAACTTACATCAGGAAGTATGCTACGGTGGTTTTGTGACTTTCTTGATCAGTGTCTTATAAATATCCGATATGGAACCGCACAGTCTAGTGGTCAAAGAGCTGGTCTTCCTCAGGGAGCTGTGTCAAGTTGTTTGTTGTTCGATGTGTATGTTCATGATCTAATACACTCCTTGATTGATGATGATATACGTGTACTTATGTATGCTGACGATCTTGTCATATAGACATCTAGTCCTAAGAACAAGGCAAAAGAGATGTTTGAAATTTCCTTGAATAACGCCATGTCCGGACTCCATTCTTGATGTTTAGAAAACAATATGATTGTTAACATGGAGAAAACAACATATCAGACTTTTTCATTGTGCCACCAACCGTTACAACTACATGTATCTTATAATAATATAATCCTTCCGAGTAATGAGAGTACTAAGTACCTAGGAGTAACCTTTGACAGTAAACTCACTTGGAAATTATATATTGATGATATCAAGCAACGGGCTGAGAAGCGTATGATACTGCTTAAACGACTTGTAGGAGTTAGGTGGGGCTGTGCTACCATAACTCTACTCGCTACCTATAAGACCTTTATAAAACCTGCCATGAAATATTGTAGCGCCCCTCTTATTACTCCATCTATGGGAGGTTTTGATAGACTGGAACGACTACAAAGCAATACACTCCGACTTATCACTGGTGATGTCAAGTCTACACCAATTGACGCACTTCTATTGTATACTAATGAAGCCCCTATGCAATATAAAGAAATCAGCTTTGAATCTTTATCAGAAATTAATTTGCCTGCCTCATGGCGATATGTGGGTTAAATCTGGACAGCGCAGACTGAAAACTCAGAGTGGCTTCCTTCAAGTTGTATTAAAAGAGATGGACGGCTTTGAAATTCCATCCCGGATTGAACCTTTGCTGACTCCCACAAATTCCTTGGAGGCTTGTAGAATATTCTATCACCTGGACCTTATGAGTCCTGTCTCAAAATCCAATAATTGTACTGAAGCTTTGTTCTCTGCGGGGATGGAGAGTATTTACAATGGCTTTCCTCTTGAAACATGGCTACACATATTTACTGACTGCTCAAAGATTGAGATGGATGGTGTGGTTGGAGCAGGTATTCACTGTGAGCATTTATCTCATTATCTTTCTTTGGGAACGGCCGGGACGGCTTTTGATGGTGAGGTTGAAGCAATTAAATTAACCCTGGTTCAACTAAATGCTCGTTGCTCAATTTTCAATCAGGCTGTCATTTTATCAGATTCACAAGCTGCGATTGTGGCGGTTGCCAACTGCTCTCAAGCCCCTTGCTTTATGTCTGTGGTGCTGTGTAAATCTTTAATAAGAGAGATGTGTGAAAAACATACGACAATTGTCTTACAATGGATTCCCTCACTCTGTGGTATTCCCGGTAACAAAAAGGCTGATGAATTGGCCAAAAAAGGTTATTCTGTTAATCAGGCTTCATGTAACTTAATTAACTATTAGTCTGTCTCTTCAATGGTTAATTAAATAAATAAGACATCACATATATCACTACGAACAAAAGAAAAATCGTTGAGAAATACCGTCTCTAACCTCCCCGATTGTCCTGTCTAGTGGATAGTCCTGCCTGCCCCTTTTGCCGCAGTGGTGCGGCGACGACTGCTGACCACCTCTGTGACTGTTCAGCACTCACGAAGAACTGCATTTACTCCCATTACTGGGAGGCGAGAGACTCTTTACACATTTTAACTTCTTGAATTTATGTGGTTTTCATGTTGAATACACTTTATTTTGTTCCTGTGTGGTGTTATGTTTTTACATATATTTCTGTTTTTTAATGATCTCTGTTTGGCGTAAGGATAATGTCTGTTCGCCTGCTGCATTGGAAATAAAAAAAGTATATAAATACCTTTAAAATTATCTCCTATCATGTATGACAAATTTCTTTAATATTCATAACCAGCAATCTGATAACTAAAACAAAGCATGTATTATGTAAAGTCAAGCAAACCACGCTATAACCATGATCACGATTTTGATATTTTCATTTAAATATTATCAAACTACCATTATCAGTATTTCAGCGCTTTCACGAATATTTAATGAAAAGACATTATGAATTCCCTTCTTTATTAAAAGTGTTATCCAAAATTACTCCACAGCTTATTAGTGATACTTATCATGTTTAACAACTCTTAAAAAGTGTAAAGATAATACCTTAGAATTTTAATCAGCTTTGTGAAGCAACATAGACAAAATTGAAGGTAATTCTTCTAAAAGATAAGCGAAACTAGCGAACTTATTAAAGAATTTGCAAGCAATTCAGAATTATCTGAATTTTAATGAAGTGAAAAATACCCAGTCAAACGTATGAAAACACATGTATATATATATATATATATATATATATATATATATATATATATATATATATATATATATATATATATATATATGGGTGATCCAAAAGAACGTATACATACACTGTTTAACGGGTCATAACTTTCTGAATTTTCTTTCTTTTCAGGGTGTAATTAATTGGAAATAATAAGTAAACCAAGACTTTGAGAAAAAAGAAAATTTATTTTAAAATGCTATATAAATAAAATATATTGAAAATGTAGCATAAGTACAAAGACAATATTGCAGAGGGTTTCAGACAGATCCACCTATGCGACTAACAATTAATCGAATAAAAGATAAGTTTGAAATGAATTGATATTCATAGACAAAGTTCCCGTACCTCAATTGATCAGGAATGCGCCACAACACCAAATGAAATATTTGTGAAAGTTTGTCAAAGAATAGCCCACACCGTTGTCAGCAGTGTACTGACCAGAACGGTAATAATTTTGAACATCTGCGGTAAGAGGAAAATTTTTACATTTTATGTGGATTCTTTTAAAATTTTAATAGAATATCACTTAATTATAAGTGAATAAAAACTGAATTTATAATCATTAAAACTGTGATAGATTTTTCTGACACACGCTGTATATATAACACAGCAGAGAAAATTTCCTAGCTAATTTTTTTTCAGTTAAAGAGGAAAATGTAAAGTCTAATATTATGGACAGAGAGAACCACAGATAACCAGTTCCTTGAGAGAAACATAAACTGAGGGAGTTAGCTTAAAAAAACAACTCTTTAAAGAGTTAAAAAATGTAAATATTTTTATAAAGCACGTGAAAACAGATGAAATGCTTGTGTTCAAAAATAAGATATTAACCTTTACATGCACGGAAATTTTGTAAGAATATAAAACCGCTGGCAGCCTGCTATATGCGCCAAGGCATTATAAAGCCTAAAGAACATCTTTTAGTGATATTCTTGTTTAATACAATGTCCAGTACTAGTATAAAAATAATAAACATCCAATTGTTAAAAGAAAAATACTTTTTTAATTATAATAAATATGTATAACACGGACGGTTTATCGTAACATGAAAACAAGGGTTGTGTACACCATACGCCAACTGTTTTTAAAGTCAAATATCAACTTTTGACGTTATTTTTCTTTCACGCAATGTCACGTAATAGTATAAAGGCAATAAACATGAAATTTGTAAAATAATAATGATAAATTAATTAAGAAAGGACATTAAATGAATCACACAACTACATGGTTCAGTATTCACTTAATAAAAAAATGATATACAGTAATAGCGATTTTCATCATTATATGTTTGAAACCAGAGTGTACGTGTTAATAACGTAATAATTTTGGAATTCACAGCTTTTTTGTTTCTCTGAGTGGCTTACTCAGCACGCCGTTTTGTATTTAAAGGTTAAGCATTTTCCTCGTCTATACAGTAAGTGTATTCCTTTAAATCCCTCATAATGATAAATATATTCTCAGCAACAAGCTTTCATGACGCTAATATTATATTTTCAGTCTTGCGTAACTGAGAATTCAGAATTTCAAAGAACATTCTAACACTCCGTCTATCACAACCGACTAAGTAGGATGACGTTCATTATTTATTATAATCATTTTTAATTGGAAAACATTTGCTTTGTATTTTTTGCATTGCAATTGTTTATAAATATAAATTAAACAAACCTTTTTACACGATAATGAAATCGCATGATGCCGTAAGTATCTTATTATATAAGCCCGCCTGCTTTATCTAGAGGTTAGGGCGCTGGTTACTAGACAAAAAGTGAAGGGTTAGAATCCCAACTCAGGTATAGATGTTTGAAGTGGATCGTATCCCACAAACGGGGGTCCCTGTCTGTTTAGCCTCGTGTGCAAAAGTTGACCATAGCACTAGTAACCAACCAAACATGTTATATTAATTAAATGTTGCCAATTATTTTTAAACATGTACATACTCTAAGAATCCCTCAAATCATTCTGTCCTTCTTTCACCAGTAATAGTTTTTCCCCTTTTTTCATAATCAGGAAGACAATATATCTAATTAAAACTTATTAATATGAAATTCTTCCCCATAGTATTTCTTTGGCCAACTGGTAACTTTTGCTCTTATGATTAATGTTTTATATTAAATTCAATGTGATTTAACATAATATCATCAACTAAATTTTACTATTGATTCTAGAAACAGTTTAGAGAGTTGTGGCATGTCTGTCTAACGCATCACGAAAGAAAGTAGCACTGAGATAATATTTCGGATAAAACACAAATTTATTAAAACAATCTAAGAAATGGCGGTGATAATGAGAAAGGGAAAACTATATTAACAATTGCTTAACTAACTCTCAACTAAACTAAATGCAAGTTTACTAACTTTAAAACTCAACCTAAAAAAATTCTGCCCAAATCGTACCCAAGAAGATTGCCAATTCGATGATCACTGTAGCTGAAAACACATAACGCTTCAAAATACGTTAAATATCTCTAAAAGTTAAACTAAAGTGGATAAAGTTGGAATCCCTTGGACTCCAAATCTCTTTTATTGAAGTATGTATATTTAACTTCTTAACAAAAGCATCCTTCTAGGCTGCAGAAACTATTTCCTCTCTTAATCCACGTCAGGACAAAATGGCACTTGGCTTGCAACAAGCGCTGCAATGCTGCCTCGTTGAAAACAATGGGGTAAGACTCGGCGAATCTCAATCCATATTTATACTCGCTACCACAGTAAGCCAATTAGCATATATCGACGTCAGAATAACCGCGAAGCACAGATTAATAGAGACAAACAATCGTACTTGAGAAAGTCAGAGGAACGATAGATAGATGACATTTTCACTCTCAGGTGTTACATGTCAGACAACACGAACACAAACTGGAGTGTCTTCATACGCGATTAACCAGACACTGTGATAGACTAATACTTTAAAAATATTTAAAGTCCAAATGAATTAATGAAATATAAAAATGAATATAAAACCTGCAAAACCTGCAAAACATGCAAAGAACATGAAAAAAAAATGACTACATATTATTGTTTAATAGAAAGAAATTCTTTTAAACAATTTTAAAGAAATAGATTAAAAAATATATTATATATAATACATTTATGTTCTTGATGTAAAGTTAGCTGGTTTATGATAATTGCAATCAAAGTATTAAAATACGGTATTTATTCCATATTTTCATTTGCCTTCCATTACAGTAACAGCGAAGAAATTACTTTATACAGGAGGGATATGTTATGCTAAGATTCCATTGCTATGACTAACAAGCACAGGGCAACTCACCATTCATACAAAAAAAGACAGGGTTTTTCGTTACTTAATAGTAAGTATTATATTTTGTCAAGTAAATCGTTTTAAGTAATCATTATTAAATATTTATTTTAGTTTATCAATATTATCTTATCAAGAAAAATAATTATAGTTTTTAACCTTTTAAGAATAAATACTTTCATATTAAAAAATACACATATTTTTCAGTTTAAAAAGAATATATGTATTTACTTTCAGGAAAACAAGCTGTCATTTTGAAAAATGTCATGAGAATATACGACATGAAACAACTAGAGTGTATAACAAAAATAATTGAAGATGCTTTAGTTTTCTGATATCGCATGTTTTAACAAAATATTTTAGTTACAATATTTTATAAAATTTTATATGCACGTATGATTTTATTAAAGAAATGCGAATACGTGCTTAGCACTTTATATGAAATTTAAGTTTTTAATTTCACAAATGTCGACATTTAAAGCTTTTTCTTTAAGCGTCAAAAATATATCTAATATTTATTTTCTAGAAAACTATACACAACATACATTTAAAAAAAAGATGAAACAATGAAATTTTTTTAATGATTTTTATTAATTTATGTTCAGTGTAATTATAATTAAAGTTTCACTTTCAAAATGCTGTAAAAAAGGAACCACTGCTAAAAATGACTTCATTTGAACTGAATATACTGGAAGAATGAGGAAACGGTATAGCATTAGTAAAAAAAGTTTCAAAGTGTATCAATAGATGGCACTGTAATCGGCATATTATGCAAATTAAAAGACACCTTGTCTATCCGCTTGATTCTACGTCTATAGGTACATCGAGCGCCTCTCAACTTCCCCGCTGAGCACTCGCAAAGTAATATTTGTGTGTAACAATAAATTGCGATTTTCTCAAAAGCTATGTGGCTCAGGATAATCGCTATATTTTTCCTGCAAAGGTTAAATTAAATCCTACTACCCCTAATACTTTTCAGATTTTAGTTTCTGTAAATTCTGAAATAGGGGGAAGGGGGCATATTTTTACAGTACAATTTCTCTAAAAATATAATGCATAAAATTACGACAATTATATTTTTGAGTTCGGTTTTACGAGATCTTTCGAACCATTCCCTAGATGATATACGAAAAAAAAGTTCTTTTTTTCACGTAACTGAATTAGCCCATTAATTTTTTGCAAAAAATATTTGTGAATGATTAATAATCTATAAATATGTGGGTCAATAGTCTGTACAACTGTGTAAAGTTTGAACTTTCCAAGTTCTATAATTTTCGAGAAAAACTGCTGTGACAGATGGACAAACAGACGCATGAGTGAACATACAATGGTTCTGTTTTTACTTTTTAAGTACGTACGCCCTAAAAAGAAGACAGCTTTCGTGTGTTAAAAAGATGCAACCTTTGCAGTATGCATTATGGATACTGTTGCTGTCTTGCTCTTCCCTGAAACAACACTAAATATCTGAAAAACTACTTGTAGTTTTCTTGATTACATAAATGTTTATGAACAATGAATTAATTCAATCATTCATGATCCTAGACACACATTTCTGTTTTTTTTTTCTTTTTTAATAACGGATGATATACCATTGCAAATTTCTTTTTAAAACCGCATTAACATTTTGAATCCCACAATAACCGAAAATACTCCACTGCTCTAAAACCCACAATAGTCCTGGCTTTCTTTCTCCTTAAATAGGTCGGGGTGCTGTCAAGGGGGTGGACTGTCAGTGATGGATGGGGTAATGTGTTGTCATTTCTCGACAGTACAGAAAGAAAAACAAGATTTTTTTTCCGCAACTGGAGCAATGATAAACAGAGGGGTATAACACCTGTCGAAATTTGAATAAAAGGAGAAGGCAGTAGTGTCATTTCCACTACTTGCCTAGTGAAAAATGGGAGAACGAAAAAAGCCAGTATTTTGGAATATTTTGTTGGGATTCTAAGGTCATTCAGTTTTTTAAAACTTGGAATTTAATGAGTTAAAATACAGTTTATGTATTGTACATAATTTTCACCTTATATTGTTTACTCTAAATTATCATTTAATACATTAGGGAGTGAGTTTATTGCAGTGGATTTTCATCAGAATTCTAGTGGACGTATGAAATATGTCCAAAATTAATAGCATAATAAAAGTTTTAAAAAATGAACAATGCAATTAAACCATTAGATCCGGGGCAACTTTTCAGGACTCTCATGTTCTTAATGTTTTCAACCACTTAAAAATAATGTTGTCTCTCTTTAGTCCCATAGTCGTTTCATTAATATGAAACGACTCATTCCGTGGGGCTAATTTGAGACAGGGTTTTATTTTTGTTGTATCTTTATTTTTAAGAAAAATATTTTTTCTAATTCATAAACAGATAACGGAAACAAAAACACAAATTGCATTATTTTCTATTTCGGATTAGAGTAAAAAAATCTAAGGTGACTATGACAGATTCAATTTTTTTTCTTCCTAATAGTCCCGATTGACTCTACATTTTTTTACTATTTTCGTCAACGCCTTTTGTAACAATATTTAAACATTAATAATAGAAAACTTACTTATTACAAATTACAAATTTAAAACATAAATCAGAATGCGTCTTGAAATATAAAGTTTTGCATCTTAAAAATAAATGTTCAAAACATTATTAAATGCGGTAGTAACATATACTCTTCTTTCGAAATGTTTTAAAAGCAAAAGTTTCAAATTGAAAATATATATCTGTATGTGTCTTGAAATATAAACTGTTGTATCTTCAAAATAAATATTTAAAATATTATTAAAATATACTAATAATATATACTAATAATTTTAAGAAATTATTTAAATGCAGAATATTAGTTTACAATCCATTAATTCTTATTCGGTTTTGTTTAATTTTTCAAATAATTTAACATTGTATTTCTATTCCCAGTTAAATTAATTTAAAAGGATTTTTTAAATAATTTTATACCATACAAAAAATTATGAGGACATAGTATATATGAATTTCATGGGTGTAATATTTAAGATAAATATAAGATTATGCACACTAATATTTATATTCATAAGCTGATTGATAACCTGATTGCTTTAACCAACATTTGTTTGTCGCAAAATACTTTTGTGTTTCAGGGTAAGTTTTATAAAATGTCAGAAGGTTTAGCTATGAGTAACCCTTTAAGACCAGTTTTAAGTGATATATACATGCATTATTTTGAAGTTAGGTTATTTGAATTAATACAATTCCCATTTTATACACGTTACGTAGATGATTCCTTTGCTTTACTTGATTTATCTAAATACAATATTAACGCTGTACTTGATATATTTAATTCAACTGATCCATGGATCCAGTTTACTTTTGAAGTTGAAACTCAACAACATCTACCTTTTCTAGATGCCTTAGTAATTCGTAATGATTGTGAATTTTTGACAATAGTTTACCGTAAACCTTTTGCAGTAAGTTTGCCCCCTCATTATAGATCCAATCATCCCCCACATCAAAAATTAGCAGCTTTCAATACACTTATTTTCCGTGTACGTAAAATTTGTTCAAATTCTGAGTTGTTTAATAATGAAATTAACTATATTAAAGCAGTCGCCATCGATCGTGGATTTACCTTGAATATAATTAATCGTATTTCATCTAAACCTCCGACAATCACTGATTCTGTACCAGCAAATAAATAATTTAAAAATGTTATTGTCTAACCTTATTTTCATAAAATCATTGGACGAATTTCTCGTATTCTAAATAGATTTAGTTTCAATGTTGTTTTCTCTCCAACCAATAAAATTTCTTTCTCCAATCTTAAAGATCCAATTGACGAACATAAATACCTGGGTCATTTAAAAATTTTTTTGTGAATGCGGAGTCTCTTACATTGGGCAGACGAAGCGTGCTCTTAGAATTAGGCTGAAAGAACACCAATATTATGTATGTCAAAAGCAGGAATGTGAGAAATCTACAATAGCTAAACATTGTTGGAATTCCAACCACCAGTTTAATTATTCGGAAGCTAAAATTATCCAGAAATGTAATTAAGTTATAGATCTTGACTTTTACAAAGCTTACTTTATTCACAAACATAGTTCTTCCTTAGTAAATGATATGACCAAGCACCCCTTTTCGCTCGCACGTGTGGAGGGATCCTGCGCAGTGACACCTTTTTTCAGTTATTTCCGGTTAATTACGTCATTTCTTTGGGATATATAAATTCTTGCTTTAACAGTTTCATTCAAGCCACTACCCGCGGTTATAACCGAGTGGTTCTTTGATCCCCTCGGTTAGAGCCCGCATGAAATAGGCTTATATCGCATTTCGGTTATAGCCCGCAAAAAATATGCATTTTTTGAGTCAATTTTTCATATTTGTGCATTACAACGTTGTTATTGGTTTTAGTTTATCAATTAAAATTCCCACAAAGTATATGATATATGCTTGAGGTGAAACATTATTTAATACAATTATATGCAATTATTAATTAATTAATTAATGCAATTATATATAATTGCATTTTTTATATTTGCATATTTACAATAAAAACAGCCCTCAAAGCGTATAAGATAAATTTTAAAATTCCTACACCCAGAAAAAGAAATTGATTAAAACTACAAAACATGTTTTGTTGAGTACATTTTGGTTGTTTCAAGAAAATTTTTTTGTTGAAGTAAAAAATTGGTTTTGTTGCATGGACATATTGTTAAAACTCTTACAAAATTTTAACAAAATCTCAGCAATTTTACTTGAATTAACAAAATCTGTTTTTTATAATTTTACAATAATTTTGTAATTTAAAATTGTAATTCCAGCAAAATTTTGTTGTTTTTGCAAAATTTAAATTGTTGTGTAGCAGCCATAACTCTCTCACGTAACTTGGTTTATTTGACTTATGTTGCTATATAAATTAAAGGATTAACATAATTTTTGGATAATTAAAACTTTTTTAATTTGGACGGACCAAGGTAGTTTTAAAAATCCCCCTCTCCCATTTGTTACTTTTTTCTAACTTTACAAGAAGAAAGTATTGGATTCATGAAAATTTCCGACTTCCGGTTTTCGACGGATTTTAGAAGGTCCTGAACACGATTTGACTGTTTTAGAAAATGACTGTCTATGACTCTGTCTGTATGTATGTGACAAAAATTTGTGGGCGCTCTATCTCAAGAACTAATGCACGAAATTTAATAAAACTTTATATTCAGTTATTTCCTGATATAAATTGTTGCAGATTAGTTTTCGGTGAAAATCGCGCATTAAGTAGAGATACTATGTTGCATTCTCCGCAATTTCTGCAATTTATTAGAGATTGGCAAAGGTAAAAAATCAGTAGAAAAATGCTCTGATGGGAATAATTAAAGAAATAACTATAATGTTAATTTCATTGAATTTTTCTATTCAATATAACTTTATGATAATTTTATTAAGGGGTATCTACTTATCTGGACTAAATTCACGTGATTTTTACGATTTTGCTTTCGGTTACAAATAAAAGAGATACCACTTTCGGACTTCTTGCACTATATTTATTGACATTCAAATTATATATTTAAATTTCTGTGTGAAAAGAGAATTGAATATTATTTTTAGTGCGGCGGGGAGTACCTGCAGGTGTGTGCCATGATCTTCCAATGCGGCGATCGTTTTTCTCCGCTCATAAGCATCTGAAAGACACTGGTTCGCCGAATTATGAAAGAACATTGAGTTGTCTAGAGCTTATACCAATAGTTAGTTTTAAAACATGATTTTTGAAAAAAATCGTTGTTATTGGAACAAAAAAATGAAATTTTTTCGCCATTTTAACCTTTTGCAAACTTGATAACATAATTATTCTATATAAAATATTTGTATAATTGGCTCACGCCCGTAGAAATACTTGTTGAATTTTCTGTAATCGCTGATTTTTTGCTAAATGAGACGTGAAACCAGCAGAGTGAAAAAGTTTCCAAAGCCTGGATTTGAACCAGGATCGTTGGCATTAAGCGCCACTGCTCTACCATTAAGTTGAACGGTAGTTAGAAGTAGTATAATCGAGTAAACCAGTCAGTAAAATGCAGTACGGTGGGCATTTAATAAATTATTGTTAATACCTGTCACATACAAACATTTAACCCTTTCGCTACGAAACCAGTGCAGACGCATAGCAAAACAAACTACTGTCACACCACCCGAGCGACTGAGAAACAGATGTACTATTTTCTCCCATTCGGAAATATACAGTCCCTGGCCAAATTATTAGACGCAGTTGTTTTTATTATAATTTGTTAAATATCTGGAAAGATACTTGAGGAATTATCTTGAAACTTTAGGAGTGTAAACAACATGATAAACGTCATATATTTCCGAGAAGATTTTTTCTTGAAATCCCATAAGGGGCCGTCAACAAATTGAAGAAAAACGAATACGTTTTTGATAACCCTGTAAAAACCAATATCACAAAAGCGTTGAAACGGTATCACACGCTTAGGAGGCTTATTGTAATAATTTGGGTTCATTTTTATGAAGATAGCATGTATACTCGAAGAGAAATTCAGGTTTTTATAAAAACAGTCCCAAATTTTACTAAGTTTTTTGCTTATAATTTGCAGAGTTTTTAATATAAAAACAAGTTATTTTCAGAAAATATGACAAACAACATTATACACAATACCCTGTAATCAGAATTAAAAAATAATAAAAATTGCATGAAAAATGAGCAGGTTTACTAAATATTTTTTCACTGCGCATGCGCGAGTTCAATCAAAATATACTGTGCATAATATACTGTGCAAAATATACTGGTCTATATATTAGCTAAATATATAGACCAACTTTTATGAAAGTCTCAAAAACATAGCTTGAAAATTCTGATAGTGATCGTCGATAGAATAAGCTCGAAATTCGCTGTTTCCAAAAGGAAGCAAAAAGATGAGGGGTTGTATCAAATATAGAATGAGAGACACTTCATTCTTATTATGTCAACTTTGATAAGCTAGTACATTTGGATACAACCCCTCATCTTTTTTGCTTCCTTTTGGGAACAGCGAATTTCGAGCTTATTCTATCAACGATCACTATCAGAATTTTCAAGCTATGTTTTTGAGACATTTATAAAAGTTGGTCTATATATTTAGCTAATATATTATGCACAGTATATTTTGATTGAATTCGCGCATGCGCAGTGAAAAAATTTTTAGTAAACCTGCTCATTTTTCATGCAATTAGGATTATTTTTTAATTCTGATTACAGAGTAGTGTGTATAATTTTGTTTGTCATATTTTCTGAAAATAACTTGTTTTTAAATTAAAAACTCTCCAAATTATAAGCAAAAAACTTCTTAAAATTTGGGACTGTTTTTATAAAAACCTGAATTTCTCTTCGAGTATACATGCTATCTTCATAAAAATGAACCCAAATTATTACAATAAGCCTCCTAAGCGTGTGATACCGTTTCAATGCTTTTGTGATATTGGTTTTTACAGGGTTATCAAAAACGTATTCGTTTTTCTTCAATTTATTGACGGCCCCTTATGGGGTTTCAAGAAAAAATTTTCTCGGATATATATGACATTTATCATGTTGTTTACACTCCTAAAGTTTCAAGATAATTCCTCATGTATCTTTCCAGATATTTAACAAATTATAATAAAAACAACTGCGTCTAATAATTTGGCCAGGGACTGTATATCTATTATCGCAGAGTAGAGGATTATTCCAATCAATGGGTGGGAAGACATTTTTACTAGTGATCTTGTCGAGGTTCAATTTTCGAAGATAGCTGCTTTCTTTTTGTGCTGCTGACAAGTAAGCAGGCAGAAGAAAAAGAGAGAAAAAATCTCGAAGCATATTTGAGCGTTCAGGTGTTTGCTGTATTTTAAATGCTATTGCGTTTTTAGAATTCAGAATTCAATGGGTTAAACATATTAAAATTACTATTGCGTAGCCTTTTCACTGAATTATCTTTTGGCGAGACTGCTCGCAGCACTAACTCATTGACCAGCAATCAATTCTAGAACTTATAACTCGTTACTTATTTCCCATTGTTCTGGAGCTATATTACTTAGGTTTGGTTATGCTTACAGACTATTTTTTTCTTTATAGTGCTCTAAACAGAAAAAGATTTTTTTAATAGTATTCTTTAAAACAAATTTTTCAAAGCACATCTTAACTTTTTGTTAATAAATGGGCTCTAAATAGTTGTTTTTACATGATACAAAGTTTAATTACGTGAAATTAAAGTATGGTGTTAGAACAAAATTAAGTACTTATGTGAAAAAAAAGTATTGAATGTATGTAGAAGTATTAGTAAAAGCACTCTATCTAGAATAAAATAAATATGAATTAACTGTACCATAAATAATTATGTTATTGTATTTCTTTTCCATTCTTTTTATGCGATATGAAAACGAAAAAAGATTACCATAAATTGTTTTATTTACCTTCAAATACAATAGATAAGCAGCTGCCTAATTTTTCTGTTCTAGTGAGTTTTACTTAAAATTGCCTTTGATATACAGGGTCATTCATAATTCCTCCGGGGTTTCGAAACGTTATAGTAAAAAAACGAAGACGAATATGAAAAAAAGAAACATATGAAATTATTCCGAAACTATTCAAGTTTTACTTACATACATTATAGGTGTTCTATGTGTGAACCCTTGGTCACACGGCATACATCCATGCGATAGTTCAGTTCCTGCCATACTCCGTTTCTTTAAATTTCCGGTACCACACATGAATTGTTTTGTCAGTTGGTCCCTGTTTTGGATATTTATTACGAAAGGCCCGTTGAACTGACACCACTGATTCAGATTTAAAGAAACGGAGTATGGCAGGAACTGGACTATCGCATGGATGTATGCCGTGTGACCAAGAGTTCACACATAGAACACCTGTAATGTATGTAAGTAAAACTTGAATAGTTTCGGAATAATTTCATATGTTTCTTTTTTTCATATTCGTCTTCGTTTTTTTACTATAACATTTCGAAACCCCGGAGGGAATTATGAATGACCCTGTATATATATATATATATATATATATATATATATATATATATATATATATATATATGTATATATATATATATTATATATATATATATATATATATATATATATATATTATATATATATATATAGAGAGAGAGAGAGAGAGAGACAGAGAGAGAAACATTTAAAGAATATGTATTATGTATCTGTGCAAATGCAAAAAATTCAACAGTTATCATGCATTAAGTAAAAAAAATATTATCATTAATTAAAAATATTAATATTTTTTAAAAATATTATCATTTAGGGTCTTTGGGGAAAAGTATACCTACATAAAACACGCTTGAATAATATCTGTAAATGTTACACATAATTTTCAAATATAAAACAACTTTCCGGCCCGTACTTGGAGGAAAAGTTAGCTTCCGCATTTCTTGGTTTTAAGATTTTAGCTATTTTTACTCGAAAACAAGAAGTTAAAATGCGAAGAACCCTATTAGAGAAGATTGATTCACAGGTTTTGTCGGTACGGAATTTGTATGAAAATTTAGCCAAATTGTTCAGCTATAACCGAGTTGGCATCACTTATTCCGATATATTTTGGTCCACAAATTTGGCGATATTTCACCAAGCTTGGCTTGAATTTGGCTCTAGCGTATATGAACATACAGTTTTATGCTATAAGAGATGGAAAAATAATAACAACAATGAAAGATAATTTGATAGAAACCACGTTCACTAAAACTCATAAATGAATCCCTTATTTTTGTACTCTTGTATTTAACCTCAACTTGGTTTCTAGTATGTAAAAATGGAATATCGTAATCGATTTTTAACCCACTTGTTGATAAGCTACAATTATAAAAATTACGTTCACAGCTCTGATTCTAAAGACAATACAATATGTTAATATTTTAAGAACTTTGTTAAAAATGTTAATGCATTTTTCCGTTAGTCTGCCATAGGTGTTTAATCATCAAATATTCTCTGTAACTCGTACAACTTTATAGAAGATGAAATAACAATGGATTTAATTATGCGAGAAAAACCGCTAGCCAAAGTAGGCCAAATAACTGTGAAACTGCGACAGTGAAACATTTTAAAGACTTAACAAAGAATATAATTATAAACACAAAATGAAGAGTGTCTGTACACCCAGAAAAAGAAATTGATTAAAACTACAAAACATGTTTTGTTGAGTACATTTTGGTTGTTTCAAGAAAAATTTTTTGTTGAAGTAAAAAATTGGTTTTGTTGCATGAACAAAAAATATTGTTAACACTCTTACAAATTTTTAATAAAATCTCATCAATTTTACTTGAATTAACAAAATCTGTTTTATTTTAATTTTACAATAATTTTGTAATTTAAATTTGTAATTCCAGCAAAATTTTGTTGTTTTTGTAAAATTTAAATTGTTGTGTAGCAGCCATAACTCTCTCACTTAACTTGGTTTATTTGATTTATATTGCTATATAACTTAAAGGATTAACATAATTTTTGGATAATTAAAACTTTTTACTTTCTTATATCTTTACAAGAAGAAAGTATTGGATTCATGAAAATTTTCGACTTCCGGTTTTCGACGGATTTATACGTTTTAGAAGGTCCTGAACACGATTTGACTATTTTTAGAAAATGTCTGTCTGTGACTCTGTCTGTCTGTCTGTCTGTCTGTCCGTCTGTCTGTCTGTCTGTCTATATGTGACAAAAAAATTGTGGGCGCTCTATCTCAAGAACTAATGCTCGGAATTTAATAAAACTTTAGATTCAGTTAGTCCCTAATATAAATTGGTGCTGATTAGTTTTTGGTAAAAATCGCCCGGCAGGTGCCGCTGCTATGCAGCTTTTTTCGCGATTTCCGCAATAGCTCTATCTCAAGAACTAATGCTCGGAATTTAATAAAACTTTAGATTCAGTTAGTCCCTGATATAGATTGGTGCTGATTAGGTTTTGGTAAAAATCGCCCGGTAGGTGGTGCTGCTAAGCAGCATTTTTCGCGATTTCCGCAATAGCTCTATCTCAAGAACTAATGCTCGGAATTTAATAAAACTTTAGATTCAGTTAGTCCCTGATATAAATTGGTGCTGATTAGGTTTTGGTAAAAATCGCCCGGTAGGTGGCGCTGCTAAGCAGCATTTTTCGCGATTTCCGCAATAGCTCTATCTCAAGAACTAATGCTCGGAATTTAATAAAACTTTAGATTCAGTTAGTCCCTGATATAAATTGGTGCTGATTAGGTTTTGGTAAAAATCGCCCGGTAGGTGGCGCTGCTAAGCAGCATTTTTCGAGATTTCCGCAATAGCTCTATCTCAAGAACTAATGCTCGGAATTTAATAAAACTTCATATTCAGTTAGTCTCTGATACAAATTGGTGCTGATTAGTTTTTGGTAAAAATCACCCAGCAGGTGGCGCTGCTATGCAGCATTTTGAAGGATTTACACGATTTTGGCGATAGTCATATCTCAAGAAATACTGCACGGAATTTAATAAAACTTGAGCTTCAGTTAGACATTGATATAAATGGGCGCTGATTATTTTTAGTGTATGCGAAACCTGTGTGAGATAGAAGAAAGTTTTGGGATTGACATATCCGACTAGTTTTAATTGGGACGGACCAAGGTAGTTTTAAAAATCCCCCTCTCCCATTTATTACTTTTTTCTATCTTTACCAGAACAAAGCATTGTATTCATGAAAATTTCCGACTTCCGGTTTTCGACGGATTTTAGAAGGTCCTGAACACGATTTGACTGTTTTTAGAAAATGACTGTCTATGACTCTGTCTGTCTGTATGTGAAAAAAAAAATTGTGCGCGCTCTATCTCAAGAACTAGTGCACGGAATTTAATAAAACTTTATGTTCAGTTACTTCCTGATATAAATTGTTGCTGATTAATTTTTGGTGTAAATCGCACAACAGGTGGAGATGCTATGTTGCATTTTTCGCAATTTCTGCAATAGCTCTATCTCAAGAACTAATGCACTGATTTACATCCAACTACATATTGAGTTCCACCTTCACATAAATAGAAGCTGATTATGTTTTGTGTAGATATTCCAACAAGTACCAACAAACTGCTATGCTACATATTTAATGATTTTTACGATAGCTATATCTCAAGAACTATTGCACAGAATTTCATCAAACTTCAGATACTGTTAGACTTTAACAAACCTAGATGCTGATTACGTTTTGCTGTAAATAGCCCAACATGTGGTGCTGCTATGCTACTTTTTACACGATTTTCACTATAACTATATCTCAAGAACTAATGCACAGATTAATTTTTAATTCCTTTTCAGCAGTGAATTACACATGTAATTCTTGAAAAATAACCAGTGAACTTTTACCCTGCTTTTTTCCAAGCGTAAACAGAGAGAGGGAAAAATGTCCCAATCCTTGAATAAAAACCAGTCAATTTTTATCCTGTTTTTTACAGGGGTAATGCACGGCTAAAAACGAATTAAAAATTAACTATGTGTTGCCGTATGCTGGGCTTTGTATTGTCGTCTCATGTTTGCAGCAGAAATTTGCATACTGATGAGAACATTTCCATCTTGTGCTGCGGTTGCAGCCGGTCCCACATATATAAGAGGGATAAATGCCGAGTTGGGGTATCGCTCCTTGTAGCTCAGTGGTAGAGCCTCAGAGCGTTATTCTGAGAACCCGGACATTTTGTCAATCTGTCGGTTTACGTTTTGAAAAAAGCAGGACAGAAATTCACTTGTTATTGTTCAAGGATTACAGACGTAATTCGCTGCTAAAACTTGTTAAGTTATCAAAACAAAAAATAATTTTAAAGTAAATATTATAATTGTTTATTTAACAAAAACCTTTTGCTGTTGAAACAAAGAAAATTCTTAAAATTACACAAAATAATTTTTCTTTAAACAAAAATGTTTGTTGCCGAAACTAAAAAGAACTTTTAAAGTAACAGATAATTATATTTATTTTGAGAAAACTTTCAACAAAAGAATTTTGTTAATTCAAGTAAAATTGTTCCATTTTACTTGAATTAACAAAGCATTTTTTTTTTTGCTGACGATACAAAGTTTTTTTGTTGGAATTGTAAAAAAAAAATTGTTGATTCAAACAAATTTTCCATTGACCATATTTAAACGGAAAGTTTTGTTGGGCCAACAAAATTTTTGTCGATTCAACAAAATTTTTCTCTGTGTGTAATATTTAAAAAAAATACACTTTTATCGATTAATAGTTCAATATTAATTAATTTACTATTATACGTTGAGAAATCAACTCAGAAATTCTAAAATGATAGTTTAAATAATGTTTCATTTTTCCTGTTACCCTCTCTTTAACCCTTTCAGGGGCAAGCACTTGTTCTCCTGTAACGTTGAATTCCCACCGGAATTTGCGAAAGAGTTTAGTTCCAAATAAGAATAAGCAATTTTTCAACTTTTTCTCGTCAAAGTTAAAAAAGTAAAATTTAATTAAAAGTTTCTGGTTTGAATCGGTTTAAAATTAGGTGGTGAATATTATATACCACCGCCCCTCAAAGGGTTAAAAAAACTGAGAAATATATACAATGGTGGCCAAAAGTTTGGACATTTTTTGAAAGTTTCATGTTTTTCAACTTTGTGTGCTTGTAGAATATATTAATTTTAACTTAAATACAAACGTTTATATATCAAATTGAAGGTAATTTAATGCAGAATTTAATAATAAAAACAGTATTACAATATCTGTATTACAAAAAATTATGCTCATTTTAGTAGAACAAACAAACACATATCGTTTTGAATAAGGGCGTGTTTTGTAATAAAAGCGTACTAGCCAATCACAAACACTGTTTGAGGACCAATCAAATGTCTGTAAATATAGTTTAGGTTATTTGGATGGTAAAAGAGTTATTGTTGTGGAAATATTTTGCGGAATGATGCATACTAGTTCAATTAAATAGAGTATTGCTGTTGTTGAATATTTAAAGCCCTTTTTTTAATTAAACTAATTTTAAACAATGTCATCAACAAGAAGAACTAATTGGACATCTACAAAAAGAAACCGAATTGTCATATTGAGAGAAAAGGGCCTCTCTTATGCTGAAATTGCAAGACAAGTTACTGGTTCAGTGACTTGTTCTGGTGTACGTAAGTTCTGTTTACGTTATGAAAAAACGATATCAGTGGAAAATAAGGCCAAATCAGGTCGAAAAAAATGCACAAGTGCTACTGCCGATAGAAAAATTAAACGGCTATGCCTTCAAGATAGAAAAATTTCATCAGATGCCATTAGATGTGAAATGAATGCAGCGGGTATTGCAGTAAGTTCAAGAACAATAAGAAGAAGGTTATCAGGATTTAGACTACAAGCTAGAATTCCAAGGAAAAAACTATATTTAATGCAAAAGCAACGCAAAAAACGAGTTAAGTGAGCAAAATAACACATTAAATAGTCAGAAAATCAATGGAAGCAAGTAATCTGGAGCAATGAGAGTAAAATATCGCTCTTTGGTAGTGATGGTAGAAAATACGTGAGACGTAGAGTAGGAGAAGCACTTCATCCTGATTGCATAGAAGCAACTACAAGAAAAACCAACAAATGTCATGATTTGGGCATGAATGTCTGCAGATGGTGTGGGCCGAAATCAAGTGATTGATGGCATCCTGAATGCCAAAAAATACATCGAAACTGTCTTGGAACCAAAATTGATACCTTCCATCAGGGATCTCTTCCCCAACAAGTCACCATTTATTTTTCAGCAGGATTCAGCTCCATGTCACACAGCTAAAGTATGCAAAGCATGATTTCAAAATAAAGGCGTAGATATATTACCATGGCCAGGAAACAGCCCTGATCTCAATCCAATTGAAAATTTGTGGCGACGTTTGAAAATTCTTGTACGAAAAAAACGTCCATCCAATAAAAGACAACTTATTGAAGCTATAATTGATTCATGGCACCATGTGATTACGAAAGATGAACTCCAAACACTCGTTCACTCGATGAAAAGACGCTGTGAAGCTGTCTTAAAAAAAAGGGTTATCCTACTAAGTATTGATTGTGTAAGTATCACTTTAAAAAAATGCAAATCTAAGATACATCTTACTATTAGTTGCATAACTTTTTTTGTAATACAGATATTGTAATACTGTTTTTATTAATAAATTCTACATTCAATTACCTTCAATTTGATATGTAAACGTTTGTATTTAAGTGAAAATTAATATATTCTACAAGCACACAAAATTAAAAAACATGAAACTTTCAAAAAATGTCCACACTTTTGGCCACCACTGTATATATATATATATATATATATATATATATATATATATATATACATATATATATATATATGTATATAATAGTAAATTAATTAATATTAAACTATTAATCGATAAAAGTGCATTTTATCGATTGTATGAATATATATATATATATATATAAATAATTAATTAAATTCACTTATTTTCGTTTTATACAAAGCTTAAAAGAGCAGTACATTTTTCATAATCATATTCGGTGATCACGTCAAATTAATGTATTGTAACAGAAATATTTTGCAAAAACATGAATTCCTGTCAAACAATTAGGCGTGATTTTCAAGCTGAAAATTGAATGTTTATAACAGAGAGGTTTAAAAAAACAATTATTACTTTTATACTTATATTAATATGTTGTCTACATTCAAAATATCAGCCACGCTAGAATTTCAAACTGCTGTATCTCAGCCATTTTTTAAGGTAGGGGTAAAACAAAAAATGTACGAAATTTGTGTATCAATCCCTAAAAATTAAACAAAATATAAATTATGATTTAATTTCTGTTATTTTGAAATCTTTAATTGGCAGCCATTTTGAAACAAGATGACAGTCCAAGCTGGTCAACGAACTTGGTCGAGACCTTGGTAAGCTCAATGATTAGTTTCAAATACGAGTGCGATCGCACGACAAAATTAAGATATATATGGATGTATATGTATAGATAAAACAACATTTGGACGGAGGGTGGTTTTTTTGGGGAGGTCTAGAGATTATGATCGGGGGCATTATATCTAAATTTTCCGGAATTGCTTCCCTGCAAACTGCTACAATAGGTATCTTGTTACTTTTATCATGAATGCTACCTAAGATGTTGTTAAAAAACTTTTTTTTACGTTTGCTTATAAAGTAAAAATAATTTTTAAGAACACATTGAGTGCATTTTTTTTATTATAAAAAATATTAAAATGAGTAACATTTACATTATATCCACTGCATTCTCACTACAACGTGATCATGTACAATGTAGTTATTATATAATTTTCTTTTTTTTTTGTATCAATCTGTAATTATTTCTAATCAATGGAATAGTATTACATTTTAGATTTAGATATTTTAATCCATGTGAAAAAAATCCGTCAAATAAATTAATATCACAAATTAAATACCTACGATTTGCTGGACTTTGGTACAAATATCCTTATTAAAATATACTAAGAATAATAAGTTGAATAATACGTTCAAATGAAGTAATCTCTTAAAATGTCCCAGAAATTTCTGTAGGAACATTAGAGACGCTTTACTCACGTATGTTCAAAAAAATATATTCATAGTTCGTTTTACAAGCAATTCATACAAATATCTGACTGTTTTCTACTCAGACAATGCCAAATTCTTCCCTTATCAGAAACTCTTTATGTTACATGATATTTGCATTCACGAAATTCATCGCCTAATGCTTTCAAAGGGCTAAACATAAATTGCGAAAACTTTCCATTCAGTAATTCTAGTTTTTACAAGTATGCAAACATTTTTGTAATCACAGTGCGCATTTATTTGAAGAGGAGTTTAACTACTTATGAAAAAGGTTAACATAAAAGAAAATAAATAAGGTTTCTGTATAGATATCAGTACAAAAACACTTAACGGGTTAAAAGTTGTGACGCTGCACTTTCTTTTGGCTCTAAGAATTTCAAATATGGTTCTTAAAAGTAATGATATCAAATTTGAGTGACGCTATGTTAATTTTTTTTAAATCATCATTTTCTTTTTAGTTTTATTTATATTCACAGGTGCAATTATTATCTTAACATGAAAATACATATAAAATTTATTCGCTAAAGCTTTTTCATTCAGATCTCTCAGGAATTCAAAATATGGGTTTTAAAAGAAATGATATCAAAATTTGAATGACACCTTGACGTGAATTTAATAGGATTGTTTTAAATTTCAATTTAAATTATTTTTCGTTTCTCTTCTAAACTATATTTACACATACAAACAATAATTTTAATTTTTCAATACACTGTTAAATATATTACTTTCACTGAGCCTATATTATGTATTGAAATGTATTTATTTCAATAAAATGATTTATGTTTTGTGCCACGCTATTCAAAATCATAAGTAAAATTTATGTAAATGATTATTTTGCGTCATAGTATCCAAACAAAGGAAAATATATGCAAGTTGATACTATGACGCAAAATAATCATTTACAAAAAATTTTACTTATGATTTTGGATAGCGTGGCACAAAACATAAATCATTTTATTGAAATAAATACATTTCAATACATAATATAGGCTCAGTGAAAGTAATATATTTAACAGTGTATTGAAAAATTAAAAGTATTGTTTGTGACCATGACACCATTACATGCAGAGCGAAAAACTTCCCATTTTACTTAAAAATGGATTTCCAGATCTTAAAATCTACTGCATGTAGAAATCTATAAATTTCAGGATAGAGTTAGACCGGAGATATAAGACAGCTGTCAAAAAATCAAAACGATATGCCTCATATTTGCTGAGATATTAAATGTCGACTTTTCGCTTTTCCTTTGAACTCAAACTAGCTGTATATATAGAGTGACGGAAATCTTCGGTTTTAAGCATTCGGTTTTCGGTTTTTGCTGCGTCACTCGAGAAACTACCGTCTCTCATGATATTCTGGTGCACATTTGCTAGATTACCGGACTTTTAAAATAACTTTTTTAAAGATAATTATAACTTTTAAAAAACCATCATAAATACCATCATTTAAAATACCATTTCTATTAGCAGTTAAAAGGTCAGTAAATATCGATTTTATGTACAAACATTTACATGCAGTAGAAATGCTTATTGTATAGAAAGAGTTTATTCATGCTAATACCTTAAAAGTATTGAACAGAAGAATTTCAATAAGGAAATTCTAAAATTCCGTTTCAAGGAAATAAACACAATAAACTTATCTCCTCTAGTCTGGAGTTAACTTCACTTTGACAAATTTAGCACAAAGCAAAATATATTTCCCAATGTCATGTATTTCCTAAAACAACACAGTATTTGTGCATTGCAATAATATTTGATATATCTTCGAAGTTTGAAACGTTTAAAAAAGAGTAAAATCCAATACTATTACATAAAAAATGTAAATATTATACAAAATAAACTAGAAAATAAAAATATATTATAAAGCAAATAAAACAAATGTCTATATGTAACGCTGGCGTCATATCAATGTTGGCAACGACTTCACTAATATATTTCGAATTTTACGCAAATTTATTAATTCCTAGCCATCGCACAATTTAAATTTTTGCATATAAAGAAATTTTTTTGAAACGTTTATTTCAGCTTACTCAATTTATGGTTTTTAGCTCACAGGCTATCAAAACCTGAGAGCTTATTAGCTCACAGGCTATCAAAGCCTGAGAGCTTATTAGCTCACAGGCTATCAAAGCCTGAGAGCTTATGTGCCCGCCGGTTCTGTATGTACGTACGTATGTATGTACGTAACGCGATAACTCTTGATAGAACTAACCGTTTTACTTTAAATTTTGTTTATAGGTTCCTTGTGATAAGGCGCTTCCCTGATTAGTTTTGGAGGTTCATTGGTTAAGCATAAAGGGGGGAAACGGGGGGCTAACCCCCCCATAATTTAGATAAATGGGTTTTTCGTGCAGAATTATCCCATTTTCTTCAAATTTTGTATATAGGTTCATTTTGATAATGTGCTTCTGTCAATAGTTTTGGGGGTTCATTGGTTTAGTATAAAGGGAGAAAGGGGGGGATACACCCCCCTAATTTAGATAAATGAGTTTTTCATGCAGAATTATCCGATTTTCTTCAAATTTTGTATATAGGTTCATTTTGATAATGTGCTTCTTGTCAATAGTTTTGGGGGTTCATTGGTTTAGTGTAAAGGGAGAAAGGGGGGATTCCCCCCCCCTAATTTAGATAAATGAGTTTTTCATGCAGAATTATCAGATTTTCTTCAAATTTTGTATATAGGTTCATTGTGATAATGTGTTTCTCTGAATAGTTTTGGTCGTTCATTGGTTAAGTATAAAGGGGGAAAGGGGGGCTAATCCCCCTTAATTTAGATAACTGAGTTTTTCATGCAGAATTATCAGATTTTCTTCAAATTTTGTATGTATATTAATTAACATTGTAATTAGAGACTTCCCTGATTAATTTAAGGCGTTCATTAGTTAACTATGAGGGGGGTAACGGGGGAATGACCCACCCCCTTAATATATTGTTAATTTCTTTATTTTTCGAGGGGAATATTTCAAATTCTTTGAAATAAGAGTACAATATACAATGAGTGTGAATAGCCTGTGAGCTCAATGCCCTCAGTTTAACTGGGCAGTTTTCTTTTTATTTAATACATTGCGATGCCGCTGTGCAAGAATCTTAACAAAAACAATATCAAAGAATTTCTTAATGAAATATTTTTAAATATTCACATTTATATTTAAAGTTAAGTACGGTTTAAATATATGTATAATAGGAAAATTGAGAAATTGTATGTAATTTGTTTATCATATTAGATATTCCAGCGAATAAGAAATTAGCTTATAACAATAAATAAATATATATTTTTTTAGTTTTGCATATATTTTCTAAAATTTGATTCAAATAAAATGCAAATATTACTTAAAATAAATTTGATAAATTGATAAAATAAAAGATAATATGTTAATGAAAGAATTGCAATTCAATTGAGTTAAAATCATGCCCGACATATCATTATATTTTGTAAAATAAAACAACATTTCAAAAACCTCTAAATACAGAAAACAGTCATGATTCAGTATGCTGTTAAATATTTGCAGGAAACTGTTCAGTCATTCGGTCGTAATTGTAAATTTAATCGATCCTGACCAATGAGAACGCTCATAATATGGTCAAATAACCGTTATTTATCTAAACGGTAAAATGACTAGACAGTTTACTGCAGATTTTTAACAGTGTGAAATAAGTAACTCTTTCTCTTTTCTTTTCAATTTCTTAAACAGAATTTTCATTGCAACTACAAAGAGAAGTAAACTGAATCATTTTGTAAATTACCAACGGGTAACTATCATCAATTTTAAACTCTCACAGTAATAATTTTCAGAAAAATGTCCAATCATTCATGATTTTTTTTTAGGGAAATGTTACTTGACCGAAATTTACCTCTATTCTGACCAATGAAAATGCTTCATACTAGGCCCAGTGATAGTTTTCTATAAAAAATGTTGAAGGACTAGGCAGTTTGCTGGAATTTTTAACCGCGTTTATTAGCGTTTATCTCATTCAATAATAAACAAACATCTTCGTACAACTTCTTTTAATGACAAATATTGTAATAATTTATTTATATTTTATATGAAATCACGTGGTAGAATTTCATTTTAAAAGGAAAAGGAATGCTGAAAATAAACACAGTTGTCAAAATAAATCAAAATTGAAAACACTTATAAAAATTTAGATTTTTTTTCAATAACTTAAGCGTTAATTACTCTAAATTGAAGTAATATTTGTGCATTAAAAAATTATCTGTGACTAGATATTCCTATCAATTAACGCGAATATTTTATCAGGAAATTTTCAATTTTTTGAGATCGTAAACAATTTCCTTTTTTTTAATAAATGGGAATATTCATTTTATTTCATAAATAGGAAATAATTATCCGATGTATGAATTCTCAAGTGCAAGACAATGGTATAATTTTTTTGGAAAATTGTTCTAGCTACATAAAAATATTAAAACAATTGCATTTGTCGAAAACAAAAGTAATGTACAATTTATATATTTACAGAATTATAAATTCATTTAAATGATTCAGAGTGTAAATTAAAATCACTATTGGTACATACTTTTGGAGACATTTTAGGAGACACTTTTGAATTTTAGCTATGTTAAAGGCCTGAAACTTTTCTATGGATTAAGGTGAAAAGAAGAAATGTAGCTAAAGGTAATGAGAAGCAACGTTTTAATGTATTGTTGTTAATTTATTTCAACATTTTATGCATTCTACGAAGCATATTTATTTTTAACACTTTCCAACATAGTTGGTAATTTGTTTATGAATTCCGTTTGTCTGTCAGTCTACCATCAGAGTTATGTATGTCTATCTGTCTGTCCGTGCTCTAATTAGCGTGAATATACTCCAATTTTCATGCAATTTATGTATGTTAATAAGGTTTACTATGGCAAGTTCGGTATTGAAATGAAGTACGTAACGTTTATAGTTCATTTACTGGGACATTCAAAAGCATTCCCTTACGGTCTTTGGGGGAAATAGTTTGCGGTGAATTTTATTGATATTACACTTTTTTTTAAAATATATTGAAATTGATATATATTACTGAGGTGCACTACAAAAAATTTGCTATAGAATATGGTCTACATAGCACTCATTGTTCATTTTCAGGGACATACAAAATAATTTGGTTAGATAACTGTCAAAGCACGATAATTGCTGCAAGTGCATTTTAAGTTGTGGTAATATTTTATATTAAATTATTTTTTCCCTATTACTTGATGTGCATAAATTCTATAGGTGATATACAGAGTAGTATAAAAGATCTCGAGAGCATTTCCGATTATTGTCGGAAATTGATGAAGGTAAATTAACAACCGTGCTATACGTTTCCTAACTGAACTAAATTTTAACACTCTATGCAGTATATATACAAATATTTAGACTATGTGCAGGGATACACTAATGAATTCGAATATATTTCCAACTAATGATACCATGATAATTTCATGAAATTGGATTTTCAATTGTGTTATGCGTTTTCCATATTTTTACTTAGACATCATCTTTCACCTTAGTAAGCGGTGAAGATTTGTTAAAGTAGTCTGGACGTATTGGAAAGTGTTTCATAATCTATGCTTGACGAATGACTTTTGTTTTTGTTAAATCACAGTCATTTTTTTCAAATTTATCGTGTTAAAATTAATTATTGGATATACTTAAAGGATAATGTTTTCCATAGACAAATTACGTTACAAGCCGCTTTAATATATTTATATAATAATTAAGCTGTATAGCTCAACAAGGTAATCTGTGAAAATTACTGGTGAATTTCAAATGAATAAGAGCATATATTGGTATATATTTGATGATAAATTATATAAAACTACATATTGGTTCAAAAGTCAAATTGAAACAGCGTAATCCTTTAAACTACTGTTTGCTTGGGAAAAATTCTGATTTTTTTTTTAAATGAAGATCATATTGAAGTTAAAGTTAATACATTCTTACAATTTTAATTGAAAAGATGAATATTGCCAAAATTATTTATTTGATGCAATATTGAATTTACGGACATTAGAGAATTTAATTCCATTCTCACTTAAAAACCAAGCTATATATAATTGAATTTTACCCAAACATATCCGAGAAAGCTCTAGCTTAACGACTAGTACAGAGCAGCAGAATCCAAGCATTCAAATCTTCCACATCTCCAATTCAAGTTTCTTTCTTCAATACCTTGTCTCCCACATCGTGCTCCATAGCTCGCTGTAACTAAAGCAGCGCCCCCAAAACTCTCGCTTTTGTAACAGTCGTAGCAGTCTGAGAATGTGTTGGCATATGGATCCTAAGAAACTCATAGAGTTCAATAATGATTTTCATCTTCTCTTTAGGCCTAACGACACCAGCAGGCCGATCTGAAAAGGTAACTTTAGTGCCGTATACGTCACCCAATAGACTTTCAGTAATAAGCCCCTGACGCCTAGACCCAACATGTCCATCGTCTTTCTTTCCCTCAAGTAATGGATCCTTGGAAGATCTATGTTAAAGGAAGAAATAGGTTTTAGTGGGTCGCTGTGATAGTGGCGATAATCGAAGTGAAGGGGGCCTCGAAAGAGCAACAAACGCTTCCCCTCCTCATATCCATCGGGTGGTGCGCGTCTGTTTGACCAACTGTGAAGCATTCTCTGGACATCAGTGTTATGATAATCCCATGCTTACGCCACTGGCCATCCTAAACACTATAGATTTGCAAAGAGGCCTCCCGCATTTTTTCGCAATATTGTTATGCGCGTCCTCAAAATTTTTTTCGCAGTTAAAGAAAGCTGCACCTACAGATAACGAAGGGGGTGAGCAGGCCAGTGAATAGAGTTTTCCTGAGATAACTCGGCTGGTCTATGGGAGAAGCGCGGAAGGGTGGGAAAGGAACAAGATAGAAAAAAGGACACAGACGACGGGAAGACCCTTCACTTAGAAAATCGGCCGCTACAGCCGGAGAGCGGAATCCCTTGGGACATCCTGCATAGACGACTGCTCTCTCGCTCTCTCTTTCTCTCTCTATCTTTCTCTCTCTCTCTCTCTCTCTAGAGCTCCCCGTATAATCAGTGATGGGGATCAGGAGAGCTTTCTACCACAGTCCACCATGCGCTTGCATTTACGACTTGCAGGTATCATTTGCTGGCGATTCATCTGGCATATTGGCTTTGATTCGTTGCCCGGCACACGGGGTAATTGAAGTATCCGATCCACCCGCCTACACTTTCATTTTACCATGTCCTCGCACCCAAATACCATTTATTTTACCAGACTCTTTTTTTATACAGCTCCTCAGATATGCCCGCTTACATAGCCCTTTCGGAACGCAATTCTTAAAGATGGAGGATCATTTGTTCATCTAACAGAAATAAAGAGATTCTCGCATTTTGAGGAAGGAAAAATAACTTCAATAATTTTTATGACATAGCTGGAATTACTATTAACTAGCATTAAGAGTTTTAAAATATTGCAAAGAATATGGAAGCAGATAAAGTAAATTAGTTCGTAAATTTCCAAAATGACCATGACATTATTTAATGTATATTAAAATCCTTATTAAATTTGAAATGCGTGTATTAAAAATGTCTACATTCTGTCTTAAAATGTTTCCTGTTTAATTATATTGATGTATTCTTTTCCGGATATGCTGCTATCAAACAAATTACTAATTGAATATTACATACTATTTTTAATAAGTGGATCAAATGAATTACAATTGTAATTATGCATTTATTTTTCAATGGAGAAACATATTTCATATATAAATGTCTAAGAATTTGTCTCCCTAATATTTGTGTAGAAAACCATCTTTCTTTCAACCCAAAAATAGACTGTCAAATAATAATTATATATCTATTTTTGATACTATTTTTACAATTATTTAAAAAATATAGAATTGTTTTGTAATTATTTATTTATTTATTTCGTATTCATTCTGTTTTCAAGTTTTTTCTTATCAAAAAACAATAAGAGAGAAATAGAGAGAGAGTGTGTGTGAGAGAGAAAATCATTATTAATAAGAATTTTTCGTGATATATGTATTGTTAGATATCAGGGTGCGTATAGATGCTTAATTTTGAGCACCACTATTTCTGAATAATCTTTGTGTTACAAGTTGAAAATTTTCCAACTTAGTGAAAAAGTGTTCAGGCCGAGAATCGAACCAAGAACTTTTGGTTTAAATTGTCAATGCTCTTCCAAATAAGTTACCTGGGACGTCAACCGTCCGACACAATTCACTCTGACAATCTTTTGGCAATAGCAACTCGCCTTCCATGTAGACAGCTCAACGAAATAAGCCACAGGTAAAAGAACTACATTAAGCGATGGAAATGTACGTACATTTAATAGTTTAATACAATCATATTGATTGTTAAAGTTATCATGCAAGTGGAATTTTATATAAACTGGGTGAAAAAGTGTCCAGGCCGAGAATCCAACCCAGAACTTTTGGTTTAAATTGTCAATGCTCTTCCAAATAAGTTACCTGGAACGACAACCGTCTGACACAATTCACACTGACAATCTTTTGGCAATGGCATTTCGTTTTCCATGTAGACAGCTCAACGGAATAAGCCACAGGTATAGGAACTCCAATAAGCGATGGAAATGTACGCATACTTTAATAGTTTAACACAATCATATTGATTGTTAAAGTTATCATGCAAGTTGAATTTTTTATAAACTGAGTGAAAAAGTGTCCAGGCCGAGAATCGCACTCAGAACATTTGGTTTAAATTGCCAATGCTCTTCCAAATAATTTACCTGGGACGAGAACTCTCCGACACAATTCACTCTGACAATCTTTTGGCAATAGCATCTCGTCTTCCATGTAGACAGCTCAACGGAATAAGCCACAGGTAAAGGAACTTCATTACGTGATGGAAATGTACGCAAACTTTAATAGTTTAACACAATCATATTGATTATTAAAGTTATCACGCAAGTTGAATTTTTCCAACTGAGTGAAAAGGTGTCCACGCCGAGAATCGAACCCAGAACATTTGGTTTAAATTGCGAATGCTCTTCCAAATAAGTTACCTGGGACGACAACCGTCCGACACAATCCACTCTGACAATCTTTTGGCAATAGCATCTCGTCTTCCATGTAGACAGCTGAACGGAATAAGCCACATGTAAAGGAACTTCATTAAGCGATGGAAATGTACATACTGGCTGGCTGTCTGGCTGTCACCCGCCTTGAGGATCCGCTTTTGGCATATGATCGGGACAAGCCCCAAGCTCAAGGCAGGAAGGTCTCTACCGTCCAAACGACACCACCGTCTCCGGATTAACTAAAATTTCTTACACCATCAATCATAAGTGGCAGCCCTATTTATCAGGGCGTGCCATGGGAAAACATTTACAAATTGAAAAGTAAATTATAGTAAATTATACAAACTCTAATTCACAAATGGCAGCCCTATTTATTCAGGGCGTGCCTGATTTTATACAATGTTTGAATATTATAGATTATATACACAATATTTAAAGCTACAGTTTTTTAGAGGTAAGTAGATTAAAAAAAAAAAAAAAAAAAAAAAAAAAAAAAAAAAAAAAAAAAATGTATACACAATAATTATATAAGTTACATGTTTTACAAATTTCAATATTTACACATTATACATAATAGCTCTTGGCAAGATGATAACAGTAATTTTCTAAGTATAACAACATTTTCCATTCTTTAAAAGACAACCCTAAGAAATGTCTGCCCTCATGATTAACCATGCAAGAAGTAGATGAATGAATATATGAATTGTAAAGTAACAATTATGTATTTACAGGTAGTACACTTGATATATTTACATTTTACTAGATAATCAATTATATTGATTATTTTAACTATTTAATTGTTAGCAAGATTTTCCGAACATTTATACACTTAATTATAATGAGTAATGCAATGAATACTACACACGAATAATATACAAATATACACGATGAATAAAACAATGGAAAATTTATATTTGAATAATAATCACTTATATACAATGAATAAAACTAGAGTAATATACTTGATGAATAAACACTTATAAACAGAAAATATAGTTGAAGATACATAACACCGCAAATTAAGAGGACAACCGTCTCCATGAAGCGAAATAACCTTCACTGGACGAGCAATAGCAGGATTAAAAAATATTTTAGATTTAAAAATAAAATTTGTATTTTATAAAAGAATATTTCTCATTTAAGATATTATAATTTTGATATAATTTGCCTAGTGATTCATTATTATTAATAATATCCATCATGTCCTCGAGGAGTGTTGGAAATTTCCTATGAAATTTATATTTCATAAATCTACACTTCCCGAAGACATAATGGATAGGATCACCCCTCTGGCCACAAACACATAGATCATTATCCATTTTACCGATTTTATTTAAGAATGTAGGAAAACTGCCGCAGCCCGTGAAAAAATATATTGAGACTTTATCTTTAGTTATTAATTTAGTGTTGACTTCTGGCACAAGCTGATACGTAAATCTGCCGCTCCCTGAGTTATCCCAGTTGTACTGCCACCTTTCCAGTAATTGATCTTTGATACATTTATTTAAATATGAGTGCGGAAATTTTATTCCGCGCTCTACTGGAAGGTTGGAGTACTGAGCAGCATCATTAGCCAGCTTGTCCGCCAGTTCGTTGCCTATTGTACCCGCGTGTCCTTTAACCCATGTTAGATAAAATATTTTGTTTTTATTTTGATGTATTAGTTGCTGTATATCATAAATTGCTTTAAGTGTTGGAAATTGATTTGTTAATGAAAGGATTGTTGATTGACTATCTGATAAAATTTGAAATTTATTAAAGTTAGAATTTATTGCCCACTCTATTGCTGTTATGGCCGCGTGCAGCTCTGCTTGGTAGACTGTGTTTTCTGGTTGAATTTTAGTTGTTTTTTCGTCTATTTTTATGTTGTTCTGAAAAATCACCAATGAGAAAGCTGTATTAGAATCCACCTTAAAACCGTCTGTGTATATGTGTGTAATATCTATGTTATTTAAGATTTTGTCTATTGTTATTAGATTATTTAAAAAGTTTTCTGGGTTAATTGTGTATTTGTAAAGCTTTTCTTCTATGTCATTTTTAGTTATTACTTTATTATCTTTTAATAATATCTCTGTGTTGTTTAATATTTTATATTTTAAGTTTTTATGTTCTAACGTTAGTAATAGTGGTGGAATACCTAGTAGTGTCTGTAATGTGTGAGTTGAAGTATTTTTATATGTTTTTGTTATTGATATTAAACATAATCTTTGTATGCTCTGGAGGTTACGTTTGTCAATAACTCTTAAATCGTCGAACCATACCTCCGAGCCGTAAACTATTATTTTCTCTAAGACTGTGATGTACCAGGTTCTAAGGCGTGATCTATCCACTCCCCATGTGGCTGAAAAAACGCGTTTTATTGAAGATGTTAATAATACTATTTTGTTTTTAATTTTTTGGATGTGTTTATCCCATTTAAGATTTGATTGGAATGTTATACCTAAGATATTTAAGTCGGTGACACCTTTTATATTGGATTGTTTTAATTTAAAGATTGGTGGACGACTCACCAAGGCATTTTTACCCAACAGAATGTACGATGTTTTATCTGATGATATTTTTAGCGAGAGGTCTTCACATAATTGGGCAAAAAGGGCAATTCTTTCATTCGCCTGCGATTCTAAATCTCTTCTATTGTTTGCGCGTATAATAAGATTGAAATCATCGCAAAAGGCATAAAGATTAGTAAATTTAGTGTAGAATATTTTTAGTATTTGATTGGCCACAAGGAGCCACAGGAGAGGGCCGAGACACGAACCCTGTGGCCAACCTTGGGAAGTAGGACGTTTAATGTTATTATTTAGGTAATCGGTAATGATGAGTCTGTCTGAAAGACAGCTAAGGAGAAAGTTTATAAGATATTTTGGGACTGGCAGGGTTTTGAGAATTCTGCCCAATGTTGTCCAGTCAATATTATCAAACGCCCCCACAATGTCAAATGAGACGAGCGCGCAGTATTTATTTGATTTTAGATAATTATTAATTTTATATTTTAATCTGTTAAGTAATTGTACTGTACTTTTTCCTTCACGGAAGCCAAATTGAGATTTATGTAAGTAGTTATTGTTTTCTAGATAGTAATTTAGTCTATGTTTAAGCATGCGTTCTAGGATTTTGCCCAGCATCGGGAGAAGGCAAATGGGTCTATATGAGGTTGGGAGTTTAGGATTTTTATTGTTTTTTGTGAAAAATATAATGTTAGATATTTTCCAATTTTTTGGGAAATAATTTAAATTTAAACATTTATTGAAAAGATCACGAATTAAGTATTTGTATGATTTGAAAAGATTTTTTATGAGGTATGCGTCTATTTTATCGTGACCAGGGGCTTTAAGGTTGTTTTGTTCAGATAATGCTGTTTTTATTTCTTTATTTGAGAAGAGTGGGGGGGAGGAGACTATCTCCCCTGCTGGAGCTAAAAGTAACGGAACAGTTGGATTTATTGGAAAATGATGTGTTAAAAGATTTTGAAATGTTTCTTGTTTTGTAATGTAAGGTGAAGAACCTTCCAAGGATGTGTGAATAAAGTGTTGGTTTGATAAGTTTTTGTTTGTTGCAATTTTGAACGCCTGCCCAAAGGTGTCTTTTGTATTATTACAGAATTTTTTCCAGGAATTTAATTTTTCGCTTTTTATGTGTTTTTTATATAGCGCTCGCTCACGTTGTAGGAGCGTTCTCCATTTTGAGTCACCCGATGTCCTCCATCTTTTCCTTAGAGCTGATATTTTGTTTCGGTGGGATCTTAGCGCGTCAGTCCACCAGTCAAAAGTTGGGTATAGTTTAAGTTTTTTAGTTTTTAATGTTTTTTGACATGTTTGGTTAATTTTGATATTGAAGTCTTCTAGCCAATTATCCAATTTGTCATAGGTGTCAACCGATGTAAGTTTAGTGTGTAAGTCCGTGGCCAAAGGTCTGAAGAATTTGTTAAATTTTTTGAAGGTTGTATACTTTGTTTTAAACCTTTTGAGATCTATTGTTGAGGGTGTTAATGAAAGAGAGAAACAAATATACCTATGATCAGATAGCGATACGGATTCTGTGTCCACGTACCAGGAGTCGACGAAGTTGGTTAGATCCTGAGTGCACACGGTGATATCTGGGTTTCCCCGACATGGACGACCCGGCTCTCCTATGAACGAAGGTGGTGATTCCGTATCGTTTATGAGTGTTAAGTTCTTTGAAAGTAGTAGGTATGTTAGGATGGATCCCCGTTCATCCTCCTTTTGGTAGCCGAGCAATGACAAGTGCACGTTGAGATCTGCTCCCAAAATCAGGTGCTGAAGGGGCATGAAGAAATCCAGCCATTTTAAGTCCTCTCGGAAGTCTCCTGATGGTTTTGAATAACAGGATCCTATTGTTATTGGTCCTGTAGTTATGTTAGATTCACGAAAACTGAATTATGGTCGCTGTAACATTGAACTACCTCCACATCAAGGCGTGTTACTATGATTGCAGCTGTATTGTTCCCCGATGTGAAGGTTTGCCAAGACTTGGAGGGGACTGCCCATATTTTTCCTTCCTGTGAATAATAGTCCTGAATCAGCAACACTAGGATCTTATTCTTGTTGGCATGGCCCATGAGATTCCCAGTTGCTGCTTTAGATTTTTGTAAGTTTATTTGAAGAAAGGTCAGTTTGTCGATTTTATTATCTATTTTGTTAACTATTGTATTGGATGAAGCTGAGGTTTTATGCTGTATGGGGGTTGGATGAATATTGTCTATGTTGAATTTAAAAACTGTTGTTGTGCGTAGATGTTTCTCTGTTGGATGTAATAATGGAAGGCTGGACATTCGGAAGAGTCAGCCGAGTAAGGAAAGTCGCCCTGCGTTCCTGAGCAGTTTACGCATTGATGTTTTTGGAGGGATTTAGCCAATGGGCAAACAGAAGAAGCATGTTTTTTCGTGCAGTATTTACAGGACGTTTGAGATCTGCAGTTTGTATTAGCATGTCCAAAGCGCTGGCAGTTGCTACATCTGATTATAGCAGGTAGGTGCTCACCCTACATGTAGAGAATCCAAATTGAATTTTTCGTTCCCGTAGCATATGGGCTGCTATATATTCCTCGACCTCCAGGATTAGTTGGTATTTTCCGTTTCTCTTTATCTTTTTGAAGACTGCTACTGGAGTTTCTGGATTGTAGAAGCTTTCCAACTGTCGCAATATTGTTTTCTCTTCTAGTATTTCTGGAATCCCCAGTATGATAATTTTCTTTAAATTTGTGGATTTATACGTTATTTCTATTATGTCTTTAAGTGATGTTATGTTTTCGATACTTTCCATTAGTTCAGTCGTTTGGTCGTCTGATGTAGTTTTGATTATTAGAGTGTTTCTATCTTTAGCTATTGCACAATATATGTTGGTTGTATTTGACGATGTTTCTATTTCTCTTGTTAGTATAAGTCTGATTTCATTTAGTGCGATATTAGTTGTGGACTTCCTCTTAATTAGAATTGCTGAACTTGAAAACTGCCGGTGATTCTTCATTTCCCTGTTGTGGATTTTATTTTGTAGATGGATTCTGGAGTACAAGCTCTTTGATGTTTCTCTCTGATCTGTTGTGGCCGCCTCTTCCTCCTGCTGCATCTCCTTTGTATTTGTCAATATCTTTTCCTTTGGCCTTGTTATTGTTTTCTCTATTTTCATCAATTTCTCGAGTATCAATTGTATATCTGTTATCGTTGTTTCTTTCTTATTGTTCTCTAGAAGTTCTTCCACTAAATTTTGTTTCACTTCCAATTCCTCCATAATGTTCTGTAGTTGTTTTTCTTTCTTCTCCAACTCGTCCGATAAGTTTCGTTCTCTCAATGCTGTTTCTTCCTGCATTTTTATATAGCTCTCATTAATTTCTGTTCCACTGGCAGCTAATTTACTTTCTTGTTCATTGATTACCTTTAGTTGATCTTTAATAATTTTGTTGAGGAGTTGTACTTGTTGTTCGTTTTTCTGGTTCTTATTTTGTATATCTTCTAAGTTTTTAAGATTTTCTTTGTGGTCATTGTACATTTTCGTTGATTTGGAGAATATCATGTCTAGGTATTTCTTTTTCTCACTCGACACTCCCTTGTACCTTTTTGCGTTCAGTTTTACGTATATATCTATAAGTTCTGGGATGTTTTTCGTTTGAGCCATTTTTTTGTTGAATCTGTATTCTTCTGTTTTTGGTGTCGATGTAAATTTGAATCTGGATGGGACCAGTCGTGGTTTTCTATTATTTGTGATTTTTGAGTCGCTAGCGAAATCTGCAGCTTCATCTTCACTGGTACTCGACTGATGATCTACGATGGATTTTTTCAGATGGACCAATGTTGGTGTCATTGAAATATTTTGTTCTAATATCGAGGTTTTCTCATACATAGTTCTTTTGTTTAAGTCATGATGTTGTTCATGAGATGCATTACCCTCATTTTCACTAACTTTATCACTCTCTTCCATTTTACTTATCTGTTCTTGTTATTTATGATTTTAGTCAACAGTAGCTATGAGTTATATTATATTTCAATTAATTACTGGATTAGGCTCATTAGCTCCCCATACATGGTAAAGAAAAATTGGAATTTTGAAATTAATAGACTCGCCAAAATAGAAGAAAATAATTTAGAAAATAATTTAGAAAAAGCCTAAAAAACACTACGTCCAAATCGGTAAGGGATCCCGTGCTCAAAAATGGGTGATCGCAATATATATTATAATGAATGGTATAATACAGTTATAACATGATATATTCAGATAGCAATTGTTGGAGGTTGTTATTAATAGTGAATTAGACATAAAATTATTATAAAAAGTTAATTAACACCATATATACATGAATATATAGCAACATTTCATTTGTAAACCAGATTTTATTTACTAACTTTGGCTAGATATTATGTCTGAATACTCTAGAACAGATAAAATGAAGACTAGTTTTAAACAATTACAGTCCTTAAGAAAATAATACCCTTGATTATAGACCAACAAAAAATGAATGATGAAAATAAATAATTTTTTTTCTTTTTTTTTCCACAACAATTTTCTATATGAACACTGCAATTAATTAAAAATGTATTAATTGAGAATTAGGTTAGTAATTCACCAATTAAGAGTTAATTGGGACGGATGCAGATGCTGTAGAAAAATAATAATATGGTTGAGCTGAGTGCAAAGTTCGGCTCCCGCAACAGTAGGAGGGAAGGGTCACCAAACTTACCCATATGGGAGCTACATCAAGAGATCCATGCGCCACTTGAGCTTGTAGCGGCCATCTTAAAATGTCCGCTGTGTGGTAGAGCACGAGGAAAGAAGTACAACTGTTTTAAAACCAAAAACTGGTTTATTAACACAATCAGTAGGGAGTTTGAGCGAGCTCCACGAAATTTTCCTAAAAAATTAAATTAACTAAAGAGTTCTTGCTAACACTTGTAGCTTAAACAAAAACGAAACAATATAATTAAACCTTAACCTTTTTAAATATATAATCACGATTCAATACTCTTATCCTTCAAATTACATAAGCACTGATGCAGGTTCAAGTCAGCTTTATCAATGTATAAAATTCCAGTATAAGAATACTAAGGCTGATTTTTAATCACGAGACTCGATGCGAGGTCTCAAGGCTAAACCTAAATCTCAGTCGCAATATTCAACTTCCCAGGCCACTTCTCTGCTGAGCGCTCACCAGCTCCTCTGAGCTCTGCACTCAAGTCAAAATTCGCTGCTTATATACTTCAGTGTCGATCGACCAGCTCCAGAAAATTTGCATAATCGAAATTACACGGCGACTCACAATTTCAGGGATTCAGCTGTCCTTCGAAAGTTAAAGAAAGATAGAGAGCCTTTATAACTTGTACGCACATAGTCGGTTAATGGACAAAAACGATCTCATTCACACATTGCCTACTCACGTGATGCGAGTAGTCAATACCTTACAACCCCTCCCGGAAATTGTGAAAGAAAAAGCGGTGGTTGAATGCAGACCATCGTCTTTTTCTTTTAAAAATTTAGAGTCCAAAAAAATGAACACAACATGTGACGGGTAAATTTAAATTTTGAATCCAAATGTAAATTTTGTACTTTTAACCCATCACGCAAAAACTGGTCAGATCGACGACACTTTCAACATAACCTCCTGTAAATGTGCAGTATCATGCAAAAGAATCTCACAAAATTTTCCTCACAAAATTCACAGCTTGCCAAAATAAATACGCAACTTTACCTGCAAAATTCCATGAAGTGCCGAAACAAATTGCAAAGTAGAACGTCACTACAAAACTATCTGTCAAAGAATAAAGTAGCTTTCCTAAAAATTCCCAAATTGCCAAAAACTCACCTCCCCGAAATTCAATGTAGATGACTCGCTCAATTACAATGGTCACAAACTAACAGCTAACAGAGCTGTGAAAGTGAAACAATTTTCTTTTATAAAATATAAAGGTATAAATATACATTACAAATTTCTTCAAGACAATTCTTCTTCTTGAGAACTAAAATATAAAAAAAACTTATAAATAGACTATCTGCTTCAAGATGATTTACTTCCTGGAACAAACTTCATTATCTACATACAATGTTACGTCAGAACTATGAAATACACTAACAATATTCATAATTAACAACAGCAGAACTAATAAGTAAGTTCCTAACTAGGGTATAACGAACAACACTTAAAACTTCATAACTAGTGCATAACCAACAACACTTTTAAAACGACATAACTTGCGAAAACCCAACATACAACACTAAACCGATAACGACCACGAACACGACCGAAGGGAGAAAGTTAGATTTGGTAACAATGTTAGTAAAGTGAAATAGAACGCGCGTGTCAAGGGCAACTCTTGACCGCAAAACACGTGCACGCCTATCCGCGGCGCGTGTAAAAAACCCATAATACTAAATTCATATTTCAAAATTCAACATATAGAACAATCATACACATAATATATACATAATTTATACATAGAATATTCACAGAACACTTATAGAACAATTATACAAGCAATTTAACAATCTCTCGAACATGAAAGCAGTGAATCTCGAAAGATGTTCTCTGACATCATAACTTAAATTTTGGCAAAAAAAAATTTTGAACAGAAATTAAATGCACAACTTGTGAAGCCGAGATACAAAATCAAACAATGGTCGAAAGGTAACTATAACAGTTCAGCTGCTTTGTCCAGTCCATAGAACTTGTTGACATTTATATAGGCACTTTAAATGAAATTGATAAAAATGGAACGTCGTCACCTGATTTTATAGTGAAGATGAACTGGAAGCTTGTAGGCTCATAGAAGAACTCTGGCGGCGTCCCCAAAATCCTTGGACGAAACTCCGTTCTGATGCAGACTGGTAAGGAGAGGCCACTGTCGCTTGCCGTGCCTGCAGCCGGGTGTTGTAACCATGGCGACGTCCTTTGGGAGGAGCTCGTGTAGTGTCCACTCGACGACTGCTCGTAGATTCCACTCGACGACTTCTAGGCGGGCTTACTGATTTGTCCATTTGATGATTGCTAGGCGGGCTTATTGAAGTGTCGACTCGACGATTTCTAGGCGGGTCTCGGCGATGGTGCCGCTGGGCAAGATTGTCTCTAGGGTTGAAGAATGTAGTATCGAAAGGCGTTCGTTTCCGTGAGGCTCCCGACATCGATGTGGAGGGCAAGGTCCGCTTTCTGCCGATTCTCCTGCGCCGTTTGGTTGTAGAGGGGAGATAGTCCATGCCACGTTTTCGTGCGTCACTTTGGCACTGTCGATGTGATGACTTCTGAGATGGTTGACTATCGGAAGATTCGTTGAGATCTGTTGGTGGATTGCCGTTCCGGCCTCTCTTGGCAGGAATGTCTGTCGATGACTTTGATAACAGTCTCTTGTGTTGTGGTCGATGTGACGTAGAAGGGTTCTGCATGAACTTCTTGTCTGGAGGCTTAGAACTACTTGTCGAGATCGAATACGGGTGCTGTCTTTTGCCATATTTTCGAACCACTTTAGGTAATGTCTGTTCAGCTGGCTGGTTAACCCTGTCTCGGTTAACTTGAGGAAATTTACGTTTCATCTCCGTTCGTATGTTATCACTATCATTATTAGAAGAATTATTTGCATAAGAAGATTGACTGACGTAAGGAGAATGAGAGGTCTTTGACTGAGGCATAGAGGATTCACCGTCTGACGTTTGAGAACCATTTGAGCTAGTGTCCCTAAACTTATAAACTCTGACCTGATCCAAGTTTACCGTGGTATGACAACCGTCAACATCAATAATTAAATTGTTACCTTTAACTTCCAACACTTTATACGGTCCCTCAAACTTAGGTCCAAACTTAGCGACTCGTTTCTGCCGACTAGAACTCAACCAATGTTTTTCTAACAACACAAAATCACCAACTTTAATTTCCAACTCTCTCCGACGCATATTATAATACAACGCTTGTTTTTTCTGAGCCTTTCCCATTTTTATTTGTGCTTCCTTAACCAACTTATCGATGTCCTGAATCATATATTCATTTTCATTTCCCGAAATTTTAATCAATTGTTGAAAAGGAGTAATGATTTTCCGACCCAAAAACAACTCTGCAGGGGTTTTCCCAGTGGATTCGTGAACTGCCGTACGCAAAGCATAGGCAAAATGCTGCAAGAATTGGTCCCAGTTTGAATGATGAGTGCCAATAAAGGAAGAAATCATTTGAATGAGGGTTCTATTGACCCTCTCAGCCATATTGGACTGTGGCCGGTATGGAACTGTAAAAGAATGAGATATCTCCAGCTGTGTGCACAATTCTTTAAAAATTTCGGATATAAAACAGGGACCGTGATCACTAATTACCTGGGATGGTGCACCATATTTCGAAATAAAACAGTTAAATAAAGTGTTAGCTACAATTTTTCCTGAAGCCTTTCTGAGGGGGACAAACTCAACCCATTTACTAAAATAATCTACAATTACTAATACAAATCTATATCTATTTCCAGTTAAAGGATAAGGACCAATTAAATCAACTCCGATACATTCTAGGGGAAAGGACTTTTTAATTGAAATTAGTTTGCCAGCTGGTCTTATGTTTTTATAGTTATATTTTTTGCATGTGTCGCAGCTGGAGACATAAGCGCGCACTGCTTCCCGCATTTTAGGGAAGTAGCAGGAGTCACATAATCTAGCGTATGTTTTCCTGACACCTAGGTGACCTGCTAAAGGGTTGTCATGGAATTCGTGCAAGATGGCCTTACGAAGAGAAGCTGGAATATACACTTTTAATTCACCACGCGAATTTACAGTTTTTGAATAAAACAGAAGACCATCGATAATTTTGAAATTCCGGGACCAATTTTGGAACATATGCGCGTCCGCGCTTTGTACCATGTCAGCATCCTGTAAATAATTATATAACTGACCAAATTCCTCATCCTTTTTCTGTTCCTCTATAAGTTGCTCTCTTGACTTCAAAACCAACGACGACAAAACACAAACCTTAACCTCTTCAGCTATTTCAACACCCTCCTGGGGATTCCTCGATAAAGCATCTGCTACTGCGTTTTCCTTTCCGGCCCTATGCTCAATTACAATATTAAACTCCGCCAATTTCAAACACCATCGAACCATTCGAGACGATAAACCTTTTCCGTGCGTTAACTTTGTTAAAGCAGAGTGATCCGTAACCACTTTGACCGGGATATCACAGAAGAAACATCTAAATTTGTTCAAAGCCCAAATTACAGCAAGACATTCGCGTTCCGTAATTGAATAGTTCCGTTCCGCTGCATTTAAAATTCTAGACGCAAAAGCTATGGGGCGATCTTTCTGAGCTAACATCGCACCAATTCCGACTGCGCTAGCGTCACAGTATAATTCAAATTGTGAAGAGTAATCGGGATGAGCTAAAACCGGTGAAGAAATTAAAGAATTCTTTAAATGTTCGAAAGCATTTTGAGCCGCTTTCGACCAAACAAATTTAACCCTCTTTCGTTTTAAAGCATATAGTGGTTCGCAGATTTCTGAAAAATGTGGTATAAATTTTTGAAACCAAGCCACCATACCCAAAAATGTTGCTACTTGTTTCGCATTCTTTGGAGGTGCCATTGCCGCAATTGCATCTGTTTTTTGTTTGTCTGTTTGTATGCCCTCTTGTGTGATTCGAACACCAAGATATTTTAACTCTTTACGAATAAATTTACATTTTTCTAATTTGACAGTGAGACCCGCGTTTCTGAGCAATGTGAAAACTTTACGTAATAAATTTATATGTTCCTCAAATGTTTCAGACATAACTATAATATCGTCGAGGTATACCAGAACTCCGAAACCAAGAAGGGGTTTCAGAATGGTATCCATTGCCTTCTGGAACGTGGCTGGAGCCCCCGATAATCCAAAACTCATGCGTTTAAATGCGAAACACCCATTATGCGTTATAAATGCTGTTTTAAGTATGTCTTCCGGTTTCATGCCGATTTGAAAATAACCGGAGGTTAAATCGAGTGTGGACATGAATTTAGTACTTTGAATATTGCCTAGTATGTCATCTATTACAGGAATTGGATACTGTGGATATTGGGTTATTGAATTGAGTTTTCGATAATCTATAGCGAATCTCCAAGCCTCAGGATCCTCAATGCTTTTTCCATTGTTTTTCCGACATAATACTACTGGTGACGCGTATGGAGATTCAATGTTCATAATGATGTCGTCGCGGAGCATTTTGTGAATGTGATAATTAATGATTTTCTGTTTGACTTTATCGTAACGGTATGGTTTGCTTGCTACTGGTGCATGTGAACCGGTATTAATTTCATGCCAGGAAACGTGCGTCAACCCCGGTTTGTCTGAAAACACTTCCCTGAAGTCATGTAAAAACTTATTAAATTTGCTTATCTCCCCCTTTGTTAAACCAGATTCACTTAAATCAATTGAGAGTGATGAGGACTCGTTTGTACAAGTATTCTCATCATTATTAACCTCCAGTGTACGTGAAAAGAAATCCAGGCTCATCCCTCTATCTTTCATGAAATCAACTCCAACAATACAATGTGCTTTTAATCCATCGAATACTAGAAATTGCCACCTCGCTTTAACCGACCGTATTTCTACATCCAAATCCACCAGACCTTTTATACTGCATTGTATCCCTTGAGCCGATTGAACCACTAAATTAACATGTCGCAACCTTTTATACGAAAAATATTTCTTATACACCTCAAACGATATAAAACTTTTATCCGCGCCTGTATCCAGAATACTTTTCACCACTATTCCACTCAAAACTATTAACAACTCAGGTAATTCCACTGGGTTAACTATTACCGTGTTTAAATCGATCACAGAAGGCTTTGAAGAGTTAACCTGTGACTGCTGACCTTCAGCACAACAGCCACCTACCAGATTAACCCCTGCTGACAATTTCTAGCCTTACCAGATCTTTCCTCTTTACGCTGAACGACTTTTTCGCCAACCACCAACTGTCTAACCCTGGACGAACTATTCTGCCGAGGGTTAACCTCGTTCCTTCTATCCAAACCATTGCTATTGCGACTGCTCACCCCCTCATTTCTTCTGAAACCATTATTATAAGTTTGATCATAATTCCGTAAACCACCACTAACTCTTTGAAAATTTTGCCTATCCCCATAATTAACTGGACCACGAACATTACGACCATTATATTCAGTATCATAATTCCTGGACCTATTAATAAACCTATCCCCCTCGTTGAATTCTCGTGTGGTTCTCGGTCTATGGCGATCCGCCTCATGTCGCGCTTCATACTTTATTAATAATTGATAGAGTTCAGCTGTATTCGCTGGGGCACGCAGCTCGATAAAGTCCTGGATTGACACTGCGAAAAGAGGAAGCAGAATATCCATCAGCTCCTGATGAGTAACGTCAAGTGCCAACTTGTTTTTTAATTCGAGCTTTCTCAGAAAAAATCCGGACGCTTTTTCGTAAATAGTCTGGCGTTTACAATAGAATTCACGTCTTAATTCCGCTGCATTACGCTGATTAGGAAAGGCTTTAGTTAACTCCGAGCATGTTTGCTCAAATCTTTTCGCGTCATCGGTCACCAAGAAACGTCCAATGTTCTCAAGCCAAAGCAAGGCTTCATCCTTTAGAGAGCATTTCAATACTACATATTTGTTTTTATCCGGAATATCGTTAAAGGCAATATAATCGTTCAATTTATTTAAAAATTCTGTGACATCAGAATGTCCGGCAAAGTAAACTCTGGGGACTATCTCTCGTGGATGTGGGCCATCGTACAACCCGTGAAGTTGGGCGCCATTTGTAGCGGCCATCTTAAAATGTCCGCTGTGTGGTAGAGCACGAGGAAAGAAGTACAACTGTTTTAAAACCAAAAACTGGTTTATTAACACAATCAGTAGGGAGTTTGAGCGAGCTCCACGAAATTTTCCTAAAAAATTAAATTAACTAAAGAGTTCTTGCTAACACTTGTAGCTTAAACAAAAACGAAACAATATAATTAAACCTTAACCTTTTTAAATATATAATCACGATTCAATACTCTTATCCTTCAAATTACATAAGCACTGATGCAGGTTCAAGTCAGCTTTATCAATGTATAAAATTCCAGTATAAGAATACTAAGGCTGATTTTTAATCACGAGACTCGATGCGAGGTCTCAAGGCTAAACCTAAATCTCAGTCGCAATATTCAACTTCCCAGGCCACTTCTCTGCTGAGCGCTCACCAGCTCCTCTGAGCTCTGCACTCATGTCAAAATTCGCTGCTTATATACTTCAGTGTCGATCGACCAGCTCCAGAAAATTTGCATAATCGAAATTACACGGCGACTCACAATTTCAGGGATTCAGCTGTCCTTCGAAAGTTAAAGAAAGATAGAGAGCCTTTATAACTTGTACGCACATAGTCGGTTAATGGACAAAAACGATCTCATTCACACATTGCCTACTCACGTGATGCGAGTAGTCAATACCTTACAAGCTATGGGAGTATAGTAATGAGATAACTATTCCAAAGAAATAGAGGGCGCTACGAGCTGTAAGTAGTATTCGGTTGAATAATTGAAAGATTTAAAGACTGTAATAGAGGAGCTATCCGGGGATATGTGACATGACATGATTTTAAAAATCTATGAAAGATGCCCCTTATATAGGGGCCAGGGCCGACCCTGATCAGAAAAAGTTAAGTGTAATACAAGAAGATGAAATGACTAACCAATGGCCATTGATACAAGGTGAGAAAAATGATAATGAGATTAAATATTAGGGGATAATGGAGTAATGGCCCTGATTTAAGGGTCCAGGGGCCACCCTGTAAGAGGAAAAGCATTTTAATGTATATGAATGAATAGGTCTCAACGAGACCTTTAATTTGAGTGGTCGGAAGATGGGGTTTTATAGGAGTTAAAATTTTTGAAAAAGTTAAAAATGCTTCCGGAAGCCACCCACACAAATTAAGGGCTAAGAAAATATCAGATATGAAGAGCTCTAAGTCAGACCTTCAAATTGAGTGGTCGGAAGGCAGGGTTTAGACAAGGTTTTATTTTATACCTTAAAGGGGGGCTAGAGCCTCCCCTAAAAAGTTTAGTATTAAAATAAACCCCAAAAACGGACTCAGCGGCCCCAATACCCTACTAATAGGGAAAACAGGCCAATCTGAGCAAAATAAAGAATTATTTTAAAGTCGAAACGGACGGAGTACGATGGTTCGAAACCAAATGTGTAAAAGATAATGTTTAATAGTAAATAGCAATATAAAGGCCCAACTAGGGTAAAGTATAGAATACTGTACTGAAAAAGCATCAATTAAGGTAAAAAGGACGGTAGCATAGTTAATATTAAGAGATAATTGAAAGAAAGTGGTAAAAGCTAAACTATATATATATATATATATATTTTTTTTTTTTTTTTTTTTTTTTGAAGATATTAAAAGGGACGACCCATTAGACCAGCTCAATGAGTATTTAAGTGAGTGTAAAAAGTTTAATACAATCATATTGATTATTATAGTTATCATGCAAGTTGAATTTTTCCAACTGAGTGAAAAGGTGTCCACGCCGAGAATCGAACCCAGAACATTTGGTTTAAATTGCGAATGCTCTTCCAAATAAGTTACCTGGGACGACAACACATAACGTTTGGCAATTTTAGCCAAAGGATCTAGGTTCTATGCTTGGATGGGACACTTTTTCACTCATTTGGAAAAAATTCAAGTTGTATCATAACTTTACAAATCTGTACGATTTTGTTAAAATATTTACCCTTGCGAACAGATTTTGATTTATATATTGAATGCAAATAAAATCATGAAACACAATAGTTTTATTCTTTTACAGTATCATTTTACATTTCAAATCAGCAATAAATTTTATTAAAATAATTTACACTCCGCTTCTGATAAAAAAAAAAAAATTTCGTGTGCAAACTTATCAGGAAAAAGCCGTTTGCACTTAAAATTATAAATGCAGCATTCATTTCTGTGTAATATTCCATAGCGATATTAAAACTACACCAGAAAAAAAAAAATCAGTAAAACACAAGTATAACACATATGTAATCGAACTACACGTTTAAACACGGAAATAATGAAAATCAGAAAGAACACTATAAACAAGGAAATCTTTATCGTTTTCTTGAGCTATTAACAACTGGGATGCAGATTGCAAATATTTATACACCTTTTTGATAAATTTCGTAACTTTATTTGAACACACATTTGATATACTTCATATAAAAGTGTTTTTTGTGCTATAAAATATATGCTGTTTAAAATATATATACAGTTTTCAATTAAAAATCGATTTCACTTATGTTCTATATGTGATGTGTTTTGTTCCGCAAATTGAATTTTAAAACTTATTAATACAGTATACTTACAATAATTTTATGTAAATGAGCAAAGTTTATATATAATATAATTAATTTACTTGCACAAAAGTATTTTTATCATAATATATCAATTTCCATTTTCGTTTTTAAATATGAATTTAAAAGTTTTTCAATATTAAGATGAGAGTTTTTATATATTACTTTAATGTTTTTCAAAAATATTTTTTGATTAATTAAAACGAATTCTTTATTAATGAATTTTTTAATGATTTATTCCATTCGTTATTTCTGTACTTAAAATAATTGTACCTTCATAAATACTAGAAGATCCAACCCGAGTTTCCCGGATTAGAGAATATAGGCAAAAACCTTTTTTTAAATTTAAAACTCTAATAGATTTTTTACATTTAATATATATTTTTTAGATTGACCACCAAGACCCAACATTTTTGTATTGAAAAATATTGATTATGTATTCAAATAATGTTATGAAATTTATTAAAAGCCATAGTTTTGTATTATCCGCAGATTAGAGGTTAATAGCCGAAGAAATACCAAAACTTTTGCTACATGCAGCATCTTCTTTTTATTCTGATTATTTCAAAGTTTTAACTCGTTTTTGGTTACATATCTATTAAATTTCTGTTTTATTTTTATTATTTTGTTCATTTAATTATTAAGTGTTAATTTTGTTACGTAATATTAGTCGGAAAAACATATTGAACACATTTATATTGTTTTAAGTGCAAACTGGCTAATATTACGTAATCCAGCTGCATGCGATAAAGATAGATTTTTTAAAAAATCATGCTTGAAAATTACTTTTAAAATCTTCGAGAATCAGTAATTGAATCAGTAATACAAACAAATTGCATTTGAAAGTGCATTTTTATGCGATGTTTATACGTAATTAAATTTGCCTAAAATGGGTAAAATTAATTGCTTAAATAGTTGGCACCGTCGTTGTGACGTCAGCATTACTCACATATTTGCTTTTGCTTTATAACATAGATATTATAGAAATAAGGTTTTATTTCAAAATTATTATTTAAGGAGTATGCATTTCTTCTGCTTATTGCAGCATTTTATGATACTTTTTGCATGTCTCCCTGGTTGCAATAACGAGATAATTTTTAGAGCATTTTTAAGTCTAAGAAATTTCCATGGGCAAGAGTTATTATTTCTTTGATTACAGGCCAAAACAGTCAAATATTTCTATGTTCAAACGTACCACAATTAACTAACGTTTTTCTTTGTACTATAATTCTTTTGAATATATCATAGTATATCTGCATGGCAGAGATTATTTTTCAAAAGTACGAATAGAATAAAAAATAATCCACTGGGACGTATATGACCCGACACGCAGTGAAAGGGTAGATCCAGGTAACAATATCTTGAAGCATTTCTCGTTAAGCGCTGCTTTGGAAGAATAGATGTAGTCCGATTAAAAATACACTGGTGTGCAAAATTTAAGCAACAAACACAAAATGCTAATTTCTGAACACGTGAGTACTCAAAAGGAAATTCAATAAGGAGCAAGTGTAGAAAAGAGGTACTACCCTAACAGCACGGCCAGTCGATGTGAAATCCCCTTGACGTCACACATGGTTAGAAGTGTCACAAACTCTACAGTGAAACAAAATATGGGATATTTCACTGTCTCATTATTACTCTCAAATGATTGTTAACACTGAAAAGTCACTGTGACTGTCGCTTTGTGATGGGTCACCTGGTGACATTACAATGAAGTCACCTTGTGATTCTCAAGTCACTGTCAGTTGAAGACTGAACATTGAAGTCATTGTGAGCATTGCATTGTGATGGTCGCCAAATAGTGTCACAATGAAGTAGTATGGTGACTTTCCGGTGATCGACACTCTATTGTGAAGTCATCATTGCACTCCTTTGTGAAAAGTCACCAGATGATTTCATTTTCTGTCACTTGGGAACTCGTCACAGAACAGCTATCATGATGACTTTACAATGGAGTGTCAAAATGACAGTCACTAGATGACTTCATTGTAAAGTCATCTGGTGACTCGTCAAAAAGCAGCAGTCATGGTGACTGTTCAGTGGAGTGACCAAATGAGAGTAAAAATTAGAGGAATGAAAGATATCACATTTCTGTTCATTGTAGTGACTGTGACAATTGTGACCATTTGTGATGTCAAGAAAACTTCACATCGACTGTCTGTGCTGTTAGGGTAGTACCTATTTTCTACACTTGCTGTTAATAAAATTTCCTTTTGAGTACACACTTGTTCAGAAATTAGCATTTTGTGTTTGTTTCTTAAGTTTTGCACACTAGTGTATACAGTAAGATCATTGTACGAATTGAATTATTTCAATTGATTGAAAATATTTCTATGTTCAAACGTACCACAATTAGCTAGCAAATTTCTTTGTACTAGATTTCTGTTGAATATATATATATATATAAGTATAGTTGTATGCCAGAGATTATTTTTCAAAAGTACGAATAGAATAAAAATAATACACTGGGAAGTATATGTCCCGACACGAAGTCAAAGGGCTGATCCAGGTAACAATATCAAGAAGCGTTTCTGGATAAGCGCTACTTTGGAAGAATAGATGCAGTCGGATTAAAAATATACAGTAAGATCATTTTCCGAAATGAATTATTTCAACTGATTGAAAAAAATTCCAAGTCGGGAGTCGAATCTCACACCTTTTGACTACCTTTGACTACCCTTTGCGCTACCTATTGAGCTACCTGGACCGACCACCGGCTGACACATTTCCCTCAGATAACCTTATTGGCAATTTCCGTATGGACAGCTCAACAGACTATACCGTACGTAGTGGAACTCCATTAAACGACGGATACATAGATACTTTAATGTGTATCCTTCAATACTTTATGATGGATACGTAGAAACATAGTACCTGTAACAAAATATCAGTGAGAAATTTTGAAAACCTATACCTAAAACGTACGTAATAATTTACAATCACATAAACAGGCTGATGCCCTTTGATCCATGTGGAAATCTAGTTGTTTTCACACATTTAACTTCTGTATTTTAATAATACTGATTTCATTAGTCTTAATATTTTATTTATAAACATATGCTTTCCCTATAGACAAGAGAGTTTATAGATAATTTGCTTATATTGGACTTAAAGTGCTTATATCTATTTTTTTAAATAATAACTAATTTCACAATTCTCGTAGATGTTAAGTTTATTTAAAGCGCCGTTTTTATTCATTGCCATACGTATTTGTAGTTTTAAACGTATATTTTATAAATATCATCAGTTTTGTATTAAGTATATTTATCAAAAACATATTTGCATTCTATACATTTTTAACGGAAGAAATTTTTTTATTCTTGCATTTTCAGCAGTAAGACTGACATAACTCATAACCCAAAACACAAGGCAATAAATATATTTCACAAGTTTATTTAAAGTAAAAGATATATACTCATAATTATCTTAGATATATTCCACAAAACACCACCGACATATACTGAGAAATAAATCTTATTAAATTTGAAAGGAAATATCGTAAGAACATGTTTATTTTTGAATTCGTAGAACATTCATTAAAAACGTATACATTTCTTTCAGTTGAGCTAATAAGGAAGTACTAATTAACGTACTTTTTAGTTTTCTTTCATCGGAATTTAAAATATTTTAAGAGTATTTCATTTATTGCGTTAGTTATGGCGGTCCGTAATTCATGAAAAGAAAAATTAGACAACTTGCTGAATAAGTAACATAAAAATCTCAATTACGGAGGTTAAAATAAGCACTTAAATTATTTACTTTGTAATTAATTTAAAACGTTATTTCTAATCATAAAATACGAGTGATATCTGACCGACTACATTTTAATTATCTAACAAAGTTTCATTTTGTTGAACATAGACAACAAAAATATCTTAATTTTCAGCAATGAAAATTATTGTTTCGCCGTTTCTAATTAAACTTTTGAAAAATATATAACATCATTTGCTTTACTAAAAGCAACTTAAGAAACTGAAACAGGAGATCTTATTATTTTCAAAATGCAAGATTTATTTGATTTAACAACGTTGCGGCTTTGATCTACTCTTTAGAAGTACAGTTCGTGTTAAATTAAAAATATTTTCATTTTAAAATATCTTGCTGGAAAATTTTTTCAAGTAACTTGATTGTATTGTTTCTAATTTAAATTGGAAAGAATTTAAACAAATCGTATTTAGTAATTGGAAGACTCTGTGAATAATTTTATAAAGTCAAATTTCTTATTCATTTTTAATTGGGAATGAAACCTGAGTATTTAAAGTACAGTTTTTATTGCAATCAGAACTTGATCATAAGGAATAATTAGTTTCATGTTTAACCCTAGAACTACCGAAAATTTTACTCCACTTTAATAAAACATTTCACACCAGAATTTTAATTAAACCTATTTAACTTATTTATTTACTGTAGTTCTCAGAATTCAATCTGATTGGCTGCTTTACGCAAGCTAATCGTGATTGGCTTTTTACTTATTTCGGATTGGCTCATGAAGTTGACGGTGAAACTCTCTGCGCTTCTTTCATTTTACAGTGCATTTTTGCTACTTTTATCTCTTTTTCTCATGACTCCTTTAAGATGTGATACATAAATACTCACATACAGGGAGTGGAGTTGATAACAACTGGGAATCCTCTCGAAACAATCTACAGTTTCTGTTTCTGTTTTTCTGCGGTTTATACTCTTTTCTGCGTTTTCTTACCTATTATGCGAACGATTCTCCTTGATAAACAGTTAAACATATTTCTTATCATCTCTTTACTTATTTTTCTACGTATTTCTTATATTTTAATGTTTTTCCACTCATTTTTCTACTTTTTTTTCTCTTCCTGACACTCTTATATTGCAAATTAAATTTGAATTGCTGTTTTAAGCAAGTTAAATTTGGTTGGCTGGCTTACTTATTTCCGATTGGCTGATGTTCTCAGTCGAATATTTTCCTTTTCTTTCATTTTCTAGTGCTAATATGCTACATTTATACTTTTACTTTTCGTGCCTCCTCTAAGATGCGCTATACAGCTACTCATAAACAGGGAGTGGAGTTGTCTTAGAACTAGGAATCCAATTGAAACAATTAGTTGTTTCTGTTTCTGTAGTTTATATTTAACTTATTTTATGAATTAAATTCTGGGTTAAATAGTCATTTTGAATGTACCTGTCGGATTAAAATTGACCGAGTTATGAAACTTTGAAATGCATGACTTATACCACTTTTTTGCATCTTAAAACAGATGATTTCGACCATGCTTTCAGGGGTCGTATATAAAGTACTTAAACTTGTTTCAAGGTATCTGCGCTTTGAAAGAAATCGTACAACTATTACGATTGAGTTAACTTTTATTAGTTAAGTTTTAGATTAGTTAAAATAATTGTATTTTAACATATGTTTTATTTTGTAAGGATTTGAGGCTATGATTTCTTTTAACAAAAAATATGGTATTTTCATAAGGTTTTATTTAACTTGCAACGATCGTCTTTCCAGTTTAAAATTTGTACGCGAACTTTAACTCACTTTCAAATGTCCCATCGAAGTTCAATTTTACATACTGACTTAAATCCGATGACAATGTAATATTATTATGATTTTCGACGCTTACTATCTTATACACACTTATATTAGAGGATAACACAAAAAAATTCGGAAAGATTACCGTCAACAAGTTTAAGAAAGAGTTATAGATTAGATAACATAAACCTGTGATGGTTGTGTTTTTTAACTTTTATAATTACGTTTTATGAATTTTTTAACGCTGAATAAAAAAGTTACCTTCACATTTAACCATCATGTCAGGATTTTTTGCAAATCGTAAATTTCAAGGTTAAATAGCAAAAAATATGATACTATAAAATAGATGTAAGACTTTTTTATTCTGTTTGATTTTATTTAATTCAATAGTTTATTTAATTTTTTGGCTTATACTAGGTTTCTTACAGCTAAACAGCTCAGAGATCCGATGAGGTTGGGAGGGGAGGGGGGTCAATTTTAACTTTGAAATTTGCGATTTGAGAAAAATCCTGACGTGATGGTTTAAAATGAAGGTCATTTTCGGATTCAGCGCTAAAAAATACATAAGAATCAATTTTCAAAAGCTAAAAAACAAGCCACAACCCAAAATTTGAAAGACAGTGCAATCTAACAGCATTTTAAAATATGTATCATTTTGTAAAGAATTGAGGCTGTTGTTTTAAATCCTTTTATTTAACAAAAATTCAGTTATTTTTATCCTCTTATATGTTCAGTAGAAATTGTATATTTTGCATTAATATGTCAGAATGATTATAGATTTCACTTTCATATTAGATTGCAATGTAAATTTTGCTCTCAACTATTTTTTTTTTATCTATCTGAAAATTATTTCTATTTCTACTACATTTATGAATGACCCCTATTTCGCAGCAAAAAATATATTCCAACTTTAAACAGCTATTACTCGGTGAGTTTTAATGTTAGATGAATGGGACTTTTTTGTCTTACTTGTTAGTGTCACAGTAAATTTTTACTAAATATCACTTATAGGACCGGGGGACCGTATAAAAATTTAAGTTTCGTAATTTTTTAATAAATGTTTTTCTTGACCAAAATCGCTTTAAACATAATTCTATACCTTATTTAAACCATTTTTGTAATTGGAAGTATGCATCTAGGACCAACGGTTGCGAAAATAAAGGTAGGTCAGGTTATACGTGGACACGCTGTATATATATATATATATATTATTTGGAGTGTGGTGCTTATCTTAAATTAAAAACAGGTATAAATAATTTCTTACCTGTACTCAGTAGCGCAGAGACACACCATAAACCCATCTTTCGGTACGCGTTCAGCGAATGCGTGACTTTCTTTCTCCGTAACAAGATAATACGTCATCGGGACTAGAACACGGAACGCTTCTTGTTGAAGGGAAAAAAAAAATATTAATGAATCTATATTAAATTCTGTATTTTGAAAAAGAATGTATTTCACACTGTTGAAGACACAACTCTTCCAACGAAATATTTAATTTACATCTTCTTGGTTATAACATAATAATAATATATAAACCGAGAGAAAAATATATACCTTCTCGGAGAACAATTTAGAATCTCTTGCAGCTAAACCACTCAAATATGAACTGAAAAAGAAACATCGAAAAGGTTCAAAGTTTAAACAGGGAACAACAGTGTATAGGCGATCACAGAAAGTGTAAATGTAGGCGTGTGGAAACGACAAGTATGCATTTATTTCACTGTCCACACATGTATATCACAAAACGCAGCAGAGGAGAGTTTCTTGTTTAAAAGAGATTGAAAGTTGTAATTGTTCTTTTCAGGGTTACACATTTCAACACCCCACCTTAACCCCTGAAACAATAATTCACAAATTCGAGATTGTCTTTCGATGAAAAATAAACTTAGGCTTGGGCAGGGGTTTTGTAAGTAGATCGGCTGTCATCAAGTCAGTGTTGACCAGTGTTGACCGTATGTCCGTACACTAATTGCTTTACGAGATGATAGCGCAAATCTATATGCTTGGATTTAGGATGAAATTTGTCTGATTCTGCAAATTTTATTGCAGACTGATTGTCATCCATTAACGTTATTGGGCACAGCTGTGACATGTCCAGTTCGTTTAGTAGATTTATTAGCCAAGATATTTCTTGTGCATCACTCGCAGCAGATATGAATTCTAATGGCTAGGCATTTTGTACGCTTAGATGACCATAGCATCGGATTGGAGCTCAGTAGAAACACATTTCCTGACGTAGATTGTGCAAGTGGGTCAAGACGTGCAAGTGGGTCATTTGCACAATCAGAGTCTGCGTATGCCCTCAAGACAGGTTCTTCAAAATTAGTATATGCTAACTTTAGATCGATAGTAGTTTTTAAATATCTAATGGTTCTTTTAACAGCTTCCCAGTCTTTTGCTCTGAGATATTCATTTCTCCGACATAGGATATTAACGGCTTCACTAATATCCGATCTGGATACGCTCGAGATATAAAGTAGTGCGCCGACCGCCTGTCTATAGTTTACATTATCCTGTAAGAGATTTTCATCATCTTTTAATTTAACAAATCCGGGTTCCATAGGTGTATCTGTTGGCTTTGAATTTTCCAAGCCATATTTGATTGTTAATTCATGAAGTTTGTTTATTTGGTCTAGGGTCATAGTGTTTTGGTTAGGTCGATTAATGTTTATGCCTAGATATTATTTAGCATCACCTAAATCCGTGACAGGGTATTCTTTCTTTAACTGACATATAAGTTTATTAATGTTTTGACTTTCTCCGGCAATGAGGAGATCATCGACGTAAACAGTTACAAAAATCGTTTTGTTATTTGTGGTTCGTTTATACAAGCATTTGTCTATCGAGCTTTGGTGAAAATCTAATTTTGACAACGAATCGTGTATCTTTAAATTCTAAGCTCTCGCTGCTTGTTTCAAACCATACAGCGCCTTTTTAAGCTTGCAAACTTTGTGTTCCTCTTTGGGAGATACATACCCTTCGGGTTGCGCATGTATACTTCCTCTTGTAATTCCCCATCTGAGAAAGGCGTCTCAATGTCGATGTGCCTAAGTTTTAAGTTTTATGCAAGGCCATTGTCAAAAAGCTTCATATCGTAGTATGAGACGCAACGGGTGCGAAAGTCTCGTCGTAGTCAATTCCATATTTCTGGGAGAATCCCTTAGCCACTAACCTTGCCTTGTATTTTTCTATTTGACCCTGACTGTTGTATTTCGATTAAAACGCCCATTTGCTTCCAATTACTTTTGTCCCTGGTGGGGCCTCAACTAATTCCCAAGTACAGTTTTCTTTAAGTGAATTTATCTCGTCTAACATAGCATTTATCCATTTTTCCTTTTCCAGGGGATTTTGCATTTTTAGTATGTCATCCCAGCATTTGGGTTCATTTATCCTAACGTCATTTATTAAAAATGCGAATCTATCAGGGGGAACCCCTCTGTTAGATCTGTTCGACCTACGTGGTAAATTCTGTGGGGTGCCTGTCAAGTTTGTGTTCGCATCCTGATCTTGCATTTCATTTTCGGTGCTATTATTTTCCTCATTAATTAGTTGTAATTTTGGTTGCGGAATATTCTCGCTTTGTATTTCTTTATTTTGATTTGAATCATTATTTTTGACTGAGTAATTATTCTTATCCTCTAAAAATTTTACTGTTCGACTTATAACAATTTTCCTTCCATCTGTGCAAATCCTGTAACCTTTACTTCTATTGTCGTAACCTACAAAAATACCCGGTCGTGCGGTATCGTCCAATTTTCCCCTACGGTTTTTTTGAATATATGCATATGCGCGGGAACCAAAAATTTTAATGTTAGATAGGTCTGGTTTACGACTAGTCCATTTTTCATATGGAGTCCGATCGCATGATGAAGTTGGGAGCCTGTTTTGAATGCACGTCGCTGTGCAAATGGTTTCCCCCCCCAGAACGAATTAGGTAAACCTCTTTCCTTAAGAAGACAGCGTCCCATCTCCACTAAACTGCGGATACTTACGCTCTGCAACTCCATTTTGCGGTGAGGTGTATGGTACGGGGAATTGATGATCAATTCCCTCATTTTTCATATATTCTTCGAATTCCTTCCCCGTGTACTCCCCCCCCGTTATCGGACCGAATTGCCTGCACCTTTCTGCCGAATTTGTTTGCAGTTATCGCTATGTATTCCTTAAGTTTGAGAAAATTTCATATTTATATTTTAGTAAACATACAACAGTAAAGCGACTGAAATCGTCAATGAAAGTTAGAAAATAGTATTTACTCCCAACCATTGCAGTTTTCATGGGGCGGCACAGGTCACTAGGAACCAGCTCAATTGCTCTCGTAGCTCTAAAACTAGCGGTTTTGGTGTACGGATTATCAGTAAGTTTTGACGCAAGGCAAACTTCAAATTCATTGCTGTGTTTACAGTTACCAATTTGAATCGCTGATGCCTTGTTTTTATCAACTAATTATTTTATGTGGTTAACATTTCTATGACCTAAACTTACGTGCCACTTATGTAAACAATTTTTCTTTTCACTGTGATTAATCATATTTACATTTTGAATTGAATCAGGTTTTACCTTACTTTCATACAAATTATTGTTTACAAAGCCTTCAATATATGTTACGCCTTCGTGAGTTATTTTGCACATTTTATTTTCGAATGTAGCAACGCAACCATTTTCTGTAGCTTGTTTTATAGAAATTAAGTTTGTTTCTATCGCTGGTATATATAAAACATTTTTTAGTGTTATTGTTTTACTCGTATTTTCTGACATGACAGTATTTAATTTTACAGATCCGTAACCATCAGAATTTAATTCTTGATCATTCGCGATAGTTACATTAGATGTATCATAATTGAAATCATGAAATTTACTTTTGTCTGTACAAATATCGGCCGAAGGCCCTGAATCAACAACCCAGAGGTCTTTCGAACCGTTACCTATAAAAAATTTTTAAATTTTTATCAGCATGTTTTTCCCTATCAAAGTTTTTGGTTTTAGAATTATTCGCGCCTACGTTGTCTTGAAAGCATACTGCTGACTTATTAGATATACCATAATGTTTATTCCCATAATTTTTCATTTTCGGTTTCTCATAGTTTCTATTTTTTAATTTTCAACATTCATCAATATTATGGGAATTTTTCTTACAGTAGCGACAAAATTTATTTGTTTTTTTGCATTTGGAATTTTACTTTTAAAGCTGAATGACTGTTTGTATTTTCGACATTATTTTGTCGTTTATTGTATTCATCCATCAACTTTCCCCGAATGAAATTTGGGGTCAATTCATCATCATTTCGTGCCTCAAGAGCACATATTAGTGTGTCATAACTAGCAGGTATAGAGCATAATAGTAAAGCCGCCAGGTGTTGATAATTAATAGTTTCACCAATGGCAGTTAATTTGTCGCGTAACTGATAACTTTTGGTTAAATGTTCAGTTATGTTGCCGTTTTCAGCTAACCTGCTAGAATACAGTTTCCTTAGTAAAAATAATTTACTACTTAAATTAGATCTTTCATGGACATTCTTAAGCGCATTCCACACTTCCTTAGCTGTTTCAAGGTTTTTTGTGTGTATGATCTGATCATCGTCTATTAGCAAGTTTATGATTGCTCTAGCTTTACAATTTTTTGTAGTATATTCAGTATTGATGGGATTTGGGGGCTCAGTTATTATTACATCGTAAAGATCTTCTTTCTGCAAGTACATTTCTACATGGAATTTCCATATATCGTAATTATTCGAATTTAATTTTTCTATGACAGTATCCTATAAAATACCCATTTTTATTATTATATAGATAACAAAAATCGTATATAATATAAATGTTTGATAATTCGATGAAATAATTCAGTAGTATTATTTTATTTATGTTATTCAAAATATTGCTGTTGCTACTTCATTCCTTTATTTATATAAGTGTAGCAAAATATTTATATAAGCACAATGTTTTAAAATTCACACTCAAGTAAAATTTTTAGCACTTATTCAGATTATCATAATCTTTTACAATATATATATATATATATTATTTGGAGTGTGGTGCTTATCTTAAATAAAAGACAGGTATAAATAATTTCTTACCTGTGCTCAGTAGCGCAGAGACCCACCATAAACCCATCCTTCGCTATGCGTTCAGCGGATGCGTGGCTTTCTTTCTCCGTAACAAGATACTACATTATCGGGACTAGAACACGGAACACTTCTAGTTGAAGAAATAAAAAAAAAATTATTAATAAATCTATATTAAATTCTGTATTGTAAAAAGGAATGTATTTCACGCTGTTGAAGACACAACTCTTCCAACGAAATACTTAATTTACATCTTCTTGGTTATAACATAATAATAATAAATAAACCGAGGGAAAATATATCTTCTCGGAGAACAATTTAGAAGCTCTTACAGCTAAACCAGTCAAATATGAACTGAAAAAGAAACATAGAAGAGTTTCAAAGTTTAAACAGGGAACAACAGTGTATAGGCGATCACAGTACGTGAAAACGTAGGCGTCTGGAAACCACAAGTAAGCATTTATTTCACTGTCCATACATGTACATCACAAAACACAGCAGAGGAGAGTTTCTTGTTTAAAAGAGATTGAAAGTTGTAATTGTTCTTTTCAAGGTTACACATCTCAACATCAGGAACTGCAGAAACTGTCTGTGATTAAGTCCTTTTGATCGAATTAAATCAAACATTTTTGTAATAACAGTCATACCTGATTAAATCTGGATAAGGACATATTGCAGAAATTTTCTTGATGAATGGTACAGAGTAAAGCCATAGTATTAATATTTCCGCTATCTTTCGCGTCAGATTTCATTAATGTTATCAATTCCGTTTTTGAAATACCATAGAAGAAGCCCAGTCAATGGTTATGGCAGATACATTGCTCAAATCTAGCTCCCATTTAGCCAGAGTATCTTTCAAAGAAGTATACAAATCGGAATCACGTGTTCTGCTTATAAGTGAAACAATACTATTTATTTTTCTATAATCGTAAAGTTTCTGACAATACCACAGATGAAAATAACCACTTGCACAATATCTGTAGTAACTGTTGCTTCATTCATCGCTACAGAATAAAATTCAAAGTCCTTACAATTTTAACGTATTGAAAATATCTGGCGCCAGATATTGTACGCTACTGTTAAACCAGACAACACTCTCAGAAATAAAACACTCAATTTTGCCGATTCGGCTATCCTTGAGCTTTATTTCGTTATTTTTTACAGTCATTTTGTCACAAAATCACGTGTTTTTTAACGACACGCGAAACCTCAAATATCTGATGAAACTGCTTCCTCACTGTCAAAAATAAAACTGTCACTTTTGACGATTCAGCAATTCTTGAGCTATATTTCATCATTTTTGACAATCATTTCATCTCGAAATCACTTGATTTTTAATGAAATGAAATCTCTCAAATATTTGATGAAACCGTTTCTCCATTCACGGCCAGACTCAATGTACATTAAGGAAAGGCGTTTTATGCTGTTTACAGAGGGACTCGCTGTACCTCCTCAAATCCCGTGATATTAGCAAGCAGATATACGTTTATGTTATTCCTGTCACAATTTAATTTTAGAGAAGTGCTTTCAGTTAATACTGAATGTATGCAGTTATTAGTTCTGGATTAGTTATCTTTTTAGCTGTTAAAATTTTCAGGAATGTTTATTATTTTTTTTTGTTGTTACAAAATCGTTCAAAAAAAATTAGGAGCTCTTTTTTATTTAATATTCATATAACAATCAAATTTAAAACAAGCATAAATTATTCTTTTCTCCTATATACACAGAAACATGTCAAAATCTTATCATCTAAAATTGATAAACTCTCCTCAAATATGCACTTAAAAATTTATTATTTCTAACCAACAAATTAACTAGACCATATTCTAATCATTCATTGAACAAAGGAAATTTCGCTAATAATTTATATTAATCAAGCCATATTCTAATTATTTATTAACGATAGAAAAACCATAATAATAATCTAGCCTTATAAATTAAAACAAGCAGAAATTATAACAGCACCGGTGAAAATACAATCTACCTTCTAAAAATATAAACACACAGCAAAATCCCGCAGATAAATTTAAAATCACATTTACGCAAGTCCCGTTGGCGAGATAGGCAGCGCTTTCGTCTCCCACACCTCAGGCCGCACGTTCGAATCCCCTTGAAGACTTGAGATAAGCAACGTAATTTTTTTCCACTGTCAATAAGTACAGATACTTCTAATATTGTCAACAGATGGCACCACCGGCTTTTTTTTACACTTTCGAACAAGCAGTTTGACGGACTGTGGCAAAACAAGTGAAGAAATTAATTTACTCAATGTGATTAAATATTCGCTATGAGCATTTTCCAGGAAACGGTTTCATCAAAGATGAAGAAAATTTCGTGAAATTTGAGTAACTATTTCTGACAGTAAAGAAGCTAATGTTCTAAATATTTTGAGACTTGGACCGACAAACCGCATCAATCGAATAGTGTATCTGTATACGTTCTTTAGTAAACTCTCCATCAATGAAAGACTTTCCTCATTTTGTAATATTTTCTGCTAACATGTAACTAACACGAACACAGTTTTCGCATTCCTTGTTTTTACTGAAGAATACATAAAAGTGCTGATAATTCAGCTCGGATTCTAATTCTTTAGATTATTATAATCAAGAATATTTGTTGCTATGCTTAGTTTCACAATGCCTCCTAATGATGTATTCCTTCATTACTTCTACAATTTCTTTACAGATAAGACAAACTGTGTTATTCTTATATTTAATGAACAAAATAAAGAGACAGCCACTATTCTAGAAATAAACGAGTCGTTTCTACTTACATTTTTCAGAATCAGAGCCCGCTATTTTGCATATACTCAAAGATTGTACGTTTCTGAAATGAAAAACCCAACTGAATTTAGTATCTACATTTCACAATATGTTGCGATTGGAACGGACGAGTTATTTTTTTTGCAGGCGCATAAAATATTTAGAATAGGTATTATTCCTAGCAACGCTAAAAAATGTTCTGGCTTGTTTCCTAGCAAAATTACTATTCAGAAGTAGTGGTAGTAAAAAGTAATCATCTTACACCCGTATAAGTAAGAGATCACTGTAAATGTATTTTTTTCGCTTTGCATAAAACCTTTGTTTATCAATATTCGAAATGACATGGCGTGACACTAAAATACCCTCGTCGTGCCAGCCGTGGACCGCTCGCCTTGGGTTAAAGACTCCTAATGTAAAGTATGATAAAAGCGCAATATAGCTTTAGGTTAGAGAATACAAATATATAAAGAATGATAAATCGATATGTAAATAAAACTTACAAATTTGATATACAAAATTAATGACCAAATGTGGATTATATATCACATATTATTTGCAGTCTGGTAAAAACAATTTACAAAATCTCAAAAACTGAAATTTCGGGTTTGTTTGTTGATAATGTTATGAATTTTGTATATATCTGTAAATATTCCATTTGTTTAAATTTATTTTATTTTGTTATTGTGAAAATTGCAGTATTATTAATGTATTTCCTATTGAGCATCATGTAACTCAATGCTAAAGGCCTCAGGTGGTTTGCAAGGAAAACAACCTTACAGCATCGGTTTTTATTATGAGTTCTATTGGAAAATCCCCAAGGAATGGATTTATCGCCAAGTTGGCGATGGTTTTTGGCGACTTATTTTTGTCGCCAAATTTGGCGATATATCGCCAAATGTCGCCAAGTTGGCGACGGATTTGGCGACTTTTTGGTCAACCACCCCCCCCCCCCCTTATACCTGTACATTGGGATCCTTTCTTGCTTGGGTTCTCTATCGAAAGTTAAAGCACTTTCTGGTAATTTCTAGCATCTGAAGGCTCTGGAATAATCTGGAAAGATCTCTGAAACCTATATAAGGACCTCCATCAGTTCAGTTAGTTAGTTGTCTGTCAACTGCGATTGAATTCATACGAGAGGCTTTGCATTGAGAACTGTGTTTCTCGGATCGATTTTGTCGTTGATACGTCGTATTGAACGCATTGTTTCTGTGTGAAATTTTGCTGCGCTTTTATTGGATTTGAAGATTACTGAATATCTTGTAATTTTCAGAAGATATTGGTGATCGTATTGCACTGTTTATAGTGAATAAAGCCTTTTTATTGTTCTTATATATTGGCATCAGTCCTTTCGAACCCCGAGCTCACAACATTTGGTGTCAGGAGTGGGGTTGAATGCCGATTACCAGAGCAATGGAAGCGCAACTGACTAAATTATTGGAGAAATTAGGAGAGATGGATGAGAGAATGACTGCCAACCTTGGCGAGTTAAAAGATGAAATGAAGAAGGAAATGTCAGCGATGGATGAGAAAATGACTGCGAATCCGGCTGAAATGAAGAAGGAAATGTCAGCGATAGACGAGAAAATGACTGCCAACCTTGGCGACTTAAAAAATGAAATGAAGAAGGATATGTCAACCAACCTTGGAGAGTTGAAAGACTTAATCGAGGATAAAATAACATCTTTAAATGACAGAATTGACGGCGTGGAAAACAAAGTTGAAGGAATATTTCAACAAATAGAAGGAAAAGTAGAAGAAATTCAAAGGACAGCCAATACCGTAGAAGAAAGAGTAGAAGAAAAAGTTCAAAAGATCGCCGAGACCGTTGAAGAAAGAGTAGAAGAAAAAGTTCAAAAGATCGCCAAGACCGTCGAAGAAAGGATTGAGAGTGTAGAAAAGCAGTTGGAAAATGTGAAGAAACAAAAGATAACTGCCGAAAACTATCCCGAAGATGTCAAGTATCAAGCTATGCTTCCTCGGGCCTCTATTAAACTCTCGACCTATGACGGAAAATCCTCATGGCCAGTTTTTAAGACACAATTTGGGATCGTAACGGACGCCAATGGATGGGATTCCCAGACAAAAGCTTGCCAGTTAGCTGCTTCTCTACGAGCTGATGCTGCCGACGTCTTACAGACTTTGCCTGCAAATGAACCGCTGGATTTTGAAACGCTCGTCAGTGCCTTAGAATTGCGCTTTGGCGAGAAATGCATGAAGGAATATAGCAGACTCCAGCTCAAATCTCGACAGCAGAAATCCACTGAATCCCTGCAAGAGCTTGCTACGGATGTCGAGAGACTTTCACATCTTGCTTATCCTGGCTGTCCGACTGAAATTAGAGAAAGTTTAGCTCTGCAACATTTTATTGATGGTGTGCGTGACCCTGAGATCCAGACAGCACTCCGGATTGCAGATCTCAATGATTTAAAAGGGGCTTTGGTTTACGCTCTGAAATTCGAGGCAGCCCAGCAAGCTACTAGGAAAGATCGACACTTTGTGCGAGCAGCCAACCTGCCTGAGACGTCGGATAGAGCTGTGGAGTGCTTACAGCAGCAGATGAATGACATAATGAGAAAGATGAACTCCTTAATGGCCAACAAACCTTACAGGCAGATCAAGTTCTGGAAATGCGGTGGAGAAGGCCATATCCAAATCGACTGCCCAAGACGACCCAGCACCGAAGGTAATAGCTCACCCGCTAACGGAGGAGCAAGAAAACTGATTATTGACCATCTTGCGGGGCGGAGCTTTCCAGATCTTAAGAAGCCTCATTTTCAAGTATGTGAAATTTCTGCAAGAAGTTGCGGCGAGAACGGAGTTTATCTAGTCGGAAGTGTGAATGATTTGCCCTGTAATATGATCATCGATACAGGAGCCAATGTGACCATCATTCGGAAAGATCTAGCTCAGCGGCTGAAAGAAAAACCCTTCTGGACCCCGCCGCGTGTTATTCTTCAAACTGTGACCGGAGATAAGATCGATATACATGGAAGAATGACACTGAAAATAAAGTTTGGGAACGCCGCTTATCGCCATACAGTCTACGTGGCCGATATTTCAGATCCTTTCATACTCGGACTGGACTTTTTAAAAGAGCATGGATTTACACTGGACTTTAAGAATAATGAGTTACGCTCTGCTCAAGAAGATGTCACTATTTTCAAACTAGGAAATGAGTCTGGGTCTATTCAACGGATCACAGCCAAGGCAGATGTTATCATCCCTCCTCGGACCGAAATGATGATACCTGGATTAACTGAGAACGAAAGTAGTTTTCAATGTGGCTTGGTTGGATATCCTGAGAAGAGCCCAAAAGGAGTGCTAATAGCATCAGCACTGGTAGATCTGTCGAGAGATGTGATACCCGTGAGGATGGCGAATGTAAGTGAAAAGTCTAGAATTATCCAGAAGGGTGAAGTGCTTGCTACCTGTGCTCCAGTCACCTGTGTTTGCAAAGACCCGAGCTTGACGTTGTCGGAGCCGCCTACAAGTTTAACACCTGAAATTGGACGAAATGAGAATTTATCTCCTGAGCAAAGACATGCCGCAGAAAGACTGTTCCAGGAATTTAAGGATGTGTTTTCTCAACACGAGAGTGATATTGGTCGCACTTCACTGACACGGCATAGAATTGATACTGCCGGCCATCCACCGATTAAACAGCATCCCAGACGTTTGCCGTTCGCTAAACAAGAAGAGGTGTCTAAGCTCTTACAACAGATGCAGGATAGTGACATCATCGAACCGTCATCAAGTCCGTGGGCCTCTCCCATCGTGTTGGTCCGAAAGAAAGATGGCTCCACAAGATTTTGTGTGGATTATCGTAAACTTAACGATATCACGAAGAAGGACAGCTATCCTCTACCAAGAATAGACGACACGCTAGATACTCTTTCAGGACATAAATGGTTTTCCACACTGGATTTGAAGAGTGGATATTGGCAAGTAGAGATCCATCCTGATGACAAAGAGAAGACCGCATTTACTACTGGACAAGGACTTTGGCAATTTAAAGTTATGCCGTTCGGGCTCTGCAATGCTCCAGCAACGTTCGAGCGCCTCATGGAGACAGTGTGAAAAGGTCTGACTTTTGAAGCTTGTCTCATCTACCTAGATGACGTCATCATTGGTGGTCGCACGTTTGAAGAACATCTTGGAAATATTCGAAAAGTGTTAACGAAGCTAAGAGCGGCGAATTTAAAGTTGAACCCTCTGAAATGCAAGTTCTTCCAACGCAAAGTAAATTATTTAGGACACATCATCTCAGCTGAAGGTGTTCGAACAGATCCTGAAAAAGTGTCTACAGTAAAGAACTGGAAGCGTCCGGAAAACGTCCATCAGTTGCGAAGCTTTCTGGGACTATGCACTTATTACAGAAAGTATGTACAGGGGTTCTCCAACATCGCAAGACTCTTGCATAGGCTCACTGAAAGCAAGCAGAAGTTTTTATGGACACAAGAATGCGAGAATTCCTTCCAGCGGCTGAAAGAAGCTCTCACATCCTCTCCAGTCCTTACCTATCCGCACCCCGAGAAACAGTTCATTGTGGACACGGATGCCAGTCATGAAAGTGTCGGCACTGTACTTTCCCAAGAAATAGATGGCCAAGAACGAGTCGTAGCATACTGGAAAATTATTGCGTCACTCGTAAGGAGTTATTAGCTATAGTGAAAGCCATAGAACACTTCCATCACTATCTCTATGGCAGGAAATTTCTCCTTCGTACTGATCACGCATCCCTAACATGGCTGATGAATTTTAAGAACCCAGAGGTCCAAGTAGCCAGATGGATACAACGGCTCCAGGAATACGACTTTGACATCAGGCATCGCAAAGGCTCATCGCATGGAAACGCCGATGCCCTATCAAGAAGACCGTGTCCCGAGAGCTGTCGCTATTGTTCCAGAGCGGAGAGCAAGTATAATCCCGAATATGTCATACGCCAGACGAAGACTTCACTATTGACGCCACCAGATCCCTGGAGTGATGAGAAGATTCGAGAAGATCAAATGGCAGACTCTGAGATCAAACCAATCTTGGAGTTATTAGAATCTTCTAGCACGAAGCCCAGTTGGAAAGACATCTCGACTTACAGTCCTACGACGAAGCAATATTGGGCTCTTTGGAACTCTCTCCACGTCAGGAATGGTGTCCTGTTCCGAAAATTTGAATCGGAAGATGGGAAGACATCTCGTTGGCAGTTGGTACTTCCTCGATCCCGAATCCCAGAGGTCCTCAAGGAATTACATGGCAGTCCCACTGGTGGAGTCATGAAAACATTACACAGAGTCCGAGAGCGCTTCTTCTGGGGAAAAGCGAGAGCTGACGTCGAACAATGGTGCAAATCTTGCGATGCATGTGCAGCTCGGAAAGGACCAAAGAAACGTAGCCGACGAAGACTACATCTCTACAATGTAGGAGCACCTTTTGAACGCATCGCCCTTGACATCCTAGGTCCTCTGCCAAGAAGTGCTGATGGCAACAAATACCTCCTTGTTGTCATGGACTATTTCACAAAATGGCCTGAAGTTTATGCCATCCCTGATCAAGAAGCTTCTACGGTTGCGGATGCCTTGGTACACCAGTGGATATCAAGGTATGGAGTCCCCCTTCAAATGCATTCTGACCAGGGGAGAAATTTCATCTCTGCTGTGATTGAGGGTCTCTGTCAACTTCTCGGAATGGACAAAACTAGGACGACGCCTTTACATCCACAATCGGATGGCATGGTTGAGAGATTTAATCGTACCATCCTCAACAATCTCTCACTGCTAGTCTCAAGAAATCAACAAGACTGGGACCAAAAACTTCCCTTGTTTCTTCTCGCCTATCGCAGCGCCGTCCATGAAACAATCGGCTATTCCCCGTCTCAGATGCTTTTCGGTCGTGATCTTCGTCTACCTTGTGATCTGATTTTTGGTCGCCCTCCAGATGCGCCTTCATCGCCAGAGGGATACGTGCAGAATCTCCAGGCACGATTTGAAGACGTCCACAACTTGGCTCGAGAGCGGATCAATATACAGACGGAGAAGATGAAGACTAGGTACGACACGAAAGCCACGGGACATCAATTCAAAGAAGGTGACAAGGTTTGGTTTTATAATCCGACTCGACGTAAAGGACTTTCTCCCAAACTGCAATCGCACTGGGACGGTCCTTATACAGTCCTAAACAGACTGAATGATGTCGTAATTCGGATCCGAAAGTCACCAAATTCGAAGCCTAGAGTCGTTCATTACGACAGGCTAGCTCCATACTATGGCCATAGTACATAGTTCCCATAGTACTTAGTTCATTGATTGTAAATAGTGTAATGTAAATAATGTAAATTAGTATGACCATGGTCTTGTATATAAATTAATGTAATTATTTATTTTGCTTAGCATTATCATTATTATTGTTATTATTATTTAAATACTTGTATGTAATAATGTCTATGCTTTTATTTTATTTTATTTTTAAATAAGTGTATATTTTTTAATTCAGCATTATGAATGTGTTTTGAATAGTATAGCATTTGTTGGTAACGGGTTTGCTTTCCGATCAAAGGTTGAACTGCCCGGGACGTGCAGTCCTTGAGAGGGGGGCAATGTTATGAATTTTGTATATATCTGTAAATATTCCATTTGTTTAAATGTATTTTATTTTGTTATTGTGAAAATTGCAGTATTATTAATGTATTTCCTATTGAGCATCATGTAACTCAATGCTAAAGGCCTCAGGTGGTTTGCAAGGAAAACAACCTTACAGCATCGGTTTTTATTATGAGTTCTATTGGAAAATCGCCAAGGAATGGATTTATCGCCAAGTTGGCGATAGTTTTGGCGACTTATTTTTGTCGCCAAATTTGGCGATATATCGCCAAATGTCGCCAAGTTGGCGACGGATTTGGCGACTTTTTGGTCAACCCCCCCCCCCCTTTATACCTGTACATTGGGATCCTTTCTTGCTTGGGTTCTCTATCGAAAGTTAAAGCACTTTCTGGTAATTTCTAGCATCTGAAGGCTCTGGAATAATCTGGAAAGATCTCTGAAACCTATATAAGGACCTCCATCAGTTCAGTTAGTTAGTTGTCTGTCAACTGCGATTGAATTCATACGAGAGGCTTTGCATTGAGAACTGTGTTTCTCGGATCGATTTTGTCGTTGATACGTCGTATTGAACGCATTGTTTCTGTGTGAAATTTTGCTGCGCTTTTATTGGATTTGAAGATTACTGAATATCTTGTAATTTTCAGAAGATATTGGTGATCGTATTGCACTGTTTATAGTGAATAAAGCCTTTTTATTGTTCTTATATATTGGCATCAGTCCTTTCGAACCCCGAGCTCACAACAATATATATATATATATACAGGGTGATTCATAAAAGATGGGCAGAACTTTAAGGGGTTATAGTACACTTAAAGACAAATAATATTAAATAGGAGACTAAGGGTCCCAGACGTATTCCCAAGGAGATAGGGGGCATTAAAGTTTAGGGTCCGAAATTTCAAATGATTATAAAACATGGAAAAATTGGTCGATTCGTTTGCGGTTTTTGCAAAAAATTTTCTTTATGCCAGTATTTTCTTGAAATAAAATTTTAAAGTTCAATTTCAAAAAATGCCGATAGGGGGCGCTTTAGACTTTGGAGTAACAAACAACTATTTTTTAACGTTATTTTTTGTATTTCTTTAAATGATTTCGAAAGCTTAGACTTAAACTTAAATTTTGATCTAAAAATCTGAGTCCTAACGAGTAGTTAAGTAGCGTAAACTGAAATTTGAAATTTGAAACCCTTCTCCCCCCAGAACAAAAATCAGTTATTCCCGATCTTTGTGTCGTAGATTAGGCTCTAACTACTGCCGCGTTTTGCTAAAATTATTCTTTATGTCAGTATTTTCTTGAAAATAAATTTTAAAGAAAATTTTCAAAAAATTCCGATAGAGGGCGCTTTAGACTTTGGAGTAACGAACAACTATTTTATACCGTTATTTTTTGTGTCTCATTAAATGCTTTCTAAAGCTTAGACTTAAATTTTCAGCCCAAAATCTGAATCGTTAGACGTGGTTAAGTTTCTGGGGAGAGGGGTTTGAAATTTCTACTCCTGAGCACAGTTCAGTTTACCATGTCCACACATTGTGTGCTGTGATACGAGGTAAAAAGACACAAATTAGGATTATGTTACCAAAGCATATTTATTAACATGTAATCACAATAAATGTTCAAAATTGTGACCACCAGAGGTTATGCACGCAGAACAACGGCGACGAATGGAACGGCGAACATTCGCGAAAACATCAGGCGTAGGCTTTTCGAGCACTTCCCTACAGCGGCGGAAAGTCTGGCGACCAGTTCCTCGGGGGATTCAATGGGTGTCTCATACATAAGAGCCTTCAATCGTCCCCAAAAAAAGAAATCGAGGGGTGAAAGATCTGGCGAGCGAGCAGGCCAAGCAACAGGACCACCTCGACCAATCCATCTGCTCGGAAATGTGATGTCCAGATAGTTGCGGACGTCTCGTACGTAATGGGCTGGCGCTCCATCGTGCTGGAACCACATGACCCGCCGGATGCGTGGAGGAACAACGTTTAACAGGTCTGGCAGCACATGTTGCAGAAATGTGAGGTATGTTTTACCGTTGAGGCATTCAGGAAGAAGGTACGGTCCGATTAGGTGGTCTCCGAGGATTCCTGCCCAAACATTCATGGAAAAGCGTCTCTGATGAGCATGTGGATTCGTAGCATGTGGATTGACATCCGCCCATACATGTGCATTGTGTGTGTTAAATGTACCTTCACGTGTGAAGGTACATTCATCGGTGAAAAGCACAGTTCGTCCAAAATGTGGATTTAGCGCGTTCTGCTGCAGAAACCAGCGGGCGAATTCAATACGATTTGGATAATCCCCTGGAGACAGTTTCTGGACTCGTTGCACATGAAACGGGAGCAAATGTTCATCCTTCAGTACTCTCCAAGTCGTGGACTGTGAGGTATCCACCTGGCTAGCCACTGTTCGTGTACTTGTACTTGGCTGCGCCGCTACTACATCCAGAATGGCTTCTGCAACAACTACTGATTCGTCCTTTTTTGCACGACCTGCATTCGACCGGGAAGCGAGAAATGATCCCGTCTCACACAACTGTCTGTGCAAGCGCTCGAAAGTTTTGCGGTTAGGCAACCGCCTGTTAGGAAATCGCTCTCCGTACATTCGTTGTGCCTCTGCACCATTTCCATCTGCCGCTCCGTAAATTAAATGCATCTCAGCCTTTTCCTTATTCGTGAAGGGCACCATCTTCCGATTCATTACTACAGCGACTTACACTTGACTCACCGTTCAGTGGTTTTTATGCCTGAATCGTGTCGAAATTTTGCATACGTGTTCTTCTACTTCCCCATTTGACATTTGCATACTTTCTGTTTCCTTCTTCACCCGGTGACTAGCGTCAGGAATGGAGCTTTAACGTTTGCATGAGCGACGTTTCCAACTGTGCCAGTGCCTTTATGAGTGAATTCCGACTATGCAGTCCTTGACGAAAGTTGTATTTTTGCCTCGTATCACAGCACAGAATCGTTGGGCATGGTTAAGTAGTGCAAACTGAACTATGTTCAGAAGTTGAAATTTGAACCCCCTCCCCTCGCTACTGAACCACGCTCAGCGATTCAGATTTTGAGCTGAAAATTTAAGTTTAAGTCTAAGCTTTAGAAAGCATTTAATGAGACACAAAAAATAACGGTATAAAATAGTTGTTCGTTACTCCAAAGTCTAAAGCGCCCTCTATCGGAATTTTTTGAAAATTTTCTTTAAAATTTATTTTCAAGAAAATACTGACATAAAGAATAATTTTAGCAAAACGCGGCAGTAGTTAGAGCCTAATCTACGACACAAAGATCGGGAATAACTGATTTTTGTTCTGGGGGGAGAAGGGTTTCAAATTTCAAATTTCAGTTTACGCTACTTAACTACTCGTTAGGACTCAGATTTTTAGATCAAAATTTAAGTTTAAGTCTAAGCTTTCGAAATCATTTAAAGAAATACAAAAAATAACGTTAAAAAATAGTTGTTTGTTACTCCAAAGTCTAAAGCGCCCCCTATCGGCATTTTTTGAAATTGAACTTTAAAATTTTATTTCAAGAAAATACTGGCATAAAGAAAATTTTTTGCAAAAACCGCAAACGAATCGACCAATTTTTCCATGTTTTATAATCATTTGAAATTTCGGACCCTAAACTTTAATGCCCCCTATCTCCTTGGGAATACGTCTGGGACCCTTAGTCTCCTATTTAATATTATTTGTCTTTAAGTGTACTATAACCCCTTAAAGTTCTGCCCATCTTTTATGAATCACCCTGTATATATATATAAGGGGTCCCATAAATAGCGCCAAACTCTGCACAGCCAGATTCCTTGTTGAGAGTACATATAAAATGCCCAAAGAACTGTACCTGTACGATCCATAGTTTACGAGAAAAATAGAAAAAACAAAGTATGACGTCACAGCCGGTGTAAGGAAAAAACACCATATTAGACACATCAACAGCGGTATTTGCATATCTTTCCAGACGATACCTTTAAAACGTTCGCTGCACATATAGCGTCATGCATGCGCGCTCCGTTGAATGAAGTTAAGCCGCATCTTGCAGCTACAGATATTCGTGGCATGGTTATCGTGTATTCCGTTCGTGAATATTGCGACATGTACACTCATCCATTCCACGGCGCGCTTAAGCATGCCTTGATATGCGCTGCGGACACTTTGAACTTCTGCCTTTATAATTTGCAAATTCTGCTGTTGATGTGTCAAATAAAGTTTTTTTCTTGCACCGGTTGAGACGTCATACTTTTTTTTTCGTATTTTTCTCGTAAACTATGGATCGTACAGGTACAGTTCTTTGGGCATGTTTTATGTATTCCCAACGAGGAATCTGGCTATGCAGTGTTTAGACTCTATTTATGGGACACCCTGTATATATCAGATGGCATCTTCTTAGTACTTGTAATTTTAAATATATCCGACTAACTAATAATTCATAAAAATTAAATTTCTCGCACCATATATGAATCAGTAGGATTAAATTGACGCATTTTGTTTTTTTTACAGAAATTATTTTTGGATTCAATTGCTTTTGCTTTGCATTATTTTTTAAAGAATTTCTGTAACAAACAAACAAACTTTAATAGTAATAAAAATCGCACAAATACTACTTACAAGAAAGTGAAGTACAGGCAAAAAAATTTTTTTTAATAATAAGAAGAAATTATTAAAATACGTATTCAATCATAACAAATGGATTGTTTATAAACAGCTGTTGCAAAGAAGTCAATAACATAGTCCAATATATTAGTTTATTGTATCACGAAATGCAAAATATACAAATCTCTACTCACAACTTCAAGCGTTAGTTTAAAAAGCAAATATGATGTCGGTATATTACATTAATATAAACATATGTTTTACGTATATATTAGTATAACAAATATTTCAAGGTATTAAAGGACAAAATATACAATAAAAGATTTCATTTAACGATGTATGTGAAACCAATTTCTATTAAAATCTATAGCATATACTTTGTGATACAATAATCTTGATTCAAAATTACCAATATTTCTCTTTTATCTATCAAGCCTTTAATCGCAAGGAGGTAACATATTGCTGTTATTTGGGATAGAAAAATAAATATTCCATTTTTATTTTCTAGAAAATCGCTCTTTTGGAATATAAGTCATGTGAATTCCTGTGATTATAGTTTTCCGGTCTTGTTTTTCTATTCTGATTTATTTGTGATATTGTGGCAGCAAGTCTAGTTAGTTATTATAAGGGTACTCTAATGGTCGAAGGAGTTTTGAATAGAGCGTGCTGTCTTGCAATGCTAATCGTTCGTAAAACTGAAACATATCCTATCTTTCTTTAAGTTTTGCAAAGTTTGAAAGGTTTCCTGGAATCTGCTTGTCACTTGAACTTTTGCGAGATTATGTTAAGTAGGTGATTGTTGTTCCATGATGAAAATATATTGCAAAAATATAGCAAGATACTTCCGATTTTAAGCCGATGTCCGCTGTTACAGGTCAGTGAGCTGCGTCTACACATGCGTCTGTACGGATGTCACTCTGGGAAGTCTTTGAAGCTATTGCTGTTTTGAGGTGCGGTGTATTTGGAAAAATGTCGAAGTTTTGTACTTTGAAACAAAATGTCTAGGTACACGGGATCTCAATTAGAGTTTAAGCGATATTCTCAGCGATTTTTTTGTTTCTAGTAAAAGACGTTTTAGTGCGTAACAATCCCGTTATCTAGGAGCGCGTTCAGAGACCGAAACACGGCTTACTCATATAACTAGGGAATGACGTCATATGAGTTTCTAAGGGTAAAGTTGGGTTAAAACGGCTGTGAACGCTTTTGGGTAAAGTTGTGGGCATGTTTAAAAACAAACCCTTCCATCAACCAATCTACCACTATTTTTTACATTAGCGAATATTGCAGGAATCGTCCTGGCGAATTATATCTTAAAACTGTTAAACGTAGACCAATCAAATGGTCAGAACTCAAGTGTACAGTAAGAGTCATAAAAACGACTGTTAACAGTTGCTAACAGTTGCAGTTAGCTAAAAAAGCGAACAAACAAAGTTTCCCAACCACGTGATCACTTTACCTAACAACATTCTATAGGTAATGTGAGTTACCAGAGGTCTGTGTCCAACTCTGAACGCTACGAGTAACCCGCAAAAAGTCACGTGATATCGGCCTCTGAACGCTTCGGGTTACCGATGTGTTACCCTATGTAACTCAGGTTGCGGTCCCAGAATGTGCTATGGGAGTGCATTTTCAAAATTGAAATTATAGTTATATTTCAGAAAATTGTGAAACGATCTTCCCCCTTTTAAAAGGTATATTACTAGAATTACCTGAAATCCTATTATTCATTTATCCCGATTCACTGCTTACCTTTTTCTAATATGAGAAATCTGTGATTATAAGTCTCTTAGAAGTTGACGGACATGAAGGGTCCGAAAAACATTGAAAACTATTTGAATTATGAAAATTAAATGTGAAAGGCACGTTTTAAAAAATAGTGATCAAAATTTATTGCGTTCACGTTAGTCTAAATATGCATACAAATATTAAGAAATGTGAATATATGTATTAATTTATACCTGTATGATATATTCTTCAAAATTTGTTAAAGTCATCTTTGTTTACTATTCAAAAACAGATATCTTTCAGATACTAATGCAAAATTATTGTTATTCTTACATGATTGAAATTTGCAAATATCCTCATACAGATAGCATACGATGAAATGCCATTTTCATATTCTTATTAATATAATATGTTTTATTTAAAATCGATAGCTTCTAAGAAGAGCATTGTTTGTGAGTCTGGGAGTCCATTGTAAACATCAATATTCACAGGTTTAGATGAAATTTCTGTTTTATTCTAGGAAAAATGTATTGAAATTTCCAAGAACCGGAATAAGATTATTTGAAAATCGTATGCAATATCAATTTCGAAAAGATTTTATGAAATGCTTTTTTTATTATAGAATAAGAAGTCTTTCGATTTTCGAGAATCTCAACTAGATTATTAAAAAGTCCTTTTCAAGTATGGACGAAGATATATAGGCAGTTACGTCAGGAATTGTGAATTTGAATATTATCTTAAATTCATTTATTTAAATTCTGTAATTCACATTTATAGTTTGACATTTCACTATGAAATTGTAAAATTGGAATCATATTTGAAATAAAAAAATATATAATTAATTTCAGAGAATTTCTCAATTCTTCCTTCGACTACGAGGAAGTTTTTTGCCAAAACGTAACCCGTGTTACTCATTCACATATTGCTGAATAGTTTGAAAATAAACATTCCATAATCACTTAATAAGATCACTAATTATAATTAAAATAAAGATAAAATGCTTAAGTAATACAAAGAAGAAACACAAAAGGCTAATAAAAACCTTTTAAAGATCGACATACACTATATTGCCAAAGGTGACCGGTCACTTGCGATTTTAGACGTTTTGTTAACTATCTAGAAAAATACATGAGGAATTAACCTGAAACTGCAGGTGTGTAAACAGCATAGTATAGGTTATATATTTCCGCGAAGATTTTTTTCCGAAACCTTATAGGGGACTGTCAACAAATTGAAAAAAAACGAATATCTTTTGGATTACCATGTAAAAACTAATGTAGCAACAGAGTTCAAACTCGAGATTATTAATAAGTGGCTTATTGTAATATACTGTGTTCATTTTTATGAGTATAGCATGTATACTCGAAGAGAAATTAAGGTTTTTATAAAAACAGTCCCAAATTTCGACAAGTTTTTTGCTTATAATTTGTAGAGTTCTTAATATAAAAAAAAGTTATTTTGAGAAAATATGTCAAACAACATTGTACATGTACATAATTCTGTGCAATCGGAATTAAAAAATAATAAAAATTTGATCAATAATAAGCAGGTTTACTAAAAAATGTTTTCCTGCGCATGCGCGAATGCAATCAAAATATAATGTGCATAACGTATTAGGTAAGTATATAGAGCAGCTTTTGTGAAATTCTCGAAATCATAGTTGAAAATTCTGAAAATTATCGTCGATTGAATAAGCTCGAAATTCGTTGTTCCCAAAAGGACGCAAAAATATGAGGGGTTGTATCCAAATATAGTAGTACGTGCAATATTGTGTACGCTATCTTGGCACTAATCAACAGATATTTGATACAACCCCTCATCTTTTTGCTTCTTTTTGGGAACAACGGATTTCGAGCTTATTCTATCGACGATAATTTTCAGAATTTTCAAGCTATGATTTTGAGACTTTCACAAGAGTTGCTCTATATACTTAGCTAATACATTATGCATACTATATTTTGATTGCATTCGTGCATGCGCAGTGAAACATTTTTTAGTAAACCTGCTCATTTTTCATCCATTTCTTATTATTTTTTAATTCCGATTGCAGAGTATTATGTACAATTTCGTTTGACATATTTTCTCAAAATAACTTTTTTTCTATTAAGAACTCTGCAAATTATAAGCAAAAAACTGGGTGAAATTTGGGACTGTTTTTATAAAAACCTTAATTTCTCTTCGAGTATACATGATATCCTCATAAAGATGAACACAGTATATTACAATAAGCTACTTATTTATAAACTCCAGTTTGAACGCTTTTGCTATATTAGTTTTTACAGGGTAATCCAAACGATATTCGTTATTTTTCAATTTGTTGACAGTCCCCTATGGGGTTTCGAGAAAAAATCTTTGCGGAAGTATATAACCTATACTATACTGTTTACACACCTGCAGTTTCAGGTTAATTCCTCATGTATTTTTTCTAGATAGTTAACAAAACGTCTAAAATCGCAAGTGTCCGGTTACCTTTGGCAATATAGTGTATGTTTCAGCGCCATTTTCAAAATATATTACGATAAACAAAAATAGTCTCGAAACTTTTTGAAAGATTTTATACATCTTGAAAATGGCGCTGTATATGAGCGCTGAAACATATGTGCATCGTTAAAAGTTTTTTTTTATTGCTTTTCCTCTTTGTATCATTAAGCATTTTTTTTTTATCTTTATTTTAATAAATATTTAAGTTAACAACTTGACTGAGCTCTAAAACTTCTATAACTGAGTCTACAACTTGTTTTAATTTCTGAACTATTGATGCTATCAAATTTTATCATTGTTTAAGTGCATGAAAATGCTATGCACGTAAAAATTATTGCTAAATAGGCATTCCATGCACATAGAAATCAAAAATTAAACCCGCATTCAAAATAAAATATGCCTTTCAAAATTTATAACAAACGCCTTTGAAGGTTTGAAATATTTGATTAAATTTACACCTCATGTGACTAAAACCATTACATTATTGTATCAAGAACAGATTTATTAAATACCGAAAACAATTTTAAAATATATATTAGTATTAAAGTAAATTTTTGAAAATTCTCTATGATATCAATTTAATGTATAAACTCTTACAAAATGTTTATATTCTGAAATAAATCCATAGCTGCAAATATCTACAACGTTTGCCCTCCTGTTCTTCTGTAAAGAAATTTTAATCACATATACCTGCGAGTATAAAAGTCAAAAATTACTTTACAGAAAATATAGTGGTCAAATTTGTAGGAGTTGGAATCTGTTACATGCACTTACAAATCAAAAATTAAACCCGCATTCAAAATAAAATATGCTTTTCAAGATTTCTAACGAACGCCTTTGAAGGTTTGAAATATTTGATTAAATTTACACCTCATGTGACTAAAAACATTACATTATTGTATCAAGAACAGATTTATTAATTACTGAAAACAATTTAAAAATATATATTAGTATTAAAGTAAATTTTTGAAAATTCTCTATGATATCAAATTTAATGTATAAACTCTTACCAAATGTTTATATTCTGAAATAAATCCATAGCTGCAAATTTCTATAACGTTTGCCCTCCAATTCTTCTGTAAAGAAATTTTAATCACATATATCTGCGTGTAAAAAAGTCGAAAATTACTTTACAGAAAATATAGTGGTCAAATTTGTAGCAGCTGGAATCTGCGTAAATGGTTCAGAAAAATGGTTGTTCATGGCCTCATTTAAAAAATAAGTTTATCTCAAATCCGACTCTCTATTTCAGCTATCAAAATTTCGCATGATTTTAAAATGTTCTTATGATAAGGATTTTTATAAAAATCTTCGTAACCCTTCATAACCCAACATCTCCGATTTGAAAATAACTTACTCAGATGATAGAAAACATATTTTTAAGCATGTAAAAAATAATTTATAAAGTTAGAACATAAAAATAAAACATTATCGAATAAAAGGTGATTTTTTTCATAACTGCAAAAACCGAAAATTACATATTTCGCCTTAATATTGTCAATTTTCTAATACTAAATTGTAAAGTATACAAACTTACATTTGTAATTGACTGCGAGATCAGCTAGTGTTCGATATCTTAATTCTTTCTGCACACGACTATGCTACAAAAGTTGCTGCATTAAACATTTATCCGAACATTTATTTATTTTTTCGAAGTGCTTAACCCCGAGGCTAACGAAAAAGACAGGCTACCGCGGTACATTCCACTTATCTTTTTTACAGACCGCTAGAGTGACGTGAAGCTCTTTTCGTGCACCTTTATTGGTGCATTCAAGCATCACGTGACACCCGCGGTCTGTAAAAAAATATATGAATAAAGCACCGCGGTAGCCTTTCTTTTTCGTTAGCCTCGGTTTAACCCTTTGTGACTAGGCAACTCCGATTTCAAAAAATATTTACTGAGATGTTAGAACACATCATTTTAAGCCCGTAAAAACAACTTAAAATATTTAGAACATAAAATGAACAATTATTGAATTAAAAGGTAATTCATTTCCTATTTGTAAGGAACAGAAAATTGCATACTTCTCATAAATATTGTCAATTTTCTAATACAAAATTGTAAAGTATATGAATTTAACTTTATAAGTGACTCCGAGATCAGCGAGTGTTCGATATTTTAATTCCTTCTGCACACGACTATGCAACAAGAATTGCTGCTTTAAACATTTTTCCGAACATTTATTTAACTTTTTTCTCGAAGAGCTTAATCACTTGTGACTCAACAACTCCGACTTGAAAAATACTTTTACTGAGATGTTAGAACACATTATTTTAAGTATGTAAAAATAATTAAAAATATTTAGAACATAAAATTAACAATTATTGAATTAAAAGGTAACTTTTTTGTATCTGTAATAAACATAAAATTACTCACTTCTCATAAACATGGTCAATTTTCTAATACAAAATTGTAAAGTATACGATCTTAACCTTTGTAAAAAATATTTTTGGACGTCTCTGGCCTTTTTAATTCTAAAAAATTTACGAAGTTCATTTTAGAAATAACGATGTGAAACTGTTGAAATGTTAAATGAAACTTTAGCATGAAAAGTTAACTCACTATCGCAGTTTGTTGACAATTTTATGTACAATTTATATTAACTGCTGTGTTGTATTATAGCAGCAATAAATAAAATTGTCTTTTTAAGCCCACTGTAAAAGTAATATTAATTTGTGGGTATGTTGCAGATATATGCAACACAGTCTTAAAAAGGGTTAGAAAGTTTTCCCCATCTACACTACTGACGTTTAGTTTACCCGTGTTGAAATTAATTTATAACAGGTCTCATCACCTAAAACAACAACAAAAAAAACATAGTTTTATACCTAGTGAAAACTTTCAAACTGTACTAGTAATTTACAGTATTAATAACTGTATTCTAGTCATGTATTCTTCCAGTATTCACAAAATCGTATGACAAGAAAAAAAATTATTTATAAAAGTTTCAAAAAATTTTAAAAATAAGATAATATTATAAGAAGAATAAACAAATCGGTTCATTTTCATACATTAAGCGATAAATCTCAGATAGTGATTTGCGAGTAATCTGTAAAATTAAAGAAATTGATTAAAGAGAAGAATAGAAAGCATTTACAGACAACAATACAGTAGTACAAAAAAAACCGCACATTTTCATATAGTGTGCGATGAATGTAAGAATTTATAAATATGTTTTAATTAAGTTAAATAAAATAATCAAATATTTGCATTCATTTAAGATATGCTATTGTTTACGCTTTATAACAACGAGACTTTTGCAGTTATTTAACCAGGTATATATTTAATATTCCTTTAGTTGAATGAAAGTGATAAATTGATGCAAAATTGATACAAATTGAAAATAATGAAAAGTATATTATAATATTGTTTCGAAAAATTTAGGTTACAAACTTTATTCAAAATGTAATTTAGATGCATTAATCCTTAGTTTTGTAAATTATGTTTTCAAAAGCAGTTCAAATGGATAAAATTAATTTTTCATGTATGCAAACTTTATATCAAACATGTCAAATACGTGGCTCGCGGGCCACAACTGGCCCGCCGACAACTTATCTCTGGCCCGCGAAAACTTTGTCATTTTACCTGCCCTTTGTTTTAGTTTTTAGAGTTGTTTTAGTTGTTAGTTAATTGAGAATGTTACCACTATTTTGTAATATTAATATTTGTCTTATTTATTCTGTCATTAAATAGGAGGTATATTTCTCTTCAGAATGTGCTGGAATTAAAAAAATCTTGAATGCTGAATAAAAAAACACCCTCTCAGCTGGAAACAGTGATGTATATAGACAGATGTATCTCAATTTTACATTTTATCACAAAAGAATTGAGGAACAAAAATAACGAATCGGAACGTACGAAAGCGTGGGATCTTGAATACTAATTAAAAACTAGTCGGATGTGTCAATCCCAAAACTTTCTTCTATCTCACACAAGTTTCGCATACACTAAAAAGAATCAGCACCAATTTATATCAAGGTCTAACTGAAACTCAAGTTTTATTAAATTCCGTGCAATATTTCTTGAGATATGACTATCGCTAAAATCGTGTAAATCCTTCAAAATGCTGCATAGCAGCGGCACTTGCTGGGCGATTTTCACTAAAAACTAATCAGCACCAATTTATGTCAGACACTAACTGAATATGAAGTTTTATTAAATTCCGAGCATTAGTTCATGAGATAGAGCTATTGCGGAAATCGCAAAAAATGCCGCATAGCAGCGCCACCTGCCGGGCGATTTTTACCAAAAAGTAATCAGCACCAATTTATATCTAACTGAATCTAAAGTTTTATTAAATTCCGAGCATTAGTTCTTGAGATAGAGCTATTGCAGGAATTGAAAAAAATGCTGCATAGCAACGCCACCTGCAGGGCGATTTTTACCAAAAACTAATCAACACCAATTTATATCAGTGTCTAACTGAATCTAAAGTTTTATTAAATTCCGAGCATTAGTTCTTGAGATAGAGCGCCCACAAAATTTTTGTCACATACATACAGACAGACAGACAGACAGAGTCACAGACAGACATTTTCTAAAAACAATCAAATCGTATTCAGGACCTTCGAAAACGTATAAATCCGTAGAAAACCGGAAGTCGAAAATTTTCATGAATCCAATACTTTCTTCTTGTAAAGATAGAAGGTTCTTCTATCCCAGTTTCTTCATTTTGGCTTCAGTCGAACGTATGGGATTTTGGATTTAAGCACTTTAATTATTTGCATTATTTAGGTTAGTTATTGTGCCATTGTTAATTAATCCTGCGTGATCTTTCTTTCTGTTTTTTTTTCATTTTTTATTGGCATACAAATATTTTAATGACGTACTCTCATTCGTCCCTGGATTTATAAACACGTTATATTAAAGCTCTTTACTGCTATGAGAAAGTATGATAAACTGAAGATGAACATCACAGATTTTTGTAAGGTGATTTACAATGCAATTGTATTCAATGGAAAATTGAAATTATATGTTTGATATGTAGACACTGCTGGGGTTTGAAAATAACGTAACATTAAAAAGAGCTATAGCACAAAGTATAAAGAAAAATCACAAAATCTGGCCAAACGTCGGAAAGATAAACTGTTAGAATTAAAACTGATACCCCTTAAAAGATAATCAAAGTACTTTCACCAAATCTATTGAAAAAAATACATTTTCTTAAAAATAAATAAATTAATTAATTAATTAATTAATTAATTAATTAATTAATTAATTATTACAATAAATATCTCGCGAGTCGAAATCATGCACTGCGAAATGGAAGAATTGATATTTAGAGCAGTTAACGAAATTTGAAAATACTATAAGTATAAATACCATTGCTAGAAAGATTTATATATAACAGATACATTTATAAAAGTCGGATAGATGCTTAAAAAGTTCAAGAGTGTATAAACTTATATTAGATTCGTACGCATATGCTTAATCATTTGCCAATCTAGAAAATATCTGGGAAATATGGATATTGAAAATGAAGAGATCTACCTTCTTATACTACGGATATTTGACGCATTTCCATCAGTTTTAACTGTTAATTTCGAACTATTAAGCAGAGTTGCAATTTTCATTTTAAATTGACAAATTATTAATGTATTTTATTAAAAAAACCACCAATAGACAAAGTACTTGGACTTTTCATTTGAATTTACAAAGCACTTGAGTAAAGTTTTGCTTAAAGGCAAATTTCATAATGCTATCTTGTTATTTGGTAGTATTAACATTTTCAATCAGAATTTATTACTTTGATAAAAAAATTTTCAAAAAGAAAATGTATTTAATGTTAAACGTTGCCAGACATTATTACAAAAATCATCACAATATAAATTTTTGAATATACTAAAAATAGATTAAAAATTAATTCAAAGGAAGGTGTTTTAAATTCAAAGAAATATAAAATCAGTTTAATCTATTTACTTCACCTCTATTGATTGATGTTGAAATTATTCTTCAGAACTTATTACTGTAGTTATCAAAACTTAGTACGATTCCATGTTAGAGTGAAAATATATAGCTATGGAGCTTCCATATTTCTGTAATTATTCATCAATTGACCAATTTTTTAAAATATAGAGTGCAATTACTCTTTTAGCAATGTTTGCTAGCGTACTTTTATACAGCATCTTTGCATATCTGCCAACATTTTGATGTTTTTCAAGTCAAACAAACATAAATTGGACCAGAAAATGTATTTAAAAAATGAAATCAAATAAGTAGCACATAGATACAAGACACATTTTATTAATTATATTTTCTGATCTAAAATATCTTTATTTTTATTTTTTACTTGATGAAAATACGGAAGATTGGCAGCAATGCTTTTGCTGGGTCAAGATTAACAGACCAGCGTATACAATCAATTTTTAGGGTTTACACAGACCTTCGGAAGTGATTTTTTTAATTTTTTGAAATTTATCTTTCTACCAATTTTTTATAATGACATTTAAGTTAAAAGTTTGAAAAATATATAAACATTTTAGAAATGACACAGAAATAAATTTTTAAAAGTGAAAAACAGTTAAAATTATATGAAAAATTGACATTTCCGCAAAAAATGATAACGCAAAATCAAATCATTGCATTCACATTTTGTAAATTGCCAATAAAGAGAATAACTTTCTCTGTGATATAGACTAGCCGCATTATAATAGCATCTCTATCGCAGATGATGCGGCACTTGAAGTATTAATGTAATGAAAAATTCGTTAAATTTGTTGCAACATTTTAACTTATGCCAGTGTAAATATAAAACTAATTAATATATTAACATGATTGTAGTCTATTCCCTCAATAAACATTTGTTAAATATGTAAAAAAAAATTGAAGGAATTTCATGCGTAAATTTATGCTACAGGATATTTTGCGTATAGTAAAAAACTGAAAAACTTCATTTTGCGGAAAAGCTAAAAATAACTTTTAAACGCGATTCATACTATAAAAATAATTCTTATTCTTAAAAAGTTAAATTATTAACTCATATTTTCTTGGACATATAATCCAATTTAAATGCTAAATCTCTAAAGAGAAGAATATAAACATACATTTCATCTTAATTCCGACTTGCAGAACGATATTTCCTGTTGTGTAATTCTTCGTCAAGCTGTAACAGATGTAACTTTAAACGGCTGTAACTCGGGTTCTAATTAAGATATAGACACAATTACAGCATAATTTGATAGATAAACGATCCGATTTTAATATTATTGTAAAAATGAAAAATCGATATTCTTATCGAAAATGACGTTTAAAAAATGTGTGGATATCTTAACATAAATGCAATTTAGAAAATTCTATTAAATTTTATATATTTAGTTGATGAAAAGTAATTTTGAGTATTTTAAAAAATGAAAAAAAAACTATGTATAATATTTAGCAAATTGTCTGTTACCGGTTGGCGAATATCATATTCGGGAAACTAATAAGTTGCCTCAAATTTTCTATCCATCTATACAAGACCCAGTGCAGCAACTTTTCAGTGACATCGATTTTAACACTAGAACTACCATAAGCCGTAATTTTGACGGTTACCAAATGAATAGATTCCAATTCGAACCAGAAATTTCTTTTTAAAATAAATTAAATATAAAATTCACAGAAATACATTAAATGAATATGTTAAGTAGTTTTAAATAAAATTTCTGGTGTGAAATAGTTTTAAAAAACTTGAGTAAAATTTCTGGTAGTTCTAGTGTTAAGACATTGACATCTCAAACGCTTAAAGGACTAGCCGTACTAACAGTGACAAAAAATTTGTCAATTGAAATTAATAATCGTGTTTTACAATGTATGCCATGAACTGAAAGGGTTTTTGAAAGCATTGACATCATTATAAATGATGATCCATAAGATCAACTTACATATACTGAAGAACTTTTAAACAGTTTAAAACCAACCGGAATGCCACCTCATAAACTGAAATTAAAGTCATGAGCTATCATAATTTTACTAAAAAATTTAGTACCTTCTAAAGGACTGTGCAATGGTACAAATTTATAGCTAGTAACTTATACAATAATGTTATTGAAGCAAAAAAAGATTTCAATATTATTGAAACTTTTCTCATTCCTCGAATACCACTTATTCCATGATACAATAAAGTGACAATTTACATTTAAGTGTATACAGTTTCTTATCCGATAGTTTTTTCAATGACTATAAATAAAGCCCAGGTTCAAACTTTTGAAACAATTTGGTTAGATTTGTCAAAACCACTTTTTAGCTATGGTGAGTTGTATGTGTGTCTTTTAAGTGTTAGGTCTTTTGATTCAGTTACCGTAGTATGTCCGAACTCTGAAATTTACAATTGTTTATATAAAAAAGATTTCAATGCTGAAAATTAAAAAAAAAAAAAAAGTAAATAAAATATTTTGATAATTGTGAATGGTGTAGATACTTTCAATATAATTTGTTTACAATTATCAATATATATGAATATCATGTGTTTTTTTTTAATTATTTTAAAGCGTATCCAGTAACTATTGTGTGCATGCAAAGGTTTTCATATGCATGATGCTGAACAAATACCTTTGTTTTCATATTTCTAAATGTTGCCATATCTTATGATGTGTATATATATTTTATTTAAAAGTACTGAGTCCTAAGTAAAGATTTTTTTATGCATAGTGTTTATACATATAATGCTGAAATTCGTGTATTCTAATATGCATATATCTAAAAGAGTAGACACTAGAATGCAGATGCTCTGCGTGGGATCGGCTAGTCTTTAATAACAATGATGACATTTTAACAAACTTTTCAACAAACTGACCTTTATTTGTGTAACACGTAAGAATATCACGAATGCTGGAAGTGGCTATCACACTTAACCAAACAGAGCTGAACTAGACTCTCCATGTTTCCGAATGTAATCGGCAGTTCATACGATTTCACTTATCCAACTTGTATACATTTCCAACACTTTTCATGATACAAACTTTTGACAACTAATGACATATGATACTTTTCTTTCAAGGGCTTTCATTGGCCAAGCACTTTTATTGGCACATAATATTATTTCAATTTTATAAACTAATGTATTTTAGAAATATACAGATAATAATTATTACGGTTACACTTAATCGAATGTTCTATATTTCTAATTAAAGCTTTACATGATATCATTGTATGTCACACAAAGTAAAGAGAGTCCGTTAAAGTTTGCTTTCAAATAGCATTGTATTAGTTAAAATTATGGACGATAATAACGTTCGAATCGGAGTGAGCACTCCGTACTTTTTATGGAAAAATTAGATTACGATCGTGGTTTCCTATACAAAAATTATTTCTTTCCATGTACAGTATCTAGGGGCTGACTAGTCTCATTTGGGGTCCTGGGGTAGTCTTTCACTTGGGTGTTCCCAACGACATTTTCAGCAACCTCAATTTTATTAATTTGATGCTAAAAGAACTCAAAATATTTTAATTACTGATGTCTTATGGATTTTGGGCAAAAGTCTGTTGCACCATTTCGTATCCTTTGGCCAGGCCCTTGCACAAACACTTCTTAAAATTTGTCTAGTCTTTTGGGAATCACATTGTATTTTGCATAAAATACAGTTAAGAAATAGGAATAAAAATCTATCTATGAAGAAAAGATGCTATTTCTTAATATAAACAACGTATGTAAAACGTTTAATAAATATCTTACTAGGACTTTTATGAAGTCATAGTTTTCATATGCAGATACGTCAAATAAAATATTAAAATTTCAATATGCTTGCTTATATATTCAACGCTTATTTTAATTTCTTATAGAATCCCGTGAGATCCATTTTACGGCGCTATAAAAACAAAATTTTGTCATTTATTGAGAAAACTTATTGAAATTATAAAAGTTTTGCTTAATAAAGCAATAAACATTTGAACTGGTAAACGTGCATGGGCGTAGTTTTCATATGTGAGTATATTAAATTTTCTATCGTACTTAAGAAATATTCTATGTGAAATTCCAATAAATGATTCGAACTTTACCATTTTAATGAGGAGTGTTTTTATTGTTCTTTCGGTTCTCAAACGAAATTTTAATATATTGTATGCGAATGAAATGCTTTGCGATATATCCCAAAATATAAATTTCTAAAATATTATGATATATGTATCTGTGATAATTTCCTCTTTCGATTACGTTAACATTAAGTGTAAACTAATACTGCATAGTTTGTTTTGTGTCGTTTTTCTATTATAAGTATGCCAATGTATGAATTCAGAATAAGCTTTTTGTGAAGTATTTACTATGTTGTTTTTTAATTAGTTTATTTCGTCTTCCTCGTGGGAGTTTAGCTTCGTAAAATTTTACACATGAGTTACAGTATTTTTACATGGTGAGAAAACACCGAGCCATTCAATTACGAAAATTAAAACATTTAAATTATTGTATATAATACTAGCTGAAAAAAATCCGCTTGGCTAAGTTTTTTTTTTTTTTTTTTTTTTTTTTTGGTGGGTGGCCGGGAAGGTACATCTGTGCAGTTTTTTTTCTATATTCAATATAGAAGACGTGCATTAAAATACATTTCTTTTTTGTTTCTTCTTTTATTTTTTAGAACACTTTGGTTGAAATATGAAAATGCACTAGGTCGACCACTTTGAATCACCATATCTCCCACACCTCCACATAATGGACCTCGAACATCCCAGAATGTTCTCGATTCTTCCGGTACATATCTAAACATAATAAAAAATATGTATATGTATGTATATATATGTAAAAAATTATATATGCATGTATAAAATATAAATATTTTAGTACAGTCTAGAAAATTTCAGTACATTTAAGAGTACCTTATAGAACATTCTAGAAGATCCCAAACATTTTTTTAGATTTTTTTTTTGTCGAAAGATGAAAACCACTTTCAACCACTACATCTCCCACATTGCCATAGAAAGGTCCTCGAACATTCCAGATCGTTTTCGATCCTTCTGACCCATATGAAAACCAATGGGATTTCTCCCGATTTTTGTCAATTAGCTCACTGTATTGCTGGTATCTTCCTGAGTTTTCACGACGATATTTGACTTTTCTTTTTATATAAGTTACTCTATAGAATTGACTACCAAATCATGAAAAACAAAATATTTGGTATAGTTCGTGCATGAGCAGTTATAAATTATTTCATACAAATGTCCATATGCTATCAAATATTCAATATATTAATTTTTTAATTGCAGTATACTGTTTCTGCTGTTCTTGAAGTCATACATGTGCTTTACATACTCCAATTTCAAAAACAGTCCAATTTCAAAAGCGAAAGCGTCCGGTCAGTGCCCCATAGTTTTTGAACAGCGGTGTAAAATAAAACAGAATGCAGAACACTTTCGAAATGTAATATAGTTTAAACAAATATATTAATGTCAGGGGGGGTGGGGTTGATTATTGACGGCCAATTATCTACACTAGGGATATAGGCCCGGGGGGAGTGCCCTTCGTGGGGGTCTTTCTAAGGGAACCTAATCCGTATTTACGCAAATATTAATGTCAGGAAAGGTGACTTTTTAAAATATGGATTTAACATAGAATTATTGCTTTCCCTTATATCTTTAAATAAGCATTCTCGACAAAAAAGACTAAATGAAAATGTAATTTCATATTTAAATGATTTTTAATTCGTTTTCAGACTCGCATCTTTGATGCAATTAATTTCAAGCAAATGCAAATTTATAAAATTATTCATTCTTAAGAAAACATTTTTAAAGAAGTCGCGATTTTCGAGGAAAAGAACCTTGTTACTTACCCATCATACGTAGTATAGGGTAAGTCTTGTAATCGTTTTGAAAATCGAAAAAATTTTTTTGACGGATTTACACGTTTCAGACACTGGAGATTCCGAAAAACATATTTTTAGAAAAAAAAATTTGCCGTCCGTCTGTGTGTCTGTGTGTGTGTCTGTGTGTGTGTCTGTGTGTCTGTGTGTCTGTAAACGCTCTATCTCCCGAAAAAAATTGAGATAGAGACTTGCAATTTGGTATGTACTTAGTATGTAATAATGGGAAGAAGCCTATTTCATTTCAATAACCTCGATTAACCGGAACAATTTTTTTCGGACTCTCGAAATATTCGTTCTGTTGAAAGGTACATAAAAATTTTCGAAATTGTTTATTTTAAGAAATGAATATAAAAGACAATAAAAAAACATAAATTTTGCATAAAGCATGTAGTCGATCGGATAATTAGTTGCCGAGATATTTGGAATCCTGTTTCCCACACTCTTCGATTTTTCATGACCCTGTATTTCATCCAAATTTCACTTCAAAGATATATTTTAATTGGAAATTTGACGCCTTATCAGATGCAATAAACCGCTAGTTAATAGGATTATTATTTTTGGAGTTATAAGGATGTTTCTTTCAAGCAATTCAGTAATCGAGCCTTTAAAGTTTGTGACGTCATCAAGCCATGATTTTATTTGAAATGCAATGCATTATATAAGTAGTTTACACATTTTTATTTTAATATTTCACATTATGCATATCCATGATGGGTAAGTATTACGGTGGCCCCCAACGACTAGTTAGATTAGTAATCGACATTTTGTTTGAAAAAAATCACTAATTTTGTTCGTGGTAAAAATAAAAGTGCACATTTGGAACCAGAAATCTATCTTCGAGGAATTGTTTTGTGTGTATAATTTGCATAAATTGCAGTAGCCATTAAAATAGCTAGATTACCGATTTAAAAAATTTGGGGGAAAACCCATTGGAAACTTTATAATAGTATTATAATATTCTTTTGAACAGCAAATACCGTAATTCCCCTCATTTTTATAAAGTCACTTTCAAAAACTCAGACGAATATCTTCGAAAAATAGTATCATTTAAAACAATAATAAATTAAAATATGATTTTTTTCTTGAAATATGACGCAGTTTCAAGTTTTAATATAAAATTATCGCTCAATATAAAAAAAAAATTACAGTTGACATTTTGTTTTTGTTTTGTAAATGAATGTTAATTAATTAGTCTTCTCTCATCTCCGATGAAAGGAAATAACACATTTTCACTACTAAATAATTAGTACATTATTTCTACATTATAACTTTCGCTAATATATTTTAATTATAAGAAAGCACTATTATTTTCAATAAAACTTTCTATTACTTACTTTTTTTTAAAAATACTGATTTATAGAAAAAAAAACATATCCTATAATATGATTTAATTCTGTAGTCTGTATACTTTTTTGAATAATTCTTAATTAAGTACTATACATATTCAATGAGGCAGATACATAATTTACTTTACACAATTTAATTCATTTACTCATAACACATCACAGAACTACATCTATAGTGGCTAATCGCCGTAGAAACAAAACTTATGACATATTTAGTTAATTTCCTCACGAATATTGAAGTCAATTACATTAATTATATTTTATTTTTTACAGGTTTTTTCGTATGTCTTTTGCATTGAAACACTAAATTTTAAAAATGTCGCTTCGGAGTGCAGTTTACACCATAAGACTACATGTTAAGGGATGGACACGGACAGTTTATGTATAAAAAAAAAAAGTTGAAATTGTCATCCAACTACTTTTGCTATGAACTTTCAACCATTTGCAAGTCTTTTTTTTATGCAAACAGTACTCCGAAAAGATAGGTTTAATGAATTATCGAGTTGTGAACAGATTTGTGAGATTCTTTAATCTACAAAGCAGAACAAGTTTAAGCTTTTTTAACACTTTCCAAGATAGTTCAAAAGTGTTTAATGATTATGAATTCGGATTGTCTGTCTGTCAGCCGTCGATCTGTCTGTCCGGGCCCTAACTCACACAAATATACACGGATTGCCATGTAATTGATATATGTTATTGAGGTTTATTTATAGTTCCTTTACAGGGGCACTCAAAACAATTCCGTGACCTTACGGTTTATGAGGTAAAATCATTTGCTGTTTATTTTAATTATGTTACACTATTGCAAACATATTGAAATTGATCTACCATATTTTACTGAGTTGCACTACAAGATGAATATTGTACGATATTGTGCGTATAGCATTCATCTTTCATTTAACACACAAAAATATTTATTTAAAATACTATTTAACATAGAATATCTAAAATATCTTATATAGAACATCTGTAAATAATAATTGATGGAAATCCTTTTTCAGATGTGGCATACGTTTTTAAATTTAACTATTTTTTTCCTATTACTTAGTGTGTATAAATTCTATAGATCATATACAGAGCAACACAAAACATCTCGTTTATTGTTGCTCTGTATATGATCATTTATTGACGGAAATTGCTGCTTCCGCGTGTTGTTGGTTTAAGTGTGCTATGCGTTTTCCAAATTGTTTACTTAGACATCAGACATTAGACTAACCGTTACAGATTTCTAAATGTATTTTGGCAGTGTTGGAAAAAGTTACGTAATCTATGCTTGACGCATGATTTTTCGTTCATGTTTTGCATTGCCATCAGAAAATCCGACTCTTTGGCAAGTCTTGTGGTGTAAGCCACACCCCGATACGGCATTTTTTATTATATCTTTCAATGTGGCACTTTTCATACGTGTATGAAGTGAACCCCCATTAATGCGAATTTCCAAGACAAGCCTCTTTTTTATCCCCATTAACCAAAGTACCCATAGCACGATTTAATCAATTAAACTGTGTTAAACAATCCATTCCGTTGAATCTGTTGAATTCGGTGTTTGGCAGAAATTAACTAGATTACCCAAGTTAATATTTTTCTTTAATTCAGAAAATTTATTTTAAAAGCAAGTTGGTGACAATTTGTCAACACAAAACAATACATTGCTGCGGACAAGCAAAATATGCAAAGAAATTTCCGTACATAATTGATCCTTAATTAATGTAAGGCCAGTTAATTTACAACTAGTAAGATTAATCCCTCACTTTTCTTTGCGTTACATGAACAAAAGATCTTTTTACCACATCATTTTTCATTTTGGCAACACAATCGAAAATTTGGTCTGTTATGTCATATGATTGGCATTATCGATGAACAGCCATTAGCAATTTTTGAACATATCACGTTTTCAGTGACAGAAAATATTATTCCTCTTCATTATTGTCATGTTGTCTCCTCATTATTCTCTTCATTATTTCTTGATCTCTAAATACCAAAGTTACATCAATGGTTTATTTTGGAAAAATAATGTATAAAAGCAGTTTCGATTCTGTTCGTTCAGTTTGTGAAAACAAATTTCCGCATTATTCGATGCGAACATTTACACTTTATGCGATTTTTTTTATATTAATTGGAAATAGAAAATTATGGGAATAACGAATTCATTCGGATTAACCGGAGATGCGTTTTAAACGGAGACTTATTAACCAAGGTCCACTGTATATAGTATATATATACCAGGTGCGCCATCAATTCGTTAAAACTTTAAAAATGCATTATAAAGGAACAAATGATTTTAAAAAATTGCGATTTGCACGAATGGGGTTAGAGAGAGATCGGGTTTTATTTAATGACAAAAAAAAGTTGTGGTTCAGTAAATTACCGATAGATGGCGCTGGCGTGCATAATATGAAGCAGATTTGTGAAAATTAGGCTGTCAGTTAAGCATGTAGATGCACATAGATTCTTCATTTGATGCCAGCAGTATTCTATCGCTACCAGGTGAAGCGTTGTTGATTCAGCTCTTTTTTTCAAGAACCTGAGAATTAGCATTAAGAGCATTGAGAAATTTCCGCATGGCAAAACCACTCAACACGAGAAAATGGACCGTTTCATCTGCTGGGATATTGAAGCTTATCAGATGCTTCAAAGAAATGGATCTTCTTCTACTATAATCCTAATTTGCATACATCTGCTTCATATTGTGCACGCCAACGCCATCTATCAGTATTTTTTTTTTAACCACAGGTTTTTTTTTTCTTTATTAAAAAAATCCGATCTCCCTCTAATCCTGATCGTGCAAACTGCAATTTTGTAGCATCATTTGTTCCTTTTTACTGAATTTTAAAATTTTAATGAATTTATAGCGCACCCGGTATATGTGAATATATATATATATCAGTGACGGAAAAGATGCACAGCAGTAGACCGACTGTCACCACTAAATTTTAATAGCATTCTTCACTTTAATTAATCTCACAAATTCTGTATTAAATAGGGCAAAGAATACCATTCAGATTTACTGGTGATATCCGGCGTGCAGCTGCGCATATTTTCCACCACTGCTATATATGTGCAAGGTTTTATACGGATGCTTTAAAAATTCATTTGAAACTGGCAGTTTGTGAAAGGTGGGGATAATTTGCAGTAGACAAATCTAAATAATCAAGGTATAGATGTAGTAAGGCAATGAATTTACTCATCCGTTAATTTCCCCAGAAAGAACAAGCCAGTTTTCGTTCTAAGGCGTTTATTTATCCAACAGGAAAAACGAAAAACAACCACACATGATGAGGATGTTCCTAAAGCACCCAGGCTTGAATATAAATCAGTACAACATACTAATTGATCTTAAATAGCAGATTTAAAAAACTACGAACTTGTAGACACCAGATAACAGATTGTTAAGCGCTTGAAACAAGAAAAAATTTTGTATTCCAAAGTCAATGAAATATGGTCTAGATCAGCTGTTCTAAAACTGTGGTCCCCCAGGAGTCCGCGAGCTTTTGGCCGGGGTTCTCAAGCTCAGTGATAAATTCAGATTTTATTTCTTCTGAAGTTATTTCTGTAGTTTTTTATGGGGAATTTTGATGGACAAAAACTTCTTGTCTAGAATCAGCATAAAACACCAAATCTTCCAAGGGAGACATGTCAGTGCTCCAGAGATGAAATGCCCCCCACCCTTTCCTGGACAACACTTAGAATTTATCACTACGCAAGCTAAAATTTTTACAGAATATATTTTTTTCCTTTCCCCAGTTCATTTTAAAATGCATAATGTTTCGAGTTGTCATAGTAGCAATCACATAACCAATCGGTCTGTTTTTCGCTGCAAGAAAACAAAAGCAAAGTTTGTTTTCAACCTTCCGACCCCTTATGCCACGATTTTCACGGGCAAGACATTTATAGAAAAAATTATATAATACACAACTTTTGGAGCAATTTTGTTTTATAAATTCCGCAGTCAAAAGGTAAAAATGCAAATGATAAATATCCTACATATTTCAAATATTTGATGATTTGAAATATGTAATAAAATACATATTGTTTGAAAGGATTTTGAAAAAAATATAAGCAGTCAGAGGATTAAAAAAGATTCCCCATCAAAAAGAGATGTTAAAAATTCACCTAAGCAATGTTTTACAATTATTTGAGATTTAAAAAAGAGAAACATTTGTTTTTAAATTCCTAAACACAAAATAGAAGCTATGAACTTGTGAATTTTATTATTTAAAAATTACAGTTTTAAAATCTACAAAAAGTGCAATTTCTTCCAAAATTAGGAAATAATTTTAGACTTAAAACAAGTTTTTAAATCTTGTTTTAAGACTTAGTAATCTAAAATTATTTACTAATTTTGGACTTAAAACAAGTTTTTCAAAAAGAATAAGCCTTTTTCTCTTTCTAAATATGTAAGAATTTTTATTTTTAAAAATATAGGATGCACGGGTGAGAAATTTGTTTTTAAGAGGTAATAGGAGCCGGTTCGCATTTTTTTAAATTCTTTTGAAAAATGCGATATTATTATTACAGACATTGTCATTTTTAAATGCACAGCTCAGAGTATAGTCTATCTTGATACATATTTACATACTTCGACAATATGTTTTATTTAATGTATGGATGAGTGATTAAAAAGGCTGGTACATTAAAATGTAAAGAGAAGGAGTTAGATTTAGACGATGATGATTTCTCATAATTCAACAGAGAAGAAAATGCGCCATGCAAAAGCTTTAGTCCTATGTTTATTTTAACTATCTTAAAATGTGGGTTATAATTCTTTTTCTACTTATTACTGCAGCTTATTTTTTTTTCAAACACTGTAAACTAAACATAGGAATACGTGTGATGAAAAATAAATAGAATGTATACATTAAAATAATTTATTATGTTATATTACGTAAAATATTATTGGGGGTTCCCAAAATCTATTCCATATCAAAGGGATCCCAAAGTTTAAGAACCGCTGGACTAGATATTACCAGTATAAAAAAAATTATAACTTATAAATCATGATTAAAAATTAGATTATACTGTTATGAATAACATTAATATCTGTACTGAATTTCTCAAAACATTTCTTCTATACAAGGAAAAATAATTGCCTAAACCTATGATTTTAGAGCAGAAAAAAACCGCATATACCTCCTAATTTGTCATTTTAAAAAATGTGATGTGATATAAATAAATACTAAAAAAATAACTTGAATATCCCCATGTATTATAGAAAACTTTCTGTGAAAAAAATTTTTTTTTCAAAACATGTATAGAATTATGTTTTTTTAAAATTTATAGGCCAATCTTATACTTAGTAACGTTTATAGCTCTTTTTACTGGAAAATTAATCCATCATCCTTGCATGTGCTGGAAATAGCAAACCTCATTACAGTAATGCATATCATTTTATAATTGCATATCTAATTAAAGTTTCAGCTGAGCTGAAATTACGCTGGGAATTAATGAATAAAATTGATGTGAAATATCACTTTACTGTACACAGAGTATATTACTAGATCCCTTAAAACATCAATTTAATTATGAATAACCTAACATTCACGCGATAACAATCATGTCATGTCTTCAATTCCCCATACAATGTTAACCTCTTGGGACCTGGAGGTAAAATTAAACTACAAACACACATTCACTGCTTTTGTATAAACACAATAACACCATAGATGATAGAAAGAGCACTTTTTCTGAAATTGATACTTTAGGAGACTGGTTATTTAGGGTCTCACACAAGTATGGATATAAAATTATTAGACCCCTTAAAACATCAATTGAATTATGAATAACCTATATTCACGCAATGACAAATTAAAGGACTTCTTAAACCAGTAAATGATCTACAAATCCTCGGCCACACTCTCTTGAAGGCATTTTGCAAACGCAAATGAAAATAATATTTATTTTATGAGGAAATAATCGTCAATGTTAATTTTTATACTGTATATTTTGCCACTTTACTGGTTTTATTCCAAAGCAAAAAAAGAAGTCAAGTAAAAATGTTTAAAAAAAAAATCAAACAGTTTAGTTTTTATGAAGAAACAAATAGAGGTTCACATTTGTACACTGTTAAAAAAATTGCAGTAAAATTACGGGCAGAGGCCAGCAGCAGAAATTCCAGTCATACGGGGCAAAGTAATACAGCATTATAATGCACAGGATATAATGCACTTTAAACCACAATAACACTTTACTTACTGTTCCGTAGCACGTAGCACGTTAGATAATCATCACAGAATCGCTGTTTTTTGCGGGTTAAAATTTTCAAAACACGAGTAAAATGAAGGGTTACACCCTAGCGGAGGACAATCTATGGGGTCGTACCGTATTTTTGCTAACATAGGGGCTAGAACTGTAAGAATATGTGGATTGCTCTTAAAGTATCCAAGGCGTAAGGCCGCTTATTTAGTGGATCAGATCGTTTTTCATCAAATAAGGCTGTTGCCCGTGAAAATTGAAGGGCAGACGCTCATAAATTTACAGTTTTTTTTCTGAGAGTGTATACCGCAGGTCTGAAGAGGTTAAAAGTATCGGTATAGAATTTATTCATATTTTTTAAATACTTCCTCAGAGAATAATTATTTTAAAGATATTTTTTTGTGCACTCTTGATAAACGATATATCTTTCTTATTTAGTTAGCAGAATATTTCTAAATTATATGCTTAACTTAATATTTTATGTGTTAAAATCTTAGTGAAAATGACGAACTGCTATTAAAATTTTAATTTTTCAAACTAAATTAAGTATATGTTTTAGAAATATTTTGTAAACTAAAGCAGAACGAGACATTCTTTAAAAAGATGCCACAGAAAAAAGAAATGAGATATTTTAAAATTAAGAATGAATTCTACGTCCAAGCGTTTAACATTAGCGATGGGAATTTCAGATATAACGGACCAAGAAAATTAAGTAAAATAATTTATTTTATCTATTTTATATAATTTATGGTAAATAATTTAGTATTCATCTAAACACAAGGCTACGAAATTACGGCAAATAAGGAAAAAATGTATGTAACTAGTATATACATGGTGTGTCAGAAACATGTATATATACACTGTATAACGGATCATAACTTCCTAATTTTTCTTTCATTTCAAAGTGTAATTAATTGGAAATAATGAGTAGACCAGTAATATTTTTTTTAAATAAAATTTATTTTAAAATACTATTATATGTATGAAAATGTCCCAGATGTACAAAACGATATCGCGGGGAGTTTCAGGCAGATAAACCTATGCGACTTACAATTCATCGGATAAAATATAAGTTTGAAAAGAACGGATGTTCATAACAAAGTTCCGGAACCACAATTGAGTAAGAACGCGCCACAACACCAAATGAAATGTTTGTTGAAGCTTGTGAAGCAATAGCCCACCGTCATAAGCAGTGTATTGACCAGAACGGTAATAATTTTGAACATCTACGGTAGGAGGAAACGTATACAATTTATGCAGATTATTTTGCAATATAAATATTAATTATATGTGCATAAAACCTGGAGTTATAACCATTAAAAGTGTGTATAAATTTTTCTGACGCACCCTGCGTATTGTAAACAGAGCTTTAAAAATTTTATAAAATCTGGTAACCAGCAAAAACTTCTATTCTCGAGAAATAATAATCACATAATAAAATAATATTCCCTCTTTCTGCCGTTATCTATTTTCAAAAAGCACAAAAGTTTTTATGAATTAATTGAAAAAAATAATAACAAGCATAGTTTAGAATGATTAGCTACATAGTTTAGAACAGTACATAATTAAAAAAGATAATATAAACTAAGATTTCTAATGAAACTTAACAAAATTATATATCTCTGAAAAAAAAAAGAAAAAGAAAAAGAAAAAAGAAATACTGTTAAGGTTGAATTAATCGATATGTTCGGGAAATGCTGATTGTCAAATGCTTCATATGTGCGGATAGCTGAGTGCTATAAAATATAGTATATCTGATGAGGGAGACATCGATGGAATAGTGAAGCAGGAAAAAAAACTGCCCATTTTTTTGTCGCAGTCAGTCAAATAATTCTGATTTTATTGTTTTAAAATTTGCAGATTAAACAACTTAGTCAACAGATCAAAGAACTTGGTTGCCAGATGAAAATACCTGGTCGCCAGAAGAAAAAACTTGGTCGCCAGCGGCCACCGGGCCGTTTCCTTCGTCACAAGAACTCGTTTTAAACAATATAAAATTTCATATTAACACTTGGAAAAAGTTTGTTTTTTAAGAAAAGAATAATAATTAGTGAAAATCTATGCTTTTAGGAAATCAAAATTTAACTTACACCTCCAAAAAAGTCATTAAAATTTTGGAAGATCATGAAATAAAAATATAGAGGTAATTTCCCTTTTATCTTTAAAAAAGTTAACTGTGGAAATTAAAGTAAATTTATTTTCAAGAAACGCATGCGAATGTAGTTTTAAAAGTGTAGAAGCGTATTTCACTCCTAATAAAATTTATAGCGCTATTTTCTGATAAAGTAACCCATCATCTTTAATGGCATGGCGATAGGAAGCACCCCATTACAGTAACATATCACATTTTATGAATGGTCATCAGGAATATGAAAATACATGAAAGAAACTTGCTTGATTTAGCTACAGCATTTTAAGAATTTATTTGTAACATGTACATTAAAGGAATAGATATATTTTTTTAAATACGTCAATATTTTATTATCTCTTGAGTATTACGTGATAAATCTTTTCCTGGTAATAATGAAGATTTATCTTGAAACCTTTTTTAAGTGATAATTCAAATTAATAACTTGTTCGGGGATATTAAAATAAGTTTAGAAAGTAAAAAAAAAAAAAAAAAAAAATCCGTTCTTTACTTCAACAAATTTATTTTAAAATATTGATACTAAAACATGGCCATGAAATTACTTGTAAAAAAGAAAAATAGTATATAATATGTAGTATATAATCAACTAAAAACAATATAAAAATCTTTATTGCGCTCTTGAGAAATTTATTTTTATGAATATAAATATTTAGTTAAAATTATACGCTGTTAAGAATTTTATGCTGTGTCGAATCAACTTTTGGCGCTGCAGTAGCTGCAACCAGAAGATGGATAAATCTTGGACTTATGGTTCAAACGGTTGGTTGGTTGGTTGATTTATGACGGCCTATTATCTACTCGAGGGATATAGGTCTAAGGGGGGAGTGCCCTCCGTGGGGGTCTTTTTAAGGGATCCTAACCCGTATTTACGGCAAGGTTCGAAGAAAACCACAAAAACTCCGAACGGTTAGGTTGACGAGCGCGACAGGGGTTTGAACCCAGCACCTCTCGTCTACCAGCTTTGAGAGCAGAACCTCTCAGCCAAAGGTGGGGCTGGTTCAAATGGATCTACAAATGTTGGGTGAGATTTCACCATATTATGGTTTCAGCTACTGAAGCCTCAAAAGTTGGTTCAACACTGCACAAAATTTTTAAGTATACTTTTAATACAACAGAAAATTTATTTACCTCCAAATCTGTCTTAAAAATATTTGCGAGACGACACAATTATACAGGGTTTTTCATAAAGAATCACCTGATTTGAAATGCGTATATTATGAAAAATATTGAACGTATACACTGAAGATTAATTTTATATTACATGGCTAATCATAAAAGTTTTTTTTTTTTTTTTTTTTTTTTTTTACAAACCAAATTAAATATGCTCAATATGTCCAACTTTGAATGCATGGTATAAATCTATACGGTAGTCAAATTCGTCCCAAATTTCTGCGAGCATGCCTGCATCCACTGCTCCCACGGCTGGTGTTACCCGTATCTTCAGTTCGACTAATTCAGGTGGAAGGGGAGGCAAATAAACGTAGTCTTTTATAAACCACCACAAGAAGAAATCGCACACTGATAAGTCCGGAGATCTTTGAGGCCAGTGACGTTAAACGGTATCGCCATGTCCCGTACGGCCGATCCATCGTTGAGAATTGCGATTGTTCAAAATTTCTCTAACAACATTATTCGAGCAAAACGTATTAACAGTTGAATAGTTATGATATGTCCCAAACTTCTGCGACCATGTCTGCATCCACTGCTCCCACGGCTGGTGTTACCCGTATCTTCAGTTCGACTATTTCAGGTAGAAGGGGAGACACGTATACGTAGTCTTTTATAAACCACCACAAGAAGAAATCGCACACTGATATGTCTGGAGATCTTTGAGACCAGTGACGTTAAACGGTATTGTCAGGTCCCGTACGGCCGATCCATCGTTGAGAATTGCGATTGTTCAAAATTTCTCTAACAACATTATTCGAGCAAAACGGATTAACAGTTGAATAGTTATGATTGTTTTAAATCGGATGAACCTTTTTGAAGTACTCTGTATATTCAGTAGCAAATCGAATTTTCTTTCTAAGTTTAGTGAAATGCCCTTTATAAATGATTATCAGAAATAAGAAAATAAGTGAAAAAAACTTATTTTATTTCTTTATATCATTTCAAGAGTTTCAACATGAGCGTTAGAAGAATGAATTTAGTAAAAATGGAAATCTAAATTTCCTCTAATGAATTAGACGATACCAATTTTTTCTTTATAATAGAGGAGATTTATCATAATCATTTTAGAATGGATTATGTGGGGGGAAAAATATATTATTTGAAGCTGCAGAATTCCTTTTCAACAAGTAAAATAGTTTCTAAACGCTATTTTATCAAATTTAAGTTAAACGTCTTGGCGGCAAATTTTACGGAAAACGAGAATTTTTATACTATTTTTTTTTAATCACCGAATAAAATAACATTGGATATGTATAGTAGACTGATATGTATAATTGCTCTTCTGACATATATCTTATTAGTAGCATAAAGTATCGTGCACATGCAATAGAATAATTACACCGTAACAAAAAAAGATAAATGTATCTTAAAACATGTTATAACTTAAAAAATAATAATAATAAATAAAATAAAAAAATTCTCCACTTTTTTTGCATTTTTTTAGCGCAATTACATAGTAATAATAATAAGTTTTTTTAAATGAAAGAGCATTACTTGAAGTAATTAATTACAGGAGTAAAAAATAACTTTAATTTTAATGTTAATGTTAGTGCTGTTAATTTATCATATTTGCCTTTAAAACATGTTTGTTTCACATGAAATCACTCTTAAACGCTTCTATCTTTTAATATATTCATACATTTTCACTAAAATTGTTTTAGGAAGCCTCCAAACATAATACTCTTCTTCCCACCACAAAGCATCACATCCGCCACATTTTAATTTTTTTTTAGCGTTTTTTTTGTGTTTGACGCAAAACATACTCATTTCCACATAACTGTACTTCTACGCATACATTATTTACAAAAACTGTTCTCTTAATTAAAGAAATGTTTCTCTCTACCCCCCTCTCCCCCCTACTTTCTACTATTTTATTTGTCAAGCTTTCCTAAAAATATGTTTTTTTTTACCTTGTTTATTTTCTTTTTTCTCACGTCAATATCGCTATTTTTTTTTTTTTTCTTCATGCTGTAATATACTGTTTTATTGCCCTCTTATATAAACTTAAGAGCATCTATGTTTTCTAGTGCGTTTAAATTTTTTTTTTTTTTTTTTTTTTTTTTTTTTCACACAATCCTGAAATTTTCTTGGGCCCGTCTTTCATCAAGTCCAGGCCGCTATTTCACTTTCTTCTTCAAATTAGAATACCTAGCTGCGGACTTTCACATTTTTGGACCATGTAACCAATTCAAACACCTAACTGTTACCAAACTGTTATTTTTTCAATAATTTCCCATCTATCTCTACGTGCAAATTCTCACATTATATAACAGTTTATTTTCAGCATTTTTGGGGGCTTTTTAGTTGCACTTAGTGTTAAGTTTGTGGTTTTTTTCACCTTAGAAAAAATACTCTGTAAAACTCATCAAAATTTGTCAATTTACTTCCCAACACATATTATTCACACTCCAATAAATATTTCTTTCATACTTTCTTTTTTCTTCTCCCGAGTACGGCGTATTGCCTTCCACCGGACCACTGGGATCATTTGCCGGCGCCGGACCAAGGTGCTGGGGTAAGGCTGAACCCCATTTCTCTTCACTAGTTGCTTCTAACTTGTAAATAATTCATACTTTTTTCATCATAATTAGCTTTAGTAACCCCCAGTTTTTAGCCCCCCCCCCATAAAAAAATACAACACACCTGCAGCAATTTTAGTTTTAGCGGATTCTTTTTTTTCTTTTCTTTTCTTTTTTTTTCCTTTTGTGTGTGTGTGTTTGTCGCAAAACACACTTTTTTCTACATAACTAATCTTCCTCACATTCAATAACTATAAAATTCTTTTCGTAAATCAACATATTTTGCTCTTCATACCCCCCACTTTTTATTAAGTTTCTTTGTCTAGTTTTCCTAAATATATGCATTTTTCATCATTTGTTTACACTCTTTTTTCTCACGAAAATATGGCTAGGTCTCGCAATTTATTCCTTTTTCATACTGTTATATACCGTTTTTTTGTCCTCTCATATAAACTTAAGTGAATTTATGTTCTCTAGCGCTTCTATTAAATTTTATCATTTTTTACACAATCCTGAAATTCTCTTTTTTTTTTGGGGGGGGGGGGGCTTGTTTTTCATCAGATTCCATTTCCCTCTTTCACTATCTTCTTCAAATTAGAATACCTATCTGCGGACTTTAACATTTTCGGACCATATAACCAATTCTAACATCTAACTGTAACCAAACTTATTTTTACAATCATTTCCCATTTACAGTTTTTTTTTTTTTTTTTTTTTTTTGCCCACATTTTTATAAGCTGTAGTATGTTTCTTTTTCCTTTGTTGTATTAAAGTCTTTTTTTTGTTTTATTTTTATTTATTTTTCTTCATTTTTCTTACACTTCTGAGTAGAATAATGTTTTTATTTACTTTTTAATTTACTCTTGCATCAAAGTACGTTCTTAGACTTTCTCAGACTCCCCTGTGTTCGCAAAATGCCGCAAGACTTTTCTCTCTTGCTTTTTGCACAGCATTTCCCCTTTACCACTCGTCGGTCGGGGTGGCGCGCTGCGGCTGGCCTTGGCTGGCGCCTGTGTCTCCCGTCCCTCCCTCTAATAGCAATCATCATCAACAACAATCCTCCTCATCTATCGCAACAAGTTCTGCTCTACCCATATTTAAACATGTACTATTAATAAGTTACATAGCAAGGAATAGCAATTTGTCTTTCATCACCTTAGCGAGCCCCAATCGTTTCATTTTCTCTTCCCTTTCTCACCCAACAATTCCTTAAGTCTAAGCTTTTTGATACTGGTCAATCATTATTCTTTACCCTAAAGTCGAACCCAAATTCCAGTCTTTTTTTCAGCGCAGTCACGAGTTTTTGACAAACGGCAAGCTTTTGTTCCTATACTTTTCCATTTTGAAACATGCTGCGAGACCTGTAGAGCCATTCATGGGTTTATTCAGTCAAGTGGCGTGAGTGCCCAATGACCTAGTTTTTGACTTAGTATAATTTTCTTTTGTTTATCGTTTCGTAGTAGAAGCTTCTCATCCTGTTCCTTCCCTTGCTAACATGTCGCCAGGCAACGGAAGATTTCCTTCTGACAAAAACTCTAGCTCTCAGTCAGCAGCTCGAAAGAGCAGGTCATCAACTAGAAATACCAGAGCAAAGCTGTCTAGAAGCGTCAGCCACAGCTCAGCAGCATCCACAATACATGAAAACACTGATGCAGAAACAGAAACATATACGATGGCAGAACTTATTACGATGGGAAAGTGCTACGTAACAAGAGCTGAAAACAGCATTGCTATAAAAAAACTCCCCACAGAAAAAACACTAAAAAATCTGAGATATGTATTTGAGTTCCTTCAAAATACAGAAGAGGCACTGCAGTCCAGGATACGCCAACTAGAAATAAATGAAGCAAGCCTCCAGACAAGCTGCCAGCACCTCCAAGAAAGCCTAGTTCACGCACGCCAAACGAATGAGAAGATAATTGAAAGGATCCCAGACACCGTCACACTTATAGAAGCAGTCAGATCAACACTAAAACAAAATCAAGCAGACCAAGCAGCGGCAATAGAAAGCACCACCATTTCACCAACAGAAACAGCAACACCTCAAGTCCCACAAACATACAGTCAAACAGCCGCACAACCAGCCAAAAAGTTTGTTCTGGAAAGCTCTAACCGCAAAACCCTCATCATTAAAGGTACATCAATAACACCGGGAAAAGAAATCGAAATAATGCTATCTAAAGAGGCAATTGCAACGCCAATACACGTGGATAAGGTGGCCCCCAGGAGAAATCACGTAGAAGTTACCTGCAAAACAGAAGAGGACCTAAAGCGCCTACAAACAGAGCTGCAGCGCAATCAAGTTCTCAACAAAAAACTTAATTTTCTGCAGAAGGCAGTTCCAAAGCATAAAATGATTCTCCTGGGTGTCCCAGAGGCGCTGACGAAGGAGGCCCTCACTAATATTCTTGGCAAAACATACCATATAACTGAAGAAGACATCATCGTCCTCAAGGAGTTACCTAATAGACACAACGAGGCGACAAAAGATTTGATTCTTCTGCTGCCTAAGTCACTTGGCATAGAGCTCATAAATGATGGAGGCATCGTCATCGGCCTAAAGACCTGTCGCCTCCGACCACATACTACCATCCTGCGCTGTCGCCGCTGTCAAGGCCTTACCCACCACGAACGGAACTGCAAGGCGGCCACGTCTGTGTGTGCATGCTGTGGCGAAGCACACCATGAAGAATCATGTGCATCAGCTCCACGATGCATCAACTGCACCAAACATAACACGCAACACAACACACATTTTCCAACAAGCCACAAAGCATCAGATTCTGGTTGCAGTGCCTACCGCTCAAAATATAGTTCAGAACGGGAAAGACTTAACCTGCTTTTCCAAATTGGTAACAGTTCGCAAGTTCACCTAACACCAGAAGAACCAAACAGACATCAACAATTCAACACACAGCACCCAACCATACAAGAGGCAACACCAGCAAATAGCCCCTATCATCACGATGAATGGTATGGTAATCGCTCATATAGAAATGAATACCACCCACTCTATCAAGGAGGCCACAACGGGCATCACCATGACTGGCAAGGTAGGCCCTTCTATTGAATCTAACATAATTTTTGTTACTAACTTAACCAAGAACCCTTTATTTAAGTACCTTTTAATTAAGTACCTTTTCAGAAAACCAATATGTCTCTTCTAGCACCTTCGGACCCCCCTCCATTTGGCCACATCAAAATCATTCAGGTTAATTTAAATCACTGCAAGGCAGCTAATGTCAGCCTAAAAAATTACATGATATCAGAAAATATAGACATTGCATTGCTGCAGGATGCCTACTGTGGCAATGATGGAGCGCTGCTGTCAATTTTTCCGAAAAATTGGGCGAAGTTCGCGTCCAAAGATAACAGCGCTCATCTGGTCGTCCAGAATACGGATCTGGCATACTCACACCTATTCACAGGAGACAACTGTGTTTTCATCACTATAATGGCGAAGGAAGGAAAGCTAATTATAGGCTCTACTTACGCAGCACCGCGTTTCAATTTTGATGAAACCCTTATGGAGTGGCAACACTTAATAACTCATAAGCAGTACTTCATTTGCGGAGGTGACTTCAACGCAAACTCCACTGTTTGGGGTTGCCCACAGGAAACCATCCGCGGAGACAGTCTCATCGAGCATCTCGCAGTCCATAATTTAACCATTGTTAACATTGATAACAGAACACACACATTTGTCAGAATGAACAACACAGGTATTATAACACACAAAGGATTCCCAGATCTTACGCTGGCGAATCCGAAGGCGGCACAAAAAATCAGGGACTGGCGAGTAATGGACATCCACAATGCCTCGGACCATAAATACATACGTTTCGGCTTTGACATTACACCACTGACTACAACTAAACGACGTTTCAACACAACCCGAGGAAATTTTAAAAAGTTTACACAAATCATTAAAACACACAGACCACTCCTTGCACAACACCTAAGGGATGCAACAAACATCACCGACATTAACTCCTTCACAAAAAAACTTATTGCTTCCATGCAAGAGGCGGCACGAGCATCCTTTAGACTAAAAAATACTCGGAGGACTCCAGTCTTCTCGTTCTGGACCACCGAACTAAAGACACAACGAAACAAACTCACAGCGCTAAGGAGAAAGATTAAACATCTACGAGAAACACACGGAAACACACCTTATTTTGAAAATCTTGGCGCTCAGTACAAAATACTCTCATCAAAATTCAAGAAAAGTGTTCAGGATGCCAGAGTCAAAGCCTGGCGGAATTTCTGCAGCAATCAATCAGAACCTTTTGGCACGGCACAAAAATTTTTTACAGGAAATTTCTTCACACCAGACGAAATTAAACTTGAGCTTCCACCCTCCATTTCATCCAGGCAAGCAAATATGGAGCACCTAACTGCAGCACTTTTCGGACCATCCTCGTATCCCAACAGGGACAATTCAGACCTCAATTTTTCGACACCTAATGATAAACCCTTTTCTAAAGCTGAAGTAGCATCTGCTCTACATACATTTAATGATAAAAAAGCCCCTGGCCCAGACTGTGTGGACTTCAAAATTTTAAAATTAACTTTCAAAATCATCCCAAAGTTGTTCACCAGATGGGCCAATCTGTGTCTCAATCACAATTACTTCCCTCAAACACTGAAGCAAGGTGAGGCCGTCTACTTCCTGAAAAAAGGAAAGAATGCCTCAGAACCCACATCCTATAGACCTATTTGTCTCCTACCAACTCTGGGGAAGCTGCTAGAAAAACTACTAGTCACACGACTGGTGCACTTCATGGAGACGAATGGCATCTTGCATCATAGGCAATATGGGTTCAGAGAGGGTCGGTCATGTGACAAGGCCCTTTATGACATTCTTACCACTTGCAATGAAACCATCAGCAAAGGAGACTACACCTCACTTGTTTCACTAGATATTAAAGGTGCTTTCGATAATGTAGAATGGAGGGACATTATCCAGCAACTAATTGAAATTCGCTGCCCGGCTAATATAGCTGGAACCATCGCATCCTACTTAAGCCTTCGTAGCATAATGATCAATTGGGGTTCAGGCACTTCGGTACATCAGCTCGAAAAGGGCTGCCCCCAAGGCTCCTGCCTTGGCCCAATACTTTGGTTACTCATAGCTAACATAATTCTAAAAGAGCTAGAATCTAGAGGCTTCATTCTCTTTGCATTCGCTGATGACTTCAGCTTTATTTTCTCGGGCAGGCGGCGCATGGACTTGGAGGCAATGGCGGCTCAAGCCCTCCCCGTATTCTGCCAACTGCTAACAAACCTCAACCTCCAGCTATCAAGCCAAAAATCACAAGCAGTTACATTTTCCAAACCACGTAAACTTGAACGTAAACCAATCATAAGAGTGAACGGGGTTAGTGTCGAGCATGTCTCACACCTCAAACTTCTTGGCCTCACCATAGATGAACACCAAAGCTGGACGGAACATATCAACACCCTCAGGATTAAAGTAGGAAAATTACACTTAAACGCACGTAAACTAACGTCAAAATCCTGGGGAATAAAGCCAACAATGTTAAAAATCTGGTACCACACAATAGTGGAGCGGATAATTTTCTACTGTGTGGGCGTCTGGGGAGGTAACCTCACGCAAGCCGTGAAGGACAAATTGACCTCGATGCAACGGCTCTTTTTGCTGCAAATTGCTCGAGGATACAGGACAATCTCAACGGACGCACTCACAGTAATAACAGGTATTCCTCCCATAACAATAACACTCCAATATGAATACCAGAAAAACAGGATCACACACCTAGAACATGAACCAACGTGTGCAGCACTTTTTCCACAAATACAACTACAGAGGAAGGTTCCCAGTTGGAGAATACATCCCGCAGAAGAGACATCTCACTTACAGATAAACACAACCAGGCACGGTTTTGAACACAGCTTCTCTCCCCGCTGTCCGACCATTTTCACTGACGGGTCACGCACGGAGACTGGCGTGGCAGCAGCATTCTGTGCCATGAAAGGCGAGGTCGTGACCCATAAGTGGGCCTGCAGAATCGGTGATAACAACACTGTCTTCCAGGCTGAGCTGTTCGCGATTCTGCGGGCATTGGAATGGATTGTCTCTAACCCAACAGTACAATTTTACAGGCTATATTCAGACAGCCTCTCCAGCCTACAAGCAATCTTTACTCACCGCACAAAACATCCCATTGTACTCCAAATAAAACTACTTTTAAAAGACCTTGCACGGCGAGTAGCCCTGGGCCATGTGAAGGCACACATTGGCATTGCTGGCAATGAATTAGCTGATAAATTGGCAAAAGAAGCTACGGGAAGCACAAATATTGTTCTTTCCCTCCCTGTTCCCCCATCCTACATTAGAGGGTTTTTAAAGTCTAAAATCATTCCTCAGTGGCAGGACCACTGGGATTACTCGGATAAAGGTCGACATACCCACAAATTGCTCCCTTTTGTCTCCCTAAACCTGCTTAACCTCGCCCCCCACACCTCAGCGTTCCTCACAGGACATGGTCCATTCCCTACTTACCTCAAATATTATAAACGTGCAGCCTCCAATGTGTGTCCATGTGGCCAGCGGGGCTTGCCTTCTCATTACTATTTTGACTGCCCACTGACCGTTGCCTGGCATCTCAGATCTCCCGAAATTCCCCCACCCTCTTGGCTAACCAATATTCTAACAAGACCAATCTTACTAAAAAAATTAAAAAATATTTTTAATTTCTTAATGGATTTATCGAACTTAACAAATTGAGTAACCAACTCTAGCTTTTATCAAATTTTTAACTAAACATATTAAATTCTTCACCACCAATCAGTACTGTAATTGATCTTCCTACCTCCTTCTCCTGACTTTTCCTTATTTTGGCTGTACCTTGTCAGTGTTTGAGCACCTTGCTGTGCTCCCTTCGCAGTCTTTAGCAGCGGCCTCATCTCTCCAACGCAACAACTTGTGGCGCCATCTGTCGCGTGGGAACTGAGCTTCTCAGATTCCGGCGCATCATTATTATCCAAGGACCGCCTTGGCCGCGAACTGTGTGTCATTACGCAGGAGCGTTAAGGACTGTTCACCTACAAGTTCTTCATCACTGCACCTGCCGCTGTCTGTCGCGAGGGAGTGCAGGCTCCAGCGGTTCAGGCTTTTTTCAGTTTCTTTTTCTTTTTTTTTTTTTTTAGCTTTCTTGCCTGCCCCTTGTCGCGCTTAGGCTTGTCCTGGCAGTGCCGGCCTTTGGCCTAGTTTGTATTTTCTTTCTTTTCTTTTTTGTTGTTGTTTGGGCCGTTTGCGCGTGCGCTGGCGGTCTCGGCGTCGTGCCTTCCCTTCCGCCGGTGGCTGGAATCACCCAAAACGAATCCCCGCGTGCCGGGGAACATCCCGGGGGAGGTGCTAACGCTCTACGGCCTGGCTTTGCTGGGCCGAGTGGCCCCCCTTAGGCATTCAAAATGAGGTGGTTTCGTGTCGTGCTATAACTAGTTTTACAATGTAAAAAAAACATCGTTATTATTTCAGTGAAATAAATTATATCGTATACTATGAGCGAAATGGACGTGCTTTTTTTTTCTTTTTACGTATGCCATGTTTACAGATGCAATTTTTTTTTTCAACACAAGACAGTACTGTAAAATTCATCATGAAATCTTGCTTTGTGAAACCCCATGCTATTATATTTCTATGACTCATGATGAATGAATCTTTTGTTTATTTACTTTAATGGATTGAGATATTCGGCTGTTAACCTAATTCTCACTGAAGTTATCTCAGAATCTATATATTTTTTAATGTAACTCATCTCTCAAGTAAACAATTTTTGGTACTTACGTATTATCCGTGCCAGGAGATTGATCGCCAAAAATGGTTGCCAAGTACCAATCTTGTTTATCGTTGCCAATCATGCTTTCAAACGCAGTAATTTAACATTATCAAATAACATTGTTGAAAATGGTAATTAATATAATATAAATAAAATGTAATATGTGTTTATTAAATTTATAATATTGTTAAAAATAGTAAATAACATTATTTTAATAAAATTAATAAATGATAAGTAGCATAGAAATAAGAAAGAATAATATTATAGATTATTCCCAGGCATGTACCTTGTAGAAAGTAAAAAAATATAAGGGTTACTATAATTAGTAATATTGGCTCCATGCCTGGCGCAGTTGGCTTAAAAGTGGCATGGATAATACGTAAGTATCCAATTTTTTTTCAACGATCTTTCTAAAAATGTAACTTTTATGCATTTTATTCGAAACAATAATCTTTAATAAAAATGGCCGCTTGGCATATGGAAAAATAAGCATTTAGCCCGTTTTTCTTTTCCTCAGTCACATGACTTGCACTTTTACTATATAGATTACGTGTGATAGGAGTTAATAGAATAAAGAAAATTTTTATTAATATATTTTTAAGTTTTGATTCGATTCTTATGAAAATTGAAATGACTCGATAAAATTCTGCAATGATTATATATATTAAATTTCAAACCATTCGGTTGGGTCGTTTTTGCGCTGCTATATGCGGACAGACGGACGGACCAGGCAACGGCTATAACTGCTACATATTTATATAATTAGGAACGCACCTAAAAAGGAGAAAAAAAAATTATTTATAGTTGACACAGATTATTAAATGGCGTCGGAAAACGGCCACGTTAATTAGAGTAAAATACTATCAGTTTGTCACTTAAGATTTATAAAATATTGGATAATTGGAATTATTATTTTACTTAATGAATTCAATTTTGATTCTGCAAAATTTAAATAAATAAATAAATGACAAAAGAAAATTAAAATACACTATTTATCAAGGTACAGTTTATCATATAAATTTAAATGTCTTATGTCTATCTAACTACCGAAGAACTTTAATACTTAAATAATATAAAAGAAAACATTGTTTTAAAAAAACTGTTTTATAAACATTAAATTTTTATCTTAAAAATCGCGCCAAGTTTCAAGATGATATAATTTTAAAACATTTCCTTTACAATACGTTTCGTGAGCCTCAACTATTGAAAATTCTCTGGTATGATTTACGCTTCATAAAAAGGTGCAAACTAGTGAATTTAATTACAAAATTATAATTTTTGCTCTTTTTTTTTTTAAGTTATATAAACGAAAAGAAAAAAGTCCTTCCGCGCTGTACCGGGAGGAAAAGGTGGCTTTCATAGTCCATGTTTTTAGCACTTTCCAACCTAGTTGAAAAGTGCTTATGACTTCGGTTTGTCTGGCCGTCTGGCCATCTGCCGTCTGGCCGTCTGCCGTCTGGCCGTCTGCCGTCTGTCCGTGCTCTAACTCCCGTAAATACGCTCGGATTGCTCTGCAATTTTTATATGTTATTGTCGCCATCTGTAGCATGTTCCCTATTTCAACGGAAGTGTGTAGCACTTATAGTTATTTTACAAGGACACTCAAAAGAATTCCGTTATATTGCGTTCTATGGGGAAAAATCATTTGCGGTTTATTTAAATAATGTTCCACTAATTTAAACGCGTTGAAATTTATATATATCACTAAGGTGCATTAGAAGAAGCTTAATATGGAATAGGGTGTGCATAGCACTTATAGTTACTTTACAGGGACAGTCAAAAGAATTCCGTTACATTACGTCTATGGAGAAAAATCGTCTGCGGTTTATTTAAGTAATGTTTCACTATTTTAAACGCACTAAAATTTATATATATCACTAATGTGCATTACAAGAGGCTTACTACAGAATATTGTGTACATAGCAGTCACCTTTCATTTACAGGGACACACAAAGGAATTCTCTACTGCCTGTTAACAATAATTCCTGGAAGTGCATTTTAAGTTACTGAACGCGATTTTAAATTTAACTCACTTTTTGTTTATTACGTGGTGTGTATAAATTCTGTAGATCATATACAGGGAAGCACAAAAGTTCGCGAACACATTTCCGTTTATTGACAAACTCCAGATGGAGAATTTTAAACTGTGCTACGCGTTTCCTAACTGAACTAAAATTTAGCATTCTATGTAGTATATATGCAAAGCTATAGATCCTATACAGGGCTGAATAAAAGTATTCGGATATTTTTCCGAATATTGTATATGTTGGAAATTCCTGAAATTATAATTTTAAATATGTTATGCGTTTTCCAAATTGTTTACTTAGATGTTATCTGTTAGCTTATTAAACGGTATGATTTGTAAAATTATTTTGGAAGCGTTGGAAAGTGCTACATAATCTATGCTTGACGCATGATTTTTCATTCTTGTTAAAAATTCAACTTATTTCACTCAAACACCCGAAGCTACATTGCTTGGAACCCGATCATAGAAGATTCAGTCCCAGGTTTCGTTAATACTGAATTCGAATTTCAACATGAGAGTTACAGCATAACAAAAATCAGATTGTTTCAAAATGTCAGGCACCCTAGAATTTCAAACTGCCATATCTCAGCCATTTTTTAAAGATAAAATCAAGACAAAAAATGTTCCGCAATCCTTGTATCACTTTCTAAAACTTAACGGAAACAGTTTTTAACATTTATTATTTTTTATACTTCTTTTTGAATTAAAAAAAAATAATTTAACTTGCCGCCCTTTTGAAACAAGACGGCGCATGAAGCTGGCCAACGAATTCGTTTGAGACCTTGGTATGTTCTGTGCACATGATCAGTGACATTCATATCGGTTCATAAATACGAGAGTTACAGCATAACAAATATCAAATTGTTTCAAAATCTCAGCCATCCTAGAATATCGAACTGCCATATCTCAGCCATTTTTTTAAGATATAGCCAAAACAAAAAATGTTCCAGAATCCCTGTATCACGTTCTAACATTTAACAGAAACATTTTTTTCAATTTATAATGTTTTTGTACATGTTTTTGAAGTTTTTAAAATTAATTTTGTTTAACTGGCCGCCATTGTGAAACAAGATGGCAGATGAAGCTGGCCAACGATCTCGGTCGAAACCTTGGTATGTTCTATACACATACTCAGTCACATCCGAATCGGTTCATAAATAAGTGAGTTACAGCATGACATACGTCATATATATACATATATGACGGGTCTGGGGGTCCGGGGGTTATCATCGGTGGAAATATACCAATTTTTTTTTGAATTGCTTTCCTCCGAACGGCTGCAATAGGTAGCGTTTTGTAATGAAAGCTACCTAAAATTCATTATTTAAACTATCTAATCAGGATTTCTAAATTGCTTTCTCAACGTATAATCATATTTTAATTAATATATATTAAATGAGATACGAGTATTTTAAAAATGTATAATTTTACACTCTTTTATTTTTTTATCTATATTTTAAATTTTTTAGTGTGTATAATATCGTATATACAGTTTCACTACAACTTGGCATATTTTGGCGAGAGTGGTTTAGCATATAATTAAATCCATTCTTTTGTAACTGGTAAATAGTTGTAGCATACAGGATATTCGGCAATTTATCACCAACATCCGTTTAACGGAGAATATCTTAAAATTAACTTGTTAATTTATAACCAAGTTTTAAAAATATTAAATTGTTGTATTATCATCGGAAACACCCCTGTGTACATATGTTTTATAATTCTAGCATATCAAGATTTGAGTGAAAAACATATCATAAAATTTTAAACCAAATTAAATTAAATAAAAGAGTGTATAAAAACTACACAGCATCTATTTTCACCATTCCATTTTACTAAATGGGAGAAAATCTGTGTTTAAAAATAATTAAATAGTAAATACAAATACAATTATATGTATAGACATACTTTTTTGTCTAATTTATGATTAAAATTAAATGATGTCGTTATTACAATATCAATATCTTTTTTGAACCTGTATTGCGTATACCTATATTTCTGCTAAGTAATTGTGCTAGGGGATCTAATTAAGTATTTTGTGGTAATAGTACTACTTTTTTTTCATCCACACTCTCAGATATAAAACACTCAATTTTGATGATTCGGCAATCCTTAAGCTCTATTTCGTTATTTTTGACAATCATTTCGTCACAGAGTCACGTGGTTTTTGACGAAACGCGAATCCTCAAATATCTGACAAAACTGTTTCCTCACTGTCAAAAATAAAACTCTCACTTTTGACGATTCCTCAATTCTTGAGCTATATTTCATCATTTTTGACAATCATTTCGTCTCAAAATTAAGTGATTTTTAATGAAATGGAAAATCTCAAATATTTGACGATATTGTTTCCCTATTCACGGCCAGATTTTTTTTGTTGTTACAAAATCGTTCAAAAAAAATTACACGAAAGTACCAAATTTACAATATATTAATGAAAACAGAAACAAAAATATTTCATCCTTGGGGGCCGCTATAACACGAAATTACTAAATTTCTACTTTACTTTTCATATCTGATTATTTGCGTCTATCTTTTTTGTAACTTTAACATTTTTGTAACGATTTTATGAATTTCTATTGCGTATTCAAAGAAAAGTTTTTCTAAAGTTACAGAATTTCGTTAAAAACGCTTAAAAAATTCTTCTAAAGTTACAGAATTTCGGTTAAAATAGAAAAATGCGAACATCATTTGGTCAATTTTCCACCGAAAGCAACAATCATTTTCCCAATGGTTAAAAAAAAAATCAAAATTTTTGGAGCTCTTTTTTATTTAAGAAATATATTCATATAACAATCAAATTTTAAATATGCATAACTGATCCCTTTCCCCTCTATAAACAGTAACATGTTAAAATCTTATATAAAATTTATGAACTATCCTCCAATATGCACTTCAAAATTTATTATTTCTGATCAACAAATTAACTAGATCATATTCTAATTATTCATTGAACAAAGGAAATCTCGCTAATAAATTATAATTATCAAGCCATATTCTAATTATTTATTAACCATAGAAAAACCATAATAATAATCTAGCCTTATTAATTACAACATGCTGAAATTATAACAGCACCGATAAAAATACAATCTACCTTTTAAAAATATAAACACACATCAACATCCCGTAGATTTAAAATCAAATTCATACAAGGTCCCTCTGGCACAGCAGGCAGCACGTTCGTCTCCCGCGCCAAAAGTTGTGCGTTCGAATCCCGTTGAAGACTTGAGAAATGCAATGTAAAATTTTCCCCCCTGTCAATTAAAGATGCTTCTAAAATTGTCAATAGATGGCGCCATCAGCCTTTTTTTCGAACAAGCAATTTGACGAAATCAATTTCTTCAGTTTTTTGAGGATAGAAATTTACTCGATTTGACGAAATATTCTCTCGGAACAATTCCCAGGAAACTGTTTCGTCAAAAACGAAGAAAATTTCGTGGGATTTGAGTATCCATTTCTAACAGTGCATTACTCTGAAAATTAATGTAAATTTCCGCACATGACACTTATATTTTTTAAAAGATACAATTTTTGCCTAATTTATGGTAAAATGCTAATCTTTAAACAAGTCCAAGAAATTAACGATAAAAAAGAAGAATAGAAAATAATATACTATAAATAGTGAATAAAAACGGGTTTTGATTACCACAAGGATAAGCTTCCAGTATTTTATAGAAAAATTGTTCACGTTATTTAAAATAGAAAATTCTATGTTTAAATAACACAAATATTTTGTATATTAACACACTCGTGAAAGTTTACCCCAGTCACGCCCTAAATAAATTTTAGACGAGTACTTTATAGATAATATAAAAAATGCATTGAAACCCTAAGGAAAATGTATCCCTTATGAATAAAAGTAATCAGCTAAAATTATGCTTTTAGGGCAGCATAAAACTGCCGAAACCCCCCAAGACTGGTATAAAAATTGTACGAGATGATGTAATTAAATATTCTGAAGTAAATCTAATTCTCTTTTCATTATTACTAAAAAGCTTACTGTAAACATTTATATAAATTTATTTCCAGGAAGGATATACGTACATGCTTCTAAAAATGTAAAGGGTAATCTAACTCTTAATAAGATTTATAAAGCTATTTTCGATGGAAGTGAAACGTTATGTTTAGATGGGATGGCCAAGACCCATTTCTATAACATATAGCGTTTTATAAATGTTTTTCAGAAATAATAAATTATCTGTATTTATTTGTAGTATTTTAAGAATTTATTTATAGTATCTTAAGAATTTATTTATAACGTCCACGTTGCATTTTTACATAAATTGAAATATTAATTATTTACCATGAATTAGGACATGAACGGTTTCTAGGCATATTATGAAATATATTAAAAACTGTAACGTAGAAATGGTATTGTTTGAAGCTGCCATAGTACATTTTTACAAAATAAAAAGTTTTTCTCATAGCTATTTTATCTAATTTATAGTAAATTACTAATAATTAATAAAAAAATTACTTGAATAGAGGACGAATATGGTATTTAAAGAGCAAGAAAATAAAATAAGTGTTGTTATAAATAATGTAAATAATTGTATTGTAGCCACAAGGAAAATTGCTTCCTTATGATCAAAATAAAATCTCATAAATTGAGTTTTTTAGACAAAAGAAAAAAAAATTGCATACTCCTCCAAAACTCTGAAAACAATTTTACAAGATGAAGTAAATGGAAATATGTGGAAATACAATGACAAAATTTTACAAAATTGGTGGTTACAAAATTTTTTATTCCAAATTTGTACTTAATAAAATTTACAGATCAATTTTCTTAGAAATTAACCCATTATCTTTAGTTGTATGCCCATAGCTACCTACATTCCAGTAACACTCAACATTGTACAGGGTGATTATAAAATAACTATCCCGATATATGAGTCCTTAACTATCATACCGTTCACAGAAAGTGACTGAAATTTTAGTTTAAGTATTTTGAGGTATGCGCTCACGAATCGTATGAAAAACAACAGTTAAAACTCTAACAGTTACGGTTACAGTGACAAAATTTCGAAAACTTCAAATGGCAACACCTACTTTTTTTTATTGGAATGTGATCTTCATAGTGAAAACCCATAAAAAGCGTTGAAACGGTACCTGTGGCACGAAAATTGCTGGCGCTAGAGAGACTAAGAAGAAAAGTGAAAATAATCAATAAAGGACAGAGAAGCAACAGTGCTATCCACCATTTTCCGCATGCAACGTGTCTTCGTGTGTGACGTGGAAAATTTGTGAAACACAAAAAAATGTTTTGTTTTCTGTTGATTCTCTGTCCTTATTCGTTGTTTTCACTTTTCTTCTTAGTCTGTCTAGCGCCGGCGATTTTCGTGCTACAGGTACCGTTCCAACTCTTTTTATGACTTTTCACTATGAAGATCACATTCCAATAAAAAAGGTAGGTGTTTCTATTTGAAATTTTCGAAATTTTGTGACTGTAACCGTAACTGTTGTTTTTCATACGATTCTTGGGCGCATACCTCAAAATACTTAAAACCAAAATTTCAGTCAGTTTCTGTGAACGGTATGATAGTTAAAGACTCATATATCGGGATAGTTTTTTTTATAATCACCCTGTATAAACGGTTTTCAGAAATAAGAAAATATTTGAAGGAAACTTACTTGTTTTTTTGTTGGATTTCAGTAATTTATTTGTTGCATGCACATTAAAGGGATGAAATATTCAAATAATAGAATTTTTAAATATCTCCTATGAATTACGACATGGACGTTTTACTGATAACAGTGAACTTTAAGAATAAATATTTTTTAAATGACAACTCAATGATGTTCAAAGCTGCTGAAATGTATTGATAAAGTGCAAAATATTTCTAAAAGCTATTATATTATTTAGATATAATATACTGATCCTGAAACAGTACCAAAAAAAGTTCATACAAAAAACAAAACATAGTGTGCAGTATATAAATAGTGAAAACATTCATATAAGTGCTGTTATATATAACATAAAATAATTAATTAAATTCTGTGGAAATTTCTTCCATTTCAAGTACTATCTAACTAAAAATACTCTTCTAAGACAGCAGAAATTTGTATACACCTACAAAACTGTCACAACATGATGATGTAATTAAATATTCATCAGCAATTTGAATTTTCTTTTCATTACTAATAAAAATCTTACTCTTTAAATTTAAATAAGATTCCTTCAGAGAAATTTATGCAAATAAGCTTTTAAAAAGTAACAAACCAATTTTTATTCCTAATAACATTTATAGCGCTATTTTCCTCGAAAGTAACACATCATGTGTCGATAACGATTCCCTTTGCAGTAACACAATACATAACATACAGGTTTAGGGGGGAAAATGAACTTCTTGGAAAAAATAAATAATCTTTTTTTACCATTTTAAATTCAATAGATTTGAAACATATATATAAAATGAGTAACTTTAATACCAATAGAAAATTAAGATATTTTTTGTGAATTACAAATTTATCAATTTTTAGATGATAGTTATGGTTTATTAACATTGAAAAGGTATAATTCTAAAAAGTATACTGTTTAAAATTGCTGAAATATTTTTGAACAAATGCGAAAATTGTGAAAGCATTACATATCTAATTTATGTAAATATACTGGTATTTGAAATATGACTAATTATCAGAAACTGAATACATTAATTATCCACAGATTACATAGCTAATTAAATTATATCTCTCTTAGGTGCTGAAAAAAAGGTGTGATTCATCAGCGTTTTAAGCATTTGGACAATGAATTTCAAACATTAAGTTCATGATAAAGCTCCTAACCATCATTCAAAAAGTGTGTTTTACTTAAAAGTTCTTCTATAATAGCAATGTTGTAATGTTGATGGTATCAGTTTTTTAAGATAAATAATCATTCAAGTTTTTAATAATTAAGTAAAAGATAGATTATTTAAACACAAAATAGTATGTAATGCAATAGGTGACTTGGAAATGGATTAAAGCAGAAACTTTCACAATTCACTACATAGACTTGAAGGGTGTGAGGATTAACTACAGTAGAACTCCAATTATCCGAATCAATTGGGACCGGATCCCATTCGGATAATCAAAAATTCGGATAATGGGATTTTTTCCGAAAAAATGGTCTATTTTAATTATTTACTGTATGTATGTTCAAAATGAGAGAAAAAAAATATTTTTAAAGAAAAATATATTTTAATTAATTAAATGAAAAGGCAACACTTTTACATGTTAAGCGTACTTACAGGTTCTGTATAGTATGTACGTATCGTACTGTAAATGAAAGTAATATTGCTTGCTGAACAGCTCGATCAAAGTAAGCGGCTGACAGTCTTCATCCGTTTTCGGGCAGCCAAGTCGCGCATTCGCTTGACAGTGAGAAGTTACATGTGATCACACTCAGGCTGACGCTCCATCCACTTCAACATAGTTTCAAGGCCGGCAAATGCTTCACTAGCTGATGGCCCCGTGTCTGCTTCAACTTCGATATTAAGGTCATCTTCTTTCTCGACACTTTCAATAAGCTCATCGTCATTTAGAATTTGAAACCCAGGTGGGCCGGGCCGGCCATCTGGCGACGGACGGCAGCCAATAATTGAACTGCACTATGAGACGGTGACTCATCATCCCAATAATGATCGCGCTGCGCCTACACTAGATTCGCAGAGGGAAGCACAATATAGCGCGTGTAGACAGAATCATTATTTTGCGAATCACAGTACGTTTTCATCTTTTTTTCTGAAATTCTGAAAACGATTCGGATAATCAGCGATTCGGATAGTCGGAGTTCGGATAATTGGAGTTCTACTGTACTTTCTAAAAACTCCACCTTCTTAAATAGATACAATGCTGCATAAAATGGCTAACACGATCACTATATCATATATATCGATCCACTTACAAAATGTTTAGCTTAAATGACGGTCCATGAACGAAGTAGAACAAAGATTTCAAACTTACCAATCTAGATGATGTGTGACTCGACTCGCACTTTTCAATGCATTTAAAACCGGGCTACAATGACTTATTCTACCAGTGAAGATGATTCACAAGAAATTTGTACTTAACACTCCGCCAGGCGCAACCGATCTGTTAGACATAGCCAATGTACGTTGGTTTGCCACGTTTCCTCAAAACCACGTGCTCGACTGCCCTTTCCAGTAGCTTCAACTATTGTAGTGCTAATGACAGTGGTGGTGTAGTCAGGGAATTTCTCTCTTTTTGTGCTGCTGGTAGGCTGATGGATCTAATAGGCTGATGGATCTAATAGGCTGAATGCAAGGAGATATGTTGTCTTTGGAATCAGCTATAGTACTTAAACATAAAAAAAACGATAAATAATTGTAAGTTCAATATTTTAGTAGATGGACGAAATTTATATATGTCGTTTTAAATGACTAAATAAAAACTATCTTGTTGTCCTTTCAAAGTTTAAAAAACTGACAGCGTTTAAAAATTATATATGTAGCACTTATTTTAGTAAAAGTAAAAATTTTCCATAAACTAAATTAGAAGATCAAAAAAGGCCTCCGAGGATCATTGCGCCCGACCTTGTTCGGAACTATATTGCACCTGACGGAGTGTTAAAATGTTACACAATGGCAGCCAAAATTAATTACAAAAAAGAAGGGGAAGTTTCGTTTCTCAAAATCCACTATAACTAGCAAGACTTCCCATTTTATGCAAAACAAATAGTGCAATAGTAATTTTCAAATAATTACAAATTACTAAGGGCACTCCAATTTCGCCGAATACACTCACAATAAAATAATATTAAATAATTCAACAGGATAGAATCCGATTAAACAAGCACATTTTCTTAAGTTACAAAGATTGGATGTGCACATACGGGTGCAATAAATTACACCTGTATTAAGTGAATGCATTTAACCTCAGGTAACCTTTTCCCACAATATAATGTGAAAGAGTAACACCTCGTATCTATAACGCAAATAAAATCCCTACTGAGAATGATGCATTTCATTTCCAGAAAGTCTCACTTATAACGACTTTACATTTGACAAAATCTGGCAAATGATATCGTCTAATGTTAAATGTTTTGCGATTCTATCCTAAAAAAGCAATTTATTTATATATATTTCCAGTATAAAGGCTTTTAAGTAAGAAGTAAAAAATACTTAAAACAAAATGTATTAATTGTATGGTAACTTAAATGGAATACACAAAGATTCATATCTCTGTTTAATTTCGTTACTTACTTCCGCAACAAAACAATGCAATTATATCATTCAACATCTATTTTATTTTAACCTTCTGACCGTGGGGCAAAAGGCAAAATTGTAATGTTGTTTACTCTGTAATTTTTTTTAATGCTAAAAAATGATTATTTTTCCAACATGATATAAAACAAACTTAATTTCCTATATGAATATAGTACTTGAGAATATTAATCATTACTAATTTTTTAAACTACATTATATTTGTAGAATTATGTTAATTTAAATAATGCTTCTATTGCAGTGAACCCTACAGCTTAGTGAACGATTATATCAGTTCACGACGGTGAGGAGGTGATAAATAAACAAAATACATAGTAAGTTATGCAATAAATACATTACATAAATAAATACACACTATATGTACATTTTTAAAGCTTCCGTTATCTATTAAGTCTCACTTCAATACCTAATTTTAATACCTTTAATACCGGGAAAAAATTAATAAATAATAATCTTATCTATCAGTTCAAAGGAAGCAGGTATAATAAAATTAACAGGTGTTAAAATTTTACTGGTATAAAATATATTAAAATTAGATATTGAAATTTGACAGAACTTTTGCATCAATCTAATAAGATGTGGCGATATAAAATTAATCTGTTACTTGTATATTGGCTTTAAAAAATTCTTTGAAAAGAATATAAAATATAAATATACTTCATATTAATAACTTGTTGCAAAATTTTCCACTTCTAACTTGTGTTTTTTGTGAGTGAAACGCAATATAATTGTTCTTTATTTAATAAGATAAGCTCGCTGATATTGCGCTAAATTACAGCCAATGTAGTATATTTAACTTCCCCCGCAGTGTCATTACGAACACAAAATATAAAATTATGTACGATATTTTTTTCTTTCTTAATACTATAGTTCTGTACTATAAAATACATGTTCCAGAATTGTTTAAAATTTATTTACATTTATTTGAAACGAAATACCGACGTGGGAATGCATTATTCAGCATTTGCTTTATTTGTTGAAACATTTCTTTTCGTTCCATTGTATGTCTATCTAAAGAAATGTTTCCTATCAGGATTTTTTTTTAATTCATAGTCTGAACTTTTTACTGAATAAATATAGATGTTTCAATGGACAGTACATATTCAAAAAAGAACGAAAAATCTTGCATATGAAAAATTTTCTAACGCTAACAGAATATTATTAAGGAATTTCAGTTTGTTTCGTACAATGAAATGAGATATCTGAATAAGCAATTTTAAAAACACATAATTCAGTAAAAATCCATTTTCCGCAATTGCTGTCTATGTCTGGTAATATGTGCAAATTTTTTAGTGTATATGAACCTTTGAATTTATACACACCACTAAAAATTAGGCACGTTTAAAAAGGTTCACCACAGTAAAAACGCACTTCCAGCAATTATCTACCATAACATTTCTGTAATCGAATTATTTTGCGCGTTTCTGCAAATGAACGATAAATGCAACGTACCCCGTAATCTATAGAAAATGAGTTGTAGTACATCTGACTAATCCTTTTTAATTTCACTATGTTTGAAGTCTCATAACATCATTAAAATGCACCAGAAACGATTTTTTATTATACACTGCTCAAAACAATTAAAGGATATTGCAGTTTTAGGTGGATTTTGTATCTGGGAAACTTTTTAGCTGATTGATACATGGTCGACAGACATAGTAGGTTATATGAGAATAAATTACACATGTTTGGCAGAAAAAAATGCATTTTATTGCGCATTTGTGTACAAAAGAAAAAAAAACACAATTTGTGCATATGAGAAAAAAAGAAGAAGAAAAGGTGTTTTCTTCAAAGAAAATCATTTTCAGTAGGGGGTATGGTTTCCAATGGGCAGCCAGCAACGTTGAACACCTTTGAGGCATGGACTCAATGAGGCTATTAATGACGAGTTGGGGTATTCTGTCCCACTCTTCCAGAAGAGCTCTTTCCAGTTCTTGGAGAGTTTGTGGGGGTTGTTGGCGGCCAGAAACTCGTCTTCCTAGAGCGTCCCAAACGTGCTCGATTGGATTCATGTCTAGAGAACACGCTGGCCATTCCATTCGAACGATTCCTTCCTCAAAAAGGAAATCCTCCACCAGGTTTACACGATGTGGACTGCAGTTATCGTCCATTAAAATGAAGTTATCTCCGATTGCTGCAGTGTAAGGGACTACAATATGTCTGAGGATCTCATCCCTATATCGGCGACCAGTCAGAGCTCCATCTCGAATGATGTAGAGGTCAGTGCGCCCGTCAATGGAGATGCCACCATACACCAACACTCCTCCACCGCCAAATCTGACACTTTCGTGCACGAACGCAGGATTATTCCTACTGCCACGGTCCCTCCAGATGAAAATACGCCTATTATCCGGATGCACAGAAAAACGGGACTCGTCAGAGAACAGAATATTGCTCCATTCATTTATCCTCCAGTTGACATGCTCGGTTGCCCCCTCCCTGCGGTCGCGACGATGCCTTGATGTTAATCTAACACATACCATCGGTCGGCGAGCATACAGACTTACAGCATGGAGCCGGTTTCGGACAGTCTGAGTTGAAATCGTGGTGCCTGTAGCCGAGCGAAGGTGTTGTTGGAGAAGAGTAGCGTTCATGTTTCGGTGTCTCCGAGCTGTTAACGCTAAATACCGATCTTCATTGGGCGTTGTTGCCCGTCTACGACCTTGCCCTGGTCTTCGGCCTGCACATCCACTCTCCAAAAAACGGTTCCAGATCCTGGAAATGACACTTTGTGACACTCCAATGGCTTGCGCTACTTCGGCTTGAGTTTGGCCCCCTTCTAACCTACCAACAATTCTCCAAGCTTCTGAATCTGTCAAATGACTTCGCTGAGACATCGTACTCATCGAAACAAAGCAATCACTGAATGCCGATCATCCTTGTCTTCATTCTCTTTTATCCAGTTGAAAGTCAAATTTCATTCGCTGCCGCTGAAGCGACGTTTTTGACGTCGAACTCAAAATTTGCATACTCCACAGTTTGAAAACCAGAAAAATTTGCATTTGTGATTCTCTTCTTCTATTTTCGGCAAAAAAAATTTCGTTTATATCTTTATTTTATATAAAACTTCAAATATCCTTTAATTGTTTTGAGCAGTGTATAATGTAATGGAATGGGATTTTCTTGTATACGAACTATAAATGCTAATTATTCTATACTTCTGAGAAAGCATTTTGTAGACAAGTCTGTGATGATATCAATGTAATTATGTTAATATAGCAGCATCAACAAAATGCCCCGCACACAATTTTTCTCCATAGACCATTAAGAAACGGAATTATTTTTTGTTTCTCTGTAAAGGTTATATATATGCTACATACTAAATATGTTTCATACCAAACATTCTATATGAAACTTCCATAGCATATGGAAAATACATGACAACCCAAGTATACTTACGACAGTTAGGGCACAGACAGACGAATAGAAGTACACACAGACTGACAGACAGACAATCTGAATTCATAATAGTCATTAAACATTAACATTAACTATTAAACATTTATACCAGTATAAGTATAATACGTATTATACGGAGTACACATTTTTGATACATATGATACGGCCACGGCGGTTATACGTATTATACGAAACAGTATATACGGTACAGCGTATATACGGATCTTACACCAGTGGTTAAACGTATAAACGTTTAAACGTTTTTCATTCATTGCGTGAAAGAAAGATGATTTTTCTCCTTCTGGTCTGCGGATCAGAGACAATGAGAAGCACATGCTAGAGTCCTGCATTCACAATGGTATATAACAACCATAATGACAAATTTAAGAAATATAAAATAATTTAAATTGCTCCAGCAAATTTATCACTTAATTCAATAAAAATTAGAAGTAGCATAGATTAATTAAAATATTTTTAGGGGAAAATAACAAGAACATATGTATGAAACATATTATGCAGATTGCTACGGTAATGCCACGATTTCCAGCTTTTTCTCCGTTCAGTGACGTAAGACTGATGACGTCCATTCGTATTAAAATTAAATACGTATATTTGAACTATACGTATAATTGATTTATACGTTTAACCGGTATACGCTTATACGTATCCGGATACGTTTCAACGTATAACTTTATGTATACGTATTTCAAACCGGCGTATTATACGTATATACGTAAATCGGTTAACCGTATAACTGATATACGTATCGCGCTGGAGCACTAATTCATAAGCACGTTTCAACTATGTTGGAAAAGGTTTTAAAACCTGAAACTATATTAAAACAGATAAACATATGATGGTTTCAGGGGCTACCAAGTTGTAAAGCAACTTGCCTCTTTGTATATGAGTATTTCTGTAACACATCTTAGAAGAGCCATGAAAAGAGTCTAACTGTAGTACAATATATGCACTAGAATAAAAATATAAAAAAATAGAAAATAAATGGTAAGGAAATGACTTCAGCTCGCAGAGACGAAATGAATAGGAGAATGAGAAAGGTCTATTTATGTGAACTGGCAGGGCGACCGACCAAAACAGAAACAGAAACAGCTGATTTTTTCAATGGGATTCTCAGTTGTAAACAACTCCACTCCCAATATATGAGTAGTTGTATATCATATCTTAGAGGAGCCATGACAAAAAAGTATAAAAGTAGCAAAAATGCACTATAAAATGAAAGAAAAGTAAAAGATTCGACTGAAAACTTCATCAGTCAATCCGAAATAAATAAGCCAGCCAATAAATTTAGCTTGCGTAAAGCTGCCAGTCAAATTTAACTTACAATAGCAGAGGCGGGCTTCTCTGATAATTTGTAAGAAAGAGAAGAAAGTAGAAAAATGAGTAGAAAAGCACTAAAATATAAGAATTACGCAGAAAAATAACTAAAGAGATGAAGAGAAAGATGTTTAACTGTTTCTAAAAGAAAATCCATCAAAAAGACAAGGATAAACCAGGAAAGAGCGTAAATCAACTCCAGCATAAAAAAAAAGGCAGTTGACATTGCCATACATAAAAATGTAGTTTAAATTACAGTTAGTATAAGAATAAGTATAGGAAGTACATTGAATTTTGTTTTTATTTTATTTTTGTTAATTTTAAATATTAATGACAAAAAACGATAAATTCCATTTCTTTTAGTATTTTATTTTTTTTTTTGGTGCGAAACAATATTTTGTTATTTAATATTTTCGAACATTCTTTATTTATTCTTCTGGAATTGACGCTATTTTTATGTCACATATAAATATTTTTTTTAATTTCTAACAATTCTTTCGCATTTTCTGTTATATGTTTTCTGCTGCTATACTTTGATGTCATTTCTTATGTGATAATATTAGTATTCGAAATTTAGATTTACAAAATAGGTAAGTTAAATATATTTAGTTTACAATTAGTAAGTAATAATGTATTTTAAAATACAGTTCTACTTAAAAGTTCACAAAAAAGAATTTTCATGCAGATTCTGTAGATGAAGTTAGTATTTTAATTTCAATAATCACTTAGATATACGTAATTTTTTAACCCATTAAACTCCTTTGTATTGACACCAGTTTAAAAAAAATTGTTAGTGTGTAATTTAAAAAATATATATTAGTTGCTTTTATTACGGAACAGTTTAATTTTTTTTTAAATAATTACCGTTTCTGAAATATACCTTGTTTCCGCTTTGGCGTCTAATAAGGGCAAATTTGTTATTTTTACCAGCATAAATACAATTGTAGAAAAAATATTTATAAAAACTTCATTTTTTTACACGATGTACAGAAATTAGAATACTTCTGTTATTACTACATATATATAATAAATGTATGTATAATAAATATATATAATAAATATATATATATATTAAATATATGTAATAAATATATATATAATAAATATGTATAATAAATATGTATAATAAATATATATATAATAAATATATATAATAAATATATATAATAAATATATATAATATATATATATATATATATATATATATATATATATATATATATATATATATATATATATATATATAATAAATAATTTCATATTAAATTTTTAAAAACACTTTCATTTGAATTTTGACATCTGAAAGACTGGTAGCGAATATTTTATAAAACTGTAAGGAACTGATTTTTGAATAATTTTAATATTTTTTACACATAGCTTATGAAACTAGAAAAAGGACAGCTCTGATGTAACACTATTATTGAAATTTTAAAGCTTTATTCGGGTATATGTTTTCATATTTTATAGATTAAACTTAATTCGAATATATGTTTGCATATTTTATATATTTATTTTTATTATTTATATGGCGACCATTGCGAAAATTCTGGTATTTAAACCCCTTAAATCTCCTGAATTCCCTGAAGCGTACGAATCCTGAATGATAAATACTACTCTTTAGAAAAATCAAAATTAAAAGACGTTAAATTAAATCATTTATGAATCATTTAATCATTCACCGAAAACGTCATAAGAACTCCAAAAAAGAAATGACAATTTTCTTCTTTCTTACATGTATAATACTCGATTGTCAACCTAAAAAAAAATTTCGCCATGGCTTTCGGGATAGCTATGAGATCAAATGACGTATATATATAATTTCCCTATATATACAATTTAAAGAAACGGTATTTCGGTGAAAGGTAGCATTTGACTCGAAGTATATGTTATTTTGTCTTTAATCACAAAAACAAAAACAAAAAAATCAAATGAAATTGGCGTCTTCAACATAGAAGTAGTAACAATAAGTTCCTAATTATGTTGTAAGTTCGTGTTGTAAGTCGCAAGTTCCTACTTCTACAATAAGTTCCTTATTTTTCCTACTTCTATGACATTCAAAGACTCACTTGTAACCAGCAAAAAAGTTCCTGTGTCCTACAGATTCAAGGCTAGCAAGCGATTGTTAAGTGATGCATTACTGTATCAGAATGCGTTTTCCTTCTTTCGTGAAACATGCTCTCGCAAATCGGCAAAGCTCCCGTTGCGGGAACATTTGAAATAAGTGATTCTGTCAGAACTTTAAACTCATAAAGTTACACTAGTTTTTAAATATGTTGTGAATTAAGAGGTTTTTATATATTCATTATAACTTAAAAGCTAAAATATATATATTTGTTTTATACTCATTTATTGAGGTAGTAAAAAAAAAACAAATCAGAGTTTGTTGTCTTAAAAAAATGTAAAAATTGAAAATTGAAAAATATTGTGTCGAAGAAAATTCTATAATATATATCATATGTCTGTTTTTTAATAATAAAAAATTTTGCTTTTGAAATGCTTTGAAATATTTCGAAGAACAATAATTAAATGTACGCATTTCACAAGAAGATTTGGCGTTTAATGAATTAATAAAAAATTAAAGATAATACACATTGCATTTTGTAACTAATTAAATGTCAACCTTCATAATACAAATTCGAGTTACAAGCTGCTAGAAATAATTTAATTATCTCTCTTTGTTACTTAATAAAAGACTAAACATATAAATGGCGTCGAAAGCTTTGAAAATAATGTGCCTTATTGCATTATTTAATTTCTGATTTGCTACATAAAAATGGACATAAAAATGTATCCCCTAACAGAAAATGTTTACTTTACAAAGCTGCATCCACTATTTTCCCGGCAAATGCAATTAAATATTCACAAATGTCCAATTACTGCTACTTTGCTATTAATAGGCTATTATTAGTAACTACAATTAGTACGCTTAATTGTTACAATATTAAATTAATCCAGAATTTTTTAGGGAACAATATTAAAATCGCTGTTCTCGGAAAAGAAAAAAATATATATCAGTTCATACATTATATTGTGAGAATACATTTTCAATCGAATATTCTAAATTGTGCGATTTTATATTTCTTATTAATACTCGAATATACAAGCTTAAATTTCTGAGTCTTTTTTTTTTTCTTTGCCTTATGGAATATGTTTCATGTGTTACAAAAGGTAAAATTCCATTTAAAAGCGCACATGTTAAATTTCTGCATACAATATACATACTTCATATTTAATTAGCTATATATCGCAACAGAATATATTGTATTTAAATTGCATGATATATTTTCATTGTTTAGTGGAAACATGAATCTAATTTTATTGTACGTTTAGAAAATATTTATAATAATCTATATATATTTGTCTTACGTGGCGCGGAAATAGGGCTGAATTTCTACCTTATCGTTGGCAGTATTTCGTAGTTTCCAGAGCCCAGACCAATAAACATACACGATTGTGTTAGCTCCTCCTCCAATATGGCGGTCAGTGTCAGAGCAGTGAAACTGAAGCTAGCAATTATTAAAAATAAAATAATATGAACGTAATCCAAAGCGTCTGAGATGATTCCTCATTTTAATTATGAGTAATATTGTTAATTTCAAATGAATCCTCAACTCTTATTTAGAATTTATTTACGAATTTCACTCACACAAAAGATCGGAGATAATAAAATATAAACTTTCTAGAAAGCCCATGCTGCCATCTGTTGCTGTTTTATTAAAGTAAAAATAATTTCTTTTGCAGAACTTAGTGGGTTTTTTTTAAATTAATTTAAGCCGTGCCGTACAATATTACAGGTGCAATAAGTTTTAAACTAATTATGTTTCCAAGATCCTTTTTTCATAGTATTTAAATGATTTATATGCCCATTAGTAGCATCAATTAAATGCATTTTTAGTTGTGTTTTCAATTACTTTTTTACATTAAAAAAATTGTTAATTTCATATGTTCAAATTATTTATTGTAATAGTTATTCCGGCTAGAATTACTAGAAAAATAAAAAGGGGCGAGCGAGCGAAGTGAGCTGGGACCGCGTAGCGGTCTCAATGTGAATTGCTTTGCAATTCACGGGGGATTGGCGAGCGTTAGCGAGTAGGTGGCTGAGCCCCCTAGTTATTTAAAAAAAACTAAATTTCAAGTCAGAAATTGTAGACACAATGCAGGTTAAACATTTCTCAATAACAATGCATGTTTTCAATGACGCCAGTTCACAAAAGTTTTTCCAAAATATGACTTTTAATTTCAGAGATAGCGGAATAAAATTGTCGTCAATTCGATGACCTTAGAGATAAATATTTCAGTTTTATAAATCAAAAAGAGGCGTTTATTCTGACATTTTTACTCTAAAAATGTTATTTTTTCTTATAGCATCTTACAAAATCCCCTTAATCGGGTGATCACGTAATACAAATTAATTTAGTTCGAGTGCTGTTCTTATGTAAATGATGTTTATACTTATGTGTCGTGTTTCAAGCGTTCTAATAAACACCAATATATAAAAATGTTCTTGATTATTTAAAAAGTAATTCTCATAATTACAATTTGACACTACTTATAAATTAAGAAGATGTAACAAATATACATTTTTTTTTTCTTCGCAGAAAACCAAAACTTAAAAAAAAATAATAATAATAATCTTACACGTGATAGACTAAATTAATATGCAGGCTTCCTTGACCGCGTCCAAAATACATCTACATCGAATTAATTACCCCCCCCCCTAAATGGCTAGTGTTAAAAGCGCTAGTGAGACAGTGTGGAGGCCCAAGAAAGGGTTGAATTTGAAAGTATTTTACAATCCGCCTCCCTGTCCAATGTACAAGAATTCATAAAAACTTTAGTTAAATAATTGCATAAAGTACGATAAATAACTTTATAAAAAACACTAATATTATAACACATGTTAAAATGCAATAACACATGCAAGAAAGTTGAAAAACATGACTTGCCACTTAGTCTATGTTTAGTGGAGATACAAAAAAAAAAATTGAGCTAACATTCAATAAATATACCACTTTGTCTACTTTTATTATCAATCAAAATGCAAACCATAATATATGATTACATATTTACATAAAATGAAAAACGAAAACTAAATTAGAATTGATAGAATCTTCTTATTCTATATTTTTTTTTTTCTACTGAAAATATAAAAATAAATATTTAAAGTCTTATAAAGTCTATTTAAAGTTTCTTATAAATAGTTTTATAAGAATGTGCAAAACCACTCAAAACAAAACAAAGAAAAATTAGTAAAAAATAATTATTAGAAAGTAAGGAAAAAGAAAAACAATTCTAGAGAAAGTAAAAAAAAAAAAGTGAAAATAAAATATAGTGATATATAAATATCCTCAAATAAGAAATGACAAAAAAAAAAAAAAAAAAAAAAAAAAAAAAAAACATATAATATAATAAGAATTTAAAGCGTAAGCCTTAAATTCTTCTCCATGTTGAATGTTATTTCGATATTAAAAGTATTTGTATTCTCTCAATATCTGGCGTTCATATGTCTGGTGTTGGCTGATTCTTTGTCCCTTTCCAGTTTTTATTGTTTTTGCTGAGTTTTTTATTTCATCCATTTCATTTACCCCATTAACTAAGCTATTGTTTATAAATACTGAATCGTTTTTCAAAACATTTTTGATTAAAAATAGAAAGTTATAAATTTTTGTAATGATAGTATTTCGCCCACATTAGTTTTAACTTACTTCCGAAAGGGTAAAAAAATAAGATAATTTCATCAATTAAATGCGTTTTGTGCAAATACATTTTTATGCTTAGAAATTCATAAAATTTATTTTTAAACTAAAGATTGTTAAATATAGCTTAATTTATAAATTTTCCATAATCAATCACTCAATTACTCAAAAACACTTTGGATTTTCGGAATGTCAAACAACAATGAAAAACATTTGTTTTAAATTTTATTGGTAGATAATTTTATAAATGTAATCTGAAGTTTCTTAATAATTACTTTCTGCCCTGCCCTTTGATATTGGCTTACGAACAATAAGGATAAATAAAGAGACTCACATTTTAGAAATTTTTAAAATTTTGAATTATATACATTTATCACGAAATAAATTTAATTGCAGTAAACAATTCTGTGTATTTAAAAAATCTTCTTTTTGGAATTATATTATACTATTTTATAATTTTTAACAACAGATAGAATCCAATTATTTAGGGATGTTCTTGAACGGTGAAATAGAATTTTCTCTGTTAATAATGTAATAAAATCTGTGTAAAAACCCTATCTATTGCATTTGTATTGTAAAAGATCTTTCGATTTTTTTAGGGGGAAATAGAACTTTAGTAGTATTGTAGTTTTAAAAAAATATTTATATTAATTTTATAAAATTTCTTATTATAATTAAGAAATCATCTTTACGATGTAAGTTAATTGAAAATTATAAAAGTTACTTTTCATAAATTATATAGTTTTGATGGAATTAAAGTAGAGTGCCTTTATAAGAGAGTAACGACTTAAGAGCAAGAAAATGTGATTGATCATAAAAACTTGTTACATTTGTAATTATCTTAATACTGGTTAACCTTCAATTATAGGCAAGCTAATGATTTATTATTTATCTAACTCGTCGAATTTTATCGACGAATCGATTATTTATCTAACCTCGGTAGTATGCGAGGCTAACGAAAAATACAGGCTACCTCGGTTCATTCCACTTATCTTTTTTTACAGACCGCTAGAGTGACGTGTTGCCCTTTTCGTACATCTGCATTGGTGCATTCGAGCTTCACGTGACTCCCGCGGTCTGTAAAAAAAGATACCCGTAAAGCACCGCGGTAGCCTTTCTTTTTCGTTAGCCTCGGGTAGTATGCATATGACGTCACGATCGCGGATTTAGTGAACAAACCCAGCAATAAGCGATGTCTTCACTATACGATCTCAGAACAAAAATAGCATGCAATGACAGATATACCTTTAACCCATTAACGCCGACTTATTTTGCACTTCTTTTAATACTTCGATACCAGTTGACACCAGTTTTCCCATACTGTTATTTTAACTGATTGAATCTCTGATAGTTTTACATTAGAGTATATGGATTTTTTTTTTACTAAAATACTGGTGTTTTTATTATAAAGTTTCGTATCACTTAAATGGTAACTTTTCGTACCAACCGGCATTAATGAGTTAACTGTTTGTATTAATTAGTATTGACTTTAAAAACTGAATGATTTCCGGTGCCAATCACTTACATTTTCTCCAAATTCAGAAAACGGTATTTCAGACGAATTAATAATATTTAAATATGTCAGCTTTTTAGTAATAATAAGACACATAAATACTCGTAACGATATAACTTTTAGAGAGAATGTAAAATGAAAATAATTAAATTGATTTATAGGAGAAAAATAAAACCAAAGATATTTGTTCACTAACATCCATAGCAGACGATTTTCATGGCACTGACTGAAATAATTTTGTCTTTTCTCTTTTAAAGGGAAAATGGAACAAAAAAGTATAATAATAATTCCAATATTTTCCTTTTTAGTTATTATTAATAAAAATCCAATTATAAAAATATTAAAAACACCAAAAAAATCTTCTTCACAATTTTAAAGAAATTATACTAATTTTATAATTATATACATGAACCAAATAATATAATATAATTATATTTATTTATACAATATTATATAATTATATTATTTATACAATATTATACGAAATTATATTATATTATTTATATAATTACATGCTATTTAATATAATTATATACTTTGAAATAATGTTTAGATTAAAATGGGCTAATTTAATTGACACCATTACAGAAATTTCACATAATTTACAAAACAATTAAAATTTCAGAAACTAATTTAAATTTCAAAATTCTGAGAGTTATTATGACATCCTGGAATCCATGCAAATAAGTGAAGTTATTTTTATCGCGCAGCTTGCAATGATACAGAAGGGGTAGTTGTGAAATACAAACACACATTTAGATTTTAATACTGATATTTCAAAGTCAGTTTCTAGATAACAGCATTAAATTCAATTTTAATCCTTGATAATGGAAAATTATGCTAAATTAACTGTTATCAGTGGTATTTTTTTTACTGGTCGTTATTGGAAATTGTTAAGAATTTTGAAATAATTTTTCAAAAGTTAATAGCTTTTAACACTTACTAATCAATGATACCAAATCTGGAGGATTTTATATTCTGAAATTCCGAATATAAAGCAAAATTAATATAAAGCGAAAATAAATATTCAAACATCCTTGTGAAAATTCGTAATTTCTGAATAAAAAATCCGCCAGATTTGGCAATGCTGCATACTCATACTAATACTTTATACTAATACTTTTGTGGAAATTATTATTTATCATGTCTTCAGCATAGTAATCATATAACGTAAAATCTATTTCAAAAGTCTTTTACAAAGCACATTCAGCTTTATTTTAATATTTTTAATGTATCTAGAGATTTTATTTAACAAGAAAAGTGAATTTTCTCACGCAACATGAAATCTTATAAATATTTCCAAATCTGATAATAGATGGCAGCACTAAAAGTCCTTTTAATTTTCATTGATGGTAATTGCAATTGTTGACGATTTAATCCGAAAATAAAAGTAAAATACAGTAACATTTGCAATTATTTATAAATTTGGAAGTATCAAGGATTAAAATTTCTTCATTCTGTCACTTGTATACAGATATACTTTAAACAAGAAGAGGTATTTTTAAGTATTTAATATTTTTAAAATGGTCAATAGACGATAACATCAAAGTTAAATGTTATTGATAGTAAATGTAATTTTAAAAAATTGTTTAGAGTTTATAAATAAAATTATATTTCAGACATCAAATAAACAAATAATTTAAAATTACAAATTTATTTTAAAATTTTACACTATACACATAAGTTTTGAATCAACCGTTTTTGTATGGTATAATCAAATAACACTTAAACATTTTTACTTTCCGGATACATATAGTGTAAAGAAAGAACTGTAATCATGAAAAAAAAAAAGAAAAGACTATGGAAAATTTTTACATTTTAATGCTTCTTAAATCCGTTTATCCATTTTTACAATGATTACTTATTTATTAACTATATTTGTCATACGTAATACCTTGGAAGATAAGACAGTGATATATATATATATATATATATATATATATATATAAATACAAATATTCTAGAATATACTTGAAAAGGAGCATTTTAAACGCTAACATTTTTTTTTTTAATTACTAGACTTTATACATATAAGTATAAACTTTATATTTCAACACAAAATTGGACAGTTTCAATTCTAAAGATATATATTTTTAGAATTGATTTAAAGCTTCTTGAAATATCTAAAAATTAAAATAGGAATTATTTTTGATTAATTTCGGGGATTTAGATTTCGCATTAATTAATTCATGTACAGAGCTATCGGCATGAATTATTGTAACGGAGAGTACAATAAGGCCTTAAAGATTAGATTATCAGGTCAATTATTGGCGTTTACCAACTGTCTATTGAAGCAGAAAATGCATTACAGTAAAACCTTTGAAAATGGAACCCGTCTATAGCTGAAACCTGTCTTAAAAGGAAAAAAAAAAATCTCTCCGACGGAATGAATGGCACGTAATTATGTATGGTAAATCGGAAACCTGTGTGAAACTGGACATTTTTTACCCAGCGACCCCAGTTTTAGAAGTTTTACTGTATATAATATGAAAAACAAACAAACAAAACAAAGAACAACAACCAAAAAAATCAAAACAGGAAAACGTTTCACAACTTTGCCAACTAAGCCATATGTTTTTGCCATATCTAAAAAAATACTTTTCAATTTTGGGTGTGAAAAAATCTCCCCTGCCCCCCTCCATACCCTTCCTTAGTGAGGGCTCTGTTTATCAATTTTAAATAAAAACAATAATTTAATTTCACTCACAAAAATGTAATATAATGTTTAGAAACTGCTAACAGATGGCAGCACTATAAAGCCAACTTGATCAAACAATAGATAAATTTATCAGTAAGCTTACAAAGTTAAATATTTTCCAAAATAGATTAAGCTTCCAAAATACTATAAAATGAATTCTTAAAAAATATAGCCTAAAAATTATTTTATTAGATTTAATGGACTTTAACCCTAACTCTATTCGCAATTAATTTTTAACAGATTCTGTTTACATTGAAGTAATTAATATTCTACATCTGTTAATTTGCAAGCACATAATATTAATAAAAGTTATTAGTTCAACGGATAGTTAGAAACTCATAATTTTCTGAATTGACTCTTTTATTCAAATATTAAAAATTAAATTAAATTAAAAAATAATGTATTAATCACCTTAAACAATCATATACGTTTCTACAAATATTTCGCTAAAAATTTTCTAAAATGTGAAAAAAAAGGAAGTATTAAAAAACCGAATAATTCCATATATATATATTCTGATATATAAGTATATCGACAAAGAAATTCTTGTGCTTTTATAAAATTTAACAACCTAAGTTATATATATATATATATATATATATATATATATATATATATATATATATATATTGTTTATAAAATAATGGAATCCATTTTAGTGTATGAATAATACTTGAAACATGTCAATGAACAAATTAACTATTCTCCATTCTCAAAGGTGAATTTAAAATGAGTCATTAATATTTAATTTTAATCATAATGTTATCACAAACTTCTCATATTTTTTCTTTTAGTGCTGCCACCTGGTAAGGAAAGTAGAAAGCAAAGTTTAGTAAATTTATATTGGCATTGCGCAATTACTTCCAGTAGCATTTTTTTTCTTTTACCAATAGCAGCTTTTCTTTTTAGTGTGTGTAAATTAGAAAAAATGCTTTGATATTGAAAAAAAAAAAAAAAAATGGTTTGGTTTACGGTGTTACACTTTCCTCAGTATTATTTTTTACATTTTAAATGAAACGAAGGCACCCCATTGTAACAATTTAAAACATGTGTTTTAATTGTATGGAATGTATGTATTTTAAATCCATGTATTTAAAATGAAATTTATTCATTTTAAATGATATGAATATAATAATACTTGTGGTGACGGGAACAATATTTGGCGATCTATCAAGTAAATCCGGCTAATATAAAAGTACCCAAAATTTTTAAATATTTCGTATCCTATAATTATTAAATAAATAAATAATAAAAATAATAGTCACTCTGTAAAACTTTTCACTTTTTCTACTGTTTCTGTATAGTCGGGGTATAAATATGAAAAAAACAAAACGTTTACATATAGACAGTGGCGACACGTAACTTACTTTATTTGGGGCACTAAATGCATGGCTGCCAAATTTATCTTTTCTTACCTCTATTATTAAAAAAATACTTTCTTTTATTTATTGACAAAAAGTTCTGACATTAAACAAAGAAATTATTTCTTGTAAAAAAATAATGGTATGAAATGAATAAATGTTTCAGGAATGCATTTAGTGCCCCTCAAATAGACAGTCACGAGTCGCCACTGCATATAGACATATATAAATATTACATTAGAAATATGAGTGTTATCGTAATCGAATGTATTCAGAAATAGTTTCGCAGTTGAATAAAGAATCATATATATTTTGATAATTAATCAAATATTTGTTCACTATCAACTACAAAAAAATAATGTTTTCTAAAGTTTATAATTATTTAACAAACTGAATTTATAGTACAATGTACATGAAGACACCTGAATATGAAATGCTATTCCGTGTAAATAACAATGATCTCAGGTATTACATAGGAAAGACCAGAGGAAATTTTAAGACCGGCTTAAAGAGCACAGGCAGACATTAAATTAGGAAAACTGAACATAGCATTGTCAAGACGTTGCTCCAATAACGAGATCAAATTAATTGATTTTGACAGCGCGAGAATTATTACCTGGCATTTGAATCTCTATAAAGCCAAGATTGGAGTCATTAGAAATAATTAAGTCTGTATCGATAGAGTCGCTTATATTATATCGTACATATGGACAGAATTCCTCAAATCAGTACTTAGATTTCATTAAATCTATAAATCGAATATGGTACAAGTGATGGCGCCACTACCGCTACTTTACATACGTGTTTTAGGATTGTTTGGTTGGTTATTTGTTACGACCGATTATCTGCGCTATGGATATAGGCCGGCGGGGAGAGTGTCCTCCGTGGGGGGGTCTTTCTAAGGTATCCTAATCCATATTTGCGCAAGACTCGAAGAAAACCACGGAAAACTCAGAACGGTTAGGTCGACGAGCGCGAGAGAGATTTAAACCCAGCACTTCCCGTCTACCAGCTTTGAGAGCAAAATCTCTCAGCCACTCGTGGGCCTCTGTGCTTTAGGGAAACTCCCCAAAAATGACATTTTTTTTTGTTTTGTTTTGTTTAATCTGGAAGTGTACGCATCGTACAGATAAGATCTTGCTAGCTCTCTAAATACTACCGTTTGTTTAAATATGATAATTTATCGGGTTTTTTTTTCAATTATTTTGTTGTTTATCAGCTGATTTTATCTTATATATATATATATAATTGACCAGAGGGCCCGTGCGAAGATTTCGCATTGAAATCTAATATTTTTTAGGTACTTCTCTATTATCCCGTCGCCAACTTTTCATAACAAAAAACTACCTCCAAACTAAGATTAAACGCCAAAAACGCAGTCCCATTTACTGGATGTCAGAAGCATTATACGTGTTTGTTACGTCATCAAGTGGTTTTTAATTCAACATTTGCGTGTATTTTTCATTATGTTTTACTGATTTATTAGTTATTTTATTAATTAAAATAACAATTGTGTCCTTAAATTCCTATATTTTATTTATTTATTTATTTTGATATTCCAATGGCAACGTTCTCCCGTTTATTTGGCGATAGTTTTTTGTTATGAAAAGTGGTCGACGGGTTAATAGAGAAGTATCATTTTTTATCAATATGTAATATTTATTAGATGCTGGTTTAAAAACAACATTTATTTTTTGTCAAGCCAGAATATCATCTAATTTATTCCATCAAAGTTACAGTAAAAACTGATCCAAGATTGCAAAAGGCACGCGCGAGAAAAAAAATTAACAATCGTATTTTGACTGCATTAGAGGATGACGTCATTCGCTTCGGGAAAAACATGAGACATAGAAATATAAATCTAAACATTTCAATTTCAATTTCGCTTTTTTAATCATAAATATAAAATAAACCCGTGCGGTGTTTTTTATAATAATTGCTGAGCATTATATAATGTGATTTTTTTATGGCAACAATAATTTGAGGAAAACCTTTCATTTCTTTTATGAAAACAATGCCGATTTAATTTTTAATTTTCAGCAAATTTTAATCAAAAACATGTTTTAACGAATTGTTAAGTGAGCTATGTCAGAAGCCTGTTCAAAATCCTTTCATATGCTGTCTCATTCGTCGTTCTGCGTTTCGTATTTTCTTAGAAAAAGGGACGTTGACAGGAGAAATAATATATATGATTTAAACAAATATCCTAATGTGTCAATACCCAAATATCCTATTCAAGATAATAGCATGTTTAATTTGATAAATATTTTATAAATTTTTGTATCTTCAAATTTAGAAGTATATAACCTAGGATCACAATACACTCTGCATACTTAAGAGGCTATTTCACTCAGGCAAAAACACCCGCTCGCTAATGTTAATCCTAAGGGGGAAATAATTTACGATATCTCGTTCGCATTTCAATATTTTTAAATGATTTTTTTTCTTCATTGGATAGTTGAGGTCAATCTCTATGCACGTTCTTTTGTACTTTTCGATTTTGATTACACGTTTTTTTTATTAAGATACTTACACTTTCGGAACCGGTTTCGAAAGTGAAAGTATCATCAATAAAAAAAACTGGAACAAAAATCGAAAAATTAGAAAGGAGCGTGCATGGAGATTGACCTCAGCTTTCCCTGGCAAAAAAATGATTTAAAAATATTGAAATGCGAACGAAATATCATACATTATTTTCCTCATTGGATTAACATTAGCGAGTGTATGTTTTCCTCTGAGTGAAGTAGCCTCTTAATGTTGTAAATTAATTATTTACAAATTTGGATACTTGTCACTATATGTAGTAAGTAAAACAGTCTATAGATACCATTCGGAAATATTTTCTTTAGTTATTATTATAAATTTATTATAATACAAATTTTAATGCGTGCTTTAAAAGGGATAGTCAATCAAATTTTACGTTTGAGATATGAGATTTTTTTCATAATCTAAATTTAAAAAGTGTTCAAAATTGAGTAAAAATCAATGAAATACCAAATGCCTGTTCTTTTATAAAATAGCTTGATTATGTACTGTATCTGCCGTGAAAATGAAGATGTCCCTCATTTAGGAATTGTAATTTTATCGAAATATTTGAATTACATTTTCTGAAGATATTTTTTTCGATGAAAATATTTTCATTTTATATTCACTTATCATGAATAAACGTATACGAAGTCCCGGTACATAGCATGGACGACGTTTATGATGCACACAGGAGTATCTTGATTTTTTGTAACAGTAATCATAATCAGATAATTAAAATAAAGGCGTGAATTTTAAATTGCTACGAAGAAACCAACCAAGAGAATGAAAAATGTTCACACCGGACCTTTGGATAACACACCAATACTCTACCTTTTGAGCTAACAGGGCGACAACCAGTCTGGCATGCCCCACTCTTATACGTTGGCAAGGCTGCTACTTTGCAGCACAAGATGGAATTTTTTTAATGAGCACACATCTTTTGTGGCATGCATGAGACGAACTAAATCCCAGCATATCAGATTATATATATACATAATAAAATTTTCAGCAGAGTTGTAACTACGCACAAAATTAATGAATACAATAAAAGTGAATTTGCTACGAAGCGCAGTTTCCCTCATGAATGCCGCAAAAGATAAGATTTTGAAGTTAACTTTTTGACATTCTGTTTTGTAAAGGAAGACTATTTTTGGAAATTTTATATGAAATGAATATGAATACCATAAGCTTCAGCACTTCTGTTAGTTAACTGATCTAACTGTTCAAAGTTTTGCCTAAAAAAAATTCCAGACTTACTTGGTAATTCGCACCAAAATTTGTATAATAAACTTCTGCAGAAATCATTTTGAAAATATTCAGGAAATTATTTTACTACGCTAAAGTGTCGGTAATAATAATAGTTTTTTTTACGAGAAAGGAAGTAAATTATTTTTTAATTATCATCTAAGATGAGTCTAGATAAATTTCCTTTTGTTTAGCGGGTAAGAAATGTTCAATGGTTTAAATGATTATATATTTTTTTAAATACTACTTAAATAGACTCGAAAATATTCTCTCTAAAAATATTATAACAAATGTTACTCGTTCTTACACTAATATTTTAAAATATTAGAAAACGTTAAGTACAATTAGTTAATCAAAGATTTTATATTAATATGGAGTTTGTCTTTCTCAAACTCAAAAATCTTGATTTAATAAATTAAGTAAAACTTCAATAAGATGATGAAACGATTTGAAATGATTGGAAATGAGTATGTGCGTATATTTTATATTCTATCTAATAAAACATCTATAAAAAGAATTTTTATTTATTAATTTATTTATTACTTTTTTTATTTACTTTATCACAAAGCTCTAAAGATACTTATTGCACACATTAAACAAAATTGACGCGCCTGTTCTGCGTAAATGTATCACTACATAGTATAAAACAAAGTCGCTTTTTCTGTCCCTATATCCCTATGTACGCTTAAATCTTTAAAACTACGCAACGGATTTTGATGCGGTTTTTTTAATAGATAGAGTGATTCAAGAGGAAGGTTTATATGTATAATAACCATATGTTTTGCTTTGTAATTTCAGATAAATCACTACATAGTATAAAACAAAGTCGCTTTTTCTGTCCCTATATCCCTATGTACGCTTAAATCTTTAAAACTACGCAACGGATTTTGATGCGGTTTTTTTAATAGATAGAGTGATTCAAGAGGAAGGTTTATATGTATATCCATTAAATAGTGGAGAAATACTGTTATTTTTGAGGTTTTTAATGTGATGTCGTAAATAATTTCATTTTTTCCGCTTATACATTGCAAACGCAGGCTGAACCCTACAAGATTTATCAAAATAATGTACTAATTATTGTACACATTAAAAAGGTCTACAGAAAACACAAAGAGATGAAGGTTTTCAAGGTTAACCCGAAGCAAAGCGAGGGAGGGCCGCTAGTATGATATAAATTATACATATTTTTGAATCGATAGGTACAAATACAAGTAATTTTTTTTATGTAATACGCAGCAGTAGCAACAAAGTATATCGAAAAGCAAACGTACTATCATAAAAGTGCTTGTGTATCAATATATAATGCAAATGTCTTAGCCACGCAGAAAAAGGGTTTGATTATAGTGACAGTTTTAAAATGACAAATATGATGAATGAGTATTTGTGATAAAATATACGAATAGTTTCTCATTCTATTTGGAAAAAGAAAATCAGGACCTATCATCATTTATATGTGGAATGAGGCTTTGTAAGTATAAAAATACAAGGTGATTATAAAAAAAAAACTATCCCGATATATGAGCCCCTAACTGTCATACCGTTCATAGAAACTGAATGAAATTCTGGCCTGGTATTCTGGTATTTTGAGGCATGCGTTCAAGAATAATGTGAAAAACAACAGTTAAATTCTAACAGTTACGGCTACAGTGACAAAATTTCGAAAATTTCAAATGGCAACACCTACTTTTTTTATTGGAATGTGATCTTCATACTGAAAAACCATAAAAAGCGTTGGAACTGTACCTGTAGCACGAAAATCGCTGGCGCTAGACAGACTAAGTAGAATAGTGAAAACAACCAATAAGGACAGAGAAGCAACAAAAAACAAAACATTTTATTGTGTTTCATACATTTTCCATTTCACACACGACGACACTTTACATGCGGCAGATGGTGGATAGCACGGAACAATAAAATGTTTTACTTTCTGTTGCTTCTCTGTCCGTTATTGGTTGTTTTCACTTTTCTTCTTAGTCTGCCTAGAGCCGGCAATTTTCGTGCTACAGGTACAGTTCCAACGCTTTTTATGGTTTTCCACTATGAAGATCACATTCCAATAAAAAAAGTAGGTGGTCCCATTTGAAATTTTCGAAATTTTGTCACTGTAACCGTAATTGTTAGAATTTAACTATTGTTTTTCACATGATTCTTGAGCGCATACCTCAAAATACTTTAGGCCAGAATTTCATCCCGTTTCTGTGAACGGTATGACAGTTAGGGGCTCATATATCGGGATAGTTTTTTTATAATCACCCTGTATATAAAAACATTAAATCAGCTTTTATCCCAATCCTCAAAATCGGACATTGGATCTATTTCTAACAACGAACATTTACATATTTAAAAAATATCCTCCATAATTACATATAATTAAATGTATCTATGATTAGTTAAGAAATTATAAGATTACATAAAACTTGTGAATTATTGTACTAATCACAATATAACAAAGTTAAAATTTTACAAAACTGTACTATTTTTTTTAAACTATATACTGTACTATTTTTTGAACTATATTTTAGTTCCTATAATGGACCAGTTAAGTTAGAACAGATTACAAGACCACATAAAAGAAATTGCATATTACATGTCAATTGAGAATCATCATAACGCGCCAATTTTTGTTTCTGTAAAGTTATTAGAAGGGTTGTAAAGTTTTAGGGTTTGACTATGACGTTCTCGATTTACTTGACTATGAAGTTGCGTAGGGTGTTCTATCTGAGTATGAGGTGCGAATCTTTCTATTTTTAAAAACTGTTGGTAATACTAAAAGTGAAATAGAGACTTTAATGAAACTTTTTAAAACTGCCATTCACAATCTGATAATTTCAAAAAGATGGAAGGAAAAAGTTGAGAACATATGACAATCGACAAGCCTTTGGAGCATATGCAAAACAAGGTCATTATACTCGTAAAATGTCAAAACTTTTAAGGGGGGAAAAACATTACATGTCATGGTTTGGTAGAGTCTTAAAACAAATGCTAATGCCAAATTAAAAAAAAAATAAATCAATTAAAAAAGGCAAATTTATTGAACCCTTATGCAGATTAAAGCCAGAGATGCGCTAACATTGTCATGAAATAAAATGTAACCTTGACAGCCCGCATGGCTGCAAATTCCATTTGCATTGATTGAGAAAAGAACCAAAAGAATGCTTCAGTAAATAAATGAGCGCAGACTACAAGGTTGTTTGGAAAGCGTTTGCTCATTCTACAGGGTTATTCAAATTTAATCATCTGATTTCAAAATTACGTATTTTACAAAAATAAACGACACAAAATGATATGTAATACATGAGTACAAAGGAAAATATGGAAGTTTTATATTGTGAACAATAGATATTGATCGTGTGCTTTTCATGGATCTATTTCTCAAAAGCAGTTTTAGAAACTTTTCAGCGGTAGAAGTAATAATGACATCTGTGGAGCAGAAAGCTTTTTGTGTGCTATCGTTTGCACGATGTGGATCTGTAATAACCGTTCAGCGTGATTTTTGTAAAAAGTACCGAATTAATCCACCTACGGCTCATAGTATTCGAAGGTGGCATCAGCAGTTTCAGAGCAGTGGAAAAAAGGAGTACAGGACTAAACGTGTCCGAACACTTGTAAAAAAAAAAAACTTCAATATTTTCCCTTTGTATTCATGAATTACTTATCATAATGTGTCACTTTCAGTCGAACTAAGCACTTCTCATTTTTCTCCTCGGTTAAGCCATCCATACGGGAACTCCTGAATCAGCTATTTGTTTTCAGCATTTACCGCCATTTTGGCCTTGACTACGAGCCACGTTCTTTGCAATCTCGTATGTTCTCATACACTTACTTCTGGTTATTTTAACAGTTTCACTGATGATGGCGCTTTAGAAGTGCCGAAAGAGCTGTCTGCTCTTTTATAAACACATAATTCAATTTGTTTTCTTTTGTCGTTATCAGTTTATTTCTTAATAATTACCATAGGGATCACTGCTAGGAAACAATAGTTTTTATATTTTAAATACAGATGAATTCATTACTACAAAACTGTGAATTGTTTGCCAAATTCTTTGTATTATTAAAAGAATAACTGAACTTCCTATAAATCTCTAATGGCGTATCTTCAATTTATCCATGTTTGTTTGAAACATATTTGTATTCTCTAAACACATATTGTACATTTCAGCGTAAAAGCAATACTTCAATCGTAAAATCCTAACTAAGTCATTTTTCTTATACTTGCATTTACCTTCTGGGTAGAATTTACAAATCTAAAGTCGATCATATAAATTTGATAATTTGGGTTTGTTATATATGACATATGTAAAGCTAAAATCAGGATTTGTTTTCTTTAATTTTATCCGCAAATCGTCTTCTGCACTTAAATATACCGGAATTATGATAGTTAGATTTAAAATAATACATTCGACTTAATTTGCATTCGCAGTGATGATATGTTCGACTTAGATTTTAAATTTACGAGTTTCAACATGGCTTATTAAAATATACATGTCGGGCTGCAAATTGAAAGCATGCATATTTTAAAAAATAGATCATATTTTTAGTATGATTATTAAAGCAATGTGTATTATTCAGAATTTAAACTAATATCACTCGAAGCGGTTTTTAAAATAAACTGCGTTATCAAATTAAGATTATTGGGAGGAAAGGATCTTTACTCTACTACGCAACAAAATATATTAAATTAATGAAATTTTGATTCAAAAAATAATTTTAAACAATGCTCTAAATATTTATGAGATGAATATTGAAAATAAATTCTGAATCGAAATAATGTCAATTATATAAAGCGTAGAATTTTATTTATAGAATTTTGTAATGTGCAATGTCTCGTGCGTAATTCGGATGGAACGACATGTAATGGATATGTTGGTACTTTAATATAATGTTAAATTATTCATGCTCTTAAGTTTTCTCTATTCGAATGAAATTTAAACGAGAACGAAAAACCATGCGTCAAGCATAGATTATGAAACACTTTCTAACACAGCTAGAAAACTGTAACGAAACTTCACCGTTAAAAAAAGGTGAAAGAAGATATGTAAGTAAACAGTTTATAAAACATATACCACATTGAAAAATACAGTTTTCGAAATTATCTTCCATTGTAAAATAGTGGTCGAATTGTTTTGTGCAGCTCTGTATAATATCTGTAGATTTGGATATATAATACATAGTATGATAAAATTTAGTTCAGTTAGAAAATTCACATTTAGCAATTTCCGCCAATCGATGGAAATGCACTCGAAATCTGTTGTACAGCCCTGTATATTATCTAAACACATTTGTACACACCCCATATTAAGGTAAAATTTAATTGAGGTAAAAAACGCATAAGGCAACTTTAAACTCACTTCCAGAAATTACCAATCGTAAACGGCAATGTATTTTGTTCTTTGCGTAGCCCTGTATATGAATTTATTTATACAGGGATTTATTTATTAATTCCACAAATTTATATTAGTTTACTAAATATAATTCAGCAAGAAAATGCGTAACACAATTAAAAACTGCTCTTTAACAATTCACTGCTATACTCTGTAATACTTACGAATTTCCTTGTGTAGCCCTGTATAGGATGAACCAAATGTATACACGCTACGTAATATGAGAAAAATTTAGTTAACCTGAAAAACGCAAACCAAAATTGTAAACGCATTTATCACATATGGACTGTAATTATCGCTCGTATACTGTAATCGGTAAATTTTGAGTGTCCCTGTAAATGAACGATAAACACAATGCACACCATACTTTTAAGTGAGCAATTTATAGTAATCCATATAAATTCCATTATGTTTCAAATAGTGAAACATCATTGAATTGCACTGCAAACGATTTTTCTTTTTCAACAATGTGCAACAGAATTATTTTGTTTGACCCTGTAAATGAACGATAAACGCAATGCACACCATACTTTTAAGCGAGCAATTTATAATGCACCTCAGTAATGCATATAATTTTCAGTATAATTGAAATAGTGAAACATCATTAAATTACACTGCAAACGATTTTTCCCCGCAGAACAACGTGCAACAGAATTCTTTTGTTCGACCCTGTAAATGAATAATAAATGCTTTGCACCTCATATTCTATAAAAAGCATGTTTTAATGCGTTTCATAATTATATATCGATTGCACCATGTTTCAAATGGCGTAGCATCATCAAAATGCACTTGAAATGATTATTTCCCATTGACTGTAATGTAATGGAATACATTTGACTGTACCTGTAAAACTATAAGTGCTACATACTTCAGTTGAAATAGGGAACATGCTCTAGTAAATGACAATAACATACAAAAATGTCAGGGCAATCCTTGTCTATTTATGCTACTTAGAGAACGGACTAACGGACAGACGGACAGATATACCGAAGTCATAAACACTTTTCAATTATGTTGGAAAATGTTAAAAAGAAACAATAAGAACCATGTTTAATGTTTTCTTATTTTTTAAAAAGTACTTCCAAGAAAAAAATAGAAAAAAATATGTAGCTATTTTCTCTACATCATTTATATTTTTTTCAAATCATAAATTTAAATTTGGATATGATATGAAGCGAAACATCATGATGTATTCTCAGAAGAATATGACAGAGATTATAACAGAGATTATATATGACAGAGATAAATAAAATGGACTCTCTATAACTTCCATTCTTATTTTATCTGTATTTTGTCTGTACATGCTAAGATACTGTACTGTCTTCGTTAATTTTGGGATTGAAGAATGCAATATGCCTTTAATTATTATATTGAAGACGAAACCACATACACAGACACAAATACAAATTATGACGACACATCACAACTTTATAGGCTATCCGAACGAGCGAAACCAAGCCGAAACTAGCGAAGGAATTTCATAAGGCTGATCGCCACATCTATATAATTTTTACCTCATCTTTTTCTTCCCTCGACCAACAGCAACGCCCCCTAGATAAGAAAGCCGTGAGACGCGTCACGAAAACGGCATACCAAGCAGGCAAAACAAAGAAAAAATTCAAACAACTTCCATGTTTCGATTTCATTGGCTCACAGAATTAATAATTATTTTTTACGACTAATAGTTATTAATTCCACGAGCCATCGATTTCGAAACATATACGTTGTTCGAATTTCTTTTTTTTTTTTTTTGCCTGCTTGGTATGACGTTTTCGTGACACGTGCCAAGGCTTTCTTATCTAGTGGCGTTGCCAACACACGTCAAGACTGCCCTCGAACTCTCTTGCTCTTCTCCTAGCCGCAGGCCGCCAGATGGCGCAATTGTTACATACCCCATTAGATGGCGCAGTTGTTACATACTCTACTAGATGGTGCAGTTGTTACAATACGATACATTTTTTTCCAAAAAAAAATGTTTAACTGGTATATTAACGTAACAGTTACACGTAGTTTCTTTATCATGTTAATTTTATAGAAGTAAAAAAATCCATACAAACCAAAAAACTAAATGCTTAAAAAATTTGTTTATTTTTTAAAAAATTTGTATACCACATAAAGAAATGGAACAACTACTTAACAACTGTGTGTATTGACTAAAAAATGATTTAACAATGTTTTACAACTAATCAAACAAATTATAACTACTCTTTCCAATCTATGCTTAAATATATACCATTATTTAAATACGTTTAGAGCCATAAATGCTATTGAAACTGACGGAGAAACCTTTTATATGCAGTTAATTAATCTCCACGTGCAGCGAACGATTGAAAAACATGTCAAAAACCAGACCCCAATTACCAATAAGTACTTCAAGTGCCGCAGCTGAAAAACATAGTGAACAAAACCAGAGACTATCGAAACTAACTAATTGGAGAAATACTGCAGATGTCCCTCCTTCAAAGTACAGCTGTTTGTCCCGCGCGTGTGCACAGAACTCAAATAACAATCTCCCTTCAGTTTCCAAAATGTTTCTGAGCAGTTAAGACGCTCTTGTATATATATGATGTAAATATATTTAATATAATGTAAAATTGGAGCACTTATACGCAGCCTCCAAAATGCGATTTTAAACATGTACATCTAGCCAAGAATTATATTATATTCAAAGGAAAATGAATCTTCTGTTTATTTTACACAACTGTCATTTTCTACTAATACTATTTATTATTCTTCCAATATAAGTGAATCAATGGATCAGATAAATATCGCTACAACACTTTGGATTACTACTGTGGGTATATTCAGCGCATAAGGAAAATCTCAGGTAAGCTGAACAAACTTCTTTAACATATCAAAAGATGAAAATGTATATTAAATTTGAAGACTGATTTAACTATTTATAAAAATAAGAAAATTTATTACGCTACCGACGGTTCCCCAACAGAAACTACTAAACAATGTATGTGTACCAAAAATTCTCTGCTTTGTTTAAATATATCACAAAACATATTACAACTGAAAAAAATCGATAAAAAACTATCATATAAGTGAGAACCGAATTTTAAAATTAATCTTCTTTCGTTACATAGTACGATAAAATCTCTCTCTAACCGCCAAAACCTCTCTCTGCCAAATTCTCTCTAACCTCTTCATCTTCAACAGTCAAAGGCAGTCATAATTTACGAAGAATTAGTCATACTGCCTTAGGGTTGGGCTCATTCGATTCAGCGTCCAACAATAAATGGTTTTTGATACGCCAGACGGCATTATTTTTGCCATTTTTCTTTCTTTTTTTTTTTGTTTTGAGAATTTTGGATTGCCCTGTTTTTTGTTTGAGATCCTTTATGAGGTGTCATCAAACTGATAAACACAGCAAATCAACTGTTTTGTTAGACGTATTTGTGGTCAAAATTTGAAGTCTACAGCACCCTCCTTCCTTATTGATTGCTAAGGTGATTCTCAAATGATCTGCTGAACAACGCAAAACTTTCTGACACAATTTCTGACTCATTTTTAAATATAAAATTCAATGATCTGATTGAAATAAAATATATTCTGGTTAAATTAAGTTTACTCAAAGTATGGGGATTTTTTCTGTATTTTCTGTATTTTTTTTTATGTATATATTTCTACTTTTAGGAAAGATAAAGAGTATGGCTTGGTCAGGGGTAGGGAATTTTCAGAAATTCTGACAGTAATGAAGATACAATGTGAGGGGCAGTTGAAAATTGTTGTGGCAATATACACAACTGCATGCTGTTACTGAAAGAAAATTTCATTATTTTCTCTTTATAAAATTGTGAAGTATATACAATAGAAAAAAAAAATTAAACATAGGGTAGAATTCAGAATCATTTTTACGTCACAGTAATTTACGATGTTGCAAAACATAGCTAACTAGTAAAAAAGTAGTGTTTAGCATATCTTGTATACCTGCATTTTTTTCAGATTGTCTAAAGATTCTCTCACCTTGTTAGAAAATCCATTTGTAGTTGGCAAATAAAATGATGTATTTAACCACCCCTGGTCTAGGTAACAGCAAATGTTAGTTTAGGGAGCAAGACAGTAATGTTATAAATGTGTCTTATGTTTATGTTTCTATTAATATCTGAATGTTTATTTTCGAAACTAATAAAAAAATATTTTATTTCAAATGCTTGAGTACGTATATTGCCTAATTTAAGGCTGTTCTCAAAGGATCTGCTGAACAGCTCAAAACTTTTGAACTCATTTTTAAACGCAAAGGCATAAAATTTGCAGACCTGACTATTGAAGCGATTTGGAATCGAAATGAGTTTTCCATTTTTGGATAAATAAAATACTTATTGAGTTATAAGCTATTCGTGTCACGTGACAACCCGTTTTTCTCCTTTATGACAATAAAGCATCGGACATTTGGTTAAAAACGCCGACTTTGACAGTGTTTCCTGAAAGATCTTCTGCCTTTACCAAAAAATGGATAAAGTGTTTCAATTACGAAGTTTCTCCTGCCCATTTCATGCGTTCATGAATTTCACGAATTAAAAAACGCATCTGAAAGTAGGCCTTTAGATTTGAGAACTGCCTTAAGAACTTTGAACTTTTCTTGCGATTTTTACCATAATACCTTTCATTTGATATCCATCTCAGAATCAAAGGAAACCTTTCATGGGAATGTAAAAAATTAGCTTGTAAGACACTCAGTTTCTTAAATCCAGAATGTTAAATATTTCAAGACAAGACTGTGACTCCTGGAGATTCCAAACTAGTCTAAATGCACATCAATCAATCATTCATACCGATTTGTTAACTCATTTGTTAAATGACTAATGAGAAATCTTATAAGGCAATTGGTTTCAAAATTTTCTGAAATGTTTCTGAAATGAAAGGGCTCATTTGCTAACAAAACATCTTTCACGTTATTTTCAGAAACCAATTAGTTTCTGAGGCTTCTGTTTAATTAATTTATTTTACAGGCTTCTGATGGAAATTGAAGGTTTTTAATTGTTTGTGAATATTTTTTTCAACTCTGTGAAGTAGTCATTCATCCATCTATTCCTAGTTCATACATAAATACATAGCCATCTTGGAGGTCTTCAATCGATTAACATATATAAAATAGAAATATTTTAATATATTCTTACATAATATATATTAGTTATTTCCAAATAATACTTTTATTGATATTTATTATATTTATAATTTTTTTCTCATTAATTAAAAAAAATCATGTGCAATATTTAAAAATAGTTTAACACTATAACTATCGAGGCTTGTCATTTGTGACCCAAGACGTAATTTTTCGATAGTATCACTGTTGTTTTTCAGAATAAAAATTTGAAATTGCTTGACTTTTCCTAACTATGCATTATTGAAATCAAACGAATACTTTTTTATCTGCATGTCTGTACCCCTAGAATTACTGTGTGTAAAATGTAAGTAAAAATTCATGAACCTATATATACAGGGTTATCGAAAAAGGTTGGGACAGATTTGAAAGAATCATAACTCTAAAAGTAATTGAGTAAACGCATTTATATTCTTTCTAAAGTACTCACCAATTATCCAAGGTTTGTTAGATGTAGCTGTTTTAATGCCGTTTGTGTGAAATCGATGATCTCGAAATGAAAATCGCACCACACATTCGCAATTTTTACTTTATGCTTAGGCTATTCGTGTACATAGTGGACTCTGTTCTACTAACTCGACAATATTGAAGAACGTTCTAATTGGCATTTTCCCCATACCTCCAACAGCTTTAGACTTAGGGGAGATGGTGGATGAATAGGACATTTTAACAAAAATATTTATTTTAAATATATTTTTAAGTTATTATCAATATTATATATCATATTTCATACATTAAGTGTTTGACTACATTTTATGCACAATATCTATTCAAGATTATTATTATATAGAAATATATTATGGATTGAAAAAAAAGTTCCTATCTGTCCCAATCATCCCCACAGCAGTGATGAATGGGACACAATATATTTCCCTCCCTGTAATTAATGTTAAAGACTAAGGCTGACAAAAATGCCTCCTTGGTAAACGCGCAGAGATTATAAATTGTAATATGATCTCCAGGATTATTTTTCAGCCAATCATCTTGGACTCATCTCAGCTTTGTTTTAAAAGGCCCATAAATGGAAGCATTCAATGGCTGAAGACGATGGATACAATGAGGATGGAATTTTAAAAGAATAATTACCATAAATTATTAATTTATCAACCTGTATAATATTATTTAGTTAATAAATATGTTTTTCAGCATCATCTAGCAATGAATGAGACAGTCCCATTCATCCCCATTTGAAATGTCCCAATCATCCTCATGATGCATATATTCAATTGTCAGCCATTTTTTCTCAAAAATTATTTTGTCACAATGGTTAATATTCATTCATTTTAATTACCAATATTGAGCCTTGAAATAAAAAACTACAACATATCTTAATTGTTTATATTGCATAAGATATTTAAGTAACTTCAGATGTAAAAAAAATTACTTTTGAACAGAGTTTTCAGGAAATGCAAATTTGAGGGAAAATAAAAACAGCCATGTGGTCTTGCTTTTGGTTCTGAAGCACACTATGGTAGTGAAATCTATGAGGATAGGAAGCAACTAAAAAGAAAAGTTTATTGCCTGAAATATTGAGAACGTCCCATGCATCCCTTGTCCCATTCATCCCCCATCTCCCCTATACGCTTTCCACTTCGGAATCATCGAAGAAAATTGTGAATGTGTGGTGGGATTTCCATTTTCAGATCATCGATTCTGCGCATACGACTTTAAAACAGCTACATCTAACAAATCTTGGATAATAGCAAGGTACTTTGGAAAGAAAAGAATTGCGTTTACTCAATTACTTTTATAGTTATGATTCTTTCAAATCTATCAAACCTTTTTCGATGACACTGTATTTGATTTTTATTCAGTTTTATTATCTTGTTAATCTGCAGGAATATTATTACGAAATTCAATTTGGTAATTTAATGTATGTTATTAAAAATATTTTCTTATTTTACACTTCATATGAGCTGTCAAAATCTCAAAATATCTTTAATGAAATTAGAAATTAAAAATTTTTCTTTTCTGGTATCTGATCATCATATTTCCTATTATGTAATATTTTAGAAGCTAAATTTTATTAATCATTAATTAAAAATCATTGTCTTAAACATCAATCCTTATTGTGTGCCTGCATTTCCCATACAAAACAAGAATAACATCACTAAAGTCCATGGGTCGGCTATGACTCGCCCCGTTAGTTCTAGGTATACAACTAGTTATAGTGTTAATAAAAGCATTTTTTTTTTAAAGTTTCATTTAAGTCACTACAATGGCACGTTTAAAATTATATTCAATATCAACAGCCCCGTTCTTTATTATAAAAAATTACGTTTATACCGCATTACTTCTATATATTAAAGTACTTTCCTTCTTTTAAAAAAATACTGTTACATTTTTGTCGAAGTGGATTTTTCCAGTAGACTCATTACTCAGTTCTATATCTGATCCGTGGTGTATTATTTTAAAGGTTAGTTATTGCTGGATTTTACAAAAATAAATTTTGAATAACAAATTAAGACTATTTTCTTCATGATAAATATCGTGGCGTGCAATATTGAAATCTGGCGTGTTTATGGACTATTTTATATTAATAACACTTTCTCATTTGTGAGCTCATTGTATAATTTTCAATTTCACAAAAAATTACATTATTTTTAATTAAAGAGCAATTTTACGGTATTTTTAGAAATTCGTAAATGCCGTAAATCTGAAATTATACGGTATTTGTAAATTTGTCTATGCGATCTAATTATTATTAAATAATAAGTCATTGAAGATGGGGAATCATTAAATAATCTAGGTTTAAAAGTAGTCATTATATGTTCAACATTAAATAGAAAATAAAATGACGTGTGTTTTTTTATTGGCATTTCATGAATTCTGTTTTATTCTAAAATGCCCAATTTGCCATTTCCATTTAATATATATTTGCCTCATGTGTCACTTCCTTTCATTTCGCTCGTAAAAAATATTTATTTTTTTAACCAAATCAATAGTTTAACCACTTTAACTATATATTGTCATTTTTTTTCTCCTAATAATTCCATGGTCCCATATTCTTGTCAAAAGACAACATTTTTATTTTATCTAGAAATTAACTTCCTTCTTATATGTAGTGAAAAAAGGCCATTGATATTTATTTTTCAGTATTGCAGAACTTAATCATAACTCTATAAAATAATCAGGGTAGAACTTGTTTTTTTGTTTTGATGGAATCATCTAACAAAATTCAAGATGCTTCGGCTTTTATTAATCCGAATTGAAAACATCCTGTTTTTCGAAATGCTTAGAATCTAATATAATAACAATGACTGCATTGATTTTAACAAGAAAAATAGTTTCAAGATCAAAGAAGGACATTATATGTCGACATTCAATAAGGCATTATATATGAGTGAGAGATTAAAAGTAACTAGAAATACATTTCTACTGAAATACACATATGACACGGAAGTTAGAAACATAGCTTAGGAAGGAGGTAGCTTATGGAATTATTAGAAAATAAATAGTGCTAGTTGAGTTAAGCATGAAGAGTTTGTTTACATGATGAAAAAGCTAAGAAAGACAGATTCGTTTTGCAGGATTTTATTGCAAGTAAAAATTATGAAAAGACTTTAAGATATCACAAACTGTAATTTCATGATCAATTTGCAATTCCGCCCGACGTTGTTTGGGTCCAAAGAAATGTATCGTCTATCCGTAGGTATTTTTTCTTTTGTTATATCTACAATTTTAAACTAAACGTTTTTTTCCAAAAATATGAAATTAAACTTCAGATATTTCATTTATTATTATTTTTTTAAATATAGTTAAAATTCATTTTTCAAATTGTTGAAGGGAAAAAAATACGCCTTTCCGTGTTTTATTTAATTATTTATTTCCATCCGGGTTATGGGGATGGCAATGTAAAATTGCAAATAAAAACGGAAAATATGAAGAAAAAATCTTATAAAATATTTTAAAATAGCAAATATAACAAAAGGTAACATAATAGGCATCAATAATAAAAAGGTATCAAGGTAATTTTAATTAAAGGTATGATCAGTATTACAAAAATGCCGGCAGGAATTTTTTTTTTAAATAATTTTATCCGATTTTTGGTGATAACGATTTTAAAATGTACAAAAATGGCAAATATAAAAATTAAATAATCTTTTCTATGATGAAATATATCCCCAGTACCATGAAAATGCCGTCTAAACACACACACACACACACACACACACACACACATATATATATATATATATATGGAGCTATGTGCTTGATATGTGTTGGAGCTATGTGCTTGATAAATCAAGTTTCACCCGGGCATGCGTGGAAGCTATCATAACTATGCCGAACTGAGGGAATTTGAAGCTAGTTCATTAGCGTTAGATGAGGGGTTTTAGTTAGTATATCGACTAATTATAAAATATATCCCAGTCTCAGGTGGATTGGGACCTGTTTTCTTCCATCCTTATCCAAATGTGGAGACCTCAACATGTGATGGATTTCCCTAGCCATCGCCATCAGAAAATGACGATGACAATATCGTCCGGTTATGGAAACCGCACAGACAATTTAATTATGGTATAAAATTGAAAACGCATCACTACGAGAGGCATTTCATCACCCCTCTTTTCATCCTTGTCACACTGGGTGAATTTCATTCTGTACGATTGCTGAGTCTGGGCTGATATCATGTGACAATCTTTCATCACACATATCTAAATTGTCTCTACTTAGCACTGGAAACAAGTACTGAGACACTTTAGGCTGATATTGTCCTGATTCAATTTATATGAAATATAATAAACGTATTTGCCCCACTCATACTCAAACTACTACACACCTAGACAGTTCTAGCTATTAATAAACATCATGTAATATATGTTTATAATCTAAAGTGAACTGTCTTGATCATTTTCAATAAAAATATTTTTTTTTAAATATGAAATAAGAAAAATGATTACATTTTTTTAATGGCCATAATTATAAGGACACTTATATAAGTTCGAATAGATACAATTTTTATAAGAAATATAAACACATTTTGGGAGAGACTCAGTCATGTGATTCGAAATGCTTGTAACAAGTTTTGGTAATTTATCAAGTGGATATATACTGCCCAGGATGTTGCATGGAGCCGATAAAATGAAAGAGGATCAATAATTCCGGGTTATTTCTGAGCTCAAGGATATACTAATGTGTATATATATATATATATATATATATATATATATATATATATATATATATATATATATATTACTAGATAATTAACTGAAAAGTCTACACATGTATTTTAGAAAGCAAATTTTGGCAAATAAGTTTTTAGGGGTGAAAAATTCAATATCTAACACGATAATGTATCGTACCATTCCTCAAATGCTACGGAATAACGATTTAATGATAATAATACGAGGGAAAATCATAAAGTAAGTCACAAAAGATAATTAAATAATAACGTACAATGATATTCACTTCAAAACTATTTTTAATTTCTCAACATATTCTCCATCAATATTTATGCATTTATTTCACCATTTTATCAGTGCCCCAACACCAGTGTCATACAATTCTTTGGGTTGCTGTCTCAGCCACATCAGGACTTCAAGTTGAACCTTTTCATGATCTGTGAACATCATCTTGCAACTTCTTCAACATCCACCATACAGCTTGGACTCATCTGTTTTGTCCACTAAAAAACCATCTTAGAAGTAAGATGATGTTCACAGATGATGATAAGGTTCAACTTGAAGTCCTAATGTGGCTTAGGCAGCAACCCAAGGAATTGTATGCAGCTGGTGTTGGGGCACTGATAAAGCGGTGATATAAGTGCATAAATATTGGTGGAGAATATGTTGAGAAATAAAAATAATTTTGAAGTGAATATCATTGTAAGCTATTATTTAATTATCTTTTGTGACTTACTTAATGACTTTTTCCCGTAACATATTATTATTTTGATTAGACACCTTGAGTGTATTATATGAACATTATAAAAAATAAATGGTTTGCAATGGTGTTCTCTTCTATATAAATGATGGTTTGTAATGGTGTACTCTTCTATATAAATGATGGTTTGTAATGGTGTACTCTTCTATATGAATGACAAATAATATCAAAGCATTACAGATTTTGAGGAACATATACAACCGCTGGGTACCCACATGATAAATATTATAGATTGTTCGAAGCATGTCGAATCGCATGGCTGAGTATCTGTAAAATGAAGGTAGTTATATATCTTAGTAAAGTTGCATCTTAACAAACTTATAGGCAGTGTCCGTATAATTATGACCATTAAAAATTTTATTTCTTAATTCCTATATTTATTTTAAAATTATATATTTTTTAATATAAAAGAGCAAGACATTTTATTATACATATTATGATGTTTATAATTACTTACAGCTGTATAAAATTCATTATTCTTAACTTTTTTTTATGTCCTTATAATTTTGCCCAATGGTATTTTCAACAGAAGCATTTCCTCATATGAAAACTAAATATCACTCTGAAGTGATGTACTACAAGAGTGTATATAAAAGACGGTTTCTTTAGTCACCGTTAAAAATGAATTAAATTTGTAACTCGATACCAGAATAGTGATAGAGTTGGAATGTTTAAAAACTGAAATGACATTAAATAATTTTAAAGATTACAGCTCATTTTTTTGTAATGTGACATATAACTGAAAGAGCTATTGACGATATATTATTTCGGAAAATATTTAAAATCGAATATTTAGTGATTATTTTTGTATTTTGTCCCTATATGTAAGTTATTCAGAATGATTTACTGAATATTATTTCCCTAAAAGTATGTAATATTTTATGATTTTTAATTTCTTATACATTATCATCATCAAATATCATACCCACTTTTGAGACAAAGTTTAGAATGAAACTTTATTTCAATAACTAAATTTGCTGATGACGTAATTTATATCAGTTTGTCCTATGCGGGAGGTATAGTTTTAACGAACGTTAGTTAAATTAATTCCTAAAATATTCAACATATTCATTTAAATGGCTTTGATATTTAAAAATAATAAGCTAAAATATGAATGAAAATTAACTTAATGTCTAATTGTTAAATATTCAGTTTGATTTTCGTAAATAAGAAGAACAATGCTTTAGTTAATGTACATCTTCTAAATAAGTAATAATATTTGTCTAGAATAAATTTATCATATCAAATTTAACTCTATGATTCGCAAAAAAATTAGAAATAATCTTATATTAGTAGAAGATAAATATGAAGTTGTTAAAATTATTGATTGAGATTTTACATAGATTAAAGTGTTTGTTGTGAAGTTATTAAAGTGATTATTGACCAGGATAAGTGTGTTGACATTAAAGTGAAATTTGTTTTAAGTAACTTCCATAAATTGTTTTACATTAATAAGCTTAATCAAATAATTAAAAAATATTTCGGTGAAATTTGAAAGGCTTAGCGAAAATCTTTGAAGAGACATTATATTATTTGTTTTAATGAAATAACATTCTTAAGCTTATATTTCATAAATAAATTTAATCTAGGCACATACTGTGTTTTTCAAATTCATTGCTGTTAATTCAGTACTGTAATTTTTATTTTAATACTATCTGTACACAGTTCAATTTTTATGAAAGCAAATAGTACAATCCTATTTTAGAAAATAAAAATAAACATGAAATGTATGTTAAATTAATAATACTTATCTAATGAAATATTTAAAGCACTATCAGAATTTTAATCCAAAAATATTTAATTTTTTTTTTGCTTTGGACAATTTCAGAATAACTAAACATTTAATTTTAATAATTAAAGCGGGTAAACGTGACTTCACAACAAATCTTAGGCACAAATTCCTTTGAGCATCTTAACGAAATTTGTTAAATGACATAAAAATCCTCGTTGAATAATTTCGTTGATTTAAATTTAAGAAAATAAAATACAATTTTCTTTAGTAAATGTTTTTTTAAAAAAGAGAGGATGCGTAAGTTTTATAAAATACAGAATATATAATGTAACGGAATTTCTGAGTATTTCGAAAATACATCTTTGGTTTTATGATTCTTTGCAAAATAAGAATTGTTGAATTAAACATTTTTCCTTTAAATAATACTCAAGTTAATTATATAAGAGTGTCTAAAACTAAAGGTAGTGTTACGTAAAGAAGGATGTTTTATCTTGATTTAATCTTTACAAAATGTTGATTGCCTTAAAGGACATCTGGAGATAAAATGGATATATATATAGAGGAAAAGGTCCAAATTCCAGCTACCACTTTTATTTTCAATTTAGATCCTATATGTGAAGAATCATTAATTTCACATATACCACTTCTAATATAACCCCCCTCTAAAATAACCTTTTTTTCCAAATTGCCACCCTAAATGTATTTTATTTTATACACTGTAAATGTATCTAGTCCCCGCCTTTTTCCTTTTATTAAAAACTCCTTTTCAATTCATTTGTATTTTCTTCCCTTTACTTTCCTTTTATTAAAAAAGATTTTTTTTTTTTTAGTTCGTCTAGCAACAGTTCATTTATCTCTATCCCACGGTCAGTCAAATTTACCAGATGCTTTCTGCATGCTCTTTTACATTTATGTTCCTCTATCTTATTAAATTTTATTATCATTGTAACATGCATTTCTATTTTAAATTTTTAGTAACACCCCTTAATACAGGGATGACCACCTCAGGAAACCCGTCCTAAGCCTTAGAGTTTGTGTGCAATCCTGAGGGGCTGAGCACTCCTTAATACAACCCTATGTGAACCACACTCCATGCGGTTTGCGGTACTACTATATTCATTCCTATCTTTTGGCATCAAAAAATTCATATTTGACCGCCATCAATCTCCCATTGACTTAACGTCTAACTGAAAATAACAATTGTGCTTCTATCACAATTCACTCGCCAAAAGTACGTTAATCTGGCTACTTGGCTTTCTGTAACTCTGCCATCCCTGCTCTGTATCCACCGAAGAAAATGTTTAATTAATCTTCATTCTCTCGCTGTATGTCTGTGATCAAAAGATGTTCGTTCAGCTCTCTCCGGCATTTCATGCCTATTGATGCTTGTACTAGAACCCTAGGTCAACTGCACTTCGTAATAATGAAGATTTTTCTCAAGGAATCCTGTGTTCGTATCCAGTCACTCTGTGTAATCTCTTTACTTGGATATTAATAAATAACTTTTGTGGAAGCTTAGTCAACCTGAAACTGCATTCCAACGAACCACTTCTTACTATAATTTTAAAAATTAGTGGACGAAAATGTCATGGTAGGGTACATTTCACATCTTCTTAAAAAATCAGTTTGAAAAGTGTTTTCTTTTTTTCTTTTAAAAGAAAAATTTCAAATGTCTGCATTTTTAATTTTGAAAATGGTGTCTAAATACCTGCTACCTCTGTTTTTTCCAAAAGAATAAAAAAATATTGCTAATTTCGCTAATTAAGAGAGAAGAACATTGTTTTAATATATTTTATTGAATTATAACATTTAATATGTACAGAAAGAAAATGGAAGTTTTAATAATTCAAATTTATAAAAATCGTAACGGCCATCTCCGACAGTCGTCTTTCCATTCTGTTCTTAGTTTTCAGTTTTAACGTGTTAAACAGAAAAAAGCTTGCTGCTGGAATGTAGATTACTTTATCTATAAAAATCACATACGTAGTAATCACTCTTTGTGTCGGTGCAGTCTCTATGAGCCCACATATCGTATTCTAAACCTCGAATCCAGAGTTTTCTCTTATTGTTCGCACAGAAAATACCCTCGCAGAAATTGCGTAATCTTCTTCGTTGGATAGCTTCTTTTTTTACCTTTGTCAAATCCAATTTCTGTCCCTTTCGCAAGTATTTTCTAGTTTTTCTTCTTTCTCTTCACAATTGTTGCGGACAATTTTAGCCAATATTGTAACCATAGCCGTACATTGTATCAGTCAAATGACGCAACGACGCAATACAGCGTCCGTGATTACATAAATTAATTTATTTTCCCTATTTTTACTCGGAGAAAACATAGGGAGGTCCAAATACGAGATAGTCAGTATTTAGACCACTCTGGGTGGCCGGTACTTGGACCACTGCTGTGCTTAAGTGAAAACAGGTATCACTCATTTATATAGTAAAATACCAATAACGTGCTTGCGGCATTCGGAAGATAAATATGTCTATAAAACATTTTTTCGTCAATTCAGGTCAATATACGGTAAGTATTCTTTAAAAAAATGAGAAAACACACCTGAAAAACTTTTGATATCTGAGATTTCGTTCCGTCGACACTTTTGCTCTTACTAGACATACTTCAGCGACGTACTGCTCGTGGCTTCCTTCTTCAATTAAAGGTACAAATTCTGCTTGTCACCAATAGGCAGTGCTGCGCTGAGCTCTCAGAACACCTACTATCCGGTATTTGGACACAAGCCGGTATTTGCACGTTCTAATCTATATAATCGTTTTACATATAAACAATTTCGTATTCAATTTTAAAATTCATAATAGAAAAATTTCTAACACTTAATTTAGTTATTGAGTCTATCATATAACCATGTAACAGCATAATTTATTATGAATAATGTCAGGATTTGCGTGCGATTATCAAAAGAAATTATTCAATTATTCTGTGTAAAGGCATGGATTATAAATATTATACCCAGGTCTTGACAAATACGGTCGCCAGGTCGCCACTGGCTACCAAGTTATTTAACCTGGCTTCGTCTTTTTTCGTATAAAAATTGACGTAAGAAATGAATACAAACGGTAATATTTCTCTCTTCGAGGATTAAAAAATAATATTAGAAACTAAATTCGAATAAAAATTATTTGTAATTAAAATTTTTGGCAAAAATAAGTTTATCAACTGTAATTTTAAAATAATGAAATTACGATAATTTCACTGACTTCAACAGGAAAATAGGCAAAAAAATTATTTTTCTGCATCACTATTTTATAAACAGATATAGATTTTGTATCACTCAACTAGCGGGACATTTGAAGTATTTGTCAATCAGCATTTACAGTATTTTTTTCAGATATATATAATTTTGATAAGTTTCATCAGAAAACTTAGATATAATCCGTTTAACTTATGTGCTGTTCTAAACTATGTAGCTAATAATTCTAAGTTATGCTTGTTACAATATTTTTACAATTTATTTATAAAAAACGTTTTGTTTTTGAAAATCGATGAAGGGGGTGTGGCGTGTGTTGTATTTCGTATTGGCGAATAGAATTTTTTGCTGACTACTAGATTTTATCAAATTTGTAAAGCTTTGATTAAACCTCAATCATAAGTCAAGTTATGATGAATTGTTTAAAAAAAAATTATAAAAAACCTTTTATATGTAACGACAACAAATCGCGAAATGGAAAATTTCTCTGTAATTTGACAGGCGGATATCTGGTGTTTTCCTTGCTTCTGGACTTGTCCGACCAGTTTGTGAAATGGCATAAAATGATTGGTGAAAATCGAAAGAAGAAAGTCATGAGCAGATTTTAAGGGCGTGTATACTTTCATGCCGTATGTTATAAATTATATCTATGACATTATAAATATATACCGTGTCTTTTACATGATTTGTCCTAGTCTATCTGCTGAACCAATTTTAACATTATTTTGGAAATTGAAAGTTGTCACACGTAGTTGAACCAGCACTAGTTATTAGTTTAAATAATTCCATTTTGATAATTTTTTTTTATTTAAAAACTTTTAACGAAATTTCTTTAAACTGGTGACAATTGACCTCTGAAAATGACGTCATATTTAAAAGGAACTGACAATGTACCTTTGCATTCAGTAAACAGCAGCAATTTACAAACATTGTGTCTAAATGACGTAATTTAGATTAGCTTTTAAGTCTTCCTATTCCGGCATTATGCACAAAGTCCATTTAAATATCCCCCTTATACTACAATGGATTCAAAACGCAGAAAGGATGCATTTTTAACTTGTGAAAATGAGGTCATTTTTCAAAGAAAACGCACTTTTTCAACATTTTTACTGTTACATTTCAACATATTACTGTTGTTGAAATGTATCACAGTAATACATTGCCAACATATTACTGTTACATTTCAGTACAGTTTTGTAAAAATTATTTTCAACAAATTTTCGTTCTCTGGTAGATGGTTTAATGTGGTAGGGCATTGTCTGTGAACCTACAGCACGAGTTCTATATGTGGAACGTGGCAGATTATTTTCGTCAAGGAACATATTAATATTCTAAATCAAAATATAGTGAAATTGCGCAAAATATATGAATTTAGACTAGCTGAGATTTTCTGAATTCAGTTGATTTTATTAGTTGTTGATGTCATACAGATTGAATGAATTTAAATGCTACATAATGAATCACGTTATTCCTCAATATTAGCTCAAAACGCTTTGACAATAAGAGAGGACGAAGAGACTCACAGGAAAGGAAATAGTATAATTCGGCATAACAATATCAGGATTTTTGCTTTTAATAATAAACAAAAAGAGCAATGATAAAATGATGAAATTCAATTCCAGACATGAAGAACTGTTTACATAGAAGCTGACGTTTGCCATTTTTAATATTTTTCGGATAGTTATAATTTTGGAAATCAATAACATAAAAAACTCCATTAGAAACGTCTTATCTGATTACTTTAATTTAAATAGCATTCTCTTAAAAATAGCTAAGTACGAAGCTAATATAATTTATTTAGTGCTTGAGATGTAACAACTGAAATAGAATTTTAAAAATTACATTCTAAGGTAATTCCTTCAAATGTTATCCAGATTGCAAACGCAATTTCAAGCAATTTTGGTTAATTATTATTATATTCACTAACGTTTTTTGTGGATGGCACGGTATGGTCATGTCACTACTTTTTGGAAATGTTTGGCACGCAGATGTGAAAAGGCTCGTCTTCACTTTATAGGGCATTATATCTATACTGGAGAAATGAAAAGTAAGTGAAAAATTAAGGCAAATTGACGCGATTAATGTATTTACTTTTCAGCTTTTTTTTCAGAAAAATGCTTATTTATGACATCATTTTCAATTGATAAAAGGACTTCAGCGTTAAGTGTTTACTGTTGTTTATCTCAAAATCAGGATTGCCAGAAAAATGCTAAAATTGTTTTTTGAATATCATTATTTTCGTGTAGAATTATTTGCGTGATTTAATCGCATAATTTCTGTATTTAAATATAGCGTCTATTTCTAAACGAAAATAGTGATATTAAAAATAAAATTTTAGTATTCTTCTGGCAATCATGCTCGGAATGGACCAAAATGTCACTATACAAGTATTTAAAGAGAAACGGGTATTTCTATTGATAAAACTGAAATATTTCATAAAGAATTCGTCTAAATGACGTAAATTTCTGAATGTGTCATTCTGCTGGTTGTGTGATTAGGACATGAAAGAAGAAGTCAAGTTGTCCATGTTGAAAAAAATCAGTTTGAATGCAAAGTTCTTGCTTGCAAACACAACACCTTTAAACGAACTATAGTAGCAAAGTAAAAAAGATCTCATGTAAGTGAGGCCTCCCATTATGCTGATTGCTGAATTAACTATTTATAGGCACATAGTTTACACAGCCACGTTATAGTGATGGGTTTGTGCGCTTTAAAAATTTTGAGAACTTTTAAAAATATTAGAAAATGTTCTAAAATTTGATTTTATATGTGGCGTGGTGCTTCAAGGTTGGTGATTAAAGAAATCTGTTGTATTTACTATTAGAAAAATCTCAATTTAACTTTATTTCTTATCCGATATTTTTGTTTTAAAGTATGCTAAGTTTTTGTAGCAAATGATTATTTTTAGGAAGAAAAAAATAACTAATGTTCTTTTTGTGTATATTTCTTAACAAACAACAAACAAATATAGGATAGTCATATAAAATATTCATATAGTATAATATACAAATAGAAAGAATACAGTATTCGAAATAAAATTTCTATATCAGAAAAAAAGAACAAATCATGGAGAAAAGAACTCCAGACAAACACAAAATTACCGTCACAGCCTAAAATCTTGCGTCATACCGCAGGCATGTTAATGCCCCGTACTGGTCAGCCTTGCTTCACCACTTCTATTGCGGGCAGAAATTTCCATTCATTGCAGGAAATGACCTGCCAAATAACTTATACATCGTTATTTTCATATACAATGGACTTTGGCCAGAACTATCGGCCAAAATGCGAAATAGCCGGGCAATTCGGGAATAAGCCGAACTTCGAGGTATGGCCGTAACAGATACATATGCATAAATAACTAGATATTTTTTTTCTATATGCATAAATAAAATATACTTACTTATATATGCATATCAATGTGTGCATACATGCCTATTATGCTGCTAACAGTACAAGTGCAGGAATAGGGTTTTTTCATGAACATAATCTACCACCAACTTCACTGTCCAGTGTCGCGGGGGAAATCCCTGTTTTCGGCATTGAGGAATACATATGTACGTTTCTTATATTTTTAAAATTCTATTCAAAAGCTCACTGCCTCGGTGTGTTGGTTCTCCCCAAGCATGGCAGATATTTGATATTTTCCATTTCGCCCCATGTCACGTCCTCCAGCTGAAAAATGTAAGTATTCTTTTTGTTTCTTTCTTTATATTCCTTAATAAGGGAATCAGATAGGGACATTATGATCTACGGATTTGGTTTCCTCGTCCAAACAGTCCCTCTTAGGCTATCAAATCAAATCAAATACATGAATGCATCCATAAAAAAACATATCCAATTTATTTTATATAAAAAAGCATCTAAGAAATTGATACTCTTTAAAAACGCTATTTTTATTAACCTTTTTTTACACTGTACATGTTATATATATATATATATATATATATATATATATATATATATATATCTCATAAGAGACGGTAGTCTCTTGAGTGACGCAGCGAAAAACCGAAAACCGTAAGCCCAAAACCGAAGATTCCGTCACTCTCATATATACAGCTAGCAGGACATCAAAGGAATATCGAAACGCCGACATTTAATATCTCAGTAAATATGAGGCATGCCGTTTCGATTTTTTCACATTAGTCTTATATCTATGGCCTAACTCTATCCTGAAATTTATAGATTTCTACATGCAGTAGATTTTGAGATCTGGAAACCAATTTTTAAGCGAAAATGGAAGATGTAATGGTGTAATGGGCACAGAGTTGTTATCTCGAAAATGGATCGAACGATTTTTTTAAAATTAATATATTATATTAATCAGTTTTAGATGAAGCGTTTAAGATATTGCGCTAACGTAGGAAAACTCTTGTTTTCAATATAATCCACTTTTAAAATCGGACTATTTTCTTATGCTTTTTCTGGTAGACTAACATTACAGATCTTCAGCCTTTTCACTGCTTTTTATTACTGCGCAATAAGGAAGCTCTTGCCTATTACGGTTACAGTTAAACGTTAAAGCATATCCATATCGCTGAAAAACTATTTAGATTCTTTTTTTTTTTTTAAATACGAAAACAGTTTTTAATGCAATTTTTAATATGTAATATGTATGTATTAAATTAAATTATTGTTTGTATATTTTTCTTTTTTGTTATAATAAAGAATTTCTTATTTCAAAATCTTCATTAAGTCGAAAAATATTTAGATTCCTTGATTAAAATATTGAAATATTTTATAATTATATATATACAAGTTAATTATTATTTATATATTTAATTTGTCATTTTTTAAAGGAAAAAAAAGATTCAGATTTTTTTTTATCAGTTAATTTGAAACAGACTCTAATCAACGAATCAATCATCTGTTTGTTTTGAGTCGCGAATGTTGTTTAGGAATAACACTCATATGAGGTATTTTACTATTTATTTATTGTTTGTTTACTTATTTTGATTAGATTGTCCTTTTAGAAATTGTCTTTTGATTTAGTGGCGTAAATGGTGAGATAATTGTCAATAGTATTACCTGTTTTATCGTTAAAAATAATATAAGGAAATTGCATTATGGCCAGTGAATCTTTTAAAGAAGTCTTTTAAAAATCAGATGACGATAGAAGATTGGTTTTTTACTTGTTAGCTATATTTTCCAACTCTCCAAATCAAACTTTCCCATCATTCACCTCACACAAATTTAATAACTAAAACTTTTTATTTCAGTGTGATTGAAATACGTTTAATTGTGATGAAACTTTGGTATATTATATAGGGAATTTATATAACGTAAGTTTTCACTTTTATGTATATAAAATTAGATACGATGTTTTCATTATGAAATACAATGTTTCTAATTTATGTTATGGCTTACTTTAACATTTTTTTTATTGACTAAGCCTATCATTAATATAGGGGAGACCGGTACACAGTGAACCTATGGACACAGTGGACCACCCCCTAATATTTTATTTATTTAAATTTTTTTAAGCTTCTCTTCTATCTTAATAGACAACAGCACTGCAATGATTATTTATAGCCTTCAGAAAGTATGTTTAGCTCAGATTGAACTATTTTATCCTGCTTTGTTGTTTTGAGCTTCTAAAAGTAAAATTTTTCATCATCATATTTTTATTTTTTTAGTAATTAAAGGTTGTAGATAAATAAAATAAAACAGCTTTTTTGAAAAGTCAAGATACTTGTTTTTATTTTACTTTAAAGTTATTATGTTTAAAAGAAAGCTATAAACAATATTAATATGATTATTTATTGAACTTCAACATGGGGTACAGTGGACCACCCACTCCTGAGGCACAGTGGTCCACAATCCACTCTGCTCCTCTAATGCAGAACGTTCAAAATATGTAATAATTGTTTTCTATAAAGAAAGATTGTTTTAAAGTAGAATTAACTGTAAAATAAAGTAAACAAATAAAAATAACAATTTTTTTTTAACATAGTAAGAAATATTTTGTTTTGTATTTACTGCCTTTGATAAATATAACTGTAGTCTAATTGTTGATGATTCTATTCAAGTAAGATTCATGAGATGCAAATTGAATGGAAATCAGTTTATTTCTCCCGAAACTGTAGATGAATCTGCTGTTGATGTCAATGGTTTCATAATGTTGCTCGCAGACCCAAAATTATTTCTTGAAAATTCCAGGCTCAATCTTACTGATAAGTATTTTGAAATTTCATTTGCAAATTTTATTGTGAGCTGATTTTTTTTGTACTTAAGTAATAACTTCAACTAAATTGCAATTGTTCCTGTATTAATCTGTTATTATTTTCAAAATATAATTAATTTTTTGTTTTTGTTTCAAAATTTATATTACTATGTTATTTTGCGAATGAAGAGGCAACAAAAAAGAATTAGATTAATGAAAAATAGATTTATATTATATTTTAAATAATACCTAATAGTGGTCCACTGTACCCTGGTGGGTGGACCAGTGTATATATATATATATTTTTAATGTATTGAAAACTATGTTGTGAGAAAATTATGATGGATGTAAGAAGGTTTAAGGAATATTCAAAAATATTTTCATACAGATTGGTCAGTCTGTTTAAGAGAAAAAAAATTTAACTGAAAAAGTGGTGCACTGTGTACCGGTCTCCCCTACCCGATTACATGAGATTTTGTTATTTGTATTGATATGTTTGTGTTTACGTATTTTATCAAGATTATATTTCAGCTATTTTTAAGTAAGTTTTTTAAGATACTATATAGCAATGTTAAAATGTTGGCTATACTTCATTAGCTTATGTTAAAGATTGGTCAGAAAAAAAAGGTTGGCGAGATTAAAAAATTTTGTCGATCAGCTAGTGCTCGACTAACATAACAACAGGGCTGCTGGGATGGAATTTAATTTTTTAAAAGGATACATTTTGAACCGGTTTGTTTACAGTCCCATTTTATTAGTAGAATTTTGTGATAATTTCCCGAATGACTGACGAATTTTGCATTTTTTGTAAAAAAAAAAAAATATTTAGATGTAATTTTAAACAAAATCTGTTTTCATTTCTTTAATTTGCAAATATTTTAAGTTTTCTTATTTAAAATACTGTGATTAAATGTCCAATGTAAGATTTCCCTTAGTTGAAAATTGTTATGACAGAATTTACACAACTGCAAAAATAATTGATTACTACAACAATGCATTTTCAGGGTTTTTTTCCAATAAAATTAGCTATACAACAGAGGAAAGTTAACTTCATACTATATTTACATTGCAGTAATTTGGAGAGTTGCAAAATATAGCTAACAAGTAAAACACAAATCTTCTTTAATCTGCGGGTTTTAAAATACTTCCTAAATATTCACTCGACACGATGCAATTTCCTTACCTTGTATCATTTTTATCGATAAAACAGGTAATTGACAATCATCTCACCATTTAAGTAACAATCTAAAGTCAATTTCTAAAAGGACAAGAAAATCAAATCAAAATAAGTAAACAAACAATAAATAAATAATAAAATACCTAATATGAGTCTTATTCTTGTGTTCAAGAATTTGCATTGCAATCACCGCTCATGAATACATGACACAAGCGACAGGTTAATTTATTGTTAATTGATAGTAGAGGTGCCCAATCTTTTTAGGCGAAGGGCCACTTAAAAAATTGTTGGGTTGTCGAGGACCACCATCAGTAGCACAGAGAGAATTTTGTTTCGAGGAGATGTTGGGTAGGGGTGGGGGGATAATTAGCATTATCCATACATACAGCACTGTTCGGTTGCAAATTTGGAAGAATGCACCCACTAGATGGATTTGTGATTTTTATGCGTTCTACTTGACAAAATTGTGATTTTTATGTGCCCGTTCTAAAAAATTCATGATTTTTATGTATAGGTTCAACTTTTATGTATAGGTTTCAACTTTTTTTACTCAGTGACCACTGGCCAGTACATGGATTTTTTTACTCCTGTTTTTCAGCAATGACCAATAACAAATTTACAAATACTTGATAAAAAATTTAAGATATTTGTCAAACGATTGTGGAATAAACGGCGAAATTTGTCAAATAGTGTTGGGAAAGAAATCGCGACATTCGTCAAATGGTCTCGGGAAAGAAATCAGGCATTGCAGAAAAAAAATTAATTATGTCTAACTGTCGTGAAAAAATTAGAGAAATTCGTCAAATACGTTCGGGGGAAAAAATCACAAAATTCATCAAATGATCTCGGGAGAAAAATAGTGAAATTTGTCTAACAATCGCGGAACAGAATTGCAAAATTCGTCGAATAGCAGTGGAAAAAAAGTGCACAATTTGTTCGTTCATGGAAAAAGTCGTGAAATTCATTAATCGATAGTCGATAAATCAAGAAATTCATCAATCGATAGCAGAAAAATCACAAAATTCATTGATAGTGGAAAAATCACAAAATTCATCAACTGGTTTCAGGGGAAAATTTTTTTCGAATATCGTCGAATGGCTTCGAGAAGAAAAAAAGTCACAATCCGTCAAATAATTTCGGGGAAAAAATCGTGAAATTCGCCAAATGGTTTCGAAATTTGTCGAGCAACAGCGGGGAAAAAATCATTTTCCATTCAATCATCGCAATTGGGACTATTAAGTTTGACCAGTGGTGGCAGTAAAGTCAGTCGCCAAATTTTCAGTATTACTCGCCGATTGGCGAATGGCAGTTTTGTCCTATATTTTTACACGCCTGATCGATGAAATTCAAGATTTTTACGCACCCGATTGATGACTTTCTTGATTTTTATGGATCCGTTTGACGAAATTAATGATTTGTATATGCCCGATAAACAAAATTCATGATTTTTATGCATGCGTTCAACAAAATTTATGATTTTCCTTCTCCCGATCCACAAAATTCATGTTTTTACTGTGCCTGATTGACAAAATTCGTGATTTTCAACTGATATGCTTTCCGTCGGCCATTTAATGAAATTCACAATTTTTCTTCTCTAGACAATGGCAAGATTTTCATTTTTTTTTTTTTTTTTTTTTTTTTTTTACCGTTTGTTGAAATTTACAATTTTTTCACAAACATTCGATGGAATTCTTGATTTTTCCACGCCCAATATACGAAATTTGCGATTTTCCATGCCTATCGACAAAATTCATAATTTTGCAGAACCGATAGATTACCGATAGAACCGATAATTCATAATGTTTTCCCACAATCTATGGACAATTTGCAAATTTTTTCCGCGACTGTTCGTTGAAATTCGCGATCTTTCCATGCCATTCGATGAAATTCGTTGCTCGACAAATGAAATTTGCGATTTTAAGTGCCTTATCGACAAAATTTGCAGGTTTTTTCAACTGATTTACAAAATTCAAGATTTTGAGTGATTGACGAAATTTACAACTCCAGAATTACCGATTTTGGCATCTCTGGTTTCTGTTGACCGATTATTGAAATTTGCGTTTTTTTTTCTAGCGACAAAATGGCGAAATTTGTGATTTTTCCATGCCCATTCGACAAAATTTGCATCCAGTCGATGCAATTCATAATTTTATGCACCTTTATCGATGAAATTCATATTTTCCTACGATCTATGGACAAAATTTGCGCATTTTTCTCACGAATTATTAAGGAAATTCGAAATTTTTGGATAGGTTGGCATGTATGGTCTCTGCGGGCCACCAGTTACCCATCACGGGCCACAGGTGCATTCCTAATCGTGATGCAGTTTGGCTCATTCGACTCGACCTCGATAGAACTTACTGATTTTAGTTTCACCACCAGGGGCAGTTATGTTCATATAGAACAGAGTGCGCCCTGGCAGTGGAAGGGGAAATTAATGGATATTGGAACTAACTCGAGTTCTATGGGTCCCATCACAACATGGTTTGATTCATTCAATTTGACATTGACAGGATATATCAATTTTAGTTTCAAGTTTGACCACCAGGGGGTGCATTCCTATCTCAGGTTCTATGGCCCCGATCATGACAAGGTATGGCTCACTCAACTCGAAATCGACAGCCTCAACAATTTCAGCTGTTTGTACAGAACAGAGTGCGCCCCCTGGTGGTGGAACATGGAACTAACAGATTTTGCAGCTAACTTGAGTTCTATGGGTCCCATCACAATGCAGTTTGATTCATTTGACTCGACATCGACAGAATATATCGATTTTAGTTCCAAGTTTCACCACTAGGGGACACTATCCTATCTCGTGTTCTATGGGCCCGATTACGATGAGGTATGGCTCATTCGACTCGAAATCGACAGCCTGAAAGATATCAGCTATGTTTGTATAGAACAGAGTGCGCCCCCTGGTGGTGGAAGATGGAACTAACGAATTTTGCAGCTAACTCGAGTTCTATGGGTCCCATCACAATGCAGTTTGATTCATTCAATTTGACATTGACAGGATATATCAATTTTAGTTTCAAGTTTGACCACCAGGGGGGGCATTCCTATCTCAGGTTCTATGGCCCCGATCATGACAAGGTATGGCTCACTCAACTCGAAATCGACAGCCTCAACAATTTCAGCTGTTTGTATAGAACAGAGTGCGCCCCCTGGTGGTGGAACATGGAACTAACAGATTTTGCAGCTAACTTGAGTTCTATGGGTCCCATCACAATGCAGTTTGAATCATTTGACTCGACATCGACAGGATATATCGATTTTAGTTCCAAGTTTCACTACTCGGGGACGCTATCCTATCTCGTGTTCTATGGGCCCGATTACGATGAGGTATGGCTCATTCGACTCGAAATCGACAGCCTGAAAGATTTCAGCTATGTTTGTATAGAACAGAGCGCACCCCCTGGTGGTGGAAGATGGAACTAACGGATTTTGCAGCTAACTCGAGTTCTATGGGTCCCATCACAATGCAGTTTGATTTATTCAACTGGACATCAACAGGATATATAGATTTTAGTTACAAGTTTCACCACCAGGGGCGCTTTCTTATCTCGGGTCCTATGCGCCCCATCACGACGAGGTATGGCTCATTCGACTCGAAATCGACAGCCTCAAAGATTTCAACTATGTTTGCATGGAACAGAGTCCGCCCCCTGGTGGTGGAAGATGGAACTAACGGATTTTGCAGCTATCTCAAGTCCTATGGGTCCCATCACAATGCAGTTTGATTCATTCGACTCGACATCGAGAAGATATATTGATTTTAGTTCCAAGTTTCACCACCAGGGGCACTTCCCTATCGGGTTCTATGGGACCGATCACGACGATGTATGGCTCATTTGACTCGGAATCGACAGCCTGAAAGTTTTCAGCTATGTTTGTATAGAAAAGATTGCGCCCTTTGGCGGAGGAAGATGGAACAAACGGGTTTTGCCATGCATTTTCATCCTTCTAATTGTGTTACTCTCTCGCTGTATAATTTAAAAGTTGAGTCTTGGATTTCTCTCCCTGGGCCACCACCCTCATATTTTATTGGGGTCCAAGGGGTCTTTTTTAGCATTTCTTTAAAATTTTATTGTAATGATTAATTTATACCCTATACTTAATTTCGACTAATTGACATTTTCATCAATAACCTTAAAAAAGTAATGATATCAGTACAAAACCCTTAACGGGTTAAAAGTGTTGACGCAGCACTTTCTTTTGACTCTATGAATTTTAAATATGGGTCTTAAAAGCAATGATATCAAATTTAAGTGACGCTATGTTAATATATTTTTTTTTTAAATCATAATTTTCTTTTTAGTTTTATTTATGTTCACAGGTGCAATTATTATCTTAATATGAAAAAATATATAAAATTTATTCGCTGATGCTTTTTCATTCACATCTCTCATGAATTCAAAATATGGGTTTTAAAAGAAATGATATCAAAATTTGAGTGACACCTTGACGTTAATTTAATAGGACTCTTTTAAAATTCAATTTAAATTATTTTTGGTTTGTCTTCTAAAGTATATTTACACATACAAACAATACTTTTAATTTTTCAATACACTTTTAAATATATTACTTTCACTGAGCCTATATTATGTATTGAAATGTATTTATTTCAATAAATTGATTTATATTCTGTGCCACGCTATCCAAAATCATAAGTAAAATTTATGTAAATGATTATTTTGCGTCATAGTATCCAAACAAAGGGAAATGTATGCAAGTGGATAATATGACGCAAAATAATCATTTACATAAATTTTACTTATGATTTTGGATAGCGTGGCACAGAAGATAAAACAATTTATTGAAATAAATACATTTAAATACATAATATAGGCTCAGTGAAAGTAATATATTTAAAAGTGTATTGAAAAATTAAAAGTATTGTTTGTATGTGTAAATATACTTTAGAAGACAAACCAAAAATAATTTAAATTGAATTTTAAAAGAGTCCTATTAAATTAATTCAAGGTGTCACTCAAATTTTGATATCATTTCTTTTAAAACCCATATTTTGAATTCATGAGAGATGTGAATGAAAAAGCATCAGCGAATAAATTTTATATATTTTTTCATATTAAGATAATAATTGCACCTGTGAACATAAATAAAACTAAAAAGAAAATTATGATTTAAAAAAAAATTATTAACATAGCGTCACTTAAATTTGATATCATTGCTTTTAAGACCCATATTTAAAATTCATAGAGCCAAAAGAAAGTGCTGCGTCAACACTTTTAACCCGTTAAGGGTTTTTGTACTGATATATATATACAATACACACACACACACACACACACACACACACAGATACACATATATATATAAGTTTTTTAAAGCTGACAAAATTTAGTCTAATTAAAATATCTTTAAAAATCAGAAATTTAGTTGAAATGCGATAAAATTACAAAAAGCATGTAGGACAAAATATTTTATCTATGAACAATAAGGAAATATTTGCGAACCATGAGACAGCTGAGAATTTGAAGAACAGAAAATGAAAGAAGCAATTATTTTACTTCCTTTAAAACATTAAACTTTCACATTATTTGACAACCATTAAACTAACTTAACTCTATTAAGTAACAGTAACTAAATGAAATAGTTAATGAAAGAGCTTGCCTTTGTAATGAACTAAAATGTGTACTAATACATATAAAAAATAATAAATTTAATATTTCCTTTTGATATTAAAAATATTTATATTTATTTACATTAAAAAAAAATGTTATTTATAAATGATTGCTAACAAAGTCATTTCAATTGTGTAGTTGACAGAATGATCTAGTTTTTTTTTTTTTTTTTTTTTTTTTTTTTTTTTTTTTTTTTTTTTTGCTCATGCTTTTTAACATACTGCATAAAGTTTAAGAAAGTGCAAACTCAAGATTTTAAAACAACCTGTGAGTATGGTTGATATAGTAAGTATATGATAAGTAATATACTAAAGACATTGCATAGCAAATTTTGTGAATAAATCAAGATGGAGTCCTATCAAAATTAATTACAGGGTGTGCACAAATATGTTATTCAATTTATTAACTGAATAATTTCACTAGGACTTCCATCAAAGGGATTAGTCTGAGTGATATTGCTGAGAACATAGGGTTAACAATTACAATATAAAGAAAAAGAGCAAATTAAATGATAGAATTACAAAATATCATATATAAATTCATATACACTGTTAAAAAATAGAAAAGAAGTACCGTTCATCAGATGTGTTGTCATAATTTTTTTTAACATGTGGCAAAGAATCTCATTTTCTTAAGCGCGTATTGCGCAAAACTTGAAAAAAAAAAAAAAAAAAAAAAAAAAAAAAAAAAAAAAAGCCGGATCTTTTAAAACGCTAAGCTTTTTAAAGTTACGTAATGGACCCTATTCCTACTGACGTCAGAGTCACGTGCTTTGGGGAAACATTGTCGACATTGTAGTCCTTAATTATGCAACGACTCGTTTGCAACTCAAGCCTGGATGCCATAGAGCAACAACGGACCAGATTTTCGTGATGTTGAGTCACGTGCTTTGGTTAAACATTTCAGATATCGTAGCCTCGAACACAAACGGAAAATAGGGTCCATTGGATTTGCAGCCAATAGATTATTCTATCAAGCGTGGCTTAACGCAAATTTAATTTCATTGTTGCACCTTTTTTTGTGTGTGAATTTAAAATTTGTCTTCCTTGATTATATATTTATTATTTGTATAACGGTTTATAGAAACTCTTACATTTCAAACCACATTGATAGCATGCTTTGCTACAAACCAGATTGCAAAACTATAGTCTAAATTACTATTAAAGTATACAAAAAATCTTTCGATGACTTCTGTAAAATAACTTTTACATTAAATCTCCATATCGGCAAAATTGAAAAATTATATATATTACAAAGTTAAGCTTAACAGATACTTCTTGATTATTCTCTAGGAGGCTCTGCCCCCTGCACCTTTACTGCGCCAATCCGCAGACTTTTATTTTGCCTGTCTGTCTGTCTCTCCACAATCTGTCTGTTTCCCTATCCGATCTTCTGCCCGTCTCTTTAACCGATTGTCTATCCCTGTACACGTCTCTCTACCTGCCTCTATATTTCTCTACAGGTCTCGCTACCCGCCAATCTATTTCTCTAACCGTCTGTCTATCCGTCTAACTACTTGTATGTCTAGCCGTGTCCCTATCCACTTCGCTACCCATTTGTCTATCTGTCTCACAACTTGTCTATCTGTCTCTCTACCCGTCTGGCTATACGCCTCTCTACCCATCTTCTTACCCATCTCCGTACCCATCTACTGTCTCTCTACTCGTCTGTTTACCCGTCTCACTATCCGTCTGTTTTTGTACCCGACTCTTTACCCGTCTCGCTACCAATCTCATTACCCGTCAGTCAACTCGTCTCTGTACTCATCTCTCTACTCGTCTCTTTATCTACCACGCTACGCGTCTCGCAACCTTTCTCGCTACATTCCTGTCTACTGCCCTACATTCCTGCCCTACATTCACGTCTCGTGACCCATCTCGTTACCCCTCTGTCAACCCTCTTTTTAACTTTCTCTCTAGTCGTCTGTCTATTCGTTTCGCTACCCGTCAGCCTACCTATGTCGCTACTCGTCTCTCTACCTGTCTCAATACCCGCCTGTCTACCCGTTTGTTTACTCGTCTTTCTACCTCTCGCCACCTCTTCCCAATATTTAAACAATTCATTTAATATACAGAAGCCGTTTATCAGTTATTAAATGCAAACAGAAGTAATTTATCTAATAAGTGTAATCAGATGCAATTTTTTTTAAATACATACATAAACCTGAATAATAATTCATCAGTTTTGTGTTCATAGTTGTTTATATCATTTGACAGTAAATCTCAACTTCTTAAACCTGAATTGTCTCAAGCTTTTTAAAAAAACCCACAAGGTCTGTATAACTGCAAAGTACCCTGAGGGCTATATTAGCTACATGTTATTAAGTTAAGTGAAAGTTTCGTTATCGCGTTTGCAGCCATTTGCTTATGTCAGAAGGCGTGGCTTAACGCCATTTTAAATTCATTACTGTAACTTTCTTTTCTTTCTTTTTTTTGGGGGGTGGGGATAGGGGGGTAGGGTTTCAAATACATAAATTTAAATTAAAACTTTTACCTCCATGCCATTAGTGTTGTTTGTATTATTTAACTAATACCTTGTAGACCGAGCTTCATTTGAAACAAATGTAAAAGATTTCTTCTACAGTTTTTTAGGAGAAACTTTCGTAATTGGGTCCAAAGCCAATCGGAGTATTTAATATCATTAATGTAACTCTTATAGAGTTAAAACAATATTGTTGCTAGCTTTACTCTTGTTTGAGACCAGCCTTGCCTGTGTATCTGAATGGGGAAAAGTTTCGTATCCTATGTCGGTTGGCGAAAAAAAATTTAAATGGTGCCAAAAGGTAGTTTTAGCATCTTACAAAATTTTTCAATAGAGCGGTAAAAAATGTTTTTCAAATATTTACAAACATACGTTTATTAAAGCATGTTTTTGCGCCATCTTAAAAAATTTAAGCACGATGCTAAAATGAAATTTTATTGCCATATTCGATATTTTAATAAGTAATGAAAATACATAAACAAACTTATTTAACAAACCTAAGAGGCATTTTTGTGATAAATAATTGTTATTGTCAGGGGGGTAAATTGTAAACAATTAATAAACGGCTAGTAAATAATAAATAGCATTTAAAATCTAAAAATGGAGAAGTGGTCCGTATAAAAACTAAACGCTTGTTATATGTAAATCTTTTTTTATTTTTTAATATTTCCGAAGCCACAGATAAAAAGGTAAAAATCTCTTTTCCAAATGCAAAATAGAAAATATACAAAATAGTAAAATATCTGCAAAAAAATATATTTACATAATACTACATTTGCAAAAAAATAAGATTTAGAAAAAGTAAGCCAAAACAATCACATCGAAAAACTTATCACCATAAAAGAACTCGCCAAATCTTACGCACGGGAGATGGATTTTTCCCTCTGAATGCAGAATATTATTTTTTTTTTCTTGTACGATGGGTGATTATAATATAATTGTTTCATTTCACGTACAACATACCGTTTGATATATTGGTAATTTTATGTTATCCTGGCGCAGTTGATAAATCGCCAAATATTGTTCCTATAACATTTTCATATTGAATTCATTTCATTTAAATATAAACCTTTCACTCATTTAATTTAAAATACATGGCTTTCATTAATCCCATTTAAAATGCTAAAAAGAGAAAAAAAAGAAATAATGCCATAAATCGAATCCGTTTATTTAAACACCAAATAATTTTATTTTTTTAATTTACACACGCGAAATAAAAAAAAGCTGCTATTGCTGAGATTTGCGCCAAATCTCTAATACCAAGTCTACTAAGTTATTGCGGGGTTTTTCTTTCAAACAGAAAAAAATCCAGATTAATTTTCGATTTCTACTAAATTGAAATATATTTTATTGTGCTGAATATTAGTGCGTGCATATTTTTTTGCTCCATGTACTCCATGAACTTTTCAATTCCGATTGTCTACGAAAATCTCCCGCCGGTGAAAAGAACGTACGCACAAAATGTTCGTGACGTATGTACTTTAATTGTGCTTTTTTATCTATTTTTACTTTCTTCTATCTATAATAGAAGAAAGTATTGTAATCGAAATTTTTTTCGACTTCCGGTTTTCGACGGATTTACACGTTTTAGGGGTCAGAGATTCCGAAAAACACGTTTTTACAAAATGTCTGTCTGTCCGTCTGTCCGTCCGTCCGTCCGTCCGTCTGTCCGTCTGTCCGTCTGTCCGTCTGGGTGTCTTCATTGTATCGTCGAAAAGTGTATGAAGTTATGCTTCAAATTGAACCTAATTTTTTTTCTATGTTTTTGGCTATGCAAGCAGGTTCTAATAGAATTTGAGGATATTTCGACGAAAGGGGCGCTGTGATCGATATTTTTGTTCCATTTTCACTATTGTACCATCTAAAAGTGTATGAAGTTATGCTTCAAATTGAACCAAATTTTTTTCTATGTTTTTGGCTATGACAAGCAGATTCTATCAGAATTTGGGGATATTTCGACGAAAGGGGGCGCTGTGATCAATATTTTTGTTCCATTTTCACTATTGTACCATCGAAAAGTGTATGAAGTTATGCTTCAAACTAAATCTAATTTTTTTTTGTATGTTTTTGGCTATGGCAAGCAGATTCTATCAGAATTTGTGGATATTTCGACGAAAGGGGGCGCTGTGATCGATATTTTTGTTCCATTTTCACTATTGTATCATCGAAAAGTGTATGAAGTTATGCAGATAATTGAACCAATTTTTTTTCTATGTTTTTGACCATAGCCTGCAGGTCCAGGTTGAATTCGGGGATATTTCAACGAAAGGGGGCGCTACCATCGCGATTTTTGTTCGATTTTCACTATTGTATCATCGAAAAGTGTATGATGTTTTGCAGATAATTAAAACAAAAATTTTTAACATGTTTTTGGCTGTAGCCATCAGGTCCTACTAGAATGTGGGGATATTCCGCTGGAAGGGGGCGCTGTGTTAGCCATTTAAAGATTTCAAATTCAAAAAGATGTATAAAAAAATTAGAAATCCTAAAAGTTTTTTCCGTTAAATGTTCGGCCTTGATCCGGAGAATCCGAAGCAGTTTTTGTTTTGTCTCTATATTAAAAAAGGCGGAGATATAGCGGTTTGAAATTTTAGGGTGGTTGACATTTTCAAACAAGACAGCAGAATTCATCCATAAACGGGTTTAATTTATGAGTTTTAGTTAACAGGGTTTCAGCAAATTTTCTTTCATTGTTGTAACCATTGTTCCTATTCTTAAGTGCTTAACACTATATATTTATATTCACCAACGTCAAATTCTCGCCAAGCTTGGCGGCAATTGACGAAGTATCGCCAAATTTGGCGACAAAAATAGGTTGCCACAAATGAAGCCAACTTGTCTGTAGAAGACTAATTTGGCGATATTCTCATTCAAATTCAATGTTGACGAGAACTGGGAATGAATCTTCTTTAATTGGGTTCCACGCATTTTAGCTTCGTGTTTTTCAGTAAATTAGCTAAATTCGTGAAACCAAGGAATAGGGAGGCTATCTGTTCCGATCGGTACAGGCCAAAAGAACTTTTCGTAGTTTAGTATACATCAGTTGATTGCATCCCGGTAACCCGATGATTCGCAAGCAACTGACGTACAATAGAATGACGAAAAATATTGATTTTATTGGCGATGTGAGGACGAAATTAGAAGTATTAACATGATTGAGATAGAAGAAAGTTTTGGGATTGGCACATCCGACTAGTTTTAATATAATTTCCAAACGGTTTGACATTTATTCTTGGTAATAATTAGACGTCGTTGTTACCTTTATAGGTACTTGCTGTAAAAATTTGAACGAAATCCGTTAAATATGTTTTGCGTTATGCTTGACGAAATGTTTTAATATTCACCGTAGCTATATATGGGGCAAAGTAATACTGCGCTGTGTATGAGTCTTCGTTGCACTCAGACAATTATTTTAATTGTGAAATACAAGTTCAAAGGCGTATTAGTAGAATTGTATCTTAAGTTTTTGACTCATTTTTGGGGGACAAAACTGATGCGGGAATCGCTGAAGTACCAATTTGGATTATTTGCAGAGAAGTTAGTCTCTAACCACAATAATCACAATATTTTAGTATTTCGTAGAGATCAGGTTTACTGTATGTGGCTTGCAATAATCATCCATGAATTTAAATTACGAATCAGCACTTCGTGACGAGATCAAAGGAACTTGCTCATAATCACATGTCATAAGCTGATTTACCGAAGGAACATCTGCAGAGTTAAGAAGGGCAGGTACACACAACATTTGTAAAACAAATTGAGTGTATTACTTATGAAAACGCACCCTGTGAGAATCTTTAAATATTTCACCATGTTAGAATAATGTGTACACTCGTGATTTGCTTTGTAATTACTCCTAAAACTCTTTATTTTATCCAATTAATTTATGTTATGTATGTTAATTAAGTACCCTATACTTAAAATACGAATTGAGACATAATGCGTCTGCTCTTAAGGCTGTTCTCAAATCAAAGCTTGTTATTTTCTGATACATGTTTACATCCCTTTTTGCAATCAGACGCATGAAATTAGAAGGTTATTTTATTCAGAAACTACGTACTTGTTTTTGTTTTAACTTTTTCGCTAAAGGCAGAAGAACTTTCAGAAAATGCTGCCAAAGTGGACGGTCTGAACTAAATATCTGGAGGCTACAGCGCGAGAGAGGAAAAAAAACTGTCGTAATTAAAGCTGAAATTACTTAACACAATATGAAATTATTTTATTGAGAAATGGAAAGCTGTTCGATGAAAAATTGCTTCAAAAATCATGCCTACATGTGTCATGCCTTTTACGTTTAACAATAAGCCAGAAAATGTGTCAGAAAGTTACTCGCTGTTGAGCAGGGAATTATTTTTGTTTTTTGAGTACCACCTAAGTTTGGCAAATTGAGGATGAAAACTAGTGGTTAATATTTCATATCTTTATCCGGTTATATTCGATTGTACTTGAGGCAATTTTGGAAGTCCAAACATACAGAATATAAATGTAAGAGTAAGTCTAAAAATGAAATTCATTGAATAATTGAGGCGAAATTTCTCCCACTGAAAACATCCGTAATAAATTTAACTGTATTGATAAATGGAATGATTGTAATATTAAGGTTTCCGCAACTTGTTGCTGACTTTATTACATTCATGAAAAATATATGTTTTCTAGTTAAGTAAGGTAAATTTTTAAGTTCCCACACACACAAATAAAGTGGACAGAATTCATTTCATTGCTCTGATTTTAAATACATATCTTTCTAAGTAGCCACATTTCTTATTCTAAAGCCCATATTCCCCTTAACTTAAAGGATATAAATTCCACATTTGAATGTAGAGTTCGTTTGAAAGAGACACTTTCAGTTATTTGTGTCTTATCTATGGATACTATTGGAAATTTCAACAAAAGATTGAAAATGGAAATAAATCTTTCTGAATAAAAAGGGATGATTTTCCTTAAAATATACGTTATTGAATAAGACTATTTTTCCAAAAGAAATAAAACGATTTGTCGAAAGAATGTATTTTGTATTTCTGTATTCTTAATAATTTATATTTTCATACTTTTAAACTTAATTTTAGTACTTTTTTTTTAGAAAACTAACTTCCTTAATAGTCTAACCCTCATATAAAGGCATAGCTATTAAAAGTAGATGCTGAGTTAAATAGTGATATGTAATACGATAAAAGTTTATATGCATTCCAAAGAAAAAAATTATATCTTTAGACTTTAATAGAGTTTTAATTAAGTTAAGTATAATGATATTATTAAAGTAATATTAATATATATATAATTGTTATTTAACTGAAAAATTTCTATACTTCATTAATGAAATCATATTGTGAGTTCATTGATTTGTTTTATGCTTTTATCAATCCATATGTAAAACACATCATGTATAAATGTTTGAATAAATGCTGCATTAATAGCAAAATTGTATTATTTTTTAAATTTCCGATAATGATCTGGGAATATACAAATGCATTTTTTTTATTACAATAGTAAATAAAAAAGATAGGTTTCTATAGTATCTTACATTTTAATTATATTAAATAAGCAGATAATCCAACAGGTCTGATAGCACTGGGTAAGGCACACTAATATATATTTATTACACTAGAGAAGACACATGACGTTCACAAAAATAAAAACATACTGAGAACTTATCACATCATGAAGAAAGTCAATCTTTTAAAAGGACGGTATAAGAATACTTATCCTTATATTTGGTGCTTCCATCTACATACTTTTAAATGAAATACAAACACTACAGTTTCTTTAAAACAAAAATTTTTCTTAGTTTTAAGTTGAAAATTTTTATACTATAAAATACCTTTTAATAACGTTTTATGGCTAATTCATGATTTGTTTACATTTTTAATTTACATCAGTCGCTAGTACTCTTTAAATACATACAATATATCATATAATATATATATACGAGCAGGGAAGACCGAGCTATGCTCGGTCAAAATTAAATTTGAGTTCAAATATCATGACCCATGACCAAAATGACCCACTAATTGAATTTTCTCGAACATGTGACATAGCCCAACAGTCTTCTCATGCCCAAAAACCAGGATGCAAAATTTAGTGTAAATAGTCTGAGCCGTTTTTAAGATAAAATAGCTTGACCCATAATGACCCGTGACCAAAATGACCCACTAATCGAAATTTCTCGAACATGTGACCTAGCCTAATATTCTTCTTGTTCCCTAAACTTGTAGGGTGCTAAATTTATTTCAAATCCTCTGAAAGGTTTTTAAGATAAAATAGCTTGACCCATAATGACCCATGACCAAAATGACCCACTAATTGAATTTTCTCGAACATGTGACCTAGCTCGTGCTCGAAAACCGTTGGATGCAAAATTTAGTGTAAATTGAGCCGCTTTTTAGATCTTGACCCACAATGACCCAGAAATGACCCACTAATCGAATTTTCTCGAACATGTGACCTAGCCCAATGATTTTCGTGTGCCCGAAACTCGTAGGATACAAAATTTAATCAAAATCGTTAGAGCCGTTTTTTAGATAAAATTAATTTGATCCGATTTGACTCAAAAATGACCCACTAATCGAAAGTTCTCGAACATGTGACCCAGCCCAATAGTCTTCTCGTGCTCGAAAATAGTCGGATACAAAATTTCGTCAAAATCGTTTGAACCGTTTTTTAGATACAATTAGCTTGACCATGACCCAAAATGACCCAAAATGACCCACTGATTGAATTTTCTCGAACATGTGACCTAGCCCAACAGTCTTCTCGTGCCCGAAAACCATTGGATGCAAAATTTAGTGTAAATTGAGCCTCTTTTTAGATCTTGACCCACAATGTCCCAGAAATGACCCACTAATCGAATTTTTTCGGACATGTGGCCTAGCCCAATGATTTTATCGTGCTCGAAACTCGTAGGACACAAAATTTAATCAAAATCGTTAGAGCCGTTTTTTAGATAAAATTAATTTGACCCGCGTTGACCCAAAAATGACCCACTAATCGAAAGTTCTCGAACATGTGACCCAGCCCAATAGTCTTCTCGTGCCTGAAAATGGTCGGATACAAAATTTCGTCAAAATCGTTTGAACCGTTTTTTAGATACAATTAGCTAGACCATGACCCAAAATGACCCAAAATGACCCACTAATCAAATTTTCTCGACCATGTGTCCTAGCCCAATGGTTTTCTGGTGCCCTAAAACGGTAGGATACAAAATTTCGTCAAAATTGTTAGAGCCGTTTTCAAGATAAAATTTGCATATATATATATTTATATATATAACCACACACAAGATTTGCTCGTATTAGAATATATGATATATATATATATATATATATATATATATATATGCAAATTTTATCTTAAAAACGGCTCTAACGATTTTGACGAAATTTCGTATCCTACCGTTTCGGGGCACCAGAAAATCATTGGGCTAGGTCACATGTTCGAGAAAATCCGATTAGTGGGTCATCAAGGGTCATATTGGGTCCTGGTCTAGCTAATTGTATCTAAAAACGGTTCAAACGATTTTGACGAAATTTTGTATCCGACCATTTTCGGGCACGAGAAGACTATTGGGCTGGGTCACATGTTTGAGAACTTTCGATTAGTGGGTCATTTTTGGGTCAACGCGGGTCAAATTAATTTTATCTAAAAAACGGCTCTAACGATTTTGATTAAATTTTGTGTCCTACGAGTTTCGAGGACGATAAAATCATTGGGCTAGGTCACATGTCCGAGAAAATTCGATTAGTGGGTCATTTCTGGGTCATTGTGGGTCAAGATCTAAAAAGCGGTCAATTTACACTAAATTTTGCATCCAATGGTTTTCGGGCACGAGAAGATTGTTGGGCTAGGTCACATGTTCGAGGAAATTCAATTAGTGGGTCATTTTGGGTCAAAATCTAAAAAGCGGCTCAATTTACACTAAATTTTGCATCCAATGGTTTTCTAGCACGAGAAGACTGTTGGGCTAGGTCACATGTTCGAGGAAATTCAATTAGTGGGTCATTTTGGTCATGGGTCATTATGGGTCAAGCTATTTTATCTAAAAAAAACGGTTCAAAGCATTTGAAATAAATTTAGCACCCTACAGATTTAGGGAACAAGGAGACTATTAAGCTAGGTCACAGAAATTTACATTTTAGGTCAAATTAATTTTTGTTCCAGAAATTTCGATTAGGGGGTCATTTTGGTTATGGGTCATTATGAGTCAAGCTATTTTATCTTAAAAACGGCTCAGTCTATTTTCACTAAATTTTGCATCCTATGGTTTTCGGGCACGAGAAAACTGTTGGGCTAAGTCACATGATCGAGAAAATTCAATTAGTGGGTATTTTGGTCATGGGTCATGGTATTTGAACTCAAATTTAATTTTGACCGAGCATAGCTCGGTCTTCCCTGCTCGTACATGTATAAAACAACACATTTTACAAATTAATTTCAAGAAGTTTGTAAAACTATTTATACAGTTCTCGAAAATTTATATTTAATGATATTTCGATAGTGGTATTTCATTTCAAAAGGGAAATCAATGTCCACAGTTAATGGATTTAGTTTTCTTCAAAAAAAGTAATTCATTATTTCAAAGTTCAATATAATGATACGGCTATAAAATGTTAAATATAGTTCTAACTAAACATTAGCAAACAATATTTTATATGTTTCTTGAGTAATATGAAATAGGAATATCAAAAATAACAATAGTATTTTTATGCTAGAAGTGATTTATCCTTTTTAATATCATTTTTTTAAAAATAAATTTATTATTTAAAACAGAATTTCAATATTTTATTTTAAGGAGTTTATAATATAATACTAATTTGATAATTAAACAATAAAATAAAAATATATTTGTACAACTAGAAAATATTTCTATAATGTTAAGAACATTCCAAAAAAACTTTTTTTTTAAATATAAAAAATAAATAAGTAATATAACATTAGTTATTTTATGTCACTGTAGATGATTCATTTTATACAATTTCAACTTTTCCGGAATCAGTTATTCAAGCACAGAATTGCAAATCATTTATTTGAATTAGTATATAATAAAAATGATTAACTGTGTTCTACACTAATGCAACTGTAACGAATAGTTAAAAATAAATGATAAAAGAAAGAAAAACAATATTTTTTAAGCTGAATAGTCATTGTCATATTTTTTACAAAATCTATATACGAAAAATCCTCTAATATGCTTAAAATAAGATTACCTTTAAGAATAATAATAAAAAAAACCAAAATAAAATAAATTGAGCATTTAAAATTTATGAGTAATTGAAAATTATATTTTAAAAATTATTACGGAACGCAAATCTATATCTATAAAAGCCATTCTTGGTATGTATGTTCCTTATACAAATCTACAGTTTTTGTCCGATTGGAACGAAACTTGATGTACATATACTTTAGAACACGAGTAAAATTACTGTCAACTTTAAAAATTTCTCGGACCATCCTTTACTACTTTTTTCAAACATTTCCCATAATTTATCATTACAGAAATCTATTTTTTCCCTCAATTTTTAATTCAATTTCTTTCCCGTTGCCATTCAAAGGAACTGCGTATGGACAATATTTTTATAAACCAATTTCAGATTAACTCCCTATAATTTGAAATCTGAAAGTGACGTCAATTTTTTCAGTTGTGATTTTTTTTCGCATATTACAAAGATTACTATAAGTGCTTTAAACGACATAGTACATATATTTAAATGTGTTTGGAGAAAAATAAATAACTTAGCTCCTAATTTTACAAAGGCAAATTGTTTCCACTGGTTTATTAATATTAAAGTAAATTTTCTAAGAAATAAAAATATATTTTTTGTGCATTCAAACTTCATGATTCAATTTATTCAACATAATCAAAAATCGTCTGTCAAATATTGGCATTTAGCAATCATTACATCGTAACTTTTTTCAGCTTGAGCCTCAACCAAAGAGGCATATTTAAATTCCTTGGATGTAGGTGGACAGTAGATATGTCCTATTAATAAAAATTGAATTTAAAGAAAACAATACGGTATTTTCCATTATTTTTTCTTCAAAAATGGGTAAAACTTTATTGCATGAAAAGTAAAAAGGTTTATCGGAGAAAAAAATTTAAATGCATTTTTAAAATATAAAACATTTATTTTAATTTAAAAAAAAAAAAAATATTTTTTTATACGTTTGACAACGTGACGACATTTTCATTTCACCAGCTTCAAAGTTATTATCCAATTCTTAAGAGAACACTATATTTTAAAAAAATAATGTTTTGCATAAAAAATCACATAATTTCAAAACGCAATTTTATCAAATTCTGTTTAAATTACATTGTAAATATAATTTTGGAGTTAAATTTAGTATTTAAGAATATTGTTTAAAATTTTTCTATGAGTACAGTAGTATTGGATTTCTTTAATCGCTTTCATGTTTTAAATGCAAATGAGCATGTGACGTCACACACTCAAGTAAAGTCTTTTTTCTCAATTAACTGTAGGTGAAAAGTAACAATTCCTGCGGAGTTAGTAATTCATAATTTATTATTTCCTACACATAATATAATGTATTTTAACTATTTGAAAATTACGAGAAACTTGGCAAAACTTCAAGCAATTTAGCTCAATGTTTTCTCTACGTTAAGTTCACACTGATTTGATCAACTCTAAAACGATTAACAAACGTGCACATTATCTATAAATATAAATGCATATTTGTACATGATTCATGAAGTGAAAGAATTTGTTTTAACGTATCGGTTCAGAGGAAAATCTACCCCGGTGAAAGTGTCGTCATATTTTAAATTATGTGCCGGTTTTCATTCACAAAATATTAGTATTTTATCTGGAGGCACGGCAGTGCCTCCGCCAAGTCGAGAGAGGACAGCCGTAAGCATACTTTTCTGGAAGCAACTCAGGGCACTTTTGACACCCCCATATCTCCGCGCTGGAGTATCCCAAAAATTTTAAACTTCAATTATAAAGAGTATTTGGCCCACAGGACCAAAATTTAAAATTACAACTTTCTGTCTTTTCTAGTTCAGGCGATATATGAACTCAAACATTCGATTTTTTGTCACTTCTTACTCACTCGTTCACGCGTCATCAAAAAGATTGGGTAGATCCCGTAGCCCCAGAAACTTGACATTTGGAAAAAAAGGTAGTGTTTAGGATACAAAGAAAGGAAAAATTATAAAATCCAGAAAATTCGAAAAAAAAACATTCGAAAATTCAACAAATTCCATCAAAATTGAAAATTGAAAATAATACGATCTTGTAGTCTTGGAAACTTAAAATTTGGTGTGAAGGTAGTGTTTAACATCCAGAAAAAGAAAACATCAAAAACACAAAAAAAATCGAAAGCAAAATTGAAAAAATCGAAGAAATTGAAAAAAACCGAAAATTTGAAGACAATCCGATTTTGTTGCGCTAGAAAATTCAAATTAGGAATAAAGGTAGTATTTAGGATACAGAAAAAGAAAAATTAAAAAAATCCAGAAAATTCGAAAAGAAAATAAAAAAATCGAAAAAAATTGAAAAAATGAAAATAATTTGATACGATAACGCTCGTATTTATAAATTAATTTGGATGAAACTAATTGTGTGTATTAAGCTTACCAATGCCTCGACCGAGTTCGTTGGCCAGCGTGGTCCGCCATCTTGAAACAAGATGGCTGCTACGGAAAATTTTAAAAGTAAAATAAATATACAAAAAAGTTAAAAAATCAAGTTTATTTTTTAATTAGGTGTTAGGACTTGATACAAGGATTCCAGAGCATTTTTTGTTTTACCCCTATCTTAAAAATTGGCTGAGATAGAGCAGTTCGAAATTCTAGGGTGGCTGACATTTTGAAAAAAAACAGCACATTACAAAAAACCTACGATAAATTTATGGTCAATAATGGTCAAGCAGGTGCAATCCCGAATGAATACTCCGTGTTATTATAACTGTAACTTTGACTTCGAAATTTTGATAGGTTGCATTTTCTATTTGTTGATATTTTTGAACTATGATTTACGCTAAGTGAAATGTTGTTGTTGAAGAGGGATTTTCCATGTAAATCCGAAACGTCCAATTTTAATATGTTTTTAATGTTTTATGAAAGTGTATTGTAATGTCTGTAATTTTAATGATTTTAATATAAATTTATAAGTTTTAGTGAACGCGATTTCTCGCAAATTATTTTCTTTCATTGTTGTAAACATTTTCCCAATCATACGCATAAAACTATATATTCATATCCATTAGCGCCAAATTCTCGCCAAACTTGGCGATAATTGGCGAAATCTCGCCAAATTTGGCGACAAAAATAAGTCTTCATAAATGAAGCCAACTTGGCTATAGCTCAATAATTTGGCGAATTTCTTATTCAAATTCAGTGTAAACGAATCTTTTGTAAACGGTTTCTTTGCATTTTAACTTGCTGTTTTCTAGTAACATTAGCTAACATTTTAAAACGAAGATATAGGAAAGCTACATTTTCCTGCCGGTACAGGCCGGAGGACTTTTTTATGAGTTGTCGGATGCAATCTATGTTTTGCATTAAATAAAGTAAAACATTGAAAAACAAATCCCACAGGATGGGGATAGTTTGTTTTAGATAGATTTTAAGATAATTGTCCTATTAGCTAGTACACCTTCCGTTATTGTTTTGTGTTATTTTCCCCGGATTATGCTTTTCTTTTCTTTTGTTTACGAATTTTGTAATAGAAAAGTTCCGCTATAGACTGGCTACGTTATAGACCTTTTTTTTTTATAGACAGGTTCATTTTCTTTCACAGGCTTTACTCTATTTAATTTATATATGAAATATTTGTTGTTAAAAGATGTTGGTCGCACAAAAATTTTCACATCTCTCCCTCCCTCCCGACATTACTGGTTGGTTATGGCTTGATAGTCCTTTCTAAATAAAATCATGGTGATTCTAAGATTCTCTTGATTTATCTCTAAATTGAACATAAACGATCCTAAGAAAACGGATCAATGAATTACTATATTGGCATGAGGAAATTTAGTTGCAGAAAAATGGAGCATATAGCTAACATTAAGTCTAATAGGAAAACCACAGCCTTGGCAAGATTGTATTAACAAGAAACCATCCAAATACATTTTTATGAAAGTAATATAATTTTCCCCTCGAATCTATACAAACCATGTATTATAAGAGAAACCGGTACTTCTCTATTATCCCGTCGACCACTTTTCATAACAAAAAACTACGCCAAACTGTAAGATTAAACGCCAAAAATGCAGTCCCATTTACTTGATGTCAGAAGCATTACACGTGTTTGTTATGTCATCAAGTGGTTTTTAATTCGACATTTGCGTGTATTTTTCATTATGTTTTACTGATTTATTAGTTATTTACTTAATTAAAATAACAATTGTGTCCTTAAATTCTTACATTATATTTATTTATTTATTTTGATACTATAATGGCAAAGTTCTCCCGTTTATTTGGCGTTACAGTTTGGCGATAGCTTTTTGTTATGAAAAGTGGTCGACGGGATAATCTGGAGGCACGGCAGTGCCTCCGCCAAATCGAGAGAGGACAGCCGTAAGCATACTTTTCTGGAAGCAACTCAGGGCACTTTTGACCCCCCCCCCCCATATCTCCGCGCTGGATCATCCCAAAAATTTGAAACTTCGTTTTTCTAGAGTATTTGGCACACAGGACCAAAATTTAAAATTACAACTTTCTGTCTTTTCTATTTCAGACGATATATGAACTCAAACATTCGATTTTTTGTCACTCACTCACGCGTCAACAAAAAGATTAGGTAGATCCCGTAGCCCTAGACACTTGACATTTGGAAAAAAGGTAGTGTTTAGGATACAAAGAAAGGAAAAATTATAAAATCCGGAAAATTCGAAAAAAAAAAAAACATTCGAAAATTCAACAAATTCCATCAAAATTGAAAATTGAAAATAATACGATCTTGTAGTCTTAGAAACTTAAGATTCGGTGTGAAGGTAGTGTTTTGTATCCAGAAAAAGAAAACATCAAAAACACCAAAAAAATCGAAAGCAAAATTGAAAAAATCGAAAAATCGAAAAAAAATCGAAAAATTTCAAATAATCCGATTTTGTTGCGCTAGAAACTTGGAATTCGGAATAAAGGTAGTATTTAGGATGCAAAATAAGGAAAAATTAAAAATTCCGAAAAATTCGAAAAAAAAAAAATTCAAAAATTCGAAAAATTCGAAACAAATTGAAAAAATTAAAATAATTTGATTTTTTAGCCTTAGAAACTTAAAATTCGCAGTAAAGATAGTGTTTAAGATTCAGAATAAGTTAAAATAAAAAACGGAATAAAATTCGAAAATAAAATAAAAAAATCGAAAAATAAGGAAAAATCGAAAAATAAGGAAAATTTGAAAATAATTCGATTTCATAGCGCTAGAAACTTGAAATTTGGAATTAAGGTAATACTAAATAAGGAAAAATTCAAAAATATGGATAATTCAAAAAATACCCATAAATTAGTGCAGACGATATATGAACTCAAAGTTTCTATTTTTTGTCACTCACACACTCACTCACTCTCGCGTCATCAAAAAGATTGGGTAGATCCCGCAGCCACAGAAACTTAAAATTTGGAATAAAGCTAGTGTTTCGGATACAAAGAAAGGAAAAATTATAAAATCCGGAAAATTAAAAAAAAAAACATTCGACAATTTAAAAAAATTGAACAAAATTGAAAATTGAAAATAACACGATCTTGTAGTCTTAAAATCTTAAAATTTGGTGTGAAGGTAGTGTTTAGAATTCAGAAAAAATCAAAAACACACACAAAAAAAAATTGAAAATAAAATCGAAAAATCGAAAAAAATCGAAAAATTCCAAATAATCCAATTTTGTTGCGCTAGAAACTTGGAATTCGGAATAAAGGTAGTGTTTAGGATGCAAAATAAGGAAAAATAAAAAAATCCAGAAAATTAGAAAAAAAATCAAAAATTAGAAAAATTAGAAAAAAATTGCAAAAAATTAAAATAATTTGATCTTTTGGCATTAGAAATTTAAAATTCGCGGTAAAGATCGTGTTTAAGATTCAGAAGAAGTTAAAATAAAAACGCAATAAAATTCGAAAATAACATAAATAAAAAGAAAACTGCCCAGTTAAACTGAGGGCATTGAGCTCACAGGCTATTCACACTAATTGTATATTATACTCGTATTTCAAAGAATTTGAAATAAGCCCCTTGAAAAATAAAGAAATCGACAATATATTAAGGGGGGGTTATTCCCCCCGTTACCCCCTCATAGTTAACTAATGAACCCCTTAAACTAATCAGGAGAGCCTCTTATTACAATGAATATATATAACAAAATTTGAAGAAAATCGGATAATGCTGCATGAAAAACCCATTTATCTAAATTAAGGGGGATTAGCCCCCCCCCCTTCCCCCTTTATACTTAACCAATAAACCCCAAAACTATTCAGAGAAGCGCATTATCACAACGAACCTATATACAAAATTTGAAGAAAATCGGATAATTCTGCTTGAAAAACCCATTTATATAAATTAAGGGGGGATTGGCCCCCGTCCCCCCTTTATTCTTAACCAATCAATCCCGAAAACGAATCAGGGAAGCGTCTTAACCCAATGAACCTATAAACAAATTTTGAAGCAAATGGGATAATTCTGCATGAAAAATCCATTTATATAAATTAAGGGGGGGTTTAGCACCCCCCGTCCCCCCCCCCTTTATACTTAACCAATCAATCCCGAAAACTAATCAGGGAAGCGTCTTAACCCAATGAACATATAAACAAATTTTGAAGCAAATGGGATAATTCTGCATGAAAAACCCATTTATATAAATTAAGGGGGGGATTAGCCCCCCGTTCCCCCCTTTTATACTTAATCAGTCAATCCCGAAAACTAATCAGGGTAGCGTCTTAACCCAATGAACTTATAAACAAATTTTGAAGCAAATGAGATAATTCTGCATGAAAAACACATTTATATAAATTAAGGGGGGATTAGCCCCCCGTTCCCCCCCCCTTTATACTCAACCAATCAATCCCGAAAACTAATCAAGGAAGCGCCTTAACACAGTGAACCTATAAACAAAATTTGAAGGAAAAAGGAATAATTCTGCAGGGAAAACCCATTTATATAAATTAAGGGGGGGATTAGCCCCCCCTCCGTTCCCCCCCTTTATACTTAACCAATCAATCCCGAAAACTAATCAGGGAAGCGCCTTAACACAGTGAACCTATAAATAAAATTTGAAGGAAAATTGAATAATTCTGTATTAAAACACTATTTATATAAATTAGGGGGGGATTACCCCCCCCCCTGTTCCCCCCTTTATATTTAACCAATCAATCCCGAAAACTAATCAGGGAAGCGCCTTAACGCAGTGAACCTATAAACAAAATTTGAAGGAAAACGGAATAATTCTGCATGAAAAACCCATTTATATAAATTAAGGGGGGGGATTAGCCCCCCCCCAATTCTCCCCTTTATACTTAACCAATCAATCCCGAAAACTAATCAGGGAAGCGCCTTAACACAGTGAACCTATAAACAAAATTTGAAGGAAAATTGAATAATTCTGTATTAAAACCCCATTTATATAAATTAGGGGGGGGGGATTAGCCCCCCCTGTTCCCCCCTTTATATTTAACCAATCCATCCCGAAAACTAATCAGGGAAGCGCCTTAACACAGTCAACCTATAAACAAAATTTGAAGGAAAACGGAATAATTCTGTATTAAAACCCTATTTATATAAATTAGGGGGGGGGATTAGCCCCCCCCTGTTCCCCCCTTTATATTTAACCAATCAATCCCGAAAACTAATCAGGGAAGCGCCTTAACACAGTCAACCTATAAATAAAATTTGAAGGAAATCGGATATTTCTATGAAGAGTTATCGCGTTACGTACGTACATACGTACATACGTACATACATACATACATACATACAGAACCGGCGGGCACATAAGCTCTCAGGCTTTGATAGCCTGTGAGCTAAAAAATCGAAAGAAATCGAAAAATAAGGAAATTTTGAAAATAATTCGATTTCATAGCGCTAGAAACTTGAAATTTGGAATAAAGGTAATATTTAAGATACTAAATAAAGAAACATTAAAAAATATGGATAATTAAAAAAAAATCGAAAATTAAAAAAAAAAAAATAGAAAGAAAGAAAGAAAAAGAGAGAAATTGAAAATAATATGATCTCGTAGTCTTAGAAACTGAAAATTTGGTGTAAAGGTAGTGTTTAGGATTCAGAAAAAGAAAAAAATTAAAAACACAACAAAAATTAAAATAAAATAAAAAAATCGAAAAAAAAAACGAAAATTTGAAAATAATTCGATTTTGTAAAGCTAGAAATTTAAAATTTTAGGATACAAAAAAAGAAATAAATAAAAAATCTGTAAAATTCGAAAAAAAAAGTTCGAAAAATTGAAAAAAAATCGATTTTGTACCTTTAGAGCTTAAAATTCGGCGTAAACTTATTGTTTAGGATACAGAAAAAGGAAAATTAAAACACAATAAATTCGAAAATAGAATAAAAAACTCGAAAAAGATCGGAAATTTCAAAATAATTCGATTTTGTAGCGCTAGAAACTTGAAATTTGTAATAAAGGATACAAAATAAGAAAAAATTAAAAAATCCAGAAAATTATAAAAAAAATTCGAAAAAATCAAAAATTGAAAATAATTTTATCTTGTAGTCTTAGAAACTTAAAACTTTGCGTAAAGGTAGTATTTACTATTCAATAAAAGGAACAATTAAAATATTCGTTAAATTCGAAAATAAAATCGAAAAATCGAAATATCTTTAAGAAATCGAAAATTCGAAAACAATTTTCTTTTGTACTGCTAGAAACATTAGTTTTAAGAAAATTGTCCTATTAGCTAGTACAACGCCCCTAATTGTTTTATGTTATTTCCCCCGGATTATGGTTTTCTTTTCTTTCGTTTACGAATTTCGTTATAGAAAAGTTCCACTATAGACTGGCTACGATATAGGTGATTTCTTTATAGACAGATTTGTTTTCTTTCACAGGTTGTACTTTATTTACTTCACATATGAAATATGGATTGTTAAATGATGTTAGCCCCACAAAAATTTTCACAGCTCCCCCTACCCTCCCGACATTATTGGCTGGTTATGGCTTGTTAGTCCTTTCTAAATAAAATCATGGTGACTCCAAGAGTCACTTGATTTATCTCTAAATTGAACCTAAATGATCCTAAGAAGACGGATCAAATAATTACTATATTGGCATGACAATCAGGTAACTTAGAATTAAAATCGAAAAATCAATAAATTTATACAAAGTCGAAAATTTGAAAATAATTCGATTTTGTAGTCCTAGAAGCTTGACATTTGGCAGAAAGGCAGGGTTTAGTACACAAAGTAAGGAAAAATTAAAAAATCCGTAAATAATAAAAAAAGACTAAAAAAACAAAAAAAAAAAACATCGAAAAAAGGAATATAGTTTGATTTATTGGAAATTTCCGGAAATTTTAATTTTGACTTTATTTTTATACTAAAAAGTTCTTTTATGTTAAATATCAAGTATCTAGGGCTGCGAGTAATATCTCAGATGGATAGTACCTATCCTGGAAGCAATTGAGAGTACTTTTGACACTCCCCCTCCCATAACTTAGTGCTTGCCTAGGAACCTGAAATCTCTTTTCATCTACAGTACTTTGCAAACGAAACTAAAGCTTCAAATTTTTTATACCAGTAAATAATAGGGACAGAGTGTGGGCTTAGCGAAAATCAGTGGATGATCTCCAAAAAGAACCCAAAATCAAGAAAAGGGGGATTACTTACAAAAAGAAGTGAAATCTCATCAAAAAGTCACCTGTAAAAAATGCAGCCAAGTCTCGTAACTCATTTACCGTAAAAAGTACTGAGATCGTATAAAGCCAAGTTTAACTATCTTATTAACTCTGAAATTTTCATTCACAAATCACTCCTAGTCTCTACATCTTTAGTTAATTATTATTTTGTGACTTGGCAATTACGCAGCACAGGGAAGTTATTACACCTTACTATGTTATGGGATGGGATGGGATAATTTAATTGAGGCAAATTATATACGCACAGGGAAGTTATTACACTTTAATATGTTATAGTATTATTTGATTAAGACTAACTATATACATCACATTCTCGTGCTACGTAATTGCCAAGTCACAAAATAATAATTAACTAAAGATGTAGAGACTAGGAGTGATTTGTGAATGAAAATTTCAGAGTTAATAAGATAGTTAAACTTGGCTTTATACGATCTCAGTACTTTTTACGGTAAATGAGTTACGAGACTTGGCTGCATTTTTTACAGGTGACTTTTTGATGAGATAGCAATTACACAAAGTAACGTAATTTCCACAGAATGTATTGGTCGCCAAAGTATAAGTTTAACATCCTTTTACCGTACAATTTTCCAGAATATTAAATTATTTTAAAATCCATAAGACATCAGTAAATTGAGATACGCTTTTCAAACGAATAACATTGAGAGCACATTTATTTTATTCGACCGCATAAAAATTGAAAGTGCTATGTTTAGAAATAAATGTCTTTACTTTATAAAGATCAAACAAGTTAATCTTTTGTAATTGGATTGGACACAGATTTAAAAATATACATGCTTTAAAAATTACTTTAAAATCCATAAAAAATCAGTAAATTGAGATAAACTTTTCAAACTACATTTGAAAGTGCATTTTTTTTAAAAAATTGATAGTTTAAAAATTGAAATTGTGCAATATTTAGTAGTTACAAATATGCAGTTCAAGCAAAATTGAATGCTTAGGTCGGTGCACCGTCCATATGATGGCGACATTACTCACGGATATGTTTTTGTTTTATAATATAGATAGATGCCATATGAAAGCGAATTTCGCAAAATGTTACGACATTTGGTAATTTTTCTTTCAATGTCAGGAAAATCGTATATTTTTATATTGTATGCGCAAAAAAAACTTGCATTCTCATTTATAAAGTTGAGAAATTTTACTATGGTTGAGTTAAAGTAAAGCTTTTTTTCTAATTGTCTTTTTTGTCAATTTATGGTTGAGTATGCACAAATCATATTGTCGTCATTGTTATTGTCGTATAATTGTATTTTAATTTATGTTAACCCGGGCAAAGCCGGATGGTTCTGCTAGTTGTTTATATTTATACAAGGGAACTCTTACCCCTGCTTCGTTCTTACCCAAACACTAGGACTTTCAACAGGCTTGCGCGTTGCAAATTTGTTCTTAATTCATCCATTGATGGAAACACTTTATAATGCCCCATAATAACCAATTAAAATTTCTTGAATTAAGAACATCTTAAGATATTTAAATTGCATATGAATAGCAAACAGATTAATTTCATATACTTTGTGCTTTTGTGTTTTATGTAACAACTGACTTTAGTATAAGTAATGAATAGCTAATTTCTATTCATTTCCATATTCATAATTTAATATTTTGTTTGCATTATGAAATTAGGTTAAATTCAAAGTAATCCCTGTAAATGTCTTCATACAGTAAAACATAAAAAATCCACTTTATTTAAATGTGGACAGCCTATTTCCCGCATGTGTTCCCTACAAACTCAAAATCAAATTGTGTTGAATCAGTACCATCGATTTTCATCTTTATTACAGCCATCATACAGTGAAACATAAATGAAAACACTTTAATTTAAATCTGGTTATTATATTTCTCTACTAACTGTAATTACTACTCAATATTCTCCCCAAATCTAAATGATTAATTTATAGTGCAATCGCGCAAAGTATTTTACTGCATGCTTTGGGGACATGGACATGGTATAAGGTATTTTCAAAGATTTCTCTTTATTTTTTAAATGCCAAAATATTTTTAAAATATATAAGGTAAAACCAGGAGAGAAGGCGCGGTCGGAGAGATTGCGCACATAGAGGTTCGGGGGGAAGGAGTAGAGTGAACGCGCAGCGACTCCAGGTAGTTGTACAACAACAGTAGTGGAATGTCTATTTGAAAGTGCATGTTGATTGCTTTGAGCGTCTAAGATAAAGTATTGCTATTTTGTTTTGTTTTCCCAAAGTAAGTGCTTGAATTTTCATAGCTATTCATCAGAATTTCTATACAATGTCAATAGTACAAAATATTTTAAACTTAAACGATTTCTCTTAAGCTACTAATTTAGACTAACAATGTGAACATCAACGGTTCGTTTTAAGCGGCCATGTTTATATAAAAGGCCGCGCAATCTCTCCTACCAAAGTTGGAGAGTTTGCGCATCTGCTACTTAGGAGAGATGGCGCATTGTTTCCATTAGTTTCCATTAGTTCCTAGGAGAGATTACGCAGCTTATTGGTAAATTTGCATAAAAAAATGAAAAATGAAAATGGACTAATTTTAAGTTAAACGTGTTTTTAAGTAACTTAATGTTATCTGGACTTGCTTTTTCTGATTCTTTATTTTTTTTCCTTTAATGAAAATTTTTTAATCGTTTTTGTAATTATTTTCTTTTTCTAATTATTTAATCATTAGGTTGAAATATTCACTCCTAATACAATAATATTTGTTCACAGAAACCTTACAACAATGGCATTTAAGTGTAGTTATTATTGTTAACAATTTAATTGTAGTTATTATTAGTAACAATCTCTCCTACCAATATGCGCAATCACACTAACCCTGTATGGACAGATTGCGCAAAATAACTTTCTTGGTTTTATTACAACTGTTCCTTTAAATTACAACATAACAACAAAATAGCAATGGAAATGCATAAAAAACAAATGAAGTAAATATTATTCATGGATAGTTTAGCAAAAAATTAATATTTAGATTTTCTATTGTTATTCTTTTCAATTGTGCGCATACTCTCCTAGCTTTACCTTATATATATATATATATATATATATATATATTTGCACATGAAAAATATATTTTTATTTTATTTTAAAATTTTGTGTAAAAATTAAATTTTAAAACAAAATAATCACATGTGAGTCTATAATCTTCATACTAAGTTTAAATATATATATATACAGGGTGTTCTAGAAAGGACTCCCCAACTTTGAAATGACATAACTTCGAAACAGTGAGAGATAGAAATGTGAAACAAGTTTAATGTTAAACAGATAGGTCTGGAATTTGTTATACACGAATGTGAAAAAATAGTTCCAATATTGGATAATAGGTGGCAGCACAAGCACATGGAACTTTAAATGGTACTCAGAAGGACAGAAATTTCATTCGTGCGTCTGTTTCATTGCTGACACGTGTAAAAAAGTTGTATAGAATTAGAGAATAATTCGGAATTCAAGAATATCATGCCGTTTTCACCATATTCCCCGGATCTGAATCCATGCGACTTCTTTTTGTGGGGTTACTTGAAGGACGCTGTTTATTCTAAGAATCCCCAAACGTTGGAACAGCTCTAACAATTCATCTGTGAGGCATGTGCATCCATTTCAATAGAAGTATTGCAACAAGTGATTTCGAACGTTACCTTTAGGTTGCATCATGTTGTTGCTGAAGAAGGTAACCATATCGAAACCATTGTAATGTGATTTTTATCTCAGTTCAAACAGCTCACTTTCAGGAACTATTTCAAAGACACAGCTTTGTGATTGCAGCGCCCTCTCGTGTCCAATATTGGAACTATTTTTTTAAATTGATGTATAAAAAATTTCAGACCTATCTGTCTAACATTCAACTTGTTTCACATTTCTATCTCTCACTGTTTCGAAGTTATGTCATTTCAAAGTTGGGGAGTCCTTTCTAGAACACCCTGTATATATATATTTCTGCGTATTAAAAAGAAATATATATATATATATATATATTTAATTTCAAAATTTGTAAATTTTGTACAAAAATTAATTTTTAAACAATATTTTTTGTGTATAGTTTAGTTTTAAGTTAGAAAGGAATTAGATATGTTTCTATAATTTGGTCAAAAATCAATTTTTATATGCATGATTTTTAATTTTATCATGCGCGCAACACTAAATGATTTTCATACATGTATTAGTGATATGAATTTTTAAAATTAAAGTTAAAATAATATTTTTGAACATACGACATTTATGTTTCTGAATAATATACTTAAAAATAAATATTTTAAAGAAATAAGTAAGGAAAAATAATCGCAATTGTATATTATGTCAGTTTTGATAGTATGAAAATGGTGATTTTTTTAACGTTTCGACACACTCAAAGGTCCTATGTACCATTAAATAGCATTTCTCCCGGATGTTTTAGAATTTTTATATTTTGAAAAAAAAAAATGGAATTAAATTTATAATTTTTTGCCATTGTTTTGTAGGACTAACTTTTCCTCGAAAAATGTTTATTCCCGAAAAATTCTAATATTGCTTTAAATACTAAGCGTGAAAAGTATAATACGAATTCAATTAAAGATCTGTAATATTGAAGAGGAAAAGTGTAAAAAAAATAAATAAATACAAAAATAGATGCATTTTATTTGACATTTAAAAATTCATTTATTCAAATAACATTTTTCTTTATTTTATAAAATAAATTGAAAGATTTTAATGTGGTTCTCTGTAACGTATCTTTTATTGCTGATATGTTATTCCAGATTAATATTTGCGATAATGTATTATGAAAGAATCTACAGCATTTATTTGAATAAATAAAAAAATTCAACAATAAATATTTCAATAAAAAGGTATATAAAAATGTATTTATAACTCGTAATCATATAGTCTTTCCTAGCTCAGTTTTATTTATCAGAACATACTTTTTCTTAATATTATATAAAACGAATATCACATTTATAATTTTGTCTATTGTTCAGATAATAACCTTTTTGAAGCACCATTGTATAGCTCTCTGTAACTTCAACTTCGTGACTTACGTTGCACTTATTCTTTTTAATATTTCTTTTTTCACGATTAAAGATAGAACATCTGCATCCCAATGACAAAATTTGTAAATTTGTATGTATAATTAATTTTTTTTGAACAACTGCCGCAGACGCACCGGGGTTGGTACATTTTTCGTTTTGCGCCATTTGGGCGAGAAAACCCAGTTTTCGGGTAACCATTAGGCGTAGCTTGCTAAAACAGTATATTAGTATTATTTTATTATGAAACAGTTTATTTTATTATAAAACATACAAATTTTTTATTATGAACACACACAAATTATCTTATTATAAAACACATAATATTTAATTCAATGCAAAACAAACGGAATCTGGTATGGCGGGTTCCAAACGAACAAAAATCTCTCCAAAAACGCCTAGTTGCCCACACGTAAAATCTCGACAAAAAGATACCCCGGTGCGTCTGAGACAGCCGTACCAATTTTTTTAATAGCGATATTTTTTTCCTTGTAATAAATACTTGAACTCAAGACACTTCGTCAGAACTAACATTCGACACAATTTTAGAAATATCATGCGCTTACTGACAAAATTTCACTATTTCAAATTAATTTACCGTTCTACTAAAATATCAATACCATATTCACTGAAGAAAATTTAAGTCAATGAGTATTAAATCGAATGTTTCACAAAAAAAAAAGAAAAAATAATAAACATTTTGAAATTAAGCAGTTCTAAATAATTATTTTTTCTCATTTCCATCTATTAGTAAATTAATATCACCGCAATTTTCTAATTTTCTTTTTTTATGATAATATTAATTTAGTTGAATCTAATAGCGATAAATGTACTTTAATGTTTAAAGATTTAAAAAAAAACATTAAAAAAAACGCAAAAACGTTAATAACATAAAAAAAACCCTTTTAAGTGCAAAAGTAATGACACATTTTATCTCTAAAATTGCTTTTGAATACTTTCAAAACTTAAGTTTATATTAAATAGAATTAATGAGCTTGTGTACGTGATTTTTCTCTGACTTCGTATTAAACATCTCAGACGTAAAGAAGTTTAACAGTAAACAAAATATTAATTGCTGCAGCAGCAACGATTCTAACAATGCTGTTTAATTTTGTTTTCTTTCTGAATTTCTTATTTTAAAATTGGATATTCAAAAGAGAAAATACTTATGATACAAAGTGTACATATGATATAGAGAGTGTACCTAGAGAGACCAAAAGAAGTTTATCAGTAATTAAAATATTAATTGCTGCAGCAGCAAAGATTGTAACAATACTTTTTAATTTGGTTTTCTTTCTGAACTTCTTATATTAAAATCGGGAATTAAAGTGAATGTACTTATGATACAAAATATACTACAGAGAGTTTACTTATGATACAGAGTAAAAAGAGTGTACTTATGATATAGAGTTTTAACAAATAGTAATTAAATATTCTTTTTAAAGTCTGTTTGCCTATTAATCTTATTAATTAAAGGAAACTGGGTCTTTTGAAATATAATATATATATAATGAAGCATATAAATTACGAAGCTTATAACGAGTACATTTTTCACAAAAGTTCAACTGAAACATGCATATTATACTTCAACTGTGTATATTAATAGTTTATATATATCATTTTATATTTTTGCACTGTGTTGCATGTAATTTGGAGTTTACTACGTTTAAATAGCTACATAAGTATTATGAGATAATTCTCTAACCATTTTTGTAGTTTTTGAATTTCATATATAAATGGAAAAACGTCTTTTACCTGTTATTAAGATATACATTTAACTTGTTTCCATCATTTGTCACACTGGGCTTGCATAAAAAGCTTAAAAAAAAACAAATATAAAACTCAAGAAAATAGACTAAAGTAGTGGACTAAACATCGAATTTGGACATTTAAAATTTGCCCATAATATTTCTAAGAAACGTTTTTCTATCTTTTAGATATATATATTATGCATTTATGCAAAATAAATTCCTTCCTATAAGCATCTGTCTTGAATGGATCAAAAACTATCATATGAAAGCATTTGATAAAGGAAATAAAATGGTTCATTCCATCCTATTTTGGCTCTTATGTATTTACATTATGAGTTAATCATACTATTTGAATATCCTTGGAAAAATATTCAATTTAACGTATCAATCAAACTGAATTTACTAATTATCTAACATTGCTTTAAATATAATTTCTACAAGGTGGCTGAAAAGTATGGGCGCAGAGAAACGGTATTTTCTCAAAAATATACGCTACCTGATGCTACCTGATGCTACCTTTTTACTCTAAACAAACAAAAATATTACTAATAACAATATTTAAACTAATTGTTCAAAATGTTCACCATTCTCTTTTCTAAAAGTTTCCAAACGCAGGTCAATAAATTGACGGTGCGCCGCGCGCCGCAGGTAACGCTGATCTAATTCGTGCCAAGCCTTCATAAGTTCGCGTCGCATTCAGTCCAAACTGCAGATTTTCTTGCTCTTTAAGCTTTCTTCTAAGTATCTCCAAACACAGTGGTATTTTCAAGTGGTGTGATATAAGATCCGACTGTTCGAAGGTCATTCAAACTTTGTTAAATATCCAGGCAGATGGGCGACGAGGAAGGGCAATGTCGTTTTGCTCCATGCGCAGCCCCCAATCGTGCTGGAAGATTATTTTTTGGTTATTTTGCTTCCATGGAGTTAGAATCTTAGCCAACACTTCGTATTGCTTCCTTTTAGCATTAATTTTTAGGAAGGTCAATGTCGCTTTTGCTCTATGCGCAGCCCACAATCATGCTGGAAGATTACTTTTTGGTTATTTTGCTTCCATGGATCTACAATCTTAGCCAAGACTTCTTCTTGCTACATTTTAGCATTAATATTTACGTTTTTTACAATACAAATTAAAGGTGTTTTTTCCGTTGAGGTAACTAAGGTCCAAACCGTTAATTCTTCCGGAAAAAGCGATGGTGTGGCGATTTTTTTTTTGTATTTCTCTGAATTGGCCATATCAGTTCATATCATTCTGACGGTAGTGGGGCTTCTCAATGGTGCAAATTTTCTCATTGGTGCACAAATTTCTTTACACAAAAGGTATCTTGAAACTTTGGAGCATGTTCTTGCATTTTGTTACTCTCCTCATCTTGACATTGTTTGAGAAATGTTCCCCATGGTACAAAAAGTAACTATGAGTCCGAGAGACTTTTTAACAATGTTCACACTGGAACGAGAAAATACAGACTTTTTTCAACGAAATTTAATATTTCGGCGCCGTTTTGGGAAATTATCTTTTAAATGATGTTGCGAATTTGGCTGATTTATTTTTTACATAAACTTTTCCTACTTATTTCCACTGCTTGAATGACAGTTCGAAGTGGAACTTTCAGGCGAGAAGGAATTCTTGAAGTCTTCTCTGCACTTGCCGCCTGTTAAGCATTGGGTAAACGATGATCACGGCACTTTAAAAGCACATTGAAAGTAAATGAGTAATATATCGCAAAAAAGTCCAAAAATACTACAAAAATACAAAAAATAAGCATGCTTTCTCCTATTTTAGTTGCGAAATTCCTTCGACAAACAATGCTCCTATACTTTTCAGCCACCCTGTATATTCTAGAAACTTTTTAGATATTTTTAACACTCATTTTTATGTCGAAAATTTTACTAGATTTTCAGGTTAGAAACATCCAACCTCTTTTTAGACAATTATTTGACAAACAAGCTTTAAATCCTTAACGTAGGATTTGCATATGATAACTATGTATACATGTGAATTGCAAATAATCAGTTCGTGATGATATTTCTAATTTTTCTTTTTAGTTATTTTAAAGTTGCACATGACAAAAACTGACAAATATAAAGATATTGTATGCGAAGATAACATAAAAACATAATATAATTTATACTTGTATCAATGAAGTATATGTTGCAATGTTAATCACTGTATTTGAAATAATTGGATTTACAAAATGTTTTTATGTATTTATATTAATGGTCTCGACGGACCGATAGTGATGCAGAAAAAAAATACGGAAATTAAAACAATGATACGTAAAAAATTAAAAAGTACATGAAAAATTAAAAGAAACTTTAACATAATATTAATGTTATTAAAATATTAGGGTTATTTTGACCTTGAAGAATTTTGTTTTTAGATATACTTTTTATTCCCGTAAAAAATAAAATCAAAGGTATATATATGTATATATATATATTTGTAGAGTGATTAAAAAATGTGATTTGGAAAACAAATATTTTAAAAGTCATAACTGTTAATTTAATACTGCAATTGTACTTTTAGATGCTGCAAATACACAGTGCAATTTTATCAAAGTGAATAGTAAAATCTTTATAAAAATTATTAAAGCAAACCGAAACGTATTTAATTTAATTTTAATTTTAATGATATATTTGAAACATTGTCACAATTTTAATCCATCACATTTCAAATTCTTTGCTGCACGTACTTTCAGTGTGATTAAACATTTAAATTTAACATTCAAAGCAATTGAACGTGACTTCACTACGAGATCGCCCCAATTTACAGATTTAAAACATTTTAATTTTTTTAATGACTTAAAACATCCATGCAAACGTCTTTCGTTGAATCCAATTAACAGGAAAAAGAAAACAGTTTTCTTAAGTAAATATAAAAATGAAAATGGGAACCGATGCATAAGTTAATATAAAATCTGCATTAAATAGGAACTTTTAAGAATTCAATAAATGTATGCTTGATTTTATGTTCCTTTGAAATATAAAATTTTTTGTACTAAACATACTTAGTTTAAACGATACGCAAGTTAACTTAAAATGCATCCAAAGCGAAAAAAGTGTTTTTTGATGTTTTTCTTTCATAAAATCGTGAACATTAAACGAAATAACAATTTGTAGATAACAAAGGTACAATGCATTTTTACTTCTAGATAATTTCATTCTATATTTTATTAATCTTCGTAAAAAAAAAAAAAAAATGTTGTTACACATGTGACCACCATGTAACTTAAGTGTGTTAAAGTCATTGAGATCTGAAATTCTCCACGCAAATGTTAAACGTACAGGTGTGCAATGTATTCGTATGTTACAATATGTCATCTTGAAATTATTATTTTTAACGTCATTCATCTGTGGTCTTCTTAAAGGCTGTCTGTTTCTTTTTTAGTTGAAAAAATATTTCTAAAACAATACACTTACTTTTATTTGAAATGTTGAAATCTTACACACAGCTCGTCAGCTTCGCTAATATGTTAAAGCATAAAATGTCAAATTGAGCATAAATTTGAAAAATATTTTGTCAATTAAAAATAATGAGGCAACATGTGAAATTAATGCATATAAAAAGAAAATAAAAATATAAATTTTCTGGGGAGATATTTTAAAAATAGTATTGCATTCCCCGCCCACAGTTTAAGCATTGGAGAGGGGACTTGGAGATTTGACTGACCAACACTATTTATGTTGAAAAATTGTAAGAGGTACGGTTCCTTCTTTGATAGTTAAACTATTGATTTTTTGCATCATGCATAAATCATATATATACATACAAAACTGTTAATTTGTTATTCAAAGGAAATAAGATTAATATAAAATTAAACTCTCATATTTATATTTCGTATTTCAAAACACTAACTTGCTTCATACTACATAATTATTACATAAACTTTAATGATACAATATATCAACTGTGTACAAGTTTGCCACAAGGCGGTATAGCATCTATCATACATGCAGAAATTTATCTATATCATTAAGAACGAAATGTACCCCTAAATAATTTTTGTTTCTTCAGATATATTGATGATATAATCGTTATATACGAAAAGTCAATCCCATTATCTGTTACCTATAAAATATCACAATAACTTAAAATTAAGTGAAAATGCTATTATAAATAATGTAAATAACTTCCTTGATCTCAAATTAATACTTAATGAGAACAAAAATCTTAACGTTGTGTATTTACGATAAGAGAAATGACTTTTATATGAAAGTGATTGACTTATTGACAAATTATAAATATTGTTTACATAATTCTGTTTATATTAATTTCTTACTAAACTTTACTCATAAAATAAATAATATTTGATCATATAAATTTAAAGTACAAACTTTAAAATCTGTATGTCAACAATTCGTTACGCGTATCCCCGGATCTCATTAAATCAATAATATACATTTACTTTTTCGTGATTTATTACCCCCCCCCATATATGTATATATATATATTTATATTTATATAAGCATGCCCACATACAGTGTGATCTATAAGTTAATTAGAAAGGTTTCTTTTCTTAATAGCTTTATATATAATGTTTCTTCTTACCATTGCCCAAAAGCTTATTCCTAAACCGTTTATTTTAGAGGTGTAGTTTCGACAGAAAGAAATGTTTGAAATTTGGTTCTCCATTATATAAAAAATTACTTAGAAGTAGTTACTAATAGTTACTTTTGTAATAGTTGCAAAAATTACATTTTTTTATGGTCAAAGTGTCTCTTATTCCTACTTAGAAAATTTTGCTCCATACTCTAACAAATAAAATAAAACAAATAATTTTTTTATGTCTAAACACTTAGTGAATTATCATGTTTTAAGAAATTAATTTCGACATTTTCCGTCTGTTTCATTTTTAACGAACTGAAATGCTGAAAATTTATAAAAATCCAAGTACCATTAGTAGGTATGTTTTGTACATCCTAAAAAAGTTTTTTCTTAAAATATCACAGAGAAGGTTTTTCTAAATATAACTTATTGGAGATAGCAACCGTATAAAATATTAAATTTAATAAATTTCTGAAGAATAATTTTTTTTGACGTAAATGACATATAAAAACATTTTAAACATTTTTAAAAATGGATCTGGAATCCCTATACCTACGCACAGCACTTTCGAGACTTGTTGCTCCGGATAATTACAAATAACGACAAACTCAAAAAAATTATTTAATATATTCAATTCGTCTTTAGCAAGCATTCATAATTCAGAGAAAAATCGACTTTGCTCCCGTAAGAATTCATCAAATTTTGATGCACGTGCAACACAAAAATTTATTTTCCGTAAAAATACCTTGAATTAAGACCGTTAAAAATTTAAGTTTACATAATAAAAAACTTAAACAGATATAAAACTTTAATCAAAGCAATGCGGAAGTTCAAAGCGCAAAGTCTGTGCTTAACTAATGTCACATTACATGGAATGGAAATGCATATATTTTCATGTAGCTTTAAATTATTCATGCTATGTTAGTTCTTGAAAACTCAGCCAATATAAGAAGAGGAATTAAATGAATCATACGTGTGTTAACCTGTTATTATTTATTATTATTATTATTTGAAAGCGAATTTATTCGCAGGAAACATATCTTGAATTAAGAAAGATTTTTAAAACTTATAATTCACAGAGTAATTTTTAAAGATAACCTAAAGATTTATGAGGTGAAAACAGGAATGAAATTCTGGGTTGGTAGAATGTCAACTTGAATAAATGTAATGCATTAAATTAGCACTATTTTTCAATGAACATGGTCTGTGTGTGGTATGTATTTCAAAAAACATTAGAGTGGAATGAAAATCTTTTAAAGTAGCGTTACTTTCTTCATGTTATATGACTTCTTGTAAACTCAGTTGACATAAGGATAGAAATAAAATAAATCATCCACTTTATACTCTATTGTTATTTGTTTTATTAATTCAAAATAAATATATTCGCCAGAAAAAAGGTTTGAAATAAAGAAAACTTTTAATTTTTTTATTCACGGAGTATTTTTTAACGATATCCTAAATATTCATAAGATGAAGGCGGGAATAAAATTCTGAGTAGAAAGAATGTCAACTGGACGATATGTGTTATTTACATAAGGGAATTTTTCAGAGCACATCATCTGTGTAGAACTCAGAAGAAATAGCAAGGAATGAAAATTTTTATAACAAGTGAAGTATTGTATAATACGAGTTAAAAATTTCAAAACATTTTTGCAGGAAAAGAATTTATGTCTGGGTATGTATTATAATATTTTTAGACGTCAGACTGTGTCTCTATATGTTGAAAAAGAAATAACTAAATATATTTTTAATGATTACTAATAATATATGTTTTTACTGACAACATAAAATAATTTTTTTAATGTAAATAATGTGTTTTTAAAGATAAAAATAATATGAAAAGACAAATCCATATTAGTACTACATAATTAATACTGATGCCTGATGATCTGCTATACTAATACTATATAATTAAACATTCTTTTATTTTAATGTAGCCTCAAAATATTCAAATTAAGTTAGTCCTATGTTGCTTTTAAGAGAAAATGAAAAATGACTGAACACCTTGTTACTTTATTTAATTTTTGCTCAGAGAATTTAATAGATTGCAGTACTCTATATTTTTAATACTTTTTGTAATACTACTTTGTTCTTTCAAACAACATTGTTGTGGACAAAAGACGCGTGTGAAAGGCCAATTTGGGTTTCTGATTTTACGGGAGAGTTTGAATGAAAAGCACCTGTTAAACAGCTTTCTAAAAGTGGATAATATGTGAATTTTTCAAATTTTATTGCACTTTAGGAGGATGTTATATAATTGTCTTTCAAAATCTTCTTTGTGAACGTGATATTTTTTTTAATTTCAAGATTTAAAAGGAATTTCATTTTTCATCTTAAACTGTTATATTCATGATAGTTAAAGGCAGTGGTTCTTTCATACTCATCGAAATGTAAATTAAATATATTACTATTATTTTTCTTTTCTCAAACTCATGTAAAGAAGAATAGAAAATATGCATTTTTTAAAGATTCATTTTCTGCCTTACAACCATCATATTTATTTTTAAATACCGAATAAAGAAGAACGTGTAAACAGTTTAAAGTAATCTTTAATGAAAGAAAAAGTTATATTAATGTTATTTCATATAATTTTTTATGATTTGAAGAAGTATTTTCATAGAATTCTTTTTGCAGAAGCCACAACAATGCAAATCTGAAAATGAAAACCGCCAATGTAACAAATCCCGTTTCTATGTAATAAGAACGTCTGTTTTTATTATACTTCTTCTGTTATGTATAATTTCTTGTTATTCATAAAGCATATATACAAGGTGGTTCTAAAATATGTGTCAAAAATATAAAGGTAGGTAGATGGGACCTAAATAAGCTTATTTCGTATAGGAATGTGGGTGCGGAAATGAAGCGTGGAGGCAGTAGAGGGCGCTGTTGAGTTCGGCGGATGAAAGCATTTTGCTGGCTTGAATCGTCTTTCCCCGCACGGTTTTCGAGCAACAGGCATCATTTTACCAATGCAGAACATGTCGATATGCATTTCATGCATGGAGACGCGCAAGGAAATGGAGCGGCTGCTCAAAGAATGTACATGGAACGATTCCCGGGTAGGAATCTGCCGGATCGCCGAACATTTTAGTGTCTTCATCGGGGGTTGTGCGTGAGTGGATCGTTTTATGCTTCCAGGCGGGATACGGGCACTTTAAGATATTGCAGAATTCCAGCAGTAGAAGCATAAGTATTATGCACAGTAGAGGATAGTCCTTCTACAAGCTCGAGAGCCGTTGAACGTGCGCATCCTTTGAGCAGCCGCTCCATTTCCTTGCGCAGCCCCATACATGAAATGCATATCGACAACCTCCACATTGGTGTAACGATGCATGTTGCTCGAAATCGTGCGGGGAATGACGATTCAAGCCAGCAAAACGCTTTCATACACCAAACTCAACAGCGCCCTCTACTGCCTCAACGCTGGATTTCCGCACCCACATTCCTATTCGAAATATGCTTATGTAGGTCCCCTCTACTTACCTTTACATTTTTGAAATATATTTTAGGACCACCCTGTATATATACATACACACATATACATATATATATATATATATATATATATATATATATATATATATATATATATATAGTACATTCTTTTCAAGGAAGCAGTTTATGATAAATTTATCTAAGATAGATTTATTCCTGTTCCATGTTGTGTTATTTTAAAAGTGATTTGTTGTTACGATTTAGCAAGATATATTTTGCATAAGAAATGGAGGGGATTTTGTTAAAGGAGATTCATGGAATTTTCAACTGCTGATTACTTAAGAACTCTTTTAGAGTAAAACCTTTTTGTATATGTGAACAAAGTCTCTACGTATATATATGCAGCTGATGGTTAGTCTTTTACTAATAAAACAAAATGTTTTCTAACAAAACATTTGCATTAACTCTAATAGATTTTTTACATTTAATAATTTTCTTTAGATTGCCCCCTGACAAAACCAAAGATCATTTTTACATGAAATATGTCAATTATATATTCAAATGAAATTTTAAAATTTATTAAAAGTGGTAATTTCGTATAGGCCTCGTGCCAGAAGTTAATAGCCGAAGAAATCGCTAAAAATTTCCTTATAAACAACATTTTTTTAAATTCTGATAATTTCAGCGGTTTTAAGCCCTTATTTCAGTTACATGTTTGTTAAATTTGTGTTTCATTTAAATTATTTTATTTATTGCTTAATTAAGTTTTAGTTTCGTTATTAAATATTATCTGGAAACAAATGTTGAACATTTTAAATTGTTTAAAGTGCAAAAGGGGTAATATTTTGTAATCGTCTGCAAGCGAGAGTTAGATTTATTAAAAAATCCTGCTTGAAATTTAATTTAAATGCTATAATAAATGAGTAAATTGCTATACAGTTTTCAAACAAATTACATTTAAAAGTAGATTTTTTTTTTATTATATAACGGTGTAAAAATTAAAAATATGCGATGTTTAGAAATGTTTAAAAATGCAGTAGCAAAAATCTCAAAACGGAAATTTTATCGTCAAAATATAAAACCGTTTCCATTCGCAAAATGACGTCAGCGTTACCCATGGACACGTTTGTCCTTTATAATATAGATAGAAAATGTGAAATAACTATATACTAGTATTTAATATACGAAGGTTCCAACGTATCCTTAATGTAAAAGTGCAAATATATATTTTAATAACTTTATTTTTCCTTATCTTCAACTATGACGCAATGTCTAAACAAGTTTAAACATATATTACGCGTGTAATTATCAAGGAAATATTTTTTTTAGTCATGAGAATATTTTAATTTTTAAAGGTTTTAAAGTTTTTTAATGTTTTTTTTTTTCAGGGTGTAATGTTTCACCATTGTTTTGTAGGACTAACTTTTCTTGAACAAATACACACAGAATTAAGTTTAGAACGGAAAAATTCTAATATTACTTTAAACACTAAGCCTTATAAGTATAATATGAATTCAATTTAGGATCTTTAATATTCAAGATGAAAAGTGTAGGAAAAATAAGGAATTGCAAACATAGATACAATTTATTTGAGATTTAAAAATGCATTTATTGAAATAAAATATTTCTTTATTTTATATAATCACACTTTATATCTTATATTATCACATTCTGTACTTCAGTCTATTGCTCAAATAACATCCTTTTCAAAGCACCATTGTATAGCCCTCTGTAACTTGTGCTTCTTGACAAAGGTGGAACTAAATACTAGGACAATCTAACAAATAGTTTGTTGTATAATATGACCAGCATATCTTTTATAACATCGAAGGATTTTCAGGCATCATACCCCAATGTAAAAGCGTTTATTTCGTTACACTTATTCTTTTTAATATTTTTAATGTTCAATACAGACTCTTTAGACTAATTAGAAACTCCTTAGAAATAAAAAAAAATTCGAAAGAGTACTTAGAACGCCTTATATAAACAAAATATTCCTTAAATTATCCCAGAGTACAATGTAGCGTTGAACAATGATTTAATTGAAGAATACAAGTGTATAAAATGAAAATATAAGTACTTTTCCGTATGCGAGGTCCAAGTCAAAATGACTTTTCCATTAGCGTGACGCCAATTGAAACCAAGAATATGAATATTAAAAAAAAATTATTTACGTTATTGTGTTACTACGTTATTATTTTACTACTACGTTTACGAGATGTACTTCACGAATAAACATTTTTGGCCCGGTTGGCAGTGCAAGACTGAAATTTCTTGCTACGCTATCGCTCAGTTTTGATTGGGGACGAACTAACGGAAAAGTACTGACATATATTACACGGAAAACAATTATGCGTAAGCAAGTAGAGCTTGGAAGAGATTAAACTTTAAAGGAAGTAAAATAATAAAAACAACTTTTATACAAAAGTAAGATATTGAAGTAAATACTGCCAAACTGCCAATCTAAAAAAAAAAAAAAAAAAAAAAAAATTAAGTCACAGTATTTTTTTTCTATATGCCGCTTGGTTTTCCCTTCCAAATATTACTTTTAACTCTTTAAATCCCAAGCTTTAAAAAAACTGAATGACCTTAGAATCCAAACAAAATAGCCCAAAATAATCGCTTTTTAGTTCCCCCCTTTTTCACTAGGTAAGTAGTGGAAATGGCCCTACTGCCTTCTCCCTTTATTCAAATTTCGACAGGTGTTATACCCCTCTGTTTACCATTGCTCAAGTTACTGAAAAAAGTCCTGTTTTTCTTTCTGTACTGTCCAGAAATGCCACCGCAGTACTCCATCCATCGCTGAGAGAGACCACCCCCTTGACAGCACCCCGATCCATTTAAAAAGAATGAAAATTCTTGCAGCTATCCAGGTCAATTGGGGGTTTCAGAACATTGGGATGATTTCGGATATTGCGGGATTCAAAAGGTTAAAATCTCGGTGCATGTGATACATGATCAGTATTTGGGATTTGATTGGTATCTGTATATAAGGTTATATTTGCATTAAATAGTTTGCTGGGAATTTTACATTCAACTTTACGAAATCAGGTAGCAATGCATTATGAATATTTTATAAATTTAGCACTAGATATTAAATTTTAATAAAATAAATCCGTTTTCTCTCTAAAAGAGGTATTAAAAATAGGGTGTTTGTGTGAGTTACACTATGCCATGGCATACATGAACAAATACGGCAAATTCTTTAAAATTCTTGTACTCCTTAGAATTTTTCAAGATGCCTTGAATTTTTTTCCCCAAACGTTTATTTACTTTTTGAAGATATAAAAGATAGAACAACTACATCTCAATGAATGTTTTTAAAATTTATATAGTAACATGTAATTAATTTATTTCTTTTAATAACGACGTTTTTGTTTCTTGTAACAAACACTGGAACGACACCTTATCACACTGGTAGACACCTTATCAGAAATAAAATTCCACTCAATTTTAGAAATATCCTGCACTTACAGTGTTTCATTATTTCAAATTAACTTTACCGTTTTACTAAAATATCAATATCATGCTCTCTGAAATAAATTCCTTTAATGAGTATGAAATCGAACGTTTCATAAAATAAATAAATAAATAAATAAATAAATGTAAACAATTTAAAAATAAGCAGTTTTCAACAATTATTTTTCTTATTTTACGATCATTTTGTAAATTAATATCACCGCAATTTGATAATCTTCTTTTTTATTATAATATTAATTTAGCTGAATATAATAACGATAAATATACTTTAATATTTTATTATTAAAACAAAACCCTTTTAAAACACGCATAAACGTTAATAACATTGAAAAAAGTCCCTTTTAAGTGCAAAATTAATTACATATTTTATTTCAAAAAATGCTTTTGAATACTTTCAAAACTTAAGTTTATATTAAACAGAATTAATGAGCTTGTGTGCGTGACTTTTCTCTGAATTTGTATTAAACATCTCAGACAAAAAGAAGTTTATCAATAATCAAAATATTAATTTCTGCAGCAGCAAAGATTGTAACAATATTTTTTTTGTTTGGTTTTCTTTCTGCATTTCTTATTTTAAATTCGGGCATTAAAAAGAGAATGCACTTATGATACAAAGTGTTTATATGATACAGAGAGTATACCTATAAGACAGAGTGTACTTATGATGTAGCGTTTTAACAAATAGTAAGTAGATATTCTTTTTAAAGTTTGTTTACGTATTAACGGTTTTATGTTTTATTAAAGTGAATCTGGTCTTTTTAAATGTAAGAATTATACTGAAGCATATAAATTATGAAGCTTATAACGATTATCATTTTCACAAAAGCGAAACTTAAGCATGCATATTATACTTCAGCTGGGTATATTAAAAATTTATATATAACAATTTATGTTTTATCACTTTGTTGCGTGTAATTTGGCGTTCATAACTACGTTTACATAGCTACATAATTATTACGAGATAATTCACTAAATAAGTTTTTGAATTTCATAGATAAATGAAAAAATATCTTTTACCTGTTATTAAGATAAATGTTTAATCTTTTTTCCATCATTTGTCCCACTGTTCCTGCAAAAAAGCTTGATTAAAAATAAATATTAAAAAGAGAACAAACTAGAGTGGTAGACTAAACATCGAAGTCGGACATTTTTTTATGATCCATTATTTAATTTACCCATAAGACTTCTTTTTATCTTTTAGATAGCTGTATTATATATATATATATATATATATATATATATATATATATATATATATATATATATATATAACTATCATATGAAAGCATTTGATAATAGAGAGAAAATTCCTCATTCCATGTGTTTCGGGATCTTATGAATTTACATTCTGAGTTAACGATGCTATTTGAATGTCTTTGAAAGAAATCAATTAAACGTTTCAATCAAATGGAATTTACTAATTATATAACTTTGTTAGTTTTACATGAAGTTCATATACCTTAGAATTCTTTTAGATATTTTTCAACAGACATTTTCATGTAGAACTCTCAACTAGATTTTCAGGTCAGGAACATCCAACATCTATTTAGGGAATTCATTTGACAAAATTTTTTAAAATATTTAATGTAAGACTTTGATATGATTTTTAATCATGTTTACATGGGAATTTCAAATAATCAGTTCTTGATGAAAGTTGCTAATTTTTCTTTTTAGTTACCTTAGAGCACATCGTAAAAACTTTCAAACATGAAGATTTTGTATACACAGATAGCATAAAAACATAATATAAATAAGACTTGTTACAATAAAGTAACTATTGCAATGGTAATATATACATCATTACCCTGTGGCAGTTCAAATTATTGGATATATATAAAAAAAATATATGTATTTGAATTAATGTTCTTGAGAGCGATAGTGATGTAGAAACAAAATTACGGAAATTAAAACAATGATACGTAAAATAATAATAAGAAAAGTACATACAAAAGTAAAAGTAGAATAACGAAAGAAGAATCAACATAATATTAATGCTATTGAAATATTGTGGTTAATTTGACCTTATAGAGTGAGATAATGCTAGACTGGATGTCGTCCTGGTAAATGGTCAAGCACTTGGTGCGCTATAACAAGGTATCTAGGTTCGGTACCCTGTCTGGACATTTTTTCACTCTGTTAGTTGTAAGCTGTGCAGTAAAATGATAATTCACATCCTTAGAATATATATATATACAGGGTGTCCCAGGATTATTGGGACAAACTTTAAGCGGAGGTAGGGGACATCACAAGGATTCAGATTTGCATAGCAACCCATGGTCGGAAACGGCTTCGTTCCCCGTTAGGTGGTGTTGTTCACAATAGCATTGGAGCACCTCTAACATCTGTATATTATCGCATCTTTTTGTAAGAGGTGGTACCAAGCTTACTTGACACTATGCCACAAAATGTCAGATGCCATATGTGATTTCAACATGATCCGAAACGTCATGGGAAAGTAGTATAACAGGGATAAGAAACGCACAAGACTGAGATCATCTGAAATAGTTTATTGGTCAAAGATATTACATGTACTGTGGTATATGATATGTCAAAACGTCACAAAAGATGTTCAAAGTTTTCATCATTGCTAGCGATGCATGCATTACACCGCCGGACCATGGATTGGCTGACTCGCTCAAATACACCTGGATTTTGTTGGATATCCGCAGCACCACAGACGAGTCTTGCAACCAAATCCATATCCTAATCCACAGGCGTTGCTTACACAGCACTTTTCAGTGCACCCCAAAAGAAAGAAATCTATGCTGCGTAAATCAAGAGAGCGTGGTGGCCAGGGAACCGGTCCACCACGGCCAATCCATCGGTGACAAAACACCTGATTCCAATGTTCACGAACACATCTATCTGCCATAATAGGGAGGTACCCCATGATTTCGAAACCACATATGGCTTCTGACATGTTGTGGCATAGTGTCAAGTAAGCTTGGTACCACCTCTTACAAAAAGATGCGATAATATGCAGATGTTAGAGGTGCCCCAATGCTATTGTGAACAACACCACCTAACGGCGAACGAAGCCGTTTTCGACCATGGGTTGCTATGCAAATATGAATCCTTGTGATGTCCCCTCCTTCCCCTTAAAGTTTGTCCCAATAATCGTGGGACACCCTGTACATATATATATATATATATATATATATATATATATATATATATATATACAGTCAAACCCCGATTTAGTGCCATCTCGAAATAGCGCCAATTCCGTTTAACCGCCAATTGCGTCTATGAACAAATCTGCCAAATAGGAATTTCAATGTAATGTATCCGTTAAAGCGCCAACTCGATATACCGCCAAAAAAAATGTCTAGAAATTACTGTATTTTCTTTGCATATCTTTCTTTTTTAAATTTTTTGTTAGAATTTCAAAGGACACTTCCTTTTCATGTGTCTAGATGTTTTCAAGCTTAATTCAAACTTTATTGAATAGCAAAGAATTTATATTGTTCTCAACACCTGCCAAAATGCACCTGCTACCCATTCTACTTGTCATTGGGAGAAGAAAAATAACGCGCACTGAGTGCCGAGCAAGTAAAACTTCTGATTCAGACTGGCGAGTCACGTGATCCGATCCGCTTCTGGAGCGGGGAGAAAACAAGGCATGGCACGCCATTGGCTGAAAGGGTCTCTCCTCTCTCAGGTGAGAACAATGTAAAAAATAACTTCTCCCTGTACTTTATGTCGATTTCTTAGAAAGAAAACGGTGTGCAGTGCAAAATCTCTCATTCAAAATTTTGGTCGGACGTTGATTGAAACTTCGAAGAATTCACCAGCTAAATCTGTAAAATATCATTCTGTCTCTTTATTTTAACTCATTATGGCGAAAAGAGCAGTTTTATCAATTTCAGAAAAGCGGGAAATTTGTGAATATAAAGAAAGAAATGTGAATGTATCGCAGCAACACATCTCCAATCATTTTTCTACACTCTGGAAAAAGCCTGTTAGCAGGCGCTGCATCGGAGACATTTTGATGAATACAGAAAAATGGATTAACACCAACGAACTGCAATCATCTGTAAAAAGACTGAAAACAGCGAAACATGAAGACTTAGATGATTCCCTTTGCACATGGATACAACAAATGGGTGCTAAAAATGCCACTATCAACGGAGATGTCATCAGAGAGCAGGCAAAAGTTCTTGGCCAGCAAATGAATATTACAGATTTCGAATACAGTAGTGGCTGGTTGAACAGATTTAAAAAGCGACGAGGATTCTCTCAGTACATACGAAGTGGTGAAACTGCAGGTGTTGATGAAGATATTGTGTCAAATGGTCGTAAAAAACTGTGTGCGCTGATTTTAGAATATAAACAAGAGGACGTTTACAATATGGATGAAAGTGGCCTTTTTTACCGCTTGCAGCCAGATAAAACAATTTCGAGTGGGCCTGCTAAAGGATTAAAAAAAAAAAAAGATCGTGTTTCTCTTGTGTTCTGTACGAATAGTGATGGATCTGATAAAAGAACTATGACAGTGATTGGAAAATCAGCTAAGCCACGATGTTTTAAAAATTTTAATCCTGCTCTTTATGTAGAGTATGAGAATAATAACAAAGCGTGGATGACTTCAGCATTATTTCAAAAATGGTTAGCGAATTTCAACATAGAAATGAAAAGAAGCAAACGCCATATTTTATTGATTTTGGATAATGCCCATTGTCACAAAGCATATCCAATGAGTAATATCCGCATTGAATTTTTACCTCCTGACTGTACTGGATTTTTGCAACCTTTGGAGGCTGGTATAATAAACTCATTCAAAGCTCATTATCGAAAGTATCACGTCCGCCATATCATTGAAAAAATCAGTAAAGATGATTTTTCTCCAATCCTTTTACATGATGCTATTCGCATGATAAAAAAAGCATGGGATGAAATTTCATCAGAAACTATTGTTAACTGCTGGAAACATACTGGATTGATTAAACCTGAAGGATCTACTAAAAAACAAAACAGTACAGCACTTCAGGAACTACAAGACGAAATACACAAATTAACAGAAATTGAGCATCCTCTATCGGCAATTGAGTACATTAATATAGACAAAAGTGTTTCAACATTTGAAGATTTGACAATCGAAGAAATTGTTGCCAATCAAAATGAAAATGAAAATTCATCTGACAGCGAAGCTGAAACGCCGCATGTTACATCTGATGAAGTTAAAAATTGCATTGGGAAAATAAGAATTTTCTTAGAAAAACATGCAACTGATAAAAAAATGATGAACAATCTTTTAGTTGTAGAAAAAGATATTGAAAAAATCAATATTGAAAGGAAAACTCAAACTAGCATATTAAAATATTTTCCTGTAAAAGATAATTAAAGTAAAATAATTCAGTGTGATATTTAATGTATGTGTGTCTGTTATATGCATAATTATCTACTTTATCTAAAATTGACTATATAAAGAGGTAAGTGCATGTTAATTTCATACATTAATTGGATAATTTTGAATCATGTAGCATTAATTATATTTTGTATATTAATTATATTATATTAATTTATACTATTATAATATACTATATACCATTGGATAATTTAATAAAAAGTCATTACTGATATTTATTTTTATAATAATAATAATATTAGTATAATAGTATGAAAATTAATTTTTATTGTATTTTAATTCGATATACCGCCAAACTCGTTATAGCGCCAAAAATTTCTTGAACGGATAATGGCGGTATAACGAGGTTTGACTGTATATATATATATATATATATATGTGTATGTGTGTGTGTGTGTATAGATACATGTATATTTTAACAGAGTGATTAAAAATGTGATCTGAAAACAGATATTTTTAAATTCACGACTGATTGCAATTGTACTGTAAGTTGCTGAAAATACACAGTACAACTTTATCAAAATTATTAGTAAAATCTTTATAAAAATTACTAAAGCAAACAGAAACATATTTCATTTAATTTTAAGTTGAATGAAATATTTAAAACATGCTCGCAGTTTTATTCCAGCAGATTTAAAATTATTTGCTGCACGTAATTTCAGTATGATTAAACATTTCACTTTAATATTCAAAGCAATTAAACGCCACATCATAACAAATATTCGACCCAATTTACAGTTTTTAAACATCTTAATAAACTTTTAAATGACTTAAAACATCCGTGCAGTCGTATTTCGTTGAATTAAATTACAATAAAAGGAAAAAGAGTTTTCTTAAGCAACTGTAAAAGCGACATAGGGAACGTATGAATAAGGTAATGTAAAAGTTAGATTAAATAGGAACTTTTGAAAATTTGATAAATGTATCCTTGATTTTATATTTATTTGAAAAATAAAAATATTTGTACGATTCGTTTAAATGATACGTAAGTTAACTTAAAATGCATCTAAAGCGAAAAAAAGTATATTTTAGCCTGCTCTTCTTTTAAAAAATCATGAAATTTAAATGAGAAAAATATTTTGTAGATAACAAGGATAAAATGTCTTTTTACTTCTAAATGATTTAGTAGGAGATTTATTATTTTAGTAAGAAAAAAAAATTATACGCTTGAGTCCACCATGTAACATATGTGTGTTAAAGTCAGTGAGATCTCAAATTATCCACGCTAATGCTAAACGTATAGGTGTGGAGTGTATTCGTATTTTAAAATATCTCATCCAGAAATTATTATTTTTAACATTTTTTACGTGTACTTTTCTTAAAAGATTCCTTGTTTAAACCGATCTGTGTATAAGCCAAGTATACGGTTTTTCAGAGAAAAAATTTCTAAAATCGGAAACCCGTATATAAGCCGATGTTAAAAATAGGTGATGTAAAATTCAGCGAACAACAATTTAGCATTTTTTTGTGTATAGCTAAAAGAAAAAAATGTTCTCTCCGATATTAATCCCCCCCCCTTTTCTACTTGGCACGTTGATAAATATGTTTAATTGGGTTCCGATCAGCCTGATATGACTTGCTCGTTCATAAAAACCAAAAGTCATATTTTTGTAAATAGGAAAATTTTTCTCTACTTCACGTGACCGCCAACTGTTACTTCGGTTTAAGGAAAGATGGTTGGACAAAAGCACACTCCTTATAATGCGGGCCATAAATTAAAAGTCATCAATTTTGCAAAGTTGTCTAATATGTCAGAGGCTACTCATCATTTCGCACTCAATGAAAAAAATTTGCAAGAATCGAGGAAGTAAAAATATGAAATTTCAAAGATTCCTAAATTAATGAAAGCTACACGTGGACGCATACTGTCATTTCCTGCACTTGAAGAAAAACTTGCCGACTGGGTGCAAGTGTCTCGGCAAAGCAGGTTTATTGTAACTTGTGAATGATTATTTGTTACTTTTTAGCTGTAAAATAATGGAATATTAAAGTATTTTTAGAATTTTGTAAGTATTTTTTATGTTTTTTACATTCATCATCTCTTTTTTATTTTAGAATATCAATTTTTGGAAACTGTCTTAGACTCGTGTATAAGCCGACCACCGGAAATATGGAGCCAAAAAAAAATGCCCAAAAATTCTCGTCTTTTACGCGAAAATATATGGTAAGTATATATTTTAAAAATATTTTGACATTTAAAAAATAAAGAGAAATCTTTGAAAATAATCCTTGAAAACAAAACTTATATATATATTAAGTTTTTGTGGAGATATTTAAAAAATAGGATTGCATTACACGCCCATAGTTTAAACATTTTGGAGGGGAATTGCAGAATATTAAAGTATACATATATATATATATATATATATATACATAATATAAGAAAACTTTTGTGAATAATAACCATCAAATCACATAAATAATCGACAAAATAAGAACCGATAATTATAATATAATACAAAGAAATATATCCAAAAATATGAGATTCTCAAAATGAAATAAATAGAAAAAATAAAATTATATGAAGAAAAAAAAAATCTATCCAGCTATCCATCTACCTCTTTATATATTTATGTGTGTGTCTAATTATATATTTATAAACGTTTAAAGGAGAGTATTCAAAATTATTTTCATTTGACTTATACACATTGTTTATTTTTATCGTTTAAATGTATTAACTTATCACCACACTCATTTCATCGATTCGTTTTTCATTTGTTAGCCTGATGCATGAATTATATACAGTATATCCGAAAAGTCTGGAAATGGTTGAATAGCTCGAGAAATGCATATCGATTGAAAAACAGTACAATACGCGTTAAATATATTTAGAAAAGCTATTCAGTGATACTGAAGTTGATTCCCCAATCCGACCCCTTGGGGTCATAGGGAGTCCAACTTAGAAATCTCGAATGTGAACCCCTATTTTTAATTACATATTCGGTATCTACGAGTAAAAATGCGTAACTTTTGTATCTAACATATAACGGGTCATTTATTTTTGAGTTTTATTTGTGTAAGAAATTCTGCTTACGTAAAATAAATAAATTACTTTACAAAACAGTGGTACTATCAAAGACTTGTGTCCCGTGTGCACATACTTTATTCTGGTAGTTTCTCACAGTGGGTAGGTCGATTGTCACGTTTTTGAGCTTTGAATTAACTGGTGATGTCATGGAACTGTACACCACCTGCAAGAAATTAAAAAAGCTTTGTTGTTGGATATTTGACTAAAGCTTCCTCAATGATATGAAAAAATACAATTAGGAGGCCTGGGTAACACTCAACAATGGACCTGCACAGCGAAGGTCAGAGAAACTGACATTTTCTAAAACGTTGCGCATAAATAGAAAAAAAAAAGGTTTATTACTGATAAAACGATAAGACCAAACTTATTGAAAAACTGCCTATAAATACAGAAATGAAGAACTCGTTAAAAATTTTGAAATGAGTGCTAAAACATCACTCGGACAATTTTCAAATACAAAATGAATATGAGAAATTCAGCAATGTCCTTTAACGGAAAATTGTAAATAAAACAAAAATACTGAATTATTTGAATGGAGGTTTTCAATTTTCAAATTTTTCTTTGAGTCGTTTTTTCATAAAGGACAAGTTTAATTTTTTTTGTATTACTACATGTTATATTATCATTAAGCATAGTATTTTCCTATATTACTTATTCTTATCGATTGGGTATCGTAATCAAAAACTATTAAACTCATAGTGTTCACATTAAGTTACATCTGGTGTATTATATATATAAGTATATATATATATATAATTAAAATCATAATGAAATGCAAAATTTAAATTAAAACTTAAAATATAAAATTAAAATTCTCAGTTTTTTAGCCATCTTTAAATCTAATACTCAAAACAATTTTGGCTCCTGCTAAGCTTGTTTCTTGGTCATGCAATTATTACGTTCAAACCTTAAATTCGAAGTAATTTCAAGACATAAATGATCTTACTGCATCTTTCTTTTTCTGCGGTAGTTTTACTGGAGATAATTACGAGTAGTTTTGCAGCAGGCTGACCAGACATCACTCAAAAATTTATTATCCAATTAAAATTAAAGTTCATCATTTTAGACACTTTCGCCTCCTACTGGAAGAAAATGGAATTACAGAAATAAAAGTAACAGACGCGAGAAATCTCGGGCTTTTTCGATTAACTAATTCAATTCATGTCATACGTTTGTGAATTTCTCTGAACGATGTAGAAGTTAAATCAGCGTGATTCTTGCTTTAACTCGGCCTGTTTTACAAATGAAAAAATCTGTACCGTAAAAAAAAAAAAAAAAAGAGTTGGGTTATTTCTACGGATATTTGCCAACCTATCTACATGATTTAACATCTAACCATGACTACACTCTCAAACGAAAGCAAATGATGCAGTAAATTATAGTAACTGCGAGCGATATCTCACAACAAACGAATTTCAAAGGATGATGGCAATAAAAGTAATGAGATCCGTTCATTACATACACACACACACATAAGTATATATATATACACGCATGCACGGTGTGGTCCATTATTTAATAAAAAAAAAGTTTTTTTCTGAATAGCTTTATATATATACGGTATTCCTCTTACTGCTTCCCAAAAGCTTATTCCTAAACCGTTAATTTTATTGGTGTATAGTTTCGACAAAAGGAAATGTTTCAAATTATGTTCTTCATTATACAAAAACTTGCTTAAAAGTTACGCCATTATAGTTACTTTTGTAAAAGTTGCGAAAATTACACTTTTATTGTGGCCCTTGAGTCTTATATGTCCTACTTAGAAAATTTTGTTCCATGCTCTAACAAATAAAAGAAAACAAATAATTCGTTACGAGAAAAACTTACGAGTGAATTATGATGCTTTAACTTTTTTATTTCAATATTTTCCGGCACGAAAGGTATATATATTTTTTATTTTTAGCGACCAAAAATGTTGAATATTTACAAAAATACCATTTATAAATTTATAAATGTACCATACATAGGTAAGTTTTCTACATCCTGAAAATGTTTTTCCTTATATGTTAGAACATAGAGAAGGGTTTTCTAAATATAACTTATTGGAGCTAGCAACCATCTAAACGATTAAATTTCATAACTTTTCGAAGAATACGTTTTCGAACATAAATGAGATTTAAAAACATTTGAAACATTTGTAGTTTATTGGTTAGTCAAATGGACCAGGAACCCTTAAGCCTATGCGCAGCCCTTTCGAAACATGGTCGCTCTGTGTCTTTACAAATTATGGCAAACTCAACAGCTTATTTAAAATAATCAATTTGTCTTTAGTAAGCATTTACAATGCACTGATAATTGACTTAGCTTCTGTAAGAATTTAACAAATTTTGATGCACGTGCAAAACTAAAATGTGTTTTCCGAAAAAAAAAAATCTTGATTTAATAAAGACAGTTAAAACTTTCAATTTACATAATAACAACTTAAACAGATATAAAATGTTAATTAAAGCAATGCGCAAGTTCAATTCTTAAAGACTCTTCTGAACTAACATCGCATTACGTGGAATGGAAATGCATATATTATAATGTAGATTTAAATTATTCCTGCTATGTTAGTTCTTGAAAATTCAGCAGATATAAGAATATGAATTAAATGAATCATACGTGTGTTAACCTGTTATTACTTTTTTTTTTATTATTTGAAAGCGAATTTATTCGCAGAAAAAAATATCTTGTATTAAGTAGGATTTTTAAAACTTTTAATTCACAGAATATTTAATTTTGAAATATATCCTAAACTTTTGTGAGGTGAAAATGGTAATGAAATTCTGGGTTGGAAGAATGTCAATTAAAACAAATGTAATATTTTAAATCGAGCACCATTTTTCAATGCACATGGGCTGTGCCTAATACAAAAAGAAACATTACAGTGGAATGAAAATATTTTAATGTAGCGTTATTTTCTTCATATTATATGACTTCTTGAACACTTATTTGATATGAGCAGAGAAATGAAATAAATCATCCACGTTTTACTGTATTGTTATTTGCTGTATTATTTCAAATTAAATATATTCGCCAGAAAAACATCTTGAAGTAAAGAAAACTTTAAAAAGGTTTTATTCACAGAGTATTTTTTAAAGATGTCCTAAATATTCATGAGATGAAGGCGGGAATAAAATTCTGAGATGAAAGAATGTCAACGAGAAGAAATGTGTTATTTACATAAGGGACGTTTTCAACGCACATCATATGTGCATAACTCAGAACAAATACCAAGTAATGAAAATTTTTATAATAAGAGAAGTATTGTATAATAAGAGCTAAGATTTGTAAAAAAAAATGTGCAGGAAATAGGGTGTGTAATATAACTTTTAATACTTTAGACTGTGTCTGTATGTGTTGTAAAAGAAATAACTGAATATGTTTTAATTTTTACTAATGATATATATTTTTACTGACAATATAAAATAATTTTTTAAAGGAAATAATGTATTTTTAATGATAAAAATAAGATGAAAAGATAAATCTATATTAGCATTACTCTCTATAATTAATACTAATGCCTGATGATGTGTATACTATAATATAATTAAACATTCTTATATTTTAATGTAGCGTCCAAATATTCAGATTACGTTAGTTCTTAAAACATATCTCTGTTTTAATAGAAATGAAATGTATGTTCTTCGTGTTACTTTATTTTATTTTTTCTCAGAGAATTTAATAGATTGCAATATTGTATATTATTAATACTTTTTGTACTACTACTTTGTTCTTTCAAACAACGTTGTTGTGGACAAGAGACGCGTGTCAAAGACAAATTTGGATTTCTTCTTTTATGGGAGAATGTGAATGGACAGCACCTTTTAAACAATTTTCGAAATGTCGTTATTATGTAAATTTTCAAATTTTACTGAAGGAGGATGTTATATATATAATTTTTGAAAATGTATATTTGTGCACGTGATATATATATATTTTTTAATTTCAAGATTAAAAAGAAATTTCATTTTTCATCTTAAATTGTTATATTTATGACTGTTATAGGCTGCGGTTCTTACATACTCAACTTGAAATGTATATTCAATGATTACTATTATTTTCCTTTTCTCAAACTCATATAAAGACGAATAGAACGTATATAATTTTTAAAGATTCATTTTGAACCGTCATATTTATTTAAAATACCTTACAAATAATAACATGTAAAAAAATGTGAAGTACTCTTTAAAGAAAGATAAATTTATATTCATGTTATTATAAATAATATTTCAAGATTTTGAAAAGTAGTTTCATTAAATTCTTTTTGGAGAAGCCATAACAATGGGAAGTAAAATGAAGAAGAATGAAAACTTCCAATATAACACCAGACGTTTCTTTGTAATAAAAATGTATGTTTATATTATACTTCTTCCGTCATATATTATTTTTTTCCATTCATAAAACGTATATATTTACGTTTTACATTATTTCAAGGAAGCGGTTTTCTGACAGAATTATCTCTGAGATTTATTCCTGATCCACGTTGTGTTATTTTAAAAGTGATTTGTTGTTAGGATTTAGCAAGATAAATTTTGCATAAGAAATTATGATATTGTTGATGATGCTTCATGGAGTTTTCAAATGATGATTTTTCATGAACTGTTTTAGATTAAAAACTTTTTGTATAGGTGAACATATGCCCTTACGTATACATATGCAGCTAATATTTAGATTTTTGCTAATTAAATAAAATGTTTTCTAACAAAACATTTACATTAATTGTGTGGTGTTACGAGTACAATTGGTGAGTTTATTAATATATTGTGAAATAATGTAGGTGACGTAGTTATTATGTACGAATTTGTTTAAAATGGTTATTATATGTTCTAGAATATCCTAAAGTAAACAAAAGTGTATTGTTCTGTCGAATTTACATAAATTTTGTTTTATTCTAAAATCACCAACGGATTTCGTCTAATAAGTTATTTATATACAGTATATTTGTTCTTCCTGATGTTCATAAAAATATTTTCAATTTAGTAAATGCATATATCGGAATGCCATTATGATTCATATTTATTACTTCACGGTTATATAATCATCCATAATGTAGCCTGTTTATTTATGAGAGAAACATTTTTTTTAAAATTTAACAATGAAAATGTATTTCTCTTGTTCTTTTTTTTCTTGTGCAACAGCTTTTGAGTTAAATAAAGAATAAACATATTTTTTCATAAATCTTTGTTGAATAATTTACATGATACAGAATGCATTAAATTTAAGTATGCACAATGAAGACGCACAATTCTTAAAATGTTTAGAATCTAGTACATCAACTATGTTCTATTTATTTCTATAGTTTTGCCAACTTACAGATATACTTATCAACAGAAACGCGTCTAACGATTAACAACAACTATAAAATGGAATCGATAATTCAGCCAAAATAAGTTGACGAGTGATCTTAATGCATTCAGTAATGAAATAAGTACAGTATGCTGGTTGTAGGAAACAATTGCCCTTTTATGTAAAAATTAAATTAGGCCAAATTTGTGTTATTCATCGGCCAAATTATAGTGTACGGGCAGAATATTGCAGAGTAAAAAATGAAAAGCATATTTTTAAGCCGTATTTTGAAAATGAAATTTAAGACGAACTTAAATATCAAATATAGATTTTAGGTAGATAAATGTTTCCAGAACATCGGAATTTATTATGAGAAGAAAACTAATTGGAAACGGAAATGAAAGATTTAACGTCATGTCATAAATCAAACATCATTTATAGACATTTCTATAAGAAAAAAATCTTATACTATTTGTTTTTTCGTTATCAATTATATTCAAGTGCGATTTTGACTTGATAAACATAATATATAATTTAAAACTTTCTTAGGATCGATTGAGCCTCGATTTGAAATGAAAGTTTAGTCATAATATAAACAAGTGATGGAGTAAAACATAGAGTTTATTTCCATGTGTTATATGATGCATCATTTTGAGAAATAGCTGAGTAAAATTTCCATTTTATTATAATCACATTATAATGATGATTTTTTTTTTATGTTCAAGAATAAAACAGCTAATTAAACTCTTGTTTGTATTTAAAATATTGGACACTTTCGAATGAGATTAACAAAATATGCATCATTTAATTAAAACAAAGTGTATCATTTAAATAAATACGAGCTTCGAAAATATTTTTCATATAAAATCTAATCTACAGAATTAAAAAAAAACATGCATAAAAAATAAAATAAAATTTTAAGTACATTTCAAACTGAAATGCTTAAAATTCAGATACACAAGTGTCTGAAAAGGATGGTTCAAAAAGGAGACACTTCAGATTGTCTTATTTTTATATACACTTGAATGTGACTGATTTTCAGACATTTGAAATGTCTGAAATACCGCCATTTTTTACCCAAGCACCCAGCTAGAAAAATATTGCAAAAAAATAAATGCCGGTGCTGCGATCCATGGAAGCATCTTTATTTTGATAAAATAATCTCGGTTTACTTTTACCTCAAGGTAGGTTCAAGTTCGAACTCAAGACCTAGGGTTCAGAAAGCTGTGCCGATCAAGCCAACGAGACCATGCCAGGGTAATACTTGAAATGAGAGTAATGGAATGATTCCGCAGTGTGTTGATAATCTTATAGGAAGATGGTAATTTATCGGCGCTGTTATAATACTTACTATTTTTAATTAATGAGGTTAATTTATTAGTAGAGTTTTTCTATTGTTAATCAATATTTAGAATATGGTTTGATAAATCTAATTTATTAGATAAATTTTCGTTGCTTAACAAATGGTCAGAACATGGTTTGATTCATATGTTGCTGAGAAAATTGGAAATTTTGAAGATTATTTTTGGGAGATTTTGTCAATCTCCCATGGTGGTTAGGATTGAAGGTTAGGTTGAGAGATAGGAGATAGTGGTCAGGATTGTAAAGCTTAATTATTTTTGTGATTTTAAAAAATACAGTAAAATTATTCTTTACAAGTAACTTAAAATATAACTGAAGACTAAGAGGAAGTACAGATAAGAATTTTCCGTTGAAAGGGAGGATATTTCATCCGTAAATCCCACATGGAAATTATTTTTTTGTTCTTTTTTTTAATTAATTTATCTTAAACGGGTGATTCAAGGCAGTTTTAAATTCAGGCGGCGGTGGTCAGGCGGGGACACCCTCCCATCTCCCGCTCAAGTTTTGACATTTAATAAACTAAATGTGTGATTATTAAAGCGATAAAATTTAATCTTCCAAGTAACTACAGAATGATTAAATGGTAATAGAAGAAGGAGCTGTGCATTTTTTATTAGGGTATCTCCCTGAACTCCCCTCCCCCCACAAACAATTTTAATTTATGTTTTCTTTTTAATGTTATGTGTTTTTATTTTATCTTAAACGAGGATTCAGAAAGACAAAGCATCCTGATAGGAAAAAAGCAGTTCTAGTGCATTATTTTTAGAAATGATGTTAAAAACATATCTTTAAATATTTAATAGTTCTTATTTGTTAAATATTTACATTTCTTTTTTGCTTAAAAATTTTTTTGAGCCAGTATCGATGACACAAAACTCATAATTTGACTTATTTCATGAATATATTATGCATTTTATAAAAGTGGACTATGCTGTAGATGTAGATCATCTCCACACATATTCCAAAACATTGTCCCTATCTACATTCATTTTTTGACTCATAGTATTTCCAGCTATATATTTTATCATTTCCAAAAATTTAGAGGGGGTAGCGAATGGCAGCTGCGTTTCCTTGCTTACGCCTATTGCTGCGTACAACATATATCCATGAGTGCAAACGATTTTTGGTGAACTTTATAGTTTTCTGAAAAGCAATTGTTTTCTTACTTAATGCACCAAAAGTAATTTAATTCTAAAACTTGATGTACAATTTTGACACTCGATTAATGGTCTAATCAAACTTTAGTGGATGAAACACTATTTTAAACACCTTTCATCTGATGGAAAACGTTCTCTAATGGTGCTGGCATATATAGTGGCACGATTGTATCACAGTCATCGCGCATATAATACAATTGTATCAAATTCAGACAGTCTGAATTTCTAAATTTCTCAATTTCATTTTCAGACATTTTTCTTCGTTATTTTATATCATAGGCATAGTAAGACACTTATGTGTTTTAAGTTCAGACATTTATGATGTCTGAAATTTCGCATTCACACACTTAAATGTTTGAATTGTTTTTTCAGACACGTATGTGTCCGAATTTAAGACGACCCTATTTGCAGTTTATGACTAATTAATAAATATGAAGTTACTGACCCATATTTTAAATAGTTTATATTTTATTTTGATGTGCCTGTGGATCTGAGCCATTTTTTATAATAGTTGACAGAATCAAAGTAATGCTATCATAAAAAAACAAACAAAAATAACTTGCGTCTGATACATTTAAACGAGGTAAAAGGCATGATTCTCGAGACAAACTTCTGTATTTTTAATCGGGATAAGTCAACTTTCTTGTACATACATTTGTGAAACATAAACAAACAAACTTTGTTTAATTACTAATGAAATTACCATTAATGCTGAAAATAAAGATCTGAAATTTTACCAAAGTAAATAGAGAAAGCAAAAGTCATTTGTTCTTAGTTTCATAAAATATTAGAAACGAAATCATATGTCTAAATAAATACATTTTAAAATCATTGCTACTTCCACTTTCAGCACGATTTAATATTTATCTTTAATACTCAATGCATGTGAACGTGACTTTAAAACAAATCTTATGTACACATTCAAATTTTTGAACATCTTAAATAAACTTGATATATGATTTAAAATATTCTTGTAAAAGCATTTCGTTGAATCAACTTTAAGAACATAAAATACAATTTTCTTATATAAGTATAAAAGGTAAAGAAAAAAAAAGAAAAAAAAAGAGGCTTAAGTTAATTAAAAAGATATAATGTGCAATACCATATACAGAAATACCCAAAAAATTAAAAAAAATTATCTTTGGCTATTATATTTCTTTGAAAAATAAGAATAATTGTACAAATCAGTCCTCATTTAATTTCATTTAAGCAGAAAAAGAGTTTTACATACAGAACTATATTTTTGCAATCTTTTTTCTTTAGAAAAATATAAAGAAAGCCTACGGTGAAGATAAAATGGATAAAATATTTCTATTTATAAATAAATATTTTCGCGCTATCTTAATTGTTTTTTAAGTAAAATATCGAACAAAAGTTTCGGTGAAAGCATAATGTCAAATAATTGCGTGTTTTTTAAAAGAATTACCATCCATCCTTGCACATTCTCAAACAAAAGAAATTTTTTGAAAGCCAATATTGCACAAATACTGGCTTTACATTAAACAAAATCAGTGTATCTTTTTCAAATGCTACATTTAATATTTCTTTTCTGTGAAATATGTTTTCCATAAGTTCCTATGATTAATTTATCATTTGAACTTTCTTTCTAAAACTGCTATATCTAAAACTTATTGTTTTTTATATAGCTACATACCGTAGATATATATATCAAAGGCATTTCACATTTATCCAAGATTTATATCGGATAATATTTCAAAAATGACATTTTCTATAAAAATCCATATAAGTATGTCCACCGCGTTTCGTTCCAGCTTTTCTTTTAAAATAAAGAACTATTCATTATTTGTGAAATATAATGATGCCGACTGAAAATGTTAAATGCATATTTAAAGAAACATTGAAAAAGTGTACTTTGTAAGTGTTTTTTCAAACATATTAAAAAAAGACATTTAGCGATAGTTTCATTATGCTTTAGGTATTTATTTTAAAGTAGAAGGCTACGCCCGCTTCGCTGGTCGATTTTTTTAAACGAGCTTCGAATGATTAAAACATATAATTTAGTTAAATATTCCACCGCCAGGGGGCTCATTCCTTTCAAAGCAATCCTCTTTCCGAACAGACCTCCGGCACGGGTTCCCGCTGCCTTCAGCAGTTACTTGAAATTTTCAAAATTAATGATAAAATTGTTAAATTAAATGTTTATATTCTTTAAATTTTATCACGATTGAAACTGTAGAATCTCTACTTCTACAGTTTATCTCTGTTCTGTCTGTTTTGACTGAAATTTTGTTTCCTCGCATGGCAACAAAATTGAACCATGTGTAAAATTTCTCTTACCCTAGTAGCATTGCTCGATCAAATTTTCCTCGGCCTTTCATCCTTTCCTCGAAATTTGCTCCAGCAATGACACGGACATATTGTTTCGAACACCATCTGAAAACCCATTTTCGATGAGCTAATTTTCATCGGGAAAAAAATTTCATTATGAGCAGGTTCCCTGATTAAAACGTACTGATCGGATATTCACGGAAAATAGATAACGATCCTATATAGAATCACGGTGAAATTTGGGAGAAATCACTGCTTTTTCACGATGCCTAAATCTGTTAACGCTCAAAATTTAAGACATAAACAATTAAACATTGTTACATAATCAAACAATATATAATTTTTGATAGTGATATGCGTTCTAAATATGACAAATGTTATGTAACAATGTCAATACAACAATGATCAATTATTTGTTTGCCTTCAGCAAAAGACAAATAGCCGATTTTCCGCCGCCACTTACTTTAGTTATTACCGCCGTTTTATATAGATAGATATATAGATAAATTCGACTTTTATTTGATAATTTGAATTGAAGAAGGCAATCTGAATTCATTTTCAATTTCTTCCATCTGTAATAGAAGAAAGTATTGTAATCGAAATTTTTTTCGACTTCCGGTTTTGACGGATTTACACGCTTTTGGGGTCAGAGATTCGAAAAACATTTTTTAACAAAATGCCTGTCTGTCCGTCTGTCTGTGAGTCTGTCTTCTTTGTATAATCGAAAAGTGTATGAAGTTATGCATAGAATTGAATCAAACTTGATGAATGTATTTATAACTATGGCCAGCAGATCCTCCTTGGATTTCGGGATATTCCGCCGGAAAGGGGCGCTGCGATAGCGATTTTCGTGCCATTTTCATTATTGTATCATCGAAAAGTGTATGAAGTTATACACTGAATTGAATCAAAATTTATGTATGTGTGTTTGACTATGACCTGCACGTCCCAGTTTAATTTGGTGATATTCTGCGGAAGATGGCGCTGTGGTAGCCAATTAAAGATTTGAAACTTCAAAAGATGTACAAAACATTTTGAAATTCTAAATGTTTTTTAGTTAAATGTTCGGCCTTGATCCAAGGATTCCAGAACAATTAACACTATCTTAAAAAATGGCTCAGATACAGCAGTTTGAAATTTTAGGGTGGCAGTTATTTCGAATCAAAACAGCAGGATTTTGCCATAAACGGGTTTAATTTATGAGTTTTAATTAACATGGTTTCACCAAATTTTCTTTCATTGATGTAACCATCGTTCCAACTTTTACTTGCTTAACACTATATATTTATATTCGCCAACGTCAAATTCTCACCAAGCTTGGCAACACTTGGCAAAATATCGCCCAATTTGGCGGCAATAACAGGTTGCCATAAATGATCCCAACTTGGCTATAGCTGACTAATTTGGCGATATTCACATTCAAATTCAATATTGACGAGAACTGGGAATGAATATTCTGTAATCGGGGTTCCACGCATTTTAGCTTAGTGTTTTCCAGTAAAATTATCTAAAATCTTAAAACCAAGGAATAGGGAGGCTATCGTTTTCTGCCTGTTCAGGATAGAAGGACTCTTTGTTGTTTAGTATACATCGGCTGGTCGCATGCAGTTAACCGGACTATTCGCAAGTAGGTGATGTACTACAGAAAGACGAAAAATATTGATCTTTTTGGCGGTGTAACAGCTAATTTTAAAACATAGATAGAAGAAAGTTTTGTGATTGGAACATCCGACTAGTTTAAGTACATATACGCATGTAAATGTAAATTGGACATACCGTTTTATAGGCAATTCCACACTCTCTATACTGAAACATATTTGAAAAACAACTTCATAATTGCGGTCAAAACGAACGTTCGTCTCCGTTAGAATGGGTTCCACGCAGACCACATTCAGTTTTACGGAATTCTTCCATTTTTATGTAGTTTTCGAAATTTATGAGACATCCGGTTTTAAGGTGCTACCCTAAATAGAAACGAGTTTTATTTTTCTACTTGAAAATATTTATGCAGTTTGAAATGTGAAAGTGCTCAAAAAATGGTAGGAGTTAAGGTTATATTATCGACAAGCTCCTGCCACACCCAGAAAAAAGTTTCGTTGAATCAACAAAAATTTGGTTGACCCAACAAAACTTTTTGTTTAAATATAGGTCAATGGAAATTTTGTTTGAATCAATAAAAGAAATTTTTTTTTGCAATTCCAAAAACATTTTTTTATCGTCAGCAAAAAATGTTTTGTTAATTCAAGTAAAATGGTTCAATTTTACTTGAATTTTGCTAAAACAACCAAAATGTACTCAACAAAACATGTTTTGTAGTTTTAATCAATTCATTTTTATGGGTGCATTAATAAAAAAAAAATGCAGTTATTAATTTTTATACGTTTCCTGCGTCCTACAAGATTTATTTAGAAACAAAAATATCCATGCTCTGTCAAATACAAATGTAAAAGTTCAAAAAAGTACAAAAGTAAACGACAAAGTCTATTTTCTAAGTATTTCTACAAACTCATTTTAAAAAGGAAGAATGATTTCATAATGCTATATGTATTTATTTTGTATCACTTATTTTTTTCATTTAATTTTTTTTTTATATTTAATTCAAAAAGGCAATTGGAATTCATTTCTTTCTAATTTTACATTTACCTACGTAAATAGCACGTAAATGTACTTTGGACATACTGTTTTATAGGTAAGTCTCTTTATTGAAACATTATTATATCGAAAAAGGTATTAACACAATAAAAATTCTTGATTAAATGATAAATCATAACGATTTCTGGGTTCTGATAAGTTGATAATCAAAGTCAATTAGGTGAATAGTCCAACAAGTACGCCACTGATTTAGAGCAAATCAAAGTCAACAAAGACTTAATAAATATTTCTCGTATGAAAGAAATAGCTTCTCTCTTGCTGTTTTCGCTGTAAACTCATTTACGCTGCTCGGGTGAAACACTTTCGTAGTTGGATATTCACGGAAAATAGATAACGATCCTATATAGAATCACGGTGAAATTTGGGAGAAATCACTGCTTTTTCACGATGCCTAAATCTGTTAACGCTCAAAATTTAAGACATAAACAATTAAACATTGTTACATAATCAAACAATATATAATTTTTGATAGTGATATGCGTTCTAAATATGACAAATGTTATGTAACAATGTCAATACAACAATGATCAATTATTTGTTTGCCTTCAGCAAAAGACAAATAGCCGATTTTCCGCCGCCACTTACTTTAGTTATTACCGCCGTTTTATATAGATAGATATATAGATAAATTCGACTTTTATTTGATAATTTGAATTGAAGAAGGCAATCTGAATTCATTTTCAATTTCTTCCATCTGTAATAGAAGAAAGTATTGTAATCGAAATTTTTTTCGACTTCCGGTTTTGACGGATTTACACGCTTTTGGAGTCAGAGATTCGAAAAACATTTTTTAACAAAATGCTTGTCTGTCCGTCTGTCTGTGAGTCTGTCTTCTTTGTATAATCGAAAAGTGTATGAAGTTATGCATAGAATTGAATCAAACTTGATGAATGTATTTTTAACTATGGCCAGCAGATCCTCCTTGGATTTCGGGATATTCCGCCGGAAAGGGGCGCTGCGATAGCGATTTTCGTGCCATTTTCATTATTGTATCATCGAAAAGTGTATGAAGTTATACACTGAATTGAATCAAAATTTATGTATGTGTGTTTGACTATGACCTGCACGTCCCAGTTTAATTTGGTGATATTCTGCGGAAGATGGCGCTGTGGTAGCCAATTAAAGATTTGAAACTTCAAAAGATGTACAAAACATTTTGAAATTCTAAATGTTTTTTAGTTAAATGTTCGGCCTTGATCCAAGGATTCCAGAACAATTAACACTATCTTAAAAAATGGCTCAGATATAGCAGTTTGAAATTTTAGGGTGGCAGTTATTTCGAATCAAAACAGCAGGATTTTGCCATAAACGGGTTTAATTTATGAGTTTTAATTAACATGGTTTCACCAAATTTTCTTTCATTGATGTAACCATCGTTCCAACTTTTACTTGCTTAATACTATATATTTATATTCGCCAACGTCAAATTCTGACCAAGCTTGGCAACACTTGGCAAAATATCGCCCAATTTGGCGGCAATAACAGGTTGCCATAAATGATCCCAACTTGGCTATAGCTGACTAATTTGGCGATATTCACATTCAAATTCAATATTGACGAGAACTGGGAATGAATATTCTGTAATCGGGGTTCCACGCATTTTAGCTTAGTGTTTTCCAGTAAAATTATCTAAAATCTTAAAACCAAGGAATAGGGAGGCTATCGTTTTCTGCCTGTTCAGGATAGAAGGACTCTTTGTTGTTTAGTATACATCGGCTGGTCGCATGCAGTTAACCGGACTATTCGCAAGTAGGTGATGTACTACAGAAAGACGAAAAATATTGATCTTTTTGGCGGTGTAACAGCTAATTTTAAAACATAGATAGAAGAAAGTTTTGTGATTGGAACATCCGACTAGTTTAAGTACATATACGCATGTAAATGTAAATTGGACATACCGTTTTATAGGCAATTCCACACTCTCTATACTGAAACATATTTGAAAAACAACTTCATAATTGCGGTCAAAACGAACGTTCGTCTCCGTTAGAATGGGTTCCACGCAGACCACATTCAGTTTTACGGAATTCTTCCATTTTTATGTAGTTTTCGAAATTTATGAGACATCCGGTTTTAAGGTGCTACCCTAAATAGAAACGAGTTTTATTTTTCTACTTGAAAATATTTATGCAGTTTGAAATGTGAAAGTGCTCAAAAAATGGATAGGAGTTAAGGTTATATTATCGACAAGCTCCTGCCACACCCAGAAAAAAGTTTCGTTGAATCAACAAAAATTTGGTTGACCCAACAAAACTTTTTGTTTAAATATAGGTCAATGGAAATTTTGTTTGAATCAATAAAAGAAATTTTTTTTTGCAATTCCAAAGACATTTTTTTATCGTCAGCAAAAAATGTTTTGTTAATTCAAGTAAAATGGTTCAATTTTACTTGAATTTTGCTAAAACAACCAAAATGTACTCAACAAAACATGTTTTGTAGTTTTAATCAATTCATTTTTATGGGTGCATTAATAAAAAAAAAAATGCAGTTATTAATTTTTATACGTTTCCTGCGTCCTACAAGATTTATTTAGAAACAAAAATATCCATGCTCTGTCAAATACAAATGTAAAAGTTCAAAAAAGTACAAAAGTAAACGACAAAGTCTATTTTCTAAGTATTTCTACAAACTCATTTTAAAAAGGAAGAATGATTTCATAATGCTATATGTATTTATTTTGTATCACTTATTTTTTTCATTTAATTTTTTTTTTATATTTAATTCAAAAAGGCAATTGGAATTCATTTCTTTCTAATTTTACATTTACCTACGTAAATAGCACGTAAATGTACTTTGAACATACTGTTTTATAGGTAAGTCTCTTTATTGAAACATATTTCATCTAAAATTTAATTATCGTACTCAAAACGTGCGTCTTCGATAGACAGATTTTTCCGCAGACCATATTCAGTTATTCCGAATACTTCTCTTTTATTGTGAATTTTTAAAATGTGGAGAAATTTATTGGATTCCCGGTGTTGCAGAAGAAATAAACTTAAACTAACTCTATTTAATGCTTTAAAAAACATGCTTCAATTTTTAAACATTTACCCAATGTTACCATCTGTTTGAAGAATTAAATAAAGATCTCGAATTAACAAAACTAAACATTTATTTTAACAAAAACTCAAGAAGGCTTTTAAAAACTTTTTAATATAATGATCCACAAGTTTCGAACGCACAAATGGCGTATTTATCAATATATACACGATAAACAAACTATTCTCGTTTAAAAAAATACGAGAATAGTTTGTTTATCGTGTATATCTTGATAATGGCGCCGCTTGTGCTTTCGAAACATGTCGATCATTATACACTGGTGTCCAGAAATTAAGGGGTAGTGACCAATTTCAGACGTTTCGTCGAATATCTACTGAAACTCGTGAGGAAATGCTTGAAATGCCCTTGAAGTTTGAGGATGTAAAAAACATGTTTGACTTCATGTTTTTCAGTGAAGATTTTGTCGCGAGGACAATTAGGGGGGGGGAGGCAATAATAATTTTAATAATAAAGTAATATTTTCGATCACACAAGTAACAGAAAATGATAAAAATGGTCTGTCACTGTAGCAAATGACTATGTAGATCCTGTTAAACATTTGTGTAAGCATAACACGTATATTCGTGAAGATGTTAACGTTTCTGTGAAAAACTCAAAAGTTTTTTTATAGCATGCAGAGTGTTTAGCCGAATTTAACACTGCTTTTCAAAAACTTGACAAAAAATCGTAGAAATAGTATACTGTAATTGAAACATTAATATATTAAATATTTGATGAGATATGGGTATTTGTTTGAAATAAATTTTAACTGCGCATGCACGAACTACAGCAATTTTTTTTGTCATGATTTGACAGTTAATACTATAGGGCAACTCTTAATACTATAGGGCCAGTGACATATCGTAAAAAATCAAAAAGTTACAGCAATAATTGATAAATTGAGGAGGAAATCCCATAGGATTATATGGATTTCCAGGAAAGTTTTATGCTTAATGCGGACAAACTAAAAATGGACAAGCGATTTATTAGTGATAGAAATTTGAAGTACGTTTTAATTTTTGGAGACACTTTCTACAGTGCATTTTATTTTTTCCACTTATTTGCTGTACGTTTTTCTTCAAGAACTAATGGATAATATGTAATTCTACTTTTTGTTACATAGACTAAATCTGAATACAAAAGCAGGAACTTTGGTATAACTTCCTTTATAAAAACCATTATTAGCACATTAGTGAAAGAAATTATCTTACAGAAATCCCTTTTATTTGAACAAGAATTTTTTTTTTCTTTGAGTCAGTATATCATTTTGAAGACATTATCGGGAATTCGAAAAAGGTGTTCATTCGGAATTGTAATAAAGCATATAATGAGCATAATTATGAGATAAATACTTTTATCAGTAATTAGGATATATATAGATATATTAATGATAATGTTTTAATAATATAAAATATGTACCTTGTTAAAATTGAAGATTCGTGTAATTTAAATTTAAATTACTTTAAAGAGAAGTGTTGTAATCTGCTTAAATCTGTCCTAAATGTTTAAATTTGTTTAAAGAGTGTGTCATAATTGAAGATAATGAAGTATATATGTTTTATTCCTTTAAAAATACATGGAACATTGTTTTATCAAAGACTTGTGTAGAGAAATTCGAATTTTTGAAAATCTTTGTTTTTCATCGGAAATCAAAATGTTTAAGATAGTTATTTAACTATATGAAACATACTGTATAGATTTGTTTTCTTAAAACATTATTCTTAAACATAACAGTATTTTCATTACGCAAAAAAAAATTTCTTTGAAAATTATGCATATCCATATATGTTTAAATCTGTTTAAACATTGCATCATAGTTGAAGATAAGGAAGTATAAATGTTTTAAAACATATGTTTGCTTTTGCCCATTGAAGATATGTTAGAACATTCTTAAACAAATACTATTACAGAGAAATTCATATTTCTGAAGAACTCTTCGTTATTTAGTGGAATTTGAAATGACTGAGACAGTGATTTATCTATATAATACAAAGCGTACACCATTTGAACGAAAATATGTGAAACTATATAATTTGCAGACATTAGCCTTTGATCATTTAGTCTTTGTACATTTAAAACAATTTCAATTTTTAAGAATTTTAAATATATGCTATAATCAAAAGCTGTAATGTTTTACAATTTAATCTTTAATAAAAGTAATATATATATATATATGAAAAATATATACCAGAATGTAAACCGAAAATTAAAACTTTTTTGTTTTATATTGTGCTTTTTTTAAATAGTTAATTAGAAAGACTTGAACAGTGAAACTTTTTACAAAATGCGTCACACTTCCTGTATTCTAAGATTAAATTGTCTTTAAAACAAAAACTTTTGCAAGGTGCTTCCATATGCAACTGTAAATTTCTTATGTATATTTTTTGGCGTGTCATACATATTTATAAAAAAATGTTCTTTGAATAGCAGAAGAAAGAAGAACATGTAAGTTACAAAAGAAACATTTTTTTAATTTTCAATGATGTTTAATTATCCAACATAGTAGTTTGAATAGGATGTTTGGGCATATTATACATTAGGCGTCAAATTAATAATAGACAATTTATTTTTAAAAGGAAATATTGCGATTACATTAATATTTATGGATATTAAAAATATTATAGCAGACATATTTTTTTTTTCTATTTGGAAAAATAGAAAAAAAGTTTTGTTTTTGCATTGTTTAACACTACGTATGGTAAAACTTTATTTTTTAAACAACAGCCTTATTTTTTTTTCTTAAAAATGACCTTTAGAAAAATAAAGTTTTAATAGGACTATATTATTATTTTTTTTTAAATTGTGCTTATTTAACATGCTGGTAAGTGCCTGTTTAGCGTGCTTGCTTAATGTTTAAATTGTAAGTGCTTAATGGATTGAGCATTGAATTTATTAGTAGCATTTACATTTGATATATCTTTTTCAGAATGTTATAAACAGTTTGTGCAGTTTTAAAAACGAAGAAATCCTCCATCCGTTATCTTAATGTTCGAAGCAATGGGATATTTTATTCTGAAAAACTAATTCTCTATGATGTTCTAAAATTTTTCTTATTTAATATGTTGGTGAGGTCCTTTTTAACGTAGCATTAAACTATATATAAAAATCTTGTTTTAAATGTTTTCATGAAAGATTTTTTCTAAAAAAAATTAATTCTAAATGATATGATTTATTTAGATATTGAGTTACAACTTTCCTATTCTTTCACTGTGCATAAAAAAAGTGTGTTAATTTCCGAAATTATAACTTATCCAAGAAACAAAATTTACAGTAACATCATTCGAAATACCCACAATTCCGAAAAGCGTTATTTTTCTTTAGAAACCTCAGAAATGAAGATATATTCGAGATTTAAAGAATGGTTGGGTTGGGTTGATTATTGACGGCCAATTATCTACACTTGGGATACAGGCCCGGGGGGAGTGCCCTTCGTGGGGGTCTTTCTAAGGGAACCTAACCCGTATTTACGCATGGATAAATCCACGGCTCGAAGAAAACCACGAAAACTCCGAACTATTAGGCCGACGGGCGCGATTGGGATCGAACCCAGCACCTCCCGTTTACCAGCTTCGAGAGCAGAACCTCTCAGCCACTTAGAGAGAGAGACTTAAAGAAGAATATATTAAAACATTTCTTTTGCTACAAGTGAATTTCAGAAACGATGCTGAGTAGTTTTTATAGTGTATTAAGTAGTTTTCTAAAGCCAGATTATTAGTTTTAAGGATGCTGTAAATTCTCAATTAAACATTTTAAGCTACGGAATACGTGCAAGGGTAACAAAATAATATTAATTTTATTCTTAATATTAATGTTGTTAATTTATCATGTTTCTCTGTAAAACGTGCTTGGTGGATATGAAACCGTTTACTTAAGAAAAGACAGCATCCGGAAGATATATCTTTCGGTTTCAGAAAGCTGATTAAAAATGAAAATGCTCGGAACGTTTCCTAAAATCAATTGCATAAAAAAAAAAAAAAAAAAAAAAAAATGGTTTTTAATATTTCTAAAGATAATGGGCAATTTTAGGAAATGTGTGTTATTGTATATTTTCGTTCGCGGTTATATAATATTTTCCTAGATTGAGAAACATTTGTCTATGTTTACATTGTATTTGTAAATTCTGTGGAGAGTCAAACAACGTCAAAATTATGTAACAGGAATGAGACAGAACCGTTTCTACTCTTTAACAATCACTGAAAAGCGCTTTGCTTAGATGAATAAATACATTTAAAACAATATATAAAATATATTTTCCATATTTGTTTTCATTTCAATGAAATTTAAAAATTTTGCATGCGAATTTATTAATTCTTGCTATTTTGAAGATTTTTTAAACGCATAATATTGTAAAATTAAATATCTGTTTACTATTATGATAGTGATTAATTGTAAAACAAGTGTAATAGAGAGTTGAATAGAATAACAATAGTTGTAGAAGGCATTCTTCTTTTAAGTTAATTTAAACAGAACGTCCAAAGGCAAAAAGTTTTACATGAAGAGCATATTTTTGAAAAACATGAATATTTAAGGAAAACTGATGCTGAAGATAAAATAAAAATATTCCTATTTATAAATAAATATTTTCATACTTATTTGGTTTCAAGTAAAATATCGAACATAAGTTTTATATAAAACATAGTTTAAATTGAATTATTATAAGTTGTGTAAAATGGTAATCGTTATGGTAATCGTTTATGCATGGTTATTCCGAAATAAGCCACTTTCTCAAATGTTAAGCATGAAAAATAAGAATTTCGACTATTATACCATTAGTATAATACACATTATCACGAAATTCATTATATAAATATATATATATATATATATACTCATATACATATATACATATATATATGTGTATATTACTACAAAATGAAGGTCGACGGAGGTCGATATGACGGAGGTCGATGTTGCGTTTGAAGTGCTAGTGTATAAATTCATGGATCCACTCACATTAAAATAAATAAGTATTTATTATATCGAAAAAGATATTAACACAATAAAAATTCTTGATTAAATGAAAAATCATAACGATTTTTGGGTTCTGATTAGCTGATAATCAAAGTCAATTAAGTGAATATTCCAACAATAAGTACGTCACTGATTTAGGGCGAATCAAAGTCAACCAAGTCTTAATAAATTTTTATCGTGTGAAAGAAATAGCTTCTCTCCTGCTGCTTTTGGGGTAAAATCCTTCACAGTGCTCGGGGTGAAACGCTTTCGTAGTTGACAGGATGTCAGCCCACTTTGTTATACGAGAGTGCGGGTTGGACTAGTTAACAACCTCAATGCTGGAAGTGTATAGCCTTGCCGGTAACCTACCGGAATATTTTGTACTGCCCGAAGAAACTAATATACACCCCAGAACTAAACCTTTGAGTTTAAAAAAAAATAGATTCGCTATTCCATTCAAAAGCTACGTAGAATCTTTCTGCATTCGCTTATATCACATCTGCATCAAGTAAAGAACAAAAGTTGTTTTTAGCCATTCAGAGCTCTAGTGCGTGACACCACGAACAGAGTTCGTTCCATAGGGCGAAAAGATATTTTACGATTTCAAAGCAGAAAAGTTTCACTTTTGGCTAAAGTTCTCCAGCTGTGTGGTATCGGTAAGGTGTAAGAGGTGTCTCTCCACCCTCTGTATTGAAGTAGCTATAGCTGTAACATCAACTGAGATGATTGGTGAGGACTGATCTTATTCTTTTATGTTTGCGGCAATTTTCTAGACTTCAGAGCAGAGTTGCATTTACATGGAAAGCATATACTGGTAACCTATACTGGTTTTCTGAGCAGTATACAGGGGTTTGAGTAAGATATTCTAAATTTCTCATAAATCCGACTTCAAAAGAATTTCATCAAGAAAAATAGAGGTTAGTTTTGGTTAGGAATGTTCAAATACTGTGTGAAAAATGTATTTTCTTGAATATTTATTAATCCCTATTCCGTATTGCTATCGATACACATATAGCATGGTTTGTGCAGATTTTACGTTATAATACCAGTAATTACTTATGCAAAACCTTCCTGTTGTTTAATTGCAGAGTTTCTGTCTTTAAATAAATTAAATATTACTGTACAGAAATGCTGGTGTTCAAATTAAAAGACCTTACAATACATGTGTTGTGGCAACCATGTACGCATTGTAGGTAAACGTAATCAAGGGGTTGAGAAGGATTTGCGACCCATATTTGACAGTGTAAGTTATAGTTAAGCAAATGCTTGTAATTCGAGTAACAAATCTATTTTAAATATGTCTTGGCCCAATATTACCTCAGAATTTCATTCGTTTGTATGAAATATTGTACAGATGGTAGGGCATTCGTATTTTGCGAATATTGCGCTCTGCTTACCAAAATAAGCAAAAGTAAAGGCATTTAAATAAATATAAAATTTTAGCAAATGTAAACCCAATAATACCAATATTGAGTCAATGTTACCGTTTCGTTTGAGATATTCTCAATGTAATGTCAATATTGCCCAAATATTCGCTTTACATTAAAATAAAATCAGTTTAATATTTTTCAATGTTACATTGAATACTTCTTTTCAGAGAAATTCGTTTTCCAAACGTTTTTATGATTAATTTATCATTTCTTTCAAACATTACATTAAAAACTGCTATATTTATTATTTATAGTTGTTTTTCAAATACTTGCAAAACATAGATATTTATATAAAAGTCATTTCACAGTTCTGCAAGATTTGTCTTATAATATTTCAAAAGTGGCATTTCATATGAAAAAAAAAGATAAAATATGACCACTTCTTTTCTATTTAAAAGCAAAAACAACTGGGCTATTTATTATTTGAATGTTGAATGGAATGATTGCGATTGAAAATATTAAACACGAACTAAAGAATGCATTGACAAAGTGTATTTAATTAAAATTTCTTCAAAATCATTTAAAAGTAGAGGTAGAAATTTATCAATAGTTACATTAATCTTTTCGTATTTCTCTTAAATAAATTCAACTATTCTTGAAAAATTTATATCCAGAAGGCAATTGGAATAAATTGTTTTTTAAATTAGTGTATAAAGCTCTTTTTACGCTGGTAAATGTAAATTGGACATACTGTCTTGCAGGTAATTCAACACTGTGTATTGAAACATGTTTCACAAATTTAATTATCGTACTCAAAACGTTCTTCATTGTTAGAATGATTTTCCCACAGACCACATTCAGTTATACTGAATACTTCTCTTTTATTGTGAAGTCTTGAAATGTGAAGAAATGTATGGAATACCCGGTTTAAAATTGTCCCAAAAACATTGAAATTAGTTTTAATTTTTTACTTGTTGCAGATACATAAGCAATGGAAAATGCAAGAATGCTAAAAACAAAGTAAGAATTAATATTGCATTAATAAAAAACTGCTGCCGCTAAATTTAAAAAAAGTTACAATTGTTCTTTTATACTATCTCTGTGTTCTATAATTTATATATAGAGAAAAATATCCACTATGCTTTGAGAAGTACAACAGTTAAAATTCTATTCTTCTACGACCAAAACTGACCGAGTTATGATTCGTTAAATTTTATGAAATTTCTGATGTTTTATGCCTAACGTGGATAAACTATATATTTTGGACTAAAACGAACAAAATAAAAATGGATGGACAATTTATTAGTGGTAAAAAAATAAAGCGCGTTTCAATTGTTTGAGACACCTTGTATAATGCATTTTATTTATGACACTTATTTGCTGTATGTTTTTCTTCAAGATCTGCTGTACAATATGTAAATCTACTTTTTATTGAATAGACTAAAACTGAATCCTAAAGCACGAGCTTTGGGATAACTGCCTTCGTTGAAATAACTATTATTAGCACTTTAATAAAAGGAAATTATCTTCCAGACATCCCTTTCATTTAAATGAGATTTTTTTAAATTTCATTCAATGTATCATTGAATTTATCATTGAATTCAATTATATTCAATTTCGAAGACATTATCGGGAGTTCGAAAAAATGTTCATTCTGAATTGTTATAAGGCATATAATAATGAGCGTAATTATCAGAGAAATACACTGAGATAAATGACATTGTCAAATCTGAGTAAATCGATGTTTTCATTTTGTTTTGAAACTTTTTGTTTCAAATATGACGACAAAATGCTTTCAATTCTGAAATGCCAAAAATACTCAGAATACTGAAACATGGACATACTCAAAATTGTTCACATAGAGGTCAGTTCATGCTCATTTTAAAATAATTAACATACTCAACTAGTCGTTGGGGTCCACCGTAATACTTTCCCATCATGGATATGAATAATATAAAATATGAAAATAAAACATGTGTAAACTATTTATAAAATACATTGCAATTCGACTAAAATCGTGGCTTGATGACGTCATCAACTTTAACTGCTCTATTACTGAATTGCTTAAAAAAATCCTTATAACTCCAAAATGGATAATCTTATTAACTAACGGTTTACTGCGTCGGATTAAGTGTCTCATTTCCAATTAAAATATATATTTAATTGAAATTTGAATGAAATACAGAGTCATGAAAAATCGAAGAGTGTGGTAAATAGGATTAGAAATATCTCGGCAACTATTTATCCGATCGACTTCATTCTGTATGCAAAATTTATATTATGTTATTGTCTTTTATATTCACTCCTTAAAATAAACAATTTCGAAAAATTTTATATACCTTTTATCAGAACGAATATTTCGGGAGTCCGAAAGAAACAGTTCCGGATTATCGAGGTTACTGAAATTCAATAAGCTTCTTCCCATTATTACATACTAAGTACATACCAAATTTCAAATCTCTATCTCAATTTGTTCGGGGGATAGAGCTTTTACAGACACACACACAGAGACACACAGGCAGACAGACGGCAATTTTTTTTTCTAAAATTATGTTTTTTGGAATCTCCAGTGTCTGAAGCGTGTAAATCCGTCAAAATTTGTTTGTCGATTTTCAAAAAGATTACAAGACTTACCCCATACTGCGTATGATGGGTAAGTAAATATGATTAGAATCAGTTCAAACTCATTTTGAAACATGGCAATACTCAAAAATAAGCACATAGAAGTTAGTTCATACTAATTTGAATGAAGTGCAATATTTACATTTTTCAAGAGAAAAATAATTGTGGCGTTAAAGGGTTAAAATGTGTCAAAAAGAAAATTTAGTCAGTTAAATTTTAATATCCAGGGAGCGCTTTTTCGTTTAAGAAATAAACTGATAACAATCGAATTGAAAATTTCTATAATTCATATCTGCCCTTCCCCACATAAATAATAAAGTTGTACAATCTTAACCACCATCTCAAACTGACAAAATCTATCCGAAATTCCATTAAAAATTTCCAATTTTCTCAGCAACAAATTAATGAATCATGAAAAAATATCAACATACGTCCGAATCATTCGATGACATGCATTTAAAACAACCCTCTCATGTGACCTGGATGGTCAAGGGATAAGGCAATGGACTTGTAACTAGAAGGACTCGGATTCGATGCTGGCTCTGGGTATAAGCGTAATTTTTAGTTTACCCTCCCATAATCGTAAATCGAACCAGAGATGTCAGCAGTACCGCTTTTTTTCTAGCTGTTGTTTGAAACATGGACATACTCAAATATGAGCACATGATGTTTTATTCTTGGGTGTGTGCATGTTTTCAGAAATGAGTATACACATGTTTCAAACTTGAGTAATTTTGATTCGGAGCCATTTTCAATATGCGACATACTCAGATTTGAATATTTTTTGCTCAGTTTTGAAAATGTCATTTTTAGAGTTACACTTTTTTCATACTAAATCTTTTCGGATTAAAACAGACAAATTAAAAATGGACAGATGAGTTTTTAATGGAAGAAAATTAAAGCGCGTTCCAATTTTTTGAGACACCCATTATAATGCATTTTATTTATTGCACTTATTTGCTGTACGTTTTTCCTTAAGAACTGCTGCATAATATGGAAATCTACTTTTTATTGCATAGACTAAAACTGAGTACTAAAGCAGGAACTTTGGGAGAACTTTCTTTGTTAAAATAACTATTATTAGCACTTTAGTGAAAGAAATTATCTTCCAGACATCCATTTTATTAGAATCAGATTTTTTTAAATTTGATTCAATGTATCATTTCGAAGACATTATTGGGAGTTCGGAAAAATGTCCATTCTAAATTGTAATAAAGCATATAGCAATTAGCGTAATTATCAGAGAAATACTTTTTTCAGAGTAAATCTCTTTGGAATAAAACAGACAAACTAAAAATGGACAGACGATGGTTTATTGGAAGAAAAATAAAGCGCGTTTCAATTTTTTGAAACATCTTGTATAATGCATTTTATTTATTAGACAGATTTGCTGTCCATTTCTCTTCAAGAACTGCTCGATAATAAGTAAATCTACTTTTTATTACATAGACTTGAAGTAAATACTAAACGAGGAGCTTTGGGAGAACGTCCTTTATTGAAATAACTATTTTTAGCTCCTTCTTAGAAGAAATTATCTTCCAGACATCCCTTTTATTTGAAACAGATTTTTTTATTTCATTCAATGTATCATTTCAAAGACATTATTGGGAGTTCGGAAAAATGTCCATTCTAAATTGTAATAAAGCATATAATAATGAGCGTAATTATCAGATAAATACTTTTTTCAGACTAAATCTTTTCGGAATAAAACAGACAAACTAAAAACGGACATACTATTTTTTAGTTGAAGATAATTAAAGCGCGTTTAAATTTTTTGAGACACAATGTATAGCGCCTTTTATTTACTGATGCTACACTTCTTTCTGCAAGAACATCTGGATTATAAGTAAAATTACTTTCTATTACATAGACTAAAACTGAATACTAAAACTTCATCTTTGGCAGAACTCTTTTCAAATAACTATTATTAGCACTTTCACAAAAGAAATTATCTTCTAGACAACCTTTTTATGTGAATCAGAATTACTTTTTTCTTTGTTTCAGTATCTCATTTCGAAGGCATTAGCAGGAATTGGAAAAAAATGCCCATCCTGATTTACAATAAAGCATACAATCATGCACGTAATTATCAAAGAAATATTTTTTTCAGTAATTCTGATATAGATATTTTTTGAGGGATAATGTTTTAAGAAAAGAAAATGTATACACAATGTCTTAGATAGTTAAATCACAGTCTTAACCATTTCGATTCTCACTGAATAACGAACAGATTTTTTGAAATATGAATTTCTCTATACATTTATTTGATATAAGAATGTTCCAAAGCAATTTTTAAAGGAATAAAGAAAAAATATATTTTAACACTGTTTATATTTAAGTATAACGCACATATTTAAACATACCGCATTTCTCTTTGGAATTTAAATTTCAATTATACGAATCTTAAACTTAATCTAAACACCCATTTCAAGAAAAATATATCACTTTCCGACATTGGCTTTGAGTTTTCAGTTTTTGCATTTTTAAAACAATGTCAATAATAAATATATGCTAAAATCAAAATCTGGAATAATTAACAATTTAATATTGAATTTATACACACACACACACACACACACACACACACACACACACACACACACACACACACACACATATATATATATATATATATATATATATATATATATGCAACATATATGCCAATATGCCAGAATACAAATAAAAAAAAATCATATATTCTTTTCAGTTAATAAAAAAGTCTTTAACAGTGAAAGAAGACTTTTAAAAAGTATCACACTTTCTCTATTCTAAAATAAAAAATGTCATTAAAACAGAAACAACACCAAAGTGTTTCCATATTCTGCAATAAATTTCATATGCATGTCATACATATTTATGAAGAAGTGTTGTTTGAAAAGAAGAAGAAAGAAGAACATGTAAATTACAAAATATTTTTTTTACATATTACACTGACTTTCACTTATACATCACAGCTTATATAATAATTTGGTTGGAGATAGGATGATAAAATATAATAAATGTTTGGACGTATGATACTTTATGCGTCTACGATACATACATTTATGATATTTACATTTATGGGTATTGAGTACATTATAAGAACCATATTTCTTTTCAATTAGAAAAATTAAAATTTGTCTGTTCGTATTGTTTAACTTTACATATGGTAGATGTTTTTAATTTATACTGCAGTCATATTTGAATCCTTAAAATTAATATACATTATAAAAGAACGTGTTTGTTTTCAAAATTGTGCTTACTTAATGTGTTTGTGAGTGCTTGTATAGTGTTATTGTGTACTTTTTAAATTTAGTAGCTTTACATTTCACAATTTATTGTTTAAACGGTCTACAGAAGTTCAATTCTTTCAGATAAAAAAAAAAAAAAATTCAATCTTTCATAAGTTATTTTTTTTTATTCAAAGCAATACGAGGCCAAATTCTGGATGGTTACATTGCAAAAACGTCCTTCCGGCCTGTACCGGGAGGAAAAGGTAGCTTTCCTATATCTTCGTCTTAAAATTTCAGCTAATATTACACGAAAACAGCAAGCTAAAATGCAAAGAAAACGTTTACAAAAGATTCGTTATAACTGAATTTGAATAAGAAATTCGCCAAATTATTGAGCTATAGCCAAATTGGCTTCACTTATGAAAACTTATTTTGGTCGCCAAATTTGGCGGTATTTTGCCAAATATCGCCAAGTTTTGCGAGAATTTGGCGCTAACGGATATGAATATATAGTTTTATGCGTATGATTGGGAAAATGATTACAACAATGAAAATTTTTGTAATGTGCTGTCTTGTTTCAAACTATCAGCCACCCTAGAATTTCAAACTGTTGTATCTCAGCCATTTTTTAAGATAGAGGTAAAACAAAAAATGCTCTGATATCCTTGTATCAAGGCCTAACACGTAATTAAAAAATAAATTTGAATTTTGAACTTTTTTGTATATTTATTTTAGTTTTAAATCTTTAAGTGGCCGCCATTTTGAAACAAGATGTCGGACCAAGCTGGCCAACGAACTCGGTCGAGACATTGGTGAGATTAATACACGAAGTTTCATCCAAATTGATTTATAAATACTATATAGAGATATATCCATATATATATATATATATATATATATAAATCAACATTTGAACGGAGGGTGGTTTTGGCGTCTGGGGGTCATGATCGGTGAAAATATATCGAAATTTTCCGGAACTGCTTTCCTCCGAACGGCTGCAATAGGTAGGTTTATACTTTTTTGTATCGAAAGCTACCTAAAAGATATAAGTTCCTTAATCTAGAAAAATATATTTCAACGTCTTCTTAGATACTAAAGATTTCGAAAAGCGTTTTTTACCTTTGGAAACCTGGGACATCAATATATATTCGAGAAGTTTCTTTTGCTGACACTTATTTTCGGAAACATTTCCGAGTAGTTTTTATTGTGAAATAATCGTTTTTCTGAACCCAGAAAATGAGATTTTCGGATGCTACCAACTCTCAAGTAAACATTCGCATCCTCAACACACATCTTTCATAGAAAATTTTATAAATATCCAGCATTAATAATAACATTAAAATTAACCCATTAGACACCGCTATACATATTAAACTATTTTTTAATGAAACAGTTCTTTTTCTTTATGAATAGAAAGTCTTTAAGGTATTTGTAAAGAAAAAAAATTAAAAAATTCGAATATTTAGGAAAGATAGCATGTTCCCAAAATGGGAGCAATGGCGCCTAACGGGGGTAATTTTTTTCAAAAATTTTAGTTATGCCTCCGTGCATTTATGTTTGTTATTTCACAGTTCTTTAGCTATAAAAGGGATAATATCATTCTGAATCTGATATTTTACGAAGAATTCAAATAAATTAGTCCAACATCTACATTTATAATAAAAATAAAAAATAAAATTACCGATTCCAAAAGCATTTTCATTATCCACCTCTTTATTTTCCTTCATTACATCATTTATGTCCTACTATTCTACATGAAAATTATTGAACATTTTTTATGCAGCATTATATTATATTTTTTTCTTTTTCTGAAATTTATTTTTTAACTATTTTTGTTTTGTTTTTGCTTTTTTGTTTGTTTTTTCCATATTCCAATTTAAAGATTCGTCTCAACTTTCATCTAAAATATCAAGTCTGTGTTTAATACTTTGTCTTTTTTATACACTAAATTAGATATTTCTTGATTGTCTGTTGATTTATAATGGGATAAAAAGAACATGGGATAAATTGTCGCATAAATTATTTTCTATTACATATGTAATAGAAAATAATTTATGCGACATACATGTGAGGAAGATATCTTCCCCATGTGTTACAATACTCCAATCAACTATTTCCGGCAAACAAACTATTTCCGGAACATCCGAAAAACCATCCAAATCTAAAAAAAATGTTCAATCATCTTTCATGTAAAATAGTCAGAAAAAATGACGAAAAAATGAAACGAATTAAAAATAAATAATTTTTAAATATATGTTTTCACTTTACAAATTTTTTTCTCAAAATAATAAAATAATACATTTATTTATTGTGTAAGAGTAAAAGTTATCCCCCTTTTCTTAAATCACGTGATTATTTATCTAAAAGAACCTACTAACACATTTAGTTTAATTTAATATTGAAAATCTGTATGATAAAGGAATACTCTTAAAATAAGTAAGACAAAAAATCCACATTAAAAGAACAGAAAGAAATGTTATTTAGTGTTATAGTAATTAGTTATTTTTTCAAAAATTATTTTGAATATTGTAAACTAATTGCGGTGCGATTAAACAAAATTAATGAATACTATGACTTGTGTACGTGACTTTTCTCCATTTTGCATTAAACAAACCTCATATAAACGAGTTTAACAATAATCAAAACATTAATTGCTGAAGTATCGATTGCAACGACGTTTTCAATATAGGGTTCTTTCTTAACATTTATGTTAAATTATGTCATTAAAATTATACTGGAAATGTACGAAGGAGAATAATAAAATAATTATGAAATAAATTTGCAACAAAATAATAAGTTATTTCTATATTTAAAGACCTCATTAAAGTGCGTTTATACATTTTCATTATTACGCATTAAATAAATGGTAATTCCAAGGTTTTAAATTAAAAGACGAAAAATAATTATGATGAATATTATGCATATCATTTTCATAAAACGTTAATATAAATATTGTATAATTAAATTATCTATGCGAATTCATATATGAATTTTTCAACTGCTAGTAATGTAATGATGATTTAATACTATTACATTATAAACTTAATATATTTATTTCGATTTAACTTTTAAGAATTTTTCATAGTTTACTAATAGAATATATGATGTCAGCAACATGTTTTACATCAATATGAGATATAGGATATTAGAATTTACAATTAAAAATGATTATCCCGAATAGCAGCTATTTAAAGGAAAATGTTACGTGTAAACTATTCAATCAGATATGGTCCTCATACATACGGTAATAATAATAACATGTAAATGTCTGAGAAAAATGTTTTACTTTAATATTTTAAAATAACTTATTTCAATAAATGTAATTGCATTAGCTTTACGTATATTTTGATGAGAGCTTTTGCATTTAAAAATAAATATAAGATAAAAACTTTGTATTTAAACCATACAAAACTTACTGTATTGTACTCAAGAAATATTTTTATATATTATTACACAAAAACATTAAAATAACAAAAGAATAGACGTTTTGTATCGCTTCTGAGATCATCTTCAGTAAAAGTGAGATTGCGATAGTTTAAAAGTACAAAAACGGGAACTTACGTGTGGGAGCTCAGAAAAATATAATTGTTAATTTTGGCTTGTCATCTGAATGGAAAAAACTAAGGCTCCTACAATCCTAGCTAATTCACGCTGCCATTTAATTGCCCGTAGATGAAAAACTATTGGCCACGCTGCGTCGAACTGCGTGGGACACAATCGCTGATTGGTCTATGTGGGCATCAAAATGCTTTATGATTCAGCTTGTATTATAGTAGTCCTAGAAAAAGCAAAAACGTCATCCAGTTACCATGGTTTTTGAGGATTTTGTCAATATTGTTACTCAGGATCTCAACAGGATAAGGGGGTGTGATAGCTACTAAATTTATATTGAACTTCTGAAGAACCTCTTTGAACTTTTCAAACATAATGGATATATAATGAAAACTTCTGTATTTGATATGCAAATCACTTACAAAAAGCTAGACTGAAGAAGGGGATGCGAAATTATAATGCTGAATAATTTTATCAATGTGAGAAATCTAAAATTCTCAGGCGAATTTCTTAATAAAATTAATTTATTTGCCAATCTGGTTTTCTGAACAAATTCTGTAAGCTATTATACTAAATAACTGAGAAGCCGGTATTCTGAACTGAAAGGGCCCAATCACACAAAAAGGAATGTCTGTGTTTTCTATTAAAGGCTTTGTGTAAACTATTGGTTTAAGAAGTAAATTTAATTTATGATCTTTCAACCTACAAGTGAATATAGGAGTGACACCAGTTGATTCACTTTTATAAACGAATTCATATTGTCAATCCATCTTCCTTTATGGACAAAATCTTGAACTTTTCCAAAAATTGAAGGGTCTTTACTAAGCATTTCACAGCCAATGTCCGCAATAAAAGCTTCAAATTTCTCTATGTAAACACTCTTGTCTAAGACGGCAATTTTGTTTGTTTCATCCATTTTTATAAATATGATGTTTCGGTCTTCTCTCAGTTTCTTTAAGGATAATCAATAAAGACCATTCAGTAACTATCTTTTTTAAAGGAAACTCGCTAAAAAAATTAGAAATATAGTTTTTACAACAACACGAATTGCTTTAAGATTGGTATCAGGAACACTCTGAAAAATTGCTTCACAATCTGAAAGGTGAAATCTTCACAATCTTAGACAGGAGGTAAACACTCCTGTCTAAGACGGCAATTTTGTTTGTTTCATCCATTTTTATAAATATGATGTTTCGGTCTTCTCTCAGTTTCTTTCAGGATAATCAATAAAGACCATTCAGTAACTATCTTTTTTAAAGGAAACTCGCTAAAAAAGTTAATAATATAGTTTTTACAACAACACGAATTGTTTCAGGATTGGTATCAGGAACACTCTGACGAATTGCTTCACAATCTGAAATGACAGATCTTCTATCAATTTTAATATTGGATACATATTTAGGGGCCAGGGAAAGAGCTAATGTTCTAAAGCTGTAAAAATACTGCTAGAATGATTGGCGTATTACATAGGTTTAAAACTGGGAGATGAATTCAAAACTAGCGACAATCTTTCCTACAAATTAAGTACTGAAGTAACTTAAGCTGGATAAAAGATTTTTACCTTTTCTGAATAGGAAGTAAGCTGGCAACAATATGCATCGTTGTATTAAAAATATCCCCAGGAGTACAACATACTAAATCAAAATAAAGTTTAAAAACACTGTATGATAAAATGTTAACATATTCGAATTTATATCTGATATAAAGAATAAGACTATATTTCAAAGTGTGTCTTCTTCTGTGTGACCCTTTGAAAAATAAAATTATCTTTAAATGATAAAAATTTCGAGATGAAACGTGTTTTCTTGAAATTACGAAGAAAAGTTAAATTTAAAGACTTCCAAGACAAAACGTTTTGTTCTAAAACACTTAAACACATAATTTCCATGCTTTCATAGATGCCATGCATTCATAATCCATGATTTTCATGCATGCATTCATAATTTTCATCTATGAATTCATAAATTCGAATTGGACGATCGCAACAAAAATCTGATATAAAAAAACTTTGTGTGCTGTTTTCAATTATGAATTTTACCCATTCTGGATAAAATCATGGACATCAGTTATGTGTTGTGTTTTAGGACGGAACGTTTAAGTATCGGAAAGGAGACTTTAAATTTAACTTTTCTTCATAATTCAAAGAAAGCACAAATCATCCCTAAATTTCTGTAATTTAAAAGTAGCCCTTTTTTTAGAGGTTCCCACAGAAGAAGCTATACTTTGAAATACATTGTCTTAGTCTTTATATCAGAGATAAATTTGCATATGTTAACAGTTTATCAAATAGAGTATTTAAACTTTATTGTGATTTAGTTAGTTATACTCTTGTGGGCATTTTTAACAAAAGGATGCATACTGTTGTTATCTTACTTCATATACAGAAAATGGAAAACTCTTTTACCCAGTTTAAGAAACTTCAGTACTTAATTAATAGGGAAAATTGTCCTTTGTCTTTGAATACACACCCATCCCAATTTTAAACCTATATCGTACGCCAATCGTTTTATCAGAGTTTTTAAAGATTTACAAGATACAGCACATTCCTTGGAACCTAAATATGTATTCAATTATAAAACTGATATCGGATCTGTCATTTCAGGTTGTGAAACAATCCTTAAATTGTACCTGATAGTAATTGTGAAGAAATTCGTGTTGTTATGTACAAATTATTAAAAAGAGTTTCCATTTAACAAGATAGAGCTGTTTGGCCATTAGGGATACAGTTAAGTAACTTAGAAAAGATCCACACATAATTTTTATCAAAACGGATAAAACAAACAAAATTGCCGTCTGAAACAGGATTGCTTACATAGAGAAACTTAAAGCTTGTATCGCGGACATTGGCTGTGAAATACTCCGTAAAGATTTAAACTCTTCCATTTTTGGAAAACTTCAAGATTTAGTCCGTAATGGAAGATGGACGGACAATACGAATTCGTTTATAAATGTGAATTTTCTAGAGTTACCCCTATCTATGATCACCAGTAGGTTGAAAGATCATAAATTTACCTCTTATACCAATTGTTTTCCCTTGCGGAGCTCCTACTTACTTTTTAGTGGAAGAATTTGTGATTTTCTTAAAATCAATTCTACCTGTTTCAGATTATGTTATTGCTTCTACAGCTAGTTTCATGGATAAGATTAAACAATACCCTCTTGAAGTTAACACATTTATGACAAGTTTGGATATTATCTAATTATTTTCTTCCATAAATATTGATGAGTTCATCCAATATATTTTTTTATCAAAAGATAGTTATCCTAGTGTAACCCAGGACGTCAAAACGTTATTAAAATCAGACCTAAATTTGACAGTTTATACGAATATTTTCATTTGTAGCGGCGATGGGCTCACAGGTTTCTAGTTTATTTATAGAATCTGTCCTCAGACTACTGGAAAGCAAAATTTTTAATACATTTAAGCAGAAACCAGTATGTTGGTTATGGTATGTGAACGACGTGTGCATTTTCTGGAAATATGATTTATCAGAACAACAAATCGTTTTCAAGAAATCAATAATTTAAGCGAAAGTATTACGTTTACTCTTGAAGATGAACAGAACGCTAGTTATCACTTTTGGACGCTCACATTAACCGGAACAGATCTCATTTGAACTTTTCATGTCACAGAAATCTTTTAAATGAAAAGCCGGCCATTCATTTTGGTGCGAATGTGCCCGTTTCAGTACAGAATAGCTGCTTTTCAGTCATTCAGTAGAAGAACTTGCAGAATTTCTTCAGATAACCTGGATAAAACAGATAACCTTAGAACATAGTTTTTCAAGTTCCCACACTGATAAGATAATTCAGTATTATAACAATTCAGTAATTCAGTATTATATGTTCGAAAAACGAATTTAAAGTGGAATGAAAGATTCACCTTGTAGTTAAATCGATAAAATACACATTAAAAGATACTTAAAAGGTGCCGAAAAATAAAACATATTTGTTTACCCCCGAGATCTTCCGAGCGCGTTTGCGCTCGAAAGATCTCGGGTGTAAATAAATATGTTTTAACATATTTTTAGGCACCTTTTAAGCATCTTTTAATGTGTATTTTATCGATTCAGTATTATAATATTCTTCGGGCGTTTGTAAATGATATGCATATTAAATACAGAAGTTTTCATTATATACACATTATGTTAGAAAAATTGAAAGAAGTTCTTCAGAAGTTCAATATAAATTTAGTAGCTATTACCCCTTATCTTTTTGAGATACTGAGTAACAATATTGACAAAATCCCGAAAATCCAAAAGACAAGTATTTATGAAATTGCGGTTACGCTATAAAATAATGATAAATTTGTCTAATTCTGCCTAACAAAATGCAAGTTTTCTGAATGATTGAAAGAACACCACTGAGGTATTTCGCAGTTAAAACACAGTACTGCACTTTCAAAATTTACTCCTCTATCGAAGGTCGACACGTTAACGTTGACGAAGATAAAATTATAATGCCTTTTAATAACCTCATTGTGAGTAAAATATCAGAGCCTTTTGAAATTATTAAATGTGAACAGTATGCATGCAACGATAATCTATTTTTTAACACTTCAAGAATCTGGCATAATTTGTTATAATAGGCTTAGCGCCAGTTTGTTGATATGTTATTTTACCCCTTCCACCCTTTCCACTGAGTGGTTGGCTGTATTTTGTAACTATGGTAACTGGATGACGTTTTAGACTTTTCCAATTAGGTGACAAGCCAACATTTGCGATGATATTTTTCCGAGCTCCCAAACATAAGTTTTCGTTTTTGGACATTTAAAATATCGTAACCTCACTTATCCTGAAGATGATCGGAGATACGATACGAAATATCGACTGTATTGTTATTTTAATATTTTTATGTAATATATAGATGTATTTCTCGTGTACCATTCAGCAAGTGTTGTATGGTTTATATACAAAGTTTTGTATATCAATTTTATGGTGCAATAGTTCAATTCGCATTTATAAACATATGAAAAATTTTATACGATGATGGATCAAATATAAAGTAGACATTTTAAATATAAATAAAAATTCATATTTGTTGTAATGGTAATTATGATCAATAGTTTACAATTTAAAATTCTTTTTTCATTGTTTTATTCTTCATATGTTACGTTATTTATTTAGTCGCTGGCATTATGAAAAAACAAAAAGCATTTTTAGAAAACTTTCATCAAATGAAAATGTTAAACGTATTAAACTCTGACACAGATTAAATATAAAATTTGAAACTGACACTCTATTAAAGTCTCAAGTATGTGAATGGTATAAGTTGTTTAAAAATGGCCGTGCAGAAGGCGAAACAAGGCGATCCACTATGGAATATAACGCAAAAAAGTGAAACTGCTTCACTGATGAAAAAACTGACAATGTTCATGATAATAATTTAGGGGATTTTCGGGATGGTTCGTACGTCAATTTTCTTCATCAATGACATGTATATATAATACAGTACAGTAAATGCAAATTGTAGGTTGGTTAGTTGTATAGAGTTTAATGGCACAAGGTCCCATTGGGGACAAGCTGCGACAAGGAAAAAATATATTTTTAAAAACCACAAAATTTAATGCGAACAAAAGCAAAAAGGAAACAGCTTAATGAGAACGTTATCTGGATGGGACTACCCATCCAGATATAGTCACAAGTGCATAAAACAAATATAAAGAATTCTTAAAAAAGTAATGTACAAATATACTACATTAAGAAATATCATCTGGATGGGGTTACCCCATCCAGCTGTCCAGTTAAACAAGTATAAACTAACATTGTTATATATAAAACATGAAGGGTATATATAAAACATGAAGGGTATATAAAAACTAGATCTCAAAATAAAAGCCAGGATGTTTTAAAAAAGAAAGAGTTTCCCATGAGGTGTTTCCCCAATGAGGTTAGTCAAGATTGGTGATGATGAATTAAAATAAATTCTGTACAAGTGCCGGAGGCCCGGACAGTCAGTTAAAAGATGATAAATGGTCAAGCAATCAAAATGACAGTGTGGACACATGGGTGTGTCCTCCCGAAGTAAAAGATGTTTATGAGTGATCCTTGAATGTCCAATTCTCAGACGAGTCAGAACTACATCTGTTTTTCTTGGATAACTCGGAAGCCAGGTCATGATTGTGGGTTTGATATGATGCTGCTTATTATTGTATGCAAATTGTAGGAGAAGTTTAAAGCTGCAAATCTGTACTAATGATATTATATTCCGATCAAACATTCATCTTCTCTGGGACAGTGCAATGAAATGCCTCACACAACAGGTGTCCCCAAACAGAAATTTCACTGTAAACTACTCGATTATTTTCTTTATAGTCTGATTTTGATCTCTTCTGAATAATAATTATTTGTATCGCCTTAAAAATGCTTTAGGAAAAACATCATCTGAGAAAGAAATCATTGAATTTTTGGGCAATATGATTCATATAAGTTTTATTGTTTTTCTTATGCAAGAATAAAATAGTATAATGTATCTGTCACAAAACTTTCTTCTATACGATTTTAAGATAATAAATTATATAAGTAAACAAAATGTTCACTGTAAATCATTTTATGACCTGTCTTATTTTTCGAACTTATCGTATTCTAACCAATATTAATTAATATGCACAAAGAAGCTTTGGGAAGAGCTAACGTTTCATCAAAAAAAGAAGTACAATAATTTTTATTCAGTATATGAGTCATACACATTCAAATTCTTTTTACTATATAAGGCAAGAAACGCGCATATAATGAAGAAATATGTATGTCTACATGTACAAAAAAGCGATTTACAAAAATAACATTGGTATAATTTTAGTAAATAACCTATTCAAAAAGGTCTCTTATATTTGTTCCACCAATAAATTAAAAACTAGTCGTTGGGGGCCACCGTAATACTTACCCATCATGGATATGCATAATGTAAAATATTAAAATAAAAATGTGTAAACTACTTATAAAATGCATTACAATTCAAATAAAATCGTGGCTTGATGACGTCACAAACTTTAAAGGCTCGATTACTGAATTGCTTGAAAGAGGTTTTTCCTTATAACTCCAAAAATAATAATCCTACTAACTAGCGGTTTATTGCATCTGATTAAACGTCAAATTTTCAATTAAAATATATCTTTGAAGTGAAATTTGGATAAAATACAGGGTCATGAAAAATCGAAGAGTGTGGCAAATAGGATTCCAAATATCTCGGCAACTCATTATCCGATCGACTTCATGCTTTATGCAAAATTTATGTTTTTTTATTGTATTTTATGTTCATTTCTTAAAATAAACAATTTCGAAAATTTTTATGTACTTTTTATCAGAACGAATATTTCGAGAGTCCGAAAAAAATTGTTCCGGTTAATCGAGGTTATTGAAATGAAATAGACTTCTTTCCATTATTACATACTAAGTACATACCAAATTGCAAGTCTCTATCTCTATTTTTTCGGGAGATAGAGCGTTTACAGACACACAGACACACAGACATCCAGACACACAGAGACACAGACACACAGACACACAGACGGACGGCAAATTTTTTTTTCTAAAAATATGTTTTTCGGAATCTCCAGTGTCTGAAACGTGTAAATCCGTCAAAAAAAATCGATTTTCAAAACGATTACAAGACTTACCCTATACTACGTATGATGGGTAAGTAATAAGTGTTATACAAACAGTATCTGCTTGTAGCCTTTATACATTGACACTCTAGCATTACAGTAATGTCTGAGAAAAGCTATTCAGTTTAATGCTTTAATCAATCTGAATTTACTAGCTATGAATTCATTAGTATTACATACAATATCAATGCCGGAGCAGGGTTCCCAAATGGTCCGCCAATTGAGTGCCAATGTTTTTTAACAGAAAATTTCATGGTAAGTTTCTACAACATTTCCGCAAAAAATTTAGTTCTAGAAGGTTTAGTTTTAGAAGGTAGTTTCTGCAAAATTTGCGAGAAAAATCAAAAAAGAAAAATTTCTAAAGAAATACCGGTATTTAAAAAGCGAACCATTTGGGAGGTATCTTGTACAATAATAGTACTACACCAAATATCTAGATGAAGCGGATTCGGTACGATTTTTTAAAAAGCAATTTACAAAATATATTTAAGCTGTTATTTCGATAAATAGATTATAAATTAAAACAACCTTTTTGTATATTTATAATTTATTCTTACACGGAAACGTTAAATAACCAGTTCTGTTCAAAATTGTTAATTTAGTTTTTTAATTATCTTACATGTGGGAAATCATAAATACTGTCACACATAATTCTTTTCGGTATATTAATATTATGAAATCTTAGTATTTTATGGTTATATGGATGAAACGGATTTGCAATTGGTTTAACATTTTTCAAAAATTTTATTTTTATAATTGGTTTAAGCATTTTTGAAGAAAAAAATGCGATAATAGTAAACCCGAAAAAAATAAATGTATATCAGTAAATGGAATGGATGGACTTTTTGAAAACAATGAAAATCTATTGCAACTAAAGTAACAGAGATTGTATTTCTCTGGAGAAAAAATAACTACTCTAGCTGATAATTTAGAGAATGAGATATCGCATCCTAATTACAAAGATAATAAAACTACAGGTCATGTAAGTGTGGATCTACGTCTAGTATAATAAAATAGTTCTTGATATAAATTATGCTATGTAAAAGTTTTTAAAAACATACTCTAATGTGATTAAAATATACAGGGTGTTCCACGAAGGAGACCTAACTATTAAAATGAATAACTCGGAAATGGTGATAGATAGAAGAATGAAACCAGTGATACGTTTTTTCAAAAAATCGAAAAAATATACCTCAAAATTTTAGTAACAAATTGGTGCTGCAGTTGGGATAACCATAATCAGCCTGCATCACACCAAAAGCTATTCAAAATGTGTACCTTTCACATTACACACTTGTCGTAAACGAAGAATGAAATTGAAAGTGATTTTCTGTAGTATGCCACCGAAAATCAACACACACGTTTGACAAATAGGGTTCTCCAGCTCGTAGAGTGTCAAAGAATTTTTGCGGCAGCTGGCGCTGCAGTTGGGATGCCATGATCAGGCTGTATCACGCGAAAAGCGATTCAAAATGTGCACCTTTCACAGAACACCCATGTCGCAAACGAAGAACGACTCTCTGTACTATGCCATCGGAAATCAACACACACGTTTGACGAATAGGAACCTCCAGTTCGTCGAGTGTTCAAGAATTTTTTCGGAAAACAATTTCCCTCAGAATTTCTTTCACTATGTGCTCATAGCGTTCACGATTCATTGGCGAAATCTTCGACGACTTCGACTAAGTTCTTGGAGTCTTTGCTCTCTTTCTAAGGATCCGTAATGCTGCCTGCAGTGCTATCTATCGGCGCTATTTTAAACTAAATTTTTGAGGTTTCTGTATCATATACTTACGGTTTTTTTAATAAACATACGGCTGGTTTCATGCTTCTGTCTATCACCGTTTCCGAGATTTTGATTTTCAAAGTTAGGGGTCCTTTGTGAAACACCCTTATATACCTTTCGAGACATCGAATTACAGGGTGTCCCAAAAGTATCCGTACAACTTCAAAAATTTATTACAAAAAAGATAATAGGACTACAGCAAAAATAATTACAACAGTGCATAGAGTAACTTAAAAAGTTTTTTTTCTACAGCCTTAGTAAACTTCAACATGAGATCCTTTCGTAGCACGAAGAATATCAAGACGATATTTCAATTCAATCCACAAACGTTTTTCATGCTAACATCAACAGTAGTTACTGCTGTTTGGATCTTTTGTTTCAATTCCATGAGACTATTAACTTTTGTTCGGATTTCATCAAGCAGTTGTAACTGCTGTTGATGTTAGCATGCTGAAACGCACGTGGATAGAATTGGAATATCGACTTGAAATTTTTCGCGCAACGAAATGATCTTATGTACAAGTATACTAAGGTAGTAGAAAAAAGTTTTAAGTTACTCTATGTACTGTTGTAATTATTTTTGCTGTAGGCCTATTATTTTTTTTGTAATAAATTTTTGAAGTTGTACGGAGACTTGTGGGACACCCTGTATATCTATATGTGTTTTTAAGAAAATAACATTTTAAACTATTTTTTAAAACATATTTAAACCTGTTTAAACCTGTTACAACCTGTTTAAAATAATTAAAAATAATATGCTAAGATTGGGCCCCTATTCAGTGCAATAACATACGATAACCAGACTATCTGCAAACCTGTTTATAGTCAAACGTCTTACAAGTTAAATTCAAGTAAACTTTATAGAGTTGACGCTAAAGTAAGGCTGTATATTCATGTGGAATCATACAAGATTCAATAATCAGCGAATGCAACCAAGGGAACCAACCTTCAAGAAAAACTCTATTTTTAACGTTATTAAAGCCAAAAAATGGTGTTTGGACGATATTACTCTACTGTTTGGGTAATTCCGCCCTTGCTTAAAAGAAATTCTAGACATTTTGGAAATTCCATACATCTGATCCTGGTATATTTTTTGTATTTTCGACGAAAACAAATAAAAGAAACAAGCATTGAAAATGATATTTATATAAAATAACACCAGTAAACTGAATAATGTATTTATTTAACATCAATAGAAATACAATCTGATATAGAAATAAATGACATGGGTTGAAATAACATTCAATAAAAAAGAAAACTGGCCAGTTAAACTGAGGGCATTGAGCTCACAGGCTATTCACACTAATTGTATATTATACACTTATTTCAAAGAATTTGAAATAAGCCCCTCGAAAAATAAAGAAATCGACAATATATTAAGGGGGATCATCCCCCCGTTCCCCCACCCTCTTATAGTTAACAATTGAACCCCCAAACCTAATCAGGGAAGCCCTTTATTACAATGAACATATATACTAAATTCGAAGCAAATCGGATAATTCTGCATGAAAAACCCATTTATCTAAATTAAGGGGGATTACCCTCCCCGTATCCCCCTTTATACTTAACCAATGAACCCCAAGATTAACCAGGGAAGCTCCTTACCACAATGAGCCTATATACAAAATTTGAAGAAAATCGGATAATTCTCCATGAAAAACACATTCATCTAAATTAAGGGGGGAGGATAAGCCCCCCCTTACCCTATTTATACTTAACCAAAGAACCCCCTAAACTAATCAGGAAAGCGCCTTATCACAATGAACCTATATGCAAAATTTTAAGAAAATCGCATAATTCTGCATGAAAATCTCACTTATCTAAATTAAGGGGGGGGGCAGCCCTCCGTTACCCCCTTTATACTTAAACAATGAATCCCCAAAACCAATCAAGAAAACGCTTTATCACCATTAACCTGTATACAAAATTTGAAGAAGATCAGATAATTCTGCATGAAAAACCCATTTATCTAAATTAAGGGGGGATTAGCCCCCCCTTTCCCCCTTTATACTTAACCAATGAACCCCCAAAACTCTTCAGAGAAGCGCATTATCACAATGAACCTATATACAAAATTTGAAGATAATCGAATAATTCAGCATAAAAACTTATTTATCTAAATTAGGGGGGGGGGGGTTATCCCCCCTTTCCCCCTTTATACTTAACCAATGAACCCCCAAAACTATTGACAGAAGCGCATTATCAAAATGAACCTATATACAAAATTTGAAGAAAATGGGATAATTCTGCATGAAAAACCTATTTATCTAAATTATGGGGTGTTAGCCCCCCATTTCCCCCCTTTATGCTTAACCAATGAACCTCCAAAACTAATCAGGGAAGCGCCTTATCACAAGAAACCTATAAACAAAATTTAAAGTAAAACGGTTAGTTCTATCAAGAGTTATCGCGTTACGTACATACAGAACCGGCGGGCACATAAGCTCTCAGGCTTTGATAGCCTGTGAGCTAAAAACGGACATATCTTCCCTATTAAAGATACGGTTGGGAGGAAAGTTGTGCTTGGATATGACAGTTTCAAGGTTGGCAAAAAAAGTCCAACTGCTGCTTTGTTGGAGAATGATGTTCTGTGGACAGATGTTGCCTCACGTTTCTTTACGCTCAAGGATAGGTTTCTCTTCATCAGATCATAAAAGAAGTCACATCCTGCCATTTTAGCGTCTTTATTAAATGGATGTTTTATGTGATTAGTGTCTGAATATTAGTATGCATGTTTGCAAATATGTGTAGACATGAAACCGTAGAATAGTTTTGAAAGAACCAGAATATGTGGAACCAAAGCCCTTTCTTGTTTTTTAGTTAATACTGCTGAATTACCCATACTAGGTTTATCTGCCATGTACATTTTCATTCGTTCTTTGAAAGTGCTGTAAGGGATATTGAACCTGATGCTAGATGAACGTAAACTTCATCCTTCTGCCCTAACGTTGTTCATGGCTACGTGAAAGTCATTGTCCGTCCGAGAAGCTCTCTCTGTTATTCTTCATCAGGTTCTTGGCACCTGAAATTAAAGCAATTCTACAATTAACACTAATCTTGGATTGCTGAGGATAAAAATAACATAATTATTTTCCTGAAAGTTCGTTTGAAAAAATTAATGAAATCATTACTTGCCTAAAGTGCTTTATTTTCATTAAGAATTAGCTAAAGATGTAATAAATACATACATAAACCAGCATTGTTATCTGCAAAAGTTTCCCATTAGATGCAAATAAAAATAAATAGTATCTATATAATGAAATTCTGAGTGAAACGATGTTGATAGATCTCAGCCAGGGCTCTGATTTCCCCACAAGCGTTCACCCATTGTTTAAGCTTTTTTCGCTTCTACATCAGCATCATTCCACTGCAGCCTGATGCGAGAGAAATTTTATATTTCTGAATCTTCTGATGCCATCTCCATAGACTGTTTTCATCTAGATGTGAAGTAAACGTGGGCGTTATGTCTCACGTAGGCATTCTTTAGTAATCGTCTTTGATCTTTGATCAAATAAGCTCACTACGCCGATCCAACACCTCAAAAGGAACAACCCTGCTGTAGCTAAATAAGAAGTATATGGGGTAAAATCGAAAAGAAATCAAAATATAATGGAAAACTAAGTTACCTTGGAAGGCGAAAACTGCGAAATAATAAATAAAAGTGATGGTAAATAATTTAGGTGGGAAAAGGCATGTAAACATAAATTTACTGCATTAAAACATTACACACATAGTTTTATGTGTTCTCAAGAGAGGACATGATGATCGGCGTCCCTCAAAGTTGCACATTAGTTTCAAAACAATAATGACTGACATTGTCCCACTGCTGTAATTCCCATACCCCCCCCCCCCAATATTTTATTATGTTTATCCTATATAAGAATTTATAAAAATACAGTTTTTAAAATTAGTTGCTAAAGTAAAAATACTCCTTTTAAATACTGATATATATCACGTTTTGTCTTTTATTTTGCCTTAGAAAACCACATACATAAATAATGGAAAATAATTACCGTATATTAATTTTTCTTTTAATTTATATTTTAAAATTAAGAATGTTTCCCTTTCATAAAAAAGTATCGTCATTAAAGAAGTATTACAGGCTATGAATTTATTACACCTACATTAAATAATCCTTAAATGTTTGTATCAATATTCAGAAGCGATAATTATATTTTCTAAGTATTCTATATTGAATAAAATATATTTCATTCAGTTACAAAGTAATAACGATACTATAAATAAAACCCATAGGTTGAAAATTTTAATTTTCTAAAATTAGCAGAATTGATTTACGCGTCATTAGACAAAGCAAGGATTAAGATGTTTTTCTTCCATTGAAGTAACAAGTATTCCATGTACCTGATTTAGCCGATAATATATATTATATTTAAATAAATAGACTAATTAAGCTTAACAATCTAAATCATGCTTTAAACATAAACCTCCGATAATGATAATGTTAGAGGATTAGGTGTATAATGTTCTAGAAGAAAATATATAGAAGTAATAAGCTTACAGGATTATTAAGATTATATAGAAAGCTTTGAATATTAAGCATTGAAAGTATGCATAATTTATTTTACTAACCTAATTTGTTTAATTGACTTGAATACATTAATTTTTTAAAGGAGAAAACTGACTACGTACTATACAAAGTAGTTTTACTCATAACCATTAAAATAAATGTTAATAAATTGGAATGAAAATCAACAATACAAAAAGTTAAAAAAAAATGCCCAAATTGAAAGGAAAAATAACATAATCCTAAAATAATTCAATTTTTAAGAGTGTTACATTTAAATATTTTATCTTGCTATACGTATATATATATATATATATATATATATATATATATATATATATATATATATATGTGTGTGTGTGTAAATATATGTTCCATTCCTGTTCAGTTTTTACGCTTTTCCACAGAAATAAAAAGCTCAGACTTCGTATATGAGAATGCTTAAATATAAATTAAATAAAAACATATTTATTTTAAATACTAAAAGGTGTAAATTAACAACAAAATAAACAGACAGTAAAATAACTTTTATTAGGTTCTTTGACATGCTTCGGCTCACTCTGAGCCATTTTCAAAAACTAATCAGAATATTTCATAATTGCACGGCCTTTGAAGTTATTATTTAAAATGCTATTATTTAATTTCCATGTACTTTTTTAACGCAGATTGTCATTTATTTTTACTTGGTTGTTTATTTTCATATCATTTAATTGTCATTGCGCTTCTGAATTTATCAGAAAAAAGAACATTTGCCTGAGGACTAAAACTAACGGCAAACAACATTATTCAAGCCAGAATATCATGTCATTTATTGCATCAAAGTTACAGTAAAACCTGACAAAAAATAACAGACGCAAAAAAAAAAAAAAAAAATCGTATTTTAACTGCATAAGAGAGTCACATCATCTGTTTCGCAAAAGAAAAGAAAAAAAAAACATGGGATAAAGAAAAATAAATTGAGCATTTGAATTAAAATTTTGATTTTCAATCATAAACATAAAATAAACCCGTGCAGCAACAACGTCCCACTTTATCTTTATTGAACTTTTTTTTATAATTATTGTTGCGACATTTAATTTTTGTGGCAATACTTATTTGAGGAAAATCTTTCATTTCATTTATGAAAACAATGCCCATTTAATTTTTAATTACTTGAACTTTTTAAATCAAAATACATGTTTTGACGAAATGTCAGTGTACTATGTCAGAAGCCGTTTCAAAATTCTTTCATACGGTACCTCATTTATCATTCTGTGTTTTTTATTTGCTTAGAAAAAGGGATGTTGACAACAGAAATAATATATAGGATAAATAATGATTTTAAGGAAAGTGAGCTAACGAATACAACACATTGAAAGTTGAAAAATGACATAAAACAAGTTATAACACAAATAAGATGATTTTAGAAATTCGAATAACTAATAAACTTACAAATTGAATGTTTGATATAGAAAACGTATCTTCGATATGAAATGTGATCAATCTGAGTAGTCACAAAGTTAGTTAAATTTTTAAAGTTACTTACATCTCCGCTTTGTGCAGTCGATTAGTTAGCTGCTACGGATGTTTATATACACCTTTAGAAAACAGCTTCCTCTATTAGTTTTTTGCACTTGTATGACTCTACCTATTGCTATAGAGTGGAACACATTAAAAGAAAAGAACAAAAAGAAAAAAAAAAACTCTTTATTTGGAAAACTGTCTTATGTAAAATATCTAATCAAAAGTCAGCAATAGTTGTCTTGTTCGTCTAATCTTCCATGATCGGCTTCACAGCCGATCTTGGCGAAGAAATCGCTATAATAAATCTAAAATCGCTGAAATACGTGTTTAACTATTTTTTAGAAGATGTGGTTTAGCTCTATTTTATAAAACTACCTAAAATTGTAGCTGAGGTAGGGCGAAATGACTTAAAATTATCAACCCTCATTAACCGCCTTTAGCGGTGGAATTTTTAAAATCGCTGAAATACGCGTTTAACGATTTTTTTTTTGCAGATTGGTTATGTTGAATTTTGCGTTCTTACCTAAAACTGCTGCTGAGATGTGGCGAAATGACCAAACACTTTCGACTCGTATCCCATTTAAATCACTTAGGAAGTGAATTTTCAAAAATCCTTTCTTATTGCTTGCCTAGGTCATAACAGCAATCCACTGTCCAAATTCCGTGATCCTGATACTAGTCGTTTCAGCTCCGCGTTGATGAGTTAGTCTGTAAGTCAGAAGTTTTCTCTTTCTTATATTAGTAGATACAGGGTGTTTCACAAAGAACCCCTAACTTTAAAAATCAATAACCAGGAAACGGTGATAGATAGATGAATGAACCCAGTGGTATGTTTATTAAAAAAATCGTAAGAATCTTATACATAAATCTCAAAATTTAGTTAAAAATAGTACCGATAGATGGCGCTGAGAGCGTTAAGAATCCTTCTAACGAGAGTTCAGATGCATACAAAGACTAGCCGTCGAATATTTCGCCATTGAAATCTGACCGTTGAAATTTTTTGAAAAACTCACGAATTGTTTTCCCATATGGGTCTTTTGCGACTTGAAATCGTGTTTGAAAACTTCTCCTTGTAGCAGTAGGACTCTGATTTAATCGGTGATACTCCAACACAATAAACACATGCTCCTCCACAGTATACATCACTTTCGGAATTTTTTTTCACTATACGCTAATAGCGGTCAGATTTCAATAGCGAAATCTTCGACGGCTAGTCTTTCTATGCTTCTGAACTCTCTTTAGAAGGATTCTTAACGCTCTCAGCGCCATCTATCGGAGCTATTATTAACTAAATTTTGATATTTATGTATAAGATTCTTACGATTTTTTTAATAAACATACCACTGGTTTCATGTTTCTATCTATCACCGTTTCCGATTTATTGATTTTTAAATTTAGGGGTCCAATGTGAAACACCCCGTATATTGAAATATACAGTAATAATACATCCAACAAATCATAGAATCGGACGTGATTGATGGGCATATGTTTTTGAGGAAAACAATTTAATGCAGAATAATGTTGATAAATAATCACACATTTTAATGGAAAATATAGTTTCTTTAAAAACACTTCAATTCCTACTTTTAAATCCATTACGTATAATATAATCTTCAACAAGAGAAAAACAGATTTAGCCAGTGTCGTAACATTAAAATTCATTTGACATTCAGTTTGAAAACAATAAAGTTAAAGTTACTCTCAAACATTGTTTAAGACATTGTATATAGTATATAGTCAACTGTTATTCCAAACACAGGTTTTTTTCTTTCTAATATAGGTAGAATTCCGAAATTAAGATGAGATTAATTTACAAATGTATGAACTATTGTAATTTAAAAACCATAAATTGGACATCGTTGGTAAAATATCGAAACTTTAAGATACCACATCTGCTTGAGGAGAAGCCACAATTTCATTGCTACAAAACAAAGCTAAAATTTGGTGAAATTATTATTTATTATATCGTAAATTATACTAATATCTGTATTTAAATTTTGAAGTATTTGATTATAAAAAGTATTTGAACATTTCTCATAAAGAGTGATAATGTGAGACTGGTTAACAATAATTGTTTTTAAGATCTAGAAAAAAGTTACTATCTTGAACTTTTGCAAGTTCTTTTGTTGCGGGAAAATTCGTAGTAAGTAATGATGTGAATTAGTATTTATCGAAAAAAATGCACTATAGGTAAATAATAAAATAAAAATACATTTACAGTTACGAAAAATAGTTGAAAATTTTTAGATTATTCAGTCTGTTCTATTTTGTCAAATTTTAATTAAGCCAAAGTACAGGGTGATTTTTTTTAAAGTTGTGAAAGTAAAACACTATAACAAAAGAACCACTGATCCAAATTACCTGAAATTTCACCAGTATGCTCCCAAAGCAATGGGTATTTTTTTGGCATGGTTAAAAAAAAACTTAAATTCGCACCGACAGATGGCGCTGTAAAGTAGAAGAAACAAAGAATATCGTCAATGGCAGGAAAACAATGGGCGGTACTTTGAGAAACCATCTTCCGTAGGCCCTCTGTCGTCACTGGACCTTTTCTTAAATTCTTAAGTGTCCTAAATCTCCTAAGAACATTAGCTGCGCTGTCATTATTCTGATAATACACTTTCACTAACAACGCACGGTCCGTCAATGGTGCAGTCATTGCGAGGATTTCCGTAGAATAATGAACACGAGGTGTGCGTACTTCATCTTTTTATCGCGAATGTGCGTGCGCGGGGCGCAAGTTCGTCTCCCGACTTTACTGCATGTACAGCGCCATCTGTCGGTGTGATTTTAGTTTTTTTTAACCACGCCTAAAAATACCCATTGCTTTGGGAGCATACTGGTGAAATTTCAGGTCATATGGATCAGTGGTTCTTTTGTTATAGGGTTTTACTTTCGCAACTTTAAAAAAATCATCCTGTACTTTAAATTCAATCAGATGTAATAAAATTGTTTTACCATTAAAATTTAGTAATGCATATTTTCTTTTGTACTTCATGCAAATAAAATGTATAACAAATTAAAGTTGACAAAAATTTGATATAATATAAATTCTTATTTAAACAAATATTTATCTAATATCTGTCAATAGAGATCAGTAAGTGTGTGTTTTTGAAACCACAATCTATTTCCTTTTTGTCTGAATCAAGTAAGTGCACCGCATCGGCTTTCTCAGGCTGCAAATCCATGAAATACCTAGGTTGGCACATAAATTATATTTATGATAAATTATGAAAAAACTGGTAAATTTCATATTTAGAGTTTTTATTATAAACAACTTCAACAATTTTGTAAATTTCAGCTTTATAAAAAATATGTTTTAGAATTAAAATTAAAATTTAAAAAAATTAAATAACTTTCCAGTAAATCTCTATCTCATAGAAGTAGATCTCAGAATACAGAATATTCGAAATTTTGACTCTGCAATCAAATTCCGCTAAATTAAAAAAATTAACAAGGAATTAAATATTATAAAATATATAAAAACGACTTCTAAACTATTTCTTTATTTTCTGTGAGTGTAATTTTTACTTCGTATTTGAATTCCGAACTTAAATTTTTTACCACCATTGGGATTCGTAAGTATCGACCTGTAGATGTCATATTTTGTTATTATGTTTATGTAATTTTTTTTTTCAAAATATGCACGGATGTATTTTATTTAATTCTACTTAAACACGTTGAGACTGCTAAGTGAAATGACCCTTTTCAAAGATATAAGAATTATTTATATCGGAGTATGCAACGAAAAGTTTTGTATGATCATGGCTAAAAATTCTTTACGTATTTTCGAACAGTATATTATCCTTTGTCTTTGAAGTCAATTATGATAATCTATCCTTAAAACCTAATCTAAGTGAAGCATTTACAGAATATCAGAGATAGATCTTTGATATTCTCTAAAATTTAAAGGTCAACTATTGTTTACAATATATGCGAATCAAATCCCTATGTAAAATTTGAACTAACTTTTACTGACTTCTGTACTTGATTGATTATTTAAGATTGGAACGCGTTTTCTGTCGCTCGGAATCTGCAATAGGAATCTCTAGATAATCTGCAACAGTAATCCCTAAATAATCTTCTAATGTAATCCCCAAATAATCTCGCACGTCGATTTTAAGAGGATCGGAATTTTACATGTATTGTTAAGGCAAGCATTCCTTTTGAAATTCGTCTTTTAGGAAATCTCACATTACATGTATTCAAAACTAGTTTAAATAAATTTTGATTTGTAAATATTATTTGTTATGAAATTTATTTCATTTACTATTATCTTAATTATTAAAAGAAATGTTTTATATACAGTTACATTTGAATTAGATAAACATGCTCTATAATTAGGTTTACATGTTAGCAGGATAAATGCAATGTATATTTAATAGCAATAGAGTATACGTTTGGTTATTCTGTTAAAATAAATTCAAAGATAATGCAAAAGTTTATGAAAATGGAAGAACAGAGGTAAAAACACAAAAGTTCAACATTTCCATTTTTTGTAATATGCAAATATAGTTTATGACGTCAAAAATCACGCACTTGAAAAACAAGTGAAATTGCTTTTCATCTAATTTAGAGAAAAAAAGTTAAAAAATAGACAGGTATGTGTTAATAGTATCAGAGCATGAGATGTCTGGATAAAGTCATGTACTTGCGTCACACGTCTGGAGAGTTAATGGCTTCTTAGTAGAAGGCCAAACCGAATCCGTTCCAAGGAAAGTCACAAGACATTATAATTAGACTAAATTAGACATTGTCTAATTCAGAAGATCTTGAATTGTTTTTCAGAGATTGAAATTGCATGCCGATGATCAGCAGAGAATGAATATGAATTATCCTTATTTATAGTCCATATGTTAAGTAGCATATAATCCCTATTTTTAATTCGAAGGGAACGTGCAACTCGAAGCATTCCAGTAATATTGAACAAATTATCAACTTTTGAGAAAGTGTAGTGATTATCTGTTACGGTATCTCAATTAAAAGCCAAGCCTGGTTTGAAAGGCATTTTTGACGATCAGTGACATTGTAAATTTTCTGTTCCATTACAAGCTAAAATTATTTTAATGGCCGATAACAGCATCAGGTCGTCATATCGCCCTGAATGAAGATAATTTATGTAAAGACGAATAAATCTTACGAAAGAATTGACCATGCTATCTAGAGATGAACCCGATGGAAAATTTTTTGGTTATTCTATGCAAACAAGTTCTTGGCAGTTTTTCACTCTATATCAAACGGTTCAAGAATTGAAATGAGTTCATCTGAAGAATTGAAACCGATTTTCTAGTCTCTCATAGACATCCCAATAGACTCGGTGTTTCAAAGATCTTCAGTGTTGCTGTTCTATTTTTAATAGTGATTTTATTTTTCAAAACATGACATTTTATTTGTTTCCTTGAGATTAACAAATTATACAATTCTCATTTACTGCAATAAAAAAATCTCATAAAAGAAATCTCAATAAAATTATTCAAATAATTACCTATTCAATTCAACTTATCACTATTGAATTTCCAATACAATTATTCTCAACAAAACTATTCACACTAAACGAATTTGTTTATTGTTCACAATTCCAAGAATGAGATTAAAAAAATAGAATTTTCTTTTCTTTTCTCTTCTGTATATTTTTATACTGATATATATTTTATCTATTCCAATGTTAGATAATGTTCAAGTAAAAAACATCTGCCAAACAGGTAGATGTTTTATTTTTATTCTTAAAAGAATACATATTGTTGTGAGCTCGGGGTTCGAAAGGACTGATGCCAATATATAAGAACAATAAAAAGGCTTTATTCACTATAAACAGTGCAATACGATCACAAATATCTTCTGAAAATTACAAGATATTCAGTAATCTTCAAATCCAATAAAAGCGCAGCAAATTTTCACACAGAAACAATGCGTTCAATACGACGTATCAACGACAAAATCAATCTGAGTAACACAGTTCTCAAAGCAAAGCCTCTCGTATGAATTCAATCGCAGTTGACAGACAACTAACTAACTGGACTGGTGGAGGTCCCTTATATAGGCTTCAGAGATCTTTCCAGATTATTCCAGAGCTTTCAGATGCTAGAAATTACCAGAAAGTGCTTTAACTTTCGATAGAGAACCAAAGCGAGAAAGGATCCCAATGTACAGGTATAAGGGGGGGTGGTTGCACAAAAAGTCGCCAAATCCGTCGCCAACTTGGCGACATTTGGCGATATATCGCCAAATTTGGCGACAAAAATAAGTCGCCAAAACCATCGCCAACTTGGCGATAAACCCATCCCTTGGCGATTTTACCATAGACTTCCATTATAAAGATGAGGGTGTAAGGTTGTTTTCCTTGCAAACCATCTGAGGCCTTTAGCATTGAGTTACATGATGCTCAATAGGAAATACATTAATAATACTGCAATTTTCACAATAACAAATTAAAATAAATTTAAACAAATGGAATATTTACAGATATATACAAAATTCATAACATTGCCCCCCTCTCAAGGACTGCACGTCCCGGGCAGTTCAACCTTTGATCGGAAAGCAAACCCGTTACCAACAAATGCTATACTATTCAAAACACATTCATAATGCTGAATTATACAAAATATACACTTATTTAAAAATAAAATAAAATAAAAGCATAGACATTATTACATACAAGTATTTAAATAATAATAACAATAATAATGATAATGCTAAGCAAAATAAATAATTACATTAATTTATATGCAAGACCATGGTCATACTAATTTACATTATTTACATTACACTATTTACAATCAATGAACTAAGTACTATGGGAACTATGTACTATGGCCATAGTATGGAGCTAGCCTGTCGTAATGAACGACTCTAGGCTTCGAATTTGGTGACTTTCGGATCCGAATTACGACATCGTTCAGTCTGTTTAGGACTGTATAAGGACCGTCCCAGTGCGATTGCAGTTTGGGAGAAAGTCCTTTACGTCGAGTCGGATTATAAAACCAAACCTTGTCACCTTCTTTGAATTGATGTCCCGTGGCTTTCGTGTCGTACCTAGTCTTCATCTTCTCCGTCTGTATATTGATCCGCTCTCGAGCCAAGTTGTGGACGTCTTCAAATCGTGCCTGGAGATTCTGCACGTATCCCTCTGGCGATGAAGGCGCATCTGGAGGACGACCAAAAATCAGATCACAAGGTAGAAGAAGATCACGACCGAAAAGCATCTGAGACGGGGAATAGCCGGTTGTTTCATGGACGGCGCTGCGATAGGCGAGAAGAAACAAGGGAAGTTTTTGGTCCCAGTCTTGTTGATTTCTTGAGACTAGCAGTGAGAGATTGTTGAGGATGGTACGATTAAATCTCTCAACCATGCCATCCGATTGTGGATGTAAAGGCGTCGTCCTAGTTTTGTCCATTCCGAGAAGTTGACAGAGACCCTCAATCACAGCAGAGATGAAATTTCTCCCCTGGTCAGAATGCATTTGAAGGGGGACTCCATACCTTGATATCCACTGGTGTACCAAGGCATCCGCAACCGTAGAAGCTTCTTGATCAGGGATGGCATAAACTTCAGGCCATTTTGTGAAATAGTCCATGACAACAAGGAGGTATTTGTTGCCATCAGCACTTCTTGGCAGAGGACCTAGGATGTCAAGGGCGATGCGTTCAAAAGGTGCTCCTACATTGTAGAGATGTAGTCTTCCTCGGCTACGTTTCTTTGGTCCTTTCCGAGCTGCACATGCATCGCAAGATTTACACCATTGTTCGACGTCAGCTCTCGCTTTTCCCCAGAAGAAGCGCTCTCGGACTCTCTGTAATGTTTTCATGACTCCAAAATGGCCACCAGTGGGACTGCCATGTAATTCCTTGAGGACCTCTGGGATTCGGGATCGAGGAAGTACCAACTGCCACCGAGATGTCTTCCCATCTTCCGATTCGAATTTTCGGAACAGGACACCATTCCTGACGTGGAGAGAGTTCCAAAGAGCCCAATATTGCTTCGTCGTAGGACTGTAAGTCGAGATGTCTTTCCAACTGGGCTTCGTGCTAGAAGATTCTAATAACTCCAAGATTGGTTTGATCTCAGAGTCTGCCATTTGATCTTTTCGAATCTTCTCATCACTCCAGGGATCTGGTGGCGTCAATAGTGAAGTCTTCGTCTGGCGTATGACATATTCGGGATTATACTTGCTCTCCGCTCTGGAACAATAGCGACAGCTCTCGGGACACGGTCTTCTTGATAGGGCATCGGCGTTTCCATGCGATGAGCCTTTGCGATGCCTGATGTCAAAGTCGTATTCCTGGAGCCGTTGTATCCATCTGGCTACTTGGCCCTCTGGGTTCTTAAAATTCATCAGCCATGTTAGGGATGCGTGATCAGTACGAAGGAGAAATTTCCTGCCATAGAAATAGTGATGGAAGTGTTCTATGGCTTTCACTATAGCTAATAACTCCTTACGAGTGACGCAATAATTCCGCTCTGGTTTCGATAAACATTTGCTCCAGTATGCTACGACTCTTTCTTGGCCATCTATTTCTTGGGAAAGTACAGCGCCGACACTTTCATGACTGGCATCCGTGTCCACAATGAACTGTTTCTCGGGGTGCGGATAGGTAAGGACTGGAGAGGATGTGAGAGCTTCTTTCAGCCGCTGGAAGGAATTCTCGCATTCTTGTGTCCATAAAAACTTCTGCTTGCTTTCAGTGAGCCTATGCAAGGGTCTTGCGATGTTGGAGAACCCCTGTACAAACTTTCTGTAATAAGTGCATAGTCCCAGAAAGCTTCGCAACTGATGGACGTTTTCCGGACGCTTCCAGTTCTTTACTGTAGACACTTTTTCAGGATCTGTTCGAACACCTTCAGCTGAGATGATGTGTCCTAAATAATTTACTTCGCGTTGGAAGAACTTGCATTTCAGAGGGTTCAGCTTTAAATTCGCCGCTCTTAGCTTCGTTAACACTTTTCGAATATTTCCAAGATGTTCTTCAAACGTTCGGCCACCGATGATGACGTCATCTAGGTAGATGAGACAAGCTTCAAAAGTCAGACCTTTTAACACTGTCTCCATGAGGCGCTCAAACGTTGCTGGAGCATTGCAGAGCCCGAACGGCATAACTTTAAATTGCCAAAGTCCTTGTCCAGTAGTAAATGCGGTCTTCTCTTTGTCATCAGGATGGATCTCTACTTGCCAATATCCACTCTTCAAATCCAGTGTGGAAAACCATTTATGTCCTGAAAGAGTATCTAGCGTGTCGTCTATTCTTGGTAGAGGATAGCTGTCCTTCTTCGAGATATCGTTAAGTTTACGATAATCCACACAAAATCTTGTGGAGCCATCTTTCTTTCGGACCAACACGATGGGAGAGGCCCACGGACTTGATGACGGTTCGATGATGTCACTATCTTGCATCTGTTGTAAGAGCTTAGACACCTCTTCTTGTTTAGCGAACGGCAAACGTCTGGGATGCTGTTTAATCGGTGGATGGCCGGCAGTATCAATTCTATGCCGTGTCAGTGAAGTGCGACCAATATCACTCTCGTGTTGAGAAAACACATCCTTAAATTCCTGGAACAGTCTTTTTGCGGCATGTCTCTGCTCAGGAGATAAATTCTCATTTCGTCCAATTTCAGGTGTTAAACTTGTAGGCGGCTCCGACAACGTCAAGCTCGGGTCTTTGCAAACACAGGTGACTGGAGCACAGGTAGCAAGCACTTCACCCTTCTGGATAATTCTAGACTTTTCACTTACATTCGCCATCCTCACGGGTATCACATCTCTCGACAGATCTACCAGCGCTGATGCTATTAGCACTCCTTTTGGGCTCTTCTCAGGATATCCAACCAAGCCACATTGAAAACTACTTTCGTTCTCAGTTAGTCCGGGTATCCTCATTTCGGTCCGAGGAGGGATGATAACATCTGCCTTGGCTGTGATCCGTTGAATAGACCCGGACTCATTTCCAAGTTTGAAAATAGTGACATCTTCTTGAGCAGAGCGTAACTCATTCTTCTTAAAGTCCAGTGTAAATCCATGCTCTTTTAAAAAGTCCAGTCCGAGTATGAAAGGATCTGAAATATCGGCCACGTAGACTGTATGGCGATAAGCGGCGTTCCCAAACTTTATTTTCAGTGTCATTCTTCCATGTATATCGATCTTATCTCCGGTCACAGTTTGAAGAATAACACGCGGCGGGGTCCAGAAGGGTTTTTCTTTCAGCCGCTGAGCTAGATCTTTCCGAATGATGGTCACATTGGCTCCTGTATCGATGATCATATTACAGGGCAACTCATTCACACTTCCGACTAGATAAACTCCGTTCTCGCCGCAACTTCTTTGAGAAATTTCACATACTTGAAAATGAGGCTTCTTAAGATCTGGAAAGCTCCGCCCCGCAAGATGGTCAATAATCAGTTTTCTTGCTCCTCCGTTAGCGGGTGAGCTATTACCTTCGGTGCTGGGTCGTCTTGGGCAGTCGATTTGGATATGGCCTTCTCCACCGCATTTCCAGCACTTGATCTTCCTGTAAGGTTTGTTGGCCATTAAGGAGTTCATCTTTCTCATTATGTCATTCATCTGCTGCTGTAAGCACTCCACAGCTCTATCCGACGTCTCAGGCAGGTTGGCTGCTCGCACAAAGTGTCGATCTTTCCTAGTAGCTTGCTGGGCTGCCTCGAATTTCAGAGCGTAAACCAAAGCCCCTTTTAAATCGCTGAGATCTGCAATCCGGAGTGCTTTCTGGATCTCAGAGTCACGCACACCATCAATAAAATGCTGTAGAGCTAAGCTTTCTCTAATTTCAGTCGGACAGTCAGGATAAGCAAGATGTGAAAGTCTCTCGACATCCGTAGCAAGCTCTTGCAGGGATTCAGTGGATTTCTGCTGTCGAGTTTTGAGCTGGAGTCTGCTATATTCCTTCATGCATTTCTCGCCAAAGCGCAATTCTAAGGCACTGACGAGAGTTTCAAAATCCAGCGGTTCATTTGCAGGCAAAGTCTGTAGGACGTCGGCAGCATCAGCTCGTAGAGAAGCAGCTAACTGGCAAGTCTTTGTCTGGGAATCCCATCCATTGGCGTCCGCTACGATCCCAAATTGTGTCTTAAAAACTGGCCATGAGGATTTTCCGTCATAGGTTGAGAGTTTAATAGAGGCCCGAGGAAGCATAGCTTGATACTTGACATCTTCGGGATAGTTTTCGGCAGTTATCTTTTGTTTCTTGACTTTTTCCAAATCTTTTTTTACATTCTCTATGTTTTCTTCAACGGTCTTGGCGATCTTTTGAACTTTTTCTTCAACTCTTTCTTCTACGGTTTTGGCTGTCAATTGAACATTTTCTTCTATTTCTTGAAATCTTCCTTCAAATTTGTTTTCCACGCTGTCAATTCTTTCATTTAAAGATGTTATTTTATTATCTATTAATTCTTTCAACTCGCCAAGGTTGGTTGACATCTCCTTCATTTCAGCCTGGTTTGCAGTCATTTTCTCGTCTATCGCTGACATTTCCTTCTTCATTTCTTCCGACATTTCCTTCATTTCAGCCTGATTCTCAGTCATTTCCTTCTTCATTTCTTCTTTCAACTCGGCAAGGTTGGTTGACATCTCAGCCTGATTCGCAGTCATTTTCGCATCCATCTCTCCTAATTTCTCCAATAATTTAGTCAGTTGCGCCTCCATTGCTCTGGTAATCGGCATTCAACCCCACTCCTGACACCAAATGTTGTGAGCTCGGGGTTCGAAAGGACTGATGCCAATATATAAGAACAATAAAAAGGCTTTATTCACTATAAACAGTGCAATACGATCACAAATATCTTCTGAAAATTACAAGATATTCAGTAATCTTCAAATCCAATAAAAGCGCAGCAAAATTTCACACAGAAACAATGCGTTCAATACGACGTATCAACGACAAAATCAATCTGAGTAACACAGTTCTCAATGCAAAGCATCTCGTATGAATTCAATCGCAGTTGACAGACAACTAACTAACTGGACTGGTGGAGGTCCCTTATATAGGCTTCAGAGATCTTTCCAGATTATTCCAGAGCTTTCAGATGCTAGAAATTACCAGAAAGTGCTTTAACTTTCGATAGAGAACCAAAGCGAGAAAGGATCCCAATGTACAGGTATAAGGGGGGGGTGGTTGCACAAAAAGTCGCCAAATCCGTCGCCAACTTGGCGACATTTGGCGATATATCGCCAAATTTGGCGACAAAAATAAGTCGCCAAAACCATCGCCAACTTGGCGATAAACCCATCCCTTGGCGATTTTACCATAGACTTCCATTATAAAGATGAGGGTGTAAGGTTGTTTTCCTTGCAAACCATCTGAGGCCTTTAGCATTGAGTTACATGATGCTCAATAGGAAATACATTAATAATACTGCAATTTTCACAATAACAAAATAAAATAAATTTAAACAAATGGAATATTTACAGATATATACAAAATTCATAACAATATAGTTGTGTGCTTATAATTTATTTTTCAAATATACTCTGTTTTAAAAAGAATAAGTTTAAATAGATAAAATAAAATAATGAAGTTAAATTTAAATTATACGATAGTTTTTTTAAGTAAAGAATGATCCTATATTTTTTATTTTCAAAATTTCTTGTATAGAAATTTAATTTAACTTTGCATTTTTAGCTTAATGTGTAATGAATTGGTAGTAATTTTTTCATTTCTTTCTTTGTAGTTGTATGTAAGGTGCACCCAGGAAAGTTAAGACATGTCTAGTATAGGCTACTGGAACAATGAAGGCAATACCCATTGAACAATATTTAAAAAAAAAAACGCTTTCTAAGATTGCTTTCGCTTGAAGAAATCGAAAGAAAAAATCTTAGAAATGCTACGAAAAAATTATGAAGAATCTGTATTTTTATTATTAACAGCGTCCACATGTGTTCATTATGTGCGTTGATAACGCCTTCTCGTGTAAATTTGGCCTGGTCAGTAAATAGAATAGTGGCATGAAATTGAGGATTAGAATGTGTGATGATGTCAAGCATCCAGCGCACGAACTGTTCAGGACGGTTAGAAGTTGTACCTTCCGGATGTGGAAGGGGTACATCTTTGCAGTATGCAAAACATTCCAGACCGCCGAGTGCGGAACATCGAGTTCAGCTGCAACTGCTCTTGTACTTATCGATGAGGAATCGGCAAATCGCTGCAGCACGATTTCTCACATTTGAGAAGTACGTAGAGTGTGCTATCTCCCTGCATCAGGCTGTGCTGAGTGGAAATGGCCCCATCTCCCGTAGTAGTCGATCGTGGCGATAGTGCGGACAACGCTTCCTTGGATATTGCTGTTGGTACAACCGCTGCGCTAAACGCCCATTGCCTTCTGCTCGACCGTATATTAAATGCGTATCAGCGTATTCCTGGTTAGTGTAGTCAACCATTACAATGTGTGTTTTGATACGATTTATATTTTGCATAAAATCGTTGAAACAGACAACTAAGTGCTACATGTGCTTACTCCCTCAATAACACTAATTTAAGTCGTCCGTGTTGAAACAGTAATCTATTACCAGTTAACATAGTTAATTTACTAGTTAAGTTATACACATTTGCATATCTCTGCTAAGAGTGAAAAACAAAAACCTTGGAATCAGGGGCAAACACTTCAACAGTCTGCAGTACGTGGATTCAGCACAGTGGATTCAGCACAGTGGATTCAGTGATCAACTGATATCCGCCTTTTGTCTCGTCTAGATTCAGAGCTTGCATGCGTTGTTATCGATTTGCATCCTCTCAATGTCATTTGAGACCCTATGTTTTCATTTGGATTCCTTCTCCCATCCCCCTTACTTTGTCGGTCGAAATTTGGAATACACTATATATATATATGTATGAATACATACAGATTTTGAATATTTTTCTGATTGTTATTTAAAATAATCAGTATTCCTTTTGCTTGACAGTTCTCATTTGATAATGACATTACAGACAATAAGAAATTCATCGAAGACACTATCAATGTCGTACATCATGTATTATTATATTTACATAACATTCTATATCTAGAACAAAAAAATGCAGTTATCTTTTATTAATAACTGTACAGTAGGCAGCTAAATAAGATCAAAGGATATTAAACGCATAGACATTAGAGTGATGTATTTAATTGTCATTAAATAATATAAGAATTAAGAAAATCTGGAATCTGGGCAAAATGTTAAATGCAGAAAATAAACAGTGTCAAAAATCTATTATGACATTAAACAATTAATATTTATTTTAACTTTTATCTGTGTAAGTCTATCTAACTGTAATTCATGCTAGTTATTTAATAGAAATCATTAGTTCCAGTTGTCTTCTTTTTATATTGTTTATTAACCCATTAACAAATTATAAATAATTAATAACCTTTTATCATTTCTTCATAAACTAGCTGACCCACCTGACGGTGCTCGGTCCAGTGATAATAAATATACCTAAAATCAGTGCTGAATGTTTTTTTATTTTTAAATGATTTTTTTTTAAAACGAGCCTAATGTTGAGTGACTTAATGACTTTGGTAGCGTACGCTTGCAAATTTGAATGATTTCATAATTTTAAATGAAAATCTATCCAAACGAATAAAAAGTTGGTGTCCTCACTGCCTTCTACAGCGTACACCAGGCATGGTAAATACGTCAAAGTCCGTTTTAATTTTATATGTATAAACGAAAATCTATCCAAACGAACCTAATGTCGGGGTGCCACTGCCTACGGCAGCATACACCGTCTTATATGTACTTAAAAAAACAGAAATCTATCCAGACGAACCAAACGTTGGTGCCCCAATGTGTTCGGAAACGCACACCGAGGGTGTTAAGCATGTTCCGGCCTTTTTTGATTTTATATTCCTAAAAAAATGCTTTCCAAGCGAATCTAATGTTGGATCCCTTACTGCCTTTGGTACCAGACACCCTCCAATTTGTATGATTTTATATTTTTAAGTGAAAATCTATCCAAACTAAACAAGAATTGGAAGCCCCAAAGCCTTCAGCAGAGTACACCCTCGCATTTCTATAATTTTACATTTTTAATGAAAATCTAGCCAAACGAAATAAAGGACCCCCGCTATAGTGATTACCGATTAAATTTATGACATTTAGATATATTAAACTTTCAAATCTAAAGAAAAATTCTTGAAAAAACATAAATAATATAAATCACCCACTTCATCCAATCTTTAAAAACGCTATTACAGTCTGTAGCAAACTTGGTTTCGGGAAATTTAGCGCAAAGCAACAGATATTTTGCAGTTTAATGTATTTCATAAAGCAACTAAATATTTGTGCATTGTAATAATCTTTGACATATCTTCGAAGTTTTAAACACTAAAATAAGAATAAAATCTATTACAAAACAAAATGTATATTATAAAGCTAAGAATGTCATTGACTACATGTCATATTGACGGCGGCCACACCTGACCAATAAATTTACCTTTTATTGCTATTGTTTAAATTCTAAACATCACGCAATTCCTATTTTTACACACTGTTAAAAAAATCTGAAATTCACGGGTATTTTTTTCCTGAATTTCACAGAAAAAGTCCTTTTTTGCTACAAAAGGGTATTTTCCGTTAAAAACAGAAATTTTTCTCATATTTCCTGAAAACAACGGAACGGATGGAGAGGAAAGGGGCCAACGGAGATATTCCGTTATCTTATCTGCTGCATATTTATTTTCAATGTTTAAAAAACTGACATGTTGTTGCACAGAAAAACTAAAAATTTAATAAATTAAAATTTCGAGTTTATTGAAAAAAAAAAAAAAAAAAAAAAAAAAAAAAAAGAAAAAATAGTACTTTCGAATTATAAAAAGTAACAATTTTCCCATTCTTTAAAAAATTATTTGCATTTTATTTTTTAAAGTTATAAGAAAATATTCGCACTTAAAATATATTCTAAACAAGCAGATTAAAATACATATATAATAGTTAAATTAAGTGAAAAAATAAATCGATTTTACTCAAAAAAGCAACATACAAAAATAACGCTTTCAAATAAAAAGAAAATAATATTTTTCTCATCCCTTTAAAATTATTCGCAATTTAATATTTAAAGTAATAAAAAGCACTCGCACTGAAAATATATTCTAAGCGAACACCATTTAAAAAATATATAATAGTTGAAAAAAAATCGCTTTTCTTAAACAAGCAAACATTTTTTATCGAATTTAATTCAAATATAATATTTATAGTTTACATCTAACAATCAAATTAAGAATATATATAATTAATGTTTTTATCCTGTATTAATATTACAATTTTAAAACATCAACATCATCTCATAACGAAATCTCCCCGCAATTAACTTCAAAATTACCAAGCTTCTAACCCCCAAATTATGTCAGTTCTAAGCCGCCATTTTGAGAATTTCCATATGATCCTTTCAAACTGCTGCTCTCGCAAGTGCCCACTGGTCAAACCGGCAAGACGCTGGACTCGAGTCACTGTCATCCCTGGTTCAAAACCCAGTTCGACCAGAATATGTTCTTGACGTATATCAAATAGTGAAAACTACCGCAATAATCCACAGATAGCAGCACCAAGTCAGGTGTAAAATATTTTTTAAACCGAGTTTATCTATAACGGAACATTCCCTTTCCCGTCAGTGCTACGGGGAATATTTCCGTGATTTCTGAGAGCGTTAACGGAAAGTTACCGCTTCTGCAAACGGAGATTGTCCTTCTTTTATCTTTCAAAACGGAAAAAGTCCGGCTACTTTGCTGCCAGTAGTTTTACCGTGAATTTACGGATTTATTTTTAACAGTGCATAATTGGATAGGAGAAAATGTTTTTCCAAACACAATTTTCTTGAAAATTTTATCCCAAATTACTGATTGCTTATGATTTTTAAACTAATTTTCAAGATGACTTTTAAAACTCCATTTGTATCGCGAGCAACCCAATTATGAAAGATTAATTCGTTTTCACTTAAAACAATTTAAATAGCGCAGCATTTGTTCCCGACGAACATTCCAAAACAAAATTAAAACTTCTTCAATACATAAATAAAATGGTCAAATAATATAAATAAAACCCAAGTTTAACATATATATATATATAATCAAACTACGTGCTTAAAGCACTAAAATTATCAGAATAAAAAAAAGGCTACTGTAAGTAGCGAAGTGTTTGGCGATTTCTTCAATTATTTATTTTTTTACACGCGGCTAATAAGAAAGTATCACTTAAATAAATTTCAAAATATTATTTAAATACCTTATTGATATTCTCCTAATACAAATGCTTTCTGTTGTTGTTAGTGGGTAATTAAATGATATATATATATATATATATATATATATATATATATATATATATATATATATATAATGTAAAATAGCTAGTAGAATTTTGAACGATTAAAAATTGGTTTTCACCTACGTTTTCAAAACCGGGAAAACTGAATTGGGTGTCCTAATTTAATATATATACAAAAATAAGAAAATAAATATATGGAATGATATTTTTAACCAAAATGAATTGAGTAAAACTTAAATCTCTGCACTCCAGTGCTCTACTTAGGGGGGGATGCAGTAAAAAGTATTTAAATAACTTACAGTACAACCAATAATTACATAAATTCCATATGTAAAATGCATGTATAGATATTTTCTTGAAAATTAATTAGTAACGTTTTACTAATATTCTAACTGAATGGTGTTGCATTAATTAACAAAATTTAATTAATAACGTTTTACTAATATTCTAACTGAATGATGTTGCTTTAATTAACAAAATTTAATTAATAATGTTTTAATAATAAGATAACTGAATAGCACTGGATGCTTTTGATTAACTGTCAGTATCAAAAGTATGTAGAATATTTATATAGGAGAGTCATATGGGATGCAGAAATCAGACAGATGAGTGATATATTTTTCGTAAATATATCAATCTTCTGTGTGCTATCTGCTGTCTGTGTTCTGTTTGAGTGTTGTCTGCCTTCTGTCTTTCTGGTGTCTATTATCTGGTGTTTGTCTGTTGTCTGTATTGTTTGTCTGCTGTCTGTATACACTTTTACAGCTGTTTGTATGCTATCTGTCTGTCTGCTGTCGGTCTTCTGTTTGTCTGATGTCTGACATCTATCTCACTTTCTCTATGCTCTCTGTCTGCTGTATCGATGTCTGCTGTCTGTTTGCTGTTTGTCTGCCTGTTCTCTCTAATGTACATCTGTCTGCTGTCTGTCTACTTGCTATTTCTTCTGTTTATCTGTCTGCTCTCTGTCTCTTTTACGTCTGTCTGCTGTACGTCTGTATGTTTACAATCTGTCAGCTGATTATCTGCTGTATGTTTGTCTGTTGTCTGTCTATACTCTGTCGGTTGTCTTTCTGTCTGCCATCTGCTGTAATTCTGTATGCTATATGTCTGTCTGCTGTATGTTTGCCTTTTGTCTGCTGTCTGTCCAAACTATGTTGGCTGTCTGTATGTTGTCCGCCTGTCTGTTTAATATCTGCCATCTCAGTGGTACGTGCTGTCTGTATGTTGTCCGCCTGTCTGTTTAATATCTGCCATCTCAGTGGTACGTGCTGTCTGTTTGTGCTGTGACTGCAATCTATCCTTGCTGTCTGCCTTTTCCCTGTCTACCTGCTCAATGTCTAATGTATACCTGTCTGTCTAACTGTAACATCATACTGAAAATACATTCCCGTCAGCGTTCAACAAACCGCTCATTTAACATACATGCGTTTCATATATTCGTATACTTTTGTGCGGCTCTGTAAAAAACTGTAGATGCTATATACACCAAGTTCGAGAAAACACATGCTGCAGTTGTCTATATAAAACATACTAAAATTCTATTACCGTAAGCATTCTACAAATCCCACATTTAACATATATTTGTTTTATATATGAGTATTATTATGTGTGACCCTGTAAAATAACTATAAATGCTATTTACACCCTCTTCTAGGCAAAACATGCTGTAGGTGACTGTACCAACATATTAAAATTACATTACCGTCAGCGTTCTACAAATCACGCAATTAACCTATATTCGTTTAATCAGTCGTTTCATAAAACAGTAAAATCGTTTTATAAAGTCGTTTCTGTAGATTTAATATACAAGGTAGATTTAATTTAAATTATATTGTTTCGCGTTAAAAGCAATTTAATACAGATTCTTTAAGCTAAATTTAAACGTTTTTGCCGTTATAAAAGTTCATCAAATAATATGTCTGTTAATTGAATAAAACGTATATAAGAATTTAATTACCAGCCTCTTTTATTAGAAGTAAAAAAACAATTAGTTTTGCATTAAAAAATGTACTACAGAGCTGTTAAACAACTTATAAATGAAATGCTAAAACTTTTCATTTACTCAATTGTCATTAAAATCTGCAATTTTGGTTCATTTATTTCATTTATTTTCTGTGTAAAATGCAGATTTCTATAATTAACATAGCATGAATAATTTAATAATCATCAAAGGATTAACATTTTCATCACAATCTTTCTTTATATGTAGGATTTGGCGTCCGACATAGTATGTTATTATTTAGTGTAAGTGAAATTCAACATTTCTTCTGTTTGCCCTTTATGCACAAAATTTATTTTTCCTGTCATGTCTTGAATATTTATCATTTCCTGTCAGCTTAAGCTGTAAAACAAAGCTTTTAAAATATTAAATATTTCAAGACTTTTCACTGACAATTACTTAATGCAGTCTGTCTTATACTTCTGCTAATAACTTCGAAAACGCATTTAATCGATTAAAACGTTTTAAGTGAAAATAACTTAAATAATGCACAGTTATTTTTTCACAATTTATATGTTTCTAGATACCTTTTATAATATACTTGTAGAATAATGGCTGAGTACTGAAAATCAAAATGTGCTCCATACTCACTCTGCCCCAAATCATCGTATAAAAATGTGAATGGTATCAATCGATTATTAATCGGTCCGGTAATTAATACCACATATCAAACTTGTTTAGGGGGTCGTCCACATAAAAATTTTATAACAAAATTTCAAAACTAACATTTAAATTTCACATCATATTTAGATTTTTCGAGAAATTTTATTGTTGGTTGCCAATTGGAAAGTCATTCCAAAAAATAGTTTAGGAATTATGCATGTTTAAAGTTTTGAACTACCAATATAAATCAATTTTTGTCGTTGCAAAACTGATTGAAATGCAGGTATTTTTTACGCATAACTCAAAAACTACAGTTAATCGGGTTGGCAATGTTTAAAACACTATTTAAAAACAACTTGGTAGAATGGGCTGTAATTTTAGATTCCCAGATTAGAAGCTTCTACAGTGGTGGACATAATTATAAGACACCTACCTAATTTGACATACAGTAAAAGAAAAAATTCAGAGCTTAAAAATGTTTTATCAAATACGACAAAAACATAAATTTATTCTGTTATCACACGTAATTGTTTTACAGATATGATATTTTTATAGAGTTTAATAAAAAAAATTAAAAATACCATGGACAAAATTATAAGACATTTTAATTAAATCATCTGCATTTTTTCAAAATATGCAAATTTTCTGCACGCTGTTATAACGTCAGCAGTTAACTAAAGCAGAGGATAACCGACTTCACGCATTTACAAACATGCCACGAGGTACAGAATGCCCCAGCACATTTTATAGCATTATTTAAGTATTCGACACATGTAAACGGCCTCGCATTTCGGTAAACCTCACGAGCTAAGATCCACCACAAGTTTTCGATAGGATTTAAGTCTGAGGTGTGAGAAGGTCACGGAAGAGCATTGATACTTTGCTCTGAAAGCCACTTTTTTGTTACTTTTCGGAATTCATTCTTAAATGCACAAAAACGATATCGCTTTTCCCTTGAGCCAAAAACCAGCCCAAATCACTACTGAACCTCCACCCATTTGTCGGCTCATTTGTACATCAGGAGACTTCGATAAATCATGCCAATAATAGTGAAACCCATCAGGACCATCCAGATTAAACTTTTTTTCATCAGAAAATAACACAGAGTACCATTTGAAGGTCCAGGCCATAGTTTGTTTAGCGCAGTTTAAACGGTCCATTTTGTGCCGCCTTAGAAGAGGTGTTTTTTTCTTCAATGTTTTAAATTTCAAATAGGAAGCATTATGCAACACCCTGCGAATGGTTCTCCTTGAACAATTCAGTTTCAAAGTATTTTTAAGGCATGTAGTGGTCATCTTATTCTGTGTAGCGAGCGAAAGCACATGGCGTCTGTCTCTCGAGGACAAGCAAGGAGTATGTCCAGATTTTTTAATCACTGATCCATTACTTCCTCTTTTCAAAACATTTGAAATTGCACATCTAGAGCGTTTAATAACTTTTGAAATATTATTAACTGAAGCACCAGTTCCATTTAATCTCCAAATTTCGTGAATTTCACTTTGTTTTAATTCTGTACCTCGTGGCATGTTTGTAAATGCGTGAAGTTGGTTATCTTCTGCTTTAGTTAACTGCTGACGTCATAACAGCGTGCAGAAAATTTGCATATTTCGAAAAAATGCAGGTGTTTTAATTAAATTTGTTAGGGTGTCTTATAATTTTGTCCATGGTATTTTTAATTTTTTTATTAAATTCTATAAAAATAATATTTCTGTAAAATAATTAGTGTGATAACAGAATAAATTTATTTTTTTGTCGTATTTGATAAAGCATTTATAAGCTCTGAATCTGTTCTTTCACTGTATGTCAAATTATGTAGGTGTCTTAAAATTATGTCCACCACTGTACATATGGACCGGACCTCTGTTAAAAAATTAATAGGTTACATTTCATACTTTATTTTTCGAAAAATAATTTTGAAATTATGTACATATTGCATTTTTTATCTAGAAAAATATGAGCTGTAATTTTTTAACATATATTTATTCCTAACTATACTTCAAATATGCACATCTAAAATTACAGCTTTTTCCGTCAAGTAGTTTATATCCACATTGTACTCTGTTTTATAAAAATTGAAAATGAATTTAACATTAGGCGTTTCAATTTTTAAACATGCATAATTCTTGAAATACTTGACCGAATAACCTGCTGCTTGATATAACAAAGTAATGTTTATCGGAAAATTCAAATTTAATGTAACAAGTTGGAAATTGTACGTCAAACGTGACAAATGAGATGCGTTCGTACTATAGCTATATAAATATTCAGATATTGATGATTTATAATTCTGTGACATGAATTATATCGTCTGCAGATTAATTTTTGTAATAAAATAAGTATATCGGTCGCTTGACGATTAAACCTCAGAAGCTCCTATAACAAGAAAAGCACCGATTTTTTTTTTTACATTTCTTAATAAATTTTTTTATTAATATTTTCCAAAGTTTTGATTCGATTTTCATAAAATTTGAAATGTCGCGACAAAATTCTGCAAAGATAATATATCTTAAATTTTAAACTATTCGATTGGGTAGTTTTTGCGTTGTTATACGTGGACGGACGAACAGACAGACGGAAGGATCAGACGATGACAATAGGTGCTACTAATTTATATAATTACGAACGCACCTAAAAAGGAGGTAGAATTGTATAATAATATAGATTATTTGACAATTTCGAGTTCGTTACAATTTTTATATGTAGACGACTCCATAAGAAAAGATTATGCACAACAATTTTAATATAAGTTATTAATTTAGGTACTTCTCTATTATCCCGTCGACCACTTTTCATAAGAAAAAACTACGCCAACTGTAACGCCAAATAAACGGGAGAACGTTGCCATTAGAATATCAAAATAAATATATAAATAAAATATAAGAATTTAAGGACACAATTGTTATTTTAATGAATGAAATAACTAATAAATAAGTAAAACATAATGAAAAATACACGCAAATGTCGAATTAAAAACCACTTGATGACATAACAAACACGTATAATGCTTCTGACATCAAGTAAATGGGACTGTATTTTTGGCGTTTAATCTTACAGTTTGGCGACAGTTTTTTGTTATGAAAAGTGGTCGACGGGATAATAGAGAAGTACCTTAATTTATTAGTACCAGTCACATTTTTCTGTGATGATTTGTGACAGATTTAGCATGGTGTATACTCAGTTTTATTTCCGATTGCACAATGATCAGAAAAATTAAGAAAAGAAGAACAAATGATCTTTTTAACAAAATCACGACGAATTAACTCTTTACTTTTCATTAATTCGAGACAAGTTCTACTCAAGAATATTTTCTAATCAGCTTTGCCACAAACCCACTACATATATTTATATTTAAATATATATACAGGGTGTTCGAAAATTTAGAAACGGTCGAATAACTCGAGAAATATAAATCGGATTCAAAAACGTAAAATATATGTGCTGAATATTTTTGAAAAATCTTTTTAGGGGTATCAATGTTACCCCCCCCCCAACTCTGTCTCCTGGAGGGAAAGGGGGGCAACTTTGAAATCTTAAATGGTAACACCTTTCTTATTTCAGACTCGGATTCCACGGGAAAAAATACATAACTTTTGTATTTAATATGTTCTTCGGAAAATCGTAGATTGTGCTGTAATCGAGAAAAATTCAGTGAGAATCGTTTCCATTGAAATGCCAGGAAACTGTCGAATAACTCGAGAAATACACATCGGATTGAAAAACGGATATTGCTAAAATATTGAACATGTATATTTTCCGTTTTTCAATCCGATGTACTATATTTCTCGAGTTACTCGAGTGTTTCCAGACTTTTCAATGGGAACGATTCTCACTGAATTTTACTCGATTGCAGCGCCCTGTACGATTTTCCGAAGAAAATGTTAAAGACAAAAGTTGCATATTTTTTTCCGTAATGGTAAATGTTAAAGCTCCGTTGAAAATTCTGTTCAGATATGTTCAAACGAAAAGCTTAATTCTGATTCAAGTTCAATATTGGCGAGAACTCGGAATGAATCTTCTTTAATCAGGTTCCACATATTTTAACTTAGTGTTTTCCAGTAATATTAGCTAAAATCTTAAAACTGAGGAATAGGGATGGTACCTTTCCCCACCGGCACAGGCCAGAAGGATTTTCGTAGTCGTGTTGTATATGGACTGCTCGTGCAACGAAGGACGCTTCGTATCCATGTAACCCGATGATACGCACTCAGCTGACGTACAACAAAATGACGAAAAATATCGATTTTATTGGCGATTAGAGAACGTATTTTGAGGAATTAACATGTATAACAGAGAAAAAAGTTTTGGGATTGGCACATCCGACAAGTTTTATTTAAAAATGTACATTTAATATTGTGAATGTAAACTAAACTATAAACATATTTTCATGAAAACAATTATTAGGAATATCTTACTGAAAAACAAAGAAATTATTTACTGTCCGTGAAAATATATTTACATCTCAATATACTTTGATTTTGAAAATCACTTTACAAAAATTGATCTAAAACGTAAATCACCGACTTGCATGTGAAATTGTCTAAGTTCAAAATATTTATTTTTAGAAAATAAAATTGTATTTGCCTTAATTTTTAAAATTTGCAAAAAGTCATCAAAGTACTGTATCATTTGCATACATTTCGGCTATAGCATTGTTATACGGTACCATTACCATTTATGATTGATATGAATTGATATTATATCAGTGATTCGAGTAAGTACATCGGTGATAAAGGAATTAATACATTCCTAGTAAATGGTTTACTGATAACCATTATTGTTATTTTAACATATAATGTACAGTATACATTATATGTTTAGGTATAATATATAGTATCATATAATATATAGCATACATTATTGTATATTTTGTATTGGAAATTATACATTATGTGATTAGTATGGTATAGTGAGGCTCTTTATCATGTCCATGATAAGTAAAATGAATACTTCATTTACATACATTTTAATCAAAACTAGTTCTTTTATCAAAATATAGGTATATTGATTGAAATATTTCAACAAAATATAAAACGTAAGATTTTTAGTTTAAAACAGCCAAATAATCAAAACTAGTTCTTTTACAAAAATGTGTTTATATAAATGTATATATTTCTGCATAATATAAAAAGTAGGATTTCCAGCTTAAAACAGCCAAAAGTCCGTTTAATAGTTTTCACATGTAAACTAAATTTATGTTCTATTTGTGCATAATATATTTTTCAAATAGATCAAAATACTGACTCATATGTCTGAAAATGCTCTCCAAAGTTTGATTTCCTACTCACTCCCTCCACTACAGTTTTCCATACGGGTCATAATATATTTTTCAAATAGATCAAAATACTGACTCATATGTCTAAAAATGCTCTCCAAAGTTTGATTTCCTACTCACTCACTCCGCTACAGTTTTCCATACGGGTCATAATATATTTTTCAAATAGATCAAAATACTGACTCATATGTCTGAAAATGCTCTCCAACGTTTGATTTCCTACTCACTCACTCCACTACAGTTTTCCATACGGGTCATAATATATTTTTCAAATAGATCAAAATACTGACTCATATGTCTGAAAATGCTCTCCAAAGTTTGGTTTCCTACTCACTCACTCCACTACAGTTTTCCATACGGGTCATCATATATTTTTGAAAGAGATCAAAATACTAACTCATATGTCTGAAAATGCTCTCCAAAGTTTGATTTCCTACTCACTCCACTACAGTTTTCCATACGGGTCATAATATATTTTTCAAATAGATCAAAATACTGACTCATATGTCTGAAAATGCTCTCCAAAGTTTGGTTTCCTACTCACTCACTCCACTACAGTTTTCCATACGGGTCATCATATATTTTTGAAAGAGATCAAAATACTAACTCATATGTCTGAAAATGCTCTCCAAAGTTTGATTTCCTACTCACTCCACTACAGTTTTCCATACGGGTCATGTTTCGTTTACAACCTACTTCTTCAAATTCCAAATAGCCCTTTCTCCTCCTTGTGAGTGCGGTGATGTTGCTCTTGTCTCTATTTTACTTCTAGAACTGCCCTTTAACAACACGCTTACATATTCAGCTTACTCTTGTTCTTCCGAACGGTTGGCTGGCTAACATTTTATCGCCCTTAGACTTTGCTCTCAAAGCGTAAAAAATCTTTAACATTCTATGTGACCTTACAATATTAAACCATCACTGAGCCAGGGACTTGAAGACCCCTTTTTTCACAATCCATTGTCGTGTCGGAACTTTGTCTTCACCGGCGATGATATTATTTTGTATTGTTGTTTTTTCAACAATTATGATTTTCGTTATATACAATTATCTACTCTTCACTACTCTACACTCTATCGCGGTTACCGGCAGGCTCAGTTTTTGCTGAATTTTGTATTTATTTTTTATGACCTTAATAGAGGTGACCGGGAGGAATGTGTATGCTCTACAAATTTTGTTTTTTTAGTCTGATCAGTCCCTCTCGGGCAGTAAAAACTACAGGGAACCATTTGGAGAGCAATTACAACTTTATTTTATTTTTCAACATGATGTGCTGATTTGTTACATTCTTGAGTTTCTCGTTGATGTTGCTAAACACAGTAAAAGACTAAAAATGCAACAAAGCGAAATGGTACTTAGTTACAATTACATGAAAATAAATATTTTTGTGATAAAATGGTAAAAAATTATTCTTGTAAATCCAATGATTTTGTAATAAATGTAAGTTTTTATTAAAACTTTACATTTGATACATACGTATACTTAAGGAACGTAAAAAAATCAACAACAAATATATATATATGTATGTGTGTGTGTATGTATACCACCCTTGCCTTTTTTTATTACCATGCCCACAATAATGTAAATTATTAAAATAATGTATTGGCATGTATTTGGAAAATTATGGTAAGTTTCTATAAAATCTCTACTAATTAAAATTTACTTTACTTGTTAAACCGATGAAAACTATAAATCTGACAAACAAATGCTCTTGAAATGCTCAAATGATCAAGATTAATGTATCCAAACTAACCACTGTTTTCAAATTTTCTTCCTTTTAATTTTCAAAATATTACAATGAAACTTTCTGAAAGACGAAACAAAAGTTCATTACGTTTGGTTTTAATTTAAGATATGCGTGTTTAGAAAGTTTCGTCAAAAATCCTTTACAGGATTTGAAACATAAGTGAATTATTTTTGAAAAGGTATTTCGTGTCTTCGAAGAAATTTATTGCAAAATTTAAAATAAGTAATATATATTGAAAATGTAACAAAATCTTTTAGAAATGTTAACCGCAATGAATAATTAGCTGAAGCACATATTTTAATGATTGGACGCCATTGAACAGTTTCTAGTTAGCTCAAGATATCAAGAACTAAAATGTAAATCTTTCACATTAGATTTAAAAGTATAAAACATACATAATTAGGATTATCTCCAAATAATGAAAATATTAACGTGAATAATTTTCTTTTCGAGACTCCTTTAAAATATGATGTACTGTTATTTAACATTCGTTTAAAACTCTCAAGATATTTATGTATTTTTTTTTTGTATAAAACTGCAAAACTTAATGCTTAAGAATACAAATCATGGTCTTAGAAAATTAATTTTATTTTTTAAATTATCTATTTAGTTTATTCATATCATAATATATCGATGGAAATAGATCTCTAAACTGTGTTTATTTAAAGAACTGTTTATGCGTCATTACATATTTTACTACAGTTAAATAATTCCTTGTGAATGCATTTGCAATGTTTTCGAAAATAAATATATTAAGATTGTCTATCGCTTTTTACATTATAATGTGTAACTTATTACATAAATAATACTTCTCTTAATATGTATCTTTGGAACGAAAGATAGACATAACAAAAAGATCTTCCGCTGTTAGTCTTCATTATCGAGTTAATTCTTCCTTCGGTCTTTTCAAACAATCCAGTAGTCGGGGCTATAGCCGAGGGTTTCTCAGAACCCTCGGTAACCTTTTAATCTTTTTTCTTTCAAATTTTTAATTTTTATGTATTTATTTATTTATTTATTTATTTATTTATTTTTTTAATTGCACTCAGGAAGGGGATTGAAGAATCCTCGAAACGGCCGTATGTCATTTTTTGTGCCATGTTTGTACGTATTTATACGTTAAAACGTTTTTAAAGGTTTTAGTTTACGTATTAAAATTCGCACAAAGTGTCTGATTTATGCTTATTATGTCCTTTTCACTTTATTGGCTTATCAAAAAGACCTATTGCATATAAAAATGTGAAATCAGATAGTTTAAAAATAATAAAATGATAAACATGCTGAATTAGACAGTTTTTTAATCGAAGACTTATTTTAAGCTATATTTAAATTTGAAATTTGTCAAGATTGTTGAATTACATACGTTTTATAGTGGCAAAAACTTTGCATAGCAATTTAAACATCTTTTGCTAGCATATATCTGAGTAGATAGTGATGTGCGGTGTCCAAATATTATTATTTTTATATTTCACTAATTTTCGTGACATTTGCTTCAAAGTTTTTATTAAAATTTTCATTCATATGAACTGCCTATTAATTATTATTTTACAATTGCTATTTCTTATTTACTGCTCCCTCATCTGAAAAAAATCAAATAAAAATATTTTCAAACAATGTATTTCCAATTGAAACCTATATTTGCACGTAAATATTGAAAATGAAAGACAAGCTTAAAATAAAGGCATCATTACTTGAAAAAAACATTCAATTGTACCAATTTCGTCAAATTTGAACCTATATGTGTATTTTTATGCGTTCAAGTATTTTTTAATGGTACTTGGAGATTGTATAACAATTCATACAGGTATATTTTAAGTCGAAAATAACGTCATAGTTAACAATAAACATAAATTTTTATCATTGATATAAAAGATTAATTGAAACATATGTTTATTTTATTTTAATGTAATTAAGTATGTTTTCTTTCCTTGTGGGAAAATTATGTAATTACCCATAAATTACTAAAATTTTTGTTAAAAATCTTATCTAATTTATAAAGTAAAATTTATAAGACAAAGCGTTGTGTGATTTCATGAGAAGCAGAGACTCTTATGAATTAACCAGTTAGCACACTTTTAATCCTGCAGGAAATATCTAAAAATTACGGGCTGAAATACCATAAATGATTTAACTATTTAACATAAAATTAATTAAAACTAAAAATTTATTTACAAAACACATAAAAAGAATTAACATTACGGATATTAAAGGCCAAGAAAAAAAAAAACATAAATACAAAACATAAATACTATTTACAAAAGAAAACATTAGTTAATTGCCGAAACGTCAGTGAAGGCTTACTGTTGAGACCCGAAAAGTTTTTGGTTTCTGTCTGTTTGTCTGTCTGTCTGTCTGTCTGTCTGTCTGTCCGTCTGTCTGTCTGTCTGTCTGTCTGTCCCGCGATAACTGCCGTAAAAATGATCCGATTAGTTTGATTTTTGGTAGGTATGTTGGTGAGATACCCGGAATTAGCTGTATAGTTTTTAGTTACATTTGGTTCATTCGTTCGGAAAATATAGAACATTTCTTTTTTTATCATAATGCTTTCCTATGGGAATTCAGACGATTTTGAATTTTTTCAGTCGTTGAAAATAAAATGTCGCATTTGATTAATGTATTTAAACGGTAAGTTAGGAAGGCTAAAATTTATCAAGTCAGGTCTTAAATTATTCAAATTAATTTGAAATTTTGTTAATACATTCGTCAGATTTTTTAAATTAGGTGTATAATTTTTGGTGCAATTTTATACATCTGTTCTAATAATATAATACATTTTATTCTATCATTTTCTGCAATTTTTAAAATGCATTTATTTTTATTTTCCTCTTTAATTTAACCGTAACCTAGCAACTAAATTTTAAAGAATATCAAAATAATAAAATTCAAATAATTCAGACTATTTTGCCACAATATTTTATTGGGTGATTTTAATATTTTATTGAAATAAATGAGAATTTATTTTGATACAAGTTACCTTTTAACTACAGAATGATAACCGAAGCATTTTTACATAAGATATTATTCATTTCTGGAAGAGATGTGGATTATTCGTGGTTGAAAATTAGTATTATTTTTAAAATAGGATATAATATCTCGTACAACGAGATGGTTAATCTAAAGAAATTAGCATAGTAAAACGCATCCATACAGCCTGAAATAGCACATTTACTGGAAACTGAGTTCATAAAAAGTTATCACAAAAAATACTTTATAGCGCCAAATCACGGTTGCTATTTAGTGAATTGACAGTGGGCACGATTATGAATGATTACACAATAGGTTTAAAAGTTTTCAAATAAGCCTATTTTTGAGAGATTTTACTATTGCCATCGAGTTAGAACAAGATGTACGTATGTAAAATAAATATTATAGAATTACCATCAAAACTGTTTTTCCGAAACAAAAATTGTAATAACACTAGATTTCTGCAATAGATATAAGTGAAATACAGTAGATTCAGTTTACATTTCCATAAGTTGCTTTTGTACACGAGATATTATTCAACTTATCTATCAGATGCGAGTGTTTCGTGGTTGACAGGTAAGTAAATATTGCTATTTAGGTACTAGGATAACATGAAATTATTTTCTGAATTTTTGCTTATCCTAATAAAACCACTGTGTAGAACGAAATCCAAGATATACTAGAATCATTCACACAAACAATAGGAAATCACGAATATAAATGTAATAAGATTACGGGGGTTCAGGGGGGCAGAGCCCCCTTGAAGAAATGTATTGTTTTAATCTAAAAAATAGAATAAGAAGTTCATAAGAATGTCAGAATATTATTGCATAAACCGTGTTTAATTTAACGTTTTTAATTTCTGAAACCTTCGAAATATTTTATATGCGTATAAGTATATATGTAATAATTGCCGAAACGTCAGTGAAGGCTCACTGTGGAGACGCGAAAAGTTTTTGGTTTCTGTCTGTCTATCTGTCTGTCTGTCTGTTCCGCAATAACTGCCGTAAAAAAAGTTCGATTAGGCTGATTTTTGGTGAGTATGTTGGTGAGGTACCCGGAATTAGCTGTATAGTTTTTAGTTACATTTGGTTCATTTGTTCGAAAAATATAGAACATTTATTTTTAGGTCATAATGCTTTTCAATGGAAAGTCAGACGATTTTTTTTAAATTTTAACATTCACCGAAAAGAAAATGTCGCATTGTGATAATTGTAAATGCTAAATTATGGATTCTAAATTTACGAAATGGAGATCTTAATTAAATCCTATCGCTTTGAAAATTTGCCAATATATATATTAGAGTTTCGAAATTAATTGAATAAATTATTAGGAAATTTTATGCATTAATTTGAAATATATCAAACATTTTAATTTCTCATTTTTTACAAAAGATTCCAATGCATTTTTTTTCTCTCTTTCATTAAATGGTTGCTAAGCAACTATATTTCAAAGAATATCAACAAAGGAAAATTCAAGTGAATCGCATTATTTTTACGCGAAATTTTATTAAAAATATCTAATTTTCGGGTTACATAAGTTTTTAATATGCTTTTTTTAATGAAATAAATGAGAATTTATTTTAACTACTAAAAAATTATTACCAAATCGGTTTTCCAAATGAAAATAATAAAAACGTTGAATGCGTAAATTGAATATAGGTCACATAAGAAGATACAGATAATGTTAAAAATGAGTGATTTGTAGAGCTGACGTTGAGGCCTCTGATCTGTAGATTTACTAGTAAGTATAATTGCCGAAACGTCAGTGAAGGCGCACTGTGGAGACGCCAAAAGTTTTTGGTTTCCGTCTGTTTGTTGCCGAAACGTCAGTGAAGGCTCACTGTGGAGACGCGAAAAGTTTTTGGTTTCCGTCTGTTTGTTGCCGAAACATCAGTGAAGGCTCACTGTGAGGAAGCGAAAAGTTTTTGGTTTCCGTCTGTTTGTCTGTCTGTTTCGCAATAACTGCCGAAAAACTGATCCGATTAGGTTGATTTTTGGTAGGGATGTTGGTGAGGTACCCGGAATTAGCTGTATAGTTTTTAGTTACATTTGGTTCATTCGTTCGAAAAATATAGAGCATTCTTTTTAGGTCATAATGCTTTCCTATGGGAAAGCAGACGATTTTCAAATTTCATTTTTAACTGAAATGGAAATCGCATATTTGAATAATGGATTTCAGCGTAAAATTATGGATGTTAATTCTCGATATGGAGGTTTTAAATATATCCAATAATTTTGAAAAATTACCGATACATTTATTAGGATTTAGATATTAATTGTTTAAATTATTGGAAATTTTTTTGCATCTGTTCCGGAAATATAAACTTTTATTTTCATTTTTTTTACAAATTTTAAAATGCATTTATTTTTACTATGTTTATCTTCCGTTCTTTTCCCTACGATTACTCTAAGATCTTCTCTCGTTCAATGGTGAAATCTGGGGTCCGCTTCTTCACTCGCCATTGATTTTCGGGCCTGTCTTCCTCAATCTCTTCTATGTGATTGGCCAGAGTATAATTTTATTCCTGATTTGTAAATTCGTATCTTCCTCTTCCTTGAAACGAACTTGACCTCTGCCGTGTTCTTAAGTTTTTTATGCCATAAAATATTTTTTTGAAGGCCTATAAATCCACCATTGTCCCGATGTCAAACCGCTATAGACACTTGGCTCCCCATGGGGATTTATGGCTCCCTGCAGCTTGGGAGATAATTGCGCAGGTGGTGTTTACTTTCCTGTACTAATTTTATTGCCTTTATTTAATATTTATTTTTAATTGTTTATACACATTAATTGAAATTATGTAAATAAAATAAAATACATAGTTTCGTGTTACTGCTCATCTTAATATAAAACTATAGGTATTAATTTTGTATTTTTCCGCTGGATAGTTCCTGAAACACAAAACTTTTGTCTTTATTGGAATTAAGTTCAGTTTATATTTTGGGATATGAGAATAAAATTTATATTCGCATCATTGCGAAGGATGCAATTTTTTTTTCTTTTTCTAAATAGAAAAATTTGGCGTGTTTTTACAGACCGCGGGTTGGCAAAAGTATTTAATAGAAGGCCGATCCGCTAATACCTGAAATTTTAGTTTATATATCAAAGAGCATGATTATTTAGGTTTTGACGGATCTCTGTAAAAATATGACCATTGGTCATTGTATACAACCTTCAACGAAAATTTTGTACTTAAATGAGCGAATTACGAAAACGTCAATTCGCTAAGCAGGCCACATGTGGTCCCTTTTACCTTTTTGACACGTGACACCGAAACGGTAGCAGACTCGATCGCGGAAGATGCCACCGGAAACAATTAAATTCCAAATTCAATAAGTTTACGGAATCGACCAGCAGGATTGGATGGGCTGGGATGTTTAATACTTTGGTTGACCGCAGCGGCTTCGTGATCATTATATCTCGAATTATAAATTACAATGCGAATTTTAAGGTTTCGCTCCTCAAATTCCATACTAAAAATCAGTATGCGCGTATATACGAGGACGCGGTATACATGAGAAAATACAGAATTTTATCTAAATAATTTTCTATTTAAATTATTGTATGTGAATTTCTGTTGTCATATTTTTAATTTATTTCACATTTTATTTTAATACGCTCGTGCCTATTAGTTCACAAAAGTCGCATTTATTGTAAATTTCCTTGTATGTAAATCTTCCATTCCCAAATTAAGTATCGAAATGGAACACGTGCTTTGTACAGGTTTATTTTTTCTTTTTGAAAGTTGAAGTGTATTTAGAAATATCTTTAAAAAACAAGAACGAAAAATCATGCGTCAAGCATAGATTATGTAACACTTTCCAACGCTTCCAAAATAATTTTACGAATCATACTCTTTTATAAGCTAAAAGATAACATCTAAGTAATCCGAATACTTTATTCAGCCCTGTATAGGATCTATAGATTTGTATATATACTACATAGGATGCTAAATTTTAGTTCAGTTAGGAAACACGTAGCACAGTTTAAAATTCTCCGTCTGGAGTTAAATAATACGGAAATGTGTTCCCGAACTTTTGTACTTCCCTGTATAGGATCTACAGAATTTATACACACCACGTAATATACAAAAAGCGATTTAAAATTAAAATCGCATTCAGTAACTTAAAACGCACTTCCAGGAATTATTGTTGACATACAGTAGAGAATTCTTTTGTGTGTCCCTGTAAATGAACGATGACTGCTATACACACAATATTCTGTAGTAAGTCTCTTGTAATGAACCTTATATAAATTTCAATGCGTTTAAAATAGTGAAACATTATTTAAATAAACCGCAGACGATTTTTCTCCATAGACGTAATGTAACGGAATTCTTTTGACTGTCCCTGTAAAGTAAGTATAAGTGCTATGCACACCCTATTCCATATTAAGCTTCTTCTAATGCACCTTAGTGATATATATAAATTTCAATGCGTTTAAAGTATTGAAACATTATTTAAATAAACCGCAAATGATTTTTCCCCATAGACCGCAATGTAACGGAATTCTTTTGAGTGTCCCTGTAAAAAAACTATAAGTGCTACACACTTCCGTTGAAATAGGGAACATGCTATAGATAACGATTATAACATATAAAATTTGCAGGGCAATCCGAGCATATTTACGGGAGTTAGAGCACGGACAGACGGCAGACGGCAGACGGCAGACGGCCAGACGGCCAGACGGCCAGACGGCCAGACGGCCAGACAAACCGAAGTCATAAACACTTTTCAACTAGGTTGGAAAGTGTTAAAAAAACGGAACCCGTATAGCTTGTGTCAATCACCCTTCATTTAAAAGTATCCGCATTGCTTAATTATGGTAAACAGAAATTGGAGATTTGCCAAAATACCATTTACTTCTATTGAATTTAGAAATCTTTATTTTAAATACACGATTTTTTTATCAGAATATTTAATTGGTATACAAATGTTTTGTAATATTAACTTAGAGTTACATGGAGAAAATAAATTAATTATACTCGTTTGACTATTATTTACAACCTCTAACTGATATATCTTCGGATTTAGAATAACAATTGTTTTTTTCTCCCACTGAAATAGTTTTTTGATATTTGAGATATGTTAATGTTTGCGTATTATTTTCAAATATGTAATATATATATATATATATATATACTTCTAGAAAAGTATTCAGAATCAGTTTTCTACGATTTTATGAATGCTGTGTCAAACTTAAATAGTCACTATTATTGAAACAGTAAGATGAAATAATATTCTAATATCCTTTAATCATTATTGAACTTTATACATTCTAAGAAAAAATAATTCTATATAAATTGATATAATAATCATTCCACGTGGACTACTTTATAAGAAAAAAGAAAAGCAAACTATTTGTAAAATCTTTAATAATATTCGTATTATTGATATATATATATATATATATTACGATTTATTGCAGGTAATAATGAATGCCATTAGTGACTACCGGTTTTCTTATTATGGAGTAGACACCATGGAAATTATGCAGTCGTCACATCTTTAAGTATGGCAATTGATTCGCCGAAAATCAGGTACTGAAGGAACTCCACCGAATAATCTACACACACACCAGAGCAGCAGTTCAAAGAGAAGACTTGTGGTAGGAGAATCAATATTTTATTAGTGGAAACATCATCAGTTACATGATGCAGAGTCACAATTTGTCAGCACAGAAGTACGATGCTAACATTCGAAGGGAATACCATATATTGAAGAAACTACCATACACTTAGTAGACATACTATGTACAAAATGAAAAACAATACACTTAGATCACCCTGTATGTACAAGGTGAAAGACCATGGTGAGTGGAGAATGGGGGTCACTGGAGCCGCATATTATTTTAACAACCAAAATAGAGCAAAAATCTGGTGGTCCGCACCCGGGCAGTATGTTTTATACTCATAAAATTTGGTGTAGGAACACGAACGCGCGAAAATTACCAACCAATAGATTGTAAAAAGGGGTGTGGCCACGAAGAGAGCGCCGAAAAACTCAAACGTCAATGGCTAAGAAATTAGATTAAGGGCGGGATAACCCGACGTAAATGTAAGAACCCATTACAGGAATCGGATGAATTTTGGAGGAAAAAGTAAGCGCGCAAAAATAGGGAATGATGGGACAAAACGAACGATATCTGAAAAAAATAAAATAAAAATAATGAAAAAAAAATATTCTGAAAGAATAAATTTCACTGTCTCAATAAAAGGAATTTAATCAAATGCTTTTCTGGAAGTTTTTGCAATTTAGAACAATTTTTTTATAATAGGGATTTAAAGAATATTTTGACTAAGATATGGAATTAAATCAACAGGGGATTTAAGATATAAAAAAAGGACAGAGAAATATTAAAATAAATAAAATAGATAATATTTAGTAATTTAATAGAATGGTGATAATTTGGAATAAGGACTAAGAAAATGGCGAAAAGAAGGGATTTTTTGTTTATTACATATATATATATATATATATATACATATACATAGATATTTGTGAATAGAAGCATAAAGAAAAAAATATTTACTCTTCTTTTTTGTGTAAAATAACAAGTTTGGGTAAAATATTAAATGTTATCTTATCAATGATTACAATCGCTTGAAGTTTCAGAACTCGTATTTTATTCTATTTTGTATATACAATCCAGATGTTAATTCTGCAAAAATTCATATTTTGTTTTTATAAAAATTTCGAAACATGTCTTTTTGCCAAGAAGGAATATTAAGTAACTTTTTGTTGAATGATGATTAAAGCATCTATTTTATTATATATATTTTATATTTATATTTATTTTTATTTTTATATTTATTTATTTACTTTTATATTATATATATTTTATATCTATATGTTATTATTATGAATTAGAAACTAATATAACTGAAATTTATTTATATAAAAATAACCTATAGTTTATATTTAATTTTCTAGTGTTTTCATTTTATATTATTATTCAAAACTATTCAAAACAAAGTTTTTCAAAACAAAACAAAGCTATTCAATACGGTTGAACGCATATTATATTTCCTTTTAATGAAAATAAGATAAGGTAAATTTGAAAAAAAGTTTTAATTATTTTATTACTGTTGGATAAATATAATTAATAAAAATATAAAATAATATACTGAAAGTTTTAAATTTTTTGACACACTTCATATAACTCTGAGGGATGTGTTTTTAGTACAATACTGCTTTATATTTATATCTTACATCTTTTTTCGATTTACTACTAAACATTTTCTTAACACAATGCAATAAAAATATAGTAAATAACTATGCCTAATGTTTAGTGTATGAATTTTTAATCACTTTATAGTTGACTGGCTTTTATGAAAATATTTAATATTTACCATTAACAAAATATATCATGCATATGTATAATTTCATGCTAAAAGATAAAAATCAACAAAAATGCAGTACAGAACTTTAGCGACGATATACTCATAATCTATTGAAACTATTGTTACTGTCATTATCTTTTCAAATAATTCATAGCTATTTTTCGTGACAGCTTTTCATTAGATAAGAATTATCGTTAGAATATGTTTGATTAGCTTCACTTAATGAGCATATTATGATTTATAAGATTGAGAAACTATAAATCCAATAAACAAATTACCATAAAACCAAAAGTAGACCTCTATGTATCGAAATGGCTGCTGAGGAAAAAGTTTAAATTTATGGGTTTGACACTGAAGTAAACATAATATGAAAAAAGTTTTCAATTTACGTTTTATGATTTTTCATTATTTATGATATATGCGATAATGCACAGATTTTTTTTCTTCATAGAATTGCTGTTATGTGGAAACATAAGTAAAATAATGATGTTTAATGACGCGAAACATGGAATAAAATATAAATTATCTTTCTTTAATTTAAAAGTAATTATTGGGGATTACACGGGTATTAAAATATATTTAAAATATCTTTTTGCTAGTAAATTGTAGTCTATGATGGAAAATACCGTTCATATCCATACATTCATATATATATATATATATATATATATATATATATATATTAATTTGAGAAATGCACGTAATTTGCTTAAAAACAAACTTATGCATAGTTAATTTATTTTTTCTAAAATATCACAATTAAAGAGAGCAAGGAAAATGAAGTGGATTTTATAGTAATAATTAACGTCTAGTTGAGTAGAATTTATTAAATGTATTTTTTTTATTATTATTTTTTAATACACACAAAAATACAAAATTTGTAGAAAAATGTAATATTTTTATGTCGAATATGAGCTTAGCTTCACGCTTTAAGGCATCATAAAAATGCTAAAAGAGAATCTTAATTATTACTAAATTATACTTATTTTTATTTATTTAATAATTTAGTACCATTATTAGTATTAAATATGAAATTTAATATATTGTCATTTCAATCCATTGCCGCAACTTCCATAATATAGAATATTAAAAAATCCATTTGGGGCATTTACTTTAATTACATCAAAATGTATCAATTGATATAATTTTTTTTATATATATCTAATATTAAAGAAAATCTTATGCATGGAAAATAAGGAATACCAGAGGGCCCGTGCGAGGATTTAGCACTGAAATCAAATATTTTTTAGGTACTTCTCTATTATGCTGTCGACCACTTTTCATAACAAAAAACTATCGCCAAATTGTAAGATTAAACGCCAAAAATGCAGTCCCATTTACTTGATGTCAGAAGCATTATACGTGTTTGTTAAACCATCAAGTGGTTTTTAATTCGACATTTGCGTGTATTTTTCATTATGTTTTACTGGTTTATTAGTTATTTCATTAATTAAAATAACAATTGTGTCCTTACATTCGTATATTTTATTTATTTAGTTTGATATTCCAATTGCAACGTTCTCCCGTTTATTTGGCGATAGTTTTTTGTTATGAAAAGTGGTCGACTGGATAAAAGAGAAGTACCATTTTTTGTCAATATGTAATAGTTATTAGATGCAGGTTTAAACTTCTAAAGAAAAAGAAAGGATAAAAATATCTGTAAACAACATTTAGTTGTTAGTCAATCCAGAATATCATCTAATTTATTCCATCAAAGTTAGAGTAAAAACTGATCCAAGATTGCTAAAGGCACGCGCGAGAAAAAAAAAATTAACAATCGTATTTTAACTGCATTAGAGGATGACGTCATCCGCTTCGGGAAAAACATGGGATATAGAAATATAAATCTAAACATTTCAATTTAAATTTCGTTTTTTAATCATAAATATAAAATAAACCCGTGCGGTGTTTTTTTATTATAATTGCTAAGCATCATATAATGTGGTATTTTATTTTTTTGGCAACAATGTTTTGAGGGAAACCTTTCGTTTCATTTAGGAAAACAATGCCGATTTAATTTTTAATTATCAGCAATTTTTAATCGAAAACATGTTTTAACGAAATGTTAAGTGTGCTATGTCAGAAGCGTTTTCAAAATCCTTTCATATGCTATCTCATTCGTCGTTCTGCGTTTCGTATTTTCAGAAAAAAAGGGATGTTGACAGGAGAAATTATATATATGATTCTTGCAGTATATAGATGTTTATACACAAGCATGCTGTATTAATTACCTATGTTATTTTTTGAAATACGATATACAGAGTTAGGGGTAACAGGAAGCACTCACGATAATCTTTACTCATATCGCCATTAATTCTTCAAAATTTGTTAATTTTTAAATTAAATGATAGGCAGTTGAAGATTTAGCTAACATTATTTTTATTGCACTTATATGTTTTTCATGAATTATTGCTGCACTTTAATACACAATCAGACTACGTTTACTAGTTTTTGTATATACGATATACAACGATACCTATTTTTGTATATCTTATATAAATGATTAACACTTGATTTTGATAACACCCATGGATAAATGCAGACAGTCTTTGCTTTCATCTATTGTAAATATCATATAAATTTTTCTAATTAATGGATTTATACAATTCGCCTATTCATATCCGAGTTGTATATGTAATATGATTTTAGTTCTATAAAAGAACCAATAAATATTTTTGATAAATTGGAAGACCTTTGTCGGTTAAGTCTTAGCTGAATCATTCATTTCTTTTTATCTTTTGAAAAGTTTTACTTTCTCATGTATTAAAAAATAAAACACTACCGACAATAACAGATCATCTATATTTGATTAAAAGCTAAGAATAGTCGTTGTAATATTATAAATTGGCTGTTTATAACGACAGATATTGTAATGTGTGAGTAAATATTACGCAAATAAACTAAATATATGCCATTGATTAAACAGAAATCAATACAATTTTATACTAACATTTTATTGATTATATTTCAAGTTAAAAATCGTTAAATAATTTAAATCATATTAAGATTCATGATTTTTTCAGAAAAATACTTTTGTTTCAAATTTTGCTTAAAGACACTTGTACTTAAAGACCACTTGTAAAACAATATCTTTAACTATTACTTTCACCATATGAGCTTATACCAGAATTACATTTTTTAAAGAAAACAGATTTTGAACGGTATTGTTTTTAATCTAATTTCATGTGATTAAGATATAAGCTTAAATCGGGTTTTTTGATATCATTTACAGAAAATAATCTTATTAAATAGTAAAAACAAATAATCAGATTAAAAATTAGATTTTTTTAAAATTCAATATTAGCATTATTTTATTATTTAATTCATCAGAACTTTTAAAAATATTCCAAGCTAATTATGTTAAAACTATTAAATAGGATTAGAAAATTATATATTTTTTAGATAGACAATTTCCACTAACTTTGTTTTATATGTAAGACACAAAGCATTGAAAATTTTTTTGAATAATATATTATAGAAATGAAAAGCACTATAATTGTGTCATTTTTATGTCACAATTGCTCTTCACTTATAAATTTATTCTTTTTCGTACTTAAAATATATTGTACGAAATAAAGAAGCTGGGCGGGGTTTTTTTAGCGATATTTTTTTAGAATATGTTCAGAATGCCATTAAGTAAGATTTTCTGATGTTTTGTCTCGCAATAAGAAGGAAAAATACTTCTTAAATACTCCACATAAAGAAGCTAACGCAATCCATTAAAAAAAAAAAAAAAAAAAAAAACATTTTTTTCTTCATCAGGAGCAACAAGATGACCTATCAATAAGAAAGCACAAGAAAACTTCTTTCTGCTCGCGTAGTGGTAGGAAGTACTATATGTTGTGGAAACAACATATCAATTGCACCACTTTGTAATAAGATGTTAACGATATACTCCAGAGACGAGACAAAGAATGGCTTTATTCATGCTCTAACAGCGGACGAATACACAAGACTACGGAGTTTTAGCAAAATAGAGAAGTGTGGGGGAATACTTCATGTTCTCTCGTGTACAATAAAGAAGCTTTCTGATTATTCGAAGATATTATAAAGCAGTCTTCTTTATAGCGTGCTAGACGTTAAACGTTTAATAATGCAATAAATAATTTACAGTAAAAGAAAAGTGGATTTAAAATATTGCCAAATGTGTATGATATATTAGTATTAACCGAATCACTTAAATACAAATTAGAGACAACTAATAAAAAACATAATGCTACAACAAAAAAAAAAAAACACAAACTAAAATAAGCATTATTTAAAAAAAATACATATACACAGAAAATATATATATTTCAAGCGATTTTGTGAATAAGCTTTTGAATTATCATTTTAAGATATGAATATGGATATTCATATTTTTATAACTTTATCTTTTATGAGTCCTTTAAGATTTTAGTATTGTTGTACATAACGGAATTTTAGCGAGTTTGAAAGAAAGTTTATTTCAATAAGTCTCTTCAAAATGCTTTCTATATACATATTGGTGGGACCTTTAGTCGACAAAAGTATTTTGACAGACTATATTATACCAGATTCATACCTTGTATTTACTCCATTTCATCAAGATGAGATTATTTATTCTAATAAAAATGACGTGCATTTAAGAGCACATTATTCAAGTACACATCATTTAAGAACAAAATATTTAAAAGCACATCATTAATAAACATATTATTTAAAGAAACCTGATTTAAAAACAAATTATTTTATTGGGGAATAAATTTACTTAGAACGTTGTGTAAAACTTTTTTTAACACTCAAAACCTTTGATAACTGTCGCTTGTTTAAACAAGATTTGGTTTATCCAAACAGATAATACTCAAAACTAAAACCATACAGAAGTTTGAAAACGTATTTAAAATACTTTCCAGACGGACATTCAATTTTGTTAAAAATTGGAAAGAAATTTTAGCAGTATGTGATGCAGCAGAACACGAGTGTAAAACATATCTTTATTTAGTAATATTTTACCATGTTCTTTACGGATTGTTTCAGTATGCTTTGGCTAAAATAATGTGATGTTATTTGATCTACGAGATGAGTAAACTCTTGTACGTGAAATAACACAAGATTGAGGAACAAGTTTTCCGGAATCAGAACGAAAAAAGCTCTCCTAGGAAGTTTATTCGTCTTAGTAGCACTGACCTAACTCTTTTATGCATTGAATGTGACTTTCATTTCTGGATTTCAGTAGCCCTCCCCCTTAATGTGATAACTTTTTCTGAAAAGTTACAGAACATTTGAACTTTGTTTTATCATATGCATTTTGTACTAGAATTATTTCTCTCTCTACTCCTTTTATTTGAACCATTACAAATTTATTTCAACATTTCACCCGAACATAGTGTCAATAAAGTTGCTATCATAGGAATCTGAAACCATGTTGAAACATTTGGAGTTCCTATAAAACAGTAAATTTGTGCAGGTTGAACCATAAGCTGGAAAATTTTTGAACTATAATTTGTCTATTTTTTTTCTTTGCCCACAAGGGTTAGTGAAACCGTAATCTCTGTTTCAAGTGCAAGCAGACTTACTATCTATATCAATGTCTGAACTGGGATTTTAATCTGACACTTCTTGATTTTTTGCTAGTGTTCTAAACAATTGACAAGCGGACAACATAACGCTCTAAAGTAGCATACCGATAGTGAATAAAACTCTTTGTTCCGATTGCTTGTTATGTATTGGCTGAAGACTGCAAAAATAAAAACACAAATTTGTTGATTTTTTGCCTTAATCAGGAGCTATAAAAAATCAAGTGAACCCTGTTTTGATGTTTCTGCTTTTTGCGCATCATCAAATACTTTAAAGTTAATCTGATAGTTTTTGTAGTTGCATAGTGTAGTTTTACTGATATTTCATTCTATGTCTAGGAGATTAGCTTGCTTTTGTCAATGAAATAATATGACAGCATACGTTATGATACAGTATATCATATTCTTCAAGAAGAAAAGAAAAGAGGGATGCAGATTAACTTTGAAATGTATTCATTTTAAAGGAATCTGAAAATAAACAAAGAAATAAAAATATTCTGTTCCAAAATCTGAAAGATACTTCTGACACATCGATGAATAATTCAACGTTAAATAATATTATTTTCTTACGTTTTCAACCTGAATATTTATAAATGTAAGTACAACTGAGAAAAAATGCACCAAAAGGCACTTATAAGTGAAAAATTCTATACTCAATTCATTACCTTTTATGATATATACATTTTTCCACATATATTTGAATAGAGTATTGTACTCCAACTTTATCAGTAATCATAAATGTCAGATTGTGTAAACAACAGGTATTATTATATATACTAAACATTCTAAATGTAGTACAATGGAATGCCTTATAAACATGCAATTATAAATTGATTGTGACAATGTAATAGAACCCAAAATTATGATGTTTAACATCCAAGCATTAGAGATTAGGCACTGAAAATATATTAGTCATAATGAGTCATTAGGCACTGCAGATATAAGGTAATGGTTTTTTAGTTGACGTATCAAATACTTCATGTTGTAATTTTGGCGATGATTCTGATTTCATTTAAACTAATTATGTTACACAATATAATTATGTCTTACTCATATGCATATCTCAGGAATTGCTGAATGTGTGTTTTAAACTATGTTACCACGTTTTTATGCTGATTTAAATTTTAGTACATTACGTTGTATAAATGTATAGGGTGATTACAAATGAATATCCTAACTTTGAAGGGCTATATATTCTGAACATTAAAAGGTAGTGTTCCATTTCACACATCGAAGTGAGTGAAAAGTTATGACGTTTCATAAATATAAAGGTTCGTTTTTTTGGCGAGCGGATTTAAAGTGAACCGGCATGTTTCTTTGCGAAATTTTTCAGTCAGGTGCCGCCGAGATGGCAACAGCACAACAAAAGGCGTTCCGCGTAATCGAATTTTCTAAAACGAATCTGTTAGTCGCGTTCAACTGCGAATAACTGCAGCTATTGTAACTGTAACATCCGACATTTTAAAAACCATGTGGGGCGATTCTACAACAGAATGCATGTTGTTCGTGTTTCTGCTGATGGTCACATTGAACATTTATAAATTTTTTTCTATTAGTAATTTCACAATCTTCTTTTTTATGTCTTTTTCACAAATGCGTGAATCTTCTATACTTTTATTAATAAAGCCTTCAAAGTTGGGATATTCATTTGAAATCACCCTGTAGTATGAATAAATTCGTAAAGATTGTAGCATACATTTATAGATGCAGTAAATAATTTAATTAAACTGTCGTCTATGGATAGTAATTAACGAAAGGACATTTTTAGCTGAGTTATGTGTATGCCAACTGAATAAAACTTTAGTATATCTTATGGTCTGTTTAAACTTCTATAGATACATATACAGAGCTGCACAAAAGATTTAGAATACATTTTCAAAATTGCTGAAAATGCGTTTTGAGCTGTTTAATACGCTTTTAAATTGTTTTTCAAATAATCCCTTTCTTCGTACAAGAAAAAAATGTTTTGCAAGAATAATATGTAATAGTTGGAGTATGTTTCCTAATTTAAGAATGAAGAGTTTTTTTTTTTTTTTTACATTATGCATGAGTTGAAAGTTGTACTACAAAATAGTAAAATAAGGTAATTATGACGGATTTTCTTCTACATATAGTAAAACTAAGGACCTAATAGTTACCAATTTCAACTTTATTACAAAATTATCTGACCTACCGGGCGTTGAGCCTAACTGGGATAATATTCTTAAATATCCCTAAAATCAGAAATGAATTAAGACATTTTTCTCCGGGAGAGATTAGAGTTCGGTGGCCCATCGCCTTTGCAGCGTACACCCTAGAATTTATATGATATTATATTAATCGAAAATCTATCCAAATGATTCTAGAGTAAGGGATCCCACTACCCTCTTTAAGCGAACACCCGTGTATTCTATGCATGCTCGGGTCTGTTTTTGCAAACAACCCTCGAATTCACAAAATTTTACATTTTGAAACGAAACTCTTTCCAAACTGACAAAGTGGCACTGTTGTAGTTATTTATGATTTAAGTTATGACATTTTGTTATATAACACTTTCAATTCTGACCAAAAGTTTCTGAAGAAATACAAATAACACAAACTGCGCCTTCTAGTGTTAGTGATTTTCATGAGACGTATCTTTTTCTTTTCCTCTCTTTATATAATGTAAATTATTAAAAAATATATCAATCAAACAGCTGCGAAGTTATTAAAGTTTAACACTTTTAACATGACCAGAAAAAAAATCCCTTCTCACCTCATAAGACGTAAAATGCGAGTGGTGCAAATGAAAAAGATAAAATGGCTAAAAACCCTGGTAGTCCCGTATAAATAGCATTTTACCTTGCAAAATTACGGGTAGTTCTAATTTTGGATATATTGTATAGGTTAACCCTCTAATGAAAAAAAAACACGTTTTCGAACTCTTAGACCTTGTGCGTTTTTACATTATAAAAAAAAAACGAAATTTGTTGGCACTTTTTTCGATTTATCATGAGTAACTCCGGTCAAGGGCATTTTACAGAAAAAAATACTTTCATCTTTTTATAGAGGATAAAATTCCATACAACATGCACGATACATGTTTGTTAATTGCCCAAACAGGGGGTGAGATTCAAAACCGGGAAAATAGGGAAAAATTTGCAAAAATTGAAAAATACCAAATATGACGTTAATTTTTGCTTAATAACCTACTTTTAGTGCAATACTTTTAAAGACAAAACTGTCATAATCAACATTTTAGAGCATGAAATAGTCTATAGTTTCATTTATTAGAAAAATAATTATAATTATCTGTAAAAGACTTTGCGAAACACAGCAACAAGTTTTTGGGTGAAAAGAGGAAAATACTGCCTCACAAGTGAATAATTTAAAGAAACGAACTTTTATTTTTTATATTGAAAACACGATGTAATGAATTAATTATAGCATGTACGAGAAATAATCAACAAATATATAGTATGTATAGTCATATTTTTCTGCTGATTGGGCCTGGTAGTGATACCACCGTCTCAGGTCCTTCACCTTCCGTCTCTATACTTGATTTGATTGGTTATTCTAAGTCGTCAAAATTCACAAAGTCCAGTATAGTATCATGAGCGATGTCACATAGTTAGTTGTGGCACTTCACACAGACTGAGAACTTCTAGCCTGTCTTCCTACAACTGCACTTCGTAGTGCAACATTTATTGCATTGGTAAGATATGAAATTGAGTAGGGTTTGAGGGGCTGATTCATTCCTCATTGTTAGTGTAATAAGCCTATGTCCATCGCACTTCCAGCCCCATTCGAGAGATTCATTTTCGTTTCCCAGCCATGTCTGAACTTGTAAGTAAGTCCGGAATATATGATATTAAGTAACATCACGAGTAAGTGGTAGTCTCGCTAAATTAATTTAATATTGTTAGCTGCTGTAGAAAAGCTGACATACCGCAACACATTCAAGTTTTATCTGGTATCTCCTGCATACAGGGAAGAAGTTGTACCTCTCTGCATTTGAGTTTTTAAAGATTTCAACTTTTTAGTTCAGGTATGAGTTCTGAAGAATTCAGCACTATTTTAATTCCTCATGGCTGAAGAGCGCAGAAGTTGAGTCGCAACCACTTACAACATGAATAAAAATAATATTTTGTGCAATTTTGTGCTTAAATTTGAAACACTCGTTGGAGTAGAGAGCCTCCAGTTTCCCTCTGCGGGCCTTTCGGAAATAAACATTATCTAGAGTTAGAGAAGCCAAAAGAATAGATGGCCAGTGTCTTCACCACTGACAGTGACATCATCGTAATCATGGTTAAGTATATATAGCTGTGTTCAGTATTAGAAAATCTGCATCTTCAGTGACATGCTTAGTGACCACATTTGCTTTTTCTAATTAATTTCAAAGCATAGAAATTAAAAGGGCTTTGTTTCCTTCATTCCCCAATAAATTCTCTTGTGGTATGTATGCTAACATTGTCTCATTGAACTGAACCTCAACAGAAGTAGGAATATTCATGCGACGAGCTCTTTGTGGACTTTTTATACATTTTTTATTATGTTCAGGATAACCATCAAAGACAACGACTGCATTTGCACTTTGATGATGCTGTACGTATCTCACATATTTTATCAAAAATATCAGAGAAATTTTGTTGTGATCCCAGCAAACTTTGTGTACAGAATATTCACTATCCACTACCCCCACTCTTTTCGTTACCAATATTGCGTCCCGTGTAAGGGGAGTAAAACATAGACTTGTTGCCTTTGCACATACCCTCCTCTGTAAAAAGTAACAAAGGGAAAGGCGCCAATTCATACTGGAAGTATTCTTTCATTTCTATGTCTGATTACTTATCACATCCTGTGAAACAGCACAAGATGATCTATGGCTACTTTTGATTCCGTTATTTTTGTACTGCTTGTTACTGTAGCAATAGAAACCACTGCATCCTTTCGCTTAAAATGTGCGCTTTCAAAATTTTGATGAAGAATGCTTGACATCCCTTTATTACCAATTTCTTGCTAAAGATGGCAACTCATTTCTCTACTTCATATAATGTCACTGCTCTTCTTATAGCCAAAAGCTTGTTAATTTGTGGAAATGGGTGATGGCTGGAAAACCATTGAATCAACTTGTTCACATCAGCATCGTCCCTCCTGATTCTTGAAGGCCTTATATCAACATGATGTTCTGATATTGCTGACACAGGGCACATTGCTTTAATTTAAAATTTAAAGCTGAATATAAAAAAAGAAAGCAATACCTCTTTATACAATTATGTAACTGTTGGTATACATTTTGTTGGAATAACATTCTCAACGTGAGATACATTTACCATCAATGTGAACTTTGACTAACTAACATAAATTTGTAAGACAAATTAATAAAAAGACGACAAACAAATCTTCATTTGGAGCCCTTTTCGCTTTCCAGTCTGACGCCTCGGGCACATGACCCTGTTGCCCCACATTCCCCTGTTTCGGCCTAGACTCCTTTTCCATGTTAATTTTTCTAAATGTGAAACACACTTAGTGTTTAAAATGTTGTTGTGTAAAACTGTTTTAAGTTGTCTTTACAAGAAAACAATAAACATGTACGTATTTAATTTTGTTCTTTAAAAAAAATGAAATGCGCTAAATAATGTTTGACCACTGCATATATATATATATATATATATATATATGTTTATATACATGACTGATTACTCCTTTTATCTCTTATTAACTCACATTCCACAAAGCAAACTGTTGATATTAGGGCAGTATAAATAAATTAAAAAAAATTAATTTTAATATGCGTCGCCCAAATTTCTCAAAATAGCTTTTAAAATTACCTTTGCATATTTATAAAATAGAACAATATGCATAACATCTAACAATGCTTCTTTTGTGTGTCAACAAGTATGGTGAAAAACATTCCAGCAGAATATTAAATCTATTCAAAAATTAAATTAACTTCCACATTTTGTAGCTTTTCTTTGTAGATTAGGGATAAGGCAATAGGGATAAGGTTTATATTTCATTGAGTTTTCGTCATATAATAAATTTAATTTCCATATTAAAATTTTAAAATCAGCATCAGAGTATATTTGAAAATTTTGGCATTACACATTTATCTTTTTTTTTATTTCTTAAGAACTTTATAAGGAAATCAAGATAACATAAAGGTATTTTCCTTTGATCGGGGCTATTCCAATCATCATTAGATAAGCATAGATTGAATGCTTGTTCTCCTCGGCAATACACTGCACATTCTCTACTACTCCTCTTTGCAAATGTCTTTTCATATTATGCTTAGCATGCCTCGAATGCAAACGTGTTGAGCATTAAAGCTATATAATCGTAGCTTACGACTTGTTTATACTAACAATGGTATCATTCAATAAAGAATTTAAAAAATATTTTTGAATAATAGTTAATATTTATTATGTCTGGTCAATTTATTTAGAACTTTGATAAACATCGCTTAAAATATTGTATTGTAATTTTTTAGTCTTAGAAATATGAAAGATGTTGTAAATATGAAAAAATAATAATAATAACTCATATTACATAAACAAGAACAAAGTTATGAAATAAGATTATAGAAAACAATTAAAATATGCAATTAATCTGTAAATGCATGGGAAATACATAACGTTTTCTTGAAAATTTCTATCAATTAATAATATTTATTTTTATAAACGAAAGGCAACCAAAGCAACAAATAAGATTCAATATAACAAAGCTGCTCTCTTTTCACACTTAGTCAGGTAAAAATAATGGTTGTTTTTGATAAGTATCAGTTTAGATACATTTCGCTAAATAATATGGCGTATATTTTCGAAATTTTTTTTTTAATATTTCATAAAAATGTAGTGCCAAAAACGTTGCGATGATCATGTTGCTGCTTTGCGTGGATAGTGGCAAAACGCGAATATTTTAAAATATGATTTTATGCATCAAAACTAATCTATTGGGGTCTAGATCTGCCGCTATCAAACTCGTCGTGGATTTACATCAGAGCTGATATTTAGTCTTCAGTGAGATAGGTTCTAAAGTTTTTCTGAATACTGGTACATTTTGATTTAGGTCAGCTTTGTGATAACATTTTGATTTTAACTCATTAAAGCCTACTGGTACCATATGGTACCAGGATAGCTAACCTCCATTTTGTTGTCTGCGTACCAGTATATATTAAGAAAAATATTCTCTTTATCTGATATCAGAAACTCTGTAAAAAACGGAGACTAATGTTGATACTTTAAAAAATTGGTATAAAATACAAGTTTTGTATTTTAAAGAGAAAAATAATTCCAGTTTTAATGGGTTAATAAACTCTTTAGCAGACTCAATTTGTTTTGGAAGAATGTTAGAAGCCCAAGTGATGAATTATCCATTACTTGAACAATGACGCAACTAAAAGAGGGGATGAAAATTTAATGGTAAATTTATAATTAAAATATAGTTCAGGTGCTTAAAAATTCTAGGTAATTCAAATTGGCACGAAGTACTTTTCAGTTTTAAAAAAGCAATAAGGAAATATTAATTTTCACGTTTACAGTTGACTAATCCAAGCACCTGCTTTTTTAACATATATGATCTTGTGATTTAATATTTTCAAGTTTATTTTCAAAAAATTGCGAGAATATTTTGCTTATCATTATATATCTTGAAAATGGCGCCGTATATGAGCACTGAAGCATATGTAGATCATTAAAAGGTTTTTATAAGCCTTTTCTGTTTCCTCTTTGTATCACTTAAGAATTCTATCTATATTTTAATTATATTTAGAAGTCTTATTATGCGATAAGGTAAATTTATATTTATGGTAAATATAATTGAAGATACAGTATTCGAAATCCCTAAATAATATATTTTTAAAAAGTATAATTAGTTTCAACAAGTTATAATACAAATAATTTAATACATTGAAAAATGTAAACTTTAATAATTCTGTCCAGTGAAATGCTGCTTTTTTTAGTTGTGCAATTATCAACGTAATATGGTGAAATAATGTTCGGAAATTTGTTGCTTTGGTTGAACCAAAAACAGTGTAGCTTCAACCATAGGTTACTAAAATATTGAATCATGCACAGGAAAAATGATTAGCCATGACTGGGAGAAGCTTGAACCAAAAACTGTAACTTGTTGAACTTGTTGAATTATGGAGGCTACAGTTATCCTTTGCAAATATGGGCTAATGAAACAAGAACTTCTGTTTTTAAAAAAGATCTAGTACATCGGGGCATTTAAATGGCGTTCGAACTGCTTACCACTCAAATTATAGCCAGTTTTCCAATCAATAGCCATGGAGACGAATATTATCATGCTCTAAAACAGAACATTAAAAGTACATAAAACTATTTGTTCTGACTGGTTGTTGGATACTGCCATAGAATGTGAAAAGAAGAAACAATGTAGAAGTTTAATCAAAATCAGCAGTTTTGAAAAATCAAATGTACTTTATTTTGTGGCTTCTGCTTTTTTCATCAACTGTAAATGGATCAACATTAAACGGATTTCTTTTTAAATCGTAAACAGCAATTTACAGAAGCGCTTATCTAAAAATATAATTTTCGGAAATATATTTTTCTTCATTAAAATTACATAAATTTTATATAAAAATAACAATTGACAAAACTCATTAGCTTATTACAATTCGTGAATATAAAGAAATAATAGCAGCAATTTGCTATATAATTACCAACGAATTACTTTATAAATGAATTTTTTAAAGTTCATTGATCATTTATAGCGGAAATTAAATTTATTCATTAGAGCGAGACGGAAATGACATTCGGGCATGAAACAATGCCAAATAGAACAAATGGAGTATTTAAATTAGCACAATTTACAAAGTAACATGGATACACTTAACTCAGATGGCGTCGAGAGAAAATCGTAAATTATTCATACTATGGTAGTTTTTAGATACTGAAAAACAAAATAAATGAATATCCTGTTTGAATTTTATATTTGAAACCTTAACTATTTTAGCTGTACATATTAAGAAATACTCCGTATTTTAATGAACTATTTTTTAAAAATTTGTCCGAAACATTTTACTTTACTGATAGAGTCAACATTCTCTATCATTTTAATAGAATATGTGACAAATATTTGAAGTTTAATAAATTGAAATTTTGCTCACACCTAAATATTATTGTAATAACATATGTCTATTTTTGATGATGTATTAAAACAAATTTAGGAATTGGTATATTGTATGTGCAAGATTTCGATTTTATAATTTTTCCGCGGGTTAAAAAAGTGTATACTTTATTTTTCTTAAAATACATATTTCACACGGATGAATTTGTAATTTTTTTAAAACTTGTGTTACACTTACTGGATGGATTGTTTAATAAACGAGTTTGTATTCTAAATAGCGACCATAATTTTTTGTGAAAAAACAAATGAAGCTAGGGAGGGGTAGTTTGGTACGCAAATGTAGGCATAGGCAGATCTAATATGCAGGTTGAATGAACATTTGGCTTCCTTAAAAATGTTTCAGTCATTGACAAAACTCCAATGAGAGAGAAAGTGCAAGTGACCGTTGTCAAATTTAGGTATTCAACACGCCTGTAGTTATGAAGATATGTGCATCACACAGATAAAGAAGTGGTACAACAGCTTCAAAGATGACCGTACATCAGTGGAGTGACAAACAAGTTCTGCTAGGCCCTCGACCTTCAGGAATGAGATCATAATTTAGCAAGTCAGAACCCCGGGGATGCAGGACCGTCAAATCACGATCAGATAACTCACAAATAAGACGAGAATCAGTTTGGGATTTCATTCCAATTTAACTGAGGATTTGGTCTTCAGGAGTAGCCATTTCGTGGCTTCGTGACTTCGTTTTTTGACTTCGTGCAAAAGCCGATAACGATTGAGCAAAAATAAGTGCGTTTAGATATTGCATTATGCTATAGGCTATGAACAGTGATCCCAAATTTTTCACTGGCGATAAGTTATTGATTTACGGGTACGACACAGAAACAAAGATGTAGTCATCACGATGGATTCATCATACATACCCGAGATCTAAAAAAGCAAGTCAGGCCTACAGTATTATAATAGCCATGCTGATCGTTTTCTTCGACTCCACTGGAGTGGCGCATCACGAGTACGCACCATATGTCACAATCATCAGCAAGGGGTACTACCAAGAGGTTCTGCGTCACCTTCATATTGTTGTGAGATGCAAACAATCGCACTTGTGTGGAACGGGCAGTTTGTAACTTTATTACGATAACGCACCCGCCTATTCTTCCGATTTGATGCAGAGTTTTCTGGCCAAACACACAACAGCTGTGCCTCATCATGCTCTATACTCTCTTTACATGAACCTGGGGGATTTTTGGCATTTTTCTAAGCTGAAAATGTTCGAAAGGGACCAAATTGCAGAGAAAACATTATGTCGATTTCGACGGACAAGCTGAATGTCATATCAAAAGAGGCGTTTCAGCTCTGAGTACAGCACTGACAGAAACGTTTGGAGAAATGGTGGCAGAGAAAGGGGACTGCTCGGAAGGCGATTAGTGTAAGATTATTGTATCTGAATGCGAGTATTATTTTATGAATAAAGGACGGATACAATTTTAACACACTTCATATAGTATTGGATATATATAGAAATAAAAATATAAAATTTCCAGATATACTTTAAAGTTGCAACTACCGAAATAGCACAAACAGTCGATGTGATGTCCCAAATTTTCAAATGTGTCACAGAAACAGCAATCATCACATTATAGAAATAGCAGAAAACGGTAAATTGTGAATCTTCTTTAAAGTCACAGTTACCATTGCAAATTCTACGCAAATTCGAACTTACAAACTTTGCTTTTAAGTTCTTCAGTGTGCAGGATAAGAACTGGGATAATTTAAGTGTGTAATATATTCGTCATTTCGGCCTACAAATTTAGTAGATTTTTGGTGTTTAATTGTTATATGTTTAGTGCAGTTCTGTTTTCTGTGGTAAATAAAGGTGAATCTTTGTTGAGTATGATAGACACGTCTTTTTCAACCTCAATTATTCATTTACTTTGAGAAACTTACATTTATTCTATAATGTGAAAAGAAACTTTACTGTTTGGTGGTGGTTGGTTCATAAGGTTTAATGGCATACATTCCCTTTTGGAACATGCTGCGCCAAAAAAATTAAAAATAAACATTGAATTATTTTCAAAACCTTGTCATTAAAATCATTAAAACCTTGTCATGAAAGTGAGTTAAAAGAAGTAATGAGATAAAGAATGTAGTTAAAAACATTTATGAAGTCATAAAATAGAATAATAAAACAAATGTTCATAGTTAAAGTCTGCAAAATTATATTGGTCTAAAATCAAAGTATGATAAGTCAAAATTATGTAGCATGGACAGGCTGAAATAACCATAACATATGGAAAGGAAACTAGTTAAAATAACGGAGGCTCAAATGCCTCAAAAACAACATTTTCCTCATTGTATATCTTTGTCAGAAGACTCTGTTCGGTTGGTTTGTTGATTGAATAGAGTTTAATGGCTCAAAGGTTCTTCTGAGACATGCTGCTCCAAGAAAAAGTGAAATAAGAACATAAAATGCAATTAAAATATTATCTAAAACCTTGTCAAAAGAACTAGAGTAATAAAACAATACAATTTAGAAAAACATGTGATGTAATGATATATGTAACAAAAATCTTTTAAAGAAGTCATAATGATGTTTAAAAAATACAAAGGAAATCTTTGCAGATAAAATCTGTACAATAATCTCTTAAAATCTCTTAAAATAACTATCAGAATGACTGTCAGTGCGTTTAATAACAAAGAAGTGACTTAATGAAGTAATCTGTACCATTTGTTGCTCTCCATTTGGATCAGAAATAGAAGAAAGTTAAGTAATCTTATTCATAGTAAAAATAAAAAATAATTCAGACTCCGGCTGCACCGCCTACTACCGAGCTCAGCGAGGGGATGTACATTCGTGCAACTGTGCTAACCAGAGCTTATACGTTCAGAAGACACACCTATGTTTGTCTCCATCCTTAACGAGATGACTAGTATGTGACAGCCCACTTGATCCACAGCTAGTGACAAGTCAGCTGACCAGCCGATTGATGCATACGGTGCCAATATGCATATCCTGTCTATATGAAGATAGGCCAAAGCAGTGTGTTGTTTTCTCTCAACTGCTAGGATCCCCTTTTCCAGGGACACAGGTCGCCACGCACGGCATACACGTGAATGGTTTACAATTATCCATAAGTAGATACAGAAAGGATGATAATGGCTTATGCAGAATTGTCCTCAGCTCGAAAAGAGAAACCACAACGTGAGTGAAAGAAAGCGATAAGAACGGGCAACAGATAATAGTGGGAAAACAAAAAGGAAAAAGATTGCTCAGGTGCCCAGGTTTGCGAAGATCGTGAATACCTAAAGAATTATCCGCCTGAGGGGGGGGGGAATTTTCAGATTTGTTGTTTTAATGTAATAATTTAACTTTTTTACTTTAATGTAATACTTTAACTTTTTTATCGAACGAAACAGGAAATGTTTTAATAAAATAAAAAAGTTTTTAAAATTTATCTTTTAGTAAAGAATAAAACACTGTCAGAAGTTTAATCCAAACCTTTTTTGAATATTTAACTATACGTACTTTGAAAATAATTTAACATTTCACTTTAATGCTCAAGGCAAGTAAACGTGACTTCACAAAAAATCTTGGGCACATGTTTCTGATTTTGTATATTATAATGGAATTTGTTAAAAGATTTATTTTCATCCTTGTAAAGGCATTTGCTTGAAACAAACTTGGAGAATAAAATACTTTATTAAGAGTAAATATAGAGTAAAAAGTAAGACAGGTCTTAAATAATGTAAAAGAGCACGCAGTACATTAAAGGAGATCATTTGCGAACTACAAAAGTATTTTTAGTTTTACATCCCTTTACAGATAAGAACATTCTAACTTAGATATACTTCCTTTAAAATAAAGATAAAATTATTTAAAAAGGGTACTTAAAGCGACAAGCTGTATCATATACACAACTAGCAATTTCCGTTGTTTTATATTTGGAAAAAGTTTTTAGAAAAAACGGTTCTAAAGAAAAAAGAAAATCTGCCCTTCCTTTTTATAAAATTTGTACTGGTTTGAAATTTTATCATTGAAAATACTCAATATTCGTTTGAGTTTTAATTTTAAATGAACATGTAATTTAATTATGGAGATAATAAATTACTGTAAGGGGTTTGTGTACAGTTGCCCTCATTGCTTGAAAATTGTCTAGTGAAATCACGTATGTATGAATGAACGGAAGTTTTACAATGTGCTATTTAGAAGTTTAGTTTTCATTATAAAATTCATTTCCTTAGTTCACTGATTCAGGAAATTTAGGTTTTATGAAAATCATTTTGAAAGCTTTTATAAAAATCTTTTTTAAAGTATGGAAACACATTAATTGTTTATCTGAAACAATATTGAACAATATTAACAAATTTGAAAAGCATAATATAAAAGATTTTGATTCTTAAATCAACTTCCGCCAAATTTAAAATTGTGAAAAAAAACTATTTAAAATAGTATATGGATCTAACTGTCACTGTTTTTGTCAATTATTGAAGATAAACTTTTTACTTTACATTGGAATTCAGAGCATCGAATATTAACTAACATAACATTACTAAATAGGGACTTTAAGTATTGTCCTGTAGATGACAGGTTTCACATTCATCGTTAGATTACATTTAAAATTTTGCAGCCATATGCTTTGCTCATTAGTTTTTTAAATATACCAATTAGTGTAGAAACAGTTTCTTTATTGAATGTCTTTATATAATCTCTACGAGCAGGGAAGACCGAGCTATGCTCGGTCAAAATCAAATTTGAGTTCAAATATCATGACCCATGACCAAAATGACCCACTAATTGAATTTTCTCGAACATGTGACTTAGCCCAACAGTCTTCTCGTGCCCGAAAACCATAGGATGCAAAATTTAGTGTAAATTGAGCCGCTGTTTAGATCTTGACCCACAATGACCCAGAAATGACCCACTAATCAAATTTTCTCGAACATATGACCTAGCCCAATGATTTTCGCGTGCCCGAAACTCGTAGGATACAAAATTTAATCAAAATCGTTAGAGCCGTTTTTAGATAAAATTAATTTGACCCGCTTTGACCCAAAAATGACTCCCTAATCGAAAGTTCTCGAACATGTGACCCAGCCCAATAGTCTTCTCGTGTCCAAAAATAGTCGGATACAAAATTTCGTCAAAATCGTTTGAACCGTTTTTTAGATACAATTAGCTTGACCATGACCCAAAATGACCCACTAATTGAATTTTCTCGAACACGTGACCTAGCCCAACAGTCTTCTCGTGCCTGAAAACCATTGGATGCAAAATTTAGTGTAAATTGAGCCGCTTTTTAGATCTTGACCCACAATAACCCAGAAATGACCCACTAATCGAATTTTCTCGAACATGTGACCTATCTCAATGATTTTCGCGTGCACGAAACTCGTAGGATACAAAATTTAATCAAAATCGTTAGAGCCGTTTTTCAGATAAAATTAATTTGACCCGCTTTGACCTAAAAATGACCCACTAATCGAAAGTTCTCGAACATGTGACCCAGCCCAATAGTCTTCTCGTGCCCGAAAACAGACGGATACAAAATTTCGTCAAAATCGCTTGAACCGTTTTTTAGATACAATTAGCTTGACCATGACCCAAAATGATTCCAAATGACCCACTAATTGAATTTTCTCGAACATATGACCTAGCCCAACAGTCTTCTCGTGCCCGAAAACCATTGGATGCAAAATTTAGTGTAAACTGAGCCGCTTTTTAGATCTTGACCCACAATGACCCAGAAATGACCCACTAATCGAATTTTCTCGGACATGTGACCTATCCCAATGATTTTATCGTGCTCGAATCTCGTAGGACACAAAATTTAATCAAAATCGTTAGAGCCGTTTTTTAGGTAAAATTAATTTGACCCGCGTTGACCCAAAAATGACCCACTAATCGAAAGTTCTCGAACATGTGACCCAGCCCAATAGTCTTCTCGTGCCCGAAAATGGTCTCGTGCCCGAAAATCTGGCAGGCCACAGTTTGACACCCATGGACTATATGAATAACGTATTCAAATTTAGTTTCAATCAGAGCATTTTTATGGAATCAATAGTGCATTGTTGAATGATTTAATATTCTGACTTAATAACAAAATATTTTGAAATGTTTACACTGCACTTTTAACGATCCCAAAGACTTAATAAAAAAGAAACTAGAAGAATATAGAAAGTAGTAGACTCAATTAGTTGTGCAGAAACTGGCCGTTTTCCAAAAAATGATAGCATATTTATATGGTAGAATTACTTCAAAAATTCTCATTAACACATGACCAACAACTTATGAATCTACATCTGTCAAGACGTGTTCTAAAAGTCAGTTTTCAAATTTAGCACCCTCCTTTCAGTTCATCTTTAACTTGATTGAATTGTATAAATCTTCTTAAACTGCCAAACATTATATTTTTTCTTGCATCACTGTAAAAAGTGTGTCATCGGTTTGCCAGCAAACAAATATTTATTATTTATCCATGATGTTAAAATCCTAAGATGAATCAAAAATCAGAAAATATGCGAATCAATTCCGTGTATTTAAATTTCATCTAACTTTTATTGACTCGGTAGGTAATTTAAGTTTGGAATGCGTTCTACAGTAGGTGCTAAAGTATTGATCTCTTATTCCCACATATCAACTTTATAGTGATCACAATGCGAAATCCGATAATAATATTAAACTCGTATAGATACTTTAATTTTTTACGAGGAATAAGCGTTAATAAAGCTTAACTAATACAGCGTTGAAAAAGGAGAAAAAACAGTCGTTGATTTACACAATGTTTACTTTATTTTATAAAATTTAAATATCTGTCTTATTTTAAGTGATACTTTTTATGACTTGTAGTGCAATTATATACTTTTGTAAGTTAATTTTTTGCCATACTTTATGTTATCAGGAAGACGTTCGCTGGATCTTTCAGACCGTACGCTATTGAAATCTGCTGCAGAAATCAATCTATCAATCAAAATGATCCAGTTTCTCAGTAATTAATTGAAGGTCATCTGTGTATTAATTATAGGCATTTGAGGTGTTTCATTCTGGTTTTGCGGAGAAAATTAACTATCTATGCCAATTAGATATCGGTGGGTGCAGGTGATGACAGTCCACTAATTTTCTGTATTGGATTTGATTTAGTGCCACCCTGTTTTTCAAATACTAGTAATATTTGCCTTATTTAATGATATAATAAATAGGGGGCACTATATTTTTCTACAAAGTAGTATTAGTCGAACAATCTTAACCCGTCAGCACACGCACCCCTTTCCATTACGTTACTACACGCGCGGGAAAAATTTTACCTCAATGTTTTTTTTCTTTTTTTGTGTGTCAGTTTTCCCCCGGTTTGATTATAAACAAAAATTTATATTTTGAAATTAATTGTAAATCAATAAAAAACATAATTTAACTTAAAATAAGAGGTTCTTTTATATTTAAAGCAAAAAAAAAAAAAAAAAAAAAAAAAAAAAATCTAGAACTAAGATTTTTGTTCTGCATATCATTACATACAAAGCTTTTACAATCCAAATTCAGCCATAAAAATACAAAAAAATATAAAACTGATATATAGAAACTGTATGTGCAAGAGTTGTTAACGTTTAAAAGAAAAATTATAATATTATTTGCACACTATATTTTTTACATAAACATTTGCATTAACATTTTCCTATCATTATGGGTTACATTATAAAACGCGTGTAGTAAATTTCCTCCCACGTGACATTTTTATAACAAAATAATGGAAAATTTCACAACCGGAGGTAAATTATCCTTGGCCACATCTTGAAATATTTCAGCTTGAAAGGTACTATAAAGCTCAGAATGATCACGAATGATTTTTGCACATTTTTAGGTAATAGTTGTGAGCTGGGGTACATTTTATCCCAGCGCGTGTGCTGACAGGTTAATAAAAACAGTAACGGACTGGCAACACTGATTAGCGCACTGACATCATATTTGTATATACAACTTTTTTTTAAACTTTTAACAATGAAATGAAATGTTTAGAGCTCTTATTTTTAGCCAAAGTGTAAACGCATGAAGTATCAGTTAATAATGAAGGTTCAAAAAATGTTGATAAGGAAAAAACTCAGTATCAAATCGTCAAATCCAAATCATCATGTAATTTTGGAGGAGTTTATAAGATTAAAGCAAAGAATCAGATATTTAAAATTTTCTTTAATATCACATTAGGAGAAAGGGATTCAACGGGAGAACCACGGCACACAATATTTGAACTAAATTGCATAAATTCAAAGAGTTAAAAAAATGTGACGTTTGAAAGAATCCGTGTCCTCTTCCGTGTGACAACAAGTAACTCGTGGGACAAAAACTCTAATGGCAGTCTTTTTCTTGATCATTTAACTATAAGAACTGTCATATTTTAAAATTATATCCTCTTAACTTAAAATGTAATGATATTTTGCACTTACAATTATTTTCGCATCATATTGTTCCATTTTATTTTTAAGTGAACGAGGTAAAAACTACAACGTTTTATATTAAAAGAAGAGAAAGAAATCTGACTTAATGAATATAATTTAAGTATTGCTGTCATCTCATTCTTTGTATTTATCTATTATGGATATCCTATTGATTAAATGCCTGTGAACAGAACTATACCATTCATTTTCCCCGATGTAAATAATGAAAGAAAACCTACTTCAAAGGTTCGTTTAAAGTTTTTGTTTGACTGAAACACTTTTCAAGCTACCAATTTACATAATCTTTATTTCTATTCATTTTTCCAAAGGAATGAATGTTTCGAAAGGATGAATAAAAACTTAAATGATTAATTTTTTTCATTAATGAGAGCAATGTTATTAACAATACAAAGACATACCAATTATAAGGAATGCAAAGAGTAGTATTTCTACATCTACTATAATAAGAATTTTCCACAAACGTTAACCACAACAAAAGATCACGTAATAGTCATTTGCAGAGAAGATAATCATACTTCCAAAGTCAATTTTTTTTAAAGGGGGGGGGGTGGAAAGGCACACGTGTAACAAGAAAATTTATGTAATAAAATTATTACAATTATAAATTAAGTACATGTCTTGTTTTTATGTAGTACTTATTTTATTTAATTAATTAATTAAAAGTTTTGATTCATGGTATATTTGTTTCACTTAAAAAACACAAGATTGGAAAGTATGCATTATATTGAACAAGGAAAATTTCTAGATGATTATTCAAAGGTGAAACAACAATAATAATACAAAAAAACTAAGTTAAAGGAATTAAAATCAGCAATATTAACAGATTGTCCTTGTGTATTCAAGAATGAAAACATATTTTTTTTCTATTCTAAATAATTTTCGCAGCTATAGATTTTTTTTTTCTATTTTAAATACTTTTTTACAATTATAGACTTTGTTTCTATGCGAAACATTTTTTACAACTGTAGCTTTTTTTCCTATTCTCATGTTAGCTATTGTAGCAAGTAAATTAAATCTGTCTAACAGATGCTTCTTTTGTTTTAATTAAAGATTTACATATACATATGTAATTACCATCTGTTTTTCAAAGATAATGTAATTTTAATAGAACGAATTTATATTGATAAAATAAAATCATAAACTAAATTTAAATTATGTAATATTTATGCCATATATACATAATATATTAGCCCCATAACTCGTAATGTAACGATTTTTATGATGCTTTAAATGTCGGTAAGTAAAACGCAGACGAGAACAAAATCTTATTATTTTTCTTATTCAGATTTTTGTATTGTGTGTTTAGAACTTAAAATTATCTTACAAGACTGCAGAAATGAATTCAATTGCATTACGGTCTACATTCATTAATTTCTCAAAATGCATTTTAATGACATTAATTTATTTGAAACTCTACGAAATTAATTTATGTTATTGAGGAACATTATTGTATCTTCTCCATTAAAAATAATGCAATCTAACATACTTGGTTTGTTTACAGAGCTTCACAAAATAATTTAGACTGTATTATATTTTACAGTCGTTTACAGTTGAACGTATTTTTTTTATTTATCAATACAACACGTTTGTAAATTAGACGACATTGACAATAAATACATACACTACATTGGAAAAATTAAAATATATATGAAAGTTAAAGAAAATCAATAATTTTAATGTTGCATTACATACTGTGTTGGAAAAAACTTAAATTCTCCCTACTAGTTCGGCGTCAGATAACAGTAGAAAAATGAAAATGAAAACATTGAACAAGAAATAACGTCGAACAAGGAGGAGATATCGAACAGTGTGTAATAAAAGGACATCTGTATATTATAATAAATTCAAATATTATTTTTCACTAGTAATCAAATTTAATTCGATTAAACAAATTTATTTTAGATATTTATGCGTTCATATCCGTATATGAGCAATATTGAGTTAATTTTGAAGGCTTTTTCAAATAGAATTCATTACTGGGGAAATTCAAATTCAATAAAAAAATTTAATATTTTCCATTAATATTTTTCAAGATGAAATGATATTAATGTCCAAAACTTTAAATAAATCAATAAAATATTCTATCAAATATTTTTTATCAAATATTCCATCAAATATCTTTTAAAATCTTTATGATACTGATAATTTAATCAATGAATAAATTATTCAATTCAATGAATAAATTATCCCCCAAAACAATCAACCGTGCAACGTTTAAAAAAAACAAATTAACTGTATTTCTTATTTTACAAAGCAAAACTTTAAAAATACGTTGATATGAACATTATTCTGTGCGCACAGACAAAATATATATAGGAGAGTTTTAAATAAACTTCATTATGCATGCATAAGTCCACTTCATTAATATTTACTTTTTAAATGAAAAAAAGAAAATTTATATGGTATTCAATCTTTCGCGTAATTAAAAAAACTGTACGTTATTTATATTTTATTTAAAATATCTGTGATTTTATATAAAAACATTCTGTGTTTTATCGCATATTTTATAGCACAAATAAGGAAAAAATTATGTAACATGATTTGCAAATTTTTCGTGTGATATTTACTTTAGCACCAAAAGCAAATGTTATTTTATTTATTTTCACTATTTTTTATTTATATATATATATATATATGTAGGATTTCAGTTTAAATACTTCATTTCCTTTATGACGTGCATGATCATCAAATTAACTGACGATGCATTACTATTATTATCCATAATTTAAATGCACGAGTTATAAAAAGTTTAGATCGCGAGATCAGAATGTCTTCAAAATTGAAAAAGAGCCAGTCTTCTATTTTTTATTGTGAAGCAAGCATCGAAATGGGAAATAGCCAGTAAAGGCGCTGTTAGGCCTAGTTTGACTATTGGGAAATAAATATATTGTATATATTGGGCGAAAAGTGTATTATCTGTGAAGAAATTATTAGTAAAGTATTGTAGAGTTATCTGTCTAGGACTGTATTAAAGTTTATATTTTGTTAGTCAACGTCTAGTCGTTCATATAATTCCAGTAAATCAACTGTTTGCATAATATCTTCTTATATATATATATATATATATATATATATATATATATATATATATATATATATATATATATATATATATATATACCCACATGTTTGCGTGTGTTAATATTAAACAAGATAATTTTTATGAAAATTGGTTAATTATGTGATAATTAAAAAATACAAAATGTAAACACTATCACATAGTTCGCACTTTCAGCTACATTGTGTTGAAATTCGTTTAATAGTTAGTCCAGAGAAGATATAAATATAAATGTGAAACCACCTTTAGTAAAAATCATATTCATCAAAATTATGTCAAATGCGTTTAAATAAGAAATATTCTTAATCCTTTAGTTTATTTATTCTTAGTTTGAATGGTAATGCAATATTTATTTAACAGTAATAAAATGGTTTCAAATGTATTTTTCATTGACATAAAATAAATAAATACCTTAAATTATTTTTAATGAAAGGTTGTATGATATTATGTATTTAACTGTATTAAGTAGCTTTGTTTACAGACGAAGACAATATTTCATGATATTTTCTAGTAAGAAAATATTTTAATTTCCATATATAAATGCGTGGAAATGTCTAAAAAATATGGACTTATATTAAAATTATGCAATATTTTACAGATATCGTGTTTTTATATTTTAACTAATATTTAAATGATTATATTTACCTGTCTGTCTTTTTTACATATGTCTTAAGCATCATGTAATATTTCTGGTATTACGAAAGTTGTTTCAAAGAATAATTTAAAATCAGTCCCCCCACCAATTAAACATGCATGTTTTAGTTTATTTAAAAAATATATTTTATTTATAATAGTATTAGTTTTTAACTGAAAATAATAGCATATATCCAAAAATAAATGTTTTAAAAATCATTTTATGAAAAATAATTTAATATTCTGTCTTGGAAAAAAATCATGTTTGGAAATTTTTATGAATACAGATATTGAAAGTTTGTAGGAGTTACATCTGGATTCTACATACAATAATAGAATAAAACAACGGTTTTAAAATTTTAAGGTATTTCGATAATCTGTAGGTTAAGTTTCAAGATTCTTTTTAAACTTAATATTTTACAATATATATATATATATCATAAAACAGAAAAATAATGCTAATATTTCTACTAAAATGAAGATAATATATTTTATTGATTCCGAAACTTTTTATCTTTATGCTTAAATACATTCATCTTAATCCAAGAAGTGTTTTAAATATTTATTTTTATAAATAATTCATATAATATTGAAATATTTTTTAAAAACTTTACAAAGCGTTTGTTTATCATGTTTTTGTTTAGAAAGTAGCTGGCGTAGGAGGTTTGTTAAATACCAATATATCAGAATCTAATTTTGTTTTCAATGAATAAAATAAAAATATATATAAAGGTTAAAAAAAAGGCATTATTTTACTACTACAATAATGGTTACAATTTCAACACGGAATGTATGAAAACGTAGAAATCTGATTAGGAATACTTTGCTTCTAACATTTTACAGAATATGTATTTTTTTTCACGCGTTTTAATATAATAAGTAAACAAAAACGTATCTGAAAAATCATAAAATATTTCATTGTAATAAAATCCCTCTTGATAATCTACATATATTTTAACTTCTTTTAAAAGCTTCTATTTTTACAAATAATATTTCAGCTAGAAAACAATTTTATTTATTTTCACCAAAGTTTATATTACAAAACATTAGTTTACCAATTGAAAAATCTTGTATTTAACTAGAGAACTCTAAATTCCATAAAAGTTCATGATATTTTGGCAATTTTCCATCTGTTGTTTACCATAATCTACCAATAAAGATAATTATAAACGGAGGGTGAATGACATAACTGATACTTGTTCCGATCTTAACAAAGATATTTTTGGAGACACTTGACGTTTCAAAAAGAAAAAAAAAATCCGAGGACGAGTTCTATTTCAACATTTAATTTGTAAACGCAAGATTTATATAATTGGAAATCACCAATACATGCACTTATTTAATGAGTTGGTTATGTAGGTTAAATGGTCATAAGATTATGTTATGCGTTCCCTATGTATGTCAAACAGTCAAGCAAACGAATAAAATAAAATAGAAAACTGCCCAGTTAAACTGAGGGCATTGAGCTCACAAACTATTTACACTAATTGTATCATATACTCTTATTTTGTAGAAGCTAATCGGGTAATTCTGTATGAAAAACCTATTTATCTAAATTAAGGGGAGATTAGGCCCTTGGGCCCCCCTTTATATTTAACAAATTAACCCCCGAAACTAATCACGGAAGCATCATACTACAATGAACTTGTATACAAAATTTGAAGAAAATCGAATAAGTCTGCATGAAAAACCCATTTATCTAAATTAAGGGGGGCGGATTAGCTCCCCCCCCGTTATCCCTTTTATACTTAACCAATGAACCCCCAAAACTAATTAAGAAAGCGCCTTATCAAAATGAACCTATATAGAAAATTTTTTAGAAAATCTGATAATTCCGCATGAAAAACCCATTTATCTAAATTAAGGGAGAGATTTATACTTAAACAATGAACTCCTAAAACTAATCAGGGAAGCGCCTTATCACAGTGAACCTATATACAAAGTTTGAACAAAATTGGATAATTCTGCATGAAAAACCCTTTTATAAATTAAAGGGGGGGTCAGCCGCCCGTCCCCCCCTTAATACTTAACCAATGAACCCCCAAAACTAATCAGGAAAGCGCCTTATCACAATTGACATATAAACAAAATTTGAAGCAAAATGGTTATTTCTATCACGAGTTATCACGCTACTTACATACGTACATGCGTACATACATACATACAGAACCGGCGGGCTCATTAGCCCTCAGGCTTTGATAGCCTGTGAGCTAAAAAAATGTAACAGAAATTTTGATAAGGCAATTAAAATAGATAAATTAACTTAAATAACGAAAAAAAATTCCATGGTAAAAAATGTGGGATTTACTGATTAATAGACTTTAATGCTTTATTATTATTATTAACACTTTTCAACATAGTTGAACAGTGTTTATGAATTAGGTTTGTCTGTCTGTCTCTCTGTCTGTCCGTGCTTTAACTCTCGTAAATATACTCGGATTGTCATGGAACTTTTATATATTATTGATTTTTACGGTATTGGAAATGAAGTGAATTAATAGCTCATTAATAGAAGCATTAATAGTTCATTTAGAGGGACACACAAAATAATTCCGTTACATTATTGTGTATGAAGAAATATCGCTTCCAGTGCATTTTAATGATGTTACGATATTTCAAAAAACATGAAATTAATATGTATTACTGGGGTAGCCTACAGAATGCTTTTACCGGAGTATACATTTAGTAGCATTTATAGTTCAATTTCAGAGACGTACAGACTATTTTCTTTACATTATGATCTATGGAAAAAAATCGTTTGCGGTGCATTTTATGTTATGATACTTGAAACATAATGGAATTTAAAAAGATCACTTAGGCTTAATGCAACGTATTTTCTATAGATTATGGAGTGCGTAGGATTTATTGTTCATGTACAGAGACGCACAAGAGTATTCTGTTAAAGGACTGACTATGATCGACAGTTGAAAGAAGTGCTCATTCCGCTGTAATTTTTAGTGTATTACACGAGGCTTACTAAATCTGTAGATCATATACAGGACTGCACAAAAAAACAGTAATTGCTGAAAATGAATTTTTATTGAGTTATGTATTTTTAATTGCTTATTTAGATATTTAATTTCATCTAAATTTCTTAATAATATTTGGTTACTGTTGGAGAGTGTTTCATAATCTATGCCGGATGCATGATTTTTTACGATTTAATTCTCAACGAAATCGTTAAATTGATTAGTAGATTCTACGAAAAGTTATATTTAGTCTTTTATAGTTATTCTAATTTTTTATATGAAAAAACCTATTCAATGGAATATAGTTTATTTTAATTATTTTTAAAGGGCACTATAAGAAAATTACAAATTATACTCTGTATAAAATTATCGAAGAACATATTAGGAAAACTACATTAATTATGTATTTTAGAAATGAATACTAACTTTAATTATTTTCATTGGTATACTGAATTATCTTACTGCTAATCGTTTAATATGCTAGATACTTTAAATACAAAATATAATGTTTACATTGAGATCGATGTTTGCATTCTGGGTTACACAAACATGCAAACACGCGCACAATGATGAAATGTTTTTTTTTTCATTGAAAATATTGAGAGAAATTCTAATAATATTATTATATAATAATTTGTGATCTATGTCATTATAAGCAGTCTTGCGCCAATTAATGCTTGCTTTAAAATTTAATTACAAACTTCATTTGTTTATCTAACATTATATATTTTATTACACATCACTACACTTTCCCAATCACAATATTCTACTCTAAAATCTAAAACCTAAATTTTAAAAGTTAGAATAAACGTTTCATTCAAAATAAAAAGTTTACACTTAGTATGACATATATTTATTTTTTTTTATTTTAGAATTTTTAATATTTTATATAGCAAGTGTTTATATTCATTATTCTGCATATTTTCACATACAAATTTTATCCCATAAAATATCTGATAATTAAATCTAGTTAAATTTAACAGACTAACTTTCTTTTAGAAAGACTCCTGAATAACTAGTAACATAATTTGAAGCGTGTGCTAATCAATATAACTAATTCTTAAGAGTTAATTTTACATATATTTTATTTTCTACATCAAATAGTTTTTTATTAGTATATTGTTTTAAAGAATATCGTAGGTTTTCCGAGTGGCACCATTAATAAAATTAGAATACAAATCTCTATCGCTAGTCTTGGCAATAGTAGTTTTGATATATTTTTTTCCAAATTCTCGCAATAACACAAGTTTTTACTTTTTTATGATCTTTTTTTTTTTTTTTTTTTTTTTTTTTTTCCTCTTAAAGAACTTTATGTTAATCAAAATTTATTTTATTTTAGACAAATTCTTAATTTTATTATATATACAACATAATTTCCTTAATGCAAGATATATTTCCTTAACCAAAAGTAATTCCGTTCCAATTTTGTTGTCGTTGATAATAAATAGTGCATATTATCTAACTTGAAATACATATAAAAAATAAAGAAATGTAAAGAAACTTCTAATTGAGAGAAACACGAATTCATCTTTCAATAGAATATTTTTTAACGAATATATATATTTTTTAATTTGTAAAAAACTGCTTCTGTTTTCTTTCTATAACGGGATAATTTTAAAAGTAAGTATAAACAAATCCAGATGCATATTTATAGTAAAATTGTAATTTATTTTATAGGTATGAAATTTGAGCTTTCAACAAATTATTCTACCTACGATAATGAAGTGTAACAAAGGATGTTCTTGCTATATTCATCTTTCCTTCCCAAGATAATGACGTACCATTGAGAAAAATATTCTTTGTGTAATCAGTTACATACTTATAATGAGAAAAAGTAACTATAGAAGATCTTCATATGTTTATTTTAGAAAAAAAAAATATTAAATGCATTCATAAGGAAATCTTTAACTATAAAAATATATATAATGACACTTGAGCCGTTCTTAAAATAAACATAATTTATGTATCTATTTTCTTCAATATCTGAGGATACAAACGAAATAAACAAATATTTAATAAATAAAATGATTTCTAGATAAAAAAAATATTTGTTATTGTTAAGCATCATGTTTTGCAGTTTTATAAAACTAATCACTACAAAAATATTTTGAGAATTTTATATGAATTTCAAATAACATCACATTACATTTAAAAAAAGGCTTAATAATAAAACACATATATTCATTCATTACTGTCAGACAATCCTAATTTTACATGTTTTAAATTTAGAAATATGAAGAATGTGATTAAAAATTTACATCTTAATATTTTCTACTGACTAGATACATTTTAATGGCGTTCAATCACATTGTATACGATAAATTTAAGCACTAATGCTTTCTTTGCGATGATATTTATAAAAGGATTTGTTTAATTTATTCCAAGTGTTTTACTTGTTTTAAATTTTTCAATATGTTTCTCTGAAAAGACGAAACGCATGTTCAAAAATAATACTAATCGTGTACAATACTTACGAAAAATATTCTAAACGCACTTATCTTAAATTAAAATCAAATATCATGAAATTCTCTGCAATTTAGAAAGATGTGCTGTGTTACTATACTTTAAAATGTAAATGAAATAAAATTTTAAAATATATGCGAGATTGGAAAAATTAATTTAGGATCAAGTGGATTTGTTTGCTACATATCAAATTTGCTTCGTTTTAAACATATAAACTAAAATATGATAGACAGTGACTTTATAGAAAAGTTTCCACGTTTCAATCTATATAACATTTCAGTAATTTACGGGAGATTAGACTGAATGAATAAGGGTTGGTATAAAATTATTTACCGTGTAGATACACGTAGATATTTTTATGTAAATCAAAATTGTTTAATTCATAGTTCCAATACCGAATCAGTGTTTTTTTTTTAAATTTATAATGGTATTATTAGCTTTAAATTATCCAAGTATCTTTTCCGATATACGTGGGATCATTTTGAGTTCCAGCAATAGTTAAAATAATTCAGCTTTCGAGTAAAGAAATTACAGACTAAATCAAGACGACTTTGTGAAATAGATGATAGTACCTATAAACTATAAGTTGTGATTCTTTAAAATCAAGAACAACTCACGAAAAACAACAATTAGTTATGAAATGATGTTTTATGTTTTTGTCTTAATTTACTTTTTATTGCTATTATAATTATTGTGAGAGTAAAGACGAAAAATCCCTCTACGTATAATATTAACTTTTCTAAAATCTTCAACTAAGTGCTCAAATAAAAGAAAACATTATATTTGGTTAAGGGTTGGAATTAGTTTCAGTTACGCTTCTGTGTCCGGAAGCACAAGGCACACTCAGCCAAATGGGTTGCACACTATCTACAAAATGTGTATAATTGGTCGATTTTTGCGTGTTTGAAACTATGATGTAGAAATCATATATATTTGTCATTTTGTTCAAATTTTATAATTCCTTAATATTGTCTAAAAGTTAATTTATATCTTTATTTAAATTCTATATATTCTAAATTAATGTCATAACTATCCCATGCTGTATGCTATTTAATCATGTATACGTAATCTTTCATGTATTCCCCATCTTTAATTAACCACGTAGAAAGTTATTTCTTTTCCAAATTAAAATGCGACGACGGTTATTTTATAATGTACATTGATATTCTATGGTATTCTTTTACAGAAATCTCCGTTCTGAAAATCTATTAAAGATTACAGATGTTTTATGTCTGCGGTGCTTTTTTCTATCAAACCTCAATTGGACGTTGTAACTAGAATGCAAACAGTGCATATTTTTCAACTACCAGTCTTGCATTTCTCATTAAAGTCTGTTCACACCCTATATTACATTTGCGCTGTTTTCATAACAATCCGCAGGGTTGCTCTTCTAAATCATGCTATTTTTGGATAACGCGCTTCGTATTGTATGCCTGGCTTGTATCTCCCACGCAAAATTACTATCTACTAAACCGTCCTAAAATTCCGAATAGCGATTAAATTGATACACATGTACATCTGGCGAAATTGATGATGAATGTTGGCACACATGTGCATCGCAAAATTTTGGCAGACTTCACCTAGCCACAGTATAGAGAAGTGATATTAGATTTTAGTGTGAAAACATCTTTTTGTTATAGTCCGAATAAAAATGAAAACCTTGCAAGCATCCATGGACTCTTCATTGTTTCGTGACAGAAACCTTCGTGGTGTGGACAGGGTGAGTGTGAAAAGTTTTTTGGGGTTTTCCTTTTACGAGAAAAATAATTCGGATCACTTTACATTCAAAATTCTCCCCTGGAGTCGTTGTAGTTAAAACTGACCGCCGCTTAATAAAATTCATCCTCTAGAAGTATATTATATCTACAAAAACAACATTTCAAAAGTAAAAAAAGCCAAGCGTAAAAAAAAAAAAAAAAAAAAGTTGTGACTAAAAAATGGTGTGATATCAAATTTCCAAGCTATTACATTACTTTTTTAACTTTTTTCCATTAAATAAGTTATCATATATATAAGTCGAGTGCCTACGTATATGTTAATAGAAATCGTTTTCTCCTGTACTAAATACATCTTAACGAGTTTCTGAAAATTCAATTTTTTTCAAATTATGCAATTATCTATATCTCTGTTTATAAATCACTTATGAAGATGAGTTTGGTCTTAAATTGAAGTAATTCTTCATTAGATTCTTCTAGTTTTCGTTTTTTTTCTGCGACGCTTGGTTTATTTGGTATCTGGTATTTTAATCTGGCATGTTTTGTCGATTTAACATTGCGAAGTTGATTTCTGTAAGTAAGCAGTAGCGGTCTTGTCCAGTTCGTGGCGTTGTTTGTGTGGCGTTTTTTTTTAAAGCTTGGCTTGGCAGAGTGACCGCCCTGCTTGATATACAAAACAAACCAAAAAAAATTACAGAACTATAATCCTGCTTTCTTTTGAATCATTTTTTTCGCCCATCGATATGCTTTGTGTGATATTTACTTTTTTAGTATTTTTATCAGCATATATCAGCAAATTAATTCTACAAGAAAATTCTTCTAGAAATTACGAAATACAAAAATACATAAATTCCCCAGTTGCTCACCAAATGGTGACCAATTGTTCCATAGAGTCATTCTGTTATATATAAAATTCTTTCTAGTGAAATGTGAAGGAGTGTCCACATTATCCACTCCCCTGACTCGTTGAGATGCTACATTGTCCATCTGATAAAATATAATTTGTTATTTCCAATTTAATAAAATAAGAATATAGGAAATTTTATAGACATCATTTGCTACAGCTGCATGTAATATCACAAATTTCTTCTGATTTTTGCGCGTTTTATATAAACATTTCACTCGCAAAGCATCGCATTAAAACTAGGGTAACTATTTTATTTATTAATGACAATGCTTTTTTTTCAAATCATAGTTGGACTATTTTAAATTCTTCCATATTTTTTACACTTTACCAATACATTAAAAAACGAAATGTTAGCATATACCTACAAATAGCAAATAACTGTTTCAAACTTCATGTATGTTTAGGTATTATAAATTGTTTTCAATTTGTTAACTCTTTTTCATATGTATTTTTGTAGTAAAACTGATATTTCTAAACACGTATGGCAATAATTGACTATAATTAATAAAATTAAGATAAACTATTTTTTTTCCTGATTTAATAAATTTAACAGAATATATGATGATTGTTTTTGCAAAAACTCACTATCAGCCCCCCCACCCCCCCGAAAAAAAAAATCTCAAAGTTTTCGAATTGTCATGAAACAAAATTATATGGGTTTTTTTTCTGTTTTTGCCACCACAAGTGCTTCAGTTAAATGATGAAAAGCATTATTACTAATATTAAAGTATAATAATTTACAAAAAGAAAGTATTTTTGTTTCTGATTTTCTTATCGATATCGCCATACATTCAAATTATGTTACATTTACTATCAATTAGAAAATTACAGATTTACAATTTTTATCATATTTACTATGTCATTCAGCGACATGTATTTGTACATTTCTGCAAGATAATTATCTATGTTACGTAAATGAGCTAGATTAAAAATGTAGCTTCGCTAGGATTTACCTTAAAACAGTATTTATACCAAATAATCAGGAAAGTATGGTACAGTGGAACTCCAGATATACGTTACCTGAGTTGTACATTTCCCTCAGTTATACGTTTCAACTCAGCGGTCCCAACTGCTTGCCATTGTAAATTAGCTGATTTATATGTTTTGAGGTATACATTTCCTTCAGTTATACGTTACGTTTTTGCGTCCCCGGACGAAATTTTGACACATTTATAGATTTTGTAACCGGAAAGACTGACGATGCGTCGGATGAGTCTAATTTGAAAGATCCCACTCAAACTTCGGGGATGCTCTGAATTGAGAGGGCTTTTGACGTAGTAAAGCGGTTCGTCAGTAGTAAAAGCAGTAACGATAAAACGGCTGCATTATATTTGCAGAAATGCAAAGTTTGCTGTTCAGTGTTGGCTCTGCCGAAAAGAAACAACCGAAGATTAGTGATTATTTCAACAAGATTCTGTAAACTACTAAAATGTATTTTGATAAATGATTCATATGCCAAGATGATTCCAATGATTTCTCTAAAGTACTCTATGTGTATTAAAAATATTTTTAATAAAGATTTTATGATAAAATAACTTCATGTGTACTTTTCTATGTACCTTTTTTCTACTCTGTGCCATTTCCGAAAATTTATGTCATGGGTGCAGTGATACTTAGAAAACTTCCGTTTTCGATATAAAAGGTAACATGCTCCTCAGCGGAACAAAATTTTTACGATATATTTAAAAAACGGTTAAGGAAGACAATTAAAAGTTGTCCGGTTCCGGGCAAAATGTATAACTGGAGTTCCATTGTATATCAAAATATATATGAGTTATATATAATTCGAGTTGACTGTTATAAGGTATGGTCTCAGATTTAACATAATTTATTTTTGAGCATAACTAAATAAGATTGATTATGAATTATTCGGATTTTTTTTTAAATAAATTAACAATGGCGCAACTGAATATATGTTTTGATGTATTATGAAAACATTTGTATTTAGAATTTTAGAAGATGCTAATTAATGTAAAACGAAGGAATTTAATGTCAATAAATATTGCATAAACATTTGTCTCTTACGAATACGATTCAATATTATTTATTACATACCAAAATGTGTATAATTTCTGCAACTTTAACTTTCTAAAGCATTAGTTGATTACTTGAAATATTTTGTTTTATCCCAAATCAAATACAAAACTTGTCAAAAATTCTTTATGATTATTTTCGATTTAAATATTTTCTGGATACGTCCTTTCCATTAATAATAAGTATTAAAAGTTGATTTGCAAAAAATTAGTATACCTACCTAATCCAAAACAGAGCTATACCTGTGAAAAAATAATATATATATATATTTATAAATATTTAAAGTACATTGTTTGGAAATTTTATTTTCAAGTACATGATTTTTAATCCATAGATATATTCCATAAAAATAGATTAATATTTCTTTAAGAGTAAAAGAATTGCATTAAAATAAATATGTAAATTAAATGCTTTTATAAGATTTCGATTTCCCTAAATACGGAATATGCTAGCATATTAAACAAATGTTTAAATAATAGACATTTTCTACAAAAAAAAAAAAAAAAAAAAAAAAAAAAAAAAAAAAGACACTTTAATGAATCAATGATAAATTGAAGATAAAAAATAAATGCATATTTTTACTTATATGGCGATTTTCTCAGAAGTATTTTTTTCAACTCTAAAATATATTTCACAATCTAATAAAGTTTACTATAAATATTACTATAGATAATGTTTTCTATAATATACGATAAACGAGCAGGGAAGACCGAGCTATGCTAAGTCAAAATCAAATTTGAGTTCAAATATCATGACCCATGACCAAAATGACCCACTAATTGAATTTTCTCGAATTTTCTCTCCACCACAGGTACTTCAGTTAAATGATGAAAAGCATTATTACTAATATTAAAGTATAATAATTTACAAAAATAAAGTATTTTTTTCTGATTTTCTTATATATATCGCCGTACATTCAAATTATATGAACTAATTGAATTTTCTCGAACATGTGACTTAGCCAAACAATCTTCTCGTGCCCGAAAACCATAGAATGCAAAATTTAGTGTAAATAGTCTGAGCCGTTTTTAAGATAAAATAGCTTGATCCATAATGACCCATGACCAAAATGACCCACTAATCGAAATTTCTCGAACATGTGACCTAGCCTAATAGTCTTCTTGTTCCCTAAACCTATAAGGTGCTAGATTTATTTCAAATCGTCTGAACCGTTTTTAAGATAAAATAGCTTGACCCATAATAACCCATGACCAAAATGACCCACTAATTGAATTTTCTCGAACTTGTGACCTAGCCCAACAGTCTTCTCGTGCGCAATAACCATTGGATGCAAAATTTAGTGTAAATTGAGCCACTTTTTAGATCTTGACCCACAATGACCCAGAAATAACCCACTAATTGAATTTTCTAGAACATGTGACCTAGCCCAATGATTTTCGCGTGCCCGAATCTCGTAGGATACACAATTTAATCAAAATCGTTAGAGCCGTTTTTAGATAAAATTTACTTTGACCCGCTTTGACCCAAAAATGACCCACTAATCGAAAGTTCTCGAACATGTGATCCAGCCCAATAGTCTTCTCGTGCCCGAAAATTGTCGGATACAAAATTTCGTCAAAATCGTTTGAACCGTTTTTTAGGTACAATTAGCTTGACCATGACCCAAAATGACCCAAAATGACCCACTAATCGAAAGTTCTCGAACATGTGACCCAGCCCAATAGTCTTCTCTTGCCTAAAATGGTCGGATACAAAATTTAGTGTAAATTGAGCCGCTTTTTAGATCTTGACCCACAATGACCCAGAAATGACCCACTAATCGAATTTTCTCGAACATGTGACCTAGCCCAATGATTTTATCGTGCTTGAAACTCGCAGGACACAAAATTTAATCAAAATCGTTAGAGCCGTTTTTTAGATAAAATTAATTTGACCCGCGTTGACCCAAAAATGATCCACTAATCGAAAGTTCTCGAACATGTTACCCAGCCCAATAGTCTTCTCTTGCCTAAAATGGTCGGATACAAAATTTAGTGTAAATTGAGCCGCTTTTTAGATCTTGACCCACAATGACCCAGAAATGAACCACTAATCGAATTTTCTCGAACATGTGACCTAGCCAAATGATTTTATCGTGCTCGAAACTCGCAGGACACAAAATTTAATCAAAATCGTTAGAGCCGTTTTTTAGATAAAATTAATTTGACCCGCTTTGACCCAAAAATGATCCACTAATCGAAAGTTATCGAACATGTGACCCAGCATAATAGTCTTCTCGTGCACGAAAATGGTCGGATACAAAATTTCGTCAAAATCGTTTAAACCGTTTATGACCCAAAATGACCCACAAATCGAATTTTCTCGAACATGTGACCTACCCTATGGTTTTCTGGTGCCCCAAAACGGATGGATACGAAATTTCGTCAAAATCGTTAGAGCCTGTTTTAAGATAAAATTTGCATAATTAACCACTCACAAGATTTGCTCGTATTAGAATATATGATAACATAGAACTATAAATTACCATACATAACTTTTTCTATGCCCCCCTATCTGGAGAGTTTCAAATTAAATAAAGTGCTTTCTTCATCATCAATTTTTTAAAAATAATAATAAATGCAATAAAGAAAGAAAAAAGAAAAAGAAGAATGACATTATTTTCCGAATTAACGTCATATTGACGAAAATAAAATTATACAATACGCATTTCCTTTCATCTTGCTCAACGTCGTAAACTAATTAATTTAGTTATTCATAAAAATATTTTAATCTCATTAATACGTATTGTCTTGAAACTTACTTAGCAAGTACTATGCATAGTTTTCATCCATTTATAGTAAAATGACGAAATCTTATAGGTTTTCGTAATGTACAATTTTTTTGTTTTATCGGTACTAAAAATTTTGATGAGGAAAAATGATTTAATTACATTACATTATAAAATTAACATCACTCATTTCTAATTGTTGGATAATTTAAGTGCATTAATCCCATCTGAAGAAAGAAGAACTAAATGAATATATTTTAACTTTTCATTACCTTTTTAAGAGGTTTTACTAATTATGTTTTTAAAAAGATTAATCTTTAAACAATGAGATTTTTAATACACATATATTCTGTGTATTAAAGAGACTTTATGCTACAAAGTATAAAACTGTGCGTTGGGAAGTTTCTACTCTTCGTTACTCCATTTACGAAGTTTTGAAAAGTACTATGCACAGTTTTAGTTCATTTATAGTAAAATTACGAAATCTTATAGGTTTTTGATAATGTACAATTTCTTTGTTTTATTGGTAAACGTGGAGAAGGTGGAAAAATCGAGGTGTAATGAATGAGATTTCTTATAAATTTTAGATAGTCGCACAGGTTTCTATTTATAGTTGTACTTTTGTAGACTTTTTTCTAATTTTATATTTGTGAAATTGATCCCAGGTACTCGACGAGACAGATTCCTTTTCTGTACGTATACAAATTTAAGTAGGTGTTTTGGTTTATTCTATTATATAAAAACATGTGCTAACGAAAATGAAATCAGTTTTGGATTTCCAGCTAGTTCTTGAGTACTGCAGATACTTTATTAAGAATTAATACTTGTTTATAATGACATTCAGTTATATACAATCATCATAACTAAGATTATGTTCTCTAAAGTTTGGTAAAGTAGGATTTTTTCTAGATATTTTTGTTTAGTGCAACTTCATGTTTCAATTAAGCAACTTTCTTTTGCATTGAAAAAAATTGCAGATGTTTAGTCAAAACTTGAATAAGTATTACTTTTCATAAGAAATTCATTTATTAGTGGTGAAAAATCAAATTGTAATGTATGTAAAAATTTATGTAAATTATTTTTTGCAAATGGTCCGAGCTGAAATTCATTTTTCAGAAGTTCAAACAAACTCATTTCATAATTCAAACTCATTTATCCGTGGTTGAAGAATGAAATTGGAATGCATGTAAAAATGTAGGTAAAGTATTTTTTAAACATGGGCTGAGCTGAAGTTCTTTTTCTAGAAGTTCAAATAAACTTGTTAAAAATTTGTCATTAGTTACGGCTGAAGTTCACGACACTAAGTCAGTGGCACTCTTACAAATGCTTGAAAAAAAAGCAAAGGAACAAAAAACCGTACAATATTATTATGTTGTACATGAAATATATTGAAATACATTTCCGAAAGTTCGTGAGGTAATTTGAGATAAGTATATTTTAGAAAATTGAATAAATTTTATAATGTGAATAAAATAATTCAACTATGCATTTGTAATTTCAAATAACTCTTCGATATTTAAATAAAATATTATTCAGATGACAAACATAGTTTTTTCTACTTTTTTCTACTTTTAATAAAACTATTAATTAAAAAGAATTTTTATTTTCATTTAAAATTATCAACTAAAATTATACCATTATTAATTAAAAACAAAAGCTATCATATGGAATATTTAAAAGAACATAAATTAATTTATTTGAATATTTTTTTCTTAATGGTCTGACCATTTTATGAAAATAATCGCACAAATGACTCGATGAATTGAGAATAGGACAATAAAAAATAGAAAAACATTTTAGATAGCATACTAAGTCTCGTTAACTTTTAAAACAACATAACCTTAATAAAATAGTCTGAACGTAAGCACCCATATATAAATATATTGTAAGATGGGAGAATAACATTTTCTAGACGGCATTGTGATATGACAGCATTGAATATTCAAAAGAATATAATTTATTTTATTTGAATATTTTTTTTCTTATGGTCTGACCATTGTATGAAAATAATGGCACACATGATTCGATGAATTGAGAATAGGACAAAAAAAAAAACAAGAAACACATTTGAGCTTTCACACTATACGGAACTAAAATATGTATAAATGTTACCAATATTTTTTTTATATTTTAAATATGCCGCAATGAATCTCCTATTGCATCTCATTATATTTAAACTTCGAGTTTATCTGAGTAGTTTTTAAAAAGTTAAAACGTAGGAATACAAATGGCAAATGAAAGTCATTAATGCGTACAAACGATGTCAATACTTCCATAATGTATTGAGATTTCCATAAGTTTTAAGAAGGTTCACAAAACATAATTTTTGTTGAAATAGAAAAATTATGATAAACACTTCAAATATTACTATATTTTTCAAAAACTGTGAGGAATTTTTTCGAGTTTTGATTTACGTATATGAAAATATATGTATGATGTATAAAAATAAGTTTCGTTCGACCAGATTATTAATATTTTATAGAGTTATTTCAATCCCTGTTTCCACGCATGCAAACTTTGATAAAACAAACTATTTTTTAGGAAAAGTGAATAAGTTTAACAATCTTGTTTCCGCTAAATCATTTATCATCGACGTGCGAACAAATGTATTGCGGATTATATTAAAGTGATTGTCGGTACAATACTAAACATATAACATATTATATACATTGTAATATACACTATAGCGACTATAATACACTGGCGAGAAAAATTAAAGGAACAACCATAAAAAGGTGCTTTATCTTAATTCTATTGCGGGAACTCCGATAAAAGGTGATTGGTTGGTAACTCAATGTCAACGTTATCACGTAGTCAAATGAGATTAACCTTTACTACAGAAAAATATGCAAATTTTTGAGCCCATTCTTTCGGCAAGTTTGAAAAAGAGTGCACGTGGGTGATTTGAAGTTTAATTTCAAGGATTTTTACGTGTAGTTGCATAAAATTTTCTCTTGTAGTAGGTGGAATATGTCATCCAGAATACACTTGATCGATTGTGAGAAATGGCATGCGACAGGGAAAATGGAAACAGGACAGACACTGACAAGGGTCTATAAAGACTTAAAAGTAGCCGAAAGAGCGAAGTCAAGAATCTGGAAATGATTCAGACTGGTAATGTGCAGAGACAACCAGGTCAAGGTCGAAAACGTGCCACCACATACTGTCCGGACCGTTATCAGGCAACGATTGCTAAAAGAAGCAGGTTCTGACGCCAGTTCAGATTGCAAGAGAGTTTGGTGCAGCAACAGGAACTCGACTATACAGATTTACTGTGAGTGGCAGGCTGCATAAAAGAGGGCTGTATGCAAGGAAACCCGTGATTTGTATTCCACTAACTCCGGCAACGAAAGGCGCCCGGTTAAAGTGGCGCAGAGATCTTCGTTATTGGAGTACCACGGACTGGAGTCAAGTTTTCTGTACCGATGAATTCCAATTTTGTTTGGAGAGTGGTTTCGGACGTGTTACCATATGGAGGGAGAAAAAAAAAGCAATAATGCTGCAAACATCCGAGAAAGGCATCGATACAATGGTCCTGGATTCATGGTATGAGCGGGCATCATTTTGAATGGCCGCACTAACCTACACATTTTTACCAGTGCAACTGTGAATACTTAAATATACAGAAAAGAGGTTCTTGATCCTCATGTCAAGATGTTTAGGGGTGCAATTGGTAATAACTTCCTTTTAATGCAAGATAATGCGCGACCTCATTGTGATGCAATAGTGACTGATTATCTTGAGGGCGAAGGAATGCAGTGAATGGAGTGCCCTGCATATTCTCCGGATTTAAATCCGATAGAACATGTGTGGGACGCACCAGTACGCCGACTTGGATCTCGGCAACCCCCAACTAGCACTCTCCAGGAGCTTCGGAGCACTGTTCATCTTGAATACACTGTGTTACCGCAAGCACTTCTTGTTAATATAATCCACAATATGAAAAATTAGTGACCAAATACCTTATTGATTTTTCCTGTGTGTCTCTAAAATATTGTAACAGTACAATTTCCTTATATCACACATTTCTATGTTTTTATGTAAATATATTTTTTGCAGAAATAGGCAGTTCTGCATTTTGAAAATATGTCAGGCATGACAAAATAAAGATCTTGTGCAAGTTTCATGTTATTATCTGCAAAACTATTCAAGTTAGATGAGTTTCTATAATTGTTCCTTTAATTTTTCTCGCCAGTGTACATATATTATATGTAAACATGTAATGTATACTGTTTATTCTATGTTTAGTATAGTAAAGCACCACATCAATTCACAATCATAATCATTGTCGTAAGTCATTAAACAACGATGTACGAACTCAATAATTACTAATATGCTATGAATTTTGTACCATAATAACTAATAAAAAGATGTTGTATGATGATTTTAAAGCCCAAGTCTAAGCAAGGGATATTGTATTCTGGTGACATTCCGCAATTTTCATCAAATAAAATGTTTTCAAATGGTGTTCTCGAAATCAAATTTTAGGATTCAGTTCTTTTTATATGTACGCTATTAATTTATAATTTACACCAATTTCTGTAAAACCCTTTTGACAATCTCAGTTTAGTGCTTTCAAAAAAGAAAATTTACTGATAATAATCAGTGCAGTTCACGGGCAATAATTACTATCTCGTTTATGTCATTTTTCTTTAATAATAATCCGTAAGATATTACTAATGAAAATTTGTCATCAAAATGTTTTATAAATAGTTTAAATTCGTACTGTTTAATTTACTTTCTGTAATTTATAAATTTAATGTTTATTGAATATTATTTCAAATATTCTGTAGTCTTTTACTTAAAAAAAACAGAAATAAAAAAAAAATACTCTGAATGTATTACTTCAAATTATATTTTAAAAAAATATTTTAACTGTAATTTGTATAAAAACATTCAGAGTAAGATTCACATCTAACTATAGTCAAATCCTCTTTAAAACATTATAAAATTAACATTAACATGAAATTGTTTAATGTTGAATAATTGAAACAAATTTAGGTAAATATTTTACTAGACGATATACGAATAATTTTTTGCATATTTACAATTGCATTTTATATTGCAATTTTAGGATATCGACTTAAATAATTTGAACTTTAGACGTTTAAAGTTTTCTTTTAGAGCATTTTAATTAATTACATTGGTGTAATTAGCGAAAAAATGGTTAAACCGTATAATAATATGATAAAAATTAAAAATATTTTAATTAAGACATGGAACTCTAAGATCAATAAATATTAATTATGTTTATTATAATTTGGCAAATATCCAATTTATTCTTGTAATCTGTTGTCAGTGTGAGCAGGGCTGCACTAAAGAATTCGCACATAAAAGTGTATCTTAAATGCATTGAGTTAAAAGGGGACTACATTGAAAAATAATATGAAATTATGTCAAAAATCTTGTTTTCACTGTCAGGCCGAGAATTTACCAAACCACCCTCGTATATATACAGAGAGAGAGAAAGACAAAGAGAGAGAGAGAGAGGGGGGAAGAGACAGAAAGAGGGAAAGAGACAGAGAGAAATAAAGAAAGCGAGAGAGAGAGAATGGTTGAGCAGAATGAAATGGCGGGTTTGAGTATTTCTCACAGTGTTCTAGAAGAAAAACGAAAAAAAAAACGTAGCATAAATGATAAGCATAATTCTGGAAGACAATTTTATTTGAGATATTGACATAGAAAGAATTGCGAAACTTTGTTAAAGAGCACATATTTTCTCGCTTGCATTTTATGTGATCATTGTAAGTTTATTTAAAAATGATTTAATATCGCCAACAGCAGATAATTCAGAAGTTGTTCCATGTGAATTAGATATTTGTAACTTTCCTAAATTTGTTTCTTCTGAAACAGGCCACCATATATAATAAAATAATGTTTGTGTTGCTGTACGTACAGCTACAAAATTCGGCACAAATATAATACAAGATCCGACTTTACGCTCCCCAAAGCCCGATTCTCGATAGTCTTTTTTATTTTATGTTTAGCGCGATTTTTTTTCCTCCTCTAGTATGAGTTCTACTATTTTTTAATAAAAATAAATATTTGCAATGCGATGAAGAATAAGAACAAAATTTGTTTTCAATTTTTAAATAGACTTTCAGGTTTTTTGAAAAAAATTTTAAGAACCGAATTTTTCTTTGAAGTTTAAGAGGGCAATTTAGATGATAGAATTATAGGACACGTTCTTTAAAGGAAATTCAGACAAATTCATATAATAATTGAATCTTCTTTCAAAACCAAGATCATTTTAAAAATTTAAATTAAGCGACTTTTTTTTCTAAAAATATGTAACGATCTTCTTTGGATTATTTTATTTTCCTTTAAAAGAAGAAACGGACGTTCTCCACCTAGCAGGCCCAAAAAAAGGAAATTTCGCACAACAGTGAAGCTCAGGTAAGGAGTATTAAGGATATTTTAAGAAATAGATGAGTAATTCTACTTTATTTTCCTCAGACTGTTCTGTATTTTTCCAGGTAGAGTAAAGAGTCTGGCCGCAGCCCTCGCCGAATTCAGAGGGCGGCTAGAGGGTGTCATCAGAGACTGTTAAAGCAACACTTCTTTATTAGATATAAAAAAATATATATATAAAGTAGCTTTAAAACAGGAATCATTTGAGTTCCACCGGGTTGTGATTGTGAACAGTGCGGTTACTAAAAATTTTCCGATTTTTTTTTTTTTTTTCAGAAACAGAATTTATATTTATTTTCAATAGAAATTACTACCATTATGTGTTTCCTATTTTACAATGAATAGCCAGAGGTACCTCCTTACATTATATCCTAGATTGTACCCTGACTGTCCTGCCCACCCTCACATTAGAAAGCCATCACAACTGAATCTGTCGGCTTGGTTTGCCTAAGTGCTGAAACAGCCAAAACTGCTTCAAGAAATAACAGATTGTATGTTTCTGCTAGAACGCAATCAATACTTATTCATGCTGCATCCATTGAAATTAGTGGAGGTTGAGGATAAAGTTGACCTCTAATATGCATAAGGACCTTTACATACTAGATAAACTCTAACCTTAACAATTTAGATATTCTTAATGGCATCATACAGTGTTATTTAGTATTTTTAGCATAATTTAGCATTCTTTACTCTAGTATTATTATTCATTCATTATTGTTCATTTAGTACTTACTTCTATCCATTATTATTATTTATTTCAGCATCTTGCAGTATTATTACATGGTAGTATTATTGCTCAGTATCACATAGTAGTACTTAGTACTGCCAAGTAAAATTGGTAAATTGTATTTTCAGAATTTGTATTTTTGAAAGTAAACAAACCTGCTGGGCGCGGCTAGTTGAGCTTAAGCCAAAAAGTAGGCCTCCCCGCCCGGTTTGACATTGAACATGACAATGAATAGCCTGAGTCCAACTAAGATGATATATGGCTCTTAAGTAAAAGCTGTGGGATTAAAATATATAAATAACTATATAAATGTTTTTTCTTGTTCTTTAAATATATAGAGATTAAAAATAATTATTCTATCATCGATACATTCTCAAAAAAGTCTTAATTTACATGAATAATTCAGTTGATTATATTTCTCAAAAACACGAAAATGTCCGCTTTGATTTGCCCATTTTCCAAGAAAATACAAAAATCTGCCCAATCTAACGTAAACGGTACTTGACAATCTCCAATCAAAAGCTGTATTTTACTGATATCACATGGCTCTTCAGGCAACTTTTCTGTGCAGTACTTTATCGTATTGGAAGCTGAATTTTTACTTATGAACTTTGTCCCTTAAACCACAAAATGCTTGGGAATCTAAGCTAAAATATCTCCCGAAATTCACCAATCAAAAGACGGGAATTGCTTCCAGTAACATGAAAATCTCTTTAAATCACAGGGGTTTGCCTGTACTTTTTACGTTTTTTGACGACATTTGCTGTGAGTGTGTACAGCCATCCGATTTTTTTATGATTAATTTCAACTACATACATGTCGTGATTTAATTAGTTCTTGTAATTATATTTTTTCATGATGTGGATTTCTTATAATAGTGCAGTACAATGTTGTGTAATTTGAGACTCCTTTCAAATAAAGAAATAAATTGCCCGGTAATTCTTTCTCAAAAAAATTCAGTTTACTAGACATTCTTTGAATAATTTCATATGTTATTTCGATTTAATGAATCTAAAATTTCTAAAAGGTTTATACAAACAAAGAGATATTTCATTTTGAATAGATTTTAAATGTATTTCTCTAAACATTCTGAATTTATTTCCTCAACCAAGTAATCAAGCAATATTAAACTTATTTTACTACGATAAAGATAAATGAAACAGAATAAATAGAAATAGTATTATTTCAGAAAATTCCTACTAAATATTTTATTCACTACTCAGTTTCTATGGATTACAGTTACAGCGAGTTCGTTTGGAAAGTTTAGTTGAGTTGAATAAAGCATATCAATTCAAAGATCGTTTTCATGTATTTCTTCAGAGGACCAATTGGATTATCTAGAAAAGCTTAAGTAGAAATATCTTTTCTCAAAGATAAGTTACTTAATTGAAATTAAGTATATTTTGACGAAAAATATTGATATGATGGTGAAATTTAAGGTAACATAACCGAGTTATGCTAGATGTAATTGTTTTTAGTAAAACTTGCAAATTTAATGCATGCTCGTATGTATATATTGTAACACACTCATAGAATATACGGGACATACGTGTAGGATATTATTCCATACTAGGAAGTTTATTCCACTATTGTTTCAGATATGGCAGGAGCCTGAGTGCTCTTGACCAAATATCGTGGATAAATGTGATCATTTCGAATGTTGCGATAGTTATCTAGCAGTAGAAGAAGAAGCCTAATTCAACGGCATTGAAATATAGCCGGATGAAAGTATTTAAAAAATCTCGACATCAAATGTATTGACTTTTAGGTAAGGAAATTTGAAATAGCACTAATCAATTTAATGCCATATATATTTGAGAAAGGCGGAGTGATTCAACATTAAGCATGGATTTGTGTGAGTCTTTTTGTAATTCATATATTTTCTCTATTTGTAAATAATGACTTTTTGAACACCCTTCTTTTATCAAATATTAGATTGTCATTGGTTTTAAAATTTGGTTGTCAATCTGTAACCCCGTCTTCTTCCATTTCATGTCGAAACTTGTTAAAACTTCTATTACGCCGCTATCTTTCAATGAAGGTGCCATTAATTATTTGATGGCTTGATGTTGCCACCTTTTCAATTGTTGATTGTTCATTTTCTCCCCAGTTGGGTATCACAAAGTTCTTCAATCACTGTTTGTCTCTATTTGCCTTTTATCCTACCTCTGGATCACACACTTTCTTCAACCACTGGATGTCGCTACATTTTCAATTACTGAATATTAATACCTCTCAACTACTGAATTTTGTTATCTTTTAAATAAAAACATTGATGAAAATCGCTCCTTTACAGTCACTAGACGCCATTTTCTACTTTTATCAGAAGATAAAGTTGAATAGTAATCTTTTTGATATACTGATTTCAACTACAGTACCCATTAAGTCATATCGTCGCTACCATGTCAAACTATGTGAAAAAAATGCATTTTAGATTACTTTTAAAAATTGGCTGATTGTCACCACTAAATTTTATTAGAATTCTTCGCCTAATAAGAATATTAATAAAATTTCTGTAAAGAACAGGGTTACCAGTTTGGCTTTCTTTTTTATCCAGAGATGTCGAATTCATACTGGAGATTTTGAGAAAAAGTTTTTTACTTGAAATAATCTCTAAATATCTGTCATTAAAGAAAGCAAAAATTTCTATTTGAAATTTCTGGTATGGATTTAGAATTTCTGAATAGAAAAGGAGGCCAGACTGGCAACCCTGCTGAAGAATACTATTAAAATTTAATGGTGACATTCGGCCCGTTTTTAAAAGTAATGGACAAATGCATTTTTTCACATTCGATAGTTTCACATGGTAGTGACGATATTACCTCCTAAAAAGTATTTCATGTTGAACCCGAAACAGCTGTGTATATTTATTTAATTAATTAATTAAATTAATTAAATTAATTAAATTAATTAAATTAATTAAATTAATTAAATTAATTAATTAAATTAATGAAATTAATTAATTAAATTAATTTAATTCATTTATATTTATTTAACTAATTTTGTAATATTTATTTATGCATTTCATTGATAGTTTTTTTTAAATGATTCAAATTCGAATGTTGCGAAAAGAAGCTGTTTACTGGAGGCATTCAGCGTGTCTATTTTGGGATAATTGAAGTATTAGAGTGCCTTTTCATTCATCGACACGACAGCGATAAATCTTTCGCGATTGTTGTGAAATAACATTTTGTACAGTAAAATAGACACATTTTCACTACGCCCATGCTCATCTCTACCAATTAATTGCAGTAAATACGCCTAGCGTATATAAAAGCTTTTTGTGAAACGTATGTCGTCTCGAACAATCGTGTTCTATTTAGCGCGTTGTATCGGTGAGTGAAAAGTAGATCTTATGGTTAGTGATATCCCTGATAGTGTTTTTCTGCTTCTTCAAATTAAAGTTTGTTTCTAAATTATGAAGAAAAAAAATTGCATCACCCTAAAGATGGTTTTATAAGATACTCCACATACATAAATTTTGTAGTAAAATTATCAAGTACTTTTATTTTGCAAATATTAAAAAAAGGTTAGAATAATACAAATTATGAAGAAATTCGTACGTAATATTAATGTTATGTTTTTCAATTTAAGCGATACAATGCATTATTTTCAATCAAATGTATTCTCACATTAAGTAGCAAAAACAGAAAACTTAATTATATAATTGTCCGTGAAATGACATAAATTATTGAATATTTTAAAAGTTCTGATTCACAGAGTACGCTTAAAGGAAGCCATACATATTCATGACATGGAAAGGGAAATAAATTTAGTGTGTTACCGCAATAAGAAATAGAAGAAATGTTGAATTTCAATTAACGTATGTCTCAACATATGATGACTGACGCCAACATCTGCTTTCATAGAATGGAATGGAAATGTTAAACATCAATGTTTTCTTAAATTATTCATGCCATGTTAGTTTCCGAAAACTGCGTTTCATGTATAAGAAACAGGAAATTAAATTAAAGATTTTAACCATTATTAAGTAGATGGAAATTTTCAGCATTTCATTTATTAGATGTTTCAAAGGCCTTTAAGTACATTTTTAATGCGAAAATATTTTTGATTTTTTTTAATATAAAAATATACTATACAGTATTAAACTTTTGATATTCATTTTATTTAAATCACAGGCATTATATGATTGGATTTTGGAAACTAGAAAACAGTTTTACATGAATTTAAAGTTTAAGAAAAAAGTATTTTTTGCATGAATTAATATTATTCAAATTTAATAATAAAAGTCAGTTTCGTAATATGTTTTTATACGTCGTTAAATTTTTTTAGTATATAGTTGATAATATGGTTGCAGCTTACATTTAAATAAATTCTGATTTCATTAACAATTTTTAAATGATATTAAAGAAAGGTATGTCATATGTGTAACAGTAAAATATGACAATTGAGATAAAATTAAAATTAAACGAGTACAGTTGATCAAAATTGAGCAGCACTCTCAATAATCATATTGGTAAAACATCATTAATTAAATTTTGAAAAAAACTTTATGCATACATTTTACCTATGTAATTAATATATATAATAATTGTTTGCACTTCAAGATATTTAGATGCTTTATATGGAAATTTGCCCAGGTGAAGCAATTGAGTGCATTGGGATATTAAAGAAAAGTATGTCATATGTGTAACAGTAATATATGACGATTGAGATAAACTTAAAATTAAACGCGTACAGTTGATCAAAATTGTGCAGCACTCTCAATAATCATATTGGTAAAACACCATTAATTAAATTTTGAAAAAAAGTTTATGCATACATTTTACCTATGTAATTAATATATATAATAATTGTTTGCACTTCAAGATATTTAGATGCTTTATATGAAAATTTGCCCGGGTGAAGCACTTGAGTGCATTGGGATATTAGAGAAAAGTATGTCATATGTGTAACAGTAAAATATGACAATTGAGATAAACTTAAAATTAAACGCGTAAAGTTGATCAAAATTGTGCAGCACTCTCAATAATCATATTGGTAAAACATCATTAATTAAATTTTGAAAAAAGTTTATGCATACATTTTACCTATGTAATTAATATATTAATTGTTTGCACTTCAAGATATCTAGATGCTTTATATGAAAATTTGCCCAGATGAAGCAATTGGGTGCAGAGGTTTAATCAGAGACTATCTTTTCATGAATTTTTTTTATCATTTCTGTATAATATAAATTTCACTAAAATTCTTTTCAATCATGCACCGATAACGTTCTTAATTTAAATTTCATAATGATTTATTAATTTGTTAAGACACATAAACATCAACTAGATAGTATCCGTCAAGATTTAACGTTAAACAACTTGACAGTTTCATTAGAAAATGGTTTGAACATTTAATAAGTTGCTTTTTAAATTAATTGAGTATTAGAAACCTAATGAATTGCTATATTGTATTGCTTATAAGCAATTACTATATATAGGAAGCGATAGATGGTGCTGTCCCTCCAAAATACACAATTAACGATAAGAAAGAATTTTACACTTGTAATTTAAAAATTACTAGCTGACCCGCCCGCTCTTCCCTGGACTGCAATAATCGAATTAAATCTACCTAAAATAAGTGTTGATTAATTATATATCTTAAACTGAAAATATAAGTAAAGGGGGCAATATTTAATGAAAATTAGTTTCCCTCGTCTCCCCTTCTTTATTAACAATCCCTATTCGCATTATTAATTACATTATTGCCTATTAATGTTTTATTTCTTTTTTCTATACAAAAATCAGCATTTTGTGATAAAATAGAACTTTGGTTATAATAATGTCTTTAAAATAATTAGATTTTTGGGTTCACTTTAAAGAAAAAAAAATAGATTCATATTTTTTAAATCGGTAAAGGCAATATTAAAAAATATATTAACAGAGCTTTTAATCACTTACTACCATCAGATTCTGCAGTTTATTTATCTTCCCCCCTTCCAAAAAGGCTGGATATATCGCTGAGAGTCTCCGATTTCCCTCACTAGTTACAATCAGGATATAATTTTAAAAATATTTTCATTAACGGAAAAAGAATTCGTAATTTCTTTTCTAACTACGCCATCTTTATAAAAAATTAGATTTCTGAGTTTGCCGTAGAAAAGTGCGCATAGATGTGTTAATTTCAAATCGATAAACTAAATATTTAAAAAAATCCTACAGAGCCTAAAAAATGCCTAGTCAGCCATCTTTGGGCTGTGGGAACAGGTGCAGACTATTCGTCTGTGGTTTAATAATGAAAGGAAATTAAACGAATGTATTCAAATCGATTTTTAATTCATAGTTGGAGTAATAATATTTTTTTAGAAATTCTGAAAGCTATTGTATTTTGCGTGTGTGTCAAAAATTCCACGTTCCTAGGTGGAATAGTTTATGAGATAGGGGTGTCTTTGAAAATGACCGGTCTGTTATCGCCATTGAATTGACTATGGACACTCTTCCTCCTCTTCTTGAGTTTCATGAATTTCCTTTGCTGTTTGATTAAATTTTATGCTTTAGTTGTATATATTTTTTCATTAATAAGTGGTTTTTAGTGTTTTAATTAATATCTTGCGTTAAGTAAGATATTTTAAAAATTTTATGATTTCCAATATGACAGTAGGTACGCAGCTGTAAGTACACACAATTTCAAATCTGTCACTTACACAGTTTCCGACTCTGTGACGGACAGAAACAGATACGACACGAATAGGGCTTCGTGAGATGAACGAAACCCTACAAAACGACGTAAAATTGAAACTGTATGGTAATGTTCAAATATATATAAAATATCATGTAACAATGAAACATTATAGTACTGAATTTATTATCTCTAAACATTATAAGCCAGTCATATACTTAATAGAATGTTATACTCTATATTTGTCAGTAATTACAGTTGTCAATGTGAATATGCAACAAGTATTATTATATTTACTAAACACGCTAAATATATTCTAAATATAGTACATTAGAAATTACATGCTTGTATCTAGTGGTAGCCACAGAGTAATAGAATCCTAAATTAAACCTTAGGATGTTTAGCATTTATGTATTAGAGAGACCTACTTAAGAGTCATTAGGGAGCGCAAAACAAAGATAATGATTCTTTAATTGGAGTAACATATACTTTATGATTGTAATCGATGATTCTGATTAAATTTTAACAAATTATATAATTAAGTTACACAATTAAAATTATGCGTTATTCATATGTCTTCCTTCAGAATTTGTTGAAATCCTGTTTTGAACTCTGTTAGCCGTGTTTCAGCTGAACCAAATATTAGTATGTTATCTGGTATGTTATCAAATATTAGTATGTTATCTGTATCTAGCAGGCTACGACCGCTTCGCTGGTCATTTTTTTTAAACAAACCTCGCCATGATTACTACAACTTTTAGTTCCACCTTCCACAGCCACAGGGCTCATTGTAAACGAAACTCTTTTCGATTGAACTTCCGGAACATGTTGCCGCTGCCTACGGCACTGTATAGTAGTCTTGCTGTGCACGGCCGCATAATCTTTTAGTTCCACCTTCCCCCACAGACAGCGCATTCTATTCTAAACGAACTTCCGACACGGGCCTCCGCTGTCTACGGCACCGAATGGCAGGCGTTTTGCGCACCTACTGTAAAGATAAATTAGTTCTACCTTCCACCATAAAAGGGCAACACATAAAATTTTAACATTAACGCAATGTTTAAATTACGAGTGAACTCACCTCACCCCCATGAAAATTTTACGAACGACCAACGGCGTTAGCAAATATCGGAAAATTTTGAAAAAGAAACAAAATGATGCGGGTTTTTTTTTTTTTTGTTTTGCTCGCACTTTTTCTTTATTTTATCAGAAAGTCTGGATCAGTTTTTTTATAAAAATTAAGAAAAAATACTGGCCGAAATTTCGAAAACTGGATTTTTGAATGCAGAAAATTTTCCTACATATAAGTGGTGAGTTTTAAATTGATGCATGAATTACTTTTCTTAATATTCTCAAATTAGTGAAAACAAACCATTCGTTGCTATCCGCAAAAGAGAAATAACCGCTTTTTCGCCACCACGTACCTTAACTTTTATATATATGGATTCATATAATAGGTAGTATGTCTTTATACATGCACAATGGACTTTAGTTACATTGTTGTCTATGTGTGTTAGGTAACGAAAGTACATTTTCAGTTATGATATATTTTATTATATGGTGCTTATAAATATCTATAAATCGTGTTTAAATCTGTACAAAAGAATTAGATTACCTACCATAATCTCTAAAAACGGGTTTTGTACTTTTTATTCCACACGTTTATTTAGGTATTTCCATTAATCATATGAAACGAATAATTTTTGCTGTAGAAGCGGTGGAATGTGTTTCATAATTTATTCGTGAAGAACTATTTCAATTTCTTGTTTAATCATAAATTGAAACCTTTTACTACAACTGCTTTAAAATTATACTAATTTTACTGAATTTTCATTACTTCTATGGTAAAACTGAGAACCCAAATCAATGTCATACATTTTTTAATAAATGAAAGTGGCTTGACGAAAATGACATCGTACCTAATATAAAACACGTAGTATGACATTCTAAAAAATAAAATATTGTATTAAAACTGCGTGAAAATGACGCAGTATTATATGACAATGCTATGATTTTATTAAATAATCTTTTAACATCAGTATGATACAATAACGATACTATTTGAATGTATATTTCTTACTTTATCTAATAGAATACAATGTGATCACAATATCATTATAAAACATGTTAAAAAGTTTGTAACGTTTTTAATAACAAAAGACTGTTTTTATGCAACTGTTAACCATGTTTTTAGTTAATGTCTGAGTGTAAAAATGGTAATATGAAGAATAAATTTCGGTTAATATATTTTCTCGCTATGGTGCGTTAACGGCGTAAAAGCATGTTGAGATTAAATTGCTCTATCAAATTTTAAACTGGAGTACGGTTGCTATATTAAAAAGCATAAACAAATTTCATTTTAAAACTTTAGTTATACCAGGAGTGCAACCAGTATAAAAAATAATGGGAACAATTAGACAATGGCGGAAAATTATCTCAAAATTTGAGTGAAATTTGTTCGTGGGAAGTGAGCTTAAAATGCGTTTTAAAAGTTTGTTCAAGAAATATACACACAGGGAGACATGCAGCATCATAAATTAAATAAAAGTCATAGAAAATAGCTCTCCCAACATTATTTGGCGTAAAATTGTAATGAATCTGAATTCCTTTTTATTGACCTGTAAAAGAAATAGAAATGTTATATCCCATGTTATTAATGCAAAACATTTCCAATTAAGCCGTATTAATATATACATTTTTTTCAGAATATCAAATAACATAATGTAACAAAAATGCATTTTAAGTAATTTCCGCCCGTAGACGGTAATGCAATCGAATTATCTTTTGTGGTCATCTACCATTCCTATAAATGCTATATACACCCTCTTCAAGCAAAAAAAGACATGCTGTAAGTAACTATAAAAATAAACTACAATTATATTACCGCCAGCTTTGTGCAAACCTCGTATTAAAAGAGACGCTTCTTAAATCGTTAAATCCGTTTCATTAGATCATTATACAGATACGTTTTATAGACTCGTTTTATGAAATTGTTTTACAAATCCGTTTCATAAAATTGTTTTATTAGTATTCTTTTATATTGCCGCATGCCATATGTTACCGCATAATAACCTTTTGGAGGCCCAAAGACAAAATTACATCGAGATGGGCGGGAGGATGAGGGGTTGTGAAACCCAGTTACGACAATTTTATTTATAGACGTATGAATTCAATTTAAAATAAACTTCGTCACTGAACCACATTTTGTGTTCATTAATTGACCCATTTCTTAGTATTTTAATCATACAATGTGCAAGTTCAATTCGCATATTAATATATCTATTCCTTGGTGGCCGGTACATATGTATTCTGTATGGATGCAGCCCCATATCTTTCCCCAATCTTTGAAAGTTGTCCGTGATATTTCTAACTAATTTGTCACTTTTTGTATTCATGTAGATGACGTGTTAAAGAAAATTGAATACACTCCTTATGTTATGATTTGTAGAACTCTTGTGAGCTGGGCTAGTTGAGCTATAGCCGAAAGGCAGGCCTCCCCGACCGGTTCGACATTCACCTTGTAGTTCTTTGCCAAACTTTACACTTCTTGCATTCCAAATACGTCCAGTGGATTCAAATTGAGCAAGCAACATAAAAATTATGAAAATGGATGCAAAAAATTAACCATCTAGCAGGTAGAAATATCCCAATCGCAGTTTAAAACACTACATCTTAACGTAAAATAATATATTAACTATGTGTTTTTTCTGTCCAAAATTTTTATGTCAGGCTCGTTTAATCATGTCGTTACTTCGAAAATTATCATGGAATTTTCTGACAGTAAAGAATTACTCTTGACGAGTTAAATATTTCATATCTAAAATTGTTCAACCGAATAAAAAAAATGCATGGATATAAAAAGTACTTATATATACTTGATAACTATAAGCAAACTGTATAAAAATGATTAAATATGTAATTTTGAGAATGGAATACATTTTATCATGTTATTTGAGACAAATTGGAAATATACTTCTTATATTTTGTAACGGATGTTACTTAAAATAATCTTTCCGTAATTTGAGTTAGAAAAAGATCTGTAGCATAATACGATGATATTTCTATGTCTAAAATAATTTTAACTGAAAGGTACACTGTCAAAAGTGTATATATTAACATTACACTATAACATTATACTTTGACGTTATAGTTTAACATATTTAATTAAAATAATATATATTCAAAAATTACTTTGATTATATAGTATATTACGTGATTATATAGCGGATATGCAGTTTATTCGAATTAAAGTATTTCAGAATAGTCACTTCATTATAGTTATTTATATTTCATTTTACTGCGAGAGGCATATTATTCATAAATGAACTATCGTTTTATATATGATAAAATTGTTAAATTAAATAAATCCCATTTTAGAAACATTTTGACATTAGAAGAATATAAAATGTAAAAGTGTGGCTGAAATTTTGATATGTTGTATTTCATGCGATGATTATTTAATATCTAAACGGGCATAATCTTGAAAAATAGCTAATTTTGATGCTATGACAGCCGACAAATCTCAATTCATATTCATATTTAAAAATCGCGCCATGCTTCTTTTATTTTTTTCTCTATTGTTTATTAATTATTTGATATCCACAAAATTATTGATACGCTGTAGTTTGTAATAGTTTTTATACATTTATTGTTGATACCCAATGCATCATTGTCAATTACAATGACTGATAATATGTAATCGCAAAACAGAAATACAGACTAACTATTTTGTGATCAATAACTTTTGAATAATGAATATTTTAAATGATCAATGACTAATAACTCACGACTCCTGACAAAAAATGACCATTAATCATACCAAATAATCAATTAATCATGACAAAACATCAAAACATTTTAAACATTTTATATTTATAAAAAAAGTAAACCGTAAAAAAATAATTATAAAATGTACTGTATTTCCTTAATTATTGTGCGTGCATTTAAACCTGAATTAAGATTGTTCGAAAGTCTTAGCATCACATCTAGCCATTTCTCAGGATTTTGCACATTAAGGTATTTATCAATATCGCATAAACTATAACTTAGTAAAATTTCAACCAAATCTACCGGGGCCATTTTTCCATGTAATTGGAGCATGTTCTTGCATATTTATAAGCCCTGTTTTAGATATTTTTTCATTTTATTTTCTAAAAAAGGCTTAAATCAAAACTTTATATATATGTACCGGGGGTGTCATAAATTCGTGCAAACTTTAAAAATTCATAATAAAAGAAGTAATGATCGGAAAATTTTCCGGTTTACGCGAATATGATCAGAAGGATTTTGGATTTTTTTTCCATGTACAATAAAAAATTATTCCAAAAGTAACCGATAGAGCGTAGCTCACACATCATACTGAGGCGTTTTATGCAAATCAAGCTCGCAATAAAATACCTGACTTTAAATGGATTTGTCATTCGGTCTCGGCAGCATGCTATCGTCACCAGATCGAGCGCTGGTGGTTGAATATTTCTACAAGAATGGTGAATCCACAACTCTTGCATTGCGAAAGTTTCGTACGGAGAAAGGACTTAAGGCGCAAAAAAGTCCTATTTCATTGAATGGGCTACTTAATTTAATACGATGTTTTGAGGAAACGGGGAGTTTGGAGGATCGTCCACGTAGTGGCAGACCATCCTCGAGCGCGGATCGCGTCCATGTTGTAAAAAGTGTCATGGAGGAATTGGCGCCGAGACATCAACGGGGAGTAGTAGTGCTCGTAAAGCTGGGAGAATAACGGGGATTCGGAATCGTCGATTCGACGTATTGTGCACGGAATCTTGAGTCTGTATTCATAGAAGATACATGCACTTCACCAGTTATTACCGGCAGATACAGATAAAATACTAAAGTATGCTACATGGGCGCTGACACAAATGGAGCGTGACCCACAATGGTTTCTGAACGCCATGTGGACGGATGAAGCACACTTTTCACTGCAGGGTCAATATGCAGAACAACTGTATCTGGGCGACGTCAAAATCTCGTGAGTACCTGACCAAGCCACTGCATGCTCCTCACTGTTTGGTGTGGTTTAACCGCATCTATTTTTGGTCCTTTATTTTTTGAAGAGCCTTGTCCTAAATCTGGCTAGAAAACCTGTACAGTCACTGCAGAACGGTATCTTACGCTTTTGCGTGACCACGTTGTGCCTGCATTGCAGGAAAGACATGTGTTACCTGTCGTCACCTTCATGCAAAATGGTGCCCCACCCCACTTTGCACGTGAAGTCATGACGTTCCTGTTGGACACTTTCACTGAAGACCGAGTGATAAGTAGAGGTTGTAAGTTTGAGTGGCCCGCACGATCTCCAGACTTAACCCCGGCAGATTTTTGGTTGTCGGGATACTCAAAGTCTCTTGCATACCGGGGCTCCATATCCACTTTGGTGGAACAGAAAGATCCCATTCGACGGACCGTTGGTGGTATCGATGCTGACATGCTACACTCAGCTGTAACAGGCGTATTGACGCGCCTCACTTGCCTAATACCATGAAGGTCATGTTGAGCATCTTTTACCTTAAAATAAATTAACAGTGTCATGTTATTGTGGTTTGTTTCATTGTCTGCTTGTGTATGCCTGATTTGCATAAAACGCCTCAGTATGACGTGTGAGCGCCCTCTATCGGTTACTTTTAGAATCATTTTTTATTATACATGGAAAAAAAATCCAAAATCCTTCTGATCATACTCGAGCAAACCGAAAAAATTTCCGAGCACTACTTCTATAATGAATTTTTAAAGTTTGCACGAATTTATGATGCACCTAGTATATATATACATATATTGTTCTATTTAATTTTTACGCGTCATAAAATATATTTTAAAATTATATATAAACAGTTCAATATTAGTGTAAGAGAATATTTAAAAATTTCATCATTACGAATTTAGTATCTGTTTATTTCAAAAGAATATCTATGATGTTAGTGATTAAATACCATCATTAGGTAAAGACGTCTGTTATCAGAGGTATTCCAGATCCTCTACTACCCGTCCCTTTTCACGTCTCGTCATGTTCCGCTTAGGATGCTTGAAATGTCAAACTGAAATCGTTGAGTTTACATACCCATAGCTAAGGATTAGATCGTATTCGTATGAGTTTCCCACAGCAAAGATTTCTCGAAATAACGTGTATGAGTCACGTTTTATTATGTTACGGTAATTTACATTGAATTTTGTAAAATTCTTTTGAAATATTAGCCTGTAAAACGTTTTAATATTGTGGGTATCAAATAGTTAATTTAAAAAAAAGAAGCATGATGCGATTTTTAAATATCAAAGTCTTCTGATAATGAACAATCTCAAATCCCTTTTCTAAGGAATGTCCCTGCATGTATTATTGAAAATTATTTGTTTAAAATAAAAACAGTCAGAATAGTAGGTTTCAAGATAATAAAACTGATTTTATTTTGCACTTCATTATTATTGCTTATTTTATAAGTTTCAGTATATTTCGCTGAAAATTATGTTGTGAACAGTATTTTTATAAGCACTTACCTAAAACCATAAGACATGGAAAAACAATTACTCCATAAAATTGAAATTAATTTCATTTAAAGAATAATTAATCCATAGAATTTATTAAGCTAATTTTACATACGAATATAAAAAAAATAACTATCTACCACATAATTACAAGCGAAACATTTTACAATTGATAAAGGCTTTTTAAAGTTCACTGAGCATTTTTAAAGGAAATTAAAATTATTCATTAGATGAAAACGGAAATGAAGTTCGGGCATGAAACGATGTCAAATAGGACAAATGGAGACTTTCAATTATTGTAATTTTCAACGTACAAAGCTTACGCCTAATTCAGATCACATCGGATTGAATGAAATTCTTTCTCTTTCTATGCAATCTTAAATTATTCACGCTATGTTGGTTTCTAGATACTGAATAAACAATAAAATTATTTCGTGTTTCAAACTCTCATTTCAAATTTTAAATATTTCATTCATATGTAAATAGTCAGAAATACACCATATTTCAATCAACGAGTTTTTAAATGTCTGCCTGAAAATGTTTTGTTTTAATAACAGAGTAGGTATTGTTTATTACTTTAATAAAATATATAAAAAAGATTTATTACATTGAATATAAGTCAAATCCCAGTAATGTATATTATTTAAAATACAAGCTGTTTTTTTTTTTGTCATCTGCACCGAGCTCTCTGCTGAATCAATTTTAATAAATATTCCCTATAACAGAACGTTATTCATTTGTTGATGATCTAGATCTAATTATATGTTTTTTTTTACAGTTTTTTTGTCTTCTATTCCACACTTCATGTAACGCTACAGCTGTTTTGCCCCAACCTTTCAGACACACTTTATACCCACTTCCCAAAAACGAATTTGAATCTATTCTTCCTTATAAGTTTCTATCATGGTCAATTTCATGCTTTGATTAAAACAAATCACGGGATATCAATTTATGTGCTAGTAGCCCTCTTGATGAGAAATTGCATAACTACGCAAATTAATCTCACTTCCTACAAATGAATTTCATTCAGATCATTAGAATAAGCTTTTTTCATGGAATTTTATGTTTGGATAAAAAATTTTCATGTGATAGGGATTTTTATGCTAGTAGTTCAGTTGTTGGGGATTGCATATCTACGCCAATTAAGCTTACTTCCGATAGCCTTATGTCATGATCAATTTTATGTTTAGCTAAAAACTTTCTCGTGATAGGTTTTTATGCTACTAGCACGTCGATAGAGAAAATTGCGCAACTACTTAAATTAAAGTTAATTCCCAAGAACGAATTTCGGTCACATCCTCACAATATGCTTCTGTCATGGCCAGTTTTATATTTTGATTAAAAAAATAAGTTTATAGATTTTTTTAAGCTATCTGTGCCCCTTGTGGAAAATCGCGTTATACATTAAGGAATAAAAGGCGGTTTCAAATATTTAACATGTTTATTAAAAAGACCTTATAACTAGTGTGCAATTAACAATTGCTGATCATCCTCTTAATATATATGTATAATAAAAAATATATGTATGATAGTTATAATGATATAGGAAGTTTCCATTAATGCCCACTAATCGAATAAATATGCACAGTTTATACATTTTAGTACGTTTTAGATGAATAAAAGTCAGAGTTTATTTTATTATTATTATTTGTTATTCTTCAATTTTTAACGTTTTGAACGAAAATCCTTCAAAATGGTGTAAATTGTTTTTTTTGAATTATTATTTTTATAGAAAATGGAAAATAAAGTTGTGGGAAAAGGAAAATCTTTATATATTAAATATTTTAAGAAAGGCGAAATGTTATCACCATTGAAACTAACATTATTGTCTATAGAAAACGTGAATTTTCATTCAGAAAACTGGAACGCTTAAGTAAAATTTTGTTTAATCAAAATAATTTATTTTGGGTTTTTATTCATCTTGTACCTATATTATTTCTGAAGTGTTTTGCGTTACAAATGATTCTATTTGATGAAAGGGGATACTCCTGTCAGTTAAAATGACGCCATGATTTTTTATGGCGTAATAAAGACTTAAATTTGCAATCACAAAATTATTAGATTTTAATATAGTTATAACAAAGTGATTTGTAACAATTTTGCATTCATCAGCTATTGAGATTCAGACCTACATGCAGAAGGACAAAAGATTTTCCAGTGTAAAAATGACATTGTATTTAAAAAAAAATACATGAAGCTAATAAGAAATATGGAATCCAGAGCATATAAATATGAGGCCACATTCAAAAGTACCTCTCGTGTCAAACCAGGAAACATGCAAATTCATTAATTTAAAACTGCATATAAAACAAACCATGTAAATCAGGTTTACTTTTAAAGACTTAGACACAAGAAGTACTTCATAATGCGAACAGAATTTTCGGAATATCTGTTTAAATTATGTAATGGACATAAATTTACGTGAATGTAGAATTATCCGAAATCTTAAATACAATGCATAGTACATACCACCCACTATAATTGAGGAAAACATAATTGAAATGGATAAGTCATATTTACAATATGTCATTGAATTTACTGATGTATACTGAAAAAAATAATATATCAATGGAATTATTCAAAAAATATAAACTTTATACTCAGCTTGTCTAAGAATATAATGAGTGTAAATAATTTAATAACAGAAAAATATTCTTTCATTTTTCATATGAGTTTTTAATTAACTGAGTGAAGGAATTGATTCACTTATTAGAACTTGATTTATTGCAAGAAACATACTGTAAAATTATATTGAGCTGGAAATCTTTACTGATGATAAAATGATCACCAGTGTGGATGAAAAATGTGTTTTCACAAGAAATGTTTTAATTCCATACTATACAACTCCTCCTTTTCATTTAAAACTGGCCCCACTAGTGGCTGAGAGGTTCTGCTCTCTAAGCTGGTAGACGGGAGGTGCTGGGTTCAAGCCCCTGTAGCGCTCATCGAACTAACCGTTCGAAGATTTCCGTGGTTTTCTTCGAACCTTGCCATAAATACGGGTTCGGATCCCTTAAAAAGAGGCCCCCATGGAGGGCACCCTCCAGGGCCTATATCTCTCGTGTTGATAATTGACCGTCATAAATAAACCCAACCCATTTAAAACTGTATTTTTTTATTTGTTGTACATTTGGTATAACCATAAATAAAGCACGAGTACAAACATTGAGCTGTGGTAGTATTTATTTACTTAAACCAGCCATGGACAATTATGTGAAACGATGTTTCGGATGCTTTCTTTTTAAAAATCTTAAAGTGCAATAAATGCCAAAATAGAGCATTAATAATAATCTGGTATGAAAGAAACACTCGTAATCCGCTATTACAGAAACACTGTTAATCTGTTATGAAAGAAACATTTCTAATCTGTTATGAAAGAAACACTCTTTATCTGGTATGAAAGAAACACTGAATAGAAAATAAATAATATTAAATTTACAGTATCAATGTGATATTTTACGTATTTTACGTATTTTAATGAAATTAATATTTCCATGTAACTACACTTTTCTATTATTCACAATCTTTAATTGTATCATACTTTTCTTTAAATAGCGTCTTCTTTCGGGTTCACCTGGAGATTTTGTACTTACTCGAAGTCTGTTTTTGTTGATGTCATAAAAGGTGGTAGGAAAAGGTAATGTACAGTGCATAGATTCTCTTTTACATTATTTCTGCGTGTTGAAAAACAAATGAGGGCACCTTTCCAATGATCCTTTTCACATATATATAATTTTTAAACTTGTGTTATACTCAGTTATATTCAAATAAAAGTTTTGTTTGGTTGAAAGTATTGAATGATATGGTTTGAAATAGTAACGACCTAAATAGCACAGCAATTCGATGTGCCTTCATATTGTAGCAAGTGTCAGATTCACAGCAGTCATCAAAATGTGACAATTATAGTACGTCGTATTATGATTATTGTCGGATTCCACTTCTCCGTCCACACAACTTCGAAATATAATCCGGTCTTTTGATATGCTGCCACCACCGATATGAATACGTGATATCGGACACAATACGTGATGTATATTCAAGAAAAACCTAACTCTTTCTATTACACTTAAACAAACACTTTATTAACAATATTTACACTTAAACTCGGAAGTAAAGTATCCGGTTTAATATTAAATCAAAATAATTATAGAAACGCTTTACATGTACCGTTAGACTACGTTCATTTATTCCACACTGAGATTTCTATTCATCTCACACCCGCTCTCAGCGCTCATTCCCCGAGCAACCTTCACACTTCGCTGCTCCGTCCGAACTCAACACTGGTCTCAGCGCTCCAACTCTGAACGACCTTACACCTTCGCTTCCTACGTTAGAACTAACTTTCTCTCTCTTGTAAACTGCAGAGCACCCTCCTTTCTACGGGGTTTCTCCTCTGTTTCCAAGGGTCCTTGACAACCCTTCCTCCCTCTTGACGGATCTGTCTTCCTAAACAAAAGGGTGCAATAGCTTTCCCATATATGACAGACCACATTGCAATGGAAATACTTCTTTCATTCTGTTCAACTCGCCACCCTTCGGATTAAGATTTTCTAAAGGACGCCTTTAACGGTACACAATAGATACATATACAATACATACAATATGCTAATTCCTTAAGAATAGCTTTCAACTCTTGCAGCTGTGAGAGAACCTGACAATTATAGATAACCGTTACTTTGTGACTATACTTTGAGGGAATTGCACTGTGATGTAAAAAGTAATCACGTTAGCGTAATTAGCACTTCGTCAGGCAATGGGTCTTACATCGCAGTAAATTATTTTCTATGTTACGTGTGCCGTAGGGAGGCGTTCTGGATCCCGATTCTTTTAAATTTTGATTATATTAAAATAACGGTACGTTTAGTGGTATTTAAAGAGTAATTTGATGCTTCTCTTTATGAAGATAATTACCTTTTTTTTTTTTTTTTACAGAGAACACGGGTCTACGGAAGCAATCGGACAAACCACATGAGCAGAACTTATAGCTTTGCAGATCACATGAGCATATCATCATAACAAAGGAATCTTTAAAATTATTGCTTCCGAAAACAGTAGATTTATGTTAAAAGAAGATTTTGTTGTTAATTCTGAAATGCTGAAATTGGGCTTTGCATGTAATAAGAAAAATAATAATCATTACACTTTGGTAACATTTACTTTTACATTTTTAGATAATGAGGAACTAGAATCCTTTATGAAAATATCTCAATAAAATAATGATTCAAAATTTCTTGAAAAGGATTTCTTTATAACAAAAATAATTATTAATATCTTTATGATATTCAGAATCATTCTATTTTATATCTTAAAATTAACTATGTAAATATTTGTTTTTATTTTAAAATATTGTAAGGGATACCTAATTTGCTGTTATATGTACGAATAATGGTGTTCCTTATTTTTTTCAATTGCGTACTGTGTTCCTATACAGAATATAAATACTGAAGTTCACTAACAATGTCTTTATAATTTGTAAGTACAATGAACAGTAAAATAGTTAAAACAAATAAAAATGTTTAAAAACTTTTTTAAAATATTTTAATCAAAAACGCATGAAATATAAAAGAGAACATCACTTCATTATTTGTGCACAAAATGATTTTAAAGGCAAGACAGCATCCTTCTGGTTAAATATAATCACTTGTTTTAAAATTTGGAAACGAAAAATAATTTTCGATTCTCGAGTTAATAATTATAAAATGAAATGGAAATTTCCAGGAAGTACTTTTAAGAAAGGTATATAAACAAGTGAAATTTTAGAAATTTGTAATTACGTATTTTCACCTTGGTAAAAGGAAAACGCTTGTTAAATTTTGATGATTGAAAAAAAAAACTATTACTTTTTATTCTTTTAAATTATAAGTTTAAGGGAAAATATTTTATTACTTTTTTCTATTCTACCAATGACTATTGTGGAACGTTTGTTGAATATAAAATAAATAGTTATTTTCAAAACTAGCCTCTATCATGCCAAGGTACTTCTAGCACTAACGCACACACACACATATATATGTACACACACACATATAAATAAATATAGTGTGTGTGTGTGTTCTGCTTAACGAGTATGATTTTAAAAAAATAATTTTGTTCCCTTTGCAAATTTAGAAGAATGATACTGATGATATTGAAGATTTAAAATTTGGGCAGTCATATCAATATTAAAATTTTCATACTGCAATTATTAAATATAAATTTTTCTCTCTCATTTTAGAACTTACACATTACTTAAGAAAAGTTGCATAAAAAAATACATAAAAGCATAAACATAGCGATTTTCTTGTCAAATAAGATTTTAATACTAGATTAAGCTTGACACAATTATTCAAATTTGTAGAGAAATTATATGAGTTGTAATTTTTCCATCTGGGCGAAAAGTCCGGTCCGGGATTCGAACCAGGGATCTCTTGGCTGAAGCTGAGAGTGCTCTACTAACAAAACTAGCGGATATAATTCACACAGTTTACCTTATTGAGCATAGTAATTGGTCTAATATCTGACAAGGAGAGGTTCCGAGGTCCGCGTCACAGAATGTGGTGAACGTTTGTGTATCGATAGAGTATAGTTAGTATATAAGTATATGAAAGCTATAAGGCGCAATATCCAGGAGGTCTTGAGAAAAAAGGTCTCAAACTTTACGTCACAGTTTATAATCAGATAAATTTCATCCTGTAGCCAGCGGCTTTGTAGCCTAGTCACTAGAGTGCTGCATTCCCGATTTTTGTGTTTGGGTTCGAAACCCTAACTAGACTCATTTTTCGAAACAAAATGTTTTATCAATTATATTTGAACTACATTTGGAAAAATATGTACAACTATTGAAATTTTCGAAAAATATAAATTACATTATGTTTTTTATGATATAAACACAGTTTTAACTATGAAATTTTGCATGTATAAATATTTAATGGAAAGTTTAAACAGAAAAAAAAATGTAGACAATTTTTATTTCTTTAGACCAGAAATTTTTGCTGCTATCGTAAGTTATTTTTGCTGTTATTGTATATTCTTTACAGTTATTTAAATAAATAATATACGATGTTTCACAATGACATAAATAAGTTTAAATACGTGACATAAATCTATAATTTATTATTTTAAATTTGTTTCATTATCCAAACATTTAAAAAATTCATGACTTATTAACAATATGCTTCTATAAGGCGTGTTGAAATGAAAGTATTTCGAAGCTTCGCATGCGAACAGTTTTCAATGTATTTTGGTGAAACAAACGCAATAGTGAAGGTGAATGTACCACGCGTGCGCATGCGCAAGTACATTTGTGATAACTTCATTCGTAAGGACGTGACATTGAGTTAAAAATGGCCGGTGTGCATGCAACTGCGTCCAAAACGGATCAGCGAGCTATAATTAAGTTTTTAACACTGGAATGGTGTAAGCCGGTGGATATTCATCGCAAAATGCTGGCTGTGTCGCCAAGGTGTGTGCCGAGGCACTGGCACGTAAAAATGGGAAAGTCCTGGAACATCCACCTTCCAGTCCAGATCTGTCGCCTTGTGAATATCATATATTTGGACCTCTAAATAATAGCCTAAAGGGTCAACGATTTCACTCAGACGAGGATGTAAAGGCTGCAGTTCTGAACTGGTTCCATGATCACCCGAATTCGTTCTTCGCAGACGAAATTCGTAACATTCCTAAGCAATGGGACGCCTGCCTAAACGCCATGGGTGATTTTTTTAAATCAAACTGTGTATGCATTTCACTCATTAAATATTGTTATTTCTATCTATGTATCTGTCTCATTTCTGTCCCTACAATGTGAAAAAAATTGCAGTAAAATTACGGGCAGAGGCTGGTAGCAGAGATTCCACTCATACCCCGTAAAAGAAAAAAAAAAAAAAAAAAAAAAAAAAAAAAAAAACATGCCCATCATTTTGTGCAGCCCGTAATTTTACGGGGCAAAGTGATACAGCATTATAATGCACAGGATATAATTCACTTTAAAACACAATAACACTTTACTTACTGTTCCGTAACACGTAGCACGTTAGATAATAATTACAGAATCGCTGTTTTGGCGGGTTAAAATTTTCGAAACACGAGTAAAATGAAGGATTACACCCTAGCGGAGGACAATGTATGGGGTAGTACCGTATTTTTGCTAACATATGGATTGTAAGAATACGTGGATTGCTCTTAATTTTCTAAGTGTCTAAGGGATAAGGCATCTTATTTACTGGATCAGACCGTTTTTCATCAAATAAGGTTGTTACCCGTGAAAATTGAAGGGCAAACGCTCATAAATTTACAGTTTTTTCTGAGAGTGTACGCATTTCATGGATACACACCTCGAATAACTTTCATTTGAACACCCCTCATATATTTTTATTATAACTTTTTTAAATCTCGTATTCTTTATTATGTAATTAGAATGACTGTCTACGTATTAATTGTTTTTAGCAATTCAAATGCTTTTTTGTTGTTTAATATGTTTTTATAATACAGTTTAATTACATAGATACAATTTAAACTATGAACTTTTGCATATTTACAATTTATTAAAAATAAAGTCTAAATAAATAATTAATTAATTAATTAAACAAAAGAATAAGCAGTTAGTACTCTTACAAAACACGAAATTTTACTTGATTTAATATTTATTTACTATTATTTGCATAAATAAACTGCTATTTTCCACCGTGAAATAAATTAAAATACGTTACATAAAATTATAGCATGCTGTTTTAATTCTTTGTCAAATTTAATTTTTTCGGTTAGTATTAATAGTATTCCAATCATAATATAACTTCAAAATATTTCGTATTTTAAATAACTAATTTTATTTTTAATTTTGATTTTTATACATCTTGGATTCTTGTGTTTATAATTACAAAAACCGTCCATATACTTAAAAATGAGCCCTAAAAATAAATTGAATTACTAAAAATATTTATTACGTAGGCAGAAATGACAAAACCAAGAATCCCAGATTTAAAAAAAATCATATTGAAAATTTAAAAGAATATTTAAAAAAATCACAAAATATTTAAAATATTGCTACAATAAATAAAAATAAAAATAATATATAATAGATTTATATCACGTACTTTAATTTATTACTCTGATAAAAATAGTAGATTATTCATTTAAATAACTGTAAATAATTTTAAATAGCAGCAAAAATTTCTGGTCTATAGAAATATAAATTGTCTACTTTTTTTAAAACTTTCCATTAAATATTTAAACATGCATAATTTCATAGTTAAAACTATTAATATGATACAAAACATAATTTAATTTATATCTTTCATAAATTTCAACTATTATACATATTTTGTCAACTGTAGTTCAAAGGTAATTGATAATTCAAAAATGAGTATAGCTGAGGATTCAAAGCCAAACAGAAAAATCTTGAATCCAGAGATCTACCGCCTAGACTACGAAACCGCTTGCCAAGGAACGACATTTATCCAGTTACAAACTGTGATGTAAACTTTGAGACCTTCTTTCCCCTGGGTATTGCGCTTTATGACTTTCATATATTTTTGTACTAACGATACTCTATCGATACACAAACCTTCCACAATATGTGACACCGACCTCAGGTTGGTTGGTTGATTTATGACGGCCGATCTATTATCTACTCGAGGGATATAAGCCCTAGGGGAGTGTCATCAGTGTGGGTATTTCTAAGGGATCCTAACCCGTATTTACGGCAAGGTTCGAAGAAAAACACGGAAAACTCCAAAAGGTTAGGTTGACGAGCGCGATAGGTGTTTGAACCCAGCATCTCCCGTCTTCCAGCTTTGAGAGCAGAGCCTCGACACCGATCTCAGAACCTCTCCTTGTGAATCAAATCAACAGAATAAATTGCAGGTAATGGGAACTCTAGTAAAACGTTGAATACATGATTGCACTAGATTCATTTTGACACAATTATTAAAATTGGTAAATAAATCATAAAAGTTGTAATTTTTCCAACTGGGTGAAAAAGTCGATGTTGTTTAAAATGCCGCATACATAATCATTAAATTTAAAGATTTCAGGTTTTCTTTATAAATTAATCAATACTATTATTATAAATCCAATTGTCTAGTTTTGTTTTTTATATTTTACGTAATATAAAAAATACAGTAATTTATAGCATGGAATTTTGTATTATTTTAAACAATCAAACAACAGACATTAATGACTGTATTAAATTAAAAAGAAGTATTTTAAATCGACATTATCTTTTTTTATGAAAGAGTATGATACATTCATAGGTGCACTTGTTGTGACGCGAACACTGAAGTTTGTTAAATACACCTTTGTAAGTTACTAAATTATTTGAAAAACCGATATGTTTTGTATGTAATATTCAATTCTAATAAATGCTTGTTTAATTTCTCTTATAAGTTCTTTTTGGCGGATTACTTACATTTTACCGAATACAGGGTGTTTCACTACCAGACCGACAAACTTGCAGGAGGTGAAGGGGGCACAGAGACGACACGGAATCACGTAGTAATGCAGTATCGAAAATGGAGTAGTTGCGACCTATGGTTAAAGAAGCAGAGAAAAAGAACAGAAACAGCAACACATTAATGGAACAAAAAATATTTATTGAAAGTTTGTACTACAGAAGGTGTTCGAAATTACGAACAGAAGTCGTCAGGTAGGTTTGACATCGCCACCGCATGGATTCCCTTACGTTCTGGAAGATTCCTTTCATGTCGCGTATAATCCCGGGAGTTACAGATATTCAAGCGGCCTTCCGTTCAATGCCATCTACCATTAAACTGCAAGCGCCGCTGTAAAGGCTGCCTGATGACTTCTGGTTGTAATATCGAACACCTTCTCTAATACAACTTTTCAATAAAATGTTTTCTGGCCCATTAATGTGTTGCTGTTTCTGTTCTTTTGCTCTGTTTCTTTGAACCATAGCTCTCAACTACGGCATTTTCGATCCTGCATTGCTATGTGATTCCGAGTCGTCTGTGCGCCCCCTACACCTCCTGAAAGTTTGTCTGTCTGGTAGTGAAACACCCTGTATACATAAACGAATACAAGAAACGAACATAATGATAAAGAAAACTCTTTTCGCACAGCTTCTTTCTATTTTTCTTAAATTTACAAGAATTATTAAATGATTGAAGATGTCATGTTTATATTTTGATTTACTATTTCCGTATGCTTACGCTCGTAATTTTTAATGAATGCTTGCTTGTATAGTTTGAGAAAAATTTCTTTTAAATGTCAGTGATTTAGTCTTTATTTTGCTGAAAATTATGATAATTTAACATGGTTCGAATATATGTTATTACACGTGTTTGCATTTCACGTTGTGACAATACTCATAACTCATATCCGGAAATGTTGTGATTATATGCTAAAGCTACATCTCATTAGCTCGACGTGTTAAGATTAAACTGGAGAAGTATATATTCATATCATATGTTCAGTTAGCTCGTGGAAGTATAGTTTCTAAATATAGTTTTCAACTAGTTTACGTAATCAGAAATAACACATATTATGAACTTAGAGGCAATCAGTGTAAGGATACCGAGTATGTATTATTGTTCTTCAAATTAAAATAATAAATAATACTTTTTTTTCAAACGAATTAGCACCGTTACGTGCAATCGTCATCGAATTATTTTTTTATTTCCTTATCGTTGGATTGAGTTTAAAAATTCCTTTATTAAAATGTAGTTATATTAAAAAAAGATTTTGCAAAAGAAAGCAAATGCAAAAGATTTACGAGTCATTAAATTAAAATTTTCTTTTTTGGCTTTAAAATATCACTATAAATATTGTCATATACAACGATTTTCTGTACCACATATTTCTGTAGATAATTACTATGATATTTGTTTTCGTTGAATAAATAAATCTATTAAATACTTTTGTAGCGTGTATGGAGAAGCGAGTTTCAAAATTCTAATAAGTTTAATTCTCTTTATTCGCTAATAAAAATTTATTAATTTTCTAGAACATTTAAACAAATGGATTTGGATTTTTCCGTTTTACTAGTGGATAATTATATATGTATATAAGTAAATTTATCCTCAAAGTAAAATATTTCGGTGCTATGCGATGCTGATAACACGGCATTAACAAGAGCAATTAATGTGCTGTAGTTTTGTAAAGCGAATTGTTTTAGAATCATTTTTTGCAAACTACCATAAGCCGCAATTTTTGGCTAGGGCTGCTGATTTTCCAAAATACATAACAGAGAGTACCGTTTTCATTCGTCTACACATTTAGCTTGTTACAACAAAATTAAAACTCCTGGGTAATGCAGTGAATTGAAGAATTGTAATTTAATGTTTATTTTACTAATGGCACTTCTAAAACATATTATAAAATCTCGGCTCTTTCATTCGTCACTAATGAACCTTATATAAACCAAAATTATTTTATATATATTTTTTAATTTGTTCATTCTAAATAAAAATATTTTTTCTTTACAAGGAAATAAAATGTAAAATGTAGCTTTCATATATATGTATTAATAATTGAAGCTTATTTTTATATTAATACTCTAGTTTAATGAAGAATTATGTTACACGAAATAATAGTATCCAGTCTTGAATTGCGTTATGAAGCTAATTGGTTACGTTTCATAATTTAATTAGGTTATCATTTACATTTATCTAACAACATAGTTTTTTAATACAATTTTATAATAAGACTTAATATTAATTTGAGACTTATAACCACAGAATGGAAAATAAATTTTTAACATACACTTTTAGAAAAAAAATATTATATTAATATAAATATATTTAATATAACTCAAACAAATATATTCGAAAATATATGTTTGATTAAACATCATAATGATAAAAATGATTGTTTTTTTTCTAAACTGCAATGTACAAATTACATATTATCGGAAAAAACATTTCAGTTTTTAAAGCAAAATAGGCCTACATTTATGGGCCTCAGTTCACTTTAATATATCCATAGACATTAGAGAAAATAAAGTTTATAAAATATTCACTTTATAGAATATGATTTACACTTTCAAAAACTTCAATGGCAGGGACATTGTTTTAGAAAATTTTAATCTCGTAAAAGTGTTCTACGAAAGAAAAAATAGTTTAAGCTACACAAAACAGGTCATCCGTAAATTAAAAGTAAGTATAAATCGTATTTTAAACAGTTGTTTTAAGATTATAATTTAGTTGAAAACTCACTGTATAATTATTCATGCAATTAACGAAAACGTTCGTCCTGTAACTATAAAATTTTCATTTCATTTTAGTATTTACTGTTTAAACGTTAGAGTTTTTACATTCATTGATTGATTTAATTTAATATTTGGACATCTACCATTTTTACTTTCTTCTATCTTTACAAGAAGAAAGTATTGGATTCATGAAAAATTTCGACTTCCGGTTTTCGACGGATTTATGCGTTTTAGAAGTTTCTGAACACGATTTGACTGTTTTTGGAAAATGCGTGTCTGTGAGTCTGTGAGTCTGTCTGTCTGGCTGTCTGTCTGTATGTATGTATGTGACACAAATTTTGCGAGCGCTCTATCTCAAGAACTAATGCTCAGAATTTAATAAAACTTTAGATTCAGTTAGTCCTGCGATATAAAGTGGTGCTTATTACTTTTTGGTAAAAATCGCGCGGCAGGTGGCGCTGCTATGCAGTATTTTTCTCGAAATTCCGCAATAGCTCTATCTCAAGAAATAATGCTCGGAATTTAATAAAACTTTATATTGAGTTAGTCTCTGATATAAATGGGTGCTGATTCATTTTTTGTAAAAATCGCCCAGCAGGTGGCGCTGCTAAGCAGCATTTTTCGCGATTTCCACAATAGCTCTATATCAAGAACTAATGCTTGAAATTTAATAAAACTTTATATTCAGTTAGTCTCTGATATAAATTGGAGCTGATTAGTTTTTGGTAAAATTCGCCCAGCAGGTGCCGCTGCTATGCAGCATTTTGCAGGTTTTACACGATTTTAGCGATAGTCATACCTCAAGAAATATTGCACGGAATTTAATAAAACTTGAGTTGCAGTTAGACCTTGATATAAATTGGTGCTGATTCTTTTTAGTGTATGCGAAACCTATGTGAGATAGAAGAAAGTTTTGGGATTGACACATCTGACTACTTTAAATTGGAGTATATCGTATGTGAAATACTGTAATGCTTTTAATTTGCATAAAATCTCAAAAACTCTGCGAGTCATCTCCATCCAGTTGGTGCCAGATGAGTATGAGCGATTTTTTAAAATTGAATTTGTTAAATTTGTAGCTAGAACAAAAACAACAAGCATGAATACAACAGAAATAATAAAAATAATAGTTTACAGATGAACATGAAACATTTCAGACTATGTAATGGAAATTGCAGAATTTGTAAACTGAAATCTGTGGATAAGTGCACATATCCCTGAAGAATACATTTTGCAAATCTTGAATATTTTTTGATTGGAAATCTTCTGAGGCGTTTTTAAAAATTCATATGAATTCTTCATCCCTTTGCATTTGAGATTTTTAATCATATACGTTTAAAATTTAAAAAATATTAAAAATGCTACTGTTGATTAGGCTACTATTAATTGCGGCGTTGAGAACCAGAGTGAAACAACCTCACCAGCTATTATTTCGAGAGTAATGCTTTCCAAGTTTGGACAAATTTTTGCCAAACTTTTTGAGGATAATTCAGCCAGTGCCAGGGGAAAATAAACTTCTTCAAAAAGTATATGGTGATTAAGATGGCAAGCCAGAGTAGACCAAACCGCTTTATGCATTCTTCCACTGTCAACGTGATATGCAAATTAAGTTGGACCAAGCTGTTAAACTGACTCTTTCACTTTAATAATTTCGAAATTAATAAAATTATTTATACAACCAATGTATAGCACACAGTGCTTTGACACTTCAAACTCAAAAATGTATGATTCTAAAGATAGGCTATTTTGGCTCTCAACGCTTCAATTGTGAACATCATCTTGATCGGCTAATTTTTCTAGAAAGGGCAATTTAATTTTATTTTCATTGTAAGCATTACTCTTCAGGTAGATGCACTACATCCTTATTAATAAAAAACATATTTATAAATCATACTAATATTACACTTTTCCTTAAATACTTATTCGCTTAAATAATAGCACTGTTTTAAAGGATTTAAAAAGAAAATTGGATTTCTAAAGTGATTATTTGTAAATTAAGAATTACTTACACATGATCAAATGAGAAATTCAAAGTTTATATATTACTTATGACTTATACTTTCTCTATTTTAATTCTGCTAGTTACTATTACGAATTTATTTAGGCTCGTAAAAAAACCCTTGATTTTTTTATTTTGCAAAGTCACTTTCAATAGCTTTAATTGATTGGAGTTATTTTTTTCAAAGAGATTTTTTTTTACTTTACGTTTCAGATAAAATAAGATTAACTGTGCAGTTGATTATGTAAATATTTCAAATTTTCGTATCAGATGACATTATGATTTTGCATATATTATATTCTTATACAGGAAAATGTGGGGCAAGTGAATTTTTAGGGTAAGTGGGATAATCCGTCTGTAAAATCCTTGAACGTTTTGTACAGATATACCATCTAAGCAGCAAGTTAATAAAAAGCTGCCCTTTGAAATGCATGTGATTAGGTTTGCTTGTATATTCTACATGCCTCAAAGGAAGATTAAAATTTAAAATATTTATTTCACCGGGTATACAGGGTTTGGTGTTCTTACGTTATCTACAAACATCTAAGTACCAGTGATAGTTTCTCTGATTTTTCATGAAAAGTGGTTACTATGGACCTTCTTCATATTTTTTAGAGTCTATTTTACATTTTCATTGTAATTAAAAAAATATCTGGATGTACTTATGCCCCATAAAAATGTTTTGTGCTTGCATTGTGTAGTCAATCGGACAAGCATGTGCAAATTTGTCTGTTTTACCCCATGTTTCTAGAACTGATAATTGCGCAAAGTCTGCAGTTTCCCCAATCTAAACATTTCGAAGAAAGAGCATTTTTAAAAACAATCAGCTACATAAAAAATTATGACTCCAAATTCATCATACCCCTTTTAACAACGGTTAGTTAAATAGGTTCTGAGGTTAGTTAAATAACAAACAAAAACCTCGTAGACTAAAAGTTGGACTCCACACTTCAGTTCGTCACCAATTCACTGCACACTAGTGCAATTAATTTTTTATTCCTTAAATTCAACTGAGTATAACTTTGTTCGCAATACAGTGATAATAAAATATAACATATGATTCATATACGAAATTTAATAAGAAATCAAAGGTGATATTTGTATTTTTCAAAAATTTCATTTTGTTAATGAAAAATACAAAATTATGAAAGTATGTTCTAAACAAACGACGACATTTGAAAATTTGGCCTGTGCGAATTGAAACAATGTGGAGTTTATAGGTTAAAATAAAATTTTACAAATATGACAGCAGCACTTTTCAAAGATATAGGTCCACTTTCAATTTGCTCAGAGATTCATAAAGGAGCTTTTACTCTTTGAACAGATATGTAATTCCGAAAATGTTCTTTGATCAGGGAAGTCTAAAACGTTGCTATGCTAAACAATATCTTTTGATCATCAAACAACCAGCAATACATCCTATCATGGCGTGCCCACTGATCAAGCGTTTCCAAAGTTTTCACAAGTGAATTCAGAGATGCCGGCAATGCCTATTACTCAACCAGAGACAACAAGCTCAAGAGAGGAAAACAAGTGTTAATTGTTTAAAACAAATTCGGAGGGTTGCTTTTGGAAACAGTTCTAACATATCAAATGGCAGTAAAAAGAAAGAAAGTAAAGTATACCCAAGGATAATAAATGATATCTTCAGATGAAACATATCAACAACCTCTGCTTGATCTTTAAAAGGCCAATGTTCCAAATTTGAAACATAATGAAAATTAATTTAAAGTTAAATTTAACAGTCGTTTTCAGCTACAACGAAAAGATGGCTTTATCTATTGAAATAGAAACCATATTTTTTCACAAATATTTTTGTCACACCATATTTTTGTCATTTTTCACAGAAAATGTTTTCAGCTAAATTTATAAATTTTCAACTTACACTGTAAAAAAAATTGCAGTAAAATTACAGGCAGAGGCCGGCAGCAGAGATTCCAGTCATACCCTGTAAAAAAAAAAATCCATCCCCATCATTTTGTGCAGCCCGTTATTTTACGGGGCAAAGTAATATAGCATTATAATGCACAGGATATAATGCACTTTAAAACACAATAACACTTTGCTTACTTTTCCATAGCACGTTAGATAATCATCACAGAATCGCTGTTTTTGCGGGTTAAAATTTTCGAAGCACGAGTAAAATGAAGGGTTACATCCTAGCAGAGGACAATGTAATGGGTCGTACCGTATTTTTGCTAACATATGGGCTAGAACTGTAATAATATGTGGATTGCTCTTAATTTTCTAACTACCTAAGGGATAAGGCCGCTTATTTAGTGGATCAGACCGTTTTTCATCAAATAAGGCTGTTGCCCGGGAAAATTGAAGGGCAAACGCTCATAAATTTACAGTTTTTTCTGAGAGTGTAATTGGTTAAAATATTTTAATTATTCTCACTACTTTCCTTTTTATCGAATCTAAGCACAACTATAATCCAGTTTTGAATCCAATATAAATAGAATACTCAGAAGTAGACAATTGTCCCAATTGGGAACACCACAAAAAATCCATGAAATTTGTTTCCGATTTTAAATGACTAATGTCTTTAAAATAAGGCATTAGAAGGTAATTAATGCATAATAGGAATTAAAATACCTGGATCACAATTCGCCATGTAACAGGTTGAAATTAATGTAAAAGAAGAAAAACAAATAAAGAAGAAAGGAAAATCATGCATCATATATAGGTTGTGAAACACATTCCAACACTAACAGAATATTATTAAGAAATTCCATTTTTTCATACAGTGATATCATTCATAGTCAAAATAATAACAAAATCCACTTTATCGTCTCTTTAAATAAAGATAAATATTGCGGACTTCTTAATCTATAGAAAACATGTTGTGGTGCACATCAGTGATCTTTTTTAATACCATGATGTTCATCATTATAATGCATAGGAAACGATTTTTTTCCCCTGAGCTCACAATGTGATGGAATTCTTTTGCGCGTCCTTGTAAACGAAATATACATGCTACCTTTTCTATACTGCTTAAAAAGCATGTTTTTGCCCAACAATTTCATTATTTTTGAAGTATTGTTACGGCTATTTTATTGCCCATTTCTAGTTTGTGAACAGTTTCATATTTTTTACTGTCTTGGCTTGTAATTGAACTATATACACTGGTTTCCAAAAATTAAGGAAAAATCACAAAAATAGTTATAACTCATTCAAAAAGAAAGCAATTCGTATGAAATTTTAATATACTGTTAAGTAAAAGATGCTGAATAAAAATACCAAATTCAAATTAGTGGCGCTGCAATCGCATTGCATCATCTGTGAGGAACATGAAAATGCACGTTATAGAGTAAGGCTGCAGTTGTCACTGTAATAGTGATATTATAAATCTGGGATGGCCAATTCATTACAATTACCTCGAGGCATCAATTGACCGCAGAACTGAGATTTTGAGCTATTGGGAGATAGGAGGCAGAACAAAGTCAGACAGAGGTGGCTAGATGGCTAAATGGAGTCTTTCTGGGGTTGATAGGCTTTGGAAACAATTTCAAACCACTGGTTCGGGCTCAAGAAGGTTCAGCCAAGGATGTCCAAGGGTTGCGAAAAGCACCGATGACCGATATTTGCTGTTGTGTGAACGATGGAATAGAATCGCAACCCCATCTCATCTTAGATCATCCCTTGCTACAGCCACTGGAAGATTGTTGTCAATGTCTACTGTGCGTAGAAGGCTTTACAAAGGGGGACTTTTCGCGAGGTGACCAGCAATTTGTGTGCCGGTCACTTCACGTCACCGGAGGGAACGTTTGATGTGGGCAGGTCAACATGTCCACTGGACGGCTGATCAATGGAAGCGTGTTCTCTTTCCGGATGAGTTTCGGTTTAGCCTCCAAAGCGATAGTAGGTGTTGTTTGATTTGGAAAGAACAGGGAACACGTTGTTATCCATCAAACATTCGTGAAAGAGATTCATATGGAGGAGGCAATGTCTGCGTTTGAGGTGGTATCTCTTTGGGTGGACGCGCAGACCTCCATGTCTTTCCACGTGGAACCGTGAATGCTTACATCTATAGAGACGACATCCTTGATGCTTATGTGCGCCCTTATGCTGGTGCAATAGGTAATGATTTCCTTTTACAGGACGACAACACTAGACAGCCCAGGGCTCGTATCGTGGAAGATTATCTTCAGTACCAGAATATTCAGCGCATGGAATGGCCAGGCCAGTTCGATCACCAGACTTGAATCCCATCGAACATGTTTGGGGTGCTTTAGGAAGACGTGTTGTTGCTCTCAATCCCCCTTCTTAGACCCTTGCCACGCTTACAACTGCTTTGCTAGAGAAATGGCTCACACTTTCCAGCGACCTCATCAAAAGCATAATGGACAATATGACACATCGCTGTATGTGCAATATTACTACTAGAGGTGATAATACGTCATATTAAAGGTACTTTTCCTATACCAAATTGATTTTGCTAATTTTATAATTATGCTACTTTTTTAAACACCATAATTGTCTGTTAATTTCTTTTCATGTTACTTTACACCTTGTTATGCGTTGTATATTGTGGCATATTGTGAGTTTCATTAAAATCTACATGCAATATTTTGAGTTATCGCTATTTTTGTGATTTTTCCTTAATTTTTGGAAACCAGTGTTCAAAATCAACACTGATTTATAACGTAATCAAATTCTATATTCAATAATTAAAAAACTGGAAATGTCAATTTTTAATGCAAAAATGGACTATTTTAACGTACTAAGGTACATTAATTGGAATTCTATCAAATTCCTCACGAATAAAGGTTATAAAAAAGGGTAAAAATGGTAAAAATATTAAAGGTTTCTCGAAAATCTGATGAAATTTTATGTAAAATATTTATGTAAATAAATAAACGTAAAAATAGTCATAAATATTAATTAACGTTTTATAGAATAAAATATTAATCATCAAAGCTGTTTCATATAGCTTTTACATCCAACATATTTAATTACATTGTATTCCAGAATAATTAAAGCAAGATAATTTTGTAAATTAGTTTGCTTTAATGAGTTTAATTAGTAAAATTTAAATAATTAGAAATTAAGTCTCTTAGAAGCATAAATTAATTTTCCTTTGTAAATACTGGTACACATTGTATACATTAGTTTTTCCTTCTGCATCAAGAATATATATATAGAGAGAGAACCTGTTTATTTTAGCTATTAACTTTCTTCAAGTTTCTGCCTTTTAATAATTTGACAAACTATGTATTTAAAACAACAGTTTCATTTTATTCCAAATTGATAATTTATATGTTTATAAAAATAAAAACGCAAAACATGTGGATACAAATACCTGCAACGTAATGCTGAGAATTTATTTGGCATACAGAAATGTTTGCAATAACTAATCATATGTATATGTTCCGGTAACATCAAAACACAAATATATTAAACAAACAACATATATACAGGGTGCAAAGTGTTATCTATCGCCGACCTTTAATTTCTCAACCGTTGGTTGTAGACATATAGTTCCAGTTACAAAAACGTTTAAAATGAGGTATATATTCATGTTGTAGCGTTAATTAAAGTAAAAAATTAATTTTATAAAAATTACAAAATCTAACTTTATACGGTCCTCGGTCCCTATAGTTATATTTAGTAAATGTTTGCACCTATCGTAACAAATACAACAGAAAAGTTTGACTTCTGTACGACAAAAATTGACACAGTTATTAAATTTCAAAGTTTGAGATTTTTTCACATGATTTTGTCTTTTATTCAGGGATCAGTTAAAAAATGAATTAGAGTAATTCGAGATCGAAATTAGGGTGCAATGTCCATTTTACGGCAAAACTACCTTTAGCCGGTATCGCTAAATCTTTGTATCGCCAAAGAGGGTTTCATCTAAAAATTTGAGCTGATTTTGAGGGGTCGTATACAAAGCGAAGTATGAAATATTGAAATTAAACAGAAAAATAAATAACAATTTATTATCATATTATAAAACGGTCTACTATAAAAATGAATACATCAAATACCGAATCTACTAGTGATACTGCTCAAAGTGTTCTCCATTGGTGGCATTGCACAAATGACTGCGTGACTGTACTGAGTCCTGGACACTTTGGAGCTTAGCAGGCGTAACTGTGCGAAAAGCAAGGATGATGCACTGCTTCAGATCCACCAGACAAGTAGGCTCAGTCACATACACCTGTGCCTTTATGTATCCCCAGAGGTTGAAGTCCATGGGAGTCAAGTCCGGTGAACGCGGTGTCCATTCTACCGGACCAACATATCCAATGATCTGTTGACCGAATACGTTGACCAGATACGCACGGACGTTTGATGATTTATGCGGAGGGGACCCATCATGTTGAAACCACACCCGACATGCATTTCGGAGAAGCAGCTGTTCATACCAGTCATGTACCGTGTTTTGTAGTAGGTGCAGGTAAAGTTCACCCGTTAGGGTTCCATCGTAGAGGATGGGTCCAACAATCTGTGTTCCCCATATACCGCACCACACGTTCGTTGACCAGCGTACCTGGTGTCGTACTGTGCGGGCGATGTGAGACTTTACCAGAGACCAGTAATACACATTCTGCACGTTCACAATGCCACTCCGTGTAAACGGTACCTCATCTGTCCACAGAATGTCACAAATGAACGATGGATTTTTCTCTATAGTATTAACATGAAATTACAGTAATCAAACCGTCTATCGTGGTCACCCAACATCAATGCTTGCACCAGTGTTGGATGTTATGGATGCGCACCATGTTCATGTAATAATTGCCAGACACACTGGCGCGTGTAATAACATACCTCGCTTATTTCCGCCGTGCTCATTTGTGGATTTAAAAGGGCGAATGCCAGCACTTCCTACGGTGGCACTCGAACTTCACACCTTGCGCGTCTACTTGTTCTGGGTCGTGGTGCAACAGAGCCGGTCTCTCTAGGACGGTGCAATGCACCAGTTATTGTTTCATGCGTTGGATGTCGATCTCTAGGAAAACGCTCTGAATAAACCCTCTCAGCCGCATTGGCATTTCTTTGACGTTCACCATAAATAAGTATCATTTAGGTATATTGCGTGTACGTATAGCCTGCAATCACAATCTCTGCTCTGACTAGCATGTCCAGTGCTAGTGGCTCGTGATTTATACCGAACTTGATTTTCCTGCTCGTTATATTTCGGTTGGTCGTTTGCATTCCGCTGTTTTAGTGTTTTTAAATAGTTTTTAGTGAGTATATTTTATTTTACTGATGTCGATTCTATTGATCATTTTTGAAAACCGCGCCTAGCTCTCTGGGACGATTCTACAATCGAAAGGGGTGTTACGCTGATATGAGTATTTTCTGAAATTCTATTTTGGGTTTTTTTGTAGGCGGTCACTAAGGTCGGCACTCAGCCAAACGCAGCTAAACAAACTCGACTCAACCTTATTTTCATAAAACTAAAATAGGCTGGACACATTCGCAAAAGAGCAGGAGGTTTTATTTTCCCATAACAAACAATACCTACTTTCAGTGCTGAATTCAGACACTTTTCTCGGACGGGGGGACATTATAGAGTTCCGAGGAGAAATTGCACTTTTTGACCATTGAAAACACAAAATCTCACATTTTCCGGGAAGGACATTTCATTGCTCCGGGGGAAAGGGGGAAATTTCTCTCCCGGGCTACCCCCTGAATTCAACACTGCCTAATTTGACTTTTGAATGTTGTTTGACCCCGAATAGTTAACTTACATTTTTAGATGAAATAAACCTCTTTGGTGATACCCGGTTTTAGCGATACCGGTTAAAGTTGGTTTCGCCTGCAATGCTCCAACGTGTCCAGGACTCAGAACTGTAACGCATTCAGTTGTTCATTGCCACCAATGGAGAACATTTTGAGCAGTATCTCTAGTATATTCCGGTATTTGATGTATTCATCTTTTATAGTAGACCGTTTTCTAATATGATAAAAAATTGTCATTTATTTTTCTGTTTAATTTCAATATTTCATTCTTTGATTTGTATACGATCCTCAATGTCAGCTCAAATTTTTAGATAAAACCCTCTTTGGCGATACACAGATTTAGCGATACCGACTGAAGATAGTTTTGCCGTAAAAAGGACATTGCACCCTGATTTCGATCTCGAATTACTCTAATTCACTTTTTAACTGATCCCTGAATGAAAGACAAAATCATTTGAAAAAATCTCAAACTTTGAAATTTAATAACTATGTCAATTTTTGTCGTACAGAAGTCAAACTTTTTGTGTTGTATTTGTTACGATATGTGCAAACGTTTACTAAATATAACTATAGAAACCGGGGGACTGTATAAAAAGTTAGATTTCTTAATTTTTTTAAATTTTTTTTTACTTTAATTAACGCCACAACATGAATATTTACCTCATTTTAAACGCTTTTTTAATTGGAACTATATGTCTACAACCAACGATTGAGAAATTAAAGGTCGGCGATAGATAACATTTTGCACTCTGTATAAATATATATGTATTTATTTCAACATACAACTTTGTATTAAGTAACATAACAGTGCAATTTTCCTTTGTCGATTTCTTTATGTGAAAGTTTATTATGTAAAAAATTTCCAAAGTCAAACAATTGGAATTTTCATAAATAAACGCAGAGACGGATGTTTTTGTCTTGCAGAATGTGATTCTCTTTTCTCTTGTTAAATTATACGCCAAAAATATTTGAATAAGTATTTATACATGACAAAATTTATACAATGAAAATAAAAAAAACTCTCTCAAGGCTCTTGTAACACAATTTTAGGTTGGTACTATGACTCTTGGACAAGACAGCAACAGCAGCAAAATCAGAAAAAAAATCATAAAACTAAAGTAATGATGACTTCAAGTAGTATTTATTAAGCCATTTGTATTTATAAAATTCTTAAAGAACTTCTAATTAAACTGTCGCCACGCGTGCATCGGGCAGCGTAATGGAGATTATTTATCTTTACATACAAAACTAAGATGCATCCCAAGGATTACAAATACTTTCACAACATAATTTTTAAATGCTGAATGTTTTCATACTCGCACGCATTATTTCGTAAGCAGATGTATTAGTATTTCAAAATGATGTATTTGGAAATTTTATTAATTTTCAGGACTCACCGCAAAGCAGAATACATATTTTAATATACGCATTAAATATTGTTTTTGCTTTTCTCGAAAAGAAGACACATTAAATTTCTGTTAATGAAACACATTTTTTTTAATCTCAAGAATATTCACGTTTCACTTTATTTTACCCAATAAAAGATTAATAAAAATTCCACATACTCAAATATATTACCTTTAAATATAAATGCGTTATTAAAAGTTATTTAGTGCTACACAGAGAACTGTTATTGAACGTCTATTTAAAAGAGTATTGGTGCGCAGGTTTATCGGCAGTAAATCTGTATTGGGTTTTTTGAATGCATAAAACTGGTCTGATCTTAAATTACAACTTTGAGAATTATTACCAATGTATTTAATAATAAAATTATGTAAAACGAAATTCCACAATTCGAAACTTTCACGAAATTTGATTTTATGAAAGCTTTTGATAGTCTTTACTTTGAAAGCATTCCATGAATAATCATGACATGAATAGGGAAATAAATTTTAGCTTACACATTCTCAATTAGATGAAATTCGGAATTCCGTAATTTTCTATTTGAAATATCTCTGTCTAATTCAATATACAAGACACTACTGAAAATGTTTATATTTTGATGCTTTAGTTACTTTTTCAAGCTATTTTAGATGTTGGAAAGAGGTGATATTTTATAATGTAATTAATATAAGTGAAAACGTAAATTGATACATACATTTTAGAGCAATAATAATGAGAAAAATAACAATATGCTGTGGCTGAATTAGTAGCTGATGAATTAGCAATATTTACGGTTTGGAGACTAGTATTTGTCTGCCCTATGTACATAAAAATTATTTTGAACCGGGGATTATATTCGTTTTTAATTAGTGAATAAATCTGTGAGTATCACATTAGTGAATAATATACTTTTAACTCGTGATCCTGTTATTACAAAGGTGGTACCCAAACCTGGTATTTAAAATGTTATTAATTCTTGAGGATGTACTAAGCTCATCCAAAAAGTAATTACCGTTTGGGTATTAAAAAAGACTAGCAATTTGTTTCTATTTGTATTTTATTACAGAAAAATCTACACACCTTACACTACTTTCGACATATTCACCATGCGAATTAAGGCATGTGTTATATAGTGTCACTAATCGTAACATATCACTTCGTAGAATTCGGCCGCCCGAGACCTGAACCAGTTATGGACATTTAACTTGATCTAATCATCACTTGCTAAGTGCTGGCCTGCAATAAATTTCTTGAGATGAGAAAACAAATTGAAGTTGGATGGTTGTTTGGTCGATGCAGCGCACCAGTTCCTTGGTGATCAACGACGGACATCCACTGCGCTCCTCGTCATGGAAATTTTCCCTTCCATCGTTAAACATCCTAACGCACTTTCGCAACACATCATAACACATCGCGTTCTTTCCGTAAGTTTCACTTACACATTTATCGTATTCAAAAACTTGATAAAAGCTCTTCTTTCACAGCTGGCGGATTGATCGATTGTTTCAAACATGATTACCGACAGACAATGACTTCAAACATTCACATAATCAAACAAAATGACAAGGCTAATTCGTTATCGAGCTTAAGGATGTAGCTACGCATGCGAGAACTTAGTGCTGTGAGATGCGTGGGAGATATGTGCAAACGGTACTTACTTTCTGGATGAGCTTTGTAGAAATGAAGATATAAATTACTTATTTTATCTCCGTAACGTTATTCGTAGTATTATTCGCAACGTTATTCGTAACGTTATTCCGTAACGTTATTTTATAACTCGTGCTCATATTCATAATTTAGAATTAATGCTGCTGATCGCGTTAGCGCTTTCAAATCTTCTCTTGCGTGAAAAAAAGACGATTTTATAAAACATCAAATCTGTACGTAGGACAAATCGGACAGTACAGTTAAAATTAGCCGTTTTGTAATAAAGTTACAGATTCAAGAACACCGGTTTTTATTATTGGTTAGACAATATTACGTTTCGTCTCATTTTTCAACTTTATATATATTGAGTAAATTCAAGATAACTCCATCCACTTGATAATATAGAATTTTGTGCTAGTCGTATTCTTTAAAAAAAAGAAAAAGAAAAAGAAAAGAAGGAAATAATCCATCCTCATAAATGTATCTTATCATTGAATAACTCACGTTTTGACAGTTTGATATATAAGACCATTCGGATTTTACAATATTTGTGAAGTATTTTTAAACCATTTAATAGTAAAAATTCTTAAAGAGGCTAGTAGCTAAAAGAAAGTTTCAAAATTTCATATTGAGGCCCAATATTTCGCCAATACTGCATTAATCAGAAATATTTCCATTAAGATACCATTTTTTATTTAGAATTGGCTTTTAAATTGGCTTTGAATTATGCAGAAAATTATTAAAACTATTTTTGAATGTTTCACTGTTGAAACATTGGTTTTAGATTGCAAACAGCTGCAATGGAATCGTCTTATATTGCTAAAATGCAAACTCATGAATATCTGGACAATATTTTATACCACTATTGCTTATATTGGCCAACATATAGCCATTACAAGCAATAATTTTCCGATATTGTGTAATTAATATAGTAGCAAACTTTTAATTTTATTTGAAATCACAAATCTATTTTTTATGCATTTAACTAAATAATAATAATAATAATAATAATAATAATAATAATAATAATATACTATATCACGACGTTTAGCAATTAACTTTGTATCTCAGAAATGTAAGTGAAACGAAATTGGATAAAATTTTCAAATCTGGTTCAAAGAACTGAAACATTTCATTATAAAAAACATATTCTTATAAAATTGGATTTTTTTGTGATATTTTAAATTGTCTGAATTTTATAAAAGCAAGAGAGTCACCAGAAAATATTAGAAGATTGCAATTTGATTTACTTAGTAAGAAAAAAATGAAAAAGAAATATCTTATTGAAAATTTTATCATAAATTTTAATTTTTAAATTTATTTACAAATCTAAATCGAAACAATCTGAACGCTGATGTTAAATTAAAATGTGATTTTACTCTGCTAAGATAAAAAGGTACTTTTTTTCCAGCCGGGCGCAAATCTCCCCAATAGCATGTTTTATATTTCTCGTTTACAAATTAGGGACAATTCTTTGACGCTGAAATAAAATATTTTGATGTATGGTATTTTTTATTCCATTTTTAGTATTTTAAATGAAATTAGTCAAAGGCATGCATTTTAAATGAACTTATTGAGAGACATGTATTTTAAATGCAATGAGTGAAAGGTTTATATTTCTAATGAAATGAATTCACTATGAATATGGAATGGAAATAACATTTGGTGATGTAGCACTTGCGTCCTGTTATCATACAAATATCCCCCCCCCCAAAAAAAAAAAGAAGAAGCAAAATGGCAAAATGATAATATGGATTTTTTAAATGAACTTCAATGTTCTTCAATATAGCATTATTTTATTATATGATTTCTATAAAAAATTTAGGGTTTTAATTTGAAACATAGCACATTTGAAAAATGGTAATACATAGGCATGCGGATAGCACAATCTTCTACCTAACTGAAACTAAGCTAAGAAGCCGGGATTTCTAGTTTGCTTTTTTCATATCTATTTCTGTATCACAATACACTAATTTTGTTTTCTGATATCTAATCTTTAATAATATTTTATTCTATTTTTCTTTTCTATATTTCTTCTTAACTGCATTATCGGGCATGCCTTTCTCTCGTTTCTTCTCTTAAATATGGAGGATATATCCTGTCCTGCTCGCTATAGCTAATCGTAATGACTAAAACTGACCCCAACTAATTTGGATTGCCAATTTTCGTTAAATTATCACCTCTTCTACACCATCTGTCTACTCATACAGCTACCCATACATTTATACCTAGTGATATCAGACATCCAAATGATAATAACGCAGCTTAGAACATTTTTAATTCTGCAGGTTCCAAGTTATGTGCTTTCTGAAAATTTTGATATAGATAACTAGAAAATATGAACATTTTTCCAAAAAAACTGTTAATCTATTAAGGCTTAAATTTTCAGCCTATCTTTAGTTTTTTTTTTATGTTGGTGATACGTAGGTGATGTAAAATGCAAAATAATTTCACAGTAAGGTAAGGATAAATATTATGTTGATACAATAGTCCTGCCATTAATTTTCAAAAGGGCAGATTTTTAAAATTTTACACGGTCCTTGGGTCCTATAAGTTATATTTAGAAAACATTTTCTATGCTCTGACCAGTACAACTGCAATTTCCATTTTTTGCGTCAAAAACGTATGTATTAGAGATAAAAGTTTAATTCTCTTTTTCATGCTGGTTTTTACTTCTCTATACTTACCTTTATAATATAGACAATGTTACTTCCGTCCAGAAAAAAAATCAATATTGATAGATTTATATAAAAAATAGTCAATTTCATGAAAAATCATAACATTTATATTTTAATTAATTTTTCCAAAAATATTAAATCGGAATTGTGATATTTTAAAATTTATGTAATTTCTGAGTTGGTGAGCACTAAAAAATTGATTGTCCGTTGTTAGTGCGAGAAAGGTCCAAAAATTCATAAAATGCAAAGTACTCTGAGAATTTTGTTCGTGGAAGATTGTAATTTGTACTACTGTACTTTTCAGGGCATGGAGAATTTTACTCTAAATATAACTTATAAGAACCATTGACAGCCTAAAAATTTAAAAAGTGTAACTTTTGTAAATTAAGCTGGTTTTTACTTCTCTAAATTTACCTTTATAATGTAGACAATGTTACTTCCGTCGAGGAAAAAAATCAATTTATAGATTTATATAAAAAATACATAATTTCATGAAAAAACATAATATTTATAATAATTAATTAATTAGTTCAAAAATATTATTAAATCTGAATTATGAGTAGGACTAAATCTGTAGGCTATCTGAATTATGCTTGTGTATATAGAAGTAGGAGGAGTTTGTCTGAGTCGGTAGGATCAAAATAAAAGTATTATTGCAATGCATATGTTATATACTATTCGATTCAGAAGGTTGAAATATTTCGTATTTTTTAAAATTAACGTAAATAATTTTATGTTTGATGAAAAGCAAATTATTATACTTTTTTAAGTTGTAAAATATAAAAATTCTTAAATTTGAAAGATCTCTGGTTTTGTTAAGTTGTAACAATTTGTTTGAGATTTGATAAGTGGGCATCCAGCATTGTAGCAATTTAAGAAAGTTTACTATGTATGACATACAAACCGATTTATAATATGTTATGAAAATTGGTTCATAAAACAATAAAGCAATAATGTGAAATAGGATGTTTTGATAAAATTAGATATTTAGGCATGAATACGTTTATGTATGAAAACAGATAGTAAGCTACAAAAGAAATAAACCAAAACACGCTAAATGTTCAGTTACTTTAGTTGCATAAGAAAGAACTTCAAGGTGGTTTTTCTACGTTGAATGTTTCTATAAGCAGATCACAAACAAAAATTTATTGGAAGTAATCTAAGATTGCTTACATCAAATTACGTCTCCTTGCAATATTTTTAATTTCAGAATAATTAATAATATTTTTAGTAAAGGAAAAATTATTTTCAGTAAATCAATTAAATATAAACTGAAAGTCTATATTTCCATTTAATACAGCATATATCAATTCGCATTAAGATTTAACGTATTGGATGTCGTGTTTCAAGAAACATTTTCCTTTAATATATGGTTTCAAAAAGTCCTACACTGTTAAAAATTTGCAGCAAACTGTCCAGTCATTTGACCGTTTTTGTAGAAAACGGTTACATAACCGTTATGAAACACGATTTTGACCGTATTTTTGCTCATTTTATGGTCATAATGTAGTTAAATTACGGTTATGTAACCGTTTTCGACGAAAACGGTCAAATGACTGGACAGTTTGTTGCAAATTTTTAACAGTGTAATGAAAGTAATTTTTAAATTTTATATAAAAATATAGTTGTTTCCTATTGGTTTCACTACTTTTTGAAAAGAAAAATTATTATATTGCGTGATTAAATATTGAAAAATGATGTTCCACTAATTATTGTGGAGTTCAGGTCCGGATTTGGAAAAGGAAGTCATTAAAAATGCTTATCTTTGCATTTAAGTATATTTGTTTGTTTTTTAATTTGCATTAAAATATGATTGTTACAGGAATCGAAAAGATTCGAATACGCTAAACATTTGTCTGTCTGTTTTCTAATTTTATTCATAGATCAAGTATTCTTGATGTATGTACTTTATATTAAACAAAAAAGGGTAAAAAATATTTTATTTATTTCAAAAAATATATAAATCACAGGAGATTAATTTAATATAGTATAAACCTATATGAACTGTCTTAAGGTCCTCTGTTTTTTAATTTAAAACGTAAAAAAAACTTGACAACACTTTTCCATTATGATATGAGCATCTTTCTATTCTGAAACCATCATGGCAAGCATCGTACACTTCAAAACGGTATTCATATATTTTCCATAGAAATTCAATCAGTAGCTTCATGTATTTCCATAATTTTCACATACAACAAGGTGAAAAATGACAGAAATGATATGTGAAAATACTCACCAATCACAAAAATTCGTTTTTGTACAATTACTATGTTCCTATCATTTTGCTTCAGTATAAATTTAACAAAATATGTATTTTAAAAGTGATTTCAATGTATATATAGCATGTTTGTAAGCGATTGTTTTAAAATTAACTACCTATGTATATAAATTTAACAGAGAGATTTTCGCATTTCATAATAACCGCGAATTGATTTCACTTTTTGTGTCACACTTTTTATGTGTTGCTGCTTGGAGCGATACTATAATTATTTTGAAGTATCCTTCGCAACTTCTTATTAAAATGTAAATTACTGAAAGTTTTCAACGATGTCTAGTGGAGGGGACAATGATTCATCGTTATATTATTGTGAAGAAATAATAATTTTTTCTTCGATGATCTTATTTCGTAATTTTACTTCTGAAAAATCGCAATGATTATCGACCAGAACAAATAAATATTGGAATGCGACTGCGTGAACTTCGATCTGATACGGCAATCTGGTGTTTGCAACGTGGTAAATTTCTAAATATGGTAATAGATATTTTAAAAGTTCGAAAGAATTGTTCGTATAGTAACATATATGACAGTTGAGTAAGTCAATTTATTTAATTTGAGAAAAGAAGGGTTTTGTGAAACTTGTCGTATTGCCGTTGCATTAAGTGGTCCAACTTGTTTTGCCCTTTAGCGACTCCCTAAGTGGAATATGTTTTATATGACTGTCGTACTGAACATAAATTAATATACGTTCAGTAAAAATATGGTTAGCTAGATTTTTAAATTTTTCGACTTAAAATATTTTTTGAAAAGTTACTTTAGATATGAAGGAAACTAAAAATTGAATTTGCATATAAAAAAAATACATTTTTGAATGGATAATATATTTAACACATTTACAAAGTAAATGAAGATTTTAACAGAGAAAATAATCTGCATCACGCAACGGGTGTATACTTGTATACCTTCATTCATTAAAAAATAAATAAAAATAAAATTGAAAATCATTACATTTTATCAAATATATGTTTTAGATGTGTTATTAGTATTTAAAATCCCTAAAATATCCCAAAACAATTCTGTCTACCGTTATCTACCATGTACCAAAAAAGCAATATTTTTGGTACAACAGACACACGACATACACACACACATATATATACATATATATATATATATATACATAATCTATACATAATCTTAATACATAATCTATATATATATATATATAATTTAAATTTCTATATTTTGTCTCATTTAATATATTTTCCTTCTTAAAATACATTTTCTTTACTTCCCTATCTGAAAATTCCGCTAATTCTACGTGTGGTATCTTAGCTTTACCATATCAAAATTCATTCCATTTTAGAATATTACTTTTCTGTTATAAGAATCGTTTTATTATTTTTTTTTTACAAGAACGTGTTCTAGGGTACAGCTGTTTTTCCCATACGCGATGACAAATTGCCGCCAAACGCGTTAAATAGTCCCCGCTGACGCATTGCGATATTTCCTTTTTTGTATGATCTTATGCAGCTAACAATAAAAGCGCAAACACGACCTCATATAACTTCTTATTTTGTTGTTTTTCTTCGTCTTGAAGCTTTCTGTGACGTTATCACCAATCTTTGGAACTCTCGAGTCTATTATGGAGATACGTTAAAATGTAGTTTTACGCCCACTTTTAATCTGGTTAATTAATTAATATATTGGAATTACTTATCAACTTTCGATATGCTGATTACAATAGTCTTTTATGTAGAGAGCCTCTTGTGAAGACTGTAAGGTTATGTGGTCACCAAGGTGATATGGTGTTACTACGATATGTTGAATTTAGATTATTAGTTGATTTCGGAACTTTGGGGAAATTCTTTCTGGATAAACATCCTGGCCTACACGACTCGCATCATGACATTTTTTTTATAAACTTGCCTGCCGTTTTTTATATAGAAGATAAATATAACTCAGAATAAATATAAATAAGAAATAATATGTTGACAAAGAAAACCCGAAGGAATTTTATTTTAAAGAAATCTCTATGAGAAAATAAAGAAGAATGTAAAGGTGGATTAACTCCAAGTAATTTTAAAGTTAAACATTATTGTATTAGGACGTTGTAATAGAAACGAAATAGATTTTAAGATAATAAATACATAAATATTTAAATACGTTGCACCTAGTTTATTATAAAAATAAATTCAATATAAATGACAGTAGTCAATGCTTACTTTTAATTTATATTAAAAATTGATTTTGTTTACATAGTGATCAATTTCAAAATTTTACATTTTTCTACAAAGTAAATGGCAAAAGTCACACATTCATTGGATATATATTATTTTGTATAGTCTTTTTCCCTTGTAAATCTCTCCTGTCTAACAAAAATCTTTAAAAATGGTGGCATCTGCATGAATTTAACCATAGAAAATTCCATATAATGTAATATATATTTTCCTTCTACATACACATAATATAAATATTCTTTTGCTGAAAGGATATATATATACCTTAAAAAATACGAAAGCCTCAAGAGACTATATACTGTAAATCCCATTCTAAATGATTTATGTTTCTCCCATAGAGCATTATTTGAAAGGCCAACAAAAGTTTTAGAATGGAGAAAAATCTTCCTTTATAATATACTGTGTTGACTTTTGTGAAATGTACGATTCTGAATAGTTGGAAGTTTGAAAATAGAATAAAAATATCTTTTGCACAGATTTATATCCAGTAAAGCGTAATCGTTGCGCATATTGATATGCTTAATTTTTTTTTACGTCATTTTGATACACACAGGATACACACTTTGACTGTTTGTTCATGTGCTGCAATACGCAGTATGAATAACAGTATAATAATCGAATTATCGAATTGAATGAATCTAATAATGGACAGGAATTGGATCTAAAGAAAACTTTATGACTTCAGACGTATTATCTTCAAAAGTGAAGTTAATGCAATATTACAAGTTCCACTCAATTGTTTTTACATGCAAAAAACAACACCCTAAATCACGTAAAAATATACATAAAAGTATGAAATTGACATTTTAGAGGAAAATAATATTAAGTTCGCATTTTTATAGAGAGATGAAAAACCGCTAAATTCCTAATGTATCAGTTATCTAGATTCACGTAATAATAAAACGTCTTGTGGCATTGTTAATAAACTACTTAGTTTTAGCGTTTTTTAAAAGTGATATGCCTAAAAATAATAAGTGCAAAAATTATTTTATTTGTTTGGCTGTGCTGTCTTAGAGGCAGTTTGTTAAATAAGATGACGTCAACATAAGGAAACCAGCATCGATATTTTTATTTATTCGGGTCATAAAACTTTTAAAACTTTGAAAAATTGGATTTTTTCCAAAAAAATATATATTAAAGGATACTTTTTTCTGAACATTATAAAACATACCGCATTAAAATACTGCTATAATTACTCGAGTTATAGCCTAAACCATTCGAAGTTCCAAATGTAAACAAATTTAAAAGTAAAATTTTGAAGTAGGTTTTTTTAAAAGGAGGTTTATGTGCTTAGTATGCAAGATGCCTCAAAAACGTTTCAGTGCATTTTCATGAAATTTTTAGAAGATATATTTTATGTTAGTCTGCATAAAGGCAACTAAATTTTCATATTTATTGTTCACACAAATATTGTTTTTGGGTGTTCTAATGTTGAAATTTTCAAAATTTTGTGTAATTCAAATACAACTTCGTATTAAAAAGATAGCAATGCTTTAAATACAAAGATATTTAGGTTCAGGATAACTATTACAATTTGAAGTATAAAATTATGCACCAAAAAGTTTGTTCTATATGCAAAATGTATTTTGTAAACCCCCATGTAATTTATCCTACCAATTTTCTGCTCGACAAATGTCTGACTGTTTCAAGCCCCCTATAAATATAAATTCTGAATCTTTTTTATGCATGTAAGTATTTCTGAGTACTTTTTAAATATGTGAAATGAAAGATCATACTTATATCGTTCATCCCTTCAAAAATTATGCATTAAAGAAATTAAGCATTTTTAAGATATTAAATGTTCAAAATGATTTTTTTTCACTTGTTTCCAATTTAAAGTCGTATGACTCCTTAAGTCTTTTTAAAGTGAAAAGTTCAGCTTTATTAAAGTTAAGTCAAAATGTCAACAATTAAGCGGTTTAAAGTGTGTGAGGAATATAATAGCTTTCCATATCACTAGACAGGAAGAATGAGGTGCAATAAATAAAAATATGGTGTTTAACGTTAGTTTTGTAAAAGAAGTTAAGCTACAATATTTTTATTTATATTTATTTATTTATTTATTTTTGCAAAAGTATATAAATAAAAACGAGGGAAAATATCAGAAACTGCAATTATGAAACATATTTTGAACGCTATTTATAAAAATCATTTTAGACTTATCTTCTTTTGGTTTTTATATTCAGAGATATGAATGATTGATAACGCCAAAGGATTGTTTATAGTATTAATGTAAGATAATTATAATTACATTTGGAGATATATATAATTAAAATTTACGATATATATTAATAAAATATTTAATTTCTTAAAACATAATCTAACATACGATTTCGAATATCATATTTAATCATTTGATGCATCTTTCCTGATGAAAAAAAGAATGTATTTTTATTTGTATGTATTCAATGTCAAGTGGTTTTAGGAAAGAAAAAATCTAACAATATTTTGAGTTTAATGAGTCATTACTTATTGTAAAAAATGGGAGTTTGTTTTTGTTTTACTAGTTAGAGAAATGTACTTATTTTTATAAATATAATTTATAGAACCTTATTTTCCTTACTTACTTATTTTCCAGACTTTTACAAAAATAACTATTTTGATTTAAATGGCTTTTAAGATGAAGAAGTCATTTATAACGTATTTATGTTGAAATATCTATCAATAATAAACAAATTGAAAAAAAAAAATGCGGTACATAAATCTTCTTAAGCTGAAAATAAAAATATGTTCATAAACCTGACGTCATTTGCAGTGAAACATTTTGACGATCATTTGAATATTTAAAATGTTTATAAATTTCTAAGTATTAATATATTATTTTAAATTTTGGTTAAACTATGACTCGTAAATGTGATGAAACCCAGTGAATAGAAATGCTATTGTTTTTTTGTGAAATCATGGGCAGGGCATAAAAAAATTGCAAAAAGTGTCGGTATAACACTGTTTGTAGTTAGTACTACCATTCCACTTACAATGGAATAAATTGTCAACAATAAATGTCAGTAGAGGCAAAATCAATCTTGACTAGACAGGGTGTAGCAGACGTATGTACGAATAGCAACCCCTATTCTATTCCAAAATAACCAGTAGCTCAAGTTGCATAATTCTGTGCCTAATAAATCAATTTCAGAAATAACTGTTCGGTGAGAATTGAAAGGGTGATTATTAATTTTCAGCTATGTAACTCGGATATCTCTGATATTAACAGCCATTTCATAGAAAAGGTGGCTAAAAAACCATCGTCTCATAACAAACAATGGAAGGAAATTTTACGTTTTGATGATTTTTTATTTGCATTGCAGAGATAGTCGATTTAGAGTATAAAGAGTGCAAAAAAGGCTTTTTTTCAAATACGAAAGCGTCCAATGAATTGTTCAGAAAAAAAAGTGTTTGGGAAAGAAAGGTTATTTCTAGTACTAGAGATGGACATTTAGTTGAGGCATCCAAGTTGTAGAATGTTTGACATTACTGGCCAAGGAGTCACATTTTCATATTTTGAAGGATCATGGATCCACATTTTCAATATGATAACTGCCCATAGACCTAAAATTGTGCTTATTTCATTTAAGGTCACACAGGATTGTTATTATATATCGCCATATAAATTCAAAATATTTCAATGTAATTGAAAAAAAATGAGACAATTAAACTAAGCTACAAAACAGAAACATGAACACACAACAAAGTTGGTTTCATTGAAAAACCAATTGATCGCAGAGAAGGCTAACTTTGATACTAACGTAATTCTGAATCACCTTCATGGCATGCCAATGAAAATTTAAAATGTCTCTAAAACTTGCTGTGTTACAACTGCGTATTAAACAATAAAGATATCATTCCATACTTTTTGTCTGAAGTAATAATTATATAAATAAAAATTTTAAATTTGTGCGTTTTGCGTTTTATGTGTTTATTTGTAGCGTATTCAAAACTTCTATACGATTTTTCAAAGGTGAGAATGACTTGGCATATCTTAGCGCAAAACTCACTTCCTCATTCATTATATTTAGAGGTATTTTTTTCTAATTTCAGATTTAAATATTGTTTATCACCATTTTAGAAACCATTTAATTTATTGGTCATTTTTCAAAAAGTTACAGATTTTAAATTTTAAACAGTTTGTAGGTCCTCTAAACTCTATTAAGATAAATATTCCAATCACTAATAAGTGAAGTAAAACAAAAATGATAAAAGACAGCATTCTTATGTCACAAAAACTTATCGAGTTGTGATACTTGAATTTAAGAGATTTTAATCTTTAAGAGACATTAAAAATGCCTGTTTCCGTTTTTACTGTCGGAAAATGATACAAAATTTACAGTATCATAACTCTAGTTTTGATGCAAATAAAAAGAACTTTTTTATTTTACTTCTTTAAATATGGCGAATGTTTTTCAAACTTTAACTTATAGGACCTAATGAACATACACAAATTTAAATTTATTATATTTAAAAAATATATTTTACTGCTGTGATATTAATGACTGCGAACAATATCTCAAAATGTTTTGCAATTTTATGCATATGTATATCTTTAATCCTAACGATTTAGTAATTAACTAGTGGAAATACATAAGAAAATACATAAGACCTCTTTGCATAAGTACTTCATTACACGAAAAAAAGGGTAATTTGTTTTTCTAGCTTTCTCTCTTAAACGTTGAAAAATCCATAAATAAAATATATCTTCCCATTCTAAATATATGGGTGAACAATGAAAAAGCTAAACGAATTATCGATTTCTCTGTTTCATTTAGTTAACTATTCTTTGTTAAGTATTTTTGTCTATAAGAACGATCTTGAATGCAATATAAATATAACTAAATAAGAATTTTAGAATTGAAGAGTAAATGAATAAAGAAAAACCCCGTTGTTATTTATTGTAATGAGTTCATACTTTAAAAAAGAGTGAGTTGTTGAATGAAATCATTTCCCTTATATATACTAATATAATAATGACAGAACTCTTCACTGAGTGACTGACTCATCAACGCAGAGTTGAAATGACTAAAGTCAGAATCACGAAAGTTGGACAGTAGATTGGTGTCAGGACCAAGGCAAGTAATTGGAAATGATATGTGAAAATTCGGGGTTGAATTCGTGGGTTGAAAGTTTTAGGTCATTTCGTCATATCTCAGCAGCAGTTTTAGGTAGGAGCATAAAATTCAGCATACCAAATGTACTCAAAAATATTTAAATAAGTATTTTAATGATTTTAGAAATTCAAACACTGAAGGAGTTAAATGGGGGACGTAGAAAAATTTAAGTAATTTCGACATGTATCAGCCTCAATTTTAGATAGGAGCATTAAACAGAACTAAATCAATCTGCAAAAAGAAATAGTTAAACTCGTACTTCAACGATTGTTGATCCTTTTTGGCGATTTCGTCACCAACGTTGACTACGGAACCGATTATGCAAGATTAGACGAATAAGACAACTATAGTTGATTATTGATTAGATATTTTGCGTAAGACATTTTTTCAAAGGAAAAATTTTATTTTTTAATTTCACGCTATATATATATGACATGTTAATAGACCTTCTCTAAATGCTACACCATTTGATTGTTTTTTTTCATATTGTTTGGGAAATCGTATATTTTTCTGTTACATATGCACCAAAGAAAATGCATCTTTTCATTTATAAAGAGTAGGTTTTTTCTAGGATTGTGTCAGGAAAACTTTATTTTTTCCTAATAGTCTTTTAACGATTTATGTGCGGAAATACGCAGAACATCAATATTATTTTTATTTAATTTACCTGTAAGCCTCTCATGGTTAATATGGGCGAAACCAGTTGGTTCTGCTAGTTTCTTCATAAATTAATACTATTTGAAAAATCTTTAAAAAATAAAATGGACACACGAAATATTAATGAAATATTTTTATTAAAATAATATGTATAACGCATTTCCTTCTGTGAAAACAATTATTATTATTATTTTTTAATTTATACGGTTGGTGATATCCAGTTATGTATTATATATATTTTTACGTTTAAATGCATTTATCAGCCGTACACTCTTATTTAATTTTACGTGTATTTTTTTATCAGTGAGATTCAATGAATAGTTTTAAAAGATGTAATAAAAAACTAAAATAAGATTGTAAACCTATCGTTCTATCGTATATAAAACAAAACGTTTAAAATTACTTTAAAAAATTTATTTTTAACTTTTTTTGGTTATTATTTGTCTTTTGGACTTTTCACTGGAGACGTTTTTGAAAATAAATAACTTATTTATTTTAATATTTTGAAAAATTTCCATACATTACACTTATTTCAAACTGTAGCGTTATTTTATCTACAAAACTATTTTTTCGTAGGAAATGCTAAAATCTTTATCTGACGTACAGTGTTAAAATTTTTGTGTTGGGATGAACTATCCTATGTTGCTGCAATAGCTGCAACCCTAAAATGGTGGAATCTCCATTTGTAGCTATGGTTCAACCGGAGCTCCAAATATTGGAACGAAATTTCTCCATCTTATGGTTGCAGCTACTGCAGCTCCAAAAATTGTTCAGCCCAGCACAAAATTTTCAACAGTGTAGAAAATAAATTCCATGCAATATTGGAAGGCATAGAACAAAGAGACTATTTTAAATCCGAACATTATATAAGTTAACTAAAAGGAAATGGGGTTTCATATACAAAATAGAACGATACTCATAAAGGAAAAATGAACAATATTTATGCACTTTTATCAAAAACGTACGAAGTACAAGTAATAAAAAAACCTGTTTTAAAGGTTTGTTACTTTCCTTCTTGTACGATGTTGGTGTTGTATTTTAAGGCCGATTACCCACTCTAGGGATATAGGCCGAGATGGGAATGCCCTCCATGGGGGTTTTTCGAAGAGAACCTAACCCATATGTATGTAATGTTATCCAATATTCGAAGAAAGCCAAGGTGAATTCCAAACGATTAGGCCGATGGGCGCGATTGGGTTCGAACTCAGCACCTTACACAAAATGTGTTCTTCATATCCACTTTCGATAACCTTTTTGACAATTGCGCTCTTGAGACGCGAAAAGACGATCTTGCATTAAACTTTCACTGTAAAAAACTATGAACATTACGACAATCTAAATTTTAAAGCAAAAACATATCCGTGAGTAACGCTAACGTCATATCAACGGTTGCAACGATCTAAGCAATCAATCTTGTTTTTATAGAAAATTTGTGAATTTCTAAATCTGACAACTTATTTACAGCTAACAACACAGGTAGCAGAAGCTCACCAATAAATTTTTCCTTTTATTGCAAATTTTTTTAGCTTCTAAACACCCCACAATTTCAATTTTTATCTGTGGAAATGGGAAAAAAACTTTCAAATGCAATTTGTTTGAAACTGTATGTCAATTTCCTTTTCTTGGTTGTTTTAAAAATAACTTTCAAGTTTGATTTTTTAAAATATATCTCTATCGCGCGCATTCCGATTACGGATAATTTACCCGTTTGCATAATATAAATAATTCCGTATTTCTTCCCGGCAATAGTTCATAATGAAATTAAAACTTCAACAGCAAATAAGTAAATAAATAAATTAATATAAATAAAATACATATTAAACAGAAAGGTAATAGGACTAAGCTATGATACACTGAAATAATCAAAATTAAAAAAGTTGCTAAAAATATTGAAATCTTTAGCGATTTCTTTGGCTTTTATACGCTGGCATGAAGCAATAACGGCAGTTCCGTTTTTAACAAATTCAAAAACATTGTGTGAATGTATAATTGATATTTTTATATATATAAATGTTTTTGCATTGTTAGCGTTCAATTAAAACAAATATAAACTGTAAACAATCTATTAGAGTTTTCAATTACAAATTATTTTCAACTGTGTACTGTATCTGGGAGAGCCCGAGATGATTCTTTTCGTTATTAAAAAAAAATAAAAAAAATAGTACTGTGTATCCAATGGTTGGGTTAATTTAAGACGGCCGATTATCTACTCGAGGAATATAGTCCCTGGGGGAAGTACCCTCCGTGGGGGTCTTTCTAAGGTATCCTAACCCTTATTTACGGCAAGGTTCGAAGAAAACCAGGGAAAACTCCGAACGGTTAGGTCAACGAGCGTGAGATGGGTTTGAACCCAGCACCTCACGTCCCGGGCTTTGAGAGCAGAACTTCTTAGCCAATCCAATGGTTGGAGTATCATAGTTGAGATTTATTCCAACAGAGCGAAAAATGCCGGGACCAGGACTCGAACTTGGGTACTTGGGCTTGCCGTATCAACACTCTTCCTACTAAGCTATCCCAACGATATCCTGGCTGGCATATTTCACTCTTATTTCCTTTACTGTGTATCTGAATTTCACACTGAAATGTGTCGGCTGACTGGACTTTTCTTTTCGACTGTCTCAGCCTATTAAGTGAATAAAGTGAATCGTTTTATTTACTTAAAGTGAAAAAAGTAACTTTATTCACTTTAGTCACATTATTCACTTAAAGTAAATTTTTTGTCTTTTAAAAGACAAAAAAAAAAAAAAAAAAAAAAAATCGACGAATAAACGTATCATTTTTTCCCTTTTTGAATTATGATTAAAAAACGAAACTAAAACAAGTCCTCCCCAAAACAAAAATCAAAATTATGGTATCTATTTAAAAATTGCACGAAATCATATGTATAAAAAACCCATACAAACGAACTGAATTAGTGGTATCAAAAACTACATAAGTCCACTTACTTGAAAATGCTTTGTTTGTTGCAAATGCATCCTTGAAGGTAAAAGCATATGTGTTATGAAAAATGTTATGGGTTTATTTATATGTTGCTACTTAAAATTGTTGTTTATTGTAAAGACAGCATTAGTCAATGACAGTACCAATATAGGGTAAAAGTACCAATAGTCGGCCACATTGAGTTAAAATGCCTTACGAATAGCTTATTTTTGGTTCTGAATGAAATATTACAATTTCTCTACATGCATCCATCTTTTAACAGTCGTAAACCATCACCAAATAATTTTGGGTATTTTTATTGAATTAGTAATAAGTCATTTGACAAGGATTTTACTTTTAAGATGTAAATGCGCTGACAGGACATGTTCTAACATATTCGAAATTTAAAAGAGTGAAATAAATAGAATATGCTTTTAAATCAGGATTAATTGTGTGCTACTGAAACGCTGTCAAATCTTCTCTTGTAATAATATAGAGGTTCTCTATTTAAAAGTAGGCTATATTTTATCTCTGTACAAACTGACCTCATAGGGGTCCAAGAAACAAAAATGCTCTAAATTTCCGTTTACTTTGAATTTGTTGATACTACGAACAAGAAATTTCTTATGGTGATGGATTTTAAGACATAAATGCTCATTAAGAACGTTCGTTAAAGCTTTTGATATTTAAAAGAAAGAAACTATTGGATAGCGCTCTGTAATTATTATTGTACTCCTAAACTTTCGAGACTAGAAATTTTAAATTTGACATGCAGGTTTCTATGGGACGTGATTCTCCTAAAAAAAGGTGCGTCTTTTTTAAAAATTTCCAAATAAATAAAATGAGAAGAAAAGTTTTACAGTTATAATTTTACTATGATTTCTTAAAAAATGTCAGCCTAGAAACTTTAAAATTAGCATAGGATATAAATATATTTTCGTACCATGTTAATAACAACTTTTCTGAGCAGTGGGATAAACACAGGTACGAACAAACGTTATAATTAATTTAAATGATAGTAATAAAGAAACACGATTTCAAAAAAGGTGAGGAAATATTTGATATTGAGCCTTTATCCTTTCACATATGACAATTAAATAAAGTAAATTAGTGTTTTCCAACGTTCTATGGACTCTGATTGGTTGAGCCATGTATCGCGACTCCTAATGGGAATTTCTAGAAAATTCCTTCAGATTCTGAAAGCCAATTTGTTCGCCAAATGTCGCCATAATTTTCCGAAAATATGGAAACTTGGCACATTTTTTCATTTGGCGACAATCGTGTGCTTTGGCATTAGTAATCTTGAAAGTCTAATAAAGTGTGATGGAACTCTATATAGAATATTACCATGTGCATTAATGAATCGGTGCCAATGATTATGGATTTTGAATACCACAGTTTCGAATAGTAATTTACTAGTTTTAAATATCATTCGAATAGTTCCGAGTAGTAATAGCAAAATGTAAGCATCCTAATGTCGGGTGAATATTCCATGCCAAAATTAGTAATATTGTCAAAATATAGAAAATAAATAATTAATACAAAAACTGCTTCTACTAAGAGTAGATTGAAAATCTCTTTTATATCGCACACAAAAGGTTAATTGAGCATTTCCTTTTTATAGTGGTCAATTGTTTATAGTGTATATTTTAAGTTACTGAAATGTCTCTAAAAATTTTGCTCATGGTCCCTTCCTTTATAATTAATTATTTTTAATAAATTGCCGTTTTGTACGCCTTTGAACTTTCCAATGGCCTGAAACACAATATTGAAAAATTATTTTTTTACACATTTTTTTATAAAAGAAGAAAATATGATATATCTGCGTAATGATCCTTACAAAGGAAAAATAAATGAAAAAATAAATAGGGAAATAAATATTACCTTGGAAAAATACTCAATAAAAAAAGTGAAATGCTTATTGATATAGTAAGAAGATTTATAAAAAATACTATAAAATCGTCTCCGGAAAGAATTATTTTATCTTTAGAAAACTGAGATACCAATATAGATTTCGGAGATTTAAAGAAACATTTCTTAAATAAAAGTTTCTCTTCCTGTACGTAATTATTGGAAAATTTTCCAAGTAGATTTGACTGTATATTAATAATATCAACGCGAATTGTCGGTTTTTCAGATTCTATCAATTCTTAAATAATCATGTTATAGAACCATGGTCTTCAACACACATGCTAAAATGGCAGTGTAAAACGAACATTAGCTTTGATTCCATAAATTCTGTTACGCAGCTGAAAATGCTTACTTGAGTTATAACTCGACAGATCGAAAATCGATAAGGGATCATACTTAAGTTGTTTGAAGTTCAAAATGGATTTCTTTCATTTCACGTAACGGGTCATTTTTTCTTAACAGAAGAATTTGAGCATTATACATTTAAAAAATATATTATTTTTTATCCCTTTAAAATTGGGTTCTATTGTATTTAGGAACTGTCTCTAAGTAATAAAATACTGTCCGAAATATTTTTTACAATTTTAAATACACAAAAAGAATTTTTTTTATTTCAAGTAGGCAGGGCAATAGAAAAGGGAGACAGGAAAATGACAGTTAGTCAGAGAAATAACAAAGGAAATGACAGGAGAATGACAACAGGAAAATTACAAAAAGTAACTTTAGCCAGTCTACTATCATAATTATATACACAAAAATGAGTTCCATTTTAAAGACAAATTTAAAAACTCAAAACGAATAAGGCTTAATCGCTGATTGAGCTTCCATTAACAAATTACGACAAGTAAAATACACAGTGTAATGACAGTTAATAAAAATACTTACCAAGAAATCTTTAATCTTTACTTATCCATACTTCTTTCTGCAAAAGCAACACTTTAAAATAGCTTTTATGATGATGCCACTGTTCACAGGTGGAAGTTTGGGGTAATACGACTGTTGCCCGATGTTAGAGTCATTATTTTCATTTTATGATAAGGGAATAACAACAAAACTAAAGGTATTATTATTTTGTCAGAAAAATACGAACCAAGAAAAGTCTTTACTTTTTAAATTTTTAATATTACCTGGTAATTTTTCATAATATAATCAACAAATTTATCGCAAATATTTTTGGATGGTAAACTTTTAAGAAAAATTTGGGTCCTAAGGTGAAGGCAGGGACGCACAAGAGAACGACATTTTTCACATAAACAAATTTATTTAAGTTTCTTATATTTATAAATAATATGTTTATCCCGTTATAGAAACACATAAACATGTGATTACAGTATTTTAGCAACGTATTCTATCTGTTTCATTTTTATACAAGTTTATTCATTATTTTTGAAGTGTGGACTGGAATTTCGCTGTTTAGAATAAGTGACTCGTATGTTAATTACTTCCATTCAAGAACGTCTATTAAACAATATTTACTCCGCTTAACAATTAAGTGTTACATGCTTTCATAATTGCAACCGTTTTTTCACTCAATTACTAACATGCTTTTATCAACATTGACATAATTAGAAAAATAATTTCTAACGTGTTTCTAAAGGCACTCGAGCGTAACTTTATATTTCTTTTTTGGTGAAAGTTAAATAGACAAATTATCTAGATTTTTGATGAAATTTCAGATAAAAATAAATATGTAGAAGATTTCTTGAGATATAGGCAATGTACTAAGATTGCAGAAAATTATAAACAAGATATTTTGCTTTAAACAGCTTCATTACGCGACATTTATTACAAAAACTTAACAACTACATTTTTTTTAAACTTTTAATTTTAATAATAAGTTTAATATAATTTACATAAAGCATCTTTGAACAAAATTGTTTTATATATTTGTTTTTTCCAAACCTTTAAAAAGAAATGTTTTGTTCATACCTAAGCATTATAGTATAACTTTTATCAAACTAAAATGTTTTATTTTATTCCTTTATTTGTTCCCGCACTTTTAATATTATATTATGCAAATAATTTTTGTAAATAATAACTCACTCTGAATCTTATTCTCAAAATAACGAATATCAAAAGATATTCTCAATAGTGATCTTTGTACGCTCACATATTTTATATATAATTCAACTATTTCGTTTTCAGTATGTTACTGATTTGAAAAGACTAATTAGGAATGTTGAAAATGAGATATTTTTGCTTTAGAATTCATTCAACAACTGTGCGATCATTTCTAAAAGCAATTATCTGATAAGTCATCTAAACAGAATATATTTTTGCGTCTTCTTTGAAATATAATTACATAATAGGATTTAAAATATTACAAAGACTCGAAGTGCAAAGATATTATAATTTAAGTCTACAGGAGTTTGCTTTGTTATTAATTTAGAATTGAACAGTGGGGATAATTAAGTAAACTTTTATATTAAAATATGACTGTTTGTTTGTATTTCACAACTACTTTTCCTGGAATATCGAACGCAGTGCGAAGAAATTAACACCAGTTATACAAATAGATCCAAGGATATTATATAAGACCTCAGAATTTTAAACTTTCAATTAGTTTCTGATATATCTATATACATATTGTAATTTTCAACGAAGTTTCACTAAAGATGGTAACTCCATTTTTGTAAAAAAAAGGGGTAAATAATGGGACATCGTCTGCTCTCTGAAATGATGAAGAAATATTTTATATTTGTTTTGTTTCAATAAATTGATTTAAAAATATTTACTTTAAATTCACGTTAAAAATATAACGTAAAGAATATTAATATTATTTACGACCACATTTACATAAAAAATTATCGAAAAGCTGAACGATTTTAATATTATTGATCCATATCAAATAATGTCTTCATAATTTGTTTAAAATAAAAATTAATGGATTGTGATAGAACATGGAGTCTTGACGTGCGTACATAGCATATGCTAAGATCATCAGTTTTTATCCGAACCATTAGACCACTCCATAGAACTTGACGATACTCAGATGGACAAATACATTTATATGATTTGGAGAAGTAAACCAATAATTTGCTTAGTAAAAATAGCAAGCATTCCAAATTTTATCGAAATTATTCTCGCTTAATTGAATTTTACTGTCCATATGCCGTCTTTTTCTTATGAAGGCATTCTACTATAATTGTATCAAATTCACGCAATTTGAAAAATGTAACTTTCATAATATTCAGTTCATTTACAGTGTAAATATTTCTTGCTGATAATTATAAATTTATTAACATTAATATTATAAATCTTTTCCTAAATATAGAATTAAATTAGAATTATTTTCCTCTCAAAATCAAAGATCTCATGCAATGTACATGCAAGGCATCGAGTTGCTAGGGCATGTTTAGTATAGCTAGTTTATGTATATTTTTGTTAACACTTATTTATATTTAAAATGTCGTATCAAAAGCTATATCTGGATTTTTCTTCCGTTTAGAAAATAGTACTTTTGTCAATCTTATTTTAACTACACATAATTTTATTTTAATATGCTAATTCCAATGTACGTTTGACTTGAATAAGCAATTACTTAAAAATAAAGTACTAAATATTGAAATCACAGATACTTAAACACCTACGCAATACTCTTTCAATGTCCGTGCAATCAATCGATATATATATATATATATATATATATACACTGCTCAAAACAATTAAAGGATATTTGAAGTTTTATATAAAATAAAGATATAAACGAATTTCTTTTTGCCGAAAATAGAAGAAGAGAATCACAAATGCAAATTTTTCTGGTTTTCAAACTGCGCAGTATGCAAATTTTGAGTTCGACGTCAAAAACGTCGCTTCAGCGGCAGCGAATGAAATTTGACTTTCAACTGGATAAAAGAGAATGAAGACAAGGATGATCGGCATTCAGTGATTGCTTTGTTTCGTTGAGTACGATGTCTCAGCGAAGTCATTTGACAGATTCAGAAGCTTGGAGAATTGGTGGTAGGTTAGAAGGGGGCCAAACTCAAGTCGAAGTAGCGCAAGCCATTGGAGTGTCACAAAGTGTCATTTCCAGGATCTGGAACCGTTTTTTGGAGAGTGGATGTGCAGGCCGAAGACCAGGGCAAGGTCGTAGACGGGCAACAACGCCCAATGAAGATCGGTATTTAGCGTTAACAGCTCGGAGACACCGAAACATGAACGCTACTCTTCTCCAACAACACCTTCGCTCGGCTACAGGCACCACGATTTCAACTCAGACTGTCCGAAACCGGCTCCATGCTGTAGGTCTGTATGCTCGCCGACCAATGGTATGTGTTAGATTAACATCAAGGCATCGTCGCAACCGCAGGGAGTGGGCAACCGAGCATGTCAACTGGAGGAGAAATGAATGGAGCAATATTCTGTTTTCTGACGAGTCCCGTTTTTCTGTGCAGCCGGATAATAGGCGTATTTTCATCTGGAGGGACCGTGGCAGTAGGAATAATTCTGCGTTTGTGCACGAAAGTGTCAGATTTGGCGGTGGAGGAGTGTTGGTGTATGGTGGCATCTCCATTGACGGGCGCGCTGACCTCTACATCATTCGAGATGGAGCTCTGACTGGTCGCCGATATAGGGATGAGATCCTCAGACCTATTGTAGTCCCTTACGCTGCAGCAATCGGAGATAACTTCATTTTAATGGACGATAACTGCAGGCCACATCGTGCAAACCTGGTGGAGGATTTCCTTTTCGAGGAAGGAATCGTTCGAATAGAATGGCCAGCGTGTTCTCCAGACATGAATCCAATCGAGCACGTTTGGGACGCTCTAGGAAGACGAGTTTCTGGCCGCCAACAACCCCCACAAACTCTCCAAGAACTGGAAAGAGCTCTTCTGGAAGAGTGGGGCAGAATACCCCAACTCGTCATTAATAGCCTCATTGAGTCCATGCCTCAAAGGTGTTCAACGTTGCTGGCCGCCCGTGGAAACCATACCCCCTACTGAAAATGATTTTCTTTGAAGAAAACACCTTTTCTTATTCTTTTTTTCTCATATGCACAAATTGTGTTTTTTTCCTTTTTTACACAAATGCGCAATAAAATGCATTTTTTCTGCCAAACATGTGTAATTTATTCTGATATAACCTACTATGTCTGTCGACCATGTATCAATCAGCTAAAAAGTTTCCCAGATACAAAATCCACCTAAAACTGAAATATCCTTTAATTGTTTTGAGCAGTATATATATATATATATATATATATATATATATATATATATATATATATATATATATATATATTCATATGTTATATAAAAATTTATTTCCTTCGTATCCTTCCATTTTATTCGCATTAATATTTTAAAATTAATCTAACTTCTGTCATAGTCAGTATTTCCTTAATTCTTAATAATATCTATTCCTATTTAAAGTCCTTTTAAAAGTAAATATCCGTATATTAATAATTATTTTATTCCAAATCTTAATCTAAAATTTTAAGTTCATTCGTAGCTTTTATCAGTTCCCCAATCTATAAAATTCTGAGACGCATTCTCATTTCGAATGTTTTTTAAAAGCCATTTTCTTTTTATTATTATTATTATTATTGCTCTGATTCTTTCGCGCGCTTGGGATTTTAACTTCAAAATTTATCCGCACCCAGGTACGGGATTCTTTACTGTTTTAGCCTCGCCCTCTAGCCTCATTCGCCGGGATGGAGCTAGCTTCTCACTCATTGGGTTGTGCGCTCGTGACGTAATTTCTTTATATCTCCGCGGAGAGAACAAAACTTGCCCGCACCGGTCGGAGCACTAGATTTTTGACGTTTTCGGAAGCTAAACAAATATGTGTCTGGTATTTTTATGTCCGTAGAATATTCAACTGGCCCAGTAACATCTTAATTCAATGAAGTGAAGCAAGGTTAGCCCGAAGGCTATAAGTTTTAGACCTTTGGGAATTGTTTCGGTGTTGTTCGTCTTCTAATAAAATTATTTGTCTGGAGATTGGCTGGATTTATTGGAAAACTTTGGTGGACTCATTTCATTGCCTTCTACTTCGCCATACTCACTGATATCGACTGCAACTTGCTATATCGTTGAAGGACTGCCATCTTTTCATCGAATATTATTCATCGTAATATCTCAACCTCGTCAAAATGCTACAAAAAGCCCGTAAGGATTCCATGAACTTGCGCTGAGCTATGCGAATGTTCTGATGGACGGATGAGCTGCAAATGTATTGCCGGCTACTGTTGTACATCTTCATAGCGAAGAGTGTGCGTCTAGTTCTCGCGAAGAGTATGTGGATTAGTTGTTCTTCTGATCGTCTGATAAACGGAGAAGCTGTGAAATGTTGCTGAATGCGGATGCTGTACATTTTCCATTGTGGTGTGTGCAACTGATTCTCACCACAATATGCATCGAAGTTTTCAAAAAGTGTTGGAATAATTTTTCCCTGGAAACACCAGATGCAGACCAGTGTGAATGTTCTACAAAACAACATCTCAATAATGACGGAATGATCTAAATAATATTTTCTTTTCGCGCTTGGGATTTTAACTTCAAAATTTATCCGCACCCAAGTACGGGATTCTTTACTGTTTTAGCCTCGCCCACTAGCCTCATTCGCTGGGCTGGAGTTAGCTTCTCACTCATTGGGTTGTGCGCTCGTGACGTAATTTCTGTATATCTCTGCGGAGAGAACAAAACTCGCCCGCACCGGTCGGGGCACTAGATTTTTGACGTTTTCGGAAGCTAAACAAATATGTGTCTGGTATTTTTATGTCCGTAGAATATTCAACTGGCCCAGTAACATCTTAATTCAATGAAGTGAAACAACGTTAGCCCGAGGGCTATAAGTTTTAGACCTTTGGGAATTGTTTCGGTGTTGTTCGTCTTCTAATAAAATTATTTGCCTGGAGATTGGCTGGATTTATTGGAAAACTTTGGTGGACTCATTTCATTGCCTTCTACTTCGCCATACTCGCTAATATCGACTGCAACTTGCTATATCGTTGAAGGACTGCCATCTTTTCATCGAATATTATTCATCGTAATATCTCAACCTCGTCAAAATGCTACATATATATATATATGAATATTTTTGAATAAATTGAAAAATGACGTTATTAGATATTTGGATATATATATATATATATATATATATATATGTATATATGTCGATATGTGTATATATATTGAGTCGGACAGGATTTATCTGTGTTTCAGAGGATGCGAGTTTTAATTTTCGAAGGAATTATCGAGTGATGGAACATTTTCATGGTACTTTTGTTCGGATAGGAGACTAGTGTTTTTACAGTAAACCACTACACCATAGTTCGGTGTTATCAAGAATACAAGATTTTGTAATGCTTTGAATTTATTCTCTATTGTGAAATATGTAAAAATATAACTGTGAGTTAATATTTTTATTTAATTGATATTTTTAAAATGTTTTATTTTCTTATTCTTCGTTGTTTATTTAATAGTCTACTCTGAAATTTAAAGGTTTTATATACTATGTTATACTGTTTTTGTTTTAGAAATTTATTTCTGTTGCAAATATGTAAATGTTGTTACGGTTAACTAATTAATTAATTAATTTGATTATTTAGTATGAAAGAGAATTCTATTGTTTTTCAATATGTTACTGAGATCGTAAATTACATATTTATTTACTATTTTATCTATTCCGTTATTTCTATGGTATATAGTGTTATAAGTTTAAAACTTAATATTTTTAATATACGGATATTTAAAAGAAGATCGAGTTAACTCATTTGTTAGATTAAATATCATGGCAGAACCAAAATTTATAGCATTTGATCCAGATTTAGGAGTTGAGATACAAGCATGGTTAAAATACTTCGATGATGCTTGTGTAAAAGAAAAGAAAGATGATGATTGGAAGTTTAAAAATATTTCTCAAAACTTAAAGGGAGAAGCTCTTAAGATTTACATTAACGATTGCCTTAATTGCACTATATACGAACAGATAGCTGATATCTTAACTGAGAATTTCATTAAAGTAAATATCCCAAAATTTTCTGAATTTTCTGCTTTAAAATTGGATAGTTTAAGTAACTTAGAGACCTATTTTAGAAAAAAAATTAAATTGGAAGGAAATTACATTTATGTGTAACTATTTTACTACAAGGACTAACCGATGGTTTAAAACCAGAATATCAAAATTATCTAATTGTTAACCCTCCTGAGAGTACTACAGAATGGTATAGAATTGTTAAGCAATTTATGGAAGTTTCCACCCTTGATGTTACAAATCCATCATTATCCAGTAAACTTAATCCAACAAAATTTGATACTCCTCGATAAACTGTGCAACCTAATAGACCAAATTTTCAACAATTTAATACTCCTAGGCATTGGATTCAGTCAAATCGGCCCAATAATCCGTTTAATTCTCCTCGAAACTGGATTCCTCAACCAAACTATAATGTTCAAAGACCTAGAAATTTCCAAAACAGAGTACAAAACAATTATTTTCAGAACCAGTACCCATCTAGGCCATGTAGAATTTGTGTAAACAAGTGTGTAATGAATGCTTTTCACTGGGAAAAAGAGTGTATTTTTAATAACAGTTCAATACCCTCTGATACTCTTCCAATTGGTACTCCTAATATTTGACAATTAATTTTGTATGGATATGCGAATAATTATAATTTACCATGTGTCGTCGATACCGGTTCAATTATCGCAATTTTACCATTAAAGTTTGTTAAAAAATTGAATGCTAAAATTGAAATTGTTCCTCCAGTTACTATAGGTCAGGCAAAAGGATTTTTACAAATTTATCAAAAGTGTAGTATTCTTCTTAAAGTGGGTAAAATCAAAAAATATGTTAACTTTTTAGTATGTGATACAGATTTGGATTACTGCATCTTGGGGTTAAAAGAATGTTCAAAATTTAATTTAAATATAAATTGTAAGAATTGTACAGTAAAACAGGGAAGGAAGATTATAAATAGGAGTATATCCATACATGATGAGAGATCAATTCATTTTAATACTGAAACTGTAAAGAAACTGCAACAAGGTAATGATAACTTGATAACTTCTGATTGTGATAGTTTGAATTTATTTAATGATGGTAACTTGATAACAACTTATAATGAAAATTCTATTTCATGTAATGATGAATTATTAACAAATGGTGATAGTAATGAGAATTTAAATGGATATAATGATGGCAAAGTATCACCATATACTAATGAAAAATGTGTGAATACTCAGGACATTTTTGTAGCTAATCACAATGAATGTAGCGTGCAGCCTGATTATAGAAGTTCAATGACTCCTCAAAAATTCCGCGATATTAATGATTATGATTCAGATTTAATTGGGGAAATAAATTTAATTGAAAATGGGGATTTAAAGGATATAGTCCAAACTTATAGGGATATTTTTGCAAAACATAAATATGATGTGGGTAAGATAAATATTGAACCACAATGCGTTTTACTAAAATCTGACCTACCTATATCTTTGAGGCCCTACAGAACTTCCCCCTTAGAAGAAAAAGAAATAAAAAATCAAGTTCAATATTTATTAGCGGTTGGTCTCATAAAAGAAAGCAATAGCCCTTATTCTGCCCCTGTCACCTTGGCTATGAAAAGAGAGGAAGGCAAAAAGACCCGACTATGTATAGATTATAGAAAATTAAACGCAATTGTTAAAAATGATGCAGAACCTTTACCTCGTATCGATGAAATTTTAGATAAATTGAGTAGTGCCCAGTATTTTTCCACTTTGGACTTAGCCTCTGGCTACTGGCACATACCAATACATCCCTCCGATACAGAAAAATTAGCTTTTGCCACCAATTTTGGCCACTTCGAATGGCTGGTGCTCCCCTTTGGTATAAATTCAGGCCCCCCAATATTTAATAGAACCATTAGAAGAATCCTCAATAAGTATAAAATTGATTTTGCTTGCCATTAGTTTGACGATATCATAATTTTCTCCTTCTCTATAGAAGAACATTTAAGTCACTTAGCGAGAATCTTTGAAATATGTAAATTAGAAAACCTTAAACTTAAACTTTCTAAATGTAAACTAAATCAAAATAAAATTAATTTCTTAGGCTATGAGATCACCAATGGGACTTTAATTCCAGCTAATACCAATATTGAGACAATTAAAAAATTGAAACCTCCCTCTAATGTTAAAGAACTACAACGATTTTTAGGTTCCATTAATGTTTATCACAAATTCATAGATAAATATGCTGAAATTAGATACCCCCTCAATAAATTACTTAGGAAAAACACAATATGGGAATGGAACTCAGAATGTCAAAACTCTTTTGAGAAATTAAAAAAATACTCTAATTGCAAAACCAATTCTAAAAATTTATGACCCAAAATTACCCCTACACATGTTTGTAATGCCTCTCAGGTAGCAGTAGGTGCAGTCCTAAAACAACCAAGTAAAGACAATTTTTTGCATCTTATTGCTTACCATTCTAGAATTTGAATGAGAGTTATGAACAAAATTACTTTATAACTGAATTGGAATGTCTTGGTATCATAGATACTCTTGATAAGTTTTATCACTATTTTCATGGTACTAAATTCACAATCCATACCGACCATGCATCTCTGGTATGGTTAAAGAATGTTAAAAATTTAAGAGGCAGACTTTTTCGATGGTCTTTAAAACTTAGCATGTTCGATTATGAGAAAAAGTATCAGAAAGTTTCTACAAATGTCGAAGCAGACATGTTGTCACGAAATCCTGTTGCTTATCTTAATCAACATGTAAGTTTATTATTTTGACAAAAAAGAAATTGTGGCGATGCAAGATAAAGATAATGTTTGTGACAGAAAATACAAAAAAAGAGAATGGGATTATAATTACTCAGAGAAAAGGATTAAAAAAATAGTAGTACCAATGTCACTCAGGAGAAAATTATTACATATTGCTCATGATAATTTTGGACACTTAGGTATACTAAAAATGCTTAACTTAATATCTCCAAACTATTATTGGCCCAACATGACAATAGATATTACACAATTTGTTAAACATTGTAATACATGCCAGAGAAATAAAAAACCAAAACAAAAAAGATTTGGTTTGTTACAAGCTATGCCAGCCACAGATCAACCTTTCGAATGTCTTTCTATTGATACTGTGGGTGTATTTAATTATTACAATTCAACAAAAAAATTCTTACGCATAATAATAGATCATGCAACTCGTTTTGTTTGGGCTTTTCCATCCAAAAGTGTTACTACCAAAACATATACTAATTGTTTAAAACAAACTTTCAATATTCAAACCCCTAAAACAATACTTAGCGATAGAAATAAATCTTTTAGGTTTCCAAGATTCAAAAAATTCCTAAGAAAATATCATATTTAACAACGCTTTACATCATCACATCACCCCCAAACCAATGGGAAGGTAGAACGAGTTAATCAAACTATAGTTATTAGACTCAAATGTAAAGTTAATTCCATTTCTTCTAAAATACCTTGCACTAAATTATTAGACCAAGTCATCCAAGAATACAATAACACACCACATTCCATAACCAAATTCCAACCTGCCTATTTATTTTATGGTCAATTACCTTATGAATCTCTTTTAAAACAAAATTATTATCCTCCTGTTAATAAAGCACTCAAAATTGCAAAAGCGTGAACTCGTCAATTCCACCTTAAAAGTAAAAGACTCTATGATAGAAAATTTGTTGAATCTCCACTAGAAATACAATATTATGTAATTTGTGAAGAATTTAATTATCCTAACACTCGAAAATTAGAACCTACTTTCTCTGGACCATACAAAATAATAAATAAACTTTCTGATGTGACCTATGAAATAGACAAATTTAATTATGAAACTAAACTAAATCCAGTTATTGTACATGTTTCTAAATTACGGTCATATTTTTCACCAGATAATTTCAGACTATTTCATGAGCAACCCAAACAACAATCAAAACCACAACAAACATCACAATCACCATCACAAAATCAAACTAAAGTAAAAACAATAGAATAATTTCTAATTATTCAAATATCTCTTATTACAATAGTTTTTAATAGTATCAGGTATGTCTTTGGTGCGCAACAGAGATATTACTCATTTCTGAAAGTTTAATATTTTAAAATTTTAAAATAAATGATCTTATGATTATGTCACAGCTTTTGTTTTCAACATTGTGGGTATATTTAAGCCTGATCAATTAAAATATTTACTTGATTTTGAGAGTTTTTGAGGTTGAGTAGACACCTTATGCAGGCATAAGATGTGTATTTTGATTTTAGGAATTTTCAAATCGATGTTGAAAAATAAAATTAAATGTTTTTAATTCTATATCAAAATAAACTATTTTTACTTTATTTACTTTTCTTAAACCAATTGTTTAAAAAATTAATATTATGTTATTTACTTCAATAGATAATCAAATAGTAACAGTTTATAAAGTTTTCTATAATTATATAAATATATAAATAATTGGATATTGATGATGTGATTTTACAGTGATTGTTTTGTGTGACAATAGAAAATTAAGTATCTAAAAAAATTAACATCTTTTTATTGTTATGTATTGTCTTTATTTATTCTAAGTTTTCCAAAAAACAACTCTCTACATTTAGGATATGAATACTTATAACTTAACAGTATAGTTTTCAAAGGGTATCAGAGAAAAAAAAAATATTGTAAGGTACTACTGGTTGAGAGTTCACTTTCTAAATATTTTGATTTAAATTTATTTGGATTTTGAAACTATTATTATATATTTTTTTATACTTTCGACTGGCAAAAATACTTTCTTATATGATTAAAAAATAAGAAAATTATTTATTTGCTATGTAATTATTTTATCCTCAACCAATATTTTCCCTAACAATAAATAAACAAACTGTGATATTTTCTTAAATTATACTACTGTTACTATATATTATTATTATTGCTACTATTGAATTATATTATGAATTACTACACATGTTCAGAAGTATAAGTTATATTTAATGTTATTATTGTTATATTTATGAATTGAATTTTATTATAGCATTTCTTTATATTACTAAAGAGTTATATTATTTATTAGTGAAAAAAATATTTGAAAAATATTAGATAAAGATGTTGGGATCCCACAGGAATATTAGAAAGATAACATACTCCAAATACAAAATAAACGAGCTCAGGAAAATAATTTGATAAACAAGCCTTTAAAAGTAGTTAATCATTACCAAAAGACTTGTTTATCATGTAGAAAATTTACTGTGATATTTAAGAGAAAGATGTTGTGATAAAATGCTAGCATTATAAAGTATTGGTAAAAATGACTACAGTTTTAAAATTTGATGGAAAACTGTCTTACTTTTCAGCCTTTATATAAAAACTGTATTTATAAAAGAGACTGTACTAAACATTTAAAACACAAAAACAAAACGAGGACTTATAATGATCCAAGAAAGAGACTGAATAAAAAAGATGGATCTAAGAATTTCAAATTTGAATGAAGTCGATTTTTTTTAAAACTTTGTTTTAACAATTTGCTTGTGACTACTTATTCTAAACTTTGTGGAACTTGGTGAAAGCAAAAATTTTTATTATTATTATTTTGTTTTTCTTTTTTATTAATATGTATTAATTATTGTTATTGTATTTTCTTGTGCACTTACAAATGGTAAGTGATATTGCAACATTTTTGTATTTCAATGAAATCTTCTTTCACGTCCTTCTTCAAAATTGTTAACTTCAAAATTATTATACTTCGTTCTTTTTGATTGCTTCTCTTTCGCCAATGCCAGTGCAGGCTCACTCTAAACAACTTTAAAATTTATTTTTTTTTTCTCGTCTGAAACCGTCGTTTATAAAACAGCTTGTTTAAGCAAGAGTTTTTAAAGGGGTTTGGTTGGGGATAATATAACAACAAAATTAAAAATTTATCGCGATAAGCCAAAGTATTTTTATTCCATCCTAGTCTAACTTACTCTATAATATTTATTTCCTCCATTTATTAATGTATTTTAACTCTATTTTATTCCAAAAAAACCTCATATCTAAATTCAATATTTTAATGGCTGCTAATTAGTTCAATAAATCGCGTCTTTATCTTTAAAAACTCCCTAATATTCATACTTTTAAAAAATCCGCATAATTCCCTTTTAATTTTCTAAATTCCTGAAAAGACTGTATTTATTTTAATAAGTTCCGATATTAAAAATCATTCGCCAGATAATAAAATCTTTTTCTTATATTAAAATATACTTTTAAAATATACTAAATATATAAAATATACTAAAATATACTTCATACTTTTCAAGGGGCTCCGCGACGTTCCAGGAAAATAAACAAATCATGAAAGAAATTAACATATTGCAAGGGGAAATTTTTCAAAAGTATGTAGGACTTTTTGTGTGTTTGTGGGTCAAAAATAATTACATCTATGACTGGGTTAAAAAATACTATAATATATTTTTTATAACGATATAAAAATTTGCATTATACATGCATCTATTTTCTATATAATATTTTTGGTTTCAACTACTTTATTTTATATTTATGCATTTAATGTGTTTTAAAAATTCGATTCAAAATAAGCTACAAGAAAGAGTATTCTGAATCGAATACACAACGTGAATAGAGAGAGCAAAGATGTTGTTTATGTTATTTGTATTAATTTTTAGTTATTTAAATTTTCTATACTGTTTTTCATAGTATAACAATGTTTGTCGCTAAAAACATCTTTTTTTAGAACATCTTGTATCATTTAAAGCCCCTCATTAAATTCATTTTACATGTGTGTATATATACTTCTTTTTTTTATAATTTTAATTTCTTTAATCTGTTTTTGTTATTTGTTTATTTAAATTTTCTATACTGTTTTTCATAGTAAAACAATGTTTGTCGATTAGAACGCCTCTTTTTTACTTTCTTCTATCTATAATAGAAGAAATTATTGTAATCGAAATTTTTTTCGACTTCCGGTTTTAGACGGATTTACAGAGATTCCGAAAAACATGGTTTTACAAAATGTCTGTCTGTCCGTTCTCATTGTATCATCGAAAAGTGTATGAAGCTATGCATAAAATTGAACCACATTTTTTTTCTATGTTTTTGGCTATGGCAAGCAGGTTCCATCAGAATTTGGGGATATTTCGACGAAAGGGGGCGCTGCGATCGATATTTTTGTTCCATTTTCACTATTGTACCATCGAAAAGTGTATGAAGTTATACTTCAAATTGAACCACATTTTTTTTATATGGTTTTGGCTATGGCAAGCAGGTTCCATCAGAATTTGGGGATATTTCGACGAAAGGGGGCGCTGCGATCGATATTTTTGTTCCATTTTCACTATTGTACCATCGAAAAGTGTATGAAGTTATACTTCAAATTGAACCACATTTTTTTTTCTATGTTTTTGGCTATGGCAGGCAGGTTCTATTAGAATTTGGGGATATTTCGACGAAAGGGGCGCTGTGATAGCCATTTAAAGATTTCAAATTCAAAAAGATGTACAAAAAATTAGAAATCCTAAAAGTTTTTTTCGTTAAATGTGTGCCTTGATCCAGAGAATCCGAAACAATTTTTGTTTTGCCTCTATCTTAAAAAATGGCTGGGATATAGCGGTTTGAAATTTTAGGGTGTCTGAGATTTTCAAACAAGACAGCAGAATTCATCCATAAACGGGTTTAATTTATGAGTTTTAGTTAATACGGTTTCGGCAAATTTTCTTTCATTGTTGTAACCATTGTTCCTATTATATGCTTATCACTATATATTTATATTCGCCTACGTCAAATTCTCGCCAAATTTGGCAACAGTTGGCAAAATATCGCCAAATTTGGCGACCGAAGTAGGTTGCCATAAATGAAGACAACTTGGCTGTAGAGGACTAATTTGGCAATATTTTCATTCAAATTCAATGTTGACGAGAACTGGGATTGAATCTTCTTTAATTAGGTTCCACGAATTTTACCTTCGTGTTTTCCAGTAAAATTAGCTAAAATCGTAAAACCAAGGAATAGGGAGGCTATCTGTTCCTGTCGGTTCAGGCCAGAAGAACTTTTCGTATACATCAGTTGATCGCATACCGGTAACCCGGCGATTCGCAAGCAGCTGACGTACAACAGAATGACGAAAAGTATTGATTTTATTGGCGATGTGATAGCGAATTTTGAAGTATTAACATGACTGAGATAGAAGAAAGTTTTGGGATTGGCACATCCGACTAGTTTAACATCTTGTATCATTTAATAAACTCCTCATCTATTATTTGTATACGTTTTGTATATAGTTTTCTTTTTGTAACTTTAATTCATTTAATCTGTTTATTTTATTGGTACTACTTTATTATCCCGTCGACCACTTTTCATGACAAAAAACAATCGCCAAACTGTAAGATTAAACGCCAAAAATGCAGTCCCAATTTCTTGATGTCAGAAGCATTATATGTGTTTGTTATATCATCAAGTGGTTTTTAATTCGATATTTGTCTGTATTTTTCATTATGTTTTACTCATTTAGTAGTTATTTCATTAATTAAAATAAAAATTGTGTCATTAAATTCTTATATTTTATTTATTTATTTATTTTGATATTCCAATGGCAACGTTCTCCCGTTTATTTGGCCTTACAGTTTGGCGATAGTTTTTTGTTATGAAAAGTGGTCGACGGGATAGTAGAGTAGTACCATTTTATTTTTATTAATTCTTAGTTATTTCAATTTTCTATGCTGTTTTACGAAATTGTACTTAATTTTTAAAGCAATGATGTTGCTGAAAACGTATTTTTTTTAACATCTTGAATCAGTTAACAACTCCTCTTTAAAATTTTGTTTTAATTTGTCTCGGCATTGGCTAAGATTCTTATGTTATGATGCCACATTTTCCTATCAGAAATAAGGCTTTAGCAATTTAAAAAATATATATTAGTTCTTTACACTTGTCATCACACTAACACAGAGGTGCCAAGATCTCTTTAATATTCCGTAATATGTGGGTTAATTTAACATAGGTTTAAGACGTTTCGCGCCAGAATTTTTTTTTTACAAATGAAATTAAATATATTCTACGTAGAAACCCGAATTTAAATAAATAAAGATTCATCCAATATTTTTTCTGGTTTGAAGCGTTGTTAAACTGGGTCAGATTAAACCACATATTACGGAAGATTAGTGGAAACTTGGCACCTCTGCACTAACAGTCTAAACTTTTGCACAGCTCCACCCCTTGCTTAGACTTTTCGTCAATGAGTACCCGTCCTGATATAAATTTAACCCCACCCATATTTCCCGTTTTGTTAGTAAAGTTTTTCTACTAGTTGCAGTTCTTTTATCATGTGTAGTTTTTAACTGTATATCTATTTTCAGGCAAAAACAACGGTGAAAGGAAGTTTCTTTCAAAACTATAATTAACAGCTAAATACTTCAAATAAAACATCCAAAAAAAGTGAACGATGCTGCAACTAACAATACAAGTTATAGATTTTGCCCCGCCCACTTAAATATAAAACGAAGTTCTAAATATATTTTTTAAAAAATGGTTCAAAAGAAGCAGCTCAGAGGCGATTCGTTTTCGTTGCATGTTTAGAAATACCAGAAACGTAAAGAAGAACGTAAAAAGAATCCGTAATGGCATGATTCTATTACGGGTGGACAGGACTAACGTAAACGTGTTATATAATTACTCATAACTGTACAACTTACCTTTTTTCTCAGTGTGTGTGTGTGGTTTTCGCCATAAATAATAATTGTTTCACGTAATCCCCAATGCAATGCATGGACCAGACAGGGTTAGCATTTTGATCTTTAATTCCGAGTTCATACTGGGAATCCCAAAAGAATATATATATTTTTAAAAATGGATGTCATTAACCGCTTAACAGAATTGCTAGAACGTCGCTAGTGTAAAATGATTCTGCGCCGCCAGCCGCCTGAGAAGCGCCCGGCGCGTCATCGACCACCGAACCCAAGTCCTGAGGGACTTATAATGCGCACGACCAGATTTGTCTCACCGTATGCGCTTTGGCTGGCCGGAGGACCGCCACCTGTGGACCCTCCAAACTATTACCCAAGTGAGTGACGACGGAGGTCGTTACGGTACGCGGAGGATCCCATAATTCAGAAGAGACTTCTCGGTAGACACTTGATGAACAGCCGAATAACCCAGCGACTTCGTCGCCGGAACCCCATTCTAGTTATTTTTCTTCGTTACTAAAAGCTTTCAGAAACCACAAATTTTTAACTATAATTTTTACTGTGTTTCGCGGACATATCTCAATTGTACAAGGCAGATATTTTAATACAAACAAAATGGTTTTTAGTTCTTATTTTTAATTTAGTGTGTCTAATAATAGTAACAGTAAATAAAACTTTCAGATGGGGTTAAATAATTGAAAAGGGGATTTGGATTAGGGGTTAAATAATAGAAAATTTGATTTAAAAAAAATCTGGTATAAATTCAGAATTTCTGTATCAAGAAAAGAACCAAACTGAGAACATTGAACCCCATGTTGGAAACTACTGTTTCGTACTCTTATCTAGCAGATCTTTCTCTGCTCCATAGGTGCTCCATAGTACCGTTGGGGTTAAGGGGCTACGCCTTAGAAATTCTTCCCAAAAAGGGCTCCGCGAGCCCAAAAGTTTGGGAACCACTGCCCTATCCCAAATGGACGATTGTATTTAAAATGCATTTCTTGAATATGCGTGTCTAAAAATCTAAATGAGTAGTATACGAAGAAGAAATTTTAAACATAATTAATTTCTTCGAAAATTTCCTTGGGTGTTGTGCAGGAAATACAAAAAGACGAATTCAGAATTGAAATTCTTTAAAGTCATTTGGCTAAAATGAACAACCAACGAAATATATGAAAATGTCAAGTATTTTTTTTTATAATATTTTTGTTTACCTAACAGATATTTCCCTAATAGACAAAAGGTTAATTTACGTGGCACTTTTATACTTTATAACATTGATAAGATACTAAAAAATTGACAGTTATGATTAATTTTGCTTATTTTTAGATATATTATTCATAAAGAATATTTTATTAAAGTCCTGTAGTTAAGTTGCTTTGTTTCTTTATCTAAAAATATAACAACCTTAATAAGTATAATTTTAACGGCAGCTATTGTTTCTTTTCTATTCATGGCGATAATATTCTGTTTTCAGGGAACTCAAATAACAAAATAATTTGTGCATGAAATCAGACACATTTTGTAATGCAAACATACATGTTTTTATAAAATATAAGAATGTTGAAAGATTTTGCAGCTAGTCATTGTTATTTAAATTCACAGATCTGATTTATAATTAAACGGAAATTTAATTTATGCATTTGAATGAAACTAAAAAACATCATTTAAAACAAAAGCTATTTAAAAAATGAAAAAAAAATAGAGAACAGACGCGTTTGCTGGTAACTTCATGATAAATTACAAACACAAAGAAAATCAAGTATATTTTACCGAGCTTTTGTAAAAGTCTAGGTTCACGTGTATTCATAATATAAATCTTATATTTAAATTAGTTGACTATGTATTCGAAAATTTCTGACAGAAATCTTTAAAAAAAAATTGATATACTCTAAATGATTTCTAATAATTCGAAACAAACAAACAATATATATATGTATGTATATTACAAACAATTATTTAATTAATTATTGAAGTTTAACATCTAGCTAGTTTCTTACAGCGTTAACGATGTATTTGAAACAAATAATCACATAAATACTTATTTCAGGCATCTTTATCTGCATAATTATTAAAGTTATATTTTAGATAATAAACCATTCATGCTAATTTATTTAATTAGATAATTTACGTCAATTACAGAGTAAATTTAACGGACGCAGTTTTGAAAAAAGACAGGATTATATCGTTTTTCTATGTCAAAATATATTCTGTAGTAAAACAAAACACAGTTGTATCTGATTAACATAATTTATGCTATCTTCCAAGTTTTTTAAAGCTTGCAGATTCTTACAAATACTGTTACTGTATCAATTATCTAATTGCTGTTTATGTACTGAAATGTAATATATCACATATAAAAATAAGTAAGATAAAAAATACTAATTATGTATTATTTTTATTATATTTTTGCATTCAAAAATTCTGATTTTTATTTTCAGGTGCCTTTATTCTATTGAAACAGTTGTTAATATATTACAACATGGTAGCGCTATACATTTAAGAAGATAATTACGATTTATGGTATAAAGGGCTTACTATGAATAGGATACTTTTTAAGATAGAACAATGTGTGCCTGCGTTTGAAAAATAATTATAATATTGTTTTATGTCTGTAAATAAATTATAACAGTTCCTAAAGAAGCACATTGTTTAAAAGTTTTATCATATACGTAACTTTCTAGACATAAAATACATATTTCAAGCACTATTTTAAAGAAAAGCTAACGCAAGAAAGAAACAATTTTTTTCGTAGACATTCTGCATCACTCACGCTTTCTCTTAATTATTTTTTTAAAAAGTCATATGCTTCTTTGATATTTGATTCATTCTCACTCTTTATAAATAATGAAAATCCATTATTACGTAATTTGAGCAATATCAGCATTTTTTATTTTTTTACAGAACAGAAATTATTAGAACTTGTTTGAAAATATTGGAATTTTTAGATATAACTACATATTTTGCGAGTAAAGTGGATTTTAGTGAAAATATTTCATGCTGAAAATGTCCATAAAAATCTGACGTTTTGTGTGATTGGTTTGTTTGAGGAGTCGCATTTTGTCCGCAAACGTCTTTGTAATTCATGAAATCCACTCCATTCAGTAGATTCTGTACATCTTTGGCATTGAAATAATTTCTTGGCAAGTTAGTAGCATATTAAACCATGTATGGACGTGTGCTAAGTTAGTTTAAAATTTAGTTGATAGTATTCTATTTATGCTCGATAAATAAGGATTTTGAAGATGCTCTAAATTACCATATCGTAACTGAAATTAATTCCGATTGCGTTTACAAATTGTAATTCTAATTGCAGTTTAGGCTGCTCTGGATAAGTCGTTACTTTTTCAAATAGAAATAAAACTTTTATGAAATTTAGCGTAGTCAACTTGAAATAGAGTGACACAAGTGAATTGTTGGATATTGATAATGTTGAGTAAGTTTAAGGCCGGTCAAAGTTGTTACTGTCAGGTTAGATGAAGTTTTTTGATAACTTTTTAATCAGCAAAGTTACAAAAACATATACCAATAGCAACTACAAAAATTTAACTACAACAATTTCTATTGTATTGTTTTTGTATTTTCCTTAAAATGTAATATAAATGTAATTTTCCTTAAAATGCTTCTTAAAAATATATATACTAAGTGGTCTTTTTGCACGAGTAGGTTGAGTAAAGTAGCCAGAGTAGGTAAATGACCACGCTGTGAAGGAATGACATAGATTCAAAGTATGCTTTTAATAAACGCAAGCTAAAGTAAGGAATATTAAGAATTAGTATTATTTAAGTATTATATCGTTGCAAGATAAAGTAAAAATAAATTAGTAATCAAAGCTCTATCAATAAAAATTAGGCGTGGGGAATTTTTGCTAATTTTGCACTTAAACGTATCATCTTCTGAGTCACAAATGATGTACTGTTCAAGTGTCCACCTTTTACAATTTAACCCTGTAATCCATACGTAATTGTCTTTCGAGTTTGAGTAGGTCCTATAACAATAGAAACATTCTTCATCAACATCATGTCCTTCATCTGGTTCAAAATCCGTATTTTTGTTTTGTTTTGTTTGAGCTTTATTTTAGTTTTAGTTTTTTCCTGACTCTTAGATTATATTTCTTTTAGGCGGAAAGATTTTTTTCTTGGCCGCAACTTTTCCTTTTTTGGGGCTTTTTTGTTATTAATTCATTTTTATAAGGAATAGATATAAAAGTTTCTGTCTGGATTTTAAACTGTTTCACGGAGTAGCAAATGACATCTTGTCTTTTCATGCTCTTTTATAGCATGTAGCATCTCCTGGGTTCCATAACTGTTGAGTAAATTTTCTTAGTTTTTTGTAGGGCATTTTGGGGTTCTGAAACAATTACAAATTCATAATGAACAGAGGAAAGTATATTCAACTAGGTAAATTATATCCAATGGTTGGAGTATCATAGTTGAGTTTTTTTCCAATAGAGCGGAAATCGTCGGGATAGCTCAGTAGGGAGAACGTTGGTACCAGATTTTATCAGAAATTGTGTTACGATACAATTTTTGATGTCGGCTCGGATCTAGAGTCATATACGAATCCGGTTATATACTTCTTGAACATGATTGAATGTCAACTTGAACATGAATGATGGTTGACTGAAACTATATTTTGATTCAACACGTATTGTTACCCTAACCCAGCAACAACAACAACAAAAAATCTGTAAGCCCACAACCCGACCGAACCTGATAAATGATTTCGCATAGATTCGGATAACAAGATTTCATCAAATACGGATAAGATCGACGATAAGGATTGGATCGGCAATCATTTTTATTGATGCAACTCGTATTCAAATTAAAACTTTGCATCTGATTGAGAAACCGGTTAACACGAAACTTTCTGACACATTTATGAACAAACTTTTAAACGCATGGCACTTGCATGGCTGATTATTAAAGCTATTTGGAATGAATAGCGTTTTCCATTTTTAGATAAATGTAATACTTAAGATCAATGTCGGTCACGTTTTCCCGTTTTTGACGCTGCGCGTCGGAAATTTGGGTCAAAACACCGACTTTGATAGAATAGTCTGAAATATCATCTGCCGTTACCAAAAATGGATAACGCCATTCGATTATATATAGGGTAGATGTGCCAGTAATGGACACGCTTAAGGAATTTCTTTAACAATTATTTTTTTAATTAATAGTTATAATTGTTATATTAAACATTTTTTAATATTATATTACTCTACCAATAATATTTAACCATGCTCATAGTCACATTTCCCAATGTGAATCTAAATTTAATTGTAAATAACAGAAATAAATCAAAACACCCTAAACTCCAGTAATGGACACCTCACAAAAAGTAATAGATAATTGATATTATGATTGCATTTAAAACTAGAATTTAAAGATAGCATATTAATGAAATAAATAAAGCTGAATTTTTATTGGTTATTTTTTTATAAACCAAAAACATTGAAGGTGTCCCATTACTGGAAGGCGGTCCATTACTGGCACATCTACCCTTTTCTGAATAAGAACACGTGCCAATTTCATGTATTTCCGAATAAAAATGAATTCAGAAATATGCCAGGCCCCACCAGTGGCTGAGAGGTTCTGCTCTCGAAGCTGGTAGACGGGAGGTGCTGGGTTCGATCCCAATCGCGCCCGTCGGCCTAATCGTTCGGAGTTTTCGTGGTTTTCTTCGAGCCGTGGATTTATCCATGCGTAAATACGGATTAGGTTCCCTTAGAAAGACCCCCACGAAGGGCACTCCCCCCGGGCCTATATCCCTAGTGTAGATAATTGGCCGTCAATAATCAACCCAACCCAACCCAGAAATACGCCAGAAATTAGCTATTTTGGATTTGAGAACAACTTTAAAGAAAATATAAGTCTACATTTTCAAATAAGCATTCTGAAAAATTTATATTAGGAATCAATTTAAATAATAGATATACCTATTGTGCGATATTATTAAATAATAAACATTGTATCAAGCAGTAAAACAGTTTTCGTTGTAAATGAAATATAGAACTTAAGATCATAAATGCCAAAAAAAATATTATATATATTTTTTCTTTACAAATTATTTTATTTATAGTTTTTGATAGAATACTAAATTCAGAACTTAAATATCAATTTTTACAGTAAAAACATTCGATAACACAACTGGAAAAATTACCTTAACTAAACAGTTATTTTATTGTTTCATCAATATTTTTTATTTTTGTGCATCTAACATTGACATATCTCGACAAATAAATTATTCAATGCATTAAAATGTCACATTTTTTTTTTCAAATATACCGGAAAATTATTTCTGGAGACCTACACTAGCAACGAAATTATTAAATTGCAAATCAAATATTAATAGTTTTAAAAATTGCAATGTTTTTAATTATAATGAATAACTATGAAAATTGAACTAAGAAACGCAAAACATTAAATAAATTCCTCCTTTACATAACACTTTACATTTAGAATACATATTGTTAGTAAATACTTTAAGCTTTTTTCCAAATAGTCTATTTAAAAAAATTTAAAACATTAAAGATAAAATGTAATGCAAGTGACTTTTTAAAAGAAAATTTAAACATCTTAACTTTTAAATAATGCAATATTAAATGTACTAGTACTAAACATGCACTATTAACAAAACTGCGAAGACATTAAAAGTTACCTGCTGATCTATAGGTAAAGGTGTTACTATTGAATGCTCCTTATCTGCTTCCCTTTCATTGAAAAATTAGACTGTACATCCACTACAATAATTTTCAAATTATTCCAGCAGAGAGGTGTGTTCATAGATCTGAGAAATCAAATATCACCCAGGCCTTATGAACGCACCCGGCTAGACACAGGGAGATGTTAAAATGGATGGTTTACTTTAAAATGGAGATTGTTCACTTTAAAACGTTAATTTACTTACACAGTATAAATCTACAAACTTAAAAGAACGCAACACACGCTAATCCTATCCTAACTTCGAATGAGAAAAAATCGTCTGCCTTCAATATGTGCGCGCAGTATTGTTTAAACACAACAAAATAACAGCTAGCAGATGTTTCCAACTTTACCGCAAATGATATAGGAAGAAAATAATTTAAATAAAGACATTTCAAAACCTTTATAATTTATATGGCTGAAAAATGAACTTCTAATGATGCTATAATATTCTTTTTTTATATGAGAGAGTTTTGTATTTTTAGAAATAAGCTGTGAAAATTTACATTTTTATATATTTTTTAATCCATTGCATTTGCTTTAGACGTCAAAAGTAAAGATAAATTTTAAATAATAATCGATTTAATAGGCTTTATAATGTAATTTCGATATAAATTTAAATTGCAATCAAATTTCCTAAGTACAATTTTTTTATTTTTACACTCTATCGAAAAGAGCAATATTTTTAATAGAGGTGACATCTTACTAAGCACTGGCCAGTTTTGGATAAATTGCTATAGGAATGACATATACTTTATAACATGTTTTTAATTCATTTTTGCTCGGAAATACACGAAATTGGCTCGTGTTTTGTTCAGAAAATATGTTATTGAAAAACCTCTTAAATTTTTTGTTTAAAGCAGAAGATCTTTCAGAAAAGAATGTCAAAGTCGGCGTTTTGATTTGAATATCCGACGTGACAGTGAAAGACAGGAGAAAAACTGGTTGTCACGTGACACGAATTGCTTATAACTCGATAAATAACTAAATTTCTATTTAAGGATTTTTACCTGTGTATTATATAGTATATTTTGTTAAATTTCATGAAAATGGTAATGAAAATTGTAAAAAAATTATCTGCCTCATATATGTAGTCAGATATTTATTTATTATTTTATTTTGGAAATACTCAATATATTTAAATAGTGTGTGACAATATTTTTATTAATGATTTAGGTACATGACATAATTCAAATCTATATTTTATGAGTTTTTTTTTTTCCAAATTCACTCTCCGATCACACCGTGAAGTCACAGAGTGTTGGCATTTTGGTCATAGGTTTTACGTGACTTATGTGACTTGCAGTGACGTCATTGCAACGTCACAAAAATTTCTAAAGCTGTCAAAAATTAATTTTCTTTATGTTATAAGATGTTCTAAAGTTTATTTTAAGTTTTCTTTAGATCTCCAAGACGTTCACATTTTGGTCACAGTGTGACGTTACAAAGTGGTGGCATTTTGGTCACAGATGTGACGTGACGTACGTGACTCACATTGACGTCACAATGACGTCACTAGGACTGTGCATGCTATGCGGGGTATGTCTATATAATAATTGTATATCTTGAATGCCGGTGTTATTTATGTGTGATTTAATAAATACTCTTAATAATCTTTTCTGATAACCAAATCTTTGCTATTTACCAATTTCTCCATTCAGTTTGCGCTAGACATTTTATTATGTACTCCATTATTTTTCCCGAATACTGTATATGATTATGCCGTAGTTTGTAGTGCTAGTGGCAAAATTCTTGCGAATGACAATGATTATCAGTCACACAATATATAACACATAAACAAATAACCTAGTGGTCTCTGAGATAATAGTTTGCGCAAGTATTTCGGGGGGAGGTTGTGACACTGAATGTGTAGAAAGTTTTAACATTTATCTTAGGAGCACTGTTAAAAATTTGCAGCAAACTGTCCAGTCATTTGACCGTTTTTATAGAAAACGGTTACATAACCTTAATTTAGCGCTATTCTGACCATATTATTCCTCATATTACGGTCAGAATTCAGTTACATTACGGTTACGTAACCGTGTTTTACAAAAATGGTCATATGACTGGACAGTTTGCTGCAAATTTTTAACAGCGAGGTAGATCACAATTTTTATGTGTAGCGAACGCTATTATGAAAAAATAGAGCACATTAAATGTAACAGACTTTTTACGGAATTAAAACAATAATATTCTGTTTTCACTTTTTTATCTCGACAAAACTTCGTAACTTTAGGTCTAATTAATGCCAGAAATAATTAAACGTGCAGTTTCAACTTGTTCCGTTTAATATTTCCCTACTTTTTGTATCCATGACACTTCGCGAAATCCAAAGCATTTTGTTCATGCTTATTTAGTATAAACATGTACCTGAAATATGAGTTAATTAATACTGTGATCATTGAAAAAAAGTTATAAATGTAATAATGTTACGCGTTTCTTACATTTACACTTCCCGCTTGTGACACCTTGCCTTCTATCCCCTCCCCGCCTCTCACCCAAAAATAAATAAATGCATTTTTCTTAGTTGCGACGTTTCAGAATGTATGTAAAATCTACAAGTTTAAGGGTTAATACATTAAATTAACTTGATTTTTTTTCGATTTCATGTATGCTATATACAGAATGTCCACATTATACTTATTAATATCCTGATTATACTATTGAGAAAAGTTACTCCTGTTTTAAGAACTTGTTAATTAATTATTTTAATAAGAGTTTTAACCATAGTGTTATTTAAGCTTAAGAATATATTTCTCTCTATATATATATTTCTCTATATGGACTAGTCACCAAGCACATTTTAGCTCATATGTAAAGTGCTTTTGAAGCTAGAGCGATAGAAAGATGTATTTAAGGTAAACGCAGCCTTAAAAATCTGATAAAACAAAGAAATGCATGTGTTCACATTTAGAATTTAAAATTTCGCACATAGATAAATACTTATGCGGAGTCTAAAACATTTCAACTATACCGAGATTATAAAAAAAACAATAAACAAGTAATTTAGTGCAAACAGCTTAATTTCTGAGTTATGTAATAGCTGTTGCAATTTTTTTAATGTGCTTTGATTTCTATTAAATTTTATTAATTACACGTTTCTAAACCGATAGAAATTACAAAAGGTCGAATATGGCTTCACCACGTTTACGTTAATATTTGCTATAAAATCTTTGCAAACATTCCGTAAACATTTTATCGTAATGGCAAAAATTACTTCATAATCAAAGTAAAATACACAATTCTTTCATTTTGTTAGCTTTGGCAGTAAACTTCAATAAAAATTTAGGAAATTTAAAGAGAAAAAAAGAACCAAATGCACTTTGTTTTATCTTTTAATTTCAAGTTGTTAATTTATTTAACGTAACGTAATTTACTTTTTTTTTTTAACAATTTGTTATCAGAACAAAATAGATATCGATGGAAGAAAATATTTTAAACATATGCATTATTTACAAAAAAGGGAATTTTTCATATCCAATAAAATAAAATGAGGACAGAAATTGATAACAATATTTCTTTAAAAAAAAATACGTTTTGTCTCCTTTTACATGTAAAAGAGCTTTTCTTTGAAGATCATAAGAATGTATTTTGAAAGAAGGATTATTATACAATGTCCCTTAATTAAAATAAGATTAAAAGAAAACTTACATATTCAACTAAAGAAACAACCTATTGCTTTACAAGTCTTTCTTTTGTATAAGCAGTTTTACGCAAGATATATTTAAATAATATAATTAAAAACTATATGAATTTCTTGGAGAAATTCCATTGTAATATATTATATATTATTTGAAATATTTCCATAACTTTGTTAAATAATACATCTTTTCTTTCAATTCATGTTTTCTAGATATTTAGAAAATTATTTAAATGTTTTTTTGTTTTCTAAAATTAATTAATTACGAGTATATATATTTTATTTGCATTTAGTATTATTTAACATCATGAAAACTTTACAACGAATTCAAATGGAAAAATTCACCTTTTTAATAAAGAAAGGATTATGTTTAAATACCCAAACTAGTAATATTCGAAATATTTTTTTTAAATTTCTGTTAAATTTCTGTTTTAATGAAAAAATATTTTTGATAAAGAAGATTTTAAATAATACATAAATATTAAATACAAAATTTAGAAGTTCGGCTGCAGAGAATAATATGAACAAAGAAACACATTTTGAATGTTGAAAATGATTAAAAATTATCAACAGAACGTTAAATGGCTGCATTTATTGGGGTAATTCAGATTCGGCTGCACATTAACTATCTGTATTAAAGTTAAGTAAAACATTATTATTAACTATAAAACACAAGGTATGCTAAAAAGGGTATGCTATTCATAAAGAAATAAGACATGTACAGAATTTTCTTATAACACCCATCATATAAACAACGTTAAAATAAACACGTTAAATTGTCAATTTTATTTTCTTAATATTATAATGTCACATTTATAGTAAATAACAAACCATTTAAATAACATAAAACTTAAGCAATGTTAAAATAAACACGTTAAATTGTCTATTTTATTTTTTCAATAATTCAATATGACATTTATAATAAATAACATACTATTTAAATAACATAATATGTCGTATTATGTTAGGGGCCGTCCATAACGCTTGGAGGGGGGGCGGGGATTCATAAAATTGTGACAGTTCGTGACAAGGGGGTGGGAGGGGGTAAGAAGAAGTGTGACATCACACATTTTGATTTAAATAAAATCATTTAAAATCAACAGATTAAATTTTGAAGTTATTTTGAAATCCAGAATTTAAGGGTACTTTTTAATCCAGCTAAAACAACTTTCATGTGATTTGTTTTTACTGATATTCCTTTCTTTAAAAAAAAAATCAATTTCTCCTTCATATTAATATTTTATTACTACTTATATTAATTATTTTTTTTGTTGTACACCTTAATCGTATTTCATACAAAATAAGTGCACGAATCATTTTTATTGTTATGCTCACAAATGTCATTAAAACACATAGTTAAGGTTTAAAAATAAAATTTGAAATAGGATCTATAACGTAGTGCTTTGTTTCTGAACTGCAAGTGCATGTTTATGTAATATAATGTGACATGTGACAAGAGGGGGGAGGGGGTATGGTGAAGTGTGACACTTTGTGACAAAGGGGGGGGGGAGGGGGGTCAAAAATTTTGAAAAAAATTGTGACATCATTTATGGACAGCCCCTTATTTAAATAGTATTAAAATGATATTGTACTATTACAATGTAACTTAATATTATAATGTAACATTTATAGTAAATAACATACTATTTAAATAACATAATACTTCGCATTATGTTATTTAAATAGTTTTAAAATGATATCGTACATCATTTTAATGCACTATCTCTGTTTAATATTTTTCTTAATGGTTCTTTATCAGATTTATATTGATACGAATAAAAAAATAAATATTTTTAGCAACCATTGGATAATATTAAATAAAAATATCAAACGATCCTTAATTAGCCATATCCAAGATTAAAGCAGTATCATGTTTCTCTGCAGATTTATTACATTATATAGTAAACTAAGTTGTCAAGATAACAACTATGCATATTAATAAGAGAAAACATTCACAATTTTTCTGAAGTCGAGAGTTAATGGATCTGTAATAGGATGGATAATGTTCATTTGCTAAATACTTTCTTTTTTTCTATTAAGTAATTAATTGTTATAAATTTATTTTGTCATAAATCAACCGAATGGAAAAAAAATAAAACATTTCTGAAAAGATGAATATTTTTTACTGATAAATAGAATTTGATTGTACTTACATATAATAATTATTCAGTTTTTCACACGATAAATACTTGTTTACAAAAATAATATGTAATATTAATTATAACAATTTTACGTTATTTGAATGTATACTCTTAAAAAAAACAGTTTGAATTGTAACGATAAGTGTACATTTTGAAATAAATAATGAAGATTTTGTATTGCGTATTTTATATATTATAATAATAAATTAACATTTTATTATTTATGGTACCTACATGACACCATTGGGAAAAATGTTATTAACATTTATAAAATTTACATTATTATTTACAATAAAAATTGCTTAAACATAAAGTCTAACAGTGACATTTTACGTTGTTTAAAATCAATGAAATATTATTTTAATATAAATTAATTCATATGAAAAAATACTGATTGTCATAAAATGTCTGATATGTTAATTAATTTAACTCAATTGGAAAATAAAATTTCCGAATTTTTACTTGTTTACTACACGAAATAATATCCTTTGTGGTATAAAATACCCCGCAAAAAAAGTTTCACGAATTAATAAAATTAAATTTTAAATATTTTTTTAAAACATAAATCAATATCAAATTAAATAATAATCACATTTTTATATTTGATATTTTTTATTCACGTGTATAAAAGAGTAATAACTTTTTTCTTTTCATTTAATTAAATAGCTTAGGTTGAAATATTTTATTTTTGAATACAAATTTTAATTAAACATATTTTTTTAAGTACTTTGAAAAATGATCTCAACTTTCCAATTATCCAGATTTGTCTAATTTTCTTAAATGATTTGTAACCATAATTAATCATCTGTGACGAAATGCATGTGAAAATTTATGAATCTTTCATTATTTATTAGAAGAAATCTGAAGAAATAATTTTGTTTCCTTTAATGTTTATTTCAAGTTTTCAAAGAATGATTGGTTTATTACACACATATATATGTATGTGTACCGTATGTCTGCATGTGTTTGTACAAATGAGTACTTGTCTGTGAGTGCGTGTAATAGCCGCGAATAATTTAATTATCTTAGATTAAAATTGTAAATCAATCACTAAAGTGCGGGTTTTTTTTTTATCTCAATTTTTTCAAAGAGCCTTCATACCAACTCGTTCTTTATAAAGCATTATTGATATCCAAATATTGTAATTTAACACACATTTATAACATAAGTATGGTTGGACGATATCAGAAATTTAATATCGCAATATATCAACAAGTTAAAATTGATGTTGCTGATATATCGCGTTACTAATTTAAAGGGTAGGGGGGGAGAGTAAGAACATTTGCTGTTTTTTTAAAATATAAATGATGTAGCATCAACTGCTTAAACACAAAACTTAGCTGAATGCTATGAAGTTATGAATATGATGACAATATGTTCTTTATATTGCCAAAGATCCAGAAGAATTCGTGAAATATTTCTGAATATAGTTCATAAAACGTCTAAATTTTAAGTTGTCCGTTGACTTTTTGGGCCATATAATGTAAGTTTTAACTTCAATGTAAGGGTTTTGAAGGAATTTCAGTAGAATTGCTCAGAAATTTTCTTTCAATTAAAATTGATCTTGTTAAAATGATTTGAAAAATGAATTTTGCGAAAGGAATTTTTTAATAATTTGTAAACATTCTAAAAAGGTGTTTAAAGGAAAGTGTTTTAGTGTGTAATATTCACTGACAATAACTATGCCCTTATATACACATTTTTTTAAAAAATCTGTTAAACTATCTAAAAAGTAACATGGTGATCATATCATCAGAGACTGATAGAGTAGTATTACAAAATTGTTGCATATTTTGTATTTTTTTTTTTTTATTTAACTTCAGAGCGGCATTATTTTATATATGAGGGAAAAAAAACTATATAAAAGTAAAAGATAAAAACTAGAAACAAACAAAACATTTCATAAGAAATATGACATATGAAAAGTAAGCAAATTTAAAATTTGTTTTCCAGAAGAATGTCCCTGATTTCAATACCCGTGAAAATTTTCGTAGTCAAAATAGTGTAAAGTTTGTTCTTTCTTTCCTCACAACAAACTTTCTCACCGTTAATAAAAAGTAATTAAAAAATGTAAAATTAATAGTATATATGTTATTGAAATTTATTTTTCCACTTTTATAAGTTAAAAACGTATAAAAGAAAAATTATAAATATTTTCTATAGGCATAAGACATTGTTGTTTTGAAATTAAATTGTAGGATATTCAATGTGTGATAGTTTATAAAATTATAAGTTGCTTTTTCATATAATAATGAAATTATGTCAATTAGGCTATAAAATTAAGGCACATAGATTGTTTACAGTCTGGTTTATATCAATTTTCAAGATAAAAAATAATCTGTAGTAAAAGAACTAGCTTTGTATTTTACTGCGATTAACACAAATAAGAATATATATATTCATTATGTGTTTAATATAGATATTTTTCAAACAAAATATAGTTTAAATAAAATAGAAAATTTGATATATAGTTTTGTAACGCAATCCATTAAGTGATTGCGTTTCAAATAACTTCATAGATCGTGCATTTATAGAATATTTTTGTTTGTTTTGATAATTGCTCAGATTGAGCTGAAACATATGTCAACAGTCTAATAAAACCTATTTTACTATTCATAATCTTTTTTTATACCTTTTAGAAATTAAAAAGAAACGAAGCGATAACTTGAAAGAAATGCTTACTGTGGCAACTGTACTTACTTTGTCTAAAATATCTTCTGTTTAGGTAGTTATGCGTTCATGAATGTTGATTGAAAGGTGGTATATTTGCTTTTATACAGTCAAATGTTGTTACCTTATATTTTGGAAAACTGTGACTACAAAAGCCCTCAAGCAATTCCACTGTAACCGATTTTATTAAAAATATAAAGTTATTCTTCACAGCAACAAAATAAAGAATAAATTAGTAGCAAAATTGTCTGGCAATGTTTTTTTTTTCCTTTTTTGGTTACAATTAAACATATTTACATCAAAAATTTCGATATTCATAAAATTATTTATTGCAAAAAAATCTGAAATTTAAGCTGTCTTTATATTTTATTGGGAACGTTTCCGATTTCCGTTTTAACCCCTTCGCGACGAGCGTCTTTTACAGAATTTTTAATCTTTTTCCACCGGTTTTTCAAAATAGATATTTGCGCCTAATTGAATCGCAGAAATGCTACAATTAAATAAGGCAAAGCTTACAATAAAAATTAACTGGTTGGAATAATGTAGGATTCAGAGCATCTCATGCGTCACGTATACGTGTCGCTCGTCCCCAACTGGTTAATGCGCGGAATCGGCATGTGAAAAATATATAGTAATAAAGATCTAAGAATTATAAAATAAGGAATGAAATTCCTTCTTTATTGATTTGTAATTTTACAATTTTCATTAAAAACTGATTGCAGAATAACTAATCTTAGAAAAAAATGTAATATGTATAATGAAATGACGTATTAAAACATGAAATATTAAAATATGACGTCGTAATGAGATACAACATTGTTGGAGAGCAATATACCAGCATCAAAAATTTCTAGCGAATATTACAAGATTTAGCGCAAAACCCCATTCCCTAAATACAATTTTATTTGTATAAAAACAACCATGCACTCGATAATTAAGTTGTAAAAACTTTTGCAATCGTGAAAGACACCGAAACAATAAGCAATATTAATTCCTTTGATTATCTTGATTAGTTCATGTCAATTTACACTAATGAGTGGAATCACGGACATTGTACGCAAAAGCCCAGTCAACAGGTGCCCAAGAAATACAGACGGCAGACGGTTGTCGCCAAATTTGGCAGTTACAAATAATAGTAGTGTCAGATAAATTTATATAACTGCAATTTACAACCATCACCTTTGACCTACAGTCCACCTTGGTGATCTTCCCATACGAGACAGTCATAAGGCGGTTCATAGCATGCAAATTCGGAGCTATGGCTGCAAGAGTTATACCACCATTGGACCAGAGTCCTGATTGGACACCAGAAGCACCAATCAAAAACCAAACTATGTAATGTATAGAAACATTATTCTAATTTTATATTTTATGTAAACTATTGTATATATTTTACGTAGTAAGCATTCGGGCTTTGCTTCGAGAGATATAGTGTCTATAGATAGTGTTTGCGATCGCCGCTTATGAAGGTGGTATCCAGTTGAATAGTGCATTAAGATGTAGTTATTTTTACGAGACTCTTTTTAGAGGACTGCCCCACCAGTGGCTGAGAGGTTCTGCTCTCGAAGCTGGTAGACGGGAGGTGCTGGGTTCAATCCCAATCGCGCCCGTCGGCCTAATCGTTCGGAGTTTTCGTGGTTTTCTTCGAGCCGTGGATTTATCCATGCGTAAATACGGGTTAGGTGGTCCCTTAGAAAGACCCCCACGAAGGGAACTCCCCCTGGGCCTATATCCCAAGTGTAGATAATTGGCCGTCAATAATCAACCCAACCCTTTTTAGAGGACTAACGTCTGACAAAAATCCTGCTTTGCGCGGTGGCGCTTTGGAGATGTGATTTAAATAAGAAAAATGCATATACTCCGCAGCGATCTTCTTAAGCTAAACAAGGTAATTTATTTAGTCGATATGGTAAACAAATATATTAAGTGAAAGTACAGCTTTCACATATTTCAAATAATGCCTAAAAAACTGAATACTACTAGGTAGTGACATTTTTAAGATTCCGATGCCATGATTATGACTCAGTACGGGTATTGCTACCAGGTATCAAATTTACGAATTATTCATTGTCATTTATATATATGTACAGAATAAGTATTGAGGGCAAGTACAGCATAGCCCAAACTATTATTATTAGGTGCGTTCGTAATTATATAAATACGTAGCACCTATTGTCATTGTCTGGTCCGTCCGTCTGTCCGTCCGTCCGTCCGTCTGAACGTCCGTCCGCATATAACAACGCAAAAACTACCCAACCGAATGGTTTGAAATTTAAGATATATTATCTTTGCAGAATTTTGTCGAGACATTCAATTTTTTTAAAAATCGAATCAAAACTTTAGAAAATATTAATAAAAACATTTATTATTTTTTTTTAAATCGGTGCTTTCTTTTTATAGGAGCTTCCGAGGTTGAATCGTCAAGCGACCGAGATACTTATTTTATGACAGAAATTAATCTGCAGACGATATAATTCATTTCACAGAATTAAAAATCATCAAGATCTGAATATTTATATAACTAGCTATAGTACGAACGCACCTCGTTTGTAACATTTGACGTACAATTTCCAAATTGTTTTTAATTAAGTCAAGCTATAAAAATTTTTCAAAGGCAAACTTCTGAATAATAATGCTTCTGAAATTCATTAAATATTTTTTTATTAATTTTATTCAGCAACATGCTGAATTAAGGTATTTGTTAAGGAAAAGAGATTGTATTTCCTAGCTTTAAATAAATTTATTTTTAGAAAATTTTGTAAATAAATCTTAAATATATCTGTGTAAATAAACCATTAAGTTTAATTAATTTAATTTTCTTTATTTACCACAAATATGAGTCATACTTCTTTTGTTTTTAATTAATTATTTTTTAGGTATTTATTTATCGGGTAGTCAATTAGTTTAGTTCTTCCCGCCATTTTTTATATATATTAAAGGGATTTAATTTATGTGGATTTTTAATATAAAATTTAGGGCGGAAGATTTATAGATAACAGGATTCGAAAAACTCAACGCAATTTAAATTTAATTTAAATTAAATATTAACCATTATCCTTAACGGGAGCGTTGTATTATTTTATCCCTTTTGGCTCGTCTTTACTGTTATTAGAATATAGGTTACAATAACATTAATTTAATTTTAAATAAGTACACTAAATGCACCCAATATACTTTTGATATTCGGTTATTAAATATGTGTTGGACAGATTTAAGAATAATACCAGCAAATAATATAAGTGTAAAAATTCTGTCCAACAAACATGAGCAGAATACTTGAGATATATGCGAAGTCATAAAAACAAATACATGATTTACGTTTGCGTGAATAATTACCACATATAAAAAAACAATACATGTATTAAACATTTTTCGAAACAAATTGTTAACTAAAGAAAATTTTATGCAATAATTGTAACTTGTGAATATTTAAACTCTGAATTAATATTTTGCTTGTTAATTTAAAAATATATACATCCAAGAAATATATATATATGTGTTTATTCTTTAGGTACCCGTTCTGCAATTGCATGATAATAAAAATTCGTGGATTTCGGCACAGTGCCATAAAAGAATATTAGCCCGCCAATATTCCAACAATTTCACTCCAACAAACACAAATCCACTGTTGATGGAAAAGAATAATTATCTTGGAGTCATGTCAACGTGCTTAAAACGTTAAGCTAGGATGCGTATTAACAGTTCCTCCATATTAATGTATTCGAGTCGTTCCAATTAAACGTTGCAATAGTCGAATACACATTGGTGTTTTCCCAAAGTTCAATACTCACACAAAATTAAGTCAATTGATTTAATTACATCTTCTTCACTAAATTAATACAGTATTTAGATAAAATTTAAGTAAAACAAAATTAACTCAATGAAAATAGACGGAATTCTATGAGAACGGGGACATATCTTCTGATGCCGTTGTTATTTGAGATCAGAGGCTATGCACACAAAAAAAAATTTCTTCCCAGCTCATGGAACTAATTTTATACTCCTTGCGAACGATTACAAAAGTAGTCGTTTGGGGCAACCGTAATACTTACCCATCATGGATATGCATAATATAAAATATGAAAATAAAACATGTGTAAACTATTTATAAAATGCATTGCAATTCGAATAAAATTGTGGCTTGATGACATCATAAACTTTGAATGCTCTATTACTGAATTGTGTAAAAGAAACATCCTTTTAACTCCAAAATTGATAATCATATTAACTAACGGTTTACAGCATCGGATTAGGCGTCTAGTGTCCAATTAAAATATATCTTTGAATTGAATTTTGAATGAAATACAGGGTCATGTAAAATCGAAGAGTGTGGAAAATATAATTACAAATATCTCGGCAACTCATTATCCGATTGACTTCATTCTTTATGCAAAATTTATGATTTTTTATTGTCTTTTATATTCACTCCTTAAAATAAACAATTTCGAAAGTTTTTATATACCTTTTATCAGAACGAATATTTCGAGAGTCCGAAAAAAATATTTCCGGATAATCGAGGTTACTGAAATTCAATAAGCTTCTTCCCATTATTTTATACTAAGTACATACAAAATTTCCAGTCTCTATCTCAGTTTGTTCGGTAGATAGAGCGTTTATAGACACACAAACAGACACACGGACAGTCGGACGGATTTTTTTTCTATTAATATGTTTTTCGGAATCCCCAGTGTCTGAAACTTGTAAATCCGTAATTTAATTTTTCGATTTTTAAAACGATTACAAGACTTACCTTATACTACGTATGATGGGTAAGTAAAAGTGCACTAAACATGTATTTTATTCAACCCAAACCCTGGATTTATTCCAACTACCACGGAAATACAAAATAGGTGCAATGAGGATTCCAATGAGCGGCCTCTAGAAGAGTAAACCAACAGCCGGACAAAATCGAACGAATGAAACGAAAAGAAAGTATTACGACGTCGAATAAAAGAAGGCAAAAATGACACGAAGAGTACGAAACAGAACTTTGAAATATGGAAACAGAAATAAAATATTGAGAAACGAAATATAGTAATTCAAAAAACGGAAAATGTAAATGTTATTAATTAAAATACGTTTTTATATATTTAAAGCAGTATTTATTTATGTTTTGTTGAGTAAAATAAAACTGAATGCATTCCTATTACAATTTAAAGTAATAGGCTATCAAAGTAAATAACCAAAGGATGGAATGAAAAAATTAAAAAAAATAGACAGTGATTTAAAATTTTCATAGTAATTTTTGAACTTTTTTTTTTTTTTCACATATTGTGGTCGTTACGGGAAATCACAGATCTCAAAATTGTAAAGAGCGAGATTTACCCAATTTTTTGCGTCAATATTATACGTCTATATGTAAAATAATATATAAACTTTAAATAATGCCCAATTATGTTTCAAATCACAATTAAGAATTAGATATGAAGAAACTATTACTTTTGTAATAATCTAATATTTTTTCCGAGGAATTCCAAAACAAATACACTTTTAAATAAAATTTAAATATTTAAAGCTTTTGTAAAGCCTTATTTACCGCAAATGATATAAAAAAATTTTAAATGGAAATTTTCAGCAACATTCTAGCATTCTTTTAAAATGTTTTAAAATGTTTTTAAACTTAAGTGTACTAATTAAAATACAATGATGAAATATACATTTAAGTTTTTTTCGTTCTCATGTTGTAAATTTAAAAATTTTAGTTAACGTCACATCTTAATTTTGTTGTTGAAAAAATCAATACAACACAAAAGAAAAAGTAATAGTAAAAATAAACTAATCTCTTTTTTTTTTTTTTTTTTTTTTTTTTTTTGTCTGAGTGAACAAATGAATTAGTAACAATATTTTTACTTTGATGCACGCAACTTTTAAAGTGATTAAAAAAATCGGTTTATTCTTGTTTTTAATTGCTGAGCGGCACTGAGTAAGAGAATACACATAAAATAAATTCTATATCAGTAATATTAAACAGAGTACTGTCATTTTTAGGCACACACTGTATGTTCAAATGCTAGGGGACACTTTCGATTTTAGAGATTTTATCGACTATCTAGACGTAGAAAAATACTTGACGACGAACTCTTCTAAAAATTCAGAAATATAAAGAACGTGTATTAATCTTATATTTTCCAGCAAAGGTTTGGGTTCAAAGACAATGAGGAGAAGAACAAAAAATTGAATAATAAAATTATATTTCCGAAAATAAAATATCTAAGTGATCTGTAACTGTTGAAGATGACTATGTGGGTTGTGTATGCTTTTATGTAAATTTATATAAGAATAGAATTTATCGTATTTTAGGTCCGTAAAAACTCACAAATAAGTATACAATTTATTTGAGAGAAATTATGATTCGTCAAATAGGTAAGTATTACAAAAAATGCACGATTATGGCCTGTTAAAGTAAAATTCTGAAAAACTACTTATCTGTAAAACTAATTGTCTATAAAATGTAACAAATTAGAGTTTTGAAATTGTATAAAAAAAGTATCACCTCATTTATCAACCTCAGTGATCCATATCAATTTCATTATTTTTAAGTTATCATAACATCATTAAAATTCACGGCAAACAATTTTTCACTATTGATCATAAAGTAATGGGACAGTCTTTTGCATCCTTGTAACAGAACTATAAATGTTATTATTTATATATTCAATAGAAAGTACTCTGTAGTCCATTTCAATGATGCATATCAAATTCATTTTATTTGAAGTATTGCAACAGCACTAAAATGCTCTACAAACGATTTTTCTCTAAAGACAATAAATTAACGTAATTATTTTGTGTATCTTTATGATTGAACTATAAGTGCTACAGATTTTTTTTTTAATACTGAACATTTTTTAGTGAACATCAATAATATATATATAAACATGTGTCAATCTTAGTATATTTATGAGAGTTATAGCATGGACAAATGGACATACAATCAGAAGTTATCGATTATATTAAACTATATTCCAAACTGTTAAAAAACATATCTATATGGATAGTCATAATTAAAATTATACAATCATATTTAATACATATACCTACATTATATCATTAATGCGTATAATAACTACTTTTAATATCTTGATTAGCATTCATATTAATAAATTAATAAATTTATTTTGCGCTGTCTTTAAACAAAACTGCGTGTATAGTAAGCTGATTAAATCTTTTACTAATCGCCTTTAGCATTTGGAATATACTTGTCACATGTTCACCTCGATCAATTCAAGTGCAGTTCTAATTTGCAATTTCATTTCTGGAATTGATTTTGGAAGCAGTGGATTCTAAATTTGAACTTTAATAAAACCATACATTGAATCTAAGGGTGAAAGACTTATAATAGCGTTAGCCATGGAATTTTATCTCCACAAGCAATGCAATCTGAGGCTTAGCATTGAGATAAGAAATATACCAATAAACTTATGCTACAATAGTACTAATGTTCCAAATAACATATGCTTTACAAATAACACAGGGTGGTCCAGAAGTCCTTGGCACATTTATTCAATGAAAAATTAAACAACTGGTGTAAGATAGTGCGGTATGGATGAAAATACTTCTTATGATCGAAATTTTTTTTTTAAGAAGAAACAAATGTTCCAAAAATATCTATTAAGTGGCATTACTTCTGCAAAGCTACCGAAGAGCTATAATACCTTTGATATGATGCCAAGATTCATAGGATGTCTCTGTAAGATAATAGTGAAAAACGGATTAAAAATCTCTCTCTCTCTCTCTCTCTCTCTCTATATATATATATATATATATATATATATATATATATATATATACCGGGTGTCCTAAAAAGGACTGACTGATTTTAAAATTCAATAACTTACAAACGGTGACAGATATTTAAAAAATTCTTGCAGGAGAGTGATGTACGATGTCAGGAGTTTTTTTACTGCGATTCCCGGTTTTAGTTTGAATTTTCATCAATAGATGGCGCTGAGAGCAATGGGCACTCAGTCGAGACCAAAACTGAAATCAGGAGGTTACATGTATGGAGTGGGTCTCTTTCACCAATACAATTTTTGTTAGGGCACGATTCTGAGCTCAGTCGTTATATTTTCGATGAAATGTGTTGTTGCCATGGAAATAAGGAATTCCTCAACATAACGACAGCGTTCAGAATTGGGCATGAATTAGTAAGTAGTATGTGACAGAGCAGACGATTTTATATTTATGAAGTTTTATTTTCCTGGATTTAATTACTTTTTATCGTCTGATTTAAATAATATTTTGTGCATCGCATCTTAAAACTACGAGAAGAGATTCAGTATTTTTTTCCTTTTGTTGTTGTTAAAAATTTCATAAATTGTGTTAAATTCTAAGAAGATTTTAGATCTTTTAAGGAAGTTTTTCAGTATATTTTTATGCATGTTAAATCCAGTTTAAAAGAATCTTGGAAATGGTTTATACTTTGGAAGAAAGAATATTTATAATACTAGAGTACTACCGCTTGGATCAAAGCATAATAGCTACAAGAAGAAGTTTCCAAGAGAAATTTAACGTAAGGAATGCTCCGCATCCAAATACAATTAAACAATTGTATGAGAAATTTGTAAAAACCGGTAGTGTTGCCTACGATTTGATAGACAAAGTTGGACGACATAAATCGGCCATGACTGAATCTAACGTAGATGTTATTAAAAATCTTATTAATCAAGATTCGAGAATATCGGTCCGTAAAATTGCAGCTTCATGCTCAGTGAGTAAAACCGCAACGCACAAAATTCTGCGAAAATGCTTGGAAATGTATCCTTACAAAATACAAACGCAGGAACCACTTCCTATCATTATGAAAGAAAAAATACTAACTTTTGCAAATGAAATGCTACAGTTGATAGATGAAGGGGGTATTGACGCAAACCAAATTTGGTTTTCTGACGAAGCGTATTTCCATCTGGATGGTTTCGTCAATAAACAGAATTGGAGGATATGGGGAACTGAGAACCCTCATGTGTGCGTGCCACGATCAGTCTACTCACAAAAAATTACTGTGTGGGCAGCCTTATTTAGCAGTGGAATTATTGGGCCTTTTTTTTGGAGGAAATTGTAAATTCAAGTGATACATCGAAATATTGCACCAGTTTGTGGCCATGTTGAATATCTTAGGTAATTTACAAACAGATTGGTTCATGCAAGACGGTGCGAGACCTCATCGGACAGCTGATGTTTTCACTTTCCTCAATGAATATTTTGATAACCGTGTCATTGCATTGCATTATCAAAATGCAACCGATACAGGTATGGATTGGCCACCGTGTTCGCCGGACCTCAATCCATGCGATTTCTTCCTATGGGGCTACCTAAAAGATGCAGTGCACAGACATAATCCCACCGCTATTACTGAACTGCAACAAATCATTACTCATGAATGCGAAGCTATTTCAGAAAGAACTTTGCAGAACGTATGTGGTAATTTTGTTCTCCGTTTAAGACATATGATTGTGTCGAATGGTGGGCATTTTGAGAATATCATAATGGGATTGAACGCGTCTAATTTCTGGTTTTTACCCTTTTCTCCTTGGATTGAGGCATTCACATTCTTTTAAATATGAGTTATAAAGAGTTGATATGTTTATAGAATTTTACAAATCTGTATTTATCCCATGTAATTTTCTTTATCTGTTTGGTTAATTTTTTTAGCTATATAAGTTTAATGATCAGTTATTTTTTAGAAACATTTTTAACTGTTCGAAAATATTTAAAAATATTTATTTTGTTATTTTGCTTATTATTTCTTTATTAACTTTGTTATCATTATCAATTTCTCTATAAAAATAGTGACACCGTCATTTATCCAATCGATATAGTAATTCTGATTTATTATTCATAAAACTTTCCTTTTACAGTATAATACACTTTCTGTATGCATATATTTATTTTGTAGTAACAATTTGTTATCTTCGGAAGAGCTTTGTATTTCTGGTAAATAAATGGTGAGAGAAACATTTGACAACGTATTATTTATATTTTGAATATCCATTTCATTTGCGACTTTTTGTGTAAGTTCTTGAAATTAAGGCAATAAATAAATAAATTCTTACAAGTGATGCTTTAAGAAGAAGTAATCAAAATCTTCTAAACAGGATTGTTATTCTCATAACAAGTGAGTAAGTGTGATCGAAGATCGCATAAAGGGTTTCGTTTAATATTCCTTTCAAAACACTTTATCCTTTCTTTAACAAATCCAAATAAATTTCATTTCCAAAAAAAAAAAAATAATAACAATAATGTTTTATATAAAGTAAAAATTTGCCGGTCTATTTTTCTCGTTTTTTCGAATATCTGAACTGGCTCCAGATAGCGGGCTAAGCCCGCTATTATATTCTGTCATAATAATATCTGTCATCTGGACCAAATCCGATATAAAAAAAATCAATTTCAAAATGAAACATGTGGTATAGAGACCTTCAAAATTTTAAAATATGCCAATATTCCATAATCGAGTTTTTATCATGATTCAATATGTTCCTCAAACTTATATATTTACTATTCTCTATTACTCATATTGATACTCTGTTTGTATTATTCTGAAACATTTGAAAATCCGTTATGACGTCAGATTAATTTTCATTTTAATTCTCTAATGACGTCATATTAAGCTGCTTTCTGTATTTACACATACTTACACTCCTTGTATTATTGAGAAATGTTTGAAAATTTCCGTTTAATTTCCAATATCACGTCATATTAATCTTTTTTTTTCAACTGGTGGAACTTCTTATTTCATTTTCATTTTTCACGTGGAAATATTTTAATAGAAAATTAATTATTGTAGAAAGAATTTTTTTGTGGATTTTTAATTGTTGACAACTGCTATAACGAAAAATGTTTAAATTTTATAGGTAAAGGCTGATAGGTTTTTGGTTTTTTATTTCTATATAAAATAATACGATTTTTTCAAATTTTATGATTTTGAACTTCATAGCAGCTATTCAGCTATAAGTACACAAAGTTTCAGCTCTGTAAGTTAAATAGTTTCTGTGAACCGCCTCTGTGATGGACAAACAACGAAGCGGGAGTAATAAGGTTTCGTGAGATGAACGAAACCCTAAGAATGCAAAAGAAAATTGCCGCAACTCAAAATAATTCGTTCTAATTTTACTTCGCCATGCGTTAAAAACGCCACAATAAGTTCACCATTTCATGAGATGAAAGAATATATCTAATTAAACATTTTAGAAAACGCATAACACATTTTAAAACAAGATTTCAGTAATTACTACCCATAGCCAAAAAAGTACTCCACTTTTTTTGAAAGGCCCTGTATATGACCTATAAAACTGTACATATTCTACATAGTATTCTAAAGTTTAGTTTAATAAGTAAATACATAATGCAGTTGAAAATTCACCTTCAGAGGTTTCTAGTAATAGACGGAAACATATTAGAATTCTTTTGTACAGTCCTGTATATTACCTACAAATTTTTTACATGCCAAATATAAAACTAAATTTTAATTCAGGCAAAAAACACGGTAAAAATTACTGAAATAGCAATTCTAGAAATTATCATCCATCGGCGACCATATATTTAGTTCTTTGCGTGGCCCTGTATAAATGGTATCATTAAAATGCATAACATAGCTCGAATAAAAAACTCTTTTCTGGAATTCACGCTCATAGTTGGTAATGCTTACGAATTCTTTTGTGTAGCCCTGTATATGATCTATAGCATTATACACATCACGTAGTATGCAAAAATGTTTTTTAAACTGCTTACCATAACTGAAAGCGCACTTCCAGCAATTATCGCCTATAGACAGTATTCCTGATACAGTACTTCAAACGAAATCTTTCGCGTGTCCCTGTAAATGAACGAAAAATGTACATCATATTATACAACAAGTATCTTTCAGTAATCCTCGGTAATGTATATCAGTTTCATTATATTAGAAATACTGTAAAATAATTAAAATACGCATCAAACCGTTTTTCCCCGCAGGCCATTATGTAGCAGAATTAATTGCGTAGCCTTGTAAATGAATGATAAATGCTTTACACTCCATATTGTACAGAAAACATGTCCACTTCATAAATGTAAATCAATTTCATTATGTTTGTAACGGTGTAACATCATTAATATACACCGTAAACGATTTTTTCCCATGTACCATCATGCAATGAAACTATTTTGGGTGGCCTTGTAAACGAATTAAAAGTTCTACACATGCAATATTCGATTGCAAGCCTCTTTTAGTGCACTTTAGTGCTATATATTATTTTCAATAAGTTTGAAATAGTGTAACATCATTAAAATACAGTGCAGAGGATTTATCCCACTGACCACAATAAAACGGGCATTCTTTTAAGTGCCCCTGTAACCGAACTATAATTGTTACAAAATTCGTTTTCAATACAGAGCACTCCATGGTAAACCTCAATATACTATATCAGATACATGCATGGCAATTTGAATATATTTACACAAGTTAGAGCATGGAGAGACCGTCCGATAAACCAAGTGCATAAACACTTTTCAATTGTACTGGAAAGTCTTAGAAAGAAAAAAAATGATGAATAAAGAAGACACTCATTTTTAAAAGACCTTATCCTTCTTGGAATGTAACAAGTTTTTAAAAAATTGATATTTTGAACATTGTCGTTGCACATTTCTATTTGGTAGAAGTCGTTTTCGTGGAAACAATACTTTTTCCTATTGTTGCTCTGACTCTCCCTGCCTACAATATTGAAGTCATACCGTCTCAGTTCAGAATCAGGCTCTAACAAAAATTGTATTGGTGGAAGAGACCCACTCCATACATGTAACCTCCTGATTTCAGTTTTGGTCTCGACTGAGTGCCTATTGCTCTCAGCGCCATCTATTGATGAAAATTCAAACTAAAACCGGGAATCGCAGTAAAAAAACTCCTGACATCGTACATCACTCTCCTGCAAGAATTTTTTAAATATCTGTCACCGTTTGTAAGTTATTGAATTTTAAAATCAGTCAGTCCGTTTTAGGACACCCGGTATATATATATATATATATATATATATATATATATATATATATATATATATATATATTTCGCTTGCGTGGCGCGAAAATAAGGCTGAATTTGTAGCTTGACGTTTGGCAACAGCCGTAAAAACATAACATTTATTTTCCTCATTACATTCACTAATCAGAAGCTTGATTTTGTCACTGAAACTTGCGTCATATTTAAAAGAAAGATTTTAATGGTTTTGAAAAAATGAAAACATATTAAAATGGTTGCGTTTACTTATTTACGAATCGCTGCTGAGAAGAACACATATTATTTATTGAGAAATAATATTAAGTAATCTGTGTCAATAAAATAACAATAAATAATATGTCATAGTGATATGCAAAGCGAAATGTTTCCGATGAAGAAAATGACGCCATTAGGAAAAAAAAATGCACTTTCAATCTGTTTACCACGTAGTGATTTTCCAAGAGTTTTTCGAAATAAATTTAAGTCGTGCTGTACAATAATACAGGCGCAATGAGTTTAAAATTAATTTTTTTCCAAGATAATTTTTTCAGTTAATTATTTTACATTTCAAAAATTTGTAAAATCCGAAATATCATAATGTTAAAATTATTTATGTCCATTGGTAGCACCAACTAAATGCATTTTTAGTTGTGTTTTTGTTTTACCTTTTAAGTTTTCAATTAATATTTTCAACATTAAAAGGGGGCGGATCACCTTTAAAATGGTCAAAAATTCAATTTCAAGGTTTTGATGTCAGTAAATCGTGCATGTTATTCTGAGTAAAAAGGTACCAATGTGTTTCACAGGCGATATTTATTGACGAAGATATGGAGTAAAAAGCAATAGTCATTCTTTGTGTTTGAATGGGAAGTAAAAACTTTAAATTCATTTAATTCACAACAATGATTTTCAAACATGCGCGCACGATTTCTCCAAAAATAATTTAGATAGAACCTCAATTTTTTTCAAACTTATTAATGTTGTAACAATGAACAAAATGAATTAGAATCTTTTAATTTGGTAAATAAATTAAAAAAATAATTAACTGTAATTCATCGAAAAGCGCATTCAAAATGCGTTTTTAATTTAATTACAGTTAGTTATTTTTTAATTTATTGATCAAATTAAAAGATTCTAGTTCATTTTGTTCATTGTTGCAACATTAATAAGTTTGAAAAATGTTGAGGTTCTATCTAAATTATTTCTGGAGAAATCGTGCACGCAAGTTTGAAAATCATTGTTGTGAATTAAATGCATGTAAAGTTTTCACTCTCCATTCAAAAACAAAGAATGACAATTGCGTTTTACTTTATATCTTCGTCAATAATTATCGCCTCTGAAAAACATTGGTACCTTTTTACTCAGAATAACATACACTATTTACTGACATTAAAACCTTGAAATTGAATTTCTGACCATTTTAAAGGTGATCTGTCCCCTTTTAAAAGAATACAAATTTCATATGTTAAAATGATTTATGATAGTACTCATTCTGTCTACAGTTACTCCAAAAATTGCCCAGCGTTAGCGAGCAGGGGTCAGATCCTCCTATTATATATATATTTGTCCATATGATTTTGGAAAAAACACGCCAAGCAACTTAGGGAACTTCCTATTATCGCCAAAATAATGTTTGGCAAACTTGTCTCACTCCTCTAATCGTACTCAGTAAAGCGATATTGTTAAGTTTTGGAATGAGAATTGCCATGGTTTGGACAAAAACTGCGCATACTTCGGCACTGTTATGTATAGAGGCCTTCTATCTCTTCGGTAGCTTTGCAGAAATATCGCCATCTGGAACCATTTGTGACCACCATTTTTGGATTTTTTTTTTTTTTTTTTTATTAGCTTAAACAAAATTTTCGATCATAAGCAGAATTTTCGTCCAAACCGCACTCTCGTACGCCAATTGCTTGGTTTTTTATTGAATTTTCAAATATGTCAAGGATTTTTGGACCACCTTGTGTTTTTCGAATTATTCAGTTGTGAAATAGCTTAATTAATTTGTGTTCAACCTGTATATGACGATGCTCCGATGACATTAAAAGACTGTACTTAACGATGTAGCACGTCTGACACAGAATCAGAAGAATTTGAATGGTTCCAATTGCTACAATTTTATGTTGAATTAATTTTTTGTAATCTAAATATATATAATTTTTACATTTTTTCTCAAATGTATGTGGAAATCTTATTACATCTTCCTATTAAAAATCATACGCATAGATTTTTGTTTTACAGATTAAATTTTCTGATAGCGTTTAGGAAACGGAAAAAGAATAAACTTATACTTGAGTTTACTATTGTTTACGATTCTTTTCTTCCAAAGTAGGGGTTGACGTATATGTAAGTAAAATACGACGAATGATATAAGATTTCATGATTAAAAATATGTATTCATGCGCAAAATAAATTATGTATGATATGTTTTAATTTGCGAGAAACATTTCAAATTCTGTTTAAATAGTAGAAGTAAGGTTGCTTTAAAATTTCTAATACATTGTACGCATTTTCAAATATTACAGTTAATAAATTTGGAACATCCGAAACAAAAGAATTGCGAAGATATGTTTCATGCAGTAATTAATGAAAAACTTTGCTTAACTACGAAGGAAAGTAATTAAGTAAGTCACAAAAGATAATTAAATAATAACTTACAATGATATTCACTTCAAAACGATTTTTATTTCTCAACATATTCTCCACCAATATTTATGCACTAAATATCAACGTTTTATCAGTGCCCCAACACCAGCTGCATAAGATTCTTTGGTTTGCTATCCCAGCCACATTAGGACTTCATGTTGAACCTTTTCATCATCTGTGAACATCATCTTGCAACTTCTTCTTCATCCCCAATACAGTTTTGACTTAGCCCCAAGCGATTTTCATCTGTTTAGTCCCCTAAAAAACCATCTTGGAAGCAAGATGATGTTCACAGATGATGAAAAGGTTCAACTTGAAGTTCTAATGTGACTGAGACAGCAACTTAAAGAATGTTATGCAGCTGGTATTGGGGTACTGATAAAACGGCGATATAAGTGCATAAATATTGGTGGAGAATATGTTGAGAAATAAAAATCGTTTTGAAGTGAATATCATTGTAAGTTATTATTTAATTATCTTTTGTGACTTATTTAATGACTTTCCCTCGTAGATTTATTCATCAAGCATTTGTGCTATCCATCAAATCTCAAGAACACGGATGTGTCATTTTATTCTGAGAAAATGTTAAATACTGCCAGAATACTAAAAATCAAACTATTATTAAACATTTATGTATTTTTTTATTCGATTTTCATTTTCTCGGGAATTTGAAACTTTAATATTTTCAATTACTTTTATTTTTAAAATAATGAAAACATATACACGATCTATTTTCGTAAATTCTCTTTTCATTTAAAGTATTTTTTTGTCCAATAAATAAACTATATTTTTTTAATTTTATGCAAATACGCTGAAATAAAATGTCACGCTTTAAGAAAATTGTAAAAAGGCACATTAAGCAAATGTTCTTTTTAGATCCGGTATATAGTGTCAAGGGTATGTACCTCGACGAAAAATTATATTTGCAAACAAATTGAATTACATAAACCGTTTTGATAACATAATAAATAATTCATTCAATAATTTCCTTAATTAATTCATAATACCTCAATCGCAAACATAGTATGCAGTAATGTATATAATTGACGGCAAACATTGCTAAAGAGTACTCAAACAATTCTCGAAGATTAAATTAAGCGCATAAATGTGAAAGAGAGAGAAAATATAGAATGTTATGTAACTTTACATCATTAGGCTAATTAGTCAGTTAATAAGGTTATATAGGTTACGCAATTTTGTATTTAAATAATGATCTCTTCAAAGAAACAGTTTTATAAAAAACGGTTTTGTTTAATGAAGCCGGAATTATGACATAATACATATTTTATGTTTCACGTTTCATAAATATAGCCTAGCAATTTATGAAGATCGAATAAAGAACTCAAGATAAAAGTACCAGCAGTTTTTCATATGAAAACGTTGAATAATGAAAAATGTTTTGAATTCAATATACGTTGTTAGCATAGTTTTTTTCACGTTGTTGTTGTTAATTTTATTTCCAATCAGTTTATACACCACGAACGTCACGCAATGTTTCTTTAAAAAATAAAATTATTGTCGATTCTTTCCATTTCTTTGGAATATTTTTCTAACTCATTGCTTTTTGTGTTTTGTGAAATTTTGTGAAATGAATTAAAGTATTAGTAGAGGAAAATGAGTAAAAACGGGCACAGGTGTAAATATGGACACCCCAACCTAAGTGGCTATGGTAAGTGCTGAAGACTGCCGACAAGGATTGTAGATGACGCATTTGTTGATATGAGATAGCAGAGAACAGTTGGAACCATTCATTCAAGTAGTGTGGATGCAGCGTGAGATATTGTGTGAAATGGTGTTTTTGTTCTGGACTGCAAACTTTTGACAGCTATCTGAAATCGTTTTCTTTTCATGTTATTATGGTTAGTTTAAAATAATTTCACAGTAATATCCAGAAAGAGGAGATCCTATGGTAAATTTAGAAGCACGCCTTTAGTCACGCACGCTTTTAGTTTACATATGAAAGTGGCCATCTTTCTTAGGTGGGGTTGGTGTAAATATGGGCCCTCATTTAAAGGTGGCCGAAAATTACACCACCTTTTCGCTTAAACAACATTAATTATTTCGATATTTGTTTTACGTGAAAACAGCAATTACCTGCATTATACACATTACCAAATATATTATAAAATAAACATAACAAATGCTTTGAGGTAAGAGAACTTTAAAATTACCTTATGTGTAGATAATTATAAATTTATAGTTAATTATAAGGACATTTTATTATCTATAAATCCTCAAAGCTTTCGTTAGTTTTATTTTATAATATATCTGATAATATGCGTAATCTAACATAATGGTGTAATGCCGAGAGGCAGGCTTGGGAAGACCAAAGACCTTCCAGACTCATCAGATTACTGTGACCCTCCTCTTGTGAACAGCGATGATGATATCAATCTGTATGTCAACGTTGGGGATAAGCCAGACTCGAGCGATGCAACTTGCATCTTTTGTGATGGAAAATTCTCTGACGACACTCGCGGAGAAGTGTGGGTTAAATGTATTATGTGCCAAATGTGGGCGCACTTAGATTGTGCCAGGGCTGAAAAAGCCAGTTATGTTTGCGATTTCTGTAAATATTTTTTTTTCTGTAACAAATACATTATCCACAATTTTGTAGTGTATTAGCTAGTTTTAAAACATTTGAAACTATTTTTTGTAACATATTTGGAGAGGGCCCATATTTGCAACCCATTTTTTCTGGTGCTTTTTTAAAAGCTTTTTGTAAATCTTCGTTTTCGAATTAAAATAATTGATATTGAACATCGTTTTGCCTCCTATCATTTAGTAAACTTGTTATAGTTGTAAATGGAGGTAAAAAAAAAATGGAATTTTTCAAAAAGAAAGTCACTTTAAGACAAAACCAAAAAAGGGTGTCCATATTAACACCTTTTCCTCTAACTAAATTTTGGCGTTTTAAACATTATCGTATAATGATATTTATGAGCAGGGCTTAAGAAATGCAATCGCCAGGTCGCCACAAGCAAACAAGTTCTTTTATCTGGTGAACAAGCTACTTAATCTAGCGTTTTTTATTTATTTTTTGGTACAACAAATTATTTCAGAAATGACCACAAACGTCATTTTTTTTCTCCCCCACGCCTACTCGTGCGCGTCTTCCAATCGTCTGATATTTTTAATGGAAGAATCTTGTTTAAAGGGCGTTTTCTATTTCATGCACAGAAAACATATTTTTTCCGCTCTAGCCAGCTAGTATGTCAGTGTAGGGGGAAGGAATAATAATTTGTGTCAATCCAACCTCTGTGGCATCTAAATTGGATACAATGCTAAAATATGCACAATTTTGTTTTACAAATTTCAATTCATATTTTTGTGTTGTGAATTAAAACTGATTAATCTATCGCATTCAATTTAAAAGACATTATTAACATATAAGTGATTATAATTAATACATTTGATGTAAATCTGTAAAATATAATTGAAATTTCAAGAATATGTATTTTTTAATTATTTCTTTGCGTTTTTTCTCTTCAAATGCGTCTTTATTATCATTGCGTCTGTGTGCACCGCACACATCGCACAATAGTTTTCGCCACCCTGATTTGGAGAAAAGTGTCTGGTACTAGATTGTTTACTAATGTTTATCTTGAGAGGGTGGGATTTCCAGTTTTTAGAGAATTTTTGTGGCAGAGATGTGTGAGAGAGAATTTTTAATTGCGTGGCCAACGGAACTATAGTCGGTATAACGTGAAAAGTCGAGGGCATTCCTTCTTTGTGGAGAGTGGCATTTTTTTCTTTAAAAGGAAAACTAAATGCAAAAAAGTCCGAAAAGTATATCTTTCAAAATAATTTTATCAAAAAATTAGATTTTATTACAGAAAAATTGTTTTTCTTCTGATAGTGCACAGTTATTCATTCAAGATTTTTAATACATGCAGTAAACGCTCAGTTGTAAAGGAAGAGGAGATAACTGTTTATTTAAAAATGAGATATCATTATTTCACAAATTATTTAACCTAGATTATTATTTTACTCAAGAATTTTATTACTACTAATTTTATTACATTATTTACTCAAGAATATTTTATAATTATATGTGTTGTGATTATCATTTGCAGTAAATGGAAATAAAAAAATCATTCATTGCACTTCACAAAAGCAAATTTTTTTCTTTGGTTTTTATTTATCTTTAATTTATTATAGTAGATTGTTGGATAAAAATAAATGCCGCAAACCCTTAGCTGGCTGCTGATTACAATTACCTAATACGAGCGCGTGAAAATGGTTTATTTTATCAATAAGCATTATATACTAACTCTTGAGTTATTTTGCAAACGTTTTGATATTTCTCATACTTGAATTTATTTTATAAGCACGTAAAGATTTTTATTATTCGAACCGGTTTATGTATCGTTTAAAGACGAAAGGCGAAAAAACAATGTATAATATATGAAAAAAAAAATTCCTTGAAAAACTGTTACGAAAATCATCTAATAATAAATCAGCAATGGACTTATTCGTCTAACCTTTCATAATCTGGTTCTTAGCTGATGTTGGCGACAAACTCGCTAGCTGTAAAGTTGCTGAAATACGTGTTTAGTTATGTTTTATTAGATTTCTTATGCTGAATTTCACGCTCCTATCTAAAACTGCTACTGTGATATGCGAAATGATCTACAATTTTAACCCCCATTGAACCCTTTTTAGTGGTTGTATTTCTAAAATTTATGAAATGCGTATTTAACTATTTTTTAGTAGATCTCTTACCCGGAATTTCACGCTCCTACCTAAAACTGCTGCTGAAATATGGAAAAATAGACACAAAGCTTTCTACCCCCTCCCCCCAATTTAACCTTCTTAGGTGGTGAATTTTCAAAAATCCTTTCTTACCGGTTATTTAAATTGTGTAAAGAACATGATATCCTAATTTCATTGTTCTAGAAGCAACGGTTGAGGCTCGGCATTCATTATGCGTCAGTCAGAAAATGTTCTTTTATAAGTATAGATTACTAAAAAGTAATTTTAAGTATGTAAAAAGGCAGAAAACGTTATTTAATTTTCTGAGCGCGTAATATTTTCCCAAATGATTTTTTTACGCTATTTTCGAATTCTTATTTCACTGGGTGAATGTGTATGGTCTTAAGTATTTGAATTGTACGATAACGATTGTTCCTCAATTTTCCTTCAAAAGTCCTTTTTAAATTCAGCCGTCTTCTAGCAATACGTTTAAAACCGAATAACGCTTCACGAAATTTTTCTTACCGCTTCAACTATGCATTGATACTTTTCTTCCACCGTTATCCATTTTCATGACCATTAAAATATCTTTTTAAAAATATATCTCTTAGAATAGACGTTTTACACTGACTTATTTCTCACGCAACTGCCATATTTCTTATTCAAACGGCTATAAAATAATACAGTTTAAGCTTTGACTTACTTCTGTTTATTAAGTGAAATCCGGAACATCTAAGAAACTACCCATCATAATAAATTCATCGAAGGAATGAACATTAAATTATCTTTGACGTATTATCATATTCCTGAGGTTAAACTGTACAGACTTGCATAAATCTATTCATAAAGAAAATCCAAATTTATATACAAAAAATAAAGAATATGTTTCTAATCAATTAAGAGAAATATTTTTTATGAAATGTTTTGTAGTTATATTATTTTTTAAAACTATATCAAAAACGTGTCTGTGAGTACACTGTAAAATATTGCTGCTGTAAAAGATATACAGCAGCAGAGATTTCAGGTGAAGAGACATAAAAAGGGCTTTCCCCGTAGACAAATCGTCATTGCTCTTAGATAAACGGAAGTTTATCCGTAAAATCATAAAATATAAGTGATTTGGCGGTTGAGCTGGAAAAACTGACATTTCCGGTTAAATTAATTTGCATTTCACGGTGAAATCCCGATGATTTTACATTTATTTTTTTAATGTGTAATGTTGACAACACCTGACCAATAAATTTTACTTTTACTGTAATTTTTTAAGCTTTGAAACAGAGCTGCAATTTTTATGTCGTCGAATAGGACAAAAAAAAAAAAAAAAAAAAAAAACGTTCTTTCGAATTACGTTTATTTGAAAACTGTATCTGAGTTTACAAATTTATTATTGTTTTTAAAATAATTTTCAAACATGATTTCAAACATCTCTATCACGTGCAGCCCGATTACGAAAGATTAATCCGTTTGCCCTGAAAAAATAAAAATACAATTTAGTATTTGTTTCCAGCTAATGGTCCATAACGAAATTAAAATTGCATCAGTAAATAAATACAATAGTAAAATAATATAAATAAACATAAACGTAACAGACCCGTTATCTAACTACGCTCTTAAACTACTGAAATTTTTAAAATAAAAAGGATGCTCTAGGTAACGAAATCGTTACCGATTTCTTCGGCTATCTATGTAATATGACTAATACGAAAATATCGCTTTTAATAATTTTTAAAAGTTTATTTGAACAGATAATTGATATTTTTCATATAAAAATTTGTTTTGGTGCTTCCAGGCAATCTAAAAAAGGAATAAATGTAAATAATCTATTAAAGCTTTCAATAAAATGAAGTGGTTTCCGAGAATGGTTGGATCTCCTAGTTTTCTTAAACATTTTTGGCGGAGATTAAGAACAGATAATATAAGCAATATATCAAAATTTCATCAAGTGCATGTCCTTTTAATAAATTGTAATTAAAATGTCTCTTGTTTACTAGGAATTCCAATTGTATTTTTTAAATTAAACATTTGTCACACTTCTTGAAAAATAAGTTTGACATATGAACTTTTTTTATAAAATTATTCTTCCCATTAATAATTTTTTCTAATCCGTAACATCGATTTAAAAAAAATGTCTTAATAGATACTCTAAACTTTTTATAAGATTTATTAAAATCTTTCTTCCTATCATATTTAAATCTTTCAATGTGAGAAGAAAAAATTATTTTTTTCAACAAAAAAATGTAGATTTATTATTTCAATAATTTTGTTTGGATAACTTTATACATAGCATAAAGAAATTTATTACTGAAATTTTTAAATGTGATCAAAATATTAAGTTTAAAACGAAAAAGGAAACTTTTAAAATATCCAGCAAAATCTTTAACATATTGTTCCTTTATTTGAAGACTACTTTGTTTACTGAAATACATGCACCATGATAATCGATCACATTCTCATTTGAGATTTTTAGATAAGTTAAAAAAATTAATTCAATTTTTAACATTAGCTAAAACCTTATCAGTAACAACCAAAAAAGGTTAACTTTAAGCAAAATTCCTAACAAGTAACTGCTATTGCAAACCTAACAATGATCCAATTGTAATGTCAAACAGAATATTATTAATTACTATTATTATTCTAATGAAATTAAGTTAATTAGAACTTGTTTTACTGCTTGGAATTAATATTTTAATTTGTGTTACTTTTACTTTAGTATGTTGTTCGTCATGGGATAATTTTACTCTACCAGGAGAATTATAAGGACGTAATTTGGATGCATGGACAATTTCAGTACTACTGCCTGTATGGTTTTAGAGCAATCTATCTTTAAATCAGATGACTTACTAATAATTGTATATGAACCATTGAAAGTAGGTTCTTTTCAAACAAATGTCTTCAAGTGCTAAGGAAATTTGAACCTACATATTAATAAAAGTAAATATGTACCATCCATACAATAAAAAGGAGAACGATAATTATCATAATTATTAACTATCAATTAAAGAACATTGCAAATATGAATCAAGTTTTAGTTTAGCTTAGTGAATTTTAACAACATTTCATTATTGAACATCTGGAAGAAACATTTTCCAAATTCCATTATTTTTCAAACTGAACATAATAATTATAAGGAATTTTAATTAGAATTAATTTTCTCCAACCAGAAAATTAGCTCAATAAAATATATCAGGTTATAATACAAATCTAAATTACCTTTAAAGATAAATTTTAATATATTTCAACCTTAATTTAAATAATTTTTAATTGCTCATCATTAACATCAAATTATTTAAAAAAATAATAATATGCGCAAAAACTAGTCAATTCTTCTGGGTTTTTCTTCAATTTGTATTTAATTTTTTTTAGAGCAGCAAATTTTACACATTTTAATACAATCTCTCAAAATTTTGCCTAATAAAATCTCCGTATAATCATTTGATAACACTTAAGGAAATAAAATTCAAATTTCAATTAATTTTGCAACGAAAAACAATAATGATAATGTAAAACAATCATAATAAATAAATTTAGTTTTTAGAACTACTTAAAACATTAGAATTGTTCGATGATAAACAGAGAAGATTCTCATAAATGTTTTAAAACTTATTTCAATTGTAATAACCTTTTAAAAACATAACAATTCAACATGAAAACTTCTTAACAGCTATGGACTTGGTAAATAAAATTTTGTCATTTCTTGCAATTTAAGCCTTTAAAATGGTATTAATTAGCTTAATTATTTCGAAATAATGCTGATTTAATAGAAGTACACATTGAAAGAAATTTTATCACAAAGTTAAATATATATATATATATATATATATATATATATATATATATATATATATATATATATATGTGAGTACTGCGCATGCATTTTCTTGCTCTAGTAGCGCCCACTTCTGGAGAAATGGGAAAAGGGCGGCAGCAGAATTTGGAATGTCAGCGACGAAGAACGTCGTTTGTGACATGAGAAACCAGAATTTGTTATGAAAATGGCCGTAAATGTTACCGGTCATGAATCTTAAAAAATATGAATAATCTTTTATGTTTATTACATGTCGTGTAATGTACCTGTCCTTGTCATCTGTATTTGTCATCGTTACGTCATAGTTTTATTAAACTTGTGTTCGTCGTTAGAAAGGCCTGTTTAATTAGAACACTTCCACATTCGGAAGAGTCGTCACATTGGTGTCAGAAGTGGAAGGAAAACAGGCTGTAAGTTTTGATTACTGAGTGAAAGATTTTAGCGAAAAATTTTGGATAACTTATACAGAGGTAAGGTAAATTTTATTGTTTAAGCATGGCTGATCAACTGACTAAGCTTAAAAAAACTAGAGGCGTAATAAAAGCATCTATTATCTCTATCGTTAAAAAGATCGAAAACGCATGAGTTTTAGAATCACCGAATTTTGAGGAAATAGAAGAAAATTTAGCTCAGCTGGAACAGAAAGGTGTTGACTTTAAACGAGAAGATGCCCAAATTTTAGCGTTAATTAATGATGTAGATGAAATCGAAAATGACGCAAAAGCGTCCATCAAATATCATGAAAAAATAACTTTATGGAAATTTAGAATAAACAAGAAATTGAAAAATAATAGCAAAAGCGAAGTTTCCCCCGTAACTCACGTCGATAATAAGCATGCGGAAGTAGTTTCGCAATCTGTTAAACTCCCTACCTTAAAGATTGAGAAATTTTACGGCGAAATAAGTAAATTTCAAAATTTTTGGAACTCATTCAAAATAGCAGTCCATAATAATGATTCACTGTCAAATATTGAAAAAATGAGCTATTTACAAAGTTATTTAGACGGTAGCGCGTATAATTCCATCTCCGGGTTTGCGTTATCAGATAAAAATTATTTGGAAGCTATCCAAATTCTGAAACAACAATTTGGCCGAAAGGTCCTCATTGTCACGGCGCACATAAATACTTTATTATCTTTGAAACCTGTATTTAAAACGAATGACGTAACCGCTCTACGAAAATTATTTGACACGATCCAATCCCAAATAAGAAGTCTCATTTCTGTGGACATTGAATCAAATGGATTTGATAACCTGTTGACACCCATAATTCTTAAATCCCTGCCAAATAATCTTTCGTTAGAATATAATAAACATCGTATAAAAAATTCTAGTGACTCGCAATCAATTATTGATGATTCGTTATTATTTATTCGTACCGAAATAGAGTCGAGAGAAAAACAAAATTATTTAACTGGTAATTTAGATAACCCAAGGTCAAAACAGTCGTATAATAATGATTCGCCTGCATTTCGTAGTCAAATGTTCGCTAGTGATAGAATTAATTCTGAAGTATCTCATATTTTAGCCACCTCTGAAACCTTTTGTATATTTTGTTCTTGTAATAGTCATTCGACTGAAGAATGTAATAAATTACCCGTTGACCAAAAAATAGCTAAATTTATAAGAGCTAAATAAATAAGAGCTCAGAAACGCTGTTTTTATGCTTAAAAAGAGGTAAACACGTCGCTAAAGATTGCACCATAGAAAATAAAAAATGCACGAATTGCACAGATACCATAATGTTACAATATGTAGTTATTTATTTGGCAATGCCAATAAATTTGATAGGGATGTTAATTCGGTTGCAAATGAAAAAGCACTCACTGCTAGAGTAAAATCGGATGAGATTTTTAATTTGAAAACACCGCGAAAAGAAACGAAATTAATTGAAACATTATCGACAGTAGATATCAAATGTGGTAATAAAATATTACATGGCGTAGTAGATTCTGGAACGCAAATTTCTATAATAAAGACTAATTGTGTACCCGAATACTTTAAAAATCTTTGTGGTACTATAATATTGCAATCTGCATTCGGACACAAATTGAAAGCTCCTTTAATAAATATACCATTGAGTATTGCAGTTGATAAATTAAACCCCAAGATATATCCTAATATTATGATAACATGTGCCGTAGTTGATAATTTAATTAATGTGATTTATTACTTTCTCTTGATACATATAATGAATTAAATAATTTGAATAAATATAATGAAAATGAAAAGGCATTAAATTGTAATGTTGACGCGATAAGTGACAATACGAAAGAAACCAACACTGTAGATCTCTCTGCTTCAATTTTAGACCATGTGTCAATTGAAATTGCGAATGCAAACGAGAACATTGACCACGCACCTGGCGACGAACCTGATACTTTTGTAACTAATTCAGAAAAATTTAAATGGCAACAGAAAAACGACTCTTCGTTAAATCAGTGTTCGACAGCTAACAAAAATTAATTTAATAGATTTTTCGTTCATGAGAATTTCTTATATCACTTGGATAAATTATTCGATGAGACGAAAAATAACCCTCACCCGAGTACTAGTATTACACAATCGATCACGAATGAAACTAATAATAATGAAAATGACATATGTACTGTTTCCAATTTAATCGTAATCGAGAGTGGGGATCAAATAGAAACGAAAATTCATTATAAGGAAGAAGATCCCCAAATTAGGCAAGCAGAGGAAATTTTACATAATTCAAAAGATTTAAAAGTCCAAAATTATTTACAGAGTGAACACAATATTATGACTGATACTCCCATAGTTAACAATGTAACTTCAATTTTCGAACCCTCAAACTATGCAGTCACACCTGATGAGGAAACCGAATACGAAACCGCAAATTATGCTAAAAGGAATGCAAGTGTCTCGGATAAATATTTGATTGCATCATCAGACATGAAGGAAGAAAATATAAGACGAAACATAATTTCTGAAAATAAAGATTCAAAAGTTAATGTCACGACAACAGAAGAATCTTACTCTATTTTCAATAATACAATGCCAGATACACTTGAAGGAAGTTCCGAATCCAGCACGATTATGTTCAGCGAGAAAAAACCTTTTGTTTACGATGAAAATTCCGATTACATTATAGTCAATGGTTGTGTGACATCGCATGAAATAGCAAACAAAGAACCCGATGTATTCCTTAAGTTAAATCATCCTGACAACATGATGTTAGAAAAATGCCAGAAGAAATCTGAGAGGACTGATGAGTTTACAGAGACTAAGGAAGTGACGATCGACGGAAATAAAAATGAAACTGAACTTTCTAAAAATTATGATAGAGTGGAAATAAAAGAAACTGTGAGGAAGAAACAGTATACACGTGATGGCTTTCGCCGAATGAACAATACATTTAGTACAGGAAGACGACGAAAACGAGGCAAAATAAAATTTCTAGGTCATGTGGTAGAATCCGGTATACATTCACCCAATCCCGACAAAGTATCAGCGATACACAACTTAGAAGTTCCTAAGTCAAAGCACCAGTGGCTGAGAGGTTCGGCTCTCGAAGCTGGTAGACGGGAGGTGCTGGGTTCGATCCAAATCGCGCCCGTCGGCCTAATCGTTCGGAGTTTTCGTGGTTTTCTTCGAGCCGTGGATTTATACATGCGTAAATACGGGTTAGGTTCCCTTAGAAAGACCCCCACGAAGGGCACTCCCCCTGGGCCTATATCCCAAGTGTAGATAATTGGCCGTCAACAATCAACCCAACCCAACCCTAAGTCAAAGAAAGATGTCAGAAGCATATTAGGTCTTTTATCTTATTACCGATCCTATGTTCCTTCATTCTCCGACATAGCTCGTCCATTGATTGAACTTACCAAGAAACGTGCCCCTAATGAAGTTACCTGGTCTGAGGATTGTGACAAAGCTTTTTTTGAGTTGAAACAGGTGATCAGTAAATCACCCATTTGTTATTCCTCGAACTTTCAGAAACCATTTATTATACACGCAGATGCTTCTTCGTATGCGATAGGCGCTTGTCTATCTCAAAAAGATGAAAATGAACAAGAGCACCCCATTGCTTTTACAAGTAAAAAGCTCTCCAAATACCAAGAGGTTTATGCTACCATCGAAAAGGAAGCTTATGCTGTTATCTTCGCCCTGAAAAAGTTCGAACACTATATTTATGGTTCGCAGGTAACTGTGGTGAGCGACCATGATCCTTTGAAATTTCTCACGGACTGTGCACCTCAAAGTGCGCGCCTTCAAAGATGGGCCCTTGCACTTCAGCGCTTTCAAGCCCAAATAACGTACCGACGTGGGAAACTCCACGCAAATGCTGATTCTCTAAGTAGGCTACATGCCTCACATTGGACTTAAAAACTTTGAACATTCTCTTTCTTTTTTTTCTGCGTTACAAGTTTGAACTTAAAAACTTTAACTTTATCCTAGAACTTTAAAATATTAGTATATTAATGTTATAGTGTATTCTATTTGTTTATTTTCTTTTATATTATTTAAGTGTTTGAATTTTAGTATTAATATGTTTTACTTGTTTATTTAGATATTTACTAGATATTGATTTGTCTCAAAAGACTAAATCAAATTCTCGAAAGGGGGAGGTATGAGGACTGCGCATGCCTTTTCTTCCTCTAGTAGCGCCCCCTTCTGGAGAAATGGAAAAAGGGCGGCAGTAGAATTTGTAATGTCAGCGGCGATGAACATCGTTTGTGATATGAGAAACCTGAATTTGGTATGAAAATGGCCGTAAATGTTACCGGTCATGAATCTTGAAAAATATGAATAATCTTTTATGTTTATTACATGTCGTGTAATGCACCTGTCCTTGTCATCTGTATTTGTCATCGTTACGTCATTGTTTTATTAAACTTGTGTTCGTCGTTAGAAAGGCCTGTTTAATTAGAACACTCCCACATTCGGAAGAATCGTCACAATATATATATATATATATATATATATATATATATATATATATATATATATATATATAATTTATTTGGTTTCAGTCTCGAAACAAATTCTTCAAACTGTTATATGAGAATTGTCATAAATTGATTTTATGGTTCAACCTACTTCCAAAGTAGGGTTCAACCAAAATTCAGTTTATGGTTCAACTTCTTCCCAAACGTCGGTTCAACTTCACTGTAAAAAATTTTCGGAACGTTTCAGGAAATTATCCTGAAACATTTCGCATATTTTACCGGAATTTGAAATTTCTTTATGTCCCACTTCAATTACGGCAATAATTCGTGTAATATTTTTGAAAGGTTTCAACTTTTCCGTAAACTACATTCTGCGCATGCGTTCTTCATGATTTATGTTCCATTAGCCATTTTGATAACTAAAGAAGAATAAAAAAACAGCTGCCTAAGTAAGTAGAGACAAAAGCAATCTGAACAAATGCCATTCTTTGTTTGGATATCAACCGATAAAGTAAGTAGCTAATTTAAATCTTTTTATGCTTCATTATTTGAATTTTCATTTTATCAGTAATACAAAACTTTAAAATTTAATTGCTTAAATAAGACACCGAATACAAACAAAAGTATATTGATTATTTTTTATAATGCCTAATTATGAAATAATTATTCTTTGTAATAAAAACTGAATGTATCTGCCAATTGAGAAAATGCTTTTTATTAAAATGTATAGATAAGTAATGTTTCTCAATTTGCTTTTGAAATAAGCTTCCTACTATTTAATACGAGAAATGCATAAATAAGTTAAAAACATTGTGACATATACACATTTTTTAAGATAAACATCATATTTAATTTTAAAATTTTCATAGAATTGCAGTACAATCCAATTCAGTTATGCTATTAAAAATTAATATTTTTAATAATTTATGAAATAAAGCATATTTAAATATGCCACAAACGGTGTTTATAATTTTAGTATTGCTTCATGAAATTTAGCATTTTAACACTTTCCAACGTAGTTGAAATGTGTTTATGACATCGGTTTGTCTGCCGTCTGGCAGTCTGGCCGTACTCTAACTCCCGTAAATATACTCGGATTCACCTGAAATTTTTGTATGTGATTGGCACTTACTATAGCATGATCCCTATTGAAAATGAAGTGTGTAGCATTTATAGATTATGTACAGGGGCAATAAAAAGTATTCAGTTACATTACGGTCAATGGAAAAAAATCATTTCAAGTGCATTTTGATGATGTTACGCCATTCGAAACATGATGAAATTGATATACAATTATGTAGCGCACTAAAACATGCTTTTTCTAAAATAGGGTGTACAAAGCATTTGTTATTCATTTACAGGGTCACACAAAATAATTCTGTCACACAAGGTTCTACAGGAAAAAATCGTTTGCAATGTAATTTAGTTTCAATATTTAAAACATAATGAAATTTATATGTATTACTGAGATGCATTATAAATTGCTCACTGAATAGCATGGTGTGCATTGAGTTTATCGTTCATTTACACGGACACACAAAATAATTCGGCTACAGTCTTTGTTCGATAATTACAGTCTATGAGTGATAAAAGTGTTTTCAATTTTGGTTTGGAATTTAAGTTTGACTAAATGTCTGCATAGTACGTGGTGTGTATATATTCTGTTGATCATATACAGGGCTACACAAAGGAATTCGTACGTATTACTAACTATGAGAGTAAATTGCTTAATGGTATTTTTATTTGTGTTACGCATTTTCCTGTTCAGCTATATTTAGTATACTAATAGAAGTTTGTGGAATATAAATAATTTCATATACAGGGCTAAGCAAAGAACAAGATATGTTGTCGTTTATGGTTGGTAACTGCTGGAAGTGAGTTTTAAGTTGCCTTATGCATTTTTTTACCTTAATTGGATTTTAGCTTAATATGGGGTGCGTACAAAAATCTTTAGATAATATACAGGTCTGTACAAAAGATTTCGAGTGCATTTCCATCGATTGGCGAAAATTGCTATATGTGAATTTTTTAACTGAACTAAATTTTATCACTCTATGTAGTATATATATCCAAGTCTATAGGTAATATACAGGGCTGCACTATATAATTTAACTACTTTTTTGACTAATATTTGGAAGGTAAATGCTAAAACTGGATTTTTAAATGTGTTAGATGTTCCCTAAACTATTTAATATCTTCTCTCACCTCATTTAACGGTGTAGTTTCGTTACAGTTTTCTAGATGTAATGGAAAGTGTTTCATAATCTATGCCTGATGCATGATTTTCCGTTCTTGTTTAACTCTTTAATGGATGCCGTTTACATGGCGCAAACACTAAAAATTCACAAATTTGCCACACATTTCACATTTTTGCTTTTATATTTTGGAGATTTTACACGTAAAAATTATAGAAAAATACTGGTTGTAAAACATCGTACTTTTGATGTTGTATATCGGTGCCCTTCAAAGGATTAATGCATTTGAAATCATAGAAAAAATGTTGGTGCTACAAGCGTTTTTCTTTATTTATTTATTTATGTATTTTTTAAATGAGTAATAAAATCAAGTCCATGTTCACCTTTTGTTATCTTTCAAAAAAATTATATATTTTGTTAATCAGTTTTGGTACTTTCTTTAATTTATAAATTAATTAAAATGTCTTTTAAATACATCATTAAGCCTATGTTATATGTAAATTGTTTTCAAAAATCTTATCCGTTGATACAACCATATATTGTCTTTTTTTCATTTAATTAATTATAAACAATGATTTTAATAAATTTGTGTCTAGGGCAGTTGAAATAATTTTAGAATTTTTAATGTCCCACCTTTCCTATTTATAACATATGATAGATGTAAAATAATTTTAATGTACTATTTCTCTCATTTTATTATGTAAAATTTGGAAAAAAAATTAACACATAAAAGAAGTTTTTGCACGTTTTATGCTTATCTTTTGTATTGCTTATCGAATGATCTAGCAAGGATGTAAATTATTAAATCAGAAAAAATTGATTAAAAGGAAATTTTATATTTTCTAAAAACTTAAGATTTTAATAAAGGAATAAAAATAATGTTTGCATTTTTAAAAATATAATTAACATTTTTACACTTTATTTACTCGCGTAAATCCGAGCTCGGAATTCAGTTTTAGCAAGTATTTTTTATATGTTTAGTTATGAGTTTCGATTAATATATTTTTGTTGTACAGCTTCGATTTTGTTACCTGATAAATAAAAAATAATATTTTCAGAATTAAAAAAAAAAGTTTCGAAAAAAGACGTTCTGTGAAACTCGAACATTTCAGTATTTTGATATGAAAGGTTCCGAAAAAAGAAATCAGCTGTAAACTTCTGAGAAACGATTAATAAACAAAATATTAGGGACAGTCAGCAATCATAATAAATCTTCACACTGTAAAAAAATTTCCGGAAGGTTCCGGAAAAAAATGGTGGCATTAAGATGCCACGGCTTTTTTTGCTGTTACGTTTCACAACAAAGTAGTGAAACATTCCAAGTTGGAATGTTTCAGCATTTTTATATGAAAGGTTTCGGAAAAAAGCGTATCGTGACGCTGAAATATTTTAGTATTTTGATATGAAAGGTTTCGGAGTATATGTTACGGAATGTTTCTGAAAAATTGGAATGTTTCACTACTTTGTTGTGAAACGTAACAGCAAAAAGCCGTGGCATCTTAATGCCACCATTTTTTTCCGGAACCTTCCGGAAAATTTTTTACAGTGTTATTACCAAACCATGATTCAATCTATTACCAAACTACGGTGAAACTTATTACCATACCATGGTTCAACCTATTACCAAACCATGGTTCAACCTATAACCAAACCCTTGTTAAAAAACAAAACAAAAACCAAATGATGAAGAAAGGTTTTACCATTTTATAGTGGCAGCTAAACATGTCAGCAAATACAGTCGTGGAAAAAAAAAATGGACACCCCCCACTAACTCTGCAACAAATTATAGTAGAAGGAAGTGACTGGTACCAAACGATTGGAAATAAAGTCTACTTTTAAATGATGTATATAAAATTTGCTTAGGGGGCCATCTACATATAAAAACACACCCAAACTTTGTTTTTTTTCAATAGCAAGACCCAAACTTGACAACATATTTGAAATCTGCTGTTCAAACTATGCCTAGATACCAAATTTCATTAAATTCCTACGATTAGTTTCTGAGAAATTAATTACTTTATAATGAGCATATTTAACGGGCTGTATCCAAATTGAAGTTCGGTACTCGATTGTTGAAATGCTGCAGAATGCCACTTCTTTTAATGTATTATGTTTTACCGATATGACCATTTTACTCACTTAATAAGTTTCGGCTATTGTTCTATGAGGTAAAATAATGTTTACAACTATGAATTATCCGATTTTAACCCCTTGGGGACAAGCGACACGTATGCCTGACGCATAAGATGCTCAGAAGCCTCGATTTTTCCCACCAGTTATTTTTTATTGTAAGCTTTGCCTTATTATATCTTAGCATTTCCACGATTCAATCAGACGAAAATTTCTGTTTTAAAAAACCGGTGGTAAATTATTAAAAATTCTGTAATAGACGCTCTTCACGAAGGGGTTAAAAAACCATAAGATTATTTGTAATTAAAATAGTTTTAGAATATGTAAATGTTATTGGAATTTTACAGGTGCTTTTATAATTCTTTTTCTCAGATTATGCATCTATTTAACTCGCCTTTTTTTTAGTTTATTGTCAGAAACGTGAATAATAGTGACAAATACAAAATGTAGAATTTAAAAAAATAGTATAAAGGAGCGTAAGGAATCAAAGTAAAAAAAAAAAAAAACGCAGATAAATTGTTTTTTAGTCTGAAAATAAATCCAGACATTGCTTTTTTTTTTTTTAGTAGCGAGGGGGGTGCGGGGTGTCTTGTTTTGAGATATGTTCGCAGGATTTATATTCCGATTTATTTGAAGACCTAAAACTAAATCTATGTTATAAAGACATCTGAATAATCTGATGTCCGTTTACATCCGTTTTTCTCCTTCGGAATAGTGTTAAAAATTCTATGATTAAACCTATTCTGGTAGTTCATTTGAAATTTTACAATTAACTCATTAATGCCTCTTGGCAAGAAAACTTACCGTTTGCCATTTATTATTATTATTATTATTATTATTAGATTTTTATGCACACTGCTAGCGATTGGGAAATAATCTTGCCTATCAGAAAACCATAAAAATAACTTGTATTTTTGTTTTCAATTAGCCTGTTTAATCGAATAGATCTAAATACGAAAGTTATAGAAGAAAAAGTTTAATTATTTTAAGTTCGTTATTAATGGAATAAAAACTGAACATCCATACATATTTGTAAAGATTACAATTTTTGATTGATATACAAAAGTTAATAAAAGTTTAAATTAGCATTTTTAAGTAACAAACTAATACTTTCGCGGTAATACTTTATCTAACAACCATTTAGTGTAATATTGCAAACAATTTAACAAGATTTGAGAAAATCTTGTTTTAATCCCAGCCTATGAGTATAATATTTTCTCAGACCGGTATGAGCGCGCTCCGACCCGAATATCGATTCTTACCACTAAATTTTAATAGTATTCTCCAACGTACAGAATTTCAGAAATTTTGTTCTTGAATAAGGTAACAAATACTATTAAAATTTAGTGGTGTCAATCGAGATTTCGAATCGGAGCGCTCCCATCCCTGTTCAAACTATGATTTAATGCACATCATAGACGGCCCCTTAAAGCAGCATCTTGCCGTTTTTTAAGCATAATTTGAAAACTAGTTGGAAGAAAAATTTGAAATTTTGAATACACATAAAGCAGGACATAATAAATATAAATCCATCAAAAAAATTGTAGGTTGCAATTCATAATTTTTTCGAATATTAATTTCATAATTCATAATTCATATTATAAATTTTTAAAAATTACAAATTTAACGTAGTTTTGTTCGGGTTTTTGAGTTTTATAACCAAACAAAACGTTAGCACATTAGGATTATAATTTCAGGAGATATTAATAAAAATATGAAAAAGTAATTTAACATTAGAAGCTCTAAAATTTGAATGTTTATAACTCGAAAACTTATCATCCAAATGACTTAAAATTTTGTATCTAGTCATAGTTTGAACAGAAGATTAAAAATAGCATGTCAAAAGTGGGTGTTGCCATTGAAAAAATAAAGTTTAGGCTGGTTTTAGTATGTAGATGGCCCCTTAAGCAAATTTTAGATACATAATTTAAAAGTAGACTTTATTTCCAATCGTTTGGTACCAGTCACTTCCTTCTACTATAATTTGTTGCAGAGTTAGTGGGGGGTGTCCAGTTTTTTTTTGTCCACGACTGTACAATGTTTCGGTGAAGCGTTGAACTGAAAATTTTAACAGTGTACGTCCAATCTGATTTTTAAACCCTTGTATGGTGCAGAAACTCATTAATCATTAAAACAAATTGAAAAATATGAAATTATTTTAAGTTATTTTTAAAGAACGTAAGGCCATAATTTTGTTCTGAAACAAGCCGAAGACAGAAGAAAAAGTACCAGCGTTGGTTTCCCAAGCAAACCATTTATCGCCAAGAACTACAATTATGATGACGCGCGTGACTTGGTGGTCGGGAGTTTTTTCATTTTTCTCCGAGTTGTAAGAGGTGAGATTCTTTTGAGAAAACTGACTAGCGTAGCGAGATCGAGATTTAAAGTATTTCTGTGAAACATTAAGTTTATCTATTATATTAAAATCTGACAGTTTCTTTGCATTTCACAGCTGCTCCTAATATAATATCGAACATTGGGTGATGCAATTAACAGTAGTTATCTGCATGGGTCCGCGGATATCATATAAGGTATCAGAATTTTAAATTTTGAATTAGGGTAGGTAACCCAAAGGTGGCATAGTTAAGCTTTGAGGATTTTTTTATAATTTTCTGGTTGAGTGTGTGTGGCTGAATTTTTGTTTGTAAAATTTTACGCTTCTCTTTAACACATATCAAGCATACTTTTTCTTGTAAAATAAAAATTAATTACTTTTACAAACAATTTCATAATTGTAGCTTGTGGGCCACTTTTTGCTTATAATGTTCCAAAGAGGGTTAATGTATTGCAAGTACTTTCAAAATGTGAAAAAGTACTCGACAGATTATTTTGCTTACTATTATGGTCTGATGATCCTTTCTTTCTTCTGTTATATTTCGAGTTTTTCTTGATAATCTTCTTATCTTATGATACGAAAAGACCTTGAAGCACTCTTTGTTCAAGGCAGTTCAAGGATTTTCTTCTGGGAGTTATTGACTTCTTTTGAGTGATCTCATGTGTTAACAATAAATGGTATTCAGTTTCTTAAGATATTTATGTAGAAATTTTGAAAATCACCCTTACTACACTGATTTCTGCATTTGTTTTCGAAGATGGCCACCTTGGGAGCATGCGTATGGTCGCCATTTGTACGACGTAAAAGTATTAATATGATAAATTTCTTAGAATTGAAGTAAATGTGGTTAAAAAGAAAGAAATACGCTTTCAGAAAAAATATCATAACTCAAAGTTCTAAGAATTTAAACATGTGTCAATTAAAATATCTTCTTACCTGGAAATTAGAACGACTACTCCTCAAAATTGAGATCACTGCATAAAATGTCGGAGGATCAATGGTGATCTCTTTAAACTTCTAATGCCCATGGTAGCATATATGCTACCACCACTGTTTCCAGTAAAGTAGATTTTTTAATTCAGATATTCCTTATTCATTCCAGAAATTTAAAGTAGCAATATTTGCTTCATTTAATAACAGACATTCTGTCATTAAATAACATTAAATTTATTATTGAAATTATCTGGTATGAATTCAGATTTTCTGAATTATGGAATATCTAGAACGTATTCTACCATGGGAATTAGAAGGTTTAATTCAGCCACGTAACTGCAGATACATGATCGACAACGCAGTAGCACCATTTTATGATTAAAAATTAAATTAATTCTACTTTTCAAAAGGGGGCTACCATAAGAACACTGGTCATCTTTGTTCCTTTAGTTCCCAAGCTATTATTTTTTGTGATTTTTAATGGTATTTATATAAGGATGCCAACTAAATCACTCCATGTTTGTAGATAAAAGAGAAAACAGGTAAATGACAGGGGTTATTAGATTTGTATGATATAATTTCCTCATAAAAATTGAAGCGATACATTATTGGGGATTTAAATACAAGGGATGTTCCGAAAGTATGTTTCGTCCTTTTTTTTTGAGAGACGAGGATATACCAGGTGAAACAAACAATTGCCTTAAGAATCCACACCAGTTATTGGTTCAACGACGGAAGGAGCGTCAGCGGAGGAGGAATGACGCATGCGCAGAGTGCCGAAGAAGAGAGCGTAGCAGCAGACCGGCGTGCCGGAGGTTATTCGAATACACAGCACGATGACAGACAGACTACTGACAATGTTTTCGCCAATGGAAGTGGGTGTTGTGCTCTTGGACGACAGCTCAAACCACACACAGCAAGGCTCACGCAAGATCATATTCGTGGATTCGGATGGAAAAAATTGGATCACCTGCCCTACAGCCCCGATCTTGCCTCATCGGACTTTCACCTGTTACCTGCATTGAAAGCCGCACTCTTGGGACGTCATTTCCAAAACAATGCTGAAGTGAAGCAGACTATACGATTCCTTGCTCCGTAGGGCACCGAGTTTTACCAGAGTAGTTTCTTCAAACTGATTGCACGCTACGACAAATGTATCAATGTCGGTGGCGACTATGTCGAAAAATAGTGCAAATTATATAGTTCATGATGACATGATGTATTTCTTTGGCAATGAAATTTCTGTGTGAAAAGAAAAAGACGAATCTTACTTTCGGAACGTCCCTCGTAGATAGTGAAAAAAACTCTTGATCAGAGTACATTTTCCAGGAAAATTTGAAGAAATAAACATATTTGCACATATTCGAGATTCATGTATGAATTTATTCTACAGAAACAAAAATCATCTGTTGACATATTGACATTTAAAATCATAGATTATTTCCTCATAGGTTATTTCATCATTACATCATAGATTATTTCCAGCTTTACATTCAACCAAGGAGAACGATTTAAATTCCTCGCATTTAGGTGGGCAATTATTGATCTTTATTTACAACAATGGAATTTAACGGAAGAGCAAAGTATTACCTATTAATTATTTTTAAAAAATGACGTTTAAAACCTTTCACAAAAGCGCTAAGAGTAAAATGGTTTATCGTGAAAAAATATAATTGTTTCTCTTTTAAAGCATTTACTTTAATTCAAATGTTTAAATATATTTTTTTGTATATAAGTTTATGAATGTGAAGTCATTTTCATTTCAACAGCTACTAAATTTGAAACCAAATCAAAGAACAATATACTTTTGACATAGTTTTGCATTAAAATCACGTAACCTGGAAAATGTAAGTTTCGCAATTTATGTATAACCCAGATTTTATATATAATTTCTTACTTAGCATTTAATATTTATTCAAATTAATGTTAAAAGTTTTTTTTCTAAATATACAATAATGTTGAATTATTTTTTCCTCAAGAAAACAGAAGATCTAATGGAATGTAAATGCAACACATCGAGTTGCCATGTAGCTGCTTTTAGGCAAATTTAAGGTTAATATGCCGGGATCGTGAAACCCCGACACACACATATATATGTTATGCATATTTAGTTCCTGATTCTAAAAACCGTTAAAAAACTAATTTTTTACTACCGTTATCTTCATTTTATATCAGATAAGATATTAAATTCCACAACTAACACGTTTCTAAATATCTTTAGAAATGTGTAAGACACGCTTAAATATAATAAATCATGTCCTAAAAAGATTGCAGCATAGGTAGGTTATATATATATATATATATATAGCCAAATTTCAGAGAGACAAGATTTATTGGAAAATTCAACAGGTAATGGTCAGTAAACATAAGAACAAATTTGTTGCCCATTTTTATGCTATTTTATGTGCTTGCTAAAGAGATATTTGTATACCAAATTTATGTTTTTGTATATACTTGTCTTAAAATTATAATGTATTCAATTTTTTCTATTAGCTTTTTAAATATGTATATGCAATGCATATAACAATTTTTAATTTGCTATGTAACATTGTTCTATAAGATACTTAATGTCATGCTAAATATTTCTTTTAATCATTTTCTATCACCCAATTCTACAACTCTACGCTTTGTATCTTAGTTTTTCCATATTGAAATCATTCCATTTCGAAATTATTTTTTGTGAATGTAAGCCTTTTTCTTATTTTCTTTTCAAGATCCATTCTAAAGATTTTCCCCACGATTTCCATGCTGTATCACACATTTTTGTTTTACATGCGGTATTAAAAACCTTTAAATTTTATCGATTAGCTAAAATTGCAGATTAAATCGGTTTATTTGTCTGTCGCAGTATAGCTACGCGTGTCAGTACAAAACTTTCTGTACATTCCTGAAAGCAGAATTTCAAACTAGTTTTGTTATATTGAATAGTTACTGAAGTTCGACATGTTTTCTTCTTGCAACCGTCTTCAATTACTTTTGGAATAAAAAACTATTAGCTGTGCTGTATTATTACTGTAAGTGAATTGAATTGTTATCGATAGTTATCGAAATTGCATGCTGAGTCAAAAATATTTTGCATGTTACTAAAGCAATTGAAGTCTGTCAGTTATTTTTCAGTATGATTTGAACTAGTACTTAAAGAAGTCGTTCGCACACACACATAAATAATGATTATTTATTGAAAGGATAATCTACTCCAAATAGAGTAGAGACTCTCCACTTCAACTGCCTAGTTTCAGCCATTAAACACCTACCAATCATTATAGCTATATTTTTTCTAATAAAATGAATTTTAGTGCAAAAAATGGATAATCACGATTTGCTTTGCGAATAATTATCCATGCTCATAAATTACGTCATGTGTATTTATTTCTTTATTACACAGATTGTTTCTTTTTAGGGTCCCGTTCATCTCATGAATCCCTATTACTCCCTCTTCCTTGTCTGTCCGTCACAGAGACGGTTCTCAGAAACTATTTAACTTACAGGCATGAAATTTTGTGTACTTATAGCTGAATACCGGCTATGAAGCACAAAATCATAAAATTAGAAAAGCTCAAATTATTTTAGTATATAGAGATAAAAAAAAACAAAATCCTAACAGTCGTTTCCTATTAAATTTAAACATGTTTCGTTATAGCAGTTGTCAACATTGAAAAATCCCCATTATATTCTTTCTACAATAATTAATTTTCTATTTAAAGATTTTCATGTGAAAAATGAAAATGAAATAAAATGTTTCACCTATTGAAAAAAAAAAGATTAATATCACGTCACATTGGTAATAAAACGGAAAATTTCAAACATTTCTCAATAATACAAAGAGTATGAGTATGTGTAAATACAGAAAGCAGCTTAATATATCATTAGAGAATGAAAAAGAAAATTAATCTGACGTCATAACGGATTTTTCAAATGTTTGAGAATAATACAAAGAGAGTATCAATATGAGTAATAGAGAATAGTAAATATATAAGTTTGAGGAACGTATTGAATCATGATAAAAACCCGATTATGGAATTATTGGCATAGTTTAATATTTTGAAGGTCTCTATACATGTATAATTTTGAAATTGATTTTTTTAATATCGCATTTAGTCCACATGACAGATTATTATTATGACAGTGTGTAATAGCGCCCGCAATCGGGCCGGTTCAGATATTCGAAAAAAAAAACGAGAAAAATAGACCGGTAAATTTTTACTTTATAAAAAACATGATTTTTTTTTTTTAATTGAAATTTATTTGGATTTATTAAAGAAGGGACAAAGTGTTTTGAAAGGAATATTAAACGAAACCCTTTCTGCTATCTTCAAATCACACTTACCCACTTGTTTTTTTTCTTACTGTGTACATTTATTTTATTATGTAAACTTCTTCATTAAGTTACTGTTAGCCTAGATTAAAAGAAAAATATTCAATTTCAGAATACACATTTAATAAAATTTCATTTTATATAAAATCAATTATTTCGCTCTCAGTAGCTTAATCCACTTTAAACACTAATTGAGAATTTTGAACATGAGACATTTTCGCTTTAGATTCTACACGGGATTTGTGAGTGCGCTTTCCAAAAACAATTATGAGATAATGCTCTCTAACTAGAATAAAGTTTACTTATTTCATGACAACAAAATTATTTAAGAGGATATTAAATGTTGCAAGGGGAGAAAGTCTAAACTCATCATAATTTTAAGTATGTTTGATTCAGCTTATTATTATTTCAGAATGGAATAACTTTGAAAAATGGATTTCGTTTTAGAGATTATGTTCATTTTTAAGCATAATTAACTTATTTAAATATGAAACATGTATCACCGGGATGTTTGTTTAATAAAATAGCCTACCTTTTAAAATATGTTGTCAGAATTGATACACATTGTAATTAAGTATACCAAGAGACATGTCCAAACTTTTTCACTTCAATCATTGGGATTATTTACTGATACGTATTTCGTTAATTTTTAAATAACTGAAATTTTTAATAAAGGAACGTTTCTAACGAAATGTAAGTGTACTGGGACAAATGACTGTTCAAAAACCGTTCCTATGATACCTTATTCCCCATTGTAATACTTGTATGGGCAAATGAAAAAAGATGTTCACATGAGGAAAAATGTACATGAATGTTCAAATAAACAGAAAATATATAGATATAAAGCTTTAAAACAACAACAGACGCAATAAGCCCTACAGAAACAAAATTGTGGATAAGGTTTTGCGATTTTTTCATTCATGTTTACGTTCATGTCACGTTCCGACATAATATATACCGACATAAAATATAAAATATGTTCCCATGGAAAGATTTTCTTAAATACACTGAAAAAGCAAATAAAACATAACGCGTTAAAATTTTTGTTTTTCGTCTTAAGACACGAAAAAACGTGCAATTGTCAGAAGAGCAGAAGAAAAATACATAAGAAAAGAAAACAGCTAAAGTGAAGGAGAGATAGATAAGAACATCCAATAGGAAAACAGCAAATAAACGAAAAAAAAACAGTCCGGATGTCGTTGAAACGTCAAGTACATTAAAATGGAGAAGAATATTAATTTTTGTAAAACCACATACGTTAGGAAAAATCGAAAATAAATAAAAGAAAAAGTTACAGAAAAATGAACATGAAAGCTGTAAAGAAAATAATTACAATGTTCAAAAATATTACATTCATTACATTAAATAAAAACATGAAAACCGTAAGAAGGTAAAACAATATTACAAAATAAAGAAATAAATTAAGCTAAAAGTAATTGGAAGAAATTAGAAATTATTTTTAGTTAATGGGACTTGGTACCGTTGTTTGAATATTTTATAATATCTTTTTGACATGTTAATAAATGGTTTTAAGAAGCTAAATGATTTCATTAAAAAAACAAGTGGGTAAGCGTGATCTATTATCGCTCAAAGGGTTTCGTTTAATATTCCTTTCAAAACACTTTATCCTTTCTTTAATAAATTCATTCAGCAACCAAAAAAAAAAAAATCATGTTTTTATAAAGTAAAAATTTACCGGTCTATTTTTTCGTTTTTCTTGAATATCTAAATGTCCACTGTTATATTCTGTCTTAATAATCTGTCATGCGGACTAAATGCGATATTTAAAAAATAATTTCAAAAGTAAAAATGTTGTACACCTTCAAAATATTAAAATATGCGAATATTTCCATAATCGGATTTTTATAACGATTCAATATGTTTCTCAAACTCATATATTTACTATTCTTTATTACTCATATTCATACTCACATTGTATTATTCTCAAATACATTTGAAAAATTCGTTAAACTTCCAATATGACGACAGATTCTCTTTCTAATTCTCTATGACGTGATATTAACCTGCTTTGTGTACATAAACATACTCATACTCCTTGTATTATTGATAAATCTTAGAAATTTTCCGCTTTATTACTACTATGACGTCAATCAATTTTATTTCATATTTATCTTTTTTCAATTGGTGAAACTTTTTATTTCATGTTCACTTTTCACGTGAAAATCGTCTGATTGAAAATTAATTATTGTAGAAAGAATTTCATGTGGATTTTTAATTTTTGGCATCTGCTATAACAAAAATGTTTAAATTTAATAAGAAAAGGCTGTTAGAATTTAGGTTTTTTATCTATATTTATTAAAATAATACGAATTTTTCAAATTTTAATATTTTCAGCTCTTCACAGCTGATATTCTGATTTATACACAAAGTTTCAACTCTGTAAGTTACATAGTTTTCGAGAATGGCTCTGTGACAGACAGACAACGCAGCGGGAGCAATAGGGTTTCGTGAGATGAACGAAACCCTAAAAAAAGCAATTCTTATTTTAAAATTTGATCATTTTAATTTAAATCTATTATAAAAATTTGAAAAGCATAATTATCCTTAATTCTAAAAAATTTTAACGCTTTTATCATAATTTTTGTACTCTAAAACTATAAGATCGAGATTTCCAAAAGGTTAATAAATGGTTAAAACAAATAAATAAAATGTCATGACATATTATGTGAAATTACAGAAAAAATGATTATGTTTTAAATATTTTTATTTTTAAAAATCAGCTATTTATATTACATAATTAATTAGTACTTAATTTTATTAAATGCATCATATCGATCGTGAAAAAAACAGTAGCAATTGAAAAAAATATACGTTTAGGTTTTAGTATTTTGATGATGCTCATATATATTGAAAACACGCAAACTGAGAAAAATGAGTTTATTTCAAATCTGAATCATTTAAAAGGAGATAGATGAAAAAGAAATAAAAAGTATCATTTGCAAATTTTTAACCCTTGAATCTTTACGAAACTTTGTCACAATATACTATGGATGTCTAAATTAATTTTATGGAAAGAAAATTGATTTCTTCGTTATTTTTCGTAAAATGAAGTGTTCCGAGTCAAATTAAACAGAATGTTCTATTTCAAACTATAAAGATTGAAGAACCTTTGAATAGTTCATTTCATCAGAAGTAGCATCGCGAACAAGCTAAATAACAATATTTACCTTAATCTGTAATTCAGATACACTTTAAAAAAAATTGTGGTCGGTTGAACCAACATTCGTTCCAATATTTAGTTCAACCGGATCTCCATTTTTTGGGACGAGATTTCACCATCTTATAACTGCAGCTACTGCAGCACCAAAATTGTTTGATTCAGCACAATTTTTAACAGTGCACAAAACCGACCTTCTTGTATATAAATATATTTTATTCGGAAATAGGAATTTCTTATAGTTTGCTTTCATATATTAAATGGCAGTATATGTATAGGTTATTGTTTTACAATTCTTTTTTTATTTCGCAGAACACGTAAAACATGAGTTCAACTCATAGGCGTAAAATTTCGAAAATTATTGGGAGGGCTCAACAACGCAACTCGAATAAAACTCTTTCATTCTCAAATATATGTATATTCTTGTGCGTGTGTGTGTAACATAATCGAAGATCTATACATACCTAATATTACTTTTTTTTAAACTTTCTTCTATTAAAATTAAACATAATAGTATATTTAAAAAAATTACAATTGAATGTATTACATAAACATACATAAAACATTGTAAATATTCCAATAATCGAATATGCACTACAATATTATATATATATATATATATATATATATATACATCTTTGAAAGAATACTATGTTATTTTTCTCAATAAAAAAATAAAAATAAAAATAAATGACAAATTTCGAGAAAAACAATATTTTTGGCAAATATAAATTATTTGCTGAAAAAAGTGCATTAATTTTTTTATGAAATTAGTAGCCATGAAATCTGAAAATCTGTATATAAGTTTATATAAAAATATTATAAATTATAAAACTTTGTAATAATATATTTCTTTTAAATGCTGAAAGGTGTAAATTAAAACATTATATACAGTAAAATAAGTAAATTATCGGAGTGAGCCGAAATGTGTCAACAATCTAATAAAAGTTATTTTACTGTATATTACATTTTTAGTTTACAACTTTTAACATTTAAAAGAAATATATTTATATAAGTTCTTTTTTAATACATTTTTTTATAATTTATATTTTCAAAATATAAATTATAAAAAAATAAACGAAAAAAACTTATTATTGGAGCGCTATGGTTCAACGCCTATGGTTCAACCTACGCGACACACTTGAACCAATAATTATTCTTACCTCACACATTTGAAATAAAAGAAAATGCGGGGAGGAAATACCGGGGAGGATCTAAAGTCTTGCTCACCTTATTAAATTCAGAACGGTCAAAGCTTTAGTCATGAACGTAGTGTGTATGTAAAGTGGTTATATGCTACGAGATGAGTTCGATAGCAAACCTACATACCATAAAACTGCGGATTTGGCATTTCTTTTTCCCAAATGATATGAAATACAAGAAATTAGACTGTTAAAAATTTGTAGAGCGTCTTTCATTTAATGTGAATTGATTTCTTAATTTTTTTAGAAATCTTGAAGTTTAACTTTTCAAAATAAAATAATTAACTTAAATACTACCCCGATTGCATTTAGAAGTATATCATTGTAAGCACATGCGCCTGTACAAATACAACTCACCCATGTAAGCAAAAAACATTTTATTTAAAAAAAAAAAAAAGTTAAATATGCTGAATGTGTCTAACATCGAAACAAATACAGACTGTGTGATGCATTACTGTCACATGAAAACAATTTAAAAGGATATCTAAATTTAATGCTAGGCCATTTTTCTCAAATTATTTTGGAATTAAACATTATTTCATAGCATAAATATTATGATTTTGTTTAGAAAATTGTACTGTTTGGGGATGTTTTTATAAAAGGTTTTCTTCATGTTTAAGGATGAACAATAAAATGTTGAAAATCAATTCTAATGGGACTACTAATGCATAAAATATAATCTTCAAAATTTAATTTTTCCTTTTTCAAAACAAGAATTTGTCATTCTATTATTAAACGATATTATGCACATATAAGGAATTTTGAATTTTTACCTTTTGCGAAAGAGAACTGAATTCCATTATGAGGTTTCAATATTTTGAAAACATTTCTTATTTTATTTTTAAAATATGATATAGAAAAGTGTCTATTTAATATTTAATAAACTTTTATGTAAAAGGATGTTTTCTTACTTGTAATACACCAGAACAAAAACGAAATTTAACACAATCAAGAAATTAGACGACAGCCTCTTATTACGATTATTTCAACTAATGCTCCTCTTAAAATACGCGTAATAATCTTTATAAATGTTTTAAGGGTCACTTTTAAAATGGTCAAAAAATCTTTTAGTTATTTAGAAAGATAATACTTTCTGAATAAATTGATACTAATCTTTTAAATGTGCGATAATTATTTATTGAGATATTAGGGAAAATGTAGACATCACTCCTTCATTTCCGATTTAAATGACGTGCAACAACTACCATGATGGTTTGTTTACATTTTGTTGCCACGCTTTCACATCACCGCAATTTTGGAAGTATGCAAAAATGCGTTAATTCTTTTTAGTTGAATACCACAAATAATAATAAGATAGCTTTAAATATTGACTTCAACTTCAATTCTGCTCTGAAACATGATCGGACTTTTGCATAGCTGTTTACTTTTATTTCCGATTTAGGGCTTAATTTGAAACAAAGCTGTTCTTTTCAGAACAATATTTTTCAGTTTTTGTAGAATTATTGCATTTTTTAATATTTATTATCTTTTATAATGAATAAAAGTGCGAAACGAACTTCAGGACAGCGTCCAAAAAATCGTCAATTTAATGGTAATCGCTATAAACATTGTAATGATAAAAATATGCGTTAAAGTTCTAATTCATCTTATAGAAAACTAAATAGTAGTCATTGTCAGTGATTTTGCTTCAAGCAACCGTTTAGGTGGCAGAATTATTGATATTATTATTTATTTTAATAAACTATTCAAATTTTTATGTTTCAAAGTATGTGAATCAATTATTTAAATATCAGAAACCCTACAAAATGCCCTATATTTTGCATTAAATTATTTATTTTTATAAAAAATGCATATTTAATTCTCTTAGAAATAAATGCGGAAAAAATTGTAACATGTATGTTTAACTTTTACTTACCCATCATACGTAGTATAGGGTAAGTCTTGTAATCGTTTTGAAAATCGAAAAAATTTTTTTGACGGATTTACACGTTTCAGACACTGGAGATTCCGAAAAACATATTTTTAGAAAAAAAAATTTGCCGTCCGTCTGTGTGTCTGTAAACGCTCTATCTCCCGAAATAATTGAGATAGAGACTTGCAATTTGGTATTTACTTAGTATGTAATAATGGGAAGAAGCCTATTTCATTTCAATAACCTCGATTAACCGGAACAATTTTTTTCGGACTCTCAAAATATTCGTTCTGATAAAAGGTATATAAAAATTTTCGAAATTGTTTATTTTAAGAAATGAACATAAAAGACAATAAAAAAACAAATTTTGCATAAAGCATGAAGTCGATCGGATAATGAGTTGCCGAGATATTTGGAATCCTATTTGCCACACTCTTCGATTTTTCATGACCCTGTATTTCATCCAAAATTTCCCTTCAAAGATATATTTTAATTGGAAATTTGACGCTTAATCAGATGCAATAAACCGCTAGCTAATAGGATTATTATTTTTGGAATTATAAGGAAAAACCTATTTCAAGCAATTCAGTAATCGAGCCTTTAAAGTTTGTGACGTCATCAAGCCACGATTTTATTTGAATTGCAATGCATTTTATAAGTAGTTTACACATTTTTATTTTAATATTTTACATTATGCATATCCATGATGGGTAAGTATTACGGTGGCCCCCAACGACTAGTTTTCTTTGCAGGAGTAAATGCTACATTTCTCTATTTTCGGCGCAAGTTCCTATATTCTGCAGCATGTTACAAACTATTTTATATTTATCGATTTAAACTTGCATCTGATTTTATTTTTAATGCTGAATAAATTAGATCTTTAGTAGTTTTGTTTATTTTACTACGAATTTTATAAATTTGAAATAAATTAAAGTTTTAAAAGGATTTTTTTATAAAATGACGCCTTTTACGCTTGCGCACATTATATCTCCAAAATTGTTGGAAGTAAAGTTGCAAACATTTTACCCTACGTAAATGTTCCTATAATCATGAAAATGAACTAGAATTATAAAACTGTTTTCAGTATAATATATATATATATAAATGAATGTATGTAAAAACTTGTGGTTTTGTTAATTTTTCTAATTAACAGCTAATTACGATTGATCTAATTAAATATTTAAAACATTTTAGTTCAAATTACAGTCCAGAGTATTACGTTTAATTTAAGACAAAATTATGCAAATCCCAAGAAATTTGCACGTGATCTTGCGCGCGGTGAAATTTTATCCTCCGTTAAAATTTTAAATATCACTTTGAAACAAATCCCCTTTAATATTGTTGTCATATTATATAGAAATTAAAATTTTTATAACATCGTTCAATCTCACCTAAAGCTACCCTGAAAATCTGATGCTTCTAGAGTCGTTACTTTAAAAATTGTTAAAGACATGATAAATTTTGTATTTTCTGCAACTGTTAAAACTGTACTGTCCCCATAAAATAATCCACAATCACCTGTTACAACGCATAATTATTAGACTACAACGTGCGTCTGAAATTAATGTTTATATAGAAATACTTGCTGTTAAGGGATATTTTATACATTATTAATTATTTAGTAATGAAAGTATATTATATATCGAAGATACCGTGGAAATTGTCTTGTTCATACATTTTAAAGATTTAGTTTAATCTGTGGGTGTCAATTTTTACATGGAAACAATCATAACGATAAACCGCATATCTGCAAAAATAGCTTGGAAAGCAAAAATATTTATCAGTTTTCTGCAAACTCTATCAAAAATGCTCTAGTCTTTGTATACAAGCTGGCATTTCTAGGAAGGATCTCTGGATTAGTAGATGTATTTTAATGCATTATATTAAAAATTACCTATAACCTTTGGAAAATTGAAAAAAACAATTTTCTTATGTAATGCTTTGCTAATTATTTCAATGTAATAGTTTTACTATTTGTTTACAAATACTAATTTTATTTAATTAGCTTATATTTAATAAATGTTGATTATTTTCAAGGATGAACTATAAAGAATATTTTTTTCAAGTTAAGAAGAAATATATCAAGTTTTTTCTGTATACTTTATGTCATAGAATTGCGTATCATTGAACTAATTTTTTCCCCATTGTAATTGTCAGCCTGTTACGGGTTTCGATTTCCAATAAACGCATTTATATTGGTTGCATTTTAGAAAATATGAAATGACATATTATCAATAAGATACAGAAGTGAAACATTCCTTTTGGAAATAAATTACATTACAATCTGATTCAACTAATTTTTTATCGTTAATGAACAAGTTACTAGTTTCTTGAAATGTATGACTCAGTTCAATTGAAAACTGAAATTTTTCATTTCTTAAATCTGTAATTTCTACTAGATCTGATTTTTTTTCTTTTTTTTGTATTATAAAGTGAGATGTTGAAAAGCGATGAGATGATTTTTTTTTCCGAACAGAAAATAAATAATAAATGTATTAAGTTAAATTATTTAATAAATGTTTTAAAATCAAAATTTGAAAATGGAAACACACCATATTTCTTTTAATTGTAACCATGTCGACAAATTTAAGACAATAAATGTTCCTTTTACACAAACGCATGTTTATTTGCAATGAAGTAAATACGCTATTATATATCAATCCAAATTTGCATCAAAATTTACTTAAACAAAATTGTTTAAGTGTTTCTAATAATGTTACAAATTATGAAAAAAAACATCGTTTCACTCTCCGCATATTTAAATCAATAGTTAAATCCATCTGTATAGTTAACTAAAGAAATAGCCCGGACTTCCCGGGTACACAATATAATCTTTTTTAAATTGAAAACTCTAATAGATATTTTGCATTTAATGTATCTTTGCCCACTAATAATACCAAGATAAATTTTTATATAAATAAATATCAATAATATATTCAAATAAAGGTTTTATATTTATTAAAACAATACTTTCGTATTAGTCGCATACCAGATATCAATAGCCGAAAATATCGCCAACGATTTCGATACTTACAGCAGTCTTTCTAGTTTTGAGAATTTCCGTGGTTTAAGCAGGAAGTTCGATCACATTTTTGTTAAATTTTTGTTTTATTTACTTATTCATGAAGTTTCGATTCATTGTAGAATATAAGCGGGAAACAAATTCTGAAATGTTTGTATAGTTTTAAGTTCAAATTGGTTAATCTTTCTTAATCAGGATGCACGTGATAGTTTAACAAAAATCGTGCTTGAATATTATTTTTAAAATCTTAAAAAATCAGTAAATGCAGATACAGTGTTTAAAAAAATATAATTTGAAAAAATAATTTTCCTATTCGATGGTATAAAAATTAAAGTTGTGTGAAGTTTGAAATTTTAAAAAATGAGTCAAAAGGATTTTTTGTATCAGGTGTTGCCATAGTTAATATGACGTCAGGGTTACTCAAGAACATATTTTTGCTTTTATAGATATGTAATTAAATTATTATTTAACAAATTAATTGATGTTAAGCATTACGTAACAAAAGTCTTCAAACATAATTTTATATAACATACTTTAATTTAAACCTAAAAGAGCACCTTAATGCATAAGAATGAAGTAATACTTACAGATAGTGAAGTAATAAGATGATAATTATAGTTGAATGCGTAATTGATTTATTCTAAGTACTTTCTCATCCGTTTTATATTTTGAATGAATTCCAAATTTTTCAAAACGGCTTTTAATCAATTACATATATAGTTAAGTGCAATAACTAAGAATATCGAATGGAATGCACAAAATGTTACGCAACATTCAATCTTCTATTAATTAAGAATTTAAGTAAGTTATATGCAATAGATTAGAAAAGGTACAATTAACTAAAGTTTACTTCAAAGGATCTGTTATGTAAAGGACTACGCTATTCGGAGAAACAGAAATTATGACATAACATGCAGTTAAATTTAACTTAAACAAATGTAGTTACGTTAATTTATTTCTTTGAAAAAGCTTATATAAAATTTTAAAAAACTTATATAAGTGGTTTAAACATATATACAGAATTTCCAGGGAAATATAACATTTCAATTTTGCACACGACTATAATAGTATAGTAATATTCAGCATAATAAGCTATAGAAATTATGTGATTAAAATAGATGAATAGTACTATACTAAAATAATAGAATTTAAAACTCAATTGTCGTTTTCTTTAGCATAACCTGCTTTTATGTGTGTAACAGCCACAACTCCAAATAATAACTTATTCATGTATTAATATACAAGAAATATGAGTTCTTTTTTCCCCTATTGAAGCTCTCGCTAATTGTAAATTTTATTCATTGCAAGGAAGATATAATAACATTTTATGTTAACACTTTAGCTACCAAATGACCGATATCGGTGAGTTTTACATTTCACCGATAAAAAATTTAAACGAAAATCTTCATTTTTTTTTATTTGGCTATGTACACTATACGTCCCTTAATGACCGGCAACTTTCAATTTTAGACATTTTGTCGAATATTTAAAAATATACTTGTCAGATTCTTCTGGAATTTTAGGATTAAAAAGAACAGGTTTGACTTCATATTTATCAATGTCGATTTTATAAGGAGGACAATTAGGAGACTAAAAAAATATTAAAGAAGAAAAGACTACTTTGGTTCACCCTGTACAGAATATACATAGGCAGACATTGTACAATATGTGTATTCATTTGTATAAGAATAGCGTGTATATTAATAGAGATATAGCATTTTTTTTACAAATTAAAAAAAATTCTTGCATGTTTTTTGCTTATAACATACAGGGTTTTTAACCAAATTTAACGCCAGTTTCAGAAAAATTGACAAAATGTAGTAGAAATAATATAGTGTAATTGGAATATAAATATATTAAATATTTAAGGAAATATGGGCAGTTGTATAAAATAATTTTTATCTGCGCATGCGCGAACGATAACAATGATTTTTTTTGCATAATTTAATAGTCAACTCTATCGAGCAACTTATTAAAAAAAATCAGTCAAATATCGTAAAAATTTAGAGAGATATCGGCGATAGGGTGAGCTGTTTTTTAGCTTCTCACAAAAACTTGTTTAATGATAAGGGATTGTTCATAAATTGTCATGTTTAATTTTTATACTATATTTCATTTTTTATTGATACTTTAGTTTGCCTTGGAAAACATCATTTCACCAGGTTATAATAGTTTTGGAACGGATCCTTTGATGTTGATTATTCTATTTTAGTTCGAATAAGCTCGTTAGGGTAGTTTTTCAAAGAGAACTAAAGTATCATTAAAAATTGGAAAATAGTATGAAAATAACAAATGACAATTTGGTAAAAATCACTTATCATTCAGCCAGTTTTAGTGAGAAGCTAAAAAACAGCTCACTCTAATGCCGATATCTCTCTAAATTTTTATGATATTTGATTGATTTTTTTTATAAGTTGCTCGATAGAGTTGACTATTAAATTATGCAAAAAAATCCTTGTTATCGTCCGCGCATGCGCAGATAAAAATTATTTTATACAGCTGCCCATATTTCCTTAAATATTTAATATATTTATATTCCAACTGCACTATATTGTTTCTACTACATTTTGTCAATTTTTCTGAAACTAGCGTTAATTTTGGTTAAAAACCCTGTATGTTATAAGCCAAAAACATGCAAGATTTAAAAAAAAAATCGCTATAACTCTATTAATATACATACTATTCTTACACAAATGAATACACATATTGTACAATGTCTGCCTATGTATATTCTGTAGCGATAGATCATTTCGTGCATTTTATTTTACTGGTATGAATCAAAGTATTCTTTTTTTTCTTTAATATTTTTTTAGCCCCCTAATTGTCCTCCTTATCAAATCGACGTTGATAAATATGTAGACAAACCTGTTCTTTTTAATCCTAAAATTCCAGAAGAATCTCACAAGTATATTTTTAAATATTCGAGAAAATGTCCAAAATTTAAAGTTGCCGGTCATTAATGGCCATATAGTGTATATGTGTGTAAGAGTATGCGATTTTAGATACTAAGATCGGCATAAAGGTGTTTAATTTTTGCCAATATCTGCGCTCAAACAAATTAGTACCAATAATACTTTTATAGATTGTGAATTATTTACTTAGCGAATAGAAATGGATTAGATAGAAAAGCACGAGGGTAAGGAATATTATTTTTTTACATAATAGAAACATTGAAATGGTGAGTGAGATATGTAAAAATACAGAACTAGAATTACTTATGTGTATGTAAGTGTAGTTGTGTGTCTTTAATCAAAGATTTTCAAATTGACGCGGTCTATTTTATTTAAAATAATTATTTTTTCAAAGTAACAAAATGCATTTACTATATGCTAAAAAATGTTTTTATGTAAAATGTTTTCATTGTGACTCGTGAAACAAAATAGTCAAAAAAGTTTAGAAAAAGCTATAATTAAATGTATTTCTAAATATAGAATAAGAATTTATGCATACAATCAAAATTGTATGCTTAACAAATTCCACAAAAACAAATATTAATACCTTAGCTGCCACACGATCGCTGGCGGATAAATATATTTTGCACTGACAAGCCGAAACTTATGACATTGTAATAGGTAACATATAGAACAAACCAAGCATTTTAGATATTGAGCAATGTAAATGACAGCCAGCAGTCATTCTGTTATTGAAGAAAGGTGTGACAGCGAAAATGAACTTATGAGCCGCGGCAATTCATCCGGCAGCGAAAGAGTTACATTTACATTGCATGGTATAGCTATTTGGTAAAACTTTATGTATTTTGGACTACAGGTTCAGGTTCAGCTGAGCAGGATGGCCTACCAAATGTCTAAATCCCTGCTCACCCAGGGCATATCTAATCTTTCACAGATCCCAACCAGGAGGCAGGATCCGAGAAAACCCCCGAAGAAATCCTTGAAAAAAGAATATATACAAAAGCAATCACAATAGTCTTCCGGCATTCGGGCGAGCCCTAAATCATTATTTCATTATATGCTTTGGTATGTATTAAAATTAACAAAATTGATTTACTATCTTTTACAATAAAATTCTATTTACAAATTGAACTAATTGAAATGTACCATTTGAGACATTCACTGAATTGTAATATAAAACAATGGTTATTAACCCAATTAAACGTTCAACTAAACACAATTCATACATATACTAGCAAGCTACGAACGCTACGCTGGTCAATTTCTATTAACGAACCTTTAGTCAAGCAAAATATTGACATTTCATAATTCACTTTTATATTTTAACAGAATAATAAGGCTACTATAATTTGTGACTCGTGCTCCAGCCAATATACGCGTCAGGACACGTCGCCCTTATCATTATCTTTTTACGCATGAAGGTTTCGATATGGTACTCCATTGGGAAATTTGGTAATTTTTGAAATTCAATATTTGAAAAATGGCATAATCATTAAATTTGAAATTTATATAAAAATATATGCAATTTTTTACCTTTCAAACGCAGTTTGTCTAACAATTTTCTGACAAATACTTTTCGAGCTATTATTTTTGTCAGTAACTTCAAATGTTTCATTTTCCGAGATTAATCTGTGGCAAATATTAGCGAAAAACCTGGTCGTCAGCAACGCATAGCTTTATATAAAAGAGGATGTTGGAGCAGGGATTGTCACCATCACTTTTGAAATCGGTTCTGTAGTTCCAGAGATTCGCTAGAAATTGCAATTTAGAATGATTTTAGAACGCTTTTCGCTTATCTCACCCTTTTAAAATTCGATTTTTTTTAGAATTTGTTCTTAGAGAGCATTTACATCTTATAAGTAACTACCATGCCGAATTCCATGTTTCTAGCTCCTTCAGTATAAAAAAAAATCGAAATTTTAGAACATTCTTCGCTCTTGCACCCCCCCTGGGAGTAGTGGCAGCGACATAAAATATAGCCTACCTTAGAGCAGGGATTGTTACCATCAACTTGCCACCATCACTTTTGAAAAGGGTTCTGTAGTTCCAGAGATTCCATAGAAATTGTAATTTAGAATGTTTTAGAACGCTTTTCTCTAATTTAACCCTTTTAAATTTCAATTTTTTTTAATTTGTTCTTAGAGAACATTACATCTTATATGTAACTACAATGCCAAATTTCAAATTTCTAGCTCCTTCAGTATATAAAAAAATGAAATTTTAGAACGTTTTTCGCTCCTGCACCACCCTGGGATTAGTGGCACCAACGTAAAATATAGCCTACGTTAGAGCAGGGACTGTCACCATCAATTTGCCACCATCACTTTTGAAAAAAATTCTGTAGTTCCAGAGATTCCATAGAAATTGTAATTTAGAATATTTTTAGAGCGCGTTTCGCTCATCTTGCAGTTTTAAATTTCGTATTTTTTTAGAATTTGTTCTTAGAGAGCATTTACATCTTATAAGTAACTACCATGCCAAATTTCATGTTTCTAACTCCTTCAGTATAAAAAAAATCGAAATTTTAGAACGTGTTTCGATCTTGCACTCCCCGGGAGGTAGTGGCACAGACATAAAATATAGCCTATGATTGAGCAGGAACTGTCACAATCAATTTGCCACCATCACTTTTGAAAACAGTTCTCTAGTTCCAGATATTCCATATGCATTGTAATTTAGAATATTTTTCGAACGCTTTCCGCTCATCTCACCCTTTTAAATTTCGATTTCTTTTAGAATTTGTTCTTAGAGAGCATTTACGTCTTATAAATAACTACCTTGCCACATTTCTTCTTTTTAGCTCCTTCAGTATAAAAAAAATCGAAATTTTAGAACGTTTTTTGCTCTTGCTCCCCTGCCCCTTGTGGTAGTGACTCAGATAGAAAACATAGCCTATGTTACAGCAGGGACTGTTACCATAAATTTGCCACCATCACTTTTGAAAAGGGTTCTGTAGTTTCAGAGATTCCATAGAAATTGTAATTTAGAATGTTTTTAGAACACTTTTCTCTAATTTCACCCTTTTAAATTTCATTTTTTTAAAAATTTGTTCATAGAGAGCATTACATCTTATATGTAAACTACAATGCCAAATTTCAAATTTCTAGCTCCTTCAGTATAAAAAAAAAATGAAATTTTAGAACGTTTTTCGCTCCTGCACCACCCTGGGATTAGTGGCACCAACGTAAAATATAGCCTACATTAGAGCAGGTAGTGTCATCAAAAATTTGCCACCATCACTTTTGAAAAGGGTTCGGTAGTTCCAGAGATTCCATTGAAATTGTAATTTAGAATTTTTTTAGCACGCTTTTCGCTTATCTCATCCTTTTAAAATTCGATTTTTTTTAGAATTTGTTCTTAGAGAGCATTTACATCTTATAAGTAACTACCATGCCGAATTCCATGTTTCTAGCTCTTTCAGTATAAAAAAAATCGAAATTTTAGAACATTCTTCGCTCTTGCACCCCCCTGGGAGTAGTGGCACCGACATAAAATATAGCCTACGTTGGATCAGGGATTGTTACCATCAACTTGCCTCCATCACTTTTGAAAAGGGTTCTGTAGTTCCAGAGATTCCATAGAAATTGTAATTTAGAATGTTTTTAGAACGCTTTTCTCTAATTTAACCCTTTTAAATTTCAATTTTTTAAAATTTGGTCTTAGAGATCTTTACATCTTATATGTAACTACAATGCCAAATTTCAAATTTCTAGCTCCTTTAGTATATAAAAAAATGAAATTTTAGAACGTTTTTCGCTCTTGCACACCTCCCCTCTGTGGTAGTGGCACCAATATAAAACATAGACTATGTTACAGCAGGGATTGTTACCATCAATTAGCCACCATCACTTTTGAAAATGGTTCTGTAGTTCCAGAGATTCCATAGAAATTGTAATTTAGAATGTTTTTAGGACGCTTTTCTCTCATTTCACCCTTTTAAATTTCAAATTTGTTCTTAGAGAGCATTTACATCTTATAAGTAACCACAATGCCAAATTTAAAATTTCTAGCTCCTTCAGTATAAACAAAATTGCAATTTTAGAACGTTTCTCGCTCCTGCACCACTCTGGGATTAGTGGCACCGACGTAACATATATAGCCTATGTTGGAGCAGGGATTGTCATAAAAAGTATGCCACCATCACTGTTGAAAAGGGTTCGGTAGTTACAGATATTCCATAGAAATTGTAATTTAGAATGTTTTTAGGACGCTTTTCTCTCATTTAACCCTTTTAAATTTCAAATTTGTTCTTAGAGAGCATTTACATCTTATAAGTAACCACAATGCCAAATTTCAAATTTTTAGTTCCTTCAGTATAAAAAAAGTCGCAATTTTCGAACATTTTTCACTCCTGCACCCCATTGGGGTTAGTGGCACCGACGTAAATTGTAGCCTATGTTGGAGTAGGGCTTGTCCCCATCAATTTGCCACCATTACTTTTGAAATCGGTTCTGTGGTTCCAGAGATTCCATAGAAATTGTAATTTAGAATGTTTTTAGAACGTTTTTCTCTCAGTTCACCCTTTTAAATTTCAATTTTTTTAAAATTTGTTCTTAGAGAGCATTACATCTTATAAGTAAGTACAATGCCAAATTTCAAATGTCTAGCTCCTTCAGTATAAAGAAATTAAATTTTAGAACGTTTTTCGCTCTTTCACCACCCTGGGATTAGTGGCACCGACGTAAAATATAGCCTATGTTGGAGCAGGGGTTGTTATCAAAAATTTGCCACACTCTCTTTTGAAAAGGATTCGGTAGTTCCAGAGATTCCATAGAAATTGTAATTTAGAATGTTTTTAGAACGCTTTTCGCTCACCTCACCCTTTCAAATTTCGAATTTGTTTAGAATTTGTCCTTAGAGAGCATTTCCATCTTATAAGTAACTACCATGCTAAATTGCATGTTTCTAACACCTTCAGTGTAAAACAAAATCAAAATTTTAGAACGTTTTTCGCTTTTGCACCCCCCTGGGAGTAGTGGCACCAACATAAAATTTAGCCTATGTTGGAGCAGGGACTCTCACCATCAATTTGCCCCCATCACTTTTGAAAACGGTTCTATACTTCCGGAGATTCCATAGAAATTGTAATTTAGAATGTTTTTAGAACGCTTTTCGCTCATCTCACCCTTTTAAATTTCGAAATTTATTAGAATTCGTTCTTAGAGAGCATTTACATCTTATAAGTAACTACCATGCCGAATTCCATGTTTCTAGCTCCTTCAGTATAAAAAAAATCAAAATTTTAGAACGTTCTTCGCTCTTGCACCCCCCTGGGAGTAGTGGCACCGACATAAAATATAGCCTATGTTGGAACTGGGATTGTCACCATCAATTTTCCACCATCCCTTTTGAAAACGGTTCTGTAGTTCCTGAGATTCCATAGAAATTGTAATTTAAATGTTTTAGAACGCTTTTCGCTCATCTCACCCTTTTAAACTTCGAAATTTATTAGAATTTGTTCTTAGAGAGCATTTACATCTTATAAGTAACTACCATGCCGAATTCCATGTTTCTAGCTCCTTCAGTAAAGAAAAAATCGAAATTTTAGAATGTTTTTCGCTTCTACACCCCGCCTGGGGGTAGTGGCACCGACATAAAATATAGCCTATGTTGGAACAGGGATTGTCACCATCAATTTGCCACCATCACTTCTGAAATCGCTTCAGTAGTTCCAGAGATTACCCCCTACAAACAAACAAACAACAAACAAAAACACAAAAAAAAACAATCTTTACTACTTTATAATATTTGTATAGAATTATAGATAAGCAAATACAAAACAGAAATAAACAGATATAAATATAAGAATGAAATAAATGAAAATACCAAATTAGTTACAATATAAATCTAAATTAAGATCTTTAAATAAAAAACTTAATTCTAAATGTAAATATAATCTAAAGTTAGAGCAAAAATTAACACATTGTAAGTAACTATATAGAAAAAAGAATTAAAATAAAGAATAATCCTTAATTTATTTAACAGATATTTAAATCGAATTGCTGTTACTGTCGACTATACCATAATTAAATGAGATATGAGAAAATAACACAAATCCAAAGTTAAAATTCCCAGAGGAAAGTCCTTCAAATCAAGCAGACAATGACAATAGTTTAGTTATTTCAATTGTGTACCTTAAACTCGGTTGAAAAGAATAAGTAAGCTAAAAATAGAAATTAAGCATAACAAGAAAGAAAAATCATGCACAAAGCATACATTAGGAAATACTTTCCAAGACTAACAGAATACTTTAACAAACCATCGCTATTTAATAAGGTAAATAAGGTATCTAAGTAAACATTTCAGAAAAACACAAAATACATTTAAAACCAGATTTGAGCAATAACCGTCCAGAGCCGGAAAAGTACTCTAATTCTTTTCTGCAGTCCTGTATATAACTTATATACCATTTGTATATACTCTATAGTATGCTACAATTTATTTTAGTAATAAAACACATAACACAGTTGGAAATTCACCTTCAGCAGTTTCTACCAATAGACGGAAACATACTTGCATTATTTTGTACGGCCCTGTATATTACCTAAGCTTTTTATACACACCACATAGCAAGCTGTAGTTTAATGCAGGCAAATACATGCTGAAATCACACTTCCAGAAATTATCATACATGGGCAGCAGTCATGTATTCAGTACTTTACGTGACCCTGTATATGACTCTATGTATATTCTACAAAACTTTAATGGTATACTAAATATATTTCACGTTCAAAATACATAATACGATTAAAAAGCAATTTTAATATATTTACGCTGATGCACCGTAATGCTCACGAATTGTGCCGCCCTGTATATGATCTGTAGCATTTATACATACCTCATAGCATTAAAAAATTTAGTTAAACGCATCCCTTACTAAAATCCCAAGGTCTTATGAGCAATAATTCGGACTCAGTACTGTACCCGAAATATTTTGTGTGTCCCTGTAAATGAACGATAAATGCTATGCACATAACAAGTATGTTTTAGTAAACCTCAATAATGTATATTAATTTCATTATATTTGAAATGGCGTAACATACTTAAAATATGCTGCAAACAGTTGTTCCCCGTAAACCATTATGTAAAAGAATACTTTTGTGTGGCATTGCATTTGAAAGAAAAAAGGTTTACACTCCATCATATTCTACAGAAAACTTGTCTTACAAGGAGACCGCCAAACATGATGCCCACAGATTTTGATGGTTTTAAAGTATGTTGTAGGGATCATACCCCTAACTATTCAGGTCAAAGGTTTCCTTCAAATGCGCTTTAGTTTTCGAGAAATTTCGGGTTAAAGTTCAGCATGCATTTCAAATGCCATTACTTCGCGATCCTGGACATGGTCTCCGTGGTGCCGTGGTAGCGTTCGCGATTTGAGAGCCGCAGATGGGCGTTCTGTACTCTCCTGCGACTTTCACCTTTTTTTTAACAAATTTTATATATTTGTGGCGTTACAAGTTGTATGCAGAATTATGAATTCCGCATCTTTGAACTTTTTGATATTTTCCTAATAAATTCCATTTATATTTTCGAATATTGCGTGAAAATTTATAGTTTTTGTGCAATTTTTATTCGAATATTTCTGCTGACGAAAATCCAAACTAATTTATGTCTTGATATCTCGCCTTTTTAAAATGATTATTGTTTACATTTATGTATATTTACTTATTTATTTATTGTATTTATGAAATAATACATTTTTTTTAATTTACATTTTCTATTTTAAAAAAATTTAAATGATTAAGAAAAAATTAACAAAATAATGTATCCTTTTAATATTTGATTTGTTCTAAATATATTGAAATATGTTAACTGCTGAAATACTAAAATATTTATCATCACCGACATCGACATTTTTAGTTTATTAAATATGGAACTAATTGTGTTATAACTATCGCAAAAATATTCTAAACAAATTTCGCATTAAAAATCGCCTTTAAATAATTGTTTTAACAATATTGGAAGAATGTATAAATTAGCATATTATATATTCTTTAATTACTTAAATTGTGATGAATATATTTTAAAATGCATTAAATTTGAAAAAGAAATTATTTCAAACGTGGTATTTGTCTGCAAAGGAAGCGAAACGAAATTGAAAAAAAGAACATTTTATTTATTCTGATATTATCGTAAAAGTCGTTGCAGACGATTTTTTTTTCAGATATTTTTTATATGTAGGAGTGCCCCTGTAAATAAAGTATAAGTGCTACAAACTTCATTTTGAAAACCGAACATGCTATAGTAAACCTCAATAACATATATCAATTGCATGACTATCCGGATATATTTACACAAGTTAAAGCACGGACAGACAGACAGATGGCAGACAGACAGACAGACAGACAGACAAACCTAACTCATAAACACTTTTCAACTATGTTGGAAAGTGAAAAAAAATGAAGAAAATGGAAACTAAATTCAAAAAGTGAATTACTCATTTGGAGGACGAGTGCCCCTTGGAATTGCAATGTCATGCAGAAAGATCTCGCATTTTGCATTTGAGGCTCGATGGTTTGTTAAAATAGTTACTTTCCTTTATATGGAAGTTCTGTCTATTGTAACGGATACAGTTTATATAATTGCTACTGTCTAAATTATGTTGTAACAGACAGTTTCGTGTTACATGACTTGCTGCCAAATTGCACATCTTATTCGAACACGTGTAACACACCGATGTACTATGTGACCCAAACGTTGACATCTGAAGCATATCGGAAGAAAAACATATCTTCTGATCATACTAAAACGAAAATTGAAGTGTATTTTTCCCAATTGTAATAGACTGTTATCTGATGAAGTATCCGTTTCGAATATATGATTGTAGACTCTATCTTTTTGGATTTTCTTTATAAAGTCAAGTTCTATTATATGTGGCAATTTCTTTATTAAAATCGATTTTAAACCTACTTCTGTAAAATTGTTTAGAACAGTGAGGATTATTATTTTTCGAGAACAGTTAAGGTAATCTTTGCTTCAGTATACAGGTTTCGAAGTGATGCGTTCTTATGATGTTTGATGACATTCCATGCATTGGTTACGGATGAAAGTCATCCACATTTATTTGTGCCAGATGCATACAGACAGCCATTTTCGAAAAACATGTCAAATCATGTTCAAAACAGAAGTAGAAAATTGTCACGATTTTCAAGAAACTGCAGTATAAGTAATCAACAACATAAATAGCACTTTTATACAAAATCCAATCCAATCTTAAAGCAATAGTACTTGTTATGCTTCAAATCGTAAACCAGCTAATGAAATATTTTTCAAATAACAAATTTCTCTAACATAATTATTCCCAGATTACCAAAATACTGAATTAGTTTATGGTGCGTGCGCAACTATACATAATATTTTTGGAATAATAACTATACAATTTAAACTATATATATACTTTATTGAGATATGACATATATTATTTTGCATTAATATCTTTACTTTAAAATAAAATTATTTTTTTAATTGAAATATATTTAAAATAATTTTAATTTATTACTTTATTTGTATTCAAGTGTTAAAACGTATCCTGAATATTTTCTTACATTGCATTTTCTTCTAACTTTCAATATCATTTTAATCGTGATGCATTCAAAATTTTGAAATTAAAACATGATAAATTTTATGCTGTATGTTGGCCTACTAATTTTTCGCGTGTTCGATCTCCTTTTAGAAATGCATAATGTGATTTCGACTCGTAAGAGCTACGCTATGTGACTCTTCATTCAAAACATGTATAATATTTTTAACTGATGTATTCACTTGAAATGTACTGTGTATGTTTCATCGTGAATAAATTGTAAAAGTTGGAATGTTTAACTCTAACTGTTTCATTAAATGATATATGTGACTTTGTTACAAAACGCTGAGTTACATTGTAGTACATTTTTCATAAGTTAAATTAACTAGAACTTCAGTTCGGATTAAGTTCATTTTGTTATTTAATGTTTCAAAACATAAGTTGCGTGAAATGTCAGCGGTCGCTGAGATTTCACATAACCATTTGTCTTTAACTCATGCGTAAATTATTCTCGTTGCTTAGTTTAAAATAATAATAAGAGTTTCAAATGAATGTTTAAATATCTGAAATATTTAAATATTTCTCAACAGGGTTAATACTTCAAATTTTCACTGAAATATGAGATTTTTTCTCTGAAATTTTAAATGTTCTTATTACTACTCAGCATGGCTCATTTATTGGTTTTATTTAATAAATTTTCTTTAAGCTACATTTACAGTAATTATTGAATTTGTATTATTTTCTGGGTGAAAAAAGAAATAACGATTTTACCATACTCCTCAATTCAGTTGAAAGTATTTAAAAAATATGTTAACCTTTATTCAACTTATTAATTCGGATGATTTTCTTGAGTATTTTTGTACATTTAAAATAGGTGTATTAAACTTCTTGCCTTTATATTAAAAATAAATGATCAAAGTCAAATAGCACAAATAATCCATCACCAGTGCCAAATTTAAAAGATTAAAAACCGATTCGAAAGTTTTAAGCCATGTAAATATGCTTGCGTTTCCGCACGCGCCAAGATTGAATGGCGGTGAGTTTTTCAAAACCGACAGCGGAGTCAGGAAACACATACCATGTGTTTCCTGACTCCGCTGTTGTTTTTGAAAAACTCACAGCCATTCAATGGGTTTCCTAACTCTGCTGTTGTTTCTGAAAAACTGACAGCCATTCAATGTGTTTCCTGACTCTACTGTTGTTTTTGAAAAGCTCAGCGCCATTCAATGTGTTTCCTGACCCCACTGTTGTTTTTGAAAAACTCACCGCCATTCAATATTGGGTGCGTGCGGAAACGCAAGCATATTTACAGGGCTTAAACTTTTGAATCGGTTTTTAATCTTTTAAATTTGGCACTGATGATGAAGCTTTAGGAGCTCCGAAACAAGTGTTTGCCATTTTATATATTTTTATTTGTGCTATTTTACGTTGATCATTTATTTTTAATATTTTTTGCACATCTATGTTATAAAATAAAAACTTGTGAGTAACACTGATATCATGCACCTGCCCAATCAATTTCACTTTTACTGCAATTATTTTGACTTCTAAATATTGCACAATTTCCATTTTTACACCGTCGATTAAGCAAAAAAATTATTCTTTAAAATGCAATTCATTTGAAAACTGTATTTAAATTTCCTGGTTTTTTTTATGGTTTTATAAATAATTTACAATCATGAATGTTTTTTTAATATATCTGCATTGCGTGTAACCTGTTTACGAAATATCAAGCTAATTGCACTTAAAACACTGTAAATGTTTCATTAATTGTATCTGGCTAATATTTCATAACAAAATTTAAACTTCATCATTAATATAATAAAATAATCTAAATAAAACACAAATTTAACGGACATATAATCGAATGACAATCATTGCACCAATAGTACACGAACCACACCACTGAAATAATCATAATAAAAAAATCTGTTGTTACAAGCGAAATTTTTGTCGATTTCTTTGGCTATGAAACTCTGCAATGCGGCTACTACGATATTATCTCTTTTCACAAACTTCAAAACTCTATATAAAAACTTTATTAATATTTCTCATATAAATTTCTTTTTGGTGTTAGTAACTAATCTATAAAATATATATTACATGTAAAAAATCTATTACAATTTTCAATTTAAAAAAAAAGTTTCCGCCTATATTCTGTAACCAGAGAAGCCCTTGTTCAATCCCCTGGTATTTTTTTTAATTTTTTTTCTATAAAATAATGTTATTGGCTGTGTTTGATAGAAGTTTTATACTTATCTATGTATTGGTCGTTACATTTTTGTTATCGATGAAAAAGTCTAACAATAGTTATCCTAGAAATGTAATAAATTCTTTAATTCTCGTACTCAATATAAAAAACCCTCTAAAATGTTACAATTGACAGTCAATAATTAATATTAAGGAAACAGTGCAATTATAAAAATCAAATAAAAGATCGGAAATGTTTTATTAACCCATATTAAAATTTAGTTAATTCCAAAGTTGTAATTAAACCTGCATAGAAAAGTTGTGTTAAACAAAACTTATGATGAAAATAACTGCAACTTTCGCCATATACAACATAGGTAATTCTCATTTTTAAAATAATTTTATCCAAAACGGTTATTTTGCAGATTGCACGAACAATCTTGTCAAAATATATTTGCACGAGGTTTCAGAAATAGCATTTCTTTTACAGCTAACGAACTAAACTGTTGGTCACTAAGTTAATAATAATAAATTTATATTTTATAAGATTTTTAAGATTTTTCCAAATTTCCGACTTTTTTGAAATATTTATATTTATTATTGAAAGAATGAAGTTTAGTTTTATTTCGATTTTTGTTACTTCAAATAGACACTCTATGTCTGAGTATTAAAATTACTGGGCTACTCGGTTAAGTTTCGCAAAAGTTAACATGCACGAAGTGAAGAAAAAAACTGCATGTACTTATGATATAAAATTATAAAAACAAATGTATTTTTTACTTAAAAAATGACATTCAAAAGAAAAGGTTGATTAAATAGCCCTTTAACATTTTTAACACTTGAGTCAAAAAGTTTTTAAAATGACAAACTTGAAAACTTTCACAACTTTTGCATATAGTTTTACTTTTTTGTTAAAACTACTAAGCGTTCCACAATTAGATAATTGTGGACACATTCACATATACATATGAAGCATTTAATAAAATATTTTTATAGATTTAAATTGTTTGAGGAGATTTAAATTAAATGTGCCGATTGCAATATTTTTCATTTTCTTTAAATTTGAAATTTTATTTTTATTTAATTTTGTGACCGAAGTGACTGGCTAATAAAATGATAACACAGATATTACACAGAAAAATAATCTTAAAAACAGTTATTAATATTCAAATGCTTAATAGGCGTAAGCCAACATAGTGAAAAAGTACCCAAGCTGGGACTCGAACCCAGGTCATCAGTATAGCGCACTGACGTTCTACCAACTGAACCACTTGGGAACGACACTCAGCTCGAAACTTTTTCACCATAACATGTTGGCAAGGCTACAAACGCAGCACAAGATGAAAAAAATTTCCGTGAGCCGCCAACACTGGGGCAAACATGAAATCAAAGAAAATTCAGTATCGACAATTGAATAAATTCATATTTAATGCTTGGAAATTTTTCCAAAGAAAATTTCCATCTTGTGCTGCGTTTGTAGCCTTGCCAACATGTTATGTTGAAAAAGTTCCAAGCTGAGTATCGTTCCCAGGTGGTTCAGTTGGTAAAACGTCAGTGCGCTATACTGATGACCCGGGTTCGAGTCCGGCTAGGGTACTTTTTTCACTATGTTGGCTATACGCCTATTAAGCAATTAAAATTTGAATATTATGCATGCAAGGCATGGGAAATTTTCTCTGGAAAAATTTCCAAGTATTAAATATGAATTTTAACAGTTATTAATTTTACTTGTTATTTGTTTTGTAAAATATGCGATATTTATTTGTGTTTTACATTTCAGCAACAGGTGGAACATTTCTTCGTGTTAGATTGAAGATTCTTTTCGTTCACTTTAGGTCAGTATCAACCGTAAACGCAAAATATCCTGGAGCAATTTTGAACATACAAATATAGGAATTTAACATTAAATATTATTACAGATGAAAACAAATTTTTATTGTTCATAATATAAACATGATTTTTTTTAACATAAACATTTAAACGTTTCTGTTTAAAAATAAAATTAGGGTATGTAAATATGTAAATACGAATGAAAAATGTTGTAGATAAGTAAATATTTGATCAATAACATTTTTGAGGTTGTTGTTTGAATAATTTATTGCATTGTTATGTACAGTGAGTTATAAATCTTATGAAATTTTAAGATGTAACATTACTATTTAAAATAAATATTATGTAAAGATAAATAAACGAAAAATAATTTGTTGTAAATCAACATTTTAGAAGATCTTCAATTCTGGGATCAAGTAATAGAATATATATATACATACATATATTATTTACCAAACTTCTAATCTGAAATCGATATTATTGTTAAATTATGCAGTTACAGTATGAAATATTAAAATTTAAACTACAATTTGATTTAATATAAATTAAACAGTCAAAATATTTAATAACCTGAGTGTTCTCCTTTGGAGCTTAAAGGAGTCTTGACTAGGCCAAATATATCGTAAACTAGTGTTGATAGGTTGCCCTTAGTGCATCCTACTATGATCGCAAAAGCACTTACAAGGAAGGTATCCTTAAAGCGCATACTCAGAATATCTTTAAAAATATATATAATGGTTCTCTATCTATACCTAGTATAAGATGTTTGTAATTTACCTGCGGCATGAGACCTCCCTCCTCCTTCTTTCTTCTTTAGTATTACCTTCGTTTTACTTTTAATAGCTTCATTTCTCTGTACTTTTACAACAAAATTTATTAAAAATATGGTGAGGTAAATAAATTTTCCTTTCCACAAAATTTATTTTTTCTAATTTAATGTGTATTATATATCCTTGTTGAAAAGATGGAAAAGAGTTTTTTAATGTTCCACGTTTCCTCGGTTTAGGCGCTTTTTATATTTCTTTTAAAAGTAACTTTGAGTTCCAAACTTAATCAAAAAATATTTTCTTCTAAAATATATAATAAGATAATCAAAATTCAATAGATCACAAAATTTTTATTTGTCTAAACTAAAGTTTTAAAAAGAGCATTTTTTTAAGTGAAACCTATTTAAAATGATTTAACATGCAGAGTAGAAACATTTCTTTGGTGCAAAAGTTTTATCCAACTAGTGAAATGCATGATCAATGACCACAAAACAGTTTTTGTTTTATTTCATTGTGTTGATAATCTACGATAGCCAAATAACGAAATGTTTATTATTTTTTTTTTACTTGAGTATAACTGAGATTCCTAGAACATTAAAAAAAATATATATATAAACAGATATACAGATGTGAGAAGAAAATTACTAATTTTTTAATTTGCGATTTTACTCATAATATATCTTTGTTTATTAAAATGTTCATGTGTTTTTGAAAGGTTTAGGTACATTTTATATATGTTTTAAAAGTATAATTTCAAGTTCCAGACGTTTTAATATAACTTAATTTTGATCTAATTTATATAATAAGATTGTTAAAATTCAATAAATCAAAAAAGTTATATATTTGTCTAAATTAAAGTTATAAAAAATGCATTTGTTTAAGTTAAACATATTTAAATGATTCACTATGTACAGTAAAAACATTTTATTTGGGTAATAACATTTTACCCAACCAATGAAACGTATGATCAGTGATCACTAAACAATATATTTTTGTATTTCATTGTGTTGTCAATCTGAGCTATATCGCCAAATAACGAAATCAAACAGCTATGCACAATACACATATCAGAAGAACAGTGCTAATTGTTTTCTAAATTTTTTGAGTATGCTCTTATGAAGACATTTCTTGTTAATAAATTCTTACTAATGCAGTACGTGGTATATGGATACTCGGATTAATTGTTCTATGTGAAAGCCCTGGTATTTGAGAAAATTAACGGAATGGCATTCGAATATTATGTGTCACGGTATTAAAAATAAAAAAAATCATTATGTTCATTGAACAATTAAATACATGTACGAGTTTATGACAAGCAGAGTTATTCTTTTACGTAATTGCTTTGTTAAATCGAAAGGTGATAATTTTGAAAAATGATGATCTTGAAGAGATGTAGTTGACTGTCTACTATGTTTATGGATGAAAACCAGCTAGATTTTTAGGCACAACAATAAAGAAACACAAAAGCACTATATACCATTAAACTTTCGATATTTGTGTTATACCGTTTAAGATTGCAGTCATTTCAGAATGTAAACTTTGGTAAAAAACAAGCATGAACTAATATGCTTTGGCCATCACAAAACATTTTTCTATAATACAATAATATATTGCTTAAGCATATTATTTATAGAGGAAGCGAAAAAAAATGCCTCGCGGGAGTAATGTATAAGTAACGGTATGTAAATCTTCGGAGTATCAGTATAAGATGCTTGAGTTTTTGCTCCAAATATTATGCACAACTGGCCATCGCGAACAAACAGACGCTGAGGTCAAAACCAAACAACGCTTTTGCTTGCCACTGACGATACGAACATACACCAGTTAAACGATTACCAAGCAGTAGCATGCGAGCCAATACTAGGAAATTTGGCATTTCGCACTTAAGTTTTGCGGCTTGTACGATGTATCTTTACGTCATTGCCGCATAAAATGGGTCCCGGTACTGGCAAAATAAACCACTCAATATATATTGTACATACAGTTTGGTTTCTTTACAAAGCTGCACCTAAGGCTGATTATCTAGCCCGAGTAATTTTTTTCTGAAATAAACTACTTGTTTAATCGACAGTTTTCTCAATATACACAACTAGCACATGAGGGCGTTTATCTAGATTTTACTTTCTCTAAGAAATGTATCACTCGAAGCGACGCCTATATTTGGCCGACAACATCCCTCGACATACATTACTTAGAATTCTCCTAAGGCTTCATGAAGAACTTTGTGTAAAAATGTACTGTTGCGACCTTCGAAGAATTAATTGCAAATCTCATTCAAGCAGCGGTACAGATTTGGGACAGAGCTGGCATCGTTGCAAATGAAGAACTGTGTATGCATTAACATTGTGAAACTTGTATAAATTCAGATTGGAAGTCCTTAAAAACTTTACTTTAGATATGAAAATGCTTGTTATCTACACATGAAAGTTTGGTAGTGCGTACTATTTGTTACTGTTACTATGAGATTGCATAGTACTTTCCATTCTAAAAAAGTTATTGATATTTGAATGCATAATTTGATGAATACCTCTATTATGCACACGGTTTTAAATTCTATTGAGTTTATAATCTATTAAACTGGCGTTGGATACTTTATTTGGTATCTTTTTCATTTAAGTATTTTACAGACAAATAACCTTCTATAGTGACTTTTTTTTTTTTTTTTTTTTTGCTTTTGCGAATGCATGTTTTATCCACTTCAAATTCAGCAGTTTTTCTTTTCTTTTGTTCCTTTGGTGTCCAACATTTTATTAAAAATTCAAGAAATACTTTTCTTTTCATTTATATCTTATACTTTATGTGAAATATTTCACGCAAAAATTAACAAAATATGCATGTTCTTATAAAATGTGTATTTAAGCTTATTAAAATGATTAACATATCTTGCCTTTATTAGAGAGAATGATTAAAAAAAAAGAGTGGTTACTATTTATCATAATAATATTTGTATTGTTGTTCATTATTTACACAAAAGGAAAGTTACAAAACACCTAATAATTTAGAGAATAAGAAACTGATAGAGATGTTTTTATAAAATAGAGGATTTATCTTCTTTGAAGTAAAAAATAACTTTATTTTTGAAGAACATAAGTATGTATTGAATAAGAAGGATTACAGAAAAGCAGGCTGATTATTAAAACAAGATTAAGAGAAAAGATCTATTTTTAGGGAAAACCACCAACGGAATCTTTTCAAATAAAATGTGACGCAAAATGTCTTCTACAACATTTCTTAATTGAATAAAAAAAATTCAAATATGTGTGTATTTTTTATATATTTAAATAATTGATTAATTGATTAATAGTAAATGACATTAAGTAACAACTTTTTTTATTATCTTCCAGAGAATACTATAAATGAGATTTAATATTATATAGCACTTTTTAAGTCGGTGCCTTAGATAGTAAACATGCAGACTCAAAAAAGGCGGTTAACGTAAGATTTTTTTAAACGTTTGTATGCTTGCTTAACACTAGAACTACAGAAAATTGTACTCAAGTTTTATAAATTTATTTCGCACCAGAATTTTTATTTAAAATTAATTAACTTATTCATTTAACATATTTCTGTGAGTTTTCTATTTAATTTATTTAAAAAAAAATATTTCTGGTTCGAATCGTACTATATTAATTTGGTAACTGTCAAAATGACGGCTCATGGTAGTTCTGGTGTTAACACGTTGACGGACACTTGCGGCTATAGCCGTCAAAGTAAAGTTCACAATGTGGCCTGACGGCTATAGCCCCCCAAAACGAAACGGTCGTTTTTAGACACTACGGCTATAGCAGCACAAATGTGCATTTACCGGCGTACAAGCAGTGTCATGTTTTGGAGACAATTTTTTAGGTTGAAGTTCGTTTTCCACCTGTTATATGAGTTGCAGCTTCAGTATGCACGTGCAGGGTGGCTAGAGGTCAGGGAAAAATACAGTAAAAAATGATAATTACCATTATATTCTTATAGAAAAATTTAAATTGATTATTTGATCGGATAATCAACATAAATTTTTCTATAAGAATATACTGGTGTATCACTTTTTTTGACTGAATTTTTCCTTGACCACTAGCCACCCTGAGTGGTTAAGAAGGGAGTAGTACAACCTAATTAAAGGTGCTGAAATTATCAAAATTAAGTTTATTTAAGCAGAAAGAGTAAAACTATATTTCTAATATTCTAAAAATTACAAAAACATATGGTGTCAATTTTCGAACTTCACTATTTCCTACTGTCCGTCAACGTGTTAAATTTGATTACAGTTAGTTCTATACAATAATCTTTATCTTACTTTTCTGAGATTAAATATCACAATGAATGCTATTTAAAATTATTGGTACTCAAATTCAAGTGGTCATGCAAATGCTTAAAAATAAACCTTTTGCGACAGACGCCATTTATGAGTCAACGCGTGAGCTTAATATTTGGAGACCTTCATTTCAAATCGTTCTGCTACTGAAAAACAACCAAAAATAGTAACATCGACGACATATTACGCAATAAATCGAATTTCTCCAATTTAGAACAAAAGAAGATTGACCAAGATTTTGCAGATTATTTACTTCAAATGTAAAACAAAATGAGATAATTTGGTTAATGAGACAATCCAAATACATGCCTTCGACATAAATCTGTCTCTATCACGTGTCGACGATTACAAAAGATTAATCAGTTTGCATTTAAAATAATAAAGATAGTTCAAAAATTGTTTCCAGCTAATATTCCATAGCGAAATTAAAACTTCATCACGCAATAAATAAAATAATATAAATAAGGCACAAATTTAACAGACATGTTAATACAGCTACGCACTTAAACCGCTGAAATTATCAAAATAAAACACGCTTCTGTCGACAACGAAATCTTTGGTGATTTCTTCGGTCATTAACTTCTGGCACGAACCCAATAAGAAAGTACCGCTTTTAATAAATTTCAAAACTTTATTTCAATACATAATTGATATATTTCATACAAAAATGCTTTCTGGTGTTGTTAGTGGACAATTTAAAAAATATTTTATATGTAAAAAATATATAGAGAGATTTAAAAAAAAACACCTATATTCTGTAACTCGGGCAGTCCGGGTTGGATCCCATAGTTGAGTTAAAAGCCTTATAAAGAATTGGAAGCTCTTTCCCCGGTTTAAAAGAACGGGACCATGAATGAGATAACATAAGGGATATTTTGTATGAATGTATTTAAATGTTTATTAGTTTATTTTAGTTTCAGATTTATTGCTTTTCTATGCTATATGAAATATTTATTATTGTAAATTATAAGGCTTTTGAATAACATTGTAAAAAATGAATATACAAAATTTAGATTCATTGAAAAAGTTTAAATTGACATTATTGAATTTCAAAATATTTTATAAATAATATGCAATAGCGTAATGTTTTATGCTCGAACAATCTTTCATGAATGTAACCACAAATTAAAATTGATATTTTGTTAAACATATAACGTGATTAATTAAACAATAAAACGAATTTTCGTTACACATAATATCTTATTTTTTTTTTATTTAAGAAAATAACTTGAATTGAAAATATTTTAGCATTCCTTATTTTAAATTTCTAATTACTTTACATGCTGAAATGTCTTATAAATTATGAAAAATGATAGAAATTTTGAGATTCTACATGTTATCTGTTATTTTTAATGATTTATTACTGTAATTAATCACTTTTAATAAAATGCATGTCAAAAATTTATCACAGTCCCGTTTATTATTTCGGAGCTGCATTTTTAGGAAACTTTTTCATTCACTTAAACTATTCTTTTTCTTAGTAAATGAAATTTTTTGTCCTTATTATTTAAACAATTTTTTAATTAATTATACCAAATTCCTTGTTTCAAACTGTATTCTTAAACACATCTGATACGATAATAATTATGCTAATTTAATTCTGTGTTTTAGTGTCGCCAAATGGAAGTAAATAAAAAAAATAATTATAGATTCATAAAAAAATATAATAGATAAATATATACATAAATATATGTATAAAAAGAAATGCACACTTCCGATTAAGTTCGCCGATTCAGAAAGTTATAGAACACGTTGTATGGTATCTGACACACAGAAGTTCATTACTACGCAGTTCAAGTATGTGTTCTGTGAAAAAAAAGTTGTATTTTTCGTCAACATGTAGTACTTCAACAGTAAGAGTTTGATAGAAGATCCATTACTAAAAAAAAATGGAATAGTTCGTTTGCAATTTATGTACAAACTTACAAAAAAATTCAGATTTTTGTTAAATTATCTATTGTATTAACCTTATAAACCTTTAAACATAGCAATACTAACATAGCAATTTTAACACACGTTATACACATGAATTAAACTTGTCTTTAATCGGCAAATCAAATTTAAACTCCCCCAAATATGAATCACTAAATTAAAATATATATATATATATATTTATATATATATATATAGTAATTAGTACTTAGCGTACACTTGAAATTACAACAGAGCATAGTGCAAAAGGCATGTTTTTAAAAATTAACTAAAAACTTTCTTCTGTTTATTAGTCATTCTATTGTTAAACAAGTTGGAAATTGTACATCAAACGTGACAAATGAGATGCGTTCGTACTATAACTAGTTTTATAAATATTTATATCGTCTGTTATTATGATATGATTAATTTCCGTAATAAAATAAGTACATTTTAAGTTGACAACATTTTATCTTTTGTTGACATTTGCTGAAAATTCAAATGGGAAACTTAAGCCTAGTTTTGAAAATTTCAGAGCTTGAAATTCATATTTAGATTATTTTTCCATTTAATATCTATCTCTCCGGAAACATCTATCCAAAAAACTGTCGGTAGATTATATAATTGCTATAATTAAACAATTTTAGTAAACAAATCCGGTTTTTAAATTCCATAATGCGGAAATAATATGACTCCATCTTAAATATTACATAATCACAATGGTAACCTAGAATCATTACCTATCGTGTGATATCATTGAATTAATTACCTATGATAGGATTTAACAGAATGAAGAAACTAAATTAATATCTTTATTAATATCTTTTTAAGTTTTGATTTAATTTTCATAAAATTTGAAATGACTCGACAAAATTCTACAGCGATGACATATATTAAATTTGTGTACTTTCTGCTCCGTTATATGTGATCAGACGGACAAACGGAAGGACTAGACGACGACTGTAAGTGCTATGTATTTATATAATTACGAACGCATCAAATAAGCGAATTAATTTTACCAATGTATAAAGCTATCATATTAATTAAATTACAAATTGTTATTAATTAATTATTATTAATTACCTTTAAATAGTAATTTGTTATTATTAATCATTATTTAATGATGTTTTAATAATTATTAATAAAATTCTTAATTTTCCAATGCTGAGCTTGTTTTCTAACACTGCATGCCAAGAGATTGCAAGAGTTTTTTTTCATACGAAACAGAACTTTACAAGACATAATTAAAAGATCGCAAACAGAGAAAATTTCAGATTAGACTGAAAGCAGATAATTTGAACAATACAGCTGCCTTTTCGCATATTCATCATATATGTAGTTTCTTGTACTTGTAAACATAAAAGAATTCTCTCAAAAGTTTCAAATACCCAATATCAGATATATGAGAAAAATGTTGAAAAAATAATAATTTGTCAAGTTAATATGCAAAGCTAATACTTTTTTTTTATGTGGAAAGAACTTGTTCATAACTATTACTAGATTAACAAATTGTATGCACTCGCAATCGACTTTTAATTATACTGAGAATTATTCTGATTGAACAAGTTGCGTGCGCGGATAAGAAATGTTGTTTGTTTACTTGTTAAAACTTTTTGGAATTGAACACCAGTTTACATTTTTAAGAACACGATTAGTGATTCAGTTAAACAACTATTTAGTGCTACTTAATTTATCTTTTTATAGTCACAAAGCACAGAAGGATCATCTAACAGTGAGCGTGAAAAAAACGATTTACACTTTCATTTTGTTCAGTGAATATGGTTAATGCATATGAAAGTTTTGTTTGGTGGTTTTAAAACATGCTACTGTTCTTGGAAAAATTAAAAAAATAATAATTAATATGAAAGAATTCGTCAATTTTTAAGAGCAGCAAAAATTTTTATAGAAAATATGATAATGAATATAGTTAATACAGAAAATATCTCAAGCAAGCAGTACGAGTTTTAAAATCTTCATACTTATGTATTATTATTTTGGAGGAAAGTGGAATTTTGGTAATTCTGAATTGTGTGATTTAATTATTTTGATAATTTTTTGTTGTGTTTCAAAAAGTTTTTTTTCTAAGGTAATCACTGGAAATTTATTTTATCATTAAGTAATCATTGTACAATAGCGAAATAAAAAATATATAAGTAAAAATACATTTTTTGTATTTTTTGTTTTTCTCCATCTTATTATATTTCGTCATTATATTTCGTCTCACAAATTCAGAGTTAGTTTGATGCATGGCAAAGTTTTATAAATTAAAAAATAACGTATTATCATATTTTATTTTGCATGTTTTGTGCAATAAAAATAAATTTTGATAAGTGATTTATATACTTTCAAAATGAAAAAAAAAAAAAAAAAAAAAAAAAAAAAAACAGTAAAACTGGTTCAGCTTTTACTGTTGAATGAAAATGGTTTTTATATAATTTTTATGTAATATATTATTTGTTAAAATAACATTCTAGTTGAAATAAATAACTTTTACTTATTAATTAGAATTTGTTTCACAAAATCAGTGTTCGGAGGATATACTGCAAAGTATTCTGTCAAAAACTAAAGTTTTATAATGTTTTATTTCGCTTATTTGGTTAAAAATAAAACGCTATGAGGTATTTATATTCTTAGAAAATAAAGAAAAAATAGTAAAACTTGTTTAGCTTTTATTGTTCAATTAAAAAAACATTAATAACAAACAAACTTATTACATGTACATGTATTTTTACTTCCTTATTTTGCTTGAGATATTTTAAAAATACTTCATGAATTTCATAACAATTTATATAACATTTTTACGAAAAAGATAACACGATTTGAGGCATGATTATTTTCATAAAAATCTGTATAGAACTTTTTCAGCTTTTATAACGCTAAAAATAAGTACATATGGGTCACTGGTAAATAAGAAGAATTGTCAGCACACATTTTTATGTATTCTAAAATATTTACATTATATAGCAACATCCAGCATAACATGTGAGAAAAGATATTAATATTTTTTGAAAAATAAAATGATTGATAAAAGTATGTTCCATGTTTTTTGGCTGAAAGATTTCATTAAACACGTATTGACACATTAATAGTGAAGAAAACAAACACTTGAAGTTACTAAAAATAAGAGTGTTGTTACTAAAAATAAGAGATAAGAGTGTTCATAAACATAAAGATTTTGCACATTAGCAAAAAAGAAATAAAGTTAGAGTGCAACAAAATATACCAGATTATAATTATTGTGAAATGTATCGTTATTTTTTCCTAAAAAATTCAATATTTAACCAACAATTTTCAAGTGTACATTTTTTTATAATTGTGATATATTTCTTTGACGCCATGTCTGTGTCATTATAATGCATACAAGCATTTTTCGAAAATTTCAGTATACACTTTATCTCTGTTAGAAAACAGTGTATTCGAATAAATGTACAAGGTGATTTTTAAGAATCTGGCAACAATGCAAGTGCAAATCAGCCATACCGGTAAACATAAAAAGCTCATAAAATAATCGGTCTGCCATTCTACTGATTTAGTCAAAAATAAAGGTATTCAAATTAAAGTTGAACCAAGAATTTTAGTTTAGAACTTTAACAATAATAAGTATAATGTAATACTATTTTTAATTAATTTTAGTTTAAATAAAATGTTATGAAATCAGGAGATATGTTTAAAGTATATAGTAATTCAGATAGTGACCCCGTACATATTTTTAGGTAGAATTCAAAGGAATGAGTATGAAGAACATGATAATCTAAACAAAGATGAATGCAACGATGATGCTTGTAATACCAAAATGATGTCACTTAGAATGATGTCATCACATTTTTTAAAACAATGCAAGTCTTTAAAAAATTAATATTAAAATTAAGAATGAGTCACTCGGCTAGCCAAGTGAGGCATTCTCTGTTTATTTTTTTCTATTTATTTATTTTTTGTCTACAAAGGCGAATTATTAACCTGTATCCATCTGTGATTTTGACAAGGATCAATATGATTTTCGAGAAGGCTGCAGCACTTCAGATGCTATACAACATATAATCAACAACGTATCAGAATTGCAAGTAAGAAACAAATACTGTGGATTAATTTCGTTCGATATTCAAGGAGCATATTAATTGGTACACTATATCTCAAATAATAGATCAATCCCCACTTCCTAAATATTTAAAATGTTTATTGAAAAATTACATTTCAAACAGATTCAATGGCCACTATCTGCGGAATATTTTGGAATAGTTCAGGGCATTTAGAGACTGGTCTCAGGGTTCCTGCCTCGGACCACTTCTTTGGCTTCTGATTGCCGATCATCTACTAAAACAATATCAAAAGAAAGCCCTATACCTTACAGAATACGCAAATGATTTTGTAGTTGGTGTTGAAGGAAACACCCGTCAAGATCTAGAAATAACACCGAACTACATAATTTAAGTATTTCATAATCAATGCAAAAGCCTAAATCTGCACATATCTGAAGAAAAACCAATAGCAATATTATTTGGCAAAAACCTACTGCGAAACAGACGTCCAATCTTCAAAATTAATGGTAAAACAATAAGTATAAAGAACAACATATCTTACTTAGGACTAATTCTGGATTCTAAGCTAAATTTCCATCATCACCTAATTCATATCAAAATAAAAATTTTAAACTTCGTCAATGCTTATAGGCGTCTTCATTTTTTTAAGGGGATCTGAAAACTAAATTTTTTTAAACATGGTACAATTGAGTAGTGCTGAAACAAATTCTATATGCCTCAGATATCTGGGGTTCCCGCATATTAATGCCCATGGCATCAGAAAGCTGAAATCAATTCAAAGAACTGCACTACTAGGTCTGATCAGAACATATAGAAGTATAGCAACGGATGCACTAAATATATTGACTGGTACCATACCGATATATATCTTATTTGAAATGAACAAGGCCGTAATCAAGTTCGCAAAGGAATCAGACAGTTAGTTACTCATGACTACACTATTAACAGTTCAAAGCTGATGCAGAATGAAAAATCATTTCCTTTTCAGAATATTCCCAGATTAACAACCTACAAATAATAGAATCAAATCCACAAGAAATATCCAGTAATCACGAAATAATAATATATACAGATGGTTCAGCAATGGACAGTGGTACCTCTTCAGCATTTACAGTACAAAGGAGCAAAATGTTTATTTTTGACCAGTCCACAAGACATAATAAACTAAATTCAATCTACCAAGTGGAACTGTATGCTATAAAAAATGCAATAGACTGCTTCATAAAATCAAGCTACAATACCCTCCTTATCATTACAGATAGTCAATCTTCATTAGCAGCTCTTAACTTGGCTTTTCCGCGAAACTACATAATCAAAAATATCTACAAAACCCTTTTAACCATTCCTGAAAAATTGATTTCTATTTCATGGACAAAATTACACGTCGCAGCTGTGGGTAATAAAAGAGCGGACTCTCTCGCAAAACATGCAATAACGATAAATGAGTATAACGAAAAACTATATCTTTTATTTCCAACTTCAATAGTCAAAAGTTTCTTTTCTAAAAAAGCTCTTGATGATTGACAACGATCATGGACTAACTCCTTAAAAGAAAGAGATACCTACATTATTCATAACAAAGTTAATCCAGATTTTATTTATGAACACCCAGTCTTAGCCTATTACTTAAGCAACGGTGGCAGTTTTCCAAATTTCTTACATAAAATAGGTAAACGTAAATCAGCTATGTGTCCATGTGGAAAATCTTCAGGAAATTCAAATCATTTTATCTTCGGAAACTCTCCGCTAATGAAATTTCAAAAATAAAACACTGAGAAAGAATTTACAAAAAACTCTGTTGGATCCAATCAATTATATTAAGCTCACATAGAACTATAATATTCTGAACAAGAACTTTTCATATATCTCTAAAAGTTTGTAAGAACTGTCATATAAACTATATATATTTAAAAAATCTACAATATGCAAATTTTAGAACTGTTTAAAATCTGTTAATTTTAGATACTATTGCCTTTTCACTCTGCACAATAATTCTGTTTTTAACTTTTGAACATTCTTAAATGAAAATTTCTGTATAACTATTCTTTAGTCTTTCTGGATAGTTTAAATTTAGTTAACATGATTGTTAAAACTTACAGTGAAATATTGAAATATAAATCCTGATTTTGTTAATTTTGATGAATATTGATATTAATTTTTGATGTAATACAAGTGTAGTTGCATATGAATATCACTAAAATTAATTTCATTTGTCTTTAAAATTTCTTGATACTCTATGTACAACTGAATTGTTATTGATATCAACTCATACATATCTTAGCAATTTTGTAAAAAGCTATTTGTATTTGAATATTCATGTTATGCAAATATGTTATACTTTGCAACCATTGGTAGAAACTTTAGTAAATATATATATTTGTAATTGGTAAATACTGTGTTCATTATTTACTAATTATTTATTAATACATTATTTATTAATACATTTCATTACTGTGTTCATTGCTTATTTACTACAATTTTTCTAATATAATTTGTATCAGAATATCGAAATCTTACATCAAGATCTATGTGCAACTTACGATTTCGCTCGCCCAGCCATAGGCGAATCAGACAGCGCATGTGATTATTATTGTATGTATCTTAATATTGTATAATATTGTATATATTTTTAAATTCAATTTAATTTCGTCATCGGAACGGAGACCAACAGTTTACCTCTTAGACTCTCTCGGGAGTCTGGCGAGGTGGGATGGGGGCCTTCCTTTCCCCCTTTCCAGGGTCCGGTCGTCTGGCTGTGGTCCGGTAAATGGCAGATTTTTTTTTCCTTCTCGTGGACTTTTTGAGCTTATACCTCACCTTTGGCTGTCCACGAATGGGTGACTTCTGTAAATTTCTGTGATTTTGTTTGTTTGCATAAATTTGATTTCCGCTTTCATTTTGGAAATGTATTTTATATGTATTCACATTCGACATGCTTGGATGAAAAAGATAATTTAAAATAATAAATTTTCCGTCCGAGCTTAGGTTTTTGTCGAATCCTTTTTTAACTTACAATTATGTAACTACAAAATTGCTTCATTAAAATAATGTGTAAAAGAAAATGCAGGATTGGGAAATATATTCAATGCTTGTACGGTTCCTAATTTTGAGAACCACTGATTCCCAAAACCCCTATTTACCTTATTTAATCACAAAAATTACGCATTTAATAACCCAAAGAATAATTTATATAATGTCTTCATTAAAATAATGAGTAAAAAAATGCGTTATTGGGAAATTTCTTTAATGCTTGTACAGTTCCTAATTTTGAGAACCACTGTTATCCAAAACCACTATTTACCTTATTTAATCACAGAAATTATGCATTAAATAACCCAAAGAATAAAAATAAAGTGCGCTGTTAAAAGTTTGCAGCAAACTGTTCAGTCATTTGACCGTTTTTATAGAAAATTATTACATAACCGCAATTAAACTCTATTGTAACCATAATATTGCCCATCTTATGGACAAAGTACACTTAAATTACGGTTATGTAACCATTTTCTATAAAAACGGTCAAATGACTGTACAGTTTGCTGCACACTTTTAAAGTGTAGTTGTACTCAATAGAAGGAACAGTGCGCGAATTTTTCGACCATTATTATTGCAAAAAATATATATTATTTATTTTAAATAATTAATTTTGATAATTATACACATTTTCCTATCTATTTGAACACAAAAGTTCGAGATAAAAATATAATTTAAATAAACTGGAGATCCAACCCGGGCTTCATGGTTACAGAATATTGGCGAAAAATTTTTTCTAACTCTAATAGATTTTTATATTGACCATTAACAACACGAAAAAGCTTTTTTATATAAAAAATATCATCAATGAAGTATTCAAATGAAGCTTTGAAATTTATTATAAGCGGTTCTTTCGTATTGGTCGTATGCCAGGTGTTAATAGCCGAAAAAATCGCCAAAGATTACATACACCTCTACCCTTTTTGATTCTGATAATTATAGCGGTTTAAAACGTAGTTTAATTAGATGTCAGTTATATATGTGTTTAATTTATATTCTATTCTATTCTACTCTACTCTATTCTATTATTTATTTATTGATGAAGTTTTACTTTCGTTCTAAAATATTAGCAAAAAAGAAATGCTGAACTATTTATATTGTTTTATAAGTATCTTAATTTAAGTGCAAACAGATTCATCTTTCGTAATTAGGCTGCACGTGGTAGAGTTAGATTTTAAAATAATTCATGCTTCAAAACTATTTTTAAAAAGTAGTTCCGGCCTGTACTGGGAGGAAAAGGTAGCTTTCATAGTCCATGTTTTTAAAAATTCAACTCATTTTACTCAAACACCCGAAGCTAAAATGTTTGGAACCCGATTATAGAAGATTCATTCCCGGAAACAACTTTTTCAATTAATACTTTTTAATACACCTTTTTGAATTTAATACACCTTTTTTAAAAAAATTAAAAAATAATTAACTTGCCGCCAATTTGAAACAAGATGGCGCATGAAACTGGCTGACGAACTCGGTCGATACCTTGGTATCTTCTGTACACATTATCAGTTACATTCATATCGGTTCATAAATACGAGAGTTACAACATAAAAAATATCAGAATGTTTCAAATTCTCAGCCACCTTAGAATTTCAAACTGCCATATCTCAGACATTTTTTAAGATATAGCAAAAACGAAAATTGTTCCAGAATCCTTGAATCACGTTGTAACACATAACAGAAACATTTTTTTTTTCAATTCATACTTTCTTAGGTAGCTTTCATTTAAAAAAAACTACCTATTGCAGCCGTTCGGAGGAAAGCAATCCCCCCCCCCCCAAAAAAAAAAAAAAAAAAAAAAAAAAAAGAAAAAAAATGTGGTATATTTTCATCGATTATGACACCCTGACCCCAAACTACCCTCCGATTAAATGTTGATTTATATATATATATATATATATATGACATGTGTCATGCTGTAACTCTCTTATTTATGAACCGATTAAGATGGGACTCTGTATGTGTATAGGACATAACAAGGTCTCGACCGAGTTCGTTGGCCAGCTTCATCCACCACCTTGTTTCAAAATGGCGGCCAGTTAAAAATATTTTATTTTTTTTTCAAATTCAAAATGGTGTACAAAAAATATAAATATAAAAGACTGTTTCTGTTAAGTATTAGAATGCGATATAAGGAGCCTGGAACATATTTTGATTTGGCTATATCTTAAAAAATGGCTGAGATATGGTAGTTTGAAATTCTAGGGTGGCTGAGAATTTGAAACAATCTGATATTTGTTATGCTGTAACTCTCGTAATTATGAACCGATATGAATGTGATTGATCATGTGTACAGAACATACCAAGGTCTCGACCGAGTTTGCTGGCCAGCTTCATGCACCATCTTGTTTCAAAATGCCGGCAAGTTAAATTATTTAATTTTTTTAAATCAAAAATATGTATAAAAAATTATCAATTGAAAAAGTTGTTTTCATTAAGTGTTTGATCGTGATAAAAGGATTCCGGAACGTTTTTTGGTTTGGTTTTATCTTAAAAACTGGCTGAGATATGGCAGTTTGAAATTCTAGGGTTGGTAACATTTTGAAACAATCTGAATTTTGGTATGCTGTAACTTTCATGCTGAAATTCGAATTCAAATTCCGTATTAACGAAAACCGGGATTGATTCTTCTATAATCCAGTTCCAAGCATTTTAACTTTGGGTGTTTGAATAAAATGAGTTGAATTTTTAAAAACATGGACCACGAAAGCTACCTTTTCCTCCCGGTATAGGACAGAAGGACTTTTTGTACATCTTTTTGATTTTTTTTCTTAAATGAAAATTTTTAACTGGCCGTTATTTTGAAACAAGATGGCGGATGAAACTGTTCAACGAACTCGGTCGAGACAATGGTATGTCTTACGCACATACATCAGTCGCATCTAAATCGATTCATAAATAAGATAATTACAGCATGACATATGTCATATATATATATATATATATATATATATCAAGATTTGAACGGAGGGTGGTTTGTGGGTCTAGAGGTCATGATCGGGGATAATATACCAAACTTTTTTGGAATTGCTTTCCTCCGAACGGCTGCAATAGGTAGCTTCTTGTAATGATGGCTATCTAAAACATAAACAATCAGTAAATTCAGATACAATTTTCAAACAAATTATATTTGAAAGTATATTTTTTCGGTGGCATAAAAATCGTTTTATGTTCTTTTATGTTTATGTTTTATTTTATTTATGTATTTATTGTTGAACTTTCGATTTGATGATGGATAATTAGTCGGAGATAAATGATGAACTATTTATATTGTTTTAACTGCAAATGAGTTATTATTCTTTCCCAATGGAGCCTGCACGCGATGGAGATAGATTTTAAAAAATCCTGTATGAATATTATTTTAAAAATCACAATAAATGAGTAAATTGCGATATATTTTTTAAAAAATATGCACTTTAAAGTAAAATTTTTTCCCTATAAGAAGGATGTAAAAATTGAAAATGTACGATGTTTAGAAGTTAGAAAAATTGCAGTAACGAAAATCACAAAAACAAAATGTAATCGTCCAACGTTGCCAACTTCAAAATTACGTCTACGTTACGCTCGGCCAGTTTTGTCCTTTATGATATAAATAGAAGAATCATATATACGCTGGAACGAACTATAAAATATAATTTAATATAAACGTATTGCATCCAGGTTTAATATTTTTTAATTGTATTGTAAGTGGGTAAAATAAAATAACTGACATCTATTTTATCTCAAAACAGACGAAGATAAAAAAAATTGCTAAAAACGTGCATAGAGGAACTTCTTGATGTTAAAATTGTAAGAAGCATTCAAAGTTTAATAATTTCAAAACACTTAATTTTGATATAATATATGAATTCTTCTCTTTTTTTTTCGGTTACTGAACTCGAAGTCTTTTAGTGAAGAAGTTTATAAATTTATCATATATACATTTTTTATAACTTTATGTTAAATTAAGTTTTATGACTTGGAAAAAAAACTGCAAATGTGGAAACAAGATCTCATTTCATTGTATTTTTGATGTATGTTGAAAAAATACCCGCATTACAGCTTGTTTCGCAACTTATAAAATTGAATTTAAAATTTGAAATTAGTTTACAGTATAAATAAGGAGAAATTTTACATCTGAATATTTTTTACTAAGACTAAGCAGATCGGCACTTCTATTTGAAGTGGTATTTGACCCACTACAAACACCCATTGTGATTCGGTAGTATTTGTCATTAATCTGTAATTACTCCATATTTGGCAAAACTATTCCTGTACGGATTAATCTATTTGGGCTTGAGGATCTTTTTCGAAAGACATTACATACTGAAGATCATATTTGTTTTCATGCCATGAGTTCCATGAGTTGAGAAAATATATATTTTCTCAAAAACTGCATTTTGGTTATTCTTCATTTTCCAATATACAGGTCTAGTTTTTTGAAAACTGCATGTCCAGAGCTTGTAAAATTCTATTAAATCAATCTTTTCCTACGAAACATGTCTTTACAAGTCATAGTTCAAATATCGCTAACAGAGAAAGTTTAAGACTGGACTGAGAGCAGATCACTTGAACAATACACCCCTCTTTTCATATATTCATCATTTGTACTTTCGTAATAATAAACAATAGAAAATTCCTTCAAAATTAAAGAACCTTCAAAACCGAAAATTTGTCAAAAAGTTTAATAAAGCATTTGGTTGAGTTAAATTGCAACACTAATATTTTTTTTCATGTAGAAAATGTCAAAAACTCACCTTCTTAAGATTTACTATCGATTGCAGTCACTCGCAATCGACTTTCATTTATATTGAGATTTATATTGATTGAGAAAGTCCCATGCGATGATGAAGAATATTGTTTGATTACTTGTTAAAACTTGGTGGAGTGTTATGAATTGAACATGACTTTAGATATTTAAAAACGCAATCAGTCTATACCATTATTTAATTATGTTTTATATATGTCCAAAAAGTAGAAAACGTTCCCGCTAGTAGTGATTTAGAAATTAAAAGATCATACATTCATTATAATTTCATATTTTTTGTTCAGTGAATATTGATCATACATAAGAACGTATCTGCTTTGTGGTCCTGGAAAACTCTACTCTACCTCGAATAAATAAATAAATAAACATTAAGTTATTGTTGAAGAATTCGACAACTGTTAAGAGCAGCAAAGTTTTTAATATAAAATGTCACAAGTTTGAGAAAACAATTTGTCAAGATAATCTGCAACACTAATCCTTTCTGTCAGGTGAAAAAGCAGTAAATCCTCGTTCTTAACTATTACTATAGATTAACAAATTGCAGTCAATTGTAATCGTCTTTCATTTATATTGAGATTTATACTGACGGAATAAGTCTTGGGTGTTGATGAGGAATTTTGTTTGTTTACCTGTTTAATCTTGTTGGACTGTTACGAATTGATCACGAGTTCCCAATTAGTACTTTTCTGAAACATTATTAGTGACGCAGTCTACGTTACGATTTAATTATGTTTGTTTTATAACTTTATATTCGAAAAGCCCAGAACTATCCATGTAATAGTGATGGCGAAATAAACATATATTATAATTTAATTATTTTTGTTCAGCGGATATTTTAATAAGGTAAAGCCAGGAGAGATGGCGCGGTCGGAGAGATTGCGCACATAGAGGTTCATTGGGGAGGTGTAGAGGGAGCGCGGAGCCACTCCAGGAAGTTGTACAACAGCAGTTGTGAAGTGTCTACTTGAAAGTGCACATTGATTGTTTTGAGCCTTTATGATAAAGCATTGCTATTTTGTTTTGTTTTTCCAAAGTAAGTTCTTGAATTTTCATAGCTATTCATCAGAATTTCTGTACAATGTCAGTAGTATAAAATATTTTAAACTTAAACGATTTCTCATAAGCTACTAATCTAGACTAACAATGTGAACATCAACGGTTCGTTTTAGTAACGGCCACGTTTAAATAAAAGGCCGCGGAATCTCTCCTACCGAAATTGGAGAGTTTGCGCATCTGCTGCTTGGGAGAGATGGCGCATCGCTCCTATTAGTTTCTATGCTAGGAGAGACTACGCAGCGTATTGGTAAATTTGCATGAAAAAATGAAAAATGAAAATGGACTAATTTTAAGTTAAACGTGTTTTCAAGTAATTTAATGTTATTTTGTAATCTTATCTGGACTTGCTTTTTCTGATTCTTTAATTTTTTCCCCTTTAATTAAAATTTGTTAATCGTTTTTAAAATTATTTTCTTTTTTTTTTATTCTTAAATCATTAGGTTGAAATATTCACTCCTAATACAATAATATTTGTTCACAAAAACCTTACAACAATGTCATTTAAGTGTTATTATTATTGTTAACAATTTAATTGTAATTATTATAAGTAACAATCTCTCCTACCCATGTGCGCAATCACACCAACCCTGTAAGGACAGAGTGCGCAAAATATCTTTCTTGGTTTTATTACAACTGTTCTATTAAATTGCAACATAACAACAAAATAGCAATGGAAATACATAAAACACAAATGAAGTAAAAATTATTCCTGGATAGTTTAGAAAAAAACTAATGTTTAGATTTTTTATTGTTATTCTTTTGAATTAAGTGCAGACTCTCCTAGCTTTACCTTACATAAGAAATCCACCACGTTTATAGTTATTAAAAGTGCTCTTCTACCTTGAAAAAATAAAAAATTAATAAATTAGTGCCAAAGAATTCGCCAACTTTTAAGAGTAGAATAAATTTATAATATAAAATATCACAAGGGAAAAACAAGCGCTTGAAAATATCCATTATTATTTAATTTTGTTTTTCGAGATTAGGATTTTGATAATTCTAAGTTGTGTGATTTAATCATTTTGATAAAGGTTTGTTGATATACAAGAAATGTGTCTGTGCACCTGAAATTTATTTTATCATTAAGCATTTGCTGTGAAATATGGAAATAAAAAATAATTAAGAAATAAAGTCAACCTTTTGTATTTCTAATAATTTGTTTACGTCTTAATTGTATTTTATTTCACAAAATTATTTTTTGAGGGACATATCGCAAAGAATTATATATTTCAAAATGAATTATTACAATGTTTTATTTTGCATGTTTGGTGTTATGATAATAAATTTCGATGAGTGGTTTATATTCTTTCAAAATAAACAAAATAATTAAGACTTGTTCAGCTTTTATTGTTGAATTTTGAAAAAAAAGCATTAATAATAAACAAAATGTAATGCATGTACATTTACATTTATTTCCTTATTTTAATGGATATACTTTTCGAGAGACGTCGTGAATTTTATAAACTTTTATATAAAACTTTTGAATTAATTATTTTTTGTATGACACTTATTTATACTCTTATGCTCACAAAGCCACTTATTTTATAAAATATATATTTCTATAGACTAAAACAAACAAAATTCTAAGTAAAAACATAGACAAAAAGATATTCTCTATCATCTTCTAAAGTTAATTTTTTAAGACACGTTCATCCATTAATACATTTTAGAGTTTCCCGAAAGGTTTCGATGCTCTTCTGTAACGATCCACATTTTGTATTTTTTTTTCTTATTTTAAGTAAGAATGTAACTTTATATTTTAACCAGAAATAGTGAATAGATACATTTAAGTTTCCAGTATTGTATGTTTCTTTCTCACTTTCAAATTCTTTTGAAAGCTATTTAAAATTCATTCAGTTATATTTTGAAGTTTATCATCATTTTGTCTGAAATCAAAAAGTTTTCCTTTTAACAATATTTTTACGTCGTGATGAAGTACATAAAAAATAAGATAGAAAATAACATTACATTACTAATTTATATATATATATATATATATACGAAAGTCGTTATAGAATGATCATCAACGCACAGCCCAAACTACTCAAACTAGAAATATGCATTTGGGAAAAAAACTTCTTAGGACGTAGATGAACACTAAGAAATTTTTTTTAACTCCACCCCTAAGGGGGTTAAAAAGCGAAAAATAGTAAAACAAAATTCTTTAGAATCGGATATTATAGTTATGTGTGAAATGATAACGTATTGTAATGTATTTCTGTATACAGAATCGAATGTTAACGAGTAAATTCTTCTAAGTCCAATAGTTCGTCAGATATTGCGTATTTTTTCTAATTTGGCTCCGAAGCCTGCTAACATGATATGAAAACATAAATTCAGGATATTTAAATTTCTTTAACAGGGTGTTGTCCGATCGTGAAATATTTCAGGGGAAATACCAGTATTTTCATATAGAAAAATTTGCCGGATTTAATCGCGCGATTGGATAATGTGAATTTTTCTATAAGAAAATTCTTATAGTGTTCCTGAAAAACTCCGTGATCGCTCACCACTCTGTTTAAGCTCTACAATTCTAGAAAATAGCCTCATGGCGGGTTACATGGTATTAAGGCTCAAGAAAATAGCTTATGTTCTTGTTTTTAGCTTCTTTACTGTTTCAAAGAAGAGAGATGTCAACTGCATCTGTTAATATTTTCCCATTGCTATTTTGCCAGTAAACGAATTACAGTGCCATGCTATTATCCCTTCTCACAGAGATAAACTATACGGAAATTTACGAAAAGGATAACATGTTTTGTTGAGAGATTGTTTTCATTACAATCTGTATAACAGTTTTCAGCTTATATAATGCTAAAAATAAGTTCATGTGAGCCATTTGTAAACACAAGGAAGAAACCTCTGATCATGTCATAACATAACTTTATGTTCTTCTTAACTTATGTTACGTATTCTTCTTAACCTGTCTTAATTTATGTATCTTAACGTATGTTCCATAATTCCTGGCAGACAAATTTCGACAAAAACATATCGACACAGTAATAGGAAAGAAAAAAACACAGTTGAAATTATTAAAAATCATAATAATAGTGTTTGTACCGATAAAATATTTACACGTTAGTAAAAAAAAAAAAAAAAAAAAAAAGAAGAAGAAAGAAATTGAAAGTTTAGCATACCCGACTCTTAAATATTATCAAATATATCGTTTTTTTTTTTTCAAAAACCAATAATTTTCTAGTCTAATTTTCTTTTTTATAATTATGATATATTACTTTTCAAACTTATCTAATAAATGCAATACAGAGCAACTTATTTCGGAAATTTTAGTATAGACTTTAACTCTGTTAGAGAACAGTGCAGCCTTGTATTTGAAAAAATGTATAAGGCGACTTTTAAGAATCTGTTAACAATGCCAGTTCAAATCAGGCATACGGATAAACACAGAAATCTCATAAAACATAGAGCCGCCAATTTACTTATTAAGTCAAAAATAAAAGGTATTCAATATGAAACTAAACCAGAAATTTCGTTTAGTACTTTAACATTAATAAATATAATGCAAAGATAGTTAAAAAAATGATTTAAATGAAATGATGCGATGAAAGAACAAGAAGTGTTTGAAGTACAGAGTAATTCAGACAGTGATGGGGTTCATATTGCTAGTTAAAATTCGAAGCATAGGACATGAAGCACAGTGTAATTTGAACACAGATGGATAAAAACTTAAGCAAACCCAGCACTTAAAATGATGCCACAACATTTCTCAGAAACCAAAGCAAGTCTTTTAAAAATGTTTAAAATTATATTCATTAATAATAAAATTACGGGTAAATCACTCGACTAAAAGTGAGACATTTTCTTTGTCTACACAAGGGAATTGTGAACCTACGTTCTCTGTTATCTAATACTTACAGTATAAAGTACTCTATTATATAATACTTTCTGTTTGTTTGCGTACATTTAACTGCTTCTTAAATTTCTTCAATTTAATTTATAATCTCCTTCTGCATGCTTGAATGGAAAAAGTAATTTGATCTAATACATTTTTTCGTCCGGGCATAGATTTTTTTTTTAATTCCCTTGTAGCTTACAATTGTCTAATTAAAAAATGAATTCATTAATATGATAAGTAAATGAAAATGCTTGATTCGAAAATATGTTCCAGAGTCACACGATTTCGAATTTTAAGTAAATTTCGAATACCAATATTCACCTTATTTAATGACAGAAATTCTGCATTTAATAACAAAATTAATGCTATTCAAAAATAGCTGTGTTCAAAAGGAGAAACCGTGCGATCCCTGAGAACATTACTGAATCCTACATAATGGAAAAAATATAATTTGTTTATTCTGGAATAGTTAATGTATATAATTACGTATTAGAAATTTTTTTATCTATGTAATCGCCAAAATGTTAGATAAAAATATATAATTGAAAAAAATAGAAGAACCCTCTATACGCTAGCCTGAACTAGAAAACTGTATTTAATGTATATGTTTTTCATCCAGGAAACTCTCATCAATTTTATGTCTAAATACACGCTGAAAAAGTCCTAAAAAGAAAGCTTGGGGATGAAATTCATATTAAAATTGTAAAAAACTTTGAAATTGCCAATGCAAACACTTAATTTTGATATTATACAGGGTGTCCGAAAAGTCTGGAAACGGTCGAATAACTCGAGAAACTTAACATCGGATTGAAAAACGGAAATATGTGTTCAGTATTTTTGAAAAATATATTTAGGTATATTAAATTCCCCTCCCCCCGCAACTCTGCCCCCAGAGGGAATGGTTGAGAGCGTATTTGAAATCTTAAATTATAACTCCTCATTTTTATTGCAGATTCCGTTTATAAGGGAAAAAATAGGTAACTTTTGTATTTAACGTTTTCTTCGGAAAATCATAGATGACACTCTAATCGAGTTAAATGTAGTGAGAATTGTTTTCATTGAAAAGTCTGGAAATGATCTAATAGCTCGAGAAATAGGGGAGATGGGGGATGAATGGGACAAGGAATGGATGGGACGTTCTCAATATTTCAGGCAATAAATTTTTTTTTAGTTGCTTCCTATCCTCATAGATTTCACTACCATAGTGTACTTCAGAACCAAAAACAAGAGCACATGGCTGTTTTCAGTTTTCTTCAAATTTGCATTTCCTGAAAACTCTGCTTAAAAGTAATTTTTTTTTTACATTTGAAGTTACTTAAATATTTTATTCAATATAAACAATTAAGATATAGTGTGGTTTTTTATTTCAAGGCTCAATATTGGTAATTAAAATAAATGCATATTAACCATTGTGACAAAATAATTTTTGAGACAAAATGGTTGACAGTTGAATATGTGCATCATTGGGATGATTGGGACATTTCAAATGGGATGAATGGAACTGCCTCATTCATCCCTAGAGGATGCTGAAAAATATATTTATTAACTAAATAATATTATATAGGTTGATAAATTAATACTTTATGGTAATTATTCTTTTAACATTTCATGCTCATTGTAGCCATCGTCTTCAGCCATTGAATGGTTCCGTTTATGGGCCTTTTAAGGCAAAGCTGAGATGAGTCCAAGATGATTGGCTAACAGATAATCCTGGAGATCATATATTACAATTTATAATCTCTCAGCTTTTTACAAGGAGCCATTTTTGTCAGCTTTTAGTCCTTAACATTGAATACGGGGAGGAAACTGTTGGTGTCCTATTCATCCCTACTGTGGGGATGATTGGGACATAGAAGAAGTTTTTTTTAATTTCATTTACATTTCTGTATAATAATAATCTTGAACAAATATTGTGCATAAGATTTAGTCAAACACTTAATGTATGACATGTGATATATAATTTTGATAATAACTTAAATAAAATATTTAAAATAAATATTTTTGTTAAAATGTCCCATTCATCCCCCATCTCCCCTATACAACGTATTGAAAAACGGAAAAATACATGTTCAATATTTTTGAAAACTCTATTTAGGTTACAAAGTTGACCCTCAACTCTTCTCCTGAGGGAAAGGGGGTAACTTTGAAATCTTAAATGATTTGTATTCTCCTGGAAAAAAATCCGTAACTTTTGTATTTAATATTTTTTTCGGAAAATCGCAGATGGCACTGTACTCGAGAAAAATACGATGAGAATCGTTTTCATTAAAAAGTCGGTAACCGGTCGAATAAATCGAGAAATAGACATTGCAGAAATATACATCATTTAGGGCAACTGATGTGGATTGATGTGGATATGCCCTGTGTATGGATTCTTCGTAAAATTTATTTTCCGTATAGCGAACAAGAAGACATTTGGGGAAGAAGTTTAGGAGTTTTTCAGATATAAAATTTTGGACACTTTGTGTTAAATTAAATTTTATTATCTGCAAAACAAGCTACAGTTCAAGTAGCTTTATAACTGAAAACTACTAATCGGAATGTAATTAAATTTTGCTTTCACATAGTTGCAGCTTCTAGTAATCGATTTTTTTATAAGAAAAAATAAATTTTTAAATATTATTTCCAATATGTATTTATTCTGAAATTAATATTTGAAAAAATGTGCATTATAACCTACGAGGGGCAGTCGGAAAATAAGTTTCCCCTGGCGACTGTGGACAGAGGTGTGTATGAAAGACAAAAAATGCAATGAGACATTAAAGATAAAACATAACTTTATTTTTCCACATAAGTACCAAATACATTGAGAAATTTGTCATACATCTTTATAAGCTTCAAAAGCCCTCCATGAAAAAATCAGGGCTTTGCATACGGACGAAGAGTTTAACGGGTATCGGCGAAAGATGACACAGCAGGTGAATGCGAACGTGCAAGACACCGATACCATTGGGTAGAGGTGCATCGCGATCAAGCAGATGGTGCTATTGTAGACAAGCGTCTAGTCCCTGCACTTTGGCTACGATTTAAAAAAATGGATCGTGCTGCGTGCAAGCGCATTGCTCTAGACAGTTTCAACGAGAACCATATTAATTTTATTCAATTCGGCGGCAGTTTTTTTAATTTCGTAAAAGGATTTTGATTTAAAACATTTAGCGTAATATAACTAAATATTTTCTTTCACAATTTTCATTATTATTATTATTATTTTTTTAACATTTTTAAAGAAATTCAATTTCAGACTTTTACTAAAATACATTTTTTTTCCTCCGGATTTTTCAATTTTTAAGGATTTTTAACGATTTTATAGCGTTTTAAAGCGAATTTTTAACATCCAAAAATAAATTTTTAGCATTAAAAAAAAATCACTGGACGCACGAAACTCGCTTTGCAGCAATCTCTAGAATGCACGAAATTCATTCAAGCCGCGGTCAATAACTTGTGTATGTACACTTCGCGTACATTAACCGAAAAAAAAACATCACTGGACGCATGAAACTCGCAGTACAGCATTCTCTAGAATGTGCGAAATTCATTTATAACCAAATTTCATATTTATTTCCATTTTGTTTCAAACTTTCCATCGCTTATATGTTGAAAAATGGAAACTTTACATTTTTTTTTATTCAAATTATTTTTTTTAACTCAAATAAATACTGAAAAATAAAACTTTCCGCCGCTGGGATTCGAACTCAAGACCACAGAACGGAAGAGAAATGACATACCACAGAGCTATACACACTCATTTTGAAATGGCTTAGAACAAAATTTTAAAGTATCAGACAAGCACGCATGCGCGCAGAGTGATTCGTTTTTTGAAATCGTAGCCAATGTGCAGGGACTAGACGCTATACTATTGCAGTGCCTGCGCAGATGGCGCTGTTGACTGCATTTGAACCATCTGCGCAGACACTGAAACAGCGCCATCTGCTTGATCGCCGTCGACCTCTACCCAATGGTATCGGTGTCTTGCACGTTCGCGTTCACCTGCTGTGTTACCTTTCGCCCATAGCCGTTCAACGCTTCGTCCGTATGAAAAGCCCTGTTTTTTTCCTGTAGTGTTCTTTGAAGCCTTTAAATCGGTATGAAAAATATCTCAATGTACTTGGTACTTATGTGGAAAAATAAATTTATGTTTTATCTTTAATGTCTCATTACATTTTTTGTTTTTCATACTCACCTTGTCCACAGTCGCCAGGGGAAACTTATTTTCCGACTGCCCCTCGTATAAAAAGTAAAAGAAAATCGATTTCTTGAAGCTTCAAATATGCGAATCCAAGATTTCATATCATTCCTCTATGCAGTTTTTGACGTGTTAAAAATGTTAAAAAAATTCCCGTATTACACTAAATATTTAATTTATGTCTTAATTTGTAATATATAGAATGAATTTAGCATTAGAAGTTAATTTATAGGAGAAATTGGAGAAATGTTACATTTGCATAATTTCTAAACTTCTTCAATAAATGTATCTTTATGAAAAAAATTTCTAAAAAATTCAAATATGATATCAAATTTAGATTTTCGTGTTGTTCAAAGTTCAAAATTTGATGCAATTTAATATGAACTTTTTTTGTAACATACATATAATATAATTCCCAATTGACTGGCTATTTTTGTTTTCCTCGGCATCTATTTGGAATTAAAATAGATGTGGGATTCATGTTTTTTTGACCGACTTTCTCTTACAGTTAATTAATTAAAAATATACATTAAAAAGATAAATAAAAGATAATGCTAAAAAATCAAAACATGTTTTTATATTATTTCAGATTATTCTATATTAAATTAACATTTTACAACTCTCTTTGTCTATTTGACTGTAACAAAAAAAAAAAAAAAAAAAAAAAAAAAAAAAGGTCAAGTGCGAGTATAATTCTCGCTCAAAGGGTTCCGTACATTAAATTTATTATTTACTATTTAATAATTAATAAATTCCTACTACCCCTAATTTTTTCATAATTTTATTTTCAGTAGATTCGTAAATAGGAGGGAAGGGATCATATTTTTCCAGTATACTTTCGACGATATTTCTGAAAATGTAATACTTAAAATTGAAACAAATTTACTTTTGAGTTTGATGTTACCAAATCTTTCGAACCATACCCTACACGATATATTAAAAAAATTAAGTTACTTATTTAATATTGCGGCTAATTAGCGATAATTGTTTTCGAAAATCATTATCAAATATCATTGGATGTTTTTGCGCCGATAGATACCTTGAGCGCACGTCAACATCCCCGCTGACACTCCGAAAAATAAAGTTTGTATGTAATGGAAAAATGTGATTTTCTAAAAGCTATGTTACATAGGAAAATCACTAAAGTTTTCCTGCAAGGTTTAAATAAACTCCTACTACCCCTATCTTTTCACGTAGATTCGGAAATAGAGAGAGGGGGTGGAGGACCATATTTATGCGTTGCATTTTCCATGATATATCTGAAAATATAATTCCTAAAATTAAAACAGATATATTTTTGAGTTCGGTATTACGATATCTTTCACACGATACCCCACACGATATATGAAAAAAAAAGAACATTTTTTTCATGTAACTTAATTATCCCACTAAATTTTTCCTATTATATGTGCGAATGGCTAATGCTGAAAATATGTGGGTAGGAAGGCTGTATAGCTTTCACAAGTCTGAACTTTCCACGTCCCATAGTTTACGAAAAAAACAGATAAACGGACAGACGGACAGACAGACTCAGGAATGATCTTATAATGGTTCCGTTTTTATTTTTTAAGTATTGAATCCTAAAAATGAAATAAAATGTTATATTTGATGTTAATTTCTGAATACATTATATATTTCTATATGGCAAATTGCTCTAGAATATGAAAATAAATTCACTGACGTGTTAGCTTGAAGAGTTGTTTTGGAGAAATGGATAATGAAATATTTAGATCCTACGATCCTTAAAAATCCCCAAAAGTGAAATACTTAAATTTAGAAAAGTAATATAGAATAAACATTTCATGAATATATAAATATTGCATTTGAATGGCGTTTTTGAGCTAAGAATAGTTCGTATAAAAGAGACAGGAAATAAATAATAAGTTATAATATTTTCTAAAATATTCTTTTTATGTAAATGAACGAGCAATGCATATTTTTTTATTATTGTTTTAAAAAATTAAAACATAATATTTCGCAAAATACTTTTCAAAATAAATGTAACTAGTATTTTTTTTTCAGTTTGCATTAGTTTGCTTTGATAAATTGTTTCGATAAAGTGGATAATATATGGAGAATTTATAGAGATCTCAATTTCGTCAGTAAGAAATATTTAGTATAATTCATTTTCTAAACGAAACGAAAAGTGACAGGAAACTGATCTGATACTACGGTGTTGACTCGGAACTGTAATTCTTAAATAGCATACTTTTTCTAATTGCTAACAAAGAAGAAAAATCATGCGTCACTTATAGAATAGGGAACACTTTCGAACACTACAAGGACAATGCAATGTTATTGTTTTTTATCTCACTGTGTAATAAAATAAACACGATATTTAAATAAACAATATAAAAAATGCACCAGATAGTTGAAAAATCAATTTCATCAATTACCGTGCAAAGTCGATAAAATATTCCAATTATTTTAAGCAGCCCTGTATATGATGTATAGATTCACAGCACATGGTTAAGTAAAATTTAATTCTCACATTAAATAACACATAATCTCTCATTTAATAACACATTTGAAAATACTGCCCGTACCATTTTATTGCACATTGAAAGTAACTTGATATTTTTTATACAGTTCTGTATAAGATATAGAATAGTTTATACATACCATATATTAATCTAAAATTTAATTAAGCTAAGATATTCATAACATAACTAAAATAGCATTCCAGAAATTATCATCCATAGAAATTGCCATCCATACATTTTGTTGCTTAGCCCTTTATATGAGTTTATTTATATTATATAAACTTATACTATAAATAGTTAAGATGGAAAATGCATAACATAATTAATAGACACCTGTAAGGAATTCCCGCCCATAAGCAATATTCTTACGAATTTTTTTAACATTCCAGTATATAAGACATTGAATATATGCATACTACTAAATATACTAAAATCTGTTTAAGATTAAAAAGGCAAACTGCTTATGGAAATGCACTTCCAGTGATTATCGTTCAGAGACAATAATGTAACTGAATTTATTTTTGTATTCCTGTAAATGAACAAATAATATGCACTCCCATATTATACAGTAAGCCTGTTTTAGTGCATCTCAGTAATACACATCAATTTTATTATGTTTAAAACAGTATAGCATTTTTAAAAATAAACTGATAAGGATGTTTTTCTATAGGTTATAATGTAATGCAATTATTTCGTATGCCCATTCAAATGAACTATAAAACCTACGCAGTATATTTTCAATAGGTATTTTCGTATATTAAACTCCAATAATGCATACCCAAGCTCATGGTAATTCAAGTATATTTATGTGAGTTAGAGCACTGATATATATCAAGACAGATAGAAAGGAAAACCGAAGTCGCAAACAATTTTTGAGTATGTTGTAAAGTATAAACAAGAAATAAAATGCCAAAAAAATTTCAATGCACCGATCACATTAAGGAAAAAATCCCTGACGGCTCGGCCTATAGGCACAGGTAGATTTCGTAGACGCAGACCGTGGGGCGCCTGTTTGTTGAGAATTGCGGAAGAAATGACCTTTTTGCCATGTTGCGGCAGATGGAACCGCCTACGAAACCTAACTTGTTTGCAAGCAGAACCAGCAGGGATTTTTTTTCTATAAAAGTTGGTCCTATAAAAAGCTTGTCAATATAAAAGTTTTAGTTAATATTAAGAGGATTTATAATAAATTTAAGCGGATTTGAAATCTTGGGAATTGACGAAGTTATGATTTTTTTTCTTCTAAAACCCTTCTTCCCCCCCCCTGAGGCCATTTTTATTAATTATCAAAAAACTGTCCTACACAAATTTTCGGCACTTCTCCTAGAAGTAATAATAACTTCAAACGGATTCGATACGTATCATAATTAAGAAATTATGGGTTTTTTCTGTTTTCACAAAAAGCCCCCCCATCCCCCCTGGTTTGATTTTGCCCATTAACGAACTTGACCGAGATTTTATGCCCCTTGATTTTATGTATCAGTTTCGAAAAGATGCGGCAGCTGGAACCGCCTACTTCGAAAAATAACTTGTTTGCAGGCGGAGCCGGCAGGGATTTTTTTTTTTTTGTTTATTTTTGTTTTTGCTATAAGGGTTTGTCCTATAAAAAACTTGTCAATGTAAGAGTTTTAGATAATATTAAGAGAATTAATAATAAATTTAAGCGGATTTGATATCTTGTGAATTGACGGAGTTATGATTTTCTTCTTCTAAACCCCCCCCTTTCCCCCCCTTGGGGCCATTTTTAATTATATCAAAAATCTGTCATACATACATTTTCGTCCCTTTTCCTAGAAGTAATAATAACGTTAAACGGATTCGATACGTATAATAATTAAGAAATTATGGGTTTTTTCTGTTTTTACAAAAAGCCCCCCTACCCTCCCCCCTTGGTTCGATTTTGTCCATTAACGAACTTGACCGAGATTTTACGCCCCTTGATTTTATGTATCAGTTTCGAAGAGATCTGTGCAGAATTATTGCAGTTATCGTGTTCTTAAAAAAGTGACATAGATAGATAGATAGATAGATAGATAGATAGATAGATAAAGTTTTGAACTGAGGGTGGTTTGGGGTTCTGGGAGTCAGGATCGGCGTAGATCTGCAAAAGTTTTTCAATAATTCCAAATTAGGTGAGAATGTAATAGGTAGTATTTCTTACGAAATCTACCTAAAACCAACGGTTAATTTTTCAGTTTTAGTGAACGCGATTTCTCGCAAATTATTTTCTTTCGTTGTTGTAATCATTTTTCCTGTCATACGCATAAAACTACTACATACTATTTACTAGCAGAACCACCCGGCTCTGCCCGGGTTAACATAAATTAAAATACAATAATACGACAATAACAATGACGACAAAATGATTTGTGCATACTCAAGCATAAATCGATAAAAAAGACAATTAGAAAAAAAAAAGTGTTACCATATACTCAACCATAGTAAAATTTCTCAACTGTATAAATGAGAATGCGCGTTTTCTTTGCGCATACAATATAAAAATATACGATTTTCCTGACATTGAAAAAAAAACTACCAAATGTCGTAACATTTTGCGAAATTCGCTTTCATATGGCATCTATCTATATTATAAAACAAAAACATATCCGTGAATAATGTCGCCATCTTATGGACGGTAGCACCGACCTAACCATTAAATTTTGCTTGAACTGCATATTTGTAACTACTAAATATCGCATAATTTAATTTTTTAAACTATCAGTTCGAAAAAAATACACTTTCAAATGTAGCTTGAACAGTTTATCTCAATTTACTGATTTTTTATGGATTTTAAAGTAATTTTAAAGGATGTATATTTTTAAATCTGTGTTCAATCCAATTACGAAAGATTAACTTGTTTGATCTTTATAAAGTAAAGACATTTATTTCTAAACATAGCACATTCAATTTTTATGCGGTCGAATAAAATAAATGTACTCTCAATGTTATTCGTTTGAAAAACGTATCTCAATTTACTGATGTCTTATGGATTTTAAAGTAATTTAATATTCTGAAAAATTGTACGGTAAAAGGATGTTAAACTTATACTTTTGCGACGAATACATTCTGTGGAAATTACGCTACTTTGTGTAATTTCTATACAATACTAATATTTTGTGAATGAAAACCGGGACATGATTTAAAATATGACGACACTTTCACCGGGGTAGATTTTCCTCTAAACCGATACGTGTCTACTTAAAACAAATTCTTTCACTTCATGAATCATGTACAAATATTCATTTATATTTATAGATAATGTGCACGTTTGTCAACTTAACGTAGAGAAAACGTTGAGCTAAATTGCTTGAAGTTTCGCCAAGCTTCTCGTAATTTTCAAATAGTTAAAATGCATTATATTATGTGTAGGAAATAATAAATTATGAATTACTAACTCCCCAAGAATTGTTACTTTTCGCCTACAGTTAATTGGGAAAAACGACTTTACTTGAGTGCGCGACGTCACATGCTCATTTGTATTTAAAACATGAAAGCGATTAAAGAAATCCAATACTACTGTACTCATAAAAAAAATTTAAACAATATTCTTAAATACTAAATTTAACTCCGAAATTATATTTACAATGTAATTTAAACAGAATTTGCTAAAATTGCGTTTTGAAATTATGTGATTTTTGATTTTTGAAACATTATTTTTCAAAAATATAGTGTTCTCTTCAGAATCCATATACTTAAAGCTAACCTGCTTTTTAGTTTTTCGTGCAAAAATGCCTTTTATAGGCATGCGCGAGCATTCAGCTAATCAGCTAGAGGCTTTTACTATCTTCAGACGCGATATTTCAGCCAATGAGGTGAAGGCTTTTTCCTCTCTCTAGAAGCGTATGTGGATTACTACGACTCCATTTGGTTGTTCGGTTGTTGAAACTTTATGGATTTCTTTTATTAAGGTATTTTTTCATTTTACCGTATTTATTTTCTTTTTAAGTCGTATGTATTTTATTACTTTGAATTTTTTATAACTAACCCTTTTTTTGAGAGAGAGAGAGAGATTTCGTGGCACGAAATTCCGCGAATCGTTTCCGATGTAAACAAGTGTAAAATTTCAGTTTTTTAAACTTTTAATATGTAATTCTGTGTGATATGATTAAATTCAGGTTTTCTCAGCGACGATCACAGTATTTTTACGAAAAATTTTTTGTATTAATCAAGCTTTTTTGGTTATTAAGCATAGCTAAACACGAAAGAAAACTTTGTTATTTTAAGATTTTGATGTGAATTATTTGCGTACATTTATAAGGCGAGTTTCACTGAATAATTCAAGAAAAAAAAATCTCATCATTATACATATTTAGTTACGCATTATTAATTATTTACTTGGCCTTTACTTTTAATATTTCAAACTTACAGCTGAATGTAGCTATTAAAACATTTGAAATACTGTATTCGTAAAATGAAATTTCAGCTTAAACACTCGACAATTACTTTTACTTATGCATTATTAATTATTTACTTGGCCTTTAATTTTAATATTTCAAACTTACAGCTGAATGTAACTATTAAAACATTTGAAATACTGTATTCGTAAAATGAAATTAGCTTAAACACTCGACAATTACTTTTAGTTATGCATTATTAATTATTTACTTGGCCTTTACTTTTAATATTTCAAACTTACAGCTGAATGTAATTATTAAAACATTTGAAATACTGTATTCGTAAAATGAAATTTCAGCTTAAACACTCGACAATTACTTTTAGGTTAAATTAAGGTTTTTTCAGTGACGATCACAGTATTTTTACCAAATAATTAAAAGTACTACATGCATGCATCTATCTATCTATATTAGAAATTGTGCAGGTTTCTGGTCACTGTTTTGTTTACATATTTTAAACAAAAATTTCAATTTAATAATGCACTGAAAATTATAATGAATGCTTACAATTAAACACAACAACACAAAACAAAAAATTTCACAAAAACACATTATTTCCCGGATATTTTCCCACAACTAATCAATAAATTTGATGATATTTTATTGCAATTTTAAACCATGAACTTTAGTACTTTTCTGTTTTACGGACACTATGCCAAAATGTATGTATGTATGTAAATGTATGTATGTATGTTTGGCGACAATGGTGTACGTATAACGGAAAAGTGCCTGAATTATTATTTTTATATATATATATATAAAATATGAACATAATTGGCGACACAGCAAGTTTTCTGGATTTCTCCCTGGCTCTCTAACCACATTGTTAACAAAACAAAAAATTCACGAAAAACACATTATTTCCCCGATATTTTCCCACAACTAATCAATAAATTTCATGATATTTTATTGTGATTTTAAACCATGAACTTTAGTACTTTTCTGTTATACGGACACTATGCCAAAATGTATGTATGTATGTATGTTTGGCGACAATGGTGTCCGTATAACGGAAAAGTGCCTGAATTATTATTTTTATATATATATATATAAAATATAAACATAATTGGCGACACAGCAAGTTTTCTGGATGTGAAAGGCGGAGATGAATTTCATTCATTCAATGACCTTTTTAAAAGTTTCAAGTTTGGATTGAGTGCACATGAACATAGAAACCGATACCTATTTCTATGTTTATGATTGAGTTATTTGGATATCTTTTCGTATAGCACAGAAAATCATTTCTCCCGCTTTCGTAATACAGATAAATTCTGGTGTATTTTTTTTTCTTCTTTTTATATCATAAGTACTTTTCTACTTTAAAATTTTTTAACCTAATAGTAATTGTTGCGTTTCTAAGCTGAAATTTCATTTTTCGAATGCAGTATTTCAAATGTTTTAATAATTACATTCAGCTGTAAGTTTGAAATATTTAAAATATTAAAAGTAAAGGTCAAGTAAATAATTAATAATGCGTAACTAAATATGTATAATGATCAGAATGACATATTAAAATGTGTACAGAATGACATGAAAATTTTAAAAAACTGAAATTTTGCACTTGCAACTTAATTGTAAATTTCATTGTTTACATTGGAAACGATTTGTGGATTTTAAGAATTTGCGGAACTTCGTGTCACCAAATTACTAAATCTCTCTCTCTCACTCTCCAAAAAAAAAAGAGTTAGTTTAAAAAAATTCAAAGTAGCAAAATACATACAACACAAAAATAAAATAAATACGGTAAAATGAAAAAATTACTTTAATAATAGAAATTCATAAATTTTCAACAACGACATCAAACGAACGCGACAGATCGACGAACATTGCGTTTTTTAAGTGACTGATCGACGAACCTTGCGTTTTTTGGGGACATATCGACAAAGTTTGCGTTTATTCCACAATCGATCGATAAAATTTTTCTTTTTTCCGTAACTGATCGACGAACTTTGCGTTTTTTCCGCGACAGATCAACGAACTTTGCGTTTTTTCTGAGACAGATAGACGAACATTGCGTTTTTTAAGCGACTGATTGACGAACCTTGAGTTTTTTGGGGACAGATCGACGAACTTTGTGTTTATTCTGCAATCGATCGACGAAATTTGCTTTTTTCCCCCGACTGATCGACAAACTTAGCGTTTTTTCTGCGACAGATCGATGAACTTTGCGTCTTTTCCACGATCGATCGGTGAATCTCAATCAAGTAAAATCTAAAGTCAGAAATTTATTTAACAACCTAATTGTTAAGGGTCCCTAACACATTTAATGGAACTTGAAAAATACACTGCATATATAAAACTTAACATTCTTCCCTTTTTTATAATAAAAATAAACATTTTACATAATCATTCTCAGTTGACTTAATTTTTTCAATGGTATTTTGTCATGTCTGCATTAATGTAATTCTTTAAATAACACGTAAAATAATAGTGGGGTTTAAAATTTTTTTTTCTCCCTCCCAAACATTACAACTCCCCTCCATTTAAAAATGTTGGTAGGGAGACTCCCGTCCTTGGAAAAATTGAATTTCAAGCCCTGCCTATAATATGTTTGTGTGTATTGAGGTTTGTATAGATGTTTGTGTGTGTGCTGTTTTTAATAAAGACAGTTTCATTTTTCACAAGAACCTTTCAAAAAATTCACATTCTTTGCGCAATCCTTTAACAAAATTTGCATTTTTTTTCGTGATTCTTTAATGAAATTCGCATTTTTTTCTGTATCTTTTTTTTGTCGAGATTCACAATTTTTTCAGCTATCCTATGACGTAATTCGTGTTTTTTTTCAGCGATAATTTGACGAAATTTGTGTTTTTTCTGCGATTTTTTTTTTCACAAAATTTGCGTTATTTTCCATGATTCTTTTATGAAATTTGTGTTTTTCTGTGATCCTTAGACGAAATTTTCTTTTTTCGCAATGCTTTGATAATAATCACATTTTCTCTGCTGCCTTTTGATAAGATTCATGAATTTTCAGCAATCCTTCGATGAAATTCGCGTTTTTTCAGCAATCTTTGAAGAAATTCGCATTTTCTCGCGATACTTTAACAAAATGTGCGTTTTCCAGCGATTTTTTGATAAAATACATTTTATTCCGCAAATTTTTAGACGAAATTTGGCAAGAAAGCGCTATCTTTTGGTGGAATTTCCTGTTTTGCGATTCTTTGACAAAATTTGCTCATCTTTTGCGTAAATCACGTTTTTCTGTGGCCTTTTAATAAAATTCACGTTTTACATGATCCTTTGATGAAATTAGTGTTTTTTTCCTGTGATCATTTGACGAAATCTAGGATTTTTTTCCCGCGAAGATTGATTATATGTTTTTAGTCTGCAGGTGCCCTAAAAAGTTTGTGACGCCAAACAAACAAAATTCATCCTAAAGAATTATTGTTTCGTTTCTGGAAATGAACGACTGTCAACTCATTGGCTGAATTATAAAGGGTGAAATGTGTAGGCACTGAGTATCATCTATACTATTAACAGAGTTTCCCCCAGGTTTAAAAAGGGGCAAGGTGCTGCTGGTGAGAAAAAGGGCACTTTTTTTATTCTTAAGGGCACTTTTTGGATTTTTGAGGGCACTTTTCAGAATCTTAAGGGCACTTTTCAGAATCTTAAGGGCACTTTTTTAATTGTTAAAGCTTAAAGGTATTCTTTTGGTTTTTAAAGCCACTTTTGATATTTCAAAGTCAAAACACTCTTTTTAAGACAACATTGAGTCAGTTTTTATTATGAAACCAAATTTTTTAATGCAAAAAGGAGAAAGGGCACTTTTTTTACTGAGAGCAAGAAGGGTGCTAATTATTTTGCAGGAGGGGGCAAGAAGGGTGCTAATTATTTTGCTGGAGGGGGCAAGAAGGGTGCTAATTATTTTTATGAGGGGCAAGAAGGGTGCTATTTTGCAAACCAAAGGGCAGGCAGGGTGCAGCACCCTTCTGAAACTGTCTGGGTGAAACACTGCTATTAATGTCGGTAAACGTCTGTCTGTGTGTGTGTTGTTGTGTCTGGCGTCTGTAAGCACAAAACTCTGCATGCAGACGATGGACATAAGTGCTTTTGGTATAAAAAAATTCGGAAGGGGAGTTTTTAAAATTCACATTTTGCGGGAGAAGAGGGGTGCGAACGAATTTAAAAAATGAGTCCGCATCAATAATTATGGCGGCGGGGGGGAGTATGTTTTGCCCACACGGGGCAGAGACTTTTCTTTGCTGACACCACTCATATGATATATCGTTCGAAAGGCCTGTGACTGCCTTTTCATGTTATGCATCTGTGTGGTCCATCCCCCCCCCATCCCCCCCGTCAATTGGGGCACTTTTCTAAATTTTGCACATACCACTCATGTTATATATCGTTAAAAAGATCTGTGACCGCTTAATCATATTATGCATCTCCGGTGTCCATCCCCCACTTTGCCCCCCCCCAAGGGGGTACTTTTGTAAATTTTGCACAAACCCTTCATGTTACGTATTGTTGGAAAGGTCTTTGACTGCTTATTCATGTTATGCATCTCCGGGGTCCATCCCGCCATTTCCCCCCTTTTAAGGGGGGCACTTTTCTAAATTTTGTTGACACCCCTCATGTCATATATTGTTGGAAAGATCTGTGACCGCTTAATCATATGCATCTCCAATGTCCATCTCCCCAATTTGCCCCCCCCCCCAAGGGGGCAATTTTCTAAATTTTGTTGACACCCCTCATGTCATATATTGTTGGAAAGGTCTGTGACCGCTTAATGATATTATGCATCTCCAATGTCCATCTCCCCAATTTGTCCCCCCACTCCCCCAAGGGGGTACTTTTCTAAATTTTGCAGACAACCCTCATGTCATATATCGTTGGAAAGGTCTGTGACTGCTTAATCATATGCATATCTCTGATGTCCATCTCCCCACTTTGCCCCCCCCCCAAAGAGGTACTTTTCTAAATTTTGCACACAACCCTCATGTCATATATTGTTGGAAAGGTCTGTGACTGCTTAAACATATTATGCATCTCCAATGTCCATCTCCCCACTTTGCCCTCCCCCTCCCCCAAGGGGGTACTTTTCTAAATTTTGCAGACAACCCTCATGTCATATATCGTTGGAAAGGTCTGTGACTGCTTAATCATATGCATATCTCCAATGTCCATTTCCCCACTTTGCCCCCCCTCCCCCAAGGGGGTACTTTTCTAAATTTTGCAGGCAACCCTCATGTCATATATCGTTGGAAAGGTCTGTGACTGCTTAATCATATGCATATCTCTGATGTCCATCTCCCCACTTTGCCCCCCCCCCAAAGAGGTACTTTTCTAAATTTTGCACACAACCCTCATGTTATATATCGTTGGAAAGGTCTGTGACCACTTAATCATATTATGCATGTACCGTGTCCATCCCTTACTTTACCCCCCCCAAGGGGGTACTTTTTTTAATTTTGCACACACCCCTCATGTTACATATCGTTTGAAAGGTCTTTGACTGCTTATTCATGTTATGCATCTCCTTGGTCCATCCTGCCATTTCCCCCTCCCCAAGGGGCACTTACCATTTACTTGCACAACAGCGCTAAATGTGTCAAATGAAAGAAATTCCGCGAGTGCATGTGCCAGTGAAACTTAGCCAATTGCTGTTCTTCAACCTAGCTTTAATTCAAAGTGGGTTTTTTATTTATTTGAATTATTCTGCAAAAGTTTCAAACATTTTAAAGCAGCTATGAATTTTATTTTTATGGTACTATCAAGTTTTTTGCCGTCAAATTTTGACGGGTTCCATCTAGTTGGATAATAATTTCGAAGCTGGTGAAATGAAAATGTCGCCACATTGTTGAACGTATACATATATATACATATATATATATATATATATATATATTAAAATAAATGTTTTATATTTTAAAAAATGCATTTAAAATTTTGGTACTTCTCTATTATCCCGTCGACCACTTTTCAAAACAAAAAATTATCGCCAAACTATAACGCCAAATAAACGGTAGAACGTTGCCATTGGAATATCAAAATAAATAAATAAATAAATATAAGAATTTAAGGACACAATTGTTATTTTAATTAATGAAATAACTAATAAATCAGTAAAACATAATGAAAAATACACGCAAATGTCGAATTAAAAACCACTTGATGACATAACAAATACGTATAATGCGTCTGACATCAAGTAAATGGAACTGCATTTTTGGCGTTTAATCTTACAGTTTGGCGATAGTTTTTTGTTATGAAAAGTGGTCGACGGGATAATAGAGAAGTACCAAAAATTTTTTTCCCGATAAACCATTTTACTTTTAATCCCATTTGTTTTAACACCCATTTTTGAAGAAAAAATATTGGAAAATACCGTATTGTTTTCTTTAAATTCAATTTAGGACATTTACTGTCCACCTACATCCAAGGAATTTAAATATGCCTCCTTGGTTCAGGCTCAAGCTGAAATAAGTTACGATATAATGATTGCTAAATGTCAATAATTGACAGACGATTTTTGATTATGTTGAATGCGCAAAAAATATGTTTTTATTTCTTAGAAAATTTACTTTAATGTTAACAAACCAGTGGAAACAATTTGCCTTTGTAAAATTTGGAGGTAAGTTATTTATTTTTCTTCAAACACATTTAAATATATATACTATGTCGTTTAAAGCACTTATAGTAATCTTTGTAATATGCGAAAAAAATCACAACAGACAAAATTGACGTCACTTTCAGATTTCAAATTATAGCGAGTTAATCTGAAATTGGTTTATAAAAATATTGTAAATACGCAGTTCCTTTGAATGGCAACCGGAAAGAAATTGAATTAGAAATTGAGGGAAAAAAATATATTTCTGTAATGATAAACTATGGGAAATGTTTGAAAAAGTGGTAAAGAATGGTCTGAGAAATTTTTAAAGTTGACAGTAATTTTACTCGTTTTCTAAAGTATATGTACATCGAGTTTCGTTTCAATCGGACAAAAACTGTAGATTTGTATAAGGAACATACATACCAAGAACGGCTTTTATATATATAGATATCCGTTAGCGGCAAATTCTCGCCAAACTTCGCGACATTTGGCGAAATATTGCCAAATTTGGCGACCAAAATAAATTTTCATAAATGAATGAAATGGCTATAGCTCAATAATTTGGCGAATTTCATATTCAAATTCAGTATTAACGGATTTTTTGTAAACGTTTTTTTTTTGCATTTTAGCTTGCTGTTTTCGAGTAACATTAGCTAAAATTTTAAAACGAAGATATAGGAAAGCTACACCTTTTCCTCCCGGTACAGGCCGGAAGGACTTTTTAATATGTGACTTTGCATTTGAGCATTATTTACAAAAATTTAGCATTTTTTCTGTCATTTTCTTTTTTAGCCCTTTTCTTCTTTGAGGATCTGGTGATAGTGGTGAAAAGATTAAATGATGTAATTAGATTTCATTGTGTTTAGTTTGTCTGTACTGAAAAAAAAAATGCCTTTGATGATGTCAGGAGGCATGTTTTGTTTTTTGTAACGCCACCTACAGCTGATTTTTTATTAATTTACGGATTATTAGATATATTAGAAAAAAAGTTTTGCTTTTCTAATTCTGCTCTAAATTGCTTTAAAAATAATTTTCATCAGTTTTTCCGATAAAAAAAAGATTAATTCATTACTATTTTTTATTTTATCATATATATATATATAATTTTTCCTTACTTTTGAAATTGTGTGAAATTTCTTTATAAAAATATAAATAAAGTTTGAATTTTTTTATATTTTTTCTCACTTTTAAAAATTGTATTTCTGTTTTCTGTACGTTTCATATTTATTTCTTAATTTCAAATTAAAAAAATTAATTTGAATTTTTCTTTTACATTATTAATAATTTGCTAAATAGCAAAAATGGTGATACTGTTGTTAGTTATAACGCTGCGGAAATTCTCTCACATATTTCTTCAGATGGAGAGGATGCTTGGGCTAAACATCATATAGTTTCTGGTAAGAGAAAAGAAATTTTAACTAAGATGGTGAATGCTATTGAAAAATGGGATTTAGACACCAAAAGCATCATTGTCTACAGGTAATACATTTTTAACTTTTCTTCTCCCAATTTATTTTTTGTGGTAAACAAATGATAAAAGTATAACACTATAACTCCCAGTACAGAAAAAAAAATACATAATTTTGAATACTGAGTGAGTTATTAACATAATCATCATAATTTCGGCATGAACATATGCGCCAGTGACATTGGGTAAATTTGTTGATGCATATTTAAAAAAAAAATTATGTTTCAAAAATTTATTGTTTCACTTACATATAGGGTAAATGGGGGATGAATGGGACATTTTCACAAAAAACATTTATTTTAAATATTTTATTTAAGTTATTATCAATATTATATACCACATGTCATGTATTAAGTGTTTGACTACATCTTATGCACAATACTTGTTCAAGATTATTATTATACAGAAATATAAATGAAATTAAAAAAAGTTCTTTTATGTCCCAATCATCCCCACAGCAGGGTTGAATGGGACGCAAACATTTTCCTCCCCGTAATCAATGTTAAGGACTAAAAGCTGACATAAAGTCCTCCTTGGCAAAAGATGAGAGATTATAAATTGTATTATGATATCCAGGATTATTTGTTAGCCAATCATCTTGGACTCATCTCAGCTTTGCCTTAAAAGGCCCATAAACAGAAGCATTTAATGGCTGAAGATGATGGCTAAAATGAGAATGAAATGTTAAAAGAATAATTGCCATAAAGTATTAATTTATCAACCTATATAATATTATTTATTTAATAAATATATTTTTCAGCATCCTCTAGGGATGAATGAGACAGTTCCATTCATCCCATTTGAAATGTCCCAATCATCCCCATGATGCATATATTCAACTGTCAGCCATTTTGTTTCAAAAATTATTTTGTCACAATGATTAATATGCATTCATTTTAATTACCAATATTGAGCCTCGAAATAAAAAACTACAACATATCTTAATTGTTTATATTGCATAAGATATTTAAGTAACTTCAGATGTAAAAAAAAAAAAAAAAAAAAATACTTTTAAGCAGAGTTTGCAGGAAATGCAAATTTGAAGAAAACTGAAAACAGCCATGTGGTCTTGCTTTTAGTTCTGAAGAATACTATGGTAGTGAAATCTATGAGGATAGGAAGCAACTATTAACAACAATAAATATATATTATAGCAACAATATATAAATATATAGCAACAATATATAAATATATAGCAACAATAAATATATTTTTATATTTATTTTATGAGACTCATAATTTGCAATATTTGTAAATTCCAACATACTTTTTCACTACGTAATAATATTTAATTGTTGTTAGAAAACCGTTTAAAATTACAGGTTACATTGTTGTTACAAAAATGACTCATTATTGAAAAAAATTATTTTTGCTTAGCAAGTAATTATAAAACAGATTACAACAATGTATTTAAATAAACAAGGCAAATTCCAACAATTTCTTTTCACCATTCTCAAAAAAATAGTCTTACATGCTGGTGGAAAAAAAAAAACCTCTTTAGATTATAGTAAAAAAAAAACACAAAAATGTCGGCATCTTTCCAAAATAAAATAGAAGAAGATGAAAGTGATTCTTCAGATGAAGAATTTCAAATTCTTGATGAAAGAGATCCTGGATGTAAACTGATCTATACACATCCACAATTTCAGTCTATTTTTGGAATTAGAGAAAAGAATGAAAATTTTGCTGAATACGAAACAAAAAGTTTGATAAAATATTTGGCATAAATGACGTTAAAACTGAAAAATCTAACAAGATAAATATTGCTTCAAAAGAAAATCTCAAGAGAGAAAATCTTTCGAGTGCAGTCTGTGGTAATAATCAAGTTAAAACCAAAAAATTTTCATCATCGAGGAAGATAATGCAGAGAGTGATCATCTGGAGTCTGAACTCCTACTTCAAGCATTCGAAAAAACATACAAAAATTGTTTTAAAATAGGCAGATAATTTTTAAAGAGCATTCATCGGGTTGTTATAGTAATATGCATGGATAAAAATAATTAAATAAATTAATGAAACTCGTAAAATTTTATTAATACAAATTTAATTTTTACTCTCAATAATTTCATTTATTTCATTTTATATTTATGCTTTTTTTATATTTTAAGCCCTTATTTAATTTCTGAGAAATGAATGACATAGTATTGATTTTAATAATTAAAATAAAACTATAAAAATATGATCCTTATCAATAGATTTTACAAACCTGTTTTCTCTTCAGTCAATCAGCGGATGATAAAAATGATTCTTTTAGAGTTATGTTTGAAGTATCCTGCTCTTTCTCCAGTTCTCTTCTTGTCTCTCTCTTTCTCCCTCTTCCACCCTTTCTTACTGATCTCCTTTCTCTCACCTTTCCGTCCCCTCCTGCCCACTTCGCCCCTCTCTCTCCTTCTTTCCTCTCTCACCTTGTCCTCTCCTCTTCCACTCCCGTTCCCTCAGTTTTCTCCTTCCCCTTACCTCCTCTCTCTCCCATCGTCCTTCTACTGTTTGTCTGACCACCGTTCTCTCTTTCTCATTCCTTCCATTTTTTTTAAGTAGTTAAGTATTTACTAATTAAGTAATTAAGTTCTAGTAGTTAAGTTTAGTAATTAAGTTCTTAAGAAAGAGAAGGTGGGATGATGGATGGTAGATGAACAGTGGGAAGGAGAAGAGGTGAGGGGAAAGAGTGGGGGTGAGGGAACAGGAGTGAAAGAAGAGGGGAAGGGGGTGAAAAGGAAAAAGGAGAAAGGGGAGCAAAGGAGGCAAGAGATGTTTGGAGAAGTGGAGAAAGGAGAATAGGAGGAAATGGTGAAGGAAAGAGAGGGAGAAGGACACTTGGGGAGTTGGAGACAGAGAAAGATCCTTCATTCATCACTCAAAATTCATTATCATTTGGAATGAAGCTGATTGGTTGAAGAGAGAAACGAGCATCTTCCCTGTGGAAAAAATGCTCACCTTATGGTGGTGCGAAGCAAAGAGAGCAGGATAATTTTGATGAGACAATAGTGTAAACGAATTATAAAAAATGCCCTACAAATAACCTACAAAATAATACTAGCTATATAAAGACCATTCCAAGCCATTAATTAAATCAATATGCACTTAAATATATTTTAAATAATGAAGAAAAAAGAATATAAATACCCGATGATGCTCTTTATAAAACTATCCTGTTGGATGAATAAATTCAAGTACAGAAATACCAAGTAAAAAATAGTTTATATCATGGAACATTACAGCAAGGGGGAGAAAAGGAAAAATGAGAGCAAAGGAGGCAAGAGATGATTGGAGGAATGGGGAAAGGAGAATAGAAGGAAGGAATTTTAGAGAAAGCATAATATAATACAGATATGAAAACGATGTGTATATTTTTCTGTTATGTGGACTTCTCAAATCTTTGTGACAAACCATCATAAAAAATACCAAAAGTTCTTAATGCTTCTTTTTTTAACCTAAGCGATTTTCTCTTAAAATATCTCTTTTTCAAACAATTGTTAAAATATATAGATATACAGGTTCTCCCAAAAGTTCTTGACATATTTTAAACTTCAATAAAAGATCAAGCAATTGGCCTATGTGAGTGCGGTTTGGGCGAAAATGCTTCCTATGATCTGAAATTATGTTTAAGCCAATAATAATAATAATAAAATAGTTTAAAAAATTCTATGCTAATGCTTCTTAATCCAGAAGTTAACAATACTCGTCTATCCATCTTCACTCGTCTAATCGAACTCAGGAGGGCGAGTATTTTTATGTTCTGGAATGGGGTTTCTATAGTTTAGAAAAAAACTGTGCATATGTATTACGCGTCTTTCACCATTGTTATATATAAAGACATTCTACCTATTCGGTAAATTTTCAGAAACAGCGCCATCTATGAGAAAATTTTGGAACTTATTTTTTTTATTTGCTTAAACAAAATTTCAGATCATAAGAACCATTTTCGGCCAATTGATCGTACGCCAATTGCTTGATCTTTTATTGAATTTTAAAATGTGTCAAGAACTTTTGGGACACCTGTATATCATCATATATTCTAATACGAGCAAATCTTGTGTGTGTATGTGGAGGGGGGGTTGCAAATTTTATCTTAAAAACGGCTCTAACGTTTTTGACGAAATTTTGTATCCTACCATTTTGGGCACCAGAAAACTATTGGGCTAGGTCACATGTTCGAGAAAATTTGATTAGTGGGTCATTTTGGGTCACCATGGGTCAGGGTCAAGTTAATTTTATCCAAAAAACGGATTTAACAATTTTGATTAAATTTTGTATCCTACGAGCTTCGGGCAAGAGAAAATCATTGGGCTAGGTCACATGTCCGAAAAAATTCGATTAGTGGGTCATTTTGGTCATGGGTCATTATTGGTCAAGCTAATTTTATCTAAAAAACTTCTCAGACTATTTAGACTAAATTTTGCATCCTATGGTTTTCGGGCACCAGAAGACTGTTGGGCTAGGTCACATGTTCGAGAAAATTCGAATAGTGGGTCAGTTTGGTCATGGGTCATTATGGGCAAGCTATTTTATCTTAAAAACGGCTTAGAGAATTTGAACTAAATTTAGTATCCTACAGTTTTGGGGAACGAGAAGAGGCTAGAGACAAGAAGACAATTGGGCTTGGTCACATGTTCGAGAAAATTTGATTAGTGGGTCATTTTGGTCATGGGTCATGATATTTGAACTCAAAGCTAATTTTGGCCGAGCATAGCTTGGTCTTCCCTGCTCATATAGCATTAATCTGGTATTCGTTGTTTTGAATATACAATATTATCAGATCTGTACACTGTTACGTTATTTCTACTAGTATTTCTGTACATAATACGATAGTATTTCTGTAATTATTTTACCCAGATTTGCAGTTACAGTTAATAAATTTAAATAACTTTCAAGTGTTTTATAAGAGAGTGCCAACTGATGTATAATATAAATAACTGAAATATGCAAGATAAATTAATATAAATTTGATATCCTGAATTTTTAACTATGTCTTTGGTTTAAGTGATGATTACAATGACAGTCCATTAGCTGAGTATTGCCATTTAGTGGTGTCTTTTCCCCCCATAATATTGATTTAATATATCGATCAAAATAAAAATAAAACTTTTCAAAATCGATGTTAGTTACCAAAAAAGTTTCAATTTATCACTTTTATTAAACAAATAAAACTTGATATACATTTAAAAGAAAAGGGAAAAATCTCTCTCTCTATAGGCCCCACCAATGGCTGAGAGGTCCTGCTCTCGAAGCTGGTAGACGGGAGGTGCTGGGTTCGAACCGAATCGCGACCGTCGGCCTAATCGTTTGGAGTTTTCGTGGTTTTCTTCGAGCCGTGAATTTTTCCATGCGTAAATACGGGTTAGGTTCCCTTAGAAAGACCCCCCACGAAGGGAACTCCACCCGGGCCTATATCCCAAGTGTAGATAATTGGCAGTCAATAATCAACCCAACCCAACTCTCTCTCTCTCTCTATGTATATATGTAAATCAGTGCGTGGGTACATGTTTCTTATACAATTCTACTCTTTTTGACCAATTTGCACGGAACTTGATGTACATGCTGCCGGCAGTATATAAAAGCCGGCATTTTATAGAACGTCGAAAAATGGCCGGCAGAATGTGAAACGATTCACATTTCATACATTTCCTATAGGCATTCTATAGAATGTCAAACGACAAACCGGCAACGTATAAAATAGAACTTCGATTCGTTTGAACATGAAAAATTGCATAGTTAAAACTGCACTAATATGCTACAAAACGTATATTTAATTTATATTTTTCGTAAATTTTAATGATTGTACTTTTTGTTTTCAATTGTGGTTCGAAAGTAATTGATAAATGTTTTCGCTGCGAAAAACAAGTCTCAGCTGACACTCGAACCCAAACAGAAAAATATTGATACCAGTGCGCTGCCAACCAAGCTGCGACCATGCTGGACGAAAGGTAGAAATTTATCTGACTATAAACTGTGATGTAAACTTTGAGACTTTTTTTCTCAAAATGGTATTGCACTTTATAGCTTTTATATATTTATATACTAACTATATACTCTATCGATACACAAAGGTTGGCCGCATTTTGTGAATCCGACCTCGGAACATTTCCTGGTTAGGGAATAGCTTTATTTCGAGGATGATATAAGAGATGATGGCGCCCGTCGGCCTAATCATTCGGAGTTTTCCGTGGTTTTCTTCGAACCTTGGGTAACCTTGCGTAAATATGGGTTAGATTCCCTTAGAAAGACCCCCCCCCCACGAAGAACATTCTCCCTGCCTATATCGCCCGAGTAGATAATCGGCCGTATAAAACAACGCCATAAGAGATGGTGACAGGCACAATAAATCGTGAATTATTGCCATCCACTAAGGATATTCAAGGCCGTAGCCAGAAAAATATTTCAGGAGGGGATATGAGGCCCAGAATTTTATTATTATCTAATTTTAGATTAATGTTTTACAAATTGAATAGAAGAGGTGTTAAGAGATTTTATTAAGCTGTATTGTGCATTCAAATAATCCAATTTAATATAATTACAAAAGAAAATTTAAGCCTTTTTCATTACAAATAAAATTATAATCTCATTTAAATCCTTCTTCAGCGACGTATATGGACTTTAGAGTCAGCCGAATTAGTATTTGATATATTTTCAAATGTTTTATTGTCGAAAATGCTTTCCTAGTATTGAATACGTTGGAACAGCTAAGTTTGAAAATATTTTAAACTTTCATTGCAGAACTTAAAACGACTGTTGTAGATATTTTATTTTGACATTCAGCTTTTACAGATGCAATTCCAAAAAAATAGAATTAATTTTAAAGATTTCTTATAAAATGCATTTTTTCTACATACTAACGAAAGTAAACAGTAAATATATTCTAGCAAATGATTTTGAATTTGAATTATAGTTAATTTTCGAACCTTGGTCATCTTGATTGATAACTAATGGCTTTTTTTATAGTCATCCTGGCAGATATATCGGAGGGGGATCAAACCCTGGTGATCCCCCCATTGGCTACGGCCTTGAAGATGTTAACACTATTCGGACAAGGGGATATTCAAAATAATTATCTTTATCTGTAAAGTATTATTTCAAAATAGGCTTAAAAAGATAGCGATTTTTCTTCAAGTTAGTTTTTATTTGCAGGAATATCATACATACATTTCACATTTTAGGGCGCATTTCACAATGTGAAAAATGGTATTAAAACACGGTTTTAACGTCACCCGTACGGTTATTTCTTAGAAATGAATGAAAATTACTTTTAAAAGGCAGATTTTTTTTCTATTTAAATTAAGTTTAATTATTATGACGATACGGAAACATTATCTAGAAGTGTTTCCATTTTAAAATATGAGTTTTCAAAAAATAAAATATGTTTAAATGCATATTTATTTTAAATGATCAAATTATTTCTAGATTTTTAAATTAAACCATTAGAACTATAAATAGTACAATACTTGGATTTTCCTAGAAAAAAAAAGAAGTACTCTTTTTTATTCTTTTAAATCATCTATATGTTTCAAAATAAGCTTTACGGCACAGATTTTTTCTTATTTAAGTTTACAATCATTTCATATTTTAAAGCATATTTTGGTAATTTGAAAAATTATTTGAAAAACACTGTTTTACATCATCCATACTTTTTCATTAACTAAATGTTTCAAAAATAGTGTTAAAAAGGGGATTTTTACTGTTTAAATTAATGTTATTACGAAATTGCGCATAAATTATCTAGAACCCTTTACAAATATAAAATTGCTCATTTAAAATGCTGAATGTTTCAAATGCATTTCTTAAATAATAGAATTATTACTAGTAGTTTAAATTAAAACTATTATCACTATAAACATTATAATGTAATTTCCTAGAAAAGAAAAACGTGTTTTTTTTTCTCTTTTAAATCATAAAGTAAAATAGATGCCCGGAACAGGGATTCGGACCCGCAATCATCTGAAGAGACTCAAGTGTTCATTATCTAGAAACCTTTACAATTATAAAATTACTCATTTAAAATGCTGAATGTTTCAAATGCATTTGTTAAATACTAGAATTATTACTAATACTTTAAATCAAAATTCTTATCATTATAAATATTATAATGTAATTTACTAGAAAAGTAAAACGTGTTTTTTTTTCTCTTTTAAATCATAAAGTAAAATAGATGCCCGGAACAGGGATTCGGACCCGCAGTCATCTGAAGAGACTCAAGTGTTCATTATCTAGAAACCTTTACAATTATAAAATTACTCATTTAAAATGCTGAATGTTTCAAATGCATTTGTTAAATACTAGAATTATTACTAATACTTTAAATCAAAATTCTTATCATTATAAATATTATAATGTAATTTACTAGAAAAGTAAAACGTGTTTTTTTTTCTCTTTTAAATCATAAAGTAAAATAGATGCCCGGAACAGGGATTCGGACCCGCAATCATCTGAAGAGACTCAAGTGTTCATTATCTAGAAACCTTTACAATTATAAAATTACTCATTTAAAATGCTGAATGTTTCAAATGCATTTGTTAAATACTAGAATTATTACTAATACTTTAAATCAAAATTCTTATCATTATAAATATTATAATGTAATTTACTAGAAAAGTAAAACGTGTTTTTTTTTCTCTTTTAAATCATAAAGTAAAATAGATGCCCGGAACAGGGATTCGGACCCGCAATCATCTGAAGAGACTCAAGTGTTCATTATCTAGAAACCTTTACAATTATAAAATTACTCATTTAAAATGCTGAATGTTTCAAATGCATTTGTTAAATACTAGAATTATTACTAATACTTTAAATCAAAATTCTTATCATTATAAATATTATAATGTAATTTACTAGAAAAGTAAAACGTGTTTTTTTTTCTCTTTTAAATCATAAAGTAAAATAGATGCCCGGAACAGGGATTCGGACCCGCAATCATCTGAAGAGACTCAAGTGTTCATTATCTAGAAACCTTTACAATTATAAAATTACTCATTTAAAATGCTGAATGTTTCAAATGCATTTGTTAAATACTAGAATTATTACTAATACTTTAAATCAAAATTCTTATCATTATAAATATTATAATGTAATTTACTAGAAAAGTAAAACGTGTTTTTTTTTCTCTTTTAAATCATAAAGTAAAATAGATGCCCGGAACAGGGATTCGGACCCGCAATCATCTGAAGAGACTCAAGTGTTCATTATCTAGAAACCTTTACAATTATAAAATTACTCATTTAAAATGCTGAATGTTTCAAATGCATTTGTTAAATACTAGAGTTATTACTAATACTTTAAATCAAAATTCTTATCATTATAAATATTATAATGTAATTTACTAGAAAAGTAAAACGTGTTTTTTTTTACTCTTTTAAATCACAAAGCCCGGAAGAGGGATTCGAAATTCGAACCCTAAATCGTCTGAAGAGACCTATGTGTTCATGTCAATTGAAGGCACTGACCGGAGCGATGGATCACTGATTTAAGGTTCTTGAGCAACTTAAGACTAGATTTATTATGAAGATCATTCAGCGAATGAGGAGTTTCCTCTGAGGGCTAAACACAACACATGAAACTCTATACAATTCTCAGGTCAATGCCATCCATTAAGGACCTAACGGCCTGGTGCCTTGATCATTCGGCCATCCCGAACATACGACACAAACATTCTGTACAAATTATTTGCTTTGCAATGTATTCGTTTCAAAATTAACTTTACGATAGATTTTTTCTTTTTGTAAAGTAAGTTTACAACCATTTCACATTTTAAAGCATATTTTAAAATATGAAAAATGATTTGAAAACACTGCTTTATATCACCTATATTCTTTATAAATGTTTAAAATATAGTGTTAGAAAGTAGATTTTTCTCTGTTTAACACGTTGACGGACACTTGCGGCTGTAGCCACAAAGCTAAGGTTGAAGTTCTTGTTCCACCTGTTATACGAGTTGCAGCTTCAGTATGCACGTGCAGGGTGGCTAGTGGTCAGGGAAAAATACAGTAAAAAAATGATAACTACCAGTATATTATTATAGAAAAATTCAAATTGATTATTTGATCGAATAATCAACATAAATTTTTTTAATAAGAATATACTAGTGTTTATCACTTTTTTTACTGCATTTTTCCCTGACCACTAGCCACCCTGACGTGGTTGTGAAGGGAGTAGTGCAACCTAATTAAAGATGCAGAATTAATCAAAATTAAGTTTATTTAAGCAGAAAGAGTAAAACTATACTTCTAATATTCTAAAAATTACAAAAACATATATTGTCAATTTTCAAACTTCACTTGTTCCTACTGTCCTTCAACGTGTTAAATTAATACGATTATGAAAATACGCAGAAATTATCTAGAATCATTTCCCATTATAAAATGAGTCTTTTTCAAATTGCTGAATGTTTTCAAATGCATCTTTTTTTTTAATTCCAGAGAAAAAAAAACACCGAACGCTCTAAAAGTTAATCAAAAATGGGTTTCGTCTATCAGCTTTAAGAATTAGAACGTCTCGGAGGTTGGTAGCTAGAAAAAAAAAATCTTCTTATCATGCCACCGAAAATGATAATTATGTGCTTACCTCTGTTAAGTAGTAAATAATTATGTCCGGAATGGGATACGACTCCACGTGTGATCGTAAGAGAAAGAAAGAGCAAAGAATTTTTCATCTGAAGGGCTCTATTCCCTGAATCATTCTCCATCTGTACAACACAGTTTGTAATTCTGATTTCCTTTTAACGTTCATACATTTTAAACTTATCTTACACGGGAGTTCAGGACTGCAATGCCACCGCTGATAGTAATAAAAAAACCCCTGAAGGCTCGGCCTACAGGCACAGGTAGATTTCGAAGCATATCGAAGTTATTTTAATTTATATTATAGTTGTTAATTTTACACCTTTAGCATTTAAAAGTAATATACTATTACAAGGTGTTATAATTTATTATATTGAAATTTAAGCGGATTTGAAATCTTGGGAATTGACGAAGTTGTGATTTTTTTTCTTCTAAAACCCTCCCTTCCCCCCCTTAAGGCAATTTTTAATTATATAAAAAATCTGTCATACATAAATTTTCGGCCCTTCTCCTAGAAGTAATAATAACTTCAAACGGATTTGATACGTATCACAATTAAGAAATTATGGGTTTTTTCTGTTTTCAAAAAAGACCCACCCATCCCCCCCCCCCCCTTGGTTCGATTTTGCCCATTAACGAATTTGACCGAGATTTTATGCCTCTTGATTTTATGTAACAGTTTAGAAAATATTCGGAAGTTGGAACCGCCTACTTCAAAAAATAACTTGTTTGCAGGTGGAGCCGGCAGGGATTTTTTTGTTTTTAATTTTTTTTTGCTATAACGGTTGGTCCTATAAAAAACTTGTCAATATAAAAGTTTTAGATAATATTAAGAGGATTAATAATAAATTTACGCGGATTTGATATATTGTGAATTGACGGAGCTTTAATTTTTTTTCTTCTAAAACCCCCTTCCCCCCCCCTTGGGGCCATTTTTAAATATATCAATAATCTGTCATACATAAATTTTCGGCCCTTTTCCTAGAAGTAATAATAACTTTAAACGGATTCGATACGTATAATAATTAAGAAATTATGGGGGTTTCTGTTTTCACAAAAAGCCCCTCCCCCCATTTCCTCCCCCTTGGTTCGATTTTGCCCATTAACGAACTTGACCGAGATTTTATATCCCTTGATTTTATGTATTAGTTTGGAAGAGATTTATGCAGAATTTTTCCAGTTACCGTGGTCATAAAAAGTGACATAGATAGAAAGATAGGTAGATAGGTAGATAGATAGGTAGATAGATAGATAGATAGATAGATAAAGTTTTGAACTGGGGGTGGTTTGGGGTTCTGGGAGTCATGATCGGCGTAGATCTGGAAAATTTTTTCAAAATTTCCAACTTAGGTGAGAATGTAATAGGTAGTATTTCTTACGAAGTCTACCTAAAACGAAAAAGATAAATATTATGAGTCAATTTTCAAAAATAAATGTATTAGGGTAACTTTATTTAATTACTACATATATACATACAGGGTCTGTTCTGAAATTAGTAGGACTGGTTTATTCCTGAGCGAACGGGCGGACGAGAGGCGGTCTGCTCGCGTACGATCGGTGGAGGGGGATATTGGGATTGCTGGAAAAAATCAGCAGTCGGCTATCGGTACTGTGAACCCCTGTCGAAACGCCTCGTCACGGAGAATCATGGAACGTTTTCTGGAGCAGCGATGCGCGATCAATTTTTGTGTAAAGCTTGGTAAAATGGGCAAAGAGACTTACGACATGATTACGTAGGCTTACGGTGCTGATGGCATGGGTAGATCGGGTGTTTTTAAGTGGCACAAGCAGTTCCGAGAAGGTAGGGAAAGAGTGGAAGACCACGATCGTTCCGGACGCCCTTCGACAAGCAAGTTTCTCTCTTAATTTTGAATACATTGTAGTGCTTTTTTTAAAAAATTCTGTCCGTAAGTTTTAAGTATTTAAAGAAAACACTATAAACTTTGATTTTTTTTTTATATTTATCTTATTAAAAAAACTTGATATTTAATTATACAAATATTTCAAACGTGATACAGGGTCTGTTCTGAAATTAGTAGGACTTTTTTTTTCCTGAGCAAACGGGTGGACGAGAGACGGTCTGCGCGCGTACGATCGGTGGAGAGGATATTGAAAATGGTGGGAAAAATCGGCAGTCGGCTCTCGGCCGTTGAAAAGAGAGCAGGTCGCTTGTACTGTGAACCCCTGTCGAAACGCCTCGTCACGGAGAATTATGGAGCGTTTTCTGGAGCAGCGATAAGCGATCAAATTTTGTGTAAAGCTTGGTAAAACGGGCAAAGAGACTCACGACATGATTAAGGAGGCCTACGGTGATGCTGCCATGGGTAGATCGGGTGTTTTTAAGTGGTACAAGCTGTTCCGAGAAGGTAGGGAAAGAGTGGAAGACGACGACCGCTCCGTACGCCCTTCGACCTGCAAGACCAAAGAAAATGTGTCGCAAGTGAAAAATTTACTGAACGGTGATCGTAGGATGAGTATCAGAATGATTGCTGATGAATTGAGCATTCCTCAAACCCACGTTTTTGAGATCGTGACAACACGCCGAGCCGCACATCGTTTCGCGTAGTGGAATATCCAGCCCAGCACAATGTGGCAACTCTACCTCATTCCCCCTACAGCCCCGACTTGGCCCCGCCAGACTTTTTTCTTTTCCCGAGAATAAAATCGACGCTCAAGGGGAAGCATCACGGCTCGGTAGAGGCGGTTCAATAGGCCGTGACGAGTGAGCTAAACAGCATTCCGGTCCAGGCGTTCCTGGAGGCGTACGAAAACTGGAAAACTTGTCGGCAGCAGTGTGTAGATGCGGAAGGGTGCTAATTTGAAAAATTCTAATCGTTTGTACTATTCTCATGACTATTTTTTTTTAAATGAGTCCTACTAATTTCAGAACAGACATATGTGTCAGATATATTTCAGAACAGAAACTATATATATATATATATATATATATGTGTGTGTGTGTGTGTGTGTGTGTTCTAATTTTAATTTACAAGAAATAAAATAAAAGCTAGTGGTATTTCAGCAAGCAGTATTTCTTTCGAATATATTATCTTCTTTTTATATTTGAAATGCAGTTTTGTATGGAAATAAATTCATTCATACATTAAGAAGTGTTTTGAAGAAATGGATCATGAAAAAATATTTTACAAGATGCATAAATCCACCAAAATGAAAAGTTTTACTTAAATGTGCTGCGAAAAATGTTATAAATCAAAATGAAAAAAAAGTTAATGGATAGTGAGATTTTATATTTGAATTGAAATTTGTAGCTAAATTGCATGACAAATCTCACATTAAGGAAAATACATAAAAATATGCAGGTGATAAATATTTACATAATTTTGTTTTTTATACGATATGCTTTTGATATTTATGCATTTATTGCTTTCAGTTGGCCGAATAAATTTCAGATTATTTGCGATAAAAGTAAAACGTGCAAAATTCATTATAGAGCCCTTTTATATTTTAGAATCTATTATTGATTTATTTTGTGTAATTCAAAAATCTAAAATAAAAATAACACGCTACCAGATTTTGATTCAGATATAAAAGATTTATTAATTTCTTTTGAAAGTCATTATCAAAGATACTTTATTTATTAGTCTTAGTATCATTCATATTGAAAAGCGAATATTATATATATTGATAATTATTATATGTAAGCACACATGGATGTTATAAGATGTCGGTAAGTATGATATAACATTGAAGTATAATGGAATAGAATTATCTATGTAACACATACGCACACAAATATGCATATTTGTTTGTAACGATATAGGAAAAGAAACAAGAAAGAAAAACCATGTGTCAAGCATAGCTTATGAAACACTTTCCAAAATATTCAGATTACTGTAGCAAAACGTCCCCGTCTAATAAGGTGAACAATTATATCTAAGAAAAAAATTTATAAATGCACAACACATTTGAAACCTGATTTCAACAATTACCGTTCATAATCAGAAAAATATTGAAATTATTTTGTGAAGCCCTGAATATGATATATAGATTTTTATACATACTGCATAGTCTGCTAAAGTTTAGCTCCATTAGGATATGCTGAACACGGTACAAAATACCCTTTTATGAATTCCCGTCAAAAAACGGAAATGTTCTCGAATTCGTTTATGCAGTTCTGTATATGATCTATAGAACTTATACACGCCCAGTAATATGCAACAAATTAGTTAACTTTAAAAGCGCATACCACAACGGAAAACGTACTTCCAAGATGTATACATAGGCAGTACATTAATTAAAGTATTTTGTGCGTCACTGTAAATAAAAGATAAAATGTTATTCACGCCATATTTTCCAGTAAGCTTCTTGTTGTGTACCTCAGTGATGTATATCAATTAAATATGTTTGAAATAGTGTAACATGTTAAAAATATATTGAAAACGATTTTTTTCCATAGACCAAACTGTAACGGATTTTGTTTGTCTCTGTAAACCACTTATATTTGCTACACACTTCATTTTCAATACCGAACATGACACAGTACACCTGAATAACATAGATCAATTATATGGCTCGGACAGACAGCCAGACAAATAGGATTCATAAACACTTTTCATTTATTCTGGAAAATGTTAAAATTCTATGTAAGTATTGAAATAATGTATTAAAGACTTCAGCATGAGTGTAGCTTTAAAATTAAAATGTTTTTGTGATACGTATCCACACTGTCGCGCAAATAAAAGATTTCAGTATAGAATTTTTAAATTATTTTTTTCATTATAATATTTTTTCTAAGAGGCAGTTATTTAATTAAAAACTTATGCATTAATGCATTAATTTATTTCTTAAGAATGGGATATTAGACAATAAATTTTTAAATGTACAATTTCAAGAAGTTGAGATATTTCAAATTGATATTCTTCTAAAAATATTAATGCATATATGAACAAAATTTAATTAAAAATAAGACATTGAAACGTGTTTTAAAATTAATTAAACAAAAAATGTGCCTACATAAGCAGTTAAGACAGCATCGTGTCAAAACATCGCACAAGATATATTTTATGTAATCACAATTTATTCTGTTGCCTTATGATTCCGATGTAGCAGGTTTTACTCTATATGCAAAAATTATTCTTAATTCCACAATTGTTACATATATTTCTAATGAGCAATTATAATTTATACACATTATTTAATTTTAAAACGTTTCTATATATCGAAATATATTTTCTAGTTCAGACTGAATTGAAGAGCAGATTTTGAATGTTAATGTAAAAATTAGATAATAGTTTAAGGTTATAAAAAGTTGTATTGATTTACGAAAATTCTAATTAACAAAGATGATTATAAATGTTAAAAAAATTTCTCATATTATGTCAATGAGTTTGAAGAGTTTACGTAGAAATTTCCTTTAATTTCAGACATGAATAATACTTCGTTTTTTTTTTCAGAAATAGCCTCTAGAAAATGCTTTCTTCAGGAAAAATTATATTTTTTCAAACTTTATACATTGTATATTGATAAGTTTTCTACTTTATGATCTTTTATAATTTAAACTCGCAATTTTCTGACACATTCACGAAACATTTTTTTATCGATAAAATGCTTTAAACTTCAGAATATTCTCATTCATGTAATAAGGAGTTAAATACTTTTTTCATCTCCTTATAAATGTGACGAGTTTTACAGAAAGTTTTACAGAACTTATTTTCCGGACATGACAATGACGGATTGGCGGTAATAGCAGAAAGCTATAATTCATGATATATTGAATTTAGGATAGTAAATGGTAAACACTATTTGATTCTCATGCACAAGAAATTTTCAGGCAAATAAAAATTAGAATGCATTTCTGAAAGTGTCAGAAAATTAAAATTTACCTGCTACAGCAGCTCTGATGAAACAATTACTTTTTTCAACGAAATTCTTCAAATATTTAGTTAATACATAAACTTTACTTCTTGAAAAGTTTCAAATGCTCAAATCCATCATGTAATTTGTAAATTAATATTTTATTGGAAATTTCAAAAAAGAATTTGGAAGAATAGAGATTTTTCATTATTTTATGATAACATAATATTTTATATATTATATAATTTACATTTCCATAATAATTTTCTGAACTTAATTGTTAATTTGAGATAAAAGTGTTACTTTTAATAATACTTTTTTCATCTAAATAGCGTTGAACTTTGAACTGATTTTCCGGATTTGACAATAACGGACTGGTGTTATAGGAGCCAGGTTTAATTCGCGATACATTGAATTAAGGTTAATATGGTAAAAGCTATATGGTTCTCATGAACAGGAAAATTTCAGGCAAATAGAACTTAAAATGCATTTGTGAAAGTGTCTAGATAATCAAATTTTACCTGCCATAGCAGCTCCGATGGAACGATTACTTTTTTCAACAAACTTATAAGATTTTACATAAAAATGTTTCTTTACTATTCAGTTTTTTTTAAGACATAAATGTTACTTCTTGAAAGTGTCCATCATGCAAATCCATCATGTAATTTGTAAATTGATATTTTAAAGAAAATTTTAAAAAAAAATAATCGAATTTTGAAAAACAGAAATTTTTCATTATTTTGATAACATAAATATTTATATATTACATATTTTATATTTCCATAATATTTTTTTCTAAATTATTTGCTAATTTCAGAAAAAAATGTTACTTTTAATAATATTCTTTTCTTCTAAGTGTCGTCAAAGTTTGAACTGATTTTCCGGGTATGACAATGACGGATTGGCAGTAATAGGAGGAGCTATAATTCATGGTATATTGAATTTAGGTTAATATGGTAAACGATATTTGATTCTAATTTATTAAACGCTATTTGATTCACATGAAATTTTCAGGCAAGTATAACTTAAAATGCATTGACAGTATCAGATAATTAAATTCTACCTGCCACAGCAGCTCTTATGGTACAATTACTTTTTTCAACAAACCTATAAGACTTTACATAAAATTCTTTAAATATTCACTGTTTTTAAAATATAAATTTTATGTCTTGAAAAGTTTCAAATGCCCAAATCCGTCAAGTAATTTATAAATTGAAATTTTTAGGGAAATTGTAACATGGAATTTTGGAAGAACAGGAACTTTTCATTATTTTGATAACATTATTTTTTATATATTATATATTTTATATTTACGTAATATGTTTTACTGAAATTTTTTGCTAATTAAAATATATATATATTAGGCTTTTTAAAATACAGAAAAAACTAAATAGTGTACAAATGTTTAGCAAAAAGGTGTTTAAATTTATTTAAAATAATCTTGCCTCGTTACTCCAATTTAAGGGGGGAGATCACATTGAGCAGCCTGAAAATGACAATAATTAAAAACCAGTGTGAAAAACTGTGTAGTTTGAAAACCAATGAATGAAATACAACAATTTTTTTCTATAAATTTACAAATTCTTGTAGTTAAACAAAAACAATCAAATAATATACATTTAGCAATATTAATTAATTAAATGATAACAACAAAAATTGCTTTTTAAAAATATAAATACTAAACTATGAATTATGCGCGCAAGATTAAAAAAATTCTACTGCAGACACATACTTAATATTTTATTTATATTTACTTATACTATTATATTTTACACTGAACCAAAATTTAAAAGTATATTGAAATTCATTAGCATAATTAATGGTTTTTATAATGATATTTACTAAAAATTTTAGATTTAATTTTCTATACAAACTTTTCAAGGGCAAAAATCAGACTAAATTTACGTTCAGTATAAAAGTATACATGGAAATTAATTATACGCAAAATTTCAAGGTTCCATAATAATTAGCTTTTTTAATGAGTGGGCGCAAGGCCAAAAAACACTGTTTTGAGAAAAGGGCTTCAAAGGTAAATTCATAGAATGACAGGAAATGGCTTTTTATAAGATATTTTCAGCTATAACTTCTTTTCTAATTGGAATTTTTGTAAAATACTTTTTATATTGTGTATGGTAACATTTCAAGGTATCCATGCTGTTTTTTTTTAATCTATTTTTTAAAACGTTCAACGTGATCTCCCCTTAATCTGCATGATAGGAAATTCAATGCATTTATATTTATCAACGCTGCGGGGTCAATCCATAAGAAATTGTCGAATACTTGTTGCTTGACCATTATTAAATAAGAAATCATACTTTTTATACTATTCGTCTCATATTACAGCTTTCCTATACTATTATTATTTTATTTGCATTTTCATTTCTCAAGGAATGACTGCCTTATTTTTGGTTGGTGAAACATATTTTTTTACGCTTAAGCGGTAAGTCTGAAAAATTCTAAGAGTAAATGTAATGTATCCTGTTGCTAAGCATTTTTAAAAATGCAGTTTTTAAAATTTTATATTATGCTTCTAAAACTATTTATTATTTTATACATTTTGAAGCCAAAATTCTTTTTTTTTTCAAAATTGTTAAAAATATTATTTTAGGGGTGATTTATAGAGAGGTAGAGGCTATTTTGAGAGGACTTTTAAAAGCTACTTATATAAAAATTGTCGAAGTTGAGAGTTATAAGATGTTTTTTAATTGCAAATTTACAGGGTGGCAAAAGTGCATATTTTAATTGCAAATTTACAGGGTGGCAAAAGTGCAATTTTAAGAAAATTTTCAAACTTTGTTTAATATTTCTGGTGGGCAAATATTTTGAAATTTGCAATTAATGCATGTTACAGTACTCTATTGAAAGTGTCTTGAGATAAAAAAGAGAGTTTGATTGTTAAGGAGATTCAGAGATACAGCTTCGTAAAGTTTATCTTATTCGAGGTTTTACAAGATTTGAGATTTTCTGCAATTCGAGGCACCGATGTAAATTATGGGCCCGCTAGCGGGCAAAGCCAGCTAGTATTACTATAATACAGAAAAAATGTAAATATGATTTTACTTGTAAGATACAATAAATCACAAAAATAAACAAGTGTATATACAAGTGCATACAATAAAGTATATTTGAAAATATACTTCAAATGCAATAAGAAATAGTTGTAAGTAGTACAATTTAAATTATATTATTTGCATTAATCATTTAGGGTAGGTGAACTATAAAGTACTTAGAGTATATATATTTTTTTCTGGTTTGTAATTAAGAATTTATGTGAAGATATATCTTCACATAGTGATGGTATGTTTTATATAAAATGCCAGGGAAGGTGAATAACGCTGTGATGCTTAGTTTTCTTAGCATTTTTGTGCGTGCTACTAAGACCTTGTCTTCGTACACTCAAAAAACGACATTTTCGAAACTGAGCAAAAAATACTGGAATCTGAGTATGTCGTTGGGTTGGGTTGATTATTGACGACCAATTATCTACACTAGGGATATAGGCCCGGGGGGGAGTGCCCTTCGTGGGGGTCTTTCTAAGGGAACCTAATCCGTATTTACGCATGGATAAATCCACGGCTCGAAGAAAACCACGAAAACTCCGAACGATTAGGCCGACGGGCGCGATTGGGATCGAACCCAGCACCTCCCGTCTACCAGCTTCGAGAGCACAACCTCTCAGCCACTGGTGGGGCCTGAGTATGTCGAATAGTTAAAATGGCTCCGAATCAAAATTACTCAAGTTTGAAACATGTATATACTCATTTCTGAAAACATGCACTCACTCAAGAATAAAACATCATGTGCTCCTATTTGAGTATGTCCATGTTTAAAAAATGAGTATGAATTGACTTCTATGTGCTCATTTTTTAGTGTTTCCATGTTTTAAAAATGAGTTTGAACTTACCCTAATCATTTAAGAGTACGTCCATGTTTCAAAAATGAGTATGAACTGATCTCTATGTGATCAGTTTTGAGTATGCCCATACTTGAAACCAAAAATTTATTAACAAAATGAAAGCATCGATTTATCACATTTGAAAGTGTCATTTTTCTCAGAATGGAAAGTGTCATTTTACTCAGTGTATGACTTCTCGTAAGACTTTTTGATACAGAATGGAATTTTTTGCAACATCACATGGAAAAAATTCATTCAAAACCTCCACGAATCTCTCACTCATCACATTTAGTTACGAAAAATGTTTTTCATGAAAATGAATAGATACGTAACATAAACATAATCGATATTTATTTTAGAGAACCATGTATATTTTAACGCACCAATTTATTTTTTAATGTGATACTATTTTTTTTTTATCTAAACGAAATATTTCTTCGGCAGATGCAAATTGATCCATTCATATTCCAGTTTAATGGTTTCTATCGGAGAAATGAACTATAGAAACTTACATTATTAAGATAGAAAATTTTAAAAAGACAAAATTTTTGCATAAAAACAAAAAACAAACAAAAAAAATTAAAGCAAATTTTAATTAAAAAGCAACGTATACTGAAACTGAATGTAATTCGTCACTTTAACGTAAAAAAAAATAAATAAATAAAAAAAATAAGATAACTGATTTTTATAAAAATGATCTGACAATAAACATTTTCAAGATGTATTTAAAAAAAAAACATAATTATTTTTTTATTTATTTAAAGTGAACTTTTATTTTCAATATATTACCTACTCTGAATTTGTATCAGAATAAAGGTAAAGGAAAGAAATCCGTAAAACAAGTTATATTTTATATACTATAAACAAAAACTAGATGATAATATTATTAAAAATTAATTTATTATTTGAAAATATTATTAAAAACCAGTCAGATGTGCCAATCCTAAAAATTTTTTCTATCTCAATCATGTTAATACTTCAAAATTCACTATCACAGCGCCAATAATATCAATATTTTTCGTCATTCTATTGTACGTCAACTGCTTGCGAATAGTCGGGCTACCTAGATGCAATCAGCATCTAGGTAGAGAATAATACGAAGAGTTTTAACATTTAACGCACATAACGTTTTTTTTATAGGTAGAGTTTTCAATACGAATTTTTATTTCGCATTGAACTACGAAAAATCCTTCTGGCCTGTCCGGCCGGGAATAGATAGCCTCTCTTTTCCTTTGTTCTAAGATTTTAGCTAATTTTACTGGAAAGCATGATGCTAAAATGCGTGGAACCTGATTAAAAAGATTCATTCACAGTTCTCGTCAATATTGTATTTGGATGAGAATATCGCCAAATTAGTCCATTACAGCGAAGTTGGCTTCCTTTATTCAAACCTATTTTTGTCGCCAAATTTGGCGATATTTCACCAAGTGTCTACATGCTTGGCGAGAATTTGAGGCTTGCAGATATAAATATATAGTGTTAAGCATATAAAAGTTGAAACAATGGTTACAACAATAAAAAAAAATTTGCCGAAACCATGGTGACTAAAACTCATAAATTAAACCTGTTTATGGATGAATTCTGCTGCTTGTTTGAAAATGTCAGTCACCCTAAGATTTCAAACTGCTATAGCTGACCCATTTTTTAAGGAAGACACTAAGACACTATCGCAGCGCCCCCTTTCGTCGGAATATCCCCAAATTCTAGTGGGACCTGCTCGCGATAGCCAAACACACATAAACAATTGGTTCAATTATCTGCATAACTTCATACACTTTTCGATGATACAATGAGGACAGACAGACGGACAGACGGAGAGGCAGACATTTTGTAAAAACATGTTTTTCGGAATCTCTGATCCATATACGTGTAAATTCGTCGAAAAGCGAAATCGATAAATAATTGATTACAATACTTTTTTCTATGGTAGATATAAGAAATTAATACAAAAATATTATAAGTTACTCAGTATACATGTTAACTAAGTTAGTTTTTCCAATTTACGTAGATAGTATAATATTAAAAACATGCTGTCATTTCAGAAAATTGATTAAAAAACATACAATTTCATGTATTTTATTTTGAGATTAAAAAAGAAAAGTTTATTAAAGCACCCATATAAGGTAAAGCTAGGAGAGTCTGCGCACAATTCAAAAGAATAACAATAAAACATTTAAATATTAATTTTTTGCTAAACTATCCATGAATAATTTTGACTTCATTTGTTTTTATGCATTTCCATTGCTATTTTGTTGTTATTTTGTAATTTAATAGAACAATTGTAATAAGACCAGGAAAGTTATTTTGCGCAATCTGTCCTTACAGGGTTGGTGTGATTGCGCAAATGGGTAGGAGAGATTGTTACTAATAATAACTACAATTAAATTGTTAACAATAATAATTACACTTAAATGACATTGTTGTAAGGTTTTTGTGAACAAATATTATTATTGAGTGAATATTTCAACCTAATGATTAAAGAGTCAGAAAAAGGAAATCATTTTTAAAACAATTAAAAAATTTTAATTAATGGAAAAAAATAAGGAATCAGAAAAAGAAGTCCAGATAAGATTACAAAATAATATTAAGTTACTTGATAACACGTTTAACTTAAAATTAGTCCATTTTAGTTTTTCATTTTTTTAGGCAAATTTACCAATAAGCTGCGTAATCTCTCCTAGCATGGAAACTAATAGAAACAATACGCCATCTCTCCTAAGTAGCAGATGCGCAAACTCTCCAATTTTGATAGGAGAGATTGTGCGGCCTTTTATATAAACATCGCCGCTACTAAAACGAACCGTTGATGTTCACTTCGTTAGTCTAGATTAGTAGATTATGAGAAATCGTTTAAGTTTAAAATATTTTGTACTGCAGACATTGTATAGAAATTTTGAAGAATAGCTATGAAAATTCAAGCACTTACTTTGGAAAAACAAAACAACATAACAATGCTTTATCTTAGACATTCAAAACAATCAACGTTCACTTTCAAGTAGACACTCCACTACTTGATTTGATTTGATAGCCTAAGAGGGACTGCTCAGACTAGTAGAAGTCTGTAGAGCATAGTGTCCCTCCCGGTCCCCTTTATTAAGGTCTTAAAAAAAAAAAAAAAATACAAACTACAGCCGAAGCTGGACCCGCCGTTAAACGCGACAAGGAGCGGGATAGAATGTTTATAACAAATACAAATACAAACTATGGTCAACGACCAGATCATATATAAGCTCGGCCCTGCTAGGGAAGGACCCTTTTCGCGACAGTTAGCAGGGACTGAATAGGAGTTGTGCATTGAGAGTGGCAGCTGACGGCTACTAAGTAAGGTTAGAGTTCTGTCAGAAAAATATAGATTTTAAGTAGCTTTCTGTTTAGGGTGTGCCTCTTTAGAATATTAGGAAGCCATTCCTTGGGAGGGATTGTAGGCTTCCTAATATGCCACTGTGCTGTTAACGGGCAGGTGAAATAATAATGGGGAGCCGACGCCTCTGCGCCACACTCGCAAAGGAATGTGTCTGCACATTTAAATTTGTAGAGGTATGTTCGAAAGGGACCGTGTCCCGTGAGAAATGCTGTTGTGTGTGCGGAGAGGTTGTAGTGTGTTATTGAGACTTTCGGTATTAAATTATATGTGTGTCGGCCTTTGCTGCTGTTATCCCAGATTGATTGCCATTCCGTGAGTATATTTGCTTTTAGTAAACGTTTTATGTATGTGGAAGGAATTGGAAGATGAATGTCAATGTGTGGTTTAGCTGTTGCTTCCTTTGCGAGTGCGTCCGCGATTTCATTACCTTGAACGCCCGTGTGCGCTGAAACGTGGCCAAGAGCTACTCTATTTAGAAGGGACTTTAACTTAAGTTTGATTTCTAGGATTAGCGGATGTTTGGTTCTATGGGCATAGATAGCCTGCAGACCAGGGAGACTGTCGCTATAAATTTGGACGAAGGGATGTGTGGTGTTTGTCTGGATCCAGTCCAGGGCTTTTAGGATGGCATAGAGTTCTGCCTGATAAACAGAATTGTGGTCATCTAGTCTGCAGGCCCACTGATGGGTGACGGCATTCCTTTCCATGGCGCAGAATGCTTCTGCCACGCCGGTGACAGTTCCGGACCCGTCAGTGAAGAGAGTAATTCTAGAGGATGGGGAGAATGAATTAAGATTGGTGTTTACTTGGAAGTGAGATGTCTCATCGGAGGGTTGTATCTGCCATCCTGGAACTTTGTGCTGTATTATGGTGTTTGGAAGGAATTCGCTTGCAGTCGGTTCATGCTTAAGGTGGAGAATACGTCCCTTGGTGTATTCATATGCGAGTATTGTGTCGATTGGTGGTATGCCCGTTATGGTATTTAATGCATCCGTGGAGATTGTTTTGTAGCCTCGTGAGATTTGTAAGAGAAACATTCGCTGTAGTGAGATCAACTTTGTTATTGCTTGTTTTGTTAAGTGTCCCCCCCATATGCTTGCCCCGTATGTTATAATTTTCTGTACTATAGTGTGATACCATATTTTAAGCATGAAGTAACACTCCACTACTGCTGTTGTACAACTATCTGGAGTCACTGCGCGCTCACTTTACTCCTTCCTCCCAAACTTCTATGTGCGCAATCTCTCCGACCGCGCCATCTATCCTGGCTTTACCTTATTTTGAATATATTACTAATTCTGAGTGAATTTTGTCAGTAGATTGTCGGAACGGGTAGCTTTATTGGAAGATAATTGGCAATTTAAGTCAAAGGATCCCTGTTTAGTTCCCGGCCTGGACATTTTGTCACACAGTTGGAAAGTTTTCAATTCCTATTTTTTACCTATACTATAAATGACGTATTTCGCATGAACATGCAAATTAATTAATTTATAGTGCAGTGCAATAACTTGAACCAGAAAAATGGATGATGGAAATTTAAAAAAGTCCTTCCGGCCTGTACCGGGAGGAATAGGTAGATTTCCTATATCTTCGTTTTAAAATTTTAGCTAATGTTACACGAAAACAGCAAGCTAAAATGCAAAGAAACGTTTACAAAAGATTCGTTAATACTGAATTTGAATAAAAAATTCGCCAAATTATTGAGCAATAGCCAAATTGGCTTTATTTATGAAGACTAATTTTGGTCGCCAAATTCGGCATATTTCGCCAAATTTGGCATATTTCGCCAAATGTCGCCTATTTTGGCGAGAATTTGGCGCAAACGGATATGAATATATAGTTTTATGCGTATGATTGGGAAAATTATTACAACAGTGAAAGAAAATAATTTGCGAGTAATCGCGTTAATGTGCTGTTTTGTTTCAAAATGTCAGCCACCCTAAAATTTCAAACTGCTCTATCTCAGCCATTTTTAGGTAGCTTTCAATACAAAAAAGTATAAAGCTACCTATTGCAGCCGTTCGGAGGAAAGCAGTTCCGGAAAATTTCGATATATTTTCATCGATCATGACCCCCAGACCCCAAAACCACCCTCCGTTCAAATGTTGATTTATATATATAAATATATATATATCATCATCATCATCATCATCAACCGTTTTCAATCCACTGCTGGATGTAGGTCTCCCCCAGATTTTTCCATTGTTGCCTGTCTAGTGCTTTAGTCATCCAATTAACACCGGCCACTTTTCTGATTTCGTCACTCCATCTTACTTGAGGTCGTCTTCTTGGTCGTTTTACATCTCTGGGATACCACTGTAGGGTGTTTGTGCTCCATCTATTGTCTTGTCTTCTTGCAATGTGCCCAGCCCATTTCCATTTTAGCCATTTAATTCTCTCGATAATGTCAAAAACTTTCGTCTGACTTCTTATCCACGTTATTCTCTTTCGGTCTCTTCTGGTTATGCCTAGCATACATCTTTCCATACTTCGCTGTGTTGTTTGTAATCTTTGTACCATCCGTTTTGTTAGTGTCCAAGTTTCTGCTCCATAAGTTAGTGCAGGCAAAACACATTGGTTAAACACCTTTCTTTTCAAACAAAGAGGCATGTTACTTTTCAGAATAATATTGTTCTTCCCAAAAGCACTCCATCCATTTCTTATTCTTCTATTGATTTCATTCATGATACTGTTGTCTGAAGATATTTCTTGTCCAAGGTACACATAACTTTCAACATCTTTAATCTCAGTGTTGTTGTAGACGATTTTCTTTTTTGATGCAAATGAATTGAACATCACCTTAGTCTTTTCCAAATTTATTTTTAATCCCACATTAATGCTAGCTTCTGCCAAATCTTTTAGCATATTTTGCAATTCTTCAGGGCTATTACTGAAAATTAAAATGTCATCAGCAAACCGGAGATGGCTTAAATATTCCCCATTTATTCTAATCCCTTTGTTTTCCCAATCCAGCTTCTTGAAAATACTCTCTAAGACAGCAGTAAAAAGCTTAGGCGAAATGGTGTCTCCTTGTCTTACTCCTCTTTCAAGCTTGATCTTCGCTTTTCCTTTGTCCAAACGGATGGTGGCTGTTGCTTTCTTGTAGATCTTCTTTATGATATTGATATAAGGTTTGTCTATACCAATGTTCTCCAGAGAAGTAATTACTGCAGATGTGTAGACCGAATCAAATGCTTTTTCATAATCAATAAAGGCAAGACAGAGAGGTAAATTATATTCTTTATGTTTTCCTATAACTTCCCTTACTGTTTGAATATGATCCATTGTGCTAAATCCACTTCGAAATCCTGCTTGTTCTCTAGGTTGAGCTGAGTCCAGAGCTGATTCAAGTCTTGTCGTTAAAACTTTGGTGAAAATTTTATAAATCACTGACAGTAAACTGATTGGACGGTAGTTTTTAATGTTTTCCTTTTCTCCTTTCTTATAAAGTAACACCATCACAGCACTTCCAATCTTCTGGTACATCTGATTTCTCGAGACATTTGGAAAACAGTAAGGCTAGCATTTTTGCAAATTCTTCTCCTGCTTCTTTGATAAGATCAATTGTAATTCCATCTTCGCCAGGGCATTTACCTTTTTTCATGCCTCTAATGGCTTGTACAACTTCATCTGTCATCACTGGGATTATCTCTTCAGTTTCTGTTATGTTTACTAGTGGATCACGTAGGTTGATTTCCCTTTGATCTTCACATTTATATAGATCGTTATAGAATTTTTCGACAATGTGTACTATTTCATTATTGATTTTGGTGATTGTTCCATCTGCTGTCTTCAGTGCAAAAATACCTTTTCTTCCAACACACAGTTTGCGCTTAGCTGATTTTAAACTTTTGTTATCTTCTAGAACTTTTTTGACAAGATCACAGTTAAATTTTCTGATATCTTCTGTAACACATTTTCTTACCGTTTTACATAATTCTGCATATTCAACTCTTGATTTAGGATAGTTTTTCTTCATTTTAAATTCTCTGCGTTTCTTCATCAGTCTTCTTGTTTCTTCTGTTATTTTCTTTGTTTGCTTTACTTGTGCTTCACCAGCTATCGTCCTTGCAATTTCTTGTAGAGTATTTGTTATTTTCTTGTTCACTACTGTAACATCTTGTTCTTCTTCTAAGATTGATTGAAGTACTTGAAAACGATTTTTAAGTTCTAAATTAAATTCTTCTTTATGTTTCTGGAGATTTATAATATCGACTGATTTCTTTGAGCATTGCAAAAGCTTCATTCTTTCCACTTTAGTATTTAAAAGCAGTTTGCATCTAACTAACCTGTGATCGCTTCCTGTATTGAAGTTATTGAGAACGCTGCAATCCTGAATAAGATGCTTTTTGTTTGTCAAGATGTAGTCGATTTCACTTGTTGAGCCATTTGCACTACGCCATGTCCATTTTCTTTGTGGCTTTTTCTTGAAAAATGAATTCATGATATACATCTGTTCACATTCTGCAAATTCAATCAATCTGTTTCCTCTTTCATTACGCACCCCATATCCATGAATTCCTACTGAGAACTCACCTTTCTTTTTTTCCCCAATTCTAGCATTCCAGTCTCCCATTATTAATTTTATGTAGCATTTTCCTTTTTGATGCATTGAAGCTACTTCTTCATAGAAATCCTCAATTTCTTCATCAGTATAGCTAATTGTTGGTGCATAAACTTGGGTAATTTGCAGTTTGTATCTTTTTGACACTTGTATAACTAACCTTGCAACTCTATCTGATGCACTATCATATTCTACGATGTGATTCTTCCACCTTTTATGAATCAGAAATCCTACACCACTTGTTTTTCCATCTTCTGTACCTCTGTAGTACAATACATGTCCACTGGCAAGATCAATCTTCTCTTCCCCTTTTCTTCTTATTTCGCATAATCCTAGGATGTCCCAGTTGATTCTTTCTAATTCTTCTTCAAGTTCCTGTAAACGACTTTCAGAAGATAAGGATCGTCCATTATACGTAGCCAAGGTCATCAACTTATGGCAGCCAAACCGAGCCCGGTGATTCTTAGCACCCTCTGTCTTCATGTCTTTCTGATCGCTGCCGTAATCAGGAACATGCAGACTGCCGGGAATTGAGGGCCGTGATTTGTTTTGTGAATTCATGGTAAAATAAGGGGGGAGGTGGCCAAATTCCTCCACGCTGGCCAAGCGGGTTGGAGGAAGCCCATCCGCGTTCGTTCCCCATGCACTAGGCAAGGGTACTAACAGGCTGCACCGATGGAAGGTGCGGATTGGACATTAAGTCTCTGCTCCCAGTCGATTCCTTTAAGTCCTCCTCTGAGGCATTTAAAGGGTCTTCTCCTAGTTAACAAGCAGAGGCTCTCCATATATATATATATATATATATATATATATATATCTGACCTATGTCATACGATAACGTCCGTATTTATGAATCGATTTTGATGAAACTAATTGTGTGTATTAAGGTCACTAATGTCTCGACCGAGTTCGTTGGCCAGCTTGGTCCGCCATTTTGTTTCAAGATGGCGACCATTTAAAAATTTAAAACTAAAATAAATATACAAAAAAAATAAAAATTCAAATTTATTTTTTAATTACGTGTTAGGCCTTGATACAAGGATTCCAGAGCATTTTTTGGTTTACCTCTATCTTAAAAAATGGCTGAGATAGAGCAGTTTGAAATTCTAGGGTGGTTGACATTTTGAAACAAAACAGCACATTAACGAGATTACTCGCAAATTATTTTCTTTCATTGTTGTAATAATTTTCCCAATCATACGCATAAAACTATATATTCATATCCGTTAGCGCCAAAATTTCGCCAAAATTGGCGACATTTGGCGAAATATGCCAAATTTGGCGACCAAAATAAATATTCATAAATGAAGCCAATTTGGCTATTGCTCAATAATTTGGCGAATTTCTTAGTCAAATTCAGTATTAACGAATCTTTTGTAAACGTTTCTTTGCATTTTAGCTTGCTGTTTTCGTGTAACATAAGCTAAAATTTTTAAACGAAGATATAGGAAAGCTACCTTTTCCTCCCGGTACAGGCCGGAAGTACTTTTTAAGATAGAGGTAAACCAAAAAATGCTCTGTAATCCTTGTATCAAGGCGTAACACGTAATTAAAAAATAAATTTGAATTTTTATTGTTTTTGTATATTTATTTTAGTTTTAAATTTTTAAATTGCCGCCCTCTTGAAACAAAATGGCGGACCAAGCTGGCCAACGAACTCGGTCGAGACATTAGTGACCTTAATACACACAATTAGTTTCATCAAAATCGATTCATAAATACGGGCGTTATCGTATGACATAGGTCAGATATATATATATATATATATATATATATATATATATATATATATATATATATATATATATATATATATATATATATATATATATCAACATTTGAACGGAGGGTGGTTTTGGGGTCTGGGGGTCATGATCGGTGAAAATATATCGAAATTTTTCGGAGCTGCTTTCCTCCGAACGGCTGCAATAGGTAGGTTTATACTTTTTTGTATTGAAAGCTACCTAATATAGGGCTTAGAAGTCCATAATAGACAAAATGTTTTACATAATAGTAGTAAGAAATAGCAAAATAATTTATTAAAAACAAAATTTTATTACAACTGAATTGAAGAAAATTACCAGAGAATAAATATTTTCAAGATATATTTTCGAGAAAAGTAAAATTTTACTCCTTTAATACAGAGTGAAATATTTATTACACAGTCAAATTTTACTCTTTTATAGCAGTCATTTATTTTGAATATATTACGTTTTTCTTAAACTCCATATCTCACTTAAACATGTAATTTGATACATTTATCTTCTAGTTTAAGGATTTGTACTAGAGAACTGGATAATGCAAAATTATTTTACAGACCGCAATAATCCATTACAGACGAAATGTTTTAGATTATAGCAATAAAAAACGGCAGAAAATTTAATCAAACACAAATATTTCTTACAGCTAAACTGAAGAAAATTACTTGGTATATTTCAGGTATATTTTAGAGAGAAGTGAAATTTTACTCTTTGTAAGTTCTCTTTATTTTGAATATATTACATTCTCATTTCGTCATATCTCATTTAACCATGTAAATTGATTCATTTATCTTGTTTAACTATTTGTTCTAGAGAAACGGATAATGAAAAACTAAATGATAGAGCGCAATAATCTATAATAGATGAAATATTTTACACTATCTGGTATATTTTCATTATATTACATTCTTCTTAAACGCGATATCTCATTTATATATGTAAATTGATTCATTCAGTTCTACTTAGTGACTTATACCAGAGAAGTAGATAATGGAAAACTAAATTATAGGGCACAAAAATCTATTATAAATTAAATATTGTACATAATAGCAATAGAAAATAGCAAAAAAAATTCATTAACTACAACCATCTGAGGAGTAAACTTATTGGAAAAAAGACCGTACAATAAACATTTTCAATGTCTATTTTAAAGAAAAGAAAAAATTCCCTTTTTTAAAGCTCTCAATTTATTACACTCTACTTAACCGCTATATATCGTTTTAAATATTAAATGATTCATTCATGTTATACTTTAACGACTTATATCAGAGAAATGAATAATGAAAAAACAAATTATATGGTAGCTATTATAAATTAAATATTTTACATTATAAAAATAAAAAATAGCGTAAACTTAATTAATAATACAAATATATTACAACTGAAAAGAAGAGAATGGCCAGACAATAAGCATTTTCAAAGTCTTTTTTAGAGAAAAAAATATTACTCATTAAAACTCTCATTTATTTTGAATATATTACGCTCTCATTACACGCCATATCTCACTTAAACATGTAAATTGGTTCCTTCATCTTCTAGGTTAGTGATTTGCACTAGAGAAATAGATAATGAAAAACTAGATTATAGAACGCAGTAATCTATTTTAGATGAATTTTTTTACATTATTTAAATAAAAAGTAGCTGCAAATTTAAATAAACACAAACATGTATTACAACTAAATGTTAAGAAATTGGCTAGACACTAAACATTTTTAATGTCTATTTTAGAGAACAGTAAAATTTTACTCTTTTAAAGCTCGCATTTAATTTTAATATACATTGTGTTCTGCTTAAACGCCATATCCCACTTGAACAATTAAAATGACTCATTCATGTTATAATTTAATGATTTGTACCAGAGAAATGGATAATGCAAAGCTCAATTTAAAGTACAGATAAGTGCATAACATTATAACAATAAAATATACCAGAAAACGTAATTTGGACACAAAAATTCATTACAATTGAATCGAAGAAAATCACTAGACATTAAATATTTTCAAAGTTTACTTTAGGGAAAAGTCAAATTTTACTCTTTTAAAGCTGTCATTAATTTTGAATATATTACGTTTTTTTTAAATTCCATATCTCACTTAAACATGCAATTTGATACATTCAACTTGTAGTTTAAGGACTTGTAATAGAGAAATGGATAATACAAAACTTTATTATAGAGCGCAATAATCCATTACAGATGAAATATTTTACATTATAGCAATAAAAAATAATAGCTGAAAATTTAATTAAACACAAACATTTATTACAACTGAATGTTAAGAAAATGACTAAACATGTTTAATGTCTATTTTAGAGAACAGTAAAATTTTACTCTTTTAAATCTTGCATTTAATTTTAATATATTGTGTTCTCCTTAAACGCCATATCCCAGTTGAACATTTAAAATGATGCATTCATATTCTAATTTAATGATTTGTACCAGAGAAATTCATTATAACTGAATCGAAGAAAATGACCAGACAATAAATATTTTCAAGGTCTACTTTTGAGAAAAGTCAAATTATTCTCTTTTAAAATCTGTCATTTATTTTGAATATATTACGTTTTTCTTAAACTCTATATCACAGTTAAACATGTACTTTGATACATTCATCTTCTAGTTTAAAGATTTGTACTAGAGAAATGAATAATACAAAACTATATTATAGAGCGCAATAATCCATTATAGAACACATATTTTATATTATAGCAATAAAAAGTAGCAGAAAATTTAATTAAACACAAATATTTATTACAGCTGAATGGAAGAAAATGACTAGACATATTTACGGTCTATTTTGGAGAGAAGTAACATGTCACTCTTTTAAAGCTCTCATTTATTTTGAATATGTTACGTTCTCATTTCATCATATATCATTTAACCTTGTAAATTGATTTATTCATCTTCGAGTTTAATGATTTGTACTAGAGAAACGGATAATACAAAACTAAATTATAGAGTGCAATTATCTATTATACATAAAATAGTTTACATTGTAGCAATAAAATGACCGAGGAAAATGACTAGACGCTAAACATTTTTAAGGCTTATTTCAGAGAAGAAAAATATTACTCATTTAAAGCTCCCATTTATTTAGAATATATTACGTTCTCCTTAAATGGCATATCTCACTTAAACATGTAAATTAATTAATTCATCTTCTAGTATAATGATTTTTATTAGATAAATGGATAATTAAAAAATAAATTATGGGACACATAGAAGTACATTACATTATAGCAATAAAAGAAAATAGCAGAAAGCTTAATTTGAACACAAAGATTTATTACAATCGCATGGAAGAAAGTGACCAGACAATAAACATTTTCAAGGTCTGTTTTAGAGAAAAGTAAAATTTTCCTCTTTTGAAGCTCTCATTTATTTTGAATATATTACATTCTCCTTACACGCCGTATCTCTTTTTGAATATACTGTGTTCTTCTTAAGTGTCATAAGTCACTTCAAAATGTAAATTGATTCATTCATGTTTTACTTTAATCATTTGTACCAGAAAAATGGATAATAAAAACTAAACTATAGGTCACAGAGAAGTACGTTACATTATAGCAATAAAATATAGTATAAAACTTAATTTGAACACAAAAATTTATTACAATTGACCAGGCAATAAATATTTTCAATGTCTATTTTATGGAAAAGTAAAATTTTCTCTTTTGAAGCTCTAATGTTTTTTTTAAATATATTACATTTCTTTTAAACGCCATATCTCATTTACACTTTAAAATTGATTTAATCATGTTTTACTTTAATAACGTGTACCAAAGAAATAGATAATGAAAAACGAAATTATAGAGCTTAGAAATATATTATACATAAAATATTTTACATTATAACAATAAAAAAATGCAGAAACGTTAAGTAAACACAAAACTTTATTACAACTGAATGGAAGAAAATGACTAGACATTAAACATTTCCAAGGTCTAGTTTACATAAAAGTAAAATTTTACTTTTTAAAAGAACTAATTTATTTTGAATGTATTGTGTTCTCCTTAAGCGCCATAACCCACTTCAAAATGTAAATTTATTAATTCATGTTCTACTTTAAAGATTTGTACCAGAGAAATAGAGAATGAAAAATTAAATTACAGGGCACAGAGAAGTACCTTACATTATATCACTAAAAATATCAGAAAACTTAAATTGAACACAAAACTTTATCACAAATGAATAAAAGAAAATGACCTGATAATAAACATTTTCATGGTCTATTTTAGACAAAAGTAAATTTTTACTCTTTTAAAGCTCTAATTTGAATTGAATATATTACATTCTTCTTAAACGCCATATATCATTTACACTTGTAAATATATTCATTAATGTTCTACTTTAATGACTAGTACCAGAGAAATAAATAATGAAAAATGAAATTATAGGGCGTATAAATCTATTATAGATGAATATTTTACATTACAACAATAAGAAATAGCAGAGAACTTGATTAAACAAACGATTTATTGCAAAAGAAGGGAAATTTTTAACTAAGTTAATTCATCAATTTAGCGTAAATTAAATAATGTGCACCGAATACCGTCATTTAAAATAAATGCTTTTCATTAAAATGATCAGGCAATAATATTTTCAAACTGTACTTTTAGAGAAATGTAAATAATTTGAAATTTTTTAAAGCAACCTTTTGTTTTCAATTTATTACCTACTTCTGAAACGGCTTATCTCTATTGAGTAATTAAATTCGCCCTTTTACGTTTAAGTTTATTTATCTGTGTTATGAGAAATAGATAACAGAAAGTAAAAATATAGAGGGCAAAAGTTTAGAGAAAAAAATCTTTGCAAATTACCGAAAAAAAAAATTAAAAAATAAATAAATAAATAAAATAAAATAAATTGCAATTACTTGTAAATTCCTAACTAAGTCAGTTTGCCACTTTAACGTAAGTAAAACAAAAACTATTTCTAAGAGTGTCGTCAATTACGAAAATGCTTTTCATGTAAATGATCAGACTAGAAACATTTTCAATAATTACTTTAAAGAAGCAAACAAGTTTTAGATTTTAAATCAGCCCTTTATTTTTAATATAGACCCTTTATTTTAAACGGCCCATATATATTGAACATATAAATTTCTCAATATATTTCTTGTTTAATATCTAGAAATGAATAATGGAAAGTTAAATCATAATCCACTGCAGTCCATAAAAAGTAAAATATTTTAGATCATACTAATAAAAAATAGCAGAAAACTTAATTAAAAACAAAAAATTATTGCGACTGAAAGAGAATTTTTAACTAAGTTAATTTATCACATTAACTTCAGAAAGAAAACATATAACGAGTGCCATCATTTGGAGGAAAAAAAAACATTTCTCACGAAAGCGGGATGTGATAAATATTTTCGAGTTTTCATTCGCAGAGGATGGAGATAATGCGCCACCTGTCGGAACATTAAGACACATATTCCAAGTTGGTTAAAGTGAATGACGAGACTCAAGCAGAACTAAAAGCGCATGCATCTCCGATGGTTCATAAAACACAGCGCTCGCAGCGAGCGTGTTGTATATCATACTGCTGTTACTCGAAAGAATATCCAGTAAAGATTGTAATGACTATCATTTATTTAATGATCAGTAAGTATATAATTTTTTCTAGAAAACTATTCAGAAAAGCATACAAAATACAAAACTTTATAAATAGTTTTTCTTTATTTAATTCTGTCTTTCTTTTATGGAATATTAAAGTTTTAAAATTATATAAAACGTATATATATATATTTATATATATATATGTTACTACTTAAAAATAATCTAAAAAGAGGATGGAATTTTAAAAAACGAATTTTAACAAGGAAATTTGAAAAGAAAATTAACTTTTATCTTTAACAAATAATGACAATATCCATTGGAATGAACGTGTTACGGAATGTATTTTTACCTATGAAAAGAGAAAAACAAAACGAAAAGGGTACGATTTAATTATTTATTTCTTTTATTGCGAATTCAAGTTTTAAAATTATATAAAACGTATTTAAATATATATATATTGCTATTTAAAAAAAATAAAAATAAAAACAGAATGGAATTTTAGAAAACATTTTAATAAGAAAATTTTAAAATAGAATTAACTTTTAACTTTAACATATGATGACGATATCCATTGAAATGAACGTGCTTCGGAATGTATTTTTACCTATGAAAAAAAAAAGGTGCTTTGTAATTCTTTCTTTCTTTTATTGAGAATTCAAGTTATAACATGATATAAAACGTATATATATATTATTATTTAAAATGTTTAAATGTTTAATTTAAAAATAAAGCGGAATTTTAGAAAATACATTTTAATAAGAAAATTTTAAAATAAAATTAACTTTTCTAATTAACAAATAATGAGAATATCCATTGTAATGAACGTGTTATGAAATGTATTTTACTATGAAAGAAAAGTAGAAAAAATGTGTTTTTTTAATTCTTTCTTTTATTGAGAATTCAAGTTTTAAAATTACATAAAACGTATATATATGATTATTTAAAATGTTTAATTTCAAAATAAAATGGGATTTTAGAAAATACATTTTAATAAGAAAATTTTAAAAGAAAATTAACTTTTATCTTTAACGAACGATGAGAATATCCATTGTAATGAACGTGTTATGGAATATATTTTTACTATGAAAAGAAAAGTAGAAAAAAATGTGTTTTTAATTCTTTCTTTTATTGAGAATTCAAGTTTTAAAATGATATAAAACGTGTATATATTATTATTTAAAGTGTGTAATTTAAAAATAAAATGGAATTTTAGAAAATACATTTTAATAAGAAAATTTTAAAAGAAAATTAACTTTTATCTTTAACGAACGATGAGAATATCCATTGTAATGAACGTGTTATGGAATGTATTTTTACTATGAAAAGAAAATCAGAAAAATGGGTTTTTTATTATTTCTTTCTTTCATTTAGAAATAAAATTTTAAAATTATATAAAATGTCTACATATTATTATTTAAGAATTGTAATTTAAAAATAGAATGATATTTAAAAAATATATATACATTTTAATAAGAAAAATTTAAAGTCAAATTTTCATATTTAACAAATGATGACAATATCCAATGAAATGGACGTTTTACACAATGTATTTTTAATTATGAAAAGAAAAGTACAAAAAGAGTGTTGATTAGTTAAATGTGGGCAGATAAATATCAAATTTATTTAAATTGATTAAAATTTTGAAAAACTAAAAGAGACCCATTAAAAGAAATTTCCATTCGTATTCTATTTTATTACCTGTAACAAAAGTTATGACTTTTAATTGTAAAAAGAATCACAATGAACGTTTAACTATTATTTAATTAGCAAGTAAAATAAGTATATTTAAAAACGCAGTCAAAGAAAACGAAAGTAGAAAGTATTTTTTTATGAATTATTGCTCAATTTTTATTATTTTACTGAGAGTTTCAAAAGTATATAAACATTAATAATTGCGTTAAAGTTCTGTTTATTAAACTAAAATTGCAAACGCTTAAAATAACAATTAGAAAAAAAAATATATTTTTTTTATTATTGTTGTTGTTTAACAGATAATAAATGGTTGCGCTGAAATAAAAATGTTACATAACTTGTGAAAACAAATACATATATTATTAAATAAGAAATGAATTCAGAATGCATTAAACAATTGAATTTTGAAAACTATATTTTCTGCCTTTTATTCTTTTTCTGAGAATTTAAATTAAAAATACATGTAAATATTTTATATTGTATACAAATTTTCTTATTTTTGTTCTATTTCAGTTGAAACTATATGTAAATTAATTATATATAACGGTAAATTTATATTTAAAACTTGTATGAAATATATAAAAGTATACTTATGTTTTTAAATAAAATAATTATAGCGATGATAAAATCTTTCATCGCACTGAACGGACAACATATCATCTTATTATTTGAGAAAAAAAATCTATATAAAAATATGGAAACTATTCACAAAGATATTAAAAATAAATAGAAATTTAGAGATAATTCTCTAAATTGTCCTTAATTTTTCAGAGAATTTGAGTGCTAAAACATATAAAATATTTATGTACCATGGTTAAATTTATATTTGTAAATAAAATAAAATATAAAAAATATATTTTATTAAAAATAAATATTTTAACTAAATAATCATATATTCTAATACGAGCAAATCTTCTGGGTGGTTATATATATATATACGAGCAGGGAAGACCGAGCTATGCTCGGTCAAAATTAAATTTGAGTTCAAATATCATGACCCCTGACCAAAATGACCCACTAATTGAATTTTCTCGAACATGTGACCTAGCCCAACAGTTTTCTCGTGCCCGAAAACCATTGGATGTAAAATTTAGTGTAAATTGAGCCGCTTTTTAGATCTTGACCCACAATGACCCAGAAATGACCCACTAATCGAATTTTCTCGGACATGCGACCTAGCCCAATGCTTTTATCGTGCTCGAAACTCGTAGGACACAAAATTTAATCAAAATCGTTACAGCCGTTTTTTAGATAAAATTAATTTGACCCGCGTTGACCCACAAATGACCCACAAATCGAAAGTTCTCGAACATGTGACCCAGCCCAATTGACTTCTCATGTCCGAAAATGGTCGGATACAAAATTTCGTCAAAATCGTTTGAACCGTTTTTTAGATACAATTAGCTAGACCATGACCCAAAATGACCCACTAATCGAAATTTCTCGAGCATGTGACCTTGCCCAATGGTTTTCTGGTGCCCCAAAATGGTAGGATACGCACTTTCGTCACAATCGTTAGAGCCGTTTTTAAGATAAGTTTTGCATATATATATATATATATAACCACCCACAAGATTTGCTCGTATTAGAATATATGATATATATATATATGCAAAAATTATCTTAAAAACGTCTCTAACGATTTTGACGAAATTTCGTATCCTACCGTTTTGGGACACCAGAAAACCATTGGGCTAGGTCACATGTTCGAGAAAATTCGATTAGTGGGTCATTTTGGGTCATTTTGGGTCATGGTCTAGCTAATTGTATCTAAAAAACGGTTCAAACGATTTTGACGAAATTTTGTATCTGATCATTTTCGGGCACGAGAAGTCTATTGGGCTGGGTCACATGTTCGAGAACTTTCGATTAGTGGGTCATTTTGGGGTCAACGTGGGTCAAATTAATTTTATCTAAAAAACGGCTCTAACGATTTTGATTAAATTTTGTGTCCTACGAGTTTCGAGCACGATAAAAGCATTGGGCTAGGTCGCATGTCCGAGAAAATTCGATTAGTGGGTCATTTCTGGGTCATTGTGGGTCAAGATCTAAAAAGCGGCTCAATTTACACTAAATTTTGCATCCAATGGTTTTCGGGCACGAGAAGACTGTTGGGCTAGGTCACATGTTCGAGAAAATTCAATTAGTGGGTCATTTTGGGTCATTTTGGGTCATGGTCAAGCTAATTCTATCTAAAAAACGGTTCAAACGATTTTGACGAAATTTTGTATCCGACTATTTTCGGGCACGAGAAGACTATTGGGCTGGGTCACATGTTCGAGAACTTTCGATTAGTGGGTCATTTTTGGGTCAAAGCAGGTCAAATTAATTTTATCTAAAAAACGGCTCTAACGATTTTGATTAAATTTTGTATCCTACGAGTTTCGGCCACGCGAAAATCATTAGGCTAGGTCACATGTTCGAGAAAATTCGATTAGTGGGTCATTTCTGGGTCATTGTGGGTCAAGATCTAAAAATCGGATCAATTTACACTAAATTATGCATCCTATGGTTTTCGGGCACGAGAAGACTGTTGGGCTAAGTCACATGTTCGAGAAAATTCAATTAGTGGGTCATTTTGGTCATGGGTCATGATATTTGAACTCAAATATAATTTTGACCGAGCATAGCTCGGTCTTCCTTGCTCGTTAGTTATTATTTTACAAGTCGTAAGATATTGCACTGCAATGATCGAGTTACATATTACAAAATCACTTCGAAAAAAAATTTCCAAATTAAAAAAAAAAAGGAAAAGGAAATCAAAAAAGATATTTTTAAACAAATTTAACTAGATTTTGATTTTTTTTTCTAAGAATTAAAAATTTTAAAGCATATAGAGCAATTTATCATATTTAAAACCGGCGGATTGAACTTTGTACAGTCATTTTAAAAATAACTGTACAACGGATAAAATAGCACAAATAAAATACATTTCCATTAGAAACAGCTGTTTAGGATCCTCTAAAGCTCCATCATCAGTGCCAAGGTTAAAAAGATTAAAAACAGATGAAAATGTTTAGACCATGTATGTATGGCTTCATGGCTATTCCACTTTTGCCGCGATTGGCGACGCTAGCAAACATGGTCTAAACATTGACATCTGTTTATAATCTTTTGAACCTTGACACTGATGATGGAGCTTTAGAGGCTACGAAACAGCTGTTTGCCATTTTACATGTATTTTATTTGATCTATTTTTTACGTTGTTCATTTATTTTCATAATTTGATATTTTATGATAGCTTGGAACATTTCAAAATCATTTTTAGAAAATATTAATTTTCAACATAATATTAAGTTATGTTTTAATACATAATCAAATGTTGCACTGCACTAAACCTGTTCTACATTGTTCTATAATTTTTAAAAATAAATGTCTGCAATAAGAGTAAGTAAAATTTTCAGAAAGTTATTAAAAATATAAATTTAGATTTAAAGTAAATGTTCTTATAATTAAATATTTTTGCGAGACTACAAACTATAAAAGCATATCAAACATTTAGCTTTTATGGGAAATTTAAATTTCTAAGAAAATTTTTTAAAAAATGAAATTTTTTTAAATAAAAATTATTTTCTAAAGAAAATAATTCCTTATTCTTTAAGAGAAGATAAAAAGTTCTCTGCAATGAGTCTTTTACATAATATTCTATCTGTTCTAAATCAAATTTCTATAATTAAAAAATAAAAATTCCCCAGAAAAAAAGGGTTTGACCAGTTTAGTTGTCCTTAAATGTATGTTAAGCATTGTAACACGTTACTTTTATTCATAATTTAATTTTTTGCTTAGTCCTTCGGCAAACCGAAAGATTCTAATGAACGGACAAATCAAGAACTTTTGCGATCATGGTACTATTTCACACATTTTTTGTTTTGGAAAATTTTAAACACATTAAGTAATTTTTCGTAATTGGGTCCATTGCCAATTGGCGTATTTTTGTTAATACGATAAGATGCAATGAAGTGTATTTTATGAAAATCCTTTAATGATATCCACATTTACACTAAACCATATTATTGCTAATATTTTTTTATACTTTTCAGTTAGCCGGATGCAGTGATATATATATATTTTCCCTGGCGTCCGACAAATATTTTAAAACAAATATTTTAAAACAAATATTTTAAAACAAATATTTTAAAACAAATATTTTTTGTTCCTGACTAACATTTACTATAGACTCGATTACGGAAGAATAGAAAATCTATCTATATTCTCATCTAAAACGTCTTGAATAATGTGCCATAATCGGGCTGCATATTATTACACATAATTTTCGAGTACGGTTTGGTAAAACATGGGATTTTTGGAAGCCAGTTTTGATAATCGCATTCCCTTTAAACCATATTTGCTGTCAGCACTTTTGACCCGTGGCGTACACTCTGATTAAAATTCACGAACTTCGTTCTAGATTCCGATCACTGTTCGAGTTTGTTTTTCTTTGCTCCTTCTTGATATAGTTCAGGAGTTTTCATAATTGCATAATTCCCTTACTTAGGCATGTCTGCTTAATGTCTACAGACTATTAAGATCCTTAACAAGTAAATACGCCGCCCCATCATTGGCGCCTAAAATTCTAATTACAGCAACCCGTTTTTTTCTCTATTTTTTAACTCTATAGTTAATATTTTGTAGTAGAAATATAAAGACAGTTGAAGATTATTTTATTGATGTAGTAGATATACATATGTATATTATATCATATATTCTAATACGAGCAAATCTTGTGGGTGGTTATATATGTGCAAAAATTATCTTAAAAACGGCTCTAACGATTTTGACGAAATTTCGTATCCTACCGTTTTGGGGCACCAGAAAACCATTGGGCTAGGTCACATGCTCGAGAAAATTCGATTAGTGCGTCATTTTGGGTCATTTTGGGTCATGGTCTAGCTAATTGTATCTAAAAAACGGTTCAAACGATTTTGACGAAATTTTGTATCCGACCATTTTCGGGCATGAGAAGTCAATTGGGCTGGGTCACATGTTCGAGAACTTTCGATTAGTGGGTCATTTTTGGGTCAACGCGGGTCAAATTAATTTTATCTAAAAAACGGCTCTAACGATTTTGATTAAATTTTGTGTCCTACGAATTTCGAGCACGATAAAAGCATTGAGCTAGGTCGCATGTCCGAGAAAATTCGATTAGTGGGTCATTTCTGGGTCATTGTGGGTCAAGATCTAAAAAGCGGCTCAATTTACACTAAATTTTGCATTCAATGGTTTTCGGGCACGAGAAGACTGTGGGCTAGGTCACATGTTCGAGAAAATTCAATTAGTGGCTCATTTTGGGTCATGGTCAAGCTAGTTGTATTTAAAAAACGGTCCAAACGATTTTGACGAAATTTTGTATCCGACTATTTTCGGGCACGAGAAGACTATTGGGCTGGGTCACATGTTCGAGAACTTTCGATTAGGGGGTCATTTTTGGGTCAAAGCGGGTCAAATTAATTTTATCTAAAAAACGGCTCTAACGATTTTGATTAAATTTTGTATTATACGAGTTTCCGGCACGCGAAAATCATTAGACTAGGTCACATGTTCGAGAAAATTCGATTAGTGGGTCATTTCTGGGTCATTGTGGGTCAAGATCTAAAAAGCGGCTCAATTTACACTAAATTTTGCATTCTATGGTTTTCCGGCACGAGAAGACTGTTGGGCTAAGTCACATGTTCGAGAAAATTCAATTTGTGGGTCATTTTAGTCAGGGGTCATGATATTTGAACTCAAATTTAATTTTGACCGAGCATAGCTCGGTCTTCCCTGCTCGTTCATAGGTATATAGTATGTGATTAGAATATATATCTCATATTCATTCCGGTGGGTATAACATCCGGTCAATGAAACTACCATTGTAAATTATACCATCTGAAAACGGTCAGTATGATTTTATGTGTTTAATAAATGTATAATAAACTATTTTTTGTATTTTTTTACTTTGATTCTATATTATTTACTATTTTTAATGTTGGGTCCTTTTGGGTACAGTTGTTGCAGACGATCATCAATCAGACGGTGTATCAATTTGGCGCAAAAATGACGATGGTGGCCAAAATGGCCTGGGCAACCCGGCGGTTTCCGCTAGATTTTCCTTCCTATGGCAACCCGGTAGGGCAGATTCCGTATGTTTTATAATAAACTAAATATTGTATGTTTTATAATAAATTAATCATTGTGTGTGTTTCATAATAAAATAAAAGTAACATGCTTTTTTAACAATCTCTAACAGGTACCTGAAAATGGGGTTTTCTTTGTGCGTCTGCGACAGCTGTTCCAATATTTAATTTCAAAATCAAAGTATCGTTTCTAAATTGCAGTCGCGAAAAATAAAAGCTGGTATTGGCGGTTTTACAAATTCTACTGTCGAGATTTGCGCCCAAATAACATAAAAGTACTTAATGATGTTATGTATTTGATAAATGTATATTAAATTACTGTTTCGAACGCAATTGGTCATTGACAATGGTAAATATGATTGGCGATTAATAATCATTTTCGGTGATCTCTCTTCCTGGCACGTATAATAGATAAATTCCAAATTTACTGACAATTCGTTTAGAAATTGTATCCATTAAATATTATTACATGAGTTGTATTTGTTTGCATTGAACTTACGTCAAGAAAAGATCCGGAAGGAAGTTGAGTTGAATAGAATTTCATCAAACAGAATTATGGTAAACTTTGATGTTCTCACAGGTCCTGTTGCGAATTAATTTTTTAACACCAGGACGCGCTCTAAAAATTCATTCGCGGAGAACTTACTTTGAGAATGATTACCTTCATGGTTTTATATTTGTATCGTTCACGATGAACAACTCTCTTGTGTTTGTTTATTTTGATGGAATGAGACATTGGACTGTCAATGCAATTTCAATTGAAGTTATCTCAGACTATATATACATATTTTAATGTAACTCATCTATCAAATATACATTTTTTAAACTATCTTTTCAAAAATGGAACTTTTATTCCGTTTTATTCGGAAAAATAAATTTGAGTACAAATGACCGCCCGGCATATGAAAAAGCGATACGGGCATTCCGGAACTGTTCATGAGAGTCACATGACTTACCCTTTTATTATATATATTTTTATGAAATATTTTAAATATATATTTTAAACAGAAATTAAAAAAAAATTAATCTATTAACAAATTGTTAAAATTTAGAGAAAGTTTACAGTTATTATCCTATCATTTAAAAAATGAAAAACAATATCTAGCAGTATGAAAAGTGATATAAAAATAATTATTAAACAAAAAAAATCTTAAATATTATAGGAATTTACAAAAGACGCTCGTCTTTACGAACTCTCAAGAACGATGAAAATAGTCTGTTAAATCTATAGTTTATCATTTCGAAAAGAATCGAAAATTATTAGTATTACACATTGCAATTTGTCCGAGAAAGATTCGAGGTACTACTCAGTGTATTCAAGTGTATTAAGATTTTTTATTTAAAGTATGCGAATAAACAATTAAGAAATATGCAAAGTTTTTTGAACGCATGAAAAAATAACCACTGATTTCTGTCTGTTTTAAACGAACATGGTGAGCAATGAATGGATCCATTTTTCTGTGTTTGCAAGTATTTCACAATTATTATTGTCATAAAAAAGGCTTAGCATGCATTTTGCCAATATGTAATTTATATATTTTCTTCCTGTAGAAAATTTTAGACAATTACCTAACACAAAATCTCAAATCTTCGAGGGTGTTATGTGCTCTACCCTCCGCGGAATTCATTGCAGCATGCAGCAGTTTGTTACAAAGTCGGTGTTGAGTTACTTAATTTTCTTCTTGTTACTTACCCATCATACGTAGTATAGGGTAAGTCTTGTAATCGTTTTGAAAATTGAAAAAAATTTTTGACGGATTTACACGTTTCAGACACTGGAGATTCCGAAAAACATATTTTTAGAAGAAAAAAAAATTGTCGTCCGTCTGTGTGTCTGTGTGTCTGTAAACGCTCTATCTCCCGAAAAAATTGAGATAAAGACTTGCAATTTGGTATGTACTTAGTATGTAATAATGGGAAGAAGCCTATTTCATTTCAATAACTTCGATTAACCGGAACTATTTTTTTCGGACTCTCGAAATATTCGTTCTGATAAAAGGTATATAAAAATTTTCGAAATTGGTTATTTTAAGAAATGAATGTAAAAGACAATAAAAAAACATAAATTTTGCATAAAGCATGAAGTCGATCGGATAATTAGTTGCCGAGATATTTGGAATCCTATTTACCACACTCTTCGATTTTTCATGACCCTGTATTTCATCCAAATTTCACTTCAAAGACATATTTTAATTGAAAATTTGACGCTTAATCAGATGCAATAAACCGCTTGTTAATAGGATTATTATTTTCGGAGTTATAAGGAGGTTTCTTTCAAGCAATTCAGTAATCGAGCCCTTAAAGTTTATGACGTCATCAAGCCACGATTTTATTTGAATTGCAATGCATTTTATAAGTAATTTACACATTTTTATTTTAATATTTTACATTATGCATATCAATGATCGGTAAGTATTACGGTGGCCCCTAACGACTAGTTTTTGTTCTGGATGTTCTTCCTCATTGCTGATGTATTACATAATCCTATATTTTTTTTTGTATGCAGATGACATTAGAATACACATTAACAAACTTCTGGAATGAAATTTATGGTAAATGTTGGTTTCTTCGACGCTGTTCTTCTGTGATAACGGGCGGATTAAAATTGTGATTCAGAAACCGCTCTTTCGCTGTAACTTATCTTTATCCTTGACAATCTTTCATTCAACGTCAACAGACGTTACGGTTATTGTGCGATTTCTAATGCCCAATCTGGGTGAACTTTAACCCATCTTCCCTGGAGTAGTGGTATGAATTTTCATTCTTCTGGTGCATCTACCTCTTTAATAGTTAAGCCTGAACTCAGGAAGACATCCAAAATTTTCGTATAAAAATCATCATTTCATGCGCTGAATGTTAAGAATACCAATTTCGCAAGGCTGTTCCCGTTCGAAACTAAATATTACTTTTTTCCAAAGCACCCTGTTATATTTTCACCTGAAACTATTGATTATATTCTGCTGTAATGTCTGTAAAACTGAAGTTGCATTTGGTAGAAGATACTTCGCAAGTATTGTCTATAGACAGAGACTTCCATATATGCAGTACAATTCTGCACGTTTAGGTAACATTTGTACATCGTTACTGAAGAAGCGCCTAATGTCTCCACAATGCTTCGTAAATAACTCTAACTATGCAAACATTGGTATTTGTATAGTATGCAGAAAGAATATTCTGAACTGTTTAGAAGTTTTGGAAGAATTTGGAAATCTACAGGGCTTTAGATACTTTCCAATAAAATGCAGAAACAGTATTTGTGACCCTTTCAGCTGCATTCAAAGCTGTAAGTATCTGTTTAGATTTCTTACATTCAACGCATTTATCTCCTTTGAAAACTGTTTTTTCTGATAAACTCTTTTAAAACACAGCTGTTTTGTCCGCGTAAATAATAACTTCTACAGCATACTCGGAAAGTAAGAAATTTATCTTCTTTTTTCTTTCCCTTCATTTCCTGATGACATATTTCAGGCTCCATTTTCATCCTGGAGTTTCTTGAAGCTCAAACCATTCTGAAATTTAAATTGTTGTAACGAAATATTAGAATGTTTGAAATCTTTGATGATTAATTAGGCAACAACGAAGTTTGATTTATCTTGTTGTAAATTTCCATCAACTAGAATGCTTAAGCTACACCTCTTTCAAAACTATGTGAGCAAAGCCTTTTTCAAATCGGGTGGCTTGATTATCGAAAATATTTTCGAGAGAGTGAACTTTTAACATTTCAGTTTTAGCTCCAAGGAGTTTGCCTTGTGCCTTTAAAAATATCGATAAGCTATTCTGTGGAATTCCATATTTCTGGGCATTTTGTGTCTTACTTAATAGTTTATAAGCAATTTTTTTTAATTTTCCTTTTACACCTCAACAGATAAACACATTTATTTATATATTAGCGACATAGCTAAAAATCTTGCTCTAACTAAATCTGTCCTAATATACCTCTCGACTAAAGAGATTTCATGTTTTCAGTGATTCAGATTTAAAAAAAAAAGAAGCAAGCACATTCTTTTAAATTGAATCCATTACACTTTTAACAATGAGCTCCCCCCACCCCACTTCTTCATGCTCATTTTGATAAAGAAATGCCTACATTTACTGTGAAATGTACGTTTGAAAAAATATTTACCTGTTTCAAGTAACGAATTTTTGGTACTTAGAAAAATTTAAACAAGAAAGAAAAATCATGCATCAAGCATGCAACACTTTCCAACCCATTCAGAATACCGTTACAAAATTTCCCCGTTTGAAAAGATGAAAGATGATATTTAAGTAAACAATCTGAAAAACGTATAACACATTTGAAAACCAATTTCAAAATTTAGTGAAAAAAGTATTCAAATTTTTTTGCGAAGCCCTGCATACAATCGATAGATTTGTACATATACTATATAATAGTACGCTAAAATTTAATTCAATTAGGAAACACATAACACATTTGAAAATTTCGCCTTCAGCAATTTCCACAAATAAACGGAAATGGAATCTTTTGTGCAACTCTGTATATGAACTATAGAATTTACACGCAGCATGTAATATGCAAAAACCTAGTTACATTTAAAAATGCCTCGCACATCGGAAAATGGGCATCCAGCACTTATCGCTCACAGATAGCACTGTAAGCGAATTCTTCTGTGTGTTCTTGTATATTAACGGCAGACTTGCCAAGTCTCCGGATTTTTGTACTCCAGTATTTTTTTTTAGAGAAAATGGTGTTCTTTTAAATCGCAGAATGCTCAGGTTAAACAAAACAACATGTTCTGTACTAAAATACTGGTATCCAAAAAACCGGAGTCTTGACAGCTCTGATGAACGGTAAATGCCATACGCCCACTATTCTACAGTAAGCATTTTGTAGTGCACTTCAGCGATGTATATCAATTTCAATATGATTGAAGTAGTGTAACATTATTAAAATACTTTTCAAACGAATTTTCCCCATATACCACAATGAAAGGGAATACGTTTGAGTTTCCCTGTAAATAAACGTAAATGCTATGCACACTATATTATAAAATGTGTACCTTGTAGTCCACCTCGGTAGTATGTATCAATTTCAATATGCTTGAAACAGCGTAATATTATTAGAATACATTTCAGACAATTTTCCCCTTTTACCATAATGAAACGGATATTTGTCAACCCGTGTATATATATATATGTGTGTGTGTGTGTGTGTGTGTGTGTGTGTGTGTGTTACGGTCAATATGATTAATCCGGTTAGTATTTATAATGACCGGATTAATCATATTGATCATAACATATATATATATATATATATTCTGGGTTCAGACTCTTCCCATGATAGTATGAAGGAAAAATTATTTAATTCATATAATATTACTGGAACAGAATATTTACCACTGATAAAGATTAGCTCTTAACCCTTTCCGGCGAGGAGTAAATCTGTTTTTAAAATGATGAAATATTGGACTGACACCAGAATTTATAAAATAATTGATTAGTTAATTAAAACTTGCTTATATTACCGTACTTAATAAAAGGGAAAAATTTATAAAATTTTCTTGGTGCCGTTTGTTACTTTTGGAATTACAATTAGGTGTCCTTTTTTGTGGACACCGCCCGCTAAAGGGTTTTAATGAATAAGAAATGTCGCGGATGTACATATATATCTTAAAAGAAGAAGATCGCTAATTGAGAATTCTTTAGCATTGAAATAAATCAATATTTTGGCTGTTAAAGATAAAATTTTAATGGTCCTTCTTTGAAAATTGTGCACAAATGGATTTCTGATGTTTTATCTAAATGTATTTTTCTATCATATATTTTATAGAAGAAAAGTTTCTGCATGCTTCAAAAAACTCACCTTCGTTTTGCAGTAAACAAGAACTCTAAATGTAAAGTAATATATTTGTCTGCCTGCGAGACATTGTTAAAAATAACAATTTTATGCCATTTGTTCAACTATAAATTCAGAGCAAGAGGTGACCATTTCTGTCATTTCCCCATTGAAGATAGTGTTATTAAAGATAAAGTGGAGTATTTAATAATAAAAAAGTGTTTTATAATGTAAGAAAGCAAAGACAAGCACTTTCTTCAGAAAAACAACGTGTATTCAATTTTCTTTCGTGGAAACATGTATTTAAGCATGCAAAGTAGATAAAAGAAAATCTTTCATCTTTGAAATAATGATGTTTTACATTGAAAATGGTATTGGAATATAAATTTTGCAGATGTCTTGCAGAAATTTTGTCAGATTTTTGGGGCGTTACGGTTTTTTAGGGCAAACATTCGATAACAAGTAGTTTAAATGTACACGTATATGATTATTGTCAGTCTGCCAGTTTATTTTATAAAGCAAATTTCAATGTATTAAAGGCGAACTAGACCTTGTGAGAGATTAAACCAATTACTTCTGTATCCCGTGTTATGTTTAAAAGAAATGACCTTTGGAGTATTTGTCTTCAGTGATCAATCAACTGAATACAATCATAGAATTAATCAATAATCAATATAATCAATGCATTGTAATCAATAAAAAATAATCCAAAATTATAATAAATAAATATAATCATAATGTAAATATATAATAATGTAAACAAATATATGTATAGATAAATATATATAGATATAAATTAATATAAAATATTATATAAATATATTTGTATATTATCACTATTTTATTTATATTATTACATAAATATATTAAACACAGTGTGTAGATTCCGGTAAGAACTCATCTAAACAATGGACGGGAAACAGCGGATTACTTCCATTCTCGGATAGAAAAGAGAAATAATAAAAATATGAAGAAACGTTGCTTTTTTTAATTTGAAGGTTAAATTTCGGCTAAAATATTTCTGCATGTGTTACTTTGTTTTTATAAGTGAATAAAAATTCATATTTACTGTAACTCACCAGAATAGCTTTTATTGGGTTTATTTTGTCTGTATGGATTATAGATTTATTGTTGCCCTTTTTTCATTATAATTAAATCGAAAAAAAATTTTTTGAATTCATGGTGATTAAGCGTAAAAGTACGTATATATAGTATGTGTGAAAAGTTTGCGCCGGTGCAAATGACATTATGCTTAGCTTAAAATGTATTTTATATTGATAAAACTAAAAAAAAATGATTATGCTTGTGCCAATATAACGTAATTTTAACTGATAGTTCAATTGTTAATTATAAAAATTAGACTTTGAGCCTTTATTGATTACTTCATCTTGATTCTATAACCTGATTACATGTTAGCGATTGCTTTTTTAATAAATTATACGTAAGATGAATAATTTTTTTAATAAAGAATTCAGAGAAGTAGAGGATTTCAGGAAAAATAAAATTGTTAAAAGTAGTGCGCTATGGAAAAAAAAGCTTGAAGATTATATAACATTAACACGTCTTTTAAAACAATATAAATAGTTCAGCGTTTGTTTCCGGGTAATGTACTATAACAAATTTAAGACTTCATAAAAAAAAACGCAAATAAGGGAACAAATTTTACAGACGCACCGTTGTTGGCGAGATTTTTATTTTGTGCCATTCTGGTGGGAAAACCACGTTTTCGGATACCTGTTAGGCCTAGCTTGCGAAAACCATGTTAGATTTATTTTATTATGAAACAGTTTATTTTATAATAAAGAACACGCAATTTTTATTATAAACACATACAAATTATTTTATCACACAATGATTAATTTATTTTAAAACACACAGTGTTTTATTCAATATAAAAAGCACACAATTTGTACTACCGGATTGCCATACAAAGCAAAATCTCGTCAAAATCACCGGTTGCACAGGAATAAAATTGCCATTTTGGCATCAAAAAGATTTCCATGTGCTTCCGAGACATCAAATAAGAACTATATATATATCTATTTCATTTTTCTATATGACGAAGATCTGTAATTACTTTTCTGTTCTGTCATTTTATTTACACAAAATTAATTTTTTTTGTGAAAACTCCAGAAGATCTGAACTTGACGTTTCAGGTAAGTTTTCCCTATTGTCGATAAATAGTATGTAAACATATCTCGGTCTTCTAAAATATTTATCGAGGTGCCTGTGGACTAATTCCACACATCCCCGAGGCATAACAAACTAAGGTGACTAAATGATGTTGATTCCAGGCAAAACGGCAAAGACAAGAAGGGGCCCAAAGGCCAGGAGCTAAAAAAAAAAGTCCCTGTAACAGGGACCATACAAGTATAAAAATGAAGTGGCAGTTTCTGCTTCAGTGCATCGGATCGGATTCCACTGACAAATCCTTGACAGCCAATAGGAGCGCTTGAGGAGGCGTGGTCTCCGCATGCGGGCCAAGTCCTCTGTTGGCACATTCATGTTTCTGCTTCAGTGAGTCGGAGCGTATCCGACTGGCAATTCCTTGCCAGCCAATAGTAGAGCTGAAGAGGTGACGCTACTGAGGGCGGGCCTAGTCTTCTGCTGACACATTTTTAAGGGTGGTAAAATTATTTTGCAATAAATTTTGAAGTGGCAAATTTAGTTTAGAAGTTAATTTAAGAGTAATAACGAGAAGATTATTAAGCGTTTTAATTTTTTCGATAATAGGATCAATGTTATTAAAAAGGTCTGGGTAATTCAACTTAGCAAATCCGTTAGTGTTGTCGTTATTTCGTAGAGTAACACATGGGTTGATAAGTTCCCGGTCTAGCACACAGATGGCGTTGCAATCGCCGAACCGATGTTTTTTTAATAAATACTAACCTTTAAAAGGTAGTAGAAAAAATGCCATGACGATTCGCCGTGTGTATAAAACGTTAGAGTGGTTTTAGTTGAACGACTTTTTTGATAAACAAAAAAATGGATAACAAGAATTTCAAGAATTGTTATTTGATGGGGAAAAAATACCGTTCAAACAAAAGCTTGGCTAGGTAAGCGTTATCCGGACACTGCACCAGGTAAATCAACCATTATTGACTGGTTTGCTGAATTTAAACGTGGTCGTACGGACACCAGTGATGCACCACGCAAAAGAGGGGGTTACTCCGGAAAACATAAAAAAAGACCACAAAATCGTTTTGGGGAACCGTAAAGTGAAGTTGCAGGAGATAGCTCAGACTCTGAAGATATCCAAGGAACGTGTAGGTTTTATTTTGAATGAACATTTGTCTATGAAACAGCTGTTGTCAAAGTGGCTGCCGCGCGTGTTGACTTTTGACCAAAAACAACAAGGAGTTCTGAGCACTGTTTGGAGCATTTTCGTTATAAAATTATGTTATTTATTATTAACTTATTATTATTAATCATTTATTAAATTATTATTATAAAATTATTATTATTAAATTATTTTTAAAATTATTATTATTAAATTATTATTTTTTAATTATTATTATTATTATTAAATTATTATTATTTATTATTAAAGTTATGTTATTTATTAAAGTTATAAAGTTATAAAGTCATAAAGTTATAAAGCTTTGTTAAAAAGTTGTGTTTTCTTTATTAGATCGGGAACTTATCTGCCCATGTGTTACAAGTGAGTCAGTAAACACTATTTGGACTGATATTGCATTGCATACATATCTGTTTCCTTTTACTAATTAAGATACATTTGCAATTTCCCTTCATCTTATTTACATGAGATTACAAATTTGTTGTTAAAATCCCAGAAACCCATGCATTAACTTGGCCCTCAACTTAACGTTTCATGCCAGTTTTTCTTATTCTCGATGAATAGTACATGAATATTTTTATAAATTATTTCAATTTTTAAGTGAAAAGCATGATTTCTACCACGTTCTTGGACGTGCATTTACACTAGTACAATATTTAAATACAATAAATATAAAAAATATATAATTAAATTAATAACCTTATAATCAATTTAATCATATACTCAACTCAATACTCACGTCAATCATTTATTGCACTAGCTTCTTTTTCATCCGGAATTAAATTAAAAATCAACTAAACTAACTATCAACTAACTAAACTAACTACCAACTAACTCAAATTAATTTCACTAAATGCCAACTAACTCAACTAAACTGAACTAACTATCAACAAATGCATTTTCATCTCGAAAAGAAATCAGAAATTTCACCAGAAAAAGAAACATTGAGAAATTCAAAAGCAAATTATGTATCGCAAGCACGTCAAAGTAATAAAATTAACCCAAATCTTTCATGAATCAGCGATTTAAAATATATATATATATATATATATATATATATATATATATAGAATTATTAAATTTTTTGTTCAGCATTTCAGAAATTGGTAGTGAGAGTAAAATATATTAAATATTTAATTTATTACCATTTTTCGTTGATAAGAATGCCCGCTTTCTACATTGTTATAAAGTATTACACGGCATGTAAAGTGCTTATTTTGGGCACCGTTATTTCCGACCAATATTTACTTCGTTTAACACTCTAAGCTGGAAGTATCTCCCACAAACTTCAAGCTGCTTTTCTGAATCAGTTCTGTTGTGTCTTTATAACAACATGATTAATTCTTCTTCTCTAAAAACTCTAATTTCATCATCAGATTAAAATACAACTTTTTCCTCAATGCATAATAATTAATTTAACTTCTTAACAAGCATTAATTAGTTCTATAAAATTAATTCATCGAACATTATTATGTTAAAATTCTTAGTTATATGATTTTAATAATTAAAATAAATAATTCAATTCTTGACTTTACCTTAATTCTCATACAATCCGATAATAATTAACTTCCCAGAGATAAAATATTTAAATTACCTAATTAGATCTTTCTCTTCTCATCTTAAAATCAAATTAATTAAGTCAAATAAATTTATAAAAATTATATTGGACTATTCATCCGTAATCGGGTCATTCGCCAATTGTTCTTTTACTATATTTTTAGAAATTTCTTTTATATTTGAAGGGGACTTGGGACTGTGAATCCCATTGCAGAAGATTACACGAAAATTGTACTTAGCGATTAGTAAATTTATGTTTTTTTCAATATGAAGCAAATGGAACAAAAGAAGATTTATCATTATATATTATTCATCTGCAGTTATTTTACTGTCATAAAAAAGCAATACTTGCAATGTACGAAAAAAACTTTGAAATGCCAATGGTTGCCAATGGAACAGGATTTTAGCCTAGATAAGTAAAAAAGTACCTGATATTGAAATTAGATAAAATTTCGATCATTATAAAGCAATTTTGGCTGATTAAACTTAGTGACAAATTAATGTTATGTTCATTACAGGATTTATTTAGACAACACACTGAAAAATAATGTCATTTTTAAAATAAAAGAAATGGGAAGATGGGGGGTCTATTTATTTCTCCGTATTACTATGCTCATTAGAGAAAAAAAACTTTGATTTAAGTAATTACCAAAAATATTATTACAAAAAATTTTGTATAACTAACTTTATTCATCATTCTCAAGGAGTTTTCTTTTTGGTGAAATATCAATAATTCAGTCAATAGCAATGTGACATTATTTAATGGAAAATAGTTTGGCGCATAATTAACTTCGTTTTGAAGCTAAATTTGGTACATTTGTAACCATAGCGTTGCAAACACACTTCTAATGTTTGACTGTAAACTTAGCTGTTGACTCGATTTCGAAAGATTAGAAGACTTTATTTGATGCAAACTAGAGGATTATTTTCTACTACAAAGGATTATTCGATTTTTTTCCAGGTTAGTCATTACATGATTGCAACTGGTACATAAAATGAAAAGGCAGTGAATATGACGTTATTTTAATTATATTCAAATAATTCACATTTATGAATCCACATTTTTATTATTCACATTTATTTTAAATATGAAAGTTAAACACTGTGCTTTGTATGGAAATAATTTATTGCATTTTTTAATGTATTTACTCTGTTGGAATCCAAAGATAAGAAACTGTAGTAGACCTGCCGTATGTTACGAACGACGTATGTTACGAAATATAATGTAACATAGAATTAGATTGCATTTAAGCTACCAGAACTGCACATAGCACCAAGTGCGGAGGCCGAGAGTTCAACATCTAGAAAACGAAAATAAATTACCCGAACATTAATTAAGATCAATGGTCAATCTCTGCAATGATTGTAATGTTCTTTTTTTTTTTTTTTTTTAGTATGTGGTGACTAGAGAAAATTTCAATTTCTGATGGACATAACGTCCATATTTCTCTACTAAACTCTACTATAAATGATCAAATAAATGTGTCGCGTCTTAATACCCGAATTTTGTCTAACGCATAACATAATATATTAGAGCAATGACATTCAGCAATGGCGCAATGTATTCAGCAATGCGGGAGGACTTTCCTTGTGAAGATCCATATTATTTTAAATTTTAAATTACAAGGTAGAATTCATAATTTCGTTTGATTCAAAGTTCTTTCGGGAAATTAATCAGCGCAGCGGGCATGGGCCTGCTATTTAAATAATAAATTAATAATTATGTACTCTATGTTTTTAAAACTCTGACTTTATTAATTTAACACCTTGGAAATACATCTGAGTACCATTGTATATATTTCCTTATGCTTGGTATAAGTGTAAAGTAATAAAATAATGATAATAATAATAATAATAATGAAAATTACTTTATAATTACAGCAGCAGAAACTGTCCAAAACAAACAAATACATCTGCAATAACAAATAGTCTTCAAACATATGTAATTATTTTCTCTTTCTCCATTCATCGTATATGTTTACTGTATTAGCAAATTGGTGACATTCTCTGATTTGCAGGTGATATATAAGTTTAAATTTTGTATTTTTTATACACTAGCAAAATATTTTTAATATTTTCAGATTAAATTTTAACATACTTGCGCATATAATATAATGTTTATATATATATATATATATATACAAGGTTTCTCGAAGCTTACATTATTAATTTTGGACCTGTAATGTTTCTTTTACTCCAAAATGTCTATAAAATATTTCAAGTTAGATTTTTTTTTTTTTAAGTCGAAAAATAATTGTTAAAAATTCGATATCGAACAAATGAAGAAAATAAACAAAATGTAAAATGAACTCATCATTTTATCTTTTAAATTCTTATTTTTTAATAAAAATAAGACTTTTGTGTTTTTTAACATTTTTCAACTTTATATAGCAAAAACAAAAGAATAAAAGTAATTCCTTGACAAAAGTATAAACATATGCTTTACTTCCACACTTATTTTCCACAATCGAAATGAGCCTGACCGCAATCCTATTTCTACGTAGGCACTATTTGCTGTTTAAAATTTATTTTAAGTTTCTAAAGTATTAGATTGGCAGAGATCTTTTAAAAATTTTGATTACACAGACAAAAATTGAATATCTTAATATATATATATATATATATATATATATATATATATATAAATATCCAAAATCATGTATAGTAAATTTGCAACTACTGGCATATTTTAATGTACACACAAAGCAAATTTTAACCGAGCATAGCTCGGTCTTTCCACCTGGTTCGCTCATAATCATAACTAGACGTCCAAAAAAAAACAAAATATGTGTTGGAGAAGTTTTAAATACCGAGAATCAAATGCCTAGCAAAGAACTGTTTCCTTAAAAAATTTTAATAATCGTACTAATAAAAATACATCATTTTATTTAGAGCAAACTACGGAAAAACGTTTTTAATATAAGAAAGTACAATATAACCACAAGTAAAAATGCACAATAACTGCTTAAGAGTTAGACACTGTTCCGAAAACCTTCTTTCGCTTCCACCGATTTTCCGAAAGGTTTCCGAGCAGAGTTTATAGTGTATTAGTCAACTTTCTCAGTACATAATACAGATTTTTTATGCTATCAATTTTCAAGAAAACATTTCATGTTCGACAACCATGTTTTACACACAAACATACTAAATTACCATCATTAACAATAACATTAAAATAATATTAATTTGTTACACTTGTATATATAAATTCAGTTACGCGGCTAAAAATGTTTAAATGCGAATTGATAATACCCTAAAAACCAATATTTCGCAGCAAATAGTGTATAATATACAGTTGCAGCAAAAACATTTTGTTTATTTAATGTCTCTTTAACTCTCGAAAATATATTAGTTTCTGTGGTTTCTAAACATAATGCTTTTTTGAATTGTGCGTAGGTTGCGTATTTTCATAAATGGTTATAATATATTTTCGTATTTTAAGAAACTTTTATCTTTTGTTACAACGTAGCTTCTATGCGAACATAATACATTTTTTAAGCTTTAATTTTTTCGATTTCCAAATGAATTTAAATTGTCTGAAAGTTTGTGTTTCCCAATATTTAATGTACTGAACCTGATTATGTAATGCAATTTCGTTTTGCTTGCGAACTTCCAAAAGTTGTGTAAAATTGTGATATTTTATTCGCGTTTTACGACAAAGTAAACCATATACATTTTGTGAAGAAAAACCGTGAGAAAAAGTTGTATATTTCTTTCTTACAAACATTTTTTTAAATAGAATTTATAAGCCACATTTTTATTTTGAAGAAACTGCACTTTACATATTGATTTTTTTCACTGACTGTAAAACTTTATATAATTTGCAATCACGTCATTTTCTAAGTTCCAATAGTTTTCTAAGTTCGTCTTTCTTGATTAGTTCTGTTTTTAAGAAAATATCTGCGGTAATGTTTTTTTCACTGTAAAGCTTACAATATGACATTAATTTATTTTCAGAAGATCGTAAAGTGAAGAGAAGAGACTTTGCGATTTGTTCAATTGCCATCGATCATTGCGTCAGGGGACATTCATCCATTTTACACAAAAATACCATCCTATACTAAAAATAGTCACAAATGTCATCTTTGTCGAAAAACGACTTATATTCTGTTACACTCTGTATATATCTTGAACAAATAGATTTTAAGTTAATATTTTGTAAACAATGTTCTCAACATTGATAAATAAATAAATAAATAAATAAATACTGAAGGAACGGATTAATAAATTACAGAAAAAATTAATTTTAAAACATTTTTTCAAATAATGTAATTTGTCAATTTTTATATTATATTACTTTCGCTCAAATTTCATTTTTTAATAAATTAAAATATTTTTTCAAAAGTTCATAATAAAATAAATTATGGGTTAATGATTTAAATTTTCAGCCGGCCGTTTTCCCTACAAGGAAATAGTATAAAAATAATTTCATTCATAATGAAAAAATAACATTTGTATTTAACCCTCTGAGCGTTTTGAAAAAGGGTAAAATTGTAATGTTGTTTTCTCTGCATTTTGTTTTAAATGCTAAAAAAATATGATTCTTTCAGCATTATAAATAAAACTTAATTACAAATATGAAAGTAACCCTTGAGAGTATTAATCATTCTTCAATGTTTTGAAAATTCATTAAATCTATAGAATTATATTATCTTAAACATTGCAAATATTGCAGTGAAACCTGGAGCTTAGTGAACGGAATATTACGTTCTACACGCTTAGAGGGCTAAACAACAATTTTTTTCTCTTTTTTTTTAAATAACGTACGTTTTGAATATAAAAGAAAAATGTGCAAAAAATCATGAAACCGATTTTTCCTCAAATTCAAAACTGGCATACGAAAATATTTTTGTTACATTGATCAATTAAGTCGCTTTTTTCGATAAATGAATACAACATTATAATTTTTATAAATATTTATGAAAATTTAAGTCTTTTAACTGTAAGATCTTTTCGCTTGGTGCATGACATTTGTTAAATCACCGTATATAACATAATACATACGTATGTATTAGATACTGAAATCTAACTGGACGAAAACAGTACTGGCATAGTGGTTACTAATATAAAAAAAAAATAAATAAGCCAAATTTCGAATTTTGTATCCCGTGACTTCATGTCTAATTTCCATGAGGATGTTTCTAGTTTTTTCCGTGATAACGAAAACTCGGTTCAAATTTCTTTCAAATGAGAAAGTAAAATAAACTGCGGAGACGATAATCTAACCGTAGCGTTAGACTACTTTAAACCTTGCATTTGAAACCAAAGTGCTCAGAATATTTCCCAAAAAATATTTTTATTGTTTATTATTATTTTATTATTTGGAGAAATTCAAATTCAAATCAAAATGTATACAGATTCAAATTTGTATATATACCTCCCTCCCACTCACACCCATTTGTACAAATTGTCAATAAAATAAGATGTAATACGTTTAAATTTCTGTGTTTTAGGTCGCATTACCATATACCCTCTAAATATATGTTTTAAGTATTTTTAAATGGCATTTACAGAGATAATAAGTATAGGTTCTACCCATAAATGAGTAAAAATAAATTAACTAAAGTATAAAGAAATATATTTTGAATCCCTGACGAGTTAGATGTTAAAATTTAAAAACAATGAATAATGAAGTTTGAACGAGGGAGAGGGGATATTAGTTAGGTACAAACTTAATTTAAAGTCGATATACAATGGTTAAATCTTAAAGATGTATTAACATATTTAAAGAAATTATACTGATATAATACTTCCAAATTCTTTTTTTATATATATATTTTCAGTATAAATATTTTTTTAAAGTATTTAGGAGTTTTAATCATTTACTTGTTATAAATCAGTAATTTTGTATTAAAAAACACTTCTAACTCGATAAACGGCATCATATACCCTAATTAATTTATTTAAATCGAGAAAAATAAATTGTTACAAACAATCGTTTTTAAAAATTCATTTGAAATAAACAATTTCTTTATTGCTTTCCTGTTTAAAAAATAAAGAAACAATTCAAATGTTACGTAAAATGTTGCTTAATGCATAATACTTATTTTAAAATTAATCCTTTTAAATTTACTTTTAAAACGGAATAATATACAAAAGAATAACGAATATTACAAATTTATGTAAATCTTTGTCTTTATTCATTTGAATGCATAAAGTTTTAAAGCTATTTTCATCTTTATTGAAAATTTTGCATTATACAATTCAAACTACGTCAAGAAACAACATTTAACATTTTTCTCCGAAAAGATTATCCATCACCCAATCACAAAAGTATCTGAAAAAGCGCCATCTGACGGGATTCAACAAGATGGAGACATTGGTATTTTATCACGCATTCCGAATCAAGATGACAGGTTGGACACTACTTAACTCGATATGACTAGTCTGCGATCAAGATCAACAGAGGAGGTAACATAAGCGATGTTTATCATATTTAAAAACTTGCATTTAAAAAAAAGTAATTAAATTAATAAATTAGATTATACATCAGTGAATTTTATACTACATTTTGTTAAAAATTAACTTTGATTCATAAATATTTTAACTGTTCTAGAAAATCAGAATTTTAATTTATTTTATTTTAAACATGAAATTTACAAAATACATTTAGCGGAGTTTCATATGATAGTCAAATTAAAAAATACAATGACACTTAAATTTTCTTTAATATCAATGGATGAGGTAATAATAGTGACATTAACATCTTAAAAACTTAATTAAACAAAATATTAAGGAGTTTATGCGCTAGGGAACTTACTGCTAAATAACATTAAAAGCGAATTTTATTCCCAAGACTTTAATATAATATTTTAAGTCTAGATATTCACTTTTTTTTAGATATTCTGGATTTTTCTTGATATTCACTCATTTTTATGTTAAACGTAACAATTAAAAAAAAAAAAAAAAAAAAAAAAAAAAAAAAAAAAAAAAAAAAAAAAATTTTTTTTTTTTTTTTTTTTTTTTTTTTTTTTTTACATTATACTTAACTTTAAAAGGAAAAAAAAATGAAAATTGAAAAAAAATGAAATATATTTCAGGCCAAAAGGAGGAGGCAACAAAATCGAGGTTTAAAAAATTCAAAAACTGAAACTTTTAAAAAATTAAATTAATTTTAATAGATAAACGTGCATTATATATTAGGGAATTTAACAATATATATTTTAAAAAATCATATTTTTAAATATATTGACTGTTTCAGGTTGTGACAGTTTAATTTTTAGTTTAAAAAAATGTAGTTTTGTATTTGTGTTTTTGTAATTGAGTGATTTTTAATTGTGTTTTTATATGATAATTTTAGTTTATATATGATATTTTATTTAAATTTTCGAATGAAAATTAATTTATCGTTAAGATAAAGAGAGGAGATAACAAAATTTTTTTCTTATTAAAACTCGCCATTATTACCATTTTAGAAACTTACATTGTTAAAAGTGAAATTAACTTAAATGATTAAATGTAGTTTCTACAACTGTTAATTTAAAACAATATTGTCTTAAAAACGAATTTATAGATATTAGTATTTGATCATAATATAATTTTTGTATTAAACTAGATAACCCAATAGTATATAACCGACAAATATCAGTCTTAAAAACTTACATTGTTAAAAAATAAAATTGACTTAAATTATACATTATGAATATAGTGCTAAATTGTCTATAAAATATGTGGATTTCTAGATATATTAACTGTTTCACAAAGTCAGAAAATAACTTTTATAGGTAACCGGAAATATTCAAAACATATTTTAGGGAATTTTATATATAGTAGTTAAATTAAAAATATTGAATGCAAGCTAGTTATTATTTAAGATAACTGAGGAGGTAATAAAAGCGAGGTTTATCGTTTTGTTAATCTTAAGAAAGAACTTGTTAAAGAACCCTTGTTCAAAAATTTAATTAAACAAAATAGATGATTATAGACTGTACGTTAATGAATTTAATGCTAACTTGTATTAAAAACGAATTTAATTCGTAAAATTTCTATTCCAGAAAGTCAGGATATATTTTTTACTGGAAACTTGAGATTTTTTAAAACTATTTTTAGAGCTTTCACATGATGTTCAAATTAAAATATGAAATGAAATCTAATTTATCTTTAAGGTCAACAAAAATGTTAAAACCAGCGATGTTTATTAATTTAAAAATCTTCATTGCTAAACATTAAATTAATTTAAATAGATAAATATACATTATTTATTTGTGAATACGAAACTATATTTACTTAAAAACGAATTAGATTCTTAAATGCATAACTATTCTAGAAATGTAGAATTTCATTTATATAATATATAAATATCATTTATATAATATGCAAATATCATTGATATAATATACAAATAATTGATATAATATATAAATTATCAATTAAATCAATTTAAATAGATAAATGTAGATTATACATTGGTGATTGCAAAGCTATATTATCTTAAAAAAGAATTTGATTCTTAAATACTTAACTATTCTAGAAATGTAAAATATAATAATTCATATAATATACAAATAGCATTGATATAATATACAAATAATTGATATAATATATAAATTATCTATTTAAATTTATTTAAATAGATAAATGTAGATTATACTTTGGTGAATACAAGGCTATATTGTCTTAAAAATGAATTAGATTCTTAAATACTTTAACTATTCTAGAAAAGTAGAATATAAATGAGATAATATAATTAAATTTTTCAAAATATATTTCATAGTTTAATCTGATACTTAAATTTTAAAAATCGAGTAAACACCTATTTATCATTAAGATCAATAGACGGAGAAACAAAAATGAGTTTTACTTCTTTAAAAAGTTACTTTTTAAAGAAATAAAATTAATTTAAATAGATAAATGTAGATTAATGAATTTAATGATATATTATTTTAAAACCGTATGTTATATCTGAATATTTTTAACTATGCATTCTAGATAAGCATAATATATTTTTTTATGAAACGTGAAAGTTTCAAAAGATATTTTCAGGATTTATATAAGATAGCTAATAAAAAAGAAAATTAAAGCTAATTTATCTTTATAATTAATAAAAGTATTTTTTTTTTGAAAAAACATTATTTTTATGTAACAGTTTTCCTTAAAAAAAAAAAAAAAAAAAAAAAAAAAAAAAAAAAAAAAAAGATTTCATCGTTTACTCTGATTTATTACTGCAAGTCGTGTTAGAGTTAATAGTCATGCTTGATATCCTAATCGATAACATTTCATTTCAAAAATGAATTTTGATCTGAAATTGATATCGTCTCCCCATTTGCAAAATTGGATAAATTGAATAGTTATTTAATTTCAAGAACAAAATTTGCAAGTTAAAAAAATAAGTTTTCATAACATATGAGAAAAATTTATTATTGTAAAAAAAAAAAAAAAAAAAATCCTATTGAATGAGTATTAAGGACATTTTTTACATTCTCTATACAAAATGCTTTGAGCTGGTGATGTTTGAATCACTAAGGCTACTAAATCATAAGATTGCTCATAAAAAAGGAGAATAAAAGCTAATTTAACTTTTTAATTAATGTAAATAAATTTTATTTGAAAAAAACTTTATTTTTATGTAAGAGTTTTACATATTTCTTTCAAAGATTTCAGTGCTCATTATGATTTATAATTGCAAGCCTTGTTAGAGCTAATAGTCATGCTTGATATTCTAATCCATGACATTTCAATTCAAAAATGAATTTTGATCTAAAATTGATATCGTCTTCCCATTTACAAAATTAGATAAATTGAATCGTTATTCTATTTCTAGAAAATATTTCAAATTTAAAAAAGAATTTTTCATGGATATGAGAGAAATTTACGATTATAAAAAAGAAACAAAAACAAATCCTTTTGAATAATTATTAAGGAAATTTACATTCTCTATAAAAAATGCTTTGAGCCGGTGATGTCTGAACCACTAAATCTACTACAAAGAGTGAAAATATATAATATTACAATTATACAAATTGGTATCTACAATAATAAAAAAAGTTTCGCACTGTGGTTGTGTGTCTGTGTGTCTGTTTGTTGGCGATGGCTAGGAAAATTTTGCCCACCTAGAAGCCTGAAAATTTAGATTTAGGTAGTCCAAATCCTCTCCTGGTGCACCTGAGCCTCAGACTTTTAATATTTTGAAAATTAGAGTAGTTATTGAATAAAAACTGATCAATTATCACAAATAAAAAATCACTCTTCCGAAATCCGCGCGATCATGCTCAGAAGCCCAATATCCGTACCTCCGTTAATAGAAGAAACAAAGAAAGAGTCAACCCGTTTCTTTTTATGTTTTTCTAATTTTTTCGTAAGTCAATTTCGATTTTTTAACTATTTCTCCTATGTTTAAAAATTCGAATCAGCATTTATAAACAAGATACGAAAAACTAAAAATACCGTGCCTAATCTACATCCCTTTGCTGTTCAAAATCTGATATCGGTTTTGAAAAATATTAATTTTAACCCTCCGAAATAAAGAAAAACGTTTCCAAAACTCACTCACGAGATTTTCGTTTTTCGGCAGAGGTTTAAAAATCGGAATCAACTCGGGAAATGCGAATACGGACAAACAGTAGACCCCAGATCATAGACACGTTTATTTTCTTCAAAACGCACTGTTGTGTTTTAAAAAAAATATCTACATTAACTCTTTTGAAACCGATCGTTTCGAAACCCACTTTCGCGATTTCTGCTATTTTGTTAATGTTTAAATTAAAAATGTGGTTAAATTTCAATTCTACTATGAAATTTGGTTGGGTCGAGTGTTCTGAAAACGTCTCTTCCCAAACAGATTGCGCTCCCTAACGGTGGAAATAGAACTACAGGAGCATCTCGGATTATATGGGCCCAATTACGAGGGGGTTTGGCTCATTCGACTTCATATCTATAGCCTTAAATATTTTAGCTGCACTTTCAACCGCCAGGGTGAGCTTTCCGATATCGGGTTCTATGAGCCCGAGTACGACGGAGTTTACCTCATACGAGTTGATTTCGGTAGCCTTACAAATTTCAGTCATATTCGTATAGAACAGCTACATGCACAGAGCATGTTTTGAAAATAAGGTATAAAAATGTGTTTCCGGGAAGAGATTGTTAAAATGACAAAATAATAAGCAATTCATATTCAAATATTATGCATACGATTGCTAACTCATTCAAAATCATCAATTATTTATAAACTTGGATACTAAAAGTACATATATTTGCATATTAGTTATACATAAATTATAACAAAAATTGTAGAAACATTTAGGAATATTTTATAACAATATTGACAAATTGTGATGAATTGTAATGACACATGAATTATGAGTAATCTTGTGGAAACATTTAGAAATATTTTATAAAAATATTGACAAATTGTGAAAGATTTCTAGAATATTTCCTTTGATATTGCATTTGATAATTTTAACTTTTGTTATTACTCTTAACTTTAAATATGGATTTCCAACCATTTCCTTAAAAAATAACTATCATTATCAAACTTCGGAATTCAATAAGAACTGGGCAGAGAATACGTTGAATAATCTGTGAACCTCTGGAGATTTATAATGGACCTGGAACTAATTAAAAAAGTGATTGAATTTAAATCACACTAAGACAGTCTTAAGGGAAACCCAGGTAAACCCACATAGAAGTGTTTCAATCAAACAGTGCTTTTTTTAACGTTCATTTTAACTTTTGTTTTTGTTCAAATACCGCCGATCTCTGAATAAAAATGTATGACGTTGTGATAAAGTTATACTTCTCTAAAGAAAAACATATTTATAATTTGAATCAGATTTAACTTATTACATCCGATAATTTATACTCAAGATTTTACTTAGTGTTTATTTGTCTACTGAATGAGTCCTTGTATAATATTAATCTTCAACATAATACGAGGAAAAGTCATTAAGTAAGTCACAAAAGATAATTAAATGATAACTTACAATGATATTCCCTTCAAAACTATTTTTATTTCTCAATATATTCTCCACCAATGTTTATGCATTTATATCACCGTTTTATCAATGCCCCAACACCAGCTGCATAAGACTTTTTGGGTTGCTGTCTCAACCACATTAGGACTTCAAGTTGAGCCTTTTCATCAGCTGTGAACATCATCTTGAAACTCCTTCAACATCCACCATACAGCTTCGACTTAACCCCAAGCGATTTTTATCTGTTTAGTCCACTAAAAAACCATCTTGGAAGCAGGATGATGTTCACAGATGATGAAAAGGTTCAACTTGAAGTCTTAATGTGGCTGAGACAGCAAACCACAGAATGTTATGTAGCTAATGTTGGGGCACTGATGAAACGACGATATAAGTGCATAAATATTGGTGGAGAATATGTTGAGAAAGAAAAATTGTTTTGAAGTGAATATCCTTGTAAGTTATTATTTAATTATCTTTTGTGAGTTACTTAATGCCTTTCCTTCGTATTATCCTTAACTACTACTGATTTTACAAATATTTCTTTTATGTCCGTGATTTGATTAACTAAATTAAGGGTTTTTTCCTTATAGCTAGAAAATGCAATATCCATACACTGCAGAAAATTATTATTTTTTAACTCGCCTGTTTTTGAAACGCATTAACGTGAGTAGTTCTTGTAAACTCTCCCAAACATTTATCACAAATTTATCATGAATTATAATATTTTTGTAATTTTCTAGTGATTAAAGTACCTTACTTTAAATTATTCTAAATAAATAAAATTATGAAATATATTTATTAAACCATTACTCTTAAAATTAAAACATTACTATTAAAATTTTATGAAAAAGAAATTAACTTTACTACTTACATAATTGTATTTGGACATTTACTTGATGTATTACAACACGAATTGAGATTTATTCATGTATAACGAATTGATAATGCTGACATTAAAGCAACTTGAACAAATGGATAATGCATATTTTAGGCACACATTCCTTTTGCAAGAAACGCGGTATCTGTTAGATTTTATGTCTTTTACACGAGGCCACATCACACAACGATTTTTCTTTGGAGGACTGGTGCTTTCCAAACTTGTACTGGGATTTTAATTTTTTATAAAGTCGATTTGGAAGTTGTGGTTTTTCATCTAGATGAGGTTGAATGAGACTAAATCCAATTTCTCCTATAAATTTCGAACATGGTATTTCTTTATCTGGAAACATGAAATAGTTTAAATTAAAAGCATTTATTTTTGCTACATTTAGTAGTTGAAACAATATTCGGAGCGGTAAATTCTGGATACATCATAAGTTTTGACATTTGATCATCTGTGTCAATTGCATGTTTAGTAGAATTGTAAAATGTTACAATTTCAGGCTTCATTACCCAGAATTTCTTTCAGATATAGTATCATCATTGTAATGCAGAATAACGAAATACATTTTTTTCTGACTATAAAAAAAATTGTCATGGACACCTTGTAATGAAAGCCAAACATTTGTGTTTCTGGCGTATAAATTCTCTCGGCAAGTACTTTTTATTTTTTATTTTAGTACCAACCAATTATAGATTTTTCTTTAATAATTCCGTATGTAATGGAACAATCGTGTATCATTTATCACGTGTAAAGTTGCTTCCTAAAACATATAAACTTTCATTTAACCTCACAACTTCACAACTATATCTAAGGTAGCATAGGAAGTTTGAATGGTCTATCTGATTGAGTACAAATATGGTTCTAATTTCAAGGTATAAAATGTTTTTGCATCGCATAAAGGAAACACCTTTATATCATGTTTTCCACGTTTATTTGGTATAAACTGTAAAACTGGATGAGCAGCGGCTCAACAATCGTCACATAATCGCTTACTGAATAATGTTTGGCATTATTTCCACTTAACTTTAAAAATATGTCTATGATATGCGTAAATTTGTTCAAAGAATTTTTTCATCGCGATTCGGAATATTATCAAAACAAATACGACATAATAATAGCTAAATATGAATATAAGTCATTGTTTTATGAAATGTATTAATACTAAAACGGGAGGCCTTCCATAAATCACTCAATTTCCTGTGACATTATTTACACGATCAAGAATTAGTAAGACTAGTAATTTCAATTGAACGAAAAACGCAATTTTTCGGTTTTCACTTTGCAGACTCTTTCTTTGAAAAAAAAAACAATGTCTATAATAAAATATCTATATGTATATATTGGTGCTATATCTTCGATTTTATTGTGTGATATAAGTAGTTTGAAAAATTCAATAGCCATTTTACATGACATAGCAATGCCTTTAGCGCCCTGCAAGTGAATAACTGTGTTCAGAAAATGAGTACGTCTAGAAGTTTTATTTTTCTCCTTATATTATTTCGTGATTTTATCTTTTCCTTAGAAATATGGAGAATACCACTGTATTCCGGCTTCAGTATCTTGTTCCAATATTTCTTCAGATTCTTGTTTTGATTCCAAGTTGTGATCATAACGTGCCACAAAATGTTCGTCACCCTCCAGAAAATTATTATCTCATCAAAAACAACTCGTTGTAAATGATCCCGCCAAGCCACAAACCTAAAACGTCAGTCATAAAAAGAAGTGATATCACATAAAAAGAAGCTATATAGAAGTGCATACTCCGAGTCCCGTGTAAAAATCTATCACCACTCATAATGTTTCCAAAGGACTCGGAGTGAGGGACAGTATGTGAAAACTGCTTGGCGACCTGTAGGCTTTTATAATATATGCAGTATATCAATTTTGAAAATTAAAAAAATAAATTTTTAATTTTTTTTATATCACTTTTATAAATATATTTGCATGCTAAAAAAATGTAAAAACAGAAATAGTTGAGAAACAAGCAGGAAAAAGTATGTAAGTGTGATAATCATTACAATTATACTTTCCAATATTTCTTACCATAAAATTTAATTACAAATATTGTTAAATCACCGTTTCTAAGGGAACTGGTAAAATGGGCGAAATTATTTCTTATTCCGAAATTATTTCTTATAAAAAAAAAAAATGCGTTTCCAATACAAAGAATATTATTGCATATAATACTATTAAAACAGACTAGAATGGCTTAAACAGAACGGATTTTTCACCAGATCTATGTGATTCCGCTTACCCTAGAATTACTGCAATATATCTCAATTCAGTTTAAAGTTTATTGAAGGTGCATTGTTATTAATATGCGTATGACCATTATGTGTATATATATATATATATATATATATTACAAACTCAAAATCTTTACATGTTTACTTAAAAATCCTCTTCGTAAGAGTGGTGTTTCTAGTTTAAATAATGGTAAATAAAATCAACAAATTGGTTTTTCAATCTCATAAATAAGAAAGGACATGCAAACACAGAAACTTCAACTTTTTACAATTTTATGGGAGCAAAATAAATAAATAAATAAATGAAATAAAATAAAATAAAATAAAAATAATAACATATTCATATGTAATTTCAGGAAACGCAAACATTATAAAAGCCTGCAGGTCGCCAAGCAGTTTTCACATACTGTCCCTCACTCCGAGTCCTTTGGAAACATTATGAGTGGTGATAGATTTTTACACGGGACTCGGAGTATGCACTTCTATATAGCTTCTTTTTATGTGATATCACTTCTTTTTATGACTGACGTTTTAGGTTTGTGGCTTGGCGGGATCATTTACAACGAGTTGTTTTTGATGAGATATCACTCCTTTTTGTAAGGTATTTAATTTCAATTATACAGATTACATTTTTATTCAGAAAAGAAAAGATGAAAGGGGCAAAAAAAAATAATAGTGATGCTATAAACAGAATTATACATTTTATTGAGTGACTCATTCCAATGTACATGTCGCTACCATAACAACTGGGAAACTTTTATATTAATTTCCTTACATTGTATTCATCAGATTATTTATGACATATTTATTTTCCTTTTTCTTTTGTTTATATCACTCTTCCGTTTATATACATTCAAAAACAAAAAATTACACAATTTTACAGTAGTTTACAAACTAATTAAAATACTACAGTTTCAGAAAAATGTGGAAAAATAAGAAGCACTTTTATTTTTCGGTCAATTATAACGATAAGTTTATGGAGCATACTTTACCGAGAATAATCAACATTTTTTTTTTCTACGAAGCTATTTCTACTAGTATAAAAATTCACAGCGATTTGTATACTAATATATTAATTTTGAAATTAACTGAGCACCTAAGAAGTTTTTTATTTGTTTAAGTTTTTTAACTCAACGTTTCGAGAATTTGAAATATATAAAATTCGCAACGTTTGCAAAAGTATAAAAACTATTAAAGTGATTTCTGTTCATATAGTCTGTTCATTCCAATTCGGTGATCCTAAAATATAAGTCCCCCCCCCCCGGCAGTCCATGAATTAATTAGGACATATGTATGCAACTATTAAAATGTTCTTCAAGTTGACAATAGAGGCAATAAGTATAGCTCTGCAAATATGAAACACGGTATTGCTTCATCATGACTTTGTTTCATGAGGTGTTCGTTCTCCGAACATAAAAATCTCTCGAAAGTGTTCGTTAACCGAACATGTGTTCGTTCTCCGAACAGAAAAATCTTACTCAAAAGTGTTCGTTAACCGATTTGTTCTTTAACCGAACACTTCGTTACCGATCACCTATTGTATACGAAATTTAGCATTTTAAATTTTTATGGAGAATATAAGAAGTTATTTCCTATTCATTGTGCTCTAGGCCCGTTTTTAGAGCATTTTAAGTTCGTCATAGCTGGATATTCGATGAACGGCAAATATTTAAACGCAAATATATGAACGGGAAATATTTAAATCTTGGGGTAGCAACATTTTTACATTCTATTACTTAGCGTATGAATGTAAAGTGGGAATTTTGTAATCGCTATTTCAATCAATTACTGATACGCTAGAATTATATATTATAAATAAACACAGATTTTTAATCGATGAAAATACTGTATTTTAATAGATTTAGAGCTTAACATCGACGAGATTTCAGACGGACAAAATGAACTATTATTAAATTTTAAAGCAAGATAATAAAGCCATACAGAGATTGAAACAGTGTAAAATCATTAAAATACATCTCACTCAGTAAATATACATCGGTTGTAATGTAATCAATATCTTCTAAGAGACTCTGTAAACGAAACGTATATGCTTCAATGCCGCTTTACAATAAAGAGTTTAAATGAATCGGATGTAGTAACATATTTGAATATCTTGTGTATATAGCCACTTTGAAAAAAGTTATGCTATTTACTATTGTTTTTCCTCTGTGTTAAGTACAGGAATCATGTACTTCAACGTAAAAATTCGGTAATTACACAACTTTTTAGTCTTATTAAAAAATCTTTTGAGTTACCCTATAAACGAACAGTAAATTCTACAAATCTGTTTTACAATAGGAAGCTAACTTAGGTCGTTCGTAGTAACATATTTTAACACCATGCGCATACGTTCTTTTTGAAAAGAGTTAGACCATTTAATATTTCTTTGCTTCATCTTAAGTATAGGAATAAATAATTTTAAAGTGATATACATAAAAAAATAATTAATATTTTTACACGAAATATTAAACATTTGAACTACTCCTAAAAACATTTCAAATTCTGCAAACTGCGTAAAAATCGGATAATTACACAACTCTTTAGCCCTATATCAAAAGATCTTTTGTGAGACCCTGTAAACGAACCTTAAATGTTACGATTTTTTTATAATAGGACGCTTACTTGGGTCGAGTGTAATAACATATCTTAATATCATGTGTATACGACCATTCCTTAAAGAGATGGGTCATTTATTATTTTTTTGCTCTATGTTAAGTATAGGAATCAATAACTTTAATCTGATATAAATCAAAAACTAATTAATATTTTTACATGAAACTTACAAAGGTTTGAACTACTCATAAAAACAATTCAAATAACGTAAACTGCGTAAAAATCCGATAAATACACATTGCTGTAGCCCTGTCAACAGTTTTTTGCTCTATGTTAAGTATAGGAATCAATAACTTTAAACTGATATAAATCAAAAACTAATTAATATTTTTACATGAAACTTACAAAGGTTTGAACTACTCATAAAAACGATTCAAATAACGTAAACTGCGTAAAAATCCGATAATTACACATTGCTGTAGCCCTGTCAACAGTTTTTTGCTCTATGTTAAGTATAGGAATCAATAACTTTAAACTGATATAAATCAAAAACTAATTAATATTTTTACATGAAACTTACAAAGGTTTGAACTACTCATAAAAACGATTCAAATAACGTAAACTGCGTAAAAATCCGATAATTACACATTGCTGTAGCCCTGTCAACAGTTTTTGGCCGGAACAAGATTTAAAAACGGCAAAAAACAGCACTTTTAAAATCGCATTTACTGAAAACCTATTCGTCGGATTTTGCTTTACTTTTGAATTCTGAGTCACTGGGCACGCCCCATTCCATAGAATCAAGAATTTTGTTTCTATCATAAATAGAACGCGAGATATAGATGTGTCAAAAACCCGTTTTGTCCCGTCCGCAAAATATAAACTAGACAGAGTTAAAAAAAAAAAAAAAAAATGTAAAATCGTTTGGCATCCATTGGCGGAAATTCCTTTCATTTACGGTTCAATGCATTGCTGTTTCTTATGCTTGGCGAGAAACTCTGTCGAGTTTCTATGATCTGTACTTGTTGCCCCGTCATCTTCACAGAAATCCAAAAATTTCGAAAACGCTGTTTGTCTATTGCCCTTGGAGATTTCGAATTTTTGCTAGGGGAAAAAGGGTAAAAATCGTTGTAAAAGTCTCAAAATAAATAAAAAGAAACAAAGGTTATTCATAAATATAATCGTTTCTGTGATTAAAATAAATTAAAACTGCAATATATCTTACCTTATTTTTTTATATTAAAAAAAAATCCGAGCACCACAACGGAAAACTTTTCCGTCCACTCTTCTTCTGAGAAGCGGTAGAATGTATAATACAATCTCGTACCCGTGATTCCTAAAACCATTCCTTTTTCTTCAGAACCTCTGAAATTAATAGATATCCAATATTTATAAAAGCTTTCCTGAATTTTTTTTTTTTCTGTCCGAAAATTTGGGAAATGTTTCCGAGTGGGTTATATAGTGTAATAATCAGTTTTTTTTGCAAAATATCGTTTTATAAGATTTTATCAATTCTCAATTAAACATTTTCAGCTATGTAACAGAATTTATACAGGCTGTTAAATCTCCAAAGAGTTACCGGTGAAAATGGTGTTAGAACTAATCCATAAATTTAAAAAAAAAACAAGATATTCAACGGGAAATTACCGAAACATTCAATTAGTAACGGAAAAATTATTAATCTTATGTTTTGGTCCATTCAACATATTATCATTATAAAAAATATCATTTGAAAGAAATAATTTTTGGGGAAATTATAAATTAAAGTTTTTCACGTGTTTCTAGTCTAAATATACTGAAATTTTGAAGATTTATGAAGAAATGCAGAAACTATATAATTATATGGTCTGTTTTGATCACATATGGCGATATTATCTTTTTAAAATATTAGTGTTAGATAAATTTTTAATATCTACAGGAAACTTTATGACAAACGAATTCACATACGTATATTTATAAAGAAGTACATATGAATTAAATATTAGTTTTCTATATTTTGTTATTCAAACTAATGTTACACCCATCACACACTGCCTGCAGCTGCAGGTTTAAAAAAACCTTTAAGATATTTCCTTACAATTAGAATAGAGCATTCAAATGTTGGCTAGGTTCTGAAAACGGACTTGCTGTTAGTAGATGCATAGTTTCATGCGAGGGCATGAAACTATCAGATTTCGATAAGGAAGAAAATAGGAAGAAGAATAAACAAATCATTCATCGATGCCATTTGAAGTCGCCATTTTATTTGGAAATCACATATTGTCAAACCATCAAACACTATCAGGTAAATGAATTCGAATTTCTGTACATTTTAATCATTAACTATTGGGTTTTTTGTTATTATCACGTCACTGATAAGATATTGTACTATCTTTTGCGACCTTTATTCAAATAATATCTTTAACTAAGGATGTCTTAAAACATTTTAGTAATTGTAGAATATATTGTTGGTCTAAAATGGTCTTGGAGAATTGGTATAAAAATGGGCTACCCTTTAATGTCCAATCAATCTAATGGGTTATCTTCACAAATGAATCCATTGCTGGGCCATCTTAAGAACTAAGCCCATTTGATATCTCTCCAGTGTTAACTGTTCCAAGTAATAGACCACTCGAAGTTGCAAGTCCTCAAGGGATGGTACGCTTATCCTACCGGAATTAGTGTATTTGTTATTGTGCAATTCAGAACAAAACAAAACAAAACAAAGAAAAAATTGATTATGGGATCTGTGAGTAATGTAGAAACTTCAGAAAAAAACTAAATCAAAAATGGGCAAGTTAAAAGTGGCGCAAAGAGGGCTACTGACTTCTGATTCCGAGGAAGAACATAGTAAACTCAAGTTTGATGATTACGAGAGCGATCTGTATACTCCGCCAGGAGATTGCTCTGAAGCCTCTGTGAAGGACTTTTCTCTGCTGACACAAGTAGTGAAATGTGGGTAGAATGTTTTTAGTAACAAATGTGGACACACACAGAATGTGCGGGGTCAGAAAAGGATGTAAATATGTGCGACTACCGCCAATACTATTAAAAAGTAGCATTTTCACTATTGTTTTTGTTTTTATTTTTTATTTGTTTTAGTGTTTTAAGAAAATTTTATGGGTGGCCTATATTTAGCCCTCTATTTGAAACACTACAAATTTTGCAACTTTGGAATACGCAGAATAATGTAAGTCCATTTCACCTTCTTATCTTGATCACTACATGTTTTAGGTTGTATTTACATATTAATATTATGAAAAAAAAATTAACATATAGCTGTTCTGACATAGAAAAAAAATGTTCAATGTTTCATATTTCATACAGAATGTATAACAATTATTATAAAATTTGAAGTTAATCCTATAGGGTTCCAGTTCAATATAAAAGACATTAAGTGTTTTCCAGATAACATACTTTTGGGCTTATTTTACGGAAGTACTGAAATAAATTATTTACAAATACCCAATACGTGATATCGGCTAACTGAAAAGTCAGATTAAAGTGCACATTGATTCAGAGATGCAGCTTATTATTTTGATGTGATGGGTGTATATGTAATATTGCGCTTATACTTCAGTATTCTAAATATTGTAAAAAAGAAGAAAAATTTGAAAAATTTGTTTATTTTTTCTTATCCGAAAATATATATTCTTATTTCCTATTAATGAATTTTTAAGAGTGTAAGGAGGCGTATTGGAAACCTTGTATATTTATAATATTTCATTTATAACTATTTCCAACTGTCTGTAAAGATGTTTAGAATTGACAACAAATATTTTTGAATAATAATTTTCACCTTATTCTATTCAGGAAGTTTTTCCGGTAAATAAGGTGATGATTACTATTAGGCGATAGTTGTACTAAAAATTAAGCACATCTTCGTACCCTTATTTTTTGATTTGTCACACTGTAAAAAAGACAAATGTTTCTTAATTTACGAAATTATAATATAACCAAGATCTAAAATATACAATACTTTCTTATGACTTACCTACAATTCTGAAAAGGATTCTTTTTATCATTAAAAACCTCCGAAACAAATATATTTTTGAGATTTAAACAAGCATTTTTAAAAGAGAACTTTCTTTTGCTGCCATTGATTTTCGGATACTTTTACGAAAACTTTTATAATGAATAAATCAGTTTTCTCAACTTGGAACATAGATTTAATCTTCAATCTAGCTATCAATTCTTAAGTAAACAGTTTTATATTTAAAAAACATGTTTTACCGACAAATAGGCTAAATTAACAGCATTAAAATTCATATTCAAATTAATAATATTTTGTTACTCTTGTATATAAAAATTTAGTTACGCAGCTGAAAATGTTTAATCGAGAACTGATAGCGTACTTATAACTGATGATCCGATGTGATAAAACTGTTTAATACACTAAAAGAAGTACTCGGGAAAGTTAAAAAATTCAGCTGCGGCAAAAGTAACTTTGTTTTTATAAATGCTTCTTTAAATCTCAAAAAATATATTAGCTTCTGCAAAAATTTTAAAAATATAAATAGCTATATTTTCACTGAACGTATATTAATTTATGTTCAGTGTGGCATTCAAATAAACCACAGTTCATTTAGGGAATCGCAAGAGGGCAAAACAACTTGGACCACCTAATGCAACGGAAATACGGCAAGTTTCACAAAACTTTTCATTTTTTAAACTACTAAAAATCGACTTAATCCCATGTCCTTCTAACCGACTACTTCTTCGATCTTTCCAATAGTTATTTTCATTTTTTTTAATTAAAGTTTCATTTTACGTTATGGGAAATGATTAAGGCAAAAAAATTACATAATTGATATAATATACTTCAATATACTCTCTGGTCTCCTTTCTGATGACAAGGGTGGATACGATAATGATAGTATGATAAAACTTTTAATTATTTTAATCTTTTAACACACGTTGGGAATAAAGACTTATTGACGATATAGTTTTTCATTTAATTGACGCAATAAAAAAAAACTCTTATAAGAGCACATGAGACACATGATAGACACATGAGGCCGCTTTGGACGATAATCATGTGTAAAGAAGGACCCTTTAGAAGAAGGTATCGCTGCAAATCCACGTTACATTGTTCAGGAGCTATCGCACAGTCTAAATATTCAAAAAAGTGCAGTATATGATCATTTGATAGATTCTTTGATGAAGTCCCCTTTACAGTTAATGGTAATCGTTCAGAACGATCATCATCTTCTAGGGTAAAATTTCCGAACTTTAACGTCTCAAACCACTTTTGAACTGTGTCTTCTGAAACAGCATTTTTTGTATATGCAGCGCAAATTTTACGATTACTCTGACTAGCATTTTTACCTTTCTTGAAATAAAAGAGAATAATATGACGAAAAAGAATTTTTTTTATCACTATTTTTAGCACAGCACAGAAACAAAAATTATTCCACAACAGAAGCCAGAATTATGCAGCGCAACTAGCAAAGACCAAATGTACATATATGGGTCATTCAAGGTCACTTTGTAGCTCAAGTAGCAAAATATAAATAGACGAAACTTCACTTCGCTTTGAAAAAACCTGATATATTCAGGATGATCCAATGTATATATGTTACGGTCAGTATGATTAATCCGGTCATTATTAATAACAAGGGGATACAACCCGGGCTTCCCGGGTTACATAAGGTAGGTGAAAACCATTTTATTTAACTGAAAACTCGAATAGATCTTTTGCATTTAATATATATATTTTGTTAGACTGCTCACTAACAATACCAAGAATAATTTTTATATGAAAAATAGCAATTACGCTTTCAAATAAAGTATTGAAATTTTTTAAAAAGTGATACTTTCGTGTTGGCCTCTTGCGAGGAGTTAGCAGCCAATGAAATGGCCAAAGATCACTATTATTTACATCAGCATTTTTTTTTATTATGGTCATTTCAGTGGATTAAGCATGCAGTTTTATAACCTGTCTTAAATTTGTATTTTATTTATATTTTACTATTTTACTTAATTATTGATGAAGTTTTAATTTTGTTATAGCATATAAGCTAAAATGAAATGCTTAGTTATTTATAAAAAAAGAATAAGTGCAAACGGATTTATCTTTCGTAATCATCTGCACGCGATAGAGATAGATTTAAAAAAAAATATGCTCGAAAGTTATTTTAAAGAACATAAAAATGAGTAAATTGCGATGCAATTTCCAAACAAATTGCGATGTAGTTTTCAAACATTTGTATTTAAAGGGCATTTTTTCCCCTATTCGACGGTGTAAAAATCAAATATGTGCGCTGTTTAGAAGTTTAAAAAATCACAGTAAAAGCTAAATTTCATCGTTTGGTGTTGCCATTCGCAAAATGACGTCAGCGTTACGAACGTACACGTTTGTCTATTATAATATAGATCGATAGATAACCGGTTATTATTAATAATAACAGGCCATTATGTCCGGTCATTATTAATAATGACCGGATTAATCATATTGACCGTAAGATATATATATATATATATGTATCATCATTTCAACGGGTGGAGGTTTTGGCGTCTGAGGGTCACGATCGGTGAAAATATACCAAAATTTTCTGGAATTGTTTTCCTCGGACTGCTGCTTTTTACTTTATTGTTGAAATCTACCTAAAGGACAATTTGAAATATTTTATAACGTATGATAATAATATTAAATATTTTTATAGGCTTTTTTTTCCATTAGAGATATCTCTTAGTAACTAACCAATGGCTAAAATTTTTGCTCCTAATGCAAAACCTGAGTTCAGAGCTTTAACTGCGTCAACCTTTCTGAATAAATATTTGTCTAATTGATATTAATTAAGCTAGCCGTAGGCTAGTAGTTTAATTAGTTTATAAATTGCATTGAAACTTAAGAATATTGATCGAGCAATAAATGTAATAGTCCGATTTTCTTTTTTTATCCCGAGAATACCATTTACATAAAAATAATTTGTTTTTATTTTACACCCCTTTGTAAAATGTTCAAAAAATAACATATCAGCTATTATTAATTCGGTTTTCTACCTTTAAATGTTTATTATCTCTGACCTTGAGCAGGCAAATAATAAAAAAAAAAATCATTTTTATGTGATGAAACAGACGCCATATGATTAACCCATTCGTATCACTAGTGCATATATTCATCAATTCAGGAATTTCTTTTTATTTAGTAATTTCGAATTCGTACCAGAAATTCTGATTAGTAAGTTTTGCTTTATTTAATTACAGACGTTTGTGATTGCATAAAGTAACAATTCTTCTTACGGAATTTCCGGCATGGATTATACATTTCTGAATAGAAAAGAAATTACTGAAATGCACGCTAATGATGCAAATGGGTTAATATTAAATATATCTCTTACGTGAAAAAATTAAACTCATATTTTATAGACAATAGCAAGAATTCACATTGATTTTAAATTCGGGGATTGTTTCTAAGTGCTGGAATGTGTAAGATATTTTTGTAGACGTAACTTGAAAACGAGTCACATCACATTATACAAACTGTTATCTTATCACTTATCGATTATGGATAATCGCAGACATTTATAAATAAAAATCTCCAAATTTGTATTCGTTTCGTCCAATGCTAATCTGAATAATTTATGAAATACAAAGGATGTGAATTATCACTTTTACTTAACAGCGTACAACCAACAGAGTGAAAAAATGGCCAGACCGGGATTCGATCCCGGATCCCTTGATATAGCGCACCAAGTGCTTTAGCAATTAAGCAATCCGGACGACATCCAGTCTCGCATGGCTGCTAGACATGCTAGAGTGGATGTCGTCCGGATGGCTTAATTGCGTTGATTGATTATTGGGTTGATTATTGACGGCCAATTATCTACAATAGGGATATAGGCCCCGGGGGGAGTGCCCTTCGTGGGGGTCTTTCTAAGGGAACCTAACCCGTATTTACGCATGGATAAATCCACGGCTTGAAGAAAACCACGAAAACTCCGAACGATTAGGCCGACGGGCGCGATTGGAATCGAACCCAGCACCTCCCGTCTACCAGCTTCGAGAGCACAACCTCTCAGCCACTGGTGGGGCAATGGCTTAATTGCTAAAGCACTTTTGCGCTATACGATGGGATCCGGGATCGTACCCCGGTCAGGACATTTTTTCACTTTACTGGTTGTACGTTGTGTAGTAAAAGTGATAATTCGCACCCTTTGTATTTCATTAATTTACAACGTAATATCAGCTCTGCTGAAAATTAATTACTGAATAATTTAGTTTTAAGAAATGTAAAGTATAATACATTAATTCAAAGAATAAACTCGTGATTTAAAATGAGCTTATTTTATAAATACGAATGATATTTATCATAATTTGCATTCGATACACAATTTATACTTTTCTCTTGCTAATGGAAAACAGTTGCAGATGAGCCATAAGATATGAATATTTGTAAAAATAAACACACTTTTATTTCTTTATAAATGTACTCTCATTGAAAAGAAAAACCAAATTAAATTAGCGTAATGTTTAGAAATATAAAGCTGTGAATGTATTATTTCTAAAAGTACCAAAAATACTGATGAGAAAATCTGCCACTTTTCCTGAAAAATGCAAGTCATCTTGATATTTTTCAGTAAAGTTTCTTAAGAGATGTGAGTTAATATTTTTCAGGCAGACGAACAAAATATATTCTATTTTTACTCGTTAGTTAGATATCATATATGAATATGATCTTTAATAGTGTGTCTGTTTTAAATTTTAACGCTAAAGAGAGAAAAAAATGTATGATGGTATACTATTTATTAACAAATTGCTTTGAGTGAGAGTGTAACTTGAAATTACTTTAAAAATACCTAATTAAATGAAAAATGACAACAATTAAAAAGTTATAATAATAAACGATCTAGATATATTTTAGGTTTTGATAATTGCATTTTGATAATTAATGATGCGGCTGATGGTGGATAGCACTACAGCACGTATAATGGCAATAGGAATCTCTTGAATCGCAGTTCTGATGGCATCTTTCAAATCAGATGCAGTTTGAGGACGAAACTGATTCACTTTGGATTTCAGATATCCCTACAGCCAGAAATCCATTGGTGTCAGATCAGGAAACCTTGGTGGCCACGGAAACGGGAAATGACGGGAGATAACTCTGTCGCAAAACTGTTGAGTTAAGACACCTTTGACTGAAGACCCGACATGTGGAGGAGCGCCATCTTGCATCCACACAACTTCAGATCGAGCATTTTGACGTTGCAATGCGGGAAGTGCGTAAGGAGTTAACATGTCCAGATAGCGAGCACTCGTTACAGTACACGTTTGCAGATCACCGGCAGTAACTTCTGCAAAAAAGTTAGGGCCGAGGATGAACGTGCTCGTTATACCACACCACACAGTCAATTTTTCCTCGTGTAATGGAAGTGCATGCACATCATGTGGATTATTCTCTGCCCAGTGCACACAATTTTTAGAATTCACGTTACCAGTTAACGAGAAATGCGCCTCATCTGTCGACAGAATGCGTAAAGGCCAGCTGCTATCTTCATCGTACCGGATAAGGAATTGATTCGCAAAATCCAGCCGCAATTGATAGTCTCCCGCTTCCAACATCTGGACACGCTGGAATCGATACGGATACATGTTTAGAACAGAGCACAGAATCTTGCATACAGTTGAATTCGGCGGATCCCGAACACGTGAAACACCGCGTGCAGTTGCGGGACGAACTGAGCTTATCGTCTGATGGACTTCTGCAACAGCTTCCACAGGAACGGAAGGTCGTTCAGACCGAGGTCGATCGCATGTGCAACCAGTTTCTTCAAATTTATGAATCAAGTCCCGTACAGCTATGACAGTGCACGGGCCTTGCCGTAATCCATGGTTTCTACTGTAAACACGCAATGTCTCTGCGGTATTTTGTCCATGCAGGTAATAAATCTTTACGATTTCCCCACGTTCTTTCCCTGAAAGCGACATCTTGTTCGGAATGGCAGAAAGGAACATACGCAGCTCACATTTCGCAGTGCCTTTTCTTTCACCTAGCGTGACGACTTCAGTCATGACTGTGTCTTAAGTAGAACCCCAAATTTGCGTTTCTTGGTTTCTTCTTCTCGTTTTGAGGAGAACTAATCAGGCTGGGATATCAGCCGAAGAAAGGGTGTGACGTGTGAAGTAAATGAAACGAAAATTAATGCTCTGGTGCACGGCAAAGTCCTTTTTAATTTTCATTTAGCTAGTTCCGGTGATTTTCATGCTACAGTTCCAACGCTATTGAGGGTTTTTCACAATGGAGATTACATTCCAATACAAAAACTGGGTGTTGCCATTTGATTTTTTTCGAAATTTTCTCACTGTAACCGTAACTGTTTGAGTGACACTGTTGTTTTCCATATCATTCTTGAGCGCATACCTCAAAATACCTCTTGCCAAAATTTCATTCAGTTTCTGTGAATGGTATGATAGTTAGGGGCCCAAAAGTCGGGATAGATTTTTTATAATCACCCTGTATATATTTTTAAATAATCAAACTCAAACCTTATTTTGTGAAAAAAAAAATGGTCTGACTCAAATGTTAAAATTAAAAGATTTTGCATGGTTGCAACTGTTGAAACGTTTTAGGATCTGCAGTTTAAACGGAATTTTAAATCACTAGAAATGTCTAAGCTCGAAAACTAATTTAACCAAGCTGCTGTCATCTAGAGACAAGCGCCTTAACCACTGAACGCAATGGATGCTAATGAACGCATAAAAATCTTATCAGGATCCATAAATTCTTAGATATATATACTACTGAATGTTTTTACGGTACAATAAGAGAGCGAGTTTTTTAAAATACGTTTCCGTAAACCGCATTCAATTATACTAATTCTTCCACTTTTAGGAAATGGGAGATTTTGAATGAGTTATGAGACAAACAATAATGCGTGATGCACTTTCTGTTTGCAAGTTTTTCAATTAATATTTTTTATATTAAATAAAAGCCCCGTCTTGCTAGAATACGTTAACAACACACCACATTCCATTATACCATTTTTTATCAGTTTTAAGTATTTTTAACACTTCCCAACATAGTTGAAAAGTGTTTATGAATTCAGATCGTCTGTTTGTCTGTCCGTGCTCTAACTCGCGTAAATATGCTCACGCAATTGATATATGTTATTGAGGATTACTGTGGCTTGTTTGGTACTAAAATGAAGTGTTTTGCACTTATAGTTTTTTTACAGGGACACTCAAAAGAATTCCGTTACTTTGAGGTCTATAGGGAAAAATCATTTGCGGTTTATTTTAATGATTTTACACAATTTCAAACCTATTCAAATTGATATATATCACTGAGGTGCACTACAAGACACTAATTATTGAATGTGATGTGCATAGCACTTATAGTTTCTTTACAGGGATACTCAAAATAATTCCGCTACATTACTGTCTATGAAGAAAAATCGTTAGCAGTTTGTTTTAATAATGTTTCACTATTTCAAACATATTGAAATTGCTATATATCACTAATGTGGATTATAAGAGGCTTACTATAGAATATTGTGTGTGTAGATTCCATCGTTCATTTACAGGGACACACAAAAGAATTTGGTTAATGTACTGCTTATCAAAAATAATTGCAGTTGCTGAAAGCGTTTTTAATTTTAACTCATTTTTTGTCTATTACTTGAAGTGTATAAATTGTATACAGGGCAGCACAAAAGTTCTCGAGTACATTTACGTTTAATTTTAGAAATTGAAGAAGCTAAATTTAAAACTGTACTACGCGTTTCTTAACAGAACTAAAATTTAGCATTCTATTTAGTATATATACAAATATATAAATCATATACAAGGCTGCACAAAAGAGCTTGGATATTTTTCCGGATATTGTTGGTAATTCTTGAAATTAGACTTTTAAATATGTTATGCGTTTTTAAAATTGTTTAGATAGATATCATCTTACACATTACGGTAAAGATTTGCAAAATTATTTTGAGAGTGTTGGAAAGTGTTACATAATCTATTCTTGACGCATGATTTTTCGTTCTTGTTTAAAATGTAGCTTATGGGACACTCGGTACATAATATTTTCCCACGTAAAGAAAATATTAATGTTTCAGAACTCCGATAAAAAATAATAAGAGAATTTAATAATAATAATAATGATAAGAGAATTTTTCGAATTGTCAGGATTAAAAACAAAAGTTGATTACGAAATCCACTTAAAAGAACTAGTGAAAATGTAAGCTTAAAATTTCCGAAATGTAAAATGTTTCTCTTTCAATGCTTATGTATACTCATTTAGTTACGTAAATAGATGCTGACAGTATGAATGTGAGTTAAATCTAGCTTGAAAATAAATCAGTGATTTGCAAAGGGGAAATATTTTGAAAAGTTTTGAGTGGCAGTTTCTTTATTGTTTTGGGTTATATTTAATAATTGTGAAATGAGATTTTGTGTGAGAGTAGAAATATATCACATTAAAGATTAATTAAGATGGGTAACTAGATTATTACAAGACATAATTCTCACAATACGATTTAAATTATGGAGTATATAAGCATTATGAAACCAGTGATGCAATGCAAGATGTTCACGGAAATTCTATGGACTGGGATATTAATTTCTGAATTTGGGAAAGCTTATTTGAAAGTTATTTTCTTTATACTTGTTGATGAACATATTCATTAATAACTAAATGTTTCTTGTGGTTTTTCAAGGTTAAAAAAATATATATTCTCAGTTATTTTTAATATGTAAGAGAATGCTGACTGAGCTTTTTTTATGAATTTTATAAAAGTAGCGCAATGATATTGTGAATGGAAAAATAATGTATATTAAAGTAACAAAAAGTTTAGCTTTTATTTTATATGCTTTCTAATTATTTTTGTTTAATTATAAAAATTACTGCTGCAATAAAAAAGTTCTTTAGTTTAGTAATCATTATAATAAATTAAATAGATTTTATCTGAGTAAAGAAAAAAATGTAACGTAACACAATATTATTAACCCGTCTGTATTCGTGTGTTAGGTATTCGTTTCGTCGTTTTTCTTCCTATATCAATTATCTTTCTTTAATCTATCTCTCGCTTATAAATACAATGAAAGATATTCCATGAACTAAAACAAAGTGAATTGTCAAGATATACTATTTTTTTTAAATACATATTGATTACCTAAGTTTAAAATCGTCGGTAAGATTACGACACGATCACTAGTGTCAATTCATATTTCGAGTATTTAAAAGTTCACAAGAAAAATTTATAATTGCAGTAAAATGCAACTTTTTAACATTATTGAAAAGAAACATTTGAATCTAAAATGAAAATTGTTTTTTATTTTTTATTTTCCGCCAGACAAGCGACAAAAAAAAAACCAAACGCTACCAATAGCGTTCTAAAATGGACTCTCAGGTTTATATAAAATAAGTAAATAGTTACTCTGAAGTATTATAACGTGCTAACGAATGGAACTCGTGCTAAACCTCTAAAAGTTTTTTCGCTATAATTAAAATTACAAACAAGCTTTGAAATTTGAAAAATTGTGTAATATTATTAAATATTTGACGGCTTATCTCTAACAGCCTCTTGTTAGAAGAAATAAGACCAAGACCTAACTAGACCGAGAGGTTGTACATGTACAGTACAGTCCAACCTCTCGGTCTAGTACTGTAATGGATGTAGATCTACAGATCTTTAAATTTAGAAATTATGATATCCTATTTTAGTAACATGCTTATTCAAATAATGTATTTATCTAATATATTGCTTCAAGATGATGGAATTATAAATTTGAGCATTCTGTGTACAGCACTAGCATGAAAATACAGTATAACAATTCCTGTGTGTTTAAAAGAATACACCTGCCTGAAATATAACTGCATGTAATAAGATAAAAATTCATTTTCTAGATTCAAGGAATAATAAACAATCATTTTTACTTTCTTCTATCTATAATAGAAAAAAGTATTGTAATCGAAATTTTTTTCGAATTCCGGTTTTTGACGGATTTACACATTTTAGGGTGAGAGATTCCGAAAAAAACGTTTTTACAAAATTTTTGTCTGTCCGTGTATCCGTGTGTGTGTCCTCTTTGTTTCTTTGAAAAGAGTATGAAGTTTTGCCCAAAATTGAACCAAATTTCATTTATAAGTTTTTGGCTATTATCCAACAGGTCCCATTTGAATTTGGGAATATTACGACGAAAGTGGGGCGCTGTGATAACGATTTTTTTTTCATTTTCATTATTCTATCCTCAAAAAGTGTATGAAGTTATGCAGAGAATTGAACCAAACCTTTTGTATATGTTTTTGTCTATGTCCTGCAGGTCCAAGTTGAAATAGGGGATATTCTGCAGGAAGGGGGCGGTGTGATAGCCATTTGAATATTTCAAATTCAGAAAGATGTAAAACAATAGAAATCCTAAAAGTTTTTTCTGTTAAATGTTCGACCTTGATCCAAGGATTCCAGAGCATTTTTTGTTTTATCTATATCTTAAAAAATGGCTGAGATATAGCAATTTCAAATTTTAGGGTGGCTGACATTTTGAAACAAGATAGCAGGATTCCTCCATAAAGGGTTTAATTTATGAGTTTTAGTGAACATACTTTCTTTCAATTTTCTTTCATTGCTCTAACCATCGTTCCAACTCATTTATTCTTAACACTATGTATTCATTTTCGCCAACGTCAAATTTTCACCAAGCTCGGTGATATTTGGCGAAATATCGACAAATTTGCCGGCAAAAATAGGTTGCCATAAATGAAGCGAACTTGGCTATAGCTGACTAATTTGGCTATATTCTGATTCAATTTCGATATTGACGAGAACTGTGAATGAATCTTCTATAATCGGGTTCCACGTACTTTAGCTTAGAGCTTTCCAGTAAAATTATCTAAAATTTTAAAACCAAGGAATAAGGAGGCTATCTTTTCCCACCGGTACAGGCCAGAAGGACTTTTCGTAGTCGTTTTGTACATCGACTGCCCGTGCAACGAAGGGTACTTCGCATTCAGATATCAAAACGACTAGCAGGCAGCTGGCGTACAACAGAATGAAGACAAATATAGATTCTATTGGCTATGTGATATCTAATTTTTTTGAGAAAGTTTATGAGAAAGTTTTAATTTGGCACATCCGACTAGTTTCGATTTGCTGTATGCCTAATGGGGAAAACTTTTTTAATATTTTCGATTAAGGAAATATGTGACATTGTCCTTTGTTTTAACATTGCTTTTTGACTTAGGATTTTCCCAATGTGCAACATTGTCTCCGGTGCTTAGAGTGAATATATTTGAAGCTATTGTGCTGAAAGCCTATTTCGACCTTTCAGTATAGTATTGAAATTGAGTGACCTACCCTTAAATTTTTAATATATGTATAATTTTTGATAATTTGCAAAGATTTTTAATTTTTATTCCTAGGAGAAATGCAAGTGTTTTGTATGCCTATAATAAATCAATGAACACAGAATTATCCAACGAATTGTCTTTATATTTGAATTCAAGTGCTCGGTAATTTTAAATAATTTCCATTAGGAAGGATATTACAATAGGGTTACGGACAAACTTTTCCCTGCTATGTCACCCGAGAAAGTCATGGTTTTACTAGTCTGTGTTAAAATGGGGTATTGTCATACAATTCTTACTTAAGTATTATACTATGTGACTCAGGTACACAAATTTGTCAATAATGATTATTTCTCATGTTCTACAGATTGTATTCGTGTAACACCGTTGAAACTTAGTGTAAGAATGAAAGATATTAAAACTGGTTTCAGAAAGAGAAAAAGTTTCAAATTATTTTTAAAATGACCTATAGGTTTATAGATTCGGAAATCATAAATGATCTTTTACGCATAAATAATTACTTCACAGACATTTTTATTGTACAACATAAAATACACTCAGAAAAAGGAATTGATTAAAACTAAAAAACATGTTTTGTTGAGTACATTTTGGTTCTTTTAGCAAAATTCAAGTAAAATTGAACCATTTTACTTGAATTAACAAAACATTCTTTGCTGACGATACAATTTTTTTTTTTTTGGAATTGCAAAAAAAAAAAAAAAAACAATTTTGTTGATTCAAACAAAATTTCCATTGACCTATATTTCAACAAAAAGTTTTGGTTAAATATAGGTCAATGAAAATTTTGTTTGAATCAACAAAAAAATTTTTTTTTGCTATTCCAAAAAAAAAAAATTGTATCGTCAGCAAAATATGTTCTGTTTATTGGAGTAAAATGGTTCAATTTCACTTGAATTTTGCTAAAACAACCAAAATGTACTCAACAAAACATGTTTTGTAGTTTTAATCAATTCCTTTTTCTAGGTGTATATTTCTTTTTCTTGCTTTTTATCTTTTTATTTCTTTATTTCTTTTACTGTTGCAGAATTCATTCATGAGACTTTGCTTAGTTCTTATTTCTCGAAAACCACAAAGAAAACAATACGTAAAATTTATAACTGATGAAAAAATATTTTACATGGGTTATATTTAAAAAAAAATACTAATTAATTCAAAGAAATATATTCATCTTTCTATTGTGCATGAATGTTTAACATTGCAAACACTCAATCCTAAGTTAAACATTCTAGAGTTGCGTCATGTTAGAACGTTTCAAAAATATATTTCATAATGGGACATAAAAAAATTCAAAGTAGATATCGTTTTAAATTTGTATATAGTTTTTGTGACAATGTAATCAATTTAATTTCCAATATCGTATATATTATGAAATTAAGACATAAGTGTCCAGAAAGATACACGACATTCAGATTCACTTACAAATCTAAGATCTAAGTTGAATACAAAAGTAGGATGTATTTAAAAAATATAATGCTTTATTAAAATACATTGAAAAAAATAATTGATTTTCAAAGAACGCTGTCTCAGTAAAAAAAAAAGTTTGTAAAAGACTGGAATTACATGACCTCTTGGAGATATTTCTCATATAAATCATCAAAATGTTTAGAACAGATCAACGTCTGAGTCATAAACATGTTCGATATCCAATAAGGCAAATCATGCGTCACAATCATGGCCATAAATATTGATCTAAGTTTTCAATTTCAAGCTATGCATATATCTGGTGATGAAATACGTCAGACAATTTGTACTTTTCAATTGCTTTAAACTCACTATTTAGTACAAGACGGTACTTCTACAATTTAGGAAGCAATATCATCATTCAAAGTAAAAAGAAATGAATATATTTTTGCTTTAAAGTAGTATAACAACTACCTTCAAACACATTGGTCGTACTAAATTATTCTAATACAAATGTGGACATCATGTAAGAAACCGTATGGTGATTCTAAAATTTTATAATATATTTCAGACAGTTGTAATTTTTGGTGACGTTATTGTGAATTCATAGCTAATGTTATTTCAAATCTTAGCACACCTATCTGTATTATTTTTGAGAATTCTGTTTGAATTGTTTTAGAAAAAAAACTATTAAAAATTCACTTCATATTAGAATAATTTATTTGAATATGAGTAAGGAAATATTTCATTCAAATTATAAAATTGGGAACGTCTTGTTCGAGAATTAAATTTGTAAATGCACAATCCTGGAAAGCGCATAATTTTACGGACATCATTTATATCATTTGAGTCTATTTTCTTAAATACAATTCAATTATTCTTTCTTCAAATTAAAATGCGCAAATTATAGGATTAAAAAGATTTTTTTAATTAAAAAATGGAAATCTTAATATATATATAACAGCAATCAAAATATTCTACCCATACATTTCAGCGAAAATCTACAAAAAGATTTTTTTTTCTTTTAAAAGGTCTTTTCTTTCGTTATTTAAGAATTATCGTCAGGATAAAAAAAGTAAAACGGTATTGCGAAACTTAAAATGATTCATTATTTTTAATATTCAAAGAATTTTAAAGTATGTTGTATTTTCCATTTTATTTTGTCCATTTTCTGGAAGGATATATGATAATGTATTTCCAAATCCAGATCAAAAGAAAAGATAATATTATATGACTTATACCATTTTAAATTTATAATTTTCAGTAAGATTATCTATTATCGTTTCTTTTCAATATTTAAAGGAAGTTTTTGATATTTAAAACATAACGTTATAGTACCAATTAAAAATCCTTTCAAACTTAAGATTTAAAATATAATTCTTAAAGTTTCAAGGCACATAATTGATACATATTTTCTCTCAGGATAGTATAATTAGCTATTTAAAAAAATAAATTGTTCCTATTCGGATAGAAAATTCATTAAAATGACGGGAAAAAAAGTATTTCTGGAATTTAAATTTTCCTCTTGAACAGATACAATAAAATAATAATCACTAAAGCCTTGTTAATTCCTTCTAAGTAAGAAGAAAAACGATGCTAATTATAGTTAATGTTACTTCCTATTTTGCCCAATTTAGCTTATGAATTATACAAATCTGAAGATTTTGTTTATTTAAACATTTTTATGATATGTAAAATCCAGCTGTAACATTGCATAAAAATATGTAATTTATTTGCACAAACACTCGTACATACCCAAATCACACGCATGTACATTACGTATGCACAGGCAAGGATACGCACAGACACACTCGCACCCTAGTATTCACGTACAAACAAAACTGATTCAAATGTTCATAATTATCATAATTCTTCACCCAAAACTATTTTAATAACCGGTTTGACCAATGTAATGTCTGTTCATGAAGGTGAATGTGTGATATGGATCAGGGTCTATTTTACGAATACTATTCTGCGTAATTTACACAGAAAATGGGCGATGATGTGCGATTGGTGGCACAGCCTACCAACGAATTTACAAGAGGTTTTTTTTTATACATAGGCGTTAAATCTTGCAAACGTGGACGACAAATAATGATTCACATTTAGTTCGCAATATTTTTACATAGTATACATTTGCTATATAACATAATATACATAAAATACATTCCCAATTCTTCACCCAAACATATTTTAATAACCTGTCTGACCAGGGTAATTTCTGCTCCTGATAGTGAATATGCGATATGGCTTGGAGTCTATTTTACGATTACGATAGTGGGTAATTTATACAGAAATTTGACGATGATGTACGATTGGTGGTACGGCCTATCAACTAATTTACTAGAGATTTTTTAATAGGCGTTAAATCTTGCAAACATGGACGACACAAAGTTCATAATATTTTGACATACTATGCATTTTTTTAAATTGTAACGGTGTGCAGTGCATTTGAAACTGAATAATGCCTGTGAAATGTTCCACCTGAATTAAAGTAGCTTACCAGCGGCTGAAAGGGTCTACTCTGAAAGCTCGTAGGCGGAAGATACTGGGTTCTAAGTAAAAATCAACCGAAAGAGGTTTTTAGGACCGAAATCGAATTTCGGTCATCTTCCCACTTTCGACCGCAACCGAAACCAAATCCGAAAAGGAAAAAAAAATTAAAACTTATTAATACATAGATAACTGCATGTAATTATTAATTTTTAATTAATTTATTCATTAAAACAAATAATAAATAATTTCTTAATACTAACTAATTACGTTACTAATTAATTTATTAATTATACGTATATTGAACCAACTTTTCTAACAAACAAACGTACATATATATGTGTGTGTTTCAAAGTTTCAAGTTTCAAAGAAAAAGGAAACATACATAATACAACTTATATTTTATTAATTTAGAACAACCAATAATTATAGGCATTTATCAATAATTAATTAACAATGTACTTAAATAATGTAAAACGAATTCAATAATGAATATTTAATTTTTAAATATATTCATGTTTTTATTTCGTTAATATTTTGAATTTAAATTGATTGAAATAAAGTACTTAAAAGTTTCTTTTTAGGAAATTAACATTGATATGTTTTAACCATTTTATAATTATAAATATTATTAATTTAATAGACGTTTAAATATAGATATATATTTAAATATTGCTGAATATTATTACTAATTATTTAAAATTTTGTATGAACATTTTTATGGTACATATATTTAAATAACATGCTTACTGACATCAATCTTGAAATGTCTTAAGTCTTCATATGTTTTAACAACACCTTCCTCATAAAGCATTCGAAAATATCTGGAGTTTCAAAGTAAACATTTTATATTACTGTTAAGTTTGTAGCTTTTAAAAGATCACGTGATAAGCGTCTTTGAAGTTTAGTCATGATTGCATTGCTTGCTTTATAATTTACACTCACATCATGAATCAGTCATGACGGATAATGATTAACAGTGGAGTTCACAGCAATAGACAGTGTCTTATTTGATCCGATACAACTTATATCAATGAGAAAAGTTGAAAATTTCCGAAAGAAGGAACGATATTTCGAAATACAGATAGTTGCGGTCGATTTTCGGTCAGGCCGAAATTTTGGCAGCAGTTTCGCTGAAAACGAATATTCAGCGAAACTCCATTTTTGCACCGAAACCGAAATTTCGGTCGATCTTTAGTTTAAGCCATGTCGCATGTGCCGGTCAAGCGGCTCAAAATTATCATTTTTTAGCACTTTCCAACCTAGTTGAAAAGTGCTTATGACTTCGGTTTGTCTGGCCGGATGGCCGTCTGGCCGTCTGGCCGTCTGTCCGTGCTCTAACTCCCGTAAATATGCTCGGATTGCTCTGCAATTTTTATATGTTATTGTCGTTATCTATGGCACGTTCCCTATTTCAACTGAAGTGTGTAGCACTTATAGTTTTCTTACAGCGACACTCAAAAGAATTTCGTTACATTGCGGTCTATGGGGAAAAAAAATCATTTGCGGTTTATTTTAAAAATGTTTCACTATTGTAAACGCATTGAAATTTATATACATCACTAAGATGCATTAGAAGAAGCTTAATATGGAATAGTAGGTGTATAGCACTTAGAGTTACTTTACAGGGACAGTCAAAAGAATTCCGTTACATTACGTATATGGAGAAAAATCGGTTTATTTAAATAATGTTTCCCTATTTTAAACGCATTGAAATTTATATAAGGTGCATTACAAGAGGCTTACTACAGAATATTGTGTGTATAGCAGTCATCGTTCATTTACAGGGACACACAAAAGAATTCTCTACTGTCTGTTAACAATAATTCCTGGAAGTGCGTTTTAAGTTACTGAACGCGATTTTAATTTTAACTCGCTTTTTGTCTATTACGTGGTGTGTATAAATTCTGTAGATCCTATACAGGGAAGCACAAAAGTTCGCGAATACATTTCCGTATTATTTAACTCCAGACGGAGAATTTTAAACTGTGCTACGCGTTTCCTAACTGAACTAAAATTTAGCATCCTATGTAGTATATATACAAATCTATAGATCCTATACAGGGCTGATGAAAAGTATTCGGATTACTTAGATGTTATCTTTTAGCTTATTAAACGGTATGATTTGTAAAATTATTTTGGAAGCGTTGGAAAGTGTTACATAATCTATGCTTGACGCATGATTTTTCGTTCTTGTTTTTTCTGAAATTCGAGTTATGCATATGTTAATACGCGTGAGTTTCCATTAGAAAAATCCAAACGTAAGTCGCCCTGATAATCGGTCTAACAAAATGCACCAAACACTTGCATTGATGTAAGCGTTTCTTACCAATAAGTGTTCTGCTTCTGTTTTTAAATCGTGCGGTGACCTCTATTGTCAAATATTACAACTAAATAGTTTATTATACTGAAATAATTCCGTTTTGTTAGGATAAGTGTCGCATATTCGAATTTGCTCATTTGTTCCTCTTCTTTGCGATTTTTTGAAATGGCACCGAAGTTATGGAATAACGGGATGTCAAAAATAGCTAAAGTGAAATTGTTTTGAAAACAATTCTTCTAAATTTTATGTTCTTATTTTAATTTGTGTGTATTAAAATCTTTTAATATTTGAAAAGAGAATGAAATTCTCAATCCGAATATTATATTTGTGGGTGTAAAATATCGTATGCGTTTTTAAAATAGTATAAATATAAATCGATATTGCTATGAACTCAAAATAAAACAAAACAAACAAGAATAGAAAGCATATGTAAAAGCAATTTCTTCCAAAATTTCTAGTAACGTACTTTATTTTATAATTAGGCGATTCTCATACTGTGGATTTATTTCTAAGTCAGCGATTAGTAATAGCTTCTTCATCATTGTAATTAAATTTATTATGTAATAAGTGAACCCTTACAAAAATAGTTCATAGATCTGTATAGAACTCTATAGAATTCTATACAAGTTCTATAGAATAGCCATTCTATAGAATACTATTTCTATAGAGTTTTGAAGAGTTCTATAGAATACTTTTTCTGAAGAACATGTTTCTATAGAAATTCTGTAGATTTTTTTTCTATAGAACAGTTTTTCTATAGAGTACTATAAACCTTATAGAATTAAGTTCTATGAACTAATTATTCTATAGATTAGCTAAGTTTTGGGATTAGCCGGTTGTCTGCCATCTTGTTTTTTAAATCAAAACATATTTGTTTTGCTTCTCATTTCCAAAATAATTTTGGTCCATATTTACTTATTGTAAACACTTTATTTAAGTTTGTAACTAATTTATTTATATTAATTATATATTAATAAAAGCTAAAATGTGATGATTTAACTTGATTATGTCAGAAACAAAACAAATGTTTTGATTTATCTCATTTTTTAAATCAAAACATTTTAACTTTTACTATTAAATATAAATAAATTAGTCAATAAAATTAAATAAACTGTTTATAAAAAGTAAATATGGATGAAAATAATTTTGGAAATGAGAAACAAAACAAATATATTTGGATTTAAAAAACAAGATGGCGGACAGCAGGCTAATCCAAAAGCTGTTCCTTTTTAATTTTAATGTATAGTTATAAATAAATTTATTTATAACTATACATTAAAATTAAAAAATAATAATCAATTTTATAATACATCAATTTAATATATAATAGTACTCCATAGATTTAATATGATTATATATATATATAATTTAATATTTTATTTCTATTTTATTTCAGACATTTTTATTGAACTTCTATAGACATTTCTATTGAACTTCTACAGATATTTCTATAGCTTTAGATTAAACAAGCTTATAGAAAAATGGGCCATAATTCTATACGATTCTATAATGATGCATTTTCTATAAATATTTTTTATAGAATTCTATAAGAAATTTTTGTAAGGGAATTTTCACTGCTTATTGCGTTTATTTTCACCTTTCCGCTTACCTAATTTTTCATAGACGTTACATAACTTTCATTTTTCTTAATAAGAATTCACTCTTTCAATGTAACTTTGAGATAATGAGTTTACCGTCTATTGAATCTTGAATCTTTAAAAATGGTACTGTATTTATTGGAATGTTCAACATGTGTGAAATAAATTTCGCTACATACGTCGAATTAATAAAAAATTAAATGAATAATACAGTGTCGCCTAAAGAAAACCGAACAAAAGATTAATAGGTCTGTGACACATAAAAATCAAAGTATTGTGCAACTGTGAGTTTGTTAGTAGTTAGAGTGGTCTGAGTAGTTCAGGGTGAACAAATAAAATGAGCAAGATCATACTGAAAATTAATTTACGTATTTATTTTATTTTCAACCGTTACACAGATTTTTATGTCTGGTAACGTATAGTTTGAACCACATATGTGTGGTATGAATGTATACAAATTTAATACGTAAAATCACATCTTTAAGTTTTCCAGATATTTAAAAAAAACGTTTTTATTGAACCGAACAAAGTGACCAGCATTCTATGTAAATATTTTCAAACAATCCTAAATTGGTGACCCAAAGTTGGTATGTTTAATTTTGTTTTTAGACAATAGACATAAGTCTATTAAATAAACATCAAATCATTTTTGAAATCTCTCAAAATCTCTGAAATTGTTATTTTAATTTTGATATTTCCCACCACATAGTAAAAAATATGAAACCCATTTGATTGTTTTCAATGTTTGAAAAAAATATGTAAACTAGCCAGTGGAAAAATTTCAGACAAATTAATATGTGGTTTTTGTTACACTTATGTTAGGTATATTATACAATATTTCTGAATTATCAAACCAAATTTCTAACTTGAAAATCTTAGTCTTTATTTCACAGTAATGTTTTTCATTACTGAGTAGCTATGTTTCATTTTTTTTAGACAATCGGGATATATCTACCAAAAATATGTCATATCATTTCTGAAATCCCTGAAAATCTCTGAAATTATCATTTTAAATTTGATATTTTCCACCACATAGTAAAAAATATGAAACCCATTTAATTGTTTTCGATATTTGAAGAAAATATGTAAAATAGCCAAAAGAAAAAAATCAGACAAATTAATATGGTGGTGTTGTTGCACTTACGTTAAGTATATTGTTCAATATTTTTTAAATTACTCGACGAAATTTCTAACTTGAGAATTTTTGTTTTTACCTCTCAGTACTGTTTTTCATAGTCAGGCTTTAGCCTTGTACTTTAAAAGAAACAAATAATATTTTTTGTATTATTTTTTCCTAAGTAAAAAAGATAATTCAAAGTTTTTATACGTGTAAATAAAAAAAGGTTGTAATTCCACATATCTAGTGAAAGTTATTAAAGAAATGTTTATTATATTTTTTTCAGATTTGGATTTAAATATAAATGATCAAGTTTAATCATACTTGTTAGTAATATACATAGCTCATCGATTGAAAGAGTTTCAAATTTCGAATAGCACTATTTTAGAATATTAATTTTTGGCTTATTTAACAGCAGGTTTTCAGAATATATAAGGCTATTCTGCGATGTTTATCTTGTAAATAAGCGATTAGCCCGTTTGAACTTCACCTTTGTAATATATCTTCTGAATAATATCAGTACCTTTTTTTTCACACTATATAAGAAAAAGACGCTTGTTAATAGCTTTAATATATTAATACCTAATGTTATGCTCTTTCACACCATAATTTTTTTTTATAAATGGAAGAAAATATTAACTAATACCAAATTTTATAAATTCTTCAAAAATTGTTAAATAATTAAATAATTGTTGCTCCGTTGAAAAAGGAAATTTTAAAATTACTATATTTTATACAAATAACAATTATGTTTATGAACCATAACTATAAACTGTTAAAAATTTGCAGCAAATTGTCCAGTCATTTGAACGTTTTTATAGAAAACGGGTACATAACCATAATTTAACTCTATTCTGACCATAATATCGGCAATAATATGGTCAGAATAGAATTAAATTGCGGTTATGTAACCGTTTTCTATAAGCGGTCGAATAACTGGGCAGTTTGCTCCATATTTTTAACAGTGTAGTTAAAAATAATTTCACTTTTACTTGGGATACCTAAGTGTGATGTATGTACAAATACTATTAAATTTTTTGCTTATCAAAACGCATAACGCATTTTTTTTGCACACAACAAAATATAGAAATACGCCCAAAAATTTCAAATGTTAAATTTTAGAAATTTTTACTTTAAATTTAAAAATATAATAATATTCCAGTATATATAAGGGGTTTAATCTTTTTATGTTTTTTAAACAAAGAAGGAACGCCCAAAGCTTTAATATATGTTTTTAGCTTTTATTGTCATTTATTTGTATTTAAGTTTAAATACTTTTAATCTGTTAGAATTTAACTTTGTATAATATATAAAACATTTTCTTTTACATATTTTTTGAAAAGAAACATTCTTGTAAATGAATTTATAGCAGCGATTAAAGTGAACTAAAAATATATTTTTTTTGAAAACTTTCCAAAATTACCCACTTGCATATTAGATTTCATTTCGGTTTACTCAGAAGGGTCTTTGTAAGCTAATGTATTTTTGTGATGTTGCATTCTACCCCAAATCTAGGAAATATGCCAAAAGCTTATCTTTAACATTATTTTTTTATAATGCGATGCTAATAGCTGTCTGATAACTTGATAACAGAATGAAATGTAAATAATTAGCAATTTTAAGTGAAAATTTCAACACGTCTAATTTAATTCTTAAATCTTTATATAAATGAAAGCTAGTATGCGAAAACTTGTTTTGCTATAAGTGACCGAAAAATATCTAATATTTTAAAACATAGTGTGTCAGATTATTTCAAATATTGAATTTTCTTTTGCAAGACATCGCTGTTTTATAATATAAACTGACAATATATTTTTTAAATATATGTCAAAAAACGCTTGATGGAAATAACTTTTTTTTTTTTAATTGAATGAAACATTTATATTTTAGCAATGAGTCAATACTTTTATCAAACAATGTATTTTAATTTATGTGTACAAAGTGTAATAATAAACTTTTATATTTCCTACTACATCGAGGTTCCTGTACCAGACAATTATATAAGTAAGTTTGTAAAAACTATTCTTACAAATAAACAAAAATGAATGCAATTTAATTTTTATTATATTATATATAATGTAAATTTAAACTTATTTACATGAATGGTTACAAAACCACAAAAATGTAGTAATTCCTGCTTTATATATGATCTTTAAAAATTAAAGTATTTAATAAAGAACTTTATATTTTATCCTTTATTATTTTATTGACAGAAAGTTGTGTATATTTATATGCATATTTCATTAATGTTTTACACATTTTCTAAAGCATTATTTGTGATGAGAAATCTTTTGTTTTCTATCTTCAATAGTAATGAAATATTGCATGAAATGCTAAGAATATACCAAATCGTTACAGGATCTGATCATAATCTTTGATATAAACATTTAAATTTTATTTTTTTCCCTAAACATTTTCTACTACTATATTCAATTAAATATAGCTACAGAAGATGCATGCGCAACTATGATATTGAATTTGAATTGAATATATATAATTTTATTTTCATTTACAGAACATATTGAATTTGTATTGTTTATGCAATTTAAAGTAGAAAACAATCAATATAACCCCAACTGAACTTGAGCAGAATTAATAATTGTATATTAGAGACGTCAGAATATTTCTTAAAATATTTGTATATTGATTGATATTTCAATAAACAAACTGGCTTTATTAGGCTATATTATTACTAAACCAATTTTTAACATTAAATACCATATTATACTTTATGGTCTTTAAACATGGTATATATCTTTTATATGCCCTAATAGTTAGTCCATTTATACTTAGTTGCCCATATAAACAATAACATATGTCAATATTTTTAAGGTTTATTGTTAAACGTAAACTAAAATATTATTCGTATTATATTATTCGGCAGATTGAATAGCAATATAATTATTTATATTCAGGGACCAGAAAAATTATTTGTTTATGCTGTACTTAAATAAAAATAAAAAAGAAAAAGAAAAACGAAAAGAAACACGTTACTCTCATGGCTCTTCTACAAAGTAATATACATTTACTCATCTACAGGGAGTTCAGTGATTTGCAACTGGGAATCCTACTGTGCCTCTCAACGGTTTACTGTTTACACGTTACTCTTTGTGTTTCTTATTAAAAATAGAATATATTTATTTTATTCATTTTATGTGGGAGTACTTCTGATTGAAAAAAGTTAGCTGTTCAAAAAGAAAATAAACCTAACCTTTCAAATAATAATAATAATAATAATAAAAACGCTTATAAATATAAAACAATAATATTTACTATTCGACATAAACGAATTATAATCCTTACAACGAGAACATAATAACTGGTACCTAATACAAATATATTTAAAATTTTAATAAAATGTAATAGATCTTTTACAAAAAATATTTTCGACTTCTATAATTCAATTAAATCTATATATATATATGAAATTAAATTTGTTTCACATATACACATGATAATAAATTTAGACTGAACAAGACTACTAATGTTGTTCTTACAAAATAGTTTGCAAACTGCATTGTTCAAGCGATAAAATTAACACAATGTAACATCATTTTAATTTGGCTTGAAATTAATTACATGTGATGACGAGAAAATATGTGGATTTAATTATGTTTTAAAATAACAATAAAATGTTTCTTTTAAATTAATAATTGTGTAGATACCTGAGGATATTTTAAAAAAAAAGGTCATTGTTTAATAACAGTTAATTTTATTATTTTTTATAAATTAAAGTTGCATTTAGTTATATAAAAGGATATAAAGGCTAAATAAAATATTAGTTGAATAGAATTATGCATTAAATATATTTATATCCGTGATTTTTTAATTACTTGTAATAGGTAGCAATTGAAATAATTATACAAATGTTTTGGTGAGTGAATTACAAAAAAGAATTAATTAATTTAACTGAAAACTGAGAATTGCATGTTAGCGGGATAAAAAAAGAAGAAAAAGATAAAGGCTGTGTGTGCATTTTTCATTTATCTGTTTTATATTATGAAACCTATTGTACTTTATTGTATATCATTAAAAAAACACGTTTTTCAATTATCGTATAAAATAATTATATTCATAATTGTGAGATTAATTATTTCGTATCATTAATGCATTGGAGTTGCATTCTACATATGTTACTATTAATTAGTTAAAATGTGTTGCAAATTTTAATATCCATATACTTATTTTTTAAAGCATATATTCTAATACGAGCAAATCTTGTGTGTGGTTTATATACATATATATATATATGCAAATTTTATCTTAAAAACGGCTCTAACGATTTTGACGAAATTTCGTATACTACCATTTTGGGGCACCAGAAAACCATTGGGCTAGGTCACATGTTCGAGAAAATTCGATTAGTGGGTCATTTTGGGTCATGGTCTAGCTAATTGTATCCAAAAAACGGTTCAAACGATTTTGACGAAATTTTGTATCCGACCATTTTCGGGCACGAGAAGACTATTGGGCTGGGTCACATGCTCGAGAACTTTCGAATAGTGGGTCATTTTTGGGTCAACGCGGGTCAAATTAATTTTATCTAAAAAACGGCTTTAACGATTTTGATTAAATTTTGTATCCTACGAGTTTCGGGCACGCGAAAATCATTGGGCTAGGTCACATGTTCGAGAAATTTCGATTAGTGGGTCATTTCTGGGTCAATGTGGGTCAAGATCTAAAAAGCGGCTCAATTTACTCTAAATTTTGCATCCAATGGTTTTCGAGCACGAGCAGACTGTTTGGCTAGGTCACATGTTTGAGAAAATTCAATTAGTGGGTCATTTTGGGTCATTTTGGGTCATGGTCAAGCTAATTGTATGTAATAAACTGTTCAAACGATTTTGACGAAATTTTGTATCCGACTATTTTCGGGCACGAGAAGACTATTGGGCTGGGTCACATGTTCGAGAACTTTCGATTAGTGGGTCATTTTTGGGTCAAAGCGGGTCAAATTAATTTTATCTAAAAAACGGCTCTAACCATTTTGATTAAATTTTGTATCCTACGAGTTTCGGGCACGCGAAAATCATTGGGCTAGGTCACATGTTCGAGAAAATTCGATTAGTGAATCATTTCTGGGTCATTGTGGGTCAAGATCTAAAAAGCGGCTCAATTTACTCTAAATTTTGCATCCAATGGTTTTCGAGCACGAGAAGACTGTTGGGCTAGGTCACATGTTCGAGAAAACAATTAGTGGGTCATTATGGTCATGGGTCATTATGGGTCAAGCTATTTTATCTTAAAAACGGTTCAGAGGATTTGAAATAAATTTAGCACTCTACAGATTTAGGGAACAAGAAGACTATTAGGCTAGGTCACATGTTCGAGAAATTTCGATTAGTGGGTCATTTTGGTCATGGATCATTATGGGTCAAGCTATTTTATCTTAAAAACGTCTCAGACTATTTACACTAAATTTTGCATCCTATGGTTTTCGGGGACGAGAAGACTGTTGGGCTAAGTCGCATGTTCGAGAAAATTCAATTAGTGGGTCATTTTGGTCATGGGTCATGATATTTGAACTGAAATTTAATTTTGACCGAGCATAGCTCGGTCTTCCCTGCTCGTAATTAGTAAAGCGAAATAAATCACGTTACAACAGTACATTTTTACTCAATACAATTTATTGAAAATTTTCATCCATATACGTTTTCACAGAACAGAAATCAAGTTTTAATATTATCAGAAGGTAATATAAAAAATAATTATGACAAAGTAATTTAAATATTGATGGTTTTGTAAGATAATATACAAATAATACTTGTAAAAATATAATTTATTTAATGTTTTAAGAGATAAAATAATTTAAGAAAAATCAGAATGAAAAATCATGTATCAGGCATAGATCACGTTTTACCAATATATATATATATATATATATTGTATTGTCCATATGATTAATCCGATCATTATTAATAATGACCGGATTAATCATATTGACCGTAACACACACACATATATATATATGTTACGTTATATCATCCATATAATATATATATATATTATAATATAATTTATTGCAAAATTCCATCTATATATGCCAAATTAATAATTAATCTTAAAATAATTTAAGAAAAAATAACCAAAAATCATACATCAGACATAGATCACGTTTTAACAATATATATACATATATATACATACATATATATATATATATACATATATATATATATATATATATATATATATATATATATATATATATATATATATATATATATATACTAGGGGGCCTACCCCCTGCGAGCTACGCTCGCCAACCCCCGCTCAGACTTCGAGGCCTCTAAAAACATGACAGCGTGCTTTATTTTAAAAATATTGGTAAATCTGTAATTGGGTTGCTATGCTTTTAACATTTTAATGGGACATTTTTCGATTATCATGGCCTCATACACAGCTGTTGCGACAACTGACGACTGTTTTCGGGATTGATAAGTAAAATCAATTACTACTTGCAAACCAGCTTGTATAAAATGGTTAGGTTTAAATTGTGACTACCTCTCGGACTTTTATAACAACAATCTCTATTCTATTCTTCCTTTGCGTTTAAGGATGAGAAAAATTCCATCTGCTTGTGAATAACATTAAGAACCACGGTATTGAAAAGTACTATGTTATAAACATTTTCAGTAACATGTTTTAATTTTCTCTCTATTTTAGTGCACCATCATGCATATTTTCATGTTATTTTAAATATGTAAATTATTTTTTTTAATTAATATGTATATACGAATTTTCTAATAATTATTTATCATACAAAATTAATTAAATATTTTGTGCATGCATGCCTGCATTTATTCGGCATCAATTGATGAGATATTTAAACAAATTTGCTATCCGCGGTAATTTTACACCATGTTCTTTCACTTGAATATTGTCCATAAGAAAATCGGGTACTTTTCCATTATAGGATCTTTTGCTTTTAGGTTTGGCGTAATTCGAGCTTCAAAAAGGGATAGATTCGTTAATATACATAGATTTGTTGCCAAATGTTATGAAAATAAACCCAATGAACTTTTGGTGCTTTTCTATTATAGGGGTCTTGACGCCTTTTTAAAAAGCTTGGCGGAAAAAACCAAGCAGGATAGAAAACCAAGCAGGATATTTTATTCTTCCGTTCAGTTGGGCAATTATTATTTTATATATTATTTTCAAATATCCGAATTAATGATTTTATAAATTCGTTTAGTTAAATTTTACAAAAAAATAACAAAATGATATCAATAAATAATAATTACTATTAATTCCTTTTCCTCCCTTTCTTTTGCGTTTACCCGAGGCTAACGAAAAAGACAGGCCGCCAGATTCACGTGATACTCGAATGCACCAATGCAGGTGTACGAAAAGAGCATCGCGTCACTCTAGCGGTCTGTAAAAAAACATAAGTGGAATGCACCGCGGTAGCCTGTCTTTTTCGTTAGCCTCGGTTTACCTAAAAATGATAATTACTATTAATTCCCCCCCCCCTTTCTTTTGCGTTTACATAAATGACGTCATTTGGACGAATTTATTCAAAATATTTTCAGTTTATAAATTAAATTAAATGCTGACAGACGATTGAATCCTGACGATAGAAATGTGATTTTTTTTTCAAAATTTCCTGAAAAACATAATTTAATCACAATCTTGTCTTCATTATCGATTGAAATAAAAGATAAATTCAATTTCAATTTGAAAATGACGAATAAAAAGAAATCAATAATCCCTATCGGGATCCTTTCAATTTTTTTTCCCTTTTTTGTCACAAAAAAATGAGTAATTAGTTGCCATCATTACAGAAATGTCATTAAAATTAGAAAAAAATTAATATCTAGAAAACTAATTCCAATTTCAAAATTCTATTACCAGTTTGGACATCCGCGGATTTTTATGAACAATTGGTATTAATTTCACCATCAAGCGTTTAATATTTCATTAAAAATAGCCTTGAAACATAATCAGTCGTTTAATCAGTCGTTTCAAGAAATCGTTTCATAAATTCGTTTCATAAATTCGTTTCATAAAATCGTTTCACAAATTCGTTTCATTAGGATTTTATATATATAGGGTAGATATATATATATATGTATGTATATATTACAATATAATTTAATGAAAAATTTCATCCATATATGTTTTCTCAAATAGAATTCAAGTTTTAATATTATTAGAATATGATACAATAAATAATTATCACAAATTAATTTAAATATTGACGGTTTTATGAGAAACTATCTATCTATCTATATTATAAAGGACAAACGTGTCCGTGCGTAACGCTGACGTCATTCTGCGAATGGCAACAGTAGACGAGGAAATTTTGGTTTTGCGATTTTTGCTACAGCAAATTTTTTAATTTCTAAACATCGCACATTTTTACTTTTTACACTGTTATATAGGGAAAAAAATATACTTTCAAATGCAATTTGGTTGAAAACTGTATCTTAATTCACTAATTTATTATGTTTTTTTAAATAATTTTTTTTTCACTTTTTTCGGGCTTAATGGTTGCCATTGGTAATTTTTTTTTCTCCGCTTGGCGACCGCATATTATCGTTCTTTAAAGAACTGAAATGGCTATTATTAATTAGAAAATGATACATACATCTCGAAAAGTAAAAGAAAAGAAACTGTTACTGATTTTACATAAAATACAAAAATAATAATAAAACTAATAATAAAACTAATAATAATAAACGTTTTAATGAGCGAAATTTTTATAAATCGAAATTATTTAATTAAAACGCGATAGTAATATTTGTGATACTTAAAAATTGTTTCGATGTAAACATTTTGACTCAAACAATATTGGCTATTTATCGTTTGCGCCAGGATAATCACGATAAAAAATCAATTTATGAGGAAATTTCGCTTGCTGCTTTAAATGAAAATTCTAAGATTTTTTTTTTTTTTTTTTTTTTTTTTTTTTTTTTTTTTTGAGGAGGCACTGGCAAAACATTTTTACTTAATGCAGTTTTTAAAAAAGGTGAGATCATATAATATGGTTTCGTTATCTGTTGCATCTTCTGAGATCGCAGCTTTGTTATTAAGGTAAAAAAGCAGATTCATGATTCAAAATACCGCTGAATTTGAACGAAACACCGACGCGTGCCATTAATAAGCAATCTGATCTTGCTGAATTAATAAGAGAAACCAAGTTAATCATCTGTGAAGAAGCACCCTTGACGAGTAAATTAGTATTTGAATGTTTAAATGTGTAGACCGTACGGTTAAAGATATAAAAAACAATTTCGCCATTTTGTGGAATAGTAGTTGTATTTGCTGGCGACTTTGGACAAATTTTGCCTGTATTGAAGCATCGGAATAGAGCTGATATTTTTTGGGCCACTTCGAAATTTTCTAATATTTGGAGAAATGTTAACAGTAGGTATCTCATATTTAACATGTGAATGAATCAAATTCCAGATATGAACTTTTCTGATTATTCAATTCCAGTTGGTGAAGGTGAAAATGTTGACTTTACTGAATTCATCATTCAACTAAATAGATTAAAAAGTCTCATTCAACATGTATATCCATTAATGGAAATACAGAGTAATAATTTGACAAAAAGATGCATTTTAACCATTGTGAACGAAGAAGTTGAAAGACTTAACGACTTGATAACTGAACAATATTCAAGACGACAGAGAATTTATTATTTACTATTACGAAATTAAAATCTCATCAAAATATAAATTTAAATAATAATATTGTATAAATAAAATGCAAATTTAACAGACATGTTCTCGAACTACGCGCTTAAACAGTTGAAATTTACATAATAAAAAGCTTGCAGTAAGCCACGAAATCTTGGACTATTTCTTTGGCCATTAACACCTCTGTCATGTGGCTAATACAAAAGTATCGCTTTTTTAATTTCAAAATTTTATTTGAATATATTATTGATTTGAAGTTATTATGAAAATTCTTTTTGGAGTTGTTAATGAATCAGCTGAAAAATATACATTAAATATGAAAAATCTATTAGAATTAGAAAAAAAATTGGTTTACGCCTATGTTCTCTAACCCGGGAAGACCGGGTTAAGTTCCCTAGAATAAATAATGTTTGTAAAAAATATAATTCAATTAACTTTTTAAGAGATAAAATAATTTAAGAAAAAACAAGAACCAAAATCATGCATCAGACATAGAATATGAAACGCTTTCTAACCGTAACAAAATATTATTAAGAAATTTTACTTTTTCCTACAATAAAATGAGACGAAGCAATTTAAATAAACTGCACCATACATGATTTTACCCCCCATAAACCAAATGTTAACGGAATTTGTTTTGTTTGTCAATGTAAACGAGCTACAAGTGCTATAATCTTCCTTTTTAATAGCGAAAAATCCGTAGTGACCTCATTAACGTACACAAATTACATGTCATACCAAGTATATTCATCCGAGTTATAGCATGGACAGACAGACTGGAGAAAAACGGACAGATAAGCTTAATTCATAAATATTATTCATCTATGTTGGAAAGTGGTAATAATAAACTTAACAAAATTTATATATTATAAGTTTGGTCCCTACAGTTATAGAACACACTTGTAAGAAAAGTATACAAAAATGTTTTTTAAAAGTTTAAAATGTTTGGATAAGTGTGGTTGTGAATATTTTTCACTTGATACATACTATATATATATATTCCTTTTAACAGAAAGATTGAATTTTTTCTTGATTAAGTACTTTTTTTCCATAAAACAATTTACAAAAATAATATACTATAAAATACTCAAATAATAAAAAAAAATATTTCAAAGAATATCGAGTCTTCTTAATATTTCGTATGCATTTGTAAAAATTTAAAATATTTTTATTGAATATTTTTTTCAGCTTTCTGTTATGCTTCACATTAGAGCTAAAGAGATTACTTAAAAGAAAAACACTTTAAGTCCATTCCATTTCACAGCAGGAAAGAAAAGCATAAAAACTGTAGCTAGTTCACAAGAGTATTTTGTTATGGGGGGTAGGGGGGTATAATTCAAGAGTTCTAATTGTTTGAAGGAATGCTGCAATTTTGACATTTTTATTTTGTTGGAAAGGGTTAGTTATAGTGATGTTCTCATTATAACGTTCATGAGTGTCCAAAAGTGGTTTGATTTCTCTTGTTTGTTAACTTGTTTTTGTTTGACTTTCGATACAGTAATTTTCGTAAATATTTACCACCCCGCGAATATAAATATGTTGTTAAAGTACTCTAGTTTTAAAATGAATTCAAAACCTATATAGTTTATTTTATTTTTTACAGGTTCAAGACAGGAAATTAATAAAGAGTTGTCTTCTTAGCATCATAAGGAACTATATGGAGAAAAATGGGATTGAAAGGGAATGCGGATAACAAATAAGGGTTGCAAGAAAAACAATGTTTTATTCCAAACCTCTCTCACTAAAGCAAGCTGCAATAAGGTCCGTACAATAAGATGTTTGAAGTCAGTTTTACTTTTTTCTTAAATTTTACTTGTTAATTATAATTTAGACATTTCATTTTGTGTAAAAAAAAAAAAAATGTAATTTTCTACATTAAATTCTGATTTTAGCACAGCGAGTTATTTTAGAGCTACTTTTTGTTGAATTCAAAAGATTATTACTCGAAATATTGTTACTATGAAAATTAAAACTAAAAAACTTTACACACTCACCCCTTTCCGACAGCTCTGATTTTAACCAGTAAATTTCTCAAACTATTATGTAGTTTGAAGAGCTAATATTATTCACTGAGCTTATAGGGTCCGTAAAAATCCAAAATAAATACAGTTAGTTAATTCTCATATTACTTTTCAATCCGGTTTTCGGCTAATTGAACGTTACCTGAAATGGCCAGGTCCTAACTGCCTCAACCGTTCTTTTTAGAAAACATGTTGACAGTTTCATTTTATCATACTCCACACTGTAGGATAGAACATTTGGAAATTTAATACGACTGGATAAACTGGATTAACGCTTTGTATTTTCGCTCATGTTATTGACAAGACTAAGAAAACTGAATAAAGGATGTTATTTCATTTTAGTCTAACTTTTCAGGTAGAACAGTCATTCTAACACAATCAAATGAAATTTTAAACTGACAGTATTATTTGGTGTCTAGACAGCTGGGGTGGAATGAGTCACGTGTTGACTATACGTCTATGTTAAGTGAAATGAGTAAAAAAAAAAAAAAGGCTAACAGAATGGACGTCATGTCTCAGCAGACCGACAGAGCAATTTCAACGCAAAATTTAAAAAAGTTAAAGGAAAGGGTTTGACCTTCATAGTGACATATGAATATATAACGAAATTTTTTTTTATTAATGCAGTAAAATTGTAGATTTTAAAAGAGTGATACTTAATAAAATTTTATTGAGTGGTTTTCATGATTGCCTAACATGTTAAAATGCAAGCCATTTAAAAGTAGTACATCTTAAGAACTTCTAGAGTAAGTTTACTATGTCAGAAAATAAAATATGTCTTATACAAAAACATCAATTGCCCACAAATTTTTTTAAATTTTTTTTTTCATGATAAAACAAACAAGAAAATCTCATTACGGAAGAAGAAAGGAAAATGAAACATGACAAAACTGGATAAGACAAATAATGTAAATTACAAGTATTTGAAATTAAAAGAAAAATATTGTCTTTATCTTTACTTTAGAGTAAATAGAGGCACATGTAAATATGGATACATGTGAACCACCTGTATTTCATCTACTTAACATCTGCTAGAAATATTTCAAAAATTGACAATAGTTGGCAATGATAGTGTCATCTGTTGGCCTATCTTGTGCAGTAATCAACCGTTTTGTTTTGCAATCACATCAAAATTTTTTTTTTGTTTTGAAAGGAGTTTTGTAACCAAAACGTTTTAACTGAAATAAAAATAAGTTCTAAAAACTTTGTTTGTTAAAAACAGTATTGCAAAGTGTCACGGTATTATTAAGCTAAGGTTTTGAAAGATTTTGCTTTAGTTTAAAATATTTCATTTTTCATACGCTCGAACTGTTGGATAGGGAATGTTCACAGTTGTTTGAAGTGGTAACAGAAACATTCTGTTTGAAACTCGCTATTCTTTCTATGAAAATAACAAAGTTTTGTAGATAACACAATCAGCCAAAGGAAGAATACCATTATAGAGTATGAAATAAATTCCATTGTGGGGATGTTGCTAGCTAAGTGTTCACCAATAAACAGGAAATTCTCTGAGAAAAATATCTCAAGGTTTTTCTAAAATGCATTCTACATTCACTTATAATAATCCAAAATAAATGACTTATAATTATGTTTAAAATCTTAAATGACCATATCTATTGAAAAAAATAATCTGATGGATTTGACTGCATAAAAGACTTCATGAAATAGTATAAAATGTTATTGACGAAACCCAAAGGCACAAATTTAACACAGCTTTGTTTACATGTGCTCTAAGTATGTTAACAACTACCCTCGGTGCGGTACACGCGAACAGTTTTTATGATTTTTAAAATGATCATAAAGCTTAGAATATCTTCATAAATAAATAAATAAAAAGTCTATAACAGGAGAAAAGATTTAAATATTATTACAAATTCGATTTTGCTTAACTTAGATCATATTCAAAAACAGACAAAAAGTATCAAATGTTAACATCTTCCTCCGAATACTTACTCGGTTATTGTTGGTTTAATAATCATTATAGATCTTCACATTTGTTATACTCCATTTCTTCTAACAATAAGAACGCAAGACGTTGTAGATAACAATTCGCCTAGCACACTGCCAATTACTAGAAGACCAAAAATTGAAAATAGACCTGAAGTGTATAACTGCAATTTTAAAATTTTGCAAATACTGTTACATCTGCTTAAAAAGTTTTGGCGCATCAGTGGAAGAAGCGCCACAGCGTGTCGAGCATTGGACTTGAATCTGGGCGGTATTGATTAAATAATCTGGACCCTTCTTTTACTTTTGATTTTTCTTTCCTAATTTTATTTATTTAATAATGCTACATGAATTGCTTTATATTTTCTCTCATAAAATGATTGGTCTTAATAAAACAAAATGTTTATATTAATAAAATTTACGATTTTATTTCTATTTCTAAATTAAAATACCAAAAAAAAAAACTAAACAGGCAGTTTTTAGTCATTTCCTGCGCAAATAATTCTAGCTGGATTACAACCATATTTTGCACACACAGTCTCCTGAGTGAGCAATTTTGATTCCTGAAGATAGTACTTTTTTTACATTGAACATATTTGAAATCCTTCTACCTTTATAAAAAGTGCATAAAGCAAATTTTCATTAACAAATACGTGACGAACGGAACATATACGTACCACTTATGATACCTTGCTACATGCCATTTAGGAATCTTTGAGTTTGAGCACTAGTAAAATTGAATATATATTTATTGTATCTAATAACAGACTTTCAGAGATTCTATAAGGTAAAAAAAAATTCTATTCAGAAATACTCGTTCCTAAAAATTAAACAAAGTGAAAAGGACGCTCAGTACGAATGGGTTACACGACGATCTTAGTGACTGTAACACTCACTTCACCAGATCGAGTGTTACCCGTGAAAAACTTTTACCAGAGTAATAACAATGCTTCTGCCACGATCAAGGTATTTTGACATGTAAATTGACATGTTTGACATGTCTTGACATGACTTGACATGAATTTTGACATGTTTTCGGCGAGGTCATATTACTAGTAAAACCTTAGGCGAATAATTGAGCATTTTGAGGAGACTGCACCTTTTGCAATCAAATATGTACGAGGTCGCAAATCGGGAAAATTACGATAATAAGCAGATTATTCAAAACGTCTTGGACTGCCTTGTCAACTCATGTGACTTTTGGTTTTGAAAATACAAAAAAAAAATATTTACCGAAATGTTAATCCAATCTTAGTTGTCTTGTTCCTTAATAGTAAAATGTAAATGATTAGGCGAATGATTGTGCATTTTCTAGAGACTAGCACTTCTGCAGTGAAACAGGTATGGGGCCACAAACCTGGAGCTAGAGAGTGATAAACAGATTATTCAAAACGTTTTGAAAGGCTGTTTCACCGGAATAAAATATCGTCCATTCAAACTTGTTTATTTTAGCATTTTATTTATTTTCCTGGTTAAATTTTTAATTATTTAATTATTATTTAATTATTTTATTCTTTTACGTTTTCACTATTTTTATGTTTATGTTTATTAATTAATTTTTATTTTTTGTATTTTTTTCTGTTAATTTTTACGTTTATATTGTTATATTATTATTTTATAATTTAATTATTTTATTTTTTTCTCTTTTAGGGTATCGAGTATTTTTAAAGATAAAGAATTGGAAAATTAGTTATTTTAAAATCGTTAAGAAAGCATGGAATAGGCTTTTCCTAAGATTTTTTAATTCTTAATGATAACATTCACTACTGAATATAAGAATACGTATTTCTATAGAAAACAGTCTAACACTTTTAACAGAGATTATGTGTATTCAAATTTAATTATTTATCTTTAATACGAGCAATTACGTAGAATGGAAACACATAGAATGTTCAATCTAACTAACACAGATTCAGCATTTAATGTAACCGACGTAATAGAGACTAACAATCCTTTTCAGAATTCTTCATTACCTGCTTTGAAATTCCAAGATCCTATTTCCTATTTTGGTGAATATTTAAAAATATATAATAAAGGATATGGTGCTATTCACGGGTATCTAAGTTTTATTGTTTGTGTTTTTGGGATCACAGCCAATGTGCTAAATATCATTGTCCTTTCAAGAAAAAAATATGGTTTCGCCTATAAATGCTATTCTCACAGGATTGGCGGTATCAGATATGCTTGTTATGTTTTGTTTTCTACCATTTACTTATCATTATCATATTAGGGAAGATATAAGTAAGGAAGAGAAGTTTTCATGTGGATGGGCAGTTTTCACCCTCTTTCATGCACATTTTACTGTTGTAAGTCATACAGAATCCGTATGGTTAACTGTGATTGTCGCCGTTTGGAGATTTATGGCGGTTAGTTTCCCAGCTAAAAGAAGCACTTGGTGCTCATTGCCAAGAACAAAGAACGCAATCATAGCTACATATGTCACATGTGCAGTATTTTGCATTCCAACTTATATTACTTTTAGTATATCTGAAGTCAAACGTAGAGGCGGCGAAATAAGGTATGTTATGGAGTTTAGTTAAATTGCACAGCAGCATGATCGACTGCTAGAAAAAATTAACTTCTGGCTATTTAGCGTAATCACAAAATTAGTACCTTGCGTAGCACTTACAGCTTTAAGTTTTGGTCTAATTCGTTTTTTGCATAAAGCACAGAAAATAATGCAAATATTGAAAAACCGAAAAGCAGAAAGTGATAAATCTCATGACAGAATAACCAAAATGCTACTAGTTGTATTGTGGCTGTTCTCACTAACAGAGTTTCCAGCAGGTTTATTGGCACTTCTAAGTGGTATTTTAGGAAGACCATTTTTTATTCACGTTTACCTTAATTTTGGTGAAACTATGGATGCTCTGGCTTTGATAAATAATGCAATAAACTTTATCATTTATTGTTCAATGAACAGACAATTCAGAGATACTTTTGCATTTTTGTTTATCCCAAAATGTATAAACAATCAAGAAGTTGCTCAAATAGAAGAGCAATCAAAAACTGTTGCTACTACATTTGTATAAGTTACCAAATTCATGTAAATTTAGAGATAATAGAATTATTGGTCGTGTGCATTTTTAAAGGACATTAATTTATCTCTTCCAAATTCTGAAAATATAAGGATCTGTATATAGCAAGAATTTTACAGAATTTATTTTTTTCAATTATAAATTAATATTTATTTTTAAGAGGTCTTAACTGGATTGTAAAGATCACTTCGTAGCTTTTTTATATGAATCACGCGATTTTTGATGATTTAAAAAACATGTAACTTATCTATTGTTATTATCGAAAATCCCATAAAATTGATTCCTCATTTTTAGTGTCTAATCTGTTTTCTGGGCCATTTATCACAGTTATTAGAAATGTGCAGTTCGCTCAAAAATTAACATATTTGTGAACATTCAGGCATTCTCTTCGCTATTTTAATAAAGATATGTAGGTAAAATTTCAGACTTAAGATCAAATGTCCCCCAAAACAGTATGTATGATTTAATACTTAATATTATTCCATGAATTCAAAACTATCTAAAACTTTCTAAACAGTTTAAGTAATAATATCAACTTATGTATTATTACCTCAAAAACCAATAGGTGTTATTGCAAAAAAAAAACAACACAATTGTACAATATTAAATTGCAATAGTTTGTTGAACACATAATAATGCACAGTACAAAATGTAGTATTTGTCATTCAAAATTTATTTTGAATAGTATAATGCACTTTTACGCAAAAATAAAGTTTTAATTTAAATTTGAAATGTTTTACGTGTGGCTTCTTTTTTAAAGCATAAATACATACATTCAATTATATACACATATATTTATATATATCAAGATTTATTTTATATTATTATTATGTAAATATTCATTCGTTTGGAATAAATATTGTTGTGTTATGATATTTTATACGTTAAAGAAATACATATTCTGAATATGAGAATTTTTTGTCTTGTTTCATGTACTAAATACATACATAATTGTATCCTTTATATATTTGAGAAAAGTAATCATACATATTCATTAATGAAAAATTATTTATATAAATTGATCTTAACAAATAATATTGATCAACGATTATATATAATACAGACGCGATTTTGTACATTTCAAGAGGAAAAGTAAATAGAAAAAGCGTATATTGCTAGAAAATGAAATGGCGAGAATTTTTTTTTATCTACAACCAAAAAAAGTGTAGAAGTCTAAGAAATGCTCGTTATTGTTATATAAATTACTTTATTGTATTTCAAACAATTAAGATAAAAATAATAGGCTTCTAGAGAGTTTTTAATACTACCAACTACTTTTTATCATCCAGCATTAAAATAAACAACATAATATTAAATAAACTGAAGGTAAATGTTCACAGTTCTGCAAATAAGCAGCCTTTGCTTTCGCATACCACTCAAGATAATATATGAGGACAATATTATTTATTTTAAAATTAGCTCCGTACAATCTCAAGAAAAAATCATATTTTAAGTTCCAACTGATCCGAGTATAATTAGGGCATACTGTTTAACCCCACTTTCAGAGATATTTGAAACTTGGATTGATATGTTTACCTAGAGTACGTAACTGCATACCTATGTTGGAAAAATGCAGCAATTTTAAATGTTGTAGCAGACCGAATATTTTGCCCTCGAAGAACTTATCATCAAAGTTAAACGAAAAGCTCCATAATAATAATAATAATAATAACAATAATAATAATAAAGATACATTCAAACAGCCAAATACGATGTAAAATAATTCAAAAATGATATCTATAAGGTAAAGCTAAGAGAGTCTGCGCGAAATTCAAAAGAATAACAATAAAAAATCGAAATATTAAATTTTTGCTAAACTATCCATGAAAATTTTTTACTTAATTTGTTTTTTATACATTTCCATTGCTATTTTGTTGTTATGTTGTAATTTAACAGAACAGTTGTAATAAAACCAAGAAAATTATTTTGCGCAATCTGTCCTTACAGGGTTGGTGTGATTGCGCACATGGGTAGGAGAGATTGTTACTAATAATAACTAAGCTTCAATTGTTAACAATAAGAATTACACTTAAATGACATTGTTGTAAGGTTTTTGTGAACAAATATTTTTGTATTAGGAGTGAATATTGTAACCTAATGATTAAAGAATCAGAAAAAGGAAATAATTTAAAAAATGAAATAAAAAATTTAATTAAAGGAAAAAATAATTAAAGTATCAGAAAAAGAAAATCTAGATAAGATTACAGAATAATATTAAGTTGCTTGAAAACACGTTTAACTTAAAATTAGTCCATTTTAAATTTTTAATTTTTTTATGCAAATTTACCAATAAGCTGCGTAATCTCTCATCGCATGGAAACTAATGGGAACAATAAGCCATCTCTCCTAAGTAGCAGATGCGCAAACTCTGTAATTTCTGTAGGAGAGAGTGTGCGGCATTTTATTTAAACATGGCCGCTGCTAAAACGAACCGTTGATGTTCACATTGTTAGTCTAGATTAGAAGCTAATGAGAAATCGTTTAAGTTTAAAATATTTCGTACTACTGACATTGTATAGAAATTGTGATGAATAGCTATGAAAATTCAAGCACTTACTTTGGGAAAACAAAACAAAATAGCAATGCTTTCTCTTAGACAATCAAAACAATCAACGTACACTTTCAAGTAGACACTCCACTATTGCTGTTGTACAACTTCCTGGAGTCGCTGCGCGCTCACTCTACTCCTTCCCCTGGAACCTCTATGTGCGCAATCTCTCCGACCGCGCCATCTCACCTGGTTTTACCTTACTAATAAAAAAAAGTTTCGCTGTCTCTCTCTCTGTGTGTGTGTATCCACGTTGGCTAGCGAAATCCCGTGCACCTGGAAGTCTGACAATTTAGGTGACGTTTGTCCAAGGACCTTCCTGGTGCACCTGAGTCTCAGAATTTTAATATTTTGAAAATTAGACTAGTTATTAATTAAAAACTGATCAAAGATCACACACACACACACACAAAAATACTCTTTCGAAATCTGCACGCGCATGCTCTGCAGCTATTTTTCCGCAACTTCTGTGAACAGACGAAGCAAACGGGAGCCCGTTTCTTTTTCTGTGTTCCTAAATCCGCCATGGGCGAAAGGCCAAAAATACAGAGAAAAAGTCTGCATATTCTCGATAAACGTACTTTTACGTTTAAAACGATCTGTACGGTTTGAAAAAAAGTATATATTTAACCCTTTCAAAAAAAATAATCAAGAAACATCGAATTGATGTTTATTATTTTCTCCCATTTTCCAAGCCTCGCCTCGCATTCACCGGACTAGGAGAGATACGGAAAAACAGAGTACATTAAATTAAAGATCTGACTTTGCCTTTTCAAAACTACCTTTGATTTTCGAAAATACGACATTTAACCCTTAGAAAAAGTATATTTTCTGTAAGCCGTTTCGCAATTTTTGCGAATTCGCCGATTTGTAAAAAATCGTTTCTGCGTTTCCGAGCGAGTTACGAAAAACTAAAAATGCAAGACAATATTTATATTCGTTCTCCTTTCGACTTGTGTAATCGTTTTTGAAAAATACCCTATATTAATCTTTTGAAAAAAACTCGCGCACAGGATTCACTTTCGCGAATTCCGATTTTCTGCGATATATAAAATCGCGCATCGGCTCTCTAAAACAACCAAACAAAAAACAAACACACATAAGGACATCTACGTTCTATCGGGTTCAAGCAGAAGCCTTTAATTTAAAAAAAAACCATTAAAGTTAACCCTTTCGAAAGCGTTTTTCACCATAAGTCAATTTCGTACTTTTAACGATTTCTCCTATATTTAAAAATTAAAATCAGCATTTATAAACAAGATACGAAAAAAAGTAAACATACCGCGCCTATTCTACGGTTCTTTACTTTTTTAAATCTGGTATCCGTTTTGAAAAATTTAAATTTTAACTCTCCGAAAAAAATTCGTTTCCAAAACTCACTCACGCGATTTTCGATTTTCGGCTCAAGTTTAAAAATCATTATCGACTCCCGAAATGCGAATACGGACAAACAAAGACAGCATTCCGTATCGGAAGGCTTTCTCGTAATGCGCTGACGAAGTGATAATTTCGCATTCTGCCTCTATCGTCTCGGAATTCGTTCCGATATTCCGGGGTTGTTTTGTCGGAATTCTTCCGAGTGGTTGAGGCAGCCGAAAAGCCTTCGATTTATCGTTTAAAAATGGCGCGTATAATTGCAGCTCTTGTATATGAGGATAGAGAGCCAAAAAACTTTTAGAAAATGTACATTTTCTAATTAATACAGTTTGCAGGAAATTTTTAAACATATGTTCGATTTTTCAGTTAAAATTTTCATTAATACTATTTTGAATTGTAATTCATAAAGTAATTCATAACTGTAATTCATAATACCCGTTTGGAAAAATAAAAATAAAAGCTGTAATCCAATATTACTATTTAAATTCTAATTGGTAAAAATTTCAGTCGAGTGAAAAAAAAATCTTGCTCTCGAAATTATTATTGCATGTTAAAAGAAAACTGATTTGCACCATCTATAGAATTTATATACTAATGAAATTTACCTAAATTCATTTGCACTGTCCTGTATATGCATGAAATATAGTGTCTAAGTCATAATATAAAGATTGAAACTTATTATCCACTTTATTGAAAATTAATAAGGGAAAATAACACCTTTTATTTCGTTAATAGTTTCCAAAATGTACTTAAAAGTGCACCTTTACTTAAAAAAATTAATTCGTTAAAAAAATAATTATTCAACATTAAAATTTTGTTTAATTTAATTCACATATTTCAGTATAATGAAACTTATTATCCACTTTATTGAAAATTAATAAGGAAAATATCACTTCTTATTTCGTTAATAGTTTCCAAAATGGACTTAAAAGTACATCTTTCGTTTAAAAAATTAATTCTTTAAAAAATAAGTATTCGACTTAATGAAAAATGTCGCCAACATTACATATTTATTCAACATTAAAATTTTATTTAATTTAATTCACATATTTCAGAAACAACATTAAAAATGTATACAGTTTAATTAATGTATTTCGCTAGCAGCATTAAAAATTTTCAACCTCTCATAACATAATTAGCATAATCAGGTGTCTTCCAGACTTTCTCCCAGGGATTTTTTTTATGAAATTGTGAGCATCTTACATTTATGAAAAATCTAGTCTTGATTTTGTGAATTTAAAATGATCGTCATATTCAGGCTCTTGTTTATACATTTTAAAGAAGATACGTGTTTGTAAAATATGCATATTTTTTTTATCTAAAAGTAACAGTCAGATTTTACTGTTAAATGAAAATTTTTTCGAAAAGTTCAGTTTGTAGAAGGACAGTTTTGTGAAAGATTTTTTTTAAGACAAATAATTTTCTCAAGTGCCCTTTTTAAAGGTAAAAATTTTGTGAAGGGTTTTGTTTTGAGTTGAAAAATTTTATGAAGGGCCGTGTTTTGAAACGAAAAAAAATTGTGAAGAGTCCTTAAATGATCCAATTTCTTCTTAAACAGATACCTGATAATTTACTAATAAACATAATAAAAAAGGAGGAGGTGGATGATTTTTTAATGCAACCGCGTCATTCTCTTTAATACAAAGGTACACAGTTAAAAATTTGCAGTAAACTGTCCAGTCATTTGACCGTTTTGGTAGAAAACGGTTACATAACCGTATTTTAACTATATTCTGACCAGAAAATGAGCAATAATACGGTTAATAATACAAAAACGGTCAAATGACTGGACAGTTTGCTGCAAATTTTTAACAGTTGTATGCGTTGCTGACGACTGGGATTTTTGCTAATCGTTGCAACAGATTAATCTCGGAAAATGAAACATTTGAAGTTACTGAAAAATTTAATTGCTCAAAAAGTATTAGTCAGAAAATTGTTAGACAAACTGCGTTAGAAAGGTAAAAAATTGTATTTTTCTTGATATAAATTTCAAATCCACTGATTTTGCCATTTTTCAAATATTGAATTTCCAAAATTACCAAATTTCACAATGGAGAACCATAGCGAAAACTTCACGCGTAAAAATAATAATAACAGCAATGTGTCAGCACGAGTCACAAATTATAATAACCGTGTTATTCTGTTAAAATATAAAATTGAATTATGCGATGTCACGAGTGCATGATTTTTATTTAATTCTCGACAAATACTAGATGCGCCATTTCTTTTTAATTGTGAATAATGTATTTTAATTCACGTTATTAAAAAATGTAGCTATAAAATATATAAATCAATGGGAAACGGTAGGTAAAAAATTATAAACGTAATAATAAACCGTATTAAAAAAACATAACTTAGTGAAATAAGTATCCGTTTTTATGTAATTTTAGGATATACCAGGTAAAGGTACAGATTACTTTAAAATACAAAGTTAAATTCACCGATATATTTCGTTTGATTCAAGGTTCTTTTGGAGAAACCGACCAGCGCAACGGGCGTAGTCTGCTAGTGTGTAATAGATTTAGAACGTATTAATTAGAACGGATTAACGTCCATAGTTACAAACCTCATCTTTATTAATCACCCACCAAGGAAAAAAAAGGAACCTGGCTCCCCGAAAGATTTTGCTGCATTTCATAAGAAAAAGTAATATATATTTAAACAACCATGTACATCTATAGAATTTAGATAAACACCTCATAAAAATTTTATTATGTTTTTGAAATATATTTGCTGCATTCATACTTATGCGGAATGTAATTCAAATTCTGGAAAATAAATGCATTATTTGCAGTATACATAATTCTAGTTTTAAAATGAAATCTAAAAGGTATATTACACAAGAAAAAACAGGAGTGGGCGAGTAGGGGTAAGGTGTCATATGACTACGAATATTTAATTTCAATAGAAAACATTTATTTAACTTTAAGACTAAATCAGAATTTAATAATGCGTTAGAACAACGCATATTCACTGAAGCGTAAAAAAAAAGGGGGGGGGAGGTGTCACATGACTACGAATATTTAATTTCAAGTCAAAATCACAATGAAAAATGCATTAGGACAATTCAAATTACCCGAACAATAAAAAATATATATAATTTACATAATTAACATAACTTAAAAATTAGAAATAAAATCTTTGTTGCATGTCATAAGAAAATGTAGTATATATTTAAACAACAATGTATATGTATAGAATTTTGATAAATACCTCATAAAAATTTTATTGAGTTTGAAATATATTTGCTGCATTCATACTTACGCGAAATGAAATTCAAATTGTGGAAAAGAAATACATTAATTGCAGTATATATAATTCTAGTTTCAAAATGAATTCTAAATAGTATATAACACGAGAAAAAAAAGGAGTGGGTCAGTAGGGGTAAGGTGTCATATGACTATGAATATTTAATTTCAATAGAAAATATTTATTTAATTTTAATAATAAATCGCAATTGAAAAATTCGTTAGAACAACTCACATTCACTAAATAGTAAAAAAAAAGGTGGGGGTGGGGGGTGGGGGTGTCACATGACTACGAATATTTAATTTCAAGTCAAAATCACAATGAAAAATGCATTAGAACAATTCAAATTACCCGAAACAATATATATATATATATATATATATATATATATATGTGTGTGTGTGTATAATTTATAATTTAGAAATAAAGTATATGCTTCATCAAAATATTCAAATCCTTTCCCAAAATTTCTTAAGTCCCATCAATATTTTCAAACAGTTTCAATTTAAAAACATATTTACACGAGAGATTAATTTATTTCAACAGAATCATTTGCCTGTTATTGCAAATTTTAAAACAGCGTAAATGATAATATTTCCCTTCAATTAAAAACTATATTTTTACGTTTAATAATTACGTTCTCCTGTCATGCGTAATTAGTTTTAAATGAAGGAAAACCATACTTTGTCCTTAAAATAAATTAACAATAAATTTTTAAGTACAAATAAGGCTGCATTTTTATAAATCTTACATTTATTAGAAAACTAGAAACCGAACTTCATATGAAGTTCTTTTTTAAATATTATTCATAATAAACGAACTTTTTAATCTATTATTAACACTAAACATATTAACAACCAGTCATTTGACCTCTAACAAATTAAAATATGTCGATTGAACCAGAAATTTCTTCATATAATAAATAAAATATAAATCACATAGCAATAAGTTATATAAAGAAATTAAAAAATTAAAAATAAAAATTCTACGATAAGTACCTACGATGTTCATCATGTCATCGTTAACGTTCCATCGATGTAGAACTAACTATTAAAAGGTCTTAAGGTGGAGATGAACTGCGAACTGCGAACTTGAATAAGGTCCATAGGCTACCGAGTTGCGAAGCAAATATAACGCCCTGGCTATGAGTACTTGTATAGCAAAACATAAGTGACCATGCGAAGTGACGAGTTGTAGTCCAGGACTATAAAAAGTAAAAATAAAAAAGGGTAAAAATAAAGAAAAAGAGACGTATAGTTAAAATAAATTACGTTTAAAGAAAAAAAAATAGATAGTCGATGGCTATTCGATGGCCAAAAATGTCCGACGAGTCAAGGCAAAGATGTTAGGATAAGTTGGAGTGAAAGACCCCAAGATTTTTGCTTAAAAAAAATCAAATTTCAGTTTCATACAATAAATTTATTCCAGATATAAATTAAATAATTTTAAATTAAAATTCTGGTATGAAATATTTTTATAAAACTTGATTAAAATTCATGGTATGTTTAGTGTTAGTAGTTTTTAAAAAATTTTTGGTCCCTTTCTACCCTTATATATATTTTAACACTATCTTTACCCTTAAATTTCTTTCTGGGGTATTCTAAACTGGTATAATTGGTCGTCGTCCTTAAATCTCGCTTTCTTTTTTTTGATAAGGGCCTTAGTTTTAGAGATATTAAAGTCTTCGGCCCCACGTTTTCAATTTTTTCGACCTTTCACCTTTATATTCCTATTATTTTCCTATTCTGGAATCTTTTTAGGCTTTTGGGCCTTTGCTCTATTTTTCCTTAATTTCTGATTCATTCGTACAACTTTTTTAAACTTAAGCAGATGTTTGTCCGCAGCACCATGTGGTACATTCGTTACTATACAAATAGTAATTTTTCTAGTTTTTTTAACTTCTAATTATACCGATTTTCATGCAACTTTCACCTTTATACCTACAATCATTTTTCCCCCACTTTGTTTTAGATACCATCTTCTGCGTTCATTCCTCTTTTTCTTATCTTACATTCCCCCTGCCCTTTTTCTTATTATGACTTATTTAAGTAGAAATGATTGGAAAATTCAATATTTTTGACTTTCTGTTCGCGTGCCTTTCTTATTTTATAGTCTAAGAAACCACTCATTAGAGGCCCCCAACGTTTTTGTCCCTTGATTTTAAAAAGGCTCATTTTTCTATATCCCCTTTTATGGTGTAGTACGCATGCGGACGATCTGGCTGGCAGGAAACGTTGCGTTTAAATGTGAGAGTAGGGATAATGAATCTAAAAAAATTACAAAATTACGTCATTTTAGCGTGATTTTATTTGCAACACTTGTTTCTGCCAACTATTTATGATATTAAGGCATTATTGCCAGATGGTTTCAACGTTCTTTAGACCGTGCCGGACTCTGATTTATAGGTAAAAAAAAGGGGTCAACTTCACGTCATTTTAGCAAAGCTAAGATTTTAATATGATATGCCAGACCGATTTAAATCTGGCATAGAAAGCGCTTATTAGAAGAGTTGACAGCTTATGTATATAGGATTTGTCGAAATAAATGTTTAATTTGTGTAATTAAAGTATCAATTAATTGTAATTGTTATTTTGCTTACAAGGAAGGTCTCCTTAAAGCGCATACTCAGATTTTTTTTTTTTTAAATGCTAATGGAACTACTCATGTACGTTATAAAGGATCAGTCAAATTTAACTGCGAAATCCCAGTAGAAAATCTGTAAAAAAATAAAATTTTTCAAGTATTTGGCGCAAAAAAAGCGATTTGGCGAGTAACGCTTTTTCGTCGCTAAATGCAAGAGATTTTAATGTATTTGAAAATTCCTGGTAAAATGAGTGTTTAAATTCGTAGTACTTTATGAATTTAAACTTCAACGATTAAATAGTTTATTATTGTTTTTATAAACTTATATAATATATATACAAGTTAAGTACTGCTGAAGTTGTTTAATTTTACATGGTTTCGCTGGCTGGATAAGTTTTAAGTGTATTTTAACAGTAACTGTCCGTTCAGTAACATTCTCATTATACATTTCGATTTTGAATAAGTCATTGTTCCCACGGCAACAAGACTTTTCTTTGTTGTCTCCGGCACTAACAATATCGAGGTCAAATTGTTAGCGCTCAGAATCGGACAATTAATTTTTAATTTGAAACATTTTTAATCAATTTAAATTTTGTTCTAAACCGTAGAATACGATCGTTAATTTTCTTTAGATGTACATATAAATGTATATGGCAAAACCGTAGTTATAAAGGTGAATTTATTTAAGTTAAACACATTTAAAGTAGTTCAGTATAAAGAGTAGAAAGGGTTTTTCCTAAAAAAGTATTTATCGTAAATGCGTATTTTATTATTATTATTATTATTTCATTGTGTCGCCAACCTACCGATAAATCGTCAGAACACGAAATTTCCATATTTTTTTTACGGACGTTATAGCGAGGTTCCCCAGCAAATTCTTTTATAAACGTGTATATCCTCATGAGAAGAATATTCTGTCATTTTTTCAAAATTTTCTGAGTATGTTACTTCCTTGTTAGTTAAATTTTGTAAATCAAATGTTTATCCACAAATTCTTCTAATTGTTTCAAAAAATATATTTATTTATTTTTATAATATCACTAAAGAAGCAGAAAAAGATAGAAAATGGAACTCCATGGCGTAAATAGGCATCCTTTATTTTTATTTAAATTCACTCTTAATTTTTAAGTAATACTATAATTAATTTTTTAAATATTTGCTCTTAATTTTTAAATAATATGATATATATATTTTTTTCTCTTAAATATCTGAATGAAAATAAATAACCTTATTTGACGATCAGGCTGTCGGTAGAACTTGATTTAACAGTAGGGGCAATGCAGGTAAAAAATTTACAAAATTACGTTATAATATCATGTCTTTTGTTTATAATATTTGTTTCTTCTAACTCTTCGTGATATTATTCCACCATTGTCAAATGGTTTTAACTTTGTTAAGTATATGGCAGATTTATAGCACAGTTATCTAGTCTAAGGTTTTTTTAACACCAGTATTTTGTTATAGAAAATTTCGATTTGTTAAATCGAAGAATTTTTCGATTAAACAAAACAAAATTTTCTGTACTAATATACTAGTATTCAAAAGGCCGGAGATTTGCCAACTGTATTTATAGGTAAAAAAAAAATCGTTACGTAATTTTATCAAAATTAATATTTCAATATGTTATTCCTTGACTATCAGATAAGCCAAAATTAATTTTCCAGAGAGAAATTCCCTTGCAAAAATAATGCCAGAACGATTTAAACCTATCAATGAGTGCGCCTATTAGAAGAGTTGGCTGCTTTTGTAGTGCTTTGGGTACAGTCGTTGACCGCCAAGTCTTGATTATTACTAAAGCAACAGTCGTTGCTTTGTATAAAAAGTAATATGTAATTTGATATCTCTATAATTAATATATTTCCTCCCGAACATTTCTAAACACCAACATGCGTATTGGTTGACATATATTGACATATATATTGACACATATATATTTTGCTTTACCTATTTCATTCCAGCCGCTATAAGTATATCCAGTTAATTAAGATAAAATATTATATATTATATAATTTAAAAATTAATAGCGAATATTAATAAAAACTAATTATAATATTACTTACAAATAAAAAAATAATTTAAATAAAGGTTGACAATTTAGCCTTGGAATTTCAATTTTGCTCGTTTTTGTTTCTTTCACAATTTTATAATTATTATTAAATATTTGTTTTTAAATAATTCAAAGAATTTAGGGATAAATATTTCATTTTCAAAATTTAAATAAGTAAAATAACATTTACAATTAATTGATACACTAATTACACAAATTCAACATTTATTTCGTTATTTTGGCAACAAACAAGGCTTGTCTGTCATTGACTGAAGCCAAAGCACCACCATAAGCTGCCAACTCTTAATCTATGCCAGATTTAAATCGGTCTGGCATTAATTTAGCAATCGAATTTCTGTCTGGCAAGTTAATTATGGCTTGCATGATAGTCAAAGAATAACATATTAAAATTTTAACTTTGCTAAATGGACGTGAAGTTGACCCATTTTTTTAACTTACAAATAAATGTCTGGCACGGTCTTCACAACATTGAAACTGTCTGGCAATAATGACTTAATATCACGAACAGTAAGCAGAAACAAGTTTTGCAAACAAAAATTATGGTAAAATGACGCAATTTTGTAATTTTTTAACCTGCATTACCTAGAGCTCTTATACTACAGGCTGAATCATACCGCCATTTAATAACCTAACGGACCAAAAACCAGTTAGCTTACCGTAGTAGTAGACGGTGACTGACAATGGCAGGGATGGCAAACACCTGCTCGAGCGGTTTCCTAATGCTGAGCTGGGTTACAATATGGCGGTTATTTTGGGCAACAAGATGGATATGCGTCAGCTCCCCCTAATAGGGGTCTTAGCATTACCCCCACTCTGACAATTAAACGCAGCGTCATCGGCCAGCTATGATTTCACATGCGTACTACACCATAAAAAGGTCGGGAATATAGAAAATGAGCCTTGCTAAAATGACGTGCTTTCTGACGTTGGTAGCTCTCAGACTATTGTAAATAATAGTTTTTTTCCTCATATGACAACCATATCGAAAATAAAAAAAGTCCTTCCGGCGTGTACCGGGAGGAAAAGGTAGCTTTCCTATATCTTCGTTTTAAAATTTTAGCTAATGTTACACGATAAGTTAAAATACAAAGAAACGTTTACAAAAGATTCGTTAATACTGAATTTTAATAAGAAATTCGCCAAATTATTGAGCAATAACCAAATTGTCGTCATTTATGAAGGCTTATTTTGGTCGCCAAATTTGGCGATATTTCGCCAAACGTCACCAATTTTGGCGAGAATTTGACGCTAACGGATATGAATATATAGTTTTATGCGTATGATTGGGAAAATTATTACAACAATGAAAGACAATAATTTGCGAGTAATCGCGTTAATGTGCTGTTTTGTTTCAAAATGTCAGCCACCCTAGAATTTCAAACTGCTCTATCTCAGCCATTTTTTAAGATAGAGGTAAACCAAAAAATGCTCTGGAATCCTTGTATCAAGACCTAACACGTAATTAAAAAATAAATTTGAATTTTTAACTTTTTTGTATACTTATCTTAGCTTTAAATTTTTAAGAGGCCGCCATCTTGAAACAAAATGGCGGACCAAGCTGGCCAACAAACTCGGTCGAGACATTGGTGAGCTTAATACACACAATTGGTTTCATCGAAATTGATTTATAAATACGAGCGTTATCGTATGACATAGGTCAGATATATATATATACATATATGGAGATATATATATATATATATAAATCAACATTTGGGCGGAGGGTGGTTTTGTGGTCTGGGGGTCATGATCGGTGAAAATATATCGAAATTTTCCGGAACTGCTTTCCTCCGAACGGCTGCAATAGGTAGCTTTATACTTTTTTGTATTGAAAGATACCTAATAAATAGGACAGATTCTACTGAACTCTTTTTAGCGCTCCCTACCGTGTAACAGAATAACTACATTTAACAAAAAAATGATTTTTTATGGTTTCTCAATGGGCAGTCGGAACCAAATTAAACTTATTTAGGACAGATGAAACTTAATTCTTTTTTCGCTGTTTGCACTACGTAGAGGCAATCAGAGTAACTAAAATATTCTAAATTGCTTATTCATATTTTCTTATATTGGTCTCATGTCCAAATGAAACAAGAACGAAAAATCATGCGTCAAGCATAGATTATGTAACACTTTCCAACGCTTCCAAAATAATTTTACAATTCATACCGTATAATAAGCTAAAATATAACATCTAAGTAAACAATTTTGAAAACGCATAACATATTTAAAAACGTAATTTCAGGAATTTCCAACCTATACAATATTTAGAAAATTATCCGAATACTTTTATTCACCCCTGTATATGATCTATAGATTTGTATATGTACTACATAGGATGCTAAATTTTAGTTCAGTTAGGAAACGCGTAGCACAGTTTAAAATTCTCCGTCTGGAGTTTCTGTCAAAAAACGGAAATGTGTTCGCGAACTTTTGTGCTTCCCTGTTAAGGATCTACAGAATTTATACACACCACGTAATAGACAAAAAGTGAGTTAAAATTTAAATCGCGTTCAGTAACTTAACACGCACTGTCAGGAATTATTTTTAACAGACAGTAGAGAATTCTTTTGTGTGTCCTTGTAAATGAACGATGACTGCTATACACACAATATTCTGTAGTAAATCTCTTGTAATGCACCTTAGTGCATTACAAGATGAGGAACGCATTGATATAAATTTCAATGCGTTTAAAACAGTTAAACATTATTTAAATAAACAGCAGACGATTTTTCTCCATAGACGTAGAGTAATGGAATTCTTTTGACTGTCCCTGTAAAGTAACTATAAGGGCTATGTACACCCTATTCCATATTAAGCTTCTTGTAATGCACCTTAGTGATACATATAAATTTCAATGCGTTTAAAATAGTGAAACATTATTTAAATAAACCGCAAATGATTTTTCCCCATAGACCGCAATGTAATGGAATTCTTTTGAGTGTCCCTATAAAAAAATTATAAGAGCTACACACTTCTGTTGAAATAGGGAACATGCTATAGATAACGACAATAACATATAAAAATTGCAGAGCAATACGAGCATATTTACGGGTTAGAGCACGGACAGACGGCCATACGGCAGACGGCAGACGGCAGACGGCAGACGGCCATACGGCAGACGGCCAGACAAACCGAAGTCATAAACACTTTTCAACTAGGTTGGAAAGTGTTAAAAAGATCGGACGGATTAAACTCAACTATCATTTACACTGCTAGTACCTCATTTTCCTTGTTCTACTTTTGCATCTTACATCGTTGAACATGCATATTTTCAATGAAACTTTTATTTTAGTTCTCATCTACTCAGCTAGACGGCGCAATCTCTTTTTTTCTTGCTGTCTTTCGCTTTCTTTAACATTTGATATCACAGTTGACTCTTTGAGGATAGAGTAAATATTATCGAAATATTGGACGATGAATAATTAATTAATTAAGAGAAAAATTATAAATAATACAAACTTGTTAAAATCACAATAAAATTTTAATTTGAAGAAACACCATAATTAAAATTTTGCACAGCAATCAGATTTTCAATTTTTCTAATTTTATTATTTAAAAATTTATTTTATTTTATGGTATTTTATTTTTTTTTTCTCTACATAATGTATACAGTAAAGCAAAAGCTAGTAACGTTTTCTAGAAAAAATACATATATATATTTAAATTAAATTAAATCATTTTACAATATATATAAAAAAAACTGTCCCGTTATTCTCAATATAAAGATGCTTAAATTTATGCATTCATCATTTTTTAAGTGCTAAAAAGCAAAATCCGTTAATACATATGGTAGGGCTAAAGTCTTTGAGAAATTTTAATATTGGATATCAATTAAGTAATTGGCAAGGGTACAATTTAGACAAAAACGCTTCTTATTGTCGAAAGCTTACTTTAAGCAAACATTAATAAAATGATAGTTCAAAAAATTTCTCATAGATGATGCTACACTTGCAAAGCTATCGAACTGCTAGGTTAATTTTATATATAAGATTAGAATTTAAGTGTAGTGCGCATGCTTAGCTAAAAGTTTTCGTCCAAACTATTGCAACTGACATTCTACGACATGGCCCCATTCGCCTGGGTGAGCTTAATTTGACAAGTGTGACTAAGGTGCCTCTATATGGGTGTGGCGACATATGCACACAGCGCATGCTCAGAGTGTGCTGGGACAAAAGCGTTTGTCCAAAATATGGCAAACCTATATTGGAGAATTTGGCGATAGTCGCAGTACGAGTTTGATTAGTCGGGTGAATATGTTAAAAAACATTAGCTTGGCGATAAGGGTAGCTTTGCAATTTACTTTTATACAAAATCATCTGAACTAATCAAACTTTATATACCGTATGTCGATACTCTAACATAGAGGCACCCTAATGAGACAAATGTACAATATTTACTTTGTAATAATAGCAAGTTTTTCTAGTAGCTTGCGATCCGTTTATGATAAAAAAATTTAGAATTTTCTTTTTGTTCGATTGTCGCCATTGTGTTATGTTTAAAGACACTTTATACCAATGGTTTCCAACTGATCTGTCGAAAAAAAGAATTTCAGTATGCCACAAAAATGTTTAGTCTAAATCTATCAAGATTTTACAAATATTTAGAGATATATTTTTTAAGGAATAAAAAGGAAACATTTTAAATTATGTGATTTGATTTCCATTGGACTTTAGTGAGGGAAAGTTGTATTTTCTCTACCTCGTATAGAAAATAGAGTAGAAATGTGAGTAGTGCAAAGATGTACTGAACAAAATTCTTATTCAGTATTTTCAAAATCTTTAGATTTATTGTAAACAATTTTAAATAATGTATTTGCCTATGTTCACAAATTATCTTAATTAGATGGGAGTTATCTTAAAATTCGGATTTATTTATTCCAGAATATACATTACTTAACAGAAAGAGTTATCTGAAATAAGAAATCGTGGAGAGTTTCAATGACAAAATTGAAAGATATAAAGATCGAACATAAATATCTGCAGTTCTCTCTCAATTTTTAATTTGCAAATATCGCAAAGGCAAACTGCAAGTCTCAATGTTATATATATGAGAATGAGGCGTTCCTATTATGCAAAACATCAAAATGAAACACACATCTCTTTTAGCTCCTTCAAAAAATGTTCAGAAATTCGCCTATCTGAAAAAACTCTAGCTTTCAAAATATATAGTCTTAAAGTTAATCTATAATAACGCGAAAGTATAAAAATACATTAAAAAATATTTATTAGTACTTTGTTTCAACTTATAATAGCCCTTGGGATTGCAATAAAGCTGTTAAGAGTAATAAATGAATACGATATAGCATATATGAATAGTTAATAGCTCTTAAGTGTAATAGCATAATAGGTCCCGCGATGGTCATCGATGTTACAATTTAGAAAAAATTGTTTGCATTTGTTTTCGCCGTGATGATTTTATTTGCACTGACAAATAAATTAAAAAAAAAATCGCTTATTGTTTAACCCACATATTTTAAGCATGCCACATGAGTGTATCTCTAAGTCAAGTGCGCTGAAGTAGTTTAATATTTAAATATGAGTTCAAGTGTGCTATGCAAAACACTTAAACTGTGCTCATCACGATGTAAAATGAACGTGTATTTGTTCCCAAAACAGTATTTTACCTTGAAAAAAATTTCCAGTTCTTACTCTATCTTATGATATTTTGAACGGCGACATTTAACGATGTTTTAATTTTTAATACGAGTAATTCCATATATTATTTTTTACCTTATTTGATCTAAGAATTCTGTGATTATATAAGGCAATTATTACGACTAAAATATTCTGGTGCTAAAAAATAATATAAAATGCGCGCTATATCAAACGTACACATGACCCAACTTCTTGAAGAAATTATGTGTTCACATTTTTTGAAGCTCATTAAAAATGAGCGTGTCCGATATGTCCGATATAATGACCTTATTTTTCACAAAAAAATTTAATTAGTGTTTTAATCAATTTTTAAATGTTTGAAGAAATAATATTCTAATTTTTTTCTTGTGTGATTCATAAAATATTCCGCTTTAAGTTAAATTGTGTTTTCTTAGTTTATATATTTTTTTCCAAAAGCCATTTCATTCTGATTCATAATGTCAAATAATATGAAAAAAAAATACTTATGCAACTATGAAAGAAATTTTAAATGTTGGGGAAAATGGCACCATCAATGATCAAATTCTTGCTTGTGTTATGTGTTTGATATTTTTTTGGGATAGCTTTGCAGATGTAGCGCCCTCTATTAGAAATATTTTAAACTAATCATTTATGTGCTTAAACATAACTTTCGATCAAGAAAAACATGTTCAAACAACATTCTCGTACAAACATTATGAATTTTATTGAATTCTAAAATGTGTTAAGGATTTTTCGCTGAACCAGTATAGACATGACACGAATGCTTCAATTTTATTGCTATGTAAATGAAAGAAAATACGTTTCTATTTTTTTAAATGATTGTATTAAAAATAATACTTATTCATTTCCAGTTTTCGTTTATTGAAAACATGACTAGAATGTTATAAAGTTTACAAAGCATTGTATTTAAAGAATTGTAAATTTTAACGCGTGATAGGATTGAACTTATAAAATATTGGTCAAATTTGATAATGTAGATGATATCTAATAACAAGAACGAAAAATTATGCGTCAAGCATAGATTATGTAGCACTTTCCAACGCTTCCAAAATAATTTTACAAATCATACCGTTTAATAAGCTAAAAAATTACATCTAAGTAAACAATTTGGAAAACGCATAACATATTTAAAAACATAATTTCAGGAATTTCCAACATATACAATAATCGGAAAAATATCTGAATACTTTTATACAGCCCTGTATAGGATCTATAGATTTGTATATATACTACATAGGATGCTAAATTTTAGTTTAGTTAGGAAACGCGTAGCACAGTTTAAAATTCTCCGTCTGGAGTTTGTCAATAAACGGAAATGTGTTCGCGAACTTTTGTGCTTCCCTGTATAGGATCTATAGAATTTATACACACCACGTAATAGATAAAAAGCAAGTTAAAATTAAAATCGCGTTCAGTCACTTAAAACGCACTTCCAGGAATTATTGTTAACAGACATTAGAGAATTATTTTGTGTGTCCCTGTAAATGAACGATGACTGCTATACACAGAATATTCTGTAGTAAGACTCTTGTAATGCACCTTAGTGATATATATAAATTTCAATGCGTTTAAAATAGTGAAACATTATTTAAATAAACCGCAGACGATTTTTCTCCATAGACGTAATGTAACGGAATTGTTTTGATTGCCCCTGTAAAGTAACTATAAGTGCTATGCACACCCTATTCCATATTAAGCTTCTTCTAATGCACCTTAGTGATATATATAAATTTCAATGCGTTTAAAATAGTGAAACATTATTTAAATAAACCGCAAATGATTTTCCCCCATAGACCGCAATGTAACGGAATTCTTTTGAGTATCCCTGTAAAAAAACTATAAGTGCTACACACTTCCGTTGAAATAGGGAGCATGCTATAGATAACGACAATAACATATAAAAATTGCAGAGCAATCCGAGCATATTTACGGGAGTTAGAGCACGGAAAGATGGCCATACGGCCATACAAACCGAAGTCATAAGCACTTTTCAACTAGGTTGGAAAGTGCTAAAAAATAGATTGCTTATAATACAGAACTTCTTATGACGTAAGAATATATTTTTACTTATCGCGTATCTATGACAACAGAGCAATAAACCAAGTTTGGATTTTTTCTGCGTACTGTACATTGTTAGCTCATATTTCCATTTTCATGCCTCAAAATTGTCAATTTCTTTAAACACATTTTAGTTAATATCAACTTATTTATAGAAAGGCATCTGGAAATATATATGATATAGTACCTGCTAACGTATAAAAATGAATAAAATAGAGTCGCGGAAACTCAATTTAATCAGGACAGAATGGGTAACGCGTTCAAGCGATTTTTCCATTTATCGAAACGACACCAATGAATTGCACAAGATTGTCTTGATTCAATATCGAATGCACACAAAAGGCATTCATATACATTACGCCCTTCTCTACCCACCGATTCAAAGTCGATATTATCATAAACATCGTCATCTAATCAGTAAGTGTAAAAGCGCGTATTTTATATGAATGCATTTCGCGTGCAAAAATGCCGGATAACGACAATCGTGTACGACTTATCGCTGTCATACCGGTAAACGGATGCTCTTACCTTAAATGTTGACTTTTAACGAAATAAGTGATGGCTTAATCACAACTCATAAAATATTTCTGTATATTACTGCAATGAAATTTCTAGCACAATACAGGACACATAAAAGTATATCCCATCCTAAGACACTTAAAAAAAAAAAAAAATAGTACATACAAAATTGAAAAAATAATAAAAAAAAGCCCTTATGTTACCATTAAATCAAAATTATTATTCCAAATAAATTATACTTTGAAATATTTAAAAAAATGAAAAAATCATGTGTTTAGCATAGATTATGAGACACTTTCCAAAACTATTAGATAAAAAAAGTCATTTTTTCATTCAATCATTTGAAATAACTAGATACACAATTTTAAATATGCATAACGCAATTGAAAATCCATTATTAACAAATGTTCATCAATCCTGGTAATGTACGTGAAATCTTTTGTATAATAGTGTATACGATTTACAGACGTTAATACATACCTCGTTATGAAATTAAAAATTTATTCAGCTAGAATATGAATAAGACAACTAAATTCCCTTCTGGCAATTATCATCAATAAATGACAATTAATCTACATCTTTTTGCGAATTCATATATATCAATTTATTTACATTAGAAGCTGACCCGCTTTTCTCAATCCGGTCCCGGGATGTAACTAAAATGTACCTAATATGTTGTCTAAATAAGAGATTTTTTTCCCAGGAGGGATTTAGTGATGACGCCCCCACTGACTTCGGCAGCGTGTACCCTCTATTTCTATAATATTATATTTTTAAAGAAAATCTATGGAAATGAACTTAGAGTTGGCAACCCCACTGAATTCGGCAACGTAAGCCGAGTATGTTACGCGCACTCCGGTCTATTTTTGAAACGACCCCTGAAGTTGAATTATTTTAAAATTTTAAGCGAAAATCTATCCAAACAAACACAGAGATCAGAGAATCACTTATCTAGCAGCGTACACCGAGAGTTCTGCGAACGCTCTGGTATGTTTTGTATTTAAATTTTTAAACGAAAGTCTGTCCATACGAACTACATCCATTGCCTTCCGCAGCGCACACCCTTGAATTTGTATGATTTTTAATTTTTAAACGAATAACTATCCAATTGAACTAAGGAGTTCCGGTTTTCTTCAACGCGAAAGGAATTCTTGGAAAGCACTGTGAAAAAAAAGTATTTGATAATTTCGTGAAACAACGTCCAATTTTTTTTTTTTTTTTTTTTTTTTTTTTTTTGAAATAGCAAATATTTTTTTTTTATCCAAAGATATCGTTAAAACCTGAAAGGTACTCCAAATATGTGGGTATGTTTTTTTCGTAACTCCATGCGAGAAAACGGGATGACAAGAAAATTGATTAGATGAAAGGGATCACGAAATCGATCTCAAGAAATATGTTTTATGAAACAGTAATTAGTAATATTTTTTCTAAAAGAAAGATGTCATCAAATGCAAAAACATTTTCCTTATAAGTCAGATTTTTTTGTTCTTATTGTATTGCAATCCGCAAAACCGACGTAACAGTTTCAAAATGAAAAAAAAAAAAAAAAAAAAAAAAAGGACAACAATTAAGGAAAACACAAAAACCCATCATGAAATCGACTTCCAGATTTTTTTTCCAAATAGATAATATTAATATATTTTTTAAAAAACATCGTTAGAAGCGGAAAAGTTATCTAAATATATTGTTTAAGCTGAGAATTTATTTATTAATTTTTATTTACTGATTTATTTATTTTGTAATTCTACCCAAAAAATTGGGATTGTAGCTTGAAAATACAGAAAAAAAAATCGAAAACATTAAACAAAATTTGAAAACTTTAAAACAACACGAAATCGAAGTTCGGATAATATATTTTCTTTGAAATAGCAAATATTATATTCTTAAAAAAATACAACATTACAAACGGAAAAGTAATCCGAATAAGTACATCTTTTTTCTTGTCTTTCCATCCGTAGAACCGGGGTGGCAGTTTAAAATTGCAGAAAAACGGAAAACAAACGAATCGGAAAAGACGAAAACCAACGTTAGAATGGAAGGGTGCAGTAAAAATTTCCTTGTTTTTCTTTCTTTTGTAAATGTATCTGGGACCCAGTGATTACGATTTTAAAATGCAAAAAAAAAAAAAAAAAAATAATAAAAAAAATATTTTTTTTTGCCTGCTTGAAGAACAGAAGACATGCATGACAGGCGCAGACACAGTCGGTAGCACGATGGAAAGTCGCCATTTTGCTATGTTTGTTAGAGTATCAATTAATACCTAAGCTAATTATTAAAATCCTTAATTAACTTCAGAGTTACAGGTGCACTCTTGAGAAATCCTGTAGCTCTGTGGTCTATTCAGAACATAGCACACACACTCACACAGGTAATCAGACAGACAACATCTAACTTTATCATTATATATACTATACTAATGTCATATATTATATTAAAATCTGTTTATACTAAAAAACTCACAGAACAGTTGAAAGTGTCCTTTCATGAAATACTCTCCATGGACATTAATCCGAATTCTTATGAGTAAACATGTTTGTAGAGGATTCATTTGTAGAGGATAACCTTATAATATAGTAAAATGTAATTTAGCCAAAGGACGCGAAACGCAACGAAAAACTCACTTCCAGTACTAAGTATCCATAGGCGGCAACGTATATATTTTCATTTGTGCAGCCTTGTATATGAATATTTTTATATTGTATAAGCATCTCTTCGTTTGCAAAAATGCTATTCAACTGGCATCTTAAAAATACAGTAAAAAACACACTTTAGACAATTCACGCTCAAAGACAGTAATGCTTCGAATTTCTTTTGTGCAGCCTCATCTATTATCTACAGAAATTATACACACTACTAAACACATTAAAATTTAGTTATGTTTAAAATTGCATTCCATGTATGAAAACACACTTTCAGCAATTGTCGCTCAAAGTTAGTCCTGTAAGCGATTTTTTTTGTGTGTGTCCTCTGGAAATGAACGAAAAATGCTACGCACACTATAATTTATATAAAGTATGTTGCAGTGCACCTCAATGATGTATATCAATTCTATTATGTTGTGAAATAGTATAACATCATAAAAATATTTTGAAATTTTTTTCTCCTACATATCATAATCTAATGGAATCATGTTATGTGTTTCTTTAAACGAACTGTAAATGCTACGTACTCCATACCCTAGAGAAGTATGTTGACGTCCACTATAGTGATTCATATAAATTTCATTGTATTTGAAGTATCGTATTGTCATTAAATTGCAACGCATCAACGATTTTTCCCCATACACCATAAAGTAACGGAATTTTTTTTTTCGAATGTAAACGAACTATAGCATCTACATAGATCATCTTTAATAGGGATCATGTTATAATAAACGTGAAATGCATATGTGAATATAGTAGAAATTCATGTATATTTCAGAAAAGTACGGACAGAGAGACACACAGGAGGCACAGAAACAGAAGGCAACGTTTTTGAGCTACGTTTAAAAGTGAAAACAAAACACAAATATATATATATATATGTGTATGTGTGTGTGTGTGTGTGTGTATAATAAATCTATTATACACATATTGAAAAATATATATAATATAATAAAATGTATATATAATAAATCAAACTGCACACAATGGGATAAAGAATTTCCAAAAGATTAAATTTCACATTTTACCGCAACAATACAGTCAAATATCATATCAATTTCAGTAATATTTCAATTAAAAGATTTTTTACAAACTTAACGTGCTGGTTTTTAATACCATAACGAATAAGTTTTTTATAGAAAATCGAAGATTAAATGAAACATTGCAGTGATACAACAGTGTTACCGACAATTACGGAAAGGATGTCGATACGGTATTAACAGACTTTATTAACAAAAAAAAAATTCCTATCCTTGCATATTTAGGAAAATACATGGTTAAATAACAAAAGCTTAAAAAATTCCTTTCATACGACACAGTGCATGCTTCACAACGTCAGAGCATGTATTGAAGAATCCTTTCAAAATGGACGGGTGTGTCATGAACATGTGCCGTTTCCACTATCTTGTCGACGGGATCTATGCCCGATGTGGCAGATATCTCGTACATCCTGGAATTCATATATCTCAAGAATAAATCTAGAAGAATGTCGCCGGGAGATCGTGGTGAACAAGCGACTGGTCTCTTTCCATCAATCCAGCGATAAAAATAGTTACTATTGATGAAATGCCGTAACTTTTTAATGATATGTGAAATTGCCCCATCATGCTAAAATCAGATGTGTCAGAGTACAGCTGCTGTAACGCCAATAGTCAAGTCTGTCAATGTGTCTATTTTAAAAAACTGCGATATGTATTCCAGTCGAAGCCTTGGGGTGTAACTAAGAAACAATAATAAACTCGTCGTCAAATACCAGCCAAAACTTTTACGAAAAAAATTCTGTTTGTTTTTCTGGGGACGATTAGCTTGTTTGTTTTTCGCCCACACCTGTATATTGTGCAGATTCATGACCCTACCTGTTAGACCGGGAGCCGGCAGCACAGACAATCACCTCATCGAGTCCACGGATGAAATTCTAGTATTACTTAAATCTTCATTCGCATATTAAAACGGAATCGGTCTGCCAAGTCATATCTTGGTGGAAAGCACCTGAAAACCCGATTTTAGTGGCTGACTCGTAGGTTTACCATTGTGTTTTCCTGCACCAAAAGGTGTGAAAACAAGGGAGGACTGGGAGCAGGAAAACACAATGGTAAACCTACGAGTCAGCCGGTAAAATCGGGTTTTCAGTGGTTTTCCACCAAGATATGACTTGGCAGACCGATTGCGTTTTAATTGCGAATCAAGATTTAACTTATCCTAGAATTTCACCCGTGAACTCTATGAGGTGATTATCTGTGCTGCCGGCTCCCCGTCTATGTGTAAAATCGACTACATCGGTGAATAGAGTTCTTGAGGAAAATTTCGGCTGTACTAAACTTTCATGCAAATAAAAAAAAAAGTAAAAGTGCAGCACATTGGTTATACTCGCTTCGCACAATCTCTGAACACTTTCGATTTGGAATTAGAGCAATGAACATCGTTCGGATTGTTTTGGGAAGTATTATACATTTTAATGCTTTCTTTAAGAGTTTTTCATGTTTAGCCATACAAATTTGTCAGTTTCTCATATTATTAATATTAAACTTAAATATTAAATTAATAAATTAATTTACTGACTTTTTTTTCTATATGGTTTATTCTATTTAGTAAATCTATACTTTATATTACTTAGAAAGAGAGAGATATAGAGGTGCAGAATTGTGCCGTAAAGATAAAATTCTCTTATCTGATTTTCGAGATATTCTTCTATGGAATGTTTTTCATGGACTAAACGTGTTTACTTCGTTCAATTCTTTTTTATGTTAAAGAAATATGCCGATCTCTTTTGCGCACTTATGTATGACGCAATTGTATTATTTGAGATATGCGAAAAAATTAATATAATCACAACATTTTGTAGATAAATAATAAAATGCTACAGATTAAAGAATTCATATGTATTTTTATATGGCTCAGTTTTATTGAAATCTCATTTACAAATTTTAATAATAAATTCTCACATTTAGGTACGAATAATTGGTGAATAGTGCTTCTCCCTGCAAATTTGATAGAACAGTTCAATAAATTTTTTGATCGTCAAATATTGTTTAATCTCCATTGAGAAAATTAAAAATTGTAAGCATAGAAAAATAAAAAAAATAACGTTATAAGGATTTTGTTTAATTAAATTAGAGTAAATTAAATTGAAATTTGACAGCTCTTGTTATATATATATATATATATATATATATATATATATATATTACACACTATCTAATAAATGAATTAATAAGTAAGGTAGTTCATAAAAATTGCCTTAAAATTATTTTTCAACACTAATGTATAAGAATTCAATCTTAAGATTAAGTGAAAAAAAAATTAAAGCAAATGTTCTGAAACCAACATGATGAATTTGCATTAGAATACATGATGTGCGTGTGTATTCTGTGACCGTAACTGGTGTAGAGAAACAAATAAGAATCAAACTTTCGCGGTATAATCATTGTCAATTGTGAGCAAGAAAGAAAAAGGCGTTGCATTTCTTCATCAAGGAAAAATGCTGCAAAAGTCTTGGCGTCGATATGTTTTGTTCTTGGAGAAGAATGAAAAGCATATGCGAGTAACCCCCTGACCGCCGAGCAAAAGGGCAAATTTGATTAAAAATTCTGAATTTTCAAATATGAGATAAAAAAACTTAATTACTGATATAAGTATAATCCTTGAGAGTATCAATCATTACTTGATGTTTTAAAAATGCATTATATTTGTAGAATTATATTAATTTAAACAAACCTTGTATTGCTGTGAAACCTACAGCATAGTGAACGGATATATCAGGTCGCGGCGGTAAGAAGGTTTTAACACAGGCGATTTACAACTGACAATTTCGATATTAGGGATCGGTAACATGTTGGAGCATGGCAAAATTTAATAGCCCACAAATTGAAAAACTATTTCCATGCAGATGTGTCATAAACACAAAAGGAATTAGCTGAAGAGCTCGCTGTAAATCAGCAACGCATTTCCACTATTTACACAAGCTCTTCAAAAGTGCGTGCATATTCACTTTAAAACTTATTTAGACACCTAATAAAATGCTTGATTTTCATTGTAATTCACTTCCAGTTAGATGAGTGGTAGAAGTTTTATTTTTACTCTTTTGCCCATCACTAATTCAATATAATCGGTTTTGATGTATATTTCTTATATAAATGTAACACGAAGATTATTTTTTGGAAATAGGGGTAGATAAAACAACGAATTATCGCTTTTCAATAGTAACCCTGTATACTGGATTAGATTTTTATTTGCTCTAAAATTGAGACTCACCTGAAAATATAACTGCAACAGAAGTAAAAAATCAAAAAATTTACATAAACCATCGACTCCATATATCCTATGCAAAAGAACCACTTAAAAATATACAAATGCTAATGAGGAATTCATAGTGAGCTCTTCGATTGGTTTAACATTAGTTTGTGAATAAAGCTATAGAATGATCTTACCATGACCACAAGTAAAAACTTTAGAATGTCATCTACACCTATCACGAAACAATTATTTTTATTTATGAAAGAAAAAAAGGTTTCAAAAGATCGTCATTTTATGAAATTTTATTACGGAGTTTTGAGGATTGCCTAATATTTCAAAATAGCCAATGTAAAGTAACTAAAATAAGTGTATCTTAAGAATGGATATGTCCGAACTCGAAATAGAGGGTATACATAAGTTAGTTGGGCTTTTTGATAAATGAGTAATTTGAGAAATATTTATTGTAAGAAAGCAGTTCAATGCCAGATTAACAGTATTGTATCATAAGTTTGTGGTAATACTTCTTACCTCAAGAGGGTTATTCTGTGGGATGTGTGGTCATCATTACTTTGTCATCTAGTGTATTTTTTATAGTTATTTCAATGTACGGTTTTATTTAAAATTAGGTTTACAGTCCGACCCTTCATAAATCCATTCCCGAATTATAATCAGGAATCAACACTGCATTTTCTTTTATTGTCGTAAACTTGGTGACAAACATATGGCAAGAAGGGATTAACTGATTGCACATTTACAGAGTAAGAAATAACAAATTTTTATAAAAAAAATCACTGTACAATACTGGGAAAAAGTGATTGTCCTCTACTAACTCTGCCACAAGTCGTCCTACAAAAATATGACTAGTGTGAATAGCTTTGTAATAACGTCTAAGCTAAAGCTAGGAGAGTCTGCGCACAGTTGAAAAGAATAACAATAAAAAATCTAAATATTAATTTTTTGCTAAACTATCCATGAATAATTTTTACTTCATTTGTTTTTTATGCATTTCCATTGCTATTTTGTTGTTATGATGAAATTTAATAGAACAGTTGTAATAAAACCAAGAAAGTTATTTTGCGCAATCTGTCCTTACAGGGTTGGTATGACTGCGACATGGGTAGGAGAGATTGTTACTAACAATAACTACAATTAAATTGTTAACAATAATAATTACACTTAAATGACATTGTTGTAAGATTTTTGTGAACAAATATTATTGTATTAGGAGTGAATATTTCAACCTAATGATTAAAAAAACCGAAAAAGGAAATAATTTTAAAAACAATTAAAAAATTTTAATTAAAGGGAAAAAATTAAAGAATCAGAAATTGCAAGTCCAGGTAAGATTACAAAATAACATTAAATTACTTGATAACACGTTTAACTTAAAATTAGCCCATTTTCCTTTTTCGTTTTGTATGCAAATTTACCAATAAGCTGCATAATCTCTCCTAGCATGAAAACTAATGGGAACAATGCGCCATCTCTCCTAAGTAGCAGATGCGCAAACTCTCCAATTTCGGTAGGAGAGATTGCGCGGCCTTTTATTTAAACATGGCAGCTACTAAAACGAACCGTTTGTGTTCACATTGTTAGTCTAGATTAGTAGCTTCTGAGAAATCGTTTAAGTTAAAAATATTTTATACTACTGACATTGTATAGAAATTCGGATGAATAGCTATGAAAATTCAAGCACTTACTTTTGGAAAACAAAACAAAATAGCAATGCTTTATCTTAGATGCTCAAAACAATCAACGTGAACTTTCAAGTAGACACTCCCCTACTGCTGCTGTACAACTACCTGGAGTCGCTGCGCTCTCACTCTACTCCTTCCCTCCAAACCTCTATGTGCGCAATCCCTCCGACCGCGCCATCTCTCTTTGCTTTACCTTACTAAATAATTCTATGCTTAAATTTTACTTAGAGGATTGGCTACATATATAAATTGTAACAAACATTAAAATTTCTGCACTAACAACCAATTTTAACATCATATTTGGATTATTCGAGAAATTTTACCTTCGAATATAAAACGGAAATTCCTCCAGTAAAGTAGTTTAGGAATTATGCAGCTTTAAAATTTGAACTACTCATAATACTGGCAAAGGTATGAATTACTTCCCGCTTTGCTAAACAGTGTACAACCAACAGAGTGAAAAATGTGTCCAGATCGGGGATCGAATCCAGGTAACCTGGTATAGCGCACCGAGTGCTTTACAATTTAAGGCATCTGGACGACATCCAGTCTGCCATTTTTCACTTATATACGTTGGTAAGGCTGCAACCTCGCAGCGCAAGATGGTTTGTCAAACATAAGCACACTACACAGTGGCGTACATGAGACGATTAAACTTCCAGCATCAGATAATACATAAATTTCCAGTTAAAGTTTCAGCAGGACTGAAACTATGCGTAAATTTAATAACACTGGCAAAGGATGTGAATTATCTTTCTTAAATCGTCTCATGTACGCCACTGTGTAGTGTGCTCATGTTTAACATTCCGTCTAATTCACATCCTTTGCCAGTGTTATTAAATTTACGCGTAGTTTCAGTCTTCCTGAAAGTTTAATTGGAAATTTAGATATTATGCGATGCTGAGAGTTTATCTGTCTCATTTACGCGACTGTGTAGTGTGCTCGTGTTTGACATTCCATCTTACGCTGCGAGGTTGCAGCCTTACCAACGTATATAAGTGAAAAATGCCAGAATGCTTAAATGTTGGTTAAACGGTGAAGATGGCTTAAATGGTAAAGCATTTGGTGCGTTATACCAGAGTATTTGGTTTCGTTCCCCGGTCTGGACACATTTTTCACTCTGTTAGTTGTACGCTGTTTAGCAAAGTGAAAATTAATTCCTATCCTTTGCCAGTATTATTAAATTTACGCGTAGTTTAAGTCCTGCTGAAAATGTAATTGAACTGATCATGTTAAATTGACTTTTAGTCGTTGGTAAAAAAAATACAATGCGGATAGTTGTTAAAGGATAACTCACAAATTACTTGGAGGTATGATCTGTTATTTCGGATTGGCATATTTAAATCGTCTAGAAAGCCATTTCTATATCAACTTTTAGAGGATGCATTTCAAAATTTTTCAAAAAATAATTTCAATTTTTCTTAAAATTAATTTTTGAAACAAATATGATTTGTAATATGTAAATTTTGTAACAAAAAACGATTTGTATAAGCTTTAAATATGAAAATCTAAAGTTACAACATATTCTGTCAAGTAGGTTTTGAAGTATGATTTAAAAAAAATCCCTGCATCAAGTAATACAAACTGCATTATAAATTCAGTTCTTTTTTTTATATCTAAGTTGTTTAATTTTACCATCTGAAATTACACTATTGCATTATATTTGAATTATATCGCAGTATAATTATTTTATTAGGAAAATAACCATAGCAGTCATGTTATATAGCAATATGTTTGTTCCCTAACGTATGACATTTAATATTCCTTCAATCAGTAAATAATTTCACCATAAATATATTCCTTAAATGTAGACCTGCAATAGATATACATGCATCTTTTAAATATTAGTGCATTCAGTGTGATCTGTATATACGAAATACTGAAACACAAGAAATTTATATTAACTTATGTTTTTATTAACTTATGATGCTAAAATTGTCAAGTTTAAAAATATAACATTTGACGTTGTTATTGTAAAAATAATAACTAAATGCATTCTCTAGGCAGAATTTGACGATTAAAGCTGAAACTAATATTTTTAAATGTTTAATGAAATGTAAAGTCTTAAGACCTGTACTTTAAAGACTACATCCGTTTATTAGAATAACGACGTCCTCACAGTAAAATGTGATAGACCAAGATAATTTCGGACAAAACCCCGTTTTCGCTATTCTGTTACAATCGTTAATCTAAATGTTGTTTACTCTTGACCGAATTCGTACCACAAGAATAAACGAAATCAAATAAACGAAATCAACGAATAAACGATATTTTACTGCGCAGTTGTTTTACGTGCTGGGTTGCTATAATTGCAACCAAAAGTTCTAGTATCAGCCATAAAGTAATTCCTTGAGACGATTCATTAGATACTAGATGTCAGTTCCTCCCGTACTGATACAAAAAGCTATTTGGAAGAACCAATAATGGTTCACATTTTGGTGATGGTTCACGGCATTGGCAATTATTCACGGTGTTGACGAAGTTTTTAACAATCATAAATTATTTACTGAAAATTATATTTAGAAATTATACGTTAATTCAGAATTTTAATGTAATAACCATAAACAAAATACCGGGTGATACAAAAGTCAGGACGAACTTTAAAAATGAATAATTCGAAAACGAATCAAAATACAAAGATACGGTTTGCACCAAACGGATGGAAAAGAAACCGGGTTTTGTGTGGCAACGAAAAAAATAGTTCTGTTGGCGACCAACAGATGGCGCTATAGTGTTTTATTGCACCAAAAGATGATTTACAAATGAAAAAATTTTGACAACTTACAAGTCAGCCTAATTACAATTAAATTTAGAACAGTAAATGTTCAATGTGCTGTCTATCATTCAGAAGTACAGCTGTGAGACGAGTCACCACACTGTTCACAGCATTTTGTAGCATTTCTTGCGTTTTGGCAGACACATTTGGCGGATAACATCTTTCAGTGCTTCTAGTGATGCCGGTTGGTCGCGGTACACTTTTGACTTCAAGAAGCCAAAAGTCACAGGGTGTCAGATCGGGAGATCTTGGAGGTCATGTATGATTAAAGTAGCGACTGATAATGCGATCCTCCCCAAATGCTGAGCGTAGCAGGCGTTGCACAGGCAGAGCAATATGATTTGGTGCTCCATCTTGCATAAAGGTGACTGTTTGGAATGCCTGTCAGGCTTGCAGTTCAGGAATAATGTTGTTCTGTAACAGTGCTACATATCGCTGACCAGTGACAGAAACTGTTTTGAAACCCGTCTGTGTGACTTCCGCGAAACAAAATGGACCAATTAGGAAAACAGCAATTAAGCCACACCAGACTGTCACTTTAGGCTGTTGCAAGGGTACCTCAACAAATGCATGTGGATTTTCTGTGGTCCACACTCGACAATTGTGGGTGTTGACCGCGCCAGAAAGTGTTAAATGCGCTTCATCTGTCCAAAGCATAGTGTGAAGCCAGTCGTGCTGCGCTTCCATCTTATTGAATACCAAATTCGCAAAATCTCGGCGAGAGTCGAATTCAGGAGGTTTCAGTTCTTGGTTATGTTGCAACTTGTAGGGATACCGTTGCAAAGTCGCATTGCTCTCCAGACATTTCCATACGACACTCCTGTCTGCCTCGAAACTTCTCGAGCACCCCATGTGCAGCAACCGCCGACATGGATTGTACCGTCTGCTCCACTGTCGGGGCAACAGAAGCGGCTGTTGAGGGATGTCCACTTCTTTGACGTGACGCCAAAAGACCTGTAGCTTCAAATTTCTTCATCATTTTGTTCAATGCAGAAGACGTTATTGGTCCTTTGCTATCTCGCAAACCCTTCATGTAGCGATATGCTCGCAATGCCGCAATGGCACTTTCCGAATTCTTATATTACTGTTTAACTAAGAGGGCTTTCTCAATTATGGACAGCATTTCAATGCATACAAGCTTCGACTACCATTATCTGCTGCAGTTGCTCCTTTTTATATGGTTTGTTGCTTTGCATAATCCTACATCAGAAATCCGACAGCGCCATCTGTTGGTCGCCAACGGAACTATTTTTATTTCGTTGCTACACAAAACCTGGTTTCTTTTCCATCCGTTTGGTGCAAACCGTATCTCTTTATCTTGATTCGTTTTCGAATTATTCCTTTTTAAAGTTCGTCCTGACTTTTGAATCACCCGGTATATATATATATATATATATATATATATATATATATATATAACACATTAAGTTAAGTTATACATTCCGTTGCAAAGTATAATGATAAAAATCGTAAACCTCTTCGTTTAATTAATAAGAGAAATAAAAAGAATATACGATTGATTTTATTATCTGTGTAGTGTCTTTCGTCTGCCTTTGTTTTATTTCTTAGAAGAGAAACGCTGCCAAAAGAATGCAAAATAGTGTATTTTGGCAGACGAATCGTTTTATCTTGGACCGACAGTGGGACGTTAGTATCTGATGTTAATATGAGTGCTATTATGAGCATTTAAATGAAAGTGACCCCTTTTGATATATTTCATCAATTGTATGTGTACGCTGCTCCTGTGAGTACGTCACTCCTACTGCAGTATTTGTTAAGCCAATGCTTTTGATAAAATATCCGAGTATCGAATATTCTTTATTCCAAATATTGTTCATTATCTAGATTCGTGTTTTATGAACCTTTTAATATTTTTCTTTTTTAAGACTCGTGAGTTCACATACTGAAAACAAGAGCAAATACACCTGTTATCTTAAATATTTTATGTAAGCTTTACAGGTAGAAAGTTTTCTAATGTGGCAGGAGCACATGGTTACATCTGAATATTCTTTGACTGCTTTTTGTTAATTTACTGATCGGAAAGTTATTTTAAAAATCTAATGTGATTATATAATATACTGTATACTAGCTAATATTGAAAAATATGTGAGTTATTTAACCGCAACTCAGTTTGAAGAATATCTTCATATACTTAAAGTGGTACGCTAATCCTGTCTTAAAAAATGCTCATCTAACTAAAATTAACTATGAATTATGTTTAAAAGGTTATATTTTAGAAAAAAACATTTTTCCCTGAAATGCAAAATTGTTAAAGAGAATTGGAAGAAATATGGTGAGACATCTAAAAATATATCAAAATTTATTAGTAAAAAATCTAAATGAAATACAACATTCATTCATTTAAGTACTTTTTTTATTCTTGCAGCAGAAAAAAGTATATATTCTGAAAAGTACAGTTTGTACAAAAGATCTGTCGGATTTGTGAAATCAGATAAATTGTGGACAATAATTTTAGTATTCTCTTTTCCGACAAGTATAAAATATTTTTTCTTACTTTCAAATTTTACATATTTACTTTAATATTTTATGTATTTATTTGATGACATGTTTTAATTCTATTTATTTTTCTTTTAGGTTTATCAAGTATTTGTAAAGATGAAGATTTGGAATGTACGTTTATATTTAAATTGTTAAGAAAAAATGCAAACAATTTTTTCTCAAATGTATAATTTTTAATTCATGATCTCCACAACAGTATGTAAGAATATATATTTTCAAATGAAACAGTCTATTATTAGCAAAATGGATGATGTTTAATATAACTGAAAATAACGTAATATATTTGTCTTAATTACCAGCAATAACTCAGAAATGGATGCACATACTATTATCTTCAGCCTAAATGACACAGATTCGTCATTTAACGATTCTGATATTACAGAAGCAAACTTTTCTTTTTTAAATACTTCATTACCAGCTATAGAATTCCAAGATCCTTTACCCTATTTTGGTGAATATTTAGCAGTTTATAATAAAGGATATGGAGTTATTCACGGATATCTGAGTTTCATTGTATGTGTTTTTGGGATCACAGCCAATGTTCTAAATATCATTGTTCTTTCAAGAAAAAATATGGTTTCGCCTACAAATGCAATTCTCACAGGATTGGCGGTTGCAGACATGCTTGTCATGTTTTCATATCTGCCATTTACTTATCATAACTATATTAGAGAAGATATCAGTGAAAAAGAGAAATTTTCATATGGATGGGCAGTTTTCACCCTCTTTCATGCTCATTTCACTGTTGTAAATCATACCATATCCATATGGTTAACTGTGACTGTAGCCGTCTGGAGATTTATGGCGGTTAGTTTCCCAGCTAACAGTACCAGTTGGTGTTCAATGCCAAGAGCAAAGTACGCAATCACAGCTACATATGTCACTTGCGCAGTATTTTGCATACCAGTTTATATTACCTTTACTGTGTCGAAATTTAAAGGCATAGATGGTGAAATAATGTACAGAGTAGATTTCAGCCAAATTGCACAGAGGCATGATCGACTGCTGGAAAAAATTAACTTCTGGCTTTTCAGCGTCATCACAAAATTAGTACCTTGTGTAGCACTTACGGCTTTAAGCCTTGGACTTATTCGTGTTTTGTATGAAGCAAACAAAAGAAAGCAAAGACTGAAAAGCAGAAAAGCAGAAAGTGACAGGACTCATGATAGGACAACCAAAATGCTTCTAGCTGTATTGCTGCTTTTCCTACTAACAGAATTTCCAGCAGGATTGCTAGCACTTTTAAGCGGGATTCTAGGAACAGAATTTTTCAATAACGTCTACCTTAACTTTGGTGAAACTATGGATGCTCTTGCTTTGGTAAATAGCGCAATAAACTTTATAATTTATTGCTCGATGAGCAGACAGTTCAGAGATACTTTTTCATTCTTGTTTATACCGAAATGTATAAACAAACAGGAAGTTGCTCCGATAGCAGAGCCGTCCAAAACTGTTGCTACGACATGTGTATAGAAATCTAAATTCATATAAATTTATAGAAAATAGATTTCAGTGCTCCTGTAAATTTTTAAATTCTTTCATTTATATATTTATTTATTCAGATTTCTCATAATAAGAAAACCGTTAAATACGAAGATACTACGTTTATGAGAATTTATTTCTATTATGTTCAATTATTTTTCAATTATTAAAATATTATGAATTGCATTTTTAAGTCTGTTTGATACAAAAAATTACATTGCAGTTTTCCAGAATACACTTGATTTTTTTATAATGTAATAAGATTTCAATCCATCTTGAGTCAATATCAAAAATGTTGTAAAATTAGCTCCCCTATTTTAGCGTTTCAAATTTCAGAGGAAAATAATAAATATCCCCATAAAGGTGCAATGCGACACAAAATGCGCATATTTTCATTCTTTTATAAACAAAGCAAAGTGGTTGAATGAAATAAAGTGCAACAATTGTTTAACATAATACTCTTTCATACATAATATTATTTCATGCATCAGAAAATACCGTAAAATTATTTAACATTTCAGATAATGATATCAGCTTATACGTTATTAAAATCAGCAAAAAGTGTTTTTGCATAAAATCAACATAATTAAAATATTTAATTTTCAATGTATTGTAAAACCCATGTGAGACAAAATTAAATATATATTTTTTTTCCAATTTCAATATGAATATTATAAAGGTACTTTGAATGAAAATAAATTATGAATTCGTAATTAAATATTTTGCTTCCAATTTTTTTTTCTAATATCATAAACACACACACACACACGCATATATGAATAATTATTATACGTTATGTAAATAAGTCATCCGTTTGCAATAAATGTTTTAATAATTTGTTATGATATTTTAGATGGCAAAGAAGTATTTATTCTGAATACGAGGATATTTTTGATCTTGTGCCATGAAGGAAAAGGCATATGTATGATGTATTACTGAAATGCTATAACATACAATTTTGCATGCAGTTTAGTGGTACAACATTAATGTAAACTAAACCTAACAAATATAACGAGACACTGCTCAATATATACAAGGTGTCATTAATATTTACAGTGTCTCACAAAAGTGATGGGACACTTGTGCTTTATAAAAAGAAACTGCAATAAAATAAATAAACAAACATGTGCAAAAATTTTTTGGGTGTGTTTCATATTTAAAGTTAGTAACAATTATTACATAACATACATTTTGTCAAAATATTAAAATATTAATTTAGTAAAAATACAATTGTTCAGAACGGAGCAAAAAATGGCTCACATAAGTGATGGGACACTTACTTTTCCATCAAATATTTATCCACAAATTTTACTTTTTAAAAGGTTTTAATATTTTGTTGGATTTCCTTTTACTTTTAAAACATGATTTAATCTTTTTGGGATGGATTCGACTATTTTTTTTGTGATTTCTGGAGTGATTTTACCCCATTCTTCTTGAAGCACCGATTTTAGTTGTTGTTTTGAAGAAATGGTGTGTTTGCGAATTCTTGATTCCAATTCTTGCCAAATATTCTCTATGGGATTTAAGTCTGGAGATTGTGGTGGTGTTTTTATTATTTCAGGACAGTTATATAGCAGCCAGAGTCTAACGTTCAGAGCAGTGTGCTTGGGGTCATTGTCCTGGTAGAATTTAAAATCGTTATGAAGGTTCAATTTTCGTGCTGAAGATTTCAAATTTTGCTTTAAAATATCAATATACTTGTACTGATCCATTATACTGTCAATAAAAACAAAATTACCAACTCCAGCGGACGACATACACCCCCATACCATAACTCCTCCTCCACCATGTTTTACTGTTGGTACCAAGTTCTGTTTGCGAAGTTCTTCCCTGGGTTTTCTCCACACCAAGATTCTACCGTCAGAACCAAATATATTAAATTTACTCTCATCAGCAAATATAACTTTATTCCAGTAATCAGAATTCTTATTTATGTTGGATTTTGCGAAAGCTAGTCTGAGTTTTCTATTCTTTTCACTTACGAAGAATTTTTTCCTGGCTACTCTACCGTGATATCCAGCAGATCGAATTACCCTTCTAATAGTTTCAGGATTAACAATTATTCCATATAATGCTTGTAAATCAGCAGCAACTTTTGAAGCACTAATTCTTGGATTTTTTTTAATATTTCGAACGATAATTCGCTTTATTCCATTGGATAGCTTTGATGGTCAGCCAGGTCTTCTTTTATCCTGAATCATATGATTCTTTTTATATCGTTTAATGATATTGAAAACTGTTGAACGACTCAAGTTAACTGTTTCAGCAGTTTTTCTAATAGATTTTCCACGTTCAATATGCAAATTAATAACTAATTTTCGAATTTCAGGCGAAGTTTCTTTTCGTTTAGCATTCATGACTACACAGAGCTAAAAAACACAAAAATTCCAAAACAAACTGGAGAGAAATACTGCAGACGATTTTATAAATTATTGCCAATTGCTTTTAAGTAAAAATAAAACCCCAAAAAATATTTTTATTGCTTATTTCAGGCGATTTTTGTTGCATATATAATGGTGTCCCATCACTTATGTGAGCTATTTTTTGCTCCGTTCTAAACATTTGTATTTTTATTAAATTAATATTTTAATATTTTGACAAAATGTATGTTATGTAATAATCTTTACTAAATTTAAGTATGAAACACACCCACAAAAAAAATGTGTACATGTTTTTTTAATTTATTTGATTAGTTTCCTTTTGTAAAGCACAAGTGTCCCATCACTTATGTGAGACACTGTATATACATATATATCATAATTATCTTAACAAAAGGTGTGCATTTTTAAACAGAGTTATAATATTTAGTAAATTATCATGAAATCCCGATCCATTTGTATGTATTTCGTGAATTTTATTCAGTTTCCATGATTTAGCCTTTTTTAAACGATAACAAAGGCTTAAATTACAATTACGGTTCATTTTCGAATTTTAATACCGAAATTAAATTTTTCTGGGCTCTTAAGCCTTTGTTATTTTAACTGTTTTAAGTTTACAGAATTATAAAATTATAAAATGTTTATAAGATTATTATTCCTTAGAAATTGATAAATATGTAAACGATTGTTATTTCATGTTTAATGTTATCATTTATATTTTATTAAATAAAAATGTGCAAATAAATTGTCGCCTTCTTTTTTATGCACGCTTAAAAAAGCACCATATGAATCCTTATAAAATAGTTCACTTTACTTTCTTTCTAAAATTATAATTTTAATAAAAATAATTTAATATTCAAGAGTTTTAGATAATAAAAAACGCAAAGCGGTTTCATCAAATTTCTGGAAGATTCTTTATTTTTACTTGTGAGCAAAAAGAGCAGAAAATGTGTTATGAAAATATGGTGAAATAATTTATTTATACTACAATACACAAAATTAATATACTTTAAGAAATCCTGGTTGAAAATAATTTTATTTTTGAAAATCTTTTTCAAGGAAATGAAAAAAATATATTTGAAAAATTATTTTTGTATTTTGTTTACTACACTTTAAAGAAAATCAATTGATTTTGTACCAGGGTGTACCAGACACACTCGCTCTTCAGATATATTGTTGTTCTGGTAGCCGCACACCGTGATCACCGTAATGTATATACATGGTGTTTCGCGAAGAACCCCTAACTTTGAAAATAAATAACTCGGAAACGATGATAGGTAGAAGCGTGAAACCAGTGCTATGTTTATTAAACAAACCTCATAAAAATCTGATATAGAAACCTCAAAAATGTAGTAAAACATTGCGTCGATAGATGACGCTGCAGATGGCATAATCCTAAGTAGGCTGTATCACATCAAAATCTATTCAAAATGTGTACCTTTCACACAACAGACATGTCGCTGTTAGTGCCTATCTGTAGTATGCTGCCAGAAATCAACACACAAGCTTGATAAATAGCCTCCTCCAGCTTGTCGAGTGTTAAAGGATGGTTGCGGTAAACAATGTCCTTCAGTGTCACTTCCAGAATTTCTTTCACTATGCACTAATAGCGATCACGTTTCAACGGTGAAATCTTCGACGACTGCACGTTCTGAGCTCTTTTTATTGGGATCCGTAATGCTGCCTGCAGCGCCATCTATCGACGATATTTTAAACTAAAATTTTGAGGTTTCTCTATCAGATTTTTACGGGTTTTTTTAGTAAACATACCACTGGTTTCTTGCTTCTATCTATCACCGTTTCCGAGTTATTTATTTTCAAAGTTAGGATTCTTTGTCAAACACCCTGCATATACCTATTTTTAAATTAAACAAGTAAAATATCCATGATCAGGAACTTTTTTTTTATATTTTTCTTAAGGGATCATACTACCTGCCATTACGTACTTGTTCGCTAACAGAATAACCCCAGAGATGGTGCTGTTCTGGTAGCCGACCACCGTAAGCAACGTCACTCTATCAAATGTTATCTGAAATTATGAAAAGCATAATGTCTTTTCAACGAACACTTAAAACTAGGCGTAATCGTTCGGTTTTTGGAAAATTTTATTTTGAATAAAATAAAATGTTGGCGGTTCACAGTAAAAATACCAATTTTCACAAAAAAAAAAAAAAGATTGTTTATAAAAAATAGAAAAATATATCACATTGCCTAAACGAATGATTACACTCTAGTTGATATCGCTTTTAAAAATTGTTGAAATTTTTAAGAAGATTGGTTGAGGTGTTCGGGTTATGGCGATAACTGACTTTAAAAATATAGTTTTGAGAAAATCACGTTAAAGATTCAAGTTATGTTTTAAGTACAATAAAACAAAGCAACTTAAAGTGGCATAACTTTCATTTTTTTATCAGATCATCTATAAAATGTAACTTAATATTCTTTACCAATTGTACTTCCAGAAAGTGCATTAAAAATGCATTTAAAAAAAGAACTCTGTAAGTAGTATAATCCCTTAAGAAAAGTGTAATATTATTTATTGAACATCGATACTGTACGTGTTTACGTTTTATACAATGTGTATTTATTACTGAGTGATTAATTTTTCAGATAATTGTTTACGCGGAGAATATAATAATCACAACCAATTGCTTATACTCAGAAGAAATTAATAAATTGCAACTATTAGGGGAATATGACTCTTTAAATTATCGTTATGTGAGGTTGGATGTCCCAAATTAGGAATAAATAAATTGCTCCATCGTTTTAATTATCTTCTATAATGTCTGACTATATATCAAAATTGCCGATAGTAATAATGTGAAATTTCGATAAGGGTTTCATTAAAACGGATTTAATAAATCAATTATATCCCTTTTTCTAAAATACTTACAAGAATATTTAGACATAACATACTGTTAAGCGAATCTCACAACTCTCATAACGACAATGTAAATGAATGTACTATGTATCTGTAAATGAATAGAATTTTGTAATTGCAAGTTTTACATATTAGCTCTTTAATAAGCGAAAAGCTGAAGCTATATCAATAATTGAGAAAATAACCACTTTAAAATATAGATAGCTTTGGCTGTTTCGCTATGCTTTCTGTATTTTATCCAGCAAAGTATTTTCTATGAAAACTAAAATCAGCTTTTATTATTAGACTGATTAAACAATTTTTATATTATTTTTCTTTAATTTTACATAAAAGTATCGACGAAGTATAGAGGATTAAAATATACTTAAATATAAGTATTCTGAAATTTTTAAATGTTAATTGAAATTTATAGCCGCAAAAGTTAACTAAAATTAAATAACGAGAGTAGCGTATTTTTGTCTTGAAGAAATACTAATAAAAAAACTCAAAATAATTAAAATTTTGCACGTCAAGCACATTTTAAAAGAAAAATATTTTTTTGTTATTTTATGCATTATAAATTTCCAATATGAGTAACTTACGCTACTTTATGCTCAATTACTTTTAAATTCGTTTATTGTAGATATTGTTTTTACATAATTAAAGTATAGTACCCCTTCCTAGTGATGGAGAGATGAACCTCTCATCATCTTTCATTATGAAAGAACACTAAACAATATAATTATGCATAAACAGTCAGAGTTGTCATACAAATATGATATTTGATATCGAAATCATTGGAACAATGAGATGACTCTCAAAACCCTATTCATTTTATAAGAATATTTTAATTAAAATAATTAAGTTTTTATTCTATATATATATATATATATATATATATAGTTCACTGTAAACAACAGTTACATTGATAATGAGATGGAGACATAAGTCTGCACTTTTACAATACATCTGAAATAGGTTGGCAGATTTTATTGCTCAAATATATGACAGTCATAAATCTGCCTTGTACAGCTGCAGAGAAACATCATCCGTTTTCCAGGAGTCCTGAGACCACGTGACCAGAGTAGGGGTCAAAACGGTGGACTAATGAAAAACTTGGTTTTGTTCAAGGAGGACCAATAGACGAAAAAAGACGGCCCACAAAAATTAAGAGGAGGAGAAAAAACATCGCCCCCTCAGAATTGAAGAGGAAGAGAAAAATTCATCCAAGATTCAGTTCGAAGTTTCCTAACCCAGAATGAAGGTTGTGCAAAAAAATGCACGTTTACTTTAGTCATTTTGACTGTAATGCAAGGAGTATATATTTTTATTTGTGTTTGTGTCGTCGTACAAAAGAACGTGGAGCTGATAGGACGATGGATGACCTCTACCTAGAAAAAGGTATCTCAAATATTATATACTCGTAATAACTGTGCATAACATTTTAATTGTTTGTGGGAAGAATATGATGCATGCTAATGCACACAGGGATTGTTCTCCCAGGAATTTTGCATCGTAAAAAAATTAGATTAACCTTCAATCAAAAATAATAATGTTAAGTATTAAACTTTTTTCTATGCTATTTGTGAATAGCATTTTTTTGTGAAGCAAGTAGTATACGAGCAATTAATGATAATGATTGTTTTTTTTTATATTTATTTTATAGATTAAATGTAAATATCATTGTATATACTGTGAATAAACTAATTTTAATGTTAAAATTCAAGATTTAATTTTTCTTCTCTTTGGTGATGACTCAGTTTCTTTTATTTAATTTTGATTTAGCGATTTTTTTTCTAGATGAATAATTTATGGAAGGACACCAGCTTAATCTTAACTTCATCTTTCTCTTAAGGTCATGTTCAACTAAATAATCACAACGCTTTAATTTAAATTCTATATGCTGGTATTTCTTTCAGCATCTCTACATGACCCAGAGAATTTATTTGGTAAATACGATCATTTTTTTAATGCTAAATTCAAAATTACAATTAGCTCTTTGTTGATTTTTATGTGGAATGATAAATTAATTTTTAAAATCGTAACCTAATGTACACTTGGCAATATCATTCCAGCATATGATCACAAGACTAATTAATGGTGTTTCGTGACTCAGGCCTTTTATTTGGCTAGGATGCGAGTCTGGAAATTATTGTGGTAAAATAAATGTAAAAAATAAATGCTTAAGGCTATTTAATTTTGTTAGCTAGTATATATTGATTTGCTGTTCTTATTTGATAAGTAGAAATTTTTTTTTGTTTGTAAAAATAAAATTTAGGCAAATCACATTTATTTTAATTTTTAATCTTGTAGGTTACGTAGTTAAATTTCAATGAAAATTTTAATTTGTAGTAAAAATAAAATTTTAATTAACTATGAGCATCACCAATAACAGCTATAAAAATAATAAAGAAAAATGTTTCAAATAATCAATAGTATAGTTAGAGTTAATCAATGCGAGATTTCCTGGGAGAATTTTGAATTAGGTCATCTGGCAACTGATACTCTGTATAAAACTGATGGTACACTGATCACATTTATATAAATTTGGAGGTTATTTATGCAACTGTAATATGTATTTCCAAATAGTGAATGTAGAGCTGAAATAGGATGTTTTCTTGCAAAATGCTTTAAATTATTTTTACTATGTATACAATTCTAAGCAGTGAAATTACAATATATATTTTATAATAATGTTATGTGTATCTACAAATGTTAATTTTTTTTTAATATATCATGTATGTATAGTTCTGAAATATTTTAAATAGTGAGAATTCATTTTTGAAATTTATATAAGGTGAAACAAAATTTTGTATATTTTTATGTGTAAAGTAAATTTGATCTGGTCACAAAAACTAATGTTTGAAAGGGTATGCCCAATAATAAACGCAAATTCAAAAGAAAAAGCGTAGATCTAAATAATTCGGGGATAAAAACTAGGAGCCAAGGAAAAAAAATAAAAGAAAAAACTTCAAGCGTAAATGCGACTTCAAAAAGCTCTAGCACAGATAATCGTAATAATAAAATAAAGAAAGCTGTAAAGGAAAATTGTACTTTAAATTTAAATATGGCTCAACTAAATGTTGACACCATTCTAAATTTAATTCCCACCTTTGACGGGAAAAAGGGAACCACAATTGATTTTTACATTAAGGAATTTGAAAATTTAATTTCTCAAACATCATTCAAAGATGACACAAAACTGATCATTTTAAAGGCTAAACTAACTGGCATAGCCAGGGAAAAATTGGCAAATAACGAAACATTAGCGAATGAAACTGATTTTGAAAAATTCAAAAAATCATTAATAGAAATTTTTCAACCCAAACAAAAATTTGCTGATATTCAAAATAAATTCTTTTCACTTAAACAGAAACCAGAACAGAGTGTCAGCGATTTTATTTTGGAGTTTAAAGAGATATCAAAACGTTATATCGAGCAAAACACTGATGTTGAACAGAATGGTTCGACGAAATTTATAGAAATGGTTAAACTAACGCGTTTTCTTGACAGCATTCGAGCTGATGTTGCGCTTGATATCAGGAAGGTATCACCAACCAATTTTGAGGAAGCTTGTAAAATAGCCATCAAAATGGAACAAGCATACAATTCCAATAATTTACAGGAAATAAATAATCTGGAAACTAAACAAAACACGGAGTTTGTAGAAAATTTGGTTAAATTAAATACGCAAAGCGCAGACCAAATTAAAGCATTGACTTCCGAAATAAATAATTTAAAATTAGATGCTACTAGGGGTACCCAAAATAAAGAAAGATTTTGTTATATCTGCAAGGTAAATTCTCATAACACGGAGGTTTGTTGGTATAATATGAAAAATCAAGCAAATAATAAAAACAATGAAAAACGGGGTAATCAGCGGTATAAGCATAATTCTGATAGTAGAAATACTGCTAAATTTTCTAATAATCAGATGCAAGCGCAGAGTTCTGCGAATACTGTCAATCATGGTGGTTTTCTTCCATACCCCCCACTACCCAATTATTTTCACAGCTTCGACCCATATGATCAAAATTATCAGTTTGCGCAAAACAATTTTGGACAAAATTCGGGACAAGATTTCAGGCGAAATAATGGGAATTACTACAAACGAAATTTCTCCAATAGGGGTAATTATGATAAAACGAACAGAGACAAGTCATCCAGAAATGACGATAGGCAAAGTAGAAATGACAGATCACACCCAAATAAAGGTTCTGAAAATAAAAATAACAAAAATTCAAAAAAAATAGTTCAGAGGCTTACAGTTGATAATAACAAGCGCCTGCGTGAGTCTCTACAAGGCAGGCAGTCCAAAGTAAAAAAAATCATAGCAAGTGTCAGTAACCCTGAGAATGATAGTCTACCTATTATTACTTTTGAAATTAATGGGATAAAAATCAATGCATTACTAGATTGTGGAGCGGCTGTGAGCCTAGCAACGCCCTCTTTGTTTAATCAATTAAAAGAAACTGGTATAAAGCCTAAATATCTTGCAAATCAGATTCAAATTAAAACATTAACTGATTCCGCAATTTATTTTAAACAGTGCGTGAAAATGTCTTTTCGTTTAGAAGGAGTCTTCACAACAGGCACATTTTACATCACTAGTAAGGATTTTGGTAGAAAATATCAACTACTTTTAGGGTATGAATTTTTAAAGAATAATAAAATGATCTTGAATTTTGATGATAAAACTTTACAGTTCAAAAATAAGAAAATTAAACTTCAATTTAATATGAATGATAATACTATGGGAATTAATAACTTAACAACAAAGGAAATATCGGTCAATAGTGAGAGAACTTCAGAAACAAATAATAAAAGTAAACTAAATTCTAAAAATAAGAAAAAAAAATTTAAATCTTTCAGGGATAAAATAAAATTTGCGAAAACTATTGAAAATGTCCATCTGAAACCAGGGCAGGAGAAAATTGTAAAATTACAGTGTCCAGAAGACTTAGAAGAAAATATCATGATTTTACTAGAACCCATAGAGAATAACTTAAAAATTAATCTTGAGGCATCCATTCATGAAATTAATAAAGAAAGACAAGTTAATATAATCATAAAAAATGAATCGAAAAAAAAGATCTTTTTACCCAAAGATAAATCAATAGGTCAAATTGATATGAATTTCTTAATTCAGAAGGATAGGGAAGTCAAGGAAATTGAAAAAGGGGCAGTTTATGAAGTAAACAATTTAAGTATTGATGAAGTGAGAAAACTTAGAGAAGCAGAGCTCTCCCCTGACGATTTTAAGATCAATCATTTGCCAGACAGTATTCGGGAAAGAGTTAAAAACATGCTACTAGCAAATGCCCATGCATTTTCAAAGAATTACAAAACTTTAGGCAAATGCTCAAAAGTAGTTCCTAGGTTTAACCTAACGCATAATTTTCCCATACAAGCTAAACCGTACAAAATAAATCAAAACATCAAAGAATATGCAAAAAAAGAGATACAGGAACTGCTGGAAGCCAACATAATTCAAAAAAGTGATTCTAACTACGCTTTTCCTGTAATATTTGTGAGAAAAAAAAGCAATGATAACAAAGAAACTAAGTTTAGAATGGCAATTGATTTCCGTTTGCTAAATGAGATTCTGGAATCATATCCTTACCCTATTCCGGACATAAAAGAAATTTTACAGAGTATAAGTGCAAAGAAATATTACACCGTTCTCGATCTGCATAGTGCTTTTTTTCAAATACTGGTAAGACCTGAAGATAGCTACAAATTAGCTTTTATCACAGAGAATGGTCGTTATTCCTTTTTACGCCTCCTGTTCGGGACAAAATTATCCACAGGGGTCTTTGCCAATCTAATTAACGATACTTTGGGACACTTTGATAAGAGTGAAGTCTCTTACTTTGTGGATGACGTCATATTGGCAGCGAATTCTTTAGAGGAAATGATAAATTTAATTGACAGAGTGTTAAAAACATTAATTGAGAATAATCTAACAATAGATCCAGCTAAAATGCAAATCTGCTTAGAAGAAATTGAATTTCTAGGATTCTCAGTCAATGAGAAAGGTTATTCTCCCTCTAAAAAGAACCTCAATAAAATTCAAAGTTTAGTCAGACCAAAAAATAAAAAAGCTGTTAAATCTTTACTGGGTCTAGCCAATTATTTTAGGTCTTTAATAAAAAACTATTCCACAATTGTAGACCCACTAATTAATCTTACAAAAGACAATGTTAAATTCACATGGGATGACAAAGCCGAACAAGCCTTTAAGGATATCCAAACTGCAATTTTACAGAATCCAACGCTGAGACCTCCTGATTACACAAAAGAATTTTATCTGATCACAGACGGCTCTAAGGTGGCTATTTCAGGAATTTTGGCTCAGAAAATTGATGGGGAATTACTCCCAATTGAATTTTTCGGCAGGAAGCTTAGGGAGCCAGAGAAGAAATACCATAGTTTAAAGTTTGAACTGTTAGCGGTTCATGAATCTGTCATGCATTTTAAGCATATGCTAGCAGGAAGAAGATTCCAAATTCTGACAGATTCAGAAGCACTAGCAAAGGGTCTCAACATTGAAAAACAATCGGATATTATGGCCAGATGGTTAGAACATCTACAAGAGTTTGATTTTTCTTTTGGTCATATACAGGGAGAGACCAATCCTGCAGATTATATATCCCGAAATATAAATAATTTAACCATAATAGAACTTCAAAATAATTTATTCGCCGTCAATCAAGCTATTTCAGATAATAATGTTAAAGAACAACAATTACAAGATGAAAAATTAAACAAAATTATTGAAAAGATCAAAAATAAGAAAGAAAACAAAAACACTAAAAAATATGCACTCAATGCTAAAGAAATTTTAATTTTAAAACCAGGAACTGATAATAAGGAACTTTTAATAGCTCGAGAGAATCTTAAATTAGAAATTATAGAAGAGGCTCATAAACCTCACTTTGCATTTAAGAAGACCTATGATATCATAAAAACAAGATTTCATTGGACAGGAATGTACAGAGATATCAAAACTTACTGCAACAATTGTATTCCATGCAACCAAACTAAATAACATCCCAAAATCAAAGTTCCGATACAGAAAGTTATCAAAGATCATGAAGTGGGACATGCAATCCATTGCGATGTTATAGGGCTGCTTCCAATGTCATTCAAAAAGAACAAATTTATTCTGACAATCATTGATTCTACATCAAGATTTTTGGAAGCCGTCCCACTTCGAAATGTGGAGGCCCAAACTATACTAAATGTCTTGAATAAGTACTTTGCAGCCTATGGATTACCGAAACAGTGTACGATGGACAATGCAAAATATTTTCGCGCAGATGTTTTCAAAGAATATCTTAAAACATTAGGTATAGAGCCACATTTTGCCAGTGCCTACCATCCAGTATCGAATGGAATTGCAGAAGTTGCAAATAAGGTACTAAAAAACTCGATTGTTGCCATGTCAAACCGTACACTAGAGTGGGACACGCGCTTGGACTTCTTTAAATTATGTTATAATTCTAGTGTCCACAGAGCGACTGGTTTCACTCCCTCAATGATGTTCTTTGCACGCGAAATCAAAACTCCATTCTCAGTGCATCTACCAGCACAAGAAATTTGCTCTAAAGAGTATGTTAAAAATCGCGTACAACACATAAAAGAAGTTAAGCTACAAGCATTAGCCAATCAAGAGAAAATTATGAAAGAATACATCAATGAGGAAGAGTTAAAAAGAGTAAAATTTCTTGAAAAAGGGCAGCATTGCTACCTAAAATGTGTGGGACACACAGGCGCGCTAGACAGAAAGCATGAGGGTCCATTTGAGGTCAAATTGCGATTTCGCAACAACAACTACTTACTAAAAGATCTAAGCAACCCACAGAGAAAACTCATCAAACGGCATATTGACAAACTATTTTGTACCACAAAGGTAAATTATGAGGAGGTGGATCAAAAGATGGACAATGCCAATGATGGACAGAACAGTAGTAGTTAGAATGTAAATAAAATAATTTTAGTACTTAGTCTAGGCTTAACTAAATTGATGTAAATAAATAATTTTTTTTCTATCCATTTTCAAAATTTGTTTAGATAATCTAGAAATGTAAATTCTGTTTTTTAGATAAATTATTGGAATTTTAATGTTAAAAAAAAAAAAAAAAAAAAAAAAAAAAAAAAATCGGAAAAAGTCACAGACAGTGACAAACAAAAAAGAAAACCTATATTATTTTGGTTTAAAATAATAAAAAATAATACATTTTTTTGTAAATATAACAATGTGTGTCATATGACAAACAACTGTTTTTTTTTTTAAATGTGCAAATTTATATGAAAATTTGATTGGGACAATTTTTTTTTTGTCTCTCTCTCCTATCTAACAAATTTTGTGGCAAATCTTAATTCATGTAGAGAATTAGAAGTTTTGATTCTAGTAATGTTTTCTAACAAAATTGTGAAATTCAAATAAATCCCCCAAAATGATAAATATATATAAACAATTTTTTTCACAATATCAAAATTTATGTATAAGGCAAAATTGGACAAAATATAAACATCAAATATTCAGAATAGTCATACAGTAAGAGTAGCACCTGAAAACATATATTGGTCAAAATAACAATAATAAGATAGAATTTTGAAGTAGAATTTTTTTTATTTAATGAGGAATAATCTGTTTACCGATGAGAAGATTTGTAAAATGAGGAAAAGGTAAAATATTTGCATTCAAATTTAGTCAGTGGGTAATAAAAGATTACATTTTATTAAAAATACCACAGTTTTCTAGAAACAGTAATGTTTCAAAAGATAAATTGGCTAAAAGCAAAGAAAAATATTCCAAAAATTAAATAGTTTTTTTTTCTTTAAAAAAAGAAAGAATGATTCTGAAATCAGCTATCTCGGACATCAAAATAATTTGATAACAGTCCATCAGTAAAAGGCAAAGTGAAGTCAAAATTTTCACTGGATAGCACATAGTGGAGCAAATAACCGTAATTTTTTTTTTGTAAGAGAAAGAAAAAAATAATAAATTACGTAAGTCACTGTAAATATAAAAGGCAGAGACTTAAAAGGTATGTTTCCACAAAATACAATAATTGTATAATAAAATATTCAAAATGTGAGAATTTATATAGAATAAATAAATGTACTCTGAAATATGTTTAAAAGAGTGTATAGCATGTGACTTCTAGGTCATTGCATTTCAGTTTAGGCTGAGTTTATGCACGAATATATAATTTTTTTAATTAAATTAATTTAAATCTTTTAAATATATTGGGTGATGCAAGTTGCATTAAGGAAAATCCCACAGTTAGTACATATCATATTCCTGTTTCACAGTCATTTGAATTAAGTGACAATAAAAAAAAAAAAACCATCAGGAGCAAATTTTGACAGAGAGTCATTTAAAAAAAATATATATTAATTAAATTCTTTAAAGATACAGGATTTAGTTTGACAGTTGGTTTATTAGAGTTAAGGTGCATAAAAAAAAAAAAAAAAAAAAAAAAAAAAAAGATTTTTTTCGTTCAGGGCAGTCAGGTTGTCTATGTAAACAAACGGGACAGCAGATAAGCTGGATTTAAGAAGAGAGGAATGAATGAAATCTTTCTCACCAATTGGATGACGCCAAGTTGGGGGGAGTCTCATTTCCTGTAAAGCTCATTTCAACCCAAGGAGGGCGGTACTTGAACAGCGAACTTCTCTTTTCTCTGAAAGAAGAGAGCAATAAATATCAAGGTGTACACTTACAGAGAACAGTCATTAAAATAATTTATACAACATTTCCATTTAAATTTAGGATTTCTTGTTGAGCGAACATTCTTTTCGATTCAAGTTATTTCGAAAGTTAAAATTATGACAGTATTGAGAATTTCTTTTGATTTTAATCCTGTTTGAAGAATTTAGAATTTCGTAATTAATAATTCTTCCAAGTAAATTAATTCATTCTCATGTCGCTCATAAAACTACAAACTTTAGTAGAAGCAATAAAAAAATAAGATAGTTCAAATAAATAGATTTCAAACTTATTTTACTAAGTAGAAATTCCCAAAGATTAATAACAAACAAATAAAGAAATAAATAAAAGGGAACTTGAAATATTTATAGATAATAAGAAATAAATATAAATTTATTTATTATCCCGTATCAAATATTGAAAACTTCCATTTTAAATGATCATAATATAATAACTAATTGCTTTTAAATTATTGTTAATTGACAATTAAATAAGCGGTCATGCAAGTAAGTTTTATTCAACAATTCACGAATAAAAGTTACACAAAAATTTTGTAATTAAGTTTTTTTTATTAAGATTTTAAGGACAGAATTACTTTAATAAAGATTCAAAATTATTCCTTAAATACCATTTGTTAGAAATATTTTTAATATAAAATTCAATATAGTATGTGGAAAAAAAATTCGTTTTAGACATTAATTTCTAAATCAAAATCGGATTTAAAATTTTTCTTTCATTAAAAAGTAATGAAAATAAGATAAATAATGTAAAATATTCACCATGTTTTAAGATTTTAAACTTGTTTTTCTAAATAAAAACATAAAAGAATTACATTAAAACGCATGGAGAATTATATTTTATAAAATTTAAAAATTCAAACAAATTATTAAAAGTGGAAATGGTACGTACTTTAAACGGATGTTGAGTGCTCCGGGTTTTTTTTTTTTTCAATCATGACGATTTGGTTTCGCTGGCGAAGTCAATTCAATTTTCCGGCCGGATCATGAAAGAATTTTGGAAAACAGGGGCATCTTTCGACGATTCCAATCAGTGGTACGAACCTAAAAATTTCATAAAAATATTATATAACTCAATAATAATTATATTTTTTTTTTTCACAAGATAATTTGACATTTTTCAAATTATAAACAAACAAATACTAAGAATAATAATACTAATATAATGCATGAATATAAACATTTGTGAGATCTCACGCAATTAATTCAAGTAATCATAATATCGCGTATATTTGGATAGACATAAATAAACAAATGATAAGAATCCAAGCAAAAGTGATAAATCGTGTCAGCGAAATTAGATATCAGTTTTCACTAGAACAAACAAACACTTCAGTTAGTAAATCGCGTTGTTGATGTAACTGGGAGGAGATTTGTAACCAGATCATGTTTTTTTTTTTCTTTCTAAGGAAATTTAGTGCAAAAATAAAATTTTTTTTGGTACTTACAAAAGCATAAGATAAATCTTGGGATCCAGTCTGCTAATAAAGTAAGATACAATTAAATATAAATAATAATGGAAATTAAAGATATTGGATTAAACATTTGTCAGATAGCAAATACATCATTTTGTAATGAGATATGGGACTATTTGAACACCGATAGAACATTAGTAGAATTCGGGATAATTCATTATTTTGAATTAATTTCAGAAATTTTATTTTTCTGAGAAGGCCATGGATTTAGTAGAAGAGAGAAGTCAATTCACCGTTGCTGCGTAGTTATACACAGTGAATTGATAACCGTTTATCTAATTCATCAAAGAGTGCAGTCAGAATCACTTTTTCGGAATTCTGACTGTAAATTGTGTAAATATGTATATAGAAGTAAAACCTGGAAGGAAAAAACATTCATTACTAAAACCCCACCCCCCTGCTTGAAACCACTGCGAGTAGCACTTGCCATTTTTTTCTCTTTTCCTTGTTACCTTAGGAGACACACGTTGTGGCAGCTTGCGGTATTCAGGTCTTGTTGGACATCTAAAACAAAAAAAAATAAATAGATTAAATATAGTGTAATTCTATTGGGATGCGAATTTTTTTACGAGGAAAATCCTTTTTGAGCAGGAGAAGTCAAGGTTCGCTAACTGTGCTAACTACAAAACGCGCGTCATTTTGCAAGAAAAGTACACTTCGTACTGGGCAAACAGGTTTTTGAACTGACCAGTTGCTAGGACAATCTCATTTTCGGCATCAGGGATAAAGGAAAATAGATTAGTAGTACTAATCGTTTTTTTTCCTTCTTTCCCGTGCTCAAGTAGAAGGGTCCACTATTTATCTCTTGAAGAGAGAATCTGGTGTAAAGGGAGAGTGTTTCTCACTTTCACTCTTTGGATGAAAGGTGGGAGAAAAAATGAAAGCGGGATAAGGTCCTTATCTCCGCATCTTCTCTTATTCGACAGAGAATCTCAACGCGGGTAGTGTTAAAATAAAGATGTTTGAATGATGAAATAAGCATATATATATATTTCATTTCTTTTATTGTTGAATAATAAAAATAAATGATAGATCAAGTGTGTTGTATAAACTATACTCAATAACATAAGTTTTATAAACAAATAATGAGACAAATATATTTCTTTTGTCGTTCAGAAAATGTAGAAACAAAATTGTCTGTATACTTGTATAGCTTATAAAAGACATTCCATTGTTGAATATTTATGCCATTGTTGTTGTATGCAAAAAAGTGAAATGTATTACATATATAATCATAGTTATGGTATTTGATATATAAATTTGTATATTTTTTATCAGTTGCCAGTTACCATGTTGTGTAGTATTTTGGGATTTAAATTTAAATGTAAACTTTATTTCAAATTCATTTTGCTTTGAATTATTTTGGCATTCTTAAAGTTTTTTAAGTTATTCAAATTCCGTAATGCACATAAATATTGAGCATATAAAACCTGTCAAGTGAATCAACTATGCAGCATGCCACGATTACAGTAAAGTAGAACTTTTCCAAAGGTTCTGTGGTTGTATGAAAGACACAATTTCAGGTTACTGCCACCTGCAGTTCCTATAAACCAAACTTCAGCTAGACTATTATCTGCTACTCTGAACTACTAAATTATCAGAACTTTGTTTCATGACATATACTGAACTGTACTGTGAATAAACAACTCTGATGTGAATAGGAGCATCAATCTGACAAAAAACAAAGGAAGGACTCTGCCTTCATTTTTTTTTCTAATGACCGGGTGAATGATGGAGAGATGAACCTCTCATCATCTTTCATTATGAAAGAACACTAAACAATATAATTATGCATAAACAGTCAGAGTTGTCATACAAATATGATATTTGATATCGAAATCATTGGAACAATGAGATGACTCTCAAAACCCTATTCATTTTATAAGAATATTTTAATTAAAATAATTAAGTTTTTATTCTATATATATATATATATATATATATAGTTCACTGTAAACAACAGTTACATTGATAATGAGATGGAGACATAAGTCTGCACTTTTACAATACATCTGAAATAGGTTGGCAGATTTTATTGCTCAAATATATGACAGTCATAAATCTGCCTTGTACAGCTGCAGAGAAACATCATCCGTTTTCCAGGAGTCCTGAGACCACGTGACCAGAGTAGGGGTCAAAACGGTGGACTAATGAAAAACTTGGTTTTGTTCAAGGAGGACCAATAGACGAAAAAAGACGGCCCACAAAAATTAAGAGGAGGAGAAAAAACATCGCCCCCTCAGAATTGAAGAGGAAGAGAAAAATTCATCCAAGATTCAGTTCGAAGTTTCCTAACCCAGAATGAAGGTTGTGCAAAAAAATGCACGTTTACTTTAGTCATTTTGACTGTAATGCAAGGAGTATATATTTTTATTTGTGTTTGTGTCGTCGTACAAAAGAACGTGGAGCTGATAGGACGATGGATGACCTCTACCTAGAAAAAGGTATCTCAAATATTATATGCTCGTAATAACTGTGCATAACATTTTAATTGTTTGTGGGAAGAATATGATGCATGCTAATGCACACAGGGATTGTTCTCCCAGGAATTTTGCATCGTAAAAAAATTAGATTAACCTTCAATCAAAAATAATAATGTTAAGTATTAAACTTTTTTCTATGCTATTTGTGAATAGCATTTTTTGTGAAGCAAGTAGTATACGAGCAATTAATGATAATGATTGTTTTTTTTATATTTATTTTATAGATTAAATGTAAATATCATTGTATATACTGTGAATAAACTAATTTTAATGTTAAAATTCAAGATTTAATTTTTCTTCTCTTTGGTGATGACTCAGTTTCTTTTATTTAATTTTGATTTAGCGATTTTTTTCTAGATGAATAATTTATGGAAGGACACCAGCTTAATCTTAACTTCATCTTTCTCTTAAGGTCATGTTCAACTAAATAATCACAACGCTTTAATTTAAATTCTATATGCTGGTATTTCTTTCAGCATCTCTACATGACCCAGAGAATTTATTTGGTAAATACGATCATTTTTTTAATGCTAAATTCAAAATTACAATTAGCTCTTTGTTGATTTTTATGTGGAATGATAAATTAATTTTTAAAATCGTAACCTAATGTACACTTGGCAATATCATTCCAGCACCTAGTAATATGAGTAAATTATTGTATAATTGCGGTTTATATGAATGCAAATAAATAGTTTAAAACGTAAAGAAACGTCCCTATTATCTTTAGCATAAACATGATAAAATTTATACATTCAGAATTTTTTATGTGATAAAAATATTCCCCAAATATATAGGGTGTTTCACGAAGGATCCCTAACTTTGAAAATAAATAACTCGGAAACGGCGATATACAGAAGCATGAAATTAGTGTTATGCTTATTAAAAAATCTGTAAAAATGTGATACAGAAACCTCAAATTTTTACTTAAAAATCGCGCCGATAGATGGCGCTGCAGTAAGCATTACGGACCCCTATAACTCAGACATCGGAAGAACCCAGACATCAAGAACGCTCTGTCGTCAAAGATTTCGCCGTTGAAACGTGATCGCTATTAACGCATAGTGAAAGAAATTCTGGAAGTGACACTGGCCGCAACAATCCTTTACATTTACCGCAACAATCCTTTAACACTCGACGAGCTGGAGGTGGTTATTTGTCAAGTTTGTGTGTTGATTTTCAGTGGCATGCTACTGATAGTCACTGACATTCTTCGTTTACGACATGTGTTTTGTGTGAAAGGTGCACATTTTGAATCGTTTTTGATGTGATACAGCCTATGTATGGTTATGCTACCTGCATCGCCATCTATCGGCGCAATTTGTTACCAAAATTTGGAGGTTTCTATATTATATATTTATGGGGGTTTTAATAAACATGCCACTGGTTTAATGCTTCTATCTATCACCGTTTCCGAGTTATTTATTTTAAAATTTAGGGGTCACAAGAATGATATGACAAATATTTTAAAAACATAAACATGATTTTAAAAGTATTTTCAGATGTTTTTTATTTATTATCGTCAATTTAGTAATGCTATTTGTGTAAAGAAATTTTATACGATTGATGCCAATGATGATAATAATAATAATAATAATAATAATAATAATAATAATAATAAATAAAAAAATAATTTATGATAGTATAACTAGTGAAATGTTTATGTAACTGCTAAATTACTTGTCACATATTAGAATGTATATCCTTGACATGAAAGTATAATGACACCATTCAAATGACATTTCTATAGTATATATATATATATATATATATATATATATATATATATATATATATATATAACCATAAATGAAACATTATCATAACACCAACTTAAACAATGAAATAATAATTAAGTATGTAATAATTAGTTGACAATGAAAGATTCCCCAACACACTGAATATGGAAACAAAAACATATTAAAAGAATAAGGATTTAAGTTAAAAATTGAATAAATGGAATTAAATGAATGAAATTAAATTAAATTTGTGGAATTTAGACAGAATTATCAAGTCCTAAATGCCTAAATACCACAAATAAAATGAAATGAGAGGTTTCATCATCATATTAGCCAACATTGCTAAAGCATATGATTTTGGGACTACCTGCTCATAAACAATGAATCAAATCTGCGAAAAAATAAAAAAAAATAAATACAATATTAAATAGGAAAGAAGCGATACCTATAATATACAGAGAAAACATTAAATAGAGTCAGCAAGTATAAAATCCATTATGATTAAAAAAGATACCTGTGAACCACAAGAACCACACCTGAAACCCAACCAAAACTAGGGAATGAATTGAAAAAAAAAATCATTACATGTTGCCAATTTTAGAAATAGAAAATGCTTTACAATGTTGCCAGAAATGATGTTAGAATAATATGAATATTGTAAAGCAAACAGGAACATTAGTGCTGCCATCTATATTGGTAAAAGTGAATCTAATCTGAATAAAAAGTATTGGATGAAAATTAATGTTTAATAATTAAACCAAATTACTATCTTAACTGATAGCAATTATTTAAATAATAAATAAATGAAATTAATTAATAAATAGAATATCTAATTACATTAAAGTAATGGATGTATTAATGAATAATTCTATGTTAAAAATAAGTTATAAGATGGAAAAATTAATAATTAAAGCAACATAAAAATATATGTACCATTAAATGACAAAAACTAATAAATAACTGTACCAAAAATGCAACATCACATAAATTAAATTAAAATAAAATACTAAATATTTGAATTAAGGTACAAAGAATTTAAAATTAATATTAATTAAATATTAAAATGAATTAGTCACATATAATGTTTCTTCATACAAAGTTAAAAAAAAATTATAAACACTTAATATAAGTAGTAAGGATAGAACGTTTAATAAAAATAAAAACATATTATATTAACACTTTAGAAAAGTATACATTATATTAGAAGTTAATATAATATTGTCCACCGTAAGTATTAATCCAAATCATTAGATCAAAAACATTCATAATATTAATGAATATAAATTCATTTAAATTAATTAAATAATGAATATGTAAATATAACTAAATTAATATACATATAAAAATATCACATCACAGTCCATTATAAAATGTGCAATATCAAACAATTGTGTAAATCAAAATGCCCCCATTTTTTTATATTAATAATATAAATTAACCATGCGTATTTTTCCATACAACTCCGCCACACACCTCCTCAATCCAACGTCTACCCACCCAACCGTCCTATAATAATAATTTTTTTTTTAAATAAGATTATATGATTTTTTTATGCATTTTTTAAACGCATGTGTTAATTTGGTTGTAAAGATCATATAAGAACTAACTATATATTAAGGAAAATATGAATTTTTTTGGAAAACCATGATGTAATGCATCATAGATAAGTTTTTTAATATTGTTGTTAATTAGTTGTGAAGAACTTAAACTTTTTATTCTATGAATATGATTAAGGAGTATATTACGATATACAGAATTATGTAGACATGATTTAAAATTAGTAAATGAATTAACTTTAAATTTAAATTCTTTTTGTCAAATAGATCAATTATTTTTTTTTCTTTAAGTGTAATTTTAAGATCTAAAAAGTTAATAGTATTGTTAGAAAGGAGGTTTTCCGTTAATTCTAAATTAGTAGGATAATCAACTGGAAATATAGAAATATTAGTGTTATCAGTGGCAATTAAAATTATGTCATCAATATAACGATATAAATGTATATTACTAGTGATAAAAGTACGTTCATAATGATACAAGTATAAGTCTGAAAGTATACTAGATATACATCCCCCTTGTGGTAATATAATGTGTGTGTGTGTGTGTGTGTGTATATATATATACTGAAGTGCGTTTTGATGAGAGATACCTGAATAATAATGAATTGTTACTCTTCGGGGTTTGACACAATAACAATTAAGAAGAATAGTGTATTTTTTTTTATGCAACTCAGGATCTATATTATGTAGTAAAATATCCGTGATTAACACTGACATCATATTGATGGTGCCAACAGGTGACCAATAAATCTTGTTTTCACTGAATTTTTTTAACTTCTGAACATCTCATAATTTCACATTTAACGCCACCGAATAGAAAATAACATGTTTTTTAAAACATAATTTGTTTGAAAAATGTATTGAAATTTATATATTTTGTATGTTTTTAAAAATCTTTCTAACAAGTTTTATTTAATACTCTATCCTCAGCACGTGCAGCCTAATTGCGAACGATTAACCCGTTGGCACTTAAAAGAATATAAACATTTCTGTGTTTCTGTGCGGATAATAGTCCATAACGAAATTAAAATTTCATAAATAAATACATAAAATTAAGTAATATAAATAAAATACAATTTTAACAGACAGTTAATTGAACAATGCTTTTAAACAACTGAAATTACCAGAATTTCAGTTGTCAAGAAAGTTGTAGTAGAATATCAGCTACAAACAGGCAGCTGCAAGTAGCAAAATTTTTCTCGATTTGTGCGGCTATTAACTTCTGGCATTTGGCTTATACGAAAGTTTTGATTTTAACAAATTTGAAAATTTTATTTGAATACATTATTGATTTTCAGAATATCAGTGCAATCTTTTCGGATACATACACCCAAAAATAACTACAATAAATTTATCTCAATATGTAACTGAATATGGAGTTTCATGAAATTTCATCCAATAGATGCCCAGAGATAGCTATCATGGAAATCGTGTAAAACATAGTATAGCTGTAGGGCTATATATACCGAAACCGAATCAAAAATGGTTTGATCCTGGGAATAGAAAAAAAATAATTCTGAGATATTTGGGCAATAAAAAGTGTATTTTAGGAATAAACCTGGGATCAAATTGTCTTTTTGGAATAAGCCTGGGTTCAAACAGTGTCTTTTAGGTTTAAACATGGGGAAAAAACATATTTCAACTATACACATAAGAGTATGTGTTTTGTAATAAACGATAACAATATTAGGATATGTGACTTGAATTTGAATCTATTCTGTACTGTACATTCATCTGATTTATTAATGTCTTCTATATACATAAGACAAAAATACTAAAAACGTAAAAATTTTAGACTTCCGTTTTTTTTAATGATTTATTGTTTTGGGGTGTGCTGAACACGATTTGACTATTTTTGGAAATGCCTGTCTGTCTTTTTGTGACACAAATTTTATGGACGCTCCATCTCAACAAATAATATATGGAATTTCATTAAACTTTATGTTCTGTTAAATCTTGACAAAAAGTGATGCCGAAAATATTCGGTTGTATTTCGCTCAAGATGTATTGTTGCTATGCTGTACTTTTAAAAATTTCCGTATTAGATATATATATATTGGTATCTATGAGATGGAATTCATGAAATGTCATATTCAGGTAGACCTCTGCACATAAAAGTACTAATAAGGTTGTGGTATATCCATCCCAAAAGGTTACGCTGCTATGTTACATTGTTTACGATGACCGTGGTAGGTACTATGTATATTTTGGTATCTATCGGATGGAGTTTGATGTAATTTTGTATTTAGCTAGATCTTGAAATTAAATAGTACTGATTAGGTTCGGGTGTATCTTGCTAAACAGATGGCGCTGCTGCTTTCCATGATTTTTGTGATAGCTATATCACATGAAATTTCACCGAATATAATTTGTAAAATATTTATTTAAAAGTATGTTTATACAATTTTATCCAAGTTCACTTATAAGACGTCCGACTAATCTATGTTTTGCAATGAGCATCATAGCTGTATTTCAATTATTATTGTGTAGAAATGCTACAAATTTTATATTTGAAATTATTATTTAAATATGTATATGTTTTTCCAGTTTTGCACTAGAATACCTAACAGATGGCGATTATGCACTGTTTTTTTAATATTTAATTGCTGATCCCTCTAACTCCAAGTTAAATTTAAATAAATACACTATCCTTCTTAATTTTTAATGTATAACTGAGCTATTTAAATTAATGTATTAGAGTAATACAGAAAATACTTTTGTGATGGCCATAGCATGCCAGTTTTAAATTTGATAAAATTCAACACTAGATCAGTCAGTTTATCTTAACAGTTAAACATCAGTTTATATTAATATTAATGCCAAATTTGAATATCAGAATAAAATAATCAGTTTATTAATATATTATATATATATTATATTATCTAATTTATTTTAATATATTCTTCAAATTATTTTGAAATTCAGATAATACATGATTACGTGAGTTTCAAGACTCGCTTTATCAAAATTAAAAAAATCGCGTTTTTTCTATCAATTTATTCTATTGGTAAATCTGCACCGAAAAAACACTACAATCCGCAAAAAACTAGTTTTAGCATGTATTTCTGGCATTGTAAAATCTTGGTTTACAATGAAAAACTATGGAAGCAGTTACAGGTTTTTCGCGATTTCCCAAAATTTGATTTTCTGGATAAGTCGAGTTTTGAAACTCACGCAAATGCATAATTGTGAATATAATGTAGTCATCGCTTGTCTTCTTTTCAAAAAATTATTCCATGGAAAACAATTAATTGAAAAAAATGCTTCTCTTTCTTTTTTGTTAAACAATATATGCCGAAAAACTTTTGCGCACTTATGTTGGACGACGTTGTATTAAGAAATGCAAAATTGAATATAATCACGATATGTCTTTCACAAATAAAAAAATATATGACCAGAAAACTTCGTATACATTCTTACAGGATTAATTTTTTGTTAAAATCTCATAATCTCATTCAGAATTTTTCCATAAATGTACATTAATAAGTACGAAGTAATGATAAAGAGTGCTTTTTTTTTGTAGAAATTTAATTGAAAAGAAAGTATCATTAGTTTGTTAAATGATAAATGAAATTTAGGCTCAATTAAAAAAAAAAGGAAAAAGAAAATAATATGATGAAATATTTTTTATAAGTTAACCTAAAGTAAAATTAATTCAACATTTCCATCTCTTACAATGAAAAAAATTAATTAAAAGAAAGACCAATTTATGCCTTTACCTAAATTATTACATAAACATGGCATATATAAACATGACATGGTCAGGTTAGTTTTATTTTAAGAATATACATAAATAGAATAAAAAATAGTACATAAGCATTGAATATTAATACATAGCTTAATATACTATTGTTTAAATCTATGATACCCACTAAAATATCAGTAAAAGTAGAGAACAGTAAAAGTAGGCATATAGAGAAAGGGTGTTAGGAATCGGTGAATTAATATTTTTATTTATGCAGACGACTTTAGCTAATGCCGATAAAATTGTTTCTTTTATATTTTATTTTATTTTTTAAATGCGGCTCGTTGCTATAGCAACGTAGTTGTTTTTTCTTTTGCCTTCTTTTTACATTTGATTATCTCACGAAAAGAGGTTAAAAATTTAGGGAAATAAAATTGGCATCTGTTTTTTTGTTGTAGTTAAAAAGAATGTTTTGTTAGGAGTAGCTACGAATGTGATGTATAAATAAAGTGATGAATAAAGTGCAACTAGACGATATAATTTAGGATAATCTTTTATTGCGTATAGTACAATGATCAGAATCAAGGTAAAATTAATCTAGAATTTGTAAATATGTAAATAATTGTCTATATCAACATCTCGTCGAATTTCCCATATCTATAATTTATAAGTGTGTAAATAAATTTTGTGATAATTAAAGGGCTTGAATATTAAAATATATCGAACCCATCATAGTGTTTGATAAAATGCAAACCAAGGGGTTTGAGTGCTACATTTACGTCTTTTGAATTATATGTCTATATATTCTAATGAATTTCTATTATATACTAAATATTAATACATAAATAAATATTAACAAATAGTGTTAAAATTTTAATATTAACTGCTTTGTGAACAAAGTCCAATAGCAAACATTAATGGCTTTTGAAGTGTGAGATGAATCACTATAAAACAAACTTGCAATATTCTATTTCAGTACTGGGATATTAATTGAAAAAAAAAGATCTTAAAGACAAACAATGTAATTAAAAAAAAAAAAATTGTCCTGTGTTGTTTCTTAAGGGTACCCGGTGCATTTCAGTCTTCTAAAAATGACGAACATTAATGACGAACCAAAGTTTTGCACAAAATGAATTGACACCCGTCGTGTATTCTAGCAATGTTCCATAAAAATCCGATAATTGAAAAGCGTGTGAAGGATTTCTATTGGATCAATATTTTTTAAAATGATTTACATGTACAATCTTTAAATTTATTTTCTCTGGGTTTTTTTTAATACCAGTATTCTGATACCGATTACATTACGCGATATACTATTGTTTAAAGACCTTACATTACTCGATTATTTAAATGACAATCCTCGTGGATTCGTTTCATGAAATTAACGACTGGATGTTTAGTAATGTGGTAGTTTTTTTTCTTTAATTAAAAATGCTAAGTATATAAATAGTCTTTTTTTCTTAATTTAATTACTTTTTTGGAAATATGCTCCTTATAGTCATAAAGCACTTTTGTACGAAAAGTTGAAAAATGTAGTTACAAAAAGTTAAAAATTGTAGGAGAAGTGTGGTTTAAAAATGCTAATTTTTAAATAAAAATTTTCATATTTTACAAAAAAAATTGCATTTTTTTCTTTATTAAATATTTTTTCTCCATAATACCACTTAACAATATGTTTTATTACAGTTTAACAATTTTAGATTATATCACATTAAGTAAAGAAATTTAAATATCGGTGTTAAGCAACTATTTTTTTTTTTGCAAAAAGAAATAAAATTATTTATGTATGACAATTTATATGTTATTTATGCAAACTATAAAAAAATAATACACATAAAAGTCTCCTTTCAAAATAACTTGCAGAATTTTTTTTTAAAGAACATGCATCTTATAAGAACTTGACAATACGAAATTAATGTGAATGGATAAAGAGATTTATGAGACTTTTTTAACAAGTGAAAGAAAAATGTTTCCAACGTCGTATTTTGCACTTTTAACTGAAATGGATCTTTCAGCCGTTACAATACAATATATCTTTTCTAACATTAATCTTTATAGTATTAGGTGAGATTTAGTTTTTCATGAAATATGCAAAAGAATTTTTATTTTCATCCATATTACTTTGGCTTGAGTGACTGTAAAACAGACGTGAAGGTATCGGCCAATATTTCTAAAAGATCTAACTATTTACGTGTCACACGTAAACCTTTCTTTGTTATTTAAAATTAATCATTAAGTTTGATCTAAATGTGATATTGTGTTTATCGGGAAAAAAGCACTTGAAATTAGTTTATAATAAATAATCTTCGAGACAAAATAAAAAATAATTGTCATATGATTACTTACCCATCATACATAGTATAGGGTAAGTCTTGTAATCGTTTTGAAAATCGAAAATTTTTTTTGAAGGATTTACACGTTTCAGACACTGGAGATTCCGAAAAAAATATTTTTAGAAAACAAATTTTGCCGTCCGTCTGTGTGTCTGTGTGTCTGTGTGTGTGTCTGTAAACGCTCTATCTCCGGAACAAATTGAGATAGAGACTTGCAATTTGGTATGTACTTAGTATGTAATAATGGGAAGAAGCCTATTTCATTTCAATAACCTCGATTAAACGGAACATTTTTTTTCGGACTCTCGAAATATTCGTTCTGATGAAAGGTATATAGAAATTTTGGAAAATGTTTATTTTAAGGAGTAAATATAAAAGACAATAAAAAACATAAATTTTGCATAAAACATTAAGTCGATCGGATAATGAGTTGCCGAGATATTTGTAATCCTATTTACCACACTCTTCGATTTTTCATGACCCTGTATTTCATCCAAATTTCACTTCAAATATATATTTTAATTGGAAATTGGACGCTTAATCAGATGCAATAAACCGCTAGTTAATAGGAGTATTATTTTTGGAGTTATAAGGAAAAACCTCTTTCAAGCAATTCAGTAATCGAGCCTTTTTATGATGTCATCAAGCCACGATTTTATTTGAATATCAATGCATTTTATAAGTAGTTTACACATTTTTATTTTAATATTTTACATTATACATATACATGATGGGTAAGTATTACGGTGGCCCCCAACGACTACTTTTTTAAGTTATAAGAGTTGGCTTGCATTAAATAAGAACAATGATATACAATGGTGACTTTTCTATATATCATGAAATAGCATTTTAAAACTAAACAGCAAAGTGTGGTTTTGAGATAATTTATAAATGTCTCTTTGTATTTATAGAAAATGTTAAAAGATTTAGTTTTAGTAAGATATTACCGAAGCCTTTAATTTGTATAAAAAGAAAAGCTCGTCTTTAAGTGGACGTATTCTTAAAATATTTTATCGTCTCTAAAATGTAAAACTTTGCTTACATTTTCTATAAAAAATTAAGGCGATTTTATTTTAGAAATAGTAATGCAGTAAAGTACCAACTTGCTCTTTTCTTGTAATATTTAAGGAACAGTGCTTTAATAGCAATATATTCCTTAAAGTCATTAAGTATCGAACAACTTATGCGTAATGTCTTCTAACATAACATAACTCCTCTTTCAGCTCTTTAAATAGCCAATAGACTCAAATCTAGAAATTTGAATAGAGATCTTACATTACATTGCTTCATTTAAAGTAATAATATCAGTCTTTACAATTATATGTGTTACTGTGTCTGATAAAGCCTAGCTTTTACCAGCAAATCCAAGATTTCACCAATATCAGTTGGGGAAAGTACGAAATAATCTTCAAAAAGCTTCTTTTTCAGGCCAAACCATTTGGGTAATCTCAAGACCTACCCCTTTCGATTAAAGTTCAAAATGACCGATAAATTTGGCACAAGGTTCGGGTAATGCGTCGTTAACATATTGAGGTAAACATTATACATATATCTGGTATATTCAAACGATATTTAAATATTGATTTTTTATTTAAAAATTGTATCAGTACATCGTAAAAATTATATGAGTTGAATAGTAAATTAAAGCGGCTTTATTTCAGATTACACTCTATATTATTATCACGAAAGTTACAATAATTTGTTTTATAGTATTAAATTTAAACGGAGCATCGAATAACACTAAACTTAAATTTATGTAACATTAAATTTAACTTTTTTATATTTTACTGAGTTTTGTTAATTTATTAAAATGAAACTTTTATGGAACCAAAGTAACTTTTTATACAGAATTCTCTCTGACATTATCAAATCTATCCTATTAAAATCCGTGCGCGTATCTATCTATGTAACTTCAAAAACTCGGAAACCACAGGGCGCAGGGCTACAAAATTCGGCACACAGGTTACTGGTAGGGTGCCCATGAACGATTGGGGTAAAAAATTCGAAAATTTTAAATAGATTTTTTTTAAATTTTATGTTTTTAACGAATTTTTGCCTTCTTTTATGCTCAACCAGTAATCCTAGAGTTCTAATTCTAAAAGTTTACTGCAATGTGAGATACACATATTACGTACGCCACGCTGCAATACTAAGAAGCTGTAGCGTGTATTACGATATTTCTTTTACCTCACATGTAAACAATTAGAGATTATTTAATTGCGCTTAATTATTACCTTTTTTTATATAAAGAAAAGCATTTTATCACAAACATCAACAAAACTTTTTACTCTATTTATTCCTTTATTCCAAAGATATCCTTTTGTCGTTTGCTGCCATAGCAACATGATAAATTAAATTTAATTGAAAAAAATGCTCAGTAGTAGAGAAATATTTTTCTAAATAGAATAGTTGAACAACTCAACACTTTAACAGGGGAATTCTTATTTCTTATTTAGATATTTTAAAGTTTTTTGTTGTCATTTTTATCTTTAATTTTGGTTTTAGAATTAAATTCATGAACTCCCCTGCGTAGAACGGGTTAAACAGATAGTCTTAAATTATCTCATATCTTACACGAAAACTAACTGTTGTGGGATTTTGAATTACAAAGTCTATTGATAGATTTGTACAAACACATCTTTAGGGTACACGTTTTTGAACAGGTGAATTTTATTAGTTCTTGTCCTCCAACTAAAAAAAAAAAAAAAAAAAAAAATATATATTTACCACTTCATGTACACTTATTTCTCCTGTTCCTACTCCCCCGAAGCTTAAAAAAAATATTTTTATAAAATATAAACAGATTTCTAGTGTACGACTCTTGTAATTTACCCAACTTAATTCCAAGTACAGAAAATTCAGCACATCTAATAATTGTGATAACTGTTAGTACTGTTTTTGGACCTATTTTCGCTCTAAGAATATCAGGTATTTTTATTCTAGTATTTTGTTTCTGGAAATTTTTAGAGGTCGCTCGCTACCTTTTTGTCCTTTTTATTTTGCCTACCCTTCATGCTATTTGTTGACAGTTTCTTGAAAAACTTTAATTTTTCAAGCTATGTTGAAATCACAACTGTCATTTTAGGGCTTTCAGAGTATAGCTATAGATAATTTTATCAATTCTAAACTTTGGTATCAACTGCCATCGTTACATATATTTCCCTTTCTCTTGCCATATTATTATTTTGCAATTCCTAATCAATAGTTGATTCGAGATCAGTGCCTTCGATTTCTATATTACACATGAATTTTTTTGTGATTATAACTTTTACTCTTTCTCGGTGGTTATGTTAATATTTAATTTACGTGACACAATTGAGTTTTAACTTTTCGTAGTTTCACAGAAACATCAAACATAGCTTTGCCAGGTAAGCAATTAATTTCGAGATGCTCTTTTTTTTTTAATTGCTTGCACAAATTTTAATCCTACCGACCATTTTGTTGTGTTATTAGTTTCCATCCATATGGGCAACGTGTTCTAAACGTCTTAATTCATCCAACGACTGCGTTTTGTGATTAACCGTATCTCTGTTTACCTTTAATTATTTTTATATCATTCCACATTTCACATTCCCCCAAGTTGTAGGAATGGAGAATATTTGATGCCCAAAAAGTTCTTAAAATATAGTAATGATTTTATGCTACTTCATCAGCTCTTTTACTGTGCGAAGATCGGAGAAGGCCAAATTTTAAAAGATGATTACTTTACAGAAAAATAAATTTCATATCACGATCAGGGTTGGATTGCATATATAACAAAATGGCTTGGCTTCGAGAATTAACTTCGCTATGTCTTCGCTATGTCTTCGCTAACTTTGCTATGGCTACAATTTTAATTTTGATCGTTGCTTGTTTCTTCTCACATAGTTCCATCTCAAATAAGTGACGATAGATTCTGCCGTCAAGTTCTTGCACCTACAATTCGGTTTCCTTCCACCATGGCTAACAGCGATATGAGCTTCGTGTATGGCGTTGATCTGTTTTTTAAAGTAGCAAAATGATGAAGTTCTGTTTTTTATGTAATTGCTGGTGCTGTAAATTACTTTTTGCCTACTATGCTGGAGAATAACGCAGCGCTTCGACAGTCTATGATGAAATACTTGTTTATCAATATCATGTTCAGATTTTTCCCTCTATTTTTAAAATAATTGTGCTTTCAACTGTTTAAAAAAAGTTGGTATTCTGATTATTATTCACTGATTCATACAAACGGCCGTAAAAATAACTGTTTCCGAATATCACTAATTGTGAATTCACAAAGTAATAAAATCAAAATATATTATTACATAAACAAAAATTATATACGTAAACAAAACTCGTAGTACAAGATTCGTCACATAAGCAAAACTCGTAGCCCTTAACACCTGTCTAAATTTGTCCGAAGTTGAGTGGCAATTGGTGAAAATAGTCTGAATTGTTATTAATTCAGATAAATAAGAAGGCTCGTTCTGTCTTTTGAACTTTTACCAAACAGAGATGATAAATCCTAGTAATTGCCAAAATGATTTGGTAAAAGCCCGACATATAGGAGTGTAGAGGTATAGTTTGGACTTTTAGCAACTACTATTTTTAATTGCTGTGATTTACCGGTAAAACCCAGTATTTACCACAATTAAGGCTTTTACAGAAACACATATGTTCAGTTATAATACTAATAACTTTATTAATAATTCTTATTTAACGAAAAATCAATTTAAATATTTATAAAAAATAATATATACATAGACATATAAGTATTTTAAATTGTTTCTATAACGTAATAAAAATAAAATAATCTTTATTTCAAAACCTGTATTTTTAATAATTCAAAATAAAAACACTTCTAAAATAAGTTTTTTATTCTGGATTAAAATCGGCATACTTTTTCTCTTTACATTTTAGAAGATCAGTCAAATATGTTTTGTTTGTTAAGCTAAATTAAAAAAAATAATTTTATTGTTATTTATTTTTAGTACAAACATTCACAAAAGAAATAATCGTATGTATATAATTTTTCAGATTTTTAAAAAAAATATTTTTTAACAGAAGAAAAGTTTTTGAATTAAATTCAATGAGAATGTAACCCTGTTGTTTAGAAGTTGAAATCATTCCAAAAATATCCGAGTTTGTGAGTTTTATTTTTATTGTTTGTAACTTTTATTAAAGAAATGTAACTGTATCTGTTTATATTTATTCATTTTTTAAGAATTCCCATGTTTTACTTTTATGTATGATGAATATATTCAATTTAAATAAATGGATGCAAATTTAAATAAACTTTTTTGGGCAGAGAGATTAATGATTGTGGACACAGTTTAAAATTAACGTTTTATTTTATGGCATAGGAAATCTTGGCATAAACAATCTGATGATAAAGATTCAAATTTAATGCATAATAAATGCATTTGGCAATGATAGTTAATCTGTTTTCAAAAAGTATCTTCTATGTTTTAAGAAAAGCCACAAGAATTTCGTCGATGGACACTATATTTTTCCTTGATAAAATAATTTATAAAAAAGTTGAATATAATAAAAATAATTACAAAAGTATTATTTTAAATTCCCATTTAAATTTATGCGCAGAAGAAGTATTTAATTGTTCTATAGTCATTTCTTGAAAATTTTAAAAATCTATTTTTTTAAGTCACTTTATAATCAACTGCTAAATACTCTCAATTTCAAAAATTAATTCAAAACTGTACAAAAACGAGTGCTTTTAACTTTGTAACAAGGAAAACTGACAAACTGTAAGTTGAACGCAGCGTTTACAGTACTGTAACTATTTTTAGTGGTAGATTTACTAACAGAAGAGACTTGTGAATAGGTGTACTATAAAGTAATGAACCAAGAAAAAAATCAGAAAAACATGTATGCATTATTTCAAAAGAAATTGTGTTAAGTCAATAACATTTATATAAATTATTGAATACTTTAACCCTACAATGCATAGTGTAGCCAATTAGCAACACTTTCTATTTAACTCTTAATAAATAAATCAAGTTCTTTGCAACCACTATATTTATATAGAAGTATTGATCCTGTAAAAATAACATAAATATGCTACTAAATAAAGTTAAAAATCTATCTTAAAATTTCTGGTATTGAATTCTTAATATAAGTATAAAAAAACACAATGCTAAAAGAAAAATTCATGCATTGTAGTGTTAAATTAAATGTGAAGAATAAATTTTCTGTCATCATATAAAGGGGTTAGAATGACAGTGGAGTAAGTCAATATTTAGTAATTTGAAAAATGAAGGGTTTTGTGAAACTTGTCGTATTGCCGTTGCATTAAGTACAGTATTAATAATGAAAATCGGTTTGTTAGTCATAACGCAAATTCCAAAAGTTTCAGTGTAAAGTTGTTAGCACAAAATTTTAATTTCTATACCACTGTTACATTTAAATAGCGATTAAATGCGAGTTAAAATACCTTTGGGGTGTCTCAATATTGATAAATATAGTTTTGTTCATTGAGTCAAAATCTGTCTATATAAGATGTAAACAGGAACTGTGGGTAATGATGCCTGAAGGAAATCCAATTCTACATTGTTGTCCACTTTGTATTTGGCATACATATGAGTAGGTTAGAATGACAGAGGAGTAAGTCAAAAATTTGTAAAATATAGATAACCATATTTTCACTGAACGTGTATAAATTTCTGTTCAGTGCGACTGTCAAAAGAGTCCCAGTTCACTTAGGAAGACGCTAGAGGGCAAAAACGACATTACGACAAGTTTCACAAAAACCTTCATTTTTCAAATTACTAAATACTGACTTACTCCACTGTCATTCTAACACCCTCATATAAAGGCAGAAAATTAAATCTTAACATTTAATTTAAAGTACTCAATAATTTAAATTAAAGTTGTTGACGTAACACAATTTCTTTTGAAAACTAATGATCATAAGTGACTCATAATTTATTTTGGAGGTTTTGTGACCATGCGAAAACACTTATATATATATATATTTATTAATATTGAAGACATCATTTACAATCTTCATCATTCTTAGTTTAGAAATCGTCTCTGTAATTAAATGTTTTACATATGTCTGCATAACGTGGCATTTAATTTATTAAATATTCGGAAAATTTGTTTTGAGGGAGGATTTTGATCTACTTTAAAAAAAATAGAAAAAAATATGCTATTTATAAATTATATTACAGATATGTAATTAATATTTCAAAAGCAGTTAAATCGAATCTATGCATGCGCGTTATTTTAAATCAAACCTATACAAGTGACTTTACAAAGTATAACATAAAATATAAGTTTATGAAATACATAAAATATTTTAAAGTTGCTGCTTAGATAATTTACATATCCTCATTAATTAGTTCATTTTGCATTGGTTGATTTATCGTTGGAAAATTGAGAGGATTTTTATTTACCCTATTTTGCTCTCTGGCGTAATTCAGGAATATTTTAAAATTATAGTGTTGCTGTGGAATTTACAAATGTTACGTCCAATATAAATATGTAAGGTAAAGCCAGGAGAGATGGCGTTGTCGGAGAGATTGCGCACAAAGAGGTCCGGGGAAAAGGAGTGCAGTCCGCGCGCAGCGACTCCAGGTAGTTGTACAACAGCAGTAGTGCAGTGTCTACTTGAATGTGCACGTCGAGTGTCGAGGTTTCGTTTTGTTTCGAGTGTTTAGGATAAAGCATTGTATTTTGTTTTGTTTTCCGAAAATAAGTTGTTGAAATTTCAAAACTATTCGTCAGAATTTCTATATAGTGTGAGTATTACAAAATATTTTAAACTTAAACGATTTCTCATGAGCTACTAACCTAGACTAATGGTGCGAACACCACTGGCTCGTTTTAGAAGCGGCCATATTTAAATAAAAGGCCGCACAATCTCTCCTACCAAAATTGGAGAGTTTGCGCATCTGCTACTTAGGAGAGATGGCGCATTGTTCCCTCTAGTTTCTATGCTAGGAGAGATTACGCAGCCTAATGGTAAATTTGCATATATTACAAATTACATGTAAAACATATGAAGGAATCAATTTTGAAATAATTTTTGAAAAACACATAATTAACAAAACTAAATTTGGCAATAAATTAATTTTTAAAAAATACTGAGCAATGAGGATGGGTGATCTGAATGTATGGAATTATATCATTAGGTTGAAATATTTACTCTTAAAACAATAATATATATTCACAAAAGCCTTACAATAATGCCAATTAAGTGTAATTATGATTTTTAACAATTACATTGTAGTTATTACTAATTACAATCTCTCCTACCCATGTGCGCAATCACACCAACCCTGTAAGGACAGATTGCGCAAAATAGCTTTCTTGGTTTTATTACAACTGTTCTATTAAATTACAGCATAACAACAAAATAACAATGGAAATGCATAAAAAAACAAATGAAGTCAAAATTATTCATGCACAGTTTAGCAAAAAATTAATTTGTATATGTATTTTTATTATTCTGCTGAATTGTGCGGAGACTCTCCTAGGTTTACCTTAGATTATCCCCCTTATGACAAAAATCAATATTTGAGTTATAGAAGATTCTTTGGGAATTAAACGATGTTTTTTCTTTACATGAGATAAACATTATTTATAGACATAAAACATTACAATTTATATCGATAAATAAAAACGTTTTTAAATTTCAAAAAATGGTAAAAAGAAAATATTATACAAGTATATGTTCTGAAATGTCTCTATAATTAAATTACATTATTCTATTTAAGAACATTTATTTATATTTTTGTACTAAAAGCGAAATGTTTAGTTTGTGACAATAGTAAATGTTACATATTTTTTTTTTTTTATGCATTAATGAAAAGATCTGTGCTACTGCAAAAAACTTTTAGGTAAGTGTATTTTTACTCATTGAAATAATGGTGGGTATTCAACTTAAAGCATAGGAATGAAATATTCTTTGATAAACTGAATAGTTCCTTTGAAGTGTTTGCCATACTGTAAATATCAATCATCAAATAAACTTTAATTCTTTTTAATAAGAAAATAATATAATATAGCATTAACTCTTCTTATCTAACAAGCCTTTTTCATAATTGATCTTACCTATTAAACGCTAAAACCATCCAACTCAGCTGTTGAGACATAATTGGAAGTGAACTTTAGACGCTGTAACCTTTAACGCTAAATCAAACTAATTTCTGTGAATCGTAAACCTTTGGATTAATCGTTGAATTGGCAAAACAATAGTTAAGCGTAATACCACTCAACTGAGTTATTTCATCTCGACTAATACTATTAAAATAGGAAAAAGCATAAATTTAGCATACAAATGCGTTTGCATTTCTGGAAAAAACTTTACGAAAAATCATTCTGAAAATAAAATAAATCCCTATATATTATTATTAAATTTATTTATTTGAAGAAAATAAATGCAACCTTTTATAGACAGAGATTAACAATTTCATTAATTTAGAGGTTTCCATTATTTCAAACGTGAATGTTACCGGAAAAACCTACGGGTCCACTATCTCTCTACAAGTGCCTGTTTCCACACTTGATAAAATATAATTTTACGTACCTCACGATATGAGCATGATATATATATATATGCATATACTTATTGCTTTATTTTTCAAAGTATTTTACAATAACTGTAATTATTGATGCAAATGTTCGATTTTTCTTTCTACTTTAATCAATTAGTTTGCTTGTGAACCAACAAATATTTTTAAACCTTTAAGTTGAAAGATATATTAATAGAAACTAATAGATAGAAACATATTTTGTTCTATTAAGAAAATGTAAATATATATATATATATATATATATATATATAATTCTAGTAAAATAAGTAACATTCCTGCATCATTACGGCTATTTAAATGTAATATTATTTCAATAGAAAAACTTATTTTAAAGGATGTTTTTAATGCAGAAATATAGCTACATAAGATGTTTTGTATCTTTTAAAGTGGTGTCATAATTTATTAGCTGCATGAAGTAGTAATACAATATTTAAAATATGAAAGAGGAATACAGGGTCCGTTCCAAAAGTAAAAAGACCAAATTTGTAAGAAAAAATAAAAGCAAAGCAAAGAACAAATACTTTTAATAATTCTCGAAATAGGATCTCTGGGCGTGACTTTTTGAGTGTTTCCTGTGGTGCCAAAATGTTGTCACTTAAGATCGCTTTTGACTTTTGGAAACAGTAAGAACTCACAAGAGTTGGAGAAGCACTGCAATATTTTGTTGAGCGAGATCCACCCTCATTAACAAAGCGATGTGTGCTTTCACTTTGCCATGATGAAGTGTCCAACTGCTAGCTATCTCCATTCTGACTTTAATGACTCTTTGCCTCAATAATTCCAGTACTTACAAATAGAAAGTAGGATTTATTCGATTTTCGCATTGGTAGCACAAATGCCTTTTATTTCTCCCATCTAAGTAAAAAACATTCACATTATTTTTTTATATAATAAATAAAATAAGACTAAATATTTTTGAAATACTTTTTAAGATTTTAATAGCCCGATTGTCTTTTTAACACTTTCCAAACTAGTTGAAAAGTGTTTATGACTTCGATTTGTCTGGCCGTATGGCCGTCAGGTCGGCTGCCGTCTGCCGTCTGTCCGTGCTCTAACTCCCATAAATATGCTGGGATTGCCCTGTAATTTTTATATGTTATTGAAGTTATCTGTAGCATGTTCCCTATTTCACCTGAAGTGTATAGCACTTATAGTTTTTTTTACAGGGACACTCAAAAGTATTCCGTTACATTACGTCTATGTAGAAAAATCATTTTCGGTTTAATTAAATAATGTTTCAATATTTTAAACGCTTTGAAATTTATATATATCACTAAGGTGCATTACAAGAGGCTTACTATAGAATATTGTGTGGATCGTTCATTGACAGGGACGCACAAAGGAATTATCTACTGTCTGTTAACAATAATTCCTGGAAGTGCGTTTTAAAATGCTGAACGCGATTTTAAATTCAACTCAATTTTTGACTATTACTTGGTGTGTATAAATTCTGTAGATCATATACAGGGCAGCGCAAAAGTTCACGAACACATTTCCGTTTATTGACAGAAACTCCAGAAGGAGAATTTTAAACTGTGCTACGCGTTTCCTAAAAAAACTAAAAAATAGCATCCTATGTAGTATATATACAAATCTATAGATCCTATACAGGGCTGAATAAGAGTATTTGGCTATTTTTCCGAATATTGTATATGTTGAAAATATATGTTGGAAGTTCCTGAAATTACGTTTTTAAATATGTTATGCATTTTCCAAATTGTTTACTTTGATGTTATATTTCAGCTTATTAAACGGTAATGATTTGTAAAATTATTTTGGAAGCGTTGGAAAGTGTTACATAATCTATGCTTGACGCATGATTTTTCGTTCTTGTTTAATTTCTGAATGCAGTTGTTTAAAATATCAACAAGGAGTCATTCTTTCTTAAAAGGCACAAATCTACTCTAAAATGTACCAAGCGTTTATTTTCCTCAACACCCTCTTTATAGAGCTTACCAAACTATATATGTCCATCCATTTTCTGAAAAAATATTGAAAATTATTTTTAACTACCTATCGTAAGTGCTCCAAAATCACATTTTGAAAAATGACTTTAAAGTTATGTCCTTAAACATTACATAAATAACAACCATTAAGAGTACTTTTCATACAATTTGAAAGCATTAAGAAATAATATTTATATTATATATATTCTTTTATATTATATATTTTTTTATATATATTCTTTTATATGTATATTTTTTCAAAAATAGAATTTTTTTAAAGATTAAACAGCCCCAAATATCACTAAAATTCTTAAGAATTATGTAAACTTTCACGGTATAAAATATCTTAAAATGATTCTTTTTAATTACAGAAAATATATATTTTTTAAAATTATAATAGCAGAACAACTTTTTTTAAAAATGCATTAATAAATATGACTGAATTAAATAATGAGCGGTAAGGATTGATATAATTATGAGTGATTCATTCTACAAATTCAGTTGAATAGCAGTCCAAGTGTTTTTATTTAACCGAGATATTATCATTTTTGCTGATAATTAAGTTTCGTTGAATAAAAATAAATAATTACGTAGAAAAGAAGTATAAAACTGTAATTAAAGTAACACAAATAAAAAAAAACAATCAGTATTTATGCCTCATAAAAGTAAAATTATTTAACGTAAACTTATATTTTTCATGTTTTATCTAAAGAAAATGCATTTTGCATTTTGACAAACAAAATCTTTAGTATAAGCAAAGTTAACCAATTTCTAATAAACCGGGAGGCGGCAGCACAGAAAATCACCTCATCGAGTTCACGGCTGAAATTTCACAATTAGTTAAAACTTGATTCGCATATTAAAACGCAATCGGTCTGCCAAGTCATATCTTGATGGAAAACACCCGAAAACGCGATTTTAGCGGTTGGCTCGTAGGTTTACCATTGTGTGTTCTTGCTCCCAGTCCTCCATGTTTTCATACCTTTGGGTGCAGGAAAATACAATGGTAAACCTACGAGTCAACCACTAAGATCGGGTTTTAAGGTCTTTTCCACCAAGATATCACTTGGCAGACCGATTGCGTGTTAATATACGAATCGAGTTTTTACTAATTCTGGAATTTTAGCCGTGAACTCGATGAGGTGATTGTATGTGCTGCCGCTTCCCGGTCTATAATACTCTTTTATGATGCAAGTGTACGTTGTAGATAAAAAAGATCCTTTAACTTTTTATTAAAAGGGTTGAAGATGTTTGGCATTGTAGTAAAGCATTTGAATACAGAATAATTATATATGTTGAAACACAGTAATTACATTTGTTAAATAGAAATTTTTTAGGGTAGAAGTAATGTGATTATAACATTTCTTTCAACAGCCACGGAAATATTACAAGATTTTTATACACATTGTTATACTTTACGTGACTAACCGCTTGAATATATCAGAAGGAATCAAATAAAAACTATCTAATACATTAAAGCGAGAAGCAAAATCTTAAATTTTCAGTGCGAATTCGACGTTTAAGCGCATGCGTGAAATTAAATCTAGACCCTATTTAGTTTTAAAGAAACTCAGAACGAGTTTTCCATGGCTGGGTGGTCTAACACACTGGGTTTCAGCAGCGGGATTGCCAGTTCGATCATCACTGCGGACAGAATGATTTCTGTTATTTTATTATCATAAGATAATTTATTTCGATAACGTCATATGTTACTTCAGGTAGAGAAGTTATATAATTTGTATATTTTAAATTAGAATGCTTAATATAAATAAAATTTCAAACATTTTTCCAATAAAACTCTCAATTTGTGCATCGTGGAATCTTGATAGGTACTATCTACTTGTCATATAAATGCAAGCATTATCTCATTCAGAAACATTTTATTATTTCAATTATAAATGAATTTGTCTATGAATATCATTTACTAACACCTGTTAACAATATTGCATTTTCAATTAATTTATTTAAATTGAGAATGTAATTAGTATCATACATATCAAGACACGCTAATTATTATTATTTTTAAATAAGAATTTAAAAATCATCACAGACATTTCAAGAAACATTATAAATGCCTACTCTCAATTAAAAGGGAAAAAAGTTAAACCTTCAGCTTTATTTGAGTTCAAACAGACATATTAATGCAGTTTCAGTGGGTTAGATTTTTTTTAAATGTTACAAATTTGTTTATATATTATTAACAAATGATATTTTGTTAGCTTTCAACACAACTAATAAAAAGAAGAATTTTTTAACGTATTTTTTATTATCTATCTATTGTCATTAATTAGTTATTAAATGAAGTCCAGAGATATTCTTCCGGATAAATTTTACAGTAATAAATGTATTTGTGTAACAAAAACTGCTTGAATACATAAGCCCAACATATTCTCAAATTTTCATAATTTTTTGATTTTCTGCATTGGACCCGTCCCTTGCCAATACATTTATATACCAATGTATAAAAAGTCTTTTACTGGAACTTTCTGGTGTATGTTATCTAATCAGATAAGTACAGTAAATTCCATGGATAATTATAATATATGGTTGTATAGATGTAATATGTAAATGTATATCGTAAACAACTTTTGGATACAAAAATTTGAGAGTAAAATTAAAATAAAGTTCCATTTAAATCAAAGACAATTTTTGTATAAAAAATCATTATATGTAGATGAAACAGGATTTCATCATGTGTGCAGATCTCCATAAAAGGTATTTTCTTATAGTTATGAAAATTAATTTGAAATATTTCACACTTTTGAGAAAAACAGTTGCTTTTCAGGACGTTTTAGTGCATTTGTTATCAAAAGCATATAAATTTCGAATTCAAATATTTTGCGTAGTAAAATCGTGAATATTTATGATCATACAAAAGGAATATTATAAATCAAGAAATTACTTTTTGCAGTTACAATTTTGTAACTTAACTTCTGTAAGTTAAAATGCTGCATAATATGAATTTGCAATAAGGGTGGTTTATATTATCCAGTCTGCATTAGGATGGAAAGGTGCTAAAGGACTGTCTTGAGATAAGCTCACAGATTGTGCATCGACACTGTTAATCAAAGATTGCTGATTCAAATAAATGCATTGCAGTTTTTTCATTTACTTAAAATTAAAATACACGCACATATACCATATTTCATGTAAATAAAACTTTATACTATTTCCGGTAAACTCAATACCATCCATATGAAGAATTTGCAAATAAGCATGTTACAATTTATGTAATTAACTACGTTAAAATTTGTACATTTTGTTTAAATATTGTTATTCCTTTTATTTATTGCACTAATATTTTATGTAAAATATATTTTAATGTTAATACACACTTGTCGTAATTCCTAATTACACATTAGAATTTAATAATTTATTCTAAATAATAATAGAAAGACTACATTAATAATACTTAAAATTATATAAAGTCGAAAATTTTATGTGCAAACAATGATCATGTATAACGATATATCTTATATTGATATGACTAACCATAATGACCTGTATCAATGTAAGCTTAACTTTTATGTATATCAGTAATTTCAATCTTTTAAATTATTTAAAAATGTTTACACATTAGAATTTAATATTTTATTCTGAATAATAATAGAAAAAATGCATTATTAACACCTAAAAATATACGAAGTCGAAAATTTTATGTGCAAACAATGATTATGTATAATTACATATCTTATCTTGATATGACTAACTATAATAAGCGGTATCAATGAAAGCTTAACTTTTATGTATATCAGTAATTTCAATCTTTTAAATTATTTAAAAACATTTCTGGTTTTATTCCTCACATAGTCTAAATGTTTGCTTTAACAACATATTTGTATAATTATTACATATATAAAACTGTATTGGATTTATAACAACATTTAAAAGAAAAACTTAAATATTCAACGAAAAGCTAATATGATGAAAGTGATATATTTTATTTCAATATGAAACAGGAGTTTTTTTTATTTTTTTCAAACACAGTTGTGAGGAAAATATTACGAAAATCTTTAATTATCACTCAGTCAAGTGGCTTAAATTATTTTCAAATAAATAAATATAATGACTATTATAATATAATAGTGTGAACATTTCAGTATGATCAATACACTAGAGACAGCATTGATAAATGTAACAGAATTTTTTTAGAAAGAAATATAAAATAGAAAAAAAGGTTATAAATATTCACCGAAAATAATGAAAACTGCACGAATGCGTATGTATGTATTTAAAAATAATCGTTAACGAGCTGAATATTTAGTAACAAAATTCACATTGCTATACTTCAGAGGCGATTATTTAGGGTGTTTAACATATACAATATGACATTTTCCGAATATTAATGTTTAATACGTTTCTCATAGAAAGATGAAAGTTTCTTCGACAGAATGGAATCTACCCTATATATATAAAATCCTAATGAAACGAATTTGTGAAACGATTTTATGAAACGAATTTATGAAACGATTTTATGAAACGACTGATTAAACGACTGATTATGTTTCAGGGCTATTTTTAATAAAATATTAAACGCTTGATGGTGAAATTAATACCAATTGTCCACAAAAATCCGCGGATGTCAAAACTGGTAATATAATTTTGAAATTGGAATTAGTTTTCGACATATTAATTTTTTTCTAATTTTAATGACATTTCTGTAATGATGGCAACTAATTACTCAGTTGTTTTGTGACAAAAAAGGGAAAAAAATTGAAAAGGATCCCGATAGGGATTATTTCTTTCTTTTTATTCGTCATTTTCAAATTGAAATTGAATTTATCTTTTATTTCAATCGATAATGAAGACAAGATTGTGATTAAATTATGTTTTTCAGGAAAATTTGAAAAAAAAATCACATCTCTATCGTCAGGATTCAATAGTCTGTCAGCATTTAATTTAATTTATAAACTGAAAATATTTTGAATAAATTCGTCCAAATGACGTCATTTATGTAAACGCAAAAGAAAGGAGGGAAAAGGAATTAATAGTAATTATTATTTATTGATATCATTTTGTTATTTTTTTGTAAAATTTAATTAAACGAATTTATAAAATCACTAATTCGGATATTTGAAACGAATATATAAAATAATAATTGCCCAACTGAACGGAAGGAGAATAAAATATCCTGCTTGGTTTTCTATCCTGCTTAGTTTTTTTCCGCCAAGCTTTTTAAAAAAGCGTCAAGACCCCTATAATAGAAAAGCAACAAAAGTTCATTGGGTTTGTTTTCATAACTTTTGGCACCAAATCTATGTATATTAACGAATCTATCCCTTTTTGAAGCTCGAATTACGCCAAACCTAAAAGCAAAGGCTCCTATACTGGAAAAGTACCCGATTTTCTTATGGACAATATTCAAGGGACATAACATGGTGCAAAATTATCGCGGATAGCAAATTTGTTTAAATAGCTCACCAATTGATGCCGAATAAATGCAGGCATGCATGCACAAAATATTTAATTAATTTTGTATGATAAATAATTATTAGAAAATTCATATATACATATTAATTAAAATAAATAATTTACATACTTAAAATAACATGAAAATATGCATGATGGTGCACTAAAATAGAGAGAAAATTAAAACCTGTTACTGAAAATGTCTATAACATAGTACTTTTCAATAGCGTGGTTCTTAATGTTATTCACAAGCAGATGGAATTTTTCTCATCCTTAAACGCAAAGGAAGAATAGAATACAGATCGTTGTTATAAAAGTCCGAGAGGTAGCCACAATTTAAACCTAACCATTTTATACAAGCTGCTGTTCAAGTTGTAATTTATTTTACTTATCAATCCCGAAAACAGTCGTCAGTTGTCACAACAGCTGCGTATGAGGCCATGATAATCAAAAATGCCCCATTAAAATGTTAAAAGCATGGCAACCAAATTACAGATTTTCCAATATTTTTAAAATAAAGCACGCTGTCATGTTTTTAGAGGCCTCGAAGTCTGAGCGGGGGTTGGCGAGCGTAGCTCGTAGGGGGCAGGCCCCCTAGTATATATATATAGTAAATACTGCCATGTTTATAAAACGTTAATATTAAAAATAATTCTACTAACGAAAATAATAAAACATACATTTTCAGTAAATATTCATTTATGATGCTTATTAAAATATTCGCAGATTACATGATCAAAAGAGCATTTAAATATTTTGAAAATACAAAAAAATTAATACGTTAAAAAGTAATTTCAATCTACACCGAGACACAAAGATTAGAACTATTGAATGTTAATACCTCTTTTAAGGCAATATGTTAAATACTTAATTATTTTTAAGTATTTTTTAGCTCACAGGCTATCAAAGCCTGAGAGCTAATGTGCCCGCCCGTTCTGTATGTATGTATGTATGTACGTATGTACGTAACGCGATAAGTCTTGATAGAAATATCCGATATGTTTAAAATTTTTGTTATAGGTTCATTGTGACAAGGCGCTTCCCTGATTAGTTTTGGGGTTTCATTGGTTAAGTATAAAGGGGGGAACGGGGGGGGGCTAATTCCCACCCTTAATTTAGATAAATGGATTTTTCATACAGAATCATCTTATTTGCTTCAAATTTTGTATATGTGTTCATTGTGATAAGGCGCTTCCCTGATTAATTTGGAGGTTCATTGGTTAACTATAAAGGGGGAACGGGGGGCTGATCCCCCCCTTAAGTTAGATAAATTGGTTTTCCATGCAGAATTATCTGATTTGCTTTAAATTTTGTATATAGGTTCATTGTGATAAGGCTCTTCCATGGTTAGTTTTGGGGTATCACTGGTTAAGTATAAAGGGGGGAACATGGGGGTTAATGCCCCCCCCCTTTATTTATTATCGATTTTTTTTTTTTTTTTTGAGGGCATTATTCTTTGAAATAAGAGTATAATATACAATTATTGTGAATAGCCTGTGAACTCAATGCCATCAGTTTAACTGGGCACTTTTCTTTTTTAAAATAACAGTCACAGTAAATTAAAAATTAATCTTTCTTGTTTGTTTAAGAAGGAATTTTTTTCGTACCTTCTTTATATATATCTTTTTAATTTGCTCTTTATGTTTACTAAACTAAACTATTTTGCATTAAACTTTTAAAAGAAATTGATGACTCAAACGTTCCACAATGTAATCATATATCTTTTTTGAGATTTTTTCGTAAAATTATCGAATGGACAAAAAAAGTTTCAAGTACATGCTTTAAAAAAGACACAATCAATCAAAAGTTGAAAACATTCCAAAATTTCTTAGTTTGCAAAGATCAAATTTCAGTTTTAATTTTTTTTCTTGATGATTCATGATTATGACTCTTTACTTTCTTTACAAAAACTTATTTTTAATTCACCGAAAGATTCTGTTTGCTTTCTTTTTGCTGTTTGCTTTTTTTGAAAATGTTCCAGTTCAAATGAATATGTTTTATATATGTTGAGGGACGAGGTATGAAGGGAAATGTTCATTCTTATTTTTAGTTAAATTTTATACATGCTGCAAGAAAGGTACATATTTTATCATTTTAAACATTGATCGAAAAAACTAAGTAAATAAATATTTTTTTTAATCATTTTTTTCAACAGACGTAACACAGTGTAACATTTTCACGAAATTATTTTAAATTTCATATTATTAACCTTCATATATTTTATTTATTTAATCGCATCAATAATTTCAAATATGTTTTATTTTCATATTTCTGAAAAATCAGAGTAGTAAAATTGTTAAATGTAAATTTTTTATCATATATATACATATATATATATATATATATATATATATATATATATATATATATTAACCGTCACAAATATAAAATGTATAAAAAGTTACATCGTACTTATTTTCATTATAATGTCAAATAATTTAAATTAAAAGTATGGATAAAAACATTACCATATATATTTTTTAATAAATATTACCATATATATTTTTTAATAAATATTACCATAAATTTATGTGTAAAAATATTGTGCACGAATTAAGTATAAGAATTTTTTTTTTTTCAAAAATTAAATGTTAATATTTCATGAAATAATCTGTTCATTAATTTATTTCAGATTTTGTATTTCATAATTTATGTTATTTTTAGATAAATTTAATTTATTTAGATGTTGTGTGGAAGACGTTTTCCTTTAAGTTTTAAAGATGAATTGTTAGCGATTTACTTTACTATTTACGCATTGTTTTTTAAAGTAATACTGTGTACTTTATTGAACAAATCTCCCCTAGCGAAATTTAAATTTTCCAAGTGTCAGTAGAGTTTTCGAAAATGTCGTCGTCCAGAATATATTTTAAAACGGAAATGCAAATTTAGCATGTAGCAGTTTGATTTCATTGTGATATGTAAGTTTCATTGATATAGGAGCTTGTAACAGCATACTGTTGGTTCCTGAATAAACGATACTCAGCTACTTTCCAAAAAGATAAGAATGTAACACTTTCAGTAACGACTATTTTTTACAAATCATTCTTTGAAACAGCAAAATTTACATGCTATTAAAATTGCGAATAAAATGTATTTATGCTGTATATTTCGTATGGATATTTAAATGACATTACTCAAAATAATCTTCAGTCGAAAGACGTGTCTAAAACATCGCGTTTTAATATTTAAATTAGCAGTCTCATATGAGACTCGGATGAGCGAGAAGGGTAATAATAGTTTCATACTTTACAAAAACGAGCAACTTTATACTGATGGAAAATCTGTATTGATGAAGTTTAAACCATTTGAAGATATTTTGTCATTTTAGAACTACTTAAGTTTTTTGAGAGTGAAGGATGTATTTTGTTTCTCTTTTAAGGATGTACAAAGAGAGAAAATGTTCCTATGTATAAATTCCATACTAATAATGACATAAACGCAAATTTTCAGTAATTGTTTGGTCAATTAACTGTAACTTTCAAAACACATATATTAGTAAGACAAGGGTTATAACGTAGTCTGATTTTGAAAATTGATCTGTGGCGTGATTAATTAAAGGAGATAGTTCTAATTTATACCCTATATACAAAAACCTACCGTAAAAGAGCTAGGGAGTGCCGCTGTGTATATAGACGTAAACATTTTCCCGATCCCACTTTTCCCCTATCACCACCGAGAGCAACGAATAAGCTCGAAGCCGCTGTGGTCATTGACGTAATCAAAGCCGCAATCATCCAAAACCCACACTTTGACGATTATACTTAAGTAAAATTACTTTGAACATTTTCCGGTAGGCTCTTCCGTAGAAACAGTAATCGGGATAGGCATTACCGCAGTGTATATATGCGTCAGCCATCATTCACAAGAAGATGAAGAATTTAACAATGAAGTTTAAATGCAGTATTTAATTTTGTGCAAAAGTTTTATAACGTATTTTCGTCGGTGTTCTCTTAAGAACTACTTTTAGCTGTGGTTCGACAAGCTCTCTGAATTTCATAGACAAAAGACGCCCTACTTCGTTTCAGTTACGAATACTTTATTCAACCTAATAGCAACATAAATTTTATAAGAATGAAATTGCAGCGACAGATGATATTATTAATTGTAGATAAAACGTTTATAGAAAAAAGTTCTATTTTCTATATATAAAGAAAAGGAGAATGGACAGAGAGACTATTTTTTCTATAAAGGAAAAAGTAGTTTAATCTGAGGTGATGCATTTTTGTGAATATATCATTTTTGTTTGAATACAATACAATCCCTTTTATTTTCGCCGATAAGCTTTTGTTCCATTGAATAAATTGCTTCGCTCATTGATAAGTATGTGTTTTAGTACTTATTTGAAATAGGAAATATAATGTAATAATAAAACTAGGAACCGAACGTACCTATATAAATATATCTTATAAATATCATCATATTTTTCTGCAATTTCTGTTCTTTAATTTTAAGGCATAATTTCAATAAATTAAATAAAACAGGTTTTTAATACCTGTGACCTTTGCCGTCAATTTGAGACAATATTAATAACTCTAATAATGTTAAACTTTATGTATGAAACTTCTGCGAGATAATGTAAGTTTTTATTACATGTATTTCGTATAAAATTGCAAACATTTATTTGATAAAATGCGCAATATTAAAAGATTTATATAACAAACACATATTTTTCGTGTTTTCTATAAACAGTTTTTTTAGTCAAACAAGTATATTTTAGAGATGGTAGCATTTCATATTTTTGTTTTTCTACAAATACTCTATATTTTGTTTATTCTGTTCTTCAGGGGAAATGTGTCAGAAACAATTTAGAATTCTCGCAAATATTATTTTTCTTTTATAAAAAGACAAAGCAGCAAAATAGTACATATTATTGGGCGCACTTTTGTATTATTTTGAAAAGTTAATGTTGTGTTAAAGTGTTTTATTTGTACACATTTTTTTTTCTAGTGAAATTAAAAGAAATATATAAATTTCAAATCTTTAAGCAAACATTCAAGCATGTATTGTATTTTAATAATTCAAGAATTAAGTCACACTGTTACGATTTTTTAACATAAAATAAAAAGAGGTAGCTTGAAAATAAACTTGTACAGTGAATGCGTTCAGTGTTTATCTAAAAAGGAATGTCTTCATAAGCGCATACTCAGAAAAATTAAAAATAAACACATGAAGATATATACATCTATAAAAAAATTCCTGCGGAATATCGATATAGCGTCCGTAAAAACAATGAAAAATTAATTTATTTAGCGATTTATCGTCGTCTGTCGGCACAATAAACTTAAAAAAATACTCTTTTATGATAAATACTCTGAAGAAAAACTATTTTCATTCTTCATACTGAACTAGTTTAAATAAGTTTCACTTCATAAAATTGAACGATTGTATTTTATATGTTTAAAACAAAATTTAAATTGATTAAAATGGTTTCAAGCTCAAAACTAAGGCCCGATTCCAAGCAATGTATTGTTGCCATGGAAACAACGACTTATTCAATATTGAATGGAGATTCATACTGGCAGTGTTCAGAATCAGACAATTACTTTTAAAATTCACTTAAAACTTATCCAGCTGGTGAATCCGTGAAAAAATAAATATCTGCAGAATCACGCAACTTATATAGTACTATATAAGCTTAGAGAAATAATAAAAACTATTTCATCATTTAAGTTTAAATTCATTAAATACTGAGCATTTTAACATACATAATTTCCAAATGCATTAATATCGCTTCCATTTGGCAAGGGAAAAGTGTTGATCGCCAAATCTCGTCTCTTTGCGCCAAATACTCGAAAGTATTTTATTTTTTACATATTTTCTACAGGAATTCCGCAGCTAAATTTGATTGATACTTTATAAGGTACATCAGTAATTTCAGTAGTAATTTTCTCAAAAAATGTTGAGTATGCGCTTTAAGGAGATATTCCTTGCAAGTAATTTATTAAGACCAAAAGTTTGACTAAGAATCATTACAAAAAGATGCAATGAACTGTTTTTCAAAACCTTATGATCGTACCAAGCAACGTTACATGCGGGACACATTGATACATACACGTTTTCATAATCTAAAACCGAGATATATTGTTTAAATTACTTATAAAAAACATCTTTTGTAATTCTTCATAACAATTAATAATGTATTATCAATAATAATATTTGATGAGGTATGTTACGCTTCGGCTTAATCTAACTTTTATTAACACTTTCCAACATACAGTGTTGAAAAGTGTTTATGAATTCGGTTTGACTGTCTGTCTGCCGTCTGTCTGTGTGTCTGTCCATTCTCTAACTCGCGTAAATACATTCGGATTGTCATGAAATTGATATATGTTATTGAAGTTTGCTATGGTATATTTGGTATAGAAAATAATGTGTTTATCACTTATAGTTTTTGTTTTCGCAGGGACACAAGAGTTTGTTTCGTAGGGACACAAGAATTTCATTACATTACGGTCTATGGGAAAAATAATTTGCGGTTTATTTTAATGCTGTTACACAATTTCAAACATATTGAAATTGATATATATATATATCTCGTGTGCACTACAAGAGGTTTACTATAGAATATGGTGAGCATAGCACTTGTCATTTCTTTGCAGCGACACTCCAAAGAATTCCATTACGATACGGTCTATGGAGAAAAATTGTTTGGGGTTTATTTTAATAACATTTCATTATTTCAAACATGTTGAAATTGATTTAGTATATCACTAAGGTGCATCACAAGAGCTTACTACAGAATATTTTTTGTATAGCATTCATCGTTCATATACAGTGACACACAAAATAATTCGGTACTGTATGTTAACAGTAATTTCTGGAAGTGCATTTTCTGTTACTGAACGTGCTCTTAAACTTAACTCATTTTTTAATCTATTATTTGGTGTGCATAAATTCTATAGATCATATACAGGGTATCAGAAAAGTCCTCGAGTACATTTCCGTTTATTGACGGAAATTCCATAAGTGGAATTTTAAAATGTGTTGCGTTTGTTATACCTGAACTAAAATTTAGCATTCTATGTAGTGTATATACAAATCTATAGATCATATACTGGGCTGCACAAAATAATTCGAGTGTTTCTCTTTCGAATATTTTTGGTAATTCCTAAAATTGGATTTTAAAAAAAGTTATGCGTTTTCCAAACGGTCATCCCTTGTCATCCTTTGTTTACTTAATTTTCCCTACGTGGTCAACTCTGTTCATCCGTGTTTACTTAGATATCACCTTTCACTTTATGAAACGGAAAATATTTGTAAAATTATTTTGGAAGTGTTGTAAAGTGCTCATAATCTGTACTTGACGCATGATTTTTTGTTCTTGTTAATTATGATATTAGGATTCTTTTTATTTTTTTTTATAAATCAACTTTAAAATTTTTCTTGCTTCAACTTTGCAAAACTATTTTGAAGCGAACATAACTAAGTTTGCACTGATTATTCTAAAATTTAAATAATTGGAATTATTCATTTCTTTTAACGGTGTCTGTTTTAATTACTTAGCGTCAAATGAAGATATATGTTTTTAAACTAAAAAAATAATACCTAATTTGAATGGTAAAAAAAAAAAAAATTATACGTTTTAACTTATTTATTCTAGTACTAATTTAGAAAAGACGCTTGTAAAAATTTTAAAGGCATTTTCAGTTAACATTAACAAAATATTAATATAAATTTCAATATGTTTTTTTAGTTGAATGTAAGGATGTCGTAATCACTGCCAAATATTAAAAATTTGAAAACGTATGCAACAACATATTTTGTTTATTCCAGATTATCATACCACAAACATAGTAACTTATTGATGCTCCATTTTTATTTTCATTGTGTGGAAAATTATAGTTTTTATTATTAAAAAAAAGAACTATGCATAAAAAATATTTCAAACCATAAAATATGCATCGTCATTAGGAAATTTTGTAGATATTTGATTATGGAATTGCATATAGACAAACAAATTATCATGTAAAAGAGTGCATCTTAGAATTTACTGATCTCCTTATTTGTGGTTACCTGGCACCCATTTTGATTTTGAACGGATGGGATATTTAGTTTTTAGAATGTAAGAATTTTTACTTACATTATTAATGAATTTTGAATTCGTTTACTTCTAAAAATACATCCTTCTGGCTTAAAAAGATGTTTTTACCAACAAAAAGGATGTAATTCTAATAAGATTTTCTATCCAGATCAGCGTACTCATTATAATAGCTTTTCACTCAATATTTTCTGTATTTTCAAATAATTATTCATGAACATTAAACGACATATAACACATATGAGTTTGTAGATTTCAGTAAAATGAAAAAAAAGTGATATAATTCAGCTTATAATAAAATATTATTAATCGGAAATTTTTAATAAGAAATTTTTTTTCATAATACTTTGCTGTGTGTTCTAGTATATTTACATATGATCTTTAGGTTATTTAATATACTGTTAAAGCGTATTTAATTTCTCAGGTTTTTGGATCAGATTCTGTCCGTATAATGTGTTTTTAGACTTATCAATAAATTTATGTTGATTGTATTACTATATTCGTGAGTTAGAAAAAAATTATTCTCTTCCGTCAGAGTAATGTCATTGTTATTAATCTTTTAGTATATAATATTTATATGTAATTACACAAAATGTTTTAATAGCAAAAAAAAAAAAAACAAATCTTTCATTCAATTTAAACTACTTTATGAAAGCTGCGAGTACAATATTCTGGCACACGGCATGACATGGCAAACATCAGCAAGTGTCATTACGATGCACAATTCCAGAGATCGTTGGTCATTAATTTTCCTCACACGAAACATTTGACAACAATACCTACATTTCAGATTAATGTATTTATCTTCAGCTGAAACTGGCAGACAAATTAAATAAATAATTCAATCTCACATAATATCATACGTAAATGTCTGTGTAAACAGTATGAAATAAAGGTTTTGTTTTCCCTTAAAGTAGCATTAAGTTGTTTCATCAATACAATAAACGACGATGAGGAATGTATGTAAAATGATTTACATAATGGAGGTCTACGTACAAAAATTACATAATAAAAATTATTTCTTGATATTTATGTACTTCTAAATGCAATTGATTATTTCAATTTATTATTTATTAATTCATTTAATCTTAAATGATTTAAATGCAATTGAAAACTGGGAAATAAGAACAAGTAAAATCGTTTATAATTTATTGTAATAATATTTATCTTTGTATCTACGCATATAGGTATAAAAGCATAGTTTGTATTATATTTTCTCTTTAGTCACTGATAAAGTTGTCACAAGAGAAAAACGTTTTATTTATTTCTTCATGATATCACTATTTATATTTCACATTTTACACTTTTTACTTACCCATCATACGTAGTATATTAAAAGTCTTGCAATCGTTTTAAAAATCGAATTTTTTGACGGATTTACACGTTTTAGACACTGAAAATTCCGAAAAACATATTTTTAGAAAAAAAAAAATTGTTGTCCGTCTGTCTGTGTGTGTGTCTGTAAATTCTCTACCTCCCGAACAAATTGAGATAACTTGAAATTCGGTATGTATTTAGTATGTAATAATGGGAAGAAGCTCATTGAATTTTAGTAACCTCAACCTCAATTAACCAGAACTATGTTTTTCGGACTCTTGAAATATTCGTTCTGATAAAAGGTATATAAAATTTTCGAAATTGTTTATTTTAAGGAATGAATATAAAAGACAATAAAAAGACATAAATGTTGCATAAAGAATGAAGTCGATCGAATAATTAGCTGCCGAGATATTTGGAATCCTATTTTTCGTGACCCTGTATTTCATTCAAATTGCAATTCAAAGATATATTATAATTGGAAATGAGGCGCTTAATCCGACGAAGTAAACTATTAGTTAATATGATTGACAATTTTGGAGTTATGAGGATGTTTCTTTTACTCAATTTAGTAATATAGCATTTAATGTCTATGACGTCATCAACCCTCTATTTTATTCGAATTGCAATGCATTTTATAAATAGTTTACACATGTTTTATTTTCATACTTTATATTATGCATATCCATGATGGGTAAGTATTACGGTTGTTCCCAACGATTAGTTTCCATTGCGGGAAAATTGCACTTAATAATTAAAATGATACAAATACAATGCTATTATTAATATTTAATTCTTTGTTAAACATATTATTGGGTAGCAATTTGTTTAAAGGAAATGTAGTAGTGTCTAGTTTCCCATAAATTCGTTCTAACCTCAAAAATATATAAAATAGAAGTAATCGGCATAACTAAATGGTGGCTTGAGAAAAAGTATTTACTAGTATGACATGTTTGGTAATACATTTTTAGTATGATAAAAATTACTTATAATATTTCCTAACAGCCTGAATTAGTAATTATCCGGCAGATTTGTGAAAAAAAAAATTCTTGTTTCCTGATTAAATTTAACAAACTCTTTAGAATACAAAATCTCGAATGCATCCACAAACACTAATAAACAAATAATTTCCTTTCGTGTAATTAACACATTGAAGAATGCTGTTCTTATAAAATTTGTTGTTTCCAGATATGCTACCAGATATGTTTCATTCAGATATGTTTTGTCCAGATATACTGCATGTTTTATTTAAAGATGTTCTCAATATCTTCCCATGTTGCCGAAAATATCAATTGAAGATCTTCAAAAATGATATTTACATGAACAAGGTATATTATGGATATTTATATTCACTTTCTTTTTTGTAATTTAAACATTTTATATGCAACTAATAATGAGAACAAATGGAAAATCATTCCTATTCGTTTTTTATAAATTGTCATCATGCTTAAAATTGTTATCAAATAGATTTTGTCACTCATTTTCCAAGAATCCACTTTCATTTAAATCGAAAATTTCAAAAAAAAAAATTCCAGACACGCTTTTCTCTACTGATGTCATCGACGATATTTCTTCATCATATAATGAAAGCTACAATTTCTCCTAAAATGCAATCCCTTTTTTGTTAATCTTGGAAATATAAAGAGTTCTAACAATCATCCTTACAAAGAATTAAACTGATTAAAATAAATACGGCAATTGCGAAATTAAAATTTAATTTAATGCAAAAGCGATAATAATTTTAAGATATTTAAATGTCTATTTTCTTTACAACTTTCATTTACATATTGTTATATCTTTAGCGTATTTTAAACACAAGACATTTTACAAAGAAGTTCATTTTTACGATTGTATTAACGAATATTTATCTCTAATTCCCTGTTGAATTTTGTTGCGCTTTAAATTAGTACACATTTGAACACTGCGTGCTTAAAATGTCTATATGAATTAATTTTATTAATTTACATTTCGAATAAACAATTGATGAAATAAAGATGCAAGAGATAGTGAAATCTTATATTAACAAACAAAAATCTTATTTTTATTTTATGTGCACTTTAAAGACTCGGAGAGATATAAATTGTAATTTATATCTCTCGGAATAAAAAATAATATAATATAAAATCTATAATGCAATATAAAATCTATTGTAATTTATATCTATATATTTTGTTTACAGTTTTTAAATGCATTATTCAAAGAACATCAATTTAATAGTAAACTGATAGCATCAGCTTAATTAGACATGATAAACATTGATACACATTCCAAGTAACCAAATTACAGTTTTGCGATTGAATATACAGGGTGTCCCACAAGGTACGCAGCGTCTAATATGTGCAGATTCGGATAGAGCACGTCAATATGAGTATTTTGAATGGTAACATGTGGGGTCCTCGAATATATCAAAATTTCTCAATAAACATTGATTTTCACTTGTTTTTTCCTCATTTCTTGTGTTTTTCATATGACAAGCTTCACATCTTACTTACACTATCACACTATATTCGGGGACCCCACATGTTACTATTCAAAATACTCATATTGATGTGCTCTATCTGAATCTGTACATATCAGACGCTGCGTACCTTGTGGAACACCCTGTATATAGCAGTAGCAGCAAATACGAGTAAGAGAAAAAATAACAGTAAAGCATTATATAACGACTTTAAATTCTTACTCTCCCACTCAAAGTACTATGGTTTACACAGATCGCTCCCGCGATAATACCGGCGTAGCCGCACCTTTCTGCGTTACGGGCAGGAGAGAATAATTACAAAAAAAAGTCGATGTACAGGGTCTGTTCTGAAATTAGTACGACTCATTTTTTAAATTTATTCATGAATAGTACAAACGATTAAAATTTTTCAAAGTAGTACCCTTCCGCATCTACACACTGCTGCCAACGAGTTTTCCAGTTTTCGTACGTCTCCAGAAACGCCTGGAACGGAATGCTGTTTAGTTCCCTCGTCACGGCATGTTGAACCGCCTCTACCGAGCCGTGATGCTTCCCCTTGAGCGCCGATTTTATTCTCGGGAAAAGAAAAAAGTCTGGCGGGGCCAAGTCGGGGCTGTAGGGGGAATGAGGTAGAGTTGCCATATTGTGCTGGGCAAGATATTCCACTACGAGAAACGATGTGCGGCTCGGCTGGTTGTCACGATCTCAAAAACGTGGGTTTGAGGAATGCTCAATTCATCAGGAATCATTCTGATACTCATCCTACGATCACCGTTCAGTAAATTTTTCACTTGCGACACATTTTCTTTGGTCTTGCTGGTAGAAGGGCGTTCGGAGCGGTCATCGTCTTCCACTCTTTCCCTACCTTCTCGGAACAGCTTGTACCACTTAAAAACACCCGATCTACCCATGGCAGCATCACCGTAGGCATCCTTAATCATGTCGTGAGTCTCATTGCCCGTTTTACGAAGCTTTACACAAAATTTGATCGCTTATCACTGCTCCAGAAAACGCTCCATAATTCTCCGTGACGAGGCGTTTCGACAGGGGTTCACAGTACAAGCGACCTGCTCTTTTCAACGGCCGAGAGCCGACTGCCGATTTTTCCCAGCATTTCCAATATCCTCTCCACCGATCGTACGCGCGCAGACCGCCTCTCGTCCACCCGTTTGCTCAGGAAAAAAACAGTCCTACTAATTTCAGAACAGACCCTGTATCACGTTTGAAAGATTTGTATCATTAAATTTCAAGTTTTTTTAATAAGATAACTATGAAAAAAATCAAAGTTTATAGTGTTTTCTTTAAATACTTAAAACTTACGGACAGAATTTTTAAAAAAGCACTACAATGTTTTCAAAATTAAGAGAGGAAACAAGTAAAAAAAATCATGTGCAAATTGGCAGTTTTTTGTAATGCTTTTATACAATCAGGGTCAGCCAAACATTGGCTGTTGTAAATGCAACGGCCATTCCTTTGCTTAAAAAGGAATACAATTTGTCGAAATTAATGTTTAATTTTTGAAATTAATGTATCAATTAAATGTAATTAATAATTGTTTTACTTAGTAAAATTTTAAGCCTTAATTTTTAGTAAAAAGAAAATTTTAAATGTTTTTTTAAACAAATATCTAGTAATTTATTTTTATAAAATCGCTAAATAAGTGAAAAGAACGCAAGGCGGAAACTTCGTGGTGTAAATGGCCAACCATGATGTTTATTTAAATTTTCTCTATTATCCCGTCGACCACTTTTCATAACAAATAACTATCACCAATCTGTAAGATTAAACGCCAAAAATGAAGTCCCATTCACATGATGTCAGAAGCATTATGTGTTTGTTATGTCATCAAATGGTTTTTAATTCGACATTTGCGTGTATTTTTCATTATGTTTTACTGATTTATTAGTTATTTCATTAATTAAAATAACAATTGTGTAATGAAATTCTTATATTTTATTTATTTATTTATTTTGATATTCCAATGGCAACGTTCTCCCGTTTATTTTGCGTTACAGTTTGGCGATAGTTTTTTGTTATGAAAAATGGTCGAATGGGATAATAGAGAAGTACCAAATTTTCTTTTAATTTGTGTATGAACTATACATCAGCGACGGTCAGAGATTTCATATTGCTGAAAACTGATTTTCGATAATTATATTAGGTAATGAGTAATTACCCTATTAAAATATCCCTGTAGGTTACATGGGATTTGTGTAACGACGACGGCAAAACCTGCATCGGTAGAGCGTTTTCTGATTGAATACTACTATATACTACGTTCAAAAATAGCAGTAACTGCATTATAGAACGACTTTAAATTCGTACTCTCCCACTCAAAATATTATGGTTTACACAGATGGCTCTCAACTAATACCGGCGTAGCAGCAGCTTTCTGCGCTACTGGAAGGAAGGAAGTGACTCATTGGTGGGCCTGCAAGCTGAATGAGAAAAATTCTATTTTGTCGTTGTTGCGTTTTGTCGTCTTTAAAGCGTTGCAGTGGATTTCTAAACAAACCGTAATTTTTTAATTCAATTTTTAGCGATAGTCTTTCCAGCCTGCTGGCAATCTATGCATTTATATCAACAAATCTTCAAGTTACTGAGATTAAATCACTTCTCAAAAATATTACCTGTCAAACCTATTTAGGCCACGTTTCAGCCCATAAATGTATCCTGTGAAATGAAACGTCGGATATGTTGGCAAAGGAGACAATTTCTATATCATCAGTTGATATATCACTTCCAATGCCACACCCACATATCAAAAAAACATATTCGCGCTTATTTTATAAAGCAGTGGCAGGATAACTGGGACTATTCGGATAAGGTTAGATATACATATATAATAGGGCGTATCGAAAAAATCCAAATTTCTTAGATCTTTTTGCGGTAGTGCGGAAAAGTTGTGAACTCCGTTTATTAAAAAGTGTGCGGAATCTTAAAACTGTGGGTTAATATCTTCTGTCGCCTCAGAGGGCCGAATGTTCCAAAAATTGGACTAAAAATGATTAAAATACAAAAATTAACTAATAATTACAGATTTTGCTCATTGGTTTGGGGTAGTGCTTACAAGTTACTATTTTGTAACAACAACAACCATACAAAATTGTAGAATTATAGATTAATATTTTCTGTCGCCTCATCGGCATCTAATTTTGAAATATTTGACGTATTTTGGTAGTTTTCTGCATAACTGTTAACTGCGTGCACAATACACAATCGAGACAGACTCGGTTTGGCGGTCGCCAAAATAGTGAAGACAAGGTGGGCACCAAACACGCGTCTTACACAGCGTCTCTTCAGCAGCCAACAAGGAGTGTTTAAATGCGTTTAAAGCTGGACAACACAGTTCTTGTCAGTGAAAGGTATGCTGTTTCCAACAGAGCCACGGCTGCTATTGCATCGAGTGTTATGCAAGATTTAGGTTTAATATCGGAATCAGATACCAGCCTTGTCACAGACAAAAATAAAATATGGAGGGAAAAATCAAGAACCTACAAAAAATTGGTCTCAAAATCAAATGAAAATCGTTCCACTCTATCTGGCCTTTATTTTGATGGACGACAGAAATACTCGAGGACAAGCATTTTCAAAGAACCATTGTAGAAAAGCATTGCTTTATTGTATCGAAGCCTGGTTCTACGTACATGGGACATGTTACACCTGAAAGCGGATCTAGTCTTGATATATCTAATAGCATTTACGAATACGTAACAAGTGCTTTATTTGATGAGTTTAGCAACCTTATTGTTCTCGGGTGTGACGGCTCTGTAATGAACACAGGAGTGCCTAATGGCGTTATACGCAAGCTTAAATTGACACTTCAGAGACCATTCCAATGCATTATTTGTTTACTTCATTTCAATGAGTTGCCATTACGACACCTGTTTGAGTCCATAAACGGCAAGTCATCTGGCCCCACATCTTACACCGGAGGCATTGGGCTAAACCTGAAAGGATGCGAAAAGCTTTCAATTGTTGCTTTTAATAGTATTGAATGCAAGTTGCCATACATTGATCCTATCACCCTCAGTTCAGATCAGAAATATTTATTAGACATTTGTACTGCCATTAGTTCTGGTGTTTATTGTTCAGCTCTAGCTATCCCGGAACCGGAACGTTGAATTTATCCCGCTGGCTAACAACTTCCAATCGAATACTGAGGTTATATATATCTACATCAAACCCATCAAATGAGTTTTTAACTTTGGTTGTATTCATTCGAAGAGTCTATGCACCCTCATGGTTCTGAATTAAGATTCGTCATTCCATAAAGGATGGTGCTAGACACCTGTGGCATTTCATCAGCTCATCTCGGTAATTGACAAAAAAGTAATGTGACGTAATCGATCCAGTTATTTCTCGCAACGCTTACTTTGCGGCTCCAGAAAACATGCTTTTGGCCATGTTAACTGATGATAGGTGACATATTAGGACCCTTACAGCTCGGCGGATTATCAAAGCAATAGAAATTAGCCCAGATGGATATTGTTTTCGCAAATTCGTTATTCCTGCTGTTAACTTTGGAGCTACAGACTATGTAGATCTCAATGACTGGCAAGCTTGTTATGTGAGATCGCCTCCTGTTCTCAAGAATTTCTGTAGATGATGCAGGGCAGTATGCCAATGTATTGCTGGGACTTTATTAAATTTGCTTCACACAGAAGCGGTTGAGCGGATTGTGAAACTAATCACTGAAGCCTCTGGAAAAACAGTTGGGTCGCATAACAGAGATGGATATTTTAGAGCGACACTAGAATCAAGAAAACACCTGTCAAAATTTTAAACCAAAAATGATTACAAGCAGCAATGTTTTTGTCATTTGTATGTTGGAAAGGTAAAATAAAGTTTGTGTTCGCATTAAAGTGAGGTATGTGTGACAAGTATTTATTTAAATTTTTGCCTTCATTTTCCGAAATTTGGTATCGATGAAGCGGCAGAAGATATTAACGTATAATTCTAAAAAAATTTATGGCTGTTATTGTTGTTTCTCGGCGTGAAAATAGGGGTGTTCCACTATTTTGGCAGACCGCTAAACCCTGTCTGTCTGGATTGTGCATTGTACAAGCAGTAAACATTTATGCAGAAAACTACCAAAATGCATCAAAATTTCCAAAATTCGATGCCGATGAGGCGACAGAAGATATTAACCTATAATTCTACAATTCTCTATGGTTGTTGTTGTTACAAAATAGTAATTTGTAAGCACTACCCCAAACCGATCAGCAAAATCTGTGATTATTTATTAATTTTTTTATTTTAATCATTTTTAGTCCAATTTTTGGAACTTTCTGCCCACTGAGACGACAGAAGATATCAACCCACAGTTTTAAGATTCCGCACACTTTTTAATAAAGGGAGTTCACAACTTTTCCGCACTACCGCAAAAAGATCTAAGAAATTTGGATTTTTTCGATACGCCCTAATATATAATCTGATCCCAGTAGTATTATTGGATATTATCCTGCTCATTCCCTGCTCTATGGTTTTCATTAACAGTCATAGTCCCTTTGTTGCCTACTTCTTTAAGTACAAAAGATCCCTTTCTCCTCTTTTTGAGTGTGGTGATGTTTCTCTTATCTTTCATTACTTCTCTAGTTGTTCCTTAACAGCTCGCTGGGTATATTCGCAGTCCTCTTGTTGTGCTTAAAAACAACTTTAACTTTATATGTTCCCTTTCTATCGTAATCCATCCCTAATCCATGGTCTCTGGTTCTCCCTTGTCCACTGATCATTGTCGGGTAGGAGCTTTGTATTCTCTTGCAGTGATATTTGTTTGTACTATTTCCTTTTTCACAAATATTGTTTGCTTTATATTCATTTATCTACTTTTTCACTGCCATTTTAATTCATCCTTCAGTCAAGGCCTGGGGTTCTCCCTTTTACAGTGCCCATTGTCGGGTCGGAGCTTTGTATTCTCTTGCAGTGATATTACTTTGTACTATTGTCTTTTTCACAAATATTGTTTTTTTTTTGTTATATTCATTTATCTACACCCCGCTTTCTGTCACGCTTAATGGTTCTTCGGCTGAATTTTGTATATGTTTTAAACCTCAATAAAGGGGACTGGAAAGGACATATATGCTCTATAGTCTTCGTTTCTTAGTCTGAACATTCCCTTCCCGGCAGTCAAACACATATATTAGGCATTTTTTTCATTAGCTCGTTGTAACTTAAGAAACAAATCATCTACACTGTTAAAAATTTCTGTAAAATCACAGAAAAAAAACGAGACTCGCTGTAAATTTACACTAGTTCTCCGTTAAATGCATTTAATCGAGTTTCTCTGTCATCATTTTACAGACATTTCCCTTTTCTTATATTAGATACCCTGTAAGGATTTCCGTGTCTTTATTTAAATATATTTTTATATTTGTTATAATCTGTAATTCAAAATACACACTTTTAAAATTATTTTACAATTTTATTAAAAATATTAAAGAAAAAAAAATGGTTTAAAAATTGTTTTATTAAAAATTAGAATATTTTAGAAAGGGGAAATTCATGTCTGCGGGGTTAGCGGGGATTTTGATCAAAAGATAGAAAGAGAGTTTTATTATTTAAAGAATAAATTTTTATTTCAATCTGGATTTACATTTTAGGTAAGATAATTTTCAAATATTATTTTAGTCCATTTTATAATTTGTGCTAATATTTATAAAAAAATAAAAATAATATATTATTATTAGGAGTCGTAGAATTTGAATGACATATGCGTTATAAAAAGTATATCAACCTTCTAAATACATAAATATTACAAAAAAAAAATTAATCTTCTAAATTTAAATATATGAAAATATTAAAAGTTATTTCTTTCTAAATAACTTATTTATGTGCTTTAAATTTATTTTTCTTTTATTTGCAAAAAATTCCTCTTCAAAAAAATATTCTTTTCAAAAAATATTCCGCATTATGAGAAAAAATATATATATATAATATGTATATTGTGTTAAAACGTCGAAAAATTCTCGAAAGCATTGTTAAATTTGCTGAAACAGAATACATTAAAATTCTTTCATTAAAAAAAAATTTAAAAAAAATCCTTTACAAGTACAATAATTTTTTTCAGACTAAATCATAAAAGAAATACTTGGCACAAGACAGTAACAACCCAAATGGTGTTGTGGTTGTAATCCCTGTCCGCCACCAAGATAACATGGGTTCGAATCAGATCTGTGGTAGAAGCGATTCTTGTAAAGTCCTGCGTTACAGCAATTAGAATTAATTCAAGTAATTCTAGCAGCACTCATATCTGGCGTAGAAACGGTGTTTTCTGTCAATGATTTATATATATATATATAAATAATAATAAAGATTTTTTTTAAACAGAAAAATTTACAGTAGACTCTGTAAATTTACCGTATAATTTCTCTGTTATTTAACAGAATCTCTGTTTTCTAATCTCTGTAATTTCACATAAGACTTAAGATAACAGATTACCAGTAGATTCTCCGTAATTTCACAGAAAATTTTTTAACAGAGTATAAACCTAACTGTGAGGAATATTTTTATGGTTATTAACATTTTATTTTTATAAAGTTTTAACTCACAACGAGAGGACCAATCTTTGTACATCTTATTTTTATAAAGTTTTAACTCACAAGGAGAGGACCAATCTTGGTACATTTTATTTTTATAAAGTTTTAACTCACAAGGAGAGGACTAATCTTGGTACATCTTATTTTTATAAAGTTTTAACTCACAAGGAGAGGATCAATCTTGGTACATTTTATTTTTATAAAGTTTTAACTCACAAGGAGAGGACCAATCTTTGTACATCTTATTTTTATAAAGTTTTAACTCACAAGGAGAGGATCAATCTTGGTACATTTTATTTTTATAAAGTTTTAACTCACAAGGAGAGGACTAATCTTGGTACATCTTATTTTTATAAAGTTTTAACTCACAAGGAGAGGATCAATCTTGGTACATTTTATTTTTATAAAGTTTTAACTCACAAGGAGAGGACCAATCTTTGTACATCTTATTTTTATAAAGTTTTAACTCACAAGGAGAGGACTAATCTTGGTACATCTTATTTTTATAAAGTTTTAACTCACAAGGAGAGGACCAATCTTGGTAATCACAGATTTCGATTATATTTGTATATGTTGTAGGATAGAAGCGCCTTAGTCTCAGGTTCAACGGATATTATACAACTCTCCTTAGTTTTCGAGAAATAGTGGGTAGCGCTTTTTGTAATTTACAAACTTTATTTTGTTGATTCGGTACAATATATCCTTTGGACTGTTTAATATACACCTCTTCTTGTAGGTTTCCTTGTAAAAACGCAGTGTTTATATCAATATGGTTTACCTTCAAATTGTGATATAATGCAGCTGTGAGAAATGCACGGATAGAAGTATGAGAGACTCTTGGTGAAAATGTCTCATCATAATCTACTCCGAATTTCTGACTTGTATAAAAGTCGTGCTTTGTAACTTTGTATGTTGCCTAAATTATAGCGTTTGATTTTGAAAGTCCATTTGAAGCCGATGACTTTTTTGCCTGGTGGGATGTCGACTAATGTTCCTGTTTTATTTTTGGTTATGCAGTTAATTTCAACTTCTGTCTAAGCCAATTTTGCTTTTTGCGTGGATTATTCATTTGTATAATATCGTTACAATTCTCTGGTTTAGTTGTTTTAGCATTTTTAACTAAACAGACGCATCTATCAGGTGTTGCTCATATATTAGATCTATTTAACCTTCTCGGTTCTACAAATGATTGTTAGGACTCGCATGGTGGCGTTTCATCATCGTTAATCTCGATTTTGAGATAGTTTTTCTGCTTTCCTGTTTGTTTTTTATCACAGTGGAGATTTATTCAAGATGTGTATTTTCTTCAATGTTGTTTGTGTGTTTTGTTTCACGTTCTAGGAATTTTTCCATTCTAGCGATTATTATTTCTTTGTATTTTGTATGTATTCTATATTCTATCGATTGTTTATCGTATCCGACAAAAATGCCTACTTGCACTCTGTCATACAGTTTTTCTCGATGTACTTTATTAATGTAAACAAATGCTTTGCACCCGAAAACTTAATTGATGGAGATCAGGTTTGACATTTTCCCACATTTTGCATGGCGTTTTAGTATTTGCTCTTGTCGGTAGTCTGTTTGTAAGATATATCACAGTGTGTATTGCTTCTCTCCGAAAATGTTTCCTCTGAGAGGATACGTCTTGTTATGTCTAGTAATCTTTTATTTTTCTTTCAGAATACCATTCTGACTCGGAATATACGGTATTGTGAGCTGGTGTAATATCCCGTGTTCCTTTAAGTATTCCTCTATTTCATAGCTAGTTTATTCTCCTCCATTATCCATTCATCTAACTTCTTCCGGTTTTCTCCCGAATTGATTATTTACCGTCGCTATGAATTTCTTTAATTTATCGATTACTTCACTTTTTTTCGATAGCAGGTATATGGTTGTGCATCTTGAGTAGTCATCTTTAAGTGTAAGAAAATAAGTTTTCCCTCCTAATGTGGATGTATTTATAGGACCGCACACGTCACTGAGTATTAAATCGAGAATTTTGTTTTCTCTGTTTGTAGACGATTTGGGATATGGCGCGTCGTTTATTTTAGTTTTGATACAAGTTTCACAGGTTTCATTGTCGCGTCTGAAGTTTCTGATTTTTATTCTATTTGCTAGTTGATTTTTAACAATTGTTTTGATCGCTTTATAATCTCTGTGACCCAGTTTTCTAGACCATAATTCTAAACATTATTTGTTATTACAGCTATATGTGATGTTCGCGTGATTTACTGTTTTTTCGAAGTTTTTCAACCGTTGAATTATGTAAAAGTTGTTTTTACTTTTCGCGCTAATATAAATTTACCCATTGAATGTTAAATCACACTTATCGTCTTTAAAAATTAATTAACATCCATTTTTAGTAACAGAGATCAGGTCTGGACCATCTGAAACATACAGGACTTCTTGAAGCTTTGTTAATTTTGTTTGGCGGTCGGACGTTTTTGTGTTTATTAAGACATCTTCTGAGGAGAATGCTGTTTATTACCGTTTGAAATAGTGACTAATGATTTTTCGAAGTTGTTAATTTTGCTAAATAACATTTTATCATTTGCTATATGCAAAGTACTGCCGCTATCAATAATCCAATTTTGTTTTCCCATTTTTTTCTGTTATTAGTACCCAATCTACAAAGAAATGAATTTTTGTACTCATTTGTCGATAAATTGTATTTTTGTCGCTGTTTGTGCTCTATTATTCCCGCTGTTTTCAAAACATAGGGATGATGAGAACGTTGGGATATATTTCTGTTGTGATAATTGTTTGTATATTGGTTAATTTTCATTCTGCAGTAACTGCAATATTTAATATTATAATATATATTACCCATTGAATGTTAAATCACACTTATCGTCTTTAAAAATTAAATAACATCCATTTTTACTAACAGAGATCAGGTTAGACAATAGATCTGGCACATATAGGACTTCTTGAAGCTTTGTTAATTTTGTTTGGCGGTCGGACGTTTTTGTGTTTATTAAGATATCTGTTGAGGATAATGCTGTTTATTACCGTTTGAAATAGTGACTAATGATTTTTCGAAGTTGTTAATTTTGCTAAATAACATTTTATCATTTGCTATATGCAAAGTACTGCCGCTATCGAGAATCCAATTTTGCTTTCCCATTTTTTTCTGTTATTAGTACACAATCTACAAAGTAATGGATTTTTTTATTCATTTGTCGATAAAGTGTATTTTTGTTGCGGTTTGTGCTTTATTGTTTCCGCTGTTTTCAAAACATAGGGACGATGAGAACGTTGTGATTTATTTCTGTTGACATAATTGTTTTTATACTGGTTAATTTTCATTCTGCAGTAACTGCAATATTTATTATATTTTTATTATCATTGTTAGTGAGCTTTCTGTGCGTTTTAAATGCTTTTTCTGCGCTACCTGTTTGTTCAGACATTTCTTGCCTCAGGGGTCAGGATATTTCTTTTCTCTTGTATCAATTAACTTGCCCCTAATAAAATCTGGAAATAACTCATATTCGGGTCTGCCTTCCAATGCCGTTATGAGTGTGTTATAACTAGGCGGTAACGAACACAGAAATAATGCAGATACATGAGAGTCGTTTATGTTTTCACCGATTGCGGATAATTTATCTACAATTTGTAGTACGTCTGCTATATGTTTCATCATATTGCCATTTTCAGGCAGTTTTGTGCTATACAATTTTCGCAACATATAGTTCACTTGAGAGATCTACTCTCTCGTGCGTATTTTTCAACGCATCCCAGGTATCCCGTGCAGTAGTTAAGTTCTTTACGTGTACTATTTGTGCATCTTCTACGCTTAAATTGATTAAAGCCCTGGCTTTTTATTGTCCTTCTTTTGTCATTTGGCGTTTATAGAGGTTGGTGGATCTTCGGATATGACATCAAATAATTCTTCTTTGATTAGAAGCATTTTGAGTTTAAATTTACAGTCCGAATAGTTACTCGAATTTAATTTTTCGATTAACGGACTTTCTTTAAATATAGCCATTCTTATACTTTCCAACTTGATTTATTTTTAAGGAAACCTTTTTTTATTTAATTCTATCCTAGCTTTTCACGTTTTTTTCTTTTTTTAGAGTGGCATTAAATTCTTCTTTTTCAGCATTATTGCTTAATAAGTACTGAATTATTTTTAAGAGACGTTCAGTCTCATAATCTGTTAAAGGGCTCAGTTTCTTACTTAAAGTTGATTTAAATGTAGAGCTATTTATTTTTCAAGATGAATTAAATTTAATATATATAATAAGAATTTTACAATATGATTATACAATTTAGAGCGTAGTATAATAACTCTTTGCTAGGAGATTACATTTTTAAAAAGTGAGAGAAAGTTTCCTCTTAATCCTTGAACGAGAAAATAGTTTACAGTTCATAAAGTGTTTCTCCCTGACGTAAAACTGTTACATGTATTATTACGTAGAAGTTTTTTCTTGGGTTGTTTTCCACATGGTGCAATTTCCGTTGAAACACATGTGATGGTGGGAAATATTCACTTTTTCGGTAATTAGATAATGTTTATGAGTTGCTGCACAAAAGAAGATTAGATTGCTTTGGGTTTTTCCATCATTTTTCTTATATTTTAGTTTTAATTTTTAATATTAGAACTTTCATCTTCAATCATTTTTTGAAATTGCAAATATTTCAACTGAGATATTTAAAAACTAGTGGGTAGGTGTGATCGAAGATCGCTCAAAGAGTTTCGTTTAACATTCCTTTCAAAACACTTTATCCTTTCTTTAATAAATCCAAATAAATTTCATTTAGCAACCACAAAAAAAAAAAAAAAAAAAAAAAAAAACCTCATGTCTTTTGTTTTTTTATAAAGTAAAAATTTACCAGTCTATTTTTTCGTTTTTTCAAGTATCCAAACCAGTCCGATAGCGGGTGAAGCCGGCTGTTATATTCTGTCATAATAATATCTGTCACGCGGACTAAATGCGATATAAAAAATAATTTCAAAAATAAACATGTTGCACACCTTCAAAATGTTAAAAAATGAGAATATTTCCATAATCGGATTTTTATCATGATTCAATATGTTTCTCAAACTCATATATTTACTATTCTCTATTTACTCATATTGATACTCGCTTTGCATTATTCTCAAACATCTGAAAAATTCGTTAAACTTTGAATTTGAAGTCAGATTTTCTTTTTAATTCTCTGATGACGTGATATTAATCTGCTTTGTGTACATACACATTACTCATACTCCTTGTATTATTGAGAAATCTTTGAAAATGTCAGTTTAATTACCACTATGACGTCAATCATTTTTATTTCACATTAATCTTTTTTTCAATTGATGAAACTTTTAATTTCATTTTCATTTTTCATGTGGAAATCGTCGGATAGAAAATTAATTATAGTAGAAAGAATTTCATCATGGATTTTTAATTTTTGGCATCTGCTATAACGAAAAATGTTTTAATTTAATAGGAAAAGGATGTTAGAATTTTGGTTTTTTATCTCTATTTATTAGAATAATACGAAATTTTCAAATTTTAATATTTTGAGCACTTTATAGCTGGTATTCAGCTATAAAGATTCAATATGTTTCTCAAACTCATATATTTACTATTCTCTATTGCTCATATTGATACTCGCTTTGTATTATTCTCAAACATATGAAAAATTCGTTAAACTTCCAATATGACGTCAGATTTTCTTTTTAATTCTCTAATGACGTGATATTAATCTGCTTTGTGTATATACTCATACTCTTTGTATTATTGAGAAATCTTTGAAACATACGTTTTATTACCACTATGACGTCAATTATTTGTATTTCATATTAATCTTTTTTTTCAATTGGTGAAACTTTTTATTTCATTTTCATTTTTCACGTGGAAATCGTCTGATAAAAAAATAATTATTGTAGAAAGAATTCCATCGAGGATTTTTAATTTTTGGCATTTGCAATAACGAAAAATGTTTAAATTTAATCGGAAAAGGTTGTTAGAATTTTGGTTTTTTATCTCTATTTATTAAAATAATACGAATTTTTTAAATTTTAATATTTTGAGCTCTTCATAGCTGGTATTCAGCTATATACACAAAGTTTCAACTTTGTAAGTTATATAGTTTCTGAGAATAGTTCTATGACAGACAGACAACGGAGCGGGATTAATAGGGTTTCGTGAGATGAACGAAATCCTGAAAAACATTAAATATTCAATGGATTCATTTCAATGGAAGTTTATTTGCATTTTTATGCCTAACAATTCTTAATTTTTCACCATTTCTTTTCAACAAAAGCTCAAACAAATACAAAAAAAAACACATAAATAAATGTACTACATTCTGTTATTTTTTATAATTTAATAATAAATTAAAAAAATATATATATACCAAAATTACAAAAAAAAAAAAAAAAAATGATTTACTTCCATTTCTATGTCTGCTGGTATTATTGAAACAGCAGTAAAATATTCTTTATTTTTTGAATGAATTTTAATTAAATAAATCGTGAATTACGTTTTCTGAAACAATAAAAAAATAATATACTTTTGAAGAACTAAAAAATAATGTGATTAAGTTTGCCCTCTTAGAATTAATTCAACTTTTAATATTTGTCCTTATGTTATTTCTAAACACTTTTAAGTGGATTATTTAAAATATGATTTATTGTGACGAAAAAATTAGAAAATTAATTTATTTTCTGAATAAAATTTTGCTTGTGAAAATTAAAAAAAAACATTCTTAATTTAACGCACTTACTACAAATTTCATTTAGAAACTATAAGCGTTATTTACTATTATTTTTATCATAAATTTGGCATTTTCATTTGAAAGAATCTTCGTAAAGAAGTTGGATTATCATATTCATTTGATAATTTGAAACTCTACTGAGAAATTTGAAATGAATGTATTGTATAGTAATATCATTTATGAATCAAAATTTAATCTCATAATTCCAATCAAAGTTCTGCACAGTATTGATTAAAACGCCAGTTTAGATTTTTTAAAATTTAGTCGATGTAAATATTATAATTATTGTACAGGAAAATGTTAATTCGTTTTATGTGTGAATTCAAAATGTATGATATGTCACTTGAAATGGAGTAAAAATAAAAGAGAAATGTAGTAAATTAAAATACAAATTGTCATACATACATTAAAGAAAGTGTTATATTTATTATTTAAGGAAAGAAACACTGCCATTCAAAATAACATCGCATAGATATAGCATAATATTATAGTATTATGTATATACAATTAAATGCACAAAATAGAAAAATTACTGTTTCTTTGGAAGATTTATCAATATGTCCCGTAAATTGGAATTACTTGGAACCAAAAGGAGAAAAGTTTTTAATTCAGTCTTCGATCTGCTGTGTTATATAATATAAACATAATTCATCAATGTATTATAAACAGCAGCCCTAACTAGTATCCCAATATTTTCAGGAATAATTTGATATTTTGTTGTATATATGTTAATTAAATTAAGCACACGTTACGGTAACGAAATTAACACATATTTGTAACATCCGAATATATTAGTTCTTATTTCAACGTAAGTCATAGTTGGAAATCAATAACCGTATATACCGTTATTGTTTACTAATATTACACCAATAGTGCATTCTTTTTAGGTATTTCTACGAAATTAAAACATTGCTTAAATATTGCTTTTTTCATCGAAATATTTCCGAATAAATGCGTTTATTACAGAAATAAGTGTTTCGGGGAAAATTTATAAATTATAGAAAGTGTACGATAATCGTCAGACACAATTAGCCATTAAAGGCGCACATATCGAAATATATTAATGTACAGGCGTTATGTTATACATTTTAGTGTGCAAAATAACATGTACATTTGTTAGGTATTTTTTGGTATCACGTGACACGAAAACATTACGTCTTCGATGACATGAACAATAGTTATTCTAAGGGAATGCCATAGTTTAGACAATGTTATTCCGGCTGAATTGCCTAAGCAGTAGTGGTCTTTTTCCGAATAAGGAACTTACCTCCCACTGACATTTTGGAATACTGTTTACACCATAAGGCACGTTATTAAAAATGATGCAATAAATAGAGAATGAACAGATTTGATGAAACTTACAGAGATGCCTGCTCCAAGATAGTCCTTAAGAAAAACTAACAACCTAAAAGTATGATCGGAAACGAACATAACGCATCGAACTTGCGCCATTGAGTACACAATAGCATTTTAAATTATGTAAAAGAGCGTAACATTCAAATTTCAAATAACATAGATTGCCTTCGCTCCTATGGTCCAAAATTACGGTTGAAGCCAATAAAAGAATCTACTTCCTACGGAGGACTAGAAAAATGTATGCGACATTACTTCATAGAGTTTTAGTTAATCCGATAGGTCCTCACATCCATAATAAGGTTAAGCCAGGAGAGATGGCACGGTCGGAGAGATTGCGCACATAGAGCTTCAGGGTGAAGGAGTTGAGTGAGTGCGCAGCGACTCCAGGTAGTTGTACAACAACAGTAGTGGAGTGTCTACTTGAAAGTGCACGTTGATTGCTTTGATCGTCTAAGATAAAGTATTGCTATTTTGTTTTGTTTTCCCAAAGTAAGTTCTTGAATTTTCATAGCTATTCATCAGAATTTCTAAACAATGTCAATAGTACAAAATATTTTAAACTTAAACGATTTCTCATAAGCTACTAATCTAGACTGGCAATGTGAACATCAACGATTCGTTTTTGAAGAGGTCCTGTTTAAATAAAAGCCGCGCAATCTCTCTTACCGAAATTGGAGAGTTTGCGCATCTACTACTTAGGAGAGATGGCGCAGTGTTCCCATTATTTTCTATGCTAGGAGAGATTACGCAGCTTATTGGTAATTTTGCATAAAAAAGTGAAAAATGAAAATGAACTAATTTTAAGTTAAACGTGTTATTAACTAACAATTTTATTTTAATCTTATCTGGACTTGCTTTTTCTGATTCTTTAATTTGTTTTTCTTTAATTAAATTTTTTTAATCGTTTTTAAAATTATTTTCTTTTTCTGATTCTTTAATCATTAGGATGAAATATTCACTCCTAATACAATAATATTTGCTCACAAAAACCTTACAGCAATGTCATTTAAGTGTAATTATTATTATTAACAATTTAATTGTAGTTATTATTAGTAACAATCTCTGCTACCCATGTGCGCAATCACACCAACCCTGTAAGGACAGATTGCGCAAAATAACTTTCTTGGTTTTATTACAACTGTTCTATTAAATTGCAGCATAACAACAAAATAGCAATCGAAATGTATAAAAAACAAATGAAGTAAAAATTATTCATGAATAGTTTAGCAAAAAATTAATATTTAGATTTTTTATTGCTATTCTTTTGAATTGTGCGCAGACTATCCTAGCTTTACCTTATGAATAACTTGGGTTGATTTCGCTCAAGGGGTCCAAAATTACAGTTGCGGCCAATCAAAACTCTATCTGCTAAGATGGGCTATAAAAGTGATTCCTACATTACGACTTTATATCATCGAGCACATGATAGTATCGTAGGTCATATAAAAGATAATCACACCCGCAACATGAATAACTGGGTTTTCTCTTGCTCAGGGGATACAAAATTAGGCCTGCCACCAATTAAAAACCTACTTCGAAAGAAAAAAGTGAACCATTATTGCTATCTTACGAGTGTACGTGTACAATATCGAGTACATGATCGTACTTTAGCTGATATGAAGATCGACACACACACAACACGAATAACTTGTGTTGCTTTCGCTCTACTGGTCCAAAATTAGGGTTAACAGAAATCAAAATCCTACCTGCTTAGACAGAGTTGAAAAGTGATTTCCATCTTACACCTTTTAGTCATTGAGCACATGAACGTCTCTTAGTTTATTTGAAACATATTGACATGCATAATAAGAATGAACAACTTAATTTACCTTTGCTCAAAGGGTCCAAAATTAGGGGTTCAGCCATCCACCATCCTACAGGCATAGAAGTACTTGCAAATTATTTGTAAGTTTTGAATTTTTGAGGAGAAACACATTGAAATACATTAGCTCATATGAAATGTCGTGACACGCATTTTACGATTAACTTGAATTGCATTCGCTGAAGTTTTCCAAACCCGAAGCTCCTCTAATAAAATATTTATCTGCTGAGATGGACTTTAAAGCCGGCAACACAACTTATTCTTTTCATGGGTGTCAGGAAATTTTATATTAGCTAAGGTACGACCATGTGTTCAATAGTTTAAAGTCATAAGGTCGCAATAATTTTTCAAGTGATTCTCAGGAGGTAGGGTTTTGATTGACGGCCAAGATAAATTTGGAACACTTTCGCAAAGATAATCCACATTATTTGTACTGTTTACGACACGACATTCATATAAGCTGGAGCTAAGGTACGATCATGTGTCCATGACTTAAAATAATAAGGTCGCAATAATTTCTCCAGTCTGTTAGGGTGTATTTTTCATCTATTTTAAATTTTCCATATTTTCTTTTTTTTTCTATATAAGGTGTACCCCCCCCCTCCTTTTTTAACCCTTAACCGGAAACGTGAAAATTCAGAACACAAAGAGAAACGTGCCGTCTGTGAGACTGCTAAATTTTAAAAATTGCTAGAAAATTTTAAAAAGAAAACAACTCATAATAATTTACTAAATAGTGAACTTAAACGTTTATTCTTTAACAGTAATGCATTAACAGGAACAAATTTTTAATATAACAGCATAAAAATAAGTTTTGAATGTCGGATAGAGGAGATATTTCAAAATTACACACTATTATTCAAATATTTACATTTTCGACAAAATGATGAAATAAATGCAACTATTTATATATATATATATTAGTAGAATATGAATTAAAAAAATATATTAGACAGTAAAATTAACAAAACATTTAATAGTAAATATTGCAGCATGTTCTAAATATCAGCATTTTTTATGCAATCATTGCATTTAGGTTTCGAGCATTGCAGGCATACAGGCTTCCGGCACTGTACACACAAGTATTTTGTCATTCTATGGTTAGTTCTGTGACACAAAAAACATGCTTTGCATTTGAGAAGCCTTAAGTCATCTACCTGGGGCACATTTTCAACAAGTTTTTGCATAATGCGAGCTATTATAAAGCGCAATTCCCGGGGTAATTGGGGATTTTCTAGTCGTCTCTCCATATTACTGGTCAGAGTATCATATTTCATTCGCATTTGAATTATTTTATGGTTTGTCCATTTCACTATATGCACTAACATATCATTTGTAAACAACAACTGCCAGACAGAGAATGGATCTAGCTTTTCTCCGAGATCTCAAGCTTTTCCTCTTAAAACTGGCACTTTTATAATATTGTGTTTTTTTGTTCTTGACGAGGGGCGAACTTCTGAAGCAGACCATCGGTACCGATTTTTTCCATATATATATTTCATATTTGCGTCTGCTAATTTTTCATTTCTTATATCTTCATTTTCGCTTTCATTAGAATTTTCTGACAATGTTGAATCACTTTTGTGTTCAGAATTTATATATTCATCATCTGAAACACTTTCAACATCGCTTATGTCACTTCCTACTTCATCAAACCATCGCAAAATAGTCTCTTCAAAGTCTTTATCACCAAAGCGTACTCGCTTTGACAACTCCACCATCTCGATATCCCAAAGCAAAAAATTACATAAACGGAAACACACCGTCTGACAGACTGCGGCGAAAAGAAAATATCTTTTCTTTCAACAACTAAAAAAGATCAGGTGTTGCAAATGGGTCGGGGGGAAGAGGACCAATAGCGTAACGATTAGATGGAGTGATAATATTGAGGATACATTCATTTTTGCATAAAGGGTAGATATGTAGACGCCACCGTCTCACAGACAGTACGTTTCCGGTTAAGGGTTAATAATCATAATATTTTTCATTTAATATTCTCTTTATTTTATTCTATTTAAGTTGTACTGTTCATAAGCCCCCCCCCCTTTCTATACTGTTTTATACCATTAGTCTTTAATATCGGAGTTAAAATACCTTTTCTTTCTTTTAAATGTCTAAGCTAAAACAAATTCATTATCTCTTTTACTACCTACTTTCCATAATTTTTATATTTTCCCTGTAGATAATTTCACTGGGGTGATCCGTGTTACCCTGGGAAATTTTCAAATGCTCTCGGACACTTGGGCAATAAAAATCCATTTCCCAGGCAACGTATATTAGCTTGTATTGTCAGGAGTTTTATGACTCCATTTATGCTGTTTTTTCGTAAACAACATGCACGTTGGTGGTCTCCAGTAATCAGCTGTGCTTATCTCTACATGGAAAGGGAATCGAAAGAGGCACAGCTGCCATGCCAATCACCCCTGTTGGAAAGTAGTTCCACCCGCGAGAGAGCGGCGGCCAATGATTTTACGTAAAGTATTCGCAGGGAGTGTTTTTTTTCCCTGGTATAGTTTAGCGCGGGAGATTGTAGCCTGGGATATACTGTATATGAGTTTTTTCAGGGAAGGCTGAGGCCTTTCCTCCCCCACCCCCAGATAGTTTTCCTTATGGAAGCGTTAGAATTCAGTAGGCATTCGAATTGTAACTGCAGAGGTGCGAGGTCGAAAAAAAGGAAAGAAAAGCTTAATCTGATGCCCCTCGATGATGGAGGAATTATTTTTGACCGGTATGCTGATTTGTAGTATCTCGCAGAAAGTGGTAATGACTGTATGATTATTATGGGCCGATGATAGCATTTATTAGATGGTGATCTCCATGGCGTCATCTTTTATACTTGGTACGAGTGATATCTAACAGGAGGTGTTGAACTCCGCAACTGTCGTCAACAAACGTTGCATGATGTTGTGAGGCATACATTATATGCTCCGTCTCTTAAGCGTCTCATTGAGTGGGTCTAATGCCCTTCTAAAGTTGAAAGAAAGGAGCGGTTTGTGAAGATTTGTTTCCGTCAAGCCCCTAAAGTCATGATGAAAGAAAAGAAAAAGTGTCGCCGACTCCCCAATTATCTGAAAATGAAAGAGACTGCCAATTAAAAAAAAAAATTGGTAGAATCAGCACTGAACTAATAAATTCAAATCTATCTGATATTTTTGCCTCTGATCTATTTGTTTGCATCGTAGAAATTCACTTTTTCTGACCTAAGCTTGATTTTTACTGTTTAAAGGATAGTGAGTTTTGTTTAATTATTTAGAATAATCAGAGCAAGTAATTACTTTATATTTAATTATTACTAAAATTAATTTACTTTGATTGTGACTTCAATTAATTTTCATTTATCAATTAAAATTAACAGAGTAAATTTAAATTCTTGATTTGTTTCTGAAAATGTTTATTAATTTGGTTTTCTCTAAATATTAAATTGTTTCTTTAAAATATTATGAAATACTTTTATTTTCATCTATAAAGAAAAGGATTTAATAAATAAAGTAAACTTAACCTGCTCTTATTTGAAGTAAAAGAATTGAAGATGAATGTAAAAGAAAAATTTAATATTAACTATGTTTAATTCTTAAAGTTTATTAGCTGCATTTAAGGTAATTATAACTTCTTATTAAAAGAAAATTGTTCTACCTAGTTTTTTCTTGGTATGGTACTATCCACTATACAAAATCACTCGCATGGTTCTGGCAAATTGGTACATTGATATGATCATGTTTTGTAACTTTAATTAATTATCTATTTCCCTATTTTAATTAACTTCTTTCCCTTTTTTTGTGCCTTTCAAATTTTGGAAGGATTTCAGGACCCTTTTTTATGTTTTTTTTATTCAAAATCTGTCCTATAAAGTTTTAATCATTTTTATTTTTGTTACCATAACAATGTTCCAATCCGCCAAACCACTTGTTGGGTATAAGATGTATTGTGATGAATGAGAAATTTGTTGATACCCTTTTTTATAAATTTATTCATTGACTTAATTAATTATTAGTTATTCAAAATTTATTTGGTTTGTTTTGTTTATTGCATCTCTCTGTTTAGATTTTTAATTAGTAATTGTGTAAAATTGTTTCAATTTCTAAAATCAACAAAATTCATTCTTTTGGTTATTTATCACTTTCTCAAATACCCCAACAGAAAAATGGTGCCGTGTAGAAACCTTCCTGCGGTTACCAAGTATTAAATTTTTTTTTTGACTGTAAATTTTTTTTACATTATATGAATGGAGCAACTGGGTATCGGGTTTTACTTATGGTGAAATTTTTTACATATATATATCTGGTAAAATTTTCTCTATATATTTTTTTAAATACTAAGATTGATGTTTTTAAAATTTGTATAATGAAACTGGTGATGTTCTTGTGCTACCGAGATTTATAATCCCCTTTTTTCCCCTTTTCTGCCTTTTTTTTTTAATTTTTTTTTGAGTTCTGTATAATTATCTGACTTTATTATGGCCAAGGTAGATTCTACTAAGGAGCTGGTAGAGCTCCAGAGAAAAAATTCATTAGTTGACAATTTGTGCAACATCCGACCATTTAATGGAGAGGCTAGCTCAGTCTCATTTACTGACTTTTCAGAGAAACTGGATAGTCTCGCCACCCTTTTTGCCTGGGATGATAGTGAGAAAAAATTTGCCCTCCTTAACCGCTTAAATGGGAATGCAGCCAAATTAGTTAAGCCCCACAAAGATAAAACCAGTGCGGAACTTTTAAGTATCTTAAGGAACAAATTTATCCAAACACCTACGCCTGATGTTGCACTTGCAAAATTCCTCAACTTTAAACAAACACCAGGTATGTCAGTGCAAGAATTTTTTGACGCTGCATCTGATCTCTCATCAAAGGCACTTGTTACTGATAGAGTAGCTGATGCCATTGTCAACAAAAGCCGTGAAGCCATGCTTCACTCTATGCTTTTAAACAACCTTGCACCTGAGATCAGAAAGGGCGTCATCACCAAAGATCCCAAAACCCCACAGCAAATTTTAACTGTCGCTCCCCTGGAGGAAAAAGCGTGCCGCAGTGTAAATCCTTTTTACACTTTACATGAGGAACCAAACCGCCTTTTGTCTCAACAAAATCTACCGCAGAATCGAGCTTGTGCAGCTACTCAGCCAACTAGGGACAACAGTGCAGAAATAGAAACTCTTAGAATACAAATTGAGGCTCTAAATTCTAAACTAGACAACCTAATAAGTGATAAAATCAGAGAGACAGAGGTGCAGAGCCAGGAAAGAGTGCTCAATAAAAATATTACTTGTTTTTACTGTTCCCAACCTGGCCATTATGCTAGAGAATGCCCCCAGTATGTGTATAATTTTAATAGGAGCAGAGGCCATAATTTTAGGAGCAGGGGAGGATATGACAATAGTTACCGGGGAAGCTACAACAGGAGAGGAAACTTCAGGGGAAACAGAGGAAATAATTACAACAGCAACAGAAGTGGTAGGAACAGAGCACATAATTATGAGGAGGGTCAGCAAGCAAATAATACAACAAATAGTCCCACCGTTACTGAGAATATTCCTTTAAACGGGTATCGGCTGAATCAGAGGTAGTCGACCTGATTCCAAAAAGGCCACCGACCCACCTGTGGTATATAGTGTTTTTTCTCCGCAGTCTTATAACTTGCCAACTTCCAGTATACTTATAGGTAATACTAACATAACTGCCCTCTGTGACTCAGGTTCTGCGATTAATCTCTTAAGCAGTGTAATTTTGAACTCGCTCACAGACTATAATGTGCAACAATGTTATACGCCTATTCTGACAGTAACTGGAGAACAAGTTCCCCTTACTGAAAAAGTAGTTATGAATTTTAAATTCCATAACACCCAATGCCAAACTGTTTTTTTTTTGTAGTGCAGGGCAAGTTGGCGAAGGAATTTGATGCCATTTTAGGTATGCCCTTTTTGAAACAATACAATGCAATCATTGATTGTGCCACAAATACTGTTTCTCTTCAAGCTTCGGAGCAAACACCATGTAAACAAACCCCGCTTACCCCTCCTTGTACCAAAAACAGTAATGTGTGTTTAGAGGAAACAAAGGTAAACAAACAAGGTAAGAGTAGTGACCCATGCATGCAATGTTATGAATTACCTGTATATAATAATCCTATTAATGTGTATAATTGTGCTAAATGTAAATGTATGTGTAATGTAAATAATAACAATTCTAGTGTAAATACTTGCAAAAATAACTATCCCATAGATCATAAAGTTGAAACTTAGACTAAATTGATAGCAAAAACTAGTACCCCTGACTATTCGAAATATATTGAAATAAGAAACTGTGCAGAGAAAATAAAACTAGGGAATAGTAGGGAGATAAGGAAGGTTCATCACAGTCAGAATAGTAGTGACGAAGAAAATAATATTGATAAAAGGTGTAACAGTGTATGTGATGAAAGTAATAGTGATTGCCAGGTTTTTATGATGGAAGAATTACCGGGTGGTACTACTGTTGATAAAATTGCTTCGGGATATAGTAAACAATGTGAGGAAAATTTTCAAAATTTTGAACAATGTATTTCTCAAATCAAATCAGAATTTTGTAGTGTAAATAATGTAAATGCAAATATTGGGGAGCAGTTTAGTGACAATTCTGAAAATTCTGAAATGGGTAGTTATGAATTTACTGAAAATGAGGAAATGCAAGCAAATGATATTAGTGAAAATACAGGTAAACATCATGTTGAGAAAAAAGCGTGTAATATCAGCATGGCATCTTTGTGTAATAAACTTGAAATTCCAGCCCAATCTAAAATTTTAGCTAAAGTCAGATGTACGAAGGAAAATTTCAATGACAAGGATAGTATTTTAATGTTAGAGCCCTTTGCTAAGAATTTACATGCAGGCCTCTTAATTTCTAGATCCATTTGTACCCAAGAACATGGCCTATTTCTATCCATTGCTAACTTTTCTGATAACAATATTGTATTAAATAAAGGTACTTTAGTTTCAAAAGCTCAAAAATGTATTGATAATTCTAACGTAACCCCAGATAATTGTAATTTAACCTGTAATATCAATACTCCCCCTCCAATTGCAGATTTTGACCATGCTGACCTCAGTTGGAGTTCCGAAATTAATTTAGACCACTTAGAACCCCCCTTAAAATTAAAAATGCAAGAATTTTTACAAGAAAATAAAGATGTTTTTGCTGCGTCTGTCTTAGACTTACCCGGCTGTGACACCATACCCCATTCAATTAATCTAACTTCAGAAAAACCGGTTAAATGTAAAGCATACAGAGTCCCCCATAACTTACGACAGGAAATGGAAGATCAATTAAATATTTTACTACAGGCCAATATAATTTCCCCATCTATTTCAGAATTTGCTTCGCCGGTCATTCTTGTGAAAAAATCAGACGGATCTTACAGACTGGCTGTTGACTTTAGAAAATTAAATTAAAATCTAATGAAAGATGCCTACCCCATACCAAACATCACAGACTCAGTTGACGCTTTATCAGGCTCAATTTTTTTTCCACATTAGACTTAACTAGTGGATTTTTTCAACAAACTATCCGTCCTGAGGATAAGTATAAAACAGCTATTATTACTCACAAAGGGTTATTTGAGTGGAATCGAAACTGTTTCGGACTTTCGAATTCGGGAAACAGCTTTCAACGTCTTATGTCTGCAATTTTTGGTGACCTAGGAAATTTGGGAATTTTAGTATACATCGACGATATAGTAATAGCTTCTAAAGATGTCGAATCCCATATAAATAAACTTAAGCTTGTTTTTGAAAGACTTCGGCAACACAAGCTGAAACTCAAACCCAGTAAGTGTACATTTTTATCCGACAAGATCCAATACTTGGGCTTTGAAATCCAAAAAGGACGAGTGTCTCCAATTAACAAAAATATTGAAGTAATAAGGAAATTCCAACCTCCTAACACCCGAAAGGCTGTCAGATCCTTCATCGGTGCACTCTCCTTCTATAGGCGATTTTTGCCAAATTTTTCTAAAAGAGCGAGAAGTCTTATCAACCTCACTAAAGATACGGGTCGGTTCACTTGGAACCAAGCAGCACAGGAAGAGTTTGAGGATTTAAAATCTGCTCTAATATCCAAACCATGTCTCGCCCTTCCTAATTTTGATAAGGAGTTTTACCTTTACACCGATGCCAGTGGCGAAGCACTCGGGGCAGTACTATCACAACTGGACCAAAATGAGATGCTCCACCCTGTCGCATTTGCAAGCAGAAAGCTCAAAGACGCTGAGACGAGATACTCCGCCACTGAGAGAGAGTTATTGGCATTAGTATGGGCCACTGCACACTTCAAGTGCTACCTTGCCACTACTCATTTTTTTATATACACTGATCATGCGCCTCTTACGTACATGCTCAAAATTCAGGATCCCACATCGCGTATGGCCAAGTGGATCTGTACACTTTCTGATTTTACGTTTACCATCAGATATATTAAGGGAAAATGTAATAGCGTTGCAGACTTTCTTTCAAGGTTCACCACAGATAGCAAACCGGATAATGTCACCAATTGCAACTTTTCTATACAAGTAGCGAAGGAGACAACTTTTATGCCACATGCCAACCTTTTAGAAAAGTAGGTGAATTACAGAAAACAGATAAAAAGTGCTGTGAAATTGCTCGCAAAATTAGTGAAAATCTTGAAGTTGCACCCAAGTATTTGAGATTTTTCTTTAGGGATGATCTTCTTGTATGCGAGGATACACGGGAGTCACCCCTATTGAATAATCCTATCAAACTTGTGGTGCCGAAGAAAATGGTTGAGCAAGTGTTTGCACTAACCCACGAATCCCTAGCTGTTTGTCACCAAGCTTTTCAAAAGACAATAGACCGCATTCGTGAGCACTTTTATTGGCCAGGAATGTCGGCAGATGTCAAGCACCTAGTGGAGTCGTGCGTTAGCTGTCAGGAAAAAAGAGCGCATAAAGCAAATCAACTTGCCCCTCTCCAACGTGTACCCACACCTCATTTCCCTATGAATAAAGTGAACCTCAATGTTATAGAGCCTCTTCCTGTTACCTTTTCGGGTAACAAGTTTATAATCACATACATTGAGGCATTTTCAAAGTGGCCTGAAGCTTATGCGGTATCCTCAATCACGTCTGATGTGGTAGCCGATACTCTCGCAGACTTCATTTCACGTTATGGAGCTCCATGTTATATCTCAACCGACAGAGGACCCAATTTAATTTCTGCAGCTATCGAGCATGTGTACAAAATGTTTGGAATAAAACATCCCAAAACCACGGCGTATCACCCAGCAGGAAATGCTCAGATAGAACGACAGAACAGGACTTTAAAAAACGCCCTTTGCCACATTGTGAATGACAACCAATCAGACTGGGACACCAAGCTTAAATTTGCACTTTTAGCCATGCGCACGGCTGTGCACTCATCTACCAAACTAACTCCAGCAGCTGTTATGTATGGCAGAAACCTTAACCTACCCTATAATTTATTTTCTCAACCCCCCCAATTTAGCTATAATGATGCCCCCTCTTTTTGTGAACTTTTAATACCAGCTCTGCAAAAGGTGTACGCTGAAGTGCACAATCCTTTAATAAAGGTATCAGAAAATCAAGAAAAGTACAGAGAAAAGACAGCTGTTGACAAAAAACTAAAAGTTGGTGATCTGGTTTGGCTTTTTACCCCAGCAATTGTACCTCGAACAACAAAAAAATTAAGCAAGTTGAATAATGGCCCCTTCACTATCTTGGAAAAATTAAATGAGGTAAATTTTAAAATCGCCCTTGTTGCAAATCTCAAAAATGTCCAAGTTGTACATTTAGATCGCCTCTCTGCCTTTAAAAGCAGACTCCCGATTTGGTCCGACGACCCACAACAACAACAGAGTGTCCCAGATTCGATTGACGATCCACCTATCGATGTGCAGCAATCGATTCCCCATGCAGAGCAGTTCGCTCAGCGCAGACGCCGTCGCGATTGCTGTATTATACCAAGTTCTGACACTCAAGAGAGTAACCCTGGTACGATTACTCAAAATGAATTCAGCACTCACGGAAGCCAAGCGAATTCAACTAGCGATCCAGCCGAGATCGACCCCCCTCATCCTCACTCAAACAAAACTCCGGAGGAGGAAAATTCAGCTGATAACCATCAGCAGAAAAGTGAATCAGCGGAGGAAGCTCTATCTGAGGAGAATGATGAATCGGAAAGGGAGGTATATAGCAGCAACGACCAGCGAAACTAGCGTTGCAGAAAGTTCGATTAACAAACCGAATAACTCAAAATCTTTGAATCGACCGCAGCCGACTGCGCAGGACGCTTACGGTCTACGTGAAAGACGAACTCGCCCTGCTTATAAAATTTAGTTTCTCTATGTTCTTTTATTTATACGTATTTATAATTTTATTTCATAATATTTATGTGTGTTTATGTGTTGCAGTGTATTTTATAGTAATTTTATGTATTTTTCGTCGTATATATTAGCGTTTTCTGACCCAAACATGGTTTGTTTTGGTTCACTTAGCGAAAATCGGAAACCCGATTTCGTGTTTTTTATACACCCTGTGTCGTGTATACATACATTTTTTAGTGTTATTTAGCTACTTGTATAAGTAAATACCCCTCCGCATACCTTTTTGTGCAGTTTTTTCTCCAAATTTAAGATGTATTCTGGGTACTTTGAAAGTGTCCGATTTTTCCCCCCCTTGTTTTTAACAGCAAGTGTTAGGTTGGGTCGGTTGGCACTTTTCATCGTATGCACGCAAGTACCATATTATAGATTCCTAATTATGTATATAAAAATTTTTTTATGTGTTTTTATAACACTTTTAGTCTAGGAATGTAGTTTGGCATATTATAGTTTTTATTTTGATACGTAGGTGTGACATACCAATTTACCCCTTTGGTTTCGTTCGTGAAATTCCTTTTTGTTTTTCTTCTAGTGCAATGTCAGCAGAGTAGTATTTTATCTAATCCTAGTGGGTAGTGATTTTTTTTGTAAATATTTTTTCTTCTTCCTGAAAATTCTACCTTTTAAAATTTGTGATTATCTTAAATTTACTTTCTGCTTCTAAATTGTGTTTTTTTTTGTGTGTATGTCTTCAAAATTACTAATTATATATACTTTATGCATAAGCGTTTTTATTTCTATGGGGATTATGACCTTGTTTTGTAGTGACTATGTGTTATGAGTCACATCTGTTTTCATTTGGCTATGGGTATGTAAATTGGGTAGTCTGATGATACTGCATCATCACTGTCTGGGTTTTCTTTGGAAAATCATGTTTTCAGTAAAAATTTTCTAGGCTGGTTCAGTCTACGTGTGGGTAGCACAAGAACATAACTGTTTTTCCCATGCACAGTGTTTTCTTGTTGAAAGTGCATTTACATACATTTATTCTACACCCCAAACACCACTTTTATGGACTTTAACTGTATTGCGGGGTTCATTTTGCATTTGTTATCCTATTTTAAACTTTGGTATATTGTTACTCGATTAATTTGATGAAATATGTTGTGTCATAAGTCCGTTACATGTGTAAATACCCAGTTGCTTATTTTTTTTTTGGTTATTGTATGTGCCAGTAGTACTGATATAAGTAAATGTATGTTGTAATTTGATTTTGTTTTCACATCAAACTGGCCAATTTATCATGATTTTATGCAAATGTGCAAATGTTGTAGATATTATTATGAGTAATGTATTATTTTTCAGTTGGCAGTCTCTACACTCTTGCAGTCTTTTTCCAAAATTCAAAAAAAGAAAAAAAAAAAAAAACTTGTAAATAATTTAGGTTTTTTTTGGCAAACTTTTGGTCGTATAGGTTGTTAGATTAACGTATTGTAAGTAGAACTCGCTAGGAGTCGCAACATACAGTAACAGTCGTGGCATTCGGAGCAAACACAGGTATGTTTTTTGGTCGGATTAGGTATCAGGAGTTAGAAATGGTTATGCAGCGAAGGTGTCCTATGTAGAAACAAGGTGCAGTTTTCCCCGCCTTAGAAGGCATTACCCCTTAGTTGTCTTGTTACCCCCTTGTAGTTTTCCCAGTTCTAGTCGTCAGGTATTTCAGCAGTTACTTGGGAGTGGTTCATGGTGGGCAGCTCTTAGTATACATTCCGGAGTGTATATCTGACAGCGGCGACTTCACTCTATAATTCATGATTGTTCTTCGGACCGATGTCTGGCCTCCTCGAACGGTTAGGTCTTATATTGTGGAATCTCCAGCGTACTGTGAACTACCTCTCAACCCGGTAACACTTGCGAAAAAAAAAATTTCTGTTTCGATCTACACGTTTCAAAAAATTCAATTTTTTTTTATCAAAAAATTTTTATTTTTTTGCGGTAAAGGGAGAGTCATGTTAGGGTGTATTTTTCATCTATTTTAAATTTTCCATATTTTCTTTTTTATTTCTATATAAGGTGTAGCCCCCCCCCCTCCTTTTTTAATAATCATAATGTTTTTCATTTAATATTCTCTTTATTTTATTCTATTTAAGTTGTACTGTTCATAAGCCCCCCCCCCCTTTTTCTACTGTTTTATACCATTAGTCTTTAATATCGGAGTTAAAATACCTTTTCTTTCTTTTAAATATCTAAGCTAAAACAAATTCATTATCTCTTTTACTACCTACTTTCCATAATTTTTATATTTTCCCTGTAAGATAATTTCACTGGGGTGGTCCGTGTTACCCTGGGAAATTTTCAAATGCTCTCGGACACTTGGGCAATAAAAATCCATTTCCCAGGCAACGTATATTAGCTTGTATTGTCAGGAGTTTTATGACTCCATTTATGCAGTTTTTCGTAAACAACATGCACGTTGGTGGTCTCCAGTAATCAGCTGTGCTTATCTCTACGTGGAAAGGGAATCGAAAGCGGTACAGCTGCCATGCCAATCACCCCTGTTGGAAAGTAGTTCCACCCGCGAGAGAGCGGCGGCCAATGATTTTACGTAAAGTATTCGCAGGGAGTGTTTTTTTCCCCTGGTATAGTTTAGCGCGGGAGATTGTAGCCTGGGATATACTGTATATGAGTTTTTTCGGGGAAGGCTGAGGCCTTTCCTCCCCCACCCCCAGATAGTTTTCCTTATGGAAGCGTTAGAATTCAGTAGGCATTCGAATTGTAACTGCAGAGGTGCGAGGTCGAAAAAAAAGGAAAGAAAAGCTTAATCTGATGCCCCTCGATGATGGAGGAATTATTTTTGACCGGTATGCTGATTCGTGGTCTCTCGCAGAAAGTGGTAATGACTGTATGATTATTATGGGCCGATGATGGCATTTATTAGATGGTAATCTCCATGGCGTCATCTTTTATACTTGGTACGAGTGATATCTAACAGGAGGTGTTGAACTCCGCAACTGTCGTCAACAAACATTGCATGATGTTATGAGGCATACATTATATGCTCCGTCTCTTAAGCGACTCATTGAGTGGGTCTAATGCCCTTCTAAAGTTGAAAGAAAGGAGCGGTTTGTGAAGATTTGTTTCCGTCAAGCCCCTAAAGTCATGATGAAAGAAAAGAAAAAGTGTCCCCGACTCCCCAATTATCTGAAAATGAAAGAGACTGCCAATTAAAAAAAACAGAAACTGCCTATTATACATTGTATGATAATCTACACTAGTTTGAATGCTGAATTTGCTAATGAATTGTGGGTAAATATTGTTCTTTTTTATTAATTCAATGCCTTTTACTGTTATTCTTACAATCAACAGATCTTAGAACATATATATGTAAATAATTATTCGTTTTCGAACAATTGTATCCTGCCTAATCTACAAAAATTTGATAAATTGTTGCTCGAATTGGTAGAATCAGCACTGAACTAATAAATTCAAATCTATGTGATATTTTTGCCTCTGATCTATTTGTTTGCATCGTAGAAATTCACTTTTTCTGACCTAAGCTTGATTTTTACTGTTTAAAGGATAGTGAGTTTTGTTTAATTATTTAGAATAATCAGAGCAAGTAATTACTTTATATTTAAGTATTACTAAAATTAATTTACTTTGATTGTGACTTCAATTAATTTTCATTTATCAATTAAAATTTACAGAGTAAATTTAAATTCTTGATTTGTTTCTGAAAATGTTTATTAATTTGGTTTTCTCTAAATATTAAATTGTTTCTTTAAAATATTATGAAATACTTCTATTTTCTTCTATAAAGAAAAGGATTTAATAAATAAAGTAAACTTAACCTGCTCTTATTTGAAGTAAAAGAATTGAAGATGAATGTAAAAGAAAAATTTAATATTAACTATGTTTAATTCTTAAAGTTTATTAGCTGCATTTAAGGTAATTACAACTTCTTATTAAAAGAAAATTGTTCTACCTAGTTTTTTCTTGGTATGGTACTATCCACTATACAAAATCACTCGCATGGTTCTGGCAAATTGGTACATTGATATGATCATGTTTTGTAACTTTAATTAATTATCTATTTCCCTATTTTAATTAACTTCTTTCCCCTTTTTTTGTGCCTTTCAAATTTTGGAAGGATTTCAGGACCCTTTTTTATGTTTTTTTTTATTCAAAATCTGTCCTATAAAGTTTTAATCATTTTTATTTTTGTTACCATAACAATGTTCCAATCCGCCAAACCACTTGTTGGGTATAAGACAGTATTGTGATGAATGAGAAATTTGTTGATACCCTTTTTATAAATTTATTCATTGACTTAATTAATTATTAGTTATTCAAAATTTATTTGTTTTGTTTTGTTTATTGCATCTCTCTGTTTAGATTTTTAATTAGTAATTGTGTAAAATTGTTTCAATTTCTAAAATCAACAAAATTCATTCTTTTGGTTATTTATCACTTTTTCAAATACCCAAACAAGTCCGTCTCTGGAGATTGAGTTTTGATTGAACACCTAAATTTGGATCACTTGTTTAAAAGCAACCTAAGTTATCTGAGTTGTATGTGTCATGCACTTTCATAAGGGCTAAGATACGATCATGGGATCAATGGAGAAAATACTCAAGATCGCACTCATTTCTCAATTCCAAGAGGTGCGGTTTTGATTGGCTGCGACCATAATTTTTTAACATTTAAACAAAGACAGCCAAGTTATTCCTATTGTATGTGTCAGAACGTTTCATAGGATGTAAGGTCCGATGATGTAAAGGATGACGTAAAGAATACGGCCACAATAAGTTTGTCATAACAGGAATGGTTTGGAATGGCAGTAACAATAATTTTTGACCGCCAAAAGATTGGTTAAAGATAATCCGAACCGTTTGTATTGGGGTTATCATAACGTTTAAAATGAGCTAAAGTACGATCCCTTGTTCGATGAGGTAATGTCATAAATCGACCTCATTTTTCTCGTATATCTCAGAAAGCTTTCTCTTAGGCATTTTATTGGCGGTAACCCTAATTTTGAACCACTTGCGCGAAAGCAACTGGAAGTATTTGCATTGTGGGTGTCCAGATCTAACATTTGAGCTAATAACCAATCATGTGCTCGATGACGTCCGATTAACTGCTAAACAGGGAATACAAAATGCGTATAGTAGTGACTTTGTTTTACGAATATTTTCTGAATAAAAGCGATTTTTGTAGGATTCAAAAATAAGTTATGAATTGAAACAAGATTTAGCCGAATAAAGGAGAAATTAAGGAACTTTAGCATATGCTTGCTCTACTACCGTATTAGGGAAAATAGTTTTACTGTGTGGGATTGCGTATTTTCAGTGTCTGAAAAAAAAGAGTCTCATTTGGAAAGCGTACATCCCCAATACACTAAGTTAAATACAAGCTAACGTTACTTTATGTTTGTTTGTCTAAGATTTATTTAATAATGATGCTGAGAAGTACGTAAACTTTCAGCGTGTGTCGCCAAACCATCGTTGACAAAGAAAATTCAGAGCAATTAACATTTCATAAATTGATAACTCTGCATAGAAAGCAGATAAAAATGTATTGTTGATGTATATTATTAAGAATCACGAATGATGTATATATTCTAATTTTTGTTACGTATAATTAATTTATTATTAGTGCTTTGTATTCTAATATGTTTCTCTATTGCTTTCATCGACGACAGAATTTCGGCCTTTTCTCTATTAAAAACAATGAATTTAAAAATTTTATTGTACTTAATGTACAATAGGGTGAAAAAAGCGAGAGACATAAAGTTTAGAAGCTCCTACCATTAGGAGAGTGCGAGTAGCAACAACCTACAACTTCAAGGGTCAGTTCTAGATTTACCCAATGATAAAAATTAAAAAATGTGCCGCGTTGTTACAAAGTTTTAAAATTGATATGAAACAAAAAAAGTACTAAGAGATGGAATAGAATATCTACGAGATCTTAGGCTTTAACTCACAGGACGAAATATGCTTATTCTTAGAAATGCAGTTTTGACTCTGATTATGAGGTCATAGATCGTATTTTAGTATGATGACCTCACGACTTGGTTAACGAGTAGATGAAATACTAAAATGGGACATAGATACCTGATGATTATTTTTGCTCGAGTGGGCATAATTGAAAAAATAAAGGTGCAACTGAATTTTATCCTATGGTTTTTTATAACAGTGTGGTGGTTCATTGTTTTTTTGAATTTTTACAACATAGCAGTCCAAGTTTTCCACGGAGCCTTGACGATGAATGCAGAAAGACATCTGTTGCAAGATAAACAGATTTATTTTGAGGAAATTAACCAATTTCATAACAAATTTTTAAACAGTCATTTTGTTTGAATAATTTATAACAAGCGTGCAGTTTTTGTACCTGTGTTGTTTTTGTAAAAAAATCACATTCTTATTCAAAAATATATCTATATTAATCTAGTCAAATATTTAGTAATTTGAGAATTTGTAAGCACATTCAATGTTATTTTTTGTCGATTAATTTTAAATACGATGTTTTGATTTAATAACCAGATAATTATTGTATAATCATTTAATTGCCATCTCGGTGTTATTCTTTAGATTACCGTAATACTGTATTTTGCAAATAATCGTTCGTTAATTGTTAGTTTTAAATTTGACTGTCTTTCTTATTTTACATCATGGTAGTTTTTCTTTTTTCTTTTTCTTTCTTTTTTTTTATAATAGGCTATTTTACTGCTTAACATTATTTTTAAATTTTTAATTTCTCTAAGGAATTATTCTGTCCTAACTAAGCATATAAAAATTCATCATATTCACATTTTTAAAAATTATTATAAATGGTTTTAAAACATATTTTCAATTTTTTTCGTGTGAACCCCTCAAAATTAAAAAAAAAGTAGTTTCGAAAACAGAAAATAAAGTGTAGATTCTCATATAGTGTAGAATTACTACTGACGTTTCCCCGTCGCGTTTCTGTGCGATTACAAGTCGCGGAGATGCTTTTCTAATATATTTCAAAGGGAAAAACAGGTGTGACATTTAGTCATAACTTATAGCCTGCACTAGTCACGGTAAGAAATGCTAAAGCTAATTTTAAGTCTATGGAAAGGTTATTTTCAAATTTCTCGCTCGCATTTTAACATTTTTAAACGATTTGTTTTCCATAAGATAGCTGCGGTAGATCTCCAACGTAGTTAGTTTTTACGATTTCGATTTTTGTTGCAGTTTTTTTTATAAGCGGGCATTTTCAATTTTGAAACCAGTTGGAACCGGTTCTGAAATTGAAAGTACCCTTATATTAAAAAAAACTGGATCAGTTGTTGGCAGAAAAAAACTCTCCACACATTCTTCCATTTAAAATTAGATTTTTTTTAAATCTATAAACTGAAATCTGAAACTTATGTCTGTTCTATAAAAGCCATTCTATCCAATCCACTTAATATTAAAAGAAACGGCACATGAAAACCTCAAAATGTGGCATTTTATCACCTTGGTTTATAGTAAAGTCGCAAGGAAGTACTTTTCAAATTTGTCTCAGCAGCTACAGTTTTTTTTGGCAGCGACTGTATTTCGGGCTATTTGAGCTAAAGGAACATGTGTTTTTCGTATTATGGGTGATAAAAACTTTCATGTGATCATGTGCCCGATACCTCAACCTAGTATATTTCATGACATCTGATCATTCAATACTTTTTGGTAACACTTCCTTTCTTGTGTCTTATGACGTAAGTAGGTACATTGAAAAAACCAACCGGATCGGGACCTTTGTTTGGAAAAGGACAAATGCTGGGCGAGCTACCCAGTCGGAATATTTCAGTCTAAGCTTTGAATTTCGCTTAGAAGAACTCTCGTTTAGTTGCCCATGACATAAGATTTTCTGACGTAAGAATCTATGACTGTTACAATCCCACTACTTTTTTAATCTCGTAATCAGAAATATTTTTTCATCTTAAATATATTTTCGTGTGTAGTTTTCACAGCATTGATTGTTAATTAAAAATACATCATTAAATTCCATTTTTATTATTCTTAAATTAATAATACATAAATCGGAAAAATTTTAGATACATGGAAATTCACTAATACAACTGTTTTAATTTTTCAAACTACTTTTTTTTATATTATTGTCTTACTATGAATATTTTTAGTAATTTTCAGCACTATCTTTGAGAATTTAATACATCATCTAATGCGTGCAATAACACAGCTTCCTTTTCAATTTCAAAATAAAAAACCTCTCTGCACAGTGATATAATACTTCGCAACTCTGTAAAATTTATAGTATTGAGAAATATTTGAAGATTAATTTGAACATCAGATTTTGTTGAAATATGTCAGTTGGAAAAGGAAATTACTATAGAAAGATATATTTTGTCACATATAAGAAACAAGAATTTACTTAGTATCTTTTCACATTTTTTCTACATTTGAAGATTTTTATCAATATCAAAGAAATTTTCTTTCAAGATTCTTTGCATGATAAAATTATTAAAAAAAATTTCAATTTCAATTTCAAGTTGTTTCCATTTTTAACATTTATTTAAACTATATATTAGAATGTATAATTTTCTCAGCATCATGTATGAAATAATAAAAGATTTTCCGATATCTCTTTCTTAAAGGATATTGAAATCTCATCTTCAACAATATATCTGCTGCATCTCATAAACGCGAAATTAATTTTCTCTCAAGGCATGTTTAACGTCAATATCTGTTGGTTAAACATAGAATATTGATATAATAAAACCGCTTAGCTGTTTTGTGAATGTTATGCTGCGTATTTTGAAGAAATATGTATGAAGAAATATTGTATTAAAAGGCCAGAGAAAGGCCATTTTATCATGACACTCATAACGTGTAAGTCCAACTTTTTTTCGCATGACAAAAGTTACACGTCTTCGTAGTTATTCAACGGAATTTTAAGTGTAAGAGAAGCGGTTTGTCCAAAAATTCTTCATTTACTGTCGAAAGACATACTCATTATTTTGGATTAAGAACTACAATAAAGTGTTAGTGCGTGTACCATAAATTTCGACCGGATTGCAATTTTATGAGCTGGAATGCCAAATAATATCAAAATATTTAAATCGCTTTTATAAACCAACACTTTACCAAACGAAAACACTCCGGGAATATATTATGGTGTTGAAAGAAGGCATAGTCATTCAGGATAAAGGTTCTGATAAATTATTGCAAATGATCATATGTTACCATATATTTTAACATTTTAAGGGTCTGTCAGTGTTATCAGAAGATGTAAGGATGCCCATGTAAAGACATCTTAGGAAGTTAATTCCTCCTCATCTGGGTGTAGATTTTATGTCTGGCACAAGAGATCTATAGCTTCGTGAGGTTTTCACCACATCTATTTCTTTCTATGTTCACGGAAAAAATGATTCATTAGTTCAAATAACACTATTCCAATCTTCGAATGGCCAATATCGTTGGCATTTGTGAAACAACGGTATCAAAACACTGAATTTCTGTTTAGAATAGGGTAGCGATGCAGTCGTTAGCTGTTTTATATAGCTATTCTCAATCTTCGGCGAAATGTCATTGTGTATATGTTTTTAGAGATATCTGCATTAAATTCTCCAATAAAATGTTCAGAGGCGATTTCATGTTTACAGATATTATGCAAATGATATGAATCTTGCTAAAGTGCAAGTCTGTGCAATTCAATCTTAAATAATCCCACTTAAAATAACTCTACTTTGGAACATCTCAATTAAAATTGATAAGTCAGGAATTCAGTCTCCAATGATTTCTAATTATTTTCCACAATTTTCTGATCAACTTCATTTCATCTTATTTCATATGCTCTTGGTAAATCCCCAATATGATATTACAGGACATAACCAAGAGTTTGACGATTGCTGAAAAAGACCATCAAGCTGTGCAAGTACCAATCGTTTGTCTGCGACTTAATTTTCTAAGCGAAAGGTACCTACTTATTCGACGCCATCGACGAGTCCATTAGTAACCTTTAGAGTTTATGTTCAAAAAGCGGCGGTACAGTACGAGTTGCCAGGGAATCTGGGCGTAAGGCCTAGGGCCGGGTTCCTACTTGGGTATCCGGCTCAGAAGCTGTCGGGAGAATCCGGATTCTCCCCAAGTGTTATGTGGTGGTGTCCCAAGAGTGTGGGCACCACCGCAAATTGGAACAACCTCTGTCATCAATAATTTGGGGTAGGGGATTGATGTGCAGGTTGCGGTTCTTCTCATGGCAAAAGAGCCCTTCTATGAGGTTTTCCGGATGAACTGGGCGTTCCTGGATGATACCTCGTAAGGGTTCTTGAGAAACTAGACTCGGAGGAGAAGTACGTCCGCCTACGGAGGAGTAGCTTAGTTTTATCTTCCTTTCTATTCTCAAGTCGGGACTCTTTGGTAAAGCAGGTGCGTGTAAAGTAGGTCCCGGTTCCCTATGTGTGTCCGGTTATCCGAAGCTTTCAGGGGACTTGGATACGTACCCAAGAGTTATGCGACAGTGTCCTTTAGTACATTGGTTCTGCTTTTGTAGAGACCACGTCGACAATTCCTTGAGTGAAACAAGAGACATGCAGAGATAGTGGTACTCTTCCCTGCCGAAGAGAGCACCTGTGTGGTGTCCTGGATAAACTGGCCCCACCTGGTCCCGCTCGTTATAAATTCTTGTGAACTTGGGCACGCCTACCGCCGCGAGTAGTTTTACTTTCCTCTGTATTCGGAAGTCCTCCTGTTGGTTTTGATTCGGACGTCTGGCAACGGAAGATGATCGGACAGCACGCATTTCGCGCTGTATGTCAACATGACGGGGGCAAGTATATGAACGAATCACAACCTCCGTATGGTGTCCGGTGGGGAAAGATGTTACCGAAAATACCTGTGGTCGCAGATTTTCGGGCACCCCCATGCAGCTCGGTTGTCGAGTCAAGCTGGATTAAGCGTTTTACGAGTGAAGGCACATTGTAGTTGAATACCTGTACATAGTTTGAGGCCGAGAGGTGCCTCAGAGAAAATACTTGCAAATGTGATATGACCTGACCATATCCAGTATTGCCTGAGGAAAGATAGAGGCTAGAAATGACTACACTTCACGAATCTCTATATCAGGCCATGCTAGATCTTCATAAACAGATGGTGGAGATATAATAGTCAGAAATTTATTGAGTTGATTCTATATTGAACTTTTATTGTTTTTGGAGATATTATTAGCAGGTTTAAAGTACGCTGATTTGCAGAGGCTCATGAATTACACCCATTTTTTCTACACATTCTTTCGAAACGATTATACCAACTTCAAACAAGACAATCTCCCATCCCATCAAAGTCGCTTTGAAAACGTTTTTTAAAAGAGCATTTCTGTATGATCCAAACCCCCCATTTACCTTTTCAGATCAATAAATTTCAAATCGGTCGCGAGGTTGTGATATCAAATTTTACTGGGCATTTGATCTCTCAACTTATAATCATGCTTTGAAAATAATTTCAGACATACATGTATGGGATTTTAAAAGGGAATGTTACGCTTATATCTCAGAAACCCATTTTAACAAATATTATTTTAAATGTATTGTACGAGTAACATGCAGTGAAAAAATAAATTCCGCGAAAAAATGGAAAATGATTTGGCAGCAAAGTTGCCGTCTATTCTGAGTTTTTTCACTACTTTTCTGTTTTGGTATTCCCCCTTTTACAAGATGAAAATTTTCTGCTATTCAACAAGAGAATTTTCCTTTTTACCAATAAGTATGAGCAAATTCTCAATATTAAAAAAATGTATTTAATGATTACATATACTTATGCCTATTTATATGGAAGAGGTATTTTTATTGCATATTATCACATCCGTTTCTTATCGCATTCATTTCATTCGGACTCGAATCTTAGTACTCGCCTTTAAATGATATGAATCTGTTCCCTATACCACTTGGCTACAGTTGGCTATAACAATTTGGTTATAGGTCAAAACATCAATTAGAAATAGTTAACTTGATATTTTCCCTTTCTCCTAATGGAAAAATAACATTTCCTTTTGTCCGTCTTGGAAGAAACATTTTCGATTTTAACACGTTGGCTGCGAGGTTAAAATTACCGGAATTTTATTTTATTTAGAAAGTTCGAATTCATACCAGACAATAATAATAGCAATATTTACTTTATTTTATTTAGAAAGTTCGAAATCATACCAGAAAATACTAATAGCAATATTTACTCTATTTAATTACAGACATTTCGTGATTACATAAAATAACGATTCTTCTTTCGAAATTTCCTGTACGAATTCGCAATTTTCAATTGAAAAACCACGAAAATAATCGTGGTTGGCAGAGTATGGATAAAGATTCAACGTGTAAGAATTAAACGTAAAATTTCCATTTATTCCGTGAAAGTGTACGATTTCCACTCCAAACCAAGAAGAAAGAAAACCCTTAAAAGAGAAAAAATCTCATAAAATCACCAGTATATATACGGAAATTTATTTATACAATCGGACAGGTTTTGTAAAACATGCCCTCATCACAAATTTGAAAATGTTACTTCACATAATGCTCTTATTAATTAGATATGTCAAATTCAATTAACTTTTTTTAAATAATTTTTTTAATGACTATTTTTCTGATAGAACTGATAGATCAACAAGTTAATAAGCAACAATGTTCTATTGTTATATCTGCAGATCGAAGTCAAAATATACTTTTAATTGACATAATAATCATTAAGCATATAGTATCTACTTGCGAGAACTATTAAAACTGTCAGCTTAATAGCATAGTATTTAAAAATATATAACTCTGTCGCATAAGGAAAATAAATTTATGTTTAGAAATGTTATATCTAATCCCGGTAACAAGCAAATGTTGTAATCCTACATAACATTCCTATACATGAAGAAATGTAATGTAGAAAAAAATTTAATATTCCAAGAATAAATAATTATCTAACGCATTTAATTGAAACAAATAAACCTCTATTTTTTTAACTGCATCTGGAAGATATAGGAATGTTTAGAATAATAAATTGGCGTAGTTAATGAGAAAATTATATTTATATAATAATTTGAATAGATGAAAGATAACATTATATATTATTTAAAATATTTTATTTGATTAGAATCACAAACTATATAAAATAATTGAATTAATCCTTTTTCTAAACTTAAAGAATAATTTAAATTTCATAATTTTAGTACATAAATTTAATTTAGATTTATCATAATATATTTTTTTTCTGAAAAATGTTATACTTTCTCCAAACATAAAAATATTCTTTTGTATTAAATGTATGATGTTCACGATATTTGTAAATTATAAAATTTATTAAATATTAATAAATATTTTCATTGTGAAAAAAATATTGCTTCTATTACTAAGATTTTATTGTGACACTTACATCGGACCTTGATATTTTATTATTTTAACTTTTTATAAAACTAACTGCACTAAAGCTATTATGAAATTTATATTTAACATGTTAACAAAAAATAAATATGTATATAAGTATAGATATACATATTTTATAACTTCGTGTACATTGGATTTAGATAATTAAAAAAAATAGAAAACCATAAAAACCATAAAAGTAAAAATATAGGTATCGACAGGGCTTTACAAATATGATAAAATCTAGTAGCCAGCAATACATTCTAGTCACCAGTAAAAAACATTTACCCCCCCCCCACCCCCTTCCTTCTACATCATTAATTTTCAAAAAACACATAAGTTTTTTTTTTCTTATATGAATTTATTGAGAAAAATAATAAGAAGCATAGTTTAAAATTGTTAGTTACGTAGATTCAATAGTACATAATTTAGAAAGTTAATATACACTAAGTTTTCTAGTAACACTTATCAAAATTATATTAAAGGAAAAAAAATACTGTCAAGGCTGAATTAACCGGCTTGTATTCGGTATTCTGCCGAATTCTTTGAATGCCCGATTAGTTGGGTGCTACAAAATCTATATTGATGGCATCGATGAAATAGTGAAGCAGGAAAAGAAATTTTTGCCTATTTTCCTGTCAAAGTCCGTCAAATAATTCAGATTTATTATTTTAAAAATTTGCATTTGATGAACTTATTTTTGCAAAATTAATAGTAAAAGTTAAAATTATTTCTTGTTTGAATATAATTAATATGTTTCTTAATATTTTGTAATTTTTGAACATGTATAATGTGACATGTTTTAAGAATTATGAGGGAAGAGAAAACTACCGTTTATTCTCATTTCTTAGGTTAAATATTTTTGTAAAACAAAATTGCCATATTAAATAACTTAGTCACCAGTGGCGACCTGGCTACGGCGTTTCTGAAGCCCTGAGTATGAATAACGGCATAGATAAAGTAATTATCTCGCTCTTAAATCGATGGTCTAAAATATTTATTACATTTGAATCGGAATATATATATATATATATATATATATATATATATATAATTATATTGCATTTTCTGAAAATTTAAAGCATATTGTGTCAAAAAAAAAAATTCTGTTAAAAAGAAAGAATGGAATTTCTGTGGCAGAGCTCAGTGTAGTAGGTTTCGGTAAAAATGTAATTTAAATATGACGGATTACTTTTAAAAATCTGCACAAAATTATTAACGACAATGTCAACAAGCAACAGCAGTTTGAAATTATTATTTTTTATTTTTTTGATAAACCTAAATAATTGATACGTAAAATATTATTGCCAATGTGTAAATATTTCTTTTGTAGTCACAACATGCAATATTGGTGCCACTGATGCAAAAGCACTTCAGACAGATTTTGTATCAATTGCATCAAAATGCAATTTAAATGTGTGTTTTAAATATGTGTGCTTCCTTTATTTATTTTAAACATTTGTTGTTTTCCAGCTATTTTTGTATATTTCATACTTAGTTGCAAAATATCCTGCTTTAGAAATCACCGAGGCAATTATTTTTAAATTTTTGTCTTATGGTATACAAACTATATCATTTGCAAATTAATTACTATTGTCACGTGACTTAGTTTTGGGGCTTTTACTTGCATTATGATATAAATCTTTATCAAACTGAAATATAATTTTAGTCAAGATGATATTTTCTCATAAAAGTAGCTAAAACATTTTCGAGGCAATACTATATTTTACTTTAATTCTATTAATACCCAAACAACTAAAACTGAAATAAAGTTTGGTAATTTCCTTGCCATAGGCAAATACAAATTATAATTTTCCTTTCGATATTCATCTTACGATTATATTTTGTATTAGAGGATGTATTTTATATGTCTTTAGAATAATAAATATTGTTTTAAAACATTTGGGATTTAAAAGTAGAAAGGACAAAATAACTTTCATTCCTTTAAATTATGATAATGTTTTTCATTAGAGAAGATCGGATTCACATCTAAAACATAAATGTTAAACTGTGTGTGTAATATATATATATATATATATATAAAGAAAAGAAAGAAAGAAAGAAAAATCGAAGCTTTCACAAAGGAATATAGGAATATTCAAACTCACTATCAGAATAACTCTTACATTAAAATGCTTTCATTCTGTTATTTTTGTAATTTTATGAAGTAATTTGTTTCCGGCGACACAAACGAAAATGCATACACTTTCATTTTTTAAAAAGTAATATCGAGAATGATTACAAAATTTTGATTAAATATTACTTTATAGCCTCTTTAAAAGCAACAATTTCCGCTTAGTTATTAAGATATCTATTAAAACCAATCACTAAATATCTATACAAGCTTAAAAATATCCAGTTTAATAGCAAAAATAAATTTTTTTTTTAAAGTATATTTTTAAAATTGGATACGTTTTGTATGTTTTTTAAATATGTTCTAACATTTTGAAAGTAGCCTTCTTTATCGAAGATTATGTGAATAATCCAATAATTATGTGATAATTATTTGATTTCAAAGATTATGTGTGTTTAGCATATTTATAACTATTACTATATAACTGCCAACCACCCCCTAATTTTTCGTAAACTTTGAGTTAATTTAACCAAGGTTAAACAAGTTTCGAAAGAGAATTTTTTTACGAAATAAAATCAAATAATTTAATGTAGAAATAGGAAATTAATAATTAAGGATATATTAAATAAATTTTCTAATTCGAAAGGTATATGACCTGGATCATATTACCTCAGAATTTACAGATATTAGTTCGAGGTTGGCCAAATAGTCCAGGTGCTAGGAGTGAAAAAACTGCAAATCGTGATACAGTTATACCGTTTGGTAAGTATCTACTCTATATTAATACAAAGCATATAACAAGGAGAGGCATCACGGAAAGTGCGAGGAATTCAATATGACTGCCGTTATTCAAAATGGCGTCATTTTCGGGAATTAGTGCAATTTTTTTTCTATTCATCGTATAAAAGGATGTTTAATGGAAATTTAGATGTTTTTAAATAAAAAATATTATTTATAACACTTTACAGCACAGTCGAAAAGTATTTATGAATTCAGTTTGCCTGTTTGTCTGTCTGTCTGGTCGTCTGTCTAGTCGCGCACTAACTCTAAAAAAAAAACAAATATCCAGATAATTAAAATATGGTATTGTAGTATACCGTAACAAGTTCGGTATTCATTTTCAAGTGTGCATCAGTCATAGTTCATTTACAGGGGCAATCAAAAGTATTTTGTTACATTATGGTCTGTAGACGAAAATCGTTTGCAATGTGTTTTAATAATGTTATACTCTTTGTAACATATTCAAATTAATATGCATCAGTACGGTGCATTACAAGATACTTACTGTAGAATATACAGTGCATAGCAGTTTTCGTTCATTTACAGGGGCTCAAAAAATAATACGGTCACAGGACTTTCAATAAAAACAATGCTGTCTATGCGCGTTTTTACTTTTATAATGTGTTTTTGAACTTTGCTAGATATGAAAGAATTGCAAATTGTTACCTTTCCAGGAACATGCGATGCTTTAATTTATGATAGGTCAGTTCTTATTAACATTTTAAAGCATCACCAGTCTTCTAAAACCTTTAATGATTACTACATTAACACATTTTAACACCATTTATGTAACGACATTGGGAGTTTTAGCTGCCAAAGAATAGATTTTATATGGGATAGATACATTACACCAAACATTAAATGTGAAACCAGACAAAAAAGGGGTGCAGGAACCAGGCGGCAAGAGGTATCGTATGTCAAACTATCTAAAATTTCGCAAGATTTCTTAAGAAATTCAAGTAATAAAGAAGAGTTATTTAATCTGCTTGAAACAATAGCTATAAATACCAAAAAATACACAAATTATAACTACTTCAGGTGAAGAAGTTAAAGAAATAATATTGCACTAAGTTCCTTAATTGGAATGACTTGCCCTGGTCATGAAGAAGCTGATACAAGGATAATCTTGCACCTCAAAGACATGGCAGAAAACGGATTGAAAAATATTGTTATACGCTCTGTAGATACTGATGTATTAGTTTTAGTAATTGCACATTTCTTTACTTTGTCAGATAGACACCTGCAAACTGTTTGGATTGAATTTGGAACAGGGAAGAATCACAGACTTATTCCCGTTCATACTGTAGCTGCAGCAATTGGAAAAGAAAAAAAAATGTCGTTACTAGGATTCCATGCTTTCACAGGCTGCGACAGCAATCCTGGTTTCACAGGAAACACAAAAAAGTCAGCTTGGAAGACATAGATTCTCTATAAAGATGCTACTATCGCATTTTCATTTTTATCAAAACCGCAAACTTCCATACCTGACGATATTCTAAATATTTTAGAAATATTCGTAGTATTGTTGTACTGTTCAACATGTAACAGCATAAGTGTAAATGGTGCTAGACAGGAATTGTTTATGACAAAAATTTGTCCTATTGAACACCTTCCACCAACCAAGGGTGCACTAGAGCAACATATTTTAGGGAGTGCTTTCCAAGCTGGACACATTTGGTGATAAGCACATGAGCGGGAAATATGTGATCCCCGCCTCGAAACAAATGGGGATGGTGGTTGGATAATTTTTCATGGAAATTAAAATGATCGGAGCTGCCCGAGATTGCAGATTCTTGCAAAGAACTAATAAAATGTATGTGAAAAATCTGCAAAAATAAGTGTAGTTGTAGAAAGGTTGGTCTTTCTTGCACATTATTGTGCAACTGTAAAAACGAATGTGAATGAGAAATAATATGGTACAAACTAAAGTTTCTATATTCTGCAATTTTATGTCAATCATTTGTTATGTAGCATTCATTTTTTAATATGTTGTATAAGTAAGGCATTAGTAAAATGCATTTTTATTATTTATTTAATCCATTCATTTTACTCACTATACAATAAAAAATACTTTAATAATTGAACTAGTTTCATTTTAAGTATATTTCTGATATTAAAAAGAAAATTTTTGATTAAAAAAATCGAAAAGGACATCAAAGACACTTTTATATGACGAAAACGGAAAAAATGAGTTACAGCCTAAATCTTAAATTCCTAAGACATTTCATTATGCCTCTCTTATATGCATTGTTTTAATATAAAGAAGATACTGACCTATAGGGATATTATTATTAAAAATTGCAGTTATTTCATACCTAGCAACTCCCTTAATAACAATCGATCTATAAAATTTATACACAAGTTATAAAGGCACTGTGCTCGGAGACATTAATGTAACGGTAACCGTATTATTTTGTAAGCTCCTGTAAATGAACGAAAACTGCTATGCACTGCTTATTCTATAGTAAGTATATTGTACTGCAAGGAACTGATGAATATTAATTTGAATATGTTACAAAGAGTATAACATCATTAAAACACATTGCAAGCGATTTTCGTCTACAGACCATAATATAACCGAATACTTTTGATTGCCTCTGTAAATGAACTATGAATGCTGCGCACTTGAAAATGAATACCGAAATTGTTACGGTATACTACAATACCATATTTTAATTATCTGGATATCTGGTTATTTTTTTTTGAGTTAGTGCATGACTAGACAGACGACCAGACAGACAGACAAACAGGCAAACTGAATTCATAAATCCTTTTCGACTGTGCTGTAAAGTGTTACAATGAACGTTTTTTTTAAATCTGAAAACATATAATTTTCCATCAAACATGCTTTTATACGATAAATAGAAACGATAGTGCACTAATTCCCGAAAATGACGCCATTTTGAATAAAGGCCGCCATCTTGAATTCTCCGCACTTTCCGCGATGCCTCCCCTTCGTATATGCTTTGTATTAATATAGAGTTGATACTGACCAAACAGTATAACTGTATCACGATGTGCAGTTTTCACCTTATTTTTGTCGTCTAGCACTTGGACTAAAAGTGTTACTATATTATAATATGAGATACAAAAGAAATAAATGAATTTATGCAGGTTTGTAAATTCATTCTTTCAATATATGGAAAATTAAATATAAAAAATTCTCTGTGTAATATTTTTATTTAATATTTTATTTCTTTTGTTTAACTACACTGATTTCTTTTTTTATACAGATTAATGTCTTGTCTCTGAAAAAAAAAACATTATAATTTGTAACGAAAATTAAATGAGATAGCTGTTAGTTAAATAGATTACTAAATAAATAAAATACTCTCCCATCGACGTAATGTATATGACTTACATGTTTAAAAAAAATATTTAATTTTAATGATATAATAAATATAGTTATTGGATTTCATATACCTTTAGCAATTGTAATAATGTATATATATAATTCATAATTAAGGTCATGATAATAATTAATTAAGCACTCTTAAATCTTTATAAAGACGAGATATTAAATTCGTCTAATTCTTTCAAAATATTTGTACATAAAAATAAGCAGCAAAATATATAAACATTGGAATACATAAATATCGTGGGAAGTAAGGTGAATACGAAGATTATTTATGCAATAAAATATGCATTTAAATATAATTCAGATAAAAGTAGATTAGTTGTATGTTGTTTTTCTTTTTCAAATGCAGAAGAATGTTTTCGAAAACTAGATTTTAAAGTATACAAATCCTACTGAAGGTTTAAATATTAATTGGAAGATCACAATTTAATTATGTAATAAATTATTCAGTTACTTTTAAAAACATATTTACGAAAGCAGCATGTATTGTGTACAAATATAAAACACTAGTATGCTCTTAAAAATGTAACTATTATGTTACTAAAATTTTTAAGATTCAGCTTAAAAATCTGTTAAATTTATTTAGTTTATGTGCAATAGATATACAAATATTTAAGCCTACAGCAATACTCCAAAGTTTTAAATATTTGTATCTTAATTCCCATTAGTGTTTGTAGAGGACAAATGTATAAATCTTTTAAATCTTTCTTTATCATTTCAAAATATCAAAAATATCTACTTTGAAATGCAGTCATACATATAAAGAATTATATGAACATATATGAAGATTATATATAGAAATCCAGAAAGATTTAAAAAGTTTATTTTCATCGAAATATCTTAAATTTTATAATCAAAATATTATAAAAAGTATGAGGTGGTTAATGTTTCATTACTGATTTGACTCAGGCTTTTGATTTTGATCGAATTAAACTCAAGGCTGTTGGTTTGGAATTATTGTGAGATTGTCCGTTTACAATCCCAACACTCAAAATATACGGAATTGATATTGATACAGCCTGTATTCCAAATATGTCTAAATGCATGGATTTAATATAAATCTAAGTTAAAACCCGAACGGAATTAGTATAAACATGACTTGATCTCATATTCATATAATACAAATTGAAATATTTTTAGTTATTGATATGAATAACAGGTTATAAATACTGGAAACAAACTGCTACTTATATGAAGAGTCTGGCTTGTATTCTAACAAGTAAATCAGAAACATGAAGATTTATTTTATCGAAAAAACTTTTGAGAAAGCTTTCTCAACATTAATTATTTAGATGAATTATAAAATGGATCATTCTATTTGATTTACCTTACATTACAACTTAGAAATGTCTCTCTTTTTTGTTTATTAAAAACAGGTTTCGTTAAATGTAATATTCATAAACTATTCCAACTGTTATAATACATCAAATTTAGAAAAACAGAAATTTTAGTTATAGTTATGACTAGTTAAAATAGTAAACATGTGTATGATGTAATAACATTTAAACATTTATTTTTATTACACTGAATGTTACACAATGTGTCTGTACATAATATAACACATACACACAGAGACACACACAGATATATATATATATATATATATATATATATATATATATATATATATATATATATATATATATATATATACTTTTTTCATAATATGCACGTATTTTTACCAGAACCAGAATTCAACACAATATTTAAACAATAATTAACAAATAAAAGTAAGTGTGAAAATAAACAAGTTATATTTTGTTGTTTTTCACTTGTTAATTAATGTTTAAAAATATAATGTGGAATTCTGGTTCTTGTAAAAATACTTGTATATTTTCAAAAAGTCTATATATATATATATATATATATATATATATATATATATATATATATATATACGAGCAGGGAAAACCGAGCTATGCTCGGTCAAAATTAAATATGAGTTCAAATATCATGACCCATGACCAAAATGACCCACTAATTGAATTTTCTCGAACATGCGACTTAGCCCAACAGTCTTTTCTTGCCCGAAAACCATAGGATGCAAAATTTAGTGTAAATTGAGCCGCTTTTTAGATCTTGACCCACAATGACCCAGAAATGACCCAGTAATCAAATTTTCTCGAACATGTGACCTAGCCCAATGATTTTCGCGTGCCCGAAACTCGTAGGATACAAAATTTAACCTTTTGCTTACGGGGGGATTACCGTAATCCCAAGAAAAAGAATGCTGAAAAATACGGGGTTGGGATAACCGTTATCCCGAAAATTTCCACCCCTCAAGCATAGCGTGCGGGAAGTAATCAAGAGCGTTTAGCTCTACAGGGGGGTTGACTGCGTATTGGAGAAGGGGAATTACATAGGGAAGATGTTACCTATCTTAAGGAAACGCGGGGAAATTTATGCAATAAAGAAAGTAAACATTCTGTACTCATTGACGTCTTGAAGCTATTTTTACCCCCACTTTTTCCACATTGGTTGAAGATGGTTCATGTTTGTAACATAATAATAAATACATTACTTTCAATAAATTTTTTTGGTATTGATGATTTTGATTAAGTTTTGCTCTTAGAATGTTAAGTGTCCCGTTTTAATTTTTTATAGACAATAACATACTAGATATCTTAAAATTATTTAGGAAACTTTATTTATTGAACTGAAAAAAAATCAAAGATTATATATATTAATATTTAAATAAATAAACAATTAATTTTGAAACATTTCTTAGTTTAAAATTAATCATATAAAAATAATTGTTTTTGCGCAGTACAAAAATATTATCGTCCTTTTGACATTTGTAAGCGTTTTTCCGCCCTAGGCGGTAACTAAAAAATGCCACGACTTTTTTTTTTTTTTTTTTTTTGTTTATTACAATGTCTTTTTTCACATCCAGATTCGGCCACAGAAACTGCGTGGTCGGGCGGTTGCCCGAGACACGAAGTACTAAAGGGTGGGAAATTCACTAAATAATACGTAAAGTTTTCACATTCCCTGCTGAACAACGTGAAACTTTCTGACTCATTTTTAAACGTAAAGGCAAAAAATCGGAAGGCCTCAGTTGAAATCGAATAGCATTTTCCATTTTTTTAAAATAAATTACTTATCGATTTATAAACAATTGTTGTCTCGTGACGACCACATTTTCTCCTTTCCTGCGATGTCTCGTCCGGAAATTCGGTTCAAAATACCAACTTTGACAGTATTTTCTAAAAAATATATCTATCTTCACCAAAAAATGGAAAATGGCATTCGATTACAAAGTTTCTGAATAAGAACACCTGACAATTTGATGCGTTTCCGAACGAAAATGAATTCAGAAATGTGTCAGAAAGTAGCTCATTTGGATTTGAGAATAGCCTTCATAGTCTATTTTTTATTTTTATTTTTATTTATTTATTTTTTATTTTGTGAGTCACACATAATTTAGAAAATTAGAGTTAAGTTCAGGAAAGTATCTAGACATCTCAATCTATAAATAGGAAGAATGGTATAAGTCATAGTTCTAAGAAATAGTTGTTAGCACAAGGACATATTTTAAGGAATTGAAATTCATTATATTTCTATAACATATCCTGGTTTTTGAGTTCTTAAGACAATGTGAGTCATATCACTATGACTTTAAATGCCTGAATTGTATTAATTTGTAATACTACAACTAAAGTAAAACCTGGGAAAATGAAATATTTATTTAATGTAATCTTGTGTTAAATGAAAAAAGTATGTGGTGTCAACAGAGAGATAATTATACCGGTTAAGACGGAAACCCGTATAAACCACTTTTTTTTTTTTCATTTCGATTCCATTTTCACAGGTTTTAATGATAAATGTTTGACAAAGCTGATTACGTAATCCAATATTATGTATTTTGTAATTACATATTTTAAAATAAGTCGGTTATTAGAAACTTAGCATAATTCACTTCTCAGAGAAAAAGAGAGGAGGGCGTCAAAATCCATGTTTGCCCGGGTTTAAAAAAAGTTGTTCTCGGCTCTGTGTCAACCAATTGGTGTTTTGCTGTTTAAAACTATGTAAGCTAACGGATTCCGCTTTTGCAGGTATTTCTCTCTCTCTCTCTCTCTCTCTCTCTCTCTCTCTCTCTCTCTCTCTCTCTCTATATATATATATATATATATATATATATATATATAACTTATGAATTTAAAACAAATAAAGGTGTAATGGCAAAGAAACGAAATAAATTGCGATTTAGAAAGTCTTTCGTCTTAGCAGATATGCTTCACTTTTACTTAAATGTAATGTATTAGTAAAACCTGTGGAAAAAAAAGAAAGTTAAAAGAAAGTAATAAGTTATAAACATAACTATACATAATCAATAGCTATGAACAAAATTTGCTGAATTTTATTATACATATTTCTTTCAGTCATGCCAATTGGACGCGTTTTTATATTCAACTGATTAATTTACAGATTAAATTATAATCCTATTCATAAATACTACGTGTAAGTATATTTAAATAAAAAAAAAGAAAACTGCCCAGTTAAACTGAGGGCATTGAGCTCACAGGCTATTCACACTAATTGTATATTATACTCTTATTTCAAAGAATCTGAAATAAGAGAAAAATAAAGAAATCAACAATATATTGGGGGGGGGGTCATCCCCCCGTTACCCCCCCCTCGTTAACTAATGAACCCCTTAAACTAATCAGGGAAGTCTCTAATTACAATGAATATATATACAAAATTTGAAGAAAATCGGATAATTCTGCATGAAAAACCCATTTATCTAAATTAGGGGGGGATTAGCCCCCCCCCCGTTTCCCCCCCTTTATACTTAACCAATCAATCCTGAAAAATAATCAGGGAAGCGTCTTAACCCAATGAACCTATAAACAAATTTTGAAGCAAATGGCATAATTCTGCATGAAAAACCCATTTATATAAATTAAGGGGGGGATTAGCCTCCCGTTCCCCCCCTTTATACTTAACCAATCAATCCCGAAAACTAATCAGGGAAGCGCCTTACACAGTGAACCTGTAAACAAAATTTGAAGGTAAACGGAATAATCCTGCATGAAAAACCCATTTATATAAATTAAGGGGAGGTTAGCCCCCCGTTCCCCCCCTTTATACTTAACCAATCAATCCCGAAAACTAATCGGGGAAGCGCCTTAACACAGTGAACCTATAAACAAAATTTGAAGGTAAACGGATATTTCTATGAAGAGTTATCGCGTTACGTACACACATGCATACATACGTACGTACAGAACCGGCGGGCACATAAGCTCTCAGGCTTTGATAGCCTGTGAGCTTAAAAAAGCAGGCCCAACTGATAACACTGATTCCATTAGGTATCAGTTTATCATTCGCTACTATAATGTTTATCGGTTCCTATATATTTATTTCTACAATTTTCTTCTATTGAAATTTCTGTTTTTGTTGTTATTAATATCTAAATCGCGATAATAATAATAATAATAATAATAATAATAATAAATGCTTATTTAAAGAAATCAATTTTTTATTACTTATTTAATTATCTGAAAATTCAACGTTCTTCTATAAAGGTTTATAATGGCATACGATTTTAGTTATTTTGATAGATAATTTTTCTGGTTATTTTTAAAAGATATTTTAAAATTCTGAAATAAAGGTTTATATTAGCATGAAATTTTACGTATTAAAAAAGATCGATATTTTATTATACGATTTACACTCAATTACTATAAAACGTATTAACTCGAATTTAATTACTTTTACTTCACCAAAAAGTATCATTTACATCACCGTATTTTTAAATAAGTTTTATATTAGCATACTAAAAAAGATCGATTTACGCTCAAATACTGCAAAGTGTAATCAGTTGAATTTAATGACATTTACTTCACAGAAAAAGATAATTTTGATCGCAGTATACCCCTTAAAACTTATTTACAAACAAAGAAATACTTCTGTCCGGTAAACAGCTTCTTTTTAGGGAAACGAAAATTTCCCCAGCTCTCCCACGACCTCTAATGATTAGCAGATGTGCAACTGTACGCCCATCACCTGCCGTGCAGAATCATTAAAGAAGGGGGTGAAATGTTCAGATTTCTCCCGTAGTGAAAGGCTATATAAGGATTTATTTTCCCGTAAGCTAAACGTTAATCAAAATCGTTAGAGCCGTTTTTTAGAAAAAATTAATTTGACCCGCTTTGACCCAAAAATGACCCACTAATCGAAAGTTCTCGAACATGTGACCCAGCCCAATAGTGTTTTCGTGCCCGAAAATAGTCGGATACAAAATTTCGTCAAAATCGTTTGAACCGTTTTTTAGATACAATTAGCTTGTCCATGACCCAAAATGACCTCAAATGACCCACTAATTGAATTTTCTCGAACATGTGACCTAGCCCAACAGTCTTCTCGTTCCCGAAAACCATTGGATGCAAAATTTAGTGTAAATTGAGCCGCTTTTTAGATCTTGATCCACAATCACCCAGAAATGACCCAATAATCGAATTTTCTCGGACATGTGACCTAGCCCAATGCTTTTATCGTGCTCGAAACTCGTAGGACACAAAATTTAATCAAAATCCTTAGAGCCGTTTTTTAGATAAAATTAATTTGACCCGCGCTGACCCAAAAATGACCCACTAATCGAAAGTTCTCGAACATGTGACCCAGCCCAATAGTGTTTTCGTGCCCGAAAATAGTCGGATACAAAATTTCGTCAAAATCGTTTGAACCGTTTTTTAGATACAATTAGCTTGTCCATGACCCAAAATGACCTCAAATGACCCACTAATTGAATTTTCTCGAACATGTGACCTAGCCCAACAGTCTTCTCGTTCCCGAAAACCATTGGATGCAAAATTTAGTGTAAATTGAGCCGCTTTTTAGATCTTGATCCACAATCACCCCGAAATTTTGTATTCGACCATTTTCGTGCACGACAAGCACGAAAATGGTCGAATACAAAATTTCGTCAAAATCGTTTGAACCGTTTTTTAGATACAATTAGCTAGACCATGACCCAAAATGACCCACTAATCGAATTTTCTCGAACATGTGACCTAGCCCAATGGTTTTCTGGTGCCCCAAAATGGTAGGATACGAAATTTCGTCAAAATCGTTAGAGCCGTTTTTAAGATAATTTTTGCATATATATATATATATATATATATATATATATATATATATATATATATATGCATTACTTGAGATTGAATATTTTCTGTAAGCGGATGATTTTTGTTTTTTGATAATTGTCGATTAAAAAACAAATTTGTTGCAAACTTTTAGAATTACAAAATATAAAACTGATATTAAAGAACTGTGATTCTCTCACTGTATGTGTGACTTAAAGTAGATTCTAATGTTTATAATTTTTGTAACTATATCTGTAAACAGTAAACGTATTTTCCTTTTTTAATTTCCAGAACTACGGAGTAATGGATCAACAAAATATTGGTCTACAATACCCATGTTTAACGAAAATTATTTCAGCTGCATAATCTGTGCAAATCTAAAATGTACCTTAATTTCGAGGCTAAATACTACCAAACTAAAACAATGTTTAATCCTACAAGAAGCAAAATGTATTTTCGTCTGACTTACAGTAATCTTGCGTTTTATCAGTTTAAAAGCAATCTGTTTTTATTTGAATTCTAGTTTATTTCTATAGTTTGTCTTTAATGATATATTAGCACGTGTAAATTAATGGCACTGAAAGTGATAAGTGAATTTCAATTACATATACATAACATAAAAAACTGTACATTACTTTGAATTATCTTTTATTTATTTATCAACATAAATCGCAGGATTAGACCAACATAAAGTTTGGACTATTATATATCTGAAATAACAACGTGAAATTAAATTGAGTACACAAAATATATTCGCATGATTACAAGTGGCACATTTGAAATATTACACATGTGAAATATTACGCAGTTTCTCTGGTAATTCAAGGAACAAATATATTTAGTATTTTTAAAACTAAAACATTATTTGTTAAACCAGTTGTTGCTATGTCTTCTACAAATATCGATTTTTTGTTCAAATTTGACAATTTGAATCAAACAATTGAAGAATTGTGTACAACACGTTACACAAATGCAAAATATCTTATAAACATTAAAGGCTTATTGTAATGTCTTCGCTGAACAAATCCAGAAAACAAATCATGTTTTGCATTCACCGATAAAGTTTAACAAAACAAGACCAAACAATAACTAACGTTAGAACTCCAGGGAAATATTCCAGCTTAAAATATATAATGCGAATAAACATTAGTAAAAACGACACATTTTACATTAAGAAATTAAACTATGAAAGAGAATCAATGATCATATTATTTTTATCCCACAAAATAATTTTAGAATGACAAAATACAAATATAATTTATCGAATGTTTCTCCAAGGAGACATTTACTTCTCTACATAAGGTTGATGTTTTACTGTCTCGTAGATTAATTTATGCGTCTGTACGATCACTTAATCTTGTTGCCGCATATTATTTTTCATGAAAGCTTAGGGGAATAGCAGATACTTTAATGCTACTACAAAATACATATTTAATTTATCGAATGTCTCTCCAAGGACACTTGTTCTTCTATACATTGTGTTGATGTTTTACTGGCTGGCAGATCAATTTATACGCTCGTACGATCACTTAATCAGGTTGCCACATTTGAATTCTCATGAATGTTTAGGGAAATGGCAGATACATCAATACTACTAGACATATTCTACTGGGTAATTCATTAAGCATACACTGCAAAATGATGCATATATGATGCATATAAAATTTCATCACTTATACATTTAATCATCTTCATACTTAAAGAAATTAAATCCAAAACCTTTAATTTAAATATATATATATATATATATATATATATATATATATATATATATATATATATATATATATATATACATATATATATATATATATATATATATATATATTTTTTTTTTTCTTTTCAATGAACTTTTATTTATATGAATATAGCGGCATTGGTTTTCCCAAAAATTATTTTCATCATGAGAGACGGTAGTTTCTCGAGTGACGCAGCAAAAACCGAAGATTTCCTTCACTCTTATATATACAGCTAGTTTGAGTTCAAAGGAAAATCCAAACGCCGACATTTAATATCTCAACAAATATATGAGGCATATAGTTCTGATTTTTTCACAGCTGTTTTACACGTATCTCCGTTATTCGTATCTCCAGTCTAAGACTATCATGAAATTTATACATTTCTACATGCAGTAGATTTTAAAATCTGGAAACCCATTTTTAAGTAAAATGGGAAGTTTTTGTCCCTGGCTGTAATGGTGTCATGTCGTAAAATGCTTTTCTCGAATTCCGCTTTGACGATTTTTCTTAAATTAATATATGATATTAATCTGTTGTCGCTAAAGCGATTCCCCGATCCGCTTAAATAGGAAAACTCTAGTTTTTTATATAATCTGGTTTAAAAATGGGACTATTTAATCCTATTGCTGTAGAATTGCATAGGACCTTTTACACCTTTCCTCCGCGGCGAGATAATGTTAAAAATAGAAGTATGGTTTGCCGTTAAATCTTCTGCATGTTCGCGGGCTAATTATTTACATTTTTTTAATGCAAAAACAATGAATTATATACTCTAAACATGTAATACATATGTATTAAATTCAATTATTATTTATATGTTTTCTCTTTTTGTTACAAAGAAGTGATTTCAGATTTTAAACATGCATATGGTTGAAAAATTATTTCGATTCCTTATTCAAAATGAGGAAATATTTTTTTATTACGTGCGTTCAATTTAATTGTTACTTATAATAAATTTTTGATTTTATAAGGATAAATATTTTGCATTGTTTGCGTAGTTGAAGTCTGCAACCAATCAATCTCTCGTGTGTGTAATGTATCCGTGCGCGGAGACTTCGACGGATGGCTTGTTGATCGCTTACGATGAAGATATATGATATTAATCTGTTGTCGCTAAAGAAAAACAAAAAACAAAAAATCGTGTTAAATTAAGCTTGAAAAACTTATGTGGAAACACTGAGGCAGAAAATTAAAATTTTAAAACTGAAATCTTACATTGGATGTTTAATCACAGAATTTTAAATAAGAAAACTGAAAGTATTAACAAATTTCGCGATATTTTCCACAGCCAATCATATTCAATCACAGCTAATCAGCCAGCCATAATATTCATGAACGAATATTACTGAGGATTACTACATTATGGGATTATCCAAAGGTATTTTGTTATTTATTTATTGTTTACTTATTTTGACTTGTTAATTGTTCTTTTCATTTAGTTTCTTATCGCTTAATACGTTTGAAATGTTGACTAAATCTGAAAAAGGGCGATCAAATTAAATTTGTGTGATGTATGTGGAGAACAATTATTTTGTTGTTGGTATTGGTGTGATATAATGGTGGATATAACCCACTAGTAATGATTGCGATTGAATCATATTACAAAAATCGTGTTAAATTAAGCATGAAAAACTTATGTGGAAACACCGAGGCAGAAAATTAAAATTTTAAAACTGAAATGTTACATTGGATGTTTAATCACAGAATTTTAAATAAGAAAACTGAAAGCATTCACAAATTTCGCGATATTTTCCACAGCCAATCGGCGAATTCCACTATTTTAGCAAACACTTTCACAATATTATTATGCTATCACAAGTGCTAATTTCATAAGTGACCCCAATTTAAAACATTAAGCACCAAAATAATTTTTCTCCATATATTTTACCCAGATTTTATTTTATCCCCACTTTTCAGATTTACAATCAACTTTTAAAAATCCACACATTATGCACAATGTAAATTAAAGAAATAAATGATGATGTTTTTTATATATATATTTTTTATTACATCTGAGGATTTAGTTTTCACAAAAGAAAAATGATTCTGAAAAAGAATTATTTACTTATAAAAAGGACTTCAACGTTTCCATTGACAATGCTACTAAATGAATAGAAAAGTCAGTTCTTAATGAACACCCTACAAGTCAAAATGAGTAAATAAAGTTTACAAAATACCTTACTTATAAAACACTTCAGGGATTGGGAATTTAATATAGGGCAAAATTAACACTAGCCACAGGAGCCACTAAACGAAATAAAAACGGCTATTATAAAATTGACTAGGTACTTCTCTATTATCCCGTTGACCCCTTTTCATAACAAAAAACTATCGCCAAAAATGCAGCCCCATTTACTTGATGTCAGAAGCATTATATATGTTTGTTATGTCATCAAGTGGTTTTTAATTCGACATTTGCGTGTATTCTTTATTATGTTTTACTGATTTATTAGTTATGTAATTAATTAAAATAACAATTATGTCCTTAAATTCTTCTATTTTATGTATTTTGATACTACAATGGCAACGTTCTCCCGTTTATTTGGCGTTACAGTTTGATATTTTTTTTAATGAAAAGTGGTCGACGAGATAATAGAGAAGTACCATTTTTTATTTAAAAGTTCTAAACAGTAAACTTTTGTTAGAATTTCAATTAGTATTAATCTAAAATTAAACAGCACAAATAAATATGTTAATATAAACATATTTTTTCAACCAACAAACGTAGAATCCTTGATGAAATGCGAAAAAAAAAATTCTTTCCTTATAGGAATGTGGCCGGTACTTTTTGGCACTTTTTGGTTAGCCAGGCACCAGTGATATATGTACACATATAAATTAATATGTATATACATATACAATGAAACTCGTTTAAGATACGAATCAAGGGACCGAGAGCATTTCGTATCTAAAGCGGGATCGTATCTTATCCGGATTTCATAGATTCTCAAGTAATAATGCATACAAAGACAGTGCACGTTGTTATTAACGTATTTTAGCCATTTATAACTCTCATTTTACCCATTTCTAATAATTTTTAGATATTATAAAAAAATTGAGTTTAAGATTTTGAAATAAAGAATTACTTTATTTTTCTCCAAAATTTTAAAGAGTCACGTTTGTACAATAACAAAATTAAAATGCCAAATTAAAAAAAAAAGACAATAAAACGAAATTTTTGTTAATCTTTATAAAACAACAACTGAAATACACTACATACTTAAGCAGGAAAAATAATAAATTTGCATAATTACTTTTAGAAAGACAAACTAAATGTATTCCAGGAACAATAATTGTTACATTATCTAAATTAAAGTACGTGAAGTAGTTTTAATTTGTTGAAAAAAAGTCGTTTACCTTAGTTTGGTGCAACTTAGGGCGGGATTTTATCACGAAGCTTTCTGCCTTGTTGATGTGGTAGAAAAAACTTCGACGGAGGGACCAGCATCTATCGAAGAGGCGTACTGTCGAATTAAGCTGAGCGAGCTCATTACAGATGCGAATGATGGTATGGCTGACACATCCGTTTCTTTATCCGCGTCGTCTTCTGCTTCTTCTGAAGGCCTTGGTTCATCGGAACTTTTGACATCCGCGATTATATCCGGGATAGAACGAACTTCACTTGTTACAAGCTGATCGTCAATATTGACAAATGAGTCCCAATCTTCGCATTCTTCTTGATACTGCTCCTCTTCTGCGATGTCTACGTTTTGAAAAGTGCTGCCGACATCAAAGACTTTACAGAAACAGTTCTCATTAGCGGTTGGTGTTACGTCTTCCCAGCACGCTCTCAGGAAATGCATGGCGTCCAAGACGTTAATAGGCTTACAGGTTGAGCAGGACAGATTCTTTTCACGATGATCTATTTGGTGTAGATGACGTACAACTACACGACTTTTGTATTTCATGTTGAGAACATGAATTATGCCCTGATCCATGGGTTGAACAACGTTAGTTGCATTAGGGGATAAAAAGGGTAGTTCGACGTTTTGTAAACCGGTGATATCCTTGGGATGGGCGGAACAGTTGTCAGCGAGACACAATACTTTCCTGGACTCATTTTTCATTCGTTCATCGAACTTGCGGATCCACTTAACGAATATATCGCCTGTCATCCATACTTTGGCTTGACTTTCATAATCACAGGGCAGATCTATAGCATTTTTAAAGCAGCGAGGATTCCGCGACGAAGGGTTTTAATTTATCCGATGAACCAACAAGAATTTTTAAAAAAGGCCAATCTCGTCCGCATTGTAAATATTGCATCTTGAGTACTTTGTCAATAGCGGTCCGAGCACGTTATTTTTCCGACAATTGACATCATCTACATTCACAGCTGTCGACTCTCCGCATACGTTCCTATAAACTATGCCGTATCTTTGTCTGAAGCGGTCCAGCCAACAGTTGCCAGGCGTGAAATCCACTCCAAGACGTGTAGCAATTTCGCAGGCCTTTGCCTTAATCAATGATCCATTACTTGGGATGTTCATCGATCGGATTTGTGTGAACCACACAAATAAAATCTTCTCCAATTCTTCAAATTTTGCCACCTTAATTTTCTTTCTGCCAGAGCCACCAGCTGATGCACTGCTTTCCAGTTTCTGTCTATTTTTTAACAGAGCTCGAAGAGTTGACTCGTGGATTCCCACAGATTTGGCAAAGAAGTCTAAAAAAAATACTTTTTTTCCATTAGATTTCGAGAAAATATTGCTAGTCTTCTAAAAATTCCCTAGAAATAAGAAGGAATTCCCTAAATAGGCTTGAGTTTTCCTAGATATAGAGATTTTCCCCTAGGTTGGAAAACGCTGCGAAGGCACGGTATGGAGTTCCGTCACATCACGTGATTATGACGTAAAGGAGAACTTTCCCGAACCTTCTATAGGAACTTCGAACTTAAAAGGGGAAGAAGAAACGGGTAAGGGGGGGGGGGGTAAAACCGCCAAGAGAAAGACTCGAGCACAATTCATTTGCTCTTTTTAGCTATTCTGTCCTAAAGACACGTGATAAACGGATTATATAAGCACCATTTCGTATATTAAGTGGGTTTTTTTACATCAAGGGAAAAATTTTCTTCGTATATTAAGCGGGATCGTATATTATGGGTACGTATATTAAGCGGGTAATTTTACACAAGTTTAATAGGCATTTTTCAAGGGACCGAAGATAATTCGTACCTTAAGCTGGATCGTATCTTAAGCGGGCGTATCTTAAACAAGTTTCACTGTATATATGTGTATGTATATATATGTATATGTACATATGTGTATGTGTGTGTATATATATGTATACGTAGATATTTGTATGTATGTGTATATATACATGTATATATATCACTGGCGCCCGGCTAATCGAAAAGTACCCAACTTTAGTTAAAATTTCAATTAGTATTAAACTAAATTTAAACAGCCCAAATAACTATTTTAATATTAACACATTTTCAACCAACAAAAGAAGAATTATTGATGAAATGCCAAAAAAAAATTTCTCTTTCCTTATAGGGAAATGGCCGCTGACAGACAATTTTTGGTACTTTTCGGTTAGATGGGCGCCAGTGATATATGTACATATATAAATTCATATGTATAAAGATATACAGGCATCCCCTTACTTACGTATTTAATGCGTTCCGCAGACTTATACGTAACTCGAATTTTACGTGTGTCGAATGGTAATTTGCTTAAGTAAAATTTCGTAAGAAACTGCAATATTTATTATATATATATATATATATATATATATATATATATATATATATATATATAGATTATTTACACAGTGCAAATTTTTAAATAAAGCATCATGCAGTAGTATTTAGCCGGATATAAATTATACAAGTATGATAAAATATAAAGGTAAACTGAAAAAACACTTTTCTAAGAAAAAATATTTTGTGGAGTTTGGGATTTATAAATTTAACATTGATGGAATGATTTATAACAATTTTGAAATTACTTAAAACGACTATAAAAATAAGAAATAATTAAAGAGGGCTGACTTCCCTCTTCTCCATGAGTTTTTCGATGACAAGGCAAAAGAGTAGCACTGACAAAATAAAATAATTCTTGATAAGCTCAAATTGTATTTATTAAGAATTAGATGACAACTATGAATAACGAACAATAAAGATTAGTTGTTATGATAAAATTATTTATAGTTCACATACTCAAAATTGTATTGGCATCTGTGACAGTTAATTTGGTTCTGTAGTGGGACAGTCAGCGCTGGAGATAAATGATTAGGAACAGAAATGCTGCTCTCTAGTAAGTTCTACCCTTGTCTATGTTGAAGGCTGAGGGTTGTCGGGGTTGTCATCTTGATGTTGCTTTGGGTTGCATATCACAAACCTATTTAGAGTAGATTGTGTGGTCACACGCTTTTTGTCATCGTAGATGGCCTTGTAGCTAGACATATCTGAATGTATATGTCGGCAAACATTCTCAAACCGCTCAGTGCTCGGATCGATAGATTCAAATTTTACTAGTGTATGTCCATAGGTTGAAAGCCTCGGCTTATCCCTTTGTTATAAATTTCTTGTCTGGAGTTGTTTCAATCGGCACGTTATTTTCTTCAGAATTCTGGAATGCCTCTAGCTGGATGAGGCCATCAATGGTAAGTTCTTCATCTTGAGCCAAAATAGGCTCATTAATGTCAACATTATCCACTTCAAGTTCTAATTGATCAACCAGTTGGACACACGAATCCATCGTTTGCTGAAATTCTGTCAATTCACTACCCATATCAGTCATTGACTTCTTTGTTTTCTGCAAAGTATTTTGCGCCATTTCCGGACATAGTTTCTTCTACTCAGCATTCATTGTTGTCCACTTGACTATGCCAGCCCGATGTTTATAATAGCATGGAGAATATTATAATTTTCCAGAAAACATGAAGAGTAATGCCCTCACCACTATCAATGGCCTTGATTTCTACGCCAAAATCCAACGTTTAAGACACAATATTGAACTGTAGCACAATAAACAGACGTACGTTTCGTGAGTAACTTGGACTCGCACCCTCAGTGTCAGTTAAAATAAAAATTATATCCCTCCAAAGACATGAAACAGAATCTAAAAACCCAAATGACAAACAACAACACACCGAAAGCCCGTCACGTTCGAGCAAACAATAAGGTAAATATACAGTAATAAAAATATACACGCGTTACTCTGTATCGAAATTTTAAAATTAAGTTTTGTTCTGATATGGATTCAGCTAACATAATGATAACGGTTGAACCCGAGCTTTTATTTGCCTCATTTTACTTTGTATATTCCCAACAAAAATATCTAATAAATAATACTATAATATTAAACTCTCTAATATATAAAACTATATTATTATTGTTATAATTTTTATCTACATATCTATATTATTATATAAAGAGGAAACGGTGACTGAATGACTGACTGGGTGACTCATCAACGCCCAGCCGAAACTACTAAAGTTAGGGTCACGCAATTTGGACTGTAGATTGCTGTTATGGCCTAGGCAAGCAATAAGAAGGGATTTTTGAAAATTCCCCCCCGAAGGGTGTTAAAGGGGGTTCGAATGTTTTAGGTCATTTTGCCATATCTCAGCAGCAGTTATAGGTAGGAGCTTGAAATTCCAGAAAACAAATCTACTAAAAAAATGATTAAAAACCTATTTCAGTGATTTTAGAAATTCCCCCCCAGAAGGGGGTTAAATGGGGGTGGCCGAATGTTTTACGTCATTTCGCCATATCTCAGCAGCAGTTATAGGTAGGAGCTTGAAATTCCAGAAAACAAATCTACTAAAAAAATGATTAAACAACTATTTCAGCGATTTTAGAAATTCCCCCCCAGAAGGGGGTTAAATGGGGGTGGTCGAATGTTTTACGTCATTTCGCCATATCTCAGCACCAGTTATAGGTAGAAGCTTGAAATTCCAGAAAACAAATCTGCTAAAAAAATGATTAAACACCTATTTCAGCGATTTTAGAAATTCCCCAGAAGGGGGTTAAATGGGGGTGGTCGAATGTTTTAGGTCATTTCGCCATATCTCAGCAGCAGTTATAGATAGGAGCTTGAAATTCCAGAAAACAAATCTACTAAAAAAATGATTAAATACCTATTTTAGCGATTTTAGAAATTCCCCCCCAGAAGGTGGTTAAAGAGGGGTGGTCGAATGTTTTAGGTCATTTCGCCATATCTCAGCAGCAGTTATAGGTAGGAGCTTGAAATTCCAGAAAACAAATCTACTAAAAATATGATTAAACACCTATTTCAGCGATTTTAAAAATTCCCCCCAGAAGGGTGTTAAATGGGGGTGGTCGAATGTTTTAGGTCATTTCGCCATATCTCAGCAGCAGTTATAGGCAGGAGCTTGAAATTTCAGAAAACAAATCTACTAAAAAATGATTAAACACCTATTTCAGCGATTTTAGAAATTCCCCCCAGATGGGGTTAAATAGGGGTGGTCGAATGTTTTAGGTCATTTCGCCTTATCTCAGCAGCAGTTATAGGTAGGAGCTTGAAAGTCCAGAAAACAAATCTTCTAAAAAATGATTAAACACGTATTTCAGCGATTTTAGAAATTTCTCCCCAAAGGGGGTTAAAAGGGGGGTCGAGTGTTTTAGATCATTTCGTCATATCTCAGCAGCAGTTTTAAATCAGGTACGAAAATCAGGTAAACAAATCTACTAAAAAAAGAATAAAACACGTATTTCAGGAATTTTGGAAATTCCTCCCAGAAGGTGGTTAAATGGGGGGGGAGGGGTCGAATTTTTTAGGTCATATCTACTAAAAAATGGTTAAACACGCATTTCAGTGATTTTAGAAATTCCTTCCTAAGGGTTTTAAAGGGAGTGGTTTCGAAAGTTTTAAGTCATTTCGCCATATCTCAGCAACAGTTTTTGATAGGAGCGCGAAATTCAGGAAAACAAATATACAAGAAAAATGGATAAACACGCATTTCTGTTATTTTAGAAATTCCCCCGAAAGGTGTTTACAGAAGGGGGGTTTTGAAAGTTCTAGGACACATTTTTTTTATAATGAAATTGTACCAATAAAATTACAACAATGAAATGCATAAAGTACAGCTAAACCAATCTCCTAAAAAATAGTTAAACATTTATTTCATCTATTTTATTGATTTCTTTGCAAACCAACACGATTATGGAAGATTAGATGAAAAAGACAACTATTGCTGATTTTTTATTACATATTTTGCGTAAGACATTTTCACAAGGAGGTTGACACCGTTGATACATGTCCATCCGAGCGATGCTGGGACAAGCCGCTATCTATACTATTATATAAAGAGAGAACGCCTGACTGTTTGACTAACTCATCATTGCAGAGCTGAAATGACTAAAGTCAGGATAACGAAATTTGGATTGTAGACTGCTGTTATGACATATGCAAACAATAAGAAAGTATTTTTGAAAATTCCCCCCGGAAGCGGGTTAAAGAAAAGTGGTGTCGAAAGTTTTAGGGGTCTGTTGCGATCTTCAGCTTTTAAGGTTTCTTTTTTTAACTACTGGAATGGACATTATCTACGTGCTGTCACATCCTTTTTGGCGCCATTTTGGATTTGTTTGGCAATAACGCCAATCGGCACAGGATACGGAAATTTTCCTATTCAACCATTAAAAAGATCAAATGGCCGTTTTTCTAAAATTGCTGTTAACTTAAATTTAAATCAGCTCTGTAGGTTTTCTCCAATTAGGGTTGCCACAAAAATATCGCATTATATAATGCTAAATAATAATTTAAGAAAAAATAGTAAAAAAAAGTTAAAGTATGATTTCTATGCACGTAAAAGGTTGTTATTAAATTGTATTTTAAATGCATTCAATTTATTTTTTACTTTGTTTTGTGGTTTTCAAGAAATGGATGACGTCATCTATTGCAATTAAAATGTTAAAATACTATTTTTAATTTTTTTTTTCTCGCGCGTGTTTTTTGTAATCTTCAATTAGTTTCTACTTTAACTTTGATGGAATAAATGATATAATATTTTGGCTTCACTATTGTTGTTTGCAGAAATGTTTATTTTTAATTTTTATTTAGAATTTTAAATTTCATCTAAAAATATTAAGTATACCTAAAATATATTAGGCTGCATGCATGGATCTAACGGTAAGCACTAATTCTTCATAATAATTTAATAATGATTAAAGAAGTAATAAGCGTTCGTGGTGATATGATATCGCATACGGTTGTTTCTATTATAGGAGATGGCGCCTGCCTGTTTCGGTGCCTCTCTTATCTGTTATATGGTACTCAGGTGATGGCTAAAGAGATTCGAGAAGAAATTGTTGATTATGTCATTCAAAATTGGAACGAAATTTCCATCATGACCCACGACCCGAACGGTGATAATTATGTGACTGCTGAATCATATAATATGGATATGTCCCGAGAGAACACTTACGGTGGTTTAAGTGAATTGTATGCTGCAGCTCACATATTTGGTTACGTTTTCGAGGTGTATTGCAATGGTATGATTTATGTTACTTTCGGTGAAGAAGGAAATCCAGTTGGTAGGCTGCGCTTCACACATGATTTGTCTAACGGACATTTTGAAGTATATTTGCCATGCGATTTACAGTATGAAATTTTGCCATTTTTCACTGATCCTGATCATAGCATAAACAATGTGGTATCGCGCTTATCACCAAGTTTTACTTCCGATACAGTCACTTTTAATAATTCTCCAGAAACACTAATAGTATCTGCTTCATTATAACCTCAGCATCTTAACTCCCAAAGTCCTTTGCCATCTACTAATACTTCTAAAAAACGGTGCACAAGATTAACAGGAGTTACAAGACGGAAACAAATTAGGAATGCTGCTAAAAAATACAGCCTAAATAACGCAGATGTTCATCGATCTTCAGTAGCCCAGCTTAAAAAAAATATCCTGAGTTGAACAGGGCAGCGGTCTCAAAATTTCAGAAAAACAATCCTGAGTTGCACAGGGTAGCGGTCTCAAAATTTCAGGAAAACAATCCTGAGTTGCACAGGGCAGCGGTCTCAAAATTTCAGAAAAACAATCCGGAGTTGCACAGGGAAGCGGTCTCAAAATTTCAGAAAAACAATCCTGAGTTGCACAGGGCAGCAACAGATAGGTACAAGTCTCGAATTCCAGGAAAACGTGCTGAACGACATAATTCAGAAAACAATAACAAATTCAGATCTGCCTTCCATTATGATCCAAATATTAACTATTCTGGACAGATAGATATTCAGATTGGTAATATGAATAAATTGTGTAATAAATGCAAAGCAAAGAAATGGAGTGATGAACCCAATGGATTGTGTTGCGCTTCTGGCAAGGTCGTTTTATTTGACATTCCTGAACCACCAAAACTAATTAAAGATTTGTTACTTGGTAATCATCCACTCTCAGCACACTTCGTAAATAATATAAGACGATACAATACCTTATTTCAAATGACTTCCTTCGGTGCGAATAAAATCAAGGACGGCAATTTTATGCCTACATTTAAAGTACAAGCGCAAGTTTACTACTTAATCGGTAGTTTACTCCCTCCAGAAGGCAGAGATCCTCAGTATTTGCAAATTTATTTTCTTTCTGATCAAGATCAAATAAGAGTAAGATCAAATATTGTGCCCAATCTTAACGTAGAATTAATTGGACAGATTCAAGCTATATTACAAAAAAATAATTGTTACATTCAAAACTTCAAAAGTAACTTGAATAATAATTTAGAATCAGAGGATTTGAAAATCATAATACATGCAGATCGACGTCCGGTCAATGAGCATAGAGGACGATACAATGCTCCTACAGCTAATGAAGTAGCGGTGCTTTTAGTTAACGAAGATAAAGGTCCGAGAGATGTAGTTTTGCATCGCCGTGATGGACTATTAAAAAGAGTTTCAGAATTGAATAGATCTTATGACGCTGTACTGTACCCATCGATTTTCATTAGGAGAGAAGATGGGTATTGCCTGAATATACCACAACAAAATTCTCCGCGTAATAAAACAGTCACGTGTATGCAATTTTACGCGTACCGGATTATGATAAAACAAGACAGCTTTAATACCCTGCATCATTACAGAAATTTATTTAACCAATACTGTGTCGATGTGATGGCAAAAATAATTACAGAAAGATTAGATTATATCCGCAGAAATCAAACAAAATTAAGATCCGAAAATTATCTTCACTTGCGAGATTCAGTGAATCAAGACCAAAAAATTAATGCTCACGATATTGGCCAATACGTCATATTACCTTCAACGTTTACATGGTCACCAAGATACATGAATGAGAAAACGCAAGATGCGATGACATATATTAGAAATTTTGGCCGACCAGATTTATTTATAACATTTACATGTAACCCTGAATGGCCTGAAATAAAAGCTAAACTATTTCCTGGACAAAGATCATACGATAGGCATGATATTATTGCACGTTTCTTTAATTTGAAAGTGAAGAGTCTCATGAAACTTCTGACGAAAAATGCCATATTTGGAGATACAAAAGCTTATATATTTAGTGTTGAATGGCAAAAAAGAGGGTTACCTCATGTACATATTCTGCTGTGGTTACAAAAAAAATACAGCCTGATGATATAGATTCTTTGAGGGCTGATAAGCTGAACTACCAGATCCTGACCATGATCCTATTTTACATGCCATAGTGGTGAGAAATATGCTACACGGCCCCTGTGGGGAATATAACATGTCCGCACCATGTATGACAAACGGTATTTGCACGAAAAAATACCCACGTAATTTGATTGATGAAACACAAACTGGAGAAGATGGTTATCCAGTTTATCGTCGTAAAAGTCCTAATAATGGTTTAAATACGATAACTCTGAAGGTGCGAGGACGAGAGGTCACAATAGATAACAAATGGATAGTCCCTTACTCTCCCATACTGTGTAGATCATTCAATGCTCACATTAATGTGGAGTACTGTCATTGAGTAAAAGCAATCAAATACATTTGTAAATACATAAATAAGGGATCCGACCAAGCTACTATATCAGTAGAGAAAACTCACGACGAGATCGAAACTTATTTGAATGGCCGCTATATAAGTACATCTGAAGCTGTTTGGAGAATTTTGAAATTCCATATCCATGAAAGACACCCAACGGTTACACATTTAGCGGTACATCTTGAAAATGGACAAAGAGTGTATTTCACAGGAAATAATTTACAGCAAAAAGTCGAAAACCCACCCGCAACAACACTCACGGCATTTTTTGAATTATGTAGAAAAGATGACTTTGCAAAATCTTTATTGTATATTGAAGTACCTGCATACTACACCTGGGCCAATGGTAAATTTTCACGCAGAAAAAAAGGACAATTGGTGGAAGGATTTCCTAACATTAAAAAATACTCTGCACTTGGCCGGATGTACGGTATTCATCCAAGTCAATGTGAATGTTTTCATCTGAGAATACTGTTGCATCATGTTCGTGGACCAACCTCTTTTATAAACTTACGAACTATTGCAGGAAAAATTATGCCAACATATCAGTTAGCTTGCAAAGAACTTGGTCTCATTGAAAACGACGAACATTGGAACCACACATTAGCTGACGCAGTACTTTCTGATTCACCAAAACAATTGAGAGAATTATTTGTGACCATTCTATTATTTTGCCAACCATCAGACCCTTTAACCCTCTGAGCGTTTTGAAAAAGGGTAAAATTGTAATGTTGTTTTCTCAGCATTTTGTTTTAAATGCTAAAAAAATATGATTCTTTCAGCATTATAAATAAAACTTAATTACAAATATGAATGTAACCCTTAAGAGTGTTAATCATTCTTCAATGTTTTGAAAATTCATTAAATCTATAGAATTATATTATCTTAAACATTGCATATATTGCAGTGAAACCTGGAGCTTAGTGAACGGAATATTACGTTCTACACGCTTAGAGGGTTAAAGCTATGGGAGATATTTAATAAACATTTGTGTGAAGACATACTTCACAGAGTGAGAGAGCTACGTAATAATATGTCTATACCATATTCAAATGATATTCTGAATGAAGGTCTTATCCAAATTGAAGACAAATTATTTGAGTTGAGTGAAAAAACTTTAGCTGATTTTGCTCTGCCTTCACCAGTAAGAGAGGATACATTAATGGATCGCTTACGAAGGCCATCAAGACAACCATATGACCGTCTTGAACTCGGTAACTTCGTTTGTAATAATTTGCCGAATCTGGTCCCAGATCAACGTTACGCGTATGATGTTATAATAGATAGCGTCGACAATAATAAAGGCAAATTATTGTTTATTGACGAACCGGGCGGAACGGGGAAAACATTTTTGATTAACATAATACTTGCTAAAGTTAGATCAACAGGAAAACTGGCAATAGCTGTCGCGTCTTCCGGAATTGCTGCCACACTTCTTAGCTGTGGAAAAACGGCACATTCTACATTTAAATTACCTTTGAATGTTTCATTTCAACGGGATTCTGTCTGTTCAATCCGAAAAAATGGACCACTTGGCAAAATTTTCCAAGAAGCTTCTTTAATAACGTGAGATGAATGTACCATGAGCCACCGATCGCATATTGAAGCAGTAGACAGATCTCTAAGAGACCTTAGAAATTCGGATAGAGCAATGGGTGGCATCACTTTTGTATTTGCTGGGGACTTTCGCCAAACCCTACCAGTGATTCCCAGAGGAGCTCGAGCAGACATTATTAAAGCCTCCTTGAAATCGTCTCATCTCTGGAATTCTATTGAATCATTAACCTTACGAACAAACATGCGAGCTCATTTGGGAGGTGGTGACAGCAGCTTTTCAAGACGACTGTTACAACTTGGCGATGGCAACATACATGAAAAAAGATGGTATAATTGAAATAGATGACCAATTAGGAACAAATGTAGCAACTGTTGAAGAATTAATTTGCAAAGTATATCCTGAAATAGAAACAATATTCGAAAAAGATTACACGTGGGTGTGCGAGAGAACTATAATATCGGCTAGAAATGCCTCGGTTGATCAAATAAATGAAGAAATTTTGAAAAGAGTACCTGTTGACGAAAAATGCTATAAATCAATAGATACGGTAATAAATAAAGAAGATTCAGTTCACTATCCACAAGAATTTCTCAATACCCTCAATCCATCAGGCCTTCCATCTCACTGTCTCAAAATAAAACTTGGCATTCCTATCATTTTAATGCGTAACCTTAATCCTCCAAATCTGTGCAATGGGACGAGATTGCAAGTTAAAGCACTCAGAAATAATATTATTGAGACAGTCATCCTTACAGGACCAGCAACTGGGCAAATGGCGCACATTCCTCGCATTCCCATGATCCCCACTGACTTACCATTCCCATTTAAAAGACTACAATTCCCTGTTAAACCTTCATTTGCGATCACCATCAACAAATCTCAAGGTCAAACGTACAAATATGTTGGGACTGATCTGCGACAAGAATGCTTTTCTCATGGGCAACTGTATGTAGGCTTATCGAGATCTGGAAATGCAGACAATCAGTATATTTTGATTAAGTCAAGAAATAGTACAGAAAATGTTGTATATTCAGAAATATTAAAATAAATTTATTAGTTTCAATCTGTACATGAACAGAAAATTTTATTCATCTCATTTTTACAAGCTTTTAATTAAAGTTCAAAATTTCCAAGTACTGCAGTTTTGTCTCACTCCCACTTTTAACCAATTTAGAACAACTTTTTTAAAGAACCTACACTTCTCTACCCAACATTGTAGTGAACACATTGTCTACCCGTGCAAAGCCGGGACGGGCCGCTAGAAAACGCTGACTGACTGACTGACTGGGTGACTCATCAACGCCCAGTCGAAACTACTAAAGTCAGGGTCACGCAATTTGAACTGTAGATTGCTGTTATGGCCTAGGCAAGCAATAAGAAGGGATTTTTGAAAATTCCCCCCAGAAGGGGTCATTTTGCCATATCTCAGCAGCAGTTATAGGTAGGAGCTTGAAATTCCAGAAAACAAATCTACTAAAAAAATAATTAAACACCTATTTCAGCGATTTTAGAAATTTCCCCCAGAAGGGGGTTAAATGGGGGTGGTCGAATGTTATAGGTCATTTCGCCATATCTCAGCACCAGTTATAGGTAGGATCTTGAAATTCCAGAAAACAAATCTACTAAAAAAATGATTAAACACCTATTTCAGCGATTTTAGAAATTCCCGCCCAGAAGGGGGTTAAATGGGGGTGGTCGAAAGTTTTACGTCATTTCGCTATATCTCAGCACCACTTATAAGTAGTAGCTTGAAATTCCAGAAAAAAAATCTACTAAAAAAATGATTAAACACCTATTTCAGTGATTTTAAAAATTCCACCCAGAAGGGGGTTAAAGTGGGGTGGTCGAATGTTTTAGGTCATTTTGCCATATCTCAGCAGCAGTTATAGGTAGGAGATTGAAATTCCAGAAAACAAATCTACTAAAAAAAATGTTTAAACACCTATTTCAGCGATTTTAGAAATTCCACCCAGAAGGGGGTTAAAGGGGGATGGTCGAATGTTTTATGTCATTTCGCAATATCTCAGCAGCAGTTATAGGTAGAAGAGCGAAAATCAGGAAAACAAATCTACTAAAAAAGGATTAAACATGTATTTCAGCGATTTTAGAAATCCCTCCCGAAAGGTTTAAATGGGGGTGGTCGAATATTTTAGGTCATTTCGTCATATCTCAGCAGCAGTTATAGGTAGGAGCGCGAAAATCAGGAAAACAGATCTACTAAAAAATGATTAAACATGCATTTCAGCAATTTTAGAAATTCCCCTCCTGGAGGGGGTGAAGCGGGGGGGGGGTCGAATGTTTTAGGTCATTTTGCCGTATCTCAGCAGCAATTTTAGTTAAGAGCACAAAAATCAGGAAAACAAATCTACTAAAAACATGACTAAACATGTATTTCGGGGATTTTAGAATTTCCCCTCCCGGAGGGGGTTAAAGGGTGGTGATCGAAAGTTTTAGATGATTTCGTTATATCTCTGCAGCAGTTTCAGATAGTAGTGCGAAAATTAGGAAAACAAATCTACTAAAAAATGAATAAAATACATATTTCAGCAATTTTGGAAATTGGTGGTTAAATGGGGGGGGGGGGTTCGAATTTTTTAGGTTACTTCGCCATATCTCAGCTTTTATGTAGGAGGGAGAAATTAATTAAAACAAATCTACTAAAAAATTGGTTAAACACGTATTTCGGCGATTTTGGAAACTCCCCCCAGAAGGTGGCTAAAGGGATATTCAAAAGTTTCGGGTCATTTTGCCATATCTCAGCAGCAGTTATAGGTAGGAGCTTGAAATTCAGGAAAACACATCTACTAAAAATGGATAAACACGCATTTCAGTGAGTTTAGAAATCCCCCCCGAAGGGTTTTAAAGGGGGTGGTTCCGAAAATTTTAGGACATTTCGCCATATCTCAGCAGCTGTTTTATGTAGGTGCGCGAAATTCAGGAAAACAAATCTAATAAATAAATGAATAAACACGTATTTCAGTGAATTTAGAAATCCCCCCTAGAAGGTGGTTAAGGGGGGATTCGAAAGTTTTAGGTCATTTCGCCATATCTCAGCAACAGTTTTAGGTTGGAGCGCGAAATTCAGGAAAACGAATGTAATAAAAAAATTACATTGTCTACCCGTGCAAAGCCGGGACGAGCCGCTAGTTTTATTTATAAAATGATTATCAAAAGTACGTAAACGTGCATCAAATGCGCTAGTGAGTTGAGTTCATAAATGTAATTTATATATATTTTTTTTTTACGTAACTGCGAATTTACGTAAGTACATACACTTATCTTCGTACAAAAAGTTAATAGAAACTTTATCATCACTGGTACAATAGTACTGGACTTTTGAAAAGTTCAATGAAGATTTCCTAATATTTTCATTGAAAATAAATAAACTTGATGCTGAAAATTATGAATGTGCTGATATAGGTACACATTTACATTATATTAATCAAAATTGTCCTCTAATGAAATATAATTTTAAATATAATCAAACATTACCATTATATGAATCAAAATTGTCCACTAAAGAAATATAATTTTAAATATAATCAAACATTACCATTATATGAATCAAAATTGTCCACTAAAGAAATATAATTTTAAATATAAGCAAACATTACCAGTATATGAATCAAAATTGTCCACTAAAGAAATATAATTTTAAATATAAGCAAACATTACCATTATATGAAACAAAATTTTCCACTAATAAAATATAATTTTAAATATAATCAAACATTACTATTCTATGAAATGTTTCTATTATTAATAAAAATTCTAATATTAGTTAATAACCTGCATTCCAACAATACTAAAGTACTCAACACCTATAATTCTATCATCAAATGAAGAAAATCTTTCTCCTATATATACCTATTCAATACGCATTACAACATGAAAAATGAGACGCACAACCGCTAGGAATCACTTAAAAAGCCAATACGTTTATATCTATTGGTAACAATTGGAATACCAAGTAATATAATCAGTTCACATATTAATAATCTATACACCTAATAATACATTCACTGGGCTGTTAAACTAATAAGTTCACCTTGAGAATAATATGATTGCTTCTAAGTCAGTTATAAACACTCGAACACTAATAATAGCATTTGAGTCTCATGTATATAGATAACAACTTATTTAAGAAGTAAAAAAAAAAAAAAAAAAAAAAAAAAAAAAAAAAAAAAAAAACTTTTTTTCATGATACATGAATTCTTCAAGTATTAAAAAAAGATCAGAAGAATTTTCCTCCGGCAAGATCTGTCTACTTTTTCTCCTAAAGGATGTCTTTAACAACCTCATGAAACTTTTATCATTTATGCAGCGATACAATCAGATTTTATGTTTTATATAATTATATAAATTGAAATTTGGCAGCTAAATTAAGTTTATAAACTTAATAAACAAATTTTATTATTTTACGTATATTTAAAGAAATATTATAATGTAAATAATTAAATATACATATTTTTTGGAAATCATGGCATTCAACTTTTTCTATGTAAACTCTGAAATTGCTACAGTACAAAGTAAAATTTCTTTCTAAAATCTTCAACAAATAGGGATTCTATCCATACTGATTGCTCACGCTGGGAATAGATAGATCCTTCCTTTGGAGCTTTTGCTATACGCACGGCTTTAAATCCAAAATAGTTGGACCCTCGGGTGATATGTAAACACAAAATAAAACAAGAACAAAAATATATGCATCAGGCATAGATTATGAAACATTTTCCAATATAACCAATTGTTACCCAATATTGCAATTAACCAATATACAACAGAATATTATTAAGAAATTTCATTTTTTCATAGACTAAAATGAGATATCTAAATCAGTAACTTTATAAAAAACACAAAACTCAGTAAAAATCCATTTTTAGGAATTTCTGTGCATATCCGGTAATGTGTGCGATTTATTTCGTGTAACCCTGTATCTGATCTATCAAATTTATACGCACCACCTTATAAACTCAAAATTTGACAAGTCAGTCCTGTAGGGTAAGGTTGTGCAGGAGTGCGTACTTTAGCAATTTTATTAAATAACAACCAATGAAGGGATTTAAGTGTTGATGTTATACTTTTCTTATCCTCTTAGATTATTAATCTAACAAAAAGAGTTAAAAAGACTTATAAGAAACCCAACTTATAAGAAACACTCTCGGTATTATTTGATAAAAATATTATCCTTCTGAATTCGCATTCTTGTACAACCAATGACTGAAAGAGTGCTCACTCTAGTGTGCAAGAGTGCGTAGTAAAAATGGAAGCACTTCACTTATAAACGTCACATTTGTAGCGAACACGACCTGCGTAGTCTGTGCACTTTTCGAGTCGTCAGTCTCTGCAAGAAATGCACTCGACCCAATCATGTACGATTGGTTCTCTATAGATTTCTGAGCAGGATGTACATATCCACACTTTTTTATTTTGTACAGTTTTTGACTTCTTGGGCTTTTACTCTTTATGGATAAATATTTTTACCTTTTTTTCAGCAGCGTCATCTTCAAGCTGCGTTTTATGTAAACTGATTAAAATTTCAAACCTTCTGTTCCTCTTACTATAGGGTCGCAGCACATATGACTGTAGATACTGTTAGAACCCTGTTAATTTGACATACCATGAAGTTATTGAAGTCGAAACTATACCTTGAGAAACCAAAGTTAAGTTTATTTCGCAGTGAGCTTCCGTCCTTTCTTTACATGGCTTTTCTGAAATATAACTTTCTAATGATTTTGTCTTTCCTCCTCATTTTCAGTTTTCTCTGGTTATACTAACACAAGTTGTTCGAGAAGTTGAGATTCTAATTGTCTTTTACCGACGCTGCTTGCTAAAAAGTCAGTATAAAAATATCTTAGTATAAAAAGATAACCACTTTAAATCATTCAATGGTATTACCAAAGGCAGCAGTGTTTCCAAAAGCAGTTGTAATGCGGATGCAACTTAAAAGGTGGACCTGGATGATTTCTCATCCAGGTTTTGTACTCAGCAGAGTAATATTCTTTTACTTGACTGAAAAAAAAACTATATAATGGTTGTATTTTGTAGCTACTATGAGGAGGTATTGAAAGAAAGGCTAACTGCAAGTACTGAAAACCCATTTTAAAACTATAAGTGACAAATAAAATAGAAAAAGAGATATGTTGGACGAAAGTTAGTGCGAACTCTTGCAAACTTTGGCACTGTGCACTCTTGCATTATCGTCATTAAATAAATTTGAAACGACAGTAATGCCATCTATTGATAAGGAAATCCAAATCACTTAGCCGACAGGTAGTCCAATAATAACCTAGTCGGAAAACATTAATTTACCTTTGTAATGTTTCTTATGGTCTGTATTCAAAAATCCTAAATATTATAACGAGAAGGCCAAAATCACTTTTTCTCTTCTAAATATTGAAAGATTTCTCGAAAATACACCGAATATTTTCCCCATAAACTTATTATGTCATTAGATCGTTTATAACTGTAGCTGAACCCAAGACCATGTTGTGGGATTAGATAGTCGCTCTGCATTCTCTTCTACAACTCGCACTCTTGCACGGCGCTACTCCAACTGAATTTGTGTGTCTATGTAAATGAACGATGAATTCTATGCACTTACTAATCCATATATATGCAAAACAGTGATTCCAGAGGATGATTTCATTGTGTGTACAATATCTTAAAATTATTAAAATGCATAGCAAACGATTTTCCCCATAGGCGGCATCCCTGTAAATTAACTACAAATTCTACTTAATACTCCTGAGAAAGATAAATACAGTCCACCTCAGTGATGCATATAAATCTAATTATGTTTGAAATATTGTAACATCATTAAAATGCTCCTCAAACGATTTTCCACCATAGACCATGATGTAATGGAATTTGTTGTGTATCCGCGAAAACGAACTATAAATGCTACACACCTAATTTTTAACAACGAATATTCTATAGTAAACTTCAATAACATGTACAGATTTCATGAAAATCCGAGAATATTTACGGTTGTTAGAGCACGGAGAGACCGACTACAGACAGAAGGCAAACAGAACAAGCCAAATTTATTAACACTTTGAACTATGTTGGAAAGTTTTAAAACGTTTTAAATTGGTCACGGTATTACTGTGTTACGACCTTTTGTTCACGTATCTGTAAAATCCCATAATATTAAAAATATTTTATTTGGTTTTGGATCGAAGTACCACTCCAGTGTCTAGTTAATATGAAGTTACGGTATATTATTTTTATATTGAAAAAGCCAATATATTTACCTGTAAGGAATCATTATAAAAATGAATTTAAAAAAGCAACTATGTAATTGAGAATTTAAAACAAAATGTTTTAATTTTATTTATAGTCAAAATCAACGAAACATTATGTTTTTTTTCTGCACTTTTCATTTATAGCGGTACTTTAAACATTTTCTATTCGCATAAATTAATAAAATATAATAAAAGTGCCTTCCTTATATTTGTCTGACATTCTATAAAATATAGCAGTGAAATGCATGGGGCAAAGTAAAATCAACTAATTACATTTTTCCTTACACTGGGTGGCTGCTTTTAATTTGTTCATCAGCTAATTTCTTAACCGCTAGTTTCAGAAGTGTAATTACAATTGCAAAATAGTTCAAATTGTTGTTCTTCATTACGCCAAAAGCCATTTTTACTTCGAAATAATCACTTTTTAAAAATATATAATTTAAATCTTCACTATTAAAATTATGCAGAAAATTTTCCAGGCAGTCGACCATTTAAAAAATAAAGCATACTAATCTGTCATAAACAGAAATTTCATCATTTAATTCTTCTAATATCTATTATATATATATAAAACACAAACGGAAATTTCGTTCTGTTCCTTTATAACTCGAGTTCCGCTGAATGGACTTTGATGGAACTTGCACTGTTCAATAGATAATTTTTTAAGGAAGGTTTTAGTATACAACACAACGTTCTACGTAGAATAGTTATATAATTACGGTGGAAAATTCTGTTATTTTGGACGAAAAGGTTACCGTTGTTCGTTTTTTGGCGATCATTATCGCTGGTGAAAGATAACTGCTGTATAATTCAGAAAATAATACAAACACATCGAAAAATAAAAGAAAAAAGTTACTAATTTTATTTAAAATAAAAAAGGGGAAAAAACGAAAAACAGTTTTGATGACAAATAATGTTGCAAAACGAATATATTTAATTTATACATGAAAAAGAATGTTCGTAATGCTTACAAAATTATTCAATGAGAAATATTGCAATTAAATCCATATTAGGCGATTTATCGTTTGCGTCAGGTTAAGAAAAATACTTCTAAAAATTGGATTTGATAAACACCTGAGTAACAATTTTGTTTTCGATTTGTTCTTCTTTTTAAAATTTTATTTTTAATAAATCGAACTCTTTCATAATGTGACTTACAGAAGAAACTTACAGCTGCAATTATAAAAATGACTGTATTTGTGAGTTCCATTTTTTTTTTTTTGTTTATTTACTATTTTGATTTTACTTTTGTCGCCAAACAATTTGATTTTAAGCCAAAAAGGCATAAGCGTGACATCGGTCCGAGCGATGTTAAAGAAAATGGTGTTTTATCAAGTATACGACAACATTTTTAGTGTAATCTTTTATATTTGATATTATATAAATATCAGTTAATATTATAAAAATGATTTCAAATATTTAAATGTTAGTGTAAGTTTTAACACATATTTAAAAAGTTTTTCACTATTGATTTCTTTTTAGTTTTCTTTGCATACATTTTTTTCTTTTTGAAGGTTTTTAAAAGATATTGGAATAATCTTCTGTAATCGGCTCACCGCCAATTAGTGTACATATTACATTGTTGAAAATGTCGAAACAGCTGTCGCAGACGCACCGGGGTTGGCGCCATATTTGTTTTCGCCATTTTGACTTAGGGAAACCAAGTACCCGTTTTTGCACACGTTAGCCCTAGATTCCTAAAGCAGCATGTTAGTTTGATTTTAATATCAAACACACACAATTTTTATTATAAACAAACATAAATTATTTTATTTTAATACACACCCAATGATTAATTTATTATAAAACTCGCATTTTTTAATTTAATATAAAACCAACAGAATCTGCTCTACCGGATTGTCATACGAAGTAAAATCTTGCTAAAATCGCCGGATTGCCCCGGCATAAAATCCCCATTTTGGCGCCAAACAGATATCCCTGTGCGTCTGCGACATCTGTACCGAAATTTCTTTTATATTTGAAGGGGACTTTTGAAGGTAAATCCGATTGGAAAAGATTACACGCAATTTGTACTCAGCAATTAGTAAATTTATGTATCCTCATTCTTAAGCACACGGGGAAAAGACGTTTTACTGTTATATATTTTTTCACTGTCAATTATTTTACTACCACTAAACAAGCAATACTTGCAATGTACCAAAAAATCTTGGACATGCCAATGGTGGCCAAGTAACAATATTTGCTGATTTATCATTTTAGCCTAGATAAGAAAAAAAACTGGCATCCAGATTAGATACAATTTTGATCATTACAATGCAATTTCTGCCAACGCACAGCTCTAGTCACTAAACTTAGTGACAAATTATCGATTATGTTCTTTATAGGGTTTATTTAGACAACAGACCGAAGAATAATCTAATATAATGTAATAATAATGTTACTATGCTCATTAGAGAAAGTCAAAAAAAAAAAAAAAAAAAAAAAAAAAAGCTTTGGTTTAAGTATTTACCAATTCACCAAAATAATTATTACTAAAAATTTTGCATAACTAACTTTATTTAACATTCTCAAGTAGTTTTATTGGTGAAAGATCCATAATTCAGTCAACAGCAATTTAACATTATTTAATGGAACGCAGTTTGGCGCGTAATTAAAATCGTTTTCTAGCTAACTCTCGTACATTTGTAACCATATCGCTGCAAAATTTTGTAAGCTTTGACTTCCAACTGGGCTGTGAACCCGATTACAGAAGACTAGGAAAATTTTATTTGATGCAAACTAGAGTATTTTTTTCCTATCAGAATCATATTTCGAGGTTTTTTTCTAAGTTAATTGTTACATGATTGCAACTGATATATAAAATGAAAAAGCAGTAAAAATTTTAATTTTATTCAAACAATTCGTCTTTAAAAACCCACTTTAAGTAAGATTCACATTTCTTTTAAATATGAAAGTTAAACACTGTTCTTTATGTGCAAGTAATTTATTGATTCTTTTACTATATTTACTCTGCTAGAATCCAAAGATAGAAAACTGCAGTAGATCTGCCAGAAGATGGCGTATATTGCGAAATATTATGTAACGTAGAGTGCGATTTTAGTTTAACTACCAGAACCAGGCATAGAGCCAAGCTGAGAGACTCGGAGTTCAAGAACTAACAAACGAAAATGGGTAACCCGAACATTATTTAGATTCATAGGTTAATCTGTACAATGATTGCTCCTTTTTTTAGTAGTAGGGAGACTAGAGGACATTTTAATTTTTATTGGTCATAACGGCCACATTTGTCAACCAAACTCTACTATAAATGACGTTATAAAAGAGTTGTTTCTTAATAGCCTGAATTTTGTCAAACACCTAAGATAAAATAATAAAGCAATGGCATTCGCATTGTATTGAACAATGCGGAAGGATTTGCCAGGTGAAGGTCCAAATTACTTGAAAATACATGGTCGAATTCAACATTTTGTTTTATTCAAGGTTCATTAGAAAAATTGACCAGCGCAGCGGGCATGGCCTGCTAGTTATACATAAAAATGTAAAAAAGCGAAATATAACGCTTTGCAGAAAAAACAGCAGTATATAAAATTAAGTTCAATTTTGTGTTTTTGATTATGTGAATTTATTTCTGCCCATGTGGATAGAAAAAATAATTTCATGATTAAGAATGATTACATATTATTTGTGCAGTATAATGACAGTTAGTTGTTTAAAAATACATTTTAAATTAAAGATTAATAAATTTTCCTTTAAATGTATCCTTGTACTAGGTATTTGACATAATTTCCCCATTTTTTGTGATTCAGCAGACGATTTCCTTAAATAATAATTGTTACTATTACTTTTAAACGCTTGCTGACTACATGTACATTGTATCAAGGTGACTAACGTTATAGAATGCACTTTATCAATTAATATTTCTAATTCTTAGTTTTTATTTTTTAAAGCTGACAAGGGTATTTTGTGTACCTCTTACATTGAAAGCAATATTTCGAATCGTCTAAACTTCCAAATTATGTAGTATCAGACAGGGAACTTTCTCCGTACGGTTCTACAGGGAAGGCAATAATTTTCAGCAGCATATTTTTTTCAAATAACATTAAATGTAACCCTTTTTTGCAAATGTTGCATTTAAAACAAAAAAGTTCATTTTGGATACAGTTGATTAATCGTTTAAACTTTGGTCAAAAGAAAAAACTCAAAAAAAAAACCCAACCATATTCACGTGTATAAGAGTCTGAACATATATTATTTTAACATGATATCACCTACACCATTGACGTAAAGTGTAGGAATTATATTCAACATCATAAAATGTCTTGTCCAATAATTTCACATTCTATTTAAAAGTTAAAAAAAAAAAAAAAAAATGTGTGTTATTTTCTTTTTAAAAAAACTATTAACATTCCTCTATTTGATTCTGACAAAAACAAAAACAAAATCCTGACTAAAATTTTAAACAGTTGTTTTTAGAACGGGGTGTTTAAGAAACGTGTAAAAACTTATCTTAGCACAAGAGAGTAAATAAAGCTACACTTCTGGGCATCCAAAATGCAACACGATGAAGTAACGAAAATAACAGAATGGTATTTATTGGACATAATGTATTTGTCCAATGGGAAGAACAAGTGATTACATTTTCAGATAATTTGGAGTTATAGTTTCTGAGAAAACACTACCCAGAGTTGCCACCCCTGGCAGCAATAACAGCATTTATCTGCCTAGGCATGGAGTCGAACAGAGATGGGATGTCATGTACGGGTACAGCAGTCCATACACCTTCAACACTATGCCATAGTTCACCAACCGTAGTGACTAGCGAGTGGTGGCGTGCCAGTCTCTCAGCAGGCATTGACCAGACATTTTCAATTGGTGAGAAATCAAGAGAACGTGCTGGCCAGGGCAACAGTCAAACATGTTTTATATCAAGGAAGGTCAGGATAGTACTGGCAACATGCGGTCGTGCATTGTACTGTTGAATAGTAGAGTTCCGAGACATGGAAGATAGGGCAGAACTACGCGACGTAACACAGAAATGTAACAGTTGCAGTTGAAATTGCCGATAATGCGAACAAGAGGTTACGTAGACGTGTATCCAATGGCACCTTATACCGTCACTCCAGATGATATGCCATTATGACGATGTCAAATACAAGCTGGCAATGTGCGTTTTCCACGATGCTGCCAAACGGTTATAATAACTTAATGGAAATTCGTGAAATAAATATACAGCTCTTCTAATAAGAGTTTCTCGAGTCCTGCTCAATCAAATAAGCACTGCAAAAGATAAATTACGCAGTAACGCTCATGCAAGTTTTAAAACTAGATTGTCAAAATAAAGAAGGCCAAAGAAAAATAAACTAAGCATTGCAGTTTCATGGCACTTTTTGACATTTCACTATAATATATTATGAAATACAGCTGTTCAAGAAGACATAAACAAACGAATGGAAAATTTAATCATATATTCTAATACGAGCAAATCTTGCGTATATATATATGCACATTTTATTTTAAAAACAGCTCTTACGATTTTCATGAAATTTTGCATCCTACAGTTTTTGGGCACCAGAAAACCATTGGGCTGGGTCACATGTTCGAGAAAATTCTATTAGTCTGTCATTGTGGGTCACCATGGGTTAGGGTCAAATTAATTGTATTTTAAAAAGATTTAAACGATTTGGACTAAATTTAGTAACCTACCATTTTCGCGCACGAAGACTATTGGTCTGGGTCACATGTTCGAGAACTGTCAATTAGTGGATCATTTTTGGGTTACTGTGGGTCAAGCTAATTTTATCTAAAAAACGGCTCAGACTATTTTGACTAAATTTATATCCTACGGGTTTCGGACACAAGAAGACAATTCGGCTTGGTTACATGTTGGAGAAAATTTGATTAGTGGGTAAATTTGATTATGGGTAATTATGGGTCAAGATATTTTTATACAATAAAAGGCATTATAGTAATAATACAGGGAGAAAAATATATCGAGTTGAACTCAAAACTAATTTTGACTGTCTTCAATGCTCTTATATACATATAGGTACATCTGACCTTTATGTAAAAAATGTAAAAAATAATATTAAGGTCAGTTTACCATTTAATTTACTTAAAGGATGTAAAATATTTTTCAGGAGCCAACTGTTAAAAGCAATGTAAATTGTGAAAAGCAGCAGAACATAATATAAACCTGTGCTTAAATCTCATTTGGAAATATTATTGTTTTAGATGTTAAACAATCTAGCAGATAATTAATCTATTGCAGATATTTAAATAGAGTTTAAAGTTAATATTTATGTAAAAATATTCATAATATAAAAGCATAATTGAACCACCGATTGGAAGAAGGGAATAAATCCAAAAAATAAGAATGGATATAATTAAAAAAAAAAAATTATAACTTTTTACTTTCAACTTATAGGCTCATGTGCTATCAATGATAATGAAGAAAATATAAATTCTGATTTATTTACTAATAGAGATGGCTGAAATATATAATATTCATTTATATATGTGTATGTAAATTTGTTGGATTTATTCCCTTCTTCCAATTTATCATATACTATATACAAAATAATTTGAAATAATAAACAATATAATGACAAAAACTATTTATATATTAGGAAAAACGTAAGAACACTCTATTATTCATCTATTTCTTCACTTTCGGATTTTGTAGTTGGCCAGATCAGAATAATATCGTAAAAATCTTTGAATTCGTCAGGAATATATTGGATTATTTTTTGTATGTCGTTCATTTTTTTCTCATTTATGGGTATTTTAGTAACATATGCCGGAGTTTCTGGTATTTTTGGGTTTGTAAAAGGTTTTTGAAGCAAAAATGTACCTTTCATAAAACCATCGATATATTCGGAACATGTCAAGTGACCTTTGTGATTTGAACTATACTCAAAGTTTCTATATTGCGAAATCTTGAATGTTGTTGCCTTGTCTAATGACTTACAGCTTTTCTTGAAACATCGCTGCCATGAGTTTTTAAAATCAAGTATGTCGTTATAAGTAATGGGTTTAACAGAAAAACCCATGATTTTTGCTGCCAAAATAAGATTATTATATTCATTTGGAACGTAAATTCTGGCCTTTCTCCTAATGAATCTTTTAGCGGTCCCGAAATTTCTGTCACACTGTTAAAACGAATGGCCACGCACAGGAAAGTATTGATATATTTTCTCAAAACGGTTCATTGCAACAAGAGTGAGAAAGAATTTTATAAGCGTGTTATTTCTATTTTGTCCCCCGCAAGCATCGCTAAAAACATGTAGTTCTTTGACAGAGGGATCCATGTTCTGTATGGTTTTCCACAATAAACTGCATACTTCATCTGTGCCCCGTTTAGTTTCACCCTCATGGTACGTGTAGAAATCAGCTGAGTTCGTCTTTAAGTCGTGAACACAAAACACATACAGCCATACTTTTCTTAAGTAAAACATCTCTTGAACTGGGAACTTAGGAATGGGCAGATTTTGCATGTAATCAACTACAATGGCTCCCAAATCTTCTCTTTCCTGGCACACAGCCAAAATTTCTTTCTGTTTATTATAAAACTCTTTAGTACGTTTAAGATGTATCATTTTTTCCGCAACCGCCACTCTCTTCGCATTCTCATTGAGAGATGGACTTTTTATTTCTGCATCCAGTTCTTCGCAAGTCGAGCAAACGTCTACTTGTGGCCGACCGAATCTGTAGCCATGATTATCATTAAAATATTTTCTGTAATAGTCGTATTTTGCGCATTGGTATTGTTTTTTTTTTTTTTTTTTTTTTTTTTTAAGTTCATGCATTATTTTGACGTTTAGGTTTGCTTATAAATATTGTATATTTTTGCTGCTGTAATGAGATTGTTTAAGGGGAAATGACCGGATATGTTCATCAATAGCCTTAATTGCTTCATTTTTGTTTATCGAAAAAAAAGGCAAAAAGAAGCACTATTTCTATACTCGTACAGTTGATAGTTGGAAGAAAGGAATAAAGGAAGGATTTGTGTCCTTCTTTCAACTAACTATTTTTATGGCCGCATAAATCTATACGAAGCGAATGGTTTTTGTTCTTTTCTTTGAACTCACAACTAAGCGCTACGTTTAAAGAACGTAAAAGTGTAGAAAAAAGAATATCTCAAAAAGTGGCGTTTATTCCCTTATTCCAATTGGTGGTTCAATTATAGTGGTGAACACATAATGTATCTCATCAGAATAAAACTAATATAATTCATTCTCAACTCACCGGAGCCATACTTTGCATCATTACATATTGTTTTTGTTTAAAGAAATGTGTAAACAAAATTATCTTAAAACATTAGCGTTGTAAAACAGGTACATTCTCTTCGAAAAGTTTTACTGTAAATTGTTAATAAATTTTGGAGAAAATTAAAACACATAATTTCTGATGATAGGTATTGTGGATAAAATAGCAACGATTTTTGATATCAGGTACATTTCAAATTAATTAAATAACCATTTATGAAATTGAAGCAAATTTACAACATTAACTCAAAAATTTTCTTTTTCGAAAAGAAATATGCTAACAAAATTTCTGCAAAAACATAACATTTTATTGCTTACCCGATTCGTGAAAGCATAATTTTTAGTTATTTACTTTTTCTACACGTAAATGGACATGTACATTTTCTTTTTTATTAAAGAGGCCTGAAAATTTGTTTGTTTTATTTTCTATGTTCTCAGGATAACCATATTTCCCTTGATTTAAAAAAAATCTTAGTTTTTGAAACATGATAGATGACATTGTTTTAAGTACATGAAATCATATTGTGTTACATTCTTTTCACCATATTTAAAAATTCTGAATTCTTAATAAAATATTTTTATTGCATCTTTCACTGAGATTATGTACCGTATCGAATATAAAAATAAATATTTTAAAATAAACATGAAAAGATTAGAATTACTGATCATCAGATAGTGAACGACGATTTTTAATGCAGGCCATAATTCCACAATCGAAAACATTTTAATAACAAATTTCTTTCTGAAAAGATTTTAATTACAGAACATTTTTCAAAACTTTAGAAAACTCAAGTTAAATAAACAATCTTATTTTGAATGGAGACCTTTATTATTGTTTAGAATTTAAGAGGATGACATTAAGTACTTTGCAATTATTTATTTTCAGAAAAGTATTTATCAATTTAGAATCACATAACATACCGTTTCTTTCAACTAATGCTAATCTTGTCTTTCGATTTTATATAAAGACAAAAAAAAAAAAATTAGGTATTTACATTCAAAATTATATTTAAGGTTGTTGCTTGATTTACGTATGACATGCTAGCAATTATTTTAATTTAATTAGTATATTTTTGTGGTAAAACATTCTATGAACCTAACCTTTCTGACCTTAACTTGACGCTTGTATTATTACTGCATTAAAGAAAAAGTCACTGTTGAATGATCTAGCAGAAAGTTAGATGTAAAAAATTAAAGTGATACTTTTTTACAATTTTCAAATTAAATAAAATCGTAAAATTATTATATTAAAAAAAACATGTTTTGGAACTGTTTTTTTTTCGCGTTTTTCATAATAAAAAGATTTTTCTAGGATATTTTATTTTAATATAATTACAACAGTTTTTCAGTTATTAACAATATGTACAAACATGCAAGTTGCTTATTGTTATCATAAAATGTGTCCAAAAACCGACATTCTAATGCAGAAATTTGAATTAGTAATTTTTTTTTCAATTTAATTTATTTTCCTAATTACAAGTAAAAAATTTATTTATTTAGTAACATACACATTTTTAAACCACGTTTCGCACATCGAACACTTCGCAAAATCGTCTTGTTTTCTTTTCATGCACAATCGTATTAATTACATTTATTGCTTCTGAAAATGCTATGGAAGGTTTTATTAGGGAATGTTTATATGTTGAAAATACACACATAGAAAATAATATTATGGTTACGTTATCAGAACTTACAATTCATTTTGCAATGCAGAATTACTATATTCATTTTATCTAATAACCAGCCATATTTATGGTTTTTCCTCACATTACGGAGACATACTGGGTACCTGTAGTACTGCCACTCTGTTAATAATCACAAAAGGATGCCGTATCCCACTCAGGAGGGCGTACCAAACGGGAAATTTTCGTCTACACATGTGCTCCTTTATTTTTGGAAATAGGTCAAAATCACACATGTTTATACTTGAAAAATATGAGCCAAAGATCTTTCATTCCTATGTTGGAGTTTGATGATAACAAGAGTCGCATGTTGACAACGTGCATTGTCTTTCATAATTTAAAAAAAAATGGACGTTTAATTGTAGCCATTTGGATGTGTTTTATGGCTACAAGCTTCCCGAAGCTTTAAATTAGATTTCCTTGTTGTCCTTCTACGAGTCAATCAAGTCATAATAAATACAAGCTGAATCATTATCAAAATTATAATTTTGGGTGGTCTACATTCATTTCAACACGGCACATCTTCTTTTCCGTCTAAAAACAAGCACGTCAATGAACGACAGAGTGTGTAATACTGCAAAAAATTTTGGTCAAGAATTACGGTACATATACTGGCAACTTTGTGTCCAGTATATATACCGTAATTTAACTGGACGGTATATGTACCGTAAAATATTTAGAGTATATGCACCGGCTGCACTCCCCTCTCTCCTCAGGCCTGTACGCATTACGTAACAAGAGCAAGAGCATCATTTCAGGGGTTGATGTACACCGAGGCGGGGCTACCAGCTTTTTCCATATTGAAGAATAATTCTTTTTTTACGGTATAAATAGCGATTTTTTACTAAAAAACAATCATTTTACGGTATAAATGCCGTTTATAATTGAAATGGCACATATACGTTTTTTTACGCGTAATATATCTTAGAAGTACGGTACTCATACCGTAAAGAGTACCGTTAAGTACCGTTAATTTACGGTACGTCTACTGAAATTTTATGAAATTTTTTTACAGTGAATGAATAAACAAATTTTCTTTACACAGTCCTAATCCGAGATTATCACGGAAAAACAACCAGTTTGACGATAGTTTTCCATAATTGTCTTTTCAACCTATGAATTTTGTAACAATGTAAAGACATTTTGTATTTATTTTATACAGAAATTTTCAGCACGGAAATTAAAAATTTTCGAAACACAAAGTGGAGATACGAAAAAAAATATTTTTTATAGTGCTGCTTATTTTATCGGGAAATAAACACAATAAAATTGTATTCTCTCGAGGTTTTAAAATAAACAGTATTTTTTCAATGGATATCAAAAAATTGTAAATGATGCCATGTTAAAAGATAAATCTACAAACAAATTTTATTTTAAGAAATGCCTGTTGTTTTTCATAATTATTTACTTTAGATATAGGAGTTTCAAGGAATTCTCTGTTTCCAAACATACATATTTTTCATAGAGGCATTAATTATTTTTAAAATAATTCTAGTAATAGCCAATATATAATATATTTCGTAATACATAGTAATATTACTAATACGATTAAACTTTTTTATTTAGTAACATATAATGCTATTAAAAATAGTTTAATAATAATAATTTTAACTAAGATGTGTTAATGGAACGAGAAGAAAAAATAATACGAACCTGGAAATTGTATATCTCACAGATACATTGTGACTTGTAGCAGATCGCCTGGCTACTCTTTTATAAGGTTACACTAGTGGATGAGCTTTTGTGATTTTGCATGCGATCATGTTATTCTGAATTGCTACATTTGCGGGTCAATCCCAAAGTGCGTATGTATCTTAGAGATTGTTTTTCACGATAATTTTGCAAAGATATCTTAATTAAGTGATTGTGATATTGGAAAGACTATGTGTAGTTAGGTGGTATTAGGAAAATTCGGATTTACAGCGTATCTCTCCAAAAGGTATTTTAGTTGCTATCAAAACCCGTCTTGGAAGTCTTTACAATTAACGAAGTACCGCAGGCTTGCTTGGCAATTATACAGTAGATTTAATGCAAGGCTTCAGGTATTAGCAGAAGTAGTGTTTTCGTATACTTAGAATAAAGTGTTATTTGGGCTGACGGAGTCTATTTAGTTTTTTTTTAATTAAGTAAGGATTGTATTTCTGGGAAAGACAATTGTTTTAGAGACATTGTAGAGAATAGGGAATATTTCTGTGATATATTTTTACAATACTTTAATATGCTGAAGTGAAACATTATTTCCTGTGACTGAGTTATTACTCGTCAAGCTTCTAGATTTCACTACACTAATAAAGGATTGGAAGTGAACTATCTGCTTTGATGTTGTGGAACGTAATGTGGATAGTAGCTTGCCCTTTCAACTCGACTGACGATATGTTTCTTCATATAACGACTGCAATATATTCCATATGAACTAGTTAACTGTTTCAACAATGAGGAAATTGCTTTCTTGAAGTAAAACCCCATAGCTTAAAAACAGGGCGGGTATAATCAGTCCGAATGTCACAGAAATCCCCCCCCCCACACACACACAGACATACATTATACGATAACACAAATTGGTGTCCTACAATAGATGATATTTTGCAAAAATGAACATCAAAATTTTTATGGAAAAAAAAATTATTTATAAAAGAATTTGTTTAGATTTTAATTTTTTTAAATAATTTATGAAATTTTGTAATATTTATAGAAAATGTTTGATTCAGAAGCAACTATAAGGTGTATAAGTTTAAATTTTGTGAAAGTAAAAAAAAAAAAAGTCTTGAATCTTTTTCTAATACACTTTGGACAGTTTTTCTAGAAAAGGAATCCCCGCTGGCGGTAATCTTAATAGTCTTATATAACAGCTAAAATTCTGCGAATAAACAACGTCAATATTACTATTCGGAAAATGTAGTTTCAACAGAAAGCACGCTTGGGAACAATGAGTTCAGATAAATTGTTACAAATTGTGTTCATGATATCAATGTGTTTTTGCTAATGTTCAAAAAATGTTTTCTATTAATTTTAACATTTTTCATTCGCCGAAATTTGTAATAATTTTAACATAATTTTGTATTCATGTTTTCTTAAAATATATGTATTGTATTAAGCCTTTATATTTGTAATAACTTTCCAGGATTTTGCTCCCTTGTTCAATTAAAATACGGGAAAATATAATTTTTTTAAATATTCAATTGTGATTTAAAAAAAATTGTTTTGTATAAATATTGTATCAAAATATTTCACATTTTGCTAAGTTATATATTTAAATGCGTTTCTTGTTTTTACTTTTAAAAAGCGCATTAAAATAGAACTTGTTAATTTCGAATGGTTTTTACTGTAAAAAAGCAAAACAATATATCTTCAAAAATGTCTTTTGGATAACAAAATAGCATAAAAAAGTTGCATGATAAAATTTAACTTTAGTAAATGTTAACTAACAAATACAACTAAAAAGGGAAATAGTTACCAATTTTTATTACTGGTACTAATAAAATTGTTCTTTTCTATTGTTATTAATAATGATTCTAATCCCCATGATGATGTTAAAAATAGAAATTGACTTGTAGGTTGATGTCCACTTGATGTTGTTTTATTATGTTGCAGAGACATGACTAATTTTTTTAACAATTGTTTTCGTATTTCAAAAAAAAAAAAAAAACAATTTAAAATTCTGCCTATATTGTGACGTACCCTTCAGGGCAGTATATTTGAAAAGAACCGAGACAATAAATGAACATTAACACCGGTTATTCAAAAGTAATAATAAGCGTGATCGGCAGTGGCGCGGGAACGCTTAAACTAAAGATGAATAAAAATAAGCTTGAAACACTAAAAGACTGAGATGGTGATTGTTTTTTCCAAAATACTCACTAAATTTGAGCACTTGGCTAAAAAAAAATTGCCTCTCGTACCACTCTACAAGAACCAAAGCAAGTCACATTAGCTCACTCTAAAATATCACTAGAAACACAATAAATATAAAATGTCGCTCTAAATAATTCGATATCATTATCATATGGAACCCCGTGCATTTCAATACTGTTTTATTCAAAATATTGAATCATAATACAATAGCATGCTAGCGAACTCACAACCGTAGATTCTGCCCTCATAATAGTATATTAAAACTTAGCTTGTTACACAGAAAGCAAAAAACTTCTACGTTCAAAACCAGGAAGCGGTGAAAATCCAGTCATAATTACCACTATGGGCGAGATGCTTCTAAATCTATCCAATCTAACTTTTACCGCAGTATATATAGTACCTAAACAACAAACATTTAATCATCACATCATTGATTAAAAATATCGTGATAATAAGATTATCGGATTTTCAGACATAATTCGCGAAACTTAAAGAAATGACAGAATAGATAGCTCATTCCTGCACAAATGTAAACAACGGACACAACGATCAGGAAACAATGATCGAATGCAAAATCTCAAAACTCACTCGACCGTAAATCATATATTCTAATACGAGCAAATCTTGTGGGTGGTTATATATATATATATGCAAAAATTATCTTAAAAACGGCTCTAACGATTTTGACGAAATTTCGTATCCTACCGTTTTGGGGCACCAGAAAACCATTGGGCTAGGTCACATGCTCGAGAAAATTCGATTAGTGGGTCATTTTGGGTCATTTTGGGTCATGGTCTAGCTAATTGTATCTAAAAAACGGTTCAAACGGTTTTGACGAAATTTTGTATCTGACCATTTTCGGGCATGAGAAGTCAATTGGGCTGGGTCACATGTTCGAGAACTTTCGATTAGTGGGTCATTTTTGGGTCAACGCGGGTCAAATTAATTTTATCTAAAAAACGGCTCTAACGATTTTGATTAAATTTTGTGTCCTACGAGTTTCGAGCACGATAAAAGCATTGGGCTAGGTTGCATGTCCGAGAAAATTCGATTAATGGGTCATTTCTGGGTCATTATGGGTCAAGATCTAAAAAGCGGCTCAATTTACACTAAATTTTGCATCCAATGGTTTCCGCGCACGAGAAGACTGTTGGGCTAGGTCACATGTTCGAGAAAATTCAATTAGTGGGTCATTTTGGGTCATTTTGGGTCATGGTCAAGCTAATTGTATCTAAAAAACGGTCCAAACGATTTTGACGAAATTTTGTATCCGACTATTTTCGGATACGAGAAGACTATTGGGCTGGGTCACATGTTCGAGAACTTTCGATTAGGGGGTCGGTTTTGGGTCAAAGCGGGTCAAATTAATTTTATCTAAAAAACGGCTCTAACGATTTTTATTAAATTTTGTATTTTACGAGTTTCGGGCACGCGAAAATCATTAGACTAGGTCACATGTTCGAGAAAATTCGATTAGTGGGTCATTTCTGGGTCATTGTAGGTCAATATCTAAAAAGCGGCTCAATTTACACTAAATTTTGCATTCTATGGATTTCCGGCACGAGAAGACTGTTGGGCTAAGTCACATGTTCGAGAAAATTCAATTAGTGGGTCATTTTGGTAATGGGTCATGATATTTGAACTCAAATTTAATTTTGACCGAGCATAGCTCGGTCTTCCCTGCTCGTTACCATTATATAGCAGTAACTAGTCACTAGCATCTAAACAACAGACATCTAATTATCACCTCATTGCTCAAAATAATTGTGATAATAATTACCGGGTTTTCAGATATAATTCGCGAAACTTAAAGAAATGACATAATAGATAAATCATTCACGCACAAATGTGAACAACTGACACACCGATCGAATGCGAAATCTCAAAATTCACTCAACCACAAATTACCATTATAAAGCAGTAGCTAGTCACTATGCTGCAAACTGTACCAATAAATATTGCTAATCTATAGAAATAATAATCACTTTGAGAATAAAACATTACTTACATTTATAAAATGTGTTTATTTATAATATTTTACTGTATTTGCATCAATTGAAATATATAAATGTATAACAAAATATCTATCTTGCTCTGAAATACGTTTATATAAGATCATAAAAATAATTTTCTATAAATCTGTGCATCGAGTCTAATAGTTACAGTGCATGATAATGAAAAAAAAATGTATTTATTACAGGAGGAAAAAGAACAGTTTAAGGATAAATTCGATATCGATTATCGATTAGTTCAACAACCGAATTAATAAATAACTATAATAACCCGTTAAAAAAATGCCAAGTATTAGACCTTGGGAAAAATTCATGAAACAATTTGTTTCGTAGATATAGTTAAAGCTATGCTATATCATTTTTTATTTTGTTGACTTTTTTGTGATTTATATTTTCAGAAAAAAATCTGGCTATTTCATAATCTAGAATAAAATATTTTAGTATATGCGTTATAACTATAACTTTGTAGTATATTGTAGTTATTTTATTTTTTGAAAATGTTGGATCTTTAGCATTATCATTTCATAGATAAGGAAAATCCCATAACATAATACCTCGCGAGAAAGCCGAATATGGTATTATCCGGGATTTCCGAAAATGCTTTTCTAAGAGAAGAATGAAATCGGTTTACCAAGAAACTATACCCAGCTGCTGCAAATAAGAAAGGAACTGTGTTTTTATTAAAGGTACAGCTTTCTTTTATATCTCATGGAATCATAATTTTTTGCTAGAATTCTTTGAGTAATCTTATTTCGAATGAATTATTTAGTAAATTTCCGACATTGTTTTGCAAGATTTGTTAAGTAAATATATGGTTTTTTTTTAAATATGCATATTTAGTATTCTAATACTAGTTCTGAATTAATTCACATAATCATGACTAACAATCTATAATAATAAATACTGTCGAACAAGTTTATATATGTATGTCTGTCATTCTGGTAAAAGCCTACGAACCCTGTAATCCATTATTTTAATTTCGAAATATTTATATATTTATGGCATGTTTTGTAGAACAATGTGTATGAATTGAGCGACAAAATATGTTTCATTACATCAATATATATATTTTTTTGTTGTTGTTGCCACATCATAAACGAAAATGAAGAAGAATAAAAACAAAATGAAAAAAATATATGGACAATATTAAAATACGTGAATTTTTTAACTTATTTTTTAATTCCATGTTAAATTACGGTAAACATTGTTAAACGTGGTAGTTTGTTTTGTAAATATTACTTATTAGGCAGATATAAAAGTTTTCTTAAGTTAAAGTACTCTCACATGGTTTGTCTCATCCTGTCAACACCTTTTCCAGAGTTGAAAAAAAAGTCCCCGGGAGGAAAATATAGCTTTCCTATATCTTCGTTTTAAAATTTTAGCTAATGTTAATAGAAACAGCAAGCTAAAAGCAAAGAACCCATTACACAAGTTTCGTTAATACTTAATTTGAATAAGAAAATTGTCAACTTAGTCAACTTAGGCCAAATTAGTCAACTATAGCCAAGTTGGCTTCATTTATGAAGTCTTATTTTTGGTCACCAAATTTGGCAATATTTCGCCAAGTGTCGCCATGTTTGCCAAGAATTTGGCACTAACAGATATGAATATATATACTTTTATGTGTATGATTGGGAAAATGATTACAACAATGAAAGATAATAATTTGCTAGAAATCACGTTCACTGAAACCAATAAATCAATCGTTGTTTTATTTGTAATGTGCTGTCTTGTTTCAAAATGTCAGCCACCCTAGAATTTCAAACTGCTCTATCTCAGCCATTGTTTAAGATAGAGGTAAAAAAAAAAAATTCTCCGGAATCCTTGTATCAATGCCTAACACTTAAGCAAAAAATAAATTTGAATTTTAAACTTGTTTGTGTTTTTATTTTAGTTTTAAATTTTTCAGTGGCCGCCATTTTGAAACAAGATGGCGGACCAAGCTGTCCAACGAACTTGGTCGAGGCATTGGTGAGCTTAATACACACAGTTAGTTTCATCCAAATTGATTTATAAATACGAGTGTTATCGTATGATATAGACCAGATATATATATATATATATATATATATGGATATATTTTTTTCCGGAATTACTTTCGTCCGAACGGCTGCAATAGGTAGCTTTATACTTTTTTGTATTTAATGCTACCTTGGCGTAAACTATGGGACGTGGAAAGTTATAAAGCCTTTTTATCCACATATTTTCAGATTAGAAGCCATTCACAAATAAGTTTAGGAAAAATTTAGAAGACTAATAAAGTTACTTGAAAGTTTTCTTTTTGTATATCGTGTGAGGTATCCTGTGATCAATCTCATAATATCGAACTCAAAAATATTTTTCCTTTAATTTTAGGTATTATATTTTCAGATATATCATCAAAAATACACTGCAAAAATATATCTCTCCGCCACTATTTCCCAACTTACTGAAACTAAAAATACGAAAAAATAGAGGTAGTAGAAGTTTATTTAAACCTTGCAGGAATACTATTCAGATTTTCTTAGGTAACATAGTTTTTGAGAAAAACGCATTTTTCCGTTACACACAAACTGTACTTTTCGGGTGGTCAGCGGGGGAATTGACCGCCGTCCCTGGTATCTATGGACGCAGAATCATCCAAGGACATTTCATAATGATTTTCGAAAAGAAAATATCGGTAATTCGCCGAGATATTAACCATGTTACTTGAAAAATAATTTTTCTTGTTACGTATAGTGTAAGGTATCGTTCGAAAGATCTCGTAACATCGAATTCAAAAATTTATTTGTTTTAAATTTAAGGTATTATATGTTTTCAGAGATAGTGAAAGTACTGGAAAAATATGCCCCCCCCCCCTCTTATTTCCGAATCTACTGAAACTAAATTATGAAAAAAAATTAGGGGTAGTAGGAGTTTATTAATTAATAAATAGTAATTAATAAATCCAATGTACGTAATCCTTTGAGCGCGAGTTATACTCGTACTTGACCGATTTGTTTACTATGTAGTTTTTTGTTCGCACGCATATTTTGCTGTGGCTTCACATTTTGAGTATTACATCGTATTTTGCACCGCTTGTATGTACGGCTGCACGCCAATTGGCAACATCTTTTTCCGAGTTGAGTACAAAACCTCCGCGTCCACGCTTTGCATGTTATTTTACTGTAGTTTTCGTTTGCATGCATATCTTGTTATTGCTCTGCATTTCGAGTATTACTTCGCATTTTGCATCGCTTCTATGTAAGGGTGAACACGAAGAAGTTCTTCTGCTTCTTCGATCTTTTATTTTTGGATACTTACGTTAACTATTTTTTGTTCGTCAAATGTGTGGTATTACGTAATTGGTAAAAGAAATTAATATATATTGCGTAAAAATGTAATTTTATTAGAATGTATAAGGCTATAACTCTAATGTCTTATATATAGCCTGAAATTTTTATGGTCTTCAGAACGATATGTTATCACTCCAACATAATATCATTATGAATGTTGTATTGTTGTCGGGAGTTATACTTTACATTTAAGACTTATTAAATATATCTATTATTACGATTTCAAGTAAAAGATAAAGAGCTACAAGTTGGATGAACTGTTTAACCGCCTGACCGCCGAGCGAAAGGGCAAATTTGTAATGTTGTTTTCACTGTAATTTTTTTTAAAATGTTATAAAAAGATGAATTTTCAAACTTGAAAAAAACTTAATTACGTATATGAGTATATAGCCTTGAGAATATCAGTCATTACTCAATATTTTAAAACTGCATTATATTTCAGGAAATATATTAATTTAAACAATGCAAATATTGCAGTGAAATCTACAACATACTGAACGGTGGATAGAAGGTTAAATATCTTGTCATATTTCCAATGCGATTAACTATGTTCTGGTCCTAGTTTGAGTCTTCTACCCCGCATTTTATTTCCTGCTACTATTGATACCATATTTAGCACAGAATGTGCAGTTTCATTTAATAGAGAAATATATTTATTAGAACTACAATTCACCTTATTGTTGTCAAAAAAGATGGATTTTTCGTTAGGTTATTTTTCACAAATAATTTTTTCAGATGAAATTTTGAACAGATTTTCTTTTTTATTTATAAGTTGTTTACCTGATTAATTTTTATAAAATATGATTTGGCTTCTTTTCACTAAAAGTTATATGGCTGTAGAGATTTATGAATAAATACCGATTGCCAAATTAAAGTATTAGTGCACGAAAAGCAGTGTATTTCAATATATTGAACTCAATGCTTTGAACGTAACACATGGCTGGTATTTCGCATACCTGCCAACCGTTACAACTTTTGCACTTAACCAACATTTACATTTTACTACTTTTCTATTAACTAAAAAGTTAATTGCTGAATTATTCGATTTAATTACAATATTTAGTAAGGAGAAAATTTCTATTTGGATTTACTGCTGACTGAAAATCATAGCAATTGTCCGATGTGTGTTTCAAAAACTGTTGCTTAGCGGTGCAGCTAAACTGGAAAACGAAGTCTTTTCAAAAGTTAATTGTCTGCATTTCCAAGGAATTATAATATCCTCATAGAAATAATTTCTTATGACGAACGGGTAAGACGTTCTGTAGGAAAGCAATATTTTCTTCAAACAATTCCAGGAAAATCACCGTGATTTTCAACGCTTTGATGGATTATTCTAATTATTGTGTCTTGTAGCATTGTACGATAACGATCACTATTTAAATTTTCTTCACATAAAAGAGGGCCTATGACACTATACCCTAATATTTGTGACCAGGCGGTTTTGAGAATATTGGATCTTTGCTTCCGAAGATATTCTCCTGGGTGAATGTCGCAAAATAAAATGATTTCAGTGAATTTAAGTGGCATCGTTCGTTCTTCCGATTCGTCTGCTGTTTTTGTTTTGAACAATTATGTGAGAGTAGTAAAAAAAAAGTTAACTGGATTTTTTTTAAACTCATAAACTTTGTTATTAAAAATAGTCCCGATTTCGGCATTTTCCGTTAGTGGGTTTATCACATTTCAGCTTTCTGTAGCTGTAAAACACTACTTCTTTCGCCATTTTTTTTTAATTCTTAGATAATGTTAGAAAATACATTTTAGAAATATGTTAAATTTTTATGTAGCTCTTTAATATTTTTTTAAGTTGTGGTTCCGTTTACTTCTTCAGTATTGCATGCATGGCAAGTGTAACCACAGGAACTGGGGGAGGTGTAACCACACTACCCTGTAAACAAACGACAGTTGTTTCTTAATCTAGGAAATTGTAATCTAATTACGAACGAAAATATGCCATAACCTGTTGCGAGTTACTAACTATTATGAAAAGCTTTCTTTATGTTTATAAGCCTCAGAGGCCAGTGTATTTTCAAGATTAATTATCATTTATAAAAACAAAGTTTGTTTTGGTGCCACTGATTATTGGAAACGTTTCCGAATAGCTTTTATGGTGTATTAATGTGTTTTCTCAACACACAATATAAAATGTGTTGATACTCTCAGCTTTCAAGTAAACATTTTGATGCCCAACAAACATGTTTTCCAGCTAAACATGATGAATTAACATCATTAATACAAACATTGAAATTAACTTTAATTTGTTACTGTGGAATGTTTAACTTCAATTACGCTGCAGAAAATCATTAATTGAGAAGTAAAAGCGTCGTAAAAACTAGTATTCCGATTTTTAAAAGAACTGATCAACACCCTCTAAAAATACTCGGATACGTTTACGAAAAGCGGTGTCAGCAAAGGAAAAACTGTTTTTCAATGATTCTATAAATCCATAAAATACATTGGTTTCTGAGTTTTTTAAAGCTAAAGAACGCCTTTTGGCATCGTGGGTAACTCGGAAGAGGTTATTGCATATTTCCTTTCGTGGTTATATTATATTTTCTCAGATTAAAAATCATTTGTCTTTTTTTACAATGTAGTTAAACTAGCCCCAACATTTACACTTGCACATCGACTCAAGGTAATGACATTCAAATTAAGTAAGGGATATAAGTTGTATTGAAATATTGAAATAAATTTAGCAGAGCCTATATTAGGCAGAAGAAATTAAATTTTGGTCCTCATTTCTTCCTCTTCATATGAACTGCAGAAGGGATCATAAAATGATTCTTGTGAATCTTTTTTTTTTAAATAAACTGTAAACAAAGCTAATTTTTGTTTAGAAAAAAATTACTTTTTTATTCAACTTACAAAAACAACCCTCTGAAAAAGAGATTTTCTTTTCTAATGCAACATTCTTACCATATGAATAGTAAAGAGGAAGAGTGTTTATAATAAAAAATCATTATAATTATTAAGAGAATATTTTAAATTGAAAAGATATTGTTTGAACAGATAAAACCTGTTTTGTACTAAAGAATAAATTTAATCGCTTTATATATTTTAACCGACTGTTCTTATAAAACAGTATTTTTACTTTCCTGCATTATTCTGTTGCTAATAATATGAGTTCCAAACAAAGTTGATAACTTTGTACTAAAACAAAATCTATACAATTCAAAAATATATGACATCAATGGAATTTGGAGAATATTATACCTTCCCCAAGAATACAGCAATATATTATGAAGGAAAGATAAATGTCTTGGCTCAACTTGTCCCGAATGCTGGGGAAAATGTAACAACCCGACTTCAGTTGACAAAAAATATCATAGTTAACCCGAGAAAGATCGCGCGTGGCACAGATTCACCCCAGTTTTCGAAAAACATCAGTCCCGCTAAAAATGTTTATCTGTAATCAATCATCCTTTCAGTATCCTCCTGTCTGACTCTCTCCTTGCTAGGTGTAATATTATTTTTACATTCTTTTCCTTTCTGCGCGTGAAAAAATCATTTTTGGAATCCATGTAAAAAAGGGGTGACTCAGTCTCCCCACGCGACCGTTATTGCTTCTAAATTTTTCATTCTAAGCAACGTAGTTTTCTGTTCTGAATTGTTTATGTTGTTTTTTGCGTTGATTTATTTAATAAATAATAGCATTTAAACGTAAACTTACAGACTATTAAAAATAAACGGAACTTTTGAGAAATTTATTAGATGAAGTTGAGTCTTCTGAGGAAGAAATTGATCAAGCTGGTGAAAATGAACCTGATGAGGAAATATACAGTTTTCACGGCAGCAAAAGTGAGTTTGAGCAAAAGGATAAAGATTGTGAAAATTCTGATTCAGAAGAAAGTATTTTTCTTAGCAAAAACAAAACAGTTTAGGAAAAAGAAAAAAACAAATCAAAAAGTGAAAACGTGATCTTAAAATATAATAAGTCATTTAGCAGTAGTAAAAAGTATCACACGCAATATAACAGAACTAAACAGATTTAAAGACAATAAAACTACAATTTCTTGCATAAAGTACGATAATTTTACCTGTAAAAATCATTCTTTTTATGTTTACCAGAAATGTATATAGATTTAAAACTCCTGATAAAGGTACGTAATTATTTAATTGTAAAGTTTTCTTAAACATTACAAAAGTTTTTTTAACTAAAGAAGTATACTTTCTTAATTATTTAATGAACTTATTGTTAAAATAAATATTTTTCTTGTTTATAGCATAATATTTGTATAAAACTGATTGGGGTGACCTAGTCACCCCGCGCGATCTTCAAGGGTGCGCGCCTCATGTCGGGCTAAAAACAATTTTTTTGAATTTCAGATCTAAGCTAATGTATTCAATAGGTAATTTTGCAACAATTTTAAGCAATAGGTGATTATTCTAAAAGTAAATGTGTGGGAACGGTTTAAAGTCGAACAGTGTCGAAACTTCGTTACGCTTACTCAATTTTACGTTAATTGTGGAAAATCATAAACAAGGAACTTTGGTGCAAACATATTTATACTTCAACTTTATAATTAAAGTTATGACTTTATATTTATATATTTATTTGATTTTTGCATCTACACATAAAGCCAATGGTGTGGAGAATAGACTAACAGTAGATGAATTTGGAGTAGCAAATAATAATGGAATCTACAGTAACAGTTAAAGTTCATTTTTGATTCAATTATAAAACTATTCAATCATTATTTTTATATAATTTAAATTATGCCTTGAAAACACTGTACATTTGGTGTGTTTTTCATTATTTCTAATATGTTTTATTGATTTATTTTTATATAAATTAAATTATGCCTTGAAAACACTGTACATTTGGTGTTTTTTTCATTATTTCTAATATCTTTTATTGATTTTCTCTTGAAGGAGTTCTATGATAAAATCATTAAAACACATTAGAGGTAAAAACCATTCGGATGTGACAAATCGAGAAAATCGCTTTAAAGCGGACCCTTCTGGCGTAACAATCCAAAATTCAACTGGAATTCAACTGCCAGTGGTCAAAAAGATGCATATATGATTTGGTCTAATTCTATGCATAACGTCATACAGATTTCGATGCTGATATGATGCAAATGGAGCAAAAATCGCTACCACAGTGCCCTCTTACGGCGGAATATAATCAAACGCAACTGGGACCTGCTGGCCATAGCCAAAAACATATAGGCGTCCTGGAATAATAACGTCAGGGTGGGTAATAACGCCAAATGCTAATATTACGCATAAGGTAAAGCCAGGAGAGATGGCGCGGTCGGAGAGAATGCGCACATAGAGGTTCGGAGGGAAGGAGTAGAGTGAGCGCGCAGCAACTCCAGGTAGCTGCATGTCAACAACAGCAGTAGTTGAGTGTCTACTTGAAAGTGCACGTTGATTGTTTTGAGCGTCTAAGATAAAACATTGCTCTTTTGTTTTGTTTTTCCAAAGTAAGTGCTTGAATATTCATAGCTATTCAGCAGAATTTCTATACAATGTCAGTAGTACAAAATATTTTAAATTTTAACGATTTCTCATAAGCTACTAATCTAGACTAACAATGTGAACATCAACGGTTCGTTTTAGTAACAGCCATGTTTAAGTAAAAGGTCGCGCAATCTCTCCTACCGAAATTGTAGAGTTTGAGCATCTGCAACTTAGGAGAGATGGTGCATTAATCCCATTAGTTTCCATGCTATGAGAGATTACGCAGCTTATTGGTAAATTTGCATAAAAAATGAAAAATAAAAATGGACTAATTTTAAGTTAAACGTGTTATCAAGTAACTTAATGTTATTTTGTAATCTTATCTGGACTTGCTTTTTCTGATTCTTTATTTTTTTCTTTAATTAAATTTTTTTAAACGTTTTTAAATTATTTCTTTTTTCTGATTCTTTAATCATTAGGTTGAAATATTCACTCCTAATACAACAGTATTTGTTCACAAAAACCTTACAACAGTGTCATTTAACTGTAATTATTATTGTTAACAATTTAATTGTAGTTATTATTAGTAACAATCTCTCCTACTCATGTGCGCAACCACACCAATCCTGTAAGGACAGATTGCGCAAAATAACTTTCTTCGTTTTATTACAACTGTTCTATTGCAAAATAGCAATGGAAATGCATAAAAAACAAATAAAGTCAAAATTATTCACGGATAGTTTAGCAAAAAATTAATATTTAGATTTTTTATTGTTATTCTTTTGAAATGTGTGCAGACTCTCCTGGCTTTACCTTAATAATGAAGGAATCCGGGAAATGATTGTACGGGTTCCGTGAAGAAGATTTCTGAGTCATCTGAATCCGAAACAACCGCTAAAAGTTACTTTGTTCCATTCGTAGACTAGAAGAAGCAAGTAAGAGTCAACACCCGATCTAAAATTTGCGAGATAAGATCTGTGCTGTGAAGACTAGATATTTATTAGTAAATAGTTTGTTTATTAGATAAGTTTGTAGTGTATTTCATTTACTTTCAAAACAATGTGGTAGATTTTGGATGTGTTTGCAACGTAGCTGGTAGTTAAAAATATACTGCGCAATAAGTATACCGGGGTAATGATGCCAATCACTGGCGCTATTACCCAGGTTGATTCCTTTCAGTAGCGGAACTACACCCGATGAAGGTTTATATTTTATTTTATTGTTTTATTTTATGCACGAGAGAGCATTATTGTCATTGTTGAAATTTATAGATTATGAGTCCGATACCCAAAACTGGTTATTTTTTTAATTATTATTAACGTAAAAAAATTTTAAATTCTTATGATTAAAATGATACTTTTTTTCTGATATTTTATTCCCAGCATTTTCAAACTCATGTTTCAATTAAATTTCTACGTGATTGTTCAATTGAGTTCTAAAATTTAACCGTTTTCTCAGCATTGTGTTTTACAAAATTTTACAAATTTAAGCTTCCATAACATTTTAATTGTTTAAACTATGTATCTGATCATTTGCATACTTATTGCTTAAAAAATTCTCATTAAAATCTCCAAACAAATTTTTGAAATTTTATTTTTTTTTCAAGTTTATGATTTTTTGTTTCAACACGTGTATGAATGAAAACTGAAATTTCAATATGTATTTTTTTAACATACATATATTTTGAATTTTAAAATTTTGTCTGGACAATTAGTGTGCTATATTATTATATACTTACATAAAAATTACTTTATCTGCTAAAAATTAATAATACTGTATAGCTTATTAAAAAAATGACAACAAGAACGTTTTTACAATTAAATTGTGTTTATAAAAAACAATTCAATTATAAATTAATTTATTTTAGTTTTAAGTGATTTTGAAAAAAATTTTGTATGTGTATAAAAAAATCATGTAAAAATTTTCATAAGTTAAAAAAAAAGACGTTTTGGGTATTGTACCTCTTTGATTATAAATCATGCATTGTGCTCTACACACACCTTATGCAGGTTTGCTTTTTCATTTCAGATGCCAAGCACTTATGTTAAGAAAAACAATCACCTTCTATGCCCTAAAGACATTCTTGAGGCAGCAATAAAGGAAGTTAAAGAAAACAACATGTCGGTGAATGCTGCTGCAAGGGAATTAAAATTCCGAAGCAAAACTTTACGCGATCATCTTAATAAAGATGAAACTGTATCTAATACACTTGGCATAAAATACGCCTTATCTCCTGAATTAAAAAATGGGTTGTGCCAGAGGGTAATGAAACAGGCCAGTGTTGGCTATCCATTGACATCAAAATCTTTAAGAAGTATTGTTTTCACGTTTTGTGTTGCCAATAACATTAAATACGATTTTAACGAAGAAAATTACTTGCTGAGCCAGACTGGCTTAAATCATTTCTTGCACGTGATCCACAGATTTCGAAACGTAAAAGTCAGGCTTTAAATAACTGCAGAGTAGCAGTACTGTCGTAAATGACTACTTTAACAAACTGGAAAACATCATGATGGAATTGTCATGGATGTCTTAGACAAACCGCAGTGCATCTATAATGTAGATGTGAAATGATGCATATTATGCCTCCACAATCAACCGTATGTTTATGCAGAAAAAAGGGCAAAAAAATGCACACATTGTGGGGCAAGAGCACGGAGAATGTGTACAATTATTTTGGATGGAAATGCACTAGGTTACACTATTCCACCGATAAATATTGTTGAAGGGCAAAAGAAAGAAATCAGAATGGCAGGTCAATCTGCCACCTGTATGCGATACTGTGATGACAGTTAAAGTCAGCCTGATGTGTGAAGTCTTTTAATATTGGCTCGATCATCTGGAAAAAAAACAAAAGTCAAGGGACCTGCCTACTGAGTTTTTATGCAGCTAAATGCAACCTAGACAACAAAATTGTAGATGCAGCCAAGTAACACCAAATAACACCAAATTTATTTTCTCTTCCTAGCCAAACAACACACGAACTTCAACCAGTGGATAAATCGGTTTTTGATCCATTTGAATCTTATTGGAATGACGAAGTTCTAGTTTTAATGAGACAAAATCCAGGGAAAGACATTACCAAAAAACTTTAGCTCTATATTCAGTAACATTTGGGAAAAAGCTGCTACTCCAGCTAATGTGAAATCTGGTTTCAGAGCTACAAGAATTTTCCCATTTAAACAAGACATTATACAAGACCATGCTTTTTCGCACAGTTCTGTGACCGAAATGGAGTTGACCGAAGAACCTATGCGTTAAAATGAACTGTCTTCTGACGCTCCATCAGTGGATTCGGGAAACCTACAACCAGACACTACTCCAAACACTGCGAACGTCAGTTCAAGACAGCACGTCCCCACCCTCGCCTTGTACAAACTCCAGAAAATGAAACAACAGCCATATCTACATTCAAAATTCTGATGTCAACCCCACCTAAAACTAGCATACCACTCAAATGATATTCAAAATAAATAAATTGTCTTGCCACCGTTTTAGACAAAGAAGTTTTCTTACATAGGGATAACATTTACTCCCTAAGTAGTTCATCATCTTCCTCTTCGTACAGAAAGAGCTCAATACCACCAGTATCCAAAAGAAAAATTAAAAAACAACCTCAAAATAAACAAAACGTTACTAAAGAAACTGACGAATGATGGCCTGTTCTGTTTGCTGCGAAGATAAAATACTGGATGATTTGAGATGTGTAATTGGCGGGGGCATATGTTCATGAAATTTGTGTTGGTTTAACCAAAAAGGATAGAGAGAAATTTGTATGTCCTAAATGATGTTAGTTTTTTCATGTCAGGAGAATAAAATATCAAATGATTATTACTGCAAACTGATATAGCAATTAATGGTAAGTAAGAATATTTTGTCAATTTCTAGAGCTGTAGAGTTTGTATCTTTAGAATTGGACAGTTTACCTGCCATTAGTCCATCTTATTTTATTTTGAGGTTGATTTTTTTTTATTTTAAATCCATCGGAAACAATAAAAAAGTCAAAAAAGAGAACAAAAAGAAGTCGAAAAAAATTCGATGAAAATACTTTCTTCAATTATAGATAGAAAAATGTAAAAACAATTGTTTTATATAAGCTACCAACTTAAGTCAATAGAAATTAATTTAATTACTTGATATTCTACTTCTATTTCAATCGCTAGTTATGCTTTATACCTTCGAATGTTTTATTCGACATTAGGAGGAGCACTTATTGTCAGCACTTATTGTTATGCTTCATATAATAGTTATGATTCTGATCTGTCTATTATCCTGAATAATCCATTTTGAAACCTAAAATAGAAGACAGATTATGAATAATAAATCAATAATAGGCAATTCGCATTCCAGTTTTGATTAACAAAGCATATATAATAAATAATATCATAAAGAACATATTATCTGAAATAGAAAAATAATTACCTTTTAATAATAAAACACAAGATGGATTTAATAAAAGCAAGATTTTTTACATATGAAATGTAGATATTGTATATTAAAAAGCAATATTAAAAAAATAAAGTGAAAGCTTTGATATCAATATTGACATAGAATGAGAAAAATACTTCATTATATTATGTTACAGGAAATAAAGTAAAGATTACCTAATTTTTAACAATATAATATATATATATATATGTATCTGTAGGTTTCATAATTAAAACAATTAATCGCTATGAAGTTTTTTTTTTTCAAGTAATAGTACATTATATTCCTTATCATTTTTAATGTCATTTCTATATGTCATATTAAAGATGATTATTCAGTTATTTTTCTACAGTTAAAAAAAACCCCTCAAAAACTCTATATTAATGCTGAAATTTGACCAATAATTTGTTTGATTATTTTACAAAAAATATAAAAAAAGAGAACTAAATTTTAATATCTTTGTTTCATTTTCTAATTTGTATAGCATTAACAAGAATACATCATTATTCTTTTATTCTTTGTTTATTTTATTACTTAATTTGCTTTATTAAATTACTTTTAATAAAGTAATATATTTGATAAAGGTTGGATTTAAGAGGATTACATACTTATACGCACTGAATAAAATAATTATATATATAAAAAAATAAATCTCGCTTTTTCTCTAAGGTAAAAGAAAAAAAAAAGTCTTCCTCTAGAATTTATATCCGGAAGTATTGTAATCTAATACATCATAAATGAAAACCTTTTTTCTTGGCGTTCTTCCGGTTAATTAGATCGCCAACATATGCTTCAATTGCTAAATAAAATATCTTTAAATTTTGAGATAATAAAAAGAAAGCCATAGAACGTGTATAATAGAAGGACTTTTTTACTTGGAAGCAAAAGCGAAAATATCAGAAGCTCAATTTTAGCAGTTTTATTTTACTTTTTTCTGCTAATAATCTATGAAAAATTCAATGCTTTTTTAAATGAAAATAAAAATTTACTCTTGCAAAATAATTCTTTCTTTAGTGCATTTTACATTTCTAGAATATATTCAAACAGATTTTGCATTTTCACGCGAATATAAACATGTGAAATATGCAATTTTTTTAAAGTTTTTTTTTCTTAACTAACGGTTTATTTAGTTATTTTACGATTCAAATATTTTCACGTCAATGAAAATAAAAGTAATTATTCAATATATGAAAAATACTTTCTTGTTTTTAATTTTATCATTTAAAATCACTGTATTAAGTGTATCCGCGCCATACAGTGTTGTACCGCAACAGTTTCTACCAGAAAGCTCAAGTTAAGCTGCATCGGTCCAGTCAATATGTTTGCTGGTCACTACTGCGAACACTGTACTTTTGTTAAAACCCTGTAAAAACTACAGATAGGAACCTAAAACATATTGTATAACGAGTCATTTTTCTAGGTCAGTTTTTGGGAGAGATGCGTCCATTCAGGTGATCCATTCGATTCCTGTAGGAAAATTGAAGGAAAAAAATTAAAACAGTGTTCCACCCCGTGGTAAATCATCAAAAGAAAGCTGCGCAACTTCACTGAATGCTTTGAGGCAGTATGCCTTCTCATATTTTGGCTAGCCAGGCGGTATAAACTTTAACACCAACAAAAAAATTTAAAGTAAATTCGAACTACTTTAATTTCCTTCAAAATTATTTTAATTACCTTAATATATAAGGTTCCTTAAATTGATTTGACACGACAAGAGGATCCATGTATTTCAATTCTTCTTTGAAAAAAAAATAAAGGTAACGTTTTACACTTGTCAAGTTAATAGATCACTTCTTCTAAATAAATTAAACTTGCATTTCAATTAAATCTATAACTTAATACGTAGTTGAAGAAAACTACCCATATAAACAGATTATCAACTTGAACTCATTAAACAAATGTATGTGGAAAATGCAATGTGTTTGTAAATTACTTTAAAAATAAATAAATAAATAAATAAAATAGAGAGAGTCAGTGGTACCCATCAGAACCAAAAATTTTGTAATGGGAAAACAGCGTCAAGAACCGATGATTCACTTCAAAATACCAATTATTTCACGCCTTGCTGAATGCATTAATTTCGTACATTAACAAATTCGATATTTTAGGGAAAATTTCCTATCTGTGAAATAAAATTAATGTTCTTTAATTTACATGAAAGTTAGCTAAATCAAAGGCATCAGAATATAAATCTTCATTTGAAAAAATCACAGTGTTTAAAAATTATTTTATGAGAAAACTAAGGCATCTCATAAAAATATCTTCTCTGATTATTTATATTTTTACTTTACACGTATATACGTACTATTTCACCACGTTTTATAATTTTAAACATAAACTAAAATATTTCTTTTAAAAGAACGAGAGAAAAAATCTATAAAACTCTTAACATACTTTTCAATTTGTCTGTAGGAAAACAAAATTATTGCTATACACTAATTACATTTCTAAAACTTCAATATTGTCTCTCTGATAATATTTAATTAATTTTAATGAATGTGAAAAGTGAAAGTTTTGAAAAGGGGCTCAATTACCTTTCCAAATTAGAACAAGAGTCAAATATCATGTATCACACATAAATATGAAAAAAATTTAAACAATATCAGCATATTTTTATAACACTTCATATACGGTAAAAGAGATAAATAAAATAATCTATTTAGAAAACACCTATAACACTTAAAATTCTAATTTCTAAACATATCTAAAACCTATTTTTAAAATGCAGAGTAAATTAAAACATACTTTTCTGATATTTATCACCCATAGATCAGAATATAGCTATATTTTTGTCAACAATTTATATGTATTTATTTACAAACTACATACTATAATAAATCTGAGATGAGCTCTGAAATGCGTAACATGGCTTCAACAACCTTATTTTGTATTGCGAATGTATTGTGTGGGTGTCTTGCTACCTCTCCCCAAATTCAGTCTAGAACCCTTGGTCCGTATAGACGGCTTGAAAGGTTGCTCTAGACGCTCACCTTCTTCCCTATTTGTTTCCGTATTTACAATACTGCATAAAATACCTCTTTGCAGAATGTAGTTTACTCTCGATTTGTTATCTACTCTCTCTGTTATTCGCCTGATGATGATAGTTGCTAATTAATTTCTATCGAAACTATTGTTGTTCGTTATCAATTAGTTAATTAATATCTAAAGGAAAAATAAGATCTACATCCATCTCATCTCCATCTCCAGTTTTTCTCTTCACGGAATGGCATGTTCGGCATCGAGGCAATCCATTAATATTACGATGGATTTATTATATTACGTCGTATACATACGGACATTCAACCAGATAGACAGACGAAGAGACTGATAAACAGGCCGAATGTAAACATTTTAAAACTGTGTTTAAAATTATAAATAATGTACTGTGAAAAAAATTCAGAATGAAAATTCTTGATATCATTTTAATTTTATCTAGAGAAAACTACACTAATTAACTATATTAAGAAAATATAAGCAAAAATCCTAATACGTATTATGCTGACAATTATTCTTTCTGCAGTATTTACTGTAAGATGGCAATGTATTTGGGACCGAAGTTAGTTGGTATAAGGAATAATTTAGCGTACCACTTTCTAGTATACTAGTTACGCGCGCGCGCTGTTCTCGCTACCGAGAAACCGGCTACTATATATAAAAGTAAGTGTATCATAAATGTCATAGTCATCAACAACCTTATGAAAATGGTATATTTTGTAAGTCATGGACGGCTTTATTATTTTAAGTACAGTTAGACGTACTTCAGGACTGTAAGGGTTACGTTGTGGTGCATAATTCTGTTTAAGTATTTAGAATCTCGTGCCAAGTCTACGATGACAGGAAAGAAAATAACAGCTCCACCACCTAGTACGGAATACCATGTCAACTGACGACCACTGCCCGAACCGCCAACACCTTACTTGTTCTATCTGGCCTGTTTATCGTTGAAACCTGTTCTTGTGCCGTTGTCCCGAAATCCGGATACTTTGTGTGCTGAAGCATAAAAACGCATGAAAACGACCTAACACTGGTAACTATTCTTTGTTTCTATTATGTTAGTTAGATTGTGGAGTAATATTACCTTTGTCGAGTAATATTTTTGTGAGATATAACAACATACTTAAAATATAGACATTTAATTTAGTGACATATCGTCATGCAGCTGACGTCAGAGAAACCAGAGGAATTACAGTGAACATGGCGTCTAAAGATGCTAAATATGTGAAGCAATCTTACAGCATAGCATCAAAGTCTTCCCATGAAAATTCTTTGTTTTTATGGACGTAAGACGGGATACAAAAAGCACCGGTGAGGTAATTTCTTTTCAAGACCCTCTCGACACCATGGAATAGTTCGGATCGAGTACTTCAAATCAAGTGCATCCGATGCAGACGCTGTTTTGTTATCGATACTCCTGAATCAAATCAGAATCGATTTTGAATTAGATGGCTGTGCCAAGGGTGCTTTCAAAGGAAGCGATTTTTTTGGTGGTTAACTACTAGATCATTCATAATCCTGGAAGTGACCTATGCTGAAGATGAGGTATATAATTTAAAAGAGAATGGTTGAATTCGAACTGGAGATAGGAAGCCCTACTGGACAAAATTTTGTACGAAAAAACGAGGTTTTATTCGTAATTCACCCACCAACGTCGGTGGGCAGTCCAGGGCTGTTTGCGATCAAAGATCTAGATTAGACTGCCAAAATTTTGTAAAATCGTTTTAATAAATGTTTTGTTAAACGTTGTATTAATAACTTTAAGGCAGTATTTGTTTTCTCTTGCATTTCAACGCAAAAACTTACCTGCCACAAAATAACCCACCCCAATGGAGTAGCTTTGTGCCATCTTTAAAGCTAAATTTCTCAGTTGATATTAAAGATTTAGATTGGAGCTGGAGCAATACGTCGTTATGTAGGAAAATGATAAAGAAATTTTTAAAAATAGTCAGTACTAGGCTACTTATAAAACAGACTGGGTGGTGTGAGAAAAACCTCAAAATGTGTAACAAAGTAACCCCGTTTTACGGTAGTATTAAATATATGTAATGTATTGATATGCATAACTTATTATTGCTATCATGGGTCCAACAATCTCTTTCGTTATCAAAAGCAGATATAGGCATGTGACAAGATACAGTGTAAGGACAGCATGTCCGTCAGTGCCAATAGACAAACTTTAGAAGTCGTATCTCACCCAGCTCTCTGTACTAGACCAAACAAATTAGAGTGTCGGGATCGACAATCTTCCCCCTTTCTCTGTTTTCATCATTATTACGCAACTCCATTTATACTCTCGTACATTTTTCTTATAGGTAAAAATTGGTAAATACAGTTAGTTGAATTTACTTTATGAAAATATAACAAAACACACTTTAAAGATAAGTATTGAAATCCGTATATACAATCATTTTCTTATTGTATCAAGATATTGCTTAGGGAAAAGAATAACATTAAATTAAAGCACAACTATTAGTATGTAAAGAAATAATTGCTTTATTACGTCATTAGCAATGTAACCGTGACAAGCAAGTTTTAAAAAAAATGCGAAAAAATGTGTATTAAAAATGTGCAAATACGAAATACCTGATATATTTTTGTACTATAATATATTGTTAAATATGCTTTAATTCAATTTAAATTATTTTTATATTTCAGTAAAATATTTCAACAAATTTAATGCAATTCTGGGTAGTTCAAATTTCAAAATATTTTCCAATGTCATAAAATATCAAACTCAAGTATTGGTTTAATATTTAACAACATAAGGTTAGTAAAGTAATGATTTGCTTCACGTGTGTTCCGAAAGAATTTTTCTATTTTAGACTACATTACAAAACATTCCACTTATTCAAAAAGCTCTTCGAAATTATCATCTTTTCTCCTTAATAAGAAAGTCACTTTAATTTGTACAACTTAATTTTAAAATTTACATTTTTACTAAATTATGTATAAATAATAATTAAACAATGTATCTCATTTAAATGTAGCAATTTATAGGAAAAATGGAATGAACTTCTTTCAAACAGTCTGTCGTAACATTAAATGGTTCCAGATTGTCTTTGAATTAAGTGTGATAAACTTTTATTAAAGTTAAGCCAAGATTCGACATGTTTGATCCCTTTCGGTAGAAAATGGCATTAGGTAAGAAAATCGATATTTATGTCGTATTGAAATGTGTCCGAAAACAGTGTTCACTAAAAGTGTCCACAAAAGTTTATGTTTAATTTTTCATGAAAAGATGTATATATATTGTGATGTAAAAAATGTAAAAAAAAAAAAATAAAATAAAATAAACATTATTATTTTACAGTACCTACTCGTACACTTAATATGTATATATGTTACGGTCAATATGATTAATCCGGTCATTAATTATAATAACCAGTTATTATTAATAATGACCAGATTAATCATATTAACCGTAAATACTTACATATATATATATATATATATATATATATATATATATATATATATATATATATATATATATATATATATATATATATATATATATATGTATGTATGTATGTATGTATGTATGTAAATACGTACGTATGTACAGGGTGATTATAAAATCTATCCCGACATTTGGACCTCAAACTATCATACCAATCACAGAAGCTGAATGAAATTTTGGCAAAAGGTATTTTGAGGTATGCGCTCAAGAATGATATGGAAAACAACAGTGTCACTCAAACAGTTACTGTTACAGTGAGAAAAATTCGAAAAAATCAAAGGGCAACACCCAGTTTTTTGTATTGGAATGTGATCTCCATTGTGAAAAACCCTAAATAATGTTGGAACGGCAACTGTAGCATGAAAATCATCGGAACTAGGCAAGGGAAAAGTAAAAAGGACTTTGCCGTGCACCAGAGCATTAATTTTCGTTTCATTTACGTCACACGTCACACCGTATCTTTGGCTGATATCCCAGCCTGATTAGTTCTCCACAAAACGAGAAGTAGAAACCAAGAAACGCAAATTTCGGGTTCTACGTAAGACACAGTCATGACTGATGTCGTCACGCTAGGTGAAACAAAAGGAACTTCGAAATGCGAACCGCGTATGTTCCTTTCTGCCATTCCGAACAATCTGCCGCTTTCAAGGAAAGAACGTGGGGAAATCGTAAAAATTTATTACCTGAATGACAAAATGCCGCAGAGACATTGCGTGTTTACCACAGAAACCATGGATTACGGCGAAGCCTGTGCGCTGTCAAAGCTATACGGAACTTGATTCATAAATTTGAAGAAACTGGTTGCACATGCGATCGACCTGGGTCTGGACGACCTTCCGTTCCTGTGGAAGCCCAGCTAAAAATGAACTGCAGTTTTAATGCCGAAGTGAAGTAATTTTGAAGTTTTTCTACAGTCAACTGTAGATTTTCTGTAGTTCAATCTCAACTGTAAAAATACTTCAGTTATTTTGCAGCTACTGTAAAGTAATTTTGCAGTAATTTATTTCAAAAAGACTGTAAGCTATTATCCGCAAAAATACTTTAGTTTATGTGAAGTCATTTTAGAATCATAAATTTAAAAAATAATGAGAGTTTACATTTGTTGAATTACTGCAGTAAATGTGAAGTAATTTTACAGTCATATCAGAAGTATATTTTCTGACGTATCTGCAGTATAACTGTAATTAGTGAGAGGTAATTTTACATAACTTAATTTATAAAAAGCTTGTGTTATATTTTCTGTAGTTTATCTGCAGTTTTTAAAGACATGTTAAAGTTTTTCAGTTTTTTATATTATTGCATGACTTACTATTTACTTTATAATTAATAATGTTTTCTAGACTTTTATTTTAAAGATCTAATTTTAACACCTGGGTAAGTCACCCCACCCTTTACGCGTACTAGTATACGCGTAGTTCTTTTACAAGCTATAAAAACATAAACAGCTCCCTTCACATTTTAAAAAATAAAACAGAAAAAAACTAGTTTAAAACAGTTTAAAATAGTAATGAAACTAGTTAAACATTAGTAAATATTCACCTCAAAATCCCACCTTTGGGTTACCGCCTAGGTTTGTACCAACTGAAATTTAATCCCCTTCCTCCTATGACCCCATGCAATCCACGTGTCACCAAGTCTCAACGGCTGAATGGATAACACACTGGGCTGCTAACCTAGAGATTGTCAGATCGAATCCCCTCTTGGCAAAAAGGGGAAAAAATATTTTTTTCAATATTAACAAATAAATATGTTAAGATGCCTCACAGATGGCGCCACTAGCAGAAAGAAATTGCGATAAAATATTTGCAAAATTACTGCAGTTTATAAAACTGCAGTAATTTTGAAGTTGTATCGACCACAAAAATTCTGCCGTGGAATCGGCCAAATCACTGCAGTTTTCCAACTGTACTTTTTCTGCAGATTTACTGCAGTTTATTTTTAGCTGGGAGCCGTTGCAGAAGTCCATCAGACGATAAGCACAGTTCGTCCCGCAACTGCACGTGGTGTTTCACGTGTTCGGGATCTGCCGAATTCAACTGTACGCAAGATTCTGCGCTCTGTTTTAAACATGTTTCCGTATCGATTCCAAGGTGTCCAGATGTTGGAAGCGGGAGACTATCAATTACGGCTGGATTTTGCAAACCAATTCCTTATCCGGTACGATGAAGATAGCAGCTGGCCTTTAGACATTCTGTGGACAGATGAGGCGCATTTCTCGTTAACTGGTAACGTGAATTCGTAAAATTGTGTGCACTGGGCAGAGAATAATCCACATGGTGTGCATGCACGTCCATTACACGAGGAAAAAGTGACTGTGTGGTGCGGTATAACTAGTACGTTCATCCACGGCCCTTACTTTTTTTGAAGAGGTTACTGCCGGTAATCTGCAAACATGTACAGTAACGAGTGCTCGCTATCTGGACATGTTAACTCACGACGCATGTTAACGATTCCCGCATTGCAACGGCAAAATGCTCTATCTAAAGTTGTGTGAATGCAAGATGGCGCTCCTCCACTTGTCGGGTCTTCAGTCAAACGTGTCTTAACTCAACAGTTTGGTGACAGAGTTATCTCCCGTCATTTCCCGTTTCCGGGGCCACCAAGGTCTCCTTATCTGTCACCAATGGATTTCTGGCTGTGGGGATATCTGAAATCCAAAGTGTATCAGTTTCGTCCTCAAACTGCATCTGATTTGAGAGATGCCATCAGAACTGCGATTCAAGAGATTCCTATTGCCATGATACGTGCTGTAGTGCTATCCATCATCCGCCGTATGCAAAGTTTCATCGCGTGTGAAGGAGCTCATGTGGAAAATTTGTGAAGCACAATAAAATGCTTTATTTTATGCTGCTTCTCTGTTCTTATTGGTTGTCCTCACTTTTAGCTTATCTACCGCCGGTAATTTTCATGGTACAGTTGCCGTTCCAACACTATTTAGTGTTTTTCACAATGGAGATCACATTCCAATACAAACAACTGGGTGTTGCCATTTGATTTTTTCGAAATTTTCTCACTGTAACCGTAACTGTTTGAGTGGCACTGTTTTTTTTCCATATCATGCTTGAGCGCATACCTCAAAATACCTTTTGCCAAAATTTCATTTAGTTTCTGTGAATGGTATGATAGTTAGGGGCCCAAATGTCGGGATAGTTTTTTTATAATCACCCTGTATGTATATATGTATAGCAACATTGTATAACATATATATATTAAATGTTTGTAGAATTTAATATTGATATAAACTGTAGGGATTAATTTAAAGCATTTTAAATTTTTATTGTGCAACTAAGTACAGAAACACTGCTCAAATAATAATAGAATCAGCTTGTTTTTTCAACAGTATTTTCATATCACGATTAAAACTTAATTAAAATCTACATAATTGATATGCAGAGCTTCAAACACATTGGGAGAAGACGAAAACGTACACTATTTATACATCTGTAGCAAATTATAAAGTCATTCATGCATTTGTATAGAAAACTGTTACATAACCGTAATTGATTTTGAGAAATGAGAACGCTTCAAATTCAGGCCAAGTAACTCTTATTTATAAAACCGGTTGAATGTATATGCAGCTTACTTCAGATATTTTTCAGAGTCGTACATCCATTTTTCTTAAGGAGTCCATGTAAGCAAAGCTTTCTTATTAAGAATTCAAAGAATTGTAATGAGTGAGGTAAATAATTACACAGTACGCATTGTGTTACTATTCATGACACAGTTGATAAGCGTGTTCATTAAATTCGTATCTTTTACATAGAGTAATATTTGTTTCATGTGAAGACATGAATTATACTATGATAATATAAAAGTGTTTGTTAATATTTGAGGAATGAGATGACTTTAAAATTCGCAAAATTCAAGCAACGCCTGAGGCATTTTACCGTTTCAGAGATTTTTTCTTTGTCAAAATGTATGATAATGCGAACGACGGAATCAAGGATCTTTGTTTTGAATCTTCTAATCTCCGATATATTCTCCCGGATGAAATTCAAGGCGACGAGTACGAAGTAAACTATCACTTACGTCAAAATACGCAATTTCCAACTTCAAGAAAATTGTCTGAAAACTGCTATTTTGTTTTGTGCTGTAATTTAAGAGTAGAAGGTAACGTCACGTCGGCTGAGAAAGAGACAAACAAAACATCCCCACATGGTATAGTTGTCAAACTGTCGCAGGGGAAACGAAAAATAACTATTCAATTGGCAATTGTGTCTTTTTAAAAATTATGTTACATAATTAGGATTAGGTGGAAGTCTTTTCACAAGTTTCATTAAAACACCTAATCTTTGCATCATTTTTACATTTTTCGATAATTGTATATCTCGATACTAAATGAAAAGTTCCTTCTGTGAAGATAATTAGAAATTAGGAAGATGTGAAATTTTGAACTCAAAAATAAATAATTTTTAATATTTTTAAATGAAATTACAATACAACTACTTATTAAAGCATGTCGCAAAAACGATTTGGCGAAATAAATTAAAATGTTCGATTCCCATTTTTGAACCGTTTAGTAATCAATTTCTATTAATATTTTTAGAGGTTACAATGCATAATTATGTCGGTTATTAATTTTATAATTTATATATTATGGAATAATTACTAAATTGCAATAACATTAAGAGAACGTTCATTGAATTAATTAAGTAATTTTTAACTGTGACTGTTTAAAACATTTATATAAATCTTATTGGAAGATTTAATTTCACATATGTTTTCAGGACAGATTCATGAAATACATATATTTAAAATATCACTTCCTCGCTTGTTTCAAGGAAAAGTAGACATAAAGAAGTTGTCGCATGTGTTTCATAGAAAAGTCTATGTTTCATAGTCATGTAGATAATTATTGTAACAAAACAATCTTTTAATTATTACTTATCAATTTCACATTGATTTCAGACCAAATTTTAGAAAAAATTCAATTACTCCTTTAAAATTACATTTTTCTAAATTTCTAACCAAACATTTAGAGATTCATCTGATATATAAGATTATTACTTCTTTGATAAAAAATCCCATTTATTTCTTATTTGTTGCAGCTGTGTGCAGTTTATTGGTAAACCCGTTTCATTGTTCTACTTCGAAAACTATTTTTTTTTTAAATCCGTCATAATACCATTTTCGACAATTTCACAAAGTATTAGATTTTGGGATATTTTAAATCTGTGATAATGGTGAAGATACAGATTATCCCTGAAAAGAAGCATCACAATATTCTTAGAAAATTATAGTTGTAGTGTCATTGTGAAAAATATTCTATTTTGCAGTATAGAATTTCCATTTTTTCAAAAAAAAAGTATACAGTCATAGAAAATATATTATACTATATTTTTTAAATATCTAAATACATTTCTTCTTATATATATATATATATATATATATATATATATATATATATATATATATATATATATATATATATATATACATTATATATCTATCTATTTATAAAAATACGTAGTTTTATTTATTTTAAATTTTGATTATACAGAAGAAGGTTCGTGATTTTATGTAGTTATTGAAATTATATATACAAAGTAATTCGAGTGGACCGAGTTAGCTACATCCAACAGCGTTGTGCGCATGTGTAGTAAATGTATATGAGCTACACGATGGTAGTGCACTCTAGAGGTAAATTCCCAAATTAGATGTCATACTTTGAAAAAATTAAAAGATAAGACCTATTACAAAATTGTGGAACTTTTTGGAAGAGAGTGACTTGCATGTATAAATAACTTTATTAGAAACTGATATGTATTGTTTTATATTTAATTACCATAAAAAATTGCCACTAATTGCATGCAGAAGTGTGGCATTATAAGGTAGATGCACATTTATTAAAACAAGTTGGAAATTGTACGTTAAACGGTACAAATGAGGTACGTTCGTTTCGTTCTATAACTAGTTTTACAATTAAAGAAAAACATCGCTATTATTTCAGTGAAATAATTTATATCGCTTGCTCTTAGAACTAGTCGTTGGGGGGCCACCGTAATACTTACCCATCATGGATATGCATAATGTAAAATATTAAAATAAAAATGTGTAAACTACTTATAAAATGCATTGCAATTCAAATAAAATCGTGGCTTGATGACGTCATAAACTTTAAAGGCTCGATTACTGAATTGCTTGAAAGAGGTTTTTCCTTATAACTCCACAAATAATAATCCTACTAACTAGCGGTTTACTGCATCTGATTAAGCTTCAAATTTCCAATTAAAAAATATCTTTAAAGCGAAATTTGGATGAAATACAGGGTCATGAAAAATCGAAGAGTGTGGAAAATAGGATTCCAAATATCTTGGCAACTCATTATCCGATCGACTTCCTGCTTAATGCAAAATTTATGTTTTTTTATTGTCTTTTATATTCATTTCTAAAAATAAACAATTTCGAAAATTTTTATATACCTTTTATCAGAACGAATATTTCGAGAGTCCGAAAAAAATAGTTCCGGTTAATCGAGGTTATTGGAATGAAATAGGCTTCTTCCCATTATTACATACTAAGTACATACCAAATTGCAAGCCTCTATCTCAATTTTTTCGGGAGATAGAGCGTTTACAGACACACAGACACACAGACGGACGGCAAAATTTTTTTTCTAAAAATATGTTTATCGGAATCTCCAGTGTCTGAAACGTGTAAATCCGTCAAAAATTTTTTTTCGATTTTCAAAACGATTACGAGACTTACCCTATACTACGTATGATGGGTAAGTAAAAATGAGGATGCCTTTTTTACTTATTACGTATGCCATATTTATAGATGCGATTTTCTTTTTCGATACCAGTCAGCGCTGTAAAATTTACCCTGGAGATCTTGCTTTGCAAATGATTACCTCCATGGTTTATTATTTCTATGACGCACGATGAATTAATCTCTTCTTTATTAACATTCATGGATATAGAGATTTCGGCTGTTAATCCAATTTCCACTGCAGTTATCTCAGAATCTATACATTTTTTAATGTAACTCATCTCTCAAGCAAACAATTTTATTGAAGAATCTCTCTAAAAATGTAACTTTTATGCAATTTTATTTGAAAAAGTAATTTTGAATAAAAATGGCCGCTTGGCACATGGAAACAGATGTGGTTAGTCCGTATTTGTTTTCGCCAGTCACATGACTTGCGCTTTTACTATATAGATTACGTATGATGAGATTTAATAGAATAAAGAAAACTCTTATTAATATCTTTTTAAGTTTTGATTCGATTTTCATAAAATTTGAAATGACTCGACAAAATTCTGCAACGATTATATATATTAATTTTCAAAACTTTCGGTTGGGTAGTTTCTGCGCTGTTATATGCGGACAGACGGGCAGAAAAGACGACGACTATAGGCGCTATGTATTTATATAATTATGGACGCACTTTAAAACATGTAAGCAAGGTATAATTTAGTCTAATGTAAAGTTTAGTATGCTCAATCTGTCCAACATAGGGTGACATGCTGATTGCATGATCGGTTGCGGGAGATGGTGGACACATTCATCAAAATTAACTTGATTTTCGCATTAGAATATTTTAAACATTGCTTACATCAATTAGTTTTATTATTAATTGTGTGAACGTCCTATAACTCCACTCTTTTGCTTTCAATAGCAGACAAGTTTGAGGAAGTGATTGTATATACAAATTACATTTCAGTACTTCTAATATTTTTAGATATTATACATCATTTCATACTAAATCAAAGCCACTCTAAAAACTTTTACTGACTTTTGCTTACATAAATTAGTTTTATTATTAATTGTGTGAACGTCTTATAACTCCACTCTTTTGCTTGCAATAGCAGACGCGTTTGACGAAGTGATTGTATATACACATTACATTTCAGTACTTCTAATATTTTTAGATATTATACATCATTTCATACTAAATCAAAGCCACTCTAAAAACTTTTATTGACTTTTTTCCCCATATCTAGTAGCGTTTTAAAACTAGAAACATAAATTTACAGAAATTTACAGAAATCACTCACTCGTAGACAGCCAATGGTGTGGTATTGGCTGAAAAATGCACGAGAGGGAAAAAAAATCTGCCACTTACCGGACCACAGCCAAAAACAGACCCAGGAAGCAACGGGGAAAGGAAGACTCCAATCCGACCCCGCCAGACAACCGAAAAAGTCCGAAAGGTAAACGGTTGTCTCCGTTCCGATGGTGAAATTAATATGAATGTAAAGATATACACAATATTAAGATACATACAATAACAATCACATGCGCTGCCCAATTCGCTTATGGTTGGGCGAGCGAAATTGTAAGTTGAACTTAGAACTTGTAAGATTTCGATATTCTGATATAAATTATATTGGAAAAGCCTTAGTTAATATGCATTTACAGAATATTACCAATTAAAAAAATAAAATAAAAATAAATAAAGATTGAATTACAATTTTATACTAAAGTTTCTACCAATGGTTGCAAAATGCAACATATTTGCATATCACGAATATTTAAAGACACTTATAAAGACACCGGCGAGTTAATTACAAAATTGCTAAGATGTGTATGAGTTGATATCAATAACACTTCATTTGTACATCGCGCAGCAAGGTATTTTAAAGACAAATGAAAATAATTATAGTGATATTCATAAGCAACTACACTTGGACTAAATCAAACATTAGTATCAATGTTCATCAAAATTAACAAATACAGTATTCAACCGTAAGTTTTATCAATCATGGAAACTAAATTTCAAGTAACCGGAAAGATTAAATAACAATTATACAGAAATTTTAATTTAAGAATTTTTAAGAGTTAGAATCTGAATTATTGTGCAGAATGAAAAGGCAATAGTATCTAAAATTAACAGAAAATAAACATAATTTGCATATTACAGGTTTTTGAAATATATATAGTTTATGACAGTTCTTACAAACTTTTAGAGACATATGAAAAGTTTTGTTTAGAATATTATAGTTCTCTGTGAGCTTAATGTAATTGATTGGATCCAAGAGAGTTCTTTGTAAATTTCTGGGTATTTAATTTTTTTTAATTTGAATTGAAATTTTATTAGTAGATAGTTTTCGAAGATATAATGAATTGAATTTCCTAAAGATTTACCACATGGACACATGGCTGAGTTACGTTTACCTATTTTTTCTAAAAATTCTGCAAAACTGCATGGTTATATGATAAGAGTGGGTGTTCACAAATAAGATATGGATTCACTTTGTTAAGAATAATGCAGGTATCTCTCTTCCTTTTCAGGAGTTGGTCCATATACGTTTTCAATCATCGAGCGCATTTTTAGTACAGAAAAGTTTGACTATTGAAGTTTTGGAATTAGGAGATCTAGTTTTTCGTTATACTCATTTTTAGTTATTGCGTGTTTTGCGAGAGAGTCCCCTTTTGCTTTGCCCGCAGTTTCAACATGAGGTTTAGTCCATGGAATAGAAATCTGTGTTTAAGGAATGGTTAAGAGGTTTTTGTAGATATTTTTGATTATGTAGTTTCGGGAAAAGGTCAAGTTAAGAGCTGCTAATGAATATTGACTATCTGTAATGATAAGGAGTATATTGTACTTTTGAATTTTTTTTTCAAACAGTCTCTTGCATTTTTGTAACATACAGTTCTGCTTGGTAGGTTGAATTTAGTTTATTGTGCCTTGTGGAGTGGTCATAAATAAAAAAAAATATTCTTTTGTACTGTAAATGCTGAAGAGGTACAATTGCCCATTACTGAACCATCTGTATATATTATTATTTCGTGATTATTGGATATTTCTTGTGAATTTGATTCTACTATTTCTAGGTTGTTAATCTGGTAATATTTTGGGAAGGCAAATGATTTTTCATTCTTTATAAGCTTTGACTTGTTAATTGTGTAATGTTGAATAACTAACTTTCTGCTTCTTTAAAAACTTAATTCCGGCCAAGTTAATTTCCAATTAGGACATCTATCGGCATGATACCAGTCAATATGTTAAAATAGAAATAATAACTACACAATTTTCGATTGGTTTTTGGTTGATTTATGACGAGCGATTATCTACTCGAGGCATATAGGCTCTAGGGGGGAGTGCCCTCCGTGAGGGTCTTTCTAAGGGATCCTAACTCGTATTTACAGTAAGGTTCAAAGAAAACCACGGAAAACGCCGAACAGTTAGGTCGACGAGCGCGACAGGGGTTTGGAACCTGTACCTCCCGTCTACCAGCTTTGAGAGCAGAACCTCTCATCCACTGGTGGGGCAACAATTTTCGGCTAAGGAACGCGGCCAGATGCATCATCTTACAGAGCTTACTATTTTACTATACCTAGACACTGTAATTATATTAGTGCTGTAATTATATTTACTGCATTATAGCGCCCATGGCTGTAACTTGGTTTATTATTTATTGGAGGCGAACTGGAATTAAGCCTTGTATTTTGTTGGGTAACAAGTTTCAATAGATTATTTTCTTATAGCTGAACAATATACATAAATTTTGTACGTAGATAAGGAATTATTTTTGTAGTAGTTAGATTAATACTGGATCGCGTGATGCCAGGAAAGAGGCCTTGCAATTCCAATGTTTCGTATTGTACTCATTAGTTTCGTCTAAAAATTATCGCATAAGGTTGCTCTAGCATTTATTATCACTGATCTTATGTATGTATTTTTGAGGAACAAAACACTTAGTCTTCAGACTGGTTATGCAAAACATCCAATAAAATTAAATTCACTTTTTAATTTTTAAACATAAAAATTAAATACAGTCACAAAAAAAATTATAATATCCGAGATTAAAAAAATATTACCCTCACTTCTGAGTAATAAAGACAAGATTGATTTAGTGCAAGCATGGAAATATTAAAAAAATTAAACATAGTTCAGAATATAGACAGAATATAGATGAACAGTTAATTAATCAGATTATTTTATTAAAGAATGTGATTTAGTTATATTTATGCATTATAATTAATTTTATGAAAGGGAAAGCATAAACAGTGTAGTTCATTATAAATCTGTTTCATTCTTTTTAAAACATATACTGTTATTTATTTATTATATATTTTTATTTTATAAAAATACTCTTAGCGATGGCTTAGTAAACAGAATTATTTCCTTATCGATAATAAATGAAATAGTTAAACGAAATATTTATACGCTTACTCAAAGATAAATAAAAAACCTTTTTTTCCTGTATTTAATTCCGGATGTATTGCACTGGAACATTTCTTGAAAGAAAATCTTTTATTCTCGGCATTCTTCCGGGTAGTTAACCCTTCAATGTATGCTTGACTTACCATGTAAATTATCTTTAAATTTAAGAAAGAAAAAAAAAGTTTATTCAACATGTTGAGTAAAAGCATTCTGTTGTTGGAAGCAATTGCAAAAATAATCTAAGATATATTTTAACAATTTATGTAGCATATGCGTTGCATTATAAGCTACATAGCTAGAAAAGTAAATAAAATAAAACTGTCTTGAATAAATCATACATCCAAAAAAATATATTCTTTATAATCTGCGTTTTAAAAAAAGCACTGAGATAGTATATGAATGCTTAGTTTAATTTAATTTCAAATAAGTGCTGTAATCATTTATTAACCAATTTTCAAAGATATAATTTATACTATTAGCTTGTTTATTTTGACCTCACTTGTATGTTTTTATATAGTCTACATATATATTATAAGTCTCAAAGTAGATAAAATATTTGCTAGCTAATGAAAAAATAATAATTGCAAGAGCCAAATTACCTTTTTTGTATAATTTGTGCTATGCTAATTTATTAATATAGATTTTTTTAAACTCACCAATTTTATTATAAATGATTTTCATACTGTATTTTTTTAAACGCCACACTTTCAGACACAAAATTAAAAACTACGTCAGTAGTTCATCCAAAAGTTTGAGTTTTTTGTTTTTTATATTATTTTCCATTTGAATTAAATTGTTGTTTCACATTAATACAACACAGGTGGAAATCATATAGTACAAAAGATGTGAAAGCAATAAATAGAAAACATAGAATCATAGAAAATATATTACAGGGGTATGAAAAGTGTTACCTTCGTTATTTATTCGAGCTTATTAAAAAATACAGGGTGTACAAGAAGTCTTTCAATGAATTTAAAATTCATTTATATCCGTTATATATAAGATATACTTGTTAGTGCATGTTGATAAATAAACAAAGTTCTTTTGTTGCATGATTTCATAACATGGGAGTGGTGTATCAGTGTCCGCGTCTAGGAAACTGGAAGTGTTCACAAATCTGGAAAAAGCTCAGTGTGTCCTCTTGTATCATTTTGGCACCTATAATTCACGTGAGGCGGTGCGCCCTGATTTTTTTAGACTTCGCAAAAAGACTGTCTCACTTCTTCCATCCTTAAAGCTCAGGTTGATGATCTTCCTGTTCTCGGTACATGGTCTGGTAAATTTGATGAGTTTAAATTTATGAGTTTAAAAATATATATATTAATAAATTAGCAAAGCACAAATTATAAAAAAAAATATAATTTGGCTCTTGTAATTATTTTTTCATTAGCAAATAAATATTTTATCTGCTTTGAGACTAATAATATATATGTAGACTATATAAAAACATACAAATAAGGTCATTAGATATATATGATCACTATATCCGCATATTATAAGTTAGAAATGTGAAACTGATGCCAAAACTTTGTAAAAATAAACAAGTTTTTTTGTTGCAAGTTTCTGTAACATGGCTGTGGTATAGTAGTGTCAGCGTCCAGGAAACCAGACCATGTATCGAGAACAGGAAGACCATCTACCTCAGCTTAAAGGATGGAAGAAGTGAGACAATCTTTTTGCGAAGTCCCAAGAAATTATAGGCCTCACGTAAATTATAGGTGGCAAAATGATCTCGTGTTAGAAGAGGACACACTGAGCTTTTTCCTGATTTGTGAACACTTCCAGTTTGCTAGACGTGGACACTGGTACACCACACCCACGTTATGAAAACATGCAACAAAAGAACTTTGTTTATTTATCAACATGCACCAGTTTCACAAGTCTATCTTATAAATAACGGATATAATTTAATTTTAAATTCATTAAAAACTTCTTGTACAGCCTGTTGTTTTTAATAATTTCGAAAAAATAAAAAAAAAGCAGCACAGAAAAGATAAATAAATCCAAAAATGCTGATATACTTTTTTAATGACAAATTGTATACTATTTAAAATTTCCATAAAATTTATTTTTTAACTATTCAACATAAAACATTTATTTTCAAAAACTTATCCTGTAAAATGACTTTCCTTTAATATTTTCCTATTTCAGCGAGTATAGTAATTTAACACAAAAATATGCAATAGTCTTTATATTTAGAGAGAAAATTTTGAAAGGAAAAAAATGTGACATACCTTCAGATAAATCAACACAAATTTACTCATTGTTTTACAAAACATTTCCATAACTTTATGCATCAATAAATTTTGTAAATCTTAAACGTGTATTTTAAAGGATAAAATGTGTAAAAAATGAATTTGAATTATATATATTGAAGGATTTGTGGGAACTATTGTTCACACATTTTTAGTAAATAAATAAAGAACATGAACTTTGTACTTATTTTTTTTTAAGGTTTAGATGTTATATTATATTTATGCATGTTACATTGTTTTCCTTTATATGTATGTATTATTCCTATATACACAATGTGATCATCAACCAAACGAGTGTTAGAGGTTTAAGTTCACGGATACGCTAGCTAGGGAAACAGGAAGCTTATATCGTATTTCTAGGAATACTCGCATGTTGGGCGCACCCATTTTCCAAAGAACTGCCCCGCATGGGAAAATGTGCAGCTGCAAAATTAACCCATCCCAAAAAGACATTATCATTGGGTCAAAGAGTTGACCAACGGGATTTTCCTGAACTAAAATTTGCATAAGGTCATAAAGGGCATCCAATAGAAATAGACTTTTTTTTCTACATCAACGCCCAGGACGAGACATAGTAAAAATAATAATAATAAGAAGAAGAGACATTTTTTTTGTTCTATGACACTTCAGAAAATAACTCCATCGGTGCAAGTAGCTTTTTTTGCTAAGTTCTTCCAGCCCGTATGTTCTTCGAGTTCCAGCCATCTCCACGGAAGGGTGTCTTGAGGAGACTGCTGAAGCCCGCTGAAACAGAAGTGCCTTCGTCGATCCGACGCAGCGCCGTCGATCCGACCCAGCGCCGCACAATGAATTTTCCTGAACCCTCCCTTGGGTGGCAGATCTAGCGGCCGAGCCAAGAGTCATCACCGAGAAGGATCCCGGCTTTTTCCAAACTGGCAAGAACGATCCATCTATGAGTTCCCCTGGTTAATAACGAGCGAGGATGAACAAGGCCTACATCATTACTAGAGATGAACTTCAATAAAAGGACAATTGGTGAGATACTTCCAATACATTTTTCCCTGGCTAGCCAAAGTGAATAAAATTGTTGAATTAACATAGACTCATATGTTTATTTATAAATTTAAATGTTTGGCATATTTGCCTCTAATTTTACAACGATACAATGCTGTGCTGTAAAATAATGATGTTTTTATAATTAAGTGCTTTAAATTAAAAAGAGTTAGTGATGAAAATTTTATTTTATAAAGTGATAATTTTGAGAAATAAATGTGTTGGATTTGATTTGTTATGAATGGATAATTTTGGAGAAATCAATGTGTTCCTATTTTTCTATAATTTTATTTATTATCTCAGTATATAATTAAATAAAATGAATTTGTCTTAAAAATTTTATCTCTCTATTTTCTTTATCAAAGAGTGTATTATATTCTTTATTTTAGATTTTTAAAAAAAAGGGCAATTATTTAATTCAAAGAGTTCAATCAATAAAACTATCCGAACCCCCTTTACCTTTATTGACAGTGATTCACAACGCCGCTGAAAGGTAAAGGTCTTCTCGTATCCACTATACATCCCCCTCGTAAATGTTGAAATCCCCCCCTCTTACTTTTCCGTCCAACTTTTACCCTTTTTCTGGTGCCTATTTTAATCCAGGAGATTGAACTTTTATCTTTAATAGTTATCTTTTACTCTCTACAGATCATCTTTTTTCTATGCACAAATTTTATAAACATAGCAGTATATAAAATAATAATAATAATAATATTTACATCAATAAAATTCAGGAATCACAGCACAGCATATTTTCGTATTAATACTAAAAGAGAGAATTTCGTAAACTTTCTTAAATCATACAAGACAATAAAAGTAAATAAAAGGTTTGATCTCACTTAATTTTCTGGTTCGTGTTCTATGAGCTTCTTTAAAGGTAGAAACATCTTTTACTAATGAAGATTATTTATTGGACAGGTAGACACACTTAAAGACGATACAGAACGAATACACGACAAGCTATGTACAAACGTAAAGTAAACAAAACAGTCAGTCAGTCTTAAAGTTCTACGCGCTTAGCGCCATCTGGTGGTTCCTTTTCATTTTGCAACAAATACACAAAGAAATGACAAAGGGCTCATGATAATCACTTGTGAAATGTATATGTATATTTAGTTATTTATATCTCAATATAGTGCATTTTTTTTCTCTCTTTTTCATATTATGCTATTAATGATTGTTATATATATGTATCTTGAGCCAATTAACTCAAATAATAATAATAATAATAATAAATAGAAAAATCGGAATAAATGCCACGCAGAGGTCGCGGTCGAAACCACAAGCCAGACCCAATAATTATACAACCTCAGCAACAAGATCCAATTATGGAGGATAATAAAGTAACAATTAGCGTAGACACGCTGCTAGCAAGTGTTCAAAACTTCGAAGGAAAACCGGAACAAGAAATAAATTATTTTATTTCACAATTCGATGAAATAGCCAACGCAGCTAATATTCCTGAAAACTTAAAATTAATTTTTTTTAAATCGAAATTATCAGGCCTTGCAAAAGAGATCTTAATAAACACCCCTGGCTTGCGCGACGAGAAAAAATACGTTGATTTCAAAAATAAAATCCGTGCATTATTTAAAGCAGAGAAATCTTTCACGTTAGCGCAAGATAAATTCATCCAGTCCAAACAAATGCCAAACCAAACGGTGGCAGACTTCACAAAAAAATTCAACCTAGCAGCTCACATATATCTGGCGAGTTCAGGGCATGCATCAAAAGAAGGTGAAATCGAATTCTTAGACACAATTAAATTATCAAAATTTATTGAGGGACTAAGACCTGATATTTCATTTGAACTTCAAAAATTCCCGCCAGGTAATTTTGAAACTGCCGTAACAATGGCTAAGAAAATCGAGATTGCATTAAATAATAAAAAATTCTCCGAATTAAACAATATAGAAACATAAAGTAACTCTACAACTTACGATGCGATAATAGAATTATCAGAACAACATAATAAGCAGATTCAAGAGATAAAAGAACAGGTAAACTCTCTTAGATCTAATGATTCTATACAACAAAATCAACAAGAAAACAATAAATTATATTGCTACATATACGAAAAACCAAACCACAAAACGCAAGATTGTTTCTATAACTCAAAAAACCCAGCAAACAGAACATTCACACCACGTAACACTCGGTTTAATGGTCCAAGATTTCACGCAAACTCACACACATACACTCCTAGATTCCAAAACAATACACCACGTCACTTTTATCAGAGACCAAATTAACAACAAAATTTCAGACCCAGGACTTACAATCATAATTATAATTATCCAATTCAAAATTTTGCTCAGCCCTTTTATAATATTCCGCAACAAACACATGTAATGCAAACACAATCCCCAAATCAAGATTACAACTCAATTACACAATTTAACCCTTCAGCGTCAACAGGTAACGCTCACCAGCTCATAATCCCAACACAATTTAACCCTTCAGCGTCAGCATTTAACGCTCATCAGCTCATGCTACCGAACCAAAATTTTCAACAAATCGATACACAACAACAACAACAAATACCTATAGATATGCAGACACAACCTACAATTACTTTTCCAAATGAAAATAACCAAAACAATAATCAAAGACACAATAGGCAGAGGCAGCAAAAACGACGTTTAAACTACTAAAGGGGCCTACCAACCTAACTTCAAAGTATACACGTAGGTCCCTCGCAGAAAAAAATGCCCTAAGATACAATATAAAAATAAAAATATCGAACAAGTTGCAAAATTTAATTATATATCATACCAGAAAAATTCGCAGGGACAATTTACAAAAGAAAAAGAAAAGAAAAATTGAATACGTATCCAGCTGTAACTCTAATATTAAAGAAGAACTCCCCATTTGGACTTTTAATATAAAAAATATTAATATTTCAAATTTGCTGGACACCGGGGCAAGTATTAGCCTTCTATCACCAAATATCTTTAACAAAATCAAAGGAACAAACATCAAAATAAAATATCTTTCGAACAACGTAAAAATAACTACAATCAACAACCGCGAAGTACCGTTCAAACACTGTGTACAATTTAAATTTAAAGTTAATAAATTATTCTTGAACGGAATATTTTATGTTACATCTCATAATTTTAACAGAGATTACGACGCTATTCTAGGTTTTGATTTTTTTAAAAACAACCAAATTATATTTGATTGTAACAACTATACGTTAAAAATTAAAGACACTCTCATACACTTAAACAATTCAGAAAACACACACGATTCACAAATTAACCACTTACATAATCCTACACTCAACAACACATACAGAATTGACGAAAACAACATACTGGATAATTCACAAAATCAAAACGAAAAGATAACGCATTTCAAAGAAAAAATTAAAGAGACAGTACATTTCAAACCACATGAAACTAAAATAATTAAAATTAAATATCCCAAAATTACAGACACAAAAGAAATTTTTTTTTGAACCGAACTTCAAAAGACATAGCATTGAACTGTGTAGATCCCTACATAAAACCAATAAGGATAATATTATTCACATATTAGCTAAAAACATAACCAATAGAAATATAAACCTCAGAAAAAAACCCATGTAGGAAAAGTTTATACACAATATGACATACAAGAGCAAAATGAAACAAATAATAACAATGATAAATTATATGAAATAAACAATCTTACATTAAATGAAATTAAAGAAATGCGAATACAAGACCTTTCTAGACATGGCTTTGATGTTAAACATTTACAACCCGAGGTACAGGAAAAGGTTATAGAAATATTAATGTCTCACGCAACAGCTTTTTCAAAATCTTACAAAACTCTCGGTGAAACATCAGTCATAACTCCACAATTTAACTTACAACATAATTTCCCTATCAAAACCAAACCATACAAAATCCCTTATAATGTTAAAGAATTCGCAAATAAAGAAATTAAAAACCTTCTAGAAGCAGGAATAATAGAACACACAAATTCAGATTACGCATTTCCTATAATTTTCGTTAAAAAAAAATCCACATCCAAAACTAATGACCCTAAACACATAAAATATCGCATGGTAATAGATTATAGGCTTCTCAATAACATCTTAGAAAGCGATCCGTACCCCATACCAGACATAAAACAAATTCTCACGGATCTTTCAGGAAAAAAATATACACTGTCATGGATTTACATTCGGCTTTTTTCAAATCAAATTAAGACAGCAAGATAAGCATAAATTAGCATTTGTGGGAGAGGATGCTCAGTTTGCCATAAATCGCATCCCGTTTGGAACAAAAATATCAAGTGGCCAATTTGCCAGACTAATCGATAAAGTATTAGGTCCTCTCAAAGAAAAACATAACATTAAATATTTTATTGACGATGTTATAGTTGCGTGCGAAAATATTCAGCAGATGCACAATGCATTACACGACATTCTTACACAACTAGAAAAATTTAATCTCACTATAGAACCCACTAAACTTAAACTATACCAATCAGAAATTGAGTTCCTAGGATATAAAATTAATCAAAAAGGATATGCGCCATCAGATAAAAACATCATTAAAATTTCAAAATTTGCAGTACCAAAATCACAAAAAGCAGTTAAAGCATTTATAGGACTATGCACTTATTTTAAATCCACAATACATAAATTCGCGCATATTATGACTCCTTTAACAAATTTAACAAAAAAAAAACACCAAATTTTACTGGAACACACAAACACAAAAAGCGTTTGAGACCATACAAGACATAATTTTAAAACAACCTACGATTCACCCACCAGATCACAATAAGGAATTTTATTTAATTACGGACTGTTCAAAGGTCGCAACAAGCGGAATTTTAGCACAGAAACATAACGATCAACTCATCCCCATCGAATTCACAGGGCGTAAACTTAAAGATACAGAATTACGATACCCAAGCATAAAATTAGAATTACTAGCACTGCACGAATCAGTATCAGTCATGTATTTTAGAAATATCCTTTTATAAAAAAAATTCCATATCTTGACCGATTCGAAAGCACTTACACAACACGTTAACCTTGACAAACAATCAGACATTGTTGCTAGATGGCTACTAGACTTACAACAATTTGATTTCGACACAACTCATCTACCAGGCATTATCAACCCAGCCGACTATGTTTCACGCAACATTAACAATCTGAACATAACTCACTCATTAATTACAGATTTATTCCAAGTCGACCAAAAGTTAACTGAAAATAACATAAAAATCGAACAACTAAAAGATACCAAATTAGCTCAAATTATACACGACTTACAACACAATAAACAGAACAAAAAAGTTAAAAAATACGCCCTAAATCAAAACAATGTATTAATTTTAAATAACAATACAACCACAGATAAGGAAGAACTATACATAGCCCCCGACGCGCTCAAAATTCACATCATGAACAGCGCACACTCATCTCACTATGCATTCCAAAAAACTTACGAGTTAATTAAAAGAAGATTTTATTGGTATCGTATGTACCAAAATATACAAAAATTCTTCACGGCATGCATTCAATGTAACACATTAAAACAACACAACACCATTAAATTACCTATTAAAACAATCGAGAAAAACTATATCCCAGGAACTAAGGCTATAATCGACGTGGTTGGCCCCTTGCCTAGGACATTTCGACAAAATAAGTTTATTTTAACGATCATTAACTCATCGTCAAGATTCCTACAACCTATACCGTTAAGAAATATAGAGACTAAAACAATTATAAATGCTCTAAACAAATACTTTAGTACTTTCGGATTGGTAAAAAAAATCGGAATGGATAACGCAAAATATTTCAGATCAACTGATCTCAAACACTACCTACAAAATTTAAACATAGAACCAGAGTACGGATCAATTTATCTGCCTGCATCGCAATCACTTCTTGAAAGAACAGACCGCGACATGAAAGCTTCTCTAGCTGCTATGTCACAAAATTCTTTCGATTGGGATCTAAGAATTGATTTTTTTGTCTTAGCAAACAACACTATGGTTAACAGGGCAACGGGATTCTCACCTTCCTAACTCTTTTTCGCAAGAGAAATCCGCAATCCTTTCACTAACTTTAAAATCCAAAATATAGAAAACCTTAGTGATTTTGTAAAAGACAGGCTTTCTCATATACAAGAAGTGCAGAAAATTTCACAGGAGAATCAGGCAAAAATTAATTTAGAATACAATAAAAATTCTGCGATTAAGCACAAGAATTTTCAAATCGGCACAGAAGTGTACCTTAAACAATTAATCCGCCCTAACGCGTTGGAACCTAAATTCTCGGGTCCCTACACTATAAAAAGAATTTTCAGAAATGACAACTATTTGATATGTAATGAAAACCGCGCAGACCTCAGACTTATTAAAATTCAAGTCTCAAAACTATACATACCCAAGGTATACGAGTAACGTAAATAATTTTTAACAACTACAAATAATAGTAATAATAATAACAACACTAATAATAATAATATAAATAATAATCAAATAAATAAATAAATAAAATACACAACAAAATCAACTCTCCCACATTTTTCTACTAAAACAAATCATTCAATCTGAAGCAAACATAGGAAAATTTACTCTATCAATTCCCCCCACCACTCCCGTTTAAACATATATATATATATATATATATATATATATATATATATATATATATATATATATATATATATATATATATATATATATATATAAAAGACAGGTAACACACACTTTATTACATCCCCCCCCCAATAGGTAAATAAATTAATTAATAATTCAATTTCTAAACACTTTCACACTTTTACACAAACATGCAAAATATATATATATATAATAATAATAATAAATAAATAAATAAATAAAAATAAATATATAAATAAATAAAAATTAAATTAAATAAATAAATAAATTCACGCTTCCCAGCACTAATAATAATTATATTAAGAAGATAATTTACGGTACCTAATTACGTAAAATCAACACTTCCCCCCCCTTTTTTTTAAGTTACGTTTAATAAGATTCACATATGACACTGTGCAATACTTAATTTTAACCTTTCATCAATAACAAAAAAATAAAGAGACGAAATAATATTTCAGTACTCACAATTAATTTATAAGATAAAACGGATTCATATGTAACCACCCCCCCCCTCTTCTATATTGCACAAATATTAATTACACACATGGAAAAAGTCTCTAAGAGGACTTTAAGCACAATGCTCTCACCAACCCGTGGGACTCTACTTTTCCCTTTTTTCAGAGGCGATAAATGTGGGAACTATTGTTCACACATTTTTAGTAAATAAATAAAGAACATGAACTTTGTACTTATTTTTTTTATGGTTTAGATGTTATGTTATATTTATGCATGTTACATTGTTTTCCTTTATATGTATGTATTATTCCTATATACACAATGTGATCATCAACCAAGCGAGTGTTAGAGGTTTAAGTTCACGGATACGCTAGCTAGGGAAACAGGAAGCTTATATCGTATTTCTAGGAATACTCGCATGTTGGGCGCACCCATTTTCCAAAGAACTGCCCCGCATGGGAAAATGTGCAGCTGCAAAATTAACCCATCCCAAAAAGACATTATCATTGGGTCAAAGAGTTGACCAACGGGATTTTCCTGAACTAAAATTTGCATAATGTCATAAAGGGCATCCAATAGAAATAGACTTTTTTTCTATATCAACGCCCAGGACGAGACATAGTAAAAATAATAATAATAAGAAGAAGAGACATTTTTTTGGTTCTATGATACTTCAGAAAATAACTCCATCGGTGCAAGTAGCTTTTTTTGCTAAGTTCTTCCAGCCCGTATGTTCTTCGAGTTCCAGCCATCTCCACGGAAGGGTGTCTTGAGGAGACTGCTGATGGCCCGCTGAAACAGAAGTGCCTTCGTCGATCCGACCCAGCGCCGCACGATGAATTTTCCTGAACCCTCTCTTGGGTAGCAGATCTAGCGGCCGAGCCAAGAGTCATGACCGAGAAGGATCCCGGCTTTTTCCAAACTGGCAAGAACGATCCATCTATGAGTTCCCCTGGTTAATAACGAGCGAGGATGAACAAGGCCTACATCATTACTAGAGATGAACTTCAATAAAAGGACAATTGGTGAGATACTTCCAATACATTTTTCCCTGGCTAGCCAAAGTGAATAATATAAAAGAATACTAAAATTTTACGTATTGATTGATTGAAAGAAAAATTGTTGAATTAACATAGACTCATATGTTTATTTATAAATTTAAATGTTTGGCATATTTGCCTCTAATTTTACAACGATACAATGCTGTGCTGTAAAATAATGATGTTTTTATAATTAAGTGCTTTAAATTAAAAAGAGTTAGTGTTGAAAATTTTATTTTATAAAGTGGTAATTTTGAGAAATAAATGTGTTGGATTTGATTTGTTATGAATGGATAATTTTGGAGAAATCAATGTGTTCCTATTTTTCTATAATTTTATTTATTATCTCAGTATATAATTAAATAAAATGAATTTGTCTTAAAAATTTTATCTCTCTATTTTCTTTATCAAAGAGTGTATTATATTCTTTATTTTAGATTAAAAAAAAGGGCAATTATTTAATTCAAAGAGTTCATTTAATAAAACTATCCGAACCCCCTTTACCTTTATTAACAGTGATTCACAACGCCGCTGAGAGGTAAAGTCTTCTTGTATCCACTATACATCCTCCTCGTAAATGTTGGAATCCCCCCCCTCTTACTTTTCCGTCCAACAGGATTCTAAATGAGATAGATATAAATTCAAAACCTTTTGTCGGCTTTACCCTACATTAAAACATTCTATTTACATATAAATATTCTACCCTCATATACTGGCATAGTTTATAAAACTGTCAAAATTGAAAAATTTCATTTTCGATTTACTTTGTGTTTAAAAATGGAAAAGATAGATATTTTAACACACTGGGATTTTCAAGTGTAACTTTCATACAAATAGTTTATTTGAAGGATGGATAATAATTAAAAAGATTAACTATTTCTATTCATTCTTTCTCCTAATTTGCATTTTGAGAGTATTTCCTTCGTATATATATAAAAAAAACTTAAAATGATAAATGCAAATAACTATTACATTGAAGTTGATTTTGTAATCTAAACCCACAAATAATACCTTTATATACTGGAATAAGTATAAAATGTGGTGAAAAAAAATAGACTTGAGTTATTTGCATCGACGGATTCGAAATGAGATAACTATATATATATATATATACACAGGGTGAGTCTAAAATCATGGGACAAACTTTGAGGGGGAGGAGGGTAGAGCTCACTATAACAAACAATTATTGTATAGAAATATATGACCTAAAGTAACGCGTTGAGGCACAAACACAAAAAAAATAACACATTAACAGAATCATAAAATGTTCATTAGCAGGAAACTTAACCCGTGATTCCGTACAGAAAATGTTAAATCAGTTGCTGGAAATTGCATCCAACAGCTGTCACACATGCTTGGAAACCTCTATGGTGTGACTGGCTGTCATAGTTGGCGATAGTTGAGGGCAGTAAAGCGGTGCACCTGTGATCTGCTGCATCAGAAAAACACGGCATTTGTGCTTAAGATTTTGGCCGTGATGGGTGATTTTACTAATAGCGAAAAGGCAGACATGCATCTGATGTATGGTGCTGCTAATGGTAGTGGCAGAGCAGCATTACGGCTGTATCAGGAACAATTTACAAGTAGACGCATACCGAACCACAAAATGTTTAAGCGATTACATGGGCAAATTTGTGAAAATGGTTCATTTGACGCCAGTACTGATGGAAGGGGTCGATCAAACCTGTCCAAAGTTGGTCTGTAGGACAACCACATATGGAGTAAGCCATCTTGGACCATGTGGACGAAACACCCGGCACAAGTACAAGGGCTGTAGCATGTCGTCTACATGTCAGTCAAAAAACCGTTTATAGAGTTTTACACGCAGAGGATTTACACCCATTCCACATACTGAGAGTTCAAGCTTTGCAGACGTGTGATTACCCTCTGCGCGTGGCTTTCTGCTAATGGTTCTTGCAGTAGAGTACGTTGCTGCCGGCTTTTCGAGCTCATGTGCTATTCACAGATGAGGCAATTTTTACACACGAAGGCGTTTTCAATGCCCACAATTATCATGTGTGGGCAACAGGAAATCCACACGCCACACGCCCACATGCATTCCAACAATGCTTCTCTGTGAACGTTTGGGCGTGTTTTGTAAATGATTCCCTCATAGGCTAATATATCCTACAAACCCGACTTAATGGCCGCTGTTATGATTTTCCTGGAAGAGTTTTTACCAGAATTGGTGCAAGAAGTTTCGACGGGTGTTCGCAAATCAAATGTGGCATCAGAATCATGGTGCGCCAGCACATTTCAGTATGGAAGTCCGCAATTACCTGGATCCTACTTTTGGGGTGCTCTGGATTGGGCGTGGTGGGCCAGTCCGATGGCCAGCACGGTCACCAGATTTATAGAAACTCGATTTTTCCTATGGACGCATTTGAAAGCCTTTATTTACGAGAATCCAGTTGACTCCATTGAAGAACTCGTTGCTCGGCTATGCTGTGCCGTCGCATACGTACGTGAAACCCCCATACGTCACCAGGGTATGGGAAGCTGTTCGCCAATATCTCCACCGACGCTACCAAGCTTTCATTACTGTCGGTGGCCAAAATATTGAGAATTTATTCTAGACATTGCTGTAAAGAAGGCGACGTTATAAATAAACAAAGTTTTTCATTTTATGTGTTATTTTTTGTGTTTGTGCCTCAGCGCGTCACTTCCGGTCATATATTCCTGTACAATAATTGTTTCTTATAGTGAGCTCTACCAGCCCTCAATGTTTTTCCCATGATTTTAGACTCACCATCTATATACAGTAGAATCTAGGTACAACGAATGTCACTTTAACGAATATATTTTGTATTGTTAAAAAACGTCGTATGCTTTCACATTATAAAAATATTCAGTTTAACAAATTTCATATGAACGAATTTATTGAAAGTTTAAAATAAAAATAGATATTTTAGTTTGACAAATGTTCATCTGACAACAATATGTCTTTTGAAAAACTACAATTTCGAAGTGAACTTTCGTCGGAAACTGAATGAAAGGAAGATAGACGACGTGACAGTGAAAATGAAGCTGATTATGATTGTACCGAACATTGTGTTATACCATTGAAAGAGGCTCTATAGTACTTTGAAGCTTTAAAAAAATAATTATCCCAGTAAAGTAATGTTCCAAAAACACGTTATACAATTTGTTTTGAAAAATGCACTTTCAACTTCACTGCAGAAAAAAAAGAACAATTCTAATTCTTTTGCAAAGAAATAAAGTTATATTAACGACAGATGTCAGTGTTATTTTTAATCCGTCAGGTATTCAATATAAATTATAATTATTTTATAATAATTACGATTTAAATCGTGAAACTTAATGAACTTATAATTATCCTATTTCTAACTTGTAAGTTCATAATTTATTAATACTGTATATTTATTATTTACTGACCTGGTTGATTGTTAAACGAAATTTAATATAAGTGTAGTAATAAAATATATATATTTATTCAATATGCATGCAAATTTCATTTTTTTAAACACGCCATCTTGCAATTTAACATGAAAGAATTTTTCAGTATTAACGAATTTATCCAGTGGTCTCCAGAAATTCGTTATAACGAGATTTTACTGTATATTTAATAAACTTAAACTGAATTACAGCTAATTGTGAGAAATAATTCTCATTAATTATTCTTATATAATTTTAAAGGTAAAATGTATAAATTAAGATAATTAAAATGCAGAGGTTATAAATTAATTTTTAGTCATACAAGAGTTAACATTTTTAATAATCCAGATTGAATCTTGCTAGAAAGCATGTGGACCAAATGAAGAATGAGTTCTACTTATGTTTACTTACTTTGTGACCATCGAAATTTTTTTGACTTTATTTTATTTATTTGATTTCTCATTTTTATTTATCTAATTTTTGAAAATGGCAGCGGATTTTAACTTGAATTAAACGTGTTTTGAACATAATTTTGTTTGTTTGTAGATGTCTGAAAAATTGGATGACTATAAACGAAGGCAGGTTCGAATGCACCATTGTTCATTTGCATAGTTCATTTTTGGATAATTAGCAGATATATTAATTAAAAAACATAATGAGCATCGCAAAATAGCGCGCTACTGCCCATGTTCTCGCCTTTACGGATTTTCTGTGCAACTCTAAGCTGAAAGAAGGGAATCGGGGAAAAATGATTTTTTTTCTTTTGAAATTGCCGCATTTGACTTCCAGATCAAAATAAAAAAATACCCATATTTCAGTGTTTTCCCTATCCTAATGATGTTGTCTCTTTAGCAAAATATTAATATTTACTGTTTCAAAATACTGTTTTCTGAATACCTATTTCACGTTTTTAGTTTTTTTGCAGTATTAAAATTTCGCTTATTCAGTCTAGATCAAAATTAAAAAACACAAAAAAATACTGAAATATTTTAATTACTTTCCCTGTTGTAACGATATCTTTGGTTAAAATAATAATAATAATATGCACTGTCTCAAAAACAATATTTTCTGAATGCCGATTATTGGATAGAAAATCCAATAGTTATTGAAAATAACTGACGTTTTATTTTCTAAACAATATATATATATATATATATAAAAAAAAAAAAAAAAAAAAAAAAGATTTAATTTGATTTTTAACGTATATAGATTGTATGTTTTAAATATAACTAACTGTCACCATACATATATTCTAATTGTCAAATATATTATACTTTCTACTGTATGTTTAGCCAGAAAAAAGCATAGCCAATTATATTTTACAAGCGACAAATACACAGCAAAGTGTCAGGCTGTGAGAGACAACAAGATATGACCCACAAACTCAAATGGATGTTGGAGCAACACCCTCCTTTTTTCTGAACTGATAGCGATATTATTGGGTAAATAGTCAACCAACAGAATTTATCCAGGGAAAATACACGCGAACGCGATCAAAGAATAGGTCGCCCAATGACCGCGATAAAATTTACATAAAACAAAAATGTACATAAAGACACACCCTATAGACACGGGTCGGTCTATCTAAGATGTTAAAAAATCAGTATTCTTTAAAACTTCGAGAAAGGCAGAACATTTTTTTTTTGTTTTTTGCTGACACATTTTCTCATCCTGAAGATGCTAATTCGGAAACACCATGAGAAGAATCAGAATATTCCAAAGAACCTGTGCCCATTGCAGTGAAGACTCTGTACTGGTTGATAAATGACGAAGATGATCATATCAGAATATTCAAAATGGTCTGTGCTCATTACGGTAAAGACGTTGTGCTGCTTGATGAATGAAGGAGTCGCTCATATCAGAATATTCCAAAGGATCTGTGCTCATTACTATAAAGACTCTCTGCTAATCAATGAATGAATGAGATGCTCTTAATAGGAGGTAACAAAGGTCCGGTTCCCATCAATTCATGATCATAGTAAGAGAAAAGGAAATACACTATTTGTCTACAGAATCCTCTAGAGTGAGATGTCTTTTATTATCATATGTTTTTTCTACTTAAATGCAAAATTTGATATTTACCTATTTATTTAACATTATGATTGCCAAAATAAAATTCTATGTGTAAAACTATTTATTTATGGTCAAAATCAGTATTGGCATATTTGCCTACGAATTATATATACCTGCTGTAACGGCGTTAATTGTGAATGTTTTATTTATTTTGCCAAAAGAAAAAAAAACTCCATTTGTTGAAATTTGGAATCATTAAATCAATGAACTATGATAAATATGAGAACATGAAATACATGTACATTGAAAGGAATTTTATTTCTGATTATGATCATTTATCTATACTAATAAAGGATATTTTCGCTTTGTGTGTGTGTTTATTAGTCTCTCTGTCTGTCTGCGATGGCTAGTAAAATCTAGCCCACCTAGAAGTCTGAAAATTTAGGTGCGGATAGGCCAAGGTCTGACCATGTGCACCTGAGTCTCAGAATTTTAATATTTTAATAATTACTCAAGATATTAATTAGACTATCATTAAACATCGCATCGAAAACGCCAACTTTTAAATCAAAATGGCTAAAGATAAGAACTTCTGTTGTGGATTTGCAAGTGGAAATGACTGAATTCGAAATTATTTTACTGATTATCGAATTTTAAGAAAACTAATTAAGATGTCAATTTGAAAATTTCTGAGGACATGTAAAAAAAAAAAAAAAAAAAAAAAAAAACATTCTGCATCCAACAATGCGATTTTTGAAAAATTCGGCCGGTAATTTTTCTTAATTTATGAAAAAGACTGCCGGCGCCAGTAGAAAAAATCCCAGAAAGTTTCCGACAGGGATCTGCTTTCATTAGAAACTACAAAGAGATCTGTTTCTCTGGTCGATCCCTCCATTTAGTTTGCAAAAATGAAAGGAAATAATTGCCATTATTCACTAATGAAAAAAAATTAGTTAACTAATTAAGATATAGATCTGAAATTGAGGATGGGAAGTATTGTCATCTGGTGGCTATATTAGCGTAGCGTCTTCGTTATGTTCTAATTATCAGAAAAATTTAATTATTTTTTAAATGATCGCGTTAGTGTAGGTGAGGGTGGTTTTCTTGAACAAATTATTCGTTATATTTGCGGGTATGGGGAGGGAGGGGGTTAACGCCATGCTCTGATCTGCACAAAACGAATTCCATTTATCAGAATGCGCCCGTATCGCCGGAAAGTGGAAATAAAGGATTTTCAGTCGCCATGCAAAGCAATTTTAAATAAATAATTTATATAAAATCGGGTTAAAGATATAAAATCATACAAACTTTAGATTTGTACAATTTTATTATCACGGGCCCGAACAACGCCGAGCTGGTCATCTAGTCTTAAAATAAAATAATAAATAGTGATTTTGAATATACAGTAGAACCCTGGTAATCTGAAATTCCGGTTAATCAGAACCAATTTTATTTTTGAAAATTATATTTCATCAGATTAACTGAAAATATTGAAATACTGTACTAAAAACAAAAAGTACATTTATTACGTAACTTTTTCAGAACAATTTTTATTAGAACTTTAACGTTTAGTTTTTAGTTTGTGATTATGATATTTTGAGAGCGTGTTGCTCAATTAGAAAGCTGTAAATAATGATTTGTGTTCGCCGTGTTATTTGTTATTAAATAGTGCTGTGTTTAATAATCTCTGCAATTTTATTTTGAGTCAAGTCTTTTCGTCTCTCAAGAATGTTTGTTTTTGCTGAAATATAAGGAATCATGAACAGCGCGGAGCACCGATGTCCCGATTGGAATTTAGAGGTAAGAAAATTTATATCTTACCAATTTTATTTAGAAATCAATTAACATTAAAATTGATAATTTATATGTCGGCAGCTTAGACTGAATTTTAATATAGGCAGTCGGAGATGCCACAACAGTTGTACACATACTGTGGCTAATAATTTTCGGATGAAATCAAATCATCGATTTCGTTTATGAATTTTTCAGCAGCCATGTAATAAGAGCATAATTTGCTGCTGTTATGCACAACAGGCGAATTCCATGTCTTTTTTTCCGATGATCAAACCATCCGTTACTTGCAATAAATGTAGTGTCTCCCTCCTTTAAAGTTTTTAGTTGATGTTTCTTTCCTTGGATAAAGACCAGATATTGGTATTACTTTTTGTCGCTCTTGTGAAAACCAAAGGTAAAAAGATTCATCAATATTTTCATAATGTGACACTTTCAATGTTTTATGTTTTTTAAGCGGGCTTTACGATGTCGTTGAACTAAAAAGTTAAATTTTTCTGCGTTTATTTTTCCAATGACTAATTGTTGCTTTGTCAATGTCAAATTCAGCAGTTAATTTCGTGGCTGATTCCACTTTGTCTAAACGTGCCTGCACATATAATTTGTCTTTTAGTGAGCATACACGATGTTTTCGTTTATTTGACCTAATCGAAATGCTTAAAATAAGAATTAAAATTAATTAATAAATGCGATCCACCGAAAACAAGTTATTTCATTTTTACAGAAGAGAATGACGTGTCAGGGAGTCCCGTGTTTGTACGAGAATGAGATAGCAGGAAAGTGGAGGATTCATTACACGAAAAATTAGAATTTGTACCACACGTGAGATTGCACGTGGATGAAAAAAAGAAATATTCTATTCTTTAGCAACCGCCGTCACGGCGCCCACGGCTCACTAGCTTCACGGAATGATTTTCTTCTTGAGTTCGCCATAAGATAAGGTCACTTCATATAGGAGCACAAACATTATTCTAATGAAAATGGGAGACATATTCTTTTCCTATTGCTTCTGAATAAGAAAATTAGAGAGATTGTAGTTGTAATGAGTACTTATAACCTTCGCACACATCATTTTTTTCTATTTTTATCGGAATTTTGGGCAGTCTGAATTTTTGGTAATCCGACCAGTCACCGGTCTCAATTAGTTCGGATAAACAGGGCTCTACTGTACTAACAAAAATTCTAATATGATGGAAATTTCTAGCCAGAGCTTTATAGGCAAGTGTAAAGGCTATCTAATAAAGTCAAATTCTTGTAAACAATATGACGAAAATTGCGCAGATATTAACTGTGAATATCTTTGCATAATGTCTGAACGAATATTAGTATATTATAAAAAGTAATACATACCTAGGTAAACAAATTGAAATTATTGTTTTATTTTTTTAACATATGGTATTTATTTAAATAATTATTAAATTCATTAGAAAATATTTTTAAAGGAAACAATTTTCAGGATATTCCTTCGAGAATATTTAAAACAAAGTATTGTTATTCATAAGCCATTTAAAACCATTGGGATTATTAAAGACACGTCTATGTTAAAATAAACAGATAATGAAACATTTACGAATATCATTTTACAAATAAAGTACGTTTATTTGAAACGTTACGTAACATCGACAAAATTCTAGTTAAATATTTCGAGATTAAAATTTCTCAATCGCGTATCATCTTTGAAAAAAATTAAAATAATCATTTCATACTAATATATATGATTGTTTATCCTTTTAAATTATAAATGGATGTCACAAGTTACATAATTTCCTCAGCAACTATTTAATTAATTTAGGAGATCATTTGGAAGAATATATCTGAACGGAGACGCTCGAAAAATCCCTTAAAATGCATATAAAAAAATGCGTCGAGTTTTAATCATGAATTATTTGATGTTAATGTTTAAATATTTTAGAAAGAATATATAATTTCTAGAAGAAGAATGTGGAATAGAGTTGAAATAAAATACTTATGAATAACTAAGTGTTAACTATCTAAAGTTTCGAGAATTTTAATAAAAAAATACTGTTAAAAGGAATCACTTAAAAGATAAGTAAAAGGCATTGAAGAAAAAAATAAAGAATGAATTTATATAATCTTGAAGATTTTACGTAATGAACTTTGAATATATGTAATATTCCCGGGATTTCACTAATAAAATTAAATATAAAAACAATCTTCCCTTTGAAAAATAAATGAAGCAAACAGAAATATATTTCTACACAAAACGAATTGTTAAGTGTTTTCTTAAAAACTTGTTTATTATTCAACATTTTTGGTGGAAGAATAAAAGTCTAGTCCGATAAATGTTCGTTTTAGGCCGAGTTACAATAGCAAATATTGGACTCTGAATTTTAGTACTTATATAAGAATTAAGCGAAAAAAAAAATTAGATTGACAAATCCTTATATATTCATCTTTCATTACGGCGATCAACTCTCGAAAAATATCGTTTCACAAAATCAATTAAATAAATTTATCTCAAGCAGATGTCTAGCTTGCTTAGACTTTTGCCTTATTTTAGTAGTTGCTAAAATATTGTTTTTTGAAATAGATTCTTTTATTATTATGTTTTAAATAATTAGGTAGTGTGCTGCTCCAAATTATTTTGTAAAAGTACAATATTTAAGATTTCTGTGTATTATTTATTTTAAGAAGCAATTAGTTTGTTCAAATATATAATGAATATTGACGATATATTTGTATGAATTAATATTATTATAGATATGTTAAAATTCACTAGCATTATTTTTTCTTATTTTCAGAGGCATTGCTGAAGTAATGTCCTAAAATATCTGTTACTATCTCTAATTATCTCTAGTTATTTATCGATAGTCAATTATTTATACTATGACTATATCTGAATCCTGCATTTTTTTGCTCAGAGGCTAACACAACCTGAGAGCGAACAAACAGAAAAAGTCATTCAAATGTTTAGAACATGTCGTTAAGTTATATAATATTTCGGCCCTATAAGGTTGAACAATAAACCAATCCAATTTTCTTCGGAGAATGGTTTGAAATTTATAAGTACATCAACACATCCGTCTTTAAATTTTATTCATAGAAAAGTAGATTCATTAAAGAGAAAATATTTTTATTAAATTTTGGATTTTAAAAGAATTTTTTTTTCTAAGTGTTTTCATAAATAGGGTTCTTATTATAATAGCTACTTTTAAATGTTCGTAGCTTTCATAAATTATGGAATTATGGCGGTTGATCGTTAATCTTTTTTAAAGGTTAAATAAATATTTTTATACTTAAGACATTTTTTACATGAAAAGAATTGACGGGATAACTTCTTAATGTTAAACTTTCTTTTAAAAAAATCATGATCTGTTTTATCATATATATGTATATTAAACGAAAAATCAATTTTCCTTATTACGAATGATATTGAAAACGGCTAGAATAATTGTTAGCAATCTTACCTCCTATACTAAACTTACGAGCACGAGAAAAAGATCTAGATAGGTCTTGAATTCAAGAAAATTCATTTTTACTGGTTAAAACTAATTCAACACAGAAAATGCTGTTGGACATCAAGAAGGACTGGAACGGTATTCCCAAAACAAGGCTGCTAAATTAATTCGAACACGATAAAATGATCTATTTAAGTCTGTAATTCGGGAAAATTATATGATTAAAAGAAACTATGTACTAAAAATGGTGGTATAAATGGAAAATATTTCCAATGATTTTTATGAAATAAGCTTTTATTGAATACGTGAATATGATCAAACTAAGTATCGACTTCGGAAATATTTCGTTTTTATGGGTTTAAGAAAATTTTGGAATCAATTTTCAGTAATCGGAATTTTCGGCAATGCTATTGGTCATTGATCAGGTTAGTAACGCGATCAGGTTAGTTTACACGAGTACGACAATATCGAAGATGGTGCAATGATTTTCAGGAAATTTGCCCGCTATATTAAATCAAGCACATTAAATCAAAACTGGTTGGGTTTATTTCCTTACATAAGCTCTATCTGCTCTTTTGAATACCGGAAAGCAATCCAACTTAAACTCAACTTCGAAAACATAAATTTTGATAGGTTTAAACATTTGTTATGTTGTTTATCTTCCGTAATCGGAGTTTTAGCCATTATCATTCGTCATTTATCAGCACCACGAAGACAGAAGATTTCTACTCCATGGGATATATAATGTTAGTCAAACTTGGAGTCTGCCTGCTTTTGTCTTAGACTGAAATGTCTTTCGAACAATATACGAATTGTGATAACGAAGACTTAAATTATTCAGCGATCGCCTTATCGTCTAACACAACTTACATGAAACAATTGTGGAATTTACTTTTATGTGCTGATTCTAACAGGTTAAAATAATTCCATAACTGTCGACTTCAGCAAAGTTCATTTTGATAGGTTAACGAAACTTATTAGTATTATGCTGTAGGCGTGCTGTCGTGCACAATCGAGTTAAAAACTGTTGAGCTTAAATTGTGCAGATAAATTGCTTGCAGATGACAAAGAAATACTATGAAATTCTATTCTGCTTACTGGTATATATATATATATATATATCACTAAAAATGATTCTCACAACCGTTCTTTCGCAATACCAATAACAAGTTGTTAGTTAAATGCAAAATTTTGTGAAATGAAACAACCTCGTTTTTATGCACTAAAAAAACAAATTATCATACATTCGTAATTGGGTTTCAGGACTACTAGTGTTACACAGCATGTATTGCTTGCCTCAAAATTACTAGCAGCTTTTTAATCAAGAAAAAGTTTCTTCAAAACCCCTAAGCTTATTTTTTAAGCATAAATTGAAGGAAGACCTAATTTCCAATCAAATGGCTATTTTCCTTTTTTCCTGAAAAAAATATGAATAAAATGTATGGGGTATTTTTCTTTTTTTGACCGATTGTACACTTTTGGTAAAACAGTCGGTATGTGAAAGGTTCTACGCGTTCCCCAGTATTACCCAAATTGTTGTTTTTTGTCTTTGCAATGCTGTATCATCAACATTTATTATCTAGGATACTTTGAATTAGAGTTGGGTATAACAATAGAGAATACTTAATAGGTAATACGAACAATGCGTTTTCTGTAATCAGCATTTTCTTGCATTGTAAAGAGCAGTATGACAATGCTGCAATCCTTCTGCATTTGCATGCAATTTCACTCCTTTATTTTCTCGCATCATCATAAGTGACCGGTCAAATTATTTTGCAACACTGTGTGCTCTAAGAATTCAATTAAATTATGGATAACTCCATGATTCACAGCACATTAGTGTCTTTCGATAATAGCATCTCCAGAATTTAAAAAATATATATCACTACAGTGAGGCTGTTTCAACACATATTATTTTTTCTATAAACTGTCATATATGTCTCTTTTTATATATGGTATCTCTTATGTTGCCGTTTTCAGGGTTAAGAGGCAAAACAGTGAGTATATCTACCTACAGAAAATCCTCATCACACCCATAATGCTGCATGGAAAAAAGTGTTCAATACCTCAACAATGATTAAATGTGATATTTTACAACTGCGGAAATATATAACAAAAAATCCTAACTGCTATCTCGATAAAGTGGGGGAATTGCAGGGAGTATAATATATATACCAAATGCGTATAAAGTGAATTGACAGCATTTTTTATCATAGATTTTAGAAATTACATTTAATAGAAATGAATAACAAAAAAATGTCTTTACTGAAATACAGTATGAATGTTTAAAAGACTATCAACCGAGTCTCAAACTACCAGGTACTATATTTTATATTAGATGCTTATTTACAAAAAAGTATAGCGATTTTCACTCACAACAATTTTTACGAGGCAAAATGTTGAAGTTTTGTTATCAAGTGATGTAACGGCTTGAATAGTATTTTGCATGTAACTGGAAATTTCACTGAAAGTTTTACTATTTTGAAAGAAATGGGAATTTGCTCTTTATGATTGGTATTACTCTTCATTATTATTACTGATATTAATATTCTTAGGAATATTTATTTTGTCGTGCACTATATAATGATTAAACACTACATAGTTTTACAAACACCTTTTATTGTTATGTACAATTATTTTAGTATAAAAGTTATCTGTACCTTCGAAATGTGTTTACGCAGTTAAAAAACGTATATGTTAATGATAAATATCAAATTTTATTAGTCTAAGGATATTTAAAGTATCGCAGATATATTTAGAAAGTAATGAAAATTATTGTACAATACATTTGCAATAGTCGCCTTTTTATAGAATTTTTCATATTCTAAAATAACGTTTTCTCACTTTCATACTTTCTATGACCATAAATACAAATAAGTACATCCAGTAAATTGAATATCAATTTCAATTTCGTCTTTATATTACTCCATTTTGCATCTAAAATTTTTAAGTGCATCTAAAAATATATTTTAGACGATGCATATATACGACACATCTGTCTCCTATTTCTTACCGCACATAGAGATAAAGGAAACTAGCTCAAAATCCAGAAGTCCAGAAATTAACATTTACAACTGCTCAAGAGTATGTTAGTATGGAAAATCTTTGCTCATGTGAAAGATTTTATGAATTTCTAAATAAATTTTACTTTATAAAGGAGCTGGTATCTCAAATAGCACTAAAAAAAGAAATTCAAAATGGACTGTCGACAGTAAATCATCTGTTGTATTTTAAAAGATAGAACTTGGATTAAATATCTTTTATAAGGAAATTGAATAATAATAACATAAAAGCTTTTCAAAGGTTTTTTGTTTTTAAATTTTCCATTATTTTTTGCATGAAACATTATGGATTACATTGTTAGGCTTTCTACTTTACATTTGGACAAATAATTTTAAAATGACTCATATTCTTTGCATTTTGTTAAAAGTTGAAGATCCATTCAAAAATAGGAAATACAATACTAATATAATTTACATTTTTAACCGATCAATTAAGAGACATTATTCATAAATTGCATTTGGTAAATATTTCATGACTTCTAATTATATTGACACAAATATAAGAATTCTGTATGTTGAATAAATTTGTTAGTGCGGAAATATTTTTCTCTATATGTTCTCAAGCAATGGAATATTATATTGAATAAAAATATAATTATAATTTCCAAACAAATCAAAAGGGGATTTGTATTTATTTTTAAAGTATAGATATATAGCTTAGAGAATAAAACTACACCTTTTCTTCCCTGCTGTTGATAACTAATGCACGAGTTACAAAGAAAATACACAAAATGCATATTTAAAAAAAAAATAAATATTAAGATAATGAATTCAGTCAGGTATTTATAAATAAAAATATTCATTATACATTACATTATAAACTATTGTTGTACATACATAAAATGTAGGAAAATAACAACAAGATTTCATTGTAAAAATTCATTTATCACTTATAAAATATTAAAGGTGGTGTTAATATTATTATTATTACAAATCTACTTCTTAATTACAAATTAATAAATGATGATAAGAAAAAGTGCATTCAAAATAAAAATTAAATTATTTTACGTATATATTAAAAATTAGACATCGTTATTGTTAATGGTAAATAATATAAGTGTACAAAAAATTTAAATAAATCCATAAGAAATAAACGTTTACAAAATATTTAAAAAATGATTACAAAGAAACCTGTCAAAACTGAACCTTTTACTCTGTTAAAAATTTGCAGCAAATTGTCCAGTCATTTGACCGTTTTTATAGAAAACGGTTACATAATCGTAATTTAGCGCTTTTCTGACCATATTATTCCCCATATTATGGTCATAATAGAGTTAAATTACGGTTATTTAACCGTGTTTCACAAAAACGGTCAAATGACTGGACAGTTTGCTGCGAATTTTTAACAGTGTATAATAGAATTTCGCCGTAAACGAAACTGTTTCAAAGCTGCGACAGAAAAAATAACACACTGGACAAATGCTCATGCTCAGAATATATGCGCATGATATATGCTCAGAAATAATCCGTTTTAAAAAGCAGTAGTTTTCGACACTTGAGGTTCCGTTTTAAAGCTTTTACCACAGTTAAAAATCAGTTAAAAAATTCAATATTAATTTTGCTTTTTTTAAGATACACAATATACAAAATAAATCTGTAAAGTAATAAAAAATATTATTTTATTTCAGCAGAATACTACAGAATTTGAAATTATTTTTTCATTTGGATTTTGCATGCAGCGTTTAAGGATGTGTGCAAGAATTCTTTGAAAATGCATTAAAACTTTTTAATAGATTATAGTTATTTTTAAAGACAACGGTTCATTACATTTGAAATATTGTAATTTACAATATTATATGCGGATCATTAATAGATTTACCTATTTTTTTCGTTAAATATAAAGTAAAATAAGCTAATTTTTATGACTCTATTTCGGAATTTTGCATTTTATTTTAACTTGATACGTAACAGTTTGCTGTCAAGTTCGTAAATTCATTTGCTGGTAGAGGACTCAAGACATTAATCGATGGACCTTATTTTTTTCCAGTTAAATAGGAAGTAAAAAAGCAAAATTTAATGACCATTGTGTTTCAAAATTATGAAGGGTTTTTTACATGATACGTCACAATTTGCTGTCATTTTCCGCAATTTTAGGCCTAGTAGAGGGCTCAAGACATTAATTCATTGGCATGATTTTTTTTGTTAAATAGGAATTGAAGAGGAATTTTAAATCTGCGTATAAATATTTATGTAATGTAAAATCTTTAAATTGGGGTTTTAAAAAAACAATGACTTCCAGAGATAACTCTGATGCTTTTGATCTGCAGATTTACCAGTAGTTTGAAGTATTCTGTTAAACACAGTAAATACGTTTATAGAACACTACCTTCTAAAATGATGTATATACTCGAATAGAAATAATATAGAGTCGAATAATAAAATCCAATTTGACTATTAAGCTATTTTTAGAGTTTTGAGATGAATTAATTTGCGATTGAAGTGTTCTCACATCAGATGTAGAAGCTGATATTAATTGTGCATCTAGCCTGAAATCGCTGAGATCTACTTAACGAAGGGACGCTTGATTCCACAGTAGTAGATTTTACTAATTTTCAGCTGAGCGAAAATCCACCTCTTCTGTATATTTTTTTGCCTCGTGTTTATTAAAACGAAAGCAAAAATATATTATTTATTTTCAGTTTATTACATCTATGCCAGAACATTTTACATTTCATTAAACAGTGTTATTTTAAATAAATACATATATATATATTTCTTAATTTGCAAATTTTTTATAAGACTACATAACAGGAAGCGTAGTTCTAATTGTAACCTTATAAGGTTTTTCCCTTCTTTTCATGTCAATTCAGTTTACTGTATGGATATATTTTTAGTCTAATTCAAATGTGCGAGTAATATTTTATTTAAAATTGTACGTTTGGGAATTATATTAAACATAAAATTCAAATTTTAGCGAGAAAAATAATAAAATTATGAATTAACCATTGAACGTCATACATATTTACCTGCAAGTTGTCTATTTAAATAGTTACTGCTTTTATTTATATTTTTATATTTTTATCTAAAAAATTGTAAATGATTTATGTATATATATATATATAAACTTTCATATTTTGAACATTGAAACCTTGTTTTATAAAGCCGTAACTCAAATTAACCACAGCTACATCCTAAAGAGAAAAAATTCTTCTTGATTTAACAAGAAAGTTAAAAAATATATAATATAATTTCCGTCGAATTAACTAACGATTCAGGAAAGCTTTCTTTCTTTTTTAGAAACAATAGGTATTCGAGATTTAAAGAAACATATCTGAAACAATAGTTTTTATTTATTTCCGTAATTTTCGGAAACATTTACGAGTAGTTTTTACAGCATATTAACAAGTTTTTTAGAGTCAGTTATCAATACGAAATATCGGGTTTTCGGATTCCATCAATTCCGAAGTAAATATTTTCATGTTCAATGAGCACGATAAATTAACAACGTAACATGAACATTATTTTGTTAGTCTCGCATGTATAAAAACTGTTATGCAGCTAAATATGTTTATTTGAGAAGTAATAGCATCCAAAAATCAATATCAAGAATAATCAAGAATAATGATATCTTGTTTAGAAAACTGATTAATAAACTGTAGAAAGAACGTAAAAGAGTTTCCTAACGTTGTATCAAGATACGCTTTGCTCCAGAAAATTTCTCGAGGTAAACGGAAAAAAAAATTACGAGACCCATATTCAAGATCAGGTTTCTAATAATCATAAACAATTAACAAATTTTCTTACCTGTTGGAAATTCGGACCATAACACTTAAACGTGGAATGTTTCATGAAAAACAAAATACTAGTTCAAAGAGTCCCATAAGCCCGATCAAATTTCATAAATTTAATTGTAATTTTACATAATTACATGTAAAATGGCCGAAAACTATATAGAAAAAAAAAGTTTGAAGAAAATTTAAAACGTTTTTTGCACATATTCCCATACACAATCAAACATTTTGATAAGTCTTAAATTGGAAATTGCATTCCTATACGACGATTTTCTATGAATATGTGAAATCGAAACATAGATATAGGACACCCTGTATTAAATAATACACAATATTTTTGCATAGAGCTGTATATAATTAATCAGAATAAAGGCATGTTTTTAGAAAAGGGCATTTGGGAACGAAAGTATAGCTTATTGAATGTGCCAAATAAAAGATAACAGAGAAGATGTTTTTAAAATGTTTTTTTTAAATGTTTTTTTTTTCACTTAAATAAGAATTTTATTTTAAAAAAGAAAACCATTGTTGATTGCGGTATGTTGTGTTAAATTTTCAATAACGTAATAACTACAAAATAAGTTTTATTTCCGTAATTTTATATCAAATGAAAGATTGATACATTTATCATTATGTATAGAAATAATTTCTTAATACTTTGATGTGCAGTACAATGCTGTAGTGAGTATGAATTTTAAATCAGAAAAATGAACATTGCATTTAAATCTTCATGCATAAAATCAGAGAATATTTTCAATTAAAAATTGGAAAATATTAAAATGTAATTAAAAGTTGATGTATAAGAATGAGATTTTTTTAAATTATCTTATTTCTCCTTTTCTTATCGTGGCCAAACGCGTATATTTTAATTCCTTACGTTTCGTGGAAAATAAGCAGGATATCTTTATTATATAGTTAGTGCCTAGTTAAATACGTACAAAAAAAACTGAATAAGTATTTTCCGAGACAGGTCAACAATGTTTTTAATTTTCAATTAATATTCTCAAGTCTAACCCATTTTAGTAATATATAAAAAAATAGATGCTAGAATTAATGAATAACTGTTTAAATATTTTTCATAAATTTCTGTAAAATTATAACGAATCTAACAATTTAAAATAATTAAACATATTATGTCTGAATAAGATCATTAAAATAAAAAAGATATTTAACATCAGACATTTAATAAAACTAAAAAGCAACGTAATGATTTCAAATAATAAAACAAGTGTTAAATTGTAAGTTAAACGTGACAAGTGTGGTGCGTTCGTTTCGTGCTATAACTAGTTTTACAATGTAAACAAGTTGGAAATTGTACGTCAAACATGACAAATGAGGTGCGTTCGTACTATAGCTAGTTATATAACTATTCAGATCTTGATGATTTCTTATTCTGTGAAATGAATTATATCGTCTGCAGATTCATTTCTGTCATAAAATAAGTATCTCGGTCGCTTGACGATTAAACCTCGGAAGCTCTTATAACAAGAAAGCACCGATTTTTAAGAAACTTTCAAATTTCTTAATAAATATTTTTATTAATATCTCCTAAAGTTTTGATTTCATTTTTATAAAATTTGAAACGTCTCGAGAAAATTCTGCAAAGATAATATATCTTAAATTTCAAACCATTCGGTTGGGTAGTTTTTGCGTTGTTATATGCGGATGGACAGACAGATGGACGGACCAAGCGACGACAATAGGTGCTACGTATTTATCTAATTACGAACGCACCTAAAAATCATCGTTACTATTTCAGTGAAATTAATTATATCGTCTGTTATGAACGGAATGAGGATGCCCTTCATTTTTATTATTACATATGCCACGTTTACAGATGCGAATTTTTTTCGACATCAGACAGAGCAGTAAATTCACAATGGAGATCTTGCTTTGAGAATGATTACCTCCATGGTTAATATTTCTATGACTCACGATGAATGAATATTTTGTTTATTTACTTTAATGGATTGAGATATTTAGTTGTTAACATAATTTTCACTGAAGTTAAATCAGAATCTATACATTTTTTAATGTAACCCATCTCTCAAGCAAACAATTTTTTGAACGATCTTTCTAAAAATGTAACTTTTAAAGAATTGTATTCGAAAAATTAATTTTTAATAAAAATGGTCACTTGGCATATGGAAAAAGATGTGGTTAGCCCGTATTTGTTTTCCTCAGTCACATGACTTGTGCTTTTATCATATAGATTACGTATGATAAGATTTAATAGAATAACGAAAATTCTTATTAATATCTTTTAAAGTTTTAATTCGATTTTCAAAAAATTTGAAATGACTCGACAAAATTCTGCATCGATTATATATATTAAATTTCAAACCATTCGATTGAGTAGTTTATGCTTACATAGCTAGTTCGTTGAATGTCTGTATAATTGGCCGCAAGAACGTTGCGCATGGTCTTGGGAGAATTTATTTCACTCTGTGAAAATATAGTAATACGAATCCCACCTGTAACACTAGTAAGGAAAAATCTGGATTTTTTTTCGTTAAATATAAAATAAAAATAGCGAATTTTGAAGACTTTTGAATTTTAAAATTATGAACTTTACTTTTACATGATAGTCACAATTTGCTGTTTTCGCACTTTAGAGCCTTGTAGAGGGCGCATGATCATAATTGATTGACCTGAAATTTCTTCCTATTAAATAGGAAGAAAAAAGCAAATTTCGATGACTATTGTATTTTGAAATTATGAATTTTAATTTTACAATATAAGTCACAATCTTTTGTCAATTTCGGTAATTGCAGGGTCTAGTACAATGTTCAGGTCATTAATAGAGTTACCTATTTTTTTCGTTAAATAGAATGTAAAAAAGCAAATTTTGATGACTATTGTATTTCGAAATTATGTATTTTACTTTTACTTGATACGTAATTCTTTGATGTCAATTTTCGTAATTGCATTTCCTGGTAAATGGCTCAAGACATTAATCGAATGACTTGAAATTTGTTTCCATTAAATAGGAAGTAATAAAGCAAAATTTAAATGACTATTGTGTTTCAAAATTATGAAGCGTTTTTTACATCATACGTCACAATTTGCTGTCAATTTTCGCAATTTCGGGGCCTCGTTTTATGCGCTGTTATATGTGGACAGACGAACACACAGACAGACAGACGGACGGACTAGACGACTGTAGGTGTTAAGTATTTATATAATTACGAACGCACCTAATAAATTGCGGTAGATGTTCAAGCTTTATAAAAGATCCTCATTAGTACAAACATCAATCGAAAACTAAAGCCGTTGCTTACATATGTTCATGTTCAAAATTATGCATTTAAAATATTAAAAGACCAAGGAGTGTATGTCACAGTAGGAGCCTATTTTCCGATAGAATTGTGCATGTACATAGTTCATTTAGCTGATATTGCTGCAATCTTGTAAACTAAACCTCAAGGAAAAGTCTGCTTTTAAAATTATTTCAGTTATATTTAATTATGTTAATTTTTTAGAAATATGGAATGCCAGTTGGTATTTATTGAATGATTAAAAAGTTTCAATCGTAAATTCCCAGATTTGTCAGCGCGTTTAGTAACTTCTACGCGGTTGTCCATTTTGTAATATGAGACACATGTAAATAGAGTCACAATCATTACAAGTGATATTGTAAACTATACCGATGTTCAGTAAGGGAGGATTTTAGGGGAGGATTTTAATGGGACGATTTTAGGCTTTAATTTGCAAAACAGAGTCTTCACAACATTCTATTAGACCGGGAGGCGGCAGCACAGACAATCACCTCATCGAGTTCACGGATGAAATTCCAGAATTAGTTAAAACTTGATTCGCATATTAAAACACAATCGGTTTGCCAAGTCATATCTTGGTGGAAAACACCCGAAAACCCGATTTTAGAGGTTGGCTCGTAGGTTTACCATTGTGTGTTCCTGCTCTCAATCCTCCATGTTTTCATACCTTTGGGTGCAGGAAAGCACAATGGTAAACCTACGGGTGAACCGCTAAAATCAGGTTTTTAGGTGTTTTCCTCCAAGATATGACTTGGCAGACCGATTGCGTTTTAATATGCGAATCGATTTTTAACTAATTCTGGAATTTCAGCCGTGAACTCGATGAGGTGATAGTCTGTTCAGCTGCCTCCTGGTCTATATGGTTTAAAGGCTGTACCAATATTAATTGATTTGAATAAATTAGCTATCTTTCCTGATACTTTTTATAATATGGAATGAACACATAATTTGTAACATTCCTGTGGTTTATGGAGGATTATACAGATTGCTCTGAAAAACATATTTTTAGCAATCGTAATGGGTAACCATTATGCTTCAAATCGGTAAAGATTTTTCTGTTTTCTAATTGAAGAATTTTTGTCATTGCTACAACGCTGTTTGATCTAAAGTTCTTATAACAGCGATTTTATGTGAGACCAACATTATTAGAATTAAAATTTAAGTACTCGCCAAAAAATGTTGTCTTAAGGTATACTGATGTTAAAATTTCTTGAACAGTATATTTTTCTTCAATCAAAATATCTAAGAAGGGAAGCTTACTGTCAGTTCTGTATTGCTGGACATTATAATTAGCGTTTTCCAAAATCTCAGTTAAATCTTTTTGTTTGGCAATATGACAAATTTCGTCAACATATATTTTCAAAAAACGATTCTTGCATCTTATCTAACAATATTTAAAATATAAGAGAGCAACATAGAAAATAAATTGAAACATATTAAATGAATTAAAGTAATCTAATTTCGCCTACGTCTTGCGCATTCTCACATTTAGTAATTTGAATAATCTTGGGTGTAAGCAAAATGTAATCAGAGGAAAAGCTAAATAAATATTTTTAATGTATTCATAAAGTGCTTATTACTAATATTTCACCAAAATTTATATGTATATATCACAGCTAATCACGTTTTTACGAAAGATAAATATATGGGTTTAAATTTAAGCTAAATATATCAAGGAAACTGTTTAAGGTATGCCAGTTTTTTGCCTTATATATTTTATTTACTAAAATATTTACTGAATATTAAATATTAAATATAAAATTTTAAGTATTAAAAATTTAAGTATTATTTTTAAGTATTTTTAAGTATTATTTAAATTTTAAGTATTAAAAATTTTAATATTTTATTTGAAAAAAAAAAAAAAACAAGATTTTATTTTCTATTTTGATATTTTTTATTAGTTAATCTATCATTAATTTTTTTTTTAAATATAAATGCACATGCATTAATTTTTAGTATAAACATAATTAATAAAAAGTTAAGTACTTATTCTATGAATTACCCCGAACATTTTTTACATACATTATTTGAAATAATATTTTCTAAGATTCCTCTTTTCATGGAGAACACATATGCGTAAATAAAGTAGTTAACTTTGTACTAAACAAACAAAGATTAAAAAAAATCACAGTTAGATAAACGAACAAGAGAAATCTAATGTAATCCATTTATCTGTATTTTCTTTAGTGTTAAGATAAAAAAAAATAATAGTAGAGTTTTCTTAACTATATGCAGCTAGATTTATTCCATGGAAAGCTTAATATATTTATTTTCTGAAAAAGAAAAAAAAATGTAATACTATTTTTAACAATAACTAGTATTTTTAGGTTATTGAGCTGTTTAAAGTGTTTCTATATTAATTATAAATGCAGTGTTTCTATTTAAATCGGACTGAAACATGTATTTCTAAATTTAAAATTTTGGATTTATGTATATTCTTTTTTCTAAATAACTTTATGGAATCCATACAGTTTCCGTAATTATAAATTTACTCTCAGAGAATTTTTTCTATACAGTCACTACACTTTCAATACATTTGCTAATTCGGAATATTCTAAACCAATGAACCAGTGAAGGCCAGATCAAAAATTCAATTTCAAGGTTTTGATGTCAGTAAATAGTGCATTTTATTCTGAGTAGAAAGGTACCAATGTTTTTCAGATGCGATAATTATTGACGAAGATATAAAGTAAAACGCAATCGTCATTCTTTGTTTTTGAATGGTGAGTAAAAACTTTAAATGCATTTAATTCACAACAATGATTTTCAAACTTGCGCGCACGATTTCGCCCAAAATAATTTAGATAGAACCTCAATTTTTTTCAAATTTATTAATTTTGCAACAATGAACAAAATGAACTGGAATCTTTTAATTTGATCAATAAATTAAAAAATAATTAACTGTAATTAAATAAAAAACGCGTTTTGAATGCGCTTTTCGATGAATTACAGTTAATTATTTTTTTAATTTATTGACCAAATTAAAAGATTCTAGTTCATTGTGTTCATTGTTACAACATTAATAAGTTTGAAAAAAAATTGAGGTTCTATCTAAATTATTTTTGGAGAAATCGTGCGCGCAAGGTTGAAAATCATTGTTGTGAATTAAATGCATTTAAAGTTTTCACTCACCATTCAAAAACAAAGAATGACGATTGCGTTTTACTTTATATCTTCGTCAATAATTATCGCATCTAAAAAACATTGGTACCTTTCTATTCAGAATAAAATACACTATTTACTGACATCAAAACCTTGAAATTGAATTTTTGACCATTTTAAAGGTGATCTGTCCCCTTAAAAATTGAAAAATATGTTGTGGAACCCATTACATTTCCAACTTTAAAAATTGGACATTCATATGACATTAGAAGTAGAGTTGCAAAGGCTAGAAAAAACCCGGGTTAAACCTGGGAATAAACCCGATTTAAACCTGGGAATAAACCGGGTTTTTTGGTAATAAACCGGGTCTTTTGGGAATAAACCTGGGTATAAACCGTGTCTATTGGAAATAAACTCGGGAATAAACCCGTTCTTTGCAACTCTAATTAGAAGTAACACTGACAAAACGTCAACATTCAATTATCAGCGCATTAAAAAAACTAATCTACACACACAAAAAAATATTTGCACGCCAATTGTTCTATAAAATGTTACAGAACAATTGGCGTGCGTGTGTAACGTGTGTGCGTGTGTGTGTGTGTGTATCATTTTGCATAAAAATGGCGTTACATTTGCGTTGAGAAAGAGTAGTTAATTTTTGTCAGTATATTTGTTTTTAAACGTTACTTTTCAGCATGCAAAAACGTTTAGACAATAATTTTAAGACTGTTGATACTCGGTAGTCCAACAAAGTAACGAGAGTAGTCCGACAAAGTAATGAGAGCTAAAAATGAAGCTTTGAGTTTACGATAAGATGATATGTTGCAGTGTCCTCTTCAACCTGTATGACCTGTTCTCAGCATACTCGTTGCATTTCCGGAGTTCATTTGATAAAGAAAAGGCATTTTTCATAACAAGCAATCATTGATTTAGTTTAAGGTCTTATCCTGTACCAACAGGTGCTGGTGGAGCATCTTGATATATCAAGGTGAATTTTCTGTTTTGTAAATATTTTTCTTTTTTAATTACACCAATACCATCCTCAAGTATAACTCTCGATTATTACCTCTCTATATGTAAGATTCATGACTTCAAAGCGTTAAAGTTACGGTCAGTGTACTGAATGTGCCAATCAGTGAAAAAACAGTTGCGAATTCTTAAATAATTACGTGATTAATATCTGTCCTACATTGACCTTTTTTCCAAGGACTCTTCAATGTTCAACCAATGTTAAGAATAGAAGTTGGGATTTTTTTTCTGCTTGTTTTCATTATTTTTACTGATCGGTCACCACTGTTTTACAAAATATGCTGCTCGTATATTTGTGTTATTTATTCATTTTTCTTTCTCTTTTTTTAAATGTGATGTCTGCTACTTTTAAACTAATACTATACATGACATTCTTCCTTAGCATCAAAAGATGGTATTTAGACTTTTAAAAGTGTTGTCACACGGAATATGCTGCCCGTGTCTATATGCTATTAAAAATCGTCGGTGCTACATTAATTATAATTGAATTACTTTTTTTAGACTTTCATGTGAATTACTTTTATACTACAATTGGACAATGTATTAAGCAAGGATATCATTAAAAATTGTTATGTATGATTTAAATATCGAGGACCCATAAAGTGCGCCATCCGTGTCTTTATGTTACAACAAACCACCCGTTTCATTACAGGTTAATGGAAAAATAACATACATTTCGAGTTAATTACTAATTTGCCTCGAAATATCGGTGTATAAATTGTATTGAAGTGAGTGGAATTCGGTTCCGCTGGGAGTTGAATCAGCGATGTAAGCGACAGCGTTAAGCGTCGAGCAAAAGCCAAACCAGTTACTCTAAACTAGTAACTCGCTTTATACTGTTCAAGTGAGATGAGAACGCTATACACTCCATCCCCAGTGAGGAAGACGACTTGTTCACGTTAGACGAAAGATATGCACTACTGTGTGCTGCTGTCGTACGAATTTGTGATACGTGGCGTGACAGGCTTTGTGCTGTGAGCATTTGACAGACTTTGTGTGTTGGAGATGATTTATTTGGTGCTGCCATCTGTTTGCTATGGAATGAGGTGATTGTTGTTGGTGAAGTTTGCGTCGTTCGGAATCACCAATGGTTGGTTGGTTGGTTGATTTATGACGGCCGATTATCTACTCGAGGGATATAGGCCCTAGGGGGGGAAGTCCCTCCGTGGGGGTCTTTTTAAGCGATCCTAACCCATATTTACGAAAAAGGAGTCACCAATGAAGAGGTTGGATTGGTACCGGTGGGAGTTGAACACGGATTTTCATGAAAAGTAGGTGAGAGTGTTTAGAGCCGAGCGAAAAGCCAAGCCAGTTACTCTAAGCTAGTAACTCGATTTATACTTATCGAGTGATATGAGATCGCTACAGTACAAATATGGATATTACATCATATATATCACAAATACAACGAAATCAATAGCGTAAGTTTTTGCGGAGAGTAATCGACGGTTTAAATGGAGTATACGATTCTAATCGAATTCTATCGATTTCATATCTTTAAGGGACGAAAAGCATCCTGTCATGCACTCTATCACAACTTTCTGATGGCTGCATATTATCTCGTTATTGGTTTAAATAACTTATGACTATTCAGTAACATAAATGGCTTAAAAACGTAACAAAATTTATTTATTCAATTTTCATTATATAATACAAAATTTGCCAACATTCTCTTTAGGGCTTTCATTCTCTTTAGGGCTAAAAGGATAAACTCCAATTAAGAATAACGGGTAAGAAGACGTGGTTGACCCTAACAATTTGTTTTATTTCTGCAGTATATTAATTGAAAAGAACGATATGCGTAGAATATTATGAAAATCCCTTTAGTCTGACAGTTTTGATTTACAGGATGTTAGAAGAAATAGGATTTATTGCATAATCTTAGCAATAAATTAATAAAAGACAAATATACAAAAACTTAGCTAATGCACGTAAAAGGCTTTACATACGGGAAAAACAAACAGGCTCATTTTTCAAATCTATTCGCTTATTTTTACAATGTTTCTTTTTAAACTTGTAATAATTTTTATAGGTTTTTATATTTCATTTAAAATTGTCAATTTTATTTTGAATAAATTGAACGTTTTATAAAAGCAATAAATGTATTTAATATGCGAAATATTATCTTTAAAATTAAAGAAGTAATTTTATTGTACTGAGATATCCAAATAATTACACGTTTCATTAAAATTATTTTCATTTGTAATGGCAAATATACATCAATAGAAAGCAAAAAAATTACTAAATGGATATTTTCTTGCTTGTATGTGGTTAGTTATTTACTTCTTTCATTTTATAAAAAAAAAAAAAAATCTATTTTAAATGGATTTGAAAAACCTTCAAAGGTTGACGGGTGTGCCATTAATCTTATTTAGTTCCTAATTTTTTATCACATTTGTCCAGCTGCTTCTAAATATTGCAACTACTCACTACTATTCATCTTATTTCAAATTTTTTATCTATTTTTTTAGTAACAATAGCACATGAAAAAATCACCCTCATATTTAATAACTACATACCTGCTCAACTTAATATTGTTAATGGACATTTTTTATTTAACATTATATATGATAAGCTAGAGTGACAATTTTTTTAATTGATCATGTATGAGGCATTCCACCTTTCCTATGTGCCTGCCATGATGTCAATCGACAAGCTTTTAAATCTTTAACTTTTAAAGATTCTGTGCGTCATTGCTTTTTAAAGCCAAAAAATTAACTTTCTATAATATCCTTGTTTAATGAAATGTTCGGTAGTAGTATAAAGTAATAAACGTGAAATTGTTAAAAATATATAATTTAATTAGAATTAATATGATACGGACGGTTTGAGCACCATGTTGCTAGGAAAATTGGGAAAACACACTTTTGCGCTCATCCTACAGCTTGGATTCAAAACTTGATCATTGTTTAATTTTCATTATTATTTTCTTAATTGTACACTATAATTATTACCTGAACTTTCGTATTACATTTTTACGTATAAAAGCATAATTTTTCACATTGTAATAATTTGAAATACATAATTAAGTACTCATCCAAGCGGAAATATCACAATGTAGAAATTCCTAAATATATTAAACCACCAAAGACCAATTATTAACAATTTCTCCTTTTAAACATTATTTTAATTTAAAATATAAGAATAATTCTTTAACTTACGGTAGTACGTCTACTGAAAACCTTTCCTCATTTGAAGGATCCAAATCGTCGCAAATATATATAAAATATTAGACACCAAAATGCGATGAAAATTTTAGAATAACTTAGTTTCAAAACGTGTCGCCTTTCTACCTGTCACTTCAGGTGAAACAGATCTTCAACACCGTGACGTTGATGGCGTTATTTGACATTGAATGTAGAAAACAAAAAAATGAATTGGTAATATTGATTTCGGATTTTTCCCTCGTATTTAGGAAATGATGCCTGACTGTGATAATTAACAATGAGTACGACAACGGCGAATTCTCCTAGAAGAAACACTTTAAATGCAGTGACATGATTAGCGCTTTGTTCTTGAAATGCGGATATTTGCTTAAGTCACGTTAAGACTGGATTTTTAAAATAGTTTTATAGATATAAGAACTTTGTTGCATTTCTTGGTCATCACATTATGCGCACATAGTAAATATTTCTAAATTTATTCTTAAAAGTTTTTTGTTTAAAAAAGTTTGTTAAAATCCATTATAAAATTATTTTTAAATGTTAAGTAGAAAATAATTATAATAAACTTATAGAATTCTAAAAATGTTTTATAAGTTAAGATTTAATTTATTCAAATATATGCAACGTACGAATAAAAAACGTAGTTATTTTTTCTGAATTAAATTATATGTAGTATATTTTTTCATTTACAACTTTGACTGTTGGCGCATATATTCAATTTTCTATGATCTTTTAAAACTACTAACTACTTTCCATTGCATAAAAGAATGAATCAATTTTTATTACACCTTTCGATTTTCGAGCGTGCAGTAATTAGCAGTTAGCGTTTTATCAAGGCAGACGTTTTAGTGAAAGAATACTGGCGAAAATGCTGAGAATGTGTGATTCGCAAAAAAAATATATATACCAAACAAAGTGTTATCTAAATTGTCTGGAAAAAAACTTTAAAAAGTCCGAATATTGCTTTTGTTGACGATATTAGCTGTGTCTGTTTTTCACTTATTTTATATGAACTTTGAAATTGTATTTTTTTTAAAAAGTAGAAGAGAGATATTTGAAATGAGTTAAATTGGCAGTACTTTGATCGTGGATTTGAAATTATGGAATAAATTTACACTATTGTTTATTTTGTCATTTCATTTTGCCCGTTTTCTAGCAAAATGAAATATTTATTAGACTATAAAAATAATAGTTAAAGTCTTAATACTACGCGACATAGTAATTCTTACAAAACTATCTATGCCACGAGTTTCAAGTCCAGGTTCAGTATTTTGGAGTCATCATTTATTCTTTATAGTGCTTCTTCCCTTGTCTCTCGATTATACTTGAAACAATATATAATATATATATATATATATATATATATATATATATATATATGTTACGGTCAATATGATTAATCCGGTCATTATTAATAATAACCAGTTATTATTAATAATGACGGGATTAATCATACTGACCGTAACATACATACATATATGTATATATATATATATATTAACGTAAGAAAATTACAATAAAAAAATTCAAAACCCATGAAATGGTTTATTTTTTTTTATATAACTTGTTTTTTTTTTCTTGTTTTTTTTTTTCAGGTATATTTTGTAGAGAAGTAATTTCCTTTATTAAAAAAAAAGAACATGTAAATCCGTTAACTGGAAAAACAGTGTTTTCAGATAATTGATGTTAAAATTTTGATGTCACAGGTATGGAAGCTCAACATCAGAAATATTTTTAAGATATGAATTAGTAATGAGTTTAATAAAATGTTATTCTTGAAAATATCATTTTCACTATGATTTTACTATGGTTCAGGACGTCATTAGAGAGTTTAAACATTATAAAAAGCTTCCTTTTTTCTTCTGCAGATTCACATACTTAAATAATTATACGTATTTTATTATAAAATAAAATGATAGCTAATCAAATAATTTTTTGTCTCTACTTGCGTAAGTTTTGATAATTTTAGACATATTACTAGATGACCGGTGATATTAAAGTTATTAATACTTTAGCAAAGTAAGTATTAAAAGAATGCGTTGAAAAAAACCTCTTATTATGATATTAAAAAAATATATGTTTTCTGCTTTTAGTAAGACACATTTTAGTAAACAATAATAAACTAACCTGAAAAATTTAAATAAAAATATGAATATATATTTGAAAACATTAAATTTTTAAATATTTGGATTTTTCCATTTTCTAAGCACTGTATAAAATAATTATAATGTTTATTTTTTTAACATACATAAATTTATTATTCCGAATTCTGTTATAAGTTAAAGTGATAAAACATTTTTGTAAGGTTGTAACGGAGGAAGTTTAAATAGAGAAATAAATCATCTTAAAGCAAGTGTTTATGAGACTAGTGCCTAAAGTATCATTATTTTATGAAACTTTATGATACTGCGAACTGTCAATATTTTTTTTGACACTTAAGAAAGATAACCTACCTTTCTTTTCGAACATTATGATATTTTTCATGTATTACACTAAGCAACATTGCATGTTCTGAAACGATGAAATTAACTAATTTTCATTTTAAATAAATAGTTTTTTTTAGTATCAATAATTCCGTCTCTGTACGTAATTATTCTAATAGCATTTACATTAATTTATTAAAAAATGAATGGGCAACGTGTAAATAGCACAAATCTAAATCACATTTACATTTGTGCATATTTACATTTTATATTTACATTTATAATAGTTTCACGTTGTCCAATTATTTCTTAATATAACGACACAAACTTCAAACCTCCCATTCTAACTATATATATTTTGAACAAATTTCTTCTTTTTTAAAAGTGTGTGTTGTGAAACGCACGCTCGTGAGACGCATTTCATAGAAAAAAATGTATTTCAACATCAGTAAATAAATTATCCCGACGTCTGTAATACTCAGATAAAAAAATGAAAAGGGTATTACAGATTTGCAAGCTTGCGATAGAGAGAGCTTAAATATGGAGAAATATGTCATGTTTAATCAAGTGTTTTGAGATTAGTTCATTAAGTGTTGATATTAAAAAGACATGTTGCTGTCAATATATTTTGCATACCTTCATAGCACACGTTACTTTTTCTTTTGAAATATTGTTCATAAATTTACTTTTAAAATGTATTACTAAAATAATGCCTCATGCTTCTTAGAAGATGAACATTCCCGACTAAAAAATTATTGATAAAGACGTATTTAAAAATATATATGCTGTGTATTTTTATAAACTTATAACACTTCAAGCACTAGATTCTTTAATATTATCATTATATCTACATCAACGTTACAATATAATTAGTGATTGCAAAATGCTTGAAGATATTAATGCATCTTTTCCCATCTATCGTCTTAAATATATTGATGACTGAAAAATATTGAACAGAAACTAGTTTCATTTTGATTTTTCATTATATCAGAATATTTACATTCGTACAAACGTTTTTAACACGGATTTTTTTTAAATTAAGGATTATTTTAAGAACGATTTTTAGGTTTTTCATGAATATATTTTTAGTTTCTGTTTAAATAATCCATGAAATTATTTCAAATATTTTTGTGGGAACATAGGTACATGTAGTAACTTCGATAATAATATTTCATTGTTTCTCATTTTTATTTATGCTATTAGAAACAACCTCTCGACGGCTGCAACAGAAATTGGAACAACACCGAAGTTGCTAAATCATAAAGTTTTAGAACAGATGAGATTTCCAATGGAGGCTATACGCTCCACGTTTTGGCTTAAACAGGACGAGTGGCCTCACCTTAAGCATTCGATGAATTTGCTAAGCCATTTGTAGCTAAAGGTATTACAAACATTTACACGTACTTTTTCAAATTCCGACGATCATGTCTTATCCGCAACAAAAGCAACAAGTTTCAATATTTAAACAATGTGTCCTTTGTAAAAGCATATGCATCTGGAAATTGAATGTTTTTTTATCCTAAAATGTAAAAACCCGGCAAAGTAAACAATGATATATTATAGGACCTAAAATCACCAAATACTTTACACATTATACAGTTTATTGAATATCTATTGCAGTGCGTCAAATATTCATATTTAACTACGGGTTTACAGTAAACTAAATCAATTTAAGAGTGATTACCCTGTAATAGGAAAAGCTAAAAATCATCTGTAACTGTGACAAACAATTTAATAAAACCAGTATGATATTTGTATAAGTTTAAACATATATTAGACTGATGTATAAGTTCCCGGCCTTACGTTTAAACAAAAATGTCGACAAGTTAATCGGAAAAGTTTTGAATACTGACATCTATGAAATTGTTGCATCTTTTTTATGTTATATGTGGTCTCATCCCTGTAAAATGAAGTAGATTTGAATTATATAAAAAAGTATCAATATCGCACCAGGATCGCTGTATGAAACGATATGACCAGCGACAGTGTGTTGGAGGGAAATGGTGAAGAGATAAACTGTGGGAGCCAGATCTATTGAATAGGCTGGTCGGCATAAAATATCACGACCCACTTCCAAAATGACGTTTTTCGTGACATTTGTTATTTTTGTGTCTGTGCAGTATTGCAGTAGCTGAGTTATTGTGGTTGTTCTAGTGACCGGGACCATTGATCAGAGATCTTACACATGATTATCAAACTTCTTTGCAAAGTTGATTGATGAACATTGAGACATCTTGCAAGGCATCGAGTCAATTAGGTGGCGTATGTTGCAATTGCATATCCTCAGTTTTGTTTTTGTTTTTGTTCTGCAACTTCTGGTTGAATTTTTCAAATCAAATTAACATGTCTAGCACATTCCAAACCATTACTTTACAATTCAAGCTTTAATGGTGGCTTTTCCATATACTTCAAACATAGGTGCTTTCACTCACCTACAGTTATGTCTAATTTAAACTGGAATAACTTGCAATATCGCGCATGTTTTACAGGTAACCGTTCATTTAAAAGAAACCGAAAAAGTATATTAGAAGGGATTCTAATACCAATTAAAACTGTTAATATCATAAATCGGAAATTTGTGCATCACCTTTATACATTCATCGTAATATTAATTTTCCATTTCAAAATTACAAATATTTCCGCGTGTTTTCTTTTGATAACATACAGGGTTTTCAACTAAATTTCTTGAAGGACTCAGACATTTTACCAAAGTCTAAGACAAAAAATAAGATGCAATTATAAATCAATAAATTAAACATATGTTATTTTAATAGAATTTGTATGAACAATTTTTTAATTTTCCATGCATAAAGGATATAAAGGGTAGAACAATTTTCTTTTATAATTTAGCAGTCAATTATACAGAGCTCTTGTTATAGAAAGGCCATTTCATTATTGTGAAACCTCAGAAAGTTATAGGCGATGTCATGAGATACATTTCAATTACATAAGCATATAGAAGTAGCATATAGATGATGGATTTTTCCTAAATTCTTATCTTGCATCATAAAGCACAGAAAGAAGTCAAATTTTATGCTTTTTATTAATCTTATTTTTGTATAGTATTCTTTGCTTTATGTAATTGCAGAATTTCTTCTACTAAAGGTAGTGGTAACAAAATATCCGAAAAGATAGAACATATGTATGACTAAAGTTGCAAAGGCTAGAAAAAACTCGGTTTAAACCCGGGAATAAACCGGGTTTTTTGGGAATAAACCGGGTTTTTTGGAAATAAACCAGGTCTTTTGGGAATAAACCGGGTCTATTGGAAATAAACCCGGGAATAAACTGGTTCTTTGCAACTCTATGTATGACTTATGAGGAAAAACGGAAATTAGAGTAACTTGTCGATATCTATATTTTCGGTTCTCCAACATTGGCAATTACCGAGCTAAAAAATTATATAAAATCATTCCACCATGAAACAGACTGTTCGGAAAAATAAATTACATAAACTGAAAATTCAATTTGATGCAGAGAACCTAGAAGTATTTAATAACTTAAAAGTAAACTAAATGGTCGACCACATTTCAAACACTGAAAATGTTTCAATGAAATCTTCCTGTATCCATTGATTTTATTTTCCAAAAATACCTATGGTCCTTCCATAGAATTTATTTTATATATAATTTCTGTGCAAATAACATCATAATAGTATTTTCCTGTTTTAGGGAATTATTCGCCCCCAATTATCTTACATAAAAAATTTAAATGTCTATCATATATAGATCTCTGTGTATAGATTTGTGTAGATAGAAGTATGCATCATTTGTAAGATAATCAATCAATCATTGTTTTTTCTTATAAAAATATTGAGATGACACAGTATTTTTTCCTGATATATTGATATATATTGAATCTATTATAAAATATTTCGTAGATTACATTAAGGCATTCTTATCGACTGTAAATTAATTACCAATACGCGCACAAAAGCAGAATTGTTCAATAAAGGCTATAAAATAAAGAAAGGCTCTGAGTCTAAGAAAATTTATCACAATATAATTAATCGTCTGTCATCCACATTATATTCATCACAAAATTATTTAGTTTTTTAGATACCCTTAACGTGAAAACATAGATATATAAATTAATTTAAAATTGGTATTCATTAAAAATTCTAGACTAAATAATTGTTTCATAGAATAAAATATAAAATACATAAAACAATACATATGTATCTAGTTATAGATTTAGTGAAGACATTTTTCTTTAATCACATTTTTTGTCAAAAAATTTACAAATGAAAAAACATTTCCTCTTTGTAAGATCTTACTATTCATCACAGTAAGGAATATTCCAAAATAATACACTATTTAACCCTTGTTAAAAACATTAACAATTTTATGTTTTCTCAATTCAATTAACTTTCACTCTTTAGGGACATAATTAATTTTTAAGTATTAAATTAGCTTAAAAATACCTAAAGGAATATGAAAAATACTTAGTAAAGAAAATAAAGTGTTAAATGAATCGTCATGAGCAATATAGAATTTGTAAGACATTTTTCCTTAAATATTTCATTTAAAAAATAAATTTACATTTTTATAAATAATAAAATATAAAAATTTCATGCAGTAACATATATTCTCTAGTTATAGTGAACATATTTAAAAGAAGAAATTGGTTGAAACACTTAAGGATTTTGTTTGTTTTCAACATGATTAAGATTTCTTTACTTAAGGATTTTCGGAAATGTTCGGAAGTTGTAAGATAAATTATTTATATTAAGAATTATAAACAAACATCAGACTGACTCAGATTTTTAATTCGATTTATTTTTGTATTATTAGAAATGCTAACATACAACGTCTGGAAACAAGAAGTTCGGATTAGCTTATAATTAAAACGTAGTGTTTGTAAAATAAATGCACAGTAATTTTTCATTGAGATATTTTTTATTGATCAGATAACGTTATACTCTTAACTGTTAGTTTTATTTCTGTTACTTTTACAATAAACACGTGTAAAAATGTGTTTTTTTTTGTTGAACTGTTATGTTGTGGATCTATTTTTAACAGTGTAGAAACTGTGACGTTTAGCAGAATTTATATATATTATATCTGAAACACTGAATTCTAAAACAAAGGGCGATTCAAAATGATTGTTTAGATTGCAAAAAAAATAACTTTGTTGCAATTAATAATAGGTAGAAATAAATATAAAAAATCAGAAGGATATTGATCGTGTAATGTTTAACTACTATATGTGACTCACTCATGAAATACAAAAGAAAATCAACATTTGTTTGCACAGATGTGACACTGTAGTGGACTAGCAACTGTCTTATAAAGCTTTCTAGTATTTTTTAATTGAGAACATGATTTTACAAGCTAACATTTGTGTGCACACTCACCCAGTCCGTTTATTTTAAATAAAAATTGTTTTAAACTTACACCTGTGTATTAACTGAGCTCTACTGGCATGAACCCGCATGCTACAACACCCGTTGGTCACACGGACCGACATAATGTAAATGTTTTCTTTGTTGTTTCGAATGCAAACTTGTATGTTTTATTTAAATCTGAGGCAGATATTTCAGGCAGTAGCTATTAATACATGAACAAATGCGGCTAAATATGCATATGATAATCTATAGATGTAAGGCATTAATTATCACTGCTGGGTGTGATATGAACACCCGCATTGTTATTTTCCGTGTGGTCGAGGAAAATAGATAGAATAATAATGTACTTTATAAATGCCTCATAGAACAGCTATAAAGTACACTCAGAAAAAGGAATTGATTAAAACTACAAAACATTTTGTTGAGTACATTTTGGTTGTTTTAGCAAAATTGGAGTAAAATTGAACTATTTTACTTGAATTAACAAAACATTTTTGCTGACGACACAATTTTTTTTTTTTTTTAGATTTGCAAAGGGAATTGATTTTTAGATATTGATTTTTAGATTTGAATTTTTTAGAATTGAAAAAAGGGGTTTTCAACAAAACAATTTTTTTTTTGTTGATTCAAACAAAATTTCCATTGACCTATATTTAAACAAATTTTTTTGTTTAAATATGGGTCAATAAAAATTTTGTTTGAATCAACAAAAAAATTTTTTTTGCAATTCCAAAAAAAAAAAAAAAAAATTGTATCGTCTGCAAAAATGTTTTGTTAATTGAAGTAAAATGGTTCTGTTTTACTCCAATTTTGCTAAAACAACAAAATCTACTCAAAAAATATGTTTTGTAGTTTTAATCAGTTTGTTTTTCTGAGTGTACACACATCAACATTGAACAGCTTTCTATACTGTGTTCAAATATATTCTTATTACCGTTGTTTATACGAAATGATTTTGATTGGCAATGAGGCCAAACATTTTGAAACAGTCTGTTTTAATGATTATAATTTATTAGAATATATATTTTTTATTTCGCGCAATACAATTTTAGGATGCTTTAGATGAAAATGTTATGCCATAAAGCTTTAAAATCGTTAAAATGTAACAGAACTTTTAAAAACACAAATGCACTGTTAAGATGAATATTATAACGAAAAAATCAACTTATTTTAAAGGAAGTAGAAGAGAAGATGTTCGGATGTCTCAGCACAATAAAGATGCTTACGTATTATTATCAACAATATTTTACATATTGAATACATCCATTGTTTTTGTAAAAACGTACATAAAAAAACAAATAAAATGAATCTATATTTTGATTAGAGAAGGATTAAAATTACATTTTTTGTTGTTAATGTATTAATCGATTATCGTACAAAAATTATATTTCCTGTTTTCAGATAATTAAATGTATATCTTCATTAATGATAGGATGATTTGAAAAGAAACATTGTAAAGATAAACAAAAAAAGGAGAAAATGAGGTTTTTTGTTATTCCAATATGTAAATAATTTAACGTACATTATATTGCTAAGGTTATGCAGTCAATCCTATTTCGTCTAACATATATATAAATCAAAACTGTCAAACTAAAAAGATTTTGATAATAAGCCTATCGTTCTTTCCAGTTAATATATTTCCTAAGTGAAACAAATTGTTAGAATTAACCATGTTTTCTTACGCGTTACACATAATTGGATTTTATCCTTTTAGCTATTAAGAGAATATTGTAAAATGTTGTGTTATATAACACAAATGAATGAAATTTGACTATGTACTTGGGTACTTCTTCATGCATTAAACGAGATTGTATATTTTTATTAGCTTTATATTAAAATATTCTATATAATAAGTACTAAAACGATAATGTAAAAGTGAAACTAAATAAATATATTTTCGCATCAAGTAAAAAATATTTAAATAATATTTTAAAGCAGCTGTCATTTTAATTTAATAATACATAAAAATACACACAAGCAGTAGATAAATATAAAACCGACTTCGATGGATACTTCTTTTTAAGAAGTTGTCAATTAGTTTAATAATGCATAATAATACACACAAGAAGAAAAAAATAAAACCGACATTAAATGTTGGTTTCAAACTTAATCGCACTGATTATTTCTCCTTCCACACATATCTGCTTACTTTTGTGAGAGCAGTTTAGCACAGTAGTGTGTTGCTTTAGCAACAATTTTATCATTATCCACATTAACTGTTATTCTTATTTTTACCAGTATTTATAATTTTAACGTGCCGTAACAGATGAGATTTTAAATTTGTTGACGTTTTCCCGCATAACAAACTATACACGAGACGACGGCTGTGTTAAAAAGGTAAAATAGTACTGTGTACCTTAATAAAATATTAAAATTTCAGACAATTTGTCATTTCATACGTAAATTGGAACACATAAAATGACGATAAATCAGGCAAGCACACAAAAATATAGTTTTTTCTTATTGGAATAAATTCGATGAAGGACCACCATAAGAACCAACAGAAACTACTACTCTGTTACAACTTTTTGTAACAGAAAATAACTATAAAAAGCATTGCAACAGTTAAAAAGTTATGCATGAACATAAAGTATAAAAAAGGTACAAAGGAACTGTGCAACTTCTTTAATATAAAACATGTTTTGTTACTGGCATCATATAGTCATTCTTAACGTAAATACGAAATTCCGATTTGTATAATATACGAAGAACAGATATTTCCTAATTGTCAGAAAACAATACAAAACATGTATCATACATAAAATAATTTATGTATGATACTGTACAATTTGAAGCTTTTTCATGTATTACAGTTATAATTGTTAGAATAGAGTTCAGCTTAATTTTTTTCCGTAAATAAAAATTTCATTTTTAAAGAAATGTCAAAGCAGATTTCTTTCAGTATGTATATGACAGCCATCAACAAAGTATTTAAATCTTTTTTTGTAGAACACGTAAAGTACTTCAACTGAAAGTTTTCACTTACATACACAGTAGTGAATATGCAAGATGCACTTTAAGGGTGTTTTACATATTATTTACATTGCATATTTATTTTATTCATTTTTTGTTTATTTTATTCATTTAATTATTTGTTTACATTTCATATTCACAGTACTGAACATGCAAAGGGCATTTGGGGGTATTTTACATTGAATCTCACCTAAAATAAAATTACTACATCTAAAGTTTTCAAATTTTTAAATTATATTAAATGAGTCATTGGAATATACATCTTGCAAAAAATAAACAATTAATAAGTTCAATAGCTGAAAGAAAATGCCACTTGTTTTAAAAACAAGGAACATTTACCTTATGAAACTCTCAACAGTAATACAAATTCCTAATGCTCTCTTAATCGCGCCCGTCGGCCTAATCGTTCGGAGTTTTCGTGGTTTTCTTCGAGCCGTGGATTTATCCATGCGTAAATACGGATTAGGTTCCCTTAGAAAGACCCCCACGAAGGGCACTCCCCCCGGGCCTATATCCCTAGTGTAGATAATTGGCCGTCAATAATCAAACCAAACCAAACCAAACCTAATGCTCTCTTACTGGCTTCTGTTTGGAAAACATCACTTTACGAATTTATGCAAATTTTCTTCTGTAGAGGAAGGTCAGGTAGTATCGGACGCTTAAGCTATTTTGATTTTTATTATACATTAGAGTTAACTTTGAATATTTTCTACTCTAATGAAAACTTTAACATGTTATTTCAATACTTTAAAAAGCTTATTTCCGAAAACAAAACAATAAGTTGACAACCAACGTATATATTTTTATTACGAGATTTTAAACTGAGATGTAAAAATTTAAATCACAAAACAACAAATAAAACTGGACGTTTCGACTTATTTTTAAAGCCATCTTCACGAGTTAATTTTCATAAATATAAAACAGCGGGAAAATATTCACATGCTACATAATTGAGCGAAATTCAAGTAACAACAGCAACAGAAAGATGATAACAAGAACGAAAAATCGTGCGTTAGGCATATATTATGGAAAACACGTCCAGAAAACTGTAACGAAAATTCATCTTTAAATAAGGTAAAAGAAGTTATGTAAGTAAACAGTTTAGAAAACATATACCACCTTGAAAAATACAGTTTTCGAAATTACTTTCCATTGTAAAAAAATTGTCGAATTATTTTGTGCAGCCTGTATACGTTCTGTAGATTTGGATAAGTAATACATAACATTATAAAATTTAGTTCAGTTAGAAAATTCGCCATTAGCAATTTTCGCCAATCGATGTATATTCACTCGAAATCTTTTGCACAGCCCAGTATATTATCTAAACACTTTTGTACATACCACATATTAAGATAAAATTTAATTAATGTAAAAACGGCAACTTAAAACTCACTTCCAGCAATTACAAACCGTAAACGCAACAATGTATTTAGTTATTTACGTAGCCCTGTATATGAATTTATTTATATTCCACAAACTTATATTAGTCTACTAAATATAGTTCAGCAAGGAAATGCGTAACACAATTAAAAACTACCCGTGAGCTATTCACTCCCATGATCTGTAATACTTACGAATTTCCTTATGTAGCCCTGTATATGATCAACTAAATTTATACTCACCACATAATATGAAAAAAAAATTTTAACTTAAAAACGCAAACCAAACTTGAAAACGCACTTATCACACATAGACTGAATTTATTGCACGCATACTGTAACCTATATCTTTTGTGTGTCCTTGTAAATGAACGATAAACGCAATGTACATCATACTTTTAAGCGAGCAATTTATTGTGCGCCTCAGTAATGCATATAATTTCCATTATCTTTGAAATAGTGAAACATCATTAAATTACACTGCAAACAATTTTTCCCCGTCGAACAATGTGTAACAAAATTCTTTTGTTTGACCCTGTAAATGAATAATAAATGCTTTGCACCCCATATTCTAAAAAAAGCATGTTTTAATGCGCTTCATAATTACATATCAATTTCGTCATGTTTCAAATGACGTAGCATCATCAAAATGCACTTGAAACGATTATTTCCCATTGAATGTAATGTAATGGAATACTTTTGAATGTCCTGTAAATATATATATATATATATATATATGAATAGGGCACATGCTGTAGTAAACAACAATATCACACAAAATTTTCAGGGCAGTCCGAGTATATTCACGTGAGTTAGAGCACGGGCAGACAGGCAGTCCGCACACGGCAGACAAACCGATGTCATACTTACTTTTCAACTAGGTTGGAAAGTGTTAAAAAGCATTTAAAATAAGTTCAGTGGCGCAATATTCTAACAAAAGGTAAATTTCAAACAATGTACAGGAAAAAATTATGCAAAAAAATGACAGTTCCTTTCAAAATATTTATTAAATATCTAGAATCGAAAAATATAAATTGTCATTACAAATTTCATGATTTCTTAGACGAATTTCAAAAGATTCTCGAATAACTGCTTTATATGAATGGTTTTGCTTTGAAAGTAACTAGACATTGTCAAAGTCAATTAACGAAGTACCACCTTTAAGGAAGGTTCTTGACAACGCAGTCAATTGTATTTAATGTCACTTCTGTGCTATTTTAACCTTCAAAGAGGCGACGCTTTGTCATCCCAATATATGAAAAAATATCTCCACCCGTAAGTTTAACAGGGATCTCGTAAACTCTATAGTAAAATATAAGTGGGATAGTATTAGGATCAATATTTCTACACATAATAGTATTAAATAAAGTTCTGGAATTGCATGCAACAATCAGAATGTGCTATGTTTCAAGAAAATTCTCTTTAAACTTTCAAAGAGGATTGGGACATATGGAACCTTACTGAAAATATAACGTTCGAAACAAGATATAATTTTACTAATTTTTCTGTAAATACAGTTATTCTTGTAACATAACTAAAAAATGCAGGAATAAATATTTTCATGCGCAGGTTAAGGAAGAATTTTGAATTGAAATTATTATTAATTTTACTTAAATTAATGGTTTAAAATATGAAAAATCGTTTAATCGCTTTAAAAAGAGTAATTTTGTTGAATAAGAATTATCACTTAAATATCAAACGTTATACAATTTTTTTTATTTTTAACAATTAATTTTAAACTGTTATCATTTAGAAGAAGTACACTGTGAAACTGCAGCAAACTCTCGTTTTTATAAGATAACGGTTACTTTACCATAATAAGAAATGTTGCCATTTGTCAGAATAGCGATAAATTACGATTATGTAACAGTTTTCTATGAAAACGTTTAAACGATTGATTGGTTTGCAGCAGTTTATTTATTTATTTATTTTTTTAATTCTTTTTTTTTTACTACTTCATTTTTCACATACCAGGAGGCCATTTTTACCCAAGATTATTTTTCCGAATAAAACCGCATAAAAGTTGCATTTTTAGGAAGATCGACCAAAATAAATTAATGTTTGAGAGCTGCGTTACATTCAAATATGTATATATTCACACACAACTTTAATTGAAATTAGGTTGACAGTCCGATATGTTATTCAATAAAATTAAACAAACTCAACAGATTCTTTCACAGTGCACGATAAATATATTAGGCCATAACGGTAATCATTCGCAAAGAGAGTTGATCAAGGAAGAATTTTGAAGCGCTGTCTGGTGTCAAAAAATAATTCACGTCAGTAAGCCAATCAAAGCTTGGCATAATTCTGTTTGATGGAGTGATATACAACTAAACTTCCTTCATGATCTTTCCTTGACGAAGAGAAATGTAAACAAACCAATTCATGCAATAATATTATATTTAATGGAATCATATTTCAAAACGAATCATCAGTTAACTTTACACTTACATATTATCCGTGTTAGCAAGATAGCTCACCGAAAATGATTGTTAATTTCCAATAATATTTACCATTGTCAATGGCCAATCGCGTTCAAAAGAGTAATTTAATATTAAATACATAACATCATTAAAAATGTTAAATAACAGAGAAATAAAGGTACTTACGTATTATCCGTGCCAGGAAAAAAAACCGCGGCAACAATGGCGCCTTTTAAAACTAATTACAGTAACCATTTTTTTTTGTTCTTTCAATACTGTAATTCTACAGTTAATATTATGCAGTACAAATATCATTTGCAATTTCAGAAGCATTCGTATTGTGACGATTCCCCCTTCCAGATTTAATGCTAATTAAATCTTCTCATTCATTTTCTTTAATCTACTCACACATGGAGATCTGAAGTGTAAACCAGATGTAGGCCCTTCAACTTCAGAAAGTGCCGCATCCAGATGTTAGGCATTAAAATTTCGTCTGTGCATACCGCCAGATTACTTCTCGATCTCGAGCATGTGTGCTTCCTAATAAACTTAGAATTATAGCAGTTATAAATTCGTGTCGCTTGCTAAGAAGTGACGTTATAAGAACAGTTATGATCTCGTATATTCTGGCCACTTGAATCCAGATTGCTCCATCTTTCAGAGGTACTACAGAAACCGCCATCTGTGCTCCCCGGTGAGAAAAAACACTCATGAACACTTGAGATCTTGCCGATCATATATACGAAACGGGCAGAGGCCAGAGACAGATTCTGTTTTGTGTTGCAGCTAGCAACAGCTTTCTAGGCTTCTCTGGTGAGAAGGCCTACGTCTTCGGTCCATGTGCCGATGGTTAAGGCAAAAACTTTGCCGGTTATTTCAGAAGTACTCCGCGTACTTGTGTGAGAGAGAGCGCCCTGCTCTGGTAAATTTCTCCTCCTTGAGAGACTGTATGTGTACGGCCGCCCAGTGCCGGTAGAACTATTCGTTCATCCTGAAAAATCCCTGAAACAAACGCCCACATGTAATTTCTATGTAATTGTGATAAGTGTACTGAGTGATTGTGACGTAATTAAATCTGTGTTTGCCAAAAACTGTTTATTGATTTACGATTACGCTACAGTATATAACCGTGTAATATAACATAATATAGAAAAAAGAAATACAGATCTCACAGATGTATCCGGGTTTCTCTTTGGATTTAAAAAAGCATCCTGGTGTTTTATAATATAATATGTGTGATTTATAATAAAATTTAATGTGTAGGTAAACAAAAATAATGCGCGAAAATAAAAAAAAATAATGTGTGTTAAATAAAATTAAATGTATGTCATAAATAAATTTAAATGTATGTCATAAATAAATTTAAATGTATGTGTGATACTTTTATGTTAGCCGAGCTCAGGTGATAAATCGCCAAATATTGTTCTCACCGTATTCATTCGTATTGCATTAAATTTATTTTAAATATAAAACTTTCACTTTTTTTACTTAAGTTCAATAAGTTTAATTTAAAACACATATATTTAAATTAAATGTCTTTTACTCATTTCATTAAAAAAAATGAAAAAGAAAAGAAGGAAACAGCGCGAGAAATAAAAACTATTTATTACTAGCGAGGGAAAAAAAGCTATTGACGAGATTTGCCTCCTGCTAACATAAAAGTACCGTGTGTGTTTTATAATAAATTACATTTTTCATTGACGCTGAGATGAGTTTAACCATTAGGCAGCTACGCGATGATGAGGAAGCTGCAATAAAACTGTTTGACGGCTGTGGAATTATACATAAATAAAAAATTTTGAGACATGCCGGCTACGACATTAACGATTTTATACCTGCAGTTTAAATTAAGTTTAATTTTATTGTTTTATTTCATAATATTTATTTCTTCTTCCATTTTATATCTATTTGAATTGATTTATTAAAATAGTTTGTGAAAGTCTGTAATTTTCAAATGATAATTTTTTTAATGAACACTATCGCACTGACAATGCTATTTTTTTAAATGTTTCATTTAGTGCTAACTATTATCTTGTTGACAGTGATGTTTTATTTCTGTTTTTATTAGTCAGGTATAAAAACATTTTTTATTGAAGGGGGTTATTATTATGTGCGCTATTTTACAAATTGACAACAATTCAAATAATGAACTTTTTGAAATATAAAATAAATCTCTACAAAATAATGAAAATTTTAATAAAAAACTGAAATAAAGCCTAAAAAAATTAGTGAAATTAAAAAAAAAATAATTGTACTCTGCACACCGCAAGCTTGTCAACTATATCCTTTTAAATTAGGGTTACATTCCTATGCATAATTTTCGTTTCTATAAAACATTTTTAAGAGAACCATTTTGACGTACTTTAATATTAAATATCTCTTAAAATATGTCTTCGATTTAAAAACTGTCTACTTCAGCGTGTTTATCGAGCATTTCTCAATAAAACTACCAACTTTCACATTTTTATATGCAATAATGTTCTGAATATTAGTCCAGAAAGACCTCAAGGCACAAAAACTTCATTGACAGCGGCGGCTGCAGTGACGGTGGTTACTATTTTTTTTAAATATAGAATCGGACCCTAAGAACAACATTGTATTAGCGAATGGGACCCACTCCAAGTATTGAACCTTCTTCCTTCGCATCAATGCTGGGTGATTTTAGTTTTGGCCTGGATAGCACTCCTATCGCTCGCAGCGTCATCTATTGCTGGTGATTCGAAATAAAATCAGGAATCGTAATTAAAATGCTCTTGAAATCTTACATTACTCTCCTGCAAACAAATTTTTAAATATATGTCACCTTTTGGAAGTTATTGAATTTTATAGTCAATCAGTTCATTTTAGGACACCCGGTAGTTCCTTTCAAGAATCGCCGATTTAATTACTAAATCGTTGTGTATATCAGTAAACGGATATAATACACAACCTTTATAAAATACCATAAAGAACTGAAATGAATAAAATATATTTTCCCTTTAAACTATTTCAGAAATCTGTGTACTTGTTTTTACTCTAAAGGCTAAAACTCCAAATCAACTGTGTAGCATTATAATAGGCTTATAAAGAAGACTGAAAATTTAGAAAGAAATCCTATTTTCTAAACGTTTATAAAAAGTTGACTTCGTACAAAAAACGCATTTTTGTAGAATTTATAAAAATATTTACCATGATAACATTCGCGTTTCTAGTTTGATTTTTTTTGTTAAAATATGCATTAAAATATGCATTAAATTCTGTAAGAATTTTCTGTTATAATGCACTCAAAAAATACTACATACCATAAAAATATGTTTTTTTTTCATACTTTTAATAATAGAAAGTTTTTCAGTTTTTTTTTTTTTTTTTTTAGTGTATTTGAATTTGCCACCTTTTAATTTGAATTGTTTAATATTTAGGAAAATATTATACATACAAGACAAATTTTAGACGTTGTATTAATGACATCGTGTTTTGTAAAAATGCTTCATTTTCTATTTAGTAACATAAACCATGAAAATATTTTAATGACAATGCATTATTAGTTAGCTAGATTTTCTATCAAGACGTTTTTATTGAGTATCTCTCAGCACACTGCCATGTTGACATTGAACAAATTCTTTTTTTGTAATCAAATTACATGTACTAATGCATCATATGTGTAAAGAAAAGCTATTAGTACAAATACCAGATTTTTATAAACAAACAAATGATACCAGTACTACTATAAGCAAAACCCTATAAAAAAATCCAGATGTCCTATCACAATACATAAAACAAATAACGTTTCAAAGTTAATTTGAGTAAAATTTACTATTTTTACAAAATTGTACTGAGTGATGTGAGTTTAAATGCCTCATTATTTAAAATTAATGTTTTATAAAACAATAAGTTAAATGTATTAATGGCAAAGTCCTTTTTCTTTCGCTGCGAATGTTTCCATAGCCTTCAGAAATATGCTGGCCAATAAAATATTTTTAAATTCATGGTATATGATTTATTAGAAATGGATAACAATAATGCTAAGGGCCTGACATAACTACTTCGTTTTATCACTCGTACATCACATCAAAATGCTGCACGATTTTACGTTCCCTTACAAAAAATTTTTATAGAATTCCATAAAAAATATTTATAGAAAATGCATTATAGAATCCTATAGAATTATGGCCCGTTTTTCTATAAGCTTGTTTAACCTAAAGTTATAGAAATATTTGTAAAAGATCAATAGAAATGTATATATAGCTTCCATAAAAATATCTATAGAAAAAATATAGAGCTTCTATAAAAATATGTATAGAATTTTATATAGAATCCAGGTGGCTCCCAAACACTAACCACACTCGAAGCTGCTTGACTTCAGTGATCGGATGAAGAACCAATACTTTAGTATGATACAACCATTGACAGTTCCAAAAACTCTTATTACAATATTTAAACTTTATTTCTTATGTGGTTTGCATTACCAATCATATATAGTCTTGTAAAAATATTTAAAAGTCTAATCAATTATTATATGTTAAAACTGAAACAATTGTTTAAACATTTATACCTCAGATTAAGTTATTTGAATAAAAGTTACAATACTATTAAAGTGAATACAGTTTATTAAATTAGATGGATGGTTTTATAAATTTAACAACAAATTAATAAATTATAAAAAAATTAATTAATCATGATTTAATTCAGTAGTTCAACTGATATGTTATTACACTGACAATTGAATCACAATGTATTAGAATTGAATTAAATTATATATATAGAATCATATTTAATCTATGGCGTACTTGTTATATATTAAACTGATGTATTACAAAATTGATTATTATTTTTTTATTTTAATGTATAGTTATAAATAAATTACTACACACATAAATAATAATAAAAAAAACAAGAAATATTTAAAAAAAATCTATAGAATTATTAGTCTATATAACTTAATTCTATGAGGTTTATAGTACTCTATAGAAAAATAATTCTACAGAACTTCTGAGAATTCTATAGAAACATTTTCTTTAGAAAAAGTATTCTATGGAAATTTATAGAAATAGTATGCTATGGAACTCTATAGAAATAGTATTCTATGGAACTCTATAGAAATAGTATTCTATAGAATAGCTATTCTATAGAACGTGTAAAAATTTCTATATATTTCTATACAGTTATAAGAACTATTTTCGTAAGGGTTTCCATCACCGAATAAGGTAAAAAATGTATTTTTGAATAAAATATGTTTGGGAAACTAGAGCTGCATTTAGTGACTTTTTTATAATTTGTAAAAATAATTCCCAAGCATGTGTTTTTGCAAACATACATCTCGACATTCGTTTATTACTATAATGCGATGTTACTCCAAGTAACAAGGAGGCGTTCTATAAACGTTCAAATTACACATAAAAACAGTATTTTAAATTTAATGAAAAGGTACAAAGTGTTTATTTAACATATTGCACCTAAGTAATTTATACGTTTTTGACCATAAATAGGGAAAATTAGCCAAAAGAAAAAAAAAAAACAATTTATCACGAGCATTTAGACGATAAATTTCTTAATTAAATTATTTAGATTATATAGACCTTACACTTAATTAATGACCACAAATGAGGCCAAAAGTCACGCATACCCTGCATTGCCATCCAAATGAATTTGTTTTACTTCCTTCTGTACTTTTCCTTACTTTTCCGTGGCTAACATTTAGTGATACTATCTTGTAGTTTGTAGACAAATAATATTCTATGGTCTTTATCCTTATTTACATCATGTTTCCAGAAATATATCTGAAAATATCTAAACATAACATTTTAAAAGTAAAATATTTTTTTGCATAAACGTAAAGGTAAAAACATTATTTGAATCACAAATATGTCACAATTCATTTATATAAATCCTCTTTATTTTCTAAGTTCAAAATTTTCCGAAAAAAAAAATTAGCTGAATTATGAGTCTAGTAATAAGAATATTTAAGCATGTACTTAAAACGGTCAGTACTTATGAGTTTTTTATACAATAAAGACAATAAAAGAATAAGGTCTAAAATTCCAATACTATTTAAACTTAGAGGCACGTTTTCAAACTACGATTACTATTTACAGCTATAGTCCCTGAATGAAATAATTCATGAAATTAAAACCTTAAGGATTTAAACACGTTTCTTTTTCAAATGTTTATATGAAAAGAAATGCGTTTGTAATGTTTATTTCATTGAAATATATTAAATAGTTTATCAAAACCCTTGAATATACGAATTTTTATTTAAAAAAAATTCAAATGGTTTGTTTAAAAAAATCCACTTTTGACAGAAAATAATTTACTCTGAATGCACTTAATTGGATCTAAAACAATATAACATTAAAATACGATAGTGAAACTTATTGGTCTTTTAATAATGTCTTGGGATGGATAAATACATTGGAATTTCATGAAGGTGACAATACAAATTGCATCTAAAACGAAATTATTATTTACACCTGTTCATAATTTTATATTCTCCAAATTATTCATTAATTAATGAAATTATAAATTTTCAGATAATATCAGGATTTCCTACATGTAATTATACATTGTCTATATTATTAAGCATAAACACGTCGTATATTGCCTGTGTGTGTATATCTTCATGATTTTCCATCAGAAGACAATGATGTAATGTAATAATGTTAAAGATAAAAGTTAAAAAAAAAGTAATCAGTTGCGATTCATACTTACGTGCATTATTACTTGCGCTTACGTTTACATATATGTACACGTATAGACGCGCGCTCACAAACTTGGGCCAACAGTTTGCCAAACATCGTACTACTGTGCGGACTACGGCCGACTTTGGTGTCAAAGAAATACAGTTAATAAAATCACTAAAAAAATGCGTAATGAACATGTAAAGATTAATAAATATAATTAATTGACACTGAAATCATTTTCTTATGTTCAATACGTGAAAGATACATATAACAGTTTTTGGAAATTCATCGTCATAAGTACATTATACAATACAGAATTTTTTCCATCCGTTGAACGTATACAAAAAAAGAACAAAACATTTAAAAAAATTAAAAAAAATAGTACCAAGGAAAACGGATGATGCGGTTTTATTTATGAGTTGGAAAGTTGGTTGATGAATAAATGCAAATTATAACAAAATAACTACCTTTCCCTAAATGAAACACGTATAGATGGCGCTATTGCCACTTTTAGCAGATATTTGGCCAAGTCCGAACTGAACTGAAGAGAGCGAATAACTTTTTGCGGGGTCTGTAACTCTGTAGAAGTAGTTGAGTTGTGACATGTAGTTAGTTTTGAGAATGGATCTCGTCCCGAGACCAAATGTTGTTTTTTTCTATTGTGTTTTGTGTGTACGTGCCTTCTGCGAAGTATATGTATTTGTTTTTGTCGTTTGTGCTGAATATTAAAACTGTGATGTCTTAAAATGTGTGAGTCCTTGACAAAACCCACACCAGACCAGCACAAACATTACAATGGCACCCAACGTAAAAGAAGAGAAAATCGTTTGGATTTTCAACGTATAAAGTGAAAGAACCACCAGGGTTCAATTTTTCTGTGAAAAAGGAAACCACCCCGGTTTCTAAAAATCGTCCTAAATCGTGAACCATCCTGGTTTCGAATCTTTTAAAGTGAAGGAATCGTATGCATTCTACGTTTTACCCGCCCATCCTAGTTTTGTTTTGAAAGATGTTTTAAAACGATTTATCATCACGATAATTTGTGAATCGTCTACGTAATCCAACGTGTATATTCAACAAATATTCCATATGTGTTGTGAAATTATTTAGAACCACCCCCTTTCTTATTTATGCTGTGAAATTTTGAGCTAATTTTGTGGAAATTCACGTGGAAATTCTTCTTTTGTGGAAATTCTTCTTTTTCATTCACCAGAAGAAAAAAAAAAACATTCTGATTTTGAAACTATACTGTGAAAAATCACCGCAACCTGCCTTCTTTGTTTTTTCAGCATTAAAAGTTTAGTGTTTTCAAGTGTGATGTAGTTTGACCTCGAAAAGAAAAAGAAAAGATCTTCTGAAAATATACATCTATTCGCTGCTGTTTTAGTGATTGAAAGTTACGCGTTTCGTTTTTTTTTTTTAACTTCTCTGTTTATTTTATGAGATGATCATCTATTTCTAATTTATTTATTCTTTTTATAAAAGTTTGGAAGAATTTTTTTTTTGCTGTATCCAGAGTTTAGCGGTTTTGTTTTATTTTATTTCTTTAAACGGTGTATATATATTTTTTGTTTTGTTCATTAGTTTTGGTAAGTTACGATAGATTAATGACATAAAAGATTTATATTATTCCTTTGATACTATATACATTTTTTTTAATGAAATGTTCTTTCAGTAAAATAAATTTTATCTTTATTTATTTAGCTGTATAAAATAGCGTATAAAATACGTCATTTCAATAACTTTCTATAATTATTTCTCATATTATTTTTTAAGATGTAAAGTAAATATTTTATTTATACATTATGTTGCTTTTATCTTTATTGGTGATAAAGTCAGTTTATCTATAATACTTGTGTTTGAATTCAAAGTTTATATCATACGGTAAGTTAAAATTGGTAAATGGCTGAATATTAATATTTCGTATAGAGATTTAAATGAGCTCATGGTTAATTGGTAGTAAATTTTAGTATGTTATTAAATTATTTCCTATATTTTTTTCAAGTGGTTATTAAAGTTTGATATATTTATCTGTTTGTATTTACCTGCTTATATTTACCTGTAAAGGAAAGGTAGTTGTTTTGTTAATGATTTTAGGTCAAGAATTACATATAATTTTGTAATTTAAGTATTCTGGGTATAGATAATTGAAATAACTGTTTTGGGAAAAATGACGTTTCTGGCAAAAGGAAAAAAAATGATTTGTATAATTTAGCTATCGAATTAGACATTGCTCCGGATACAGGTGATACAATTGCGGTCTTACGTGATAAAATTATAAAGTGCGCTCTATTTAAAGATGATGAGCTATTTGTGAAAGAGGCATTCCTTACTATAGTGGATGATAGAAAGAAACAGGAAAGCGCAGAAGAACGAAGGTTACATGAGACGCGTGTCGCGGAAGAACGAAAGCTGGAGGAGAAGCGTGTCGCGGATGAGAGAGCGTATGAACTAGAAAAACTTAAACTACAAACTCAAACCCCTAACGCGACAACTGTTCCACAGAATCAACTGGATTTTAATCAAATGCGCATAGCTTTAAAAATATCCTACCAATATTTATTCCCGAAAAAGATGATATGTCGTTGTTTTTGACAATGTTTGAACGTCAGATGAAATTGCTAACTGTCCCTAAAGACGTCTGGGTTTCACAATTACTTGGCGTTCTTCCAAACGATATTGCTAAACTTATAGCAAGAGAGCCTGAAACAATTTTAAAAAATTATGAACATATTCGCGACATACTGTTAAATAGATTTAGGTTAACAGCAGAGAGGTTTAGGGTATTGTTCACCCGTAATCAGAAAAGAGAAAATTCTACATGGAAAGATTTTTACTTTGAAATTCGAAATTATTTTGAGAGTTGGTTATCGGAATTAGAAATTGATTCATTTGAAAAGTTAAAAGAACTTATAATTGCTGATCAGATTAAAAGAAAGTGCCCACCAGAATATAAAAATCATTATTTAGATGGTTGGGACAAACTAAATGATCCTGTCGTGTTGGCAGAAAAGCTTGACATATACGAAAATATCAAACCACATTCTCAGAAATCAGCAAGTAATTCAAAAACGCGTGAAACACAGAAATATGTTTTCCCGAAAACTTCAAATGGTCAGGAATTCTCTAAAAATCAAATAGCCAAAACTGAAGCTAACGAACATTTTGGAAATTATAAAAATACTACCCCTTCCCCAAAATATATAAACTCGCGATATATAAACAATGACAAACATGCAACTGTAACTTGTTATGGATGTGGGAATCCCGGGGTTATTCGTTCGAAATGTCCTAAGTGTAATCCCTCTCTTAAAACAAAATCTAAAGAGTTTAATAGCGTAGATATGTATACCTGTGTAGCAGACTCTGCCCACCTTCCCATCTTGGATGTCCATATAAATGAAATTTACGGTACAGCGTGTAGCGATACAGGTGCAACTAATTCTATTGCTGGAGAAACTTTGTATAATTTATTAAAAGGCCAAGGAGTTTCTTTTAATTCCAAAGTGATAACAATGACTAATGGAGGTAGACTTGATGGTGAAGTTCTATACACTGCAGTAATTATCCAAGTTAAAGGAAAATCTTTTCAAACTGAATTAATTGTTTTGCCCAAAGCAAAAGGAAATCGCACTTTGTTGGGTATAGACTTTTTACAAAAAGCAGGAATTGTCCTTGATATAAAGAACCGGAAATGGTATTTTAATGATTTTCCTCATCAAGTATATGACTTTTCTTCTGATGATGACCCAGTGCTTCTGCAGAAAATACCATACGAGTTTAATTCATGCGTGTTACGTGAAGAAGAGGGGAATCAGCTACCTGAAAACAAAGAGAAGAATTAAGCGAATTGTTACGAGAATATGAAGATGTGTTCAAACCAAGGGGAGAGCCCACTCCTTTTATAGAACAATATATTCCTACAGGGGACCATGCACCAGTAGCTGGTCCACCCTATCGAATGTCACCTATGAAGAAAGAAGTGTTAAAGAAAGAATTGGAAGTTTTACAAGAAAACGGTATTATTGAAGAATGTGAATCTCCATACGCAGCTCCTGTTGTTCTTATACCAAAACCTAATGGTGAAATGCGTCTATGCATAGATTACCGAAAGCTGAATGCAATTACGACTCCGGATACTTATCCACTCCCCAGATTGGATGATTTATTACAGGATGCTACTCCTACAGCTGACATGTCAACCATTGACCTGAAATCTGGTTACCACCAAGTTAATGTGACTGCCGCTGATAGAGATAAAACAGCTTTCATTTGTCGATTTGGAACATTTCTCTTTGTTAGAATGCCTTTTGGATTACGCAATGCTCCTGCAACGTTTCAGAGACTAATGGATAAATTCCGGTATGGATTTAACAACGTTAAAATTTTGACATACTTGGATGATATCATTGTTCTGTCATCGACTTTTGAGCAACATCTTTCCGATTTAAGATTAGTGTTTGAGAGACTATCCAAGTTTAAACTTCATGCTAACCGTGACAAATGTTACTTTGCTCGTTCGCGAGTCAAGTATCTTGGACATTGAATTACAAGTAAAGGTATTGAAGTTGACCAAGAGAAAGTTACAGCCATTATGAAAATACCCTCTCCAAAGGCTGTAAAACAGGTACAATCATTCTTACAAACTTGTTCATGGTACCGTAGATTTATCGAACATTTTTCTGATATTTCACGTCCACTAAGTAATCTTTCTAAAAAGAAAGTTCAGTGGAAATGGGGAACTGAAGAAGAAAAAGCTTTTGCCACTCTAAAACAATGCCTCGTCACCACTCCTATATTGCATTAAGCTGATATGACAGAGCCATTCATTCTTCGAACAGATGCCAGTGCATATGCTCTTGGAGCAGTTCTACTCCAGGGACAAGGATCTGAGGAACATCCTGTCGAGTATGCCAGCAGACTTCTTAATCCTGCTGAGCAAAACTATTCTACCACAAAGCGTGAAGCCTAAGCCGTTGTATGGGCTCTAAATAAATTTCGAGGCTATATTGATGGTTCTGAAATCACCGTAGCCTCGGACCATCAACCTCTCCAATGGTTGATGAGCCTAAAATCTCCATCAGGTAGATTGGCCAGATGGGCGTTCAGATACAAGCCTACAATCTAAAAATAGAGTATATCCCAGGAAAAGCAAATGTAGTTGCGGATATGCTATCCCGCCCAGATTGTACAGAAGATTCATATAAAGTGAATACTGTCATGGTGGACTTTCCCATTAAAAGTTCTAAAGACATTCGAGAAGAACAGTTGAAAGATCCAGAACTGAAAAAAATTATAGATCGTTTTGAGACTAACCCCCCTACTATGGATTTAGTTAATTGGACTGAAAGAGGCTATCTAATGAATCAGGGTGTACTGTATCGATATGCCCCTGATTCTGAAGTCGAAGAAGCTCAGTTGGTAGTTCCAACTCATGACCATGAAAGAATCCTAAAAGAATACCATGATGCTCCGACCGTTGGACACTATGGCGCCGAAGGAACTTTCCGTCAAATTGTTAAAAGATATTACTGGACCGGTATGAGAAAATTCATATCAGATTATGTTAAAGCTTGTCCTGATTGCAACCGGTATAAAGCCTCAAATCAAATACCAGCTGGACTGCTGCAAACACCAACTTATGCTCAAAGGCTAGAAACTCTCTCGATAGATTTATTTGGGCCTCTTCCAGAAACTAAAACTGGAAAACGATGGAATTTTATTGTTGAGGATTGTGCAACACGGTGGGTGGAGCTGTTTGCATTATCACAGGCTACTGCTAGGGAATGTGCATTAACTCTCCTTAATGAAATATTTTTACGTTATGGCTTACTCAGAAGAATAGTTAATGATAATGGACCCCAATTTGTGAGCGATGTCATGCAACAATTATGTCATCTGTTGGACATTAAATAAAGTCTAACACCTGTTTACCACCCTCAAACGAACCCTGTTGAGCGTAAAAATCGCGATTTAAAACCTCGACTTGCCATTTTAGTAGGAGACGACCATAGCTCCTGGGAAGAGCGCTTACCGGCTGTTAGGTTTGCAATGAATTCCGCAAAATGTGAAACTATCGGTCAAACTGCCGCATATTTGCAATTTGCGCATGAGGTGCGTACACTCGACGATGTTACGCATGATTTAAGAACTGTGATTAATAACGATAATTTCGTCCCTGAAATTACCCCGTACCTTAAAAATTTCGCAAACTTTTCATCTAGAGTACATGATCTAGTTGAAGAAAAGCAAGATAAACGTAAATTCTATGCGAATAGGAAGCGTAGAGCAGGTCCAAATTACAATCCTGGAGATCCGGTGTGGGTGACTTTACATCCACTTAGTAACGCTAAACAAAAACGGAGTGCTAAATTCATGCCGCGCCGTGATGGTCCGTATACCATCTTAATTCAAAAATCATTAACAACGTATGAAATTGCTCATCCAAATAATCCTAACATTTCGGTAGGCACTTACCACACATCCGCACTCAGTCCATATCGAGGTGCTGATGAATTACCCGTGCAACCGCTACGGAAGCATGGTCGACCGTCTAAAATTTCTGATTTCTCGTCGGGACGACTTCGGAACCAGAGGGGGAGGCTATAACAAAATAACTGCCTTTCCCTAAATGAAACAACGTATAGATGGCGCTATTGCCACTTTTAGCAGATATTTTGCCAAGTCCGAACTGAACTGAAGAGAGCGAATAACTTTTCGCGGGGTCTGTAACTCTGTAGAAGTAGTTGAGTTGTGACATGTAGTTAGTTTTGAGAATGGATATCGTCCCGAGACCAAATGTTGTTTTTTTCTATTGTGTTTTGTGTGTACGCGCCTTCTGCGAAGTATATGTATTTGTGTTTGTCGTTTGTGCTGAATATTAAAACTGTGATGTCTTAAAATGTGTGAGTCCTTGACAAAACCCACACCAGACCAGCACAAACATTACAATAATAAATTAAATAATATTTTTTCCATGTATTTGTGTTGTAGAAGTACTCATATTTCAAATTTTTATGAAAAATAACTACATGATGCGTAGTCTTCACAGTATGCATGGATAAATTAAAAAAAAAAAACTTGCCTGATTAAATTTTGCTTCGTTTCATTTTCCTTTTAACAAATGAATTCGCACCGAAGTTAAACTATCTTACGATGATAGATTTTGTGGTCTAAGACATAGCATGAAGATATTTTTCTTCTTTCCAAAATTTGAATTTTTTTTTTTTTTCTAGCATAAACATACACATTCATATTTTCTTATTTCACGTTCTTGGTTTTGCCCATTGTGTTTGCAATACAAATTATATTACCAACTAAAAATCATGCGATCATATATACACTATTCCATTATCATCCCTATAAATAAAACAGTTCTATTGTATACATAGCTATATCTAATTTCATTTATAAAGTGTGACACATCGTTTTTCTAAAAGTTTCCTTTTGAGATGTTTAGGTAGAATTTCAAGTTTAACAGAAATGTTTCCTTATGAAAAAATAAAATAGCAGAAACTTTATCCACTTCATACAAATGCATTTTCCGTGTATTTCCATTTAGGACGCAGCTATAAGACGCAGCTATAACTGTACATTTGCCTTACGAAAAGACTTTAAATAAATAAAATATTATGAAAAAGGCATCTGTTATAGACCAGTTTACGTAGACTATTTTCTATATCATTTTTTTGGTCTTAGACAACTAGAACAATCAATTCATAAACAAAGTCATTAATAAGAGAACTTTATCTTTCCTTTTCTCAGACAAAATATTAGTTTACAAAATAAGTCACTTTCTTTTAATGACTCTCATTTTGCTTGAAGTAAGATTCAAATGAAAATATCTGAATTTAAAAGATTTGAAGTAAGAGTATGAAAGAAACCCAATACATTAAACAGGAACAAACAAAAACAGTAACATCCAAAGCTTACGTTACTGAAATTTTATAACTAACAGAACCATCCTGTGTTAACTAAGGGAAACTACCGGTTAAAATAAATGAAAATGCAATAAATAATACAGCGATCGCAATACTTGAGCTCGCTGTATTCATGCCCATATATCCTTAAAAAGATAATCAGAAAAAAAAAAAGTTATTTTGAAGCAATCTTGGTAAAATCCCTCAGCTTTATAAATGTGAATGCAGGTATTTTTTGCGCAAGTAGCCGAAAACTATACGATTTAACATGACGATACGGAAAAAATGCAAAAGCTTCATACCAATGGCGTAGATTTTAGTAAAATTATATTTAGTATGGTATTATTTTTTAATGGAAACTTATATTATTATGCATAAAATCTAAATATAAAAACATTACATAAAACTGACAAATTTTTAGAGAATTTCAAGGTCGACCATGCAGTTTTGTTTAAAAAGAGAAAGAATTGATTCTAAAAAAAAGCTGTGGCTATAATTCTACTGAATATAAACCACAGAAAATATTACGACTGCATATAAAGTGTCCAAACACTAAGCTATAAGGTAAAACTGTAAAATATAGCTCTAATATACATACGAATAGAAGGTAGAACAAAACAATCGTTTGTTTAGAGTTAGTTTGGCGTCACAATGAAAGCGTCTCACAAAAAAATTAATGTGGCATTTAGTAAATTAGTTGTTACTAGTTTGTTTCCTTAATTATTTGTTGAAATTAAAAGGAATGAATTGTAACAGATGTTTTAACTTTGTTTAAATTCTTGTAATAGTTGTTTAACTTTGTAAGCAATGTTTTAACATTTAAAAAGATTTAAATGAAGGTATTATGCCATTTTAACGCACATACACTAATTTGTTTAAATTCAATTTTATATATGGAAAATGCTCGTTATATGCTCAGAATGACGTGAATTTCGGGTGCATAGTATTAGAGAATTCTGAATCTTAATCTGCTTAGAAACGCAAAGTACACTTGTTATCATTTTTTATTTAATTTTTGCGTCGCTTTTAGGATGCGGTAAAATGAAAGAAACAATTGTATTAGACAATCAAAATAAAAGAGATATGTATAATGATACTCAACAGCGAGTAGTTAAAATTGGTAAAGTGTGGTCTGGGAAAATTTGAGAGTAGTCAGGAACAGTATTCGTGTTCTATCAAGTTATGTGTAAATTGGTAAAAAATTGTAGATTTGTTTAAGGAACGTACACAGAAATTTTGATTTATATATAGCGAGATTATCAAGCAACTATACTGAATCAGCAATAGGTTGCGTGCTAAACTTTTAGCCGCAAATATCACTTATCTTCTACTAACCAAATACCTTTAACCCTTTATCTACTGACGGTACTTATATGTACCAATCACTTTAAAACTTTATAGCACAACAACCATTACTTATATTCTGATGGTACGTTTTAGAAACAGTCTTTTAACTCAACTTTTTCATGATAGATGGCAGTAGTTGTTCTAGGCTGATGAATTTTGCGAGGAAGAAAGCTATTTTCGAACGGACATTGTGTTCTTTTGCTGCCATTTTGTACGGATTACCGCTCTTATCTTTTCTTTGCTATAAATATATAATATCAAACCAAAGGTAAGTAATGTATTTTTTTTTATTCATTCTGTATTGTCTTAGAATATTATTTGCCCGATCATTATAAGATAACAGATTATGTAATGTGATTAACGGTCGAATTATTCGGTGGTACTTATAAGTACCGCCAGTATACGTAGTGTTGGAGAAAAACTTGTTTTCATTTTGTAGATGTATTTATCTATAGTATGCCTGTTTGTTATAATGTAATTATGAAAGTGTAGTGTAGCAATATGTTTTAGTATTTTTTATAGATTACAATTATAGAATTTTTTATTTATTTATTTATTTATTTATTTATTTTTTACTAACAGTGTCAAGAGTATTTGAAAATGTTAGTATTGAATGTGAATTTGCTTTTGCATTCTGAATTATATATATATATATATATATTATATTTTTGTGCGTAAATGAAAAAAATATGTTTTTATGATTATCATCAAATGTGAATTTCTACCTTTATTATGAAAAAAATAAAATTGTGTCAATTTGATAATTTCTTTGTTTTTGAGTGTTTTTGGTTATTTAGCATTTTTAAGAGGTTAAATTTCATTCGAAATATCATCCGTAATTTTTTTCTATTATGAGGAAATTTATACATAGTGTACTGACGGTACTTTTAAGTACCACTTAATTAATTAGTTCTAACAAATTAAATTTCGCACCGGGGAGATTTTTTTTCTTGTATATTCTTTAATTATCAATATGGCAGCTAAAAAAATATATTTATGAAGAAATTTTCAGTAGGTCATAATGCAGTAGATAAAGGATTAAAACGACTGAAGGGAAATTCTATTTTTAGCTCATCTTAAATTTTGAATCTCCACTATTACGTCAAATAATTGTCTTTTTTTTTCATATATATGTTCAAAAGGAAATTTGAAAATCGTCTAAATGTCTGTGAGACGATCACTACCGTCATTTCTTTTTCCCCCTTCGTCAATGTTTCAAAGGTAAAGAGAGAAAAGTATATTGTAATTAAACTTTAATCTAGTAAATTAATTTAAAAGTAGTATTCGAATATTAAAAAATATTTTTCTCTTTTTTTCGACAGAGTGCTTCGGTGACAAAATGACCATATGCGACCCATACTCTAAAAAAGGTAAGAAAGACGCAATTACTCTGGCGTTAATGTCTGAAATTAATTCGATACTGATGATTATCTGTAAGTGCAAATAGTATTGATTTTTAGAAATATACATATATTATTGTTTGAGATATTATCAGTTAAGAAACATGTAAATGCATTTCTACAAAAAAAAAACAGAAACATTTTTGTGATAATTCCTACAGTTTCCAAATAGGCATGAAACGCGTCCTTGAAAAAAATGTAACGATTGACCTTAGCATAAAAAAACATATTATTTTATCCACCCCTCCCCCCCAATATATAGCTTACTTTTTTTAAATTTAAAATAATAAATAGTGTTTCAAGGAGGATTCATAAATCCAATGCATACTAATTTGCTTATGGTAATCAAAACAGTTATTCATGATATCGGATATATTTCACTTTTCGTTATAAAATATTTCCACAAGGACTAATATGAAGACTCAGATCATTACAAGCTACCTCGGTTTACAAAAATAAATAAAATATACTTTTTCTGCCCGTAACATTCGTAAAAGGCGAATCTGTTAAAATTTATTGGTTTCTGAGTATTTACATTCACACTTTTCTTAAAGAAATTTGAATCAAAAGAATTCCAAAATCGGATTATTACGAAGGTGCATTGCAGATTCTAAAAGTTTATAGTAAGGAACAAATATTTTATTCTTTTATTCTTATTTCATAGGATAATGGTTTTATGATTTTCATTTTTAAGAGTTAAGATATATATATATATATATATATATGTAGGATTTCAGTTTAAACACTTCATTTCCTTTTTGATACTGGCGATCTAGTACTACTATTATCCATGCTTTAATGCATGAGTTATAAAAAGTTTAGATCGCGAAATCAGACTATCTTCAAAATTGAAAAGAGCCAGTCTTCTAATTTTTGTTGTGAAGCAAGCATCGAAATGAGAAATATCCAGTAAAGGCGCTGTTAGGCCTAGTTGTCTTTTTGGTAAATAAATATATTGTATATGTTTGGCGATAATTGTATTAGTTGAAAAGAAATTTTTAGTAAAGTATTGTAGAATTATATTTCTAGGACTGTATTAAAGTTCACATTTTGTTATTCATCATCTATTTGTTCATATAATTCCAGTAAATCAACTATTTACATATCTTTTCTTACAAATATGGGGGCTCGGATGCCAGGATAATTAAAAGTAAAAGCAACTAGTAGTGAAATGGAAACGAAAGCTAAAGTGTTGTAAAACGCCAGTATCAAAAGTTCGGTTACTCCGAGTACATTTTTGAAAGATAAACATGAGAACTCTAAATAAAGCTAAGAAAATTGATCTAATAAATCTCTGTGAGGAATGCGAAATTGAAGCACCAGAAAAACCGACAATACCCGTCCTAATAAATCTGATTAAAAGTTGGGAGAGTATCTTGGGGAAGATTTTATAAAAGATCGTTTAGAAGTAGTTATAGCAGCTAGAAAAGAGAAAACAGAAGAAGAAAGAGAAAGAAAAGAGAAAAAACTACAGCCGCAGTCGAAAGTTGAATAGAAGAAATTACAAGCAGAAATAGAAGAGAAGAAATTACAAGCAGAACTAAAAGAAAGGAAATGGCGATTGCAGATTGAAGAGAAGAAATTACAAGCAGATATTGCAGAAAAAAAATTATAAATGGAAATGGAAGAGAGAAAATGGAAAGTAGAATTGGAGCAAAAAGACCGCGAAAGAGATTTTGAAATTAAGAAAATGCAGATACAAGAAAATTCAAGAGAAAAAAATTATGAAAACCCAAGGATAAATCCAGGTAAGCAATTTGAGTTGCTTAGATTATTAACTAAATACGAAAGTTCGAATGATATTAGTTTATATTTGGCTATGTACGAAAGGCAAAGGGCGCAAACGGGCATTGATAAAAAAGAATGGGTAAATTACTTAATTAATCTAATGCCGTTAGATGTCATAAATATAATAAAGAGGGAAAACGAACCCGAAATTCACGATTATGATTACATAAAACATATTCTGCTAAAACGCTAAAAACTATCGCCAGAAGAGTTTAGGCTGAAATTTTTCTAATCTAAAAAGTAGCCATCGGCTAATTGGCGAGATTTCGCTTATGAGATCAAAGTGTATTTTCATCAATGGATTAAAGGTCTTCAAGTAGATAACTTTGAAGAATTATCGGAATTAATTGTAGTTAATCAAATCAGGAATAGTTTACCTGTGGAAACAAAGACACATTTCATAGAGAAATTATTAGTAATTAAGAAAACTGATGATTTAGTTAATAAATTATATAATTACGAAACGGCACGAAGGGTTTGCAATAAACAATCAGTTAGGAATACAAGCGGCGATTTTGATGACAGAAGATCGAGAGTAACTGACTACGCCAATTTGAAAAGACGCCAAGTTGACAATAGGCACAGTGTGGATCACGGAAGCAAAGAGTCGCATATAATCTGTTTTACGTGTGGCAACCCTGGTCACGTGAGTGCGAAATGTACCATGGCAAGTAATACAGCACACGAATATTCAAATTTTTATCCGCAACGTAATCAAAATTGGCGATAGACAAAATATCAAGATGAGACCCAATACACGCAAAGAAAAATAGTTAATATGGGCATGTTAAATGGTAAAAAAGGAAGAATCTTAGATATTCACGGAATAAAAACAAACGTAATAATTGATACAGGGAGTGATATTTCAATCGCCAATTCGAGATATCATACTGCATTAAACGCGCCAAAACTAACCAGCGACAATATATCTATATCGGGCACAGGCGGAAAAGAAATTAAGCCATCGGGTTTTTTCTGGCATAAAGTCTACGTAGACCATATAGAAATCCAGGATAAATTTTAATTGGTACAAGAGACGGACTGCGATTTAATAATAGGTAGAAAAGCAGTAGAAGGAATGACGTTAAAAGTAGCGGAAGATAGTGTTAGAATAATGCGCGACAACACAGTACGAGTAGGATACATTAAAATTAACGAAGTGCCGTCCAAAATTGATGAAGTCCTTTATTTGCATCAAGTATAAACAACGATAATCGAGGCTGGGAAGATGTGGTTAATATCGACTGCGTAAATGACGAGGTGGATTTTACTCATATCACAAATTTAGCAAACAGAGAAAATATTAGAGAATTAATAAAATCATATAAGCCGAATAAAACAAAAGATACAGGATTATCTGATGAATGGAATGTTGACTATCCATCTCCAGAAGGAAATTAGTAGTCCTGCACATGGTAGAAAAGACTATGTAAAAGATCGCAGTAGGAATTATGATCATAAAGGAAAGAACAGAAATTTTGATAGACCATGTGATAACAGAAGCAATAATAGATATGGCCAGAGATAACATTCCTTTAACCATGGCAATTACATTAAATATAGATATGGGAAACAGAGTTCCAAGAATTATTACCAAAATGAATCTGAGCTTCCTGAAAGCTTTGAGACTACAGATTTTTTGATACCTCAAGACATAGCAGAAAATGCTTCACCTAATTCAAAAGCAAGGTATAATCCAAAATTGTCCACTAAATACATGAATAGAGGCTACTATCATGGTTGAAATAATTATGATGGCCGACGATCTTGTGAAGCTAGTTATAATGAGCAGAGATATTCACAACCATCACATAAGAATACTTCTCATCATGGATTTAAAGGAGCTTATAGTGGAAGCGAAGCTTATTCAAATTCTTATCATTCTAGATGCAATATATATATATATAGCTTCTAAAGTTAGAGAAAAATATCCGGAAAGAAACAAAAATCTCAAAAAATTAACTGTTTAGGCATGAAAAACATAATAAATCAAGATGCTGATGTCGAGACGCCATCACGTCAAGATGACAAATTTGTAGGATTTCAGTTTAAACACTTCATTTCCTTTATGACACTGACGCTCTAGTACTACTGTTATCCATGATATAAATGCACGAGTTATAAAAAGTATAAATTGCGAGATCTTCAAAATTGAAATGAACCAATCTTCTAATTTTTGTTGTGAAGCAAGCATCGAAATGAGAAATATCCAGTAAAGGCGCTGTTAGGCCTAGTTGGTTTTTTGGTAAATAAATATATTGTATATGTTTGGCGAGAATTGTATTAGTTGAAAGAAATTGCTAGTAAAGTATTGCAGAATTATATTTCTAGGACTGTATTAAAGTTCATATTTTGTTATTCATCATTTATTTGTTCATATAATTCCAGTAAATCAACTATTTACATATCTTTTTCTTACATATATGTATATATATATATATATATATACAGGGTGATTATAAAAAAATTATCCCGACATTTGGGCCCCTAACTATCATACCATTCACAGAAACTGAATGAAATTTTGGCAAAAGGTATTTCGAGGTATGCGCTCCAGAATGATCTGGAAAACAACAGTATCACTCAAACAGTTACGGTTACAGTGAGAAAAATTCGAAAAAATCAAAGGCAACACCCAGTTTTTTGTATTGGAATGTGATCTCCATTGTGAAAAACACTAAATAGCGTTGGAACGGAAACTGTAGCATGAAAATCACCGGCGGTAGATAGGCTAAAAATGAGGACAACCAATAAGGACAGAGAAGCAGCATAAAATAAAGCATTTTATTGTGCTTCACAAATTTTCCACATGACCGCCTTCACACACGATCACACTTTGCATGCGGCTGATGGTGGATAGCACTACAGCACGTATCATGGCAATAGGGATCTCTTGAATCACAGTTCTGATGGCATCTTTCAAATCAGATGCAGTTTGAGGACGAAACTGATACACTTTGGATTTCAGATATCCCCACAGCCAGAAATCCATTGGTGTCAGATCAGGAGACCTTGGTGGCCACGGAAATGGGAAATGACGGGAGATAACTCTGTCACCAAACTGTTGAGTTAAGACACATTTGACTGAAGACACGACATGTGGAGGAGCGCCATCTTGCATCCACACAACTTCAGATAGAGCATTTTGCCGTTGCAATGCGGGAATCGCGTAATGAGTTAACATGTCAAGATACCGATCACTCGTTACTGTACACGTTTGCAGATCTCCGGGAGTAACCTCTTCGAAAATGTAAGGGCCGAGGATGAACGTACTCGTTATACCACACCACACAGTCACTTTTACCTCATGTAATGGACGTGCATGTACATCATGTGGATTATCCTCTGTCCCGTGCACACAATTTTTCGAATTCACGTTACCAGTTAACGAGAAATGCGCCTCATCTGTCCACAGAATGCGTAAAGGCCAGCTGCTATCTGCATCGTTCCGGGTAATTGATTCGCAAAATCCAGCCGTAATTCATAGTCTCCCGCTTCCAACATCTGGACACGCTGGAATCGATACGAAAACATGTTTAGAACAGAGCGCAGAATCTCGCGTACAGTTGAATTCGGCTGATCCAGAACACGTGAAACACCGCGTGCAGTTGAGGGACGAACTGTGCTTATCGTCTGATGGACTTCTGCAACAGCTTCCACAGGAACGGAAGGTCGGCCAGACCGAGAACGATCGCATGTGCAACCAGTTTCTTCAAATTTAAGAATCAAGTCCCGGACAGCTTTGCCAGTGCACGGGCCTCGCCGTAATCAATGGTTTTTGAGGTAAACACGCAATGTCTCTGCGGCATTTTGTACATTCAGGTAATAAATCTTTACGATTTCCGCACGTTCTTTCCGTGAAAGCGGCATCTTGTTCGGAATGGCAGAAAGGAACATACGCGGCTCGCATTTCGCAGTGTCTTTACTGTCACCTCGCGTGACGACGTCAGTCATGACTGTGTCTTACGTAGAACCCGAAATTGGTGTTTCTTGGTTTATTCTTCTTGTTTTGTGGATAACTAATCAGGCTGGGATATCAGCCAAAGAAACGGTGTGACGTGTGACGTAAATGAAAAGAAAATTAATGCTCTGGTGCACAGTCCTTTTTACTTTTCCCTTTCCGGTGATTTTCATGCTACAGTTGCCGTTCCAACACTATTTAGGGATTTTCACAATGGAGATCATATTCCAATACAAAAAACTGGGTGTTGCCATTTGATTTTTTTGAAATTTTCTCACTGTAACCGTAACTGTTTGAGTGACACTGTTGTTTTCCATATCATTCTTGAGCGCATACCTCAAAATACCTTTTTCCAAAATTTAAGTCAGTTTCTGTGAATGGTATGATAGTTAGGGACCCAAATGTCGGGATAGTATTTTATAATCACCCTGTATGTATATATATATATATATATATATATGTTTATGCCTTTTTCTTAAATACCATATCAGATAATAATTCAAAATAATTATTTTTAATCTAATGAACTGTTCACATAAGTGGTCAATGTACACAACTTTAAATTACACTGCATTTTTATATTTCTAATTTTGAATTAGAAAAATAAATTTTATCTTTAAGATACCTGAAACTTATCCCCAATTTCAGTTTTAAAAAAGGTACTAGATATTATTACTAAATTATGTTATTGTTTTAAATATATTCTACTTAATTCATATAAATTATATTATAGCAAAGCAATAAGAATTACGAAACATTGCTCAATACTTCATGCAGAACTAAAGGGATAAACTTCAATTAAAATAAACATTCGAGATGCCTTTCTTTATCCTAGAAATCCCTTTATAGTCCAGGCATTTGGTAAAAAATAAAGGAAAGTTTTGGTGTAGTTTTTTGGGGGGGGGGTCCCTTTATGTTTTTTTGGGTCGCTGAACACGAATCCGAGGTTTTCCAACAAAATGTTTTTCGGGAAATATGTTTTTTTTTACAAAAAACGTGTAAAAATACGGACTTTTTTCAGTTTTTTCAAAATAATTCCAAAATTATGCATTTTACGTGAATGTTGGCAATATATGAATTAAAGAAAATAAAATTTCTTACATTTTATGTAATGAAAGTTTTTTTCTCTGATCAATAGTTTAGCCGTGAGAGTGCTTCAAAAATGGGTGGAAAAACAAAAAACTGTAAAAAAACGGGAATTACGGTACTGTATGTCAATGTAACATAGAAACTAATCCTTTTACGCAAATATTAACTATTAATGTTACTAAATATTATATGTTTGACTATATTTTATGCATTTGAGGTAGAGGAAAAGCGCGGATCCGACACCAGGGGAAGGTGGGAGCAGTGGGGCAGATCCAGCTATAAGTCGAAGGTGTCGAAGGTGCTACTCCTCATGAGTCGAAGGTGCTACTCCTCATGAGTCGAAGGTGCTACTCCTCCGGAGAACTGGTATTCGAAGAGGCGGTAACATTATAGTCCAGTAGAAATAGCATTTTACCTTACAAAAATTAGGGTAGTTCTGATTTTTGGGTATGTTGTAAAGGTTGACCCTCTAATAAAAAAACCAAGTTTTCGACCTTCTAGACCTTATGCGTTTTTCACAATATTCAAAAAACCAATATTTTTCGGCACTTTTTTCGATTTTTCCTAAATAACTCAATTTTAGTGCATTTTACAGAAAAAGCAATTTCAGCATTTTGTAGAGCATAATATTCTCTACAACATGCAGTATTCATGATTGTAAATTGTCCAAATAGGGGGTAAGATATGGAACCGGGAAATAGGGTTAAATTTGGAAAAAAATGTAAAAATTCACAAATGACGTTCGTTTTTGCTTAATAACCTACTTTTATTGCGTTTTAGAGACAAAAGCACTTTCACCATTTTGTAGAGCATAAAATTCTCTACAACATGCAGTATTCATGTTTGTAAATTGTCCAAATAGGGGGTAAGATACGGCAAAAACTAACGTCATTTGTGGATTTTTACATTTTTTCCAAATTTAACCCTATTTTCCCGGCTCCGTATCTTACCCCCTATTTGGACAATTTACAAACATGTATACTGCATGTTGTAGACCATTTTATGCTCTACAAAATGGTGAAAGTGCTTTTGTCTCTAAAACGAAATAAAAGTAGGTTATTAAGCAAAAACTAACGTCTTTAGTGGATTTTTGCAAATTTTACCCTATTTTCCCGGTTCCGTATCTTACCCCCTATTTGGACAATTTACAAACCTGAATACTGCATGTTGTAGAAAATTTTATGTTCTACAAAATGGTAAAAGTCCTTTTTTCTGTAAAATGCACTAAAATTGAGTTATTTAAGAAAAATCGAAAAAAGTGCCGAAAAATATTGGTTTTTTCAATAATGTGAAAAACGCACAAGGTGTAGAAGGTCGAAAACTTGGTTTTTTTTATTAGCGGGTCAACCTATAATAAATGAAACTACCGACTATCGCATGCTTTAAAAAGTTGATTATGACAATTTTGTTTCTAAAATGCACTAAAAGTGGGTTATTAAGCAAAAACTAACGTCATTTGTGGATTTTTACATTTTTCTCCAAATTTAGCCCTATTTTCCCGGCATATCATCTTACCCCCTATTTAGACAATTTACAAGCATGAATACTGCATGTTGTAGAGAATTTTATGCTCTACAAAATGGTAAAAGTGCTTTTGTCTCTAAAACGCACTAAAAGTAGGTATGAGCACTCCGGCGGAGGAGCACCTTCGACTCATCAGAGAAGGTGGAACTGCTCCACTGCTCCCACCTTCCCCTGGTGCAGGATCCGCACTTTTCCTCTACCTCAAATGCATAAAATACAGTCAAACATATAATCTTTAGTATCATTAATGGTTACCGTTTGCGTAAAATGGTTGGTTTTTATGTTACATTGACATACACTACCGTAATTCCCGTTTTTTTACAGTTTTTTGTTTTAACACCATTTTTTGCGGCACTCTCACGGCTAAACCATTGATCAGAGAAAAAAACTTTCATTGCATAAAATATAGGAAATTTTATTTTCTTTAATTCATATATTGCCGACTTTCACGTAAAATGCACAATTTTTATTTTGAAAAAACGGAAAAAAGTCCGTTTTTTTACATGTTTTTTGTAAAAAAAACATATTTCCCGAAAAAAATTTTGTTGGAAAAGCTCAGATTCGTGTCCAGCGACCCAAAAAACATAAAGGGACCCCCCCAAAAAAACTACACCAAAACTTTCCTTTATTTGCTCTTTTTTATCCCCTAATGCATGGACTATTAGTTTTAAAAATAAATTGAACACAAAAACGACAACTATTTAAGATTACAAATATTTCAAATGGCAGGATTATTTTGTTGAAAGTTTTATTAATATATATTGAATTACTATTTGTGTTAGGACTGCATAAATTTATATTCAAAGAGAATATTCGCATAATGTTCAATAAATATGGCTTTTTTGTCTATTCATTTATTTGTATATTATAAAAATTATATAACATTTTACTTGTATTTTATATGAAACACTATTTTATAAACAAACGTTTTATTATAAGTAGTGTTTAAGTGAGTAATTATAAGTGAGTTGTTATTAGTGAGATGTAATGTTTTAACATCATCCATGACGTATGGATGCTAACTAAGAAAAATAGTACAAGGTGTCCCTAGTAAGAATGTCAGACATCCATACACTAATATGACAAACACAAGAGACTCTTGAAAACCGCCACGTGCAACACTGGAATCTGTTATGTTAACATGTAAATTGGCGTAGCAAAAGGAGTTCTGAGTAATGTCAAGAAACGCGTATATGTGTATAACGCTAATATGTTTTTTTCCGTGAAGAATGTTTCCCTATTATAGAAGTTAATTTTTTCAACCAAAAGTAGTTCAAATAAGTGAGAAGAGTTTTTCATGAGTTTACGTGTTCCGTATGCGCTATCCGACTGAACAATTAACCATATTTTGCAAGTGATATCGTATGGATAACACAATAACTTAAGCATGTAGATTTGTGGCTAGAAATTGGAAGAGGATATTTGGATATTTATTGGATATCTATTGTAGTTTAGAATAAATAAATACGGTTTTGGGACTTCTTGGTATTTCTCTGAAATTTTACTAGCGTTTTATTTAATTATTTTTTTTTCTTGGTGTGGGGGGGGGGGGAGGGCACTTTGTACAAAAAAATTCAAAGGAATATCTCCCTTAATATTATTCTCAATGCTCCAAACCTCTCTCATTAAGATATCCATTTTTAAGTAAAACATTTCTTATGGAATGTAGATGTAATTATGAATTTTTACATTTCATTTCAGGAATTTTTGAATATGCCATATACTGTAGAGATGTGTAGAGCTCGACTGTAAAAAATGTACTATATAAATTTTGCTATAAATACTATTTTTTGTATTTATTACATAGTGTAAACACATTTAGTTAAAAATAGATTTAAAAACGAAATCAAATATTTCGGATGTTTACCGCTTGGAAAACAAATGTAAATATACAGTATTAAATTAAAAATCACAATAAAGCAATCGCATATATTTAAATATTAATTGAATGTTTAAAATGCAAACTTAAATAATTAAAAATAGATATAAATATTAAATATTACATACAATGTTAAATAAGCATATGAAACATTCTTTGCTTAATTTATTGTGCATATTTTTGTCGCACAAATACATCCTGGAGTGCCTCTTTTCCTAGTGGTTTAAAAAAGCTTAGCTATGTTTTTTTAAATCTATGTTCCTATTTTTAATAATATTAACTTTTCATAACCCTTCAGAGTGAGATAAATATATAAAATCCTGTTAAAATAAATGTATGTTCCTCTCTCTAAAGTTGTAAATCAAAAGGACTGAGTTTGAATGGTGAGTAACATAATGATTTATCGAGCAATCTGATATATTTTGTTATCTAAAAATAATCTGTTCGTGCATAAACGTAACATTTAACAAAAAAAAAAAAAGAAAGCTTTTCTTTATATAATAAATACCAAATCACACAGGTGCTCGCGTGAAAGCTGTTCCTGTTCTTAAAACGATTTCTGTATTATATAAGTTATTTTCATATTTTCTGTAGGAGTCAATTTTTTCATAATGCGTCTAAAGAAATAAGAGTACCTATTCTTCCTTTACGCCATATTTCCAAGAAACCTTAATATAAAAAAATTACGTACCCATCGGTTTGAAGTTCGCCAGATAGAATATATTGACAGTTTAGAAGACACAGGCAGTAATTCCGTCGGTGGCCTTACTATACATTTGAACAAGAAGAAATCTCTAGGACGGTAAAATATCTCAAGCCTTTCAGGAATTTTGGAAATTTCAAAGTCAGGTTCTTCCTCAAATGTTAAGACACACTTTTCATATTAAAAGTGTATATACTTCGCGTCTTCACATGAAAAAAAAATTACTCTGTGGAAAAGATTCGAACGGAAAGAATACGCTTACCATCTGCGGCATGATAAGTAATACAATACATAATGTATTTTTATATACCTCACATCTTACTATTCTTTGGTTTCTCGAGAAGAAAGCATTGTTTATTTGAAATATTCAATAAAAATGGATGAACTTAGGTTATAGGCGTATATGTAACAAAATATTAATAATCCGAAATCATATCTTAACCAACTTAAATCAGTGGTTTTGTACTTACAGAAGAAAATTCGGAAATGTCAAATATATTTGATTTAAGTTGTTATTTCAAATAATGTATGAATGAAAGCATTGGTTTCAATAACGTAAACTTTATGTCCTCATATTATTAGCATATTAACATACTGAAAAAGATATATAAAAAAGACTAAAAATAAATTTCTACACGAATTTTTGTGATTTCATGACATTTTCTTCATTTTTACTTCCACGTTCCTATTTAACGCCATTTTACGGTCTAAGTAAATCTTGTAATATCCAACAATTTTTGTTTATGAAACTGTACAAAAAAGGAGAAAAATATTTATACACTTTATTTTAAGTAGAATAGAAAAAAATTAAACAAAATATATAACTTTTAATATAGAGAAAATGTACTAGTTATATCTAAAATTTAAATGAAAGTCTTCACTATCCTTAATATTTTTTTCAAGATGACTCTGAAATTGGTTTTCATTTTGTCAATCTGAAAATGATTACTACATTATGTATAATATATTCTTACAGTGACAGATATTTTTTTTTAATATATCATCTACTACTTCTATACAAACCATAAGTTTTTGTGGTATTTGAAGAAGATGTTCACAAAAACCAGAATTATACAACTAAGTAGAAATGGTGGTAATTTCTAAAGATTACATATAGGGACGTACAGTGTTGTCAGTTCGCTACTTTTTTAAAAAATTCAGTTTGTTTGATTGCCACTATAATTATTAAGTATAAATATTCGCTTTATTTAATAACTGACTAAATAATTCGTTAATAAGGCGAATTATACTTTATTTTTAAAGTGGTGGAAACCAAGCAATCTGATTTTTTATAAACAGTAGTAGAGTTTTGGAGTTGCAACATTCCGGACATATAAAATTTAAATAGACATATATAATTTATCTACCAAACTTGCAGAGCATAATATTTAATGATGCATTGGCTTTTACTTTGCCATTCACAAATAAACGTTTAAATAAAAACAATTCTGACAGAAAACTATCCACCTTAGTATAAAATGAATAAGTAAATAAATTCTGAGAGGCAATGAAATAGAGACAGTAGTAGTAGAGTAGTAGTAGTAGAATAGAACAGTAGTAGAGTTTCGGAGTTACAACACTCCGGACATATAAAATTTAAATAGACATGTATAATTTCTCTACCAAACTTGCAGAGCATAATATTTGATTATGCATTGGCTTTTACTTTGCCATTCACAAAAAAAAAAAAAAAAAAAAGTTTAAATGAAAACAATTCTGACAGAAAACTATCCACATTAGTATAAAATGAATAAGTAAATAAATTCTGAGAGGCAATGAAATAGAGACAGAAGTAGTAGAATAGTAGTAGTAGAATAGAACAGCAGTAGAATTTCGGAGTTACAACACTCCGGACATATACAATTTAAATAGACATGTATAATTTCTCTACCAAACTTCCAGAGCATAATATTTGATTATTTGGCTTTTACTTTGCCATTCACAAATAAACGTTTAAATAAAAACAATTCTGACAGAAAACTATCCACCTTAGTATAAAATGAATAAGTTAATAAATTCTGAGAGGCAATGAAATAGAGACAGAAGTAGTAGAGTAGTTTTAGTAGAATAGAACAGTAGTAGAGTTTCGGAGTTACAACACTCCGGACATATAAAATTTAAATAGACATGTATAATTTCTCTACCAAACTTGCAGAGCATAATATTTGATTAATTGGCTTTTACTTTGCCATTCACAAATAAACGTTTAAATAAAAACAATTCTGACAGAAAACTATCCACCTTAGTATAAAATGAATAAGTTAATAAATTCTGAGAGGCAATGAAATAGAGGCAGAAGTAGTAGAATAGTAGGAGTAGAATTGAACAGTAGTAGAGTTTCGGAGTTGCAACACTCCGGACATATAAAATTTAAATAGACATGTATAATTCCTTTACCAAACTTGCATAATATAATATTTAATGATGCATCGGCTTTTACTCTGCCATTCACAAAAAATGTTTAAATAAAAACAATTCTGACAGAAAACTATCCACCTTAGTATAAAATGAATAAGTAAATAAATTCTGAGAGACAATGCAATAGAGACAGAAGTAGTAGAATAGTAGTAGTAGAATAGAACAGTAGTAGAGTTTCGGAGTTGCAACACTCCGGACATATAAAATTTAAATAGACATGTATAATTCCTTTACCTCTGCCATTCACAAAAAATGTTTAAATAAAAACAATTCTGACAGAAAACTATCCACCTTAGTATAAAATGAATAAGTAAATAAATTCTGAGAGGCAATGAAATAGAGACAGAAGTAGTAGAATAGTAGGAGTAGAATTGAACATTAGTAGAGTTTCGGAGTTGCAACACTCCGGACATATAAAATTTAAATAGACATGTATAATTTCTCTACCAAACTTGCAGAGCATAATATTTGATTATGCATTGGCTTTTACTTTGCTATTCACAAATAAACCTTTAAATAAAAACAATTCTGACAGAAAACTATCCACCTTAGTATAAAATGAATAAGTAAATAAATTCTGAGAGGCAATGGAATAGAGACAGAAGTAGTAGAATAGTAGTAGTAGAATAGAACAGTAGTAGAATTTCGGAGTTACAACACTCCGGACATATAAAATTTAAATAGACATGTATAATTTCTCTACCAAACTTGCAGAGCATAATATTTGTCTATGTATTAGCTTTTACTTTGCCATTCACAAATAAACGTTTAAATAAAAACAATTCTGACAGAAAACTATCCACCTTAGTATAAAATGAATAAGTGAATAAATTCTGAGAGGTAATGAAATAGAGACAGAAGTTGTGGAGTAGTAGTAGTAGAATAGAACAGTAGTAGAATTTCGGAGTTACAACACTCCGGACACACCCAGAAAAAGGAATTGATTAAAACTACAAAACAAGTTTTGTTGAGTACATTTTGGTTGTTTTAGCAAACTTCAAGTCAAATTGAACCATTTTATTTGAATTAACAAAACATTTTTTGCTGTCGATACAAAAAAAATTTTTTGGAATTGCGAAAAAGAATTTTTTTTTTGTTGATTCAAACAAAATTTCCATTGACCTATATTTAAACAAAAAGTTTTGTTGGGTCAACCAAATTTTTGTTGATTCAACAAAACATTTTTCTGGGTGCATATAAAATTTAAATAGACATGTATAATTTCTCTACCAAACTTGCAGAGCATAATATTTGATTAATTGGCTTTTACTTTGCCATTCACAAATAAACGTTTAAATAAAAACAATTCTGACAGAAAACTATCCACCTTAGTATAAAATGAATAAGTTAATAAATTCTGAGAGGCAATGAAATAGAGGCAGAAGTAGTAGAATAGTGCGAGTAGAATTGAACAGTAGTAGAGTTTCGGAGTTGCAACACTCCGGACATATAAAATTTAAATAGACATGTATAATTCCTTTACCAAACTTGCATAATATAATATTTGATTATGCATTGGCTTTTACTTTGCCATTCACAAAAAAAAACGTTTAAATAAAAACAATTCTGACAGAAAACTATCCACCTTAGTATAAAATGAATAAGTAAATAAATTCTGAGAGGCAATGGAATAGAGACAGAAGTAGTAGAGTAGTAGCAGTAGAATAGAACAGTAGTAGAGTTTCGGAGTTACAACACTCCGGACATATAAAATTTAAATAGACATGTAGAATTTCTCTACCAAACTTGCAGAGCATAATATTTGATTATGCATTGGCTTTTACTTTGCCATTCAGAAAAAAAAAACGTTTAAATAAAAACAATTCTGACAGAAAACTATCCACCTTAGTATAAAATGAATAAGTAAATAAATTCTGAGAGGCAATGGAATAGAGACAGAAGTAGTAGAATAGTAGTAGTAGAATAGAACAGCAGTATAATTTCGGAGTTACAACACTCCGGACATATACAATTTAAATAGACATGTATAATTTCTCTACCAAACTTGCAGAGCATAATATTTGATTATGCATTGGCTTTTACTTTGCCATTCACAAAAAAAAAAACGTTTAAATAAAAACAATTCTGACAGAAAACTCTCCACCTTAGTATAAAATGAATAAGTAAATAAATTCTGAGAGGCAATGAAATAGAGACAGAAGTAGTAGAATAGTAGGAGTAGAATAGAACATTAGTAGAGTTTCGGAGTTGCAACACTCCGGACATATAAAATTTAAATAGACATGTATAATTTCTCTACCAAACTTGCAGAGCATAATATTTGATTATGCATTGGCTTTTACTTTGCTATTCACAAATAAACCTTTAAATAAAAACAATTCTGACAGAAAACTATCCACCTTAGTATAAAATGAATAAGTAAATAAATTCTGAGAGGCAATGGAATAGAGACAGAAGTAGTAGAATAGTAGTAGTAGAATAGAACAGTAGTAGAATTTCGGAGTTACAACACTCTGGACATATAAAATTTAAATAGACATGTATAATTTCTCTACCAAACTTGCAGAGCATAATATTTGTCTATGTATTGGCTTTTACTTTGCCATTCACAAATAAACGTTTAAATAAAAACAATTCTGACAGAAAACTATCCACCTTAGTATAAAATGAATAAGTGAATAAATTCTGAGAGGTAATGAAATAGAGACAGAAGTTGTGGAGTAGTAGTAGTAGAATAGAACAGTAGTAGAGTTTCGGAGTTACAACACTCCGGACACACCCAGAAAAAGGAATTGATTAAAACTACAAAACAAGTTTTGTTGAGTACATTTTGGTTGTTTTAGCAAAATTCAAGTCAAATTGAACCATTTTATTTGAATTAACAAAACATTTTTTGCTGTCGATACAAAAAAAAATTTTTGGAATTGCGAAAAAGAATTTTTTTTTTTGTTGATTCAAACAAAATTTCCATTGACCTATATTTAAACAAAAAGTTTTGTTGGGTCAACCAAATTTTTGTTGATTCAACAAAACATTTTTCTGGGTGCATATAAAATTTAAATAGACGTGTATAATCTCTCTACCAAACTTGCAGAGCATAATATTTGATTAATTGTCTTTTACTTTGCCATTCACAAATAAACGTTTAAATAAAAACAATTCTGACAGAAAACTATCCACCTTAATATAAAATGAATAAGTTAATAAATTCTGAGAGGCAATGAAATAGAGACAATAGTAGTAGAATAGTAGGAGTAGAATAGAACAGTAGTAGAGTTTCGGAGTTGCAACACTCCGTACATATAAAATTTAAATAGACATGTATAATTTCTTTACCAAACTTGCAGAATATAATATTTAATGATGCATTGGCTTTTACTCTGCCATTCACAAATAAACGTTTAAATAAAAACAATTCTGACAGAAAACTATCCACCTTAGTATAAAATGAATAAGTAAATAAATTCTGAGAGACAATGCAATAGAGACAGAAGTAGTAGAATAGTAGTAGTAGAAAAGAACAGTAGTAGAGTTTCGGAGTTGCAACACTCCGGACATATAAAATTTAAATAGACATGTATAATTTCTCTACCAATCTTGCAGAGCATAATATTTGATTATGCATTGGCTTTTACTTTGCCATTCACAAAAAAAAAACGTTTAAATAAAAACAATTCTGACAGAAAACTATCCACCTTAGTATAAAATGAATAAGTAAATAAATTCTGAGAGGCAATGGAATAGAGACAGAAGTAGTAGAGTAGTAGTAGTAGAATAGAACAGTAGTAGAGTTTCGGAGTTACAACACTCCGGACATATAAAATTTAAATAGACATGTATAATTTCTCTACCAAACTTGCAGAGCATAATATTTGATTATGCATTGGCTTTTACTTTGCCATTCACAAAAAAAAAAAACGTTTAAATAAAAACAATTCTGACAGAAAACTATCCACCTTAGTATAAAATGAATAAGTAAATAAATTCTGAGAGGCAATGAAATAGAGACAGAAGTAGTAGAATAGTAGGAGTAGAATAGAACATTAGTAGAGTTTCGGAGTTGCAACACTCCGGACATATAAAATTTAAATAGACATGTATAATTTCTCTACCAAACTTGCAGAGCATAATATTTGATTATGCATTGGCTTTTACTTTGCTATTCACAAATAAACCTTTAAATAAAAACAATTCTGACAGAAAACTATCCACCTTAGTATAAAATGAATAAGTAAATAAATTCTGAGAGGCAATGGAATAGATACAGAAGTAGTAGAATAGTAGTAGTAGAATAGAACAGTAGTAGAATTTCGGAGTTACAACACTCCGGACATATAAAATTTAAATAGACATGTATAATTTCTCTACCAAACTTGCAGAGCATAATATTTGTCTATGTATTAGCTTTTACTTTGCCATTCACAAATAAACGTTTAAATAAAAACAATTCTGACAGAAAACTATCCACCTTAGTATAAAATGAATAAGTAAATAAATTCTGAGAGGCAATGGAATAGAGACAGAAGTAGTAGAATAGTAGTAGTAGAATAGAACAGTAGTAGAATTTCGGAGTTACAACACTCCGGACATATAAAATTTAAATAGACATGTATAATTTCTCTACCAAACTTGCAGAGCATAATATTTGATTATGCATTGGCTTTTACTTTGCCATTCACAAAAAAAAAAAAAAAACGTTTAAATAAAAACAATTCTGACAGAAAACTATCCACCTTAGTATAAAATGAATAAGTAAATAAATTCTGAGAGGCAATGGAATAGAGACAGAAGTAGTAGAATAGTAGTAGTAGAATAGAACAGTAGTAGAATTTCGGAGTTACAACACTCCGGACATATAAAATTTAAATAGACATGTATAATTTCTCTACCAAACTTGCAGAGCATAATATTTGTCTATGTATTAGCTTTTACTTTGCCATTCACAAATAAACGTTTAAATAAAAACAATTCTGACAGAAAACTATCCACCTTAGTATAAAATGAATAAGTAAATAAATTCTGAGAGGCAATGGAATAGAGACAGAAGTAGTAGAATAGTAGTAGTAGAATAGAACAGTCGTAGAATTTCGGAGTTACAACACTCCGGACATATAAAATTTAAATAGACATGTATAATTTCTCTACCAAACTTGCAGAGCATAATATTTGATTATGCATTGGCTTTTACTTTGCCATTCACAAAAAAAAACGTTTAAATAAAAACAATTCTGACAGAAAACTATCCACCTTAGTATAAAATGAATAAGTGAATAAATTCTGAGAGGTAATGAAATAGAGACAGAAGTTGTGGAGTAGTAGTAGTAGAATAGAACAGTAGTAGAATTTCGGAGTTACAACACTCCGGACACACCCAGAAAAAGGAATTGATTAAAACTACAAAACAAGTTTTGTTGAGTACATTTTGGTTGTTTTAGCAAAATTCAAGTCAAATTGAACCATTTTATTTGAATTAACAAAACATTTTTTGCTGTCGATACAAAAAAAAATTTTTGGAATTGCGAAAAAGAATTTTTTTTTGTTGATTCAAATAAAATTTCCATTGACCTATATTTAAACAAAAAGTTTTGTTGGGTCAACCAAATTTTTGTTGATTCAACAAAACATTTTTCTGGGTGCATATAAAATTTAAATAGACATGTATAATTTCTCTACCAAACTTGCAGAGCATAATATTTGATTAATTGGCTTTTACTTTGCCATTCACAAATAAACGTTTAAATAAAAACAATTCTGACAGAAAACTATCCACTTTAATATAAAATGAATAAGTTAATAAATTCTGAGAGGCAATGAAATAGAGGCAGAAGTAGTAGAATAGTGGGAGTAGAATTGAACAGTAGTAGAGTTTCGGAGTTGCAACACTCCGGACATATAAAATTTAAATAGACATGTATAATTCCTTTACCAAACTTGCATAATATAATATTTAATGATGCATTGGCTTTTACTCTGCCATTCACAAAAAATGTTTAAATAAAAACAATTCTGACAGAAAACTATCCACCTTAGTATAAAATGAATAAGTAAATAAATTCTGAGAGACAATGCAATAGAGACAGAAGTAGTAGAATAGTAGTAGTAGAATAGAACAGTAGTAGAGTTTCGGAGTTGCAACACTCCGGACATATAAAATTTAAATAGACATGTATAATTCCTTTACCTCTGCCATTCACAAAAAATGTTTAAATAAAAACAATTCTGACAGAAAACTATCCACCTTAGTATAAAATGAATAAGTAAATAAATTCTGAGAGGCAATGAAATAGAGACAGAAGTAGTAGAATAGTAGTAGTAGAATAGAACAGCAGTAGAATTTCGGAGTTACAACACTCCGGACATATACAATTTAAATAGACATGTATAATTTCTCTACCAAACTTCCAGAGCATAATATTTGATTATTTGGCTTTTACTTTGCCATTCACAAATAAACGTTTAAATAAAAACAATTCTGACAGAAAACTATCCACCTTAGTATAAAATGAATAAGTTAATAAATTCTGAGAGGCAATGAAATAGAGACAGAAGTAGTAGAGTAGTTTTAGTAGAATAGAACAGTAGTAGAGTTTCGGAGTTACAACACTCCGGACATATAAAATTTAAATAGACATGTATAATTTCTCTACCAAACTTGCAGAGCATAATATTTGATTAATTGGCTTTTACTTTGCCATTCACAAATAAACGTTTAAATAAAAACAATTCTGACAGAAAACTATCCACCTTAGTATAAAATGAATAAGTTAATAAATTCTGAGAGGCAATGAAATAGAGGCAGAAGTAGTAGAATAGTAGGAGTAGAATTGAACAGTAGTAGAGTTTCGGAGTTGCAACACTCCGGACATATAAAATTTAAATAGACATGTATAATTCCTTTACCAAACTTGCATAATATAATATTTAATGATGCATCGGCTTTTACTCTGCCATTCACAAAAAATGTTTAAATAAAAACAATTCTGACAGAAAACTATCCACCTTAGTATAAAATGAATAAGTAAATAAATTCTGAGAGACAATGCAATAGAGACAGAAGTAGTAGAATAGTAGTAGTAGAATAGAACAGTAGTAGAGTTTCGGAGTTGCAACACTCCGGACATATAAAATTTAAATAGACATGTATAATTCCTTTACCTCTGCCATTCACAAAAAATGTTTAAATAAAAACAATTCTGACAGAAAACTATCCACCTTAGTATAAAATGAATAAGTAAATAAATTCTGAGAGGCAATGAAATAGAGACAGAAGTAGTAGAATAGTAGGAGTAGAATTGAACATTAGTAGAGTTTCGGAGTTGCAACACTCCGGACATATAAAATTTAAATAGACATGTATAATTTCTCTACCAAACTTGCAGAGCATAATATTTGATTATGCATTGGCTTTTACTTTGCTATTCACAAATAAACCTTTAAATAAAAACAATTCTGACAGAAAACTATCCACCTTAGTATAAAATGAATAAGTAAATAAATTCTGAGAGGCAATGGAATAGAGACAGAAGTAGTAGAATAGTAGTAGTAGAATAGAACAGTAGTAGAATTTCGGAGTTACAACACTCCGGACATATAAAATTTAAATAGACATGTATAATTTCTCTACCAAACTTGCAGAGCATAATATTTGTCTATGTATTAGCTTTTACTTTGCCATTCACAAATAAACGTTTAAATAAAAACAATTCTGACAGAAAACTATCCACCTTAGTATAAAATGAATAAGTAAATAAATTCTGAGAGGCAATGGAATAGAGACAGAAGTAGTAGAATAGTAGTAGTAGAATAGAACAGTAGTAGAATTTCGGAGTTACAACACTCCGGACATATAAAATTTAAATAGACATGTATAATTTCTCTACCAAACTTGCAGAGCATAATATTTGATTATGCATTGGCTTTTACTTTGCCATTCACAAAAAAAAAAGCGTTTAAATAAAAACAATTCTGACAGAAAACTATCCACCTTAGTATAAAATGAATAAGTGAATAAATTCTGAGAGGTAATGAAATAGAGACAGAAGTTGTGGAGTAGTAGTAGTAGAATAGAACAGTAGTAGAATTTCGGAGTTACAACACTCCGGACACACCCAGAAAAAGGAATTGATTAAAACTACAAAACAAGTTTTGTTGAGTACATTTTGGTTGTTTTAGCAAACTTCAAGTCAAATTGAACCATTTTATTTGAATTAACAAAACATTTTTTGCTGTCGATACAAAAAAAATTTTTTGGAATTGCGAAAAAGAATTTTTTTTTTGTTGATTCAAACAAAATTTCCATTGACCTATATTTAAACAAAAAGTTTTGTTGGGTCAACCAAATTTTTGTTGATTCAACAAAACATTTTTCTGTGTGCATATAAAATTTAAATAGACATGTATAATTTCTCTACCAAACTTGCAGAGCATAATATTTGATTAATTGGCTTTTACTTTGCCATTCACAAATAAACGTTTAAATAAAAACAATTCTGACAGAAAACTATCCACCTTAGTATAAAATGAATAAGTTAATAAATTCTGAGAGGCAATGAAATAGAGGCAGAAGTAGTAGAATAGTGCGAGTAGAATTGAACAGTAGTAGAGTTTCGGAGTTGCAACACTCCGGACATATAAAATTTAAATAGACATGTATAATTCCTTTACCAAACTTGCATAATATAATATTTAATGATGCATTGGCTTTACCTCTGCCATTCACAAAAAATGTTTAAATAAAAACAATTCTGACAGAAAACTATCCACCTTAGTATAAAATGAATAAGTAAATAAATTCTGAGAGGCAATGAAATAGAGACAGAAGTAGTAGAATAGTAGGAGTAGAATAGAACATTAGTAGAGTTTCGGAGTTGCAACACTCCGGACATATAAAATTTAAATAGACATGTATAATTTCTCTACCAAACTTGCAGAGCATAATATTTGATTATGCATTGGCTTTTACTTTGCCATTCACAAATAAACATTTAAATAAAAACAATTCTGACAGAAAACTATCCACCTTAGTATAAAATGAATAAGTAAATAAATTCTGAGAGGCAATGGAATAGAGACAGAAGTAGTAGAATAGTAGTAGTAGAATAGAACAGTAGTAGAGTTTCGGAGTTACAACACTCCGGACATATAAAATTTAAATAGACATGTATAATTTCTCTACCAAACTTGCAGAGCATAATATTTGATTATGCATTGGCTTTTACTTTGCCATTCACAAAAAAAAACGTTTAAATAAAAACAATTCTGACAGAAAACTATCCACCTTAGTATAAAATGAATAAGTAAATAAATTCTGAGAGGCAATGGAATAGAGACAGAAGTAGTAGAGTAGTAGTAGTAGAATAGAACAGTAGTAGAGTTTCGGAGTTACAACACTCCGGACATATAAAATTTAAATAGACATGTAGAATTTCTCTACCAAACTTGCAGAGCATAATATTTGATTATGCATTGGCTTTTACTTTGCCATTCAGAAAAAAAAAACGTTTAAATAAAAACAATTCTGACAGAAAACTATCCACCTTAGTATAAAATGAATAAGTAAATAAATTCTGAGAGGCAATGGAATAGAGACAGAAGTAGTAGAATAGTAGTAGTAGAATAGAACAGCAGTATAATTTCGGAGTTACAACACTCCGGACATATACAATTTAAATAGACATGTATAATTTCTCTACCAAACTTGCAGAGCATAATATTTGATTATGCATTGGCTTTTACTTTGCCATTCACAAAAAAAAAAACGTTTAAATAAAAACAATTCTGACAGAAAACTCTCCACCTTAGTATAAAATGAATAAGTAAATAAATTCTGAGAGGCAATGAAATAGAGACAGAAGTAGTAGAATAGTAGGAGTAGAATAGAACATTAGTAGAGTTTCGGAGTTGCAACACTCCGGACATATAAAATTTAAATAGACATGTATAATTTCTCTACCAAACTTGCAGAGCATAATATTTGATTATGCATTGGCTTTTACTTTGCTATTCACAAATAAACCTTTAAATAAAAACAATTCTGACAGAAAACTATCCACCTTAGTATAAAATGAATAAGTAAATAAATTCTGAGAGGCAATGGAATAGAGACAGAAGTAGTAGAATAGTAGTAGTAGAATAGAACAGTAGTAGAATTTCGGAGTTACAACACTCTGGACATATAAAATTTAAATAGACATGTATAATTTCTCTACCAAACTTGCAGAGCATAATATTTGTCTATGTATTGGCTTTTACTTTGCCATTCACAAATAAACGTTTAAATAAAAACAATTCTGACAGAAAACTATCCACCTTAGTATAAAATGAATAAGTGAATAAATTCTGAGAGGTAATGAAATAGAGACAGAAGTTGTGGAGTAGTAGTAGTAGAATAGAACAGTAGTAGAGTTTCGGAGTTACAACACTCCGGACACACCCAGAAAAAGGAATTGATTAAAACTACAAAACAAGTTTTGTTGAGTACATTTTGGTTGTTTTAGCAAAATTCAAGTCAAATTGAACCATTTTATTTGAATTAACAAAACATTTTTTGCTGTCGATACAAAAAAAAATTTTTGGAATTGCGAAAAAGAATTTTTTTTTTTGTTGATTCAAACAAAATTTCCATTGACCTATATTTAAACAAAAAGTTTTGTTGGGTCAACCAAATTTTTGTTGATTCAACAAAACATTTTTCTGGGTGCATATAAAATTTAAATAGACGTGTATAATCTCTCTACCAAACTTGCAGAGCATAATATTTGATTAATTGTCTTTTACTTTGCCATTCACAAATAAACGTTTAAATAAAAACAATTCTGACAGAAAACTATCCACCTTAATATAAAATGAATAAGTTAATAAATTCTGAGAGGCAATGAAATAGAGACAATAGTAGTAGAATAGTAGGAGTAGAATAGAACAGTAGTAGAGTTTCGGAGTTGCAACACTCCGTACATATAAAATTTAAATAGACATGTATAATTTCTTTACCAAACTTGCAGAATATAATATTTAATGATGCATTGGCTTTTACTCTGCCATTCACAAATAAACGTTTAAATAAAAACAATTCTGACAGAAAACTATCCACCTTAGTATAAAATGAATAAGTAAATAAATTCTGAGAGACAATGCAATAGAGACAGAAGTAGTAGAATAGTAGTAGTAGAAAAGAACAGTAGTAGAGTTTCGGAGTTGCAACACTCCGGACATATAAAATTTAAATAGACATGTATAATTTCTCTACCAATCTTGCAGAGCATAATATTTGATTATGCATTGGCTTTTACTTTGCCATTCACAAAAAAAAAACGTTTAAATAAAAACAATTCTGACAGAAAACTATCCACCTTAGTATAAAATGAATAAGTAAATAAATTCTGAGAGGCAATGGAATAGAGACAGAAGTAGTAGAGTAGTAGTAGTAGAATAGAACAGTAGTAGAGTTTCGGAGTTACAACACTCCGGACATATAAAATTTAAATAGACATGTATAATTTCTCTACCAAACTTGCAGAGCATAATATTTGATTATGCATTGGCTTTTACTTTGCCATTCACAAAAAAAAAAACGTTTAAATAAAAACAATTCTGACAGAAAACTATCCACCTTAGTATAAAATGAATAAGTAAATAAATTCTGAGAGGCAATGAAATAGAGACAGAAGTAGTAGAATAGTAGGAGTAGAATAGAACATTAGTAGAGTTTCGGAGTTGCAACACTCCGGACATATAAAATTTAAATAGACATGTATAATTTCTCTACCAAACTTGCAGAGCATAATATTTGATTATGCATTGGCTTTTACTTTGCTATTCACAAATAAACCTTTAAATAAAAACAATTCTGACAGAAAACTATCCACCTTAGTATAAAATGAATAAGTAAATAAATTCTGAGAGGCAATGGAATAGATACAGAAGTAGTAGAATAGTAGTAGTAGAATAGAACAGTAGTAGAATTTCGGAGTTACAACACCCCGGACATATAAAATTTAAATAGACATGTATAATTTCTCTACCAAACTTGCAGAGCATAATATTTGTCTATGTATTAGCTTTTACTTTGCCATTCACAAATAAACGTTTAAATAAAAACAATTCTGACAGAAAACTATCCACCTTAGTATAAAATGAATAAGTAAATAAATTCTGAGAGGCAATGGAATAGAGACAGAAGTAGTAGAATAGTAGTAGTAGAATAGAACAGTAGTAGAATTTCGGAGTTACAACACTCCGGACATATAAAATTTAAATAGACATGTATAATTTCTCTACCAAACTTGCAGAGCATAATATTTGATTATGCATTGGCTTTTACTTTGCCATTCACAAAAAAAAAAAAAAAAACGTTTAAATAAAAACAATTCTGACAGAAAACTATCCACCTTAGTATAAAATGAATAAGTAAATAAATTCTGAGAGGCAATGGAATAGAGACAGAAGTAGTAGAATAGTAGTAGTAGAATAGAACAGTAGTAGAATTTCGGAGTTACAACACTCCGGACATATAAAATTTAAATAGACATGTATAATTTCTCTACCAAACTTGCAGAGCATAATATTTGTCTATGTATTAGCTTTTACTTTGCCATTCACAAATAAACGTTTAAATAAAAACAATTCTGACAGAAAACTATCCACCTTAGTATAAAATGAATAAGTAAATAAATTCTGAGAGGCAATGGAATAGAGACAGAAGTAGTAGAATAGTAGTAGTAGAATAGAACAGTCGTAGAATTTCGGAGTTACAACACTCCGGACATATAAAATTTAAATAGACATGTATAATTTCTCTACCAAACTTGCAGAGCATAATATTTGATTATGCATTGGCTTTTACTTTGCCATTCACAAAAAAAAACGTTTAAATAAAAACAATTCTGACAGAAAACTATCCACCTTAGTATAAAATGAATAAGTGAATAAATTCTGAGAGGTAATGAAATAGAGACAGAAGTTGTGGAGTAGTAGTAGTAGAATAGAACAGTAGTAGAATTTCGGAGTTACAACACTCCGGACACACCCAGAAAAAGGAATTGATTAAAACTACAAAACAAGTTTTGTTGAGTACATTTTGGTTGTTTTAGCAAAATTCAAGTCAAATTGAACCATTTTATTTGAATTAACAAAACATTTTTTGCTGTCGATACAAAAAAAAATTTTTGGAATTGCGAAAAAGAATTTTTTTTTGTTGATTCAAATAAAATTTCCATTGACCTATATTTAAACAAAAAGTTTTGTTGGGTCAACCAAATTTTTGTTGATTCAACAAAACATTTTTCTGGGTGCATATAAAATTTAAATAGACATGTATAATTTCTCTACCAAACTTGCAGAGCATAATATTTGATTAATTGGCTTTTACTTTGCCATTCACAAATAAACGTTTAAATAAAAACAATTCTGACAGAAAACTATCCACTTTAATATAAAATGAATAAGTTAATAAATTCTGAGAGGCAATGAAATAGAGGCAGAAGTAGTAGAATAGTGGGAGTAGAATTGAACAGTAGTAGAGTTTCGGAGTTGCAACACTCCGGACATATAAAATTTAAATAGACATGTATAATTCCTTTACCAAACTTGCATAATATAATATTTAATGATGCATTGGCTTTTACTCTGCCATTCACAAAAAATGTTTAAATAAAAACAATTCTGACAGAAAACTATCCACCTTAGTATAAAATGAATAAGTAAATAAATTCTGAGAGACAATGCAATAGAGACAGAAGTAGTAGAATAGTAGTAGTAGAATAGAACAGTAGTAGAGTTTCGGAGTTGCAACACTCCGGACATATAAAATTTAAATAGACATGTATAATTCCTTTACCTCTGCCATTCACAAAAAATGTTTAAATAAAAACAATTCTGACAGAAAACTATCCACCTTAGTATAAAATGAATAAGTAAATAAATTCTGAGAGGCAATGAAATAGAGACAGAAGTAGTAGAATAGTAGGAGTAGAATAGAACATTAGTAGAGTTTCGGAGTTGCAACACTCCGGACATATAAAATTTAAATAGACATGTATAATTTCTCTACCAAACTTGCAGAGCATAATATTTGATTATGCATTGGCTTTTACTTTGCCATTCACAAATAAACATTTAAATAAAAACAATTCTGACAGAAAACTATCCACCTTAGTATAAAATGAATAAGTAAATAAATTCTGAGAGGCAATGAAATAGAGACAGAAGTAGTAGAATAGTAGGAGTAGAATAGAACATTAGTAGAGTTTCGGAGTTGCAACACTCCGGACATATAAAATTTAAATAGACATGTATAATTTCTCTACCAAACTTGCAGAGCATAATATTTGATTATGCATTGGCTTTTACTTTGCTATTCACAAATAAACCTTTAAATAAAAACAATTCTGACAGAAAACTATCCACCTTAGTATAAAATGAATAAGTAAATAAATTCTGAGAGGCAATGGAATAGAGACAGAAGTAGTAGAATAGTAGTAGTAGAATAGAACAGTAGTAGAATTTCGGAGTTACAACACTCCGGACATATAAAATTTAAATAGACATGTATAATTTCTCTACCAAACTTGCAGAGCATAATATTTGTCTATGTATTGGCTTTTACTTTGCCATTCACAAATAAACGTTTAAATAAAAACAATTCTGACAGAAAACTATCCACCTTAGTATAAAATGAATAAGTGAATAAATTCTGAGAGGTAATGAAATAGAGACAGAAGTTGTGGAGTAGTAGTAGTAGAATAGAACAGTAGTAGAGTTTCGGAGTTACAACACTCCGGACACACCCAGAAAAAGGAATTGATTAAAACTACAAAACAAGTTTTGTTGAGTACATTTTGGTTGTTTTAGCAAAATTCAAGTCAAATTGATCCATTTTATTTGAATTAACAAAACATTTTTTGCTGTCGATACAAAAAAAAATTTTTGGAATTGCGAAAAAGAATTTTTTTTTTGTTGATTCAAACAAAATTTCCATTGACCTATATTTAAACAAAAAGTTTTGTTGGGTCAACCAAATTTTTGTTGATTCAACAAAACATTTTTCTGGGTGCATATAAAATTTAAATAGACATGTATAATCTCTCTACCAAACTTGCAGAGCATAATATTTGATTAATTGTCTTTTACTTTGCCATTCACAAATAAACGTTTAAATAAAAACAATTCTGACAGAAAACTATCCACCTTAATATAAAATTAATAAGTTAATAAATTCTGAGAGGCAATGAAATAGAGACAATAGTAGTAGAATAGTAGGAGTAGAATAGAACAGTAGTAGAGTTTCGGAGTTGCAACACTCCGTACATATAAAATTTAAATAGACATGTATAATTTCTTTACCAAACTTGCAGAATATAATATTTAATGATGCATTGGCTTTTACTCTGCCATTCACAAATAAACGTTTAAATAAAAACAATTCTGACAGAAAACTATCCACCTTAGTATAAAATGAATAAGTAAATAAATTCTGAGAGACAATGCAATAGAGACAGAAGTAGTAGAATAGTAGTAGTAGAAAAGAACAGTAGTAGAGTTTCGGAGTTGCAACACTCCGGACATATAAAATTTAAATAGACATGTATAATTTCTCTACCAATCTTGCAGAGCATAATATTTGATTATGCATTGGCTTTTACTTTGCCATTCACAAAAAAAACGTTTAAATAAAAACAATTCTGACAGAAAACTATCCACCTTAGTATAAAATGAATAAGTAAATAAATTCTGAGAGGCAATGGAATAGAGACAGAAGTAGTAGAGTAGTAGTAGTAGAATAGAACAGTAGTAGAGTTTCGGAGTTACAACACTCCGGACATATAAAATTTAAATAGACATGTATAATTTCTCTACCAAACTTGCAGAGCATAATATTTGATTATGCATTGGCTTTTACTTTGCCATTCACAAAAAAAAACGTTTAAATAAAAACAATTCTGACAGAAAACTATCCACCTTAGTATAAAATGAATAAGTAAATAAATTCTGAGAGGCAATGGAATAGAGACAGAAGTAGTAGAGTAGTAGTAGTAGAATAGAACAGTAGTAGAGTTTCGGAGTTACAACACTCCGGACATATAAAATTTAAATAGACATGTATAATTTCTCTACCAAACTTGCAGAGCATAATATTTGATTATGCATTGGCTTTTACTTTGCCATTCACAAAAAAAAAAACGTTTAAATAAAAACAATTCTGACAGAAAACTATCCACCTTAGTATGAAATGAATAAGTAAATAAATTCTGAGAGGCAATGGAATAGAGACAGAAGTAGTAGAATAGTAGTAGTAGAATAGAACAGTAGTAGAATTTCGGAGTTACAACACTCCGGACATATAAAATTTAAATAGACATGTATAATTTCTCTACCAAACTTGCAGAGCATAATATTTGTCTATGTATTAGCTTTTACTTTGCCATTCACAAATAAACGTTTAAATAAAAACAATTCTGACAGAAAACTATCCACCTTAGTATAAAATGAATAAGTAAATAAATTCTGAGAGGCAATGGAATAGAGACAGAAGTAGTAGAATAGAACAGTAGTAGAATTTCGGAGTTACAACACTCCGGACATATAAAATTTAAATAGACATGTATAATTTCTCTACCAAACTTGCAGAGCATAATATTTGATTATGCATTGGCTTTTACTTTGCCATTCACAAAAAAAAAACGTTTAAATAAAAACAATTCTGACAGAAAACTATCCACCTTAGTATAAAATGAATAAGTGAATAAATTCTGAGAGGTAATGAAATAGAGACAGAAGTTGTGGAGTAGTAGTAGTAGAATAGAACAGTAGTAGAATTTCGGAGTTACAACACTCCGGACACACCCAGAAAAAGGAATTGATTAAAACTACAAAACAAGTTTTGTTGAGTACATTTTGGTTGTTTTAGCAAAATTCAAGTCAAATTGAACCATTTTATTTGAATTAACAAAACATTTTTTGCTGTCGATACAAAAAAAAATTTTTGGAATTGCGAAAAAGAATTTTTTTTTTGTTGATTCAAACAAAATTTCCATTGACCTATATTTAAACAAAAAGTTTTGTTGGGTCAACCAAATTTTTGTTGATTCAACAAAACATTTTTCTGGGTGCATATAAAATTTAAATAGACATGTATAATTTCTCTACCAAACTTGCAGAGCATAATATTTGATTAATTGGCTTTTACTTTGCCATTCACAAATAAACGTTTAAATAAAAACAATTCTGACAGAAAACTATCCACTTTAGTATAAAATGAATAAGTTATTAAATTCTGAGAGGCAATGAAATAGAGGCAGAAGTAGTAGAATAGTGGGAGTAGAATTGAACAGTAGTAGAGTTTCGGAGTTGCAACACTCCGGACATATAAAATTTAAATAGACATGTATAATTCCTTTACCAAACTTGCATAATATAATATTTAATGATGCATTGGCTTTTACTCTGCCATTCACAAAAAATTTTTAAATAAAAACAATTCTGACAGAAAACTATCCACCTTAGTATAAAATGAATAAGTAAATAAATTCTGAGAGACAATGCAATAGAGACAGAAGTAGTAGAATAGTAGTAGTAGAATAGAACAGTAGTAGAGTTTCGGAGTTGCAACACTCCGGACATATAAAATTTAAATAGACATGTATAATTCCTTTACCTCTGCCATTCACAAAAAATGTTTAAATAAAAACAATTCTGACAGAAAACTATCCACCTTAGTATAAAATGAATAAGTAAATAAATTCTGAGAGGCAATGAAATAGAGACAGAAGTAGTAGAATAGTAGGAGTAGAATAGAACATTAGTAGAGTTTCGGAGTTGCAACACTCCGGACATATAAAATTTAAATAGACATGTATAATTTCTCTACCAAACTTGCAGAGCATAATATTTGATTATGCATTGGCTTTTACTTTGCCATTCACAAATAAACATTTAAATAAAAACAATTCTGACAGAAAACTATCCACCTTAGTATAAAATGAATTAGTAAATAAATTCTGAGAGGCAATGAAATAGAGACAGAAGTAGTAGAATAGTAGGAGTAGAATAGAACATTAGTAGAGTTTCGGAGTTGCAACACTCCGGACATATAAAATTTAAATAGACATGTATAATTTCTCTACCAAACTTGCAGAGCATAATATTTGATTATGCATTGGCTTTTACTTTGCTATTCACAAATAAACCTTTAAATAAAAACAATTCTGACAGAAAACTATCCACCTTAGTATAAAATGAATAAGTAAATAAATTCTGAGAGGCAATGGAATAGAGACAGAAGTAGTAGAATAGTAGTAGTAGAATAGAACAGTAGTAGAATTTCGGAGTTACAACACTCCGGACATATAAAATTTAAATAGACATGTATAATTTCTCTACCAAACTTGCAGAGCATAATATTTGTCTATGTATTGGCTTTTACTTTGCCATTCACAAATAAACGTTTAAATAAAAACAATTCTGACAGAAAACTATCCACCTTAGTATAAAATGAATAAGTGAATAAATTCTGAGAGGTAATGAAATAGAGACAGAAGTTGTGGAGTAGTAGTAGTAGAATAGAACAGTAGTAGAGTTTCGGAGTTACAACACTCCGGACACACCCAGAAAAAGGAATTGATTAAAACTACAAAACAAGTTTTGTTGAGTACATTTTGGTTGTTTTAGCAAAATTCAAGTCAAATTGAACCATTTTATTTGAATTAACAAAACATTTTTTGCTGTCGATACAAAAAAAAATTTTTGGAATTGCGAAAAAGAATTTTTTTTTTTGTTGATTCAAACAAAATTTCCATTGACCTATATTTAAACAAAAAGTTTTGTTGGGTCAACCAAATTTTTGTTGATTCAACAAAACATTTTTCTGGGTGCATATAAAATTTAAATAGACATGTATAATCTCTCTACCAAACTTGCAGAGCATAATATTTGATTAATTGTCTTTTACTTTGCCATTCACAAATAAACGTTTAAATAAAAACAATTCTGACAGAAAACTATCCACCTTAGTATAAAATGAATAAGTTAATAAATTCTGAGAGGCAATGAAATAGAGACAATAGTAGTAGAATAGTAGGAGTAGAATAGAACAGTAGTAGAGTTTCGGAGTTGCAACACTCCGTACATATAAAATTTAAATAGACATGTATAATTTCTTTACCAAACTTGCAGAATATAATATTTAATGATGCATTGGCTTTTACTCTGCCATTCACAAAAAAAAACGTTTAAATAAAAACAATTCTGACAGAAAACTATCCACTCTAGTATAAAATGAATAAGTAAATAAATCCTGAGAGGCAATAAATTAAAGCAGAAGAAGAAGAAGGATAAGAGGAACTAAATAACGTATTTTAAAATATTTGAATTATGACAAGAACAAAAAAAACGAATGCAGAAGTACAATTTAAAAATCACTAATGTTACAACGCAATATCAAAAGTAAGAATTCCTCAAATCTTCTTGAAAATTTACGAAATGTAAACATACATACTGAATCCTAAAAAGAAAATGTATCGTTTTCCACATTATCACCAACATTTAAAAATAATAAGCATATTTCAGGAAATGGGCAAGTTCTTTATGTTATAAATTTATCTAGTATTTTTTATGGAACCCTGTGAATAAAAATCGCTCTAAAATATTTCTCACTATGGGATTTTGATGTAACGAAGTAATGATATATAATTAACCGTAAGGCATGGTTATTAGAGATCAAAATTTCATGTTTACGTATGTGTTAAGATATAGTTAAAAAAGTTTAATTTGATTCGATTTTTAAATTGGATGATAAAATTCTGTCTTCTTTGAACACCATAATATAGAGATAACAATAACAATTGATATGAAAAACGGCGATGTTAAAAAATATAGTAAAATAATCACATAATACATAGTTACATTAAAAAACATATTTTAAAATTTATATTGAGTTGATCAAAAATTTTCGCGTCAAAAATCATGTGCAATATTTATAATATACTGTGCGTCAACGTGTTTAAAATATAAAAAAACAGAAAAGATGAAGCTTATAAATAATTAATGACATAATATTAAATGGTTTTCGATAAGTGCGTAAACTGTGTCTATTATGAAAATCGTAATTAAACAACATATCCCTAAAATTAAAGTTGAAAATTGTAACTTTTAAAATTATGAAATATTTAATATTAATTTCGTTGGGAATCTACCTGAATGTTCGTTAAGTAAATACTTTCTATTTAATAAGCTTTCAACTTCACTGAACGAGAAAGTATTTAAATTAAAACGTTTTAATTTTAAAAGTTACTTAAGGAAAATTTACCTCACTGACCTTAATTACTAAACTCAAAAGCTCGCCTAAATGAACCAACCAATAGTTAATTTGTAATGAAACTGTATCGGTTTTACATCAGCAATACGGCATTTTAAAAACATCGCTTAAAATACATTAGATAAACGTCCATTAACTGCTAATCTATAACTTAAAATGTTTGATAGAGGTAATTTTACTAGTTTAGAAGCATTGTTATACTGTTTAACGTAATTATAATGGTAAACATGAAATACGAGTATGTTAGATTAGATATTTTAAATTTTCTTTCATTAATATAGAATTACTAAATCATGTTTAAAACTAATCTCTATGAAAATCGATTCATAAATACATAGACTATTGTCTTTTATCTTAATAACTGAAAATCAAACTAATGATTATTTTTAGATACCATTTGAAAATAGTCATGATTTGTCAAAACAATTTTAAATTAAAACACTTAATTTAACTACATCAAATACTATCCATAAAAGTGAATATTTGTTTTTAAAATTTATGTATCGTAAGTACTCTCTTCTACAATAGAAATGTTATAAATAGATGTTTTCTATTTTAGAATTTTGCATGAGATTAGTTTATTACATTAATAAGCTAAACGCAATTGATAAACACAATATGATAATGTACATTAAAACAATCATTATGTAATATTTTCTGAAACTTTAAGCAATTTATTTGAACTAAAAGAGCATTTATATTAAAACGTGTGCATATCAGTGGGGCAATCAGTCTAATTTCGGAGATTTAAAATTATTTAAACTAATATGCAATATTACATTGAATGTTAGAAATTTTAAAAAGTAATACCCACAATGCAAGGTTTTACGATATTTAGAGCATATAAATATTTAGAGAACTATATTTTAGCTTGAATCAGCAATGTATGTAAATTTAGGGTTTCAAAACTTCCTTCAAATAGTTACAAATATTGTTTAATGAATTTATTAATAATTATTTCAAATTACGTTGATATTTGTGTGTGTAACGATGACACAATGATTATTCTCATTATCGTGTAATGGCTACACCATGAAGTACAGTAATTAGAGTTAAAATGTCCAAATATATGCATCGCAACAGAAGTCTTTTCTGGAGAACCGATTCCACATTTGTTTAAATTCATTCGAACATAAAAAGGAATACTGTTTTCTTTGTAAATGTATATATATATATATATATATATATATATAATTATGATGAAGTCCGTATGCTAGAAAACACTAACAACCATAATATAATCAGACCTACAATGGAATAGATCTAACTTTAAATAAGACTCACTCATGAAATTAATATACACGTATATATATATATATATATATATATATATATATATATATATATGTGTGTGTGTGTGTGATTTTTTTTTCAATTTTTTTTCTTTACTTTTATTAGAAAAATATAAGTTTTTATTTTATTTATAAAATCAAATATTCTGCAAAAATATATTGAAAATAGTTAATATACGCACGAAAATATTAAATAAGAAGAAATAGAGAAGGTGTAAAGTATTTTCATATTCCAATTCTTCATCGGATATGTATAGATTATACAATCATACTTAATAATATACACATTTTCATTAAATGTTGATATTTAGGATAAATATTGGTCATTTTAGATATAAAAAAAGAAATATGTTATAAAAATCTAAAATGTTATATAAAAAGGAATTCTGAAAAGAATATATTTTAAAAATATATGGATTGTAATGTTTTTTTTTTTTTTTAATCTAAATATCATAATACAGGGGAGAGGAGCCATATTTGGACCGCTGCTTTAAATGGACTGTTGCAATGTTGCCGTTAATTACTGAAAGATACGCCATCAACCGCTGAAATCATACTCTTCAGAATGACCTAATGATGATTAGAAGAAGTACCCGCCTTCCATGTACAGTTTTCAGACAATTTTAAAATACATAAAATTAGCTGTTTTCGTACTAAACGTAAGGGAATGCTTTAAAACTAAGGTAAGTTGTTATGTTTTCATTTACATATCTAAATTCATGTGTTTATTGCGCATATTTTCCACATGGATTTGTTTGCTTTCGGTTTTGTTTTCTTAGGTTTTAAATTATCTGCTTTAAAAAATATCAAAGTTGCCTTATTTGAACCAATTTGAGTTGTATTAATTTTACCAGATATACGATCATAAATTTGAAAAGTAAGAATATGAATTTCGAGGACTGTTGCCTTCTTTAATCCATTAAATACCTATCACGTAGAGGCACAAGAATCATGGCTTCGAGTTCATAAAGTTTCACTCTAACAACTTTACATGTCCCCAAACATTTAACTATCGCTTACAGCAGAGCAGTAACCACTGAAACCGCCGTCCAAGCTTTTAAAGGAAGCGGCATTTGGCCTTCTAAGAGACATGTTTTTAAAAGTCATCATTTTGCTGCTGCTTGTGTACTTATTCCGGATGAGAAGATAGGCACTGCAGCCGTTGATTCTCTTGCTAGTAAAATTTCGGAGTCAGAGTCATGAAACCTACTAGAACTAAGACAGTAAAACAAGTTATGAAAATCACACAGACAAAAACTCTTGAAGAAAAACGTCAGTGATAGCAAAAGTTGTCAAATATATGGAAAACGAAAAGGAATGAGTAAGTTGTGTAGAGATTGACCCTTAAGAAGGCTGTAGCTACAAAACTCCCACAGAAAGCCAAAGAATCATTAGAAATGTCATCTCTCTTGAAATAATCAGTTAAGTCAAATTACAAAAGGAGCTTTCTTAACATCTTCGCCATATAAAGTAAAACTGGAAGTGAAAAAGTGAAAAAAAGACAAAAAAGAATCTCTAAAAGCACAAAAGTGATTCGAAAATCACGTTTTAAAAAATAGGTGCAATTCAAATGGAAAGAAAATGATGAAATTCAGGAACTACAGACATCAGGTAAAGAAAACTTTGGTTGCAACTAAACAACGTTTAATGATTCAGAATATAAAAAAAAAATCGAGACAGTGAGGATTGGTTTTGTCTAATTTGTAAGAAAAATAAAGTAGAAGAAATGGTTCAGTGTTCAGATTGCCAAATATGTTTCCATGTTGTGTGCACTGGAATAAAAAATGAACAAAATAAATGCATATGTTTATGTAAGCCTTGCATTACTTCTTACATGATATTTAATTAACTGGAAATTAGTTTTATAATGTCTATTCTTAATTACTTATAACTTTGATTTATATTTTGAATACATTTTAATTTAAAATAATTACTCTTACTTACATACATTTGATTTCATTATATTGTATCGGTATTTTTGTTTGATTGTTTCATTAATCGCGAAACTTTGCTTTTAATAAAATTATTTATTTCCCTACTCAATCTGCCTAATATTGTTTAGTTCAAATTCGGAGACTGAGGGTCCAACTTAGACGATCAGTATCTGAATTTAGATCACGCTTGAGATAATTTTCAAATTTAAATAAAACATAAGATTTTCAAAAAGAAATTGTTTAAAACATTTATTTAGTTAATAGATGAATAGTTTCACCACGTGTAATGATATTTTGCAGATATCCCAAAACTGAAGTGAGTGACACCTGAAAATATGTGAAGTGGTCCAAATTCGGCTACTCTTTCCTATATATTCCATCGGATCAAAATGGGTATATTCTGTAATAAGATAAATTCAAATGAAGAATACAAATAATTTGAAAAGGAAATCTACTTAAAATATTTTAAAAGAAATTCTGATGAATCTAGATGTGTACGAATATCATATCAATCAAATTGAGCTGCAGAACAGTGTTTCCAATTTGCTATAGGTTTTGTTGCAGATTGCTGGATTGTAGAATTGTTTGGTTTTTCCCAAAGCGAAGAATGTCGGGTGTGTTTAAGAAAATACCCAAATCAAAATAAAATTTTAAAAAAACTTGAAGGAACCGAAGTGCTTTTTTTCAAAAGCGCTTTATTATATATTGCACTTATCTAGTAACAAAAAAAATATTTTAACCAAACATATTATACATGTTATATCATGCATGCCAAAGTTTCACTGAATGGGCCCAAACTGCTGTACAGAACAAACATTTCGAGAATTCTCATGGGGAAAATAATTATCTTATTAAAAGCACATTGCAAAAATTATATAAAATAGTGCGATATCACGAATTAAATTAAATGGATGTTCTTATTGTTTGGTGGTTTTTAAAGGTAGAAGTGACCAAGAAACAAGGAAACAGTCCAGACAAGTTTGGGAAGGAAGAATTTGCATGAGTGGGTCAGAAAGAAAATGAAAGAGCTTTATTAGTGAAACGAGTCAACCCTCATGTTTCATTTGCTGAAAAGAAATGGGAATGTTCTTTCCCAGAGGTAGGATATGACTTCCTTCAAGAAATTTCATTCAGACACTTCTTCTCTCTTATTGTCCTCTGTTAAAAATATCAAAAAGAAACATATCATTAAGGGTAATAAGACAGCATATTCTTCATTAACTGATTATATAATATCGTCTAACCTTTTTTTTTTCTTTAAACATCTTTGAAAATCAGGATGTAAGTCAATCGTTTTAATGGAAATTATTGCTTGAATAAAAATATATTTTTGACTTTTTTATTAAAACTGTTAATATTAATAAATTCCTATAAGTCTTAAAGTACATAAACAAAGTATTTTTGCCTGTATTTAGACTTAAGTGAAATATATTGTATCTATTTTATATAGAAAAATAAATATGTATAAATAACAATTAAAACAATATATGTGGATATCAGAATAACTTATATAAAAATTCTACTACCTACCATTATATATGATTAAAACATCATGTAAGAATATATCTGAATAGTTGGGAAAAAATTTTCAAAACATTTCAAATAATTCTATTAAATGAGAAAAATCCAGTAAATGAAACTAAATAATTGACTATTAAATCCCATTTTTATTTGTAAAAGACCAATTTTTTTTTTTTTTTAGAAAATTACTTAGAATATAAAATTTATTTTTCAAAATTTCCTCCCAAATCATCATAAAATGTCTTTAAAAGCATTATAAAATTTAAAACTAATTACTCAAATTTTTATATTGGGTGTAGTAAAAAGCTTTAAAGCGTGTTTAAGAGAAATGAATATGCAATTGAGAGCTGAGAATAATACCTTTTTTCAACAATTTAATATCCATCATTATTTAACATCTTCATCATCGGAAGGGCAGTTGACGAATGCCAGCAGTGTAGAACGATTTGTTTTTTGACGCGATGAAGTCGTCAACTGAGTTTTTCACTTTATCTACTGTCTGGAAGTGTACAGTAGACAAGGCATTCTGCATCGACCAAAACAAAAGATGGTCCGATGGGGCTATGTCGGGACTATACGCCGGATGTTCCAAAACTTACCAGTCAAGAGTTACTAAAGTGTCCTTGACTGGTTTTGCAACATGAGGTCTTGCATTGTCATGGGGCAATCCTTTGATAATAACTGGACGTTTGTGACCCATTTTCGTGGCTCAATTGAAGCAGCTGTTGCTTGTAGCGTTTAGCAATTACACTTACACCAGCCTCCAACAGTTCGTAATAGAGCCCACCTTTCATATCCCACGAGATTCAGAGGAGAACTGTTTTTCAGTGAATGGCTCGTTTCGGCGTTGATGTTGTTGCTCTGCCGAGATTCAACCGATATTTTTTTTGCATTTCGGATTGACATAACATATCCGTTTTTCTTCTCCTGTCAGACAAGTCTCCACAAGAAAGATTTGTTCTGTTTCTTGTTTAGCAGATTCATGCACTTCAAGACACTCTCATCCTTGTTCCTCTGGCTCAATGCATGTGGCACCCATTTTCCTGTTTTCTGAATCTTTTCTATTGCGTGTAAATAATTACAAATCTCTTTTTGTGATGCTCCTAATTGTTCGGCAAGTTCTTTTTGCGTCTGAGATGCATTTTCATCAAGCAGTGCTTGTAAATCCACGTGACTAGCCTTTAGTGGAGCGCCGCTACGTTCTCGATAACTAACATCAAAATCGCCATCTTTAAAACGTCGAAACTAAAATTCTCATGTGCTTTAAGATGCGATTTCCTCTCCAAAAACAAAACAGATTGTTTGATATGCTTTTGCAGCACTTTTTTCTTAATGAAATTCGTAACGAATGCAGTTACCAATAAATGACTTATCGTATGACATTTTTCACCTTCGAAATTTCAACTTTACATTCACTATTCTCCCAGCTTCTGAATCAATTTGAAAACGCTGAACTGGTTCTTAACACATGACACAAACGTGGTCTACTGATTGGTGTTCTATTTCGCAGTAAACGTCAGACAAAATTCGCTTTGCAACTTCTTACTACACCCAATATTAATAAAAGATTAGCATTCCTTTTCTAAAAGCATACTATTACTTATATACATGCTGTTAAAAAAATTATAAAATGAATCGAAAAACTACTCAAAACCCTGAAAAAATCCTTAAAATGCTCTGAGATAATCCCAATACCCTAAAAAGCAACTAGATTGGAACTTTTCTTAAAAAAGTAAATTGGGTGTTTCGTAAGCCCTGCTTGATTTTTAACACTTTTTTGCAGTAGTAGTATAATATTAGTCTCATTTAATGACAGATTAAATAACGCGAAAATATAGCGAATTGTGCTATTTCATAAAGGAGTGGCAGAATTTTTAATAGAAAAAATGTAGAGCCGAAAAGAATAGAAAATATGTAGAGCAGTATAATGCTTTCTAATTTTACTGCCAAAATACATGTGTGATTCGATGAGCTGGGTTGGTAAAAATCCATGTAGGAAATCCGACAGGGATGTCAAAAACCGAGTTTATTTTTTCAGAAATGAGCAAACTCCGTTGTTTTTTTCTGAATATTAAAATTTTTTCAGAGCTTTTTAACGTTGTTTAGGACTTTTGTGGATCTTTCTCGAGAACTTTTTTTTAAATTTTGTTTTATGTAGTACTTAATGCAGTACTTGCGAAATGCAATAAGACTTGCATAAATATTTTCTTTCAATTTTAGATATTTTTATAGTTAACAAAACAGTTAAAAAGCAAAATGTGCGAAAAAAAAATAAATATACTGGATCTATTGTAATTCTGAAAAAAAAAATACGTTAATGTATTTCAAATGTTTATTCGAAAGGGATAAATATAATTTAATTTGTAATTTTTGTGCATGTGGTTTTTTTATACATTTATTATCTTGCAAATTATTATAATTTTATAGAAAAGGTTAAAACTCTTTTGAAAGCGCTTACTAAAATTTCTTATAAATACATATTGTTTTGAGTAAATATTTGAAAGATTTTATAGATGAGACATTTATGGTACGTTACAATGTAATAATAATTCGAGGATTGTAAAATTAGGATTATAACACGGGCATAAAATTGTTGCTGTTTCATTCCTAATTACGTTCAAAACATCATTCCAACGTAGAAAATACAAATTTCAATAAATCTGCTACATAGCATAAATAAAAAGAATAAATATTGGTAATATGATTTTAGTTTTTAAACTGAAATATATATTCAAAAGAAAAAGTATTGGAAAATGTATTTTGTAACATAATTAAAAAAAAAATCAAAACAAAAGTAAATTTTAACCGTTAAAAAGTATTACAGAATATTATTAGAAACCAGACATCTACTGCACAAAAATAAATATAATGGACACATTTTAAAACACAATGAAATATATAAAAAATATATTTTATATGCAGATAGACTGACAGCTTCACTTTACCGCCAAAATATCTCTTAAAGGATGATTATAGGACGTAAATTAAATCAAATACAGTAAAAGAATAAGGAAATAGAATTTTCGTAAACGTATTTTAAATGATATAGAATTTTTCCCCCGAGAGAAGAATATTCGACTTCTTATTAAAAATGACAAATTGTGTCTTGCATATTTCAATTTTTCCTGGAAAACTCGGTTAATATTGAAAATACAATTACTCCGAAGAAAGATGTTTTTCCATGATTCAACCTGAAATGTTTTTTTTTTCTATTTAAGATGAAAATGGGAAAAAAAATATTTTATTCGCATTTTGAAAACATAATCTTTTCTATGGTCGTAAATTATGTTTCCTGTTGTAATATATTTACAATACGGAAATTAATGGAATGCGCGTATTTATATTTAAACAAAATCAAACACTCTCGTTTAAAAAAAAATGGGATTTTTTTTTAAAGAATATTTTTTATGCATGAAAATTATTTTTTAAATCATATATTTTTAATCGGTTATAAGTATGGTATAATTTTATGCTTTTCAGTTTAGGGTGAATCTTCTAAAAAACATAAAAATAGCAGTAGATACACGTATAATTTCTCACGCATTTAATTTAAATTAAGCTCCAGTAATAGTTTATAATTGTAATTATCTGGCGAAGTAACCCGATGCGTTGCATTTGCATAGAATGCGATGTTTTGATTTTTTAGGGAAAACAGAAGTGTAATTTAATTCTATATTTCTAAAAGATTTATAATGTTCATGTTATTAAATTTCCCCTTGTAAATGAGAAATCATGTTGACACAGTGTAAATGAAAGGAAAATTAAGAAAATCATATTTTGCAAGTTATGATTTTTATGTAATTATAGTTGAACACCGTATAAGAAAATATGCAGTAAATTTCCATTAGTCGAGAAGATCTATGATAAAAAGTTGGAGAGCTTGCCATTGTTTCCAAGCTAAGGTTTGTTTAGCTAAGGTTTGTTAAGGCTTTTCTAACTCGCCTAAGTCAATTCATCCAGGTGATTGTCGCCAATTTCTGAAGTGTGGGTTTGCATGGTTTGGCCGTCAACTTTTAATGTCAGGATATGCCCTGTACGTATGTTCAGAACTCCATGCTCAAAACTCCATGTTGTTTTACAATCCATTTATTCACATTTTAAACAAATTCAGAAAATATTTCATCAGGATAATTAAAATTGAAATTTATAATTTTTTATAATTATTTTAATAAATGTGGAAGTAAGTCATATGAGCATGTTTATATTGCATAATTTTAAGGGGAAATTACACCAAAACTTATTAGATAGATTTATTAAAACAAAACAAAGTTACTTATTTACCATTTCAAATAACAGACGATATCCCAATGTTTATTATTTTTATTATTTTTTCCACAAAAATGGGTAGATTACCTACTATCTTTAGCTTAGAGAAACTTCATTAAAAGTTTAAAAAAATAGTATATTTGAAACTTATACAAAAATGAAAAGCCTATGATAATGTATATAAATACTCGGATCTTTGCGCATAACTGTTGTTCATTTCATCGATCTGCATTCAATATTCTAAGAGGAGTGGTTGTGAAAAGCAAACAGACAGTCAGATTTTAATACAATCGATTCTAGTGTTCATCAGAAAATTCAGAAAAAATATTTCATTGCGACAAGTTTTTATACAGCCGAACCCGTTTAAACCACGTTTGAAGAGACCGGACAAACGTCGCGTATTAAGCGATATTTGCATATTATTGTAGGAAATGAATATAGATACACATCTAATAAGCTAAATGAACTTCAGAATTTTGGCTTATTTGTTTACGATGAAAAAGTGTATCTCTTACTCACTTTTATACTAAATTTTAAAAGTATTCAAGTTGTTTGTTTTATAGAACTGATTGGGCAAATAACAGAAAATAAATATGAGTTGAACTAAGACTTTCTTTAGATTAATACTAAACAACAAAAATTAATTTTCCCGTTAACTTTTTTAACAATTGTTAGTTACCAGAATCACAAATAGTATTTGTGATACTCAGTATACTTATAATCGTTTCTGAGAATTGTCAATAAATAAAAAGTATGTTCGTTCATTTTTGGTTAAACAATGTTCTGTTAACATGACAAAATACTCAAAATAAGGAAAACCCTGAAATGAATGCATAATCACAGCCATGATTTTTTTTCCTTTCTCAATCTTCCCAAGCATTAGACATTGCTTGTTCAATACCTAACTACCTTAAAAGGTTCTCAATTATACTTTAACGCACAATGTGATCCAATGAACAAGGTGGCCATAATTAAAATGACGGTACTCAGAGTGTTCTGTAGCGCGATCTAATTGCGAGAATGACGCCAAATTTTGTAGGAATATTAAACAAGACGGAGGACGAAGGATTCCGCGGGAAAAAACATAGTTACAAAAGTCACCGCCAGGGGAATATGTAGCGCTATGTATTTGAAAAAGAGAGTTTCAAAAAAGAAGAATCAATACTGAAATAAAATTACCGTTTATTTAGCACATCCAACTCAGGTTCGATGTGGCCGCCGTTTTTGTGGACAACATATTGCATTCTGAACACAGTATTTACAACAGCAGAGAATAACATGTCTGCAGGAATCTCCCGTATATTTCGCGATATGTTATCCTTCAACGTAGCCAGGTCCTGGACAGTCCGTGATAGACCTTGGACTTTAGATAACCCCATAGCCAAAAGTCGCAGGGTGTAAGATCGGGGGACCGAGCTGGCCATGCAGTTGGAAAACAGTGGCTAATGACTCTTTCTTTTGTGAATTTCTGTCGTAGCACCTGCTGCACCCGCAAAGCGAAATATGTGGAGAGGCTCCATCTTGCATGAAAATGATTTTCTCCAGGTACTGTCTTTGCTGAAGTGCCGGGATAACAAAATTGTTTAGCATTTGGCGATATTTGTCTCAAGTAACAGAACAAGACTTTTGGAACAATTTTTTTTCGCGGAATCCTTCGTCCCCCGTCTTGTTTAATCTTCCTACAAAATTTGGTGCATTCTCGCAATTAGATCGCGCTACAGAACACTCTGAGTACCGTCAGTTTAATTATGGCCACCTTGTACTTTATTTTTGTGACATTGATCATCCGCAGAAGCCCATCTGCTTCTCCTCCACACAAGTTAGATGTTTATCAGCGCAAAGATTATATATCATACTTTAAAGAAAAAAAAAACGTCGTCAACAATAAAGAAAATCATTTCTAACCATTACAATTTTTAAAACAGAAAACAAAAATAGGAACAGGAGGGTTTATGTTCGTTTTCATCATCATTTACATTGCTCTCGGAGTCATCAGCGGAAGAATATATCTTTTTTGTGACTCTGATAATGTCGTTTAAATTTCTCAGCTCGCTTGTACTCATGCAGGTTTCGTACGCTTTTACACATTTTTAATAGAATTTTTTTATTTAATATTTAAACAACATAAATTGTAGACGCTTCGTTTAACTGCAGGATTTGTAATGCTTTTCTGCATTTAAATAAGGCGAAAAATTCTATTAAAAGTTTGGGGTAAAAGTGTACGAACCCTGTCATGCCTTCGTCGATATGAATGTTCTCTTTCAATGACCTGGTTCCGAAAGCTCTCATCCGCCGCGATAAAAATTTTAAAAGAGGATGTGGTTGTTCAATTCTTTCTTTTGAGCACAAATTGTGTTTGTTGTACTAAGTCGGTCTTCCAGAAACAGCTTGCAATTTTTTCGGATTATTCACTGTAGCACAATGCATCGATGTACTGCACTGCATCCAACAAATTTACAGATAGTGGTTGGATATTTTCATTGCGTTCCATATTGCTGAGGCACAGTCTTGGCTACAAGTTTTCACTAGAATCGTTTTAGGACCTTAATTACACCCTCATGTATCGGTTGGAGCACGCTGATCAAATTCGGTAAATTTAAAGAAAATTTTAATTTTGCCAAAATTTTACTAACGTATTTAAGGGTAATTTGAGGATTCAGCCTTGTTTTCACTAGCTTGTTTGCCAAACTACATCTTCGACATTTAATGTTGCTGCTCTTCTGGACATATGTTTTCATTGTTTACATACTAACGTTTGAATTTGACAAACCATTCATTAAATGATTCAAATTTAATGTTGAGGGTCTTTGCTCTCCGTAAATCCTTTCTTTCACTATTTTTCCATTGACAGGCATGTCCGAGACTTTTTTTTTCATTTGAGCTATAACTATAACATTTACATGATGAATCCTGAAATATCACGGAAACTCCTGTATACAATGTAATTAGGTCATAATGAATATAGGAAAGTATATTCAACTAGGTAATTTATATCTAATGGTCGGGGTATATTAGTTGAGATTTTTTCCAACAGAGCGAAAACATATCGATACCAGGACTCGAACCTGGGTACTTTGGTTTGCCGTACCAACGCTCTCCCTACTGAGCTATCTACATGATGCCTTTACATTCTTCATGTAAATGCTATAGTTATAGCTCGGATGAAAGAAATTAGCGCTGCAGTTCGCAGCCTTGTCCAACAAATAAGAGTGAGATATGCCAGTCCAGGATATTGTTGGGATAGCTCAGTAGAGAGAGCGTTGGTACGGCAAACCAAAGTACCCAGGTTCGAGTCCTGGTCCGGGCACATTTTTGCTCTGTTGGAAAAAATCTCAACTATGATATTCCGACCATTGGATATTCCTAAATAACTATGCAAAAGTAAAGAATGACAATAGAAAAGTCACTTGTAACAAAAGAAAATTATCTACATTAACCAGCATGTAAGTTTCATTAATAAGTTTGATATTTCCACGTATTTAATATTGTATATTTAAGTGAGATTATTTTCTCTGAGAGAATATTAAATGTCATAATTGTTGTAAATTATTTGAAAGTACATATTCTGCTTGATGTTTTTGAATAGAATTACTTTTCTTTTTATAAATATTTAATAATGATTTATTGAAATAACAACTTGGGAATCTGTGTGTTTACTAGATAGTGTGGATTTTTCTGTTTAAATGAATTTTCCCTTTTAAATAAATATTAAATTTATAATCAAAGTGAAAATGTGTGTGGAATTTGGAAATGGTGACATTTTTTCTTATCCTAAAAAAAAAAAATATATATATATATATATATATAAAATGCACATTAAAATTAGTAATTAAAAACTATGTGTTGTCAGATAGTGTTTTCTTAGTTGTAATACCTAGTAACAGAATGTGTATTTTAAATTATTCATATATTATAAAATTTAAATTGAATTTTTGTTTCAATTGTTTAGAAAAAGTTAAAATATTTATTTATGAATTTGTTTATGTAATAACAATCCTTTTATTATCAATCATAAAATTAAGTCTTGCTGAATCTTCATTGTTCATTTATTGTATGTATAATTCAAACATATCTAAACTAAGTCAGAAAAAAAATCCAAGAAAATATTACAAAACTGGATTTTACAGCACTGTTTTTAGTGCATATATACGCGTATTCAATCTTACTTGCCTGCTACTCAGATCTCTTGTGTGACGTCATCCACGTTTTGAAGCAAGCCCGTTAAGAAAGGAAAGTTGTTTTCGCGATGGCCCCTAATAATACTAAATTTAGACCCAGAAAACAGACGCATGCACTATAAATCAGCGGAGAAAATGGAGTTGTAGATTATTATCTTTTTTATTTTATTAAAGGGAAATATTGCGAACCTTAAACAATTTCATGAACTGAACCTGTCCAATATCGTCTCGCCTACTGCTGATATTACCATTATTCTATCAAATTTCAGAGCCACTTTTGGAAACTTGCGCTACAGAAATTTAAATCTTCGTATTCTAAGTTGTTGCAAAGAAGAAAATGGCTTTTATTGCTGTCAAAAATCAGTGTAGTTCCCCATTATAATATATTTACACTGATTCAACAAAATGACAGCTTTACCTATTACACCTATCATATTTTTCTTAGGTTGTCTTATGCAATTACATATGAACCAGGATCCCATATTTGGATACATGGTGCTTATTATAAAGTTGTGGTTAATCAAACACGCTAAATGTTCATTTGCTATGAAATTTAATATTTGAATCATCTGGTAGCAATACATGTATTTTGGAACCAATAAAATAAAATCTACATTAAAATTCCATTACTTTCTGCAATTTTTTTATCTCGTTGCATTCTTGATACCAGCCGTTTTGAGAAAATTCGCGTCTTAAACGAGATGGTTTCCCCTAAGGACCCGAAACGCTATCGTGTATTGATATTTTTACATTAGTCGTATGGGCAATGTTCAAGGTACAAGAAAAAAAAGCGAATTAAGTGGGATTGCCTATTAACCGTGAGCGTATTAAGCGGGTTTTGCGTACTAACCGTGAGCGTCTTAAACGAGTTCGATTACATTTGCCTGTATTTGCGTAAATCAGCGACACATAAATTAATTTGTGATCAATATTTTTTTTCGAAATTGTAAGATCGATTTTATAAAGATTAAACAAATATTCCAGTTTTTTTTTTTTTTTTTTTTTTTTTTTTACACTTAAAACAAACTGAATTCCATACTTTACTACTAAAGAAAATAAAATTATTTTAACATTGCAAGATTAAAAAAAGAAAAATAATAATTCAGAATTTTCTTAAGTTGGTTGCCTTTTCTTTTCTATTTTCTCAATATCAGATTTTTTTTTTTAGTTATCGAACGGCTGTAGTTTTTTCAGATAAATCGGGCACTTGATTACTGATTTAAATGCTAGTTCTATTTATTCACAGGGACGTTTTACTTCTTTTCAAATTTAAAACTAATTTGCATCGTAAATATATAACATGTTTTCTAAAATGTTTTGTGTCTGTGACTTATCCTGTCATTGAACAGCATTGACTTATATATCTTATCATAAATCTATAAAATATACGATCGCGAAAATATATGATTTGATAAGATAGCTATAAAACACAATAAACATACAGTATGGAGGAACATTTTTATATATATCACGAATTTACAAAATATCATGTACAAAATTTTGTGTTAGTGATAGGCTGTAACTTTTGTACCTATAAAACATTTTGCGAAAAATAATCCTAATTTATAGACATTTATGTGGTTTTATAAAAAAGTACAAAAAAATGTGTTTATTTTTATTTCAATAAAATGTTAGAATATTATTTGTGAAATGTTCATAAGGTGAATTTACATTAATATACTACTGTCCCAATAATCTTCTACATTATATTTAAAAAAAAAATTCTCGTGTAACAACGGGATTGATTTTTCTAGTCAATTAAAATATAATCTCTCTTAATCCTCAGTGATTCAAAGAACCAAATCCATCTGATTCTCTAATGTAAGAAGCTTATCTGAATGCACGGCATTGCATAAAGTTTTCGAAATGTCAAGTAGAGTCATTCGAGATTTTTAATGTAAATAAATGTTTGCTAATAACATTAATGTGGAATTTCCGAATAGATATTTTTGATAAACAGAATTTCGAATTTAACTGTTATGAAGAAAAAGAAAATATGAGTACAAATTTAACGCTCCTCTTTTCTACAAATCGTGCTTTATTTATTAACAGAATTTTCTGGTTGTAGCGTAAAGCAAGGATTTATTTCAAAGCAATCAATTAAATACAGAATATTTTACATTCCTACTGAACATAGGAAAAATTAATGATGTTATATATTTTTTCTCATACTTTTGAGATGTGTACTGACAAAATATCCCAATGTGTGTGAATATCTCTTTGAAAATTAGCGTTAAAGTTATTTCCTGCCGAATGTTTCATTTCTGATATAGTCTGTGCCTGATGAAAGTATATCGATCCGAATTTAATATAAGACTGTTAATGACTGAATTGTATCTAAAAGGAAATTTGTGCATATCAATTTGTGCTTTTCATTTGGCGCTTCCACACAGATAAAGGTTTTGTTGAATCCATTTGAGGTTGAAGAGGTTTTATTTCACCAGTGAACACTGAATGCATTTGAGGATGTTTTATTTCACCAGTGAACACTGAATGCATTTGAGGATGTTCTATTTCACCAGTGAACACTGAATGCATTTGAGGATGTTCTATTTCACCAGTGAACACTGAATGCAATTGAGGATGTTCTATTTCACCAGAGAACACTGAATGCATTTGAGGATGTTTTATTTCACCAGTGAACACTGAAAGTTGTAATCTGTTAGGAACGAAGGATCAGGAGTTTGATTGATGAAGTGCAATTGCATTTGAGAGAATTAAAATGGTCTAAGGAAACATTTTAATTTTATACAGAGCAGCTTCGTCAGTCACAAGACGTTGAATTGCAATGAAACGTTATTTTTTGTATGGCTCAGTCCTTTTTTTGTTTAATCCACAAGAACACGCCACTTTTGGGGTTTGGATGTCCTTTTTCTTAATTTAAGTCTATGCTTAGAGAAACAAGCAAACTTACTTGCAACTGTTGAATCCTACATATAAATAGATAGATAGAAAGTTTGTATTGATTATTGGAAAATAATATGGAGTCAAGAAAAGTTGAAATTTGAATTATTTTTATAAAATACTCTATTCAACAGAAAATTATTTTATAAAAATGAATTTTTTGCTTAGAAATGCAATGTTATAAAAATGATAAATAGCGTTTATTTTCATTCTTTTTTCCTATAATAGTTTTAAACTAAGTTCATTCTTCAAGTAGAAATTAAGGTATAACGATCCAAAAGAAATTAAATATCAAGTAGAAAATGATAATCGAGGAAATGATTTTAGAACGCAAAGTTATTATTTATTTTTCCTTTATTGTAAAATAGAAAGTAAGATTTAGAGAGTTATATTCAAGAAATCTCGTGCATAACAGTGTGAAGTTTCAGACAATTGAATTCCGAATTACTTTTTTTTGTCAAATACATGTTTCGTGAGTTTAAAATATTTATTGTAAATTTTTCAGCAAAAAACATTTCCTCAAAATGAAGCCCTTGAATAAATTTCTTCTTAGCATAAAAATCTCACAGGCTACAAAACATGCAATTAATTTCGGAATTGAATTGAAACTAGGACGTAAGTGATATAAACTTCGTCATTCCCTATAAAAAAATGAGTCATGGAAACTAGTTAATCAGAAATAATTTACATTTGTTTGTATTTAATTATAAAATTTTATAAAAATGCATTCATTCAAAATGTGTGTAAAATAAAATTTTCTTTTTATATTGCGGAATGTACATGAATGACAACGAGTTCTTGTGTGTGGTTAAGTTTTAATCATACCGGAATGCAATACGGATTAAAATTCTCTTACTAAAAAGTTTTATTTTAATTTTAAAAAAAAATGTTTTGCATGCATATATAAATTTTCCAGGGGACAAAGTTGAACTACTCAGAGAATACCACTGGAGTAAAATTTAAAAATGTAAAAAGTTAGTATAAATTATTACAGTGACAAAAATGGTGAAAAGACTTCAGGCTGCAGAAAAACAAAAATACCTTGAAACAGTGGTTTTCAATGAAAATTTTCCAGTTGAATTTGTAAACCGTTTAATAAATAAACTAATACACTAAATGAAATAATATTTTAACTCATAACAAAAATCAATTATTGGCTAGTGTAATGCAAATAATGCATTATTTTCTATTATAGACAAACAAGATGTCGAGTTAGTTTACTACTGGGCTATATACTGCAGTGAATGTAATTAAAAAATGAAGATGGAATATATAAAAAACAGTTAAAATGAAAATCATATAAAAACATATGTAAAAGTAAAAGAAAAATATTTAAAATATATATATAATAATTAAATTATTGGAATAAATTAGTGTAAAGAGAATTTCTGGAATTTTAACATATATAAAATAGTAATTTGTGTATTTCATTACTTTACATTTTATTAACACACTTTCCCGTCGTAATTAGAATTACTTTAAATATTCTGCAATTACCTTAATTGTTAACCTATATGTTAATGTTATTACCTATAATGTTATTAATTGTATTTATCTGCAATTACCTTTAATGTAATACACACAAATTATTCCAAACGAATATAGTGTCTGTACTTAGTTGTCTCGTCTGAATTTTGTCCCTTAGGCAGACAATAGTTGCAATCAAATTATATGTATATATGTGGCTTAATGTTTATTATTTACAAAAGTTTTATTATATATATATATATATATATATATATGTATGTATGTATGTATGTATTAATAGGTATAATATACCTTTGAAATAAAAAATAATAACTTACAAGTTCATATAATAGAACTGACCGAATCTCTTATTTAAATAATTTACATTAATCTTTATAGAGAAAGAAATGCAATAAAAAATATTTTAATTGATAAAACGTACCAGGAAATCTCAATATATTATGAATGATAAACATACATTAAAGGTAAATGAAACCAAACATTTCTTTACTTAAAAAGGGCTTAACCTTGAAAAAATATATCAAGACAAATTTTAAATAATGAATTGGAACAGAAATGGAGTATAAATATTATATGATGATAGAAAATTCAAAATCAAAGTGACATGTGGGTGTTTAATCTTCAGTCGGTAAGAATATTCACGTGCGTCAAAAAATGCATTATTTTCTATATTAGACAGGCGAAAAGCCGAGTTAGTCTATTACTAAGCTATATAATGTAGTACTTGAAATTAAGAAATGAATATAGAATATAGAAAAAACAGTGAATATGAAAATTATATAAAAACATATCTAAAAGAAAAAGAAAAATATTTAAATATATATATATATATATATATATATATATATATATATATATAATAAAAAAATATTGTGCTCACAGGCTTTTAAACCATGTCAGAAGCATTTATAGATTAATCCAAGAGTTATACCACGATTATAGATAAGGGAAGAAACGAACATGATGTTTAATGACAACAGTTACAGTTAATGTATTGTACAGACAGTAAAGTTTTTATGATTTTAATTTAAATCATCAATAAATTATTACTAATTAATATTAAACAAAATACAAAAAAAAATAATTTATAAAAATTGTCTGCGGTATATTCTAATGATGCTACACTATTTCAAATATAATAATTTTTTTGTGGTTTTCTTAGGTCTACTAAAATTTGTTTCTGTAGAATATGGAAAGCAATACATTTATCATTCACAAAATAATTCGGTTTTATAGGGGTCTAGTGAGAAAAAAACATGTTTGGAGCTTGTTTTAATGTTGTTACGCTGTTTCAAACAAAAAGAATATTATATAATTAATTGAGGGGCCCTACAAGATGATTATTGTCAACTTTTAAGTTCATAACAGTTATCGTTCATTTAGAAGGACACACAATATTAATTCTTTCAGTACTGCCAATAAGCAATTGGCAATAAGTGCAATAAGTGCTGAAATTCCGTTTTCAGCAGTGGTAGGCCTTTTAAGTTTAGCTAAATTTTTGCCTTTCTACGGGTGCATATAACTTCTATACTTCATAAATAAGGTTAAACAGACTAATTCGTAAGCAGTGTTGTGTATCTTCATAAACTGCTTAGAGATACTCTCCCCTCATACGAAAACACACGCTCGCTAATGTTAATCCTGTGGGAGACTATTTTTCTAATATCTCGTTTGCATTTCAATATTTTTAAATGATATCATTGCGTAGCGCATAGTCACTTTATTATACTTGGAACCACAATTATATGAATACGACTATAGCTGTCGTGTTCTAAAGTCAATAGGGGACAACAAGATTTTACTGAACAGTCTGTAAATACATGTATTCCTAGAAATTTTATTTTGTGTACATTGTTAAAGAGCTAAAATATTTGAAATAAAATATTTATATTATACACATTTCTAGAAGGATAGAACAGGCTTACTGCATTTTATTTTCAAAACCAAAAAAAAAAAAAAAATCAGAAAACATCTTGTAAAAAACAAAAAGAGCTATATTCACTAAGTGGCCAAAACATTATGACCATCTGCTATGCAGTATTGATGTCGTGTGTTTTCTCTGCCTTTGATGGCAGCAACTATTCTTAAGATAATCACATTGAAGGGAGGAAAGTTTCTTCAATTATGTAAATCATATTCAAATAGTTGGAGTATGATAGTTGAGGATTCTTCCAACAGAATGCAAAATATCCCAGGTAGGACTGTAACCTGGGTATCCTGGATTGCCGTGCTAATGCTCTTCCTACTGAGCTACCAGAACGATATCCTGGCTGATTTAAAATTAGTGCTGAAGTCCGCAGCCACGTCCAACAAATAACTGTGAATTATGGCAGACAGAATATCAATTCGGGTACCTCATCAGGAAGAGCATTGACACGGCAAGCCAATGTACCTAGGTTCGCGCCCTCCCGGGACATTGTTTGCTGTGTTGGAATAAAACTCGACTATGATACTCCAAACATTTGAATATACTTAACCCCTTCGACCCTGGCGTCCTACTAATAGGACATATCTTTTATTGAGTAGTATTTTGTCTTAAACATAATTTTTATTAATTCCAGCACCTAAGAGTGATAGTAAGAATCTCTACATTTCCTATTATGATTTCACTTATGTTTAGCATTTAGTAATAATAATAATAATAATAATAATAATTTTCATAATTATTAGCAAGCATCTTTTAATTAAAACATACGTTTCACTCTTTAAATTAAAATATGGGATCCTTTACGAATTGGTAATTTGTGATAAAAGATAAAAAATATTACTAAATTTTTATGCTTCAAACTTCTTCAAAAATTCTTCCTTCGACTATAACACGCAAAATAACTACAATTGTGAGGTTTTGGTAAAGAACACATTCGTTAACTTTCATTAAACCCTAACTTCTGTGATTCCGATAGCTATTTTTAATTTTGTTAGCATAACAGTAATTTTTCCCAAAATTGAAAAAACAAAATCAGAGCCGAAGGGGTTAAGATAATTTTACACATCTGCTTTGCAATGAATCTGATTTGTATTACGCTATAATAAGCTGCTCTTCTGTTACTGCAAACAATTTCTTTCAGTTGCCTGGCAGGTCTACTGTATTGATACAATTCTTGACCATAATTATTCCACTTACAGCAAGAAGTTTGTTGATTAGATACTAGATTTGAAAACTGGAGACATTCATGTACCAAAAAAGCCAAGATAGTTGGCTATTTCTGATATGCTGGAATCGGCCTCAATTATGTTGCATTCAAAGTCACTCAAATCTCTTATTTTTCTCATGAATTTGCAAAATGCAATGTTCACTGGTGTTTTTGACCAGTGGTATTCTGACCAGTGCACATGCTGCACGGACGAGTCGAAATTTCAGTGAGGAGTGGTCATACTATTTTGGCCACTCAGTGTATATATATATACATATATATTAATGTATTTTTAAATATGCTTATACAATTCATATATTGCTGTATATTATTTTTTATTATATGTCTTCTATAAACGTTTTTAATTTTGAATAATATATTTTTGAAATTTGAAATAATCATTTCATGATATACACATTCCCCATGAATAGCAATGTTTGTACAGAATTTTGTATTATTAAATGAAGAATATAAGAATGAAAGTAGAACGTGAAAAGAAAAAAAATTGATGTGCTAAAAAATTACAAAAATTTGACAATTTCATAAAGCGTATTTTTTACTAAAATAAAACAGTAAAAACTGGGAAAATACAAGTTATTCATGAAATAAAATTTAATGATTTAAATTTAAATTCTTAGTCTCTTTAGAAAGAAAATCTTGAAAATATCGGTTTAAAAATCTGGATATTAGTATAAGCTACTATAAATAAATTAAAATCTAGAACATTTTATCTAAATTGAAAAAAACTTATCTTTAAATTTATATTGGCGAAAAATTTGTAAAAAACCTTTAATATATAGCATACATTTAAAGTGCGTTTCATGGTCTGAAAAATACGATCACATAAAAGAACTTTTTGTTTTAAAGATAAAAAAGTAAAAGAAAAAAGAAAAAGAAAAAGGGAAATATGACTTGGATAAATCCAATTCTAAATTTATTTATTCAAAGACTGATCTATTTAGAAACAGAAACGTGTGTTTTTATTTACAGCAAATATCACTCAAGTAATACATATTATATGAAAGTCTGTATAAATTTTAATGTACTTATAATTAAAACGAACGATGTGAAAAATATATATAGGGAGAAGCGACATGTTATTAAAAAATTGATCACGTTTCTTAACAGAAAATAATATTTTACTCCAGTATACTGCAATGTTCCTAGTGCATTTCAGAAACTCGCATTATTGTTAAAGTTTATATTTTATTATAATAGAGATTACAATGCAAAGAGAAAAGCAGATTTTTTTTTTCTGTTGTAGACAAAACATGTGAAACATTCAATGTAACAGTTTGTAATTACATCGATGTCATTTTCACGTATTTGCTTTTAGGTCAATATTGATATTAGCAAGTTTTCCTTTTCTATTTTTTACATTTAGGATTTTCAACTCAAAATATTAATTTTGAATGTTTTATTTATTTTTATTTTTTTTTTGTAAACAGTATTTAAAATTTCTATCCTGTTTATATATTCAGCAACGATATTTTAGAGAACAGGCATCTGTCTATTTTTAAGTGAAAGTGAAAAAAAAATCTTTTTTGTGCTTTCGGTTGAAGAAAAAACATATGTTTATTTTTTCTAAAAAGCTATAACCATACCTAATTATTCTCAGGATTTTTCATTTATTTATTAATATCTACATTTTGTATGGTAAAAATATAGTATATTGAGGAGAAATGAAGGGTAAAAATTTGTAAAAACTATCTATGAAACTTCACTGAGGAAAATTTGAAGAAAATAAATTATTTATCTGCTATGAGTTTTAAAACAAAGAGTTTGAAATGTCATGAATGACCAATTAAATATTTCGGAAATGTAGATGAACAGTCATTGAAAAATAAATATGAAGTTTAAAATTTTGTTTACTATTATATATACGGGAATGATTTATAGAATACAATAAATCAAACTATTACATTAAAAAAATCAATTTCTTTGAACGAATCTCTTCAATCAAAATTAATTTTATTTATCCGAATTATTTTAAGGAAAGTTCAAGATCAATAAGATTCTGTACTATCTTTATTTAAAAATATATTACCATATCTGTTTCTTTATGTTTATTAATACACTGGTGTCCAGAAATTAAGGGGCAGTTACCAATTTAAGACGTTTCGTCGAACATCTAATGAAACTCGTAAGGAAATGCCCATAATGCATTTAACTTTGAGGATGTAAAGAAGATGTTTGACTTCATGTTTTTCAGTGAAGATTTTGCCGTGTAGACAATTAGGGGGGGGGATAATAATTTTAAGGTACTTTTCGGTTAGCCATGCGCCAGTGATATATGTACAAGTACAAATAAATATATATATATATATATACATACATGTATATATACATATACATACATATATGTGTATATATATGTACATGTAGATATATGTGTATATATATATATATACATATGTGTGTATATATATGTTGGCGCCACTCTTGGTTTCTAACATCGCTTGGCGATAAATGTAATCAGATGTCGATTGTTCTTCGCTTAGTTCGGTTGTTCCCATGGGGAGATCCGAGAAAACCAATACTTCGTAAATAAAAAATGGTTCGTTAACTAAACAGAGTTATAATTTTATAGATAGTTAATTAATTACAGTCCATTTCCTTTTCGTAGTCAACATTATGGTCTGTCTAGCCGGAGAATAATCAGTGATCATAGGATTATATTGCGTTTTGTTTAAAAAAAAAATCGAAACAATGGATGTAAAAGTGCTGAAGCGAAGAAGAGGCCATATAAAAGCCCAAATTACAAAGTTATCAAGCTTTATAGCCGATGAGGCACAAGAAATAGACTCAGTGGATATTCTGAACAAAATCGAAAATTTGAACAGGTTAGAAGATAAATTAGACGATTTAAAGATGGAGTACTATAAAATTTTGAAAGATGAAGAAATAGATAAGTGTGATGCCGAATTTGAAGAAATCGAGCAAGATCTCCAAAATCTCAAGGTAAGATTTAAAAGACTTATTGAGATTTCTACAAATAAAAATGTTGATATAATAAATGAAAATAATGGTGTTAATAATTCCAAAAATTTAAATGTTAAATTACCGGAAATTCCATTGTCGAAATTCGATGGTTCGTATGAAAATTGGAATAACTTTAAGACTCAATTTAATAGTATAATTGATTCGAACGGATTGTTAACTAACGATCAAAAACTTTTTTATTTGCAATCCTCTCTTGTGGGGGCAGCGAAGCACTGATGACACACATGAGTCATTATTTGAAGCACTTAAAAAAAGCTTTGACAATAAAAGAGTAATAGTTAAAAGTCATATTAAATCTTATTAATGTTAGATCATATTTGTACTGAATCAGCTGAAAATTTAAGAATGCTGCTTGATTGTATTTTAAAGCATGTAAGAGCTTTAAAGATGTTAAATGTCGAAATGAACAATTTTATTGAAAATTTATTGATTAACATTATTTTGACAAAATTGGATAGAACAACATGCAAGGAATTTGAAACGACAGTAACAACGACCGATTTACCCAAATGGGATACCTTTATCGAATTCTTGCAAAATCGTGTTCAAATATTAGAAAATCTACAAGGAACACAAATAAATTCGCAAAAATTTAAAACCCAGAACAAACAAAAAACTTTTATTCTCAAATCTAATTCCTGTTTTATTTGTAAAAAATTACCCTTTGCCCTGTTTTTCTAAAAATGATTACAATTTAAAGATTTGATGAAGTAAAAAAGAATAAACTTTGTATAAATTGTTTAAATGACTCACATCTACTCTCGAAATGCGGTTCAAAATATAACTGTCAGCTGTGTAATCTGAGACATAACGTATTACTTCATCGAGATAAAAATAAATCGTTTCAAAATAAAACGTCATTAAAAAGCCCCGATTCTGAAGTAGAAATTTTTTGCTCGGCACCAGACGGACGTTCTGATAAGGAAAATGATGAATGAAATAAAAAAAAATTTATCGGAAATATCTCAGTTTTTCATCACATAATAATGAAAGTAAAAAGGCAGTTCTTTTGTCTACGGCATATATTTATATTTATAGTCCGTTACATAAGTGTTTCTTCCAGGCACGTGGAATTCTCGACAGCGCTAGCCAAGCTAACTATATTACGAAAGAGATGGCCGCCTATTTGGGCTTGAAAAAAGAAAGAATAAATGTTTCCGTTAGTGGATTAGGTGGAAATGCCTTTAATGTTAAAGGAAAAGTTAATACGATAATTCGAATTAAGAATTCTTCATTCTCTTCACATAGCGAAATTTTTGTTGTTTCGAAAATTACTGACTGTGTACATTCTTCAAATATTAAAATTGATAAGGCATTGATACCAAATACGGTATTGCTAGCTGACCCTACTTTTGACATACCGGGAAAAATTCATTTAATAATTGGGGCAGAACTCTTTTATGAGATAATAAAAGAAGGAAAGAATCACATTTCACCAAATTTAATGTTTCAAAATTCGGTGTTTGGCCTTATTGCTACTGGAACTGTTAAAATCAAGAGTTCTAACTCATATTGTGGATTAACATTTAATTCCGAAATCGAGAACATTGAATTTAATCTTAAGAATTTTTGGGAAATAGAAAATGACCTGACCGTTTTCTAAGTAAAGAAGAAGAATTCTGTGAATCTCATTTTTAAAGAGATGATACCGGAAGATTTATTGTCGAAATGCCGATTCAAACTGAGCAATTAAATTCATTGGGAAATTTGAGAATTTTGGCAGAAAAGCGTTTACAACAAACTGTAAAGAGATTGGAAAATAATAGTGCTATGAAAAAACTTTATTGCGAATATTGAGACTCTCGCTCAGTAGTTTATTACATGCTTTATCATGGCATTTTTAAACCAGATAAATTCTCTACTAAATTAAGGGTTGTCTTTAATGCCTCTGCCCCTACCACAATGGGAAAAAGCTTGAATGATATTTTGCTTTCCGGTGAAGTTAAGGACGATCTTTTTGATATTTTGTTAAGATTTCGAAAATATAAGGTTGCTTTTACTGCAGACATTAAAAAAATGTTTCGGCAGATTTTGATAGATCCTTCACAAAGGGACCTTCTACGCATTCTTTGGAAGGATTACGAAAATAATTCCACAATTGCCTTTAAATTAATCACGGTCACTTATGAAACTAGATGCGCCCCTTTTTTCGCCATAAGGTGCATCAAACAATTGGCCTTAGATGAGAAGGATAAATTTCCTCCAACGGTAAAAGCTATTCTATCTGATAGCTATATGGACGATATCGTGACTAGATCTCCAAATTAGCAGTCGGCAATAGCCCTGAAAAATCAATTAATTAACATATTTCGTTCTTGTGGAATGGCTTTACACAAGTGGAATTCAAATATGAATGAGCTTTTAATTCATGATGAAATCGAAGATGTTTCCTTTTGCACTAAGTCTGACACTTCAGCTAAAACTTTAGGTATGGTTTAGCAATCCAATAACGATCAATTTGTGTTTAGAGTTTCGGTGAAAGAACAAGAAACATACACCAAAAGACAGGTTCTTTCTGTCGTAGCAAAATTGTATGATCTTCTTGGGCTCATTGGCCCAATTATTTCCAAGGCCAAGTGTTATCTTCAAAAATTGTGGCTGTGTAAAATAGGATGGGACGAAAATATTCCGGAACCCCTTGCTAGTGATTGGTGTAACTTCGCAAGTCAACTAAAGAATATAGAAAATATAACAATTAGTCGATACATTTTAACTTCTTCCACTGAAGCAATATTTGTTCTTGGTTTCGCTGACGGTTCCATAACAGCTTTTGGTGCTGCAGTTTACGTTATTGTTTGAATTCATCCAACTCGACCACACAAACCTCATTGCGAGTAAATCAAGAGTGTCACATGTAAAGACCATTTCTTTGTCAAGACTGGAACTATGTTCCTGTTTGCTTCTTTCTCAACTTGTCTCCAAAATTCTCCCTTCCTTACAACTAGACATTCAAGGAGTAATTTTATTCTCAGACTCAACTATAGCATTGGCATGGATAAAAACCTCTGCTCATCTATTAAAAACTTTCATCGCAAATAGAGTCTCAAAGATTCAATCTCTAACTGAACAATTTTATTGGAAAAACATTCCTTCTAGTGATAATCCAGCTGATATAAAATCTCGTGGAACTTTTCCTCAAGAACTTTTAGATATGGAACTGTGGTGGAAAGGTCCATTATTGACTAATAATATATTGGACTTGACAGAAAAAGAAAAAAAACTGACTTTCCAAATGATGATGCATATTTAAACGAACTTAAATCGAACTGTAATATTAATTTGCATCTTATTAACCAGGACTTTAATCATTTTCGTAACCAATTTTGTGATTTAAGTAACAGTTATTTTAAGTTAATTTGTATTTTAGTTTATATTTATATATTTATTTATAATTTCAAGTACAAAGAAAGGATTGTAGGGTCTATTCCAAAAGAGGAATTTCACCAGGCAAAGTTAAAATTGGTAAAACTAGTGCAGGTAATGTACTTCGCAGAGAAATGAAGGCGCTCAAGAAAGATGAGAAACTAAAGGAAAGTCGAGTAAGTAATTTAAATCCTTTTCTTGATAGGGATCAAATAATTAGGGTTGGTGGTCGTTTAGATCAATCAAATTTGTCTTATGATAAAAAACGTCCTATTCTTTTACCCAAAGATCACAGGCTTACACTTTTAATTTTCCAGTATTTTTACTTAAAAAATTTGCATGTTGGTGCTCAAACCTTGCTTCCTTTTGTGATACAAGAATTCTGGCCTTTAAATGGTAGAAACATAGCCAGAAAAATTGTGCATAATTGCATTGTTTGTTTTAAAAACAAACCTAAAATTGCAGAACAAATTATGGCCTCGTTACTTACAGAAACGGTAAATATCAATCCCCCTTTTACAAATTCAGGCATTGATTTATGTGGCCCATTTTATATAAAATACAAAAACCAACGTAAAGGTGTTTTTAGTAAAATTTATGTCGCAATTTTCTTCTGTTTTGCTACTCGTGCAATTCATTTAGAAATAATAACAGATTTAACTTCTGAATCCTTAATAGCCACCTTAAAAAGATTTGTAGCTAGGTGCGGTATTTGTGCCACCATCTTTTCCGATAATGCCTCTAATTTGTTGGTGCGAATTCAGAATTGAAAAAATTGCATAAAATTGTAAAAAATCAATCCTAGGAATTGACTGCGTACTTATTGGCTAATTCAATTTCTTGGAAATTCCGTTCTTCTAGATCCCCTAGTTTTGGTGGCTTGTAGAAGGCAGGAGTAAAATCCTTTAAGCACCATTTAAAAATAACTATTGGAGATTTAAAACTAACTTTTGAGGAATTTTTAACTGTCGTTAATCAAATCAGTATTTTAAACAGTAGACCTCTAATACCTTTATCTTCGGATCCAAACGATTACCAATCGTTAACCCCAGAACATTTTCTAATAGACCGCCCTATAAATAGTATCTGTGAACCAAATTTCACTGACCTTGCCAATAATAAACTTAGTCATTGGCAGCGAATTACAAAAATTAATCAATTAATTTTGAAAAAATGGAGTAGAGATTATCTAAATAATCTACAACAGCGAACAAAATGGTTATTTGAAAAATAAAATATTAAAATTGGAACTCTGGTTTTATTAAAGGATAGTAATTTGTCCATGTGTACCTGGTCAGTAGGTCGCATTCAAGACGTTATTTATGGGGGCGATGATAAAATTAGGGTTGTGCTTGTAAAAAATCCAAATGGTATATTCAAACGAGCAATTTTTAATATTTGCCTTTTACCCATAAATGATCCTTTATTATAATGTAAATATTTATTTTTCTTATATTTCTTGTGCATTTATATTTGAAAATTTTTGCAGTAACTTTGTATTTTAATATTATAATTGAATTGAACTGTATATTTGTATTATTGATTGAAATGAAACTTGCATTATAATTGAAGATTTATTGTTAAAAAATATAATTTTTTACAACGAAGGAAATTTGTTTAAGATATATTGCTGAAATAAATATTTCATTGGTGGCCGGTATGTTGGCGCCACTCTTGGCTTCTAACATCGCTTGGCGATAAATGTAATCAGAAGTCGTGTGTTCTTTGCTTTGTTCGGTTGTCTCGATGGGGAGTTCGGAGAAAACCAATACTCCGTAAATAAAAAATGGTTCGTTAAGTAAACAGAGTTTAAATTTTATAGATAGTTAATTAATTTTAGTCCACTTCCTTTTCGTAGTCAACTATACTACCGGTGCCCGGCTAACCGAAAAGTACCAATTTTAATAATAAAATAATATTTTCGATCACTCAAGTAACAGAAAATGCTACAAATGGTCTTTCACTGTAGCAAATGACTATGTATGTCCTGTTCAACATTTGAGTGCATTTGTGTAAGCATAGTATGTGTATTCGTGCAGATGTTAACGTTTCTGTGAAAAATTCAAAAAGTTTTTTTTTATATAGCATGCAGACTTTTCAGTCGAATTTAACACCGCTTTCCGAAAACTTGACAAAAAATAGTAGAAATAGTATACTGTGATTAGCATATTAAACTATTCAATATTTGATGAGATTTGTATGAAATGAAGTTAACTGCACATGCGCGAACTACAGTAAAGATTTTTTTTTTCATGATTGGATAGTCAATACCATATGGTAACTCATTTAAAAGATCAGTGAAATATCGTGAAAACTCAAAAATTTACAGCAATAATTGATAAATTGTGGAAGAAATCCAATATAATCCTATGTATAAAGCAGTAATAAATGTAACATTGTTATATTTAGAACTTAATTTTTGTGTGATCAAATGGAAACCGAAGATAAATATCCTTTATAAACATACTTTCAATGTTAAAGAAAAAAAAGTTTGGATTTAATGTTTATATTGCATTATCAGAATAATTATTTTGATTAATATGTAGCAGTTACTAATATAATATTTCAATATTTAATAGTGAACATTTTTGTTATCAAAATGATGTCAAAAGCAGACGTCTTGTAAAACTTCTATTCAAAGTAAGAAAAAAATTCTGAATTAATTTGAGAATAAAATTTTCCTTGAAATATTCTCTATCCTCTCTTCACTTATATTTGCATAATTTGTTTTATAGAATTCGTAATCATATTGACGAATGTAAAAATGCGCCATAATAAGTCATTCTTGAAATTTCGGACATAAGATTAAAGATATTGCTGCCATTTGAGCCGTATAATTTTAGATAATGTATCTTATTCAATGTAATTTCCTGTTCCTATCTCTACCTATTGAGAAAAAAATTACTAGTTAAAAAATCATTATGAACTTTTGTTGGACAAAAGGCAATATTATTTCTAATGGATATAATTTTTTGATAACAAAATAAGCTTTTAAGGAAGGATACAGTGTGGTTTTAAGTTCGAGAAAAAAAAAATTCTTAAAAATATCAAATTTTATTAAACGTTTTAAGCCGATCATGCTCAATGTTGTGCCATCGCAAGCAACAGCTGTTTCTTCACGACCATTTTATACCCACTTTATGAAAAAAATATTCTGTAATATTTTCCGATTTCTCATCTTAGAAAAAAAAACCTATAAGTTTTTTATTTAAATGTTTGTCATATCATTAGAAATTATGTCAGATAATAAATAATAATAGGAAATAAGGTTATAGAAATTTTAAAATTTCATAATTTCTTCTTTGTAATACTTATCTTAAAATGCAGTTTTATTTACATTAAATGCCATTTTATTATATTTATAAAAAGTATATAATTTTAGATTGACCGAAAAAATTATATGTGCTTGCTTACGTTAAAAAGATAATTTTGAGTAATATTGATGAGTTTATGTTACATGTTGAAATCTTGATATTTCAAGTGCTACAATAAGATTGATTAGTCGACCTATAAACTAGCTATATTTATCACAAAGAAAAAAAAATTCTAGGAAATGTGTCAGAATTAAAATTAAAATATTTACTCATAGTTAAAATAGTTCTAAAAAATATATTGCGAATTTATTAATTTATAATTCCTTTATTCATTAACATTATGTTTTTTTCAATAAAATTGGAGAAAAAATAATTTTCAAATTCAATTGTATTAAAATTTCTCACAGGTTCTCCTTATATACATATGAATATAAGTTCCTAAAAATAATGCAATTTAAAGGTAATTAAATTTTAAAAAATGGATATTTTTTTAATTAATATGTATAGACCTGAAATTAAGTTAATTTTTAATACCTTCATTAATGATATAAACAAAAATAATTTTTGAAACTTTCTATTTTATAGATAAAAGGGTTAATGTGGACAGATTTTGAAGCTGTGTGTAAAAATAAAATGCACATAGAGCATTTTAAACTGAACTAATTAATAGGAATTAAAAAAAAATTGACTACGTCCAGAACCGTTAATGACATTTTAACTAAAATTTTTATATGATTTAATAACACTATAAACATTTGCTGTGCTTTAAAAATATTATTGGTAAATAAAATGATGATTTTGATGATCTAAGTTACCCTTTAAGATGCTATCCATTGTTATTGAAATCCGATTTTCTAAAGAAATTTTTTTTCAATCAATAATATCCTCAAACAAAATCATTTCCGTACGACATTTATATTCTAAAACAGTAGGCACCATTCTGGATTTTCTTTTTATAGCGTTTTCTTCTATAGAAAAAAACTGAATCATATAAACGTGTATTAAAAACAAAAAAAAATTTTCTTTATAAGTTATTTTGAGTTTTTTGTATCATTTAATCATACTTATTATATAAAAGTTTGGGTACTTCTGCCAAATTAAATTTTAGATAGAATATATCAATTTGAAATAACGTTAGTGTTTCCAGTGTAACAATAATTTTTCTATGAAAAAATGTTTATTTTTTATAAAAGGGGGGAAAATATGTTTTTCCGGCTGAGGTTTTAAATAAAATTTGAGACCTTGTATATGTAATTATAACATTCAGTTGAAAAGAAACTAAGCTCCTAAACAAAATCAAGATTATTTCTAAAAAGTATTTTTTGTAGTGACAGAATAACATAAAGCAGATTTGAAATACCTTTCTATTATAGTGGCAAATTTAATGTAAACATGGCTCCCATTTTGTACGTTTTCTATTGTACCTTTTGCAGAAATCTACCCCGAAGGTCATTTATAGTGCAAATTTTATAAGAACCTTCCAAATATTTCTTCAAAATACTAGTAAACAAAAAACAGTGGGACACTTGTATAAACTGTATAAAATTTTCGTTTAAAGTTAAACCATTTAATAATGCCAAAAAAAAAAAAAAAAAAAAAAAAAAAAAAACATGGATTTTTAGATTTTTAAAAATACAAGATCATAGTGAAACTTCAACAATGGCTAAACTTTTCACCTTCCTATGGCAATATGTAACAGTCAGTTAAAAAAAAATGTTCCGTGCAGGCTCAATATACTATTTTAGAGTACGACGATGTCCGCAGACGACGACCTCTGATCCTTTTAATCAAATATCTCGTTTATATCCATTTTAAATAGTTTTAAAAAATTGCATTTTTTTTCTTTCTTTTTATTTTGTCTTTATTATTTTTTGTCATATTTCTATTCTAGTATTTACGCTATTACTAAGTGTTGTTTTGGTCAGTAGTGTATATTATAAATCGGCATGACGTAAACCAGGCTTATGAGAAACTTGCAGGATTTTTAAAGATATTAAAATGACGTAAATATATTTAGTAAGAGTAATAAGCAATAACATGATAACTTCTACTTCTATAGACACTCCTCCTATAACAGGGACATTATTGCCTGAAGAGAAAAAACAAACTGAACAATAAAACAATCTATAGCTGCATAAGACATCATCACTTCAAATATCTATTTTTTTTTTTTAGAAGATGAATTAAAATTAAAGCATTGGAGTTTAATGTTATTGCGAACTCAAAAACTGCTAAATTATCACAAATATTGAAAAATTTAAAGCTGGAAATCAAAAGAGGGACTTTCTCCAAGTTGGTTTTATGGGGACTGTCTTGGTACCACACTTAACAGACGGTCGTTGGCCGACCATAAGAAAACTCGCTACAACATGCTTAATGTTTGGGACTACGGTTTAGATGTCCATGTCTCTATCCCTGCTTGTGGTTGGAACATTGTCTACAAGACGAGGGATGGTCGGTCTAAATCGTAGTTCCCCAGTGGATGTCAGTAATGTGTTCGATTACTTTATATATATTGCTCTGGGTTTTAAGCTCTTGTTTGTGAAGGATTATTGTAACCATAAGATTTTATAAGTTTATATTTCAATATTTTACCAGTTCTTGGTTAAACGTTTTAACAGCTCATGAGTCAACCTTTTACCAGTTCATGGTTCACCTTTGTACAAGTTCATAGTTCAGCCTATGCAGTTATATGGATGCAAATATTACCAGTCTATTGTTCATCTTACACGCATTTATTATTCAATCAGAGCACCAAATTTTTGGATATGTTTTCACCATGTTATGATTAAAATGATATTTTTTGTTGCAATGTTGAATAAAAATTTCAACTGTGCATTTATTTTTCAGTGTATGACTTCTTCTCCATTGCAAAAAATATATAATTTTCCACTCTTATCGTTTCAAATTTTTGATTTCAAATTGCATAGCAGAACAAAATATATTTTCTTCATATTTTCCTTCGTGACGTTTCACATATAATTTCTATATAAATTTGTACGTTGACACCCTTCTATTTTTTATTTTATTTTACAATTGCAAACCTATACATTTTTGAAGCAAAAAATCATTAACATCTTGAGATCAATTAGGTATGTTTAATATTTTTTTTGGAACAAAATAAACATGATCAAAACAAATGAACTTTTTTATCCTAATGCTGAAAAAAATCAATATTTTTTATCTTTTAATTTTAAAAGTCTGTAGATCCCTGTCCTCTAAAATGTCGTTGATAAAAACATAAGCCGAATAGAAATTTCAAGTACGGTTTAAGCAAAATAAATATTACATTCAAATTAAATATTTTGTGATACTGTGGTTCAGTCATTAAAGAAGCATACAAAATCCAGTAAAACATGTCAGTTTACATTGCTAATTAAATGATTTTCGAGAGAGTTTTATTTGTTGACTTTACGACTTATTCTATTTAAACTGCCAAAAAAAATGAAATATCTCATAATTAATTAACGTTAATGCCATTGTTTTTTTATTATTTTATCATGAAAAGCCTTTAATGGATATTCATTTCGAAATTTGAGAATTCATTTCGAGTTGTTAAATATACTGGCCTCCAAAAGTTAAGGTAAAACCAGTCTTTTGCGTCTAATTTGAAAACAAATGAACAAAAAGGTTTAAAATTTAGAGGAATTGTGATTTGAATAGTTATTTATCGAATTTTATTTAATTATAACATCAAGCATGATTTACAAATAAAAAAATATACTTTTTTGCAAAAGTCCACTATTTGATTTTAAAAAAAAATTGCATTTTTTTGTGAAAAAAATTAAATTAACGGATTTTAATAAAGCATGTGTCTGGACCTACGTGTAATGCATTTGTGACATCGACTTTCTATACTGTCAATTAAGTTGTTGGACACTGGAATGGGAAACAAAGACCATACATGGAGAAACGCTTGTTTCAGCTCATTTAACGAATTCGGAGAAGGACTTACGACATCCACATGTCTGCCGAGATAGTCCCAGAGATGTTCTATCGTATTAAGGTACGAAGATTAAGCTTGTAATTCCATTAGCACCAAACCTTGTTTCTCAAGATATTCATCAACAACTCTGTTTCAATTCGATCGGGTATTATCATCCATTAACATCACCAATAGCACCAGCATACGGTGTGACAAACGAAGCAAGGATCTCGACCCGATATTTTACAGCAGTCAGAGTGCTTCTATGGCATTCATGGATAGTACTGTGGCCACCAGAGAGATTCCAGCCCAAACCATGATTACACCTCCTCTATAACTGTGTCTTTTAACATTGTTACATAGGTAGAATCTGATGCCTTGTTCTCTCCAGATCAGCACACGAACAGAAATAATCTCCAAAGCAAACCGGGACTCATTTGTGAACAGTAGGGAAGACCATTTTTGTGTATTCCAGGTAACGTGCTCTCTTGGCCAACATAAATGGGCACTTCTGTGCTGTCGATTAAGAGGGTCACACACAAAGGGTTGTCTTGCATACAGTCCTTAATTGTGAAGACGTCTATTCATCGTAATCGCAGGTATTGTCATCCCCGTTGCTTTACGATGATCTGAAATGAGCTGAGCCACAGTAGTGATGCTCCTTCTTCAGGCCAAAAGAGCTAGACGGCGATCTTCTACATGGGTCTGAATCCATAAGCGGTCTGAAAAAAGTCTTCTTGATACTGAATTTTCGGATTCAAATTTATCTCAGAGTATTTGGACTAAACTACGAGACACATTAAGACGTCAGAAGTTCCAGCTTGTTAGAACCGCATTTCCATCCATCCGGTTGCCCGCCATTTTAAAGAATCGTGTAAATGACATCTCCTAGGCACGGACTATTTTAGTACCAATCAAGATCAACAACCATAAAAAACCACACAAATTTCCAATGTGGGATATTCTTAATTTCCCTCGACTGCCATATAAATGTTCAATTCATAAAAAAATAGAGATGGGCATAATTTTTTCATAAGGTTTTATTGAAACTATTTATGATAATCCATATAAATAATATTTGGTACTTTTATTTTCATTAGTTTGATAGTGAGCGTCAAAAAATTGGTTGTACTTAACTTTTGGAGACCAGTGTATAAAGTTTATATTTCAGTTAGAGATAATGTTACATTCTTAAATCATTTGATTATATGTCTTAGGCATTTGATAAAATTTTTGAGACAATAGTAAAAATGAATAAGATGTGGTAAACATAAATATTATGAAAGTAAATATAAGTAGTATGTAAGTAAATATTTAAGGGATATAGGCATGCTACTGGTAATAACTTCAGTAGCAACCCAACAGTGGGCCAATATTGCATTTCTTGGCATAAAGTAATTAATTCCCCGATATTCGTTGACATTTGTTAATAATGATCAAACATTGGCAAGAATTATAAAAATAAAAGAAACAAAATATTGTAAAGGTATTGGTGTTAGAAATATTACATGTGTAATTTCAATGTTTCTGATCCTTCGCAACATTTTGACAACTTTTGTTCCATTGGTGTTGCTACTGTAAACTATTTCAAAATTTTATAATTTAAAAAGAAGAGTAAAGTTACAGCGGAATTAATTTCTCTAAAAAGTACGTAGTGAAAAAGTTTAGAAACATAACATTCAAATTACTATTCGTCCTATAATTACAAATAATTAGTTAGTCAAGACTTTATATGCAGGATTTCAGCAATAATTAGTTTCTACACATAAATAAATTAAACTTAATTTTGTAAATAAGCCAATTTCTAATACAAAAAATAAAACTTTTTGAAAAAACTTTCAGTACAAATGAAGCACCGCGGATATTTTTAGCAAAAAAATTTTAAAAAAGCTTTAGTAACACAAATACACAAGTTAAGAGTTAATCACACTATTAAAGAAGAACTGAAACATTTTTTGAAATATTTATTGTGATAGCCGCTGTGTGGCATTGATTACTTTTAATGATTGATACAGAATAATACGTGTAGATTAAATATACCCTATAAATAGTATACCGCCTTAAATATACATCAGGTAATAAAATGTTTATCTATTTTTAAAAGCTATACACTTTTTCTGTATGTAATTGTTTTACCAACATTGACTGATATAGACTTTCCTGTAAAGTTTTATAAACAAATAGTATATGAATCAAAATATGAAAATCCAGATATATTTGAACAAACCAGTGGAGAGTTACGTGCGAAAAAAAAATATTTCTGCAGCAAAAATAAAACAATATTTAAATTAGAAAATTCTGTTTTAATAATGTACCTCCATAAATATATAAAGAATAAAATATACTTTACTTTTAAAAAATACACGAATGTAAGAATGTGTAAGTCTCCATTTTTAAGAAAATATTTAAAAAAAAAAAACTTCTGATCAATGTCTCACTTTTAAAACTAATAAAAGCATTGGTGATTTATCACAGAAAAGCATTAAATATTTTGGTTGAGATTGGTTGAGCAAAAATTATTTCCATGTTAAAGACAAACATAGGATATAAAATGTAAAAACATTTCAATCAGTAATTGTTGATTGATTATGCTGGATAATTTAGAATTTCACATAGAAACTTATATATTTATGATTTTAGATAATATATAAATATTTATGTATAAGTGGTGGCGGACTCTATGAAAAATATTTTTTGTGTAGAAAGGCAAGGCCACAATTCATTTCTTCAGTCTATAATATGCAGTGCACCCAACACTAATTCGAATTATTCAGATTTTTGTCTATAACTTTTGCAATAATGAAGACATTTTAATGAAAATTGCACCCAACTTAGCTTTTTTGAGTGTTAAATATAATAGTATGACAATAAGGGGTACAGGTGACGGCCATCTACTTTCAAATGCCGCTGAACTAGATACCCGACATTTTGGAATGCAATTGGCTGAACATATGCTTTCACTTCCATCGCTTTTCATGATGCCTTTAAATTTCACACAAAGCAAGGTAAGTATGTTGAAAATTTCTTTTTCTGAGACCCCTGTATTTTTCAGTAGATAAGTTGATTACAACTCTCCGGTTTCTTATACAGATGTTGTTTGTTAAAATATGCTCTACTACGCCTTAAAGTTTGTACATGTAATTTCAAATCACACTGAATCCTTGTAACAAGGTGGCAGAGAAATAAAAACAATAGTTCTAAGTTATTTTTGTTTTCTGAAATTTCGTTTTCGTTTACTACTAAATATAATGCTTAAAATTATACATATAAAGTGCATATGTTTTTATATTTTCAATATAAGGATATAATGAAATGAACAGAATGAAATTTGCATTTTTTTCAATACAATTTTAGTTGTGGTATCCAATTGAAAAAAAAAACACAGTATGTTATGAAAATGAGTTAAATTATATCAGGATGCCTCAGGAAAATAATTTTACATTAAAAATGCTAAATTTTTGTATAGTATAAAAATTGTTATATGGTCTAAATTATACATGAAAAAAGTAATAAATGCAACTTGTTTCTTGTTAAAAATCTTATTTGAAATCAATAAAATAAAAAGGATGAAAAAGCACAGTCATAAGCAAAAATATTGCACAAAAAAACTTTCATTTGTAACAAAAATTACTATAAATTAAATGTAAACGCAAATGATAGATTTAGGCTATATATATGTATATTGTATATATATTGAAGCCAACTTTTCATTGAAACTATTAGGTACTCTCTATATTAAAAAGAAAGTAACCACCGTAGCCGCACCCGCTGTCAATGACCATTTTCTTCCTTGAGGTTTTTCTGGGCTAATATCCAGAAAACTATTGCATATAAAAATATGAAAATTAGTAGATTTTTAAAGAAATGTTCGATAAGCACGCTGAAGTAGACAGTTTTTAAGTCTAAGAATTATTTTCAGAGATATTTCATATTAAATTTGGTCAAAATAGTTCTCTTAAAAAAGTTGTATAGGAACAGAAACTATGCATAGGAATTTAACCTTAATTTATAAGGATATAGTTGACAAGCTTGCAGTGTGCAGAGTGCAATTATTGTTTTAATTTGAGTAATTTTTTGAAGTTATAATTCAATTTTCTTTATTCAAATTTTTATTATTTTGATGGAGATTTATTTGATATTTCAAAAAGTCCATTATTTGAATTGTTGCCAATATGTAAAATAGCGCACATAACAATATTCCTTTCATTTAAAAATGTTTTTACACGTGACTATCAAAAACAGAAATAAAACTTAAACAAAATTATTAAATGATCACGTGTTTAAAGAAGTAATTGTTGAAAATTACGTAATAAAAATATACTTGTGCGTGAATATTAAAAAGAATATTAATAATTAAATTATTACGAGTTCAAAGCATTAAATGGGGAAACTTACATCATATATAAAATGCTCAAATAACAATATTTCTAAGCAGTTTCAATTAAAAAATATATTTACACGATTAATTTTTTTCGACAAAATATTTTATCTATTATTGCAAATTTTAAAACAGCGTAAATGATAATATTTCAAATTCAATTAAAAACTATATTTTTACGTTTAGTAATAGGAAAAAAGCTTTGAAAATTACGTCATATTGGAAACGATACATTTGAAACTTCTAACTGAAAAAAAATGGCTCTTCTCTATCATTCACAACTATCCACTAAAAAAAAAAAATCTATCGCCAAACTCTAATCTCCAAACAACTAATGGCAGAATGTTGTCACTGGAATCTAAAGCCCCACTCACTAAATTGTCAACTATCGGTAACTTTAAACAATAAAATGTATAATACATTACTGAAAGTTTTCTTAAATATTTATTTATTTTTAGTATTTTTTGTAATTATCCCCTCGGCTTATGGATAAGTGTTTATAACGTTAGTTGAAATGGATCAGTTGTGCGTAACTATGCATAACAACATTTTTTCAACGCTTTTTCTCTTTAAATAACAAGGTGCGCCATTTAAGGTCATAATTATTATTTAAATTAACTAAATAACGAATAAATTGGTAATATATCATTAAAAATACAGTAAATGTTGAATAGAAATCGCTCGATGACATAACAAACACGTGTAACGCATCTGATGTCAGTTGCATGTGACGCACTTTTGACGTTAAATCCTATATTTTGGCAAAAGTTTTTTCTTTTTTGGATAGTGGTCGACAGCATAACGGATAAGTACCCAATTTTTTATAACATAATTATAAAATTCCCAGATTCAGTGACATTGTTTACTTAGCCATTTTATACAAGTTAATTTTCAGATGTTTAATTGATCTTATTTAATAAACACGAAAACAGTTGTTAGCTCTCTCGACAGCAATTGATTCGCCCTTGAAATCCCTTAGTGAAAGGAAAATGAATGGAAACCCGATTGCAGCAGATTGCCACTGATCTCTAGATTATAATTCAATCTTCCGTAATCATTTTAGTGTTCATCAAATTAGCGTGTTTTTAGAGTTTGTGGTGTCAGAACGGTGATTTTCCAGCGTAGCTCGTAGGGGGCAAGTCCTAGTAACATAAAGTACAATAATCTAAACGATCATTCTCCTTGCATATGGAAGAATATATATTAGGGCGTATCGAAAAAATCAAAATTTCTTATATCTTTTTGCGGTAGTGCGGAAAAGTTGTGAACTCTCTTTATTAAAAAGTGTGCAGAATCTTAAAACTGTGGGTTGATATCTTCTGTCGCTTCATTGGGCCGAAAATTCCAACAATTGGACTAAAAATGATTAAAATACAAAAATCAATAAATAATCACAGATTTCGCTCATCGGTTTGGGGTAGTGCTTACAAGTTACTGTTTTGTAACAGCAACAACCATAGAAAATCGTAGAATTATAGATTAATATCTTCTGTCGCCTCATCGGCATCTAATTTTGGAAATTTTGATGTATTTTTGTAGTTTTCTGCATAACTGTTTACTGCTTGCACAATGCACAATCGAGACAGACTGGGTTTGGCGGTTTGCCAAAATAGTGAAACACCCCTATTTTCACGCCGAGAAACAACAATAACAGCCATAAAAAATTTTAGAATTATACGTTAATATCTTCTACTGCTTCATCGACACCAAATTTTGGAAAATGAATGCGAAAATTTAAATAAATACACGCCACACTTACCTCATTTTAATTCGAACACAAAGTTTATTTTACCTTTCGAACATACAAATGACAAAAGCTTTACTGCTTGTAATCATTTTTGATCTCAAATTTTAACATGTGTTTTCTGGATTCTAGTGTCGCTCTAATAAATCTATCCCTGTTCTGCGGCCCAACTGTTTATCCGGAGTCTGCAGTGACTAGTTTCACAATCCGCTTAACCGCTTGTGTGTGGGAAGCAAATTTAATAAAGTCCCAGCAAGATATTGGGATACTGCCCTGTATCATCTTCAGAAATTCTTGAGAACTTATCGCTCTGAGAACAGGAGGCGATATCACATAACAAGCTTTGCCAGTCAATGAGATCTACATAGTCTGTAGCTCTAAATTTAACAGCAGGAATAACGAATTTGCGAACACAATTTCCGTCTGGCCTAATTTCTTTTGCCTTGATAATCCACCGAGCCGCAAGGGTCCTAATATGGCACCTATCATCAGTTAATATGGAAAAAGCATGTTTTCTGGAGCCGCAAAGTAAGCGTTGCGAGAAATAACTGGGTCGATTACGTCACAATACTTTTTTGGCAATTACCGAGATGAGCTGATGAAATGCCACAGGTGTCTAGCAACATCCTTTATGGAATGACGAATCTTAATTCGGAACCATGAGGGTGCGTAGACTCTTATAATGAATACAACCAAAGTTAGCAACTGATTTGATGGGTCTGCTGTAGATATATATAATCTCAGTATTCGATTGGAAGTTGTTAGCCAGCGGGACAAATTCAACGTTCCCGGTTCCCGGATAGCTAGATCTGAACAACAAACGCCAGAACTAATGGCGGTCCACATGTTTAATAAGTATTTCTGATCTCAACTGAGGGTGGTAGGATCAATGTGTGGCAACTTGCATTCAATACTATTAAAAGCAACAATTGAAAGCTTTTCCAATCCTTTGAGGTTTCGTCCAATGCCTCCGGTGTAAGATGTGGTGCCAGATGACTTGCCATCTATGGACTCAAATAGGTGTCGTAATGGCAACTCACTGAAATGAAGTAAGCAGATAATTCATTAAACTGGCCTCTGAAGTTTCAATTCAAACCTGCGAATTACGCCATTAGACACTCCTGTGTTCACTACAGTGCCGTCACACCCGATAACAATAAGGTTGCTAAAATCATCCAGTGAAGCACTTGTTACGTATTCGTAAATGCTATTAGATATATTAAGATTAGATCCGCTTTCAAGTGTAACATGTTCCATGTACGTAGTACCAGGATCCGATACATTACAGCAATGCGCTTCTACAATTATTATTTGGAACTGCTGGTCCTCGAGTGTTTCTGTCGTCCATCGAAATAAAGGCCAGATAGAGTGGAACGATTTTCATTTGATTTTGAGACCAATGTTTTGTAAATTCTCGATTTTTCCCTCCATATTTTATTTTTGTCTGTGCCGAGCCTGGTATCTGATTCCGATATTAAACCCAAATCTTGCATAACACTCGATACAGTAGCAGCCGTGGTTCTGTTGGAGACACCATTCCTTGGACTGACAAGAACTGTGTTGTTCAGTTTTAAATGCATTTGAACACTCCTTGTGGGCTGCTGAAGAGACGCTGTGCAAGACGCATATTTGGTGCCCAACTTGTCTTCACTATTTTGGCAGACCGCCAAACCCAGTCTGTCTCGATTGTGTATTGTGCAAGCAGTAAACAGTTATGCAGAAAACTACCAAAATGCGTCAAAATTTCCAAAATTAGATGCCGATGAGGCGACAGAAGATATTAATCTATAATTCTACAATTTTCTATGATTGTTGCGGTTACAAAACAGTAACTTGTAAGCACTACCCGAAACATATGAGCGAAATCTCTGATTATTTATTAATTTTTGCATTTTAATCATTTTTAGTCCAATTTTTGGAAATGTCGGCCCATTGAGGCGATAGAAAATATCAACCCACAGTTTTAAGATTTCGCACACTTTTTAATAAAGGGAGTTCACAACTTTTTCGCACTACCGCAAAAAGATCTAAGAAATTTGGACTTTTTCGATTCGCCCTAATATATATCATATGACGCCTAATGGAGCAGCTCATTGCCCCAGGCCCAATTTGTGACGTGTTTTTCAATATTAGCATCAAATTATTGTTCCCAAGTCAAGTGATTGTCTTCAGAGGTAAGTTATTTTATCTAAAACATCTTCATATGATGATGTGAAAATTCAACATTAACGCTTTTTCTGCTTGGAGCAACGAAAGTATCCGTTTTCTATAACAACTGGGACTTGTTCCTCCCAATTTACCTACAACTTAAAAATATACCTTTTATTGTAACACAATAATTACTATTTTTTTATCACTTGCTGTCACAATGTTTCAGATGTAATCTGTTCAGTTATTACACAGTTAAAAAAATTAGTTAGAAATTCTGCGGTTCAAAGTTATTAGAAGACTAGAAGTTATTAGAAGAATATTAACTAAAATATGTGATCATATTTAACATCCAAAAAATATTCTTCGTAATTCAATCATGAAAACGAGTTTTAATTCACAAAAAAAAAAAAAAAAAAAAAAAAAAAAAAAAAGAAGTTATTCACGAGAAAATCAGAACAAATAGTTCTATACACACCTAATACTCTGAATTAGCAGATAAATTTAAACGCTACTGTTTATAAGTATTTAAACGCTACTATTTATAACCGACCTGATTTTTTGACGATTAATAATAGGGACTGGAATACAAACATGTGAATATTAGTTTATAAAATAGTCATTGTAGTCTCTTCATTCTCTATCTACCATCCATGTTTCGGTATCTAACTGAAAATTTCACAAAAAAATTATTTGTCACAGTCATGTTTCTTAAAAAAATGTATTTCTGCTTTGTTCAAAAATTTGTTTTTAGCTATATTGTACACAGTTAACTTATCAAACAATTACCGTAATTTCTGTCAACATAGAACCAACAGGTAACTACTAACTGAACGAAAGAAGATTTTGTTCTTTTTAGGAAATGCCCATTAAAGTAAACAAAATGAATTATACTGGAACAAAAATACAGATATTTTTCTCTCTCTAATGTATTTCTTCCATTGTAGATTTTTGCATATTATTTAGGTGATTATCTGTTAATAAAATTTTGTTTCAAAATTCTGTGAAAGATATGCGTTTTTTTTATTCCTTTAAAAAATATATATATTACAATGGCCAGTATTTCTCTTTTTGTAGTTTTGCACGCTTGAGAGCTCTAAAAATGTTTTTTATTCAATTGATATATGCGTTTATTCAACGATTGGAGAAAGAGGGGATAACTGACAAGAAGGAAATTTGTATATCATCATGTTGTAAAATAGAGAATCTTTTCTAGAATTACTAAAATATGAATTAAGTTGATGTGATGTTACATTACGTTTATAAATATTTTAGAAATATTTCAATTTTGTATAGTTTTTTTTCCTTTAAGGGTGTTCTCAAATCCAAAGGGATTACTTTCAGACAAATGTTTTAATTCATTTTTGTTCAGAAACGCATGAAATGGACAGGTGTTGTTATCCAGAAACTTTGTAATCGAAACAAGTTATCTAATTCTGGTTAAAAGCAGATGATATTTGAGAAAACACTGTCAAAGTTGGTGTTTTGAACCGAATTATGAATGGTTCATCACCAGAAAGTAGAAAAAACGTGTTGTCACGTGACATGAATCACTTGTAACTCGGTAAGTAATTTATTTATCAAAAAATAGAAAATTCATTTCGATTACAAATCGCTTCAATAGACATGCCTGTAAATGTTATTCCTTGGCGTTTAAAAATAAGTCAGAAATTGTGTCAGAAAGTTTCCGGTGGTTCAGAAGATCATTTGAGAACCACGTTAAAACATATTTTTAAATAACTGTCTCTTCAAATATTTCCATTGATATAAATAAATATTATTAATGTAGGTATATACTTTTTAAGTTAAGAAGAATTAAGTATTTTCTTTTTACAATGAATAAAAAAGATAATTTTAGAATACACTACTTTTGTATTAGAGCTAAGTAAAAATTTTCTCGAGAAGGAGAAAAAAAAAACTTTTTTTCACAGTTTTCGATTAAAGAAATTTTGCATGGTTCACAAGACATAGAAAGAAATAGGATTTCAACTTTCTTCATGAAAAATGATAATTAAATTCACTCGGACATTAAAGCTTTTCATGCAAAATAGCCGATAATAAAAGAAAATCTTGAAATTGAATTGAGAAAATAACAATGCTTCTTAAAATAAATTTTCCACGTATGTGAAAACTGGAGATTACCTTAAAAAAATGAATAGAATGTAATCATTGGAAGCAATAAAGCATTGTAATTTCATTGTAAGAATGTCACACCTTTCCTAATGATATATAAATATTTTTAATAATAATAATAATATCAGATATATATATAAAATCTGCCAATTCTCAATTATCATAATAAATATGACATATATTCTTTAATCAATAAAACATTTCTAAAGTTGTTCATGTGTTAATAGAAATGTATAAATTAACCATATTTTAGCAAACTATTTTTGTGGAAGACTAATACTTGACATTTTTTTTCCTTAATAAAAAATAAATAAAAACTTAATAATTATGGATAAAAATTTTATTTTCCTGATTTCTTAAAATATTACAATTGTTTTGAATATTTGAAAGTTTGAATTGTGATTTAAACAAGAACGAAAGTTAATGCGTCAAGCATAGATTATGAAACACTTTCCAACACTTCCAAAATAATTTTACAAATCTTTACCGTTTAATAACGTGGAAGTTGATATGTAATTAAACAACTTGGAAGACGCATAACATATTTAAAAAAAGCAATTTCAGTAATTACCAACAATATTCGAAAAAATTATCTAAATTATCTTGTGCAGCTCTGTGTATGATCTATAAATTAGTATATACACTACATAGAATGCTAAATTTTAGTTCAATTAGAAAAAGCTTATCACAGTTTATAATTTCACTTATGAAATTCCCGTCAATAAACGGGAAAGTTCTCGAAAACATTTCTGTTGCCCTGTAAATTATCTATAGAATTTATACACACCAAGTAATAGACAAAAAGTGCGTTAAATTTAAAAACGCGTTCAGCAATTGAAAACGCACTTCCAGCAATTATTGTTAACATACATCATGGAATTCTTTAGTGTGTCCCTCTAAATGAATGATGAATGTTATACACAAAATATTCTATAGCAAACCTCTTGTATTACACCTTATCTATAAATATGAATTTCAATATGTTTGAAATAGAGAAACATTATTAAAATAAGCCTCAAATGCTTCTTCTCCATAGACAGTAATGTAACAGAACTCTTTTGAGTGTCCCTGTAAAGGAACTATAAATGCTATGCACATCATATTCTATAGTAAACCTCTTGTAGTGCACTTCAGTGATATATATTAATTTCAATATGTTTGAAATTGTGTAACAGCATTAAATAAACCACAAATGATTCCCCCCCATAGACCGTAATGTAATAGAATTCTTTTGAATGTCCCTGTAAAAAAAAGTGCTATACACTTCATTTTCAATACAGAACATGCCTTAGTAAACCTCAATAACATATATCAATTGCATGACAATCCGTACATATTTACGCAAGTTAGACCACGGAAAGACAGACAGACAGACAGATAAACCAAATTCATAAACACTTTTCAACTATGTTGGAAAGTGTTAAAAATAAATATCTGCAATTGTAACTATGTTTAAAATTTTGGAATTATTAAACATATACAAAATTCTGTAAAATAATAATATTTATTATTGCTATTTTCTGTAGATATGCGCAAATTAAATCTTAAAATACTTTTTTTTCTTTTTTTTTAAACAAAACTGCACAAACGAGAAATATTCTGGTTCAATGTAAAACACAGAAATAAATTTATTAAAATTAACATAAAAATAAAAGAAGGAGAAATAATTTGAAAATCCTATTATTGCTTTTATTTTTAGTACTGATTCTATTGTTGGGAATGATGGTTCTAATCGCGATAACGATGTTAAAAATAGAACAAAAATAAACCTTTTATGTTGACTTGATGCTGTTTTATCGTTTTCCAAAAATTGAATATTTTAACTGTTGGTTTAATGTTTTATAAAAGTCGAATACATATTTTCTTATTCACCAGTAAGTTTTTCTAAACTGTAATAAGATTTATCGCTTTGGAAAAACTCATTACCTACACTTATAAAATTAGTACTTTTATAATATTTCGATGATTCTGCAACAATTTAAAATTAAATATTTATAAACAGTCTGTTGTTCTAAAGTATTTGTATACAAGATTATAAAAATTGTGTAAATTCATCAGAACCATTAGTTAATGTGGATTTTCTGCAGCATACAAACAACTAAAAAGAACTATGTATTTATTACAATATAAGAAAAAATATAAATAGTAATAAAATAATACAACATGTGGAATAAACAAAATTTAACCCATAAATAAAATCAAATTTAAGATTTTATATAATTTTAAAAAGCACTTTATTTGGTATATATATATATATATATATATATATAAACTTATTGCAAAAATTAACCATTGAAATATATATATATATACACTATTTTTTTATTATTCTTTGTGTTTTCGATTTTTACAAAATTCTAACTATATTAAATTCGAGAATAAAATATTTTACTATACATATTCTGACTATAAATCTGAAGTATATTGTAGCTTCTCCCTATGAACCTTGGATCTTGTCATTATCAAACATACAGAAAATCCCATAACATTATATATCGCGACATTGTCAAATATGGTATTTTCACGGATTTCCAAAAATCCTAGGAAAAGAAGAAGATCTGTTCGCCAATATAAGCTATACCCAGCTGAAACAAATAAGGAAGCAAATAGATTTTTATTAAATGTAAAACTTTCTTATATATTTCTTGAAAGAATATATTTTTGTATCTCGAATTATTTGATTTTTTAAAATTTCGATAGTGTTAATTTGTAAATTTCCAACATTTGATCTACAAACATTATTAAATAAATGAAAAAAATATTAAAATGTATGAGTATTTATTTTTCTAACGACATTTATTTATTAATTCAAATATTAATTCCTCATACCAGGTATTTTTTTTCTCGTACACATAACAGTTATATGTATTAAATTGTACGAATGAAAGTTTTAAGAACACAATAATGTATATATAGTGTCGAAGAAAATTCCTACAAATAACTTGAATATTAATTGTTAAAATTATTCAAATAATGCTTCATTTTGTAAATATTTTTTAATGAATTGCATCTAACTGTAATTGTCTCTTTAAAATTATTCGTAGAAACATTTTAAGTTATAATTGTTTAAAAAATATTCAAATAATGCTTTTGGAATATTCTAAAAGATAGATTTTATTCAAATAATGCGATTTTAGTAAATTTTAAATAAAAGTTTTTATTTAATTAGATTCAACTAGAGTTTCTTACATTTAGACATGTTTCATATAAGCGGGCTTCTTCTCAATATCTTACAAAAATCTTATATTCAAAATTAGTCAACAAATTTAATCCTTTTTTCAATTTTTGACACAAAACAAATAAGTAAAGACAGTCCATTTACATACGTTTTATAGGATTAAAAAATATTTATAAAAACTAATAATACATTCTATAGAAACTTTCAATTTAAAAATCAATTTAACCATATTTTGCAGGCATATATTTGATTAGATTGTGTTGTGAAGTGCCAAATATATATATATTTTTTAATTTGTCTGGTTTTTATTTTCAAAATTTGTATTGAAAATGTCTTTATCTGAATTGAGATTTTTTTCTTAGTTTAAAATAACCTGTTTTATCTGCCGTTGCCAGATTTTAAAATCCAAATAATAATATTTCCAAACACGTTTCAATTGAAAATTATATTTACGCGGGGATATTGAAAAAAAATTAAAATGACTAAATTATTATGTCCGAAAAGCAATTAATGGTGAAATCAACGTAATATTTAAATTGGTTAATTTAAAAGGTCATACTTAAAGTTATATTCTTATAGTGTCTTAAAGAAAACTTTTCTTCTAGACTGTTATAAACGTTCAGGAAGCAGTGATTTTTTTTTACTTAACCATTTTACACAAGCTGGTTTCAAATCGAATTAATCAATTATCGAATTTTAATCAATCACGAAACAGCTTTCAGCTTTCGTGACAGTGGTGGATACGGTCTTGGGACTACAAAATCTCCAAATCAAAGGGTAATAAATGGCAACTCATTTACAGAAGCTTGCCACTGGTCGTAATAATATCATTCAATAATAATCCAGTGATTTTGAAAAACAGAGCAAATTGACATATATTTTTAGATTATGCGGTGTGTGAACGGGGGCTGGCGAGCGTAGGTCGTAAGAGGCACAGCCTCCTTGAAATAAAAAATAAATAAATCGGACATATATTAAAGCTGAAAATTGTTGACCACTTAAATTTATTATTTTACAGTAAACAGTAATTAAATATTAATCTCATCGTGATATTATCGTAATCGGATAATCTTTATAAAACAGAGAAAAATTAGCATGTTTTTAGGCTTGGGATGTCTGGACGGTGGTTGGTAAGAGTACTTTCTAGCCCGTATACTTTCTAGCCCCTTTGAAACAATAATGAAATAAAACATATGACATATATTATTTGAATATTTAAATTTATTATTTTACAGTAAACATTAGCTAAATATTTATCTGGTCGTTATGTAATAGTAATTGGAAATCTGTATAAAACCGAGAAAACTTAGCATGTTTTCAGACTTGGAATATCTCGACGGTGGTTGGTAAGAGTACCTTGTAGTCCATATAGCACCCTAGAAACAATAATGAAATAAAACATATGACATATATCAATGCTGAATATTTAAGAATATTTAAATTTATTATTTTACAGTAAACATTAACTAAATAATAATTTGATCTTGATATTATCGTAATCGGATAATCTTTATAATACAGAGAAAATTAGCATGTTTTTAGGCTTGGAATGTCTGGACGGTGGTTGGTAAGAGTACCTTCTATTCCCTATAGCTTCTTGAAACAATAATGAAATAAAACATATGACATATATTAATGTTGAATATTTAAGAATATTTAATTTATTATTTTACTGTAAACCTTAACTAAATATTAATCCGGCCATGATAATATCATTCATTAGTTATCGGGTTGTAACCTTTTTAAAACAGGGCAAACCAAACTAGCATGCTTTTTAGATCCTGCGGGTCTGAACGGGATGTACCTCATAGGAGGTAGAGGACCCTTTGAAGAAAAAAAAAACACATAACATATATTAATGCTGTAAATTGAAGACCACTTGAATTTATTATTTTACTGTAAACAATAACTAAATTTTAAGAAACGTATGTTATTGCGTAATTTGCATAATATAAACAAGGACACTTTATCCAGAATATGTTTTATTATTTATAATATTATATACATATTCTTTATTATAATTTTTTTAGCATACATCTTTTACAAATGTAAGATAAAAATGGATTATTGACTTTTTTCTATGACTTTAAAAAACAATGTAAAATCCTTGATATAATAATGTTGAAAATTGAGCTTCATTTTATTATTCTATAAAAAGTAAAACAAAGGTTAACTAAATTTTAATAACTATATTTCATTTCGTCATTTTCATAATCTACAGATAGGTCATTACGAATATTTTTTATTCTTTGTAATAGTATATTAATTTTGTTTATTATATGTATTTCATAACTGTTAGATTAAAGAAAACTATTGACTTATTAGAATTAAATAAAATTGTTCTCAAAATACTTAAACATTTTTTCTAAACTAAAAAAAAAAAAAAAAATAGGATTCTCTTCTGGGATTTTTTTCTTCTGGATGGATTGTAATCTAATGCATTTTGAAAGAAAACCTTTTACTCTTGGCGTTCTTCCGGATAGTTACACATTCAACATATGCTTGAATTACTAAATAAAATATCTTTAATGATGAGAAAAAAAGTATGCCATACAACATGTTGATAGAGGGCCCGTTTTTTGTTGTTGTAAATGCAGAATATCAGATGCTCGATTTTAGCAATTTAGTTTCTTTTATTTTTTGTATGCTAAAAATCTGTTTAAAATGAAAACAAAATATCTGTTGTAAATAATAATTTATTCACACAGAATATATCTTATATAGTGTTTTTTTTACATTTTTAGAATACATTCAAGCGTGTATTCACGCACATATGAACATATCACATAAGTACATTTTTAAATTTCTTTGAAGCTAACGTTCTAACGTTGACATATTTCTGAACTAAACTGCTTATATCTGTCTTAAGCTCTCGTAATGAAGCTAATGTTTCCATGATTTTTGTAATGTTCGATTTTGCATCTTCAAACTGTACGTACGCATCTTTGAATTTAGAAATATTTGTCAATTTTTATTTAATTCGTCATCGAGCACGATTTAATTCCTTTAACTTACACCAGTATGCAAAACATAAACAACAAACACAAAATGGTAATTTCTGAAGACGTGAGTACTCAAAAGGAAATACTATAAAGATCAAGAATATAAAACAGGTACCACACTAACAGCACAGCTAGTGGGTGTGAAGTCTCCTTGGAATCACACATGGTTACTATTGGCACAGTCACTATGGTGAATCAAAATAAGAGATATTTCACTCATCTCATTATTACTCTCAAATGATTGTTATTAGGTGACTCCACTGGAAAGTTACTGTGACTGTTGCTTTGTGATTGGTCACTAGGTGATGTTACAATGTTAGTCACCTTGTGATTCTCATGTGACTGTTAGTTAAAGACTCAACTTTGAAGTCATTGTGAGCATTGCATTGTGATGAGTCACCAACTAATGCCACAATGAAGACGCACAGTGACTTTCAGGTGACCGACACTGTACTGTGAAGTCATCATTGCGCTCCTTTGTGAAAAGTCACCAAATGATTTCAATTTCTGTCACTTGGGAACTTGCAACAGAACAGCAATCATGATAACTTTACAAAGGAGTGTCCAAATGACAGTCACATGTGAGTCACTATGAGAGTCACATGAGGGTAACTTTATTATAAAGTCACCTGGTGACTCGTCAAAAAGCAGCAGTCATGGTGACTTCTCATTGGAGTGACCAAATGACTGTATAAATGAGCCGAATGAATGAAATCACATTTCAGTTTATTGTAGTGATTGTGACACTTGTGACCTTGTGTGACGTCAGAGAGACTTCGCATCGACTAGCTGTGCTGCTAGGGTAGTACCAATTGTCTACACTTGCTCTTTATAGAATTTCCTGTTGAGTACTCACGCGTTCAGAAATTAGTATTTTGTGTTTGCTGCTTTAGTTTTGCACACTAGTGTATATTGTTTGTTCATAATAACTAGTCAGGTCTCCGGTTCATCCAGGATCACTTTTAAGATCTATTAATAGCAATATTCGATGGACACATTTGTTTTATAAATTAATTTAATATTTATTTGTTTCTCCGATGGCGGGAGCGCTGCATTCTGATTGCATTACTTCCAGCATGGCTCTGACTGAATGGTCCAAGCTTTTTATCTCCATGACACAGGAAGCTAATCTTAAATGGAAAAAGGTTAGGAGATGACGCAACATTCTGTTTCTGTTTATTTTGAAGGGTCCAGTTTTAATGAGAGTAACAAAAGCAAAGTTGAGGGAATTTTTAGATGAATTTGAAGTTTTTACGATTATCTCGATTATTTTTACGGCGCTTGGCATGAGTTTGAAACGGGTACAACCACTACTGTTGCTAGCAAACCATATATGTACGATATGTCTAAGCAATTAATTATAGTTTATCATATTTGCAAAATAATATAATTACGCCTATTAATTGTCTTTTAGCATCCTCTGTAGTGTTCCGTAGAAATAATAATGGGAAAAGTTAAGAAGATACTGAAGCTTTGATGTTTGCGATACAATATTGTAAATTCAATGCAGCTACGCACTATCCCCAATTCCAAATTCTTGTTATAATGAAGTTTTATCTAATATTACGAGTTAACTTTTTGATGCTGATAAATGTTTCTCTCATCTGAGAAAATTCAGATCCGCTGTAGATTTTTTCAGTTGATATAAGAATTTTTTTTTTTTTATCAGATATATTTTTTCGGACATGACGTGTTCTTTCCACATTACGCAACACTTATATCTAATGTCTTAATGGAAAAAACAATAATTTTTACTCTTTCTAAAACTTTGAATTCTCTTGCAAGCGTTCGTTGATTTTCTGGAATTTCCGTTAATTCTTTCCTTTGATTGCTGCATGAATTCCGGTGTTTTGATTATGTCAGATCCATTAGAATGCTTTTTTACGCCTTGATGCTGGTGAAATCAATCCGTCTACGGTGTCCAACCCCTTGCAAATTATGTAGATGAAATATATGACAACTTTTAAAACCGAGATCTTTCTAAATCGTTATGCTAAATTGCTAAGCTACAATTTCAGCTGGTCTTTTCTTTTTTTGTGTAAACTGAGTGCCTGCCCTCATCATTTTACCTTTCACCAACTACATTGTGCTTATTAAAATGCAATAACATCCAAAGAAATGCTTGTTCTCATATACCTTACGCAACCTATATTTCATTTTCTGAAATGGCCCTTTTTTCGCTTTTATGCAACATTATAAAATTTCTATGAAAAGGCAAAAATGATAACTTTACAGTATGTCACACAATTTAAAGCTGTCAAAAACAGAAAAAGTTCTCTTCGACTTGCTTTGTCCTCTGAAATGGATAATAACATAATCTTCATACAAAGCAACGTATCGTTAATTTAATACAACAGTTTAGTTGAATAATGATTTATTTTTATTATTGCAGAGATTTAATTTTTCACACACTTATTGACTTTATACAATTTAAACTAAAAATGAAAATTCTAATACTTTTCATTAATAAGTTTATTTTGTAATATATCTCACAAACAACAAGTATTTGTTAGCATTGGGAGAAATTGGAATTCTTATCATTACATATGATTGCTTCTTAGATGTTTTCAAAGCTAAAATGCATATAAAGATCATTTAAATGCAGAGGATTAAAATCAGTCGGTTGTCAAACAAGATTTAATCTCGTTTAAAGTTTAGAATGGATTATGTAAGCATGCATGCGAGTAATTTGCGGAATTAGAGTTACTTATGTTACTTACAATATATGAGCATTGGATGTCTTTTTTAATTTTATTTGAATAATAATTTACACTAACTTAATTTTGGAAAATATATAAGGATTTTATTTTAATTAAAAGACATTTTGAGTATGATTTCCTTTGTTTGTTTCCTGTGGAATGTATATTATCTTCAGCAATAGTAAATTCAAAATAAATTGTTGTAGAAAGATAATATACTAAAAATAATTTCTCAAAATATCTAAATCTTTAAAAGTATGAAAAAATAAATTATATTTATATGTTATATCTTATTCTGCGATTGTTTTATAAAAATAAAATGTTACAGGAGTTAAAGAGCTTTTTACCAAAGAAATATGAATGTCATCCTGTTAAATATTTCTCTGAATTCTGCAATAACGCTTCTTTTGTACCACAATATCTGGAAAACAAATCTTTTTTATATATGTTTATAAAAAAGATATCTTTCAAATATATCAATGCGCTTTACAAGCCCATTATAATTCCACACAATTGATTTTAAGTTATAGCTTTAAAAAAGAGGAAACATATAAGTAGAGATGAATAGTCATTTAAAAGGAAAAATACTTTACATTTCTTTCAGTTTTTTATGGTTTTCGGAAACGGTTATCGTTTTTATCTGTTTACTGATACATACAATGATTTAGTAATTATATTTATTGTTAACTGCTGTATCGGTATATAAAAAGGGCTAAATTCTTTTCATACTATAGTATATATTTTTTCTGAAATTTTACGAAAATAGTCAACATAAAAAATGTTTCAGTTGAATGAAATACTAAAGGGTTTATAGTTTACAGTAAATTAAGTATTTTTTCCTGCTTATTCTAATATTAATAATAACTATTTAAACAAAAATAAATTTACATTAATTTAAACATAAACATCATGTGTAAAATTTAATGTGTAAGAAATTAGTCTAAATCAATGAACTTACTTTCATTTTCAAATTACAAAATCAGTAATTTAAGGAAAATAAATTGTATATTTATTCCAAAATGCTTTCTTTAATATATCATGAAAATATTTAACTCTATATTTCTAGTACATTAATTAGATTAACTGTTTTTACATTTACAATAATAAAATAATCTAGCTGAATTGTCATCATGAGTTAATCTCAAAAGTGTTTTGTTTCATTTTAAAAATTATTAACATTTATGAACAAGTTTGGTTTATGGTGTGGTGTTCTCTGAGATTAAAGATTTTTAAATCCTAACTATCAATATTCAAGGATTTTTCTGTTAACCCAAACCAATAAGTAAACTTATAATTTTTTTTCAAATTCATAGGTTATATTGTATTGTTTTCACTAAAAAATAGAAAAGAAATTTTATCAAAATGTTCATGCTATCAAGTAAGTGAAACACAAACTCAAGATCGCATAACCGCAACAAAATTTAAATTTAAAATCCTACAAATATCAATTCAAAATTTAGTTAACTTTAACATTCACGCCAAACGAAGGTACGTACTGCTTTTATGACATTTTTATCCCAAAAACAGAAGACCAACTAAAGTCTTTGCCCATTTGAAGATGGTGCAAAACTTAGGAAGGTTATAGTATTCTATCAAAAAAACCTATATATTAGAGATTTTTTTACTATTATAGGTAAACTCTTGTAGATCCCAATAATGGGAAGATAAGCAAAATTAAGAGCAATGCCGCAGATAATGATGTCTACACCTGCGTATAAAGACAAACACATTCATAATCGTCTTGATATATAGTAGAGATAAACTTCTTGTTTAAATACTGTGCTTATTTAGCATACTGCATGTGTAATTCTTTAGTGAAAACCTATTAAAAATTGACCAACATACAATTCATTCAAGTAAATCGTTGACTGCTAAACTAAAATCGTATATCTTTTCTACTAAGTAGCACTGTAACAACAACTAGTGCAATTATCGTATAGAATTTGCACAAAGTTCTAACACTCAAGGAATCTACATTTACTTTATTTTCTTAAAATGAAAAACATTCATTCAAATTCCTTGCTTTTTAACATCACCATGTTTAAAATATGTAGATAAATTCCAGTAATATAATCCATATAATTAATAAAAAGTATAAAGAAAATATTAGTATATTATTTTACAGTGATAATCTTAATCACAATTGTATGAGCAGACGGAATCCTTTATTCGTTCCAAAACTGCGATCACAATAGACAAAACATTCTTATAACTCTTTGTTTCATAATTCAGAGTAAAGCATTGTTAGAAAATGTTATTGAGAAATTGTAATAAAAATTTCCAATTGAAGAAAGAAAATTTTGAAATTAATGCATATTAATATATCTTGAATAAGAATTCGAATAATTATAAATTAAGAAACTATCCTATAGAATGTAAAATCTGTACATAGCTGCAATATTATCCACATTTTACAGAGTTAAATATTACAATTATAGATAAAAGGACTTAATTACAACACATTAAAATCACCAATAAATACTGAAATTAATCATGAAAATAAACTTTTAACCTCAAAATAAACAGGCATTAAATTTACTTCTTTCTTAATTTAGTAATACAGAAAAACTACATAAAATCATTTTTTGGAAATATTGCAATATTGAAAAACACAACATAAAAGTTAAACGAAGCATCGAATTAACTTTGATATATGGCCATAAATTCTCATAAATTAATTAATTACACAACTATGTCGTGGAATAATTGATCAGCAATATCTAGCTTTTTTTCTTTTCTCAAAATTTTAATCTATTTTCGTCACTTCCCACTATAAGTAATAAATTATTTCTATTCCATTTCAGTGATTTTGGCTTGTTATATTTTTATAGATTCACTATTATGTCTGATTTTATTGGACTACATAGAAGTGTAGACACTCGGAGTTGCATCAGCATGTGATGAATACCATTAATATAAGTATCGTTGAAGAATTACAGTGGATTGTTAAATTAAGTAATAACGCTGTCAATTATCTCGAACACCACATTACCTGTAAGATAATATTGAGATAGTCGAAGACTGCACTTAATACTCAAGAGGATTTACGCTGTTGTAATACTTCACACTGAAGTGTACATTAAACAACGAAGCAATTATTCCTAACACGTTTTTCACACGTAAATATTTAAAAATAATTCTATGATAACTCGTGAAAATAATATCAGTACTCATCATTTACAATTCATGACAAACAGAAAACTAAGGTACTACGAAATGTTACGACACAGTTGATAAAGTTATAAAATGATCTGGTTTTAACATGTTCTAAAACCCAGCAACATCTTCATCATTTCCCTAAGAAGGCAATAGTGAACCTGAAATTGCATGAAGCGATTTTTCCATAAATTACCAAGAACAAAATAGGCGTACCCTGGACAGTGCATTTGGAGCTGGAGGATTAAATACCAATTTGTAATTAAATAATAAGCTTAAGATAAATGCAATCCTAACAATTCAAACTGTGATGTATGAAACTTCCGAAAAATTTGTAACATTAATCCGATACACTGTACATACAAACTAAATTATCTGATTGCACTAGATTATCTGACTAGTAATTTGGAGTATTTTTTATGATACGAGTTTTGTATTGTTTGCTTAATAGTATGAAATTAATTTTTTTTTGCTTTTGTATAAATAGAATTTCGCATTTACTTTATGAACGTATCACTAAAAAAAATAATTTAAGTATAATTAAATTAATACGGATGGTTTGTAGTAACATAAAGACATGAGTGGCGTAATCTACGCTCCAACAAATTTTAAAAGGCTAAATATAAACTTTTGATGCTAAAGAAGAATAGTGCTTGATGTCCAGTAGATTGTATAGAAGTAATAGATACCACATTTATAAAATAATGTTTAATTAAGAGAGAAATTTAAATAGACTACACAAATACACGAGTGGTATATTCCGTACACCAATGGTGACTTATAAATAAAATTAACAAAACAGAACAGAAAAAAATGCGAACTACAACATTTAAAATTGGTTGAAGATTAAAGGGACTTTGGGAAGAAGTTAAATGAAACAGAAATGTTAATAACGCATTTATTTCAGAAATCACAACTGTTTTTTCATTGAGTCGCGCACTCAGTACGCCTCCGGTGTCTTTAAAAATTAATAATGAAAATATTAGGACGTGGTTCAAAAGAATTTTCATTTTTTGACTTGACACTTTGCACGTTTTTTTTTAAAGATTATACAAAACATGTCATATGGTACATTTGGCGTGTCTTAGTTCCTCTGATAGTTTTCGAATTCTATTGGTTGTATTCACCTCTATTTGCCTCTTTAATTGGACAAAATGCACTAGTGGCTAGTTTGTGGCTATATATGTAATGAAACAGATTTTATGTATTATTAGGGTGTATGAAAACAATTTGCATTTTTTGAATACTTACAAACCAAAGCCTGTAGTTGGTACTTTTTCTACCCTACTGTTAAACATAAAATGTTATATAAGATGATATATCTTCCTCAACATTGTATAATCACACAGACTTCTTTCTTTCATTTTTAAGTCACATAATGTGTGATACGAATGTTTTCAAACTAGACCTTAAAATTCCTGAAGTTTGAGGAGAGGACAGGAATAACGCCCGAACTACTCAAAACGGATTTAATCATTTTAAGGGGGAAATTTCTGCCTTGAAACTAGCCACTAGTGCATTTTGTCCAATTAAACAGGAAAATAGAGGTGAATACAACCAATAGCATTCGAAAACTGCCAGAAGAACTAAGACACGCCAAATGTACCATATGACATGTTTTGTATAATCTAAAAAAACGTGCAAAGAGTCAAGTCAAAAAATGAAAATTCTTTTGAGCCACGTCCTAATATTTTCATTATTAATTTTTAAAGACACCGGCGGCGTAGTGAGTGCACGACTCAATGAAAAAACAGTTGTGATTTCTAAAATAAATGCGTTATTAACATTTCTGTTTCATTTAACTTCTTCCAAAGTCCCTTTAAATTTCAACCAATGTTACAAGTTGTAGTTCGAATTTTTTTCTGCTCTGTTTTGTTAATTTTATTTGTAATCCATTGGTGTACGGAATATACCACTCGTGTATTTGTGTAGTATATTTAAATTTATTTCTTAGTTAAACTTTATTTTATAAATGTGGTATCTATTACTTTTATACTACCTACTGGACATCAGACACTATTCTTCTTTAGCATCAAAAGTTTATATTTAGCCTTTTAAAATTCGTTGGAGCGTAAATTACGCCACTTATGTCTTTATGTTATTACAAACCTTCCGTATTACTTTAATTATACTTAAATTAGATTTTTTTAATAATTTCATGTTTCTTACTTTTATGCAACTACTGGACATTGAATTAAACAAGTATGTGATTAAAAATGTTATCTAGGTTTTAATACCCGATGGCGCATAGAGTGCGGCACACGTGTCTTTATGTTACTGCAAATCCTTCGAGTCTTTAACCCCTTGAAGGGCACCGGTATATTATATATACCACTTAATTATAATCCCAAAATGTCACAGTGACACCAGAAATTTATAATCAAATTTTGAATTTATAAGGTACATGAGAAAAAGCTTTTACTTATTTTAAAATATATTCGTTCGTGAATCCTGGTGTCAAACAATCATTTCAAAATTTTAGCTAAAAGAGTACTTCGTCCCTGAATGGGTTAAAAGTTAAAGTAAATTGACTGATAAAACTCATTTAAATGTTTTACTTTTTCAGCCAAATTTGTTATTATTTTTCTCATTCTTACATTTTTATACTAATATTTTATATATATAGATATAACTTTAATATGAAATTCACTTAATGCATAAAACAATGCTTAAATATTTAGTCACACTATATTGATGTAAATAATGTAACACAATTTTCCCTAATATTCCCTTTAGAGCTAAAAGGATAAACCCCAATTACGGGTATTACGTAAGAAGACATATTTGATCCTAGCAATTTGTTACGATTAGGAAATAAATTAATTGGGAAGAAAGATAGGCATGTGTTGTGAAAAGCATTTTAGACCGACAGTTTTGATTCATAGGATGTTAGACGAAAATGGATTGATTGCAAAGTCTCAGAAAGAATAATGTGCGGAAAGTATTTACATAGTGGAAAAAACGAAAAGCCCCATTTTTCACTTCCATTCGCGTGTTTGTATAATGTTTCCTTGCATTTTTTTTCTTTCTTTGTTAGGAAATACTTTTATGCACGATAATAAATCTATACTTAAACAGTTAATGAATGTCTAATGCTTTTCTGGCAAAATATGAACTCATTATATTTATAGTAAACTAATTTTTGTATAAGAAAAAATGCATTGAATTCTACGAAATATTATTTATAATAAGAAGTAAATAGTCACATTTTAATGCAATATCTGAAGATTGAATTATTAAAGTGTCCATAAAATGCTTTTCTTTTAATATCCATGTTAAAAGTGTTATTATGTTTTTGAGGATTTTTTCTTAATTTTTAAGGATTTAAAAAGTTTCATGACAAAAAAATATCTTTTCAATCATTAAAAAAAATTCAATATCTGAAATAGTAAGATAAATTTTAATTATTTAATAATAATATACCTATTGATTCCAAATATTTGCCTGGCTACAAATAACAAAAATATTATTGTAATGACGGTAGGAACAATAAAATGGAATATAATTTAAAAATAATTCCAATGTTTTAATAGCGTAGTTTATAATTATTACATAGGATAACTTTATACGGGAACATACATAAATTACGCAACTGTTGTGTCGGCTGTTCCTTTGTCAGAATGAACACGTTCAAGTAATGTGAGGTATCGTGAAGCATATTTGTGGTAATTAATAGCTTGATAATCTTCAAAAAGTTGTGGCAGCAGCTGTAACCATTACATATGCAACTGTCCGTAACAGTTGCTTCGGGCAAGATAAATTATCGTACAAATTTGCTTTTGCGATAAAAACATTGGCAGGGACAGGGATGACCACACCAGAAAACCCACAAAAACATTGACATTAGGCAAATCTGTATGATCATAGAAAATCCCATAGATTATTCATAAAGTGCGCAAACAAAAATTTTATACCCAATTCTATTATGGTCGCTTAGAACAATCATGCAAAATTGAACAAAATTTTAAATTTCCTTCTGTATTGTAAATAAACTTTGTCTTCCTATCGTTAATTACAACAAAGATAATGTAATTTGTAATCAAAACAATCATTTTGAATTTCCTTGTTTTCTAGAATTCCGTGGTTGAGACCTAATCTATACTAATATTATAAAGGAGTAAATCTTGTTTGTTTGTTTGTAGGAGGTAATCTCTGGAATTACCGAACCGATTTCAAAAGTGATGGTGGCAAATTGATGGTGACAACCCCTGCTCCAACATAGGCTATATTTTATGTCGGTGCCACTAACCCCAGGGGGTGCAGGAGCAAAAAACGTTCTAAAATTGCGATTTTTCAGTTATCACACTGGCTGTCAAGCCCTGAGAGCTTGGCAGCCGGTTCTGTATGTATGGAAGTACGTACGTAATGCGATAACTCTTCATAGAAATATCCGTTTTCGTTCAAATTTTGTTTATAGGTTCACTGTGTTAAGGCGCTTCCCTGATTAGTTTTCGGGATTGATTGGTTAAGCATAAAAGGGGGGGAACAAGGGGCTAATTCCCCCCCCCCTTAATTTATATAAATGGGTTTTTCATGCAGAATTATTCCGTTTTCCTTCAAATTTTGTTTATAGGTTCACTGAGTTAAGGCGCTTCCCTGATTAGTTTTCGGGATTGATTGGTCAAGTATAAAGGGGGGGAACAAGGGTCTAATTCCCCCTCCCCCTTAATTTATATAAATGGGTTTTTCATGCAGAATTATTCCGTTTCCCTTCAAATTTTGTTTATAGGTTCACTGAGTTAAGGCGCTTCCCTGATTAGTTTACGGGTTTTATTAGTTAAGTATAAAGGGGGGGGGATCGGAGGGGGCTAATCCCCCCTTTAATTTATATAAATGGGTTTTTCATGCAGAATTATTCCGTTTTCCTTCAAATTTTGTTTATAGGTTCATTGGGTTAAGACGCTTCCCTGATTACTTTTCGGGATTGATTGGTTAAGTATAAAGGGGTAAACAAGGGGCTAATTCCCTCCCCCCCCCCTTAATTTATATAAATGGGTTTTTCATGCAGAATTATTCCGTTTTCCTTCAAATTTTGTTTATAGGTTCACTGTGTTAAGGCGCTTCCCTGATTAGTTTTCGGGATTAATTAGTTAATATAAAGGGGGGGGGATCGGGGGGCTAATCCCCCCCCTTAATTTATATAAATGGGTTTTTCATGCAGAATTATTCCGTTTTCCTTCAAATTTTGTTTATAGGTTCACTGTGTTAAGGCGCTTGCATGATAATTTTCGGGATTGATTGGCTGAGTATAAAGGGGGGAACGGGGGGGGGGGGCTAATCCCCCCCTTAATTTATATAAATGGGTTTTTCATGCAGAATTATTCCGTTTTCCTTCAAATTTTCTTTATAGGTTCAATGAGTTAAGGCGCTTCCCTGATTAGTTTTCGGGATTGATTAGTTAAGTATAAAGGGGGGGGGGGATCGGGGGGCTAATCCCGCTTAATTTATATAAATGGGTTTTTCATGCAGAATTATTCCGTTTTCCTTCAAATTTTGTTTATAGGTTCACTGTGTTAAGGCGCTTCCCTGATTAGTTTTCGGGATTGGTTGGTTAAGTATAAAGGGGGGATAATCCCCCCTTAATTTATATAAATGGGTTTTTCATGCAGAATTATTCTATTTGCTTCAAAATTTGTTTATAGATTCATTGGGTTAAGACGCTTCCCCGATTAGTTTTCGGGATTGATTGATTAAGTATAAAGGGGGGGAACGGGGGGCTAATACCACCCTTAATTTATGTAAATGGGTTTTTCATGCAGAATTATCCTATTTCCTTCAAATTTTATTTATAAGTTCACTGTGTTAAGGCGCATCTCTGATTAGTTTTCGGGATTGATTGGTTAAGTATAAAGGGGGGGAACAAGGGGCTAATTCCCCCTTATCTATACTAATATATAAAGTAGTAAAGATTGTTTGTTTGTTTGTTTGTTTGTTTGTAGGGGGTAATCTCTGGAACCACTGAAGCGATTTTAAAAGTGAAGGTGACAAATTAATGGTGACAATCCCTGCTCCAACATAGGCTATATTTTATGTCGGTGCCACCACCCCCGGGGGGTGCAGGAGCGAAAAACGTTCTAAAATTTCGATTTTTTGTGTACTGAAGGAGATAGAAGTATCAAATTTGGTATGGTAGTTACTTATAAGATGTAAATGCTCTCTAAGAACAAATTATAAAAACATTCGCAATTTAAAAGGGTGAGATGAGGAAGAAGCGTTCTAAAAACATTCTAAATTACAATTTCTATGGAATCTCTGAAACTACAGAACCGATTTCAAAAGTGATGGTGGCAAATGGATGGTGACAGTCCCTGCTCCAACATATGCTAAATTTGTTTGTCGGTGCCACTGCCCGCAGAGGGTGCAGGAGCGAAAAACGTTCCAAAGTTATGATATTTTCAATAATGAAGGAGTTAGGAACTTGACATTTTGTATGGTCGTTACTTACAAGATTTAAATGCTCTATAAGAACAAAATCTAAAAAAATTCGAAATTTAAAAGGCTGAAATAAGCAAAAAATTTTCTAAAAACATTATAAATTACAATTTGTATGGAATGTCTGGAACTACTAAAGCGATTTCAAAAGTGATGGTGGCAAATGGATGGTGACAATCCCTGCTCCAACATAGGCTATATTTTATGTCGGTGCCACTACCCCGAGGGGGGTGCAGAAGCGGAAAACGTTCTAAAATTGCGATTTTTGCGATGCTGAAGGAGCTAGAAACTTCAAGTTCGGCATGATTGTTATTTATAAGATCTAAATGCGCTCTAAGAACAATTTCTAAAGAAAAATGATCTAATGATTCTGCGATTTTTCAACTATTGAATTTCTAAAATTACCAAATTTCACAATAGAGTACCATAGCGAAACCTTCACGCGTAAAAAGATAATGATAAGGGCGACGTGTCCTGGCGTGTATATTGACTATAGCACGAGTCACAAATTATAGTATCCTTATTATTCTGTTAAAATATAAAAGTGAATTATGAAATGTCAATATTTTGTTTGATTAAAGGTTCGTTAAGAGAAATTGACCAGCGTAGCGGGCGTAGCTTGCTAGTATATAATATTTGTGTAATATGATATTAGAGATTGTACACAGTTTAAAAAAACTCCCTAATATAACAGCCAATGCAAACAGACAATAACTGTTTTACACGTGTCTATTGTAAAGGTAACTGACATAAAGATAATATTTAAAAGCACACTTGAATCTGATCAATAAAGTAAATTATTAATAGGAAAATAAAAGGCTTTTTTGCAAATGCGAAGCTTTAATGGTAATTCATTCATTAAGTTATCGCAGTAAGAAAATAAATTTATCTTTTGTAAATTTCTAGACAATATAAAGAACTTAAAAAATAATTATTTAAAGGTAATATTAATAAATACATACGTATATATTTTTATATACTTAATACAAAATATAATATTTCATTTATTTAATATGATATTTTTTAAACATAATATAAAAAGAATTAATGTACATATGTGTTCAGGTGTAATAGTCCATAAAAATATTACAATTTGTTTGTAATAAATTCATTTGAAAATATTTATTTTGTGAAATTAATTTGTGAAAAAAAGTATGAAATTTAATCTATGATTATTTTTATCAGAAATTGTTTTCTAAAAAAATAAATAAATAAAATAAATAAATCTAAAAGTACAGCTCTTTCTGCCATGTAATTTTTGTGTTATGATAAAAAATAGCAGCATTTTAATCTGTTTTGTAAAGATTAAAAATGAATTTAACTTTAAGGGTTGCAAAATCTAAACATACATAATTCCTAAACTACTTGACCGAGTGGCTTCTCGTTTGGTATCCGTAGGTAACATTTGCGAAATATCTGAATATTATGTCAAAATAGTATTGCAAATTTTAAAGTATGTTACGATTTTAATGTGTAGATGACTCCGTAACGATATTTTAAACATAACATTAATTAGTAGACGTTATAAATAACTGGTTGGTATTAGTCAAATTTTTATACGATGATTTGTGGCACAGTTAAATTGGAAGATAACAATTTTTTAGACATAGTGCATTTTCATTATTTTAACAGTTTTCTTGTAATTATGTAGAAAGATTAATTATGTTATAAAGGTATTGTGAAACATGTGTTTTATCAATGCATTATATTTTATACATAGATTTCTAGATTTCTAGAAGTTAAAACAAGTTGTCGCAACATGAACTTTTCGTGGATTTCATTCCGTCTATATTGCGTAAAGTTATCGATATTTTAACATTGATTCATATATCATTTATGACATTTATCCTATTGATCCTTTCATATAAAATTATTCCAAAAGTCTAAAAATAAATAAAAATTAAACAATTTTAAAATTAACAGACAGTATCACAATGGATTTTTCACTAAAATGCAGAACAAGACATCGGATTTTTTTTTATCGTAACGAAAGTCTTATTGCTTGAATAATTGTATATGCCAGCAGAATGTGACGTTTTATCTGTGCCTTCAAGTTATACAGAGGTATTTGTGCGAATAGCAGTGACATCTCGTAATGCACTCTTCGCAGCATATAAAGCGATACTGTCGGAAGATAATGGCATAAATAGCAAATGGCTGCAGCCATCAGACCACGATAATCTTAACTGTCGGTGACAAATGCTGCTATTCTGGTAATATTTTTCCTATATCAGTACACTCCATGTCTTTTTGCGTTGTTTATGTGGAAACCGTACCGCTCTACTGTATATACGTTTCTAATAATCGAATTTGTATTTCTAATGTGATTTTCACATCATTTTATATATCGAATATGAGAATCTTGCATTGCATCTATCGATACTACTTAGAATTGAAAATTTTACATGTGATATCAATTTACTTTCACGTATATTTTTAAATAAATCTATTTTAATCTATTACATTCTTTCCGAAAGAAAATACTTTAATAGAATTTTTTTTATTGGCTAATAGCTCTTTGAAACGGCTAAGAGTTTTGAGTAATGCGAACTACAGAGTGCGAAAGAAATGATAAAGATATTTTCCTACCTAACGAGTCTTTGACAAGAGAACTGTTTGGGGAAACTTATAGTATATGTAGTTTAATATTATCTTTAGTTAATTGCTTTGAATGATTAATAAATATATTATCATTAAAATACTAACATGAGCATTGAATGAAATGTCGTTCTTTCGAGAAGATTTAAAGTGAGATTTAAAGACAGAGAGCAGATTGATTTTCCTATCTTAAAAAAAATCATTCATTTTTCCAATATATCTTCTGCTGCAAACACTACATTCAAGTAAAAAAAAATTATTGCTCCTGTGATGGATAAGATCTCTTCATCGAAATGAGATAATAAAATGGAAGAATATGGATAGATATCTTTGAAATATGTGGTCAAATCTCAAGTCGCTTGTTCTAAAAAAAATGAAAAGAAGCTGGCTTGTTGTCATTTATGTTTTTCAAATCTGGATTCTGAGACATCTGTATATTTATTAGCAGCTGTATCTATAAATAACATAGCAATTCGTTTGGAAATTTTGGAAGATGAAATATATTTATCCAACATTTTATAACTTTTCAAGTTACTTTTCATAGATGTTGTTGCGATTTCTTTCTTAGCTATGAGGTTGCGTTCTAATGCAGGAAATAAGATAATGTTGTTTAAATCATACAGTCAGGTAAAACTGCATATGTAAGTTTTGATGCAATTTGTGCAGTCCCTAGCGAAGAATGAATGGAATACTTAGAATTATATTAGAAGGTTAAGCAACCAGTAAGTTATTTCCAATATTAGTACCTATTTAGCTTCTGTGTTTAAAAGTTTATTTATCCTTTTTCAACAAATTTTCTAGTATTAAAAAATTATATATGATCACATTTGAAATTAATGAAACTTTTAATACTATTATGCGTTGCATATTTAATAAGAATTTATTTCGTTAAATGAAACTGTTGCTGGCATTGAAAAGTATGTTTTTTACGGCTTGCTTTCCGCTCAAAATTATCTTAAGGTCAAACCAAATATCATACATGGGATAAGAAAGGATATTGGAAAAATAATTTATGAGCCCTTAGACAATTTTTTATTAATAGGAATTAAGACAATATTTATTATGATTTTTATAAAACAGAAAATGAAGTGAACATGTTTTCTCAATTTCCCACATTTTTATGAAGATAATTACCTTTTTGTTTTTCAATATTAAGTCATTAGATGTATAATTATTAGTTTAGTTTCTTAGTCAAAGTATTAAAATAAAATATACTATACTTTAGTTTAAGTGGTTCTAATTTTTCTTCATTTCCTGTCAAATTAACACATCTATGCGATTTTACCTCACCTGTGGGATAAGAACGGATTATTTTACTTTTTAATAATCATTTATCAGTAAAAATGAGATGTATTAAATATATATTTAAAATATTTTTACGGTTGAAAGATATATGCATATTATGTACGCAAAGTTACACTGAATTCTGTTTTTGATTCTGGCTTCAAGACACAACTACTTGTCAGGTATGTGGTTTTATCCCACTTTTTCCAAAGATTACAGAAAGAAAGAATTCACCTGAGTGACAAGCTGTTATCAAATTTGTAATTTTGAATAAAACTGTTTGAAAATGAATGACATAATTTTATCGACCTTATAAACGTAAACACTAGAAATACGTATATATAAAATTTAAAACTCTCTTTTAAATAAAATATCACTTTATAAAACACAAATACTGAGATTGTTTACACATATTGGGAATGATTTTGATGTTAAATTAGAAAACAACGAGAAACAACAGCGGGTTAAATCTGTCAATATGTAATAACGTAATAAATGAAATATTGGCTGCTATGAAACAATATCGTCTGCTATACTCAAATGGCGCGCGAAAGATGCGAGTGGCTTGAAGGTTATATACGTGCCCTTCTCGAAGAGAATTATTCATATTCCGTGATTAGAAAACGTTGCAAGAAGCATCGTTTCAAAGTGTCGAAGCATAAAATAAGTGATATTTTTAATTCTAAAGGTACAAATCGTCAATCTTTAAAGCTATCGAAAAGAAAACACCAAAATAACTACCCGAAAATGATAAATACTGTCTTTAACATTTCTAAAGTGTGCTCTATGGTTGTAATGGAAAATCCAAAACCTCAAAGAACTATCACAAAATATTTGCATACATCTGCAGCAACTGTAAGTAAAATAATTAATAGAGATTTGAACTTAATTAAAACAAAAAAATGTACGGTTCATCGCCAGCTAACAAGACATGTTGTTGAGAGAAAGACAAGTTGCAGACTGTTCTATGGAAATCATTTAGTAGGTGATAATTGGAAAAAAACTTCACAATTGATGAAATGTGAATTTATTTAAATGACTGTACTAAAACAAGATCGATTTATTCCCGGAAAAAGAGGCCAAAAGACTTACAACTTTGGTTCAAACACTACAAAGACAGTTTCTCTATAGGATTTATGGTGATTGCTGGAATCTCTTGCAACGGGAAATTAAAGATAAGAAAAATTGAAAAAAGGTCAAAATAAATCTTCTTATTTCCAAAACAATTGAGTTCCACTGGGATAAAGCGAGCAGCTATACATCCAAAAGTACAGTCGTATTTCTCAAAAAATTGACGAAAGAAAATCGAATCAAGTGTTTATCGTTTAATCATATTCCAACCAAGTATCCATATGTTGTAATAATGGATTAATGGATTACCTTTGGACTATTAAAACAAGTTCTTGCGAAACACCAACCAACTACGATGAGTGGACTATGGAAATGTGTGGTGGAAGAATGGAACAAAATTCCACTTCCAGTTTTTCAAAAAGCCCCACTATCTTGGAAATCCCTCTGCAGTATCATAGTCCACAAGAAGGGCTACCAGATAGAACCTATTAAACAGTATTTGTTTTAATTTATGTATTTTATTTTTGTTGCCAAAATCGTTCCTAATATGTGTAAACACCCTCTGTAAATCATTGCTCCTCTTTGTAAATCGAGTCAAAATGAAATTATGCCGATTCATAGAAAAACCGATATATCTGCTGTTCTTAAAATTTCGTGTCGATGTTTTACGCAATCGAGGTGTTTCAGTTAAACTTTTGAAAATTAAGAGGTTTCAATATTTTAAAAATTTTGCACTACAAGTTATAATGTAACATAATAATATATATAATGGTAATATGGAATAATAAAAAAATTAAAAAATATATACTATATGTAAAATATCCTTTATCTGTAATACTTTTCTCGTTAGTTATATTATCTACAGGATTCTCCAAATAAAACCGAATAGAAGAAGAAAAGTTATGTTACACATGTAAAGCAAGAAGTACGAAAATTTTAAATTTGGTTCATTTAAGACCATTTTTATTTGAATTATAATAGAGTTGTGCAAATAAAAACGGTCATAATCATCCGGACGATCAATGACGCGTTTTTCTTATTTTCTTGTATAACAGAACTTTTCATGTCTGGTTTTGTTTTATTTAGACAACACTATATGTAACAGCATTAAACATTATTTTCACTAAAATATATTAAAAGGCGGTTCTTTAACAAAAGGGTTTTAGAAGGAAAGTCACGTATACTGCTAAAGTATAAAAAATAATGTATCGACATTAATATGTCTCATTGAATGTCAACACATATTCAACTAGATTAACAATTCTTACTTAACGATGACATGTTTATCTTGATAAGCTCTCTTATCGCAAGTTTGCAAATCTTTTTCCCATTTTTTTAAATGACAGAATTCTTATTAATAAATTAACAAATGCTCAAAACAGAACCTATAATTTAATTTTAAATATAAAGCATAAGTTTTAGTCTCACGCGAAAATATTTAACGCAAAATTTTATAAAAGAAGATATTTGCACTCGATATAAATGCTATAACATTAATTACCTACAGAAATTATGTTACTAATAATGAAAAATGTTAATTCATTTTTTAACTTAAAATACAATTAAGTTAAATTTACTGAAGATTAAATTAATATGATTTTATTATTTTTATCTATTGAAGAGCATGAAAAATCGCTTAAGTAATAAACCTTCAACAATATTTTGAACGCAATGTTAAAAAAATATTAACATTAAGCAGATAATCTCAAAAACTAATGCTTTAAAAATATTTATTTCTCTTCTGAAGTAATTTTCATTATAATATTGCATTGTATCCTACTTTTCATATTTTTTAAACTTTTGATAACATATTGCGGGTAATTATTTTGTTGATGTTTAAAACAATACGCAATAACTATTATCAAAACATACATTTGATACCATCAAAAGATTTTTCTGAAGACCAAAAATTGTTCGTGAGAAGTGAGTTTAAATTGAGTAGTTATGTAATTTATTACCATTGGTGCAACTAGCATAAAAAAAGCCCATCATGTGAATGTTTTTACAAAACCGTACGAATTACGATGACAAAATTTTCTGTAGATTGTAGGTTAGAGATAAATTCGTTCCTGGGAAGTGAGTGTTATTTGCGAAGTTATGCAACGTTCTACCAGAAGTACTACTATCTTATAGTACCATATCTCGTGAAAATGTTTTTTGAAACATAAAATTGACCATCAGAAAAGCTTATTCTGAAGATTACAACGATGTAAATAGTAGTAAGTGAGTTTAAAATGCGTTTAAAAAAATAGATGCACAAATAGTTATATATAGAGAAGAGACACATGAAGCATCATAAACACTATTTAGCTGCTGAAAAAATGAATATAAACAGCTACGTAGTTTGTCATAAAAGAATAGAAATGTTAACAATGGTAATTAAAAAAAGAAAAGAAAACAAGATAAATAAATCTTATAATGTTAATTTTAAAATCTCAATCATAATGGCTTTCTGTAATGTTAATTGTAAAACATATCAATTAGTTTTCTTACTATCCTCAATGACATATCCGAGAGATTCATGAAAATGTTGATTCAATACAGAGGTTAACAAAATAAAGAAAACTGAAGGAAAGAAACATTTTGCGTAATTAAAAAATCGCTGTAAAAACTTTTTTTGCAAACATGTGTATTTTATTAATTTTTTGATTAATCAGATTACATATCTGTAAACATTTGTTTATTGTTATTTTTTTACACATTTTTAAATGTAATTTCTGTAAGATTAGTCTAAGAATGAATCTTAAACATGAAAATACTTCGCATGCGGACTAGGCTATTATTTAAAAAACGCCTGCATTCAGCATTTAAAGATATACAAATATTATAATACAGACAAACATACAATAAATACAATAATCCAACATGGAGTGAAAAATTAGCCAGAGCCAAGAACCGAACCTGGGTCCACAGCGTTAGTATACATTTAGCGTTGTAACTAAATGCGTTAACAGGAATCGAACCTGGGTCCACAGCGTTAAACGCTGTGGACCCAGGTTCGATTCCTGGCTCTGGCTAATTTTTCACTGCATGTTGAATTATTGTATTTATTGTATGTTTGTCTGTATTATAATATTTGTATATCTTTAAATGCTGAATGCAGGCGTTGTTTATGTGTGTTTTAATATATATTCGTAGATCGGTGGATTAGTAAAAATCTATTACCGTTGTCCTGTCATGAAGGCTGTCTGTTAGATGGCTGGTGACTTTCTCTCCAACATGGTTTATTAGTGAGAAATTGCAGACTCCGGAATTGGCCGGAGTGGCTCAGTGGTTAGAGCGGCAGCCCGGAACGCTGTGGACCCAGGTTCGATTCCTGGCTCTGGCTAATTTTTCCCTCCATTATTGTATTTATTGTATGTTTGTCTGTATTATAATATTTGTATATCTTTATAGGCTATTATTTACAGACAACATTTTAATTCTTAAGATTTTTTCCTACTTATTTTCTAGTTTTTCACGTGCTTTTCGCACCACGGGCCGCCGCTGCATATTGTATCATCCGATCTGTGAGTTAAGACAAATAAATTACAAAAAATAATTTGCGGTGTATATTAGATTTACCCTTGTCGTTCAAAAGATAATATTTTTGAACAGAAATATCTGTCTAAAATAGATTTGATGTGCGTAACCAAATTTTAAATTATACCACATTTGTGCGTTTATCGCAGTTGGCAAAAAATCTTTTATTTAAAGGGACCAGAAATAATGACGAAAATTGACTAAATTTTATCTTGGATTAGGAAGCTTGTAATTGATTGATACTTATTTTTCATTTATATAATTATGTTTTATAGAAATAATATGTATATATATATATATATTTGTTAAATGGCAAAAAAACAATATTTTTTTTAATGTTCTTTCGGGGTCCATTCGAAAACAATTTTTGAAAGGCGCTGGTGTTCATTGTGCGAACATGTTCATTATTACGTTCAATTTTAAGTGCAACATCCTGTTTGACTTGCATGATTTCACGTATTCTTGAATATTTAATCTTTTTCCACCCTTGATGTTCTTGTAGATCTTGTCCAAAAGACAATTTCGGTTGAAAGGATAATCCTTAATGTTCTTGCTGATCTTCTCCAAAAGTCAATTTCGGTTGAAAGGACAATCATTCATGTTCTTACTGATCTTCTCCAAAAGTCCATTTCGGTTGAAAGGACATTATTTTTCGGGGATAGATTTAAGGTCTATGTCTAAGCACTATACAGTAAAATGCTTTACACGATTACACAATAAATTAGTCTCCCGTTTTAGAGAAAATATTACTACTCCACTGAACCGAATTCAGCATTACAATTACTTTTATGTTTACAGTGATTCCTTTTTCAACATGTGTTTGGCATGATCCATCTTGATGAAATTTAGATCCAAGGTATTTGAATGCCTTGACATTTTTTATATTTATGTCATCCAATAAAATATCGGTATTCCGATTTTTTTTTTTACGCGCTCAGTTTTACTCATATTTGTCTTTAATCCAGAATCTTTTATAATTTTAATAAAGGTAAAACATAGGTATATATCAAATACACATAAGCAAAAGTGATAATTTGCTGACATCTGTTTGTTTTAAATTAATATTGCAATCAATGTTATACACATCTGACCGCGAAAAGAGATTAAATATGTTTTATAATATTTCATTGGATTAATTTGGAACTTAAATTGCTAAAAATAGGCAAGATATATATATATATATATATATATATATAAACAATAATTGTATTAAAAAACCTTTTTAGTATTACTTTCTATGTAGTATTTCCTTACTTACAACAGCTTCCAGAAAATATGACTATTCTCTTAAATTAGTTCTTATTCCTTTTTTCGTTAAGAAAACTCTTAATTTACGATATCAACGTTCATTAAAATTCAGGCAAAACAGGAACACAACTGATGTCACTAAAAGCAGTTATCGTATCTCTTTAATGTTTTATCGTACTTTTTATATGTATTTCCTTGACAATTTAGATTACTTTTTGTTGGTGTATTTTTTTACGAGCAACACTTTATGAGCATTTCCCTAGTATGCATCCACTAAAGCTACTGCTCTGATGAAGCATTAACTGCTAATTATCACTCATCGATAAAATCCAAAGTGTAATAAATATTGGTTCACACTTTTATTTTAATGGAAAAGTAGTCAACAGTTTAAGATGTTTGTAAAAATTGTTTGTGTGTGATCGATGATTGTTTGAAAAAAATAGTACACAGGACTAAATTAAATTCTTTTTATCAACTCTTTCTATACGCATAGTGATAACAACTGTTTAAATAAATTTATAATTCAACTTTTTTTTTCAAAAACCTACTATCCATGAACATTTCAAATTGCTTTAGAAAATATTTTATTTTTAAAAAGACTGTTACGAGGGAATACCCAATTACAAATATAGAAGTTTATTGAACATATGGTCTGAAAAATAATGTAAATGTAAAATAATATTTCTCCTGTTTTAATGATTATTCAATTTTTATTTTAAAACCATTGTATTACTACATTCTTATAAAATTCTAATATTTAAATGCTAGAAACTTTTCCTGGTAATTATTTGAATTTTTAATAAAACGGTATCGTTTTTTCTTGATTCACTAAGACTTTTTACACCATTTCTTTTAGCGATAATCCGATAACTTCAATCAAGAGAAATAAAGAAGAGGGTATGATAGATACAAGCATTTTCTTAGATTAAGATACAATTTAGTTGAATAAAATATTGACATTTAAAATGAACAAAATACTTAATTTTTAGAAAATTTATGGCAAACCACTAGGTAATCCTACAAAATGTAATGTGTGTTAAAACATGCATGATAAACTGTAATGTATGACTAAAAATGTTGCATGAAATCTTTTTTTTTTAATCTAAAGCAAATGTAAGATGAAGGAAATGTAGGATTTCAGATTTAAAATCTGCCTACGTATTTGTATGCGTGCCTCTTCGTCTGTCTGTCTGTATAATCGTCGTTGGAACTTTCCAAATACGCTTGAGTAGACTTGATATTTGTAAACACTATTTAAAAAATCTACTATATTTCGATCGAAAATTGTGAGTACAATTTTGTTAGTTGTCTATATATCGCTTAAAATATTTCGTATACATTACCATTTGCGGATGAGAAATGTTGATTAAAAATACCCGCATTGCAATTTGTCTGCAATGGTTAATGAATTTAACATTGGGAGTTCCAATATTTAAACCTCTATGATTTCTAAACCATTTGACCGAATGACTTCCGCTTGTTATCCGAAAGTATACATTACTAAAGAATCCAAATATAATGTCAAAAATAGGTTTTAGCAATACAAATTTTATGATGTGGTACATATATGACCTCATAACCGAAATATAAGTATAACATTAACTAGAAAACGCTATTATCAATCGATTGCTACTAGTCACATTTTTATTTAACTTCATTAAAAAATTAATCCAAAATTTATATAGAGATTGACTATGAGACACTATAAGCACATCATCCCACAAAACTTTTCCTCACATCCTTTATCCGTATTATAAAAGAATTTCGCTAGTTTGTAGAAACTGTAATGTAGAGGAAAATACGGCATTTTTAAACTTTCAAGTAATGAACCCCATCTGTGTTGACGTCACAGACATCTCCGCGTATCAACAGCAAATTGTATCAACACAAAGTGTTGAAAAGTAGTGTAACAATGTTATTTGAATGGTTCGTATTAATCCAGTTCGCGGGCACTATGCGCGGTTGCGTTGCTTGTGGCGTCGCACTGATGGGGTCCATTGTGAAAAAAAATAATGTGTTTGAGTTCTTATTTTGACTCAAGCAAATGGATGGTTTGAGTCTATTTCAACTCTAACTCGGATTTCGAAAAATTAATCAAACTCAACTCTAAACTAACGAAATTCATTTTTTTAAACGAATTGTACCCTATGAATTTTTTAATAGAATCAAATTCAGAAATAAAGCTTATTCCGCCAAGTACTTTTTATGAGTAAAAATACCCAAGCCCACCCCAGCCTCTTTCAACTTCTCTGAATTTTTTTTTACAAGATGTTTTCTTTGTAATTTACAGTACTAATGAAATCCAGGCATAACTGTTGCCCCTAAACTGCAGAAAAACTACTGGCAACACATGTATCTAATATTAACTTTAAAATCCTCTGTCCGAAACCTAAAATATTAAACGAAATAAAACAATTCTTAAAATGTCATGTAATATAAACTTATAATAAGAAAAAGGTAGGAGTAGATATTATTTTAGTATTTTTAATTTCCTTTTTACTTCTTGGAAATTTGCCTTTATAAATAAATTTTAAAGCCAAATGCATTCACTTCAAAATGGCAAAGACACTTTTTCTGTATGCAAACTTTTTCAAATCTCTTTTCCTGCTATTTTAGATACCAGAGTCTATAGAAAACGAAATTTATTTAGGAATTGGTAACATATTTCGCAATACAGGGATTATCTTTAAGAATATATTTCTTGAAAACTAGGAAAAAAATTCATTTCTATGCTTACAATTTTTGAAAAGCGTGCTTTTATCGAAATAAACAGCAATAAATAGGCTTCAGATGTGTATTGTAAAACGAAAATGGATTTTCAGATGAACTTTACATATTTTATTTCACTTTAAAGAAGTTCCACATAAAGAAAAGGGTGATATTTTGTACGGAAAATCACTGGGTTTATTTATGGGAATATATATGAGCATGGAAAGTAGAAATGTAGGAATATTTGATTTTACGATTTGCATAAATCTATTAAAAATATTGATCAATTGTACTTTAGCATAAATGAAAAAAATTATATATAATTATATAAAAAATATCTGATGCAATTTAAAAGTCATTACACGGGTAAAATTTGAAATATTCCTTTATACAGAAGGTAGTTTACAGCCGAAATAATTACAAAATATAAACACAACATCGATCTGTTGTATGTATGTGTAAATATAGTATTTCGTATAGGTAGTAAACAATGTAACCAGAATTGACAGTAGATTAATAAAGTGGACAAGTTTGTTAAAAATCACAATAAAAAATAATAAAATTAACACAGAAACGTTGTTTTGATCATATAAATTTTATCTTTCATCGGTGTAAAGACACTTAGAAAGAAACCGCACAAAGCACAAAAACAGGAAAACTGTAACAAGCCAAGAACTCATAGGAAAATAATTTGGAACATTTGGAGGAACATTGGATAAGAATATTCTTTCTTTTTAACTGATTAAATTTTATTTTGGGTAATAATTATACTATTCCGTTTATATTTAATTTTGCGTTCATAATTTTTATTTATTGGATAAATAATTTAGTACGTATTTCATTAAAACTCCAAAATTTCTTTATTTCTATTTTTAGCACTTTATTTTTTCACCCTCCTTTCTATATTTTGTACTTTATTTTATACCACTTATTCTTTTTTTCCATACCTTTCTCACAATATAATAATCCTCTTCGTGATCGATTTGTCAGATTTTACTTCGCCTTGTAATTTTCTTCGTCTTGTGATTTGTTCTTCTAACCACGTATTGTTTAGACATGATGAAGGATCAATTTTATATAATCTGAGTAGGTGTCTTTGTGTTTTTTTGAATTATATTTTCTGATGATATTCATTAGTATTTTCTGTTGTATAATATACATTTACGCTAATTTGTTCTATTTTCACTTTGAAAGTTTGCAAAAATATTTCCAGGTCCTTAATTGTTTAAAAAATATATATTTACAACGTTCGGCTTGGGACAATTGTGCTGAGTACATTGTATTTAAAACGATATATCTTCTCCAAATGAAATAAAGAAGATCACACTTTCTTTTTGAATAAAGTTTGAGTATGAAGTAATGCAGTCAATTATTTTGATATAAATATTTACTTAAATTTAAAAATTAAGTATATAAAACTTAAAGGAGGATTAGTCAGGAAAGGAAATTTTACTAGAATTCATGAAGAATGTGAACATTTAAAGGTTTTTACTATAGTACTAGAATAATTATATTACTAGAATAGATTTTATTTTTATCATGGATAAAGTTTCAGCAAGAAGCATACATCCCCACTGGGTATGAAGTTGCATCACAAATAGGAAGCATACAAAATTATTGCAGTAATTCATTGTTTCACTGACACCTGCATATTTAAACATTTATAAGAAATAATAATTTTCCTAATTAAGCTAATGCTTTGCAAAGTAATGCTGCTTCATATATTTTGAATTTTCTACAGAGTAATCAAATCTCGTTTTGAATAAAATTGATAATGTAATAACTTACTGTATGATTTGTAACTTTTAACTGCGTTCTGCCAATAAAACTCTGTTGAAAATTTTGACTAACATTTACAGGAAAGAAATTACTTTTACAAAAAAGTAAACACATTAAAATGAGTTTATTAATTATTTGCTAACACCTGCATCAATTAAATTAATCGGTAGAGCGTAAGAAAATTCTAATTGGTATTTACAGCATTCCCCGTATGTTGGAAAGATTTTTAAATAATAACAATAGGACAATGTAGAGCGATAAGAAATATCATGAAATAGAATGCACTTTTTGTTTGGTAAAGATTTGGTAAAAAAATCACTCACTGCACTATGGCTTCGATTTGACAATTTAAAAAAAAAAAGAATGCTCCAGTATTATTTATTATCTAAGTAAGTGTAATTTTAATTGGTATTGTAAAAATATATTTCAGCAACGTTTCTGGAATGTAAAAAAAGACAAATGTTTCTTTATCCACAAAAATATAATAGAAACACGATAGAAATATACGATAAATACTTCAGAGTTAACCATGATTCCAAAAAGCATCCTTTATCTTTAGAAACATCAGAAACTAACATATTTTCCAGATTTTAAGAAGCATTTATAAAAAAAATATATAATTTTGCTGCCAATAATTTTCAGAAATGTTTCCGAGTAGTTTTTATAGTGTATTAATCACATTTCTCAACACGGAATATCGGTTTCTAAGATTCTATCTATTCTCTTTGAACATTTTCATCTGCGAAATTGAATTTATTCATGCAAATTTACATATTGTATTAATTTTATTATTAATGTTAATGCTGTTAATTTATCATGTTTGTCTGTAAATCTTTGCTAAGCCTGAGAATAATTACTTGAGATTTGATAGGAGCAATAAAACCTATATTCAGGGTCGAGAAAATTGATTAATACAATATACAAAAAAAATCGGAAACGTTTCCTAAAACTAGTGGCAACAAAACAAATTGTGTTTATATATATACTTGATTATTTTCGAATATAAATAATTTCCGGGGAAATCTAAAGGTAAAGAACGCTTCTGAGAATCGTGGACGGTAGCGCCAACTTATATGGGCCGGTGGGGTCCGAGCCCACCCAAAAATTTGCTACCCCAGCTTACCCAATCCATTGTTCCGTTATTTATTACTTACCCATCACACGTAATACAGGATAAGTCTCGTAATCGTTTTGAAAATCGGAAACATTTTTTTGACGGATTTACACGTTTCAGACACTGAAGATTCCAAAACACATATTTTTAGAAGAAAAAAAAATTGCCGTCCGTCTGTCTGTGTGTCTGTATATCTCTGTGTGTGCTTTTAAACGCTCTATCTCCCAAACAAATTGATATAGAGAATTGAAATTTGGTATGTACTTAGTATGTAATAATGGGAAAAAGTTTATTGAATTTCAGTAACCTCGATTATCCGGAACTATTTTTTTCGGACTCTCGAAATATTCATTCTTATAAAAGGTATACAAATATTTTCGAAATTGTTTATTTTAAGGAGTGATTATAATAAACAATAAAACAACATAAATTTTGCATAAAGAATAAAGTCGATTTCATAATTAGTTGCCGAGATATTTGTAATCCTATTTACCACACCCTTCGATTTTGCAGGACCCTGTATTTCATTAAAATTTCAATACAAAGATATATTTTAATTGGAAATGCGACGCTTAATCCGACGCAGTAAACCGTTAGTTAATATGATTATCAATTTTGGAGTTATAAGGATGTTTCTTTTACGCAATTCAGTAATAGAGCATTTAAAGCCTATGACGTCATCAAGCCACGATTTTATTCAAATTGCAATGCATTTTATAAATAGATTACACATGTTTTATTTTCATATTATATATTATGATGGGTAAGTATTACGATGCACCCAAATGACTAGTTTAACATTGTTCGTAATTGAAATGAAAATATAAAAAATAGTGATATATATTTATATAAATGTTATTTTAATAAATTCAAATATTTTTTATTTTTACTACGAAGGTCAATCCACAGCAATCTCAAATACTGTACTTTTACAAAACTCGAAAATGCAGTACATTAAATAATTAAATAAAATTAAAAAAGAAATCGATTTACTTCAAAATATTAGATTTTACAAACAACTTAAAATCAGACACAAATATTTCGAGCTGACATCTGTTTTTGACAAATTTAATTGATTTTTGTGAAACGATATATTTAAAGAATTAATGGCATTCTATTTTAATGCAAAATAAATATGTAAGAATGCATTAATCCCTCTTTCATATTTACCAGTACAGTTTAAAAGAAAAAAAATTAATTAGTAAATACTAGATAACAATACTAATATTTTGTTACACACACCAAAAATGAGAATTTAAATTAACATAAGAAAAAAGAGTGATAATGAAAATAAATAAGAAAATATTTCAACTTTTTTCTGCAAAAGCATTGAATAACTTTAGAACGGCGGTAGGTGTCATTTTGACACCTGTGCACGTTTGTCCGTTGATTACTTTGTTTGGTTGGAAGACATTTTTTGAATTTTTTTTTTTTTTTTTTTTTTTTTTTTACTTTTCCTAAATAGATAACAAGTATTCGAAACAAAAATCAGCATTCTAGATTTGTTAGTTTTTGAAATATTGGACGATATTGAATATAAATAAATAAATATATATATATATGAAATATTGATGAAAAAAGTATTAATTTGTAAATTGTGTTTTATTTTAGTTAGCATCAGTTTTAATTTGTGAAACCAATCAATTTTATATCAAATTAATGAGTTGTTTAGATAGTTATAGTATGATCCAATTGATCGCCCTGTAGGCGTTACATTTACCATACTTTAAAAATTCAATAAATTATCAAGTAATATTAAATATAAATTAAATATAAATGAGGAAATACACGTAAATTACATATTTTTTTCCGATGTATGACATTTAAAATTGTTTTATCGTTGTTATTTCAGTTGTTTTATCAAAGGATCAAAATGATCCTTTCCCATCGTTCCAGTAGGTAAGATTTTTCCGCCGTTCTAGTGATTGATAATAAACAAGTTTTAAAAACAGATATGCAATTCATTTTGTTTAGTCTCTTATACTTTTATGCTTTTCGTTTATTAAAAAAAAAAACAAAAAAAAACATCAATTTTGCATTTATTTTTATTATTGAAATCCAATTAAAAATTGCAGATATTTGATCACCCTTATCGAAGAGATTCCAGATTTTGTTTTTATTCATTCTACGAATAATTTTTTATCACTTAAAATATTATCTGAGATAATGTTCCTTTTAACTATATGCTCGTGCAAAAATTTAATTAATTTGCACTTATTAATTTATTTGTATTGTTTTTAATCTTTATTCTATATTCTTTTCTCGTACAGTATGTAATATTTTTAAATGATTAAAACATTAATGATAAAAAAATCATGATTAAAACTATGAGGATTTATTTCTTTTCACATTAGATTGTATTTAAAAAATTATTAAATCTGTTTCTTTAGATATATATTTAAACTGCTTGTATTATATATTCGAATGGAGCAAAATATGGAATTTGTGGCAAATATTTACAATTCAGAAAGTTTAAATAATTTTTAAAATGTTAGTTTGGAGGGCTTAATTGGATTTATGTTTTCCATTTTCATTTATGTGATATTTACTCAGTCTAAATATAAAATTGTACTCGTAAATATATCGTTATCTAATTATTTAAACACAAAGAGCTCTTAAATAATCCAGAGGATTTTCAAATTTCTTATTGATAAAACTACTTTATTCTAAACATTGTCAAAAGTATAATTAAGTATAAATAAATAAATGACACATATAAAATATTATCAAAAATGTTTTATAATTATATGTATAAATAATATTTAAAGAATGTAAACAGTTGTTTTAATCCCTTTACACTTACATAATATTTACTAATTAATTAACACTTTTATAACATACACGGCGACATTTTGTTTGTTAGGTGTTGGAGAAAAAAATGTGTATATTTCAAAAGTGTTCAAAAAGGTTAAAATTAGGATTATGTTAATGAAATTGTCCTCCCAATGATTAAATGAATATACATATACTATTTAAATGTTTATACGACCCTTAAAGACCAAATTTCGCATTTAGAAAAAAATTCCTCTTACTGCAAACAGATCAGTACATAAGACTGTATATTTTTATCTTTCAAATCAAAGAAGTTACGTTTAATCAAAAATAAAATTGATAAATTGCGAATTTAATTAACATTACGAACATTGATTAATTGCGAATTTTGACAATATATCAAAATAGAAATTGGAGATATTGAAAGAAGAAAGAAAATCGTATCATAATATATATATGAAGTTGGGATTAAACACCAGATAATCACTATTTTCAACAGAGTTAGTGACGAAAACATCCAAAAAATTTTTTAGACATTTAGACGGTTTCCCTTCAAAAATCAAACTTTATCATAAGATCACTCTCAAAATATTACGTGCATTGACAATCTACGTACACTGGGTGGTTATCGTGCCAAGATCACGACTGGCATTGAAAATTAAAAATATTCATCAACGAAAATTATCCGAAACACTGTTACAAAAAGTTGCATTTTTCACACAGACATGACATTGCGAATGCTTAGTTATAATTGGTATAAATAGCTCCATTGATGTAACTCTCATAAAGCTAAAACCACATTGTTGCAAAATCACACGATTTTGACTCCAATCTTGCCTGCGAACTCGATCATAGATCATAGTCTATGTATATAATTATGTATGTATGTATTCATTCATTCATTATAAGTATGTAGTCTTTTATATTTAAATACTTTCATTATATGTTTGAATGCATCGTAAGCACAAATACACTATATGGCCAATGATGGCTGGTCACTTACGATTTTAGACGTTTTGTTAAATATCTGGAAAGATACATGATGAATTATCCTGAAACCTCAGGAGAATAAACAACACGATATACGTCATATATTTCCGTGAAGATTTTTTTTCCGAAACTCCAAAAAGGGCAGTCACCAAATTGAAGAAAAACGAATATCTTTTGGATAACCGTGTAAAAACTAACATTGCAAATGCATCGAAACGGTAGCACATGCTTAGGAAGCTTCTTTTAATAAACTATGTTCATTTTTATGCACGTCTCGTAGAAAAATTAAGGTTTTTATAAAAACAATCCTAAATTTCACCAAGTGTTTTGCTTATAATTTTCAGAGTTCTTCATATAAAAGAATGTTCTTTTCAAGAGAGATGACACACAATATTATATACAATATCCTGCAATCAGAATTAAAAAATAATAAATATTTGATAAAACATAAGCAGGTTCACTAAATATTGTTTCACTGCGCATGCGCGAATTCAATCAAAATATACTATGCATAATATATTAGCCAAATGTACAGACTAACTTTTGTGAAAGTCTCAAAAACAAAGCTTGAAAATTCTTATAGTAATCGTCGATAGAATAAGCTCGAAATTCTCTGTTCCCAAAAGGATGCAAAAAGATGACGGGTTGTATTCAAATATACTAGCTTATGAAAGTTGGCATAATAAGAATGAAGTGTCTCTTATTGTATATTTGGATTCCGCCCCTCATCTTTTTGCTTCCCTTTGGGGACAACGAATTTCAAGCTTATTCTATCGACTATCACTAGCAAAATTTTCAAGCTATGTTTTTGAAACTTTCACAAAAGTTGGTTTATAAATTTAGCTAATATATTATGCACAGTATATTTTGATTGCATTCGCGCATGCGCTGTTGAATGCAATACTTAGTGAATTTGCTCATTTTTCATATAATATTTATTATTTTTTAATTCTGATTGCAGGGTATTGTATATAATGTCATATGTCATCGTTCCTGAAAAGAAAATTCTTTTATATTAAGAATACTGAAAATTATAAGCAAAACACTTGGTTAAATTTGGGTTTGTTTTTATAAAAACTTTAATTTCTCCACGAGTATACGTGCTATCCTCATAAAAATTAACATAGTTTAATATTAAAAAAAAGCCTCCTAATCATGTACTACCGTTTCAACGCTTTCGCGATATTAGTTTTTACAGAGTTATCCAAAAGATATTCGTTTTTCTGCAATTTATTGACGCCCCCCTATTGGGTGACGGGAAAAAATCTTCACCGAAATATATGACGTCAACTGGGCTGTTTACACTCCTGAAGTTTCAGGGTAATTCCTTATGTATTTTCTTAGATATTTAACAAAACGTTTAAAATCGCAAGTGACCGGTCATCATTGGCCATATAGTGGACTAAATACTTTCCGCTCGAAAAAAAAATGATTTGTTGATAATAAAGAACTCCAAAGCCTGCAATAACATGCGGCTAATACGAAAGTAAGGAAGTTGCTGCTTTTGTTACTTAGTTTTGCTGATTTTCGATTTAATTTTAAGTGCGAAACCCCCGTCTATTATATAAATATCAAGTTATCATTTTTGCCAGACTTTTAGATATATAATTTTGTCGACGTTCAATTTTCTCATTTGGATGTATTCTATACCTAAATGTATTGTCGAAAATCGCAAACATAATCGATACAAATGATTAGACGACTATATTAAGTGGGGATCAAAATACGTTTTCTTTACCCCTCTACATATTTTTCGCAGTTTATTGAGTGCTCTGAAGCAACAGAAAGACAATATATTACTTAAGGATATCGAACCGTCAGGTTCTCTGCTAAATAGGAAATTCTAAGACTTTGTGAGTGGCAGATCTAGGCAATCTACAGATACGAAGGGACATATCTTAATCCATCTTTTATAATTTGAAATGCCAATTCGAGGAAAACACCATGATGAAAAAAATAATACCAGTTATCTCTGAAAGGCTGAGCCTTGGATCTCTTATGATGTTAGTTCCTACCAATGTTTCAGCTATTAATTGCAGCAGAATGCAGCATTCAAACTTGAGTCTGCTAATCTTAACACATTAAGTTGTTCATGTATTGTAACACAGGTCAACATAAATCTGGGGTTTGTAAAATAGCACTATTTTCTTCGTAAATCTGTCACGCTGATCACAAGTATGACATTAGTTTTTTGCTACCAGCCACAGTTTTTTCACAAAACAAAAAAGGAGGGTGTACCTCTTAATAAAATTAATGTGTAATATTTATTAAATAAAATACATTCTTAATAAAAACAAAAATTAATTTCCTAGTAAAATGACATTAATAAATGTTGAAATACAATACTGCAACAAAGGATGTGAAATATAAATATAAATGACGCCAGTTTATGTGTTGATATTTGCCTGAGAAGACGCAATTTTCTCCCGCGCATTTGTAGTGAGAACGTACGTTTATTGATATCTTATGTTTGTTTTGCCAGTTTCTTATAGAAATATGGCATCAAGAGGTTGTATAAATAACCTGAACTCGTTTTGTCACATCTGTGAGGGATACGTAGTCAAAAAAAGGAGGCGCCAATTTCGTTAAAAAGACATATTATGCTTACTTTGGTATGCAACTTGGTGACCAGGAAAAGAAATGGGTCCCACATATAGTTTGTCACACATGCATTGAACATTTACGGAAATGGACTCAAGGTAAAATAAAATCACTTTTTTTTTGCTATTCCAATGGTATGGCGAGAGCCAGCTAGTCATGAGGATTGCTATTTAACAAAAATAAAAGGCCTAATAGCAAAAACAAAGCAAATGTTGTGTTCCCAGAAATTATTTCAGCTATTAGACCTGTACCACACGGTCCAGATTTACCTGTGCCTCTACCTCCTGCATCTCTTGATTTATCATCTGATTCTGTAGAATTGAACAGTGATGAAACCGAAATCTTGTACATAAACCAAGCAACTGATGTTGAACCACAAAAATTCATGAAAGGCGAGTTAAACGATTTAGTACGCGATTTAAATCTTTCAAAACAAAGTGCTCAAGTTTTAGGATCTCAACTTAAGAATAAAAATTTACTTGCTTCAGGAACAACATTTTCTTGGTACAGAAATCGAGAAAAGAATTTACCAAGTAGTTTTCTTCCCAAGAAAACTCACTTGTATACTGTACAGGCATTCCTGGACTTATGACTCATTTATTTTCCACCCCAGATCTTAATCAATATATATTGATTCTAGTAAAAGAAATTTAAAAGGTGTCTTACTTAACAATGATAATGCTCTACCCCAATGTCAATTCCTGTAGCTCATTCAGCAATTTTTAAAGAATGATATGAAAACCTTGATTTATTTCTCAGTAAAATAAAATATCAAGAATGTAAATGGCAAATCATTGGGTATTTTAAAGTTGTATCAATGTTATTAAGCCAGCACGGCGGCTATACTAAAATGCCCTGTTTCTTATGCGAATGGGATAGCCGAGCTAAACACCAACACTGGATAAGGAAAGAATGGCCTGCAAAAAAAAATTATATCCAGGATCAAAAAATGTGATTCGGCAGAACTTAATTGATCCAAAAGAAGTCCCTTTGCCTCCCCTGCACATTAAATTATGTTTAATGAAACAATTCGTAAAATTCTCAGATAAAACAGGATATTGTTTTCGATATTTAAATGACGTTTTTCACCATTTATCGGAAGGCAATACCAAAGAAGATATGTTCGTTGACCCAGATATAATAAAGTTAATGAAGGACGAAAAATTTCAGGAAAAAATGAAATCAGTCGAGAAAGATGCATGGGTTAGTTTCAAAGATGTTACTCAGAATTTTTAGGAAATTACAAAGATCATAACTTACCAACGATCGTAGAAAAAATGCTTCAAAACTTTCAAAAACTATGTTGTAACATGAGTTTAAAAATACATTTTCTGCACTCCCATCTGGAATATTTTCCTGAAAATCTTGGTGAAATGAGTGAAGAAGAAGGGGAGAGAGTTCACCAGGACATAAAATGCATGGAAAAACGTTATCAAGGACACTGGAATGTCAATATGTTGGACAGATTACTGCTGGAAGCTAAAAAGAGACACCAAACCAGCATCAAGATCTAAAGGACACAAGCGTTCTTTTGATAATAAGGAAACATAATTTTACTGTTTATACTAGAATATATAAATTTATACTAGAATTTTACTAGAAAGAGAAGTTTATACTAGAATATACTAGAATATATAGCCTTATAAACCTTGTACACACATTTATATACGTATATATGATTTTATTTATGTATCTGATTTTTTCGTACATTTTTTAATGAATGTTGTGTAAATTGCATATTCACAAATTCTAAATTCTTAGTTTCTTAATTGTAAAAAATCCTAACGTGATACATGAAAATGGATATTATTTTTTAAATAAGCATAGCAGATTTCCTACAATTTGCATAAATTCATGAAAACCCGATACAAATAGTTAAATTTTGTAGGCCTGTGTAATAAATCATTCTTCATTGCTGCTCACTATAGTTTACAATTATTTTGGATGTAATGTGATGGTAACAACTGCAAAGAAGCTAAACCTGTCTCATGTTTTCATTTGATGGCTTATTATTTGTTTGAAACTGAAATAAAAGCCTACTCAGTGTCTGAAACTTTAAATTGTGTTTACTGAATATATCTTTCAATAAAAATGTCTGATTATTCGCAATCATTTGATTTCTGAACGCGTTTTTATAAAATACTTACGACAGATTGGCTTGCATGCATTATTAGAAAAGCTTAATAATGTACTGGAGAGTAAAATACTCTGAAAGTGCTTTGTGAATTGCTTTTTTCAATAATTTATTTATTTTTTAAATATATATATTTCTTTATATGATTTCTGTATCTATATTGCTATAAATTTATTTAGATATATTTACGATGCAATCTACCCCCACCTGTTAACACATTTTCGATCTAGGGGATGCCACCATCAATTTGTGAGTGGTGTTATTTACTGATGAAATAGACTTTCCAATACTACGAAAAAGTATAAAAGTCATTATTTTCCATCTTTCATAAGTTAGTTAACTTACAGACACACCTATGTAATTTTATATAATGATGTTGTTGAAACAAACGGAAATGTTTTCTTATTAGACAAATTGTCTGTTTGCGTGTCGTATAAAAAATTAAAAGTGTAACTTTTGTATATTAATTGGAGGAATACTTCTTAACATAATTTTATTTTCTGTCTTATTTCTAAAACTTTTTAAACTTACGGTGCTTACTTATCTCCAGTAGGTAAAAAATTAAAGCATGCTTAAATTTTTTGTGATACATTGACAATTTTGTATGATCTCTCTTTTTCAATTTAATTAATATAGCATGCATTTTTACATTAACGTTTTGAGGCCAGTGTAATTTTACGCCATTCTTAATCAGTGTACCACAAAATTAATATTTGAGTATATATAATTAAAATTTTTTAATTAAGTGCTAAGATAAATGAAAACATAAACAAACATGAACTAACTTATGAATTAACATGAACTAATTACACTTATTTGTGTATTTCTATTTTTTTATGTGAAATGCCTTTCCGCTATTTTATAATAATACTTTTATTATTTACGTTTATGTTCAAGTTTAGGTGCTTCAAGAATATTAGATGTACTACCAGATATTTAATTCATAATCTAATTATTACAAAGCAACAAGACTGGTGAAGCAGTTTCCGAAACTCCTTTTACAGCTTATGGGATAAACTTCAATTATGGTAATCATTTATGATGACGTTCTTCATCCTAGAAATCCTACCCGATTTGGAAATAAATTGAACGGTAAAGTATTTAGAATTAAAATGTTTCCAGAAATGTATAGTGAGATAGGAAGTTTGATGGATATAAATTGACTAAATAATTTTTTTTGAATTGCATAATCTTATATTACATGGCAAAACTCGTTCAAAGCGTAAATAAAAGATACATTATTTTTTGTCTATGCATTAATTTTTATAACATAAAAAATATATAAATTGTGTACTTTAAATTTATGTAAAACATTATTTGAAATCAAATCTAGATATTTATGAATTATATTTTTAAAATCAGTGTTTATGTATTGTCCATATTAGTAAAAACACTAAGATTTGTGTGAGATACTTAATATATATTGCAGTACCCCGTCTAATGCAATCTACTCTCAATGCATCCAAACACTTTATTATTTAACTACTAAACTTGTGTAACGTTTTTTTTTTTAACTTTTTAAATTAGCTTAACTAAATGACTGCTTAAGAGCTTAATTAATGTTTGAAATCTAATTGCTTAAATATTACTTAGCTACACTAGGCACATCAGACAGCCTAGTACTGCGGTTAAAAGGAGCGATATTGGAAAGAATGGGTTAGGGTATCCCATCGGAACCTGCTCCATAGGGTACCTGGTTGGATATCCTTTCAGTATCCACCCCTGACTTGGTGTTGCTCGCTGGCATAAGTAATAAGATAGAGAGTTGTGGTTCGGTACGCATCCGATTTGGAGGGCCTAACCCCCTAACCAGGTTGTGTAGATCCTTCCGGATCCAGCCCCAGGCTTAGCGTTTACGCCCCGAACATAGAAGAGTGGGAAATAAAGTATTTGATATTTTGTGGGGGAGAAGGTGTGTGGGGAGGGGAACTGGTTGTCACCGCTCCGCATCCTCCCTTGGCGTTTGGACAGCCTTACCTTGCCATAACTTGGTGCGGGCTCATGCCTGGTTTCTTACAGCAACTGCGCCTGGCTTAGAGGCTATCTCTACAGTTGAAGTGGTTGCGTACTTATCGGGGGAAAGGAAAGGGGAATCTATACTGTCAAAGGTACTCGTTGACACACCCTTTCGCACTAATGTTTGAGATCCCCGTAGCCGTGACACATCCCCCAGGTATAAGGGCGAGTTGAAAGAGGGGGGTGAAGAATTTAGAAATAATAGGAAACGAAACAATTAATTTAATGGAGAAACATTATCTAGGCCAGTCAACAGGGGGGTTGAATTAGGTATTAATGAAGCTTACTTGAAATTTATTAGGGTCGCTTACTCTATATGAATTAATTGCCGAAACGTCGGTGAAGACTCACTGTGGAGACGCGAAAAGTTTTTGGTTTTCGTCTATTTGTCTGTCTGTTCCACGATAACTGCCGCAAAAACGATCCGATTAGGTCGATTTTTCGTAGGTATGTTGGTGAGGTACACGGAATTAGCTATACAGTGTTTAGTTACATTTGGTTAATTCGTTCGAAAAATATAGAACATTTCTTTTTAGGTCATAATGCTTTCCTATGAGAATGCAGACGATTTTCAAATTTCATTTTAAACTAAAATGAAAATTGCATATTTGAATAATGGATTTCAAAGTAAAATTATGGATGCTAAATTTTCGATATGGAGATTTTAAATGTATCCAATAGCTTTGACAATTTGCCCATACAATTAATAGAATTTAGAAATTAATTGTTAAACTTATTGGAAAATGTTTTGCATCTGTTCAGGAAATATAAAACTTTTATTTTCATATTTTTTACAAATTTTAAAATGCATTTCTTTTTACTTTGCTCTTTAATTTATTAGTTGATTAGCAACCATATTTCAAAGAACATCAAAATAATAAAATTCAAATAATTCGCACTATTTTGCTGCAATACTTTATTAGCAAAATACATGTGTGATTTTCGAACTCTATTTAGGTTTATTTTGTATTCTATTAACATAAAAAATTATTTAGATGCGAGTTGCCGTTTAACTAATATAGAAAGTTTACGAAATATTTTTTTCCCAAACCGAAATTACAAAAACATTGAACGTGTAATACGGATTCAAATCTCGTAGTGTGAGTTTACATTTGTATATATATATTTCTTACATGAGATATCATTCATTTTCTGGAACAGATGTGGATGTTTCGCTGTTGAAAAGTTAATATAATTTTGAAAATAGGATAAAATCACTCGTACAACGAGGTGGTTCATCTAAAGAAGTTACAGTAGTAAAACGAGCCTGAAATATTACAATTACTGGAAATTGAGAACATAAAAGCTATCACAAAAAATACTTTATAGCGCTAAGTCACGTTTGCTATTTAATGAATTGGCAATAGGCACGATTATGAATGATTACCCAAAATGTTTAAAAGTTTTCAAATATTCCTTTTTGGGGGATATTTTAGTATGCTATTACCATCGAGTTAAATCAGGATTTAATTTGGTAAAATAAATATTATAGAATGACCATCGAAACTGTTTTTTCGAAATAAAAATTTAATAACACTAGATTTCGAAAATAGATATAAGTAAAAATAATAGATTCAGTTTACATTTTATAAGTTGCTTTTGTACATGAGATATTATTCAACTGATCCATCAGATGCAGGTGTTTTGTGGTTAGCAGGTAAGTAAATATTGCTATTTGGGTATTAGGATAACATGAACTTATTTTCGAAATTGTTCTTATCCTAATAAAACCACTATGTAGAACGAAAACCATGTTCCCTGGCGGTTAGTTCATCATTTGTCTATGAGTCTGTATTCACATGATGATACACTATTGATTCGTTGGTCAATTTTGTTAGCAGGTGTACTTTTTGCAAGCACCTTAAACCTTTGTTGTTTATTTTTACTTTTTCTTGTTAGGTTGGCAACATCATTTTGTGGAATTCACGTAATCAAACCATCATAGACGACTTCCACTCCACACTTGTGCGGAAAAGAACGATGATTTGTTTGGCGTAGCAAAGAGATACATTTGCTACTATTTATTATTATTATTATTACTTACCAAAGGGGGTGTTATTGGGGATACGGATTGCTTAACAACAGGAATCTCGCTGCTGGAAGAGGTTGATTATTGATATTTTATATCTATATTTTCTACTGACTAACTGATTACTGCTCTTATTTTTCTTTGCACGTGTTTATCGTTCGCTAGTGAATTATTCCATATGTTTTGGTTGTTTGGTGTAATGTAGATCAAATGAAGTGAAGATGTTAATGGGCAAGATGTTAGATAGTGTTCCGAATTCGCCGCATGAGCAGTTTGGTTCGTCTTTACGCGTAAACCTGTATAGGCAGGCCAGAAATTCTCTTTAACATGTATATATTTGGATTAGTAGATTGCAGCTGATGGTTCTGCTTGATTCTATTATTGAGAAGTATTCGTATCCTGCCCGTGTCGCCATAATCCCACTCAAACTGCCATTGTCTGGTCGTTAGTTTTCTTAATTTCTTTTTAGGTGCGTTCGTAATTATATAAATACGTAGCACCTATTATCGTCGCTTGATCCGTCCGTCTGTCTGTCCGTCCGTCCGCATATAACAACGACAAAACTACCCAACCGAATGGTTTGAAATTTAAGATATATTATCTTTGCGGAATTTTGTCGAGACACTTCAAATTTTATTAAAATCGAATCAAACCTTTAGGAGATATTAATAAAAATATTTATTAAGAAATTTGATTTTTTTTAAATCGGTGCTTTCTTGTTATAGGAGCTTCCGAAGTTTAATTGTCAAGCGACCGAGATACTTATTCTATTACAGAAATTAATCTGCAGACGATATCATTCATTTCACAGAATTAAAAATCATTAAGATCTAAATATTTATATAGCTAGCTACAGTACGAACGCACCTCATTTGTCCCGTTTGCTACGTACAATTTTCAGCTTGTTATGTTTGATAACGGTCTTTCTAAGTGACATGGAATTTCTTTTGTTTGGTTTTCTGCCACCTTTTTGCTGATTCCTGGGAATCCGCTTTCCCTTGGATGGTCACGCTTGCTTTTACCCAGCAGATTTTAAATTTTTTATTTGAGTCTTTTGCAACTTTTTGTATGTTGTCTATTAACTTTTACACGGGGGCACGGATAGCATCTGTCCGGGTTTGCATGTATTCTAGGACAGATGCTGTCTGAGCCCCCGTCTATAGGTTAATTTTTTATAACATTGAATGGCTGAGATGCAGTCCGAGCGTATGCTATATTCCTTCCGTGTGCTGTTTCCATTCTGCTGCTTTGAGTATAGCCAGTAACTCAGCTTGAAAATCACTCTTATATTTCCTTAATGGAGCTGACCATGTTTTTATTTTTGATCGTTTTTGAATGCTATGGATGCTGAACCCGTAGCACCTAATTCAATTTCGATCTGTCCGTGTACATTACCACGTGCTTAATGTTGTAGCCTATCCTGGGATCAATTGTGTCTTCTGGACGTTTTTTCCATATATTGATCTTTTTTATGTAGTCTGTGTGATGTAGTGTTGTTCCATGTATTTCTCCTGTTTCTCTTCGTTGTGTTATTGTACCGTGCACTGCCTCGTATTTTACTTGGGGGTGGACTGGAATCATGCTAGTATGTACCTGAAGGGCCGCGGTGGGAGCTGTTTTATACGATCTGACTATGGCCAGCAGGAAGTGTCTTTGGCATGTTGTCAATACTTCCTTAAGTCTTTGGTTTATTTTATGTCCCCAAATTGGAGCCGAGTAGGTTAGCATTTTCTCAACTACTGTTCTATACCATGTTTTTATGAAATGTGGTATTCCCGTTTGGCCATTTGTCCCAATATCCAAAATGTTTTCCTACTTTTGTTGTTTGGTTCTGGCAAAATGGCAACCAGTTTAGATTTTTGTGTAATATAACACCTAAATACTTAATATGTTCTTTACCCTGTAGTTTCCTGTTGTTTAATTTTATTAATTCTATTTTTTTATACGTCCGATGCTTTATAGTGGGTGATCTGTTTAGGTACAGTAGTTCCGTTTTATCCCAGTTTATAGACAAATTATTGTTTTAAATACATTTGTTAATTTCTTTTACAATTTTAATTGCTAGTTTTATTATTTTTCCTTGGTTTTTGCTTTTATGATTACGATAAAGTCATCTGAAAATGCCTGGATACTTACTTTTTTGTCCCAATTTTTCTTTAGTGCTGTGTCCGCTATCAGCAGCCACAACAATGGGCCGAGACAGCTACCCGGCAGGTATCCGCCATATGTTTGTATGGTTGGTCCTATAAGAAACTTATTATCCATTTTATTAGATATGTTGGGCAGGGAGAATGCTTTAATTTTTTTTTATTATTGGACATCTAATATTACTGAATGCGCTTTTAATGACCATTGCTATGAGTAGTATTTGGGTTTTATCGTCTTTGCCCTGTTTAATTGTTTTTATTAAGTTCTGGAGGGTATGTTCTGTTGATATTCCTTGCTTAAATCCATATTGCTTTTTCCTCCTGTAATTATTTATGGATAAGTGGTGGGATTATTTTGCCGTCTATATATTTCTCCAAATTCTTACTTAATGCTGGTAGTGGGCAAATGGGTCTGTAGTTTTTGGTTCTTTTTGAATCCTTACCTGCCTTGTGAAATAGAACTACTGTACCGATCTTGAATGATTTGAGGTGGTAGTTTTTATTAGACAACAAAATACCTACATAGTTGCAACAGTGTAATTAGTTTAATACGTTAGTTGGATGTGTTACGTTGATTCATGTGTTACGGAACTGTATATGGCCAATTCAGCACCCTCTGTTTGGAGGGTTTAAAGGTGGAAATTCTATGTTTTCAGATTTTTTCAGTTAATTGTTCTACAAAACCTACTAACTTTTCAAATTCATGATTCTGTGACTGTTAGAAGTACCTTGGGTGTTTTGTGATCTCCAACCTTAGTTATTTGATGATCATCAGTGAGTCAGTGACAAAAAAGCTCTTTTTCGGAATCGCATATTTAAAAAAAAATCAAATACAGAAACATAAAATTAACGAACCTAGTTTAGTTTGATTGTGTGTTAAAAAGGAAAACTCTGTAGCTCTCCCCAAAATGAAGTTATGAGGGGGTGAAAAGTATGCCGAAATGGTTCAAGAAATGTAGCTACAGCCTGCGCGAACACGGCGGAAGCACTTCCGTGCTCCCAGAAAATAATGTTAAGTAACATTTTTCTATGAAATTAATATTAAACAGAACATTCAGGATACCACTTAAAAAGAATATACATTATTTGCCACTTAATCAACAGCAATAGTAGCGAAATATATATACAGGGTGATTCATAAAAGATGGGCAGAACTTTAAGGGGTTATAGTACACTTAAAGACAAATAATATTAAATAGGAGACTAAGGGTCCCAGACGTATTCCCAAGGAGATAGGGGGCATTAAAGTTTAGGGTCCGAAATTTCAAATGATTATAAAACATGGAAAAATTGGTCGATTCGTTTGCGGTTTTTGCAAAAAATTTTCTTTATGCCAGTATTTTCTTGAAATAAAATTTTAAAGTTCAATTTCAAAAAATGCCGATAGGGGGCGCTTTAGACTTTGGAGTAACAAACAACTATTTTTTAACGTTATTTTTTGTATTTCTTTAAATGATTTCGAAAGCTTAGACTTAAACTTAAATTTTGATCTAAAAATCTGAGTCCTAACGAGTAGTTAAGTAGCGTAAACTGAAATTTGAAATTTGAAACCCTTCTCCCCCCAGAACAAAAATCAGTTATTCCCGATCTTTGTGTCGTAGATTAGGCTCTAACTACTGCCGCGTTTTGCTAAAATTATTCTTTATGTCAGTATTTTCTTGAAAATAAATTTTAAAGAAAATTTTCAAAAAATTCCGATAGAGGGCGCTTTAGACTTTGGAGTAACGAACAACTATTTTATACCGTTATTTTTTGTGTCTCATTAAATGCTTTCTAAAGCTTAGACTTAAATTTTCAGCCCAAAATCTGAATCGTTAGACGTGGTTAAGTTTCTGGGGAGAGGGGTTTGAAATTTCTACTCCTGAGCACAGTTCAGTTTACCATGTCCACACATTGTGTGCTGTGATACGAGGTAAAAAGACACAAATTAGGATTATGTTACCAAAGCATATTTATTAACATGTAATCACAATAAATGTTCAAAATTGTGACCACCAGAGGTTATGCACGCAGAACAACGGCGACGAATGGAACGGCGAACATTCGCGAAAACATCAGGCTTTTCGAGCACTTCCCCTACAGCGGCGGAAAGTCTGGCGACCAGTTCCTCGGGGGATTCAATGGGTGTCTCATACATAAGAGCCTTCAATCGTCCCCAAAAAAAGAAATCGAGGGGTGAAAGATCTGGCGAGCAAGCAGGCCAAGCAACAGGACCACCTCGACCAATCCATCTGTTCGGAAATGTGATGTCCAGATAGTTGCGGACGTCTCGTACGTAATGGGCTGGCGCTCCATCGTGCTGGAACCACATGACCCGCCGGATGCGTGGAGGAACAACGTTTAACAGGTCTGGCAGCACATGTTGCAGAAATGTGAGGTATGTTTTACCGTTGAGGCGTTCAGGAAGAAGGTACGGTCCGATTAGGTGGTCTCCGAGGATTCCTGCCCAAACATTGATGGAAAAGTGTCTCTGATGAGCATGTGGATACGTAGCATGTGGATTGACATCCGCCCATACATGTGCATTGTGTGTGTTAAATGTACCTTCACGTGTGAAGGTACATTCATCGGTGAAAAGCACAGTTCGTCCAAAATGTGGATTTAGCGCGTTCTGCTGCAGAAACCAGCGGGCGAATTCAATACGATTTGGATAATCCCCTGGAGACAGTTTCTGGACTCGTTGCACATGAAACGGGAGCAAATGTTCATCCTTCAGTACCCTCCAAGTCGTGGACTGTGAGGTATCCACCTGGCTAGCCACTGTTCGTGTACTTGTACTTGGCTGCGCCGCTACTACATCCAGAATGGCTTCTGCAACAACTACTGATTCGTCCTTTTTTGCACGACCTGCATTCGACCGGGAAGCGAGAAATGATCCCGTCTCACACAACTGTCTGTGCAAGCGCTCGAAAGTTTTGCGGTTAGGCAACCGCCTGTTAGGAAATCGCTCTCCGTACATTCGTTGTGCCTCTGCACCATTTCCATCTGCCGCTCCGTAAATTAAATGCATCTCAGCTTTTCCTTATTCGTGAAGGGCACCATCTTCCGATTCATTACTACAGCGACTTACACTTGACTCACCGTTCAGTGGTTTTTATGCCTGAATCGTGTCGAAATTTTGCATACGTGTTCTTCTTCTTCCCCATTTGACATTTGCATACTTTCTGTTTCCTTCTTCACCCGGTGACTAGCGTCAGGAATGGAGCTTTAACGTTTGCATGAGCGACGTTTCCAACTGTGCCAGTGCCTTTATGAGTGAATTCCGACTATGCAGTCCTTGACGAAAGTTGTATTTTTGCCTCGTATCACAGCACAGAATCGTTGGGCATGGTTAAGTAGTGCAAACTGAACTATGTTCAGAAGTTGAAATTTGAACCCCCTCCCCTCGCTACTGAACCACGCTCAGCGATTCAGATTTTGAGCTGAAAATTTAAGTTTAAGTCTAAGCTTTAGAAAGCATTTAATGAGACACAAAAAATAACGGTATAAAATAGTTGTTCGTTACTCCAAAGTCTAAAGCGCCCTCTATCGGAATTTTTTGAAAATTTTCTTTAAAATTTATTTTCAAGAAAATACTGACATAAAGAATAATTTTAGCAAAACGCGGCAGTAGTTAGAGCCTAATCTACGACACAAAGATCGGGAATAACTGATTTTTGTTCTGGGGGGAGAAGGGTTTCAAATTTCAAATTTCAGTTTACGCTACTTAACTACTCGTTAGGACTCAGATTTTTAGATCAAAATTTAAGTTTAAGTCTAAGCTTTCGAAATCATTTAAAGAAATACAAAAAATAACGTTAAAAAATAGTTGTTTGTTACTCCAAAGTCTAAAGCGCCCCCTATCGGCATTTTTTGAAATTGAACTTTAAAATTTTATTTCAAGAAAATACTGGCATAAAGAAAATTTTTTGCAAAAACCGCAAACGAATCGACCAATTTTTCCATGTTTTATAATCATTTGAAATTTCGGACCCTAAACTTTAATGCCCCCTATCTCCTTGGGAATACGTCTGGGACCCTTAGTCTCCTATTTAATATTATTTGTCTTTAAGTGTACTATAACCCCTTAAAGTTCTGCCCATCTTTTATGAATCACCCTGTATTTAGGGAAAGGCACAAATTCTTACCAATAACTTAACATCTGCGTTACGAAAATTGTTTGAATATGTACTATTCGATATGGAAACTTGTTTGTAACAATCTTTCATCCATTCATTTTCATATTATAATATAATGAAATAAATATAAAAAAATATGGTAATAAGGCATGTTAATCAAAATTAGAAGTTTAGTAAGGGTTACGTTTTTAGTATAAACAAGAACGAAAAATCATGCGTCAAGCATAGATTATATAGCACTTTCCAACGCTTCCAAAATAATTTTACAAATCATACCGTTTAATAAGCTAAAAGCTAACATCTAAGTAAACAATTTAGAAAACGCATAACATATTTAAAAACATAATTTCAGGAATTTCCAACATATACAATATTCGGAAAAATATCCGAATACTTTTATTCAGCCCTGTATAGGATCTATAGATTTGTATATATACTACATAGGATGATAATTTTAGTTCAGCTAGGAAACGCGTAGCACAGTTTTAAATTCTCCTTCTGGAGTTTGTCAATAAACAGAAATGTGTTCGCGAACTTTTGTGCTGCCCTATATAGGATCTACAGAATTTATACACACCACGTAATAGACAAAAAGCAAGTTAAAATTAAAATCTCGTTCAATAACTTAAAACGCACTTCCAGGAATTATTGTTAACAGACAGTAGATAATTCTTTTGCGTGTCCCTGTAAATGAACGATGACTGCTATACACACAATATTCCGTAGTAAGTCTCTTGTAATGCACCTTAGTGATCTATATAAATTTCAATGCGTTTAAAATAGTGAAACATTATTTAAATAAACCGCAGACGATTTTTCTCCATAGACGTAATGTAACGGAATTCTTTTGACTGTCCCTGTAAAGTAACTATAAGTGCTATGCACACCCTGTTCCATATTAAGCATCTTCTAATGCACCTTAGTGATATATATAAATTTCAATGCGTTTAAAGTAGTGAAACATTATTTAAATAAACCGCAAATGATTTTTCCCCATAGACCGCAATGTAACGGAATTCTTTTGAGTGTCCCTGTAATAAAACTATAAGTGCTACACACTTCCGTTGAAATAGGGAACATGCTATAGATAACGACAATAACATATAAAAATTGCAGAGCAATCCGAGCATATTTACGGGAGTTAGAGCACGGACAGACGGCAGACGGCCAGACGGCAGACGGCCAGACGGCCAGACGGCCAGACGGCAGACGGCCAGACAAACCGAAGTCATAAGCACTTTTCAACTAGGTTGGAAAGTGCTAAAAAGGTGGATGAAGTTAATGTAACTTTTTAAAAGTAATATATATATGTTATACTACTTGAACATTAATATATATATATACATGTCTATATATATAATAAAACAATTCTATTAGATTGGGAACGCCATAATTTTAAGACTATGACAAAAATAAATTGTTACATTGATGTAAAAATGGGCGATATTAAAAAATATATAATAAAATGATTATAAAAGAAAGTGCAGTTAAAATAATTATCATTTAACAGTTAAAATAATAATTTTAAAATTATTTTGATTTAACCATGATAATACTGTTTAAAATCAATTTGAATATTTATAATATAGTGAGAAATCACAAATATGATCATCGCACCAAAACGTTTTGCTAGTTCTCTTAAATGTGTCACATTTGGGGTATATCTAGAATGTTTTTAAATTTAAAATATCAGATCTAAGCAGAAAAATATCGAATGATGTGAATTTAATTCAAACAAACTTTTGTTAACCCTTTCAAGGGCGGTGGTACGTTTATGAAATCACTTAATTTTAATTCCCAAATGCTACAATGACACCTGAATTTTGGTATAAAATGTTCCGTTTATTATGTTTGTGAAATATAGCTTTTTCTTTTTCCAAATAAATTTGTTCATTCATTCCGGCGCCATTCATTCTTTTCAACATTTTAGCAATTGAAGTGCTCTGCCACTGAAAGGGATAAAGAAATTAAATTATTATCAATAACCTAATACATTAGATCACTGTCGTCATATTTACAGTAGTTAAAACCTCAATGAGATTTCCAAAGTACTTAAATGTGAAAATACATTTAATGCGTGCCAGTTCATTTTAAATTATTAATTCTATTGTTATTTTTTATATATACTTATACCTGTACTGCAATATACGTAATAATAAATCATTTCATATTCATGTTTTAAACATTTAAATCAATAACTAAAAATTAACTAATGAATAACCCGTATAAGATTAATACTAACAAAGCTATGTTCTTTATAATTTAATTATTTTTCACACAGTTGTTTTACAAAAAAAAAAATCACTATTTAATAATTTCTGAAACACTGTAGAATTGACAATTTCTAGATTTAACAATTGCTGTAAGCTGATAACTTCTTATATTTTAATCAGCTCATAAACTATGTTGTCACACCGTTCTGGCCATTTTCAACTTCTGAAACTTCACATTGCATTTATGCTTATTTCCACGTCTTCAGCAATCTTATTAGTAATAATATCTGGGTAAGTTCCACCCTCATATTCCATGTTTATATCGATTCTAACCATAATATTATGTTTAAACTCTCCATTTAGAATTTTTAAAGATGAACTAGAGTGGCTGCTCCCAAAAGAGAAGTTTTTTCGCGTAAATTAGAGCCACTAGTGTAAAGTGAAAAAGCCTCCTCGATAAACTTGTTTCTGTTTCTTCCTATTTGCTTTTCGATTCCAATGTTTTCTTTTTTGATACAAATATTTTTCTTTCGACATGCAATGTTGTTTATGTCTTCAATTCCCTATATCTCCACCTATGCTGAGACGACGTTCAGTTGAGCCACCTGAGCTGATATTAATTATTAGTACAATTATTCACAATTTCTACTTTGAAACATCATTTTAGTTCAATATGTAAAAATATCACATTACTGTGCTGTGCAGCTCCATGACGACACTGTGTTTGATGGATATTCAATGATAAAAATAGAAATATTGAACTGCACTGTTAAAAATAAATCCGTTAATTCACGGTAAAACTACTGGCAGCAAAGTTGCCGGGTATTTTCCGTTCCGTTAGTAGATTTTCCGTTTTGAAAGATAACAGAAGGAAGAACTCCGTTTGAAGAAACGGTATCTTTTCGTTTTGAATGACCCCGGTTTTAAAAAGATTAGCTTTCTGTTTGTACTGCCATCTGTTGACTACACCGGGAGTATTTAATAATTTGACATACTTCAAGAATATTTTCGGCTGACCTTGGGGTTCGAACCACAGATGATAGCGTCTCGAGCCAAGTGTTTTACCGCAAGACCAGCGGGCCCTTGCTAGAATAAAAATTGAAACGATCATAGGAGATTTCTTCAATTCGCGGCTTGGAACTTAAACAATCTGGGGTTTAGAAACCTGGTAATTTTGAAATTAATTGGGGGATATTTTGTTATAGGATTATGACCGAAAACTTTATTATTAATAGAGGATTAAAACATGAATTATATATATTCTTAATTTGATTGTTAGATGCAAAATATGAATATTATATTTGGAATTAAATTCGATAAAGTATGTTTGCTTTTTTGAGAAAATCGATTTTTTTCAACTATTATAGATTTTTTAAATGCGTTCGGTTTGAATATATTTTTAGTGAGAGAGTTTTCTATAACTTTAAAAAACAAATTGCGAATAATTTCAAAGGAATGAGAAAATTATTTGTTATTTTTTTTAAAATTCGAAAGCATTATTTTTGTTTGTTGCTTTATTGAGTAAAATCGATTTTTTTTTTCACTTAACTATTATATATATATATATATATATATATATTAAGCAGCTATTTGTTTAGAATATATTTTAACTGTGAATATTTTTTTATAACTTTAAAAAATAAATTGCTAATAATTTTAAAACATGGGAAAATTAATTGTTGCTTTTTAAAATTCGAAATAATAATAATAATAATTTAAATTTTTGTTCTTTTAAATAAACTAGAAATTTTAGTTTTTCTGTGCTGAAACATGTCAGTTTTTTAAACATCGAAAATAAATATGCAGCAGATAACGGAATATCTCCGTTGGCCACTTTCTTCTCCGTCTCTTCCGTTATTTTCACGAAATATGAGGAAATTTTCTGTTTTTAACGGAAAATGCCCTTTTGTCGTGAAAAGGGACTTTCTCTGTGAAATTCAGGAAAAAAAATACCCGTGAATTTAAGATTATTTTTAACAGTGTGGATTTCAGGATTAATCCGCGCATTTAAGTAGTGTTGTGGATGCTTGTTAAATAACGATGTGTAATGCAATTAGAACTTCTTTGAAACTTTAAATGCAGTAATATGTTTCGTCTTTTGTTTTTGATACTAAATACGGATTGGTGATTAGTCACATTTATGTAAGATTTTTAGTGCATGCAATTTGTCGTATTTATGGATAATCCCGCTTAGGCACATTGTCCTTATATTGTATAAAAAGCCAAAACTTTTAAACTTAAATAGAATAAAAACATACTATGAAATTGTTTTTATTAATGAGTATATAATTTATGTCTATGTTCACTACAAATATTATTGTTAAACAAAAGAACTCTAAAAAAATATGAAATATTTAATGTTAATTTCGCAGACAACCTTGCTGAATATTCGTTAACTGAATCGCTCCGACTTAATGGGGTTTCAACTGAAATATTTAAATTATAATGCTTTCATTTTAAATGTTACTTATTAAACTTTTACTCTTATTACCTTAATACTTTTAAACTCTAAAAGCCGCTTAAATGAAGCAGTCAATGTTAATTTGTAATGAAATTGTCATTTAAAACATCGCTTAGAGAACATTAGATAAACCTTCATTAAAGCTAATACATTATTTAACATGTTTGATCATAGTATATTTACTAGTTTAGAAGAATTGTTATAATATATTGTGTATGTAGAATGGTAAACAATAAATATGAGAATGTTTGAATACAAGCATTTTATTTATTTAATATAGACTTACTAATGTATATCTGAGAACTAGTTTCTAGAAAAATTACTTCGTAAATTGATAATGCGTATATTGTCTTGTATTTGAACACGATAAATTTTAGACTAAATATGAATTTGTGTTTTATATTTTGTAAATCATAATTACTGTCATAGCTTTTCATGTTTTAAATAACTGTGGTTTTTCATATTCTAAACGAAATTAGTTTTTTAATAATTATAAGCTAAAAGCAATTTATATTCATTTTGATATAATTTCCACTGAATAATTGATATTTACTATTTTATAAATCTTCATTTAAATCCTTTAAGCCAAAGGAATTTTAATATTAAACAATCTGTAGGACTAGCGTGTATCTGACACTTGCAAGTACGTTAAATTCTAAAAATTAAAATTATTAAAATTAATTGGAATGCTTTAAAAATGATTTATATATAATTATCACAATGGAAGGATATCAAGACGGACAGCTGAAAACGTTTTTCATAAATGATTTCGGAGCATAATAATTATCGAAGTAGAATAATATGCACATTGAGGATTGCAAAATATTTCAAAATTTATTTCAAAATACCTCATGTGTTACGAATATTATTTGAATAATTTATTAAAATTAGTTTAATCATTGGTCAATATTATTTTTAAAACTCTTGTGTAACAATGACAAAACTATTAATCTCGTTATATCATTATAGTGCAATATCTACATCATAAAGCATGGATTATTTTTTTCAACTAAGGAGTACACTTTAATTAAATTTTAATTTAAAACTAGATAAAGATACTTTGCGCATTTTTTTAATACACGTATATCAGTACAGATAAATAAGGCAATAATTTAAATGCAATTAAAGGAAATATTTATAATTATGAAGAAGGCCATTTCTTAAAATAAAAAAAAAGACAAATGTTTCTTAATCTAGAAAAATATAATATAAGAAACAAAAATATGCAACAGCATCTTCAGAGTAAACCAACGATTCCGAAAAGCGTTATTTTCCGCTAAAAACATCATAAAGAGATTCATTTTCGAGATCCATTGAAGTATTTATAAAAACAGTGTTTGTTTCACTGCCACGGATATTCAAAAACGTTTCCGAGTAGTTTTAGAGTATATTAATCAGTTTTCTTAATTTTGAAATTACATTTAAAAAACTAAAATAATTGACTAATTTGAATTTTTTGAAAAAGGCTATTTCGTTTTTCTAAATTCTTTATTTTTTCAATGCTCAGAAAGAACAAAAAAGACAGCAAATACTATATTAATGCATTCCTATATAGATAATAGACAGCAAAATTAAAACATAAATATATATATATATATATATATATATATATATATATATATATATTATGTGTTAAGTGCAAAAAAGGGAAAATATACATTAGTATATATAAATATACATAAGCATACATTAATATTATTTGCATCTTGAAGCTAGATTTTCTAAAAATAAAAAAATATTGTAACGTTGCGAACATAATGTGTACTCTACGCAATACCATAACATATTTTTTAAATATATGATTAGTTTGTCAATTTTTCATTAATAAATGAATATTTATAAAACGTCAATTCATTCGGACGAACCCCACTGGTGAGGTAAAACCACGTGGATATGTTAATCTTACATGTAATAAAAAAGTTTAAGATTTCCTTTGAAAAGGAACAATTTATTTGATTTTACAAATATAGCTAAGGAAACAATCTAATAATATTTTACGTTACATTCTAATGATTTAAATATTCAAAGGCAAAAGGATAGTTATCTTCATTAAAATTTGGGAACCCACAAAAAATAATTTTCTCTTTTATCAGACTTATAAAAATCATAATCTCTCTTGTGCATGTAGTTTTGACTGTCTTTTTTTCAAACATTGTATAAGGCCTTTCCTTGTATTTTTTTGCAATATTCTTTCTTATAACACATAGACTATGTAGTTTTATTTCATGATAATAATGGTCGCAAAACAAGTCATAAAATTGCACTTCTAAATGCTAACAACAATTTCATTAACAGAAATAAATACTTATATGCTAAACACCACAACAACAAAAAATTCCAGAACTTTAATTGTGTTGATGTTAAAGAATTAAAACTATAAAATTTTAAAAGAAAAAATATATAAATAATTTTCTAGCACAGAAACTACACAAATACTTGTATGGAGACACAGTAATGACTTTTTTCTTCTTCTTAACATTACCAAAGTGTATGAACCAATACCCTCTACCTATAAGTGGCTGCTCAAAGTGAATCATACAGAAATATCCAGACGATTACACGGTTTTACCTTACTTTTCCCAACAATTATTTTAACACATGGATATATTTAAAAATCTGAAACAAAATATATTAAAAATGAATACAATATTCTAATCACAGCTCAGTTACTCTTAAACTACTGCTTCTACATGTTTTTATGGTGAAAATGGAAATTAATTAAGTTAGTTATTAAATTATTCCAAATGAGTTCATTAAAATTTGATTAAATGGAAATCTACCATTTAAATTTTATACGACTTAGAATATGATTTATTCATGTATAGTACTTTATCCGAATATTAAGGGACTGCTAGAAAATTACGCATATTTTACGTATTAATTAATTCAGACAGATTAACTTTTAAAAATAGTAAATTTCTAATGCCTTTAGGTTAATTTCGTCTTATTCTTTTGACTTCTTTTCCATATTTATATTCTGAAAAATGACATAAATTGATTTAAAATAAGATATTATGTTGCCAATTGTTTACATTTTTCAAAAGTAATTGTCAAAGTAACATAATTACATTGTTTCATTTATATATCAAATAAAATAAGTTAAACAATGTCTTGTAGTCCAGTAGAAATAGCTTTTTACCTTACAAAAAATCGGGTAGTTCTGGTTTTTGGGTATGTTGTAAAGGTTGACCCTCTAATAAAAAAACCAAGTTTTCGACCTTCTAGACCTTGTGCGTTTTTCACAATATTGAAAAAAACCAATATTTTTTGGCTTTTTTTTTTATTTTTCTTAAATAACTCAATTTTAGTGCATTTTACAGAAAAACCACTGTTACCATTTTGTAGAGCATACAATTCTCTACAATATGCAGTATTCAGGTTTGTAAATTGTCCAAATAGGGGGTAAAATACGAAGCCGGGAAAATAGGGTAAAATTTGCAAAAAATTCAAAAATCCACTAAAGACGTTAGTTTTTGCTTAATAACCCACTTTTAGTGCATTTTAGAAACAAAATTGTCATAATCAACTTTTTAGAGCATGAGATAGTCGATAGTTTCATTTATTAGAGGTTGACCCTCTAATAAAAAAACCAAGTTTTCGATCTTCTAGACCTTGTGCGTTTTTCACAATATTGAAAAAAACCAATATTTTTCGGCACTTTTTTTTATTTTTCTTCAATAACTCACTTTTAGTGCATTTTATAGAAAAAGCACTTTCACCATTTTGTAGCGCATAAAATTCTCTGCAACATGCAGTATTCATATTTGTAAATTGTCCAAATAGGGGGTAAGATACGGAGCCGGGAAAATATGGTTAAATTTGGAAAAATGTAAAAATCCACAAATGACGTTAATTTTTGCTTAATAACCCACTTTTAGTGCGTTTTAGAGACAAAAGCACTTTCAACATTTTGTAGAACATAAACTTCTCTACAACATGCAGTATTCATATTTGTAAATTGTCCAAATAGGGGGTAAGATACGGAGCTGGGAAAATAGGGTTAAATTTGGAAAAAATGTAAAAATCCCCAAATGACGTTAGTTTTTTCTTAATAACCTACTTAAAAGCTCTAAAAAGTTGATTATTATAATTTTGTCTCTAAAACGCACTAAAAGTAGGTTATTAAGCAAAAACTAACGTCTTTAGTGGATTTTTGCATTTTTTGCAAATTTTACCCTATTTTCCCGGCTTCGTATCTTACCCCCTATTTGGACAATTTACAAACCTGAATACTGCATGTTGTAGAGAATTTTATGCTCTACAAAATGGTAACAGTGGTTTTTCTGTAAAGTGCACTAAAATTGAGTTATTTAAGAAAAATCGAAAAAAGTGCCGAAAAATATTGGTTTTTTCAATATTGTAAAAAACGCACAAGGTCTAGAAGGTCGAAAACTTGGTTTTTTTATCAGAGGGTCAACCTTTACAGCATACCCAAAAATCGGACCCGAATTTTTGTAAGGCAAGGACCTTTTTTGCGCTATTTCTACTGGACTATTGTTAATCTGCTACTTTATAAAACACAATAATTTTAAAAAATCCTCAAAGTATTTCAGTTATTACGTAATTTTTGGTGTTTCAATGTTATGGAAGCATCAGTTGGATATGTCATATTATTTAAATTGCAGAAGAGTAAGCCGATTAAATTGTAAATTTTTATTTATATAAATATATAGTTTATCGCCCATTTTCACTTCATTTGTTTATGAATGATAAGAACGGATACATCAACATTGTTAAATTGTTATTTTAAAACACAGACACACACTTAGACATAATCCATCTCTCTCTCTCTCTCTCTCTCTATATATATATATATATATATATATATATATATATATATATATATATATATATCTGGAGGACATTGGTATAGACAAACCTTGCATCAATATTATAAAGAATATTTACCAAAAAGCCATTCTTTTGTACAAAGGAAAAACAAAGTTCAAGCTTGGAAGAGGGGTAAGACAAGGGAGACACCACTTCGCCTAACCTTTTTACCGCTGTCTTAGCGAATATTTTTAAGAAACTGGATTGCGAAAACAAAGGGATTAGAAAAAATGGAAAAAGCCAGTTTGCTGATGACATTTTAATTTTCAGTAATAGCCCTGACGAATTGGACAATATGCTAAAATATTTGGCAATAGCTAGTATTAATGTGGGAATAAAAATAAATTTGAAAAATACTAAAGTGATGTTCAATTTATTTGCATCGAAAAAGAAAATTTTCTACAATAACACTGAGATTAAAAAAGTGCAAAGTTATGTGTACATTGGACAGGAAATATAATCGTACAACATTATCATGAATGAAATCAATAGAAGAATGACGTGCTTTTTGGAAGAATAATATTATTCTGAAGAGTAACATGTGTCTTTGTTTGAAAAGAAAGGTGTTTAACCATTGTGTTTTGCCAGCACTAACTTATGGCGAAGAAATATGGACGCTAACAAAACAGTTGGTACAGATTACAATCTACACAGCGAAGTATAGAAATATAAATTCTAGGCATAACTGAAAGAGATAGAAAGGGATAAGAAGTCAGGACATCATTCAGAGAATTAAACGGCTAAAATGAAAATTGGTGGGGCACATTGCTAGAAGACAATACAATAGATGGAGTACAAACACCTTACAGTGGTATCCCAGCGATGTAAAACGACCAAGAAGACGACCTCAAGTAACATGGGGTGACGAAATCAGAAAAGTGGCCGATGTTAATTGGATGACTAAAGCATTAGACAGAAAACAATGGAAAAATCTGGTGGAGAATTAATTTAAATATTCATTTACCCATCCTCTTTTATCATAGTTGTTTCATTAAATGATACGAACGTATAACTCAAGAGTGTTAAATTATTATTTTAACACACACACATAGAGTTATTTCTATCTATCTACGTATCTATCTGTCTATATATGCTGGTTATAAAAATCTTTGCTGACAAATCATATATTATTGAATGGAGCTTTTAATTAATAAAAAAGAAATTTGATATGTAGTTCTTTTACTTCATTCATAGGTAGGTATTTTAATTTATTCATATGTATTTTAATTTATTTATATTATTTTGATTAATTAAATATGTTAATATAAATAATTAAAATCAGTTTATGCTCCTTCTTTTTTATCTATACTTGTTTCATAAAATTATAAGAACGTATACTTCAAGAGTGTTCAATTATTAATTTCACACATACATGCAGACATATATCTCCATCTACCGACTTATCTATCTATCTATCTATATTGCAGTTATAAAAATATTTGCCAATAAATGAGATGTTAATGACCGGAACTTTTATGGAATAGAAATGAAAATTTAAATGTAGATTATTTAATCATTCATAGGTAGGTATTTTTATTTATTTAAATATTCCGCTTATCATCCTTTTTTACCATATTTGTTTTTTTTAAGTATAAGAACGTATACTTCAAAAGTGTTAAATTATTATTTTACACACACACACACACACACACACACACACACACACACACACACACACACACACACACACAGAGATACATACATATGTCTACCTATCTATCTGATAAAGGTCTTTTCCGATAAATGAAATCTGATTGACCTGAGATTTAAGGAATAGAAACGAAATGTGAGAAGTATTCATTTTACGGATACATCAGTTTACGGTGTTGAGAAGGTTAAATGGACTTAAAATGGTTTCTATATCATAAGAATGGGCAAATAATACCTTAAGCGAATAAGAACTTTAGAAAGTATAAATCTGCTTCGAATATATATATGTGTGACCTGACTATAAATTGTTTTTAAGTTCAGAAAAATTTCACATTTGAACGACATAAAGAATACTTAAGATCATATATGCACGCATTAAAAACTATTTTTTAGGGTACCAAAGGGCATAAGAATTCACAGGATTAAAAAAAAAAATATGTAAATAACAAATAACATTTTCAAGACTTATATTTCTAAAACTTTTATGTAAACACACGTTTATGGATAACTAAATAACTTCAGACGATCATTTTTATATTGAATTATATATTAATAGATTATTTGAATTTCAAGATACATTATTTCATGGAAAAAATCATAAATATTATTATTATTTTAAGACGTTTAGTTGAAGATTACATTATTAGTTTTTATGATTTACTCACCTAATACTCATTAAAGTACCTGTGCATTAAGAATTATAATCCAATTTTATTTTCCTTCCAACAGCCAATTATATATTTTATTCAATTAGTGTTTTATAAAAAAAATAGCTGTAATTATCATTTCTTCACATTTTTTTCTTTTTGTGAATTTAATGGATTGTTAAACTTTTTTTGTATAAAAAATCACTTACAATTAAGTGGCTTCCAAATAAAAAATCTAATATAAAAAATCTAAAATAAAAATATTGCTAATAAGGTTTTTTTATAAGCAATATAAAAATCTTTCAAAAAATTCCGTTGACATGGTACGAAATTAAATGGAAAAAATAAATGATTTTTAGTTTTCGTTTTCCTTTTTATACGAAAAAAAATATTAAATGCGTTATGGAACTCATTTATTCATCGAATAATTATTATGATTTTTATAAAACTGAAAACATTCTCGCATATGTTGACAAAGATAAGTCATTCAAACATGCTAACATTCGTAAATTATTTTACTTAAAATTGTTATAATTATTTATTCATAGAGCACATACTGTAACGAGCATGTATATAATTTTTAAGAAGTTTTTTATTAATATTTCATTAATACAGAAAGAAACAGCAACAATCTGTTTAGACAGAACAAAAGCAAATATCAAGTTTGGAAAATGAGTTATAGAAAAATACACAATTTCGTCCTAAGGATTTACTGAGCCTGTCTTAGAAAAGGCTTTTAAAAAATTGGATTAGAATACAAAAGGATTAAAATTAATTTTGAACACCTAAAGGATCTCCAGGTTGCTGACGACATTACAATTTTCAGAAACAACCCTTAAAAACTGGAAGAGATATTAGAAAATTTGGCAGAAGTCAGCACAGATGTAAATTTGAAAAGACAAAAAAAGTAATGTTCAATTCATCGGAACGAAAAAAGAAGATAGTCTAACATTACATTCAGAGCAAATTAATGCAGAGTAAAACCTTGGTCACGAAAATAACATCTCAAATGAAATAAACAGAAAAATGACAAATGGGTGGAGTTCTTTAGGGAAAAACAGTATTATTCTGAAGATTAGCATACCTCTTTGCTTGAAAATAATAGTGTTTAACCAATGTGTTTTACTTACACTAACCTATGGAAAGAAAACATGGTCGCTAACAAAACGAATGGTAAAATGATTACAAACAACACAGGAACACAACAAGAAGAAACAGTAAATTAATAACAGAGGTAAGAAGTCAGGTGAAAGTTGTTGACATCATTGAGAGTATTAATACGGTTAAAATGTGAAAAAAAGCTGTGCACATTGCAAGAAGACAAGACAATATATGGAATAAAAACATCCTACAGTGGTATTCCAGAGATGTATATCAACCGAGAAGAAGATCATGAAGGATATGTTGAAACAATGAGAAACGTGACTGGAATTAATTGGATGACTAAAGCACCAGGAAGAAAACAATGAAAACAATGGTGAGACCTATATCTAGCAGTGGATTGAAAACGGCTGATGATTAAGATGATGATGATGATGATAAACTCAAGTTTGTAAAACATGTTCATGTTTATTCCACTACGAAGGACTTATGAGAATTGAATGGAATTTATTCTACAAGTTACATGTAGTGATAGAAATAAACCATAACATTTACAAAGTACAAAACATTAATAGATGTTAAAAATTAAATTTTAGTAAATGTGCGCAATAATAAGTACTTCTGTAAACAGTAGTGTAAAATCAAACAGGATTTGATTTTGCACTTGAGGAATAGCATTCCAGATTGCTTCAATCACAACCCAAAGATCACGTGTGTCGTCTACGGAACGAGCGTCACGAGTGAGACGCCAACCGACGAAATTGCAGACAATCTCATTATGTTACATATCAGGTGCTTAGGGAGGGCAAGGGAGTAGCTGTATCTGTTGTTCTGCAAAGAGGACCTGACCATTCCTACACGTTATGTGGACAAGCATTGTTCTGATGAAATATAGCTCCAGAAATACGTTAAAGGATGGGTAAAACTGAGCTGCGTCTACGGGCGCCCGTCAGACACGTAAACCGCTCTACCCAAGTTCTATAGAACTTTTAATGCATCCAACCAGATACTCTTGGGATGCTACGATAGGTGGGGCATCCTCTTGGGACAAACCCATGTTACACTTGAGGTCGAGCAAGAGTCCCCCAACAGCTTCCGTAACCGGATCACACCCATGCAGTGATTAGGTGAATATCGCCTCGCCTCCGGGTACTAATTCGTCAATCTATGCACTCATACCCGGCAGGTAAGATCCTGGTTAGAAGTATATATATACATAAATGGGTATTCACTAAAAGAAAATATGTGTTCGTATGCGTGTGTTCGTATCCTTGAAAACTAGGCTTGAAGTGTCTATATGACAAATTAATTTTCTTATTAAATGTTTCATTTTCAAGAATGTCTATACTTGGTGAAACTGCTTCGATAATGCATTTAACTATCACTGTAACTGATTAAAGTGCTTTTTAAAAGGATTTGTGCATGCAAAGTGTCTGATAATTTCAAGTGGTGGCTGCTAAAAATCCGGTTAATGCATTTTAGGAGTTTTTATTGCGCCAGTCATCTCTAAAAAACTCTAATATGTTACAGATAGAGAAACAGAAATTTATTGTTAAAGTATAATTTGTGTTTAAGGAAAATTGCTTTAAGGAAGCATTTTATATTTTACCATAAGTTGTAATAATATTATTTTCTTATCTATAATTAATATTATGGCTGAACCACGTGGTATTTTATTTGATTACGTCTATTCTTAGGCAACCAATCCATCACATGAAGAAAATAAAAACAGTGATTACTTATTTTCTAAAGATATATGTATATATATACAGGTGGTTATCAAAATAATGGAAACACTTGTGAATGAAAGGGACATTTAAGAATTCCCTTCGTAAGCATTAAAATATAATCTTAGCTACCAGATTTTTTTTAATATAAAAAGTACATGTATTAGGTAGTATGAGAGAGCTCTAGAAGAGTTGTCTACGTTTTGATTTTTTTTGTCAGAAGCGTAAAATGTCAGACCTCACAGATTTTCAAAGAGGCCAAATTGTAGGAGCCCGACTAGCTGGAGCAACGGTGACCGAAACATCCCAGCTTATAGGCGTTTCTAGAGGTACGGTGTCTAAAGTCGTGACAGTATACACACAGCGCGGAAAGACAAGCTCAGCAAAGCAAAATAGTGGACGGAAGGAGAAGCTGAGTGAAAGAGACCGACGGGTATTGAAGCGGATTGTAATGTCTAAAAAGAAAACAACTGCAGCCAAAGTGACCGCAGAGCTCAATCAGCATCTGGATTCTCCAGTGTCAACAATTACAGTTCGGAGATACCTTCATAAAGAGAACATTTACAGCAGAACAGCAATTCCCAAGCCACTTGTCACAGATGCTAATGCCAAACGTCGTGTAGAGTGGTGCCACAACCACAAAACCTGGTCGATTGATAAGTGGAAGACTGTTATAGGGTCAGACGAATCATCTTTCACACTTTTCCCCACAACAGGACGGGTGCATGTCTGGAGAACACCTGCACAAGCGTATGATCCTGATTGCCTCCGTCCAACTGTCAAGCATGGAGGTGGATCGGTCATGGTATGGGCAGCCGTGTCATGGTTTTCTGCTGGTCCAATCGTAACCCTGAAAGGAAGGATCACTGGGGAGAAGTATAGAGAAGTTTTAGCTGACCAGGTCCATCCCATGATGCAAATTTTGTTTCCTGCAGGAGATGGAATTTTCCAGGATGATAATGCCCCTATTCATGCAGCCAGAGTTGTCCAATCATGGTTTGATGAACATGAGGATGAGGTGGAACATCTACCTTGGCCCGCACAGTCCCCAGACCTCAACATAATCGAACCGTTGTGGTCTATTTTAGAGCTTTCAATCCGGAATCGATATCCTCCACCGGCATCTCTCACGGAACTTTCACAATATCTCCATGAAGAATGGTACAATATTCCTCTAAACACTATTCAGAATTTGTACGATTCGATTCCCAGGCGAATCCAAGCTGTATTACATGCCAAAGGCGGTCCTACGCCATATTAATAAAGAATTCCTTCAAAATCTAGGGTGTTTCCATTATTTCGATAACCACCTGTATATATATATATATATTAACAAAATGTGCCATGTAAGTTTCGAAAATTCATGTCAAGAATCCCATCAAGACAAATATGTATTTTACAAACTAAATTTTGTTTTGAAATTCTATATTAATATAATAATGCACAACATTTTTATTGTGTATGTTTTTATATAAATCCATACATCAAACAAGGTAAATATATTTTTTTCAGCTCCAAAAGAATTCGAATATCACGTAAGAATGAAGGATCGGAGAACAGATCTTTGTATGAAAGAATTTTTGTTTGCTTTGTAAACAGAAAGCTATGATTTATAGATTTAGATTTAAAAAAAATTTTTGTGTATTTTAACAAAACTTAAAAAACTGGAATTCAACTGTCTATTTTTTTGTTCAAATAAATATTGATATTGTCTTGGAATTTTAAAAGTTAATTGAAAACTTTTCAGCACAAAAAAATAAAGTTCGTAAATAAAAGTTCTTAGAATAACATTCTCACAATTTGGAAAACATGAAATTACTTCTGGAATTGAATTAAGAGTACGAAGGAAAAGTAATTAACTTGACCATGCACTGTAAAATGAGATTCGAATCATTGAAACTTTTCAGTCCGTAATCTTTTCTTCTGTTAGTATTTAATAAGAAAAAATATACAAAAACAAGATTCTTCCAAAATGTGTGAAAAATAAGGTTTTCTACTTACGTCAACGGCTGTATATAAATTCGAACGACTTCTTCCAAAGTAATATGTAGTTAAGTTTTAATAGTTCGGGAACGCAATCTGGATTTAGATCCTTTTAACTAATTTTTTATCGTAAAATATGTATTGCATGCATCTAAAAAGTAAGATTTAAATTGTAATTTGTTAATTATTTTTTACCTTATTATTTAATTGATTAATGAGATTGCAAATTATTAGTTGAAATGAAAAAAAAAAAACATACGTTAGAATACAGATTTTTAATGAAAAGTTTCCACTTACATGTGTACTTCAATAAATACATTAATGCACCAATTAAGGTCATTGTGCCTAAATGCGATGCGATTCTTCGTAGTTTTGTTGCATTTAGGGTATATATTTGTTATTTTATTAGATAAAATTTTATTAAATAAAAATAATTTTTTTAAAGCAGAAAGTCAATGAATACTGTGGTTTTAATTCAAAACTAATTCGTTTCGTAGAAATCGAATCATTATTTGTAATATGTGCAAACAATATACAGGGTGATTACAAATGTATATTCCAACTTTAAAGGCTATTGAAAGAAAACAAAAATAGTATAACCTTGTTGTTAATCAGAAATCAAAACTAACATTTGAAAGTTTAAATTCGACACAGTTAGAATGTTCAATTTGAGCCCCTGTAGAAACACGAACAATATTGAGGTGATGCGATAACTCTCCACTGACATCATTCAGTGTGATTTTTTTGGTGGTGCCTCCTTAAAGATTGGGTGTTTGTTCCACCGCTACCAACCGACGTTGACGAACTTGGGACCCGCAACCGCATATCTGCAGCCATTCAAAGTGTCACACCAGACATGCTGAAAAAAAAAATACTGGATGAGTTATCTGACCGCCTCGATAGCGTTCGTGTTCCAGGAGGGACTCACATTTAACACTTTTAACTGAACTGTGTTTAATTTAAACTTGCAACTATTATGTTTGATATCCGATGAACAACAATGTTGTACTTTTTTTATTTTCTTTTAATAGCCCTGTAAATGTGGGATATTCATTTATAATCACCCTGTACGTCTGTCGTATTTAGCTCTTTTTGTCATTTAAAGTAGTTAAAACCTAAATGAGACGTCCAAAGTTCTAAATGCAACAATGCATTTTATACATGTCAGTTCATCTTAAAATATTCATTTAATTGTTAAAAACTTTTAATTACTTAATAAAAATTTGAAAGACATAAAATTGAAAGTTGAATAGCTGATTATTGAAACTACTTAAATATACTAATACCTTTATTTACTAATAATTTAAATAATTTTAAAAAAAATACTGAGATAAATAATCTTGAATATATTATAATTAAATAATGCATATTTTACGCAGTTTAACTTTTACTATAGAAAAAAAAAGCAAGTAATGAATGCAACTGATACAACATAAATTTTACCAAATCTCTTGCCTCTCAGTTTGCATTTAACTAATTTTCGGCTTTACCATCTACTTATGCCTCATTTTTTTCTTTTTGGTTGCTGAATGCCATGGATCTCTCTGTTATTGATGTCTTGTTTTGCTTTTTTTATTCTTTAATTGTCCTTACTTTTCCATTTTTTGTCTTTGATTTAAGCCTTTCACTTCATTATCCTCTTTTAATTTTTCCTACATACTTCAGTTGTTAAGCATTCAGCAAAGTTTGACCCTACTGCTTTTCGCTTTTTGGCTGAATTTTCATCTGTTGGTGAAATTGTTTTTAACAAACAACTTTTAAAAGCGTGAGATAGATTAGCTTCAGAAAGAGATATTTGTGAGTGTGATTCTGGTTGAACTCCTGACTGTTCTTGAATAGAATCTGATCTGGTTTTGCACTCTAGATTTCTAAATAATGCATTCATTGTTTGTAAAAATTCAAAATCTTCATCACCTATAAATATATGCAATCTTAAATTTGTTTGAACAGTTTTTAAAATTTCCCATATGATTACTATTTTTCATTTACCATTGATGGAAAATGTTGCTATAGTTTTCTTTCAAAAGAAAGTCATTTTAATGCCTGAAAGAATTGTGAAAATGTTCATAAGTGTGCAACTGTATATTGTAAAAAATTTCTGAAGATGTAATATAAGCAGTTGTAAAAAGAAGAATTGTATTCAACTGGCAAACTCGGTTGTTTCACCGTCTCTTATATATTTTTTCTTAGGGAACTGAGATTTACGCATTGCTGGAGTATGAAACGGACTTCAATCTGATGATGGAAAAATCTGTTGAATTTGTTTAAAACATTAGTCATGTACTCAATTAATCAAAGAAAAGAGAGACGGCCACGTAAAATTGCAGAAATTATTTTGAACAGTGTACAATTTGCTTCTAGGTATTGGTAAAGAGACAGTTATTGCACAAAGATATAGTAATCTGATGATATATTAAAATATAAATAAAGTTAGCCAGAAAGTTCTTTTGAAAATTTTGCTTCTCTTTCCAAATTTAACCTTGCTATTTTTGCTGTCGCGCCAAAGCCCCTATAATATAAAAATACAAATTACGTAAATAAGAAATATAAAAAAACCATCATTTTTTCAACCCATTACTGTTTTTTTTTAAACAGGCATTTATATTTAATATAAACATATAGTAAATGTTCTTTAAATATTTTTCTACATTAATTAATTTATTCTTCGACTATTTCTTTATTCTGCACCGCACCATAATTACAAAAATATTTTTGCCATACACGTATACAACCACACTTTCAAAAGAAATATAGCACCATATTTTTTTAGTGTATTGTGGAGAGAGAAAATATAAAAATAGTCGACAGTCCTAGCACGTAATCAAAAGGTTAATGTTTTAGAGGTTTATATTACGTAAGTTTTATGCAAACGTTTTTAATTTCAAGCACATTTTTAAGAACTAGCAAATTTACACTAATTAATTTATATTATAAAAATTTACATCTAAATAGCTATACTCTTTTTACGTTTCCTGTTATGAAACAAAAAAAAGAAAAAGAAAATAGTTTGTTTGAAGTAAGATTCGTTGCATGTGCAATAATGAATTTTTAAATATTTCACATAAATAATTAAAATATTGTAATGCGTTAATGTTTAAAAATTAGATTTATACACAATTGTGCACACTATACTTAGGATATAAAAAGTTCAAGTAATTATTTTATAACACATACAATGATTACACTTCTGCCATATTTCATATTATTAAACAACAAAAATAAACAGAAATGTTACACGTAAGAAGGAAAATTACTGAAACTGCTACAATATTTGATTTTTAAAGGTCATTTTAGAACTAAATATTAAAATTTTACAATTTCAAAGAACGTACTTTTTGCTAAATGAAGAAAGTAATAACTATATGAATTATTCATAAAACGAAATTATACTGCTGGGAGTTAAAGGTGTAATTTTATGAAGAAAAATCTTTAAAGCTCTATGTTCTTTTAAAAATTTTATCAACAATATGTGCTGTTACATATAAATTAAAATATAGAATATTTCAGTTAAATGCAAAAGCGTTACTTTATATGTTTATAAAAGAAATTTTGATGAAATCTTTAAAAACCAGAGCAACTAAAAATGACTTTTATAGATCGAATAATTTATGAGTACATGGAAGAATTTTTATTTTACGCACAATGCACGAACAAAAATGACAGAGAAAGAGAAAATATGTTATCAATTACTATTTATGTATTTTAATTGATATTCAAATAATTCAAAATATATGAAAATATTTTTCAAATATTTAAAAAATAGCAATATAAAATACAGAGCAGATTCGGAATTAGTGAGATGTGTTTTTTTTGAATAAAAAAAAACGTAAATTAAGAACTAGGTATAATCGACTTAAGAAATTTTAGACATTGTTTAGATCTATTTAATGGGAGTATCTTATATACCTAATTTACTAATATATGTGAATAGAAACAGCAAAAAACGACTTTAATTATCATTAGCTTTTCGCCTTACTGTGAATAACTTTTAGTAAACAGTAAGACAGTGCTTTTTTTCTATTTCACTGACACCTCCAGCATTCTGATATGTAACATGTTTAAGAAGGGATGCTAAGCACCCATGTATCCTAGATCGCATTGTAGAATGTTTTAAAGGTTAAAAAAACTGATAAATTGAGAAATGTGAGTTTGTCGATCCTATATGATGATAAGGTAAGAAACATACCTTTTAATTATAGGTGTGCATGTTTCAGGGACATAAAAGATTTTAAAGAAGATTATAATACATACGGATGTATTATACGTATTTATTATGGTATTAATTATAGAATAAATATAATTGTAATGATACATAGGTTGTGCCTGTTTCATTGTGTTCCAATTCAATTTGCAGGACGAAGTGTTTACACACCTTTTCCTTCAGCTTTGATCCAATTAGGTCCATGATGTTCAGTTCGGAAATAGTACAGCATATGTATATTATTCAAAGTTAAATACAGCACACAGCTAGGCTCATGATATACGATCTGTTACATAATTTAATAAATAAAAACATCTATCTCACTGTGTCAGATAATATTCTTTCATTTCGTACCTTTCAAACGAAAAACATCCGCGGTTGAAAAGGTGTCGGTGAACACGCAAAACAACGCATCATTGAGCAGAATGATGGTAAGCGGTACAAACACAAACTGATTTATAAAAACTTTTCTGTTCCACCGTGTACGACTACACCTTATATACCGGTTAAATTAAAATTTTGTAGAATAAAAACATTTTTTAAGACAAAGCAAACTTTTTAGACTTGCTGCGCAGGGTTCTGAGAGAATTGCACGAAAAATGTATGTAAAAGTCAGTTGTTAAATGTTGAATTGTTCATTATTAACAGTGTTTTAAAACTGTAAAGAATTTCATTACAATCAAACCTATTGTTACACACGATAAAAAATGTTAAATTTATTTTGAATGCATCCTGATTAATAGCCGAAACAACATGTAAATAAAATCATTTTTTCACAACCATGATGTCAGATGGCATTTTTTTATGCTTTTGAATTCCAGTACAAACGGAATTAATTTCATATAAACTGGCACTGGTTTCACATAGTTTCAGAAAACTATTTCAGATTTTGAGAAAAGGCTTTAATATCATAAAATGTGAAAGTATTTAGCGAATAAAAGAAAGAAGTATTAAAATTACTACCTGATTTGCATATATGTATTTAGCTTTACATTTATTGAGTCAAGCTGAGGTTTTTTTTTTACCCATTTTTAATTCGTATGGCACCGATATCAGTGCCTATTTTTTTATTACATGTAAAGACCTAAACCCAGAACTGGAGAATTTTTTCAACAGTGAAAAAGTATATGGTAAATATTCATTTTCATTCACAACACAAAAAATTACTATAATTGCACCAGAATAAAGTAATTGGTATTTGATTATCAGCTTTTTGTTCTGATAATACTGATATTAAACCACCAAATTTTTTAAACTTTAAATTTATTGCTACCACAAATTGGATTGATATTAATCAAAAGCTTGGGTTTAAACAAAAAGACCACATTCTTTACAAAATATGCGTATTTATTGAAAAATCTGAAAAACGTATTCTAACACTGAGTGTAAGTGACGTAATATTTTCTGGCATTTTATTTCAATGTACTTAATAATGTTATTTGAAAATAAACTATGATTAAAATTAATTACTTCTATACCTGTACTATAAAGCAGTAGTAATTTGATATATGATTATTTAAATGTTAAAAGAAAATGAATTTGAAAATATCAAACTATTATGTTACTTACAAAATTGCCATTAAAAGGTAAATTAGATCTAAATTCCGTAGTTGTGTTTATTTTGAAATAGTTTACCCTATCTAATGTGTTATTTGCATTAATCTGAAGCAGAGGGAAATATGAAATTGCAATATATGGACATTTGTGTGATCGAAAAGATATAAAAAGCAAAAGCTCTGTACATATGTCATTTCAAAGTAAAAATTTTAAAAAAGTTAAGTAAATTTTGAAAATATATTTTCGTCAAAATATTCCTGGTCCTCTGCTGCAGTATACTTTTTAGCTAATGGCCTCGTGTGTCATTTTTCGATGTAAAATTTCGTGATAAATAAACAAATTCGAATTTAAAACACAATATTAAATATATTACTGATACTTGAACAATAATATTTTTTAATAACGTATTTTATCCAATATAATTTCTGGATCATATTGGCCTATCGAACAGAAAAAAAAAGAAATTTTCACTAAAATTAAAATTTTATTAACCTGATCAAAATGGTGCTTTATGCCTAATGGTCATAATTTATTTTTATATTAAAGCCAGATTTATTAGCAGATTAAAGTCAAATTCGAGCTATTATAGCTAAAATCAGATTATCTAAAGAAAGAGCATTTTTTTTTTCAGAAAATCCTTTCGATCGGTAATTTACATTGTAAAGCAGTAGGCTCCGTATTGTTTTTTGTAAATTTTTTATATAGGATTTTTGTTTTAAAAATAAAAGGAATCTGGTAAATACGTGTCAAAATTATTTGATTATTTTTTTATTAAATTCAATTTATACATTTTTCACCACGCGTATTGTATGTAAATTTGTTTATTTAAACCTGCACGATTTTAAGATATAGTATCTAGAGAATACGATTATTAGATTCAGTGTAAAAATATAAATTTTCTAAGTAAATATTCATTTCTTATAAAATAAAAAATATATATATTTTTTAGAGTGACATATTAAAACAAAATTTCAAACAATGTACAATTAAACAAAATCAAGTGTATTCTTTATTATTTTTTATATTTAATACTACCAGGCTACGTCTGCTTCGCTAGTCGATTTTTCCAAACAAACAGTGGATGATTAAAACATCTTTTAGCTCTACATACCACCGTCTGTGGTATCATTCTAAACAAACTTCTTTCAGAACAAACCTGCGGATCCCCGCTGACTACCGCACACCCTGCTGCGTACAGCAAGTGTGCTGCTCTTGCGCTGCAAAAATAAATTAGTTCCGCCTTCCACCATCATGGGAGCCAGGTCCTTTAACATTAAAGTGATATTTAAATTACGACCTAACTCTTCCCCATCTATATTTAACCAGTGACCTTTAGCAAATATCGGTAACTTTTGATAACGGTTTAACTTCGGACCTTATTTTCTTTCCTTTACAGAAACTGGCTAGAGTATAAAATGACAGTATTATTCAGTAGCAGCCTTATTCTTTGGTATGCAGCGAATACGGAAGTACACAAATTGGCATTCTCTATATTCGTATTAGATTTCTTTCCTTATTTTAAAATATAAAATCTAAATCAAATTACATCGATTTTGAAGTTACAATGTATGTAATGTTTTATTTGGCTACCTATCAGTTCGCAATTAAATAAAAAGGAAATAAAAAAATAAACCGTTGTCGTTATACATACGTAAGAAATAAGACTTCTAACTGTCAATCTATAATCACAAATGTGTTCGTCAATAACATTGACATCATAACGATGACGACAACAATGTGGTTAAAATGCATAAGTTACAACAATAGAGCTAATATTTCAATTAATAATTCAAACAATCGCAATGTTTATTTACGTTCTATGGGAAAATTGAAAATTTTGGGCAAAATTGTTTCAACGTTTCAAGGCGTTTAGTTTGGTTCCGGATTATTTTAGTAGCCTCGGCCACGTTTTAATACGTCTGTATCTAAAATTTGATGATTCTCGTTCCAGACTGTCGATTTGTATAGAAAGGCAGATAGGCAGACGAATTTTCATTTTTATATATTATATTGTTTACGAAACATATTTCTAATACAATTATATTTGAAATGAAATGGGCAAAATGGGCAAATTTGCACCTTTTCAATCTTTATTGCAAATATATAAAATTGCTTTTGCTTCTCTTATTCATCGCTTGGCTTGAAAAGCTTTGAAACCTTTGTCACGTAATTTGGACATTTATATGTATGTGATGACACACACACACGCCAGTCAAATTAAAAAATAGCGTTCTCGATATTTTAAATACATCCCACAGCCAATATCAGAATCAGCAGATTAAATCACACTTAAAAACAGTTGCAGTCCATTATTTGTGGGTTCTGGCCGATAAACGTTGAAATTTTTTCAAGAAAAAAAGTTGTTACTTATTTGAAGATATTTTATTATTTCATAATAAATATAAGAAGTTGGTACAATCTCTAAATATGGAAGACAGCTTTAAATTTTATCAAGTGAACTGAATATTAAATAAAGCATATTCGGTTCGTCATCATCTCGCTACAAACAACTATAGATTATTAGGAAACACAAGATCAGAGACATTCTAAGCTCCTAGACTCATGCATCACGTTTTATACCCGAGTGTGCAAAGCTAATTACGGCATTACAGTATTATTAACCCATCAATGAGAGAGCTAGGTGGTGTCGGAACTTTTTTCTGAAGGCAGCAGAATTGTGAAGAGAAAAGGCACTGATGAGAAACGGAGCAAATTTGAGCTTTGGTATAAAGAAATAGAAAATATTTAAAATGGTAGAGATGGTAATTTTAAATAGAGCGAATTTGACTTGGGAAATGGACTGTATTCCAAATCCTGGTTCAAGGCTGGAAAACGTCCTGTGGTACCGGTAATTTACCCAAAGAACTTCTAATTGATAAGAAGGGAATCTACCACTGCTTCATATCATGAACTGTTTCGTTGGCTGGCGGGGATTTACATTACGTTTACGGAGCCTTATATTCTTTACGATAGACTTTCTTCGCCTGGACCAAGTGATCGTGACGTAGATGGAATATCCCACATAAAAAAGGTTTTTAAAGGAAATTGATTACGGGAAGTAGTTTTAGAATATTTTGAAGGGAAGCGGTGTTAAATAAGCATTTCAAATAGAAAGGGATTTAAATAAATTAAATAAATTGAATTTTGTATAAGATAGTAAATAATTTAATAAACAAGGGTTGTAGGATGAATTTAGAAAGGCAAATGTTTATGGAATAAATTTAATACAGTAGGGAATTTTGATTTTTATAATACATATATATCTTGGCACGCTCGCTTTATGGCCATATAATTTCTCCAAAATTAAAATATCTTCTATATTTATTTATTTTTACAATTATAAAACTGTCAAAATTTAAAATATCTTATATTGTTTTTATCTTTCACGATTATAAATAACACCGAATATATATCATTCTTATATATCATTATATAACTATTCTTCTTCAATGCAAAGATAAAAAATTACTTGTTATTGTCTTGGTCATCGCTTGTGTCAAAATTCCTTTTGAAAATATAGCAGAATCCTTTGTCATGTTTCAATACGAAAGTTCGACATTTATTGGCACGCTCGCTTTATAGTCATATCATTTCTCAAAATTTAACATAGCCTCTATTTTTTATATATTTTTACAATTATAAAACTATAAAAAATAAAATAACTTCTTTAGTTACAATTAAAAACAATACCAATTATATATAATGAATATTTTAAAAAAACAATAATATCTAAATAATAATTAAGTATGGCTAAATCTTGTTGGGAAAACATAAACTTATTTATTTTTCAAAACAAATGTTAATCGACATATATTGGTCTAAATGTAAGTTATATGTCTAAATTTACATATGTCTAAATTATCACATGTATTACAAATGTCTAAATTTAAGATTAAAAATAACCCAATATTTTTCCTGTTATTCAGTTTAAAATCAATAGAAGCCTGTTGTATAGAATGCCAGATCTGGAAACATAACAACGATAGAATTATAAACAATGGTTTATACGAAGTACACGTTCAATGATTTTTTTACTGTTAAGCTATACACTTCTGTGAAAACAAACCATCAAAATTGTCAGTTTAATTTGTAAAATTAAATTTTCTTCAAATGAAATTCAATTTCTTGTCATTATAATATACTAATAATAAACTATAAAAAGCAATTTAAAGTCATCTCCTTAAAACAAATTTAATTTCATCGCTTACATTATGTTCCCAAGTGGTATCTTTTGATAACATTGTTTCCATATATTAAGCATTTTTGTCTTCCGTTAAATTAAATTGCAGAAATAAGTGGTAATTTACAGTTAAATTTCTAAGAATCAATTTTTAAATTTGAAACTATAAATGTCGTTCGCTCAGTGTATCAGCTAATTTATTCTAAATTACTGTTTTTTAAACAAATGGAAAATATGCGTTTCATTCTTTTTTTGTTTTCTCTTTTCAAACCGTTAACATAAAAGTATTTCCATTATAGCTACCTCTATTCTTATTAAATATTTTTAACAATTTCTATATTTCGCAATAGATAATGTCTAGAAAAAGTAAATGTTATGTAAATATATATAAGTATTAGGTATCGAAATTTTTAAGATAATTTATAACATAAATTCACATTGGTAATAACACTGGTAGCAAACCTATTTTGGACCAATATTGCATTCACTGACATATTGCCCCAATATTGGAATAATGATAATTTGACGATACTACATGAGTATTTGTAAAATATACTTTGTTGGTTTTATCCAAATAAAGAAAAATATTGCGCGAAATATTCACAATATAATTCCAATAATGGGTAAATATTGGGTTTATATTACAGATATTTTAAATAAAATGTCAATATGGCACAAATATTGGCTTCGCATTGAAAATATTTTCCTTCTAAATCCAATATTTGTTCAATATTGGTATTTCATGAAAACTATTTTCAATGTAATCGCAATACTGAAGAAATATTTGCTTTACATTCGAAATATTTCCAGTAAACAATAATACAACAATATATCTTTTATAGGCTTTATATTCAGTAATATTTTCTTGTCACTATTACTGCAATAATGTCATAAATGTAGCATCCCAATATCGGGTAAATATATTATGACGGTTGTGATGATTACATCGCCACATATATAGCGGAATTTTTTTAACTGCCATGGCTTTTCTCAGGCATTTTTTACAGGAATATATTTTAACCCACCCGGCAATCATTTGTCCGTCGGTGTCCGCTGTGCAATGACCTTCGTGGCAGCAACGTCGAACAATTTCTATAAAAATGTGTCGTCGTCTCCTTTCTGACGTAGAACTGCAATGCATTGTAGTCGTGCTTGACGTCGAATAATTTTTTTCTACTTATTATTGGCACTTTTTCTTCCACTCGACGTCACACCCTTCATAACTCTTTTTGCGATCTTTTTCCCAATAAACGTGGTTTGCGAGCCCATGTTCTATAGTATGTTTTCTTTCTTTTGATGCCTTCTTTCATCCCTCTTAATTTGTCGGTCGAATTTTAGAACACTCTGTATATTGTTTAAGCTTACAACGGGTATGTTCGCTATTTAATATTGAAAGTGTAGCATTTATAATTTGTTTACAGGGACACTAAAATAATTCCGTTTATTTCGGTCATCTAGAAGAAAAATAGTTTGCGGTGTATTTTGATGCTGTTAATCTGTTTCAAACATAATGAAATTGATGTATATAACTGAGATGCACTGCAAGAGGGAATTTACTGTGGAATATAGTGATAATAGGGTTTATCGTTCATTAACAGGGACACACAAAATAATTCAGTTACAGTACTGTCTATGGGCGATAATTGGTGGAGGTGCGTTTGCTAAAATGATATGATTTTTTTTAAATAATTAATTTTTGAATATTAGTTTGCGTATATAAGTTATATAAATGTATACAAGACTGCACAAAATAATTCGATTACATTTCCGCTTATTGACGAAGAGGAAATTTCAGCTGTTTTAAGCGTTTACTAACTAACTAAATAGCATAACTACATAGCAGACTATGTAGTATATATACAAACCTAGAGATCCTATACAATACAGGGCTGCACAAACCAATTTGGATATTTTTCGTCTGTAGATGTTAATTGCTGAAATTGGGTTTTCATATTTGTTATGCGTTTTCGAAATTGCTTACTTAGACATCATCTTTCATCGTATTAAGCGGTAAAGTATTGTTACATTATTCTGAATGATTTGGAAAGTGTTTCCTAATCAATATTTGACGCAAGATTTTTGTTCCTTGTTTGAAATAGTCTTTGAGTCTATTTCTTTTTTTTTTAAATCTCTAATCCATGCGTCGGTGTATGTATAAAATTTTCACAAACACTGGTGTAGTCACAATAATATTGAAACCAGAACGCTATTTAATTATACAAAAATATACTTTTTTATGTATTCTTCCCAATCAAATATTTTTCAAATATATACGATATTTTTTGCTTACATAATAGCATTTGGAAAGCTTATGTAACTAAATAAAACGTGCACATTCCAAAGTACTTCGAGGAACCAAAAAGTTGCAATGTTATGTTTTCTAGATTCTTATGTTTCTTCTTACTTTGTTAATTTTTAAATACAGTTTTACTTGAATATTAGTTAATGATACTCTGTGAAAGATACCCTAATACTCTGTAAAATGACCATTAAAATTATACAGAAATATCATAATGGACAGTATATGGAGTTCTGATATTTTTGATTTAATTAAGTTACTATAAACGTTATTTAATCATTTGGCATCAGCCTTTTTTCATATAATATAAAGCTTCTACTCTTGAAAAAAAAGGAGGCAAAGATCGAGAATGAAATTTGCACAAAATTTGCTTTAAAATAAGAAATTCCGAATGCATACTTAGCGAAACATCAATTAAATGGATATCATCTTACATAACATTTGTAAAATGTTTACATTGGATATCTGAAGTATTACATGGTTCAGTTGTTATTTTAACAAAATACTTTAAAATCATGTTTCATCTCATATTTATTTTGATATAAATTAATATTCCAGATAAGAATCCACGTGTTAATTTAAGAAGAATTAAATATATATTCAATGATGCAAATTATATTGGATAGAGGTAAAACAAATATTCCCGAAAAGTGAAAAATGTTTCTTTTAGAGTTTCCAATAAAAGATATTTTGTCTGAGTTACAAGACAGAATAAGAAATAAGATTTTAACTTTCTTCATGAAAATGATAATTGATTTCATTCGGACTTTAAGACTTCCCATGCAAAGTAGTTGAACATAAAAGAAATTCTGGAAATTGAGTTCCGAAAATAACAATGCTTCTTTATATAAATTTCACAAGCATTTGAAAACTAAAATTACTTTATAAAATGAATAGAGTATAATCTTTGGAAGGAAAAAAAGTCTTTCCATTTATTCGTAAACAGAAAATTTTAAATATTCATAATGTCTGAGAAATAGATATTATCATATGTAAAACATAAATTCTAATAATTAATAAAAATTATTTTCTATACGAAAGTAATGAAAATAAAGCAATTCCAAAGTAATTCATATCTCAATGGTTTTTTTAAAAATATAATACGCTTTTGAATATCTATTATTTGTTTCGAAAATCGTATACTTGCAAGTTTCCAGTAGGTGCCATTAAAAAAGGTGTGTTTAAGGTATACTAAGTTTGTTTTTATCTATCTGTCTTATTGTTATATTGATACAATTGAATTAAAATAAGATATTTCATTTTAGTGTTCGAATTAGAGAATAATTGTCATATGTGTTTATATATATAGGCGTTATTTTTTCAAATTTGCAACCTGTTAAAAAGAGAAAAGTTAAGATAAAAAGAATTACGAAAATATAATATACGCTATTTTGCGTTACGTAAGATTCCAAAAGGCATTCATTTATCTTCAAAAAGTCAAAAACAAATAAAAGATCAAAATTAAAAATCACTGGATTCCGCTAAATCGTTGTATTGATATATCTAAAAATAGGTAATTCGTTGAAACAACAATCACTAAAATGAATATAAAAAAGTTCACTTTATATAAATAGTTACTATTGTTTCAAGTTATTTTTTATACCTTAATTAAGTATGGAAAAGTAGAAACATTCCATTTTTTTATTCACATAGTTTTTTTTTTTATAATTTAATTAAATTTTGAAAAATAAAAACTTTTCCTTTTTTTATTCAAGCTTTGTTTAATAACTTATTTAATCGTGTAAAATAAGAACTTTAAATTTTTCAGCTGCTTGGATACAAACTTAAATCTACAGATATTGAAGTATTTTTTGTGTTATCTAATAATAAATAATCATTTTTCGCGACTAAAAAATATTTTGTCAACTTTTACCGACATCAGCTGACAAAAAGTCCTTCCGGCGTACTACTGGGAGGAAAAAGTGGTTTCCTTATTTCAATGCAAAGAAAGAGATTATAATATATTCATTCCCAGTTTTTGTCAATACTGAACACATTCGAAAAATTAATCTGCTATAACAAAGTTGGCTTCAGTTATAACGATTTTTTCTTCTCCAAATTTAACGATATTTCAACACGTCTCGCCAAACTTCGCAAGAATTTGACGCTAGTGGATATGAATATACAGTTTTAAGCGTATGAGAGTTGGAACAGTGGTTACAACAAACATACATTAGAAATGAAAATTCTAAAAGTCAACCTATACTATAAAGCACAAATCTGCGTGTCGCGCAATGATGACGTTATAATGATGCGAAAAACAATGTAATTAAAATGTATGAGAGTTGCAAAAATAGAACTATTTTTTTCAGTTACTAGGGGGCTTAGCCCCCTATGAGTTACGCTTACCAACCCTCGGTCTGATTCCGAAAACTCTAAAAACTCACTATTTTAATCAACTCTAGAACAATTACGGAATATTAAATTATAATTAGTCGCAATGTGCTTGCTGTATTCGGATTTCTATTTATTTTCCTTTGACTGGGGATATTTTAAGGCCGAATAAATGGCTGTTCAAACAGCTAACAATGTTTTCGTGATTGATTAAATACGATGAATTAAAAATTTGAAAATCCACTTGTGTAAAATGTCTAAGTAATCAATGTCGCTGCATCGGGGAATTTCATAACGATGCTATAAGAAAATTGGGTACTTCTCCATTATCCCGTCGACCACTTTCTATTAAAAAAAAAAAAAAAAAACTGTCGCCAAAATATAGGATTTACGCCAAAAGAGCATGAGCGTGGTGTCACATTCAATTGATATCAGATGCGTTACACGTGTTTATTATGTCATCGAGTGATTTTTTATTCGACATTTATCTGTAATTTTAATGATATTTTACCAATTTATTAATTATTTCGTTCATTTAACTAATTGTTACGACCTTAAATGACTACGCCATGATATTAAAAGAGAAAAAACGTTGAACTTTTTTGTTGCTATGCATAGTTACACACAACAGATCCATTTCATAAACACTTATCCACCAGCCGAGGTCGACAATTCAGAAGACTATTACTGTAAATAAATAAATATTTAAGATTATTTTTTTCTATTTTTAATAATGTATTATAAATAATTTATTCTTTAAAGTTACTGATAGTTGACACTTTAGTTAGTAAAGCTTTTTCTAATTTGTCTTTTTTTCCAGATTCCAATATAAAGATTCTTCCTTTTTTTTTTTTTTTTTGTTCTTTTTGGCGTTAGAGTTTGGCGAATAGTTTGACGATAGTTTTTTGTTAATGGAAAGTGGTCAACGGGATAATGACGAAGTACAGAAAATTGCTTTCAGTAAGACGATTTAAATATATCGTTTCCAATACGACGTAATTTTCACCAAAGTTTTCTTTATTATTAAGCGTAAAATACAGTTTTCAATTGAAAGGAAACATTATCATTTATGCTGTTTTAAAATTTGCAACAATTGGTAAAATATCTTGTCGAAATAACTGAATCTGTCGTGTAAATATATTTTTAATTTGAAACTGTTTGGAAATATTGTTATTTGATCATTTTAAATATGGCGTAAGTTTCCCCATTTAAACATTGAACGCGTAATAATTTAATTGTTAATATTCCCACGCAAGTACATTTTTTATTACATAATTTTCGGAATTTACTGCTTTTAACACGTGATCATTTAATTATTATTTTAAAGTTTTATTTCTGTTTTTAATAGTCACGTGAAAATACATTTTTTTTTTTTTTATTGAAAGGGAATATTCTTATGTGCGCTATTTAAAAATTGTCCACAATTTAAACAATGGAGTTTTTGAAATATGAATTAAATCTCCATCAAAATAATGAAAATTTGAAAAAAAAAATCTTTGAAAAAATTTTCAAAAATTAGTCAAAAAAAATTAAAAAAATTGATCGCACTCTGCAGGCACACCTTAAGCATTTCAACTGTCCCGTCAAATTATGGTTAAATTCCTATGCATGCTTTCTGTTTCTATAAAACTTTTTAACAAAACTATTTTGACCGACTTAATTTAACATATCTTAAAATAATTCTTCGATTCAAAAACGCTCTGCTTAGGAGTTTCTGTAATAAAACTACCAACTTTCAAATTTTTATATGCAAAAGGTTTCTTAATATTAGCTGAAAAAACCTCAGTGCACAAAAAAATCATTGACAGTGGTAGTTGCGGCTGTTATATCTATCTATCTATGTTATAAAGGACAAACGTGTCCGTGCGTAACGCTGACGTCATTTTGCGAATGGCAACAGTTGACGATGAAATTTCGATTTTGCGATTTTTGCTACTGCAATTTTTTAATTTCTACATATCGCACATTTTTAATTTTTACACCGTTATATAGGGAAAAAAATCTGCTTTCAAATGCAATTTGTTTGAAAACTATATCTTAATTGACTGACTTATTATAGCATTTAAATTAAATTTCAAGCATGATTTTTTTAAAAATCTATTTCTATCGCTTGCAGACGATTACAAAATATTAACCCGTTTTCATTTAAAACATTATAAAAACTTCAGCATTTGTTTCCAGCTCATATTCTATAACGAAATTAAAACTTCATTAAGCAGTAAATACTAAAATAGTGTAAATAAAACACAGATTTAACAGACATGTAATTGAAATAAGCGCTTAAAACTGCTGAAATTATTAGAATAATAAAAAAAAAAAACTGCGGTAGATAACGAAATTTTTAACGATTTCTTCGGCTATTAACTTATGGCTGGAGGCCAATACGAAATTACCGGTTTTAATAAATTTCAAAATTTTATTTGAATGGCATATTTCATATAAAAGTGCTCTTTTGTTGTTAGCGGGCAATAAAAAAAATAAATGTGAAAAATCTATTAGAGTTCTCAATAACAAAAAAAAAAAAAATGGTTTTCACATAAATTCGCTATCCCGGGAAGCCCGGGTTAGATGCCCTAATTTTTTTAATATAAAAAGATAATTAAACAATCGCAATGTTATTTTTCTGAGTAAAAGCGAAATCTTGGGACGACGTTTTCGGGCGTTTTAATGCGCAGAACCATCCAGCTTTTTTTTCAAATTGAGACGATGTATACTTGTAAAAGATTTTCAAGTGAACCAAATTTCAGTTCAAACTTAACCTGAAGTGTGTGAAATTAACATTCCAAGATTCCGACAATACAAACAGACAAAGCGAGTTAAAAAAAAAAAAAAAAAAAAAAACTTTCTAAAAGTAATTCTAAATGAATATTTCTAATTACAGATGAAAAATAATTAAAAAATTTAAAGAAACAAATATATTATGAAAATTTTATTGGTAAAATTATCATGAAATCATGTAACTCATCAAAGAAAATGTAAGAAAAAAATATTCTATAAAGAATTATCCTATTTTTAACTACTGGCATTTTAGCCTGTTTTAATATCTATTCAGCCGTTTGAGTAATAATATGATATAAACACTTTATATTAGAATCTGTACAAAAAATTGTTGTTTACAACATTTGCTTCATGTTTATAAAATTAAACATCTGAAAACACATTCCTAGATAGAGAAACTGAGCCCCTACATGAGAAAATATTTATTATGACACTGACAATCTCTTCAAGTGTAAATCCATATATTTAACTTGAATGATTCAAAAAATTTTCTATTTTATTACGTGAGGCCATATTAATATGGAATAGATATCCTGCCATTTAGAGATAAAATCTACCAAAAAGGGATTACTTTCTTTAAGTTTAACTAAAGATTGAAATTGGTTTTTCGTGTGTATTGGCATCATTTTGGAGATGAGCCTAAATGTTATCATATTTGTAACTTCATTCAAAAATTATACTGTTAATATAAAAAGATATTTAAAAAAAATACCAATGTGATGAGACTTATTTTTCTTTTATATAGCGCAATCTTGTTGCTTATTTTCTGGGCTCTCATGAAAATGTTTTTTAAAAAATGAATATATTTTAAACTATTATCATTTTATGTACGTGTAAAATTGAAATTTGTATATTTCATTTTTGTGCAGTTACTTAGTTTTTTTTAAATAAAAGGCATAATGCATGTATTTGCTAACAAAAAATAACGAAGAATTTTTTCAATTTTCGACCTACTTGTTTTAACATATTTCCATGTACGAAATCATTGTAGTAAATGTTTTATTTTTTTTTAATGAGAGTAATCTTGGCTATTTTCCAATTGGTAAAAACGTGCATTTAAAAAAAAAAAGTATGTAATTTATGTCATATTGTTATCAGTTGGATTTTTTTATAAATTAGATCGATATTTCTCAAACTTTGTTCCATGGAAAAACAGTAGTCTTCGATGTCCAGTCTTGTGATCCGGCCTAAATTTCCAAGTAAGACAGAAAAAAGGAAATTTAAATGATTTGCGTATCAGAGTTTAAACTATCAGAGTTAGGTAATTAGACATGGCCATCTGCATGTGGTCCGCCGATGATAATGACTTATAAAAGTATTCATCCCTCTAAACGAATTTAAAAAACGCTGAAATAGATAAAGATTTAGAACAGATTGAATAATCTTTTGAAAGAAGAGTAAATTAACAATTATAGCAGCAAAATAAATGTAATTTCAATTTCATTTTAAAAATTGTTTAAATTTATCGGTACAGGTCATTTATTATTACTATTTTAAGCAAACAGTACTTTTTTAACGCTAGAAATCATATTCAGTATTAAGAGTTATACTAAAATAATAAGGAAATGTGTCTTTTAATTAAATAAAGATAATAAAATTATTACACATTCAAGTTCTACAAGTTATTCGTTACATTGTAAATGTGGAATTTAATTTCTATTAATTTGTCCTTTGGTTTCTATAGATGCTGCATAACAATGATAGAGATATATAATATCCTTCTGTGAATGATTAAAGTTGAAGTTCTTCATTTGTTGTTCCAGATGCGCAATAATCTGAATTCTCCACACATGTTGATTTATCATGTTCCGCACGTGCTCAAAAAAAACTTATTGGAAGTCTAGAAAAATAACCAGAAAAATATGTTTATTTTCCTGGACAAGGAATCGGCTGAAATAAATCGCAACAAAATGGTAGTCATTTAGAGCCTAACATACTGAAATTGACGATATAGTATAAATGATAACACAACTGGTTGTGACAAACTTACAACTTACCGTTGTCATTTAGAATTTACCGATTAATATGTAGTACTTGCTATCTAAAGACTAATGTTCTAAACTATTTCAGCACAACTAATTTGGACATCTTTGAATGATGCCGATTTATTGTAAATCAGTTTATCTATAAAAAAGTTTGAATTTCCATGTTTCATTTCATAAATGTTATTGTTAATTGTCACTGTATATCGTTCGAGTGACTTTATGAATAATGATATTCTGAAACGTTCAAGGCTAAAATTTTTGTTTTTTCTTTTTTATACGTGCCCTGGCGCTTTATAAAATGGAATTGGCGTAGATCGAACTTGAGAAAGTGAGATTTGTAGTCAAGTGACATAAATAGTTTGAAAAGAAAATTAATGAACTATTATACTTATTCAAAATATTTGCTTCTGAATACACAAATTATAACATTTATGATCGCATATAATAAAAGATAAACCCCTTCTCTACGTGAATATCTATTATGAATAAACTGTGTAAATATTAAACTAATTAACAAATTATCTTTGCTTATGAAACACTTTATGTTAACCTGTTCTCGTCAAGGTGAATAAAAATGAAAGCAACAAAACTGAATAATTTACTTCACTGGATATTTATTAGAAATAAAAATAAAAGGTATTGATAACGAGTTTTTAGCCCATCGGGTTTCTGTTCCATATATTTATTTTCAGTTTAGATATATCAGTTGGGTTTCTTTAGTGCTACTGTAAAGTTTTATATCACTGCTTTTTACAAAAATCCTTTTTCTTCACATTTGTCGATAACATAAACACCTGCAAATATACACAGTTATTTTTAATTATTTCTGTCTATTCTCTTTATTTTAAATTTAAAAATTATATGGAAAACTAACAACAATATTCTAGCCAAAATCAATAGAGTATGTGGCGTTAGACCGTTTGAACGTTTGTTTAAATCCCTATAGTAAACATTTCATGAGAATTTTTTAACTTTTTAAACGGTATTTTCGTCGCTTTTCTATTATTAATTTGATGAACCTTTTTCGTATAATTAAAGCTCGGTAATAACAGGAAAACTAACTGGTTCATTCCTAAGTAAGATTTTATGTGAATGTAACAAATGTATTGATTTGGCATAAATGAGTTTGGGTACTAATGACTCACAGATAACGTACGTGCTGTAGAGATTTTGAAAGTTATTTTAGAAGATGGAAGAATGAAACATCCAGTGAAAGGACTACTGACGCTTCCTGTCTGCAAAATGATGGAAAGTAATTTTAAGACACTAAATATGTTTTTTTACGTTTCGAGTATGTGGTATTTAAGGAAATAACATTGTTGCGTAATGTATAAGATGTGCCTAAAACAAGACTACGGTTATATATAAGGAATATTTTAATTAAAAAAATTGATTACAGAATATTGGAATTACGCTTAATGTGTAGCTACACATAATGGCCATTGATATTTCTGAATTGATCCCATCGCCTAAGTCTAAGGCTTCAGTGTCGAAACTCTTTGGGTTTCTTGCGGATAAATGGTTCTAATGTGTTCTGGACTTACTGTCACAGATGAACTGTTGACATTTCATCCAGCTTTGTTTAAGGGGCCAAAGGTTGGGAGTCCGACGGACAGACATTTAGTCAATACGGAGGATATTTCTGACTTCTCACGAAAATGTTTTGAACAAGTCGAAGGTATATTTGGCCACACGTGGCCTAATTTTCTTCTCGAGCAGCACAGTCTCTTTTGTGTGATACTTTCTGCTCTTGTTTATGATAGTATGTGTAGCTTCAAAAAAGTGTTGCTGTACAAGAAACAATTTAGATAACAACTCGTTGCAATGGTCTGGCGGAATCCATCATACAACCGATTAAAATAACTTTTCGAAAATTAGTAAATACAAAGCGAAACCGTTGGTTTCTATTGCAAACGGAAAAAAAGATCAGCCATCTATCGACATCATATTTACCAACTTTGATTAAATTTAAAGTCGCTACAGTAAAAATCATTTTTTAATTTTGGCAACGTATGTTACTTTCTCCAATATAGTAAGAATTTTCTCAAACGTAATAAAAGAAAATACGTTTACAAATTATAATGTAAATTATTATTATTCTTTAGAAAAGACGTAATTAAATTCATTTATTTTAAATCTATATATTTTGGAAGAAAACAGATGATTATTGCTCGAATAAAACTGCAAACACTAATTTCTCTTATATGCATTATCTTGTGCATGTATTTATATAATCGGTTAGATAATGCACTCATACAAATATTTTAAAAACAATTGCTAATAAAATCTGATGGTTTTAAAATATGGGTACTTATAATAAAAGGTGAACTAAAAATTTAAGAAATGCATATATGCATTTGAAATAGTTACACTGTTAAATTTTTTCAACGAAGTTTTTGTTTCTCAATACGCTTTGCATATTTCTTACATATTGTAGGACGCTATGACAGAAAATGTGAATTTTTTTTCTAGTGCCAACCAACTTTACTAAATTGTACTTTTCATTTTTGGATTATTTCGGCATTTGTGTCGATAATATAATAATATTACCTAATATAACTATTTGTTTCTCAGTATAAATTACGTGTTTCCTATATATTTTAGGGCGTAAAAAAGAAAATGTTTTTAAACATCTTCTATCGTTCTGCAATTTTAAGAAATTTTACTTTCGATTTTTCAAATATATGGGCATTTTTAGAACATAAAATAAAATTCCGTTATAGCATCTATGATAACATTACATATTACGACTTTATGTTTCTAAATATAAATTGCGTGTTTCTTATAGATTGTTTGATGCAGAAAAATAAAATGTTGTTAACTGTTTCTATTATCCTCGAAATTTGCGAAATTTTACATTAAATCTGTGCACAATATGGCCATTTGTATAGAGATTTTAATAAAATTATATTATCCATTTAATTATGTTTAATCCACGAATTCATTTTTTTACTATTTTTGTCAAGTGAATATTTAACAAGAGAGTAGAAATAAATTTTGCTTGTAAGACTTAATGAATTTCTGTACTAAATTTATTTCATGTTTATTAAATGTTTCTTTAATTTTTCCGAAAAATTATTAAAGGTGTACATTTTTAATATTTCCATATTACTTTTGAGATATATAGTAAGTGTACATTTAATCATGCATATTATTGGTAAATAAAAATGACAGAAATATAATAAAATTAGTATTAAATTTTAATTTCTTTTCTATGAAATCTGATGCTTATAAAACGTTTTAATGCCGTATTTCGTTAACACTGTAAATTTTAAATAATTTTATTTTACTTTTGATCTATATATATAATTCCTTATTTAATTATAAATTTTATTCCTAAATTCAAATGATAGAAATATATTAAAATTAGCATTATATTTTAATTTTATAATGAAGAGAGGATATTTTTTCAAATAGGTAAATCATACTGAATGGTTTGAGTATCATAATTGAGGTTTATTCCAACAGAGCAAAAAACGCGAAGGTACCCGAGAGCTGGCGTCCACGCCAGGACTCGTGTACCTTCACTTGAATGAAATTAGAGCTGTAGTTCGAAGGCATGTCCAACAAATAGAATGAATTATGCCAACCAGGATATCCTTTGGGTAGCTCAGTAGGAAGAGCATTGGCCCAGCATGCCAAGGTACCTATGTTCCAGTCTTTTTCCGGACATTTTTCGCTCTGTTGGAATAAACCTCAACAATGATACTTGAACCGTTGAATATGAATATTTTAATTTCATAGAATGAATAATAGAATAACAAATAGAATGAATTATGCCAGCCAGGATATCGTTCGGGTTGCTCAGTAGGACGAGAATTGTCCCGGCAAACCAAGGTACCTATGTTCGAGGATTTTTCCGGACATTTTTCGCTCGGTTGGAATAAACCTCAACTATGATACTCCAACCGCTGAATATGAATAGTTTAATTTTATAGAATGAATGATAGAATACCAAATAGAATGAATTAAGCCAGCCAGGATATCGTTCGGGTTGCTGAATAGGAAGAGCATTGGCAAGGCAAGCCCAAGGTACCCATTTTCGAATCCCAGTCTGGTCATTTTTCGCTCTGTTGGAATAAACCTCAACTATGATACTCCAACCGTTGAATACAAATATTTTAATTTCTTTTTTTCCAAACTCTGTGGGTGATAGACAGTTAGACACTTTTTAATGCCTTATTTCATCTCAGTTTCGCCTAAAATATACAAAATACCATATGTTTCATAAAACACATCTTTGAACAGTTTTATATTTTATCAAATACCGTTATTTGAGTAAATCAAATTATTCAAACTTTTGTTTTTACCGTAATCACTACTTTATGATTTTTTTTATTAATTTAAGACAGTTCTGTGAACAATTCTTGAATATTTCTCCAAATACAAAAGTAACATTGCTTGAAATGCACATATTTAATATTCCAAACAAAATTATTTAAAAAATAACTGTTGTTTTTAAATAAATTATTGCTGTTCAAAAAGTAAAATAGTTAGCATAAAAGAACTGTTTTGTGCTAATAAAAGTCACGATTAAATGCAAATATCACCTTTCAAATATATTAAGCAGTCGAAGATTTGACAGACAATAAGCTGATTACACATATAACACGTCGTTTGGAATATTTAAAGGTATTGACAAAGTAATCTTTAAAAAATTGTAAATAAACACAAGACTCTGTCTTAATGCTTCTTTGAAGATCCATGTTTACGTAAATGAAACATTATTAGAAATGGTTGGCTTTAGAAAGACACCCCATTATGTGATGTTTACACAAATTTCACGTTTGACTACACTGTAATTAGTCTTGAACAATAGTGTTTACTGATAATCTGCAGAGGATTAATATTTATTAACTAATTACCTTATGGGATCGGAAGGATGAACGTAAATTGCAATGCCTATGAAACTAAATAAAGACAACTTTTCCTATAACTTTTATAAAGAAAATGAATGAATACGTCTGGACAAATCTTATAAAATACAATAAGTAATTAAGATAAAATTCATTTGTATCATGGATTCCAGTTACTATTTGAATTGTATTAATTATAAGGAAACATATTATCATTTATTTGTTTAAAATTTTAAACACATCAAACATTTCAATTTATTATCAAGTAGCACTTAAAACAATAAAATTTCTAACATATGCATATGTAAATATTTAATTGTGTATTAAGTGGGCAAAAAGAGAAACTTTGATTCAGATTACAATATGATATGTGAGTAAGAATAACTTAAGTTAATAATTATAACGAGAATGTTAAAATAATTTGAAGTAGTACTTCCATTGACTAATCTATATTAAAAAGGACAAATGTGTCCGTGAGTAACGCTGACGTCATTTTGCGAATGGCAACACTTGACGATGAAATGTCGGTTTTGCAATGTTTGCTACTACACTATTTTAAATTTCTAAACATCGCATATTTTAAATTTTTACACCGTTATATAGGGGAAAAATCCACTTTCAAATGCAATTTGTTTGAAAACTGTATTGCAATTTACTCATTTATTATGATATTTAAATTAAATTCCAAGCATGATATTTAAAAAAAATCCAAGAATGATATTTAAATAAAATTCCAAATATGATTTTTTTTATCTATCTCTCTCTATCGCTTTTAGACGATTACAAAATATTAATCTGTTTGCACTTTAAACAATATAAAAAGTTCGGCATTTGTTTCCAGCTAATATTCAATAATGAAATTAAAACTTCATTAAACAATAAATAAAATAGTATAAATAAAACACAAATTTAAGAGACATGTAATTGAAAGAAGCGCTTAAAACCGCTGGAATTATCGAAATAATACAAAAAAAACTTCTGTAGATAATAAAATTTTTAGCGATTTTTTAGGCTTTTAACTTCTGGCAAGAAACCAATAGGAAATCACCGCTTTTAATAAATTTAAAATTTTTATTTGAATATATAATTGACATATTTCATATAAAAATGCCGATTGGTATTGTTAGGGGACAATCTAAAAAAAATTATTAAATGTAAAAAATTTATTACAGTTTTCAATTAAAAAAATAATTGGTTTTCACATGTATTCTCTTTCCTGGGAAGCCCGGATTGGATACCCTAGTTATTTTAAAGAAGCAATTATTTTCTATATATACTTTTAAGCGAATTTCTAACACAGAATAATACGGAAAAAAACATATCATTTAATATGTACAAATAAAATCAATCAATTTCAGACAGTGTGTCTATTAGATGTCTTCCGACGAAATTTGACGGGATCAGGGTTTGATAAACTAATATAAAAATACACAAATTAGTGTTTCAAATAACTGCATAACCATGTTTAATTACCTAAAAACAAAACACACCTTCCAATTCTGTTTCGTGCACCATTTACCATAAAATAAAAGAAAAGCACCGTTCGATTGTGAATAACGCCAGTTTTATTTAACATATTAAAAGTTTTATTAAGGGGCTAACTGCATACTAAAATAAATAAAACTTTAATTTTCTTTCGATAGCAACCCCCCCCCCTTTTTTTTTTTCAAAACGCTTTATTTATATTATATATCAAAAATATATCATGAATGCTCACATAATAGCGATGGTGGCAAAGAACTGCGTAATCGCTTTTTCTTTCATCTGAAACGTTATAATTTCAATATTTACGCCATTAGCAGAAAAATATATGTATTTTCAAAGGAAATTTAGTTGAAAACTGTAACTTAAACTTTTGATATTATTTATAGACATTTTAAAAAATTTTCAAGCGTGATTTTTTACCCATTCTATTTCAAGAATAAACATTTATTTTCTACAGTAATGTAAAGTAATATTTATATTAACATATATAACATGGTACTTTTGCTGTTATTGACCATGCCGTCAGTGCTTAATTAATATAACGGTTTTGCATAGTTAACGGGTTCTATTGTAGATAAAAAAAAACGTAGTAAATCCAGGAGAAAGAAGAAGCACATAAGTAGATGAATCATATGTTTATTTCTTGAAGAAACATTATCGATAGTTAAAGAAGCAAAGGGGAGGCACCTACAAAAAACGAAGACAAATTTTCTACAACCCTTCTGGTCAAGTCAAACGGCCGAAGTGAAAAAGTTTTAAAAGTTACATGTACGGGTGTTGGCGCGGAAAACATGATAAAATCGCCAGTACTTGGCGAGAGAGTTTTTGGAGACAATGTCGGAAGCGTATGGGAAAAAACGATAAATGCTGGATTCTGCTTATGATTAAGCATTCTTTTGAGAGCGGTGGGGGTTGCAGGAATTCTTGCATGGAGACGAAACAAGGAAAAAGAAAAGAAAATAATTTTGGGATTGGCGTTTGATTTTGCTAAAAGACAGCTGCAATTAACGGTTACTTATGACTCGAATCTAATAACAGGGTGTGAAAAACATGAACTTGCATATTACCGTTTACATGTGGGCGAGAGATATTTTAATTAATTCTTTTGAGAGCGGATGAGAAGTGCTAATGCTTGCATAAAGAATATCGGTTATACGTTACATTACTTTAATAAGTAGAGCACAGCTGCTTATATATTTTGTCTAAGTTTTAAGACAGATGCACTTTTGATTTCATGAGAAGAAAACGGTTGGGTTAGAAATATATGAACATTTGTAACTTATTTTTAGCATAACCGCAAAGTTAAGGACTGAGAGGTTTCTGATGTATGCGAGTGACTTGCATTTTAGAATGAAGAAAGTAGATTCGTTATCTAAATTAAATCAGAAATAGATTTTAGTTAAAATATTGAATTTTTTTTTGGGGGGGGGGGATTACAGACATTTAAAATCTATAAACTATATTTGTTTATTATTTTTAATTATTTATAATTATTTATTTATTTGGGGGGAATGAATGAATATTTATGAATTTATTTTTTTATCTCTATTTTGGGGGGGGGGAGGAGAAGCATGAAATCAATATATGCATGCTGGATGTTGGAAGAGGAATGGAAAAGCTTATGTTAACTTGTTAAAATTTTGGGGGGGGGAGGATTTGAACTGAAAGCAAGATATATGGCAAACGTCTTTGTCATATATATCACCCCAATGACCAGAAAAGCTGTACCTTTTACAGTACAGTTTAAAAAAATATACAATACAATTATACTCTCCCCAAGCTGAAAACAATACATACATAACATAAAACAAAATACTTGTAAAATTATATGAGTTGCAACAGTATAAAGTATTTTGTTACCTCATTAGTCCGTAACATCAGGCTACAAATATGTCATTAAGTGCACTACTTACGAAGATTTTTTTTATATCTCTTCGTCTTCTCTTCTTTTTTTTTTTGTTCTTTTTCTGGTACCAGTTTAAAAAGTTACTATTTAACTAGACATGTTTAATGATAACTGAGCACAAAACAGTACTCATTTTCTCAATTTTGTTGCACTTAAATACTATAATTACTACTTAAGTAAAATATGAAACACAAATGAAAACAATTAAAAAAATAAACACAAACAACACATAACATAAACATATATCCTTAAAAATTAACTTGAATTATATGAAAAAGTGAAAATGGATTAACTCAAGTGTAGTATAATGAAAAATTGTGTGAAAAGGTTTTAAAATTCGTGCAAGCACAGGACGGTAAAAAAAGAGGTGCATGTGGCACGCCCATAAAAAGGGGACCGCCCTTAATCTTGTCAATGCATGACAAGTGTGATGTCTCAGGCTTAGGGCCTTACGACTTAGATGAGGAGGGCAGTGATGAGAGGCCACATCATTACAACATGAACTCCCTGCTCCCCAATGAAGATCACACTGATCCCCACACAGGAGCACGATTCGGGAACACATGTACTTTTGGGAAAAGGGAATATTTTGAATTCGTAAACTAAATCACAATTGTCTCTCTAAACACAATCTGGTGAGGTGTGGTAACCTAAGGGCAAAAATTTAGAATGGTACCACCAGCCTGAAGGGGAAGAATTATTAAAAAAAAAAAAAAAAAAAAAAAAAGATACAAGTGTATCTTATGCATATCCTAATGTATTGACAGTCCTAGAGTGTTGAGAGACCTAAAACATGTCATAATCGGGTATGATGAAGTGAAACTGTACAAGTCATGTAAGTAAATCCATTAAGTTTGTTTGAGATAACTTTCTTTCTTTTTTTTTAATTAAAAGACTATATACTGAAAATATCTGGAATTTTGTATCCAGCGTGACTGAAAGTTTAAAGTGTGAGAGAAAAATGTGAAAAGATTATATTTATCTACTGTTTATAAAATTGAATGAAAAATTAAAAGAAAGGTGTGACCCGATACAAAATATTGTGTAAAAGTGGTCTTCACAAGAAGACATGGACCAGCCGTGAAGTCAGGTGAAGAGAAGTTATGCACAGTATACGTAGAATCCTGGCCAGGGATAAAACACTCAGTATCAGATCATTTACTTAGATCACACTTAGCATCAGTATTAATTTGAAAGTTTTTTTTTTTTTTAATTTGTTACAAATTATCTTTTTCTTAAATTGTAGCGAGGGGCGATAATGGTGTTAGAAGAATTATTATCTATAACATGACTTGCAGGATCACATAAATGTCCATATCGAGGTGGTGCTAGAAGAAGTCTATCAATATGTACCCTAAATGCAGTATCATCATGAGCATATAATCTTTTAATTGAAAATGAAACAGGAGAGTGTTTAAATGTTACAATATATGGACCGGTATATTTAGGTTTAAATTTGTCGACTGATTTTAAATAAACAATATCTTTTAAACATATATTTCTTAATTTAGCTTTTCGACTGTGAATTTTGTAACGTCTATCTTGAGCAGTCTTAATGTTGTTATATGCTTTGTCATATATTTTGTTTAAGTCATCTAGTAATTTATAAACTTCAACATGTTTATCAAGGAATGCTTGGTTGGTACTATGATCATATGTGTCAAAAATTAATGAAAGTTCACGACCAAAATGAAGTAAGTTAGGTGAAAATAGTGTAGAAGATTGTGTGGAACCATTATAAAGTGACTTATGAATAAACAGAGCATTTTCAAAAGAGTGTCCTTCTTGTAGTAATGTGGTAACAGAATATTTAATAGATTTGTTAATCCGCTCAGCTATACTGTTAGATTGTGGGTGCGAGACCGAACTGTGATGTATTTTTATACCAAGAGCATCATTAAATGCATTATAAATATGAGAAGTATATTGTGGGCCTAAATCTGACAAAATACAGACGGATCTCCCATAGGTAGTTATATAACTAAATAAGCATTTTACAACTTTGGGTGCAGAAGTATCAGTGAGAGGATAGAGTTCAATGTGTCTTGAGAAGTGATCGCTTACAGTTAAAACATGTTTATTGTTTGAGAAAGGACCAAGTAAATCTGTACTGACTGTATGACCAGGATATCTTGGTGTGTATGTAGGTTGAAGAGGTGCAGGTGGAGTGTTATGGTGTTTGGCCTGTAAACATTTGACACATGAAGCTACAAAGTTGAGTGTATCTACATAGATGCCTTTCCAAAAATATTTGGATGAAAGAAATTCATAAGTTTTGGCCATACCAAAGTGTGACAGATGGGATATAGTTAAAACTTTACTTTTAAGTGAATCAGGAACTACAATGTGATATGAGAAAGTATTATTTATGATATCTTCCTTTTTTAACATTAATATTTTAGAATCAGGATGTATGATGTAATTCGGGAATTTTGAAGAAAGTCCATTTTGTAATATATGATCATAAATACTAGCTAAGGTAGGGTCTTTTTGTTGTTCAGTGCAAAAAGTTTGATTTGATATCTCCAATAATGGGTCTCGTTTTGTTCGTTCACCTGAGATGAGAAAATTTATATGACAATTGTTGTTATTAACAGATTTACAAATATCAGATGTTTCATGATCAACTATTGGAAGTGGTTGAGGATCATGGATAAGGTTAGGATTGGTTAGTAAATTTTCTTGGTTGTTGTCAAAATTACAGCGAGAGAAATAATCTGCTAAAAAATTTGAAGATCCTGGAATGTGTTCAAAATCATACGAATATTCTGAAAGGTCAATTAGCCAACGGGTGGTTATGTCTGCTGGGTTTGTAGTATTTTTGTATCTTTTTAGAGGTTTACTGTCTGATAAGATTAGGAACTTTCTGTTGTATAAATAATATTTGAATGCAATAACAGATTTGTAAATTGCCATGAGTTCTAGTTTTAAAGCAGGATATTTTTTTCAGAGTAATTTAAGGATTTAGAAAAGTATGCTACAGGTAGAAGATTTCCATTATGTTCTTGCAGTAAAACGCCAGAGATGGCAATGTTAGATGCATGTGTATTCAAATAAAAATTCTTGTTCCAATCTGGTAACCTAACCATGGGTGAACCGAAGAAAATTTTCTGTATAGTTTTAAGTATGTCCTGATGTTTTTCTGTCCAGATCAATTTAGTTTTAGGAGTAGTTAAATCAATAAGTGGTTGCACTAGTTTGTTAAATGTTGGGATTAAGGATTTATAGAAAGTTATCAAACCAATAAGCCTTTTTAGTTGTCGTTTTGTAGTTGGTGTAGGAAATGAAGTTATTTTTACAATGTTGGAATGGATTGGTGAAATACAGTGATTTTCTATTTGAAAACCTAAGTAGTTGACTTTTGTTTGATGAAAGTTGCATTTATTAGGTGAAAGAGTGAGTTTGTACTTGGAAAGGAGGTTAAAAATTTTGTCGAGTTTAGAACACATTTCATCAAAAGAATTCGCACCTATGATAAAGTCATCTTGATACGTATACACACCTTGTAGGTGTAGTTCGTCAATTAAAGAGTCCATTAGAGCTTGAAAGATTGAGGCATTTGTCTTTAAACCAAAGACAAATCTGCGGTAGGAAAAAGATCCAAACATGGTGGTAAAAGTTAGTTGATTGTGGAATTTTTCTGGTAAGTTAATTTGGTGGTATGCTTGATGAAAGTCGAGTGTTGTAAAGAATGTGTAAGAAGAGAGATTAGCGATGATGTTTTGAATTTTTGGTAGTGGGTAATTGAGCCTTGAATTACCGTGTTTAACATTCGAAGGTCAAGTGCGAGGCGAAATTTTTGTTTACCAGTACCATCTTGTTTTTTTCTAACAAGTAACATAGGGCAAGCCCATTCCGAGCAATGTCTTTGTATAATTCCAGCTTCAAGTAATTGATTAATTTGATCTAATGCATCTTTTTGTAATGCCTGAGGTATTGGAAAAGGAAGTGTTTTTATAGGATAGTCATTAATAAATTTCAAATCTGGAATCATTTTATCTGTATGCCCAAGTGTATTTAGAGATTTTGAAAATACAGGATAATATTTGAGTAACATTTCTTTTAGAATTTCAGCCTCATTGGATGGTAAGTGTTCAAGATTGAAATCAGTTGCAGATAAGTCTTCTTTTCTTTTTTTGAGAATGTCTTTAGAAGCTTGAATGAGATTTAAAAATTGTTGATCTGAGTCATCTTGACTAATTTTATCTGGGGAGTACTCAATTATTTCCTCGACCTCAAAAAGTTGACCTATTTTAGCTTTTTTTTGAAGGTGAATGGGATTATCAGAATTGTTTTTAACCGAAATCAGGAAAAATGTATATTGTTGTGGAATTTTTCTTTTTCGCTTTGGAATTTTTGATTTTATTATAGAATCAAATCCTATTAAGTTGTCAACGGGTGAATTGTATTGAAATAAATACTCTTTGTCTGTGCTAATAGTATCTGTGAAAACTGAAATCCATTTTTGTTCCTGAGGGTTTAAGGAAACTCTACGAGTCAAAGCTACCATTTGATTTTTGAAGGAGGTTGGTTGTGTACTACATTGATTTATCTCAGAAGATGGAGTAGTTTGTTTGTTTACCAAAGGAATCGATAAAGTGTTGTCAATATGAATAAGATTTTTGACAGTATTTACAACGATATTGAATCGTTTGATGAAATCATAGCCAATAATACCTTGGAAACTAGATGAATCTGGTATGTCTATGACATAGAAGTGGTGGTTGAAGTTTTTGTGCTGTAATTTAATGGAGGTTCTAATACATGCGGAAAAATCTACATCAGAATTGACTGTTTTGGTGACGACGCCAGTTGATAGTCTCTTATATTTTAAAATTGTTTTCAATTCGTCAAATAAAGACTGTGAGAGTAACGAAATATTACTTCCTGTATCGCAAAGTAGAGTAATATCTTTTTTTGCAATTGAGGCCTTTACAAGGGGGAGTGATGTCGAGTCTTTAATGACATTGTAAATAATTTTTGTAATAGTGTCATCATATTGTTCTGTGTTTGTTTGTGTCGTTTCATGCTTAGAAATTTTTACAATATCACATGTTTGTGTGCTTACAGAGTTTACTAGTCTGTTAAGTGAAATTTTTGGTAAGGACGGATCTGGGAAAAAACTGGCTGATGTGTAATCAGTAGTGGGGTGAGGTGCAAAGCCATCAGCAAAATTACACCTCTGACTTAGTTTTCCTGTTGTCGGTTGTTGTTGTTGTGAAATTGTCCTCGTCTTTGTGTATTTAAGCGTTTCCATTTAAAACAGGCTTGCGCTTCGTGACCACTTTTGAAACAGAGCTGGCAAGTAGTGCGGTTAAATTTGTTGTAAGATTTATGTGGAGAGGGGCGTTTGTTAAAATTGCGATTTTGAAATTTCCGTTTGTTGTACATGCCAGCAAATTTAGTTTTGTAAGTTGCCGCGTCTTCTTTAATTTCTGGTTGTGTTTGGGTATTTACAGAGAGGGCATTTATTTTTTCAGTCAGTTGTTTTAGTTGATCAGCAAATGTTGAATCAGCCGGGGAAGGGGTGGGGTAAGCATGCAAAATTTTCTCTCCGTACAAAATATCTTGTAGCGCCTGGGCTCTGAAAACAGCGGGTTGGTATTCTGTAATTCCTTCCTCTTGAATTTTAATTCTTAAATTGGAAGGAATGGTTTCCAGGAATTTCATGTACTTAATTTTGTCACGCGCATTGGCGTCTTGAATGTCCGAATAAACTGTTGCAGCCAGAACATTAAGCCTATGGGCAAAGTTTTTAATGGTTTCTGCGGGTAAGAGCGTTAAGTTTGCAAGTTCGACTGCTACCTGTGATTTGCTAGGAGGGGAAAAAAATTAGCAAATTCTCTTTCAATGAAGTTTATGTCATTTGAGATTATTAAATCAGGGTTCTGTGTTAAATATTTTAATGCAGGACCAGTGAGTTTACTTTTAAGCAAATCAATTGTTGCTTGCGGGCTGTATTTATTTATTTGACTAACAGACCGGACTTGGTCAAAAAAGAATTTGAGTGATTCTTGATCACCGTCGTAGTTCGGAAGATTAATTGGTATTTGTCGAGAAGCCATGGTGGCCAAAAATACAGTTAACTAAAATATTGAAATTCAAGGAAACACTGCATGCACAATAAAATAACTAAACATATCAATATAAACTAGCAGATAATAAATATAACATGAAAGAAAAAAATGTAAACTGCATTTATATCATAATAAATAATAATAATAATAATGACTGATCACTGTTTCTTTTTAGCAGAAAGATCCCTAACGCTCATTTTTAATTCCTTTTTAAAAAAGAAACAGCGATGAATGAGAGATAAATAGAGGAAAAAAAATCCTTTTTTTTTATAACTTTAAAATAAATTTGTATAGCATAAGATACTGTGAATAGATCTTACCTGGGATTTATCAACACAAGTATAAAAAGTAAAAATTCATGCAAATTATTTAAATTATTATGAATGAAACTTAACATTTCTTTTATTCATTTAAAAAAATGAAACCAATATTGCAAGACAATTTAAGTTATTTTTTTCTAACTGGTTTACTAAAAATTAAAAATTCAGATTAATATTTGTATCCAAAACACCTTAAAAAACAATCTTGCCTTAAATATTCATAAAAATATCATATTTTACAACAACTAAACAAATGCAAGATAAAATAATCATATTTATACCATTTGATGTGAAAGTTCAAAAATTAAATTAACTTAAATTTCAACCTGCATATTTAATTAAGAAGGTTTTGGTAAAAGGCAAACACAACAAGAACATAACTAAAACTCTGTTATTAAATATATTCTTTTAAGAATTGAAATGCAATATTTTAACCAAATGAAATTTACTACTGACTGAGAGAGAAAAAAAAATTACTTATATTACAAGAGAAGTATGAAGGTTGAAATATACATTTTAATCAAAGCCAAAGTTTTTTTTTTTTTTTTTTTTTTTTTTTATTTAAAGAAAAAAAAAGGTTTACTGTGAGTGAGAGAAACTTACAATATACTAACATTCTATTCATCCTTCATACTTATTAATTTAAAATAAAACTAAAAAAAACTTTCATTATCAGGCAGATAAATTTTTTTTTAAAGGAATACCATGCAAAATCACTTTTTTTTTCTTTTAACTTGCACAGAAAAAGAACTACTGATGATGTTATTTAAAATCGTTCATATGATGTTGTTACTAGGCACATATGTAGTTTTTTTTTTTTTTTTTTTTTTTTTTTTTTTTTTTTTAAACACTACACTTTTTTTTGTTTTAAATTTAAAACTGCACTTTAGGAATGTGTAGTGTTGCAGAAACACAGTAGCGTTAAAAAAAAATACGAATTCACTACCACTGATGTTCCGGAAAGCACTATTCACGTACTTGACACACACCGGAAAATTACGATCACCACAGTAGCACAAAATGCACATGCGCCAGACGAATGCACTAAAATATTGGTCACACTGCAGATATTTTATATTATTTGAAAGGAACACCACTGTAGTTTTTTTGAAGAGATAGAAATTTTCTGAAACACTAATTTTTGAAGAGATTCCTTTGGATTTAAAATTCACACGCAACACACGGATTACTTTTAGTAACACTGTTGAAAAAAAAAATACGTGGATTGAAAATGCACACGGATCACTTATAGTAACACTGTTGATGATTTCACTTTGATAAAATAATATCGCACAGGACTGATATATTTCACACACACGATATATTTCACGATATATGATATATTTCATTACACCTCACGGAACCCTTTTAGATGAGGATCGGCGAGAGAATTCCAGGTACGAAGATAAACAGCAGCGTCTGAGTACCTTGAATCCGGCGAAGGGGATGCGGGGGGGGCAGCACTTCCAGAAAGAGCAGGTTGTCAGCAGAGATGAGGGGGCGACTGTGATGACTTTCAGAGGGTTGAAGCGCTCCAGGTATCAACAAAAAAAATCAGAAGCAGTGCGGGACGGGTGATGACGATTCAAACTGAAGTGAGGCCGGAGGCAGTATAAGCGCGCTGCGAAGAGATGGGGGGGGGGGGGTGTCGCGCTTCAGGTAGAGGTTGTCAACGCAGATGAAAATGACTCTAGCATGTCCGCTCTGGAACGGAGGGGGGGGCTTCCACAGACGACGGTGCGGTGGGGGGGCAGCACTTTACACAGGCCAGGTGCCTGCCACATCAAGATGGAGATAATCCTGCATCGAGGGCGCGTAGAAGCGATGAAATGGAAGTAGCGCTAACGTAAATACAGGACACAGTGCATTGCAGTTAAAGAAATATGCGTTGAAGTCCGGTACCTCCCCTTAAACAGTGGAAAAGGTTTCTCTTAGATAAGAGTATACGGCTGAGACGCACCAAGTACTATGACATGGTACTTTTGCTGTTATTGACCATGCCGTCAGTGCTTAATTAATATAACGGTTTTGCATAGTTAACGGGTTCTATTGTAGATAAATAAAACGTAGTAAATCCAGGAAAAAGAAGAAGCACATAAGTAGATGAATCATCTGTTTATTTCTTGAAGAAACATTATCGATAGTTAAAGAAGCAAAGGGGAGGTACCTACAAAAAACGAAGACAAATTTTCTACAACCCTTCTGGTCAAGTCAAACGGCCGAAGTGAAAAAGTTTTAAAAGTTACATGTACGGGTGTTGGCGCGGAAAGCATGATAAAATCGCCAGTACTTGGCGAGAGAGTTTTTGGAGACAATGTCGGAAGCGTATGGGAAAAAACGATAAATGCTGGATTCTGCTTATGATTAAGCATTCTTTTGAGAGCGGTGGGGGTTGCAAGAATTCTTGCATGGAGACGAAACAAGGAAAAAGAAAAGAAAATAATTTTGGGATTGGCGTTTGATTTTGCTAAAAGACAGCTGCAATTAACGGTTACTTATGACTCGAATCTAATAACAGGGTGTGAAAAACATGAACTTGCATATTACCGTTTACATGTGGGTGAGAGATATTTTAATTAATTCTTTTGAGAGCGGATGAGAAGTGCTAATGCTTGCATAAAGAATATCGGTTATACGTTACATTACTTTAATAAGTAGAGCACAGCTGCTTATATATTTTGTCTAAGTTTTAAGACAGATGCACTTTTGATTTCATAAGAAGAAAACGGTTGGATTAGAAATATATGAACATTTGTACCTTATTTTTAGCATAACCGCAAAGTTAAGGACTGAGAGGTTTCTGATGTATGCGAGTGACTTGCATTTTAGAATGAAGAAAGTAGATTCGTTATCTAAATTAAATCAGAAATAGATTTTAGTTAAAATATTGAATTTGGGGGGGGGGATTACAGACATTTAAAATCTATAAATTACATTTGTTTATTATTTTTAATTATTTATAATTATTTATTTATTTGGGGGGAATGAATGAATATTTATGAATTTATTTTTTTTATCTCTATTTTTTTTTTGGGGGGGGGGGGGGAGAAGCATGAAATCAATATATGCATGCTAGATGTTGGAAGAGGAATGGAAAAGCTTATGTTAACTTGTTAAAATTTTGGGGGGGGGGGAGGATTTGAACTGAAAGCAAGATATATGACAAACGTCTTTGTCATAACATAAATAAAAAAATAAGGAAAAAGAAAATGGCGGCATTATTACAATTGGTAAAAGACTATCCACACTTGGCACTATCCCCTCCTCTCATTAGCAAAAAGAAAAGTTATTTTGCTTTTTTAAAATGAGATAATGACTTAAATAATGCCTTTTACATCTTGTATATAGATAGGTATGGAAACGTTCTGGGCGGGCCTAGTTGAGCTTAAGTCCACTTAACGGGGTAGGCCACCCCGTTCGGTTTGACTATGACCTTGTATATTGATAGATTACAAATGAGATTAGGTCAGGGAGAATGTATTTCACATAAACACGTAGTTTATGATAAATTAAAAAATATATATTATTTGCATTCATAATTGACATCTTTCATATAAAAAGCTTTTTGGGTGTCGTCTGAGAAGAATTTTAAGTTCAATAATTGTAAAAAAAATATATAATTTTTCAAGTAAAACTTTTTTTACTTAAGTTATGTACATCTTGTATTATTTTCGATCTATTGGTGCAAATAGACAACAAAATCAAACCCGTATACAAATTTGCCCAGCGTTTTTATGATTGGATTGAGACTTATTAACTATTGTAAAAATATAGATTTTAGACTTTTTTTTTTCAAATTGAAATGACGTATTTATATTAAGTGTACGAGTTTAGAGTATATCTCATATAGCATACTATAAGCCCGTATTATGACGGGATTAGAGAATGATATATGAGATATACTCCAATTATAAGATAAAATAATTTTTTTTGGATGGATGGGGAGCTAAACTTTGTACATGCGTGTGGGAAGCATTTATCAATCGATTTCAATGAAAATGTTATAGTTTGTATTTCATGTATATTTCAAATATTAAATTAATAATTTATATTTCATATCACACAATCATGGTAATTAAGAAACAAGATACTTATTTATATGATTTTGAATAGTATCTTCATACAAAATATAGGTATAATACCTTTATAATTTCAGGAAATATTGAAGAAAATGTGTAAAATTCATTTAACATTAAAGTGATAACATTTTAATAATTCTATCGTTAATTTTTTTTATCCAAATGATTGGAAATTTTGTAACTGGGCATACATTTCAAAAGGTTAAAAATATTTTGTGAAATATTGATTTTGCTGATGAAAGTTTAACGCTACTAAATGTTTAATACGTAAACGGTATCAAAACTTTAATTCATGCATATCAATAGTAGATGTTATTCCTCATAGATTAGTACCTTTCATTATCATAAAATGCTCACAAAGTAGCGAAGGGCGGTTAGTATTTTTGTTTCTTTTCTTGTACGCGGCGGTACATGCATTACAATTTCTACTTTGCAATATTTGTGATTTCATATTTTCTTCAGGATTACTTTACTAGACTGCAAAACAAACTTAGATTACTTGGTTTTCATAAATGTGAATGCAAAGTTTCTTTTATGGTTTTATTTATGTTTCTGTTTCTTTCTTTACATGAAACAGTGAAACGCCTAAGATGTTTTATATACATGAAATTTTTGATATCTGAAAAAACTCTTTTAACTAACTTCTACTGTTTTTGAAATATTAAAGATTTTTTTTTAAACAACAATTATTTTGCTTGTGCTATGTTATTTCCTAATATAATACTTGCTTTTAGAAATGTATCTTTCGTTACTATTTCTAATAATATTTGGAAAAAATACGTGATTTCTAATCTCTAGAATTCTATTCTCTAAGTTTATTGATAGTACACTGTAAGTCATTTTGCTCAACAATTACGGTACATATACAAGCAACTTTGTGACCAGTATATATACCGTAATTTAACTGGACGGTATATGTACCGTAAAATATTTAAAGTTTATGTACCGGCTGCATTTCTCCCTGTCCTCAGTCCTGCATGCATTACGTAACAAGAGCATCACTCCAGGGGTTGCCGTACACCGAGGCGGGGCTACCAGATTTTTCCTTACTGAAAAATAATTATTTTACGGTATAAATAGCGATTTTTTACTGAAAAACAATCATTTTACGGTATAAATAGGGTTTATAATCGAAATGGCACAGATACGTTTTTTTTTTTTTTACTTTTAATATACCTTAGACGTACGGTACACTCTCAGAAAAAACTGTAAATTTATGAGCGTTTGCCCTTTAATTTTCACGGGCAACAGCCTTATTTGATGAAAAACGGTCTGACCCACTAAATAAGCGGGCTTATCCCTTAGATACTTAGAAAATTAAGAGCAATCCACATATTCTTACAGTTCTAGCCCATATGTTAGCAAAAATACGGTACGACCCCATACATTCTCCTCCGCTAGGGTTTAAACCTTCATTTTACTCGTGTTTCGAAAATTTTAACCCGTCAAAACAGCGATTCTGTGATGATTATCTAACGTGCTACATGCTACGAAACAGTAAGCAAAGTGTTATTGTGTTTTAAAGTGCATTATATCTTGCGCATTATAAGGCTATGTTACTTTGCCCCGTAAAATTACGGGCCGCACAAAATGATGGGCATGGATTTTTTTTTTTTTTTTTTTTTACGGAGTGTGACTAGAATTTCTGCTGCCAGACTCTCCCCCTCATCTTTTTGCTTCCTTTTGGGAACAACGGATTTCGAACTTCTTCTATCGACGATAATTTTCAGAATTTTCAAGCTATGATTTTGAGACTTTGACAAAAGAGTCTCTATATAATTATCTAATACATTATGCATATTATATTTTGATTGCATTCGCGCATGCGCAGTGAAACATTTTTTAGTAAATCTGCTAATTTTTCATCCAATTTTTATTATTTTTTAATTCCGATTGCAGAGTATTATGTACAATGTTGTTTGACATATTTTCTCAAAATAACTTTTTATTATATTAAGAACTCTGCAAATTATAAGCAAAAAACTTGGTGAAATTTGGGTCGGTTTTTATAAAAAAACTTAATTTCTCTTCGAGTACACATGCTATCTTCATAAAAATCAACATAGTATATTACAATAAACCACTTATTAATAATCTCGATTTTGAACACTTTTGCTACATTATGTTTTACAGGGTAATCCCAAAGATATTCGTTCTTTTTCAATTCGTTGACAGTCCCCTATGGGGTTTCGGAAAAAAATATTCACGGAAATATATAAGCTGTACTATACTGTTTACACACCTGCAGTTTCAGGTTAATTCCTCATGTGTTTTTCTAGATAGTTAACAAAACGTCTAAAATTGCAAGTGGCCAATCACCTTTGGCAATATAGTGTATAATGAGTGAAATTCGTCTTATAAATACACCATTTTCATTAATAGATAAAAAAATACAAAATTTAAAGTTGGAAATAGTAAATATTATATAAAAAGAGAAAATATAAGAGCATTAAGAAAGGATTTTATATAAAGAAATATGAAAATACTAAATATGAAAAAAAAATCACGACTATATTAAAACATAAAATACTAAACTTTTTGCAAAATACAAAATTTTAATATGATGCTATAACCTCGACTTGTACATATATAACATCTTCTTAATCAGTTAAATTTAAAATCAGAATTTAAAAAAATAAACAAAAGATATTATTAAATTTAAAAAAAAATTATAAAACATTCAAATGATGGGAAAAGAGAGAGAAAAGTAGAATTTTCGAAGTTAAACTAAACTGTATTTATGTTATTTCAGAGAAAGTTTTATAACTAAAAAGTTCAATTATTTTCCCAGTATAGTTGAGGAGGAGTATTTTTTAGTATTAATACACTTATCATTGTTTTGATATGTTTTGTTCTTTCTAACAATTGTCTAACATGAAATTAATTTTTCAATATATAATTGTCTGAAGTTCATCCTGCTAATGCATTGCATCTTCATAAATAGTTAAATTTAAAATCTTGATTAAAATATTAAATTGAAATTATTTCTAACAAAAAATATGTCACAAAATATCCAAATGTTTTTAATACTGGAAAATGTAAATTTTTTCCATTTATCGTCATATATAATTACTTTATTTCTGCAAAGAGTTTAAAACTAAATATTCTTATACGGAGCAATGCATTTTTTCACAAAGAAATATAAATGCTATCCTTGTAAATATATCTATAAATTTTATAATACTATTTATTTTCTATCACATATGTTTGGTATACGCAGAAAGCCCTCTTTTCTCATAAACTATTACACAAAAAGGCGTTTTTTCTACACGTTCAATGCGTTTTATAGGTCTATTGTGATGAAACATAATTGATTTTATGTTCTGGCTTTAAACGAAATGGAAGAGATAACCTGAGATCAATAGTAACTTAAGATAGAAAAAAAATATTTAGTTCCATTCAATTCTTTATATACATTGAAATGGTTACGTATCTTATCTTTTTACTGATATATAGAATATAGTAGCGATTCACTTTCTTTTTAACAGATGTTTTGGTGCAAAAAAATCCTTTCAGATTGCAGTATACATTTCTTTTTTTCTGAAGTTATCCTAAAAAATGGTAGATATAAATATGCCATTCACTTGAACAAAATAGTTTATAGTTATTATTAAATGGTTTACAGTTTACGGTGAATTAACTATGTTATCGTTACTGATGCTGAAAGATACTACTTTAAAATTATATTTATAGGGAAAAAAACAGATTTCTGTTTTGAAATGGTTATTCAGCTTTGAAACAATTTTTCGAATACAACAATTTTTTTTTCTTTTAAAATATAACACAAAGTTGTTAAAATTTCTAGTTCTAGTAATTGAATTCTAATAAGTTATCTTTAAATAGAAAATTATAAATTAAATATGTATATATATATTTTTTTCAAATAAGTGTGGTCAACAGCTTTCACCATATTTTTCATTAACAATGTACTCTATCTTGATAGCATTACTTCTAAGAAGCAGATATTAACTCAATTTTTAAAGTTGAGTTTATTTTTTAAGTAGTTTCTTTGAATGTGGAGTAATTTAAATAACATTTGGGGTACATGCTGAATCGGTACATTTTTCACAGTTTAATAGGAATACGTAAACGATAAACATATTTCTTTTTTTTCTGTGATTTTTTTTTCCACATATTTATCATTCTTTTATTTTTTAAGTGAGTTTCTCTTCAGAACTTGATGCTATCTGGTAGTTTTAATTTCGCGTCGGACATAAAAAGTTACAATTATCTTTCATAAACACTCTTCAATATGACGTTATAGAGTCTATAAAACAAAAAAGTAGATCTGAAATAAATTCAACAGCGTAGAGCTTCAGACTTGTTAATGCTATAGGAAATGCCGTACATTTTGGGGAACTATTTCCTTTGACAAGAGATAGGTATATGCAAAAGAATCAGAAAAGTTCGATAAATAAGTGTGCATTAGATACTCCTGCCGGTGAATGTAAAAACACAACTTAACAGAATTTTATCCTCCGTAGAAATTCGTTAGCCTTCAACTACAGATGGCTCATTCGAAGATGCACAGCCTTATACCAAAGAGAAAGAGAAAGGAGAATCTAGTTAAGAAATAGGAATGTAAATTTGTAAACATTTGCAATCCTCATTTTTTCATGCTGTAAGCAACAATTAAGAACTTACGTAAATACTGGAATGACAGTCAAGCTGAAGTCTATTGTCCGATACACAAAACAGTGTGCAAGATTGTCCGTAATGGTTGCTGTTTTAGATACTATTATTAGGATGCAAAATTCCATGAGTCTTTTTTCCAGGTTCCTGTGTAGTATTTACATTTTATAGGGATTTCAATGTAAATGTTAATTAAATAAAAAGTTAAATTTGAAATTCGACCCCTAATTGTTTTGTGCCACCGTACATTCCAAATACATTTCTACTATTAGAAGACTGCTTCGTTTTTCCGTTAAAAATGAATTGTTAATTATAGGCCTGTCTAAAGAACAATACTATCCTAAAAATGAAATCTATAATATGCAATATTCATTATATAAAATAGCGATAGATATAAATATATATATACACTGGTGTGAAAAACTTAAGCAACAAACACAAAATGCTAATTTCTGAACACGTGAGTACTCAAAAGGAAATTCTATAAACAGCAAGTTCAGAAAAGAGGTACTTACCTAACAGCACGGACAGTCGATGTGAAGTCCCCTTGACGTCACACATGGTTAGAAGTGTCACAATCAAAACGGTGAATCAAGATATGGGATATTTCACTGTCTCATTATTACTCTCAAATGATTTTTAACACTGAAATGTCACTGCGACTGTCGCTTTGTGATGGGTCACCAGGTGACATTACAATGAAGTCACCTTGTAATTCTCAAGTCACTATCAGTTGAAGACTGAACTTTGAAGTCCTTATGAGCATTGCATTGTGATGAGTCGCCAAATAATGTCACAATGAAGTCCCATGGTGACTTTCCGGTGAACGACACACTATTGTGAAGTCATCATTGCACTCCTTTGTGAAAACTCACCAGATGATTTCATTTTCTGTCACTTGGGGACGCGTCACAGAACAGCTATCATGATGACTTTACAATGGAGTGTCAAAATGACAGTCACATGAGAGTCACAAGATAACTTCATTGTAAAGTCACCTGCTGACTCGTCAAAAAGCAGCAATCATGGTGACTGTCCCGTGGAGTAACCAAATGAGAGTAAAAATGAGACGAATGAAAAATATCACATTTATGTTCATTGTGACAGTTGTGACCATTTGTGATGTCAAGAAGACTTCACATCGACTGTCTGTGCTGTTAGGGTAGTACCTATTTTCTACACTTGCTGTTTATAGAATTTCCTTTTGAGTACTCACGTGTTCAGAAATTAGCATTTTTGTTTGTTGCTTAAGTTTTGCGCACTAGTGTATATATATATATATATATATAATAGCGTTATGCGATAAGCGCTACAGCCGCCAATAGCCACAAAAATTATATATGGACTTTCTTTTAATATGCAAATATTTTTACCAGAACCAGAATTCCACACAATACTTAAACGTTAATTAACAAGTGAAAAACAGCAAAACATCAAAATTAAACAAATCAAATCAGATGATAAATTTTGTCGAGCGATTTTTACTCGTTGCAAAACTCATGAAACAACAGATATGGAACACCAGCCCTGATCCAAACACTTTAACAAACGTAATAAGCGTAAAACACTATAACAACTAATTTGTAAATTACTAAAATAAATTATAGTTACTTAATAATATTATAGTGGTAAAAAATAATATTGTCATGAACAGGTGACAGGTATAAACAAGGGGAGGTACAATAAATTTCATCACAATTTAGAAAACTGCTTAGAATTCTATTCCCGAGTAGCATCGAACCTAGTCAGATGACATGGTTGATCCTAGTAATTTGTTTAGATTCGGAAAGGAGTTAATTTCGGAGAAAATAGACGTTTGTTGAGAAGTTCTTTTTGGACTGACAGCTTAGATTTATAGAATCTTTGATGAAAATGGATTGACTGCGCAATATTAAATAGAATAATGTACGTAAATGCATTTACATATTAAAAAAGCAAAAGAAAAAAGACCCATTTCCTACCTCTTCATTTATACCTCCTTCAACATTTTTAGTATATTTATTTTTAATTGCAAATATATTTTTAAACTTTTTGTTGTATTCAAAAGGTAAATATTATTGTTGTTTTTAACTTGATAATTGATGTTTAAATATTATGAGGAATTCTGGTTCTTGTAAAAATACTTGCATATTATGAAAAAGGTCTATATATATATATATATATATATATATATATATATATATATATATAGTGTAAGCTGTACAACAGTAACTATTTATTTTTACTATTTATAATAATTAATTTTTGTTTTATATTGTTGTAAGCTCGGGGTTCGAAAGGATTAATGCCAATATATAAGAACAATCAACAGGTTTTATTTACTCCAAACAGTTCGATAAATACACCAATATCTTTTCAAAGACACAAATATTCAGTAATCTTCAAATCTAATGACAGCACAGCAAAATTTCACTCAGAACAATATAGCGTATTGTTCAATACTAAATCGCTCATAGATAACACAGTTCTCAATGCAAAGCCTCTCGTGCGTATTCAATCGCATATGACAGAGAACTAACTGAACTGAACTGGTGAAGGTCCCTTATATAGGCTTTAAAGATAACTGTAGAATTTTCCAGAGCCTTCAGATGCTAGAAATTACCAGAAAGTGATTTAACTTTCGATAGAGAACCTAAGCGAGAAAGGATCCCAATGTACAGGTATAAGGGGGGTGGTTGTACAAAAAGTCGCCAAATCCGTCGCCAACTTGGCGACATTTGGCGATATATCGACAAATTTGGCGACAAAAATAAGTCGCCAAAACCATCGCCAACTTGGCGATAAAGCCATTCCTTGGCGATTTTTCCATAGACTTCCATTATAAAGATGAGGGTGTAAGGTTGTTTTCCTTGCAAACCATCTGAGGCCTTTAGCATTGAGTTACATGATGCTCAATAGGAAATACATTAATAATACTGCAATTTTCACAATAATAAAATAAAATAAATTTAAACAAATGGAATATTTACAGATATATACAAAATTCATAACATTGCCCCCCTCTCAAGGACTGCACGTCCCGGGCAGTTCAACCTTTGATCGGAAAGCATACTCGTTGCCAACAAATGCAATACTATTCAAAACACTTAAAGCAAACATGCAAAATAACAATTAAACACATTCATAATGCTGAATTATACAAAATATACACTTATTTAAAAAAATATTAAATTAAATTAAAGCATAGACATCATTACATACAAGTATTTAAATAATAATAACATTAATAATGATAATGCTAAGCAAAAGAAATTATTACATTAACTTATATACAAGACCATGGTCATACTAATTTACATTATTTACATTACACTATTTACAATCAATGAACTAAGTACTATGGCCATAGTATGGAGCCAGCCTGTCGTAATGAACGACTCTAGGCTTCGAATTTGGTGACTTTCGGATCCGAATTACGACATCGTTCAGTCTGTTTAGGACTGTATAAGGACCGTCCCAGTGCGATTGCAGTTTGGGAGAAAGTCCTTTACGTCGAGTCGGATTATAAAACCAAACCTTGTCACCGTCTTTGAATTGATGTGCCCGTGGCTTTCGTGTCGTACCTGGTCTTCATCTTCTCCGTCTGTATATTGATCCGCTCTCGAGCCAAGTTGTGGACGCCTTCAAATCGTGCCTGGAGATTCTGCACGTATCCCTCTGGCGATGAAGGCGCATCTGGAGGGCGATCAAAAATCAGATCACAAGGTAGACGAAGATCACGACCGAAAAGCATCTGAGACGGGGAATAGCCGGTTGTTTCATGGACGGCGCTGAGATAGGCGAGAAGAAACAAGGGAAGTTTTTGGTCCCAGTCTTGTTGGTTTCTTGAGACTAGCAGTGAGAGATTGTTGAGGATGGTACGATTAAATCTCTCAACCATGCCATCCGACTGTGGATGTAAAGGCGTCGTCCTAGTTTTGTCCATTCCGAGAAGTTTACAGAGACCCTCAATCACAGCAGAGATGAAATTTCTCCCCTGGTCAGAATGCATTTGAAGGGGGACTCCATACCTTGATATCCACTGGTGTACCAAGGCATCCGCAACCGTAGAAGCTTCTTGATCAGGGATGGCATAGACTTCAGGCCATTTCGTGAAATAGTCCATGACAACAAGGAGGTATTTGTTGCCATCAGCACTTCTTGGCAGAGGACCTAGGATGTCAAGGGCGATGCGTTCGAAAGGTGCTCCTACATTGTAGAGATGTAGTCTTCCTCGGCTACGTTTCTTTGGTCCTTTCCGAGCTGCACATGCATCGCAAGATCTGCATCATTGTTCGACATCAGCTCTCGTTTTTCCCCAGAAGAAGCGCTCTCGGACTCTGTGTAATGTTTTCATGACTCCAAAATGGCCTCCGGTGGGACTGCAATGTAATTCTTCGAGGACCTCTGGGATTCGAGATCGAGGAAGTACCAACTGCCACCGAGATGTCTTCCCATCTTCCGATTCGAATTTTCGGAACAGGACACCATTCCTGACGTGGAGAGAGTTCCAAAGAGCCCAATATTGCTTCGTCGTAGGACTATAAGCCGAGATGTCTTTCCAACTGGGCTTCGTGCTAGAAGATTCTAATAACTCCAAGTTTGGTTTGATGTCAGAGTCTGCCATTTGATCTTCTCGAATCTTCTCATCACTCCAGGGATCTGGTGGCGTTGATAGTGAAGTCTTCGTCTGGCGTATGACATGTTCGGGATTATACTTGTTCTCCGCTCTGGAACAATAGCGACAACTTTCGGGACACGGTCTTCTTGATAAGGCATCAGCATATCCATGCGATGAACCTTTACGATGCCTGATGTCAAAGTCGTATTCCTGGAGTCGTTGTATCCATCTGGCTACTTGGCCCTCTGGGTTCTTAAAATTCATCAGCCATGTTAAGGATGCGTGATCAGTACGAAGGAGAAATTTCCTGCCATAGAGATAGTGATGGAAGTGTTCTATGGCTTTCACTATAGCTAATAACTCCTTACGAGTGACGCAATAATTCCGCTCTGGTTTCGATAAACATTTGCTCCAGTATGCTACGACTCGTTCTTGGCCATCTATTTCTTGAGAAAGTACAGCGCCGACACTTTCATGGCTGGCATCCGTGTCCACAATGAATTGTTTGTCGGGGTGTGGATAGGTAAGAACTGGAGAGGATGTGAGAGCTTCTTTCAGTCGCTGGAAGGAATTCTCGCATTCTTGTGTCCATAGAAACTTCTGCTTGCTTTCAGTGAGCCTATGCAAGAGTCTTGCGATGTTGGAGAACCCATGTACAAACTTTCTGTAATAAGTGCATAGTCCCAGAAAGCTTCGCAACTGATGGACATTTTCCGGACGCTTCCAGTTCTTTACTGCAGACACTTTTTCAGGATCTGTTCGGACACCTTCAGCTGAGATGATGTGTCCTAAATAATTTACTTCGCGTTGGAAGAACTTGCATTTCGAAGGGTTCAGCTTTAAATTCGCCGCTCTTAGCTTCGTTAACACTTTTCGAATATTTTCTAGATGTTCTTCAAACGTGCGGCCACCAATGATGATGTCGTCTAGGTAGATGAGACAAGCTTCAAAAGTCAGGCCTTTTAACACTGTCTCCATGAGGCGCTCGAAAGTTGCTGGGGCATTGCAGAGCCCGAACGGCATAACTTTGAATTGCCAAAGTCCTTGTCCAGTAGTAAATGCGGTCTTCTCTTTGTCATCAGGATGGATCTCTACTTGCCAATACCCACTCTTCAAATCCAGTGTGGAAAACCATTTATGTCCTGAAAGAGTGTCTAGCGTGTCGTCTATTCTTGGTAGAGGATAGCTGTCCTTCTTCGTGATATCGTTAAGTTTACGATAATCCACACAAAATCTTGTGGAGCCATCTTTCTTTCGGACCAACACGATGGGAGAGGCCCACGGACTTGATGACGGTTCGATGATGTCACTATCCTGCATCTCTTGTAAGAGCTTAGAAACCTCTTCTTGTTTTGCGAACGGCAAGCGTCTTGGATGCTGTTTAATCGGTGGATGGTCAGCAGTATCAATTCTGTGACGTGTCAGAGAAGTGCGACCTGTATCATTCTCGTTTTGTGAAAACACATCCTTAAATTCCTGGAACAGTCTTTCTGCGGCATGTCTCTGCTCAGGAGATAAATTCTCATTTCGTCCAATTTCAGGTGTTAAACTTGTAGACGGCTGCGACAACGTCAAGTTCGGGTCTTTGCAAACACAGGTGACTGGAGCACAGGTTGCAAGCACTTCACCCTTCTGGATAATTCTAGACTTTTCACTTACGTTTGCAATTCTCACGGGTATCACATCTCTCGACAGATCTACCAGCGCTGATGCTATTAGCACTCCCTTTGGGCTCTTCTCAGGATATCCAGTCAAGCCATGCTGGAAAATTCTTTCGTTTCCAGTTGCTCAAGGTATCATCATTTCGGTTCGAGGAGAAATGATAACATCTGCCTTGGCTGTGATCCGTTGAATGGACCCGGACTCATTTCCAAATTTAAAAATAGTGACATCTTCTTGAGCAGAGCGTAACTCATTATTCTTAAAGTCCAGTGTAAATCCATGCCCTTTTAAAAAGTCCAGTCCGAGTATGAAAGGGTCTGAAATATCGGCTACATAGACTGTATGATGGTAAGCGGCGTTCCCAAACTTTATTTTCAGCGTCATTCTTCCAAATATGTCGATCTTATCTCCTGGCACAGTTTGAAGGATAACACGTGGCGGGGTCCAGGAGAGTTTTTCTTTCAGCCGCTGAGCTAGATCTTTCCGAATGATGGTCACATTGGCTCCTGTATCGATGATCATATTACAGGGCAAATCATTCACGCTTCCGACTAGAAAAACTCCGTTCTCGCCGCAACTTCTTGCAGAAATTTCACATACTTGAAAATGAGGCTTCTTAAGATCTGGAAACCTCCGCCCCGCAAGATGGTCAATAATCAGTTTTCTTGCTCCTCCGTTAGCGGGTGAGCTATTACCTTCGGTGCTGGGTCGTCTTGGGCAGTCGATTTGGATATGGCCTTCTCCACCGCATTTCCAGCACTTGATCTTCCTGTAAGGTTTGTTGGCCATTAAGGAGTTCATCTTTCTCATTATGTCATTCATCTGCTGCTGTAAGCACTCCACAGCTCTATTCGACGTCTCAGGCAGGTTAGCTGCTCGCACAAAGTGTTGATCTTTCCTAGTAGCTTGGTGTTCGAAAGGATTGATGCCAATATATAAGAACAATCAACAGGTTTTATTTACTCCAAACAGTTCGATAAATACATCAATATCTTTTCAAAGACACAAATATTCAGTAATCTTCAAATCTAATGACAGCACAGCAAAATTTCACTCAGAACAATATAGCGTATTGTTCAATACTAAATCGCTCATAGATAACACAGTTCTCAATGCAAAGCCTCTCGTGCGTATTCAATCGCATATGACAGAGAACTAACTGAACTGAACTGGTGGAGGTCCCTTATATAGGCTTTAAAGATAACTGTAGAATTTTCCAGAGCCTTCAGATGCTAGAAATTACCAAAAAGTGCTTTAACTTTCGATAGAGAACCTAAGCGAGAAAGCATCCCAATGTACAGGTATAAGGGGGGTGGTTGTACAAAAAGTCGCCAAATCCGTCGCCAACTTGGCGACATTTGGCGGTATATCGCCAAATTTGGCGACAAAAATAACTCGCCAAAACCATCGCCAACTTGGCGATAAAGCCATTCCTTGGCGATTTTTCCATAGACTTCCATTATAAAGATGAGGGTGTAAGGTTGTTTTCCTTGCAAACCATCTGAGGCCTTTAGCATTGAGTTACATGATGCTCAATAGGAAATACATTAATAATACTGCAATTTTCACAATAATAAAATAAAATAAATTTAAACAAATGGAATATTTACAGATATATACAAAATTCATAACAATATGATACATGCCTTGTTTTGTTTCCTGAATATTATAAAATGGGTTTGACTGGAATTTACTTATATTGCAATTTTCTATTTACTATAGAAAACATATCAGGTGTAAGTAATCAGTTAACAGCAGTATATTATAAACATTATTAAAATGAATTTGCAATTTATTAAAATGATACTGTTCGAATCATACTTTTTGAATGTAAACACTTTTTACACTTAAATTATTTTATGAATAACTTTTTATATACATAACATTTGTATCAAACTTTTCAATCCCTCAAGACGCATAGAAGAGGGCTGAAATATATAATGAAACCACATCAGTTTAAATAATGTAACACACAGTTTGAAAATATTCCCTTTGGATTTAAAAGTATAAAATCCAATTATGTATAACACGTAAGATGACGTGGTTGATCCAAGTAATCTGTTTAGATTTTGAAATAAATTAATTGGGGAGAACAATAGGCGCTTCTTGTGAAGATCTTTTCAGACTGACAGCTTAGATTTATAGGATACTTGGCGAAAATGGATTGACTGCGTAATATTAGATAGAATAATGTACGTCAATGCACTTGCATGTCCCAAAAACAAAACAAGAAATACACATTCGCTTATTTTTAGAATTTCTTTTTTAAAACTGCATAATCTATTTTTCTATTTTTTGTTGTAAAATGGGAAACTAACAGAATGTGGTTTAATTCTTACAAAATATGGATTCATTGTACTTAGAAAAAACTAAAAATTTACAAGGCAAATAAAAATTAAGTTAAATAAATATAATGTGTTGTATAATAAGAAATAAATGTATTAATGAAATATCAGAAAAGCGAATCTTTTGAATTCTTCGAAAATAGTCAGGTGTTATTGTCTTACACTCTAAATTTTCAAAATTAGGGAAAAAAATACTCAAATCTGAGTATGTCGCATAGTCAAAATGGCTCCGAATCAAAATTACTCAAGTTTGAAACATGTATACACTCATTTCTGGAAACATGCTCACACTCAAGAATAAAACATCATGTGCACATATTTGAGTATGTCCTTGTCCATGTTTCAAAATTGAGCATGAACTGACTTCTATGTGCTCATTTTTGATCATTTCCATGTTTCAAAAATGAGTTGCTCATTTTTGATCATTTCCATGTACCAAAAATGAGTATGAACTGGCCTCAATGTGCTCAGTTTTGAGTATGTCCATATTTTGATATTTCTGGTATTTCATAATTGAAAGCATAGGGAGTTATATTTGAAACAAAAAGTTTCATAACAAAATGAAAACATCGATTTACTCAGATTTGAAAGTGTCATTTTGCTCAGTGTAGTATTCATATTATAAGTGCTTTTGTATTTTGTAATTTTTTTCAATTTAGCGATTTTAAAGGCAAAAATGCGGAAAAATCTCAATTTCATTTATATAAAACAGTAATTTGTAAAATACTAAAATAAATTATAGTTACTTAATAATATTATAGTGATTCAAAAATTATTGTTATGAACAGGTGACATGTATGAACTAGGAGAGGAAGAATAAATTTCAACACAATTTAGAAAACTACTTAGAATTTTATTTCCGAGCAGCATTGAACCTAGTAAGATGACATGGTTGATCCTAGTAATTTGTTTAGATTCGGAAATAAGTTAATTGGGGAGAACAATAGACGTCTCTTGAGAACATATTTTTAGACTAACAGCTTAGATTTATAGGACGCTTGACGAAAATGGATTGATTGCGCAACATTAGATATAATAATGTTCGTAAATGCATTTACATATTAAAGAAGCAAAACAAAAAAAACCCCATATCCTACCTCTATTCAACTTTCTTTACTTTTTGTTTTGTTTTGTTTTTAATTGCAAATCTATTTTTTAAACTTTTTGTTGTTTTAAAAACGGAAATGTTTTTGTACCATAAAGGCCAATTGAATGTAATGTAATTCTTACAAAACATGCATTTATTCTATTTAGAGAATATATTAAAATTCTAAAGTAATTAAATGAAGTTAATGAAACAGACAATAATTGTATAATATGAAGTAAATAATCATATATTAATGAAATGTGAGGAAAACGAATATTTTTATTTCTTCAAAAACCATTATGTTTTATTGTCTTAGTATCACTATCAAAAGTACTTCTGTGTTTTGAATATGTTTAAATTTTAACAATATTAAAGTTAAAAGAGTTGAGTAGAAAAATCTCAAATTAATTTTTATGAAATAATAATAAATAAAACACGAAAGTAAATTATAAATACTTAATAATTCTATACATTGTGACTCAAAATAATTGTCATGATTATAGGTCACAGGTAAGTACAAAGATAGGAAGAATACATTTGAACACAATACAGAATAATTTTCTAAATTCTATTTCCGAACAGCATCGAGCAACATCCGAACAAAATCTGTAGTCGTCGTCTGGTCCGTCTGTCTGCCTGTTCGTCCGCTTGGAACAGCGCAACAACTACACCAAGAGAAAAAGAGAAAAGTTTTGATTTGGTTGACCCAATAAAATTTTCTGTTTAAATATGGGTCAATGGAAAATTTGTTTGAATCAACAAGAAAAACATTGTTGACTTTTTTTGCAATTCCAACAAAAAATTTTGTATCGTCAGCAAAAAAAGTTCTGGTAATTCAAGTAAAAATGTTTCAATTTTACTTGAATTAACCAAATTCTTTTGTTGAAAGTTTTCTCAAAATAAATGTAATTATCTGCTACTTTACGATTTCTTTTCAATTACGGCAACAAAAACTTTTGTTTAAAGAACAATTGTTTTGTGTAATTTTAAGAATTTTCTTTGTTTTAACAACAAAAGTCTTTTGTTACATAAACAATTATAATATTTACTTTAAAATTGTTTTTTTGTATTAGAACCAATTTAAACTTAACTATTTTTTAGGTAATTTTTAATTCATTTTCAGCAGTGAATTACGCCTGTAATCCTTGAACAATAACACGTGAATCCGCCTTTTTTTCAAGCGTAAACTTACAGATTGAACTACGTCCCAAGCTGGGATTCGGAACCGGGTCCTCAGGATAACAATCTGAGACTCTAACCACTGAGCCAGAAGGAACGGTATCCAAACTCGAAATTTCTCACTCTTATATCTGTCGGACAGGCTGTAACCGCAGCACATGATTAAAATGTCTTCATGAGCACAGGGCCCACCTAAGACATAAAAGTAGGGGAAGCCCGACGTTACTCTGGGGCCCCCCTCTACCAATGGCTTTGTTATTTACTAAATCCATTTTTGGTATGCTGCAACAATTTGAAATTTTACCATTAAAATTTCGAGTAAACAACAATTTAGAAAGAGCGAGCTTCTTAGATAAAAAATTCGTAAGGAAAAAAATGCCTTTTTTACACTGATTGATTTTTTTTTTTTTTGGCTTTGTAAAAAGTTATTCTGAAAAGTAAATTTGGGGGCACCTATGTATTTCTTTGGGTAAGCACGGGCTTCCCGGGACTATTCGGTAAACAGGCCCTGCACCGCATGCAAATTTCTGCGACAAACATGAGACGAAAATACAAAGCCAAGCATATGGCAACATATAGTTAATTTTTAATTCATTTTCAGCAGTGAATTAAGCTTGTAAAAAACAAGATAAAAATTCACTGGTTATTATTCAAGTATTACAAGCGTAATTCACTGCAAAGAATTAATTAAAAAGTAACTGTGTTGCCGTATGCTGGGGCCTCCGAGCGCTATTCTGAGGACCCAGGTACGATTCCCGGCTTGGGAAATTTTTCACTCTGTCGGTTTACGCTTGAAAAAAGCAGGATAAAAATTCACTGGTTATTATTTAAGAATTACAGGCTGAATTATCACTGCTGAAAATGATTTAAAAATTAATCCGTGCACTAGTTCTTGAGATTTAGTTATAGTGAATATAATGAAAAATATAACATAGCAGCGCCACCTGTTGGGCTATTTACACCAAAACGTAATCAGCTTCTATTTATGTCAAGGTCTAACTCAGTCTGTATTTTGATGTAAATCAGGGCATTAGTTCTTGGGAAATCGCAAATCTATTGCAGAAATCGCGAAAATTGCAACATAGCAGCGCCACCTGTTGCGCGATTTACGCCAAAAACTAATCAGCACCAATTTATATCAGGAAGTAACTGAATATAAAGTTTTATTAAATTCCGTGCATTAGTTCTTAAAATAGAGCGCTCTCAAAATTTTTGCCACATACAGACAGACAGAGTCATAGACAGTCATTTTCTAAAAACAGTCAAATTGTGTTCAGGACCTTCTAAAATCCGTCGAAAACCAGAAGTTGAAAATTTTTATGACTCCAATACTTTCTTCTTCTAAAGATAGAAGAAACTAATAAATGGGAAAAGGGGGATTTTTAAAACAACCTTGGTCCGTCCCAATTAAAAAAGTTTTAATTATCCAAAAATTATGTTAATCCTTTAATTATAAAGCTATATAAGTCAAATAAACAAAGTTACGTGAGAGAGTTATGGTTACTACACAACAATTAAAATTTTGTAAAAGCAACAAAATTTTGTTGGAATTAAAAATTACAAAATTATGGTAAAATTAAAAAAAAAAACAGATTTTGTTAATTCAAGTAAAATTGATGAAATTTTGTTAAAATTTTGTAAGAGTGTTAACAATATTTTTTTCTCAATGCAACAAAGTCACCTTTTTACTTCAACTAAAAATTTTGCTATAACAACCAAAATGTACTCAACAAAACATGTTTTGTTGTTTTAATCAATTCCTTTTTCTGGGTGTACCCAACCGAATTATTTGAAATTTCATAGATATAATCATTGCAGAACTTTGTCGAATCATTTCAAATTTTATGAAAATCGACTAAAACCTTAAAAAGATATTAATAAAAGTTTTTTTTATTCAATTATATCCTATCATACGTAATCTATATAATAAAAACGTAAGTCATGTGACTGTGGAAAACAAATACGGGGTAACCACTTCTTCTTTCATATTCCAAGCGGCCGTTTTTATTCAAAATTATTTTTTTCGAATAAAATTGCATAGAAGTTACATTTTTAGAAAGATCGTTCAAAAAAGTTGTGAAATGAGTTACATTAAAAAATATATAGATTCTGAGATAACTTCAGTGGAAATTACGTTAACATCCGAATATCTCAATCCATTAAAGTAAATAAACAATAGAGATTCGTTCATCGTGATTCATAGAAATATTAAACCATAGAGATAATCATTCGCAGAGTAAGTTCTCCATGGTGAATTTTGCAGCGCTGTTTGGAGTCGAAAAAAATTTACGAATTACGTATTTACGTAATAAGAATTTTAAAAAAATGTATGCTCATTTCGCTCTTTAACAGCCGATATAATTCATTTCATTAAAATAATAACAATAATTTTTGTACATTGTAAAACAAGTTATACTACGATCGCACATCATTTGTCACGTTTAACGTATAATTTCCAACTTGTTGTATCTAGTTTTAAATTTTTTAATCGATATCTAACCCACTTCCTTATAAACTAGAATTATAACAATTTGAATCAAAGATGTGTGTTTCCATTGACAATACAACATTTTAATCTTTTTAGAGCTTAATTATAAATCAATACATTATTTTTAAAGGTTTATTCCGTTAGGCCGCCACAGGTGATAAATCGCCAAATATTCTTGGACAGTTGAACATTCGTATACGAGTTGAAACAACAATGGATTTAATTATGCACTGTTAAAAATTTGCAGTAAACTGTCCAGTCATACGACCGTTTTCAGACAACGGTTAATTAACCATAAGTCAACTCTATTATGACCATATTATTGCCCGTATTATGGTCAGAAGACAGTTAAAGTACGGTTATGTAACCGTTTAACAGTGTGTGCCAATACATTCTCGCAAAAATATGTGAAATCACTGTGAAATTGCAACATGGAAACATTTTGAAGGCTGAAAAGTAGAAAACAAATTATAATTAAAAAAATGTAGACAGTAATATTTAAAATATATACGTTTTATGAATTAATTGTTTTATATTAATTAATAGTTTAATATTAATTAAATTATGATTATACGCTGAGAAATCAATTTCGAAATCCAAAAAATAATTTTTATATTTTACATTGATTTATTTTCTTTCCTATTACCCTATCTTTAACAAGGTACAATATATATATATATATATATATATATATACATTTTTATAAATTCACGTGCTTGCGCTTTCAACCAAACGTAAAAACTCCGTGAACTTTTCATAATCGTGTTCGGTCCCCACGCCAAATTAACATATTCTAACGAAATGCTTGTGGGAAAAAAGACCAAATTGCAGAAAAACAATTAGCTTTATTTTAAAGATGAACACTGAATGCTTATAAAAGAGTATTTTTTAATTAACTATTTTTGCTTTTATACTTATTATTAAAATAGCTTCCTTTCTTGTGATACATAATTTTCTTTCATATTTAAAATATTTCATTTTTATGTTTGTTTAACGACGCAAAAAGTATTTCATTTTATAGCATATATATTTAACAATAACGCACTTTTGTTTCGACTAAACTCGACATAATAAACGTTTTTTGAACATGAGTAAATAAGATTAGTTTTAAAAAATAGACCATACAGAGACGCTAAATTTAGATTTTTCACTGATGACATTTCATTTACACCTACGTATACTTTAAATATTAAACATTATTGATTGTAACATTGTAAGAGACGTGGGTAAAGCTTGCGCATTTTGACTCGTACTATTTCGTTTCATTATTCGCTTAATATATCTATTGTTAGAATTGAATTTTACTGCGTTTTCTCAAAATTATTAAATGATAGATAAATTAATAATAGTTTACTTTTTAATTTATATCACATTTAACTATAATTGGACAGATTAAATGGAAAATGTTAAACTTTTATCTGAAGAAAAAAAAGTATTTTTTAATTATATTAATTGTAGTACACTTCCGTATGAAATCTGACACATACAGAATAAGTATATTCTGGTTATATATTTTTTAAGCGTGAATGTTATTATACGCTTGTACGGTCAATATTAAAAAGTAGTAATAAGATAAATATAAAAAAGTTCACATCCTTATACTAGAGACTAATTTTATTTACTTTACGTTGAATCGCAAATACTTGTACACATTTTCCATACATATTTAATAGCAATATTTAAAAATGGATATTCTGCCAGACATCAATACAAGAGTGATAGACAGAGTAACCGAATGCATTAACATCTTTGAACAATGTTGGTAAGTTTAAAAAGCTCAAATTTGTATAAATTTGAATATAGGGTTCAAATAGATGTCAAAACATATATATTTTTTAAAGAGTTCACACTAAATAATATAATATTGTTTACAGAGATATATGAAAATGTAAATTCATTGGCACCTATCGTCTCCATACAAATTTCAAGATTCTAGTATATTTAAAATATGTTCGGATAAAGAGCAAAACATTTATAAATGTTTTTTTATCAATATTATTTACAAGGTACACAAGAAATAAATCAATGATTAGGAGGAATAGTTGATAAACACAAACTAGTTATTTATCATTCTTTCTCTTACGAACGTGGACATTAATTATTCTTCCTTTTTCATGCTTAACTCGAACTGTATTTATCAAAGGAATACCTTCTCCTCTGATCCAACGTTATTAAACAACAATAAGACGCTCATGCTTACAGATCTTATCATCCCCACAAATTTCTCTAAAAGTGGAATTTTTAGTCAACTGTTGTCCACTGACCTTTCATATTTTGCTCCTCCATAATTTGATTCTCCATAATGAAGAACTCTTCATAATTTCACCCTACAGAATTTGGATTTCGGAGAAGCCCACTGACCTTTTCATAACTGTGCAGCTTAAACATTTGTAATGAAATGGCATCTTTTCATCGATGAGGCAAATGTTTAAGCAGAAACGTTTACGAAAACTTCTTGCTTTTAAAAATACAAGTAATTAAATAAATATTAATAATGAAATATTATGAAGAAACATAATTTGCCTACATAAGTATATTTACATTCAAACAAAAAATGTACAACTCTCAAAAACAATGTAAAAAATATAGTAAAGATAAAAAAATAATAATAATGTTTTTTTCTAACAAAAAAAAATTATGTAATTGCCGTAATGTAAATCATTCATGGTGACGTGAAACCAATATTGGTTGTATATGTTGTTAAATCATCATCAGAAGAAGAAAAAGTCCTTCCGGCCTGTATCAGGAAGAAGAGGTAGCTTCCCTGTTTCTTTATTTTAAGATTTTACCTATTTTTACTCGGAAACACGAAGCTAAATTGAGATAAACAAGATTAGAGAAGATTCATTCCCTGTTTTTTTCAGTACTGAATTTGAATCCGAATTTTGCCAAATTAGAAACAATACTCAAGTTGTCTTCATTTATAGCAATTTATTTTTGAAGCGATATTTTTTCAAGTTTCGCCAAACTTTCGAGAATGAGAATTTGGCGCTAGCGGGTATGAATATACAGTTTTATGCGTATGAATCAAAAAATAGTTAAAAAATTAAAGATAATTTCGAAAAAACCCCATTCACTAAAACTCATAAATCAATCCCCGATTTTTTAATATGTTGTCTGGTTTTATTATGTCAGCCATCCTAGAATTTAAAACTGCTACATCTCCGACATTTTTTAACATAGAGGCAAAACAAAAAAAAAGCTCCCAAATCCTTGTATTAAGGCCTAACACTTAAGCAAAAAATAAATTTGAATTACTTATTTTTTGTATATTTGTGATAGTTTCAAATTTTTAACTGACCGCGGCCAATCTAAAATTATATGTGAATTATAAAACAAATCTATTAGAATTTTCACTTAAAAACGATTTTTATCTACGTTCGGTATTTCAGGCAATATTACATAAAATATTGGGCATCATTAATCAGGCAACAAATTGCATTTCAATGTACATTTTTTCTCTGTTCGACATTGATGAGAAATTGTGCGATATTTAGAAGTTAAACAAAACAAAACAAAAAAAAAAAAAAAAACAAAAAAAAAAAAAAACAGTAAAAGAAAACTTTATAGGTCAATTCGTTTCCACCTTTAAAATGACGTCAACGTTACTGACGAACACGTTTTTGAATTATAATGTAGATTTCTAGAATAAATCCTTCACTTTCGTAATGGATTTTTATGTAAATTGTAATTGTTGTTATAGCATATTTGTTTATTTTAAGTTCTTTTGAGCAGAACTACTTACAAAAAATTTAATGCCAGGATTACAAGATCCAACATGAAAATATGGAGATGTAGGTAGATTACTTGCCATGAGGCGAACTTCAGTCTTAAAATCTCTATAAGGAAAACTATCAATTAATATATAGAAAATATATGAATTTTTATAAATTTAAAACCTGATGCTACAGATGCATTCATTAACATATAAACAAATAATAATGTGGTAATAAAATAACATGTCTTTTTTTATCATAGATAATAGGACTACAACGATTACAGTACTACAACAGTTTAGTTAATCACTTCATTTATAAATCAAATGTAAAGATGACAGGTGAGCAGCAGAACAAATAACCTCTAAAACAAACAGTCTCTAACACTTATATAGTAAATTTACTTTATATCAACCAGGAAATGTTTACTTATTAGGACAATCATTATAAATGGTAAAGCCTACGTTATTTCAAGATTTCTTTTATTCGTTTATTTTGTTCAGCTGACATTTATGTTTTCCAAAATATTTAAATTTTAATCTTGCATCAATTACTTGCGATGTAAAAACCTAATTTATTGAGCCGAAGATGAACTCTAAACAATGGAAAGATATAGTTTTGTAGCAAAATGTAAATTTTGCAGAATTTTTGTTTTCAAATACTGATATGTGCAAAGAAACTAAAAAGACACTTTTAAAAGTGTTTCATTCTTTATAGATCTAGTATTGAATTAAAACTAGACAATTTCTTTCAAAAAGAAAAACTTCAAATATATATATATATTTTTTTTTAAACTCGTTTTTGAATAAAAGTTGTTAGAGATCGTTTTGGTAACTTAAATCTTTGAAAAAATGAACAGTTCACGGATTAATATATACATATTGATCTTTTCAATTAATAAGAAGTTAAACACTGTGTACAAATTTGTTTAACTTACAGATATTTAAACATTAAAAAACAAGATTCCAAACAAAAATTCTGACTTTTTGGGCAAAAGTGTATATAGTTAAGCCAGTTGAAATATTTTTTTTTAAATAGTTCTACGCGCATAAACATATCTGAATTATGTGTAGAGGAATTAAAAATATATGTAATTGTTGACATATACACAAAAATGCACCTAAAATCTATTCCAAGTTACCAGTTTAAAAACAACTAAATGTAGGGTAAATTATAAATACATTTATACTTGTTTTCATATTTTTATATAAGACTTCAAATGAAAATCAAATTATTTTCTAATATATTACAGTTAAAAAAAAAAGTAAATAGAAAGTGTTTCTGACGTAAGCGGTCCTTTTAAGTATGCCTCTTTAAATATTTAAGATTGCACATTATGAAATATCTCGCCAAGTTTGCCGTCAACTATTTGCCTAATTGTCCGTTAACTAAATCGTTGTGACCTAATAAGCTTTTAATCTATCCAACAGAGAGAACCATTACATTATCACACATTAATTATCATTTTATTTAGAACTGTTTTACACCTATAAACTTTATTGCTAAAGGCAGAAACAGCTTAAATGAAACTATCAATAGTTAATTTGCAAAGAAACTCTATCGGTTTTACATCAGTAGCAGAGTACTTCTAAATCACGGCTTAAAGTACATTAGTTAAATCCTCATTAATGGTAATCCATAATTTAACATGTCTGACCGTGTGAAATTTATTAGTTAAGAAGCAGCGTTTCGCAGATCGGGTTATGGACGTTATGAATAGGTTTAAAAGAGAGAACTTACTTTTAATTGCTTTAACGGAATTTCACCAAAGTTAATTGTAAAACTAATATATTTAGAGTTATTTATATGTAAATATACAACATATTTACGCTCGCAAAAATGGATTCTGAAGATAATTTCCATGTTTAGAAACTTGTGCAAAATTATGGTGATTAATAAAAGTTTAAAAAAATGCGGAAAGTTACATTAAACAAAATATTTTTCTTTTTTTAAATGAGTTTTAGATGTTTTGTTTATATTATGAGATGCGTGTGTATATGTTGTGTAAATAAACATGTCCATTTTTGGGATCCGTAACAGTTTGTACAATATATTATTATTATACCATATTATACCATATTATTATTATACCATATATTATTATTATTTATTATTATATATTCTGCTAATATATAATAAGCTTTTATCTATTTTACCTATTATCTATTTTACCTAACTACTTTCTATCTATTTTATTATTTGTATTTAACTAAGATTGAATAATGGTGACAATGGTAAAAATTGCAAAGGTTATTTTCATAATTCTTATACGAAAAATTCTTTATTTGAACAAATGATTTGAACATTGTTTTGCTGTATTTTTCTATTAGATTTAATGGATGCGTTTTATTTATAAGTGCATAACTTACCAGATTTGATAGGCTAATTACATTAATAAGCATATTTCCCACTTCACGAAAAATGGATTTTGATAATTGTGTGCAGCTTAAAGCAGCAATGTTTAATTGTACATAATTGTTGATAATTCGTAGATTGAATATTAAAGCTGTTTGAAATACATTTTTAAATTACAATTTCTAGTCTCTCTTTATAAAATATTCATAGTTACTGAATAGGTTCTTGGTCGGATAGACGCTGTTCATTTCACCATGAAACTTTACACATGATTTGCATTAATATGTAGATTTATTTCTCAGGTTCCTGTAGATTTTCTCGATTAGAAGAGATTTGGATAAAACCATGTACCAAAATGTTTCGTTTCTTTTTTAAGCAGTTATTTGAACAATATGACTGTAATTCACATTCAAAAAATAAATTGATTATTTATTTACAGATAACTACCTTTTTCAGCGTAAAATAATTATACTTTGAAGGGTAAAAAGAGTTATTATTTAGAATTATGCAAATTCCCGGTTTTATTGCCCAGGTCTAATAAAACCTGGTAAATATGGAAAACATTTAAAACCGTTGTTGTTACTCTGTTAAAATATTTGTTTCTAACAAAAACATAGTGCAACAGATTAAGAATTTTGAGGATCATATGTACATTTAAAAATTAAGGAATATAAGTGAGTTTGAAGTTAACATGGTAGTAATTATAGTAATTTATTTATGTGATTTGCCAGATGTTTTAAGAGCAGGAACCACACATAAATGTGAATCCTGCTCCTTTAAATTGCTATAGGATTCACGTGTTCATCCTTTGCTGTTGAGACAGTGAATCAAACATCAAATCTTCTAAAAATTTTAATCTTTTCTGTTACAAAAATCTAATGGCTTCATCATTTTCTTAGTCATCTATATCTGATATTTCATTTACTGTGTTACAATAAACAAATTTTCTTTTTGCCTGTTTTCATAGTTTTTAACCTCAAACTTTTAACATTAAAGTTTTTCCGAAGTTTTTCATTTCCTTATTTTGTATTTTTTAATTCTTCTTCAGTTTCAAGTTTTATTAGATGAAGAAGTAATAATTATTATCTTACCACACCGTTTGTCAGACATTTTTAGGCCTTGTTGCAGTAGAGGAGGCCTTATGTGCTTTGAAATTTTGAAAAAAGACGACACAAAAAAATCAGACAAAAATCATAGTTCTTTATTACTGGATCGGTTTTAGTTTTCTCCAACCACGTCATACATTAGAATAAAAAGCATATCTAAAACATAATGGAAAACCTGCTTTAAAATGTTAAAGTAACATCTGAGAGAAGTGTTTATGAGCTGTTGCACATATCTAAAATAAAACAGTTCTCAAAAGTAGATTAAAAATTTTAACTTCAGAATCTGAAATTTTACTAATGAAATAAACACCTTCATTTTGAAATATAGATAAATGGATCATGTTACAATGGGGATAGGATCTGTGACCAGTCTGAGCCAACCAGAAAGTTTCTTTCAAGAACTACATGCCAGAAATCAAATGAAAAACAGATCACACTATAGCAAGGGAAGCAATGTGTGTTATAAAATTTTAATGTGTTCAAATATATGGAGAATACATAATAGATCAGATAATTAACATATTATCCAATGTGCCGTTAGCTAATGATACATACAGGGTGCGTCAGAAAAAAATATACACACTTTGAACTGTCATAGAAAATTTATTTTCTAACCTACAAGGTTACATTTCAGGGCAAAGAAAGGATATAGTTCAATTTGAAAAATAAAGTTACTTTCTGGTCAAACTGAATCGTCCAATTGATGGTTAAAGTAAATCTTCAAAATGGTGGCACTCAACATCGATACATTTCTTAGTACAATTCTGAGTACGACTGATTCCGTACTTCGGAGCAAAGTGTCCAATAAGATTTCTGCGCACACCATTTCAATATCATCCCAAGGTGTCTCATCTTTTACTGTACCCCATATCCCCTTTTACTGTGCCTCTAACTGGGTTGGGCAGCTATATGGACTATTCGGCTGTCATCTGTTGAAGAAACATAACATTACTTTTTCATAGAAATTTAACTTGTATCTAAGAAAATAATTTTTTTATCATAGTTTAAAATTTGTATATATTTTTCTCGCGATTTCTGTATTTTCGTAAATACATACAAAAAGTTTGAGAATTGTAAATGTGAGTAATAAACTAGCTGATTCTCGATTGATAATCCTACTAATAACCGAGCTGATACTACATGCTAATACTGTGAGTCCTTAACCAGCTTTGACTGGTGGATACCTTCTATTCATATCCTGAACATGGTGTTTTCCTAACTGTTGGAGATTCTTTAAAACCTAATTACTACGTTTCTAAAAGTTCTTCCATTGCTGCAAATTCTTGAAAAACTAATAATGTTTCTTCTTATTCCCCACAGGTGGTTCAACGATCGAAAAGGAATAAAAATGCTCCTGTCCGACAACAATATAAAAGAGTGGAAGACAGCTGATTTATTTTATTATCAAAATAAGATTTTGAATGGCAGAATTAAATTTACACAAATAATGTACAGTAAAGAAACGCTGAAGGTTTTTTTATAAACAAATTCTGTATTAAGTACCAAATAAACTGAGTAATAAGGCTCAGAATGTTTTGTATATTTTGTGAAATGACTGTGCAGTTCTGTAAATAAATATGTCTATGTTTATGACACATAATATTTATTATTATTGGCTACTTTATTGCATAGTCTACTAATATAATCTACTAAGTTAGAATAAAAAGTGTATCCAAGTTTGAAAACAAATTCGAAGTAAGAGAGGCATATATTAAAACTGTTATTCATAAGAATAACAAAAAATGGTTTTTCAATTTTATTAAAAAAAATAGATTGTTATATTTTATTAGATATTATTAGATATTATTATATTTATTAATAGAATATTTTTTTCCAATTGATTTATTACTTTTAGACGAAATCAGCTTACATATGGAAACAGCTAAGCACAATCTTTAGATATACTAATTTTAGATTTTTAATTTGAACAATCAATATTTCTTGCTTTATAAAACTTTAAATTGAAACTAAAAAGCATTTTTAATCATTCGCTACGTGTAAATGCCACTGTTGATATAATTTCCCATGCTAAATAGAAAACTTATGATATCTGTAAAGTCGTCTGCTTAAATAAATAGCTGAAAATCTACGCAATCCTGATTTAATTCACATTTTTAACGTTGCATTTTTGTTATTTAATGTTTCATGCGAATGCAATATATCATTTTAAAGTAATTTATTTAAATACAGGCAGACCGGCATTGCTCATGGTGAAGTAGGGGGGGGGGTCACATGTGAAATAAAGAAAAATTGGATAACCTAAAACCTATGGAGATAACTGTAACTGGGCCTTATGCGTTCCGTGGCCATAAACTTTCGATACGGTAATCGCAGGAACCTGGCCTGTGCGCTTCGTGGCCATAAATCGTTAATACGGTGATCACTATAACGGGACTTTGTGTGAATCATGCTACACAAATCTTTAAAAAGACACTTCACGTCCAAACACTGTTAAAACGACAATCATTTTACAGAATCCTGTATGCTTCACGACTATAAATTTTTATTATGGCAAACACTACAAATGGCCTTGTGTGACTCGAACACATAAAACTTTATTATAGTAATTAATATTTAAATCATAAATCTTTACTTTCAAAAAAATATTTTTGAGAAAAGATGGAACTGTACTATATTGTGTTTAGAGTCTAAAATCTGATTAAAAGGCAAAAAAAATGTAAAAATAATTTATAAAACATAAAAATAAATAAATAATAATAACAAAAACTCTAAACATTAATTCACCTGTAAAAATGTTTTACAAAAAATATCTAATCAAAAATTATCGTTAGTTGTGTTAATCACCTTAATAGCCAAGGATGGTGACATATATGAGCGATGCTGACAATAATGTAGTTTCAAGATAATTATGAGAGTGACAACAAATGTTAAAACAATAAAAGTTATTTTGCGCCAAAACACGCTCATAAAAATTCACAAATTTAGTGTGCACCCCATAAAGGAAGAATTCCGTGTCTTTTTATTTTGAACACCCCCTTTCACAACTTTACGGGTTAAATTTCAATATATATATACTCCAATTGTTTCATTATACTGACATGATTACACCATAAAGAGAAGCAAGGGTATCAGGATTAAAAAATTTCTAACTTGAGAATTAGAAAAAAAAGTGCTTAAAAATATATTTGAATTCAGTTTATATATTTTTTAATAGGTATCTATAAGTACAAATAGACTTTTTTTTATTTAAGAATAAATTTGTATAACATTAAGAAAAAGACGACATCATATTAACGAAAAATCATTATTTACAATTATAAGAACGATATACGATATTGTAAAGATCCCGATAATTGTAAATATAATGAATCCGTATGATATGACAAATTTCATTGTAATAATTTCGAAAAAAAAAATATGTACTGTACAGTTTACGGTCGAAAATAATTTCCCATGTTTATAATCAAGTGGAAGAAATTTATTATTTATGAAACACATGAATGATAAAATTTATAATTTCATAATATTTGTATTTCAAGAAAGACTCTACTTATTAGAAACATAAAAATTTTAACATATTTCTCTAAAAAATTTGTTAAAAATTTAATGAATTTAAAGAATATAATAATAAAATATTTAAAACTCATTTAAATGGAAAATATGCTGATGTGAAAACCACTTATCTAATTATCCCTAATTAAGTAATCTTATAACAGCTCTTAATAAGAATTAAGCTAATTTAACTTGCCTAATTTAGAAAGTTTTATTGGAGGTCTTTTACTCATATGACCTTAAATGTTAAAATCTGGAGCAACACTAAATGAAGTAATCGATACCTAATTTGTGAGAATGCTGTATTGGCTTTGAATCAGTAGAGCAGTTATTTTAGTACATTAGTGACAATCCATAACTAGAAATGTCTGAACATATTAATAATATTAGTTGAAAAGAGTTGTTTTATGCTGTGCAAGTGAATTAGTATATGTTATGTTTGAAAATGTTTCAAAATTACTATGTTAGAATTCAGTCATATTACCAGTATAAAATAAGATAGTATTAATGTAGTAAATACACATTCCTTGTTGGTGAATTTTATATGTATTTTGAAATTACTAACTTATTTATCTCCTATATGTCCATGTATTTCACATTTGCATTTCATTCCGATCTTTTAGAACTCAAGGTTCTATTGAACGGATTGTGATGGGATTTACACACTTAGTTAGATATGTTTAAGGAGAAGGTTTATAAGGCTTACGACATCTTTTTCGACGCTGCTTTGTTATAGAGCTATCGGAGAAAGTTCTATAGTTAGGTTAACACTATTATGGAAAATTAAGCTTTTTAAAATGTTATACTGAACATGTTTTGATGGGTGTTTTACTATTAGTCCAATACTATTTTTCATATTGTTTTAAAATACAAACATATCATTGTTTTAAATTATAGAACTATGAGGAAAAGTTCTATAATTAGGTGAACACGATTGTCAAATATTAACCTTTTTATTAGCTTCTACGAAACAGATTTTGATGGGATTTTAACTTTTAGTTTGATATTTTTTTAAGAATGGTTATAATATGTAACACATCATTCTACATTTGTTTGTTATGGAATTCGAGGAAAGTTATACATTCAAGTAAACCTGATAATAAAATTTTGGCATTTAAAAATATATATATATAGTTACTTTTATATCACGTAATAAACATCCTGGATGTCAATTTAACTTTCAGACAAACCATTCCCAATTCGAGAAAAACTTTGTCATTACATCAACAGAAAACTGATACATTCTAGCGAAAAATTCAGTATTTTGTACTAGCATTGTTGTTTTATGTGTGTGTGTGTGAATGGAAAGCGTTTAATGGTATACGAGTGTCACACTAAAATGTTTCAGATACAGCTAAATGGTGCAAGTTACACTTACCAAATCTTAGGTGTGTTCAACGTAGTTCCCAGCAACATCAATGCACATTTGTAGGTGAATTTGTCAAAGATTAAATGCTTCAATCCATCCATTTCGTGGAATAGATGAAAAAATGTTTTATAGCTTCAGCATTCTCCTCCTCGGTATAAAAACGACGCCTGCGTAACTTTTTAAAATTAAACAATAGCCACACAATAGCAAAAAGCCACACATAAGAACATCAAGAGAATGCGGTAGATATTTTTTGAGTTTGACGTTTTCTTGTTCAAGAAATTTGACAATAATTCTTGCTGAATAAAAGACCCATTTGCATTCTCATGATGAATCATGCTACCTCTGATATTCACCTCTTGAATAATTTCTGGAAGACACTTGGAGTTGTACAAGTCATATGTAATAGTCTTCTGTCTCTCTAGCCTCATGGCGTTAACCAATCCTGTATTTTTAATGAAAGCGATATGAATTACTTTTTTCATTACTCGTTGTTTTTTTCACCATTGTTGGTTTGATGTCATCTTTAAGAATCCATACTTAACTTATATGAAGTCTTGGAACGACAAAAACAGGTACCCGTAAAACATTATGACGTCATATTGTGACTTTGTGATCGTCGATGTGACGTCCGTGACGGGGATGTGAAGTCACAGTGACGTGCATGTGACGTTGTTATTGCCATTTTTAAACACATCATACTGCGACCAATTTGTGAAGTTACATATTGTGATATTTATGACGATTTTGTGTCAAGTAAGGTGACTACATTTTACCCGAACCCCACCCGACCTCATTAGGTTGGCTGTTTACTTCGATAGTCAGGATTAGGATTCCACATTGGGTCGGGCGACATATTTTACCAGAACACGTTCCGACCTTATTGTGCCTGCTGGTATCTTTTAATCACTTTACAACCTAGATGAAAGGGTTTATAACTTCGGTTTGTTTAGCCGTCTGCCATCAGACCGTCTCCTTGTTGCCGTCTGGCCATCTGCCGTCTGTCCGTTCCTCTGTGCTCTAATTCGGGGAAATATACTTGGATTGCTCTGAAATTTTCGCATGTTATTGTCGTTTACTATAGCATGATCCCTGTTAAAAATGAAGTTTGTAGTACATGCAGTTTTTTTTACAGGGACAGTAAAAAATATTCTTTACATTACAGTCAATGGAAAAAATATCGTTTCAAGTGCATTTTAAAGATGCTACGCCATTTGAAACATTGTCAAATTGATATACAATTATGACGCACACTAAAACATATATTTTCTGGAGTATAAGGCGCAAAGCATTTATTATTCATTTACAGGGTAAACAAAATAATTATGTTACTCATTGTTTCTACAGAGAAAAATCGTTTGCAGCGTACTTTAATGATGTTATACTATTTCAAACATAGTGGAATATAAATGCATTACTGAGGTGCATTATAAATTACTCGCTTAAAAGCATGGTCTGCATTCGTTTATCGGTCATTTACAGGGACAGAAAAATATGTCGGTTACAGAATACGTGCAATAATTACAGACTATGTGTGATAAGTGCGTTTTCAACTTTGGTTTGCCTTTTTAAGTTTAAGTAAATTTTTGTATAGTACGTGGTGTGTATAAATTCGATTGATATACAGAGCTGCATAAGGGAATTTATAAGTATTACAGACGGTGGGAGTAAAATGCTTAAGGGTAGTTTTTAATTGTGTTACGCATTTTCCTGCTGAACTATATGTAGTAGACTAATATAATTTTGTGGAATATAAATAAATTCCTATATAAGAATATATTCAGATAAAAGAACAAGATACATGCTCGTTTATGTTTGGTAATTGCTGGAAATGTGTTTTAAGTTGACTTATGCGTGTTTTACCTGAATGAAATTTTACCTTATTAGGTACTATGTACAAAAGACTTTAGATAATATAGAGTGCTGTACATAAGATTTCTAGTGCATTTCAATGGGTTAGAGAAAATTGCTAAATGTGAACTTTCTAACTGAACTAAATTTTATCATGCATTGTAGTATATATCCAAATCTAAAGATCATATACAGGATTGCACAAAAAAAATTCGACTACCTTTTTGACAATGGAAGGTAATTTCGAAAATTGGATTTTTCAATGTGTTATAGGTTTTCTAATCTGTTTATTTACATAGCTTCTTTCACCTTATTTAACGGTGAAGTTTCGTTAAAGATTTATGACTGTGTTGAAAAGTGTTTCATAATCTTTGCTTGATGCATGATTTTTCGTTCTTCTTATTTTTTCTTTTTGATAGTAGATGCAATTTGGATTTGAATCTTGCATATGGTCGGGAATCCAGGTTTTCCATCCGATTTAATAAAATCTGGCTACTCGACTTGATGGAAAATTCTAATCCAAATCTAACCTATAGAAAATAACAGAAAAAAATTGACTCGATAATGTTGTGTACGGATGCGTGGTTCAGATAAAATGTAGTCACTCGACCCCATTTAGACTCGTCAATTGTGTTTCGAATATTGATATTTTTAAAGAAAAGTATTTAAAAAGTGATTTTTTAATTAAAACATCTTTCAAAAACACACTTATTACTATATATTACACATTTTTCAAAATATTAAGAACCCAAACTAGTAGCACGGACGAACTCGAAAGCTAATGTTAAACAAATGGCAAAGTATTTAATTAGTTTGTTAATTAACGTTTGCATTTCAATATTTTTTTTTGTAAAGGTACTTTTAATTTGGAACATGTTCCGGAACTAAAATTAACACCTTAAAAAAAACTGCATTCAAAGTAAGCGAAAATATATGAAGATTCCCGGTACCATCTAAGTTAAACTATGCAATTTTTTTAATCATATAAAAATTAATAATTAATTAAATTTAAATGAGAAATTTGAAAAGAACGTTGCTATTGGTTTAACATTAACTTTTGAATGCCGTCGCGTTGTTAGCGCAGGCTGTTAATGGGCATATGACTTTTAAATATAAACTGCCTTTTCTCTTAAAAAAATTCTTTTCGAAAAATGTATGTATTAAACAGCAATATATTATGAATATTTTAAAACAAAACGCACAAAAATTTCCCATAATTTCAGTTATTTGACGATTGGATATTCCACAATTGTGAGATAATGATTGGATATTCCCGTTTAATTTTTAGAAATGATTTTTTTTTTTTTAAAGAAATGTATAAACAAATATTTTTCGAACGTGTATCATTGCATTTCAAAATATATGTATCTTAAAATTCATGTTTTTTACAATAATTAACTCGCATTTTTTCCAATAAGGAGTGATATAGTAGAGTCCTTTTAATTTAATAATGATTACACGTGTAAGTATAAGGGTATATATAAGGGCTTGATGTTATTACACGATTTTGTATTAACCCACCTTTTTCTTAAATTAGTTCATTTTTTAAATAAAAATTGCTCCAATTTTTTTAAATATTAATCTTCGTCTTATTTAATCTGTCGTTAAATAAAGATAATATAATTAATCTAAAAATGTTCTAGGATTCGAGCAATTTAAAAAAAAAGCTTGCTCAACTGACAGCACTTCTTGGCAGGAAATCCTACCATTCGGATAATCTGGGTTAATTTAGTCCGCCATAAATGTAGATAGCAAATTCAGTTTAATTTCGAAATTATCGGAGGGCATACCGCCACTTGAGTTTTGTCATTTAAATTTTATTGTTTTAATATTTGATAATTTTGAGAGAACAATCAATCTATTTAAACTAATTGAACAACATGACCCCCTACCCCCTCTGCTCCATACATTTTGTTTCTGCCGGCTCGATGATAGCATTAATTTATAATTTATAAAATTTTTGAAGTTTTTTTAACTCGAGTTATTCATTTTCCTAAAAAAAATAAAATTGAAATGAAAAACTCTCTTAAATAAAAATAGGAAAATTTCATTGGACATTTCATTGGACATTCATATTTAATTTTTAGGAATGATTTTTTTTTTTTTATGAAATTTATAAATAAATATTTTTCGAACTTAGATCATTGCATTTCAAAATATATAATGTATCTTAAAACTGATGTTTTTTCAATATTTTTTTTTCTTTAAGGAGTTATATAGTAGAGTGCTTTTAATTTAATAATGATTACGCATGTATATATAAAAGGGCTTGATGTCATTACACGATTATGTATTTTTATTCCCCTTTTTTCGAAAATTAGTTCATTTTTTTAAAAATTAAAATCGCTTGAATGCTTCCACTTTTTTGAAATAATAATAGTTGTCTCATTTAATCTGACGTTAAATAAAGATATATTACAAATTAAAAAATGTTCTAGCATTCGAGCAATTAAAAAAAAAAAAAACTCGCTCAACGGACAACACTTCTTGGCAGAAAATCCTACCATTCGGATAATCTGGGTTAATTTATTCCGCCATAAATGTTGCATGATAGCAAATTCGGTTTAATTTCGAAGTTATCGGAGGGTAAACCGCCACCGGAATTTTGTCATTTAAATATTGTTGTTTTAATATTTGATAATTTTGTAAAAAGAAAAAAAATCAATCTATTTAAAATAATTGAACAACTCTTCCCAACCCCTAGATACATTTTGTTTCTGTCGGCCCGATAGTATCATTAATTTATAATTTATAACATTTTTTTTAATTTTTTTTGTAACTCAAGTTATTTATTTTCCTAAAAAAATGAAACAGAAATGAAAAAATCTATTAAATAAAAATAGAAAAATTCTTCATGAAATATATTAGAATTTCATATAGGCGAATTTTCATGTGGACATCTTGTATAGAACATTTAGAGAAAAACTGAATGCATTATTAAATTAAAGAATTCAAGTTTCCTATTTTTATTTAAACTGTCCAAAATTTAGATTAAGAAATATGTTATATATCTGTATCCATAATTTTATGGAATAATATGTAAAAGTTCAAATGCACGCGAAAACATTAAATCTCAAGAAATAGAGAAGGATTAAAATGTTTCTTTATTCTAAAATTTCATCGATTAAATATGCATGATGATATTATACATAGACGTATATATATTTTTGTGAATAATATATATTTTTGAATATTTAGGGTAATCCTAGTTCGATATAGAAATAAGATATTTTATGATGTTTTAAAATATTATGTAACTATATATTTTACGAAAATAATAGATTTTTCTGTAAATGATGGGTTGTGATCTTCTTGTCTTCGAAATACCTCAGAATCTGCATTCCTTATTGAGATCAAAAAGGACATTTCCTTGGAAGAATTGTTAACATCAATATCTTACGGAATCGAAAAGTTTATCTTAAAATAAATCTCAGTGTTGATGTTTTCCAAAAGTGTGTAATGTATACTTTTCAAAAGAATTTCAGAAATTCTTTGAAACAGCAATTTTAATATTAATATATATGTAGGATTTCAGTTTAAACACTTCATTTCCTTTATGATTATTATTAGCCATGATTTAAATGCACGAGATCGAGAGATAAAGATTTGAACATCTTCAAAATTGGAAAAAGAGCCAGTCTTCTAATTTTTATTGTGAAGCAAGCATCTAAATGGGAAATAGCCAGTAAAGGCGCTGTTAGGCCTAGTTGGACTTTAGAGAAAATAAATATATTGTATATGTTGAGCGAAAAGTATATTAGCTGTGAAGAAATTGTTAGTAAAGAATTGTAGAATTATCTGTCTAGGACTGTATAAAAGTTTATATTTTATTATTAACGTCTAGTCGTTCATATTGTTCCAGTAAATCAACTGTTTACATATCATCTTCTTACATATATATGTTGGATTTGGGCAAGGTTGCGGGTCGACGAAAATCACTTTGTTTTGTTCGCGTTAGGTTGTGAGTTTACTTCAAAATGGACGTTTTTGTTTTCGGGGTCGACTGAATTCCACAAGCATAGGATTCTACCTTTGAATCAGTTTACCATTAGCAGGTTTCCATTATGCAAAAGTAAAAGCTTAGAAATATGTAAGTGTTAGAAATTGAAAAACGTGCTCACTAAATAGAGATGTCCGTTTATGAACATTTTGTTCTATATACTTTTTTCGCATGAAAAAATACTTGGGCTTTTGTTTGAAAAATCGGTTCAACCCGAGCCCCATCTGCAACAGTCAAAACCTAACCCGAAACCGACCAGAACTCGAAACAAGAATGTCGCTCCGACTCGAAGCAAAAAATGTTGAAGTTAATTAGACCCGATAAGAAAAAAAATAGTGCCAACCCGACCCTCGTGGAAACACGGGTCGGGTCGGGTTCAAGAAAGATAAGTCCATAAAACCATGCAAGGCTCTAATTCAGAACTTTATGTAGTACGTCCTAGGTAGTGAATGGTTATGCATAAATTTAATATAAACAAGTTGGAAATTGTACGTCAAACGTTACAAACGAGGTGCGTTCGTACGCACGTTTTAGAATTAAATTCATGATATTCCGTGCGTAGAACGGGCTAAACAGCTAGTTAAGTATATATTTTATGACACTCTTCATACAAATATCTTAACTAGTTATATAAATATTCAGATATATATGTATCAGCTAGTTATATAAATATTCAGATCTTGATGATTTTTAATTCTGTGAAATAAATTATATCGTCTGCAGATCCATTTCTGTCATAAAATAAGTATCTCGGTCGCTTGACGATTAAACTTCGGAAGCTCCTATAACAAAAAAGCACCGATTTAAAAAAAAAAATTCAAATTTCTTAATAAATATTTTTATTAATATCTCCTAAAGTTTTGATTCGATTTTAATAAAATTTGAAATGTCTCGACAAAATTCTGCAAAGATAATATATTTTAAATTGCAAACCATTTGGTTGGGTAGTTTTTGCGTTGTTATATGCGGACAGACAGACAGACGGACAGACAGACAGACGGACGGACAGACGGACGGACCAAACGACGACTATAGGTGCTACGTATTTATATAATTACGAACGCACCTAAAAATAGCAGCAGAAACTTAAAATGCTTATAAAAATCTATAAGAAAATTGTCTTATTGACACATTTTATTTACGCAAATGAGAGTCATTGTTAGTAAATACTTCATTTTTATTTTAAGGATATATTTTTTGCAAACTTCGGTGTTCATATATATTATTTTGTTTGCAGAAATATTCTGATTATTAATTTTATATTACTTATTTTACAATTATTTCAAATTTTGTATTAAGTAAAATTATAGACTTTTTTTCATTAATTATTAATAAATATTACTGTTAATTTAAGAAATATATCTTAAAATTCTGTTTTTTTTTCATTTTTTAATAATTCCAAGCTGCATTTATCTAATTATTTTTAAAGCTGTTGTACATTAAATATTAAAACCTAATTTTCATTTCTCCGAAGAAATTCATTATGAATTTTATTCAATTAGCATTTTATAAAAAGTTGCTTTTTATTTATCAGCTCTTGAATACTTTTAGTTTTTCTCTGGACTATTTTTTCTCCTGGAATTAATGGTTTACTTCCCTTTTTGTTGAAAAAAAAATCATTTACATATAAGTTTCTTCGAAATATGTAATCAAAAAGTAATTATCTGTGATTAGATTATGCTTTACATTTTAAAACAATGCAAGCTTCTTTCGAAACTTTTTACTGTGATGGGGTGAAAATAAATTATAATATTCTTGGCTGTTTTATAACAAAAAATTGTTGAACATTAAATGATTTATGGAGCTCTATTTATTAATATATTGATGTTTTAGGTTTTAATCATTCTTGGGAAAACTTTTTGAAAGCTCTCATCTACATGTTGGCAAAAACAAAAAAATGAATGGTCGAAATATTCTAATGCATAATTCGTAATTAATTGTACTTAATAGTATAATTTTTCTAAATATTATAAATAATTATTGAAAATGTACATAAAGTTCATTAAAAAAACCTTTTAAGGAAGAACTTTTCTCATTAAAGCCTAATAATTATTCACTGAAGCTTATTGATTCTGAAATATGAATTTTCTTTTTTAAATTAGAATTTACAATGTGTAAGTCTAGAAACATTTAAAAGGTAATATTTGAAATACCTTAAACTTTTGATTACGGGGTTGGGACACCATACTTCCCAGAGGCTATCTTTTATTCAATTCGTACTACTTTTTCAATTCCTACTGTTAGTTCACACTCTCCCTATATATATTTATATATCTTGTTCAAATTTTCAATCGTTAATAAAATACTTTTTATTCATCCATTCAAGTTCAAATACATTCATATCTTTAAAGCAGTTTGCTTTTTTTGTCAAAATTTCCATCGAAATTGAGCCGTTTACGCATGCGTCAAAAAAATCTTTCGGCAGGACTGGCCAATGAGACGAGGGTCTATTACTGTCTGGAAACGTATTTGGGATCATCTCCTGTTGTTTTGATGGCTTCTTGCACGTTGCGTTAAACCTAGGAAGGCATTTAGTATTTATATAGAACTCACTGTGGAGTGTTTAGAAGGTATTTATTTTATTTATTATAATTTGTATTAATACTTAGGTATCCATTTCGGATTTACTGTTTAAAAATGAATTTAGGCTCATTTAACGTTCGCGAAATCAATCCCGATGTAAATTGTCTTTTTAGATCTCTATCATTTTGTTTATATAGTACAAAAAATAATTATTCAAACGTACGTAAAAATATCGCAGAACACGTAATACAAAATTGGTCCATTTATAGTCCGTTTATTATCGGGGATGAATCTTATGGTGTTCCGATTGCTAATGAAAACGATTATGTAAATATAATGTCAAAAGACAGTACGCACGGTAGTAATATTTTTATTATTATGTGTTCAAAAAAGCAGAATCTGAGCGTCTGAATATAAATTCTAAAATATTATTTCTGTATTTAACAACTAAATATTTAATAAATATGCAGGAATGTGACAAGCTTTATGTGAATGTATAATATATATAAGTTAAAAGAGTTTCTGAACTTTAGCATTATTTTTTAACAGAAACATATTATCTCTATTCGATTTAAAAGTTTTGTCATTACATAAGTGTGCTATTTTTTTTGTAAAGAGTATGTATGCATTATATTGTTTGTATGTATACAAATCTTAAGAGTGTTTTGATTTGCAAACTCTTTATATTTTAATAATGTTTACATCATATTTGTTTGTATGTATACAAACAATATATCTATACAAAGAAGTATATATATACAAACAATGTATAATGTATCATGTAACAATATTAATATTTATATTGTATTGTTTGTATGTATACAAATCTTGAATGTTTTAATTTATTACATTCATTTTATACCAGTTTGCATGTCCGTTCTTGGGCGATTCATATGAAACTCATAATTTGTCACAAATTGGTGATTTTATTGATTTCGTGCTTTGAACAAGAATGTGGAAAAAAAACTATTTTTGACGTCAGGCGAAATGAATGAGATTATTTCTTTTTTTCTTTTCTATATAAAAAATGTTATATGTAAAAAAACCTGGCCATTAATCACATTGTTTTTTGTATATTTAAAGACGATTACTTATTCTTTGTAATTATTTTTTGTTGGGGGTTTTTGGGGTGCAAAATAATATACTTCATAACTAGAACCAGTTCCGCTAATCATTAATATTTACATTATCCTTTGATCGCTGAGCAAATGGGCAAATTTGTAATATTTTTTCTGTTATTTTTTTTAAATATCAAAAAAAGATAAATGTATAAAAAAATAAGGTACTTCTCTATTTTCCCATCGACCACTTTTCATGACAAAATACTATCGCCAAACTGTATGATTAAATGCCAAAAATGCAGTCCCATTTACTTGATGTCGGTAGCATTATACGTGTTTGTTATGTCGTCAAGTGGTTTTTAATTCAACATTTGCATGTATTTTTCATTATGTTTATTTGATTTATTAGTTATTTCATTAATTAAAATAACAATTGTATCCTTAAATTCTTATATTTTATTTATTTATTTTGATATTCCAATGACAACGTTCTCCCGTTTATTTGGCGGTACAGTTTGGCGATAGTTTTTTGTTATGAAAAGTGGTCGACGAGATAATAGAGAAGTACCAAAACTTAATTACGTATATGACTATATTCCTTGACAGTATTAATCATTACTCGATATTTTAAAACTGCATCATATTTGTAGAATTATATTAATTTAAACAATGCTTCTATTGAAGTGTGAAGAACCATATACTTCTATGAAGAACCATATATTTACATAATCGTTTTCATTAGCAATCGGAACACCATAAGATTCATCCCCGATAATAAACGGACTATAAGTGGTCGAATTTTGTATTACGTGTTCTACGATATTTTTACGTACATTTGAATAATTATTTTCTGTACTATATAAACAATTGATAGAGATCTAAAAAGACAATTTCCATCGGGATTGATTTCGCGAACGTTAAATGAGCCTAAATTCATTTTTAAACGGTGAATCCGAAATGGACATCTAAGTATTCATACAAATTATAATAAATAACATAAATAAATAAAATAAATACCTTCTAAACACTCCACAGTGAGTTCTATATAAATACCTTCCTAGGTTTAACGCAACGTGCAAGAAAAAAACAACAGATGATCCCAAACACGTTTCTAGAGACAGTAATAGACCCTCACCTCATTGGCCGGTCCTACCGGAACATTTTTTTGACGCATGCGTATTGGCTCGAATATTGTTGAAAAATTTGACAAAATAAGCAAACTGCTTCCACCTAGGTATTTATACACAATACAACAAATAAAATGAATACCTTCAAAACCCTTTTTATCATCACATCAGCGTGCAGGACAATTTTTTTACCGGAAACCATTTGATGAATTTCATGATTTTTCCGTTATCGATTGATGAGTTTTACGATTTTACCGCACGATTGTTGAATCTTGCAATTTATCGACTATTGATTAACGAATTTCATGATTTTTTCCATGAACATTTGTCGAATTGCACAAAAAAAAAAATTAGATCATATTATGCTTAATCATATTATGCATCTCCGATGTCCATCTCCCCACTTTGCCCCCCCAAGGAGTACTTTCTAAATTTTGCACACAACCCTCATGTTATATATCATTGTAGAGGTCTGTGACCACTTAATCATATTATACATCTCCGATGTCCATCTCCCCACTTTGCCCTCCACCAAGGGGTACTTTTCTAAATTTTGTTGACACCCCTCATGTCATATATTGTTGGAAAGGTCTGTGACCGCTTAATCATATTTTACATCTCCGATGTCCATCTCCCCACTTTGCCCCCCCCCCCAAGGGGTACTTTCTAAATTTTGCACACATCCTCATGTTATATATCATTGGAAATGTCTGTCACCACTTAATCATATTATGCATCTCCCATGTCCATCCCCACACTTTGACCCCTCAAGGGGGTACTTTTCTAAATTTTGCACACACGCCTCATGTGATATATCGATGGAAAGGTCTGTGACCGCTTAATCATATTATGCTCCCCACTATGAAATTTGTCAAGTTAAAGCAACTATAAATTTTATTTTTATGGTACTATCAAGTTGTTTGCCGTCAAATTTTGACGGGTTCCATCTAGTTTTTTTTTTAAACTTGCAGTGGATGATACTTGATGTTAATACAGTTTTCTCGAATATCAATTAATTAATTAAATTTAATGAATAAATAGTAACAAAAAAAGTAATAGTCCAACACCATATATGGAAAGGAAAAGGGAAAACTGCAAGGAAATTCGCTTTCTATTTTGTCACTTAATATTGTGATTCTGTCATATGTATATACATATTTATATTAATTGTAATTATTTAATAAAAAGTAACAAATAAAAATTTTCTTTGTTGACCTAAACAGGAATTGACTTTAATTTTTTTTATATAGTACTTGTTAAAAAATAAACTCTAAAATACACAGATAATAGAATATGTTCAAGAGGTATCTACTACAAAGAAATATTTTTATAAATTGTGGTACGACTAGATATAAAAATAGTCGCCAGTCCATCCTGGCCCATAATCAACAGGTTACCGGGTAGCATAACATACGACGCCTGATAGTTTATTTTTGAGAAAATTATGCTTCGGTAGGAATTGGTTTGAAGGTATTTATTATACCGATATTTAATATCATTTTGATATATTTGAATAAAAATCAAAATGTCGACGCAAGAGCTCTGACAGCAAGGTGATGCCAGAAATGTAACCCTGCTGGACCTACAACACAGGTGCTCATCAAATGAACCTGAAATAAAAATATTTTTTTTGTTAATATGCATAACATTTTTAAGAAAATTATCATTGAAGAAATTTCATACTTTTAAGTGGGTATGACTTTTTTGTATAAAAATTTATCTGATTTTATAATTTGTGTACAAATACACATATTTTTTTTTCAATCATAAAAGTATTGTGTATTTCTTTTAGGGAATAAAAAATAATAATAAACGTACTTCGAAAATCGAAAGTAGATAAATAAAAATAAAATTTCAAGAGTTCTAGTTCCCTGTTGTTGTTAAATTTAGTATAAAAGTCTTAAGTAAGGCATTTTCTTCTTTTTATTAACAGAAAAACGTAACACAACAATTAAATATTAATAATTAAATTGACTGAAATTAATAAAGTTTCCAGGGGAGCCCATAGAGAAAACGCTCCATGTTCGAGATAAAGTTATTCCATGAATACAAAAGTTTTCTAGTCAGTTCGGGCTATTATGTAATGGCGCAAGCGAGTTATTACTCCGCCCACAGGCATCATTTAATCAAAATTAATTCTCAACAGGGAAAAGGTTGTGAGAATATGTAGTTTGAAATTTGGAGGTGATCAGATGAAAATGTCTAAAATTAGGCTGCAAGCCAAATTAAAATACACGTTTCAAAGCATTGTATACACTGTAAAAAAGACAAATTTCTCCTAATACCCGAAAATATAATAATACGAGGAACGAATATACGCACGATTTTTTTTTCAAATTACTAATGCATAAGAAAGTCTTCTTTTTGATCAGAAACCCCAGGAATCAATATATTTTCGAGAATTAAAGAATCATTTATAAAACAAAAATGTATATTTTGCTACCACTGACTTTCGGGAATATTTTCAAGTAATTTTTATATTGTACTAGCTAATCCGCCCGGCGTTGCCCGGGCCCGAAATATTAATAATCTGTTCAATACGAATATGACTGAAATCTGTAAGGCTATCGAAATCAAGTCGAATGAGGCAAATTTCGTCGTAATCGGGCTCATAAAACCCAAGATCGGAAAGCGCATCCTGGCTGTCGAAAGTGCAGCTAAAATATTTAAGGCTATAGATATCAAGTCGAATGAGCCTAAACCCGTCGTAATCGGGTCCATAGAACCAGATATACTGCTATAGTTCCACTTTCCCCCGCCAGGGGGCGCAGTCTGTTCTGAAGAGGCCTTTTCAGAACACTTGACCCAACCAAATTTCCTAGTAGAATTGAAATTTAACTACGGGTAAACATTGCCAAAATAGCGGAAATCGCGAAAGTGGGTTACGTAATCGATCGGTTTCTAAAGGGTTAATGTAGATATTTTTTAAAACCCAACGATGCATTTTGAAGAAAATGAACGTTGCTATGATCTGGAGTCTACTGTTTGTCCGTATTTGGATTTCCCGAGTCGATGCCGATTTTTAGATCTGGACAAAAAAAGAAATTCGCGTGAGTGAGTTTTGAAAAGGATTTTTTTTCGGAGGGTTAAAATTAATTTTTTTCAAAACGGATACCACATTTTAAAAGACAAAGGGATATAAATTAGGCACGGTATTTTTAGTTTTTCGTATCTTGTTTATAAACACCAATTCGGATTTTTAAAGATAGGAGAAATAGTTAAAAAAGCGAAATTGACTTACGGTTAAAAACGTTTTCGAAAGGGTTAACGTAATTTATTTTTTAAACTAAAGGTTTCTGCCTAAACCCGATAGAACGTAGATGTCTTTAGGTGTGTTTTCTTTTTGTTTGGTTATTTTAGAAAGCCGATGCCAGATTTAATATATAGCAGAAAATCGGAATTCGCAAAAGAGAGTCCTGCGTACGAATTTTTTTTGAAGGGTTAATATTCGTATTTTTCAAAAACAAAAACATATGTCGAAAAAGGAATAAATGTAGATATTGGCTGGTATTTTTAGTTTTTCGTACCTGTCTCTGAATCGTCGATGCAAAATTTAAAAAATTGCCAAAATCGCAAAAATCGCAAAACGGCATACAGAAAATATACTTTTTCGAAGGGTTAATTTTTGTATTTTTTAAAACCAAAGGTGGCTTTGAAAAGGACAAAAACAGTTCTTTAATTTGGTGACCTTCGTTTTTCCGTATCTGTTGTATTCCGGTAGATGCAAGGCTCGGAAAACGGGAGAAAATAAAAAAACATGAATTCGATGCTTTTTGATTATTTTTTTAAAAGGGTTAAATGTAAAATTTTTTCAAACCAACCAGATCGTTCGAGACGTAAAAGGATGTTCTTTTAGAATATGTAGACGGTTTTTCCGTATTTTTAGCCGTTTGTCCATGGCGAATTTAGAAATACTTTAAACAAAAACGGAATGTCTTCTGCTTTCTTTCTTCTTTTCCGGAAGATACGGAAATTGGTTTCTGCACATGCGCCAGCTCGCTTCAGAATAATGACTTTTTTATTTGTGATCTTTGATCAGTTTTTAATTGATAACTACTTTAATTTTCAAAATTTTAAAATTCTGAGGCTCAGGTATACCAGGAGATTATTTGGACTAACAAAATCTAAATTTACAGACTTCTAGGTGCGCTAAATTTTCCTAGCCATCGCCAACAGACACACACACACACACTTAAACACACACAGAAACTCAAACTTGAATATCGGTTTTTAGGAGGCTGTAATATCTGAAATAAACATTTTGAGCTGTGTAATTGAATTAATACATCTAAGAGTAACAGAAAAATAAGAATTTTAATGATAATCTTTACGTCGTTAATTTTATGTTTGTCTGCGAAACATGTTTGTTAAACATGAAACTTTTTACATGAGAATTAATAGCATCCAAAAAACCTGTTTGAAAAAAACTGATTAATTCTTTATAAAAACTACTCGGAAACGTTTCTGAAAATCGGTGTACTGAAAATACATTGGCTTCCAAAGTTTCTAAAGATTAAGATCACTTTTCGGAATCGTAGGTTAGACGGAAGATGTTATTGCATATCTTTGATCGTGATTTGATGATAATTCCTAGATTAACAGACATCTGTCATGGATATACAATTTCTGAGATATTGTAGTGAAACTTGTATATTTCGCATACAAGTGCAAAACAATCAATCTATAAATTATGAAATGTTTTAAACGCACTGATTTTAAAATAAATGCCAATCGTCACTCATGCACTAGTTAAATTAAACTCTTTTTTATATTTTAACTTTTTACTGGATCATTCTTGTGTTTAAAAAAATAATTTACAATTTTCACAGAATTTAATGTTTAAACCCTGAATTATAAGGGATTTTTTTTTATTTTGCGTAAATTACTTGACAGACAAAATCTTCTCTGAATATATCACGATTTTTAATTTTGTAAATAACACATTCACACACATACACACACATATATATGTACGCTCGTATATACAGAAAGACAGAGAAAAACAGAGCGACACAGAGATAGATAGATTGATATGTATAAATAGATAGATAGATAAATAGATCGATAGATACAGATATTGTTAGATAAAGCGATATAGTAGGTATTGATATAGATACACAAAAATATTTCATTAGAGAATAAGTGATAAAACCAAAGTACGACCATACATTTAGTTAGAAAAGACAGAATATTTCAGAGAAATGGGCATATTCATAGGATTTGTTTTCTACTCGTTTACAATCAGCCGTATTTAGTTCATACAATGTTCTTTCTAGCATTTTTTTCCCTACACATCACTTTAAATTCATAATAGTAATTGTCCAGTAAAAGAAAAGTAAAAAAAATATGTTCCCTAAATAATTCTGCATTAAAATTTACCTTCTAAATATATACAGTTTATTTTAGATTTGTCGTAATTTATTTTAGATATTATAATTATCAATTCGTCATGCACAAGGCTCACAAAATATTTAAATGTGTTTATATTTTTAATTTGCCTGTATAGGCTTTTCGAAATGATGTAATTTTATTATGAATTTTTTTTAATTGATCTATGTCGGAAAAAACTAAATTAAGAGAAAGGAACATTTATCATGTTCATAAGTTGCAATAGTGGTATTTTCTGTTACTTAAAATACATATTATACGGAGCTATATGTAGCGAATGTAAATTACAAAAATGTTTCAAAATAAGATAGGAATTAAGATTATATTGATAAAATAGTCCTGCCACTGATTTTCAAAAAGCTACACTTTTTAATTTTTATACGGTCCATGGTTTCTAAAATGTCATTTAGGAAAATCTTTTCCATGCTCTGACAAGTCAATCAGTAAATATTGCGTTCTTCTACGATCCAAACTCACAGAGTTATGATAAATTGCATTTTATATATATTTTTTTTTATCTCTAGGGCACTGAAAACGGATAGACGAGTTTTAGTGTCGAAAAGATCCAAAATTTCCTAAAATTCAATGAAACCAAATAAAAATCATACTTTTACTTAAAAATTACAGACTATTTCAGTAAATTGCACGTACTAAGAGGTTTCGATTTCTACATGTTTACAATCAGCTAAATTTCGGTCATTACTACCATTTTGATTTTCACATATTCATAATAATCTAATCATTCATAACTTAAATTCGTAATAAGAAAATGTTAAATAATAATAAGAACATTATGTTGTTTTGCTTGACAGCGCAAAAATAAAAGTTTTCTTAGGGGCCTGATGAGCGGTGTAAAAAAAAGTTTTGTAAATATAACTTATGGGTCACACGGACCGTATAAATAATTAAAATGTGTAAGTCTTCAAAAATTAATCGCATGATTATTTCATCAATATAATTCTAATTACTACTTCATATTGAACCCTTTAGATTTTACATTACGTACATAGCTCCAACAAGTAAAAAACTAAAGTCCGTTTCAATATTTAGAGACATCTATACTACGCGTTGTAACGTACGTACATAACGTTACAAGATGTAAAAGAAAAGAATTTACATTTAAAGGGACTTTATATACTTTGAACTATTTTTTTTTATTTGATAATTTGATAATGCTTGTTTGATGGATTTATCTTTTATTAAATACTTTTATAAAGGAAAATGATTCAATTAAGAAAAATGGCAATTCTTGTGGTAATATTTATAAAAAATCAGATTATTTTAAAATCTTACTGTTCCCACAAATCTGAACTTTTTTAATTTATTCATGCTTTTATTACATTGTGTTTTATACCGGTACGGATCAGCTTTCCAAAAAGTTAATAAGTATTAAAAAAATAAATAAAATGTTATGGCATACGTAAATATTGAGTAATAATGTGCATTTACTAAACATTTTTATTTGATTTTTTTTTTTATTGTAAATCCTATCTCTAATTATATAAAATTTACCTTAAGATCGTCCAAAACATAATAGCGAGTCAAATCAAAATTATATGATTAAGCTTTAGTATTTTCAAGTACGTCAAGTTAGTGCAAGTAAATAGTAATATTTAATTCTCCAATAAATTTTACTCCTTCGTGTCTCGCTCCTAATATATTTAGAATTGTCGACACACACATACATAAATAAATCCAATACATCAACTTTTCCTTTAAATAAGTACTAATGTGTCAAAAAAAATTAAAATGCTCTATTTACTTTAAGTCAAGAAGGCCAACAATTTTGAGTAACATTTTATTTACAACAAAATACCATTTTAATTTATTAACAATTATTAAATAATAATAATATGATTTGTGATGAACGTTAATGTGTTTTCACATTATATAGATTAATATTCAGTATAATTCAAAATAATTGACCTGATTCCGAAATGAAAAAAGTTTGTTGTAAATGACGACAAGAAACTAAATAATTGAGAGGACAAAACACAAGAAAGTTCTGAGAACATTGTACCTGTTCTCCGTCATTCACACATGTCGGAAGGAATACATCTAAACAGTACGCAACATGGTTTTTGTCATGTTATTTATCAGATATTACTAGAACTGTATGAAGTAGTGGCATAAGCCATATCTTTAACATATTCATATAACTGCTGCATGCAATAGCTGACTGAGTGAAGAAAAAAATCATAAAACGTTTTCGTTGAAAACATGGAGAATTACACCTTATTACGTTACCTCGTGTGGCTAAGTATAGGCACATTGAACATTTCCAAAATATTCAAATTAAAATTTTAACATAATTTTGTATTGTGTTCAATTCCTTTCTTCCTTCTTTACAATGAAGTTATTGTTATTTTCAGCAGGTGGCAATCATTTTTAATCTCGAAACATTATCTTACAACTCAATGTAGAGCAGAGATTAATAGAAACGTGAAAGGACCAATTTAAAAAAACAACATACATTTATTAAATTACACATACAAAACGCCTGAATTCAACGTCTTAAAGATATACAATTATTATACAGACATACATACATTCAATACAATAATCCAACATGGAGTGAAAAATTAGACAGAGCCAGGAAGCGAACCTTGGTCCACAGCTTTCTGGGCTGTTGCTCTAACCATTGAACCACTCCGGCTGATTTCTGAGTCTGCAATTTCTGACTAATAAACCATGTTGGAGAGAAGGTCCTCAGCCATCTAACAGACAGCCTTGGATGACCGGACAACGGTAAATAGATTTTTTTACTACTCCACCGATCTACGAATGTGTATTATATTATATTAATTTTATGCGTGATTTAATATATATTCGTAAATCGATGGAGTAGTAAAAATTCTATTCACCGTTGTCCGATCATCCAAGGCTGGCTGTTAGATGGCTGGGGACCTTCTCTCCAACATGGTTTATTAGTGAGAAAATGCAGACACATGAATCAGCCGGAGTGGTTCAGTGGTTAGATCAACATGCTGGAATGTTGTGGACCCAGGTTCGATTCCTGGCTCTGGCTAATTTTTCACTCCATGTTGGATTATTTTATAGAATATATGGATGCCTGTATAATAATTGTATATCTTTAACATTCATTTATTTTTCAAAAAAGCTATTTTGAATAAAAGAAACACACGAATAAAAAAAAATGAAATTTCAATTTTTCATGTTTTAGTAATACTTATATATATATATATATATATATATATATATATATATATATATATATATATATATATATATATATAAAGGAATTAAAAGACTTTTAGTCAATTTTGAATTTCCATTTCTATGTTTATTTTCATCCATTTGCACAACTTAATTAGATTAAGATCCATCTTAAAACTCGTGTTATTTATTATTTATACATTTCTAAGTTGACCTACACACCCTCTATCTAAATTATCTTGACATGCAGATAATAAATTCTTTAAACACATTAAAGTATATTACAACTAGCGAATAAACAAAGTTTCGGTGAAATAAAAGGATTTAGAAAGTGTTGACACAGCTGCGTGAAAAAAACCGGAAATAATAATATATTTCCATAATTAAATTTATATTCGTAATCAAAAAAGTAAACAACTTTTCAAAAATGTACCTATGTTTTCCCTTAAATAATGACTCTGCTTTTCTATTCTGCTTTTCTATTTCTGAAAGCTCAAAAAATATTCTGCTAGAAGTTTTTTGTTAAAGTACGCGTGTTTATCAGAATTTAATTAAAATTTGAGCATCTTTGTTTTATTTCTCATATACTCATTATTTGCTTTTGAAAACATATCTGTGTCGCAGAATTCTTTTGTAATTGCGTATATATTTTTTAAATATTTAAAGGACTTTTAATTTTAAAACACTAAAAAAAAATTAGTACTGTAAATACTTTGAACCAGAAATAATTCAACAAGATTTCAAGTACAGTAAAATTATTTTATAAGAAAAATGCTTTAGACAAAACAACGAAGGGGAGGTGGGATGCTGTATAAAGCGTGAAATTACAAAAAAAAAAAAAAAAAAAAAAGCGTACGTCAAAAACAATTTTTTGTTACTGCTGATATAACTCATTATATTGTCCATCCTTATTCTTGCGATGCGCCAAACTTTATTTAGCAAATACATATCTATATATATATTTAACTAAATTACAGATTTTATAACCTCACATTTTGATTAGATTTAATACTTTGTTAAGTTGTATTAGTTTCCTCTAGTTGTTATGTAAATCCTCAGTATTATAAATTTATAAAATAATATTTTTTTTAAAAATAATAAAGTGTTTAATAACAATAAAATAAGAAATATGAATCACCAGTAGTTGGATCTGAATTTGAATTATGGACAGTTTTTCAATCATATGTGTGCAAAAGGCAATATGATCCCAGAAAATCCTCCAGTTAAACGATACATGATAAACGAATGATTTGAAATAGCACAATAATGGCCAGTAAGGTTTCGAGAGACACAAAAATTTCAACAAAAATAATGTTAAATTACTATAGAAACAATGTTGACTATAGGGCATGAATTCAGTATCAATATACAAAATTGAACTGAGGAACCAGTACAATAACGTACAAGTTGCAAACAATTCTGTTCCATATAATCGAAAAAGGATATTCAAATTTAATCGGCCATTGAATAATAAACGTGGAAATTTTGACATTGCTATCAAAGCGTAATACCGACAGAGTGGAAAACGTCCAAACAAGGATTGTAACTCGGACGCTTGGTATAACGCTCCAATGCTCTACTATTGAGCTACAAGGACGATACCTAGCATGGCATCTCTCACTCACGTATTTCAGCAACGATGCAACTGCAGCAAAAGATGGAAATGTTATCACGAGCACACAAATCCTGTGGCAAACTTAAGACGACACAAAACGTCACCCAAATCCCAGCATACGACACACATCTAAGTAATTTTAATTAATTTTTCAGTTAATTTTCAGCAATGAAATTCGTCCGATATTATTGAATAATAAACCTGCAAATATTAACATTGCTGTCTAATCGTAATGCCGACAGAATGTTAAAATTTACAAGTTTATGAAAGAGATGTTCTACTTTACGTGATTTATACCACATGTTTTGGTTACAAAGAAAACATATATCAGTTTTTGCATTATATTTATTGATCTCTTATATATTTATCTCTTATATATTTATCTCTTATATATTTATCTCTTATACATTTAAATTATTTTGTATTAAAAAAAAAATGTCTTGTGTGCCATGCACCTGCAATTGGGCGACCGTTTCTCTCCGGTTATAAACATCTCAAACAAATTTGGTCACCATATTATGACAGTGCACTAAATTTTCTGGAGCTTTATACTTACATTTCACTTTTCGCCCTTTTTCTACATTTTGTGAGCTCTAAAAAGTATTCAATCAATGAAAATTATACTTTGAAGTGATATAAACTTTGGAAAAAGCGATTAGCTTTCTTTTACATACAAAAGAAAGAAAATCGGTCCAATTGTTCTCTTGAAAAATGGTCGCCCAGTTTGAAAATCGCGAATCGAAAGAATTGAAATATCGCGAAACCATTTTAGAAAAACAATCTACATACTTGATGGATGCAAAAAATGCAAAATAAAAAATTCGAAAATTATGACTCAAAAAAGTAAAGCCACCACTTAAGCGAAAATTTATCAATTGCCAATTGCAGAAGTTTTTTCTCTTTTTAAAATACAACCTTCTACAACACAATTTTGAATCCTTGGTGCACTTGCATACTTTCGCTGATGTCTGGTTTTATATCCATCAAACGTTGTTTAGAAATTGTTAATTTGAAAGAGCTTCTTCGAATTCTTTTAATGTTATTTCTTTTTTGTCATTTTCAAAAATTCGTCACTCTCTCACAGAAATATAAAAGATTATTCACTTTCTGCTTTGCCCACTACTCAAAATTTTCTCGTACTGAACGAGGAAACATCTAAAAAAAATTACCTCACTAACTGAAAATCGCAGTAATCCAGGGACACCTGCATTTATAAAAAATCCCTGACGGCTCGGCCTACAGGCACAGGTTGATTTCGAAGATGCAGACCGTGGGGCGCCTGTCTGTTGGGAATTGCGGAAGAAATTACCTTTTTTCCATGATACGGCAGATGGGAAGCGCCCACTTCGAAACCTAACTTGTTTGCAGGCGGAGCCGGCAGGGATTTTTTTGTTTTTAATTTTGATTTTTTTTTCTATAAGGGTTGGTCCTATAAAAAACTTGTCAATATAAAAGTTTTAGATAATATTAAGGGGATTAATAATAAATTTAAGCGGATTTGATATTTTGTGAATTGACGAAGCTATGAATTTTTTTCTTCTAAAACCCCCTTTTTTTCACCCCTTTGGTCCATTTTTAATGATATCTAAAATTTGTCATACATAAATTTTCAGTCCTTTTTCTAGAAGTAATAATAACTTTAAAATGATTCGATACGTATCACAATTAAGAAATTATGGGGATTTTTCTGTTTTAACAAAAAGCCCCCATCCCCACCCCCCGGTTCGATTTTGCCCATTAACGAACTTGACCGAGATTTTATGCCCCTTGATTTTATGTATCAGTTTGGAAGAGATTTATGCAGAATTTTTCCAGTTATCGTGTCCATAAAAAAGTGACATAGATAGATAGATAGATAAAGTTTTGAACTGGGGCTGGTTTTGGGTTCTGGGAGTCATGATCGGCGTACATCTGCAAACATTTTTCAAAAATTCCAACTTAGGTGAGAATGTAATAGGTAGTATTTTTTACGAAATCTACCTAAAATGGAAAAAGTTGCAAGTTCACTACCTGCACTAACGATAGTTATTACGCTACTGAAATTACTCTGAATTTTTCGATTAATTTTTTATGCTAAAAATATTGTTTTAATAATTACACTTTGGTTTTGTTGCTAACATGTCTTAAATATATGCAAATTTATAAAAGTTCACTATATTTTACAATAGGCTGCGTTTAATTAAAGTATTCATTAATGATGTTTCTTCTGTTTTACAGAAAAATAATTTAAGTTAGTTAAATGAAAGTATATGAACAAACGAAAACTATTCTAATGCAAGTTTGAGTTTATTTAAAATTCAAATTAATACATAGTTTCATTTTCTCGCTCAAGAAAGTTGCATATTTAAGATAATGTTTGTAAATTCAAGTAGAAATTAAGATAGAACATTTTAATTTTGCGTAAATAAGTTTTTTAGTAAGCATTAATACATTTTCTCTTTATAAATTAATTTCAAAACTGGGAAATGGAAATTATTGTTTCTGGTTTCATTACATCATCCGTCATATTTTGAGAAATCACAAATTTATATTTTAAGCTTTGATGAATAAAATTGGATTTCGTATTTAGATTTCTATTTGACATTACGAATTAAAGAAATTATCTTTTTAAAGTACCATACAAAACACCTCTATTGAATTTTTTTTAGATTTAAGCTAACAAAATATCTTTAAATTTTTTTTATAGAATACAATGATATCCAAGTGAACATACCATAATTAATAAATTGAAAATAGTGAAAAAAGTGGCATTATTCTTATTGATTAACGAGATATATCGATTGCTGAAAATGGAAGACATTATTGGATCATCAGGAAAGTACTGCGGTTTTCAAAAGTGAAGCGTGGTTTCGTCTAGTTATATTTTGCTACTGCTGATAAGGAGTAAACTTCAATGACCTAGATATGTACATTCGGTCCTTTCTGCTTGCGCTGCGTAATTCTCGCTTGTGTTGAGGCATACATTTTGTTTCTTTCCAGAGCTAAGAATTGAGATTCAAAAAGTTCATTTCCTTCATGTCATTCTCTTTTATTTTAAGGAGGGTAAAAATGCTAGTCAAACTACTCGTGAAATTTGTGCCGTATATAGACAAAATGCTGTTTCAGATGAGAGGATTCGAAGGTGGTTTGAGAAGTTTAAGCAGGGAAATTTCAGCCTTGAAGTTGATGGCCGCTCTAGACGTATCCATTCATTTTAAAGGAGGTTGTCTCAAAAGAAGTTATGAAGTGATCATTCCCTGTACTTTTTAGAATATTTAGTCTGTGTTCTGGCTCATGAATTGTGTAACGTGGATTTTCAGCGGTAGCTTCTTTTAACAGATTCTCCATTATAGATGATGGCCCTTAAAGTTAGAGACACATACGTAAATTTAGATACATATTTCGATAAGAAATTTTTTACCATTTAAAAAAATTTCGGGAAATAAATGACAGTGTATGTATGTGTTTTCTAGATACATAATTTTTCTATTTAAGAATATATTCATCCGTCGCAGAGATATTTTTTGTACAGGCTTTAAAAAGTATAGCATTTATAAAATGTCTATAATTCATAAAATGCAAAAAACAAATAAATAAATAAATAAATAAATTATGTAATTAAACTAAAAAGGGAACTTTTGGAAGCTTAATCACTTCCATAACAACTTTACATCGAACCCCGTCACTTATTTGCTCTACATTTCGCAAGAATGATGGTAAAATACTCTAAGGTGCAACTTTTCTGATACGGTGTATTATCACTTCATTTAAGTTATCTTATACTAAATTTAAGATTACGTATATGGTTCGTGACATGCTTTTAAAGAATGCTAATCAGATGATGACATTTGATACTGTACAAGAACTATGCATATTTACATATGTCGAAACGAAATTCCTTTGATACTTAAAAAAAAAAATTCAAAGATGCCTTGCTTATGGGTCTGGGAGCAACTTTCCAGCTCTCTTTATCATGTGGATAAGAACATACGTACATGTGGTCGAAAGAAAGGAATGACACCACTTACATTTTAAACGTTAAATTGGTTCAGAGAAAACGAAAACAACCTTTTTAATGAGAGTTACGTCCTTTTCAATTTATATGAAAAAAAAAAACTTATATTGCCATCTTTATATAAAAATTGTAACATAAGTTGAAATTTCAAATACGACTACTTAATTTTGTCATCATCTTTGGATTTTTCAAAAAAAAAAAAAATTTAGGATATCAATTTAGAATTATTTTCATTCTTCAAAGAATAAACTATTTAATTATACTAAGTATTTCTCTGCACTTCTTATAAATTTCTAACATTAGAGGTTTTTTTACATATTTGGATTTAGAATGCACTAGATAATAGCAAAGAATTAATTACATTGTCCCAAATAAAGAAATATCTACGAAGCTATACATTTAATATTAATTATTTTTTTATTAAAGTGGTATAATCTTATAGAGGGTCATTTATATTTTTAGTCTAAGTTGCCTTACCATAAAAATTAATACTTTTAAAATACTTGCGTATTTTTGTATCTTTTATTTTCTAGAGCGGAAGTAGTGATGAAAAAAGTATGCAAAATACGCGATTACATATGATAATTACCAATTAAATGACTGTTTCCGTTTTCTCTCTGACAATTTGGGGTACAATTTTATTTTATTTTATTTTTATAGGGAGGGAGGGGGGTCATTGTAAAAATTAACTAAATCAATTTTCTTAATCTAATTTATGCTAAGTCATATAATGAAATAATGGTTCAAGGATCGTTCGAATGCGGGCAGCTTATTGTGATTACTTTTGTATATATTATTTTTTTTAAGTGTAAATAACGAGCGGCTTTAATTAAAGAGGTGATTTCTACGAGAGTTTGGCCGGGCCATTCCTTTGGTTCAGGTCTGTGAAATAGCAGATAACCCCCACTCAGAGGTGCTAGTAGAGCTGTAGACATTCAGTAGGTCCCCCGCTTAGCTGAACCCATCTCAAGTCTATGGCTGAAACTGAACTTGTACTGCACAAGGAAAAAACTATTATAATGCGAGTTTGAGCTTATTTAAAATTCAAATTAATACACAGTTTCATTTTCTCGCACAAGTAAGTTGCATCTTTAAGATAATGTTTGTTGTAACACACAGCTTTATTTGGGCTCCTCTGATAATCCCAATTGCTTTCGATTGAGCTTATTATATTACAGAGAGTGTTATTAAAGAATATTTTAGTACTTTGTTCTAGTTTATTTTTTAAAGTTTCATGGTTTATTAAAACTATTTTAGGCGAATGAATCACTATCTATACCGTTTTACCTTCCACTAAATATAGTTTTCTTGCATCAAATATTGAACCTAAATTGAATTACCAATATTTTAAACACCTTGATTTTTATTATGCAAAGAGTTTGAATAATCTTTAAAATAATTTATAATGTTATTTAATAACAAGAAATTATTTCTGCCACCTCAATAGTACACCACTTTAAATGGGCATTTAACATGCTGCTGTTCAAATAACCAGTTTAACAAAAAAAAAAGAGTTTAAATGAAATTTATTTTTAACATTTTAATAATTTATTGCAACATATGTTGTACATAAGTTTTTTACAAGTTTAAAAAGTCTTTAAAAAGCAGAATTCCAATTATTTTTAATGAAGGTAATTTTATGCCTTAAATGATCAAAAAAGTTTCATTTAAATTAGAAAAGCCTTTTATCTAATAAAAATTGCGTGTATGTATAAAAAAAATAACTCCGCAGAAAAAAAAAAAGTTAAAAATAGTAAGCAAATTTTGTTTAGATATTAAAGTATGTTTAGTTAAAGTATGTTTAGATATTAAAATTTGAAAAATGAAACATTAATTACATATTTTATTCAAGAATTAACCTTAATATGTGTTTAAACATATTGCTGTTAAACTACTAGAAATTATAAATGAGTGTTCTTTTTTATCTATACTAATAAAAGAAAGTTTCGCTCTGTGTGTCGATGTGTGTGTGTGTCTGTTGGCGATGGCTAGGAAAATTTAGCGCACCGAGAAGTCTGTAAATTTAGGTATGGATAGTCCAAGGTCTGGCCATGTGCACCTGAGCTTCAGAATTTTAATATTTTGATAATTAGCCTAGATATTAATTAGATTCTCATTAACCATCGCTTCTAAAATATCATCTTTTAAATCAAAATGGCGAAAGAAACGAACCGGCGCATTGAATTTGGAAGCGGAAATGAACGAATTCGAAATTATTTAACTAATTGGCGATTTAAAGAAAACTAATTGAGATATCAATTTTAAAATTTCTGAGCATATGTAAAAAACTATTCTGTATCTGACTATGTGATTTTTGAAAAATTCGGTTGATAATTTGTTGTTTAATTTATGCAAAAAACTGATAAAAATACGCTTTTTTTCTCTTGGGTTGGTTGGTTCACTGGTTGGTTGCATCGATTCTTCACAGAAGTAATTAAATAAACCAGAGTAGCGATGCATAAATAAGAATTTCTAACTAAATAGTGTCAATATGGATTGAAGTTATGAGCGTAGAGCCGTGCGAACGTCGCCCCACCTGCACATGACAAATTACACATACGTCCCCCTGATTGAAATATTTTTCAGGCGCATTTTTCTTCATGACAATTAGTCGGGTTTAAGGTTTTTTTTTTTTTTTTTTTTTTTTTTTTTTTTTTACATGACATTTATTATTATGATGGAGATTGCTAATACAGAAAACTTTATTTAACAGATTCTTTTTTATATTTGCGGGAATGAAGAGGGGCAAGGGTCTAATTCTATTTAAACTTCAAGGTGTATTTCTAGAAAGCAGTTACCAGAATTTCCGAATAATAGTCTAAGCCTAATTTCTAATTAAGTTCCTAGCTTAATCAAATGAATCAAGCTTTAAAGATGTATTGTGATCCTCCTAATTAGTTATTTGCTGAAGGCCACTTAACCCCCCCCCCCCTCCCGACCTGTCCTTCAAGGTTTTTTCTCTAACTCTGTTCCGTTTCCATATCTCAGCAACTATCTTTCCGATTTCAACGCAAGTGATTTCAAACATTATAATTAATTTAATAGTCACCATTTATAACATTAAACTAAATTATGAGTAGCGGTTACCTCTATTTACTAATAACAGTTTAAGCCAAATTTGTAATTAAATTCAAAGCTTAAGGAAACGAACGAATTTTGAAAGATGCATAGTGGTCCTCCTAATTAGTCATTTGCTGACGGGCACTTGAACATCCCCTTCCCCCCCCCCTTCCGGGACCTCCTTCAAGGTTTTTTCTCTAACTATGCTCCTTTTCCATATCTCAGCAAATATTTTTACGATTTCAACGCAAGTGGTTCCAAACATTATAATTAACTTAATAGTCACTCTTTATAACATGAAACTAAATTTATGAGTAGCGGTTACTACTACTCCCGAATAATAGTTTAAGCCAAATTTGTAATTAAGTTCCTAGCTTAAGCAAACGAACGAATTTTGAAAGATGCATAGTGGTCCTCCTAATTAGTCATTTGCTGAAGGACACTTGAACAACCCCTCCCCCCGTCCTCCCTTCAAGGTTTTTTTCTAACTGTGCTCCGTTTCCATATCTCAGCAACTATCTTTCCGATTTCAATACAAGTGATTCCAAACAATATAATTAACTCAATTGTCACTCTTTATAACATTAAACTAAATTTATAAGTAGCGGTTACCACTATTTACGAATAATACTTTAAACCAAATTTGTAATTAAGTTCAAAGCTTAAGCAAACAAACGAATTTTGAAAGATGCATAGTGGTCCTCCTAATTAGTCATTTGCCGAAGGACACTTGAACAAGCCCTCCCCCTGGCCCTCCCTTCAAGGTTTTTTTCTCTAACTATGCTCCGTTTCCATATCTCAGCAACTGTCTTTCCGATTACAACACAAGTGATTCCAAACATTATAATTATCTTAAATGTCACTCTTTATAACATTATACTAAATTTATGAGTAGCGGTTACCACTATTTACGAATAATAGTTTAAGCCAAATTTGTAGTTAAGTTCAAAGCTTAAGCACTTGAACATCCCCTCCACCCCGGGACCTCCTTCAAGGTTTTTTCTCTAACTATGCTCCGTTTTATTTTTTTCTCTAACTATGCTCCGTTTCCATATCTCAGCAACTATTTTTCCGATTTCAACGCAAGTGATTCCAAACATTATAATTAACTTAATTGTCACTCTTTATATCATTAAACTAAATTTATGAGTAGTGGTTACCACTATTTCTAAATAATTGGGTAAGCCCAATTTGTAATTAAGTTCCTAGCTTAAGCAAATGAACGAATTTCGAAAGATGCATAGTGCTCCTCTTAATTAGTCATTTGCTGAAGGGTGCATGAACAACCCTCCCCCCCCGGCCCCTCCTTCAAGGTTTTTCTCTAACTATGCCCCGTTTCTATATATCAGCAACTATCTTTCCGATTTCAACAGAAGTGATTCCAAACATTATATTTAACTTAATAGTCACCCTTTATAACATTAAATTAAATTTATGAGTAGCGGTTACCACTATTTACAAATAAGAGTTTAAGCCAAATTTGTAATTAAATTCCTAGCTTAACAAAACGAACGAATTTTTATGCATGCATAGTGGGCCTCCTAATTAGTCATTTTCTGAGGGACACTGGAACATCCCCTCCCCTCGGCACCTCACTCAAGGTTATTTTCTCTAACTGTGCCTTATTGCAATAACTGGGCTAATAATGTTCCAATCTTCTCGAAACCAGCTCAATTTTGTAGTGCGCCTACTATACAGTCACGTAGGCAGCGGGGACCTGTCTCAGAAGTTCGTTCGGAAAGAGGTTTGTTTAGAACAGAATGCTCCCCTGGCGGTGGTAGGGGGAAATAAAAGATTTTCTAGAGCGTACGAGCATGCCGGGTATACGGTTCCGAAGCCATCGTAGACCGTGGCCAGAGTTCTGTTTTTTAAGAGATTTAAGTTTATTACAACGGCTCGGGCAACGCCGGGCGGGTCAGCTAGTTACAAATAAAGCAAGCAAATGTATATTTTATGAAAATTTATATTTGTAGTAATTTTTTTTTTGTTAAAATGTTTTATTTATGTAAAGTGCTATACATATGTAATAATAAATGACTAAGTTTGAGAAAATGACAGAACTGGATATACAGGACATAATTAACCCTCCAGCCGCGGTTTACGCTCCTATCGCTTTTCACTTATTCTATACAATTCCGCGGAGAACGCTATTTTGAAGTTCCCTACAATTTTTATAGTACTTTAGCATTGAGAGATTCTATTTCTTCGTTGAATCTATATTCTTTTATTTAGAAATAGAGAGATTCGTTTACAAATTAAAATACGTATATCATTTCATTTATTAGGTCATTCTGAAAGTTCTGGAGTTTTTGCAATATTTTGAATCCATAAATGCCACAGTTGTTTTTTAAACTTTGTTTTTATAATGTACACGAAGAAACTGCTTTTAGTTATTTGGAAATAAATTTGTTTGTAAATTCCGGTGACATTCAATCCCTATAACTATTATAAGTGGCGAATAAAAATAGGCCGCGGTTTTATACAAGAAAATGGAAGCATCGCCCGCGGCTAGAGGGTTAAAGTCGAACCTGAATGTTTACTAATAACTTTAAGATTAACAAAGATTTTTAGCGACTCTTTTAAGAGATGTGTTATCATTCATAAGGAATATTATTATATAAGGGCAAAAGTTGTAAGTAGTCACCATTGAAGTAACACAGGCATAGAAAATTTTTTGTTGCATTTAAATCTTTTGTTCCAGTGTTAATTCCCTTGATTATGTGCGTCTGTTTCATGATTTCAAATTTTATAGACATTTTGATCCTAAATAACAGTGGGGCAAAGTGGAAATACGATGATAGTCACACACAGACATGTTGGTTATTCATCTTTCTTTCTTTTGCGATGGTCAACATTCTTTGTTCATCCCCCATTACACCTATCTTCAACTATGTTTTTCATCACCTTTTCTCCTTAATATCTACTATCAACTATGTTTTCAACACCTTTTTCTCCTTTATACCAATCATAAATATAGTTTTCATTACTCTACACGTTCATACCAATCTTCATCTGTTTTTCTTTCAAAGGATTCCCTTAACATTTGCCTCGACAATCATCGTTTTCCCTTTAATCCTTAATGGGAAATTTTGTTTTGTATATTTTCCATTACAAATCAGTTAAATATAATTACATTCGTTATAGAAAATGTTTTTTTTTTTAGTATTATTATTTTAACAAATTCTACAATTTGTGTTTAAATACAGGTTAAAAAAATAAAAATATCCTCTATTGATTTAAGGATACTAAAGCCCCTTAAATTTACGGAAGTTTATTTTCCTGAAACAACGAAATTAAAATAAAGTACAATTTCTTTATGTTTATATAATTATATGAAAATATTAGATATGATAAGATGAAATATTGATAAACACGTTGTATGCAGAGTGAGAAGCGAAGTATTTCTAGATTTAAAAATGTATCATAATACAATATTTTCTGGCGTTTTGTCAATTTCAGCGTTTTCATTTTTTACAGTCAAAATATTGCAGGAATAAAATTATTGCTGACATTTGAAATTTTATATTGCTTAATAATTTATTTTATCTGTTGTAAATTAAACTTCATATTCTGATCGATTGAACATAAGAACAAAATATTATAAGAGAAACCATTTACAAAATTTTCTTGATCAAAAGCTGCATTATGGCAGAAGCCTATAATTTTTCTTTTTAACAAAAAAAGTTTTATTTGCAGATTAAATGTAAGTGCGATCTATTGTAACTAAAATCTCATTTCACAAGGAAAGATCCGTTACATCGTTTCAGCAAACATTATAAAAAATAGTCATTTTCGTCTAACATTTATTCTATAAACTTGTATACTGTTTTTCTAAATCTACCTGGAGTAATACTGGGATCATGTTTTCTGTTTCCAAAATAAAACAAAACTGATACGTATGGATTATAAACAATCCGTACAATTTATTTATCTTCTTTATTTATTTTGAGCTTATCTTTGTTTCGTTATATTTTCTACATGTAATTTTGGATAATTTCAAAAAATGATATTTAAATATAGTACATCTAAAGAGTAACATTACTAGTCTTTGACTAAAATTTAAAAGTTTACAAATAAATGTTTAACTTTTAATAAAATAAAACAACGGACATGTTGTGGCTGAGAATGATACAGATAGAGGAATATATTTTGAGACCATTTAAAAGTAATTGTAACTTCAGCATTCAAATCAGTATTCTATCATTCAAAATGTAATATATTTCTTATAAACTTTAACAATATTTAAAAAGTAGATTTAAAATGTAAAATAACAGAGTAAATGCACAAGTGTATGCAAATATAAGAGTGTCATTTAAAGGGACGGATAGTATAATTTTTATCTATGTTTACCATGTCTATGTTTCCCGATTGCATATCTTGGTTTTAAAACACATAACAAACTTTTATAAAAAATATATTCCCAAGATTTGCTATTAGTGAATTTTGAATATAGATTTGTGACCTAATTTTTTCTGGCCACATGCATGTACAGTGTTGATGAAAAGCTGCCCACTCCCTTTAAACTGCCGCAAATCATAAAAAAATGTAACTTGTCGAACCGATTAGTAATAATGTCTACTAAATAATGCTATGTTTAAATATTTTTTCTAGGACGTCTACATGTTAAAATTCTAACAAACTGTAAACTTTTCAATGCTAACACCTAATTTTGACACACGTTTGGATTATTCGTTAATTTGTACCTTCAGAACACAAACGAGGAGTCAATGGGTCAAGTAGTTAGGAATTATGAAGGTTTAAAGTTTGGAACCATTTTGGTTATGTTCTATTATAATGGTTGCGGTGCGTGTAGTTTTTTAAGCATAACTTAAAGACTATTTCACGGAATGCGCTTTAATTTTGGATTTCCTTATTTGAAGCTTCTATCAATGTATTTCTATAAAAAAAAAAAGAATATAGTTTACAAATCATATTTGTATAATACCACGTGAGAGAGAATAAATTAAATTAGATTGTAAAGAACATATAGTGATTAGATTAAAAAAAGCTTTCTTGTGACCAATGAATGAGTCAGCAGAAATTGGGGAGCCGTTCTTTTCTTCATTCTTGTGTTTCTATCCCAGGTAAGTGACTCAGAAGTACTCAGAGCGAAAAGTCGGATCTTAGTTCATTCTTCAATTGAGTCTCTGACACAAAGCACAAACGTGATTCAGAACATCTCTTAGAACAGCAATATTATTTTCCTAGATTAATTTCAGATAATATATTTTTAATTAATATTAACTAAAGTTAATTATCATCTTTTTTTCTTGTTAATATGTAGAGGACTGTCGTGTAAAATGTAAATAAAAAACTTAACAAAGGTATAATGTTGCACTAATCTGTCACTTTAGATAAAAGGAATTTTGCCTTTCTGGGTAAACATAGTTATTGTACAACAGTAATAAAAAAAAAATTCAGCATAAATAATGTGGGGCTAATCACTAAATTTAATACTGTAAAAAGCAGTATTCTTATTTTTTGTAACTCTACAATTAATTTTAATTAATCTCTCAGAAATAAATTAAAGATTACCACATTTAAATAATCGCAATGTCATTGCTTATACAATAATCCCGGGAGATATCTCTAATTGACATTGATTAGAAAATTTAAGTCTTCATGTCGTCAGTTAAATTTAATTACTGAATAGAAATACCATTTTACAGTTCCATCTCTGGGGATTTAAAAAATATAATCCGTAAAATATCGTGGAAATAAAATTGTTTAGAAGTTATTCGTACTTTTTTTTAATTAAATTAAATAATTTTTTATCAGAAAATTAAATTATATATCTCATTTTTCGTTTCTCCTCTTTAATAACTCTTAAACATTGTTATTTCCACTGTGAACGATGTTAACCAATTAAAAAATTCCGTTTTCCTTCAAATTTTGTTTATAGGATCACTGTGTTAAGGCGCATCCCTGAATAGTTTTCGGGATTGATTGGTTAAGTATAAAGGGGGAAACGGAGGGCTAATCCCCCCTTATTTTATATAAATGGGTTTTTCATGCAGAATTATTCCGTTTTCATTCAAATTTTGTTTATAGGTTCACTGTGTTAAGGCACTTCCCTGATTAGTTTTCGGGATTGATTGGTTAAGTATAAAGGGGGGGGGGGGACTGGGGGGGCTAATCCCCCCCCCCTTAATTTATATAAATGGGTTTTTCATACAGAATTATCCTATTTGCTTCAAAATTTGTTTATAGGTTCATTGGGTTAAGACGCCTCCCTGATTAGTTTTCGGGATTGATTGGTTAAGTATAAAGGGGGGGAACGGAGTGGGCTAATCCCTCCTTAATTTATATAAATGGGTTTTTCATGCAGAAATATCCGATTTTCTTCAAATTTTGTATATATATTCATTGTAATTAGAGATTTAATTGATTAGTTTAAGGGGTTCATTAGTTAACTATGAGGGGGGTAACGGGGAGATGACCCCCCCCTTAATATATTGTTTATTTCTTTATTTTTCGATGGGCTTATTTCAAATTCTTTGAAATAAGAGTATAATATACAATTAGTGTGAATAGCCTGTGAACTCAATGCCCTCAGTTTAACTGGGCAGTTTTATTTTTATTTTTTATACTGAAGGAGCTAGAAATTCGAAATTTGTCATTGTAGTTACTTATAAGATGTAAATGCTCTCTAAGAACAAAATAAAAAATAAATTTAAATTTAAAAGGGTGAAATGAGCGAAAAGTGTTCTAAAAACAGTCTAAATTACAATTTCTATGAAATCTCTGGAACTACAGAACCGATTTCAAAAGTAATGGTGGCAAATTGATGGGGACAATCCCTACTCCAACATAGGCTATATTTTATGTCGGTGCCACTAACATCAATGAGGTGCAGGATCGAAAAATGTTCGAAAATTGCGACTTTTTTATACTGAAGGGGCAAGAAATTTGAAATTTAGCATTGTAGTTACTTATAAGATGTAAATGCACTCTAAGAATAAATTTGAAAAAAAGTCGAAATTTAAATGGTTGAAATGAGCGAAAAGCGTTCTGAAGTCATTCTAAATTACAATTTCTATGGAATCTCTGGAACCACGGAACCGATTTCAAAAGTGATGGTGGCAAATTGGTGGTGACAAACCCTGCTCCAACAGCCTCTTTAATAAAAAACTATGCGTTGCTGACGACTGGGTTTTTCGCTAATTGTTGCAACAGATTAATCTCGGAAAATGAAACATTTGAAGTTACTGAAAAAAATGATAGCTCAAAAAGTATTTGTCAGAAAATTGTTAGACAAACTGCGTTTGAAAGGTAAAAAATTGTATTTTTCTTGATATAAATTTCAAATCTAATGATTATGCCGTTTTTCAAATATTGAATTTCAAAAATTACCAAATTTTCCAATGGAGTACCATAGCGAAACCTTCATGCGTAAAAAGATAATGATAAGGGCGACGTGTCCTGACGTGTATATTGGCTATAGCACGAGTCACAAATTATAGTAGCCTTATTATTCTGTTAAAACATAAAAGTTATTTATGAAATGTCAATATTTTGTTTGATTAAAGGTTCGTTAAAAGAAATTGACCAGCGTAGCGGGCTTAGCTTGCTAGTGACCTAATAAAAAAGTTAAACAGATGCATGATCTATTCTTTTGTGTAATTTGATTCAAGTTACTCGAATATTTACTCAATTGCTATTTTGTATGTAAATTTCATAATTTGAATTTAACAATTTCGGGATTTTGCATGTCAGGAAAAAATATAAAAATAATCTACCCGTGATCGTGATCATAGAATGTAAGAACTCAGCACATGTATGTAGGAATTGAGAACAATAGATTTTATGCGCGCGATCTGGGGTAGAAACTAAATTTCGTCTGTTGGTGTTATTTACATATGAATATTAGCATAAGACTCAATGGAATATCAGTGTTATTAATGTTTATTTGCTAAAAATAACGCGAAATAATTCATTATAGTATCAGTCGATACTTAATAACTTGTAATATAAATTCCGAATGTCGTACAGAGAAACTTGAATATGATGCAAATACTTGCCCGAAATTTCAAAAATTAAAATTTCCTCAACAGTTGTGAAAAGCACATTTTATAATAGCTGATCAACTAGTGGGTCGATCTATGCATATTTCAAGAGCATGAGTCATATTCGGCGGCTCATAAAAACACTTGAAGAGAATGTTTCTTTCAGAGAAGCTGTGATTTTTTGTTACGTTTCAGCCTCGTTATTATGTTTAAGAGAATATTTTTATAAAAGTATTTAAATAGTTTTATTTTTAATGTAATAACAATTAATCCAAAATGGGTTACTTTTAAAGCCTTTTGAGCTTTAATTTAGATATTGAAAGCTTTTTAAAGATGTGTCAGGTTTCGTCGCAGCATTTTTTTAATTGTAATTGTACTGGCTATAGTTTTGAAAGCCAATTAAAAAAATTTTCCATAAATAGTTACCATTTTTAGAAATAAATGTTATTTGGGGGAGGGGGGGGGGGCTAGTAATCTATGAAAGACGCTCAAAAAAATGGCATATTTGTACTATAGAGACTGAGTTTTGCTAAGTACTAAATGCAAATAATATATATAATATATACACTGGTTTATATAAATAATTAAAATTTTTATATAGTAAAATTAGACATATTTAATTAAAAATTACTTGTAAATAAAACAAATCTTTCAACAATTACTTTCCACTTATAAACTGTAAACAGTTAACTTTGTATTATATATTTATTTTTTAAATAAATACATATATTTGTATGAATATAACATTAATTAAGTGTATTTACAAATACGAAGCCAACAACAATGGTCTTAACTTTAAAGCACTTAACAAATAATTTTTGCCAGATTTTTCCTCAAATACTGCTGACTTTCTGTACAAGAGAACATCCGCAAAATTAGCGACTCATCGGTTTAACTTTATGTACGCCACCTGGATCGCGGCTAACATCCGTCTGCTGGAGGTATTTGCAGCCGCGAATACAGACTTTTTGTACAGCACTAGGTTGAGACGTCATGTGCATAAACTCTATTTCAATCGCTCCTTTAGAAGTCGAAACAGCTAAGATAGTTCATTCTTCGTGGTGCAAAAAAATACTCCAATTATCTGAAAAGCTATGGTGAGAAAAGAGGGAATATGTAAAAGAAATTAAAAAATTAATTTTAAATATATTGACAAATTAGCGCCAGAATGGCGCAAATTAGTGGCAATGTTTTGATAACAATTATGAAAACATTCAAAGAAAGAATTACAAACTTGCTATTGTTTGCTGATAGTTTAGATTTCAGTAGTACTCCTTTAAAATTTCGTAAATGTGTATTAATCGCACCTGTTCTCAAAAATGGAATTATGCACGGCTAGACTGCGGCATTCATTTACAGTTTTCAAGTAGAATAATAAATTTTTCTAGAGTTCAAATACATAAATTCTTTAAAATTTATTTCTAACCAAACTAACCGTAGGAAAAATTAAACCAAGATGAAAAGACGACTCAGCCGGACGAAGCTCCTTATAAAACCTACACTCACTTGGCGATATTTTTAATCGCCAAAAGGAGAGTATCACTGTATTCTTTACCTTTGACAAAACTATTCACCAAACTATTTAAAAAAGCAATAGGATAACTCTGAACCAATGCACCGTGATAGAGATTTATTATGTCACTCATTATACTATCATGTTCAGAATTTAATTTTGCTATCCTAATTAAACTGTTGATAAATATATTTCTAAAAATTGAAATATGTACATTAGAATTAAAATTTAATATCTTGATTGTTTCAAATTTGTAATCATTTCTCTTATCGTAAATGCAAGTACGCAAGTCACCCCTCTCGATGTCGATAGCAAGGTCAAGATAATTTACATGTTTTGTGTTATATGAAGTTCTCTTTAATGTCAAACCTTGGGGGTAATAATCAAAATTTAATTCACTGTTGGAATCGTTAATCTTTACCAACAAGACATCATCAATGTATCTGAAACTTAAAAAATCCTTGTTTAATGTATCATTAACTTCGTATAAAAATAAATAAATATCTGCAAGTACCGAGCTGCAACTGCCCCCCATAGGTATACCCTTAATCTGCTGAAACACATGTTTACCGTCAAATAAGTAATTTTCATTAACTACAAAATTAAATAAATTTATTAAATGATCCAAATCTTTACCCAAAGTATTGTAACGCTTAAAAAAATCAAAAATTTTATTTTTAAGATCTATTAAATCAATGTTATTATATAAATCTTCAAAATCATAAACATATAAACCTTTGATATTACTCAAACCTTTCAATCTATTAAGTAACTCAATACTATTTTTTATAATACAAGTGTTATTATGTTTTAATGCCACATCAAATAAACTCTGCAAAATATCCAAAAACTTTTTATTAGCAACTTCTAAATAAGTTCCAAAACCACAAGTAATTGTACGAAAGGCAACAGGGTCCTTATGAAATTTAGGAATCAATACCATATAAGGTAATTCTTTACTACGTTGTGTATATTTTAACCTTTTATAAAATGCGCCAATTCTTCTTTCTGTCTCTTTTACATTGGTATTTAATAACCTGTAATTATGTTTTTTATTATAACTTTGTTTTAGTTGGTCACTGTATAACTTTTTGCAAATAATTGCAAAATTTGTATTAGCTTTATCTATATAAGTTATAACAAAATTACTCTGTAAATCCTTAATAGATTCTTTTAATGAATTATAATCTTCTATCGAAATCCCCCTCGTTTTACCGCAATAAATTGAACTCAAGTCCATCAAGTATATATATATATATATATATATATATAGCGGAAAACCATCAGTGATATCCCACTAAGGGACATTCTACAGCACATCATAATATTTTAAATTAAATGGTTATTCGAAACTATTTAAGAAAATCTGACTACAGGACGAAAGAGGCGAAGCTGGGATAAAATAATTATTACGCAGTTACTAATTAAGAATGATACTTTAATATTTAGTTCAGTTCAAATTTAGCTGTAAAAAATTAAAAGACATTTTAATTAAGTAAAGCCCTTAGATGGTATTGTATGTGATTTACTTTGAGGTCGCATAAAATTATTATTTTTAATAAATATACTTCAGATAAATATTAAAGTACACGCTATACTAAAGCTGAATCTATACACCATCAGCAGCGTGCACAAAATATTACAGTCGATGGTGGAAACATTGAGCATACATAACTTGGTTTTATTTTTTAAATAAAATGAAATTTACTTACATGTGCATTATATATTAAAGAATGTATACATCCCTTACAATTCCATAATTTCGCATGCGATTGCGTATCGAAAATCGCTTTTCAGTGATTCTAAAAAAAAACTTTTACTTGTAAGACATAATTTTATATTAAATCGAGGCCGTACTACACTTTTTTAACGTGTTTGATTATCGTGCACTTTTTTTTTGTTATCTTGCAAAGTTCGAAAGTATTTGTGATAGATTCTATAGCACTCTTTTGACAGTAGGGATGCGGCAGTTACCAACATATGATAATGTCTAAAGTTCCAAAGTCCATTGAGAGTTTCCTGACTTTATTTTGCACCCTACATGCCTATATTTGAAGTGAAATTGTAAGAACAATAGAAATCATCTAGCAACATTTAATTCCGAAATAAACTGGGCAGAAACCGCTTTTCATTCCTTTATTTTCATCACAATAAATAAAACTGTTTTATGTTAATGTATGCATCGGATGGCAGATGCCTTTGAGTTCACAATCCAAAAATACATTTCTTAAATCCATAAAAAATATACAAAGAAAGAGATAATAATACGTTTTTAGACAAGAAAGTTTATTTTCATTTTTGGAGTGAATAATATCTCAGTAGTACGTTTCTATTTCGTTTATTTTTATAAATATTAGAATTTTTTGCCTTCTAAACATTTTACATATAAATTTTTCTGCTTGCATATTAAAACAAATATAACATAAAACAAAACAAAGAGTTACAAGAAAGTGCTGACAAACGTAATTTATTTTTAGTTTTTAGTACATTCTGATTTTGTTTCGCTTTTATTCACCAGTGAACTTCAAACAAAACTTTTAAATAAACAGTATAAGTGACGAGAAAATTAAATTTGTTTCTCTTTGTAGCACATAAAAAATGCAAACATTAAGCAGGGAAAGAATTTAGAAAATGTGTTTTACATAATTAAGTTCAAAGTTTTAAGATAATGTGTGGAGTAATTTTACTTTATGGCTTTAAAATTTTCGCTTGGGTTTTTTGGATATACATTAATTATAACGCATTTTGCATTTTAATTTTAAGCATTCTCATCTATATGCATTAATACTGCATCCGTTGATAGAAATGTAAACGAGTTATTCTAATCATAGTTATTACTCTTTAATAATTTTTAATTAAACAGAAAATTAAATTTATTTTGTGAATAACTTTGATTTCAATCAATTTATAATTAAACTTTTACATAGTTTGAACATATACTTTTGTAAATTGGGTACATTTATTTATTTGCTATGAATAATTTCAATACAAAATTTATTATTTAAGGCAGAGTTATAAGAAAATTATTTTAAAATTATTCGAAAAAAATGTAGTTCGATATTCAGTCATAAACGTATGCAACATTTCATGTGATTAACAAAGTAAAGACTCAACAAAGAAAGAAAACAAAGAAAGGCTCTTTTTCACGTAATTTTTAAAAAGAATTTTTTATACATTCAAATAGTTGAATTTCACATTCTACATTACATGGAGGTTTTTATAATTTATATAAATATATTTCAACATTTTATATTTCTTAAATAGATTTGAATTCAGAATTACCTTTTATTGTAAAATATTATTATATGTATTAAAAATAAACAGAAGAATGTGTTTTTGCGTGGTTAAATCTTTTTTACTTGTTGGAAAAATAAAACAGTTTTTAGTAAGAGATGCAATTTGCATTATGTGCTTGTGTTTTAATTTTTATTCTGTTTTGATTCGTAAATAATGCAGTATACGTATATGATACCACTGTACGACGTATGAAAGCATAAGAACGCATTCATTTTTGCGAGAAGTAAGCTATTCACATGTGAAAAATAATGAGGTTATAAGAATGATCTTTTTATGAGGAATCGCCAGATTAGATTTAATGATATACGAAGACATCATATTTCTGAAGTTTCTGCTTCAAAAAAAACCCTTTTTTATTAGGTTTGAAGATTAAGGTGTATAACTATGTTAATGAGTATTGATGGTAAATAATTATTTTTGAATATTTTAAGTATTTTTCAGAAAAGTATTTTAGCGAATTTTTATTTTTAAGAACATTTAAAAAAGAATTGCATATTGTTTACGTATAGTATTTTTCATGCTAAATTAATGCGATTTTCTGACAACGGAATTCACGCATAGTTATATATGAAAAATAAATACGTATTACATAAGGCAAAAACCTAGGTAAACATGAACCAAGCAAAATGGGAGGTATTTTTATGTTAAAAGCTTATTTATCGAGCAAACTGAAAAATAAATTTGGCACAGATGTCGTATACGCACCATGTTGGCGTGATTTCTAGTTCCCATTAAATTTGGGATTTATTATTCTTAAGTACAATATATATATATATATATTATATATATATATACATATTTGCATATACATTTGAAAATGTTTAGGGGCTGAAATATGCGTGGTTGGCGGCCCCTGCGTATATACTCACCACATTGGCGCATAGATGTCATATATATGACATCTATGCCAGAAATTTTTAAATAAAATATATGCTTTTGTATATTATATATATTACATTACAGCATATTTCACAGAGATTGACTCGATTACAAATTAACATAACTTCATTCGTTTAAAATGACTGAAAGGAATGCTTTAAGCACAATACAGAACGAAGTTGAAAATTTTGAGAACTTTACAGAATAAAGCTCGTACTTCATAACTATTCTACGCAGATCACATTACTCAGACTAAAAACATCCAAGTGATTGTCCAGTTCAATCCAAATTTTCTTATTGCACTGCACTCTAAAAAATCGTTAAAAAAAAGTAAAAATACATACCGCAAGTTACCGGAATACCCCTGTCAATGGAAGATATTTTTCTATTATTTGTAGAAATTCTCTCGCCTTTTGACAAGGGAATTCCAGGATAATTTGAACTTCGGTACATATTTTGAGAGAAAAATAAAACACGTATACGTAAAAATCACGTTTCTAAATAGATAAAGTAACACGTAGCACAGTTTTCGGAAAACCTCTGTCATTAGATGAAAATGCAGCTTTAGATTGGAGAATTTCAAGTAACTTCTATGTTAGATTGACAACCTTTCTGTATTTTCAAAGGAAATGGGATAATCAAAGTAGAAATTTTCGTATTATAACAAAAACAAAAAGCGACGGAAAAATTTATTTCACGGATTTTTTTTCAGAGTGTGCGCTTTATGACTGCTTTTTTTATGGGACTATTCCTTCTTTGAGTATAAAAGTGAAAGATCTGAAGGCGAACTTAGAATAGATAATGCGTTGACATCAGCATATATGCGAACATGCTTCAGAATACCTTGCGCGAAGCGGATAGGGTAATTGGGTGATTTCATGAATATTTCGTTGGTAACTAAATTTTGTCATATAAAAGGATTATTAAGAATGCACACAAAACTTTCAGCTTTCTTCTGTATAATATTTAAAACATTTCTTCCAATCATTTTTAACATTGAGGATATTGTCATTTGTAATCGAGCCATTCTTTTAGAAACACACTGCATAATACATTTTAAAACATCTTACAGAATTTTTAAACATAGTCGCATGTGTGGAAGAATTTTAATATTGGTATGTTATTTATTTAAAGAAATACCATAGATATCTTCATACAATGTACTGTTATAATTATAGAATTCACAGAAACTTTAATACAGTACACCGACGAAAATTTATTTATCAGATACGATATAATATATTTGCCAATTAAAACAAAATGTGTGCAGTAAAATTGAAAAGTATTCAAATAAATAAGAATTAATATTATCATAGACATAAAAGAAAGAAAGAAAATATTACAGAGTAATAAATTATTCATGCATTCAAGAAACGTTCTTCGTTTAAAAGATGGAATTTACACAAATAAAAATTATGCAAATGTAAAATAGCACCTATCCCCAAGTTATTAGCTTATTGTGCGATGATTAAATGAAGATGATATAATTGAAGATGTTTCAAAATTACGTTTAAATTTAACAGTCAAGTACAACTTTAAGTATAAGTAAATTATCGAAAGGAATAAATTGTCTCAGGAATCGTAAAAATAATTTTACATGTGAAATTCAAAATTATGGGCATAATAAAATTTTTCTGTACTATAAAATATAGAAGAAGGAAATAATATTTTTTTCATTATTATCTTTCAGCATTTTAATATCAATATAGAACTTATTTCAAATCAGGAATAAATGATAATAGTGAAATTGAATAATGTAACGTATAAAAAATTAAACTTATAATATTTTTTTTGAAAGGATAAACACAAATGCTTAATAAATATCTCTAAAAGATCTGTATACCTCTTGAGATTCAACGGAATTATGGCAGTGCTATTTCCTAAACAATTTGACATATTCCGAGGGTTTTTTTTATGCATGTGTTTTAAACTCAAACATTAAAATGTACTTAGTTTACTCAGTATTACAAAACCATACTGGTTATATTATTCTTCTATATAAGAAACCTTGGCTTAACCACCAATAGGTTCAAACAAATTCTAGAGCATAGATAAATTTTTTGAGCAAGAAAAAATTTTCCAAATTAACCTGAGGCACCACTGACTTTAGCAGCGTACATCAGGAAATAAATAAATAATGGACGCAAATGAAGCCTCTATTGGTTTTAGCCTAAATTTTGTATTCTACCATTTTGCGGTACGCGAAAACCATTGCGCTGGGTCACATGCTAGATAGAATTTTATTAGTGGGTTATTTTGGGCCACTATGGGTCATGATAAATCTAACTCTATCTAAAAAACGGCTCAAACTATTTTGACTAAATTTTGTATCGCATCATTTTAAGGTACGTGAAGATGATTTGGCTGAGTCACATGTTCGAGAAAATTCGATTAGTAGGTCATTTTGGGGTTACTACGAGTCAGTGCAATGGGAATGAAGGTTGAAACAATTATTAAGTTGTAGAACAGTTGGCATTAAACGAAGTCGCACAGTTTGCTACATTTCGCTAAATTTAGCGATATTTGGTGAAAAGTTGCGTCATTGGCAACATTTAGCAGGAAAATCCACTTTTAAGATTACCAATGCCAAAAATCTTTCGTGGCACCAAATGAAAGAATATCGCCAAATTTGGCGGCATTTGGCGACAGTTTAGTGATATTTGGCGAAACAAATTGGCTTCCAGAATCTCAAGGAATTTTCTAGAAATTCACAATAGGAGTGAATATATTCGAATAGAGGGTCATTTAGCGTCACTACGGGTCAATGCATTTCAATGGGTATGAAGGTTGAAACAATTATTAATTTGTTGAAGAGTTGGCAATATTTCGTCAAATTTGGCGATATTTATTGAAATGTAGGTGACATTAGCGACATTTGGCTGGAAAATCGAATTTTAAGATTACCAATGTTAAAACACATACTTGGCAAAAAATGAAACAATGTCGCCAAATTTGGCAATATTTGGCGACATTCTGGCGAAAATTGGCGAAAAAACGGCTTTCAGAATCTGGAGGAATTTTCTAGAAAGTCTCAATAGGAGCCAAGATACATGATTCAACCAATCAGAGTCCATAGAACGTTATCGAAAACAATCAATCAGGGTACAAAGAAATTTATCAACACATGATTGGCTCCAAATGAAAAAAATGTCGCCAAACTTGGCACTATTTGGCGAAAAAATTGAATTAGAATCTGAATCGCCGGTTTTACTGTTCAGTTCTTCCAAACGAAATTCTTGATACAGTAATTCGGGAATATGGACTTCACTGACTTCAGAAGCGTGCACCCGGAGGGATATAACCTCCCCTGTCTCGAATAAAATGAACATTGAGTTATTCTATTATTTTATATTTAGATGAAAATCATTCCAAACAGACCGGATTATTTTTACTAATGAAGAAACATCGCCGCGAAACTCGAAACAAATGTTAAAAATCACAAAAAAAATTAAATAAAAGAATTAAAACGCTGCTGCTCGAATTTCGAGTTTTGTTGAGTTGTACAATGGTAGTCAAACGTAGCTGATAATTTCTTGCATTTTCAGAAATAGTAACACTTTTTTTGAAGGAAAAAAAACACATGAGCCACAATAAAAAAAAAAATGCTCCTGTCATCAGTTCTGATTTATTTATTTTCGCCATGAAAGCACCTTGTTGTATGTCACCACTCGTTTATAAATGTACTTACTACTCTGCATAGTTGGTTTATTTTCTCTGTCTGTAAATCGACGAACTCCACTCGACTCATTTTTTAATTTTTTGAATCACCATTTCGTTAACATTGAAATAGTTTATTTTCGGATTTACATAATGTACAAATGGTTAGTAAGCTAATAAAATTAATACATTTCAAAGATTTATTTGATTTTACATGTTTTATTGTTTTTCTTAAAAAAATAACAATTAGGAATGAAAAAAAATGGCCAACTCCTCCTGAAGCATTTTGCGACTTTTTATGTTGCGCCATCTATCAGCACAGATTGTAAACGCCAAATTATTACATGTGAGGCGTTTCAATTATGTCACTAATTAATTATAAAACTAATTAAGAAATCAGAAAAATGCCTATAACATATCATCATTTACCATGTTTCCTTTTATTTTCGTTTGTTGACATTTTTTTTTCATTTATGCCAAATCGTGTAGCTTTCTGCGCAGTGATTACTGTACAGGCAAATGAACACACAAACACAAACCACACATCTTTAATATTACAGATGAAGATATTGGAAAATGTGCATAGGTACTGTACTTTTCTGGTTGTTTGGCCTAAGAAATTCAAATAAATGTCAAATATGGGTTTTAACAATAAAAAAATGAAAGATTGTATATATATTTTTTTCAGTGTACCACCAAAGAATAATTTCTATTAACATTTCATAGTATACTATACTCCTAATCTATTAGTATCAATATATTTTATGCGATTATATTATGAAGAATTAGCTGTAGATGATCCACTATTTTTACTGAACATGCAGCTTTTACATATAATTTTACTTTTCAAAAGTAACATCTTCTTAAGACGGAATCATTATGGAAAGGATAAATATTCTGTTTTATACAGGCTTTCCGTTGGCCATCGATTAAAATTGTAACGTAATTTTTAACCGCTATCGCGTTTTTCTTTTTTTTTTCTTTTTTTTTTCTTTTTTACCATGATTTTTTTTCAGATCATCCCATTTTTGTAGGTTTTAAAGTAATTGTAAATAAAATTCGGAGAAATAAACTAGATTTCGTAATCTATTAAAATTTAAAATAGATCACAAGGATAACTTTTTTCGAGTTTCTTCTAGAGATTGATTCAAAGCATTAAGTATAATATTTAGTGGATTAGTATAACTGTCTATTCAGTGAATACATAAATGGAACCTCATGAAAAAAAATATTGAATATGATTTAAGATAGAGAAAACTGTATAGAATTATAAAAGCAAAAATAGTGTTTTTGTGATATGTCGTAACATTTTCAGAAATTTAAGAGAGGAATTTTTAAATCGCTAAATACTTTTTCTTGTAAAATACCTTTAAATTAGTTCCAGATCATAGATTTTCTTTGATATAAGTCCAGATTATTGATCAGCATGCATACTTTAATTTAATAGCATTAAAAAAATATTTTTACTGTTATTAAGACAAATAAAATAGGGGTTTTCTGTAGCATGTGTTTATTTAAAATAGCAATGTATTTTCTTGAAAACTGACAAAATAATGGAAAACAATAAATATGATTTTACCTTATTGTCTGAAAATAATAATTGATTTCGCTCGGACGCTTCATGGAAATTAGTTCAGCACAGAAGAAAATCTCGAAAACAATTTGTGAAAATAACGATGCATTTTAATATAAATATTATACGCATTTGAAAATTACTTTAAAAAATGAATATAGCATATATATATATATATATATATATATATATATATCTTCGAAAGTAATAAAGTTTTACTTTTCCATTGTAAAAATGAAAGAAAAAACAATCACAATGATACATGTTCTTTGTAATAATGCAAATGTCAAAGACATACTCATTATCATATTTCAAATTACACATTTTAAGAATAAATATTGATTTATTTCTTTTTACACTACAAGCATTTTTTAAGTTAGTCATTTTTGAATGGAACAGTTGCACATTTCTAACAAACAGTTATGTGTTTCGGAAATTTTGACGTTTAGTGAATTTTTATTTTGTTCAGAATTTAAAATTCAGTTATGCTCTTTTCTGTCTGTATGACCATATTATTTAAGTAAAATTAACAGATTTTATTATATGATTCATTCAAAAAGTAAAAATTATTAAATCATCAAGTCAGAGTACGTTTTTGTACAAAAAAGTCACTATTTGTACAATTTTTTAAAGTGTATTATGGTGGAAAAATTGTTCGAACTCTCAAGAAAATGGACTCATTCATTATGATATGCACATTTTCTCACAATTTATACAAATTGTATTTGAGCAAGTCATAGTAAATGAATAATGTTTAATAAGAAACGTAGATAATATATTTTCAAGGACTTCGGATATAGTAATAAAAATAGCTATTTGCATTTAAGGCCTCACGAACCATAAATAGGCAAAGAAGATGGACTCATTCATTATGATACGCATATTTTCTCACAATTTATACAAATTGTATTTGAGCAAGTCATAGTAAATGAATAATGTTTAATAAGAAACGTAGATAATATATTTTCTAGGACTTCGGATATAGTAATAGCAATAGCTATTTGCCTTTAAGGCCTCACGAAACATAAATAGGCAAAGAAGATGGACTCATTCATTATGATACGCATATTTTCTCACAATTTATACAAATTGTATTTGAGCAAGTCATAGTAAATGAATAATGTGTAATAAGAAACGTAGATAATATATTTTCAAGGACTTCGGATATAGTAATAGCAATAGCTATTTGCATTTAAGACCTCACGATCCATAAATAGGCAAAGAAGATGGACTCATTCATTATGATACGCATATTTTCTCACAATTTATACAAATTGTATTTGAGCAAGTCATAGTAAATGAATAATGTTTAATAAGAAACGTAGATAATATATTTTCAAGGACTTCGGATATAGTAATAGCAATAGCTATTTGCATTTAAGACCTCACGATCCATAAATAGGCAAAGAAGATGGACTCATTCATTATGATACGCATATTTTCTCACAATTTATACAAATTGTATTTGAGCAAGTCATAGTCCCTAATATTAAGCGCGGTAAACGTCTGTGTGTGTGTGTGTGTGTGTGTGTGTGTCTGTGCACTCCGCCTTTGTACCCGCAAAGGCTCCTGGACCAATCGACGCACCGACGGCGGACGCGTACCGAAAAATTCGCAAAAAAGGCGCGACGCTCAAGTTTCGATCGGGTCGGGCCTCCGACCCGGACCCGGGGCGTTATTAATGAGCGAAAGTGTTTTAATTACCGACCGAAACCGAAGTTGGAAGAGAAGTCAAAACAGCGAAAAGTTCGCCTCCGCCGAGGGTTGCCGGTGGAGACGATTCTCGAAAAAGGCAGGGTTGCCAGGAGCAAATTAAGCCCCAAACCGCAGTGCGGGTTTTTAAACCGACCCGGATCTACGGAAGTCGGGGGGTCAGAAATTCGGAAACGGGACAGACAGATTCAGGAGAGCATTTGCTTTCAGAAATTCGAAAAATCATTCCCGTACGACCATTAGAACTTAAAAAATCCTTTAAAAATCGATCAATAAAAAATAATTTTTTAATTCTTTCGGCGCGGCATATGGTAACCGCAGACTGCCTGGAACGCAGATGTTTGGAAGGAAGAAAGAGCAAATTCACCTGACAGCTTTCATGTAATGCTCAAGTCCGTTTTCGAAAAACAATGAAAGAATTAATCTCTGGACCCCCAAATCGGCCATCACACGTAAAAAAAAATCCTGATTTCAACAAAAAAAAGATTGTACAATTCGACCAGCAAAATCGGAAGATATGAATTAAAAACCGGTTAATGAAGCAATCTATTTCTAATCATTTGTAACCAATGCAGAAAAACGACACGGGACCGGATATTTTCAGACAAGAGGAATATTTTCAAGAGTAGAGGCGCAATTTTTTTACGGTGGTCACGTGACGTTCAATTGGGTTTTTTTCAGAGGGGTCCCAATCTCTGATTCTAAGAGGCGCAGAAATTCCAAACTTTGACAGGGCGACGCTAAATGGATTCTGCTTTCAGAATATCTAAAAATTATTGTCATATCTTCATTACGAGCCGATATATTATTTTATTGTATATAATTAATCATCGTTATTTGTATAATTAAAGCAAAAGAAAGATTTCCATTACAGTGCCGGCTAGATATTACGATTTTAAGAAGTAGGCCGCGTCTAAAAACTGCATTACGAGTATTTTCAGTTTTTGTTTTAGAGTGGCAACCAGATATTATGATAGGAAAAAGCGGGCTTCGCCCGTTATCGATTTTTTTTTTTTTTTTTTTTTTTTTAGTTTTAAGTTTTTCTACAGCTCACTGTCTTTGAACTAGAACTCAGGTAGTCTACATAAGTTGTTTGAGGAAAAGCAGTGTCATCGCCAACCCCCCCCCCCCCCGCTTTTCTCTTTTAACTGTGGTCCGTTTCTATAACTAAGAAACTATGTTACGGATGTCCACCAAACTGATTCCAAACATCATAATTAAAGTAATAAGGACCCCCTATCCAGATATTATGATAGGGAAAAGCGGGCTTCGCCCGTTATCGATTTTTTTTTTTTTTTAAAGTTTTAAGTTTTTCTACAGATCCCTGTCTTTGAACTAGAACTCAGGTAGTCTAAATCAATTCGACTCGACATCGATAGAGCTTACCGATTTTATTTCGTTTTTTCACCACTAGGGGGCGCTTTCCTATCTTCGGTTCTACGGGCATGAAAACGACGGGGTATGGCTCATTCGACTAGACATCGAAAGTCTTAACGATTTCAGTTATGATCATATAAACAGATTGCGCCACCTGGTGGCGGAAGGTGGAACTAACGTATACTGCAGCGCGTCCGCAGCACGACTGCTATACGGTGCCGCAGGCAGCGGGGACCCGAGCCGCAGGTTCATTCAGTTAGAGGTTTATACTATTCCATGTGCATTTTAAGGGATTATCCGGTGCCGAAGGCAGCGGGGACCAGGGTCGGAACGACTGCTATACGGTGCCGCAGGCAGCGGGGACCCGAGCCGGAGGTTCGTTCAGTTAGAGGTTTATACTATTCTATGTGCAATTTAAGGGATTATCCGGTGCGTGCGCAGCACGACCGGTATACGGTGCCGAAGGCAGCGGGGACCAGGGTCGGAGGTTCGTTCGGTTAGAGGTTTGTACAATTCAATGTGCTAATTAAGGGATTACCCGGTGCGTGCGTAGCACGACCGGTATACGGTGCCGAAGGCAGCGGGGACCCGGGTAGGCGGTTCGTCCGGTTTGAGGTTTTACAAGATTCGAGATTTTCTACAATTCGAGGCACCGATGTAAATTAGGGGCCCGCTGGCGGGCGAAGCCAGCTAGTCCCTAATATTAAGCGCCGTAAACGTCTGTGTGTCTGTGCACTCCGCCTTTGTACCCGCAAAGGCTCCCGGACTAATCGACGCACCGACGGCGGACGCGTACCGAAAAATTCGCAAAAAAGGCGCGACGCTCAAGTTTCGATCGGGTCGGGATTCCGACCCGGACCCGGGGAGTTATTAATGAGCGAAAGTGTTTTAATTACCGACCGAAACCGAAGTTGGAAGAGAAGTCAAAACAGCGAAAAGTTCGCCTTCCGTTTTGATAATCGCAGACATCCAAATCGTCGCTTTTTAACGCATCATCGAATAAAAAAAAATGTACCGGAGGTATCGATCCAAAAATCGGGGTACACACGCGGCCGATTTTTGTCGTTGGAAAACGTCAAATTTTTTGAAATTCGGACCGTAACTTTTCTTTATTTCGGCCAAAAACTGACCAGACATCCAACATCGACCCCAGACGTAAAAAGAGGTTGCCGTAAAGAATGCAGGTCGACAGATCCGAGATCGAATCGCCCCAGTCCTTTTTGAAACAAGTGGAAATAATGACTCTACATTCGCGAAAATTTGCTAACACGTGTATAAAAAAATCGCGAATTCAACAAAAAAAAATTCGTAAAAATCGACCAGTAATTTTTGAAGATATCAATTAAAACTCATTAATGACACGGCAAATGAATTTATTTCTATTCGGAAGAGACAGCTTTTTTTTATTTCAACATTCAACGGAGACAAATCGTCTGCGGATAAGTCATTTCTGAAAGAGATAAAATAGTCAACTGCGTTTTTTCAGAGGGGGGGGGGGGCATTTCCGAATCTAAGGGACGCATTAATTTCAAACTTTGACAGGGCGACTCAAAATGGATTCTGCTTTCAGAATATCTAAAAATTATTCTCATATCTTCATTAGGAGCCGATATATTATTTTATTGTATAATTAATCATCGTTATTTGTATAATTAAAGCAAAAGAAAGATTTCTATTACAGTGCCGGCTAGATATTACGATTTTAAGAAGTAGGCCGCGTCTAAAAACTGCCATAACGAGTATCTTAAGTTTTTGTTTTAGAGTGGAAACCAGATATTATGATAGGAAAAAGCGGGCTTCGCCCGTTATCGTTTTTTTTTTTTTTTTTTTTTTAGTTTTAAGTTTTTCTACAGCTCACTGTCTTTGAACTAGAACACAGGTAGTCTACATAAGTTGTTTGAGGAAAAGCAGTGTCATCGCCAAACCCCCCCCCCCCCGCTTTTTTCTTTTAACTGTGGTCCGTTTCTATAACTAAGAAACTGTGTTACGGATGTCCACCAAACTGATTCCAAACATCATAATTAAAGTAATAAGGACCCCCTATCCAGATATTATGATAGGGAAAAGCGGGCTTCGCCCGTTATCGATTTTTTTTTTTTTTTAAGTTTTAAGTTTTTCTACAGGTCCCTGTCTTTGAACTAGAACTCAGGTAGTCTAAATCAATTCGACTCGACATCGATAGAGCTTACCGATTTTATTTCGTTTTTTCACCACTAGGGGGCGCTTTCCTATCTTCGGTTCTACGGGCATGAAAACGACGGGGTATGGCTCATTCGACTCGACATCGAAAGTCTTAACGATTTCAGTTATGATCATATAAACAGATTGCGCCACCTGGTGGCGGAAGGTGGAACTAACGTATACTGCAGCGCGTGCGCAGCACGACTGCTATACGGTGCCGCAGGCAGCGGGGACCCGAGCCGCAGGTTTTCGTTCAGTTAGAGGTTTATACTATTCCATGTGCAATTTAAGGGATTATCCGGTGCATGCGTAGCACGACCGTCATACGGTGCCGAAGGCAGCGGGGACCAGGGTCGGAACGACTGCTATACGGTGCCGCAGGCACCGGGGACCCGAGCCGGAGGTTCGTTCAGTTAGAGGTTTATACTATTCTATGTGCAATTTAAGGGATTATCCGGTGCGTGCGCAGCACGACCGGTATACGGTCGGAGGTTCGTTCGGTTAGAGGTTTGTACAATTCAATGTGCTAATTAAGGGATTACCCGGTGCGTGCGTAGCACGACCGGTATACGGTGCCGAAGGCAGCGGGGACCCGGGTCGGCGGTTCGTCATGTTTGAGGTTTTACAAGATTCGAGATTTTCTACAATTCGAGGCACCGATGTAAATTAGGGGCCCGCTGGCGGGCGAAGCCAGTGACAGGTTTATACTATTCTATGTGCAATTTAAGGGATTATCCGGTGCGTGCGTAGCACGACCGGTATACGGTGCCGAAGGCAGCGGGGACCAGGGTCGGAACGACTGCTATACGGTGCCGCAGGCAGCGGGGTCCAGAGCCGGAGGTTCGTTCACTGACAGGTTTATAGTATTCTATGTGCAATTTAAGGGATTATCCGGTGCGTGCGTAGCACGACCGGTATACGGTGCCGAAGGCAGCGGGGACCAGGGTCGGAGATTAGTTCAGTTAGAGGTTTATACTATTCGATGTGCAAATTAAGTGATTATGCAAATTATGGGATTATCCGGTGCGTGCGTAGCACGACCGGTGTACGGTGCCGAAGGCAGCGGGGACCCGGATCGGAGGTTCGTTCGGTTCGAGGGGGATGCGAGCCGGAGAATACAAAAGTTTCGAGGCACCGATGTAAATTAGGGGCCCGCTGGCGGGCGAAGCCAGCTAGTCACTAATATTAAGGACGGTAAACGTCTGTGTGTGTGTGTGTGTGTCTGTCTGTGCACTCGGCCTTTGTACCCGCAAAGGCTCCAGGACTAATCGACGCACCGACGGCGGACGCGTACCGAAAAATTCGCAAAAAAGGCGCGACGCTCAAGTTTCGATCGGGTCGGGCCTCCGACCCGGACCCGGGGCGTTATTAATGAGCGAAAGTGTTTTAATTACCGACCGAAACCGAAGTTGGAAGAGAAGTCAAAACAGCAAACATTTTCGCCTCCGAACAGGGTTGCCAGTCTCCGTCGGGTCCGGGAAGGAAAAGACGGCGGGGTTCCCAGGGAGCGATTTAAGCCCCAAACCGCAGTGCAGGTCCGACCCGTATCTCCGTAAGTCGGAGGGCCAGAAATTCGAAAGTCGTACGTACGGAACCGGGACGTCGTCAGGTTTGATAAATTCGAAAAATCTTTTCCGTACGACGATTAGAACCGAAAAAATCCTTTAAAAATCGATCGATAAAATGTAATTTTCGAATTCTTTTTTACCGCTGGGAATGTCAGACAGCAGACAGCCGGAGACACGGCTGCAAAACGATTTCATTCTCCGCCACCGCAGGTGTTCCGGAGGATTTTCACGTGACCGGCCTGTATTCATCGCTCCAGTGCGCTTTCGAAAAACAATGAAGTCGGGGGACCAGAAATTCGAAAATCGTACAGACAGATTCACGAGAGCATTTGCTTTCAGAAAATCGAAAAATCATTCCCGTACGACCATTAGAACCGAAAAAATTCTTTAAAAATCGATCTATAAAAAATTATTTTTCATTTCTTTCGGCGCTGCGAATGCCAGAAGGCAGACGATTGTCTGGATCGATTTTCAAGAGGCAAGGAGGACGTGGTCACGTGACGTTCAACTGCGTTTTTTCAGAGGGGGGACTCATTTCCGAATCTAAGGGGCGCATTAATTTCAAACTTTGACAGGGCGACTCAAAATGGATTCTGCTTTCAGAATATCTAAAAATTATTCTCATATCTTCATTAGGAGCCGATATATTATTTTATTGTATAATTAATCATCGTTATTTGTATAATGAAAGCAAAAGAAAGATTTCTATTACAGTGCCGGCTAGATATTACGATTTTAAGAAGTAGGCCGCGTCTAAAAACTGCCATAACGAGTATCTTAAGTTTTTGTTTTAGAGTGGAAACCAGGTATTATGATAGGATAAAGCGGGCTTCGCCCGTTATCGATTTTTTTTTTTTTTTTTTTTTTTAGTTTTAAGTTTTTCTACAGCTCACTGTCTTTGAACTAGAACACAGGTAGTCTACATAAGTTGTTTGAGGAAAAGCAGTGTCATCGCCAACCCCCCCCCCCCCCCCCGCTTTTTTCTTTTAACTGTGGTCCGTTTCTATAACTAAGAAACTGTGTTACGGATGTCCACCAAACTGATTCCAAACATCATAATTAAAGTAATAAGGACCCCCTATCCAGATATTATGATAGGGAAAAGCGGGCTTCGCCCGTTATCGATTTTTTTTTTTTTAAGTTTTAAGTTTTTCTACAGGTCCCTGTCTTTGAACTAGAACTCAGGTAGTCTAAATAAATTCGACTCGACATCGATACAGCTTACCGATTTTATTTCGTTTTTTCACCACTAGGGGGCGCTTTCCTATCTTCGGTTCTACGGGCATGAAAACGACGGGGTATGGATCATTCGACTCGACATCGAAAGTCTTAACGATTTCAGTTATGATCATATAAACAGATTGCGCCACCTGGTGGCGGAAGGTGGAACTAACGTATACTGCAGCGCGTGCGCAGCACGACTGCTATACGGTGCCGCAGGCAGCGGGGACCCGAGCCGCAGGTTTTCGTTCAGTTAGAGGTTTATACTATTCCATGTGCAATTGAAGGGATTATCCGGTGCATGCGTAGCACGACCGTCATACGGTGCCGAAGGCAGCGGGGACCAGGGTCGGAACGACTGCTATACGGTGCCGCAGGCAGCGGCGACCCGAGCCGGAGGTTCGTTCAGTTAGAGGTTTATACTATTCTATGTGCAATTTAAGGGATTATCCGGTGCGTGCGCAGCACGACCGGTATACGGTCGGAGGTTCGTTCGGTTAGAGGTTTGTACAATTCAATGTGCTAATTAAGGGATTACCCGGTGCGTGCGTAGCACGACCGGTATACGGTGCCGAAGGCAGCGGGGACCCGGGTCGGCGGTTCGTCATGTTTGAGGTTTTACAAGATTCGAGATTTTTTACAATTCGAGGCACCGATGTAAATTAGGGGCCCGCTGGCGGGCGAAGCCAGCTAGTCCCTAATATTAAGCGCCGTAAACGTCTGTGTGTGTGTGTGTGTGTGTGTGTGTGTGTCTGTGCACTCCGCCTTTGTACCCGCAAAGGCTCCTGGACTAATCGACGCACCGACGGCGGACGCGTACCGAAAAATTCGCAAAAAAGGCCCGACGCTCAAGTTTCGATCGGGTCGGGATTCCGACCCGGACCCGGGGAGTTATTAATGAGCGAAAGTGTTTTAATTACCGACCGAAACCGAACTGGAAAAAGAATCGAAAAAACCACAAAGTTTCGCCTCCGAAAAGGTTTGCCGGTCGAGACGATTCTCGAAAAAGGCAGGGTTGCCAGGAGCAAATTAAGCCCCAAACCGCAGTGCGGGTTTTTAAACCGACCCGGATCTACGGAAGTCGGGGGGTCAGAAATTCGGAAACGGGACAGACAGATTCAGGAGAGCATTTGCTTTCAGAAATTCGAAAATCATTCCCGTACGACCATTAGAACTTAAAAAATCCTTTAAAAATCGATCAATAAAAAATAATTTTTTAATTCTTTCGGCGCGGCATGTCGAGACCGCAGACTGCCTGGAACGCAGATGTTTGGAAGGAAGAAAGAGCAAATTCACCAGACAGCTTTCATGTAATGCTCAAGTCCGTTTTCGAAAAACAATGAAAGAATTAATCTCTTGACCCCCAAATCGGCCATCACACGTAAAAAAAAATCCTGATTTCAACAAAAAAAAGATTGTACAATTCGACCAGCAAAATCGGAAGATATGAATTAAAAACCGGTTAATGAAGCAATCTATTTCTAATCATTTGTAACCAATGCAGAAAAACGACACGTGACCGGATATTTTCAGACAAGAGGAATATTTTCAAGAGTAGAGGCGCAATTTTTTTACGGTGGTCACGTGACGTTCAATTGGGTTTTTTTCAGAGGGGTCCCAATCTCTGATTCTAAGAGGCGCAGAAATTCCAAACTTTGACAGGGCGACGCTAAATGGATTCTGCTTTCAGAATATCTAAAAATTATTGTCATATCTTCATTACGAGCCGATATATTATTTTATTGTATAATTAATCATCGTTATTTGTATAATTAAAGCAAAAGAAAGATTTCCATTACAGTGCGGGCTAGATATTACGATTTTAAGAAGTAGGCCGCGTCTAAAAACTGCATTACGAGTATTTTCAGTTTTTGTTTTAGAGTGGCAACCAGATATTATGATAGGAAAAAGCGGGCTTCGCCCGTTATCGATTTTTTTTTTTTTTTTTTTTAGTTTTAAGTTTTTCTACAGCTCACTGTCTTTGAACTAGAACTCATGTAGTCTACATAAGTTGTTTGAGGAAAAGCAGTGTCATCGCCAACCCCCCCCCCCCCCCCCGCTTTTTTCTTTTAACTGTGGTCCGTTTCTATAACTAAGAAACTATGTTACGGATGTCCACCAAACTGATTCCAAACATCATAATTAAAATAATAAGGACCCCCTATCCAGATATTATGATAGGGAAAAGCGGGCTTCGCCCGTTATCGATTTTTTTTTTTTTAAGTTTTAAGTTTTTCTACAGGTCCCTGTCTTTGAACTAGAACTCAGGTAGTCTAAATCAATTCGACTCGACATCGATAGAGCTTACCGATTTTATTTCGCTTTTTCACCACTAGGGGGCGCTTTCCTATCTTCGGTTCTACGGGCATGAAAACGACGGGGTATGGCTCATTCGACTAGACATCGAAAGTCTTAACGATTTCAGTTATGATCATATAAACAGATTGCGCCACCTGGTGGCGGAAGGTGGAACTAACGTATACTGCAGCGCGTGCGCAGCACGACTGCTATACGGTGCCGCAGGCAGCGGGGACCCGAGCCGCAGGTTCGTTCAGTTAGAGGTTTATACTATTCCATGTGCAATTTAAGGGATTATCCGGTGCATGCGTAGCACGACCGTCATACGGTGCCGAAGGCAGCGGGGACCAGGGTCGGAACGACTGCTATACGGTGCCGCAGGCAGCGGGGACCCGAGCCGGAGGTTCGTTCAGTTAGAGGTTTATACTATTCTATGTGCAATTTAAGGGATTATCCGGTGCGTGCGCAGCACGACCGGTATACGGTGCCGAAGGCAGCGGGGACCGAAATCACCCACTCGTGGACAGCCACCCGTGAGGTATAGGAACAATAAGTCCACGAGGGGAAAAATAAACGCTACCCGGCACCGATAGCACCCATCCGTTCCAACCCCCACCGCAGGAGGCGCCTGTTTATTAGATTTGAAACAATGAATATAATTACATAACAATAATAAAATATAAAAGGTAAAAAATAACAATTTTTTGCAAATTGAAAGTTAAATATAAAATATTTTCGAAGTACTATAAGTTCATAATGTCCTAAATTTATGGTATTTTAGTTCAGAAAGTCAATGGTCAGTTCAGTCAATTTTTTTCTTAAAATTCTTTCGTAATGAAAGAGAAATTTTTATTGAGAATATTATAATTCTCTTTTAACTTTTGAGAGTTTGAAGGATTGAAAATGATATTACGTAGGTTATATCTGAGAGTTTCGTTCTTATCAAAAGGGAAGTGATGGATCATAAGAGGGCAGCATCCGAATATGTAGTGAACTGCATCTCCTTCTGCTTTATCGCATGGACATCTAGGTGAGGCTCTTTTTCTTATTTTATGTAAGTATTGTGGGAAACTGCCATGGTTACTCAGATAATACGGCAGTGTTGGCTGTGTGCAGAGATAATTTGGATCGACTTTATTTATAATTTTATAGGTATCTCTGCCCTTATTACATGAGTCCCAAATGGCTTGCCAGTCAGAGATGGTTTTCTTTTTAAAATACAATTTTGCTATTGAAATGGGGAACAACAGATCTTTTCTTGATTGATATTGGTCTTGTAAGATGGCTTGCTTTGCTAGGAGATCAGCTCTTTCGTTGCCAGTATCACCCACATGAGATTTAGTCCATGTTATTATAATGGATTTATCAGGAATTTGAAGTAATTGATTGTAAATGTTTTTGATAATGTAGTTTCTAGGAAAAGCAACTTTTAATACTTCCATAGAAGAGTAACTATCTGTAATAATTAGTAGTTTATTGTAGTCGGAGGTAGAGAACCATTTTATTGCTTTATAAATTGCCATTAATTCTGCTTGATATATGTTATTCAGTGGATGATGTCGTATTGCTTCATCATGTATATTATTTCCATCTTTATATATGGTGAAAGGCAGCGGGGACCAGGGTCGGAGGTTCGTTCGGTTAGAGGTTTGTACAATTCAATGTGCTAATTAAGGGATTACCCGGTGCGTGCGTAGCACGACCGGTATACGGTGCCGAAGGCAGCGGGGACCCGGGTAGGCGGTTCGTCCGGTTTGAGGTTTTACAAGATTCGAGATTTTCTACAATTCGAGGCACCGATGTAAATTAGGGGCCCGCTGGCGGGCGAAGCCAGCTAGTAAATGAATAATGTTTAATAAGAAACGTAGATAATATATTTTCAAGGACTTCGGATATACTAATAGCAATAGCTATTTGCATTTAAGACCTCACGATCCATAAATAGGCAAAGAAGATGGACTCATTCATTATGATACGCATATTTTCTCACAATTTATACAAATTGTATTTGAGCAAGTCATAGTAAATAAATAATGTTTAATACGAACGTAGATAACATATTTTCAAGGACTGCGGATATAGTAATAACAATAGCTATTTGCCTTTAAGGCCTCACGAACCATAAATAGGCAAAGAAGATGGACGCATTCATTATGATACGTATATTTTCTCACAATTTATACAAATTGTATTTGAGCAAGTCATAGTAAATGAATAATGTTTAATAAGAAACGTAGATAATATATTTTCAAGGACTTCGGATATAGTAATAGCAATAGCTATTGGCATTTAAGACCTCACGATCCATAAATAGGCAAAGAAGATGGACTCATTCATTATGATACGCATATTTTCTCACAATTTATACAAATTGTATTTGAGCAAGTCATAGTAAATGAATAATGTTTAATACGAAGGTAGATAACATATTTTCAAGGACTGCGGATATAGTAATAACAATAGCTATTTGCCTTTAAGGCCTCACGAACCATAAATAGGCAAAGAAGATGTATCATTCATTATAATACGCATATTTTCTCACAATTTATACAAATTGTATTTGAGCAAGTCATAGTAAATGAATAATGTTTAATACGAACGTAGATAACATATTTTCAAGGACTGCGGATATAGTAATAGCAATAGCTTTTTGCATTTAAGACCTCACGATTCATAAATAGGCAAAGAAGATGGACTCATTCATTATGATACGCATATTTTCTCACAATTTATACAAATTGTATTTGAGCAAGTCATAGTAAATGAATAATGTTTAATAAGAAACGTAGATAATATATTTTCAAGGACTTCGGATATAGTAATAGCAATAGCTATTTGCATTTAAGACCTCACGATCCATAAATAGGCAAAGAAGATGGACGCATTCATTATGATACGCATATTTTCTCACAATTTATACAAATTGTATTTGAGCAAGTCATAGTAAATAAATAATGTTTAATACGAACGTAGATAACATATTTTCAAGGACTGCGGATATAGTAATAACAATAGCTATTTGCCTTTAAGGCCTCACGAACCATAAATAGGCAAAGAAGATGTATCATTCATTATGATACGCATATTTTCTCACAATTTATACAAATTGTATTTGAGCAAGTCATAGTAAATGAATAATGTTTAATACGAACGTAGATAACATATTTTCAAGGACTGCGGATATAGTAATAGCAATAGCTATTTGCATTTAAGACCTCACGAACCATAAATAGGCAAAGAAGATGGACTCATTCATTATGATACGCATATTTTCTCACAATTTATACAAATTGTATTTGAGCAAGTCATAGTAAATTAATGATGTTTAATACGAAGATAACATATTTTCAAGGACTGCGGATATAGTAATAACAATAGCTATTTGCCTTTAAAGCCTCACGAACCATAAATAGGCAAAGAAGATGGACTCATTCATTATGATACGCATATTTTCGCACAATTTATACAAATTGTATTTGAGCAAGTCATAGTAAATGAATAATGTTTAATAAGAAACGTAGATAATATATTTTCAAGGACTTCGAATATAGTAATAGCAATAGCTATTTGCATTTAAAGCCTCACGAACCATAAATAGGCAAAGAAGATGGACTCATTCATTATGATACGCATATTTTCTCACAATTTATACAAATTGTATTTGAGCAAGTCATAGTAAATGAATAATGTTTAATACGAACGTAGATAACATATTTTCAAGGACTGCGGATATAGTAATAGCAATAGCTTTTTGCATTTAAGACCTCACGATTCATAAATAGGCAAAGAAGATGGACTCATTCATTATGATACGCATATTTTCTCACAATTTATACAAATTGTATTTGAGCAAGTCATAGTAAATGAATAATGTTTAATAAGAAACGTAGATAATATATTTTCAAGGACTTCGGATATAGTAATAGCAATAGCTAATTGCATTTAAGACCTCACGATCCATAAATAGGCAAAGAAGATGGACGCATTCATTATGATACGCATATTTTCTCACAATTTATACAAATTGTATTTGAGCAAGTCATAGTAAATAAATAATGTTTAATACGAACGTAGATAACATATTTTCAAGGACTGCGGATATAGTAATAACAATAGCTATTTGCCTTTAAGGCCTCACGAACCATAAATAGGCAAAGAAGATGTATCATTCATTATGATACGCATATTTTCTCACAATTTATACAAATTGTATTTGAGCAAGTCATAGTAAATGAATAATGTTTAATACGAACGTAGATAACATATTTTCAAGGACTGCGGATATAGTAATAGCAATAGCTATTTGCATTTAAGACCTCACGAACCATAAATAGGCAAAGAAGATGGACTCATTCATTATGATACGCATATTTTCTCACAATTTATACAAATTGTATTTGAGCAAGTCATAGTAAATTAATGATGTTTAATACGAAGATAACATATTTTCAAGGACTGCGGATATAGTAATAACAATAGCTATTTGCCTTTAAAGCCTCACGAACCATAAATAGGCAAAGAAGATGGACTCATTCATTATGATACGCATATTTTCTCACAATTTATACAAATTGTATTTGAGCAAGTCATAGTAAATGAATAATGTTTAATAAGAAACGTAGATAATATATTTTCAAGGACTTCGGATATAGTAATAGCAATAGCTATTTGCCTCAAGAACCATAAAAAAGCAAATTGCGGCTGATTGATTTGCAAACATATTGTAGAATCATGACGATTTTGAGGTTTTACTTTAGTTTATAAAAAGTCATTTAGCTAATAGTGCAATCCGAATTCGAAATTATTCCGTGCAAAAAACGCTTAATGAAGTCGGAAGGTTACTTCTTATAAATTATGAAAGGTTTAAAAAGGCAATAAAAAAATGTTTATTCATAATTTTAACAAATTTTCACACTCATGATACTTTCTTACTTGTAGATGTGTGTTTCATTACAATTTTCTTCGATTTTGCAGATATGAATTTTTTAAATACTAGTTTTGAATTTTGCCAGAAAAAGAGGAAATTGTGCTGAATTAAATTGTATTAGTAAAATGCATATGGAATGAAATTTCTAAAATATTTAATTATTTTTACTTTTTAACATCCATTAGATTCAAAATTATGCAGAATATTATTCCCACATATTTATTCTGTGATTTTCAAGTTTGTTTAAACATTCATATATGAAACACCATATTGTTTAAACACATAGCTGTTGATTTCACAGAAAACGAAAAGTTTGAAGTTTTCGAAAAATATATTTTTATATACATAAATAATTTTACTATTACAAAAAAAAAAAAAAAAAAGAATGTTCTGAAAATGTACAGCTTTTGTTATAAATGTTTTTTTAAAAGTCAAATACATCGATCAAAATCGTTACAAAATATATATTTTTGAAGTTAAATAATAATTTTGTATTATCATAAAATGTTAGTGGTATACATTAAAATACTTTCAATTCAGTTTTTAAACGTCAGAATGGTTCTTCTCAAAATACACTCTAAAAATGAGAGTTTCAAAACTGAGAAAAAATACTCAAATCTGAGTCTGTCGCATACTCAAAATGGCTCCGAATAAAAATTGAAACATGTATTTACTCATTTCTGTAAACATGCACATACTCAAAAATAAAACACCATGTGCTCATATTTGAGTATGCCCATGCTTCAAAAATGAGTATGAACTGACTTCTATGTGCTCATTTTTGTGTATTTCCACGTTTCAAAAATGAGTTTCAGCTGATTCTAATAATTTTTGAGTACGTCCATGTTTCAAAAATGAGTATGAACTGACCTCTATGTGCTCAGTTTTGAGTATGTCCATGTATCAATATTCTGAGTATTTCTGGTATTTAAGAATTGAAATCATTGAGTCGTCATATTTGAAACAAAAAGTTTTATAACAAAATGAAAACATCGATTTACTTAGATTTGAAAGTGTCCTTTCTCTCAGTGTAACAATATCAAATAAAGTACTTATATTGAACAAATTACGAAGCTGTACAATTGGAATTTCTTAAAAAAATCATTTTATTAAAAACCATATAAAATCAACGGATACATCACATTGTCTACAAAAAAATAACATAATTAAAAAGAAGTTGTAAAATTCCTCGCCGTCATATGAAAAAAATAAATATCCTAAAATTGCATGTGTATGCAAACGATGATATCGCGCTGAATTCTACCATGAAAGGTGAATGGGAAAGTTATACCTTAATAAATTATTCATTAGATCAAAACGAAATTATTCCCCCAAAAATGACTGATTTATTCAGAATATCAATAAACTTAAAAAAATATATATATTCATGGTTTTTTGTATCTGTAAGTAAGATTTTAGAAAAATGAAATTCATCTGAAAACATGTTTTTTCTTTTTTTTTTATCATATCAAGTATAAGCATTATAAAACATAAGTACAGTTAAAGTTAAATCTCATTTTTACTCTACAAATTATATTTATTAGAATATCTTTGCTAATAACTTTGATTATAAAATAAATGATTCGATTTTATATTAACTTTAACTTTGTTTGTGTATATGCTACATCAGATAAAATTTTAATTAAAAGTTTTACTGACAAAATATTATTTTTTCCCCTCAAATATCCGACTAAAGAAAATGATGCTTCATTATTTCATAAGGAAGAAAAAACGGTGTATGATATCAACTAGAAAACTTGACTCACTAGATATTTTTCGCGTGAATTAAAATTAAATCTACAAAAATGGAGAAATGTATTGGAGTATATTTAGCATTGTATATATGCAAATTTTCAGATGAAACAGTTCTAACAATAGTAAACTATTTATTTATTATAGCGATATAAAGCCTAAATTAATTTTGCTTTATTAAATATGTTTTTAATAAAGAACAAGAAAGCTGACATTCTTGGTAAACTATTTTGAAAATTCATTATCACCTTAGGAATCACATTACAAAATAATGAATTACAAAAGTATATTATTTTTTTTTTCTTGAAACAATAAAAGAGGGATGACACAAAGCAAACTAGCAGGATTGCTTCGGATAGAGGTTTTCATCACAATCCATATCTCCGTATTTGTGTTATTATCAGTCTTTAGAAATTTTGTCCCGTAGCAATATTACGAAAACTGGCTTATGTTTAACAAGATTTCTTCCTCCGTCTAGAGCTTTTAATAAATAATGTTTTGCAATAAGGCATATTGCCTTATTGCAAAACCTTCCACAAAATTAAAAAAAAAAACATAGTATGCAGAAAAACAGACCCACTAGAACCTACCCAACTTTCCGATGTTTATGAAATCCCATTCACCAAGGAAGATGGAACAATACAATACTATATAGGAATGACAAACAGAAAATTTAAAACAAGAATAAAAGAACATATGGCAGATATCAAACATGACAGAAGAACCACCGCTTTAGTCAGACAATATAGAAAGGAGCAGTTGCAGATTGATTTCAAGAATAGTAAAATAATTTTTCAATCAAGAGCTTATTTCCCATCCATTATTCGTGAATCTGTAGAAAAATATTTGCGAAAAGATTACATTTGCAACGAAACCGCTTCCTTTGAATTAGCTAGAATTTGGCACGCGATGATCGATAGATTGAAAAAGCAATAAAAATAAAAACAAATGATTTTTCACGTTTCCCAGGTTTGGACAATTTACCCATATAGCACCAAAGCTCCTGAAAATCTCCCCAGGAGTTCCAATTCATCCCAAATTCCTCCTGAAACTGCAATGACGCTATCAGGCGTTCCTGGGGAAGATACTTTAATCACTTCCCCAGGACTGATCTCCCAGATCCCTCCCAGGGAGCAAGCTCCTCAGGATGATATTCCTAGGGAAGTACCTAGGAAGAGACGGTACTGGTGCCATCTCATGGGTGATTTTGACACTAAAATAACTTATTATAATTTCTTATTAAAAAAAATATTTGATTTGATGTGGTTCGATTTTTAATTAATAAAGTTTATATTATTATTTGATTTATTTTATTTCCTAAGCACATCTGGTTATTGTTTAACTTTTAATTATTGTTATAATATTTAATTATCCTTATTCAGATATATTTTTAATTTATAAAATGCAATCAAAATGTAGTTAAATAAATTGAATATAGAAAATTAAATTTAATAGTCCACATCATATATTAATAATTAAAATAAATTAGTCTTTAAATATAAATTGAAAATTTATTTTATTTCTGATCTTTTAAAAATTAACATATATATTAATTCATTTTATCATTACATACATTAATTATTTTTTCTGAACTTTCAGCAAATACTTATATATTTATGTATTTTTACTATTACTTTTTCATCTAACTAATAATTTTACATTGATTTAACTTATATACGTTATTAGTTTCTTTAGAAATAATTTAATTTTAAATATAAAATTGATTTACTTTCTCCTAATAAATTATTTTTATTTTCAATTATAAGAAATCAGAATAATTTTTTTCGAAACACGAAGTTTAATATATATTTATATATTTGTATATAACCATATTTTATAAATTAAGGATTAGAGATGCCTAGTAAGAATTATTTCTTCTGATCCTTTAAATATAGTCTTATATATTGAATTATCATTATTATTTGTATTAAATAATTAATCATTTTATATTAATTTGAATTATATATATAAATAATTTTTGGATCAATATTTAATTTAAAAATATAAATTCGATTTACAATTTTCTTTCGCTGACCATTTTAAATTATCATATATATATATTTCTTTTATTATTCCTAATAAATGAGTTTTTTTTCGGTAACTGTAAGAAATCAAAAGGAATCAAAAATTTGTTACTAATAAGTATTTTATCAACAGTTTAATATATATTTACATATTTGTATCTATTCAGAATTTGCTAGTTAATAGATTAGAGATAAGCATTTTTAAATTAAACAATCTATTGAAAAAAATCTTATTTCGATTGTAAAAGTTAATTGTCATCTAAGTTTCAAAATCGAATCATATTTAAGGCATATCGAGCATATTTACTTTTATTAATATTCTTCTATTAATTATTTTTTCTGATCTTTTTAAAAATTACATATATATTTATGTATTTCATTATTACATTTTCAACTAATTAATAACTTTATATTTATCGTCATTATCAAATCAATAATTTACTTTTAAGTCTAAATTATAACACCAACTTAAAGAGATTACATGCTCTATTGAAATGGCACATTTGGTTTTAAAAAATACAAACATCCCCCCCCCCTCTCCCCCCTGAATAAGAGTTTTGCTTGAAAGATTTTTATTTAAAAATATACATTCTTACAAAATCGGGTTAAAGATATAAATTCGTGCAGATTATTATCACGGACGTGGTCAATACCACTTGTCTCATTTAATATACTTTATATATGTGTTGGTAATGAGCATATGTTCGCTATATGAAGTCAATTTTTTATTATGTATGAATTTTTATGAAGTGTTAGTTCTGGAGGTTTTACCATATTTAGTTTTATTTTATTTTTTAAATACAAATTAGTTATTTTCTATTACCTCTTTCAAATTACGATACATGGCATATATTTTTTAATTCTTAATAATGAAGGTGAAATCTCAATTTAGTGAACTTAAGAAATATTAACAACATACAGATTCAGAAAAAATAAATAAATATTTATCTTTTTTGAGACTGAAATGAATTTTCCATTTTTTGATAAATAAATTACTTATCGGGTTATAAAAGATTCATGTTACATGACGACACGTTTTTCTCCTTTCTCGTGCTACGGCGTCGGAAATTCAGGTCAAAACACCGACTTTGACGGAATTTTCTGAAAGATCTTCTGTCTTTACCAAAAAAAATGTAAAACATCTTTTGATTACAAAGTTTATAAATAAGAACACCTGCCAAAACGACGACTTTCACAGTATTTACTAAAAGATCTGCGTTTAAAAAAAAAAAAAAAAAAAAAAAAAAAAAAAAGAGGAAAACGTTTTTCTAGTATTACATAGTTTCTAAATCTAGTATTACATAGTTTCTAGACCACCTGCCAATTTAATGCATTTCCGAACAAAAACGAGTTAAAAAATGTGTCAGAAAGCAGCTCCTTTGGATTTGAGAACAGCCTTAAATAATTGATACGCTTTTTTTCTAGTTATCAATTTAAAATTGTATTGAATATATATCAAAGGGTATGCATCTTTATTTGCAATAAAAGTTACAGAATTCCTGCTATACGAAGCGTAAAAATATGCATGTTTTCTATTTACTGACTTTCATAAGAAGAGAAAGAAATATACGAATACCTTATAAACGATTCACGTACAACGGCCGTGTAGCGTAATCACTAGAGCGTGTTTCTCGTATGCGTAAGTACCCAGGTTCAAATCCAGCCGGCGGTAAGAAAGTTTATTCCGTAAAATCTGTATCATAACTTTCATGTGAGTGATTAATAAAAGTGATGTCTGTTATGTAAATTTTTAAAAGATAATGTCAGTATTTATTAAAAAAATAAATAAATACTTTTTACATTACGTCGAATAATAATAACTTCGGATGTTTTTTATGCACATTAAGTGACACTGAAGTCTCCCAAATTCCTCCGGTATTACTGCCTGAAATCTTCCCTAGAACAACCTGAGGAGGAACCTGAAGGAGGTCCTGGGGAGCTCCCCGGGATGCTATGAGGCGGACATTTTCGGTTCCTGAGGACCTTCTGGTGACAAATTTTTGCATCCTCAGGGATGCCTGGAGGATGAATGTCAATCTTCCTGGGGATGTCCTAGGGAAGCACGTGTGCTATATGGGTAGGCACCTGCTAGCCTTGGACATGCGATCTCGTGGTATATGTTTACTATTTTCAAAAATATGCGAGAATATTGTATTTATCATTAAGATCCGAAGATGTCTCCGATAGCTGTGAACGAAACATATGTTATCTACATTAAAAAGGTACTTTAAATATTCCGTGTTATGTTTTTATCACTTTAAGCATTATTGGACTTTAATTCCATTTTGTTTTATTTTGTTGAAAAAAAGCAAGCAATTTTTTAAATAATCATGTAAATTTCAGTGTTATTTTTTTTCACTTACTTACGTATTCGAATCCAAAACATCGGCACAAAATGAGACTTCGGAGATCACAAAATATGAACGAGCTTTAGTGAATGAAATTTGTAACGCATTTGTATTGCAATATCATCATATCTGAATACATAGGTAAGCTCTTAAAATATTGCTATTTTTTTCGATTTTCCATTTTTATTACTAAATGCTTACGGATTTAATTCTCTAAGACAGACAATAAACACAAGACAAAGCTGAGTCACCTTTCACTTACAACATTCTACTATTTTCGATACAGACCGCTTTTGGCTAGTTGCAAGTAACAAAACTTTTTTTTTAATTTTCTCTCTTCATTAAAAATTTACAAAATGCATGGTTGGCAGAGGATGATATTATGTTAATTATGTAACATAAACATAGAACAATCTCTTTCAATCATTCCGGTAATTTGCTGCCTGCACTGTAAAAAATGACAAATGTTTCTTAACCTACGAAATTAAATAATCATTAAAAAGCTAGAATTATTTTGTGCAGACGATATTATCTATAAAATTTATGCACACCGAGTAATGTGCACAAAATTAGTGATTATTTAAATACGCATACAACAATAGAAAACTCATTTCCAGGATTTATTGCTCCTAGACAGTAATGCACCGTTTTATAAGGTGTGTTCCTCTAAATGTACAATAAATGCTATGCACTCCATATTCTATAGTAAATAATCTTGTAGTACACCTAAGTGATGTATATCAATTTAAGCATGTTTGAATTAGTGAATCACGAAGAAAAATATACGAAAATCTCTTCCGAGTTACCCGCTATTTGTTCTATAAAAACTTGAGAAACCAATATATTTTCGAAATATAAGGAAGCATTTCTAAAAACAAAGTTACTTTTGCTGCCACTGATTTTCGGAAACGTTTCCAAGTGGTTTTTATAGTGTATCAGTTTTCTCCTTCCGGAATATTGATTTTAAATGCTATCAATTCTTGATTAGACATTTTCAGCTGCTTTACTGAATCTGTACGCGTCAGAGTATCAAAATGATACTAATTTTTATGTTAATGTTAATGCTGTTAATTTATCATATGTATACCTGTAAAACATGTTTTTGTACATGAGGATGTTTACTTGGGAATTGATATTATCCTAAAAATATATATTCTAGATTGAGGAAACTCATTAATACACTATAAAACCTACTCGGAAATATTTCCGAAAATCACTGGCAGTAAAAGAAAATTTGTTTTTATAAAATTTTCTTTAAAGCTCGAAATTATATCGGTTTCTGAGTTTTGTAAAATTACAGAACTTTTAAGGAATCGTGGGTAGCTCGGATGAGGTTATTGTATATTTTCTTTCAAGATTGTATTATATTTTCTCAGACTAAGACATTTTTTTTTTATTTTACAGTGTGTACATTTTACATTTTAATAAATTTCCTTTTAGAGTGTGTAAATCTGGCTTGTCGAAAGAAATTAACATTCTAACTTTCATGTTTGTACATAATGAAGGGAAAATCGATTTAACCTAGCAAATCATAAAAACAAAATAAAAATATAAAATTTTTTAGTTCGACTATTAAGTTGCTAATTAAAGAAATAGTTTTAGCATTAGTTCTGAGGCAGCTTTTTTGAAATTCTTTGAATAATTTGAATTTATTGAAGTTGAATTAACCGAGTTCGAATTACCCCAATTCCACCGTAATACTTAAAAAACGGACTTTTATTAAATTTCTTATTATTTCTTTTACTTAAAGTAATAGTTTATAAAAATGTACTATGTAGAAAATATAAGACAAAAAATATATATGTTTAGAATGTTTAACATTTTCATTAAAATGTTAATATTCTTATATTTATAAATGTGTTTAGTTTTTATGTTTTTTTTTCATTCAGATATATGAAAGAATGACTTATGATGGAAATATTTAATATAGAAATTCACATCTTTTTATATTTTTAAGAGATAGCTTCCTTGTAATAAAAAATAGCCTCCTTGTAATGATACACTTGAAAACAATTTGTTTTCAAATGTAAAATATTATCCAAGAGTGAAAATAAACAACATTATTAATTTTTAGAATAAGACGAAAATCAATTTTTTTTGTGTCTGGAGTCAGCATAAAAAGTTCTCAATCAAAACATCCTCTTGGGATGGGTTAAAAAAAACGGGGTTTCAAAACCATAAGGGTTGTAGCTTGTAGCTGTCCGGATAACCACCCAGCTACCCGCCCGAGCTGGGGTTTTTATAAAAAAAACCGGATTTTTTACAACCCTGCTTTACAATGAATCATAAAAATAAAAACCGGTAAAAAATAAGTTAAAATGCAATCAAAAGTATGTTTTACTGTTCATTTCAAACTCCAAAAAAAAAAAAAAAATCAAATATTCCACTATTAATGATTTACAGAAATCAAATTCTTCGTAAATATGTCTCGTTTTCAAATTACATCCTGATTTATAGCTAAATGCACAAAAAATATTTTGTAACACCATTTTATCCAATCGTCTTAAATTTCGATAAAAAACAAATATTCTAATTCTAAATAGATTACGTGCTCTTATAAAAGAATATGACTGCTGCAGAAAAATTTATTTTATCCTTTTAAATTATGCTATTTTAAAACACAATCATATATAAAATATTATAACTGACTATTTTACTTTACCGCAAAAATATGCCTTAAAAATGAAGGTACGACAAAAATTAAATCGCATTGAGAAAAAATAGAGTTGTGAAAAACAGTTTTCTAATCGTGTTTTAAATGAAATAGAATTTCTCTCTCGAGAAAATATTGGACTTCCTATTAAAAATGACAAATTATGTCTCGCATATTTCAATTTTTCATGGAAAACTTATTTAGTATAGAATATACAATTACTTTTATGGATGTTACTGTTTCCGTCATTCAATCGAAACAATTTTTTCGTTTTAAAATATATTATCTCATAACATAATTTAATATTTTCATCCACATTTCAATAATTTGTTCTTTTTGTATAATAAAAGACTAAGTTTCTCGTTATAATACTATTTATTTTTCTGCAAATGTTGCAACGTCAGTTTCATGAAATCAATAAAGTTTTGTTAAAAGAATATCTTCTTATAAAGTATACTCATGCATGAAAAGAAAGTAAAGGTTTTAATTTTGAAACAATCCTGCTTTGTCTTTAGTTTTCTAAAACTATTAAAATATTATTTTATATAATTATATTTTTTGACATAATTATATTGTGTGATATAATTATATTTTTGATACAATTATATTTTAAAGATAAACATTACATATTAACAGCTGAATAAAATCTATATATAAAAAAATGACGATGATACATTAAACAGACTTTACTACATTTAAAGATTTAAATTAAAATAAATACATAAAAACATAAAAACATTTAAAAAATTAAATAAAGTAGACGTTTTGCCATGACATCGCTTAGTCTCATTAGTACTAACATCAGCTTACAAATCAAAACATCGACAAAAAAAAAGGATTCAGTTAAAGTTAAGATTATTACTTTTGAAACAGTGAAAATTCATTGGAATTCAAGATGTTCGGGTATATAACACAGTAAACAACTTTTCATTAATAGTCTGTAATAATAAACTATACAATTACTCATCAAAATTGATGAATTCCTGAAAGATGCTGGACAAAACCTGCAAAAGTATGCTGGACAAACGTGAGTTTAACCTGCCATTCTTATCCTGCCATCTTCGCTTTAACTCTTTTAGGGGCAAAGTACTTTCAGTACTAAAATGTTTAAGTAAATAACTGGCACCAGAATTTTCAAAAATATATATATTTCGAAATAAGAAAAAGGCTACATTGCACATACATATTAAATGGAAAAGATTTTAGCATTATTAAGGTGTCATTGTGGCGTTTGGGAATACAAATTGAGTGGTTTCATAAACATACCACTGCCCCTGAAAGGGTTAAATGCTCTTTAAATTTAATCTCCATAGATCTTCCAGTCTCACTTATATATACATCCATGCAATCACTGCATGGAATCACATACACAACACTGGTTAGTTTTGTCGTGTAATATTTAAACTTATGGCTCTAATCGTAAATGATTTCAAAACCGATAAAACTTTCTCAGACACACCTCTGTAATATTATACGCAAAAAAATAGTTAGGTTTAAGCGGTTGAAAAACGGGGAGAGGGAGTTGAATCAACCAATTCTAAAGTATTCCTGAAAATATTTCTAATGAGGTTTTGGGGTAACCGTTATTCCTACAATCCTGATAAATTTGACTATTTTCAGTATTACTACAGTAATTTATAGTTCTACCTATATGCTAAAGTTTTTATGACAGAAATTTTGAGATTATAAGGGCAAACTGAATTAAAGTTCGTATACTGACCCGTTGAAGTCGGCTTTCTATCTACAAAAGTTGAAATTAATTGAAAATCAGTGCCATTTTTCCTTTAAATAAGCTCTCCAAAAATGGTAACTTACCATCAATTTCATACTCGAGAGTAAACTTCAAAGGATCTGCAATCTGGTTGTCTGCTGAGAGGGTGTAGGTATCTTATCCAAAAGGGCAGGCATTTAGGTATCTTCTCCAAAATATTAGACGCGAACCAAGTTCCTTAATAATATTTCAGGAAATTGTTTGTAGCTCACTATTTCGGCACCACAACAGAAAAGGAAGAACCCATAGCAGTTCCAGACAACTTTTTCTAAAAAGTATCGTTAAACACAAAACACTTTGAAGTCAAACAGAATTTCAATAAATCTGTAATTTCATCTGCAAATCATTTTATATCTTGAGGATACTTTGACCAAATTCTAATTATGGTATCACAAATTTATTCGATAAGTATTGAAGTAAATAATGATACGACATCTAACGACGCCATAACATAACTGCTTGATGATTTAAAATCCTTTAAATCTTCCAAAAATTCTAAAACTTGAATTTAAACTGTAGTTAGAATGGATAGTGAGAGGTTTTAATAACTTCGCTAAGTAATTAAAAATACGATAAAGGTGGATTTTGAAAAGTCTATGATTGGCCGCAACGGAATATTCGATTTATGTAATTTAAGCAATCTGTAAAATCTTGCATCCAAACCAGTATAACTTTTGAACTTCGAAGTCACGCTAGGTGATTTTTTTAAGCTACGGGGGTGGGTGGGCATGATGTCCCCGACAGTGGGGCCGAATTGGTAATATATATATATATATATATATATATATATATATATATATATATATGTGTGTGTGTCTGTGTATGGATTAGAGTCTAGCTCGGATCGTATTATACACGATAATTATCTGTTTCTGTCACTATTTTTTTTTATGCTAGAGCTGCAGAATGCAGACCACGGATCCTTCCTTTTAAGTTCTCCGGGCTTAAACACCGGAGCTGAGCGATTTTGCTTGGAAAGACCATGATGCTTTAAATCCGTATGTTTCTTCACGTAATCATTGTCAATATTTTCATTGCAGATGCTGCACTGGACTTTATATCTAGTATACTTACCAGTCTTTTGTTTAGAAGGTACATTTAAAAGGTATACAAAATACATTTAATACATTTAATTATATACATTTAAAAGGTATACAAAATATTTTATTTTCTTGGAAATCAAATCAAGCTTTTTGCCCGACAAAATATTCTCGTATGTCCAAGAGAGCGCATGACGCGACGTTTCTGAATGATTCATTTAAATGTTGAGTTTTCTAAATTTACGCACTACGTCTATGAGTCACCATAACCAAGAATACTGATCATGTGATCTCAAATTCCTCATATCAGAAACAAAAACAAAGCCAAAGGTTTTTTTTTTTTTTTTTTTTTTTTTTTTTTTTTTTTTAAGGATGTTGTTTAAAAATTGATCTAATTAGTATTTTTTACCATTTTTTTTATTTTAAACTGTCTAAAATTTTCGAAAAAAAGCGACAAGGTTTTTTTTTCTTTCAAAAATAAAAAACCACATAATCGACAAATATGAATTCAAGATTTACAGCAAGAACGAGTTTTTAAAAATTATCCCAAATTAAAAAAAAATATATATTTTTGTGATTTAAAACAAACTTTGTTACTATAATAAAATTCTTCTCATTCTAACAATGAAAACTGTTTTGTTTTCAGAAAATCAGAGCATACGCCAGAGGAGAAAACAAAACAAAACTAAAACTAGTCGTTGGGGGCCACTGTAATACTTACCCATCATGTATATGAATAATATAAAATATGAAAATAAAACATGTGTAAACTACATATAAAATGCATTGCAATTCTTATAAAATCGGGCTTGATGACGTCATAAACGTTAAATGCTCTATTACTGAATTGGGTAAAAAAATCCATATAACTCCAAAACTAATAATCATATTAACTAACGGCTTCATGCGTCGGATTAAGCGTCACATTTCCAATTAATGTATATATTTGAATTGAAATTTGAATGAAATACAGGGTCATGAAAAACAGGGCTGCGGAGTCGGTGAAAAAAATGACCGACTCCGACTCCGACTCTGACTCCTGAAATTTTAAAGGATCGACTCCGTGACGTATAAAGTACTAGTATTGCCTGTTGGTTCCTATTATTCATATCGCTTTGTTGCTGTCATTTGTTTTGAAATAGTAATAGTCACATTATTACCAATTTCCAATTAATATATATATTTGAATTGAAATTTGAATGAAATACAGGGTCATGAAAAACAGGGCTGCGGAGTCGGTGAAAAAAATGACCGACTCCGACTCCGACTCTGACTCCTGAAATTTTAAAGGATCCGACTCCAGGACTTCTAAAGTACTAGTATTGCCTGTTGATTCCTATTATTCAGATCGCTTTATTGCTGTCATTTGTTTTGAAATAGTAATAGTCGCATTATTAAATTTGTCATTAAATAAAGGATATATTGCTATTTAAAAAAATGGCATCAATCAAGCAATCAGAATTAAACAAACTCAACTGGCAACACTGCAACCTGCTGTTACATTCGTGTTTGACCTTGAAGTATATGATCTATATTTTTTTGGATGAATTATGGGTATAAGCTGTGATAGGTAGTCAAGACTAGGACTCATTTACTGCAGCGGCAAACTTTTGACAGTATTTTAGCATAAAAAGTTTGACCTTTTATCACCAAAATATGGATGAAAGCATGTTTAATTTTGGTTTTATACCTATTCCTGCAAACACAAAAAATAGGAGGCAAAAATTTTACAATTTAAGCATCATTTGGGGTCTCCAGAACCCGAAAAATTACGGGGGAATGCAAGAAAAATAAAAATGAAATTTTTACTATTTTAGCAATTATTCTGTTTTCACGGCTTCGTAAAAAAAGGGCAGAAATTTTACATTTTCAGCATTATTAATTGTACAATTTTGTGTCCTGTAGACCCGAAAAATCCAAATATTGAAATCTAAAGAAGTAAATAAAATGGATATTTCACCATTTCAGTTCCCGCTGAGTTGGAAAACAAAATGCAAAATATTGTAATTTTGGAGTTATTGTGTCTTCCAGACCCGAAAAATTCCAATGTAAGGGAAGAAAAATAAAGAGGAAAATTTTGTATTTCTAGCATTAACTTTATAATTTTGGCTTTATTTCGGGTCTGCAAAACCTGAATATCGAAAGGAGAAAGATGACTGAAATTTCACTATTTCATCATTGTTTTGAGTACTGTAGACCCAGGAAAAAAATTATTATTTCACTTTTTTCGGGGGGGGGGGGTTCTATGCACACGAAAAAAAGGGGGAAAATTACTACAATTTTAGCATTACTCTTGGTCCTACATACCTGAAGAATCTGAGGGAAACAAGAAAACAAAAGGAAAAAAATTCCCATTACAACGATATTTCGGATTCTGTGGAGTCCAAAAAGAGCAGAAACTTCTAATTTTCACATTAGTTCTGCAAACCCCAAAATACAAGAGAAAGTACTGCATACTAATATAAAATGTAAACTAGAGATTTCAATTAAAAACAGTTTTCATATACACTGTAAACTGGACAATATATTGTACCTGTTTAACCTGGGTTTCGTTGTATATATAGCCAAATATAAAAATAATAATTCAGTTTATACATTTAAAATTACATAGAATTGGTTTAATTTCGCTTCAAACTGTCTAAAAAACAAGCTGGAGCCGGAGTCGGAGTCGGCCTGTTTTTTAATGACTCCGACTCCGACTCTTTTGTCCAAAAAATAGGCCTGACTCCGAGTCCGACTCCACAACTCCGACTCCAACTCCGTAGCCCTTAATGAAATATCGAAGAGTGTGGTAAATATGATTACAAATATCTCGGCAACTAATTATCCGATCGACTTCATTCTTTATGCAAAATTTATGTTTTTTTTAATTGTCTTTTATATTTCATCCCACGAATATTTCGAAAATCCGAAAAAAATAGTTTCGGATAATCGAGGTTACTGAAATTCAATAAGTTTCTTTCCATTATTACATACTAAGTACATACCAAATTTCAAGTCCTTATCTCAATTTGTTCGAGAGATAGAGCGTTTACAGACACACAGACGGACTCCTTTTTTTTTCTAAAAATATGTTTTTCGGAATCTCTAGTGTCTGAAACGTGTAAATCCGTCAATTTTTTTTTTGGTTTTTAAAACGATTACAAGATTTACCCTAATCTACGTATGGTAGGTAAGTAAAATGAAAACATTAAATTAAAATATTTCCTGGTCGACTTTTTAAAAAATCGCTTTCTGGTACCGTATCTTAGGACTATCTTTATACAAAATAACTCTGCGTGTCAACCCGAAACTCGAAATAATTGAACCCCAACCCGAAATATTCAAACCTGAACCCAAAGCGAAAGAAATTAATAAATATCTTAAAGCTGTTCTCAAATACAAAGAGGTTACTTTCAGACACATATTTTAATTCATTTTTATTCAGAGACGTATGAAATGGGCAGGTGTTGTTATTCAAAAACTTTGTAATCGAAACACGTTTTCCATTTTCAAGTAAAGACAGAAGATCTTTCAGAAAACACTGTCAAAGTACACGTTTTGAACCGAATTCCTGTTGCTTCAGCGCCAGAAAGGAGAAAAACGTGATGTCACGTGACACGAATCGCTTATATAACTCGATAAGTAATTTATTTATCAAAAATTGGAAAACTCATTTCTATTCCAAATTGCTTCAATAGTCAGGCCTGTCAATTTTATGCCTTTGTGTTTAAAAATGAGCCCGAAATTGTGTCAGAAAGTGTTTTGTTGTTCAGAAGATCATTTGATACAATTACTGAAATACAAATACTGAAATACGATTAATGAAATATACTCTACAATTATATCTCTAAAATAACTTTTTTCCTTGTATAAAAATTAACACATTTACATTCTTTCAAATATATAGTTTTTTTTTCATTTGCAAATTATTCACGCCTTTCTTTCGAAAAATCGTGTCAACCCTAACCCGATCTGAAAGAGTCAAAACCCAACCCAAAACAGACCTAAACCCAAAACGCGTAAAGTTGATTCGACCAGCAACAATTTAAATTAACTGCAACTCGACCCGATACGAACAGCGGGTTGGTCGGGTTTGTGTAAAATCGGGTTACACGACGCAATGTAGGACTCTAATCTGAAACAATATTCTGAACACTTTATTGAAAAAATCTGGTAACTCAAACACGACTTGGAAATATCAAAATTCAATTCGAAACCGAAACAATTGCAGTCAACCCGACATGCAAAGAAAAAAATGAGCACCAACCTAACCCACGGATTACACGGATAACCACGGATAACCCACGGATCGTTTATTTTAAAAACACTAACCTCGAGGCATTTATTAAAAACTAACCACCACCCGACTGTCGGGTGGTGTGCGGGGAAATTGGGCTACTCGACTCGAATCTATTCTGAAATCAAAATATTTTCCCCTACATCAATTAAATTTTAACGACAAATTTTTTGTCTACCCGAAATTCGAAGTACTTCTATTCTAATCCGGCCCAAAACTAAAAATCTATAGTTTAATACAATTATGAAAAAATAATCTACAATCATTTTTCTAATATCAATTCTACCTTTTATGTAGCCAATTAAACATGTAAAGAGACACATTCTTATTTAAATATCTAGTTTTTCATCTGAAACAACAACGTAGAGTTTTATTGTAGAATCAGGTTAACCCGAACACGACGCAAAAGTATCAAAACTCAAACCCGTCATTTTTAAAAAAAACCCGAAACAATTACAGTCAACCCGACCCCAATCCAACAGCAACAATAACAAAAAAATTAGCTCCAACCTGAATCACGGGTCTTGTTGGGTTCAGGTAAAATCGGTTTACCCGATCGCGACCCGACTCAGGATTCTAATCTGAAACAATAATCTGGACAGTTTTTTGAAAAATCAGGTTAACCCAAACCAGACAAGCAAGAATGAAAACTCAACACGAAACCGAAACAATTGTAGTCAATGCGACTTAGAAAGAAATAAGTCAGCATCTACCTAACACACGAGTCGGGTTTTTTATAAACTAACCCCAGACCATTTATTAAAAAACTAACCTATTCCGACTTGGGTCGGGTCGTGGGCAGTTTCTTGACTCTATGCAGGACTCTACTCTAAGGTCAAAATATTTTCAACAACGACAATTGAATTTGGACCCCGGATCCCCCTCTAGTGTCGCCCTTGACTTTGAATATGATAAACCTCGAACCGAATGAACCTCCGGCTCGGGTACTCGCTGCCTTCGGCACCGTATACCATTTTTAAAAATGAATCGCGCAACAATACAAACTAATAGAAAAAATAACGACTACTGTAGTTTCGCAACATGTAGCACGCTACTTCCGACCCCTGGTTACACCCAACTAGATCCCTGCTAGTGCAATAAGTAAATTTTGCGGCCTGCAAATTTTATTGAAAAACAACCCGAACCCCGATCCGAGCCTAACAAAAATGTGTGGTTCATTCGCCACCCGATCCGAAAACGAAATACTTCCACCTGAACCCGAAATATTTCAATTTGAATCCGAAATATTCCAATTCAACCCGATCCGAAAGCCCCAATCAGAGAAAATTTATCAAATACTTAATATGGAAAAAAGCCTTTAATCATATTTCTAATATCGATTTTGTCATGTATGTTGAAAAATAATGTAAGTAATTATTCATACTCAAAAATATACAGATTTTCACCTAATATAGGTTGGATTGTACATAGGGCTTAATTTCTAAGAAAAAAAGTACCAGAGCCCTAATATTCTGCAGTACTAACATCCGTAGCGTACCCCTCCCCCCTACACCTCCACTCCAATCTGCATATTTATATTTCATACATTATTTTCAAAATTTAATGCGTTGTTTTTTTATTTAGCAAAATAAAAATTGTAAATACTTCTATCTCTGTATATACTTAGCTATCAACTCTTCCACTTTTTGTTATTAGTACTTCCAAATAGAAACCTTTGCTTAAACTTAATGTTAATTAATCACAGAATTCTGCGATTAATTCAGCTATGTGATTCAGCTATGTGATTCAGCTATGCAGAATAGAGAAATACTATTTCTGTTTACTCTTTATCAAAATAGCATTAAAATGTTCAGCAATTATTTTTTTTCAGCATTCATTAAAATGATTTGAAATGGAAATAAATAAAATTTTGAATTTAAGACAGATTGAGCTCGAGCCTGCCCAAACCCGAAGACTGATATTAAAAATCGAGCCTGTTTCATCTCCATCTATTACGTGATCGACACATTACGTCACTTATAAGTGTTTTGATACAAAAGAAAGCAAAAATTTAGAGATGGGAGGGAAAGGAAAAGGTAAATTAGGATTCGTTTTTCGGAAGCGTTATTGCACTGGGCTCCGGAGCGAAGTGTTTATGAGCTCCGGTAAATTCTGGCCAATATTTAAATGCTTACTAAAAACAGAGAAGTACCGGAGCTGAGCTCCGGTGGGCTCCGGCTCAAATTAAGCCCTGGTTGTACCGACCCGGACCCAAAAATTCCGTTTAAAGCCAACCTGAAACCCAACCCGAACCCCACGAAAAAATTTCTTTTGACCCAAAATCGACGAACACTTTTTCGTCGACCTCAACCTGAAATACTTCAACCCGAAACCCGACTCGAAACAATAAATATTAAAAAATATATAGTTTTTCATTTTAAGCTATATTTTGGGGATTTTTTTGAGGAATCGGGTCAACACGAACAACAGTCGGAAGTGTCAAAATCCAACCGGAAACAGTTAAAGTTAAGTCGACTGGAACCGACCCACAGTTAAAATATACAAGTCCGACCCACAATAAAAAGAGTAGCGTCAGTCCGATACGATCCAAACCACGAGCCGGGTCGGGTTCAGTTTGCCCCACACGATGCAGAACTCTACCTCCAACTCGAGCCCGATAAAACAAAAAAGATTCGTCTTTCGCATTCCGACCAGAACCTGAAATAGTTTAACTCAAACCGACCCAAAATCAAATATTAAATTCCAACTTTTAAACAGCAAAATTAAAGGCGTCGCGTCGGACATGAGCAGATGGCCTGCCGAAACAACAATAAGAACATTATGATGACTTTTTTTAAGTTCAACGAAATGCATCGAGATGGGAAACACATCCACATAACAGATACTGACATAATTGTTTTCTATCTTTTTTATTTTTACAAACCACAGACAGTTGAAGGCCTGAATAAATTATTCACTGCCAAAAGAAACGGTTATATTGCATGTACTCGAATAAAGATATTAATGCTAGGATAATAGGTTGATTAGACTAAATAGATTTTTGATATAAGATATTATAGCCGAAATAGAGGAATCTAAATTAGAAAATAAGTTATTTTGAGTATATTAATTTACTAATATGTATGGTTTTGTATCATGAGAGTGCCAACACGACCCGACTCGGGTTGAAATCCAAAAGTCAAAATATTTTCCCCGACGACAATTGCATTTTGACCCCGACGGGGAGGCATATGCCCACCCGAACCCCTTTAGCGCCACCCTTAAGTGTAAGAAGCAGCTTACAAACATAAAAAACATGCTAGAGTCAGGGATGGAATATTATGCGCAAGGCCGCTCGGTTTCTAAATTTTTGTACCACAAATTTTGAATAAAAAATTTTAGCATATTTATTTGTGGAATTTCACAGTTATTTTTCACTCGCAAATGTTACAGAAATAAATTTTAGTTATTTTTTTTTCAGTTTGTTTAACTAATACATTATTACACATTATACATTATTATATGGTGTTCTATTTAATAGAATTTAATAAATTAGTTTTTTATTTTTCAGATTAACAAAACTGATTACTGGATAAATGAAAATGTTAAGACATAAAAAGTGGTTATTTCTATTTCAGTAACAAGTTTTAGAAATTATTCCAACGTTTATATGTATACAAAAAAAAAAGATGAAAATAAAAAATTTTAATTAGATTTAACGACTTGAAACATTTTTATTTAAAAAAAAACTTTTCATTGATTTTAAAGAGTTTTTAAATTTAATTTCAGTTAAAAAAAAGAAAAGAAAAGATAAAATTAAAGCTGGTAACCATTGTGTTTTAAAATTTAAAACTAACAACAATTAAAAAAATTACTTGGAACAATTAACATAGAATGTAAATCCGGTTTTAATAAATATGCAAAATATATTTATTCCAACTTTTAATTATTAATGTGGCTATATTTTAGTTAATATTACTGCCGATACATGTACTTCTATATACATATACTTCCTATATATGTATTTCACTATATATAAAAGGAAAAGTTATTAAAATTAACTAGCAGTTGATTTATCAAGGAAATTTAAATAAAACAATGTCTAACATTATTAGTTTTCATAACTAATGATATATATTTTACTGTAAAAGCCCAAAGTTTACTAAATCTTAGGCTAGTAAAACTTAGGCTCAGTAAATCTTAGGCTATAAGCTAGTAAAAGCCTGAAATATGCTTTTAAATTATTCTATTTAGGGCATTTACCAAACAATTTCGACAAATGCTAGAATGTATCAACTCCTTTCGTTCTAAGTTAGAACTGATACATTGGCTTGGCACGAGTTTCGGGATATGCATGGTTAAAATACTGTACACAATTACATAGATATCTGGTATATTCACCCGAACATGTAATCATTTTTATTTATTAAAGACTACCCGAGTTGAATAGTAAATTAAAAAAAATTATTCAAACAAAATTATTTATTACACCCTATATTATCTTTATTAACGTCATAATAATTTTCCTTTTTCAAATTAAATTTTAAAGAAGCCCAGAATACTTATAAGATTAAATTTATATAAACATATTTTGTTATAATTTTAATGCATTTAACCAATTTATTAACACAAAATATGCAAACACTAAATCTAATTTTTTATTCAGAATTTTTTCCATCATTATAAAATTAAAATTAAACTGATTTCTTCCAGCTAGGTTGACTTTTGTCGCATCTTGAAATGAACTGCTAAGTCGATTTACTGATTTACGCAAACACCTCTTCGGTATGCACACCTTTGATCAGTTGCATTTTCGCATTTATGGTATTGAAAAGTTGCAGTTTCATATTTATGTTACATATTTATATATAATTTCATGTACAAACTTCCTTTTCATACGTCCAGGACACAAACAGTGAAGCTATTCCCAACATATTGCCATTTTCGTGCAAGTCAGACTTTTAATATTTGTTCATAGAAGATTTTAATTTAAGAAAAGCACAGTACAAACTGATAACTTTCTACTTTCCATTAAATTTGAGATTTATTATTCTTAAGTACTATATATATATATATTTGAAAATGCTTACGGGCTGAAACGTGCGCGGTTGACGCTCCCTGTTCTACACCATAGTCCCTCACACCTGTCTAAACTTGTCCAAAATTAGGCTGTAACTGACATGAACAGATAAAAGTCACAAGGGTAGGTATCCATTTGTTTGGGATTTTACAACAAGGAGTCAGTAAATCCTAGTGTTTACCGAAATGGTTCGGTGAAAGCCCGAAATAGGAGCTTTAAAAAATATTATTTGGGCTTTGGCACAGATGTCATATACGTTGGCGTGATTTTTTTACCCGCCAATTTGGCGAAAACCTTGTTTTTGAATATTAGTTACAAATATCATGCAATAATAGCACGTGATTTTCATTTCAATATATATAAAAAAACGTAATAAAAGAAATAGCTACTATTATTTTTTAAAAAGAAAAAAAACAAACAAAAAACAAATGATAGTTTGATATAAATAAATATTATTAATAAATATTATATATATAACAAAAATAATTTATAGAATTAAAATAAAAATAAGAAGTAAATAAAAAACAATATATAAAACAACATACCAACTTACGTTGTTAAATGCTAAGATTTACCAGTAAAACCTTGGATTTACCAGACTTCGGACTTTTAAAGTAACATTTACATGTTTGCTACTTTAATAGATTATTTAATAACCACTTGAGAAATAATCAACTTTATACATAATTATTTTATAAAAATTTACCGTATTGATTAATTTTTACTAATAGCAAATTCCTAATGCTTACAGGATTACGTACTCTGCAAATACTTCTTTGAACGTTAATACTTTGAATAAATCGCATTATTTAATTAAGAAGTTTTTCTGTTTTAATAATTTAAACTCTTTCAAAAAAGCCCTTGCTTAATAACATAATTACATTGTTTCGTCTATCTACTTGAATTAGTCAAAAGTAAAATATTGCTCATCTCTCTTATCGTAGAAACATTATCATTAAAATATTTGTTAAGGATTAGTTAGTAAGTAATTCAGCATTCATTGTTATAAAAGGAAAAATAGAACTTGCCATATTATTAATACAAGAAAATGGAGGAAATTTCTTAATAAACGAATAAAATTGAAGATTTCAATTTATTTAAATATTTAGGTGGTCACTCTTTTTTCAACATCACATTTTTAAATAAAATCATAAAAACGGATTCTTTAAGACTTAAATTGGCATTTTTACGCGTGCACACACCAACACATGTCCTTGCATATAAATATCTCTATATATGTACCCACATATATATACATGTAAGTGTGGGTGTGCGTTGCTGTCTTCGCCTGTGTGTCGGAGTAGACTAGAGTCCTGCATGGATGAGGTAGTACTTGACCTGAACCTAAAAAGTCTGCTTAAAATTAATCCTATACCCCACACGAACACAAAACATTTTAGCCCGACAGTAGCCCGATCTGACCCAAACGCAAAGTGAAAGAATATTAATCCAAAATTTATTATAATTATGAAAAAGCAATCAATATTTATGTCCCTAATACCAATTTTATCTTTTTTTGCATAAAAAGGAACATACACACACTAATTAATATTAAAAAAAATAGCTTTTGAATTACAAAAATATTCAATATTCTTTTACAATATTGGGTCAACCCGAACCCGAACCGGTAGAATCAAAATTCAATCCGAAACTGATCCGAACCCGAAATATGTAATGTCAACTTGACCTCTACTAAAAAAAATAGCTTCAACCCGATTTGCCACGATCTGCAAGTTGGGTTGTGGTCGGGTAAAACCCTACTTCCCTCTCTGACACAGGACGCTACTGTATACAAAACGGTTTTCAAACTGTATGCTGCGGAAAACTGGTGTCCAGAGAAAGGCCCTCAAGTGTGCAGTGAAAATAATCAATCAGATTATCTCAAAATATTACGAAGTAATAAATGTGCATATATTTAATGGAGCATAGTTAAACTATCCCATTTACATCGCAAAGATTTTTTATTGTATTATAAAATAGTGTAATTTCATGCAAGTTAATTTCCATGTTTGGATATTCTTCATTAGTGAATACGGGAAAAATACATTTTGGATAAAGTTACCGCTTTCTGAGATAGAATATGACTCTGAAAAAGTAAAATATTTTTAACATATTTGCTATTTTCAAACCTAAATTTATGATAAAATATTACGTTTATTATGTGATGTTGCTTTTTATTTGTATTTATAAATAAATTAACACACATGCATTGAGACACATATAATAATTCATCCTTTCTCTATTATCAATATTTAGTCGTGTCGGAGACGTGAACTAAGAAATCAAGTGAGCCGTGAAAATATAATATTATGCATTCAAGTGTGATATATAAAAGATTGAAAAAATCAGGTATGACAGAATAGTGAATATAAGAAAATAGTTCTGAGAAATAGAACATGACATTAAATATGAAAAATAATCATAAACAATGTAATCTTTTACTGAAAATCTTTATAAATCACTAACATCACTTTTCAAAATTTAAAAAAGAAATGTATGCGTCCAAGCTCCTCATTAGAGATAGTGTTAGCATTCATAGTAAAAATGCAATGGCATAAGATCGATAAATATGAACTTCGTATGAATATGAGAGTTTTTAAAGATTTGTTTCGCGAATGATACAGAACTTATCTTCTACTTGGAAACTTTGAATTGCATTTGATGTCGGTGAGACAGATCTAAATGTTCTTGAAAATTTTAGTGTAAAGTTCACGAACAATGTGTTTTCATGTTTTATGAATGTTTTTTGGCGTTGAATATGGGTAATTGCATTTTTAGTGCATGAAAACCCCAAAGATTCATAAAATTCAAAGTATCATAATTCAGTAAATTTTGGGAGTTTTATTAACTTACAAATATTTTTTTTTACTGTTTTGCTTCTTGCGAAGAAAGTTTTTCTATATAACATAGGAAATCCGGAAACCGTATAAAAACTTATATTTAGATTAAAAATATAATATTTTGACGTAATTTTATTTTAATATGATAAATAATAACATATGAAATTTTTTTAATTGAAACTGTATATTTACAACTAATAGTTTAGAAATTAGCTATAGGTCAACGATAAGAAGGGACATGTTGCATTGTACATAAGTAACATTGCGCTTAACTAAAAAGGTACTAACAAAGGTACCAACACATACCGGATCTTATATAATATGGAGTAGTCCTTAACAAATAATTTCCTATGCATACATAACTGTTGATAACAATATGTAGTTACACATAATTTGATTCCGTTTGACTGAATCTATCTCAATATATATATACACTCATGTCCAAAATTAAGGTCACAAACATAAAATCTGTGAAAACTGATGAAATATTCACTGTGTTGCCACGAAATTTGGCACAGAGGCATACTAAAATGGGAGAAAGAATATAGCAACATAACAATATGGAAAGGATTTTAATTGTGAATTAAGATACAGGGTATATTTAAAAGTGTTAAATCATGAATCGGAGATAAAGCATTTATTTCAGGAAAAGTATGTCTGATAGGGAGTGTGACCACTGTGCACTGCTATGCAAGCCGCACAACGAGCTCTCATACTGTTTATGAGGGTGTCAATAAATGTTTGTGGCAACAAAGCCTATTCTTCCAAAAGCGCGGCTTTTAACTCCTGGAGTGTCCTAGGAGTGGGCTTATGCTGTGAAATGGCTCTTCCTAGACCATCCCAAACATGTTCAATAGGATTGAGGTCCAGAGATCTCATGGGCCAATTCATACGGTGAATATCCTCTTCTTCAGGAAAATCACCAACAATGTGAGCACTGTGTGACCTCGCATTATCGTCCTTAAAAATGAAGTCAGCACCCCGGAACAACCTAACATAGGCTTCAAGGACCTCATCCCTATAGCGATGTGTATTGACAGTACCCGCATCGAAGTCGTGCAGTGGGGTACGGCAGCTCAATATTAAGCCGTCTCAGACAAGGATTCCTTTGCCACCAAATCTGTCGATTTATTTTACGTAGGAGGGATGATGGCGAACTCCACGTTCTCTCCAGATGAAGATTCGACTAGAATCACTTTCAGTGGTGAATCCGGACTCATCACTGAAAAGAACACGCTCCTACTTTTGTTGTGTCCAAGACTGATGTCTTCGGATCCACAACAACTGGGCTCTCCTGTTAGATGCAGTGAAAGGGACACACACGACTGGATGCCGGACGTTAAGTGCCCTCTCTGCTAGTCGTCTGTATACTGTTTGCCATATAATGTTTATTCCAGACGCAGCAGTAAGTCACTAGCAAGCTGAGGAGTAGTTGCCAGCCTATGTCGTCGTGCGCTTAACGCCAAATAGCTATTCTGTGCAGGTGTCGTTGCTCTGTGACGGTCTTGGCTGGCCTTTCTGGTGACATTGGGATGGTCTAGAAAGAACCATTGCACAGCGTAACCGCCCTGCCATGACCCGCCAGGAGTTAAAAGCCGCGCTTTTGGAAGAAATGGCTTTGTTGCCACAAACATTTATTGACACTCTCATAAACAGTATGAGGGCTCGTTGTGAGGCTTGTATAGCAGTGCACAGTGGTCACACTCTATATCAGACATACTTTTCCTGAGATAAATGCTTTATCTCTGATTCATGATTTAACACTTTTTAATATACCCTGTATTTTAATTCACAATAAAAATCTTTTTCATATTGTTATGTTGCTATATTCTTTCTCCCATTATAATATACCTCTGTGTCAAATTTCGTGGCAACACAGTGAATAGTCCATCAGTTTTCACAGATTTTATGTTTGTGACCTTAATTTTGGACATGAGTGTATATATATATATATATATATATATATATGTATGTATGACAAAAACATGAATACACAGAATCGAGCAAAACTTGGCAATGACTAATTTCTACTGACTAATTTTAAACATTTCCCAAGTACTTGGAATTAATGTTTAAGTAAGCTTTATTTTATATAAAAACTGAATTCCCTGTAAGCAGCTTTGTGCCTGTAAAAATTGAATAATAATTAAATTATTAGAGCTATTGGATTTTTTTGCTGAAGTTGTGCAAAGCATGTGCAAAGAAAGGTATTTCTTAACTAGGTTCCTTTGTTTAAGTTCCAAATATCACAGCTAGGTGGCGCTGCATTTTCTCAAACTGTAATAATGCTTAAAATAACCTTACAATTTAAATATCCAAACCATTTTAAAAGCATAATGAGCTTTAATTAAGTCTTGTACAATAATTTGAACGTTTTAAAAGATTGAATCGTCACAACATATTGGTGAAATTTTGAACTAAAAATAAAGCATAGAAAAGAAATGATCGTTTTCCCTCATTAAACTCCCGCAAAAATACATTCAATGTGTGTTAACGTTTTCTGGTTATTGAAAAACATTCAATCCATCTTAGAACACTTTATTTATACAATTTTATAAAATCCGAATAATAATAAATAAATATAATTCGTTAACCATAACAATTTTTTTTTTTTTTTTTTTTTTTGCACGATAAACTAAAAATATAGGAAAAACACCATTTTGTTTGAACTAAAATATTCGCTGTATTTAATAGAAATGAATATACCGAATAATAATATACCGAATATACCGAAGATTACAATTTACAATTTGTTGTATCCAAAAGCTTTGAGTTACTATTTACGGACGAAACTGTAAAAAAGTTAGTTGAAGTTTTAGACTATATGTACTTTACATGAAAAAATCATATCATAAAAATAATCATAAAAAGAATCAAATATTATTTGTTTAATACATGTTTAAAATTGCTATTACAAATTATCAAAATATATTTTACGTACTCATCTAGTTTTTATTATAGTGCGTCTGTATGCATTAAAATTTAATGCTTTTTCCTTTAACAAACTCATTCAATTTTCTTATACAATTGTTCATTATTTCAATTTTATGCCCCATATATTTTCTGGTATTATTGGACTACTTTAGTTTTTATAAAAATAAATCATTTACAATTATAGTGGTTTCAAATACATGATCAAAAAAGTATTATCAAGGATAAAGTAATACTTTTTTCAGCAATCAAATATTCTTTTGAAATATTGCATTGTCATATGATGAAAATTACATTTTTTGCTTAGGAAAAGAATATATATACAATGGAACCTCGTTTACATTAAAGCTTACACTTTTTATTATCCTTAAGAAATTAATTTTAGAAACTGTATTGGACATGTTTACAAAGACAATTACATCAAGTTTTCTAATGTATAAATCGTAATTTGTTGCATTTAATAATTATTAGATACAATGAAATTAGTTACTTACGGAACAGATACAATTTCTAAAATACCTCTTGGCAAAAAATATACATATGATTATTAAAAATAAGAATTATGGACGTAATAGCACATGCAATAAAAAAATTTATTTATAACTTATTTTTTACAATGTATAAAACCAGGAATATTTTAACAGATTATCTTAGAGATTTTAGAAAATAAAATACCTCCAAATGCATTAGGAAATTATTGTAAAAATTGTATACTAATCTAGCTCACAGATATTTTTCATCATTATTCGACACTTTTTACTATATATGTATCAACAATAGAATAGTTTTTGAAACTACGGCTACTATGTATATTAAATTTCTGTCTAAATCAAAATGTCAAAATCATGTAGCTTTTATTTTATTTCTAGAGTAATATATACATTTTTGCTACTCGGATGTCTAAATATGTTAATCTTATTTCTTTTAGATGTCTTCTTCGTAAGTGAATATTAAATTTGACTTTTTTTGTGATTAAAGAAGATCCATTTATTTAAATGAATATTTATTGATATTCTAATGTCTTTTTAAATTTGATAATAATAATCTGCTGCACTACAATATTCAAGATGAAAACACGAGATATGAAAATATTTTTTTTTTGACTTATTATTTATCTAAATTGAAAAAAAAATCACCGGATAAGACATTAGTTACCCTTAAGCGGTATAACGATGGTTTCGTTATAATGCTATAAATGGCGTTGTAGAAGTGTCACGAGATAAATTGTGCCTGAGCATTTGTTGTATGATATTAGCAGTAACATGGAGTGGGGAAGGCTTTCTGAAAACGTAGAATAGTGAGTTAAGAGGGGAAAATAATGGAATGTGTCAGAGTGACAAAAATGTGCTATCATGTTTCGGACGTGCCAACGGGCACACATTTAACAAAGTGGACTGGTTTTCTCGTGTATCAAAGCAGATTGTCTAAAGTGTGTGCTAGGAATTGTGTATCTCTGGTGGTCTAAGGAATACGGCATCAAAACTGCGGTTCAAAACAGATTCGAACTCGCAGGTACGAGAAGAAACTGTCATGTCTGGGGTATAAAAATATGTTACAAACTCGACAGGGAATTGCTACAATTTGTGACTCAAAGTCTCTTCCATTCAATCATAAGAGACAATTGATCACAGCAGCACATATAGTTACGTATCAGGCCGAACGACACCGAACGTGTGCAGTAGCTGTAGTAGACATCAGTGTTGTCAAACGAATCACACATTTACCTACATTGCAAATTAATGAATGGCACGTGGGAAGGCTGTAAATCCACAGGTAGTGGTTCTCTTTGGGTTTATAGGTGTTTTTCGTTCTATCACCTGGGTTAGTGATTTATCTGATCACTTACATACTGATTGTTTGAACATTCTCGTTGATCAGGTGTTATCCATCATTCAACATCTTTTTGATGAATATGCTATCGACACCCTTTATTTTCCATGATGACACACTGAAAAAAATTACACTTCCAAATCTGAATAAATCGATGTTTTCATTTTGTTATGAAACTTTTCAGTACTGAAAAGGTCCTCACATAGTTTAAAATTAACTACAATATAAGCCCTTCAAACGCTAATTTGTAGAAATTTATAGACATTTATCACTTGAGTCCTTGTGTTGCACAAAATGATCAACAGATGTTCTTCCTTTCAAATGAGTCTTTTTGTATTGTGGAACATAAGGAAAACAAGAACTAAAGAGGACATTTGTAATATTTATACGCTAGATATTAGTACTGCAACTGAAAATGATAAAGTATTCAAAAGACAATTACACTCGTAACCCGCCATTGTTAATGTAAAAATTATTTTAATGCCCATAGAAAGACACCTCTCATTTGTCTACCCCATATTGTGAACATAAGTTCAAATTCGTGTGCATGTTCATGATCAGAGATATCTTGTACTCTTTCGAGTAACATTGTTAGTATTTTAACCAGGATTCACTGTTGCCTATAAATCGAGAATCATTAAACGATTCCGTGGCTGTTATTTTTTAGATATCATGCCATCTACATAATGGTTTTCTCCGAAAATAAATGAAATGCATATTGTATCTTCTCTGTTTTCTAAAGGCAATGTTTCTCCTCAAAGCGACTACAACATAGAAAGTTTGGAAACAATACTTTCATAAATCATGGGCGGAAACTAACAGGAATTTATTTAACAAACACATACTTTTCTATACAATATACCATATATATGTTGCAAAATATATTCAACAATTTGTTTTACAAAAAGTATCATGCACCTATCACAGATGCCCAATTTCTTAATTAAAATAATTTCGATGCTAAAAAACGTTGAATAAGCATTATGAGTTTTCAACAAAACAAACAACACATAACTACAAGGTGTAGCTGAACTTATAGCCAGAAAATTGGGGAAACATAAAATACATCAATATAGACAATTTTTCTAGGCGATCAGGGACGAAATTTGCTTATTTAATCAAATATATAGAATAGATAACTCATTTTCTAAATCCAAGATTCATTCATAAATTCATTAACAATAATAAAAGTTTAGTAATGATATTTTGAACAGACTTACTTTGATTTCTGCGAAATGTAGAAATAGCCTACTTTTCTGTTGAAACAATGAATTGGACAACTGATAATCTGTCATGTTTCTAAAAGAAATTACGCTTACTGACGAATCCTTTTTCTTAAAATTCCATCCAAATTCATACAAAAGAAAGTTAATATTATATATATATATATATATATATATATATATATATATATATATATATGAATACCATATGGTATATAATTAAATGATTATTCCACTAAAATATCTGCATTACTGTCAAGTTGTGAACAAAACTTCAAGTTCAGGACATTCAGAATATTTTCTTTTTTAAACTGAATATGACGATTGCAATCCTGGTTTTATAAACTAAATTGCTCGCATTAACACATAGTGTCTTCCTTGAAAATTCTAACCATTAACGCATGTATATTATGTATAATAAAACATTTAAAAATTACATCAGATAACTGAAAAATACAATATATAAGTACACATCTTTTCTGCAAATGCAGTATATTTTATTAATGCAATAAATTTTGTAGTGACAATTTTTATGTTTATCTGAGATCAGTTAAACAGTTACAAAAAATGCGTATTTTTGACAAAATATTCACATTTATTAAAGAATTAAAAAAAACTGTGTGTTATATACTTATTCGTTTAAAAATAATTTTATAAATGTGAAATCCCTTACAAATTTAGAAATAAATCAATATTTAACTGAAATATCTGTTCCTAAAAAGCAGAATAAAAGAAATAAAAATATATACCACACTTAAATTTAATCTATTTTGGAAACCATATTATCTTTTTTGAAGTCAATGAAGTAGTGAAAAGTGTTAATATTACATCATAAAAGTTAATTTCATTGTTTCCTATTCTACAAATTCCAGTTGTATAATAATAAAGGGCAATAAAGAATAGAAACTGTTTATTTCTATTCCAGTAATATTAGATTATGTTGTAAAAAAGGTGGCAATACAAGTGGGAATTATGAGAATGACTTGTCGAAAAAACAGCGCTTCATACTGTAAAGTTAAGATTTTGCGAACGAAAAAAATCTTTTAATTTATTGTTTTTTTTTCAAACTGCTGATTCAACACAATTAAATTCACTCATTAATAGAAAACATGCAAAAAAATTTTGAAAACAATAACTTTGAAGAACACGGAACGTTCGTTGAGAAGGAATTAAAGCAAAGCCTAATTATAGCAAGACGGACGATTATTGACGAAACACAAAAAAACAGTATAATATAAAAAAAAATTCTGAAATTGAATGAGGACGTTTCTGGTAATTCTTTGTATTATATAAAAAAGTATAATATCATTATGAAAATACTTAACTAAATTGCTATTTTAATGTTTTTTTTTAAGTGATTGCATGTAGCATCGTAGATATATGCTGTTAGTGTCAAAGAAAATTTTCCTTTATATGGTTTAGTTTCTGTATTTTTTTAGGACGAGCAATTCAAAAATAAAAAATTGTGCTTCACTGTATTAAGAATAGTCACAATGTTGAGAATTATTAGATTAATACTGTTAATCAGAAAATTTGCAGTTATGCACACTCAATGGTTTAAAGAAATTAAATTATTTAAACTTTTTTTTAATGAATTATCATGTCCCTTTATTTCATCAATGTTTTCCAGTTACAGCCTGTATAATAGAATTTCGTTAACCAATGTTCTCATTTTAGAGTTCTGATAACGCGAAGCCACTAGCAACCGAATGCTTAAACCAACACATGTGTTCTTTTCAAAATTATATTTTGAATTTTAATATTAATTTTTTTTTCTTTTTATTGGATGGCGGATGCCAACCCATAACTGCATACTATCGTACTTATTCCATTTTGATTCCAGTTTTCTTTTTTAGGGCACTTTCACTTTAAGAACCGGTATCGAAAATGAAAGTATAACCACAAACAAAAGTACAAACGAAATCGAAAAAGTACGAAAGTACCCTTACATCATTAACAGTCAAATATAAGTAAGATTTTGCAAACTGCAGCCTGAAACCTGCAGCCACTAGTCAGAGCAGGACTGAAATGTCATCTTCTGCTGCTATTTACAAATTCTGCTATACTTCGGTGAATAGTTATGTGATTACATTTCTGAAGGCATCTGTATTTAAATCTGTAGTGATGTGTTGCAGTGACACCTTCTTCTTCTGTGATAGTATGATAATTTAGTCTCAGTTGATTTTGATCATTTTATGCTGGTTTCTTTCATAAGTATTTTTGATCAACATCAGTTTTTCTATATTTTACAAGCTCTTGATACAATCTTGCTGTTGTATTACTAGATAGAAAAATGAATTTAGTGGTCAGAAAAATTGAATATCCCAATTTGCAAGAACCAATTATTTGCAATAGCATTCACATAAATCGTTTTCTTTACCAATAACAACTGTATTTTTCTTACGGTTTAAAATCTCATATATACGTTACTTCTAAATTAAGCCACATTTCTACTAGAATTACTCTTTTTCAGATTTACATATTTTCGGTACTACTAAGTTTAATAGATTTTCCTACCGTATTTTGAATATGAAAACTGCATACAAAGTTATAAATAAAAAAGTTTTTTTTAATGTCACAAATAAAATGTATATCCGTAAAATATTAAACGGTTAGTATAATTTTAGATACCATGTCCATTTTAAATTTTTAGTACGTTATTCTATTTGAACAAGACGAAACAGTACGAGGATTCTTGAGTAATAGTAAAATGTATTCTTATAATGATAATTACAGCCTCGAAGTTTTATATAATTACTACATATGTAGCCGAAAAATAATAATATATGTGCACTATATAGGAAAAATTATTTATTTTTCAAATAATAAAATTTTAGGATTAAAAATGAATGAATAAAAAAAAATGTTTTATGTTTCATTTACAAATAAAATTTATGCAAGGAAAAAATCTTAAAATGCTATTAGTTATTTTTAAATTAATGTATCATTTCGCTTTTGGTATTTTCAAAATTTATTCGAGATTACCAAGATTATAGAGTTAACGTTTTCTTAATTTCAAACATGATTCACAATTTCCAAAAAGCAACATTCACTGTATTTAATGACAGATATTTTGCGATTAGGTTAGGTTAAGATTACAGTTTGGAAATAATGGTAGCTTTGTAGCAGTCAGTTGAGTTGATTGAAACCCCTGTTATTCTGGATGATCAGTACAATATTTTTTCACAAACCCATAGATGAACATATTATCCGTATACTTCACGTATAGCTTGATATGCCAAGTAAAGGGAAGCATGTGTTTAAGATTTCGAATAATGTATTTTAAGCATGAGAAGTAAAAAGAAAAAATAGTCTTCTGTTTTGGAAGAAAAATGTACAAAATTAAATTGTTTTTAATTATTTGGTTATCAACTTTGCAATTCTAGTTAAATGTTTTTATCAATTTGTACAGTTCAAAAAGATTACTGAGCCTATTAAATTCCCCGTTATGTAATATTTATATTATTTTCTATGTTGACTTACGACTTTCTATCTGAATTACTTTCACATGCAAAAACAAAAAGTTGAAATGGTAAAAAAAATTATGAAATACTCTTACAAGTAATATAAATACGTACAGAAAACAACGTTAAGGTGAACTAAAATTATATAAATAAATATTGATATATATAAAAGGAAAATAATGAAAAATAAGTTTTATAAATAATTTATAATTACATTTATATTAACCATAACAACTTTTCTACAATTTATCTATGTATTTAATTAGAATATTTCACTTATCAACAGCGCAAAATAATTTTTTGCGAAAAAATAAACTCTTCATTCACCCAGGTTTATCGCGCATAGAATAAAAAAAAAAGAAAAAAATGGTTCTTTAAAATATATATATATCAGTCTCTCATAGCATAAATATATCTTTTTCATATCAGATGATACGTAACACTTTTAATTACATTTAAGTTTTTTATCTCTTTATTAAATTTAAATGAGTTTTTTGCATATCATAACAGACAATTATTTTTAGTAGAATAAATTTTTTTTAACAAACTGGGAAAAAAAATATTGTAAGTTATCAACAATAGTAAATTTGTCCGATAAGAGAAATAAACAAGACAAAAGAAGTGTTTTAAATGTCTGAATATGCTTAAAAGTGTGAATATGGAAGAAGAAAGCAGATGAAAAATATAATACGTTTTTATTGTTAAACATTTAGAAATTAGGATATTCTTTCCTCCATAGTTTAAATGCGTGCGATAATTTACTCATTTACAGATTTATATACAGACACACATACACACACATTACATCTATATTTACGCATATACAAAGTGTGTTCACACATTTTTGTAACATAATTTTGATATTTTATACGTTTTAAATTTAAATAATAATAATAAAAAAAACTTTACGACATCATTTCGAAATAGGGTTGAATCATGATTTGCAACATTAAAAATAATCTCCTCTTTAAAATGTCGCTGGAATATAAACGATCAATCGAAGGCTATGTAGTTGCGCTTTCCGAAGGGAATCACTGTTATTCGATTAATAAAAAAAAAGGTGTGAAAAGTATGATATTAATATTTCTACATGTAAAATAAGCGATATAATTAATGTAAAAGAAAAGAAAACATCAAAGTTTACATTAACTGGGAAAAGGGTGAAAAATGCATATCTAACAAGGCATGTTCACCTCTTACTGTATCGTAAATTGCACTACCTGTTTTTTGTTTTTTTTATTTAATTCCCCAAAGAAATACTGCAATCTTTAACATCTTTACAGGAACTTTAAAAAAGTATAAAATCTTATTTAAAGTTAATTGAAACAAAAAAAAGTGTTTACCGACTAATGCGAAAACATGTTTCTCAGAGTAAGCCTGTCTGCAGATTGTTGCATGAAAATTATTCAACATGTGTAAAATGAAATTATATAGCTCACATTAAATGAAACCGGCATATATTTATCTGATTGCAATAGAAATATATCGATTTATCACCGAAAAAGACTAAAACAAAATACTTAAAATGTTGGTTCAGACAAAACAAGGAAAGTTTTGCTAAACGTTTTATGGTTATTGCTATTTTATAACGAAAAACTTAAAGTAAGGAAAGTAGAAAAAAATTTTCAACCATAATTCGGAATACTCTCAGAAACGTGTTTTAACATCTCTTTTCAAGAAAGACATTACATCACTTTAGCCAAACAATCTTCATTTTGTTAAATTCCATCAAAATAAGGCTACCAGCTTTATGTCTAAATCTACTTCTATAACTTGAAAAAAAAAAAGAAATTAAACGAAAATTGAAGCTATTACTTTTAAATGAATTAGATTGAAGTCCTCCGCAATGTGTTTTCTATGGATTACTGAGCATTTTGTCTTTTAAAACAAGCTCGCAAAACATTGGTTGGATTCTGACAAGTTTCAAAATCATAGCTTGAAAATTCTGAAAATTATCGTCAATAGAATAAGCTCGAAATCCGTTATTCCCAAAAAGAAGCAAAAAGATGTGGGGTTGTATCAAATATATGTTGAATAGTGCCAAGATAGCGTACACAATATTGCCCGTCCTACTATATTTGGATACAACCCCTCATATTTTTGCTTCCTTTTGGGAACAACGGATTTCGAGCTTATTCTATCGACGATAATTTTCAGAATTTTAAAGCTATTATTTTGAGACTTTCACAAGAGTTGCTCTATACACATAGCTAATACATTATGCATATTATAATTTGATTGCAGTCGCGCATGCGCAGTGAAACATTTTTTAGTAAACCTGCTCATTTTTCATCCAATTTTTATTATTTTTTAATTCTGATTACAGAGTATTATGTACAATATTGCTTGTCATATTTTCTGAAAAGAACTTTTTTTTATATTAAGAACTCTACAAATTATAAGCAAAAAACTAGGCGAAATTTGGGACTGTTTTTATAAAAACCTTAATTTCTCTACGAGTATAAATGCTATGCTCATAAAAATGAACACAGTATATTACAATAAGCCAGTTATTAAAAATCTCGAGTTTGAACGCCTTTGCTACATTAGTTTTTACAGAGTTATCCAAAAGATATTCGTTCTTTTTCAATTTGTTGACAGTTTCCTATGGGGTTTCGTGAAAAAAAATTTGCGGAAATATATAACATATACTATATTGTTTACACACCTGATGTTGCAGGTTAATTCCTCATTTATTTTTCTAGATAGTTAACAAAAGCTCTAAAATCGAAATGACCGGTCACCTTTGGCAATATAGTGTATATATATATATATATATATATATGCACAGAAGATGTTCACACATTTTCCAACGATTTTAGAAAACGAAATATATAAAAATATATAAAAAAAGTTTTATAGTATTTTTTTATGGTATGTGACCCGACTGGCATTGCCCGGTCCCGTGATAATAATTTTAAACATACCTGAAATCAGTGTTGAATGATTTTATATTTTTAGGACACGATCTTTGCAAACGAACCTAACGCTGGGACCCCACAGACTTAGTTGGCGTAAACCCTCGAATTTGCATGGTTTTATATTTTTAAATGAAAATTCATCCAAACAAATAGGGTTGGTTGATTTTATGACGACCGATTATCTATTCGAGGGATATAGGCGCTAGGTGGAGTGCCCTCCGTGGGGGTCTTTCTAAAGGATCCTAACCCATATTTACGGCACGGTTCAAAGAAAACCAGGGAAAACTCCGAACGGTTAAGTCGACGAGCGCGACCGGGGTTTAAACCCAGCACCTGCCGTCTACCAGCTTTGAGAGCAGAACCTCTCATCCACTGGTGGGGTCCAAATAAATTTGTAGTTGGGGGATTTTGATTTGGAGAATGGAAAATAAAGTATTTCAACGTGGAAATAAATAAATAAAATGTTAAAATACTTTTTTTTCATTAAAATTTGTTTATAAAGATTGCATTCCATAAACTGAATCGTAATATATAATTTATCCAACTTTTTGAATTCAAGTTTCGGATGCAACCTAAGATACATCCTAAATTTTGAGATTCATCTGCTTCTTAATACATGTACTAATATGTAATCTTCTGTAATCTTCTTAATTCTGATGCCAAATCTCACCCTCTCGATCCAGAAATAAGGTTCCCATCAAATTTACAAATACACAACATTGTTTATGCTCATAGAAATTTACATCGTTGGAAAGAAGAAAGTTTTCTCTATTTTTCTACATAATCGCCATCTTTTTCTACGCATTTTTGTAGCCGGTGCTTCAATTTCTGTATCCAAAGTCGTAGAACTTCGCTGCCAAGCCGCTGAGGAAGCGTTTCACCTCTTCTTTGACGTCATCGTCGCTCCGGAAGCGTTGGGGACACCCAAATGTTCCTTTATCTTGGTATTATCACAAGTGATAATCGCTTGTTCCCCAAGATCCGGGTGTCCCACGCTTCCGGAGCGACGATGACGTCAAAGCAGAGGTGAAACGCTTCCTCAGTGGGTTGGCGGCGGAGTTCTAAAACATTGGATATAGAAATTGGAGCTCCGTCTACAAAAATGCGTAGAAAAAGATGGCGATTATGTAGAAAAATAGAGAAAACTTTCTTTTTTCCAACGATGTAAATTTCTATGAGAATAAACAATGTTGTCTATTTGTAAATTGGATAGGGACCTTATTTCTGGATCGACCCTCGTATGAAAATACTCAAGCAATTAATAATAACTTAAATCAATTTAACTTTATAATAACTTTAATTTATAATTTAAAAGTATAAAAAAAACTAACGATATGTACAAAACTGAATTAAAATTCAACAAATGACTCTAGATTTTTAACATAGTATAGTAAATTTGAGCTTTTGGAAACAGCCTACAAGCAAAAGTTTCAAATAACACGTTATTACTTATTAGGTAAAAGATTTATATTTCCAAATTCTTCCAAATTCCTTTACAACCAACCATACCAACTTTACTAACTGCAATGAAAAAGCATTTCCTCAGAAAACGAGAATAATTTTGCACAAATATATGTAAAAAGTAGCGACCATAAAAAACATAAAAGTGCACATGTAATACACATATTCCAAATTCAACAAAAATGCGTAGAAAAAGATGGCGATTATGTAGAAAAATAGAGAAAACTTTCTTTTTTCCAACGATGTAAATTTCTATGAGAATAAACAATGTTGTCTATTTGTAAATTGGATAGGGACCTTATTTCTGGTCCCTTTGTAACCTATTTTTCTACATAATCGCCATCTTTTTCTACGCATTTTTGTAGAATTTGGAATATGTGTATTACATGTGCACTTTTATGTTTTTTATGGTCGCTACTTTTTACATATATTTGTGCAAAATTATTCTCGTTTTCTGAGGAACTTGGTCTACTGGATTTTGTGTCGTTATGGATACTCCTGAATAAGATCGATAATGTAGGAACTAGACACCATGTTTAAGACCGTATAATAGTTGTGAGAAGACATTCATATGCTAATTAACCAATATCGGGGTTCCTTTTAAAATTATCGTTTCCATGTCAGTATATATATATATATATATTGTATACAATAACTTAGGTCTTTAACCGGTTTTACTTTTCTATTTGGGATTCAGATTTGTTTACAAGGTTATGTTTACTTTCTATTTCTGAACAAGTTCAGAGAGTAAATGTATCCTTCAAAAAAAATGTGAAACTGAAATAAAAAAAAAAAACTAGAAGAAGGACCCGATTAGAAGTTGACCTCAAATCGACTTCAATAGACTTCCTATGCAAAAAAAAAAATAATTTGAAAATATTCAAGTGCAAACAAGAAATTTAAAAAGAACGCTGCCATTGATTTGACATTAGTTTGCTAATGTTTTCGCGGCAAGACGTTAAGTGTTGGCTTTTAACGTCGCAGCTCTTTAAGCAGTTTTCTCATTAGAATAATGGTAAAATATACTGAGTAAGATCCTTGCAAACTTATAAGTGCAACGAAAAATATTTGAATAATGTTAAACTGCATTAAAGAAGGTACGGAATATCCCAGCAGTGGTCGCAAATAATGTTATTAGAAAACTGGCATGGAATTTACCATAGCTTGCCATATTGTTAGATACATAGAAAAAAAATTAGATATTTCAAAAAAAGTATTTTAAAAGAACAATATTACAATTTTACCAATTGTTTTTTATCTAGGTAACATTTTTCAACAAATTTTTAATACTTTCTTCACACACAAATGAAGAAAAAATTCATATTCATTTATTTTTCATATAGTTACATAATTGAAAAGACAAGATGGCCAGATTAATCAATAAAGAAAAATTGTCTGTATGTCATTAAATTTTGTTTTCGTGATATATCATTGTTATATTGATCAGTTTTTGTCCCAAATCTTTTTCCTTTTGACTTGGAAAAGATTCTTTTCTCGTCATTCAAATGGAGAAATGTCAAAAAACACAATAGATGAAGCGTCAGTCTTTTACTGGCGACAAACGTTTCGTAGTCAAAGTTCAAAAATAGAAAGAACCTACAGTATTTCTGTGACGAATATTTCATAAAAGAAAAGATATAAATATATCATTGTTTACAGAAAGAAAATAAACTTGAGGACGCCGCCACATAACTACATTTTCAAATATTTATATAAAAAATAGAAAATTATCAGTACATTTCCTTAAACCGGCGTAACGGGAATTAGTTGTGACACGTGGCAGAAATTTTTACAAGCATCGTATAAAATACTGTTTTTTTTTTCATTTTCTACATACTTTTCTGTAGCTACGCATGACGTAACGTTTTATCTATTATGATACTTGAAGAAATTCTCTGATGCCGGTTTGACGTATAGGAAGGCGGCAAGTTAGGACATGTCATATAAGTTTTAAAATTGCGCTACATTCTAGTTCGAATTTCACAAAAGAACAAAGAGTTATATCTAATAAACAAAAAGGCTTTTTTCTACCGAATTACCTAATAGTAATTTGGCATATACTGGCATCTATATCAGTTTATTTTTTTCAGTGTCCACGGAGGAAGAATATTTTGGCTAGGGACAATGATTATAAGTGAATTCCATAGTAAAATATTTACAAAATATTACGTTAAAACTTAATTAAAACATTTAATTAGTTATTATTAAAAAATAAGTTGTTTAAATGTCAATGAAATGAACGTTGAGTCCTAGAAATAGAGACGTCCACTTAGGGGACTTTTGACTTATATTCATTAAAAGATTAAAGTTAAATTTTAAAATTATTTTCTTAGAAATATATTGAATTGCTTACGTAAAACTTAACTATACACATGAATGAAAATATAAGGAAATTTGCTTCATTTCCTAATATTTATCCCTTCGGGAACCGTAAAAATTCCATTTTCATGAAAATGACTCTTAAATATTTTTTAATGAATTTTAAAAGTTTTTTTTAATGAAAATTAACCTATTTCTTCCTACTTAATTATGTACAACATAAAAACAACTTACAAATTCTCTTCAAAATCACAGTGGAGAAAAATTATGTTTAAATGTATTTCTCTGTAAATATTTTATTGATTTACTTCAAAAAAAATTTAAATATTTTAGTGGTTATAAAAAAATCAAATTTCATTAAGTTTTATTATAGAGGAGATTATGGCTTACATGATGAAATAAAATTAATATAATTTTGAACGACAGTTTATTTATGTAATGAAACATGTATGTGCATAGAGTTGAGCCATCCAAAAAGAAAAAAAAATGGCAAAAAGAAAAAAAAATGGCAAAAAGAAAAAAAACAGAATTCACGAAGGTTTATTCAAATTTTCAGAATGGATGATGGCGCAGATTTTACTAAACAAACAACCATGATATGGGTTAAATGTGTTACAAGATTAACAACAAAAATTCTAAATGTATTTTATTTTCAATATAAATAAAGCAAGCAAATGTATATTTTAGTTTAAAACAATCTGCGCAATTTTCTCTGCTAAATAATCTCATTTAACTAATGTACTCTCATTTTGTAATGTTAAATTTACTAAATGGAGATAATGAACAGAACTGAGTTTACATTCAACATGTTTTACATGCTTAAGAATTCATCTGCAAACGGCGCTATGCATTAAGAAATGGAACAAAATATTTTTTCTACTTGTATAAATTAAATATGTATAGAAAAAAGTACAAGCATAAATAAATGCACTCAGAAAAAGAAACTGATTAAAACTACAAAACATATTTTTTGAGTACATTTTGTTGTTTTAGCAAAATTGCACCATTTTACTTCAATTAACAAAACATTTTGCTGACGATACAATTTTTTTTTTTTTGGAATTGCAAAAAAAAAAATATTTTTTGTTGATTCAAACAAAATTTTTATTGACCCATATTTAAACAAAAATGTTGTTTAAATATAGGTCAATGGAAAATTTGTTTGAATCAACAAAAAAATTTTTTTTGTTAAAAACCACTTTTTTTTTTTGCAATTCCAAAAAAAGATTTTGTATCGTCAGCAAAAATGTTTTGTTAATTGAAGTAAAATGGTTCAATTTTACTCCAATTTTGCTAAAACAACCAAAATGTACTCAACAAAAATGTTTTCTAGTTTTAATCAATTCCTTTTTCTGAGTGTGGGTAAAATAAAAAAATAATAAGAATGAACACGGATAAGAATTAGCTTGTACTTCCGTTTTCAGTGTGTTGTATGAAATATCAAGAAGGATATAAATTTCAAATTTTATAAGAGTATTATTTACTTGGAAATGGAAGTAGAAATTTCATTGCATTAAATAAAAAATATTGCATATTATTTACATAGATCTGATATAGGTAGTTCAGAACATAGAAAATTAAGTATTAATATCAAAGTTGTGAATTAAGTAATTGTCTGAGTGCAACGAAGACTCATACACAGCGCAGTATTACTTTGCCCCATATATAGCTACGATGGATATTAAAACCTTTCGTCAAGCATAACTTAAAAAATATTTAACGGATTTCGTTCAAATTTTTACAGCAGGTACCTATAAAGGTGACAACGTCGTCTATTTATTACCAAGAATAAGTGTCAAACCGTTTGGAAGTTATATTAAAAAAATAGATAAAAAAGCACAATTAAAGTACATACGTCACTAAATTTTGTGCGTACGTCATTTTCACCGGCGGGATATTTTCGTAGACAATCAGAATTGAAAAGTTCATGGAATACATGGAGCAAAAAATTATGCAAGCACTAATATTCAGCACAATAATATATTTCAATTGAATAAAAATGGAAAGTTAATCTGGAATTTTTTCTGTTTGAAAAGTATTAGAGATTAGTAAGAGTAGTATTAGTATTAGAGATTTGGCGTAAATCACCATTAGCAGCTTTTTTATTTCGCGTGTGTATGTTAGGAACAATTCTTTGATGTTTAAATAAAAGGTTTCGATTTGTGGCATTATTTCTTATTTTCTTTTCCTTTTTAGTATTTTCAACGGAATAAGTGAAAGGCGTGTATTTTAAATTAAATGAGTGAAAGACGTGTATTTTTAAATGAAATCAGTGAAAGATTTATATTTAAATGAAATGAATGTTATATGAAGATGTTATGAGAAAAATATTTGGCGATTTATCAACTGCGCCAAGTTAACATAAAAGTAACAATACATATGTAGGTACTTCTCTATTATCCCGTCGACCACTTTTCATAACAAAAAACTATCGCCAAATAAACGGGAGAACGTTGTCATTGAAATATCAAAATACATATATCAATAAAATATAAGAATTTAAGGACACAATTGTTATTTTAATGAATGAAATAACTAATAAATCAGTAAAACATAATGAAAAATACACGCAAATGTCGCGTTAAAAACCACTTGATGACGTAACAAACACGTATAATGCTTCTGATATCAAGTAAATGGGACTGCATTTTTGGCGTTTAATCTAACAGTTTGGCGGTAGTTTTTTGTTATGAAAAGTGGTCGATGGGATAATAGAGCAGTACCTCTATGTGAAATGAAACAAGGCACAGATGTCATATACGCACCACGTTGGCGCGATTTTTCCCTCCACCAGCTTGGGGAAAACTTTGTTTTTGAATATTAGTTACAAATAGTGTGACAAATAGTACACGTGACTTTTTATTTCAATATAAAAATAAAATAACGTAATAAATGAAACAGCTTCTATTATTTTAAAAAAGGAAATAAAAATAAATAAATAATAGTTTGATATAAATAAAGGCGCGGATGTCATATACGCACCACATTGGCGCGATTGCAACAAAAGGGCAATTTTGTGCCTCACATGGTAACCCGGTTATTTTGTTTCAATTGTTGTTTATTAACTTTTATTTTTTATTTTAATTCTATAAATTGTTTTTATTATATATATCAATATTTATTTATATCAAACTATCATTTATTTATTTTTATTTCCCATTTTTTAATAATAGGAGCTATTTCATTTATTACGTTATTTTATTTTTATATTGAAATAAAAAATTACATGCTATTATTGTATGGTATTTGTAACTAATATTCAAAAACAAAGTTTTCGCCAAATTGGCGGGGGAAAAATCGCGCCAATCTGGTGCGTATATGACATATGTGCCTAAATTAATATTGATATACATATAAAAATAATCTATAGAATTAAAATAAAAAATAAAAGTAAACAAACACAACAAACAGTTTTCGCCAAAGGGGCGGGGGAAAAATCGCGCCAACGTGGTGAGTACATGGCATCTGTGCCGGGTTTTTACCCTTTCATCTGTGCTTTCGGAAATATAAAAAAATTAAAAAATTCTTATATCAGGTGTATAATGTTTTGCCTTTTTATACGGACCACTTCTCCATTTTAAGATTTTAAATGCTATTTATATCAGATATTTCTTTCTTGAGATTCTCACAAGTTTTTTCCGGTAATTTTTTTAGTTCGCTTATTAATTGTTTACAATTTGCCCCCCCCCCCCCCCCCCTGGCAATAACAATTATTTATCACAAAAAATGGGTACTTCTCTATTATCCCGTCGACCACTTTTCATAACAAAAAACTATCGCCAAACTGTAACGCTAAATAAACGGGAGAACGTTGCCATTGAAATATCAAAATAAATAAAATATAAGAATTTAAGGACACAATTGTTACTTTAATGAATGAAATAACTAATAAATCAGTAAAACATAATGAAAAATACACGCAAATGTCGAATTAAAAACCACTTGATGGCATAAACAAATACGTATAATGCTTCTGGCATCAAGTAAATGGGACTGTATTTTTGGCGTTTAATCTTAGTTTGGCGATAGTTTTTTGTTATGAAAAGTGGTCGACGGGATAATAGAGAAGTACCCAAAAATGGCTTAGTTTTGTTAAATTTGTTTGTTATGTATTTTCATTTCTTATTAAAATATCGAAAATGGCAATAAAATTTTATTTTAGCACCGTACTTAATTTTTTAAAATGGCTCAAAAACATGGTTTAATAAACGTATATTTGTAAATATTTTAAAAAACATGTTTTTCCGCTCTCTAGAAAAATTTGTAAGATTCTACAACTGCCTTTGGCACCAACCAGTACATGATACGGAACTTTTTCCTATTCAGATACACAGAAGAGGCTGATCACAAACAAGAGTAATGCTAGCAACAATATTGTTTTTACTCTATAAGAGTTAGAAACAATAATGATATTAAATTCCCCGATTAGCTTAGGGCCCGATTACGGGACTTTCTCCTAGAAAAAAAAACTGTAGAAGTCTTTTACATTTGTTTCGAATGAAGCTCGATCAACAAACTATTAATTGATAATACAAACAACACTAATATTAACATGGGGGCACAAGTTTGAATTTAAGTGTATATATTTGGAAACCCCCCCCCCCCAACCACCCACCAAAAAAAGAAAAAGAAAGTTACAGAAATGAATTTAAAATGGCATAAAAATCTCTTGTCTATCATATGCTGTATATTCACTTAGATTCTTGTTGATATCTTCTTTATATCGTAATTGTTAACTTTATGTTCTCAGCAATATCACTCAGACTAATCCCTTTGAGGGAAGTCCTAGTAATGAATTCAATAAGTATAAATTTCAATTTCAATAAGTATAAATATAAATATCAAATAATATGATTGTTGAATATTATGTATAAATGAATATGTAATGTCCATTTGTTAGCTGTTATAAGAGAACAGTTTTCTTCAGTCAGAATACATTTCTTACATAGACCTGGTACAGGATGTTCAAAAATTTGAAAATTAAAATTAAATTCAAATCAGTGTAATATTAATCAAAATCAAGTCCATAAAAACAATTCATTGAGTAATATGAATCAAATTTCGAATGTATTTACATTAGAATTATTGTGTCAATTGTTATGTAAAGATTTTTAATGTATAAATACATTTCATCATTACAAAATTGTATATTTAATTATGCTTGTTATTCAGAAATGTAACGTCAACTTCATGTATTCTTTTAGAGATCATACTGATGTAACAAGGACTAGAAATCATGATATTCTCTTTTTTTGTAAGATGTACAGAGATAAATTTCCAAATGCTCCTCGCCAAATAAATTTGTTTTTAGGTGCGTTCGTAATTATATAAATACGTAGCACCTATAGTCGTCGTCTGGTACGTCCATCTGTCCGCATATAACAGCACAAAAACTACCCGAACGAATGGTTTGAAATTGTAATTGTTGCAGAATTTTGTCGAGTCATTTATAATTTTATGAAAATCGAATAAAAACTTAAAAAAAATATTAATAAAAATTTTCTTCTTTCTATTTAATCCTATCATACGTAATTAATTCAATAATATCCCATGTTAGGTAATGATTATAGATTACCATGTCGATTACGTCTTATATAAGATGGAGCCATGTTATTTCCGTATTATTTAAAAACGGAGTTCGTATACTAAAATTGTTTAATTATAGCAATCATATAATCTATCGATATTTTTTTGGATACATGCTTCCGGAGAAATAGATATCAATTGGAAAAAGAGCCTAAATATTTACTTCAAGTTCTGAAATTTTCAAACATAGGCTTAAGTTTCTCATTGGAATTTTCAGTAAATGTCAACAAAGCATAAAATATTGCCAACTCAAAATGTACTTATAACTGACGATATAATTCATTTCACTGAAATAATAACGATGAATTTTTTACATTATCTTGTATTTGATGTTCGCGTATAGTATAATGTTAATGTAACAGAATTGTAATTAATTGCTTGTAAAAATGAATTGAAACATAATTTCATAAAATATAATTAATATCTCTAATATGAAAATCTGCATATAAAATAATTGTTTTTGCCTGATTTGTCACGTTTAACATACAATTTCCAACTTGTTTGTCTTTATTTTTATGCAGAATTTGCTTTATAAATGTATTGTGACATAATGAACAGAGGAAAGACTATTCAACTAGGTAAATTATATCCAATGGTTGGAGTATCATAGTTGAGAGATTTTTTCCCAACAGAGCGAAAAAAACGTTTTGGGCATGGCAAGCCAAAGGGTTCAGCGTCATTTCGTCGCGCACAATTCATCTCAGCGTTAATTCGTCGCGAAGTCAATTCGTCGCGGCGACAACTCATTGCGGCGTCAATTCATCGTGGTGTCAATTCGTCGCGGCGACAACTCATTGCGGCGTCACTTCATCGTGGTGTCAATTCGTCGCAACATAAATATATTTGAAGCCTATGATGATAAAAGTAAAGATAATTTGGTAAAATTATTTAATGATGTAAATTGTTAGTTATAATTCTCTATATCTAAAAAACAAATTATCATTAAATAACTTTACTACATTATCTTTAATTTTATCATCATAGCCTTCAAAAACATTTTCGTTGCGACGAATTGACGCTGCGATGAATTGTGCGTGATGAATTGACGTGACACCAAGCCAAAGTACCCAGGTTCGAGTCCTGATCCCGGCCTTTTTTCGCTCTGTTGGAAAAAATATCAACTAATGATACTCCAATCATTGGATGTATTGTGACAGTTTGTATATGACAAATGAATAAGGTTAACTACCAGAACTGGACATATTTCATTCAGTTTTAAATTTTAAACTTACTAATTTCATTAATCAATATGATTGAGATATAAAATAACTTTGTAATTACATATCCATCGGTAATAGAGTTTCTGGCATAAGATTTCATCTGTTGAGCTACAGGATAATGCAGATTGGATCGCAATGCTAACACGTTATGACAGCAAACTCTTTTGACAAGAGATGCCCAGATTCGAACTTTGGTAGAGTGTTGACACGTCCAAGGTTCCAGACCTGACCTGTACAGTTTCTCTTCATTTGGAAATAAAAATAATTCCAAACCGCAAATCAATACATTTGGTCTGCTTTATCTGAATGTATTTTTATAAAAGTATCTTATAATATTAAAAAAAAACACTAAATTAATGTATGGATGCGTTTGTTTCTTTTTGTTTTTAAAAACATGAATTGAACTGAAATAAATAAGTTATTTATAGAAGTTAACGAATTCAAGATAACTGTGTTCATAAGACTGAAATTAAGGCTTACATAGAATACATATCTTACATACACCTGATACAGGCTGTTCATAAATTTAAAAATTACTTAATGCTTAAAAGCACATACTATAGACATCCGAAAATAAAATAACATGAATTTATGATTTGTTTTAGTCTAGCCCTTTTTAGAGAACAATATGTACAAGTGAGGAATTATTGCTTACATTACTCATATGCAAGTAGTTCTGAAATTTTTAAATTAAGTATATTATTTAAGAATATATGAAAGAAAATTCGAGGTATTTATGGATTTAAAAATGTATCATAATGGACAATATATACTTTTAAAGCGTAGGAATGAAGGGTTTATGATATTTGTTTCCCCTGGATTATAGTATAAGATATTTTATTCGTGGTAATATCCTGTTCAAATCACAGTCTATTCTAAAGAAAAAATAAAAAATTCAAAAAGGAAATACCATTGTGAACTGTTAAGATCAAAAGGCTGTATTATGGCTAACGGCTATAAATTTTCTTTATAACAAAAAAGAGCTTTATTAGCAGATTAAAGATAAGTGCGATCTATTGTAACTGAAATCAGATTTCCTAAAAAAAAGAATAGTTTTTATATCAGCAAACATCTTCAAAGAAAGCCATTTCCGTCTGATATTTATTCTGTAAAACTGTAGTCTTCGTTCTGGTTTCCTACATTTACTAGCAATAATAATGGATTGCAGATTTTATAGCATTTCTATTTCCAGAATTAAAGAAATCTAGTATATGAAGAATAAAAACAATGAAAAATAGTCAGAATGTTTCACCTTAAATTATATGGAATTTATCTCCGATTTATCACATTTGTGATATTTATAATACATAATTTTTGGGTAATTCTGTTTAATTACGTTTTAGATATAGTGTATCTAGAGAATAACTAACATTAGTATTTACGATGTAGGAATATTTTTTTTTACAATAAATATCATGTAATAAAGGACACATTCTGTTGCTGCAGAGGGTGACATATTTGGAAGAAATTTAAGACCATTTAAATGCCATTATAACTTTCAAATCAGTATACTATTAATGAAAATCAAGTCTATTCTTTAAATAAAATTATTTTAATAATATGTAAAAAACAGATTTCAAAAATATTTATATTACAGTCATCAATGAATCTTTAGTGTATAAATAGTTTTCAGCATTTCAAATAGGTATATTTACTTATGCATGTTGTTGGAAAATTTTGCTTTAAACATGTAATAGAAAAAAAAGTTCAAATATTTCCCTTAAGGAAGTTTAGCATTTAATAACGTTTAGTATGTTTTAACACGGCTTTTATACACATGTAATGTCTCCACATTTAAAATTTCATTTATTTTTTTTACATCTATAAAAACAAAAACCTATCCGTGGTAATAAAAAAAATGAAAAAAAAAGTACAGAAGATCAGATTTTTCCGCGAGATGATGAGTAAAAGCACTAATATCAGTTAGGAGTAGCCATGATTTTTAACGTACAGAATTGAAATCAGGGATACTGCAAAATCTTTTAGTAGAGTTACCGAACCATGCTGGTTTTTGAGAAAGAACATACAAAGTATTGACGATAGGATACAGTAATTTGTTTATTAAAGTGAAAAATGCAATGTTCAAGTTTTGCAAATGTGTATTATTACATTTTAGCTTTTTCTTAGCAGTTTTTCTTTTCTAGATCTCATTAAATATTCCACATGTTAATGTGACGCAAGCAATGTATTTTTTCTTTATATTATATATAATGGAGTTCTGGAATTGCATTGGTTATAAAGAGAATTTAAGTAATAGCTGATTCACAAGCAACCAGTGCCGGAGTGAATAACAACCTAAAAAATAATTTTAAAAAAATATAAACTATCTATCTCAAAACTTCACTATATGGCGTGATGAATATTGTGTACATTGCGTATGTGAAATTAAATTTGAAATAATTTATTGAGTTAATCAGAATACTAAAATTACGAAGTAAAATAAAAATTCGAAAAATAAAAGGATTCTTGTTATATGGTTTTTAAAATGATCCTTTAAATGATAATGCAATATAAATTTTTATTTACTTGGTAAGTTGAATTATAGACATAGATAACAAATAATCGAAAAAAAATCACTCACCAAATTGTAGCAATCAACAGTTGATTTTTATTATCTACGAAACACATTTTTATGAAATTCAATTTGAAGCTCCAGTACAAATTACAAATTCAAAACATCTTCATCCGTGTTACAGAATATGAGATGTACCATATATAATTTTTCATTTTTTTAGAAATTTGTGGAGTACCAGTCTGAATTTAAAGCGATTATAAAGATTAAGATTCTCAGATCAATGTATAAAAAAAATAAAATTTCTTATTGTCAATTATTAATTTTTATCTAAGCAAAGAGCTTTTTAAACGTTCGTGAAATTTTCTTTCAATGTTCATAACATTAGATATAGTTTATTTGTTGTAGATGAAGAATTAAAATTTATGAAAGCTCGAAACCACTATAGAAAATATAAGATTAAAACTGATCAGAAGAAACAATTCCTCTTGTTAACTTACATTTCTTGCAACGAGAACCGATGTAGACGATGAAACTCAACGCTAAAACCTTGATTCACAGCTAAGATACAATAGGAGATATGTATATATATATATGACACGCCAAAATCAAACTATGTTGTAATCGTTGATTGTAAGTACAAAACTCGATGTTCCAGGACTAAAATTTGATGATAGAACAGTCCAGAATTTTTAACTGAAGAGAAATGTCGATTCAGCTTCCTCAGATGCCATCGTATCGAAGAAGGCGTTATATAGACACTTCGAGACTACTTAATCCCCTACTGTTAACTGATTTTTACCAAATCCGAAAAAGTATGGTTAAGATTCGAACTCCAAACTTTCATCCAGTTGGATCACAGCACCACGAAATGACGTCAAAGATCGACGCTGCGAAGTCAACCCCACCTAACGGAGTTGAATCATAAACCTACCCTCGCGGTTAAAGTTAGGTTTTAATTGATATAACATCCCTGATGACACGTCACATCGAATGTTCCCGAGGCAAACGAAAAAGAAAGGCTACCGCGGTGCTTTACGCAAATCTTTTTCTACAGACCGCCGGAGTCACGTGTTGCTCGAATGCACCAATGAAGGTGTACGAAAAGAGCATCACGTCATTCTAGCGGTCTGTAAAAAAAGATAAGTGGAATGTACCGCGGTAGCCTGTCTTTTTCGTTAGCCTCGGAATGTTCCAAAAGCTTGGAGCGCAACCTTGAAACGGCAAAATTCGACCTTAGACACCGCGATTCAATGACATCGACAGAGAGTTAGGCGGGAAAGATGCAAAAGTTGTTGTTTCTGAAAAGAATTTCTGAAAACGAAGCAATGGCCGCTCCCTTGAAAATTAGCGCTTCTTTTAAAACAAAACATTGGAAAATAAAGAAAAATCCCTATCTGCTAAAGTTATGGATAAAAATGAAAGAAAAATTCGTTACCGAAATAAAATAAAAGTTCTTAACATTAAACACGTTTTTAAAATAAAAATATTAAATTTAAAGAATTTCATAAAAAGTATTTTTTGAAACTTAGAAATTTTCTCGGAACATCGTGATTTTGAAAAAAATTTTGAGCATGTCAAAAGATACAAATATTTACGTTCCGATTTGAATTGAAATAGCGATTAACCATTTTTAATATCATGAATAAAAAGGAAATCCGCTATGTTTTTGAAAATTTGCTATTAGAATAGACAATTTAAGATGTGAGTTATTAAAAGAAGTAAGTAAGCATAGATTATTTTAGATATTTTTGAAGTAATGTTTATTTAAAAGTTAAAAAAAGTAAATTTTGGAATTTTAATTTAAAATTAAAATAGTTTGGAAAAGATGTCAAATGGAAAGAAATTGATATTAAATTTATTTAGCACTAAAAGTTATATTTTAAAATAAATGTTTGATTTAAAAGAATTAATTTATTAAGCTTTATTTATTTAAATAAAATTTATGAACTAATTTAAATAAATGAATAAATTAAGGTTAAATAATTAAAGGACTGAATAAATTATGGGTAAATATTTTAAATCATAACATTATACAAATTTCATTTCGCGATTTCCGTTGGTTCTCTAAAATAAATACACCTGTACGTGTTGAAGGGCTGAAGTTCTGAATCCTGAGCTGCAAGCGCGGTCGAAAGTTCTTTGCAGCTGTGATAAGGTACCAAGTTAAGGTATTTCTTTAATTTAAAAATTTTCAAAGAATATTTTGCTGTAAGGTGAAATAAAATGTTTGAAATTTTGCTAAAATTGTGATTCATCATGTTTCTTAGCAGTTTTTCTTTTCTAGATTTCATTACATATTCCACATGTTAATGCGACACGTGCAATGTATTTTTTCTGTACATTATACAAATTTCATTTCGCCATTACTGTTGGTTCTCTAAAATAAATACACTTGTACGCTTTGAAGGACTGTAGTTCTGAATTCTGATGTGCAAGCGAGATCCTAGGGTCTATTGCAACTGTGATGAGACTGTATATGTTTATAATATTTCTCTTATGTAAAATGTAGCACTTTAGATTCAAATAATGCTGTGTGTGGTTTATAAGAGCAGGAAGTAGAGTTACAAAGGCTAGAAAAAACCCGGTTTAAACCTGGGAATAAACCGAGATGTTTGGGAATAAACCGGGTTTTTTGGTAATAAACCAGGTCTTTTGGGAATAAACTTGGGAATAAACCGCGTCTATTGGAAATAAACCCGGGAATAAACCGGATTTTTGCAACTCTAGCAGGCAGTTTAATTTTGTTGCGAATAATTTTATGCAATATTCTGTTGAGATTAGCAACATGATTTCCCATTGAAGTATCTGACATACAATATTTTGAGGATTTGCTTGCATCTTATGAGTAATACGGTACAAAGCTAGGGTGTTTCTTTAATTTAAAAATTTTAAAGAAGTATTTCACTGTAAAGTGAAATAAAATGTATGAATTTTTGTTAAATTTGTGATTTATCATGTCTCGAATTAAGCTGAGAGGGAGATTTTCGGACATTGGTTTCAGATACAAATTTACTAAAAATAATTTAATCCCTCTTGCAGAATATACTTTACCTTTGTTTGGTGTAGATACTCTCTGCTAATCGCATGATAAAGCGATCTGTTAATACTCTCAAACTTTAAGTAGTTTTTTTTTTACACTTCTTATTCATAAAAATATCTACTGCTATAAGTAGGAAAAGGTTATTATAACAAATAAACATTTTCAGAATAAAGGAGTATTATTAAAACATTTTAAAGTCAAAAAGTCAAAATATAAAATAAGACCATTCTGTTTATCTTTGTACCTTTGAAATCACTAAAGACTCCAGTGTAAAATATCAGTGAAGAAACAATATAATTGATAAAATTTTAACTTACAGTTTACTCAAAATGAACGTCATCTTCAGTGTTTATTTTAAATATTAAGGTTAAAAAGTAAATGAAAAAATTATAAGTCAGCCTGATTTATAAATAAAATATTCTCTAGAAAGTTTTCATCTCGTAACTTAAAATTATCTTTCAGTTATTCTTTCAGAAGCAATTTAAAGGTTACAGGAGCAATTTAAAAGTAATTTATAGGTTAGGCCTAAAATCATATCATGGTCTGCTACAAATCTTTCCAAGCGATATATCTAATTGACATTGGTAACAAAATTTAATCGTTCATGTCTTCATTTAAATTTAATTAATAAAAATAAGTTCAATTTCCATTGCTGAAAATGCAATTTTATTTTTATTCTATAAAATGTCGTAGAAACATTGTAAGTCTTCTTATTATTTTATTATTGTTTTACAGAAAACTAAAATCTACATTGCAATTCTAAATCTTCTATTCTTAATATATTGAATATACTTCACCTCTTTCTTTCTGGATGACGCTTCTTTCTTAAATTGTTCTTAAAATATTCCTCTATGCACGAATGGAAAATATCCAAAATTTAAATAATGTTTTCTAAATGAGTAATTTTAAATCATCATAAAACAATTTAAATACATATACATGTTTTATTTTATTGAAAATATTTCACATATTTCATAAAAATACAATACACTCATCAGTTTTATATTGAATAATATTTTCTTATAGTACAAAAATGAAGAAAATATTTTATTTTCATGTGAAATAAATTATTTTTGATCTTGCAAAAAATGCGAAACTTTTAAATTTCCAAGTGTGTGTTTAAAAAAGTAAAAGAAAAAATATTTTTTAAATTAGTTAATTATTTATTTTTATTTTAAGAAAATCAGCTTAATGTTATTAGCTGGCGAAATATAAACACATGTGTGGGAGTTTGAACGGACGTATCAGTTCAATATTGCGTAAGTGGTTTAGTTATGTAGTATTTCAGCATTTCAAGTGTGATTTTGTTTCCACGATTGACGGAGCTTCAAAGAAGTAAGTTAGCTACCCACTGAAAAGCAGCGTGTGCATTTGGTAAGGTATTATCCCACGTATTTGAAGATCCTTGGGATTTAATTTAGTTACTGGCAATTTGTTTAATGTGAAATTGCTAGTGATTGTAGTATTTTCAGCAATAGTTATCTTCGACATAGCGATTGATTTTAAATTCATTTGTGAGCAGCCATTTCTCCCGGCAGAAGTTGAATTTTATAATTAATAAATTTGTATTTAGTTCTTTTGAGAGTTTTCTAAGTTGAAATGATTAACGTATTTAGACTCTCTACTGCATTCATCATTGATTACTAGCTTTATATCTATTTTTGGTTTTAATTTTACACAGTGCCATGTCGACTTCCTTGCGTGATGGGCCAAAGGACCCCTTGCAACTTATGGTAATAGTATATAATATTTTCATGCACAGTAAAGAAGCATGACATTGAATGTTTATAAGAATGGGCTACTAAAATGTGATAAAAAAGAAAAAAAATTCTATTTTTGCAAAGTCGATTCATATACAGTCATATATACATGAATACTTTTATTCTCATTTGAAGTGTTTAAACTAATTCTTGTAAATTAAATAGATTTTAAAGAATTATGATTTTAAAATATTGCCTATAATGCAATAGTTAGTTTTTAAAAGGAAGTAATGTATTGTTTTGTGTGAGATAATAAAAGAAAATGCTTTGAAGATACCTTTTATACAAAATACATATGTTTATTGCAACACGATTATGATTCTTTAAACAAAACTTGCGTTTAAGTTAATTTTCTTTAGTAGTTTAGAAGATTCCACGATATATCTCCTTCATGTTAAACTTATTAATTTATTAAGAGTTAATGTATCTCTAATAAAGAAATAAATTATTATTTTAATAGAAAATTTTATACTTTGAGGAAAGGATTTTTTATGATATGCTAAAATAGTTATTTTTGAAATAGTAATACGCAAATTCATACACATTTATACTAAAGAACTTATAAATCCATACATTCGGAGCTCCTGCGAAAAAAAAAGCTTAATCTTAAGAAACATGTCAACTAACGAAATATTCATTTCATTTAAACCTGAAACATTACTGTAATTTGAAAATAAATAAAGTAGCAAAATTCTTGATCGCACTAGAAAAAATAAATTACTTTAAAACCGCTTAAATATGGAAATGAAGAAATTTCACTCTTACCGTAACGAGTCGAAAATAAAATTTATTCCTTGATAAATTATTCATGAACAGAAGAAAAAGTTATCACTTAAGATCGTTGTTTTAAATATAATATCAAAGAACCTGAGAAATTAAATTTATTCATGCATTTCATTATATGATGAAAAAAGGAAAAATTAAATTCATCTGACAGCTGGTGTCCTCATCACCGTTTTTACGAATGTAAGAAAAACTGACGTGTGATAGGGAGTTAAACTCAATTTTTACTCTGATATATATAATTTTTTTCAGTTATGTTTGTGAATACGTAAGTGTGTCATTGTATATTTTCTTTTTTTCATCTGCGTGTGTATACATGCTATCTAAGATTCAAATATAAATTGGAAACATTACCTGTAACCATTATTAATTTTTTTCCTCCATATTTAACACTAAAGCATTTTATAACACATTAAATCGAAAAGTTTTAAATATCAACTAAAAATAGTATTTAGAGATGAGTTTCTTCTGAGTAGAAATATCCTTAAAGTATCATAAATTTAAATAGTAAAATATTGCTAATCACAAAAAATATATTATTTATCTAAACGGGTTTTTTTTTTTTTTTTTTTTTTTTTTTTTACAATTTGAAGTAATTCCATATTATAAATTTAGCCGGTGAAACTTAAGGAGTGATAGGACTTTTAAAATGTCGAAAAGTAAAATAACAATGATCATTTTTGTTACTTTATATCTTAAAAAGTATACATTACAAAAATACAATTTTTGAAGGCAGTAATAGATGCATGTTTCTTTTCTGTTTTAAAAACAAAATGGTATCTTGCTTATGTAACATTTTCAAAAGTTTGTCAATATAACAACCAAGAAAAAATATGTTTTCAACAATATATCTGTTCGAAAATGATTACTCTTCAATATATATATATATATATATATATATATATATATATATATATATATATATATATATATATATATATATATATATTAAAGATCGAATGTTTTGAAAGTTTAAGGTATCTGCCTACATCAAATTGGATGTTTTGGTGAAAATTTTCGAATTTTTTTTTTTATTGTTTTATTTGAAAGAGCAATCTTTTACGATTCTAAATCTGTTTTAATTTTATTCCCACCGATTATTAGAAGAGGAGTAATGGCAATTTTAACAATTAAATATTGTAGTTTTTTGCCTAAAAAGAAATCTTTAAATGCGATTTCTGGAAAATCAGTTTTTTCGTTATTTCAATGTGCGATAAAATTCATTACATAAAAAGTTTTAAAGATATTTCAGTGAAATTTTGTGAGAATGCTTTCCATATCACTCACTATGCTCTGAACTAGGATCTAAGCTATATGTGATAATTTAATTATTTTATAGGTACTCGAATATGAAAAAATGGTAATTTTTACTAAAAAAAATGTACTTTTTTACATATTTTGAAATGTTTCGGTTATTTTTGAGGATATTGTAAAACTCCTAGTTCAGTGCACAGATAAGTGTCATAGAAGTATGCAGCATAAATGAAATTGAAATATATTTATTTGAATTGAGTGTACGCTGTCTGGCGTAAACATGAAATTTTGCTAAAAAAATTTCAAAAACCCCCAATTTTTTAAAATATTAAAAAGATATTGCTAGGATTTTATGTTTTCTTATCATTCTGTATTACAATTGAACTAAAAATAATTATATTTATTCAAAACTGTCCTTTTTTTAAAAAAAGTGCTCCGTACGTAGGCAGATACCTTAAAATCCTGTGAGCTCTTAAAACAATACTGGCTTAAATCATCGTTAAATATATTACTCAAAATGACGATTATTTTCATCTATTCACGAATCAAATTATCTAGAAATTACAATAATTGGAGGATTCAAAGCGGTCTACTGTAGGATTTTTGTAACCCTATACTCGGCTAAATCAAGATGTATGTCACTATTCATCTGTAGACATTTAGATAGTAAAATACCAGAAGAATTTATTAATAAAACGAAAATTCTTTGCCAAAACTTATATTGCAGGTATTCTACATTCACAGACTGTTTTCTTTCTTTCTTTCTTTCTTTTTCTTTTTTTTTTTAAATTTTGTACACGATTTTATGTTGTGTGTGATAAAAACAAGAATGCAACTTTATATATTGTTTGATATACCGTTGTCGTGTTAATGATTATTTTGCAAGAGTAGAAATTAATCATATCTATTTGTATTCAATTAAAATTAAACCATGCCCGTATATGGTTTTAAGAATAAAAACTCCAATTTGAGTGTACATCTTATTTTATTATAGTTAAGGCTGGAGGAGGAGTGATAGAGACAGTGGAAGACCCACGCAGAGGCCTTCTGACTCGATCCATGGTCAGAGCATCAAGAGAGAGTACAAAATATCTCATCGCCAGACATTGATATTTCTGGCGTCTAGAAATATCATACTTGGCATTACAATATAAGAAGATATAAGAGACATTGACGTCATAAAATATTAATGTAGCCAATGGAAAAGCCTAAATGAACAGAGTAATTTGTATGAATGATGCAAAACCGCGCAAAAAATATGAAACCACAGTTATTTATGTAAAATCACATAAATTATAAAGTTAGTTGCACTCTTGTCTATAAATATGCTTAACAGTAATATCATATTTATTTATTGCTATAATTAAGCTGTGGAAGAGTTACGTCTGTTTATAGCACAGACAGAATTCAAAGTTAAACGAATAGAGGGTGAAAACGAATTACATATGCATTATGTATGAGCGATAGAGATAGTTACACATTTTAGATTTAAAAGCAATAAATAAACTTTGTAATTTAACTGTTTGACAATCAATCAAAAATATGTTTCACGAATGGTCAAACTTTGACATTGTTTGGCTTACTCTTTTGCCAATGTGCATATATAAGTATAATAATTTCTTCTTTTTCAAAAATAGCCATTTCTTAGAATGTTCTTGTGAACATTTCTTCTTAAAAGAAAAAAAAACTTGAAAATGTTTAGAAAAAGTATTATATTTGTAACTTATTGCTACTGAAATTATTTTAAATCATACAAAAGCACATTATAAATTTTAAAAAGAAACTTATCTGCATTAGATAAAAAATACAAATTATTCATCAAAGAAAAATTTAAAATACAATTAAATTTAAGTTATAAAAGTATGTTTCAACGAATGTTGAAACTTTCACAATGTTTGGTTTAATCTTTTGCTAATGTGCATATAAATATAATAATTTCTTCATTTTACCAAAAATCGCCATTTCTCAGAATGTTCTTGTGAATATTTCTTCTTAAAAGAAAAAAAAAATCGAAAGTGTTTAGATAAAGTAATATATATGTAACTTATTACTATTGAAATAATTTTAAAACATACAAAAACACATTATAAATTTTAAGAAACTTACCTGCATTACAAAAATAAATAAATAAATAAATAAATACAAATTATTCATCAAAGAAAAATGTACAAAAACACTTAAATTAAAGCTGTATTCTTGTATCCCTAAGTTTTATGAATTTACCATAATTTTATTGTTAGTTGAGTCTATAAATTACACATAATTTAAACTAGAATTCTACAAAAATTTTCTACGCAAAATTACTTCTTTTGCTTTCTTCAACTATTTATTCGGGAATTTATTTTTACAGAGCAAGAAAACACGTTTGTTTTTAAATTTAAAGAGATTTACTTTTTTACGTTTACTATATAAATATCAAATAAATACCTTGTCATTTAGAGAAAAAGATTTACTAAATGATGATGACATTTTATAAGTTTATAAATCTAAATTTTACATTTGAAAAAAATATTATTTTCTAAATCTCTGTCATTTACTGGAGATTTAAGTTGATCTTACATGTGTTTTGATATCATTTTTGATATGATCGCATGGATAAATGTATTTATAAGTTCTTCCAATATTACAATAATAATATTAAAAATTTCAAATGCAAAAATTCCTATTTTAATTATTAATAAGATAAATTATTAATTTATTAATTTATTCACTTCCCTCATCGTTTTCGTATAATTAGCCGCCTTCAGATTCAGTTTCTGAAATCTCTCGTAATACAGCAGCTATTTTATCTCGTGTTAGGTATTTTTTGAGACATTTTGCAGTTTTTTCTACCAAAAATGAAGAAGTTACTCAGTTATAATAAAAAAAAAAAAAAAAGACTGATAAAAATTGAATCGAAAAAATAGTCAAATAACGCAAAGAAGGAATTTCGCAAGCAGTATGCACCATTTTCTTGAGAAAAGGGCTGGAGAGAAGAGAGTGAGGAAAAAAGCTACTTTTCCAATAACAGAAAAAAGTAGTATGAATCTCGAGGTCATGAGACGTTAAAAATAAGAGAAAAAATCACTTATCTCAATATGGAGTTGATTCGACCACAATGGACGTTCTGGGGGTGATGCATCATTCATAAGTTCCAAAATGAGCAGATTATTTATACGTTTTTGCATATATAGACACTATGAGAATAATAAAAGTCTCGAAAAGAATAATAAAATCAAAATTTGTGAGAGATATGGGTGTTCTAGAAACTCTTGGAGTTGAAGGACTCCATCGGTTCACATATAAGCAATAAAATGATACTAAAACTATAATCTAACACCATAATAATTTCTGTATTAGTGTTATTTGACATAAGATGTAGTTAAAGTTTTCTATTTGGTGCTTAATATTTATCATAATTTGTATATTTTTCTCATGAAAGACCAAACTTTAATTATTTTTCAATTTTACTGGCTATTTGTTTCACGTTATTTAAGAACAACATGTTATTTATTATCATGACTATGATAATTTGTTGTCCAGTGCATTATATACATTTTTTTTTTGGCCGGAAAATAAATTGTGTTTCCAGCATGAATCAAAATAAACAGTAGTATCGCTTATATATTTGTTTCTCAACATATCTTCCTATGTTGCAGAATGCACGTAAGAACATCTGAAAACAGGTGCTAATCCCTTATCATCACTCTAAAATAAATGCATTTATTACAAAACAATGAATGAAGAAAAAATTAGGAAGTAGTCATCTGAATTAAGTATTTTTAAAACAATTCGAAGTATTTCTCTATTATCCCGTCGACGACTTTTCATAACAAAAAACTATTGCCAAACTGTAACGCCAAATAAACGGGAGAACGTTGCCATTGCAATATCAAAATAAATAAATAAATAAATATAAGAATTTAAGGATACAATTGTTATTTTAATTGATGAAATAACTAATAAATCAGTAAAACATAATGCAAAATACATGCAAATGTCGAATTAAAAACCACTTGATGACATAACAAACACGTATAATACTTCTGACATCAAGTAAAAGAGGACTGCATTTTTGGCGTTTAATCTTACAGTTTAGCGATAGCTTTTTGTTATGAAAAGTGTTCTACGGGATAATAAAGAAGTACCCAATTAGATATCAGGGCTCCCAAATGGTCCGCGAACTGAATACCAATATTTTGTAACAGAAAATTTCATGGTATGTTTCTATAACATTTCCGAAAAATTTTTCTTCCGAAGGTGGTTTCTGCAAAATTTGCACTAATTTTTTTCTAAGAAAATACCGGTATTCAAAAAGCGGACTATTTGGGAGCCCTGCGATATGTACTTACATATTTATTAAAGCAATTATATTATTAAGAGCCTCCAAACTTACATTTGTAACTTTAATCATTATTATTTATTGCTTTATGTATTGTAAGTTAATTATTTCAAATATACTGGAAGATTTTTTTAAATACAAATATAACATCTTATTTAAAATGCATATATGTCTAAACAAATGAATTTCAAAATCAATAATTGTTAATATTTTAAACAAAGTATATGACAACTATATGGAAACTAATTAAACTTTTAAGTTACAAAAAATCCTTTTGTACATATAAAAACTGAGTTTCTAATGTAAATCTCATTATTATATCATTCTGTGAAGTCAATATTTTCCCAGAGTATAAGCTCAATAATCTCTTGGCGCGTTAATTTCTTCTGTCATGTAGATTATTTACAGATTTTAGCAAAGCAAAAGGAACCTTTAAAAATGGTGGGGAAACCGAAAGTTATTCACCTTTGAACACACCATTTTAGCTCATAATTTAGTATTAAAAATTACTAGCTTTAAATAGAACCTGTTATATAAGGTTTATGAAGGCAGTGTAATTCTAGAGGTTGAAAATTTGCATTTTACTGGTATTCTGCAAAGGTTTAATGTTCTGAAACTCATTACCTCAAGATGTCTAAAGAACAAAATGAAGCACCAATATCTTCAAAAGTACATAAAAGCAATTGTTTATTTTAACGTTTTAAAAACAAATTTTACTTACCACTTAGAAGAGTATTGAAAAATATAATAAGTAATAAATATTTTATCAGGAAGACCAATTACTATTGAAATTTCAATTACTAGGAAGATACTACAGATATGCGATTTTTATTAAAATGTTTTCATTTTTAAAAACTTATTAAAACACTAAATATTAAAAAAAGAAGAAGAATAGTTTCTAGTTGTAATATTAATGCAAATACCGTCTGTATAAAAAGTGTTTGTATAATGAATATGCACATTAAAAAATATCGTAAAAAAGAAATATATTAAAATATAGTTTACAAGATAGGTACTGTCTGCATGGCGTTAAGAGAAAATACTATTTTACTTATCCATCATACAGAGTATAGAGTAAGTCTTGTAATCGTTTTGAAAATCAAAAAAAAAATTGACGGATTTACTCGCTTCAGACATAGAAGATTCCGAAACACATATTTAAAAAAAACGTCGTACGTTTGTCTGTTTGTCTTTAAACGCTCTATATCCCGAACAAATTGAGATAGAGACATGAATTTTGGTGTGTACTTAGTATGTATTAATGGGAAGAAGCTTATTGAATTTCAGTAACCTCGATTATCCGGAACTAATTTTTTCGGATTCTTGAAATATTCGTTCTGATAAAAGGTTTATACAAATTTTCGAAATTGTTTATTTTAAGGAGTGAATATAAAATTCAATAAAAAAAACATAAATTTTGCTTAAAGAATGAAGTCGATCGGATAATTAGTTGCCTAGATATTTGTACTAATATTTTCCATACTCTTGTATTATTCATGACCCTGTATTTCATTCAAATTTCAATTCAAAGATATATTTTAATTGGAAATGAGACGCTTAATCCGACGCAGTTGACCGTTATTTAATATGATTATAAATTTTGGAGTTATAAGAATCTTTCTTTTACGAAATTCAGTAATACAGCATTTAAAAATTATGACGTCATCAAGCCACGATTTTATTCGAATTGCAATGCATTTTATAAAAAGTTAGCACATGTTTTATTTTCATATTTTATATTATGTATATCCATGATGGGTAAGTATTACGGTGACCCCCAACGTCTCGTTTCATGTGCTCTGAAACCATATCTACGCTAAGATAAGTTTCTAAGGTGATATATTTACTCAATAGAAGGTTTCGTATGCTCAACCTAATCCGGCAAATCATTTTTTGTAATGATTGTTAGTGAAAGCAAAATTAGTAGCATGAGTATCGTTATATAGTGTCTCTCTTCAAGAATTTATCAATTATTTTTATTAATCAATTTTATTTTTATTTTTCATTAAATAATGGTCCTTAAAAGTTTCGATAAGATAAGTTAAAAATTATTATACAGTTAAAAACTTTGAATATTTTAACTATTCTTTTCTTTCTTCTTAATAAAATTGTTAGATATGTTTTTATTAGAATGCATCATATGTAAATCATGCAAAATTATGATCATTTTGCATATGTGAATTTATAATGAACAAAGAAATATTTTTCTCTGTTGCAAGATATATTTTAATGCTGCAATGTCATGAAATATGTTATTTTCGGTTAAAACAGTTCATTATTCTAACGTTTAAATCTGTCTGTTGAAAATGTCATGTGATTCTATTTACAATTCCATGTCATGAAATCGTAACATAGCAAATATTCTCTCTAATAGTATCTGGAATGAAATATACAACATTGCTAAAAATAAGTAATAAGTCAGATAGAATTGAATAGATATTTAATTCAATCTGAAACCATTGGGGATTTTGGTGTCTTTTAAATTTAATATATTTCTGTAAGCAAATTCTGTCTACGGTATAATATATTCAAAATTATACATTTATTTAAAATTTTAAAAGTTAATGTCATTGTAGTAATTCCATCAGATTATAAATGTAATAATGTTAAAGCATACACTTCATAAAAGTAATTAAAATATCATTGAAATATAACTTATTAGGAATTTATTTTGAATAGAAAATTTTAAATTTGTCTCCAGAGGACTATGTCTCTAGTAGGAAAGTTTTATTTTATAGTTATACAACTTTATTGTCGTAAAAATTGATATAAGATTATTATTTTGGATTGTATAGTGATTATGCACTTAATTTTCATGTAAATATTATATTTTCATGTATAATATATATTTCATGTAAATATATTATTTCATGTGTATATTAGTGTATTTTCATCCAAATTCCATATATTCAAAAACGTTACAAACTGAATCAAAAGAAACAAAGCACATTATGTGGGATATATATATATATATAATGCTCAAATTAGCTTATTGTGAAAGATTGCGTATCATTTTCAAATTCCTAAATTAAATTTATATAACGTAGTAAAATTCTAAACAAACAAATCCGAAGTAACTTAAGCACTTTTAAATACTTCACATCTAAAAATGCATATCTGCGGGTAATAATTCTAACAAGCTCAAACTGTAAAATATTACATGTACGTTCAATGTCATGTTAATTCAGTTGTGGCCTGTAAGTTCTAAAGTCGACTAAGTTTTAGTCGCTTTCAGAAACAGATCCCCATGTTGAAAACCGATAAATGAGACAATGGTTAGAGGAAAATTAATACAGGAATTAAAAGACAAAGGTCAGAACAGTTATCATTAAGCAACAAGGTGATGGACTAACGATTTGCTTATTTTAAAAACAACAGCTTATTTAAAAGCTATTGGGATACGCAGTGATGCCTTCAGCATCATAGCACATCTATTCAATAATATAAATTATGTATATCGTATCTCATTTGCCTAGATTTATGAATTTCAAAGAACTCTGATATATAGCTGTTCATGTGGAAAAGCACCGAACATTGAAATATTCTTTAAAAATCTATTCCATGCTTGTGAAGTTGTACCTAAAGTATCACTAGATGTTTGATAGCTCTGATTAATATTTCGCTTAGATTTGATACTATTTTATTTCAAACTGTTAATTAGCATGCTACTTTTTTTTTCTTTTGTAAACACACGAACATTTTTAAAAATATTCTTAAATATACTGAGTAAATGTTGTTTCGACCAAATATTTAATCCCGAATTTAGAACATACTAATATGTAGATATATAAAGCGTTATACATACATGCATCACACAAATGCTTTACAAGAAATTTGCTTATGATTAACATTAATTTGGGAAAAGTTGAAGCTCATTTTTCGCTCTGAAATCACTATGAACATAACTGAAACACTATCAACAGTCACATTTTACTGTTCGATATTGCTCTATCATTTTTAACATGACGCATTTCATTCTCTAAAAATAAGAATTGGGATAGAATACACAGTAATATTTCAATGACTTATAGTATTGTACATAAAACCAAAAGTCTTATAAAAATACAACAAATTATAACACCCTGTAATAATATTCTTCGTTTAATTGCTAAAGAGCGTAAAATAAAAACTTATAAACGGTAAAATAAGTTTCATTAGACTATGTATATGCTTCGGCTTCATCGGAGCAATTATCAAAACAAATAAGAATTTTCTACAATTGCACGGTCTATGAACTTATTAATTGAAACGCAAATATTTAATTTTTCACGTAATTTGAAATAGTACGTGGAGCGGTAACATGTCAACAGTTTAAAATAACTTATTTTATTTTTTATAATGTTTTATTTTAGGCCTTTTATCAATTAAAGTAAGTTCAAAAGTATTATGTTTACATACAAGTCATGAGTATGCAATCCGTTGAGGAACAAGATAGAACCATTTTACAATGTGATTGACTTTTATTTCTAAAGCTATCTTACCATTTTCGTGACATTTGCGATATTTTGCAGATGCTCAAAATGTCCGTTTTTGTAAATATCACGTTTGGCAATATTATTTGTAAATAATTTACACAAGTTCAAAATGCAGTGATTTCACGCTTAAGCACTTCGCAGTTATTAACAACGTTTCTCATATCCAAAGAATGATATACGGAAAAGAAGGTACCAATAAGGAAAACCATTATCGGCAGACTGTATTTATTAGAGAAGTTTCTGTTACCATCTGTGTTTTATTATCTTCAATCGTTTCTTGATTATCCGTTTGAGAATGCTCTAATGTAAATTGACTTTGTGTGGAAATATTTTTCAACTAGGACACATTAATTATAAGCGCCATGTATATTTTCTCTTTTACCAGAAATGAGACGAAATGTTTATGTTTTCATTTAACTAATTGATTGTAATTAAAATAGTTATAATAAGTAAAATAGAGTCCTAAATGTGCTGATCTATCGTTGTCATATTTTATTTATTTATTTATTTATTTATTTTATTTTTTTACAAAAGTGAAACATTAAAAAATATATAAAAATATATTGGGATTCAAAAAAGAACTCTTGAGTTGAATTCAATATTGAACCAAATCAATTCATATTAAATATATGTATATAAAATATAATAAAATAAATAAACACACACACACACACACACATACACACACACACACACACACATACACACACACACACACACACACACACACACATATATATATATATATATATATATATATGTGTGTGTATGCATACATATATATATATGCGTGTGTGTGATAGAGAGAGAAAGAGAGAGAGAGAGAGAGAGACAGAGTATAACACATATATAAAATATTTCTTTTATTAGAATATATAAATATATATTATCCCATAATAGTCCAGTAGAAATAGCGAAAAAAAGGGACTTGCCTTGCAAAAATTCGCCTAGTTCTGATTTTTGGATATGTTGTAAAGGTTAACCCTCTAATAAAAAAACCATGTTTTCGACCTTCTAGACCTTGTGCGTTTTTCACAATATTAAAAAAAAACAATATTTTTCGGCACTTTTTTCGATTTTTCTTAAATAACTCAATTTCAGTGCATTTTACAGAAAAGTACTTGTACCATTTTGTAGAGCATTTTAAATTAATGACTTGTCAGGCGGTATTTTTTTGTTTTAACCATAAATTGTATTATTCTGATATTTAGAGTCTATTATTTAATGATCTAATAAATGAAACTTATAGGCTACTTCATGCTTTACAAACTTTATATTGACACTTTTGTCTCTAAAACGCACAAAAAGTAGGTTATTAAGTAAAAACTAACGTCATTTGTGGATTTTTGCACTTTTTGCAGATTTTACCCTATTTTCCCGGCTCCGTATCTTACCCCCTATTTGGACAATTTACAAACATGAATACTGCATGTTGTAGAGAATTGTATGCTCTACAAAATGGTGAAAAAGCTTTTCTGTAAAATGCAATAAAATTGAGTTATTTAAGAAAAATCGAAAAAAGTGCCGAAAAATATTGGTTTTTTCAATATTGGGAAAAACGCACAAGGTCTAGAAGGTCGAAAACTTGTTTTTTTTTTTATTAGAGTGTCAACCTTTACAGCATATCCAAAAATCAGAACTACCCGAATTTTTGTAAGGTAAAATGCTATTTCTACTGGACTATAAATGACAATTTCTATAAATAAGTTGGCCATACTTAAGCTTTGAGGATATTTGTAAATTTTTGGTTGGGTGTGTATGGTTGAATGTTTGTTTGTAAAATTTAAAATCTCTACCGGTAATATCTATAACATATATCAAGTATAATTTTCTTTGTAAAATAAAACTTAATTACTTTTATAATACAATTTCAAAATTGTAGCTTGTGGGCCACCTTTTGCGCATAGTATTCCAAAGGTGGCCGAAGTATTGAAATCAATTTTAAAATGTGAAAAAATATTCGGCAAACTATTTTGCTTACTATTGTGCTCTGATGATACTTTCTTTCTTTTGATATATTTCTTGTTTTTCTTCTTAATCTTCTTATCTTACGACACGCAAAGACCTTGATGCACTTTTTACGCACCGTAGCTCAGGTATTTTCTTCTGGGAGTTACTGATTTCTTTTGAGTGATCGCTGGTGTTAACAATAAATGGTAATACGTTTTTTCAGATATTTAATGTAGAAATTTTGAAAATCACCCTTACTACACTGATTTCCACATCTGTTTTCTAAAGTGGCCTGCTTGGGAACATGCGTATGGCGGCCATTTGCACAACGTAAAAGTATGATCTGATAAATTTCTTAAAATTGATGTAAATGAAAGTAAAAGAAGGAAAAGAGAAAGAAATAAGCTTTCAGGTAACCAGGGAGGTGATTTCTCCGCTTTTTTGCATACTAGTATAATCTTAGAGAAAACGTTGGTCTGTTAAATCACCGAATGTTCCGATTAAATAAAAAAACATTTTCTGTAAGATTATACTGTATGCAAAAAAGTGGAGAAATCTCGTACCTGAAAATTTTTCTTTCGCATTTAGCCACCTGGCCACCTTTGTCTGACTTTGACCTGCCTCCAGTGTCGCAGTATCTCTAAATCGCAGTTCTGTGGGCAAATGATACCTCGAGGTCATTATATTAAATTGGCTATTCCAGATTTCTTGTTTCACTATCACAGCGACATCTGCAGCCTTACTCTCTAGCGTCCATTTTTATGATCCTCACACATGGCGCAATCTGATTGCAGCACCACTAATTTGAATTTTATAATTTTATTCAGTATCTTTTATTTAAAAACATATGCAAATTTCATATGGATTCGTTTCTTTTTTGACAAGTTATCGTTCTTTTTGTGATTTCTCCTTAGTGTTTGGAAACCAGTGTAACTTATCTATGAATTCATAAATATGTGAAAAGTCAATTTATTTACTAAACATAGAACTTTTCAGAGTGCACATATGATCATGAAAGATAATCTCGAATTCTTCTTTTTATTCTATACTGCACTTTTACTCTGAGGAAAGAAAATTTCACTTGATAGTGAATTCCAATTTGTCATCCACAGTAAGCTCATATGAAGATGTATTGTAAAACAGTCCTCAGAGATAAGTACAAATTTATTTTTTTCTCTTTTAAAATAAGTAAATTTAATATATTGTTAGATAATGCTGGTGGATTACAGTGTAAATAAACGAAAATGTTTCTTGATCTACGTCAACATAATAAGCCATGAACGAAAATATTCAATAACCTCTTCGAAGTTACACACGATTCCGAGAAGAATACGTTACATACAGAAACCTCAAAAACCAACATACATTTGAATTTTAAAGAAACATTTATAAATACTATTTTCTTTTACTACCACTGATTTTCGGAAACGTTTCCAAGTAGTTTTAATGGTGTATGAATCAGTGTTCTTAAACCGGAACATCGTTTTTAAGGATGTTTTCAATTCACAATTAAACATTTTCAGCTGCATAAATGAATTTATACATGCAAGAGTAATCAATTAATAATATTTTTAACGTTAATGCTGGTTATTTATCATGTTTGTCTGGAAAACGTATTTCTTGAACATGAGAATGTTTACTTGAGGATACTAAACCTTGATGGTATACTAAAAACTGATATTTTGATTTGATAAAATTGAATAATGCACTACAAAAACTAATCAGGAATGCTTCCAGTATCTGACTTTGACATTTTATTTGTTATGCATGCGACATTTGTCACAGAATTTTAAATAAACAAAATATGATTATAAAAAATACGGAAAAAATATTTTTAATTTGTCCTTTTTGTTAATTTTTTCAAATTTTACATTTTCACAACCTCCCACCCCCTATTTTTTAATTAATAATAATAATAATAATAAAATTATTCATTGTAAGTCTCATATAAAGCTTATTATTTTAATTTCGTAATAACTGTCAGATTGTTAACAATTCTATATGATTTGCCATTGATAACCCACTTTAAACTTATTTTAATAACAAAATATTTTTTTTCATTCATTAAAAAATATTTTACGGCTGTCAGAGTTAATATATATATTTTTGACAGCTTTTTCAAACTGAACTGAAAATCCTTATAAGAAAACAGATAAAATTTATCTTTGGAAAAGGAAAATTAACGATAGTGATACAAATAAAATTCATCCATGTACATTAATTTATATGTGATAAGTGTAGGTGATTTTACAAACTATCTAGGGCGTAACTAAACCCAGAATGATCGTTTTTCCCTTTTGTCAATATCTGTGACAACCATATCGGTACCAATAACACATTTATCGACAGAAAAGTATTTACTTAGAGAATAGAATAAGATTAAATGGAAAAGTTCAAGGAATAACTAATACTGCACCGTTATAGAGAAGAAATAATGACCCGGCGAGTGATGTATACAAAAAAGAACAGTGTATGTAGATAGTGTAAAGAAGGAATGGTATGTATGTTTTTATGTGTTATTAATGAAACATTTTAAAATTCACAATTATTATAATTCAGTGACAATAATTACTTTTTTAATGTAATTTAACGGATTTACTATATATGTATTTATGTGTTATTAATGAAACATTTTAAAATTCACAATTAATATAATTTGGTGAAAATAATTACTTTTTCAATGTCATTTAACGCATTTACCATATAAATAAAAACTTTTTTAACTTGTTCATTTTTAATTGTATTCCGTTTAAAAAAATCTATGGTCATAAAGAGGTTTAAAAAATGGTATATTAAGACATATTAGTAAATATATTATAAATATATATGCATGTGAACTATATATATATTCTTAAAATAATTCCATAAAAACACAGAAATATCAGTTTACTTTTGGAAAAATAATTCCTAGTAAATATATTATAAATATATATGCATGCGTGATATATTCTTTAAAAAATTCCAAACAGACACAGAAATATCAATTTACATTTGGAAAAATAATTCCAGGTAAATCATTAATTTTATTTTGCACTACTTTTTATTTAAAATTAAATAAAGGGTGTTATGGAGAGAAAAAAACAGAAAATAATGAAACGATAAGAAAAATGTCATCTAAGTAAAATTATATTTTTAAATATTTGAAAAAATATATTTTTCATCTGAAAATGGAATCAACGCCTAATTGCCTGAAACCCTTTCCAAGTAGTTGGCTTTGTGATAACACTGGTATGACTTGATTTGTTTTTATTTTTCTTTGCCTTATAATAAATTCATAACTTTTAGTTTAGAAATAGTCAATAAACAAATTCCAAAAATAAATCCCTTTTACATTTAAAAACTTTCCAAGACAAAACACAAAAGTTTATTTTGGAGTTTAGAAAGCTAGAAATTTTGAATGTGTTACAACAAAGACTTAGAAATAAAGTTTAGCTCTCTTTTTCAGAATAAATATTGAATTTACAAGGTAGATTAAACTTTTTAATGTAAAAAGTTCAATTTATCGTAGAATCTGTGCATCGAAAATTCAAATAAGCAATTTCACGAATAGTGCGAAATTCGAAATTCTATTTCTGTAGTGAATGAAGACTAATCTTTAAATATATAAAAGGTATTTCTGTGTGCAATGAAATCGTTCACATTTTCATTGCACACGTCCATATTGCTATGAGTTTTATAGAGAATGTACATAAAATTATATATATATATATATATATATAGCATATAATGGAACGTTCCGTAAATGAAATTACTATTAAATTATAAAATAAAAGTACACCTGGTAATCCCAGAATCAATGTTTCGGTATGTTTTAATGTGTAAACCTTTTTAACTTTGATTAACTTTTTTTATATGTAAAGATGGACTTTTCAATCCATTTTTAACCCACTTCCTGACAGGCTATAATTGTAAAAAAAAAAATATGTTCAGAGATGTGTTTTCGATGACAATACAACATTTTAATATTTTTAGAACTGTATTTTAAATTAATGCATCAATTTTAAGGCATTTTTCAATTAGTCTGCCACAGGGGATGAATCGTCAAATATTATCTGTAACGCGTACAATCGTATGGGAGTTGAAACATAACAATAGATTTAATTTTGCTACAACAAACGATCACCAAAATATGGCAAAGGGCTGCCCAATGAAATATTTTATGGAGTTAAAAATAAAACAAAAACAAATTATAAATAGAAAATTAAAAATGTGATGTTTAAAAAATACGGTTTTATCAATTAATAGTTTATTTTTTATTAATTTACAGCTATAGGGTAAGTCCGGGATAATCCCTACTTAAGTCTCTACTTCATTTTTCTTTTTTACAGCAAATTTTTTGCAGTGCACATGTAACCTATCTACTCCAAATTTTATGTAGAACATCATAAAAAATATTACTTTAATATAAATACCATGTAAAATAGCGTTTTTAGCAAAAAACGTAATTAATGAATTTGGCCATATATCTGGGACATCAGGGTTAAAAAACCCCAATAGATTTTGGAAGATACCCTACCCATAAAAAATAGAAACTATATGTAGTTAACATTTATAAAATAAAATCTGGATTTCATTTGACTTAATATCCTATTTGCATCAAATTTATGATTCTTTTTAATTGAGCTGATAGGCTATATATACTAATCTTGCATTACACTCCCCCATCAAAGGATATTTGCTATTCCCAATTCTTTGAATAAATAGTTATACAAAGTTTGAAGGCAAACGGATAATTCTAACGAAAGCAAAATTTGTTTAATCTAACTAAGAGGAACCGCACTCCTCCCCCCACTTATATTCGATGTACAAACTCTAGTTGTTGTATTATTTCTTATATTTTTTTATATTTTTCGTATTTTAAAAGTATTAAGGGGTTTATTTTAAATGTATTCATTATATGTACTTTTAATTATTGTATTTTAAATGGAATGAGTGAAAGGTTTTCTTTCTAAATGGAATGAATGCAATAATAATGATGTGGTAGAAACAACAATATACTTGTCGGTTCATCACCCGTGCCCAGCTAACATAAAAGTACAAAACATTTAAACTCACTAAATCAACGTTTGGCAAAATAAATTTGATTTATACATATTTATTTTAGCCAGTTAAAACGAACTTTGCCGTATTCAGGATAAAGACAGGCCGTTGTCTTGCGCTCCATTTAGCATAGAAGGCAAATCGTTAACGTCACCTACGGGATCAATCTTTTACGGGTTAATTATCAATGAAGAATTGCATTGGCGGAAGATGAAGGGTGAAAAAATTGCTTGAACCTATCAAAACGATTTTTCTCGAAATCGATACTAAGTTGGATGGTTTCCTCGTATTTGAATAAGCCTATTTCATAAAAATCATTAGAATTATTTCCGATTAACACATTTTTTTTAGTAACGAGTTTGTTTTAACCATATAAAACGATTTTTCTCGAATATGAGACCTAGCTAGATAGCTTTCTTTTGCCCGAACTAGCATTTCGAGTCAAAGTTTGTGAAAATCTTTATAGCCGTTTTCTAACTATAGCAGCTTTTTTACTGAGGAGTTCAGTTTAAACTGTCAAAACGAATTTTTCCAAATTCTAGACCTATCTTGATCATATTCCCGTGCTCGATTTAGTACAGGAAGCAAGTTTCGGGAAAATCGTTTAAACATTTTTAGATTTATAGCAAGCAGGATTGTCAGCGGTGGTTTCGTTTTAAGCTTTCAAGACGACTTTTCTCGAATTCGGGACCTAGCTAAAAAACTTTCTAGAGCTGAATTTACTATAGCAGTCAGGTTTCTTGAAAAACTATCCAGCCGTTTACTATATCATCCGTATATTGCTATAGATTTGTATTATTCGGTAAAATCGCTTGCATGTTTAATATATATGATAGAAATGTGAACATTTACCAACTATTAGAATAGGTAGAAAAGTGCTTCAAATCAATCGGGCATTGTACCATAAAAATTCAAAAACTGAAGATAAGGTCAATGCAATGTGAAAACAGAAATTTATATTGTGAAACACGTTATCAAGGGAAATCTTCCGTGATATACGAACGTCGTATTGACTTCTGTTTAAAATAGACTTAATATTAAGAAGAAATGTCTATTTCAAATTATCCTATAAGCTCTCCAACAAACATTACAGTAATAGAAATCAACAATGGATAAATCATCAGCGTCATAAAGATAATGCAATATTCAGATAAAAACAATCATAATAATAAATATTTTCATTTTGTAATTGAAAAAAAAAAAAAAAAAAAAAGATAAATTTCATTGAAAATGTTTCGAATAAGTTAAGAGAAACAACAGAAAATTATCACATTCATGCACATACTAAACAAAACGAACTTCGAAAACGGATGTTACTATAATATAGAAAAATTATATGTCAGCAATTAGTAGGTTGCAGTTATTTCCCCTAATCTATGAAATAACCACAATATAAATAATTTAACTACAGATAAACTATTAATAGTTATTAAATTTTTACTTAATTGTAAAATTTATAAAATTGTTGATTATTTAATCAACACATACGAACAAAAATATATAAACTAATAGAATATTTCATAAGAGGAAGAATAACTTACTCAATTATTAATATATTAAGTTGTTTAATAAGGTATTAGTGCTATGATCTGTGAAAAGAAATCACATTTAAAAAAATAAATATAATAAATTTATATACTAATTTACCTTAAGCAATATTAATACGAAGTTGGAATGAATAAGATCAAACAATTAATAATTAAATTATTAAGTAAAAAAAAACAAAAAAAACATATTTATCTTTTACCAATCTGCTCTAATAAAACAGAAGTAACTAATATCATATAAATAAGAAATACATCATTCAATAATTTAAACCTTTTTATGTATAATTAAGCAGAAGTGCTTCCATCTATTGACTGAAATAGTAATAATAATAAATTATAAACTAAATTAAATCCAAATAATTTACCGCAAGGAAAAATATTAAGAAATTTGTCAGGAATAAGATAAATATAATAATTATTAAATTGTTATGTAATGAGCAATATTTATCTGTTTTATAAAATCACAAGAAATACATTTACTGTGAGAAGAAAATAATAATTATTTTATGATTTATATAAAAAATGCATAGATGCTGTTCACTGTAGACTGAAAAATTTAAAAAAGTCTAATATAAATATAACTGATAGATTTAAAATTATGATATGAAAAAAATGAGTAATGAATTATATTTAAAATTTAAATTATAATTTGAAATAAAATAATAAAATAGTTAACGCTAGTCAAAACAAAAATAAAGAAATGAAAGAAAAAAATATTAAAATAGGTATATTTGTTTTATTTTAAGTGTTGGGATAGAAGATACAGGGTTTCTATAAAAGTAATGCGACCAAATTCGGAAAAAAATATGTATTGAAGATATTGCTACAAACAATTAAAATTCTGAGCACCTGCAAAATAAGACCCTTGGGCGTCGAAACACTTCGGCCAACGATATGTCCACCCTTGGAAGGGGACCCTGGAAATCATTTTCTGGAACGTACTTCAAGCAGCGCGTCGAAGCCGCTTTTACCGCCGCTATGGTCCAATGGCGGTGTCCTTTACAGGCTGTCTTCACTCGGGGGAATAGGAAAAAGTTCCCCGGACAAGATCGGGACTGTAGAGTGCTGGGGAAGCAATGCGATGTCGTTCCGTTTCCGGTAGTCGTTTACTATGAAGCAGGCGTGACTTGGTGCATTGTCATGATCAATCACAAAGTCATGGTGCTGTTTGTATTTGACGGCAATGCCTGACCTTACTTGATTGACCTTTTCCTTCAATCTTTTTAGCACTTCCCCGTAGACACCGCCCGTGACACATCCCTTTTCCTTCAACCGAGAATATAGAGAGAGTTCCAATAGAACCACGATACGAATGCAGGCAAGCTCGTAGGCGACTGACTCTCGGCGGGCATAGAAGCTGACTTCTGCCTCGAGACTGTACACTGTGACTTATAGTCGCGTCATAAAGAAATAGGTCACATTACTTTTTATATAAACCCTATAATTAGGCAGAAGGTATTTTTGATTGAATAAATGATTGCGACCGTCGTTTGCGATGCAAAAATTATTTGCGTTAGCATGGCGGCTTCACCTGTTGAAGTTTGTAACATTGGTAACTAAACACCCGGGGCATATAAAGTTGGATATTTTTGTATTGTACAGAATTTTTTTAAAATTAATAATACACCTCTGAGCACCTCACGGTCGACTTTTATTTTTTACTTTTATTTTTCTCCAGAAAATTTGAGAAGACTAAAACAGTAGTTGTGAGCCTAGAATTTATTAAATTTTGATTTATATAACTTTTTAATTTAGGTATATTATTTCTCTTATCTTTGCCCCTTCGAACCCCAACGCAGTTTTAAAATACCATTTAACAAAACTAAAAATACCATGTAACACACAAGCCGCCAAAGTGGTCTATATCGACCTTCATGAGTTAATATGACATCTAAAGAGATCCAATGACAATCAATGGAGAAAACTATTTAACTCATTGTCTTCTTATGATCTATCATGATAAATGACTAAGACATGAGAGTGTCTGTAGGACTTGCACTCTGACATTACGCCACATTTGATGCTGCGAAAGATACAGAAATACTCGATATATGGGGGAAAATATCGAAAATCGATAAAATAGAATGTTTCATTGCGACATATATGTATATGTAACAGTAAATACAGTACGTATACGGCTGCGTATACGGTTGAATGTTTCAGCCATATTATTTCCATTCTAACACAACAAAGAAATAATCTAAATATAGGTATTCGTACGGATTTAAAGCTCAAATTGTGAATTTTGAATTTGACACTTTTAATTATGTCAAGATTCATCAACTGAGCCCATTGAAAATGTCCTTCAATTTTAGAAACTAACAATTTTAGATGTGTCATTAGAATACATCTAATTACATATAAATGTATATATCATACCATTTGATCCAAACAGTGGTATCTGTGTTAAAGAAGTCCGATGTACAGAACATAGATGAAAATCGTGTATAATTGAAAATTCTAATAGATTTTTTTTTACATTTAGTCTATTTTCTTAGATTGTTCACATACTCCACAAGAAACAGTTTTGGTATTTTCGTATATGCAGGGTTAATCACAAAAGTTTTCTGTATTTACAGCAATCTTTTTTTATTTTGATTATTTCGGTGTAAGCATAGTTCAATTCCATGTTTTTAAAATTCATGTTTTATTTATATATATATATATATATATATATTTGTGAAATTTTAATTTCGTTAAGGCATTTCCGTTATGGGATATTACACGGAAGAAAACGAAATCTGAATTATTTAAACTGTTTTATATGAATACATGCTATTCTTCAGTACTTTTGTTGCTCTTTCACTTTCGTGATATATTTAGAAGAATCCATTCTTGAAAAATATTTTATTAATTCAGATACAGTTTTCAAGGAATAATCACATTTGAAGTACATTATTAGTTCTATTCCGTGGTTTACAAATTTACCCTTTGTATTACCGCGTTGCCTATTTGCAACATACCCAAAAATCAAAGTTACTTATACAATGGGCTTTAAAGGACGATTTTTAAAAAAATTCTTAATTTAATACAGTAAAAATTAATTCTTAAATGAATACAATAATACAGTAAAGGAAATTATATTTGAAGTACATTAACGGTTTCCGTGGTTTACAAATTAACCCTTTGTATCACCGCGTTGCATATTTGCAACATACCCAAAAGTAAAACTAACTTATACAGTAAGATTTAAAAGACGATTTTTTATTGCTGCTATCATCCAACGTAGCTGCTAATATAAATTGTTCATTGAATTCTTAACCGACGAAAATACTGAGTTAATTTTTCATTCCAAAGTTTAATTTTTCATTTGAGCAGTTTGCATCGTTATTGCTAAAATGAATTTCATACATTTTAGAAAATTTAAAAGGCTGAAGACCTCCAAAAATAGATTTTTATACTTAGGTAAGTTGGTATACATTACAATTTTGTATTAGAAAATTTACAATATTTATGTGAAATACATGTAATTTTCAGTTTATTGCAGATTTGAAAAAACTACCTTTTAGTCAATATTTTTTCATTTTTATGTTCTAAGTATTTTTTATTATTTTTTTACATGCTTAAAGTGATTCATTCTGACATCTATGTAAATATTTGTAAAATCAGAGTTTTTGAGTCATAAAGGGTTAAAATTATGTTATATTTAGAAGTATAAAATTTGTGATAAGACGAATTTTTTGTACAGGTTTTTGTTGCCGTCGGCATGGAGTCAGCATTACTCACGAACATATTTTTGCTCTATTATATAGATAGATCTAATATAACTAAAAAGATACCTAATGATTACGTACGTATTGGCTGTTGCTGTTTTTTATTATAATTAGAAAATAATAAAATAGTTGTCAAATTCATAGATGGGGCAACGGGGAAACATTTTAGCTATCCCTTATTTATCACATCGATTGGCAGTAAAACTATCTAGTAAAATTTGGTCGTATACAGTGATATGCTGCGTATAAAGTTTTCACAGAACTTTAATTTATCATGTACCAAACGTATTGTTCTTTGTACAAAAATATATATAATTACTCTTACAATTACAACCGCTAAACTTTTGTGTTATTCGAAGACATGGGATAGAAAGTTTCAGTTTCAATTCAGAAAACAAATTCCATATATATATTGTAATCTATATTTGTACATTTTCTAATTCTATAAATACAAAGAAAGAAAATTAAACAAATCATTTCAGTAGATGTATAATTATGACACAAAAATACTATAAGTAACGATTAATTTATAAATTTTAATCGACAATTGTGTTATTAAATTTATTTAATAATTGCAAAAATATTCTGGAGTATTTTCCAAAATTTAAGTAAATTCATCGGAATTGGAATTTTTTATGAATGCATAAATTTGTTGAAAAAAAAGTTTAAAAAAAGTGTCATTAGTATATTATTTGCACATTACTTTTCTACTTTTCTAGTTTTTAACATTTCGATTGACAAGCATATATATACACTATATTGCCAAAGGTGACCGGTCACTTGCGATTTTAGACGTTTTGTTAACTATCTAGAAAAATACATGATGAATTAACCTGAAACTGCAGGAGTGTAAACAATATAGTATAAGTTATATATTTCTGCGAAGACTTTTTCACGAAATCCTATAGTGGACTGTCAACAAATTGAAAAAGAACGAATATATTTTGGATAACCCTGTAAAAACTAATGTAGCAAAAACGTTCAAATTCGAGATTATTAATAAGTGGCTTGTTGTAATATACTGTGTTTATTTTTATGAGTATAGCATATATACTCGTAGAGAAATTAATGTTTTTATAAAAACAGTCCCAAATTTCGCCTAGTTTTTTGTTTATAATTTGCAGATGTCTTAATATAAAAAAAAAGTTATTTTCAGAAAGTATGACAAACGACATTGTACATAATACTCTGCAATCAGAATTAAAAAATAATAAAATTTGGATGAAAAATGAGTAGGTTTACTAAAAAATGTTTCACTGCGTATGCAATCAAAATATAATATGCATAATGTATTAGCTAAGTATATAGAGCAACTTTTGTGAAAGTCTCAAAATCATATCTTGAAAATTCTGCGATAGAATAAGCTTGAAATCCGTTGTTCCCAAAAAGAAGCAAAAATATGAGGGTTGTATCAAATATCTGTTGATTAGTGCCAAGATAGCGTACACAATATTGCACATACTACTATATTTGGCTACAGCCCCTCATCTTTTTGCTTCCTTTTGGGAACAACGGATTTCGAGCTTATTCTATCGACGATAATTTTCAGAATTTTCAGAATTATAAAAATATAATTATCAATTATCTACATCGTATAAAATACTTATGCTCCAGATATAAATAAAAACAAAAATATTAGGTTTATTCGAGATCAAGCAAAAATATATGGTTATCCAATTTTTATGATAAATTCAATCATCAACTCTTTTAAATAACATTTATTATAAAATTTAAATATAAACACGGTATGTAATAAATTATTGTTTTAGTGTGCGACAACATATAGCAATAGATATAGAAAATTACAATTATAACATACATAATTACAATTATAACATATAAAGAAATTTAATATTTGATTGAACATTATATACACTTTGTATAGTATGTGATTGTGCGTTGCCGATCACCTCTGTTTAAGGTGTTATTGATGTGAAGTTTTCATATATTTATAAATTATCTTATACACTAACACATACGATTATACATGGATAACATTGGTGATTATAACTCACAAACATATCTATTTGCAATATATATAAATACATATATAGTTTTTATTTTTTTATCTATGAAAATTAAATTTAACAAATATTTTAATTGCTGCATTGCATTAATTTGATTGATACATAGTAGTAATACTATTAATTATCAATTTTATAAATTTTGAGATATCTTAAATTGTTTATGTATTATTTAATTTGATATTTAAATCAATCTCTGAAATCTAAAATATATTTAGTAGTAGTAAAAATAAAACATTAATTATTTAATAACAAGTCTAACATATATTTAAGTAGTAGTAAATATAAAACATTAATTATTTAAAAATAAGTCTATAATATATATCAGTGGATTAATACAGCTGGTAGCAAATAGCACTTTGTTTAAAATAATATCTCTTTTACATAATATACTCTCGTTAAGATTATCTAAAATGCTGTGCAGGATATATTAATACTGTGTAGATTTATTCATATCGAAGGATTTTATTCGAATTTAATGTAAAACTACAAGATAGTATGTTTTTTTAAAGTTTATTTATACAATTAAATCTAATGAAGTGAATATGTAACTAATACAGTGGATTTGTAACTACATATTAATTATGAATAATTATAATACCAACAGATGGCGACACTTTACCTGTCAGGTAGATGAGGATTATATTGTTAATATTACGTTTACTTTAACTATAGAGGGAGCTATTGCTTGTATATTAATTTTACTTTCAGGGTTTAAATTTGAATGTAGTAATTATATATTCACAGATATAATTTTGTTATAAGTGTATTATTACCAGAATAATTTTGTGTGCTTTTGAATCATTTTGTGTTGGGGTGTCATCGATGGGGTTGTGTTTAAAAAAGTGTGCTCTCAACTTGTCTTTCAAATCATTTCTCTCAACTCGACTAAATCAACATGTATGATGCGTGCCATGTGGACATGGATATTATGCAGAAGTTATGATATTTTAAGGATTCTAGATTATTATTGTTTAGTTAAGTATTTTATCTACACTTTACGTGTTCTTATTTCCAATTTTATTATTTCAAAACTGTTATCTGGTGGTAATTTCGTGAAGTGATATATAAAGTTTTTGAGATAATCGATGTGAGTAAAATATTTTATATATTCTTAATGGTTTTTTATTTCCAATTTAAATATTTCCAATTTTAATATTTCCAATTGTTGTCTGGTAATAGTTCAGTATACCTGGATGATTCTACTGTTCTTAGCATTATGCCAGTAGAATTATGAAATACTGAACTATTTTTAAAACACATGTGGGTGCATCCAGGCTGATGAGTACATCTACATGTGTTTTTTCATATTCAATTAATATTTAATATCCAATTCATATTTAATTCTCTTGTGGTCCAATTTTAAATTGTATAAGGTTCATATTTAATTTATTAATCCATTTGTATTTACTTAATAGCAACTCCAATTTATAATTTTTCCCCCTTTCTCTCTTTTTCTTTTTAAATATTATTCAGGTATGAGTAAATTTGGCCTATTACCATTGAAGCACGAGCTATGGTAATATTATGATTGCACATGTTAAATATTAGATATGTGGTATTCTGTCTACATAATATCATTAATTATCTCTTTGGAGATTTATGTAGAATGATAATAGAACTTGATATGTTTTTGAAATTCATAGATATTATATATATATATATATATATATATATATATATATATATATATGAGCTATGTCATACGATAACGCTCGTATTTATAAATCAATTTCGATGAAACTAGTTGTGTGTATTAAGCTCACCAATGTCTCGACCGAGTTCGTTGGCCAGCTTGGTCCGCCATCGTGTTTCAAGATGGCGGCCACTTAAAGATTTAAAACTAAAATAAATCAAAAAAAAAATTTAAAATTTAAATTTATTTGTTAATTAAGTGTTACGCCTTGATACAAGGATTCCAGAGCATTTTTTGTTTTACCTCTATCTTAAAAAATGGCTGAGATAGAGCAGTTTGAAATTCTAGGGTGGCTGACATTTTGAAACAAGACAGCACATTACAAAAATTTCCACTGTTGTAATAATTTTCCCAATCATACGCATAAAACTATATATTCATATTCGTTAGCGCTAAATTCTCGCCAAACTTGGCGACATTTGGCGACCAAAATAAACCTTCATAAATGAAGCCAATTTGGCTATAGCTCAATAATTTGGCGAATTTATTATTCTAATTCAGTATTAACGAATCTTTTGTAAACGTTTTCTTTGCATTTTAGCTTGCTGTTTTCGTGTAACGTTAGCTAAAATTTTAAAACGAAGATATAGGAAAGCTACCTTTTCCTCCCGGTACAGGCCGGAAGGACTTTTTAAAAGTCTATTCAAGAAAATGAAATAAATCTCTGCTGACCTTTGGCCTCATAAATCTTTCTGACGAAGAGTTTTTTGACAAAATGAACTGCCTCAATGCCCATTTTTCATTTAATCACATAAATTAAAATTATTGCCTATACTGCCTATATATCTCTACTCCTTTAACATATGATTTCACAAAAACACTTCAGTAACTTTTTATTGCAATTTTATAAACTTTTAATGTTAGGCTAAATTAGGAATATGAAAAGTTACATAAATAATAATCTGGAAATTCTCAAGAGTTTTTATAAATGATATATTTTTGAAATATCTATTATAAATTTATTACAGTTTTATTTAGTAAGTTCTATTGTAAATGAGATTTTCTTCATGTGAGTAGTATTTAAAAAAATCATATTTAAAATTTATAGTAAACCTAGCTGACCCCCGCCCGGCGTTGCCCCTGTGATAATAAATTATAAAAAACATTAACTTTTTATTATTTTATATCTTTAAGCCGATTTTGTATGAAATTATATTTAAAAATGAAAAATTCGCGAAAAAATATTACTATTTAGTGATAAAAGTGTTCATTTTCTTGTTCTTTTTTTACGTAGGGTTTTTTCGTAGTTTTAAATTAAAAATTTATTTTTGTCCGAACTCTTTGAACTCTTTATTAATGATAAATAAAACGGTTTTACAGCCCGTGTAAAAATTTCGTGAAAAATACTGTTATCTATTTGTAAAAAGAATGTTTTCTTCTCGCTTTTTTGTTTGTTTGTTTGTTTTCTCATCGGCTCCTTTAACATAGCAATAAGAAAATAGTTCTCATCTTCCGAAATCTCTGACATTTCAATTGGTTATAAACATAAACTGCATCCAAACTCTCTTTAAAATTTTGCGAAAACATATGCATATTTAGTAGTGAAAATATGAGTTTATAAAAAAAAAGAACAAAAAAAGCTTTATCTTTCAACCTCAGAGAAAAAATATATTAGAAGATCTATGCTTTCAATGCAATGGTCCGGCTTCATCCGTTTTCAATCAACCCTTTTCAATCCCCCTAGGCTAAACAGCTGAGGGTTGGGATAATCAATCAGGTTTATCGTTTCTGAGGGTAGAATCCTTCAAAAAAACGTTGACGCATGCGCAAAGAGTGTGGATTCGACAGAATGCGCTTTTCGTTTTATATATATTGATTAGTAACACTGATTATGAAAATGTTAATTACGTAGATTTTCATGGAAATATGTAGCAAAAATTATAGGCATATCTCCTATTGATTTATAATATCCATTTAATAATATCCTTTTGATTTATAATAAAACCTGATTAATTTATTAACTATTTTATGTAACCAATACATCACCAAATAAACAAATATAGGGGAAGACGGGGTACAATGAAACAAGGGGTACAATGAAACATTCCTTGTAAAATCAGTACAATTTGTCACAGAATGTTGCAATTCATATATATGTAATATAACTAATATATGTCCCAGTTACTGGTGTGATTTGGATACATTCACACTTCTACAACATTACTAATAGAAGATTATTTGTTTTTCATCAGTGAAAGTAAGTTTTTTACCAAAAGTATTTTGTTTCTTTTTCCTTTTTGTTATAAGCGATAATTATTTTTTTGTACTTTGTTATCTTTGGGTTGTTGTCTTCATACCTCCAAAACCGAAATAAAAAAAATATATATATTAGAAGTTTGTAAATATTTTTTTATTTAGTAACCTCAGTGCAGGATACAATGAAACACTTGCAGATGGGGTACAATGAAACACGTTGGAATATGGCCATTCAATAGAAAAATCTTTTGTGAAGAAGATTATTTGAGTTCGTATGTGTTAGATACGCTTCTTACTTCTGAAAATTATTTCCATGGTCAGATTAAGGAAACTGAAGAGCTGACTAATGAAGCTGCAGAGCAGACTAATGAAGCTGAAGACCAGACTGACAAAACCCAAGAATCAGAAGCGATGAATATTGCCATAAGTTAAGTAGATCATTGCAGGTTGTTCAGCAACTATTCATACACCATGCACTAGCTCTAAACCCGTGAAGAAATAAATGTCTCTTCAACATATAAAACCTTACCCCAAGGTTGGTCCAAGAAAGGTAATAAGCGTAGGAAAACAGAAAAAAGAGAGGTATGTTCTAACCAACGCCAGTAAAAAATGCTCTGTCTAGGCAATTAAAAAGTAAAAAGAGAAATAAAGCTAAGAGGGGATTGTTTTCAAAACAAACTCTGCCTGTTAGACTCTGAAGATGACAATGATCCAGATTATTTTCCAGCTCCAGCTGATCATCGAAGTACTAAGAATGAAATATCCACACATAACATGTTTAACACAAGCAATATCTGTATAAATGATTATGTTTTAATCAAGGAGGGTGAACAGATACATTAGGAAACATATTTTGTTGGAGATATCATAAATTTATATGAAGTCGAATGTGAAGTACTTTATATAAAAATACTTCAACCCTAGCGTTAAATTTCTGCGCGCTGCAGAAACTTACATTTTTGAAAAAACTCAGATTGTGCTGAAACTTTCACCCCTATCCCTTCGGGAGCAACTGAAAGAAAACCAGAAATGCTAATTTTTTAAACTGACTTGATTCAATTTAATATAAAACGAAAGATATTTCTTAAACTAATAGAATTTTCTTACTTTTCATCTAGGACTATAATATTTATATAAAGTTCTTTTTTGTCTTTTAAAGAAGTTCATATTTTGTATTTTAATCAAGTTCCTTTTTTGTCTTTTAAAGAAGTTCATATTTTGTATTTTAATCAAGTTCCTTCTTTGTCTTTTAAAGAAATTCATATTTTGTATTTTAATCAAGTTCCTTTTTTGTATTTTATTAATTAAGTTTTGTTTTTGTATTCAGCTTATTGTTCATAAAATAAACTATATTGGGTGAATATTGCTCACATCATTTGGAGTGTTTCATTGTACCCCAGTATGTGTCTCATTGTACCCCGGCATACGGGGTACAATGTAACACTGTAAGACATTTACTTTTTGTTATTTTTCAAGCATAAAGATATTGTTTAAAATATAATAAAATATTATATAGATGGGGGAAAATACAAGATTAAAAGTATGCATTAATTATATTTTTGTGCATGCAAAATTGTGGATAGGAAAAAAAATAGTAAATTTTGTTTCATTGTACCCCGTCTTCCCCTATATATATCAATAAATAATGGATGTTTGCAAAAACAGTAACTAATCAGTTAAATTTTGATTTCGTTTGACACCTATGTATTTGTTAAAAGCAATAACAAGTATAATACTGATTGTCCCTAATAAATTATTACCAGTGAGGAATACAGAGCTACGCTTGGTTAAAATTATCTTTGCGTTCAACTTGATATAACAATAAAATCTCGCAGTTTTATTGCAACAAAACATTTTATTTTATAACAGCATTATTTATAAAATAAATAAATATTAAACTATGCACATGTTTTTAAATTTAACATTACTTACATATTTACAATGAAAGGACTTCCAAACTGTATTTTTAGTTCGTCGCACACCAAGTAGTTAAATTTTATTTCCTTTTTAACCAATGCTATAATCTATGCTCTTATAATTAAAACATAATATTTAACATCGAAAAATAAATTATGTGTCATGAAACTCTTATTTTTATTCAATATCTTTGTTGTTATAAATAACGTACTTCACGCCAGAATAAAGGAAATAACCAACTATTAAAAGTAACTTTTGCAACGAAAAAAAGTACCTGTAGTCTAAACGATTTTTAGTTTCGAGTATAATGCTTAAAAGTGATAGAAAAGGAAACAATGTCTTAGAAGCCTCTTCAATGTTGTCATCATTCTATGATAAATAGCGGGATTTTGTTTTTATATATAAAAAAGCGTCAGGATTTTCAATATTTGTCAAACAGTGCAAAGAGTCTGATTTTTTTATTTTTTCTCCAGCGTTATATTTTATAAACGGCATGACAAAATCTTAATATTATTTATAATGTATGCAGAACTCTACATTAAAATGGATAAGGTGATGCGTGTTGATATAAAAAAATAACTTAAGAAATAAAATCATGCAAAACTTACAAATTACGAAATATTTTCCAAAATATTTTTCTTGCGACATCTTATTCTTATTTTACAATGGAAGTAATTTTGTACATAAAAAAGTGCACAGACATAAAATTTGTATAGAAAATATTTGCGCTAAAACATAAAGTTTTTGGGGAGAATACTCGGTAAGACAATTTGTATCATAATATGAAATACAAAAACTTAAATACATTAAGATTCAAATCTCAACCATAAACTTTCTAGAAAATTATCTAACAAGGAAACCACTTTTGGTGCAGCTCGAACCTAGCATCGAGACCTAGTGCATTTTGTAGCCCTATGTATAAAAGTTAGAGAACCGATAAAATGTCTCTGTTAAAGTCATATTTTGTGTAATTTTTATACTTTTAATTTTTTTATTATTGGATTTTAAATTGTTAATTTTACGCCAAAAGTGAGTTAATTCGCCAAAAGTGAGTTAATTCGCCAAAAATGGCGAAACGAATCCGCCAAAAATGCTAATGTAATGTTTTAATTATTAAAAATCAGATTCGTGGGTTCTTGAAGGAATTTTTAATCAAACTTCGTAATATGTCTTTAAATTGCATCAGGTCTCAAGCGAGCTTCACCAAAATGGGTTCCTTCTAAATAATGTCTATGGTATAGTGGCTATGGTATAACTAATATATAGCTTAGCAAGTATGGCTTAAATATAGTTTAGTTAAGACGAGCTTCGTTAGAAATAGCTAAAATGCAGGATGTCGCTGAAGACTCTAATATCTAAATAATATTAACACAGGAAATAGATTCCATCTCAATGATATATTGAAGAAGTCTCACAGGAGAATTTTTTAACTCCAAGTCAGTGAAAAATGCCCAGACCAGCATTCAAACATAGGACTCCTGGTTTTACTTGGCAAGCGCTACCAACTGATTACATTCAAGTGAATTTATTAGCTTAGAGTTTTTTGGGATACCTTAATTGGTACTTCAAGCCAAAGGTCACGCTTTCAACTCTGCCGTAGACATATTTCTCTCAGTTTGAAATTTAGAAAATTCTCTTGACAAATTAACCTCTGCTCATTCTTTAGCAATCGTATTTAAATCCTTGTTTTTGAACAAACCTTGTCAATCCATAAAGTGTATTTTGTAATCTATCAAATTGATGGCGTTTCAAATGAATGTTTGAAAAATTGGATTACCTTTAATGGTAAGTTTCTATTGAAAATATAAACCATACACATTTATAAACAGACCTTCAGACATTATGACGGTATTTTTTATTCTACAGAATAAAAAACACATCTCATTATCACATCACACATCTCATTAACACATCACACATCTCATTAGTGAGCTTCAAAGCTATTTTTTTCAGGTTTTACGTTACTTTTAATGCATTATAAATCAGTGGTTTACAAATAGAAAAGTGACAGAACAAATACATTGACGTTATTAAATAATAGCTACCGGTGGTATTTGGTTTCACAAAAATCACCACAGTTATACAAAAATCCGTTTGATTGGAAGATTATGTTGCTATGTTACCTTTTTCCTAGATTTCTAATGAAAACAAACTCAACTATATTATATAGCAGGTTAAATCTACTTTTATTAAGTTCATTTTTAATAATTCTGAGGAACCCGCTTATGTTACCTGTGTAAAGCTTCAGGTAACATGCCATTTTTTCGTGTGCGGGTGGTTTAAAAAAATAAAAAAAGGCGGGACACATACTCAGATTTACAAGATATGTATTGAGATATTTTAAACGTACCGGATATTTTGAATGTACCGAGTGGTATTTTCCGCAATCTACTTTACATTTTAATATAATAATAATTAATTAATAAAAACTAGAAGTAGTATGAAAATATATTAATAATTTCTCATTTATATTTTAATTAACTGTGCATAAGTTGTAAATTATTAAATTCGTTAATAATGTTGTTTTTAACATTTATTTTAACATTGGAATATCATTAGTTAATTAAAGTACCCAAATACTGAATTCATATAGAATAAACACTGATAAAATAGCAATCCAGAGAATTATTTTCATAAAATGAGGCATTTCATGAATATGAAATTTGTCTTTGCATTATGCTGAACATTATTAAAACTGCTCTAAATTATATGTAAAAACAGCGAACGTGTCACTGTAATCTAGACTCTGTTTTAATTATTCATCAATTATGGAGAATTAAAAGCTTTCGCATTAACTTAAAAACATGGAAAAGAAATGACTGTTAATTTCTAAAAGCATTTGAAGATAAATCTTTTCAAAAATTAAATTATTTTTGAATATATAATAACCTAATTTTCATGGCCTGATATAAAAATGGTAATACGTGTTTTGTATAAAAAAATACCTAAGCAAAGTCGATAAATGTGAGCAGGTAGTGATTGAATTAAAGAAAGATTTTTCAAAAATAGTTAAATTTAAATGCATTATTTAAATTATAACAGTCGTTTTCTTTCACCCTTTTGAGAATATACTGAATAGTAATTTTCTGTAAAGTTTTAAATATTTTATTTGTGAATTTTCTACATAATACTGATAAAATATATCAATAATTCCTAATGCACACATTTTCAACTATCAAAAGATAATTACTTAAAAAACAATAAATTGACAATAGATATATAATTCCTTAATTTACATTTTTAATTTGTCCGATAGTAGTTGTAATGTCCGTAAAATTTTCTTAGACTGATAGATGAATGTATGTTTCGAATTATTTTCCGATAAATGTACAAATAGGTATCACAGAATATTTATAAAAAAAATTAGAATTGGTAATATTTCATATTTATATAATATATAGTTTTACCGTACAATACAAGAACATATTTGAATGATAAAAATATAGTGGTTTTTCATAAAAATAATTCGTCTACAAAACTTGAGAAATCATGTCAGTGGACTGTCGGAACCTTATTTTGTAATTTTATTAGGTATATAAAGTGGACGAAAAACTTTTTTTTTTTTTTTGCACGATCGATATTTTTTATTCGGTGCATTTAAAACCTCATCTCAGATATTCGAAACCAAATGGTAATCTTATAATCAAATGGACTGAAATTTAATAGCTGCTAAATAGTTAAATAGATACATTTGACACATACAAAGACACATACAAAGCATTGGGTCGTCATATTTGAAACAAAAAGTTTCATAACAAAATTAAAACATCAATTTACTCAGATTTGAAAGTGTCGCTTTCCTCAGTGTAAGGAAAAAAAACCCTTTGGTGTAATATAATAGCCTTTTAGTCGTTAGCAACGTAGCAATAAGTTTCAAGTGTTCTCTGTGTAAAATATGTTTTTTAATAACTTTAAAAACTATTTGTTCTGTGTACAAGACTGAAACATGTAAAAGTTGTAAATAAGTACGATTACTTATCTTTAATATCAATTACACAAACTTATTACAGCATCTTTATCCAATTTATTTGAATATTTGCAGTGTTAATTTAAGAAAAAAAAATAAGAATTAAAAGTCAAGTCATGGAAATCATTGCCGTAGACATCATGATTACAAACATTAAATCTGCATAAGATAAAAATGCAATTTTAATGAAATATTTTTCACGATCTCAAAAAACAATTGAATAATTTTAAATATATTTAAGGCAGCATAAAGCTATTTTTTACTCTTAATTCGACTTTTTTTCACAAAACTTAGGACTGAAAATGTACGCATCTGGGAAAATAATCCTTACTTGTATAATTTAGTTTAAATATTTATATGCATTCTTACTTGGAAAATAAGTTAGATGATAGAAAGTATTGAGAAATTAAAAAATATATTTAAATTAATTTTCCTTTTAAATAATGCTACAGAACAAGATGGCATTTTTCCATCTGAGTGAAAAATTGTTCTGAGCGGAAATCGAACCCAACACCTTTGGCTTAAATTGCCAATAAAATACTTATTGGGCCAACCTGCCCTACCTGGGCCAACAACCAGTCGACGCAAATCAGACTGACAACTTATTTTGAAATAGGATCTGGTCCGCCATGTTTACTTATTATTTTTAACACAATCTTACTGATCGATAATGATATCTTTAACAATCAGTATGAAAAGTCAAGGAAAAAAACAGACAGAGAAACATATAATTTTTAGATCCTGGTAACAGTAAATCGGGCACCATTTCAAGAAAGGGGATTCGTCGAATAGATGGGTGGACAAACATTATACAGTATGCCCACTAAGGTCCCTTGTCACCCTCTTAACTTCGAAATGGCTGTTGCTATATTCATAAAAGTTGTGTCTAGGTATAGTAAAGTAGCCATGCGCTACTGAATGAAACCACCGACGGTTCCACATGGTGGTAAACTGCGAAGTTAGCAATCCTATCTTGAAACGGAAAGAGATAGGGGAAAAAGGGATTAACAAGGTTGTAGAGCATCATCGATTTAGTACGAAAAGACACCTTGTGGACATTAATGTGAAGAATAGAACGGTTAAAACGCGCATTTGATTTTACACTCTGACGTCACGAAACTTGAACGTAAGGAGAAATGTTTATATTTCGGACAAAATACGACACTGCAATGTGGCACAGTGGTATAGCTTGTGATTCCCAAGCCAAAACGAAGCATTACGGACGCTTGTGCCGACGTGTCACCCTCTATGCTCCAATGCGTGCAACGTTAAATTCAAACAAGGATCCAAATGTGCATTGAAGCTGACGGTGAGAAGTTTGTACATCTCAAATGAAGGTATATTGCTTCAATTAGTTGTTTTTTTTTTCTTTCTAAGATCATTTTGTCACGTCACAGTGTAGGAAATCACGATTAAACAAATGTACGTTTTAACCGTTCTATTCTTAGCATTAATAACCACAAGGTGAATTGATGTACTAAATCGATGATGCTCTACAACTTTGTAAATAACTTTTTTCCCCTATCTCTTTTCGTTTTCAAGATAGGAATGCTAACTTCGCAGTTTTGCACCAGGTGGCGCCGTAGGCGGTTTCATTCAGTAGCTCATGGCTACTTTATTATACCTAGACACCACTTTTATGAATATAGCAGCATCCGTTCCGAAGTTAAGAGGGTGGCAAGGGACTTTAGTGGGCATACTGTATATATTAACAAAATGTTGATTTTCTTAAATGAGTGAATTACAGAATTAAATAGAATACATAGTTATACAAAAATAATGAAACACAAATACTGATTCAATAACAGTTTAGTGCATACATTAGAATACAAAATGGCAAATAAACAAATAAACCAATTAGTTGGAATAAAATAAAATAAAATAATATGAGATGATAAAATGTAAAAATGTTGTGAAATCCTACACGTGAACACTTAAAAATTTTATATTTGATGTTGTTTATAGCTGACACTTGGAAATATGCGGTATCTTGGACAGACAAAAAGAAGTAGAGACAAAATAGCAGTAAAATTGATAATTAAATAAAAAGCCCTGATTCAAAAGGAAATGTGCATGAAGTTTGAGTTACGCAAGAATCGAATTAGACAATAATGGGCTAACAATAATAAAACAAAATAAATGAAGATAAAACTGAAAATTTAAGCATGCTGAACTGGATCAAAAGAAAATCAATGTTGTCCAAGATATAGTAGTGACGACAAATATGAAAATACTACTATACTTTATGTATCGCCCCAGTGCAGACTGAGAGACGAGATAAAATTAAATGAGTGAGAAATGTTAAAGTACATACAGAATTTACAATTAGAATGACATAAAAGTTACTCTGGGACGATAAACATGAAAATAGGACAAAAAACATTTTTTTACACTGGGTGTACTACGAAGCTATCAGGGAATAATGTTCTAATCCTCAATTTGAAGATTTTATAGCGGAAGATTTTACATTTAGAGATGGAGGCCTAGAGGTCCATTGGTAACAGTTGAATTTCTCTTTCTCCTGAATGTAAATTATTATATCTTATACAGTTAATATAATGATAACAGTCAGAGTTATTTTGAAGTTTACATTGATTGTTTTCATGAGTTTCTGCACAATGTGCACTTCTGGAAGACTTAACTGAGGTCATCTAGATATCATGTGGCCAACGAGCTGATCCCTGAAGCATATTTCTAGATAAAGATAGTTTTAACGAAGTTAGAGCGTCATAACAAAGCAGCGGTACAATATTATTTTCCTGTATCTGAGAAATTTTCAATATACACCGGTGTTTACTGCTACGTAGAATTTTAATATGTCTCATTGCATGGCGGCTTCACTATATCTATACAAAACATTTATGACTGTAGCTGCCGCCGCTCTGAAGACCGAACATTAGAGGGCTCGTTGTGTATGTACCAAACATTTATGGTGTGTCTATTAAATTTATAAACGTTAGGTTCAATTTTAATATGCAGATGACCGTTTATGATAAAATAAACATCCCGCATTCACACAAAACTTATATGAATAAAAACAGAACGGCTTATCTTTTATGGAATGTTTATATGTAATGTTTTTGTCATAGTTCAGATTTATGTTTGTTTTGATGTACTCCACCTCTGTAAAAGCCCTATGTTTTATAAAATAACGATTTAAAAAATCATACGGTTGTTTCCTTTCATATTTTCTATTTTGTATAAAATTCGGTACAATTTTATGAAAGTAAAAACACCATAATGCAATCATATACGCAGCTGAACAAACATTTAATGTTCCTTTTATACATAGGAGGATTTTATTTTTCTTCGAAGGTTACGCTGTTGTCTTTTAAAAATACCCTCAAATTTTCAAAATTTTATATTTTAAAAGAAAACCTTTCCACACGAACGTATTGTTGGGGATCCCGCTATCGTTGGCAGCGTGTACACGGACAAACCGCTCTCACTTGGCGACTTGCGGACATGTCGTTCATGAGAAATATTTAAAACAACATTAAAAATGGAACTGATAGCTTGAGAGACAGACAGCTTGTGGCTCCCCTGATGTTGTTCGTCTCAGGGCAAGATGAATGTATCTGTTTCCTTCCTACATGGGAAAGCCTCACTAAAAGGGAAACACCGACTGTCAGTCCCGACGACGTAGCGGTCGGCGGTACTCCACACCTTGTGAGGGACGCTCGTCGCATGTCGGGCCGTTTGCCTGGAAGGAGGGGGTACCAAAGTTTGGAGGAACTGGGGTAAGTGAAGTCAAGCACACAAACCCAAACTCAAACGTCACGATGCTGACACAAATAACATCATTTAAATTTGAATTAAAAATAATTATTTATATGGTAATGTAATAATGGAATATTCTTATACGCTTAAGAAGAAAAGAAGTTTCATCCCCCTTCTTCTCGAATGGTACTAAATAAACGAAAAAACGAATATACTTGGAAATATATCTAATTCTCGAATAGTCATAGCGTTCAAAAATATTACAAGGGATTTATCGTTTTTATTTTATTTTATGTTATTTTATATTTTGTAGGATGACATATGGCATTTACATTTCTTCTCCGCTTCTTTCTTTTGAATTTCTAAGTGTAGTTTAGAGTGCTTTCAGTTGTTTTGATCATTTAATATGAAACACATTCTTATTATAAATTACCACAAACAACGTTTTGTTTTTCCATTTCTCCTTTAACACCATTATTTAAAAATATAAAAAATGAGGCATTTAAAAGTAGTTTTAACTTACTTTGTAAAAATTCAAAATTTTATTTATTTTTTATTATTTTTATTTAATTAAGATATTTGACAACCATTGCGTAGAATATCATTCCGCAAATGTTTTATTAATTCCATACATAATTTTATAAATTAGAAAAAATATATAATTATTTTTTTAAATACGTTAAAATGCATGTGAATATAAATTTTAAATCTTCAAAAAATCTAAAACAGCATTAAATTTACAAAAATCAAAATTTCGCTGAAACCATTAAGGAAATCACTTAAGGATGCTTGAGTAATTACTGATATAATGAAAATCTCATTTCCTTCCAGATTTACGATTACCAAATTCAATCTGTCATTGTTCAATTTAATACCGTAGAGAGAGATTTGGTTGAGATAATGTCTTAAGATATTTAAATGTCGAATTCATTCCTTCAACGGAACTTATGAACTGCAAATGATTCCGCAAAAACTGACACTTTTGAATGATGTCATGGTGATTTTACTCAATTATTCAATGATTCTAAATTAAAACTTTGCTTGAATATTTATAGAATCTATTATCACTAAATCTTTTCTCCGTACATAGTTAGAATGAATCAATATATATATATATCAATTTGCTGAGAAGATAACATTCAATCAAATTGTAAAATATATTGCTGAATGAAGATTCGTTTACGTAGCATGCGATATTTTTAATTTAATGCTAAAATATAAACAATAAACAATGTTAAAAACAAAAATAATTTATAAGCCTTTATTAAACATATTCTTTTAAAAATAAAACAATAATTAAAATATTAATAGTAATTTACTTAAGTATTTTTGCAAGTAAGAAGTGCTTTTCTTTTACACGACATGCGATTAAGTGTTCTATGTCATAGCTAAAAACATTAAAATCTTAATGCTTAAAAGAAAATAAACGGAAAGCTATTATAATCAATAGATTTTTAAAAGTAAAACATTATTAAATGTATCCTCGGATCTTTATATATATATATATATATATATATATATATAGATATATATATATATATATATATTTCTAGATAAGAAAAAAAAAGTACACACACACATGCAATGATTAAAACCGTTTACCAATTGTGTAATTTTTTTTATTACTAAATAGTAATCTTTGCTTTATTGAATCGAATAATTCTACGACAAATTAATGGAAATTTTAACATTCGGAAGTAGTGATGGTCTAAAAAGGCGCCTCTAGATAGTTTGTGACCGGTAGAATAAAATATTTATTGTTGTGTAAGTAAATATGTTCTAATCGTCATTTTTATAAAAGTTTCACTTGCATGCAGAATATGGGAATCAGTATTAAAATAAAGCTTGTGTGGTGTCGACAGTACCAGCACACATGTTTTGCTCAAGGAAAATTTACCATTTCTCAAACTAAGAGAAGCATACTTTCAATTTCCCCTTAGCTGTCGCTAACGATAAATCGCCAAATATGTTTTATGGTTTCAACTGTATATGTGCATCAACAGTAATTGAATGAATTATGGGCCATACCAACGACCCTACATAAGAAAGCCTTGACACTGGTCACGAAAACGTCATGCCAAGCAGGCAAAACAAAGAAAAAATTCGAACAACTTGCATGTTTCGATTTCATTGGCTCATAGAATTAATATGAGCCAATGAAATCGAAACATGCAAGTTGTTCGAATTTTCTTCTTTGTTTTGCCTGCTTGGTATGACGTTTTCGTGACCAGTGTCAAGGCTTTCTTATCTAGGGGGCGTTGGCCATACCCCACTCTCCAAAATATACCAACTGTCTATGAAACTGCAACAATTAAATATTTTAAACAATAAAAAGTAGAAAGCAAATTATAACTAACAAAATAAAAAGTGTAATATAATTAGCAAAATACACTTTTAAATGTTGTATTCGACATAGAAGGTTTTGTTTTAATTGTAGAAGGTCTTGGTAAAGTGAATTGGTCAGAAACCTAATATAATTTATAATGTTTCTTATATGAGTATTGAACATTTGTGAAAGCAAATACTCGTTTGTTGAAAGTTTTTGAAGTATTTTACATACAACTATTTATTCCTATATGCAAAAAAAGTTTAAAGTGTATTCGCACACCATTTACAGTTATTTAAAGATTCCACCGTGGAACTCAGTGTTCATCAATCCTCAAAAAACGTTCAATAACATCTCGTTAACGTTCATTTTCATGTTTTACATCCACAAATATGCAAGTCTGTTTGCTGATTGGTTATTTTTAATTTTTGATAGGATTTCTTCCGGCGGTCTTGGTGATTCCCGGTTGTATATATTTTATGATCCCCAATGTTCAGAAGAACATTAATAAAGGATCCATTCTTCTAAATGCTCCTCACCACGAAAAATCGCTAGTGATTTCAAATTTTCGAAATTTCATCGTTGGTCTCATTGGTTTGAAATATTGACTAATATTACATTTTGTCTAGAAGCATTTCATTTTATACTTACTAAAGTATACTTTAAGCGTTGCCCGGGATGTTACAAATGTTTGAATGTTTGTTTAGAAAAAAATCAATTTCAAAATTAAACATGTAGAAAATAAAAATAATAATAAAAGAAAACAGTCGAAATGTTATTCACGTGAATCTAATGAAAATTCAATCTAAAAGTTTATAAAGCTTTATAATAAACTCATCAGAATTCATGTATAAATGAGCTTGCTTCAATTCATCATTGGAGCATTAAAATCTAAAAAGAGGAAATGTCAAATTGTCTTTTAATTGTCCATGCTTAAAAGAACTGAAAAACAATTATTTTAAAGTTCATTTTTTTTTTCAACAACGGTATCTATTGATTTGTACAGTACAGCTTCTTCCGGTAACTATTCTTGAATCTTAAAATGCAAGAATTTTAGAGCAAGAATCATTGTCTGTAAAATTTCGAATATTTTAAATACTTTTGCATTCAGCTCTTCAACAGACACAGCTGTATTACGAAATGCTTCTCTTATTTTGAACAGATTAGTTGTTATTAATCTTCATGAAGCCACATTAATCTATTCCCAATATTTAACGAATAGTTAGAAACTGAAAATCCAATATGTTTCCATGCAGATGAATTCTCATATTTGTAGTTAGTCGCAAACTCGAACTTTTCTCCGTAGATGTGACGATTTATGATATGCATTGTTTAATCCGCCATCGTTCTTTTTAGAATGACAAGCAAAGTTATTCGAAAATCTCTAGACAATGCAACAGTAACTGCATGCATTAATTAAAGTGTCTGATTGAGTTCTTGCCAATCATTCTTGTGTGGCATGGTGCATTCATCCAGTACAATGACCTGTTATTTAGTTTTAAAATAATCTGAATTATTTATTTCAGTTCTTCACCAAGAATGAGATCTGGGGACCTACAAATTCGTGGAAATACCAATATGTACGCATACACACACATATATATGTGAAATAGATTTAATATAGAGAAAACGAATTTCGAAAACTTCAAAATGTTAAAATTTCCAATATTTCAATAATCAGGTTTTTATAATTATTCAATACGTTCTTGAAAGTCATATGACGTTATATTCACCTGCTTACGTCACATCCACTTGCTTTCTGTACTTACTCATATTTATTCTCTCCTTGTATGACTGTCAAATATTTGAAAAACTTTTTTAAACTTCCAATATGACGTCCTATTCATTTTCTTTTTATTTTTGAAATGACGTCATATTCACTTACTTTCTGCACTTACACATACTCATGCATTTTCTATTATTGAGAAATGTTTCAAAATGTCCGTTATGCTTCAAATATGGCGTCATATTCATGTTCATTTTAGTTCATAAAAATTTGTATCTCATTTATTTTTCACGTGTAAATTGTTCAATTGAAAATTAATTGCTGTGGAAAGAATTTTGTTGTGAGTTTTAAATTTTTGACAACGAACTATAACGAAAAATGTTTAAAATTTAGAGTAAATGGTTATCAAATTGTTGTTTTTTTATTAATTAAAAATTAAGTAAAATTTATTTTGATTCCTGATTACTTTAGTAGCTCCGGCCTTGTTTTAATACATTTGTAGGTATAGTTTCTCAATTCTTGGTTCTAAACTGTAGATCTGTACAGAAAGACAGGCAGACAATTTTTCATTTTTATATATTGCATTAGGATCAATTAAAGATGATTTCACTAACTGTTTTCTTTTATTGCCATTTCACCTCTTTTACTTTTCAAGGCTTCTAAGTAAGTTCAGCTGATAGTTGAGGCCCCATTTTCTTTCCTTCGGTATATTTTGCATCATATTTTACACCCTACACTGTTACCACCGTTTAGCTCAGAACGAAGCTTCCAATGGTAAATTGTCATTTACAAATATTCCTTTAACTCATGGTTAAGTGATATGATATAAACATAAATTAATTTCACCGCATAGTTAACAACACCTACCTTCTAAATACGCCATTTTCTAAATGCAAAGTACAATTTATTTTTGAGAAAAAAGTTCAGAGAATATCAAGAAGCGCAGGCATGTTTAGTGAACAATATCTAGAATAGTTGAAATACACTTAGAACACATATTCAAGACTCAACAGGTAGTGTAGCATTTATGACAGAATCGAATGTTTTTGCGAAATACTTAATAGAATTAGTAGATTTCTAGCAGTACTGATTATTTTCAAAATTGTTGCAAAGTATTATCGTATATGACTTCTAATTTTATTTTATTGTAAATTCTTTTTCTACAAGTACCAAATACAAATGTTCGTCCATTCCACATGTTTTACGTTCCTATGAAATTATTATGTAATAGTATGATTTAAAAAGTATATTTATCCTTGCATTGCTTTCAGTAGAGCAGACAAATAAAATAATGAAGTACTAATGTTGATTAGACTGCTTAATTTACCATACTAACTTTGCATACTAACTTAACATACATAACTAACTTACCATACTAACTTTGGTAAAAACTGGCCTTGTTAGAATAGGGATAAATAGCTGTGAAAACACATATGATTTTTGTCAATAATTTTTATATTTCGCATAGTTTTGATTTTATGTTTGAATAACAAATAAAATTTTCATCTTAACTATACTAGTCTGTCGTTAATGTTATTTGACATACATTAATGTCTCACGAATTAATAAACGAAAATATGAAGATTGTTGCTCCTGTAATGAATAGAATTTACTTTATATCTATCTCATATTGTCTTATATTGCTTTTTTAACTGTAAGAATATTTTTGAAAATATTTATGAGAGAAAAATGTTCTGTGTTAGCAGACATTTATAATATGTTGCACGTAAAAATTGCATATTACATTTTTTCGTTCTAAGCTTTGCTATGAAATAAGTAAAAAAAAAAAAATCCGTAAAATTCACTTTTAAATACTTTTTCTGCGCATTCAAATTTTAAACTTTGCTGCATTTCCATTTCGCAATAAAAGAACGTAACTATTTCATGAAATATTTTTTAAAGTGATGATAAAACCAGCATGAAGAAAAAATATTAAACGACTATCTTATTATGTTTTCAGGCTCATTCAAACATGGGATAGTTGAAAAACGAAATTTCATGGATTTATCCTACAGCTGTGATCTTGTTAGCTACTGAAGTGTTAAGTTTTATTAAGAGTTAATATAGTGATTTTTTTTTTAACAAATATGCTGAATATTTTATATATATCGTCATACATATTTTTAACATCCGAATTCTATAAGTCTTCTTATATTTAAAAAGAAACATAGATATCTTTGTATCGTAAAAAATCTTAAAATTTTTAAATATTCTATAAGAGGATTTTAAATTCAAAGATACGCTATAATGGAGAAGAAAAATCTTAGAGAGTGAAAGAGTTTTAATATTATAATATATTACAAAACTGTCAATTTTTTTATTTATTTAATACTTTTTAAAGTACACATTTTGAATTAAATATCAGAATATATTTTTGCTTAAGTTGCGTTCAGAATTAAATTGAAATATGAAACCTTTAAATATCATTTGCAATTGCACGGTTACATTAGAAGATCAGTTACAAAATTTTGTATTTATTATTTTGGAAAATAATCTTACGACCTAATATTATTTTAAGGAAATTTGTAATCTTCCATAAACAAAATTTAAACTGTAACAGATTTTCTTGTAAAATGGATAATATATATTGGGTCTTACATCAGTTATAAATGTATTTATTTAATATCCATATTTACTTAACGTATTTTTATATAATCAAAGAAAAAAGAGCTGCAGTTTTATTTTTTTATCGGTGATATCAATAAGAGTTTTTACTTTAAATAACGTTTGATGCTTTTAAATCCCAATATTTGGTTATTCACTGCCAAAAAGTTTTATGGGCTCATAATTTTCGATTTTTTTTTTGTGGACACATTCTTCTCAATCTGAATGTCCATTCTTGCATTAACAATGAAAAAATGAAAGAAAGTCACGCAATATTATTGTTGAAAGCCTTATGACTCTGGTAACCAAGTTCGATCAGGAAATTACAATTTTTCTGACTGACAAAATCATTATATTTAATGAAAAATGTAGGCATTTAACGTTATGGGGAATGTCATTTATAGGAGCTTGACAAGTACAAAAAAGTAAAGAATATTTGTAAAAATTAGTCAACTTACTTGAATCATTATAAACCAGTGGACCCGTGCGATGAATTTGCACTGTAGTCTAATATTTGTAGCGATATCTTATGTTTCTCAGATGCAGGTTTAAACTTTGAAGAAAAATTAAGGTTAAAAATATCTACAAACAACATTAGTGAAGCCAGAATATCATCTCATTTATTCCATCAAAGTTATAATGAAAACTAATCAAATTTAGCAAAAGGCACGCGCAAGAAATAAATTAATAATCATATTTTAACTGCATTAGAGGATGACGTCAATCGCTAACGGAAAACTGAGAGAAACATTTCACTTCTTTCATTAAAACAACGCTTAATTAACAAAACATTTACTTCGATCGATCGATGGTGTTTTTTTTTCTTCTAAACATTTCAATTTTCCTTTTTAATCATAAATATAAAATAAACTGCGCTGGCCTCACACTTTATAACTTGTTGCACTTATTACGTATTCTACGCATTATGTATTACGTAAATAATGTACTCTTATTACAGCGCATAGAATGAATAGTGTGGAAACCGGCTACAAAATAGTACTAAAAAAATGAATCCGATAAATGTACAACGATGCTGAAGGATAAGAGGTCGATCACAGGGACATCTGCTAGCACTTTTCGACGTAAAATTTGTATAAGAATGAAACTGAGAAAATGTTCCGGCTAGTGGTAAGTATTTAAAATACTTAAATTATATTCTGTTTCCTTTAACTTAGATAGTTATTTTAATAAGCTTTAAAATTATGAATGATAGTGATCATGGCTAAAAAACGATATTTACTAAATGATAATTTACTAATTTTTGGTTTACGTTGCAAAGACTTAGCAGATATCGATGCGATCGCTGTATTATCGTACAACACCGTTGCATATTTATCGGCTACAATTTTTAGTATTTTTTAAAGCATTACTGGGATAGCCGGTTTCCACACTATGTATTCTAGGCGCTGTACTCATATTATGTATGCCACGGTTGAACTATTCATTCTTTTTAATCATTGATGAGCATCACATAATGCGGTGTTTTATTTTTGTGACAACACTAATTTGAGGAAAACCTTTCATTTCGTTTAAGAAAACAATGGCGATTTAATTTTTAATAAACAGCAATTTTTAATCAAAATATATGTTTTAAAGAAATGTGAGTGTACTATGCCAGTAGCCTGTTTAAAAACCTTTCATATAGTATCTCATTTATCGTTCTGTGTTTTGCATTTGTTTAGAAAAAGAGATGTTGACAATAGAAAAAAATATATATGATTATTAGAATAAATATGTATACTCGAATAGCACATATGCTATCATTTTAGTATGTCATGAAAACTATAAAGAAAATATAGGGTGGATAGGTCAACAATAAGACAACAGTCCGCACAACCTCCTTTCATCGGAAGCAATTATCAACCAGCCTAAAATAATTCCGTCGGACAACATAGAGTTGTATGGATATTCGAGAGGAACTAACGGTTGAGCCACTTATGGTACTTTTTTGGTAAATTGTGTGAAATTGCTAAAAAAGGTAAATTAGTCTTAAAACAAGAAAGTAAATGACTATTTCATCTGTTTACATCATGAAAAGAAAAACAATGAGTAACCTAAAAATGTTTATATGACAGCAACAAAATTAATACAGAGAACGAAACATTTTTGATATAAAATAGTAAGCACCATTCGCTAGTAAAGAATAACTTAAGTGTTGTACTTCACTCTTAGAAACAAAATCACTATTAAGATTATTGTGAGAAATAAATAAATTATAAGATATTGAATTTATTTATACTCATTTTTCTGACCAACCCCAAAAAATCTGCACCCTGACAAGAAAAATTTTGAAGAATTTTTCGGATATAATAATGTCCAACATCCTACATTGTATTTTTTTCATTCACTTTCATATCATATTTTTGAAATATATTCTAATCATAATATGAAATCATATCCAATACTATTAATCCATATTTAATCCTATTATTAATATACCTGATATATAACTCTAAATGTCGATCTGCATTCGAAACAATATATGTCATGAAATATTTACAGATGTAACACAATTATGAACTAACACGATTTCATGTGATCACCTTTTATAAAATGATGTATACATATATATTTTTATTTATAATATATGTATATATAAACATAAATATTCAAATATCAGTGATTACAGAATTTTATAAAATAATGAATTTTTCTTCCTTCCTTTCATTTTTTTTAATTTCTGAATTGACAGGATATTTTACGTTGGTTCCTATTCTGGACAGCTAAAAATCTTGAATTTTAACAGAGTTGTTGAGACATAACTACAATTGCTATTTATACTATAGCCTTCGAGTATGCCTCAAACAACAAATCATTTACTTGAGACTTTGAACTAGTATGTGCTGAAAATCAAAACGAAGCTTCAGCCCGAATCTATCCACTTTCACACTTTGCAAATTGTTATATATATATATATATATATATATATATATATATATATATATATATATATATATAAATGTAAGAAGATAATATGTAAATAGTTGATTTTACAATAAAAAATACTTGCTTTACAATAAAAATTAGAAAACTGGCTCTTTTCCAATTTTGAAGATATTAAAATCCTGATCTCGCGATCCAAAATATTTATATCTCGTGCATTTAAATCATTAATAATAATAGTAATAAAACGTCAGTTAATTTGATGAGGGGTTGTATCCAAATATAGTAGTACATGCAATATTGTGTACGCTATCTTGGCACTAATCAACAGATATTTGATACAACCCCTCATATTTTTGCTTCTTTTTGGGAACAACGGATTTCGAGCTTATTCTATCGACGATAATTTTCAGAATTTTCAAGCTATGATTTTGAGACTTTCACAAAAGTTGCTTAGCTAATACATTAGCTAATACATTACTTAGCTAATACATTATGCATATTATATTTTGATTGCATTCGCGCATGCGCAGTGAAACATTGTTTAGTAAACCTGCTCATTTTGCATCCAATTTTTATTATTTTTTAATTCCGATTGCAGAGTATTATGTACAATGTTGTTTGACATATTTTCTCAAAATAACTTTTTTTTATATTAAGAACTCTGCAAATTATAAGCAAAAAACTTGGCGAAATTTGGGTCGGTTTTTATAAAAACCTTAATTTCTCTTCGAGTATACATGCTATCTTCATAAAAATAAACACAGTATATTACAATAAACCACTTAATAAAAATCTCGAGTTTGAACACTTTTGCTACATTAGGTTTCACAGGGTAATCCAAAAGATATTCGTTCTTTTTCAATTTGTTGACAGTCCCCTATGGGGTTTCGGAAAAAAATATTCACGGAAATATATAAGCTATACTATAATGTTTACACACCTGCAGTTTCAGGTTAATTCCTCATGTATTTTTCTAGATATTTAACAAAACGTCTAAAATCGCAACTGACCAATCACCTTTGGCAATATAGTGTATTTAGATACTATATCTAAACCATAAATTACAAAATGGATCAAAAGTTTTTGGTATTTTTTTCTTAATTACAGAGTAATAAAGCAGTTCTAAAATAAATTTTATTTTATTTTGCCTATTTTGACAAAATTAAGTTATGCGTTATATTTCATTCTCCCTTAAGCTATTCTGAGCAGCACCCTACGATATCAAGAAGTGTCTTGTAATCACAAAGGAAATTTCTGGTGTTACGCATCGATAACTCTAGAAAGTTTTAAGCCCCCTCGAGCTTAAAACGGCAAGAGATTTACCGGATATTCTGATGCACTGCAATTAATAGTGTTTGTCAAAAGATTTCTTAAGGAAATTTTGTAATGTTGTATGTTTGAGTTATATTTATTCGTTTACTTAACATTTGTGAAAGTAGTTAAGCTAGTTGAGTTCTTTATGTGAGCCAAGTTTTCTTAATATGTTACTGAACTCACGTATAATTATTCTTTTATAAATGATTTAAAAAATGTTCTGACTACTGCATGAGTTTTCACCCATCATATTCTATTTTTAAGGGCTCTGCTGCGAGTATCATATAAAAAAAAGTTAGGGAAAAATTTAATAGGTTCAGGTCCCTCCCATCCCATCAGGATTGATTTGCTGGAATGTCGCCATCGATCCCGAGATCTATATACTGAATCTCATTGAAATAACCGAATTAAATGCTTTTAAATTTTGTACATATGTACACTATATGACCATTAATGACCGGAAACTTTCAATTTTATACATTTTGTCGAATATTTAAAAATATACTTGTCAGATTCTTGTGGAATTTTAGGATAAAAAAAGAACAGGTTTGACTTCATATTTATCAATATCGATTTGATAAGGAGTGCAATTAAGGGTCTAAAAAAATATTAAAGAAAAAAAAGAATACTTTGGTTCACCCTGTAAAATAAAACGCACGAAATGATCTATCGCTACAGAATATACATAGGCAGACATTGTACAATATGTGTATTCATTTGTGTAAGAATAGCGTGTATATTAATAGAGCTATAGCAATTTTTTTTTTTTTTTACATATTTAAAAAAATTCTTGCCTGTTTTTTGATTATAACATACAGGGTTTTTAACCAAATTTAACGCCAGTTTCAGAAAAATGGACAAAATGTAGTAGAAATAATATAGTGCAATTGAAATATAAATATATTAAATATTTAAGGAAAAAATAATTTTTATCAGCGCATGCGCGAACGATAACAAGGATTTTTTGCATAATTTAATAGTCACCTCTATCGAGCAACGTATTAAAAAAAATCAGTCAAATATCGTAAAAATTTAGAGAGATATCGGCTTTAGAATTAGCTGTTTCTTAGCTTCTCACAAAAACTTGTTGAATGATAAGGGATTGTTCACAAATTGTCATGTTTAATTTTTATACTATATTTCATTTTTTATTGATACTTTAGTTTGCCTTGGAAAACATCATTTCACCAGGTTATATTAGTTTTGGAACGGATCCTTTGATTTTGATTATTCTTTTTTAGTTCGAATAAGCTCGTTAGGGTAGTTTTTCAAGGAGAACTAAAGTATCATTAAAAATTGGAAAATAGTATGAAAATAAAAAATGACAATTTGTTGAAAATCCCTTATCATTCAGCGAGTTTTAGTGAGAAGCTAAAAAACAGCTAACTCTAACGCCGATATCTCTCTAAATTTTTACGATATTTGATTGATTTTTTTAATAAGTTGCTCGATAGAGTTGACTATTAAATTATGCAAAAAAATCCTTGTTATCGTTCGCGCATGCGCAGATAAAAATTATTTTATACAACTGCCCATATTTCCTTAAATATTTAATATATTTATATTCCAATTGCACTATATTGTTTCTACTGCATTTTTTAAATTTTTATGAAACTGGCGTTAAATTTAGTTAAAAACCCTGTATGTTATAAGCTAAAAACATGCAAGATTTTTTTTAAATTTTGAAAAAAATCGCTATAACTCTATTAATATACATGATATTCTTACACAAATTAATACACATATTGTACAATGTCTGCCTATGTATATTCTGTAGCGATAGAACATTTCGTGCATTTTATTTTACAGGGTGAACCAAAGTATTCTTTTTTTCTTTAATACTTTTTTAGCCCCCTAATTGTCCTCCTTATCTAATCGACGTTGATAAATATGAAGACAAGCCTGTTCTTTTTAATCCTAAAATTCCAGAAGAATCTGACGAGTATATTTTTAAATATTCGACAAAATGTCCAAAATTGAAAGTTGCCGGTCATTATTGGCCATATAGTGTAGATTATACCCTAGAAAAGAATATTTATGTCATTTAAGCATGCAGTTTTTCAAAAAAAATTTTCATTATTTGAATGGTGAATATTTTTGATTTTATAATAACCTATTGCCAGAAAAGGAACAATTTTTCTTTTGTTAAAAATTAATTTATTTTCAATCATTAAAATACGGTTCGAAAATAATCTTATATTTACTTATAAAATGTGCATAAATTTCATTAAATATTAAAATAAAATATTAATTTAATTTAATAAAATTTTAATGTTCTATTATGATGATAATTTTACGTAATTTTCAGTTATTTCCTCATTCACGAGTACCAAATTATTATACTATATAGTAAAATAAATTGTCCGTTTGGATATACAATTTTCATCCCATTTGAATATTTATTTTATTAAAATAAGTAATCCTTTAATTACAAAACATATAACATGCAAATTGTAAAGAACTAATTCATTAAATAATTATAGTACAATGCTTCATATATATCATTTAAGATAAACATGATGTCATTTTAATCGGGTAGAAGTTTCAAAGAAAACTTTTATTAGACAATGGCTGTGTTGGAAAAATGAGATGAAACTCTGTGCTATGCCACTTCCGTATATACAACAGCATTTAGTTCCCCAAAATATTTATGAAATGTTGCATACTAAAGGTTCGGTACCAATCAGATGACATCGTCAATTGTATATTGAAAATATCTGTAGATTGGGAGTAAAAAAAAAAAAGAGAACAACTAATGCATATTAAAGAGAGAAACGAAAATAGCCAATCAATAGGGAAATATATTTTATTTCAATTTATATTTGAACGAGGATAAGAAGACGTTTTGGTTGTGAAATTGTAACAAAAATTGAAAGTTTCAAAGGAAACACTTAATTTTGTCATCATATTTAGACTTTTAAGAGAATTTTAAATTCGAATGCCGATAGGGAAGTGGTTTGATGAAGTAGTTTAAGAATTATAGCACATAAAAAATAGAACTCATAATGCTAAATGTTTTTTAACAGTTGCAAAACAAATTTAAATCGGGTAATTTTTTAAGCACAATACGACCAGTATTTGTCGCAATGAACAGTAATTAGTTTCGCATATTTAATTTCACTTTTGTTATAATTGCTATAGGTTATGATACTTTTAATTTTCGAATATTAATTTCATAATTTAAGTATTTTGAAATAAAAAAATTGTAATTTTTGAATATTTTAAAAGAAAATTGATTCTTAGAAGCTCTAAACATTGGTGTTATTTTTTATGTATATCGATTATACAACAGGGGCGTTAATCCGAAATTGACGGATCTAATTATGGAGACAAGTGACATAGTTCAGTCTGTAGGGTTTTGCGCATTATTATCACCTGATTGTTATTTTCTATGAATGGGGTAAACATCTAAATGGTATAAAAACTGTCGGGCCAAAGGCCGACATTCCCGCCGGTACATGATCTGAGGAGCCCAAGACCTCAGACGGATCTGAGACGGTACCGAGTCCGCATCGGGACCTTGCCTGTTCGCTGTACGATGTGACGCTGCCATGATGAATGCTACCAGCCACGGAGGAGCTCCGCCACCTGCGCATCACTCCTACTGCACCCAAGTGATTGACTATCTGGTCCCTACAACAGAAGAGTCCTAACGGAAACTTCTGTATGGCACTTGGGGACGTATCCAAGTCCTCCGCAAGCTTCGGGTACCAGACACCAATGTGGACTGGGGGCCCTAGGCCCGTATCCGACTTTCCAGAACCCGCACTTGCTTTACCAACGCCTCCGGACGTCGTTAAAATCTACAAAGATAGTCATAACCCGTCAACTATGGCACGAAAGAGACGGTACCGCTCACGAGTATGGGATTTTGTGGAATCTTCATCCTTGAGCACAAAGATACGCTGTCCCTAAGACTTGTACTCCAACAGAGCCGGATTACCCGAACCCTTGCCTACGAACTTTACCTTAACATCTAAAACAAAAACATAACAGCAAAAATAAAATACAACAAAACAAACTTAACAAGTTAGTTAATAAAACCATATTACCTGGTTACTTTACCTGCAAGCTCATGAAACGAGTCTAGAGCCTGCGTACTATGCAACATTTCCCCCTGCCTTGCATGTGCCGCGGCAGGTTGTATTGCGTTCTAACGTATACGGAATCCACGAAGATGTCAGGCAAAGCGGTCATCTGTTCTCTAACCCAGGTTACTATCCAATGTCCGGAGGAGGGTATCATGTACTATGAGTCCCAACAATTTACGACCGTAGCCGTCCAGACATAAATCGCGGCCAGAGCGATATTCATAGTCCTAAGTATTTAGTCCGAATATACCGCCAAAGTGTGCACAGGTACATACAAGTACATACACGTACATACAAATGTGCACACGCGTGCTCTCGCCTACACCACAAAAACATGCAAGGTTCTTCTAAAAGAAGCAAGCCTGGTGGTTACGAATGTGTCGTGTCCCTAAATGACTTGATTTAAGTAAAAGTCTCCCTGCTGTCAGCGGCGGCCGACCCGGGGAAAAGTTTCATACGTATTTCTGCAGGTCTGTGATTTACTCCACATGTGTTGCCATTTTAACAAAGCACGGCCAAGGAGATGTTTCTTGGCCTGGCGGAATGGGGTTTTGACCATCACGTCGACAGACTGTCGGGTCGTGACAGCTTCCGCCAGAACTTCCGCACGGCCATTGTAGGTGTGTCCCACATGAGCCCGGAGCCAATGCATATGAACTTCGACTCTAGTCGTTTTTATCAAGTTTCTGATCGCGGTTATGTCCCTATGCCGAAGCACAAGTCCATAAGGAGCTTGCAGCGCCGATCTCGAGTCTGAGTAGATGTCAAGTTAACCGAAACCTCTATCATAGTCGTCTGTAACTGATTCTTTTATCGCATGGACTTCTGACGCAAAGACGTCTGTACCATCGCTGAGTCGGAAGTGGCATTCCTCAGCGATTTGTCCCGCAGCAACAGCAAGGAAAGCACACCTCACGGTTCCGTCCTTATGTTTTGATCCGCCCGTGTATTAAGAGCACGGTGTCTTCGGAGTGAAATCAGATGTCCACAGGAATTATTATTTTACAAGAGACTGTGAAATTATAAAAATAGGTCACGAAAAAAATTGCAAAATTCGTCAGTCAATCGCGGGGGAAAAATCATAAATTTCGTCGATCCGTTTCGGAAAAAACTAAGAGAAGTTTGCTAATTGGTCGCAACAAAATATTGCAAAATTAGTCAATCGGTCGCGGGAAAATATAAAATTCATCAGTCGGTCGCGGATAAAAATCTCGAAAATTCTTCAGTCGGACACAGGGTAAAATCGTCAATCTCGGTAATCTGTGGGAAGGAGAAACCAAGAAAATTGTAAATCATTGGCAGAAAATATTGTGAAATTTGTCAATTCGTCACTGAAAAAAAACGAAATTCGTCGATCTGTTGCGGGAAAAAACACAGCGAAATTCGTCAATGGGTCGCGAGAAAGTATCGTGATATTCGTCAGTTGAAGCGGGACATGATCGTCATTTCAAAAAGCAAAATTATCCGGTAAAGCAATTTTTTATAGGCGGGATACTCCCGCCCGCGATATTATTTTGGGCACGAATCCCGCCGTAAATATTTTACAACATTCATGCATAAATGATGTGAAAAATGTCATAAATTTTACTTCACACATAATTTCATATTATTTTTAATTTTCTGAGTCGGATCACTAAAAACTATTTTAAATCTACAATCCATCAGGCAGGTAACTTGACAGTAGTGGCTACAACACGTACAGCCTCTACCGGCCACTGATTACTAATGCAATTGAATTTTATCCTTTAAAGTAGAATATAATTTTTAGATCTTTTAGTCAAATATAGAGTTTGGCCTAACAAACAATTTTCTTAGCATTTCAGCTAAGATGCTAAAATATAACTTTTTCAATAGAGAGAGAGACTGTGTGTGTGGGAGGGGGGGGGGTTACTTTCAGAAAACTTAAATCTGAAATTACAAATTGATGTTTACATCAGGGGTTGTAAAATCTAAGCACCAATGGCTGTATTACCACCATTAAATTTTTAGCATTCTCCACCTAATAAGAATACTAATGAAATTTAGACGAAGTATATACTAGTAAAATGTAGGCAAAAATGGTAATAAAATTTAGAGGTGACAGTCGGCCCATTCAAGGCCTGACGATCACAGGAGCACACGGGGCATGTGCTCCGGGCTTACATTTTCAGAGGGCTCCAAAATGCATTTTGCCACGCTCTGAACATACAAATTAATGCAAATTTACATTCATAGTTTATATGACTAAAAATTGAAAAAATGCTGACACATTTTTGCAGAATGTGAAAAAACTAACGCAGTTATAAAATTAAATTCATACAATAACATTTGACAATAAGCAAAGTGAAAATTATGCAATATACTTCACTCTTTGAAGACTTTTTTTTCTTAGAGATTTGTACACTGTTCATAATTCTGAGAAATGTTCATAAAATATCTTCAAATTTGGTATATTTTTCAGTGAAACCAACACCATAATACCATATGCTAATACACCATTTATTTTAACCCTGACTGTTCAAAAGATATGTATTGCAAACTGCGAAACCACCAACACTCTCCCCTGCGCTCTGTGGGTCTGCTTTTCTTGTTCATACAAAAGAGTCTCATCAAAGTTGAGATCAAGTGTTCAACTCCCTCCTCAGGGGAGGAAAACTCTTAATGGGTTAGATCCGCTTTCTGCAGATCGCGGAGGAAATAATCGCAGACGAAACTCCCGAGTGTCCAGCGTCGACCGGTATCTGCGGGGAGCCTACGGGGTGGTCTGCCTTAGCAGATCCAAATCATAACCTTATAATCGCTCAGTGAATCGAGGTAAGCGCAGTACCGGACAATCAGTATGTCGATCCAGTCTTCTCTTTGCCGGCCACTAAAGGAAGACATACTATCCTGGTCATTCACGATTTCGATATTAGCATTAGAAACGAAGGTGATGAGGTCTCGCCCTCGCGGATCCGTTAGTCGTTCACCCCAGATCACTGACTTCGCGTTGTAATCACCAACCAGAACGACATTATCATTTGAGTACTTGTTCCACACCGTAGCCAACGGTAAAAGCAAAACATCAATGTCCTTGGAGGGGGAGCAGTAACATGTCACCACTAAAATCCTCTCACCGGAGCATCTGCAGTAGATAGCCACTACGTCAGACTGATTAAAGACCATACTAAATCAAACGGTCGTGAACACAGAGGGCCGCCCGTAAGTTGTTCCCTCCCGAGCTCACCTGCATTCAAATATGCGGAGTACCAACTGCGGATCTCTCGCTCACATACAATTCGTTTAGAGTAATCTTATCCACTTCAATTATTGAGGCGTCGTGGGGGTCCGTTCGCCACAACCATGGCGTTGTGGCAATTCAGTTGCATAAACTTACGGGGGGGGGGGGGGTGCTGAAATAGTCTATGCCACTGATATGCTCAAACTCCAAATTATAGGTGTGAGAAACTCCAAATTGTGAGTCTGGTTCACCGATCCTAATGTTTTCGACATGGGAAACATCATTGGCTAGTGGAAAGTGATATCTTGCAAATTCATCCTGAGATTGTATACTACGTATTACTAATATATACTAATCTATACTACGTGCTTATAACCTACTGATTCAATAATTGTTTTGTCACTACAATGTATATCAATGCATTTTGGAAGCAATCAATGCCAAATAATGACAATCGTATGCAATATATCAGAGTTGTGTCGGTAAATAGAAAAGCCTTCTTAAGTTATTTACAGTAAGGTCCATATAGATATTGTGCACTGTATGCATAAATACATATCCTAAATTATCTTCCTCTATACTACATAATAAATTTAAAGTTATACACAACATGCTTTTTATTTGTAGTCTTTAAAAATGCTTATTTTTCTGAATTTATATTTTCATTTGACAACTTTAAGTATATATATGTATATGTGTGTGTGTGTGTGTGTTATATAAAAAATTTATTTCCTTCGCAAATCCTTCGCACTTATTTCGCATTAGTCCTTTAAATTAATCTAACTTCTGATATAGTCAGTATTTCCTTAATTCTTAATAATATTTATTCTTATTTAATGTCCTTTTAAAAGAATTAACGCGTATATTAATAATTATCTTATTCCAAATCTTAATCTAAAATTTTAAGTTCATTCGTAACTTTTATCAGCTCCCCAATCTATAAAATTCTGAGAGACGCCTTTTTCATTTCGAATGTTTTTAAAAAAAAACATTTTTTTAAAATACCATGCTCGGTTTCGCGCGCTAGGTATTTTTCACTTCAAAAATTAATGCGCGGCTCGAGAGGAATTCTTTCGTGTTGGATCCTCTCCCTCGCGCCTCATTCGCTGGACTGGAGCTCGCCTCTCGCTCATTGGTTTGTGCGCTCGTGACGTCGTATTCTGTACGTCTACGCTCCGTGAACAAAACTCGCTTGCATGCTTTGGAGGGCAGATTTTTGACGTGTTTGGAAGTGTAACCAAATGGGTATCAGGTGTTGTAGTCACGTAGAATTTTCATACAGCTCTTAAGATCTTTTTAAAACGATGTAGTGATCCATCGTGAAGCCTGAGGGCTATAAGTTTATACCTGTGGGAACTGTTACTGCATTACTCTTATTCATAAATAAACGATTTGTCTGGAAATTGGCTGGTCTTTATTGACGAAACTCTTCTTGTGTCTCTTCATTGCCTCACCTCTTCGCCATGATTATTGATATCGACTGCAACATTCTATATCTTTAACAAACTGCCATTTATATATATATATATATGTATATATATATATATATATATATATATACGAATTTTCAATATTTTAAGGGAAAATGTCGTAATCGAGTGCACATTTTATCTAATAGTTGCGTTTGTCTGCTCAAATGAAAAATATTAATTGCTATACAATTTACGAAAGAAATTATATTTATCCACAAAAACATAAAAAAACTAGATCTTTAAAAGAGAGAAAAAGAGAAAATTAAAAACGTTTTCTTCCCTGAAAAATTAAAAAAATTCGTCTTAGTGAAAATACATAAACTTATATGTACAATCATTTGTTTTTTAGAAACTGAGATTTTTTTTAGATATTAATACCTTTAATTTTTCTCATAAAATAACTTCATTGTAAAACCGTATCAGAAATTAAAGATCTCTCTATATTAAAAAAGTAACGATTTGGAAATGTGTCAAACAATTTGGAAATGGACCAATGAAAATCTGCGTAGATCTTCCAGGCTTTTTTTTCTTTCCACTTTTGTGAGGATAAAAGAGAAATAATAAATGTTAAAGATTCGTGGCTTTTAGGCCGAATTTTTATATATTTATCCGCGTGCTCTTTATTTTTATAAGCGAATTAAAATTCATATTTATTGTGACGTCACGGTAATATTGCCTATTGGGTTTATTTTTTAATTATTCATTTGTTGATGCCATTTTTATTTGTATACGCGGTGCTTAGAAATGTGCCAAACGATTTGGAAATGGACTAATGAAAATCTGCGTAGATCTTACCGGCTTTTTTTTTCTTCTAGAAAATAGGGATTGCTGCGCGATACCGAACGGAATCAGGAAGAGATTACGCGGGGGTTGAAAAGTGTAGCGAGCAGGTTGTGGAGCCCCCCCCCCCCCCCTAGTACATTATAAAGCAAAATCAAAGTCATGATAAACGCTAATGTCATATCAACGATGGAAATGTACTAACCAATAAATACTTACACATTTTACTACAATATTTTAACTTCTAAATATAGTTCAATTTAAATTTTTACACAGTAAAGAAAATGTATTTTCAATTGTAATTTGTTTGAAAACTGTCTGTGAAACTATCGAATTTCTTTTAATGTTTTTTAAAAATGATTTTGAAGCATCATTTGTTTTAAGAATACCTGCAACTAAACTATGGCGTATTATGCCGTTAGCACCTAAAAAATTTATTTAACACAGTAGTTGTTTAATTCCATGTAACACTCCGTAACTAAATTGCCAAACTATATTTAAACTTCACAAATAAATAAATAATACACGAATTTAACATATTTGTAATCGAACACTTATATAATGAAATAATAAGAATCACAAAGCTTGCTATAAATAGTGAAATATTTCGAGATTGACCGTTAGCATTCGGCTCATACGAAACTGCAAAAGATGCTTTTTGCTGTAGTGGCAATCTAAGAAATCACACTAAATGTAAATTATTATTACATTAATTTACATTTAGTTATTAAATTATTCAATTAAAATATTTTTTCATTTACATTATGTACTCTGGATAGTCTAAATCGAAAATATTTAATATGGATATACCGGGTTGAATTTCCTAGTATATATACAACGGAAGTTCGTATTTCATTCCGAACTTTTACAGTTCAGATTCCACTGAATAGAATTTGATAGGACTTGATTGCTTCGTTTGAGAGCTATGGGGGAAAGTTTTTATAATTACGTTAGCACGGTTATTAAAAAAAAACCTTTTTTTAAAAAAAAATTCTACTAAACGAGTTTTATCGAAGGTGCATTGATAGTTAAACATTTTTTTAATATATTTTAGTACATAGCATATCATTCTACGTTCTTTAGTTAAATAAGTATTGGTGTACACTGTTAGTTATGTAATGTTTTGTGGTTGAAATTTGGTACTTTTTTTTAACTGGTCACAGGTCGTCATTCAATTTTCAAATAATTGTTCAAACAAGTTCATTCGCATTGCACTCATTTCATTTAAATTTAAAATTCTCATTCATGTCATTCAAACACATATTTAATTTGACGTACATAATAAAGTTGTAAAGTAGTATCAACATATATATTAAAATGAAAAAGATAGTTTAAAATTGCAAAAAAATCAAGTACCCATCTGCATAAGTTATAGCTTAGAAGAACGGGTTTGACACTCCTGGGTCCGAAAAAATATTAATTTTCACCTCCGACCCTTCCGATTTTTACTCGCGTTAATTTAAATCCAATAACCCAACCATGCATCAACCCAATGCAAATAAAACTCCCATTATTGAAATAATAAATGTGTTTTTTCCTTTGTACACGTGAAAAATATATAAAATTCTGATACCATCGTCGTAAAATATTATAATTAAATACGCGTTTTTTTAAACGAACTTTTCATGACTTACTGAAAAACGTGTATTTTACATTAACTGACGATTGGCGGAATTACAATTTCAAGGAAACCATACATCTCTCCGTTATTGCTGCTTTATATTTATCTGCTCTTTGTGTAAGAAATAATTACTTCTGTTTCATGTTTTGTTGAATACTTTCTAATTTACTGCTATTAAATATTTTATTGCATTTATTCTGCTGCAATCCAATGATGGAAAACCATGAAAGATCTACATAATGTACATTGCACAATATAATGGAACGTAGAGTCAGAGAAACTAGCCGAAACATTTATAACTAAACATTTAAATTACACAGAATTACACGTTGCGCCAGGCTGAGAAGCACGAAGTTAAAAAATTATTAAACGCGAATTAATCACTGTACTTTATTTAGGTGCAATGAGCAATCTCTACAATCATTCTTCTGTCTCCATTTCAGTAATGTGGCGACCAGATAACATTTTAATTAATGTTTAAGATTGTTTTTACGCAGGCATTGTGTCTCACATTTTAGCAAATATCGTAGCGCAATGGCGTTCATCTTGTTTTCAGAAACTCGGAAGGACTGGCTGTCTGGCTGTCACCCGCCTTGAGGATCCGCTTTTGGCATATGATCGGGACAAGCCCCAAGCTCAAGGCAGTAAGGTCTCTACCGTCCAAACGACACCACCGTCTCCGGATTAACTAAAATTTCTTACATCATCAATCATAAGTGGCAGCCCTATTTATCAGGCGTGCCATGGGAAAACATTTACAAATTGAAAAGTAAATTATAGTAAATTATACAAACTCTAATTCACAAATGGCAGCCCTATTTATTCAGGGTGTGCCTGATTTTATACAATGTTTGAATATTATAGATTATATACACAATATTTAAAGCTACAGTTTTTTACAGGTAAGTAGATTTAAAAAAATGTATACACAATAATTATATAAGTGACATGTTTTACAAATTTCAATATATACACGTTATACATAATAGCTCTTGGCAAGATGATAACAGTAATTTTCTAAGTTTAACAACATTTTCCATTCTTTAAAAGACAACCCTAAGAAATGTCTGCCCTCATGATTAACCATGCAAGAAGTAGATGAATGAATATATGAATTGTAAAGTAATAATTATGTATTTACAGGTAGTACACTTGATATATTTACATTTTACTAGATAATCAATTATATTGATTATTTTAACTATTTAATTGTTAGCAAGATTTTCCGAACATTTATACACTTAATTATAATGAGTAATGCAATGAATACTACACTCGAATAATATACAAATATAAACGATGAATAAAACAATGGAAAATTTATATTTGAATAATAATCACTTATATACAATGAATAAAACTAGAGTAATATACTTGATGAATAAACACTTATAAACAGAAAATATAGTTGAAGATACATAACACCGCAAATTAAGAGGACAACCGTCTCCAAGAAGCGAAATAACCTTCACAGGACGAGCAATAGCAGGATTAAAAAACATTTTAGATTTAAAAATAAAATTTGTATTTTATAAAAGAATATTTCTCCTTTAAGATATTATAATTTTGATATAATTTGCCTAGTGATTCATTATTATTAATAATATCCATCATGTCCTCGAGGAGTGTTGGAAATTTCCTATGAAATTTATATTTCATAAATCTACACTTCCCGAAGACATAATGGATAGGATCACCCCTCTGGCCACAAACACATAGATCATTATCCATTTTTCCGATTTTATTTAAGAATGTAGGAAAACTGCCGCAGCCCGTGAAAAAATATATTGAGACTTTATCTTTAGTTATTAATTTAGAGTTGACTTCTGGCACAAGCTGATACGTAAATCTGCCGCTCCCTGAGTTATCCCAGTTGTACTGCCACCTTTCCAGTAATTGATCTTTGATACATTTATTTAAATATGAGCGCGGAAATTTTATTCCGCGCTCTACTGGAAGGTTGGAGTACTGAGCAGCATCATTAGCCAGCTTGTCCGCCAGTTCGTTGCCTATTGTACCCGCGTGTCCTTTAACCCATGTTAGATAAAATATTTTGTTTTTATTTTGATGTATTAGTTGTTGTATATCATAAATTGCTTTAAGTGTTGGAAATTGATTTGTTAATGAAAGGATTGTTGATTGACTATCTGATAAAATTTGAAATTTATTAAAGTTAGAATTTATTGCCCATTCTATTGCTGTTATGGCCGCGTGCAGCTCTGCTTGGTAGACTGTGTTTTCTGGTTGAATTTTAGTAGTTTTTTCGTCTATTTTTATGTTGTTCTGAAAAATCACCAATGAGAAAGCTGTAATAGAATCCACCTTAGAACCGTCTGTGTATATGTGTGTAATATCTATGTTATTTAAGATTTTGTCTATTGTTATTAGATTATTTAAAAAGTTTTCTGTGTTAATTGTGTATTTGTAAAGCATTTCTTCTATGTCATTTTTAGTTATTACCTTATTATCTTTTAATAATATCTCTGTGTTGTTTAATATTTTATATTTTAAGTTTTTATGTTCTAACGTTAGTAATAGTGGTGGAATACCTAGTAGTGTCTGTAATGTGTGAGTTGAAGTATTTTTATATGTTTTTGTTATTGATATTAAACATAATCTTTGTATGCTCTGGACGTTACGTTTGTCAATAACTCTTAAATCGTCGAACCATACCTCCGAGCAGTAAACTATTATTTTCTCTAAGACTGTGATGTACCAGGTTCTAAGGCGTGATCTATCCACTCCCCATGTGGCTGAAAAAACGCGTTTTATTGAAGATGTTAATAATACTATTTTGTTTTTAATTTTTTGGATGTGTTTATCCCATTTAAGATTTGATTGGAATGTTATACCTAAGATATTTAAGTCGGTGACACCTTTTATATTCGATTGTTTTAATTTAAAGATTGGTGGACGACTCACCAAGGCATTTTTACCCAACAGAATGTACGATGTTTTATCTGATGATATTTTTAGCGAGAGGTCTTCACATAATTGGGCAAAAAGGGCAATTCTTTCATTCGCCTGCGATTCTAAATCTCTTCTATTGTTAGCGCGTATAATAAGATTGAAATCATCGCAAAAGGCATAAAGATTAGTGAATTTAGTGTAGAATATTTTTAGTATTTGATTGGCCACAAGGAGCCACAGGAGAGGGCGGAGACACGAACCCTGTGGACAACCTTGGGAAGTAGGACGTTTAATGTTATTATTTAGGTAATCGGTAATGATGAGTCTGTCTGAAAGAAAGCTTAGGAGAAAGTTTATAAGATATTTTGGGACTGGCAGGGTTTTGAGAATTCTGCCCAATGTTGTCCAGTCAATATTATCAAACGCCCCACAATGTCAAATGAGACGAGCGCGCAGTATTTATTTGATTTTAGATAATTATTAATTTTATATTTTAATCTGTTAAGTAATTGTACTGTACTTTTTCCTTCACGGAAGCCAAATTGAGATTTATGTAAGTAGTTATTGTTTTCTAGATAGTAATTTAGTCTATGTTTAAGCATGCGTTCTAGGATTTTGCCCAGCATCGGGAGAAGGCAAATGGGTCTATATGAGGTTGGGAGTTTAGGATTTTTATTGTTTTTTGTGAAAAATATAACGTTAGCTATTTTCCAATTTTTTGGGAAATAATTTAAATTTAAACATTTATTGAAAAGATCACGAATTATGTATTTGTATGATTTGAAAAGAATTTTTATGAGGTATGCGTCTATTTTATCGTGACCAGGGGCTTTAAGATTGTTTTGTTCAGATAATGCTGTTTTTATTTCTTTATTTGAGAAGAGTAGGGGGGGAGGGGAAAATCTCCCCTGCTGGGACTAAAAGTAACGGAACAGTTGGATTTATTGGAAAATGATGTGTTAAAAGATTTTGAAATGTTTCTTGTTTTGTAATGTAAGGTGAAGAACCTTCCAAGGATGTGTGAATAAAGTGTTGGTTTGATAAGTTTTTGTTTGTTGCAATTTTGAACGCCTGCCCAAAGGTGTCTTTTGTATTATTACAGAATTTTTTCCAGGAATTTAATTTTTCGCTTTTTATGTGTTTTTTATATAGCGCTCGCTCACGTTGTAGGAGCGTTCTCCATTTTGAGTCACCCGATGACCTCCATCTTTTCCTTAGAGCTGATATTTTGTTTCGGTGGGATCTTAGCGCGTCAGTCCACCAGTCAAAAGTTGGGTATAGTTTAAGTTTTTTAATTTTTAATGTTTTTTAACATGTTTGGTTAATTTTGATATTGAAGTCTTCTAGCCAATTATCCAGTTTGTCATAGGTGTCAACCGATGTAAGTTTAGTGTGTAAGTCCGTGGCCAAAGGTCTGAAGAATTTGTTAAATTTTTTGAAGGTTGTATACTTTGTTTTAAACCTTTTGAGATCTATTGTTGAGGGTGTTAATGAAAGAGAGAAACAAATATACCTATGATCAGATAGCGATACGGATTCTGTGTCCACGTACCAGGAGTCGACGAAGTTGGTTAGATCCTGAGTGCACACGGTGACATCTGGGTTTCCCCGACATGGACGACCCGGCTCTCCTATGAACGAAGGTGGTGATTCCGTATCGTTTATGAGTGTTAAGTTCTTTGAAAGTAGTAGGTATGTTAGGATGGATCCCCGTCCATCCTCCTTTTGGTAGCTGAGCAATGACAAGTGCACGTTGAGATCTGCTCCCAAAATCAGGTGCTGAAGGGGCATGAAGAAATCCAGCCATTTTAAGTCCTCTCGGAAGTCTCCTGATGGTTTTGAATAACAGGATCCTATTGTTATTGGTCCTGTAGATGATGTTAGATTCACGAAAACTGAATTATGGTCGCTGTAACATTGAACTACCTCCACATCAGGGCGTGTTACTATGATTGCAGCTGTATTGTTCCCCGATGTGAAGGTTTGCCAAGACTTGGAGGGGACTGCCCATATTTTTCCTTCCTGTGAATAATAGTCTTGAATCAGCAACACTAGGATCTTATTCTTGTTGGCATGGCCCATGAGATTCCCAGTTGCTGATTTAGATTTTTGTAAGTTTATTTGAAGAAAGGTCAGTTTGTCGATTTTATTATCTATTTTGTTAACTATTGTATTGGATGAAGCTGAGGTTTTATGCTGTATGGGGGTTGGATGAATATTGTCTATGTTGAATTTAAAAACTGTTGTTGTGCGTAGATGTTTCTCTGTTGGATGTAATAATGGAAGGCTGGACATTCGGAAGAGTCAGCCGAGTGAGGAAAGTCGCCCTGCGTTCCTGAGCAGTTTACGCATTGATGTTTTTGGGGGGATTTAGCCAATGGGCAAACAGAAGAAGCATGTTTTTTCGTGCAGTATTTACAGGACGTCTGAGATCTGCAGTTTGTATTAGCATGTCCAAAGCGCTGGCAGTTGCTACATCTGATTATAGGCAGGTAGGTGCTCACCCTACATGTAGAGAATCCAAATTGAATTTTTCGTTCCCGTAGCATATGGGCTGCTATATATTCCTCGACCTCCAGGATTAGTTGGTATTTTCCGTTTCTCTTTATCTTTTTGAAGACTGCTACTGGAGTTTCTGGATTGTAGAAGCTTTCCAACTGTTGCAATATTGTTTTCTCTTCTAGTATTTCTGGAATCCCCAGTATGATAATTTTCTTTAAATTTGTGGATTTATACGTTATTTCTATTATGTCTTTAAGTGATGTTATGTTTTCGATACTTTCCATTAGTTCAGTCGTTTGGTCGTCTGATGTAGTTTTGATTATTAGAGTGTTTCTATCTTTAGCTATTGCACAATATATGTTGGTTGTATTTGACGATGTTTTTATTTCTCTTGTTAGTATAAGTCTGATTTCATTTAGTGCGATATTAGTTGTGGACTTCCTCTTAATTAGAATTGCTGAACTTGAAAACTGCCGGTGATTCTTCATTTCCCTGTTGTGGATTTTATTTTGTAGATGGATTCTGGAGTACAAGCTCTTTGATGTTTCTCTCTGATTTGTTGCGGTTGCCTCTTCCTCCTGTTGCATCTCCTTTGTATTTGTCAATATCTTTTCCTTTGGCCTTGTTATTGTTTTCTCTATCTTCATCAATTTCTCGAGTATCAATTGTATATCGGTTATCGTTGTTTTTTTCTTATTGTTCTCTAGAAGTTCTTCCACTAAATTTTGTTTCACTTCCAATTCCTCCATAATGTTCTGTAGTTGTTTTTCTTTCTTCTCCAACTCGTCCGATAAGTTTCGTTCTCTCAATGCTGTTTCTTCCTGCATTTTTATATAACTCTCATTAATTTCTGTTCCACTGGCAGCTAATTTACTTTCTTGTTCATTGATTACCTTTAGTTGATCTTTAATAATTTTGTTCAGGAGTTGTACTTGTTGTACGTTTTTCTGGTTCTTATTTTGTATATCTTCTAAGTTTTTAAGATTTTCTTTGTGGTCATTGTACATTTTCGTTGATTTGGAGAATATCATGTCTAGGTATTTCTTTTATCTCACTCGACATATCTCTTGTACCTTTTTGCGTTCAGTTTTACGTATATATCTATAAGTTCTGGGATGTTTTTCGTTTGAGCCATTTTTTTGTTGAATCTATATTCTTCTGTTTTTGGTGTCGATGTAAATTTGAATCTGGATGGGACCAGTCGTGGTTTTCTATTATTTGTGATTTTTGAGTCGCTAGCAAAATCTGCAGCTTCATCTTCACTGGTACTCGACTGATGATCTACGATGGATTTTTTTCAGATGGACCAATGTTGGTGTCATTGAAATATTTTGTTCTAATATCGAGGTTTTCTCATACATATTTCTTTTGTTTAAGTCATGATGTTGTTCATGAGATGCATTACCCTCTTTTTCACTAACTTTATCACTCTCTTCCATTTTACTTATCTGTTCTTGTTATTTATGATTTTTAGTCAACAGTAACTATGAGTTATATTATATTTCAATTAATTACTGGATCAGGCTCATTAGCTCCCCATACATGGTAAAGAAAAATTGGAATTTTGAAATTAATAGACTCGCCAAAACAGAAGAAAATAATTTAGAAAATAATTTAGAAAAAGCCTAAAAAACACTACGTCCAAATCGGTAAGGGATCCCGTGCTCAAAAATGGGTGATCGCAAAATATATTATAATGAATGGTATAATACAGTTATAACATGATATATTCAGATAGCAATTGTTGGAGGTTGTTATTAATAGTGAATTAGATATAAAATTATTATAAAAAGTTAATTAACACCAGGTGCAAATATATACATGAATATATAGCAACATTACATTTGTAAACCAGATTTTATTTACTAACTTTGGCTAGATATTATGTCTGAATACTCTAGAACAGATAAAATGAAGACTAGTTTTGAACGATTACAGTCCTTAAGAAAATAATACCCTTGATTATAGACCAACAAAAAATTAATGATGAAAATAAAGAATTTTTTTTTCCACAACAATTTTCCATATGAACACTGCAATTAATTAAAAATGTATTAATTGAGAATTAGGTTAGTAATTCACCAATTAAGAGTTAATTGGGACGGATACAGATGCTGTAGAAAAATAATAATATGGTTGAGCTGAGTGCAAAGTTCGGCTCCCGCAACAGTAGGAGGGAAGGGTCACCAAACTTACCCATATGGGAGCTACGTCAAGAGATCCATGCTGCACTTGAGCTATGGGAGTATAGTAATGAGATAACTATTCCAAAGAAATAGAGGACGCTACGAGCTGTAAGTAGTATTCGGTTGAATAATTGAAAGATTTAAAGACTGTAATAGAGGAGCTATCCGGGGATATGTGACATGACATGATTTTAAAAATCTATGAAAGATGCCCCTTATATAGGGGCCAGGGCCGACCCTGATCAGAAAAAGTTAAGTGTAATACAAGAAGATGAAATGACTAACCAATGGCTATTGATACAAGGTGAGAAAAATGATAATGAGATTAAATATTAGGGGATAATGGGGTAATGGCCCTGATCTAAGGGTCCAGGGGCCGCCCTGTAAGAGGAAAAGCATTTTAATGTATATGAATGAATAGGTCTCAACGAGACCTTTAATTTGAGTGGTCGGAAGATGGGGTTTTATAGGAGTTAAAAATTTTGAAAAAGTTAAAAATGCTTCCGGAAGCCACCCACACAAATTAAGGGCTAAGAAAATATCAGATATGAAGAGCTCTAAGTGAGACCTTCAAATTGAGTGGTCGGAAGTCAGGGTTTAGACAAGGTTTTATTTTATACCTTAGAGGGGGGGCTAGAGCCTCCCCTAAAAAGTTTAGCATTAAAATAAACCCCAAAAACGGACTCAGCGACCCCAATACCCTACTAATAGGAAAAACAGGCCAATCTGAGCAAAATAAAGAATTATTTTAAAGTCGAAACGGACGGAGTACGTTGGTTCGAAACCAAATGTGTAAAAGATAATGTTTAATAGTAAATAGCAATATAAAGGCCCAACTAGGGTAAAGTATAGAATACTGTACTGAAAAAGCATTAATTAAGGTAAAAAGGACGGTAGCATAGTTAATATTAAGAGATAATTGAAAGAAAGTGGTAAAAGCTAATAACTATACCCATAATGCACCACGCAATCCCCATAAGCAACCCAAAATACTATGCGAATGAATAAATAACTATTGTTTAACAAATCTCAAAACTGGACGCCCACAATGCCTTACACCATTTGTTTACTGTAGGCAACAAGTTACACTAATAGCCATGAGGATTGAAAAATTTTTACCGATAATTCCAATGGAAAAATCTTTATTTTGTATTTTATAATTTACCCAGGATGCATATCTTCAACTTACTGGGCACAAGAAAAACAATTGAGAGCTCCATGGGTTGTCAGATTGAAATTATTAAACTTCCTATATTTTATGCTATGGACTGATATTTAAAGGTATCCTGTCCCTAACAATTAAAAGCAGGAGCCGAAAGAAGACAACTCAACTAAACTCCACCGCAAAACAGAACCATAACCAAAAACGGCATCAACCTTGAAATATTTAGAAAAAATCATAGAATATTGACATATAAAACGCTTATATTTCAGTTAATAATTCATGAATTCTAAAAACAAAAGCGGATTAAGAATCCACAGTTAATTTTATACTTGAATCAAACAACAGTTAAAATATAATATTTTAATTAATATGATTAATATCATAAATTCTAAGAGATAGTTACGCTTCAATACGTTTTTTACATTACGATCACCGTGTCAAGAATAAGAAAATGAACAGTTTTAAAAATGCACATATTAAACCATTTAATACTTTAAAATATCTCAAAATGAAAGCGAAACTTAATCTAAATATCTGACACTATATTTAATTAAGATTTAAATTAATAATGATAGATTAATCAGGATATTGAACACACACACACACAAAAAAAAAAAGTAAATATTGTTATATTATAACGGTTCCGATATGAAACACCAACTACCAGAATACATTTTCGAGAAAATTTACATTATAAAAACCATTTAAAAACCCTCTCCAGACCTTAATAATTAAGTAAATTAAGTCAAATGAGCATATTATTACAATTTACATAGTTAATAATAGAATTAATTAAGATTTAAAGCACTATTAGAAAGTAAACAATGTCACGATAAAAAACGGGACGAATGATACGCTAACCACTAGAATACAATTTTAAGGCATTTACTTTTACAGAAACCACTCAATAACCAGCACCAGACCTTTATTAATAAGTAAATTAAGATAAATGAGCAATTAGAGAGCCTGGGACAGGATAGTTAATATAAATATCAGGAGATAAATGTAGCGTGGCCTACCTGTTGACAACCCGGAGCTAATATGTTCAGGGAGGAAGAAAATAATTTATTAAAAATACAAGATGATAATCGATTCTCTTGAAAATATTTGTGCATGGTAATAATATTATTTATAATAACATATAAAAATTTTAAGAAGGTCTGAAGACGGGAAGGGTGATAAATAAGTACATGAATAGAATAGTGTCTGGACTAGCGATCGACCCATTTCAAATACACTTGAACATATGTAAACAAAAAACAAATTACGATAAAACAGGCTAATTGTTCCAATTAAAGGGTGTAGAAAGTTCTGCTATTACAAAATATGAAGATTGAGATCAAAAATTAAGAGATTTGAGCACGGGAAGGCATAATTGTCTGAGTGCAACGAAGACTCATACACAGCGCAGTATTACTTTGCCCCATATATAGCTACGATGGATATTAAAACCTTTCGTCAAGTATAACTCAAAAAATATTTAACGGATTTCGTTCAAATTTTTACAGCAGGTACCTATAATGGTGACAACGACGTCTATTTATTACCAAGAATAAATGTCAAACCGTTTGGAAATTATATTAAAAAAATAGATAAAAAAGCACAATTAAAGTACATACGTCACTAAATTTTGTGCGTACGTCATTGTCACATGCGGGAGATTTTCGTAGACAATCGGAATTGAAATGTTCATGGAGTACATGGAGCAAAATAATATGCAAGCACTAATATTCAGCACAATAAAATATATTTCAATTTAGTAGAAATCGAAAATTAATCTGGATTTTTTTCTGTTTGAAAGAAAAATCCCGCAATAACTTGGTAGACTTGGTATTAGAGATTTGGCGCAAATCTCAGCAATAGCAGCTTTTTTTATTTCGCGTGTGTAAATTTAAAAAAAAAAAATTATTTGGTGTTTAAAGAAAAGGTTTCGATTTATGGCATTATTTCTTTTTGTTTTCTCTTTTTAGCATTTTAAATGGGATTAATGAAAGGCATGTATTTTAAATTAAATGAGTGAAAGGTTTATATTTAAGTGAAATGAACTCAATATGAAAATGTTATAGGAACAATATTTGGCGATTTATCAACTGCGCCAGGATAACATAAAAGTACCAATATATCAAACGGTATGTAGTATGTGAAATTATAATCACCCATCGTACAAAAAAACAAACTAATATTCTGCATTCAGAGGGAAAAAATCCATCTCCTGTGCCGGTAGATTTGGCGAGTTATTTTTTGGTGATAAGTGTTTCGATGTGGTTGTTGCGATCTTCAGTCTTTCGGTTACCTTTTCTAAAGTTATGTTTTGCAGATGTAATATTATGTAAACATATGTTTTGTAGATATTTTTTTTGTATATATATGTTAATTGTAATGGCAGTTGGGAATGAGATTTTTACCTTTTTATCTATGCTTTCGAAAATATTAAAACATTAAAAAAAGATAATACAGATGTCGCAGGCGCACCGGGGTATCTTTTTGGTACTAAAATGGCGATGTTATGTGTGGGCAACCTGGTGATTTTGCTTTGTGTAGCAACTCGTTAGGGCAAATTCTGTGTTTTTATGTTAAATTAAATATTGTGTGTTTTATAATAAATTAATCACTGTGTGTGTTGTATAATAAAATAAGGTAAAGATGTCATATACGCACCACATTGGTGCGATTGCAACAAAATGGCAATTTTATGGCAAACATGGTAACCCGGTTGTTTTGTTTATGTGTTAATAAGTGTTAATATTTACGTTTTATTGTGATATTTATATTATTATGTTTATTATTTGTAACTGTTCATTTATTATTGCATGCTTTTTGTAACGGTACTTCTCTATTATCCCGTCGACCACTTTTCATAACAAAAAACTATCGCCAAACTGTAAGATTAAACGCCAAAAATGCAGTCCCATTTACTTGATGTCAGAAGCAATATACGTGATTGTTATGTCATCAAATAGTTCATAAAGTGGTCGACGAGATAATAGAAGTACCTTTGTAACTAATATTCAAAAACAAAGTTTTCGCCAAATTGGCGGGGGAAAAATCGCGCCAATGTGGTGCGTATATGACATCTGTGCCTAAAATAATTTCTGAGTGCTTAAAATAAAAATTGTGTGTGTTTTATAACATAATAAAATCAAACTAACATGCTGTTTTAGCAATCTTGGCCTAACGGGTTCTCAAAAACGGGGTTTTCTGGCCAAAATGGTGCAAACAAAAATCACGCCAATCCCAGTGCGCTAGCGACAGCTGTTCCAAAAATATTTATATCAAGCGTATAATGTTTTGCATTTTTATACGGAACACTTCTCGATTTAAAGATTTTAAATGCTATTTACATCAGATATTTTTTTCCTGAGGTTCCCAAAAGTTAATTTAGGTATGTTTTTCGTTCGTTTATTAATTTTTTACAATTTGCTCCCTGACAATAACAATTATTTATCCCAAAAATACCTCTTAGGTTTGTTAAATATGTTTGTTTATGTATTTTCATTACTTATTAAAATTTTGAAAATGGCGATAAAATTTTATTTTAGCATCGTATTTATGTATTTAAGATGGTTCCAAAACATGGTTTAATAAAAGTACGTTTGTAAACATTTGAAAAACATGTTTTTCCGCTCTCTGGAAAAATTTGGTAAGATGCTCAAGTAGATGCTTTTAATAAGATGCTTTTAATAAGATGCTTTTTTTAAAGTAGATGCTTCGGTAAGATGCTTTTGGCACCATGTTTAATTTTTTCGCCAATCGCGCCAACCGGCACAGGATACAGAACTTTTCCCCATTCAGATACACAGGCAAGGCTGGTCTCAAACAACAATAAAGCTAGCAACAACATTGTTTTAACTCTATAACAGTTACAATAATGATATTAAATGCTCCGATTGGCGTTGGTCCCGATTACGGTAGTTTCCCCTGGAAAAAACTGCAGAAGAAGTCTTTTACATTTGTTTCGAATGAAGCTCGGTGAACAAAGTAATACTTAATAATACAAACAACACTAACATAAACATGGAAGCAAAAGTTTAAATTCAAATGTATATATTTGTTAATCTTTCCCCCTCCCACCAACTCTTCAAAAAAATAAGAAAAATAAAAAGAAAGTTACAGCATTGAATTTAAAATGGCGTTAAGCTACGCTTTCTGATTTAAGCAATTAACTGCAAACCCGATTATGAAACTTTCACTTAACTATAACATGCATCTAATAACCCTGAGGATACTTCCCAGTTATACGGACCTTTAGGCTTTTTCAAAAAGCTTGACACAATTCGGTTTTAAGAAGTTGAGATTTATTGCCAAATTATATAAACAACTATGAAACTAAAACTGATGAATTATTTTGCTGGTTTACGCATGTATTTTTAAAAATTGCATTGATATTAGATGAATTACTTCTGTTTGTATTTAATAACGGTAAACGGCTTCTGTATATTGAATGATTTGTGAAACTATTGGGAAGAGGTAGACAGACGGATATTGAGATGGGTAGAGAGACGGGTAGTGACAGAGATAGGCTAACGGGTTGCGAAACGAATAGGTAGACGGGTAGCGAGACAGGTAAAAAAAAATGTTGACAGAGGGGTACCGAGATGGATAGAGAGACGGGTCACGAGACGAGTAGTGAGACCGATATACAGGCATGTAGAGTAAAGGTTGAGAGACGGGTTGCGTGGTGGATAGAGAGACGGGCAGACAGAAGAGCACAGAGACGAGTTGACAGACGGGTAGAGAGAGGAGTATGTACACAGACAGACGTGTCGAGAGACTGGTAATTAAACAGGAAGCAAGACAGGTAGAAAGACGGATTGGCAGATGGATAGCGAGACAGGTAAAGAGTTGGGTAGAGTTTGGGTACAGGAAAAAATTTTAATTCAAATGTAAATATTTGTCACAAGGAAAATGTTGCAACAATGAAATTAAATTTGCGTTAAGCCACGCTTGCTAAAATACGCTATTGGCTGGAAATCTGATTACGTAACTTTAAAAAGCTTGGCGTTTTATAAGATCAAGCAAAAAAAAAAATGGGATTATTTGCCAAATGTTATAAAAACAAATCTGATGGACGGTACTTCTTTTCTATTTGTTTAACAGTGTATATGGATTTATGTATGATATTTTGTAATATTACCATTTAATTATCTCTTTTTCATTATGTCGTAATTGTTAATCCTACGTTCTTAACAATATCACTCAGACTAATCCCTTTAAGGGAAATCCTAGTTGTCTGAGTGCAACGAAGACTCATACACAGCGCAGTATTACTTTGTCCCATATATAGCTACGATGGATATTAAAACCTTTCGTCAAGCATAACTAAAAAAATATTTAACGGATTTCGTTCAAATTTTTACAGCAGGTACCTATAAAGGTGACAACGTCGTCTATTTATTACCAAGAATAAGTGTCAAACCCTTTGGAAGTTATATTAAAAAAATAGATAAAAAAGCACAATTAAAGTACATACGTCACTAAATTTTGTGCGTACGTCATTTTCACCGGCGGGAGATTTTCGTAGACAATCGGAATTGAAAAGTTCATGGAATACATGGAGCAAAAAAATATGCAAGCACTAATATTCAGCACAATAAAATATATTTCAATTTAATAAAAATGGAAAGTTAATCTGGAATTTTTTCTGTTTGAAAAGTATTAGAGATTAGTAAGAGTAGTATTAGTATTAGAGATTTGGCGTAAATCACACCATTAGCAGCTTTTTTATTTCGCGTGTGTATGTTAGGAACAATTCTTTGATGTTTAAATAAAAGGTTTCGATTTGTGGCATTATTTCTTATTTTCTTTTCCTTTTTAGTATTTTAAATGGAATTAGTGAAAGGCGTGTATTTTAAATTAAATGAGTGAAAGACGTGTATTTTTAATGTATTTATTTCAAATGAAATCAGTGAAAGATTTATATTTAAATGAAATGAATGCAATATGAAGATGTTATGAGAAAAATATTTGGCGATTTATCAACTGCGCCAAGTTAACATAAAAGTACCAATACATATGTGGGTACTTCTCTATTATCCCGTCGACCACTTTTCATAACAAAAAACTTTCGCCAAATAAACGGGAGAACGTTGTCATTGAAATATCAAAATACATAAATAAATAAAATATAAGAATTTAAGGACACAATTGTTATTTTAATGAATGAAATAACTAATAAATCAGTAAAACATAATGAAAAATACACGCAAATGTCGCGTTAAAAACCACTTGATGACGTAACAAACACGTATAATGCTTCTGATATCAAGTAAATGGGACTGCATTTTTGGCGTTTAATCTAACAGTTGGGCGATAGTTTTTTGTTATAAAAAGTGGTCGACGGGATAATAGAGCAGTACCTCTATGTGAAATGAAACAAGGCACAGATGTCATATATGCACCACGTTGGCGCGATTTTTCCCTCCACCAGCTTGGGGAAAACTTTGTTTTTGAATATTAGTTACAAATAGTGTGACAAATAGTACACGTGATTTTTTATTTCAATATAAAAATAAAATAACGTAATAAATGAAACAGCTTCTATTATTTTAAAAAAGGAAATAAAAATAAATAAATAATAGTTTGATATAAATAAGGCGCGGATGTCATATACGCACCACATTGGCGCGATTGCAACAAAATGGCAATTTTATGCCTCACATGGTAACCCGGTTATTTTGTTTCAATTGTTGTTTATTAACTTTTATTTTTTATTTTAATTCTATAAATTGTTTTTATTATATATATCAATATTTATTTATATCAAACTATCATTTATTTATTTTTATTTCCCATTTTTGAATAATAGGAGCTATTTCATTTATTACGTTATTTTATTTTTATATTGAAATAAAAAATTACATGCTATTATTGTATGGTATTTGTAACTAATATTCAAAAACAAAGTTTTCGCCAAATTGGCGGGGGAAAAATCGCGCCAATCTGGTTCGTATATGACATCTGTGCCTAAATTAATATTGATATACATATAAAAATAATCTATAGAATTAAAATAAAAAATAAAAGTAAACAAACACAACAAACAGTTTTCGCCAAAGGGGCGGGGGAAAAATCGCGCCAACGTGGTGAGTATATGGCATCTGTGCCTGGATTTTTACCCTTTTATCTGTGCTTTCGGAAATATAAAAAAATTAAAAAATTCTTATATCAGGTGTATAATGTTTTGCATTTTTATACGGACCACTTCTCCATTTTAAGATTTTAAATGCTATTTATATCAGATATTTCTTTCTTGAGATTCCCACAAGTTTTTTCCGGTAATTTTTTTAGTTCGCTTATTAATTGTTTACAATTTGCCCCCCTGGAAATAACAATTATATATCACAAAAAATGGGTACTTCTCTATTATTCCGTCGACCACTTTTCATAACAAAAAACTATCGCCAAACTGTAACGCTAAATAAACGGGAGAACGTTGCCATTGAAATATCAAAAAATAAAATATAAGAATTTAAGGATACAATTGTTACTTTAATGAATGAAATAACTAATAAATCAGTAAAACATAATGAAAAATACACGCAAATGTCGAATTAAAAACCACTTGATGGCATAACAAATACGTATAATGCTTCTGGCATCAAGTAAATGGGACTGTATTTTTGGCGTTTAATCTTAGTTTGGCGATAGTTTTTTGTTATGAAAAGTGGTCGACGGGATAATAGAGAAGTACCCAAAAATGGCTTAGTTTTGTTAAATTTGTTTGTTATGTATTTTCATTTCTTATTAAAATATCGAAAATGGCAATAAAATTTTATTTTAGCACCGTACTTAATTTTTTAAAATGGCTCAAAAACACAGTTTAATAAACGTAAATATTTTAAAAAACATGTTTTTCCGCTCTCTAGAAAAATTTGTAAGATTCTACAACTGCCTTTGGCACCAACCAGTACATGATACGGAACTTTCCACTATTGAGATACACAGAAGAGGTTGATCACAAACAAAAGTAATGCTAGCAACAATATTGTTTTAACTCTATAAGAGTTAGAAACAATAATGATATTAAATTCCCCGATTAGCTTAGGGCCCGATTACGGAACTTTCTCCTAGAAAAAAAAAACTGTAGAAGTCTTTTACATTTGTTTCGAATGAAGCTCGATCAACAAAGTATTAATTGATAATACAAACAACACTAATATTAACATGGGGGCAAAAGTTTGAATTTAAGTGTATATATTTGGATCCCTCGCCCCCCCCCCCAACCACCCACCAAAAAAAGAAAAAGAAAGTTACAGAAATGAATTTAAAATGGCGTGAAGCCACCCTTTCTGACATAAGAAACTGGCTGCGAACCCAATTACAAAACTTTCACTTAACTTAATAACATGTATCTAATAGCCCTGAGGACGATTCCCCTTCCCAGTTATACGGACCTTGGGGCTTTTTTAAAAAGCTTGACGCAGTTCGGGTTGAAGAAGTTGAGATTTACTGTCAAATGACATAAACTACTATGAAAATAAAACTGGTGAATTATTATGCTGGTTTATGTATGTATTTTAAAAAATTGCATCTGATTACACTCTTTAGATGAATTACTCCTGTTTGCATTTAATAACAGATAAACGGCTTCCGTTTACTAAATTGTTTAAATATTGGGAAGAGTTGGCGAGAGATAGATAGACGTGTAAACAAACGGGTAGAGAGACGGATAGCGACAGAGATCAGCTAACGGGTAGCGAAACGAATAGACAGACGGGTAGCGAGGCAGGTGCAAAAAAGGGTTGACAGAGGGGTAGTGAGATGGGTAGGGAGACGGGTAGCGTGGTGGATAGAGAGACGAGTACAGAGACGACTTGACAGACGGGTAGAGAGAGGGGTATATAGACAGACAGACGTGTTGATAGACGAGTAGTGTAACGGGAAGCGAGACAGGTAGAGACACGATTAAAGAGTCGGGTAAAAAGACAGACGGATACTGAGACGGGTATACAGAAGAGTAGAGAGACAGTAGACAGATGAGTTCGGAGAGAGACACAGCTAAGACATACGAGTAGTTAAACTGGTAGACACGTTTGTAGCAAAGCATGTTATTAATGTGGTTTGAAGTATACGAGTTTCTATAAATAGTTATACAAATAAACAAAGGAAATTTTTTTAATTCAAATATTAAATATTTGATTTAATATTTCAATATTTAATATTTTATTTTTTAATATTTTATTTAGATATTTGTCACAAAGAAAATGTTGCAAAAATTAAATTAAATTTGCGTTAAACTACGCTTGCTAAAATACGCTATTGGCTGCAAATCTGATTATGTGACTTTAAAAATATCGTTTTAAAAGATCCGGCGGTTTTTTTTTTTAAGTTTTGAGCAATTCCCGCTTAAGAAAATGAGATTATTTGCCAAATGTTATTAAAAAAATGCATATGAAAACATAACAGTATATGAATTTATATATGATATTTTGTAATTATATCATTTAATTTGCTATTTTTCATATGTTGTATCTTTATCTATCTCTTGTCTATCATATGCTGTATATTCACTTAGATTCTTGTTGATATCTTCTTTATATCGTAATTGTTAACTTTATGTTCTCAGCAATATCACTCAGACTAATCCCTTTGAGGGAAGTCCTAGTAAATCATTAAAGAAGATGTGAAAAGGATGCTTACCTATAGTGTACACCTGAACAATTTTAAAATTCAAAATAAAAAAATCGGGCTAAATGCTCCGATGTAAGTGTGTACGAAGAACTGCTTTTACAAATAAATAAGATTAAAAACATTTTTATAAAGATATGAGCATGGGAAGACATAAAAATAAATAATCAAAGATCATGTAACGAGATCAAAACATGGCTGCCAAAATGGCATGATCTCCATGTTAATCGCCAAAGGCAAAGAAGCGTTTACTAAAACGCTAATAAAATAAGAACTACTGGACCGATTTGGACGCGGTTTATACCAAAATGTTCAGAAAGAGCTTAGACGTCCATATTTACCCGGGGTAATTTTTTTAGCATTCCATGGGAGCTCCAGGAAAATTTCAGGTTAACATATTACTTTAAAATACCAAGTCAATTTCACCGATGTATTTCGTTTAACTCCAGTTTCGTTTGGAAACACCGACCAGACTAAAGAGCGAAACCGGCTAGTATGTATAAATGTTAAAAGTTTACAAATAATTGATAATGATATAAATTTTTACATTTATTATGACTTCTTTACATCTGAGAAAATTAAACAAGCCTTCATACTCAAATCTTTTCTTTTCTTTCTTGATTCCATTCTTCCTTTTTAAAATATGGAACTTATTATGCTTATAACCTTCTATCGATCACATTTGGTATTTGACAAATTTAATTGCATTAAAATATTCTCAACAATAATTTTAGAAATAATATTATATTTATTAAACACACAACCGGCATAGTATCTTTATATAGCCAGCTATCTTTAACATATTCAAGAAAAAATTATGTCTCTCAATGAAAAAAAAAATGTTTAAAAAAAGTTTTAATCCAGATTAGTTTTGATTTTGAAAAAAAAAAAAAAAAGATTCAGTTGGAGATTATTAAACTCGAACTTTTAGTTTAGAACGATAATCTAAGGGATATTCGGTTGAAAAAATATCGCTTGTCATTTTCAGATGATAAATTTATTTCCTTTGATGTCTATGGCCATATTGAGTTTCGAGATCTGATAAAATCAGGGTTTCAAAAATAAATCAGCTAAGTTTTTGTTGTGTTTATTTTTTGGAAAAAGTGAATGATGTATAAGGACAGCGAAAACAATATTTGGATATATCTCGTGTTTCACAATAATGATCTGAAAGGACTAAAATTTATACAGCTCACAGTTGAATTCAAGAAATAAGTAAAAATAAACCAGCAAAAAAGGGAGAAGTTTAATCATGATATTGGAACACTTCTAGTGTATCATTTTGTGACAACAACAATGAAAAATATTTGTAAATAAACTAAAATGAAAAATATGTCTTTTAAAAATATTTAAACCTTTTTTTTCAATACCGAAAATAATGAATATTAAGATTAAAAAAAATATTTCGCCAATATATCTTATAAATTAAAGTCTGGTTCGTTTCAATTCTAATCCTCCAAGAATATGACAATTTGCGATCAAAAGAGAGAATCTACTATTCGTTATGATCTGAGAATGTTATAAATCTCCAGTTTGTTGATCCAAAATCTGTGTTTTAGTGCCAAGATAGCGTGCACAATATTGACGTACTACTATATTTGGATACAACCCCTCATATTTTTGCTTCCTTTTGGGAACAACGGATTTCGAGCTTATTCTATCGAGGATAATTTTCAGAATTTTCAAGCTATGATTTTGAGACTTTCACAAAACTTGCTCTATATACTTAGCTAATACATTATGCATATTATATTTTGATTGCATTCGCGCATGCGCAGTGAAACATTTTTTAGTAAACCTGCTCATTTTTCATCCAATTTTTATTATTTTTAATTTTGATTACAGAGTGTTATGTACGATGTTGTTTGTCATATTTTCTGAAAATAACTTTTTTTTAATATGAAGAACTTTGCAAATTATAAGCAAAAAAACTAGGCGAAGTTTGGGACTGTTTTTATAAAAACCTTAATTTCTCTACGTGTATACATGCTATCCTCATAAAAATGAACACAGTATATTACAATAAGTCACTTATTAATGATCTCCTGTTTGAATGCCTTTGCTACATTAGTTTTTACAGGGTTATCCGAAAGATATTCGTTCTTTTTCAATTTGTTGACAGTTCCCTATGGGGTTTCGTGAGAAAAATTTCGCGGAAATATATAACCTATACTATACTGTTTACACACTTGTAGTTCCAGGTTAATTCCTCAGGTTTTTTTCTAGATAGTTAATAAAACGTCTAAAATCGCAAGTGACCGGTCACTTTTGGCAATATAGTGTATAATAAAATAATACCATGGCGTGTTTGCGAAAGTCATAATTTAACTGAACAATATATTTTAATGAGAGATAGAATTTAAAATTTGACAGTTAGAGAACTTACATGCAAATTTGGCAAAATAATTTAAATTGAACCAAAATGTAAACCATAAACGAAACATCCAGAATTAAAATGAAAAAAAAAAGTAAAAGTTAGTCTTTGATTTCTTCTATTTTAGATTTTTTATCTTTATTCATTTAATATTATCAGATTTATCTTATTTATTTAATATTATTTTTTTTTTGTTATTGAATAGGAGAATAAATAATAAGACTCTGAGGATAATCATTAAAAAGTTTTTAAAAAATTATAAAAAATAGGAGATGAAATATTTGAATGGCAAATATATTCATGGCAAATATATTCATGGCAAATATTTTGAAAAACATAATTAATTAATTGAGAAATAACTGAAAAATAGATTTTTCTTTCCAACAATGAAACATTTATTTGAATATATGAGACGGTCCCCAAAAAATCTAATCAAATAATTCACGTGCAAGCATTAATTTAAAATTTCTGAAGCACTATTTTTTACATTAGAGTGAATATATTGTTCAATTCTCATTTTGTTTAATATAATGAAACAGTGTCTTTTTTAGAAGTATGTTAGATTTCAAAGTGAAGATTTTAATTATAAATATATACAGAATCAGATTTACGGATTTTTTTTATTTTGTTTGTTTTTTTCTAAAGCTCTTCCTATACTGTTTTCGTCAACGGTATCTGTTATTATAAAATATGGATAATGTGTCAATGTAATTTAAACAACTATAAAATATATATGTATTGAAAAGATTATAGGATCTAAACTCAGACTTGTATTAAACTTTTAGTATATATAAAAAAAAAAAATTATAAAAGTATTAATTTATCAAGATGTTCGAAATAGAAAATAAATAATCCCTATTTTAGTCGTTCGGATATGATGGTTTCAAAACTTATTTTGATTTTGTGTTGTGGAAATTATATCTTACTTATTTTCGCTTCGAAGATTATAAACTGTAATCAAGTTCTCTTGTCAATTGCAGATGATGGAGACCGTTTCAAACATGTCGAAAATATATTTATATTTTGTTATACGTTATAGTAAAAGTGATTGTATATTTTTATGATTTATTATAAAAAAGATATTTTAACTATAAGATGAATACTAATAACATGTACCTAAAAAGTAAGCTTTATAAATAATATCAAAGGTGACTCAGTACCTACTTTTTTATTATCACTTTAATAAAAAATAAAAAAATGAAATACAAAAACCATTATGTAAATATAAAAAAAAAATAAAGTTTTGAATTATATTTCGAATAAAACAGAGTTTAAAATTAATGTTGAGGATTTAAAATTGTTCTAATATCGTTTTTTATTTTTTTCCATCTACTTATTAAATATAGCCAGTAGCAATATAATAAACTCGCCGTCATTGGCGAACATTTTTGTTTCCCTTACACGCATGCTAAGCATTGCAACATATTACTTTTATTCATAATTTAATTTAATTGCTTAATCCGCCGCCAAATGGAAAGATTCTGATAGATAAATCAAGAACACTTTGCGATCATGGCAGTCCTTCGTATATTTTTTATTGTTATATGCTTAATATTTCTTGGCAAAAACCGCTTTACTCAGTTAGGTATTTATGTTTCTTTTCTGTTTGTCTATCAGTTGCAATGCGTTCGCTAATGCTATGATTTTAAAACCAATTAAATAATCTTCCATAATTAAGTCCACTGCCAATTGGCATAGTTTAGCTAATATCAATTGGTGCAGTAATGTGTTTTTTGGGAAAGCTGTTAATGATATCCACATGTACATTAAACCATATTGTTGCTAATACCAATTTTGTTTCACGCTAATCTTGACTGGATACTCTATTACGAGATATGAGAAAATCTATCATTTTTCTCGTCTAATAATCTTGGATAATGTGTCATAATCGGGCTGCATAATATTTAATGTACTCTAGCGATCATGGTCCGGCGAAACTTAGAACTTTTGGAATCCAATTATGAAAGTCACATTACCTTTAAATCATATTTGCTGTCAGTAAATATCACCCATTTTGACCCTTGGTGGGCAATCTGATTAATCCTCTGACTGTCCAGCCAAAGGGGTAAATTGTAATGTTGTTTTCTCTGTATTTTATTTAAATGCTAAAAAAAGGCGATTATTCCAAAATTATTTAAAAAACTTAATTATATATATGAATGTAATCTTTTGTGGTTATCAAACATTACACAATGTATTAAAACTGCATTATATACGTATAATTATGTTAATTTTAATAATGATAGCATTGCAGTGAATCCTGCAGTTCAGTGAATGTATTCACACGGGCTTGTCAGTGACCGAGTTAACCAATTAACAGATACTTTTTTTGACACAATAAATTATAAATAGAGACAAAACGCTACTTTTTCTGTACAAAAATATTAGACTTATATAATCTTTAAATGTCTGCCAATTAATAGTGAAAAGATTGGAGTTAAAAATTAGTGGTGTCCAAAAGCTTTTCGTAACGGTACAAGAAAACTCTTTTAGCCCAAGCGGCGTTGGGACAAATGTGTTAAGTCGTTAAAATTCACCGACTCTCTTCTAGATGCCGATATCTCTCAGATTTTGTTTATCTTTGATCTCCTTTCTTGATGGAGTTCAGGAGTTCTCGTAACTGTGTAACTCACTGACCTCGACATTTATTCTTAATGCCTACTGATTTTAATGACAAGTAATACACTGCGCGAAAAATGGCACCTATAATACTAATTAAAGTATCTGTTTTTTTTTTCTATATTGTAACTCTATAGTTAATATTATATAGTAGTAGAAATATTAAAGACAATTGCAGAAGAATTTATGCATAATATTTTACAGATATAGATATAGATATTTATACTCGTAGATATATTATATGATTAGAATATATATATCATATTAATTCCAACTGATATAACATACAGAAAGAAATAAAACTACCATCGTAAATATCGTAGCTAAATATCTCATTCTGATGTTATATTTTTAATAAATGCATAATAAATTATTGTTTTGTATTATTTTATTTCGCTTCTATATTATCTACCATTTTGAATGATGTTCTGTAATTAGTAAATTTACATTAAATTACTGTTAACACTGACAAAGGATGTGAATTAATTTCACTTTGCTAAACAACGCATAACCAACAGATTAAAAAATGTGTCCAGACCGGGGATCGAACCCAGTTACTCTGGTATAGCGCACCAATTGCTATACCATTTAACTCATCTGGACGACATCCAGTCTGGGAATTTTCATTTATACGTTGGCAAGGCTGCAACTTTGCAGCGCAAGATGGAGAGTCATACATGAGCACACTACCCAGTGTCGTACATGAGACGAAAAAAAATCCTAGCATCGGATAATATCTAAATTTCCAATCAAATTTCCAGCAGAACGGAAAAGTTCTGAGTTCTGCTGAAAATTTAATTGGAAATTTAAATATTATCCGATGCTGGGAATTTATCAGACGTACATTTTTTTAGGAAATCCGATATTTTTTTAATTTTTCTCCAATTTATAATGTTAGAAGGGCGCGGATAAATATTGAGAGAAATTCATAAAATTTTTTGTGGATTCTAACTGACCCATTATGTAACATTTGCAATGTATGCCAGTAAAAATTTTGGAAAATTATTCAAAATAATTCTTTTTACAAAAAAAGATTTTTCTCTTTTTTTTCTGTTTTTTTTTTCAATGTCACAGGGGCGAGGTTGAATACTGAGCAATATTGATGAATTTTTTTTTAAGTTCTAACTCACTCATTACACAACTTTTCAGTACTATGCAAAATTGATTTCTAAAAAAAAAAAATCGGCCCATCCTAACACGTAGGCAACGGAAATTGCGAGAGCGTTCAAAATAAGGTACGATATAAGTTTATGTTTAAAAAATATCCTGCCATTATTATTATTTTTTAAATTACATTATTTAACATTTTTATACGATTTATTGGTCCAATAAGTTATGTTTGAAAATATTTTTTTCCATACTCTGAAAAATAGAACAGGAAAATTTGCATTATTCTAAGGCGAAAATTCACAAAATACGATACTTTGAATTTTTTGAAATTTGGGGGGTTTCCATGCTCTAAAAACGAACATGCGATTTTTTAGCAACAGAAATCTCTAAAAATATATAAATTTTAAAGCCACACAACTGTATGAGTTTTGGTCGCATGGGGATGGCATTATTACTTTTTTACTCATCAGAACACTGAGTAAAGTTTTTCTAAATGCAACTTATAGGTTCAAACTACCGTATAAAATAAAAAAATTATGTAGTTTTTGAAACCTAACGGTAGGACCACCTTATCTACAAATATTCATTCATATCTTGAGAACTTTTGGAAATCGCATTGCCTTTGTATTTCCAACCGGTAGTAAAATAATAACGTTTTAATCGGTTTGGGACACCTTGTATACTGTCATACAAGAGGTTTAAAAAGTTTTACCTAAATTTAAAATATACGTTGAATAATATCTGTTTTCAATTAAGTCCGCAAAACTTTTAAAAAGAAATATTTGAATGACATTGCGAATTTTTCTGAAATTAGCGGTATATACTTCTTTTGAAAGAGAAAGGAAGAGAAGGGATCTGGTTTTATTAACTGAGATATATTTTGATGTCGTCCAAATAAAAATTGGCATTTTTATGTACACTGATAAAATTTTGCAACAAACTTTCCATTTATTTGACCGTTATTGTTGAAAACGGTTACATAACCGTAATTTAACTATATTCTGACCATAAAATGAGCAATAATATAGTCAGAATAGGGTTAAATTACGGTTATGCAACCATTTTCTAGAAAAACGTTCAAATGAGTGGACAGTTTTCTGCAAATTTTTAACAGAGTAGCTTTAATTATTAATTTAGAAGTGCGCAATTACCATAGATGAAAAACTTGCTTTTGGAAATAAATTGGCGCATTAACTTTAAAAAGAATCATAGAATTTTAATATTTTTTAATCTATTATAAACGCCCTTTGTACGATAAGTAACGAATAGGAAAAACACGCGAACTTGTATAATATTCAACAATTTTTTTTTTTTAAATATCATATTTATCTACATTTTTAGTATTATACAGGAAAAAATATAAAATCGAATGAAAAATTTAAAACTCATTAAAATACAAAATTATTTTGGGAAAGAAAAAGCTGTATTGTAAACAACTTTTTGTTTCTTTTATCAAGTTAAAAATTCAGAGAAGTGAAAAAGTGTCTCTGAAAGCTTTTTAAAGCCTGCCACCTTTTCATTGATAAATAGCCCAAAATTTTTCTTCTTAATGTCTTTTACAAAAATGTTAAGGATTTACAGTATCCGATGAATGCAGCACATAATGCGCTCATTCCTTTTTTCACGAAAATTTTATTTTTCAAATAAATGCGTAAACTTCGATTTGCCATGTATGCATCAAACTAAATTTTTTTAAATATGAAATCAAAGCATACAATGATCATTGTTTAAGATAGCAATCTCGCAATGGGGTAAATATTTCTATTTAAACATATTGGTTTTAAATATTAGTTATTATAACACTGAAAACAGCAGATATTTTTGAAGTCGATTCCCTTTTAACGAAGATTTCTTTATAAGTTGCAATTTTCATTAATTTTCATCAATTAAGTAAAATTTGAATTTCTAACTAACCCATTCTCTAATTCTGCAAAGCGTGTTTTCGGTAAATAACGTACAAATTTCCTGCGGTCACTTTATACTTTAGTTATGATAAATTTTCAACACATATTATTGTCAGTGGATAATGAATAGCAATCATCTTTGTCAGCATTAGAATGTGTGTTTTCCCAGAATGTGTATACAATCCTTGCAATGGCAAATTATTAAGAGTATAGAAAAACTCCCATTCTCATATTGAGAATATTTGAGAAAATATTTAGAATTTTTAGCTCTGATCACATCCATAAGAGAATAAAAAATAATTGTCGATACAACACACATTAAAAATCCAAAATGAAATCAAAACTTGAAATTGACGAAGGAATAAAAAAAAGAAGAAATTACATTTAAGTTTAGAATTCTCTGTAATTGTCGATAATCATCACATAACAGATAAACAATTATCTGAAATTTTAAATCAATGTAGTCAAATCTATTTTCTAATTATTTTAAACAGTCTGAATTAGTAGTTTTATTAACAGAAACCAAAGTACACAGTTAAAATTTCCGTTCAAAGTCGATACATGCAGTAACGTGTCATTCCATGTACGGAATAACACGGTAAGTCAAGTTTAATTTTAATCTTTTACTTCTGTAGATTTTGTATTTTGTGTAGACTTGTAGACCTTATTTTCACCTGTATATTTTAATTTCTTTAAGTTTATTTTAGACGATTGATCTCTTTTTTTAAATTTTAATGTTAAATTGGTAAAAAAGCTATCACCACTTATGTCCTCTCTTTATGTGCCTGTATAAAATGTAATTGTGTTAACAGTGATTTTAAAATAAACAATATATGCATAAAACAATAATGATTTGTATTACTGTATCATGACTACATGCTAAAGCAGGAGAATTTTAAAGATCAAATGTTAATAATGCAGAAATCCTAACGGTATTAATTAAATATTCCAAATTTCACTGAAAAATATAATTATACTCTGAAAATGTCCTTTTACATATTGCAGTATTTAATTTAAGAAGTGAAGCTTTCTAAAGATGATTTTTATTATTATTAATATTTGAATTTATTATTTAAATTATAAGTCTTCATACTCAATCTTTTAGATTTATTTAACATTTACCAAATTTCTGAAATTAATATGAATTTATTATTCACATCGTTAGATTGTTGAAATATTGTTAAATCTAAAAACTCTTAAGCAATTTAATTACCTGTTACAGTTTCTATTATTGTTTAATAGTACAATTAAAAAGTGTCACTTATTATATTTAGCGTTTTTTTTTTTAATTGGTGCATGCATTTTTTTTAATTGTACGTAGGCATTTTTACATTAAAAATTATTCATTTATATGCAATCAGTAACAGTTACTAAATTTATTTCTCTTACAAATGTATTTGCTATGCTTATAATACAAGTAATTATTGGCATTAAAAATGAAACATGATAAAATAGAATTTCAATAAAAATATGTTTATATATGATATGTGATTTATGTTTAATAGTGCTTAACTTAAAGTATATATTTTTAAAGTTCGTTTTTACTTATATTACATTGTATTGAATATTTTTAAGAAACTAATAACTACAATTATTAGGTTCGAATTTACGTTATATTCAAAGTGTTTTTCAAACAATGAAGAACAGTTCAGAAGAAGTCGTTTCTTTTCTGTTTTTTGTTCGTTCTTTTTTTTCTATTTCCTTCTTTTCTTATTTTTGTGAAAAATTCGATTTTATGTTAAGAAAAGTTTGATAGATAACATTCATATATAAATTAGTAAAGTCTTCGTAAACACTTTACAAGAACAAAATGAAATAAATAAAAATAAAAACGAGAGCAATCATTTCCGAAAAAAACATATAAAACATATTTTTCTCATATTCACAAGATACAAAATCTACAGAAAAAAGGTGAAATTAAATATGACTTTCCTATTCTGTATTACATGTACTATACATTTTTAAGATTATAATTAATTAAACAATGACAAATCACCACACATAAAAAAGAAACATTCTTACACACTGCTATTTAGAACACATAACACTGGTAAAAAAGTGGTGGATTGATAAGCATTGATTTATGTACCCCACCAGATAGAGGGTTACTTTTTCTTTTTTTAAGGTATTATTTCATTGTTTCAATATAATTTAGGATTGATATTTATTGCTTCTCAGACTCATTTTTGTTTCACGATTGCTTGCATGCGTAATACGAAATCAGAAGTTTAGTTTTATTTAGCAAATTATAATGCATTCAATTACATCAATTTGGTGTGGGTTTTTTGTTCTCGATATAAATGGTTTATAATACCGTCGTAGTTTTTATGTACGTAAATATGGGAATTACAGTGCAAAACATCTATAAATTACGATGGTTTTATGAGTAATTGATATATAAAAAAATTAAATATATGAAATATATTAAAATTTGTTGAATAAACCTAGGTTTCTGATCTTGTAAATTATCTTCGAAGAAAAATTAATTGGAGAAGCAGTAAATATTACGCACCCTAAATTATATAAAAATGTCGGACAATATTTTTAACTTATTTGGGGTGGCGAGGGTAAAAATCAATGCTTATCTACCTGCATCTTTCGGTGCTATGTTGATCCAAATTTTGGGTGTTGGAGTAACTGCAACATAAGATGTGAAACCTTATTACTACATTTACTACTAATGTTGAACCATAAATTTGAGAAATGCTGAACTATAAACTGGTGAAATGTTGAATACAAATTAGTGAAATGTTGCTGTTTTATGATTCACACTTTTACCAATTTATGGTTTGACATTTGACCAATTTATGGTTCAATGTTTCACCGTTCAATATTTAATCAATTTATGATATTGTGCATAAAAATACTAAAAGGATGAATGCAATCAATCAGATTTCAATCTATGCTTTTAGAAACATAGAGGACGTTTTGTACAGGTTCCAAAGATATCATTTAATGCCAAGAATTGTCATCTCCAGCAATGAAATCCCCTAGCATGCGTAATCTCGTAAATGTCGAACATAGCATACTATGTATATAATGACATGAATGTGACGCCATATTTTAACCTATCATCAGTTTCATGCAGTGGGAGTAGAGATTCATCACTTGATGCTTATATTATTTCACTATTTACAGTATTTTCTTGGCTTTGCAAGATGCGTAGCACGCTAGCATGCATTGAAAAAGGGTACAGTCATGTATCTTCTGCTTTTGAAGCCCATTTATTGGAACGAGCACAACCTTTCACTATCACACCAGACTCTTCATATAGTTGGGTAGTCTTCTGAGTTAATCGTTGGTGTGACGAATTACATAACGATATGACTAAATCTTACAAGTCTAATCTCGTTCATACCTGCCTATCGTTTGTAGTTTACACAATTATTTCTTTTTTTGCACTATACGTATGTGCGCATGAAACTGTGAAACGAGATTATGAAATTCACGAACTCTTTCTGAAACTTAATGATCCATACGGCGAGAAACTATTACTATCTTGAGTCGGAGGTATCTAAATCCAGAGATTATTTTCATAATGCAACTTTAACACTTATTCAGAGAGTCTTATACATTGATCGGCATATATCATACAGCAGCATTAAAAGTGCGTAGGATTGCAATAGCATCAAAAAATTTATCTTCTCAAAGAGCCTATCTCCAATTCAACAACATATAACAAAGATACCATGTTTAATAGCACTTTTTCCAGATATTACTGAGATCATACCAATTAATATAATTTATTTTATTTAACTTTTAATAATTTAAAAGACAGTTCTAAAATCTTTTTTATTCAGCAAATATTTACCATTTCTAAAATTGTAAACTATTATCAGACATATTTCATTCATTTTACTGCATTTACCTCATTTTTAAAAGCTTTATACAAACACCAATGCTACAGAAACACATTACATTATGTAATACATTGCCTTGCTCTGACTATAGTGTTATTAATTGACCAAATACATAAAAATATACGTTAAAATTATAAAATTATACCGGATAAGGAAGATAAAAATACACTTACTACATAATAATTATTTGGCAATTCTCAAGAATTAAAAGAACCATTTATCTTACGCATTCTTAAAGTAAAAGATTTTATAAAAAGTTAATATTTATAAATGCATTTGACTTTTTAAAAACGTTTTCTGGAAAAAAGTTACTTAACTTCGGAAGTCACTCAAAATCAATTCTTAATCCCTTCATATAAAATGTTAAATCACTTTTGTCTTTGTTAAAATGAAAGACGTAAGCTGATCGAAAAACATCTGGTAGCTATTAAATTGCAAATGATTTTTGTAAAATAAGTAATTCAAAAGAAGTAAAAATATATTTTAATATGTTATATAAATTGATGACTGTGCAAATTTGATTTTATTTTTCCGAAAGAGCTAGACTAGCATTTTTATACGTTAGCATTTATTTTATTTATTTAAATAACCTAAGTATGAATTATAATCTTTATGGATGTGCTTTTAAATGTTTAAGTGTAAGCATTGTTGCAAATTTTGTGAATATTTTAACTATTTATTTGTTTCATATACTCATATTTACTTTTTCTTATCTAAAATTTCAGTTTTCCAATTAAAATATATTCTCTTAGAGCTATAATATATAAATACATTTTGTTCCTTTAATACTCGACATAAATTTGTAAGTTGGTGCCGGTTTGGTTTAATTTAGTGAATTTTTTGTTGCTATATTTGGTAACATTTTGTCAAATATTAGCAAGTTTGGTGTAAATTTGCACCCATGCGTTGGTGTATGTGTAAGTGTATGCCTAATGTAAAATATTGCTGTCTATACGTATATACACTGCAATGAAATATAACTTACCAGTTTCCATATCTTCCTAATGAATCAAACATTAGGCTGTCACATTTTGATGTCACAAGGAATATGGTGTATAATATATTATTCCTTTCACTTCCCTTATAGTCCCGATGGCCGGTATTTTTGAAGCACGCAGGAAGTTTAAATTACGCATGAAAGTAAGTAAAATGTGTTATAACATATTTTAATAAAACTCAGTTTATCTCTCTTTCAATTATAGTATCAAACATGCAGTAGTTCCTCAATAACCTTACTTGTTTTTTTCCTTCTCCGAAAGTATTATACGATAATTATTGCTGCACAGAAATTCGATCCAAATGAAATTTATTGCATCATTTTTTTGATAAAAATGTCGATTAAAAATTTAATCGAAAAAATGTTATTTAACATGTTTTATTCAAAAAGCAAATAAATCAGGCACAGAATAAAAGTATTTATTCAAGAAAGTTAAGAAAATATTATTGTCAGGCAAAACGCTGTATTTTGTTTCAAGTTCCAGTAACTCTTAAACACTTTAAAACGTTTTAGGACGTTTAAAATTATCTTTAGTTTTAATGTCTAGTACAATAAATTTGTTTTGTGATTAAAAACATTTTTATTGCCCTTAAAAATTGGCGCTGCTATCAATGGCTTTGGAGTAGGATAACTTATTTTTGTACTTAAATTTGTAGTAGAGCACATGTTACAGAATTACAGAATTAAATATACCTGAAACTGCGTGAAAGTGCATCCTGAAGTAACTTAAAACAGTAAACGATTTCTAACCACTTTTTTAACTATCTCTAAATATGGAACATTTCTAAAGTACTTGTAAACAGTTTTGAATTTAATATTAATACTTTTTGCAGACAGGTTATTTATAGGATACTTAAACAACACTGATCAGCAAAAAAGATTTGCAAAAAAAGTGGGTGAACCTTATGAATTTAACATTACTAATTCCCAATATGTCATCGAAATTTCTTCATCACGTACCATTTTTAAGACAGACAGTTTTAAAATTACAGTGTCAAATCTAAAATTAATATAATGATCAACCATGCTACGAAACAATAAAATACTATAAAAATATTTATTTGCATTACCTTAGTTAAGAAAGGAATAAAACCTATTATGAAAAAGTAATTTCGCCGACATTTTTATTTTGTATTGTTTTTTTTTTTTGGTTTTTTTTGTTTTTCTTCGTTTATTTGTTGTGTGTCTTCTGTATAATTTTCTGGCAGTTATCTGATATATATATATATATATATATTTTAATTTGCCGTTGTGTCTCTTTTCCAACTATATTCTGTGCAACATTTCTCCATGTTCATTAGAAAAAGCTGTCATATTATCTGGAAAAAGTCCAATTGAGAATGTAAGAAGTGCAGATTTAGAGACATATTGAATTCCAATGCACTAAATGGGAAGTGTAGACTCTGTACAATATCTTTATAATTTCGAGACTTTCTGTTTGCCAAACAATTTTCACACACTTTTTAAGAAGTGCTTTTTGTGAACTTTCTCGATAGCGTTTTGAAGTATTTTTAGTATCTTGAAGTTCTATTTGAACACAAACAATTTATGTTGGCCCGCTCATGCGTGTAAATTTGCGTATCAAATATATAAAGTCGTCACAGTCTTTATTCATTGCTTTAACAAATTGTTTTATATGTCCACTAATCATATAGAGTATGTAAACAGATTTTTGTTTTGTTAACTAATACTTGGCGTGCAACATTTTTCGTGCCAGGAATATTTTCTTCTCGCCATGACCATGTTTTCACGCAGACGTGCTTACTTTTTCTCTTTCTCCACTGTTCTTTTCAAAACTGGCAGGGCTAGTGGAGCTTAAGCCAAATGGTAGGCCACTCTGCCCGGCATGAACCTGTTCTATTCAAATACGGGCAGGGCTAGTGGAACTTAAGCCAAATGGTAGGCCACCCTGCCCGGCATGAACCTGTTCTATTCAAATTAGAAAGATTAAGTTTTATGAAACCTTGTAACTCTATTAGCAATGTTAATTAATCATTTAGTTAGTTATTAACTTAAACAAAAGACTATGCGTGTGTCTCTGAACAGTGGAGCTCTGCAAATCCCCTCAGTGAGTAAAATATAGATTGCCATTTGTGATTAAATATATACAAATTTAGATCGTTTAATTTCAGAAGAGGGTAGAAATCTTTTTCAAAAAAGGTGATGGAAAAAAGCGCAGGAGAATCCAAAAATAAAATAATAGGATGCGTTTTATCAAGGAAAAACTATTTTAATTTGGTAAACGACACCCCCCCTAAAAAAATGGTACGTGACGGAGCAATTTGATTGTCATATTTGATCACTGTATCTTTAAAGCTGTCATAAAGAATGATTATTTTTACAGGGAGAATTTTGATGCTGATCAGTGTAATTAATTTTGCTAAAACTTTTTGTCTTCAAAACATAAAGAAAAATAGTGGATTTAAAAATCTATGAATGTTATTGAAAGGCGCTTTGTTAAACTGTAACTATTAATAGACAGTTATTTTAATCATTTAAATCACAATGTGAAAGTAGGAGACATATCAAATTACACTTCTAATTTAAAATGGAGCTTTTAAAAGTCGTTTTTTATTGTGTCATTTTATTAACGTAGCAAATAATTACGTACACACTTGTTGAATGTATGTGATATAAAAGCTGAAGGTATGAATTGCTGTATTACGCAATTGTTCATTTAATTGTTAAACTGAATTTTGAACAATGTCATTTTATTTTTGTATTTCCCCAAGATTGCAACTAAATACATCATCACTATAAGTATATTTATAAACAGATCACTAGCTTATTTCTTTTATTAAAAATTACTTTATGTGCGCCCTCTTTAGCAGCAGATGATAATCTCGTAAGAATGGTTATGGCTAAAAAATAACTATTACATTGATTATTTTTTAAATAGTCCTCAAACTAATTGTTTTACAGCATGTAATTTTTCAAAATACCATGCTTTCGGACCATTAGTTGTTGCTGAAGTTTAATATATCTGTCAATGTCAGTCTTTGATATTTAAGTTAATCTATGACATATCTCAAAAACATTCGTATTATTCTGAAAACAATATTACAATATAAATATATTCAACATATTTAAATATACCTTGTAAAAGTACCTAACCAACCATCATAGAAACTCTTAGTAGAAATATTATGCCATGTCTATGCTCTGCGCCCATAAAATATTATATATTTAACTTTTTTTTTAAATGAATTTACCAGTGCTTTACAGCGGTTACTCCATAACCCGAATTCAAAACACATCAAATCCTACAACATTATTTTATTTAATAATCGGAGGAAATTTCTCATAAATGGTAGTATTCTCTTTTTTTCATACAGGAGAGGGGTGGGGGTTAAAGGCAATAAGCAATTTCGATGTTTAAAAAGTGGGACATTCGAAAATAGTTGTTGGCTGTATAAAATTGCTTTAGCGAAGAAAATATCTATCTTTTTAAAAAATGAATAAAACGTTTAGGAAATACTTCTAATAAATAAATTTCACCCTTTTGGTCATCAATATCTATATGTTTTAATTAATATGTTTGTTAGTTGTTATTATTATATAGACTAAAACTGCTTTATTTGAGATACTCAATTAAATTTATTTTCAAACGACATTTTTTTAATAAAATAAATGATGTATAGAATTTTTTTTAAAATAAACACAGTTAAAAATAAGCAGCACATAAAACAGTTCTTATCCAAGCAAACACATAAAATACTTTTCACCGAATCAGTTCGGTTCATTTTTCATACATAAAATTACTTGATATTGCAAACAGTTCCAGATGTACGAATTTTTCCTCAGCAGCCATTTGAGAATTTTTAAATCTTTTATGTTTAGAGTACAGATATGAAGGTAAAACTCCAACCAGGTATTAAATAGAAAATTATTCCAACTTTAAGTTTAATTTCAAGTAAATCATTTATTTTAACCTAAGTCCCATTTCATTTATTTCAGAACTTTAGATATTTTGCTAGTTTCTGCAATAGATAAACAATATAATTTCACTTCTAATGTAAGATCAATTAATACATTTTACATTTTTGTTACAGACTTCACTGTTGTATTTTAGAAATGTATATGTAAGGTTTCGCCTACTCATCCTTAACATTATAGAGAAAAGAAAAAAAATCCCAAAATTGCTCACTGAATACTACATCTGACAAATATATCTCTCGCCTTGCATTTTCAGCTGCTATGCTAATAAAAAGTGTCCACAAAATCTCTTAAAGTTTTCAAGACTTTACTACAAACACAAATGAAAAGTAGTGTAATTTTTTTTATCTATGATCGTTCATAATGCCATTTTTAACACTTTCCAAATTAGTTGAAAAGTGTTTATGATTTCGGTTTGTCTGGCCGTCTGCCGTCTGCCATAAATATGTTCGGATTGCCCTGCAACTTTTTATATGATGTTGTCGTTATCAATAGCATGTTCCCTATTTCAACTGAAATGTGTAGCACTTATAGTTTTTTTACAGGGACACTCAAGACAATTCCGTTACATTACGGTCTGTGAGAAAAAATCATTTTCGGTTTATTTTAATGATGTTACACAATTTCAAACACATTTTAATTGATATATATCATTAAGGTGCAGTACAAAAAGCTTAATATGGAATATGATGTGCATAGCACTTATAGTTACCTTACAGGGAGAGTCAAGACAATTCCGTTACATTACGTCTATGCAGAAAAATCGTTTGCGGTTTAAATAAATAATGTTTCACTATTTTAAGCACATTGAAATTTATATATATCACTAAGGTGCATTACAAGAGGCTTACTACAGAATATTGTGTGTATAGCAGTCATCGTTCATTTACAGGGATGAACAAAAGAATTATCTACTGTCTGTTAACAATAATTCCTGGAAGTGCGTTTTAAGTTGCTGAACGCGATTTTAAATTTAACTCACTTTTTGTCTATTACTTGGTGTGTATAAATTCTGTAGATCATATACAGGGCAGCACAAATGTTCGCGAACACATTTCCGTTTATTGACAGATACTCCAGAAGGAGAATTTTAAACTGTGCTACGCGTTTCCTAACTACACAAAAATTTAGCATCCTATATAGTATATATACAAATCTATAGATCATATACAGGGCTGACTAAAAGTATTCGGATACTTTTTTGAATATTGTATATGTTGGAAATTCCTGAAATTACGTTTTTAAATATGTTATGCGTTTTCCAAATTGTTTACTTAGATGTTATATTTCAGCTTATTAAACGTTAATGATTTGTAAAATTATTTTGGAAACGTTGGAAAGTGTTACATAATCTATACTTGACGCATAATTTTTCGTCCTTGTGAATATAATAATTCTTGTAACTCCCCATTTTCATAATAATTATTTTATTTTTAAACACATAAACAAGCGGTGTACACGTGTAAAAGTCTTATAAAACACCTTTAAAACTACACAAAAATAGTCAATCTGTTAAAAATTTTAAAACAGTAAAAATATGTTCACCTATACCTCTTAGGCATCCTCAGTCATTGATGTTATGTTTTCTGTTTCGTCCGTCACTCCGTTGAAAACCCCCATTTTGAGTTTTTCTAGTTACATATGGAGCCATCTGTTATCTATTTTTGCGTGGATCATATCATTGCATGTTTCTGAGTTTGATGATGTCATATGTTACCAGAAAAAAGCCAAATGGGGGTTTTCAACGTATTGACGGATGAAGCAGAAAACATAACATCAATGACTGATGAGGCCTGAAAATTTTTTACTGTTTTAGAATGGGTAAAGAAAAGAATTATTATAAGAAGTACAATATTAGGGGTAAATATGATTTTTGTAATTATTTAATAAACCTCTATATGTGTATTATTGGGTGCACGGAATACGTTAAGTGTATAATCGTCGATGTCATAATCTGGTACTCAATTTCGCAAACTCCTTGGTTTATCCAATTCTCAGCCGGTATCATAGAATTTCTTAAGTCGAACGGTGCAACCAATGGTGCAGATGTAGAGGTTTATTAATTGAGAAAAAAAAACTTCAATATATACTTTTAATATAATACCACATTCGATACAGGTTTCTCTTTATTTGTATTGGTATTAAAAGTTTCAAATTTCAAAAAGACTGTTTGGACACCCCCCCCCCCACTAAAAATAATCTGAAGATTATCTTAAGAAAGTGCCACTTTCTTCATAAATTCTACAGAAATCTGAAGACATTTTGCAGATTTAACTTTACCTTTAAAAAATCTGCAGAATTTTTTAAGACATTTCGCAGATATTTTGAAGATTTGAAAAAAGTGGGCCAAATACCTGCAGATTTTTTACAGATATTTTTTTAAGATAATCTTCAGAATTTTTTTAGTGGGGCCTGTATATCCTTTGCTTTGCTTGTACGCGAGAAATACATTAGTCATAGATTTAAACCACTAACTTACTTAATCAAAGGTTTGAAAGGATCAGTTTTATTTTGTTTATTATACATACATATCCCTAAACGTAAGTTTTAAACCAAAAATTTAATTAAATCTTCTTTTAATATATAATAAGCATAGTTTCAACAAATTACCATTGACTTTTGAATTATCCTTTCATTATATATTCGAATCTAGCAGGATATTTGAATATTTCTGAAGCCACCTGCTTTAAATTTCTATACATCAAAGAGAAATAATTAAATTATGTTAAATGCATTCGATCAATATTAGTTAAGGTTTATAATAGATTTAATATTTTAAAAAACATTTATAAGAAATTTAAACAAATAAAGAAGGATAAGTTCTAAATGTTATTTATAACCTAACATATACACTCATAATTATATAAAATTATAAGATAATGATTTAAAATTACAAAAATACTTAATTTCATAATATTCATCAAATTTTATAAATCATGCTAAAAAGAATGTTTTTCTAGATAAACATATGCATGTAAAAAATTAAATATTTAAGGGGTACATAAATAGCTCATAAAATTGCAAAACACTATAACTAATGAGGTATATTTGATATAGAATTAGTCGCTTATTTTGCTAATTCTTCAATAGTACGTAAAATGAGTTGGTTCTGCTTGTAGGGAAGCCTGTCCGACACATGATGGCCTCATCGTACTTAAACGCTTAAAGAGTACTGCGGTTGCTAGTAACTGCTTGAAGGGTGGTGTTATATACTTTATACCACTTAATTTTTATCACGATTTGTACCAGAATTTTTGAATAAAATTTTTATTTTATAACATTCGTGAAAAAGAAAAATGCTGTAAAATGGCGTTTCCTTATTTTCAAATAAAATGTTTCGAAAATTCTGATGTGAATTCAAGATTACAGAAACACATTTAATTGTCCATGGAATGGTTAGATGAAAATCGTCAGATACAGCCCATCGAAGTTCCGATTAAGGAATGAATCTAATTATCCTTGAAAAAACATCATATATTGGTGGATGAATTTGAAAATTTTCAAAGACACATCAAATGTGATCGTACCTCGAAGACGGTGACCTGATTTGTCAGGAAAAATAATAATTGAAACCACTAGAGCTTCATTTTGATATTTAAGTGTTATGAGTAATAATGCACTTTAGTTTTTGTAAATTTCGAAAATTTATAAGAAATACTTTATTTGTTATAGAATTTTGTAAAACTAACGCGATTTTGGGGTCACATTGCACGTTAAGGAATAATATTTTTTTACATTATTCATTTTGAAACTCAATAAAAAGTAAATCGCCCAGAAAATATGGTTGATTTGGCACATATATGGCATAGATAACTATTCCATTAGAATTTACTGTGCTGGAAGTAATGCAAGTTTCAAATAGTTTTATATTTCTTCGGTTTTATTTCACATTCAATCGTATTTAAGAACCATAAAACTGATTTCGATATTAAACTGTCCCTAATTGCATACTATAAATGTAATCTGTTTTGTTTCAATGTTTTGAGAAACATAACATACTTAACAATACTGATATAAGATGTTTTATTTTACATTTTCAATATTATTTTCTCACATATTTAATATCAATTAATTGATTCTAAGAATATTAAATATAAAAAAAAAAGTTTTGAAACTTCCTATTGTTACGTTATAAATTTCCACAAGATCTTTATTATGAAATAAATATTTCCTATCAATTTGTATGACATATTTTAACAATACTGCTCTAAATTTTATAAAAGTTAATAGGGAATATAAATCTAAAGACTTTTATTGAAACTTATGCATTTAGAAGATTTGGTTAGTTGGTTAGTTTTATTGTCCAAAAGTTCACATTTGGACATGCTGCGCCAAACACGAATAAAACAGAAAATAAGTAAAGATGCAAAGTAAAGAAAATACAGCTAGATTATATATATAAATGCGGTAACGAACGAACAAAGATAATATACAAAAACATGATAAACAAATTTATCTGGATGGGATATCCATCCAGATTAACAATTACAGAACCACATGATATTAAAAGGATAGTTAGAACAATACTAAAAATATTGATGGTATATGTGAGATGCAAAAAATTCTAAATTTTATGATAAAATCCCGCTTGTATAAAACCTTTAAAATATTCTCTTTGGGATTTTCTCCAATGAGGCTGATTGACTTAGGTGATGACACTTTGAGGACAATCACACACAATCCGTTAAAATGTGGTGAATGGTATGTTCTGCATAATAACAATGTGGACACATGGCAGCTGAATCCAGCAAAAAAAAATATGTTTATGGGTAATTCTTGATTGACTTATACGCAGACGGGTCAGGAGTACATCCTCCTTTCTTGATTAATTGGACGGCCAAATGGTTATTACCTGTTATATAGAGTACAGTTTATTATAATGGTCTGTATCCCAAGATTCTTTCCATGTATTTAAAATTACATTTTTTATTTAATTTTTAATATCAGAGTGGAATGCCGTGCAGTTAATGAAAGTTGACGTTCACCTGACTGCTACATCTGTTTTTCATTGCCATATATTCCCATGTGTTCTGGCACCAACAAACTTGTATGTCCAATCCACGACTTCTCAGTTTATTTAGAAGATCCAGGATTGGTGAAATATAGGATTTTTTAATGTTTAAAAGATTTAATAAACGATAAAGTATCAACTTCTTTACATTGTTTTAATAAATAAAATATTTGTAAAATATTCACAAAATGGATATAATATTAGAAATGCCTACAGATGCATAAATATTGCAAAAGAACTTAATATGAAAGATTATTTCGTGTATTAAAAATACATAATTTTTTTCAATTTATTTCCATAGAATAATATGCGATTTACATTCCAACCTTACACAACAATGACATAGTAAAAAATTATATAGTTTTAAAACAAGTGATAATGTTGTGTACGAATTGAGTTCGAATGTGCCGGTCAAAGACAATTTCGAGCAAAAATATATTTCAAATTAATAGGCATGATGCATTATTTTATGAATTGTGAGTGCTATTGTCATATTTTGAATATTGTTTAAATTATATTAATTTTATTATTTGCATTATGAACAGTTTATATGTATTTATGTTTTTTTTGTGTAAAGAACAAAGTAATAATTTTAAACTGTGGCTATGGTGTTCTCATGGAAAAGAAAGAATTGCTTCTGATAAATTGACATGATAAAAACTTTGGAGAAAATGAATGACTTTAAATAAGCAATGATTAAAATTAACAACCTGATTTATCACGTCTTAAAGCATAAAACAATTTACCAACACAAACCTCCTGGCGAATTATATATAGCATCTCAGAACTTCACATTAGCCAGGATGCTGGGACAATCAGAGTATTACAGAATCGGCTAATACTGCAGCTGATATTAGATTATGTGTAGGAGAAAAATAGTATATTCATATTTGTTTAATCCTTGTGATCATTTTCTCCAATCTATACTAATATTATACAGTAGGAACGTTTATATTCAAATAAATGGCTAAAAATTATTTTTAAAAAAACACATAACAATAGTAAAAAGGTTATAATAAATTGTCTACACGTTTCTTCACCAAAGCCTTTATGAATACAAGTAAGAGTTTACTTATCAGCCTTGATAAATGCTTCGTTAAAGCGGCAATGTGTAGATAGTTTATTAAAATTTGTTACTGTTTTTATAGTTTTTATTTAACGCAATTTAGCAATTAAAGAAATACGAAGTGTGGTTTTTAAGTAATGATACTAAAAAAAAGCAAGGTAATTTTTTTTTTACATTTTTTTTTACAAGAGAGTTTGGGTCATAATCTGGTTTTCAACATTATTTCCGCTTATTTAAAGGCACTTATCCTATTGCACGACCAGCGTTTGTATCCCTCTTCATACAAATCTGCCCTCTACTGTGCTAATCACTTGTGTTGAAAAGTAGATTACGGCTCAGGCTTTCGTGTAAAAATAAAACTTTTAACATGGCATTGTGTTTTTTTTTATACCAAAACGGTATTTACTTACAAAACACGCCTCGCATGGGTATTCGGATTTGTAATTTGGAAGAATCGTTCGTTTGTGTGTTTATTTGTCTGTTAGTTTGTAGGGGCAATCTCTGGAACTAACGAACATATTTCAAACTTAATGGTGGAAAAATGTTCACTGTTAAAAATTTGCAGGAAACTGTATCGTCATTCGACCGTTTTTATAGAAAATGGTTACATAATTATATTTTAACTCTATTCTGACAATAATATGGTCAATAATATGGTCATAATAGAATTAAATTACCGTTACGTAACCGTTTTCCATAAAAACGGTCGAATGTCTGGACAATTTGCTGCAAATTTCTGATCCAACATAGAATATATTTTATGTCGGTACCACTATTTCCAAGAGGGTGCAACAGCAAAAAAACGTTCCAATATCGAGATTTCTGTGATTCTGCTATGGTACAAGAATGCAGGTTGACATGGTGACTGCTTTACAGATGTAAACGTTCGCTACGAACAGTTTATAAAAAATTGATAATTTAAAAGGGAAAAATAAGCATAAATCGTCTCAGTAACGATTTATTTGGAATTGTTCGTGATAAAATATTGAAATTTGACATGGCTCTTACTCTTAAGATGTAAATGCTCGGTAAAGAATAATATCTAAAAAAAATCGAAATTCAAAAAAGTGCAAAAGCAAAAAAAAAAGTTTTAAAAGCGCGATTTTTGTGGTACGTTAGTTAACACTAAAGATATTAAGAAAATTTTTTCAGGATAAAATCTCCGTTTAAAACTTTTTTTGTATCAATACAAATACCATCAAAAGGATGCAAGAGTGGCAAACGTTCTATTTAAAATGTACCAGTTTTTTAAATAAAATCCATCTGTTATATTATTTGTGAAAAAATATTGTAAAATTGCATTTTCATTTTTTTAAGAAAAAATATTTTCGAAAATTCTGGTATGAATTCAACATTACAGAAACACAATTACGTTTCCCTGAAAATTTTATGTTGTAAATGATTGCTAAAGATTGCTCTATAAACATGAACTGAACATTTTCTAAAAACTTTTTAAAATACGAGTTTTATTTTTTTTTATTGTTAGGGCTAAAAAAGTGAAATTCGACATGGCAGTTTCTTTTAAGACGTTCGTGATCACTCAGAATAGTTTCTAAAATTCGTTAATTTAAAACGGGTGAAATAAACGGTAAATGTTCCAAAAGCATGATTACTTTCGAAGTACGTAACCGGTTTTAACTCTTATTACAGGATAATAATGATAATGACAGTCTACACTTAAAAATAGACTATATTTTATCTCTGTACAAACTGCCCTGAAAGTTTTGCAAAAGCAAAAATTATTTTTGCTTCTTTTATTAATTCTGTTGAGGCTAAATCATGAAATTTTGCTATTGTGGTTACTTTTAAGACTTAAATGTTTGACAGGAACAGTTGTTCAAATATTCGAGATTTAAAAAAAAAAACGTTATTGCGAAAACGCTCTACATTTATAATTACTACGAAAATATTGGGACTAGAAATTTGAAATCAAGCAGGGCGGTCGCTCTGCCAAGCCAAGCTTTAAAAAAAAAAGGCCACACAAACAACGCCAAGAACTGGACTAAAGAACGCTACTGCTTACTTACAGAAAGCGACTTCGCAATGTTAAATCGACAAAACATGCCAGATTAAAATATCAGATATCAAATAAACGAAGCGTCGCAGAAAAAAAAACGAAAACTAGAAGAATCTAATGAAGAATTTCTTCAATTTAAGACCAAACTCATCTTCATAAGTGATTTATAAACAGAGATATAGATTTTTTTAAAAACGTCGAGTTACTTAAAATGATCACTTTTTTCTTCGTCAAACTTTTATTTTTCAAACAAGCTACAGATCTTAATATTGGGCTGAATAATAAAAGGATTGCATTTTTGGACAAGTAATTACGTAATCTATGTGCTTTTATAAAATCCAGTGTAAAAAAAAAATATTTTCTATCCTTAATTAGCAAAAAACTGTTAATTAACTTGGCGATTAAAAAATTATGCCAAAACAGAGATAAAACCCGCCAACGACCATGTACCATCTGTATTATAACAGCACAAATCAGTTATAGGTTATAATATAACCACATCAAATTTCATCTGCAAGTCAACCATTTTCTTCTGAAGATATTTTGGTTGAATCCTCAAACAAGGGCGATGCTTGGCTGCGTCGAATTTGGCAAAGCGATAAATGAGTTTTTCTTGCTACCGGTTTGTTCCTTGCATTTCTTCCCCGCCTACTACGGTTTGATCTAGAAATTTGATTGGTTTATGAGTGAATTACGTTCGTTTGGTTGGGTTGGTTGGTTTATTGTGTGCCGTATTGTTGGATTCAGAGAGTGATGAGTTAGATAGAGGTGCACTATACCGTAAAAATGTCTTTGAGAATGAAACCGATCATTTCGGAATTTAATGAGAACGCCAACGGCGTTCATGTAGCATTCTCATTGGTCAGAAAATAGAGAGCCTTTATAAACAGAGGTAATTTTTCAGGATATTTTTAACAGTGTATGGAAGAAGGGCTGAATTTATTGGACAGTGAGAGGTTTTCAAATCATGTCCCAAGTTGTTTGGGCCGACTTTAGTGTTGCATCACGGCACATCGCATGTTTATTTTTGTTTGAACTCTGGGATTTGCGAAGTGAAGTGAATTTAATCTTTTGACGTGTTGTTTTTTTATGAAGAATTCGGCGAAGCGGCAAGTGTGAATTTGAAATAGTGTGTGTAGTGTGTTGTTAATGAAAATTTAGGATATTTTAGGTGTTTTTGATAGATTATTTAGAGGTAAATTTGAATTTTGTCCTCTTGAGTGAGCAGTTTAAGGGTTTTTTTGTTTGTTTGTTTGTTTCTTGAGAAGATACATTTGACTTGTGTGCTTGACATCAAGTGCCTGCTTATATCGTCAATATACATCAGTTTAAGGGTTATTTTTGTATAAGTACTGCTGCCTCATCAGAAGTGATCAGCGATAGCGATTATGACAAACCGAAGCCTTAAAAAAAAGGGTAAATTTGAAAAATAAAAGTAAGTGAATTTTTATTGATTTTATTTGATAAGTGTGTGTCTTGCATTTTAGATATTACTGTAGAGGTAGTTTCGTGCATCGAGTGTTGTTTTTTTGTTTTTGATAATGTGTACAGGATACATACATAAGTTATTGATTGCTGTGTGAACGAATTTCGTACATTCTAGAGATTGCTGTACAGCGAGTTTCATGCATCCAGTGATGTTTTTTTTTCGGTTAATATACGCGAAGCGTACATACATAAGTTATTGATCGCTGCGTGAATGAGTTTCATGCATTCTAGAGATTGCTGTACAGCGAGTTTCATGCATCCAGTGATGTTTTTTTTCGGTTAATGTACGCGAAGCGTACATACATAAGTTATTGATCGCTGCGTGAATGAGTTTCATGCATTCTAGAGATTGCTGTACAGCGAGTTTCATGCATCCAGTGATGTTTTTTTTCGGTTAATGTACGCGAAGCGTACATACATAAGTTATTGATCGCTGCGTGAATGAGTTTCATGCATTCTAGAGATTGCTGTACAGCGAGTTTCATGCATCCAGTGATGTTTTTTTTTCGGTTAATGTACGCGAAGCGTACATACATAAGTTATTGATCGCTACGTGAATGAGTTTCATGCATTCTAGAGATTGCTGTACAGCGAGTTTCATGCATCCAGTGATGTTTTTTTTCGGTTAATGTACGCGAAGCGTACATACATAAGTTATTGATCGCTGCGTGAATGAGTTTCATGCATTCTAGAGATTGCTGTACAGCGAGTTTCATGCATCCAGTGATGTTTTTTTTCGGTTAATGTACGCGAAGCGTACATACATAAATTACTGACCGCTGCGTGAATGAGTTTCATGCATTCTAGAGATTGCTGTACAGCGAGTTTCATGCATCCAGTGATGTTTTTTTTTCGGTTAATGTACGCGAAGCGTACATACATAAGTTATTGATCGCTGCGTGAATGAGTTTCATGCATTCTAGAGATTGCTGTACAGCGAGTTTCATGCATCCAGTGATGTTTTTTTTCGGTTAATGTACGCGAAGCGTACATACATAAGTTATTGATCGCTGCGTGAATGAGTTTCATGCATTCTAGAGATTGCTGTACAGCGAGTTTCATGCGTCCAGTGATGTTTTTTTTCGGTTAATGTACGCGAAGCGTACATACATAAATTACTGACCGCTGCGTGAATGAGTTTCATGCATTCTAGAGATTGCTGTACAGCGAGTTTCATGCATCCAGTGATGTTTTTTTTTCGGTTAATGTACGCGAAGCGTACATACATAAGTTGCTGAATGAATTTTATGTATTTAAAAAATTAGGAATTTAGAGATTTTCTCCAATTATAATATCTGTACTTTGTGGCAAAGAAGTGATTATTTACACAATTTCTATGAGAGTTTCTTTCACGACGTAAACGTTGCTTTTATTTCGTTTTGTTGCAATTTACAAAGTTTAAGGGGTATTTTCTTAGAGATTTTTTATTTGTTAGGAAAAAATTGATTGTTAAATTTGCGAATTCTTTGTAAAAATCGGGAGGAAAGAATAGTTAAAAATTTGTAAAAATGGAAAAATCTGGGGGAAAAAATAGCTAAAAATTTGTAAAAATGGAAAAATCTGGGGGAAAAAATAGCTAAAAATTTGTAAAAATGGAAAAATCTGGAGGAAAAAATAGCTAAAAATTTGTAAAAATGGAAAAATCTGGAGGAAAAAATAGCTAAAAATTTGTAAAAATGGAAAAATCTGGAGGAAAAAATAGCTAAAAATTTGTAAAAATGGAAAAATCTGGAGGAAAAAATAGCTAAAAATTTGTAAAAATGGAAAAATCTGGAGGAAAAAATAGCTAAAAATTTGTAAAAATGGAAAAATCTGGAGGAAAAAATAGCTAAAAATTTGTAAAAATGGAAAAATCTGGGGGAAAAAATAGCTAAAAATTTGTAAAAATGGAAAAATCTGGGGGAAAAAATAGTTAAAAATTTGTAAAAATGGAAAAATCTGGGGGAAAAAATAGCTAAAAATTTGTAAAAATGGAAAAATCTGGGGGAAAAAATAGCTAAAAATTTGTAAAAATGGAAAAATCTGGAGGAAAAAATAGCTAAAAATTTGTAAAAATGGAAAAATCTGGGGGAAAAAATAGCTAAAAATTTGTAAAAATGGAAAAATCTGGGGGAAAAAATAGCTAAAAATTTGTAAAAATAGAAAAATCTGGAGGAAAAAATAGCTAAAAATTTGTAAAAATGGAAAAATCTGGGGGAAAAAATAGCTAAAAATTTGTAAAAATAGAAAAATCTGGGGGAAAAAATAGCTAAAAATTTGTAAAAATGGAAAAATCTGGAGGAAAAAATAGCTAAAAATTGGTAAAAATGGAAAAATCTGGAGGAAAAAATAGCTAAAAATTGGTAAAAATGGAAAAATCTGGAGGAAAAAATAGCTAAAAATTTGTAAAAATAGAAAAATCTGGAGGAAAAAATAGCTAAAAATTTGTAAAAATGGAAAAATGTGGAGGATAAAATAGCTAAAAATTTGTAAAAATAGAAAAATCCGGAGGAAAAATAGCTAAAAATTTGTAAAAAATGAGAAAATCCGGAAGAAAAAGTAGCTAAAAGTTGTAAAAATTAAAAAATCTGAATGAAAATATTGCTAAAAGTATGTAAAAATGGAGAAATCTCGTAAAAAAACTTTTAAAAACTTTGTAAATAGCAGTAAAACGAAATAAAATCAGTGTTTACTTTGTGAAAGAAATTGGCCTAGGAACTGTGTAAGTAGTGACTTGTCTGCTGAAAAGTACGTGTTCTGATTGGGTGGAATTTGGAGGTTGCCGTTTTTTAGGTTGGCGTGCGTCCGTGCTTGGCGCGCGTCAAAAAAATCGCCAAATCGGGGGTCGCCCTTGTTTGAGGATTTTGCCGATATTTTTTTTAAATAAAACTTCATAATTATAAGAACACACATTTTATCAGACAATTAAATATGACTGCAAACTGTGGCAGATGACTGTTTCCAACATGAATAAGTATGAGAAATTGCCGATCAAGCGTATCGGTCTGGGTGGCGCAGTCGCAGGGCGTCAGCACGGTTCGCATAAGGTCCCAGGTTCGAGTCCTGGCCCAGGTCAATTTTTCATTCATGTTTGTTTAGTGTATTTAATTGTCTGATAAAATGCGTGTTCTTATAATATTGTAAAATAAAGTAATCAGACGTAGTGTTTATGCTTTAAAAAATATTTTAAATATATAATTTACGTTTTTAGACAGATCTTTAAAAATAAATTAGTTTTTGAGGGAAGATGTACCTTCTAAAATGTATACATTAAGAGTTATCGGCATTTAAAATTTCTTTCCAAACGTAAACAAAATTTTTGAAATGAATTAAATGCGATTCATTTATTTCTTAAAAAAAAAAAAAAAAAAAAAAAAAAAAAAAAAAAAAAAAAAAAAAAAACACGGTAAAGGACAGGCATTTCGTTCGCAGGAATACCTTTCACGTCATTTTCCTATAAATTAATGAAATCCAGTTGTTAAATTATTTTTGTTTTAGAAGTGAAGTTTCCATTTAAATTTATTGTAATAGTACAATTTTTAATTGAATAAAATAATGTAAATCTAAGAAACTGCTAAGATATTCCAAACATGCACAGGGCAATGCAAAATAATAATAATAATAATAATAATAATAATAATAATAATAATAAATAAATAAACAAAAAATAAATAAATAAATAAAAATCAGCTTTTAGAAAATCTAAAAATTGTTCATATATCTTAATTACAAGCTAAAGGAGGGTTTATTTCTACAGGGTGTCTCAAAAGGTCGTTTACAAACTTAACATGCTGGTCTGTCACATATCATGATAAACAAGATTTACATAGGAACTTGTGTTCGAAAATGCAAACTGCGACCGCTAGAGCGCGATGAGCGCAGGCTTACGGGAGAGTGGAAAGCATAATTATTTTAGGCGAAGACGTTGCAGGAGAAGGATGAATCGGTTTAGTAAAGACAAATTGGCTGATATGCATTACGTATATGGCGCCGCGGATGAAAATGCACACTGTGCGAGAATACCTCGATAGGACATATCCTAATCGCTGGATTGGCAGAGGCGGACCAGTCGCATGGCCACAGCGAACCTTCGACCTGACTCCCCTGGATTTCTATCTGTGGGGGCTAATGAAGGCCATGGTGTACAAGACGCCCGTAACATCGGATATGGATCTCGTCGGAAGGATCGTGGAAGCGGTGGCATGTGTCCATGACACACTTGCCCATTTTGAACGGCTGCGTGAATCCATGAGTCGACGTTGTGAAGCATGCATTGCGGCGAATGAAAGGAATTTTGAACATCTTCTGTAAATTAAACCATGTTCTTTAATAAAAGTCATATTTATACCTCCTTCTATATCTTCCTTTCTTTCCCTCCATACCTGCGCTCATTGCCCTCTAGCAGTCGCAGTTTGCATTTTCTAACACAAGTTCCTATGTTAATCTTGTTCATCATGATATGACAGACCAGCATGTTAAGTTTGTAAACGACCTTTTGAGACACCCTGTATATTATTCTATATATAATAATAATTTCAACAAATATATTAAATTCCAATGCGATCTGTTTTAAACTTTTAAGATAGTTTATAACGCATGATAAAAAATTTATAAAAAAGAATGGCGCGTCACATTTCGGGGAGGGGGATGGGGAGGGGTGTCGACAAAATTAGGAAGTATAATAAGGCTATCTGTTTGAAACTTTACGATATTTTATAACACATAACATAAATTTAAAAAATAAAGCTGCTTCAAAAATTATAGGGAGGGGCGGAGCGCGTTTTGCCTACATAAAGGGGGGGGGACACTTTTCTAAATTTTAACGATATCCATCATGTCACATATCGTTACAAAGGGCTGTGACCACTTATTCATGTTATGCACCACAGGTGTCACCCCCACATTTTGCGCCTCCCCCCGACACTACTCATGTGATATATTGTTCGAAAGGCCTGTGACCGCTTATTCATATTATGTATCTTTGGGGTCCATCTTCCCACTTTCATCCCCCCCCCCAAAGGGGGCACTTTTCTAAATTTTGCTGACACCTCTCATGTGATATATCGTTGGAAAGGTCTGTGAAAGCTTAATCATATTATGCAGGGGAGGGGGGGGGGTATTTTCTAAATTTTGCACATACCCCTCATGTGATACATCGTTGGAACGGTCTGTGACCTCTTAGTCCTATTATGCATCTCCGGTGTTCTTCCCCCACTTTGCCCTCCCAAACGCGATTAGCTTTCACCACCAGGGGGCGCTTTCCTACCTCTGTTTCTATGGGTCGGATCACGACGGGGTATGGCTCATTCGACTCGATAGAGCTTTCCGATTTTAGTTAATTTTTTCACCTCCAGGGGACACTTTTCTATCTCTGGTTCTATGGGTTGGATCCCGACGGGGTATAGCTCATTCAACTCGATATCTATAGCCTTAACGATTTCAGTGCGCGAGGTTCATATAGAACAGATTGCGCTACCTGGTGGTGGAAGATGGAACTTGAGCGTGCGCAGCACGACTGCTATACGGTGCCGAAGGCAGCGGGGGCCCGTGTCGGAGGTTTGTTTGGTTAGAGGTTTATACTATCCGATGTGCAAATTAAGGGATTATCCTGTGCCGAAGGCAGCGGGGAATCAGGTTGGAGTTTCGTTCGGTTCGAGGTTTATCTTATTCGAGGTTTTACAAGATTCGAGGCCCCGATGTAAATTAGGGGCCCGCTAGCGGGCGAAGCCAGCTAGAGCTAATAATAAAAGAGCGTGATATCACGTTTCATTTCAAATGCAGCGCTGACACGCTCTGTACGTATTCCATTTTTATTCATTTCATGGATAAGTCAGTGATATTTTTTAACGGAGGATAACAAGTATTATAACAAGCCGCATTTAGTATGTTGTTTTTAAGAGTGTAATTAGTTTAATTGAAAAATCTACTGGTATTTCTAGTTAACCTTTTAAACAATGACTGAAAGTAAAATGTAATTTTAAATTATTTCTCATGTTTAGATTATTTAGATTATGTTTAATCTATTTTAAAAAAAGAAATGATATTTACAAAAACAACTTTTCAAAAGTAAATAAAAGCCAAGCGTAAAAAAAAAAAGAAAAAAAAAAAAAAGTTGTGGCTAAAAAATGGTGTGATATCAAATTTCCAAGCTATTATATTACTTATTTAACTTTTTTTCCATTAAATAAGTTATAATATATATAAGTCGAGTGCCTACGTATATGTTAATAGAAATCGTTTTCTCCTGTACTAAATACATCCTAACGAGTTTCTGAAAATTCAATTTTTTCAAATTATGCATGATGGGCTTGGCGGCCATCTTTCTTTTACTTATTGTAATTTTAATAAATATTATGTAAATAATTTCCGTTATTTAAATTTAATTTCTGGAATGCAAGCATTCCTTTAAAATTAATTATTATTATCTTACAGCATATTTGGCTTCGCTTGATAATTTAGTTTAATGTTTTATTTATATATTAAAAGGGAATAAATATTTCTAAACTCTAATTTCGGCTGCAAATATACATACTATGTTCAATAAGATAAAATTGTTGATTCTGGAAATTTGATTGAATTAAATATATTATTATTGATATGGGCAAATTTCTTAGATAGTGTATAAAATGGGTTCATTTAATACACAATATCAATGAATTTTCTTTTTATTTTAAGTCAAATTCGCGAATAACTAATGCTTAACAACAATAATAATTATGATGCTAAAGATGATGATAGCTGTAGATGATAATGACAAATGATGAGGAGAAGGTTCATAAAACACTTCAATAATCTATTGAAAATAAATTGATCTATTTTCTAAATTATTGCTTGAAAAATGTATGAGCTTCCTGATTAACATATCACTTATTTCATAGCTATATTGTTGTATAAAGTGCGTCCCAAAAGTTTATCGACAATCAATACTTTTGGATTTAAAAGCTAACTAAATGAGTAAGAAAGACGAAATAAATTACGCACGTATATAATGATGAAATAAAAATAATATAATACTCAAACAACTTTTAACAGTCTCAGATTTAATTTAAAAAAAGAAAAAAAACCATAAACAAAAAAATTGTGTCCAAAAAATATATAGAAAACCGGCGTAAAAGCGGATTTAAGTACTGATATCCAAAATTTGTATATTCCAAAGTCATTTACTTTTGATGCAAGAGTTTCCTGATATAAAAGCGAATCTGTCTTTCCGTTTCCGACTGATTGCAAAGATTCCCCTCCTAAAAATGAAATTTAGAAAATCTACCGTTTAAAGGCTGGTGGATGGAAAGTTGTGGACATAGCAAGACAAAATGCACGCAGCAGGGTTGGTATTTACCGAATTCTGTCAAAAGGTGACAATTTTGAAACAAAAACCTGTTCTGGATGACCAAAGAAAACAGTTACAAGACAGAGAGGTTGTATTCAGTTTTAGTAGAGATTAGTTTCAACCCAGAACCTGTCCGTACTGCCAGTTTCTAAAGAACTACGCGTTCCAGTACCAACATCAACGGTCTAAAGACGACTGCAAGCAATTACATTTCTTAATTATCACAAAATACGTCGTTCTCCAAAGTTTACAAAGCGGCATAAAGACGCCCGTGTTCAGTGGGGCGGAAATCACATGGATTGAACAGATGATTGGTTGAGTGCTCTTTTCAGTGATGAAAATAAATTTAATTTAGTTAGCCCCACTGGTTGGTCATATTACTCCCACGATATTTGCAAGGAATCATGAACGTTTTACAACAGACAACAAGAAGAGTTTTCATTCATGGTGTTGGGAGCATTTTCATATAGTGAAACAACCAATATTGCTTTTTGAAAGGTTGTCAATATTCCAAAGATTACAAGAAAACGCTTGAAGTACAGTTACTCTCATTTGGAAAGTTTCTAAATAGGAACAAATGCATATAACAGCAAGAGTCTTGCACCATTCACATGTCCAACTCTAGAATGCAGTGGTTTAGACAAAACCAAGTAACTGTTACTGACTGGCCAGCCATAAGTCCTGACCTCAACCCAATACAGACTCTTTGGGGAATATTAACTAGCGACGCATATGATGATAGGCGTCAATTTGAAACGGTGCAAGATCTAAAGTTGCAAATTGAAAGAAGTTTATTTTTTTTAAGCCAGAATTTCTTCAAACTTTATGCATTGAGTATGCTGGATAAGCGTTTAAAGGGATTAGAAAAAACGGCTTAACATTTAGAACTTTAAAGGAAAAAAAATGAGCTGTTTATAGGCGTTTGCGACGGTAAAATTTACGTTTTAATTTTTCTCACAAATTCTGTGATTCTTTAATATTATTTTTATAGTATTGTTATTGTTTTGATATTATTTATAATTACAAATTTTTTTTTGAAATTGGTACTCTTCTTTTCCAATTGTAAAATAAGAAAACCCCGTTGTCTATAAAATTTTGGGACGCACTGTAGTTAATGAAATATTGTATATCAAATTTAGGCATTATTGTTGATACACCCTTTATGTTAATGCATAGAAAACCGAAGAAAAACTGTAAACATTTATGATAACATCTAATTTTTTTCTAAATATATGACATTAAAATATTATTATGTAATATCAAGGAAAGTACAAATCAGGGAAAAACACAGTAAATAAAGGGTATATACCAGTACTTTCTTATAGAAAAATTCGACTTATTTACCGCTCAAATAAAAAATAAGAATTTTTACATAAGAAACTACTGGTATTTCCCTTTTTTTTACTGTGTTTTTTCTTGATTAGTCGCAATCTTGAATATTGTTTGGCAGAAATTTTATTAGTGCACCTTGGTAGAAAAGGGTTAATATCCATTTTCTGATGACCAATCCATCATTTAATAAGAATTTAAAACGAAGTATACCTTCTAAAAGTAAGCAGAATCAATATTACTAAAAACCATAAAACCAATTTAGTCGTCCATCATTCTAAAATGTGATATTTTTAGTCCGACTATGTCAAAAAATTAAAAATAAATAAAATTTTAAATACTAAAAATAATTTTCTCAAATGTTTCGTTAGAACTATTTATAAAAATAAATTAGTAAAAAAAATTAAAGTGACTGAAGTAAAGAAAAATAGTGTACATTTATTTAAATAATTAAACCATTAAATTCCTTTAATAATTCCGTAGAAATGATAATTTCTAAAATTTTAATAAAAAATTCAATTTTTAATAACTAGTAAGTAAAGAATTTAGATTTTGTCTTATGTAGATATATCAATTTAACAATATCAAACCATTTCATATTATAAAAAATGTCATTATGAAATTTATTTAAGATATAAACTCATAATTATCTGAAACACAAATTATGCATAAAATTTTTAGGACGAAATCTAATTTAACATTAATTATTTTATGCATATATAAATACATATGTGTTTTTTACGATATATGTATGTGTGTGAGAGATAGATTGAACAGGACAGTGTTCAAACGGAAATTTTAAGTCAGCTCAAATTTGTCAAATCGGGGGTGGAATAACGCCAAATTAAAAAAAAAAGTGATAGGAAAAAACATTACTTCTGTATATGTCCTTCTACTATACCTGCATCTATCATTCATACCTGCATCTATCCCATGGCAATTCGGGGATGGAATAACGCTACATTAAAAAAAAGTGATGGGAAAAAACATTACTTCTGTATTTGTCCTTATACCATACCTGCATCTATCATCCATGCATCTATCATCCGACATCTTTCTGTCAGCAGAAAGATGTTCCTTGTAATACGTTCTTTTCATTACCTTAAGCCAAAATTTGATCTCTTTTTCTAGAGGCAAGTTATTACCTGATTTTAATTACTTGTTCATGTTTCTAATAACCCCACAAAATTGGAGAAAATATAAAGATGATATTTGGTAGCAAAAAAGAGTAGGATTGAGATAATGTTAACTTTGAATAAGAACTCGGTCTAACATATTTGCTATTATGCTTTCGTATTATTCGGGGAATTTTCACTCTCACCTCTATAGCTATGATATATGGATGCGACCGAAGTTGCTGCGATACTGCAATATATTAAAAAACCTTCGTCCACCCGAACCGTCGGGTCGATGTGTTTCATTTTTTTTTCCAGTGGTGATCTTTCATGATGTGGCTGCCTCATTTCCAGCACTTTTGAATGGGTGTGTGGTTCCATGAGTGATTGCGGTCAAATGAATGAGCTTCCCCTGTACAAATCACCACATCATTTCCGTACCTAAACTTATGGCATATTCTCCCTTTCAACGCAAGCGAAGAATTAAAGAATCATTGAAGCAAACTAAAACTGTAAAATTACACGTCATTTTAGGTATAAAAACCTAATTATAAAATCTTGTTTCCAATTTTTTTCACGTAGGAAAATTTCTCTTATAATAGTAAACAAAGAAAAGTGGATAAACAAAACATCACAGATTGTACAAAAAGACGTCTGTATATTAGTGACGGTACGCAAATCAAAATTATATAATACTTTTTCCACTTAAGAGAAAAATAAAACAGGCCAAAACTTTACTTGGTAAACTTTTGTGGTAACACATATCAAACGTCGATGAAAGTGATCACATAACGAAAGAAAAGTCGGGAACAGCTATGAGCCATCTATTTTTGCAATTACCAAGTTTAATACCTTTTTGTTTGATAGGTCTCTGCTAAATTGCTCTGCGGTATTGTTCTCAATTACTTCCTGATTTCAGTTACTCTGACTGACACTATAGCGGCAGGATGTTTGGACGGATCCTTTTTAGTTTTTCATGAAGATTAAAGTACGAATTCATGTTAATCAGAAAAATAAATTTTAAATATTATTCAAATATAAAGAGTTACATTACCTAATGATAAAACTTCAATTCGCACTACATTTATAAAAGTTCCAAAAGTGTCCTAAAAAGTCCCAAAAAAGACTTCGGAATTTAAAAAATTCAATAATTCCTTATTTTTAATAAATATAAAATTAAAATAGGTGTTATTTTTAGAATGTAGCCCAAAATTTTGTATGCAATATTTTAAAAATTAGCTCCCATTTTAGCCAATAGTTGACGATGCGCTGCTTCAAATTGAAAAAAAAAATGAAACAGATGAGTTACACTCACGCACCGATGTTTGACAACTTTTTCATTGGCGCGATTTCCAAGCCCGCGCCAAACCAATAACTTAATGCAATAGCCAGGTTACTGTTAAAGTAAAAATTCCACCGAATTTGGCGACTTTTTTCTTTTTATAGCCGATTAAAAAGAAAATATTGGTGCGTGAGTGTAAGGCATCATAGTAAAAAAAATAATTTAACGTACAGACATAGATAAAATATAGCTAGATTCTTACTCTTCAACGTGACTATCTCTTCGAAGTTGAAAATGGAAGTTTGTGATTAATGTGACTTTGAGTTTTTTTTTTTGTTGTTGTTACCTGTTGAGAAAATGTAACGCCATCTATTGGCTAACATTTGATAACTGTGCACAATGTTTCTGAGATTTTCTTTTAAACGTGTCTCCAATCTTATTATGGTTACAAAATTATTGGATTTTAAATTTCCCTCTTCTGTTTTTCCACCTGCTGTATAAACGCGCAACATTGTAAAAATTATTATATGTTATGTAATTATACTTTTATACATTTTTTTAACACATATAACTAAATTGATTATAAAGCATTTAAGTTGAGGAATTAAAATTCGAGCACAACGCATAAATAATAAATTACAAAAGAATTTGATGTATTGGAAGTAATTCATTTTTCCCTGTACTTGATATGTCTTAAGATTCATTTCCGTTGAGTGCACCAAAACTCATAAATGGAATTTTACACATCAGTATTCCCAAATGACGCTGAACAGATTTTAACATATTATATATAAATAATTCTGGAAAATTACACATGTAAAATATGTGATATTAGACAGTTTCATGTTTTAAATATTTGGCATTACTTTAACATATGCATATATTAAACACCAGTTAAATGATCCAGAAAAACTTCAAATAAAATGACTGAAGTTCTAAAAAATTTATTATAATGATTCTTAGACTTTTACACTGCAGTAGTTTAGTTTGAGAAATGAAATTTATACGTGTCATCATTTGTTTAAGATTATTGTTTTGGAAAATTTGTAAATTTTTACATGGAATGGAATAGTAATTTAGAACTAATACTATACATTTAAAATTAATAAATATCTCATGAAATGAAAATGTAATATTAATAATATATAATTTTTTTAATTATGTTAAATTAATTCAATTTTCACTTTTAAAATGCTATAAATACCGAAATTTCCATACAGAGAAAATAAAATTTTTATGTTATAATGTTGAAAAACTGTTTATTAATTTTAATTTATATTAAAAGTACATGTCGTAATTTGTTTATATCATATTTTATAACTGCTAGTGTTCCTAATTTTAAGTTAATTTTTAATGTATGTTATAGAAAACAGAGTTATAGTAATTTAAGAAAACGCCATTTCTTAGGATGCCGCAGACAGAAAATCTTGTTTCATAAAACACTTAGACGTTGTCAAATTATATATTTTCAATTTCTTCGACAAAGTTAATTTGTTAAAGTTAAAAAAAAATGCATTACGTTAAAACAGACTTGAAATTTATGACACCTGATAATGAATTTGAAAACATTTTTTTTTCTATTCAATTAAATGTCAATCCATAATGTGTTTTTTGAATACAGATGCTTTATTATATAGTATATACGTATGTCGTTTAATGTGATTTATAATAACATCATCTTGCTTTCACTTAGTTTTTCTCCATATAAATAGCGTATGTATATTTATTGATAAAAATGTCATTAAGTATTCAATCGAAGTTTATACATTAACAATCATTCAGCAATCAATAAGGGGAATCGTACTGATGCGAGTTATTATATAATGTCAGTTTCTGATAAATCGATAGAAACTCATATGTTTCTCCTATTAAATACATACAATGAATCACAAGCTTGAAGGATACTTTGTTAACAAAGCATTTATTTATTGAATTTATTTCAGTATTTCTAATTGCTTGCTGTTGTTCGTTATTGCTGCCGATTATTTACACGAAATAATAGGCCAAGAGGGAAGGTTGCCCTAATAGGGTTCTTTCTAAGGGAACCTAACCCGTATTTACGCAAGTTTACCCAATATTCTAAGAAAACCACGGAAAATTTTTATCAATTAGACCTACGGACGCGAATAGGTTCAAATTTATTAAACTCCCGTCTATATGCTTTGAGAGCAAAACCTCTACCGCTAGTGGGGCTAATTTTTGTTAACTTATATAAATATAAGATCATGTGGAAATATAACACAAATAATTGAAAATTAATACTGATATATATAATAAGTATTTAATATTTTCGACTTCTATTTCTTAAAATGGCAAACTCAGAATGTTTTTCTGTCTATATGTCGGTTACTAGTCCAACATATATTATGTGTAAATTATAGTAGCGTGATTTATGTAAAATTGTATATTTTTCTTTTTATATACACAGGGTAATGATTTATTGATGAAAGTCTAATTAAGTACTCCATCGGAATTTTATTAATAATCACTCCGCCGTCAAAAAGAGGATCGTGCTGATGCAAATTGTTCCAGAATGCCAGTTTCTGTGGAAAACACATTAACTCATACATTTCTTCTAATGAATGGAATTCATGCCGTAGAAGAAGCTGCAAAGAGCCGGAAAAAATCCAGCTCTTTGCAAAACACTTGGGCTGTTTGTAAAGAGACGAGGTTTGTAAAGAGCATAACTAGACAAATATCTGCATTTTTCCAATCAGCCTGATATTGCGCCAAGCTTATTTCACAAAGCCTACGCAGAATTAGGCTAAATGGGAAATGACCATTTGTTTCTCAATGACTCTAAATTATTTTCAGACTCATTGAATTAAGATTATACAGTTTCAGGCTAATTTGTCAATGACAATCTGCTTGTCCAAATAGTTTAGTTTCATTCAGACTTACTAAAATAAATCTAATGTAGTAAAAGTTTACGCATAATATATGTATAATAAATAGAAGCAGGAGATAAAAATGTTTTTAAAAATGTATAAGTAACTTTGACATATTTTATTAATGTGCCTGAGTGTTTATTAATGAGCCCAGGCAGATCTTGGTTAAACTTAGTATTTTTCTTTTTATATACAGAAAGTTGTGATTTATTGCTAAAATTCTAATTAAATACTCTACTGGGTTATTATTAACAATATTAACAATCAATCAGCATTCGATAAAGGTAATCGTGTTGATGCAAATTGCTCCAGAATACCAGTTTCTTCTGAATCAACAGTAACGCATACGTTTCTCTTAATAAATATTTATGTCTAAGCTAATTGAGAAAACCAGGTTAATTGCAGAATCATCTGTGTTTTTCCAATCAGTCCAATATTGTTCAGTCTTATTACAAAGAAAAATGCAGCTTTCAGTTAATTTTGAAATGATTATTTGTTTCTCAATCAGCCTGACTAATTTTTTCAGGCTCATAACTTTGAGATTATACAGTTTCACGTTTATTAGGCCATCTGCAAGAGACAACGACCATCTGTTTTTCCAAATAGTTTAGTTTTACCCAGGCTTACTAAAAAAGTCTAATGTAGTAAACGTTTACCAATCATTTATGTGTAATAAACAGGAGCAGGAATTAAAAATGCTTTTAAAAATGTATTAGAAAACTGTAAATTTGACAGATTATATCAGTGTGCCTGAGTGTCTAAGTTTAGTGAACACTGAACAAAGATTATTATTCCAACATATAAAAAGAAACTTAATTATATATCTGAATGTAATCCTTGAGAGTATTATTCATTACTCAGTGTATTAAAAATACATTATATCCGTAGAATTCTATTAATTTAAACAATGCTTGTGTTGCAGTAAAACAAACAATAAAATAATAATTTTTATTTAAGGATAAATTTTTCGGAAAAGCACGTTCAGAATTATAAATAAAATCTGCAGATGAAACATATTTTTAATGTTTTTGATGTTCATTATGTAGAGAAGATGGGATGCTGAATGAAAATAATTATAAAATTATATAATAAAAATGCTGCATCAACAAAATCTGAAGATGAAGTAAATTTTTAATGTTTTCCCAGCATTACGTACAGAAAATAAGATTCTGAATTAAAGTAATTAAAAAATCTATATAGGAAAATTTCTGTATAAAAAAATCAACAGATGATTCAGATTTTTATTGTTTTCTCAGCAATACGTGGGGTAGTGCTGTATCAGTAAACTCTGCAGATTAAGCGAATTTTTAATGTTTGCTTAGCATTACGTAGAGACGATTGGTTGTTGCATGGAAATATTTATAAAATATATATATAAGAAAATTTCTGTATAAATGAAATACGGGTGAGACAGTTTTAATAAATTAATTAAAATATAATTTTCGTTGTTTGAAAAAATTTTTACGGAAGGAAGGAAGGGATTTAATTATAAATGAAGAAAAAATGTTATTAATCAGATGCGTAATTGTATTTGTTAATAAAGCAGTTATCTTTATTTTCTTTCTTTTTTTCAGTTATTCTTTCTCAGAATCCTATCTTCTCTAAGCAATGTGGTAAAAACATTAAATTCTGCCTGATCTGGAGATTTTATTAATACAGATTTTTTCTTTTACTTTTTTTATAATTATTTTCACTTAGTAAAATATTTATTCTACGTAAATCTGGGAAAACGTTTAATAAAAACTGTATAATTTGCAGATTTCATGAATAAAAAACTTTTCATAAATATCAATATATTATAATACTTATATATTATTATAATACTTTCCATTCAGGCATCCATCATCTCTACATGACGCTGTGAGAGCATTACAAATCTGCCTCATCTGCAGAATTTATTGATACTTCTACTCGGAATGTATAAGAAATATACATAGACATATTCACTATCTTTAGAAAATCAGGAGCGTTAATCAAATCTGTCAATTAAGACAGTCTTTATACATTTATTATATGCACTTTAAGTTCCGTCTCATATTTTAACATATATTATGTATGAGCATTCACTACCTTTGACTTATTGCGAAAAGCCGGGATGAGATTAGGTTATTTAAACAAAGAAAATAATTTTTTTCATTAGCCAAAAGCTGCATAGATTGATTCCAATTCGTTTGAAATAAATCCCGTTGATTGAGAAACAAATGCTAATTTTTCGAACAATTAGCCGAACGCTGCATAGGAGCTTTACAGTAAGCCTGGAAATATCAGACTGATTGAAAAACAGATGGTCATTTTTCAATTAGTATAGAGCTACATAATCTCTTTGCAATAAGACTGCAAATATCAGGCTTGGAAAAAGGTAGATCAGAAATGGTAGATGAATTTCCAGTTTTTTTGAAAACATCCTGATTTCTGAATTAGCTTACGACATATAAAACAAATCAGAAACGTGAAAGAAACTTTGTTAAATATTCATTTATAGATTGATTTTTCCAGTATTTCTATTTGGATTTTCTAGATATAAGATTAAATTGAAACATTCCACAAAATTTCAAAAAAGTAATGTTCGTTGATTAATAATTTCGTCTTCTATTTCTTTAATGAAATCAACTCAGGATGATTTTCTCTATATGTATGTCGGATTAATTACAAAATTTACTTTTTAGAGTATCGGGATCAAGATTTGACTTAGTATTTTTCTCTCTCTCTCTCTATATATATAGTATTGATTTCTTGATAAAAGTCTAATTAAGTATTCTACTGGGTTTTTATTTACAATTACTCAGCATTCAGTAATGAGAATCGTGCGGATGCGAATTGTCGTAGAAAGTCAGTTTCTAATGAATCGATAACAATTCATAGGAATCTCCTAAAAAATACATAGAAAGATCAAATTCGTGAAATATACTTTGGTAACTAATTATTTATGTAATGTATTTCTTTCAATTTTCTACTTGCAGTTTAATAGTTATAAGATTGAAAATAAAAAATACAGCAACACTTTGACATTTAATAAAAATTCTTTAATATTTTCTACTTCACCTCTTGAAAATAATCAACTCACAATAATATATTTTCTCTTTAGAAAATTTAATAGAGTAATAGACACTTTATATATTTTACAGTTGTATGATATAAATTTCGCTTAGTAGCAATCTTTCTATAGTCACTATAAATAAAAGTCTCATAAATTATTAATTGGAGGCTTTCATTAATGATCATTCAGCAGTTATTTAGGAGAATCGTACGGATGCCAAATGTTTTAGAATCTCACTGTTTGCTGTATAGGCAGTATCTCATGCATTTCAGCTAATGAATATATGCAATGATCAAAGGAATTCTTAATTCTTCACTAAATCATGTATTTAGTGATAATGAGTAAAATACTCTCCTTAGATTTCTAATTACTTCTTTTTATATATTTGTCGTTCTAAGAATTATAAAACAATATCAAAATAAAAAAGGAAATAATTGAATAAATCACTCTAAATAAGCTGTTGTATTCACATATTGTACTGCAACGTACAGGATGAGCAGTACATTCTGCAACATAATTCAAATTAAACTTTCCTACAGAAAATTTTATAATAATACTGATGTTTATTTATGTTTAATGAACATGTTATTATTGTTTTTTAAGGATGTATAATGATGTACAAATGAAAAGAAGTTACAAGATTTTTATCATTGTAAAATAATAGGAAGGATGGTGGGGAAAACTTCAATTAAAATTTCAGAACTTTATAAAAAACATAAATGCACCGTTAAATGCTGTCTTCAAGTTGGTAATATAAGTGAGTGTTCCAGTAGGGGACGACTTCAAAGTGAAAATACTACATAAATCTGTAAAATCATACGAAGCGGATACGAAATCATTGCATATCAGAGAGGATAAGGTTCTGATTTAAAGATCGGGACACAGAGTGTGTGTTAAACAAGAACAAGAATTTAGTTCCCATAAAAACCAAATAGCCTCTTAACTGACTGAAACAATTTAAAAATACATGCTGTAAAGAAGCTCGAAAGTACTTGATTCCGCATGACTCAAAAGATTCTCCAGAATTTTCTCTTTTTTTACTCGCCTTTTCATAAAACCACAGGTTCTAAACAATCAAAACGATAGGTATTGAAAACTTTCGTTTTGATTCTTCAGAACATGTGATTTTATGAGAACTTTATGAGATTTTATTACCAGTCATTTCCCCCTTACATCTCCTTAGCACTGTTAAACTTAAAAAAATAAAAATGTTGAAAGAAACATATTTTTTTAAAAACTAATCATGGCTGGACGCTCAAAAATAAAATGAATTGAACACGTATTAGTTGGTAAATATGTAGTAGTTTGAAAGAGAAAATTTTAAGTCATTTTTCTCTAAATGCGATTTTAGATAATTGCGCAAGGTAGATAAAAAACTTTTCAATATTTTTTTATGCAATTTTCAAGATATATAGCGTATTGAAAGCCGTATAAAATAAACCTTACTTTTAATCAATTTTTTTGTTGAAAAAAATATTTTTTACCTGGTGTCTTATTGCTAAAATTTTGAATGTTTAATATATCAAAGATAGAGTTTGTAAAACATAAAAATACTATAAAGAAAGCATTTTAAGGTTAAGTGTTTGCGCAAAATTCTGATATATGTAATTAGATATCAAAAATGTTGTTTTACATGCTCAAAAATGTCTTAAAGTTTACAAATGGCTAATTTTTCCATTATAATCTGAAAAAATATGAAATGAAATATAAAACATGTATCTATTACTGCCTTTAAAAATTGTTTTATATATATATATATATATATATATATATATATATATATATATATATATATATATATATATATATATATATATATATATATATATATATATATAGTCTTTAAGACATAAAATGACAAACGTAGCATTTTTATTTCAGTTTTCGACACTGTAAGTGTCATAAGCCCACTTAAACTGCAAATGCAAGGGTGGATTTGTTCTGATATTCTTTAGTTGATGTTTGTTTTTCTGTCACAACAGATTATAGTTATAATAATACATTTTGCCTGCGTTTACTTTTCATAAAAATATTATTTATGTAATAGAGAAATTTTAAGCCACACTATATGAATTACGAATTTGACTCATTTACAAAAAAATAGGTTTTTGAATGTAATGATATGCGAAATAGATAGGCAAAGTATATAAAGTCTGTTAGCAGTGTATAATTTAATTGAGAATTTAATGGATTATTATATTTAAATTATGGGCTAAATACAAAATTTAAATACTGTTTTAAACACAAACAACATTGTTTTTCACCTTTTTGCGAATTTACTTTTATCTTGCACCACAAAACTTTGTATTTTCTCTAATAAAATAATATGTGACACTATGAGGTTAATTTAATGATTTCTGGCGACTCAATTAAGACTATATTAGTTTTCAAGTAATATTTGGATTTTATGAAAACGTTTTAATTGAAAGATTTGTTTACAATACTGTCTATTAGTTTCTATAATTAGTTATTCGAAATCTAAGACAGAATATTCCGATAAGAGATATGTTCAAACTAAATGTTTACATAGCATACAATATTCAAAGCTATTTATTCAACGTCATTCATATGTACGTCTTGTGTATCAGAATATTTTAGGATAATAAAAGTTTTGGTAATTCTGTAATGATACTGTTTAAAACGAGCATAATTCCTTTGCTTGTATTGATTGGATGAATGAATAAAATATGTTGTTTTACTTTATAACATCATCTTAAATTTGTTCTAGCAGACCTAAGAAAAAAATATTGATTATAAAATGTATGCCGTGTTTCGTAGCCTAATAAAATAAAATTAGAAGACTGTAACTTAATTCATCTGTCTGTAAGGTTTACCAGATGATTCGCAAGTAGTGAATGGCTGGATATTTGTTTTAAGTACTTTGACAAACTTTTGAACTGAACCATTTAATTTGTTTGGAAGGATTTTCGGGCACCATATATTTTTCAACTTCATACCACTATTTTCGAAAAATAATATTTGCTTTAATTAATGAGATAAAGTTGCGATTAAATAAGGCGAGGATTACGATTTGAAATTAGTGGTAATAAAAAATTAAAATATCGAGAAACCTGTACTTTTGCACCTATGACATATATATGAAGAATGTAAAAATTACAGCAACGGATTTTGTCACTTGTTTATAACTATCCAATTTTATACTTAGTTGTTTTTTCTGCGTAATGTCTTATTGTTATATTTGGAGTTGACTGTGAACTTTCACTTCGTTTCACTGATCTTTCTGTTACTGATATGATTCTCTGCCATAAAAAGAAGTATGTCAAGCCTGTACTGGGAGGAAACGGTAGCTTCCCTATATCTTCGTTTTAAAATTTTAGCGAATGTTACTCGAAAAGAGAAAGCTAAAATGCAAAGAATCCGACTACAGAAGATTCGTTAATACTGAAGTTGAATAAGAAACTCTCCAAATCAGTCAGCTGTAGGCGAGTTGATTACATTTATGGAGACTTATTTTTGGTTATCAAATTTGGCGATAATTCTGCAATTATCGTCAAACTTAGCGAGAATTTGATGGTAACGGAAAGTGTGGCGGAATATAATGAATATGTAGTTTTATGCGTATGATTGGGAAAATGATTACAACAATGAAAAATAATAATTTGGGAGAAATCACGTTCCCTAAAACTCATAAGTTATTCTCAGTTTTTTTTCCAATCTGCTGTCTTGTTTAAAAATGTCAGCCAACCTAGAATTTCACTCTACTATAGCTCATCCATCGTTTAAGAATGGTCGTTAAAAAATGCTGCAGAATCCTTGTATCAAGACCTAACACTTAAGCAAAAAATAAATTTGAATTTCGAATTTTTTTGTATATATCGTTTAGTTTTAAATATTTTAGTGACCGCAATTTTGAAACAACATGGTGGACCAAGCTGGCCAAAGAATTCGGTCGAGATATTGGTGAGGCTAATACACATAATTAGTTTCATCCAAATCGGTTTATAAATACGATATACATATATATATATATATATATATATATATAACAACATTTGAACGGAGGGTGGTTTTGGGGTTTGGGGTCATGATCGATGAAGATATACCGAAACTTTCCTTAATTGCTTTCTCCCAAACAGCTGCAATAGGTAGTTTTTAAATTTTTGTAATAAAAGCTACCTAAAAAACAGCCAATAAGGTAACAAGAGATGCCAAATATGTCTTCAGACTTATAATAGATAAAAAACGAAAGAAAGTCTCTGTGTTTAAAATGCAAAGAAACTCAGGTAATAACTTTTGGAACAAATGGGTTATGTTGATGCTCTTATTTTTTATGAATCTAGTAGTTTCCTAATTTGACTGTAACTGCTCAGTTGCAATTGTTTAACTTGTAAAGTTGCAAAGTTTTTGCAATCATAATGTAGATTTTCAATGTTATTAAGATGACCGAACACATCTCTAATTTTGACAAAATTTTCGTGAATGCAGTTCGCCCAATTTTGGATTTTTAAAACTTTTGAATTATTTAACGTTTAAAATACACGGCTTTTATATATAAAAAAAATAAAAATAAAAATAAAGCTAAAACAGTTATCAATTTTACGATGAGGAAGCTTTACGTTTAAAGTTTTTGTAAAATTACTCACTTTACTGTTACATACGTTTTAAAGATTTGTATAGGATAATTAATATTTCGATCTCTAGTTTTTTTAGTTCGATTGCTACGCTGTAATCACAATATTTCTGAGTTAAATATGCAAAAAATATAGAATTCAACTGAACTTATTAACTTAATTTTAAATGAACTGTAAATTTGATCATTTTTTGAGTGCGTAGGAAAAAATAGTTCATTGTGTATATTACCAATCCACGTCAAATACTTATACTGGTGAACAATGTAGCATTTTGCGGTGTCTTACACGGCTGAGCAGATTAGAGCTAAAAACAACCCAAGTCTAGTGATTAAAAAATATAAGAAATTTTATAAATTGAAAAATAAAATTTTAAACAACTCGTAATATTAAAAAAAATTATTTCTTTAGTTTATTTCTTTCTAATTCAAATTTTTAGTCATTCGTTATTATAGGAAAAAACCTTTCACATGTAACACTGTAACACAAATGTATCCCTTATTCACATATGTATTTACAAAAGAAGGATTTTTGTTTTGTTTGTGCAAAAATAAGAAACGCACAGTTAAAATTTTGCAGCAAACCGTCCAATCATTTGACCGTTTATATAGAAAACGGCTACATAACCATAATTTAGTTAAAAGAAACGTAGACACTCAGTCCACCGGTCAGATTTTTATTCTTGCACCCAGGTACATAACATAAATTCAATATATTCATTAGATCCTACAACAGTAATCTGGCCGTGTAAGCGGCATTGCTTACTATAGATTATCTTAATTGTCTACCAATACTCTTTCAAGTCTGTCAGTAGGCTTTTTGCATATTCCCCATCATTGTCAGATTGTTGGAGAAATGGTGACGAAAGCAACGAAAATATTTCCACTAAGTCGAAAAAGACCTGACTCTTCCTCTCTTCTTGAAGTCAAATCTTTGAGAACCCAAAATTTAGTGAGAAGATTTTTGTAAATATTTGTCAGCAAGCTATTTATAAATTCCCTACCATTCTCAGATTGTTGGATAAGTAATGACGAAATTAAAGAGAATATTTCCACTAGGTCGAAAAAGACCTACCTCTTGATCTCTTTTTGAATTCAAAGCTTGAGAACCCCAAATTTAGTGAGATGTTTGTAGACAATTATAAATTTGTATTCCCTGCCTTGTTGGGACATAAAATTACTGATGCCGAGCTGACAAATGAAATGAAATTTAGAAAATGTCAAAGGCTTCTTAGCAACACCTTTTTAATAACTATTTCTGTCATGGCTCAGAACTATACTGTTCAACATATGTATATGACTATACTGTTCAACATCATATAGAACAACGTTCGTGTATTTCATGTATTTCAAGAAAGTTGTTTTAATACTCTGTTACGTCCTCTATGACCAATCCTCAAAGGAGAATCATGAAATATGTAAAATAACTGAAAATCCGTTAGGTACAACTGGATACCACTTATTTAACAAAATAATTTAGTTCACTTCTGTTTTCTAGTAATAACACATCATAGCGATTAAGCAGCAGATATTCCTGTGGTCTTTTTTAGTAGTCATCTTGGAAATTTTCAATCGACCATTAGTTACCTGTATGTAGATTAGATTAGACTGGCTTCTCAACATAAGATATTTCCGTCTCTGATACTACACTTTTCTCTTCTCTTTCCGTACACCAATCAAGAGTAATTTAATAAATTATCAGTTGTACAACTATTTTTATAGCTATAGAAATTATCTGTAAATGTATCGAAATATTAACCACTTATCATATAAAATGTTAAGCAAGGCAATTTTATTCTACAACTATAATTTAAACAGAAAATAAATATTAATTTCAGCAACATTAATTTTCCTAATTTAAAAGTCTATGCCTAAAAATATACACGTGCATATGTATGTGTGTAGATAAATAAATAAATATTATATATATATATATATATATATATATATATATATATATATATATGTATGTATATATACACACATACATACATATAACATGTATGCATATATTACATGTGTGTGTATATGTGTGCTTGTGTTTGTGAGTATTATACATGTATTTCGCTAAAGCAAATATGCTCAATTCTGTATTTAGTGATATACGGAGAAAAATATTTTAACCATTTCAATGGCTGTCCCGAGATAAGTCGGGGGTAACACAGTTCCTTTTTCTATGTGACCGTTGAAGTGGTTATTATCTAAAAAACATGGTTATTTTTCTGTTTTGCATGACGATCAATTTGAACTAATCTGATAAATTTACTGGGTTAATAAGAAATTTTGAAAGGATTACATTGCTTACCTCATGATGTAATTAAAAAATATTTAAAACAAATTATCCAATTCATTACAAAATACTTTGAACATATTTACAATAGAATCTATTTTTTTTTTCATAGAATTTATACAGAGAAGTGAACATTTAGTAATAAAGGCTAAAGAATTATCCATTCTAAAAGAATTTCCATATTGCTTTAGTCGTTAAAATCATTTCGAATGGAATTTTAACGAGTTTAAACAATTCTGTAATAGTTTTATTATAGCTACTACATACATATTACAGGCACTTAATATGTTTATGTTTTATTACTATAAATTAACTAATGCATAAAGTCAAGACTAATTAAGTATTTCGCAAAACAACTTTGTTTAAACAATTTGAGATAATTTTAAGTGAAATAAATTTATTTTAACTAAATAACTATTTCTATCCTTCAGAAGATGTGATAAAACGTTTGAATAATTTGTTAAAAATGCTTTAATTTATAACATCTAATGTTCAATGTAAAATTAATTTCTTAATTGAAACTGAAATGTACAATATGAGAATGCATTCCTGCACTTTTCTTGAAAACTGTTATAATGAATGCATAAACATATTGTGAAAATAACTACAATTTTAAATTAAAAATTACTTTCAAAAACGATTTTGTACAGAACTGTTTTTTTATTTATTTAAAATAACGGAATTATTTGAAAAATTATAAAAAACAATAATGACTTTTTAAAAACCAATAATAATTACCAATAATAAAAACCAAAAATAGCAGACCAATAATAATTATTCAATTCGATATAGCTCTTATACGCATTCAGGGTTTGCCTGTAAAACTGATTATTTCTTATATTATGTTAATTTTTGGTGTCTTGGGTTACAAATTTTAATTTCTTTTATGCTTGTATGATTATTTTATGTTTATCTTAAAATAATACTTGGCACAAATTTTTGAACTTCGTAATGAAGGATTTGTATAGGATTTCTATATTATTACCATGAAATGTTATTTTCTTTCATTTTATTACCTTATTGTTAGTAGATTAACTATTAAATTTTCTGTAACTGGAAAAAAAAGAGATGGATAATGAAAACGCTTATGAAACTGGTAATTTTATTTTTTATTTTTGTTATGAATGTAGATGTTGGATTAATTTATATGAAGTTTTCATAAAATATAAGTTTCAGAATGGTATTGTTTCTTTTATAGCGAAAGAAAAGAGAAATAACTGCTATAAATGTATGGAAGCATATGTAAAAACTCTGTGCCATTGCTCCCATTTTGGGAACATCTCCTAAATATTCGACTAATTATTCTATTTTTTTCTTCAGAAATGCTTTAAAGAGATTCTTTTCATAAAGAAAAAACAAATGTTCTATAAAATATAAGTTAATATACAAAGCGGCGCTTAATTTGTTATATACAGTGTGCCGGATAAAGTCCTTGTCACCCCAATAATTTCTGAACGGTAAGAGCTATAGTCATATAAGTGGGGTCTAGGTATAGTAAAGTTCCCATGCTCTACGTAAAGAAACCGCTTACAGTGCCACCTGGCGGCTAAATTTGGAGTTAGCGTTCTTATTTAAACACGGTACGAAATACAGGAAAAAAGTCAATTACAAAGTTGTTCAGAATCATCGATTTAGTAAGAGAAGACACCTTCCGTAAAGTAATGTTAAAAATAGAAGGCGTAAAATGCATATTTATTTGGTTCGCAACTCCCAACATTGTAATGCGACATAACGCGGAAGAAAAGCGAAAAGGTCACACTCCAGAACATCCCTTATCGTGGCAGAGTAGTAGCGTGCCTGATTACAATACGAGAGGATCCCGGTTCAAGTCCCGGAAGGCGCATGCTGTCCTTACAACTTTCGTAACAAAATTAGTAAACGATGCGGATTGTGCAATATCGTTTCGCAAGCGCATCAACTCAACTCAACGACCATTCTGTATGCGAATCGCGTAAATTTCTGCACCATAAAAATAAATATGACACGACATGTTTCTGCAAGTATAAAAGAAAGAGTTTCCTGGGGGTTGTATGTTGAAACTCGTAATCATGTCGACATTTTCTACCGGTCAGTATTGCGAGATGGTTTTGATTTACGGTGACTGCAAGCAACAGCAGCAGTGCGAATATACACTGTAAAAATGACCGATGTTTCTTATTTTATGAAAATATACTATAACCACGAACGAAAGTATAATATAATCTTCTGAGTTATCCGAAATTCCGAATACCGTGTTCCATTGTCTTTTGAATCTCCAGAAACCAATATATTTCCAAAATTTAAAGAATTATTTATAAAAACAAAGTATTTTTCGCTGCCCGTATTTTTCAGAAACGTTTCCGAAGGGATTTTATAGCGTATTAATTAGTGCTCTCAGCCTGGAATACCTGTTTTTCGAATGCTATCATTTCTCAAGTAAACACTTTTATGCTCAAAAGATATGTTTAACAGACAAACATGCAAAATTAGCAGCGTTAACAATAACATTAAAATTAAGATTATTTCTTTACTCTTTCATGTATAAATTAACTTATGCAGTTGAAAACGTTTACTTGAGAATTGATGACATTCGAGGCTGAGGGCATTAATTAATACACGATAAAAACCCTTCGGAAACGTTTCTAAAAAATACGGGCAGCTAAAAATACTTTGTTTTTATAAATAATTCTTTAAATTTTGGCAATGTATTGGTTTCTGGGGATTCAAAAGACAATGGAACATGCTATTCGGAATTTCGGATAACTCAGAAGATTATATTATATTTTCGTTCGTGGTTATAGTATATTCTCATAAAATAATAAACACTGGTCATTTTTTACAGTGTATCGTGAACGTTGTCCCGGAGGGTCACGTTCTTGATGGAAGGTCATCGTAAAGACAGCGAAACGATTGAGGAAGACGGGCTGTGTGAAAAACAGACCTCGATCCGACAGACCAAGAAGAATAGGACAGCGTGTGCAACCATAAGACGTATTAGCGTTTGTCCTCGCCCATACTCAGAGCAGCACAAGAGAGATCAGTACACACTGTGGCCTCTCGAAAAGCCGCATTTGGGCTATCTTTAATGAATTAGGTTCTCATCCTTACCGGACTACATCTGTGCAGGCATTAATGGCAGGGGGTGCTCAGAGACGCTATGATTGGTGCAACTTGAAGATGAACCGCTTAGAGGTCCAGCCAACGTTCTTCTTGCCGACATCATATGGACGGATGAGGCATGCTTTTTGCGTAATACTAGGTACAATAATTAGAACATCCATTTGTGGTCGCTGGATCATTCTAGATGTGCTGTCGAAATTCGACATCATGTTCGCTGGTCGATAAATATCTGGTACGGAATATTCACAAACAGACTGATTGGGCCTGTATTTTACGAGAGCACGTTAACGGGATCCCAATAATTGGAACTTCTGAAGGATGTAATATCCGATTTTCTAGAGGATTTTCTGTTGAGTGACCTCCTGAATGTATAGTTCCAAAACGATGGCGTCCCACCGCACAAGGAATCAAGTGTCCAACAGTACATTCGGGACACATTCCAGCAACAAGTCATCGGGTATGGTGGTAGTGTAGAGTGGCCTCCACGTTAACCTGACCTGAACCCTTTTGACTTTTTTTCTGTGGGGATACATGAAACGGCGAGTGCATGCAACCGCTCCACCAACACTGCAGGAACTTCTAAACCGTATTGCGTATGCTTGTGTCAGCGTGTCACCTGCCATGTTAAAAGTTGTTTCAGTTATAACTTATTATTGATTTACGTTGTATTCTTGAGCAGTAGCTCGTCTGACTTTGTTTATTTATTGCTCGTTGTTTTCCGGGCTGGTTCCTTGGGAGGTGCTTTATTGGTGGTTGTGGGGAACTCTCAGCTGGAGCAATTTACACCTTTGCCTAACGGTTGGTGCTCCTGTCTGGTGATCTTGTACAATGTGCAGCGGAAAGTGCAATCCCCTGTGTAATGTTGGTGAAGGACACTCATTTCCGATAAGTGCAGTTTTATTCAACGCCATCAAGCTTTTCATTTGTATCATTTTTGGGAGAAAGTTGTTTTTTTGTAATAAATCGATGATGCTGAACAACTTTGTAATTGACTTTTTTCCCGTATCTCGTACCGTTTGTGAAATAAGAACGCTAACTCCAAATTTAGCCGACAGGTGGCGCTGCAAGTGTTTTCCTTGCGTAGCGCATAGCAACTTTACTATACCTAGACCCCACTTTTATTATTATGGCTCTTACCGTTTAGAAATTATTGGGGTGACAACGGACTTTAGCGGGCACACTGTATATATATATATTATAAACTTTAGTTTATATTTCTGGTTGTATTGCTTTGCTGCTAATGATTAATTAGTATGGCTGATGGATGTCCTGCAATCGTAAAAACACACACACTGATTATTTATCTGATGATCAATAAATGTTGCCTAAAGATGCCAAATAACTGGAGTCAATGATTAATAACTAAGTCTCAATAATTAAGTCTCAAAACAACTGGCCGTCAAGCATGACCAAATATCAATTGTGCATAATTTCAATCAATTATTTTTTATTTCCAAAAAAAAAAATATATATATATATATAAACTTTAAAAAACTATATTTTAATTATTTCATTAATCTGGATGATAATGTTTATTAAGACTTTTCTACAATCTTAGCATGAAAACTAGTCATTTTTTCTGGATTGCGCTCAGAATAGCATAAACTACAACGTATCAAAATTCTAACAATTTACAGAGGAGTTACATTACTACATAATAAGTAGGTGGCCCTTTTCAATAGATGTGTATATATATATTTTTTTTAATGGGAACTATTCTTTGATTTATTGTTTTTATGTGGTAGAATACTTTTACTCTGAGGAACGAAGATTTCACTTGATAATGAATTTAATCTCCTTATCCACGTTGACCTCATACGAGGTTGAATTGTAAATCAACCCATAGAGATCTGTGCATATTTTGTTTTACTAAATTATAGCATGTAATCTAAATATGACGTTAAACAATGCTTTTGGATTTCACGGCACAGTAAAAAAAAAAATATTTCCGAAAATATTACGAAATATAATACAGTTTACGAAAGTATAATATAACTTTTTCCGAGTTACCACTATTGCAAAAAGGTTTTCTTTATCTTTAGAAAACTTAATTTGTCATTTGTGTGCATGTATTCATTGTTTACATTTTCACACAAAAACCTAATTATTAACTAATAATAATTTTTTTTATTCATTGCAATTCTCATATAAAGCTTATTTCTTTTTATTTCGTAATAAATGTAAAGAATGAATAATTAAGTATGATTTATTCTTATTAATATAGTTTAAATTTATTTTTTATGTTAAGCATTCATTTCCTCCATTTAAGAATATTTTATGGTTGTGAGGGTCAATATATTTATGATATACGATTTATATAGATTTATATATACGCTTTCGCGTATTGAACTGCAAAGGATTACAAAGTAGCACATAAATTTTATCTTCGAAACATGAAACATATCGAGTTAACCTTAAAAAACGCATTACACGAAACTGGTGCGAAATATAATCATAAAATATCATTTATGTACTTTAATGTATATGTGTATAAGCGTAGATGATTTTACAAACTATTTAGGGCGTAGATAAATACAGAATAATCGTGTTTCCCTTTTGTCAATATCTGTGACAACCATATCGGCACCAATAACACTTTTATCGACAGAAAATTATTTACTTAGAGAACAGAATAAGATTAGATGGAAAAGTTCAAGGGTTAACCAATAATGTACCATTACATAGAAGAAATATTGACCCAGCGAGTGAGATATCTATAAAAAAGCACAGTGTATGTAGTCAGTGTAGAAGTAAAGAAATGGTATGTGTGTATTAATCTGTTATTAATGAAAGATTTTCAAATTCACAGTGACTAAAATTCAGTTTAATTAATTACTTTTACAAAGCAAAAACTAGTCGTTGGGGGCCACCGTAATTCTTACCCATCCCGGATATGCATAATATAAAATAAGAAAATAAAACATGTTTAAACTATTTATAAAAGGCATTGCAATTAGAATAAAATCGTGGCTTGATGACGTCATAAACTTTAAATGCTCTATAACTCCAAAATTGATAATCATATTAACTAACGGTTTACTGCGTCGGATTAAGCGTTGCATTTTCAATTAAAATATATATTTGAATTGAAATTTGAATGAAAAATAGGGTCATGTAAAATCGAAGAGTGTGAAAAATAGTATTACAAATATCTCGGAAACTCATTATCCGATGGACTTCATTTTTTAAGCAAAATTTATGTTTTTTTATTGTCTCTTATCTTCAGTCCTTAAAGTAAACAATTTCGGAAAATTTTATGTACCTTTCATCAGAACGAATATTTAGAGATGCCGAAAAAAATAGTTCCGTGTAATCGATGTTACTGAATTTCAATAAGCTACTTCCAATTATTACATGCTAAGTACATACCAGATTTCAAATCTCTATCTCAATTTGTTCGGGAGATAGTGATACGGTAAAACTATGATAAATATATATGCATGCGGGCATAACACAAATATGCTTAATAAAATTCCACAAAAGACATATTAAATGAAACAGGCATTTACTTTTTGAAAAATGATTCAGCTCAATCATTAAGTTGCTTTTGCGCATTCTTACATTTGAAATGTAATAAAAATACGACTACGCTAAAGCGTTGGCAGATTAAGCCAAAAGTGCCTGTTTCAAATCCTGCCCAGGACACTTTTTCAGTCAATTGGAAAATTACAACTCGTATGATTTATTTACCAATTAAAATAATTGTGTTAAATTAATGAAGTGTATATACGTATCCCCCATTTTCTCGAAGTTCTATTACCTCAGATATATTCTGTTGAGATGTTTCAGTTAACAGACATTTTTCACTATCAAAAGGTTGTCTGACTGAATTGTATCCGCCCTATTTGTCCAGGAAAGCTCAACTGATAGATCGTTGCAGCTTAAGCCAAAGTTCCTGTATCAAATTCTGACGTGGCTACTTTTACTCTCAGTTGGAAAATTACACCTAGCATGATTTATTTACCAATTAGATTAACTGTTTTAAATTAATGAAATAGAATTAAGAATATGAAAGAAAAAGCAGAAAGTATTGAAACATTGAAAAAAAGGCATTAAAATAAAAAAATACTAATAAGTGGTTTAAAAAGTTTTATTTCATCTGAAATTGAAATCAACGCCTCATTGTCTGAAATCCATTACAAGTAGTTTGCTTTGTAATAACTATGGTTATGTTTTGACTTCAATTATTTTAGTTTTCTTTACCTAATAATAAATTCATAACTTTTGAACTAGAAATAGCAAATAAACAAATTTGAAAAAAAAGCCCTTTTCAGATTTCAAATAGAATTTTCTTGACAATAGAAAAGTTTATTTGAGAGTTTTCAATTCTAAAAATCTTGAATATGTTACAATAAAGATTTCGAAATATGTTTTGATCTCTTTCTTAGAATAAATGTTGAAGTTACCTGGAAGTTTACTCTTTTTAATGTAAAACGTTCAATTTATAGTAGAAATTATAAATCGGAAATTCAAAAAAGCAATTTCACGATTATTGGGAAATTCAATAATATATTTATATAGTAAATAATAGCTAATCTGTAACTTTATACAGCATTCTTCTGTGCGCAATGAAATCCTTCACAATTTCACTGCATACGTTTTTTCTATTGGTATGAATTTTATATCGAAAATATATAAAATAATATGCTATTTCCATCTTATATATACTATATGACGAAAATCGTTGCTGTAGAGCAGGGCTGTCTAACGCGGCACCATTTGAAGTAGTCTGCGCTTTTAAGCTTTCCTGTTACTAGCATTTAAAAAAAATAAAATCCCCTTTTGAAAAATGCTTTTTTTAATCATCTATATTCTCCTGAGAGATTTTTTTAAATTCCTCTGCAAGTTTATTTCATGGGTGAAAAACTGCAAAAATACTTTAAAAATTTAATAATGTGCTACTGCGTTTCTTCACTAATTTATACTTTTTCTTTATAAAACTTTTTTATAGAAATTAGGAGAATCTAGATTGATAAAAGTTGGCAATAATTGTGTTAATATGTTAAGAAGTTAAATATAGCAAAAAAAGTGGTTCTCTCCCCCCGATCGTCCTCTCATTCATTCAGCTTTTGTTTTGTTGTTGTTCCATTGCCTATTTTACTAAACGTGTAAAGAAATGTCATTTTATCTTTGAAATTTTATGTAATTTTTCTCATTCCAAAAAAAAATCTATTAAATCGTGCGAAAGGATTTACGTCAATGAAAATTTCTCTAGAATATCTCTATGGAACCACCCATAGATTGGTCAATATAATGCCTGCCTTTGTTAATGTGTTTTCTATAACGGTAAATTCGCGCCTCCAAAATACGTCAAGGTGTATTTTTGCGTCCTAAAAACAACTATCAATATCTTTGATTTCCATTTTTTTAAATATTAAAATATATTAAAGTTTCTGGTTCTTCCCACTACAAAAAAGTTTCAGAGAGCCCTTCTCAGAAAAATGTATAATTCAAAATTTACTACGATTTATAGTTTTTTTTAATTCTTTATATTATTATTATTATTATTTACATGAAACTCCAGATCCATAGGTGCCTTATGTCTTCTACAGCGAGTTGCATTTGTGAGCTGCATTTGTGTATCACTAAAAATACTGATTGATAATAAATTTTGTTGATTTTTTTTAATCATGTTAATAACGGTGCCCTTCATTGTTTGCAAAGAACTGAAATGCGCCACTGCTTAGTGAAATGGTGGACAGACCTGCTTTAGTGTATGTATTATGGTTTAGATGAGAAGGCAATAACAGCTATTAACACATGATGCGATCACATTATGCACTGTTACGAATTTGCAACAAACTATCGAGTCATTCGACCGTTTTTTTTAGAAAACATTTACATAGTCGTAATTTAACTTTATTCTGACCATAATACGGTCAAAAATATGGTCGATAATGTTACTAATATAGTCAACAAACCGTAATCTTAACCCTTAAATGCCGGATTTTTTTTTTTTAGAATTATGTTTTTTATACTTCTGTTAAGGATTAGATACCAGAAATTTTAAGATTGATTTTTAACTATATGTAGTAGCATATTTGTGTGATTTTTACAGGATTAATATTTCTATATAAATATAATGGTTGCGAAGAACTTAATATATTTATTAAAAGTTAAATAAGAAGTGTTGCAAATTTGATACACTATACATTTAAGGGTTAAAACCGGTTGAATGGCTGGACTAGACAGTTTGCAGCAGATTTTTAACAGTGTGCAGGCAGTAAAGATATATTGATCATAATAATGTTTGACAATCCCATCGCTAAGTTATTATTAGTATCTATTATCTTAGGATATCATTGATATGTTGACATAACATTGGGTATGAAGTCAAAAATATATTGAAGCAATTGACATGTAGGATAGATTTATGCATGACAAAGACAAAACAAACCGGTAGAGTTTCTCCTAAGAAAATTGTCAATTGCAGTAACAAGTCTTTATTTATTAAAGGCAACACTATATAGGAGAGTTCTTCTCGAGGCATTGCCATTATTAATTAACTGACAAAATTCACATAGCAGATTAAGTAATAATGAGCCAGCAAAATAAACTAGCGAAAAATCGAAAACTATAAGCTTAATACGGCCTTGCAATTTACAACAACTGGAGCCGCGTATTTTGAAACAAGAGAAATAACGCAAAATTATTCCCTGACCCAGTGAGAGGTATTTTATTAATTGGAGTGCTCGGATACAAAAGCCGCAATACGACAGAGTCTGGTAGGCAATAGCAGACACCAAATCGCTGTTCGTCAGGCGGATGTAGAAAAGCAGTAAACAGGTCCAAGAATGTGCGTGAATGGCATTCCAAGCGTTCTTCGAAAAAAGCTTATGATAAAAAATATTGTTCTGAAATTGAATTATTTCAGGCTGCAAATAATATTACCGCGTAGAGCCAAATGAATTTTGCAAAAAGGGAGATGTTTCAGAAAAGAATACAAAAAGTATTACACTCGCAGGAAATACAATAAAATATTTTAAGAGAGAATAGATTGAATTTAATGTGGGAATACTTAGAATAGATTTAAGATAAGTTAAAACTTTAAAATGTATTACACACACACACATATATATATACATACATATATATATATATGTAATAGTAAAAAAAATGTCACTTCTTTTCGCCATTTTCTTAGTCCTTATTCCAAATTATCACCATTCTATTAAATTACTAAATGTTATCTATTTTATTTATTTAATATTTCTCTGTCTTTTATTTATATCTTAAATACCCTGTTTGATTTAATTCTATATCTTAGTCAAAATAGTCTTTAAATCCCTATTCTAAAAATAATTCTAAATTGCAAAAACTTCCTAAAAAGCATTTGATTAAATTCCTTTTATTGAGACAGTGAAATTTATTCTTTCAGAATATTTTTTTCTTTACATTCTTTTTATTTTATTATTTTCAGATATCGTTCGATTTGTCCCATCATTCCCTGCGTTCGCGCGCTTATTTTTTCCTACAAAATTCATCCGATTCTTGTTATGAGTTCTTACTTGTACGTCAGGTTAGGCCGCCCTTAACCTAATTCCTTAGCCATTGATGTTTAAGTTTTTCGGCGCTCTCTTATTGGCGACACCCCTTTCTTCACTCTATTGGTTGGTAATTTTCGCGCGTTTGTGTTCTTACACCAATGTGTTTTGTATAAAACATACTGCTCGGGCGAGGACCACCAGAATTTTGCTCTATTTTGGTTGTTAAACTAATACGCGGCTCCAGCGACCCCCATTATTTACTTCAACATTGTTTTTTCACCTTGTACATAGTGGGCATCTAAGAACATTGTGTTCCATCTTGTATATAGAGTGTAGCTAAGGTATGGTAGTGTCTTCAGTGTCTGTTATCTATTGAATGTGAACATCGTACTCCCGTGCTGACAAATTATTACTCTGCATTATGTAAACGAATGACGTTGCTACGAATAAAGATATTGATGCTCCTACAATAAGCCTTCTCCTTGAAATACTGCTAGGGTATGTGTGTCGATTATTCGGTGGAGTTACTTCAGTACCTGATTTTCGGCGAATCAATGGCCATACTTAATGATGTGACGACTGCGTAATTTTCATGGTGGCTACCCCATAATAAGAAAACCTTGTAGTCACTAATGACATTCCTTAATACCTGCAGTTTATCGTAATATATATATATATATATATATATATATATATATATATATATATATATATATATATATGCATATAATAAGACTTTTTGTAAATAAAATTAATATTAGCCTGTTTAATCATAAGATGAAAATGAAAATGCGTTAGAAAATAATTTAAATCCGATAGTGTTAAATGCACTGTATCATAAAAATTCCTAAAACAGAAGGCAAGAAAAAAGGAATTAGAAAATGGAAGCTTATTTTGTGAAACACGTTTTCAAGGGCAACATTCCGCAATGGCTTCTCTGCAGGGACTGCATAAAATGGACTGCATAGCAAGAAAAAAAATCCATTCGAAATTGCCTGATAAGCTCTGCGACAACAGATACCATAATGATGGAAATTAAGAATGAATAGATACTCAATGCCATATAAGAATACAATCTAATGCAATATTAAGATCAAAACATATAAATTATATCAATAAATATTTCCTTTTTATAATTGGAAAAAAGAAATTATTGATTGAAAATAATTCGAATAAGAGAAAAGGACATTACCACACGTACTCTGCAAAAGCATGGGAAAATGATATTACAGTTTTTCACCTAAACTGGGAAATAACCATAAATATAAATAAATTAACTAAAGCTGAAAGATGAATAAACATTAAATCATTACGTAATTATAAAATTAATTGAATTGTTGCTATTTGTATAATGCCACCGGAAAAAAAAGATATATTTTATTAGAGAAATATTAAACCACTCAGTCATTATAATTTAAATTATACTACAGCATAAGGGCTGCCATCAGTTGACTGAAATGATACTTTTAAGAAATTTGCAATGAAAAAATTAAAAAAAGATTAATTTTTAAGTTATATAGTATCAATAAAATAATAAATATATTCAGATTTCCCCAAACAAATGTAATATAAAAAGATCCGTTGATATCATATGAAGTAGAAATACTTACCATAATTTTAATTTGTTTCGCTATAATAAAACAAAAATGCTGCCATTCCTTGACTTAAATAATGTATTATTTTTTTTTACACTGAAATAAATTAAATACAAATAATTTACCTCATATTAAGACATTTCTAATGAATAAGATAAAATGAATAATTATTAAATAGTTAAATATTTATATAATTAGAAATATTTGTCTATTTTATCAAATCACAAGAGATTTATTTATCGTGAGAGGAATAAAGATATATTTTTATGATTTGTAATTCAGTAGAAAAAATGTATGAATGTTGTTCACCGTACACAGAAAGGATATAATAAAAATAAATATAACTGATAAAATTATAATTAGGGCATGAAAAAAAATTATATTTAAAATTTTAACTTATCATTTGAAGTAAAGTAATATAAATAGTTTTTTTAATTTCAAGCAAATGGAAATTATTAACACCGATTAAAATAAAAAGAAAGAAATGACGGAAAAAATAATAAAATATATGCATTTGCTTTACTTTAAGTGCCGAAACAATCTATAAATTGCGAAAAGGTATTCTTGGCCTTGTATTCTTGACTAAATAAATGGATTGCGACACTCGTTTCAAGTGCAAAAAATATTTATTGTAGTATGGAGTACCATCTGTTAATGCTTGTAACCTTGGTAAGTAAACACCCAACAAATGTAACGTTGGAAATTTTTGAATCGCGCAATTTTTTCGAAATTAACATTACACTCTTTAACTCCTCAGGGTAGAGGGTACTTTTTCCTTCCTTCAAAAAATGTGCGAGCACCAGATAGTGCTGAGGTATCTACAGAAAATGAGCGAGCACTAAAACAGTAGTTCTGAGTCTACAAGTTTGTTGAAGTTTGAATTAATTAACCTTTTCATTTTGGTATTTTCATTCTGTTATATTTTACCCTTTATACCCCCAACGAAGTTTAACATACCACATAAAAAATGTTAAAAAATCATTTGACACAAAAACCGCTAAAATAGTCGATATTGACCTTAAAGGGTTAATATGACATCCAAAAAGATCGATAAATGATCCATGAAGAAAAGTATTTACCTCATTGTCATCTTGTGATCTATTATGATAAATGACTAAGATATAAGAGTTTCTGTAACACTTCTATTGTGACGTTACGCCACGTTTCATACTGGGGAAAATATCAAAATATTGAATATATAGGAAAAAGATTCAAAATCGATAAAAGAAAATGTTTCATTGCGCCCTATAATTATGTACAATAATGATAAGTACGATACATGCACGGTTGAGTATATTTTTTAAACTTTCAGCGATGTTTATTTCCATTCTAACAAAACATAGTAATTTAGATATTAAATTTCGGGTATATTTAAAGCTGAAACTCACGAATTTTGAGCCCGACACTATTAATTGTGTCAAGATTCATCAACTGCACCCATTGACAATGTCAATCCATTTTATAAACTAATTGTTTTAGACGTATCATTATAATATATCTAATTACATAATATATATATATATATATATATATATATATATATATATATATATATATATATGAACAAGTACTACCTGCGGTAAAGAAGCCCGATATAACTCCTCGGTATACCTCGGTATACCGAACATAGATGAAAATCATGTCTAATTAAAAGTTGTAATAGATTTATTTCTTTTATTATATGCTCTTAGAATTCTCATCAAAGAAGTAAACTATTAGTAAACTATTAGTAAATTATTTCAGAATTTAAAGATGTAGTTCGACTACATATGTCTTTTTAATTCGTGTTTTATATAGTTATCTATTTGTGAAACTTTTGTTTCGTTTGACAACTTAGTTAAGGGATATTACCCTGAAACAAACAAATCCTGAATTATTTACATTATTTTACGTGAAAATGTTATTTTTCTGTAATTGGGTTGGACGTTCATTTTTGTGATATGTTAAAAAAAGTCCATGCATAAAAATATTTTAAAAACCACTAAAAATCAGTAAATTAAGATACAATTTTCAAGAAAATTACATTTGAAAGTACATTTTTTGTTCTATTCAGTGTTTTACAAATTAAAATTTCGTGATGTTTAGAAGTTAAATTTTTTTTTAACTGAAACGAAATTTATTGTTTGGGGCGTTGGCACCGTCAATATGGTGTCAGATTTACTCACGACCATATTTTTGCTTTATAATATAGGTAGATGTAATATAAATAACAAAATACTTAATGGTTGCGTAAGTGTTTTTTTTGTTGTTTTTTTAATATTATAGTTAGAAAATAATAAATAGTTGAGAAATTCATAAATTGAGGCAATGATCAAAATGTTTAGGCAAGCCCTCTTTTATCCCATGGATCGGTCAAAGAAACTTTCGTAAAAATTATACACAGTATACATAGACAGTATACAGACACTCATAAACAGTTTACATACACTCATACACAGTAAGCATACACTCAAACACAGTAATACGCTGAGTATAAAGTTATACGCAGAATTTTAGTTTATCGTTTACCGAATGTATTATTCGTTGCACAAAACAAATATATTTTTTAATTTACAATTACTTTGACAATTATAACTGCTAAGATTTCATGTTGTTAAAAGTCATGGAGTGGAAAGTTTATATACTGAAAAGAAATTCAATATACAGGGTGTTCGAAAAGTCTGGAAACGGTCGAATAACTCGAGAAATATACATCGGATTGAAAACGCAAAAATGCATGTTCAATAGTTTAAAAAAATCTATTTAGGGATGTCAAAGTCCCCCCCCCATCTTTTCCCCATGGTGAACAGGGGGGGAGGGGGAATTCAAAATCTTAAGTCATAACCCTCCTTTTTTTGCAGGTACGTATTCTACGGGAAAATATACGTAACTTTTGTGTTTAACATTTTCTTTGAAAAATCATATATGTCTCTGTAATCGTGTAAAATGCAGTGATAATCGTTTCCAGTGAAATGTCTGGAAATCGGGAAATATACATCGGATGGAAAAACTGAAACATACCTGTTCAATATTTTAGAAAAAATGGCAACTTTTATATACCTAAATAAATAAATAGTTTTTCTAAAATATTGAATACGAATTTTTCTGTTTTTCAATCCGACGTATACTTCTCGAGTTATTCGACCGTTTCCAGACTTTTCAATGGAAACGATTCTCATTGCGATTACAGCGCCATCTGTGATATTTCGAAGAAAATGTTAAATCTAAAAGTTACGTATTTTCTCCCGTAGAATCCGAATCTGCAATACAAAAGTCGGTTATCATTTGAGATATCAAAGTTGACCCCGTTTCTCTCCAGGAGGCAAAGTTAGGGGAGGCAACTTTGATATCGCTAAATAGATTTTTCAAAACTATTGAACTTGTATTTTTATGTTTTTCAATCCGATGTATTTTTCTCGAGTTATTCGACCGTTTCCAGAATTTTCAATGGACACGATTATCGCTGCATTTTACTCGATTACAGCGCCATCTACGATTTTCGAAGAAAATGTTCAATACAAATGTTACGTATTGTTTTCCGTAGAATTCGAATCTGCAATAAAAAAGGGGAGGTTATCATTTAAGATTTCAAAATTACTTCCATTTTCCCCCAGGGGTTTCAGAATTGGGGGAGGCAGCTTTGATATCCCTAAATAGATTTTTTGAAACTATTGAACATGCATTTTTCCGTTTTTTAACCCGATGTATATTTCTCGAGTTATTCGACCGTTTCCAGGCTTTTCGGACAGCTGTTTAATACCTGTTAAATAGAAAGAAAGAAATTTAAAAAAGTATTTTAACGAATAAGTGTAAATAAGTATTTTAACGAATTTTCAAAAATTCAGCTAATTCTTTGGAATGTGAAATTTGTATGAATTGATAATTTTTTTTGCAAAAAGTTCGATAAACTTTTTGTCATTACTTTTGTAATAGTAAGATAATTTTGACTTACTGTAGTTTTTTTTTCTGTTTGTTTATTTAATATGCATTGCTTAATTTATATTACTGGGTTCTTATATATTTAATGAATGAAAGAGCATACTTAGAAAAAGAAACGGATAGAAATATTCATGATGATCAAGCAAATGGAAAAAGTAAGAATCTTTAATTCAATTAAGCAGAAAAAAAACGCGAGTTTCGAATCAATGTTAATTCCCTTTTACACTTTTCCGCTTTTTATTACTTTTGTAATAGTAAGATAATTTGAACTTACTGTAGATTTTTTTAAACTGTGTATATTTATATTACTGACTAACTACTTATACATTTAATGCATGAAACATCCTATTTATAAAAGAAATGTATAGGAATATTCGTGATGATCAAGCAAATGGAAAAACGGAAATTCTTTAATGCAATAGAGCATAAAAAACGAAAAACGTGAGTCCCGAATCAAGGTTAATTTTCTGTTACACTTTTCGGCTTTACATCGCACGGAATTTATTCTTTTTTTTCTTTATTCTTTTTTTTTGTATCATTTACCTATTTGTATTGAAGACTCTTACGTATTTCAGCGGAACTGTATTTCTAATTTGTATATGTGCATATAAGGTTTTGACTCATGAAGAAAGCTAAACTTTTTTGCGAAAGAGTTTCATTCTTTTAAATCAACTTCTAAAACAAAACATTTTTACATTCATATTACAGTATCATTCGAAATTTTAGCGCATTTTATTGAAACAAAAGATTTTCAGAAATTTTTGCTGTTGTTATAATTGTAAAAATATATCGCTTACCTCACAAAAATTTACAATACGAACAATAAAGTTTCCAATATATGGAGATCTTTGGGATGGCTATAATTATTATCATTAACCGTCATGAACATGAATTATATTTTAAGTGGGACAATTAAAATGCTATTTTAAATTAAATTTTTATCTAGTATGTTGAAAACTATTATTTTGTTCCAGAGAGATATGTTAAGGTAATAAATATTGCATTCGCATTCTGATATTTGCATCGCTGTAATTTTTCCTACTTGCTTAATAGGATTTTTTATTACAAAATATTTTATTTTCTAGTCATTGGTTATTTTTTTAAAAGTCTATTCAAGCAAATGAAATAAATCTCTTCAGACCTTTGGCGTCATAAATCATTCTGGCGATAAGATTTTTGACGATAATATACTGTCTTAATGTCCATTTTTCATTTAATTACATAAATTAGAATTATTACCCTTAAGAAGTGTTATTTCATAAAAACATCTCAGAATTTGTATTGCTATTTTTAAACTTTTAAAGTTAGGCAAAATTAGAAATATAAAAATTTACAGAAAGAACTATTTGGGAATTTCAAAGAAATTTTATAAAAGAGAAAAATTTATAACATCCATTTTACATTTACAGTTTTAAATAGTAAGTTCTATTGTATATAAGTTTTTTGTTATGAAAATAACATTTAAAAAATGACATAACTAATACCTATAGTGAAATTAGCAACACTATTTATTCAAATCTTAATTATTCGTACACAGATTTTCATGTAAACATGTAACAAAAATTATAAACATGATTTCTATCTCAGATGTGGGCTTAGATTTATAATAAAACCTGTTTAACTTAAGCACGAGTTTATTCAACAACTACATCGGACCTTTGCAAAAACAGTAATTAATCTGTTATAGGGTAAGTTCGGGATAGTTGCCTTACTTAAGGCCCCCAATTATTTTTTCTTTTTTATAGCAATGATTTTTGTAGTACACGTGTAACCTATCTACTCCAAATTTTATGTAGAACATCATAAAATATATTACTTTAATATAAATACCATATAAATTAGTGTTTTTATCAAAAAGCTAAATCAATAATTTTGGAAAAGCCTCAGGGTTAGACACCCCACTTGATCGGGATAATTGACCCATTAGTAAAAAAATAGGAAACATAGGCATCAACATTTATTATTAAAAATCTGGATTTGCATTTGACATAATATCATATTTACATCCAATTTACGGGGGGGGGAGGGGATTAATTGAGCTAACATGCTCTGTATTCTAATCCTATATTACAGTCCCACATCAAAAGATATTTGGTATTCCCAATTCTTCAAATAAACAGGTATAAAAAATTTGAAGCCAATGGGATAATAATAACGAAAGCTAAACGTGTTTAATCTAAATTAAGAGGGATTACACCACCTCTTCTTATATTCTATCCTCAAACATTAAAATTTAATTCGGGAATCATATTTAATGTTCTCAAATTAAATGCGTTAGATTTTTATGTTTCTTAATGAATGAGTTCAAATATTTTATATATTCTTTATATATTATTTCCAAATTTCCTGTGAGAATGATATACTTAAAGAATTTTAGATTTTTATTTTGTATTTAGATTTAAATTTACAGCTTCTGAATATATTCTGATATAAAGAGAGGGAAATTTGGATGTGTATGAATTAAAATGTTCTGAGCATAGCTATAAATACCAAACACTTAAATAGTTTTCACTAAAAATGTGAGGCAATTGCAATCTTTTAAACCAACTTTCTGAAAAAAAAAATTATAATCCGCTGCTTAAATTGAGAATTTATCACTGCTAACACCGCAACATGACTTCCTGGAAGGGACATGGTCAACCAAAAATAGAAACAGATTGCTTTCTCACAATCCTGAAAATTTAAAAATAATTCTCACCCAACAAAGTTATTTTATAATTATAAATGAGGCTTGTTATCTCGAATCGCAAGTGAGGCATATATCCATGATGCAGGTAAAAGAGATGATACGGGCTTAGCCCGCGCCTGAAAGACCCATCCGAGCCCGGGACCAAGACGGTCTCGGGCTTGATTTTTATACCAGTCTTCGGGCTCTGGCTCACTTTCTGAAACTAACAAAATTATTTATTCTCGTATAAATATAAAAAAATAATTTTATTTTTTTTTTCTTTAAAAATTACTTATTGCAATTGAAATCATTTTAACGCTATTTTGATCAGATTGAAGGGAAACAGACATCTTGTTTTTTTTCTAGCATTAGGTTGCTACTTCAAAAGAAAATTTTCATATTAGTAGATTTATGTCTGGCATTGACGGCGACTGTTGATTTGGCGCTAGTCCGAAGAGCGCGAATAATTTGTTGTTCGATTTTCGTTTATGACGGTAGGAAATGTTTTAATTGGAACGTTTGTTTATTATTTTTTCTTTTAGAGATATATTGCAAAATGAATGTTTTATTTAGTTTTTAGTCAGCCAGCATTAGCTTAAGGTTTGCAATTTTTTTAGTCGTTAATGTGTCCTTCAGATTTGCTTGTTGCCAAACTTCTCTTTTGATAAGATTTAATGTGAATTTCCAAACAAATAATTATGTTCTTGGGATTAACAGTTATTTTCATGTAAGAAGATGTTTATAAATGAGATACTATTACTTTAAAACAAGTTTTAAATATTATGCATTTTTTTATATTGTATCTTTTCAGTATCGGGATCGGGCGGTTTCGTGCTCTAGGGACACAAAGTATTTCGTGCTCGGATTTAAAATCGTCGGGCTCGGGTGTGCCGTGCTCCGAAAAGAGAGCCCGAACTCATCAGCAGGTAGGGCATGTATACTTGTTTACGGGATAGATGCCTCAGGCAGTAGCTCTGGAAGTAGAAACAAATATGGCTGTAACCAGGGCAACACTAGATATCGGACTTGCTCATTCATTCTCATGATGTCACAAATAGTGGTTGGCCGCCACCAGCGATTGGTACAAAGCGGCGCGCCCATCGTTTTGTGCCAATCACTGTATGTCTTTGATCGCGGCCAGCCACCATCTGGGACGTCATGATAATGAATGAGTAAGCCCGGTATCTAGTGTAGCCCCGCTGTAACCTATAACTAACACATTATTCCACACCTCTTTCAACAACATTTGTTAAATATTTCAAGAAAAAAATTATTTTAAGTACAGTCTACTTCATTTTCTATTTGTCTTTAACTTACAAGAGCATGCAATAACAACCAAACTTACCTTTCTTTGATAAATGAAACATTTATTTGAGGAAATAAACAGCTCTAATTTCATCTACTATGCTTTTATATAACGATGGATGGTAGAAGAAAGCACTAGCTCCGACACATTTCAAAGAGCTGAAATATAGTAACTAGAGCAACTAACCCGATGGGGCATCTTACCTGGTTTTACCCTATACTTCAAATTTGTTTTTGTTATGTAAGGTGATCTATTACGTTTTACTCCTACAGTATTAAGTAAAACAATAATACGTATTAAACCGACTGTTCCGAATAAATTATTATTTGTAAAAAACATTTAAATTGATAAGTAATTTATTTTCATGAAATTTGTATCTAATTTGATCGATTTTAAGAAAAAATAATGCAATATTTAGTACTTAACAAATGTGTCCTCACGACAAAATAATGATGGTTAACTAATTTAATTTCAATAATTATACAACTTAATTCCAATAATATTTACAAAAAAGAAGACTATAATGAAACATTTCATAACGAATACTTGGTTATTTTCATATATATATTCTCTGTGTGTTTATTATTAAAAACAGCTGTAAAATTTCCGGAAATTATCTGATATTTAAACCGATAATTCATTTCGCACATAACGACACATAAATTTTATCCATTACTTTCATATAAATAAAACAATAATTTAGAGACTGACCATTTACTGTAATCTAATGATTTTTAATGAAAAATATGTTTTTCAGAAAATTCTCTTAAAAGATTTAATTCTGAAAATATGTCAGAAATAATCACCACAAGTTTTTAAATATTTCTAGATTTGTTATACGTTCTTTAATCACAATATTATAAATTCCTTGAGGTCTACCAAACAGCGAATTCCGGGAACTCACACTTCAAATTTAGCAGCTGTCACAAAAATAACGATAACTATGCCTGATAGTCTGAAGGAAATAGTAGCTATTTTTGAGGTAAAGAAATATCAATTTAACTTCAAAATTGTACAGTATACTCTGTCAAGCAAAACAACAAAACAATTTTGATATTTCTCCAGAATTGCATTTTTAAGTGCAGTAGACCAACTTAATTCATACAAAGGTAAATTTCTATAATTTTTTAATTATCAATTATTCTTTATTTGCTATTTGTATATGTTTTCTAAAATGTAGAATTAAAATGATGTTTTCTAAAAGTTTTGCAACAAGTACCATACATGTAATTCATATCAAAATATATATTTTCAGACTTTTTAATATCGTTTGCAACAAGTAATTCATATCAAAATAGATATTTTCAGATTCTCTAATCTCGTTATTTTAGTGTTGATTTTTTTAATTAAAATATTATAAAATTTTATTAAAATGACACGTTGCGGAACGTGTAGAAGTACATTTGTTCCTTAAACAGCTACGCACTGTCGGCTATCTCATATTCATTGCAATGCTGCTCTAATAACGTAATTTGATTTTGATTTAAATATTGAATATTTAAGAGATTATCAGTTTCTCCAAAGAAAACTTGCTCTCAGTAATTATGCTTATGCTTACGAGTTGCAGGTTTAACACACATAAAAGTGTCAGAAATTAAAAAAATATATAGTATTAACGAAATAATTCATTAAATCAATTACTAATTAATTTAATTAGTAATACTTAGCTTAAATATCATATAACATTACACATATAAAAAAAAGTTCATTGTTCATTATAAGTTATTTAATTTTTTATTAGATGCATAAATAGGTGTGTTGTAAGAAAATAAGTTGATTTGAACAATATATTTTGTAATAATTAACGACAGTATACAAAAGCTAACAATATCGGAATACGGGAACAACACAATAGTCATCTTGTTCTATTTAAAATTTTGATACATCACAATCTGATTAAAAATTAATCTGGTTCTTTATGTCCTTCAATTTCTCGAGGAAAGGAAGCCAGAAATTTGTAAATTGTAAATTTGAAACAACTAATTATAAAAATGAGTTAAACAGGCATTTAAAATTGAATTTATCACACCAACAAATGTAAGGCATTTCCATTCTTTCTCATAATCAGCAGTTCAACATTTATTTTATTTTATCTCATTTTCTTTTTTAATTTTTCTGTGATATTTAGTTAAGAATATATGAAAATCTCAGTTTAACATAAAAATTAAAAAAAAAAAAAACATTCCAACATTATTTTTATTAATCGACACCCATTTTATATCTTTATATTAACAACATATGTAATTACACCAATTAGTTAAACTTTTATTTTCTTTACCAATGCTATAATCGATTATCCTGTTGTTAAAAAATAATATCTAACGTCAAAAGAAAAATTGCAATTTTTTATGTCAAATAACTTTTATTTTTATTCAATATATTTGTTGTTATAAAGTATTTCAAGCTAGAATTAATCAAGTATTAAAAAAATTGTAACGAAAAAAAAATCTTTAGTTTTTTTTTCGTGTATAAGGCTTAAAAATGTGATACGAAAGGAAAAGGCCTCTTGAACGCTGTCATCATTCTATGATAAATAGCTGGATTTTTTTATACATATAAAAAAATTCAGGATTCACAATATCCGTCAACTGAGCAGAGAATATGTTCTTTTTATTTTTTCTTCAGCTTTATAATTTAAAAACGACATGACTAAATCTTACAAATATATGCGGAACTATATGTAAAATAGAGAAGATAATGCGCGTAGAAATAGATGAATAACCTTCAGTAAAAAAGAAAAAAATCATGCGGCACTTATAAATTACGAAATATTAAAAAAAAAATTCTTTCGAATTTTTTTTCTTCTTTTACAATGAAAGTAAAATTGTATATACATAATAAAAAATAAATACATCTATGCGCTAAAAAATAGGTGGGAGAAATATTTCTTTAGCCACTTCGTATCATAATATAAAAGGAAACAGTGAAATACAATGTGACTCAATTCTCAGTCTTATAGATTCCAAGAAATTATTAAAGTATACTTTAAATGGTATAGCGGTTATGGTATAACTAATATATTCTAGAAAATATGGCTTAGCTACATAGGTATAGTTTAGTACAGCTTTACTAGAAATAGCTAAAAATACATAGTATCGCCGAAGTCTCTAATATAGAAATAGTATTAACTCAGAAAATTGATCTAATCTCAATCCTATATTGATGAAGTCTCTCAATATATATATTTTTTAATTTCAACTCAGTGAAAAAGGTCCAGACCAGGAGTCATACCTTGACATCTGGCTTGACTTTCTGAAGCTCTACCAAATGAATGAATTCGAAGGAATTAAATTAGAGTTGTCTAGTATACATCAGTCGTTTGTATATGAAGCTACTTGACATTGGCATGGACATTTTTCTCTTAGTTTGAAGTTTAAAAAATCCTCTCATAATATTAATCCATGCTCACTTTAGAGCAATCGTATTTACACCCTTGTTTTACGAGAACCCTTGTCACTCCATAAAATGAATGTTATATATATTAAATTGAGAGAGTTTCCGATGAACATTAAAAAATTTGGGTTACAGTTGGTTTGGTTTAGACTCTGGCGTGGACATTTTTTTTTTTAGTTTGAAGTTGAAAAAATCCTCTCGTAATATTAATCCATGCTCACTTTTTGAGCAATCGTATTTACATACTTGTTTTTACGAGAACCCTTGTCACTCCATAAAATGAATGTTATAATGTATTAAATTGAGAGATTTTCAGAAGAGCGGTAGAAAATTTGGGGTACAGTTGGGTTGGTTTGGACTCTGTCATGGACATTTTTCTCTTAGTTTGAAGTTGAAAAAATCCTCTCGTAATATTACTCCCTGCTCACTTTTTGAGCAATCGTATTTACATACTTGTTTTTACGAGAACCCTTGTCACTCCATAAAGTGAATGTTATAATGTATTAAATTAAGAGAGTTTCTGATGAACTTAAAACAAATTAGGTTAGCTTTATTGAACAGGTGAGTTACTAATGAAAATATAAACCATACACATTTATAAACAGTCCTCCAGACATAATGACGATGTTTTTCATTGTGTGATTCATTAGTAAGCTCCAAAGTGATAGCCCGCATTTGGATATTTTTCCGGTTTTGCGTAATTTTTATGCATTATAATTGAGTGATAAAAACGGAAATGCTGCAGCACAAATGCATTGATGATTTTAAATAATAGAGACCGGTGTATTAGGATTTACTAAAATTGGCACATGAATATAACAATCGGTTTAATTGTAGTATTCTGTTGCGGTGTTCCATTATTTCCTAGATTTCTAATGAATACAAACTAAATTATTATCTGTAGCAGATCAAATCGTTTTTTTTATTAATCTCATTTTTAATAATAATGAGGAAACCACTCAGACGAAGCTTTAGGTAGCATGAAATGTATTCGTTACATGCGGAGTTAGTTATAACCGATTTCTGTACAACATATGGCGGTTTCCAGAGAATTAAAGTCGAGGAATAAACGTCGATTTATTGCATATTTCGACTTTACCTGCTACTATTATAATCATTCGACTGTACATTTTAATATAATAATTATTACAAAATTTCTCCAGAATTAGGCTGTATATATTTGTAAATTATAAAATTCCAATAAAATATTGTTTTTAGCATTTATTTTATTATTTGAATATATTTAGCTAATTAAAATTCCCTGAATTGATAGTGAATTAACTGGGATAAAATAGCGATCAAGAAAAATATTTTCATTAAATTTTGAATTTCATGAATATGAAATTAGCCTTTGCATTATACTGAACTTAAAAGTTTTGTAAATTATATGTAAAAACAGCACACCTGTGGCTGTATTACAAACGCTTTTTGAAAATATCTGTATTAATTATTTATACATTTTTCAGAATTAAAAGCTTTCGCTTTAACTTTAAAACATAAAAAAGCAATGACTATTCATTTTTAGAGGCGTTTAAAAATAAATCCTTTGATAAAATCAAATTAACTTTCAAAATATATTAAGCTAATTTTCAGGCCTAACATAAAAATGGTAATAAGTTTTATATATAAATAAGTCGATAAATGTGAGCAGGTAGTTACTGAATTATAGAAAGATTTTCTAAATAGGTTAAGTTTATAAATATATTACAAGATTAAGACATAAATTATTTAAAATTATCACAAACATTTTCTCAAACCAATTTTATGTTTGAAAATATACTTAGAAGTGATTTTATATACATTTTGAATTTCTTTATTCATGCATTTTATGCATCATACTGATAAAAGAAGTCAATACTTTTAAACTACTTAAGAAAATAAAATTTACAATAGAAATATAATTCCTCAATTTATGATTTTCATTTGGGAGAAAATAGTAGAAATGTTCGTGAAATCCTGTTAATATGTTGTATGAATGCGTATTACGGATCATTCTCCTATAAATGCAAAAATGAACGACACAAAATATTTATTAAAAAGATAATTTCAATTGTCAATATGTTATAATGGAAATTTAACGTAGCATAACCGTTATATAGATGAATAAAATTAAAATAATATATATATATTAGGGTGGGCCGAAAAAAACTTTTTTTTTCTTTTTGATTCGCTATACCGCGAGAAACTTGCTTCTAGAGTAGATTAGTAAAATGCAAAAACAAAATAAATAAAATTTTACGTTTGGGGGTAGCGCGTTGGCCCTAAAATTTGAGAAAATATACGATTTTTATCATTTTTCTAGAGAAAGGCGAAACAATATTTTTTTTGTTTTTAGATTCGCTATACCGCGAAACGCTTACCTCTAGGGTAGCTTAATAAAATACAAAATCAAAATAAATAAATTTTTATGTCTGGCAGTAGCGCATCGGCTCTAAATTTTGAGAAAATATACGATTTTTATCATTTTTCTAATAAATGGAAATAAATCAAATGGCTTCTAATAACAAGTAGATATAGACATATTTTAGTAGGAAAAAAGCATAAAAAAGATAAGTAAATGAAACAATAATACATTTTACAATTTATTAGTAGCGTATTACGTTTAAAGTAAACTTTTTTTTTTTTTTAAATTGACAAATTTCCATTGAAACCAAAAAATATTTTTCTAATTGTGTAAAATTTCAGTTTGTAATGAAATATAGTCTTTTACTTGTCTTTATTTTCTTTTGGTAGTTTGAAATAAGATTTGCTTGAAAAAACTAGACATTGACGTACGATTTTGAGATAAGTGTAGTTTTTTAAAACCATTTCCGGAATTGTAGCCGACGACTTTTTGCGACGCCTCGGTTACGAGCTTCACGCATCATTCTACTGCTTGGATATGACATTGGAATTAGTCAAAGTTTCACTCAGCCATTACTCCACCTGATTGGGGGCCTTAGCCGAAATCTCTTTATCGATGATTCTTAGCAAAAAAGGTGGTTGTGAAAGTGTAGTTGTGTTCCAGTGAATAATTTTGATGTCGTCTGAAGCTATGAAATTGAGATTGGGGGGTTGAAAACTCCTGATTGACTCTCTTTTAGAAGCCAAGTTTCTAGCTTGTGTAATTCTTCTGAAACCTAACTCTCTTATATGATCCGTTTTCATTACTATCATGCTCAAAAGCAAGTTTTCTGGATGGGCAAAAAATAATTTTCTCTCCATTACTGGGTCGATGACTTTCGTAAAGTTTCGAGCAGGAATTTTGAAGATTTTATAACTTCAAATACACTTCATGGTCCATTTGTGAAGTATTTACTTTTTTATATGACACTATACATGTATATATGTCTATAGGAGAAAAGAAACTAAGATCTTGTGCTCGTCTGTTGGTTTTTCAGTACTTATATTACAGTACTTAATACAATCGTAGAACTCTGTTCGCTGTTGTTAACCACCTTTAGTGGAAAAGTGTGCCAGGCTCATGAACAGATGAATCTTCAAAACAGCTGCCTGATTTTATAGTACAAATAATGTCCAGCATGTGCTACTGATCTGTGTACATTGGTCATGTTTCACCCTCTTCTGGTTCTGCTCAAAACATTGCCAGTAGCATTATTTCTTATTTGACTTTGACTTTGACAGCAGCTGGATTTTAAATTCGTGAACTGGGCATAATTGGATGTGATGGCATCGTTATTAATACGGGGTGGATAACCGGTGTTATTCGCACAATTGAAGAACAAGTTAAAAGACCACTACAGTGGGGTGAGTGTCTTTTACATTTCAATGAAAAGCTATTCAGGCAAATGTGTCAAAATTTAGATGGTGAAACGACTGTGCAAAAATCATTTCGTTGTCCGATTGGCACACAGCTCAGTAAATGTGATAAACTCCCAGTGGTAAATTTTGACAGTGTTGAGTGTGAGATTTCAGAAATATACAGAAAAATTTTAAGCAAAGATCCTCTGTACCTGCTGCACATACGTTTGGCTATAAAATCAGGCAGCTGTCATGAAGATGTATCTGTTCGTGATACTGGCACACTTTCAAACTCAAGGTGGTTATCCAAGGCGTCACAAAAGTTGTCGGCTCCAATTTAAGAGATCGTTTTATACGAACTAAACTTATCTCAATATCGTCAATGCCTTGCTTCTCAAGCAAATCTTATTTCAAACTACCAAAAGAAAGTAAATACCAGTAAAGGACTATATGTCTTTACAAACCGAATATTTACACAATAAGAAAAATGATTTTTGGTTGCAATGAAAATTTCTCAATTTTTTTAAAAAATGTGTTTTTAAACGTAATACGTTATTAATATATTGTAAAATGCATTATTTTTTTCATTTATTTATCTGTCCTATACTGTATTATATTAAAATATGTCTATATCTAGTTGTTATAGAAGTTATTTGAATTATTTCCATTTATTAGAAAAATTATAAAAATCTGATATTTTCTCTGATTTTAGGGCCGAAGCGCTACCTCCAGACGTATTTTTTTTTTTTTGCTTTTTACTAAGCTACCCAAGAGGTAAGCGTTTCGTGGTATAGCGAATTAAAAAACAAAAAGAATATTTTTTATTGCCACCCGCTAGAAAAATGTTAAAAATAGTATATTTTCTTAAAATTTACGGCCGATGCGCTACCGCCAGACGTAAAATTTTATTTATTTTGTTTTTACATTTTACTAAGCTACGCTAGAGGCACGTTTTCCGCGGTATAGCAAATCAAAAACCGAAAAAAATTTATTTTCGCCCCTCCCCTAATATATAAATATATTAGTTTTTTATAAAAATAATTCGTTCACAGAGCTTTCCAAATCATTTCTGTGGGCTGCCGAAACCTTAGTTTGTATTTCTTACTGGGTATATAAAGTGGATAAAAAAGCTGTTTGAATGATATATTACAAATTATTTTTTTTGGTGCATTTAGCACCCCATCTCGGATATTCGAAATAAAAGGGCAATCTTATGTGTTTTTAAATTTATTTTATAAATTACTACTGTCACAATTAATTTAATCATGCCCGTGGACTCAATGTTATTTGTTGCTAATTAGCTAAATAGAGGGAAGCAAAAAAAAAAAAAACTTTAATGTACACTAGACGACTATTAGTCATTTGAAACGTAGCAATAAGTTGCAACTGTTATTTGTGTAAAATATATTTTTTAATAACTTTGAAAAAACTATCAAGGTCACACTATTCGTTCCGTGTACATGGAATGGGTATAGATTATAAAGCAGTACGATTGCATATAATAACATTTAATATTAACTATACAAACTTATTACATCAACTTTTTCTAATGCATTCTATTATATAGAGTGTTATAAATAATTTACGAAAAAAATTACGTTTTGGGAAATCAGTTCAGTAGACATCATGTTTACAAACATTGAATCTACATAAGGTAAAAAAGCAATCTTAATGATATATTTCTCACGATCTCGAAAATCACTGGTATGATATTAGATATATTCAAAGTAATATGGAAACTATATTTTACTTATAATTTGATTTGTTTTTTTATAAATTTTAGCACTGAAAATGAGAAAATAACATTTATATGTATAATATAACTTAAAAATGTTTTATTTTCAAACATCTAAGAAATTGAATGCGAAATGCTTTTTTCAATACTCGTTAATTCATGTAAAGCTAAAGTTTAAAAATTGTGTCAATAATGAGATGTAATCATAATTTTGATGTCAATTCTGGAAGTGATTTCTAGCATTTAAAACATCAGAAAAGAAACCTTATTGTGATCTCTAAGTTAATTTTTATTATAAGGTAAATTACTTTTTCTTACTTTCATCTGTAGTATTTCTTACTTATTATAAGTTGCTTTGAGTATATAAATTGTGAAAATATTGTTTAGACACATATCAATGCAAAGTATCCTACATTTGCAACAATATATGAAATGTTTAGCGTTTCTGTGTTTGAAAAATTATTGCGTCTGAAAGGGATTTTGTGAAACATTATTCTGAAATACCAGAGTATTCGTTAGCTTTGTGACTGTGTACAATGAACCCTTGCCCTCCCGACTATATACAGTCGTTCTCGCCATTACTGCATTTACTCACTTTTGAAACTGTAAAATGCTTTTGAGCGAAAAATTTCGTGTAGATCTAAATTCATTTTAAGAATTGACGTTTTCCCAACTGAGAGAAAAAGTGTTCAGGCCGGCAGTTGAACACAATACCTTTTGGATAAATTTCCCATGATTTGCCATTTCAGCTACCTTGACCGTCAACCCAGCCGACACAAATCACTTAGACAATCTGTCTGACATTATCATATGACTTGTCATGTAGACAGCTCAACAGAATGTACCGCAGTTATTGTAACACCATTAAATGAAGGACACACTGATACATAATTTTGGATTTTTCTTTTAACTGAATCATATTGATTGCTAATGATATATTTACCAATCATTATGAAAAGACATGAAAAAAATAACAAACAAAAAAAATATAGAAATTTATACAGACAAATTATGCAGGCAAATATATAATTTTTAACATCCGAGTGTTACTGAAACAAGACCACCTTATGACTGAGGCCGTTCTAAAAAAAATTCAAAATTGAATGATGCGTTCAGACGTCCCGCATTGAGAAACATTATGTATATATATATATATATATATATATGCGAATGAATTGTATAACTTTGTTCGTTGAAAGTTGGTTAAAATTATGTTTGCATCTGGATATGCATTAATCGAGATTTTTTAGATGAAAATTATGTAAACAGTCAAGTCAAATAGATAAATAGATGTGACCTGTTAATATTTGGAATAACCCCCATGTGTAGCCTTAAGAGCGGCTAGATGAGCTATGGGAGACAAAGTGATGGAACGCGTTCACAGTGATTCCATGTCCTGCTGACTGTATTTCAGCAGACAAGTACCAGAGGGTAAGATGTGAAGTATCTATGGAGAGAATAAATCTAATGAAGTGTTCCCCTAGATGCTTGATTTGGTTTACATTCGGTAACGATTTGGTCCAGAGACGTACAGCAAAATATTTTTTGTGCAATTCTAACCACCCACGAATTTTTCCATTTGTATGCGATACCCCAATGTCGTGCTGTAAAATTCCTTCATGCTCTGGAATAAGAATATCCATCCAATTATGTATGTGTTCAGCACAAATGTATGCATAAACGAAGTGTATACATACGGATATTCGAACCACAATGATCTGTTCATCCGCGAATGTCCTGAAATCATTACCCAGACTATAAGGCTGTCTCAACAACTTGTACCTGCCAAAAAATCATTAAAGTGTGTTTGTTTTCTCAGTTTGTTTTTGTTCTATGGACCAACGTTTATCCGTCCGATGGAAAAAAAATGTATTCATTAAAGACAAACCTTTTACAAATCAGTGGATGTCCGGTGTCCGGACTGCTATATAAATTCTATTATCTTCGTTATTGCACAATTGCTTCATGAGTTCTATCAGCATTGTAGAATGAACTGTCATTTTGGACACTCATGCGGTAGCCCTCTGGTATATTTAGGCGGTTAGTTGCTCCAATGTAGCACATCGATTCACCCGTTCCCTTCTTTCATCTATGGCCCGTGGAAAGACACAATTTCTACATCGTTTATTTTTTATAACGTCATTTTGAACTGTATGATACACAACACATTTACCAAAGCAGAACGCGAACACTTCACAAACTTCTGAAATTCTGAAATTCTATCACTTTTATTCCGAACACAAGTGATAATTTGTTTTTTGCAAGTCTGATTAATCACTCCTTTTCTGCATGAGAACAAAAACTGAATTATTTTCCGAATGCCTGTGTGGTTTTATATTCCCACCAAATCTACTATTGACAAATGCCTTCTGCGATTGATTATTCAGCGATCACGTCCGTATAGAAGATGGTCATATTAATATGACTAGAATGTTTAACAGTCTTTGTTTCGATGCAATGATCTAAAGATATGTTTATCGAAAAACATACATTTGACAGAATGCACTATAATTTTAGACAGTGCAATTATAGAATATTCTTATTTGTTTGTGAAAATAGCTTGGAGTGAGCGAAAACATGTCAACAATGTAATAAAAGTTATTTTACTGTGTATTCATTATGTTGTTAATTTACACCTTTTAGCATTTAAAAGAAATATATTATTACAAGGAGTTATAATTTATTATAACCTATTAAAATTTTAATTCACATTTAATTTTAATATTTAATGAAAGTTATGCACATTTTATAAATATATACGTATGACATCACTTTCGTACCGCATTTTAATGATCCAAAATAAAATGAATTGATAACAAAAAAAACTATTTTTTTTGCTCATTTTCTGTGGCAAAAGGCTTTTATGTAATAAAAAGTATAAATTTTCAAAATTTTGTCAACAATAATTTTTTAATGTATCTTTACTATACTTTCAAAAACAAAAAAAAGTCTAAAATAAATTTAAAACTTTGTATTAATGATTTGAGAAATTAAAGATCCTTACAATGTCAGTTACTGGGAGTGTCACCCTATAAAAGATGTCAAATACTCCGCATTCAAAAAATAAAATTTTAGATATTTAAAATTAGAATGCTTAAACGAAATAAAAATACCCCATTTTCTTTTATCCGTACAAAGTGTGTACAAAGTTTACAATAAATAAATTCAGCCATTTTATAGTATTTGAGTTTATCCATCTTGGGATCGATGACGTCATTCGATCAAATCAATCCTATTGGCTATGCCTGAACCCATTATATTTTTTCCTAACATTTGTTTATAAAATGAAATATTCTCCGAACAGATACAAAATCTTTGAAAAATTATGTCGAAATCGGTGCAGTTGACAGAAGGTTTTTTTCGAGAGCATTTATAAAACAATAATTATACGTAATTTGAATAAAGTATTGTAACACATTTGCTTGACAAATAGAACTTTCGACATTCCAAATTTTTTGTAAACGAATAAATAGAACTCAAACATACAACATTACAGAATTTCTCTACGAAATCATTCGACAAACACACATTCGATAAATTGCAGTGTATATCCAGTAAATATCCAGTGATTATCCAGTAAATCTCATGCGTTTTTAAGCTCGAGGGTGCTTAAAACTTTCTGAAGTTATTGATGCCTAACGCCATAAATTTGCTTTGCGATTAAAAGACACTTTTTGGTATGGAAGTGTGCTGCTCAGAATAGCTTAAGGCACGGTGAAATGTAACGTATAGTAAGTTTTGTTAAAATAGGCAAAGTAAAATTAAATTTATTTTAGAACTGTTTCAGTGTGTTGTAATTAAGAAAAAATACCAAAACATTTGAAACAATTTGTGATTTTTTAATTTGTAATCTGTGACATAAATATATCATATAAATAGTTTTTTTTTTAAAATAAATCATGAAGAATTTCTTGGAAAATTATTTTAAAAGGTGATTTCGAGAATGATGCTTAAGAGTTTTCTAAAAATACACACATATACTTACTATATATACAAATTTGGCATGAATAAATATACATTTTTTATTAAAAAAACTATAATTAAAACCATTTGCAATGGTTTAGAGAGCGGGGCTGAAAGTTAGTTTTGATTTTCAGCACAAATCTATATCATGAAGGACAAACGTGCCCGTGTGTAACACTGACGTCCTTTTGCGAATGGCATCACTTGACGATGAAATTTCGGTTTTCCGATTTTAGCTACTGCATTTTGTTTTCTAAACATCACATATTTTTAATTTTTACACCGTTATATATATAAAAAAAAATCTACTTTCAAATGCAATTTGTTTGAATACTGTATTTCAATTTGCTCGTTTATTATAGCATTTAAGTTAAATTTCAATCATGATTGATTTTTTTTATACCTATCGCTTGCATACGATTACAAAATATTATTTAGTTTGCACTTTAAACAATATAAAATTTTCAGCATTTCTTTCCAGCTAATATTCCATAAAAAAAAAATTTAACTTTATTAAACAATAAATAAAATAGTATAAATAAAACACAAATTTAAAAGACATGTAATCGAAATCCGTGCTTAAAACCGCTGAAATTATAAGAATAAAACAAATCTGCTGTAGAAAACGAAATTTTTAGCGATTTCTTTGGCAATTAACTTCTGGCACGATGCCAATATGAAATTACCGCTTTTAATAAATTTCAAAATTTTATTTGAATATAACATATTTCATATAAAAATGCTCTTTGGTGTTGTTAGGGAGCAGTCTAAAAAAATTATAAAATGTAAAAGAAATATATTCGAATTTTCAATAGGAAAAATAAATAGTTTTCACCTACATTCTCTATCCCGGGAAGTCCGGGTTGGATGCCCCAGTTAGCTCAAAATCAGAGGCAAAAGATCTTTACTGCATACTAGGAGGCATTTACCACGTACAGAAATTGTCGTTAATTCTCGTACTAACGTAAATTTTCCTTACATTTTACAATTCTGTCACGATTCCATAAAATTACGGATTTTTAACTCTATACATAATGTCCAGATTCAGAGCCGACGTAAAATATCCAGTCAATTTAGAAATTGAAAAAGAAAGAAAGAGATTATTTTTTTTTTTGTTAAAATACAGTAATCACAGATATTTGAATGTATTTTTTTGTAAATGAATATATATATATATATATATATATATATATATATATATATATATATATATATATGTGTTATATAAAAATTTATTTCCTTCGTATCCTTCCATTTTATTCGCATTAATCTTTTAAATTAATCTAACTTCTGACATAGTCAGCATTTCCTTAATTCTTAAAAATATTTATTCCTATTTAATGTCCTTTTAAAAGTAAATATCCGTATATTAATAATTATCTTATTCCAAATCTTAATCTAAAATTTTAAGTTCATTCGTAGCTTTTATCAGCTCCCCAATCTATAAAATTCCGAGACGCTTTCTCATTTCGAATGTTTTTTAAAAAGCCATTTTCTTTTTATTATTATTATTATTGCTCTGATTTTTCGCGCGCTTGCGATTTTCACTTCAAAATTGATCCGCGACCAGCGTTGGTACTCTTTCGTGTCTTAGTTTCTCCTTCGCGCCTCATTCGCTGGGCTGGAGCTAGCCTCTCACTCATTGGTTTGTACGCACGTGACGTAGTTTTCTGTATGTCTCCGCTGAGTTAACAAAACTGGCTCACATCGGTCGGAGAGTAAGATTTTTGACGTTTTTGGAAGTATAAACAAATATGTATCTGGTGTTTATCATCTCGTAGAATATTCATATGGCCATTTAACAACTTTAAATCGATGAAGTGAACCATCGTGAAGCCCGAGGGCTATAAGTTTATACCTGTGGGAATTATCTCTGCGTCGCTCGTCTTCTAAATAAACTATTTGTCTGGAAATTGGCTGGATTTACTGGAGAAACTTTTGTGGACTCATTTCATTGCCTCACTACTGCGCCATGATCGTGAATATCGACTGCAATAGGTTCTATCTTTTACGGACCGCCATTTTCTCATGGAAAATTACACCTGGTGGTATCTCATATTCGTCAAAACGCAACATATATATAAATGAATACACATGTGAAGAACGAAGGATAAAACACCATAAAAAGCAATGGAATGGGCACTGAAGGAATTAAACTTAAAAGGATGAAAAAGCAAAAATTGAAAAAGCAAAATTGGAAAAGTATGAATATCTTACAGAATCTTCAGAAGGCTTTATAAGAATATTCATAGTAAGTATATATTATTTCAACAAATATTGTCAGCATTATGCCTAAAATCGACAATATTAAGCCCCTAATAACATATATAAATGAAACAAGAATATTAAGGACCGACATGAGGTTCAAATAACAAAATAAAATGAAGCAAAAAATTAAAACTCGACATGTGGTTCAAGTAGCAAAATAAATGAATAAATACGCAACTGAAATAGAAATTAGATAAATAAAAAATTATTCAACTTAAATAGTAAATAGAACATAAAATAATGTTCAAGACTCACCAAAAAGGTCAAATTTGAAAGTAGATGTAAAAAGATTGTAGTTACTTGACATTTAGCCAGACACCTGCTCCTGCTGAAAATGGCTGCATATCAAAGCCCAAAACTTTGCAGAGAATAGTGATAATAAAAAATTATGTAGTGCTGCCGTCTATCCCAGAAAATGCTAAGTAAAATAAAAATTGTAGACAAGTTAAAAAAATGCTAGTGCTGCCTATATATATATATATATATATATATATATATATAAGTATATATATATATACTTCAATTTGAAAAATGTGATCGTACCACATCATACTACTTTATAATCATGCTACACCTGAAATTCTAACATAATCTCACCTACTGTCGCTATTGTTTGCATAACACGTCGAAATTCATAGTATAAATATTTGATGATATTTATTCGTTGTTTGGAATGAAGATTGAAATTTAGAGTTCCTTACCAGTTATTTTACTAATAGGATTAGCTATAACTTAAGAGGATTGGATATAAAATCGCCCTATGATTATAGCGTCTCTCAAAATAATATCTTGTGTAAAGACATCCTTACTATACAGGATTTTATACCTTGACAAGATTCTTAAAATTTAAAATGTAGTATAGTGTTAGTAATATTATTAGGTAGCCTGATCATTTCTCTAAAAACTGAAATACAAAAATTTTTTACAGAATTTTTAATGTATTGATTTAAAAAGTGCGATTTAAAAAGAAATTTGAAGATTCCATATTCAAATTTAATTAAAACACAACTTAAGCAAAAGCATATTCTGATATGTATTTCATATTGTGTACGTTAATATTTATTAAATAAATTAACTGAATTGACAGCTTTTTATTATATTATAATATTAAAAATAATTTCACTCTCTAAGATTTTTCTTCTCCATTATATATGTCTCCATATCTTTGAATTTAAAATCCTGTTATAGCATATTTCAAAATTTAAAGATTTTTTACCATATAAAGATATCTAGTTTTCTTTTTAAATAGAAGATTTATAGAATTCGGATGTAAAAAATATACATGACGATATACGTCTTTGGACATATTTTAAAATATTCAGCATATTTGTTCAAATAAAGAAATTTTTACTATATTAACTCATAATAAAACTTAACGCTTCAGTAGCTAACGAGGTGACAGCTGTAGCAGAAATCAATGATTTTTCGTTTTTCTTCTATTCTATTTTTGAAAGAGCATGGAAACTTAATAAGTTAGTCGTTTAATGTTTTTTTCTTCATGCTGGTTTTATCACCACATTTTAGAAATATTTCATGAAAAAGTTAGGTTATTTTATTGCAAAATGGTAATGCAGCAAAGTTTAAATTTTCAATGCGGTAGAAAAGTATTTAAATGCGAATTTCATTGGAAATTTTTACTTTACTTCATAGCAAAATGTATAAGAAATTTGTTAAAGAAAAAACATGTTATATATGTGTATGCTCATAAATATTTCTCTCATAAATATTTCTAAATAGCTTCTTACAGATTCACTAGGAGGCGCTACCTCCTGCACCTTTCATGCGGCAAACCCGCGGAGCAATAAACTCTTCCAGTGTTATAGCAATCCTGCGTTTCATGCAGTTTTTTTTTATTGTGATTGTATTTTATTTTTGATAATACATCAATTCACATTAAAATCAACACTCACTTATTTTTGAAAATATATACTTACAATACGTCTTTTCATACAAGATATGTAACAGCGCCAGAGCGTTTAATTTTTATGCTACTTTTTGATCATCTGAATAATGCAATAATTAACTGGCCATAGCTAAACAATGGTCTATCCACATATATTTCAACATGTTTAAAAGTCTGCCTTTGAGATTGATTTAGAGTAATAACAAATTATTAAGACTACTGGAAATTGTCTTATGTGCACTATGAATATGGTAATCTGCTTGCATTACTAACTCCTGTATCCAGATTAATGCAAGGAATAAATGCAACCTCTCCCGATTTCCAATCATGATTTTACTGGCTAGAAAATGCTTATGCAATTTTACTATTTGTAATCTCTTGTTATTACATCCTTAATAGTTACAAGGAGATGGTCAAGCCTGGTAATCACAGATTTTGATTATTTTTATAGATATTGTAGAGTAGAAGCCCCTTAGTCTTAGGTTCAACGGATTTTATACAACAGCCCTTAGTTCTCGAGAAATAGGGGGTCTAATATTATAACACAACTTAAATACTTACTTTGTTATGAAATTACTGTGTTGGTCGTAGCTCAGTTGTTATGGCGTCTTCTCATTAATCCCCGGGTTCGAGACCGGAACGCACTACGTTTGTTTTTCTCATATTTTGTTTTATAAAAATGTATTTCATATATGCTTTATCGATGCAATGATATTAAACAATTGTGTCAATTTGTGATTTTAAAGAAACATCATTTATATATTGCCCTCACAAGAGAAGTCAATGCGAGTATATTATTACTGTTTTTAATGTAAGAAGCATAATTATATTAAAAATTAGCATAAGAATTAAATTACAACATATTTTTTTGCATATTAAATATTGTAATTTATATGATATTATTAATAAAATAAAGTATGTTTTTTGTAACAATTTTGGAATTTTTACTAGTTAATAAATACATCCAATTTTTGAAAAAAAAAATCTTTAAATGATGAAAAATGTTAATAATGGTTTAAAAATCAAAAATGCTAAATTAAAATTTAAATGTTAACATTATAATTAATGTACGATATTAAAATTTTTAATTGTGAGATTATTAAGTTTTAATTACAACTATATTTATAAAACAAAAAATGAGAAAAACTAACGCAGCGCATTCCGGTCTTGAAACGGGGCCCACGGATCAACGAACAGACACCATAACAACTAAGCTACGACCAACGCAATAATTTTATTGCAAAGTAACTATTTAAGTTGTGCCTCCTACACTGTTAAAAATTTGCAACAAACTGTCCAGTCATTTGACCGTTTTTGTAGAAAACGGTTACATAACCATAATTTAACTATATTCTGACCATAAATTGAGCAATAATATGGTCAGAATATAGTTAAATGACGGTTATGTAACGGTTTTCTACAAAAACGGTCAAATGACTGGACAGTTTGCTGCAAATTTTTAACAGTGTATTTCTCAAGAACTAAGGGGCGTTGTGTAAAATCCGTTGAACCTGAGACTAAGGTGTTTCTACTCTACAATATATATATATAAATAATCAAACTCTGTGATTACCAAGCTTGGCCCTTTCCTTGTTAGATTTTGAATAACAATGACAACTGATCCTATTTTCAATTGTAATTATGCACAGGAAATCCAGGAAAACTTATCGTATTTAAATATTCAATTTGGTAGTTTAGCTATACGTCTTCACCCGTTTGATCTATTCCTCGATGTATAGCGGTATGTATGCTTCTGTAGATGTGAATTTTTCCATTGACCAAATTTAATATTTTGTTACTTAATACACGTACTTGAGCATTATGACAGCGAATTTTACATTTTTTTTTGATAAATCTGCATTTGATGAAATAGATTCAAATATCTTGAATTATATTTGAAGATTTCCAGCTATCTGAAATTTCTAAAGTTTGAATGGTGACATTGCCAATGTCAATAACCAGCTTGCACGTTGAGTATTGGATGATCTCCCATTTTTTTGTTAAAATATTTAAATTGGGTGCATTTTGGAAATATTAGCGTTGATTTTAACGAGCAATTTATAATTTTAGAGGGTGAAGCATATTTCAAAATGGCTAAACTTTGACGAAATCCTCCACTGAAAATTCCACATTTACCTCCAAAATGCCTAGTGTCATTATACAGATCTCGAAGTCATTCATGAGTCATTTTTACTGCTCTTCTTCGTATTATTGAAGCTTCGTCCTAAATAATTGCATGCGTTTTATATAGTTTAATTTTATCACCACGAATTTTCAAATAACATTTGTAATATGAATCAATTTCTATTGGCAATTTAAATGCACGATGGTATGCTGTTCCTCCTAACTTTTTCTCATTTGCACGCAAAAAAAGGATGAGACAGTTATAAAGGTACGTTTTGCCTGTTCCTCCAGGTTCATTCATAAAAATAAAATTCCATGATCTATTTTTGTCAGTACCGAAGAGAGTTTCCAATCGAATATAAGTAATTGATACTTGTTAAAATGTCCTGTCATTTCTATACTTTTATTTAATTACTGTTCTACTCATAAATTTCGTTCTCTCTTTGTCTCAATGAATTGAAAATCTGAATTAGGATCGGGTAGATTAAAATGTTTACATGTACGATTTCTATATTCTAAGATTCAGGCTATATGTTTTAAAGCTCGGTATTCATTATTATCTTGAAAACCTTTGCCGAAATATTTTTTTATTTTTCCCCAAATATTCAAAGCTGTGACTGGTTGTTCTCCAGTAAGGTAAGTTGCCGTAAAATAATCTTTGTTGACTGGGCATCACGAATTCAACAGCTTCATCAAATAATACATACATAACGCGTCAGTGTATCATAAGTGCTACTGCAGCTTCCCTGAAAGAGTCATATCGTTTTACTTCATAATATTTTTGATCATTGTAACATGTGACACTTGGAATAAAGTTTAATAACAGTTTTAAGTGAAATCTTTCAGAATAGTTTGGGCTAAGAGAACAGACTCTTTCAATAATTTGGAATTTCTTGTCATGTTCAATCCATGTTTTTTTAGGATTCAGAAGTACAATTCAGGCATATTTTTAAAGAATATTTCTTGCAGCAGGCTTCAACTTTATGCAATTTAAAATATGCTGTCAAAGCTGTTTTGTTTTTTCCAAAAGCTTCCTCCTCATCGCTTTTTTGTAGAATACATTATGTTGGAGATGCAGAAACAGGCAAATATAAATTGTATGTGATCTACCATGTAACGGCATTTCTAATGTTCTCCAAGATGCTTTAATAATTCCCACATATCTACCATCAACAGATTAAGTAATTTCACCATGAATTTTCTCATTTATTATTTCAGTGTTATTATCCAATTTTTTAAAACTATTTTAAAACGCTAAACTAACGTTTTTGAGAGAATTTCAAAATATTCTCCGTTTTACTTAAACAAAGTGAATCATTTGTATGCGGTCGGTGTGACCACCATCGTATCCAACAGTTCAAATTGTAACAGTTCAATTTTTTATCAGCAGGTTAGAAAATATAATAGCACAATGCCGTTCGCATCGTTTTCAGCATCGCGGAAGGGCATTTTTGGTTAAGATCCGTATTGCTTTAAAATATAAGATCAAATTCACTGGTATGATACATTTGATTCGAGTTTCGTTTGGAAAACCGACCAGCCTAGCGGATGAAGCCTACTAGTATTAACACATATTAAAAGCTTAAAATAATTAATCATTTTATAAGTTTCCAAATTATTTCCATCTTCTTTACATCTGACAAAATTAAACTAATAATTATACTGAAGCCTTTTCTTTGCTCTCTTTCTTCTTTTTACAATATTGAACACTTAAAACATTCTGCGGATCATGGTTGAATTTTGACGCATTTAATTACATTAAAATATTCTTCATAAAGTTATTTTAACAACAATGTTATATATTTTAAACACACAACTGCCTTAGTATAATTATATAGCCAGCTATTTTAAACACTTTGAAGAAAGTGTGTCAGTGACAAAAACGTATGTCTTCAAAAAGTTTTAATCCTGTTTAGTTTTAAACTAAAAAGAAAGAAGATTCAGCTGTAGATTATTAAACTTCAAGTTTTAGTTTAGAACGATAATCTGAGGGATCTTCAGCTGCAAAAATTATGGCTTGTCATTTTCAGATGATAAATTTATTTCCTTTAAAGCGAGCGTATTGCCATGTTGATTATCGTGATCAGATAAAATCATGTCTTCAAAAATAGATTAGCTATGTGTTTTTTTGTTTCTTGTTTCTATAAAAAATGAATTATGTGTAAAGATAGACAGAACATTATCGTGTTATATCGGGTTTTTCACAAGAATGATACGAAAGGACTAAAATTATTACTCATTACCGAGTTAAAGAAATAATTGAAAATGACCCAGAAAAAAAAAAAAAAAAAAAAAAAAAAACGGGGAGGGGAATCATGATATCTGAACACTTCTAATGTGTCAATTTATTAGTCATATAAATAAACAAAATTGTATATAGATCTCTATCATAATTTGTGTAAAAAATATCTTAATCTTTCTGTTCTATACCAAAAATAATAGTGTTGATTAAAAAAACACAATCGTCAGTATATCTTCTATATTAAAGTCTGGTTCATTTCATCTCTACTCCTCAAAGAATATGAGAAATTGCGATCGAAAAAGCGAGCGTGTACTGTTCGTTATGAACTGAGAAGATTAGAAATCTTTGTCTAGAAAGACTCTCGAAATTTTGATTTAGTTCTCAGATATTCTAACCTTTTGTTTTAATGTCAAGAGCAACCAGACTGACACCTTTTGAATTTAGTAAAATTTAAAAGGCAGCACGTCAATTATACTTTTAGAAATCTGGATAATTCGTTCCTTGAGACAAAGATAGAGTATAAACTCGGGAGACGCCGATTTTTGAAGATTTGCTTACTATTATTTTATTTTATTTTATGTATAGTGCTGAAAAAGTTTAGGATCACCAACAAAAACAATAAAGCTCTCAGTTTAATGAAAAACGAATATTATTATAAAATTATACAAGTAAAGTTATGAAAGTTTTGGTATTTGTTTTAAATTACAATAAGATATTTTTAAAAATAAACAAAAACTCATTTCTACATAACACAACTTGATGGAAAAAAGTTAGGACCAATATATTTTATATTTAAATTACACATGTAAAATAACACATTAATTTTCAGTACCTCGTTTGCTTTACCTTAAAAAGCATGACTTTCCAAAGAAGTTTTGGGAAGGATTTTGCCGTTTTTTTGCATGTGAAAATTGATATTTGGGACCATGTTTCCAAACTGCATGCTTTGAATTCAACAATCGAATCAAACTGCTTTCCGTTGGCCTAAACTTGACGAACCAAGATTCCTTACAAGTTTTCTATGAGATTATGTTCAGGGCTTTCAGCTGGAAAGTGCACAGTTTTTACATTGTTAGCAGATAACCAAATTAAAGTTGACACAGACTTGTGAATAGAATTATCTTGTAGCAACAGCAAATTATGAACCATAAGTTCGTATTGAAATAGAACAATATCTTGAATAGAACAGTATCTTGAATAGAACAGTATCTTGAATAGAACAGTATCTTGAATAGAACAATATCTTGATAGTCAAGGGAGTTCATCTTTGTCTTGTTGAAATCATCACTGAGCCTTCGCCTTGTACATGTCTTGAAATAAGATATGCCTGACTTCGTAAATCATGCCAGTAATATCTTAAACCAACTGGTTTATGAAGTTTGAGTTTTTCCCATCGTTAAAAAACGATTTGTGTCATGTATTGCATTTTAAAACACTGGACGATGCGAATTTTAGTCTTGTACTAATGTGATGCATTTGTAGTTTTGTCTAGGCTTTAAATTTAGCATATTGCAAACATTCGCACTTTTCAACACATTTCTAAAATTTATGGACGTTATAGAGAGTTCTAGAGCAGATTTTGATTGTAGAGAATTGGCAGAAGACTTGGGACAGTCTTGAACAGTTATTCTAATAACGTTCCATATCATTTGAAGAATGACAATGATAATTGAAAATATCTAAGTTGACACTGCTATATAAAATTATATACCTGATGTACTTTCTAAGAAAGTCAGTTTTCAATTCCCTTGATCAGATTATCTGTTGACTTTAAATTAATATTAATGTATGAAATGTATGACACGACAAAATTGATTTTAAAAAAATCACCAAAGCGTCTTTAAAGAATAAAAATATTATTTCCGGTTAAGCACACACAAAAAAATATGTCGATGTTTTGACTTAATGTTTTACGTAAGACTAGAAACACTGAAAAGACATGTTTCGGAAAAATCAACACACGCTTCATTGCACGTCGAAAAAGAAACACCGAACTGGAAATTTCGTTAGAGGAAATGTAACCAACAAGATTGCAATAATAAGATAATATCAAGGGGTGTTGGCTAAATTAACAATTTCACTACACAATACATTTCAATGAAAGATAATTTTCTTAAATTTGACTGTTAGCTAATTTACAAGCCGATTTGTCAAAACAATTTAAACTGAAAGGAAATGTCAACGATGAACGAAGCATTCAGAATTCTCATGATAAAAAAAATAGAAAAAAAAAAACAGTTTTTTATATCTTATATTTTGAATTTTGTTAAATTTATTTATTTAATCGTAAGAGATATAAAGAGAAAATAAATTCAGAGACAACTTTTTTTGTTATTGAGTAGGGGAGTAAATAACAGGATTATAAGGGTAACTTTTAAAAAGATAAAATAATTATTAATTAAAGATATAAAATTTAATGACAATGATTTTTAAAGAATAAATAAATTAATAGAGTTTTCATTCAAACAACGAAAGTTTAATTTGAAACTCTTAGTCTATTTCTTTAAAAATATAATCAAATAATCCACGTGTAAGAATTGCTTTTGCATTGCTGAAGCATTCCTTTTTATATTACGATAAATATATTTTTTAGTTGTGCTTTTTTATTTATACTCAAATAGTGTCATTTTACAAATATGATAACTAAAGAGAAAAATTTAATTATAAATATAAGCAGAATAATATTTAAAGGTATTTTATTTAGTTTTATTGATGCCAGCTTCAGTTCTTCAACTATTTTAATCAACGGTATCCTTTTAATGTAAATTCTAAATATTTTTCAATGTAATTTACATAACTATAAAAATATTGTCCGGAAAAACATTGAAAATAATATAAAATTATTATGAACTCAGACTTGAATTTAATTTTTAGTGTTGTAAAAAACTATAAAAGTATTTGTTTAAAAGGAAGTTTGAAATAGAAATTAAATAAGTCTTAGTTTAGCCCGAACTCCGTTTCGATATTAAGATTACAAAACTTACTTTCATTTTGTGTTTTGTGAATTATCTTACTTACTTCCGCTTCAAAGATTATAGACTGTAATCAAGTTTTCTTTTCAATTGCATATGATGAAACCCGTTTCAAAGATGTTGAAAATATATTTCTCTTTTGTTCTATTAGTAAAAGCGATTCTTTATTTTTATGGTATTTTATACAAAAAGGTTTTAACTATAAAATGAAAACTAATAATTTATTTTTACATGACAGGCAAACAATAACCTTTCAAACGCGCAATAGATTTTCTTAATATAAATTTTGATAAAATATATAATTAATGAGCACCAAAACGGTTAATTAAATACCAGAAAATAAATTTTTGAATTTTATTTTTAGTAAATATATTAAAAAAAAATGTTTGTATCAATGATGAAATTTTTAAATTGTTCACATATCTCTTTTTGTTCCTTCTACTTTTAAATATAGTCAGTAGCAATCTAATCAAATGGTGTAATAATCCAAATTATTGTGCCACAAACATTTCGAAATTTCATCGAATTTTGCATTTTTTGCTATCACAGTCCCCATGAAGAATCTCGTTTCCGAGAAAAACAGTTTGAACAACTACTATATACAAAATAATGTAAATTAAAATGTATATGAAAATGTAAAAAACTACCAATAAAAATAACAATGCGTAACGTCTCTCTAATTTAAATTTGTTATCCGTAATAAGATGCAAAGAAGACGTACTACCATTTGAAGACAGGAGCAAGACTCTCGTTCGTCATGCAGTGAGACAAAGTTCATCCAAAAAGCATTGCGATTTTATTATTTATATGGTGTTATTAAGAATTTTTAGATTTTATTTGTGCAGCATACCAGATTTTCAACATTTTATTGTAAAATCTATGTAATCACACATTTATTTTTAAAGAGTTTCAAAATATTACGAGTTCAGTCAACACAAAAGAAACTTGTCTTGAATCTATACCACCTACTTTTAACTTTAGTATGGTTATCATACAGTGAAACTTAATAAAATGATTTTATTTAAATTTTTTCTCCGTATTTCATTCCAAGGGACTCAATAAAAGCAAGTGTGAAGTTGCATTGAATCACTACTACCTACTTTTATTTTACAGCCATCATACAGTGAAAAAAAAAACAATTTTATTTAAATTAATTAATATATTCTTCGCTAGGGGGCGTCATCAGCGTAAAAGAAAGTTGATTTATATCACCCTATTCGATTTATCACAGAGTATTGTTGCTACATGATATAACATTTCAATTTTTTTTTTTTTAAATCTTAGCTCGAAAAGTTAGTTTTACAGAAAGTTATACCTGAAGCATTGTAATATAAATAAAGATCATAGAAAATATCTATTCCAACTGTAATTGTCAATAAAGTGGAATGTAACGCAATTCTTTTGTGTTGTCTCGTGAAAAATTTAAAGGTTACGTACCATGTTTAGAATTGAGAACATAACGCAATAAGGCTTAGTAACATATACAAATTTCGTAGAGTTTCAAATTACATGATGGCATTAAAATGCATTTTAGATAGTTATGCACCCAACAGATAGTAAAGTAATTTAGGAATCCGTCAGACCAAAATGCCGGAGCATTGAGTGGGATAAGCATAAAAGATAACATTAAAAATATATAATATATATATTTTTTTATTTTTATATTTACTGTTTAATAGTCTAAAACAAAATTTACAATAACAGCTGTTGAATCTTCAACTGTTTATTCGGTCGACAGTTGCCTCAGATACTGCTCAAATACTAATCTGTCAGCAAGTGCTCCCATTCTTCTAATTTGTTCTAGATTATCTCTAGGAAAGGCACTTCAATGAGAACATCCTCTAAACGACGTACTCTACTAAGCGTGACAAAAGTTGCTCAAAGTGACAACTTCTTTTGACCAATGTCCACAGCAATTTTTGACAAAGTTAAACTCTGGGATTTGTGTATGTTGACAGCATATGAAACAGTTAAAGGGAACTGAGTATGGGAGCATGAGACATTGTTTTCTTTCGAAAACTAATAGACATAAGACGTGTGAGAGGTAAAAGTCTTTCAGTGAGAAATAATCCAAGATAATCATCAAATGAACCATTACTGCCTGTGACAAGCCTGGAGGCCGTAGTCCAGGTCCGTAGATAATATCTTTTACCGTACTCTTTAAAGTGTATCTTTTAAATGCACCGTTGACCAATCCTCTTTCTGTCCACAGATTGATATGCATCATAACTCTGCATCCAATTCCTAAAGAAAGTTTAGCCTGAAATACAGATCATTTTCACTCCATCTTGCTATATGATTATTGTGGTCTGCGACTATTCTTGCCACTGTCAATTTTGATTTACAAAGTACTTATTGATTATGTTCTTCAGCTTGCTTGTTTGTAGGAAAAAGGCGTACAGCATCTGGAAATCTTTTAAATTCTTCCGGAGGCAGTATAGCTTTACGTCGTTGCACAAGGGATGCGTATTGGTCGCCTGTAACTTCACCTACCGAGAGCGAATCGAGAGTCTCTCTAAACTGTCTTTGCTGAACGTCACTTTGTCTCATTAACTTTGTTAAGATGAAACATTTTTCAAACGTCTTAAGCACTGTTTGTCCGCGCAAAGCCAAAATGCCTTTTATAGAATGTCTCCTATATAGAGGTGTGTTTTTTACAGGCTGTAGCTGCCTAATATCTCCAATGAGGTAAACAAATAAGCCTCCAAAAGGTTCAATGCTGTCTGGTTTACTTTCGCGACATCTTGGCTCAAGTGCAGCCATCAGATGGCTTCCGATCATTGAGAATTCGTCAATAATGAGAAATGAAACTGGATTCATGCTGAGCTGTAGATTTCTTGCTGCTTCACTTCCAAAATCAGCGAACGATTTAAAACATGTTGGTTAGGGCGTATCGCAAAAATCCAAAATTCTTAAATATTTTTGCAGTAGAGCGGAAAAGTTGTGAACTCCCTTTAGTAAAAAGCGTGCGGTTCTATAAACTGTGGGTTGATATCTTCTGTCACCTCAGTGGGCGGAAAGTTCCAAAAATTGGACTAAAAATGATTAAAATACAAAAATTAATAAATAATCACAAATTTTGCTCATCGGTTTGGGGTCGTGTTTACAAGTTACTATTTCGTAACAACATCAACCATAGAAAATTGTAGAATTATAGGTTAATATTTTCTGTCGCCTAATCGGCATCGAATTTTGAAAATTTTGACGCATTTTGGTAGTTTTCGGCATAACTGTTTACACAATGCACAATGCACAATGCACAATCGAGACAGACTGGGTTTGGTGGTCTGCCAAAATAGTGTAAAACCCTTATTTTCACGCCGAGAAACAACAACAACAGCCATAAAAAATTTTAGAATTATATGTTAATATCTTCAGCCGCTTCATCGACACCAAATTTTGGAAAATGAAGGCAAAAATTTAAATAAATAAACGTCACACTTACCTCATTTTAATGAGAACACAAACTTTATTTTACCTTTCGAACGTACAAATGACAAAAGCATTACTGCTTGTAATCATTTTTGGTCTCAAATTTTGATATGTGTCTTCTGGATTCTACTGTCGCTCTAATAAATCTATCCCTGTTCTGCGGCCCAACTGTTTTTCGGGAGTTTGCAGTGACTAGTTTCACAATCCGCTCAACCGCTTGTGTGTGTGAAGCAAATTTAATAAAGTCTCAGCAATACATTGGCATACTGCTCTGTATCATCTTCAGAAATTCTTGAGAACTAATCTCTCTGAGAACAGGAGGCGATATCACATAACAAGCTTGCCAGTCAATGAGATCTACATAGTCTGTAGCTCCAAAGTTAACAGCAGGAATAACAAATTTGGGAACACAATTTCCGTCTGGGCTAATTTCTATTACCTTGATAATCCGCCAAGCTGCAAGGGTCCTAATATGGTACCTCTCATCAGTTAACATGGCCAAAAGCATTTTTTCTTGTACCGCAGAGTAAGCGTTACGAGAAATAACTGGGTCGATTACGTCACAATACTTTTTTGGTAATTACTGAGATGAGCTGATGAAATGCCACAGGTGTCTAGCACCATCCTTTATGGAATGACTAATCTTAATTCGGAACCATGAGGGTGATTAGACTCTTAGAATGAATACAACCAAAGTTAGCAACTCGTTTGATGGGTCTAATGTAGATGTATATTACCTCAGTATTCCATTGGGAGTTGTTAGCCAGCGGGACAAATTCAACGTTCCCGGTTCCCGTATAGCTAGATCTGATCAACAAACGCCAGAACTAATGGCGGTACAAATGTCTAATAAGTATTTCTTATCTGAATTGAGGTTGGTAGGATCAATGTCTGGCAATTTGAATCCAATACTACTAAAAGCAAGAATTGAAAATTTTTCGCATCCTTTGATTTTTCGTCCAATGCTTCCGGTGTAAGATGTTGGGCCAGATGATTTGCCGTCTGTGGACTCAAACACGTGTCGTAATGTCCACTCGTTTTAATGAAGTAAGCCGAAAATTCATTGGACTGGTGTCTGAAGTTTCAATTCACGCCTGCGAATTACGCCATTAGACATTCCTGTGTTCACTACAGTACCCTAACACCCGAGAACAATAAGGTTGCTAAAATCATCCAATAAAGCACTTGTTACGTATTCGTAAATGCTATTATATATATCAAGACTAGATCCTCATTCAGGTGTAACATGTCCCATGTACTTAGAACCAGGCTCCGATACAATACAGCAATGCGCTTTTACAATTTTTCTTTTGAACTGCTTGTTCTCGAGTGTTTCTGATGTTAAAGTTTTGTCATGTCGTCCATCAAAATAAAGGCAAAATAGAGTGGAACGATTTTCATTTGATTTTGAGACCAATTTTTTGTAAATTCTTGATTTTTCCCTCCGTATCTTTTTGTGTCTGTGACGAGGCTGGTATCTAATTCCGATATTAAACCCAAATCTTGCATAACACTCGGTGCAATAGCAGCCGTGTCTCTGTTGGAAACACCATACTTTTCACTGACAAGAACTGTGTTGTCCAGTTTTAAACGCATTTGAACACTTCTTGTGGGCTGCTGAAGAGACGCTGTGTGACGTGTGTTTGATGCCATTGGCATCAAAACCCTTGATGATGGCCCTTTGGCCCCTTGTCTTCACTATTTTGGCAGGCCGCCAAACCCAGTCTGTATCGATTGTGTATTGTGCAAGCAGTAAACTGTTATGCAGAAAACTACCAAACTTTCCAAAATTCGATGCCGATGAGGCGACAGAAGATATTAATCTAGAATTCTAGAATTTTGTATGGTTGTTGTTGTTACAAAATAGTAACTTTTAAGCACTACCTCAAACTGATGAGCGAAATCTGTGAATACTTATTAATTTTTGTATTTTAATCATTTTTAGTCCAATTTTTGGAACTTTCGGCCCACTGAGGCGACAGAAGATATCAACCTACAATTTTAAGATTTCGCACACTTTTTAATAAAGAGAGTTCACAACTTTTCACTTTACCGCAAAAAGATCTAAGAAATTTGGATTTTTTCGATCGAACTAATGTTGGTACCTTTAGTGCAGAGTGAATTGTTTTGTCCTCGACATTAATGGGGAAGTTGCACTCATTCTAGATTATGCCTTATTTTATGTTTAATTGATGAAGATGACTTTACATTCCTCAAATCTTAACTCGGAAACGCAAAAATAATTTTAAATAACTAGTTATTGGAGTTTTAAACTCCGCTAAAAGCAAAACAAAACCACGTGATCTGAAAACGCGACGGGATTGGTTTGACGTCACTACACATGAAACGCGGATTCTGCTTTAGAGTCGAATGCATGCAGGCTGTTTTGCATTACTTTCTACTTATTATAAACGTCTTTTAAAGACGCATTTACACAAAAACAAAAATTAAAGTCGAAAGATTATTTTAACATGTCTAAATATAATGCATTATTTATTTATACATTTGCATTAATTTTCATTTAGAAAAGTGATGAAGTTGGTCGGATTCGAAAAACACAAAGTTATGGCTTTCGGATTTTTTTTTAAATTTATTTATTTACTTTTAGGGAAGAAAAACTGCATTTCATGTGGGTAAAAATACAGGAAACTAAAGCTATCTTTTACTTACTCTTATTTATTTAAACGAAAAAAGAATGATAGTTTTATTACAAAAGAAATCATAAGTAAAATCGCATTTATATAGTTCTTGAAATGCATTATTTTCTTAATTCATTTTAATGCTTAATAATTCGTTTTGATATGAATATAATTTCGTGTTATGCAGGTTATGTTAAGGATAAAAATGTACTCAAATTAATTATGAGAAGACGAAATTTTGATCAGAAAACAAAAACAAAAAATCTGTATTTAATACTGATTGTGTATTCACCGATCAGAAAAACAATTACTGCAACATACGTGAGTAAATTTATTACTATTGTTTTTTTTTCTCATTTTATGATTGTAATTCATGATTTTTCCAAAAAATGTTCAATATAATACAATATTTGGCGTGGCCACCAAATCCGATCATGAAAAATACACCACTTTTTTTTTTTTTTTTTTTTTTTTTTTTTTTTTTTTTTTTTTTACGCTTGGTAGAAAATGCGAGCTAGTAAATTCATTAAAATAAATGTATAATGGTTGCTTTATTTCTGTTTTAAGGTATGGAAAGAGAAAATAAAAAAAATAAAAAATAAGAATTATTTAAACTATCTTATTAGGATTTCTAAATTGATTTCTCAACGAATAATCATAAATCAATTAATATGAAACTTTTAATTTATTAAAACGTATTTTAAAAAATATATATATTACACTGTATAGTTTTTATTTATTATTTTCTACTTTTTAGTATGCAAAATAGTTGCAGCTTCACACCCATTTAGCCTTTTTTTAACACCGTGGTTTAATGCATAATAAAATTGTTGTAAGTCGCATACAATTGTAACCACAGATAATATTTTTCGATTTATCAACTGTTTCGGGCTAACGGAAAAACGCGTCAAAATTAATGTATTAATTTATAATTAAGTTCTAAAAATAATAAAATGTTGTACGTCATCGGAAACACACAATTTTGCACTTATTTTTTATATTTCTTAATTTATCAGAAAGTGAGTAAACAACCGATAACAAGATTCCATCCTTATATACAAAAACCAAGTTGCGTTAAATAAAAAAGTGTAAAAATAATTTAATTACTGTTTTATTGTTATTTGCTTATGTATAATTTTTGAATGGATGCAGAACTTTTTGTTTGTTTGAAATATAGTTTCTCAGAATGTCCTATTTTAGATTAATCAGGTTCTAAAAAAATTATATCAGTCTTTTCCTCAATGCTCTAACTTTCGTAAAAAATAAAAATAATGAAAATATAAAAGATACGTGAATACAAAAATAAAAAAGATAATTTATGAACTAAACATCATCTGTAATCTGCAAAGGTCTATAAAGCATAAAACCTTCAATCCCACATTCTGAAAATTTCACAAAACTGACAGTATTTTAAATAATTACTTGATTTTTTTGCCTGTGCATAGTCCAGGGACCTGTTTAAGAAGAAATTGGGTCCTTTAAAGGACCTTTCACAAAATTTTTCATATTAAAACAGGATCCTTCACAAAACATTCCACCTTAAAACAGGCCCTTCACAAAACATTCCACCTTAAAACAGGCCCTTCACAAAATTCTTTGTCATAAAAATAGGCCTTTCACAATTTTTTTCCATCTCAAAACTAAACCTTTTACAAATTTAATTATTTAAAAGTAAAATCTGACCTGACATAAAACAACTGAAGTCGTCAAAGAATCTATTTGTGTAGCTTTTACATATATAAAAGATCTTGTCAAAAATTTATAAACAAGAACCTGAATATAACAGTTATTTCAAACTCACAAAATTATAACTAGTTTTTTCATAAATGTAAAATACTTCTCACAATTTCACAAAAACAGGACCCTGTCTGTGAGAAAAGTCTTGATAGACACCTGGAAACATTTTTTGAAAAATTATTAAACTTTTTCCGTGTATATTTATATAAAAATTCTGTAAGGCTGTCTTAAAGCTACCTCATCACATTTCGCCCTTTCTAATAAGTTTAACTGTTTTCAAAGATTCAAAATAGTTTATTTAACAATTGAAGAGATAAAACCTATAGTGAAGCCAAGCCAAATTCTTAATTCAAGAGTATAAAATAGAAATACTAAAACATTTTTATGAATTAATTCCACCCTCCCTAATGAAATAAATTCTATTTGTATTACTTTATTTTATATTGTGCAATATTAATACAAAAAATAAGTAAATAAAAGTATACATTATTCTATAAAATACAATATTGTAGTACGAGTATTAACTTGTACTGATACTTTATTTCTACATCGAGATCTTGAAATGACAATTCTTAGAAACGCGATGGAATAAAAACCTCACCTGGAATTCACAGTATTATTTATTTATTACAGCAATTTACAATACTTTTAATTTGTTATACTAATCATTTTTAAGAAAAGAAAAAAGCGTAAAGCAAGCCATTCAGCGAAAAGCAAGCCATCCCCATAGGAAATAACAGGGAGAAATACAGCGAGGGTTTGTTTACATGTGTAGTGACGTCAGAACAGCTTTTATCACGTGACGCGGCTTTTTCTCGCCACGACGAAAACTGGGTTTTAAAAGTTGATTTAATGAATTATAAAAGTTTCAAATATATGTAAAAATGGTATCAAAATGTTCATATTTTTACACTCTATCAGATGCAAGTTAAATTGAAAAACGTGCAATTTCCCCATTGCTGCAGCACCTGTTGGAGCCAAACCCACAGTAGCTTTCGGTCCTAACTGCTCGGTAACTCTTTTATGCATTTCTTTTATTACCGTACTTTTTCTAGCTCCGGCTTTTCCAATAATAAAAGTATGTTTAGGGCAATTTAAAAAAATCTTGATTGCAAAGATGAAAGCTGTTGCGTGCATAAGTGAAGTATTTTTTGCTGCTCATCTGTAAATCTGATCTCAGAAGCATCGTATTTTGATGCACTTTAAGTTGTTGTTCTTTACAGTAATTTAGAAATAAAGTAAAATTACGATCAGGGTAATTGTAACTCTCACTTTTCCATTCACCTGCAAGATCAATCATGAGTTACCCCAAAGTATCTTCGTACTTTGAACGTAAATTTTAACTGTCTGCACAGGAACTATGGCAGCTGCGGCCATATATGGATCAATCTCCGGTATTTTTCTTGCAGGATTTCTGGCTCATGTTTACCGCTAACAGCAGGAACATTTATTTCTTCGTGTGCAACAATATTTAGATCATTGAATTCCTTGTTGAATATAGTTTCTTCGGCTAGAATTGGGTCGTGGAGTAGTGATATAAGAGGAAAAACTCTGACAACTGCATCTTTCCTTCTTTGATGATTATCGACTCTTCTTATTGAAAAAGATTTTGCAAACTTAAGAAGTGTGTAGGAAGCAAGTCTCTCCGACCACGCGCAATATTTCTAAAGCATGCTTTTTGATGGTCTTTCGTCGCTTGAAAAATTGATTTCTTCCCAGTTCTTATCATGAAGCCGTATTGTAACTACCTCCCAGTTCAGGCTCTTCTCAAAGTTATGTTTTTGAAGAGCTCTACTTCTACAGAAATCATTCATTAAATAATATTTTTTCGTCTTCCCGTCAATAAACGTATCTTCACAAATCGGTCAAAATTCTTCTTCGACGGATCTTTTAAAAATAGCTCAGATAAATCTGCAGAAGATTCGTTCAGCGTCTGCTCCGCTCTTTACTACTCTTTTTAAACAACAATATTCAATAGCGTGGCTAAAGGACAGTGCGTTAACCAACAACAGACAACATGGACTACCATCCGCGATACCTTGTTACTCGTCAACATCCAAGAACTGCTTCATAATAATATTAGATCCGAATATCCAACATATAAGAGTGCAAACCAATACCTATTCACTGTTCATCAATATCCTAACTTCGGATGGACAAATAACAATAGGTACGCAATACACACCTCCTTCAGCAAAGTTACAGAATGATCTTACTGCCTAGGCTGACAGAAGAGGTATGTCCACGAAATTCCTGTTATTGGGTGACCTAAATGCCAACAGTCCATTGTGGGGCTATCCCACTGATGATGATAGAGGTCAGCATTTAATAAATCATATGAACATATAAAACGTAGTTTTTCTTTCTTTTATCTCTTAAAACTAAACATCTACTAACGGAACTGAAAAAGTCCGGCAATATTGTTGCCAGTAGTTTTACCGTGAATTTACGGTATTATTTTTATCAGTGTAACTTATAGGATTCAGGAAGCGTATAAAAGTTGAAAAGCACGTAGTTTTTTAAACGTAATCGCAGGACTATTTCATCTACACAATCTTCATTAATACCTTATTTCGAGAACTTTTGCAATTTGCATTGCCTACGTATCTCAAACAAGTAATTAATTATTCAGCGTTTCAATTTTTTAGGACAACCTGTATAGTATCATTACACTCTCAGAAAAAATTGTAAATTTATGAGCGTTTGCCCTTCAATTTTCACGCGCAACAGCCTTATTTGATGAAAAACGGTCTGATCCACTAAATAAGCGGCCTTATCCCTTAGATACTTAGAAATTTATGGGCAATCCACCTATTTTTACAGTTCTAGCCCATATGTGAGAAGAAATACGGTACGATCCCATACATTGTCCTCCGCTAGGGTGTAACCCTTCATTTTACTCGAGTTTCGAAAATTTTAACCTGCCAAAAAAGCGATTCTGTGATGATTATCCGTGCTACGTGCTACGGAAAAGTAAGTAAAGTGTTATTGTGTTTTAAAGTGCATTATATCCTGCGCATTATAATGCTGCATTACTTTGCCCCGTAAAATTACGGGCTGCACAAAATTATGGGCATGGATTGTTTTTTTACGTGGTATGACTGGAATCTCTGCTGCCGGCCCCTGCTCGTAATTTTACTGCAATTTTTTTTACAGTGTACCGAACTTTATAATGTATGTTGAATAATATCTCTTTTATCTTATTTCTACAAAATTTTGGGGAAAAAAAGAAGATTTGGATGACATTGCGAATTTTTCAGAAAATTAACGATATGAATCTATTTTAATATCATAAAAAAGGGTAAAGTGAAGTTTCTGGTTTAATTAACAGAGATATATTTTAGTGTCACTGACATAAAAATTGTATTTTTTATATAGTTTTAATTATTAATTTAGGACGGCAAAAATACTAGACCTAAAAAAATTGCCTTTAGAAAACATTGTGCATATTAGCTCCTGCAGGAATCCTAGAATTTTAATATTTTCTTACTTTTGTAACAAAACAACGGTATTTAATGAATAGGAAATACCCTCGTATTTGTCTAATTTCACTTTAATAATTTCATATATATCTTTTAAATTCTTCTAAATACACACACATTTATACTTTATGTTTTTAAGTATAAATAAACTGTATAAATTCATCTATCAAATTTCCGAATCTTTTAAACGTAAAATGTAATGTTCCAAGAAAAAAAAAATATTCAAAATATTCAATGTTTTTTCGTAATAAATTATCCTTTTTATCTAATTTCCTATTATTATAAATAAAAATACATAAAATCGAATGAAAACTTGACAGCTCATTAAAATGAAAAATTATTTTGTGAAAGAAAAAGCTGTTTTGTAAATAACTTTTTTTTAAAGTTAAAAATTCAGAGAAGTGAAAAAAGTGTGTGAAATCTTTTCATAGCCTGTCACCTTTTCTCTGATAAATAGGTCAAAGTTTTTCTTCTTAAAGTCTTTTACAAAAATGTTAAGGATTTACAGTATCTGTTGAATGCAGCACATGATACGTTCTCTCTTTTTTTTCTACAATTTTATTTTTCAAAGCAATGCGTAAACCTTCATATAGCGTGCATATATTTTACTAATATTTTATTAAAAAAAAAACCAATTAAATTCCTAAAACATTCATGATAATTTTCTCACAGTGCAATGAATATGTCTTTAAAAACACATGGTTTTTAAATATTAGTTATTTTAACATCGAAAAAAGCAGAGATTTTTGAAGTTCATTTTTTTAGCTCAGAAGTCGCAGTTTTCATGACGTGATATAATAGATATCTCTTTATACATCTATTTTTAGTGAAATTGCATTTAACGGATTTTTTCAGATAATGATTTTTTTTCGCAATCTTAAACGAGAAGTTTTTTTTTAAACTTTTTTTTTTATTAAAAACGATTTTGTTTTGTTCAATAGTGTTCAAATATTGCAGTTTGGTATGTTATAGAGTAACTCAACTACGGGAAAGTCGCCGTTCTCGGGATAGTTGCCGCACCCCTTTTATATCTTGTAAATATCTATAGTTGACAGTCAGACGCACAGTACAGGTGCGCAATGAGATTACATTAACTAGTGTATAGCCTGAATCTCATTTCTATGTTTAATTGTAGCTGTACAATACTTAAATTGAGGAAGGCGCATGATTTCACTATCCAAACTTTTAAACACGTTATCCTTAAACACTTTTATACGCTAATTACTAAATGCATGCATGATCTCGAAGTCAAAATTAAGTGTAGCGACTTATTAGAGTCTGTATGTATTGTTACGCAATTTTCCTTTACGAGAGCACGGAATTGGAATGTGCGACGTCTGTACCATACAAAATGGGATACATGCCGCTCTGCAATCCGGTATACATGCCGCAGTTTCTTTTGTACGGGATGCCGCGATTAATAAAATTCAGTTCAACAGACGTTGATGAATGTTCAAATAGCATGAAGTTTACTACACCTAAGGAGAAAAAAGGAAAATAAAAAGTAAAAAGTAAGAAGGCGTAGAAATATGCAAGTCAAGATGATAATAATGAAAAGTAGATCACACATGTGACGCAGACGTTCTTTGCAAGGCATGTGTTAAAACTACTCGAAAACGAAGAGGAAGTGTGATTGACTTCGTTGCATCATGTGTCAAATGTGGTTACGTGAAAACTGTACAATTTTTGACACTTTTTGTGTAGATTGCGGTTGAAAAACAGGTCTATTAACAAATAAAACATTGTAAATACTATTTTACTTCCTCCCCTCTCTAATACACTGATGTTACGTTGTTGCTGAAATAACAATTAAAATCCAATCTTTAAAAAAAATGTGGATAATTTTTGAAGGGTATAAAGTAGGCACAGTATTAACATTGATTTGAACCTACTACTATTGCGTTTCATTGTACTCATTTATTTATTTATTTTTTATTTTTATTTTATTTTTGTTCTTACATAATTAATTATAGTCCAGATATGAATAAGGTTTGAATATTTTTTTTTTATATATAATTTCATTCTGTTCTTAAGAAAAGCGCGGCATAATTCCTGCACAAGATCGGCATCTCACCCTGAATGTACTGTTGACGCACCTCAGTGTAATGTTTTAGAAAAAAATTGTTTGCAAAATATTAATTACTTTTACTTACCCATCATACACTGGTGTACAAAACTTAAGCAACAAACACAAAATGCTAATTTCTGAACTCGTGAGTACTCAAAAGGAAATTCTATAAAGAGCAAGTGTAGAAAAGAGGTACTACCCTAAAAGCACTGCCAGTCGATGTGAAGTCTCCTTGACGTCACATATGGTTACAACGAGGCTAACGAAAAAGAAAGGCTACCGCGGTACTTTACGCATATCTTTTTTTACAGACCGGCGGAATCACGTGATGCTCGAATCCACCAATGCAGGTGTACGAAAAGAGCATCACGTCACTCTCGCGGTCTGTAAAAAAGGATATGCAGAATGCACTGCGGTAGCCTGCCTTTTTCGTTTGCCTCGTGGTTAAAAGTGTCACAATCGCTACGGTGAATCAAAATATGGGATATTTCATTGTCTCATTATTACTCTCAAATGATTGTTAACACTGAAAAGTCACTGTGACTGTCGCTTTGTGATGGGTCACCAGGTGACATTACAATGAAGTCACCTTGTGATTCTCAAGTCACTGTCAGTTGAAGACTGATCTTTGAAGTCATTGTGAGGATTGCATTGTGATGACTCGCCAAATAATGTCACAATGAAGTTGCATGGTGACTTTCCGGTGATCGATACTCTAATGTGAAGTCATCATTGCACTCCTTTGTGAAAAGTCATCAGATGATTTAATTTTTTGTTTCTTAGGAACTCGTCACAGAACAGCTATCATGCTGACTTTGCAATGGAGTGGCAAAATGACAGTCACATGAGAGTCAAAAGATGAATTCATTGTAAAATCACCTGGTGACTTGTAAAAAAACAGCAATCATGGTGACTGTTCAGTGGAGTGACCAAATTAGACGAATGAAAGATATCACATTTCTGTTCATTGTAGTGACTATGACAATTCTGACCATTTGTGATGTCAAGAAGACTTCACATTGACTGTCTGTGCTGTGAGGATAGTACCTATTTTCTATACTTGCTGTTTATAGAATTTCCTTTTGAGTTCTCACGTGTTCAGAAATTAGTATTTTGTGTTTGTTGTTAAAATTTTGCACACTAGTGTACGTAGTACAGGGTATATCTTTTAATCGTTTTAAAAATCGAAAAAAAAAAACGTTTGACAGATTTACACGTTTCAGACACTAAAGATTTTGAAAAACAATTTTTTAGAAAAAAAAATTGCCGTCCGTCTGTCTGTGTGTCTGTGTGTCTGTATGTCTGTGTGTCTGTAAACGCTCTATCTCCCGAACAAATTGAAATAGAGACTTGATATGTGGTATGTACTTAGTATATAATAATGGGAAGAAGATAATTGAATTTCAGTAACCTCGATTATCCGGAACTATTTTTTCGGACTCTCGAAATATTCGTTCTGATAAAAGATATATAAAAAATTTCGAAATTGTTAATTTTAAGGAGTGAATATAAAATGCAATAAAATAACAAATTTTTCATAAAGAATGAAGTCGATCGGATAATTATTTGCCGAGATATATGTAATTATATTTACCACACTCTTCGATTTTTCATGACCCTGTATTTCATCCAAATTTCAATCCAAAGATATATTTTAATCGGATAACGCTTAATCCGACCAAATAAACCACTAGTTAATTTAATTATAATTTTTGGAGTTATAAGGATGTTTCTTTTACGCAATTCAGTAATAGAATATTTAAAGTTTATGACGTCATCAATCCACGATTTTATTCGAATTGCAATGCATTTTATAAATAGTTTACACAAGTTTTATTTTGATATTTTATATTTTGCATATCCATGATGGTTAAGTATTACGGTGGCCTCCAATGACTAGTTTATATTTTTTGTCGCAGTACACATATAGTATATTTAACATTAAATAGCACAGTATGTTTTTGTTTTTTTTTTAGTTTATGTGAACCATGGTATTTTATACACAAATTCAAAATAATATGCTGCATCTCACCTGGAAATACTCTACATTATTTAAAATAAGTGTTCAACATATATTATTGTCAGAAGGCAATGCATAGCAATCACATTTGTCAACGAGAAATTGTATGTTTTTCTCGAAAGTTGAAACAATACTTGCAATTGCAAACTTTTGCAAGAATAGAAAATCTGCCATTCTCATACTAAGACTATTTGGGAAAATGTTTATAATTTTTGCCTTTGAACATATCAAAAAGGGACTGAAAAATATTTGTTGGTATAACACACATTAGAAATTCAAAAAAGAAATAAAAACTTGAAACTGACAAAGGATTAAAAAAAAGAAGAAATTGAGATAGAGACTTGAAATTTGGTATGTAATAATGGGAAGTAGCTTATTGAATCTCAGTAACCTCGATTATCCGGAACTATTTTTTTGGACTCTCTAAATATCCGTTCTGATAAAAGGTATATAATTTTTTTTGAAATTGTTTATTTTAAGGAGTGAGTATAAAAGACAATAAAAGACATAAATTTTGCATAAAGAATGAAGTCGATCGGATAATTAGTTGCCGAGATATTTGTAATCATATTTTCCACACTCTTCGATTTTTCATGACATTGTATTTCATTCAAATTTCAATTCAAAGATATATTTTAATTGGAAATGAGACTCTTAATCCGACGCAGTAAACCGTTAGTTAATATGAAATAATATAAACTTTAGAACTGTCCGTAACTGTTGATAATTATCACATAATAAGAAAAAAAAAATCTGTAATTTTATAGGGAACCAATATAAGGTAAGATCCCCAACGATGACCCATTTAATATTCCGAAGACGATAAAGGCTAAAATCTTAACATTTGAACTAGTCTCCTATCATGTGTGATAAAATGACCCTTCGACTATCACATGGTACCTTTGTTTCAGCAAATCATCACACTTCACGTGAGCGGGCGCTTGTTTTTTGCTCCTCTATCAGTAGAGATTTGCTAGCAAGACTTTTAATAAGCAAAGTTGGTTTTCATACGGTGTACGAAAATTTCAAGATAATAAACTAGGAAAGGTGAGTTGTACTGAATTCAAAAAAGTGTCAGGAACATGTAAACATATTGGTATTATTAAAATAAGCTTTTTAAGCCAGCTAAGGGGGAGAGCCATTACTGGTGTCGATCTTTCATGTGAGCAGCAATGATGGCTTTTTCTACTTTATTGCTATGTGTTGCCATGACTTGAAGTACCGTTGTTGGGTACATCTATTTATTTCATACATTTAAACCAAATTATTTGCGTACAAATTCATATTGATCTATAACTCTTGTTTTTGTTGACATCACACTCTCTGTACTCCCGTGTTTCTTTTCAAAACAATTCGCATAGTCAGTTACTCTTTTAGACTAGCGTCTAAACCCCGGCTGTCTAACTTTGGTATCAAAAATAGCATCTACAGCAAGCGCTGAAAATTTAAAATACAGCTCTATGCCTTTTCGATTCAGTTCAATGTGAGTCAATGGTATAAGGTTTTTTTGCGGTCCTTTAGAGTAGGGTTCTTATTCAAGAATAAAAAATCTGGAAAAAATAAAAAAGTTTTTACTTTTCAAAATATTTAATTAAATTATAATAATTATTTAAAACAATATTAACTGTAATTAAAATTCTTTAACGTTATATATATACTAATATTAGCGACCATCGAAGGGCATTACAAATTCTAGTGAAAATGTCAGTTAAAGAGACATTCGACATTTGTCTAGGACATCACTGTATTGCTGAAGGAAGAAAACGTTTTCGAAGCTTTCCTGGATTCAAACAGTCATTTACTCTCATGATACGAACTTCAAACTTTGCCCTGGGAAATGCAGGTTTTTGGAAAAGAAAGGCCACAAAGATGCCTATAAAATCGACCAAGTTGACTCCAAGTTTTCCATAATTGTCATGTTTGAATTTTTGGCTTATGGAAACTAAGTAAAACATGTTTGGAATTATTCCTTCACAAGTGATTCACAGCGTTCCTCGATCATGGGTCATCGATAGGAGCAGCAACGTTTTGATGACTGCGGAAAAGTTTTATTAATAGATAGGGAATGTCTTAGCCCCTTTTCTAGTGCAGAATGATGTTCAACTATGGGTAGATGTATTTGTAGGCGGGCAAAAACGCACCTTCTGCATGGAACCATCGAACTTTGCAAATGTGTACAGATAATTTTCATCATATCTTTACACCATACAAAACCAATATTCTTCACCCCACGAAGTTGCTGCTTTTCGTCTGGTAAAATCTCTATTGAACAAGGCTTGTCTTCGCTGGGGCAAGAACCCTCCACATGAAGGTGTAACTAAAGTGAACATCGCCCCGATCCTAAAATTCGGGCTAGAAAACGATATTATGATGCCAATAAAAGCAATATCTGGGCAGCACTGCTTTATCCACTTAATCCAAATGCTGTGGCCTACTCAAAGTACAAAGGCCACGTCATCAATATTGTTTCAACTGGCACCGCTTGTAATTGGGCTTCGACTGCTGCACTGCTAAATCAATAGAGTGAGTACTTCTGTCAAGTCATGAATATAATGAAGAAATTCTGAAATACTCAACAACCAACAAGTGAAAACCTGGAAATTTATGACATTTGTTTAAGCTTCAGGAGAAAAAAAATAAACATTCATACCAGGTCTACAGAAATGGCAACAGATTCCACGGAAGAAGGTTACATAGATTCGGTGGATATCATGACACCCAAACAAAGTACGAGCTCCAGTACCATCAATAACTTCGAAAACATTTCCTATGAATCTGTGAATTGTTCATCTGGAGCCAAAAACTTTTGACGAATGAATCAGAAGTTTCGGCCAAGTCGGTTTATGAAGAACGTTCTCTAGGGCCGGAAAATTCATACACTTCCCCTTCCACAGCAGAGGACCGCTTTCATCAGTTAGACGAAATTCTTGAATTTCCGCACAGTATTGATAGCAAAGGGAATAAGAGATTGGAAAGAAAGCCTTTCGTCATGACACGAACTGCAAAAAACCAAGGTATGAAAAATAGAAGTAGTCCAAGAAAAATAAGTAAAACAGAGAAAAAGAACGGTAAAACGAGCAACTAAAGAAGATAAATCAGATTGCAATATCTGCTTTTAGAGACATAGATGATGTTTGGTGCAAGTTCCAAAGTTCTTATTCAACGCCAAGAAAACACATCTCCAGCAAACACCGAGCAAACACCGAGCCAAGTATTAACAAGTTGGTAATCACTTGCACAAGAAAATGTATGTGCGCGCGTATATACCTACTGTCAAGTATTACTGTCTGTAAGTAATACTTGACATACTGATAAATTTTATTTACACTGCAATGAAATAGAATTTACCATTTTTCAAATTTTTCTGATGCATCTAACATTAGTCTGTACCTTTTTACTGTCACAAGGGATATATATGTTTTATAATACAGAATTTCGTACTATTCTCTTTTAGTCTGGACAGCCATCGTTTTTTAGGCAGGACAGTTAAATTACGCAGGATACTAAGCAAAATATGTTAATAACGTATTTTAATAAAACTCAATTTATCTCTCTGTCAATTACAGAACATGAAGTAGTTCCTCGATAACCCTATTTAAATTTTTTTCTACGTCAATATTATACGATAACAATTGCTGCACAGAAATGCAATCCGAATGAAATTTATTTCATCCGATTTCTGTAAAAATGTTGATTCAAACGTTAAACGAAACATATAAGATTATTTCACATGTTTAATTCAATAACAAATAAATCAGGCACAGAATTATGGTATTTATTTATTAATTTAAGGAAAGTTTATTGTTAGGCACAAAACAGCATTCTGTTTGAAGATCAAATAACTTTTAGATACTTTAAAACGCCTTAGAGCGTTTGAAATTATCTTGAGTTCTGATGGCTAGTAAAAGAAAGTTACTTTGTAATTAAAAGGTCTTTATTGTGTGATCTTAAAAATTCACTGCCATCACTGGCTTTGGGGCTAATAACTTATTTATCTTACTTAAAATACTTACTTCTTATTTGTAGTAGCACTTGTTACAAAATTAGATATACGTTACACTACGTGAAAGTTTGACGTAAAGTAATATTTAAAACAGTCAACGATTTTCGAAAAACTTTTCTTAAATACCTTTCCAATGAAACACTTTTTTTTTCGAAAATTCAGGTATACATTTCTGAATTCAATATTAACTCCTTTCGCAGACAGTTTATTATACTGGATACTTTAAATAATTAATCTTGGTAAAAGCTTTTTTGTCTCAAAGAAATAAAGAAAAATAGTTCTTTTTAAAAATATATATGAATGTTATTTGGGAGACTTATTTCTTTAGAACGTCACTATTAATCGACAACGATTTTAACTTTTTACATTACAATGTGGAAGATAGGAGATATATCAAACTAGCCTTCTATTTTTAAAATGGAATCTTTAAAAACCATTTCTTCTTGTGATCATTGCAAATAATTACGTACACACGTATTGATAGTACGCTATATGAAGGCTGAATTACTGTACTACACAAATTTTTATATTTTCAAAAATCCCATTTTAATTTTTGTGTTTCTCCATTACTGCAACTAGTAATTGCATCCTCACTATAAATAGATTTCTGTACGCATTACTCGTTTATTCTTTTCTTTCTTTCTTGTTTAAAAAAAAATAACTTAGAGCAGAGGTTAATTATGCAAGAATGGTTATAGCTGAGATAACAGTTATATTGCTTATTTTTTTAAATAGTCCAAAAAATTGTTTTATCGTGTGTATTTCTTCCAAATATTGTGACTTATGTACAATTAGTTTTTGCTGAGGTTTAATATGTCTGTCAGATTTTTGATGTTTCATTTGAAAGATATATCTATGAAAACACTTGCTATAATTCTGTAACAAAAAACACAACATAAAGATATTAAACATACTTAAACTTTCCCTGTTGAAGTGTCTAATCTTCAAAAAAACTCTTAGTAGAAATGTTATGTCATTTTCTATGCTCGAGGTACAATATACATTACTAGCCGGTCGTTTCCGAGTGGGGCCCAGATACATAGTGCAGCATACCACCCTGACATCGCTTGGGGCCCAGATACATGGTGCAGTGTACCGTCCTGACATCGCTTGGGGCCCAGAAAGTGCGTTTTAAATGCAACCATAAAATTATAAATAAAATACTTTAAATTAAGAGTATACGAAAATAACTAATAAGACTATAAAAAAGCACTTAAATAAAGATTTCGCGACATAATTTTTTTTCATGAGCACCCTGAAAAAATACTACTGGGCCCTACCCGTGATTATGTAGGGGTGGGGCTCAAGTAGTACTTTGTATCTGGGTCCCACTCGGAAGCAACCGGCTAGTATATAATAAAATATCAGCAATAGTTCTCTTTTTCGTCTAATCTTCCTCAATCGGGTTTACAGCCGATGTTGCCCACAAACTCGCTATCTCTAAAATCGCTGAAATACATGATTAATTACTTTTTTTTGTAGATTTGTAAAATGGAATTTCACATTCGTACTTAAAACTGCTGCTGAGATATAGCACAATTACCTAAAACTTTCGACACACAGTGTGACGCCCTTGATGGATTATTATCTAAAATTGCTGAAATGCACAGTTAACTATTTTCTAGTACATTTGGTATCCTAAATTTCACGCTCCTACCCATTACTGAAATATCGCAAAATAACATAAGAAATTAGACCCACATTAACCCACTTTAGTGGCTGAATTTCTAAAATCGCTGAAATATTTCTTTAACTATTCTTTTAGTAGATTTGTTATCCTGAGTTTCATGATTCTGCCTATAATTTCTACTGAGATGGCAAAATGAACTAAAATAGTTGACATCCTATTTAACCCCCCTTAGTAGCTGAATTTACAAAATTGCTGAAATACATGTTTATCTATATTTTTTGTAGATTTGTTATCCCAAATTCCGATCTCCTAACTAAAAATCCTGCGGAGATATGGCGAACAGGCAAAATGCCTTAAATCTTTTGACTCCCCATTTAACCCCCTTAATGGAGCAATTTCTAAAATCGCTGAAATATGTGTTTAATTATTTTTGTAGTAGATTTTTTATCCGGAATTTCACGTTCTACCTAAAACTGCTGCTGAAGTATGCCAAAAACGCGAACTGACTAAAACATTCGAACCCCCATTTAACCCCCTTAGAGGCTGGATTTTTAAAATCGCTGAGATATGTGTTTAACTAACTTTTAATACTACATTTGTTATCCTGAATTTCGCGCTTTTAACTAAAACTGTTGTTGAGATATGGCGAAAAGGCAATATGACCTAAAACACTTGACCCCATTTAACCTCCTTAGTGGTTGAATTTCTAAAATCGCTGAAATACGTGTTTAATTATTTTTTTAGTAGATTTGTTATCTTGAATTTCACGCTCTTGCCTAAAACTGCTAATGAAATATGGTGAAAATGTCACATCACGAAAATTTTCGACCCCCCCCTTCCCCATTTAACCCACCTAGTGGTTGAATTTCTAAAATCGCCGGAATTACATGTTTAACAATTCTTTAGTAGAATTGTAATCCCGAATTTCACGCTCCTACTTAAAACTCCTGCTGAGATATGCCGAAAAGACGAAATTATCTTAAACTTTCAACACCCCATTTATGCCTCTTAGGGTGTCAGTTTTCAAAAATCCTGTCTTAGTGGGAGCCAACATTGTGTAAAAAACAAATTTAATTGTTCTAGGACAAACGGTTGAGGCTCAGCGTTGATTATGAGAAAATCAATCTACTCTTTTGTAAGTACAGATTTAAAGTAACTCAAATCCCATATGCGTTTGTTTTAGAACTTAATATATTACTAGTTTCTGCTGTGGATATAAAATATGATTTCACTTCTAATTTAAGATCAGTTAAAGCATTGTTAATTTTTTCTTACAGTCTTCACTGATGTATTACGTATAATTTCACCTAATTTGAGAATTGAAAAAAAATATTATTACTGTTTTTTAATATGCGTGTTTTCCAAACAATTTGTACGCCACTCATGCTTATCATTATAGAGAAAAAAAATCCAAATATAATATGCAGACAGAATACTAAAGCGACAGGATTTGTATTTTCGGATACTATGCATATACAGGGGATATCCACAAAGTCTCTTTAAAATTTCAAGCTTTTATTACAAACACAAATGAACATATGAAAATTAGTACAATATTAGGAGTACGAAAAAGATTTTTTGCATCAAATTATAAACCGCTATATTTGCAGCATTGTTTACACGAAGCTCGTCAAGGCAATAATCGTTGACCTTTTCATCTGATGCTCTCTGACTCCTTGATTTATCTAATATTCACACGGTCTCCATGAATTTCTTTTGCCAACGTGTATCAATTTGGAAGTGGCACAAGAAATACAGGTAGACCAAATATTGGTAGACTCAATATTGGAAAAAGCAAGGATGAGACGAAAAAAAGTATCAGAGAAAAACGTCGACGATTTTCGCTTTGAGGTGCTTCGTGTAACTAAAGCTTCACATATACAGGTATACTACTAATATTGTACTAGTATGTATACTACAATGTGTACTACTAATATTGTACTAGTATGTATGCTACTATGTATACTACTAATATTGTTCTTCATTCCATACATGTTTCTGTTCATTTGTATTAGTAATGACAAAAATAACAAGACAGTGTGCATAACCTGTATATCTGTTCTTTAAATTGTATTCGACAAAGACATTAGTCATTGTTTTAAACCACTAACTTACTTAATCAAAGGTTTGAAAAGACCAGTTATATTTTGTTTGTGATGCATACAGATAATTAAATGTTAGTTTTAAACCAATGTTTTAATTAAAATTTATTTTAATAGTTTCATTAGATTAGCAGTGAATTTTGAGTTATTGTTTCATTATATATTCGAATCTAGCAGAATATTTGAGTATTTCTTCAACTTCTTGCTTTAAAAATCTATACATCAAAAATAAATAATTAAATTACATTAAATGCATTCGATCAAAATGAGTTAAGGTTTCTAAATACATTTAATAACTTAGAAATTAAGCATAACTTAGCAAGCAATTTTTCTAATTACGCAGGATTTCGAAAACTCCTAGAACAATTTTCGCGAAACTTGATTACTATACTAAACGGAGCACGAGAAAAGATCTCTGTGTCCTCAATTAAAGAATATTTAATTTAACAGGTTAAAACAAACTCAGTGCTGAAAATGCTGCTTGCTATAAATAAAAAAAATGCTTAAAAGATTTATGCAAACCGCATCCTTTATACTAATTAGAGTAGGATAAATTGATCTAGCTGGGTTTTGAATTCGAGAAAGTCAGCTTTGACAGATTAACTCAACACTGAAGGTGCTATATAGCAAAAACGGCTAGAACGATTTTCACAAAACTTTACTCCTACATCAATTTGAGCAGTAGAAAACGATCTAGCTATGTCGCTAATTCGAGAAAATTTGTTTTATCTGCTTAAAACAAACTCAGTACCGAAAATGACTGTAGAAATTGCAAAAAGTACCGAAAATTTTCTTGAAATAAACCTTATTCGATATTCGAATAGGATAAAACGATATTCTTAGGTGTTCACTTCGGAAAAAGTGGTTTTCATAGGTTTAAGCAATTTTCGAAATTAATCTTCATTAATCGGAATTCTGGCTATTAATATGTTTTTAATTTTTAATTCGATTTTCATAAAATTGGAAGTGACTCGACATAATTCTGCAACGATAATATATATTAAATTTCAAACCATTCGGTTGGGTAGTTATTGCACTGCTATGTATGGACGGACGGACAGACAGACAGACGGACAGATGGACAGACCAGACGATAACTATAGATGCCACATATTTATATAATTACGAACGAATCTAAAAACAACATACTTAGGTGGATGAAAAATTTCAAGGACACAGCAAACGCGGGTTTATCATGAAGCCAGCAACCCGATTTGTTAGAGAAAACTAAACAACCAGAGCTTAATTTTCACGAAGTCGACATTCAAGTGTTATGAGTAATAATACACTTTAAAATGTAATAATGCAATAGATATTCCAATTGTCCTCCATATATAATAAATACTTATGCAAATTTGTAAAAGTAACAGTAATTTGGAGACTCCTTCGACCTTATGGAATCATATCTTTTTACAATATTTATTTCGGAACTCAAAAAAAAGTATTTTTTTAAGCTGAGAAAATATGGATGATTTGGCACATTATACGGCCTAGATAACTATTCTATTAGAAAAAATTCAGCTGGAAGTAATGCAAGTTTCACGTAGTTTCATATTTCTTCGGGATTTTTTTTTAAAATTCTATCGTATTAAGAATCATAAAACTATAATATTCTTTAACAAATGGGATACTATAAACGTCATATATGTGGAGCAAATGTATTGAAAAAAATCACATAATTAACCAAACCGATATAAGATATTTTTATGTTACATTTTCAATGTTATTTTCTCACATGTTTAATAACAATTAAATGATCCTGAAAACATTATATAATAAAAAAAATTTCGAAACTTCTTATTGTAACATTCTTTATTTACGCAAGGTTTTTATTATTATGAGGAAATGAAAATTTCTTTTCACAGTTGTTTTATGACATATTTTAATGATAGCGTTTCAAATTTGTTGCAGAAAAACTGATATAATTAGCTTATGCTTGTTTCTATATCTTGTAAGGACATTTAAACAGTTTTTAATACAAGTACTTACGTCAGCAAATTTCGATTTGAGCACCCTTGATAGCTCGAAGAATGTCAAGGCGTTATTCCATTTCTCGCCATGTATTGCCCAACATTTTGGCTGTCACACTAGATACAGAATCTGTGATCCTGACCTTGAATGTTTAAATATACAGGGTCATTCATAATTCCCTCCGGGGTTTCGAAACGTTATAGTTAAAAAACGAAGGCGAATATGAAAAATAGAAACATATGAAATTATTCCGAAACTATTCAAGTTTTACTTACATACATTACAAGTGTTCTATGTGTGAACCCTTGGTCACACGGCATACATCCATGCGATAGTCCAGTTCCTGCCATACTCCGTTTCTTTAAATCTGAATCAGTGGTGTCAGTTCAACGGGCCTTTCGTAATAAATATCGAAAACAGGGACCAACTGACAAAACAATTCATGTGTGGTACCGGAAATTTAAAGAAACGGAGTATGGCAGGAACTGGACTATCGCATGGATGTATGCCGTGTGACCAAGGGTTCACACATAGAACACCTGTAATGTATGTAAGTAAAACTTGAATAGTTTCGGAATAATTTCATATGTTTCTTTTTTTCATATTCGTCTTCGTTTTTTTTACTATAACGTTTCGAAACCCCGGAGGGAATTATGAATGACCCTGTATTTTACTGGTGTTGCAAACACCTTTTGTTGTGGTTGTTGTTGCAAACACCACTTCGTTTATGTAGCTTCAAAAGAAGAAATCTAGAGGAGTTGCTCCATCCGTCCGATCTATCTTCCAGGAAATTTGTTATCAAGGAACTCACGAACCATGGTAGACACTGGACTATAAAAAACTTAAGAACATGACTTTACGGTAATACAAATTTTACAGTATTTAATTCAATGGTTATTTCATAATATTTTTTTTTTGTAATTAGGGAAATAATTTATGACCACCCTGTATTTAGAAGGTATCTAAAATTTTTTTATTAAATATTTTTAAAATAAACTATCATTTTAGCCAATAGTTTTCGATCTGCTAGTTCAAAATGCAAGAACCCTTATAAAAACGTGGAAAAATTGATAAAAGATTTTACTCTTCATTGTGCTTAGCTGTTGGAAGATGGACAGAAATGTTTGTGGTTAAATTGATTTTTAGTTATCTTACCTGTTGAGAAAGATATCGCTATCTATTGACTAACATTTTAAATAATTTCATAATTACTGTGTACAAAATGTCTGAGCTTCTTTTTTAAACGTGTCTGTAATATCATTATATTTGCAGAATTATTCCATTTTAAAGTACTCGCAACTGTGTTTTCATCCAGTGTAAACACTCACATGCCTATAAAATAAAATCTATTGCCATAATAATTTTATAGTTTATTTTAACACAGATAAATAATCTACATATTTAAGACGAAAAGCGCATTCTGTCAAATTGGTCAAATTCACATTCTATTTTCCACACGAATATCGTCTCTTTGCGCCTACTTCAACGTTTTTTGACGTCTTTTCCCCTCAGAAATGAGAAACCTGATTGATTAGCACCCTATGGGGATTGAAAAGGGTTGATGGGAAACGGATGGAGTCGTACGATTGCATTGAAAGCATAGACTTAATATATATTTTGCTCTGAGGTCAAAAGCTAAAGCCTTTGTCTTAAGAAATCGTGTTTTCATTACTAATTATGCATCTTTTTTTCGCAAAATTTAAAAGAGAGCTTGGTTAAAGTTACATTTATAACGGATTGAAATGTCAGAGAGTCCGGGAGATGAGAACAATTTTTTTATTGCTATGTTAAAGGAGCCGACGCGAAAACAAACAAACAAAAAAGCGAGAATAAAACATTTCTTTAACCACTAGATAACAATATTTTTCACAAAATTTTCACTCGGGCTGTAAAACCGTTTTATTTATCACCAATAAAGATTTCATATAGTTCGGACAAAAGAACTTTTTATTTTAAAATTATTAAACGCCTCTACGTAAAAATAAATTAGAAAATGAGTGCTTTTATCACTAAATATCAATATTTTTCCGCGAATTTTTCCGTTTAAAATATAAATTCATACCAAATCGGGTTAAAGTTATTAAATAATAAAAACGTCATTTTTTTAAAATTTATTATAACGGGCCTGAGCAACGCCGGTCGGGGGTCAGCTAATTAATTTTATAGCACTTATTTTGTTGAATTAAAATTCGTCGTACAATGCATAAAAATAATTACAAAAAAATTGATCGATTGGAAGTAATTCATTTTTTAATATACTTGACATGTCTTCAGTTTTATTTCCATTAAATTGCAACAAAACTAATAAAAGAAATTTTACAGATCAGTATCCTTGAGTGATGTGGAATATATTTTAATACATTTTAATAAAAAATTTTGGAAAAATTTACTTGTTAAAATTTTTACATTAGACATTTTTGTTTTTTAAATTTTTGATAGGACTTTAACTTATACATTTATTCCACATCAATTAAATTATCCAGAAAAGCTTCAAATAGTATGAGCTATGATGTTTTTTAAAAATTTTAATATAATAAATCTAAGATTTATACACCACATTAGTTTAGATTTGAGAAATGAAATTTATACGTGTCATCATTCGTTTCAAATGTTGTTTTGCAATATCTGAAATAATTTAAATGGAATTAGGATCCAACACTAAATATTTGAATTGCCTAAATGATTCATTAACTGAAAATTTAACATTCAAAATATATTTAAAAAAAGAGATTTAACTTATGTTAATTTGAATGTATTATTACTTTTAATTTTCTATAAATTTCGAAGAATAATTTTTTTATTTTATAAATTTGAAAATCTGTTTACTAACTTTGAACTATATTAAAAGTACGTGTCGTAAATTAATTTTAAAATATTTATTAATTTTAATTTTAATTTTAATTATTTTTTTAATTTTAATACAATGTTTCTAATTTTAAGTTATTTTTTAATGTCTGTTATAGGAAACTTATTAAGAATAATTTAAAGAAAACTGAAAAAAAAAAACGTCATTTCATTTGATATCACAGGAAGCAATCTTGTTTCATAGAAGTCTTGGATTTTATACAATTATCTGTTTTCAAACTGTTTGGGAGAGTTAATGGATTAAGCATTGAAAAAAGAAATTTAAATGCATTACGTTGAAAGAGATTACACATTTTTGACACCTGATAATGAATTAGAATTTTTTTTGTATTCATTTAAATAGCAATCCATAATGGGTTTTTTTTTTCAATGCAATTGATATATTAGAGTTGCCGTTTCATGTAATTGATAATGAAATCAGCCTGCTTTCACATCATTTTATTCTCTCCATGTGAAAACGGTATATATTTATTGATAAAAAACGTCATTAAGTATTCAATAGATGTTTAACAATCAATAGGATGAATCGTGCTGATACGAGTTATTACAGAATATCAGTTTCTGCGGAATCGATAGAAACTCATATGTTTCTATCGATAATGAATATATACTAGGAATCAGGAGCTTGCAAGGTATTTTGTTAACTAATCATTTATTTAGTGAAATTATTTCAGTATTTCTATTGGTTGTTTTTTATCGTGGCCGAATATCCACAAGAAGGATCCAGGCACGGGAGTGCCATCCGTAGGGATCTTTCTAAGGGAACTTACCCTGTATTTAAGCAAGAATACTCAAATTTCAAAGGAAACCACTGAAAACACCTAAGGATTATTCCGACGGGAGCGATTGGGTTCGAAACATGCACCTTCCATCTACCGCTTTGGTAGTATAACCTCTCAGCCACTGTGATGTTATTTCTATTTGAATTTTCATAAATATGAGAAGAAGTTGAAATATACTACAAATCTTTACAAAATAATAATAATATATATAATAATTATTTAATATATTATATAATATTTAATAATTATTTACTATAATATATATATATATATATATATATATATAATAATTATTATAATATATATAATTATTATTCGTTTTAGTAGCGGCCATGCTTAAATAAACAGCCGTGCAATCTCTCCTACCGAAATTTGAGAGTTTGCGCATCTGCTACTTAGGAGAGATGGCGCATTGTTTCCATTTGTTTAAATGCTAGGAGAGATTACGCAGCTTATTGGTAAATTTGCATAAAAAATGAAAATGAAAATGGACTAATTTTATGTTAAACGTGCTATTAAGTTACATAATTTTATTTTGTAATCTTATCTGGACTTGCTTTTTCTGATTCTTAATTTTTTTCCCTTTAATTAAAATTTTTTAATCGTTTTTAAAATTATTTCCTTTTTTTCTCATTCTTTAAACATTAGGTTGAAATATTCACTTCCAATACAATAAAATTTGTTCCCAAAAACCTTACATCAATGTCATTTAAGTGTAATTATTATTGTTAACAATTTAATTGTAATTATTATTAATAACAATCTCTCCTACCCATATGCGCAGCAATCACACCAACCCTGTAAGAACAGATTGCGCAAAATAACTTTCTTGGTTTTATTACAACTGTTCTATTAAATTGCAACATAGCAACAAAATAGCAATGGAAATGCATAAAAAACAAATGAAGTAACAATTATTCATGGATAGTTTAGCAAATAATTAATATTTAGATTTTTTATTGCTATTCTTTTGAATTATGCGCAGACTCTCCTAGTTTTACCTTAGACTAAAAAATCTAAATTCGATTGTAAAAGAGATATATAATTCTCCAAACGGCCTGTGCACTTTGCAGAGGACCGTATTTCTCAATTAACTTATGACAAATACAAAAAATCAGAAGCTTAAAAGATTTTTTGTTAAATATCCATTCATTTATTTATTTAGTTATTTTTAGTATTTCTATTTCGTTTTCATAGACATAAAAAATTGAAGCCTACCACAACATTTTGAAAATTAACGATAATTGATTAATATTTTCGTCTTCAATTTCCTTAACTAAATTAACTCAGAATGATTTTCTGTCTATATGGTGGATTAATTACACTTTTGGTTTTTTACAATAGCGTGATCAAGCTTTTACTTGGTATTTTTCTTTCTATATACACAGAGTATTGATTTATTGATACCAGTCTCATTAAGTATTCTATAGGGTTTCCATTAACAATCACTCAGCGATCAGTAATGAGAATCGTGCTGATGCGAATTGTCATAGGATGTCAGTTTCTGCTGAATTGACAAAAACGCTAAGTTTTCTTCTAATAAATAGAGAGAATGATCAAATGCGTGAAAGATACTTTGCTAACTAATTATTTATTTAATGAATTCCCTTCAATATTTATAATTGCATTGTAATAGGTATAAACTTGAAATGAAAAATACGACAAGATTTTGACAAATATTAAACAAGTGGTATGTGCCAATCTCAAAACTTTCTTTTTTTACTTACCGATGATACGTAGTATAGGGTAAATCTTGTAATCGTTTTGAAATCGAAAAACATTTTTTGATGGATTTACACGTTTCAGACACTGGAGAATCCGAAAAACATATTTTTAGAAAAATGATTTTGCCGTCCGATTATCTGTGTATGTGTCTGTAAATGCCCTATCTCCCCAAAAAATATTGATAGAGACTTGAAATTTTGGTATGTACTTAGCATATAATAATGGAGAGAAGCTTATTGAATTTCAATAACCTCGATTATCCGGAATTACTTTTTTCGGACTCTCGAAATATTCGTTCTGATAAAAGGTATATAAAAAATTTCGAAATTGTTTATTTTAAGAAGTGAATATAAAAGACAATAAAAAAACAAATATTGCATAAAGAATGTAGTCAATCACATAATTAGTTGCCGAGATATTTATAATCATATGCTCCACACTCTTCGATTTTTCATGACCCTGTATTTCATTCAAATTTCAATTCAAATGTATATTTTAATTGTAAATGAGACACTTAATCCGACGCAGTAAACCGTTAGTTAACATTATTATCAATTTTGGAGTTATAAGTACGTTTCTTTAACGTAATCAGTAATAGAGCATTTAAAGTTTATGACGTCATCAAGCCACAATTTTATTCGAATTGAATTGCATTTTATAAATATTTTACACATGTTTTATTTTCATATTTTATATTATGCATATCCATGATGGGTAAGTATTACAGTGGCTTCCAACGACGAGTTTTATACATGTTAATAATTCAAAATTCACTATCACAGCGCCAGTAAAATCAATATTTTTCGTTATCATGTTATAAGTCAGCTGCTTGCGAAGCGCCAGTTATCTGAATGCGAGGCACCCTTCGCTTGACGAGCAGCCGATGTACAACACAAATACGAAAAATCTAGAAAATCGCTATTACAACACCCTTTTCTGGTGGAATATTTCCAAATTCAAGTGGGACCTGCTGGCGATATTGAAAATCATATAAATGAAATTTGGTTCAATTTTTGTATGAGTACATATACACTTAAAGATGGTACAGTAATGAAAATGGCACAAAAATTACTATCACAGTGCACCCTTCCGGCAAATATCTCCAAATTCAATGGGGATCTTCTGGCCATAGTGAAAAATATATAATTGAAATTTAGTTCAATCCTATGCATATCTTCATACATATTTCGATAATACAAATGAAATGAAATCACCCTCTCGTGGAGATACAGCCGTTAAGCATAGGAACTTTTGACCACAATGTGAAATGTTTATTGAAAATTCCTATTTTACAAAACAGATGTGGAATATTACATTAGAGATTAAAATAAAAATAATTAAAAATTTAAATAGTACAAAGTTAATTTTTACAATACTGGTTCAGAACACAACATTTCTTAATTAAAAAAAATATATATATATAAGAAAAAGTATAAAAGAAACTATTTAGAAAATTTATGAAAATAATTGTATGAGTATAATACTTATATGAAAATAATACTTAATCATAACACAAGTAGTAATTTTGCATGGTTCAAACAGTAAGTTGAAATAGGAACAGTAGGTGTACAAAAATGTGATCAGTATGTGAACTATAACATACAAATTTCAAAAACAAAATACAGGGTGTTTCACAAAGGACCCCTAACTTTAAAAATCAATAACCCGGAAATGGTGATAGATAGAAACATGAAACCAGTGGGATGTTTATTTAAAAAATCGTAAGAATCTTATACATAAATCTCAAAATTTAGTTAAAACTGGCACCGATAGATGGCACTGAGAGCGTTAAGAATCATAGAAAGTTCAGAAGCATAGAAAGACTAGCCGTCCAAGATTTTGCCACTGAAATCTAACCGCTATTAGCGTATAGTGAAAATAATTCCGAAAGTGATGTATACCGTGGAGGAACATGTGTTTATTGTGTTGGAGCCCCACCGATTAAATCAGAGTCCTACTGCCACAAGGAGAAGTTTTCAAACGCGATTTCTAGTCGCAAAAGGCCCAAATGGGAAAACAATTCGTGAGCTTTTCAAAAAATTTCAACAGACAGACAACGTGGCCGATGCGTTAGTCGGAAATGTGGGTCGGAAATGTGGGTCGGACCCACTCCGTCATTACTCCTGAAAATTCAAATTGCTGCAGTTATTGACCGTAATCCGAATAAATCTGTCCGCAGACTTGCAGCTGAATCCGGAATCAAGCCATCCAGCACGTACAGAATCCTGCGGAAATCATTACACATGTTTCCTTACAAGATTCAATACCGGAACGTCATACCAGTTCATGCAACGAATGCCAACGAGAGCATTTTGCAAACGAGATGCTCGAGAAGATTGATTGTTCTGGTTTCGATGTCGGCCGAATATGGTTTACGGATGAGGCCCATTTTTATCTGGATGGCGTCGTTAACAGACACAATTGGCGATTTTGGGGCGCAAAATATCCACATTTGACACATCTGTCGCAAAGGCATTATTGGGCCCTTTTTCTTACGAGAAACGGTGACGACTGAGCGTTATATTGCGCATTTGAAACAATTTGTCGCCACTCAACGATCGACCAGGCACGACATGGTTCATGCAAGATGGGGCTCGTCCGCATCGTACACAAGACGTTTTTGACTTTCTGGACGAATACTTCGACTATATAGTTATTGCATTGAACTATTCGACAGTGAAAGGAAAAAGCATGAACTGGCTTCTGTATTCACCCGACCTCAATCCCTGCGATTACTTTTTGTGGGGCACATTAAAGGACATTGTTTACCGGAACAATCCTTTAACACTTGGCGAGTTCGAGGAGGCTGTTTATCAAGCTTGTGTGTCGATTTACGGTAACATACTACAGAGAGTCACAGACAATTTCATTCTGCATTTGCGACATGTCTGTTGTGTAAAAGGTGCACATATTGAATCACTTTTAATGTGATACGGCTATTTATCGTAGGGCCATCTATCGGCGCTATTTTTAACTAAATTTTGAGAATTATGTATAAGATTCTTACGATTTTTTTAATAAACATACCACTGGTTTCATGTTTCTATCTATCACCGTTTCTGGGTTATTGATTTTCAAAGTTAGCGGTCCTTTGTGAAACACCCTGTATATTCTATTAAAAATATTTTACAAATGTAGGAAAAAGGGATCATAGATCCTTTTTAATGAAGGAGAAATTTTTATTCAGAGTGTTGTAATTTTCATTTAGTTTATCATAGTTTAAAGGATGAAACATAGTTATATTCAGAGTTTGTCTCACTCTGACATTTTTATTGAATTTAAAAGTATGTCTCATTAGAGGACAATTACCATATATGTAATGTAGAACCGTTCCTGAGCTTTTTTGGCATATGCATATGCATGTTGGGGAGGAGTGTTTTCCTATTTTATTTTAAAATTATGGGACGCTACCACGTCCGCTCTTATAGTAAGCTATGACTGTTTTTTTGCAAATAAAGTTCAGATCCACATGAAGACAGACACACAGACACACGGACACAGGGACAGACAGATATTTTGAAACGTGTAAACCCGTTGAAAAGTGAAAAGCGAAAAAACTTTCGATTACAATACTTTATTCTATTATAGACAGAAGAAAGTAAAAAGCATAACTATTTTCTTCTTCTACACCTGAAAAAAACTCAATACACAATGAATTGCTTTATTTTTGGCGGATTTTATAGATTAGATGTATATTATAGTTGCAAGATCTATATTTCACTTAATATCTCTCTATATATATCCACAAAGATTTATTGCTTTATGGAAAAAAGTATCAGAATTAATTAATTAGAGGTTTTGATTAACGATAATTCAGAGTTAGTTAAGAGAATCATGCTGATGCGAAATGTTTTACAATCTGAGTTTTTGCTGTATAGACAGTATTTTATGCATTTCAGCTAATGAATATATGCAATGGTCAAATTAGTTGTTCAGTAATCATGTAGTTAGGTATAATCGTTAAATATATTTTTTGGTATTATAGTGCTTGGATTTTAATGTTTATACTATTGAACTGAAAAATACGGCCAAATATCGACATTTTTAATTGTATTTTTTTAAAGAAAATAATAATATTAACTCTCTCTTATTCCTTAAAAAACATAATTCAGAATGATTTCTATTACAAGAATTTAAGAGACTAATAGACATTTTTGGTATTTTATACTTATTAGCTTGACTAGGTTTCACTACTTTAGTATCATGTGTGCAACTTAGTACCTGTGTACATATTTTGATTTATTGAAAAAAGTTTAATTAAGTTTTCATAAGGCGTTTTCATCAACAAATAGACAATATATATACAACTTTCCGTAAAGGGAATCGTGCTGATACGAATTATTCTAGAATTTAAGTTTTTTTTTTTTTTTTTTTTTTTTTTTTTTTTTTTTTTTTTCTGAATAGATAGCATACAATGATCAAATGCAAAAAGAAATTTCTTAACTAAATATATTTTTAATGTTTCAATATTTAACATTCTAGATTGATATTGACTGTTAACATTTTAAATTGAAATTTTTAAACAAAATTCTTTAAAAATATTTTCTGATAAATATTTTAATAATTTACCCAAATGAAGTATGCAAATTTTAAATATTAATTCATAGAGTGTATTTTCTGCTTCACAAGTTTTATCTAGTAAAACTACAAAAATATAAAATATCAGACATAATTTAAAAGAAAAATAAAAGAGTATCGTTGAGTTAAAAATTGTCATATATATATTTAAACACAAGTGGTTTGAATTCTATATTTTTTTTCTAGAAATATTATTACATTCTGCACAGCTATTACACTTGAAAGTGGTAGAATTTAACCCCCCAACATGATGAAAAGCTTTCTGATATTTGTAGCTAGCATACTAATCTCTTTGCAGACTAGATCATCGAATTTATAGCAATGTTTTAACTGACAAATTCAGAAAATCACAGAAAATCTGCAATAAATCTTAATTCTGATACAGCTTTCTAACCACTGTGCAGACTAGATAATCAAAGGTATAAAAAATTTTTAATTAACAAATTCAGAAAACCAATCAATATATTTAATACAGATTATTTTGACAGAGAAGGGAGATTGGTAAATAAATCTTTAATATCAACTCACCCTCCCGCCTTCGAGGTAGATTTTTGTTTCTATTATGAGTTGATTGTTTGTGAATATCCCTAATTTACAATGCATATTGGCTGATGCTGTGATTCCTTTTTTATTGCAGTTTAATTATATATGATACATTGAATCATAATCGTAAATTTATTTTGAAATTGTAATTTATTTTCGCAATTGTAGATTATGCACATACTTTACCTTATTTTTACATATTAGTATACACAATATAGCCAAAAATCACCAAACAATTCTGACTTTAGTTGATGTATCGAATATCTAGAGAAATGCTTGAAAATTCTTTTAGAACGTCTGGACTATAAAGAACATGTTTGATCTCATATTTTTCATTGAAAATTTGTTCACGAATTCAATTACGGTACCACCGACAAATAAATGAAAAAAATGTATATATATTTGAAATTACCATGTAAAATAAAATGTATGAAATGGCCTGTCTCTGTGACGCATGTCAATGTGGATATTGTACAACATTTGTGTACGTCTAGCACGTATATACGTGGAGCCAAAAGGGTTTCTTTAAAATGTTGAGAAATGTTTTGGGTTTTTCGTTTATAGCATGCACGGTTTTCAACCATATTTAACGCCACTTTCAGAAAATTTCACAATGTGCAATAGAAACAACATAGTATAATTAGACTTTTAAATATTTTAAATATCTAATGAAATATGAGCAGTTGTGTAAAATAATATTAACTGCTCATGCTCAAACTGTAGCAAAATTTTTGTTCAAAAATTCTGTTTGAAAAATATGTGTAAGTTAAAATTAAATAGTTACATAAGCAGAAAACCTTCCAAATGTATACAGACCAATCTCTTAACCTCGATTTACAGGGATACAGCAAAAAGGAAAATACAGTGAAACAAATGTTATGTGATCTTGAGTTCTGGTGGGAGTTAATGAAAATGGACAAAACAATACTTAATTTTTTTTTTCATATAAATTAAGAAAACAATACAGCATTGCATGCGTGGTGTTGTTTTTAGAAGAGCCCCAGATACAAACTACTATAACAAATGTAAGCAAACATGCTCGCTAATTTCGTCATTTACTATTCGCCAGTTAGATAAGATCAAAAGACTATTACTGTATAAATAAAAATAACCGTACACATAAGGTAGAAAAGAAAAACAAAGTTAAATAACAAAAACGAAATACTTATTTACAAACAAATAATAATACGTACAACAAAGAACACGTTCAAAGATTAAATTTGAATAAGCTGTCATTTGTAGCATAGCATAAAAGATGATAATATCTAAAGACTTGACATTAACATTATACATTTTATTTTTATGAACTATTAAATCGACAATTAATGATTATGCAATATTTAATTGCGTTAATTTAAATTCATAATTCATAAATTTTAATATAGAATTAACGTTTTGTTCATAAAATTTACATACATTAATTTAAACTGAAAATACTGCCTATGGCATGAGTCATAAAGTAATAACAAATACATATGGACAGTAATAGAGAAAAAGACACAATACCTTAGTTACACAGCAAGGCTTAGTCATTCAGTTGACCCACTCACCTCTCACTGAAGTCTCCTATGGCAGAGGCACAACATAATACATAAGCTTGCTAAAGCGGACCCTTTAGAACAAACTTTATAAAAATAAAGAAATGCCGTTCTATTTATAGAAAGATTTACTTTGGTCATTGTATTTTAGGCATAATGGAGTTTAAGGGATACAACAATCTTACAATTTAAAACTAAAACACTCTATTATTCTAAAAATTATAATAACATCTGTAAAAATCGCAGAGCATCTGTAAAAATTTGAAAAAAATCTCAAAAAATCTCAAAATATAAAAAAATTTAAAAGTCTGTGAAAATCTGTCTAAGAAACCTGTGCATCCGAACCTTTTGGGAGGGCATACACCCCCTTGTGAAATTTCACTGGATGCAAGATGTAAGGATATTATTGGGTACTCACCAAGGAACTCCATTAGTCCTTGTAAACACACTTACGTCTTAAGCATGGAGTGGAAAGAAACTGATCCCTTTTATTACAAAATAGCATGCGATGTGTTTTTTTAAGAGCACTCACTTATAAACTACTATAGCCAATGTAAACAAGCATGCTCGCTAATTTAGTCATTTACTATACAAATCACTGTTTAAATAAAAGTAACATTACACATGAGGCAAAATATAAAAACAGAGTTAATTAAAAAGCAAATCAAATCTTTATTTACAAAAAATAATAATACTTACAACAAAAGAAAATGTTCCAAGATTAAATTGAATAAGCTGTCATTTGTAGCGTAGCATACAAGATGATAAGATCTAAAGACTTGACATTAACATTATACATTTTATTTTTGTGAGCTATTTAATCGAACAATTAATGATTATGCAATATTTAATTGCGTTAATTTAAATTCATAAGTCATAAATTTGAATATATAATTAACGTTTTGTTCATAAAATTTACATACATTAATTTTAGCTGAAAATACTGCCAGCACCCTGAATTATATAGTAATAATAAATACATATGTGCAGTAATACAAAAAGACGTAATACCTTGGTTACACAGCAGTGCTTGGTCACAAAGTTGATTCACTCAACTATCACGAAAGTCTCCTACAACAGCGACGCAACAGAATACATGTAAAGCGGACCCTTTGTGTCAAACTTTATAAAAATAAATAAAAACATTTTTATTTATAGGAAGATTTACTATCGCTATTGCATTTTAGTCATAATGGAGTTTCGGAGTTACAACAGTCTCACAGTTTAAAACTCTATAACATTCTATTATTCTAAAAATAATAATAACATCTATAAAAATCTCAGAGCATCTGAAAAAAATCTGAAAGAATCTCCAAAAATCAATAATATAAAACAATTTTTTTTAAATCTGGTAAAATCTGTCTAAGCAACCTGTGCATGTGTGTATCCGAATATACAGTGCGTGTAAAAACTTTAAGGACAGCAAAAAATTCTAAAAAAATTGGATGAATATAAAATGAGATAATTGAAATGAGCATTGAATGTTGATCATAAAGTTAAAATAGTAATATATAAGTGAACAAAATGTATCTGCAAGCTTTTTATTGCGAGAAAATGATAATTATGCAAAAAAACGCCTTTTTCGCCTGTGTAAAAACTTTAAGGACAGCACTATGTTTGATAGAAATGTTACATATAATTATTATTGATTTGCATGTTAAAAACTCTAATCTTTAGTGATTTTAATGACGTTTTCGATTATGAAATTTTATAATTTTATAATAAGGGCAAAAGCAAGTTAACTGACTGAATCTGAAAAAGGTGCTGTTGAATCTCTTTCATTGTAAGGCTATTGCAAAAAATGTAAGAAGACTTAAATACGTCATTGACAATTTTTTAAAGGTTAAAAAGTTTAAGGTACGGAATAAAAACGGAGGTAGAACCAAAGCCTTGTTCCCTAGAGATGAAAAGACACTTTTAAGATTCGCATCAACTGTAAAATACTCAACTAAAGAAATTTTACAAATGACTGGGTTCAATATATGCAAGAAAACAATCTGCAATACAATAACTCGATATATGAATTTCCAATACATAGCAAAATTTTGAAAACCCTCTTTACTAACTACATACAAAAACCAGCGTTTACAGTGTGCAAGAAAGTTGATGATTTGGGACGACAAAAGAATGCAAGTTATTTTCTCCGATTTAAACAGTTGAAACTAAGATGGTTCTGATAGATGGAAGTATTGTTAGCATGATTTTAGAAAAGAAAAATAAATTTTGAGGCTGTTTTTCTTTAAAAGGCCTGGACTGATGTATATTTCTTTCAGGAAAGGTTAATACCAATCATATATACAAACTCTTTCTGACCATCTTTCAGCAGTTTTTACACTATAGCAGCGTAAAAAATGAATTTATCTGGAAGATAATGCGCGTATCCACACAAGCCGTAGGACAAAACTCTGGCTCCAGAAGAAAAATATGAAAGTTTTGCAATGGCCACCAAGAAGTCCTGATCTAAACCCAGCAATCCCTATCGAGAATTTGTGGGTAGATTTAGAAAGACAAATTTACCAAAATGGAAGGCATTTTGCCCCAGATTCTGAACTTAGATTTATGACTGAAGATAAATGGTCCAAATCTAGTCTCAAAATATGCCAAAAATTAATAATGTCCATGAAAGATAGAATATTTGCGATCATTATAAGCAATGCTGGGTGCACAACATATAAAGTATTTGTTTCTTCATTACTGTATTGTTTTTATTTTGCTGTCCTTAAAGTTTTTACACAAGCAGAAATAGTGTTTTTTGTATAATTACTTTATATTCGTAATAAAATACTTACAAATAAATTTTGATGACCTTTTTTATTAGCTTTTCAACTTCATGATACATATTACAGAATTTTCTTTTTCCATCTGATTTGAAATTTATCAAAAACATTAAAATTTTTGCTTTCCTTCTAGTTTTTACACGCACTATAATATTTTTTGGGAGGGAGTAAAACTACTTGTGAAATTTCACTATATTCAAGATGTATGGATATCAGTGGATCCTCCCCATGCAACTCCATTAGTCCTTGTAAACACACTTACGTCTTAGGCGTGGGATGTACAGCAACTGACCCCTTTTACTGTTATGAATTTTGCATTGTCCCGAGTTCCAGTACACCAGTATAGATAGAGTCAAACTCAGACAATGGATTGAAATAAAATAATTTTTTTAGATTGCGTCTCAATGGAGACTCCGATTAAAATTAGAAACGCATATAAATTTTTAAATTATAATAAGGAAATTTGTATATGAAAAGAGTTCACTCCCAACTTTAATATGGGTTTTTGATCATAATTTTCGGATGAACAGTTCTTGAGATATTAAATTTTAAATGTTCATTTATTGTCATTTTACGCTGTTCATCGGGAAAGATGCCCGATATGGATATTTGGCGTATCGTATCCAGCAATTTTGTAGCCAACTCTATAAAGCAACTAATATAAAAAGAATTGTCGAATTAACTGACTTCCTAGAATAGTATTTAATAAATGACAATGAAATACACTGCAACGGAAACTTCGATAATTCTTTTTTATTGTAATAAGTTTGTTATGATGATTTTCAAAAAGATCTTCCGCATCAATAAAAAAATTAAAATTAAATAAAAAGTTAAAATTTAAAATTAAAAATTCTGAAAAATATCTGTTTTACAACTTAAATTCATCTCGCTCTATCACCGATATCTTTCTGAATATTTAATTTATTAGACTGGTCTTTGTATATACCGTACTCTATAGATTTGACTACCAAATCATAAAAAATAACTTTGGTAATTAAAAATTAATTTTTAAAAAATGCTCATATTTATGCAATAATTCAAATATTTGCATTAGGTATTATTTAATTCCATAGGTATTAAAATGCATTATTATGCATTATTTAAATAACTATTAAATAATTTAATTTAAAAATGCTTAGTTTTATAAAAATGCACATATTTATATAAATCAAGTCGTAGTGATTAAATCTTTGCTAAACAATATAACGTCAAACATCTTCTTTATATTCCCGAAGTTTCAGCAGAATTCGGTAAGTATTTCTCTAGATATTCAACAAAACACGTAAATTTGAAAGTGTCCGGTGATGTTTGGCTATATAGTGTATGTAAAAACTATGTTGATGCCATTAGTGCTTCATACTAAAACATAATTCAGATATAAATTAAATAAAATAAAAATTGCTAAGAAGAACTTATTTTTTGATTTGTGTAATTTTTGTATTATACACTGCATAATTTATGATAGTGTCTTTGATCTAAAATTATATTGAAACGATCAATACATTATAGATTACTTTTTAACACTTTCCTACCTAGTTGAAAAGCGTTTATGGCTTCAGGGGACACACAAAACGGGCACACAAAAGATATCGGATACAGTATGCGTGCGATAATTACAGTCTATGAGTGATAAGTGCGTTTTCAAGTTTGGTTTGCGTTTTTAAGTTTAACTAATTTTTTTCATAGTACGTGGTGTGTATACATTCGGTTTATCATATACAGGAATACATAAGGGAATTTGTAAGTATTACAGACTATAGGTGTGAATTGCTTAAGTGTAGTTTTTAACTGTCTTACGTATTTTCATGCTGAACCATATTTAGTTAGACTAATAGCAGTTTGTGAAATATAAATAAATTCATATACAGAGCTATACAAAGAAGAAGATACATTGTCGTTTACGGTTGGTAATTGCTGGAAGTGAGTTTTAAGTTGCCTTATGCGTTTTTTATCTTTTAGCTTAATATGTGTTGTGTACAGAATTCTTTAGATAATGTGCAGAACTGTACAAAAGATTTCGAGTTCCTTTTAATCGTTTGGCGAAATTTTTTTAATAGGAATTTTCTAAATGAACTAAATTTTATTATAATATGTAGTATATATTCAAATCTATAGATCATATACAGGGCTGCACAAACTAATACGACTATACACCAAAATCCAACGTTTAACACACAATATCGAACTGTAGCACATTGTTGTTTGTCATTTGGGTTTGTGGATTCTGTTTCATTTTTTTGTGTGGGGGGGGGTGGGGGGGTACAATTTTTATTTTAACTGACACTGAGAATGTGAGTCAAAGTTACTCACGAAACGTACGTCTGTTTATTCTGCTACAGTTCGATATTTATGTTAAGCGTTGGATTTTGGTGTATATTTGTCCACACAAGATTTTTTTCATAATACGACTACATTTTTTAAAATGAAAGGTAATTTAGAAAACTGTATCTTTCAATGTGGTATATGTTTTCTAAACTGTTTACTTACATATCTTCTTTCACCTTTTTTAATGGTGAAGTTTCGTTAGTTTTCTAGATGTATTGGAAAGTGTTTCATAATCTATGTTTGACGCATGATTTTTCGATCTTGTTTTTTTATCGAATAAGTGACCAAATATTTAATGTTTATCTACCCATATATTTTATCTAAGATATTTCATATTGATCTTTCGATAAATTCCCGTCTTTGATTACTTGAAACTTGATCAAAAGCTTTTGTTGATTTATACTTATTTTTTCACAGGAGGAGATACCTTCCTGTACGACAAACTCATTAGGTTTAAAGCCAAGAATATCCCTAAAACGCAGATGTAACGATTCGTCTTTAAACAGAAAACTCAGAGAGCCACCGGTCAGGACATAATTAACATCTATTAATGTTTTTGAGAAGATATTTTACATTGTTTTATAATGGCGTGACAATTTTCGAATTTGCATATAGGATCTTGATTGTCATAATTTCTAAGATAAAAAAAAAAATATTTATTTACATATATATTTTTAAGAATGTACATGAGATAATAAGATGTGTTTATAAAATTCATTTAGCCCTAAAAACTCAGCCCTAAAACTCAGTTTGAAACCTGTATATAAACTGCAGAATCGTATTGTATTACTGCGTACATGAAAAAATATACTTTAGGTTATTAAAAATATTTAATGATGGAAAATTCTTTAGCTCTTCTTTTAATATTTGCTGAATCATTGTATCTTTAGAAACATTTTTGGAAAAATATTTTAAATATGTCAGTATATAAAATTAAATCTCAGATCTTATTAGGTATTTGAATTATTTATAACTGACTAAGCTTCTATAAAAGTATTTGCATGATGAAATGATTTATTTAATAGCCCGATGAATATATTATTCCTTAGATAATTAAAGTGTGTGGTTAGAAATTATTACGCTTTGGTTTGAAATCTTCACCAATAGAACTAGAACTATTGGGGATTTAAGTGATTTCTAATGGTTTTATGTAGAATTTTTTTGTGTTGTATTGCATAATGAATAGTTATATGTAGGCTAATATGTCTCTTTTATATTCGATGAAATAATAGTAACTATAGACTGTTTTAGAGATGGAATACTGTCAATTAACTAAGAATGGAGTTTTATTTAATGATGAAAAGTTTTAATATAATGATAATGTTTAATTACATTTAAAATTATATAGGACGATAAGATACCGTCAAACAAACATTGCAGATCGGAAATCTTTGCTGAGTGTGCATGAAAAATGTCCAAAGAACCATATCTTTAAAACGCTGAGTTTTCGAGAAAAATGTGATATAAAAAATTATAACGTCACATCCGAAGCATCGAAAATAAGCTTTATTGAACCTCATGAAATTTCAAACCTGAAAACTAATTACAAATATATATAAGATTTGCAAACATAAAACTTTTACCCCATAGGATTGTGAATGGAAGACTATTTCAATGGACAGTAGGCGTGGGTCTAATATGCAAATGAAAAGCTGTTCGTCTGGCTTTAAAAGGAGGTAGCTTTGAACTATTGGCAACCTTCGCAGAGTGTTAATGTATTCTGTTCGTGGATATTGTTATATGTCTTCATTTTTTGCTCAATGTAAAGGTTGTGCATTACAAACTGCTTGGTACTATGTGACGTCATGATTTTTCATTTTTTCAGAAAGTTATGAGTAGTCGAGATATGAAACTTTAGACAACTTTTATGTGTTTATTTCGAGGATTCTTATTCTTCACAGTTTCTGCGGTAGTATCCAGCCTGATTACTAAACAAATTCTTTTGTTCAATATAGAAGAGATGCATTGCTTTCTACGAAAATAATTATTTACCATATTGTTATCTCCGACGCCAAAGTCAAAAAGTACTATTCATGAAAACGACATCGACAAACGCGTTCTCTGAATTTTAAATTCCCCCTATGTAAATTTTATTGCATAAAAACTATGAAAGCCGTTGACAGAAAATGTATTTATTTATATCATATATTAGAACATATTTTATTGAACTGGTATTATGTCAAAAATATTTCGTATGACACATCATTCATCGTTGTGTGATTTGTATGTGTTTAGAAAAGGAATTTTGACATCACAAATTTTAAGTATGATCATTTGAAACAGATTTTCATTTTCCTCCAGTATCACCAAACAAGAAGATGCTCAAATTTGCAATGATTTGCAGAGATATTTTCAACCAAATGATTCCAACTAAGCGAGAAGTTTCGGTCAAAGATGTCTTCTTTTTAAAATCCATTTGTTATCCATTGTGAAAGAAGATACTAACTGAGAAGATGATTAATTATCATATCTTTCATTAATGTGCGGGATATTGGATTCAAATACAAATTGTGATATCTATCCAAATGTGCATTGTGTATGTAGTAACTTTCTGCTGATACATCATTTTCAATATATAACTATTTGAAATACCTGTCGATACAACAGAAACAAGCCCGACTAATCACTCTCGAAATGATACAATAGAATCAGACATCACAATCAGTCTCGAATTCGAAGAAGTGATAAATGTAGTAATCGTTAACACAAATATACTTCTTACCCCTCTTCTTTACCCTCTTCTAAATGAAAAGAGGGTAATTTATAAAAAAATCCATTAGTTTTGAAAAAATAATTATTAAATTATAGTGTTTCAGTGTAAATATCCAGTAAAAATATCCAAAATAGAAAAAAAATAATGCATTCTACTTTTTTTTTCTAAAATACAAGGTTGGAGAGGGTGGGGGGAGTGTCTCGTTTGACACCATTTATTTTCTCTTTAAATTTTCCATGTTTTGAACCAGTAAAAAATAGATACTTAAACAATAGATACTTAAAATTAAAACTTGGTACTACGAGGTTTAAATAATTGACTTTTTTGAAATATGAAATAAAGCTCAATTAAAATGATGAAATTTTTAATAAAAAATTTTAAAAACCCTAAAACATTAATCGAATTAAAATAATAGTTGCATTCTGCACGCCGCAAGCTTACCAAGTATATCCTTTCAAAATATTAATAAATTCCTATGCATAATTTTTGTTCCTATGTTTTTTTTCTATTAGAATGATTGACTTTAATATTAAATGTCTTTTTTTTTTAAATCTTCGATTTAAAACTGTCTGCTTCAGGGTATTTATCGAACATTTCTCTATAAAACTACCAATTTTCATATTTTTATAAGCAATAATTTTCTGAAAATTAATCTAAAAAGACCTCAAGGCACAAAACATTCTTTGACAGTGGCGGCGATTACTTTGTTTTAATATAGACAAATACATTTTACTCAAATATACACATATTGAGGTACAGATTAAGATATACACTGTTAAAAATTTGCAGCAAGCTGTCCAGTAATTTGATCGTTTTTGTAGAAAACGGTTACAAAACTGTAATTTAACTATATTCTGACCGTATATTATTGCTCATTTTATGTTCAGAATATAGTTAAATTACGGTTATGTAACCGTTTTCTACAAAAAAGGTCAAATGACTGGACAGTTTGCTGCAAATTTTTAACAGTGTAGATGTAATCTATAAATCGGTGAAGAATGCATTTAAAATTGCTAAATGGTTCAAGATACATCTTACGCAGATTTTTTTTAAAAAGCACATTTTTAAAATTTTTATATAAACTACTTTAAAGTATTGTTATAAACATTGCTTATATAGGGATCATCTGTTATATGTCTAGTCATAACTAGCGTTTATGCGGTTTCTTTCAAATTTACGTAAATAATGTTGCTCTCTAAAACGGAATTTGTAAAGAATTAAGTTTAATGTGGCCTCTTAATTTATATTCATTATAGCATATCTTTTATCATATATTTAATATGTTTACTTATTTTCGGTTTTCTATAAATTATTTAGTTCTGGAATATTGAAAAGTATTTATTTTTAATGATATGTGCATAATAATATTTAAAAAAAAAGTTATATTAAAATTTGTAACTAATGGGTTTTTGTTGAAAGCTGTCCAAGCTTTATTCAATTTTTACTATCAATCATTAAAAATAGTCTCTTCTTGACTTATACATAGAAAATATGCGGATAAAAACTTGAAAAGAATATACTTTCTTGGAACGAATCAGGTCTTCACGTATCATATTTTCTTTTGAAATCGCTTCATTCAGTAGCGCAAGTCTCCATTAAAACGATTTAATCATTAATCTTACATGAATGGTTTAGCTTTACAGTATCAATTTGGACAGAATGGCTTGACTGTTACCATAAATATTTTTATCGGAAATCTTAGAAAGATTAGAACAGTTTGAAATAAAAGTATTTAAATATAACAAGCATTTAAAATTTTATATTTATAAAAATATATCTAAGTATCATAGTAATTTTGGCTTTCTAATTTTTTTGTACATCTTTTTGAATTTGTAAGCTTTAAATAGCCACCATGGCGGATGAAACTAGGAAACAAACTTGATAGAGATATTGGTAATTCATGTCCACATACGCTGTCATATCCAAAGATGTTTATAAATACGAGTGCTATCACATAACAAAAATTGTATATATATTAGGGTGGGCCGAAAAAATTCAAAAATTGTTTTTCAAGTCGTAATACCGCGGAAAATTTGCGAATTGGAGAGACTAACAATGGGTAAAAAAAGAAATAAAATCGGTTTATATCTTCCGATCGCGCATGCGCTGTGAAATTTGCTAAAATGTGAAAAAATTGACATTTTTACAAAATTTTTAAAATTTTTTTTAAATTATCCTCTTTACAAATGTAATAGCTGAAATTCTTATCTATTACACTAACAAAACATAATATTTAAATATTATTTAATTCCATTAACATCTTCCGATCGCGCATGTGCTATAAAATTCGGCAAATTGTGGCAAAAATCACATTTTTAGGATAATCGTTTATCTTACTTAGACTCTTTTTCGAAACAATGACACTTTAGAGAATAAAAAAATTTAGTAAAAAAACAAAGTTCAATTCAGTTAAGGTAATCTGATAGCGCAACAGTAGTCAAATTTAAGAAATTCACGCGCGTGTTGTAATTGGCTCGGCTCAAGGATTAATTACCGATTCGGACGTCTACCATGTTATAGACAAAAACAAAATGAGAAGACAGAAACAAAATATTAGGGCTGAATTGTGTAATAAATCTGACGATTTTACACTACAAGGTGTCTATTTGGATGGGATGAAAAAATCCACGTTAGTAGTGGATGTAGCACATTCAAAAAAGTTTCGTAGAGTAAAAAAGGAAGAGCATTACTCGCTAATTCAAGAACCTGGCTCAGTCTACATCGGCCATGTAACTCCAACTTCTGGAAATTCTGAATATATTGTCACTTCTGTTATTTCTTATCTGTCTGGTTCTGGCATTTCTCTTGAAACATTAGCTGTCATAGGATGTGATTACACTAATGTTAACACAAGGTGAAAAAACGGGATGATTCGCCGAATGCAAATGCATTTGGGGAAACTGTTACAATGAGCAGTTTGCATTCTCCATTTTAATGAACCGCCATTCAGGCATCTGCTTCAATACGTTGACGGTAAATCAACGGTTTCAAAATCTTTGAGAAGGCAGATCGGTGAAAAGCTAAGGGGCTGCGAAATGTGTCCAGTGATTAGCTTCAACTGTCAGATCCCCATAATAGACAGAAGTATATTAAGTCAAGATCAGCAATATCTACTCGATATTTCCATGGCAATAAAGTCGGGAAACTGTAAAAAGGATTTGGCTGTACGAAATCCTGGTCCCTTGTCACACCCGAGGTGGTTGACAACAGCCAATCGAACTCTCAGATTGTACATAAGGGAAGAAAGTCCGTCATCTGAACTTCAAGAAATAGTTATATTTATTCTAAAGCCATACATGCCAATGTGGTTTAGTATTAAAATAAGTAAATACTTTACAGACGGACCAAAACTTCTGTACCAAGCAATGCAATACTCAAGGTACCTGCCTAAAGATTTACGTAATATTGTCGACACTGTGATCGAACGAAATGGATTTTTCGCTCATCCAAAACATTTAATGTTAGCCATCACACAAGATACTTAAAAAATACATAAGAAAGCTCGAACTTCGTAAAATATATAGGCGAGAGAGTTAGATCAAAATAGAACAACTATCAGAACATCCATGCCTCCAAAACTCAATTTCAAGGCTCAAGACTACTCGTATATAATTAACTGGATGGATTGCGATTTATCTTCTCCCCCATTATTAAAGTATATCAGTGACGGTGAAATTAACTCACATATTCAAAGTGGCTCAGTTCTTAATTGGGATGTAACATTCCAGAATTTCTCAGTCTATACTCCAGCAGTTGAACTATGCGTTAAACTCGTGTCTCAGTAAAAGTTTGTGGATCTGAGTCTAGTGATGGTTTTATCAGAACAACACTGCTGTTAAGGTCAACCATGCCTAACTTCGCCCATAAGTCCGATTTCAAAGTACCTTCATCTAGGAAGGAGTAAAAACGGTGAGGTTCAATTGTTCAACATGCGTTTCGTGGACTTATGACTTTCTTCACATAAAACTTAGTTTTTCCAATAAGAAAATGTGTTTATAAATAATACTAATAATGGTCTTCCATGATTTGTTTTAAACATTTAAACTTGTATTCAATAAAAGAAACCAACAAAGAAAGGTAAGTTTTGATTTTTTTCCCCTTGAACTGTGGTTTTTACCTTTATTTGTATTTTTTTTCAAAATTTCATTAATGCAATTCGCAACCAGAAGATTTTGAGGTATTTAAGGATTTAAGTAACATTTATAGATTATGTTTTGTTATTCTGATACATAATAATTTCACCTATTACATTCGTAAAGAGGCTAATTTAAAAATTTTACATTTTTTTTGTAAAAATGTGATTTTTTGCCATATTTTGGCAAACTTTAGAACACATGCGCGATCGGTAGATGTTGATTGATTTAAATACTATTTAAATATTATGTTTTGCTAGTGTAATAGATAAGAATTTCTGCTATTACATTCGTGAAGAGGCTAATTTAAAAATTAATTTTTTTTTGTAAAAATGTCAATTTTTTCCCATTTTAGCAAACTTTACAGCACATGCGCGATCGGAAGATATAAACCGATTTTATTTCTTTTTTTACCCATTTTTAGTCTCGCCTATTAGCAACTTTTCCGTGCTATTACGACTTGAAAAACAATTTTTGATTTTTTTCGGCCCACCCTAATATATATATAATACAGGGTGTTTCTAAATGAATATCGGGGATTTAGTGCTTGGTAGTATTTATTACATACAACTTAAAATTATAATTAATACTTAAAATGAAAGAGCAACTCAAACAGTTTTACCTACAAGCTTACAAGTGTTCAATGTGAACACCTTTCGTCACACAGCACACATGAAGGCGATAGCTCAGTTCTTCCCGAACGTTAATTAGTGTTTGTGGGGTAATTGTTGCAACAGCTGCCTCAATCCTGTTTCTTAGGTTGCGTAGGTCAGCTGGTAGTGGAGGCACAAACTCTCGATCCTTTATGAACCCCAACAGGTAGAAATCACATAGCGTCAGATCAACACATGGATGTGTTGGTCAGATCGGGTGAGCGTAGAGTGACGTTTGGGAAGAACTGAGCTATCGACTTGATGTGTGCCGTGTGACGAAAGGTTTTCACATTGAACACGTGTAAGCTGGTAGGTAAAACTGCTTGAGTTGCTCTTTCATTTTATGTATTAAGTATAATTTTAAGCGTTTTATAATACATACTACAAAGCGTTAAAACCCCGATATTCATTTAGAAACACCCAGTATATTAACATTTGAAAACAGGGTGGTTTGGGTCTCTGGAGGTCATGACCGGCGACATTATACCAAAATGCTCTGGAATTCTTCCCTCCGAAGGCCTGCTATTGGTAGATTCTTACTTTTTTAAATGGAAAGTAACTACTACGTAAGCATCTACAGGCTTTTTTTCGGTCGTCTACTGATGCGTCAGTACCTTTTCCAAAGATGTGCTTTTTCTCAAATGGTGTTTTTGAACTGATGGACAAACTGAAAAAGTTATTAATTAAATTATTGTTTTAAAATATAGAGAAATCCCACATGAGATGTACACTTATCTACTTAACTATTCTTTTCTATTTATATATATATTCTTTTCTTTCGGTAAATGTGACTTCTTTAAAATTGTTTTGCTTTATATATATTTTTTTAAATGTGGCTTTAAAAAATAAAATTTTTATTTTGTAAAAATAATTTTTTTTTCATATTTGTAGATTCAACTTAAAATTTTTAATCCCTTGTATGTGTATTTCGATACCACCGTTTCCAACCGGTACACAATGGGGTGTTTTGATGATATAGGTGGACAAAATTAATTTTTCGATTATCTCAGAATTTAACAAGACTGTGTATACTGGTAACCGAATGTCTCTTCTGTCGAGATCCATACGAATTTTGTCGAAAAAATCAGATGTGTGGTTTAACTGCGACCCTAAAGAAGGCAGTTGGTTTGAGGGAGTTTCAACAGTTGTACTATTTTTCTGTAAGTTCGAAAGCAAGTCGTGACTTTTCTGTTTTATTTGAAAGCAGCAGTTTACTGGACATATGTCACATGTTTGTCACAAGATTTAACCTATTGCTGTTTGGAAATAAGCGCCATCTTGTTTTCAAATTTCATCTTGACTTTTAATACAGTATTAAGCATTATTAAGAAATAAGCATTTTTAAAAATCAAAGTGCCATTCCTAGAGTATTGAAAACTTTAAGAAAGCTCCTGCAAACGTTTGCGAATCATTAAGATTTATTAACTTGAAATGTGTGTTTGGGTGTTTAGTTCAAATCTTTCAAGTCAATTTTAAACCACTTCTAATTATCCGATTGAGCTGAAACTTTGAATACATGTGTAGTGTGAAGGACAATACAATATTATAATATATTATAAATAATAATAATAATAATAATAATAATAATATAAATAATTATATAAGCCAAATATTTGTCACTGTTTGATTATTTTATTACTGATACATTCAAAAACCCAGCAAAACTTCAACGCAATAGTTTTGTCCACCTTGATCCTCAAAACGCCCCACTGTGCGGAAATGGTCCACAAATAAGATGGGATACTTACAAATAATTTTCTTGTTCCGAGCTGCCCCATAATAATATTCTTTTTATTTATTTTTTTGGAATTTGTTGTTTATGGAAATTGTTGTCTCATATAGTTATGATTTTCCATTTGAAAAGGCTCCCTGCGGCTGAAAGCGTAAGGGCGTTCATCTGTCGCGGTGGCAGTACCGGGTTCGACTCCCAGTGATTCCATTCCACACAGATAGTGTGGAATTTCCCTCTGTATTCTTACCGGCCTGTGGCTCATCTGAAACAAGGCTGACTCTTTGTGTATGGATTTAGTAAGAAGTTATATGTAAATTAGTAAGAAGTTATATGAAAAAAAGAAGAAATTTATGTCAAGCTTTGTATGTGTTCTAAGATAGTATAAATAAAAACGACATTCGAGACAACAACCATAGTTGTGAAATGTCTCAAAGAAACCCACTCAAAATGTCCGTTGAAAATAATTTTTCATTTTTTTAAAAGGAACAGCAAAAACAATCGTAATTTTATGGATGTTGCATTGGCCTTCACCGTTAATCTAAGCACACCGAATAATTGCGTTTATATTTCCGAAGAATTTATTCTCAATGTTTAGTCTTTTCATAACATTATTTTTTATAAAGTGGATTAATTATTACATGTGTAGATTTGGATTTTATTGTCTCCCTGGAATTATTGTGGTTGTAAGTTAATTAAAATCAACTGATTTTTGCCAGCACTATTAAAAATCCCTAAATATAAAACAGAATAAACATTAAAATTGAATTTTACTTCGGATATTGCATTTGTTTCTTATGAATTGTTTTTTCTAAATATGCTCATAAATCCCGATTGTTTTTGATTGTTTTTTAAATGTGAATAAAAAATATATTTTAAATAAAATGTTAAGGTTTAGATTTTATTATTACATAATATATCTAAGTTTTTAAACGCTTATAAATGAAAAATTAAATATATACCAATGGACACGTTCGTATATTTCACACTGCAGTCTAATACTTTTTAGCACTATTCAATACTTTTTAAATGCAGATTCAAACTTCTATAGAAAAAAATTAAAGATAAAATTATCTGCATACCGGAATATCATCTCAATTATCCATCAAAGTTACAGTTAAAACTGAATGCAAAAGGCACGCACCAGAAGAAAATATCCATCGTATTTTAATTGCATTAGACTAATGCAATTAAAATACGATGGGTTCCCAACCTGGGGTACGCGTACCCCTGGGGGTACGTGGCGGGCCTGCTGGGGGTACGTGAGAATAATATCGGTAATGGCGGAAATCCCAAAAATGGTTTAACTGAAAACCCATAAAGAAAATTTATAATTTTGAAGTACAAAGTTAGTCTCAGGTGTAATTCAAATATGTCACTTTAACTCCAATATGTTATACTCAAAATGAGCGTAAAAGCCCACTAGACTTAATAATCCATTAATTATTGTATGTCTTTAGCTCCGCCCATTGCTAATCATATTGCATGAGTAGTTATATATTTTCTCAATCTTTGCGAAAACTACCATTGATCATTATACAATGTTCTATTACCTCGCCTTATTTTTATCCCCGTTTTTAATAATAATTACAAAACGCCTAAATTACGCCAAAGCTTCTGGTTTTAATGTTTTTTTAAAACGTGTTGAAAAGCCGGCCATTATTTTCGTTTTCGAATAGGCGGAGTTATATCATTAACGTATACTAATCAGAAAGTTTCCTTGCTTTTAATGAGTATTTAATTTGAAGTGTTTATTTATTATTCGAATGATTTGGTTTTATATTTAGAATGTATAACTGGTTGGAATCTGGAACTCTTAAGATTACTGCAACTGCGATTGAAGTTCAACTTGATGATTCGGGAACTACGAGTTCTTCGAAGCAATCTGATTATTTTGAAATACAAGAGAGCCTGAGTGCAGCTGTTAATAATCATGTTCTCATAACTGATAAATACTGAATAATAATCCTTTATAATTTATAATACTTTAAATAATACTGGAAACACCAGTGCTCCCTCAATGAATAGAAAATATAATAATGAATAATTCTTAAGGATTTTGCATTAACTGGAGATGAAAATTTTAATAATATGCGGCGGGGGGGGGGGGGGGGGGTATGATAAATAGCGGTACTCCGAAATGAAAAGTCTAAGCAGGAGTACGTGAGAGTAAAAAGGTTGGGAAGCGCTGCATTAGATGATGACGACATATGCTTTGGGTATAACGCAGGACAAAGAAAAATAAATTCAATACATCTAAAATACAAGTTCATTTAATATAGCAAAGCATACATTTTAGTTTACACATGAAATGCCACTGTTTCGATCGATCGATGGTTATTTTTCTTCAAAACATTTGAATTTGAATTTTCCTTTATAATTATAAATATAAAATAAATGCGCACGAATACGTACCACTTTATCTTTCAAGTACTATTAAACTTTTTTATAATCATTTCTGAGCAAGATACAGTGCGGTATTTTATTTTTGTGGCAACGCTGATTTGATAAAAAACTTGCATTTCATTTATGAAAGTAATTCTGATTTATTTTTCATTAACTACAATTTTTAATTAGAAAACATGTTTTTACGAAAAGTGAGGGTACTATGGCAGAACCCGGTTCAAAAACCTGCCGAATAATACCTTATTCATTCTTGAGCGTTTGGTAAATGAATAAAAAAAGGGTTGTTTTGACAACAGAAATAATATATACCAGTGGACAAGATTTCGCACTGCAGTCTAATTTTTCAGCAATATCTAATATTTTTGAGATGCAGGTTTAAACTTCTAAAAAAAGTAAGAGTTAAAAATATCTGTAAATAACATTAGACAAGCCGCATCATATCATTTATTCCATTATCATCTCATTTATTCCATTATCATCTCATTTATTCCATCAAAGTTAGCGTAAAAACTGACCGAAGATAGCAAACGCAAAAATAAAAGTTATCAATCGTATTTTAAATGCATTAGAGGGTGACATCATCTGTTTCGGAAAAAAACATGTGATAAAGAAAAATAAATAGGGTATTTCAATTTTTTTTAAACATAAATATAAAATAAACCCGTGCAGCAACTATGTCACACTTTATGTATACTGAATTTTTTTTTATAATCATTGTTGCGATATTTTATTTTTGTGCAGCCCTAATTTGAGGATAACCTTTCATTTCAATTAGAAAACAATGCCGATTTAATTTTTAATTAATTGCAATTTTTAATCAAAATACGTGCTTTAACGAAATGTGAATTTACTATGTCAGAAGCCCGTTCGAAATCCATTCATATGGAATCTCATTTATCGTTCTGCGTTTTTTATTTGCTTTGAAAAAGAAATGTTGACAACAGAAATAATATATATAAGAATGTTTGTAAGGACGTGTTTATATTTACGGTGAATGCAAACTTCACTTTAGCTCGGTATCCGTTACTTTAGCAACTACATATATCATTTCTTTTAATTTATGTTATTTAATAATTTTTATAGTGAAACATTTTTACCATATACTTAACACTTAACTTTTCTCTTTCTGTAAAGGACCTGTTTTCAGGAATCTTTTTAAGCTCTTTTTAAATTTATAAAATTTAAAATTCTCATAAAATTATAAAATTAATACATTTGTAATGATAAGATAATATTAACTCTATGCCTTTTTTACTCTCAAAGATAACGAAAAATATTATCCTCGCTTAAAAAACATACACGTTTTGCGCAGAAAATTCCAAAAAGAATATTCTTGCTGAAAATAAATCTAGTCTTCAAATGTCTGATTTCCTTTCAAAATCGTTCTCAAACAATTGCACAAGTCTCCATTAAATAGATTCGATCATTAATTTTATTTGAATGGTTTTGCTTTACATTAATATTTTTGACAAAACTACTTAAAAGATTAATTGCTAGCATAACTATTTACATACAAAGTTTTCAGCGGAACTTTAGCTCATTAAGTTAAAAGATGAGTTTTTCTTTAAACGAAATAAAATGACAAATATGATGAATATTTAAAGTTTCTTTAAAACTACAGGAAGAGAAGACAAAAGTATGTATCATAGTAATTTACATGTAGTCATGAGTGTATGAGGTTCAATGATTTATACTTGCTGAATATATTTACTCTCAAAGCTCTTATTGAAATTATCAGAGCCAATATTTATGTACGATTACTGAATATATTCGTTTAAATTTCCTAAACATTTATTCTAGACAAGTACGTTTATTACCCTACATTTGAAAACATTTTTAGATATTTCTTCTTTCTTAAATTTTTTATAAATTTTCAGTACTTTTGCGTTAGACAGACACGAGTCTCAAATTACTTCAGCCAAAGTGCTAAATGTAGCAAACTGCTAAATGTAGCAAACTGCTAGTTTCTGGTCCACAAGCGTAGTAAACGGATTATAAATTGTATTTTATAAAATAATTTTTTCTTCTTTGCTAGCTTTCGCTCCAACACATGTACTTGGCGTAAAGGAGTGTGAGTCCAACGGAAAAGTAACCATTTTTTCTTATGTTAACGATTATATATGGTTTAATTTTGCTTTGACGTTTGCATGGAAATGCTGTAGTATTTATAAGATGTGAAAACTTTGCATATTCGCCCCTAGATTAAATAATCAGACACGGGTGGGGTATTTAGTGCACCACCAAATGAAAACCAGTTGCGAACCCTAAAGTAATTAAGCGTTAATCCTATTTAAAATAGTATTTTCTCAACAATTTTATTTTATTGCGTTTACTGGCTGATCCGTCTAGCGTTGCTCTGTCCCGTCAAAAAATAATACGATTCGCGAAAATACTAAAATCACAGTACAAAACCGTTCATTTTCACCACCAGGGGGCATCAAATATCGATCTTTATTTGTTATCTATATCTTAATTAGTTCATTATACGTTGAATGAACCAATTCCTGTTGAAATCGGGCCCACAGAAACCGAGGAAATAAATCCTCCCCCCCCCTGAGATTAATATTCAGAAATAATGGTAACCAAGGGCTAAAAAATGATACCAAAGTTTATTTAGTACCACCTGGGGGATTTGAAAAGAATGTTAGAAAAGATCTCGTTTGAATCGCATAAAAAAAATCCAATGAAATAAGCAGACAATTCTCTATATTGGTGTGTTTATTAGACCGCTTTAACATAACTATATGAATTATATTGCAACAATTCTCCTACTGAAAAATAACTTTGAATTACGTAACCATTTGATTCAGTGATTACTATTATGTAGTCGTCCATCCTCTTTAGGCGGATGGATTACTATTCGGTGGATAAATCTTGTCCTAAAATGAAAACTTACTAAACGAGAAAAAACAGTTAATTATAGTCGATTAGAAGTAAATTAAAACCAAAAATGGGTTTCTTCAGTCGTTGGTGAGAGCCAAAAAGAAGAAAACTAATGTAGACTAAATTAGCAATGGGAAGATTCGAGATAATCTAAGAATGGATGCCTTAAATATCGAGATATGTTCAGAATCGAATGATTTATTTGAATATTTTGCACTAGAGTGTGTTTAGAACTCTCAATTACTTGAGATTGTGGACCAAATGCGTGTGCTGTCATTTTGTCTTTTACACGCATAAAACATTTATTCTACGTATCCATGAATACAAATCTACATAATTTTGTTTACTCTAATTTTTTTCTTGAATTTAAATTCATATAATGGATTTAACTAGAAGAGAAATCCTGTGTAGTTTAGATTAGGCACATAACAAACCTAAAAAACTAAAACATATTTAAAAATTAACATAGCACTGATCACCCTACTAGACGTGAATTGACGGATAAAAGTAGCTCGAAGGGCGCCGAATTGTACGATATCTTAATACTAGCATTCACTCAATCCTCGTACAAGACCATAAAAATTTCGAGTTGAAAATTTAAAAAAAGTCAAAAAATCGCAGTATTTGTTAAAAATATACATATATTTGTTAAAAATATTGTCATTTTGTCTTTTACATGCATAAGACATTTATTCCACGTATTCATGAATACAAAACTACATAATTTTGTTTACTATAATTTTTTTCTTTAATTTAAATTCATAAAATGGATTTAACTATAAAAGAAATTCTGTATAGCTTAGCTTGGGTACATAACACACCTGAAAAACTGAAACATATTTAAAAATTAACATAGCACTGATCACCCTACTAGACGTGAATTGACGGATAAAAGTAGCTCGAAGAGAGCCGAATTGTATGATATCTGAATACAGTGAAACCTGTAAAGTTGACCACCCTTGTAAGTTGACCACCTGTCTATGTTGACCTCTGTTGTCCGGAACCAAATTTATCATATACAAAACTATAAGACAAACCCTTTGTAACCTGACCACCTGTCTATCTTGTATCTTGACCACTGAAATTATTCAGATTAGACTAGAACTATTATAAAGTGCCCATCAAAACCCTTTATAACTTGACCACCCAAAAAGCTAACAAATCATGAATAAAAAAAAAAGTAACTCTCCAAGTATTTTTCTATTTTTTTTTCTTTTTAACTAGAATTTCTGGAAGGGTGAAATAGTATTAACCTGGGAAATGCTTTTAGTAATGATAGGTGTAGGGAAATATAATTCAAGGCTTATCTATTCTTACATTGTTGCTCTTGTGGATTTGGCTTTTCAACCCTCTTCCTCCATTCTTTGATTCTAGATTTCATTCTTCTATTCCCCATTCTCTTATCATTCCTTCCCTTCTTTCAATAACCCCAGGTGTTAGTTGGTAAGCAGAAATATTTCCACAAGTGGCAAAAGTCTGTGGCAATTGTAACAACCCAGTTAAGAAAATTATTTGTGATGAGTTACACTAGAACTGTGTTGTAGTACAGAAGGATTATTATTTTCATCCAGTGAACTGGGTGTTGAGGTAGTACAGGGCATTTATATTTTGTAATTGCTTTTTAACAAGGAAGATTTTGTTAACCTAAAATGTCTGCAAAAAGAAAATTAGTTGAACTTTCAAATGATAAAAAATATGAAATATTAAATTTAATTAGAAAAGGCGAAAGCCAGAGAAAATTAGCTGATAGATATGGAATTTCAAAAACTACAGTGTCTAACACATCAAAGAATGGGAAAGAAATAACTAAATTGTGGTTAGAGAACTGTAGTGGTGATAGAAAAAGAAAATTGAGAAAAACATCAAATGAAGAAATTAATCTGGCAGTTTGGGAGTTTCTTAAGCTATGTCGTTCCAAAAATATTCCAGTTTCAGGACATATGCTACAGGCTAAAGCTAAAGATATTGCAAATGAATTGGGAATTTCTGAATTTAATGCAAGTAATGGATGGCTAGAATCCTTCAGATCAAGAAACAATATAAATTTCCGTACTCTTTGTGGTGAATCTTCTTCAGCAGATTGTAATGCTGCAGAAGACTGGAAAGCAAAATTAACTGAAATTGTGAAAGATTATCCTCCTGAAAACCAATTCGATGCAGATGAAACAGGGCTGTTTTTCCGTCAATTGCCTACAAAATCCCTTGTATCAAAAAATGAAAAATGTTTTGGAGGTAAAATGCCGAAAGAAAGACTAACTGTTTTACTTTGCTGTAGTGTCACAGGGGAAAAATTGAAACCCGTTGTAATTGGAAACGCTGCTAACCCTCGTGCTTTTAAAAGAAATGGTGTTAAAGTTGAGATTCTACCTGTGACATGGAAATATAATAAAAAAGCCTGGATGAATTCATCCATTTTTGAAGAATGGCTTCGCGATATTAATTCCCAAATGAAAAAACAGGGTAGGAGGATAATTTTATTTATTGACAATGTATCCAGTCATAAAATTTCCAAATATTTCACCAATATTGAAATAGTATTTTTGCCTCCAAATTTAACGTCACTCGTGCAACCTCTAGATCAAGGCATTATTTGTGCAGTTAAGTTGCATTATCGTAAACTAATGTTGAAGTGCCTCATTACAAAAATTGACCACTGCAATGATGTTTCAGACTTTACTAAATCAGTAAATGTTTGGGACGCAATTCGTTGGCTTAATGATTCTTGGAAAAACTTATCTTCTTCAACTATTTCCAAATCATTTTATAAAGCAGGATTTGAAAGTGTGGATGAAATATTGAACGAAGAAGAGACTGAATTTTGTTTGAAGAGTGATATTCAAGCTTTGTAGTAAGTATTCAGCAAGAGCTGGTCGATGAAAAATCATTTCTCTCATTTGACAATGACATCATTGTGCATGAAGAAGTTGCAGAGAATGCAGAGGACACAGCTGCTAATATCTTATCAAAGATGAAAAAACCTCTAGAACTAGAAGATGATCAAGAAGAAGACAGTGAAGAGGAGATCGTTAATGAAAACACAAGGAAGACTCCTTTAACTTTTTCAGAAGCTTTAGACTGTGTACAAAATTTAATGGGCTATGCTTCTGATAAGCAGCCTGATATTTCTGAAAAGATAATGGATCTGCATGTTTGCATTGAAAAACATTGGGCTGATGTAAAGTCCAAGAAACAGCGTCAAACTACAATAACAGAGTTTTTCTTGGACAAATAGGTAATGTACTTAAATTTTAAATTTTAGAATGTGTATGTGTCTTAACATGTTAAAAAAAACAAGTGTTTTTTTAAAATGTTTTTTTATAAATTATGTGTAATAACTAGTATAGTTTGCAGAATCACTAATTGACTGTATATTGATTGATTGTTTTTTAAATAAATAGTAGTATATTAATTGATTTTAAAATTGATACAAAACTATTAATTCATTCTTGTAGTTAATCTTTTCTTTTATAAGGTGTTAGAAATATGCATGGTAATACAATATTATTTTATAGCCCTGTCAATAAATGAAATTTTTGTGTTAAAGAATGATATGGTGTGAATATTACGTTAAAAAAAGTAAATTTATCATCATCCTTTATAAGTTGACCACCTCTCTAAGTTGACCACTGAAGTGTGGCACCGCAAGTGGTCAACTTACACAGGTTTTACTGTACTAGCATTCACTCGATCCTCGTACAAGACCATAAAAAAGAGTTGAAAATTAAAAGCAGTCAAAAATCGCAGTGTTTGTTGCAAACATGAATAACTGGTTGATTGTATTCGAATACTTCTAAAATCGAAACCACTGAAGAAGTTGGCTGAATACAGAGCTTGGATAATTTGCATTCGAGAACTGCACTATAATATGAAATCATCAAAATACGTAACCGTAAAAACTATTAAACAAACACAAAAATATAACAATTTAACTAACACAAAGTTACAATACTTATCGCACAACATTGATTGCTTGATTATTTTCCATCGATTTGAATATTTTTAGATGATATGCAACATGTAGCATCGCACTGGAGAGATTTACTCCTTCATGGTCTTTATCATTACGCTTTGCATCGTAAGTACTATGTTCAAGCGCAATGAATCTGTAATGCTTAAAACATTGTAATAACACTTGGCAATATTTTTAGCACACGTGTTAACATATCAGAAGCTGTCGATATAAAAGTTTGGGTCTCACAACACATTTTCAGAATCGGAAGTTTATTTTAGTTCAGTTATCAAATTTTAGAGTATTATAAGCGATATGAGAGATTGGACCAGTTACTGCAGTCTTCAATACTATTATTTTAATATTTCTTAAAAATCTATTTTTGCTGAGTTCACCCTTATAATCCGCAACGCCTCACTCAGAGGGATGTCAGTTTGGCCTCTTGTTGCATTCAGAAATTATGAATTCATATCATAAATTCCAACAGAAGACTTTTTTCTTTATGTTAAACAAAGTGCCTGTCATTAAATAAGGCTAAAATTACACTCATGTCCAAAATTAAGGTCATAAACATAAAATCTGTGAAAATTGATGAACTATTCACTGTGTTGCCACGAAATTTGGCCCAGAGGTATATTACAATTGGAGAAAAAATATAGCAACATAACAATCTGGAAAAGATTTTAATTGTGAATACACAAGAATCGAAGTTCCTGATGGGAATTTGAAGATTCTCAATAATAGAGACCAAACTGGCAACACTGATCACATAGAATCTCAACCCAATGTTCATCATATAAATTTTTACGCCTTTTATTAGGAACTATTCCATTTTATAAGTGAAACAACAACAGATTCTAAGATTTCACATTTAAGTTTTAAACTTTCAAAATGACTCCAGCGATAAAATAAAAATAAAACACTTAACCGATTTTCATATACTCTTTTTCCAAAAAGCAAGCTTAACATTTGCATATTATTTTTGTTTTATCTTAAATATTTTTTAGAATGAATAGTCATAAAATAGTGACTCAACAGAGCAACTTCACAAGATTTAGGAAAGACAATTATGAAATTTATGAGAGATTCAAGTTTTTATTATGACATTGTTGTTTTGACATCGTGTGGAATTTAAACTAAAATATTTTGTCTTATGACATTATTATTTTGACCTCGTGTGGAATTTAAACTAGAATGTTTTGTTTTATGACAAAACAAAAAAATTAGCATTTAATATATATAGTTATTCCATTTTTTATTATTTCAAGAATAATATTTCAGTATGAATGATATATTAAAATTTTTACTGTACCAAACATATTAAAATAAACGCATTTAAACAAGTATAGTCAAAATTATTCTTTTATAAGAAATATTAAATGAAAACATGCACTCAAAGTAAGTACAGCAAATTTCCGGAAATCTTTAAAAAATATTTTTGCTGTTGTTTATACTTCAATTGGACCCCTTTTTTACAGACAACATTTTTTTAAGACAATAAAAATAAATATGTTTTCTCATAATCCATTTCCTCTAAGTGTAGTCCTGATTTTTTTTTTTCTTTTCATTTATTCAAATTGTTAGACACTATTAAAGGAATACTTTCTTCCACTTCAGTTTCCTTTCCAAATGAATTACGCTATTCACAGTTCGTTTAAGCTTCGTGAAATGAGCAACATAATGGAAAGAGATAATCTTTGTTTTTTAGTGCACTTTATATCGTTATTTTCATTTTTACTGGTGAATAAAAAGGTCAGTGATCTGTAAGAAGACCAAACCAGTAGAAAAGATAATGCATTATGTAAAAAATATATATATGCAATCTATTCATGCATATTATGCGATCAATTTAATGAGAATGAAACACTGTTTTATGTTTCATACATCGTTCACTGAAAGGAAAGAGAATTTGTGTACCATATAGAGTATGTTCCAGAAATTATTGTTGAAACTTGACGGGAAGAACAGCGCACTGCAATAAGTAATTTTTGTGCGAAAAACTGGAGAGCTTTAAATTTATAAAAAGAAAAGTGCAGTGTGTCAAACACAATATGAATTCGGATCTTCGTTCATAATTTTAAGCACAATGAAAACTTTTTAACTAAATTTTCAGCAGTCTAAACATCGTCTTACTTCATTATTTTAACACAATCATTCTTATTGTTAAACAAATCATATTATCATCGTGATATTTATTTTTATCATTTTCAAAAACTTTGCGAAAATAGTTTATTTATCATTTTGATCTTTAAGAAGTCGCCATTAGAGCGCATGAAACATATGTCATCTATATATTAAAAGGTATTTTTAGGCCTTTTGTGTTATGTTTATATCACTTTAAGCAGTAATTACACTTTAATTTAAAGTCATATTAATTGCAAAATTTCAACTGAGTGAATAAATGACGAGGCCGGGATTTGAGCTGCTACTGCTCTACAACTTAATCTATCTTGGACAAATCCGATGGACAAAATTCAGACAGACAACACTTAACCCGTCAGCACACGCCCTGGGATAAAATCTACCCCAGCTTACAACTATTACTTAAAAATGTGCGAAAATAGTTCGTCATCATTCTTAGCTTCATAGTACCTTTCAAGCTGAAAGATATCAAGATATGGCCAAAATGAATTTACCTCCGGTTGTGTATTTTTCAATCTTTTGTTATAAAAATGTCACGTGGGAGGAAATTTACCTCACGCGTGTTATAACGTAACCCATAAGAATAGGAAAATGTTAATGCAAAAGTTTATGTAAAAAATATAGTGTGCAAATAATAATATAATTTTTCTTTTAAACGTTAACAACTCTTGCACATACAGTTTCTATATATCAGTTTTATACTTTTTTGTATTTTCATGACTGAATTTGAATTGTAAAAGCGTTGTATATAATGATATGCAGAAAAAAATCTTAGTGCGAGGTTTTATGTTTTTGTTTTGCTTTAAATATAAAAGAACTTTTTATTTTACGTTAAATGATATCCTTTATTAATTTACAGTTTATTTTAAAATATAAATTTTTGTTTATAATCTAACCGGGGGGAAATCGACACAAGAAAACACATTGGGGTAAAATTTATCCCACGCGTGTAGTAACGTAATGAAAAGGGGCGCGTGTGCTGACGAGTTAAGCCAAGATTTTTGGGTTCAAGTCCCGGCCTCAAACTTTTTCACTCAGTTGGAAAAATTAGAACTCATATCATTTCTTTTACTAATTAGAATGATTGTGTTAAAATAATGAATGTAATTGCGTATTCAACGTTTATTGGAATGCAAAATTTTCTCATGAGCTGCTTCAAATAAAAAAGGGTTGTTTGTGTGAATTGAGTCCACCGGATTTGACCAGGATAACTTAACTGGTAGAGCATTGGTAGCTAAAGCAAAAATCCTGGGTTCAAATCCAGTGTTTAACTTTTTTTACTCAGTTAGAAACAATTCTTATTAACATATATATTTTTTAATGAAACGATAATACAATAAGAGGTGAATGCTACCAACCCTCTCAACTAAGCATCCCTGAACTAGACGGTATAAATTTCGAAATGCAGTCGCCAATACATTCCACTGAACAAATTACTGTGTTTTTTAAGTGCTTTTCGAAATTCGATAGTATTTTAGAAAAATCAAAGTATATCAACTGAACCTTTCGTTTAAATACCTCCATTCTTGTTACTATTAATACCAAAATTCCGGGTTCGATTTTCAGTGAGACGATTTGCAAGCCTTATTGAACATGGCGGTAAATAACAGGACACGTAATAAATAACAAGACAGAAATAATATTTCAAAATAGAAAGGGGATGACAGTGTAAATAAAAAAAAACATTCTGTCAGCATAACAACTAAAAAAAATCTTTTTCAATGAATTCGAATACGTCCTCTCGCAAATGTTCTGATAATTGCAATATTTTCTACACACGAATTAATATATATACAGTCCCCCCCCCCGAAAAAACAATAAAAAAACAGATCACCCAAATATTCTAATCACTAAATTGTCGCAGTGAAAAACAAAAATAATTACTTCAGTGAAAATTATGTAGTCTTCCAATTTATGTTAAAAAATCTGAGGTTGCCATTTACATATTGAAATTGTAACAAATTTAGAAATTTTCAATAAAAACACCTATCTTTGACATTTATTTTGATTCTTCGGCAAGCTTTACTTTCGGATATCAAATCGGCCAAGACGTTTTGGTATTATGGAAATATAAAATTTTGAACACTTAATGCTAAATTCATTTGTTATGGTTGAAAAATAAACTGTAGTGCATATAGTTATTTATGCATAACTCAAAAATTACTTGGAAAAATAAAGTGAAATTTTGGATTTGCATTTCCAATGTGAATATATGGGAATTCAAAATTTCAGCTCGTTTCGCCAAGTTGTTCTTCAGTTATGCTTAATAAACTATTTGCGATGCAGCTTGTTTTGCAAATAATAATAAAAATTGATCAAATCCGAGTTTTACTCGCGCAGAAAGGGTTCTGTACAATATATATATAAATTACTAACTGCAATATTACCAAAAATCTTTGTTAAAAGCATAATAATATTTTGTATAAAAATTGCTTTCACTAATTGAATTCAATTGGATTGAAAATTTTTGATCATTTATCACTATGATTCGCCTTACCTAAAACAAAAGACCTCGTGCAAAGTTTAAACTTCGCTTCATGCGAAGTGAGCTTCTAACTAAAACTATGTGACCTAAGATAATCATTATATTTTTCGTGCAAGGTTGAAATAAAGTACTACTATAGATAATTTTTTTAATAATTTATTTTCAGTCGATTCGAAAATACGAGGGAACGTACTTTTACAGTACATTTACCTTGATATCTCAGAAAATATAATAGTTGATATTAAAAAATACATATATTTTAGAGTTCGATGTTACGAGATCTTTCGTACGACACCCAACATGACAAACAAAATAAAAATTTCAAGTAAATTAATTAGCCACCCTAAAGTTTAAAAAAAAAATTGTGAATGGCTAATAATTTATAAATATGTGGGTCACTAGTGAATAGTTGAACACGTGTGAGTCACTAGTGAGCCGCAGAAAGTTTAGGACGTGAGAGTCGTTGATGTGTAGCGGAGAGTGTAGGACGCCAGAGTCGTTGGTGTGCAACGTAGTGAATAGTTACAGGCAGTGTACTGGGAGAGAATAGAGGGTAGATATGCAGAGCCAAGAGTGCAGAGGAGTGTGTAGAATTGCAGACAAAACGTGCATCGGACAGCTTGGTTCAGGGTGAATTAATAAAAGCGTAGATGGAATGGTGTGTACGAGTGATGCATAATGAAATAGAGTAAAACGTGTGATCAGGGAGATTGTCATTCGACAGTCGCATACGGCAAGTGATAATAATCTGTATTGACCAATAATGACTATCACTGTAACATTTTTTTCAGGCTAATTTATTCAATAAATTATTAGTTGATTATTTACGTGATAACTTCTTTTCCCAACGTGTTCGGTATCAGTCTAATACCGGTGGTGGCAGCAAATACCATAAGACTAAGGTCCCAAGGCTAGGAGAAGTGCTACGGTGACCGCAAAAGGCTACAAAACCATAAAAAATCCTAAAAATGAACATGAAATTAAGGAGTCAAAACTTTACATTTTCTGTAATTCCAAAACATCGTCGTCGAAAGTCTTCGCATTTGTATACGATTTATAAGATTTACATTGAAATCCAGATATGATTTCAAAATTAAGTGTCCGTGTCGAAAAATTTAATGTTTGCTAATATTTCAATTTGTTGACGGAAAAGAATAGATAATTCTCAATAAAATGGATATTTTCGTTTTTCTGTGCGACAATTTGGCAATAAAATGTATGTTTTCTCTCCCAGGCTCTTTTGTTGTGTGCTTGCATTTAGATTGGACAAACATATCGAAAAAATGCTTCATTGCGCTACTTAATTGTATGAAAGCTAAAGAAAGAGAAAACGGATACATTTGAAAAACTGGATTAATTGTCTATACCTAAAGTTGAACTTCATTTAGTAGACTTAGTCGCTCACTGAGTGCACTACATATTATATCCTGGCTTCTAGGGAGATAAAAATATCAATGTAGTTTTTTCTATCTTTTTTAAAAGATTAATATTCATTATTTAGAAATATATTCATAAAAATTTTTCCCAAAACATTATTTTTTACATAAGATATCCAGACCTTACGGGCAAATCCCCCAAAAGATAATCCACTTTCTAATTCAAAGGAATATGAAAAACATAAATTAAAAATACAAGACAGGAGGAGTGAAAATTAATACACGAAGTTTACTTTATAAGTGTAAAACGACTGTGTAAAAATGTCGAAACATACACTAAGACTGATCATTTCAATAAGGACAAAATATTTTGTTAAAGCTAATTATTTTACAGTTTATTATTTTAGGACAAACATGCTGTCCGTGCTTGTAAAGACATCATTCGAGCTCAAATTTTTCCAATTGCGTAAAAACTGACCAGGTGAAAATCAGGATATCTGATTTAAATTAACAATGCTCTACCACGTGTGATAACTGAGCGACACCCGACAGCAATAGCTCAACAGAAAAAACCGCGGGTAAAGCACATATAACCCATTTGAAAAATTCCATTTTAAAGGATATCTCTAACAATCAATATGAGTGAGTTAAAATAATAAAGTGCATTTAAGTGTCCATCATTTATAAAAGTTCTTTTATCTGCGGTTTAATCTGTTCAGCTGTCACATATCACAGATTAGATTTTATTGTCAACATGTTCTCTGTGTGCATTGTGTGAGCCGTGTATGGCCCTGGTAGATCTGATATAATCTGCTCCAATTAAATCTGTATTGCATATCGAAATAGAATTTAAATCTAATTTCGTAAATTTATATGAAGGGTTTTATGCAGATTTTGTTTTTCTAAACAGCTTTATCACTATTAACACATGCATATACTATTATTGACAATGTCCTGGGTTCGAGTTTTGGCCTGGATACTTTTTCCCTCAGTATGAAAGTTGTTAACTTGAATAGGCAGTTTAATAACTCATGTAAATATTTTTCATATTAAATATGTATTGGCTATCCTATTAAAATTATTATTACAACTGTTCTTGAAATTAAAAAATGAGACTTAGGCAATTTATGTGAAGGGTGTTACGCAGAATTTCTTTCCTGTAGCGTTATAATTATACAAAGAGTAATCTTCTATGTTTTTTAAAAGTGTTTTTCAGAACTTTGGGATGAAGCAATTCAGCTAAAAATATATTCTTTAATACCAACATGGCAGTTTAATTTTAGACTCAAAATCTGTTCTAAATATTTCTTTCAAAAGAATCTTTAAGGATTTATTTTAGAAATACTATCTTTATCTTAAGATTATCGATTCTGCAATGACATCAAGCTTCCTTGTCAACTGCAGATTGCTGTTGCGGTTTTTAACTGCTAAGTTTGATTATTGCGTTTATTTTTATTGTAAGTACAACAAGTAAATTTTATTTAAAATGTATTTAATTTTTAATCAATAAAAATTGTCAACCTCGTATTGTTGTAAATCAGTGTTTTATAATAGTTCAATGACAGAATATTTGATTATATATTTTTAATTAAAATAATTAAAAATATGAAAGCTTAAAACACACACATGACTATCGTTTTTAAATGCAAAAAACAGAAATACATTCATTTTAATTTCGTTTTATTCTGCTAAAATAATGTACTGGATTCGTAGAAATATTCCTCTTTGGGCTATCTGGATGTTCAACATATATGTTAAATTTTAGATTTTCCGTCTTTACGTTACACAAATCTTTATGCGGTGTATCTCAAAACCTAATGCGCAGAATTTATGAATCTCCTTAGTTCACTGACTCCTGGCATAAATGTGAGGTGATTAGAGCTTGGTAAATATGAATCGCTTGTCTACAGTGTAAAGCTAAACCTCGGCTTAACAGGTTGAGTTTCACCAACCGTAATATGCAAGATGCTTATTATGAAAAACTATGATTAAAATTTTGTGATTCAATCAATGATTCAATTTTGTTTTCATCACTGAAAAGCACATATGGCTATGTTACATTTTACTTCAAAATCACCATATCTGTATCTTAGTTTATTTTATATATAAATGTACCAGAGTTTATATTTGAGGTTATTAATATACATATATATATTACTTCAAATTTATCTCTTTAGCTGTTTTAATTATTGTTTCAACTTAATGAATGAACTGAATCAACTGAATGTTTTTCTGAATATTTAGAAGTTTGAAACTAAATGTAGATACGAATTATTTTAGCTCAATATTTTCTTATTATTAGTCCACCCGTATAATTTTAAATTATTAATTTTGGTTAAATTGCGTTAATGTTCAATGTTTGTTAAATACATATAATATAAAAAGTATCAGTAAATAAGTAGCAAAAATTTTTCTATTGATTATAGGCACTTATTTTAAATTAAACGCCTTGTTCTTTCCAGCATCAAATCCCCACAAAATACAAATCTGATTTTTTTTAGATATGCATGCGATCAAAACATTTAATTGAAAGATTTGCCTGCTGTAATAATAAACTTACTGAAAAAGCATTTTGTATATAAATGACAAGATAGGTTCAATAATGGATTAGATATTAATCTGTTCGCATAAAATGCGCCACTATCAATTTAATGAGAAATGCCAGGTAATCCTGATCCAATTCTATATTGACCCTTCTAGTACACTGTGTCTTGTTTCTTGGGAAACAGCCTACTTTCTAATATATCAAATTAACATGTGCTTCACATCTCTACAGAAAATATTTTAAAACTTCAACAAGAATGATTAAAGGTCGATGGTAAAAAAAAAAAAAAAAAAAAAAAAAAAAAAACGCTTTTTTTTCATCTTTTATACTCACTAATTATACAAGAAAATTGTATTTGTGAGAAAAATTGGATTAATAAATTTTAATGTATTTTGTTTTTATTACAAAAAAACTCGCTTTTTTTCAAAATTATTCAAATAGTATATCCGAATAACGATTTCCTTTAATTACGTTTATCGAAGTTTCAGCTATATGTTAGTGCTTCTTAACATAAAATTTGGTTCAATATGAAGCATTGCGGAGCATTTGTCCAGAAATCCAAGCCGAACAATTAAAATATTAAATATTATTTTCCTTAGAAAAATAATATTTGAAAAATTCTTAAATGTTTCATCAATTACGTTTTTTTTTTCATATTTATTTTTATGTTTTCTTAGAATAATACTAAAGCGGAAATGCGTAAAAACAAAATAAAGTGTAAAACATATACAGTCCCTGGCCAAATTATTAGACGCAGTTGTTTTTATTATAATTTATTAAATATCTGGAAAGATACATGAGAAATTATCCTGAAACTTCACGAGTGTAAACAACATGATAAACGTCATATATTCTCGTGAAGAATTTTCCCGAAACCCCATAAGGGGCCGTCAACAAATTGAAGAAAAACGAATATCTTTTGGATAACCCTGTAAAAACTAATATTGCAAAAAGCATTCAAACTGTAGATTATGATTAAGTGGCTTATTGTAATAATTTGGGTTCATTTTTATGAAGATAGCATGTATACTCGAAAAGAAATTCACGTTTTTATAAAAACAGTCCCAAATTTTACCAAGTTTTTTGCTTATAATTGGCAGAGTTTTTAATATAAAAACAAGTTATTTTCAGAAAATATGACAAACAAAATTATACACAATACCCTTCAATCAGAATTAAAAAATAATACAAATTGAATAAAAAATGAGCAGGTTTACTAAAAAATTTTTCACTGCACATGCGCGAATACAATCAAAATATAATATGCATAATGTATTAGCTAAGTATATAGAGCAACTTTTGTGAAAGTCTCAAAATCATAGCTTGAAAATTCTGAAAATTATCGTAGATAGAATAAGCTCGAATTTCGCTGTTCCCAAAAGGAAGCAAAAAGATGAGGGGTCGTATCCAAATATACTAGCATATGAAAGTTGACATAATAAGAATGAAGTGTCTCTCATTCTATATTTGATACAACCCCTCATCTTTTTGCTTCCTTTTGGGAACAGCGAAATTCGAGCTTATTCTATCGACGATTACTATCAGAATTTTCAAGCTATGTGTTTGAGACTTTCATAAAAGTTAGTCTATACATTTAGCTAATATATTATGCACAGTATATTTTGATTGAATTCGCGCATGCGCAGTGAAACAATATTTAGTAAACCTGCTCATTTTTCATACAATTTTTATTATTTTTTAATTCTGATGGCAGGGTATTATGTACAATTTTGTTTGTCATATTTTCTGAAAATAACTTGTTTTTATATTAAAAACTCTACAAATTATAAGGAAAAAACTTGATAAAATTTGGGACTGTTTGTATAAAAACCTGAATTTCTCTACGAGTATACATGCTAGCTTCATAAAAATAAACCCAAATTATTACAATAAGCCACTTAATCATAATCTACGGTTTGAATGTTTTTGCAATATTAATTTTTACAGGGTTATCCAAAAGATATTCGTTTTTCTTCAATTTGTTGACGGCCCCTTATGGGGTTTCGGGAAAAAAATCTTCGCGGAAATATATGACGTTTATCATGTTGTTTACACTCCTGAAGTTTCAGGATATTTTCTCATGTATCTTTCCAGATATTTAATAAATTATAATAAAAACAACTGCGTCTAATAATTTGGCCAGGGACTGTACATGCTTATCTGTTTTACAGTCAACTTATACGTTTGTTGCTATTTTACAACATTTCTTGTGACAATTTTTTTATATTATTTTTATAAGTATTGATCCACTGAGAAACATGTAACATGGTAGTAAACTCAATTATTCGTTAATATTTATTCATAAATCAGTTAAGAAATGCATTCATGTGAATTATTCAACAATGTTAATATTCATTGAACTTATAGCATCTGAAATGAGCTTCTTGACAAATATGCTTCTTGGCAGAAGTAATATATAAATAATCCCTTGCTTAGCATATGAAAAAGAATAATGGTCTTTGAATCATTAAATCAAAGACAAGTTTAAAGTGCTTCAAGTCTGTTTTGATGAATATTTTATTTCTAAAATGTGCTCGTAATTTAAATGTTCAAATAATAAAATATGAAATACGAAGTGATTTTTTTTTTATGTAACGCTGTAATTATCCAATATTGAGTTTTCACTTGGTGGTCAAAAAGCTTCTACGAGAAGAATAGGACGAGAAAATAAGGACTTTTAAACTTCATAGACAAAAGTCAAAATTAATAATAACACCAATTAATAATTGCAGTCATTAATAATTGCACTGATAAGTAACGTGGACCACGAACGAATATATCGTACGGATATACAGTAATTTCTCAAAAACGGAAATGATAAAAGAGTACCTTAAAAAGTACCTTAAAAATTTTTTACGAATTTTAAAGTTTTCTACGATTATTTTAACACCGATAAAAAATTACTTTAAATGGAAGTGGTTCACTTGCTGTGGACAATATTTTAATTCAAAAATAGAATTACCACTTATTCTGAAATTTTTATAAGAGATTGTACATGATACAATTTAAATATTTGTATTAATTTGCTTGTAGTTTTCATCACCATTAAAAACTATTCACTTAATTGAAAAACTTCATCTTAAGTGGTATTTATCAAATAGTTGATATATAGAAACTACAGCCCTCCCTCCCATAATGGAGCTGATGAGTAGCTCAAATTTAAATCATTTTATTCGTCATTTAACTCCCTGACTATGCCGCCATCAAAACCCATGTAGCAGGGGGTTTTCTGATTTTACATTTGATCAACACTATTTACATATAGCAAACTTTGTGTTACTTAAAAGCAAAATTTCTGTCACAAAAAAGTCAAATATTACTTTAAAAAATAGTAGAGCTCAAATATAAAATTCCGAACAAAACATGAAACAGATTTAAACATATACATAATGTACATTGACGTAGTAAAGGGATTTAGGTGAAAATCATTATCATTATCATTACCGTAGTTTTTAATTAAAACTTCATCTCCTGCACCATTTGCGACTGTTAGCAAATTGTTCTCCTTGTACCATCGCGACCTTTTCCAGATCATCAGCAGAGTTTTCGTGGGAGTATCTTAATTCCCTTATCCGGCACTGTTAAATGTAATAAGAAATTGAAATATATATCTTATCAGATAAACACATGGAAAATCTCATTATCATTATAATAATTTATTTTCTTAATGTAAACGATTTAATCTGGTTAATTACAGACATCTAATTATTATTATCCTCTAATACATTCTTTCTATACTTGTGGGCGCTTGCTTTATCGAAGTAGTTCTGGCAACCGTAGTTTGGAGACCCCCTAGTTAACAACAACTTTGTTCAGGATATAGGAGATATTTATACTTTTGGTATTTTTCATTTGTTTATTTTATGATATTTTAATTTTAAATTTAATCCAAAAAGTTTTGATAATATCTAAACAAAAGATAATATCAGAAAGAGTTATGCTTTCAAGGATAGAAAAAAAGATTGAGAACAAATTAAAATGATCATAGGGTTTATGGAATACTTTTCAAAAGTGTACATAGTAGAATTATTCTATAAAACTTAAATTTAATTTAATCTATTTAATTAAAACTATTTTGTCCTTGAAAAGTAATTTACACAAGTATAAGCACATAATTAATAGTTACAAATAAAAAAAAATATTTATTTAAAAGTTAATAAAACGGCACATTTAAATAAAAGGTCTGTATTCTGCTATTCGGAATATTTCGTATAATTTATTTAGTGTTTTAGCTATATTTTAGATTAATTAATGATTTTATATACAAATATATAACTGTTGAAAATTATGCATTTAAGTTTTATTTTCGTTTTAAATAAAATTTTACCAGAAACACAAGCAACATTTTATGTTGTACTGCTCTTTAGAAAATTAATTTGATTTCAATTAATAAGGCATTGTTTTCTTTAGGGCTTTTGTATTAAACTAAATTGTTATTTAAAAAGAACAAAAAACTTAAATGATCCATTATACATTTTGTAAATTTGACATTTCTTGTTTCATCTTCCTAACAAGAACGAAACACAAAAGCAAAATAAATTCCTAAAAATCATTTAACTTTTTCAGAGTTTTAAAAATCAGTATTAAATCTCCTTTTTCTTGTCTTTAAAATTCTTCTCTTTAATTTTCTTTTTTATAGTTTTGAATTTCCATAAACATGTACTAAAAGCAAAATACAAACAAAATATAACAAAGAAAAGACCTCAAAAATGTAATTTTTACACTCTTATGCACACAAAGACGAAATAAAGATTTCGATAAATAAAATTAATTAATTTTAGACCGCTCTGGGATTATTCAGATTTTATTGACATTCGGGAAACTTTAATAAAATGAAAACAAATCCCGTATTTAATTAACTGGTATTTTTATTCTTAGTTTAAAGATTTTGTATATTGTGCGTTTAATAAGAAAACAAAGAGAGTCTCTGTTGTTCTTAGAATATCTTCTTTCAGTAGATGGCGCTGTTAGATAAATAGTAATTGGTAGTTGCAACTAGTTTTTATCTCTACTTTTTATCGAGCAAAAATGTACTATCGCAATCAAAAATATATCTGTTTTTCTGACCTGTCATACAAAGAATTATTTTGCAATAATTTTGTTTAATATTGTTATTATTATACTTTGTTACACGTGTGTTATTTCTGAGATGAAGAAAATATTTTTCTGATATTTATTTGATAATATTCTCGTTTGAGCGATATTTATTACTCATTTATTTCTACTTTTATTACCTTACGTACATGTTACATAAGAGATGAAAAAAAAATCTTTTATCTAAGGGAAAATATCTCCTCGTGTGTAAAAAAGAACTGTGGTACATTTTCTTAATTTAAAAATGTATACGATTAGTTTTCTGATTTAATAGTAAATAAAAGTATTACTTAAGTGTAAATGCATGTCATAACTACCAAAACATACGTTTTTGAGTAAAACTGTTTCCAAATAGAAATAATGACGAAAATTACCAATTAAATAAAACAATAATTACTATTTTTAAATAGCGGCATTTAAAATTGGAATGGTTGGCACCCATGGCATGTAAATTAGTACTTGTGGTTTTTGCAGCTAAATGATGTTATGATTTTTATTATTTTAAAGGTAGTTTTTTTTAGTTAAAAAGCTCAGGAAAATTGTATTTGTTGCTTTATATTTTTTAATTATTTACACCACTTTAGTTTTAACTAGATTAGAAGATCATTAAAATTGTCCCAATCAATACCTATAAGGCACTTGCAATATGATACAATAGCAGGAGCAATACAAGATAAACAGAATAATTTATTCTTAATAAAATAATTCAAATTTATTTTAATATTTCATATTATGTATCAGTTTTTCTTATTTTATGTGTGTTTTTTATTCAGATTTTTAACTTTTAATACACTGCTCAAAACAATTAAAGGATATTGCAGTTTTAGGTGGATTTTGTATCTGGGAAACTTTTTAGCTGATTGATACATGGTCGACAGACATAGTAGGTTATATGAGAATAAATTACACATGTTTGGCAGAAAAAATGCATTTTATTGCGCATTTGTGTACAAAAGGAAAAAAACACAATTTGTGCATATGAGAAAAAAAGAATAAGAAAAGGTGTTTTCTTCAAAGAAAATCATTTTCAGTAGGGGGTATGGTTTCCACGGGCGGCCAGCAACGTTGAACACCTTTGAGGCATGGACTCAATGAGGCTATTAATGACGAGTTGGGGTATTCTGCCCCACTCTTCCAGAAGAGCTCTTTCCAGTTCTTGGAGAGTTTGTGGGGGTTGTTGGCGGCCAGAAACTCGTCTTCCTAGAGCGTCCCAAACGTGCTCGATTGGATTCATGTCTGGAGAACACGCTGGCCATTCCATTCGAACGATTCCTTCCTCGAAAAGGAAATCCTCCACCAGGTTTGCACGATGTGGCCTGCAGTTATCGTCCATTAAAATGAAGTTATCTCCGATTGCTGCAGCGTAAGGGACTACAATAGGTCTGAGGATCTCATCCCTATATCGGCGACCAGTCAGAGCTCCATCTCGAATGATGTAGAGGTCAGTGCGCCCGTCAATGGAGATGCCACCATACACCAACACTCCTCCACCGCCAAATCTGACACTTTCGTGCACGAATGCAGGATTATTCCTACTGCCACGGTCCCTCCATATGAAAATACGCCTATTATCCGGATGCACAGAAAAACGGGACTCGTCAGAAAACAGAATATTGCTCCATTCATTTCTCCTCCAGTTGACATGCTCGGTTGCCCACTCCCTGCGGTCGCGACGATGCCTTGATGTTAATCTAACACATACCATCGGTCGGCGATCATACAGACCTACAGCATGGAGCCGGTTTCGGACAGTATGAGTTGAAATCGTGGTGCTTGTAGCCGAGCGAAGGTGTTGTTAGAGAAGAGTAGCGTTCATGTTTCGGTGTCTCCGAGCTGTTAACGCTAAATACCGATCTTCATTGGGCGTTGTTGCCCGTCTACGACCTTGCCCTGGTCTTCGGCCTGCACATCCACTCTCCAAAAAATGGTTCCAGATCCTGGAAGTGACACTTTGTGACACTCCAATGGCTTGCGCTACTTCGGCTTGAGTTTGGCCCCCTTCTAACCTATCAACAATTCTCCAAGCTTCTGAATCTGTCAAATGACTTCGCTGAGACATCGTACTCATCGAAACAAAGCAATCACTGAATGCCGATCATCCTTGTCTCCATTCTCTTTTATCCAGTTGAAAGTCAAATTTCATTCGCTGCCGCTGAAGCGACGTTTTTGACGTCGAACTCAAAATTTGCATACTCCACAGTTTGAAAACCAGAAAAATTTGCATTTGTGATTCTCTTCTTCTATTTTCGGCAAAAAAAATTTCGTTTATATCTTTATTTTATATAAAACTTCAAATATCCTTTAATTGTTTTGAGCAGTGTATATAATTATGTATGTTAATTTAAACAATGAAATAGTTTAATTTTTGTATGAATGAAATTTGTGAATAATCATATATTTTGTTTCCGAATTTTAGGTTGTGTTTAAACTTGAAAATAGGTTTATATGATAGTACCTTTATATAGATCTAAAAAAATATATTTATATTATTTATTTGTTGTATTAGCTAAATAAATAATTAAAAAAAACATAAGTTCAAATCAAAATCTGTTAATGCTGTGGTCTTAATCATACATTAATTAATACATACATTTGTAAATATAATAACGTTTTTATAAGCACTGAATTTAGACAAATATTATTATCATTATATTATTTTTTTCTGATTTTTTGCATTTACTAATGATTGTAAGAATTTTCGCAAAATAAATTTAATATGGAATGAAGCGGGGAATGTTTTACACAAAATCAATTAATGGTAAATTGTTTCCCAGTTTGATATGTCTCGTGGGAAGCAACGTCAATCAATTTCGCAATGAATGTCGTTTTATCGGTAGGAAATGGGTCAAATATGTCTATCAGAAAGACAAGGGAAACGTGCCATAAATGTTTTATTTTTAGGTTAAGAACTTCCAATAACTGTTGTCATATCTTCTTTATTCTGTTTATCAAGCTCAACTGAGAGACCGTTATTCGAAGTTAACATTTTTGTATATATGCATATATTTGGTAAAATACAACCCGATATGATCTGTGAACAAATATGTTTGACGGAAACTAAATAAAATAAATATTTATATACTGATGAAATACTTATTATATTTAATGAATTTATTGCAAATCTGAAATGATTCACAAATATCAAAGTCTTACATTACATTTTCGTGTCAAGAAATTACATTTTGAATATACGTGGTACAGAAAAGCCCATAAAAACTTTTAAAAATCACAACAAAAAACCAAAAAAAGATCGCGAATAAAATAGGATTGCAGATTAAAATGTAATTTTAAACTGATATAAAGTCTAAACAGTCTAACACATTCTGGAAAACATTCATAAAACTTTAATATTTATCATTTTGATATATTAATCTAAAACAGCTGGGAAGACCGAGCTACGATTGGACAAAATTAGCTTTGTGTTCAACTCGATATAGCATCGACGTTGATGTGACAGTTGTATTTCTTCAGCAGGTATGCGTTGTACGGAACAACGTATGTATTGCTCAAGAAAGTTCTATGTACACTCATTGGTTGAATCATTTACATTGGTCACTATTAAGAATTTCTGGTAAATTTCTTCATATTCTAAAAGCCAATTTTTTTGCTAAACGTCGCCAAAATTTGCCAAAAGGTTGCAAACTTGGCAACTTTCTTTCATTTGGATCAAAGCATGTAGTTTGGTATTGTAGAAAGTCGATTTTCCCGACCAAATCTCGCCAAATATCGCGAAATTCATCGACGTGTTTCCAACTTTTCACATCGTTTACATCGTTCCACTGTTTAATAACTTAATAAATGTTTCAACCTTGATTCCCATTGAAATGCATTGATCCATAGTGATCCCAAAATGACCCACTAATTGAGTTTTCTGGAACATGTGACCTAACTCAATGGTCTTCTCATTACCCAAAACCGTAGGATAAAAAATTTAGTCAAAACCGTTAGAGCCGTGTTTTAGATAAAATTAACTTGACCCGTAGTGACCTCAAAATGACCCACTAATCGAATTTTCTCGAACATGTGACACAGCCCAATGGTATTTTCATACCCCAAAATGATAGAATACAAAATTTAGTCATAATTGTTAGAGCTGTTTTTAGATAAAATTAGCTTAACCTGTAGTGACAGAAAAAGGACTCACTAATTAAATTCTCTCGAACATGCGACCCAGACCAATGGTCTTCTCATATCCCAAAACAGTAGAATACAAAATTTAGTCAAAATCGCTAGAGCCGTTTTATAGATAAAACTAACTTAACCCGTAGTCACCCAAAGAGACCCACTTATTTATTTTCTAGAACATGTGACCTAGCCCAATGGTTTTCTCGTAACTCAGAATGATAGAATACAAAATTTAGTCAAAATCGTCTGAGCCGTTATTTGGATAAAATTTACTTGACCATGACCCGCAGTGACCAAAAATGACCTCTTAATATACTTTTCTCGAACATGTAACCTACCCCAATGATCTTCTTTTGTCTGAAAAAGGTAAGGTACAAAATGTAATCAAAATCGTTAGACCATTTTTTAGATAAAATTTGCATGTATATATATATATATATATATATATATATATATATATATATATATATATATATACAAACACACAAGATTTGCTCACATTATTTCACAAAATTTCGTTAAAACTTTAAAAAAAAACTTAAAAGAAACAAATGATTCTAAAAAGTTGCGGTTTGCAGGAATGGGATTAGAGGGAAATCGGATTTTTTTTTTTAACTAATAAAAAAATGGTTCAGAAATTACCGATAGATGGCTCTGCGTGCATAATATGAAGCAGATTTATGCAAATCAGGCTATCAATAAAACCCTTCACTGCACACAGATTCTTCATTCGATGTCAGCAATATGCTATCGTTACCAGCTAAAGCGCTGTTGATTAAACTCATTTACAGGAAAATGGCTGAAGACGAGAAAATGATCTATTTCATGTGCTGGAATACTGAAGATTGTCCGACGCTTAGCTGAAATGCGTCTTTTACTATAGGACTAATATGCATACATTTGCTGCATATTATGCAGGTCAGATACATCCCCTATCGGTAATTTTTTTTAACCACAACTTTTTTTTATTAAAAAAAAAAAATCCGATTTCCCTCTAATTCCATTCCTGCAAACCGCATTTTTTTAGCATCCTTTGTTTATTTTTAATTAATTTTTAAATTTTTAACGAGCTCTTGGTTCACGGGGCACTTTGTATAATTCAATGAATTTACTACCGAGATAAACTATCCAGAAAATTCTGGAAAATACCCTATACCGACTCTCTTTTTTAAGAAGATTAATCAAAAATTTATTTAACGTATACGCACACAGTAAAAAGTATAAGTATGAAGATCAATGCATTTATTGCATTTAAACATATTGTTACAACGATCCATTTTTGAAATAATAAATGTATAACGCAACATCGTCTCTTGATAGATATCCAAAAATGTAAAAAAAAAAGAAGAATTTTGTTAAATTTGAAATATATAATATAACCACGAAAAATGGCATATCCTAACCTCTTCCGTTATACTCACGATTCTGAAAATCGTTCGTCTTTTTAAGAGAACTCAGAAACCAATATATTTTCGAGATTGAAAAAAGTATTTAAAAAAAAAAAAGATTCTTTTCCTGCCACTGATTTTCGAAAACGTATCCGAATCGTTTTTAGAGTGTATAAACAAATTTAATCAAACCGAAATATCGGTTTTTAAGATGCTATCAATTCTCAATTACGCATTTTCAGCTACACAATTGCGTTCATACATGCAAGAATAAAAAAAATAATAATATTAAGTTTAACAATATAATGAAACTTAAATAAGTTTAATGTCAACATTAATGCTGATAATTTATCATGTTTCTCAATAAGATATGTTTGTTCAAAATGTTTACTTGAGAATTGATAATATCCGAAAAAACTATAATTTTTGTTGAAAAAACTGATTAATATACAAAATTAAAATTAAAAATAAGTTAAAATAATATAAAATGAATACTTTGAAACATTTCCTAAAATCAGTCGCAGCCAAAATAAATAAATAAATAAATTGTTTTTATAAATGCTTCTTTAAATCTCGAAAATATATTGGTTTCTGAGATTTTTAAAGATAAAGAATTATTTTCAGAATTCTGAGTAACTCGGAAGAGATTATTGTATATTTTCGTTCGTGGTTATATTACATTTTCCTATAATAAGAAATATCAGACTCTTATTAAATTGTTGATCAAAAACATAATCAGTATATATATTCATATTATGAACCTGAAATATAACAGAATTGTGATACAGATATAATGGTCATCGCAAAAACCAATGCATATCAATGCTTCTTCTTGAGCGATAGGAACGAAAATAGAATCAGCAAACTTTTTAATAATATTCATCTTAACACGTTCGCTGCCAAAGCTGATATAGTGCATCTGTTCACAGATGCCAAGTCGTATCTCCGATATTATGCTTTTAAATTGTTGTCTGTCGTTTTATTATTTAAATATAGATATAACAGATTACTTTTAGCAAAAAACAATTGTACATAATCATACATAATTTTGTTTCAATATACCTATTAAAATTTCAACGTAATGTAAAACAAATAACTTTTATTCATAGTATTCTCCAAAACATATCGTGAAAATATAAGTTTTTCTAAACATTTAGTTATTGTACCTAGGTTTTGAGAAATAAATGATCCATTCCAGTACGCCAAGTGTATTATTTAGTCTCTTTCTGTGTACCAAACACCTAATCAATGCATGTGTTTTCTATGGCAATACTCATGATCGGCGATTTAGATAAGGATATCCATAACGAGTTATCTCGTAGCTGGCAAGGAAACCCAGCTTACCAACTACGAGTATTCTCGTAGTTGGCAGCGAACGTGTTAAGTATTATGTTTGGTGTAGTTCCTAAAAGTTTTGAGAACACCTATCGCGCATAACATGAAAATCATACGGCAGCACTACATGATAAGGGATATGCACAAACAACTAGTCATAGCTGATTTGTGTCAAGTTCGATTTATGCAGGGTGTCCCGAAAATCCTTGACATATTTTTAAATTCTATAAAAAATTAAGCAATTTGCGTACGAGAGTGAGGTTTGGACGAAAATGCTTCTTTTAATAAAAAATTTTAGAAATAAATAATAAAATAAAAATAGTTAAAAAATTTTCTCATAAGTGGCGTCATCCCTGCAAAGCTATCAAAGAAGTAGAATGCCTTTATAGATAACAGTGGCGAAAGACGTAAAGAGCTTGTGCACAGTTTTTGTCCGAACTATGGCAATCTACATTCCAGAATTTAAAAATACTCGCCTTCATGAATTCGATTAGACGAGGGAGACAGGTCAACAAACTTTAGTTTGGCGATAATAGGAAACTCGCCAAGTTTTATAGGATGCTTCTGTAAGACAATAGCGACATACGGACAAAGAAATTCGATTGGTCGATACGATTTTGAAAAAAAAATCTCCAAGAAACTTGCCGCGCTTTCTATTATTGTCAAACTAATGTTTGTTGACTTGTCTCACTCGTCTAATTGAACTCATGACGGCGAGTATTTTTAAGTTATGGAATGTGGATTGCCATAGTTTGGACAAAAACTGTGCATACACACTGTGCGTCTTTCGCCACTGTTCTGCATAAAGGCATTCTACCTCTTCGGTCGCTTTTCAGAAGTAACGCCACCTATGAGAAATTTTTTGAAATGATTTTTTAATTATACTACATGGAACCCGTCAAAATTTGACGGCAAACAACTTGATAGTACCATAAAAATAAAATTTATAGTTGCTTTAACTTGACAAATTTCATAGTGGGGAGGATAATATGATTAAGTGGTCACAGACCTTTCCAATGATATATAACATGAGGGTTGTGTGCAAAATTTAGAAAGTACCCCTTGGGGGGGGGGGCAAAGTGGGGAGATGGGCATCGGAGATGCATAATATGATATAAGTGGTCACAGGCCTTTCCAATGATATATAACATGAGGGTTGTGTGCAAAATTTAGAAAGTACCCCTTGGGGAGGGGGGGGGCAAAGTGGGGAGATGAACATCGGAGATGCATAATATGATTAAGCAGTCACAGACCTTTCCAACAATATATGACATGAGGGGTGTCAACAAAATTTAGAAAAGTATCCCTTGGGGGGGTGGGGGGGGCAAAGTGGGGAGTTGGACATTTGAGATGCATAATATGATTAAGTGGTCACAAACCTTTCCAATGATATATAACATGAGGGTTGTGTGCAAAATTTATAAAGTACCCTTTGGGGGGGTGGGGGGGGCAAAGTGGGGAGATGGACATCAGAGATGCATAATACGATTAAGCAGTCACAGACCTTTCCAATGATATATAACATGAGGGTTGTGTGCAAAATTTATAAAGTACCCTTTGGGGGGGGGGGGGGGCAAATTGGGGAGATGGACATCGGAGATGCATAATATGATTAAGCAGTCACAGACCTTTCCAACAATATATAACATGAGGGGTGTCAACAAAATTTATAAAAGTGCCTCCCTTAGGGGGAGGGGGGGTGGCGGGATGAACCCCAGAGATGCATAACATGAATAAGCGGTCAAAGACTTTTCCAGCGATATATCACATGAGAGGTGTCTGCAAAATTTAGAAAAGTGTCCCACTTGGGGGGGGGGAATAGACCCGAGATGCATAATATGATTAAGCAGTCACAGACCTTTCCAATGATATATAACATGAGGGTTGTGTGCAAAATTTATAAAGTACCCTTTGGGGGGGGGAGGGGGGGGTGGCGGGATGGACCCCGGAGATGCATAACATGAATAAGTGGTCAAAGACTTTTCCAGCGATATATCACATGAGATGTGTCAACAAAATTTATAAAAGTGCCTTCCTTAGGGGGGGGGATGGACCCCGGAGATGCATAACATGAATAAGCGGTCAAAGACTTTTCCAGTGATATATCACATGAGAGGTGTCTGCAAAATTTAGAAAAGTGTCCCACTTGGGGGGATAGACCCGAGATGCATAACATGAAAAAGAGGTCACAGGCGTTCCAACTTGCAACTTTTTCTCGAAGGCATTTGACAATATTAAATTTTTTTTTACCCAAGACAATTTAACGATATTCTTAATTTTTTTGCGTAATTCGTCAAACATTCATGGAAAAAATCATGAAATTCGCTAATCAATAGTTGATAAATTATAAAATTCAACAATCGATAGCAGTAAAATCGGTCAATCGATAATGGAAAAATCACAAAATTCATCAAATGGTTCACGTAAAAAAAATTGTCCTGCACACTGATGATATGATCAAAAGGGTTTTGAAGTATAGGACAAAATTAGCACTTGCCAAACAGCGAGTAATCCTGAAAATTTGGCAATGGACTTTATTGCCACCACTGGTCAAACATAATAGTCACACTCACCAATTGCGATGATTGAATGGAAAAAGATTTTTTTCTCCGCTGTCGCTCGACAAATTTCGAAACCATTTGGCGAATTTCACGATTTTTTCTCCGAAATTGACGGATTGTGATTTTTTTTCTCGAAGCCATTTGACGATATTCGAAAACTTTTTCCCCCGAAACCAGTTGATGAATTTTGCGATTTTTCCACTGTCGATTAATGAATTTTGCGATTTTTCTGCTATCGATTGACGAATTTATCAACTATCGATTAATGAATTTCATGATTTTATCCATGAACGAACAAATTGCGCACTTTCTTTCCGCTAATGTTTGACACATTTCGCCCTTTACAATTCAGCCAATGAGTTGAACGTTGTTTCTTTACAGAAATGTCAAGAATGAAACGATGATTCTTTAGGATGAATTTTCTTCGTTCGATGCACCATGGAAGAATGTGTGCAATGCAGCAACGGGCGTCACAGACTTTTTAGGGCACCTGCAGACTAAAAACATCTAACCAATCTTTGCGGGGGTGGGGGAAATCACAGATTTCGTCAAATGATTGAGGAAAAAACACTAAATTCATCAAAGGATCATGGGGAAACATGACTTTCGTTAAAAGACATCAGAAAAAACATTAATTATGCAAAAGGATCGTGAAAGATAAGCAAATTTTGTCAAAGAATCGCAAAAAAGGAAAGTTCACCAAAAGGTCATGCTTTTTTACTAAATTTCGTCTAAAAATTGCGGAATAAAATGTATTTTATCAAAGAATCGCTGGAAAATGCGAATTTCGTTAAGGATCATGAGAAAAATGCGAAATTCTTCAAAGGATCGCTGAAAAAACATGAATTTCGTCAAAGAATTGCTGAAAAAACATGAATCTCGCCCAATAATAGAAAAATCATGGTTCATAATCATTATATCTAGTAGTATATGTAAATACACTTTGTGATATAAGACAAAATTCACACTCACCAATCGGCGAGTAATACTGAAAATTGGTAATTGATGTTATTGCCAGTACTGGCTAAACTTAATAGTCACACTCGCCAATTGCGATGATTGAATGTAAAACGAAATTTTTTTCCCGCTGTCACTCAAAGAATTTTTAAACCATTTGGTGAAGTTTTTCCCGAAACCATTTTGTGAATTTCCCGATTTTTTCTTCAAAATCATTTTTCAACAATATTCGACCCAATACGCATGCGTCAAAAAAATTGCCGGCCAATGAGGTGAGAGTCTATTACTGTCTCTATTAACGTGTTTGGGATCATCTCCTGTTTTTTTTTTCTTGCACATTGCATTAAACCTAGGAAGGTATTTATATAGAACTCACTGTGGAGTGTTTAGAAGGTATTTATTTTATTTATTATAATTTGTATGAATACTTAGGTGTCCATTTCGGATTTACTGTTTAAAAATGAATTTAGGCTCATTTAACATTCGCGAAATCAATCCCGATGGAAATTGTGTTTTTAGATCTCTATCATTTTGTATATATAGTACAGAAAATAATTATTCAAACGTACGTAAAAATATCGTAGAACACGTAATACAAAATTGGACCACTTATAGTCCGTTTATTATCGGGGATGAATCTTATGGTGTTCCGATTGCTAATGAAAACGATTATGTAAATATATGGTTCTTCATAGAAGTATGTGCTTCTTCACACTTCAATAGAAGCATTGTTTAAATTAATATAATTCTACAAATATGATGCAGTTTTAAAATATTGAGTAATGATTAATATAGTCAAGGAATCTACTCATATACGTAATTAAGTTTTGGTACTTCTCTATTATCTCATCGACCACTTTTCATAACAAAAAACTATCGCCAAACTGTAACGCCAAATAAACGGGAGAACGTTGTCATTAATACGCGCAAATGTTGAATTAAAAACCACTTGACGACATAACAAACACGTATAATGCTTCCGACATCAAGTAAATGGGATTGCATTTTTGGCATTTAATCATACATTTTGGCAATAGTATTTTGTTATGAAAAGTGGACGATGGGATAATAGAGAAGTACCTAAGTTTTTTATACCAATTTTGAAAATTTATCTTTTTTTGACATTTAAAAAAAATAACAGAAAAAACATTACAAATTTGCCCATTTGCTCAGCGGTCAAAGGATTAAGAAAATATTAATGATTAGCGGAACTGGTTCTAGCTATGAAGTAATATTATTTTGCTCAAAAACCCCCAGCAAAAAAATAATTACAAAGAATAAGTAATCGTCTTTAAATATACAAAAAACAATGTGATTAATGGCCAGGATTTTTTTACATATAACATTTTTTATATACAAAATAAAAACCGAAATAACCTCATTCATTTCACCCGATGTCAAAAATAGTTTTTTTTTCCACATTCTTGGGCAAAGCACTAAATCAATAAAATCACCAATTTGTGACAAATTATGAGTTTCATATGAATCGCCCATGAACGGACATGCAAACTGGTAAAAAATGAATGTAATAAATTAAAACATTCAAGATTTGTATACATACAAACAATACAATGTAAATATTAATATTGTTTGTATATATACTTCTTTGTATACATATATTGTTTGTATACATACAAACAAATATAATGTAAACATTATTCAAATATTAAGAGTTTACAAATCAAAACATTCTAAACATTTGTATACATACAAACAATATAATGCATACATACTCTTTACAAATAAAATAGCACACTTATGTAATGACAAAACTTTTAAATCGAATAGAGATAATATATTTCTGTTAAAAAATAATGCTAAAGTTCAGACTTACATATATTATACATTCACATAAAGCTAGTCACATTCCTGCATATTTATTAAATATTTAGTTGCTAAATATAGAAATAATATTTTATAATTTATATTCAGGCGCTCAGATTCGCTTTTTTCGAACACATAATAATAAAAATATTACTACCGTGCGTACTGTCTTTTGACATTATATTTACATAATAGTTTTCATTAGCAATCGGAACACCATAAGATTCATACCTGATCATAAACGGAATATAAGTGGTCCAATTTTGTATTACATGTTCTACTATATTTTTATTTACGATTGAATAATTATTTTCTGTACTATATAAACAAAATGATTTGATTTCGCGAACGTTAAATGAACCTAAATTCATGTTACACAGTAAATCCGAAATGGATACCTAAGTATTCATACAAATTACAATAAATACAACTTTAAATACCTTTTAAACACTCCAGAGTTTTTTATATAAATATATTCCTATGTTTAACGCAACATGGAGGAAGCCATCAAAGATCAGAACAACAGGAGTTGATCTTGATCCCAAATACGTTTGGAGACAGGAATATACCCTCGTCTCATTGGCCAGTCCTTTTTTGACGCATGCGTACTCGGTCGAAATTCGATGGAATATTTGACATTATTAGCAAACTGCTTTAAATAGATGGATTTAAAGAAAAGCTTCGATTATACGAAGGACTTTCATCCAAACCGCACTCTCGTACGACAAATGCTTAATCTTTTATTGAATTTTAAAATGTGTCAAGGATTTTTAGGACACCTGTATATGGAGTCACATTGAAATCCGTGCATTCTCTTTTGAGATACACCGCTCACAATATTTTTGCAACACACTGACAGTCAAAGAAATTCACAATTATCGGCCTACAATTGGTCAAAACATTCGAAAACGTGGAAATCTATATTAACGAAAATCGGAAATTTGTAAATGGAAGAAAGTAAAAAGCCGCTCGTTATACTTAGTGATTGAAGTTGGAGGTTATATCGATTATCTTCTAAACAAAGGATCATAGAAAGAAATTTCAAATTATAAAATTTATTTAAATGAAGCATAGCTGTTACACATGGATACAGTTTTACCATTAGTTGTAGATGTTTCAAAACGAAATTTCTATTTTTGTTTGTACCTCTTTTTTGAAACATACCTTTAAAATATATTGTTCTACTTCTACGAAAAACATAACCTGAGTTGAGATATTACATTTTAAAATAAGACCTTGTAGACCTATCTGCTTTATTGGCCTCCTTTATCAAACGAAATAAGCGTTACTTATAAGGAAGGTCTCATTAAAGCGCATACTCAGAATAATTTAAAATATATATATAATGAAACTATTCATGTGCGTAATAAATATTCAGAGAAATTTAGCTGCGGAATCCCTGTAGAAAATCTTAAAAAAAAAATAATAATAATTTGGCGCAAAAAAAACGCGATTTGCCGAGCATCACTTTTTCATCGCCAAATGCAAGCGATTTTAATGCATTTTAAAATTCCTGGTTAAACGAATGTTTAAATGCGCAGTACTTTATAAGTTTAAACTTAAACAATTGAATAGTTTATTATTTTGTCTACAAACTTTCGTAATATATGTACACGTTGTGCTTTGCTGAAGTTATTTAATTTTACACGGTTTCACCGATGGATAAGTTTAAAGCGTATTCTATAACAGTAACTACCCGATTAAGAAGTTCTCTTTATACATTTCGTTTTCGATATTGAATAAATTCTGTTTCCTTGGTAACAACACTTTTATCTTTTTGTCTCTTTAGAATCGGATCTAAATTTTTAGTTGGGAGCATTTTTAATCAATTTAAAGTTTGTACTAAACCATAGAATTCTATAGTTAAATTTCTTTTATAGGCATATAAATTTATATGTCAAAGCTGTAGCTATAAAATGGTTTTTATTTAAGTTAAACTTACTTAAACTAGTTCAATATGAAGAGAAAAAAAATTATCCTAAAAGAGTATTTATTATAAAAAAATATTTATCATAAAAGCGTTTTTTTTTGTGTTGCCAACCAGCAATAAATAGTCAAAAACACGAAATGTTTATAATTTTTTTATGGACGGTATATCGGGGTTCCGCAGAAATTTTTTGTATAAACGTATATATTCCCGTGAGAAGAATATTCTCTAATTTTTTCAGAATTTTCTGCGTATGCGCTTATGAAGACATTCCTTGTTAAATCAGTAGTCTGCAACCAGCTACAGAACGAAATACACTGCTCAAAACAATTAAAGGATATTTGAAGTTTTATATAAAATAAAGATATAAACGAATTTTTTTTTGCCGAAAATAGAAGAAGAGAATCACAAATGCAAATTTTTCTGGTTTTCAAACTGTGGAGTATGCAAATTTTGAGTTCGACGTCAAAAACGTCGCTTCAGCGGCAGCTAATGAAATTTGGCTTTCAACTGGATAAAAGAGAATGAAGACAAGGATGATCGGCATTCAGTGATTGCTTTGTTTCGATGAGTACGATGTCTCAGCAAAGTCATTTGACAGATTCAGAAGCTTGGAGAATTGTTGGTAGGTTAGAAGGGGGCCAAACTCAAGCCGAAGTAGCGCAAGCCATTGGAGTGTCACAAAGTGTCACTTCCAGGATCTGGAACCGTTTTTTGGAGAGTGGATGTGCAGGCCGAAGACCAGGGCAAGGGCGTAGAAGGGCAACAACGCCCAATGAAGATCGGTATTTAGCGTTAACAGCTCGGAGACACCGAAACATGAACGCTACTCTTCTCCAACAACACCTTCGCTCGGCTACAGACACCACGATTTCAACTCAGACTGTCCGAAACCGGCTCCATGCTGTAGGTCTGTATGCTCGCCGACCGATGGTATGTGTTAGATTAACATCAAGGCATCGTCGCGACCGCAGGGAGTGGGCAACCGAACATGTCAACTGGAGGAGAAATGAATGGAGCAATATTCTGTTTTCTGACGAGTCCCGTTTTTCTGTGCATCCGGGTAATAGGCGTATTTTCATTTGGAGGGACCGTGGCAGTAGCAATAATCCTGCGTTCGTGCACGAAAGTGTCAGATTTGGCGGTGGAGGAGTGTTGGTGTATGGTGGCATCTCCATTGACGGGCGCACTGACCTCTACATCATTCGAGATGGAGCTTTGACTGGTCGCCGATATAGGGATGAGATCCTCAGACCTATTGTAGTCCCTTACGCTGCAGCAATCGGAGATAACTTCATTTTAATGGACGATAACTGCAGGCCACATCGTGCAAACCTGGTGGAGGATTTCCTTTTCGAGGAAGGAAGCGTTCGAATGGAATGGCCAGCGTGTTCTCCAGAATGAATCCAATCGAGCACGTTTGGGACGCTCTAGGAAGACGAGTTTCTGGCCGCCAACAACCCCCACAAACTCTCCAAGAACTGGAAAGAGCTCTTCTGGAAGAGTGGGGCAGAATACCCCAACTCGTCATTAATAGCCTCATTGAGTCCATGCCTCAAAGTTGTTCAACGTTGCTGGCCGCCCGTGGAAACCATACCCCCTACTGAAAATGATTTTCTTTGAAGAAAACACCTTTTCTTATTCTTTTTTCTCATATGCACAAATTGTGTTTTTTTCCTTTTGTACACAAATGCGCAATAAAATGCATTTTTTCTGCCAAACATGTGTAATTTATTCTCATATAACCTACTATGTCTGTCGACCATGTATCAATCAGCTAAAAAGTTTCCCAGATACAAAATCCACCTAAAACTGCAATATCCTTTAATTGTTTTGAGCAGTGTATATCATATTTATAATTATTATTTTGTTGCCTTTTTTATTTTTTTTCTAATATAAAATGAAGGTACATTTTCTAGAAATAAATCGTTAGTGATTATAATATCGAGGTATATCCTTTAGAAATTTTAAATTATATTCAAAATGCAAAACAGTATAAAAAATGAAATCGATAACATAGCTAATTTAAAATGCATTTCATGTTTACTTTCCCTTTGAAACGTAATTAGCTGTGAAATTTAGTCACACTTATTAAAATCCCCTGACATGCAAAAGTAAATCACGCATGGTGTTATTTTATAAAAGCATAAGCTCAGCCATTAACTACAGAAGGGTAGCCATTAAAATGTAAAGGCATTTGTTGTTAGGTTAGTAAATATAGTTTATTGAAAACGACTATTTATTCTTGTTAATGGAAATCAATTTTTTTCAATAATACATTTTTTAATATCTCTAAAATCAATATTTCTCATTTTAGAAATCTCACTGAAAATTATATTTAAGAAAAAAAAAAAGCAAAAATTATTTGTTGAAATATATTAAACATAAATTATATACAAAAAGTAACGCAAAAGTAAATTTTAAAAAAAAGTCACTTTCAGAAAAGCCGTTTAAGGTTTTAATTGTACTTTAAAGGATGAAATTAATGATAAAAGAAACAAATCTACTAATTTTATAACTTATTCAGTATTAAAAATTAAATCAGATGCTAGTTTAAATGGATAAATATAAAAAAGTTTATAAAATGCTGCAGAATAGGGGAACTTGCGTCAAAAATAAATAATTTTAAATGAAAAAAGATTAATTTTAAACATACAAGTTAAACTTTTGTTTCACTTTGATTGCTACGTGAATTAAATATAGTTTTCATAAAAAAAAAATTATTTAATGTAAAACATAAGCTATTTTTTAGGGATTCTGATATTTTAATATCTGATTCACATACGTTGTAGCACAACAATACGGGTAGTTTACTAAATATAATATTAACAACAAAAAGTCCGTATTCAAAACTGTTAATTGAAACAAAATCGCTATCAAAATTATTTCTGTTTTGTTTTTTAAAGATAAATTAACACTTTAAGACATATTTTTATAATAGAATTTTTATAGCGATTACCATTAAACTGAAGAGTTATTTCGCGCTATTATCTATACTAATATTATAAAGAAGTAAAGATTTTTTTGTTGTTGTTGTTTGTTTGTTTGATTGTTTTTTTTTGTAGGGGGTAATCTCTGGAACTACTGAAGCGATTTCAAAAGTGATGGTGGCAAATTGATGGTGACAATCCCTGCTCCAACATAGGCTATATTTTATGTCGGTGCCACTACCCCCAGGGGGGGGGGCAGGAGCGAAAAACGTTCTAAAATATCCTTTTTTTATACTGAAGGAGCTAGAAACATGAAATTTGGCATGGTAGTTACTTATAAGATGAAAATGCTCTCTAAGAACAAACTCTAAAAAAATTCGAAATTTAAAACCGTGGGATGAGCGAAAAACATTCTAAAAGCATTCTAAATTATAATTTCTATGGAATCTCTGGAGCTCTACAGAATCGTTTTCAAAAGTTATGGTGGCATGTTGATGGTGACAGTCCTTGCTCCATCATAGGCTGTATTTTATGTCGGTGCCACTACCCCCAGAGGGTTACAGGAGCGAAACACGTTCTAAAATTTCGATTTTTTTTATACTGAAGGTGGTAGAAACATGAAATTTGGCATGGTAGTTACTTATAAGATGTAAATGCTCTCTAACAACAAATTCTGAAAAAAATCGAAATTTAAAAGGGTGAGATGAGCGAAAAGCGTTCTAAAAACATTCTAAATTACAACTTCTATGGAATCTCTGGAACTACAGAACCATTTTCAAAAGTGATGGTAGCAAATTGATGGTAACAGTCCCTGCTGTAACATAGACTATGTTTTATGTCGCCGCCACTACCATAGGGCGGAGGGGTGCAAGAGCGATAAACAATCTATAATTTCGATTTTTTTTTATACTGAAGGAGTTAGAAAAATGAAATTTTGCATGGTTGTTACTTATAAGATGTAAATGCTCTCTATGAACAAATTCTAAAAAAAATCGAAATTTAAAAGGGTGAGATGAGCGAAAAACGTTCTAAAACATTCTAAATTACAATTTCTATTAAATATCTGGAACTACAGAACCGTTTTCAAAAGTGATGATGGCAAATTGATTGTAACAATCCCTGCTGTAACATAGGCTATGTTTTATATCGGTGCCACTACCACAGGGGGTAAGGGTGCAAGAGCGAAAGACGTTCTAAAATTTCGATTTTTTTTTTACTGAAGGAAATAAAAACTTGAAATTTGGCATGGTAGTTATTTACAAAATGTAAATGTTCTCTAAGAACAAATTCTAAAAACATTCGAAATTTAAAAGGGTGAGATGAGCGAAAAAAAGCGGTCTAAAAACTTTCCAAATTAAAATTTCTATGGAATCTCTGGAACTACAGAATCATTTTCAAAAGTGGTGGTGGCAAATTGATGATAGCAGTCCCTGCTGTAACATAGGCTATATTTTATATCGGTGACACTACCACAGGGGGGGGGGGAAGTGAAAAATGTTCTAAAATTTCTTTTTTTTTCGACATTAGTGTGGCTTAATTAGTAATTTCTGAATTATCTGTCGCAGTAAAATTTCCTCTAATGAAAATAGACCAACGAATACCACTTAGCATTTTTCAAGAATAACGGGAGCAAAGCCGTGGGTTTTGCTAGTTCATTATAAAATGGATAATAAATGATAAGAAGTGCAATAATATTGCAAAATTAGGGAAATATTATTTTGAAAAATCAGTTTTGTTTCAAGTTAAACGCTTAATAGCGAATAAAAGTAAATAGCTAAGCAAAATTGTGATCATATTTCAGAATAAATGTAAGTAATCAAAAGTAAACAAACTTGGCGAAAGTGGAATTTGAAGTTAATGTTTTAAAGATTTCTTATTATTATGTACGGTATTCAACTAAAAACAATTAATGCATTTTAGCATATTTCCAAAGTTGCAACAGTGGAAAGCGTGATAACAAAATTTTAACAAGTCGCCATGACAGTTTTTGCAGGGCTTTTTAATCGGAAATTAAGGAGTGGTGTGTACATTTTCCCTAATATCTCGGTAAATAATTATCGCACGATTAAAAGATTGGTGTCAAGTTATTCCGAATACAATTATCTTTCTAAAGATGTATCAATCTAAAAATCGATGTTTTGGCAATTTTAAAGGTGTACCCCCTTAACAAACATATCTAATTACTTTTCAAAATAAATATGAAAACTGAAACATTTATCGTAAATGTCTTAAAATATTTATTGACTGCAAAAGGTAACTAATAATGAGAAAAATACTATTAATAATATATATCTAAAATATATATTGATATGTGATTAAATATATGTGCGACACAAGTGTCTATATTTTGTGATTACATATCATACTGTCACTTTTTTCAAAATTCACGATTTGTCCATTATCGACTTGTTTAAAAGCTCATATATGAATATTTTCAGTTCTAAATAATTTAAATGGCTTCTAAACTGGACATTTATCATAATGTAATCCTTACAGAAAAATTCGTTTAATATTAGTTTATTCTTGATGTCGTGTATTTTCTCTCACTTTCTATAATATCCTGAGCTCTTTAAATATTTTTCCAATGTTCTTTCTTTTCATTTCTATACTATTTTAGTTACATTGAAGTGCAAATAAAAAGATTCCAAAAAGTTGATCTGAATAGAATGTGTTCCCAATTCCATCTATAACGCAATCTCCAACTCAACTAATTTTAGCAAAAATATAGAAACGAAATTGGGAGTTTCAAAGTTTTATTTCCAACCGAAAAGAAAAATATTCTTTAAACTACTCTGGAAAAACATTAAGTACATATTTGTGCTAATGATGCTCATCTAGATACTAGGAGTATTATTACTATGTATATACATATTTTTATAGCCGGAAATACAATTATTTCTCAAAATATTTGAACATCTCTGAAATTCGTCCTTTTCCTAAATTGCGTGAAATTGAAGTGGATTGTCAAGAGATGAAATGGGAATAGGAAGGCATTTCGTTTGTTCAACAGACCATTAAAAATCTCATATATATACATAGAATACTTTTAAACTATTATATATACAACCAAACTAAACTATTATACAAATATACTATTAAATACTATACTGTTAAAAGCTATTTACATTAATAATGTACAAATAGGGCATTATACAACTATAATATTAAATACCTATACTGTTAAATAAGTATTAAAATTAATATTAAAAACTTATATTTTTTAAAACCATATTTTTGAACTATTATGTACACATTTATAGTGACAAAAAACTATTAAATTATTTAAAATTTATAAAAATTAATTAATATTGTACAACTGTAGCATTGTACAACTATAATATTAAATACCTATACTATTAAATAACTATTAAAATTTATATTAAAAATTTATATTTTTACAACTATATTTTTTAACTATTATGTATACCTTTATAGTGACAGAAAACTATTAAACTATTTAAAATTTATAAGAGTAAAATACTTTTCCTCGTAAAAATCTATATTTCGATATTTCTCTATAAATTATTTGAGGAACATTTAAAAAAAACATCGAAACAGACTGTACTGATGTAAATTTTAATTAACTATGATGCGAAATGTCTTGAACGTGTAATAAAATCTACGTAAGTATGTCTCAGACAATGACGTAATGAAGTCTTTGTAAATAGCTTTAAGTATGAAACCACACAAAATTACGATGGAATGCAAGGTAAATGTATGATTTTCAATCCCTTCTGCAGCTGCTCATTCTAAAGCATCAATGATGTGCGTGTAAAAGAATGTGTTAAGATTAAAACAAAGCATTGTTCAATTGTTTGAAAGCGAGATATTTAAACAAATGCTGATACTGCTGATTAGACATATTACTTGCTTCTCTAATATTTAATGTCGGATGACTAGTAAAATACAAAAAGATATACAGAAAAGAATCACATAAAACGTAGTATGTATTTTAGAGTAAGTACCGGGTGGTTATAATATAAGTATCTGTATTTGGAGCTGTCTGTAGCTTAAAGGAATGGCCCAAATGATACCAAAATCGCTACACTTACCATTCGAGAAGGGGGAATAAGAATGCAACAATAAAAAAAATAATTGCAATAATCGCCAAAAGATGGCTTTTTCGAGTGTTAAATGTAATGTGTAATACAAGAACAAAGAATTAAGGCGTAAAACCGGATGGCAAACCTAATTTACAGGTAAGTGTCCCAGTGAGTGTGGTTACGCTTTCGCATGGCAGTGCCGATGAAGTTCAGGTTCCACATGGCCCTTGTGCTGGAAGAATCGATCCAGACGTTCACGACGTGCTCAACTGCGAAGTGTAACACATCACGAGTGTTGTTTCCACATGTTGTGATATGCGATCTTTTAAGTCATTGAGGTTTACCTCCATGGTTCACAACGGCGTTTGCACCGACAGGCCCTGTGGCTCCATCTGTTGGTGTTTATTGCATTTTTTATTGTTCCATTCTTCTTCCCCCTTCTCGAATAGTAAGTGTACCTAGTTTGGTTGCATTCGGGTTATTCCTTCAAACTACAGGCAGATCCAAATAGAGATAACTATATTATCATCAGCTATCATCAGATAACATATACTAGAATGGAAGAAAAAAAATATTGGAAAAAGCTAATTTTAGTTTGAATAAATAATTATGACAAAATATTACTTTAAAAAAATACCGGTGCAATACACTACAGTGTCATTAAACAAGTTATATTGAATATTATATGGAACAAGAACTCGGAAACAGGAATGTGAAACTCAAGTTTGTCTTACATCTGAAAAATTAAGAAAATTTATCATGAGTAGGCAATTTGTGCTAGGAGTCTTTACAGACAATTATTAAATACAAAATCTTTCAGAAAAAAAAGTTGCCGAGACTTCAAATTAAGATATAAATTCATACTAATAAATTAACCTTGGAAGAAATCCCCCTGTTATTCAGAGGCTCTAACAAGGTCTATGCACTAAACAAATTTAATGTTATTTAAGAATGGCTAGATTATAACTACTTCCAAACCAATATCTAAAATAATTCGTGGCACCGTGGACATCTGTCACAACTTTAGTGGGGTAAATATATACCTATTTTTAAAACTCAGATACTCCACTCTTTCTTTACTATATTGTCTTCATACAAACAATATATCTAACTCACACTAACAAGATGAGAATAAAATTTCTAAAAAAAAAAAATACGGCGAGAACTTATAACTTACACGATTGTCACCATTAAAATATTTTAGTATAATTGAAAGCACACGTATCTTTAGATATCACACTGGTAAGATGAACACTTATTAACATGACGTACACAGCTAAACAAAAAAGTAATTACAATATTCTAAGTACAAGGAATCAAGAAGTCCTTGTACCTTGTTGTTACGCGTAGAATTCTTTACCTGTCTTGTGGTGATGTCATCTTTACAATTATCTTTAAAGAACACGAAATATCATACGCATAATGACATATTCTTAGATTTTATTCTTATAGTAGCAGACACACACGGCTCTTTCCGATTCTGCCAAGAAATATTAAGCCCGATCCCGGTCGTGCCAGAATCTGCCGAGGAAGTTATGTTTAGGAACCAGTCTAATGTGTCCGAAACTGGCCCATCAGCCCGTCTTGGCTCAAAATTCGGTACAAGCCTGTTCCGGCCAAAAAATTTCCCGAACAAAACAACTACAAAACACGAAGAGAGAAAAAAAACTAAACTGAAAAATTAAATCGTGTTCGAAAAATCGTTAAAACAACAATTGTACAAATAAATTATTTCGTTAAAAAGCACATGCGTACAAAGTCTGCAATTGTTAAAAACATGAGAAAAAAAAACAGTTGACATAGACGCATGATTTATTTTTCCTTTTGTGTTCTCCATTTTCAAGGAATTTCGTCGTCGTAGCAACAGTTTTTAGCAATAAAAGTTTATTATAGTAAACCCAATGCGGAAATGTTTCTCTTTGAATCTTTCTGGGTAGCAACAAAAATCTTATGGTATCTTAATCGCTATTAAATTTTATAAATTTAAAATGTTAATATTTTTGGAATTTTTTTAAACATTTCTTCAGATTTTTTTTTTCCTTACGGAGATACAAAATATAATTTTGACGACTAAGGTATAAAAGAAGAGCTGATAAAAACAGGTCTTTAATTTCTGAAAAATAGCTACTTTTTTTAAAGAAAATCGTGAAAAATTAAAAAATTGCCGCATGAATTCCGAAAAACATTTTTGAAAATAGTACAAAATGTACAAAGTGTGCAAGAGTACAAAATTGGGTGACGAGATCTGACTGCCACATACATACTTAATTGCAAGCTATAAGAAATCATGTAAAAAATAATAATGATGTAATCAAAGATTTCCAAAGCCTAAACCTCGGCTGCACTCGGATCTGTCTTCGTCTAAACGAAAACACATTAGCAGACCTATACGTGCAACAGATTGCCCTAGAACTCGCGCACAAAAGCACTGACTGACTGACAAAAACGTTCTTTTATTAGTGTATATAGCGCATTTAGTATAATCTTTAAATTTCCTAGGAGTATTGAAATCTACATATGGTGTGGCGCGTTCGCTTCATATATATATATATATATATATATATATATATCAGATATATGTCATAACATAATATATATATATATATATATATATATATATATATATATATATATATAAATGTTTAAATAATACATAACTACAAATGAAGTCATTTACTTACAGATGCTTTCAAATAGTTTTGAAAAATCATTTGACCATTAAAATTTTTTGAAACTTTTTTACAACATAATCCAGGAAAGCAACAAAGACAATGACGGACAAGGTGAGTTGAACTGGATTAGAAAGTTTTTATTTAACAACCAGGTTCGTGGAAAAGCGCATAGCCCAACAAGTACGCCCATCTAATCTCGGTGCACCCGGGATAATCATTCTATCCATTGAGAAATAAAACTACTTGAATACACTCTTCTCTATTCAAGTAGCTAATGATAGCATCTCTAAGCGATTCCCATTGCCTATAGATAGTTACCATGCAAAAGTTAGGCGTTAATACAATATCATATTAGAGAAGAATAAAAAGCGCTTTATTATAGAGCAATACAGATTTTCAATATCTATTTAAATAGGTAGACACTAAAGTTTATATGAGTTGTAATTTTTCCAACTGTACGGAGAATTCCCAGGGCCAGGATTCGAACCTGGGATCAACTTATCACTGGGAAATTACAACTCATATGATTTCTTTACAATTTGAATAATTGTGTTAAAATTAATATTTTTCTAAAGTTTATCTTTTGAAATAGAATTTCGTAACACAAATAAACGTTGCAATACTCATGATATCTAGATAATCAGACATATAAACCAAATTTAAAATCGCGACATGGAAGTTATCTATGACTATAACAAGGTATTAATGTAGGATATTAAAACTTAAATTGAAGAAAAATATTATAGCTTTTTGATAAATAGGAAAGAAGTAAGATATGTGTTTTTAATATCGTAACACAGCTGTTCTGCCGGAAAATCTTGAACTCATTGTCTAGAAGTCACTTTCAAAAATTCTCATTATGTTACCTTGTCACATTATAGCAGTTATACTCTCCACATTACGACTTCCAAAATATTGGGTTAGTTTTCAAGTTTATTGTTTCTTTATAATATATGCTTTGAATGCTTACAATATATATATATTATTTATTTACCATTAATGCATTTAATTTTATAGAAAACTTTTATTATCACGTTTTACAAATTATTGCCATTTGCATTTGTTTCACAATCGTTCACATTCTCTTAATATATCACCTATATGAAAATTATCGCTAGAGTTGCAAAAATCCGGTTAATTCCCATGTTTATTCCCAAAAGGCCTGGTGTATTCCCCAAAAAACAAGTTTATTCCAAAAAAAATCCGGTTTATTCCCAGGTTTAAACCGGGTTTTTTCTTGCCTTTGCAACTCTAATTATCACACAACACCAAACAAACTAAAATATTCAACAACATCTAGCATGAGGCCAATTTCTCTTCCTTGCATTGAATTAAGAATTAATAACAATTAAATGTTTCACTTTTTGTGAATTTCATAATCCAGTTATGCCAGAAAAAATTAACGAATTCATCTTATTTTAATAGGAAAAGAAAAAAGCAGATCTATTATTGTTTAATTTAAAATGGACTATCTCTTGATGGCTGTCATTAGCAGGCATATGGAATGCTGGGTAGAAAATGGAGAAGGTGTTAACAAATATTTTAATTATTGAAGATTTCTCTAAATAATAATTAAAAGTCCATAGAGAATCCGATTGGCTAATTACGAGAATCCACTGTCACTGGAGTAGAAAACAGGTGGATTTCTACTTTAGTAATTCCTAGAGTGAGTATTCTCAATGCAACAATTTAAAAACCAATTTTATCTGCTATTTGATTCGCGTTCGCTGGCGGGAAAATGCAGTTTCAAGAAATAATATGTTGCCGATGATCGGTAAAAAATTAAAACTCATTATAAAAAGCTATGGCTAATCAGGTAGCTTTTGATCAGCTATGCATCTCCGGATAATGGTAATTAATAATTAAATTCCGAATATTAGAAGCGAATGTGTTCACATTAAGACATTGATAAAAATTAACATTAAAGAATTTTGCTTGATTATTTCGAGTATAAATAAGTTCAAAGCAACATAAAATTTCAAATATATTTAAATTTTGATAAGTATTAACAGTTATTTAGAATAAGCTCATTTGTCGCCTGTTATAATTTGGAATATAATAATTTCATTTTTAATTATGAATTCCCTGCAAATTAATGTATATATATATATAGGTATAGTGTTAGGTGATTTTCTATATTTAACATTTTCTGTTTTTATTAAAACATGTATTAAAATTATAATAAACTTTATGATCTTTTTACAGCCTCTTTCATCAAAGTACATATTTTTTTTCAATATGTTTATTATGTTTTTCCGTTTTGTGTACTTTAATAAACAAGTTATTAAAATATAAGTTTAATCATGAGTTTTAAAGCTTAGACGTTATTTTCGAAGAAAAATTTTATTAAGAAAATGTAAATTGGGTTCATAACTTTTATCTCTGAAAACATTTTTTAATTAAAAACAAACATTTACCTATTCTTTCATGTATTGATAAAGGCTTTAAAAAATACTTCGTAAAACTCATCTTCCTCTTCCATTAGCTACTAATAAATTAAAAACTAATTTGAAACTATTTAAATATTTATAATTTATTAAAGTTTTTTTAAACATTCATTTTATTTTATTTTTTTATATATACACAAGAAGAATTATGCATTGTTTGTCATTTCTGAAAGAAAAAAAAAACAACGATCTACACTGTAAATAACAAAGAAAATGAGTAGATTTTAAGTATGAAGAGATATTAATTCTTTGTAGGTTTAATTAATGACAATTTTTATGTTTAAAAGAAAATAATACAAAAATGCAAGACAAATTTGGAGGAATGTGCCTTCACATGTACAGTATTTTGCACAAAATTATCATCATTGTGAGTTTCGCTATATTTCGCGAGTTGAAATTTGTTGAAATTAAAAACTCCGATAATTTAGATTTTGAGATTTATTTCTGTTAAAATAGTCCATTTATATACTGCTCTCAGAAAATTTTGAAAGACTTATCCAAGATTTTGAGCGAGGTAAGATATTTTTAGAAATATGCGCAGTTAGTTTCAACTGCATACGATATACTTTAATGAAATCATGTTAATACATGTATTTTTAACTGCATTCAAAGTGCTCAATTTTCCAAGTAATTACGATTTTGTTTCTATAAAAACAAACAACGAAATTATCGATATTACAAAGCAAAACATTTCCGTAAGTAATGCTAACGTCATATTTATATCAAACCTGATTAATAAATGTATTTTTTATTGATTATTTTTAACTTCTAATCCTTGAACAATTTCAATTTTTACACCATCGAATAGGAAAAAAATTTTTTTTTTCAAATGCAGTTTATTTGAAAACTGTATTTCAATATAATTTTTTTATTGTTTAAAAAATAAATTTCAAGCATTATATTTGATAAAATCTATCTATATTGCGTGAAGCCCGATTACATAGGTTTGCACTTAAAACTATATAAATAGTACTACCTTTCTTTTCGGCTATTATTCTATTATAAAATTAAAACTTTATGAATAAATAACTAAAATAATATGTATGAAACACAAACTTAACAGACATGAAATCGAAAAACACGCTTAAACTACTGAAATTATCATAAGAAGAAAACAAATGTACTATAAATAGAGAAATCTTTGGCGATGTCTTCGACAATTAACTCCTGACATGCGGATAATACGAAAACATTGCTTTTAATAAATTTGACAACTTAAATACAGATATATTAAATGTAAAAAAAAGTATTACAGTTTTCCGTAAACTGAAAAGTGGATTTCACCTATATCTGTTACCCGGGAAGCCCGGGATTGATCCCCTAGTTTATATAAAAACGAAAAGAAAATATTTTATTTCTTAACCCTTAAATACATGGAGTTTTCTTTTAGAATTGTATTTTTTAGTACGTATATTAAGGATTAGACGCCAGGAATCTTAGCATATTTATATGATTTATGTGATATTTACAGGATTAATATTTCTATATAAAAATAGTGGTTACGACGAAATTTATCTATTTATTACAAGTTAAATAGAAAGTGTTGCAAATTTGAAGCACTATGCAATTTTTAAATTTAAACTTACCTTTTAATTTAAAAAATGTATATATACTAACCTATTATACAGTGACACAGTTATTAAAAGTCATTCAGTGAATAGCATTTATTATTCCACATAAAAATTTTGATAAATTTAAACTTATTGAAAACACTGATGAAAGCACCCTTCTGTTAAACCTTTCCTTATAACTTTTTAAATAAAAAATTTTAAGTATCAAAATGTATTTAACACAGAAATCTCCACAGGCCCGTTTCAGGGCGGAACAATGAATAGAGTTTTTAAAGGACAGAGTCGATTAAAAAAAAACTAGGTTGTGCGTTAAAATAAATAAATAAATAAATAAAATAAAATAAAATAAAATAACCGATTAGCTGAGGCGTGCAGGTTGGCCCTATATAACAAATTTAAAAGTTCGTATAATCCTAAGCCGGCAAAATATGAAGAATTTTTAATATACTTGACTGGGCAGATAATAACTATAAATGTGTTGCACGAGCAGATGTTAATTTCACAACATTAATACAGAAATGTAACATATATCCAGCGTAGCGACCTGTATCGGACAGCTACATCGTGTCTGAATTCGGGCTTGATTCTTGCAGGTCTACATATTCGGGGGGGGGGGGGGGTCGGACTTATAGTTAATTGTTCCTGGAATGTGCCGGGCATACTTTTTTTTTTGTAAAAATAATATTGATAAGCAACTTTTGTTAACGGAAACCTTTGAAGCATACTTTAATTAATAAAAGAGAAGTATTTTTGACTGCTTTTGCACTAAACTAGTTTAAAATGTCTTATGATAAAAATATGTATGAGCATGGTGTATTTTATGATAACATTGCACTGTAGAAAAATAAGATATTATCTTAAATTTATTTTTTGCCCCAAAATATATAATTATTCATTTAATATGTCAAATTTTCTACTTACAAGATCACAACTAAATTTTAAAAAAAGTGCATTTATCAAAAATATTCTGCATTAAGTAAAAGCATTTTTAAATTTTTTGAAAAAAAATTATTTATTAAGGTTATTAAATATGATTTACATATAATGTTTTAATTCATTTCACAAACATAGGATTTTTTTACACAATTATCTCTGCTAAACATATTTTACAAAATTTAATGAATTACTCTTTTATCCTACAAATATTAATAAATTATTCGCAATTAACTTCAAAGTGCTTAAGACCAAACACAAACGGAGAATCAAAGCTTAGTGTTTTCTATTAATTAATTTTAATTAAAATATTTTTCTAGACTTTATTAAAATGCTACAAAGTTTATAAATGTTTCAGTTCATCGAATGAATATAAGAAAGTAACAAAATATATTATAATTCTTCTTTTGACGTTTTTGATAGGTATTACAGGAACTATATAAATTCATATTCCTTTTAAATAATTACAAATTAAAGAAAAAAATCTTATGTACATAAGTAATCTTATAAATAAATCTTATGTTCCAATGAAAGTTTAACTGTAGAGGTTTGATTATAACTGTAGAGGTTTGGTTATAATTGTAGGGCTTTGGTTATAAAGGTAGAATAATTATATGTTTTACAAACACATAAGAATATTTTTTTAATAAATTATAAAAATCTGTCATGATATATGTTTACTGTAATGAATTTAATTTTGAAGTACTTACTAAATACCACGACCCGATGATCGATGTCTTAAACTTATGAATTTAGCTTTAAATTTTGACGTGATGTTCCGTGATTAGGTTCACTTCCGTTTTGGTCAATAACTGAAGGAAGGGACGTCCGATTTCGCCTTGCGTCGCCTGTTCTGCGAAGTAGCGGTGATCGGGTCATGATGCATCCGTACGCAATATGCAAATTTATATAAAATTCCCTATTCGTTAATACAAAAAATATATTCATAAGTAATAGTAATTTTAAGAATAAAGAATGGTGGGCAAAAATTTCTATTGAACAAGGAAGGAAGAATTCCAAAATACAGAGTTCGGCAAATAAGTTAAAATAAATTTCAATTTTAATCTACCGCCTTATTTTCTCTCTGTTTCAGATCGTTGAGGATGTTTATATAAAATTTCATATTCATTAATACAAAACTTATACTCAAAAAGAATGGTATATTTAAGAAAAAATAATGGTGGCCATAAATTTGTATTTTACAGAGAAAACAGAGTTTACAAAATACAGAGTTCCACAAAGAAATATAAATAAATTTTAATTTTAATCTTCCGCTTTATTGTCTGTCTGCTTCAGATCGTTGAGGATTTCTGAGAAAGCAAGATGTCTCTCCTTCATGCAAACAGTCAAAATCTCAAAATGACAACCATATTGAAATGAATACAGAATGCATCTGAACAGCAGTGATGATCGAAGGCCTTCACTCTGGACCCTCAGCGATGGAAATACTTTATTTTTTATACCCGAGCACGCAAAAAAAAAAAGAAACATCTTCAACAAATTTATGAACTCAAAACTTTCAAAATTTCAAAAAGCAGATGTATATAAATAATTAAACAGATGAATTTTATAATTTAAAAATAACAGAATATAAAAGCATATTATAGCATTATCATTTCCAAATTGATATTTAAATTACCGTAGTTGATCAAAAAAACCACATTCTCTTCAGTAGGAAGAAAGGCTGAATAGCTCCACGCCGTTATAAAAATAGAAAACTTATAGATTTACCTGTTGAAAATTCGTTTCACCTACTAAAGAGAATAAGACTGCGGTCTATCAACTCTGATAGTTAAAAATCTTTTTTTGAAATTTATAATCAAATTAATCTGCTTTTATATTCTGTTATTGTTTAAAGTTTATTATCCTGTTTTTTTAATAATTTAGATACGCTTGCTTTTTGAATTTTTGAGTTCATACATTTATTGAAGAACAAAAAAATATATAACGCAACATTGCATGCTACATACCATAGGTTACTGTTTAATAGAAGCTAATTATGTAGTGATTTCGAACGTGAAGACCTCTAAGCCCACTTATTAGAGACAACTTGGTACGAAATTCGGAAAAAAGGAAAATACATTCCTATAAATAAAGAACAATAATTTATAAACGTGCCATTTACCGCATAGCATTATTGCACATAATTTTAATAATGTAGAAGTTTAGCTTTCTAGTTACGTTAGAATTTGCTTGATATAAAGTTACATAATATGTGAATATCATAAGTAAAGTTATGAATATTAATAATACATAATTTACCTTATTATATATACAAATAATCCAAACAGCACAGATACTAACACATATTATAGCTATTCTTGTCACTGTGAATTAAAAATATTAAACAAAGGAACTGCGATTTCATTTGCTATGCCCTGGACCATTCGGCTACTTCCTAAAACATTCTGCTAATGTTTTGGAATCTGACAAAACTATTTTTATAATTTTCCAAATTGGATAGTTTACTACTTAAATTAGTTACATAACGTGCAAATGTCAATTTTTGAAAATATGGATTAAGTTCCGTTGGATTGTATAAATTTCACATTGTGCGCCACTGAGGAAGAGTGCCAAAAACCCTTGTAATCATCGGAATCGAAGAAGCACGAATACAAGAGCAATGTTTGCTAAAATGTGCGTCAATTGTATGTGTGAGCGATCAAATAAGCGTGTACGGAATAATGACAACACTGCTTCTTTTTTTCAGCTCCCGTAGTGATAGAACGTCTTTTATTCACCTGAAGAAGAAACAGTAATTCTTTTATTCACATGACGAATAAAAAGTAATTCTTTTAAGAGCTTCTGTGTCTCCTTTATTTTGTTTGGTTCATTAAAAAAATTCCGCAACTGTATTTTTACACTGTTTTATTTATTCTAAATTAGTTTTTGTAAGTAAGATTTTAATTTAGTAATCAAATTTTTGCTCATTTCTTGATGTGCTAGAACTACAAAAACTATGTGAACAACTATGTTTACATTATTTTGATACTTAATTACTGAATTGTAAATTAATTTTTAAAGCATTTTTCCATTAGCCAGCAGAAGGTGATAAATCGAAAAATATTTTTATGGTTACAATTCATCATGAATTACAAAAATTATGGAGCGCCAAATCATTCTCGCCAAAATAGGCCAACAGGCTGCGAAACTGCAACAGCGAAATTAAAAAAAAAAAAAAAAAAAAAAAAAGGTAATAATTTAAAACTCTTAACTAAATTGTGTTTATATGTTGAGAAAACAACTGAGAAATCCTAGATAAATAGTTTAAATTAAAACCCCTTTATAATATTTGTATATTGATCATTATGATAAGCGAGTCCTTGATTATTTTTTTAAATTTCCTGTTGTCATATAATAAAAATTAAATTGAGCAAAAATTATGATCTTGTGCTTAATATATTCAATAATTGGCATTTTCGGTCAGGCGTACATCAAAACAAAGAATTTTAAATAACCGGGGCACACGCCACATTAAAGTATTGTAATGCAATATCTAAGGAACTACAGCAATTTCAGTTAAGAGATCAGGCGTGATTTTTATGATAAACATTGAATGCCCATTAAACAGTGTTTTCTAAAAAAAAATAAAAATAAAAATAAATAAAATTATTTTTTGCCTTAGTTGAGAAACATTTTCACCTTTTTTTATTTTATTTTTTTTACCTTGATTTTTCCATACTAAATTCTGTTGTCCTCTCGATGTCTAATATTCGACATTCGAATAAAGATATATGTTACTTAGCAATGTAAATTTCCAATGTATGCTTCCTTAAAAAGTTAAATATAGGGACAGTTGAATATTTTAGCATATTGGATGTCTTAGCACAAGACATAAATGGAACATACGAAACTTATTAAGTACTGATTATTTATTAAAATAAATAAGTTACATTAAGCGACATTTATAAACACAAAAACATATTAAAATTTTCCTCACTAAACATTTTCTCATCGACATAGATGGAAATATTAGAAGTTTGAGCTGAATATTTTTTTTTTCACCCACAACATGCTTCCATGATTATCATACTTTTTATTAAAACCTAAAATTTAATAGCTATTTATCATATTTTTTAATTAAAAAAATAGATGTTTTTTTGTGTTCAAATTCTGAACGCATAAATGTTATTAAAAATATTTTTTTATCGAATTATTCATTTATTCAGTTTTTTTTAACTATTTGATGCCGATCTATGTAAATCCCATTATTTTTTTAGCAAATGATATATTTCATGATTCGAATTGAAATATCTGCGTATAATACATAACTTTCAATGAATTTCAATATACGTTTTTAATCACATAATCACATAATTTTTTTCAGTTATATTATTTACGTAAAATAAAAAAAATATTAATATGTATACAAATTAAAAGGTATTATTTTAACACTATGTCTCTATGCAAACATTTTCATAAATGTAAAATCAAATTGGAAAAATCAAATACGGATTATGTAGATAAAAAATAAAACGTGTTTATTTGAAATATTTTACTGGTATAAATTCTGCTAAAATAAACAATGAAAATATTATTTTGAAGTATTAACGGAAAACATGCTCTGAGATTATGCTGAATAAAATAAAATAAAATAATTTGTTTAAATCTTTTTATTTTTATTCAAGGTTACTGCATCTGACATTAGAATTTTTATTAAAACAATAATCTGAAATGCAGAAACAATCACTTACGGGCATTCATAAAATATGTTCAGGCAGTTTTAATTCTTGAAATTTATTTCTTTATGCATTAAATTTGAATAATTAAAACAGCTGAACTGGTGAAAATTGAAATCCTTTAATTTTAATTAAGGGTTTCAATTTTCACCTTGGATAAACTGGCATAAAGTGCTTTTTAATCACATTCTGTAGCTGAAAAATTACTTTTTTTTTTTTTTTTTTTTTTTTTTTTTTTTAAAGATCAAGTTTCAGATGACAAAGAACAATACAGTTTCTTAAATATCATTTTAAGATTTTATTTAAAGAATAAAAAAAAAATCAGTTTCAAATTAATTTTAAAAAATACTTTTTTTCATTTTAAATCAAATTTTTATGTTACTTTTGAATTGATTTTCGCAGTTGTGTCAGTATATCACCGAAATGATATTCATTTTCCGGTATTTTAGAAGCGCAAAATGCTTTTTTTATTCTATTAAACTCCATATTTCCTTATCAAGAGAAATTTTTGCATATTAGATCTTAACTCCTTCGGAACCGGCGGCTTTTACACAAATTTTTTTCGGTTGTTATCACTTTTTTTAAAAAAGCTACCTTTACTGGAACTATCACAAAAATGCTCCAATTAGAGAAAGTAAATATTACTTTTATTTTTTACTGGTGCATAAAACAAATTCTGTATGCTCTTTTTGAGGGTGCATGTATGCACCCATGATCCCGAATGGGTTAAATGCATTATCTGGAATATTAAAATTATCCTTTAACAATTGCAAGTAACTGTTGTATTTATATATAAAACACTTATTAAAATTATTTAAAAATGCATAAAATTTATTTAAAAACATTTGTGAAAGATGGTATATATAGGGTGATTATAATTAAAGTCCCGCTTTCAAAATGCTGTAAAAAGGAGCCACTGGTCAGAATGACTTCAAATTTGAACTGAATATACTAGAAGACGGGGAAAAGGCTATGCCATAAGAAAGAAAAAATTCCAAAGTGTATCAATAGATGGCGCTGTAAGCGTCATAACGAAAGGTGGATTCGGCTACAAGTGACATTTTTAATCGAAATACGACGGCTTTGGCATGAGTAAACCAACCGTACAGTTCAATGTGCATGAGTGTTTTGGTTGTTTGACGGGAAAAATGACTTCCAAATCTGTCAACAGTTGTGGTACTGTTAATGGAAAGCACATCCACCACAGCAAGGAAGTACCACACTGGATGGGAAAAATCGGTTTTTAACTGTAATTGGGCCAAAAACCGTTTATGAAGCACACAATGATTCGGTTTTTAATTGCACATTAGTGTATTTTATTTTGCATAGTATGCTACTTACAGCGCCATCTAGTGATACACTTTGGAACATTTTTTCTTATGTCATACTGTTTCCCCATTCTTCCAGTATATTCAGCTTAAATTTGATGTCATTCTCACCAGTGGTTCTCTTTTTTACAGCGTTTTGAAAGTGAGACTGTAATTATAATCACCCTATGCACCCTGCGCCCGAGATCTTTCGATTAGGAACGTGATCATTTTCAAGAGGATTCGTTAACCTAATTGTCGCTTCTGCTGTGCTGTTACATACAAATTTTGAACAAGGACTAGTCTTTTCATCTGCAGGGATGTATAAAATTTCGTACATTCAGGCGCTGAAGTCCTTGATGTTTACAAAATATTGAGCCATATCTCAGATTTGTTGTACAACATACCGGAAATACATTACAACATACCTGAGATATGGTTCAATATTGTGAAAATATCAAGGACTTCAATGCCTGTACGTATGAACCTTATATACACTTCTACAGGTACACTACAGGTAATATACTTCTACAGGTAATAATACACTAGCCATTGTTCAAAACTGTTATGTAACAACACAGTAGAAGCGACAATTTGGTTAACGTATCCCCTTTAAAATGATCACGTTCGTGATCGAAAACTCTCTAGGCTAAAGTATGGATATAACATCATTTACACATGGTTTTAAATAAATTTTATGCATCTTTTTAATAATTTGAATAAGTACTTTATCTATTTAAACGACACAGTGAATGTGACGTGACTTTCCATTTTAAACTCTTTTTCAGATTTTCTATTATTGTATTCACATAAGACTATTTTAGGTAGCTTTCAGTACTAAAAAGTATAAAGCTACCTATTGCAGCCGTTCGGAGGAAAGCAGTTCCGGAAAATTTCGATATATTTTCACCGATCATGACCCCCAGACCCCAAAACCACCCTCCGCTCAAATGTTGATTTATATATATAGATATATCCATATATATATATATATATATATATCTGACCTATGTCATACGATAACGCTCGTATTTATAAATCGATTTTGATGAAACTAATTGTGTTTATTAAGCTCATCAGTGTCTCGACCGAGTTCGTTTGCCAGCTTGGTCCGCCATTTTGTTTCAAGATGGCGGCCATTTAAAAATTTAAAACTAAAATAAATATACAAAAAAAATTAAAATTAAAATTTATTTTTTAATTCCGTGTTAGGCCTTCATACAAGGATTCCAGAGCATTTTTTGGTTTACCTCTATCTTAAAAAATGGCTGAGATAGAGCAGTTTGAAATTCTAGGGTGGCTGACATTTTGAAACAAAACAGCACATTAACGCCATTACTTGCAAATTATTTTCTTTCATTGTTGTAATAATTTTCCCAATCATACGCATTAAACTATATATTCATATCCGTTAGCGCCAAAATTGGCGACATTGGCGACAAAATTGGCGCCATTTGGCGAAATATCGCCAAATTTGGCGACCAAAATAAGTCTTCATAAATGAAGCCAATTTGGCTATTGCTCAATAATTTGGCGAATTTTTTATTCAATTTCAGTATTAACGAATCTTTTGTAAACGTTTCTTTGCATTTTAATTTTCTGTTTTCCATTTTGTTTCAAGATGGCGGCCATTTAAAAATTTAAAACTAAAATAAATATACAAAAAAGTTAAAAAATTAAATTTATTTTTTAATTAAGTGTTAGGCCTTGATACGAGGATTCCAGAGCATTTTTTGGTTTACCTCTATCTTAAAAAATGGCTGAGATAGAGCAGTTTGAAATTCTAGGGTGGCTGACATTTTGAAACAAGACAGCACATTACAAAAATTTTTATTGTTGTAATCATTTCCCAATCATACGCATAAAACTATATATTCATATCCGTTAGTGCCAAATTCTCGCCAAACTTGACGACATTTGGCGAAATATCGCCAAATTTGGCGACCAAAATAAGTCTTCATAAATGAAGCCAATTTGGCTATTTCTCAATAATTTGGCGAATTTCTTATTCAGATTCAGTATTAACGAATCCTTTGTAAACGTTTTCTTTGCATTTTAACTTGCTGTTTTCGTGTAACATTAGCTAAAATTTTAAAACTAAGATATAGGAAAGCTACCTTTTCCTCCCGGTACAGGCCGGAAGGACTTTTTAAACTTTTAATCAATCGATTCAAAGTGCGGCATATCACTAGAAAATTTCTCAAATATCTAAAACAAGAATTATACAGTAGGTTATCTTTTGAACTTGATTAAAATGACTTTTTCATATCCTCAACAAATGAAGTTTTCTAAATATCACTAGAAATAATATAATGAAATAAGTAACTATCATTAATTTCGTAAATGTCATAGAATAAGTGTCATATGGCGTATATTTCACATGGAGTGAGATCCGGTGAACAGTCCAGTCGTCTGGTATACTGTAAAGAAAGAGAAATGTTTTTAATCTAGAAAAATATGATATAATCACGCAAAAATGTACAATAACCACTTCCAAGATAACAACGATTCCGAAAATCGTTCTTTATCTTTAAAAACCTTAAAAACCAATATATTTTCGAGATTTAAAGAATCATTTATAAAGACCAAAGTTTAATTTGTTTCCAATGATTATCGGAAACGTTTCCGAGCAGTTTTTATGATGTATTAATCAGACTTCTCCATCCGTATAATATAGGTTTTTCGGATGCTTTCAAATCTTAATTAAAAATCTCATGTTTAACAAACAATGGTTGAAACATGCTAAATTAACAACATTAACATTAAAGTTAATATTATTTTGTTACTCTTGCATGCACTGTAAAAAAAGACCGATGTTTCTTTTTTTATGAAAATATGCTATAACCACGAACGAAAATATAATGTAATCTTCTGAGTTATCTGAAATTTCGAATAGCATGTTACATTGTCTTTTGAATCCCCAGAAACGAATACATCTTCAAAATTTAAAGAATAATTTATAAAAACAAATTATTTTTAGCTGCCCGAATTTTTCAGAAACGTTTCCGAAGGGTTTTGATAGTGTATTAATTAGTGTCCTCAGGCTGGAATACCTGTTTTTCGAATGTTATCCATTCTCAAGTACACGTTTTCAGCCGCATAAAATAATTTATACAGGAAAGAGTAAATAAATAATCTTAATTTTAATGCTATTGTTAACGCTGTTAATTTTGCATGTTTGTCTGTTAAACATTTTTTTTAGCATGAAAATGTCTTTTTCAGAATTGATAGCATTCGAGAAACAGGTATTCCAGGCTAAGGACACTAATTAATACACTATAAAAACCCTTCGGAAACGTTTCTGAAAAATTCGGGCAGCTAAAAATAATTTGTTTTTATAAATTATTCTTTAAATTTTGAAGATGTATTAGTTTCTGGGGATTCAAAAGACAATGTAACATGCTATTTGAAATTTCGGATAACTCAGAAGATTATATTATATTTTCGTTCGTGGTTATAGCATATTTTCATAAAATAAGAAACATCGATCATTTTTTACAGTGTCCTTACTATTACATGCATACATTCAATTACACAGCAGCTGTAAATGTTTGTATGATAATTCATAGCAAGATAAAAATTGATATTCATGTTGGAAAAAACGTATTAATACAGATTAATTGCTCAATCACTGCAGTCATTAACTTTTCAAAAATCAGTGGCAGCAAATTGATTTTTTTAAATAAGTGCCTCTTTATATCTCGAAAATATATTGGTTCCTGAGATTTCTACAGGAACAGAACATTTTTCAGAATCGTTGGTACCTCGGACGTGATTATTATACATATTTTCGTTCGTAATTATATTTTACTTTTGTAAAATAAGAAACATTTCTCCTTTTTGCAGTGTAGGATATTATTACTAACTAGCCAATCCCGCGAAAAGTATCTGCACTGTAGTGTCTAGTCTTTTAAATACTATATGCATTTTAGAACATGCGAATTTCAGCATTATATGTATAAATCATATATAAAATATATGTATATATCATACATAAAAACTTCGAAATTAAAAATATATACGCATCATAAGATATGGACACCATTTCGAAATATGAAAAACAGAGGTATTTTTCCAGCATTCAGTATTTTATTCATTTATTATTATTTATTATAATTATTTATTTGTTATCACTAAATCTATATTATAAATAACAAATATGTGCATCCGTAACATTAACGTCATAACGATGCGGACAACAATGAGGTTAAACTGCATAAGGTACGACAATGGAGATAATATTTTAATTAATAACAAAATGGTGCGTTTCTTTGTTCGATTTCGCACTTTATTTTCTTTCCTTTTGAGAAAGTAGCTAGTTTTTTTAATATAAATAAGAAATTTTTGATCGGCCAATTTTTACAAAAATTGTATTTTCGGATGCAAAATTTTTTTTTACATGTGTGTGGTGGCTTTTAAATCGATACCTCAAATACTTTTCTTAATATTTGCAAATTAGTGAAAACAAACATCTCCGTTGCCCTCGGCAAATGATAAATAATCGCGATTTCTGTGCTACATACGATAGCGTAATATATATATATATATATATATAGATTATTCGATCTCCAAGCGAATGCGTAGAGACCTTTTTGTACTGTACCATTGTTGTGACTCATGCAGTGTTTAAGCAGGTTTATGTGAACTCACTCCACAAACGTCTTGAAACTTTTGGTGGCGATTTTCAGCGACCAAGTCTTATCTCCTTCATTAGCAGACATCAGAAATGTTTTGTCTCCTTTTGGTTCAAATTAACAATCACGCAACATCCCAACACACTTGACACCAACATCTGTAGCGAAGCGCATTAGTGCGAAAATAAACTTCGCGCATGAGGGCATAGGCATTTGGGTAGCAGCTAGAAAAATCCTCCAAGAACTTTCGGCCGGTAACCAGTTTTCTTTATGTTAATCCCAATCATTTCAAATATATTAACCTAACCATTTCGTCTTTCATTATGACGTCTTTGTATGAATGTGGATGTATGGAATCCGACAGTTCCATTTACTATTTATTTTATTTGTACTTAAATATAAATAAAGTAAATCACATTCATTGTAATGGAATAAAAAAGTTTAAAACGAATATAAATATATTTTTATACTTTGGAGCAATAAAGTTTCATAACTGTATTAAATAATTTACGATAATTGTGAAAATTAGTACTTTAATTGAGAGTTATAGAGCATTTTGAATAACATGAATGTAAAATCTCATGTATTGTGGGACCTCTCAATGGTGAAACATAATAACTGAACATAACTATTTTAGTAACCACTTCAGTGCAGCATATTAATCCGTTTCAAGTAAAGCTTTCCATTAATGATGTGCCAGTGCCGCTATGTGAACGCTCAATTTCGTATTTATAATTATATACGTTTATATCATGTCCCCAATAGTAAACTATATTTGATCCATTCCAACAAAATATTGCATTAATGGCGTTTAATATATCTGTAAAACTTGAATATAAAAAAATATTTTTAATACTAAGTAAAAAAATTCAAATATTAAGAAGTATTGCATTTTTAGTAGGTAGGAAAAAATAGAAACTATTATTAATCTAAAATATTCAATAATGTTTTGATAAGGTAAATGATAAGGACTGGGTTATGTAGATCTAACAAGGAAGGTCTCCATAAGCGCATATTCAGAAAATATTGAAACAAATACAGAATATTCTTCTTGTGTGGATATATAGGTTTATAAAAAAATTGCTGCAGAAGCTCGATATTTCATCCGTAAAAATATTATGAAAATTTCGTGTTTTTGGCGACTTATCGCTGGTTGGCGACACAATGAAAAAGAAAACACGCTTTTATGATATAGGAAAAACTTTTTCTACTCTTCATACTGAACTAGTTACATTAAGTTTAACTTAAATAAATACAGTTTTATAACTGCGGTTTTGTCATATATATTTATATGTATATATATATATAATTAACGATCGTATTCTACAGTTTAGAAAAAAAATTAAATTGATTATAATGTTTCAAAGTCCAAATTAATGTCCAATTTCAACTTGAATTCAATATTTTTAGTGTCTGAGATAACAAGAAAAAAGTACTGTTGGTATGGAAACAACGACTTATTCAATATCGAAATGCATTATGAGAGCGTTCTCAATAGGACAGGTACTGTTAAAATGCACTTAAAACTTATTCAGCTGCCGAAACAGTGTAAATTAAATAACTTCAGCAATACGCAACTTATATATATATATATATATAGAGATATAATATAGGCTTACAGACAAAATAATAAACTATTAATCGTTTAAACAATAAAAAAACACACAACTCATTAAAAATCCAAATTCAGTAATTGCTGTGCCTATGCGTTAAAGGGTGCGCGTTTTGTCGTGAAGCCCGGTATATGATATATAGAATTTAGGTTACACCACGTAATACACTAAAAATTAGAAATGTTTAAAAATTAATACCACAGTTTAAAACGGATTTCCAGAACTTATGAATAATAGTCAGTTCTGTAATTGAATTATTTTGTGCATATCTGTAAATGAACGATATAGATATGCACAGCATAGTCTATAGAAAACATATTGTAGTGCACACAAGTGATCCTTTAAAATTTCATTATGCATGAAATATTATAACATCATTAAAATTAACCGAAAACGATTTTTCCCCGTATAGCATAATTTAAACGAATTCTTTTGTGCGTATCTGTAAACGAACTACAAATGCTACTTAGTCTATACTACTGAGAAACATATTGTGGAGCATTTCAGGGGTACATATGAATTTTATTATTTTTCAAGTATATTAACATCAACAAAACGCACCGTAAAAAAATTTCCCCATACACCATAATGTAATATAATTTCTGTGTATCTCTGTAAACGAACTATAAATGCTACATACTTCATTTCCCATATGAAACATTATATACAAAACTTGAATATCAATTTTCTTACATGGCAATATGTGTATATTTACGAGAGTAAGAGCACCGACAGACGGCCAGACAGACAGACGGCCAGACAGACAGACAGGCAGACAGACAAACTTAATTCATGAACACTTTTCAACATGGTTGGTAGATGTGAAAAATAAAAACATGAAAGGTTGCTTTAGGTACTATTAGAACATTTAAAAGAAAACTAACGCTAGAGTTCAATATCCTAGACGAACAATAAACTAGATGTATTTCTACAAATAGGATGCTTACGGTTTGATTCCTGGCTGTGGTTGTTTGATTCCTGGCAGATACTTTTTGGTGTTACTTGATTTTGGATATCTTTGGCTAATGAAAGGAAAAATTAAGTGAAAAAAACAGATATTAGCATAAAAATGTAGGTGCGAATATGAGAGTTACTGCAACATCTAGAAGAAACCTAACGCTATAACTCACTGCGTTATAAGCATTGAATGGACAAGAGCAATTCTCTAAAGATATGAATGGTTCATTTTCCGTTCGATATGAATGGTTCCATTTGCTTCTCAATCCCTGGCTGATGGTACATAAGGATAAGGAAATTGTAGCACAATAGAGTGAAGAGGGTATAGCGATCGTTTCAGCATCCAAAAGAAACTGACACTACGACTGACTAAGTAATGTTACTAACCCACAAATTAAAAAAAAATGAAACTTGGGGGATATGTAAGAACTTATGAAGATATAAACTAAGCTACTCCCCGCGTCTCGACCGTCGCACCCAGGTCCTGAAGGACTTTTACCGCACCAGTAGGAGCTGCTTCCCACGGCGCTGCGACCGGTCGGAGGCCGCGGACACCCGAATCATCTTTACCCGAGTGAGCAACGACACAGGTTGTTGCGGCACACAGAGGATCCCATAATCAGAGGAGACCTCCACGCGTACAATCGATGAACCTCCAGGAAACCCCCGACGGCTTTCGTCGCCAGAACCCCATAAGAGGAGCTGGTCCTTAAGCCATGTGCCGGGTTCTCCCAACTGCTCTTGCTTTTCCACGGCCGGCGTCCGAATATAGAGTCGCATAGAAAGGCGAAACGACTTGCACTTCTTCCATGGGTGACTTATGTAGGTATGTAATACGCGTTACCGCACTTCACTGTAAATTGTACCTCGGAATAAGTTTCGACTTTATGTTATAATGGTAACGAATAATGGTAAGAAATACCAAAAGAGTTTTAAGTTAAAAATTGCTTCTCTTTATTTGTGCTGTCGAAAACGAACAAAATATGAATTTTTAACACACTTTATAAACTCTTTCAACAGAAATTAAAAAAATATTTAATATACACTTTTTAGTCCCTCCGGCACTTCTTATTTTATTGTTTTTGGAAATACAATCTTTATTATTATTTAATTATTGTTCTTGTCTATAAAAAATATAACACAGTAAAACCTGCTAAAATGGAATCGGAAAGGACTGGAGTATGTTCAGTTATAGGCAGTGTTCTATCTTAGTAGATACATCGTCTTTTATAAGAGTATTGTATACGTTTCATCCTTTTTAATAATATTGTATACTTTGGGTTTGGGCCATAGAAACTTTCGATTTAAGGAAAGATTCCATCATAGACATATTTTGTTCTTTTGGGTCTTTCTGTAATAATTATACAGTGTGGTTTTAAATAAAATTACACTACTCAGTCATATCAGGAGACCGTCATGGTTGACGGATTTCATCTAAACTTGATATATACGTTATATGGACCATCGGGAAGAGTAATATACAATAGCATTAGTTCAAATTTTGACAACCAGGTGAAAAGATGGCGCATAAAGAACCGGAAACATAAAGAATTTATTTGCTAAAATAGAGACTATTCAAACAGTTCTTTGCCTCTCCTGTAAAATTTCATTTTTTGCACTTACTCCCCTTCCCATATCAAAGCCTTAATTAATAAAAGATAATCCTGAGATTTTGTAGGTATCCCATTGGTGCTCTACATATACTTTGAAATTTTCCATTGCTTTGTAGCTATCATCGGCTTATGTTTTCCATTTGCAGTCTAGCTATTATATTGTAATTTTTCACGAAACGTCTGCTTTATGATAAATCTAATGTCATTATGCCGATAATTGAAACTAGTAGGTAATCTGTGACTGATAAACATTTTACTGAAGATTGGTTTAGTATAGATAAATTTATTTCGGAATGTGTATAATTTTTTTATGTTATTTTAAATGTGATATAGCATTGATATAGCATTTCCAACCGCCAACTATTTGTAAACAATAATTTGGATTGCCATTATATCAAATAAATTCTTTAAAGAGCAGTTTAAAATAGTTTTACTGACTGCTTCTATAATCTATTCTCGATAAATCAAATTTTCTTTATTATTCCAATATCTACAAATATATTTTTTTAAACATTGCACTCTATAAATCAAAATTTATAAACTTAGCTGAAGGATTACAAATTTATTTTCTTTCGCTGTTAACCTATTAGGAAACTTGAATGATTGAGTGATTCACGCCTACATGAAACTAAATTTATTAGTCAACTTTAGAATGTTTTCTATTTTATTTTCTCTAGAGGATATGATTCAATTTAGAACTGGTTTTATAGAGCTGTGAAATAAATGAACATTTCAACAATTCTTTTAGTTATAGTAATTCTAGCAATAAAAAATAAGCAAAACCAATAAATAAAATGAAATAAAAATGTATAATAAAATAGATCTCTTACCAAAGATTGGTATAATATTGCTAATTTTATTTGGGAATTATTTTTACGGTAATTTTGATGTTATTATTCATACACTCTTTGTGTAATTACCACCATTTTGCACTGTTTTTCTAAACTTATTCCCAGAATTTATCCTTAACAATATAATTTAGCACATATGGCACCTTTTGTTTTCAGTAAAATTAGTTTTCAAACAAAATTATGTTTGTAATAATTTAATTCAGCACATATGGCATATTTCGTTTTCCCTAAAATTAGTGTTCAAACAATAATTATGTTTTCGATGTGAAACCCGTTAAAAATGAGGGTGTTTTTTTTTTTTTTTTTTTTTTTTACAATAATAATATAAAATCTGCAGATGAGGTAGGTTTTAATGTTTTCATTCTTTGTATGGTTTCTTCGTCTCTTTTCCATAATCGGGATGACTGCCGATTTTTTACACGATCTGTAATTTTTTTTTCACTTAGAAAGTGACATACACCATGAATATGAACAAAATAAATAAAATACGGTTCCTAGCATATTCTGATGTAAAATATATTCTTATCAATTCAATTTATTTTCATATTAATTTTATGTTCAACATAAAATGAAAAGCTGCCTTTACATCGACAAATTTCAGCTTAGCCCCAAGGTGCTGCATTTTATGGGTGAACCAATCTTATAAATAATCTATTTTTGTTGCTTTTCTTCTTTCTTTCGTTTTTTTTTTTTTTTTTTTTGCTTTTTTTTTTTTTTTTTTTTTTTTTTTTTTTTTTTGCTTTTTTTTTGTCTGGTTAACTATTTGGAAATTGTGGTATCTTTGCCAGCAGTTACTTTACATTGTAATCAAGCCCTAGTTTTGTGGAAAAGAAACACAGTGACTACGAAGAAATTGAAAAAGTTTTCTATCTCTATAAAGTTATGAACCGAAGCCTATTCAGCTTAGGTTCATTATACAATTCGATGATTTAGAGCCTCCTAAAAATATATCTCCCTTATCGGTTATCTCTAATTTTTTCATCTTCCTGCTTCTTTATTTACTTCCCCTTCCCAACTGAAAGCAAGATAGATAACAAAAGAAAAACTCGTGCATTCCCAAGAGTGGTCGCATCATTTTTCAAATCGTGAGTGAGAGTTCTAGCATATCACTTTTTTTCTCTGAATTTATTTGAGAAGAAAATTCATTTGAAAATTCATTAAATGGTCGAATATATTTTTCAGACTACAGTAATCGCTTGTTATATTGTGCATGCCGGGAAACAAGAAAAAACAAAAAAACAAAAAAACAAAAAAAAAAACAAAAACAAATGGGTAAGTGTGATCGAAGATCGCTTAAAGGGTTTCGTTTAATATTCCTTTCAAAACAGTTTATCCTTTCTTTAATAAATCCCAATAAAAATAGCGATCTGATAAAATAACCCAATAAAAATATAAAAAGATCCGAAAAAGATATAAAAAGATCCCAAAAAGATATCAAAAGATCCCAATAAGATATAAAAAGATCCCAATAAAAATAGCGTCTGATAGAAAATTAATTATTGTAGAAAGAATCTCATCGGGGATTTTTAATTTTTGGCATCTGCTATAACGAAAAATGTTTAAATTGAAGAGGAAAGGGGTGTTAGAATTTGGTTTTTTATCTCTATTTATTAAAATAATAGGAAATTTTCAAATTTTAATATTTTGAGCTCTTCATAGCTGGTATTCAGCTATATACACAAAGTTTCAACTCTGTAAGTTACATAGTTTCTGAGAATAGCTCTGTGACAGACAGACAAAGGAGCGGGAGTAATAGGGTTTCGTGAGATGAACGAAACCCTAAAAAGAGAGCGAAATATCTGAAAGCGCTTTATAACAAAGGGTATTTGTAAATTTAAGAAACATGGCAGCCTGATACAGTTCCAAATAATATAATAAACTCGCTTGTTAACGTTACATTAAAGTGTAATTCTGCTTAAAGTGATAAAAACAAGACACAAAAGTCTTAAAAATGCCTTTTAATATAAAAATGACATATGTTTCATGCACTCTGACGGCGACTTCTTCAAAATCAAAATGATAAATAAACTGTTTTCGCATAGTTTTTGAAAATGATAAACACAAATCATGAGATACAAGTATAATTTATAAGCAGGTGCTGAAAATGGTCAAACTGGAAACGTGAAAATTAGTATTTTATTGTTTTTTTAATTTGTAAATTATCGCGTGCTAAATTTTAGATAATTCAAAAGAAGCTGATTCATTGCATATGTTCTTGTTTCGCAAATATATTTCTATTGATTCACGGATAATGGATGGGAAATTCCAAACTCTTGATGGAAAAATTATTTTACTATTCTTGAAATCAATCTGCAAAGGCTGTATTATATGTAGTCTAGCCAAAGCTATAGTCATTCTGTCATATTTGATATCTGCCTTATGTTATTTTATTCTCTTTTTAAATTTTCTGTTTGTCATTCCTATATAGTATTGTAATGATCCAACTGCCCTTGTGATGGGATTTTATAAATACCGGAGAGTTTATCAGGCTCTATTGGAATATTTCTACATACTATGATTTTTAATTTAGAACGTATGCCAGATATCAAATATGATGGAAGAACTACAGCTTTGGCTAGGTTACATAGAATAGAGCAGATTGAGCTTTGCAGATTGATTTCAAGAATAGTAAAATAAATTTTTAATCAATAGTTTATTTCCTTTCCTTATCCGTGAATCAATATAAAACTATTTTTGAAACGAGAACACATGCAATGAATCAGCTTCTTTTGAATTACATAAAATTTGGCACGCGATGACTTACAAATTAAAAAGAGCAATAAAATAATAATTTTCACAATTTAAGCACCTCTTACATTATAAATCTGATCTCGTGGTTTGTGTTTATCATTTTCAAAAACTTTGCGGAAATAGTTTATTTATCATTTTGATCTTGAAGAAGTCGCCGTTAAATCGCCGGAAACATATGCACTCTCAGAAATAAAACACTCAATTTTGACGATTCCGCAATCCTTATGCCTCATTTCGTTATTTTTGACAATAATTTCGTCACAGAGTCACGTAGTTTGTGACGAAACGCGAATCCTCAAATATCTGACGAAACTGTTTCCTCGCTGTCAAAAAAAAAAAAAAAAAAAAAAAAAAAAAAAAAAAAAATAACACTCTCACTTTTGACGATTCCGCAATTCTTGAGCTATATTTTAACATTTTTGACAATCAATTCCTCGTTATAAAAGTAAGTGATTTTTAATGAAAAGAAAAATCTCAAATATTTGACAAAAATGTTTCCCCATTCCCGGCCAGATTATTTTTGTTGTTACAAAATCGTTAAAAAAATAAATAAATAAAATAAAATTACACGAAAGTACTAAATTTACAATATATTAATGGAAACAGAAACAAAAATATTTCATTCTTGGGGCCGCTATAACACGAAAGTACCAAATTTCTACTTTATTTTTCATATCTCATAATTTGCGTCTATCCTTTTTGTAACGATTTATGCATTTCTATTGCCTATTCAAAGATAAATTTTTCTAAAGTTGCAAAATTTCGTTTAAAACGCTTAAAAACTTCTTCTAAAGTTACAGAATTTCGTTAAAAACGGTTAAAAAATTCTTCTAAAGTTACAGAATTTCGTTAAAAACGGTTAAAATAGTAAAATGCAAACATCATTTGGTCCATTTTCGACGAAAGCAACGACATTTTCCCAATAACAAAAAAAAAAAAAAAAAAAAAAAAAAAAATTAGGAGCTTTTTTTATTTAAGAAATATATTCATATAACAATCAAATTAAAAATATGTATAACTGACCCCTTCCCCTCCATAAACAGTAATCTTATCCGCTAAAATTGATGAACTCTCCTCCAAAATATGCACTTCAAAATTAATTATTTCTGATCAACAAATTAACTGAACCATATTTTAATCACTCATTGAACAAAGGAAATTTCTCTAATAAATTATATTAATCAAGCCATATTCTAATTACATATTAACCATACAAAAACCATAATAATAATCTAGCCTTATTAATTAAAATATGCAGAAATTATAACAGCACCGATAAAAATACAACCTGCTTTCTAAAAATATAAACACACATCAACATCCCGTAAATACTTTTAAAATCAAATAATTCCGAAGACCTGCTGGCTAAGTGGTCAGAGCGTTCAGTTGCCATGCTAAAAGTCGGACGTTCGAATCCCCATTGTGAAAAGTGTTCTTATTTTCCCCCTAGTCAATTAAAGATACTCCTAAAATCTCCGATAGATGGCACCACCAACGTTTTTTTGGAACTTTCAAAGAAACAATTTGACGAAACTAAATTTTTTGTAATTTTGAGGATGCAAATTTACTCGATTTGACGAAATATTTACTCGGAGCATTTCTCAGGAAACAGTTTCGTTAAAAACAAAGAAAATTTCGTGGAATTTGAGTATTCATTTCAAGAGTGTGTCATCTTCATATTAAAAGGTATTTTTAAGACTTATGTGCTATGTTGTTACCCCTTTAAGCAGTAATTAAACTTTAATTTAACTGATACAGTTCTTTTTTTAAACAGTAGTTTAAATGCCTATTATATATTTTGAAGAATTTAATATATAGAATTATCTTTATTATCAACATATAAAATATAGTTTAAAAAATAATTTATAATTAGAGCTTAAAGAAGTACTTTTTTTAGGATAGATAATTTAATTTGAATTTAAAATAGAATAATTTCTTTTATGCAACACAGAAAACAGGACTACTTAATGTAAAAAATAAAAAATAATTTAAATGTAATGATTGACTAATGTATTGTGATACAATAGAGTACCTTCCGATATTCTAACGAATCTAAATGATAATGTGTTCTTATTTAGCAATATTAACAATAAATGAGTATAAAATGTGCATTTATATGCTTTTTTAATTAAAAATAAATTATTTCGCGAAAAATAGTTACTTAAATATCCTTATGTATAAAAAATCAAGCGCTAAGAGAATTTCTATAGAGTGTCTTATATTCTGCTTCAAAAATGACTTTAAACTATTTCACATCCTGAACAAAAAAAAATTAATAAAATACCTCGCACGTTTCTAAAGTAGGCATAAATAAACTAGGCTTAAGGTATCTGCCTACGTTTAAATCGTCAATTTCTATCAAAATTCGAAATTTGATTTTCTTATAGAATGAACATTTCTGTTTCTAAATCTGTTTTTATTTTTCCTGTACGCCTATTAGAAATGAAATTAGAGACCTTTAAAAAACAGCTGACGTCGTCGTTCATTTATACCGGAAGTAGATCGAAAATTGAGGTTTATTAAACTGTTTTCGCGCATTTTTTCGTTTTTACAGGTAATATTATATTTTAGCTTTATCTATAGCAATGCCTCAAAGGGTTTATTTATTTATTTATTTATTTACTACTTTATCAAGTTAGCATTTTCTGCAAAATTTGATTTTTATCAAGAAAAGTTGAATAGTATTGCTCTAACTCAAAATTTTATTATTCTATAACCATGAAATTTTTTAAGTAGCTATTTGATAATGTCTAGAGCGTGATGAAGTAAAGAATTGATTATAGGTAAATAATTTGTTAATATGTAGCTACTTTTATGAAGAATTACACGTAAAATTACAGAAATTTTCTATGTAATTGTATATAATTAGCTGTATCTCTTTTAGATTTCAGCATATTGGCTAGTTTTTAGTTCATTACACTCAAGAGTGTCTAATATGCAATTAGAGATGAGTTCGGGCTCTCTTTTTGGAGCCCGGGCCCGCCCGAGCCCGACGATTTTGGCATCCGAGCCCGCCCGAGACCGAAACATTTTGTGTCATCAGAGCCCGAGCCCGCCCGAGCCTGATACCGAAAAAAAATTGCATAATATTTAAAAATTGTTTCAAAAGTAATATCCCATTTAAAAAAACTTTATACACGAAAATAACTGTTACTCACCAGCACATAATTATTTTTTTGGAAATTTACATTTAATCTTATCAAAAGAAAAGTTTTCTAGCAAATAAAAATATACTTCCTTAAAAGGATTCTCATATTTTTCTCTCCCAACAAGCAAATATGATTGATACATTAATGAAGTGAGTTTTATGAATAAAGGCATGGAATTTAAAGAAATTACTATTTCTATGCAGAAGAATCGAACAACGTTTTTCTACTTCTCATAAAAGGTGCACATCGTAAATTATAATTGATCTCTTAATTAAAACAATATTTCGTGTTCCTGAAAATCAGCTTAAATTAAAAATTTGACACCGTTATCTGAAAGATCCTATGCTTTTATAGGAAAAGTGGAAACACTGTTCGATTGTTTTCTATCCGAATAACAATACATAAGAATTATATCTATTTACGAAGAGTGATTCCGGAAATATGCAGAATGATCCGGAGATATGAAGCTTTAGCACGAACAGAGTTCACTATGAAAAATAGATTCATTAACGTTATTTTCATATGAAGAGCGATTATGACTCTAACACAGTATTAGACTGTGAATTTGCAAATCTTAAGCTAATGCTGATTGACTAAAAATAAAAGAAAATATTCATTTTGCGTTAGATCTCTGAAAAAAAAAAAAAAATAAAATAAACGTTCCAATTAAAAAATATCCCGTCACAAAAGAAAAACCACTTCCCACTGGTGCTATAACCCAGTCTTTGCGTCGCGTCAATGCCACACATAAATCTGCAAATATCAACATTTTTTTTTTTTTTTTTTTAAGGTAGCATTCTAATATACTAGAAACATTTTTTCTATTCATTTTGATCAAAATAGCATTAAAATGGTTTGAAAAAGATATGTAATGTTTTAGGAGAAAAAAAAAAGTTATTTTTATTTTTTCTATATAAGAATAAATAAAATTGTCAGTTTCGGAAAGAATGAGCCCGAGCCCGCCCGGGCCCGAAGATTGGTATAAAAATCGAGCTCGAGCCCGTGTCGGGCCCGGGATTGGGCTCAGGCTTTCGGGCTCGGGCTGAGAACGTCTCATCTCTAATATGCATATGTTAAAAAAATATTTGTTTTATATGCATTTTTTTTTTTAAGTTGCATAAATATTTTATATTTTTTCATTATTTTTCTTATTTTGTATTATAAAGATACAAGGCTGTACTTAAAAGAGCCAAAACAATACCAAAATTACAGTTTATTTTTAAAAAATAGCTTTTTAAATAGTCGGATAGCAATAAATATTAACGTAACGACTTACAGTAGTAAACTCGAAAATGCCCCAAAAAGAATTAAATGCATAAGAATATAGAAATATGTGTAAAATCAGCAAGCAGAAGGCTATAGTTATAAATTTAGTGGTTTTTAAAGTGTTTATTTAATTAAAAAAGTTTTTTTAAACTCATATGAAAATTTTAAATGCGTTTTCTGAAAAATTAGATTTTCATCGGAAAAGGTAAACGACTATTGCTCTAACTCAAAATTTTATCATCCTATAACCAGGCAACTTTTTGTGTAGCTTTTCGATAATGAACTAAAGTGTAATGAACTAAAGAATTAGCTCTAAGTGACTTATTTTTTTATATATAGCTATTTTTATGAAGAATTACACGTAAAATTACTGAAATTTTCTACGTAATTGTATATAATCAGCTGTATCTCTTTTAGATTTCCATATATTGACTAGTTTTTAGTTCATTTTACTCAAGAGTGTCTAATATGCACATGTTAAAAAATTATTTGTGTTATATGCATTTTTTTTGTTTTGTTTTTAGAGCCGGAGCCGTTTTTTAAAAAAATATATAATTAAAAAATGACTAAAATTCTTCAAAATTTTTAAAAGTTGCATAAATATTTTATATTTTTTCATTATTTTCTTTATTCTGTGTTAGATTACACTGAAAAATACCAAAAAATATGTCAAAAGTAAAGTTTTTTTTAAAAATGTCTCCGTACGTAGTCGGATACCTTAATATATCTTCTGCTACTGTTTATATCAGAGAACAAATGACATAAAGCTTCAACTTTTATTTATCGGAAAGCAACCCAACGATTATGGAGAAATCATAATATTACAAGTTGGCATCCCTGTGTAAAATATATAACCAAAGTTTATACTCATTAAACAATAGATGATATAAAAGCTTCGAAAAATGTATCTACCTTATCATGAATTTATATTTTTCTTCTGGCATCTTCCTTACTCCCTCATCTCCTCTGAATGCCATATTGATAAAAACTATTCTTGGATTCTCGAAAAGAGTCGGGTCATTTTTCAAATCATCAGAGTGAGTGCTGGATATATTTTTTCCCCCTATTTTGAGTTTATTTTCTGAAAAAACGTTCGTTAAATGATAAAATATATTTTTATCAGACTGCAGTAGTTAGCTTTCGTGATATCGCGCGTAGTGGTAGACAAGAAAAAAGTGTCATGTAAACGAAGGCATTTAAATTTCTTTTAAATGTGACTTAGTTAAATCAAACGTAGCCGCATGAAGAGCCAAAATCTAGCAAAGAAGTGATATCGAGGACTGTATCTACATTTTTAAAGTAAACTCTATGTAGATTATATGTGAGTTACTATAATATATTAATCACTAATACTTAAAAATATATACATTTACATAGTGCACAATTGAATATTTATGACGTGTTGTCAAAATCCATCAGTTAATAAGAGAGGATCTTGCAGGTGAAATGAAAGACTATAATGGTAATATTTTGCAATACTAAGCCATTATTGCAAAGCCTAGTATTACAGAGTTACTCTCACCAACCCACGATCTGACTGCCCAAACTCTAAAAACACGCTAATTTGATCGGCTCTAAAACACTTACGGAAGAATTATAATTAAACGACCAGTGACGATCTCAAGTAATCGTGTTTCCATTCATTTTCCTTTGACTGAGGGATTTTAAGGCCAAAACAGCTAACAATTGTTTTAATGACTGATTAAATAAGATGAATTAAACATTTGAAAATTCACTTATGAAAAATGGCTAAGTAAGCAATGTCGCTACATCAGGGAATTTTATAACGATGGTATAAGAAAATTGTTTTCAGTAGACATTTTAAATGTATTGTTTCCAATATGACGCAATTTATCCCCGAAGTTTTCTTCCCATTATTAAACGTAAAAATATCTATATATTTAAAACGCTAAGCGTTTTCTTTCGACAATTCGTGAGAACAAACTACTGCATCAAATTGCATCATTCTTTTTTTAATGGAAAGATATTTGGACACAGATTTGTTATCGTGCATTCGTTTTTTCAAAAATTTAATTAATTAGCCGTAATTTTCAATTAAACTTTTACTTCTGCTAATGACGTCATAAAGTCGGCAATTCGGATAACGCCCACTGTTGCGAAGCACAGAGTTTATTTTCTGAACTCTGTGGTTGCTATAGAATAAATGAGAAATAATAAATATTAAAAGAACAAATTAAGCAAGTTAATTAAAAGAGCAAATTAAAAGGCCTTTTAGGCCAAATTTTTTAATTTGCAAGTTAAATTTCTGTAAAAATATTTATTCGCGTGTTTTATAAGCGAATAAAAATTCATATTTATTGAGATGTCACGGGAATATTGTCCATTGGGTTTATTTTATCATTATGCATTATAACTTTGTTGATGCCATTTTTCCATTACAATTAAATACAAAATATATTTTTATTTGTATACATGGTGTTTAAGCATTAAAGTAACGTATATAAAGTACGTGTAAAAAGTTTGCGCCGGTGAAAATGACTTTATGTTTAGCTTGAAATGCATTTTTACATTGATAAAACGATAAAACTAAAGAGAAAATGTATATAATTGTGTCAACTTGGAGCCGTCATTGATTGCTTCATCTTGATTGCATACCTTGATTGCATGTTACCAATTACTTTTTTTTTAATTATAGGTTTGAAGATTTCCTTTTATAATAAAAAAATACAAATGTAAAGGATTTCAGGAAATTTAAAATTATTAAAAATAGTGTTACGGTAGAAAAAAAAAACTTGAAATAATGATTGTATTTTTAGCTAGAATAAACAATGTAAGACTAATATTTCATAGGAATTATTTTAGCAGGTTTGTTATAAGTTCATTTAACAGTTCCTTATTAGCACAAAGTCCTATTTCTTTCACTGTGAATTTTTCTTTCGATGTCAAAAAATGGTTTTCTACTTTTTAACGCCAGCTAAAAGACAGTGGCAATTTTTAAAAATGTACAACGGTTGTGACAACAAACGGCGCTATCACTTTAGCTTTCATTGCGCTTACATCACTTCTAAATACTACAAACTTCTATTTTTTACTACATTTTATTATATTTTACAATTTCAATTCATCAATTAGAAAAAAAAATTAGCATTCGATTGAAATTTATTTGAAAACTGCCGCTTAATTTAACGACTTTTTAAATAATTTTTAAGCATGAAAAGTTTTTCAATTCTATCTTATCAATGACCACCAGTTTGCTTCAATAATGTAAAATAGCCCCGGCGAAAGTTGCCACAATTGAAAATAGATTTCCCTAACCATCATAAAAAGTGAATAATAATAATAATAATAATAATAATAATAATAATAATAAAAACAATGATAAATCATAAGATCTGATTATCCATAAGATAGAGCATTTTGGCGCTAAACGAAAATCTGTCAAAAAAAAAAAAAAAAAAAAAAAAAAAACTATTTTCAGTTTATGTTGAACATAAAATTGATATGTTGAATTCGTTGATGTATATGTTCCATCAGATATCAGATTATGCTAGGAATGGTATTTTTTTTTATTTTTTAAAGATCCATTTGCCAACTGTATAAGAGGGAAAATATCTCCGACTGTGATAGAAAAGGGACAATCATCCTGATTATGTCAAGGAACCGAAGAAACCAAAAAAATAAATTACATTTAAAGACATTAAAAATCTCCCTCATCTGCAGATTGATTTACTACTGTAAAAAAATTCTTCATCTTTATATAAAAATTGATTAGTTTAAAACTATGGATGTGTTTTAGAAGATATGAATTTGAAACGAACAATGATTAAAGCGGACAATTTAAACCTTTTAACTTAAACATTTTAAAACTTTTTTAACGTCGAATTTCGACGGTGCTTTTGGGCAGATGCAATGCACATGTGCATAGGAGCTCATTCGGTGGCATAATCACAGGGGGGGGGGGAGATGCGTGCTTTATTTACTATGTTCTTTTATTTACCGAATATGAAATGGACGTAGGAATATACTATTTGTGTACTTCATAGGTCCATGAAATTTTTTTCTTGCCGAGGGGAATATGACGCTAATGTCAAACTGATTTGCATTACACAGTTGTTTACAGTTGTTTGGTTGGAGTTTGCATCGGAAATAGTACTGTATTTGACTGGGGGAAAAACTTTTTAAATAATATATTTGAAAGACTGTTTCATACGCACCCCATCTTAAATAATAAGGAAGCTTATTTTGCTAATATTGTTATAGTTTTTTTCCGTCAAGTTTTGACGGGTTTCATCTAGTAGTTTTTAATTGAAAAGAAATATTATTATTTAAGATGTTTTAAAATTTGCAACAATAGGTAAAATATTTTGTCGACATAAATGAATTTCTAGTTTAAATATATTTTTTAATTAAAACTGTTTAGAAACATTGTTACTTGAGCATTTTAAATATGGCGTAAGTTTCTCTCTTTAATGCTTTGATAATGAATAATTTAATTAATATTTTCAAGTCTTATTTCGCTTTTTAATATTCACGAGCAATTACATTTTATATCACGGAATTTTCTTTATTTAATGTTTTTTAACACGTGATCATTTAATAATTATTTTAAAGTTTTATTTCTGCTTTTAATAGTCACGTGTAGATACCTTTTTTTTTTTTTTAACCTGAAAGGGAGTGTTATTATGTGCGCTGTGTTGCAATTGGCAATGATTTAAATAGATGAATTTTTTGAAATACGAAGTAAATCTCAATTAAAATGATGAAATTTTGAATTTAAAAAAAATCCTCAAAAGATCAGTCAAACTAAAAAAAAAATAATTGCACACTGCTCACCGCAAGCTTATCAACTATATCCTTTCAAAATATTATTAAATTCCTGGGCATAGTTTTTCTTCCTATAAAACTTTTTTAAGAGAACTATTTTGATCCATTTTAATATTAAATATCTGTTAAAATAATTCTTAGATTTAAAAACGGTCTGATTCAGCTTTTATATTGAACATTTTCTATAAAACTACCGATTTTCATATTTCTATATTCAATAGTTTTTAGAATATTCGCCCAGAAAGACGTGCAAGCACAATAAATTCATTCACAGAGGCGGCAGCGGTTGCTTGTTTTTAATATAGAGAGATTCTATTCGCGTATTGCTGCATATATATATTGCTGCATATATATATATATATATATTATTATTATTATTATTATTATTATTATTAATTTTTCTCAATGTACCAGATTTTAAAAACAAAATTGACGTCTTTAGAAAATTTACTTTACAAAATACCTATATCTGTATACATATATAAAATGTGTCAAATTTTCAGTGCCGCGTAGTGAAAACCACTACACTATTTTTTTTATTTTTTTTATTTATTTATATTTTTTTTTTAACTTCATACGCATAATATTATATATTCAAAATAGTTGAACACGGAATTACTTTTTTAATCGACGAGTAATAGTGGGTACTTCTCTATTATCCGGTCGACCACTTTTCATAACAAAAAACTATCGCCAAACTGTAACATTAAACGCCAAAAATGCAGTCCCATTGACTTGATGTCAGAAGCATTATACGTGTTTGTTATGTCATCAAGTGGTTTTTAATTCGACATTTGCGTGTATTTTCCATTATGTTTTACTGATTTATTGGTTATTTCATTAATTAAAATAACAATTGTGTCCTTAAATTCTTATATTTTATTTATTTATTTAATTTGATCTAATGGCAACGTTCTCCTGTTTATTGGGCGTTACAGTTTGGCGATAGTTTTTTGTTATGAAAAGTGGCCAACGGGATAATAGAGAAGTACCTAATAATGTTATTTTAAAAATGCGGTTACAATAAAATTTATTTTTATCGGCTTACATCAAAAAAGAGCAATATATCCGAATGCACTATATAATGAAATCTGGATATATTAGAGATATACATTGTATAGATATATACATTGGATATATATATATGTCAGTTCCTTCGAAAACAAAATGAACTTATAATAATTTCCTTTTATATATTAAAAAAAAAATAATAATGTGTTTGAGTAAATTACATATTTGTATGTGTTTTCTTAAAACTTAATTAAATATAAAAGCTATCGGTAAAAATATTTTCCAGAAATTCCATATAAATAAACATAACGCAAGGCAAAAAATAAATTACAAATTTGTTTATTTATGTCTTTTATTTTCTCTATCCAAATTTTCTTCCAAACGTTTTTCACTTTAAAAAACATATTGAAATATCTCGCACTTATCTGAAATAAGTTTATAGGAATTCATTTTAATGCGTTTTCTAATATAATCTCCTATTGATTACAAAATGACCAAATACAGAGTATTTACTTTAATTTAACACTGCCAAGCGTTTCTCTTTAGATTATTTTTCATAATAATTTAGATCAGTGGCGTCTTGGATAATGCAGTGCGAGTTTTTTCAAATAGAAATATTTACCTTATTTAATCACAGAATTCTTGACATAAAACAAGGTGAATAGTGGTGTGAGTATATACTTTTCTCAAAATGATTGAGTACAAAAGAAGACGCTGGTCTCAGCTCCTGAGACTGAACCCGCGCCCGAAATGGGCTCGTTTTCAAGGTAAATATTTTATTTATTTAGAAATTTTTAAAATGAAAAAAACTTAAAAAATCAGTTTCAAAGTTAATTGGTTTGTTATTGATGGGGTTTAAGTATAAGTATTCCATCGGATTCGGAAGTTGTTGTACTGTCATTGTTAGTAACATAACGAAGCCGTGGGCTATCCCTTGTCTATCCTAGTTTTATGTTTGAAGTCCCTTTACACAATTACTAGAAAACAGAACTCATGTCTTACTGCCATACTTCTACAATGATATTTTAAAAGAATGAGAATTGTGACTTTTGCAGATTTCTACATGTGGTTGGTCATAAATCAAAAAATTGCTAATTTAAGCAGAATTCCAGTGACATGAAAATCATTAAACCTTCTCATGAGGGTGTATATATGATTAACACTTACTTATTTCTGTGTAAGAAGGGAATTTTATATGGAGATAGGAATCTTGAATGATTTTAAAACATTAATAACAATTTATACGTTAATAACAATTTTCTACTTCGTACTTTCCGTATCGAGCTCACTCGAGCTAATCTCTAGTAACTACGATTTATTTACACATAATCCAGATGCACATTCAAAAAAGGTTTATTCGAATGTTTAAACTTAATTTATAGATGCATTTGTAAATATTTTTCAAGTATTATTTGTTTTTAACACTTTCCTACAGTTCCTTATTACTTACCTATCATACGTAGTATAGTAATCGTTTTGAAAATCGAAAAAAAATGGCGGATTTACACGTTTCAGACACTGGAGATTCCGATAAAATATTTTTCGAAAAAAAAAATTTTGCCGTCCGTCTGTGTGTGTGTCTGTAAACGCTGTATCTCCAGAACAAATTGAGATAGAGACTTGAAATTTAGTGTGTACTTAGTATGTAATTATGGGAAGAAGCTTATTGAATTTCAGTAACCTCGATTAACCGGAACTGTTTTTTTTTCGGACTCTCGAAATATTCGTTCTGATAAAAGGTATATAAAAATTTTCGTAATTGTTTATTTTAAGGAGTGAATATAAAAGACAATAAAAAAACGTAAATTTTGCATAAAGAATGAAGTCGATCGAATAATGAGTTGCCGAGATATTTGTAACCATATTTCCACACTCTTCAATTTTTCATGACTCTGTATTTCATTAAAATTTCAATTCAAATATACCTTTTATTTGGAAATGAGACGCTTAATCCGAATTTTATAAATAGTTTACACATGTTTCATTTTCATATTTTATATTATGCATATCCATGATGAGTAAGTATTAATGTGGCCCCCAATGACTATTTTTCAGTTGATAAGTGTTTATGAATTCGTTTGTCTGTCTGTCCATGCTAGAACTCATGTAAATATTACTCGGGATGGCATGCAATTGGTATATGTTATTGAGCTTTACTATGACATGTTCAGTATTGAAAATGAAGTGTTTAGCATTTATAGTTCATTTACAGGCTCACTCAAAAAAAAAAATTCCGTTCCATTACAACCAATGGGGAAAAACGTTTGCAGTGGTGTATTTTAATGATGTTCAAACATTTTGAAATTGATATATATTGCTTAGATGCATTTCAAGATGCTAGATTATGGAGGGCATAGCATTCATCGTTTATTTACAGGGACACACAAAATAATTCGGTCCAGTACTGTGTATGAAAAATAATTGCTGGAAGGGAGTTCTCAGTTGTGGCACACGTTTTTAAATTTAACTATTTTATTATTTGCGTATTGTTTTCTGTGTATAAATTCTATAGATCATATACAGAGCTGGACAAAATATGTCGATTACATTATTGTTCATTGACCGAAATTGCCGGACGGAAATTTTCAGCTGTGTTGCGTGTTTCTTAACTAAACTAAATTTTAGCATACTATGTAGCATAAATACAAATCTGTTGATCATATACAGGGCTGCACAAAAAAAAGTCGTTTTTTTATGGTAATTACGGAAACTGGGTTATGTTATTCGATTTCCATCATCTATATCCTTATTAATCTATGAAGTTTTGTTACAATATTCTGAAAGCGTTAGAAAGTGTTTCATAATCTATTCTAAACGCATGATTTATCGTTCTTAATTAAAGCTATAAACAATCACGTCCAAATAAACACATGTGTGCTAAAATACTCTAAAATAACAAATAAATCTGAAAACCAACGAAAATAATAGCAGGTGTTTTAAAAATAGTTATTTATTGTCCAATCTTATGTAGGGGAATTTTTCTAGTTAACATATATCATACTTTTATTTTTAACTCCAATCTAATATGCAAGCAATCAATATTTTATTACATATTGTTAATATAATTTAACAGACCATAGGAAGAAATGCATACAAACGCTTTGTAAATACAGAGAGGATAAATAAATTAACTTTTGCTATTTCTAATAATAGCGAAAAAAACCCTATCTTTACTATTTTTAAACGTGTATGTCTAGAAAGGGTTATAAAGGAAGTAATAAAGCATTTGACTGTTCTTAATGTCATAAATTTCTTACAGTGGAAGGATAACCTTGAGAGGGTGAAAAACAAGAACAGGACAAAAGAAAGGAAAATTTACATTCTTAATGTTAGTAAGAATGGCTGTTATTCATTGAAATTTAATTTACATATTATAAAAAATCTTCCAAGAATGTGCAATTGTATTTGGATACAGAAGTATAAATGTGCTATTGTTTCGAAATAAAAAATAACAAAAAATAGTAGCAATAGTGAAACAATCTGCACCGCCTTTCAGCATTTCGACAGTGACAACTGTATGATTTTGAAAAAGAAAACATCAACTAAAACTCTTATTTTTAAACGGATTAGACGGATAGCGACATAGATAAGCTAACGGGTAGTGAAACGTATAGACAGACGGTTAACGAGACAGGTAAAAAAGAGGGTTGACAGAGGGTTAGCGAGATGGGTAGGGAGACGGGTAGCGAGTCGAGTAGTGAGACCGGTAGACAGGATGTAGAGGGAAATATTGCGAGACGGGTAGCGTAGTGGAAAGTGAGACGAGTATAATGATGAGTGCAGAGACGAGTTTACAGACGGGTAGAGAGAGGGGTATATAGACAGACAGACGTGTCGAGAGACGGGTAGTGAAACGGGAAGCGAGACAGAGAGACGGATAGACAGATGGGTAGCGAGACGGTTAAAGAGTAGGGTAGAAAGACAGACGGATAGTGAAATGGGTATACAGACGAGTAGAGAGACAGTAGACAGATGGGTACGGAGAGAGACACGGTATAGAGACACGGCTAGACATACGGGTAGTTACACGGGTAGACAGACGGTTAGAGATACAGATAGGCGGGTAGCGAGACCAGTAAAGAAATATACAGACATGTAGAGAGATGTGTAGAGAGAAAGTCAATCGGGTAGAGAACGGTTAGGGAAGAACGGATAGGGAAACAAACAGATTGTAGAGATAGACAGACAGGCAGGCAGAAGAAAAGTCTGGGGTTTGATGTAGTAAAGGCGCAGGGGAGAGAGCCTCCTAGAAAATAATCAAGAAGTATTATCTTTGAATTTTTTTTTTATTTCGTCGGTATGGAGATTTAATGTAATATTTATCTTTACAGAAGTCATCGAAAGATTTTTTATGTACTTTAGTAGGAATTTAGGCTACAATTTGGTAATCAGGTTTGTAGCAAAGCGTGTTATCAAAGTGGTTTGAAGTGTACGAGTTTCTATAAATAGTTATTCAAATAAACAAGGAGGAATATTTTTTAATTCAAATGTAAATATTTGCTACAAAGAAAATGTTGCATCAATGAAATTAAATTTGCGTTAAACTACGCTTTCTAAAATACGCTCTTTGCTGCAAATCCGATTACGAAACTTTAAAAAGCTTGGCGTTTTAAAAGATTCGACTTTTTTTTTTTTTTTTCAAAGTTTTGAGCAATACCCGCTTAAGAAAATGAGATTCTTCACCAAATGTTATAAAAATGTATATATATATATGAAAACATAACAGTATATACGAATTTATATATGATATTTTGCAATTCTCTCATTAATTTGCTCTTTTTCATATATTGTATCTTCTTTATATCGTAATTATTAACCCCATGTACTCAGCAATATCACTCAGACTAATCCCTTTGAGGGAAGTCCTAGTAAAATACATGATTAATGTTAATTTACACTCTAACTTTTAAAAACCGGATGTAGGCAACAATAAAATCTTTTTATATATAATTGTAGAAAGCTAAATAACATGTTATTAAAAATCAGTGCAGTGTTTATATTTTTATCTTCAGAAAATTCACTAGAATATATGAAGAATGAAATTTTTAAAAATACTCTAATTGGGAATTTGTGAGGTAAAATATTCTAAATGTAATTATTTGAGGAAGTGGATGTTGTACACATTGAAGTTTGTCGTAATTTATACGTATTGGCATAAGCTTCTAACTGTAGCATTCTTCAATTAATGATGTTTTTATTTTGGTATACAGTAAACTTACGATTATCCGTTACTCACGGGACCGGCCGGCGGTGTGGCGGATAATCGGAATAGACAGAAAATCGAAAGACAGTACAAGATTGCTATTAAAATTACATTTATATTTGGCAGTTTATAAGAATATTTGAATTTTTTTCTAATGTGTATCTTCGTTCATAAAAAGCATAATTGATAAAAATAAATCAATTTATGAGACAAATTTACTATTTCGCAGAATAAATATGTAGCACCTGTTTTCATCCAAAGTAATCCACTGTAGATTTATGTTTGCGTTTTTCTTGCACTTTTACTGAAGCAAGATAACGAATTCTACGTAATAAAAATACATGGGTAGCATATGCTTCCTCTTTCATTCCAAAACAATTAATTCGCTTACGGCGGATACTCTTCCTTTTCTGCATGACTGACTCCTGGACCATCATTCCCGGATTCATCACATTCATCTCCTTCAGGTTTCTCTGGATTCAAAGAATTTTTAATAATTTCGTCATCCGTTAATTCTTCATAACCAATATCATTCTTGTCATAATTAAGCGAGTTTGTGATTTCATACGCAGAAATATTTTTCAAACATGGCACGTTTGACACCAAGGTCAATATATCCGAATCATTTGAGTTTTCGTTGTTCTTTTCTGGTTTAAAAAATAGGGGAGTAGGGTAGCAGTTGATAGAGTGATGGATAATTCGAAGTTTACTGTTTTGCACAATTTGGTGGCATGGCTTCATAATTGTTTTCGGTTATCAGATATATCAATTCCGGTTTGCAGTCTACAGAATTTATTTTAAGGTTTGACAACACTTAATGAGATTTGTGCAGAATTTGAAATGTAATTCTGGTGTATAATTTCCGATGTTGACTTCATCTTCTGCATATTTGTTTCCATATGCTGTATTATGTCCCTATACGTTTGAAGTGTTTCCTTCCTGATGTTTTCGTCCTGAAGTTTTTCCTATACAGTCGCTATTTAAAAACAACAGTGATGAATAGAGAATGATAAAAAAAAAAGAATTAATTATATTATTAATCACGTTATAAAATACCTAACATTAAAAAATAATAATAACAAAAATAAATCATCAAAATGTTAGTTTAAGATGAATGTTTCACTTTTCTAAGTATTTTATGCATTTCTTAATTTTACACTATTTTATGCTACATTTCTTTTGTACTTAGAAAAATCTATGATTGCTTTTTTTTTAGTAAAAAATCGAATTTATTTTAATAGTTATTGCTTTTAAATACTTTGAACTACTCCCAAATGTTAAAAATTTGACTATTCTAACGGTAAGAATTCCACACTGTAAATCTAGACTAATAAAAGAATGTTTTCTTCTTTGCATGTCGCTGTCTGTCGGCGAAGTCTAGGTAAATATACCACACGTAGAGGTCTGACAATTTGAATGAGTATATCACAAGATCTTGTCCTAATACACCTGAGGATACTATTTTTGAGATTTTGATAATGAACGATATTAATTAAAAACCACAACAGAAATCCTTAAAAAAATTGCTTCATTTCACAAATTCGTACCCAGTGGACTGTCCGGAGCTGGCTAGTAGTGAAGATCCGAAAGGTTGAAATGGGATCGAAAACAAAAAATAGAAAACCAGATCAAAGTACTTTAATGTTTTTAACAACGCAATCCTTTAAAAAAAAAAAAAAAAAAAAAAAAAAAAAAAAAAAAACGAATATTTACTTTTACGAAAAAACTATTTTTTAAACTTCGATTTTCGTGTTTATTCCACCCGCCTTTAAAAACTCGCATTCGCTAATCAAAATAGGAAAAAACAAAAATACTTACTTCACCAGAGTAGTTTGATATTTAAAACACCGCAATCCGCATGAAAAAAAATGTAACCCTTTCATTTTTTTTTTTTTTTTTTTTTTTTTTTTTTTTATCGTTCGATGTCTTACCGTTTTTTCCCAAAGCATTCGCGCTTCCAATCAAAATACAAATAAAGGAAGATTCCCACTTAATTCTCGTAACTTAGCTTTAGAAATATATTTTCTGTTTAAAAAAAAAAAAACGATAATAATAACCCTTTCAAAAGAAGTAGCTTTCCGAGAGTCGCTTTCGTAATTTTCGTCTTTTTTTGAACAGTTGAACATTTTGGATCCGCCATTTTTCATTGATAAAAAAAAGAAAATATCCACTTAACATGCCTGCATTTACTTTTAAAATGAAGTCTTTATTTTCAAAAAATATTAATATTAACAATTTAAAAAATATATTTTCCGAAACTCAGTTTGGCAACTTTTGAATTTTATGCATATTTTAAAATTCTGCATTCGGTTTAAAATCAAAGTACGAAAAAAAAATCTTACACTTTTACCAAGAGTACATGTAGCTTTAAAACGACATCTATTGTTAAAAAAATATCATAATATTAAGCACTTCAAACAAATTCTGGACTGGAAGTCTGTTTGTGACCGCCCCATTCCCTTACACACGTATGCTTTTTTACGCTTTGAGCAGCAATGTTTTGAAAACTATAAATATCAACAATTTAGCCCAATCAAAAACAGTATAATTATAAGTGATAAAATTTTCAAAGAGTTTTCACAAAATATATTTTTTTAAACGTTAAATGTTTCATGCATTTCGCATTTTCATGTATATTATTTAATTTACATAAAAGTTTTATGTAAATTAAACATGAAATGTTTAATTTACATTTCATGAAATTAAAATGCATGAAATTTTAATTTCATGCATTATATGAATTAGGCCAACTGCTTTAGAAAATTTTCCGAGTGGTTTTGTTTCTGCGCATGCTCTGGGAAACTTCTATATTTTCAAAAGTGAGAGGTATATTTTCGCGTTTTAAAAGAAGGGGGGGGGGGTTATATTAATCATGTTTTCTCAGAAACTTTTGATCAGACTTGAAAGTTTAAAATATCTTAACGTCAGAAACTATATAGGCATTCGCAATAACGAGGGCCCCTTAGTTCATTTGGATAGATTTTCATTTGAAAATATAAAATCATACAAATTCAAAGGTGTTTGCTGCCAAAGGCATTATGGGGCTTACAGTATTAGGTTTGTTTGGAAAGATTTTCATTGAAAAATATAAAAATGTCATCTAGTTGATTATAAGATATTCAATTGCTCCTGAATATTGAAATATTGAAATTCAAAATTTTCGATATATTTCTATTAAATTTTCAAACTAAGGTCAATTAAAATACACCATTAATTGTTTCAGTTAAATAATTTCTTTAGTACATAGAAACTATTTGCGGAGTAAAAATAAACAACTTTTGGAGGACCCTGTATAATTCGCTGTTTAATTATTGTTACTGTTACAGTTACGAGGGGGAGGAGGGGAACGTTTTGGCGCAAGAAGTTTCTGCAGTTGATTAAACTTTTCTTAGGCATGATTTCAATAACTTGATATTATATATTATTTTTTCTTAAATATCCCTACATACATAAAAATAAAAACACGCATACACAAATACAATTGTAAATGCTCACATACTGGTAGATCGATAGATACAAATTTAAATGTATCAATATTTGCCTCACATGTTTTGTATTTCTTATTAAATTAACAAATTTATTATTCTAAGAAAAATAAATAAATCCACAAAAATTCGTTTTTAAACAAACAGTATTAAACAAGCCCATAAAAAAATATTGCCTGCATCGAAAGCTTCACATAAAAAAAATTGCTATGCTAAATTTTTCGTTTTTTTTTTTTTTTTTTTTTTTTTTTTTTGTAACTCCATATGCGTGATTTGAAAACATTTTGCACAAGGAAATAAATTTCATATTATTCTACATAATTAAATTCTTTCGAGAAAAATAACAAAACAAAACATAAACAACACTAAAAAACTAAAAAGGGAAATTTTCGTATTACTTTTCTGCAAAAACAAAATGCTTGACTGTTATTTAATTATTCTTGAAATATTAAGCAAAAATATTAGCCTTTTTTTCTATAAGAAATGATATATAGTATAATTTATTTACCGCATAATGTTATGACACTTCAGAAATTAAGATTTTGCTTATAATCAAGAAAAGTAGATTACGATATACAGGGGAAATAAATTTAAACCTTATTTCATTATCGCTGAAGTACATGCACACATAATTAAATTATACATCTCATTTGTACTATTTAGTAAATGGAATTTTTGTTTCCAATATTAAATTGTAAACAAGAACGAAAAATCATGTGCCAAGCATAGATTATGTAACACTTACCAATACTCCCAAAATAATTTTACAAATCTTTACCGTCTGATAAGGTGAGAGATGATATCTAAGTAAACAATTTGGAAAACGCATAAGATATTTAAAACGCAATTTCAGGAATTACCAGCAATATTCTGAAAAATATCCGAATTCTTTTGTGCAGCCTTGTATATGATCTATAGATTATCCTGTCTATCTGTCTGGCCGTCTGGTCGTGCTCTTACTTTCATATTACTTTCGTAGATAATATAGAGATCTCATTACTACAGAGAATGCTAAATTTTAGTTCAGTTAGAAAACGCATAGTACAGTTTAAAATTCCCCTTTCGCGTTTCCGTCAGTCAACGGAAAGGTACACGAGAACTTTTGTGCTGCCCTGTACATGAACTATAGAATTTATACACACCAAGTAATAGACGAGAATTTAGTTAAATTTAAAAAACGCGTTCAGCAACTGAACTCCAGCAATTATTTTTAACAAACAGTATCGAATTCATTTGTGTGTACCTGTAAATGAATGATGAATGCTATACACATAATATTATATCGTGAGCATTTGCAATGCACCTTAATGATATATATATCAATTTCAATATATTTGAAATAGTGAAATATTTAAAAAATAAACCGTAAAAGATTTTTCTCCATAGACCGTAATGTAAAGGAATTCTTTTGGGTGTCTCTGTAAAGAAACTATAAGTGATGCCCTGTTTTTAAAAAAGGAGATAATTATCAGAAAAATTCTGCACATCATATTCTGTAGTAAGCCTCTTGTAGTGCACCTCAGTGGCATATATCAATTTCAATATGTTTGAAGTTGTGTAACATCATTAAAATAACACTAAACCTGAATAACATATAAAGTTACATGAATATTCGAATACATTTACGAAAGTAAGAGCACGACCAGACGGCCAGACAGACAGACAAACTGAATTCATAAACACTTTTAAACTATGTTGGAAAGTGTTTATTTTACATTTATTTTACATTTATTTTACATTTTATTTTACAGACTAATCGATTCAGAAATGCATTCACACAGAAAAGTACTATTGATTATTTTTATGATAGAATTTATGATTAGATCTAGGTTGCTTTATGGGCAAGAACCCCATACACTTTATCATCTGAAGTACGACGATTATAAAGGGTGCAAATGTTACAAAATACATTAATACACCAATTATTTAAACTGCACTCATCGGGATTACCAAATATGTGTTTATTGATGTCGTGAAATAAAAAATTGCTTTTAATAAATATCGCATTGAATTGCGTATTGCATGTACGTGCTTGTAAAAATATAATATATTTGCTATTGTCATTTGAATCAACGTTAAAATTAGTTTTAATTGAATTTACGTTTAATTGAACAACGTTTAATTGAATTTATATTGTCAATATTTAAGTTATTCTAACTTGGTATTTACGGTCTAACGCAAAGTAATTAACTTATTAAATTATTCAAAATAACACAAATACATTGTGTGTAAGTACCTTTTCATTACGTGTAGTAACAATGATCTTGTTAAATGGCAGCTCCATTTCTAGCTTTGTATTAAACAAAAATGATTTTTGGGGAAATATTTAATGATTGCACCGATCAGCGGAATGTGTATCAGCGAAATGGTATATCTGAATAACGCCTAGAACAGATTAATCTGGATAACTGGAGACTCAAGGTAACATTTTACACCACATAAATTCCACCAATACACCAATTGTTTTCTTTTGTATACTGGTATACTGTATTTTCTACACTGCATTTAAGTATTGTGAAACAAGAATGATAATTACAAGGGGCAATAAATCATGTCAAGATAAAGAATATTTGTATACGAAATCACGGACACGATCTATTTGTTCTGTCAAAAATACCGGATGTAGGACATCAAATTGAATTGGAATTTTTTTTTATATTTTTGGGAATAATGAATATTTTGTTACGGTATTTTCATTAAATCTACTTCGCTTTCCTTGAAATGTAGTATCATCATGAGAAATGCTGTAAGAAGGAACCATCCTCGTCGAAACATACTTGATCTAATCACTTTATAATTCAGAAGCAATGGCACTAGTAAAAGTATCAATAACCCAGTATAGAGCAGTTCAAGCAATCAATACCATGTCATACTAAATCAAACAAATCAAAATTACTCTGTTAAAAACTTCGCTAAGATTAAACTTGATTTATAAGAACACTAGGGACTTCATTATTGTAATATTATTAATGAAAATCTGAGTCGATATTTTTGTTCTTACATATACTCGGCTCATTTATAACAGATGCTAATACTTTCGAATTTTTTAATGCAAATAGAAAACGATTTTTCATCATAAGATCTTGTTATTTACTCTAATATCTAATATATTACTCTATTTTTACAATGCTGTGGGAATTTTATAATTTTAAAATATGTATTATTGGATTAAAAATATAAACATTAATACAACAAGTGATATTATTCTTAAAATGTTAGACATGTACGGCTACAAAATGCAATTTTTTTACAAAAGAAAAAAAAATGAACATTTGTTCAAGCGCTATGCGTGTAATCTCTCGTAAAAAAAAAAAAAAAAAAAAAAAAAAAAAAAACACTCGTGAGAGCCAGTCGAATTTACTAACTTCCATTTAATTTTCTATTTTTACACAACCAATAAAATGTTGTTTTCATATTTTGCTATATCAGTTCATCATTCATCTATATATTTCAGTTTACTTAGGGAGTGGATATTTATTATCAACAATATTATGATCTTTTTTATAAAACGTCATCAAAAATGTGTCACAAGCATCTGGTAAACGCCCTCTGGTGAGCGTTTATTTCCCCGGCTAAAAGCTGGGGGAAAGTATATCTCATTCATGCCGAAGCTGTCATAGTGGAAAAATCTCAGAAGAAATGAAATTGTTTGCCGATCAGATAAAAAATTCCCTACAGCAATAGATCAAGGACGAAGGTCAGTCTACTTTATTTTCATCTATCTATTTTATTTTTATTTCTTTAAGGTTAGGTTACTGATATTTCGTTTCACTTTAAAATGTTCTTTTTTACGAGAAAAATAATAAATGTATTGTGCAGTTTTAACAGTGAAAATTAAAAAAAGAAAATCTAGAATATAAATGTATGTTTCTTTTTATTTTATTTTTATTTTTTAACATAGATGGGTAATTTTTAATTCTACCGTAAGGAATGTGTGTCATGTCTATTAATTTTTTTAAATATATTTTAAACAACTGTATTTAGATATTTAAGATGATAATTATAATAAATTGGCCCATATGTATAAAAAGTGTAAAAGAAACCCATAGAAGTTTTTTGACTCGTACTGATTTCTGGAAGTAAAATTACTCAAATTTCTTATATCTTGTAAACTTTTTTCCTGTAAAATAAAATATACATGTATAATATGCACTAACAATTGCGCTAATTTATATTTAAAAAAAAATAAAATTATATACTGTTAAGTAATCTAAAGTGATAAAAATCACATGATATATCCATTGAAATATTATGTTTTAATCAATATAAGTCAAACGACTAGAGGCGATAAAACTATGAAAGTGTCACCTTTAAACAGTGAATAAGAAAATTCTTGAAAATGTTTTTATTATAATATTTGTTTATTGTTTATTGTATATTTATATGCATTTCAGACTTTATAATATTTAGACCGTTGTGAAATTGACAAACATATCTTTTTGGGGTCTTACCAAAATCTTGAATATTTTGATGTTTTTGTTATTTTCGTTTCACATTATAACTATTTATATCATAAACAGTGAACGAAGGTACCATTTTGATTTTTACGATGTTTATGTTTAGGATATACACATCAAAGACAAATTTAATTGGTGCCTCAATTGGCTCATGCTTCAAAAAAATGTGCAGTTAATAAGGTAAAGTTTTTCATAGTTTTTTTTTTGTTTTGTTCTTTTTGTATAATTTTGTATACATTTATATAAAATTAATTTTTTGTAGTATTATTAATTATATTTCAGTAGTGGTAATTACTATTTTTATTTACACTAGTGTCAATTTATGTTAAGTCATATTTCATAAAAGTTGTTTATTAATTAGTTAGCCTTTTCTAAATATGTTTTTATTGTAAAAACTGTGAAAAAAGTGAAACTTTTCTTAATATACTAGAATATAATATATCCACAAACGAAAATATACAATTACATCTTTCGAGTTACCCACGATTCCAGAAAGTGTTCTTTATCTTTAAAATCTCAGAAACAGTTATATTTTCTAACGTTTAAGAAGCATTTTTAAAAACAATGTTTCTATTGAAGAATTTTAAAAAGTTTCTATTGAAGAATTTAAAACAAGTTAAACTTTTCTTACTATACGAAAATGTAATATATCCACAAACGGAAATATACAATTACCTCTTTTGAGTTATCCACGATTCCGAAAATCGTACTTTATCTTTAAAAATCTCAGAAACAATTATATTTTCCAAATTTTAAAAAGCATTTTTGAAAACAATGTTTCTATTGCTACCACTGATTTTTGGAAATCTTTCCGATTAGTTTTTAGGACATCATAATCAGTTCCTTCAAAGCGTAATACCGGTTTTTACGATGCTATTAATTGTCAGTTAAGTTTTTTTTTTCTGTGTAATTTAATATTTACATGCATGACTAACAAAAAACTATTAATTTTTATGTTAATGCTAATGCTTTATCATTTTTGTCTCTAAATCATGTTTGTTTAACATGAAAATGTGTTCTTCAGAATTGACCGGAATCTAAAAACCTACATTCCGTGTTGAAAAAACTTATTACTACATTATAAAAACTACTCGGAAACGTTTCCGAGAATCAGTGGCTGCAAAATAAAGTTTGTTTTTATAAATTCTTCTTTAAATATCGAAAATACATTGGTTTCTGAGGTTTCGAAAAATAAAGAGAGCTTTTCGGAATCGTGGGTAACTCCTGGGAAGAGGTTATTCCATATTTTTGTTTGCGGTTATATTATATTTTCGGAAATTAAGATTTTTGTTCTTTTTTTACAGCGTATTGTTATTTAGTATAATTGTTATATGATATGCTTTAAATTTTCATGAATGTCGCAGAGGCAATTTTTAAAACCTTTTCGACTTTAGTTCGTTATTTAGATATATTAAGTCGATAACTAAAATAATTTGGTATACAAGAAATTTAAATTAAATCTCTAATTTAAATTGTAAGCTTCCATTTATTTCATAAAGATAAAATATTTAAATTTCTAATTAAATTTTCAGCAGGACTGAAACTGCGCTGTTAATTAATAATCTCACAAAGGATTTCCTGCTGAAGTCCTGCTGGAAATTTAGATATTATACGATGATGAGAATTTATTCGTCCCATGTACGTCACTGGGTAGTGGGCTCATGTTTGACATCTTGCCATCTTGCGCTGCAAGGTTGCAACCGTGCCAACGTATAAGTGAAAAATGCCAGACTGGATGTCGTCCAGATGGCTTAAATGGTAAAGCACTTGGTGCGCTATACCAGGGTATCTGGGTTCGATCCTCAGTCTGGACAGGTTTTTCATTATGTTGTTTAGCAAAGTGAAAATTAATTCACATTCTTTGTCGTAAAATATTTAAGTTTCTTATTATTTTAGAAAAATATAAAACTTTAAAATTGTGACTTTGAGAAATAAGTGGCATAGAACTTATGAGTGTCCCAAAAACATTTACTTCGGCTTTTTTCCCTTAAATATTGACCAAAGACATATATTATAATTACAAAGTGACGTAAAAAAAGACGCAGAATTTCATAAATTCGATTAAAAATTCAGGGAATTAAAAAATTAAAGAAATACAAAATTTATTTATTTATTTATTTATTTATTTATTTATTTGCGGCCCCCGAACAAAAAATTCCCTTAATGAGTAAAATGTGCCCCATGCACCAATAAGGTCATGTACAAAATTTCAGCATTTTATCATTAAAAGTTGCAGAGATTTGTTTAAACAATTTGGTGAGGTGTTAATTACATATTAAAATATAAATGTTTACATCTAGAGTGTAGACTACGCGACGCAAAAATGCATCATAACCAAATAAAATATGGCTCTTACCTTTAGTTTTATTTACAAATTTACAAAACTATGCTTCCTGAAAAATACTTTAAAATTTTACGTGATGAATTACAGAATAGAACTTGGAAATGGCATAGTGAATGAACATTAAAACAGCGCAGAAATGTTTGACAGGAATGCAAAAATAGTGTAAACATAAATAAAAAGTGCACACAAAAACATGTGATTCACATTACCTAAAAGATGATTAAAATTTTAATTAGATTTTAAATTTTAAAACATTAAAATCGAGCACTTTCGGCTGTTTTAAAATTTAAAATCTAATTAAAGTTTTAATCATCTTTTAGGAAATGTGTATCACATGTTTTTGTGTCCACGTTTTATTTTAATTCGACAAAGATGAATTTAAGCATTCCGAACTTGTTTTATAATGTAAACATTTTGAACATTCTTGGTAATCTTTGCGTAAAGTGATTATTTCTACACAGTTTGTTAATAAATAGCAGAATTATTCTTTATTTATGCAATAATTATTTTCTTTCGTAAATTATGTACGTACCCTGAAACGCGATCATCCGACATGATTTTTCCCCTTTGCGAACAAATACCCAAGAATCGAAAAGTGGTTTAAGTCAGTATTTATGTACTTTAATATCTCTGAGACTTTTTATGATAAAATGCTTAAATTTTGTACATGACATTATTACTGTATGGAGCACATTTTACTCATTGTGAATTTTTAGTACGAGGGCCGTATAAAAATTTTGATTTTGCATTTCTTCAATTTTAATCTTCTGAATATTTTAATCGATTTCATAAAATTTTGTACATTTTTTACGTAACTTTGTAATATATAATATATGTCTATGATCAATATTTAAGGAATAAAATCCGAGGTCAATGTTATTAGGACACCCTGTATAAATTAAGCATGTAACTTAAATTAGAGATTTCTTTTAAATTCGTTGTATACGAAATTATTATATTTATCCAATTTAAATTCCGATGAAATTATTATAGTTATCGTTATATAGTTATCGCTGCATACGGAATTATTATTGTCGTATAATTTTTTTTTTGTTTAATAAATAAATAAATTAGTGTTGAATTCAGACACTTTTCCTCGGGAGGGATTTCTGTTGCTCCAGTGGGGACATTATAGAGTTCCGGGTGGGGAATTGTACTTTTTAACCATTAAAGGCGTAAAATCTCAAATCTTCCGGGGGGACATTTCAATGCTCCGGGAGGGGAATGTACTCTTCCTCCCGTGAATTCAACACGGAAATAAATAAATGCTTCATTGTTATAAAGAAAAAGACTCGAAGAAAAACTGCACAGATTTATAAACATTTGTTATTTATTAAAAGAGCCGTTGAAGTTTAACATATATGCATAAATATTCACCTTTAGATAATGATGCTGCGTGACATGCATTAACCAAATTAGTTTTTTGTTACAGTATGTAGATAAGTAGAGTAGGAATATCTGCAGAAGAATTAGTTAGATTAAAAGTGGCAATTTGAATAACTTCTATAATGATTGTAAATTAAATTATAAATTCCAAAATTTTGTATGAATAGTAGTGATGTAAAAGAATAACACCAGCAAATAAAATCAATCTTAAAACATAAATATTCATTTCAAGTTTGAAAATTATGAAATTGTAATTTTAATAATTAAATGGAATTTTTACTAACGCTTAAATTCAACTAGAAACGCTATTTTTCTTGATAATTTCAATGAAAAGCTTATATTTTACTCCGAATTATCTTACTCTTGAGACATGCAAAACGACTTTATGTCTTTAAATTTATTAATATTAGTTTCGAAGTATTTTTATGTTGACTAGAAATCTAAGTTATTTATTCATAATTTAAATAGAAATTAAATATGTATTTTCAATTTGTTAGTCTCGAAACATCCAAAAATAATTATGGATGAATATGATTTTTAAAGTTATTTAACTGGTAACTTGTATATGCATTGGTTTATCACATTTATCTACACTTTTTATCAAACTATCTTCAAAATTTTTGTAAATGATTTTTTTTTTAATTTATGCAAATTTTTAAATTTTACTTCGACCTCTTTAAAGTCTCAGTCTGATTACATAAGCAAATTTTTATTCTTCTCTCTTTCTATATATGATAGGTTTTCAATTTTACTTCAACCTCTCTCAAGTCTCAGTCTGATTACATAACCAAATTTTAATTTTTCTCTTTTTCTATATATGATAGATTTTCAATTTTACTTTAACCACTCTCAAGTGTCAGTATGATTACATAAGCGCATTTTTATTTTTTCTTTGTTTCTATATATGATAGATTTTCAATTTTACTTCAACCTCTCTCAAGTCTCAGTCTGATTACATAAACACATTTTTTATTTTTTATTTCTTTCTATATATGATAGGCTGGCTGATAAATTTGGCTCTCTTTAAAGAGCCTAAGCTCTCTGTAAAAACTCAGGCTAATTTGAGAATCACAAATCAGTTTTCAATCGCCTGAAATTTTTCATGCAATAATTGTTTATTTCAATAATTGTTATACCAATAATTGTTTCCTCTTTTAAGTGTCGCAATCAACATGATTTCAGGCTGATTGCAGTGAATCTAATACAGCTTCCGGATAATTGGAAAATGAGCAACTGTTTCTACAAAATACAGTGTCAACAAAAATCGAAGGGCGTAGAAAGTATGATTAAAAATATCTCGGCAACTAATTATCCGGTCGACTTCATTCCTTATGCAAAATTTATGATTTTTATTGTCTTTTATATTCACACCTTAAAATAAACAATTTCGAAAATTTTTATGTACCTTTTATCAGAACGAAAATTTTGAGAGTCCGTAAAAAATAGTTCCGGTTAATCGAGGGTACTGAAATTCAGTAAGCTTTTTCCCATTATTACATACTAAGTACATACCATATTTCTAGTCTCTATTTTACTTTGTTTGAGAGAAAGAGCGTTTACAGACACACACACAAACACACAGACAGACGGACTGCAATTTTTTTTTCTAAAAATATGTTTTTCGGAATCTCCAGTGTCTGAAACGTGTAAATCCGTCATTTTTTTTCGATTTTCAAAACGATTGCAAGATTTACCCTATACTACGTATGAAGGGTAAGTAATAAACACGTAATGGGACTGTGTTGCGTACCTGACTTTATTTTCATTTTATGAGTACATTGTGTTCCTCCCCATACGCAGATATATCAAAGAAATCTTCTGATGAGACATTTTAAAAATATTTTCAGTTTTCAATCTCTTTATAATTTTTCTTAGCATATTTCTTTGCATAATTTGAATGTCCGTGCATTTTTAACGATTGGAAAATCTTTTCATCTTATGGAGGAATATTGAAAATATATATTTTAAAATGAAAATAAAAAAAAATATTACGATGAAGTTAATATAAGATAATTGTGTATCTTAAACGAAAAACTTTTTTCATTCAAAATTTCATTTTATTGTTCGTGAATTTGTTTGCATCTGAAATTACTCTTATTCAACTAAAAGATAACAATACAATGAAATTTTTTTACATAAATTACACCTATATGTATAAATTACATGCATAATTTAGACTAAAGTTGTATAGTTTATTTCTAATAAACCTGAAAAGTATTGGGCCGATTAGGAAATTATAGATGCTATTCCTTTTGTTCAGGATGTATTGTCAATTATTCAGGCTCATTCTAAATACTACAAAAGCATTTTACTTCAATTCAAACTTCTAAATTAACATACTACATACTTCTTTTCGTACATTAAATGTATAACATTTTTTTTCAATAATTTTCATTTTTTAAAGTATTTTTTCCATATTATTCTATAGGTAGGAAAGGGATTTCAATCACTGAAAACGGACAGACATCCCCGTACAATTTATAAAAAAAATAGAAAAAAATTACCAAATAAAAAGAATTACTCGTGACATTTCTATCTAATAGTGTGAAAAAACAACAATCTGTTTTGTTTGCAGTTTTCTTTTTCTTTTCTTTTCTTTTGTTCTTTCTTTTTTTAAAATTATTATTATTTTTTTTAATTTTTGTAGATTTTGCGGAGGGGGTAGGGGCAATGTTTTAGCAAAAATAAAACATATGAAAAAAATGTTTATTAATCTTAATTATCAGCCGGGCATTCAAATCAAATCTGTCAAAAAAGCATTTTTAATATCTAGTTTTTAAAATCACTTCATTCCGCAACCCATCTTATCTACGTAATGCCGGGAAAATAGTAAATATCAGCCTACTCTGTGTATTTTATTGATCAAACTACACGGGGTATTTGGGTAAAAATATACCCTTAAAATAATGTAAAAATATTCACTAATCTGAGATACTCAGGCGTGTAAAACCCGCCAATAAAGCACTTGTCTTAAACATTTAAGAGAATTAGTTTCATTCACCAGTCCATATTCTCTGTGTAATGATGAGAAAAACATTTAAAAATTGGTTTAATTTAACCCCTTAAACATATCCTTAATATAAAACGAAAATAGATGCAGTGTAATAAACTTTGATAAAACCTGACTGTTTGTACAAACAGTTGGTCACTAATTAGCGGAAAACTACATAAGATCATTGTAATGAGATTGAAAAAAAACAGGTTGAATGGCAAATAACTGGTGATTTTGCAATTAGCCTGAAGCTGCATGGACTCATTATAATGAGTCTATAAATTATCAAGGCTAGAGGGAAACAAATGATCATTTCCGATTAACCTAAAGTGCAATAAGTTTTTTGCAATAAACCTGAAAAAATATTAAGCTGATTGAAGAATGACAAATAATTATTCCATTAGCCTGGCTCTTTAGAAACAGCCCAGGCACTTTGCACTGATTTTCTCAATTAGCCTACGACACGTACATCCAATTCTGTTTTTACATGCTCGTAGATTTTAAGGTTTACGGACAATGAATACCACTATTTTATAATAGTTAACTTTTCCTTGTTTAATTGCGCAAATATCTGCGATTTAAAAAGTCTAAGATTTATCTTAAAAATGGTTGTATTCAGTGTCCCTAAACCTTTACACCTGTGATCGTGTGAAAGCAGAATTTGGAGTACATCCTATCTTTTTTCTTGTATACATGTGTTATAAGATAGAGTAGGAAAATTGAGAGGCATGTTTTTTTTTATTTTTTTGATCAATTAAAAATTTATAAAAAAAGTTGAGTTTGGTTCAGGCTTTATACTGAAATTCGTTCCCAATCACTTGATTCCTTTTTTTTTAATTTTTAACCTAAAAACGTATCTGTTGCTTCCGAGTTATGCCTCAAAATTGGAAAGTTATATTCATCATTCAGTTGTTATTTAGTGTCTATCAATTGGGTAAAAGGGGTAATAATATTAATAATCTAAACTACATTTTGCACTTGCTTTATATTATGTATGAATCGGTAATTTTAAAAACTACATGTTTGGGTGGGTACCAATGATTTACAGCATTGACCAATACTATATTAAACTCTCTAATGTAATAACACAGTCCATCATATATGTACTCAATTTAAACTTTATTTTCCTAAATTTCAGACTGTATACCGAAGTCGCTGGAAAATAACAAGGTAGTGTTGATCTAACAAAAGTGAAAAACTCGCTTACCCTAAAAATTGCGCTACAAATGTTATTCTTTCCGGAAGTGCGAATTTCCTTATCTTGATGCCTCTCTCTCCATTATTGACCTGTCTACGCCACTTTTTTTTAGTGTAAGTAGCAGGTATCATCGACTTAAAACTAACAGCTGAGCATTGCCCCCAAAATTCCTCCTTTGAAGTACTTACCATGCTGAATGTTTGTTCGACGGTTTGTTGTTTGATTGGGTAGCAATGCTTTACAGCATTGTCTAATACTACATTAATCTCTCTAATGTAATAACTCAGTGCAGCATATAGTCCTTCCATTTAAACTTTATTTTACCGTGGAGTAGGGAAAAGTAGAGTAAAGTCGTACAGGGTGAAAACCGGATAACTCGATTAAATTTCTGCTGCCTTCTAGTGGTTAATGGTTAAAACTGTGTTTTCGTTGAACACATTTAAAGTTATTGAAACTTTTAATTTTTTAGTGTGTTTCATAACTAATTAGGATTTATTCCCCGCATTAAAATAGTTCTTAGCAATTGTGCAATTTTATGACTAGATAGCAACCCTTGTTCTCTTGGGGTAAAAGCCGATGGTCTGCAATAAATATTGGAAAACAACAATTGAAAACAGCTGAAAACGATGTTTGAAAACAGCCGAAAACAATGTTTGAAGAAAAAGCAGCTCTAACTACATGAGAAAGAGTGATTAAGTTTTCTATAAAGCCTAAAAAGAGGTTAACATCATTTCTGCAATGTCTCAAATTATAGTGAAGATAATTATCGTCTTCTCTTACTAAATCAGTATAATACAATACTAAATCATTAGACTTATAACTGAAATACTTTTAGTGTACTTCCTTAGTAAAAGTTGTATAATAAAATGCATTGTTTCTTTTCAAAAGAAAATTTAAATTTAATCATTTCCTCTAAGATTAACATATCCATGCGGTTTTACTCCACTCTTGGGGTAAGACCGGATGATTTGACTTTTCATAAATAATATTTTATTTATAAAATTGTGCTGAAAAGTTTACATATTTCAAATGATGTTATAGTACAAAGATAAGTGCTGAGTTTGTACGCAAAGTTAGTTCTTCTGGCTTCAAGAAGCAGATAGCAATAATACATGATTTTACCCCACTTTCCCATGCATATACAACATTCCCAATCGATAGATTTTTCTTTTAAAAATTAAATTTTCACAAATATTTTTTTTTCAAAGTTCCATTTCTATAACAAACATAAAATATAAATAGCATGTTAACGAAATGGTTAGTCTTATTTTGTTTTCTAAATGTGGTGAAAATAACGTTTCAAATGCATATAAAAAATATTTGAATCTAAAACATATCTTTATTTTTAGATAGGGTGACGCGCTACCATTACGAGGCCAGAAACAATTGCGAGTGAATAATTCTATTTTATTTTTAAAATGTATATCAAAAGTTTGTCAAAATTACCATACATAAGCGTGAATAGTGTCAGTACGTGCATAATGCGCACCCTATTTTAATAAATAAAAACAACAAAAGAAAAATCTACCTGTTGCGTATAAAACACAAAAAATAACAGTTTACTTGTCGAAAATCCAATAATGCACCGGAAAAAAAAATATTATTTTTGCAAAATGTGCAAGATTTCTGAAACATCCAGAATTTTAATTTGAATAAACATACAAATCTTCAATTAATTTGCTTTTAAAGATAGTTTATTATCGTTCATGTCATTCTAAGATTTTATTAGTCTTTTTTATGTAACTGACAGATACGAAAGCAACAGTATTGGAGGGTTAATCTATTCAATTTTTCAGGCACTTCTATTTTGTGTTACAGTATAAAATGCTGAAACTATTTTAACATTGGAAGGAATAAACGACACCATTATCATTTTTAAAACTCTTATCTCAGAAATATATTATTTTCTTAGCTCCTAAAATTATCCTTTATTCACATTTTATCTTAGTTTTCTATTCGTTGCAAAGAATAAGTAGGCCATTACTAAACTTCGTTTTTTCTCATAAGTACTTGATAGCAGTAAATGCCGTTGAAGTAATCGGCATTTACTGGTATTAAGGACTTATTTCTATTAAAAAGTTTGTTGCGTTATCATTGACATACCTCACGTCATTACTACTGATATTGAAGTATCATTGAACTTATATGATACAATGCAATAAAAATGAAGAGAAATGGGGTGGGTTTTTTTAGTTAGATGTTCAAAATTAGTAAAATAATATTTCTCTAACTTCTAATACCGTGTGTTTATTTTGCTCATTTTTAGCTCACAAGTTATCAAAGCATGAGAGTTAATGTGCCCATAGGTTCTATAACTATGTATGTACGTATGTACGTAACGCAATAACTCTTGATAGAAATACCCGATTTGTTTCAAATTTTGTAAATATGTTCATTCTGATAAAGCAGTTCCCTGATTAATTTGGGGGGTTCATTGGTTAAGTATAAAGGGAGGAACGGTAAGCTAATCCCGCCCCTTAATTTATATAAATGGGTTTTTCATGCAGAATTATCCGATTTCCTTCAAATTTTGTATATAGGTTCAGTCTGATAAGGCGCTTCTCTGACTAGTTTTAGGGGTTCATTGGTTAAGTATAAAGGAGGGACGGGGGCTAATCCCCTTAATTTAGATAAATGGGTTTTTCATGCTGAATTATCCGATTTTATTAAAATTTTGTATATAGGTTCATTGTGATAAGGCGCCTCCCTGATTAGTTTTAGGGTTCATTGGTTAAGCATAAAGGGGGAAAACGGAGGCTAATCCCAATCCCTTAATACAGGTAAATGGTTTTTTCAGGCAGAATTATCCGATTTGCTTCAAATTTGGTATAGATGTTTATTCTGATAAGGCGCTTCCCTGATTAGATTTGGAGGTTCATTGGTAATATTGGTTCATTGGGACTTGTGTCCAAAGTATATCTCATAATCGGAATTTGCATTTTTAGTGTCGATTTCTTTATTTTTCGAGGGGAATTATTCATTGAAATAAGAGTATAATATACAATTAGTGTGAATAGCCTGTGAGCTCAATGTCACTAATTTAACTGGACACTAAATAATAAAAACAAACCTCTTTTTTTTTTTAGTTAGATTTTCAAAATTAGTAAAATAATATTTCTCTAACTTCTAATACAGTCTGTTTGTTGTTGTTGTTGTTGTTGTTTATTTGATGTCGAATTTACACAGTTACCGAAATATACTTTTGGGGGCTAAAATTGTATATTAAAAAAAAAAAAAAAAAAAAAAAAAAAAAAAAAAAAACTCTTTTGTTCTACCTAACCCTTTCGCTACGGAGGGAGATATAACGCACCGATAGCAGAGCGGCTAATTTTATATTCTATTCTTACCACTATTTACAATTTTTGGGGTAGATTTATCTTGAACAGTTGAACAATTGAGCATTTTAAGCTTTTCATGGACTTTCTCGTTGATGCCAATTTACTCCTTGTTTACGAGTTATATTTCTACTTACAACGGACGCTACCGGAAACTTACGCCCCGATTTCGAAGACACTTTTATCATAGAGAGTAATAATGATATGATGAAGAATGATACAAATTTTATAGGCCATCGTCAATGTTTATTATTATTTTTTTTTAAATTGTAAAGTAGCTATGGTGGAACTAACACAAATCCCTAAATGTTTTATTAAAAAAATATTCCAATATTTTCAAACAACGTAATCGTCGCAGAAATGATAATTAGTATAGAAATGAGTAAAACAATGAATTTTTACACCAACCACACATTATAAAATGAAAATTTTCACATTCATAACATTCGGTTTTACTTGTGAAATAAAAAATGAGCTAGATTATAGAAATGGCTTTCTTCTAGATATCTGCACTTTAACTACATGTATTTTGTATCATTTCTGTACTAATTATCATTTCTGTGAAGATTACAGTGTTTGAAATTATTAAAATATTTTTGAATAAAACAGTTTAATGTTTTTCATTAATTGTACAATAGATAATTTACAAATATTTAAAAAATAATAAACCTTGACGATGGCCGATAAAATTGGTGTCATTCATTATCATATCATGAGTACTCTCTATGATAAAAGTTTCATTAAAATCGGGGAGTACATTTTGGCATAAAAGAGACAATATCTAACTGTAGGTTGACAATATCTAACTCACTCTTTACAAGTGGGTTTAATTATAAAAATAAATAAATAAAAAAAGGCATTCATATTAGGATTAAAAATTAGAAATATAATTAAATAAAAAAATTATATAAATAGTAATTAAATTAAAAAAATAATAGCGTAAATTGTTCAAAACAGTCGAGATGAGGGAGAAAAATCCTAAGAACACAACGCACTTTTCGGTAAAAGCCAAACTTTTTTTTTTTTTTTTTGTAGATGTAATAGTACATATATAAAAATTAAAAAAAAGTCTAAAAATTTCACATTTTTAACATTTTACAAAATGAAACTTAATAAAAAGTTAAATTAAATGTCAATTAAACATGAACAAGAACGAAAAATCATGCGTCAAACATAGATTACGAAACATTTTACAACGCAGTCAGAATACGTTAACAAAACTTCACTGTTTACTAAGTAAACAGTTTAGAAAACGCATAACAAATTTAAAAATCCAATTTAAGCAATTACAACCAATAGTCCAACAAAATATGTGAATTATTTTGCGCAACCTCGTATATGATCTATAGATTTTTATGTATTTTACACAGTATGCTAAAATTTGCTCCAGTTAGGTAATACATAGCACAATGGAAAATTCCATCAATAAACGGAAATGTATTTGAGATCTTTTGAGGGACCCTGTATATGATCTATAGAATTTATATACACCATATAATATGCCAAAAAATTAGTTACATTTGAAAAAGCGTATCACAGTTGAAAACGAATTACCAGCAATTATTGTTCATAGACAGTACTGTAACCAATTTATTTTGAGTCTCCCTGTAAGTAAACGACACGTTTTATGCACACCATATTCTACAGTAAGCGCCTTGTAATGCACCTCAGTTATATGTATCAATTTGAATATGCTTAAAATAGTGTAACATCATTAAAATACGCCGCAAACTTTCCCCCCATAGACCGTAATGTAACGGAATTATTTTGAATGTCCCTACAAACGAACCATAAATGCTACACACTACATTTTCAATACCAAACATGCTATAGTAAATCACAATAACATATATCAATTTCGTGGCAATCCGAGTACATTTATGCAAGTTAGGGCACGGACAGCTAATTCGGTCGCACAGACACACAAACCGAATTCATAAACACTTTTCAACTATGTTGGAAAGTGTTAAAAAGAAAAAAAAATCAGGAATTATATTTAATCAAGATTGAATAACGAGGTCTTTTTTCATTACTAGAATTAAAGATATCGCAGTCTGGCAGTTCAATAATAATCTCATGAGAATAATAAACATATTTTTCTAAAAATTTTTAGAAAGCTTTCAGAAACGTTGAATAAAAGAGCAAATAATTAAATCACATCTAATGGTGGAAATACGCAGGTATCTGTACCCATTTCCAATGGTTCATAAATTTCTATTTTGAATTTTAGACACGTTTTCCATTCCATACTAGATTTGCATATAAAATCCTAGATTGGAGGGGTATAAGTCATGATAGAGATAATGGAAGCTTTATATAGTGGTGATCTATTGCGAATAGAGATATCCATATTTTTAAGGAGAGGTTCAATACATTTGGAAACTCCGATGACCTTATCTCTTATGATAGGAATATGTTTCCTGAAGGTAAGTCTTTTATCAAGGGTAACCGCCAGTTATTTGGTCTCATCTCTACGATATTACTCATGAAATTATTCTAGAAGTATACATAAAAGATTATTTTATTCTAAAAGCGGTACCAATATAATAAAAAAAGCAATCGCAGCAATTTCTGTTAAAGAAATAAATCCGTATTAAAAGGATTAAGTATTTTTTTTCTTTTTTAATGAGATATATTAAAGAGCCTACTTTATAATTTAAATTTTGTAAATTTTTAACCGATTTCCAACAGAAGCGGTCATAATATTCATTAGTATGCGTAAATAACGTATGTCTACGTATAATGTTTGAATACATGCTCTGATTCTAAAACGCTTAATTTATTGAAAATGGCACGTTCTGGAAATATAATAATGTAGATTTAATTAAGATTCAAAAAACGACCAGTTAGTTATTCCGCGTGATTTTTTTTTCACGGGCTTTATTTTTAAAAAAATTACCAATCAACACAGAATTTGAATATGTTATTAGGGTAGAGAGTAATTTGCATGTGATTAAAATAATAATTGCATTGTAGTATGTTTTTTTTTTGTTTTCAGGATCACGTCAAACATTTTTGTATATCATCATCATTTTAATGTTAATATGTAATCGCGAGTTGTCACACGTCTTACTATATAAACAAATATAATTACTCTCTTAGCTTATGCATTTGAAAAACATTCTTATGAACTAGATTAAAGATTTTAATTTTGTTTGGGTGATTAATATTCAAGCATGGAAAAAGAACCTGAAACATGTTATGAAATTTTTAAATGCTTTATTTAGTTATTAGTTTACGTAATATATATGAAAATATTTTCTACATATTTAAGGAAAGAGCATATTTACAATGCGAGTATTTCATTCATTTGAAAAAACTGTTTTATTTAGAGGTGAATTAGACGCATTATTTAATTTCTAATGAACATATTATATTTTGTTAGACGAATCGTTTTATAGCCGTTCATCCCTTTAGAATGGCCTTTAAATAACTAAAAAAATATTCTAAATGTATGTCATAACTGTTAAAGATACATTTAAAATTACATAATTACGAAGGAACAAAATGTATATGAATCATTGTATTTATACATTTTATATTTTATAAATTACATACAACCATGATATTGTTCCCTGTAAATAAATGTAATTAAGTTTATAAGTATACAAAATTCGCTTTTCGAAACTCAAATACTTCACCTATCTTGTTAGTAAAAAAATGCTTAAAGAAACTGATTATGAGTTATTGTTATAATCTTTTCGCCATTATTAAAAGGGAAGTCTAACAATAATAATAATAAAGAAAACCTAGAAAACAGAAAATGAATTTTACATTCCTATATATCATTTTTTAAATTGTAACGTCTTTTAAATGTACATGTAATTCAACAATGAACATATAGAAGTAGATATAAGAGTTTCATAATGGGTTTTTTTTTTTTTTTTTTTTTTTTTTTTCCAAATATTCATCAAATAACATTTTTATCGTGAAAAATAGATAAAATGCAACTTTAAAAAATCTAAAAAAATCTATTTAAAGCTATAAACCGCATAATATTTTCCGGCTGTTTAAAAGCACGTTATATTTTTACGATATTACTTTGATGTCTAGACGATATATATTTTGTTATTTTCTCTTTATAATGCTTTCTAAATTGCAAGCGATAAATTGTTTAACGTTTCTTGTAATTTGAAATCTATTAAAGAAAATGCATATATAGAGAAATGTTTGAAAATGCTAGTTTTTTTAATTATTTTTTCTGATATATAAATTTAGATCTGACATTTTGAAAACTATTTTTCAAACCAAAGAGTTAAATAATCTTTCATTTAAATTTACGTGCAATGCAATTTTGTTTTATTGCGTATAGAAAAAAATCCGTAAGAATAAAATATCCCTTCAGGTTAATTTTTTTTTCACATACACGTATGAAAATATAGTACAATAATTTTGAGTTTAGTATCAGTTTGTAAGCAGGGCTTTACAAATATGATAAAATCTGGTAGCCAGCAAAAAATTGTTGTCGCCAATAAAAATATTTACCTCCCACCTATCCGCTGTCATTGATTTTCAAAAAGCGCAATTTTTTTAATGAATTAATTGAGATAAAAATAATAATAAACATAGTTTTAGAATTATTAGTTACATAGTTTAGGATAATAATCAAACTTTAAAAAAAGAAGATCCGTATGGATAGTTATTAAAATTATGTATCTCTGTAAAAAAAAAGAAATACTGTAAAGTCTTAATTAACAGCATGTTTGAGAAATGGTTATTGCCGAAGTCTTCAAATGTCCGTGTAGTTGAGTGCTACAAAAAATCTATATCTCATGATGTGCATTTTTAGGTGCATTCGTAATTACATAAATACCTATAGTTTACCACCTATAGTAGTCGTCTGGTCCGTCCGTCTCTCCATCTGTCCGTCCGCATTTCACAGCGCAAAAAAGTGCCCAACTGAATGTTTTTGAATTTAATATATATTTTCGTTGCAGAATTTTGTTGAATCATTTCAAATTTTATGAAAATCGAATCAAAACTTAAGAATACATTAATAAAAGTATTCTTTATTCTATTAAATCCTATCGTTACGCAACCTTCATAATAAAAGCGCATGTCTGAGGAGTTGACTGAGGAAAACAAATACGGGCAAACCACTTCTTTTTTCATTACAGGCGGCCATTTTTATTAAAAATTATTTTTTCGATTAAAATTGCTTAAAAGTTACATTTTTAGAAAGATCACAAAAAGAAAAATTGTTTGAGATATGAGTTACATTAAAAAATGTATACATTTTGGATAACTCAGTGGAAATTAGATTAACAGCCGAATATCTGAATCCTTTACTTTACAGTATATAAACACAGGAGATAACTTTTGCTCAGATGCTCCATTCTCCATAAAATATGAAAACAGTCGTTAAAATATTTATTTTCGAAACAGATGGAGTAAAATATATTTTTTTCTTAGAGAAAGTAATTAAATTCGGCGCTATATCTAAATAACTGTTATTTGTTTTAAGAGTTTTTTAAAAGTTTCTTTAATTGCCAATTCTTTTAACTAGACATCGCTTTAATACGAGTTTTACATTCAGTTTCTGGAGAAAAACGAAGGGAAAATATAACTTATTACTTTATGGAATCTTCTTCTATACTGTGTGATCCATAAAGATTGAAACACGGTTTAATTCTGTACCAGTTGGAACCTGCTGTCTGGCTAAAGGACGCCAACTGACGTGCAATCAGTAAATTAAATATAGGCAATGAAAGTTCGTAATTCAAACATAGGCGATTAAATAATTTGCTTGTATTTATATATATATATATAATGCATGCAAATGTATGCAAGCATAACATAACCTATGTAATGTATGCAAGTAAATTGCAAATAATTTCAAAGTATGGTAGGAGAATTACGATTATTCTCATAAAATTGTTCTTCCATTAATTTTCGGAAAGTCACACTTTTTAAATTTTTATAGGGTCCCTGGGTCCCATAAGTTATATTTCGAGAACTTTTTTCCACGATCTAACAAGTACAAAAATAAAAATTACCTTAATCTGCGACCAAAACTCACCGAGTTATGATACATTGAATGTCATTAACTTTTGGAGCACTCGGTCACTAAAAAATCATCTGCCTGTTTTAGTGCAGGAAAGCTCGGAAATTTCATAAAATTTAACCTATCACAACTCAATAAGTTTTCATCATAGAAAAATTTAATTTATAATGTTGTACTTCATAGAGCATGAAGAAAACTTTTCTTAATATAACTTATAGTAACCAGGAACCGTGTGAAAGTTTAAAAAGTGTACCCTTTTGTAAATTAATTGTAAATAGTTTCAATAACATAATCTTAAATCCTAACTTATTTTGAACACTTCTGCAATTTACATTGCCTATGCGTATAACCAACAAGTAAAAAACTAAAGCGCTAAAGTGTTTTGGGAAACCATGTATATCTGAAGAGAGTATAAAATATAAAGTGTCCAAACATGAACTAAAAGATAGATATGCAGTCTGATTCCTGCTGCAAGCGAAGAAAGCATATAAAAGTTACAAGACTCTTTTTGTTATGTCATTTGTTCTTTTCCTTAAAGTATTCAAGATGCATTTCTATCGACTAATGCACAACAAATGCCCGTAATGTTAAGGCTTAAAAGAATTCTTTGATGTTCTTCTAGGCACTGTTAAAATATTGATAAAGCATCCATTTGTCGGATTTTTTCCCCTTGTTTTATATATAAAATCGCATAAAATTTTGGCTGCCTGAATTTACATAAATTTTCAAACATTGCTTTGCATTTTTCAAATAAGAATTTATATTTTAAAATGTTTAAATTTTATTTTGCAGAGACTTAATTTCTTAAATTTTCTTACTCCTAAGATGACATATTGCATAAAAATACACGTGTTTTTAATGAGACTTAATATAAAAACACGTAGACTAAAATGATGATTACCTAGATGAGCTTTTAAAAGGGATATATTCAAATAAGCTAATAACCCGGTTTTATCCTACTCTCTTCTATATTTCTAGTTGAATACTACCTTTCCCCAAAATATCGCTATATAAAGTGTATAAGTTGGAAACAAAGTCATATGATCCCACAGATACACCGAGAGCAATAACGTAATTTTTTTTACGATAGTAATCTAGTGCTAAGTCAAAGCGACTCTAGCTCTCATTTCACGTTAGGTAATCTTATGTCATACTTGGATCGGTTCAATCAAAAGTCATTGATGTCAAGTATTTACCTTAAAACATTTTAAGGTAATTATATATACCGACATCAATAACGTAATTTTTTTTAAGATAGTAATCGAGTGTTAAGTCAAAGCGACTCTAGATCTCATTTTACGTTAGGTAACCTCATGCCATGCTTGGGTCGATTCAATCACAAATCATTGAACTCATATATTTACCTTAAAATAATTTAAGACCAAAAAAATAAGTATATTAATTATCGACATAAATCCATAAAGTGCCAATTTTAGTCTAGTATAAGGAAAATATGGGGAAAAAAGAAATGAGTATTTTACGAAAAATAATTTCTTTAAAAGAAAAATTATTAATAAACTAAGTACTAATAAAAATGACAGTTATATTGTTATCTTTATATTCTTTAAGTAATATTTTTAGAATGACTGCTTTTTATAATTTTTATGCTTGCTTTTTATAATGCATGCTTTTTATTGCAACTTCCACAATGGCACGTTTTCATATTATTAATTTTAGTATCTAAGACTAAGTTTACCTATATAAATTGAATCACATATGTTTTCACACATGTCTTGAAAGAAAAAGTGAAATTACCAACATTCCTGATTTGTTAAATTCTCAAGTACAACTCTAACGTAAGAAGTAGCAGTGTTTATTCAGTTGCCAACACTGATTTTGCTGAGTAAACACAGACACTTTTATAGTAAAACGTCACGATGAACAATCTACTTCTGCCTCTTATTATAGTTTCAACAGATGAAGGCTGATAAGGTAAATGTAGCTCTAATGTCGTGACTTCTAAGGATTATAAATGACAAGTGTTAAAGATGTAGTTTTGAAATAGATGAAACAGAAGGAAACGGATATATTTTTATCCGTACTATATATATATTTTTAATTATAGTAACAATAATTGAATCGGTCATTTCAAAAACCACATAAATCACAGAATCAGAACTTTTCACAAATAAAAAAAAACTGTATTATTCACAAAAAAACAAATTCGTAAGGTTTTTTTGTGTTTTTTATAGCTTATTATATAGTTTGGACTTCAAAGTTTGTAAATATCGAATAATTTTTATAATTTATGAATAATAAAAAGTTGAATAACTTATGTTGTTTTAGCAAGAAACAAGGTTAAGTGGTATTTAATTTGAACAAAACAGTCCTATTAAACATATTTTTAATCAAAATTAATGAAGATAACACTAATACAGGAGCGTTTTTATCCTTTAATACTGTATTGTATGCAAATAATGACAATATACTAATGTAATATGGCATCCGCATAGAATGTGGTATTGCATGCAAAAACCACTTAAGACACTGACTTTATGTCGCTTAAGTAATGAACGAATATTAGAAGGTATTGTTTGAAGAAGAAGTAATACACTGACGTATGTGGTTATTACCCAGATCATGGCCCTACCTTTAAGAGCCTACACTATTCACGGGAAGAAACACTCAAGCTAATGTTAAGTCTATGGGAAGGTTCTTGGCAGATTTCTCGCTCGTATTTTAATATTTTTAAATGATTTTTTTTTTTGCATAGGATAGCTGAGGTTAATCTCCAACGTTGTTAGTTTTTAATTTTCCGATTTTGGTTCCGGTTTTTTATATAAGGGTACTTTCACTTTCAGAACCAGTTACAACCGGTTCTGAATTTGAAAATGTCTGCTTTTAAAAAAAAACTGGAACCAAAATCGAAAAAGTAAAGGCTAACAACGTTAGGGATCTGCCTCAGCTATCCTATGCAAAAAAAATCATTTAAAAATATTAAAATGCGCGCGATAAATCTGACAAGAACCTTCCCATAGACTTAACATTAGCTTGAGCGTTTTTTCGCATGACTGATGTACGCTCTGAAGGAGGCGTTTGCGACAAAAATGTATATTTGGAAAAAACGTGACCTATGTGATTTTTGAAATTACCGATTCAAATATTTTATCGTAACTAACTTTGTTTATCAAAGCTTAAATACTGTTTATTCCAGTGTATAATGCACAGATGAAACAAATATATTTGAGCCAGAAAATTTATTTAGTTTGTTAAGTGAAATAAGTTCGACATCTCAATAAGCTACAATTTATTAAATAATATTTATGGTTCTAAATATGTTTATTTGACTTGCGCGTTACACTCCGGCATAAACGGTATTTATCCTTTTTAATTTTTTTATTATATGAATACCCCAAACAATTGTTTAATATGAAGGGCGCAAGATAAGAAGATCGAAATCTAAAGATCGCAGGTTTCATAGCAAAAACTAGTCCTGTATCGAATCTTGTAACTCGATATTACCGAACCTGACTAAATAGCTGATCGGGTTTTGGTCGGGTTGACGTGAATTGTTTCGAATTCGGGTCGGTTTCCGATTGGGACTGGACTCTTGCGAGTTTGCTTTGTGTTGACCTTATTTTTCAAAATAGAGTAAAATATTTCTTTTAAATGAAAAATTATATATATATTTGAAAATTAATGAATATATATATATGTGTGTGTTCATTTTTCAATATAAAATATGAAATATATACTAATTTTGTAATTGTAGGCTATTTTTCCCCTAATTGTATTGGGTTTAGTGTTGACGAAAGTGTTTTTGTCAGCTTCGGCTAGGACTTCGATTTGACTTTAAAAATAACTTCGGGTAAGTTTCTTATATACCGCTAACAAGGCCCCTACCAACCGAGAATGAATTCCTAGCTTGACGAGTTAGTACCTGGGCGCGGGGTGATATACGTTTGATCACAGTATGGCTGTTATCCACCTGGCAAGAGTGTTCTTGGCATCGCTCCAGTGTTCTCTTGTGGTTTGCTATACATGTTTCTTTGTTTTCCGGTTCAAGGTTTCTATTTAACTTAGTTGAATTGGTAGATTTAAAAAAATAATAATTTAATAAGGACAAAGGAATTGGTCTTCTAACTTGATCAGGTGACGAGACCTTTACCTGTCTAAGCACCTCCAGAGGTATAAATCATAGGGAATTTGAAGGAATTTGCACCCACGATTGATTTTACATGCACCAGGCACCATTAACGTAAATAGATTTACATATTTGCCATGTTTTTTGACTTGTCACGTTCATGGTGGGATGGTACTGTAGTGTTTATCGCCGCTTCTATAGGCTGATTTCACCTTTTGTTTTATTTGTCTCTCTCAGGGTTTTTTGCCGCTTTTATGGGATCACCACTGTTGTGGGTTGTTTCTGTCTGTTATCATTCGTTGGGTGTTTCTACCTTGGTAAAATGATAACTAGTGTGACAGTGCTGGTTATCACAAATTGAAACTTGGTCTTGTTGCGACAGTTTCACAGGATATTTTGTCACTATCGTGAGTTTTGTCATATTGTAACTTTTGTTATTGGTAGTTGTCACATTGCTGGATGATGCGGGTCAGTTAAAATGCGACCTGCGCAGGAAAGCGTGAATGATGTGAGGTTTTAATTTAATAGCTATGAAAATGTCGATCAAATTCGTATTGAGAGCTTTATTTGGAGGCATCACTGCCTTGATAATATGACCAAAAAAAGACCGGACGCCTGTATAGGCGTATATGTGTGCGCGAGCATGCGTAATCTTCCGTTGAATTAAAAATATTATTTCGTTTATATCTTCTCAATGCGTGAATAACTTTAAAATTTTGCAAACAATTTGATTTCAGAATTTTGCGCTAATGTTCATCATACTTAATATTTTAGAGTCCTATTATTCAAACGTTTGCTACTTTTTTTTTTTTTTTTTTTTTTTTTTTTTTTTTTTTTTTTACGAACACTTGTTATTTGTCGGTGATAGGAAAAAAAATAAATACATTTATTTAACTTTTGGAATTTTAATTCCAAATGCCAAGCCTATATTAATTGATTATAAAAATGTATGATTATAATATATATTTATATATTAAATGTGTCGTTAGTAATAATATTTCTATTTTAAGTTGTTTATGCTATCTTTATCGTTGAAAAAATAGCATTCCTGAACCAATTATCGAAATGCGTTACTGTATTGTTATTAACATCATAAAAAAAAAGAACGAAAAATGTTTTGGTATAAATTAGGATTATAATATTTATTACTTTAAATACTCAAAGATTTTAAAATATCAGATTATTATTTTATGTATTTGCATTTTTTAACAATAACAAAAATTACACATTACGTTTTCAAAAGTTGATAGTAAAGAAAAATATTTTTGAGGTACTGCTTTTAATAGAGAAAAAAAAATGTTTAAAAATTACATGATGTATTTTATTTTACATATTAGTAATTGCGTTAAAATTGAACAGAATAACTTTCTATTTCAGGCAGTGCTAAGAGGCTGTACATTCCTTTTAAATTAAAATTTGCGTGAAAATCACTTCACACAAAATAACGAATCCATTAAAAGTCTCATGTCCTTCTCTATTAACACTCTACATTTATTGATATCTAAGCCACACCCTGTTTGCATATAACGACTCCCTAAGCAAAATACTGCTTGAAAGAATTATATGTAACAATAGAAGAACAAAAACAGAGCATTTTATGACAAATAAACTAAATAATGTTGATTGCAGCTAGTTAGAAGGGCTCTAATGGCATTTCTCACGCATGTCTGTGTTGTCCAGAATAGCCAAATACGAGAACTAAAAAAGGAAAAAAAAATTAGCAGATTTTCATAATTTTAGAGGTAGAGTGATTTTAATTGCATACTTATAATAATAAGAAAACTATAATTAACTAACTTTTTTAGATATTTAAATTATCTAAATTCTTCATTTGGTCACGATCATGTGACACTGGAAAAGTAATAGCATAATTACATTGTTTTTTCAAGTATATTATATTAAATCTATTTAAAATATATATTATAAAAAAATACATGTCGTGTGTACCGCCGACGTCATATTGAAGGTGGTAACAGCTGACCAATACAATTCGCTTTTACTGCAATTCTTCTTAACTTCTAAGCATCACACAATTTCAATATTTACACCGTCGAATAGGGAAAAATATTTTTTTCAATTGCAATTTGTTTGAAAACTGTGTCTCAATTTAATGATATTTTATGGTTTTGAAAATAATTTTTAAACGTGAGTTTTGAAAAAGCTATCCTTGTCTTGTTATTGTAATATTATTTTAAGTTCATTTACAATTCATTTAGTGGAAAGTTAAAATTACTTATAAAACTACAATTTATACATTTGTTTTTTTTAACTTACAGAAATGATCTATCCTTTTTCGTTGTTTTTTCTGTTTAATACGCATTTCGTTTTTTCCATAATTTTATAAAATCATATAGGTCGCATTATATTTACTGGACGAATTCCATCCAATTAAATACTTTTCAACATTGGAACATTTAGTTATGGATTATTTGAACGAACCGTCCAAATAAGAATGTGTATTAATCCAGGAGTCATTTTCAATGTTTTATGAATGTTTCACATACTTTGAAATCTGCCATGTATTGAATACCAATATATAATATGAAAGACTCCTGCGTCTTGAAATGCAATTCAAAATTCTTCTCATAAATTTTCAGTTAACTACATGCAAATTAAGTATTGTTTTCCAAAACTCCAAACGAATTCTCTTTTGAAGAAGCGCCATGGAAACAAAGGATACAATATACTACTTAAAAAATATATATACTTGAGTAGTATAGGTAGATGATTCTCACATGCGTTGAAGTAATAAAGTAAAATCACAAGGTTTGATTAATAAATTCTCTGTCCTAAATAATATAAGGCATTTTAGTTTTATACTTTTAACTTTTGTTTTCTTTAAAATATGAATGGAACCGAGTGACTTTTATACTACAATCTAGTGCGTTTTCAAACAAATTATTAATTTTAATGTTAAATATGATTTTATTTCTCAAACAATTTACTAAAATGCGATTAACTTACTATAAAAGTATAGACTTATGAATTATTTAATAATTCGATATTTTAGAATTTTACAGTTTTCAGCAAATTTTGTTAACTATTAAACGTTTGTCCACATACTTTTTTTAACACATCCTTCATAAGAAATATATTTGCATTTAATCTTTAAATTATTTTTCTTTAAACTCTGACAGACAAATACTTTGAATAAAAAATCTGAAGTGGTTCCACTCGACTTTCCGAATAATTTAAACATTAAATTATTCAATTGAAATTGTAAAAATAATGCCTATTATAAAATCGCAGTTGTTAGAATCTTAGCTCAATGAGCAAGGAAATATTTCAGCAATGACCATGTCCTTGAATTAGAAAAAGTAAAAAGTCTTTACCGATTTGAAATATAATGGTTATCCTTTACGATGGGTAAAATAAAAATCGTCAGAGCTATCTGTATCATCCTCCATAAGACTTACTAAATACTTTGAATAAAAAATCTGAAATGGCTCCACAGGACTTTCTGAACAATTTTACACGTTATATTATTCGATTGAAAATGTAAAAATAGTGTCTCTCGTGAAATCGCAGTTGTTAGAATCTTAGCTCAATGAGCAAGAAAATATTTCAGCAATGACCATGTCCTTGAATTAGAAAAAGTAAAAAGTCTTTACCGATTTGAAATATAATGGTTATCCTTTACGATGACTAAAATAAAAATTGTCAGAGCAATCTGTATCATCCTCCATAAACAACAGGAGTCCTACAAAAGTTATATCTCCATTCCATATTATAAAAAAAAAATAGAAAAACATCTAATTTATTCACGTCAATTGATATTGGTACAGCTTTTAAACTTCAGAATGTTATGAAGAATGTATTAATGCGAATGTATTATGCAAGCTTAAAATCCCACCTTCACAGAGTATAGTTTACCGTATCCCGTGAAAAGATTGTGACTCTGTGTTGGTGAAATGATCATGTAACATCTGCTTAGAAGAGATAAAACACGATTACAAATCTGTTAATTTACAATCGGAACTTGTTAATCATTCCATAGATCCTAACCGAATCCCAGATTAAAAAAAAATCAAAATAATTAAATATAACTGCAATAATTTTAAAAGTAGAATTTTAGATTTTACTGTCCGAGAGGGACTGCTCAGAATAGGATTCAAGTCTGTACATCTGTTTAGAAGAGCATAAACGTACTTACAAATCCGGCATTTTATAATCGATACTTGTTAATCATTCCATAGATATTAACCGCATTCCAGATTAAAAAAAAATATATATATATAGAAATAATTAAATCTAACTTCAATAATTTTAAAAGTAAAATTTTAGATTTTACTGCCCGAGAGGGACAGCTCAGAATAGGATTCAAGTTTGTACATACGTTTAGAAGAGCATAAACGTACTTACAAATCCGGCAATTTATAATAGAAACTTGTTAATCATTCCGAAGATACTAACCGCATCCAGATTTAAAAAATATATATATATATATCAATATATATATATATATATATATCAAAATAATTAAATATAACTGCAATAATTTTAAAGTAAAATTTTAGATTTTACTGCCCGAAAGGTACTGCTCAGATTAGGAACTAGGTCTGTGGAGCATATATGCCTCTCCGGTCACCTTTATTGTGGTAATTACAAAAAATACAAAACCCGCCGGTAAGCGCGACAGAGAGTGGGGTGGCAAACAATAGATAAATACTGGGCAGATGATGATAAAAACAATAAAGTAATACAGTGTCAAGTGATGGCCCGTAAGTTTCTAGCACTAGAAAATGATGCACTATAAACAGTTTTCAAAAGATATACATTATCGTATATTCACACAAACTTATGACACAATGCAATAAGCTGGATTCGAACTATAAAAATTTACATCATATCCACTAATTCTTGACTATATTGCAGTAGACATTATTACTTAAACTCTCTCAGATTTCCTTTTTGATTTTACATACAGAATCAATCGGTCACAAAATAGTTTGAGAATGGTTTAAATACCTAATCCATCGGTCCATTTGTACGAAATTTATACAGTTCTTGTGACAGTCCTCCATAACATATTAGCCAAACGGAAGTTCAATAAGAAGTACCGTTTTTTTTGCAAGCTAAAGTGTTACTTACAGACACATATACACCATGATTATAATACTTTTTTTACACTATGGTGTTCGAAAGTTAACCGCCGCAGAATTCACGAGTGCGGAGTTTCGCGTGATGGTCCTTTGCTACGTCCCTTTTATACCAAGACACTTGCGGAAGCCAAGTAGAAGGGGAAAAATATCTGAAAATTGAACCCGGACAAATTTAAAAGGAAAAATGAACAAATTAACCACCTCAAAATGTGGAAAGGGTTGGGCCCGAGGCTCTGAGTCTATTTTTGAACTCTATAGCTATAAGTTCTTTGGTTAAAATTAAATATCAAATTTTAATAATTTGTTTTAATATGAGATTTTGATTTTGTTATGATAATATTTCTGGAATTGGAATAAACTAAAATGTTCATATGCCTAAAATTTATGCTAAACCGACCCATTTTATACGTATGTTCATCAAACCCAAATGCTATATTATATTAAATCTTTAACAGTATTATTTTCATGAACTTAAAAACACGCTTTCGCATTTATCATTCCAGACAGATATAATTTATCGTTGCATATCTTGTCTCAAACATTTGTGTATCACTCACTCAAACTGTCTCACAGCACAATTAAACTATTTATTTTTAGATGAAAGAATCAGTGTTTACAACAATATGAAGTCTTCCCTTTGCAGTATTCTTCCGGCAAATGTCATAAATGTTATCTTACGTTGCTCAATCTTGAACAGGAAAACGGCCAGTAATGACTGATAAGCAAAAGAGGTGAAGATGTTGCGTGTATGTTCCTTTTCAACCATTTATTAATAAAGGGTATAGATAATTTTATAAATATTAACTCGAAAATACATCTGTTGCGTCCATAAATGAATGCATTTTACAGTATTTTAATTGAAAACAATGTTTCTTAAATAAAAAAAAAATGATTTAATATTGAAAAAAAATTAATTTTTCAATTATTTAAAAAATGCATAGCATGTGTATATAACCGTACATAAAGCAATACACTGTCATTAAAATACTGAAATGACAATTTTTTATGACTGATAAGCAAAAGAGGTGACGATGTTGCGTGTATGTTCCTTTTCAACCATTTATTAAAAGGGTATAGATAATTTTATAAATATTAACTCGAAAATACATCTGTTACGTCTATAAATGAATGAATGTTACAGTATTTTAATTGAAAACAATTTTTCTTAAATAAAGTAAATGATTTAATACTGAAGAAGAATTAAATTTTCAATTATTTAAGCAAAATATATAACATGTGTTGTGTATATCACCGTACGTAAAGCAATACACTTTCATTAAATTACTGAAATAACAATTTTTTAACAATGCCTTTTACAATGCACTTTACAACATAGTTGAAAAAGTTTTATGAATTCTGTGCGTCTGTCTGCTCTTCTGTGTTTATTTCCGTTCTGTAACTCGCGTAAATATACTCGGATAACTAGGAGTCATGTAAGTCAAATTTACTGTGGGGTGTTTGGTATTGAAAATTAGGTATGTAGCATTTAAAGTTATTTTACAGGGACACTCAAAAGAATTCCATAACAGCATGGTGTATTGGGAAATATCGTTTGCAATATATTTTAATAGTGTTACATTATTTCAACTTATTAAAATTGATATACGTACATCACTGAAGTGCACTAGAAGATGCTTACTGCAAAATATGGCGTATGATTTATCGTTTGTAGGAACATACAAATGAATTCGGTTACAGTACTGTTTATGAGTGATAATTTGCTGGAAGTGCATGTTTGGTTGTGTTATCTGTTTTTAAATTTAACAAATTTTTTTCATATTATTTGATGCATATAAATACTATAGCTCATATACTGGGCTGCACAAAAGAATTCAAATACATCTCCGTTTATTTACAGAAATTGCTGAAAGGGAATTTTCAACTGTGTTTTGCTTTTCCTAACGGTACAAAATTTTAGAGGACCATGTAGTGTGCCTACAAATCTTTAGATAATATTCAGGATTTCAGAAAAGAATTCCAATATTTTTGACTACAGATGATAATTGTTGAAATTGTGTTTTCAGATGTTTATACGTTTTCCAAATTGTTTAGTTAACTATGGGAGGACTAGTTGAGCTTAAACCGAAAGGTAGGCCTCCCCGCACGGTTTGAGTTTGACTTTGTTTAGTTAGCTATCATCTTTCACCTTATTAAACGATAAAGCTTTGTTACAGTATTCTGAATGTGTTAAGAAAGAGTTTCATAATTTTTGCTTTTTTATTTCCTTGTCTGCTTTTGTTTTATGCTGAAATGCTTCTTGTTATATATATTACTTATGAGATGCATTATAAAGTATATTTTCAAAAATTCAGTTTAAGTTGCTGCTTAATATTACTGTTTTAGTATATTTTAGATTATAGTAATATGATCTTATCTTTTTGCAAAAATTCGTATTTACGATCAAGTTGCATAGTTTCCAACCCTTCCCTCTTTTCCTGTAATATTACTTACGAATAGATATATCGGGTTCATAAAATGATAGAAATTTCCAATGATGAAGATTACCAATGGTGGAAATAGATTCCGAAATAATATTACTCAAAAAGCGGGAGGAATGGCAACTAGGGAATTTCAAATATGAAAATGACATAAAATTTGACTCAAAAAGTTAGGTAAATCTATGTCATTTCTGACAGTTTAATCGTGATTTTTTAAATTGTAAGTTGATAGAATAAGATAGATAGTAAGTTGTATTATTGAATTTTTATCCACAATATCAATCTTACAAGGGCATAATTTATGATTTTCTGTTTTTGTCACTGAAATTATTTTATGTATATGAAATACTTATTCTTGTAAATGCCTTTGTAATTCTTCTAACACATTTTTGAATTATAAATTTACAGGTGTTAAAGGGTCCGAGACACGAAAATACTCCAATTTTTGAAAAATATTTTATGGATTTAAAACATTTTCTATGTTTTGTCGCTTAAACAAACGTTTAAATCAGGTTTCTATCTTAATCAGAACAAGATATATTTATTTCTTCTTTCAAAATCTAGCTTGCAACTAGTTGCCATGGAAACGTTTTTGCATTTTCCTACATGACGGCTTTTTTTACCAATTCTCGTCTTTAAATTGTTAGAATTCAAGAACAGTTAAAGATAAATGGTTCAAACTTAGACAATGTCTTTTTAGTATACAATTACTTTACTTTAATTTTGATTCAACAAATTTGGAAAAACAAAATACTTTAGAAAGCATATTTCTTTGAAAATAAGTTACATCCATTTTTTTTTTAATTTTTACTTTAAATATTTTTAATTTATTCAAAATTAACATTTTTAAAAATACTGAATCGTAATTAAACTTATATATTTCAGTTTAATTAAATTACAAAAAAATTAAATTTGACGAATAATATTTCGAATTATAATAATTTTAAATTTCCCGTTTTTATTTTTTTTATTTTAATTTTTTTTAAACTTTATGAGAAGTTTTATGATTTGATTATGTTTACAAATTATATGATTAACGATCACACACGCACAGACACACACACACACAATAATAATAATAATAATAATAATAATAATAATAATAATAATAATAATAATAATAATAATAATATATTTTAGTAAGTGAAAATGTTTTTAAAATGTGTCCCGAACTCTCTTAATATGAAATTTATAGCTACTTGTTCCACAGTGGGTTGCAAAATTAATGTTGACAATCATAAATAATTGAGTAAATTTGAGATTGTTGAATATGGAATTAAAGCAATATGTTATTTGTTGCGTAAAAATAATTTTATTAAGAAATATCAAATTAAATTGAATAATATTTATAGACTAAATTCTGGATGTAAAAAAAAGTTTTAATCAATCAATATTTATTAACACTTCCATTCATGTTATTAAGATCTTGTATGTGGCTTTCAATACGCGCTCTAGTTCTCCTCCCACTTTTTTTTAGGATTATGAGCCACATGGTTATGAACTTTTCTATAAAATTTCTGCTGTTAACAGGATTTTTTGTTCATATCTATTTTATGATCTTTAATAGATTTTTGCTAGGTTTCATCTCAAGAGAGTTTCTTTTATAGGTAAAAAGTACCCTCTTTGCTGCATTGTCATAAATATAGTACATACTGTACGAGTTGTCATTTTCCAACCGGACTAAAAATGTCCGGGTCAGGATCCGAACTTGGGATCTCTTGGCTGAAGCTGCCATGCTTTACCAACTGAGCTATCCCGGTCCTGCTTGGAGGGCATAATTCATCCAATTAACCTTATTGATCATAGCATCTGATCTGATCTGATATTTTAATCGGCTCAACATAATAGATCGCAGGTAATGGAACTCCAGTAAACACTGGATACGCGATTACACTAGATTAATTTTAACAAAATTATTCAAATTTGTAAAGAAATCATACGAGTTGTAATTTTCCAACTGGACGAAAAAAGACAATAAGGTTAACTGGATGAATTATTCCCTCTAGACTCGACCGGGCTAGCTCAGTTGGTAGAGCATGGCAGCTTCAGCCAAGAGATCCCAGGTTCGAATCCTGGCCCGGACATTTTTTGTCCAATTGGATAATTACAACTCGAATGATTTCTTTACCAATTTGAATAATTGTGTTAAAATTAATCTAGTACTTACTGCTCTTGGCTTTGTGGCAGAAATTTTAACTATGCATGGAAATATATTCTTCACCATTTAAAACTATTCCTGTAGCTAGGGGGGTGGGGTGCACGCATCCCAGTGGATAGCAGGCAGACCACAAATGAGGAAAATAGGGCAAATTTTGACGGTTCGAAATAACTGCAGCCTGGGTATGGTGACTGTTCAATGTTTTAGGGTTTTTCCTTGTACAAGAACGATAATTCGGGTCATTTTTCTCCCTTCAAATGTTCTCCCTGAAGGCACCACTCCTATAGCAGAATGGCTAAAACGAACGATGCCTAACAAATCACTCATGATTTGGGATTTCAGGCACTTTTCCTTTTTCTAAGGCTATGAACCTAATTACAACGAAATACAACTGCTGAATACAGTTTGTAAATGAACGACGAAACTAAAATAAAAAATTCAACGCCGAGATATACGGTATTTATCTTCGTCAAGTACTGGAAAATGGAAAAAATTTCGCATATCAGTTTGAATATTTGACTTACCATCGCCAATTTTGCAACAGTGTGATTTAGCACAATATTAAATATATTGTAATAACAGGGTTTTTTGAGAATGTGTGTGTATCTGTGGCAAACATTTAATGGTACAATAAATTACTGGCAAATATTTGACACCAAACTATGGACTACAAATAATGTCAGAACCATTGCAAATTTTGGATAACTTAAATATGGTAATATTTCGTAAGCCATATTAAAATCACACGACACAAACAGATATATTTACAAATAACTGTAACCACTGGTCCTAACATCATGAAAATAGGACGGTAAGTGTAATTTGTAACATATCCATTTATTAAGAAGGCAAATTCCATATCGAGTCTACAGACAATTACCGTACTTTAGAAAACGTGGTTTAGCGCATAAATATCTTAAAAATTAAGTGACTTTATGTTTTAATGCGGACATACCGGTAATTGGGTCTACAGACGGTATCGTAGTTTGGAGCAAAGTATTTTATATATCTTTAGCCATTGTTGCAGTTTGTCTGCACTTGCAATCCACAGTTACCGCCCATATTTAAATCCAAACTTGGATTTGGATCTGATTACGAAAGATTGGGCTTTTTAAAAATTAATTGAAGAGTAGCGAGCCGAAGCTTCCTACCCACTTCAATCTGACAATGAAATGAACACGATTTATCAGCAGTGTCTCGACAATTACAATCTAACTTACCACAAACATAGATCTTCGTAAGACATCAGTAATAATGAGGTCCGAATTCTATGCGTTGCCTGAGTAATTAAAGATCATAAGTCTAATGAAATTCCTTTGTGAAACAAAATTACGCAATCTCGCTAGGAATTGTCTCGGTGAATAGAGATTCCATTTGTAAAAAAATAACAGTTATTTAGAAGAACAAATAACTTGTTAAAAGAAACCTGTAATTGAATTCATCTCAATGGACAATATTCATGTCACATTGAGTATACATATGCGATGTTATTGGTCGATTTATGAAGAAAAAGGAGTTTAAACATAATCATCTAGCATATTTATTTATAAAAATGCCCCAAAGTAAAATAATTGAATGTCGCCTTTTGCGTTAGTAAGAATTAAGAAAATCAAACATTTATCTGATACCAAGCATATTCCTGGAGAAAATTTAAACATTCATTGCTTGTCCCACTACAAATAGTTCGTTCTATTATTAAGAGTGAGTTCCCCAAGCTCAATCTAATATGTTTTAGCATGCAGTAATAAAACAAAATTTGCAGGGCCGTAATCTCAAATGATTTTTCTAACATTAGAAAGACAAAATTTTCAACGAAAAAACTTGGATTTTTATTCCTGAAATAAAAAGTTTAGCGCAATTTCATTATAATGACTTTTTTTTACCAAGTCTTTCATTCCACTGCTTCAGATATTAAAGCACATCATTTACAAAAAGCTGTTACATAAAATTCTTAAAGATGGTTTAAAAATAAACTTACTAAAAGCTTTCATTAGAAAGAAAAATTACTTTTACCTCACATTTTTTAAACAATATTATATATATATATATATATATATATATATATATATATATATATATATATATATATATATATATGTGTGTGTGTGTGTGTGTGTGTTTAAATAATCATAAACCAATACCAATTAGATAAAGTAAAATGTTCAGTTTAAAATGACTTGTTTACTGCACATATTATGACGAAATCTGTTATAGCTTTAGAAATGCTTCTTAACTATTAGACAAATTTATTTTTCCGCAGATTTTGTAATTGAAAATCTCATAACCATTAAGTGTCTGGATTTTTCCATTAATGAGCTATTTTTTCTTTATTTGTTTGTTATTGCCTTTTTCTTACAATGTAATGACCCGCATATTGCCATTAAAGGATCATCAGATTACTCATACGCTAAATGTTTATTTATTCTATACGAAATCAAAAGTTATTTTTGCTTTGAATATTCTGGTATTTAAAAAGTTGATTTTCTTATTACGCTACAGTTCAATATTCTAAATGTTTGTAAAATATTTTAGACATAAAGTATAAGAACACATATCATGCTCATTACTATCGCTCAAACATTCTGAATGATTCGGGAAACAAAAACAGAAAAAAGAAAGAAAGGGGAAAAAAAAGAAATCATTATTTTATAAAAAATAATACTGCTAAATATTTTTTATGTGATTTGTAATACGAAAAAAAATATATAACCGATATTAAATATTGTGCAGATGCTAAATTCAAATCCTTTAATGTATAAACTGTCTGTGAAAATAAGTTCATTTTAATTTCGAATTAATTGAAAATATGACTTCATTAACGTTAAATTACTTACATATTTCCCAAACACTAAAATGGGTTGCACCAATAAGAGAAATAAGAAATTATTAAAATATTAATCTATTCATCATTGAACATTTTAATTGCTATGTGGAAAACTTTATAAAAAGAGTAATTATAATTAAAATTTGCTCCAAATATAAACACAATTGAGAAAATTTATGATACTTATTTGTCCCAGAGAATGAGGCTAAAAACCAAAAATTACGATGTCGTGTAAAGGATATTGTTTAACTGATATACTCAAGCTTGAGCTATGAACATATCGTTTAATGGCCAGTAGCGAAACAGAAGCGTTCACAGATAGCAAAGACTTGCAACAGAAAATTGGAACCCTCAATCGGATGGATGGAAAGATTTAAAAATCGATATGGAATCGTATACAAGCATGTTCCTGGGAAGCAGCAGAGGTGAAAATGTAGAGTGTGGGAAAAATAGCTTGCTTCCGAAAATTGCCAAATTTTATATTGGTTGTGATATTTTCCATGGGATGGAATACAGACTGTTCTTCATAGTAAATGTTTCAATCAATTAATGACAGATAGAACGTTCAATATAAAAAGAGCCAAATACCCTGAAGGGAATGCAACCTCGGTACATTGGGACAGTGTCAAACCAAAATCAAATGCAAACTGTGTGATGGTTAAACCGAGGAGTGATGCTTAAACCCAGGAATAGCATCACCTCCTCTTGTCTCAATATTGAATAGCTGTGAGTCAATGCATTGGGAAACTCTTTCTTGAAGAATAATTGACAGCGACAAAGATACCAGTACAAGCGACTTTGGAAGTTTAGAAGACATTATCAAAGACGCAAAAAATATATCTCCTTGTGTCCAGGACTCCATGAATGAAGCAGATAAAGGAAAGAACGAGGACGAACCTAAAAACTTCGTCTTTTCTGACATTACTGCTATTGCAAATATCTTCAACGACTTGTTCAGATACGTCATATAAAATTATTGTTAGAGATGATTATATTTATTATTAGTGAGGTTTTGCAATATATGTTATATCACTATTATATTTTATAATGCCTGTTATAAGCAACGCAAAGACTGAAAATCGTAAAGACTCAGCAAATGCGACAGCGATTTTAAATTTCTTTTATGATTTTTACGTTTTGTTTACTTTTTACTATGCCAACAATATTGTTTTACACAAAGATTAATACGGATAGTTTTTTTTCTATAATTATATTAATAATTAAGGAATGATTATAATGGTACCCATTATCACAAGTACTGAATATGATTTTAATAACTAGGTTGTGCTACTGTGGTTTAATATTTTTCTTTATGTTAAACAAATTAGTACAGCAGGAAAATTATATTTATTGTTTTATTTTTAGTTGAAATGCATTAATCAGCAATACAGTCCTATTTGATTCAATGTTTATTTTCGGTTATTATTCCGGTCTGTCCTATAAAAACAAACAAGGAGTTAAAATTAAATACAGTTTTAATTTTAAATGCATTTAATTTTAACGCATTGTTTGTTTTTATTTACGGTCGAAAATTATGTCTTTTATGCGTATTTTGATTAAAAAATACGTAAAAGAGAAGATTTGTTACCTTAAACATATAAATAGAAGCTCTAAAATTCATTTAGATGTCTAGATGTGTAAATAAGCTAAGTTTCTGCATTATAATGGAAATCCTGTTTAATACGCAATCCCCCTTAATACGAGACTTTTGACCGATCTCTTGAAACCCGTCTTAACCGGGTTCAACTGTAATTCAAAAGTATAATATTCTGTTTAAATGATCCATTCAAAAGTTTTTATGATTTTAAAGGAGGCAATGAATGTATATGTAAATTTCTTCTTATACTTCCCTCCACGAGACGATTCCTTTGCTACTTATAAAAGAGAAAGTGAAATGTGCAAGAAGCGATAAAACCAAACTTTATGTGTGTTGAGTTTTTTCCTACCTCTATAACAAACAATGTGGGAAGAGTAACTAAAAGGTTTCGGGGCACACACAAAGAAATGCTGACGGTGCGACATTTTAGAATGGTCTCAGGTGAGGAAAAAGTTTTAAATGTATACAATTTTTGATAAAATTTAGTATAGGGGAATGTTGAAGTTTGAAGTAGTAATGCATAAATAATGTACGTAGACTACATTTTATTTTAAACTAGAACTCACAGAATAAGTTTTATTTTAAACAAGGAATATATTTTGAGATAATTTGTTTTTTAAATTAGGAACGGGTAAATATTGTTATAATACATTTCATATTTTTTTTTTTTTAATTTAAAAAGGAAGTTCCGGATAGTATTAAAAATTTAGGAAGTTTGAAAAGCAAGGGAAACATGGCAGAAATATTTCATATTTTAGTTTTAATTGGTAATTTTTTTCCATTCAGCTGAACCCTACATCACCAAATTTGTTTAAAACAGCAAAAACGCACAATTCTTTCTCTGTAACATTATTCAAGATAATCAATTTATTCTATTTAGTTAATGATTCATTTAAAAGACATTTTGTACAAAGTAAATGAATTTTGTACAAAGTAAATGAATTGCTCTTATTAGAATTATAAATACAAAAAAAAAAAAAAAAAAAAAAAAAAGAGAGAGAGAGAGAGAGAGAGATAAAAGAAAAGAAATACAAAAGAAAAGAAAATAGGTTTTATTTCTAAAAAAAAAAAAAATCAAAACTGTAGTTTAAAAAAACTGGCTTTAATGAAAAAAATCAGCACATAAATAGGAGCACATAAAGAGATTTCGTTTTTTTAAAAATCCGTTTAAGTAGATTTAAATGCATATATATATTCTTACATATACATAAAGTTTTCTTTCAACCTTCCTTTATATTTATATATATATATATACACACGCAGTAAACTTTTCTCATTTGGGACACCGTTCAATTGGAGCAGTCATTCAATTAAAGTAGCCATTTGACAGAGACAAAATGTCAAGATTCAAAAAGAAAAATATCTTTAAAATATCTTTTTACCTCTGATAATTGGGGAAGCTGCTTAATCGGGACATAACGTGCGTAACCTGTGTGTCCCAATAAACAAAAATTTACTGTTAGTTTGTATAAATATCACAGATGACGATATGGCTATACCAGCAACTGCGGAAGTACTAATTCATTTCGATGGCGCGAATTGCCCATATTTTATATTCATGGGTTCTTTGTTTCACACTTTTAAGAGGTTTCAGCTTATAGCGTTAATTTAACTTTTTCAGCATAATGATAAATCAGTTCGTGGCCTTTAACGTATCACGCGCGAGAATATTTTTGTTTTACATCTGCACTCGCCTCTCGATGATTTTTATACATGAACTCTACCCATCACAAAGGGTACATACATTCATTTGTAATACAAAGTTTAATTAAGAAGGTTGAGTACTTACAAAATGGGTCGAGTTTCTTCGTTGTCTTTTGTTAAATTGTGCAGTTAAATATGTTAATCGGAACTGCAAACTGAGAGCTACTAAACTTATTTTAAGTACTTGAAGAGAACCGAATCTCGCATGTAGTCAAATTTTGAGATTATTGTACACTAAGTTAGAAGAAAAAACTTTTTTTTTCTTTTTTTCTCGAGAGTGCTCACTTTTTACAGTTTCGCAATACAGTCGTACACATTAAAAGGTTTTTTTTGAGATTTTTACACATCGAATTTACTGAACTCACTAATCTATATATATTTTCTTGATATAATTTTCAATATATATTTTTCTTATATATATATATATATATATATATACTTCTTAATGCGCGCGATTTCATCAAAGCATCGGTTAAACTGGATGCAGAACTAATGAATAATACTTCCCATTGACGGTAATGTCTTTTCAACAGTTCAGACAACGTTTATAAAATATATAGTGCAACTTATTTACGACTCCACCCCTTCACCTAAGACAATCACCAGTACAGTCGATATGCTCTTTAATGCTTTTGTTAAATCATATTTTTGTCAATCAAGATTTACTTTTTGAGTACGCTGTTCAATTTCTATGTGAATATATATATATATACATTCTTTACTGACACTACTCTGATATATATATATATATATATATTACAATATTTCTAATTCCTATATCCCTCAAATATCCCTTGAAAATGTTAAAATGAATTCCTCAAAATATGTAATAATCAACAAGATTATTTTAGATTTACTGTTATTTATACAGAATTTAAAAATAAGTCATAATAATTAAAAAGGTATTCTATCAACTCTATTCCTTTTTGAAATTAGTAATCTTCATATTTAAAATAAATTGAGAATATTTAGAACACACATTTTTAATAATATTTCATTGGAAATATAGAATACAATAAAACTAATTTTAAAAAGTATCATGAACATTACTTAAAAATGAGCTAGTAAATTTGTTAGACTTCATTAATTTAATATTTGAAAGTTCAAATATATGTATAATTCACTATTTTAATTTAGAAAAATTGAAAGGTAATAAGGAAGATTTTTAAAGTATATTTTTGTTACTTTACATTAGAAAATGTTTATAATTTACAAGCAGTCCTTAAAACTTCAAAGGAATAACTCTAACATGTTTCAAAATATCTTTTGAAAAATGATGCAACAGATTAAAACTGGTCAAAATATCTCGAAAGTACTTTCTGTCTCTGAGTTATCCACACAAATCGGCCAGGGTCAATACCTCCATATCTGATTTCCCTAAATTAAAGGGAACAAACACTTAATCAAAGTTACGTAAATGATAATGATAGCGGACAAAGATTTTATTATGCAAATGCCCTCATTCTACGCTTTACTGAAGAGCATTACTCATATCGTTGTTTAGGGAATTTACGTCAGCTGTATTTATATATTAACTATGAGTTCAGTGAAGTGCTTTAAAAGGTAAGACAAATTAAGATAAGTAAAATATATATATGTATTTTAAGACAGCAAAAATGTGTTTTGCTTCGTCCTATCTATGGAACGAAAGTGATTATAATTTTACTTATAAAGGACTTATTTAGCGAAAAAATACGAAAATATCTGTATTCGAATTTTTTACTTAAAATGGACTTATAAACACGTATTCTGACGAAGTTTTATAAAGATTATATAATGAAAAAAATATACGAAAAAGGTTTAATACTGCATCTATTTTCCTTTAAATAACTAAGCGTTGCAATCTTTAAATTCATTTTCGTCTCTTTTTTTAATATATCAGTATGATGAAAATACCAAAGCACATATGTATATATATTTAATAGATTTTATTTTTTTAAATGAAGGATCCTAATGTGGAATTTCATAAAATAACGATCTGATTCCTGTTAATACAAATGATTGACATTTTAAAAATAAAAATGTTAAGCAAATAGTCATTTTTTTCTGTATTTTTACCTATCGCATCACATGTCATTTTTAAAGTACACATAGTGTAAAAAAAAGTATTGTAACATGATAGAAATCCGATTATGGAAATATTTGTATAGATTTTAAATTCTGATGGTTCCCTGAATCATTTACGCTTTTTTTTAAACAATGATTCCATTTGTATATGTGTGATTATGTGATATATAAGAATTTACTCACTTTTCATGTACCCAAAGCTCCTTCTTGATGTTTTTCGATTATGTCGGCGTGTATGAATGTGTTTGTGTGTGTGGGTGGGGGTGTGAACACGATAGCTCCCAATATATGCTTTTGATTGAACTCTCATTTGGTGAATATGTTACAGGCGACTATGTTTTACCAAAACATAGTCGCCTGTAACATATTCACCAAAACATAAATTATTTAGTAAAATGCTTTTACTTTTTTTTATTTATTGGTAATAATTTTTGTACGGACGGAATGAAAATTTATTCAAAATTACGTCATTCAAAAATGTTTAAGCTTTATGAAAGAAAGTGTACGTATTATTTAAAACATGAGGCTATTTTCATCAGTGGAGATATTTCATGTTTGTAAAATTGGATTCTAAGTTTTTATTTATTGTTATATTATTATTTATTTAAAACGTACAAAATTCTGTAAAGCGCTCGGAAAGTCGATTGGGTATCACTCCAGAGTTTTTTTTAAGCTAATTAATTTTTTTTTTTAAATATTGTCCTTATAGTTATAGATAACACGTGTAAGAAACGTACGCACAAAAATTGTGGCAAAATGATCAACATTGTAGGAGAAATTTAGTTTTAAAATGATGTTACATTTTAAATTAAAATTTTAAAATTTTATAATAGTAATACAATTTAACTTGTTTAAATCCTTTTCATTCATAAAATTTTTTAAAATGTGTCCAAAAATTATTTTCAAATAATCTAAAAACTATACAAAGGGTACCGGACCCCTTTAAGTTAAATGAAAAATCGGATGGCTTTGGTTTCACTGAAAAATAAAAGTACAAAAGTGCAACAACTCTATTCATTTTAAAAAGAAGATTTAATAGATTTCTAAAAACATAAAATATTTGCAATTACAAAAAAAAAAAAAAAAAAAAAAAAAAAAAGATCATGCGTTATTTGTTATAGCCTATCATCGCATTCAATAGAACATAAAGAATTTTAAATGTGATTTTGTAATTTTTGTATGCTGTTTTCGTACAATTTGCACTTAATTTACTCTTATCTTATATCATTCCAACTTAAGTGTGATAAATGCAGACATTCCTTTCAACCTTATAAAAAATATTAGAAATAATTCTATAGAAATATACCATCATTAATTTCCATACGAGTTAATAAATACTGCTCAACTATATATAGTATATATATATATATATATATATATATATATATATATATATATGTATATATTTTTACAGTTTATATATCATGCATTTGTTAACTGTTTTTTTTTCTATTCTAAGCTAACTATTCCTTAAACTATATGAGATTATTTTTAATAGATCTACTGAAACAATTTAATTTTATTTCAGCCGTCTGCCGAAAACATTTTTTTTTTAAATGAAAATGTTAAAAGTTACAATTTATATTTAGTTACAATTTATTACAAACGAGAATTATTACGATTATAAAAATATCATTTGCTCAAACGTATTTCTGGAGCGTGCTGAGAAATGTAATTAAACACAGACATATTTATTCCATTTTTTTTAATATGAAAAATAACTAAAAATAAAATAAAAACATAACACTCCGAAATGTCTGGAGAAAAAATATACAGTTATGTTAAAATAGAAAACAAATAGAAGTCCAACATTGAAATCATAAATGTAATTAATCTACATATAGAGATACATTCTTTAAAAATATTTTAGGATTTTTAATGTTAAAACATGTATGGCAATCGATGTAAAACTAGTTAAAAGGGTTAGAATAAAATTAAAATAGATTAAGAATACGAAAAAAGTTAGTTTTTATTTATGTTTTAAAAACACAAGTTGTCTTATATTAAAAGACAGAAAAAATATTTTCACAAATACAAAAAAATAAAAATAAAAATAAATAAGTAAATATATAAAAATTCTCGAAATGTTTAGGAGGCATTGTTTAACAGGTTGCTTACTGAAAATTACTTTCAGCGAAATAACGTATTCATTTTATATTAAATTAAATAAATAAAAAAATAACATTTAACACCCTATTAGACACGCAATGTATAATACATATGCATTATTTGTCTCTTTTCTCTAAAAAAAAAAAGTTCAAACTCCATACAGTAAGGGATATTTACTGAATGAAACAAACCCGATTGAAATTTAAGTTCTCCTCGAAAAGAATAGAGACGATTATTTTCCACGAGTGAACGAGTGATAATGCTCCATATGTTAAGATTGGGTTAAGATCAGCACCATAAGATAGCTAGTTAAAAATTTTAATATGCTGTGAAATGAACCAGGGTTCTGTAATGAGTGTCTTATGTATCACAAAATTTTCTTGATGAAATATCCATTGTCGGCAAGCTAAAAGTTCTGCAAAATATGGTATATTGTACTCCTTTATCTATACTTATGCGTAGGCTGTTTGGCGTCCATCGAGAAATATCAGAGATAGCTGCCTATACCTGCCTATTGTCGACAAGCTAAAAGTTCTGCTAAAGCTAGTATATTATCCCTCATTATCTATACTTATGTGTTGAATCAGCCATGTAAACAGTCTAGAGTCAATTTATTTAGTCAATAAATATTATTGAAAGCCACTTTCCTTTATATGACACGGGCTCAGTCTATTCTTTGCAACATGTCACATTTTCAGATCTGGATGTTTCGTATTTTTGCGTTGAAACATGACATTTTTTCTTTTTTTCGTCTAAAAATTGTCATATAATCCACAGAAAGTGGTTTATATGAAGAAATTAAAAGATTTATTATTTTGTGCATATGTTATCCTCCGAACCATTGTATCTCTTATTTTATTTGTCAAACGTGGCTTTCCAGTTCTACATTTTGATACCTATGAATTACCTCTGTATAGGACTGTAATCATTTAACGATTTGAACGACGTGAAACACACTGACCTTCTGATTTTTACTTCCATACCACTGTTACCTACTCCGTTTGCTCCTCCATAGCTTGCAGCACCTTGAATAACTGAAGCTATTACAAGGAAACACAAACAGATGAAGCATGTGACATCATTCATTTCTCTTTGCATTTTTAGTGACTAATTCCAGAAATTCAACACTGTGTCTAATTTTTTGTTTTATGCTATTCTGTGTTTATTTAAGAAAAAGTTGAATATTTAACTTATTTAAAGACATTTATGAAGTATTGTCTGCCAAACATCATCTAAAATGAGAATTATATATTTTTTTTGTAAAATAACTATTTGTTTTCAATAATTTGGCGACCTTTGCCGCCAAAGTTAACATAAAAAATTTCCTTTAATATTCTATTTGAAACCTACACGTTCATTTTAGATTATTATCATAGAAAACATAAGTTATTCTCAAGCAAAACTTTTATCTTCCAGTGCAAGGAAATGCCTTAATAAAATCAATATTTCTATTTTACTCTTATGTAAAAGGTTTCCTTCCCTAATAAAAGTAGCCTGTCTATAATGTTATTAATATTTTATCGATTTTCTATTTAAATATAAATTTATTTTATGAAATGTGTTTTATAAGTAAAACTAAAATTAAGTGTTTATAGAGTGTGCTGGAACAAGTAACTTTTCAGATAACTTGGCGTCTACGTTTCTAGGTGAATCATATGAAAGTACTGGACATATTCTAATGGGGAAAATTATATAAATTGTTTCGAGGTTTCTCTTTACATTTTTTTCAGCCATAAAATCATAATACTTTAGATGGTGGAAATAATTAGTAATAAATGCACAGTTTATTTAATGCTGATAACAAATGGTATTAAAAAGTAGGATGTAAGTTAAAGCGCATCGACCACGTATTGTTCATATTGCCGTTTGGAAATAACCTTCAGAGACAATTTTCCTGTAGAACCCCTTCCCCCTCAAATTTTCGTCGCTTTATGAGGTGCTTTCAAAAGAGAGACCATATTTTACTCTTTAATTTGGGCTAGTATATTTTTTTTAAATAAAACTGTGTATGAATTCGTGTTCATTTTATTCATTTTTTTTTTGCTTTTGCAGACATGTTTTGTTATCAGTTTAATATGCATGAAAATGACTAACTATTTAAAGATTAAAAATGCTTGTTAACGGCTTAATTTTGCAATTTTGATCAAACGTAATTTTATGCGAAAAGTTTTATTTCATCTACAATTCTTTAAAGTTTATTACATTAGCAATGAAATCTCATGTTTACTAGAATTTATGTTATGAAAGAAAAGAATTATAAGTGGTGAAGTTTGCGTAACTTTATCACATTGATTACGTTAAAGCAGAATGAATATATTATTGTTTTTTTTATTGTGGATAAATAATATTTATTATGAAAATATAATTATTCACCTATATTTTTATTTTCAGATGCTGAAACATCATTTCTCAGATTTAAGGAAAGTAACTGAATTCCAAGAATGAATATCACAGTACATTAACAATGAATGAAACTTATGATTATCGGCCCGATGGCGTTGGTTTCATCTCTTCGTGGGTTAAAGAGATGGCGTTTATCAACGATTCTGACAGTTTCCTAAATGACAGTTCTCCCATTGAACAATCTCAATTTAAACCATACTATGGTGATAAATTAGAGCTCTACAGACAGTTCTATGCCTCTATACATGGGTATATAAGTTTAACTGTCTGCATATTTGGAATAACAGCAAATATTATGAACATCATCGTCTTAACAAGAAAGAATATGGTATCTCCGACAAACGCTATTCTAACAGGATTAGCAGTTGCCGATATGATGGTAATGTTATCTTACATACCATTTAGTTTCCACAATTATATACGTGTTGGACTTAAAGAGGAAGAAAAATATTCATTTGGTTGGGCTGCTTTCACTCTTTTCCACGCCCACTTTACAGTTGTTAACCACACCATTTCGATTTGGTTGACTGTCACAGTTGCAATATGGCGCTTCATGGCCGTCTGTTATCCAGCGGCAACAATGCGCTGGCGCACCTTAATTAGAGCAAGAATTGCAATAGTATCAACATATGTTACATGTACTTTATTTTGTATACCTGTTTATATTACTTTCACCCTAAACGCAAGCACAGAAAATGAACAGACTGTGTACAAAGTTGATTTCAGTAGAATTGCTAAACAACATAATGGATTGTTGGCAAGCATAAACTTTTGGCTCTTTAGCGTCATAACAAAATTAGTTCCATGTGTGGCACTTACCGGACTTAGTCTTGGTTTAATAAAAGTACTTTATGAAGCAAATTTGAGGCGACAGAGACTCAAAGTAAAATCTGGTGACTGTGATAAAAGTCATGACAGGACAACAAAGATGCTTCTTGCTGTCCTCGCACTGTTCCTTTTAACAGAATTTCCATCCGGGATGCTCGCTTTGTTAAGTGGCGCACTTGGAGATGAATTCTTTGCACACGTGTATATGAATTTTGGTGAAACAATGGACATTTTAGCGTTAGTTAACAGCGCTGTTAATTTTATTATATACTGCTCAATGAGCCGTCAGTTTCGAGATACTTTTGCTTTTCTGTTCTTGTCACGTTGGAGTACAGGAAAATGGGCAGCTATACCTCCAACTGAACCAACTCAAACATTAGGAACAGCATGTGTCTAATCTGCGTTTGGCATATTAATTTTGTGTTTCCTGTGGATTGTTTAATATTTTTGACCAATTCGTATGCTGTTTAAATGTGACAATAATAATATTTATAGTCTGCACTTCTGTATCCTTTAAAATTGGAAATACTTCAAATCATGCTAAATACTAACGGTTAGGTATGATATACATAAATAACGGTGCAATTTACAAAATTTAGTGATATTAGCAAATATATTTTGAAATTAATATGCTAAAGATAATATAGGTTTAAGTTTTAACTTGCATCTGTTTATTAAATTTGTTGATATAATACTAATAACATATTCTTATACTATGTATTATGTACTATTATGACGTAGGTTTGATGACACATTAAAAATTTGAAAGAATTTTATTTAAAACTAATATGAATGTGCTTCAAAATATTTAAATGTATAGCAATTACATACATATAGATTTTTCACCACCCTACTGACAAAAATATTTTTTAATCTGCTAAATACTTTGCTCAAGCAATTCGTACTACTTCAATGTAAGTTTGAAAGAATAGTATTTCATTTTCTGGAAACAGAAAAAAATGCTTTATCAAAGCACAAATTACATCGCCAGAGAAAAAGAATGCGGAGTTGTCAACGCTACTTTAAAAAGATTTAATTGTAAGGAATCTATTGAAGTTTTATCTTTGAGATCCTTTTTTAAGTAGTAGTAATAACTTGAATCGTTAGCAAGTGCTTTAAAAAAATTAAGATATAGCTCTTAACTGTCGACATTTTCTTTTCATATTACTGCAAAAACATACAGGAAAATATACTTAATATGTCTTTTGTATTACTGCTCTTCAAACTAAACATTCTGAACGCACTGGAAGCTCGAATTTTAATAAACGTACGATACTGTTCAAAATATTAACTCCTTTTGCCAGTGTTAAAAGAAAATATTAACTAAACACAGTAATAAATACCATTATACTTTTTTGTACCTAGGTTACAACTCTTAAATTTTATGAAGAATAAAATTATATCCTAAGTCAAAATCTTTTATGATCTTTCATGTGACTCAAACGTATCGTAAAATCATAAAGATATACTATACAATAAGCGAATTTATACTGGAAACGTATCGCATCAATGTTTTTAAAATACCACACACTTTAATTGCACCGTCATATTTTATAGAGCTCAAAGTCCAACTCAAAAAGTAAATTTCATTAAAATATTCTAAAAGGTTTTTCCTCGTTTACCATATTTTATATGTATGGGAATATACGAGGATTAAATTGATAACACATTTAAAATATTTAAATCAAAATAAATCAAAATCATCTAAGTACGGAAAAAATAACTATCAGAATAAATAAACATCACAAAACTTTTAATTCATAATAGTATCCTCACAAGAAAAAAACATATATATATGTTGAATACTTTATAGATAAATTTGCTCAAATTAAATATGAAAGAGGTTTTCAGGGCTTTCATAGAAATTGTGAACCTTTTTTGACTTTATCAGGTAGTATTCAGAATAAAATATTTTTAAAAAAGTCAGTAAGTCGACTTGACCTTTATACCATAAAATGTCATGTAATTTCCTTAAAATCTTTTATGGCGAAAATTTGAAAGGATCATACATATTAGAAATTGTCAGCCACTTTCGGAAACAAATTCTTCATTCTTTAAAACTTAAACAAGGAAATCTCAAGACTAGATGGATCAAGAACAAGTGTTGAATAAAACATGGAAGCCTGTCTACAAAAATTGGTAGCTTTTAAGAAAAGCTTTTATCGCAAGAAGGAATAAATGCTAAGAAATATTTTTTCAGTCCCTAAATTTTGTGGAAAAATTCTTAATGTTGATTTGAAAACAAATTCTGTGTAATATAAAAGCTTTGAAAATGAATGTAAATTTATTACATTAAAACATAAATAGCACAAAATTGTGCTTGTTCTTTGTTAAAAACAGTTTACAAATAAAATTAAAAACTTAGTTAAACGTTATCCTCCAACAGTTTCGGCTTATATAAGAAGTCTTTGGTCTAACCGATGATGTCTTTGAAGTTATAAACTGAAACTGTTGGAGGATAACATTTAACTAAGTTTTTAATTTTATGTGTACACTGTTTTTAGCAAAGAACAAGCACAATTTTGTGCTATTTATGTTTTAATATAATATTCAATGGTGTAACGTCCATCTTTAAGACTGTTATTTAGGAAGTGTATTATTTTGCAACTTTAATATTTTTTTTATTCAAAAGGCTTTTGAAAAATATTAACTTACTAGACAGTTTAAAATATATAAATAATATATGGTGCTATGATATTTAAATTTTTCATGGTGTCTGTCTTCCATAATTATTTTTATGTAATATATTGCACAAATGTATTTCAATTAGATGTAGTAATTCTGCAAATTGTATTCATATTTTTAATATACTCAAGTCGCTAAACAGCTTAGTTGTTTTGTTTTATAATTACACTAGTCTTAAATTGTTAAAGTACTGCATAACATTATATTGTAAATAATTCAGAAACATTAACAAAAAAAAACACTTTTCTGAAGTGTTTTGCAGCTTTTCTACTTCCAAATACTCTAAAATGTAAAAGTCTGCAAATAAAAAACTTACTAAACACGAGTGATAGCCTAATTGCCTGAGAAAATACGCAGCTTAAAAAAAAATTGGAAAAAAAAACATGAATTTTCATGAGCTATATTATGTTTCCAATCATGTTATTATTATTTATTTTTTTTGCAAAACTTTATTTAATGAAATATTAACTTATCAAAAAGAAACTTTCAGCTTTATAATATTAATTATTTAGATGCAAAAAATAAATACAATTTTCTCTATATGTGTCATCATTTCAACAGCTACTTTCATGTTGCCTTAACTATTCTATAGCATTAAGATTTAATCATAAATTTGTTATTCAGTAAGTTGTTTCAAATATTCCTTCTGTCAAGAAGAAGTTTACAATTTATTGAAAAGTAACCCTTCATTACACAGCTCATTGCGTTGTATCGATTTTTTCCCTGCCTTCTGAAAACGATGAAATTCAGAAAATAAAAAAATAAAAATACGAGAAACAACAATGATGAGCAACAAAATTATGATATTGTAAATGAAAAGCAATTAGTGCTTCTTACCTTATTAATTTTGAGTAAACAGCATGTTTTAAAAAATGAAAGGAAGCAAAATCCTGAAAGTAACAAATAAATTTCTGTACTTTTTCAGTACATTTAAAAAAAAATAAGTAATCTTATATAATTAATTTTACTATCAAAAATTATTATGAACACTATCTAACGAGTTTTATTCAAATATAATGCATCATACTAGAAATAAATCGCCTTTTAAACATTTTTAATGACCTCAATTATATCAAGCATTTCTTATTTTTCTCAACTTGAACATTATAACGAGGCACTACTCTTTTCAGTTAAAATTACATAAATGTCATTTTATTGATTGTAAGCTGATTGTAATTGTAATATTGATTGTAAGTAAGATATATATGTGTGATATGGTGTGTGTATTTGTTTAAAAGGTTTATTTTTAATAGAACCGCAAATTAATATGTATTTCCTTATAGATGTTAAATTAATTAAGAAAATCCATGTAAGCTGTTCTACTTCCGTTAACTCTGAAGTTAAAAGTTAAAATGTACAATTTTACTGTATTTTTACCTTTTTTCATTGAATTTTTACTGTTTTATAAGATTCTAGTTTTCTTTATTCATTTAATTTTTTTATATGTTTCTTCTAAGATAAGTAGAATGTTGCACAGAAATTAATTTCTTCTGTGTTTGAAAAACAGAAAAAATCGCAGTTCTTTTTGGAAAAATAATAATGATAATAAAATGGAAATACACCGTTGTTCAAGTACACCGTAAAGTGGTGAAAAACGCATTCGTTTCGAAAGATTTGACCCTCCTCTTTCAGCAACAGAAAGACGTGCTATCATATTGAGAATAGAGGCAATCTGGAAGGAAATGGAATAGGAAGAGGGGAAGAGAATGGATGTTAGGGAAGAAGAGCCAATATGAATGGAGGAGACATGGGGGGGGGGGGGGAATATTACGTTTTCTCGACAAGTACAGTAAGTAGGAAAAGATAAGTCGAATAAAGCAAAATGACAGAAACAAACGGAAGGGCGTGAGAAAACAAATGAAAATAATAATTAACGTTTATGAAAGAAAAATAATTGGTGTTTTCTTGTTTTCCAATTGCTTGTTTCTTTTCTTCTGCCTCTCATTCTTCCTTTCTTTTTCCATTTTTTTCCGTCTCTCCTTCAGTGTTGTAGTGTGCATTTTTGTCCACTGAAAAAAAAATTAATCTTTCGAAATGTAGTGCTTTTTCTCCTACTTTTTAAGAATTTCTGTCGATTCCATAATGATTTAATTCAGTATGTATAACTCTTGTTTGACATAATTATAATTAATTGCATGTATTATTTATGATGTTACGAACTTTTTCACTCAGTAAAAGGTTTAATGTTTATTAAGCACGTGTTAAGCCAAAAAATATATAATTCAATAAATAATTTCAAGCCGGAAAATAATTCATAAATTTGTTTCATTAAGAGAATTCTGTCGTACTAAGTTCACCTAATAAGGGAAAAAAATAGTATTTTTCAAAATATGTTACCATTTCACAGCCAGTGCTTTTGTAAAACATTTTACATATTATTACAAACTCTTGTTTGACGAGAAGGGATTATTAAACGAGAAGGGATATACACATATTTTGAAAACTTCCATTTAAAAAGTTTATTGTATAATATGTAATTTCTGTCTTAAAAATGTAAATTTAAAACTATTTTTATATTTATAGAATATGATGCTCTTTTAACCCTTTTGCCCCAAATTACGAATTAAAAGATATATCTTGTCAAAACCTTTTCTTTTTCTTTATAAAAGCATATTAGATGAATTATACAATAATATTAAAGAATTAAAAATTAATTTGTTAATCATATCTAACAAACTGAATTGGTTACTTTTAAGTATCATCGGGTCAATATAGAGGAAAATATTTCTCATGAAAACAAGAAAATTATAGAACATTTCCTATCACTTTAAATTAGCATTTACAACAAGAAACGTGTATATATTTATTATTAAAATTACGAATGCAAATTATCTTTAGACTTAACCCTCTGAGTGGCTGTCACGTAATTTTCCGTTTCCAGAAAACAAGTTAAATTGGCTGTAGACAAAAAAGGTTTTAACAAAATTATGTTTGAAGAAGTATATAGGATGAAGAGATACGAAAAGATAATTTAGCATTAAACTTCGAAATCAAATTTAATATACCTTGGTTTTCCAAGCTTTTTAATTAAAATGCAGGAAAACCCTCAGATTCAGTGGGCTTAAATACAGAAGCATTTGCACATTAGCTAAATTGTAATCAGTATCTAATATTTTTCGATGTAACGTCTGGAAAAATGCTAGTTTTTTGCCATTTTTTGATTCCGTATTATTTCTTGTATCAAATAATGTATATTTGATAAAATAAAGAAGAATATCCCTGCACATAGAACATATGATTAGCAGAGTAAGAAAACTTGCTTTAAAATAAAATGTATCATATAATTTAGTAAAGAAAATACGTTTTCCACAATTGCCACAATGTTAAATATTATTATAATGTATTTTCGGCCTCTCGAAGAAATATATTTCCTCCCACCTTTTAATCTGGTGTTAAAGATAATATATAACAAATATAAAATTTATATAGAGAGTAAAAAGACTTGGGTTTATGAATTTAACAAATAACTTTATTTCTGAAACATTAAAATATAAGAAGTACCATATACATTGAATTTATCTATCTATCTTGTGGTTCTTTCTAATACAGCATTGTTTTTTTTACTCTGATATAATGTTTGTTAGTGTCTGGTGGGTTTTTCACTAATTTCATAATTTATCATGTTGAAAGCTCTATGTATTATAATTTAACAATCAGACAAAAGTCCTCTATTTGCGTCAAAATCTGTAAAAATCTTGAATATTTTTTTCATAAAAAAGCCGTACAAAAATACATAAGAACATTACGTTCGAAACCGCTGCGGTCGCCCGATGGTCTCAGCGCCCCGAGCAAAACCCTTCCCGCTTTTCTCTGCAATAAACTTATTGTGTCTGGCTTTTAAATTTTACCGGTGACGCCTCTATTTCGCGTCCGCACGCTCTGGTAGAAAAGCGGAAAGTTTTGGGCTCGGGTCTCTGAGACCATCGGACGATCTCAGAGGCTTCGAGCTTAACCTTCATTTGAGAAGTTAAAACTTTTATTACAGACCTGTGTTATTGTTCAAATCCTAAGTTAAAATTACATGCATTAGCAATTGTTTGTTAGTCCCGACAGTACTTAAAAGTACCACTTCAGAAAGCACTTTAAATATAGAGTAAAAAGGCTTGGGTTTTTGAATTTAGAAAATAACTTTATTTCTAAAACATTAAAATATAAGAGGTATCATATACAGTGTATTTACCTATAAATGATGAGATGTTTTACAGCAGAAACATAATATCAAACATCACGCATAAAGATTATCGCTATAATAAGATATTTAGGTGGCTCTCTTAAAACATGTTTTGTTTTAGAAAACTACTAATACTATCCATTGATGATGCAGTGAAGTGTATAACATTGATGCTGAATGTATCACTGGTAATTAATGAATAAAATATTCTTTTTAATAAAAGTATAAATCTACTGGTACTTTAAAGTATCATCGGGGCATAAAGGGTTAAATCTAATTTTCTTAAGAAAAAGTCAATCTAATCTCCTTTATTACCACTGATACTACAATTATATTGTTGATCATACGTATTTTTATAACATGTAAACTTTGTAATTGTTAGCCTATATATATTTTTTAATAGCATGATTCATTTAACTTTTGACCGTTTGTGTTTAATATGTGTCATATGAAGATCGATGGGTCAAGCATTATTTCTAACACATGCGTTTCATAAGTCAAATGAGATATTAAAACAACTAACACATAAATTATGAGTATGCACTTCATAATTGTAATTGATGTATTTTATGTAACAGGTGTTTTTTTTCAAAACGTATAAATAATTGACAAATATTTTAAGTTTAAGCAAACAAAGTCAATTACTCGGAGCATAAATAAGTTAATAGAAGATTATAAAGGAGGAAATAAATCGGAGCATAAAGGGTTAAATATAATATTCAAAAGAAAAAGTCAATCTAATCTCCTTTATTACCACAGATAGTACAATTATATTGTTAATCATATGTATTTTTATAACAAGTAAACTGGTTAATTGTTAGCCTATACATATAATTTAATAGCATGATTCGTTTAACTTTTAACTGTTTGTGTTTAATATGTATCATATGAAGATCGATGTGTCAAGCATTATTTCTAACACATGTGCTTCATACGTCAAATAAGTTATTAAAACAACTAACACATAAATTATGAATAAGTACTTCATAATTGTAATTGATGTATGTTATGTAACAGGTGTTTTTTTTTTCAGAAACTTATAAATGATTGACAATTATTTTCATTTTAAACAAACAAAATTATATTAAGAATACAATTTATGTACTTCTGAATATTATTGAAATGTTTTTCGCACAAATAAAAAAAGTTCCATTAATGTTTTATTTTATTTATTTTATTTTTATTGACATTGTATGTAAAAACACTTTCTTTGAAAGCAATTTGCATAACATCATAAATTTCAAGAAGATTCTTTCTGTTAGATGTTTTCAGAAAATGAAGAACATTATATAATGATTTTCTTACGAAAAGATTAATTTATTGTGTATTAAAAAATAATCCCCTTATCTATACTAATACTATAAAGAAGTAACGATTGTTTTTTTTTTTTGCTTGTTTGTAGGGGGTAATCTCTGGAACTACCGAAACGATTTTAAAAGTGATGATGGTAAATTGATGGTCACAATCCCTGCTCCAACATAGGCTATGTTTTAGGTAGGTGCTGCTACCTACATGGAGGGGTGCTAGAGCGAAAAAATTTCTAAAATTTCGACTTTTTTTTTTTACTGAAGGAACTAAAAACATGAAATTTGGCGTGGTAGTTACTTATAAGATGTAAATGTTCTCTAAGAACAAATTCTAAAAAATTCGAAATTTAAAAGGGTGAGATGAGCGAAAAGCGTTCTAAAAACATTCTAAATTACAATTTCTATGGAATCTCTGAAACTACAGAACCATTTTCAAAAGTGATGGTGGCAAATGGATGGGGACAGACTTTGCTCCAACATAGGCTATATTTTATGTAGGTGAGACTAGCCCCAGGGGGGTGCAGGAAGGAAAAACGTTCTAAAATTTCGATTTTTTTATACTGAAGGAGCTAGAAACATGAAATTTGGCGTGGTAGTTACTTCTAAGATGTAAATGCTCTCTAAGAACAAATTCCAAAAAATTCGAAATTTAAAAGGGTGAGATGAGCGAAAACCGTTATAAAAACATTCTAAATTACAATTTCTATGAAATCTCTGGAACTACAGAACCATTTTCAAAAGTGATGGAGGCCAATTGATGGTAGCAATCCCTGCTGTAACAAAGGCTATATTTTATATAGGTGCCACTACCACAGAAGCGTGCAAGAGCGAAACACGTTCTAAAATTTCGATTTTTTTATAGTGAAAGAACTAGAAACTTCAAATTTGGCATGGTAGTAACTTATAAGATCTAAATGCTCTCTAATAACAGTTTCTAAAAAGTTTGATATTTAAATGAGCTAAATGTTTTCTAAAAACATTCTAAATTAGAATTTCTATGGAAACTTTGAAACTACCGAACCGATTTTAAACGTAATGCTCGAAAATTTATAGTGACAGTCTGTGGTCTAACACAGGTTATATTTTATGACAGTGCTACTACCCTCAAGGAGTTGCAAGAGCGAATAACATTCTAAAATTGCAATTTTTATTATACTGAAGAGATTAGAAACTTGAAATTGGGCAAGATAGTAACTTATAAGATATACATCCTTTCTAAGGACAGTTTAAAAAAATCGAAATTTAAAAGAGTGATATGAAGCAAATCTGTTCTAAAAACATTCTAAATTACGATTTCTGTGGAATTGCTAAGGACAGAAGATTGAAATATAACATTACTAATACATTTTAAGGCACAAGTGCACATACAGAACAGTTTTTTAAACTAAATCAAATTTAAAAGAATGAAAGAGGAAAAAATAAATTACTATTTGTTTTTTACTAACAGGATTAGAAACTTCAAATTTGGCATGGCGGTACTTTTAAGATTCAAATGCGCGCAAACAATGGTTTGTAAAGAAATTTACTATTTCAAAGGGTGAAATGAGCGGAAAGCGTTTAAAATGCGTTCTAAATTGCAAATACTATGGAATTGTTAGGGATAGAAACTTCAAATTTTACATGGCTGCTGATATGGTCGCACAGAACAATTTGAAAAAAATCGAAAACTTAAAGAGTGAAATGCGCGAGAAGCGTTCTAAAAACGTTCTAAATTACGATTTATTTGGAACTATTAAAGCTAAAAACTTAAAATTTCGCCTGGCTGTTACTCATGTAAATTATCACCCAGAACAGTTTACTAAAAATGCGAAATGGTATTATGGCAGAAGCAAAAAAAAAAAAAAACGTACTAAAATTGCAATTTATGTGATACAGCTGGTATAGAAGCTTCGTAATTGGTACGGTGGTTATTCTTAAAATGCAAATGCTCGCTAAGACCAGCTTCTAAAAAAATCGAAATTTAGGCTGAAATGAGCGAAAACGGTCTAAAATGTACTAGATTATGAATTAATTGGATTTAATCTTAGAAATTGGAAATTTAGTATAGTTGTAACTTCCAAGATGCAGACGCCTGGTATAAACAGTCTATTAAAAATTAGAAGTTTAAAGGTGTAAACTGAGCGGAAAACGTTATAAATTATGTTTTTTTCTAAATTGTTATCGATAGAATTTAACATGCCTGTTATTTTTTATACGTAAATGCTTCCACAGAACAATTTTTACAAAATTCGAAATTTAGAAAAGGTGCAGAAGCAAAAAACATTCGAAAATTGAGATTTTAGTGACGCTGTTGGTATAGGAAGTTGAAATTTGGCATGGTGGCTACTTTTAAGATTTCAGTGCTCGCTAAAAACGGTTTCCATAAAAAAAATCGAAATTTAAAAAAGTCAAATAAGCTGGAAAAGTTCTAAAAACCTTCTAAACAATTATTTATCTGAAATTGTTAGGGATATAAACTTGAAATTTTATATGGCTGTTACGTTAGAGACGCAAATGCATCCATAGAACAATTTTTAATTTTTTTTAAAATTTTAATGTGAGCAGGAACAGAAAAGTTTTAAAATTACAATTTCTGTGATATAGTCATTACAGAAATTTGCTTAATTAGTAATTTCTGAAATATCTATGGCAGTAAATTTTCCTCTAATGAAAATAGGCCAACGAATACCACTTGGCATTTTTCAAGAATTACGGAGCAAATCCACGGGTTTTGCTAGTATTAAATAAAATTTTTAAAATATATTGATCTGTGCAGTTCAGCGTTACGTGGAATTACCGACTATATATAGGTGACCTGCAGGATCTCCAATCCTATCTGGTTTTCGGCATTTTAACTTCTGTACAAATTTCCCCGCAATTTTAAAGATTATTGAAAAGGGGAAAATCTTCAGTTCCATCCGTCTCTTCCACCTATCAATCTCCTAGCGAGAAAACTCACAATACCACAGATTTTGCGTGCAAATATATGGCACACAATTGAAAGACATCCGCATGCAGTATTTTCAGGAGGTCCCACGTCAAATTACTAACCATTATCCACTCTGGTTGTTTTCAATGTACGGATGGGAACCTGGACTTTATGGCCGTATTAAGCAGGAGATATTCACTGAAAATCTCACCTAACATGACATTATGGTTAGCAAAATTTACTTTTGCTTCCCAAATAGCAAAGTATTTGTTTTTAGTCATTTTTTTTGGTTCTCAGATCAAAATAGTGCTTTTTCTTGCCGTCTTCTTCCATCTTCTTCCATTCTTCTTGCCGTCTTCTTGCCGTCTTCTAAGAACAAATCCGAGAAAAATAGGCATATTTATCAGATAATAGTACTAATTCAACACACATAGCCTACAAAAAAGATCGGAGAACCTATTTGCTCAGCTTCAAAAATTTCTGGACAAAATCTTATTCATGGTGCTTTATACAATGACTGTTGTTTGTCCCCTTTCCTGAATCAGATATGGCCATGCATACGCAATACAGAGCAAGTATCGTTAGCCTTATGTTGTGTACAATAAATTATATCGCTCGTCAATGAACATAATGAGAGCTTGAACACGAATTAATTAAGTCAAATTCTGTTCTAATTGAAATTTCTTATGCATTTCATTCAAATGTCTCCAAAGAAAGGAGCCGTATCATCTCTTGTGAACATCGTGTGATATCTAATATACATTTATTGAAATTCATAGTTTTAATAAACGCATTTTATATGAACCTATGTGATATCCAACTTTTTCTTAGACACCCTATATATGCCCTCAAAGCGAGGCTAACTAAAAAGACAGGCTGCCGCGGTTCATTCCACTTATCTTTTTTTACAGACCGCTAGAGTGACGTTATGCTCTTTTCGTGCACCTTCATTGGTGCATTTGAGCATCACGTGACTCCGGCAGTCTGTAAAAAAAGATATTTGTAAAGCACCGCGGTAGCCTTTCTTTTTCGTTAGCCTCGCCCTGAAAGTTATGTTCAAGATTGTAAAAATACGTCATATGAAAAGGCTAAAAAAAAAGAAATACATCTGACATATAGCTATTCTTGAAATTCTTTTTAGATAGTAGTCTTGTGAATATCATACTGCATATTCAATGGTTGGAGTATCATAGTTGAGATTTATTCCAACAGAACGAAAAATACCGGAACCAGGACTCGAACCTGGGTACTTTGGCTTGCCGTGCCAACAATCTTTGTACTGAGCTATCCCAACGATATCCTGGCTGGCATATTTCACTCGTATTTGTTGGATAAGGCTGCGAACTGCAGCGCTAATTTTATTCATCCGAGCTATAACTATAGAATTTTACATGATGAATCTGAAATAACACGTAAACTCCTGTATACTATTATTTAAGTCATAATGAACAGAGGAAAGTGTTCTCAACTAGGTAAATCATATTCAATCGCAGTTGAGATTTATTCCAACAGAGCGAAAAATACCGGGACCAGGACTAGAACCTGGGTACATTATCTGCATTTTTCATGTACTGTATTTTTGATACTAAATATGCAGGAAAAATTCCCGAATGTTCCTAACTTAGTTCGTTATCTTCATTTCTTAATTTTCACAAAGCCCACAGTCGTAGTAGTGTTTTCAATAAAATTTTCTTTTTAAGGTTTAAAAATATGTCCCACTGTACAGAATATACTGTGTTCAGAAGGACACCGCATAGGAAATAATGTACCATACATAGTGATGGGTAAATTGCAATAATGATACATATTTAAAAGGCAAAGTACATTATTAGAAATCTTAGTCATATTTTGCAATGCATAGAAAAAAAACGATTGATTTACTTTATATGCATAAAAACATTTAAAGGAATTTTTGTGCAGAATGACATTATGTCTAGTAATATTTCAATCAAAATTGTATTTAGATATTTAATTTTAAATGAAAAAAAAGTAGTATTATTTAGATAATATGTAAATAAAATAATTTTAAGAATATTTTTTTTGCAACATCCTAATGACTTTAATTATAGCAAAATAAACCAGCACATAGTTAGACTTAATGGTTTAAATGGTGTAATTCTTATGTTCTGAAAAAAAAGAAAATAATAAAAGCAAATAACTTTCTAAATAACTTTCTATCAGTTTTAATATAAATTAGCAACCATATTCCCCAAGGAATTAAAATTTCGCAGAAGACAACGTTTTTAGTTTTTTTCTATTCTGATATATATATATATATATATATATATATATATATAGTCCATAACAAAATACACTAGAATATTTCGTTAACAGCTATTTTAATTTTAAACGAAAAGAGGAAACATTGCTTAACTGTTTAAATTTTTCTATTGAAAATTTCTCTATTAAGAAAATGTTATAAAGTGATACAATGTGCCTGTTTTGGAGTTGGCCAAGTGTATTCCATAAATATAGAATAAGAAAAAATATAGAGTAATAAAATATTTAAAAACGTTCTATTTGATATAAATCCCCAAATTTTTCATAGATTTGCAAACAAATGAATATTTTTTCTTTAAATTTCAATTGTTTTTCTTCTATACTTCTAATACTGCTAAAATTTTAAAATTCTAAAGAAGCATAAATTTAATTTTACTTTTAGGTAAAATCAATAAGCTTCTTCTAAAATCAATTAATTCTGCTTTGATTCTATGATTTAAGGCTGAAAATATACAACAATACAGCCTTTACATTTACTACAATACAGTCTTTTATCAGTAAACTAATATCAAGTTAAAACAATGTAAAATAAACACAAATTGAAGTGAAGATCCCTTTTACACCGTCTTCCTCTACTATTAAATATATAAAACATAGTTTTTACAAAAATGGGTTGGTTATTTGATTTTATGACGGACGATTATCCACACGAGTTACCCAAAATGGGAATAAAGAAAATTAGTTAATACGGAATATTCTCAAAATTACATAAAAGTAAAAAAAAAAAAAAAAAAGTTAAATTACATAAAACTAACAATTACATATGTCACATACTGTTATTGTGACATATATTTAAATAAAAATTCTTTTTGTATGTCAAAATATATTTCGTGAATGCGATAATTTTCTAAGAAAAGCACATTATAATTTATCATCATTTGATTCCATTATTCCATTTTCTGTTTCTAATATTAGCTAAAAGATCCAACTCGGGATTTCCAAATTACAGGACATAAGTGAAAACATTTTTTTTTTTGAAAATACTAATAGATTTTTTTTTAGATTATACAGATTAATACATATATATATTTTTAGATTGCTCACTGGCAACAACAAAAAGTATAATTCTATGAAAAATATCTATTACGTATTCAAAAAAATATTATGAAAATGTAATAATAGTTATACTTTTGTGTTAGCTACATGCCAGGATTTAGTAACTGAATAAATTGCCAAAGGCTATCATTAGTTAAAGAAGTCATTTTGCTTCTGATAATTTCAGGCGTTTAATCGCGTAGTTCGATTACATGCCTGTTAAATTTATGTTTTATTTGTGTTATTTAAATATTTTAGTTATTTATTGATGAAGTATTAATTTCGATATGGTATATTAGCCGGAAACAAATGCTGGACTCTTTATATTATTTTAAGTGCAAGCGGATTAAACTTTCGTAATCAGGCTGCATGTGATAGAGATAGAAATTCATGCTTGAAAATTTTTTATAAACCATAAAAAAATCAATAGATTGAGATACAGTTTTCAAAAAATTTGAATTTAAAATAATTTTTTTTTCTTATTCAATGTTATGGAAATTTAAATTGTGCGATGTTTAGAATTTTAGAAAATTGCCATAAAAGCGAAATTTATTGATCAGATGTTGCCACCGTCAACCTGACGTCAGCGTTACTCATGGGTGTGCTTTTGCCTTATAATATGGATTCTCTATAGTTAACTTATTACATACTTTCTTTTAACTTATACTTCTGTATGTATGTGGTAGTCAAATCTTGTAACTCATTTTTCATTTGCATTTGAAAGAATGTTGGAAAATTTAATATGATTGAAAATATGACGTTCTTCTGAAATAAAATAAGTGGTACTAAAAACTGATTAGCGTTTATTGTCTACATGCCAAATGCTAAAAATATTCTTTTTTTGAAAAGAAAAAAAAACATTTTAAAAATTAGAAAAGCTTTATTATGCATTTATTTCAAACATTTTAGTGAAAATAACATAAGTATAAATATTCGTAAAGGAAATTCATAATTATCTAAAATTAGTTCAGTAATTAAAATTAGTGACTTAAAAAATACGTTATAATCAATTAAAATATTAATGAACTTCAAATGTTCATCAATTTAATGAATTTTTATGAAGAGGTAATGGAAAGTTTTTAATAATATTTTTTGAGGAATTATATCTATCTATCTATCTATATATATTTCATATACAGATGACCTCTCTTATCGCATCCAATAACTGATTTCTAAACCAAACTAATCTCTAAACCATCTAAGGTACCAGGTACAAAAAGAAAAAATCAAATGTTGTTCTTCATCATATTAAAAACCATTTGCGTGAAAATACTTATTTTTTAAGTTGCGAAATTTATATTTTGTATGGCCTCTGATTCGTGTAGGTTTTATTTTTATTTTTAAATCCTCGCTATGTGCTAAAAGTAAAACAATAAAAATTTCATTTATCTACGACCGAAAAATATCGAATGATAATGCCGTAAAATTGAGTTATCAGGTTTTTCTAGAACTAAAATCGGGTTTATTGATAGAAAATGCTAAAAAATCGTAAAATTAAAACTGATTTTTAGATAACCTTGTTAATTCTAATAATATAGACAGTACAAAAAGTTTATTGAGAATAATAATATAATGTTATAAAATATCACCACAGGTTAAAAAAAATTCCCTTTTATTATTAATGAGACAAGTGTATGATATCATCGTATTAAAACCAAACTTTTCTTTGAGTAAGAGCATTCCTATAAATAATTTATCGTTATGCATCCATAATCTAGAACCAATAAACATCAAAGGAAGACTAAACTTTCACAAGTTACTGACCTGCTATTGTGAACTTTTTGTATACTCACATGTGATAAACTAACACTTCAGCGCAAAACAAATCAAAATATATTAATGAAAGAGTGAAAATATAGATGTAATATCGACCTGCAGAATTCAATTTATTTTAGTGCAATGTATAAGAATTGGAATGTTTGATATAACATGTTTCGTTATTTTCATTTAATTTACGTTTTCGGTTAATTACTCTCCAATCTCATTCCTTGATTTCTTTCATGTCAGCCAATGTTGTTAACCTCTAATAGGGTTTTCCTGTTGATATTAAGAAAATTCCAACTTGATTTACCTTAAACCACCAAAAAAATCAGCAAACACCTCTTGTATTAATGATATACTTTGAAGAGTGCTGCCGTGGCTACAATTAAATAAAGAATCACCTTCACAGTAAAATGCAATCGACGACAAATACATTTGTTGGTATAGTTACTTAGGTAACATAAATAAATTCCTTTCGATAGCAAACAGTTTCTTTACATAAAATGTCAAATATGTTAACAGGATTTTTTCAAAGAGAAAATGTGGAAACCTAACTTTCTACATATGAGTGGTACTTCCATTCACTCCCCTTATTAAAACTATTAAAAAAATAGCCCCTAAACAAATCCATCGAGTGCATTATCCTTTTTCCTATTTGAAAACACTGCTCAAGATTAGAAGATGAACCAATGGAAGAGACAATAAGCAACAAATTTTTCCTCCGTCGATTTTAAATTTTATACTGATCATGGAAACAGGAAAATACGATAAAATTTCTCGATATTTAACGTTTACTCCAGCTATCTGGAATGGGATAACTGATATTTATTAAAATTCCTTGCAAAAATAAATTTTAAAAAGGTCTAGTTTGGACTTCAGTAAAAAAAATTTTTCAATGATATTTTAACAATTTCACGAATTAATTGAAAGCAAAATATTTTAGTTTTTCTACTACTCATGAGATATATAGAATAAGTGACATAATGTATTATATGGATGTGCTGTAAATTTTTAAAAATCATACAGTTGTACAGGTTACTATTTATTTTTTGTACTAACTATTTACTTTTACTTTCTTAATATATCCATATACATCAGAGAATGAAACACTTAAAAGGAAAATCATATCATCACCCATACGCTTCAAATATTCTCATTATAACGCGTTTTAAAAGGAAAAAAATTACCTATTACATTCTTAAACTTGTCGTTGGGGGCCACCGTAATACTTACCCATCATGGATATGCATAATGTAAAATATTAAAATAAAAATGTGTAAACTACTTATAAAATGCATTGCAATTCGAATAAAATCGTGGCTTGATGACGTCATAAACGTTAAAGGCTCGATTACTGAATTGCTTGAAAGAAACATCCTTATAACTCCAAAAACAATAATCCTATTAACTAGCGGTTTATTGCATCTGATTAAGCGTCTCATTTCCAATTAAAATATATCTTTGAAGTGAAATTTGGATGAAATACAGGGTCATGAAAAATCGAAGAGTGTGGAAAATAGAATTCCAAATATCTCGGCAACTCATTATCCGATCGACTTCATGCTTTATGCAAAATTTATGTTTTGTTATTGTCTTTTATATTCACTTCTTAAAATAAACAATTTCGAAAGTTTTTATATACCTTTTATCAGAACGAATATTTTGAGAGTCCGAAAAAAATAGTTCCGGTTAATCGAGGTTATTGAAATGAAATACGCTTCTTCCCATTATTACATACAAAGTACATACCAAATTTCAAGTCTCTATCTCAATTTTTTCGGGAGATAGAGCGTTCACAGACACACGGGAAATTTTTTTTTCTAAAAATATGTTTTTCGGAATCTCCAGTGTCTGAAACGTGTAAATCCGTCAAAATTTTTTTTTCGATTTTCAAAACGATTACAAGATTTACAAGATTTTACTTACCCTATACTACGTATGATGGGTAAGTAAAAGGAATATTCCATACATCAGTTCAGTGAAAAGAAATAATGAGCATCGAATCAAATTTAGTCTGCATATCAGAATACTTAATCCTTAGGTATTGCGCATTCAGTACAATGGTTTTCATGTCTTTCTTTATTCGAATGAAAATATTTTTTTGCAATGGAGAAAGGTGATAAATTATGTTCAAGCAATGAAGCTGGAGAACAAAAGCACCCGCTCAATTAAAAAAATTTTTTGAATGCATTTGAATGTTAATTAGATTATCGCCCTACACTGTTAAAAATGTGCATCAAACTGTCCAGTCATTCGACCTTTTTTATAAAGAACGGTTACATAACCGTAATTTAACTTTATTATGAGCATACACTGTTAGAAAATTGCAGCAAACTGTCCAGACATTCGACCGTTTTAATAGGAAACGGTTACATAACCGTAATATAATGCTATTCTGACCATATTATTGCTCATATTACGGTCAGAATTGAGTTTAATTACTGTTATGTATCCTTTTTCTATAAAAAAAGTCGAATGACTGTAAAGTTTGCTGCAAATTTTTAACAGTGTATTAATATGGTTAATAATATGGTGACAATGTAGTAATATGGTCGGATATGCTTACTAACATATGGTCAAGTAATCATTTTCTTTAAAGACGGTCGAATGACTGGACAGTTTACTGCAGAGTTTTAACAGTGTATCTAATCAATTAGATGAACGTATAATATGGTTAATAATATGGTAATATACGCTTACTAATATGGTCAAGTAACAATTTTCTTTAAAAACGGTCGAATTACTGGATAGTTTGCTGCAGAGTTTTAACAGTGTATCTAATCAATTAAATGAACGGATAGCATCTAAACTATTTCACTTCCAGAAACATGAGCGTGAACACATAACTGCATTTCGAAATGCTTTATTTATTCTTCTAATTTACATAAAATGATTATTTTAATGCATTATTATATTTGAATTATGTATTTGCATTATTATATTGTAAAAAATATTTTACAATTTTCGAAATACACCTTACAACACTTCTCAAATGCCTTCAGCGTTTGATTGAGAAACGGAGTTCCATTCTTGCAAATCGATTAGCTGCGCCGATAAATTTAATACATATTTTATTTCTAGAATATCTATTAAACAAACATTTAACAGCATTATAAAATGTAATTTTTATTATACTAAGTAATACCAGAAGGATATTTTTTGGCATTTACATCAATATTCTGATACATAGATGAATGCCAGTTTACAGTCAAGCAAAAAAAATAATAATCTTACAATATTTCACAAATCGTTGAATGCATTTGAATTTTACATAAGAATTCCCTTCCCGTAAACATTTTAAAGTAACGCAGAAAAACCAAAAATAAAAATACCTACACTAGCTCAAGGACGAGAAATAACAAGCATACAATAAAATTTAGTCTGCGTATTTTAAATCATAATCACTATCTATTGCGAATTCAGTACAATGTTTTCATCTTTACTCGCAGGAAAATCTCTTCTTAAAATGGGACAAAATGATAAATTCTGTTCTCGCATTTTTGAGGAGAACAAAGCACTGACTTAATGGCTAATCAATGAAATTAACGGATTATGTGTTACATATTTGACTTACAGAAACATCTGAATGAAAACATAAATGCATTTTAAAAATGCATTATTTATACTTCTAAATAACATGAAAACATGATTTTATGACATTGGCAATTATATTTGATTTATGAAAAATCCTTTTTTTACAGTCTAGGAAAAAAGACATTACTACATTTTTCAAATGCATTCAGCGTTTGAATGATCGCAAATCGATTAAAAATGCAGATCAATTTCATTGATATTTTATTTCGAAAATTACTATTTAGAAACATTTAACAGCATTCTAAAATGTAATTTTTACTATCCTAAGTAAGGTGAGAATATGTATATAAATGCTACATAAATACTAAAAAATTGAACGTTATTTTACAGTCAAGAAAATAAAACAGTCTTATACTCTTTCACAAAATGTTAAATGCATTTGAATGCTATAGGAAAATTTCATTTCGACAAGTCTTTTAAAGTATGCAGAAATCACATAGGAAGTATCTTTGAAAAATTCCAATTAACAAATATTTAACTGCATTTCAAAGTGCTTTATTAAGTTTTGAAAGTAATATAGGAAGATTATGTTAAAGCATTCGCTTGAAAATATTAACTATATTGACTCTATGAGCATTATTTTGTAGCCCATAAAAATAGGATTTAATTAGTTTTATGTAATAAAGCCTGTATAATCTTCAAATAAAAATTATCCTAAATCTTATACTCAGGAATGAAGCAGAAAAAAAATTACATTATTTAATTACCTTAAATATAAAATTTAGAGCTGTTTATTATTTAAATTTTCCTGACTTCGAGATATTGCAGAATTGAATTTGGAGCTTATAATTTGAAATTCCTCTGAACAATCAAAATATCTTTGTGTACAGGAATAGGTTTAACTAATATTTACGTGATGAGCGTGATACCATTTTAAAATTATATTATAGTATTTATAAGATAAAAACGTTGATAAGTATTGTGTGTAATAAATTTATAGATACAAAAATCCGATATTACTCCATTAATATATTCATATATGTCAGACAATCAAATTTGTACAAGCAGTATCATATTGTCTCGCATAATTCAACATTATCATATATTGTATATTTAGAAGAAACAAAAATGTCTATAATATTCTCATACTAGAAATGTCCATACATTAATAAAGAGAAATAATGAACGTCAAATTTTCTTTGGGCTACATTTCTGAATCAGGAATGCTAAATACCCCAGACTAATCCTTATTTATTGTACACTTGATAAATTGGTTTACTTGTCATATATCTTTAGTCACATGAAAATCTCTGTTTTAACGAAACAAAATGTTAAACTTGGTTCATGAATTTAAACAGGATAACAAAAGCACTGAATTCATTTCACTAAACGTTGAATACTTTGGATTGTTAATGAAAATTTCGCTCTAGAAAATAGAATAAACTGATTAATAGACTTCATAGCTGTTTAATTTGCAGAATCAGTTTACAAACGTTTAACTAAATTTGGAAATGCATTATTAACAATTTTTAAGTAAAACATATTTTTTTTATTGAATATGCATTAACATTATGATTCATTAATTGTTATGTTTTTACAGACGTTGAACAAAGGACTTGATTATATTTGCCACCAATAATCGGAAGAAAAAACAAAGAGGAAAGAAAAGGAAAAAATACTTCACTTTTGGAAATCAAGCTCCTATTCATTGACTTTGTTAAAATCGTGCTTGTGTGGAAAACTCCCTATCAAAAAGAATCCAAATATATGTAAATATATATTTGGATTGAAATGCAAAACTATTCTATATCCTTTAATTAATTGAAATATGTATATTAGAGGTTTGCAGAATAAATATACATAAATGCATTTTAAAAATGCATAGGCTGTTTTGAAGATCATGTTTCAGTTGAAATATTGAACATATAGTTTGATATTCTTTCTCAAGTATCTGCTGTCCAGAAAACAAAATATTTAAAAATTAATAATCTTTGTTCTGTGTTGCAGACTAATTTTTTTTTATTATAACATATTTAAGGAATACAAAAATACGATGCCACACAAAATAAAACAGGAGACATTACTATTATTTATCTCACCTACATTCCTTAGTATATTGATATACATCAGGCAATAAAAATTGTATGAGCAATTTAACTTTGTCTCGTATAAGGAAAGTTTCTCATGCATTCTAACTTTAGGAAAAAAAATGCCTGCTGCATTTTCAGAGTGGAAAAATCAATTCACTAGTGGAACAAGGAAAAATAATGTATGTAAAATTATTCTGCATTTCTAATACCAAAGGCTGAATATAACTATCTAATCTTTAGGTATTGCGCATAGGGTACTGATGATTTCTTGTCTCATATCTTTACGTGCTTGAACATCCGTTCTCTAACAGAATCAAACGATAAATACGGCTTATGAATTTAAGCAGAAGAACAAAAAATAAATAAAAATAAATAAATAAATAAAAGAAAAAATTTCACAAAGCGCAAAATGTATTTCAATATAAAAGGGAATTTTGCTCTCGCTAATCGATTAAATTTAAGATTGGACGTTGTAGAAATTTTGATTTACAGAATCATATACAGGGTGATTCATAAAAGATGGGCAGAACTTTAAGAGGTTATAGTACACTTAAAGACAAATAATATTAAATAGGAGACTAAGGGTCCCAGACGTATTCCCAAGGAGATAGGGGGCATTAAAGTTTAGGGTCCGAAATTTCAAATGATTATAAAACATGGAAAAATTGGTCGATTCGTTTGCGGTTTTTGCAAAAAATTTTCTTTATGCCAGTATTTTCTTGAAATAAAATTTTAAAGTTCAATTTCAAAAAATGCCGATAGGGGGCGCTTTAGACTTTGGAGTAACAAACAACTATTTTTTAACGTTATTTTTTGTATTTCTTTAAATGATTTCGAAAGCTTAGACTTAAACTTAAATTTTGATCTAAAAATCTGAGTCCTAACGAGTAGTTAAGTAGCGTAAACTGAAATTTGAAATTTGAAACCCTTCTCCCCCCAGAACAAAAATCAGTTATTCCCGATCTTTGTGTCGTAGATTAGGCTCTAACTACTGCCGCGTTTTGCTAAAATTATTCTTTATGTCAGTATTTTCTTGAAAATAAATTTTAAAGAAAATTTTCAAAAAATTCCGATAGAGGGCGCTTTAGACTTTGGAGTAACGAACAACTATTTTATACCGTTATTTTTTGTGTCTCATTAAATGCTTTCTAAAGCTTAGACTTAAATTTTCAGCCCAAAATCTGAATCGTTAGACGTGGTTAAGTTTCTGGGGAGAGGGGTTTGAAATTTCTACTCCTGAGCACAGTTCAGTTTACCATGTCCACACATTGTGTGCTGTGATACGAGGTAAAAAGACACAAATTAGGATTATGTTACCAAAGCATATTTATTAACATGTAATCACAATAAATGTTCAAAATTGTGACCACCAGAGGATATGCACGCAGAACAACGGCGACGAATGGAACGGCGAACGTTCGCGAAAACATCAGGCTTTTCGAGCACTTCCCCTACAGCGGCGGAAAGTCTGGCGACCAGTTCCTCGGGGGATTCAATGGGTGTCTCATACATAAGAGCCTTCAATCGTCCCCAAAAAAAGAAATCGAGGGGTGAAAGATCTGGCGAGCGAGCAGGCCAAGCAACAGGACCACCTCGACCAATCCATCTGTTCGGAAATGTGATGTCCAGATAGTTGCGGACTTCTCGTACGTAATGGGCTGGCGCTCCATCGTGCTGGAACCACATGACCCGCCGGATGCGTGGAGGAACAACGTTTAACAGGTCTGGCAGCACATGTTGCAGAAATGTGAGGTATGTTTTACCGTTGAGGCGTTCAGGAAGAAGGTACGGTCCGATTAGGTGGTCTCCGAGTATTCCTGCCCAAACATTGATGGAAAAGCGTCTCTGATGAGCATGTGGATTGACATCCGCCCATACATGTGCATTGTGTGTGTTAAATGTACCTTCACGTGTGAAGGTACATTCATCGGTGAAAAGCACAGTTCGTCCAAAATGTGGATTTAGCGCGTTCTGCTGCAGAAACCAGCGGGCGAATTCAATACGATTTGGATAATCCCCTGGAGACAGTTTCTGGACTCGTTGCACATGAAACGGGAGCAAATGTTCATCCTTCAGTACCCTCCAAGTCGTGGACTGTGAGGTATCCACCTGGCTAGCCACTGTTCGTGTACTTGTACTTGGCTGCGCCGCTACTACATCCAGAATGGCTTCTGCAACAACTACTGATTCGTCCTTTTTTGCACGACCTGCATTCGACCGGGAAGCGAGAAATGATCCCGTCTCACACAACTGTCTGTGCAAGCGCTCGAAAGTTTTGCGGTTAGGCAACCGCCTGTTAGGAAATCGCTCTCCGTACATTCGTTGTGCCTCTGCACCATTTCCATCTGCCGCTCCGTAAATTAAATGCATCTCAGCCTTTTCCTTATTCGTGAAGGGCACCATCTTCCGATTCATTACTACAGCGACTTACACTTGACTCACCGTTCAGTGGTTTTTATGCCTGAATCGTGTCGAAATTTTGCATACGTGTTCTTCTTCTTCCCCATTTGACATTTGCATACTTTCTGTTTCCTTCTTCACCCGGTGACTAGCGTCAGGAATGGAGCTTTAACGTTTGCATGAGCGACGTTTCCAACTGTGCCAGTGCCTTTATGAGTGAATTCCGACTATGCAGTCCTTGACGAAAGTTGTATTTTTGCCTCGTATCACAGCACAGAATCGTTGGGCATGGTTAAGTAGTGCAAACTGAACTATGTTCAGAAGTTGAAATTTGAACCCCCTCCCCTCGCTACTGAACCACGCTCAGCGATTCAGATTTTGAGCTGAAAATTTAAGTTTAAGTCTAAGCTTTAGAAAGCATTTAATGAGACACAAAAAATAACGGTATAAAATAGTTGTTCGTTACTCCAAAGTCTAAAGCGCCCTCTATCGGAATTTTTTGAAAATTTTCTTTAAAATTTATTTTCAAGAAAATACTGACATAAAGAATAATTTTAGCAAAACGCGGCAGTAGTTAGAGCCTAATCTACGACACAAAGATCGGGAATAACTGATTTTTGTTCTGGGGGGAGAAGGGTTTCAAATTTCAAATTTCAGTTTACGCTACTTAACTACTCGTTAGGACTCAGATTTTTAGATCAAAATTTAAGTTTAAGTCTAAGCTTTCGAAATCATTTAAAGAAATACAAAAAATAACGTTAAAAAATAGTTGTTTGTTACTCCAAAGTCTAAAGCGCCCCCTATCGGCATTTTTTGAAATTGAACTTTAAAATTTTATTTCAAGAAAATGCTGGCATAAAGAAAATTTTTTGCAAAAACCGCAAACGAATCGACCAATTTTTCCATGTTTTATAATCATTTGAAATTTCGGACCCTAAACTTTAATGCCCCCTATCTCCTTGGGAATACGTCTGGGACCCTTAGTCTCCTATTTAATATTATTTGTCTTTAAGTGTACTATAACCCCTTAAAGTTCTGCCCATCTTTTATGAATCACCCTGTATAATCACTTCGAACAGAAACATTTTAATACATTTTAAAATGCATTACAAAAATCTTTAAATAACTTGAAAATATCATTTTAAGGCATTAATATTAATTTTTATTCATTATTGAGAATTATTTTAGTATACTTTCTTTTTAGACCGCTTACCAGGTCCCTATCTGCCAGGCTTTTGCCTAGCTTAAAGGGTTGGTGCCTGGTAACGGGGCGAGGATTCGCCAGCTCTCCACATGGCAAAGATGTGTTTGATAAATCTATAGACCGACGTGGCTTCAGAGCGTCTTGTTGCCTTAATTGCTTTTTCTTAATTGGCCGGTTGCTATTTGATTTTGGATGAGACTTTTCGGCACTGCACAGTGTAGCGAAGTCATGCCGGACGGATGTGAGATGCTGGGAATATTTACTAATTCCACGCTCCATCGCTCACCCATACGCCATGCCCCATATATACATACTCGAGTTGATCTCGTAATTTAGAACCTTGATCTGGTGACGAGACCTTCAACTGGCTAGGCAGCCCCAGAGGTGTAATTCACAGGGAACTTGGAAAACTTTACACCCACGACGGATTTTACCTGCACCGGGCGCCATTAGCGTACACGATCTCCGCTTCTGAAAAGGAATTAGGTTAGACATTTTATAACACTTTTAATACTAGAAACTATGTGCTACTTTTAGAGTTTGAGTACTATTACTTTACCTGATTGTTTGGCTTAATTTACCTATAGTTCTACCCTATGATTATTTTAACTGAAACTAAATATTCTGCAGAGTTGCTTATTCCTACAGGGAGACATTATAAGCATAATTTACTAAATTAAGAGAGGGGTTGGCCCATCGGCTATATATTATCTATATATAATTTATATAACTTAGATAAATTTAAAGATGGGAGGGTAGGGACAAATGGCAGTGTACTAACTAAATATAGTTAATTATATAATGTTTATAACTAGTACTAACTTAGCTGTAAACGTGCAAAAAAGCTCAATTAAAATTAAAATCTGCTAATAAAAACTGCTTAACTAATACTTACTAAAAATTAAATAATTAAAAAAGAGTATTTTTTTATCTAATCGAAAACACTAACTAATCGAACTAAAACTAATCTAAAACAAGTATTCTTTAAGCACTTGATTGGAGAAAGTCTCTACTGTCAACGGATTCTATTAAAAACTTGCTTTTTAGGATATCTTCTTATATTGTTTTGGTAATGATATTCAAGTTTAAATCAAATATGATAATCTATCTTTTAACTAGTAAAGATATAAAATTAAGACATAATCATTATTTTTTAAACTGAGCTGATCTTTTGGGACTATAGACTATCTATATCTATACTGATGTGCAAATCCTATAACTTGATATTTCTCTTATTGGTCACAAATGTCTAGTGCACAGGAAACATGTGATTTGAAAATACAAAAAAAAAAAAACACACCTTAATACGTAAAGTTCGTTCATATGTCACAAACCTTTTAAAAATTTTATTATGAAATTTTAAGGTGTTCAAAATTTATATCCAATAATGTGCCATTATTTCTTAATATATCTATATAGTAATCAGGGAATGAAATGTTCTTGAGCAATACCACAATCCCTGGTATAACAGAACTTTACCATACATTCGGTCTTCACACACAAAAAAAAAATGCTTTTTGTATTTTCAAAATGGGAAATTTTGTACATCCATTGAATGAAGAGACTTATCGCGCATAAAATTAAATTTATTTTGTATTTCGGAATGCTTAATATTAAATCTCAGAAACTAATCCTCACGTAATGTGTAAAAGACACAGTGGTTTCATGTCTCATATATTATCCCACAAGAATCTTAAACTCGAATATTTTTGCGCACTTTAACAGCAGAACAGAATTTCTGATTTCATTTCGCAAAGTGTCAAATGGTTTTGAATGTTAAAGGAAATTTTCTCTGGTACTCTCCTAAAGTGTACTAACCCACTAGTTCTGCTGCTAATCATCGTCTAAAAATGCAACTGGTACCAATTGTTTAGCAATAACACCTACTTTAAAATGTTATGCATGGATTAGGGTTAGGGTGCCGTCTTTATATTAAAACTGCGCCAACTTTCTTTTTTACAAGTGGAACACTTTTCATACAATTTTCATTGTTTCATACTTTTTCCCTTGTTTTATTTTTGGATCAAAACAACCCGGAAAAGGGTATAATTTATAACTTTTTTGTTAAATCTTCATACAGTTACAAGATGTAAAAAAGTCAGGTTTGTAAATGATAAATTCACATAACAAACTTTAATTTTTATCTTCTCCAAAATCATCTAATTGAATTTTCTTTTTATAATAGGGATGAATGGACCAAAATATTTTCCAAGATTTTTTTTCGATTCAAAAACAAATTGTAAATGAAAATTATTAATAAATTCGCATTAAAAAAATAGGAGTTGTAATCGAATTTTACTTAAAATGGATGAAATTGACAAAGACATACGTGTATAAGTTTGCAGAGCATAAGAATAATTATTTTTTGAGATATAAATAAATATTTTTTTCGGCGTCTTTGAAGAATTTTCTTTGATATAAAGGGCATTTATTTTGTATATATAACTTCTATATAATTTTTCTGTAACAGGTTTTCCTTTTATTTTTCTCTTTTGTTTTTCTAAGAAGGATTTTACTTTTATTTTCCAAAATTTATGGATACATCTCTAACATAATTTCTCACATCACTCTATGAAATTTTAGGAATAGATATATAAATTATACGTTTTAACGTGTTGATTTGATCCAAGGAACCTTAAAAAATATACGTCAAATCTTGCTGTTCGCTATAGAAAAAGAAAATTGTTGCAGTTTTTAAAATAAAAAAAGTTCTTAAACACTAATCCATCATAACATTTAAATAAAGATGTTATTACTAATCGATTGGCACCAGACACAGTTTTATACGATAGACTGGTCGGGGGGGAGGGGTATGCTTTTTTCCAGAACTGTAAATATAAACCTCATATTGATAATTAATTGCTGAATAATACATATACAAACGCCTAACTACATTTTAAAATGTTTTATTTTTTAATATTTTATATAATGTGAGATGTTTATTTGAATACATTTGCTAGATATTTCATTATCTATTGACTATTATTTTACAGGGCCTAAAAAAAAAAAAAAAAAAAAAAAAAAAAAAAAAAAAAAAAAAAGGACTTTTTGACAAAGAATATATTTCTTAAATGTTTTATTAAATGCTTGCATATTTTAAATTGGTAATGTAATTAAAAATTAATTATAAAATTAATGAGTCAGGGATGCCATTACTGATACTCAAATTTTAATGTAAGATTAATGGATTTATTAATGAATTTTAAAAGCAATCACAAAATAAGTTTGTTTACAGTGTTTTAATCTATTGCACTCCACTGTACGGTGACATACTAAGTTAATCCGCAAATGTGACAATTGGGATTAAACTTAGTATGTCACCGTATAGATATCAGTGAAGTGCAAAAGGTTAATCAACGGGCAGTTTTAAAGAGATCATTATGAAAATTTCGAAGTTTTTGAACAATACAAACAAATAAATAAAATCAGTTTGGTATAAGAGATTTTGTAATAAAATTAATAAAAGAGACCGAATTGAAAATTAGAAATCAGCTATTATTTATTCCGCATTATCTGAACTCTAGATATAAAGGAGGGGTTTACTGGGCCATGCCAATCTTTGGGCATGTTGCCAAACGAGGGTTGTATTTAAAATTGATAAGAATTACATCCACACTGAAAATAAAAGATTAGAATTTAACACAGTGACCCTTTATGTTAGAAAATACGTAATTTGTAGAATATCTTATAGGACTACAGTGCCAAACTGTAATGCAAATTAGTTACTTGGTAAACTCGTTTTCCTATTTAATTTTTTTTTTAATTTAAAAACTGAAAAATATTAAAACATTTTTTTAAATCATTAAAAAGTTCATTTTCAGCAGTAGAGCTGTGTTTTGAGCTAAAATATTTTATATACTTTTTAAATCTTTTGAAACTCTAAAAACGTATAATCTACACTAATATATAAAATTGGAGATTATGTCTGTGATTTCCAGAAAAACACCTATTTCTGAGTTTTTTAGATTGTTTAGACAAAAATAACACTCCAAAATGACTGTATCACAAACAATAATCTTATCAGGGGCGGATAATGAAGTGTCTAGCTACAATCTTCAATTTGTTGCATTCCGATATTAAAAATACTTTTTAAGAAAACAGAGAAAAAGACGGGAGAATTATCAATCAATCAATCAATCAAACCATCTTTTAATATTGAAAAACTCAAGAAGTAATTGGTCAATTTTAAGGAATCTTACGGCGATTGATAGATCTAATATAGTTTTTTTAAATGATTTTTCTATCCTCAATCTTCAGTTTGTTGCATTCCGATATCTAAAGTAGTTTTTAAGAAATCGGGGAAAAACCTGGATAGTTGATAAATAAACCAATCCTTCAATGCCCAAAAATTTGAGAAAGGATTGATGAATTTTAAGTCTTACGGTGATTGAAAGGTCTAATTAAAATTTATACATAATAATAATTACATTTTTAGCTTATTACTTATACATTTTAACTTAAAACTGAATAGGTGTTTATTCACCCCAAACATTCGAAAGCTCTTATGAAATACAAATACAACGGAACCGGTTGCTACGCAGCTTGTTATTTGTAAGAAAAGAAAGTTTTTTTTTTTTAAATTTATTTAAGCATTAAATATTTTAATCCAGAACATCAGAAAATGAACCATTCAAATGATTATTGTCGCACATAATGTTGAAGGAAACCAATTTTCAATGTTTTTCTCCTCAAGTAGTAAAAATCTATTATTTAAAGATTATTACTATTGATTTATAAAGCAATTTAATTTTGGAGGGCTTTATAAGCATTACATTTTTAAAAATAAATCATTTTAATGTCAAAACGCACTTTAGAAATTGAAAATACTAATATAATTTTTGACAATCTCGAGAAACAAAATTTAAATAATAATAATAACATGACATTTTATGAGTTCAAATTTTGCTGCTGTGAATTTGTATCTTTATCAAGAAATATATGATATTTCTTGTTTACTCTAAAGTTTAAAATTAAAGGTTTTTTTGCTAGCATCAAAATATTTTCTATTTTAATTATGCTCATAAGTAATTATTTTTAAATTCTTAATATTCTTACAAATGTATAACAAACATTGAGAAATAACAACATTTAAAATTTATTTGATTTCAAATATAATAAAGAAATCTCTAAAGTATAGTCTGTAAACTAATATCGTTTGTTTACTGACAAATAAAAACTCGCACACCAGTTTATCTGTAGCGATACTCATATTTTTTGACTAAAACTAAAATTCAATAACACCTCAAAAATAATTGTATGTTTAATGTTTACATATATTGATCTTCCGAAAGTGTAAATATTTTTATCATTGAATTCACTATTTTTGAGTATGATATTATATTTTAAAATAAATTTCACTTTCTGGTGAAAACGTCGCATGTTACTATGGAAAGTATTTTTTACAAATCATTAATTACTCATCCTGAGCTAACATCAATCATGTAGCTAGTGCAATGTGTAGTGTTTGTAAGTATGTAAAATGCAAACATGCATGTATGTAAAGGAAGTACTAATTGATGTAATTATGTTGTAATATATAACTAAAATCTATCAATAAGATATTTTTTCAATATATTTTCTTTATATTTTGTAAATTAATCTAATTTTTGGTAGTTTTCAACATTTTATTTGTCAAAACATTTCACAAGTTTCATTTTTATGAGAAATTATTACTTTATAAATACCAATACTTTCCATTTCTTATTTCATAGCATTTCCGCCTTTAAAAATAAAATCGATTTAAATTCTGTTAGATGTTTCTAACAATCAAGTTTCCTGTTACTGAAAAAAGAAAAGAAATTCAGACAGTAACACGCTGCCGGAAACTTCATATTCAGAGCAGCTAGTGCGACAGGTTTCATAAAAAAGAATGAAAATAAAATATGAAACTTCCCGGTCAAGATCAACGCTTTCGCCTTCATTCGTTTTTCAAACTTTCGCAAAATTGGGTCAGTCTCAGTGCCAATAGATGCCTTCGTGAATGATTCAGAATCTCATGACACAATTATTATTTCAGCTACAGCCTATGCTCGAACATTAATTAATATAAATGAAAGAATAAGGAAAAGTAACAATCGACCTACACGCGACGTGATAAAAAGGTGTAAAGGGAAGATGAAATAATTGATGTTTTACTTATTTTCTGATAATGTTATATGTATTTCGCAAATTTCTTTACGTTTATTGAATGATCTTGTGCTTTTATAATTAAACTTTTCTCATTTGAATAATCCCTGTAAAAAAAATGTCTCAAAAAATACGAAATATATTGCAGCTGAATTGTTATAAATAAGACGTAAAATACATAATAATAGGGTAAGACTAGGGGAATTGGAAAAGAAGATCAGATTTTCTTGTACATTCCTGTTTTGTTTCGGTTTTTACTATTTTCCATCTGATGCTAAAACCAAATTGTAAGTCTAAAAGGTTATAGACATGTTATAAAATTAGTTTTACTGTGTATAAGTACTAGTTTTTCTGTAGGGATATTCATGTTTTCTCACTCAAACTAAAGTTCAATAACAGCTCAAAAATATTTGTATATTTAATGCAACAAAAGGCAGAAAAAGGCATATTTAAGATGAAAGTTATAAATACGGATCTTTCGAAAGTGTAAATAATATAAGAAAGAGTGTACCGGGTGTTCTAAAAAGGACGAACCTATTTAGAAAATGAATTTTTAAAAAATGTGAAGCTATATAGAAACGCGTACCGTTTCTGGAGATGTACTTCGAAAAACAGTAAATTTTTAGACACAGTATAATATTTAAGAAATATGAATGTAACATAAGAATAATATAATTTGTCGAATATGCCTATAATTTTGGGATCACTGGTATATCTGCATTTATTATTATTTTTTATATATCCAAAACTGAAGCCATTTTTTCTCAAGATTTATAAACGCTAAAAGAAAAATTTGGCTTAAATTAGTTTTAACTTATATTAGGTATATAGGTGACTAAAACTCTAAACTAAAGGTACATTTTTATTTAATTTCAAGTTCTGAGACCGTTTTTGTAGTTCTTTTTGTTTTTTAATTTCATTTTCCTCTCATTTTGGGATGTAAGAAGTTCAAATTTTACTTCCTAGTTACCCCACTGCGAGGAAATTGGACGGATATCTTAAAAGGACATTGTTAGCAAAAGTTTAGATATTTTAATATTATGACCTATTTAAGGTGTATGAATACTGCATGAAACATTTTAACCTTCTTTTGTCAATTATTATTATTTTTTTTGTTTATCGTTACTCTTTTCTAAGAATCAAGTTTTTTTTTTTTTTTTTTTTTTTTTGCCTACCGTTGTTATATTTTCCGAATTATTACCTAACTATAAATACTTAGGATAACCAGTTTCTATATAAAGTTAACATTCAAGAACTATTTAGTTACTGAAAGTTGGAATGATGTTATTCAATAAAATAATTATTAAATGATTTGGACGCGAAATGTCCTGTTATTAGTATTTTGAAAGAGTTGTCTGCTTGTAGAAAGTTTTCTTCTAAAGATATAATGTTGAATGGATTTTGTCCATAAGGTTGCTCTCAAATACAAACTGGTTACTTTCTGACACATTTTTAAAATAAGTTTTGTTTCGCAAACATATCCAATTGGCAGATGCTCTTATTAAGGAACTATGTACTGGAACGGTTTTTGCCGTTTTCGCTAAAGTCAGAAAATTTTGCACAACATACTGTCAAAGTGCAAGTTTTGAATAGAATTCCCGGACGTGACAGCAGAGGAAAGAAAATAAAACTCTTCTGAGACAACAATCGCTGATAACTCAAGACGTTACTAATTTATCCGAAGGAGAAAGTATTCAATTACAAATCACTTCAATGATCATGCTTGCCAGTGCCATATTTTCATGCTTAAAAATTAGCCAGAAAATGCGTCAGAATGTTTTGAGTTGTTAAGCGCGGAAAAGTATTTTTTGAGAACTGCCTTAATATGTAGACTATCTAGAAAAAAGCCTTATTTTAAGTTTGAAATTGTAATGATTAGTTTTCATTAAATTTATAGAAAATCTGCAAATTTAGCAAAAAAAAATGTAACTGCTGAAAATATAGAAGAAAGAATTGTAAAAATATAAATCCGAAATATAAAATCTCACAAGTTTGGGAGTTTTTCTTTGCTGTTCTTTTTATTTTTTCCTTAATTATACAATCGAATAAGCCTTATTTATGACGAATCTATCTGATAAACAACAAAAAATCGATTTTTTTCACCATATTTATTTAAATTGTATAACATAAACACTTTGAAATTTCTTCAGGAACCTGCACTAAATACTTTATCTTTACGATAGATACTAGTACAATGGAATTTTATTTTATTTCTGAATATGAAAAATGATAATATTTTAAATCCAATGTGATGAAACATTAAAAATCAAATATTGATAAATTTATGAATCAAACAAACCACAACTACGATTAATCCTACGGGCAGATATAAAGAAATCCATTTATTTCAATGGACAATATACATTCTAAAATCTAAACTGTTTCAGATATGTTTCAGAAGCCTGCTCTACATACTCTAAGGTTTAAAAAATATATGAAAATGGATCTTTTTAATAGATGAACTTGTAAAATAATAATATTTTTAATTCCGTCAGCTGTAATTTTAACAATAAAAATTGTTTATATTCAAATATTAGGGGGAGCTGAATAGACCTTGTTTTAATTAGTGACAAAATAAACAAACCAAGTTTATACATATATATATATATATATATATATATATATATATATAATAAGTACTAATTCCTAAAATGCTTTCGCATTTTCATAAACCTGCAATGCTTACTTTGACCTTTAAATCTAATTGTTCAGTAGTAGTTTGGTTCCTGAATATGTAAGACAAGAATAATTTTAATTACGTGAGCGGAAATTTTAAAATAAGAACTTTACGTACATTTAAAACGAAGGCCATAAATCACTTTTTGCTATGCTTATTACGGTTAATGCAGAAATATAATTAACTATTACGTTTTAATTCACAAGCTGTTTTTTAAAACGCGGTTATTAGCAATTATATTAAATTTATATTCCAGAGTAAATTATCATAAATCCTTTGAGAAAAAAACCTGCCTATTATAAACAACTTTGCTTTGTTCCTTAACATCTCCCACCAACAATTCTAATTTAAATTCAGGAGAAGTATTTGTTACTTTTAGGATATTTTGTTGAATATTTATAGTTAGCGTTTTTTGACAGTAATTACGAAAACATTATTTGTTAGGTATTGTTCTTCAGTCTTCGTGTCGCATAAAATTGTCAATCGAAAAGAAATTCATGTTTAAATTCAGTGCTATTTTTCATGTTAAATTATTATTTATTATTTTCAACGACAGATTTACAAATAGTGTAAAAGGTGTGGAAATTAATAACAAAATGTTTGTTAAGGACTATTTAAGAAAAAGTATTTATATATAATTTGAGTCTTTGATTTTTCATTAAAATGAGTAATATTTGTTCTGAACAGAGAAAAAAAAATAAATGTTTACGTAATATTTTAAGATAATAGCATTACAATAATCAGGCAATCAGGCCTATTCTTGAATAGTATTAACAATGATTCCTTGAATAAGCTAGTCGTTGGGGGCCACCGTAATACTTACCCATCATGAATATGCATAATACAAAATATGAAATTAAAATATGTGTAAACTATTTATAAAATGCATTGCAATTTGAATAAAATTGTGGCTTGATGACGTCATAAGCTTTAAATGCTCTGTTACTGAATTGCGTAAAAGAAACATCCTTATAACTCCAAAATTGATAATCATATTAACTAACAAATTACTGCGTCGGATTAAGCGTCTCATTTCCAAATAAAATATATCTTTGAATTGAAATTTGAAGGAAATGCAGGATCATAAAAAATGGAAGAGTGTGGAAAATGTGATTGCAAATATATCGGCAACTAATTATCCGATCAACTTCAGTCTTTATGCAAAATTTATGTTTTTGTATTGTCTTTTATATTCACTCCTTAAAATAAACAATTTCGAAACTTTTTATCTACCTTTTATCAGAACGAATATTTCGAGAGTCTGAAAAAATAGTTCCGGATAATCGAGGTTACAGAAATTCAATAAGCTTCTTCCCATTATTACATACTAAGTACATACCAAATTTCAAATCTCTATCTCAATTCGTTCGGGCGATAGAGCGTTTACAGACACACACACAGACAGACGGACGGCAATTTTTTTTTTTCTAAAAATTTGTTTTCGGAATCTCCAGTGTCTGAAACGTGTAAATTCGTCAATTTTTTTTTCTATTTTCAAAACGATTACAAGATTTACCCTATACTACGTATGATGGGTAAGTAAAAACGGAATTGAATGTTAAATGCAGTAGTCTTCAATAATTCTTTTATAAAAATGCGTCAGTTAAACCTAATTTCAAGCGATTTTAAGTTAGTATCGTTACGTTTTCTGGCAAAATAAATTTAGAAATTATTTTGTAAATATGTATATTGTTTGCTATCAACTTATACTATTAAGACATTATCATAATATATATACTAGATTTACGTCCCCGAATTTTTTATTTTTTATTTTTTGTGTGTGGTGAGGGGGAGTATGTGTTACTATTCTCAAGATGAGATAAACACATATTGTATAATAATAAAAATGTATGTTTGTCTTTATGTCTGTTTGTCTGTGTATGTGTATGTGTGCTGATTTTTAAAGGGACCGCTGAACGCAGAGCTACAAGATTTGGCAGAAAGGTAAACTTAGGTCTGAAGTTATGTACTTATAAACCAGTTATTATTATCTTTATAATTAGTTGAAATATTAATTAAAACCCCTAATAAACATTGAAAAATGACGAGCTTCTATCATGTTTCTGATTGTTTCTGCTCCTGTCCGGCCTATCTTTGGTTCTTCAAGCAGACGAATGAAAAAAATTCTGTTTTTTTTTTTTGTATTTTGAAATCGCAATCAGTGCCAGGAGGAATTAGAAAAAAAAAGAAAGGAAAACAACCGATTGTACTTTTGATAGTTCTTATGGAATCCTTCGTTTACAAAAAAATAATAATAATAATAATAAGTTGTACTCTTTCAATAAACATTTTTCTTACACTCGATTAAGTATTACTTTTCACCTTTTCCGTTCTTTCTGCTGTTTTGTCCTGCAAATAAGTTTCTGAGTCTAGGTTAAACGTATAAAATAACAAAAATTACCCACTTTTTCTTGTTGTCTTTTCGTTTATAAAACTATATACAAATATTTACTTTTTAAGAAAAAAATTCTTAAGTTGGATTTCATATTGTCTTTTGTGTTTTCCCTTTTTTTTAAATTTATTTTTTTATTTTTTTCTCTGCGTTTTGAAACTGCCATACCGTTTTCTCAATACAAAGAAACGAAAATACACACGCATACAGGGTGGCTACTAAATACTGTTACAAATATTCAGTAATTTTATTTTACAAATATAAAATATAAAATTATAACTATGTTAAGATGATAAACATCAGTGATGAAAGTTTACCTGGAAAAAAATTTACTCGAATCGACCACCATCTGTATCGATTACCAAAGATAATCTCTTATGTCATCGTCCGACTGCGGCACGAATCATTTCAAGAGGTAATTGGTTCCATTCACGCAATATGGAAGCTTTGAGAGAGTCCAAACTTCTGTGGAGTTTGCTATTTACTTTAGCCTCTAAAATCTCCCAGACGAAATAATATGAAGGATTTAGATCCGGTGAAGTAAGTGGCCAATCTTCTTGCATGATAAATTTCGGACAATTAACATGAGCCAAGTCTGTGTTGATTTAGCTCAGTGCGAAGGTGCAGAATCTTGATGAAATATCCAATTCTTTCTGGGATACAACCTGTCAGCATGTGACAAAAAATGTGTTGCCAATGTGTCCTGTTTGTAATATTCCACATTCATTTTTATGCTTTTATCGATGAATTTCAAAGGCAATTTTCCATTGTTTGACATTGCAGTTCAAACCATAACAGAATTCTTGTTTTGAAAGCGTTTAACAGTTCGAAGGTTTTCAGGTATATCCTCGAAGGTTGCTGAATATACGACATCATTTTTAGCATTATAACGCTGTTCACTGCAAAGTAGTTTCTCATCAGAAAATATTATTCTCTCAACACTTTTCCTACCATGCCGCTTCAGCAATTTCTTGCATTTTTGTAATCTTTTTAATCTTTGTGCAACAGTCAAATCTTGAACTTTTCTTTTGCGATAAGGACGAAAATCGACGTCTTCATTTATAATAACTTCCATAGTTCAGCGACTCACGTTCTCTTCTGAAGCCATTTTATTTGCAGAACATATGTTGATCTCTTCGTATCTTTTCACGAATTCTTTTGATGAGCTCTTTTGTGTGAACTGAGCTTAGACGACCAGACCTAGGTCGATCTTTACAGCTATTAGTATCCAATAATCGATTTATAGTTCTATATATAAATGTTCTATTAAAATTAGGGAATTTTAATTGCTTAAAGATTTTACCGGCGGAAAATCAGCGACCAAAGAGCTGTTTAATCATCGTTCTTTTGACTTCCATCTTTAAAATAATTTTAAATATTTGCTTTATACAAAAATCATCTGCACTAATATAAAATTGCCAAAGGCTGAAATAGAGAAATAAATTGTTTTACCATACGATTAAAATTAATTCTTATTTTTTGGAGTGTAACAGTATTTAGTAGCCATCCTGTACTACGCTTATTCTTCTAACGATATATTCCGTTAAAAAATATATTTATATTTATTATTTTTAAAAATATATTTCCTGGAGGTCGATAACGTGTTCGTTACAATTTTTTCCGATTTTCCTGCAGTTATAAGATGCCATGCCACTTATTTGGATTACCTTTTTTGGTTCTAACGACAACTTTGCTTTAAAATAATATTAATATTTACTATTTCAGGAAAATAAATTATTTTCTGTAAATGATTTCACGAAATCGCCGGAGACTTTTTTTTATCCTCGGTGATTTCCCAGATATAATTTCACGTTTTAAGCGATTCGTGTTTTCGAGAAAGTATGTGGATACTGAAACTGCACTGTCGAATATTTTTAAATACATTATTGCTTTTCATGTAATTAGTTGGACATCACAGCATAGCCAATGGTTGGGAGCTAGTTCTAAATACATGAAAATAGTAGTTTAAGAAATTTTCTTTTTTAATTATATTTTCTGTATGTTGTGCCATACAGTCTTGAAATCTTTAAAAATGTATATTGCAACTTTTTACCATGCATATACAATTGTCAGGCCGATGAATGTAATAACAATTGGGGAGAAGCAGTCTTGGCGACAGAATGTGTCTTAATCCGCACCATTGAAATAGTGGTATTAAGGAAATGGGATTCACTTAGTATCCTGGCTGGCAGGAACTAATTATGAAAGTTTTAATAACATAAGTTAAAGGATATGTATGTGAAATACACAGAATTCACGAAACAAAATTCAATTTAAAAGAGATATTGAAAATTCATGGAAATAATTCTAAAAGAAAATCTTAAAAGTTTGCATAAGTAGTTGTTTTACTTGTAAATTAGCGCAGCTTTTAAAATTGCTGGCTTGGTAATTAGAGAGTGTTCCACTTAGAATATAGTCCCAAAATATGTCTATTTTGGAAAAGAGCACAGGAGAATATAAATTAAAACAATTACATGTCACACATGTTTGTTTAATAAATGAGACTATCACAGCAGGTACTGGAAGTGTCCTCCATGATAGATCAAAAATAAAAGAATAAAAGATGGAATAAAGTTTTATTCTCAAATTAGCCACCTTCATAAAAATACAACGTCGTGTTCAGCTATGTTTTTAAGCTCGACAAGAAAATGCAAGCGCCTTCCGTAAAAATATAATTTTTTACATACAGGTATAATATGTATATTTGTGTTCTATTTTCTTCTATTCTCATTTCTAAAATGAATCCTTTTCTGATATAAATTCAGACACACTGTATTGGAAAGGACCGTTCAATTTTTATTATTTTATATGTTTTACTATGCAAACTGCTACAATAATTTAAGCATGAACATTTAATAAATTATCATATCTGATACATGGTATCTACTTTTAAATCAAATGTAATTTGGTTTAATGTACTCTCGTGTGTCTTTCTTTTGTTTTTGGGGGATTTCGTCATACATTTCAAGAATGTATGTCTCGTTAATGTTTGCTTTTAGTTCTCCAGATATTAGTAAATGTAAAAGAAGTGAATAAAACTACAGTCAAACCTGTTTTTGCGCGGTGGATAGGAATTGTAGAAAAATATTTCAAACCGTAACAATTACCTATAACAAATATTTTTTCGCCACATATTTAACTAGTCGGATATGCCAATCCCAAAACTTCCTTCTATCTTTTGCATGTTAATGCTTCAAAATTCGCTATCACACCGCCAAAAAATCAATATTTTTCGCCATTCTGTTGTACGTCAGCTGATTGCGAATTGTCGGTTTAACTGGATGTGAACAGCCGATGTATTATACTAAACTACGAACAATCCTTCAGGGAGGAAAATATAGTCTCCCTATTGCTTGGTTTTGAGATTTTAGCTAATTCTACTGAAAATACACGAAGAGAAAATGCGCGGAACCCGATTACAGAAGAGTCATTCCCAGGTATCTTCAATATTGAATTTGAATGAGAATCTCGCCAAATTAAACAGACATAGCCAAGTTGGCTTCATATATGGCAACGTATTTTTGTCGCCAAATTTGGTGATACTTTACCAATTGCCGCCAAGCTTGGCGAGAATTTGATATTGGCGACTATAAATATATAGTGTTAAGCATGTAAGTGTTGAAATGATGGTTACAACAATGAAAGAAAATTTGCGAAACCATGTTCACTAAAACTCATAAATTAAATCCGTTTATGGAGGAATCTTGCTGTATTGCTTCAAAATGTCAGCCACCCTATAATTTCAAACAGCTTTAGCTCAGCCATTTTAAACCGTTTAAGCTAGCGAAACCTGGCAGGTAGGGGCCTGATCGCTGGTCTAAAAAAAAGATAGAGACAAAACAAAAAAGGCTCTGGAATCCTTGGATCAAGATCCAACATTTAACGCAAAAAAAAAGTTTTTTAGGATTTCTAATTTTTTTGTACAACTTTTTGAAATTGAGTTTAAATGTCTATCACAGCGTCCCCTCCGGGCGAAATATCCCCATATTCAACTGGGACCTGCAGGCTATAGTCAAAAACACATACAAAAAATTTGGTTCAATTATCTGCATAACTTCATACAATTTTCGATGATACAATAGTGAAAATTGATCAAAAATCGCGATCGCAGAGCCCCCTTTAATCGAAATATCCCAAAATTCATCTGGGACTTTCAGGCTATAGTCAAAAATATATACCAAATATTTGGTTCAATTATTTGCATAACTTCATACACTTTTTGATGATACAATAGGGAAAATGGAACAAAGATCGCGATCGCAGCGCCTCCTTTCGTCGAAACATGCCCAAATTCAAGTGGGACTGCTGGCCATAGCCAAAATTTGATTCAATTTGAAACATAACTCTATACACTTTTCGATGATACAATGAGGACAGACAGATGGATAGACAGACATTTTGTAAAAACATGTTTTCCGGAATCTCTTACCCATAAAACGTGTAATTCTGTTGAAAACCGGAAGTCGAAAAAATTTCGATTACAATACATTCTTTTATTATAGATAGAGGAAAATAAAAAAATATATATGTGCGGTGGATAGAGCAAGGAAAAAGTCTCGCATAGAAAATATCTCACGATGTAGCTACAAATTGTTTTTCATAACAAGATAAAAAATTAATCTATACGTGGGAGCAAGTTAAAATATTTTGCATGCTCGTTTTAGACATGCAGAAAATTTTAAAATGTACATATTTAATTGTTATTCTTCGTAGTAACGAACGAATTTTCATGCGATGAACTTGTTCAAAATCGCTTTCGTCACTTGAAGATACTAGAGTTGAATTTTTATATAGTAATTCTATCTTTATTAAACGGGAAAATAATTCTTCAATCACACAAGTCCGTCACCCAACTGGCGTACTTTTACTATTGCACAGGAGTACTCATATTATGTATTTTTACGGATATTTGTTTCATACACCTCCTAAAAAAATTCTCTCAAAGAAGATCGCAGAAAAATATATTCCATAAGAAATCGCACAAATACATGTTTTGAGTATATATCGTTTTACTTCTTGAAAATCGTTATTGAATAGAGACGTGTTTTTCTCACACAATGAATTATTTTAATAAGTCACCATGTATGGCTTACTATGAAAATCATTCTTCAATCACACAACTCCGTAACCAAACTGGCGTACTTTTACTATTTCACAGGAGTACTCATATTATGTATTTTTACGGATATTTGTTTCATACACCACCTAAAAAAATTCTCTCAAAGAAGATCGCAGAAAAATATATTCCATAAGAAATCGCACAAATAAAGACAGCACAAAAACATGTTTTGAGTATATATCGTTTTACTTCTTGAAAATCGTTATTGAAGAGAGACGCGTTTTTCTCACACAATGAATTATTTTAATAAGTCACCATGTATGGCTTACTATGAAAATCATTCTTCAATCACACAACTCCGTAACCCAACTGGCGTACTTTTACTACTTCACAGGAGTACTCATATTATGTATTTTTACGGATATTTGTTTCATACACCACCTAAAAAAATTATCTCAAAGAAGATCGCAGAAAAATATATTCCATAAGAAATCGCACAAATAAAGACAGCACAAAAACATGTTTTGAGTATATATCGTTTTACTTCTTGAAAATCGTTATTGAAGAGAGACGCGTTTTTCTCACACAATGAATTATTTTAATAAGTCACCATGTATGGCTTACTATGAAAATCATTCTTCAATCACACAACTCCGTAACCCAACTGGCGTACTTTTACTACTTCACAGGAGAACTCATATTATGTATTTTTACGGATATTTGTTTCATACACCACCTAAAAAAATTCTCTCAAAGAAGATCGCAGAAAAATATATTCCATAAGAAATCGCACAAATAAAGACAGCACAAAAACATGTTTTGAGTATATATCGTTTTACTTCATGAAAATCGTTATTGAAGAGAGACGTGTTTTTGTCGTCACACAATGAATTATTTTAATAAGTCACCATGTATGGCTTATTATGAAAATAAAAATGATTTTAACGTATCAGAAAACCAATTTACATTAGCTTTCGAATTAAATTTAAAATCTTAACATACAAATTATCACTTTTCAAAGATTTCATTTAATGTCACAAGTAATTAACTTTGAGACAAGCAGTTGAAACGGAATCTTGGTGAATTTGTCAAACAGTTGTTAAATGTGTCTAACTGTAAGACGTATTCGCGCGTTATTAACTAAAACTAACCAGAATATCTTCTCTGCTTTAAATTAGATTTTCTGTATAACATTAATTAATTTCATATTGAAGATAATGACAATTCTATAATTCAGTTGTATCTAGAAATTAGAATTTTTTAACAGTTATCAAAATGATGACTTGCATAATATTTACATGGGTATATTTTAAATTTAAGCTTTGTTTTTAAATTAAAAAATGATATTTAAAATAAAATCGAAATAAACTATAACTTTTTTACGTAAAAATAATAAAACTGTATTTTCTTGCATAGACGAGTAATACATTCTCAAGTGGTAATATTAAAATTGAGTTTATAAGGTTTATTTAAATGGCAACAAATATTCTAATATTAGGTGAATATTTTTATAACATATTAGAAAATTTATGCTAGAAAATGGGGATATGTCATATTACAAAATTTAGCTTCATATTTAGCTCGTAAATTACATTCTATTTAAACTTGTATTGCATCAAAAAAATCTTTTAACACGTATTCTCTCATTTCTCAGTCTTTTTTGTTTCAGTTTTACAAATTAAATGACCGAAGATTATGTATGTTTCGTGAGAACATGAAACACCCGAATAAGTTAAACTTACATATTTAGTTCTTAATTACATTCTATTTAAACTTGTATCACATCAAAAAATTATTTTAACGCATATTATTCCCTTATTTCTCAGTCATATTTGTTTCAGTTTTACAAATTAAATAACCGCAGATTATGTATGTTTCGTGAGAACATGAAACACCCGAATAAGTTAAACTTACATATTTAGTTCTTAATTACATTCTATTTAAACTTGTATCACATCACAAAAAATCTTTTAACGCATATTATTCCCTCATTTCTCAGTATTTTTGTTTTTAGTCCAGTCAAATTAGGTTTTTTTCTGGACATAATTACGAAAGTTTTCAAACTTGGAAATATTTTTTGGGAGGGTCTACTAATGAACATACTAAAAGTCCTGATGGATGGGGGGGTGAGAGTGAGGGGGGGAGGTAAAAGAAGGTTTTCGGTTTTTTGTTAATATCCCGTAATCTATAAGTGCTACGGAAAAATTGCTAATACAAAAGATAAAGAAAATTAAATTCTCTACAAGATAGGTTGTCTACATTTTTCTCTAGAGTTGTTAGTTAATGAGATAATCGCATTCAAAAATCAAGAATATTGCCAAAAGTCACACCAGCGCCAGATTGCGAGTCGACGGCACTTACATTGCATTTACTTAACCTAAACTTATTTGAGTCCCAACTCCCTTTACTAACATATCTACCGACAGGTTGAATAACGGAGTTTCGTTGGGAAAGAGGTTTATTTAGAATAGAATGTGCCCCCTGGCGGTGGCAGGTGAAACTAGCAGATTTTGCATTTTAGATATATTTAAGGTTATTATCACGGGCCCGGGAAACGCCGAGCGGGTCAGCTAGCATAATATTATAATTAAAACTATAAATACGCAAATATTTGTAGGTAGTGCATGTAATAGATGTGTATAAGTACATATACATAAATATATTCACTACATAACTCATTTAATATGGTTTATTAATAATAATATTAATAATAAAAGGCTATGGAATTTTAAAAAGAGAAATTTTAATTAAATTAATAATTATAAAGATATTTTAAATATAATAATTATAAAAACCTGCGATTAATAATTATAAAGATAATACAGTTGTAATAGTTATAATTACAAGTAAATCTACAGATCAGGAAATCTAATGTTTTTACAATTTTTGTTTCCGAAACAGTTTTGATTGTCGTTCTATAATATTTAGATCTAAGAATTTATCTAAATACATCCTAATCTACTCTATAGCACTAGTTTACTTAAATCACCACCAAATAGGTATATTTGGAGACTTTTAAACTTAATAGATAGTCATTCATCATCGTGTCTACTGCCAATTAACAAAATTGTTAACGTGATTTGGAGCTATAAAGTATTTTTTGTGAAAACCTTTTAATACGAGTAGTATCCAGATTCAATTCAAAACCGTAATGTTAATAACATCGTTCATATTTGACGCACTTCTGTGTTAAAGACCAAATTACGAAAAATTATCTAATGTTTTGTTTCCCTCAGCCAGGTTTCATATTTCTTCTTTCGCAATCGGGATTATTTGAATGAATATTTTTATAGACTATGAAAAACAGTAGCTAAGTAACGATAAAAGAAATAGAAAAAAAATGTCAAATAAGTAAATTTATAAAACAAAATGTTTTACATTATTCGAAAACATGTATGAAATTCCACCAAAGTGTTTTCTTTCGTCAAATGGAAATTTGAAAATCGCCTGAATTGCCATAGCAAAGCATTATGGGGCAAAATAAAATATTTTATATTTTCCGAATGAATGACCCAAATGTAACAAAACACAATACAGCTATATCCGGGTACCTCACCAACATGAATACTTAATTTCAAGGATTTCATAATGGAAATGGAACATAAATCAGCATCTTTTGAAATTTATCATTGAACCCGGGGTAATCAAAATGATCAAGAACTTGAGTATAATGTTTATTCCTATATTATTGTATTTTACGCATTTTTCATTTTTGTATGTTTTATTATAACAAAAAATGTCATTTGATAAAGTTATTGTTCAGGCTTCCATTCTTCTGACCGCAGCATATATTAATGCCTGTTTAAGTTTAGGTTAAGTAGGTGTAATAATGTAAAAGCCGTGGACACGCTCTCTGGAGCTGGTGTGACTGTTGACAAACTTCTTCATTTTTTAATGCGATTATCTCGTTACCTATAGACTCTAGAGAAAAATGTATAAAACGTGTTTTCTAGAGAATGTAATTGTCTTTATGTTTTGTATTAGCAATGTTTCCGTAAGACTTATAGCTTACGAGATATTTACAAAAAACCAAAAAATGGTACCTTCTTTTACCTCCCCCCCCCTTGCGCTCACCCCCTACGCATCAGGACTTTTAGTATGTTCATTAGTAGACCCTCCCAAACAATATTTCCAAGTTTCAAAACTTTCGTAATTATGTCCCAAAATGACCCAAAATCTGCCTAATTTGACTGGACTATTTAGGTTTACAAATTAAATGACCGCAGATTATGTATGTTTTGTGAGAACATGAAATACCCGAATAAGTTAAACTTACATATTTAGTTCTTAAATTACATTCTATTTAAACTTGTAGCACATGTTAAAAAATCTTTTAACGCATATTATTATTTCTCAGTCTGTTTGTTTCAGTTTTATGAATTAAATGACCATGAATTATGTATGTTTTGTGAGAACATGAAACACCCGAACAAGTTAAACTTTCTTTAAACGGTACTCTTGAATTCTTATATTTATGCAATATGTGTATTTGATCAAAGGAACAAGAAAAAGAAAGAAAGGAAAATAAATAAATAAAAGGAAAGGAAGAAAACCTTCTCACATATTTTTAGGGCTGAATGTCACTGAATCTTTCGCAATCGCATCAAAAATGCATAGTCTAGGAAAATGTGCATGTACGATTATGAAATCGGTATGTTCACAGTTACATTTTTTAAATTCAAACGTGTTAAAAACAGTAAAATTTCCAAAATATATATGAAAACAAGAATGAAAAATCATGCCTCAAGCATCGAGTATGTAACGCTTTCCAACACTTCTAAAATAATTTTACAAATCTTTATCGTTTAATAAGGTAAAAGGTGATATCTAAGTAAACTATTCGTGAAATGCATAACATATATTACCAACAATATTAGGAAAAATATCCGACCTTTTTTCTGCAGCCCTGTATATGATCTATAGATTTGTATATATACTACATAGAATGCTACGTTAAAGTTCAGTTGGGAAACGCGTAACATAGTTTAAAATTCTCCTTCTGAAATTTCTGTCAATAAACGGAAATGTGCTGAGAACTTTTGTGCTGCCCTGTACATGATTTATAGAATTTATACACACCAAGTAGTAGACAAAAAATGAGTTAAATTTAAAAACGCGTTCAGCAACTGAAAAAGGACTTCCAGCAATTATTGTTAACAGACAGTACCGAATTCTTTTGTGTGTCCCTGTAAATGGACGGTGAATGCTATACACACAATATCCTATAGTAAGCCTTTTGTAATGGATCTTAATGATATATATCAATTTAAGTAGGTTTGAAATAGTGAAACATAATTAAAATAAGCCAAAAGTAATTTTTCTGCATAGACCGTAATGTAACGGAATTCTTTTGAGTGTCCCTGTAAAGGAACTGTACCTGTTATGCACACCACATTCTATAGTAAGTCTCTTGCAGTGCACGTTAGTGATATATATCAATTTCAATATGTTTTAAATTGTTTGACATCATTAGAATAAACAAAAAACGATTTTTCTTCATAGATCGTAATGTAATGAATTCTTTTGAGTGTCCCTATAAAAAAACTATGAGTGCTACATACTTAATTTTCAATACCAGACATGCCATAATAAACCTTAATAACATATATAAATTGCAAGACAAGTCGAATATATTTAGGTGAGTTACAGCATGGACAGACAGACAGACTAACCGAATTCATAAACACTTTTCAACTGTTAAAAAACACTAAAAACTGAATTGAAAAGGAAAGAATAAAATGTATCCAATACAGGGACACTCATGCATTATAATTGTTAACTAAAATGTCTGTGCTTATCAGAAAAATATAGATCGTTTTATGATGTATATATATATATATATATAAATTAGTTTTCAGGTTATTCAACACACATTTTACATTTGAATCGGTGATTGTTCAAAGGAACTAAGTCCATATTTTGACATTTCCCAAGTCATGGAAATATTTCCTTTCAACACTCAACTTTACATTCCTACCTCACAAACACGCATAGGTGGTTCTCAGACTGAGTTACATTCTTTACGAAACGTCAGTAAACATGAAAGAATATTGAAACCATCTTAAAATGAGAAATGTCAAAAATGGACTTAGTTCCTTTCAACACAATCAGCTATTCATTTCTAATTAAACGTCAGAGTTTTACTATGAGGAAGTTATTTTACGATGTTAAATGTCAGAAACAATTTTCATCAAACAATGGGAAAATTAGTAATTAAAGAATATAAAGTTCGTTATTTAACCTTACAGTTCCGTATAATTCAAATTTATTGAATGGAAATTTCAAAATTGCATGAATGAATAATACCTCTGTGACACATTTGAAAGAATAGTTAAAAATTCCTTTTGAGCATCTCAAAAGATTGCGAGAATTTTCTAAGAAAAGGACATTTTAAATTATCATCACTTAATTTCTAATAACACCGTTTCTACAATTAATTCTCTATTTTTAGCATACTGTTCTGCATTTCAAACAAAGTTTAAAATAATATTTAACATAATTCAAAACCCAGATCCTTTTTCAGAAAGAAATAACTGACATTTGGAAACATGCAGTGACTATCACATATGTGTTAAAAGCGAAAAATAATGTTTGTGATGCAATAGCATTTTTTGTTTTTAAATTGCACTATACATCTGAATTTTCTTAAACATTTTCTACAGTGAATAATAAAAACTAAACTAAACTAATCTCTGCGTTTGTAGAATCCATTAACAAATATTTCATGCGGTGCTGAAGTCTGTTTTCTTGACTATGAGCCCTGAGGTTTTATATTAGCATATGTTCTTGTAAGGTCATCAACCTAATGTGGAACACTCAACTTTTAGTTCCCAAGCAAGCTTGTCACTCAAATTATTGAGATCGAAGGGATGAGAGTTTAACGCTCCATATAGATCAAATTCTTTTCACCATTGTTATTGCTCTTCAAAGATTTGAAAGCCAAGCGCGAAAAATCAGCAAGAAAAAATTTCCCAGGGCAGATGATAAACATGTTAGCGCCCCTTCACTGCTATTGATCGAAGATAGAGAGTTTAAAGCTCTGTACGGAGCAAATACTTTTCACCATTTTTATTGCTTATCAAAGATTTGGAAGCAAGGCTAAAAAAATAAACAAAGACTTTTCCCCAGGGGAGATTATAAACATGTCAGCGCCTCTCCTCCGCTATTCGTCACATTCTCAAGCAGTCCGACAAACGAATCCCCACATCAAAGAATCGCAAAGAAGCACCACTGTTAGTCACGTTGTTGTGGGTCGAAATGAAGTGTTGGCCTAATCCTGCAGGTGAACTTTGGACCTGTAGTTTGGCATCAGAACTCAATGAACTTGAGCAATCGGTCTTTCTGTAAATACTGTCAATAGAAAATATTTAAGTATTATTTCGACTGATAACTTTATTGTATTCGTCATCAGTATTTCAAAAATGGTCACATGCACTTCAAAATTTAACATCTTCCGGAAACAGTTCACTGAATATAAGGGCTATATTTTTATTTTTTGAGACAGTATTTTATAACCTATTTATATTTACAGCACACATAGCTGAACTTCGCATGCCCATTTAAAGTACAAGATGTACTTGTCAAAATGTATCAAGACCGTACGAGAAACAGTCTTCCAAGTTGACTAAGTATTAAGGGTCCAACTGTCTACATCGTAGACTCAATCTTCACCCTTATCCAATATAGGGTAAATCCACGTTAGAAGTATCATCGGGAAAGTTTTCCTAGTCCCTGTATTTCAGCTATTGGGCTTGTGGCGGAGCTAGTGACGTTCTTTTAATATCAATCGTTATAAAAAAACGTATTAGACAAAAGTTACAGCGATTTATTTCTTCCAATAAATGTTTTATCCATCAAAGAAAGGCAAGTCTGGCTGTTATTGTATGATGTTTGAAAGATAGAGTCAAATAGAAGATGAAGTATAATACACTTACTAGAAATTTTTCATTTTTCATGAAATATTTAGAGATTGTTGTTGAAACAGGTAACGCGTGTTAGGTATATATTGCAGCCACATTTGTTCCTACTTCCAGAATTACTGGCTGGGGCATCTATCCCGGATTGAAAGGATACTTCCCCATCCTACATCGGGGATACATGCCTCACTTGTGATTCGTTATAAGACTCCCCATTTATAACTTTTAAATAATTTTCATGCGTGAGAATATTTTTTTTTAATCTTGAAGTAAGGAAAAATTATATAAAATAATGAATAATGAAGTAGGGAAAGTAATATATACGAAAGGAGCCAAATGTATCCAATTTTTGACTTTATTTAAAAGAGAAGAGAATATATCAGTACTTCCATGTATTATCGCAGAGGGCTTTGTGCTTCACCCTGTTATAATATTTAAAGTTTTGAGAAAAAATCTAGGGTTTTCAAACGGTCTTCCTCCGTCATAAAAAAATTACATGAACCCAAAATCTTCTTTCATTTCTTCAGAGCTTTTCAATAAGTTGCTGAATGAACACTTCATTCCAAGAAAGCCACCAGGCAATGTGCTGCTCATCTTTGACGGTGACTCAGCCAATGTGAGTACTCTGGATTAGCTGGATTACGTCGATTAGAATGACATAATTCTGTGTCTTCCAAGTCATACCATAAACTCTGCAACAGATTAATAGAGCATTTATCAAACCGTTCAAAGTTAACTTCAAGAAATCAGCGAATTAGTGAGTGAAGCATATTCCCCAGCAGAATCTAAAAAAAATCCATGTTATCATTGACATTAGAAATGCAGTGAAAATGACATCGTGTGTTGAGCAATGCATTAACGGATTCGTGTGTACCAGAATTTTCCCACTCAGTCGTTAAGTTCTCCTGAAACTTAATGGGAGCTGGTGCACGTTAAATCTGTTCGTGGCTCTAATGTCCTCCAAGTTCTATATAAGCGCTACCTCTGGGGGTGACAATCCAGATGCAGGTCTCTCATCTGGAATTGGTTCAAAATTAGGAGACTAGTTTCACAGTTATATGGATCATGTTAGCTATATAGAAATAAAAAGCTGCAAAACCGGGCTCTTGGGCCAAACCAACAACAACAACAACAACCCATTATGGTTTAGTCAGTTAACGGCAATAGTACATATTTTAAATTACAAATTGTTAATTATTTAACAACCTTTCATGGGCCAAATGGACGGGTAGCCAAGTCAATTAGCACAATAAAAGTAAATTAATTTCAATAATGTAGTTAAAATGTAATTCAGAATAAGTTCAGTTTAAAATGTAACATTCTTCTCTTCCAGGTTCCCCTTGCAGTTCCTCGTGCTGCCGGTTGGGACGAGCCAATGGCCGGCCCCAACTGGCAGCACAAGGGTTTTTTTTTTTAGCAGCAGTTTTTTTATTCATTTTATTTTTGACTGTTCGCCTCTTTATTAGGTGCAATTGGACATTGTCCGCAAAAGCTACCGGACCCGCTCTAATGGGACAGCACACGGAGCCAGTTTTTACCAGGTGGGGTACGGTAGAAAGGCGCAGTCCCGTCAGCCCCCGCAGCGTTTTCGTCTGCCTTGCAACTCGGCCCAAAAATTTTCCCCGATGGTACGACTTAGCTATTGGCTGATTATATTTTCATTTCAGTGGTTTCATTATCTAGTTAATTTCTTTATTTAGTTTCCCTCAAAATTCTCTCCCCATTTTCAAGCTAAGTTCAGTACCAACGTTTCGGCACTAAATTGTCCAGCCCCATTTCAACTGTCATGACGAGTACGTGGTGTGCGGCGTCAGATCTCAGAACATTTAAATTTAGGAGTGAACAACACAGAAAAATCCGGACTCAGTTGATTGGCCGAACTGGGTAGTTGTCTTTGTGGACCGCCCCAATAGGGCGATCAGGCGAATTTCGCCCCAATGACCAGGCACTCAAACCCGTCAAACTGGGTCGAATCCCGGTAGGTAGGGGCCTGGTCAGTGGTCTCCAGGTCTCCAAGTTCTCCTGAAACATTTTTTTTTTATTTATGAGAGACTTCAATCTCAGAATGATGAAAGGGGCACAAGAGACTTGCCTTCCTCTATTTCAGATTTTTAAAGATGAAGGCCTACAGGATGATTACCAAATGAATACAGATTTGATGGCCATCGAAATTTTTCGAACTCAAAATTCACCTGTATTGACTGAAAACGATCAAGAACAACATCGCTCTTCTACAAGTCAATGTCCTTCTAAATCGTTACTTCATATTAGCCCTGTTTCTGTTTTTGTAATGCGCTAAAATAGAAGCAAGAAGATGTTAGCACGAGTGCTTGATAAAAAGTACGTCACAGAAAAAAAAGTAGCTCAAATCTACAGATAAGCCATGCAGAAAGCCAGATAAAGAAAAGAGAACACGGCCTGCCAAAAAGCTACAAATGATGTGAAAGTGCGAAGGAAATAGTGATGAACCGGAAATCTTACCACCAACGGAAGTCATCTGTTTAGAATGTAATGAAAATTATTACGAAACTAAGCTTTGTGTGGAGTAAATACAGTGTATTGATTCTTTAGGATGCTACATGAGACGTTCACAATGTATAATATCCGATGCAATATTTGCGGAAAAAAGAAAAAAAAAGTAAAAATAGAAAAGTGTAAGTAAAAAATAAAATGTTTATATTGAATATTTTGTAATACAATTTTTTTTAAAATAATAAAAAATTTTCAGAAATTTGATATAAATACGATATGGAGTCAAATGCAAATCCAGGTTTTGAATTATAAATGTTACTACCTATGCTTCTTATTCTTTTACGAATGGGGCATATATCCCGATCGAGTGGGGTATCTAACCCTGAAGTCCAGTTTAAATGACCAAAATCATTCAGGACGTTTTTTGATAAAATCACTATTTTATATGGTATTTATATTTCAGTAATATTTTTTTAATGAAAATCTGCATGAAATTTGCAGTAGATAAGTTACATGCGCACTGCAAACATCATTGCTATAAAAGAGAAATTGAAGTGGGGCTTTAGTAGTGTAACTATTCCGGACGTACCCTACAAATGTTACTGTACTTCGAAATTTTTTATTTCCTTGTTTCATATGAAAATCTTATGAAAGCAGGACATAGAATGTAAACATTTAAAATGAATCAAATGAAGACAAAATTCATAAAAATACTCAGGTATAATTTGGTAAATATACCTGGAATGCATTGAAGTTAAGTAATCATAACCCATAATTGACGTCCTGCAAAATAAATACAAACCTACTCAAACTATTTAGCTACCAATAGCCTTTACAGCATCACGTGATAAATTGACACTTGAAAATACCCTCTAGCTACATAGTTCCGTTTATTATTATCTTATAAATCTGCAAATTATGCAAAAACGATAAGAATTTCAAAATATTGTAAAAGTAATAAATATATCAATTCATTTTTTAAAATAATTCTTTATTTTTTACTTAATTTCTCGAATTATAAGTTTCTTCTTTATCCGAGAATGCTATAGAAAATAAATATCGAAATAATAATCATTATTAAACCCACATGTGACATTCTTCAACTAATTATAAATATTTTATATAAGATTTCAGTATAATACATTATTAAATGTATTAATTTAAAACATAAAAAAGTAGATATTTATATAAAACAATAACATTAAATTTAATTTAAAAGACGTTTTTTCCAAAAATTTAGTTTTATTTTTGATTATAAAGTCGTCCACGTTGTTAAAGTTAAAACTTCTTTTAAGTGTATTACTCTAACATATTTATCACCATATATCCGTATACTATGATCAATATACTTCAAACGATTTACAAACATAAGAAAATTATTGAAGCTCTTGTTTCATCACGTGGGATAAACTGGTATTTCAGGGCGAAACAACGCACAAGTGATTTATTAAAGGAGTGAAATGTAGCTTCACTATTGGGCTACAGAGTTCGATTTATTATAGTTAGATAGGAATTCCAGATTTTTATTGCAAAATTCAATATTTGTTCGTGTGTTAGATATCTTCTTTCTTTCATTTTTATATTTGAATTTTTTTTCTTTTGAAGTATTCATTTATTTATTCTTTAAAATTATTTGGTATGTTTTTAGATAGGGTTTATTTTTTTATTAAAAAAAAAAATAACGACAAAATAAATATACATATGGTACCAAATTCCAACCGAGTCTTTTAAACTGTTGCGTTAGCTAAAAATATCAAAATCAAACGTTACTAAAGTTCAAATTAATAAAAATGGTTTTAGCCTAACATTATGTAAAATAATAATATAAGAAATATATACAGATATATAAGTGTGTCTATGCATTTTCTGAACTATCTTTATTAACTTCATTGAAAATTCTCCTACTATATTAAAAGAAGTTAGTCTTTCCTCCGAGTAATTTCCTTAAAATATGAATCATCATAAACTCATTATTAATAATAAATATCCCTAACAAGATGTTACGCGTTTAAAATTCAGCTACACATACAACATTCCGTTGTGTGATAAATTGAAATTTTAGTATATTGCAGATAAAACGAAGAAAATTTGTCACGAAATTCCAATATGTTAAAGTATACAGATGGGTTTTAAGATACACAGGTTTTAAAATAATCGTCGCATATTAATGCACAAAAGATTTTTTATACACCAAAGTAAAAACTTGTGAGCAGGTGCGAAACCGGGTCTGATATTACTTTTATTTTGGAACAGTTCGAGAAAGTCAAAATGGCAGAGTGGACTAGCCTGTTGATTTCGGCCATGCGTATCGAAAGTGAATACTACTCATGACAGGAGTATTTTTTTTTTTTTTTTTTTTTTTTAATACACTAAAGTGGACACTACTGAGCACGCGCGAAACCAGTTCTGATATTCCTGTCATTTCAGAACAGTTCGAAAAAGTCAGAATGCCCGAGTGGACTACACTGAAAAAAAAAAACGGGAAAAAAAAGTACTCAAAAATGAGTAAATCGATGTATTAAAATCGAATTGAGTATGTTTGGATAAAAAATGAAACTATTTTCTGGAACGTATAACATGTTATTAAACTCAAGTGAAACGATAATTTTGTACTTTGTAATGATTTATTTCATTCATGACGGCATAAAATATGTTCATTTACAGGAAAACAATGCGATATACCCTGGAAATAAATTAATAATATTACCGTAATTTCGCGCGTATACGCCGCACCTGAGACAATTCGATTTCCTACCAGAATTTATTTTAAATAAAATGTGACTTACTTCTGCTTAGCAATTATTTGATTTCTTATTTTCAATAAAATTTCCGGTTTGAAAAACACTTCAAGACGCGGCGCATACGCGCTAAATTACGGTACATTGTTATCCCTTGTATGGAACTATATCCTGCGCGGCCATTATAATGCGTAAGATTACATTGTTGTTAAGAGTTCTTCTTATGTTCATTGGCAGGCGGTCGAGTCTGTGCGCTGAGAGACATGGATATGTGTGAAAAAAAATTAGATTTAAGATTTATCCGACAAGTTTGAAAGTAAGTGCTCTCTGTTAAATACATTTTAGACCATTGGGAAAATGATTGTTGTTTACGGTCGAGAATGGTTCTCTTGACATCGTCACTTTATTTTTTTTAAGCGTTTTTAACGAAATTCCGTAACTTTAGAAGAATATTTAACGAAATTCCGTAACTTTAGAAGAATATTTAGCGAAATTCTGTAATTTTTCTTTGAATAGACAATAGAAACGCATAAAATTGTTGCCAAAATCTTCAAGTTACAAAAAGGATAGATGGAAATTATCAGATAGGAAAAATAAAGTAGAAATTTGGTACTTTCGTGTTATAGTGGCCCCATGCAAATTACCAGATATGAAAAATAAAGAAGAGATTTGGTACTTTCGTGTTATAGCGGCTCCCCATTGGCGAAATATTTTTGTTTCTGTTTTCATTAATATATTGCAAATTCGGTTATTTCGTGTTATAGCGGCCTCCAAGGATGAATCGCCAAGCGACCAAGATTTATCGCCAAATTATAAAGTATGTATGACATTATAATAATATATTATATATATATATATATATATATATATATATATATATATATATATAACATTTCTTTACGTATGTGGCCAAGTTATAGTCATATATGATGCATATATGACATGATGTATATACAGGGTGTTTCACAAAGGACCCCTAACTTTAAAATCAATAACCCGGAAACGTTGATAGATAGAAACATGAAACCAGTGGTACGTTTATTAGAAAGAATCGTAAGAATCAAAAATAGAACCGATAGATGGCGCTGAGAGCGTTAAGAATCCTTCTAAAGCGAGTTCAGAAGCATAGAATTAGTAGCCGTCCAAGATTTCGCCATTGAAATCTAATCGGTGAGCTCGAAGAGGGTTGGGTTGGGTTGATTATTGACGGCCAATTATCTACACTTGGGATATAGGCGCGGGGAGAGTGCCCTTCGTGGGGGGTCTTTCTAAGGGAACCTAACTCGTATTTACGCATGGATAAATCCACGTCTCGAAGAAAACCACGAAAACTCCGAACGATTAGGCCGACGGGCGCGATTGGAATCGAACCCAGCACCTCCCGTCTACCAGCTTCGAGAGCAGAACCTCTCAGCCACTAAGCTCGAAGAGGCTATTTGTCAAGCTTGTGTGTCGATTTCCGGTGACACACTACAGACAGTCACCGACAATTTCATTCTGCGTTTGCGACATGTCTGTTGTGTAAAAGGTGCACATATTGAATTACTTTTTATGCAATGCGCCTATTTATCGCAGCGCCATCTACCGGCGCTATTTTTAACTAAATTTTGAGATTTATGTATAAGATTCTTACGACTTTTTTAATAAACATACCACTGGTTTCATATTTCTATCTATCACCGTTTCCAGGTTATTGATTTTTAAAGTTAGGGGTCCTTTGTGAAACACCCTGTATATGACATGTATATATTATGTATATAAGATGTAAATAATATGTGTATAATGACGTATATGACACATATAGGAGTATTTGGTATATATATATGCGTATATAGGATGCATATGTAAGTTTTGCGATGATCTTGGCAAAATCATAACGGCAACTTTCGTATAATCATAATTGTGTGGGCTGTTATAACACAAAAGTACGTTTTTTTTTTTTTTTTTTTTTTTTTTTAAAGATTTTGGAACATTTTCCCAATGGTTATTGTAATTTGTTAAATTATATATTTTTTCACATTTTACGTAATCATATACTTCTGTAAATATTAAATTAAGCACAAAATTTTAAAATAATTTAAAAGTGCTTAAAACAATGCTATTGTCATAAAAATATTTTAATTGGGTATCTTGGTAATAATTTTGTTATTTTTCCTAAATAAACAATCAGTTATATATTCTTTCAGCCAGATTTCTTTCCGCCCATGTTTTTACTTAAAATTTGGTTTCCGAGTGCTACTAATCGGCCATCTTGGATGCCATCCTGCTTTAATTCATATTTTTATGACCAAGAGCAATGTTTCCAAGCGCTTTTTAAAATGTGAAAATAAAATAATAAGTTGCTATACTATGTATACTTTATTACGAGATTTTAAACAAAGATGTAAAAATTAAAATCACAAAAATAAAAATTATTCTCGAGTTTTCGCTTTATCTTTAAAATCATCATCAGAAGTTAATTGTCTGTAATGCAAAAAATTATTTACATGTTACATTATCCAAGCTATATTCAAGCTGAAACAAATCATCAAGTAACGGTAATTTCATAAAAACATTTAAAATATACTCATTGGAGCCATATCTTTTACTTTGATTTTTTGCATAATATTTCCATTAATGTTGTTTTAATTTACTTTTAGATCAGAGATGGCGCCACTAAGTTTATTTTTCCGTCACTTCCTGATTCCATTTGAGTATACTACAACGTAAAGTCCTTATTTATTATTTAAAATACTGTGCATAATTTAATATTTTCATACATTTATTATTTACAGAAGGTACTGTTGATTAGATGAAATAAGAAAATAAAACTATATATTTAACAGAGGGCGCACACAGTTCATATTTGAATACGCCCATGGTATCAAAAATGAATAAAATCACAGTTCATATTTGAATACATCCATGCGATCAAAAATGAGCACATAATGGTTTATATATGAACACATCCATGGAATCAAAAATGAGTGCATGTGTTTCTCAATTTTGAGAACATTTGGATAATGGCTAATTTCAGTATGAGAGTATTTAAAATTGAGAACTTTTTACTGAATTTTGAGAACCCATTTTTTTCAGTGTAGCCTGTTGATTTCAGTCATGCGAATCGAAAGTGAATACTACTCATGATAGGAGGTGGTTTTGTTCTTCAAAATATTTAATAACTGGTCAGATAATTCGCAGTTAAATATTGTCAATCAAGTATTTTATTTCAGGATTTAAAGTTATATGTTTTGTAGTTTTTTTTTTATCCGAATACATTATAATTATTACGCAAAATTTCCGTCCCACGAATATTTTTTACAAATTATTAATTTTGTATTAATAATATTTAAAATATAAACTTTGACATGTAATCATCGATTAAATAAATTGAAGAGATCAAAAATATTTGGTAAAAGCTTCAAGTTACTTCCAGGTAACACCGGACGTGTTTTTCTGTAGTTTTTAAAGAAACACATCAAATAATATAATGCATAAACGTCTACTGCGCGTCAAAATGATTTACATTGGAGAAAATAGTATTTAAATGAATGTTGGCAACAGTGAAAGGTTGTCAAATAAGCATGCAGTCGTGCCAAAACACTTTGACTAAAATGCTCCAGCCGGTGTGCAATAAGGTAAGAAATAATCTTTCCTTTTTGACTTAAAATTACTTATTACTGGCAATTTTAGAATAATATAAAGACTATTCAATTTATTTCTCAGATATAGACTTTTCTCTCCATTTGTATCAGTAATTATGCAGAGAATATATAGAATAAATGATTTAATATATAATTAGAATATGCCGCAAACTCACGAACGAACAAATTTAAGAAACATCCTGGGGGGATCTAAAAAATCACAAAAGAAATACAAATTTATAAATTCGAAAAGTAAATGATCTAGCACGATGTAATTTTTACAAAACTTCAGAAGAAGGATTTATTTTTAAATCAAGAAAACATATTGTAAGAATAGTTATATTTACTGCCGACAACCAGTGCTTCAGTCCTTTTGTTGTTCTGTTGTATTCAGCTTGATAGTGATGCAGCAAATTTTAGAATGTTCAAATACATACGAGAAAACTGCTGATTGTGACAGATGACATTCATGTGCATGGTCATCAGACGTGGCAAGCCACTGCATATTCTTGAATAAGGGTTTTTGTTATATCCCGACTTTACACGTTACGACTACTTATTACGAGGCTACTTAATGTTACAGGTGTTTAGTGGCGGTCGAAACTTTCCGAATGTTTGGAACTTCCTCCCAAATATTCTTTATGTAGAAGGAAGATATTCGCCATGATGTAACATGAATTAGCGCTGACACCCTCTTCGATGCTGTGCGTAAAGTCGTGACGCGTCTTATGGGTATTCTCATGAGTAACGGCCGTCATTTTGCGAATTTGTATTCTTACCTTCATTTTACACTTTTCTGCTTCACTGTACAATCAGAACAAAACTGAAAGGCTACCTGTCGGTAGTAAATGTAACAATTCTAAATATATATTTTTTCAGTATAAAAAAATATATATCCCCGGATTTTTTGTGTATTTCTATGACAACCCCATTATGGTATTGTGTATACTTTCCGAATTATTGGGTTTTTATTATATTTTTGTGACTTTTGGCTTATCTGATCTATTTTTTAGTTCATTATAAAGATTTCGTAACGCTTATTTATATTTACTTTCTTAATATATCCTTACGCATAAGGGAGTGAAAAGTTTTTAAGCAAAATTACACTTTTACATGTATAATGAAATATTCTCAATATATTCTGACTGAAAGCAAAATATATATTACCTGCAAAAAATGCAAGGCGTGTGAAATTGTCTATGGAAAAATTTCCAAACTATTAAATATGAATATATTCAATTATCGATGCTGGATTTTCTTTGATTTCGTGTTTGCCCCAGGGTTGGTGGTTTACGGAAAATATTCCATCTTGTGCTGCGTTTGTAGCCTTTCCAACCATGTTATAGTGAGAAAGCTCCAGGCTGAGTATCGTTCCCAAGTGGTTCAGTTGGTAGAACGTCAATGCGCTATACTGGTGACCCGGGTTCGAGTCCCGGCTTGGGTACTTTTTCACTATGTTGGCTATACGCCTATTAAGCAATTAAAATTTGATTATTACATATTACCTATTGTAGTTCCAAACAAGTAAAATCCATACAGCAGTTTAATAAAGAGAAAAAATATGACCATTCAATTAAATTTAGCCTGCATATTTAGTAACTAATGTTAACTATCACTAAAGAATACTTATAATTTGGCGCATACGCTACGGTGGTTCCCATGTCTCTTACCTTTATTTACTGGAAAATCTCTTCTATAATAGAACAAAGTGATAAATTCTGTTCACGCATTGAAATGAGAGAATAGAAGAAGGGATTTCATTTCACAAAGCACTGAATGGATTTGAATGTTAATAAGAATTTTGCACCGAATCGATTAAATGTGCAGCTAGGTCTAACAGGCGTTTGGTTTACAGAATCATTTTAAAATACTTTAAAACTTTTCAAAATGCATTTTTTACATTGTTAAGTAACATGAGAAGAGGAGTTTTATTTTTATTCCCAAATGAGTATAACTTTGGTGCATCACAAAAACGTTCCTTGACATCGTTATATTATATTAATTTAAATAGTATATACATGCACAAAATATTATGAACATTAAGTATAATTTTTTTCCTTGGCTATAACAAGGGGTTACAGGTGTAAGTGAATAAAGAAAATAATATTGTAAATTTTAATTGGGTATTCAAATTAACCATATATTAACACATATTTTTTTTTGTTTATAGCCTCAAATATAAATGTTTGCACATTTAAAAAAAAATAGAAAATGAGATAAAGCTATAATTTTCAACTAATAAAGCTTATAAAAACAGCGTTCCTTATTGAATGATTAAAAATACATTAAATCAGTATAGTTTCTCATATTAAAAATCTTGTATGTTAAATTTGGGGTAATTACATGACATATACGCGAATATATGCACTATAAAAATTTGCAGCAAATTGAGAGTCCTTCGACAGTTTTTATAGATAACCGTTATTTTAATTGTTCCTAACCGCTGAGCAGGCTTCAAATTATTGACAAATAACCGTTATTTACGAAAACGATTGAATAACTGGACAGTTTGCTGCAGATTTTTAACTGTGCAGGTACGACAGAAGTAGTCAAAAAACCGATATAACGGTGTCACGTGTTATGCGACATGCTCCGGAATATGATCAGACCAATTTATACCAAGAGCAAAAAGAAAAAAAGTTTCATGGAATATATTATATACAGTGTTTATTTATTTATTTATTTATTTATTTATTTTTAACTGACATTATTCAAAGCCATCTGTAGCGCGTTCTACTAACAGAAATGGCAATGAACTTGGTAAGGGGACTAATAACGCCATGCACTCAGAAAAAGGAATTGATTAAAACTACAAAACATTTTTGTTCAGTACATTTTGGTTGTTTTAGCAAAATTAGAGTAAAATTAAACCATTTTACTTTAAGAAAACATTTTTGCTGACGATACATTTTTTTTTTTTTTTTTTTTTTTTGGAATTGCAAAAAAAAAGTGGTTTTCAACAAAAAAAAATTTTTGTTGATTCAAAAAAATTTCCATTGACCTATATTTAAACAAAAACATTTGTTCCCCAAAAAAATTTTGTATCGTCAGCAAAAATGTTTTGTTAATTGAAGTAAAATGGTTCAATTTTACTCCAATTTTGCTAAAACAACAAAATGTACTCCAAAAATATGTTTTGTAGTTTTAATCAGTTTCTTTTTCTGAGTGTGGGAAAAAAAAAATACCGAGAAAAGAATAGTTCAAAACACCGCCGATAGGGAGAATGTGGCGCTGTTGTAATCTACGCAGCCGAGAATTAGCATAAAACACGGGAAACAAATGTAAATTTATACCTACGTATGCGACAACAGCACCCATAATTTGGGCTATAAACGCATGCGAAAAGGCTAATTTCCATCTGAATGGGTCTGTTAACACCCATAATTGTCGAATTTGGACCTCTGAACAACCCTAATGCGGTTCTAGAAACTCCGTTGAATTCACCAAAAATCACTGTTTGGTGTGACTTTACAACCCAATACATCATTGGATCATTATTTGTTTGACAACATTACTGCGACAGGACCAGTAATGTGTACCGTTAACGCACAAATGTATCACAACATGCTGACTAGTTTTTTCGTTCCACAACTTCAGAAAAGACAATGCGTGGATCAGCCAATCTTTACTCTGGATAGTGATTGGTGTAAAGGTACAGAAGCTGTTGCGCCATCACTTTAGTAATAAAAGGGTCATCCATCGTAGTTTTAAATATTCCTGGCAAAATACCTTTAAGTGACCAAGAACGTAAGGAATTTTCATAATTATTTAACTTAAACCACTTCCAAAAAAAAAAAAAAAAAAAAAAAGGATTTGTAAATCAGTCCTTCAATTTCTTATTGCGTGAATTTAGGTTATTCATTAGGTAATAATAGAGGTATTTATATTTATCGGTGTCAACATATTTCTCTCTTCTCATATATGATATTTAAACTCGCTTGTAAGAATTTTAAATTTCTTAATTTTTTCACTAAGAAATAACAAACAGCAAGTTATAAACAATACATATATTTTTACATTTTATCTTTGAATAAAAATTTCTGTTAAACGTAATATATAAACAAATGTCATTTGTTTAAGAAAATATTTTTCTTAGTTTTACAATAATACAATTCTGGATATCTGAAATATCTCAAGATAAATATTCTGAAATTTCATAGAAAACCATAAAAGAATTTTTTTTTGACGTCATTAATAATTTTGAATTTATTTAAATTCTAAATTAATGAACTTACCGGAAGGTATATTGAAGAAATTATTTTTGAAGTTTATATTATAAGTTTTTGAAAAAGAATTTTATATTTAATATAAAAGCCGTAGTTCTCTCTCAGCAATGGAAATACTTCACATAAGTCTTTACTAAAATATCTTTATTTTAAAACGCCACATTTAAAACTAATACTAATCGGTAATTTCATCTGGAAATGTGTTGATTAAAAGGGGTTGCATCTTATAATTCATTTAATAAACATTTTAATTACTGTAAATATAAGTTTTGCGCGATTCTAAATGAAATTCAATCCTAACAAAAAATATTTGTAAAGACTTATCCGAAGTGCAATGTAGTGTATATTATGTACTGTGTTTTATTTATTTATTTATTTATTTATTTATTTATTATTTTTTTTTTACATTTATACTTTATTAGTTAAATTATATTCTTGTAATCCATTTCAATGATACATTTGTCATAAAATATTTCTTAATGTTTTACTTTCTAAAAAAAGTTCAACTCCATAAACTGCCTACAAAACATTTGCAATATTTACTTATAAATTTCCCCACTTTAAAACTAACTTGAATTCTATTAGAAGCTCTAAAATATCAATTTCCTGTTACTGAAAAATAATTGTGGGTAGGGTATATTGTGATTTTGCATAATATATGCAGTAGTAGTCTAAATAAATGAAACTCTCAAATCCATGCGTTTGGACCAATATAAACGCATAAGTTATCGTTCGATTTGTACATTCACTGTGATTACTATATTTTATATCACATTACAAAATACTATTTAGTGTGTTGGATAATACAGTTAGGGTGGTGAATAACAAAACAAAAAATACATGCGGAAAAGTATTCTGAATAACACAGACAAGAGCTTTAAATTAAACTACATCGAGAATATTAAGAAGGAATATAAAGCATTTATTTATTTATTTAAAAAAAAGTCTATTTAGTCAGGAAAAGGGCTGCTATTTCATAGTTTTTTTTAATCCTATGACATCAGTTTACATATTATGACAATGAAATAGAAATTTTATTTGTTTAAAAATAACCGTTTATTAATAAAATAATAAAATATTATCTACAAAATATATGTGTAGACAGACGTATCTTTTGTCCCATTTTTGAAAAGTCGTACCATTTACTTCCATTAATTTTAAAAGTATTATTACAAAAAATACAAGACACTCCGTTTATGAAAAAAATCCTCAAACTGGGTGTATATTTTAACTTTTTATTTTTATATTATTACTATTTATTTTTATTATTAATTATATTTTATTTTTATTATTAATTATATTTTATTTTTATTATTAATTATATTTTATTTTTATCATTGCATTATTAAGTTCTCATTAGTAAGAAGTCTTCCCCAGTATTTGTGCCCAGCAGCGTAAAGGAAAAAAAATGTTGAAAGCGTGAAGGATGTTTCATTTTGATGATCTAAAGATTAAATATAGAAACCAAATGGAAATCTAGCCGAATTTAAGAATTAATTATTTAATTTCAGCGTTTCTAATTTTTATTTTCTCGAAACCTAAATAATACTTTTAACAAAAAATAGCATTACACTTCTTGTTAATTGGTTTCTATCATTTATTTTAATTCTTTGAAAAGAGTAAATGCATTTTATTTAAAATATTTGAACAAATGTTTTTTCAAAAAACGGAAACAAAATATGTTGACTTTTAAATTTGTATTGTTTCACCAATAAATTTATTTTAGTTAGCGATACTATTTTCTATAAAAATGGAGAATAAATATTTTACTGGGTCGCAAAGTACAGGTATGATAGTGATCTGTGACGCGAGAAAAAATGTTTGGGAAACTCTGTTCTTACATATTGTTGTGAGCTCGGGGTTCGTAAGGACTGATGCCAATATATAAGAACAATAAAAAGGCTTTATTCACTATAAACAGTGCAATACGATCACAAATATCTTCTGAAAATTACAAGATATTCAGTAATCTTCAAATCCAATAAAAGCGCAGCAAAATTTCACACAGAAACAATGCGTTCAATACGACGCATCAACGACAAAATCGATCCGATTAACACAGTTCTCAATGCAAAGCCTCTCGTATGAATTCAATCGCAGTTGACACACAACTCACTAACTGAACTGATGGAGGTCCTTATATAGGTTTCAGAGATCTTTCCAGATTATTCCAGAGCCTTCAGATACTAGAAATTACCAGAAAGTGCTTTAACTTTCGATAGAGAACCCAAGCAAGAAAGGATCCCAATGTATAGGTATAAGGTGGGTGTGGTTGCACAAAAAGTCGCCAAATCCGTCGCCAACTTGGCGACATTTGGCGATATATCGCCAAATTTGGCGACAAAAATAAGTCGCCAAAACCATCGCCAACTTGGCGATAAACCCATTCCTTGGCGATTTTCCAATAGAACTCATTATAAAAACCGATGCTGTAAGGTTGTTTTCCTTGCAAACCACCTGAGGCTTTTAGCATTGAGTTACATGATGCTCAATAGGAAATACATTAATAATACTGCAATTTTCACAATAATAAAATAAAATAAATTTAAACAAATGGAATATTTACAGATATATACAAAATTCATAACATTGCCCCCCTCTCAAGGACTGCACGTCCCGGGCAGTTCAACCTTTGATCGGAAAGCAAACCCGTTACCAACAAATGCTATACTATTCAAAACACATTCATAATGCTGAATTATACAAAATATACACTTATTTAAAAATAAAATAAAATTAAAGCATGGACATTATTACATACAAGTATTTAAATAATAACAACAATAATAATGATAATGCTAAGCAAAATAAATAATTACATTAATTTATATACAAGACCATGGTCATACTAATTTACATTATTTACATTACACTATTTACAATCAATGAACTAATTACTATGGCCGTAGTATGGAGCCAGCCTGTCGTAATGAACGACTCTAGGCTTCGAACTTGATGACTTTCGGATCCGAATTACGACATCGTTCAGTCTGTTTAGGACTGTATAAGGACCGTCCCAGTGCGATTGCAGTTTGGGAGAAAGTCCTTTACGTCGAGTCGGATTATAGAACCAAACCTTGTCACCTTCTTTTAATTGATGTCCCGTGGCTTTCGTGTCGTACCTGGTCTTCATCTTCTCCGTCTGTATATTGATCCGCTCTCGAGCCAAGTTGTGGACGTCTTCAAATCGTGCCTGGAGATTCTGCACGTATCCCTCTGGCGATGAAGGCGCATCTGGAGGGCGACCAAAAATCAGATCACAAGGTAGACGAAGATCACGACTGAAAAGCATCTGAGACGGGGAATAGCCGGTTGTTTCATGGACGGCGCTGCGATAGGCGAGAAGAAACAAGGGAAGTTTTTGGTCCCAGTCTTGTTGGTTTCTTGAGACTAGCAGTGAGAGATTGTTGAGGATGGTACGATTAAATCTCTCAACCATGCCATCCGACTGTGGATGTAAAGGCGTCGTCCTAGTTTTGTCCATTCCGAGAAGTTGACAGAGACCCTCAATCACAGCAGATATGAAATTTCTCCCTTGGTCAGAATGCATTTGAAGGGGAACTCCATACCTTGATATCCACTGGTGTACCAAGGCATCCGCAACCGTAGAAGCTTCTTGATCAGGGATGGCATAAACTTCAGGCCATTTCGTGAAATAGTCCATGACAACAAGGAGGTATTTGTTGCCATCAGCACTTCTTGGCAGAGGACCTAGGATGTCAAGGGCGATGCGTTCAAAAGGTGCTCCTACATTGTATAGATGTAGTCTTCCTCGGCTACGTTTCTTTGGTCCTTTCCGAGCTGCACATGCATCGCAAGATCTGCACCATTGTTCGACGTCAGCTCTTGTTTTTCCCCAGAAGAAGCGCTCTCGGACTCTGTGTAATGTTTTCATGACTCCAAAATGGCCTCCGGTGGGACTGCCATGTAATTCTTCGAGGACCTCTGGGATTCGAGATCGAGGAAGTACCAACTGCCACCGAGATGTCTTCCCATCTTCCGATTCGAATTTTCGGTACAGGACACCATTCCTGACGTCGAGGGAGTTCCAAAGAGCCCAATATTGCTTCGTCGTAGGACTGTAAGTCGAGATGTCTTTCCAACTGGGCTTCGTGCTAGAAGATTCTAATAACTCCAAGATTGGTTTGATGTCAGAATCTGCCATTTGATCTTCTCGAATCTTCTCATCACTCCAGGGATCTGGTGGCGTTGATAGTGAAGTCTTCGTCTGGCGTATGACATGTTCGGGATTATACTTGTTCTCCGCTCTGGAACAATAGCGACAACTTTCGGGACAAGGTCTTCTTGATAAGGCATCAGCATTTCCATGCCATGAGCCTTTACGATGCCTGATGTCAAAGTCGTATTCCTGGAGTCATTGTATCCATCTGGCTACTTGGCCCTCTGGGTTCTTAAAATTCATCAGCCATGTTAGGGATGCGTGATAAGTACGAAGAAGAAATTTCCTGCCATAGAGATAGTGATGGAAGTGTTCTATGGCTTTTACTATAGCTAATAACTCCTTACGAGTGACGCAATAATTCCGCTCTGGTTTCGATAAACATTTGCTCCAGTATGCTACGACGCGTTCTTGGCCCTCTATTTCTTGGGAAAGTACAGCGCCGACACTTTCATGACTGGCATCCGTGTCCACAATGAACTGTCTCTCGGGGTGCGGATAGGTAAGGACTGGAGAGGATGTGAGAGCTTCTTTCAGCCGCTGGAAGGAATTATCGCATTCTTGTGTCCATAGAAACTTCTGCTTGCTTTCAGTGAGCCTATGCAATGGTCTTGCAATGTTGGAGAACCCCTGGACAAACTTTCTGTAATAAGTGCATAGTCCCAGAAAGCTTCGCAACTGATGGACATTTTCCGGACGTTTCCAGTTCTTTACTGCGGACACTTTTTCAGGATCTGTTCGAACACCTTCAGCTGAAATGATGTGTCCTAGATAATTTACTTCGCGTTGGATGAACTTGCATTTCAAAGGGTTCAGCTTTAAATTCGCCGCTCTTAGCCTCGTTAACACTTTTCGAATATTGTCTAGATGTTCTTCAAACGTGCGGCCACCAATGATGACGTCATCTAGGTAGATGAGACAAGCTTCAAAAGTCAGACCTTTTAACACTGTCTCTATGAGGCGCTCGAACGTTGCTGGTGCATTGCAGAGCCCGAACGGCATAACTTTAAATTGCCAAAGTCCTTGTCCAGTAGTAAATGCGGTCTTCTCTTTGTCATCAGGATGGATCTCTACTTGCCAATATCCACTCTTCAAATCCAGCGTGGAAAACCATTTATGTCCTGAAAGAGTATCTAGCGTGTCGTCTATTCTTGGTAGAGGATAGCTGTCCTTCTTCGTGATATCGTTAAGTTTACGATAATCCACACAAAATCTTGTGGAGCCATCTTTCTTTCGGACCAACACGATGGGAGAGGCCCACGGACTTGATGACGGTTCGATGATGTCACTATCCTGCATCTCTCGTAAGAGCTTAGAAACCTCTTCTTGTTTTGCGAACGGCAAGCGTCTTGGATGCTGTTTAATCGGTGGATGGTTGGCAGTATCAATTCTATGACGTGTCAGTGAAGTGCGCCCTATATCACTCTCGTTTTGTGAAAACACATCCTTAAATTCCTGGAACAGTCTTTCTGCGGCATGTTTCTGTTCAGGAGATAAATTTTCATTTCGTCCAATTACAGGTGTTAAACTTGTAGGCGGCTCCGGTAACGTCAAGCTCGGGTCTTTGCAAACACAGGTGACTGGAGCACAGGTTGCAAGCATTTCACCTTTCTGGATAATTCTAGACGTTTCACTTACGTTCGCAATCCTCACAGGTATCACATCTCTCGACAGATCTACCAGCGCTGATGCTATTAGCACTCCCTTTGGGCTCTTCTCAGGATATCCAGTCAAGCCATACTGGAAAATTCTTTCGTTTCCAGTTAATCCAGGTATCATCATTTCGGTCCGAGGAGGGATGATAACATCTGCCTTGGCTGTGATCCGTTGAATAGACCCGGACTCATTTCCAAGTTTGAAAATAGTGACATCTTCTTGAGCAGAGCGTAACTCATTATTCTTAAAGTCCAGTGTAAATCCATGCTCTTTTAAAAAGTCCAGTCCGAGTATGAAAGGGTCTGAAATATCGGCCACGTAGACTGTATGGCGATAAGCGGCGTTCCCAAACTTTATTTTCAGTGTCATTCTTCCATGTATAACGATCTTATCTCCGGTCACAGTTTGAAGAATAACACGCGGCGGGGTCCAGAAGAGTTTTTCTTTTAGCCGCTGAGCTATATCTTTCGGAATGATGGTCACATTGGCTCCTGTATCGATGATCATATTACAGGGCAAATCATTCACACTTCCGACTAGAAAAACTCCGTTCTCGCCGCAACTTCCTGCAGAAATTTCACATACTTGAAAATGGGGCTTCTCAAAATCTGGCAACCTCCGACCCGCAAGATGGCCATTAATCAGTTTTCCTGCTCCTCCTTTAGCGGGAGAGATATTACCTTCGGTGCTGGGTCGTCTTGGGCAGTCGATTTGGATATGGCCTTCTCCACCGCATTTCCAGCACTTGATCTTCCTGTAAGGTTTGTTGGCCATTAAGGAGTTCATCTTTCTCATTATGTCATTCATCTGCTGCTGTAAGCGCTCCACACCTCTATCCGACGTCTCAGTCATGTTGGCTACTCGCACAAAGTGTCGATCTTTCCTTGTAGCTTGCTGGGCTGCCTCGAATTTCAGGGCATAAACTAAAGCCCCTTTTAAGTCACTGAGATCTGCAATCCGGATCTCAGAGTCACGCACACCATCAATAAAATGCTGCAGAGCTAAGCTGTCTCTAATTTCTGTCGGACAGTCAGGATAAGCAAGATGTGAAAGTCTCTCGACATCCGTAGCAAGCTCTTGCAGGGATTCAGTGGATTTCTGCTGTCGAGTTTTGAGCTGGAGTCTGCTATATTCCTTCATGCATTTCTCGCCAAAGCGCAATTCTAAGGCACTGACGAGCGTTTCAAAATCCAGCGGTTCATTTGCAGGCAAAGTCTGTAAGACGTCGGCAGCATCAGCTCGTAGAGAAGCAGCTAACTGGCAAGCTTTTGTCTGGGAATCCCATCCATTGGCGTCCGCTACGATCCCAAATTGTGTCTTAAAAACTGGCCATGAGGATTTTCCGTCATAGGTCGAGAGTTTAATAGAGGCCCGAGGAAGCATAGCTTGATAATTGATATCTTCGGGATAGTTTTCGGCAGTTATCTTTTGTTTCTTCACATTTTCCAACTCCTTTTCTACACTCTCAATCCTTTCTTCGACGGTCTTGGCGATCTTTTGAACTTTTTCTTCTACTCTTTCTTCAACGGTCTCGGCGATCTTTTGAACTTTTTCTTCTACTCTTTCTTCTACGGTATTGGCTGTCCTTTGAATTTCTTCTACTTTTCCTTCTATTTGTTGAAATCTTCCTTCAACTTTGTTTTCCACGCCGTCAATTCTGTCATTTAAAGATGTTATTTTATCCTCTATTAAGTCTTTCAACTCTCCAAGGTTGGTTGACATATCCTTCTTCATTTCATCTTTTAAGTCGCCAAGGTTGGCAGTCCTTTTCTCATCCATCTCGCCAAAATTTGCAGTCATTTTCTCATCCATCGCTGACATATCCTTCTTCATTTCAGCCTGATTCGCAGTCATTTTCTCATCCATCTCTCCTAATTTCTCCAATAATTTAGTCAGTTGCGCTTCCATTGCTCTGGTAATCGGCATTCAACCCCACTCCTGACACCAAATGTTGTGAGCTCGGGGTTCGTAAGGACTGATGCCAACATATAAGAACAATAAAAAGGCTTTATTCACTATAAACAGTGCAATACGATCACAAATATCTTCTGAAAATTACAAGATATTCAGTAATCTTCAAATCCAATAAAAGCGCAGCAAAATTTCACACAGAAACAATGCGTTCAATACGACGCATCAACGACAAAATCGATCCGATTAACACAGTTCTCAATGCAAAGCCTCTCGTATGAATTCAATCGCAGTTGACAGACAACTCACTAACTGAACTGATGGAGGTCCTTATATAGGTTTCAGAGATCTTTCCAGATTATTCCAGAGCCTTCAGATGCTAGAAATTACCAGAAAGTGCTTTAACTTTCGATAGAGAACCCAAGCAAGAAAGGATCCCAATGTATAGGTATAAGGGGGGTGTGGTTGCACAAAAAGTCGCCAAATCCGTCGCCAACTTGGCGACATCTGGCGACAAAAATAAGTCGCCAAAACCATCGCCAACTTGGCGATAAACCCATTCCTTGGCGATTTTCCAATAGAACTCATTATAAAAACCGATGCTGTAAGGTTGTTTTCCTTGCAAACCACCTGAGGCTTTTAGCATTGAGTTACATGATGCTCAATAGGAAATACATTAATAATACTGCAATTTTCACAATAATAAAATAAAATAAATTTAAACAAATGGAATATTTACAGATATATACAAAATTCATAACAATATTATATGCATTGTAAGATGTTTTAAGAAGGCATGCTATTTTTCTTGTAACATATACGTAATAAAATGCATAATGCAAAATCTATGTAAATATGTAAAATGTGGGTCTTTAAATACGTATCTCATCAAAAATGTCACCTGTAAAAAATGCAGCCAAGTCTAGTGACTCTTTTTCCGTAAAAAGTTCTGAGATCGTGTAAAGCCAAGTTTAGCTATCTTAATAACTCTGAAATTTTCATTCACAAATCACTCCTAGTCTCTACATCTTTAGTTAAATATTATTTTGTGACTTGGCAATTACGCAGCACAGGGAAGTTATCACACCTTACTATGTTATGTGGGAAGGGATGAGATAATATGATTAAAGCTAATTATATACGCACAGGGAAGTTATTACACCTTAATATTTATGGGATGGCATGGTATTATTTGATTAAGACTAATTATATACATCACATTCTCGTGCTACGTAATTGCCAAGTCACAAAATAATATTTAACTAAAGATGTAGAGACTAGGAGTGATTTGTGAATGAAAATTTCAGAGTTAATAAGATAGCTAAACTTGGCTTTACACGATCTAAGAACTTTTTACGGAAAAAGAGTCACTAGACTTGGCTGTATTTTTTACAGGTGACATTTTTGATGAGATTTCACTTATTTTTGTAAGTAATCCCCCTTTTCTTGATTTTGGGATCTTTTTGGAGATCATCCACTGAGTTCTGCTAAGCCCACACTCTGTCCCTATTATTTACAGGTATAAAAAATTGTAAGCTTTAGTTTTGTTTGCAAAGTACTGTAGATAAAAAGAGATTTCAGGTTCCTAGGTCAGCACTAAGTTATGGGAGGGGGAGGGCCAAAAGTACTCTCAATTGCTTCCAGGATAAGTGCTATCCATCTGAGATATTACTCGCAGTCCTAGATACTTGATATTTAGCATAAAAGAACTTTTTAGTATAAAAAGAAAGCCAAAATAAAATTTCCGGAAATTTTTAATAAATCAAACTATATTCATTTTTTCGATGTTTTTTATTTTTTTTTCGTTTTTTATTTTATTTTATTTTTTTTAAATTTTTTCTTACTTTGTATACTAAACCCTACCTTTCTGCCAAATGTCAAGCTTCTAGGACTACAAAATCGGATTATTTTAAAATTTTTGACTTTTTATAAATTTATTGATTTTTCGATTATACTTCTAAGTTACCTGATTGTTATGCCAATATAGTAATTTTTTATCCGTCTTCTTAGGATCATTTAGGTTCAATTTAGAGGTAAATCAAGGGAATGTTAGAGTCACCATGATTTTATTTAGAAGAACTATCAAACCATAATCAGCCATTAATGTCGGGAGAGTAGGATGAGCTGTGAAAATTTTTATGGGGCTAACATCATTTAACAATCCATAAAGTAAATAGAGTATAACTTGTGAAAGAAAACAAACCTGTCTATAAAGAAATCGCCTATAACGTAGCCAGTCTATAGTGGAACTTTCCTATAACGAAATTAGTAAACGAATGAAAAGAAAACCATAATCCGGGGGAAATAACATAAAACAATTAGGGGCGTTGTACTAGCTAATAGGACAATTATCTTAAAACTATATTTTGTTTCAAGACTAAGTCTAACTTTAGTTTGTAGCAGTACAAAATCAAATTGTTTTACAATTTTCAATTTTTTAAAGATATTCCGATTTTATTTTCGAATGTTAACAAATTTTTTAATTGTTCCTTTTATTGAATAGTAAATACTACCTTTACACCAAGTTTTAAGTTTCTAAGAATACAAGATAAAATTATTTTCAATTTTTGATTTTTTCGATTTTTTTAAAATAATTTTCTGGATTTTTTAATTTTTTCTTATTTTGTATCCTTTATTACAAATTTCAAGTTTCTAGCGCTACAAAATCGAATTATTTTGAAATTTCCGATCTTTTTCGAGTTTTTTTTTAATTCTATTTTCGAATTTATTGTGTTTTAATTTTTCCTTTTTCTGTATCCTAAACAATAAGTTTTTTCGAATTTTACAGATTTTTTTCTTTTTTTCTTTTTTGGTATCCTAAATACTGCCTTTATTCTAAATTTTAAGTTTCTAGCTCTACAAAATCGAATTATTTTCAAATTTTCGTTTTTTTTTTCGATTTTTTGATTTTATTTTCGATGTTTGTTGTGTTTTTATTTTTTTATTTTTCTGAATCCTAAAGCACTACCTTTACACCAAATTTTCAGTTTCTAAGACTACGAGATCATATCATTTTCAATTTCTCACTTTTTTTTCTTTTTCTTTCTTTAAATTTTTGAAAATTTCGATTTTTTTTTTCGAATTATCCATATTTTTTAATGTTTCCTTATTTAGTATCTTAAATATTACCTTTATTCCAAATTACAATTTTCTAGCGCTATGAAATCGAATTATTTTCAAATTTTCTTTATTTTTCGATTTTTTTTATTTTATTTTCGAATTTTATTGCGTTTTTATTTTAACTTATTCTAAATCCTAAACACTATCTTTACCGCGAATTTTACGTTTCTAAGGCTAAAAGATCAAATTATTTTAATTTTTTCATTTTTTTTTCGAATTTTTCGAATTTTTGATGTTTTTTTTAATTTTCTGGATTTTTGAATGTTTCCTTACTTTGCATCCTAAATACTACCTTTATTCCGAATTTCAAGTTTCTATCGCAACAAAATCGGATTATTTGAAAATTTTCGTTTTTATCGATTTTTCCGATTTTTTGATTTTATTTTCGATTTTTTTTTTGTGTGTTTTTGATGTTTTCTTTTTCTGAATTCTAAACACTACCTTCACACCAAATTTTAAGTTTTTAAGACTACAAGATCGTGTTATTTTCAATTTTCAATTTTGTTCAAATTTGTTGAATTTTCGAACTTTTTTTTTTTTTTTTTTTTTTTTTTTTATTTTCCGGATTTTATAATTTTTGCTTCCTTTGTATCCGAAACACTACCTTTATTCCAAATTTTAAGTTTCTATGGCTGCGGGATCTACCCAATCTTTTTGATGACGCGCGAGAGTGAGTGAGTCTGTGAGTGACAAAAAATCGAAACTTTGAGTTCATATACCGTCTGCACTAATTTATGGGTATTTTTTGAATTATCCATATTTTTTAATTTTTCCTTATTCAGTATCTTAAATATTACCTTTATTCCAAATTTCTAGTTTCTAGCGCTATAAAATCGAATTATTTTCAAATTTTCCTTATTTTTCGATTTTTCCTTCACATGAAATCTTAAGTTTCTAAGACTACAAGATCGTCTTATTTTCAATTCTCAATTTTGATGGAATTTGTTGAATTTTCGAATGTTTTTCTTTTCGAATTTTCCGGATTTTATAATTTTTCCTGTCTTTGTATCCTAAACACTACCTTTTTTCCAAATGCCAAGTTTCTAGGGTTACGGGATCTACCTAATCTTTTTGATGACGCGAAACGAGTGACTGAGTGAGTGACAAAAAATCGAATGTTTGAGTTCATATATCGTCTGAACTAGAAAAGACAGGAAGTTATAATTTTAAATTTTGGTCCTGTGTGCCAAATACTCTAGAAAAACGAAGTTTTGAATTTTTGGGATACTCCAGCCCGGAGATATGGGGGGGGGGGGTCAAAAGTGCCCTGAGTTGCTTCCAGAAAAGTATGCTTACGGCCGTGCTTTCTCGACTTGGCGGAGGCACTGCCGTGCCTCCAGATTTAGTTAATTATGAATGCAATATATTAAATTTGGAGAATAAAAGAGACAAAAAGGTATTAATTACAAATTAAAAAAATATTTGTAAATCTCAGCAAATATGGTTTATAAATGAAATCTGGCAGTAAGAAAGATTTATTTTCAACATTTTCTTTTCTTTTCTTTTTTTTTTTTTTTGTTTTTTTTTTTTTGTGCATTTAATAGGTAACTTTCCCCCCTACGAGATACGCTCGCCAAACTCCGTTCAGAGAGTGCAGGCTCTAAAAATTAGCTAAATTGCTCTATTTTTAAAAGATTACGGAAAATTGAATTATAATTAAACGACCAATGGAAATACTCCGTAATCGGGTTTCCATTTATTTCAGTTTGACTGGAGGAATTTAAGCCTGAATCTACTGCTGTCGCGATTCATAATGGTTGTTTTCGTGATCGATTAATAAGAGCAATAAATATTTGAAAATCACCTTATCTAAAATGGCTAGGTAAACAATGTTGCTGCTTCATGGGATTTTACAACTAAGCTATAAGAAAGTTGTTTTAAATAAGATGTTTAAGTGGATAGTTTTCAATATGACATAATTTTCACCAAAGTGTTCTCCTTCTTTTTAATATTAACGTGAAAATACAGTTTTTAATTGAAATGAAATGTTATTTTTTACGCTGTTTTAAAATTTGCAACAATAGGTAAAAATTGTTTTCGAAATAAAAAATCTCCCGTGTAAATAGATTTTTAAATTGAAACTGTTTGGAAATATAATTATTTGAGCATTTTAAAAATGGCATCATTTTCCTAAATTTATTGCTTTTAACGCGTAATAATTTCGTTATTATTTTAAAGTTTTATTTCTCGTTTTAAAATTTACTTGTAAGTACAATTTTTATGTGCTTCTAACTTTAACCTATTTCTCTTTTTTAATATTTACTTGTAAGTACAATTTTTATGTGCTTTTAATATTAACGTATTTATCTTTTTTAATATTTACTTGTAAGTACAATTTTTATGACGTAATTTTCCCCATTTACTGCTTTTTACACGCGATCCTGAAATTATTATTTTAAAGTTTTATTTATGTTTTTAATAGTGATATGTAGAATTTTTTTTTTGTTTATTGAAAGGAAATATTATTATTTGCGCTATTTTGCAAATTGGCAACGATTTAAAGAGATGGACTTTTCGAAATAAGAAATAAATCTCTATTGAAATAATGAATATTTGAATTAAAATTTAAAAAAAACCCTCAAAATATAAAGTCAAATCAAAACTAAATGCACACTGCACACCGAAAGCTTGTCAAGTACGTCCCAGCAAAATTTAGCAAAATTACTATACGCATAGTTTTTATTCCTATAAAATTTTTATAACGGAACTATTTTGACCGGCTTGAACATTAAACAACTCATAAAATAATTCTTTGATTTAAAAATTGTATGCTTCAGCATATTTATCCATCATTTCCCTATGATATTACCAATTTTCTTATTTTTATCTGGAATAGTTTTCTTAATATTAGCCGAGAAAGACATCAGGTTATTTAAAAATATATTACTGTGGTGATAGTGTGAGTTATTATTATTATATATATATATAGAATAGACAGACACTTTATTGATCAATCCATTTTCTTGTAATCCCTTTCAATGCTACATTTGTCAAAATTATTCTTGAAGTTTTACTTTCTTGAGGAATTTCAACTTCATAACGTGTCTACAAAATCTTTCCAATACTTATTCGATAGAGTTTTCCCCTTTAAAACTCATTTGAATTCTGTTCGAATCTCGAATCTCTAACAATTCAGTTTCCTGTTACTGAAAAAAAGAAGCAATTTAGTAAGTAATAAGTCGCGGGGAAACTTCATATCCAGAGCAGCTAGTGCGACAGGTTTCATAAAAAAGAATGAAAACAAAATATGAAACTTCCCGGTCAAGATCAACGCTTTCGCCTTCATTCGTCTTTGAATCTTTCGTAAAACCGGGTCAGTGCCGGTACCTTCATGAATAATTCGGAGTCTCGTGACACAATTATTATTTAAGCTGCAGTGCATGCTTGAATGTTAATTAAAATAAATGAAACAACGAGGAAAAATAACTAGTGGACTACACGCGACTTGATAAAAAGGTGTAAAACGAATAATGATAAATTGGTTTTTTATTTATTTCCTCTTAATGATATAAGTATTTCGCCAATTTATTTATGTTTATTAAATTGTCTTGTACTTCTTAATTTATTATTTTTTCTTTAAATAATCTGTAGAAGAAGCAAAGCATACAATAAATAAGAAACAATATGCAGCTGAAATATTATATATGAGAAGTCGAAGAGGTTATAATATTATAAAATATTAATTGTCATCAATTAATTATCAAATCTTTGAATATTTTATTAACTCTCATGAAACATGGTAAACATATTATGCATTGTAAAATACATTAAGCATATGCCTTTTATTCATTTTTACTTTCCCCTATCTCCACAAGAAGAAAATATTGGAATCATGAAAAATTTCGACTTCCGGTTTTCGACGGATTTGTACGTTTCAGAAGGTCCTGAACACGGTTTGAAAATTTTTAGAAAATGTCTGTTTGTGAGTCTGCGAGTCTCTCTGCATGTGACAAAATTTTTTTAAGTGCTCTATCTCAAGAAATAAATCATGAAATTTAATATAACTTTAGATTCAGTTAGTCCCTGATATAAATTGATGCTACTTAGTTTTTGGTGTAAATCTCCCAACAGGTGGCGCGGCTATGCTAGATTATTCACAATTTTCACGATAGCTATATCTCAAGAACTAATGCACCAAATTTCATCAACCGTCAGGGTCTGTTAGACATTAACATAGGTAGACGCTGATTACGTTTTGGTGAAAATCGTCCAACAGGTGGCGCTACTGTGCTACATTTTGCACAATTATCACAATAGGTATATCTCAAGAACTAATGCACAGAATTTTATGAAATTTCAGATTCTGTTAGACCTTGAGACAAATAGATGCTGATTACGTTTTGGGGTAAATAGCCCAAAATGTGGCGCTGCTACGCTTCTCAAGAACTAAAGCACGGAATTTAATCGAACTTTAGATGCAGTTACACACTGATATAAGTTGGTGCTGATAAGCCTATTCAAAATCTATATGGTAAACAAACTAAGAAAAGGAAAGCGCTTAAGAAGGCAGAGCCCTGGTGGACACCCCAACTGCCCATCGAGCGTTAAGCATGTCCTGGATGAACGAAGGCGTGTAGATGAAATTAAAAGACAAGAATACGAAATACTGTGCAGAACAATACGCTCAAAAGTCAGGTGATCAGTTCGCAGGCCAAAATAGAAGCACTACACTGTAAAAAATGACCAATGTTTCATATTTTATGAAAATATACTATAACCACGAACGAGAATATAATATAATCTTCTGAGTTATCCGAAATTCCGAATAGCGTGTTCCATCGTCTTTTGAATCCCCAGAAACCAATACATTTCCAAAATTTAAAGAATTATTTATAAAAACAAAGTATTTTTCGCTGCCCGTATTTTTCAGAAACGTTTCGGAAGTTTTTTTATAGTGTATTAATTAGTGTCCTCAGCCGGGAATACCTGTTTTTCGATTGCTATCAATTCTCGAGTAAACATTTTCATGCTCAATAAAATATGTTTAACATACAAACATGCAAAATTAGCAGCGTTAACAATAGCATTATAATTAGGATTATTTCTGTACTCTTTCATGTATAAATTAACTGATGCGGCTTATGACGTTTACTTGAGAATTTATGACATTCGAAAAACAGGTATTCTAGGCTGAGGACACTAATTGATACACTATAAAAACCCTTCGGAAACGTTTCTGAAAAATACAGGCAGCGAAAAATACTATTTTTTTATAAATAATTCTTTAAATTTTGGAGATGTATTAGTTTCTGGGGATTCAAAAGACAATGGAACACGCTATTCGGAATTTCGGATAACTCAGAAGATTATATTATATTTTCTTTCGTGGTTATAGTATATTTTCATGAAATAAGAAACAATGGTCATTTTTTACAGTGTACTTGAAAATCCTCGAAGAGGTTAATCCGGGAAGGCACTTTGGTCCGCATTTTGACCGGCTAAGAGGCAAGTCCTCTGAATTTCTGAAGCTAAATATGATTAAAAAATGAAACGGGGATGAAACCACAGGATTCATGTCAAGGATCGAACAGCTGACGACCTACCACATTTCCAAGGAAGGGCAGGTAATGTAGAACAAACTGCAATTAGAAACGAGGCGGATGATTTCGCAGACGATGACCCGGAATTTTCTCAAAAGGAATTGGATGTGGTATTCAAGCCTGGTAACCAGGGTCCAGTGCACCAGGATTGGATGGCATTCCGATGGAGGTTGTGGAGATGCTGTACAGTGCTAATAAGCCCTTTATAGCATCTTGCATCAGTTAGAAAAAATATATATACATATGAGTAATAAAAAATATATTTTTTTAATTTGAGCACCATACATGAGAATAAAATAAAATAAGAAATAGTTTGTTTGTCGTAAAATTCATGAAAGCCCTCTCGCCAAAAACTTAAATGAAATTTTTATACAGCTTTCTCTTTATGTGCCTTCCTTGAATTCAATTGGATAGGCAGTCAAATACTTAATATTTACAAGAGGTTTAAAAACTCAATTTTGTGATTAACTAACAGATTAAAAATTGAAAAATTAATTTTTTTTTCAACCTACCAAAATGTTTTATAAAATCCAAATGATTTTTTTTTTTTCAGAACGTTCCATTCCTTACTTTGACAGTTAAAATTACTGCAGCGAAGCTTTTTAATTACGAAATGTGCTAAACAAAATTCTATGAATCAACTAATCGCCTAATCTACCAGAAAGCAATAAATATTTTTTTCCTAACATACGTACGTTCTTTCTAAAACATATATATATATATATATATATATATATATATATTAATTTTTAGAATCCTTTCATGCAGGCATTCCGTTTGATCTGAGGTTTCTTATTCCGGAACATTTAAAATTGTAATATATGTCACTCCATGAGCTTAAATTTTAATAGTAAAAATTATGCGAATCAAATAAGCAGTATTTCAGATTAATCTATCAAGCAAATGTAAAATAAACGTTATTTTTTAAATGTACTTAAGAGCTTAAATATTCAGATTTTTTCAGAATTATACTATGAATACTTTGACCTTTAAAAGTTATTACAATATGGGTGTTTAATTTTGATGAATGCCTCTGACAAAATTCGTATAACCAATGTTTCAACGTACTTAAGTACTTTTTTAAAATGTAAATGCATTCAGATTTTTTTCATTAGCCTACTCTGCATATTTTGACCTTTAAAGGTAGACTTTTACATTAGAGTTGTTTAATACCTGAATATGAAAAACAATTACATTCTTAATCCCATAAGTTGATATTAAAAAAAAAGAAATGTTCAAATTTAGGAGTCTTTAAAAAATCCATAAATCACACATTATTATTCCCATTTTGTTTAATGCATAAACTTAAGTACCACAGTGATTTAACTTTTTGATTTCAATTCTAAACATGTGTTTTTAAACATCGGTATCAGCAATTACATTAGATTTATATGCGACAGTAAATTATTATCAAGCCCTTGAGAAAAAGCCCATCTTTTAAAAAGAAATCTCTTTTGTTCACTAACACTCCATATCAAATATTCTAATTTAAATTCAAGAGAAGTACATTTTTCTTTTTAGTGACTTTGTGGAATATTTATTTTAAATGTGTTTTTAAATGTAATTACAAAAGCATTATTTGTTATGTATTATACTTGGTCAATTTTGTCGGTTAAAATTATCAATCATGTTTAAGTACTGTGATTTATTTTTATTTATTGGTAAATGATTTCTTTTGACGAAAGATCTGCGAAAATATAAAAGAAAAAGAAATTAGTGACAAGGTAATTCTTTAGAAGTACTTGACAAAAGCTATTTAGATTATAAAGCTATTTAGATTGTTTCTTTAAATCAGGCGCAGTTTAATTTTTTAATCTCAACTCAAAATGTTTTTCCGAAGTATATTTTTATCAATGTTTGAAAAATACATTATAATTTCCAATCTTATTTTTAAACTATCCAAAGAATAACTAAATGAAATTTCAACAATATAGAATCTAAAATGCATTATTTCACAATAATAATTTTCCTAAATACGTTATGAAATCCAAATACAAAATGTGTTTAAGCCTAAACATTTGGATTTTTGGACTGAATAATAAAAAAGAAAAACAATGCATAACATTTTTTTATTGTTATAACGTGTACTGTTAAGCTCATATCATAAATCACATGAGATTTTTGTTCTTTCTTCATACTATTTTTTTCTTTTGTGATGAAGCATTTTTAATATATTTATGCTAGGACAACTGCTCTTTGTATAGATTACTTAATAAGACTTAATACCTCTGAAATAAAACAACTAAAACAAAAATCTTAATTTGACATACCGTTTTTCTTCTTTAAACACGTTCTTAAACTATTTCGTCCACAACTTTTTGCATTAGTAAACTGAGTTTGATTTGTTTTTGCTTTAAACTGTTTATTAAATATATACTTGCAAACGAATCACATTATTACTGTTCAGTGACAGAACATTTATATCTCGGCACGTAGAAGGTCAAGGAAAAAGACGGGACAAGGGAAAAAAAACTAATTGAAAATGGAAAAGGAAAATGGTATTTAATTTGAAAACAAAAATAATGTAAATAATGTTAGATTTTATAAAATTAGTATAATATTTTGTGGAAATAACTATTTGCACTCTAATTCTTTATTTCTTTCTTTATTTATTTTTTGTTGTTGTTTATTTCTACACATAGAAGAATAGAAGTTTAAAAAAATGGTAGCAATAAGTACGATTATTTAAATAAAAGAAGATAGTAATTTTGACATTATATCTATTTTCACTTGCCTTTTCAGACATGATGCCATAAAATCATGTACATTTTTTTAAAACGTTTCTGGAATTCTTTGTTATGAATATCAATAGCTAGAATAACGAAATAACATTCTGAATAAAAAATAACCAAGATTTGTTCACTGAAAAATACTAATAGAAAAGATGCGAATTATCACTTTACTACACAGCGTACAACCAACAGAGTGAAAGAATGTCCAGACCGGGGATTGAACCCGGACACCTTGGTATAGCACACCAAGTACTTTACCATTTAAGCCACCAAGACGACACACAGTCTAGCATTCCTTCACTGTAATATGATAAGGCTACAACTTCTGCAACACAAGATGGAACGTCAATAATGAGCACAACTTTAGTGGCATGCATGAGACAAATTAAGTACAGTATCAGTAAATATTTATATATCTAATTAAATTTTCACCAGGGCTAAAATTACGTTGGAAATTAATGAATAGAAAGGATGTGAATAATCACTTTACTGCCACTTTATCACCAGGATGAAGTGTGGCGGAATGCTAGACTGGATGTCGTCTTGGTGGCTTAAATGGTAAAGCACTTTGTGCGCTATTCCAAGGTATCCGGTTTCGACCCTCGGTCTGGACATTCTTTCTCTCTTGGTTGTACGCTGTGTAGAAAAGTGATAGTTCACATCCTTTGTATTCATTAATCTCCAGCGTAATTTCAGCTCTGCTGAAAATTTCATTAGATATATGAAAAATATTAATTATTGGCAGAGATGTTCGCACTGATCAAATGTCAAGAATATATCTCAATGGCACTAAGTCACCATTTACGGGTCTGTATTATAAATTTGGAGGGAATGGAAATTGGACTTAATTACTAAACTATGCATTAAAAAATGCTGGAGATTGGTTGGGTAGATCTTTTTTTTATCTAGTCCATACATCAATGTATAGATCGGGAATGGAACTTGTTACCTTTTGATTAATATTTAAACCTAACAGAACAGCAATGCAGTAAAAGATCGACTTTCATCCAATCATCCAAGTGAAGCAGCATAAAGTTTGCTTTTTGCTTGTGTGGATATATTTTTTTCATCTAGGAACACATTTTCCGCTGGGCTTCAGCGTGTACAGACACGCCAAATTCTCGGCCAAAGTCGGGCTAATACCCAAACGAGCGAAGTTCTTTACTCGTTCGTCCATATACTATCATGTTCATAAAATATGTTGTACGTGTACATAAAGATTTAAGTATAGAAAAGGTTTTAGGAGAAAGGTTTGTGTGTGTGAAGGTATTTAGCAGCCAGAAGATTTCTTCGCTCTTTGGGTAACGATTAAATTGAGGGGACACAGGCTAGAGTAATTAAAGAGCCATAAACTGAAAAGTTGGCAGCTTAGTAAAGTCGAACTTGACTAGTTAAACGAACTAGCAAACTTTTCGCGCAAACAGCAGACCAACAAATAGGCGGAATCTGTAGGGAAAAATAATTGGAGATAATTATTAAAATAAGCATTTTTAAAGAATAATTCAAAATATATCCTTAAAAAATACAAAATGTTTAAAATTGATGTAGCTAATATTAAATTATATGGCGAGTAATAAAATTTATTGAAAATCCGTGAAGCTTTCTAAATAACAAGCCTTTCCTTTAAAAAAATGAGCACATCATTTCTCTTAATTCGTGGTTTAAGCATATTCTGTTAGAATGCAAATTATTATTAAGTATTAATAATGCTTATTATAACTATAATCCGAACATAATTATGTAATACAATCTTATATTTGTAACATTATTTCTTGAGTCAAATATCATTTTATTTAATAGTTTCTAACACACTTATTTTCTTTCTTTCTTTTATATTTTTATAATTTTTCGCAACCTTATACGTTATATATAGAGTGTTTCTTCATTCCTTTTTGCCTCAAATAAGTAGTGACCCTGTGAAAGACAGCCATGGAAGGGGTCTTTAGGTACTGTAAAACGGGCATGAGCTTTACAATGAGAACAATGACATGCATTACAGTGTCCCCTAGTAGCAAACTTTAGATTTAGCGTTCCTCTCTCGAAAACGGTACGACATGCTGGGGAAAAGTTAATTTCAAAGATATATAGAGCGACCTCGAATAAGGAGAAAAGTATGCCTTACGTGTAAAAATAACTGAATCCTTGGAGCATAATTTGTTTATGCCCGATCATTAGCTTAGATAGGACACTAAGTGCATGCAAAATTATGCCATTATAAGGAGGATGTCCATTTACTAACAGAGCTAAGTCATATAAGCAAAGTACAATATGTTTCAATAAAAAAGTCAATTTAAGCTTTCACAATGTGCCTATCATCAGGTCACATTCAAGCCTATGGTGGACACATGGAACTACTTAACTTGAATTTTTTTTATTAAAATAAACTGTATTTTGGCTTACATACGTTGGTTTTATTAATAATTATGCATCCTCCATGTAAGGCGGTACTTCTTCATGCAATTAGGGACGTGTTTGTTTAATCTAGTGATTGGATATAAAACAAATTACATTTCGAGTTATTTTTACACGTCCTTATTTCATACTAAATCGCGGTCACTTTACAACTTTGTAATTGACTTTTTCCCATACCTTGTACCATGTTTGAAATAGTAACGCTAATTCTCCAATTTTCCACTAGGATACGATAAGCTGAACCTCACCTTGACGCACATACCCGGTTTACAATATTCTCCGCATCCATGGCTAATTATTTAAGACGAAATGGAATTAAGGAAACATTTTTTAACAAATTCGTTACATGCATTTACTTTATACAGTGTTTCATTTAATTATTTTCTTTTATTTGTGTGGGACAATGTCATTTCAATCACCTAATCAATCATCATACTTCAATATAACCAAATTTGTCTTATTTAATTATTTCTTTCCCATTATATAATTATTATTCCTATCTTTCTTTCTTAATTATTATTCTTATTTATTATTTTTTTATCATTATTTGTTATTTATATACATTTATTTATTTATTTTTAACATTTATGTGTAATATTATTCTGCAATGTCACAGTCTTAATTTAATATTTTTTTTTTTTTTTTTTTTTTTTTTTATATACACCTAATTTTATCAATCACGCATATATGTAATATTTTCTCCTACCTCTTAACTTTTTATTTAATACATGCATTAACTTTATTAATTTATTATCTTAATTTAGGTACATAATTTGAATTGATTTTTTTTTTCTGCTCCGGTATCAAATACATATGTTTTTCCATTTTTTGTGATAATAGATGGCAACAACGTCCCATTTCAACTTTTTTATCATGATGTTTAACTTCCTGAGATTAAATGGTATGTATCTGGAAGACTGATTTATGATTCGTTCATCTCATATTTGATTCATTTGCTGTATTTGTAAATACTTTTTGGCAACCATTGAATTTTGGCGAATCATGCATGTATGACTGGTATTATGTGAGAATGCTTCATCAATTCAAAATTTTATTCTGCTATTTAAATTAATTTTCATGCTTTATAATGTATGGTAGCGAGCAAATCATATATTATTTTAGCTAATTATAGCTTATATATGGATGCCATGGTACATTTTTGGGGGATCTATAGTAATTCGGGGCCTGAAGATTTTGCTACAATGGCACAAATATGTTATTAATTCATTGTCTTTAGCTTTCCTTTTTTCCCTTCAATATGTTTTATATTATCTTGGTTACATATTCTATTTTTCTTTTTCTTTTATTATTATTTTTTTTTTATTTTTCAAACAGGTATGTTTTTATTTTTCATATTTATTTTTATTCTACGATTTTTGTATAATGTTTCTGAGTTCTCTTTTAACCGTTATATACGCATATATATATATATATATATATATGTGTGTGTGTGTGTGTGTAACTTTTCTTTATATAAAATAAAGGAACAACATTCCTTTATAATGAAGATCAATTTGCCGCTGTGTTATAATGGTGTGTTAAATTACATTTTTTAATCCTAAAAACACACGTATGACATTTATTTTTCCTTTATATATTAAATGTATCTTTAAAATCTCATTTTTTGTTTGAAAACGATTTCATTTCATAAAACTAAAGGATTCCAAAAGAAAAATGAATGAACAAGCATTATATTGGCGAAACTTTTTTAATTTATGTGCTAGTCTGACTTCCTATTTCACTGATATATTTCCGTAAATTGAAACCTTCAAAACTTATGAATGAACCAGTCAGAAAACTTCCCTTTTCCTGATGATATTCATTAGTAATCCTTTACCTTCCCATCTTGCTCGCATTCTTTGCATGTTTCCTTATATTGCAGCAATAAGTAACTCAATAGCAGTTTCTTTCTGGGAGACACTTGTTTCGTGTTTCCTCATGAACAAGCATCCATTTTTAGAAAAGAATATGAAGCTACCCGTCTGGATAAAATATCACAACTATTTACTATAAACAAGTCTATGTATCTGTAAAATAAAAAACAAAAAACTCGAAATTTGTTTTCATTTTTTTTTTCTCTTTTATAAAATATCACAACCATTATATATAAACAAGTCTAAATAATAATATAAAATAAAAAGATTGGAAATTTATTTTCGGTGTGTATAAAAGTTTAGATATTACTTGGCAAGGAGTATAATATATTTTTTAAATTTTAAATTATATTTATTTAAAAGTAATTGTTATTATTTATACAAGATGTTAGATCATTAGGTTTTTAAAACTTTATAGAAAATGAAGTTGCATTTTCGATGTAACGAAAAATGTCCTATAGTAACACAGAGTAGTGTTTACCATATAACTTTTAAAAATTTGACACTACATGTATCTACTGATATATCTACAAACATATCTTCTTTTTGTTTTCACAGCTAAATGGATAAATACCATATAAGAGTACCGCATATTAAACGTTTTTTTATATTGCTAAAACTGTTTTTTTAGCGATTCAATTGAATGCTTACCAAATCATAATTAAGAAAGGATATACATTAACATGTCGTAGCTTTTACTTTAAGCAAACAATTCGGGGCACAATAATAATATAAAAAACTGGAAAAGAAATAAATGCAAGAAAGATTTTTATCTTGTTAGTTTTGTTAGCCTTAAATACAGAATTTGAGGTTTCTGGGTTGGAGTCAGAGTTCTATCTTTCGATTTTCATCTCGAAAATAAATCTGCAGTTAGTTTGTATTTTTATCTATTTATATATGCATCTTGTATGTTTGTAATACTTCAAAGGACCCATCAATTACTTTTATAGAGCATTCGTAAAATATTTTGACCTACTTATTCCGGTATTCGGTCAAATAGAAAAAAAAGTAGAAAGAAAGGAAAAAATGAAAATATAGACGAAGTTTGTTAATATATGTATTTTCACTACCATAATGTATAAGGTGCCTCATAAACCCATTAACATTTTAAGAAATCATAAAAAATAAATAACAGTTGAATTGTATTACGGTTTGACCAAGACTTGTCAAGAGTCGAATATGTTTTAGTAATCGAGAAAAAAATAGTTTCAAAGATTTCAAAAATATGTTCAGATTTTAAAAAATCATAAAAATTTAACAGATTGCCATATCGATGCGCGCATTGCACTGTATTTTTTGACGCATGGTCGGAGTTTTTGTAAGAAAAATAGCTTTAAATAAGTATAATAAATCGGTCAAGCACGAGTGAACCTCACTCTCAAAGGGTTCCGTACATTGCATTTATTAATTACTATTTATTAATTAATAAACTCCTACTATCCCTACTTTTTTCATAATTTAGTTTCAGTAGATTTAGAAATAGGAGTGGGGCATATTTTTCCAGACATTTCGGCGATATCTCTAAAAATATAATACCTACAATTAAAACAAATATATTTTTGAGTTTGATGTTACGAGATATTTCGAACGATAGCCTACACGATATATAAAAAGAAAAAAAAATTCAAGTTACTTAATTAAAATCTCGTATAATTACCGACAATTTTTTTTCGAAAATCTATATCAAATATCGCTGGATGATTCTACGTCGATAGATACTTCGAGCACTTGTCAACTCTCCCGCTGATCGCCCGAAAATAAAAGTTTGTGTGTAACGGAAAAGTACGATTTTTTTCAAAAACTGTATCACCTAGAAAAATATTTATAGTTTCCTTGCAATGTTTAAATAAACTTCTATTATCCCAAATTTTTTCATATTTTTAGTTTGAGTAGATTCGGAAATAGAGGGGGGGGGAGATATATTTTTGCAGTGCGTTTTCGACAATATCTCTGAAAATATAATACCTAAAATTAAGACAGATATATTTTTCAGTTCGGTATTGAGAGATCTTTGACAAGATACCCCACACGTTAGCCAAAAAGATGACTTTTTTTGTCCCCTAAATTTTTCCTAAACATATTTGTGAATGGCTAATAATCTGTAAATATGTGGGTAAAAAGTCTTTATAACTTTCCCCATTTTGAACTTTCCACGTCCCATAGTTTACAAGAAAAAGGGGTCTGCTGACAGACGGACAGACAGACATAGGAGTGATCTTATAATGGTTCCGTTTTTTCACTTTTTCACTAAGGAACTCTAAAAGTAAAAAAAACATTTCCTTAAACATTCTTTTATAAGAATTCAATGTTTACATAGAAAATTACGCATAATTTTGTGACTACAATTCATGTTTTCCTCTAAAAATTTACATTACAATACGTTGTTATTTTGGTGAAGCACCGAAGTGGATTATGGAAAATTCAGTTTTTTAAACTTGCTAGTAAGCAAGAGTTAGTAAATTTTTAAAGTAAGTATATATATATATATTTTTTATTTTTTTATTTTTTTAAGATATGAGAAAAGAAAAGAAAAATTGAAACATTATTTAGGCTATCTTTTTTAGGATTTTTTATAGATTTATCAACGTATATCATCATATTTTAATTTTGATTAATCCTTATTTTTAAAATGCATATATATTACATATTTTTTATTTATATTTTCTACTTTTTAGTGTTTAAAATATCTCGTTTTTGGTATTTCACATCCAGTTAGCCTATTTTGATGACCGTATTTTGGTCTATAATTAAATCCATTGTTGTTGTATCTGGTATACGATTATAACCATAAAGAATATTTGTCAATTTATCACTTATGACCAGTTAAAAATGCCTTACAATTAATTTGTTAATTTATAATCAATTCTAAAACATTATAACTTTGTACTGTCATTCGAAACATACTTGTGGACATAATTTTTATAATTCTAGTCTATCAGTAAGTTAGTGAATACTAGATTAAAAAATGCAATCTTTACATTTAGAAACCGAGTTGAGTTAAAGAAAACAGCGTAAAAATTGAATTCCTTTTCATTTTGCCACAAAATTTCGGATATGTTGACGACTTTGGTGCCAGCGACACATCTACAAGAACATTTTTGAAATGTGAGCGGATTTATCGGACAACTGTATTAATAATAGTAATTGTTTTATGTTATTGTTTTTTGTTATTTTGATATATTATCATTTTTAGGGTTTCTTTCACCTAACGAATATGTCATAAAATTTTGAAAAAGTCTTATATTATTTTAATTAAATGAATTAATTTAATGACATCCGACCATCTCTGAGATTTTCTTCGATCTTAAAACATAATCATAATTTCAGCTTTCCGCACGAAGGCTAGATGGTTCAGTGGTAGAGCGTTTTCCTCCTAACCCAAAGATTCAACGTTCTAATCTGGACGACGAAAGTTGAAATTTTCTATTTTTAAATTTCATTGTCTGATGGATTTAATTAAAAGAACTTTCGTATTTGTTTGTCATTTTAAGGGTTTCTCTCTTTTTTTAGCTGAAATTAAACCATATAATTAAATATGTTTTTCATATATACAAACGTATGCTGTTACAATTGTCTGAAAAGCCATTTTTGAATCTTTAAATTTATTTAAAATTAGCTTCCTCTTGTTGTCACTTTATTATTAAATTTAATGGTGCTGCCATCTATGTTCTTATTTATAAATGATAAAGATAATTACAATTTAATGTTTTAGATTTATTAATTAAAGGATAAAGTGTTTTGAAAGGAATGTTAAACGAAACCCTTTGTGTTTACTAATTTTAACTAAAAACTAATTTTAAAATTCAGGTAATTTTATTTTACCCATAATAAATCATATAATTATGTGATTATTATGAGTAATTTTAAATAAATAATATAATATATAATTTTAAAAAGTTTACTAAATAACATTTTTCATTTGACAATAGATTACAATAAACAAAAATATAACATTCTTAAAGAATTTTTGTCTCATTCGTGATTTTGGAAAGAAATAATAATAAAAAAGAGTATTGCATTTTCTGTAATGGTGGCCATTTAGAAACGTCTTGACGTCTAGTAGCGGTTCCTCCATTGGTGCACATGGGCACGTGAACTCCCAAAGAGAAATGAAAAAGTATATTAACAAGTTAAATAAACTAATTAAAAAACACATTTCTATTTTTACTTTTCAAGGAATAACTTCTTTCAACCTATACATACACCTACTTCTCCGAAGATAATCAGTAATTATTTTTTCAAGTAGTAAAACAATTTTTAAAAGTTTACTAAATAACATTTTTCCTTTGACAATAGATTACAATAAGCAAAAATAAAAATTTTAATATTTATCCTTCTTCCTTACTGAAAAACTAACAAATAATATATATATATATATATATATATATATATATATATATATATATATATATATATATATATATATATATATATATATATTATAAAAATCAGCCACAGTATTTCGGTTCAATTCAAATATTTGCTTAATGAAACAATGAAGAATTTAATCCAGTAGTATGTGTTATGCGTCATAGTTCGAAAAGTTCTAAGCTTCCAAAATACGCAAGAGTTCCAAGTAGTGATAAACGTGCGTGAATCTCGCTAAGTATAATCTCATTTTGTAAACACTGATAACACGACCTAGAAATCCGCAAGCATAAATTCTATTAAATCTTTCAAAATTACACAATAATGTTTACACTAGGTGGATGTCCAACATATAAAATCTGTAAAAGGAAAATTATAAATACATAGCTTATGTAGTTTTTATGCATTTACAGCTGTATAAGCCTTTTTATACATAAAATATGTATTTTGCCATTATGCACAATTTAAGTGTTGCTTCATGAGTTTGCTTGATAGAAATAATTCCCATATGTTTATGAATTTATATAATATTTAAAAATTTACAAACCAAATACTATATATATATATATAATCAGGGCTTTACAAATTTGATAAAATCTGGTAGCCAGCAAAAAATTACCAGTAAAAAATATTTATCACCCCGCACCCCCTCTCCCTCCCCTCATCGTCATTGATTTTTAAATCACAATTTTTTTATGAAATAAGTGAGAGAAAACAACAATAAGTATAGATTAGAATTATTGGTTGCTTAGTTTAGAATAATACATAAATTAGAAAGATAATACAAACTACGTTTTCTAATGAAACTTATCAAAAGTGTAGATCTCTGGAAAAGAAAAACAAATATTGTAAAGGCTGAATTAACCGGCATGTTCGGGAATTTTGATTGCCGAAGGCTTATAAGGTCCGGATATGTGAGTGCTACAAAATCTATATTTGACGAGTGGGGGTCGATGAAATAGTGAGGCAGGAAAACAATTTTTTTGCCTATTTTCCTGACGAAATCAGTCAAATGATTCTCATTTTATTATTTTAAAATTTGCTTTTAATGAACTTATTTTTGCCCAAAAAAAAAAAAAAATTTTATTTGAATGTTTATTTTTTTAATATTTGGTAACTTTCCAACATCTATACTGAGATATCGTATGAGAATTTTAATTTAACATTGTGACTAAGATGATTAATATATGCTGCTCTTGAAAGAAACTGTAGGTAAGTAACATATTGATTGTAAAAAAATAGGCTTATTTATATACATAAGCTGGCTGAAATAATAAAAATCTTTACGTGCCAATTAAAGAAATTCCAATATAAGAAATATCAAACCTAACTACGTTTGCAAACTAACTTAAGAGTTATTATGTAATATGCATTGCTTAAAGAAAACCAGTCTTTTGCGCTTGTATTACGTAATCAGAATCACCAGGGAGAAAAAAGTTGCCGTTTATGCTACGAGTATCGTGCTCTTTTCTTAAGTCAATTTTTGTACAGTTCAAATTTTGTAGAAAAAAAAAGCCAGATTCGTAACTAGCGTTTAACTGACTTACTTCGACGCTAGATTAAAAAAAATAAAAAAATTGGTCGCCAGTTTCGACCTGGCGACCGCATTTGATAAGCCTTGTATATAGTTATAAGTTAAACAACGAAAAATTAACCATAACAAATAGCTAAATATATTACATCAGGTTCAAAATTTTAAAATTAAAAAGATACTTTGCATCAAACATTTATTAGAAAAAAACCCATTAATACCGCAAAATAAAATCCATAGTAAGTAGAAGTTTCAAGCTTTATATAAGATGAAATTGTATGTACTGATGAGGGGTTTCTAAGTACCTTACATCGTCTACTATTATTTATTTTATTTTGTAATATTCATGTGTTATTTTTTAGTTTTATTAAATGTCGGATTTTAAATGTACTTTTAATGTTAAAAAACAATAAGTTAACATGAATGTTTTAATCATTTATTTTTATGAATTTATAATTTTATTTTTAAAAATACAATATATATATATATATATATATATATATATATATATATATTACATAAAAATTATAAAATGACAGAGTAAACAATGTGGAGAAAAGATTCAGTTTAGTTTACTGTTAATCATATGTTACGTTTGTGCATTTATATTTTTATTTTTAAAAATACTACAAATATGTACAATTAAATATAAAAGGTTTTATAAAAAGCGACAATGGTGCTTATCCAATGAAAAATTACTTTATTTTATTTATTTTATTTTATCATATTTCATTTATTTAATTTTCCAATAATTATTCAAGTTGATTAAAGTTATTAAGTTATTAAGATATTAAATCAAATTTGCATCATTATTACTAAATGAAAAACTTTTTCCATAAGTGGTATTTATAATTATTTATTTCATATGATACTGCAGAGTCTATTTACAGCAGAAAGACTCAATTTCATCATCTCTAGCGCTGTGATTTCAATAGTTATTTCAGTTTTAAATACATTGCCCTGCTCATAGGTGTGTTAAAAATTTACTTAAAAAAAGGGAAAATAATAAAATGAATTAAAAATATAAAACCTTTAGTAGAGTAAAAGAAGCACTTACGTTCGCATTCCAAATGGAGAATATATATTACCATATATGTATCATAATATATTGCCATAAGAAAAAGAAATATGATCGTGTTCTAAAACTATTGCTTTCTTCATATTTTTAGGGTTCCGTACTTAAAACGTGAAAACGGAACCATTTTAAGATCACTCCTGTGTCTGTCCGTCTGTCTGTCACCACCTTCTTTCTCGTAAACTATGGGACGTGGAAAGTCCAAACTTAGGAAAGCTATAAAGTCTTTTTAATCACATATTTTCAAATTATTAGCGATTCACAAATATGTTTAGGGAAAATTTCGGGGGATAATTGAGTTACTTGTAATAAAAAGTTTGTGTATCATGTGGGGAATCTTGTAAAAGATCTCGTAATATTAAAACCAAAAATATATTTGTTTTAATTTTAGTTATTATATTTTCAGACATATCGTCGAAAATGCACTGCCAAAATATACCCCCTCCCCCTCCTCCTCTATTTTCGAATCTACTGAAACTAAAATTATGAAAAAAAAAATAGGGGAAGTAGGATTTTATTTAAGCCTTGCAGAAAAACTACAGTGATTTTCTTAGGTAACATAGTTTTTGAGAAAAAAACATTTTTCTGTTACACACAAACTTTACTTTTCCAGCGTTTCGGCGGGGGAGTTGACGGGCGCTTGAGGTATCTATCGACTCAGAAACATCCAAGGATTTTTTATAATGATTTTCAAAAAAAAAATATCGGTATAGCCGCAATATTAATTAAGTAACTTAATTTTTTTTAATGTATCGTGTAGGGTATCGTTCGAAATATCTCGTAACATCTAACTCAAAAGTATATTTGTTTTAATCAGAATCATCCAAAGATGATTGATTGATTCGAAATTTTATTTTTAAAAATTAAATATATTTACTTTTTGATTAACACTAATAGTTTTAAGTAATAAGCAGATGCATATTTTACTTACTGCAAGCTGGATAACGCTTACTTCTTATGGGTTATTCATTTTTAATGCTTAAGTAAAAGTGTCTAATTAAAAGATAACTTCTGTCTAAAAAAAAAAAATCTATAATTAAAAAAAAACAATGTAAATATTTGAAGTTCGACAATCGGAAACATATTAAAAGTATAAATAATCGTAAATATGAACTATTAAACGAAACATAAAAATAATAGGCCAGTTTATAAACTTTCATTTACTGTATAGGTTGTTAAAATTTCATAAAATTCAAGCCTTTTACGAAACTGAGTTGTAAAATAACCGTCTTAAATAAAACGACTTTAAAAAAGAAGAATTCCTATACTGTATATGGCGGTAGCTGTTGCTCTTTAAATAGGTTTTCTTTTAAAGCAATATTTCGAAAGACGTTTTATTTTAAATACTACAAATAAAATATATTTTAATATGCATAAATTTAAAAAAAATGTTTATATATATATATATATATATATATATATAAATTAATAGGCAACTGACATTTTGAACACTTTTTATGAGGCTTTACTGTGCCTCAAATCTATTTAAATCACAGAAAAGAAAAAAGTTTTACTAAAATATGTAGTAGTAAAATGTAAATATTTCCCCTACATTTGTATTTGTAACAGAATCGGAGAAGTATGCCAGTGAAAAAACAATCACGACATAGGGGCGGCAAAATAATACTCGCCTCAGTCAGTAAAATGTCTAGAGCCGGCCCTGATTCATTTACTTTATAGGTTGTTAAAATTTCATAAAATTCTAGCCTTTTACGAAATTGAGTTGTAAAATAACCGTTTTAAAGAAAACGACTTTAAAAATGAAGAATTCCTATGCTGTATATTGTGAAATCTGCTGTTTTTTCAAAATAGGTTTTATTTTAAAGCAATATTTCGAAAGAGGTTTTATTTTAAATACTATACATAAAATACATATTTATAGTATTTTGTAATACAGTATATATATACAGTATAATATAGATATGCATGAATAAAAAAATGTGTTTCTTTTCATAGATTAATAGGTCATTAATAGGACATATTAAACACATTTTATGAGGCTTTACTGTGCCTCAAATCTATTTAAATCAAAGAAAAAAAAGTTTTACTGAAATATGTAGTGGCAAAATGTAAATATTTCCCCTACATTTGTATTTGTAACGGAATCGGATAAGTATGCCAGTAAGGGAAAATCATTCCATGTTTCGGTTAACATGGCAGGCTGAACAAAGAATGCTTTCCAATTTCTGCTCATGCGTCAGATCATGACCTTCAAATTTTCAGACAGGGATTGTCAGTATGCTTAGACAAACGATGCTGTTTTTCAAAAATTGCGTTTATTCAAAATGGTTTTTACATTTAAACTCAAACATTTAATGTTTTGTAAAGTTTCTGGTACTTATGTTCGGTTTTATATGTAAAGAATGAATGCAATGTACATTTTATTGAACTTATTTTTAAGAATTTGATCGACACTTCTATGAATATATTTTTAACTCTTTCTTTTATTTTTTTAAATGAAATATGTATAAATACTTAAAATTTACATTATTTCGCAATTTAAAGTTTTTCTGCACATAATTATATTTTTTTCTTGGTTTCAATTCCGGTCTTTGATTTCTTATTTTTGTTTTTGTTAATTGTTACTTCAATCAATTTTTTTCATTTCTATATCCTGAAATAACAGAAGTTGATGTAAGATTTACAAGTTAATATTTTAAGAATCATACGTGAATTAGCAACTCAAAAAACGAGTATTGTTTCAACTTCGCTATATTACAAATTTTAAATGATAATTAAAAAAATAATAACAAAGATATTTGAATAGAATAATGTGCATATTAATTGCCAAATATTTCCAAATCAACTCAAAATTTATTTATTTATTATATTAGACTATATTCGTTTTGAATATAAAATATATATATATATATATATATATATTCAAAAGTGAAATAATTTTCAGAATTTATACTTTTTAAGCATATATTAATTTACTTGAAGCACAACACTAAATTATAATTTTAAATTGCTGATATTTGCTTAAAATTCTAAAGAGTATACTTACATAACGTTAATAAAAAATGTACATAAATATGTTAAAATACTTTCATTACTGTTAATATAATAAACAGAGATCTGGATTCGGGTTAACTCATTCATGACGAGCATCTTTTACACTTCTTTTAATTCTTCGACACTAGTTTTCACATATTGGGATATTGCCTCATTTAATCGCTCAAAATTTGAGATTAGATAAAGGGAAATTTTCCGTACTACAAGACTGGTATTCAAATTTAAAGGTTTCGTAGTTAAAAGCAATTTAATTGTAAAACCTTAACTGTAAACTTGCTACTCGTCGTGAATCAGTTAAAGATAGGCTACCTGCATGGTTCTCACTGGATTTTGACTAACATTAGCAGCCTGGCTAATCAACAAAGAAAACGTATAGCCAAATAAAAAAATACTATATATAATGCAAATGGAAATTTTGTTCCGGCTGCTTATAACTTGAGTTCTACTGAGTGGATTTAGATGGGACTTGCAGTGATAGTTAGATAATTTTTCAGAGAAGATTTTAGTATATAACGTATCGTTTTGCGTTGCTTAGTTATAGAGCTATGGGGGAAAGTTTTATACTCAAGTGAACCCGATTATGAAATATTAGACTTTTTAAAACGTTTTACTAGATGGATTTTGATGAGACTTGCAATGTTAGGTAGATACATCTTCAGGGATGATTTTAGTGTTTTGCAAATGGATCTACGTTGCTTAGTCATACACATACTAGAAAGGTTCTGTAATTAGATGCACCCGATTATGAAAGATTAGTCTTTTTTTAAAAGTTCTACTGAATGGATTTTGGTAGTTTGTTTGCATTGTCAGTTAGATAATTTTTCAGGGATAGTTTGTATATTGCATATCGTACTATCGTTCTTTACGAAATCCTACTGTAAATGATCAACTAAAAGAGTTGGTCTTTAGCATCTGAAATTTCGTCTGGACATTAGAAAATATAGCGCAATGGCGTTCGTATCTTTTTCGGCAATGCGGACGGACATTCCAAGTAAATGTTCATATTGTTTTAAAACACAAGGTCAAATTCATCGATATATTTCATTTGATTCAAGGTTCATTTGGAGAAACCGACCAGCGTAACGGGTGAAGCCTGCTGGTAGTATTATAAATAGATACGTCAAGAAACAAGTATTCTAAAACTCTTTTTCTTTTCAATATACATGGTGGTCATAATGGCTTTTCCCGATTACAATAATTTATTGCAGAAAAACTAATATAATTAATCCCTTGGTAGCTCGAAGAATGTGAAGGCGGTATTCCGTTTTTCGCCATGTATTGCCCAACATCTGGGCTATCACACTAGACACTGCATCCCGACCTTGAGTGGATATACCAGGAATATCCAAATATATGAAAGCTTAATAATTGGATTTATTACCGTGTGTCAGGTGAAGGATGGGTTTTTTTTTGTAAACTATGTTCAGTTTGCTTTAGAAAGGGGCCTTGGATTGACCAAGCCGTATGTCTAGGGGATCATCCACCCAGATGAAAAAAACCATTAAGAACATGATTTTCCATAATACAAACTTTACAGTATTACATTGAATGGTTATTTCGTAATATTTTTTTGTTATTAGGGAAATACTTTATGACCACCCTATATGTTACCATTTCTTATAGTTTTATTGGAGCAGTTATTGATCTAAATTGAGCTATTGGTTATAGAAACTAATAAAACAAAAATAGTATAGGTGCTTGGCAAAGTCCAGAGAAAAAATTTCTAGCCTTATTTATTTCTAAATAGTTTTATGAAACAAAACTAGAGTTAACTCAGGATATCAAGTTAGTGGTTTAAATGAAAATAAAAATAAATAAATATATATATATATATAAACACACACACACACACACACACACAAAATCAGATCACAAATAATATGTTACACATAAAACTTTTAATTATTCAATAACATCATTGAGAGTGTCACCAAAAAAAAGGGTATGAATTTGAGAGTGTCGAAAAAAAATCGAGTATCGCAACTTGGCGATCGCAATCTTTCGTTTTCTTGCCAAATGAAACATTTCGTCACGATTTGGCGCAATGGCGACCGGAAGTAAAAATCCTGCCTCTCTATATTTTTCTCTAAATTGCTTGCGAACTGATGCCCTGTACAGAAATCGCAAGTTGTAGGGTGCACTTTCACCTTTTAATGTTTGTAACCATAGTACAAGGGAAACTTTTTAGCTATTTTGGTATTACACAACGAAATCTGTTAAATTTCATGCTCTAATTTGATCGAAATACTGGTGAATTTACGCTAAACCGGTAAATTTTAATTAATATTCTATAGGAAAAAAATACACATATGCTCCTTTTGGAGTAACTTTTTACAATTATTGAAAATTATAATAATAACGTAATAATAATGGGTGCTTTAGTTGGTACTGTTCATTGTAATTGTTACTACTTCCAATAAATTTATTTTTACATTTTAACTCAAATAATCCGGGCCACTTGTGAAATTTTGTGCCCCACTGTCAGGAATCCACGAGCCATGAAAATTTTAATTATATATATATTCGCTCATACTAGAATTTAATTCGTCTCATGCATGCCATTGAACATATGTGCTCATGATTGACTTTCCATCTTGTTCTGCATAGTTGCAGCCTTGCAATATATAAGAGTCAGAAATACTATGCTGGTTGTCGTCCGGATAGCTGAAATGGTAGAGCAAATGGTGCGTGATATCAAGAGTTACAGATTCGATTCCCGGTCTGGACATTATTTCACCCTGTCGGTAGTACGCTGTGTAGTTCTATATGTGATAATATACATCCTTTGTGCGTAATTCTTTGCGTAATTTCAGCTCTGCTGAAAAATTTAATTAGAAATAAAACTATTTGCATGTAAAAAGTCAAATTATTATGTAATACCAGAGATGTGTGATCATTTATCTTCACAATCTGCAACGGAAAATATACCTCAATTATGCATGAAAAAAATTTAATTTAATTGATTTCTTTTCGTTTAACTTATTACACTGATCAACAATATTACTGCTTCTGCAGAAAGGGAATGAGTACAATTCTGTAACGTTAACCTACTGAACACGGATCTCGCAATGAAAAAGCATAATTGGCTCTTGTTTTGCACATACAGACGCGAATGTTATTTTCTTGTGACTATTTAGTGTGATGTTTTAATATGTAGGGAACCCCTGAATCATAATTTATGCATAGCACTAATTATCTCCAGTCGATTGGTACCTATATCTATTTTAAGGATTATTTTCAACAGAATCAGCAGTAGGTGGCCACTTTTGGTTTCAGAACTTCACATTTCACAAAGCTAAATTTAATAAAAATGTAAAAGAAAAAAAAAGTATCACAGTATTTAATTTGAATGGTATCAGGATTACAATTATTGATTTTGATAATTTTATTTATATTTATTGTTTCTAATTGCATTTATTTAGAAAAGAATCTAATTTAATCCACGCAATATATATACTATAGAGTGATAGAGATATTAAAGCGTGTGTATGTTTGTATATTGCAAAAAAAATAATTAATTAATTTAGTTTTTTATCGTCATATTCATATTCAGTGTAAATTAATTTAGAAATAAATACATTTAAATTGGAAATGCTTAAGTATTTTTAAATTATTTTAATATAATTAAAGAAATTTGTTAGAAGCATAAAAACGTAAGTTAAATTGTGAGTGTAGTTATTGAAAATATCAGAAATGTGTTCATAAAAACTATTTTTAAATCATGAATGTAATACTATTTGTTTTTAAAAAGAAAGTTTTTATTTTTAAACTGAATGTGTTAGAAAAACCAAGTTAATATTAAATGACTACAACATTTATTTCGAAAACTTTTCATTTTAATTCTGTTAGTGTATTTTTTTATTTATATAAATACATATGAATTGATAAAATATTAAATATATATTTATTTTAACATTTTAAAATCCAGTAAATTGGTATGAAGCCCACATTTTATTACCCATAAAATTGAAAATAAGATTAATAAAGTTTTAAGAATATCATAATTTTACTTAATTATATAACTTTTATTAATTAATGTAATGGTATAGTTATGGGTTATTAAAAAGGTATTGCAAACAAGTGTATTGATGTAAGAAGAACATAAAATACGAACGTTCTAAGTGTTTTCTTAATATTTATTACCTTATATAACGATATTTTTAGAATTATGTGCATTACTGCATCGTAAAAAATAATAACGCACAATGAGAAAAAATAAAATAATAACCTTTCTTACAAACTGAACAGGTTTATCTATATTTCTTTTCGTGTGATAACATCATAAACCTTTATCACCTTTTTCGACACCTTGTTATTAAGTTCAGGTTCACCACTGACCCTGTTATTGAACTACACTTGTAGGAAAGAGCAAAAGTGAATATCAAACCGGTTTTTCTCCTTTTTTCCCCTCTTCATTGGAAGTGTGTAGAATAAAAGTGCTCTTGCTCTACAAAGGCTTTTTTTATATGTTTACTTTCAACAAATCAAATTTCGGTCTTTTTTTTTCTATCTTTATCAAAGTATGAATAATTGATTTTGATTAGAGCTGACAGTTAGAACTAAAAATGTACTTGATGGATGATTTAAGGCAGAAATAAACTACATAAAAAAGTTTTACTAATGTTTTATTGGCGTTTTACTTCCGTTTAAAAGTTTTTTCAGATTAATTAGTTAAATTATATTCTTAGATTCTTAGTTAATTATATCTGACTTAGCAAGATTTATATATTTATATTTATATATTTTTATATTTTAATTGTTTACTATTATACATGATTCTCGTAAAAGAGTGATTCTGATTAAAGATGAATATTACATTTTTTTCTTTTCATTTGATACCAGCTGACCCATTCGGCGTTGCCCGGGGCCTGTGATAATTATCTTAAATATACCTAAAATGAGTGTTGAAATATTTTATATTTTTAAACGAAAATCTTTCTAAAGAAACCCAATGTTGAAGGCCTCATTGTCTTCAATGGTGTACGAACGCATATTTGTATGAATTTATATTTTAGAAGAAAATATAACCAAACCGTCCTACAGTTGAAGTCCCAGTGACTTCGGCAGCGTACACCTGGCTTTCTACGAGCTCTCCTGCCTGTTTTAGATTTTATATTTTTAAACGAAAGACATACGTTTTCCCGGTCTGCAATATTAACATTAAATATAGCTTAAAACAGTGTTTAATGGTTTTATATTTTTAAAAGAAAATATAACCAAACGGTCATACAGTTGAAGTCCCAGTGATTTTGGCAGCGTACACCGGGCTTTCTACGCGCTTTCCTGTCTGTTTTGGATTTTATATTTTTAAACGAAAGACATACGTTTTCCCGGTCTGTAATATTAACATTAAATATAGCTTAAAACAGTGTTTAATGGTTTTATATTTTCAAATGAAAATATAATCCAAAGGAACCTTATGTTGGGGACCACAATGCCTTTGGAAGCGTACTCTTAGATTTTATTTTTCTTTTGAAATATGGAATTTTAATATTTTCCAAAATCGATAAAAACTGCCAGACCGGCAAAGTACGCTAAATAAGTGGGTATTTGTTTCTTTCAGGGAAGCGAAGGTGGAAGGTGGTTTTAAAATGTAGAGAAACAAACAAACAAAAAAAATTGAAAATGAATCGTAAAAGAGGAAAACCAACCTCGGAAAAAATATTTTTTCTGAAACAGTAAATATTATTTCTTTTAAATACACCATTAGAAGGAATGGATAAATGTTTCATTTTTTTAATGTATTTTTGTCATGGTGGCACAAACGGATGTCCAGAAAAGATGTTTTTTGAAAAAATACATACTACTATATTTTTAAACGAAAAAAGATCCAAAGTTTTCGTAGTTTTATTTTTATTTATTTATTTATTTATTTAGTTGTAACTCTTCAGGGACTCCGCGATCGAGATTTCAAAATGGAGAAAAAAACGAATGCTTGGCTTTTATCTGCGTGAAAGTCCGCAGAAATGCGATATACGCTTAGGCACAATCGGCAAAATGAAGAAAGCTCGCCATTTGAGATGTTTATTATGTTTTTCAATTAATATCTCGGCTAATTATCTGCAAATGATAAATAAGAACCTAGGATGCATTTGGACGTTTTTCGTCTATGCTCATCCAAATTTCCAGAACTCTACGTATGGTAGAATTTCCTAGCCATAGCCAAAAAACACACTGACAGACAAGCATTTTTCTTTTATTAAATGATATGATACTGAGTATCTTTGTTATTAATTAGTGCCAGCTTTTGTTGTAGTGTAAGATAAAAATGGCAAAGGTAGGAAAATGGTATTTATCTACGTGACAATGTTTTATATACAAAAATATATGCACAATGCACAAAGGGTTTCATTTCCCTTTCCATATATAGCATACATATATAGAGTAAAGAACTTATTTTTGAATAAAATTACTTGAATAGAAATATTGATATACATTGTGGTGGGCATTTTGAAAGTTGTTACTATACCAAACATGACATTCTAAATTTTAAAAAGATAATTTCACGTTTTTTCTGTAAATAAATAAATATTGGATGAATATATGTTTTATCTCATGCCTAATGTAAAGCCAGGAGAGATGGCGCGGTCGGAGAGATTGCGCACATAGAGGTTCGGGTGGAAGGAGTAGAGTGAGTGCGCAGCGACTCTGGATAGTTGTACAACAGCAGTAGTGGAGTGTCTACTTGAAAGTACACGTTGATTGTTTGGAGCGTCTAAGATGAAGCATTGCTATTTTGTTTTGTTTTCCCAAAGTAAGTGCTTGAATTTTCATAGCTATTCATAAGAATTTCTATACAATGTCAGTAGTACAAAATATTTTAAACTTAAACGATTTCTTATAAGCTACTAATCTAGACTAACATTGTGAACATCAACGGTTCGTTTTAGTAGCGGAGAGGTTTAAATAAAAGACCGTGCAATATCTCCTACCGAAATTGAAGCGTTTGCGCATCTGCTACATAGGAGAGATGGCTCATTGTTCCCATTAGTTTCCATGCTAGGAGAGATTACGCAGCTTATTGGTAAATTTGCATGAAAAAAGGAAAAGTGAAAATGGACTAATTTTAAGTTAAACGTGTTATCAAGTAACTTAATGTTATTTTGTAATCTGATCTGGACTTGCTTTTTCTGATTCTTTAATTTTTTTCCCTTTAATTAAAAATTTTTAATCGTTTTTAAAATTATTTCCTTTTACTGATTCTTTAATCATTAGGTTGAAACATTCACTCCTAATACAATAATATTTGTTGACAAAAATCTTACAACAATCTCATTTAAGTGTAATTATTATTGTTAACAATTCAATTCTAGTTACTATTAGTAACAATCTCTCCTACCCATGTGTGCAAATCACACCAACCCTGTAAGGACAGATTGCGCAAAATAACTTTCTTGGTTTTATTACAACTGTTCTGTTAAATTACAGCATAACAACAAAATAGCAATGGAAATGCATAAAAAACAAATAAAGTCAAAATTATTAATATATAGTTTAGCAAAAAATTAATATTTAGATTTTTTATTGTTATTCTTTTGAATTGTGCGCAGGTTCTCCTAGCTTTACCTTACGTATTTATACATAAAAAATTTCATTCATGTAATGGATTAAAACAAAATTATTGAAAATATGGCTTAAAGAAGCAGCAAATAGAAATTACTTCGTTTGTCAACTACATCAACTGAAATATAAATATGGGCGGACTTTTATGATGTCATTTTCCTTACTTTTGTTCATTAGGAATTATATAAATTGTAAAAATATATTGTAAGACACAGGAAAATATTCCTTTACACTGTGCCAAAAAAATAAAGAAAACATTATTATTATTATTATTATTATTATTATTGTTTTATTAAAACTTTGCATTTTCTTTACAATCATTATCCTGATATTTGCATACCAGTTCATACCAGAATAATGGCTGAATATTTCAGGTGTAACCATATTTTCTTGTGATAATTTTTATTTTGATAATAAATATTTACCAAATAGTTAGAAATAAGCTCATACTAAAGTAAAATTTTAATTTAACAATTTAAACCAAAACCATTGTCAATTAGAAAAAACTCATATTAAAAACGCGATGCTGCATGACAATCATCCAAAAAGTATATTGATATTGTTATATCAAAATTTTTTTATAATGTAGAGCTATATTGTTTTTTTTTAAACAAAATGTTTCCTTAAAAGAAATTTATATATTTTTCTTACAACTTTTTAAAAAAACGTTTTTAACAATTTCTTTAAAAAAAAGAATCTGTTTAGGATCTGTATAATTCATTTGTTCACTAATGATAAAATGAACTATGTATTATCTTATCACGACAGTCTTAGTTAACAGTAATATGAGGAAAACAGCACCCTTTACATAATAGTAATAAGTAAAACTTTCTGACCAAAAATGTTGAAGCTGTCCCAGTAACATTATTGGGAACGACTGGCAAAAGATAATTCTAAGATAATCAATTTGAGACAACAAAAATGAATGGGAAAAATATTCTTTCTTAAATATATTCTTTCTTAAATGTCTTTTTCTTTCATTGTTTAGATTTAATAATACTATTTTGATTATGCTCATATTTACTAAGTTCATAAATTTTACTTAATAAATTTACCAATTCTCTTAGATTTATATTTGTTTTACAAATAGTATAATATATTCTCATGTAATTTAACATTTATGAAATTGGTGGAGATTTATTATTTTATTTAACACCTTGGGGACGAGCGATACGTATACGTGACGCATAAGATGCTCAGAATACTCTATTATTCCCACCAGTTATTTTTTATTGTAAGCTTTTTACCTTCGTTAATCATAGCATTTTTGCGATTCAAATAGGCGAAAATTTCTGTTTTGAAAAACCGGTGTTAAAATATTAAAAATTCTGTAAAGGACGCTAGTCGCGAAGGAGTTAAAATATAAAATATTAAGTGTTTTATTTTTATTTAAGAAATATCACAGATAATAAGTCTGACGGTTGGGATTTTCGGTGCAGTACCATATACTTCTGCAAAATAGGGAGTACATAACATTTAACATGCATTTACAGGGACACGGAAAAAAAAATCCTTACATTATCATCTATGAGTTAAAATCGTTTTCAGTGTGTTTTATTGAATGTTTGCTATTTCAAACATAATAAAATTGACGTAGATAAAAGAGGTGCAATACAAGAGACTTCTGTAAAATATGGAGCGCATAACATTTAACATGCCTTTAAAGGGACACGCAAAAGAATTCCGTTACATAATGATATATTGCGGAAATTGTTTTCTGTGTATTTTAAAGACGTTACACAATTTCAAACCTGATGAAATTGATGTGGATTGCTTAAGGACAACAGAAATCCCTACTGTAGAAAATGGAGTGCATAACATTTTTTTTTATCATTTACAGAGCCACAAAAAAAATTTGGTTACTTTAACCATCTATGAGCGATAATCACTAAAAGTGTATTTTCATGATACGGTATGCGTTTTTAAGCTTTACCAAATTTTAGATAATTACGTGAATCAATTCTATAGCCGATGATGTACAAAAGAATCACTGTATATGGGCGTGAATTGCTTAGAGGTTTTTTCAGTTGTGTTCTGCATTTTTTAGGTTATTTATATTTAGTATACTACGATATGTGTGTAGAATGTACATAAATTCGTATTTAGGTCTAAGGTAAAGCTAGGAGAGTCTGCGCACAAATCAAAAGAATAACAATAAAAAATCTAAATATTAATTTTTTGCTAAACTATCCATGAATAATTTTTACTTCATTTGTTTTTTATGCATTTCCATTGCTATTTTGTTGTTATGTTGCAATTTAATAGAAAAAGTTGTAATAAAACCAAGAAAGTTATTTTGCGCAATCTGTCCTTACAGTGTTGGTGTGATTGCGCACATGAGTAGGAGAGATTGTTACTAATAATAACTACAATTAAATTGTTAACAATAATAATTACACTTAAATGACATAAGGTTTAAGTGTAATTGTTTTAAGGTTTTTGTAAGGTTTTTTTGAACAAATATTATTATTAGTATTAGGAGTGAATATTTCAACCTAATTATTAAATAATCAGAAAAAGTAAATAATTTTAAAAACGGTTAAAAAAAAATTAATTAAAGGAAAAAAAAAATTAAAGAATCAAAAAAAGCAAGTCCATATAAGATTACAAAATAACATTCAGTTATTTGATAACACGTTTAACTTAAAATTAGTCCATTTTCATTTTTCATTTTTTTATGCAAATTTACCTATAAGCTGCGTAATCTCTCCTAGCATGGAAACTAATGGGAACAATGCGCCATCTCTCCTAAGTAGCAGATGCACACTCCAATTTCGGTAGGAGATATTTCGCGGCCTTTTATTTAAACATGGATGCTACTAAAACACACCGTTGATGTTCACATTGTTAGTCTAGATTAGTAGCTTATGAGAAATCGTCTAAGTTTAAAATATTTTGTACAACTGACATTGTATAGATATTCTGATGAATAGCTATGAAGATTCAAGCACTTACTTTGGGAAAACAAAACAAAATATCAATGCTTTATCTAAGACGCTCAAAACAATCAACGTGCACTTTCAAGAAGACACTCCACTAATACTGTTGTACAACTACCTGGAGTCGCTACGCGCTCACTCTACTCCTTCCCCCCGAAAGTCTATGTGCACAATCTCTCCGACCGCGCCATCTCCCTTGGCTTTACCTTATGCAAAATATTGATGTATTCTGGTCTATCTGTCGTAATTGCTAAAGATACGTTTTTAGTTGTGTTCTGCGTTTTTCGCCTAAATTAAATCTTAGCTTAAAATAAGGCGCAATTCTGTTGTATATTAAATTTTTAGCTCTGTGTAAGATGCGTATAAAAATCTCTAGTTTATATACAAGGCTGCACGAAAAATGTGAAGTTATTATCGGTGGTAATTGCCAAAAGTAAATTTTCTAGTTTTTAGATCCAAATATATACAGGGAAGCCTCAAAATATTTTGTGTATTTTACCTCTACATATTTTCTTATGTCACTGAAAACCATTTAATATAATTTCGAATTATTTTGATTTTCAACAATTTCCAACATAGTTGAATAGTGTTCATGCTTTCCGGTTGTGTGGCCGTGCATTAAAAAAAAAATGTCTGTTTCCGACTATGCGCACTAATAGCTGAAATTTGTTTTCAACTTCGTCAAGCGTTTTCAAAATTGTTTATTTAGATACTTTCTTTTACCTTATTAAATGTTTAAGGTGCGTTATGATATGCTGCAGTGTTGGAAGGTGTATCATCTGCGCAAGACGCATATTTTTTCCCCTTATTACTTTAGTAATCGAAATCTACGATATTATTTAGACTGTCATTTCGGTTTGTTCGTTTGCCCGAGTCCAAAGACAGGTATAAAAATGGAGTCCAAGCATGCATCGCTTCCGGGTTCAGGCTCAGGCTGAGCCTGTATCAGCTCTAATACACACAGATCTTATACGTTGCAAATATATCTCACAGTGTTAAAAATAAGGCTGCTATGATTCACGATCTGCGTGTAAATATAATTTGCAGAAAGAAAAAAAAATAAGTCATTGTGATCACAGATGGCATAAGCCTATCTCAAAAAATGTTGTAGGGGATACAGCCAGAGAACTTAATAGCGCTTTAACAGCAAACAATCGAAAGGTTGCTAAGAGAACCATCAAAGGGTGAGATGCAAATTTTTGAATTAATCCATATTCTCAGTATTTGATTTTATATATACGATTGACCAGGCACCTACCTCACGGATTGATGTCTTGCTTAACAGGTTGTGTGCCTGGGCGTAGGGCGAAATTCGCCTGATCGCCGCATTTTGATGATTCGTTTGATGCAGATTAGTACTTACTGGCTGTAAAACAGGGAAAATTAGGTGGCAATTTCATTCAAAAGTGGAAAATATATTTTAACAGATTTGTGTTAATATTTTTTTTAAGTATTTTAAATATGCCTTGTTCCACTATAAATAATTCAAATCAATGAAATAGGCGAAATTGTTTTATATATGTGCGATATGGATTTTCTCATATGAATCGGTAAAATTTAAATTACAAAATTGTATGTATTTTAATCGTACGACTAAAACAACTAAATTCACATTCATTTAAATATAATATTACCTTCTTCAGAAAATACAAATAAATGTCATAACTTAAAATTCTTGAAGATTATATTAAATGTAAAATAATGATAAATAATAGTCTGAATTTGGATGAATTAAGCATAATTTCCATTTAATTTTTCTTTTTCTTTCATGGTTTATTTTGTTAGCGTAAAATTTTATAGTTAAATTCTAGTTACATTTATGTTAATGACTAATTACTAAAGATATAAACTAATTACCATTTTTTTTTACTGAAAATAAGTGACATTAATTAAATTTTCTTTTTACTCGCCGCATAATATTCTGCTGACGTATTTTTAAATTGTTTCTTTCTTTTGCTGTACAATTTATCGAATTTTTATGATGCGATATAGAAAAAAACATTTTAGTAATTAAAGCCCAATTATAAAATATGTATGTGATTTCTACTTGATTAACTATTATTCGTCGCTTTTTTTAAAGTATTTTCATTCGTTAATTAATTCAATTATAGAAATAAATTTAACTTCTTAAAATAAAATAGATTAATATGAAATTTATAGAATCTTAATAAAAGAATACTTTAACAAGTTTAAACATTTCTTTCAAACAGAGAGAACCCAATTATTAAAGTTAAATTATTTAATCAGCTATATAATATTATTACCGACAATAAATTCTTTTAAAAGAATAATGATATTATTTTATAATTATACATATTGTGTTAAACGTGAAAGAGTTTAAGAAATCGCAATACAATGTTTTTTTAAAAGAATGAAAAATCGATTTTATATTTCCTACAATTAGCAGAAGGTGATTAAAACATTATTTATTAATATTTAAAGGCAAATCATGCATACAGAAAAAAATCCCTGACGGCTTGGCCTACAGGAACAGTTAGATTTTGAAGACGCAGACCGTGGGGCGCCTGTTTATTGGGAATTGCAGAAGAAATTACCTTTTTGCCGTGATGAAGCAGTTGGGACCTGCCCATTTCGAAATCTAAATGTGTCTGAGCCGGCAGAATTTTTTTTATTTTTATTTTTGCTGTAAGTATTGATTCTATTAAAAAAAATTGTCAATATAAAAGTTGTAGATAATACTAAGAGCATTTATAATAAATTTAAGCGGATTTGATATCTAGTGAATTGACAAAGTTACGATTTTTTTAAACCCCTATTTACCCCCCCCCCCTCCTTGAGAAGCCATTTTTAATTATATCAAAAAGCTGTCATACATAAATGTTCAGCCCTTTTCAGAGAAGTAATAATAACTTTAAACGGATCCGATACGTATCATAATTAAGAAGTCATTGGTTCGATTTTGCCCATTAATGAACTTGACAGAGATTTTGAGCACCTTGATTTTATGTATCAGTTTGGAAGAGATTTGTGCAGAATGTTTGAAGTTATCGTGTCCATAAAAAAGTGATGTAGATAGATAGATAGATACATAGATAGATATATAGATAGATAGATAGATAGATAGATAGATGAAGTTTTGAACTGGGGGTTGTTTGGGGTTCTGGGAGTCATGATTAACGTAGATCTGCAAAAATTTTCCAGAAATTTCAACATAGGAGAGAGTGTAATAGGTAGTATTTCTTACGAAATCTACCTAAAAGAACAGTTTACAATAGAACATGCGTTCGCAATATTCAATTGCGTTGTTCCACGTTATTCAGCTAAAAATACACGGTATTCTTTCCCTAACCGAGCTGGGGTTCCACTTATAATTTTGAGAATAATAATAATTATCTGATGAAACTCTTCGGAAAATTACCTTTCTTTGTACAAAATAGTATAGCATGAAGATAAACGCTAGACATATCCACAATATGCATCTAATCACTAAGTTCCATATTTCGATGTGTTGTTTCCAATACTAGAATCATTGATTGAAATAAAACTCACTTCCGGCGTATTTAGAACAAAGCAAAGATAAGCCTCCTGAAATGTTCGCTACATTATATTTGACTTTCTCAATATTATTAACAGAAACCGGAGAAGTGTTAGAGTGGAACTTGAACATTGTGTCTTTTTCTCTCATTAAGTAGATTTCAATCCAATTTACAATTTTAACACTGCTTTTTTTTTTTATTTATACCAGCATTAAAATGTTTAAAGACATTTCAATCAGCATATATACCCTTATTTAGATTAACAGTTAGGCAGATAAAACGATGTATATATTTTTAATTAAAAATATATCATGTATATTATTTCTATTGTCAACATCGCTTTTCCTATGCATCAACAATGGATAAGATATAATTCCAAAGGTTTTTTTAACCGGATTCTGACATAGTACACTCAAATTTCGTTAAAATAAGTTTTTTGATTAAAAATTACAGTTAATTAAAAAGGAAATCAGCATTGTTTTCATAACTGAAAAGAAAGGTTTTTCTCAAACCAATGTTGCCATAAACATAAAATACAGCATTTTCTCATCAATGATTTAAAAAAAATACGTTGTACAAAAATGATATAGCGTGGAAGATTAGGCAACTGTTTAATTTATATTAATGATTAAAAAGAAAAATTGAAATTGAAATGTTTACAAGAAAAAGACACTATCGATTGATCGAAGCATTTGTATTTTACGTGTATCCTAAAAGGTACGCTTTGTTATATTAGATAAAATTGTATTTTATATGCAGAGTTACCAAGACTCCTGATTTTTGCACACCAGTAATTTTTTAGAGAAAATGTTGTTCTTTTAAATCGCAAAATGCTCCGATTAAATAAACAACATTTTCTGTTCTAAATTACTTGTATCCAAAAAAGCCGGAGACTTGGCAGGTCTGTATATGTATCCAATTTATTTTTTTCAACAATGTTTTCCTGAATCAGATGACATCATATTCTAATAATGCAGTTAAAATACGATTTTTTTCCCTCGAGCGTGCCTTTTGCTATCTTCGACCAGTTTTTACTGTAACTTTGATGATATTCTGGCTGGATTAATGTTGTTTGCAGATACTTAAATATTAGATATTGCTAAAAAATATTAGACTGCGAAATCCTCGCACGGGTCCACTGGTCTGTTCTAAAAGATAAACTCCAGTTCCATGCTGCTTTATAAAAGTAAAGATCTAGGATCACACCATGTCGTAAAACCCTTCTTTTGATGGATCACAAGGTAAAGCAGTATAGAGCACGGTAAGTCTTGGAGAGGATATGCATCTTGACTACCACGTGCTCATGAATTCTTCAAGTTCCACAGTGGATGAATGGTTAGAAAAATGAATGAGTATCGAGCTCATAGCTGAAAGATGCAGTGCTAATTCGAAAAAATTCAATTAGTTACAATATAATGTGAAAATATTGAATTTATGAAAATGTATAACAAGTCAATATTCTTAATCTTATTTATAAGATTTAGAAAACATACTCTATATAAAAAAGTATGTGAATACTACACAGCGTGCAACCAACAGAATGGAAAGATGTCCAGACCGGGGATCAAACACGGAACTCTTGTCATTTTCAGCTCTGCTGAAAATTTAATTAGACATGCACAATATTTCGCTAAATGTTCCCTATATTTCGATACCGCCGTAATATACACTATATATCGAGACATGAAAGCTCGGCAGATAACACGAGGTGTAAATTGGACTTTTCAATGTATTGATAGCTGTCTTATTAGTTGATCCTCAAGGTGCATCTTTGTTATAAAAGCTGGATTGTCGATGATCTTTGGACAACCTTAGGAATTTGACTAAATAGCGAAAAAAAAGCAACATGGCAAAAAATATTAGCAAAATAGATTCGTCATCATTCTAAACTTGCTCTTTAATAGCCAGTCCTTTAAGATCCATTTTTAATTAGGTCTGGCCCTCGGTACTGGAATACCGCCCATGCAACATTTGTTGTGGCTTTTGCTGTTGCTAAAATGAAATGGTGTTGATCAATGCATCTCTAAAAAGGTGTTCGAATAACCAACATGGAAGAAAAAGAGGACAATTTTTGCTTTACACCTACACCAAGAAATTCTCACTTTTTTATGTAAGAGGAGTTATTTCAGGAAGTTATTTAGATGATATTACTTATTGCTGCTAAAACGTAACAAATAGGACTGAAAAATTAAAAAAAACTAGTCGTTGAAGGCCACCGTAATACTTATCCATCATGGATATGCATAATATAAAATATGAAAATAAAACATGTGTAAACTATTTTTAAAATGCATTGCAATTCGAATAAAATCCTGGCTTGATGACTTCATCAACTTTAAATGCTCTATTACTGAATTGCGTAAAAGAAACATCCTTATAACTCCAAAACTGATAATCATATTAACTAACGGTTTACATTGGATGAAATACAGGCTCATGAAAAATCGAAGAGTGTGGAAAATAGGATTCCAAATATCTCGGCAACTCTTTATTCGATCGACTTCATTCTCTATGTAAAATTTATAATTTTTTATTGTCTTTTATATTCACTCCTTAAAATAAACAATTTCGAAAATATTTATATACCTTTTATTAGAACGATTATTTCGAAAATCCAAAAAAAATAGTTCCGGATAATCGAGGTTACTGAAATTCAATAACCTTCTTACCATTATTACATACTAAGTACACACCAAATTTCAAGTCTCTATCTCAATTTTTTCGGGAGATAGAGCGTTTACAGACACACAGACAGACGGATGACAATTTTTTTTTTTCTAAAAAAAAGTTTTTCGGAATCTCCAGGGTCTGAAACGAGTAAATCGTTAAAAAAAAATTTCGATTTTCAAAACGATTACAAGATTTACCTTATACTACGTATCATGGGAAAGTAATAAGGATTTTGAAAGATTTTAAGCTTTTTGTGGCAATTTAGACGATTTATTTTTTATTATTACAACAAAACAACATACGTAAAAAATAAATAAACCGTTTCAACGATTTAAAATTGTGAGTTGGGGAGTAAAATGTGTAAAGCGGAAATATTGAAAAGAGGGAAATATTTAGATGATTAATTTTTTTTTGTCATTACGGTAGAAGTAACGGCAAATTAACAAGACAGAAAATCAGCTGAAAATTAAAGATTTTTAAAATTTTAAATTTTGAATGCTCGTTGATGTGGTGAGGAGTGGCCAAATGGAACGTGATATAGTCATGCGATGGGAACTGGGTGTTCGATGATTTATTGTTAGTTGATACGATAAATTAAAGAAAGAGGACAGAAAAAATTAAGAATATAACGATAAAAAAATTTCTTTGCGTTTTGTGGATAGGCAAAAAGACATTTCATTTGTGAGGGAAGGGAATGGGATTTCGATGAAGTTTTTTCAAAAGCCGAAATGCGCCGAAATGTGGATGGGTATCACAAAAAATAAAAAGGTGTAAATAGCATGGTACGACTAACGATAAACAGCATTTATCCTTCATTCACGTTAATGAGAGTTCCACCTGTGCACTGGTTAAAAGACAAACAAAATCAACTCTAGCAACTTTGCAACTTTGATCGTTCCATTCCTCGCCAAATGCATCATTTTGTTGCGATTTGGCGCAATGGCGATAGCTATAGAAAATCATGTATAAAAGTAAAGACTTACTGACATAATAAATTGCAAAACATGAATTGTCTTCCTAGTATAAAGTAAATCATTAAGGATAGCTGTTAGTACTTCAGATGATATGCGCGTGGGAATGCTATATGTATTTTCTTAATATTGTATATCATTTAATTAATACAAATAATACGCCTAATAATTCGGTGTTTAAGAAAATAAATAAACTGTTTTTAGCATATATCTGCCTTTTAAGATCATATCAAATACAGTTGTGTCTTTTAAAAGCATCAACCAATTACCTTACCATGCTTTAAATCACCTGTCCTTCTCCAATTAGATAGTGAAGGTAGGTTGACAGGGTATCCAACCGGCAAACAACGTGTTTTACATTCGTCATATCAATACTTGCCAAAAATTTAGTGTCCAGCTCGCTATTGAAAGGACTTTAGTTCCACACTGTTCTGTTAAAACACTGCTATAAACATGCCACTTATGCATATTCAAAATCCAGTGTATGGAAAATTCTCATTCTGTGATTTTCCAATGAAAAAATAGTCTGGTGACGAAGTTGTCTTTCTTTCCGATAACGATCAAAATTGCGAGAAATCTTCATGAAACAAATAAGTTATGAACCGGAGATGTTGGGTGCTCAAGGGACAACCTTATTACATACGTGTTCTAAATACAGTATAATATAAAAATAAGCCTGCATAATGACAAAAAGTTAATCAACTATTTTTGCAGCTTATAACAAAATGAAAATATAAATATCCGCATCCACCTTCACAGGATAGGGAACATAATGAACAGATAGAAGAGATGTCGCAAAAGTGTATTGGTAGCACAGTAGTTTGGTAATAACAGGGTCCGTGATTTGAATCCAGGCTGCGGATCCTCAATTAGCGTCTTAATAATAGGTATTTTGATTAATGATTAAAAAAGACTAAAAAAGAAATAGATGCGATTGACTTGGAAAGCTTTGCTCAGTCATGTAAAATTGGGGAGGGGATAACGTAAGAAGTCAGAGTTCACTTCTCCGAGATAAAGAGGATGATAAAGAGATGGAAGAAATGTCGCAGTCGTATCGTGATACAAAGCGTGTTTGCAAATCTCAAAAGGTCGTTGTTCAAATCCCGACTGCGACGGGTTTCACAAAGCAAGACACAGAAACTTCTAAAAAGTCAGTAATGGGTAAGAAACAAAGCTCCTTCGAGCTCGAGAAGCAGAGACAAAATACCGCATACTTTTAATTTATGTAACTTTTCTTAAATATTTGCAAATCAAAAAAATATATTTTCTTAAAAGCATAAGAAAAGAAAATAACAGAGAGGAGAAAAAATCACAATCGAACAATGCAGAGACTATGTTATAGATTTTACAGTCAAACGTAACAGAATCTAATATTAAAAATATAGCTGGATAAATGAGATTTTCTATGAACAAAATACGATTTATGAGGAATTTCATGCACCTCCTTTGCTATAATCAGATTGGATATTCTATTTGTCATCAATTCGTCGTATATTTCGTTAGAAGATATTTAGATTTCGATCTGTCAAAGTATATTTATAAAAGAATAGAGAAATACGGAAAGAAACATTTTATGGACAGGATGTCTGATAAAGCTGACTGGGTGATAATACGAGGCTTGAGGTTGTCGCTCTGCTAGCATTCATTTGCCTAGGTTGTCTAGGAGCGTATCACCAAATTTTGTAATGTGAGTTATCTTCTAATTCGCACAACATTTTTTAATCTGAACATGAGCCTGATTGTATGTTATGCTGTTTTCTAAAGGCACTTTAAGCACTCTAAAAATAAATGCAATCTTTGTGAAGTGGCACCACATTATATATATATATATATTCATTTCAACCTCATGATGAATATTCGCCTTGATGTTACATGAAAGTGTTAAAATTGGTCACACACGCACTGTAATGTACATACTTTATTGCATTATTGCACAACCTTTATTTAAAATCTAGAATCTTACGTTTTGAAAAATGCTGTATTACATTTTACTTTGAAATTAGTTTATTAAATAATGCATATTTTCATTTGGATGAATAACATTTTGTTTTTATTTTTAAGATTAATTGAAATATTTATTTTTGTTAAAATTTATTATTATTTTATTATATCATTACATGCTGTAAAATTAAAGTAATAATTTTGTAAAATAAAATTAAAAAACAATCCGAAATTTATTGATTCATATGTTTTCATAGAATAAATTTCAACTTTTAAAGATAAACTGCTTTATAATAAAAATATATATCACATTTCATCATGACTTACAAATTATTATCATATTTTTAGCTTGGAAGTAAATTGCAATACATAGTTATTTTTTCATATCTTTGTTCTTATTTATGACCACTCGCACGCAAAAACTACATTAAATCTAAAATCAATCATTTAGTAGGTTATTAATGGATGATACCATTACATTAAGAACTAGATAATATATAAATATTAAGCAATTATTTGTAACATAATGGTTCGTAAAACAGTGAATAAATACAACAATTAATTAAGAAATTATACCGTTACTCAGAATTGTATATCCTCTTTTCAGAAAATGGGACTGACAATGAACGATAATTACTTGAAGTGCATTTTCAGCTATTGCATTGTTAAGCTTGTCTAATTTTTAGTGTATTAAGTGGTGTATATATATTCTAAAAGTCTTATACAGGACAGCACAAAAGAGATCGTACACATGACTTGATATAGAGCACAATTGTTGATAATGGGTTTTTACTGAGTTTTATGTTTTTTAAATTGTTTATTTTGATATCTCATACATTGTATGAAAAAAAATGATAATTCATTAATAATTCTAGATTAGACTTATGGAAAAAGGGTTGAATTTATGAATTTATTTTTTAAAGTGATTTCACAGATGAAAAAATTTATAAATATCTATGTAGAAGGGAAACTACTTCAGCAACTCTATGACATGTGCTATAGGTATTAGCATATTGGTAAAGTGATAAACTTTTAAAGTGATTTGTTCTGTAGTTACAACTTGTTAAAATAAGAGTCAAATTTATCCTGATGGATGTATGGCTTATTTTGAGGCTAAGTAATGATGAATGTATTTGTTTTTTTATCTTTAATACTACAATTATCTTTTTCAGCACAAAATGTTGTAGTGTTCTGTAGAGATTACATCGATATTTAGGGAATCGAGTAGCATACCCGAGGACTCCTAATTTGACTTGGATACCCTGATATATTTCATTGGCTATCTTTATGGTGTATTTTATCAAATTAATGATCAGATTTATACTAATATAAATATATGTTTTTAAATAAAAATGTTAGTTTAAATAGAATTTTTTGCTCTATTTTTATATTTTATGTCACTAGCCGTATTTGTTTTTTCAAACTAATTAATCTTTTAGAAATCTGGCCTAAACAATTATAGAGTATACTTGTAAAAAAATATATATATGTGAACAAAGTTACAAAATTTTAGAAGAAACGTGGTTAAAAAATACTTAAATTTATTTAAATACATATTTTTAAAAATTTACATATAGAATGATAATTTCTCATCATTAAATCTCTTACCCTTCATAAAATCATATAGTAATAAGTCAAAAAGGTAATGTAAAATACTAAAAAAATTAAAGGTAGCAAGCACTTAGATAATAACTTACGCACTTTTATCGTAAAATCAAATTTTCCATCCTTTAAAAAATATCTCCATCTATTACTTATTATTTAAAACATTTATTTCGTATAAATTAAATTAAATTCAGATCCATTACTTAAGAACTTTTCGAATGTTTAATAAAATTAATATATTTTATGATAATTTTATAATAAAGAAATAGTTAAGTAAGAAAATTGTTTTGTGTTTTTAAAATTAAATCGGCTGGCGTGTCTTATCTGAATAAATTATATTTCTTTTAATATGTGGCGACGTCTTTTTAATCCAGAGTAAATATTTATACATAAACGTTAAAGTAATAAAATTTAAATATTCCATTATTCCAGCTTTTCTTTCAAGCAAAATGCATTATACATTTTCCAAATAATTTGATTTTAAATATGCATAAATAAAATTCTTTTCTAAATATTATATAAGTTTTATTAAATTTATATGCTTATGAAAAATGTCAAAAATTAAAGCGCGAAGAATAATATTAGTTTTCCATTGTTAAATTCTGATTATAATCGAAAAATTATAAAAAGATTAAAAAAAAGAATGATATTAATACTAAATGCCTAATGTTAGTTGAAAAAATATGAAATTTCAAATTTTATAATAACAGATTTAAATGCATTCGTAAAAGGAAAACTGACTTTCAATAAACAATAAGGAAATACGTGTTATATTAAACAAACTGAGACATTTTTTTTCTTGATAAATATAATTAAAAATTAAAAACTCTGACTTTGGACTGAAAAAGGTTCATGATTACTGTTTTTTTTTACAAATCCTTACAGTTCATTGTAAGGTACAGGGAGTTCCATATTTAACTCTCCAAGGTATTTTTAAAATAAAGCTTGAACCAAAGCGTTTATATATACAAAATGTACGTCAAAATTGAAATATAAAACTTGCAAATTATTTACAAATATTTTTTTTTAATATGATTACAATTTATATTTATACGTGGTTATCAGATAACTACATAAGAACTTGATCAGAAAGTAATTGAATTGACAACACAAGAAGATTCAGTAGAATCAGAAACATTGAACTAAACACAAAATATTATAAACAAAACAAGTGAATCGAGAGGATATTAAATAATAAGTTAAATCAACTTATAAAAGCCATTAGCCAATTTTATAAATATAGCATAACAGAGAAGTACTTTTACGTTTTCTATTGAAAGTAACCAAACAACTTCGCTTAACATTTTCTACAAAACCCAGTATTAATTTTGACATAAACCTTTTTAATAACTCACGACTTTACTCACGCTGTATCGTACGCTTCTTGACATCACATTTATGACCATTTAAAAACTTAATTGAAATGAATAAATTACAATGACTGATTTCGTGAATACTTGTTTTGGAAATCTGACATTTCTGCAGCAAGCGCAACTGGAAGATGATGTTTCAAATCCTTACTTTTTCAAGATTGACTTGAACATAAACAATTATTGGTTTCACTGCATTGTCGACGTAATCATCTGCTAATCTAACAGTGGTCTTGAACTTGGTTATCGAGTGGTTTATAGTGTTTCTGTGTGACACTGCATACCTAGAGCTCCTATAATACGAGCTAAATCCTCCTCGCCATTTAATAACTCTGGAACAGAAACCAGGCTAAAACCGGTTAGCATTTCCGCAGTGCTGGATGGCGATTGGCAGCTACAGGACCTTTTAAACTCTATATCTGGCGGTAGACTAATGCTGAGTTGTATTACAACATGGCGGTTATTTTGAACAACAAGATGGATGAGCTCCCCTTATAGGAGCCTTATTTATACCTTCTTAATGTTTATTTTTAAATTATATATTTGGATGATAACTGGCTATATAAAATAAAAAATATATATCATTATTTCATATTTCATAGCGATGAAACCCTTTTCCATAATCTCGGTCATATTTCACAGCTTTATCTATCCCTATAAAATATATCAAAAGGAATAAAAACCAGTTACTGCCTGTCGATAGAATCCTTTAACAAAGAGCTTTAATGTGATGTGGTTATTTTTTTCATTGTAATTAGCAATCTTTTTGTAACAAAAACCAAGAGATAAACTCTGTAAAAAATACAAAATTTATAACCTTCGGTAACAAAACAAACACTTATTATTAATTTAATTTTTCAATTTGTAAATTATTTACACAATTTGAATTTAAGTTTTACACACATTTTGTAAATATAAGAGCATTTTTTCGAAAATTATTATGGAAAAAACCTTGATGAGCTAATTGTAGAACACCATGATTAACCCTGCAAGTGTTTTAAGTACAAGACACACCTTGTGCATACATACAGATCTATACAAAGCAGTTGAACAAATGTAACAGTTAAAATCTTTTCAGGCACTTAACAGATACGGTTTATAATCGGAGCATTTTTTTCTATAGATACATTCCACTATGTAAGTATATATGCAGTGTTTTAGGGGGTGACATACTGTTTCATATCGATTAGTTTATTATAAAATGGTTACATATCTCACTCTTCAGCTTGGATCAAGCTAAGGCCTTGATATTAAGTAGGAAATTAGCGCAGCATATGCTGATATTTAAGTTGAAATATCATATAGAATCGGAAAAAAGATATGTGATATGTAACAAATTTAAATGTGTAACTTCCATGTTTGAAACATACCTTTATTTTCGAAACTTTAAAGCGAGACAACATCCACGCTTGAATTGCGTTCAATGCGCAAAATGCTCCAAACAAGGCATCACTGAATAGCTTAACGTAGTGGTACAAATAAAAGCTTCCATTTAAAGCTTCTCTGTTTATAGATATGTATAATCGTCTTCCCTATGCATTGGTGCCTATTAACTCTTGCAACAGAAAAAGAGTGGTGATATCACATAGCATGAACGAATAGGTGTCACATATTATAAATAGCATGACGTTCGTTTACTTAAAATTACAAATTGTATCAATTCAAGCCGATGTCAGAAATTTTTCATAACTTCAACAATTATGAAGGTTTTGTAAATATACGCTGAGAAATTTTTTTTTACCTTCTCAACTAGAATCTAAACTGTGGTTCTAGAAAAAATAGTTCCATGTCAACCCTATAAATTCTAGTTCCCTTTGCTAGAGAGTTGCAGAGTCTCCTATTAGAATTCCAGAGTGTTTTCCTATATTCTCGTTGTCAAACTTATTTAAAAATGTCTGCAAATAGATGCGAACACAAGACGCTAGTTTTAGTAACTATAATGCTAGTTTATAAATCCCTTCCAGAAATACAGTGATAATTTCTCGTAATTTGCACGATTCATTATCGTTTCGTCACCTAGAAAACAAGAGACTAGAAATTCTCGATCCTTTCGTTTATTCCGTTTAGTTGCTTACCCTATTCGCATAGCTCGGACATCTGTATTTCTAGTTTAGGGATTTAGAAAATTTCTAACTATTCATTCTAGTTGAAGGAGGTATTTTATTTTTCTCAGTGTATTTTCACAGTTATCTATTTACTTTGCTTTAAGTGAAATGTAATGATACTACAATAATTATTGGACGGGGATAGTAATGCCCCGAGAAGCAGATTATGAGAGTGTGTACTGTCACTCATAATCAAAAGTATTCTTTTACTTTCTAAAGTTTTATTCCGCCTGCTTCAGTGTTCTATCGACGGAGATAGTGATGTGTCGACACATTTTACTCAAGGAATGCCTGTTTGACACTTTTATCAAATTTCTTCGTAATTTTAATGTCTAGATAAATACATGGTCGTTGTTAGTTTTCAGTATATAAGGCGCAGCTACTCAAGAAGTTTCATAAATTTCAGTACTTGTAAAGCATTATATTGCAAAAACTTCTTATGAGAGCTAATTTTGAAGTACGCCAAAAATGTGCATCATCAAATGACTTGATTTTTGTTTATAATAGTTCACAACTTTAGAATATTTGTTGAATAAATTATTTATTATCCCTTAGTGGATATTTACACTCTTTTCTACTATTCATAAAGCATATTTCATTGTTAAAAATTTGCAGCAAACTGTCCAATCATTTGACCGTTTTTAGAGAAAACGGTTACATAACCGTAATTTAACTGTATTCTGACCATAATATGAACAATATTATGGTCAGAATAGAATTAAATCACGGTTATGTAACCTTTTTCTATAAAAACGGTCAAATGTCTGGACAGTTTGCTGCAAATTTTTAACAGTGTTAACTTTTATAACACGTTAATTTTAATACCAAACAACTTCAAATTTATTTTTAAATACCCTTTCCAAAATAAAATCATTACATCGGCGTCAAGTGTGACAAATTCTTTTAAGTAATTTTGAACGTCTAACTTCCAACAAAATACATAAAAATGATAAGATATCTATTAAGGCCTCCTTTTATGGCAAAATTGTCTTTATCTCTCTGTAATTATTTCACCACCCTATCATCAATCATTCTCCTTTTGTAATTTTTTTCAGAGTCTGTGGCATAATCTTTTGATTAAAAATATTTCAAAAATAAGATGCCTTAGCTATTTCTTGTCTTATAAATAAATCAGTTAACAGTTCTAAACTTTACCGTTAATTATTTTCTGTTTTTCAACTTTATAACAAACTTTTGAAAAAAATTGTAAAAGGATCTAAGCATATTAAAATGTTATAGAAAAGCTACAAACACTTTAAAAATAAATCTGCGGTATAATTATTGTGTGATGCTGTAATCACAAATAAATGCATATATTTTTAAATTTCCGTATTTATTATAAATATTTATAATAATTTTTTCTAAATTAATTTTTTTATTTTCTTAGATTTTTTCAGAGAAATAAAAGATAGTATAAATTTTATTCCGTGATTGTATTTGTAAATGCGGTATCCGTGATTAATTTATTTTAGTTTCTATTATGCATTGTTTTCTCTATTAATCATCTCTTTCAACTTAAAAATAATACAAACTCTGTGTTTGGTCTAAAACTAATTTCCAAGATTATTGTAAAACTTTTCGAGCTCATTGTCAGGCATTTCTTTATTTTAAAAAATAGAATGTCGGTTCCATTCACATGGTATTGAAGCATTAATTTTGGTATAGTTTATGCATTTTAGAGTTCCGTACAGTTTGGCATAATGGATTACGTGTTTGTAGACAATCGTGTAGAAGATACGTGCAGATCTTTTTCCTCAAACCGGTGACTGAAAATAAAACAATACACAGTACTATAGTTTCGAGACAGTTTGCAGAACCAGTTTGTAGATCTCTTCATCAGGTGATTAATAACAGAGAACAATTTTTTCAACAAGGGTAATACATATTCTGCAAGGATATTTGTAACTCTTTGATTTAAATATTGAATGGACAAGAGAAAATGCTGCCATCTCTAAACATACCAACACGACGAAAGGTTCCATGAAAAGCGTGAGCATGCAGGTGCGGAAAACAAGCCCCCGACGCAAGCACAAAAGAAGATTACAGATGTGTCTGAAATGTCTATAACACATGACCAGACTGAAATATCGAAGAAAAATCGGAGAAAAGACAAAGAAAGTAAATTATTATTAGAAATCCGATAAACTAAAAAGGAACATTGTGAAAAAAGAAATGTAAAAAAAAAAAACAATAATAAAAAAAAAATAAAACTAAGAAAAAGGAAAATTATTAATTATTTTTTGAAAAAAAATATCGAAAAACTTGTTTTCTGTTAACTATAGTATCAATGTATATATAATTAAATGGGTAGTTTTAAAATACTAGAAAAGCAAACAAGTTTAAAAAGTAATATGATGGATAATAAATAAATAATTGATAGAAAATAAATTTTATTAATTATTGATAGAGGCAAAATATATAATATTGAAATAATATTGAATGACCAGTGAAAAAATTGCTATGGATACAAGCGATTTTATGCATAAAGGGAAGACTATGAGATGAATTAATATATTGATAATTTAATACGAGAGATGAATTAATTATGATGTTACAATAAAGAAGATAACTTTAAATTTGATATGTAAAATTTTAAAAGGAAGTCCTAATGATGCATTTGCATATAGTAAAAAGCTATCTTTATATTAATATTATTCATAGTATTAAAGTATTATTATTGAAATATTATGTTATAGATTATAGAAGTCATGTTAAAATATTTGAATGCAATTGCTTGGATGGAACTAGAATGTATTTTTTTTTTCTTTTAGATTAGCATGATAATTTCTTATGTAACTTAATAATAACAACATATTGTTTGTCTCTAAGTCTCGTAGGTCTTTTTTTGGGGGGGCGGAGGAGGGGGAGGGATAATATAATATATTTTATGTTTCTATATTTTTCACATTTAATTTGCTTATTTCAACCTAATTTTTTTTTTTTTTTCCCTATCTCAAATTTTCACGGTTTATACGTCTGGTGTCTTAGCTTTTCAGTATGAAAATTTAATTTAAATTTAGATTATTGCCTTTTAATAAGTCTATTTATTATTTTACAAGGGACACACTTCAGGGTTTTTCCAGACAAATTCAATACTGTTCAATCATTACTTTTATACGCCAATTAAGAGTTCAGTCGTGCGAGCTGATTGGCTGACACACATAAGGAACTGCGCTATTGTCTTGACTGTGTGTTCTTACGCACTCACCAATAAAAACAGATGCGGGCCCGCAGAGAATTAATTAACCTTTGCTGTTTTAAAACTTATACTGTAATCACCAAACTAAATCTTGAACTTTTTGTGTTGATTGTGGAGAGAAATTTAAGCTGTTTTATATTATCAGGATACGTTAATATTAAGTTTTTGTTCCCTAATGTATTTAGTGGTCTTTAATATGTTGAAGATAGACGTGTTTTTATACTATGACCTTCCTCTGCAATCCTGTGAGATACTACTTACTAAAATAAATATGTTGAACTGAAACTACCTCCTTTTTCTGATTCTGAGAAAAATTACATCGGAGAAATATTGTTGCTCCGACAACTCGAATCACGACCTTTCTTTTTTTTTTCAATGGAGACAACTTGTAATTCTCAGTACTGAATTTGCTTTAATAAAAAAGGATATCTTAATACTTCGATTGTAATATGATATCACTCGAAAATAGTTGTGTTAGATTTTCTACTACAACAGATCTGCTACTTTTGAATAAACCGCCACAACTTAATTAAAATCAAGGTTGGGTTTTATAACTGATAAAGTAACATACATACAATAGTAATAAAATAATGTTAGTCTAACCTTTCTAATTTAGAATACTTACCTGTTAAAAATTTTTGTTGAATGTGAAAATATATACGTGAGAGCTGATAGCATAAAAAAAAAAACATGTTTCGTGTTGATTTTGAGGTGAGAAACATGTTTTTATACACTACAAAAACTAATCGGAAACATTTCCAAAAATTACGGGCAGCAAAATAAATTTTAATTTCAGAAATTATTCTTTAAATCTCGAAAAACTATTGGTTTCTGAAGATAAACATTCAATTTTGGGAATCTTAGTTAACCCCGAAGAAATTGTATTTTATTGTCGTTATTGTATTGTATTTGAGATCTTGCTAGATACTTGCTAGATCTAGAGACATTTCGCCCTTATTACAGTGTAGTTGATCCTTGATATTTTATTTACACAATGCTCCTTCTGTTAAACTTTTTTTACTAATGCTTAATGATCTGAATGAACTAGGTCTGAGTATTTGCATAATGAGTGAGAGGCATATTTCTTGCAGAGGTTTATGTTAAACAGAAGTTACATAGGTTAGGTTACACAGAGGTTTGGACAAACGTTAAATCCTGTTTCACAGATAAATTCACATTTTCATTGTAGGAATACGTACTAAATGCAATATGCAATCGGGAGGACACTTTTGATAATTATACTATTACGTTTCAAATAACTATGAGTACTGAAGTCATATTTATGGAAAAAGAATGGCAATTGAAGATAAACATACTATTTTGGGAAACTTAGTTAACACCGAAAAAATTATATTTATTTTCGTTATTTTATTGTATTTTCTTGCTAGTTATAGAGACATTTCTCCCTTATTACCGTGTAGTTGATCCTGTGATATTTTATTTACACAATGCTCCTTCTGTTAAACTTTTTTTTACTAATGCTTAATGATCTGAATGAACTAGGTCTGAGTATTTGCATAATGAGTGGCATAATGAGTGGCATATATCTTTCAGAGGTTTATGTTATATAGAAGTTACATAGGTTAGGTTACACAGAGGTTTGGACAAACGTTAAATCCTGTTTTACAGAGAAATTCACATTTTCATTGTAGGAATACATACTAAATGCAATATGCAATCGCGAGGACACTTTTGATAATTATACTATTACGTTTCAAATAACTATGAGTACTGAAGTCATATTTATGGAAAAGAACGGCAATTGAAGATAAACATACTATTTTGGGAAACTTAGTTAACACCGAAAAAATTATATTTATTTTCGTTATTTTATTGTATTTTCTTGCTAGTTATAGAGACATTTCTCCCTTATTACCGTGTAGTTGATCCTTGATATTTTATTTACACAATGCTCCTTCTGTTAAACTTTTTTTTTACTAATGCTTAATGATCTGAATGAACTAGGTCTGAGTATTTGCATAATGAGTGGCATAATGAGTGGCATATTTCTTTCAGAGGTTTATGTTATATAGAAGTTACATAGGTTAGGTTACACAGAGGTTTGGACAAACGTTAAATCCTGTTTTACAGAGAAATTCACATTTTCATTGTAGGAATACATACTAAATGCAATATGCAATCGGGAGGACACTTTTGATAATTATACTATTACGTTTCAAATAACTATGAGTACTGAAGTCATATTTATGGAAAAGAATGGCAATTGAAGATAAACATACTATTTTGGGAAACTTAGTTAACACCGAAAAAATTATATTTATTTTCGTTATTTTATTGTATTTTCTTGCTAGTTATAGAGACATTTCTCCCTTATTACCGTGTAGTTGATCCTTGATATTTTATTTACACAATGCTCCTTCTGTTAAACTTTTTTTTACTAATGCTTAATGATCTGAATGAACTAGGTCTGAGTATTTGCATAATGAGTGGCATAATGAGTGGCATATTTCTTTCAGAGGTTTATGTTATATAGAAGTTACATAGGTTAGGTTACACAGAGGTTTGGACAAACGTTAAATCCTGTTTTACAGAGAAATTCACATTTTCATTGTAGGAATACATACTAAATGCAATATGCAATCGGGAGGACACTTTTGATAGTTATACTATTACGTTTCAAATAACTATGAGTACTGAAGTCATATTTATGGAAAAGAATGGCAATTGAAGATAAACATACTATTTTGGGAAACTTAGTTAACACCGAAAAAATTATATTTATTTTCGTTATTTTATTGTATTTTCTTGCTAGTTATAGAGACATTTCTCCCTTATTACCGTGTAGTTGATCCTTGATATTTTATTTACACAATGCTCCTTCTGTTAAACTTTTTTTTACTAATGCTTAATGATCTGAATGAACTAGGTCTGAGTATTTGCATAATGAGTGGCATATATCTTTCAGAGGTTTATGTTATATAGAAGTTACATAGGTTAGGTTACACAGAGGTTTGGACAAACGTTAAATCCTGTTTTACAGAGAAATTCACATTTTCATTGTAGGAATACATACTAAATGCAATATGCAATCGGGAGGACACTTTTGATAATTATACTATTACGTTTCAAATAACTATGAGTACTGAAGTAATATTTATGGAAAAGAATGGCAATTGAAGATAAACATACTATTTTGGGAAACTTAGTTAACACCGAAAAAATTATATTTATTTTCGTTATTTTATTGTATTTTCTTGCTAGTTATAGAGACATTTCTCCCTTATTACCGTGTTGTTGATCCTTGATATTTTATTTACACAATGCTCCGTCTGTTAAACTTTTTTTTACTAATGCTTAATGATCTGAATGAACTAGGTCTGAGTATTTGCATAATGAGTGGCATAATGAGTGGCATATTTCTTTCAGAGGTTTATGTTATATAGAAGTTACATAGGTTAGGTTACACAGAGGTTTGGACAAACGTTAAATCCTGTTTTACAGAGAAATTCACATTTTCATTGTAGGAATACATACTAAATGCAATATGCAATCGGGAGGACACTTTTGATAATTATACTATTACGTTTCAAATAACTATGAGTACTGAAGTCATATTTATGGAAAAGAATGGCAATTGAAGATAAACATACTATTTTGGGAAACTTAGTTAACACCGAAAAAATTATATTTATTTTCGTTATTTTATTGTATTTTCTTGCTAGTTATAGAGACATTTCTCCCTTATTACCGTGTAGTTGATCCTTGATATTTTATTTACACAATGCTCCTTCTGTTAAACTTTTTTTTACTAATGCTTAATGATCTGAATGAACTAGGTCTGAGTATTTGCATAATGAGTGGCATAATGAGTGGCATATTTCTTTCAGAGGTTTATGTTATATAGAAGTTACATAGGTTAGGTTACACAGAGGTTTGGACAAACGTTAAATCCTGTTTTTCAGAGAAATTCACATTTTCATTGTAGGAATACATACTAAATGCAATATGCAATCGGGAGGACACTTTTGATAATTATACTACACCACGTCCCAAAAGTTTAGACAATCAATAAAATTTGCATTAACATAAAAAGTAATAAGGTACAATTAAAATTCGTAAGATAGGTAATAAATAAAAACAGTTTTGCTGATATACACATATAAATTATGATCAAAGGTTTGAAATTATAAAATATACATTAAATTATATAATAATGTGCTGTCCCAAAAGTATAGACATCTGTAATTTTTTTGGTTTTACATTTATAAATGTAACTAAAAACTTACTTTTAATATTTAATTGTATTGCCACGACACTTTATAACATCAAATACACGCTGTTCCATAGAATTAACTAAGCATTGCATTACAAAAGGAGGTATTTCATACAAGGCTTTGTCAATTGCAATTTTTAAGTCATTTACACATGTATATTGCTTTCCATTTTCATGTATTTTGCGAGATAAGATACCCCATATGTTCTCCATGGGAATCAAATCTGGACTAAGTGCTAGCCAGTCTAATAGTGTTATATTGTTTTGCCTAAAACATGTTTTCGATGATGTGGAGGTATGGATGGATGCCCCATCTTGTTGGAAAACACAGTTCGATCCTGCTAGCAAAACCATAATTGTCAGTAAATTGGTACGTGAAATATCCTGATAATCCTCTGATTTCATTTTTCTGTCCATAAATCCTAGAAATGTTTGGTCGTTGAAAGAACACCCTCGCCATATCATTACGGATCCTCCGCCTTGTTGCCTGCAGAAACAGTCCTTGGGTTCTTTTCTTAGGTCATGCCAGTAAAATTCATGACAATCAGCGCCGTCTAAATTCCATTTCTTTTCATCACTGAAGATGACAGAAATCCATTTTTCACCGTATGACATATGCTTTCTAGTCCACTTTAGACATGCATATTTATGTCTGTGCTTTAAGCAAGGTTTTGCTTTCATTCTCCTTTAAACATTACTTGTTGAAGTTCTTCAGGGAATTCTGTGTACAGTACTTTTTGAAATTCTTGAAATTGATGCAATGTCAAGAACAGATAAATTATCAACGAAAGCCATCTTTAATAACAATCTATCATCACGTAACATTGTTTTCTTTGGTCTTCCGACTCGTTTTCTAGTATTCCATGTTCCACCTGATTTCAAAACTCTATAAATACTGCTCAAACATCTTTTTATTCTTCTCGATATTTGTACAGGATTTTGTCCTTGCGCCTTTAAATGTAAAATCTTAATAATTTTATCTTTAGAAATTTCTTTAGAACGTGGCATATTTATTAGAATACACAGGAAATGCCTTTTCCGAATCACAAACAAAACAATACATTGAACTCATTTGATTCCACCGTTTCAATAAATTATTAAGCTAAAAGTACAGCAGACGGTATTTCAATTAAAGGGAAAATTTATTCTGCATTTATAGAAGCAGACGAAAATAAAAATATTTTATTTTGTGAACAAAAATGTATAAGAAAACATGTAATATTGTATTGTGTCTATACTTTTGGGACAGCACATTTTTATACAATTTAATGTATATTTTATAATTTCAAACCTTTTATCATAATTTATATGTGTATATCACCAAAACTGCTTTTATTTATTACCTATCTCACGAATTTTAATTTTACCTTATTACTTTTTATGTTAATGCAAATTTTATTGATTGTCTAAATTTTTGGGACACGGTGTATTACGTTTCAAATAACTATGAGTACTGAAGTCATATTTATGGAAAAGAATGGCAATTGAAGATAAACATACTATTTTGGGAAACTTAGTTAACACCGAAAAAATTATATTTATTTTCGTTATTTTATTGTATTTTCTTGCTAGTTATAGAGACATTTCTCCCTTATTACCGTGTAGTTGATCCTTGATATTTTATTTACACAATGCTCCTTCTGTTAAACTTTTTTTTACTAATGCTTAATGATCTGAATGAACTAGGTCTGAGTATTTGCATAATGAGTGGCATATTTCTTTCAGAGGTTTATGTTATACAGAAATTACATAGGTTAGGTTACACAGAGGTTTGGACAAACGTTAAATCCTGTTTTACAGAGAAATTCCCATTTTCACTGTAGGAATACGCACCAAATGCAATATGCAATCGAGAGAACACTTTTGATAATTATACGATTTCGCTTCAAATAACTATGTGCACTGAAGGCATATCTATGGAAAGTAATTCGCAAATTATAGATTACTTGTTGGTATGTTCTGCAGGTATTTTTACTCTTAGGAAGCTGCCAAATCTTCAATTTGAAATACCGGTTTTATCAAAAGAACTCCAAAGTTGAATTGTAAAATATCCGAAGACTTCTCTGAAGTTTGCCACCATTTTGTCTTTATTCTACCATCATCATCATCTATACTAATAAAAGAAAGTTTCGCTCTGTGTGTGTGTGTGTGTGTGTGTGTCTGTCTGTGTGTGTGTGTGTCTGTGTGTGTGTGTGTGTGTGTGTGTGTTGGCGATGGCTAGGAAAATCTAGCCCACCTAGAAGGTTGGAAATTTAGGTGTAGATAGTCCAAGGTCTGGCCATGTGCACCTGAGCCTCAGAATTTTAATATTTTGATAATTAGCCTAGATATTAATTAGATTCTCATTAACCATCGCTTCTAAAATATCATCTTTTAAATCAAAATGGCGAAAGAAACGGACAGGTGCATTTGATTTTCAACCGGAAATGAACGAATTCGAAATTATTTAACTAATTAGCGAATTTTAAGAAAACAAATTACAAATTTCTGAGCATATGTAAAAAAATATTCTGTATCTGACTATGTGATTTTTGAAAAATTCGATTGGTAATTTTTTTTAATTTACGCAAAAAACTGCCAAAAATCTTTCGGCGCCAGTGAAAACGATCCGAGAAATTTTCAGACAGGGATCGGCTTTCATTAAAAACTGAACTACAAAGAGATCTCTTTCTCTGGCCGATCCCTCTCATTTAGTTTGCAAAATTAAAGGAAATAATTGCTAAATTTTACTAATGAACAAATATTTAGGTAACTAAATAAGATATAGATTTGAAATTGAGGTCGGGAAGGGGTGTCATCTGCCGGCTATTTTAGCGTAGCGTCTTCGTTATGTTCGAATTATCAGAAAAATGTAATTCTTTTTTTAATGATCGTGTTAATGTACGTGACGGTGGTTCTCTTGAACAAATTATTCGTTATATTTGCGGGTATGGGGAGGGAGGGGGATAACGCCTTTCTCTGAGACTGTAATTATCTCGGGCCCGAGCAACGCCGGGCGGGTTAGATAGTTTATATTATAAAATGAGAGGCTCTAAAAATGTTTGTCTGTATGTCTGCGCTAATTTAAAAAAACTTGGTTTTTTTCTGGTTTACACCGTTGGATAGAGAATTTCCTCGCTCACATTATATAATGTACCGATATAACTATGAATTTTGATATAATTTTTTTTTTTTTATTCTTACTTTGCGCGAAAACGAAAATGTTTTTCATCTTGGCGATGGTATATTATGCTATATTTTGGTTAAATATATGAAATGGCTATACCAGTCAGAAAACAAAATGCAAACACTCCGGAAAATAAAATGGAAAATATGTTGCTTATTTTATTAAAAATACAAAGAAAAATTGTTTGAATGAGAAATAGTATTATAAAACGAAAATATTTAATTTAAATATGAAATGAATGTTTGTACCGCTTAAAAAATACATTATTGTTAAATAATTCGATGGAAACAATATTTGCCAATTTATGATTTTTATTGCTACTATTTGGCATCTGGATAAGGAAAAATGTATTTGAAGTTTGATTAGATAAAATCTGAATTTCGCCATTTTTTTCAAGTTTCCAATTTCATATATATATATATGCAACTATGTATTATTGTTATTTGCATAAATGCTACAATTCTGAAATAAAGATTCAATGGTCTGTTTATCTATACTAATAAAAGAAAGTTTCGCTCTGTGTGTGTGTGTGTGTGTGTCTGTCTGTTGGCGATGGCTAGGAAAATCTAGCCCACCTAAAAGATTGGAAATTTAGGTGTAGATAGTCCAACGTCTGGCCATGTGCACCTGAGCCTCAGAATTTTAATATTTTGATAATTAGCCTAGATATTAATTAGATTCTCATTAGCCATCGCTTCTAAAATATCATCTTTTAAATCAAAATGGTGAAAGAAACGGACAGGCGCATTGGATTTACAACCGGAAATGAACGAATTCGAAATTATTTAACTAATTATCGAATTTTAAGAAAACTAATTGAGATATCAAATTAAAAATTTCTGAGCATATGTAAAAAAAATATTCTGTATATGACTATGTGATTTTTGAAAAATTCGGTTGGTAATTTTTTTTAATTTACGCAAAAAACTGCCAAAAATCTGCCGGCGCCATTGAAAACGATCCGAGAAATTTTCAGACAGGGATCGGCTTTCATTAAAAACTGAACTACAAAGAGATCTGTTTCTCTGGCCGATCCCTCTCATTTAGTTTGCGAAAATGAAAGGAAATAATTGCCAAATTTTACTAATAAATAAATATTTAGGTAACTAATTAAGATATAGATTTGAAATTGAGGTCGGGAAGGGGTGTCATCTGCCGGCTATTTTAGTGTAGCGTTTTCGTTATGTTCTAATTATCAGAAAAATGTAATTCTTTTTTTAATGATCGCGTTATTGAACAAATTAATCATTATATTTGCGGGTATGGGGAGGGAGGGGATTAACGCCTTTCTCTGAGATTGTAATTATCTCGGGCCCGGGCAACGCCGAGCGGGTTAGCTAGTTATTATATATTACTTCTTTATTTGTTTTCTGTCTTCAGCTATATTTTCCGTTTCATTGTGTAGTTGTTCATAATATCCCAGGATACTTTTTCGTAAACGCATGCCTCGCTAATTGGCGTATTAACTACTACAATGTTGAAAGCGTCATTATGTTTGAAGCGAAACCTTCATGACGAATTCTATTACAGAAATTCATATAATCATCTACTTATATATAAAATACAAATTCGGATTTCAACCCTTTCGTCTATAATATTATGATAGAATTTACACTGTTAGTTATTCAGTTTTCGAGGATTTCTTTTTTAATTTTTAACATATCATTCTACACGGATTAGTTAGAAAGCTATGGAGGAAAATTCTATAACCAGATGAACGCGATTATAAAATATACAGAGTGTCTCATTTATTTTACAACCCGCGTAAATGCGAAGCAAATAAACAACACGAGTGCACGCGCACACCGTTAGCGCAGGTTGCGTTGTGAAGGGGCATTCGAGCAACACTACCAACACGCTAGAAAACCGCACGAGACACTTCAGTGCTAAGGAGAACGAAGTGAAAGGTAGTTTTGAGACATGGTGCTATGTGCAGAAAAACGCGCGTTTATTATTGAACATTATTTTCGAACGTCTTCGTACAAAACAGCAAGGAACGATATAAAAACAAGTTTCCAGACTCGGTGGTGCCGAATAAAAGCACAATTAAGTGAATCGTGGACCATTTTCAAACACAATGGACTGTGGAACCGAAAAGAAAGAACCGTCTGTCGTTTATCGTTAAGGAAATCGTGGCGAAAATCAAGAAAAAACCGGCCACGTCAGTAAGAAAATAAACTTTACAAACAAACGTTCACCGAGCCACTGCATGCCGTGCTTTGACACTCGGCCAACAACACTCTGTCATTTCTCCAAGAATTTTTTGGTGATCGGCTAATTACAAATGAACTATGGCCTCCACGCAGTCCAGACCTGTTACCACCCGATTTCTTCTTGTGAGGCTATTTAAAAAATCGCGTGTTCCGTGAACCGGTAGCCTCGATTACCGAACTGAAAATTCACATTACGGAAGAGATAAACGCTATCACACCAAACACATTACAGAATGTGTCTGGAAACCTCCTCAAACGGGCCCAGATATGTAAAGATGAAGTCGGCGGTCACTTCCAACAGCTTTTGTAGTCGTTTAAGCACTTCTGTAAAATAAAAATTAATATTTGTACATTGTTCTTTTTTTGGGGTTCCAAAATAAATGAGGCACTCTGTATATATATATATATATATATATATATATATATATATATATATATATATATATATATATATATATATAATGCACATTCGTATGTCATTCCAGCCGTTTATATTTTGATAAGTCTTAGTGATCGTTGGTACTTTTTTGACCGGGCGCAGGTATAAATCGCCATGGTGTGTTTCAATCAGTGCCGAGAAAACTACTTGACCGATCTTCACATTTCATATCTTAATGGAACGATTTCGGTGTCGCTTTTTGAAAATGTATAAATTTTCACCTCAAACCCATCCAATTTTTGTGGGTTTAATTTACACACATTATCGCGATCATGCGCCAACCCAGTGAAAAAAAAACAATTATTAAAAGTATGAAAGTTTTTCTGTTATTCGAATAATAAATTCTAGTACAATCGTCGTAAAATTAATAAAACGACGTTTTTTTACTATTTTTTTCTTTTTATAGAGAACTTTTTGTGATTCATTAAAAAAGTGTGCTATACTTTAACTGACGAAAGAAGGTGAAATTAAATTTGTTTGGATATCATAACGATCTCCGTTATTGCTGCTTTATTTTCTATGTTCTTTGGGTACAAATAATTGCTGCTGCTTCGTTTTTTAGTTACTGCAGTCTAATTTACTGCTATTACAGTTTTAACTGCATTTTTGTGGCTAATCCAAATATGAAAAATCGTGGCAAACTAGCGTTTTATAAAATATAACAGAGCGTAGAGTGAGATAGTATTTAAATTACCAAAACCATCTATAGTGCCAAGCTGAGAAGTCTGGAGTTCAAGAACTAATGAACTTGAATGCATCACTTGAACATTATTTCGATTATACGGATAATCTCTGCATTCATTGTATTGCTCTCTATTTCTGTAGCGTAATGGCTAGGGTACAATTTTATTCCTGTTGTGATTACTCATTTTCCTAATAAAAATCACTCTCTAAATGATCAACTAAAATAGTTGGTCTTTAATAGCTCGAATTTTGTCGTACAAGTTGGAGAATATAATAGCGCAATGACATTCACATCCTTTTCAGAAGTGAGGAAAGGCGTTCCATGTACGGGTCCATATTGCCTTAAAATACAAGGTCGTATTCACCGATATATTTCGTTTGGAAAAAGTGATTAGCGTAGCGGGCGTAGCCTTCTAGTATACTTACATTTTTAGATTTATGTAAAGTTAAAATTACGTCTAAAACATTCACTGAAACATAAATTACCGTATTTCCCTGCGTATACGTCGATCCCGCGTATAAGTCGACGCCCCACTTTTCCGATCAAGAAATTTGATTAATAAAAAAAATACATTATTCAAAATCACCTGGAAAGAAAAAAGAAAGTACTAAATATACAATAATAAAGAAACTTTAATTTTTTTTGTACATTTATTCAAAATCATCTGAAAAAAAAGTACTAACTATAAAATAATGAAGATAATAATATACTAAAGTAATATAAAAAGTTAAACTGATTCAAGGTTCGATTCAGTATCGGCCTCGCGAAACAATTCACAAAAACCCTTCGTCACCATCGGCTCATCATGATACACGTTTTCAATCTCTGTATCACTACATTCTTCCTCGTCGTTATCACTTTCGAAAATGGCATCATCTTCTGTGCCGTTTAGTTTGTTTCTTATTTAGCATTTCTTGAACGATTTTATAATAATTTCGGAAGGAATTTGATTCCACGCATCTTTAACCCACTGGGCAATTAATGCAATGTCGGGCTTTCTAATATTACCGTCCTTTGTAAATGTTGGACAACCGGATGAAATCCACTCTGCCCAATATTTTCTAACATTTGCTTTGAAGGGCTTATTGAGGCAAACGTCTAGGGATTGAAGGACGGATGTCAACCCTCCCGGAATTACAGCTACAGCCGTTTTCAGTTCTTTCGTCACTTTATTCACGTTTTCAGAAAAGTGGCCACGAAACGAGTCGTAAACTAGAAGGGAAGGTTTTTTTGAAAACAGCTCCCGGTCTTTTACCCCACACATTTTTAAGCCAGTCGACTGTTCCGTCAGGATCCATCCACCCCTTTTCATGGGCTCGAATCAGCACACCAGATGGAAATGTAACGTTTTTCGGCAACGTTTTTCTTAATAAAGCTTACTACCTTCGGCCAAACAGGAAAGAACGACTGTAAAACGGGTTTTTTCGTGCCCAGTCATTTTTACCAAAATGCTTTTTCCCCCTTGCAGTTCACTGTTTTACTTTCTGGTAGGTCGAAACACATGGGTGTTTCGTCCCTATTTCCTATATAGCAAAGTTCAAATGAATTCATTTTTCTTTGATCGATGACGTATTTTTGAAATTTCATAATCTTTGCTTCCAAGTCAGATGGTAATTTTTGTGCCAGTTTAGTGCGCTGGCATCATAAATCTAGTGCACCAATGTTCTGATGCATGAAACGTGTTTGGAACACCATACTTTTCTTCTTTTGCAAGCTTCATTGCTCGTAAACGTATGGCAGTTCTAGTGACAATAAAACCATTCTGCCAGCACTCTATAACCCAATCATGCAATACATTTTCGAGTTCTGGAAAGGGCGATTTTCCATGCCGCAAAGCCTTTTTTGATTTTGGGATGTTTCCTAGCATTGCCTTATTCTTGCGCCAATCACGAATCAATTTTTCTTTAACCCCAAACTACCGAGAAGCAGCACAGTTGTTGGACTCTTCCGCAAAAGAAATAACTTTAAGTTTAAATCCAGCTGCGTATGAATTGCGTTTGTGTTTTCTAAAAACTAAATCAGTCATATCAGTAGAAACAAGGAAAAAAGTGCAGTAAGATAAACGAAGAAATAATGAATAAGTGTACTATCAAGAATAAGCAAGATATAACTCGGGTCACGTGTTTTAGAGAGTCACATGTTTCTAGCCACTCGCGAACGATTCAATTGCACATAGGGGTGATACATTCTCGGAATTTTATGTACTGATCTATCAGAGGGAGGGGGGGGGGGGTAGTAGGCGTAGATTCATCGCCAGCACCAAACCCGTCACTCAGTCTCCAAACCTTTACCGCAGTGCTGATAAGGTAAAGCAATTAATTCCTCTTTTTTCTCTCCTGGTATGGATATCTACAGTAAACGAAGTCATTGTGTTATGGAATGCGAAAAGAGAACAATTGCCTTTCAGAAGGGCATTTTGGACTTCTGGTAAAAAAAAAAAAAAAAAGTACCTTCGCTTAGGTCGAACTTTAAACTCGTTAACTTTAAAGTCTTTTTTTTTGTCCAAAATTTCTCGACTTATACGCGGGTAAATGCAGTATTTGTTTCGATCGAAGGAATCACCAGTCACTTAAGCACGAACATGTTGAATTCACATAATTTTTTTTCCGCCGAAGAAGAAAAAAACTCCATTCCGTTTTACGTATTTGCTATAATGGCGATGCATTACTTATTTTAGAAAAATTCTACATATTACATTGCTGTAGATTTTTTAACTCATAAGATACTTTCAAATTTAGTGCTTGTGGTTTGAATTTTTTGCAAAAGAGTAGGTTTGAATAGATAAAATGTATTAATAGGTTTACATTAAGAGTTCTAATACCGCATTGTTTCAGGACTATTATGTTTTAAAGGTCATTTTAATGATTTAAAATTTTAAAATTAACGCTGTTTAGTTTTGGGTTGCTTTTGGAAATTTATCTTTTAACTGCTATTTAGTATTTGATTATGTATATATTATATCGATTATATGTATATATTATAAATAGTTTTTGATTTGTCATTGAGTCACATATTATTATGCTTTGAAAAAATATAATAGAAACAGAAATAAAGCTAAATTTTAACAAAGTCCTTGTTCTATTGTTTTGTACTACTTTCGAAAATTCTAATGCAATTTTGAACATTCCTACATTCCTATAACACAATGTAGTTCAGACTTTGATTTTTCTTCTTTTTAATCCATTCCTCTCTATGTATGTCCATGATGGTTATGCGCTGTAGCAATGTTTAATAGTTTTTTTTTTAAGTAATACAAAAATTGTCGAAAATTTAAAAATGTTTTTTTTGTTTATCAGTCACATACAAAATAATCCAATTTTCTCTTTATTATGAGAAGAAAATAATCTTACTTTATAAATATACTTTTTTAGGTAGATTTCGTAAGAAATACTACCTATTACATGTAACTATGTTGGAATTTTTGAAAAGTTTTTGCAGATCTACGCCGATTATGACTCCCATGAACCAAAACCACCCACAGTTCAAAACTTTATCTATCTATCTATCTATCTATCTATCTATGTCACGTTTTTATGGACACGGTAACTGCAATAATTCTGCACAAATCTCTTACAAACTGATACATAAAATCAAGGAGCATAAAATCTCGGTCAAGTTCGTTAATGGGCCAAATCGATCCACCGGAAGGGGGGGGGATGGGGACTTTTTGTGAAAAGAGAAAAAACCCATAACTTCTTAATTATGATACGTATCGAATCCGTTTAAAGTTTTTATTACTTATTAGGAGAAGTGCCGAAAATTTATGTATGACAGATTTTTGATATCATTTAAAATGTCCCCAAGGGGGAAAAGGGGGGGATTTAGAAGAAAAAAATCATAACTTCGTCAATTCACAAGATATGAAATCCGCTTGAATTTATTATAAATCCTCTTAATATTGTCTAAAACTTTTATACTGACAAGTTTTTTATAGGATCAACCCTTATAACAAAAATAAATAAATAAATAAATAAATAAAATTCCGTCTGCGTCTTCGAAATCTACCTGTGCCTGTAGGCCGAGCCGTCAGGGATTTTTTTAACTCTCATATTGAAAATTTTGCATTTGTTTGGTCAAACTATACATTAAGCATCACGCAAACATTACATTAAGTAGATCATATCATTAACTCAGTTACTCATAGAAAGACCATTACTAAAATACAGATATTGTTGTTAGAAATTTTTTTTTGTATGTGTTTTATAAAACATTCCGTAAATAGAATAAATATGATGGAATAATTGCATATCTAAGACTTGAATTATTTATTATGTTGCAGCTGGGAATACATTGAGTAAGCTCGCATAAAATATAGCGACAACAAAAAAGATTTATTTATTTCCGTTGGCATTTGTCAAGATAGTTGTATCTTTCAATTTCAGAAATAACGTTTTGTTTGACGTTTACTGATATACTAAGTTTCAAGAAAAAAAATTTTTTGTTAAAATTTTATTTATATAAAAATGATTTATTTAATTATTTTGGAATTTGTGAGGATAGTTGTATCTTTTTATTACAGAAATAACCTTTGAAATAACGTTTACTGATATACTAAGTTTCAAGAATATTTTGTTAAATATTTTTATTTAAGTAAAAATGTATCCAATCTAAAACATTTGTGACTTTCATCTTATAAAATAAAATTTATTTGATTTATCATTTTTTTTTTCAAAATTTCTTAGTTATTATGAAACACATATTTGCCCAGTAAATACATCCATAGTCTGTTCAAAATTAAGAGAGAAAACAAGTAAGTAAAAACACGTATAAAATGGAAGCATTTCTAATGTTTTTCCTACCGTCAATGCCAACCAGACATTGATTATTACTAAAGCAACGATCATTGCTATGCATAAAATAAGAAAACATGTTGTCTAAATAAATGCTTAATTTGTATAATTACTATATCAGTCATATGTAATTGTTATTTTGATTAGTTAAAATTTAAATATCAAATATTGGCAGCATTATTTCTGTTTTTTTTAATCAAATATTTATTTATTTATTTTAGATATAAAATCGTCAAATAAGCCAAAAAACACAAAATTAGATCTTCTTGCCGTAAATTATCTACCTTTATGTTTATTTAACCTATCTTTTAATTTTGAATGAGCTATAGTATTCATGAAGTTTTAGGCATCTCTTATTTTTTGGTGAAGTTTCAAAAGTTGCCCTTCTTGACTTATTTTCATTTGACATTTTGAACGCAATGAGGCAAACTTTCAATAACAGGTATTTAAATCACACGTTTTTTTTTTTTTTAAATAAAAATCAGTAAACTGTAATGTTATAAACATAAAATGGGCTTTAAATAAAATTTGGCGATATTCAAATATTTTTAAAATGTGAAATGTTAAATAAATGTTAAATAAACTAATATTACAATATTAGTATTACAGTATATCATACATAGTTGCAAAAGTATAGAACTGAACAATATTTGGAAAAGTCGATAGAAACATGTTACTGTTATGTAATAGGCACCTAAATTGTCTGAGAAATGCTCTACATTTTTTTAAATACAATTGTATGGCTAAAAAGAACTCTTTAAATATAACACTATTCGTCTATCTAACATTAGAAGGCTAAAATGTATTATTTTAAACAATGATAACCCCCCTTTTTAAAACCCTTTATAATTAATAAGATTTTCCGGAAGTGTAATTTCCGCTCAGACCGCAACGTTTCCGTAACAGACGATATTTTTTTTTATGAAAAAGAAAATAATAGAAACTTTGGACTTGATTAAATTTTTCAAGTGTTTTCTGCGCTTGAATAATTTTATTTCCACAGCAATAAAACTTTTAGTATTTTAAAATCATGCTAAAAATTAAAATTTTTAAGAAATTTATGTATTTTAGAAAAAATATATCTGCATAAAAATATTACATTTCCCAATATCTTAAAAATAATTGAGAGTGTGTAAATGTTTTTATTGCAATGCTTCAAAAATATCATTCAATTAAAGTACTTTTAAGTTAATAAATGATATTCATTTGAGATTCAGTGTGACATCAATTCTACAAAATTGAAATAAAAATTTAATTTCTTTCTTACAATAGTAAATGTAATATTTTACTTAGTTTAATTTAAACTTTTACTTGAAAAGGTTAAATACATAATAGGAATTATTTATATCAAAAATACATCGTCTTGTATATTGAAAAATATCATTCAATTAAAGTACTTATAAGTTAATAAATGATATTCATTTGAGATTCAGTGTGACATCAATTCTACAAAATTAAATTAAAAATTAAATTTCTTTCTTACAATAGTAAATGTAATTTTTTACTTAGCTTAATTTAAACTTTTACTTGAAAAGTTCAAATACATAATTTGAATTCTTTATATAAAAAATATATTGTTTTGTATATTTTAGCAGAAATTATCCCACATCAATCTACATCAAGTCATTCTTTTAACAGTGGTTCTTATTCTTTTAGATTTCGTGCACCTCTTATAGAATAAAATTTACCAAGACCAGAGACCCTCCCATTTTGTTGCTTGTAAGAAACTTGAAAAGATAAATAGATAATAAAAAAAGAAAAAGAAATGGATGCGAATAAACGTAACTTTAGTTTTACAATCAAAGCAATAATTACAACAGTTCCTTTTTTTTCTGCTGATTTCTTGACTGTTTGATATTAATTTGATGAGATAGTCGTTAGTTATTTTCTGTATCTAGTCTCTTTATTTTTATTTTTTTAAAATTAAGAGGTTACTCTGTAGCATTCCATCAATGACAAAAAAATGTCTTGGAATCATATTTTATTTAATGCAAAAAATTATCATTAAGCATGTTTCTAATACAGATTTTTTACAACATTCCCAATGTCAAAAATAAATTCTTCGTTAAATGCAAAAGTTTATTAAAAGAAACAAATCCGTCGTTTCTACGAAATTAAAAAAAAAAAAAAATCTATTATTACACAGTTGTTATTGGGTTTCTCGACTATCGATGTAATAGAACATGATTTGCTTGGCGAAAATTACTAGCAGCTTTGCAACAACGAAAAAAATTCTGCCAAACACATAAGCTTATTTTTTAAGCATAAATTGAAAGAAATTTCAGTCGTATGGCTATTTTTGTTTCTTCCTCATTTTATTTTTTTTTTATTTTTATGGTCGACTAAATTTTTAGGGTAAATCAGTGGGGATGTGAAAGATTCAACACGTTTATCAGTATTACACAAATTGACGATGCTTTTCCTTGCGACGCTGATTCATCTACATTCATTATCTAGGATGCTTTAATTGGAGTTGGGAATAGCAACAGAGAATATTTTGCAGTCGGTGATGGCAACAATGAATATTCTTTACTAAAAATTTTGAATAGAGCAGTTGGACAATGCTTTATGCCTTCGGCGTTTGCACGTATTTTCACTTTTTTAATTTCTTGCTTCATCGTAAGTGAGTGTGTGGAATTATTTTGCGACACTGTAATATGCTCTAGAAATTCCATTAAATTACGGCTAATTTCATTGTTGAGAGCGTATTCGTGTCTTTTGATAGTAGCATCTTCATAACCTACAAAATACATCTGACTATAGTGCATTTGTTTGAATCCATCTTCGTTGTTTTCTGTAAACTGTCATATATATATCTATTTTTTATGTATAGAATGCTCTACATTGACACTCCTACCTTAAAAGACGGAACAGTAAGTATTTCTACTTACAGAAAACCCTCGTCATACACATAATGTTGTATGAAAAAAAAGTGTTGAATACCTCGAGAATAAAACAATTTGGTACTTTATAACTGCAGAAATATTTAACAAATAATCAAAAGTGTTGAATACCTTAATTATAAACCAATTTGGTATTTTAGAACTGCGGAAATACTTAACAAATAAGCATAACTGTTCTCGCGATAATATGGAGAAATTGGATTGAATATATTATATATATAGTACAAAAACACAAAAAAACAACAGACAGCATTTTTTATTATAAATTTTAGAAACTGGAAATTATATTTTTATGTAGAAATGAATAACAAAATTAGTTTTTACTCAAAAAAAGTATGAATTATGTACAAATAAATAATAACATTTTGTCTCTATTAAAATATAGCATGAAAGTTAAAAAAATTTCTAGTCAGACTCGGTCAATTATGTGCTATATTTTTAAAAGTGTATTACTGCCACCATGTGATAAAATTGTATGTTAATTATCTTTTTAAGAATTGTCTAAAAGATACTTACTGGTACCAAATGATTGAAAATAAAGTATACTTTTAAATGATGCATATGCAATTTGAGCAGGGGGCATCTACATACCAAAGCAAAGACAAACTTTTTTTTTCAATGGCAACACCCAATGTTGACACCATAAATAAATTCTACACCTTTCAATTAGTCTAACAACAAATTTTCATGCAATTCCTACGAATGGTTTCAGAGAAATTACGCATATTTAACGGATTGTAACCAAATTGTAGGTTCTGGATTCGTTCGGTTCCCAATTGTTAAAGTACTACAGAATGAGTAAGTCTACTATTAAGTCATTATCATAGACGGCCTCTTAAACAAGTATCTGGACGTCTTTTAAGTATAATTTAAAAACTACTTGGGAGAATTTTTTTTAATTTCGCATGCTTATAAAGCAGGACATAGTGAATATAAATTTGTATACATGTAAAATCTGTATTTTAAGTATAAATCCTTCGAAAAAAGTTTTTGGTTGTAATTCATATTTTTTTCGAATACTAATTTCGTAATTCATAATTCATATTATAAATTATACAAAATACAAATTCAAAGTATTGATGTTTGGGTTTTTTAGTATTATAACCAAACAAAAAAATAGCACATTAGAATTATAATTTCAGGAAATATTGATAAAAATATGAAAATGTAAGTTCTAAATTTTGAATGTTTATAATTTAAAAACTTATCATCCAAATGTCTTCAAATTTGGTATCTAGGCAAAGTTTGAACCAAAGATTTAAAATATCTTATCTAAATTGATTTTTACCATTGAAAAAAAGTTTGGTCTGGTTTTTATATGTAGATGCACTCCTAAGCAAATTTTATATACATTATTTAAATGTAGACTTTATTTTCAATCGTTTGGTACAAGTAACTTTTTTCTACGATAATTTGTTGAAGAGTTATAAGGGTTTTTACATTTTATACTTTTTTCACGACATTAAACGTTTCCCATGGCCCTCATTTTTGCCGTGTGTATTGTTCGCGGCTGTTTCCAGAACAGAAACCAATATTGTTCTACTATCATGTTAATTAGCATATTGTATCTTTATGATTAAATTTATAACTTATCAATTCGAAATTCTGCGTTATTTTCTGACAAAATTTAAAATTTACAAACAGAGTTAATTTTTTTATTTGTGTCAAAACTGTACGTGAAATGAATGTTTGATTATTTTCTCCAAAATAAGCATAAAAAAAAACTTAAGAAAATCCCTTCCTTTTAAAATTTCATTGCCAGCGCCTTTGTTGTTCTTCTTTTCTTAAACTAAAATTAATTACAATAGTAATCGATTCCCAGTCCGCACGTTATCTAAAATTTGAACTTCATAAAACACAAATAAAGACTATACTTTTTAAGTTTAACAAATAATATTATTTCTCGGGCAAATGATATGTTATGGATTTAGGTATTATTGTTGTTGAGAATTTTTACAGCAGAAACTTAATATTGCACAACATTAATATCACACAAGCTAAAACGGAATGTATAGGCGGTCAAATGTCCCCTTCAAACATTTTTTTGCTGCACATTACTCATAATGCTATCTATGGACGATAGAATGAAGCATTTAACATTTATTCTGAAGCATGCTGTTAAAATTGATTTATAAAATATTTTTTATAACAATATGTTGCTACTGATGCCGTCGGAAAATGAAGGTTAAAATATACATTACTGCGCTTTATTCATTAAATATTCTAAAACAAATAGTTCATTAAAAATAGCCCTCAATAGTATTGTTGAGTAGTATAATTGGATAACTAATTGAAAAATAACTGAAGCATTTGATTAGAAAATATTTTAATTGTTGTTATTTCAGGTTAAATAAAATCGACAGGTTAATTAAAATCAACATACATTGTCTTATGAAATATGCTTAGAAATGTCAGTAGTCTTATCCAAATAAGTCATAATTCAAAGTAATAGAGTTAATTCTGAATAATTCTTTATTTTAAGCTATAAAGGCTGTTTATGTAGCGAGAAATTCCGAGAGGTAAGAATAGTATGCGCCAAGAAAAATAAAATTTTGCAACGAATTGATGGGTCCCTTTATTAACACTTAAAGGAAAAGTAATACTGTTGACCACCAGAATTTACACGCGATTTATTTTTAACCCTTTCAGCGTTTAAGGGTTTTTCTGTCTTTCATATGTATGCTTGTAAATCCCAGGATATATATGTTTATTTAATCACAAGTTTGATGCTAGAATGTATATTATTTCCCCTCAGTTTAACATTCAAAAAATTATTCTGTTAAAAATATTTTTGTCTACAGCCATTTTAGCTTGACTTCTAGAAACGGAAAAAGACGAGCCTAATTCTTAAATGCTAATAAAAAAGCAGTTTTTTTCTAGCGTAAAAAAAGGAACATTTTATTCAAAATTCTGGTACAAATAATTAATTAAATTAAGTGGTTTAAATAATATATCCACCGCCATTCGATAGGTTTAATGAAAAAAAAAAACAGGATATCTCACTGTAAGCCAGTTTCCTATTTCCGTTAAATATATATATATATATATATACAGGGTCTCCGAAAAGTCTGAAAACGGTCAAATAACTCGAGAAATATACATCGGATTGGAAAACGGCAAAATTCATGTTCAATATTTTTGAAAAATATATTTAGGGATATGAAAGTTACCCCCCAAGGGAAAAGGGGGGCAACTTTGAAATCTTAAATGATGACACCCATTTTTTATTGCAGATTCGGATTCTACGGGAAAAAATACGTAACTTTTGTACTGAACATTTTCTTCGAAACACTGTAGATGGCGCTGTAATCGAGTGCAATGCTGTGAGAATCGTTACCATTGCAATGTCTGGAACCGCTCGAATAACTCGAGAAATATACATCGTATTGAAAAACAGAAAAATACATGTTTAATAGTTTTGAAAAATCTATTAAGGGATATCAAAGTTGCCATTTTTCTAAAATATTAAACACTTATTTTTCCGTTTTTCAATCTGATGTATATTTCTCGAATTATTCGAGCGTTTCCAGACATTGCAATGGTAACGATTCTCACTGCATTGCACTCGATTACAGTGCCATCTACAATGTTTCGAAGAAAATGTTCAATACAAAAGTTGCGTATTTTTTTTCCAGTAGAATCCGAATCTGCAATAAAAAATGGGGGTCATCATTTAAGATTTCAAAGTTGCCTCCCTTTCCCCCCCCCCCCCGGTGGGGGGGGGGAAGTTGGGGGGAGCAACTTTCATATCCCTAAATAGATTTTTCAAAAATATTGAACATGCATTTTGCCGTTTTTCAATCCGATGTATATTTCTCGAGTTATTTGACCGTTTCCAGACTTTTCGGACACCCTGTATAATAATTGTTAATGAAGACATCAAAACGAAACTTTTAACGGAATAGCTTTTATTGGTGTGCATTATAATAAAATTAAAATACATGATGGAAATGTATTTTAGTCAGTGAAAACACACGTACTCTCAGCTATTTAAAAAATATATTAAAGTGCTTCTCGTAGTAAATTTTGTGCACGAGTGCACACTTCCGTTATTTCTTTGATGTTTGTATATTTGAAGAAAAAAAAATATGTAAGTCTGTTGAAAATTTCGCTGAAATATTTTCGTTATTGCTAATGTTAAAAACGAAGCTCCGTGGTCAACTTGAATTGCAACGCCCTGTATTTTGCAATAAGTTAGATTGGATTCTTAAACCACAATTGCTTGTCTTGACTAGCGCATATATTGTCAGAAAAAAAAAAACATTTAAGGAATGAGAACTTTTTAACTAATTTCAGACTAAGTTTGAGTAGCATTCAGCGTACTGTCATTAGTGAGATGGCGGTATGCAAACAGCTACCGAAACTATACAATTAGTTAAATTGTTCTAATGTTTGTTTTTAACTAATTTCAGACTATGTTTCAGTAGCATTCAGCGTACCGTCATTAGTGAGATGGCGGTATGCTAACAGCTACCGAAACTATACAATTAGTTAAATTGTTCTAATGTTTATTTTTAACTAATTTCAGACTAAGTTTCAGTAGAATTCAGCGTACCGTCATTAGTGAGATGGCGGTATGCTAACAGCTACCGAAACTATACAATTAGTTAAATTTTTCTAATGTTTATTTTTAACTAATTTCAGACTAAGTTTCAGTTGCATTCAGCGTACCGTCATTAGTGAGATGGCGGTATGCTAACAGCTACCGAAGCTATACAGTTAGTTAAATTGTTCTAATGTTTATTTTTAACTAATTTCAGACTAAGTTTCAGTTGCATTCAGCGTACCGTCATTAGCGAGATGGCGGTATGCTAACAGCTACCGAAGCTATACAGTTAGTTAAATTGTTCTAATGATTGTTTTGAATGAATGTTCTAATGATGTTTAATGATTGTTTTATCTGCCTATATCATGTATAAATTAGTTATAAAGTTAATGTCGATTATGAAACTTTTCTATTATCGATTATATTCAAAATCTTTTATTTTTACTTGGTTCCTGTGATTTGTGCTTCAAAAGAAAGCTATTTCAATAATCGCAAACAAGTAATATAAAAAATTTTTTAAAGTCAATTCCTACTTTTTAATCATAAATATGTAAAATAAACCCGTGCAGCATTAATGTCCCACGTTATTTTTATTGAACATTATTTTATAATCATCGTTGCGGTATTTTATTTATGTGGCATCACTAATTTGAGATAAATTTTTCATTTCATTTATGAAAACAATGGGAGGAATTTTTTTCTCCCATTTAAAACAAAATTAATTAATAAAATTTAATGAGTGAATTAATATTTGAAAAAACTGTATTATCATAAAGTGTCATCCACTACAAGTTAAAAAAAAATTATTTGAACTTTAGTGAATGAATAGAAAATATTTTATTAACGATTGAAAATTTGAACAAGATATATATATAGAAAGTGTGAGCTAATAGTAGGAATTTAAAAAAAGGCTAAAATTTTATTTAAAAAATTCACGTATATAAAAAAGTTTTTGAATAGCAAAAGAACTTATTTAAAAATTGTTATATATTCTTATGACTGCCGATAAGACAGTGCTGCAGGAATCTGCAACACAAACGGATTAAAATAGTGGAAAAACTGCATTTCATAAACACAACTATTCAAACGAAGAATTGTAATAGTTATATACAAATTTATGATTAAAATAGTGATCATTACTTAAAAAAAATAAAGGCGATTTGATTTGGATTTACAATAGTTTGGCATATGACATTACGGCAATACAGTATTAGACTGACTAAACTATATATTTTATGTATACAACTTATTTAGTATTATTGAAATGTGAAGAGTTCTAACCGTACTGCTTAAGGAGCAGCTTCAGAATAGATCGACAGTGTCACCTACTGCAAACAAATATTTATATTAAAAAGGTCATAAAAGAGATGCCAACTGTTTTCAAGATACAAGGATTTTAGAGGTATTGTTTTGGATTATTTTTCTTGAATTATTTTTCTAATAATGCAATGCATGCATTATTTTTTAATCGTTCAAGATATTAAAACTGTATGTTTATAAGCTGTTAAAAAAAAAATTCCACTGTTTTAAAAATATATAAATGTATTCCAATATCGTATTAATGGACAGTTAAAAATTGAATATACATGGCTCATTTCCCTTTTAAGAATGTGATGGGGAATCGCCATGAAAAGAGCAGATATATGTAAAATTTATCCTTTAATTGACATGAAATAAACATGAAGAAAAACTTTCATCATTAAATGAAATACTATAACCCTTTTTTTAAAAAGCATGCTATCCAAAAATTTAATATACATCTTATTCGACCGAGATAGATAGACTGATAGATTATCGTAATAAATTAGTATGGATGGATACGAACTGCGATAATAAATAAGATTGCGATTTTTTTAATGATAAAAATGTCATCTATTTCTTCTATTTTTTAGGGTTTCGTTCATCTCACAAAACTCTATTCATCTGGCTTCTCTGTCTGTCACAGAGTCGGTTCTCAGAAACTGTATAAGTTACAGGCTTGAGATTTTGTGTACTTACAGCTGAATATCTACTGTCACGTTGAAAATCATAAAATTTTGAAAAAGTTGTATTATTTTAATATAGAGAAATAAAAAACAAAAATCTAACAGATTTCTTATTAAATTTAAACATTTTTCGTTATAGCATTTGCCAACGGTTAAAAAAAAACACAAAAAAATTATTTCTGCAATAATTAATTTTCTGTTAAAAGATTTCCACGTGAAAAATGAAAATTAAGTAAAAAGTTTCGCCAATTAAAAAAAAAAGATTAATATGACGTCATATTGGTAATTTAATGGAAAATTTCAAACATTTCTCATTAATACAAGAAGTATAAGTATGTGAAGTACAGAAAGCAGGTTAACAAGACGTCATTAAAGAATTAAAAAGAAAATTAATCTGACGTCATATTGTAAGTTCAACGGACTTTTTCAAATGTTTGAGATTCCTACAAAGAGAGTATCAATATGAGTAATAGAGAAAACAAGTAGATATGACGCCATCAAGTCATTATAACGTCATATGAGTTTGAGAAACTTATTGATTTATGATAAAAACCCGATTATGGAAATATTGGCATATTTTAACATTTTGAAGTTCTCTATATAACATGCTTAATTTTGAAATTGATTTTTCTACAAAAACATTCTTAAAATCCAAGACGACGCCAGGTACTTCCGCTAGTAGTTATATAAACAAAGAGAAAAAATTTAAATTCAAATGTAAATTTTTGTCACAAAGAAAATGTTGCAACATTGAAATTAAATTTGCGTTAAGCCACGCTTGTTTTGTTTGTTTGGCAGATATCTATGTTCTTATTGAGTTAGTGTATTGATAATTATAATGAAATTTTTTTCATTTGGATTTATTTATTAAAGGATAAAATGTTTTGAAAGGCTTATTAAATGAAACCCTTCGATCACACTTACCCACTTGTTTATTAGTGTTTTGTTTATCTCACGAAACCCTATTCGTCTCGCTTCTCTATCTGTCTGTCCATCACAGACTGCAGTTCTAAAAGAGTCATGCAAATTATAAAATCTAATTAAGCTACGTTTTCTAAATTAACAACTGATGTATCATCTGTCTTTCCGGATTAAACGATTCTAAAAATTAACAAAACCCGTCTATTATAACCAAAGATATTAATTATTTTTGCATTAATGAAAATTTCAAAGTCAACAGACCCAGCCAGACGAGGCTAACGAAAAAGACAGGCTACCGCGGTGCATTCCACCTATCTTTTTTTACAGACCGCTAGAATGACGTGATGCTCTTTTCGTACACCTGTATTGGTGGATTCGGGTATCACGTGACTGCCGCGGTCTGTAAAAAAAGATACGCGTAAAGCACTGCGGTAGCCTTTCTTTTTCGTTAGCCTCGCAGCCAGACGAGGCTAACGAAAGAGACAGGCTACCGCGGTACATTCCACTTATCTTTTTTTACAGACCGCTAGATCGACGTAATGCACTTTTCGTACACCTTCATTGGTGCATTCGAACATCATGTGACTCCGGCGGTCTGTAAAAAAAGATAAGTGGAATGCACCGCGGTAGCCTGTCTTTTTCATTAGCCTCGGCAGCCAGACATATGACGTCATTGATGTTTTGAATAGAGAAAGGTATAAAATGATGAATTCAAATTTGAGTTGGATTTTTATATGGCGTATAAAATTATTAAAAATATTTTATTTCTTGATTGGAAAATTATGCATCCTTGCTTAAACTGGGCAGGGGATTATCATTTTCTAAAAATTTTAAAAACCGGCTGGCAAGTTTTTATTTCGGCAAAATCCAGATGTATTATGGAAAAAGAAATAAAACGCTAATTGATAATAATGGAATTAATAGCCAGAATTGACATTGGGGTTTTCTTTAACAGAATATTTGTTGTAACATTTTATTTTACAAAAAAAAAAAAAGTATTTGTTTCTTTTACTGTCAGATGAGATAGATAAAAAAATAAACAATGCTGATGACAATTAAATACCTTACTCACAAATGTTAGCGTTCAAATGTTCAAATTTTTAAAACTAGATAAGATAGGGATTTGAAAATTAGTATATACATGCAAAATCATATGCTATTTTAGAAATTTAAAAAATCGAAAAAATCGACCAGTAATTTTTTTAAATAAGAAACCTGATTTTTTAATGGGAAAGGAAATTTATAAATCAAAGGATAAAGTATTTAAAAAAGGAATATTAAACGAAACCCTTTGTACGAGCTTCGATCATACTTACCCACTTTTTCAAGTTAGTTTTTATATAAGCTACTAAAAATATGTTCTTGAGTATTTATAGCATTTCTTTTCAAATTAACTTTACACAAATCTGTTACAATTATAGTGATATAAGTCACTAATTTTGAAATTTAGGGTATTTAGATGTATAAAACTACTGAGAAATAGAACAATACATGTCGTTGAAATAAATAACTGCTTGCAGTTAGCACCTGCAAACTGCTTTGGAATACGTTGCATCTCTTAACGAAATTCTCAATTTCTGAGCATTTATGGAAATAGATTTAGGCTGTTATTACATTAAAGGCCTCATATATTGTTTACCATATATGCATTTATTTTAAATTACAAATTACAGATATAATATTTTTTAAATATGTAGACGATAATTCAACTATTTTATTGAAAGTTGCGTATATCCTTCTATATATATAAAAAATTTTGGCTTAAAAATGACCAATGAAAATCTGCGTAGATATTACGGGTTAGTCTCATCGCTTTTTTATTAGGGACTTTTTTGAGGAGCGATTACTTTTTTTCTAGCCATCCTACGGATTCGAAAATCATACCACCAGACGCGAAATATAACAAGCTTTCAGAAATTCATAAAATTATCACGGTCGGACAATAAAAACTCAAAAAATCCTTAAAAATCGAGTAAAAAATCTTTTATTGAAAAACTCATTTTTTATATTGTTGCCAAAAAAGCGCAAATGATTGTATTTTATCTCAAATAAAAAATGTATTTGCGAGAGACTATTAAAAACAATAATGAAAGTTTAAAATAATAATTAAATGATCACGTGTTGAAAGCAGGAAATAAAGAAAATTACGTCATAAAAATTGTGTTTACACATGAATCCTTCTAATACCTCGAAACGTATCTGATTGGTCAGAGTTTTCTGACTTTTCTTAGGGGGAATTAACATGAAAGTAGAGAATTTAGATAGGATGGACGCTATCACGGGGGTTACCAAGAGGAAGAGACCCGAGTCTGTCGCCAATTTTAGCGCCAACTTGGTGATATATCGCCAAATTTGGCGCCCAAAATTAGCTGCCAAAAGTGGCGCCAACTTTCCATAGACTCCTATTGAAATCCAATAGCGTTTACTCGCTTACAAAAAATCACCAAATTAAGATATTGCAATGCAACAAAAATTAATATTAGCTTATGAATAGAGCTTAATTGAACTATTTACATTATTTTTAAGCACAAACACTAGCTATTTACAATATTCGTAACACTATATATACAATTGTTTCTTGTTAGTTATCCTGTCGACCAAATTACTGTCGCCAAATTCATATATATTAAACGAGCAAGAGATTTACCCAATTATTCATATATATTAAACGAGCAAGAGATTTTCCTGATTATGAATGATATCGTAAACGACGTGGAAGATTTTCACGAAAATTGTCCCCTGTACTAAATCGAACACGAAAAAAAGATCTAGCTAGGTTCCGAATACAAGAAAATTCGTTTTTACAGGGTAAAACAAACTCAGCCCTGAAAATGTTTTTTGTTATAAATGGAAAAATACTCAAACGATTTACACGAAACGTGTTGCCTATTCTAATTCGAGCACGAGAAATCAATCTAGCTAGGTTTCGAATTCGGGAAAAGTTATTTTGATCTATTAAAAGGAACTCAGCACTAAGAATGCTGCTATAAATCGAAAATGGCGCTAACGATTTTCACAAAAATTAATGACTACGCTAATTCGAGCACAAGAAATCGATCTAGCTAGGTCACTAATTCGAGAAAAATCGTTTTCTTTGTTTAAAACTCGACGTGATATAAAAAACAAGTCTTGAAAGAAAATCGAAAAAGTACCGAAAGTTCTTTGTCCAGATCGACTCTAGCTATCCAGTGCCAAAAAAAGTGGGTGCTTTTCGAACCAAAATGTACCAAATAGAAATAAAGGAAAAAGCCATTCATAAATATTGAAATGCAAACGAGATATTAAAACAAATATATCCCACAGGACTAAAGTAAGCCAGCGAGTATTTTTGTGTGAGTGTAGTATCCTCTTTAACTAACAATTGTGTTTTTAAACGGCCTCGACAAAATTTTAAAAGCGGTAAAAGAATTGAAAAAATTTTGTGATGCATAGTTACATAGATTAGATCAGTTTCTACTGACGTCACAAACATTCACCTGTCGAGAGGGATAATTATGAAAAATATTGTAAATAAATAAATATCCAATATTATTTTTTTTTCTGTTTTCCTTAATACATTTTAAAATCTACCCTATATATATAAAATCCTAATGAAACGAATTTGTGAAACGATTTTATGAAACGAATTTATGAAACGATTTTATGAAACGACTGATTAAACGACTGATTATGTTTCAGGGCTATTTTTTATAAAATATTAAACGCTTGATGGTGAAATTAATACCAATTGTCCATAAAATTCCGTGGATGTCAAAACTGGTAATAGAATTTCGAAATTAGAATTATTTTTCGAGATATTAATTTTTTTTTCTAATTTTAATGACATTTCTGTAATGATGGCATCTAATTACTCAGTTTTTTGTGACAAAAAAGGGAAAAAAATGAAAAGGATCCCGATAGGGATTATTGATTTCTTTTTATTCGTCATTTTCAAATTGAAATTGAATTTATCTTTTATTTCAATCGATAATGAAGACAAGATTGTGATTAAATTATGTTTTTCAGGAAAATTTGAAAAAAAAAATCACATTTCTATCGTCAGGATTAAATCGTCTGTCAGCATTTAATTTAATTTATAAACTGAAAATATTTTGAATAAATTCGTCCAAATGACGTCATTATGTAAACGTAAAAGAAAGAGGGAAAATGAATTAATAGTAATTATTATTTATTGATATCATTTTGTTATTTTTTTGTAAAATTTAATTAAACGAATTTATAAAATCACTAATTCGGATATTTGAAACGAATATATAAAATAATAATTGCCCAACTGAACGGAAGGAGAATAAAATATCCTGCTTGGTTTTCTATCTTGCTTGGTTTTTTCCGCCAAGCTTTTTAAAAAACATCAAGACCCCTATAATAGAAAAACATCAAAAGTTCATTGGGTTTGTTTTCATAATTTTTGGCAACAAATCTATGTATATTAACGAATCTATCCCTTTTTGAAGCTCGAATTACGCCAAACCTAAAAGCAAAGGATCCTATACTGGAAAAGCACCCGATTTTCTTATGGACAATATTCAAGTGACATAACATGGTGTAAAATGACCGCGGATAGCAAATTTGTTTAAATATCTCATCAATTGATGCCAAAAAAATGCAGGCATGCATGCACAAAATATTTAATTAATTTTGTATGATAAATAATTATTAGAAAATTCGTATATACATATTAATTAAAATAAATAATTTACATATTTAAAATAACATGAAAATATGCTTGATGGTGCACTAAAATAGAGAGAAAATTAAAACCTGTTACTGAAAACGTCTATAACATAGTACTTTTCAATACCGTGGTTCTTAATGTTATTCACAAGCAGACGGAATTTTTCTCATCCTTAAACGCAAAGGAAGAATAGAATAAATAAAGTCCGAGAGGTATCCACAATTTAAACCTAACCCTTTTATACAAGCTGGTTTTCAAGTTGTAATTGATTTTACTTATCAATCCCGAAAACAGTCGTCCGTTGTCGCAACAGCTGTGTATGAGGCCATGATAATAAAAAATTAAATTATCAAAATAATGGAAATTTGAATAAAATAATTTGTTCTAATGATCAGATTTTGACGAAATTGAAATGGGACCACCTTGGACCCTTACTCTTTCAAACAAAATAAAAATGATCAAAATCGATGCACATTTACGAGAGTTATGCGTGAACAACATAATACATACGGGTCGAATTGATAACCTCCTCCTTTTTTTAAGTCTGTTAAAAAATGAACCATTAAAGCGTTAGAAGCATGACAAACCAATTACAGATTTACCAATATTTAAAAAATAAAGCACGCTGCCATGTTTTTAGAGGCCTCGAAGTCTGAGCGGGGGTTGGCGAGCGTAGCTCGCAGGGGGTAGGCCCCCTAGTCTTTCTATAATAAAATTAAGATATCACATAAAAAATGAAAGAAAAAGATAAAATGAATGAACATTTTATAAGAAGGAATAAAATTATGCACAAAATTTCTTATTTTTCATTGGCGTTAAAGAATTTTCTTAATGCCAGATCTAAACATAAAAACGCTATCAAGAAACTGAACGTGAAGTACATATGCATTTTTCCAGCTGTTGTTTTTGTGTATTATTTTTTAAGGTGATAAAATATATATGCATGCATGTGTATTTTTCCAAATAAATAAATTTAAACAAATGTTTTTATTTTATTTTTATTTTATTTTATTTTATTCTAATTAAAAAATTATGTTGCTAAATACACTTTTAACACTTGTTATTACATTTTTGTCATTTAGAAAATTCTGAAAATTGTTTTGCAGTTATACAGAGTTATACATTCGTTTCTATTTAATAATATCCATTTATTAAAAAAGAAAACAACAATTAAATTAGCATTATCTTTTTTAAGTTAAATATTAATAAAAATGTGCATGGTAAATTAAAATATATTTCACTTTATTTCTGACAACTTGAGTCTAAGAATATTTCTAAGAGAAGTTACTTTTCTGAACGTAACTTTATCGACATAATATAGCATCAATATACCTATACTATCACTTTCGAAAAAAGTACAAATACATTTTCTTTTATTTTTCAGGTTATTTTGTGTCTATACTTTTGTCTTCCCCTTCATTTATATTTCTGTATTATGTTTATGACAGTCGTATTGTGTAAAAGAATCGAGAACCATTTTCATAAATATTGCTGAAAGCTACGTCGTCTCTGGGCTATATTGAATTGTGTTGCTCGGACAAAGAAGAGTATTATTTTTCAGACAACATGTAGAATATTTCAGATATATTTATTTAGAAAGTATATATGTCTTTAGTTCCCATTAGCCAAATATTATTTTATTTCTGCATTAACTAGCAAAACTAATACAGATTTCCCAACATACATAAATTATATATAATCACAGTAAATAAAATTGTTAAAAAAATATATAATATATAAATTAATAAAATGATGCCGTTGAAACACCCACAGTTTTGTTGAATCAACAAAAATTTGTTTGACCCAACAAAACTTTTTGTTTAAATATAGGTCAATGGAAATTTTGTTTGAATGAACAAAATTTTTTTTTTGCAATTCCAAAAATAAAAAAAAATTGTATCGTCAGCAAAAAATGTTTTGTTAATCCAAGTAAAATGGTTCAATTTTACTTGAATTTTGCTAAAAAGAAGCAAAATGTACTCAACAAAACATGTTTTGTAGTTTTTATCAATTCCATTTTCTGGGTGAACGCCAATTCTTTAAGTGTACTATTGGATACAAGTTACACCAAAATGGATTTAATTATGTGCCAAATCACGCACACAAAAAACACTCTAAAAACGACATTTTCAAAACTGAGCAAAAGATACTCAAATCTGAATATGTCGCATAGTCAAAATGGCTCCGAATCAAAATTACTCAAGTTTGAAACATGTATATACTCATTTCTGAAAACATGCACACACTCAAGAATAAAACATCATGTGCTCATATTTGAGTATGTACATGTTTCAAAAATGAGTTTGAACTGATTCTAATCACTTTTGAGTATGTCCATGTTTCAGAAATGAGTATGAACTGACCTCTATGTCCTTAGTTTTGAGTATGTCCATGTTTCATTATTCTGAGTATTTCTGGTATTTCAGAATTGAAAACATTGGATTGTCATATCTGTAACAAAAAGATTCATAACAAAAGGAAAACATCGACTTTCTCAGATTTGAAAGTGTCATTTTCTCAATGAAGGAGAACTGATTCTGAAGCTGCAACAACTAAATATTTTAAGCAAAAAATGTATAAAATACATATTAAAAATAAAGAATGAAATATATTTAAAAATATATACACGTTAACCAATTAATATTATCATATTAATTAAATAATGATTATAGGCTGTTAAATCAATTTAGAAACCTTAAAAAAATATATTTTAAATAATGTCTTTTTATCTTTCCTGTTACTAAATGTTAAAAAATAAATAGAGCAACAATTGTAATATTTGTTTTAATAAGTTTACTAGCTTGCACTTTCTACCAAGCGTAAAAATTAAAAGGTGAATTTTCCATAATCAGGTTTGGTGCCCTTGCAAAATTAATTCCATTGTCAGATAAATTTATTGGAAACATCATGAATTGCAGTTATGAAATCAAGCATGATTTTCAAGAAAAAAAATTGAATGCTTATAAAAGAATGTATTTAAAAAAAAAACTATCTTTATTTTATACGTATTTATTATCTACATATTTTTTACTTGTTCACAGGCTAATATTTGTCTGTGCTCAACTTTCACAGTCTGACTCATACAGTGGTGCAGGTTGAAGCAGTTGAAAATTCAAACATTCGTATTATTATTTTTTTTAATGTGTCTGACCACGTCAAATAACTTTGATTATTTAGTTCTCAGGTCAAGCTACGCAAAACACCAGTTTGCTTAAATTTGAGTAAAAAAACATATTTACAAAAATAGTTAACCAAAAAGCATCCCAAAGTGCCCCACACTCTCCTATTATTTAAAAATAAATATTTACATTTTTGCCTCTTTTTAAAAATGCTTTCCATTTGTTTGTGAAGTAGTTTTAATGAATCAAGATAAAGCCTGGGGAAGACATGTTGAGTATAGCATGCTAAAGTACACATAATTAAACAATATTGTGTTAAGTTTTTGAGTAAATTACCTTTTTTATTATATGCAGATTTTTTACTTGTTCACAAGTTAATATTTGCCTGTGCTGAACTGTCCCAATCTATCTCATCCACTATTGCAGGTTGAAACAATTGAAGACGTGTACATTCTAAAAAAAATTTATTCAGAAGATAGTTTCTTCGCTTATTTTTACATTCTTGTATTTAACTCAACTTGGTTTTTGTATTTAAAGATGGAATCATATAATCGGTTTTTAACTCACTTTCTGATATTGTATAATTATAAAAAATATGTACAAAGGTGTGTTTCTAACGACATTACAACATTTTAATGTTTTTTTAAAATTAATTATAAATGAATTATAAATTCATAATTTAATTTTAAGGCATTTTTCCGCTAGCACGCCATAGGTGATAGATCGCCAATTCTATAAGGTTACAATTGTATACGAGTTACAACAGCAATGGATTTAACTATGTCCCAAACCACGTTCGCCAAAGAATGTCCAGCTGAATCTGAAGCTGCAACAACAAAATATTTTAAGCAAAAAATGTATAAAATACATATTAAAAATAAAGAATGAAATATATTTAAAAATATATACGCGTTAACCAATTAATATTATCATATTAATTAAATAATGATTATAGGTTGTTAAATCAATTTAGAAACCTTAAAAAAATATATTTTAAATAATGTCTTTTTATCTTTCCTGTTACTAAATGTTAAAAAATAAATAGAGCAACAATTGTAATATTTGTTTTAATAAGTTTACTAGCTTGCACTTTCTACCAAGCGTAAAAATTAAAAGGTGAATTTTCCATAATCAGGTTTGGTGCCCTTGCAAAATTAATTCCATTGTCAGATAAATTTATTGGAAACATCATGAATTGCAGTTATGAAATCAAGCATGATTTTCAAGAAAAAAAATTGAATGCTTATAAAAGAATGTATTTAAAAAAAAAACTATCTTTATTTTATACGTATTTATTATCTACATATTTTTTACTTGTTCACAGGCTAATATTTGTCTGTGCTCAACTTTCACAGTCTGACTCATACAGTGGTGCAGGTTGAAGCAGTTGAAAATTCAAACATTCGTATTATTATTTTTTTTTTAATGTGTCTGACCACGTCAAATAACTTTGATTATTTAGTTCTCAGGTCAAGCTACGCAAAACACCAGTTTGCTTAAATTTGAGTAAAAAAACATATTACAAAAATAGTTAACCAAAAAGCATCCCAAAGTGCCCCACACTCTCCTATTATTTAAAAATAAATATTTACATTTTTGCCTCTTTTTAAAAATGCTTTCCATTTGTTTGTGAAGTAGTTTTAATGAATCAAGATAAAGCCTGGGGAAGACATGTTGAGTATAGCATGCTAAAGTACACATAATTAAACAATATTGTGTTAAGTTTTTGAGTAAATTACTTTTTTTATTATATGCAGATTTTTTACTTGTTCACAAGTTAATATTTGCCTGTGCTGAACTGTCCCAATCTATCTCATCCAGTATTGCAGGTTGAAACAATTGAAGACGTGTACATTCTAAAACAAATTTATTCAGAAGATAGTTTCTTCGCTTATTTTTACATTCTTGTATTTAACTCAACTTGGTTTTTGTATTTAAAGATGGAATCATATAATCGGTTTTTAACTCACTTTCTGATATTGTATAATTATAAAAAATATGTACAAAGGTGTGTTTCTAACGACATTACAACATTTTAATGTTTTTTTAAAATTAATTATAAATGAATTATAAATTCATAATTTAATTTTAAGGCATTTTTCCGCTAGCACGCCATAGGTGATAGATCGCCAATTCTATAAGGTTACAATTGTATACGAGTTACAACAGCAATGGATTTAACTATGTCCCAAACCACGTTCGCCAAAGAATGTCCAGCTGAATCTGAAGCTGCAACAACAAAATATTTTAAGATATAGAAAATAGAAAATATAGATAAAAATAAAGAATGAAATTACATTTAAAAAACAAAATACGCTTGATTGAATTGCGATGTATTATGATTATGCAATGCGAAATCAATTTAGAAATTTTGCTTTTTTTAATTTGTCTGTTGGCATATTTTAAAAAAGAATCAGAGAAAAAAAATCATAAATTTATTTTAATTCATTAAATCGCTCACGTATTATGACAAGCGTTAAAAAAAGCGATGAATTTTCCTTAATCGGGCTCAGTGTCCATGTCAAATTAACCCATTGTAACGGATTTTCTTTTTCTTTTTGAAAAATCATGAATTGCTGTCATGAAATGAGGAATGATTTACAAGATAAATAATAACCTTTTTTATAAACATTGAATGCTTATAAAGGAGTTTATTTAAAAAAAAATCTATTTTATTTTCCTACTTATTTATTATCTGCAATTTTTGTTTTATTCACATATTAATACTGGTCTTTTCTCAATTGTTTCCCAATTTGTATCACCTAGGGGCGCAGATTGAAACAATTGAAGACTTGTGGATTTCTATTAAATATTTTTTAGGCCTAAAATACGTCACTTACTTTTTTATTATTTAACTAACTTATCCGTCCGGCGTTGCTCGGAAATCAGTAACTTTCTTTTGTGATTTCGTTAAAAATAATAGTCATTTTTGGAGCGCATTCTGTTTTAAACAAATCTCATTCCGAAAGAAACTCCGGCACTTGTTTCCGCTGCCTACGGCATTGTATAGCAGGCGTGGTACGCAAGCACTGCGATATTGTTTAGTTTCAATTTCCACTGCTAGGGGGAGCGAAATTCATCTTACTTATTTTTCTGTTTCTTAATTAGTTCATGTTAAGTTTAATGAATCAATTCCCGTTGAAGAAAATTCCAAACATTTTTTTAGAACACTTTTGTCGAAATATGAAAATGCCCTAGGTCGACCACTTTCAACCACTATATCTACCGACATGCAACCACAATAGTGCATGATGGGAGACTCGAGGCTACTACCACACACAAACACCAGTCGTCTGCGCTGAGTAGTTGTGATTGCAAAGTGAAATGTTGGAACACACACATCTATCTACATATATAGATGTGTGTGTGTGTGTGTGTATACTAATTGGTCAAGCTACAAGTAATATGAATCAAGTAAAATTTGAACATGAAAAAAATTAAAAAATGTTTAATAAAAATGTCGCAAAATGCCCACACTCTCCTAATATTTAGAATCGACATTTACGTTTTCCCCCCTTTTTAAACGATTTTCAATTTCTTGGGAAGGATATTTAATGTATTAAGTTAAAGCATTATGATGTGATTATTTTTTATTAAAACGTTTTATCATATACTGCAATTTTGTGCATGACACATTAATATTCTGTTTTTTTTTTCTTTTTTTTTTTTTTTTTTTGCAATTTAATCTATTTTATAAAAGTTTTATATATAGAATTATTATATATAAAAGCTTTATAACATTAGCAGTTTCGAGAAGCAATTATAAATTTTTATTGACATATTGTATCATAAATATATTTTTAGTTAATGTTTTACGTTAGTTCTTATTATACAGCAATTAATTTGTAATAACAAATCTTTAACTTAGTCGTCAGCGTTATCATGCGATTCCGGTTTCCCATAAAAATTGTTTGCTTGGACGTATACTATCATCTCTATTAGTTTATCGCCTGATTAATTGAACACCTTGTACCGTCTAAATAAAAAAACACATGTCAAGCTTCTTTCATTTTCAACAACATATTATTTAACGGATGATCAATATTAACACTTTTCCATTAGCATCCATAATTTTCTTTAAGTGCAAAAATTAAAAAGAGGTCGCACATTTTTTTTTTTTTTTTTTTTTTTTTTGAAGTGAGTACAGAAAGTTATCGTTCCATTTTTTCAAAGTTTATCTAATACTTTTTTTTTAGCCCTGACAGGCAGAAAAGATTTATCATTTTCTACCAGAAATGATTAAATGACATACATTCAAACTAGTTTAACATAAATATGCATTTGATGAATGACTTACGATGGAATATATAAAGAAGAAGAATTTATTCGGAAATTTATGTTTTATTTCTGACATAAAATTTTATTTAGGGGTTTCAAAATTAGATTTCGGAACTTTTTATTAAAAATTCATTTAAGCTATGTCATATTTAGAGATTTATATGTAAGAAGAATTTAAGTATTTTCAGCGGTATACATTTTTAAATACATTTGCAAATATGGAAATTATGGAAATGTCAATTTGGTTACATTTATGTCAAAAATTATTGAACATCCTGATTATGGCAGACCTTCTTAATAAAATGGGATTTCCATTTTATATGTATCATTCTCTATTTGTAATTATGTCATAAGGAATTTTTTTTATTGTAAAAATGCATTTTGTGTGTATTTCCTTGTTGTAGGGAGTCCTGGATCAGGCAGCACGATTATAGAAATGGTTCAAATACAAGTGCAAGAAAAAAATGTCTACAGAAAAAGTTAAAAGTTTTTCCAATTGTTTTGCTTTTTCTTTGCTTTTATTTACGCAATAACGAAACAAACACTTTTTTAGAATGAAAATGAAAAATACATTCAGACGTTAATTTATGTGTTTTAATATAAAAATTTAAAAAGTTTATTCAGTAATTTAAACCCTATTTCTGATTTATATTCAATGGTGGGAGTTTAATAGTTGAGATTTATTCCAACAGAGAAAAAAATGTTGGAACCCGGATTCGAACCTGGGTACCTTGGCTTGCCGTGCCACTGCTTTAACAGCAAGCCAAGGTACCCGGGTTCGAGTCTTAGCCTCGGCATTTTTTGCTCTGTTCGAATAAATCTCAACTATGATACTCCAACCATTGAATATAATTTATCTAGTTGAAAAAAAAAACTTTTCTCTCTTCGTTATGACAATTCTTCTTATTTTTTTTTTTATCCCGCTATTTTATAACATAAAAGGAAATATATAGAGGTATTTATTATAATTCCTTATTTTTTTTACTGTCAATTTAATTAATTAATTTATTTTTTATAATATATTAGGAGACTTTGAATGTACTAGTGAATAAAATAATCAATGAAATTCTACGATACATTGAAGTGATTCTTAACACATATTTTTTTATTTTAATATAAAATATAAAATACGTAAATTATCAAGTAACCTTCAAGGTTTTTTCTCTAACTATGCTCCGTTTCCATATCTCAACAACTATTTTTCCGATTTCAACGCAAGTGGTTCTAAAAATTATAATTAACTTAATAGTCACTCTTTATAACATTAAACTAAATTTATGAGTAGCGGTTACCACTATTTCCGAATAATAGTTTAAGCCAAATTTGTAATTACGTTCCTTGCTTAAGCAAACGAACGAATTTTGAAAGATGCATAGTGGTCCTTCTAATTAGTCATTTGCCGAAGGACACTTGAACAACCCCTCCCCCCCCCCCCGTCCTTCAAGGTTTTTTCTCTAACTCTGCTCCGTTTCCATATCTCAGCAACTATCTTTCCGATTTCAACACAAGTGATTCCAAACATTATAATTAACTTAATTGTCACTCTTTATAACATTAAACTAAAATTATGAGTAGCGGTTACCACTATTTACGAAAAATAGTTTAAGCCAAATTTGCAATTAAGTTCAAAGCTTAAGCAAACGAACAATTTTTGAAAGATGCATAGTGGTCCTCCTAATTAGTCATTTGCTGAAGGACACTTGAACAACCCCTCCCCCCCCGGCACTCCTTTCAAGGATTTTTTCTCTAACTATGCTCCGTTTTCATATCTCAGCAACTATTTTTCCGATTTCAACACAAGTGATTCCAAACATTATAATTAACTTAAATGTCACTCTGTATAACATTAAACTAAATTTATGAGTAGCGGTTACCACTATTTCCGAATAATTGGGTAAGCCAAATTTGTAATTAAGTTCCTAGCTTAAGCAAACGAACGAATTTCGAAAGATGCAGAGTGCTCCTCTTAATTAGTCATTTGCTGAAGGGTACTTGAACAACCCTCCCCCCCCCGGCCCCTCATTCAAGGTTTTTCTCTAACTATGCCCCGTTTCTATATATCAGCAACTATCTTTCCGATTTCAACGCAAGTGATTCCAAACATTATATTTAACTTAATAGTCACCCTTTATAACATTAAATTAAATTTATGAGTAGCGGTTACCACTATTTACAAATAAAAGTTTAAGCCAACTTTGTAATTAAGTTCCTAGCTTAACAAAACAAACGAATATTTATGCATGCATAGTGGGCCTCCTAATTAGTCATTTTCTGAAGGACACTCGAACATCTCCTCCCTTCGGCACCTCACTCAAGGTTATTTTCTCTAACTGTGCCTTATTGCAATAACTGGGCTAATAATGTTCCAATCTTCTCGAAACCAGCTCAATTTTGTAGTGCGCCTACTATACAGTAACGTAGGCAACGGGGACCTGTCTCAGAAGTTCGTTCGGAAAGAGGTTTGTTTAGAACAGAATGCTCCCCTGGCGGTGGTAGGGGGAAATAAAAGATTTTCTAGAGCGTACGAGCATGCCCGGTATACGGTTCCGAAGCTATCGTAGACCGTGGCAAGAGTTCCGTTTTTTAAGGGATTTAAGTTTATTACAAGGGCGCGGGCAACGCCGGGCGGGTCAGCTAGTTCCAGATAAAATAAAATTTTAACAAAAAAAAAATGCTAAGAGTTTATACAAAAGTTTCTTTAAAGCATGTAAAACAACAGTTTTTGCTAAAATGAACTTGAATAAGTTCACTGAAATTAATATATATATATACAGGGTGTCCACGTATAACCTGACGACCTTTATTTTCGCAACCGTTGGTCCTAGATGCATACTTCTAATTACAAAAATGGTTTAAAAAGGTAAAGAATTATTTTTAAAGCGATTTGGCTCAAGAAAAACATTTATTAAAAAATTACGAAATTTAAATTTGTATACGGTCACCCGGTCCTATAAGAGATATTTAGTAAAAATTTACTGCGACACTAACAAGTAAGACAAAAAAAGTCCCATTCATCTAACATTAAAATTGACCGAGTTATGAAACTTTCAAATGCATGACTTATACTACTTTTTTGCATCTCAAAACGGACGATTTCGGCCACGCTTTCAAGGGTCGCATATAAAGTACTTAAACTTATTTCAAGGTATCTGCGCTTTGAAAAAAATCGTGCAACTATTACGATTGAGTTAACTTTTATTAGTTAAATTTCAGATTAGTTAAAATAATTGTATTTTAACATATGTTTCATTTTGTAAGGATTTAAGGCTATGATTTCTTTTACCAAAAACTGTTATTTTCATACGGTTTTATTTAACTTGCAACGATCGTCTTTCCAGTTTAAAATTTGTACTCGAACTTTAACTCACTTTCAAAAGTCCGATCGAAGTTAAATTTTACATACTGACTTAAATCCGATGACAATGTAATATTATTATGATTTTCGACGCTTGCCATCTTATACATACTTATATTGGAGGATAACACAAAAAAATTCGGATAGATTACCGTCAACAAGTTTAAGAAATAGCTTTAGATTAGATAACATAAAGCTGCGATGGTTGTATTTTTTAACTTTTATAATTACGTTTTATGTATTTTTTAACGTTGAATTAAAAAAATTACCTTCTCTTTTAACCATCATGTCAGGAGTTTTCGCAAATCGTAAATTTCAAGGTTAAAAAAATAGCTAAAAATCTGATACTATAAAATAGATGTAAGATTTTTTTAAGTTTAATTTTATTTAATTCAATAATTTATTCAATTTTTTGGCTTATACTGGATTTCTTACAGCTAAACAGCTCAGGGGACCGATGAGGTTGGGAGGGGAGGGGGATCAATTTTAACTTTAAGCTAATTTTACTTTGAAATTTGTGATTTGAGAAAAATCCTGATGATGATTGAAAATGAAGGTCATTTTCGGATTCAGCGCAAAAAAATACATAAGAATCAATTTTCAAAAGCTAAAAAACATGGCACAGTTCAAAATTTGAAAGACATGTGTAGTCGCATTTTAAAATCTGTATCATTTTGTAAAGAATTAAGGTTGTTGTTTTTTATCCTTTTATTTAACAAAATTTCTGTTATTTTTATCCTCTTATATGTGCAGTACAAATTGTATATTTTGCATTAATATGTCAGAACGATTATAGATTTAACATTTATATTAGATTAAAATGTTCTCTTTTCGCTCAACTATTTTCATTTTATATATATGACGATTTTTTATATTTCTACTACACTACATTTGCGAATGACACCTGTGCCATAGCAAAAAATATACTCCAACTTTAAACAGCTATTACTCGGTCAGTTTTAATGTTAGATGAATGGGACTGTTTTTGTCTTACTTGTTAGTGTCACAGTAAATTTTTACTAAATATCACTTATAGGACCGGGGGACCGTATAAAAATTTAAGTTTCGTAATTTTTTAATAAATGTTTTTCTTGACACAAATCGCTTTAAAAATAATTCTTTACCTTATTTAAACCATTTTTGTAATTGGAAGTTTGCATCTAGGACCAACGGTTGCGAAAATAAAGGTCGGTCAAGTTATACGTGGACACCCTGTATATATATAGATTTTTCATAAAAGAGAAATTAAAAGAATAACAAGCTGTTTTTATGTTTAACTATGTACCCATGAATTAATTGCTTTGATTTTCACGAAAAATTATTCTGAAAATGTTGATCCTAAATATCTTAAGGTGATTCTTAAATGACCTGCGCAACAACACAAACCTTTCTGACACATTTTCTAATTTCATTTTAAATGCGGAGACATAAAATGTGCAGACATTGCAAATGATTTGGAATCGAAATGATGTTTTTTTATATATAAATAAATTACTTATCGAGTTATAAGTGATTCGTGTCACGTGATGACACGTTTGTCCATTTTCCCGAGCTGAAGCGTGGGGAATTGGGTTCCGAATGCCGATATTGACAATATTTTCTGAAATATCTTCTGCTTTTACTAAATAATGGAAAACATGTTTCGATTACATAGTTTCTGAATAAGACCACCTGGCAATTTTATGCGTTTCCGAACAAAAGTGAATTAAAAAGTGTTTCAGAAAGTAGCTGCTTTGTATTTGAACCTTAATTGTTTGAATTCTAAAATAAATATTGACATTGAAAAAAATAAAAATAAAGATATGCTTTAAAAAACCTACAAAAACTCCAGTAAGTATATATGTACGTTTTTCTGAAAGATAAATGGATTACCAATGAAACAGGTTTCTTGTAAATGGTAAGTATATTTAATTTTTAATGATCCATTCTATAAATGATTTTTGTAATTATACCGTAATTTGACATATAACATGCGAGTTATTTTGGTTAAACGAGTCTTCTGAAACTTCTGTTTTTATTGTAAAGCTAAAATATTTCTGAAACTTTTATATTAAAAGGTTTTGGAATTCAGTAGCCTTATGTAATTATATTCTCTATTAGGTAATTCTATCTGGTCTCCAGCTAGTTTCATGATGACAAGAATGTAGCGAGTTTTTTGCTGCTGCTGTTGTTATTCAATTATTATCATTATTATTATTATTTTATTATTAATGTATTACCAAGAGTAGACATTAATGTATTACCCAAAAAAGCGGTAAGTGTAAGAAAATACATGTTATTAAAATAAGAATTTGCAAGTCTTGGAAATAATAATAATAATAATAATAATATATATAAATATATATATATATATATATATATATAACAAAATTTAAAATTTATCGCGATAAGCCAAAGTATTTTTATTCCATCCTAGTCTAACTTACTCTATAATATTTATTTCCTCCGTTTATTAATGTATTTAACTCTATTTTATTCCAAAAAAACCTCATATCTAAATTCAATATTTTAATGGCTGCTAATTAGTTCAATAAATCGCGTCTTTATCTTTAAATTATAAAACTCCCTAATATTCATACTTTTAAAAAATCCGCATAATTCCCTTTTAATTTTCTAAATTCCTAAAAAGACTGTATTTGTTTTAATAAGTTCCGATATTAAAAATCATTCGCCAGATCATAAAATCTTTTTCTTATATTAAAATGTAAAAACATTTATTCTAATTCCATTCTGGCTGCGTTCCAAGTTCGATAAACCATTTTTCTTATTTTCTTTTTTCCTTTCCCTAAAAGTCAAAATCATTCCATATTCTCGAACCAATTAACTAACGATAATCAATTAAACTAAAGCACTCTGGGTCATAGCTAAATCATCGAACATCATGGAATTTTCTGGAATTTTCCTTCGCGCCAAAAAATTAGCGGAAACCATTTTATTCCAATATTCTGGAGCCGTCGCATAAAATCCCGGTTCACGATTGGCGCACAGGCCCTCACGTGACCCATGTATTCCTACTCTTATTGAAAGGATATATCGGTTTTCTCGCTTCAGAGAGCATTCGAAAAAAGGGGTGCTGGAGCGGTGTTTGGTTTGTTAAATTGAATCTCTGCCTGGTATTGGCGAAGTAACCTGTAGTATTTTCTGATACTATTTCAGAATGAATATTTATAAAAGCTAACCATTAGGCTTCTGCTGTAATGAAAATTCTGTCATCAAAACTAAAAAGATCATTCGTGTGAAATCAGATCTACAAATGATGTTGTTTACGCTTCTAAATAAAAGTTTGATTGTGTTGTTGGATGAAGTCTTGCTCTTATGCAGACGAATACACGCCATCTACTGTGGATAATACGACTGCCATAAATCCGAGTACGGAAACTTCCTCTGCGGTTGATTATGAAAAAACATCTAATATTGAAAAAAACCATTTATTAAAAAAATGGTATTGATCAATCATCTCGGCCCTAATATCATCACACACACACACACACACACACACACACACACACACACACACACACACACACACACACACACACACACATATATATATATATATATATATCATTAGTTCGACTTCTCCACATATTACTAATTGATGAATCACACTGACAATATAAAAATGTTATAATTTTTATAATGTAAAAATATATAGGAAAATTTTAGTTTTCCCTTGTTGCTTAAAACATATATTTTCTAAAAACATATAGTCGAAAAAAAAATTAGCAAATTTCTTATTTTATTTTATTTCCTTGGAGAGGGAGGTGTGTATTTTGCTATTAACTGTCTTCTGTAAATGTGTAACTATTTTCTGTAAATTAAAAATTATCATTAGAAATCTGATTTTTAATTTTCTGAAATATTTATCTATTCCGTAGTAATATTCCCTCTTTTATTTAACTTAATTTTGTTTTTTATATAAAGATATATTTTTTTAATCGATTTCTCACATCCTTATATGCTAGAATTATACAAAATATGTACACAGGTTGGCTTACAATGACAATACAATATTTTTAGATTTTTAGATTTTAGTAATAAAATAATAAATTATTTTAAGGCATTATTCTGTAAGATGGCAGTAGGTGATGATTTGCCCAGTATTCGTATAGTTACAACTGTCTATGATATATAAAAAAGAAAATATAGTTAATTATGCACCAAACCACGCTTCCAAAATAGGCCAACTGGCTTTTAAACTATAACAACGAAATATTTAAGAACTAAAAAGTGTAAAATGCAAAATAGAGAGTATACTAATAAAAAAATACACTTTAACACTAGAACAGACGGAAAATCTACTCAAGCTTTATAAAAATATTTAACTTATTTATTTGACTTATTTTAGAAAGAAATATTATTCGAATCAAAATACATTTATTTATTAATGATCAAATGACCGCTTTGGCGTTCTAGTGTTAATTAATTTAGTTTAATATTAATTAAATTATCATTATACGTTGATAAAACAGTTTCGTAACCCTTAATAGTAGATGGATGAAACAGTTTCTTTCATTTACTGTTGCCATATCTTATAAAAGAAACAGAGGAAAAAATTACATATTTTTTAATAAATGCTCTCGTTCGCGTTGCGTACAAAACATAAATCAAAGCGAAGAATTTTACAGATCGGAGACCATGCCAAATTAACTTATTGTAATGGAATTTCATTTGGATAAACAGAAATTGGAATCATAAAATTAGACTTGAAATGTAAGGTAAATCTTAAATGCTTATAAATAGGTGTATTTTTTAAAACATTTTATACATCTATACACATTTTATTTTATTATTTTCATACTGTATGTATGAATACGACAAACCTTAAAGTTAACACGAAACATTATTTTATGTTATTTATGCGCTGATAAATGGGAAAATGTTATTACTAAACATGAAATATTTGAAAAATATAGTTAAAAAACATTGAAATATAACTATTTCGTATAAATAAAAAGTTTATACGCCAATAAAAATTTTGAAAAACAGATAAGAAAATTAAATTAAAAAAATTGTTAAATATGATAGGTAACATTTTACAAATAAAAAGGAAACGTTAATGATAATAGTCCCTGTGGTGAAAATTCACTTTAGAGAAGGCATGCAGTATCTCATTTTTTAACAATGCTAATAAAGTTTTGGTGTTTTTACAAAAGAAGAATAAACAAATATTATATATTGTTTGTATAAAAATAATTTTTATTTTGAAATTAAATTTAGAAAATAAATATGAATTGTAAACTATAAATTTTACAAAAGAATGAAATTTTTAGTATCTTCAAATATAGATAATCAATACTTGCAGATCGTACCGCAAAGTAGTTTACAAGTAATGTTTGAAACACTGCCGGCATTTTGATTTGTTTTCAAACTATTAAAAGTAGTTTAATATTATGAGTTCGAAAATTTACGTAAGCATAATTTCTTAACCGCTTCACCGAATGGCTTCCCTCTTGGTATCAGAAAATAAAATTTACGAAGTACCTAAATATGATCTCAAAAGTGCGTTTATATTGAAAATTCCGTTAGAATTTCAATATGAAGGTTGTTGTCTAACGATCCTCTAAAGTTATTGTTAAACATAAAGTGAGGGAACTCATAATTTCCAGTCGAATGGTTATTTATGATTTATGTGTGACAATTTCACTATTAGAAAGTAGGAGGGTTTTCTCTCTCTCTTTCTTTTTTTTCTTTTGACGATAGTATATTTTCCTCGGTAACTAATGATGTTTCCAAGCATTTTCATCCAGTTAGTAGAAGCTAAAATATAAATTGATCCTTGGTGAAGGAATAAATAGTAAAAATGCAAAAGTTACACGATTTCCCAAACGGATTTATTTTAATTTTATAAAGTTAGATGCTTCAAAACAGTCAAATATTTATCATTCAAAAAGGAAAATGATTTTTTAAATGTTTAAGAATTAGTTTTTAGCACGGACAACTTCAATGGGGCAGTTAAAGGACTAACATACTGATAATATGAATATACATATTACATACTGATAATACGAACTGCTCTAAAATAGACAAATTAAATAGGTTAAACATTATTTAAAGCATTTGAACGAAGTACACAGCTACTCTTAGTTATGCTAGCTTAATAGAATACAAAACAATTAACTTATATTCACTGAAACATATTTAATTGAATTCTCTTACATTGCCGTGTATACAAGATACAAGAAATTTCTTTATAGACCTCTTAGATTTTTTTGAAAGCAAACGTATGAATATTCAATATTTTTATTATGATTAAAATTATCCTTATCATATTAATATGAGAAAATTTTGTGTCTATGTCTGTTTGTATGCAAATTTTATCTTAAAAACGGCTCTAACGATTTTGACGAAATTTTGCATCCTACCATTTTTGGGTACCAAAATACCATTGGACTAGGTCACATGTTCGAGAAAATTCGATTAGTGGGTCATTTTGGGGTCAGTACGGGTCAATGCATTTCATTTGGAATGGAGGTTGAAACAGTTATTAAGTTGTTGAACAGTTGGCAGTAAACAAAGTCGCAAAATTGGTAACGTTTCACCAAATTTGGCGAAATTTTGTGAAATGTTGGCGATATTGGCGATATTTGGTGCAAAAATCGACTTTTAATATTATATAACACTTTTAATATTATATAATAACACATGCTTGGCGCCAAATGAAATGTGTCTCTTAATTTGGCAATGTTTTGGTGACATTTTGCAAAAAAATTGGCTTTCAGAATCTGATGGAATTTTCTAGAAATTCTTAATAGGAGGCTTTGTACATGATTCAACCAATCAGAGTCCATAGAACATTCTCGAAAACAGAATTCAACCAATCAAGTTGCATAGATCTTTCTCGCAATGACTCCTACGCCTATATAAGAAAGTGTTTCGGTCGAAAACTAACGTTTGTGAAGGTGGACAGTGAATCTTGCGATCTGCAAAAGACTTAGAAGTCTGTGAAAAGATTGAGATTTGGCGAGTTGAACAAAATGCTAATTATAACCGAGCGTAACTCCCTCTTCCCAGCTGGTTTACGTCATAGAATATCAACGATATTATCGTCATTTAAAAGCATCTACAATGCGTAATATTTAGGAAAAGTTTGATTAACCTTGTTTTTCCAGTAATATTCTTTTTCGTAGCTCAACAACATTAATGCAATCTTCATTTAATACAAACGTTTTAAATCATACGTTCTAATTTATATGCCAAGTACACTGTGAAGAAAAAAAAAGAAAAACATTGAAAAAACAAAAAATGTCCTCGCTGTAAAGTTACCGTCTATGGTCCATTTTATCACTAAACTTCCGATTTGGTATTACACTGTAATCAGGAGAAGGTTTTTCCGCTAATCAAAAAGGGCACTTTCCATTTTTCCAAACAAATTTGGGCAATAGAGCATTACTTAAATAAATAAATAATAATTATACATGCATATTTACACGCAATAGGTATTTCTTTTGAATATTATCACCCGCGTTTTATATCGCCTGGCCTTAATCGGGATAAAAACATCGGTACTCACTATTAGAGGATGAATGCTCTGTCCTCTACTCATACTGGAGAGACCCAAAGACTTGGTTGTACGCCAAAACATCAATTACGAAAATTTAATAGGATTTTATCCGTTTTCTGGCAATTGAAAAGGCACATCCCCTCTAATAAAAATCTGAAGATTATCTTAAAAAATATATCTGTAGAAAATCTGTAGGTATTTGGCCCACTTTTTTTCAAATCTTCAAAATATATGCGAAATGTCTTAAAAAATTCTGCAGATTTTTTAAAGGTAAAGATAAGTCTTCAGATTTCTGTAGAATTTCTGAAGAAAGTGGCACTTTCTTAAGATAATCTTCAGATTATTTTTAGTACAAATAAACTGCAGAATATTCTGCAATTTATTTGTCTTGCTAAGAACATTTTCGTTTCTAAAATTCAACGAATAAGGATAAAAAGCTAATATTCTGTTCATTCCAGGAAAATTTACGACTTCCACTCAAAATAGAAAATTTCCGTTAAAAGGCAAAAGTTTTAGAAAAAAAATCACACGTAAATTCGATTCTTTATATTTCGAATTAATCATAAAACACACAAACACAATATTATCGTAATATGAAACCGTCAGTTAACCTACATTGTATCTATAAACATAATATCATTAAAACTATAATTCATTCATTAAAATTAAATGCAATAATTTAAAAAATGCAATTAATTCTGATTTTCTCTTCAGCATAACAAGATAACAAATGTACCGATACACTTAATAAAAATCGGTTTTATATTCTTACCGAAAAACACATTATACTCATATTGAAAATTCTTTGCTCTGAGGATATTTTAATGTGCACGCAAACAGGCCATTAAGCTATACCTTGAATTAATATGTAATGGATTATTGGCAACGTTGTAACATTGAGGCAATTACTGCTAATTACTTTGAGAACAAACATAATATTTTAGAGAAAATACATTTTCAGACTGAAATATGCATAAAGTAATAGGATACTTAGAACTTTAGTTATCTATATAGGTAATTAAAGCGGAATATAATTGTAATAAAGTGAAATGAAAATGTCTAGATAAATAATTTTTTATCATTTAATGAAGTATTTATTCAGTTTAAGAGACTAATTGCGTTTTTATAGGAAAATTAATAGATATATAGATTTATATTTATAGTATAAAGCAAAAATATCGTTGTAACACTGAGCACATGTACCGCTGACGTCATATCGACGGTGATAACGACTTGAGGAATTCATGTTTCCTTTATTGGAAAGTTTTCACTTCTAAACATCGCACATATTCCATTTTTACACTGTTAAACAGAAAAAAATAAGTTATTTTGATATTTGTTGTTTTAATTTTTTTTTAACTACAGGGTCTGTTCTGAAAGTAGTAGGACTCATTTTTTTTTAAAAAAATTATTCATGAGAATAGTACAAACGATTGAATTTTTCAGAGTAGCACCCTTGCGCATCTACACACTGCTGCCAACGAGTTTTCCAGTTTTCGTATTCCTCCAGGAACACCTGGACCGGAATGCTGTTTAAATCCCTCGTCACGGCCTGTTAAACCGCCTGTACCGAGCCGTGATGCTTCCCCTTGAGCGTCGATTTTTTTCTCGGGAATAGAAAAAAGTCTGGCGGGGCCATGTCGGGGCTAAAGAAGGGATGAGGCAGCGTTGTCACATTGTGCTGGGCAAGATACTCCACTACGCGAAACGCTGTGTGGCTCGGCGCGTTGTCATGATGCAGCCGAACTCAAAGACTTGGATTTGAGGAATGCTCAATTCATCAGCAATCATTCTGGGATATATATATATATATATAATAGACTTCTTCTGGACAACGAAATATATTTTATACTTTTTTGAAATCCAACATGAATCAAATACTGCTTTTTATTATTTGCTGCATCAATTAAAATTGAAATTATACACCGCATTTCCAATTTTGTGTAGGGAAACAGGGGGATGAATGGGAGAAGGGATGGGTGGGACATTCTGAATATTTCCGGCAATAAACATTTTTTTAGTTGCTTCCTATCCTCATAGATGACACTATCATATTGTGCTTCAGATCTAAAAGCAAGACCACATGGCTGTTTTCAATTTCCTTCAAAGTTGCATTTCCTGAAAACTTTGCTTAAAATTATTTTTTTTATACTTGAAGTTGTTTACATATTTTATGCATAATAAACAATTAAGATATGTTGTAGTTATGTATTTCAAGGCTCAATATTGTAATTAAAATTAATGAATATTAACCACTGTGAAAAAAATAATTTCTGAGGCAAAATGACTAACAATTGAGCATATGCATCATGGGGATGACTGGTACATTTCAAATGGGGATGATGGGACTGCTTCATTCATCCTTAGAGGATACTGAATTTTTTTTTATTAACTAAATAATATTATATATGTTGATAAATTAATAATTAATGTTAATTTTTAAGTTTAAGTTTTAATATTTCCTCCTCATTGTAGCCACCGTCGTCTTCAGTCATTGAATGTTTCTGTTTATGGGCCTTTAAAGGCAAATCTGAGATCAGTGCAAGATGACTGGCCGACAAATAATCTTGGAGAGCAAATTACAATTTATAACCTCTCAGATTTTGCTAACGAGGCATTTTTATCAGCTATTATATTTAGCAACATAAATATAACCAGTGGTTTTAGAAAAACTGACATTTTCCTTTTTAACAGCAATACATTCACTGAAACTGATTTTATACCAGCTTATGCGACTGTCAGACCACATTTAGAACATTTTAGACAGACTATATTTATTGTGTTACTGATATCTGCACATCCTTATAACTTTAACTTTGTAATTCATTGAAATTTCAGTAAAAATATATAATATAAATTAGAGTTTTTTAATGCATAATTAACTGTGTTTTCACTTCTTAGATTACTAACACTGATATATAACAGCCATATAAGATAATATATTACAAATATAATTACATATAAGTTTATAATTATAAATTTTAATTTGGTATCATTGAATACGGGGAAAATATTTGTGTCCCATCCGTCCCTGATTTGGGGATGATTGGGACAGAGAGGAACTTTTTTTTTTAATTTCATAATATATTTCTGTATAATAATAATTTTGAATATTGTGCAAAATATGTAGACAAACACCTAATATACGAAATGCGATATATAATATTAATAATAACTTAAGTAAAATATTTAAAATAAATATTTTTGTAAAAATGTCCTATTCATCCCTTATCATCCCTACTGTAAGTAAAATATAAATTTGTACATTCACTTTGTTTATTCGTTTTTTCTTCTGATTAATTGTTTCACAGTTACAAATATATTTTTCGTTAAAAGGAATTTTAAAAATGACTCGTAATATATTAAAAAAATGGAAATAAGTCATCATTATTTAATTTTATTCGAACATAATTATTTTTCTATTTTACAGATATACATTATTAATTTATTTTAAATAAAATTTAGCTATGCTTCAGTCAGAAATACATCATTTTTTAATAAAAGTTTTTCGATAAAAATAAAATCTACAAAATTTTCATTTACAATACGTTTAAATTTCGTCAGGAATAAACAATACATACTTAAACAATTGCATATTGCTTCACACTTCAGTCACTGACGTTTATCGAGCTTAACTTGATAAATGAGACCCGGGTGATTTCTCATAAATTTTGAGTGTTTCAAAAACTTTTAATAAATCATGTAAAATGTCAGAGAACTTTAATCTGTGTCAAACTTTCTCCCCTGTCTGCGCTAAACTGTTTGTGTCGACGCGTGTTTTAGCGCAGTATAAAAAATAAATTGATGTGTAAGGTATCATATTTATGTTTTTGTTTAAATTTTCCTTTCTGTGTAAATTTCAGACAATCTGAAAACATTAACAGTTACATAATCATGTGATAAAATCACTAATTATCATTAAATTACAGATGTAAATGCTTAAAGTGGTAAAAATAGAACACAAAAATGCTTATAAAAACATTTTTAATATGATGATCAACATGTTTCGTACGCACAAACGGCGTCATTATCGAAATCTACACGATAAACAAACTATTTTCACAAAATTTGAAAAAAAACTTGAAAAACAAAACCACGCAATCATATGTGTGTGCAGGTGCTCAAAGATGGTCAACTGTAAACGTGAAAATTATTATTTCCTGGTTGCTTTTTTAAAATTGAAAAACATCTCATGCCAAACTTTAGGTAATTTAAAAGAGGGTGATTTATTCCATATGCTTTCGTTACCCATATAGAGTTCTATTGATTAATGTATAATAACTAGATGGGAAATAAAGTCTTGATTAACAGCTTTTTTCTTTATAAATAACTAGAAAGATGACACAGAAGTGCAGCCTATTTTTTCACCAGCATATAAAAGCACAATAAGTTGCTTTCTATTATAACTAAAATTCATTTAATTATAATAGTGTAGTACAGAATTACACCTGGGTCAATGTAAAAAGAAGTAAAAGAGAAAGAAACGCTTAATGATGTATATAATAAATAATTAGTAGGGAGTTAATTATAAAGATGTTCGAATTGACTGCTTTCTTTGGCGAATACAGTATAGTAAGACGATTCTGGAAGCCTTCCGTTAGGGTAAGCAGACTTCGCTGTTAATCATGTTGACAGCAACGCTAATGGAATTTGTTTTTTCATTAATAATTTTAGTATTTTCACGCCTATTTTTCTCTTTAACTCACCACACAGAAATATATTGCGTGGATTAAAATGTAGTCAGAATGATGGCATTTCAGTATCGTAATAAAAATACAATTGACTCACTGATCCCAGGAGTCTTTTCACAAAGTGCTCATTAAGCACTACACGGAAATTGGTATAAATGTGGTACTTCATATACCAATGGCTACGGACAAAAAGATGAATTTCTTATCCAGAAACATTCTCGATTTTCTGCATTTATTGTTGATTAAAAATAAACTAAATATATCGAGCTGTGATATTGTTTGCCACACTAGACATTCCATTTGATGAACGCTTTTAAATACAGTGATCAAGACTTTTTCTGCATCAATAGCCATATATTCGTTTGTCTAAATTACAAACTTAATGTTACCGCAGGCTGACGTAATCTACACATCAACGATATCCCGCTTTCAAGTTCACGTGTGCGAAATTTGACTGTTCACGCTGATAACTAACGCTGCTTAAATAAAATATTTCAGACATTATCCTGAAACATCCAAGTAATTTCAATTTAAATGAGCCTAAAATATCTGAAAAAAAAACTTTAAAGCATAATCATCATATTTTCTTACAAGTAGTACTTTTAGAATAATCCTAAAAATATAATTTTAAATGTATAGTAAGGTGGAGTGAAAAAAAATAATTTTACAATTTCTAAATACAATAGTGATAAAAATTTGCCTCTTCACTTCCTATTTAACAGGGGTAAAAACAGTTCAATCAATTAATGTCTTAAGAGATCCACCAGGCACTGAAATTATGAAAAATTACAGCAAATTGTGACGTATCAGGGGGAAAAAGTTCATAATTTCAAAACACAATAGTCATTAAAATTTGCATTTTTTACTTTCTATTTAACGGGGAAAAATTTGGATAATTCATTAATGTATTGAGCCAGACCCTGAAGTTACCAAAATTAACAGAAAATTGTGATGTATTATGCAATAGTAAAGTTCTTAATATCAAAATACAATAGTAATCAAAATTTGCTTTTTTCTTCCTCTTTAACGGAAACAGAATTCAGGTCAATAAATTAATGTTTTGAGCCCTCTACTAGGACTCGAAATTATGCAAATTGACAGCAAATTGTGACGTATCATGAAAAAATAAAGTTCATAATTTCGAAATACAATAGCTATCGAAATTTGCTTATTTTTTCTATTCAACGGGGAGGGGGGGGGGGGTGGAATGTCAAGTCACTCGATTATTTTTTGTAATTTCAGGGACTGGTAGAGTACTCAAGATATTAATCGACTGACCGGAATTTTTATTCAGTTAAAGAGCAAGAAAAAAGCAAATTTTGATGACTATTGTATTTTGAAATTATAAACTTAACTTTTACATCATACGTCACAATTTTCTGTCAATTTTGGTCAGTTCAGGGCCTGGTACAGGGCTCAAGACATTAATCGATTTTCCTTTTTTTTCCCTTTAAATACGTAGAAAGTAACAAAAAGCAAATGTTGATGACTATTGTATTTCAAAATTGAATTAAATTTTTATTTCATACATCTCAATTTTTTGTCCATTTTCGTAATTTGAGGGCCTGGTAGATTTTAATCAAGATATTAATCGATTGATCTGAATGTTTTCAATGTTAAATAGGGAGTAACAAAACAATTTTGAGGTCTATTGTGTTTCGAAATTAAGAACTTTTATTTTCATAATACGTCACAATTTTATATCCATTTTCGTAATTTCAGGGCCTGTTACAGCCCTCAAAGCATTATTCAATTGATCAGTTTTTTTTTCTTAATTTGGAAGTGAAGAGGCAAATTTTAATCACTATTATATTTCGAAATTGTAAACTTTATTTTTTTCACTCCATCCTAATGTACAGTTCTAAAAGAAAATAGATTTTTCTGCGACTAAAATGATAATTCCCATAAGAAATGTATTTTTCGACAAAAAAAAAAAAAATTCGTTGAAATGTTTTAGTTACTGTATAAACAGATATCTACATAATAAGGTTTGATTTATGTTAATTAACGAACTATTAGTTTCAGAAAATAATTCAAGAAACGATTTAATGTGGTATTACAAAAAATACAAATAATATTATTTGGGAAAACGGAAAAAAATCACTTTAATTATACTTCAATTAGAAGTTTATTTGCCATATATTTTAAAATACGTAATGAAGGTTTAATCAAAATGTTAAAGTTTTACGAATAAATAGACAATTCGATGAAATATATTTCCAGTAATTAGATTTAAATTAATTCGAAGAAATTTTAATTGCAATTCCCGCATGTTTCAGAGATATCTTTAAATAATTTCCCAAGGGATTATTGAGCAATCCTTTCACCATGTCACTTAATATAATTTAACAATTTAAAAGTAAAGCCTATTTCTTGGATAAAGTTTAAAGAAATATATATTCCTAACATGTATGACTATATTGAAATAATGTTTATTTATCATTTTGCAGTGAAAGTGGTATATTATAGTTAGAATTAAGTTATTGTTGAAGAAAAATAAAATATACTACTTTTAAGGGATTTCAATGAAATATTCTAGGTGCATAGAGCATTGATAAGCTATGTAAATCACTTTTAGTACTGCTTAAAAAAAATATATAATAATATTAAATTGACATAAGTGAGAACACTGCAATAAACATAAAAAACATTTTCATATGTAAATATTTAATATTAGCAAAATCCATGTTTTTACACGCGTGGTTGTCGAAATATGCCAAGTTAAATTTATCCGTCTATTAGCATTAGAGGATATTATACTGCAGTGGATAGTTAAAAAATTAATAATTATGTCACAAGGAAAGTTTTGATTAAACTCCATTATAATACTGTGATAGGTGAATATGAGACAAGAATTGGTGCGAAAATCCAACACATTTACAGCTATCCTCTTTGAAAAAATCGGTACAATGTAGCTTTCCGTTTTAAAAGTAACAGACATGTGAAATTTTAAGTTTCTTACCCTAACAATTCTAAATAAAGCCTAATTTAGGACGATTTCAGAACATTTTCCACTTATTTCGCACCTTTCAATTTCAATTTGTTCAGAAACTGTTTATACTGAGCATTTACACCTCAAAAACAACCAGCTGCCAAATTTCAATAGTTTAACACTAATAATTCCAAACTCAATTATAATTTATAGCGTTTTTAGAGCGTTTTTCACTCATTTCACATTTGAAATTTCGAATTTTTAAAAACTGTTCTCAGCGTAAAAGTAACCACCATGCAAAATTCCAAGCTTCCAATATCATAGAAATCACAATTTCAGAACTTTTCCTACTCCTGCACCTTTTTAAATTTCGATTTTGTTTTGTATTTCCTGTGTGCGCATTTACGTTTCTAAAGTAACAGCCACCTCAACTTTCATGTATGTAGCCATAACAACTAAAAATACTCGTAAATCATAGTTTAGAACGTTTCTCTCATTTAACCCTGTAAATTTCGAGTTTTTTAGAGACCGTCTTAGCGAGTATTTATATCTAAAAAGAACCTCCATACCCATTTTAAAGTTTCTAGTCCCAGCAGTATCTCGATAATCGCAATTTTAGAATGCTTTTTGCTCCTCCACCCGCCTGAGGATAGTGGTTACTGGCATAAAATATAGCCTATGTTGGAGTAGAAATAGTCTCCATTATTACGCTACCATTATTTTTTAAATCGGTTCAATCGGTTTTCGATTTCAAATCCCCTACAAACAAATAAACACACAAACGCTTCTTCTTTATCATATTAGTATAGATATGAAATATTTTTAAAAATTATTTGTTCTGTATTTAGTTATTTCAAACTAACATCCGATTGAAATCTTGCGAATTTATGATTAAAACATTTTTATGCACTAATTAATTTTTCAGCTGAAATTACGCTGTAAATTAATGAAATACAAAAGATGTTTGTTTGTTTGTCTATTGAGAACATACATTTGACTTGTGTGCTTGACATCAGCTGCCCGCTTATAAGTCATCGTCAATATACAGGGACGAGATAGCCAAAGGGAAATTTACAACACCAGAGAGTTACATCCGGGAGCTCCACAAAGTGTGTGCAATGAAGCTGGCGGGAGTTGAACCCGCCGACCTGACTCCTACGCTTTCAAGCGATTAGCGGAATGGTGTCTTAACCACTCGGCCACGGAGGCACCTACAAAAGATGTGAATTATCACTTTCCTAAACAGCGTACAACCATTATAACTCTAATGGTTGTACGCTGTTTAGTAAAGTGATCATTCGCATCCTTTGTATTTCATTAATTTACATAGTAATTTCAGCTCTGCTGAAAAATTTAAAAAAAAATAATTAGTGTATAAGTATTCACCGATACTGGGTTCAATTTGTCTCATGCATGCCATCGGTGTTGTGTTCATGATTGACTTTCCATCTTGTGCTGCGTGGTTGTATCCTTGCCATATTAGAGTGAGAAAATGCTTAACTGGATGTCGTCCGGATGGCTTAATTGGTAAAGCATTTGGTGCGTTATACCAAGGGATCCGGGATCGAACCCCGGTATAAACATTTTTTCACTCTAATTATTGTACGCTGTTTTGTTAAGTGATAATTCACATCCTTCGTATTAAAACATTTTTCTTGCATTTCAGAAATCTCAAAAGATGAATATTACATTGTTTTTGAATAAACAATTATTTATCTTAAATATGTGTTGTGGATAAATATTTACTATATATATCTTAAATATGTTTTATTAAGATGTGACATTTGTGAATAAAATATAGTAAAAATTATGACAAAGACTGTCTGGTTCAGCTAGTTTCAAATGCTGGAATTCTAACATGTATCTGTCCTTGGAAAAATTCTGAAATCTTGAGATTTTACGGTTACAAACATTATTTAGGTTTCATAAATCTCAAAAGAAGAATACAGCATTGGGTTTGCTAAAAAAATCAACTTTCTTCAAAATTGGTTTTTGAAATGTAATTACAAACAAGCAACCAAATTTACTGATTTGTTTTCAGGCATGAGTATTTAAAATATGCGTGCAACTAAATTACGGAAGATTAAAACCTTTTCACTTTAAACAATGAAAATTATTCACAATTTGCATGTTTCCATGTAATATTCGACAAACTAAATTTCCGAGCTTAATTAAAATCCTTACAAATAAATAAATACCTAAATAAAAAAAAAAAATAACACATAAATTTAATAGATTTGTATTCAAATTATGCGCTTAAAATCTGAAACAATGAGAATAACAGAGGTCACTATAAATACGAGGGGTAGTACTTACGTTTTTAGAAAGTAATACAAGAAATAATTTCTTAACAAGAATATATGTTTTATTGCTCCTCAAAATACTCTCCTGCGAAATCGATACATTTTTGCATTCGAATATACCAACCATGAAAATATTTATGTCACTCTGAAATTGGCACAGCAGAAACGTGGCATTTGTAAGCTTCAACGGCTTCTTTCGAGTTGTTAAAACGTTGACCACGCTTTTTAATTTTTATGAACGGGAACAAAAAGTAATCATTAGATGCTAAGTCCGATGAATACTGACAATGGGTCATCAATTCGATTTTTTCATGCTTCAAATAATCCATAGTTAGCGAAGCAGTGTGCTTGCTGGCGTTGTCCGCGTGCAGAATGATGCGATGTTTTGAATTTATTTTCTTAGTTCTGCAACTACTTTCGGCATTGTGGCAATTGTGGTATACCAAGGAGCATTGACTGTTTTACGATCGTCCAAAGGAACGGTTGCAATATAGCTAGATTTAACGAAAAACAGAGCAATCATTTTTTTTTGGAAGCACTTCTTACACGAATAACTTTTTTCGGTCTAGGGCTATCTGGAAACACCCAAACAGTAGATTGTTTTTTTGTGTCGCGTTCATAGGAATAAATCTGGGTTTCTTCATACGTTACAATGTTGTACACTTGTTTTTGAGGTAACGGAGTTGAATCTTTTTAGATTTTCCTGACACCATTTCACGCGAGCGTCCTTTTCAGCTTGAGATACATTGTAGAGGATCCATCGGGAACACATCTTTTACAATTTTAAGTGATCATGTAAAACTGAATGCAAGAGGGTCCTTGAAATGTTCAAGGATGCTTCTATTTCATCATATGTCACGTGCCGATCAGAAGCGATTAGTTTTCGTATAGAACCAATATTTTCAGGAGTCACAGCACTTCTTGGTTGACCCTCTCAAACATCCTCACGGAAATTCTTATGACCACCGCTGGCGAATTCTTTAAAGCAGTTGTAAATCGTTGTCTTAGATGATGCTGATTACAAATATTTACAAATTTGGCTAAAACAATTAGTACTTTTTTTTATTTAAAAAATGCAAACACATTAGGTAAGCTGTTTTAAAATGTTAACTGTATATTGGAATACATCAAACATTTTCAGAAAAATCAAATTAAGGAAAAGTAACACTGTTCAATATATAAACAGTGGTGGCCAAAAGTGTGGACATTTTTCGAAAGTTTCATGTTTTTCAACTTTGTGTGCTTGTAGAATATATTAATTTTCACTTAAATACAAACGTTTACATATCAAATTGAAGGTGATTTACTGTAGAATTTAATAATAATACAGAATTACAATATCTGTATTACATAAAAAAAGGTATGCAACTAATAGTAAGATCTATCTTAGATTTGCATTTTTTAAAGTGATACTTACACAATCAATACTTAGTAGGATAACCCTTATTTTTAAGACAGCTTCACAGCGTCTTTTCATCGAGTGAACGAGTGTTTGGAGTTCATCTTTCGTAATCAAATGGTGTCTAGAGTCAATTATAGCTTCAATAAGTTGTCTTTTATTGGATGGACGTTTTTTTCGTACAAGAATTTTCAAACGTCGCCACAAATTTTCAATTGGATTGAGATCAGGGCTGTTTCCTGGCCATGGTAATATATCTATGCCTTTATTTTGAAACCATGCTTTGCATACTTTTGCTGTGTGGCATGGAGCTGAATCCTGCTGAAAAAATAAATGGTGCGTTATTGGGGAAGAGATCCCTGATGGAAGGTATCAATTTTGGTTCCAGGACAGTTTCGATGTATTTTTTGGCATTCAGGATGCCATCGATCACTTGAATTCGGCCCACACCATCTGCAGACATACATGCCCAATTCATGACATTTGTTGGGCTTTTTGTAGTTGCTTCAATGCAGTCAGGATGCAGTGCTTCTCCTACTCTACGTCTCACGTATTTTCTACTATCACTACCAAATAGCGATATTTTACTCTCATCGCTCCAGATTACTTGCTTCCACTGATTTTCTGACCATTTAATGTGTTCTTTTGCCCACTTATCTCGTTTTTCACGTTGCGTTTGATTTAAATATGGTTTTTTCCTTGGAATTCTAGCTTGTAGTCCAAATCCTGATAAGCTTCTTCTTATTATTCTTGAACTTACTGCAATACCCGCTGCATTCATTTCACATGTAATGGCATCTGATGAAATTTTTCTATCTTGAAGGCATAGCCGTTTAATTTTTCTATCGGACGTAGCACTTGTGCATTTTTTCCGGCCTGATTTGGCATTATTTTCTACTGATTTCGTTTTTTCATAACGTAAACAGAATTTTCGTACACCAGAACAAGTCACTGAACCACCAACTTGTCTTGTAATTTCAGCATAAGATAGTCCATTTTCTCTCAATATGACAATTCGGCTTCTTTTTGTAGATGTCCAATTAGTTCTTCTTGTTGATGACATTGTTTAAAATTAGTTTAATTGAAAAAAAGGACTTTAAATATTAAAAAACAGCAATATTCTATTTAATTGTACTAGTATGCATCATTCCGCAAAATATTTCCACAAAAATAACTCTTTTACCATCCAAATAGCCTAAACTATAGTTACAGACATTTGATTGGTCCTCAGAACAGTGTTTGTGATTGGCTAGTAAGCTTTTTTTACAAAACACGTCCTTATTCAAAACGATTTGTGTTTGTTTGTTCTACTAAAATGAGCATAACTTTTTTTGTGATACAGATATTGTAATACTGTTTTTATTATTAAATTTTTCATTAAATTATCTTCAATTTGATATGTAAACGTTTATATATAAGTGAAAATTAATATACTCTACAAGCACACAAAGTTGAAAAATATGAAACTTTCAAAAAATGTCCAAACTTTTGGCCACGACTGTATATATATATAATACATATCTGTGTATAATTTATATACATATATATTTAGATTTTAAATTTTACGTGAATTTAACTTTATAATTTACACTTTTATAAATTGTGGGGCCAAATATTACTTCCAACAAAAGAATCTTTTTTTTTTTTTTTTTTTTTTTAAACAAATTATCTGTTTTTAAAATCTTCATTAATATGATTTGTGACAGAGGAAAATATTGATAATGATAAATTGTGTCTGTTATCCTGAAAGCTCAAAATATATTATGTAAAATACATAAAGATTTATTATAAAAAATTATTTAAAGAACAAAATTTTATGTATAAAAAAACGTATTAATAAGGTGACATGATATGAAAAATTGCTTTGGGAAAATTATGCAAAAGTTTGTACCGAAATTAATATACGTTTACTAATTGCTTACTTCGAATATTTCTGAAAATTCATTAAAATACTTTAAGAATTTGAGAAAACTTTTTAAGCAAAGCTTTTTAGGTTAAGCTTTTCATGCTGTGCATCTTTAATATCAAAAATGTCAAAACTTTATTACAGGATGATGGATATGAATTGGATTTTTTAAGTTATTTCAAAAAAGATAAATTATGTTTATAAAAGCAAATCAAGTTTGCTTTTTTGTCTGAAAAAATTCAAAAAATAATTACATTTTAAAAATAAATAACTGGTGATGCTGTAAATACAATAATATTTTCAGTAATAATTGCAGAAAAAAAAAATTAATGAAAAATAATAATCAAGTAGCTAAATGTTTAAATATGTTATTTTGAATAATTTATTAGGGCTGATCAAATGAAAACGGAACAGAAGCCACAGTATGAAATGATATTGTTTATTACAAACGTAATCCAAAAAGTTTTAAAGACACTTGATTTACGGTTTCACCGTGAATACCGTGATCCTAAAATTAGTTGGCTGAAATTGGAATCAGTTTCGAACATTATCCATGACTTCGATGTCTGAGTAAAAACGGTGACACATCAATTTCCGTTTCAACGGAACAAAAACGTGACGACAAGATGACGATTTGACTATGTGATGATGAGGTGATATTAACCAGGTCGTGTATCATCATTAAAAATGTTTGGTGCTATTAATAAATATTCAGACAATTCCGGTTTCTGAGATTTTTGAAAAATGGTATAAAGCAATGATATGAAAATATGTAAATTTGCGTTTACTATTATTTATGAAAATGGCACTATAACTTTTATTTAGATTAGATCATTCTACGGCATTACATGTTAATATACATGTATGTAGAAAATGTTTTTACTACACAAAAAAAATATGTTAATGACAGCGACTTTCCTAAAATATGATATATTTATAATTTTTCTAATCATGATTTTACAAAATAATTTGTTTCTTTAATTATTTTGCATACCAAATATTCATAGCAAATTTATTATTTCGTATCTTTAAGATATTTTGAATAACTTTGACAAAAAGGAATCAGAAATAAAAAATGTGACAATTTTTCAAGTTTTTCACAAACCAAAATTCATCATTTATCTTCTTTCAAATGAGACAACTTCATACACGTTTAATGGATTTTGCAACATCCGATAATTACATGACATTTCAACATTGTCAGTATTATTTCAGTGATTTTTTTTTTCAGGAAATTCGAAAAATGAAAATAGAAAAATAAATTGTTTCTTACCATTTTTTAAAAATGTTATCAAGAACGAAGTATCATCTTTCTACTCTACTTTATTTGACCCTCCTTTTTCAAACTATTTGTTTTCGCGGTTGTCAAGCAATAGTGATTTATCTTCCTTTTTATAAATGATTAATTAAGTGACACTCGAGCTGCCAGTGTATACGAAATGTGTATTCTTATGGTGAAAAATTTATTATGCATGAAACCTGATTTATGATGAAAAGTCCAAGTCCAAATGTGTAATTCCGCTATATATGCTTCATAGTATTTTTTTATATGAAACCTATTTCGATATCTAATTAGTAGTTCGAGTAGGTTAGTAAGGAAGTATGTTAAAGGTATTTGCTATCGAGTGATTCTTTTATTGAGAGCGAATTAAAAATCGTCAGTTTTTGTAGTTTTGTGTTATGTTGGTAGAGGACAATTAATATAAATCCACTGTACGACATCATCGACGCATAGTAAATTTATTAATTAGCGGTACGTCTTACCCAAGAGATTTTTGTATGTGCAATTTTAAGTGTCTGATTCGAGGTGATGTTACAATACTTAATACATATCATCAACTTCAATATCACCACCGATGAATAGTTAGCAATCGAAAAATCTGGCACTACACTGTAAAAAATGATCACTGTTTCTTATTTTATGAAAATATACTATAACCACGAATGAAAATATAATATAATCTTCTGAGTTATCCGACGTTCCGAAAAGCGCGTACCATTGTCTTTTGAATCACCATAAAGCAATACATTTCCAAAATTTAAAGAATTATTTATAAAAACAAAATTTCTGTAGCTGCCTGTATTTTTCAGAAACATTTCCGAATAGTTTTTATAGTGTATTAATCAGTTTCTTCAGCCTGGAATATCTATTTATCGAAGTTCATCCATTCTCAAGTAAACGTTTTCAGCTGCATAAGTTAATTTATACACGGAAGAGTAAAGAAATAATCTTAATTTTAATGTTAATGTTAATGCTGTTAATTTTGCATGTTTGTCTGTTAAACATATTTGTTGAAAATGAAAATGTTTACTTGAGAATGGATAGCATCGGAAAAAACTATATTCCGGGCTTAGAAAACTGATTAATACACTTTAAAAGCTACTTGTAAACGTTTCCGAAATTTTCGGGCAGCTAGACAAATTTTGTTTTTCTAAATGATTCTTTAAATCTCGAAATGCCATTGATGTCTGAGATTCCTAAATATAAAGAAACCCTGTTCAGAATCATAGTTAACAAGGATGAGATTATATTATAAATTTATTCGTCATTATATTATATTTTCGTACATTCAGAATCATTCGTCATTTTTTACAGTGAGCGAAACAAATTTTTTATGCTTAGAATTTAATTACAAGTTAACAGCACAGCAACGTGGGGAACTGGAATATACACACATTTTTTTAACACAAAATAACGAATAAAGTTATTATATCAATATATTTACCTTATACGCAGTTTAGATGTAAAGCATCTGGAAGACGAAAAATATCATAAATTTTTCTACTAATGCAGATATAGATTATTTTATTATAACAGTAGAAATGCAAACTAATCACTTGATATATTATGCAATAAAACCGGGGAAAACAGAATCAGTCTAAAATAGAATCCTTTCTTAATTAGAAATATCCCAATGCCTAGACGGAAAGTACATAATACCTATTAAGACAGTAACCTGTTTAAAACGGAATTGGTCTCCGGTCCCTTTTCCACTTAGATTTTGCAGAGTTTTTTAAAAATATTTTTCATTATCGGTTTACTTGTCTAACTTTTGCACTATCCACACTATCCGTCAACTTGTGCACTTTCCGTCTACTTGAGCACTATTACTTTTAATTTGTTTTTTACTTTTGTCTGTGGATTATCGCTATTTTAATCATATGGGGGAAATATTTTAAGATAATTTGTTCGCATGTCATATTTTAAAATCATTTTTTTTGCATTGGACAGTTGAGGTCGATCTCTATGCAGGGCTACTTTTCGATTTTGATTACAAGCTTTTTTTTATTAAGGTATTTTTACTTTCAGAACCGGTTTCGAAAGTGAAAGTATCCTCAATAAAAAAAAAAACTGCAACTAAAATCGGAAAAAGTAAAAAAAGGACCTGCACATAAATAACTCAGCTAACAAAAAAAAAAAAAAAAAAAAAAAAAAAAAAAGCTTAAAAATATAGAAGTGCGAACGAGATATAAAATACTTCTCTCATAGGATTCATATTAGCGAGCGGGTGTTTTCACGTGGCTGAAGTAGTAATACTCAGTAAAATTTTTCGTTGGGCAAAGTTTGCATGTTGTGTTCGTGTCTTTTGTGTATTTTACCTGTGAATATTTTCCTGCCTTTTATGGAAATATTTTGCGATAGATTTTAATTTTTTAGTGCATTTTAGTGGTTACATTTGTTGATGTTGTGTGTTTACTGTATATAGGGTTTGAATTTTAAATAAAGTATGCACAATCGTGGATCAAGTATATCCCCAACAATAATTATGACGCAAATCATCGTATAAAAATGGAAATGATAACAAAAAACTTCTATTACTAAACACTACGCATGGATTACACTCTCAGAAAAAAACTATAAATTTATGAGCGTTTGCCCTTCAGTTTTCACGGGCAACAGCCTTATTTGGTGAAAAACGGTCTGATCCACTCAATAAACGGCCTTATCCCTTAGATACTTAGAAAATTAAGAGCAATCCACATTTTGTTACAGTTCTAGCCCATATGTTAGCAAAAATACGGTACGACCTCATACATTGTCCTCCGCAAGTGTGTAACCCTTCATTTTACTCGTGTTTCGAAAATTTTAACCCGCCAAAACAGCGATTCTGTGATGATTATCTAACGTGCTACGCGCTACGGAACAGTAAGGAAAGTGTTATTGTGTTTTAAAGTGCATTACATCCTGTGCATTATAATGCTATATTACTTTGCCCTGTAAAATTACGGGCTGCACAAAATGATGGGCATGGATTTTTTTTTTTTTTTTTTTTTTTTTTTTTTTTTTTTTTTTACGGGGTATGACTGGAATCTCTGCTGCCGGCCTCTGCCCGTAATTTTACTGCAAAATTTTTTACAGGGTAGGTTTTAGTGGCAGTAAGTGTATTAAAAATTGTACCAACGTTTTATTGTTATCAAATAATATTTCACTATATTTACACAATACTTGCGTTCCTTGTATCCAATGTAACTGCAAATTCTATAGTTTATGCATGTTTCTTAATCTTAACACAATTAGAAGAGATCCAAATTTCAAGATGCTAACGTTAATTCCACGTTACAAATATACATTTAATTTATTAAAAATTTATTTAATTTAAAACAATTTCTATTCTTCCTGAAAGTCATCCTATTGAAATTTTGTTTTTAAATAGAATACAATGAATGGATCCAAATAGAAAGTAGTAATTTTTTATATAAAAACCTATTTATGATTATGATAATTATTAATAAATTCCTATTCCAATAATTTATAGAATATGATCAATATTTTTAGCTCACTTCCTTTTATACCTGATTTTACAGCTTCCACTTTCCAAACAGTTGAGTAGAAGCTTCTTCGAAAAAATATCCGGTATCTACGATCGTCTTTTGAGCGCTCTGTACACCCTGCAATACACTGTATACAACGAAAAGTTAAATACTTTCAACAAATATTATATTATTCTGAGTAATATTTTTAACTGCTTTAAAACACTTTTTGCATGAAAAAATTTGTGAATAATAATAATAATAATAAAAACTTGGACTTACGCTGTCAAATTTTTAACCCTCTGAAAGTCCAGCAAAAGGGTTAAATTTTAATGTTGTTTTCGCAGTATTTTATTTTAAATGCTAAAAAAGGTGTTTATTCCAAAATTGTATAAAAAAGTTAATTATACATATGAATGTAAACCTTGAGGATATCTATCATTACTCAATGTATTAAAACTGCATTATATTTGTCGAATGCAGTGAAACCTGGAGCTTAGTGAACGTATTAATACGGGGTTGTCTGTGAGAGAGTTTTAATATTTAAAACATACATAGATATCGGTACTCATCAGCGTATAAATATATAAAATAAAAATAAAAATTTTAAAAACAAATTTCATTAAATTTGTTTTTAAAATTTTGATTTTGATTTTATATATTTATACGCTGGTATGTTTTAAATAATAATAATAATATCACTAATAAAATTTAAATATGTAACGCCAATATCTTTTGTTGGCATTTCATATATACCCTTAAATAATAGAAATGAATACAAAATACACCTTATGTATCTAAATAAAAGGAAGAAAGCTTAAAATTTTTATTGTATTAACTTATAGCAAACAGTAAAGTTATAAAAAAATATAAATTATATATTTTTAAAAATTCGTTCTGACATTAAATTAGTGAACTGAAAAATACCACAATAAATACAGAATTATACAGGGTGGCCAGAATTAAAACACCCCTATTATGACCTCTCTTTTTATTGAACTACTCAGTGTATGAGCTTTAAATTTTGAACACATACTATTCAAGACATGGAGAAACTGATAATGCGAAAGGAATAATTCTCAAAATCACAGATAGATGGCGCTGTACAACTGGGCATATTTTGAAAAGACACAAAGAGACATTTTATGTTAACGTAACAAACATTCATATAACAAGGACCTTATCAACGCAGGGAACGCTGCTCAACATGGTTCCCTTCTTGAGGATTTAAAATCTGCAGTCTGTGGTCAGCTTATTCAACTGCGGATCGTAACTGCTCGACTGAGATGCTTTTCGTATGCAGAGTGATACCTTCTTTCAAGTCTGACAGGATTACCTGACGCCTTAAATAAAAAAGATTGTTTAGCTCTCCCCACAGCCAACAATTACACGGATTAAGATCAGGAGAACGAGATGGACATGTTATCGAAACGCACGACTGGTTACTCTGCCATTAGTGAAACGTTGACGAAAAAACTGGTGTACACAGAGTTCACTGTGTGGAGCCACTCCATCTTGCATAAAGGTAATTGAGTCAAGACATTGCTACTCTTGCAAATGACAAAAAAAGTTTCGAACATCATTTTGAACCTGTTGACCGTCATAATGCATGTCACATGGCAAATGTGAATATATTATTCGAATAAGAAAGGTCCAAGAATAAATGTGGCTTTGAATCTACACCAGACTGTAATTTTCGGTGAGTGGAGTGGAATCTGTTGGAAGGTAAAGGGGTTTTCCTTTTTCAAAGAGCTGCAATTATGTGTGCTCACTGTTCTACTGATGTCGAAATGGGCCTCATCGCTCAACGGAATCTGTCAGGGCCATGATGCATCCACTTTAACTCTTCAACTTTTCCTTTTTTCATATTTTCGTTTTATAGCACCATCTATCGGTATTTCTGGAACTATTTTTTCCCGCCTAATCCTTTACCCCATGTTTTGAATATTATTATGTTCAGAGTAGCGGTGTTTTAGTTCTGGCTACCTGGTATTATCACATGTGTTCAAAAGACGGAAAGGTTAATTAAAATTTTGACACGTTTTAATTGATTTTTGTTAGAAATAAAGTTAATTTACATAACAGAGACAGAAAATGAGACGAGCATTCAAATATGTTCGCATTTAATATGTTGGAGATTTGATTTATATATTAATTTTAAGACAATGAAGTCCAAAATTTTATTGGTAAATTGTAACAGTGCAATAATAATTTATTTTATTTTTTATTTTCAAACATGATCGGTCTAGAAGTATGTTGCGATGCATGTTATTTTAGAAGGAAAAGTAATTAATAGTAAGTCATTTCTTTAACATGAATATTTGTATTTTTTCTAATATATTCCCTAGTATTTTGATAAGTTTATTTAAACTTGACATACTTCCGACTCTCTCTCTCTTTTAATCTCTTTCCCTTACTCTCACACACACAAAGACACACGCATACATATATAATACATATATATATAACACACGCATATATATATATATGTGTGTGCGTGTGTGTGTGTGTGTGTGTGTGTGCGTGTCTGAGAGAGAGAGAGAGAGAAAGTTGTCCGAGCACTATTTCGGCGAGTTAAAATTCACTTATTATCAATAAAAACATTTTTTAAACAAAAACAACAACAAAAAAAATCAACCCCTTTATCACATTATTGGAGTATGGCGCTGCTCAAACCTGACTGGCTGTTCTGCGAAAATGCATCATACGATGTCACACACGTTTTATATCGTTGCCAATCGCAAAACAGAAATAGCAATGCGAGTATACGTAAACGTTTAAAATAAAATAATATTATAAGTACAAAAATATTACACAGTAATATGTGCTACATATTCAGCCATCCTTGAAGTCCCTGACCTCAAGGGCATTTTTCATTACGAAACTTTATCCACATGCATTTTATAAAAGACATAATACACTAATTATAAAGGAAACTAAAATAAGCCAAAATGAAGTATTAAATTCAAAATTATCAGAACAATAACACAAACTGTACATCAACAAAAAATAAAGCAAAAAAAAATATTTCAATAATAGTACAAAATAAAACATATAATGACACGAAATTCTTAAATTATTGAAAAATGGTTCATTATATCAGCAGTGTGTTGGTAATAAGTTTTGACATTTTGAGGGATCACCCATAACTTTCATACTGATTTCTGTATCTGGAATTGGCTTTAGGTACACTTTAAGAACCATATTATTTACGTCTCAAATTGAAATTTGTACGAATCTGTTTTCCCTGATTACTTTTTAGAGCACTATATTTTCAACTTGAGTTTTCTGGAATTTCCTTTTGTTTGTTCAAAGAAAAGGGGCAATAAAACCAACATAATAAGTACATACAGTTTCACCTTCGTCTGGAATAGGATTTTCGAATATTTTTTCCACTCTTAACTTTATCTTTACCTTTAGATCACTGATATGATTCAGAATAAATTCACTATTTTGTGTGATTCAAATACTTGAATATGATACGCGTATTTCACGTACTTATAAAATACAACACGACTTTTACTGAAGCTTAATGAAGATTGATCTAAAATATCTAGTCCAATACTGTAAAAGAAAACGGAAGAAAAAACTGCAAAAAACGCTGTTAATATTTCACCTAGCAATCAAACACAGCACTTTCGTTAATTTACAGTGATTACAGCTGTACAGATAGCGACACCTGTTGGCGTTGTTGATCGTTATCTCGAACGAGGGGAATAATCACATTTAGGTCAGTGGCAGGTGCAGTCCAGTAATGAAGTGACGCTTCGATGCTACGAGAAATGGCCGCCATTAGATGCGAGCCTAAAGTTGTAACAATTACACCTGATATTGGATTATTACAAACATATTTTAAAGAGTAAAAGTAAGTTTTATCTTTGTTTTCTTATATTATTGTTTTAATAATATCATATAAATTCTGTTATATAGTTATACGATACTAATTTTGTTTTTAAACCACGTGTATATCAACTCTAGTTCATACGCGTTGGCATTCGAATATACTTTCTAAATCCTATAAATATTTTACCAGCTACAGTTTTCTGTTCACTTTTGACGGTAATTTAAATATTTTTATTTATTTAACATATTGAGCCGATATTTCGAACAGTGATTTATTTTCCATTTTCAAATCATTTATTATGAATAATCTAGATGCACTATTTTATCAATTCCTAAAATATTCCTTGTTTGTTTACTGTCGCAGCAGTAATTTGCAGCAACTCGTTTAATGTTTTTGTCCATTATCTATTTATTTTTTACGCTTAATTTTACAGTTTTTATGTGAACATATCTTTTTATTATTATTTTATTCTACGTTTCTTGAACTCATAAGTATTTTTTTTTCTCCCCGTGTTCATTTTTCAATCAGACCTGATATTTATGGAATTAAATGTAGACTTATAAAATTATCTTAGCATAAAATAAGTTTTTTATCAATATAAAGTTTCCATATCAGCAAGTTGCGTACAATAAGGTCTTGTTATTAATTATATATGTATGATAGTTTAAATATCAGAAAGTTTTGTATATCCGTGTTGAGAGGTGGAGGAAATAATGGCTACATTGAATAAACAAAAATATTTAAATAGATACAAAAAAATAACACTAAATTTGTTGGAGGGAAAAAAATATATACATGATTTAAATTAGTAGGTATTTTCAAATACTAACAAACGGATAAACAAAGTCCTGTAAAGAAATACTGAATAATTAATTAAAAGCTAGATAAAGTAAAATCTGCCTTTGTTATGATTTATTGCAAAAACATTTTATCTCTATAGGCAAATGACTAAAATTTTTGTTTGTGATATACTTGGCCAAAAACCGAAATTTGTATCGTATATATGTATAACAGAATCTATTATATAATAATGATATTAAAATAATGATATAAGTAAACAAAAAGGTAATACTTAGTGCCCAAAGTCTTTGAAATATGTCTGAAGTTAAAATAAGAAAAAAAATACACGGAGAGGAGGGGGGGTGATAAAAATATCAATAACAAATACTAAAAGTTTTACAGTTATGCTGTTAAAATTGCGTTAAAATTAACAGTAAAAACTGCTGTAAAACTAACAAATCTGCTGTAAAATTAAAAAAAAAACTGAACTGCTGTAAAATTAACCGCAAAAAATGCTGTGAATTTACAAAAGTGCTGTTTATCCATGAAAAACAAAACTGCTGTAAATTCACAGCAAAATATGCTGGTACCCATATTGCCAGCATTTTTTGCTGTAAAAATACTGTGATTTTTTTTACAGTGAATATCTGATTCTTAACTCAATTGTGCAGTCGATATTACATGTCTCTCTAGGAATAAACTATTTCCATCATATTCTACTTCTTGTTCAAATGCTCACCTTTTCCAAAACTCAATTAAACTGATTCCAGATAAAAATAAAGTGTTGAATGATAGTCTAGAAAGGACAACAAATTGTTTTTTCGTATCATCGCGTAGGTGGCAAACAGAACGACGTGTGTCAAAAAGAGCTACCATATCTAAGTTATTAAGTAAGAAGTTGGAAATAATTCATGATATTTTTTTAACCCTTTTGCTACTACACTGACGAAGACGTCCGGTAACGCAAACTACTGCCAGACCGTCCAAGGACCTGAAACAAGGTGTTGCATTTCCCCCCCTTCCTAAAAATCCAACTATTGTCGCAGAGTAGTGACTTATTGCAATCAACAGTCTTTTGTACTCGTGATCTTGGTGAGATCGAAGATAGATTATTCTTATTGTATTGCTGATAAAGAACAGGTAAAAGAAAGGTGGAGAAAAAATCTAGCAGAACATTTCAACTTTCATGCGTTTGTCGTAATTTGAATGCTATTGCGTTTTTACACTTCAGTATTCAAAAGGTTAAAGCCCATATCTCGTTCAAATATGTGTGCATCATGATTTTTTTTATCCTAAATTACTAACATCTTTATAAATTACTAAGATAAAACAACTAATATTTGTGTTTAAAGATAAACTTTAACAATGTAAACAAGCATATTTTTATTATATTCATTATAGTACATTTTTTAAACCCTTTGAATACTGAATCTATAAACCAGAAAACATTCTAAAGACGGCAAACGCTCGAATGTTGAAATATGCTGGGAGATTTTTTCTCCCCATTTCTTCTATCTGCCTTTGTCAGCAACACAATAAGAAAGCACATATCTTCGATAGTGAAACCTCTCTAAGGTACAAAGGTAAGGTCTCTAAGTCACAGTTGATTTCGATAATCTCCTATTCTGCAACAAAAGTTGGTATTTTCCGAGGGGAGAAAATGACACACCTGTTCCTGAGGCCCTTGGGCGGTCTCTAAGTGTTTTGCTTATCCGGACGTTTTGGGCGCTTTAGTAGCAAAAGGGTTGATAAATAATACCTTGAAACCTTCTGTTGTGATCAAAAATACTTCTTTTTACATACTGAACTTATTTTACTCTTTATTACATATTCTCAAAAAAATTTAAAAAATGATAAATTTCGCTTATCGGATATCTGCATATTTTTATCATACATATTCCCCATTTACAAAAATATCCTAATGTTTAAAAATAAAAATATTGGTTGACAAGATGCAATAAAACTTACTCTATCTTATTTTTAAATTACAGAGATGTACTTGCAACAGATTTTGCCTAAAGTATACCATTACATGAAAAAAAATCACATTTTGAGAAAAATGCAAAAACCTTTTACCCATTTTAATGAGATTTAAATGTTTGTTGACATTTTTAAACAGGTAATAATCAATGTTGAGAGTTAAAAGTTATATAATATACATATATTTGTAATATTTCGATATCTGCTCTATTTTTTAAGCCACAATTTGTAAAATCCATTTTGTGAAGCGGTTAGACGTCTCAGTCTTGTTAGAAGTGATTTACTCACAAAATCATTGTATGTTCCCGTGATGGGAGGTGTACTTCTCACTAGCTTTATTTACTAAAGTTAAACCACTGTTCTTTTTTGAATTCGGAGTAATGGGATATGTAATGGCCACTATTCCTGCACTCCTAACATTTCAACAACCTTCGTCTCTGAAATTTCCCAGTTTGTTTGTTCCTCTACATTATGTTTCTAACGTCTATATTATTCACTTCATTGCTTCTACTAATGTCGCCCTAGAATGTGGAAAATATTACTCATTTACAGCAACAACGTCTTAACTTACAAATCGCGATTTTTCAGGAGATATATATGAAGTTTTAAATATAGAATTATTTTTTAGAAACTGTAATAAAACACTACGCCATCCCGTTGGCAATCTTGAATGTCAAAAATGATACTCTACTAGCTAAAAGTTCACATAGTTAGAATTGTGCCTGTGGTACTATCTAAAAACTCGTAATTTTTGAGTTATGACGTTTTTGCAGCAAATGAGCGATGTGATTTCCGTGATTTCAAATGATTATGCTGAGTATTAATTCTCTTTTTGTACGCATTTTAACATCTTCGAAAGCATCATGATTTTCTACATGTCATCTCTATCGGTGAAAAAAATATTACTCCACTCATCTTTTAAATCCATTGGAGATTTTTTTCTTTTGTTCGCTGATGACAAATTTCAAAGCTGATGTCTAGCCTTTAAAATAAGAATACAATTTATGATGAAAGTTTCGCCACGTGACTTGTAATTTTTGGTGAATAGCAAATAACTGTCGAATTTTTTCAGGTTGTCAACTTAAATGGTTTTAATAACAGCACTTTGACGAACTCATACTTACATTATATTCGACTTTATCTTCTGGTTCAAGCGTAATTAGTTGATTTATTTCATTTGAAAGAAGTTACAAAACATGAGTAACCGTTTTTTCCTTCGGTTAAAAAAAAAAAAAAATCAAAATTTTGAAATCCTCAACTCTGATTCTTTCATTTTTCACACATTCGACCCCAGACTTCAATTTTTCAAGTTTTAGTTGCATTTCCAATATCTTCTTTTAATACATCTTTTCTCCCCATTACTTCCATTGTTTCTATTTTTCTTGCTTCTTCCTGTGCTTCTTTTCTCTTAGCTTTGTCCAACACTTCAACAATTCTCTTTCTTTTCTACTTTTTATCTACCAATTATCGTGTTCAACCATTTTTTGGAGAAAGCTTTATCACAATCTTTACAATCTAAGATAGTGTTCTTGAAATCTAAAACTGTGAAATCTACCGATGTATCTATGCCTAAATTATCGGCATTAAGTCTTCGTTAGGCGCTTTAGACAAATACGTCATTTTTAATGTAGTTTTAAGTTAATTAACTTTCAATCCTCCAGAAAAATAGAATTAGAAAGTAAAATATGGAAAGTTATTTTCAGGTTTTTTCATAAATCATGATTTAATGGCATAATAAGTATTTTATAAATTGAAGGCACTGAAAAAAAAATACATTTTCAAAAAAATATTTATTTTATTTGAAAACGAATCATATTTTCATAGTTATATTTTCCTTTTGTCCTGATTTGAAAAAACAGTTATCATCTTTGTAAGACAGTTCTATTCCTACATCTATTCTCCTAGCAAAATTAAAAAAAATGTTATCATATGTTTTACTAATGCCATTCCTAAAATATAGATCACGGTGGTATTTACTGTATAATCTAACTTTTCATTAGTACACTGGAAAAAGCCACAGGACTTAACAATAATCCCCATTCTGTCATATATGTGGACATAAAGAGAAAATCCACTTCATTACTTAAGAAATCTGAGTTGCGCAATGCTGTTTAAAAAGATAAATGATTTTTTGTAAGAACGGCAGTTTTCGTGCTTAATAAAAACGTAAGTAACTACGTAGGACATAATAATATTTTTAAGATGAATATTACCTTATAAGAAGAGATGATTTACAGTTTTATAAACTTTCGAGATAGATTAATTATTGTAAACTTAAATTTTTGTATGGACAAAAAATGGACAAAATCATTTCTATATTTTCTTTTTTAAATCATATGTTGTATTATCTTTTATTTAAAGTACGTAAGCTATTTGAAAAAATGAGTAATATATATTTTTTTAAACTATGTGTAGTTTTTTTTTTGTCATTGTAGAAGTAGGAAAATGCATATTTCGAAACAATATTCAACTTGTAATTGACTTTGAATTGAGTAAAAATAATTAATTATAATGGAATTTTGAGGTGAATACTCGCATTATTACAGTTATGTGGAATCTAAAAATTCTATTTTCGTTTTATGTTACACTATAGTACTTTTCACCAACACTGGCGTATGACCTTCATTGACCTTCATGGCATGGGAGGGTTTTACTATTGAAACGGGTTCTAAATTCCCCAGTAGTCCTGAGGGTCAGTATGAAGGGCACGCGCCTATTCTAAAAAAATGAAGTATAGCAGTATAACCTTTGCACAATCAAAAAAAAAGAAAAAAAAACTTATCCACTCTAAATACAGAAAGACGCATCGCTTATATCGATAAGAATGACGTGTGTAAAACTATATCGTCAATTTTCATCCATGAAAGTGAAGCATATTAATGATCGTTTAATGGGTACACACTTTGCACTTTTATTTTCAGTTTATATTTGCACTTTTATTTTCAGTAGCAGATCACAGAAAATTTATTTTTTATTTAATTTACTATTTAATTTCTACAGATATACCAAGCTGTGAAAAAATAAAAGGTGCTAAATGGCAATATCCGTCTTTGAAATTGAGTCATTTTTACAAGAAAACAGATATTATTATTGAAAATCATATACATGAGTTTGAAGAACTTTACTTATGAGCACGCAAAAATAAGTCATGGCCTCTTATGTCCCGGATTTTTGTATTATAATGTGGAAATTAAATATTTTTTCTTCGACCACTTCCATTTGAATTTTGGTGCAACCTACATGTAAATTCACTACATTTTATAAATATCTAAACATATAATACAAATTAAAATTTTTAATATCATGTAACTTTCATCAGTTCAAATGTATAATATTTATTACATGCCCATAACACTGTAAATTTTCATCGTCAAACAGAAATATTTTCAAATATTAAATTACGCTCTTAATCTGAAAAATACATGTGGCTTTTGTGGTGAAAGCGATATTTCGTTTGTCAGGAAATATGCATTATTACCCATTATGACAAATATTTGTGAACTAATTTTTTATTACATGTGTACTTAAGTTATAATCCGTAAAGTTTAAGGAATATTAAAATTTAAATTGTAATTACTTTATCCTCATAAAATAAAAATGTTGTTTAAAATTTTGACCAAAATTCTGAAAATATTTCTAAAATGTTTACATGTTGTAACAAAATATACATTTAAGTGAATTGAAAGCAATAGTGTTTTTGTGAAATATGAAAAATAAAATCACTAACAAATGAAATGATAATATTTGAAATTTACGAAAACACAGATCATATTAAATAATTTTCAGAAAAACGGCAAAGTAAAATGCAATTATTTACATTGTTTCTAATGTAAAAATGTTTCTATGTTCTTCCTTCAACACTATTGTTTTCGTTGTTTTATATTAGTACTTATAACTTATCCCTTTCTTCAGGAAAATTGACGGTAAATTTGTGTGTCACAATGAAGCGACAAAAAATATATTTTTCTTGTTTTTTCGATGTCTTCTCTCTGCATAACAAAACTGTATTCCACAGCAAATGTCAATTTCTAAATGATGATTTTTGAGAGTTTTATTCGTTCTAAATCTTTAAATTTCGATTTAGGAAACCATTTGAAGTAAGAACGTAGATGTTAAAAATAACTTACATTCCAGTTTTTAAGTTTCAAGTGTTTTTTCCATGATTATTCATCCTTTCTTCCATTTTGTTTTCCGCAAAATCTGCGTTTCATTAGCCTCTGATACCTAGCGGTTACATTCATGTCTAATGTCGAATTCCTAAGTTTTTACAAACAATATTTGGATTGTATCTGGATTCTATATTGCATCATGCGGTATAAATAACACCTTTTTATTTGTACTTGGCGATGAAACGATGATTTTGTACAGCATAGGAAAATTAACATAGGTGCATTAAATTCAGGAGATTAACCACTGCCCTTTCGAGATTTAATAATGATGTTAAAATTGATTTCAGTAAAGCTAAAATTTTTTCTCTAAATATAACAACCCATTTTAAGTTATACTTAAAGAATAAATTAAAATTAAATTAAGAAATAGTGATACTTGTAACAATAATATTTCATTTAGCATACCAAATGTATGGATTAATCTTTTGCAAGTTAATTAACCATTCACTTTTTCACTGAATGGTTGGTTTTGGTTTACCTTTAAAAAGGCAGATGGCTCCAGCTTATTATGATTTTTCCCTTTTTTCTTTCTCTGTTTTCCCTACGTGTTCCCTCCCAATTTTCATTTCTATCATGTGAAGATGTAAAGGTCAAGAGCTGTGTCTTTGGCCTTCCCGATGATGGCTTTGAAGTGATAAGCCGAAACAGTTGGAAGAGGTCTTTTAACTAACTTTTAATTTTATATGTACAATGATTTTAGCAAAGAACAAGCGCAAGTTTGTGCTACTTGTGTTTTAATATCTATCTATATATATGGATATGTAAATATAAATTTGTGTGTGTGTGTGTTAACTACGTGTAAGTTTTAACTATGCATAACAGTCAAAACTACTTTTAACTGAGATGGTATTCAAAACGAGTTTTAACCAGTCAAAACCGTAATATATAGCATTTTTCAGCTACATTTAAAATTAACGAACAATGATGAGATGTCCTCAAGTTTCTTTCTCTTAAATCTAGACTTAATTAAAGATGCTAGGATATTTTTAGTTATTAACAGTTAATAGCAGCTAAAACTAGTTCTAACTGAAAACTATGTTTCGTCATTTATTTAAATGTAAAAGTATCCATTTGAAGGAAGAAATATTGAAGCAATTTAGAATATAATAGCGTTTTCAATCCTCCAATAAATTGTTCTCATCTTGAATCATAAAAGATGGCTGTCTCATGATGACTTTCCTCAAACTCTCGCGTCTTGAAATTCAATTCAAAACGTCACTCTCACAGCATTTCTGAAATGTCGTTCACCGTTTTCGGAAGATAGAAAACACTGTTCGATTTCTTAAAAATTGTTTCATTTTAAAATAAAATTAACTATGTGTAATAAAACATTTTCAATTTTTAACGGGTTTTCGGAATTCCACTTGAAACGCTTGTCACAAAAAATACCGAAATCTGTTATGGTGGTCCTTCGAAAATTATGGTGATTTCTTCTGTCAAGAAAGAAAATTTTTTTCATATTCACGGACACTTTTTTAAAACTAAAAGCATCCTTTGACAAGAAATGTGATTTGTATCGGAATCGCGAATTTAATTTTTTGAAAATGTTTCGCATCTTAAGTTATAAGTGATTGCTGTTTCATGACAACATTTCCCGAGTTGTCACGCTTGAAAATTCGGTTCCAAACAACAACTTTGTCAATTGAAAAAAAATATCTGCTGCTTTTTTGGAAAAGGAACGCTATTTGATTTCTTTCAATTATGTTTCAGATGAATCTAGAATTCACTCACTGCAATGATACATTTTTATTTGTTTACGGATTAAAAATAATTCTAAGTGAAATCTAGTAAAACTGTTTCTAAATGAAAATCAAGTTACAGTATACACTCTAAATCGGGTAAGTTCAGTAAAAAAAGAAAGAAAAATATCTCATCACTATTTCAACAATGCGTAATTTTCTAACACATGTACTGGTATAGTTTTAATCGTAAAATCATTCAATTGGAAGGTATCACGATTGAATTGATTTCCAATTTAATAGCGTACATTATTTTTCGATAAATGTATTACGATAAATAGATTTCGATAAAGGTATGAGTTATAGATGATTGATGTTTCATGACAATCTTTTTCTAGTTCTCGCGTCTGAAAATCTGGTTTAAAACGACAAATTTTACTGATTCGGAACAACCTTAACTTATTTCGAGATTTAAATTTAACATCATTTTCAGTTAGAACTAATTTCAACAGCGAAAAACAGTGAATAATTTAAAGTGTTTTATCATACTTCTTTAATTCTAGTTGTTTCTGAAACATAACTGAAAGAAATTGAATAGAGTTAAACAATTACTTTTAACTGTAATAAAACAATAGTATATGTTTCTTTATAATTAAATAGTGTACAGAATGGAATGACATAAAATATCAACGTTTCTTTATTTTAATAAAGTTCGCTTCGATTTAAAATTTTCAGTGTCAAAAAACATAAAGTGGGAATATATTCGATTTATATTCGTCCATATTTTCGATTTCATATTTTTCTTAAAATATGAATTTTGAATTACTACTGCTTAAACAACGTGTTGAGACAGGATACTCAAATAATCAAAGAAAATATTTTTATGACTTATTGTATTAGCGATAAGGATAGTTTCTTATTTAAAATTATAGGCACATGCACATGTTTATGGGATAAGGTGTCCGAAAATTATTGGACACATTTCAAAATTGTGTAAAACAAAAACTAGATAGTATAGAAACAAAATGTGTTTACTAACTTACAATAGAATTTCAAAAGTTAAAACATCTGGATGTGAGATCCCTTGGTTACGTGTTGTAGCTATGTCGAAAAGTTCTATGTCATTCCATGTATTTGAAAGCATCTGAGGAGTTATGGATGGAACAACAGTTTTGATATCCTGCTTCAGTCCCTGCAAGTTAGTACAAGGCGTCTGATACACATTCCTTCACATAATCCCGCATGAAAAAAATCCACCGGAGATGAAGGAAGCCAAGGAATTGGATCACAACGACCAGTATATCTTTTGGGAGGAATCCTAGGAATAACAATGTTGCGAAAAATAACTTTCGGAAACATGTTATTAATACGTGGCGTCAAAAAACTTCAATGTTCTAAGTTTTTTTTTTTTTTTTCATAATTTCGTAATGTATCCAATAATTATCGGACACACTATGTAATGAAAATATGTTTTACGCGTGATACTAAATAAAGATTCTCCAATTTATCATGTGTAGGAAGTATTAAATAAACTGTAACGTAGGCAGTAGGTAAGAAATTAATTGATTAATATTTTCCATGTATTTGATTTAGTAAGAAATAAAAGTAAAAGTACATGACTCATTTTATATGTATTTTGTTTTTCATTTTAAAATTATATGTATTCATATATCTTATTTATATACAGCATTCAAAGAATATTTATAAAAAAAAAATTTATAAAAAAAAATATTATATAAGTACTATAAATTTTCATTTATTGTTTAGGTGCCTCTCATTCAATGAATAATAAAATGTGTAGCTTTAGAAATACCCCTTTTCTTTTATTTACTAAATATTTTTTTTGTGTGTAATTTAAGATAATACAAAAGAATTTTACAAAACATTTCTAAGAACATTGAATTAATTAAAATTTTATAAGTGTTTATAACATGAATATCCACTTGGAAAAATTACTTCAGGAACAAAAGCGTCAACTTGAATGTAAATTAATGACACATTAAAATAAAACTTTAAGTATGTATCTACCCTATCGTTATTTTTCTAGAAAAGTGAAAAGAAATGTTAAACAAAAGAAAGAAAAACTAGAAAGATTATTTAATTATTAAAAAAGTTTAACTTTATTTAGTATATTCTGTAACCAAGAGTAACATCGAACAAAGAATTTAAAAAAAAAAAAAAAACTTTCTTTAGTTTACCTTTCGAAAAATTCTTTTAGATAATTTGTGAAGTTACTTTCCGGTTTAAAAATGGAAAAAAAATCAAAATTAAAAGAAAAAAGCTTAGTTACATTATGGACAATATTAACGTTTAAACTATACCAAAATGTTTCTGATATATGCATTTCATTTAAAATAATTAAGAGTTATTTTTATGGTAATAGTCGCAGGTGTAAAGTGAATATTTTACTTTTTGGTATAAATATTAAAGGAGTGATTTATTTACATGCATATTTTTCTGTATGATATGAAAAAAAAATCCTTTTATCAAAGTATAATATTTTAAGTAACCAATATCCTGGTAAAGACGCCAATATGAAACTTAAGTTTAAATCACATGTTTTTGAAGCTCTTAACAAAAACTGATTTAATAGTTACTTATACAGAATATTCATACTGTGACAGGAATACATGCAGAAATTGAATCCCCCCAAAAAAGTCAATATTTACTAGCTAATGTTAAATGAATTGAATAATTAATCCCAAATTTCTCGTTTGCATTTAAATATTTTAAATGATTATTTTTTAATCGTATTGTTTCATATTTGAGCTTTTTTCGAATTTGTTTGCAGTTTCAATACGATGACACTTTAAATTTTGGAACAAATGAACTATTTTTTTCTGAAATGGAAAGTATCTTCAGGGTAACACTGCAATCCAAATAGAAAACGCCCAAAATTACGAAGTTGGACTTCGACTATTGATATCCTATTCAAAAAGAGTCGTTTAAAGATTATAAAATGCAAACAAGAAATATGTAAAGAATGAATCGATTGGTTTAACATTGCATGCGAATGTTGCAGCGGACTTCTGTAATTTCTAAATGGTTTCTGCACGTATTTGATGGATAATTTTATTATTTTTATTTTAAATGTAAAACATTAACTGTGTTCTTAACAAAGTTATTTCTTGCTATGATTTTTCATTCGGTAGCAATATATGGATTTCTAATTATATACGGAAGAACGACGCAGACCCACATTATGCAGGCATGCACATACCACGAATGCATGAACGCACGTACACTCAAGAACATGCACAGTTATATACACATGCCGGACAAAACATTTGAACCCTTTTAGATAAACTCTAATAATTAGGTTTAATAACGATAGATGACACTATATTCGGTAGTCGAATTAATTTATAAACGGATTAAAAAGTGGATTTCATGAATTGTTTCTTATAGTTCGAGCTACTTGATGAATATTGGTTTTACTTGTTGTTAGGTAGGTCGAAGTAACAATGTAATCGATCTGCAGATGATTACTTGCTTTTATTCAAAATGTAAAAGAAAGTACTAAATTTCCTGGTGTATCACATAGTACAATGAGACGTTAGTTTAGATAGTGAAAATAAATAAAGTAGGTATTGAATCAGGGTGCAGTCAACAGAAAATATTCAGTGATAGAGATCAACGACAGTTGTCACATCAAACACTGACAAATCTATTCCCAACAAGGCGACAGCTGTTGGAAATTTTCAATGCTGGGCCACGCATTACAAAAACGGAGCGAAGTTTGCAGTAAGCACCCCATAATATGAATATATGGACCATAATTCCAAGTAAATCAACCGTACTTTTACTTGCACAAAAAAGGCATGCCTACAGTGGCCTAAAAGTCATACAAACTGGACTGTAGAATACTAAAAACATATCATCTGATTTAACGAGTCTCGTTTTTGCTTCTGCAGTGATGATGCCAGAGTTTGAGAGAATCAAAGGCCAAAAAAAGCTTTTGATAAGGCTCTTATTCAAGATGTACCGCAAGCATTGATGATCAGAGCATGTTTCTGTCAATTAGTGTAAACTTGATGGATTTTCATACATCATATATTCTAATACGATCAAATCTTGTGTGTGGTTATATATATGTATATATATACAGTGAAACACGTTTAACACGAAAACGCTTAACATGAAAAATCGGTTAACACGAAACGATATGGCGGTCCGGGCAGTGTACTATGCAATTTAATGCATTTTTTTTCTTTTAACATGAAACAAAAATCGTTTAACACGAAAAGAATTCACTTTCGAGCTTCAGTGGCATGTTTGCTACGTCTCTGTAGAATTTATTTATGCAATTGTTTAACTTCCGGGAATCGGTTCTTCTTCCTTCACGACCTTTTCCCCTCTCTTTTTCTCCCAGTAGTCATCATCCATCATTGCTATCCCCCTCCCCCAATGAACAGTGTTTCTTTCAGACAATTTGCTTCGGGGGTGGAGCATTTGAGGGGTTTGGATAGGGCAGAGTAAATAAAATGTTAAAGAAAACTTAGGCTCCGATTTTCTGCGGTGGATTTGCTTCGGGGGTGCACTGCCCTCCCGGAGGGATGCCTGAAAGAAACACTGCCAATGAATAGAATCCTTATCTGTACCAAAGAATTGCCGATTGTGGGAACCCAGTTTGGTTGTGCTTTTCTCGCCCGAAGAAAGGAATGTCGGGAGTTTGGTAATAAGAAATTCTCAGGCATTTCAGGATTAGTACTGCTCTTCAGTTCGTTTCCAAAGACGGTTAGTTTGAGTTGAAATTCGTGAACTTTGTGTTAAAACCTTGAATTTTTAGTGAAAATCAGTGAATTTTGTGTGTTTTGTAAATTAGCTTATGTTTTATGAGCACAATGGCTCAGAAATCGGTATGAAAACAAACCGCTATTTCGCTTAAAATGAAAGTGAAGCTGCTTAATGCAGTTGTTGAAAAACGCAGGACGAAAACAGAAATCTGCAAAGAGTTTGGCATTGCCAATTCTACTTTATCAACGATAATAAAAAAACAGAGATAACATTACGTTAATGTTTGAGCGCAGTATGTTTGAACCAGAGAGAAAACGCATGAGAACTGCTAAGCACGAAGATTTAGAGACAGCTTTGCTTATTTGGTTCAAACAAGCTAGATCTCAGAATGCTCCTATATCAGAGCCTTTATTGCTGGAAAAAGCAGATGAACTGGCAAAACAAATGCGTATTGAATTTTCGGCAAATCCAGGCTGGTTAGAACGTTTCAAAAAAAGGAACGGCATTGTGTTAAAAAATGTTTGATGTGAAGCTAATAACGTTTTACCAACTATGACCATAGAATGGTTGCAATCTACGTTGCCTTCAATACTTGAAGAATATGACCCAAAAGACGTCTTCAACGCCGACGAAACTGGCTTATTTTATCGCTGCTTACCCAATAAAACTTTATCGTTTAAAGGACAGTCGTGTTCAGGAGGAAAAATCTCTAAAGAAAGAATTACAGTAATGGTTGGATACAATTCGGATGGATCTGAAAAACTACCCTTATTTGTCATTGGTAAAAGTTTAAAACAGCGGTGTTTTAAAAATGTAAGAACAGTACCAGTTGAATATACGGCAAACAAAAAAGCATGGATGGTGGCCACTATTATCAATGATTGGCTTATCAAATTGGATAAGCGATTTTTAAGAGAAAAGCGTAAAGTCGCGCTTATCATTGATAACTGTCCGTCACACCTCTATATTGAATTAAAAGCTATAAAGCTTATATTTCTGCCTCCAAATACCACAAGTGTTTTACAACCATGTGATCAAGGCATTATACAAAATTTGAAATTAAATTATCGAAAGCAATTACTTCGCAAATATTTAGTCGCGATAGAAGCAAAAGAAGATTTCTCCATTAATTTATTGGATGCATTACATATGTTGTGCTCAGCATGGAATTTAGTGAAGCCTACGACAATTGAAAATTGTTTTCGTCATGCGGGAGTCTCCAAAGTGTTAAATTCTTTGGCACCTCAAGAATCAGCCGATATTGAGACTGAGCCGACATTTAATGAAATGTTTGGAAAAGTCTCAACATTACTAGACTGTCCTACAATATCATTAAATGAATATGTTGCAGTCGATGATGATGTGTCTACAGCACCGATTCTGACAGACACAGACATTTTGGAGATTGTTCATAATCCAAATGATTCCAACTTTGTAGATTCCGACAATGAATCTGACAACGAAATCAATGATGCAGTTCCTGTCCCTTCTACTTCAGAAATGCAAAAAATGATTAAAAGTATACGCAGTTATTTAGATGCGAATTCGAATAGAGAGATGAATAAAACAAAGGATGATCTCGAACAATTTGTGGACAATATGGTTCTAAAAAAGACATTTCAAAAAAATATATCTGATTTTTTCTCCAAAAAACAATAATATTTTTGCTTGTTTTTTATTGTAATGGATGTAACCTACTAGTATAGTTTAACTGGAAATCGAATAAAATTTCGCGACATCGGAAATATTGGTGAGTTTTGTCCTTTTTTTATGAATCTGTTAACACGAAATTCTTTTAACACAAAAAAAAAATTCAGTCCCCTCAGTTTCGTGTTAAACGTATTTCACTGTATGTATGCAAATTTTATCTTAAAAACGGCTCTAACGATTTTTACGAAATTTTGTATCCTACCATTTTGGGGCACCAGAAAACCATTGGGTTAGGTCACATGTTCGAGAAAATTCGATTAGTGGGTCATTTTGGATCATTTTGGTCAAGGTCAAGCTAACTGTATCTTAAAACCGATTCAAACGATTTTGACGAAATTTTGTATCCGACCATTTTTGGTCACGAGAAGACTACAGGGCTGGGTCACATGTTTGAAAACTTTCGATTAGTGGGTCATTTTTGGGTCAACGCAGGTCAAATTAATTTTATCTAAAAAACGCGGCTCTAACGATTTTGATTAAATTTTGTATCCTACGAGTTTCGGGCACGAGAAAATCATTGGGCTAGGTCACATGTCCAAGAAAATTCGATTAGTGGGTCATTTCTGGTTCATTGTGGGTCAAGCTAATTTATCTAAAAAGCGGCTCAGACTATTTACACTAAATTTTGCATCCTATGGTTTTCGGGAAAGAGAAGACTGTTGGGCTAGGTCACATGCTCGAGAACTTTCGATTAGTGGGTCATTTTTGGGTCAACGCGGGTCAAATTAATTTTATCTAAAAAGCGGCTGTAACGATTTTGATTAAATTTTGTATCCTACGAGTTTCGGGCACGAGAAAATCATTGGGCTTGGTCACATGTCCGAGAAAATTCGATTAGTGGGTCATTTCTGGTTTATTGTGGGTCAAGCTAATTTATCTAAAAAGTGGCTCAGACTATTTACACTAAATTTTGAATCCTGTGGTTTTCGGGCACGAGAAGACTGTTGGGCTAGGTCACATGCTCGAGAAAATGCAATTAGTGGGTCATTTTGGTCATGGGTCATTATGGGTCAAGCTATTTTATCTTAAAAATGGTTCAGACTATTTACACTAAATTTTGCATCCTATGGTTTTCGGGCACGAGAAGACTATTAGGCAAGGTCACATGATCGAGAAATTTCGATTAGTGGGTCATTTTGGTCATAGGTCATTATGGGTCAAGTTATTTTATCTTAAAAACGGCTCAGACTATTTACACTAAATTTTGCATCCTATGATTTTCGGGCACGAGAAGACTGTTGGACTAAGTCACATGTTTGAGAAAATTCAATTAGTGGGTCATTTTGATCATGGGTCATGCTATTTTAACTCAAATTGACCGAGCATAGCTCGGTCTTTCCTGCTCGTATGGTTTAATGAAGTACTGTTATACAATAAGTCCATTGTAACCTGAATTAACTATAAACCTGTTTAATTCTTCAACATATCATAGATATTTATGTTGTAATGTGATATTGTAAATTTGTAATATAAGCATTGACAAGTCCATTGTAACGCGAGCTGCTAGTGGATTTGGTCTGCCACTCGGGATTGCACTATTACTCTATAGCGTAGGTTGAGTTCCCGTGGTGGCCATCCCTGTACCTCTGTATTCTTGATTGAATCCTATTGTCGAATTTAATAACACATTAAATCAGCACGGCTACATTCAATTTTGGAAGAACAAGTATTATCTTTCTCTTTTCGCCTTTGTGTGAATCCACTTATGAAATAAGAGTCTAGGGTAATAAGTTACACGTGCATCGAACCTTACTTGTTACTAACTGGTTTGGCAAGCGTTCCAGGAAGCTTTTTAAATTTCACTGTCTTGCAAAATGCCCAGATTCAAATTTATAGGAAAATTTGTGGGACTATCTAGATCAGCAAGTGAAGCAAAATGGTAGACAACTATCAATCTCAAATATCTTCCGGAACAACCGATGGTAAAATCGCTTTAAAAAGGTCTAAACATTATTTACAAGCAGTATAATTTTGATTAATTGCTATGACGATTTTAGCTGCCATTAATTAAAAAAGGTAGGTTAGTAAAATATTAGTTTCTACGTATTTCATAGGTCTATTTTTTCAATGTGGGTATATATGCATTACAATTAATGACATTGACTATGTATATATAAAGCATGTTGTACTAATTTTTTCATATAAAATGTGCTTTTGGTGTTATTAACTGCATTTTTCATAGCATAAAAAAGGATACAGTGACTAAATTTTCTTAAATCACATATTCTCATACAAGCAAATATGGGGTGTGGTTATATATATATGCAAATTTTATCCTAAAAACGGCTCTAACGATTTTAACAAAATTTTGTATCCTACCGTTTTGGGACACAAGAAAACCATTGAGCTAGGTCACGTGTTCGAGAAAATTAGATTAGTGGGACATTTTGGGTCATCATGTGTTAGGGTCAAGCTAATTGTATCTAAAAAACGGTTCAAATGATTTTGACTAAATGTTGTATCTTACCATTTTCGGACACGAGAAATCTATTGGGCTGGGTCACATGTTCGATAACTTTCGATTAGTAGGTCATTTTTGGGTCAACACCGGTCAAGTTAATTTTATCTAAAAAACGGCTCTAACGATTTTGATTAAATTTTGTATCCTACGAGTTTCGGGCACGACAAAATCATTGGGCTAGGTCACATGTCCAAGAAAATTCGATTAGTGGGTAATTTTTGGTCACTGTGGGTTTAGCTAATTTTATCTAAAAACAGCTCAGACTATTTACACTAAATTGTAGATCCTATGGTTTTCGGGCACGAAAAGACTGTTGGGCTGGGTCACATGTTCGAGAAGATTTCATTAGTGGGTCATTTTGGTCATGGGTCATTATGGGTCAAGCTATTTTATCTTAAAAATTGCTCAGACTATTTACTCTAAATTTTGCTTCATATGGTTTTCGGGCACGAGAAGAGAGTTGGGCTAGGTCACATGATCGAGAAAAATCAATTAGTGGATCATTTTAGTCATGGGTCATTAAGGGCCAAGCTATTTTATCTTAAAAATGGCTCAGACTATTGAGACTAAATTTTGCTTCCTATAGTTTTTGGGCACGAGAAGATTCTTGGGCTAAGTCTCATTTTCGAGAAAAATTATTTAGTGTGTCATTTTGCTCATGGATCATTATGGGTCAAGCTGTTTTATCTTAAAAACGGCTCAGAGGATTTGAACTAAATTTAGTGTCCTAAAGTTTAAGGAAACGAGAAGACTATTGGGCTAGGTCACGTGTTCGAGAAAATTCGATTAGTGGGTAATTCTGATCATGGGTCATTATGGGTCAAGCTATTTTTTCTTAAAAACGGTTCAAACTATTTACATTAATTTTTGCATCCTATGGTTTTCGGGCATGAGAAGAGTGTTGGGCTAGGTCTCATTTTCGAAAAGATTCAATTAGTGGGTCATTATGGGTCTAGCTATGTTATCTTAAAAATGGCTCAGACTATTTAGACTAAATTTTGCCTCCTATGATTTTTGAGCACGAGAAGATTGTTGTGCTAAGTCTCATTTTCGGGAAAATTCAATTAGTGGGTACTTTTGATCATGGGTCATTATGGGTCAAGCTATTTTATCTTAAAAACGGCTCAGAGGATTTAAAATAAATTTAGTATCCTACAGTTTTAGGGAAAGGGAAGACTATTGGGCTAGGTCACATGTTCGAGAAATTTGGTTAGTGTTTCATTTTGGTCATTGGTCATTATGGGTCAAGCTATGTTTATCTTAAAATAGGCTCAGGCAAATTGAAGTAAGTTTTGTATCTTACGGTTTTTGGGCACGTGAAAATCATTGGGCTATGTCACATGCTCGAGAAAATCCGATTAGTGGCTCATTTTTGGGTCAGTGTAGGTGAAGCTTAATTTGTCTAAAAAACGGCTTAGACTATCTTGAGTAAATTTTATATCCTACGGGTTTCAGGCACGAGAAGACAATTCGGCTTGGACACATGTTCTAGAAAATTTGATTAGCGGGTCATTTTGGTCATGCGTCATTATATTTGAACTCAAATCTAATTTTGACTGAGCATAGCTCTGTCTTCCCTGCTCGTGGTTCACATATACATAACATAATACACACAATGCTTCGAAATAAATCAACATTTGTTTTAGTATGTTTTAAAATAATTTCAAATAAATGCTTTACATTTAACAGCATTAAAATATAACTTACGCATTAAAACGTATTTACGAACAGTATGAATGGATGGCTTTTTATAAGTCTCATGAGGAAAGAAGGGAAATTCTGAAGTTACAACAAATGATGTATAAAAGTAAAATATATATATATATATATATGACATTAATGCAAACACCCTTTTTCAGGGTTGGTAAGTAGCGCGCTACATTTTAAACAATGTAGTGTAGTCATAACTTGTTTCTTTTGTGCAAAATTTGTTTTGTTCAACAATTTGTGATTATCAGCGGAAAGTGTCAATTGCAGTGTATTGTACTGCATCGAATGAAGTCATGTGTATTTCCCATTGAGATACATGCTGCTAAAATCAAGTACAAACCCACCAGAGGAATTAATTTTCTTGTTTCTTCTATTTACTCGTCATTAGGTTTTTGGACTTTAATATATCTTTCTTTGTATTTGAAATTGCTTTACTTACAGATTTATTCATTATTTGCATTTAGAGTTGTTTTTTTTGTAATTTTGTAGATTATAAGAAATGACAACTGGGTGTAATTAACTCTCGACAGAATGCTATACAATTAGCATATTAAGAGTGTATTGGAGAGTTAAGTAAACAAATCTATTGGTACTGTGCAAACGAAAAACATTTTATTTCATGTTATATTTCTGATCCCGGCAGACGCAATGTGACTGCATTATTCAATCCGTGTCTTCAGCTTCGAGTGTAAAAGGCATCCTTTGACAAAATCTGAAAATAGCAAATTAGTGACCCTTGCTTCTCTCAATAAGGTATATTTAATACAAATTCAGTAAAGTAATATAATCTCAAAGAATTTCATTAAGTTCATTAAATACAATTTAGAGTAAAATCTAAAAATTATTAAAAAATAGGTATTAAAAAATAGTCTAAAATGGCGCATTGCGTATTTTTCGTATCCTTTCATATATAAAAGTACATTTTCGCAACAAGATTTTTTGAGACGTTAAATTAATAATGTTAACGGTTTATTCTACAAAGGCAATCATAGTTAATGAATATTTTCAATGTAACATATTTTGACAAAATTGTGTTATTTCATATAATCACCTCACATTTCATGCACTTGTAAAAAACAATATTTCTTACAGGATTTATACATTTTTTGCAGATTTTAAAATGGTTTAAAATAGTTCTAATATTTAGAAATAAAATCGCTCAGTCTAGAAATTATTACAAAAAGAATTTTTATCTCATATTTTGCTTAATATTTCCCAGACATAACTAAGTTTAACATAGCATAACATATTAAAAAAGATATTTTCTGAACATGCGTAGTTTACGAGTCATTTGAGAATAACGTAAACCTTGAAAGTTAAAACATGAAACGCATAAAACGTATTATAAAGGAAAAAATGCTTTCTCAACTAAGGACTTTTTGAACAGCATAAACTAAATCAAATTACAGGAAAAAGAAATTTATACATTAAATGAAATGAATAAGAATAGGAAATTCAATTGTGAAACAGTTGATTTTTTTTTCTTTTCAATGGAATAATTTTCCAAAATTATTTCACACTTTATTACCCAGATAATTAAAAATATTTTTGCTAGTTGGTTACTTCTCATATTTTGTGATAATAATATGAAACAATCTAGATTAAGGATATTAAAATTGAACCCATGAGGATTTTTTGGAATGTCATTTGTGTGGATGATGTACCGGGTGAACCAAAAGTTCGTTAAAACTTTAAAAATTCATAAAAAAGGAAGGATTTATGCTAAAGAAGTGCGGTTTGCAAGATAGGGCTCACAAGATAGTCGGATATTTTTTAGCAGCAAAAAAAAAAAAAAAAAAAATTAGTTAAAAAATCATGTTTAGATAGCGCTAACATGCGATACATTCAGCAGAATTATGCAAATTAATACTGCAATGAAAGACTGGGATACACGAGGATTTATCATTCGCTTTCAGAATGTTATCATTACCCGATCGAGCGTTCTATCGTGATTCTATCTGTCATGAGGTTTCTGCAATTCATTCCGACATGTTGCATTCAGATGTAACGGACGTTGTGAGTCGCCTTAGTTGTGTCGTATAATGTTCTGCATGTCATGTTGAACAATTGTTATTGCAAGAATAAATGGATAGAACTTACTGGTTTCCTGTTCATTGTGTTTCAGGTTGTCAGCGTCCTCTACGAGGGACATTTTTAACTTTTTTTTTTTTTTAATTTTGCTGCTAAAAAATTTCGACTAACTTGTGAGACCTTTCTTTCAAACGGCACTCCTTTATTATAATTTCTTCCTTTTTTATGAATTTTTTTAATTTAACGAACTTTTGGTTCGCCCGGTACATAAAAAATTTAATCGACGACTGTTGAAAGGAACCATGTCTATATTTGATATTTACAATTTTGAAGATCGTTTCAATGTTTGTTCATGTTTATTGACCGTTTCGTGAAGAAAGAAACCCGGTCCGTGTACTACTTATTCATGTTTGCGAGGGAGGAATTTAAAGGTTGGGTGTTGAAAGGCACTATTTTTATGACTTGAGAAATTTAAAAACTAAGACTTAGTTATTTTCAACAATCACCAATTTAATTATAGAATCAATCAGTTACTTACAGGGTGGCCCTAATTAAAGTGACAGTACCCAGCGTACTCTGTAGCGCAGTCTAACAGTGAGGTTGAAGTCAAATGTTGTACTATGATTAAACAAGCTGGGGGACGAAGAATTCACGAATCAATACTGAAATAAAATTGAATATGCCAAAGTTAATATTATTCCAGTATTCATTTCACATTTTTAAAAGACTCTTTTCTATTACAAAGCGCCACATTTCCACCTAGCGGTGACTTTTCGAACTATTTTTTCAAGGAATCCTTCGTCCCTCGTCTTGTTTAATTGTAATACAAAATTTGGCTTCATTCTCGCCAATTGAAGTTGGTGCACGTAAATTCTGTTCGTGGTTCAATGTCCTCCAACTTTGAAACGACACCTCTGGAGCTGCCAATCCAGGTGCAAATTTTTCATCTTGAATTGGTTCAAAATTAGGAGACCAGCTATAGAAGTACAAGCTCTCTTGAGGCTCTGCACCTCTTCTTTCAGAGAAATGCCGTGGCATTTCACTGACACGACAACAACAACAACATCAAAATTTGGCTCTATTTTCGCGATTAGAGCACGGTGAGTACTGTCACTTAAATTATAGATCCCCTGTATAATTTATTAAATTTGCAGTCTGTAACTAACTTTTTTTAATAATTAATAGTAAATTGCCGCTTTATCTCTTTTTTCTGTATGCATGGTATATATTTTTTTGTTTATCCGATTTCTAGTTGGTTCTTCTTCTAATTATTTCTGAAAATAGATTTCTAGAATCATGAATAACTGATAAATATAATAAAATCATGTTATTATTATTATTATTATTATTATTATTATTATTATTATTATTATTATTGTAAATGTAATATATAATTTTCTGCTACTTTTGGAAACATTTCAGTAATTTTCTGAAAATTCCAAAATTAATGAGTACAGTGAAAGAATAGAGAGGTGATGAACCGTAAAATCGGCTTGCAATAAGAAGCTGGTTATCGCTCAAATCATTAGGCCCAAGGGCTGACTTCATTGGATGGAGAGAGGCTGAACGTGGAACAATGACTGGATTCATTGGACGGGGAGAGGTTTTCAAAGCAAGCCGCCAGTTGTTTGGGCCGAATGTAGGGTTGCATTTTCAGCATCACGCCAAACATGAACATTTCATCTCTATTTATTCTCTGAACTCTGTGATTAATAATACAAGCATCAGTAAGATTATTAGGAAAAGAAAATTGAACACAAGTATATTAAGTTAAAATCTGACTATGTGTATTTCGCAACTACTCCTCTTAATGCAACGCGATTTACTTAACACCGGTTATCATTGATTCGAGGATGTCATAAAAACTCTTCGAATTTAAAATTTTGAATTAGATTCCGAGATATTAATAGTTTTTTTGTAAATTTTAACGAAATTTATCTAAAAATGGTACTTAAATTACTCCATTTTTGTGGATAAAAATGGAGAAATAAAACGGATTAATATATTTTTATGCCATTTTCTCATTAAAACTGAAAAAAATTATTTTATTTTCAATTTGAATAGTTAGTGAAAAAAAATCTTGATTGCAGTAAAATTTCCGAAAAATAAATACATATTTCTACATATTCAAACTTTATGAATCAATTTATTCTGCAGAGCAAAAATCGCCTGTCAGCATATTGTCAAGAAATCAAGATTTGTTTCAGCTATAGATTAAACCAAGAACACAAATTTGCTGTTACATGCAAACGTAACACTTGCAAAGTGCAAAGCTTTTTTCAACCCCAAATTACATGCAAACGTAACATTTACATGTAATTTGCACCCAAATTAATTTTAATTTGAACCGTAATAAATGTTAATTTGCAATGAAAATTACATGCAAAAGTAATGTTTACATATAATTTTGGGTTGCAAAAAGCTTTGCAATTTAAGTGTTACGTTTGCATGTAATTTTGGCCTGCAAAATCTTTACAATTGGAGCTCCTTGCATTTAGGTGTAGAATTATTCCTCCTTATTGACAATAATTGAATTTAAAGAAAAGAATATACTATTTCCAATGAATTATTTTTAAATGATGGCTGTTAAACGTTTCTCAAAGTCGTTAAAAGTAAAATAGTTTATCAGGTAAAATTAACATTTCTTTTTACCCAATTCGTCGATTTACACGATTTTATTTGGCCGTCCTTTTTCCATTGGTTGCAGTTACCTTTTCGCGGTTATTTGGCACAAAATTTTACCTTTTTTAAACTGATTTATGTCAAGGCCCTTATAACAAGAAATATCGTATTTTCTTCAATGAAATGTGATAAAGAGTTAGTTAATTATTTACGTTTTTAATTATCGGGAGTGAAATATTTTGCTTAACATTTATTTTTCTTTTAATGATACGTGAACGAAGTCACGGGTAACAGCTAGTATTAGATAATTTTCTAAAACATATTATTTCTTCCTGTTTGGTAGGTATCAGACAGCTTGATGTGAAATTGGAATTTGTTTAGTGTTTCAATTTGGTCTATAAAGAGCAATGAAATTATTATCCCATGTTAATAAAAGACTTTTACCGAAAAATTATTTTTGAAAATGATTTTCATTTAACTAACATTAAGGCTATTCATTATTACAGCTGTTTTTGATATTAAGAAGGAAATACTTAGAAACTTTTCATATTAAAGATCAATAATAAATCCATTACAATACGAGAGTAATGTATTTGTCTGAGAAAACCAATCCGAATTATGAAGTATTTGACGTTTTAAGCTTTTTTTGACACTCCCACGAGGGAAACAACTCTTCTATTTATGACCCATAAAAGAAGTAATAGGAGTTTAACGATCTGAAACACATAATTAAATACCTTATTGACTTTTAACTTAACTTTTGTTGCTTTTGTTTTTTATACATTTAGGATGAATCAAGGGAAACTCAAACTGTAAATATCAGATTTCAATAACTAAATAACACTTCATGTTAACTCATTTTAAAATAATTAATAACAAATCATAATAATGACTGGAAAAAATTAGGCCATTTTAGAGTTGGAACGTTTTTTGAAATATAAAATTATTTGGGCTTTAAAATATTTAAGTCTTTATTAATCTCTATTGAATGATTTTGATTAGAAATAGAGCTTTCTGAATAACTTTTTAAAATATCAATTCTTAGCAGCCGTCATCTTAATTCAATTGATTCCAACATAGTTTATACATGGTTATTTAGAAACATAAATATGACAAATGCCAACATTTTTCGGTGCGCATACATAAACAGAATTATTATTTTTCGTCTTGAGATACAACTAATACTCATATCTATCTATCTATATTATAAAGGACAAACGTGTCCGTGCGTGACGCTGAAGTCATTTTGCGAATGGCAACACTGGACGATTAAATTTCGGATTTGTAATTTTTGCTACTACATTTCTTTTTAATTTCTAATCATCGCATAATTTAATTTTTACACCGTTATATAGAAAAAATAATCTGCTTTCAAATGCAATTTGTTTGAAAATTGTATATTAATTGACTGATTTATTATGTCTTTTTAAAATAAAGAATTTGTTATTTTTCACTTTTTGTTGGGCTTAATGGTTACCATTGTTAATTTTTTTTCCTCTAGGCGAATGCATATTATCGTTGGTTTACGAATAGAAATTGCTATTATTATTTAGAAAATAATACAGACTCCTCAAAAAGTAAAATCAAAAAAATGTGTTACTGATGAAATATACAAAGAATAAAGTAAAATAAATATAATAAACGTTTTGCTGAGCGATAACTTTATAAATCGAAATTATTTAATTTAAATAAGTAAGTAATGTTACTTGAAAAAAAAAAATCAAGGTAAAAATTATGACTGAAATTTTTTTGCCTATTTATCGTCTGCGCCAGGATAATCGCCATCAAAAATCATTTTATGATGAAATTTTGTTTGCTGTTTAAAATGAAAATTCTATAATTAATTTACTTACGTGCCAGGAGACACTGACAAAACATTTTTACTTAATGCTGTTTTAAAAAAGGTGAGATCATATAATATGGTTGCGTTAGCTGTTGCATGTTCTGGGATCACAGCTTTGTTATTAGATCAGCACATTCAACATAGAAAATACCGCTGAATTTGAACGATACATCTACAATTGCCATTAGTACGCAATCTGACTTTGCTGAATTAATAAAAGAAACAAGAATTAATTAGAAAAATTAATAAATTTACAATCAAGTATTGCGAAAAAAATGTAGGCTAAAAAGAAAGTATTTTATTATATTAAATGAAAAGTCTTAAAATGTCTTAAATATGTATACGATAGATATGATGAAATGAAAACTTATTTTGATTTCATAAATTTGATTCAAACATATAGAATAAAACTCTTTTGTTAAATTTTGATGCTAATCTTACGTAATCGTGTCCATGTGAAGGGATGATGTCACACATAAATGATGTTGTCAAGAATATGGTTTAACGTTAATAATAATCTATATTATAAACCAAACACATCCCTGATTATTGATGAAATCCTTTTTGCAACGACTTGACTAAAAAAATTTGTATTTACTGCATTTTCTACTACTGCGTTTTCACAACTTCCAAACATCGCACAATTTTAATTTTTACACCGTCAAATAGGGAAAAAATGAAATTTCTTTGAAAATTGTATTTGAATTTACTGATTTTTTATGGTTTTTAAAATAATTCCAAAGCAGGAATTGTTTTTAAATCTATCTTTATCACGTGCAGCCAGATTGCGAAAGATTAATCCGTTTGCATTTAAAATAATATAAATAGTTCCGCCTTCATTTCCGACTAATATTACAGAGCGAAATTAAAACTTTATAAAAATTTAAATATAAATAATAATATAACATAAATAGAATGCAAATTTAACAGGCATGTTCTCGAACTACGCGCTTAAACAGTTGAAATTTTCAGAATAAAAAAGCCTGCAGTAAGCAGCGAAATCTTGGACAATTTCTTTGGCCATTAACTTTTTTCATGCGACTAATACAAAAAATTTCATACAAATATATTTTTCCTAAAAAATTTATTTGAATGTATTACTGATATTTTTCTTATAAAAATTCTTTTGATGTTGCTAATGAATCTGTATAAAATATACATATTGAATATGGAAAATCTATTATAATTAGAAAAAAATGATTTTCGCATGTTTTCTGCAACCCGGGAAGCCCGGGTTCGATTCCCTAGTATATATAAATGCGCATTTAATTTTTAAAATGCTAACACACAGTTTTTTTTTATTATTTCACCCTTTAGTATTAAAAATTCTCTATTAACTATCATGAAAGTCTTCAAATATTTCATAAAAAGTACTGAATAATAATTGTGTATTGATGTTTATTAATTGTTTTTTAACTTAAAATAAACCAGAAATTTCTCATGTTTGAAGTGAATGCCTAAAAATTGTAAGTTTTATGTGACATTTTTAGCATACAAATATTGTAATAAGCATTTACCTTTTACTGATGTTTTTGGACGAAATACTGGGTGCATCATAAATTTAGTAACCCCCTGAAGAGCAGTGGTGTGCATTTTTGGACAATTTAATTTTAATACCTAAATGCCAGATTGGCACCAGAAAATTGGAATGGAATTTGTCTCGTTTTTAGTTATTTCCAAATAAATTTGGTTGTAAATTGTTGTGCCATTCAATCATTTCAGTATTGTACGAATAAATATCGTTTGCCCCTAAAAGGGTTAAAACTTTAAAAATCCATTAAAAAGAAACAATTGATGCTAAAAAATTGCGCTTTGCAGGAATGGGATTAGAGGAAGTTCGGAAATTTCTTAATAACAAAAAAAAAAAAACATTGGTTTAAAAATTACTGTTAAATGGCACTGCATGCATAATATGATGCAGATTTATGCAAATCAGGCTTTCAGTAACACCCTTTCAATGCACACAGATTCTTCATTCGATGACAGCAGTATGCTCTCGTAACCAGATCAAGCGCTGTTGGTTAAACTATTTTACAAGAACAGGGGTTGCATTACGAGAACTCTGCATAGCAAAATGACTAAAGACGAGAAAAGAGCCTGATTCATGTACTGGTATACTAAAGCTCGTCAGACGCTTCGCAGAAATGCGTCTTTTACTATAAGCCTAATTTGCATACATCTGCTTCATATTATGCATGCCAGTGCCATCTATCTGCAATTTTTTAACCACAATTTTTTTGTTATAAAAAATTCCGATCTCCCTCTAATCCTATAAATGCAACCCGCAATTTTTTAGCATAATTTATTTCTTTTTAAGGAATTTTTAAAGTTTTAACGAAGCTATTGCGCTTCCGGTATTTATCTAAATAAAAATAAAAATAAAGCACCTTTTATACACAGGAATAATTTCTTAAAAATATGTTTTAATATTACAGATAATATGAGCTATGTGTTTTTTCGTAAAACTGTAAATAATTTGCATTCATATTTGTATTATTATATACATAACGAAAAATCCGAAATGCATCATAAAAGTTTGCTTTTGGATAATTGTTAAATTACGTAATCTAATTATTTTTAATTGTTAAAAATTATGTTACAAGAATTTAAAGAATGTTATACAATTTCCATTTTAGCTTTTTTATATAATAGCGAAAATAACCTTCAATTACATTGCAATTAGCTGCTTTATCACTGGAAAGTTTTAATTACTTAATTTACCGTTTAGTAAAAATAATGAAATATCTGTATTGAATCACATAATTGGATGATAACTGTCTAAAATAATTAGTTATAATCAGTTTTAACGAACTTTTAATTGCGAATCCCCTGAGCGCAGCCTGCAGTTATTATTGGATAATCGTCAAACTCTTATTAAATATTTATTTTTTCCAACTATAAATTGAAATATTTAGTTTTTATTAGTATGTGTCTAACTTCTGAACATTTTTTTTTGAAAAATATGGCATTTTTATGAAACACCTGTATTTTTAGTTAACCCAGAGAATAAAACTATTAATTGAAATAAACTTTTTATTAACTTTTAAAATTTAGGTAATAGTTGGGCAAATTTTAGTAAAAACTAGCTGACACGTCCGGCCTCACCCTGGCCCATGATAATAAATTAAATCAAACCTCAAGTTGGTATGATTTTATATCTTTAACCAGATTTTGTATAAAATATTTTTGTCCTCCAAGTTTGAAACGACACCTCTGGGGCTGCCAATCCAGGTGCAAATTTTTCATCTTGAATTGGTTCAAAATTAGGAGACCAGCTATAGAAGTACAAGCTCTCTTGAGGCTCTGCACCTCTTCTTTCAGAGAAATGCCGTGGCATTTCACTGACACGACAACAACAACAACATCAAAATTTGGCTCTATTTTCGCGATTAGAGCACGGTGAGTACTGTCACTTAAATTATAGACCCCCTGTATAATTCATTAAATTTGCAGTCTGTAACTAACTTTTTTTAATAATTAATAGTAAATTGCCGCTTTATCTCTTTTTTCTGTATGCATGGTATATATTTTTTTGTTTATCCGATTTCTAGTTGGTTCTTCTTCTAATTATTTCTGAAAATAGATTTCTAGAATCATGAATAACTGATAAATATAATAAAATCATGTTATTATTATTATTATTATTATTATTGTAAATGTAATATATAATTTTCTGCTACTTTTGGAAACATTTCAGTAATTTTCTGAAAATTCCAAAATTATTTCATGTAAATTGTTTATTAACTTCATGTTAGCAGAGTAGTATCGGTACCAGGAGCTTTTGGATTAGTCAACAATAGAAATTTGTTGTAACATAAGATACAATATGCACAATTAAGCTTGTGTCCTACATTTAATTTTCTTAATCGTTTTAATTTATTAATGCAATATCATATTGAAGTGTTTGTATGTTTAACAAAACAAATGGATTTATTAAAAGTTTTATTATGAGATAATCACAGAAGTGGAAGATATAAAGATTTCGAGAAATTCTGATTGCTTACACATATTTGCAACAATGTATTAAACATAACAATTAAACATTAAAGCGTATAAATTATATACTTTCGTAAGTATTTTTGCACAAATATGAATTTGTGTAAAGTAACCTTTAAATAAAAAAATATTTTTTTAAAGAATATAAGGTAAGCTAGGATAGTCTGCGAACAATTCAAAAGAATAGCAATAAAAAATCTAAATATTAATTTTTTGCTAAACTATTCATGAATAATTTTTACTTCATTTTTTTTATGCATTTCCATTGCTATTTTGTTGTTATGTTGCAATTTAATAGAACAGTTGTAATAAAACCAAGAAAGTTATTTTGGGCAATCTGTCCTTACAGGGTTGGTGTGATTGCGCACATGGGTAGGAGAGATTGTTACTGATAATAACTACAATTAAAATGTTAACAATAATAATTACAATTAAATGACATTGTTGTAAAGTTTTTGTGAACAAATATTATTGTATTAGGAAAGAATATTTCACCCTAATGATTAAAGAATCAGAAAAAGGAAATAATTTTAAAAACGTTTAAAAAAATTTAATTAAAGGAAAAAAATAAAGAATCAGAAAAAGCAAGTCCAGATAAGATTACAAAATAAAATTTTGTTACTTAATAACACTTTTAACTTAAAAATAGTCCATTTTCCTTTCTCATTTTTTTATGCAAATTTACCAATAAGCTGCATGAACTCTCCTAACATGGAAACTAATGGAAACACTGCGCCATTTCTCCTAAATAGCAGATGCGCAAACTCTCCAATTTCGGTAGGAGAGATTGCGCGGCCTTTTATTTAAACATGACCTCTTCTAAAACGAACCATTGATGTTCACATTGTTAGTCTAGATTAGTAGCTTATGAGAAATCGTTTAAGTTTAAAATATTTTGTACTATTGGCATTGTATAGAAATTCTGATGAATAGCTATGAAAATTCAAGCACTTACTTTGGGTAAACAAAACAAAATAGCAATACTTTATCTTAGACGTTCAAAGCAATAAACGTTCACTTTCAAGTAGACATTCCACTACTGTTGTTGTACAACTACGTGGAGTCGCTGCGCGCTCACTCTACTCCTTCCCCCGAACCTCTATGTGCGCAATCTCTCCGACCGCGCCATCTCTCCTGGCTTTACCTTATAATCATACCTCCAATTATTTTCATTATTTTAAAAAGAAAACGTCTTTGAGTTTCATTTGATGAAATGTTTAGAACAAAATGCCAAACATTCGTACATTCATCATAAAAATTAAATTACGTTTCAAAATTATCCAAAATATTGATTTTTTTCTATTGTGGAAAAAACAAATAGTGATTAAATTGAAATGAAAAAAATAAAATGCATGTTAGTTTTTAATATCAAATACACAACGCTAAAACTACGTTTATCAAACTTATTCACAAGCAGATTTTTCATAAAAACGCTTTACTATTTCAATGCTCTAATTTTGAAACATAAATTAAGAAATTATGCTATTCACTTACCTTTTATATCTGTTTGTGGTGATAGGTGAGGTAAATGACATATTTTTCCGTTTTGCACCAATATCCAGATGTATGAAAAAATGAAAAACTGTGATTTAAATAAAAATAATAATACGTCATGAAATACCTCTATTTTACTATAAAGCAATTAAATTAGATAAAACGAAAGCATATATGTCTCTTAGTGACAAGCTATATAATATTATTATTTTGTTATAACAATTGCATCTTAAAAGTTTAAATAAAAGATAAAAGAGTACGGATGTCAAGAGGAATATGGATAATGTACTTTTATTTTTTAAATCAGAGAATATTTTTCTGTAATTTTCGGAAATCACGAAACATCTAACAATTTAAACATGTTACATAATACGATAACATTCGAAGTTTAAGCTGATTTGTATGACACATGTGATTTGCACAACTTTAGGGATTAAGGGATTACTTTCAAATTACCGGCGTAAAGTCCCTTCTTATCTATGTTAAGACGCCGCTTTAGGATGATGGTTCTAAAAAGCAAAAAGTTTTTCCAAAGTGATATAAACTTTTTTTTTTTCATTCAAAGTGGTGTTTTTTAGAACTTCAATTCTAAATAAATAAAGAATAGAATCGCAGATTACAGTCTTTTAAAGAAATAATTTCATTTCTCAGTGAAGATTTTCTGAAATAAGTTTTGAAGTAAACGAAATTAACAATATTTAAAATTCAATGTATAGAAGAACATGATTTTTTTTTTAAACTTTTTAATGTATTTGTTGACGAAAAATGTTTTTATCCACTTTTCATTAGTAGTCAATATTATTCAGAATGCCTGAAAATTAATGACAAAAGTAAGAATTGTACATTACTTGTACAACTAGACAGAAATTCAGAAAAGAAAACTGCAAACGAACCGAAAATGGAAATTAAATAATCTCTGGGTCATTTACAGTATAACTCTTTTACTTAAACGAAACATGAAATTTCTTTTAACTCCGTATATGGATACTAGATATCGATAGGATTGATATTAGGTATAGTTTATTTCCCTAACAGATCGTGGAATTTAAATTGCTTTCATTATGTTACTCTTCTCTTTTTTACATAGTTAGAAAAAAAAATTTCCGACATATTTGAAGTATAAGTGTAACATTAATAAAAATCCACATTCTAATAGACGTATAAATATATAAATATAATAATATAAATGATATAAATAATCCACATACGTGAATTTTGTATAAAAATAATCTTTATAAATTTCTTTCTCCAAATCAATTTTACATTTTTAAGTCATTGAACGCTAATGGCGCCCGTTGCATGTAAAATTCGTCGTGGGTGTAAAGTCCTCCAAGTTACCTGTGAAATACACCTCTGGGGGTGCTTAGTCTGGTGAATTGTCTCGTCACCAGGTCAAGGTTCTAAATTACGAGACCAACTCGAATAGCGATGGCATGACGTATGGATGAGCGATGCATCAAGGAAATAGTAAATATCCCAGCATCTAACATCAGTCCGGCATGACTTCGCTACACTGCGCAGTGCTGAATCGCTTCATCAAAAATCAATTAGCTACCGGCCAACTAAGAAAAAGCAATTAAAGCAACAAGACGTACTGAAGTCACGTCGGCCTATAGATTTAACAAGCACATCTTCGCCAAGAGGAGAGCAGGCGAATCCCCCCGTTTCCAGGCATCAACTCGATAAGCTAGGCAAAAGCCTGGCAGTTAAGGGCCTGGTCAGTAGTCTAAAATAAAAAGAACGATGATTTCATTCCATAACTAAAAAAAAACCTATTTCTTCTAATCTTATGAAATATTTTAGTAAGTTTTTAATGTTATGAAGAGTTAGATGTACAACATTCATATATTATCTATTTAACACAATGTCATGTCGTATACGTTGAACGATAACTTAAGATTATGCTTAAAATTAAGTAAGTTTATATTGAAAAAGTTAATTTAAGAAATCATCTAAATTTATGTTTAATTTATCAAATATTATGACAGAAATATCTGAATTACAAATGTTGTCCTAAAAAAATATTTTATGATGTCTGCGTAATCTTTTTTACCATCTAAATTTACAGACATTAGAAAAAAAAAATAAAACAAATATCAACATAATTTCTTACGTAAGATTGTAATTTTTCTTTTGAAATCGTAAAGTATATTTGTGGAAAAACTAATTATATTTGTATAATTGTGGAGATTTATTTTTTTATCTAATTTTTTTTTTCAGTTTTGATATTTCGATTGTTAGCTACGTTATGATTTTTTTTCGAAATTGCTTATTTTCTGCAGTCAGAAATTATCAATTACCAGTGTAATTATATACTTTATTTTTGATACACGTTTATCAAAATTAATTTCCTGCGAACTAAAGAAAAATGACTAAAAATCCTATTAACTTTGTTAGTCATGATGTTCAGAACATTTATCTCCACGATTAAAAAAGTATATAAAGAAATAATTAAATTCTATAATTGGATAGTTAATTGGGAAAAAAACAGAATCATTAGTTGGTAAAATAATTAATTTCTGAGTATTTCTAACTTTTTTATTAGTCAAAAGTATAATCGAAAATAGTCCTGATGGATAATATAATATTCCATTTATCATCATAAAATTATTTACTTAACTGTTATATTACAAATTGTATTTCTCATTTAAGATGTAAAAATATGGAAATTAATACATTTTTTATTATCACTTTTAGCTCAGTTAATTAGACCTATTAGAAATTTGATTTTTAAGTGCATATTTAGTGGGTTTTAGATAAAAATTCACATTTCAACTATCAAACGAAGTCATAAACAAAATGCACGCACATGCAAGATAGAAATAATGCGAACATATTAATCGTGTAACTGCTACAGGCTCTGTTTAATTTGAAATCCGCAGATCGACTACATTGCATACAGTAGACTTGCTATAGTAATTTAAAAGTTTATTAAATTGTGTATTTTAGGTCTTAATGAGATCATCAGTACTTTTTGGTTCTTTGATATGTTGTTTTTTCTCTTTCCTAAGATTCTTTTATGGTCTTAATATAATTAAGGATCCATATTTACTGTCTCTCTCACAGAATTTGGTTTGAAGATTTGGTTATATGTACCGGTAGGGTGATCACAAGAAATCGACTTTTAGAATTTTTTCGGGGGACTCCCTAAATGTTTCCATATGGCAAGAAAATGAGATTGCCAATGTTTGAGCTCGTTTGAATAACGTTAACCTGTGCCTTATTGAGATCAAACGTTTGAAAATCTGTAATTTAAAAAAAAAAAAAAAAACATTTTTTCTTCCATAAAATGAAAACAATTTAACCTACGAACCTGATGCTAGTCCCATTTCATAAAAAGAAAATTTACATCGAAGACCCTCTCAGCAGTATTTAGTAAAAATTTGTAGATTTAAAGATGTACAGCGTTTTCAAGACCAGACGTGATCCGAATCCTCTAAATTGATTTTTTATGGAAATGCGAAAAAACGTTATAACATTAAATTTCATGTGCTTTCAAAAGAATTTTGATTGTTTAAAAAAAAATTCATTTTGTACACAAAAAAAAGGTTTAGATAAAAAAAAAATCCACAGTAAATTAGAAAAATCGGAATTTAGACTGAATAAATTATCAGAAAATAAAAGCGAAGAAAGTATAAAATTAAAAACAAATAATGTTCAAATGCATTTTATTATTAATGTTGCGTTACAAAAAAAAAACGAAGTATTACGAAGGAAAAAATCTATTATCACTTACAATTGTCACATTAATATGGTAATGGCTCAGATTAGGTGGATTTTGACGATTCAGGACATTTTATTCTATATTCAGATACAACTTGTGTAACAAATACTGATTTTGTTCTTCACCTTTCGTAAAAAAAGAATTAAAGGCTTGGATTAATTTTATTCTTCTTTCATCTGTGTTATTGACAACCTGAAAACAATTCGCTATTTTCTTGCTTTTAAATAATGTTTAATATCATGCAATACATCGGGATAAATATTTAAATAATGCATATTAACCCCAAACCTCATGAAAAAATTACAGTTTAAGATGAAATAAAAAAATTGACTCCTTTGTCATATAAAATGCACGGGTGAGTTAAAGTGTCAAAACCAACAAAAATGAGTGTGCAACATCCAGAAATGTGACAACCACCAGTAACAAAAGTTACAATGTGACAAAACCCATTATAGTGACATAATAACCAGTGACATTCTCAAAAGAAGACCAAGTTTCAAAATGTGACAACCTGCTCTAGCACAAGCTGGATCAATTTATCAAGAAAGAGACAAAAACCCAAGGAACGATAATAGACAGAAACAACCCACAACAGGGACGAGCCCATAAAAGCGGGAAAAAAACCCTGACAGGGACAAATAAAAACGAAACGTGAAATCAGACTCCCCCCCCAAAAAAAAAAGGGGGGATAAACACTAGAGTGACAATCAACCATGAGCGTGACAAGCCAACAGAGATGGCAAATATGTAAATCTATGTACGTTAGAGGCGCCTGGTGCATGTAAAATCCGTCGTTGGTGCAAAGTCCTCCAAGTTCCCTGTGAATTACACCTCTGTGGGTGCCTAGTCAGGTGAAGGTCTCGTCACCTGATCTAGGTTCTAAATTACTAGAACAATTACTTTCTTTTCCTTAATTTTTGCTTTTTTTAAATCTGCCAATTCAACAAAGTTAAATAGAAACCTTGAACCGGCACACAAAAAGAACTGTAGCAAACCACTAGAGAGCACGGCAGCGATGCTAACAAAACTATAGTCAGGTGGATCACAGACATGCTATAATCAAGCGATTTCCACCCCGCTCCTAGGTACTAATTCGTCCAGCTAGGCACTCATTCCGGGTAGGTAGGGGCCTGGTTAGCAAAAAATCCACTTTTTGAATCCACTACTCACTACTATCATCGTCATTTTCTTTTACAAATGGTATTAATTTTACAGATATTCTGATTTTAACTTTTTTTTTCCGAATGTATCATAAAAAAAAGAAAATGGAACTTGCTCCAAGTTAAAATACCAAAGATGGTTTACCATTTTAAAAATTGCCTGATCTACAACCTCTTTGTTATTTTTTCTCCAGTCAAAAAATAATTTGAATAATCGGACAATTTATCTCTTGTTTGGGGTCCAAAGTGGGTTTGGTAGTGTTAAACCATGCTTTTACATAAATAGTAATTATAAATGAACAAATGTCCATATACCGTATTTTTTTAATCTGTTGATGAAAATTGATCTCTGAAAAGATATATTTTGAGGGAATAAATAGCCTTTCCCATCTATCTGGCGTGATGTACAAAACAAAGTTGAATAAATTCTTTATAATCATCCCTAGGCTGTTGGCTTTTTAAATATTCTATAAGAAAATTTAAAATGTCGCCTGAATCACGTATTCTATATCTAATATTTTTTTTCTTCAATACCAGTTTTGTACTTTGTGTAATCCAGCTTAGACCACCCAGTCTGATTTTTTTAAACATCTGGCAGGGCCAGAGGTTTTGCCCAGTTTAGAATCAAAAACTGTTTTAGATTAAAGTGTAAAATATGGAGGCGACATGGTAAATATAGAAGATTTTGCCACAATAATTGCTGTAGCAAAATGCAGGTTCTCTTGGAGCAACCAACCTTTACTGCAGTGGTAAAACACATTGCCTGGATTTTAACACCCCCCCCCAAACATTCACCTGCTGAAAATCCATATTTTGCCTGAGTTATTCCCATACTATTTTAAAGTTTTGAATATAGTGAATTGTTTTAAGGTTGTTAATGACACGGATGAAAGGGAAATAAAATTAATTAAAGACTTGAATTCACGTTTACCGAAAGACGAAGAACAAAAGCAGTTTCTGTAACATGAATATGAATGTAGAAAAAAATTTCCTGACTCTTCAAAATCCTCCTTATCCACGCCATGACCATCTTAATATGACGATTGTAGGTGATAATAATTTATTTCATTTATAATACTTTTTTTTGTAACGCAACTTTAATAATAAAATGCATTTGTTTTCATTTTCATATTTACCTTGCTCTTATTTTCTTTTAAGTTACTCAGATTAAATTAGGATTTTTTTCATTTATTTTGGAAAGTTTTGTAACTAAACCCTTTCAATAATTCACTTAAAAAAATCCGTAAACTGAACAAAATACAAAAACTGCAGCAATGTAATTTAAAAATCACAGTAAATCTTCCAATCTAAAGCTGCATTTTCTTTAGATTGCAAGTGTGTTCGGACAACTATGCTGCGTGTTACTTTTTTCATATTAGAAAAGGAATTTGACCTTTCAAAAAACGAAAAATGTGCGAACGTCAGCTCAAAATTTCCTGAAAGTTGCCATTCAAAAGTCGGAGATTTCATCAAACGTTAGAAAAAATCAATTCCAATCACATGAGTGTTTCAGAAACTTACTCTCTATACAGCATTAATTTTAGGTTTTTGACGAATTGTTTGTGTATATTTTGTAGAGTGTTGTTTGGAACATTATAAAAAGACTTTTCACTCATTTGTTTTAAATAAACATTTTAGGCTTTATTTAAAATTTTGTATTCAACTGCAGTGCCAAATTCAACTTTCGTTACAGTACTGCAACGAAATCTCTTTAGGAAAGTTAACGGACAACTAAAAGGCCTACAAAAAGAAGACAAAATATACATATTACATAAACATGATGTTTCAAAACAACGTACAAAATTTTAGATGTGGTAGACCACACTACAACAAACATTTTTGTACCGAAATTAAAGTCATTTTCTATCTATTCTACCTAAAATACAGGTTGTCTCACTCCAAACCGAGATAGAACTTTTGACCCTGTATATAACAAGATTTCAGATATTTTTAATTTACTTACAAATTTACCTTTTTGTGTAAAATGTAGCGAGATTACGTGAATTAGTAGAAATAGCCAAAATCCACTTTCAAATGACGCTGACTATAGATATTATATATTACTTAAAGTAATTAGCATAAGATATGATTTGATATTCCAAAATAATGTACACTTCAATAACTTTTAATGAAATGATTTCATTTCTCACAAAACAATTTACGACTGTTAAAAATTATTTTACAATTCTCAGATTGAAGTGAGATACTTTGAATTTTATATTTAACGATTGTATTACGCTCCTAGATACATAGGCAAAATTCTTTGTTGTAGTGTGCTTTACCACTCTTTAATAGTTTTAATTGCAATTGTATATCACCCTAAATAATCTATCTGTTTATGTTTATATAATGTTATTAATTAGATTTAAAAACTAAAACAACGAAAAACTTTAAAAGAGAAATAATTAGAAAAACATGTTATATTGTTTGTTATTAATTTTTACGGCACTGGAATAAGTCATATTGTTTATTGCTATGCACCTGAATTTAAAACAAATAACTAAATAAAACATTGTCACAATCTGAACAAGTCTTCCTTGTGTATACCAACACTCAGAATATCACAGAGATAATCTGGCAAACCAAAGTCATGATATTGTTTAAAGTAAGTTAAAAATACACTGGACATAATGTTTGATAAAATCAATAAGTAATTTTTTTAATATAATAAACGAACATTTATTATTTATTTATTTATAAAATACATCTAAAAAGAGTTGCATCAACATAGAATGGCTGGCAATTTTACTTAAAAAAATATTTAGAAATCACAAATAAAACTTTTAGAAAAACATAAAATAAGACGAAAACATTTTCACAAATTTAGAATTTAATATTTTCCCAAGAAATCCATTTAATTTAACAAAAACGGAGACAACTTTTCCTTAGTCAGTGAACTAGCAAAATCAATACAGTTTGTAAAGTTATTCAATTTGTTCTTCCTGCACCAGTCTTTGGTGAATTGTGTTATTTTCGTGTGCCCGATAAAGAAAAATTATTGAAAAACTATACAAATCTGAGTTCTTTTTTTTAAATATACATATACATATTTTAAATATACGAGACTAAGTTTTAGAATCGTCAATTATGTCATGTTTTCAAGCAGTCTGTGTAGTTAAAATATGATACTGAGAGTAACGTAAAACTGTGATAAATTTGTAAAACTCCTTCCAATATTTCAATTTTCTAAATGGGGAAAAAATTCAACTAAACAAACAAATTTATTAGACATTCCTTTTTATCATATCAAAATTTATATGCTTTGTATTTATTAATTGTATGGTTTTAGATAATACATATGAAAACAAAGAATAATAGAAATATTTTCGATAGAAATCTCAATTAGTTTTATTTGGAAAAAAATAAAATTTTATTGCATTATTTATGTAGGTCAATATATATCAAATCAGAGCTCAATTTCTTTTAAGCCATGTTATTTTCGTATAGACCAGTTATTCACAACCAGTGTTTAGTGGTGTGAGAGGATACCGAATACGCCGCTAAAATTCTCAGTCGAGATTTACAGGTAAAAATATATCAAATCAGACCTCAATATATTTAAGCTTCACATTTTGCTATAGGTCATTTATTCTACACTGGTACTTCGCGATAAAATTATGTGCCGTGAGAGGAACCCAGGTGTGCTGCTGCTAAAATTATTAATTAAGACTTAACGAGATTTTACGAAGTATTTGAAGTATAGTTACATTTCAGGTTTTTTTTTTTTTGTATTTAGCTTTAGTGTTATAAAGATGTTTTTTGGAAAGTTTGTTTCAGTGTTTGTATGCCTTTTATGTGGTATGTGTAAAAATCATAAATATCGTCCTGCCTTCAAATAAATTTATTGTTTCGAAGTAAAACTGTTCCTCTGTATGCAGTGGCGGCTAGTAGCATAAATTGACAAGGATGCTGCTTCATTTCTAGGTATTGTTTTCTTGTTTTATAAAACAAAACAAAGATATGAAATGGTATTTATACATTATTTAATGGTTTATTTACATTTTAATTTAATAGTATAATAAATATAATAAAAAATACATATATATTATGCTTAATTTAAATAATATATATACATGTAATTTAATAAAATTAATTAATTTTTACGTAAATTTTTAACTTATATTAACATTGACGGCCATAGAAATAAATAAGCCTTTCTTAATATATCATGTCACACAATCAGTTCGAATGACCGGAAAATTATGACCCAACGCTGAAAACTATAGAAGGAAGTATGAGATTTACTGAATACAGACAGTTTTGGTTTTGGTTAGAAGTTCGTTAGTAATTTTATCAAAAATCGGAAAATGTATCTGTTCCGAAATTCAGATATTCCACTAAAACTTGCTCAAAATAATAAGGAAACTGAAACTTCAGATGAGCACAATTTGTAGTATCCAATTCGAATTTAAAGTGAAATTGAAATTAAATGTAATAAATTAAGATATTTTGATGCTTTTGTGAACTAGGAAAGGGAAGTTTAGTGTTTAAGCTGTAAAAATTTCAAAATGATAGGACCAGTACTTCTTTCGGAAATGGAAACTAATCTGAAATACACTTTTTGGGCTTAAGAAATATATTTAATCTAAAAGTTCACAAAGTTAGATATATATTAAGATTAGCAACGCAACTTGACTCAAAAAACACAAGTCAGCATACTATTTAACAAAAACTGTGTAGCAAAAACTATGCATAAACCGTTTATTATATATTTACATTAAAAAAAAGCAAAATCTTCTATATTTTAAAAGCAGGCTTTGTTAGGCCGCATAGCGATGCGCATTTACGGAATCGTTCCATCCCATCGTCTCTCCCACTCTCTGGAACTACACCTACTACCACGTAACTCGAAGCTAACGAAAAAGACAGGCTACCGCGGTGCATTCCACTAACTTTTTTTACAGACCGATCGAGGCTAACGAAAAAGAAAGGCTACCGCGGTGCTCTACGCGTATCTTTTTTTACAGACCGCCGGAGTCACGTGAAGCTCGAATGCACCAATGCAGGTATACGAAAAGAGCATTACGTCACTCTAGCGGTCTGTAAAAAAGATAAGTGCAATGCACCGCGGTAACCTGTCCTTTTCGTTAGGTTCGAGACCGATAGAGTGACGTGATGCTCTTTTCGTACACCTGCATTGGTGGATTTGAGCATCACGTGACTCCCGCGGTATGTAAAAAAGGATACAAGTAAAGCACCGCGCTAGCCTTCCTTTTTCGTTAGCCACGGACGTAACTTATGTGACGTGGGCAATACATAAGCAATTACCACTGAGCACTGGTGAGCTTATAGCACTTCTATTGAGCTTATCGCACTTTCAGGACATCTATTAAAAGTGCGATAAGCTCACTGCAGACTGGCCATCTCCGAAATAGGTACACGATTTAATTCAGGACGTATTCAGTGTAAGATGGAATAAAATTTCAAAATTGTTAGCGCTCTCGTTAACCCTAGAATGCTACCCATTCGTCTCCTGGACGAAGCCCATAACAAGTAACTTTGACCTGCCTCTCCCAAAAAAGGAAATTTGTCGTGACACTCAGGACCTTAATTTAACCTTGGATACTACACTTAAGGATAATCCTTTTTCCCGAAATATTTGTGCACAAGGTGTTTTCAGAACAATATTCGTCTCACAGACGAATGGTTAGCAGTTACGTTTGCATTTGAGAATTTAACTTAGTTTTTTTTTCCTGTGCTAGCGTAACATATCAAAACGTTGTGTCGGAGAAAATGTTTGGGGTAGACCTGAGACTATCTGGAAACTATTAAAAGAGCTAAGTGATCAAGAAAATTCTATTTCTGGGAATAAATCAGAAAATGAAGATTTAATTGCAGTTGAAAGTGGCGAAATCACAGACAGCAATAGAGATGAAAATTGTGAATTATCCTTTGAGAATACAGATGAAGAAAAATCAATGCTTGAAAAACAAACCCATGAGGATAAAAATATAAAGTCAAATTACGAAGCTAAAATTGAAAACCGCTGTGTGTCATATAAAAGTGAATGGGTTGGAAAAATTTCGAAAATATTTGGGTTATATGACGTCTATAATTTATCCAGACAAAATTCAGCTCAGGGGTAAGGATAAGTCAAAATGGTCATATATTCCTCATTTAAGTAAGACAACGTCAGCAGCTCGAAATATCTCATAGAATTTTTTAACTCCACAAAAGGAGTCGTAGACACATTGGATCAGATATGTAATAACAGGTCATGTAGTAGGGAAACACGTTGGTGGCCTCTTTGTGTGTTTTATGGTATGATAAATATCAGTTTATTTAATGCACATGTTATATATATGCATAACATGGCTCAAAAATTCGAAAAAGCATTATCCAGAAAAAAGTTTGCGATAAAGCGATAAAGGAAGATCTTCTTGCTCCATGGATGAAGACGCATCTCAACGTATCAACTTTGCTCCGATCATAAGGACAGTTATAAGTGAACTTTTGAAATTGGATATGAACATTCAAAAACTCTAACAATCTGGATGTAAAAAAAGGAAAATTTCTGCATTTTGCCCGTACAATTTGCGCAGAATGACGCGCAACTTTTGTCTAACATGTTCCAGAGCAATGTGTGGTGAACATTACGTAATATGTGTAAAGATATCTTTGAAAATAAATAAATCGTACTTTCTTTCTTACTTGCAGATCGAGATTGATAAAGTCACCTGCAGGTAGTATACATTTATTCTAATTCGCTTTTAAAATTTATTTTAAGCACGCCTACCTGCATTTCGTCTGGGAGACGAATGGTTATCATTCCCGTAAGTTTTTCAAAGGGTAGCATTCTAGGGTTAAATAAATAAAAGCGTAGATACTAAAAAATTTTAAAATATCTGATTAAACATAAAATAAATGAAGCAATACTATATATTTTGAAACTAAAGACTATCAATGTATGTTAATAAAATACAGTTTCTGAATGTGTGTGTCTATTTATTTGTTGATGAGGGCTATGGAAAATCGCACGTAAAGGTTTGCGAATTTGGATAACGATAGACAAAGACAGCTCCTGAGACTCAGATTTTTATTTATATATAATTGTCCAAAATATTAAATATACCTCCTCATCGAACGCTAATTAAAATATTCACTTGATCTTATCTCGCTGGAGTCAAAATCTCTGCCATCCATGCTTGGCGAATATGTGGTGTTCAAGCAGAAATGAAAGATGGCAATCCGTTTTTTTCTACCGCTTAAAATTGCGATCACGCTGCTCAGGATGAACTTTAAAAAAAATAGAGACCTGCGGAAACACTGATTGTACATGTTGTTTGGGTGGAAATTTTTATTTAAAAAAACTCACAATTTACTATTTTGTTTTCTAAATCCTTTCCAATACTCGAACACGCGTGATTTTAATCAAAATGAATTCTGATTCTATGTCAACCTTTTATCCCCAAAGTTGTGGCTGAGTTTTTTTTTTTTTTTTTCAACTTTTCGTGGCTCTAACAAAATATAAATGAGATAGTAGTGATTTGTGTTCCTCGCGTTTTCAAAATTAACTCTGGGTGTAAACTGTCGAAAACAAACGGTCTCCAGCACCGTTCAATTCATTTGATTGGAGTTTCGTTTGGAAAAATTGACTAGCGTGACGCAATATAGTTAAAATGCTATTAAGAAATTCCGATCGGATCTGCTAGTAAATATAATATGAAAACATTACATAGAAATATTTATACGAGGGGCAGTCGGAAAATAAGTTTCCCCTGGCGACTGTGGACAGAGGTGTGTATGAAAGACAAAAAATGTAATGAGACATTAAAGATAAAACATAACTTTATTTTTCCATATAAGTACCAAGTACATTGAGACATTTGTCATACCGCTTTATAAGCTTCAAAAAGCCCTCCAGGAAAAAATCAGGGCTTTGCATACGGACGAAGCGTTGAACCGCTAACAGCGCCATTTGCGCAGGCACTGCGACAGCGCCATCTGCTTGATCGCGGTCGACCTCTACCTAATGGTGTATCGGTGTCTTGCCCGTTCGCGTTCACCTACTGTGTCGTCTTTCATCCATAGCCATTCAACGCTTCGCCCGTATGCATAGCCCTGATTTTTTCCTGGAGGGCTTTTTGAAGCTTATGAAGCAGTATGACAAATGTCTTAATGTACTTGGTAGTTATGTGGAAAAATATAGTTATGTTTTATCTTTAATGTCTCATTACAATTTTTATCTTTCATACACACCTCTGTCCACAGTCGCCAGGGGAAACTTATTTTCGGACCGCCCCTAGTATATCTAGTTCAATTGATAATCGTTCTATTCTATCCTTCCAAACAAAAAGTTCAACATAATAACAGAAACGTTTTAATAGAGGTTACATTTTTTAATTATTAAATTTTTAAATAATTTCTTAAAGCATAGAGTCTATTAAAAGATAGGTTAATAAATCAATTTAACTAATCTACAATAAATAACTATTCAGTCACACTTTCAAAATTACGTTCTGAATAGATCTAGCAGAAATTATTTATCTAAAAAAATAATAAACTATAGGCTTTTGGACTGTAAGTGCCACAGTGTCTACCTGGCCCTTATGTTCTGTATTTTACCTCGGATTTGACCGCACGCGCAAAATTGTTAAAGAGAGCGTTACTGGAACTGTAAAACGCATAGTCTCACATCATGATTTTTGAGCGAAAATCTCTTCAGTGTGATTTTAGGCTGCTCATTGTCTGTTGATGTTTGATTGTTAAGTGTCTCATATTATTGTGAATTTGAATTTTTAATAACCACTGATGTATTTCAGAATAATAATTAGTAGATATTCACAAACTCTATTGAAAAATAAACATGATATGGCAGTTTTTATTAGACAAAACACAAATTGTAAGGACCCAGAAGGGACAGGGACAGTAGTGACATAATAATTATTATTTTTTGGCAATTTTGCAATTTTGCCCCATTACTTAAAAAAGAACATTTGTGGAATATTTTATACACTATTTTAAAATACATATAAAACCTACGGTTAAATGGCTACATATTGGTTAGTCTATCAATACTAATATTTAAATTAACAATGGGGACAGTAGTGACGGATAATAAAGCTAAGCTTACCTTTTCCCCATTCTTTCCAATTAAGGAAATCTTTATAAACAAACAGTAAGCAATGGCAAGTTTTTTAAGAACAACATATACTCCCCAACTGAAAACAATAATGTAAATTACTGCATAGTGTCATTTTGTAAAATATGAGTAAATTTCTACGCCGGAACAGTAGTGGCCAAAAATGTGAAGAACACAACTTTAAAATCGAGAAATTTTAATTTCACTCCTATAAAATCCCATGCTCCATGATATTCATATTTATATTTAATCTATTGGTTTTTCAATCTTTTTTTATAATTATTGTTTATTGATGGTTTTAATGCTCAAGTTATGGGCTGAGGAATGGAGACAATAGTGACATCTAAAATATTTAAATTCCATTTTAAAGTTTAAAAAACTGATTTTCACAGTATAAGTAACATAATATTGTAGAACAATCACATAGAATCCTTTTAACATTAAATGAGAATTCATATTCCAAAGAAATGCCGACTGCGGACTGCGAAATCGCACTAATGATATTTTCGCTCTATTCCAGAAACTAGGGGTTAGGTTACTGACATTATGCTTCACTAACGTACCAATATAAAGTAAAAATACAAGCAAAACATATTCATTATATTGAATGTTATCTGCAAAATCGAATGGGTATAGGGAGTTCTGCAATTCCACAGACCATACATACGAGTCGCAACTGCCTATTAGGGAAATGAACACAGTATAAAAAACAGCAGACGTGTTTTCATTAATGATCTAGAGTAATCCAAATGAAAATTCTTACAGTACAAATAAAAAAAATTACACTTTTTGATTTATTTACTTTATTATTAATTTTAAAGAATACATTCTCCCATCAATGCTTGACACGCCATCGCTAGATTAAGAGAAAAGTACCTTTCTTTTTATTGCGTGGGCCTGTGCATGTAAGTCTGAAAGTTGAAATATTAGAGAAGAAGCGTAGTTAACGGAAATAAGAAATAGCTGAATAGAAAAATGAATAAAGTATTAGTATTTAAAAAATACCCGCTATCTGAACATTATAATTATGTTAAAAAAAACGGATTTCCTTTTTCGGTTCTAATAGATCATTTTTTTGTATTAGTAAGTAAATACAAAATACGTATTTCTATCAGATATATCGTCCTCATTACAATTTCAATATGCTGGGGAAGTTTAACCACTGGTTTAATTACGCTGTGAGCTATAAACGGTTCAGAATCATCTTTACATATATAGAGTGTATCAGGATTGATCGTTTAAATTCAGTGGGGAGGTAGAAAATGACAAAATAAGACAATCTGACATTGGAAATTGGGAGCGGAAACGAATGCATGACGTTGTACAGGGTGCTGTGTATCTACAAACTCTAATCACGCGCAAAGTTCTCTGAGAAGTCGAGCCAATCGTCATTCGGGAAGGTGACTTTGAAGAAGTAACGTGATTCGTTAAACGTTTAATGAATATGCATTTATGCATCTAACTTACGGTACGGTAGAGGAAAACGGTTGAAGAGCTGCGAAATATGTGTAGAACGATACAACAAACGTCCCAAACTTAAAAACCTAAATAACACTCTGTACCTGGAACTATCTGTGTCGATCGGTTGCTTCGTCAACCATGACAGTAACTGGTAACCGACCCAGTTGCGGACATTTGATTCTGAAGCTTGCACCGGACGGGGTAGCGTTCTGCATACATTTGCGCAGATCTTTAACAGCTTTCGTCTGACGCACCGTAAGTTAGATGCATACATGCATATTCATTATACTTATAAAGATTCCTGTTACTTCTGCAAAGTGATCTCGTCGAATCACGACCGGCTGGACGTGTCAGAGAGCTTTGCGCGTAATGGGAATTTGTGGATACACAGCGTCCTCTACAACGTCATGCATTCGTCCTTGCCCACACTTTCCTATGTAATATAGTCTTATTTTGCTATTTTCGACCTCTCCACCAAATTTGAACGACCAATCCATATACATCTTGTATACTAATAAAAGAACATTTCACTCTCTGTGTGTGTTTGCGATGGCTAGGAAAATCTAGCTGACCTAGAAGTCTGAAAATTTAAGTAAGTTAGTCCAAAGGATGTTATGATGTATCGGAGGCTCGGTTTTTAATATTTTGATAATTAGCAGAGATATTAATTAAAAACTTACTTCTCTTCACGAAAATACGATCTTTCTATCTAAAAATAGCGCTAAAGAAATATCAAAACGAGAGAGTTTACCACAAATAAGAGTTTGCCAGATTAAAAAACAATTCAAAGATTTCTGGACCTATTTAGATCAAGAAAACTATTACGTTTATCGATTTGATATCAAGCATACAGACACAAAAAAAATCCTGAATCCCAAATTCTAATTTTCGTAAAAATACGTCCATAATTCACTGAGATATTAATTAAAAACTTATTAATGAAACTGGAAGACGTTTTCATTTATTTCATCAGTACACCCGCACAAATTTAAGGGGGTCGTATTGAAATTACTTACGCCTCTTTTGGAGTCCGTCTATTCATTTACTTTCCGATACGAAAGAAAAAAAACAAAATATGGAACAATTTAACATGGTAACAACAAATTTTATGGTATATTCAAAATTTTAAAACTATATCAGGTACGGATTTGAAAATTGGTATAGATGCACAAAATCATATTCTATTTCGGAAATTAAAAAAATTGACTGGTAAATTTTTTTCTTTATCAAAAACTTGATTTATTGGAAAGTGGAACTAAAATATTTCGAATTTAATATTGGTCCTATTCAAACGAAATCTTTGCTAACGTTCTTTCCAGGTCCCCCAGGGACTAAATATATTTTGGTGTCATTTTTTCAGCCCTTGGTTATCACCGTTTCTGAATAGTAATATCCATTAGAGGATTTATTTTTTCGGATTCTATGAACCCTATCACAACGGGGTTTGTCTCATTCAACTTGGTTTTCGTTTTCCCAACAAGTTTCAGTTACATCTTCCACCGCCAGTTGGCGCATTCTTATCTGGGGTTGTATTGGCCCTTATTACAACGAAGTTTAGCTCATTCAACTTGGTTTTCTAACGTCTTGTAAATTTTAGTTCCACCGCCAGGTGGCGCATGTGTATCTCTGGTTCTATTGGCCCGATTACAACGGGATTTGGCTCAATCAAATTTTTCGATCGTGTCACAGATTGTAATTGCACTTTCTACCGCCACGGTACGCATTATTTTCTAGGGTTCTTAATTTTACAGATTATTTGAAATATTTGCGTGTATGGGGGTAAACTTTTTTTTATTAAATATTGTGTTCATATTAATAACTTGCCACCTTTTATTTCGTTTTTGGGTTCGATATACAAGGATTTTTTTTAACAACCACTTACATACTTCAGCTAATATATGCAGTACAAACAATTTCTTTAGCCCCAGCTACCACCTTTTAGAATATTAATCTTCTTTTTCGGCGTTACTATTTTTTTCACAGTAACAATTATAAGATTTTCCTAAGAACTGGTACATAACTCCCTCATAATATTTCAATTACAATCCTGCATTGTGTGTCGCCTGCAGAATACAGCATTTCCAAATGAAATTAAATTTTCTTACAAGTTCTGCAGCTGCCTGGTTTTATTTTGGTTTTCTGAGATCCTTGAAAAGTCCAAAAATGAATTTACATTCATCACTTAGTAACTCTAAATCACTATTTCCGAATAACGCATTGTTGTGGCGCTTTTGCAGTTTCTTCTTCCCTCATGATACGATTTCTGTAATTCATTTTTTATTGCATAGGGATTAAGTTTTTTCACCAGTTATTGTTTAATTTTAGTACTACTTTTTCACCACTAGAGGGAAGTTTTAATTTCAGTTTCATGTTTTTTCACAGTAATAATTCTCGGACTTTCCTAAGAATTGGTACATAACTACCCTCATAATATTTCCATTCCATTCCAGAAGCATTCGTCACCTACACATATGTTGTATCCCCACCATTTACGAATAAAATCCAATTTTTCTACAATTTTTCCTACAGCTTTGCGGTTTATTTTTGTGTTTTGATGCCTTTAAAAGCCTAAAAATTTTCACTTCGTCCCTAATTACCTCTATATGGTGCTGTAGGCAGCGAGTACCCGTGTAATTGGTTCGTTCGGAAAGCCGTTTGTTTAGAACAGAATGCCCCTTGCGGTGAATGATGAAATTAAGAAATGTTCCACGCAGCACGCCCAAATGCGAAGGCAGCAGGGTTCCGGCCCAGAGTTTCATTTTAAAGAGATTTAATGTTATTGCACATGACTGAGCAACGCCCGGTGGGTTAGCTAGTTCTATAATAAGACATGCATCAGAAGAAAGTTCCCAATCGTTAGTTGACAATCTTATTTTTCAGCATCCATGTCATATAAAATTAATACTTTTTCATTCTATATATATATATATATTTGTGCTCGTTTTTCGTTTTTTTCTGTATTTATGTTTTTAGTGTTCTTGATCAATACTGCATAAAGCCTAAATCAAACAAAACCTAAAGCAGTTTTTTAGATATGTATGAAATACCAAAGTACTTTTCTCCAATAGAAATAGATAGCGTGTATACTATTTATAAGTACTGAAACTGAAATTAAATATGGTACAAAATTTTAGAATTTTTATTTCCGATATAGCAAAACGTTTTCATACATGCACTGCAGAAGCATATATGCCGTTATAACACTTATGCTGTGTTATATTATACTAAACGTATCCTTTCTATTTAATAGAAATTGTAGTATTTTTCACTATGAATAATTGCAGAATTATTTTCACTTTTACATTTGTGTCATTTTGAAAACATTTTATAGTTTTTATAGCTTTCAACAATTCCTACATTTTTAAGAAGAACGATATTTTATACTTTTTGAAATTATAAAACTAGAAAAGAGTTAAAACTAATAAATAAGTTATATTAGTTGGCTTCATACACATATATATCGATTCTTGGGAAATGTGGCTGACCTCCTTTTCATCTGTTGTCAAAATAAGATATCAATCTTTCGCCAGTATTGTATTGATGTACGACTCACAAAATTTTAGAATGTCAGTAAACACATTTTTGATTTTCCACCAATTGATGAAAGAGCTAGAAATTGTTCACAAAAGATCTATGTTTTAACATCGCCGACAATAGTTGTATATCACACGATGATTGGCTGCAGCCTGCAGACGACATGCCGAAAAGAGAAATTTGCCATCACTCACAAAGAAAGAACAATAAGCGCCGTGAAACTACATAAGATTTACATAAGAACTACATAAGATATTTGAAGCTCGTAAATAAGTACGACTTTATGGCAAAAAGTTTTCCCAGCGAACGGAACTTAACATTTTTACATTCGTAAAACATGAATAACTATTAAGTTGATAAATATTAATTTTAGAAAATGTGAACACATTTTTAAATTTAAAATAAAAATTAATATTGTTTTATATTAATGTGAAATCCTCTTTTACTCGCGGTATGTTTGAATTTTTATTCATCTTCCGGGAATATATTCATAGCTTCTAACAAAAGGAAATATTTTATGTAATATTCCCTATTAGCCTATAAAGATGTAGTTTTTCTTCCATATAGGGTAAAATGTTGAAAGATTAAAACCGTTAAAATGTTGTTTTATTTAAATTCCTTTTGCTTATTTTAGAACTCTGTAATGTTAGCTATAAAATCCACAACAATACAGAATGGTTCAGGAATTAAATCATAATTGTAGAAATAACATGTCTTAAGAGAAAACAGTTTTATTTTATATTTTCATTATATTTTATTAAAATAAATAACTTTTAACTTTTAAAGGTTACTGCAACATTTTTCAAATTATATATAGGAATTAAATGCCCTACGTAATTGAAACGTAATTACAAATAATTAAATTACCTTCTTTTTTAAAGTAACGTATCAACTTTATTATATATATTTTGTGGCAAATTATGTACATATTTTAATTACGTCATCACATTCATTCTACAAGCATTAAATTGTGATAAGGGTGAACTTTTATTTAATTGCAATTTTCAAATACCTGGCTACATGTAGCGAGGATTAAATAAAAATAAAGGTTGGTTGGAAATAACTAGTTGATATATTATTTATAGACTTTTGAAATAGAATAAAAATATAAATAGTTTTCTTTTCACATTTAGGAATATTCTTAATACACAATTCCAACTAATGGTCGATAGCTGAGCATGCTTTAACTTAAAATAATATTAATATTGTTTTATAAAAAATCCCTATTGGAAGAAAATGTAAGTGTTCGACAAAATAAATAAATGTTATATTTAAAACTTAAATAATGAATTATTATTTACTTAAACTGCATTCTAAAACAAATAGTAATAAAATAATATATGAATAATAAATAGATAATAATTTTTACTTCGTAATAATAATAATACTAATTAATTATACATTTACATAAAATTTTACTTTAAATTATTAAATATTACGGTACAACTTTAAATTAGTTTAACAGATCATAATATTTAGAACAATGTATCATCAAATAAAGGGTATTGCGTTCAACAGACATAAACTTGGTAGATCGAGATTTCTTCCTGGAAGAGCACAAAACTGCCTAAAAAACATAACCATAATACCGAAAATATTTTGTTGCAACAGACAGTGGGAAAGCAAGCTCTGTTCGAGAAATGAAGAATGCAAGTTAAACATGAACATGACACTATGTTTGCACAACATGATAACCGAAATGACACTAATAGCTGAGCAAGTTGATAAGGACTACAAAAGGTCTAAATTACGACAGTCACAAATGCAATAAATTTTGGATATATTTATTTAGTCATATCATGTCTGTAAAATGACAGTCTATTCGTGATTCCTCATTGAAGTCATTGTGAAATCACCGATAGTTCTTTGAAGTGACAGTGATCGAATGTTAACCATTTGCACCTCGCCACAAAATGGAACATATTTAATTTTCCATTGAGGTCACAGTAATTCATTTTCAAAATCATGTATTGGCAAAGTGGACAGAAGGATTTTCATTTGCGACGAGACTTATCATATGCATAAACACCCAATAGAATGACTTACTACATCAGTACAGCTATTTTGTTTCAGTAATTGATGTTCTAAGGTCTTATATTTATTGAATAAACTACACTTGATATAGTATAAAGGAATCCTAATAATATTATAAATCTGATTGAGTGCAAATGTTAGGCTGAAGCCAGCGACAAAATGAAGCATTTAATCATCCTGTATATTTGCATATAAGTTGATTATAACCCTCATATGAACATAGGCTGGTTTTTGTTTATTTTATTTCAATATTTTTCTTAATAATTCAAAATTTCATTAGTTTCATAGAGAATAAATGGACATTTTTTCGTATATTTTAAAATGGTTGGTTGGTTTGGTTGGTTTGGCCCAAAGGGCCCGGTTTTGCAGCTTTTTTAAAATGGTTAAATTTATTTTACCGTTGCTAATACTTTATCGTTGCCAATATGAAATAAAACCCCTGAGTAATAATTTTTAATCAACAATTTATTTTCACGTGAAAAATATCCATGTGAAAAATGAAAAGGAAATGAATTATTTTAGAATTAAACAGAATATGAAATGATGTCATATTAGAAATAAAACGTGCGTTTTCAAATATTTGATAATAATACAAAGTGCATAAATACCAGTAAGTATGGAAAGCAAGCGAATATGATGTCATATATAGAAAAATCGAGGCTAAGCCTCGTAGAAAAATAAAACAGATTTGTTTTGATGTTAAAATAAAATGATCTTGGGTTATCAAATTATTTGTGAGATTAATTTCTCTTATTTTTTCTTTTTCTTTTTCACATGAAAGGAATTATTTTAAATGTACGTAATATATGTATTTTAAATGTATGTGTTGTAAATTAAAGTTCTGTGTTTTAAATGAAATGATTGAAAAATTTTATATTTTTAATGAATTCAATACAAATGATGGGATAGGTTGGCGATTTATCGTCTGCACACGGCTAACAGAAAGTTACCATATTTTTAATTTAAATTTTAAAAAGTAAAAAAAATATATTGGATGGCAAATGTCAATGATATGCATCGCAAAATTATCCGTATTGAAAATCAGAAAATCGTAATAAAAAGAACTACAATTTTTAAAATAAAGTTGTTTTTCTCATAAAAGCTAAAGATTTAATATGATTATGTCGAAGTAACAGCATTTTTCCTCTATCATTTTCCCACAATCGAAACACATTTGTAAATCGTCGTTTCGAACCGGAATTTAATATTACATTTCTTTTATTTTTAAAATAGGAAAAACTTTGTTGTCGTTTTTAAATATAGCTTTTTTTAAAGTTGTTTCATAATAGATTTTTGTAAAGTCTTGTAGGATAAGAAAAATTGCATAGATTTTAAAGCAATGTTTAATTAAAATTACAATATTTTTTAAACTTAAAAAACAACAATGTTATCGAAAAGAAAATCGATTTTACCAACAAATTCGTGTAATGCAAAAGCAAAGAAGAAATAAAAAAGTAATGAATCTTTTCTTCCAGCCGAATTGTGTAAACCTGAACAAGCCGATCGTGCAAAATTCATAACATTATAAACGCGAAAGCGTGTTCTATATAGTAGATTTTTTTTTTACATATAGGTAGAAAATTTCCGAGAATAGGAAGGTTAGCGGTCTAAAATTAGGTCCATAGTCAATTTGCCCTTTTTTTTATCAAGTGAAATTTCGCGCAAAATTAAATACATTGTTGTAACCAGATTTGTTTTTTGCGTGGTAAACACTTAATGGTATTTTAGATGATCATTTCCCCGCTCACCTTTGATGTCAACTATGACTGTAAAACATATTAAGAAATATTAGCCGATAATTTTCTAATTTTCTTATTGCTTCATGATGTAAATAGACATCCTGTTTCATACTTTAAACCAGAATCAGTCATGCCATTGTCGTTCAATTTTTATTCCTAATCCTAACCCTAATCGTATCCTATCCTAATCCTGATAATAACTTTAAAGAATATTCTTTGACACGAATATGTAAATTAAATCAATATCCATAAATGGAATGAATGGAAAATAGAATAAATAGAAATGGCAAAATAAAATAACAAGAAAGTACATTTATTCGACATCTAACCCTAGAGAAAGCGTAAAAAATTTCAAGCGCATGAAATAAATTAAAATAATCTTATATATACTAACAAAAATATGTAAATTTAGATCACCAGATTTGTGTCGTTGGTATTTATTTGCTTATAGTGTTTTTGACGCGATATAGAAAATATCGTGGTTAAATTGGGCAGAATTTAAAGTACTTTCCAGCAACCTTTATTTACATTTTAGAATCGCATCAGATTGTTATATCTTTGTGAAATAGCTATCAATAGATAAAATCCTTAAGCAGTTTGTTCACTATTTACACCACTTAGCGTGAAGCACTTAATTTAATATATACATAAACAAGATAATGTAGTAAGAAATATATAACATATGTCTATGCAAATAAACAATATAATAATGCCCATTTAGCAATGCACACATATACAAATTGTATACCAAATACCATCTAAAATGCACTGTTGTATAGAAGAATTCTGCCAGTGTTGTTTTTCGTTTTACGAAGAGAAATTCCTCGATTTTCACGATTTTACTTGTTCCTCCTTTTTTCATTAGTTGCAGTTTCATTTTCGCGATTGTAATATATTATTTGGCATGAAATTTCACTTTTTTAAGACTGGGTTATGTCAGGGCTACACTAGATACCGGGCTTGCTCATTCATTATCATGACGTCACAAATGGTGGCTGGCTGCTACCAGCGATTGGTACAAAGCGAAACGACAAAATGAAAGACATGCAGCGATTGGCACAAAACGACGGGCTCGTCGCTTTGCACCAATCGCTGGTCACGGCCAGCCACCTTTTGTGACGTCATGATAATGAATGAGCAAGCCCGGTATCTAGTGTAGCCTTGGTTATGTCAAAGCCCCTATAGCAAAGAAATACCGTAAAGTCTCCTATAAAATGTGATAAAGCTTTGGTTAATTATATATGTTGTTAATTATCAAGTGAAATGTTTTGCTAAATTAATGCATTTATTCTTTTTTTAATGTTACGTGAACGAAGTCACGGGTAACAGCTAGTAATATTATAAATCCGATTGTGTGCAAATGTTAGGCTGAAGCCAGCGTCAAAATGGAGAAATTAATGGCCCTGTATCTTTGCATATAGATGAATTATAACCCGGAAATGAACATAGACTGGTTTTTGCTTATTTTATTCAAATACTTTTCTTAATAATTCAAAATTTGATTACTTTCATAGAGAATAAATGGACATTTTTAACTAAATTTAACCATTTTACTTTATCGTTGCTAGGGCTTTGATCGTTGCCAATAAATAAAAATGCGGAAAAATAATTTTTCCTCAATAATTAAGTTTCAATTGAGCGATTTTCACGTGAAAAATGAAAATAATTCAAAAGAAGATGAATTTCTGTGATATTTGAAACAACAATATGGAGTATTTGTTATTATACATGAAGTATGAATATCGGTTACATTAAAAAGATATTTTTCTGTCAAAAACTGCGTTATAATTAGAAAGAAGAATTAACAATAATTATATTATTAAGAAAAAGATTTCGCTTGAATCATGGAACTATGAAAAGGAACCTTCTTGGCTTGAACAAATATGACGTCATAAATAAAACATGTATTTTCAAATATTCGTAATATTACAAAGAGCATGACTATCAGTGTATAATAAAAGTATATACATAATGGACGTCATATTTAAGATAACTGAAGTATTTTTTTATACTGATTAATAATAAGCTTGAATATCAGTTACAAACAGATGTGAGTTTTTTGCTAAAATTCACGTCATTGTTGCCAGGAAAAGAAAATTAACAAGAATTATATCATTGAAAAAAGATTTCTCTGGGATCAAAGTGACGTCATAATAAAACGGGATTTTTTAAATATGTTTCAAATGGAGCGTGTATCAATTTCATACATTAATAATCACTGAGTACAGTGAAAGAATAGAGAGGTGATGAACCGTAAAATCGGCTTGCAATAAGAAGCTGGTTATCGCTCAAATCATTAGGCCCAAGGGCTGACTTCATTGGATGGAGAGAGGCTGCACGTGGAACAATGACTGGATTCATTGGACGGGGAGAGGTTTTCAAAGCAAGCCGCCAGTTGTTTGGGCCGAATGTAGGGTTGCATTTTCAGCATCACGCCAAACATGAACATTTCATCTCTATTTATTCTCTGAACTCTGTGATTAATAATACAAGCATCAGTAAGATTATTAGGAAAAGAAAATTGAACACAAGTATATTAAGTTAAAATCTGACTATGTGTATTTCGCAACTACTCCTCTTAATGCAACGCGATTTACTTAACACCGGTTATCATTGATTCGAGGATGTCATAAAAACTCTTCGAATTTAAAATTTTGAATTAGATTCCGAGATATTAATAGTTTTTTTGTAAATTTTAACGAAATTTATCTAAAAATGGTACTTAAATTACTCCATTTTTGTGGATAAAAATGGAGAAATAAAACGGATTAATATATTTTTATGCCATTTTCTCATTAAAACTGAAAAAAATTATTTTATTTTCAATTTGAATAGTTAGTGAAAAAAAATCTTGATTGCAGTAAAATTTCCGAAAAATAAAAACATATTTCCACATATTCAAACTTTATGAATCAATTTATTCTGCAGAGCAAAAATCGCCTGTCAGCATATTGTCAAGAAATCAAGATTTGTTTCAGCTATAGATTAAACCAAGAACACAAATTTGCTGTTACATGCAAACGTAACACTTGCAAATTGCAAAGCTTTTTTCAACCCCAAATTACATGCAAACGTAACATTTACATGTAATTTGCACCCAAATTAATTTTAATTTGAACCGTAATAAATGTTAATTTGCAATGAAAATTACATGCAAAAGTAATGTTTACATATAATTTTGGGTTGCAAAAAGCTTTGCAATTTAAGTGTTACGTTTGCATGTAATTTTGGCCTGCAAAATCTTTACAATTGGAGCTCCTTGCATTTAGGTGTAGAATTATTCCTCCTTATTGACAATAATTGAATTTAAAGAAAATAATATACTATTTCCAATGAATTATTTTTAAATGATGGCTGTTAAACGTTTCTCAAAGTCGTTAAAAGTAAAATAGGTAAAATTAACATTTCTTTTTACCGAATTCGTCGATTTACACGATTTTATTTGGCCGTCCTTTTTCCATTGGTTGCAGTTACCTTTTCGCGGTTATTTGGCACAAAATTTTACCTTTTTTAAACTGATTTATGTCAAGGCCCTTATAACAAGAAATATCGTATTTTCTTCAATGAAATGTGATAAAGAGTTAGTTAATTATTTACGTTTTTAATTATCGGGAGTGAAATATTTTGCTTAACATTTATTTTTCTTTTAATGATACGTGAACGAAGTCACGGGTAACAGCTAGTATTAGATAATTTTCTAAAACATATTATTTCTTCCTGTTTGGTAGGTATCAGACAGCTTGATGTGAAATTGGAATTTGTTTAGTGTTTCAATTTGGTCTATAAAGAGCAATGAAATTATTATCCCATGTTAATAAAAGACTTTTACCGAAAAATTATTTTTGAAAATGATTTTCATTTAACTAACATTAAGGCTATTCATTATTACAGCTGTTTTTGATATTAAGAAGGAAATACTTAGAAACTTTTCATATTAAAGATCAATAATAAATCCATTACAATACGAGAGTAATGTATTTGTCTGAGAAAACCAATCCGAATTATGAAGTATTTGACGTTTTAAGCTTTTTTTGACACTCCCACGAGGGAAACAACTCTTCTATTTATGACCCATAAAAGAAGTAATAGGAGTTTAACGATCTGAAACACATAATTAAATACCTTATTGACTTTTAACTTAACTTTTGTTGCTTTTGTTTTTTATACATTTAGGATGAATCAAGGGAAACTCAAACTGTAAATATCAGATTTCAATAACTAAATAACACTTCATGTTAACTCATTTTAAAATAATTAATAACAAATCATAATAATGACTGGAAAAAATTAGGCCATTTTAGAGTTGGAACGTTTTTTGAAATATAAAATTATTTGGGCTTTAAAATATTTAAGTCTTTATTAATCTCTATTGAATGATTTTGATTAGAAATAGAGCTTTCTGAATAACTTTTTAAAATATCAATTCTTAGCAGCCGTCATCTTAATTCAATTGATTCCAACATAGTTTATACATGGTTATTTAGAAACATAAATATGACAAATGCCAACATTTTTCGGTGCGCATACATAAACAGAATTATTATTTTTCGTCTTGAGATACAACTAATACTCATATCTATCTATCTATATTATAAAGGACAAACGTGTCCGTGCGTGACGCTGACGTCATTTTGCGAATGGCAACACTGGACGATGAAATTTCGGATTTGTAATTTTTGCTACTACATTTCTTTTTAATTTCTAATCATCGCACATTTTTAATTTTTACACCGTTATATAGAAAAAATAATCTGCTTTCAAATGCAATTTGTTTGAAAATTGTATATTAATTGACTGATTTATTATGTCTTTTTAAAATAAAGAATTTGTTATTTTTCACTTTTTGTTGGGCTTAATGGTTACCATTGTTAATTTTTTTTCCTCTAGGCGAATGCATATTATCGTTGGTTTACGAATAGAAATTGCTATTATTATTTAGAAAATAATACAGACTCCTCAAAAAGTAAAATCAAAAAAATGTGTTACTGATGAAATATACAAAGAATAAAGTAAAATAAATATAATAAACGTTTTGCTGAGCGATAACTTTATAAATCGAAATTATTTAATTTAAATAAGTAAGTAATGTTACTTGAAAAAAAAAAATCAAGGTAAAAATTATGACTGAAATTTTTTTGCCTATTTATCGTCTGCGCCAGGATAATCGCCATCAAAAATCATTTTATGATGAAATTTTGTTTGCTGTTTAAAATGAAAATTCTATAATTAATTTACTTACGTGCCAGGAGACACTGACAAAACATTTTTACTTAATGCTGTTTTAAAAAAGGTGAGATCATATAATATGGTTGCGTTAGCTGTTGCATGTTCTGGGATCACAGCTTTGTTATTAGATCAGCACATTCAACATAGAAAATACCGCTGAATTTCAACGATACATCTACAATTGCCATTAGTACGCAATCTGACTTTGCTGAATTAATAAAAGAAATAAGAATTAATTAGAAAAATTAATAAATTTACAATCAAGTATTGCGAAAAAAATGTAGGCTAAAAAGAAAGTATTTTATTATATTAAATGAAAAGTCTTAAAATGTCTTAAATATGTATACGATAGATATGATGAAATGAAAACTTATTTTGATTTCATAAATTTGATTCAAACATATAGAATAAAACTCTTTTGTTAAATTTTGATGCTAATCTTACGCAATCGTGTCCATGTGAAGGGATGATGTCACACATAAATGATGTTGTCAAGAATATGGTTTAACGTTAATAATAATCTATATTATAAACCAAACACATCCCTGATTATTGATGAAATCCTTTTTGCAACGACTTGACTAAAAAAATTTGTATTTACTGCATTTTCTACTACTGCGTTTTCACAACTTCTAAACATCGCACAATTTTAATTTTTACACCGTCAAATAGGGAAAAAATGAAATTTCTTTGAAAATTGTATTTGAATTTACTGATTTTTTATGGTTTTTAAAATAATTCCAAAGCAGGAATTGTTTTTAAATCTATCTTTATCACGTGCAGCCAGATTGCGAAAGATTAATCCGTTTGCATTTAAAATAATATAAATAGTTCCGCCTTCATTTCCGACTAATATTACAGAGCGAAATTAAAACTTTATAAAAATTTAAATATAAATAATAATATAACATAAATAGAATGCAAATTTAACAGGCATGTTCTCGAACTACGCGCTTAAACAGTTGAAATTTTCAGAATAAAAAAGCCTGCAGTAAGCAGCGAAATCTTGGACAATTTCTTTGGCCATTAACTTTTTTCATGCGACTAATACAAAAAATTTCATACAAATATATTTTTCCTAAAAAATTTATTTGAATGTATTACTGATATTTTTCTTATAAAAATTCTTTTGGTGTTGCTAATGAATCTGTATAAAATATACATATTGAATATGGAAAATCTATTATAATTAGAAAAAAATGATTTTCGCATGTTTTCTGCAACCCGGGAAGCCCGGGTTCGATTCCCTAGTATATATAAATGCGCATTTAATTTTTAAAATGCTAACACACAGTTTTTTTTTTATTATTTCACCCTTTAGTATTAAAAATTCTCTATTAACTATCATGAAAGTCTTCAAATATTTCATAAAAAGTACTGAATAATAATTGTGTATTGATGTTTATTAATTGTTTTTTAACTTAAAATAAACCAGAAATTTCTCATGTTTGAAGTGAATGCCTAAAAATTGTAAGTTTTATGTGACATTTTTAGCATACAAATATTGTAATAAGCATTTACCTTTTACTGATGTTTTTGGACGAAATACTGGGTGCATCATAAATTTAGTAACCCCCTGAAGAGCAGTGGTGTGCATTTTTGGACAATTTAATTTTAATACCTAAATGCCAGATTGGCACCAGAAAATTGGAATGGAATTTGTCTCGATTTTAGTTATTTCCAAATAAATTTGGTTGTAAATTGTTGTGCCATTCAATCATTTCAGTATTGTACGAATAAATATCGTTTGCCCCTAAAAGGGTTAAAACTTTAAAAATCCATTAAAAAGAAACAATTGATGCTAAAAAATTGCGCTTTGCAGGAATGGGATTAGAGGAAGATCGGAAATTTCTTAATAACAAAAAAAAAAAAAACATTGGTTTAAAAATTACTGTTAAATGGCACTGCATGCATAATATGATGCAGATTTATGCAAATCAGGCTTTCAGTAACACCCTTTCAATGCACACAGATTCTTCATTCGATGACAGCAGTATGCTCTCGTAACCAGATCAAGCGCTGTTGGTTAAACTATTTTACAAGAACAGGGGTTGCATTACGAGAACTCTGCATAGCAAAATGACTAAAGACGAGAAAAGAGCCTGATTCATGTACTGGTATACTAAAGCTCGTCAGACGCTTCGCAGAAATGCGTCTTTTACTATAAGCCTAATTTGCATACATCTGCTTCATATTATGCATGCCAGTGCCATCTATCTGCAATTTTTTAACCACAATTTTTTTGTTATAAAAAATTCCGATCTCCCTCTAATCCTATAAATGCAACCCGCAATTTTTTAGCATAATTTATTTCTTTTTAAGGAATTTTTAAAGTTTTAACGAAGCTATTGCGCTTCCGGTATTTATCTAAATAAAAATAAAAATAAAGCACCTTTTATACACAGGAATAATTTCTTAAAAATATGTTTTAATATTACAGATAATATGAGCTATGTGATTTTTCGTAAAACTGTAAATAATTTGCATTCATATTTGTATTATTATATACATAACGAAAAATCCGAAATGCATCATAAAAGTTTGCTTTTGGATAATTGTTAAATTACGTAATCTAATTATTTTTAATTGTTAAAAATTATGTTACAAGAATTTAAAGAATGTTATACAATTTCCATTTTAGCTTTTTTATATAATAGCGAAAATAACCTTCAATTACATTGCAATTAGCTGCTTTATCACTGGAAAGTTTTAATTACTTAATTTACCGTTTAGTAAAAATAATGAAATATCTGTATTGAATCACATAATTGGATGATAACTGTCTAAAATAATTAGTTATAATCAGTTTTAACGAACTTTTAATTGCGAATCCCCTGAGCGCAGCCTGCAGTTATTATTGGATAATCGTCAAACTCTTATTAAATATTTATTTTTTCCAACTATAAATTGAAATATTTAGTTTTTATTAGTATGTGTCTAACTTCTGAACATTTTTTTTTTGAAAAATATGACATTTTTATGAAACACCTGTATTTTTAGTTAACCCAGAGAATAAAACTATTAATTGAAATAAACTTTTAATTAACTTTTAAAATTTAGGTAATAGTTGGGCAAATTTTAGTAAAAACTAGCTGACACGTCCGGCCTCACCCTGGCCCATGATAATAAATTAAATCAAACCTCAAGTTGGTATGATTTTATATCTTTAACCAGATTTTGTATAAAATATTTTTTTATGTACTTTAAAACGATGATGCTAATTTATTCATCAACAAAATAGTGTCATTATGATCCATTACTCTTATATAAATTTTAAAACTCATGCATTTACTTTTTAATAATTTATATTCCATTAAAATATTACATAAAATGTATTAAAAATTTTTCATGTGCCCCCTGGCGGTGGAAAGTGGAACTAACATCTCTTAAGCGATCGAACTCAAGTCGAGTGAGCGAAATCCCGTCGTAATCGGGCCCGTAGAACGTGAGAAAAGAATGCGACTCCTTGCGACAGAAAGTGTAACTAAAATATTTAAGGATATCGATATCAAGTCGAATTAGCCAAATCCCGTCGTAATGGAGCATATTGAATCCAAGATACGCCTGTAGTTCCATCTTCCACCAACAGAGGGCGCAGTCTGCTCTCGACGAACATGGCTGAAATCTGTAAGGCTATCGAATTAAAATCGAATCAGCCAAACCCTGACTTAATCGGTCCCAAAGGAACCGAGATAGGTAAGAGACCCCTAGTGGTAAAACGTGGAACTAAAAATATTTAAGGCTATCGATATCAAGTCGAATGAGCCTAACCCCGTCGTAATCGTGCCCGTAGAACTCCAGTTACTCTGAAATGAAATTTAAAAAAAATCTGAAGTTATTATTCGAAAAGAGTGGTATATACAGCTAATAAGTTCACTTTAATGTTATAGAGGGTGATTATTAAGTTAATTTTAATGTTTGAAATCTGTTGCGTTAAACTTGGAAAGTTAGTTGCTGAGTTATGGAAACGGCGCATAGTTAAAGAAAAAACCTCGAAAACGGAAAGTGGGGAGAGGAGACGACAGTGATTTTTATTAAACAACTAATTAAGACTAACGGACTACTTGTTCAAGGACTGGAAATCGTAGAATAGCTTTGAAAAAAAACTGAGGTTATTATTCGGAAATATTGGTAATTATATATACATCACACTAATTAAAGGCTACTGATAAACGTAAAAAAATTAAATTTGTTAAATGGAATTAGTTCTGTTGAAATCGGGCATTAGATATGTACATATAAAATATGGTGTCAAATAACATTATAAAGACCGCTACCGGCGCGGTTTACTAAAAGCGATATTTAATAAAAGTCGTCCCCCTTCCCCATCCCAGAAAAAAAAAATCCCTATTCGCATCTAGTAGTGTTACTTTCCATAATCAAAAAACTTTTTCTTTCTTTTTCAACAAAAAAATATACTAATAATAATATATGTATATATATATATATATATATATATATATACTAATTGCGGTTCTAATAATGTGATCTTAAACCCCTTCACTCCCAGGACGTACGCTGCGTACATCCTCTCATTTCAGCAATCAGCGACCAGGACGTACGCTGCGTACGTCCTCTCATTTCAGTAATCAGCGACCAGGACGTGCGCTGCGTACGTCTTATCATTTCAGTAATCAGTGAACATTACGTACACCAATACGTTCACTATACATCTTACGTCATTATAAGAAAGAATAACAGAAAATAAATAGAAAGAAAATAAATTCCTAAATTTTATGTATATACAGGGGCTAGTGGTCAGGGAAAAATACTCAAAAAAAGTGACAAACACCAATATATTCTTATAGAAAAATTCAGGTTGATTATTCGATCAAATAATCAACATGAATTTTTCTATAAGAATATACTGCTGTTTATCACTTTTTTTTACTGTATTTTTCCCTGACCACTAGCCACCCTGATATACTGTATGTATGTATATAATGTGCAAGTTTTATATATTATTTTATACGTATTATGATAACGTTGTAAATCCTTTAACGACCTTACATTCATTACTATTAAATCACGGAAGTTATTAAATGATTTATGACACAAACATTTTGCACCGCACAGCCTGGTATATACCCTTCACCAGCGAAATTAAGCCTGGGAGTGAAGGGGTTAATGAAAATTATAGATATTTGGATTCCTTCTTATGAAATATGCACATATGCATAATTTTCAAATCTATAAATGCAATATTTAAAGAAAAATTAATGAAGTATAATAAATTGTAGTTTTGTTCCTCGTTTTCAAATTGATGTTTCTGGGCTTGAAATAAAAACAGATCTTTCTTGAATAAAAAATGAAAATTTTTTAATTGATATCTTGAAAAGTTCTGGTTCGATTTTTTCGAAATTTGTTTGTTTGAAATCGGGATTTTTTTTCACCCCTGTATCCCCAATTTTCTGTGGATAGAGCCATTTTTTCGATGTTTTCCGAAAAGGCATATTTAAAAGTGATTCTGGTAGTCCGGCGTTTTTCGTGTAAATCTAAATACATTCCTCATCCTCACCACACAGATCGCATTTTGCAGTTTTCACATTACTTTTGCACCATTTCCAGAAAAAAGATGGCATTTTGGAAACGATGGTTAATGAGTATTAATTAATATTTTGGGTAATTATTAAAACATTACAATTTTGAGTCTCAGGCGCATCAGAAAAGACCTTCGACTATCCTCACCAAAATTTTAAGATTTCTAGGTGCGCTAGAATATGCTAGCCATCGCACACACACACACAGAGCGAAATTTTGTTTTATTAATATAGCTATAGATTTACATGTATGCCAAACATTTTATAACAAAATCTAAGAAAAATATTTCACTTTTTTTCAATCATCTATACTAATATTATAAAGTACAAAAGATTGATTTTTTGTTTGTTTGTTTGTTTGTTTGTAGAGGGTAATCTCTGGAACTACAGAACCGTTTTCAAAAATGATGGTGGCAAATTGATGGTAACAGTCCCTGCTCCAACATAGGCTATATTTTATGTCGGTGCCACTAACCGCGGGGAGTGCAGGAGCGACAATTTCTGAATTATATGTGGCAGTGAAATTTCCTCTAATGAAAATAGGCCAACGAATATCACTTGGCATTTTTCAAGAATTACGCGAGCAAAGCCGTGGGTTTTGCTAGTATATTAATAAATCCCATATCTGTTATGAAGCAAAATATTAACAAAATCTCTTAAATTTGCTAGCATATTCCAAATTTTATATGCACAAAATGATTTCTCTTTGAAAAATTATATTTGTTTTAATAAAAATAGCTCTTAAATTAATAAATACTTACTTACAAATGATATTTAGCTTAATAAAATACCTATAGCTTAGCAGAACCTTATGACATTTTTTTTTCAATATCTTAAAAACCTTTAATAAATGATATTGTTCGTGATCTTTTTTCAGTTCTGTTCCGATTTCAGAAATTTCAGTTCCTGTTTTTAATTTCGTCAGGAACTTTGCATCTAATCATCGCTGAACCAGAAGTAAAGCATTATTGGAATTCTAAACGTTTGAACTTTAATTTTAAATAATTTTAAAAAATTCGAAATGCTTCACAAGAACAGCGATTTTGGGGTAGACACGCATTTTATTAGAAAACTTTAATTTTGAGGAGGAAAAAAAAGCAGATCTTATAAAAAATTCTTGAAAAAAACATACAGTCAATAACATACAGTCAAAAGCACACAGACTAGAATTATTCTGATTTTTATAAAGCGGAGAAAGTGGTGAACTTTTCTTCTACAATTTCTTCAATTGTAATGAAACTAACAATACTTTTAATTTTAAATATTAAATCATTAAACTTATAATTGAAATATTATTAGTTTAGTTTCTTTGTAAACGTGTAAAATAAAATGTATTTTAGTTACTTATATTAAAATATGGTTTGTTGCTTATAGTAAAATATATTCAATTTATTCATTTAAAATTATTCCTTATATATATTTACTACGAAACTCGCGGCGCTGCTGGCGTAACTGTTGAAAAATGCCAAGTGGTATTTGTGAGCCTATTTTTATGATAAGAAATTTTACTGCCAGATAAAATTCAAAAAATGACTAATTTAGTCACATTTTGAGTAACATTCATTCTTATTCTGCATTTGGCGAACATCAGACTTAAATGAATAAGAGCTAAAATTATTTAAAAATTAATGGTAATTTAGAATATATTTTGAAGGTTTTTCGCTCATTTCATTTTTTATAAGAATTTTAGATATTTTCAGAAACAGTTCTAAGCGAGTATTTATATCTCAAAAGTAAGCATAATGCCTATGATGATGATTATTGTTGGGCTGAAATATTTGAATGCATAACGCATGAATTGAGATAGTTTTTGGGCCGTTCGTACGTATAATTTTGCGTTGTAACAAATACCCCATAGTTCGAATCCATAGGAAGGCAAAAACGGGAATATCCAATGAAGACGAAAACATATCAGCTGAAGTTATTTATTGATATATAGCAAGCATAAGATGTAAGAACGGGGTGGTCTCGGATGTTAGAGGCTTAGAAAACAGTTGTTGACAGATCAAGAGCTAGGAATGATCTGCCGTTTGTGCAGTAGATTGTCTCGCCACGATTCGATAATACATTGAGCCAAGAAACCGCAGACGCGCAAAAGAATTTATGTACGTTAAGGATAATTAATATAATTGTTTTGGGAGGATGTAACGAAAAGGCTACCACATTTGGCGAAACCGTAACTTTTGTGAATTTTAGAGGCACATGCGGGCAACCCGGTGGGAAAGGAATTTTAGTCAAAGGAAAGCGTTACTTTGTATCTGGGAAATTACATTACTTGCACAATTTGTTTATGAACAGAAAAAGGTTGGGCGCCCAAGCAGCTGTCAATGAATGTCCAGAACACATAACATTACATCTGTTATAACCGCATTGGAATTAAAATAGATTTATAACGTACATGCTGCATTTAGTAAAGATAGTCTTTCATATGAGAAAAGGAAGTAACATTTGAGGTTTTAGAATAAGAGATATTTTAGCGAAGAGAATATTAATTAATATATTAAAAATTAAGTTAGGAAGATAATAATTTAGAATAAAGATATGTATAAATGATTCTATATCATATACACCCAGAAAAAGGAATTGATTAAAACAACAAAACCTGTTTTGTTGAGTACATTTTGGTTGTTTTAGTCAAATTTTTAGTTCAAGTAAAAAAATTGGTTTTGTTGCTTTGACAAAAAAATATTGTTAACACTCGTACAAAATTTTAACAAAATTTCACCAATTTTACTTGAACTAACAAAATTTGTTTCTTTTAATTTTACAATATTTTTGTAATTCCAGCAAAATTGTTTTATTTTTGAAAAAAATAAATTCTTGTGTAGTAGCCATATCTCTCTTACGTAACTTGATTTATTTGACTTATATAGCTATATAATTACATGATTAACATAATTTTGGGGTAATTAAAACTTTTTTTCACTGGGACGGACAAAGGTAGTTTTAAAAATCCCCCTGTCCTATTTATTACCGGCTTCTATCTTTGCAAGAAGAAAGAATTGGATTCATGAAAATTTTCGATTTCCGGTTGTCCTGAACGCGATTTCGCTGTTTTTATCTCAAGAACTAATAAACGGAATTTAATAAAACCTTTTATTCAGTTACTTTCTGATATAAATTGTTGCTGATTACTTTTTACTTTAAATCGCGCAACAGGTGGCGCTGCTATGTTGCATTTTTCGTGATTTCTGCAATAGCTGTATCTCATTTTCAGCAGTCCAATAAGCCTGTAATCTTTGAATAATAACAAGGAAATTTTTATCCTGCTTTTTACAGGCGTAATTCACTGCTGAAAATGAATAAAAAATTAACTATGTGTTGCCGTATGCTGTGCTTTGTACTGTCGTCTCATGTTTGCCGCAGAAATTTGCGTGCTCCTTATGACATTACATCTTGTGCTGCGATTGCAGCCGTTCCGACATATATAAGAGTGAGAAATGCCGAACTGAGATATCGTTCCTGGTAGCGCAGTGGTAAAGCGTCAGGCTGCTGTTCTGAGGACCCGGGATCGATTCCCGGCATGGGCAATTTTCATTCTCTCGGTTTGCGCTTGAAAAAAAGACGGATAAAATTCGCTTGTTATTGTTCAAGGTATACACGCGTAATTCACTGTTGAAAATGAATTAAAAAATAGTTAAAATTGCATATGTAGATTGGTTCATTTAACAAATGTTTTTATAGTATAAACAAAACAAGTTCGTAATATAACATATTTTATTGATTAAACAAACAAAATATAGTTTGTTGAAAAAAGAAAATAGATTGTTAAAATAACACATAGCATATATCTATGTAACAAAAATAATTTTGTTAATTATACTTTATTATTTTAAGAATACTTTTCAACTAGTATCAGTAGGAGCTAACAAACTATAAATTAATTTTTCAGCAAAACATAAAAAAAAAGAAAACTGCCCAGTTAAACTGAGGGCATTGAGCTCACAGGCTATTCACGCTAATTGTATATTATACTCTTATTTCAAAGAATTTGAAATAAGAGAAAAATAAAGAAATCAACAATATATTAAGGGGGGGGTCATCCCCCCGTTACCCCCCTGATAGTTAACTAATGAACCCCTTAAACTAATCAGGGAAGTCTCTAATTACAATGAATATATATACAAAATTTGAAGAAAATCGGATAATTCTGCATGAAAAACCCATTTATCTAAATTAAGGGGGGATTAGCCCCCCCGTTCCCCCCCTTTATACTTAACCAATCAATCCCGAAAACTAATCAGGGAAGCGTCTTAACCCAATAAACCTATAAACAAATTTTGAAGCAAATGGGATAATTCTGCATGAAAAACCCATTTATATAAATTAAGGGGGGATTAGCCCCCCCCCCGTTCCCCCCTTTATACTTAACCAATCAATCCCGAAAACTAATCAGGGAAGCGCCTTAACACAGTGAACCTATAAAAAAAAAATTGAAGGAAAACGGAATAATTCTGCATGAAAAACCCATTTATATAAATTAAGGGGGGATTAGCCCCCCCCATTCCCCCCTTTATACTTAACCAATCAATCCCGAAAACTAATCAGGGAAGCGTCTTAACCCAATGAACCTATAAACAAAATTTAAAGAAAATCGGATAAATCTGCATGAAAAACCCATTTATCTAAATTAAGGGGGGATTAGCCCCCCCACTTCCACCCCCCTTTATACTTAACCAATCAATCCCGAAAACTAATCAGGGAAGCGTCTTAACCCAATGAACCTATAAACAAATTTTGAAGCAAATGGGATAATTCTGCATGAAAAACCCATTTATATAAATTAAGGGGGAGATTAGCCCCCCCCCCGTTTCCCTCCTTTATACTTAACCAATCAATCCCGAAAACTAATCAGGGAAGCGCCTTAACACAGTGAACCTATAAACAAAGATTGAAGGAAAACGGAATAATTCTGCATGAAAAACCCATTTATATAAATTAAGGGGGTATCAGCCCCCCGTCCCCCCTTTATACTTAACCAATCAATGCCGAAAACTAATCAGGCAAGTGTCTTAACCCAATGAACCTATAAACAAATTTTGAAGCAAATGGGATAATTCTGCATGAATAATCCATTTATATAAATTAAGGGGGGGGGGATTAGCTCCCCCCGTTTCCCCCCCCCCTTTATACTTAACCAATCAATCCCGAAAACTAATCAGGGAAGCGCCTTAAGACAGTGAACCTATAAACAAAATTTTAAGGAAAACTGAATAATTCTGCATGAAAAACCCATTTATATAAATTAAGGGGGGATTAGCCCCCCCCCGTTCCCCCCCCCTTTATATTTAACCAATCAATTCCGAAAACTAATCAGGGAAGCGCCTTAACACAGTAAACCTATAAACAAAATTTGAAGGTAAACGGATATTTCTATGAAGAGTTATCACGTTACGTACATACAGAACCGGCGGGCACATAAGCTCTCAGGCTTTGATAGCCTGTGAGCTAAAAAATGACGCTGGCTCAATGTACATCGGTACAAACTGTTATACGTACCTGCAAAAAGTTCAGCACACAATTACACTTGGAGACCACCCAAAAGTACACAATAAAACAAAAATACAAGTAAACATATAGAAATAAAAATATACAAGTACTTGTTTTTAAAATGTTGCACTTTCAGTATGTGTGCAAAGGTACCTAAAATGATTTCTTTTTAAATCATACAAATGTTCTGTCTCATTTCTTTTTTTCAAACAGCTGCAGCATTTAAAAATACAGAACAATATCATAATTATCATTTCAATAATACTCCTCATAATTGACGGAGACCTATATATTTTTCATACATATGTATATACATGTATGTGTGCACAATTATCAAAATTTTCAATGCTAGCAATTCTCATAATGATGGTAACATACATATCTGCAGATTTCTTTGATTTTAGCTAGCTTTACTTAAAAAATGTTTATCATAATAAACATCAATAGCAATATAATATGACAACAAAAACTAGTTTAAATTGGAAAGTAAATATAAACAAATACAAATGTATATATATAAACAATAATTATGCATATATAGGTAAAAGTTGAATATAAAGCAAGTGTTTTCCTTTATTCAAGTGAAAATAAAAATCTATTAGGCAAAAATATGTTAAAAATAGAGTGATACTGTGCAAAGTATGAATACTGACAATAAGAAATAAAATTACGTGCAAAATTATGAATCTATTGCATAAAAGTATTATAAAAAATTGTAAACAACATGGCAAAAGAACTGGTGCATATGAGCAAAAATTTGGATTAAAAATTGTTTATAACATTTTTATCCATTAAATGGTAGTGTCCACAAATATGATTTTTTTTTTAAGTAAAAGGTGTGAGATTTATAAATAATAAAAATATATAGGAAAAATAATCATATAAACTGAAAAGTAAACTCCATAGGTAATTATGCGCTATCAGAAAGTACGTGTGTAAAATGTTGAAAAAGCAGTCCTATCGTTCACCATATGACTCATAGACATGTCATATGACAGGAATGCAAAAAGAAAATTTTATCTATCTAGTATATCTATATTTTGTATGTGTGTAGTGTAGAGTACTTCTGAAAAAAAAACATTTACCAGAATGACATTTACAAGACATGTTTATAAAAATTAAATCCTATAAATGAAAGAAAAATGTTTCGTAAATGTGTACACATTGAACGTTGATAAGAGAACATGAAGTAAATGCGTGAAAAATGTATTAAAACTTACCTATACCATTATTAAAATTCAATCCAAAAACATTGAACTGATGAATTCCATGATGTGAAGTTAAATTATTATATAAGCAGAATTTCTTTTTCTTTTTCTTTTTTAATTACATGAAGTATATTATAATCATGGAAAGAGATATGATGAATAGTGTAAAGAATAAATAAATATTGTGATAGAGAATTCTTTTTTTTTTTTTTTTTTTTTGAAAAAAATGCCATGTCAAATATCTATTAAAATGATTGAAATTGAACCAATTTGTGAAGAGTCACAGTTCAAAAATGATGTAAACTATTAAATTTAAATGAACCGATGAGAGAGAGAGAGAACCATTGGAATTTTTGCATAAAATGAAAATGAATGTGTCTAAAAATAGTTTAAAAAGGAAGAGTATATTGTAAAATAAAGAGAAAATGAATATTCCAAACAGTATAGAGAACCAATGTAAACAATTGCATGTGTAACAGTGAATGAAAGACCACAATTTTATATTCAAAGCATTCTGCGAAAAAACATTGTAAAACTTTGTAGAAAAATATGCTATGTACCCCTTTGTACTGCAAAAATGCTCTGAAAAATTGTAGAAAGGAGTATCATCTACGAAAAGTCTATCAGCACTCAAAAGAAAGAACTTTGTAAGAAAATAAGACATTGTACGTTGAACGCTAATAAATGACTTTCATGGAAGACACTGCTTGTAATATGGAGAGACCAGAAAAGTGAGGATATTCTGGAAAAATGCAATAGTAAACCAATAGGACTGGAGGAAACAGCAGAAATTTTTTTAATTTTTGAACCTTGTATCAAGTAGGTTACCTGTAAAATATAAATGTTGACAAGAGAAGATAAACAATATTTGCATGACCTGCCAAGAAAACTGTTAAAAAATAAACATGGTAAATATTGAAATTTTAAATATTACCTGAATATGTGACAAAATAATAAAAAATGCGTCTTGTTACACATCGAAAACATGTAGGGGAATGTCAAGATTTCAGTGTACAATAGATAATAGAGCCAATTTTTTTTAAATACAATAAAATGCAAAAATTTTAAATATGAAACAGCAATAAAATAGTGTGTGTGTGTGTATGTATACCCGACAAACTATTTGTGCCTAGGATGACGAGTACTTAAGAATGTAGAATATACGATGAAAGAAAATACTAGTTACTATACTAGTTTCGATGAACAACGTGAAATATGTATTTCAATATCATATACACTTTCTATGAAAGAATTATTCTTGCATGCATTGCAGACATGATTTTTTACATTTGATTTGCTAAAACGCTACAAAATGTTTTTAATGAGTACAGTTCCCAAAATTACCTACAATGAAAAAAAAACGAGAATGAAAATTTTTGCGTCAAGCATAGATTATGTAACACTTTCCAACGCTTCCAAAATAATTATACAAATCATTACCGTTTAATAAGCTGAAAGATAAAGTAATCTCTAATAGTATGTAAGTAAACAATTTGGAAAACGCATAACATATTTAAAAACGTAATTTCAGGAATTTCTAACATATACAATATTCGGAAAAATATCCGAATACTTTTATTCAGCCCTGTATATGATCTATAGATTTGTATATATACTACATAGAATGCTAAATTTTATTTCAGTTAGGAAACGCGTAGCACAGTTTAAAATTCTCCTTCTGGTGTTTCTGTGAATAAACGGAAATGTGTTCGCGAACTTTTGTGCTGCCATGTATATGATCTAAAGAATTTATACACACCAAAGTAATAGATAAAAAGTGAGTTAAATTTAAAATCGCGTTCATTAACTTAAAACGCACTTCCAGAAATTATTGTTAACAGACAGTAGATAATTCTTTGGTGTGTCCCTGTAAATGAACGATGACTGCTATACACACAATATTCTGTAGTAAGCCTCTTGTAATGCACCTAAGTGATATATATACATTTGAATGCGTTTAACATAGTGAAACATTATTTAATTGAACCGCAAACGATTTTTCTCCATGGACGTAATGTAAAGGATTTCTTTTGACTGTCCCTGTAAAGTAACTATAAGTGCTATGTACAGCATATTCCATACTAAGCTTCTTGTAATGCACCTTAGTGATATATATCAATTACAATGTGTTTGAAATTGTGTATCATCATTAAAATAAACCGCAAATGATTTTTCCCCATAGACCTAATGTAACGGAATTCTTTTGAGTGTCCCTGTAAAAAAACTGTAAGTGCTACACACTTCATTTGAAATAGGGAACATGCTACAGATAACGACAATAACATATAAAAATTGCAGGGAAATCCGAGCATATTTACGGGAGGTAGAGCACGGACAGACGGCAGACGGCAGACAAACCGAAGTCATTTCAACTAGGTTGGAAAGTGTGTCAAAATGTTTAGAACCTGAGATTTTTTTTTTTCAAGAAACTCGAAATAACGAGGGATTTTTTTAATAAAAAATGTAGTCGCGGATTCTAAACTTCTTACTTTAGGAACATAAGAATAGGTCATGTTGTGCACCTGTACGGTTAATACATTCATTCAAAATTTCCTGAAATTCTAACCAACCATATTTCAGAAATCAGTGGCGCAATGAACAAAATCGCCGTTTTAAGAAATTTGACTTTAAAGATCAAATTACCTTTTGATCAGATCTAAAATAGTTGAGTCCAACTATTTTAGACTCAACTTTTCATAGCTTCTCTTCGAAAGTGAATTTTTTCTCTTTTTTTATGTTGCTAAAGAATCATACTTAATTATAAGATATTAAATAAATTCGATTTTTGACCACTCTGCTGGTGTGGTAAGACCAGGCAATTTGAAATTTTCTAAATAATCATTTGTTTATATGAATATCATGAACAAATTATATAATTAATAAATCTGGTACAAGTTAAAGTTCAGAGTATATACTCAAATTTATATTACAGTATGTTAAAATTTTTAAAAAGTAACTAATAATAAGTTTTGAGGTTTTTCCTCTATAGATATGTTTAGTATATTTAAAACATATTTAAATATATCACATACTTTTTAAACAAAGAAAAATTGAGTATGTGTTTCAAACATTATTACAAAAGTGAATACGAAAATTATTTTATTAGTAACTTATATTAAAAGTTTATTTTAATATTTTTTAACAGTGTAATTTTCTACACATTCAAACACCATGCTATTGGTGTTTTGCAATTAAAACTTTTTCGATGCATGTCACAAAAGGCCAAAGACACATTTTACAAAATGCGTGATGAAGAGTTAACGACATTTTAAGTACTATTTAAAAATTTACTAGAGAAACGAAATGACAAGTGCAATAGAAATTATGTGTGCTAGTGAAATTTTATATCAATTATTTTCTTTTACTGCCTTATGTAACGATTAAAATGCTCTTAAAATTAATACTTTACTAAGTTTATGTGATGCATTGCTTGAATGCTCAAATGCTGTATAAAAGTCAATGTGGTGTAATATGTTTTGTAATAATTTATTGTTCAGTAACACATATAATTAAGTATGATTAATGGGTAATTTAAACGTGACATTTTCAGTCGTCAAAATTTCTTACATTGCAGAAATACAAGCTTAAATAGTAAATTATTTCCGACGTATTTCTAAAGAAAATTTTTATAAAATATTATAAGATTTAAAGAAACCTTATTGTCATCCTGACTTTTTAAATTATATTATTTAGCAATCACGAATAATAAATAAATTTTCATCTTTTCTTATTTTGACCTTAAAAGTGTAAAAGTTGTTTTCATTTATCTTTTGCACTGATATTATTACGGTGCATATATGCATTTTAAAACTTTTCATTAAATAAATGGCAAATCATGCCATTGCTTATTTTATATTGTATTTAATTTACTAAAACATTGTATACAAAATTGTTGTTTATACTATTGACATACGATTTTCTTAATATGACAAAATTGCATTTATGTATTTAATTTTTTTTTTCAATCTATATAAAAAACATCGCTCATTAAAAATTTTGCATGAGAAATAAAAAATACCAAAACTAGCAAAAGTGAATTTTGCATCATTTTCTTTTTAACATATATCTTTCACGTATCTTGCTATCATGCATTAAACATTTTTAACAAAACAGAATATATAAACATTTAAAAAAAAATATTTGCCTTTTCCTTAAATATAGCATGATTGTTACTTTTTTTTTCCAAAAGTAATAACTCCATAGACTTTTAACTTAAAACAAAGACTGTTATCATAAATTAGAAATCATTGCTGATTCAATTAATTTTATTCATTTTTGATGAAATTGAAAAAGAGACGCCGAAACACAATTTCACTTTTGCTCATACTGCAGTAAATGAAAAAGCTTATCTCCGTTGTTTAATTTTTTTTAATATATAAACTCTTTGCATTTTGTTACACAAACATGATCAGCTTATCTTATTTTCTGTATTAGGAATAATTAAATGAAACAGATTAGACTTGCCAGCTTATTAGAAATAAGTATTTTTTTCTTCAATGATGTATGATAGAAAATAATGATAAAGTAAGAGTTTTCACGTTTACGGTTTATTTTGGGTTATGAAATGTTTTTCGATGTTCCAATATTTTTATTTAGATACTACTAACGATAAATATTTAAATAATGTCACATTTTAGACTTGAATCATAAGCAGAGAAATGCCAATTTTGGACATAAATACATCTACTCTGAAGTGGATATTTGTGAGTTTGATTTCGTAAGCATTTTTAAAATATTTGTTAAATAAAATCATATAATTTATTTAATGTAATGATATTTGATGGTGCATGAAGAATAAAATATCCTTCTCTTTGGACTTCCTCACGTGTTGTGCTATGTCTGGGTGACCACATTTTTAACAGTTTTAAAACGCGACTTTCCAAAAATTTTGAAATTTTAAAAATCTACAGCTTTTTACGTTATGTATCTAGTATTTTCTATTTCACCACCTTTTTAAAATGTAATAATTGTTTTAAATCCAAAAACTGTGGGAACTGTGGGAACTACCGTATCCAAATATTTAGACCTCCTCGAATTTCGAATACGTTTGGTCACCTTAGATGTATAAAAGTCTTTCATGTGCATGTATGTAAAATGCAAATATTTGCACTTTTAGACGTAACCGTATAACTTTAAGCAAAGAAATAGAAAAGAATAAACGTTACCACTTTAATATCCACGTTATAAAATGTCGACTTTTTACTAAAAGTAATCAACAGTAGAAAACAATGACTATTAATCTAGTTCTTAGTATCAAAACCTGTATCTAAGTATATGGAATTTGTAAAAAATAACAGCGGAAAATGCATAATAAAAAATATTTTTTTAAACGCAGATATAATCTATAATACAATAGCGAAAGTCATGTGACTGTCGTAAACAGTTTTAGGCTGACCACTTCGTTTTTCATATGCTAGGCTGCCATTTTTACTTAAAAATATTTTTTCGAATAAAATTGCATAAAAGTTACATTTTTAGAAAGATCGTTTAAAAATAATAATGATTGAGAGATGTGTTACATTCAAATATGTATATATTCTGAGATACCTTCAGTTGAAATTAGATTTACAGCTCAATATCTCATTCCATCAAAGTAAACAAACACAAGAGATTCGTTCAGTGTGAGCGATACAAATATTAAATAATGAATGTAATCATTCACATAGGAAGTTCTCGAGCGATGAATTTTGCTATTTATTGTTAAAATAATAATTTGCGCCTGTAACCCAATCAGAGTTTAGCATAATTCTGTTAGGTGATGTGCTATACAACTCAACTTTCATAAAGATCTTTTTCTTGATGTGTTAATTGTAAAAAACAACAACAAAAAAAAAACAGCTCATGTAATAATATTTAGTGAATCAATTTTCGAAACAAATCGCCAGCTAATTTGGTGCTTATTCATGCCAGGAAGATTTATTACCAAAAATGTTTCTTAATTGCTAATCATGTTTACCATTGTCAATGGACAATCGTGATCAAAACAGTAATTTAATAAACTTTGTTAAATGTATAACATCATTGAAAATTTTAAATAATAAAGGAGTAAACTAAAATAGTACAAAATATTAATTTAGTATATATTTTAATCACATAACATCAGATTTCCTTGTTTCTAAGTATATTTATGATCATAGTTTTATTTTTGACTTTATGATATATTTACCAGAAATTGCGATATAGGTACTTTTCCAGTAGGGGCATTTACAAGATAATGAAAATGACTTAGAAAGAGAAGGAGACTTTTCATGAATATTTTTTTGGCAACCTATTTGCTGTTTTATATACATAAGCATTTTTGGAATATTTATACAATTTATTAAATAAAGATAAGCCATTTATCTTTTATTATATACGAACAGAAGTAAACTGTATATAAGAATATGTAATAATAATATTATTCATAAAATGTTTATATGTGTATAAATATATATATAAACAAGCACAAATGTTCATCAATATTATTTTCATAGTTGTTTATGTCATTTAACAACAGATATCATATTATGAAGTCCGAATTGTGCAAATTTTGTTTTTTAAAAACGCCAAAGCAATCCCTATTCTGGAAAAGCATCGAGATAGTATGTTCTAACCACACACTATATCAATGAAAATAACATATTTATCTCTATCTCTAGCATATATTATAAAATTATATATAAATGTTTCTACAAAAAATACATCAATGCAGTTCGATTATGACACCTTTTCAAGAACGTTTAAATGGAACTAATGATAGATAATTTAATGATCCGTAATCGAGTTTACAGACAAGGTTAGTGTAAAGCCAAAAATATGTCAGCAACAATATCCTTTAATGTAAATGTCGATAACATTAAAGGGTTTTCAGAAAATACAAAATTCATCCTAATCATATTAGCTAAAATGCGCCAATTGGCAGTCTATGTAATTATGGTTGCATTGCAAACGGATATGAAGCATAAATGACTAAGTACATGAGTCAAGCGTTCCATGCTTAGAAAGATGAAATACATAACAACATAAAATATACAAATTGCTAACACAGTCGCAAAGAATTCTTGATTTTTCTAAGAATCTTACGATTTGGCGAAGAATTAAGAAAGTAAATTGAATTATAAATAATTGTAACATGGTACAATGATTAGCATACATTTAAAAAAGATCAAACGGATCATCAGAGGAGGCTATTTAATTTATATTTGAATATTAATTTAAATTTACATTAGTTTTTCTTTTTCTTTTCGATAACTTTGGTAGGTTGATATTTTTTTTTCCTTTTCACTGATCATCATATGGAAAATAAAATAAATTCTGATTTATACTTAAAAATTGGTGTAAATTCCTATTTTATCTGCGTAAAAAAAGATATGGAGAAGTTCCAGAAGAGAAAAGCTTTTTCAAATCTATATACATGGTATTTTCTTCCATTCAAATAGCTTATTTTTAATATAAATGTTCTACATTTACAAAAAGTAACACAAGATGAAATTTAGTTCCATATTGGAACAAAGTTTCCTGTAAGTTAGATATATAAAGTATTCTCTGTGAAGATTACCTTCAGGAACTAGATATATATTTTTTTCAAATCTAAGTATTCTACGAAGAGATTTTAGATTCATTTATATTTCATCATTTATTTTCATATGATATAAAATAAAACACTTTTAATATTACTGGAATTACATGCAAAAGAAGAAACCATATTTGCCAGAGGCAATAAGCTTTGTTCGTTCGGAAACTATAAGTATCACAAGAAAATAATAATATATGTAGTTATAGATTCAGTAATGAACATATGTATTTACTTTTGAATTCACCCAATTATACTGAAACGCAAAGATTTATTTACTTACTATATCATTAAACTGAAAAAGATTGTTTTCTCAACAGATCATGAAATACAAATTATTTAGTATGTGGTGAATTGCTTGTAATTATAAAGCGTGAATACAAAAAAAAAATTTCGATTTAAACAAAATTTTTGACTAAAGACAGTCCTTTATTTCATTAAAATCAAATTTAAACATTTCGAATCATTCTTTTTTGAATTACGACTCGTTTAATTATCCAAAGACAATTCTTATATATGTAACTGAAATAAGACAGATTCTCAAATATTATTTTTTTATCAAAATCTATCATGATGATTTATCAATTTATCATGCTATATTCATATTATATAAAAAAAATACGTTTCTGTATCTAAAAATAAATAAATAACTTAAAATATCAAAAGTAATATTGATTTTACCAGATAACAAATGTTAAACTATATAATTTTTTTTAGATTTTTGCATTTTTTTTTCATCTAAATTCATCATTCAAAGAGAAAATAAAAAAGTAATATGAACATAATTCTCTTATAATTAAAATTTCATTAGAATATTTTTAATATATTTGCTTATAAATGTAATTCATTTATTAAAACGTATCTCTTTCTAATAAACTTTTTAATTATATTGTGATACCTTTCTTAGAATTACTTATTTATCCGCAGAGAGTACAAAAATCAATATATGAGTTTTACTTTTTATACATTGTTACAGAAAGTAATTTAATTTTAATTAAAGGGAAGGGAAAATATATTGGTATAAGTCGTTTTAGGTTTTCTAGTCACGCTATTAGGATTCTCAATCCCTTTGATTAAATACAAAAAATAGTATTATAGTATTGAAGTCTGTAATTGGATAGTAAATGGTAAAAAATTAGGATTAATGACTGGTAGGAAAATATAATTAATTGCACGAAAGTTATTAATAATTAAAAACTATATTCTGATAAATAATACGACATTTTGTTTACCCCATGATAAAAAAAATTAATTAATTCTCTACTCAGAAAGTCATATTAAAAACCTCTTTGGAAAATAGAGCAATTGGACAATTGTATCAATAAAAAATGCAATAAGTAGTCTAGGCTTAATTTTAATTTTGACGATTTCAATCATATGTATAGCTTGTCGTACAGTTTGGATACGAGACACTATTAACAGTGATTTAGCAGTATTTATAGCCAAAATATTACCCTGAAACTTTATATATGTTTTACTTGGACAACTGTAAAACTTGGATTTATGATAGATGATTATTATGTTTTATGCAATATTTGGAGCAACTGTCTTTAGCAATTTTTTTTTACTTTAGCATCTTTTTGAAGCCTGCACTACTAGATGTAAACACAAATGGCCAAAAAAAGTTATAAGGTAACAAGAATTTACTAATCATCTAAGTAATACGATTTAATATATAACTTGTTACATGCTGAAACTGTGCTTGAGTATCTTCAGAGACAGACAATGAGCTGCTGAAAAATTTGTAAAATAACCTAAACAATAATAGAACTCAGATGCATAAAAACTTTCTTTCAGATATTTTAAAGGGCACTGTTTAGTTTGCCGATTGTATTTCATCAGTTTTGGGACAGAAGACGCAAGAATTTGCTTCTTGCCAATGCAAGCTACCGCGCTCGAAATTTTGCCTAGTCCATAAACTAACGTAACAGGACCATTGGCGGTTAGAAGTGAGTAGCATGAAATGATAAGTCGCAATTTGGATGGTACTCGAAGATTGTGGCGTTAGGCTTATTAGAACTATAGCTCGGCTCTACCATTCCAGTCAAAAAGATGTACAAGGTCATCGCTGCTCAGTTATGTCCTGAGGTTTCTTTTTCAGGCCAATCATTAGAACCTTTGGTACTTATACAAAGCACCATCGTTACATCTATGTACGCAGATAGCAATGTGGCCTTATTTACGTATTTTAAGGTGACTCGAATATAAATGGTGTATTAATCGGAATAACCGTTTCTTCACAAGTCTTAATGGAAATAACTTAGTTCGAGCACAATTCGACCTAAATCTTCTTGCTCATCTAATCATCGAAAAACCAGCGATTAACAAATCACTGATGCAAGAGTTGTTACAAGAGACTTGTTACGACTTGATGAAATACTCTATCATTCCAGACTAAAATATGTACGAGGTCATGGCTGCTCAGTTATGTTATGAGGTTTTTTCAGGACAATCATTATGACCTTTGGTACTTATACAAAGCACCATCGTTACATCTATGTACGTAGATAGCAATGTGGGCATTTACTTACATATTTTAAGGCGACTCGAATATAAATGGAGTATTAAGCGGAATAACCGTTTCATCACATGTCTTAATGGAAATAACTTAGTTCGATCCCAATTCGACTTAAGCCTTCTTACTCAACTAATCATTGAAAAGCCCAGAGCTATATCCTATTTAACGCCATTTGTGTAAACTGGAGTATTAACTGTAAATATGGTGTCCCTCAGAAGCGTCTTTAACTTATTAATGGGAATTTCAGCACATGATTGTCATAGTATCCTTCCGAAGTAGACTTGTTGAAAATCATCCCTATACAGTAAATCATCCCTATGTAGTAAATGTTTTCAAGATTAGATGATCAGACACACATTACTCAACAGGTACCTTTAATTCAGTGGCACTTCATTAATTGTATGCAATGAGAAGGAAAAATAAACTAATATTTTATAAAGAAAACGTTCTCTAAAAAATTACAAGTTTTTATGCTTAATAGGAAGTATGAGGCAACAGAATACCTCAATAATCTGATAAAAATATTGATATAATTCCTATTATCTTTTAAAAACAACTTATCTAATTTGATGACGTCGCTTATTTTGTTTTTCAATTATACCAGTGTTTAAAAAATCAACAAAAATTAAAACTGTTATTTAAAATCACAAATTATTAATTAAAAACATTAGATATCAAGTAAACACAGTAAAAATTCAGAAGTATTGAAATTTTACTTAGCTTAACATTACTAAAAGTTAGAAGTTACGTACTACAACCGTTCGGAGGGAAGAATTCCGGTATTATTGTCCTCCATATTCCCAAACCCCTCTCAGTTCAAATATTAGTGCATGTATAAATATATATATATAATTTTTTGTCATGCGAAAGGACTTGCATTTATGAACCGATTTAGATGTGACTGAGCAGTATTTACAAAGATCTGGATCGAGTCCATTAGGCAGCTTTATCGGCCATGTTGTTTAAAAATGGCGGACACATAAAGATTTCAAATTCAAAAGATTTACAAAAATTGGAAATACAGAAGGTTTTAACTCTTAACTCTTCGGCCTTGATACAAGAATTCCAGAAAATTTATTGTTTTACCTCTATCTTAAAAAATGGATGAGATATAACAGTTTCAAATTCAAGGATGGCTGACATTTTGAAAAAAGACAGCAGATTAAAATTATGGGATTCCTCAATAAACGGATTTAATTTATGTTTTTCTGATTGTGGTTTTGCTGTAAACGTTCTTTATTTGTTGTAACTTTTATTTGTTGGATACTATAATACGCTAAAAACAACATAGTCTAGTCATACCCTCCAGTGTCAAATTCTCGCCAAGCTCAGCGGTACTTGACTAAATCGCATAATAAATATATCGCAAAATTTGACAATAAAAATAGGTAACCATTAATGAAGCCAACTAGGCGATAGCTGACTAATTTTACGAAATTTCCATTCGAATTCAGTATTGACGAAAACTGGAAATCTTCTAAATTCGGATTCTAAGCATTTTACTTCTGCGTCTTGCAGTAAATTATCCGAACTTTAAAAAAAAAAAAAAAAAAAAATGTGAAGGTACTTTTTTTTCTGCTCGGAATAGACCGGAAGGACTTTTAAGTTATGAAAACTGTGTGCTTCTATTTAAATTCACCTCACAAAATTGAAGAAAGAAAATATTTTAACTTAACATATCGTTAAAATGATGCAAATAGTTACATTTCTCAAGCGATCATGAAATACATATTACAAAACATATGGTGAATAGTTAGCAATAAATATGACGTGAAATTAGTTTTCAAAGAAAACTGTATTTTGTGTAAAAGATTATCTTTAATTTCATTCAAATAAATATTATTTAATTTTTTTTTAATTAAGTCTCTGTTAATTATCCACATGCCAAAACTGCAATTCACTTTCAAATATATTACGAAAAGTTTTAAATAAAACGCAGTTACTCATATATATATTTTTAATTATAACTATCTAATATGTAATGTTCATGAAATAATATCTAAAATAATATATATTAATTATAAATTACGTGTTTAGAAATTCAAATATTATAATTAAAGAAATATTTAAAAGTAATGTTGATTTAATGAAAATTTATATCTTAAGGTATATAAATTTTATTATGTTTCTGCAATCTTATTGCAACACGTATTTTAATTTAATCTAAATTCAGCATTTGAATAGAACGAAATTGAATTTCTTAATAGACTTATTTCCCTTTAGTCGTATATTTTTAGATGATTTATAGCACATTTAATTAAAATATTTAATCATTATTTTATATTGTGTGTTTATATAATTTTAGAAAGAAATCTTTTTACTTATTTTGTCTTTAATTTCTTAGAATATCTTCTTCATATGAAAAGGGATTTCTCCGACTAACTCTGCCGGCAAATAATCCCATAAAAATGTAACTGTTACCAATGGATTAATAATAACGTTTATTAATTAATCTTATACTTACATTTTGATTAGGATATTGTCTAATTATAGAAAGAAATTTATTCAATACTAATATTTAATTTTAACATCATATTCGGGTTCTTCGGTAAAATTTAATTTCGGATACGGTCAAGTAATTTAGGAACCACGAAGATTTCGAAGATGGTTGTCATAATGTTAAATTCATTTTTAATCTTTACAAAACACTTCACAATGCCAGTACATTTTGAAGCATAACTACTTGGTGGAATAAGCTGTAATTTTACATTCTCATATTTCAAGGTTCTATTAATTTATTTTTAATGACAAATGCGTAGGTTACAATTTATTGTGTTTTAAAAAAAGAATTTCGAATATATAGAATATATACAAAAAGGAGAATAGCCACATTTGAACTGCCACTTTTAATGGACCGCTGCAATTCTGCAGTTAGTTAGAGAAAGAGACGCCATCTAAAGCTAAAATCCTACTCATCAGAATGACGTAATTTATGATTATAAGAAGCACCCGCCTTCCACGTGCTGTTTTCAGACAACTTTAAGAAACCTAAAATTAACTGTTTTGATCCAATTTGTTCTATCTAAACGTAAGAGAATACTTTAAAACTAAGGTAAGTTGCTATGTTTTCATATACATATCTAAATTTATGTTTTCATTGTGTATATTTTTCACGCAGATTTGTTTGCTTTCATTTTTTTCTTAGTCTTGAGATTATCTGTTTTAAAAAAAATGGCACAGTTGCCTTAATTGGACCAATTTGAGTTGTTTAAATCGGACCAGATATCGATCCTAAATTTGAAAAGTAATTAATGAATTTCGAGGGCTGTATTCTTTGGACACTAGTTTTTGGAGTCAGAGTCAGTAATAACGAAACTTACTGAAACTAAGAGAGTAAAAAAATGATTAAAACGACACAAATAAACAGTCTGGAAGAAAAACATCAGTGACAGCAAAAGCTGTCAAAGATATGAGAAACGAAACGGAAGAGTAAGCTGAGAAGAGATGGACCCACATGAAGGCTGCAGCTACAAAACCTGCCAAAGAATCATTAGAAATGTTATCTTCTTTGTCAAAGTAAGTTAAGTCAAAATACAGATTGAGACAAAAAAAACAACAACAGATGTCTTAACATCTTCGTCATATAAAGTAAACCTTGCATTGAAAGAAAAGCGAGAAAAAGGAAGCTTTTAAAGCACAAAAAAATTGGAGCGTCAAGTTATAAGATATAGGAGTAATTCAATTGGAAAGAAAATGATGGATGGGAAGACAAAAGTTAAAGAAAACTTCTGTTGCAAAAGAAATGTCTAATGATTTAGATTCTAAAAATAAAAATCAAGACAGTGAAGATTGGTTTTGCCTAATTTGTCACAAAAATAAAATACAGAAATGGTTCAGTGTTCAGATTGACAAATATGGTTCCATGCTTTTAATAAAATTAGTTATATTCCCTACTCATTAAAACAGACTAACATTGTTTGGTCCAATTTAAAAGACTGGAAGTCCAACTTAGGCGACCAGTCGCTGAACCTCGACCACTTGTGACTAATTTTAGAAATTAAAATAAAACTTAAGATTTTCAAAAAGATATTGTTCTAAATATTTATTTAGTCAGTAGATGAATAGATTGACCACGTGTAGTAATATTTTGCAGATATTTTAAAAATGAAGTGAGTTACACCGGAAAATAAGTGAATTGGTTCAAATTCGGCTACTCTCCCCTATATATTGAATTTAATTTTCGAAAAAAAATATATAAATATATTTAAAAAAAACAGAAACAAATTTCTAGAAGCTTTAAATATGCGGACTCAAAATTACAGCTCATTTTGCGAAATAGTTTTAGACTTATGATTAAAAATCTATCAGAATTGCAATCTGCTTTGTAACGATAAAAAAAAAAAAAAGTTATATTTGAAGTTACAATTTTAAGCCTGTGTAATTCCTAAACTGCTTGATCAAAGGATTTTCCGTTTGTTATCTGAAGGTGCATTTTACTGATAAAACCATATAGGATGTCAAAATTGGGTGTTAATATTGGAAATATCAAAGTGTGTTTCAATTTATTTTAGTGGACGACACCTCGAAGGAAAATATAAGTACAGCATGAATTAGTGGACTTTATGAAGAGTCGATTGATACCAGTCACTTTTTAGCTCACAGGCTATCAAAGCCTGAGAGCTTATGTGCCCGCCGGTTCTGTATGTATGTATGTACGTATGTACGTACGTAACGCGATAACTCTTCATAGAAATATCCGATTTCCTTCAAATTTTGTTTATAGGTTGACTGTGTTAAGGCACTTCCCTGATTAGTTTTCGGGATTGATTGGTTAAATATAAAGGGGGGAACAGGGGGGCTAATCCCCCCCTAATTTATATAAATAGGGTCTTAATACAGAATTATTTCGTTTTCCTTCAAATTTTGTTTATAGGTTGACTGTGTTAAGGCGCTTCCCTGATTAGTTTTCGGGATTGATTGGTTAAATATAAAGGGGGGAACAGGGGGGGGGGCTAATCCTCCCTAATTTATATAAATGGGGTTTTAATACAGAATTATTCCGTTTTCCTTCACATTTTGTTTATAGGTTCACTGTATTAAGGCGCTTCCCTGATTAGTTTTCGGGATTGATTGGTTAAGTAGAAAGGGGGGAGTGGGAGGGCTAATCCCCCCCTTAATTTATATAAATGGGTTTTTCATGCAGAATTATTCCGTTTTCCTTCAAATTTTGCTTATAGGTTCACTGCGTTAAGGCGCTTCCCTGATTAGTTTTTGGGATTGATTGGTTAAGTATAAAGGGGGGGGGGACGGGGGAGGCTAGTCCACCCCCCTTAATTTATATAAATGGGTTTTCCCTGCAGAATTATCTCATTTGCTTCAAAATTTGTTTATAAGTTCATTGGGTTAAGACGCTTCCCTGATTCGTTTTCGGGATTAACTGATTAAGTATAATGGGGGGGAACGGGGAGGCTAATCCCCCCTTAATTTATATAAATGGGTTTTTCATGCAGAATTATCCCATTTACTTCAAAATTTGTTTATAGGTTCATTGGGTTAAGACGCTCCCCTGATTAGTTTTTGGGATTGACTGATTAAGTATAAAAGGGGGGAACGGGGGGGGCTAATCCCCCATTAATTTATATAAATGGGTTTTTCATGCAGAATTATCCCATTTGCTTCAAAATTTGTTTATATGTTCATTGGGTTAAGATGCTTCCCTGATTAGTTTTCGGGATTCATTGGTTAAGTATAAAGGGGGGGGGAACGGGGGGTGCTAATCCCCGCCCCCCTTAATTTATATAAATGGGTTTTTCATGCAGAATTATCCCATTTGCTTCAAAATTTGTTTATAGGTTCATTGGGTTAAGACGCTTCCCTGATTCGTTTTCGGGATTGATTGGTTAAGTATAAAGGGGGGGGACGGGGGCCAATCCCCCCTTAATTTATATAAATGGGTTTTTCAAGCAGAATTATCCGATTTTTTTCAAATTTTGTATACAGGTTCATTGTGATAATGCGCTTCTCTGAATAGTTTTGGGGGTTCATTGGTTAAGTATAAATGGGGAAGGGGGGGGACTAATCCCCCTTAATTTAGATAAATGGGTTAGTAGTAGGAAAATAAGAGTTCTGGCTCAGCCGGAGGATTTGAGGATCCGCTTCTCCGGCCGGAGGCACGCAGCTGCAGCACTGAGGATCCGCTCCTCCGGCCGGAGGCACGCAGCTGCAGCACTGAGGATCCGCTCCTCCGGCCGGAGGCACCGCTCCTCCGGCTGCACCGATCCTCCGGCTGCAGCGATCCTCCGGCGGGGAAAAATAATTTTCTACTGTAACACGAGGGGTGAAAATAAGAACTCTAAGAAGAGGTTAAATGGATAAGATTATCATACTATAAGATGAATATTGATTTTATATACTAATTTTGAATGACAAACACCTTAATGAGTATCACTAATTAAGCGAAACAATGGAAAAATATCAACTTTAACGAAAAACGCAGATTTCTTAAGAATTTTTCAACTATAAGATGACGATATCAAATATGAAGAAATTTAAACTTACATTTTAGTTTTTGAACAATGGCAACCTTAATGAGAATAATAATTAAGCAAAATAAAATAACAATTTTAACGAAACTGCTGATTTCTTATGAATTTTTCAACTATAACATGAGAATATCAAACTATAAGATGGATTTTAAACTTATATTATAGTTTCTGAACAATGGACACCTTAATGAGTATAATAATTAAGCAAAAGAAAATATTACTTTTAACGAAAATGATGATTTCCTATGAATTTTTTCAACTATAAGATGTGGATATCAAATCATAAGCCGTAGAATAAACATATATAATTATTTTAAATGACGAACATTTTAATGAGTATTACTAATTACACGAAACAATTGAAAAATATCAATTGTAAGGTATAAAGCTGATTTTTTAAGAATTTTTCAAGTATAAGATGAGAATATCAACTTATAAGAGGAAATTACACTTATATTTTTTAGTTTTTCAACCGTAATACACAGAAAATATTCAAAATTTGAATGAATTTTATACCTAATCAATTGATTTTCCGCACAATAATACGAGTTTTAACAACCATTATCTAATTTTACTGTGTATACTTGATTTAATTCTGTTTAGACGTACGTAATATAATCTTTTTATATCATTTAGACTTGAAATAAGAACCATATTTAAATAAAAACCAGTTGTTTATTTATTCTTAATACGCAAACTTTTTTTTCTTTCCTAAAATGTATCATTTCTGAGGAGGGATAATAATTCCACCCCACATTCTAAGGAAAAGGGGAGCATAACAATGACCGTCTAGGTCACAACTTTTACTATAATATAAATATTATTCGCTATCAATGTTTACAAAAAATCCATGTTGGGAGATAGATATGAGTTATATTTAATAAAGTTTACCCTCATCCATCTTCTACACGATGCTAACAATTATACAAAACAAAAGAAATACCGATTTTTAATGAAAAAGGGTGAATTTTAATGAATTTTTACACAAGTTTTCGGTATTATTGTACACTAACAGGTATGATTTTATTTCTTAGGTGATTACAATACAGAGAAAAGTATTCACCTTTAGATTACTTTTCGTGAAATATTTAACAGTAATTATATAAACTCCTGTTTACATCACTAATTTACATTTGAAAATAAGGATTTATAGGATAAAATAAATAATCTTAACTTATACTTAGTAAATTTTACGCAATTCTAATGATTTTATACCGTGTTTTTCACGAGTTTTATATTAATTAGTAATTTTATATTAATTAACTTTGAATATTTTCTATGATATGGTTAATCCATTTTTATCACAGAAATACCAGTACCTAAAATTTCACTTAAACTCATATTCTAAGTATTAATATTCACTTATAATTTTACTTTTAGTTATACTTTTACTTGAAACCATGAGAACTTGTAGAACCCTGCTTACGCATATGGAGTTTAGTACATCACACTGTTATCTAAATGAATATGAATACCTTATTGTTTTAAATTTTCCAATTTTAACAGAATATGCACGAATATAAACTTTAATTTTATCTAAACATTTTATTTCAAATACCCTAGTTTATGAAAACGATACATATTACTAAATATTAGACATTTTAACATGAACTTAGATACTGATCACATACCTATTTTAGCATAATTTATTAGCATACATAGCATTTCTTCCATTTCTTTCAGAAATATACATATAAAATTATGGATTTAACGAGTAAATATCCAATTTTAGCTTGCGTTTAGTGATTCTTTACACCATTCCAATGATTTCGAGCTATTTTATATCACAGAAACGGAAACATATTTGAACATAAACGCCTGTAAAATAATATTTGAACTGTGTTTCCTATTCAAAAATTCAAATCTCAAATTAAAATTTATGTTATATCACTTATCAACTATTTATCACACATAACTTTTACCATAAAAACATCGTAGAAATTAAATATACGTTAAATGAAAATAATAAATTGTAAGTACCTAAAAATATCAAACACAAAATCTATTAATCAAAACTTATAAAATTAAAAAAAATTTAAAGTTATTACGAAGTTAAAAAAAAATTACAAATGAAAAAAAAAATTTACAAATGAAAAAAAAATTACAAATGAAAAAAAAAATTTACAAATGAAAAAAAAAAATTCAAATGAAAAAAAAAATTACAAATGAAAAAAAAAATTACAAATGAAAAAAAAAAATTCAAATGAAAAAAAAAATTACAAATGAAAAAAAAAATTACAAATGAAAAAAAAAATTACAAATGAAAAAAAAAAATTAAAAAATTAAAAAAAAAGTTTTTACAAAAAAAAAAGTGTAAAAAAAATATTTAAAAAAAAAAGTTTTTTACATTAAAAAAAAAAAAGAAAAAAAAATTACAAAGGTTTAATATATTACAAAAAGTACCCATTTTTTACAAAATTAAAAAAAAAATTACAGAATTTTTTAAAAATTAGAAGTTTAATTGCTATTATTACCACTATCACTTCTCAGAATTTAGCAGCCTAGACTTTTGTACATTATATATTTTTAATACTATAAAGGAAATTTCAACTGCAATTGTACCAACACTATTATTAAGTTCGCATAAACCAAATTTTATACTGTATTTAGCGAATTTCCAATTAACATCTTCCGTGTAGAGTAACTTTTTCCTCTAACATTTGAAATCGTGTATATCTGCTACTTTCATATTTATAATTAATATTTCAGAATTAAGACCATACTAACCATTTTAATATAAGACCATATTTAAGCAAGATTCCATGATAAAGCTTATTATACTGATTATTTTTATTTAGTACGCATGCGCAGTTTTGTCACATGATCACTTTAACTGATGATAATATAAAATTTTGAAAAGTGATGCAGAGGCTCTCATTTCCCAAATCAAATTCTTGCAGATGACTATTCAGATGACTGTATATGTATAGCTCCAGTAAATTTCCTGATCTTAACCCTGTTGGGGAAACAATTTCTCTGTTAACGAATAAAGTAAGTTGTACTATATCATTGTAAAACATCAATAAATGATTATTTATCTATTAAATCTTTTCTAAGTATATAATTATATTTCTTTTATTGTATAGATGTTACACCAAGATGAATCAAAACAGCAGAAACTCTCTTTACCAGAAATGGATGCTCCGGATGATTCATCGTCAACACATATAGAGTTAAAGAATAATATACATGTGAGTACTTATATGTGATATATTAGAATACATATATTAAACATAATTAGAGTGAATTTACAATAAAATATTGTACCAGATGTTCTATAAAATGTGATGTTTTTTCGTCTATAGTGTTAGAAGGAATTCTAAATATATGCATTTATTTCTCTTGCAGATGTGTTCCACTTATAACAAATACTTTTCAAGTACGTGGAATTTAAAAGAACATATACAAATCCATACTAGTGAAAAAACATATACTTGTAATCATCGTCAAAAATCATCTACAAGAAAGCGTGAATTATCTTTTACTAGAAAATACAGACCATCAGTTCATATGAAAACACATCCTGTTAAAAAATTGTTTCAATGTGAAAAGTGTGAGAAAATATTCGTTATTCGTAATAAACTGAATAGACATATGACTGTTATGTTGAACTTGTCGAAGACAGTATCCCAAATCATATTGAAGATGGATATTCAAAAATTAACCAGTAGTTTGAAGAATTTAACAGTCAAGGATCAGATTGGATACTTCAAAAAATTGACTGTATAGAACATAAACCAACATAAAATTTACCCAAACTACTCATGCAGCATTATTGATTTGACATATGATATCCAAAAAGTGAAATTTGTAAAGAAAAATCCAAAGTGTTGTAAAGAATTTTATTGATATAATTGATAAAATGTATTGAAGAGAAATTGATATAAATGTAGACAATATTCACAATGTATTGTTTAAATACCCATAGTAATAAAAAATGTATCTATACACATCTGTGTTTATTTTTATAAAACATATTTCATTGTTAAAATACATTGTATGATTTTTAACATGAAATTTCTACATGACAGTAAATAACTAATTTTGCTTTACGTAAGACTTGAGATTTATCATAACTTGTTCAACGAAACAACATTTTCCCCAATGAATATCCAGTTTACACACATACATATGAAAATCAACTTTTGATAATACTATACATCAGATTAATGAAAAATATATAAAATTCATTAAAAAAAAATGTTAAAATTTTTACAAATTTAAAAAAAAAAGTTTTTTTACAATTAAAAAAAAAGATTTTACAAATTAAAAAAAAGTTTTTACAAACTAAAAAAAAAGTTATAAAAAAAAAGTTTACAAAACTAAAAAAAAAAATTAACAAAAAAAAAATAATAAATATTTCAAGTTTTTCTAAAAATATTTCCATATTAACAAAAATTTACTCAAAAGTCAGAACCAGACCTATGTCTAACATAGCATTTTTTCGACTTCAGTTGTTAAAATCATAGTGTTAGCGCTGTGAAAATACAAAATAATACATTCAAATGGTAATCTATGTTGGATCCAATATATGGTATATTAAGAAACATTTGTGATTTCGGCAAATTAAATATGCATGAGAAAACCATTAATGTATCAGCAACTGATGGGACTCATTTTGCTGATGTTATATCAATCTATAAATCTGGAAGTTACCGACAGTAACAGTAACCAAAGACTAACAGATAGAGATGCTTTAAGGGTGTTGACATTACAGACAGATACAAGAAACAATTTATATCAGTCTTAATCAAATAAAAAAGCTTCAGAGTTTCCTTTAGATTTACCTACTGAAGTGTAGATAACTGAAAACATATCCATCGGTTCACAAGTGACTAATATAACAGCAAAGCATACAGATAATGGGTATTGCGGACTTTTAGTTTATGTTATCACTTCAAGTGATGAATACTGCTGATTTCGGATAGATATGCATACAAGTAAATTATATGAGTCGAAAATGAACCGAGAATTCATATCGGAGTATAACTTAAACATGTGTATCTGCTTATGACTTGAAAAATTCACGACATTCTACAACGACTGATTTCGAATTACACAACCAATAAAATATTTACCTTCAAGGAAAGAAAATGAAACCCCATTCAACTGTTTCAGATATCCAAGTTGATCACGTCATCGATGTTGAACAGCAGGATCAGACATAAATCTAACATCCCATTTTTTCTCGATTTCGGTTGTTTAAAGTTCTTATTTTAAAGAAATGTACAATGGTACCATACCATTGTACATATACCATTGATAAATCTCAAGTCTTACGTAAAGCAAAATTAGTTATTTACTGTCATGTAGAAATTTCATGTTAAAAATCATACAATGTATTTTAACAATGAAATATGTTTTATAAAAATAAACACAGATGTGTATAGATACATTTTTTATTACTATGGGTATTTAAACAATACATTGTGAATATTGTCTACATTAATATCAATTTCTCTTCAATACATTTTATCAATTATATCAATAAAATTCTTTACAACACTTTGGATTTTTCTTTACAAATTTCACTTTTTGGATATCATATGTCAAATCAATAATGCTGCATGAGTAGTTTGGGTAAATTTTATGTTGGTTTATGTTCTATACAGTCAATTTTTTGAAGTATCCAATCTGATCCTTGACTGTTAAATTCTTCAAACTACTGGTTAATTTTTGAATATCCATCTTCAATATGATTTGGGATACTGTCTTCGACAAGTTCAACATAACAGTCATATGTCTATTCAGTTTATTACGAATAACGAATATTTTCTCACACTTTTCACATTGAAACAATTTTTTAACAGGATGTGTTTTCATATGAACTGATGGTCTGTATTTTCTAGTAAAAGATAATTCACGCTTTCTTGTAGATGATTTTTGACGATGATTACAAGTATATGGTTTTTCACTAGTATGGATTTGTATATGTTCTTTTAAATTCCATGTACTTGAAAAGTATTTGTTATAAGTGGAACACATCTGCAAGAGAAATAAATGCATATATTTAGAATTCCTTCTAACACTATAGACGAAAAAACATCACATTTTATAGAACATCTGGTACAATATTTTATTATAAATTCACTCTAATTATGTTTAATATATGTATTCTAATATATCACATATAAGTACTCACATGTATATTATTCTTTAACTCTATATGTGTTGACGATGAATCATCCGGAGTATCCATTTCTGGTAAAGAGAGTTTCTGCTGTTTTGATTCATCTTGGTGTAACATCTATACAATAAAAGAAATATAATTATATACTTAGAAAAGATTTAATAGATAAATAATCATTTATTGATGTTTTACAATGATATAGTACAACTTACTTTATTCGTTAACAGAGAAATTGTTTCCCCAACAGGGTTAAGATCAGGAAATTTACTGGAGCTATACATATACAGTCATCTGAATAGTCATCTGCAAGAATTTGATTTGGGAAATGAGAGCCTCTGCATCACTTTTCAAAATTTTATATTATCATCAGTTAAAGTGATCATGTGACAAAACCGCGCATGCGTACTAAATAAAAATAATCAGTATAATAAGCTTTATCATGGAATCTTGCTTAAATATGGTCTTATATTAAAATGGTTAGTATGGTCTTAATTCTGAAATATTAATTATAAATATGAAAGTAGCAGATATACACGATTTCAAATGTTAGAGGAAAAAGTTACTCTACACCGAAGATGTTAATTGGAAATTCGCTAAATACAGTATAAAATTTGGTTTATGCGAACTTAATAATAGTGTTGGTACAATTGCAGTTGAAATTTCCTTTATAGTATTAAAAATATATAGTGTACAAAAGTCTAGGCTGCTAAATTCTGAGAAGTGATAGTGGTAATAATAGCAATTAAACTTCTAATTTTTTAAAAAATTCTGTAATTTTTTTTTTTAATTTTGTAAAAAATGGGTACTTTTTGTAATATATTAAACCTTTGTAATTTTTTTTTCTTTTTTTTTTTTTTAATGTAAAAAACTTTTTTTTTTAAATATTTTTTTTACACTTTTTTTTTTTGTAAAAACTTTTTTTTTTAATTTTGTAAATTTTTTTTTCATTTGTAATTTTTTTTTTCATTTGTAATTTTTTTTTTTTCATTTGTAATTTTTTTTTTCATTTGAAATTTTTTTTTTCATTTGTAAATTTTTTTTTTCATTTGTAATTTTTTTTTCATTTGTATTTTTTTTTTTTCATTTGTAATTTTTTTTTAACTTCGTAATAACTTTAAATTTTTTTTAATTTTATAAGTTTTGATTAATAGATTTTGTGTTTGATATTTTTAGGTACTTACAATTTATTATTTTCATTTAACGTATATTTAATTTCTACGATGTTTTTATGGTAAAAGTTATGTGTGATAAATAGTTGATAAGTGATATAACATAAATTTTAATTTGAGATTTGAATTTTTGAATAGGAAACACAGTTCAAATATTATTTTACAGGCGTTTATGTTCAAATATGTTTCCGTTTCTGTGATATAAAATAGCTCGAAATCATTGGAATGGTGTAAAAAATCACTAAATGCAAGCTAAAATTGGATATTTACTCGTTAAATCCATATATTTATATGTATATTTCTGAAAGGAATGGATAAAATGCTATTGCATGTTAATAAGTTATGCTAAAATAGGTATGTGATCAGTATCTAAGTTTATGTTAAAATGTCTAATATTTAGTAATATGTATCGTTTTCATAAACTAGGGTATTTGAAATAAAATGTTTAGATAAACTTAAAGTTTATATTCGTAAATATTCTGTTAAAATTGGAAAATTTAAAACAATAAGGTATTCATATTCATTTAGATAACAGTGTGTACTAAACTCATATGCGTAAGCAAGGTTCTACAAGTTCATATGGTTTCAAGTAAAAGTATAACTAAAAGTGTATATCAATACTTATAACATAAATTTTAACTTGAGTTTCAAACCTTTGAATGGAAAATACAATACAAATATTATTTACTTGCGTCTGTATTCAATTATTTTTTCGTTTCTGTGATATAAAATAGATTGAAATCATTGAAATGGTGTAAAAAATTGTAAGTGAAAGCTAAAATTGGATATATACTCGGTAAATCCATAATTTTATATGTATATTTCTGAAAGAAATGGAAGAAATGCTATGTATGCTAATAAATTATGCTAAAATAGGTATGTGATCAGTATCTAAGTTCATGTTAAAATGTTGTCTAATATTTGGTAATATGTATCGTTTTCATAAACTAGACTATTTGAAATAAAATGTTTAGATAAAATTAAAGTTTATATTCGTGCATATTCTGTTAAAATTGGAAAATTTAAAACAATAAGGTATTCATATTCATTCAGATAACAGTGTGATGTACTAAACTCCATATGCGTAAGCAGGGTTCTACAAGTTCTCATGGTTTCAAGTAAAAGTATAACTAAAAGTAAAGTTATAAGTGAATATTAATACTTAGAATATGAGTTTAAGTGAAATTTTAGGTACTGGTATTTCTGTGATAAAAATGGATTAACCATATCATAGAAAATATTCAAAGTTAATTAATATAAAATTACTAATTAATATAAAACTCGTGAAAAACACGGTATAAAATCATTGGAATTGCGTAAAATTTACTAAGTATAAGTTAAGATTATTTATTTTATCCTATAAATCCTTATTTTCAAATGTAAATTAGTGATGTAAACAGGAGTTTATATAATTACTGTTAAATATTTCATGAAAAGTAATCTAAAGGTGAATACTTTTCTCTGTATTGTAATCACCTAAGAAATAAAATCATACCTGTTAGTGTACAATAATACCGAAAACTTGTGTAAAAATTCATTAAAATTCACCCTTTTTCGTTAAAAATCGGTATTTCTTTTGTTTTGTATAATTGTTAGCATCGTGTAGTAGATGGAGGAGGGTAAACTTTATTAAATATAACTCATATCTATCTCCCAACATGGATTTTTTGTAAACATTGATAGCGAATAATATTTATATTATAGTAAAAGTTGTGACCTAGACGGTCTTTGTTATGCTCCCCTTTTCCTTAGAATGTGGGGTGGAATTATTATCCCTCCTCAGAAATGATACATTTTAGGAAAGAAAAAAAAGTTTGCGTATTAAGAATAAATAAACAACTGGTTTTTATTTAAATATGGTTCTTATTTCAAGTCTAAATGATATAAAAAGATTATATTACGTACGTCTAAACAGAATTAAATCAAGTATACACAGTAAAATTAGATAATGGTTGTTAAAACTCGTATTATTGTGCGGAAAATCAATTGATTAGGTATAAAATTCATTCAAATTTTGAATATTTTCTGTGTATTACGGTTGAAAAACTAAAAAATATAAGTGTAATTTCCTCTTATAAGTTGATATTCTCATCTTATACTTGAAAAATTCTTAAAAAATCAGCTTTATACCTTACAATTGATATTTTTCAATTGTTTCGTGTAATTAGTAATACTCATTAAAATGTTCGTCATTTAAAATAATTATATATGTTTATTCTACGGCTTATGATTTGATATCCACATCTTATAGTTGAAAAAATTCATAGGAAATCATCATTTTCGTTAAAAGTAATATTTTCTTTTGCTTAATTATTATACTCATTAAGGTGTCCATTGTTCAGAAACTATAATATAAGTTTAAAATCCATCTTATAGTTTGATATTCTCATGTTATAGTTGAAAAATTCATAAGAAATCAGCAGTTTCGTTAAAATTGTTATTTTATTTTGCTTAATTATTATTCTCATTAAGGTTGCCATTGTTCAAAAACTAAAATGTAAGTTTAAATTTCTTCATATTTGATATCGTCATCTTATAGTTGAAAAATTCTTAAGAAATCTGCTTTTTTCGTTAAAGTTGATATTTTTCCATTGTTTCGCTTAATTAGTGATACTCATTAAGGTGTTTGTCATTCAAAATTAGTATATAAAATCAATATTCATCTTATAGTATGATAATCTTATCCATTTAACCTCTTCTTAGAGTTCTTATTTTCACCCCTCGTGTTACAGTAGAAAATTATTTTTCCCCGCCGGAGGATCGCTGCAGCCGGAGGATCGGTGCAGCCGGAGGAGCGGTGCCTCCGGCCGGAGGAGCGGATCCTCAGTGCTGCAGCTGCGTGCCTCCGGCCGGAGGAGCGGATCCTCAAATCCTCCGGCTGAGCCAGAACTCTTATTTTCCTACTACTTGGGTTTTTCATGCAGCATTATCCGATTTTCTTTAAATTTTGTATATATATATATTCATTGTAATAAGAGGCTTCCCTGATTAGTTTTTGTTGGGATTGATTGGTTAAGTATAAAGGGGGGGGGGGGGGGGCGGGGGGCTAATCCCCCCCTTAATTTATATAAATGGGTTTTTACTGCAGAATTATTCCGTTTTCCTTCAAAATTTTTTTTATAGGTTCACTGTGTAAAAAAAAAAAAAAAAAAAAAAAAAAAAAAAAACATATTGAAATATATTTTTATAAGACATTAGAATACTGATTACTAACTAAATATGGATGCTCTCAAGTATTATATATGCTAATTTCATTTATTAATAATATAAATTATTAAGTTTTAATCCACAACAATTTTAAAAGTAAAAAGCAGTATATGTAAGAATCTTTCATTTTTGATGGTGATGTTTTGTTATTGTTTAATTAAATATAATCTTTAAAATGAACTAATTAATTAGTTATTCCGTTATTTAAAATAATAATTGTGTCCTTAAACTGCTGCACCATGATATTAAAAGAGAAAATGCATTGAAAAAATGTTATGTTGCATAGTTAAGTGCAATACATCAATTTCAACTGACGTTATATTCACCAGCCGAGAAGGATAATTAAGAAAAATAATGTAAATAAATGAATATCCAAGATTTTTTTTTTCTATTTTCATTTATATTGTAATTTTTTTGTGTTTAAATTTACTGATAGTTGACACTTAGGTGAGTGGTGCTTTTCCATATTTTTTTATTGTATTTATTTTGATATTCCAATGGCAACATTCTTCCATTTGTTTATTTGGCATTACTGTTTGGTGATAATTAATTTTTCTTGAAAGGTGGTCGACGGGATAATGGAAAAATCATTTGATTCCAAATCTTCCATAGTCAAGAGCCATAGTCAAGCATTAATCTAAATCATGTTGCAATATTTAAAACTTAAAATTTTTCTTGTTTTTCTAAAAATGCAAAATTGAGGTAGCAGTCAATTTGTAAATTTCCGTTTGTATCTGAAGCTCACAGAATTGAAATAAGTTTTTGATGTAGGCAGACATTGACTAAAAAATAATTCTGAGTGGTTCTTTCATACAGTGAGTTAATTGGAGTAATATTTCTGTACTGATAAAAAAAAAATAAAATTAGTTCAATATGCAAAATAGATTTTAAAACATTTGTCTAATAATTTTATCAAAATAGAACAAAATAAACAGAATAAGAAATTTATTAATTTGTGTTAACAACTTTACGACGAGCGTCCCACACATAATTTTGAATCTGATTACTAGTATTTACAAATGGAATCCTTTGCCTAATTTAATTGAAGAAATTATATGATAAAATAAAGAAAAAAAAATTCTAAAATATTGGTATGAAAAATTAAAGATTTTATGCATGATGTGTAATGTATGTGTGACATTTATCACAAAGATTTCTTTTTTTCCCAAGAAAAATTTATCTACCAAAAGTCTTTATCCTCTGCAAGAAAGATTTGCTAAATTTAAATAATATGGGAGAAATAACAAATCTATTAGCCTCTTGTTGCAAAATACTGGAGGATTTATAAATTTCTCACAAGATAAAATTATCAAACTGATTTTAAATACCATATTTACTTGTGTATAATGTGTACCATGTTATTTTAACTTTTAAAAAAAAACTGTAGAAATCATGATTTACAATCTTTTCTCAAATCTAAATTACTTTTGTATGTGCTCATATATATTTTGCTCTCTTATTAAAATATCATAAAATAAAGTTTCTGCAATATGTATATATACTTTGTGAAAATGTGTGTGGTTTGATGTATACAATTAGAAATATTCAGTGTATCATGTATGTGTATACTGGATTTTAGACCTGAAATTTTTGTAAAAATGTATGCATTATGCAGGAGTAAATATGGTAGATTTTTTAATTTAGCTATGAGATTTTAGTGAATTACAGCAGACATATTTCATTCAAAATATTAAAAAAAATTAGTCGATGCTTTGATAAAAATATTCCAATATAAATATGGCAACAGTCCCCAAAGCAGAATATGCTTAAGAGTGCGACATACATCGCAGAACAATGAACTTCTCTGCAGAACATTTCAAATTCTCATTTTCAACACAATTCACTATTCATTCATTTGAAAAAGCACTAAATTTGTCTGTCAATCACCAGAAAAACTTCATCAATCGTTCGTTGAAAAAGATTGTGAAATTCATTAATTGGTCGCAGGAAAAGCTCACACAATTTGTCAGTCGATCATGGGGAAAAATCGTGAAGTTCTTCAGCTGCTGCAGTTTAAAAAAAAAAAACATGAATTTCGTCAGTGGATCATCGGAAAAAAATCTCAATTCACCGGTCAATCACATAAATAAAGTCCGGCAACTTTTACCAATCGGTCGCAAAAAAGTGACAAAATTTGCCATCCTGTAGAAAGAAGATATTGCAAAATTCACCTATCAGTCGCGGGTCAAAAAATGTGAAATACGTTTATCAACCGAATGATTTTTGATTGAAATTTCATGTTTTTTGCCAAGAAAAAGCGCAAAAATTTCTCAATCGGTTGTGGGTAAAAACCATGAAATTTGTCAGTAAATCGTCGAGAAAAATGGGAAATTCGTCGATCAGTAGCGAAAAAAAACCCACAATTTTCTCCAATTGGTCACAAGAAAAAACTGCAAAATTTTCCAATCGACAGAAAGAAAATATCGCAAAATTTGGCTATCAGTTGCAGCTGAAAAAAAAACCCACTAAATTAGTTGATCAGTTTTGGGAAATCCCTCGATTTTTTTCAATCAATTCCAAGATAAAGCGACAAAATTTTCCAATTGATAAAAAGAAAATAATGCAAAATTCGCCTATCAGTCGCAGGTTAAAAAACTAAATTAATCAGTGGATTGTCAGAAAAAAAAATCACAAAATTCGTCAATCAGTCGTGTAAAAACCCACAATTTTTTCCATTCTGTCACAAGAAAATCCGCAACATTTATCGATCAATAAAGAAAATATCGCAAAAGTTAACAATCAGTTGTGGATTAAAAAAAAATCGAGACATTCGGATATTAGTCGCTTGAATAAAAAAATAAAAATAAAAATAAAAAATGCAATTTTTGCCCATTGGTCCTACGAAAGAGCTGAACACATTTGCCAGTCAGTGAAAAGAAAATATCAAAAATATTTAAAATTCGCCAATCAGTCGCAGATAAAAAAAATTCGAAATTCATCAGTGAAGTGTTGGAAAATATCTCGCAATTCTCGAATTAGTCGTGGGAAAAAAATTGCAGAGTTCGATGATTGGTTCTGAGAAAAAAAAAATGTGAAATTCGCCAGTTACCAGAGAGAAAAATCTCAAAAATATTGCAAAAATCGTCTATTACGAGGGGAAAAAAAAGCGAAATTCGTCATTCGATCGGAGTAAAATTGTGAAATTCGTCATTTCTTTGGTTTTTGTGTGTGTTAGCGTTTTACGAAATGTCTTTAGCATTTCTATACAAGATGAAATCGCACTCCTACATAAACAAGAAAATCTCTCTGTGTTTTATTTTTTTATTCCCACAGAACATTTGTGATCAGTTGAAGGTCCGTTGCAGAACATTGCAAAATATTCGTTTTGGGGGGGAATAATATACTGATATTATTGGAATGAAACATTTAGTATTTTTATCTACAGTTGTCTTTACCAAAATTATTAAGCACCCTCGTATTTTTATCATAACTTATTTCAAAGTGTTAGCAGGCCCATGCTGGATGTCTTGAAAGGGCGGTGGACAGAGGGTTATGTTGACACTTTCATATTAAATCATGTGCCATCATTAAGGGTGGTTCAGACAGAGGGTGCAAGGGCACGTATTCCTAAGTGCCAGCAGGGGCCTGAATATTAGTCGTAGTGTCTGATGTTTAGTAATAGTATTCAAGTAATAGATATCGCATTTATATAAAAAAAATGTTTAATTAAGAAAGAAAATATAATAGTTTATAAAAATTCAATGGCGGTGTATTTTGTACATCAGTGGAGACTTACTGATAAAAATAATGAAAAAGTAGAACAAATTTTGAACTTCAACATTGAAGGATGTTTAGGAAGAGAGTAAATGAAGCGCAAGTGTTCAACACACAATTATTTTAAAATTCACAACTGCTGTCTGTGTCTTTAATGGTTAAGTTATTACAATTAAAATGACAGCAAACTTAACAACTCGACTTTTAATTAAACAATTTGCTTTAAAAAAAATGAGTTTTTTAAAAAACTAAACTGCTTTGTTTTTCAGTAAGTTTCAGAATTGAAACTTTCATAGTATAGCAATTGTTATGCTATGCAAGTTAATAGGTAATCATGACAATTAGAATAACTCTTACCGGAAAAGCCAAAGTATATAAATCACTTATCTTCATCAATGAAAATATTTCCTAAAATTTGTATCATTTTTATTAACAGATATTAAAAGTTAAAATAATAAAAGTAACATATAAATTTAAAGTATATTTTAAAAATAAGATTTCTCTATTTTCATTGTTGAAGACAAATTCCTTTATATTTTAACATTTTCTGCAAGAATTATTCTAATTTTCATATAGATATACTTAAGACATGCAAGGAAACAATGTCATTTCATTGGAAATACAGTCTTGGCTGAAAGTATTCAGCACCCCCATATTTTTAATATATTTGTAAAAGTAATAGTTATATACAAATATTTAACTGCATATCATTTAGGAATTTTCCTTTTAAGTTTATGGTTTGTAAAAGAAAAAAAAAGACAGTTAACAAGCAACTCGTCTTTTAATGAAGTCATTTTCTTTAAACACCTACTTTTTCAAAACTATAAATTACTTTGTTTTCTGGAAGTTTCATTGTTATGTCATAAGTTAACAGATCATCGTGGAAATTGAAATATTTCTTGCCTGAAATGCCAAGATCTCTTCAGCAGCATAAATATTTCTTAAAATTAATTTTTGTTATTAACACATGTTAAAAAATAAAATAATAAAAATTACATATAAATGTATTTTTTTTTTTTTTTACATAAGCTTTCTTTATTTTCGTTTTTGAAGACTAAGTTCATTTTGTCTTTTCTTACAATAATTATTTTCTTGATTATTTATTAACTGGCTTAACAGAACAACAAAATTTAATTTTAAAAAAAGTTTTTTAAAGAAAATAGCTTCATAAAAAGATGAGTTATGCGTTTGCTATCTTTGAAAAAAAAATAAAAAACTTATTTTTTAAAGAAAATTCTTAATTGTATACAATTTAATATTTGTATCAATCTATTATTTTTACCAAATATATTATAAATATGGGGGTGCTCAATACTTTTGCCCTAGGCTGTATTTCTGATGAAATTTCTTGGATATCTTAAGTATATCTATAAGAAGTACTGAGTATCAATAAATAGACATGCATTGGACGTCTTATAAACGCATATCAGATGTCCCTGGATATCTACAATCCAAGTCTTAAGCACGGCTATAAGACATACTGCATGTCGAAAAGTGATCTATGCTTGGATGTCTTATAGACGTGGTCTCATAGACTACCTGGATATCTTGGACGTCTAATAGAACTCAGAGAGATCACACATAACATCTCCATAAGAGGTGAAAAGGGTGTATCATGGATATTTGTAGACTTCTTATAGATGTGTCGGTTTTCTTGGGTTTACAGCTTGTAGATGTCTTATAGATGGGTGTGTGCTGTTTGGGAAGGCGCTTCCCTGATTAGTTTTCGGGATTGATTGGTTAAGTATAAAGGGAGGGAACGGGGGGTAATCCCCCCTTAATTTATATAAATGGGTTTTTCATGCAGAATTATCTCATTTGCTTCAAAATTTGTTTATAAGTTCATTGGGTTAAGACGCTTCCTTGATTAGTTTTCGGGATTGATTGGTTAAGTATAAAGGGGGAGACGGGGGGCCAATACCCCCTTAATTTATATAAATGGGTTTTTCAAGCAGCATTATCCGATTTTCTTCAAATTTTGTATATATATATTCATTGTAATAAGAGGCTTCCCTGATTAGTTTAAGGGGTTCATTAGTTAACTATGAGGGGTTAACGGGGGGATAACCCCCCACTTATTATATTGTCGATTTCTTTATTTTTTCAAATTCTTTTAAGTACGAGTGTAATATACAATTAGTGTGAATAGCCTGTGAGCTCAATGCCTTCAGTTTAACTGGTCAGTTTTCTTTTTATTTATATTATGATTTGTAGCAGAGCTAGTAGGTGGGTGATCTCTTTTTTTTCCGACTGTACTTTATTTTTTATAGATTTACCCCCTGACCGCCGAGCAAAAGGGCAAATTTGTAATGTTGTTTTCTCCAAAAAAAATTTTTAAATGCTGAAAAAATCTGAATTTTCAAACTTGAGATAAAAAACTTAATTACGTATATAAGTATAATCCTTGAGAGTATCAATCATTACTAGGTGTTTTAAAAATGCATTATATTTAAACATATAAATTTAAACAAACCTTGTATTGCTGTGAAACCTACAGCATAGGGAACGGATATATCAGGTCGCGGCGGTGAGAAGGTTTTAAACATTGATTTTAAGAAGAGTAAAATAATTTATCCCTCCAGACTTTATATCCCCTCTATTCTTCGTAAATCAATAGAAATCTTTATGAGTAACAAGAACATATGCAATGAATCAGCCTCTTTTGAATTACCTAAAATTTGGCACGACGTGTTTTTCAATTAAAAAAAAATATATAAATGATATTGGAACTATCAACTTATTTCATGGACGAGGAAAATATAAGTACAGCATGAAATAGTGGAATTTATGATGAATCGATTGATACCAGTCACTTTTTTATAGTATGATTTGCAGCAGAGTTAGTACGTGGGTGATCTCTCTTTTTTTCCCGGAATGTTCTTTATTTTCTATAGATTGCAAAATCATCGGATAGAGAACTTAAAAACTTATTTTAAGCATAGTAAAATAATTTATCCATCCAGACTTTATTTCCCATCTATTATCCGGGAATGAATAGAAATGTTTATGAGTAACAAGAACATGTGCAATGTATCAGCTTCTTTTGAAATACAGAAAATTCGTCGCGACGTGTTTTTCAATTTTAAAATAGCAATAAGGAAATATTAATTTTCACGTTTACAGTTGACTATTTTTAAGCACCTGATTTTGTTACACACATGATCTCGTGGTTTACGTTTTTCAAGTTTATTTTCAAAATTTTTTGCGACAGTAGTTTGTTTATCGTGTAAATGTTGATAATGACACCGTTTGTGAGTTCAAAACTTTTCGATAATCATATTAAAAATTTTTGATAAGCTTTTTGTATTCTGTTTTTATAACTTACGCGTTTATATCTGTATTTTAAGAGTTCATACATTTTTTCAAAAATTAATTTCCATATAATTAAATTAATACATCATATGACTATAAATACTATTAACTTTGTTAATCCCGCTTCGACAATAGTCTATCTCACTTATTAAATTAAAAATAATACTAACTTTTTGGAATCAGATTATTATCCGAAAAACGTCCTGATTTAGAAATTGATAGGAAAATTATCTTTAATGCCCTAAACGTTAGTACTTGTTGAAAAGAATATACTTTTAATGACACATCCGACTTGTGTTTACCACCATAAAAAATAATTAATTAGTAGAGACAAAACCATATTAAAAAATATTCCGAAATTGAGGCAATACAAAAGATTTTCTGTATTGATAATAATATTTATGAAAACCTGAGTTTTAATATTGATAATGGGAATCAGATTGAATAGTTTTTTTTCCACTTTGGATATAAAAGAAAACCACGCTATTGAGGACGATTTCTGAGAAATAAATTATGTGAGTTTGATACAGCATCGTTATATATTCTACGAGTAGGGGTTGTGAAATACAAACACACGGTGATATTTTAAAATAATAGATGCTGAACTGTAGTAAGTTATTTTCATTTAAAGAAGGTATCCTAGTCGATTATTTTCTTCCTGGACATTCAATTTTTATTTAATGAAGGTATCCTAGTCGATCATTTTCTTCCTTGCCATTCATACTAACTTTATCTGTTAATACTATTAGAGGAAAGTCACGCTTTACATTTATTATTCCTTGTTTTAAAATTAAAAGGATTATTCTGTTAGTTAAAAATCGGGTTGGTATAAAATTACTATCAGTTATAGATTTTCCGCAATCTTGTTCACTGTCAATTGCCACATTTTAGAGATAGTGGTTTGGTTTTAATTAACTATATTTTTCAAATTAGCTTTGTTATGAGAAAGACATTCAATGCCTTCCTATGTGATAATTTCATTGCTCGTCAATAATACCTGCCTAGTGGAGACGATAATTAAATATTAGAAAGTTATGCTTACTAATATAGTTTTAAACTAAAAATAATTAATTTATAAGCTAAAAAATGGATGAATATAAATTATTGTCATTCATAGATATTCTCAAACCATCGTCAGTTAGAGTACTTTGGATAGCGTAGATTGGCACTAAATTAAAAGCATTGTACAATCCGAGTTATTTTAGGAGGACAACACTTAGTGGTATCATATGTGAACATTACTTTTCTTACACTATTCACATCTTAACATAAAGTACGATTATAAAATATTACATTTTTATACTTATCAGTCAAGTTTTTATTAAAAATTTATTGGTTACAATTAAAAATGAGAACAATATGTTAAGTATACATAAAGTACGATTATAAAATATTACATTTTTATACTTATCTGTCAAATTTTTATGAAATATTTATTAGTTACAACTATGAGAACAATATGTACTTATTTTCTTTCAATGTGAATATACATTTATATATATATGGATACATAAGATCCGTTTTCTAGTTTATGACTGATAGATATTATTTTACTTTTATTACACGTGTCTATCTGTAATTTTTAGAAACACACCTATTTCCAAAATCATCGACTATTTAGATGATGTAAGCAACAATTCCAATTTTCTGTCTGTCTGTATGTAGGATAATAAATACTAAACTCATCTGGGTCAGACAAAGCATGTTTCTGATTACAATCTAAATTTTCTTGCATTCTTATATCTAGAGTAGTTTTTGAGAAAACAGAGTAAAACTCAGGGAATCATTCAATCAACCTATCTTTTAATACTCAAAAACTTGTTATGTTTTTGATGAGTTTTGAGGAATCTTATGCCGACCGAAAGGTCTAATTCAGATTTATAAATGATAATAATTACATTTTTAGGTTATTACGTATACAGTTTAATTTAAACACTTTATTTATAAGTATAATTAGGTAATATTCCATAATAGAGACCAAGATTTGCATCATTGATAACATATAATTTCTCATTCACAAATCCATTATATGTTTCTCTCACATAAAAACAAACCTGGTTTCAACGTAACATTTAATTGTTCGCCAAGCACACTATCTAAAATAAGCCAATTGGCTGTAGACTATTATGAAAAATCCATTACGTGATAATAATTTTAGGTCGATCCCATTTTTAACTTTTAACTTATTAATATTAATATAAAAAATGGAATACTAAGCATAGCTAACCTGTATTTATTTATCGTGTTCACAACCCAGTCAATGAATGATAATCAAGGAAAAGATTAGCTAGAATATGATGAAATGTTCGCATCGTTAAAAAACAAATCCAATTTCAACAATATACTCAACTTTTCGCCATACCACTCTCATTAAAATATCACAATTGGTTGCAACTTCTATAAATAATATATATATATATATATATATATATATATATGTATATATATATATATATATATATGTATATATATATATATATGTATATATATATATATATATATGTATATATATATATATATTTGTCGATCCGATTTGTGACGTGCAACATTTCAATTTTAATACTGGAATAACACTCAGAAAAGTTAATATTCCATAATCGTGTTCACAGCCAAAGTTAGGTGGACTAGGATACCTTCAATGGATAAGCTTATCAGTACCGTCAGACAAATAGACAACCAGAAATTGTAAGTTCATGTAAAGTATCTGTAATCCCTCTAAACATAAAGTCTAATTTTTCTTAAACTAAATATTATATATTTAAAATGAATTAAAAATTGGTCATTTAAAATGCCTATTTTTATTATGATTGAACAATCAGGTGAAGTATTTTTATAAACTTAAAATCGCTGGTGTTCTTATTTATAAAATAATAATTCAAGTGTTATAATTTAATCATTGTGAAAAACATGATGTAGGACGAAAAGTTTTCTCAGAGTTGTAATTTAATATTTCGCCTAAGAAATCAATTTATTTGAAAAAGGCGAAAACAACTTTTGTTCATAAAACAAACCAGACATCTTAATATAGTTGAAAATATTTAATTTATTTTGTTCCATTTACGGTTCTATGGAAGATTGTGTCATTTTTGTGCTTACGATAGTTAAAGTTTATGGAAAAACATCTCAGAAGTTAGCTCTCTGATTTCATATGTATTTTTAAAAACACGAGAATAAATGAAAAATGTGCCATGTATGTCAGGTTAATAAAGTAGTCTGTGTAATTTATTTATGTTATTTAGATATATTTTTTAATATAAAATGTAGATGATTTGTTAAAATTACGTTCTTTTACATTTTCAAATTAGCAAAAACAAATTAATTATTTAGCATGGAATAAATAGATATTTGTCTCATATTTCATATTAACAACGCGATGAAATGCTTTTAAATATCATGTAAACAGAAACAAAATTAAGGAAGTTGCTTAGGTAATTAATTTTATTTGTGTAAAAATTAATGATATTAAAATGAAATTTTGTATATAGGCCGAAATTTATCAAATGATTTTTTAGTTTTTTACAGAAACTACATAAGTTACTAATTCTCGTTATTAATGGTATATCAGATGAAATTATAATATCAACAAGAGGCTTCTATTATTAATTGCTTGTTCATATAATTAATAAGATACTTGAATCAATACAGATCAATCATAATGACAGAATATTTCTTTTTAATGCATGAATACGTAATTATAAAGCATTCGTACTTAATTTATTGAAAGTCAATAAAGTTTTTATTTATTTCGATATGTTTAGTAGGATATTGTGTAATCATTTTATTCTTGTTATGGCCTGACAATTTAGTATTATTTTCCATGTTTTTAAATACATTATAATCATTTTTAATCTTGCACAACTTTCATATTTAGTTTAGGGGAAATTATCTATTCTCGTATAAGATTTCATTACTGTAACCAATATTCAAATACTTTGTCCTATAATGAGCATAGATTTTTTTTATTGTTCGTATGAAAACTTGTATGGCTCCAATTGATTGAGCTATCAATTTATACAGATTATGTCATTTTAATTTTTTTTTCGTTTTTCCAATTAATTTTGATCATTACACTAAAAGGACGGATCTTTCGGTTTTATACTCCTACCCATCAACTAAACTACTAACGACATAATTAATTTTCTCAACGACTCACATTAACTGAAGATCGGTGGCATACAGACAGAAGCCGACAGTGCCGAGTGTTCTCTTGTGATCATCCACCTAAATACTATTCACTCCCCATGTTGCCTCATTTTCCTGTTCGGACGGGAAATGGTACTATATAGAATGGTTGATCGTTGTATCTTCTCTGCCTGCAAGGATTTCATCAAATGCAAATTATTTTGCTTCTCAAATTTTGCTTGTCAATTGGAAAGTGCAAAAAGATACAGAGTCCCTGGGGCCATGGTCTCCGTATTCAAGTTCTAGCAAAGTGGTTGTTAGATTTATGACCACAACCGAAGTTCAGAACAACAATTATAATGAAAACAATTAAGGAGGGCCTAGAAGAGAAAAATATAAAATAAACAACAAAAAGTTCAAATGTTCGGCCAAAAATAAATAAAGTGCAAATTAAATTAAATTAATGATATAGAAGAACTAATGTATAAAACAAGCCTACAAACTATTTACTGTTAAAAAATAAATCAAACTGAGAAAATGCTATATACAATAAATATATACAAAAGGTCTAAGAAGGTACACGACACGAGCAATAAATATAAAGAGAAATTACAGAGTGAAGATAGGCTTTAATAACTTCGAGATGAAGGGCACGCGACCCCATCTATAACTTACCCGTTCATCATAGAGATATTGAAAAGTTCAGGATTAGAAAACAATGAATTTTATCATAAATGATTATTGTGTTACTTTTAATAGTCTTTCGAATAAGACTTATTTTAAGGTCATTTAGAATGGTTTGATTTCAACAACACCAGGGGTCCTCATACCACTTAGACCTTTATTCTGGACAACCTGAATTGTTTGGATATTTGAATTTGCTGCAAAACTCCAGATTGGAGCACAGTAGAGAAGTATGGTGTTAAGTACCATTTTATATAAGAGAAATTTGTTTGCCATACTTATCTTATCAATATACAGGAAGTTATCAAGTTCATTCTTAGCTTTGTAAATTTTACAGACGCTATATCCCATATGCTTGTGCCAAATAAGAGTGCTGTCTAGGTACACGTACAGATATTTAACCTCCAAACCAAAACGCACTGACGAAATTTGAGATGAAATGCTGGAATACGTTTCCTTGAGTATAAGAAAGTAGTAGATTAATTAGAGTTCCTCCATTTACCAAAAAGATTTTCACGTATATGTACGTGTGAATGAAGATGTGAGTGTAGTTGAATAAGTCCAGTGTTACGTGCCATTGCAGTACCATGTATTTAGATCTTGTAAAGCCAGAGAGCCAAATTAGAACTTTGTGTAGTACTCCTGCGTTCAGGCGGTGGTAAGAAAAATCCATTGGCATAGCGGACAATAAATGTTCTGCCGGGAATATTAAAGAAAAGAAACTGAACATACGTTGTAGGAATTATATGTGTTAGTAGTTTGTAAATATGGCCAGGATGTCAAACCGAGTCAAAAGCTATCGAAAAATCGATGAAAACAACTCCAGCCGTCGAAGAACCACCGAAACAGCTCCAAGTTATGAAATCTATCGTGGATGAATTATACCATCCTAAGCAGCTGATGCGCTTTAATCCTAATTAACTGTGCTCAGTGAGAAAAACAATGCATGTTTCAACATGTTTCTCAACTTATATATACCTATGTTTTTCTGAATACATATTTCTCTAAAATTTTCGTTTCTCAATATTTATGTTTCACTTTTATGTTTCTTTCTTGTGTTTTACTGTATTTTATTTTGTAAGCTATTGATCAACAACAACATATAGTAAAAAATTAAATTACCTTTTGCGTTTTTTCTAGATGGACATCGAATAAAAACAAAAATTTCAAATTGATCCTGAAAATTCTATTTAGACAAATTGACATTCATATATACACAAAATGATAAAATAACAATAACAATTCCAAATACCCCTTAAAAAATAACTTCATCCTACTTTTTAAAAAATAATTCGAAGAAAACCTACCATTTAATACTAGTAAAATGATAATTAAATTACGTTAGTCCTAAAAATATCCTCGCATCTTTTTAGACCTGAACAATTGTGCTAAGTTCCTTATCACTAAATAAATTTATAATAATTTCTCCAAATACCACAACTTTTATTCTTTTGTTGAAAACCTAAGCATCAATTTAAAAAAAAAAAATATTCGGACTTCGTTTAGTGCAAAGAAAATAATCGTACCTTTCAGTGTATTTTGACAAATTATTATAAAACCTTTTACTTTGTTTTCAAAAATTGCTTTTGATACTTTATTTTAATAATTTATTTTAGGAACGCTGTTGTAAAAAATATATATGGCTGGCAAAATTGTAGGATGTTAAAATTTAAACGTGAAATATGTATGAGTCCTTCATCGAAGGATCGTAATGTGGGTCTTACTCGAGGCACTTATCATGGTAAACGGACAACTTCGTCCATTTTATTTGTTGAAAGTCATAGGAAGTATGATATAACAAAATTATTGTAAAAAATTCCCAAAGTATGTGGAATTTATATATTTAATTAAACGATATAAAACACATTTTATTGAATTTTATGGCTCATATTCCGTAATCACAGTTCATTCCATTGTTTGTGTCAAACATAAGCAATGTCGGCGTGAGTGTGGTTAAAGTCTTTGAATATAAGATTGTATAGTGTAAGAATGATATAAAAACATCTTAAATAAAAAATTTAACCCAGTAAGAGATTGAAGGTTTTGGCAACAAAAATCCACCGTCATTTTCAAGAGTGCAGCTATTTTAAAGCTGCATCGTGATAGATAAAATGCACCGGTTTGACATGAACTCCGATTATTAAAGAGTCTTTAAAAATTAAAATGGGAATTTTGCTAAATAAACCAATTATCGTGAAGTTGGCCTTTTCTATGACAACAATTGTTTTTCATATCAGGCGATATATCGCCATGTATCACCAAACGTGGCAAAAATCTTTGCACAGACACATGTGTGTATGTATGTAGATACATGTATACACATATGAATGCAATCCATCACAAGAAATCAGAATATATTTTCTTGTTTTTTTTTCATATATAAAATATTCACTATGAAAAAAATTCATGGTATCACATCCAAAATTCCCGTTATTTAATGCTTTCATTGTAACAAATTGGAGCGCATATGAATATTTATAAATAACACTTGAAAATTTTCTATGTAATATATGGAAATGTATCATATAACACATGAAAATTTAGTTATTTTAACTAAATAAATATAAAAGAACACAATATTTATATATCTAAAACTCCAAAAATAAATATGAAAATATCCCTTCAAATAATAGAGTCTTGTTTTGCAAAATGCTGCTTTTCCCAAATTTTTTAGTTTTTGTAATATATATATATATATATATGTATGTATGTATGTATTATTAAAATGTTTTTCTTTCTTAGAAAAGTTAGATACATGTCTTTGTAAATTTTTAGCTCTTTTCAATTAACAAAGACTTCTTTAATACGGTGGATGTTTAAATAATGTAAATGTCTCTTTTGGTAAAAGCTGCCGAAAAACAATGAGTAAATGAAATTTTTTCACATCTTGTGTAACATGATTCTGCACTTAAAAAATCGATTACCGGAACAAAAGCTTCCATTTTAATGTAAATTAAATGGACGCTTACATGAAACATCGAGTATGACACTTTCTTTAAACATCTTTCATTTTCTTAACGTACCCCTTTGTATTTTTATGTCATTTTATACTATTATATAAAAGAAATGCATAAAAAGGCAGTAAAGAGAAGATAAGAAATTAATTACTTATAAAACTTTCTTTTTCTTAATTCGATCTTTTACACATTTTCACAACAAGGAACTTAGTATACTGAATATATAACGTATAACATATATATTTTTTTTATTAAAAAATTAATTTAATTCATATACGAAATTTTGTTACGGTTTAAAGTAAAAATAGGCTCATTTTTTTTCAAACTTAAAATATAATGTATAAATTTTCGGACAATATGGACACAATTATAGATGTTAAACTGCAATGTATTATAATAAAACCTATATCACAAATCCACATTAGTATTAAATTAAAATCTAGAAATTTTTTAAAATCTTTGTTGACATTCTAATGCTATTCTATAAAATTTTAAAATGTAAAATTGCTTTTGAAACGTTAAATTTTTAAATGTTTATACTTTTGCAGGTTGAAATAAAGAACAAACTACAACAGAACGCTTTCTTATTTAATATTCTATTCAACGTAGATTTTGTGCTCTATCTTTGTATTATTGCATACACTTAAATTTTAAAATAGTAATACATAAAGGTGCCTTCAAATCCTAAGTACGTACTGACTAATATAAGAGCCACATACTCCAAACTGAAACATTTATAAATGTCAAATAAATCCAAAACATTTTTTGAAGTAAACATAATTTAATTTGCAGTATTTTCTTCTTTGAAATCACTGGAACATTACAGCTTCTTTCTTAAGTATAAAAAACTGCAATAATATTTCATTCAAGTAAAAGTTTTAAATCCTGATTGTTTTTAAATTTTCCTTTTGAAAGCTCTTGGATATACTTTTAAAAAGAATAACTGTGATATAAATGTTATGAGCCAGCAATTGACTATAAAAATTAATGTAAAGGAAAAAGTTTTTGCAAAGGATTAAGACAACCGTTACAGTATAACATAGCAAGAAAAAGAAAGCAGTTTTTATAGTATTCGAATATTTTAGTATTATTCTGAAGTATGAAGAGTAATGTAAATCTGCAATCGTTGAAATAAGAGAGAAAAATTGAAAAACGCTTGGTAGTGTCGAAAGATAAAATATTCCCGTGTCAAATTTAATATATAAATGAAAAGAATTTTACCTAAATTAAGAACACCGAATTATAATTTATTAAGACCTACAATAATGTTTATACCTACAAATGTACAAATTCTAGTTAACCAGATAATTTCAAGTGTGAAAAAAAAAAGTTTTAAAAAAATGAATGCATTTGAATACATTCAAAGAAGTAATATGCTGGCGGTTGTTCTAACGTATGGCACAAGTACCAGTTCTGGAACACAAACCTTCAGATATTGATACCGAATATTATGCAGAATATTAATATGAAACTAAACACATTACTATTTTAATTTTTAAAAACCCCAAAACATCCAGATAGTAATTCAATATATGTCAATAATTCACGAGTGCTGTGTATTTCTCTTTAAAAAAATATAATTAATGAATCATAATTAAATATTTTACTCAAATTGTCCTTTTGAACTGCGAAGTTGGGAATTTCTATATAATGATGCATCAGTCTATAACATTGGGACCCCAGTTTTAGGCTATTCAAGTAAAATATACTTGGTGACATTTTTTTATACAATAAAAGAAAGTTTTTTGTCTGTCTGCCAGTGTGCGATGGCTAGCGAAGTCTACCGCACGTAGAAGTCTGAAAATTTGGTTGTAGATAGTCCAAGTTATGTGCTGATTCACCTTAGGCTTAGATGTTTTATTTTTTAAGACGAGGACCCTGGGCCCTTTTAAGATTTTGTGCCCTAAATTGCTAATAACATGCTCCTCGTAACCGATCTGCTTCATTTCTACATTTAGTATTCCCCCTTTTCTACATTTCAGTTCTACATTCACCCTGTGGACAGCATGGGGTCAGGTACGGCGGGGGCCATCTTCTTCATTGTTGAGGTCTTTTCTCCATTTAGTTATTCCCCCTTTCTACATTCCAGTTAAGACCCACACCCCTGGGACCCGGTATGGTGCCCTTTAAACGTTTTCTGCGCCATGCATTTTTCAGCAACCTGTGTCACCTTCTCAATGCATAACTTTAAAGTTGAGTCTTGGACTCCTCGCCCCAGGTCACCAATCTCATATATTTACTTGACCCCTAGGGTCTGATTTTAAGCATTTTTCCTCATTTTTGCCGCATTTTTAAAAAGATTTTATTCTAACGATTAATTTATACCCTATGCTTAATTTTGGCTAATTGAAGATCTAAAGCTCTAAGTACTAGGACCTAGCATGTTTTCATCTTAGGGCCCTGCTAAAAATTATCAGTTAGCCCCTTTTCGACACCCTACTATAGCCACCTTAAAAATCACCCGATTCACTAGCTTTTTTCCTGACCATTTCTTAGGTCCTCTGGCTACTACATGGACGACAAAAAAAATCAGATCTCAACTACCATCAATTTTGAATATTAATCTCATTCTTGGGTTCCTTGGTACAACATCTTTAAAAATGATCCGAGTCTCTTGCAATTTTCTTTAACCCTTTCAGTGCGGAATTTTTGGGGTTTTTTTTCTGCTAAACCCATGACACACTACAGTGAGCAAAATACACGCCGTGAATGCCTAGGCGACTTTTGTCGACGCTTAGTGTAGTCGACAGCACCCAACTCCTAGATGTCAACATTAGTCGACTCCCGCACTCGGACCCTTATGTCCACTTTTGTCGACTCCCGCACTAAAAGGGTTAACGTAGTTATATGGTCCTCCAACTACTTTATAAACTATTAAAAATTTCCTTAGAACCCTGATACTACCTTTTTTTAATATTAATCTTCTTTATCGTCATCAACTTACGTTTAATCACTACAGCCGTAAATTAAAAATCATTACTGTTAAAGGTAAGTGGTTATGTTTACAGGGGCACAGATATAATTAAATATCGCGTTAATGTTAATTGTAAATCGTTACATTTACAGAATAAGGCATCTTCTACTGCCCTTGGGACGCATTCTTTTATCGGGTTTTATGGCCCCGATTTCAATGGGAATTGATTCATTCAACTTAGTTTACGATTGTTTTACAGATTTTAGTTCAACCTTCTACCGCCACGGGGCCCATTCTTATCTCCGGTTATATGGGCCTGGTTACTGCAGGGTTTGGTTCATTCAACATGGTTTGTGATTGTATTCATCGCGTGCGGAGTTCTCCAGGTATACATTGCCTTAGGCAGCGGGGACCAGGATCAAAGGTTTGTTGGGAACACATTATACGGTGCCGTAGGTACTGGGGACCCTGAAACTAAGTTCATTTGAAACACTCTACGCTGCCGAAGGCAGTGGGGCACCCGAAACTAGATTCATCTGAAAAATTTTCCGAAGATATAAAATCATAAAAACTTGAGTTTTGTTTAAGGTTATTATCAAAGGACTGGGCAACGCCGGACGGGTAATTTAATATTAAAGAAAGGTTCACCCATAAGTTAATGAAATACATGTAGGAAGTATTAAATTAAGGAGAGCTCAAATAAACGAGACATCGATAGGCAAACGACACAGTGACTTACTGTGTAATTTGTTTTCCTGTGTCCGACGGGGACTGATGTGCTATCATATATTATTTGTATAACATTATAACACTAATAATAGGAATAAAAAATAATCTGTGTTATTTCAAACGTTTGCTTTTTTTCCTTATAGTGATATTTTTCCTCTTTGTCTTAAAATAGATTTTATATATTAAAAAAAATCTCTAAATATTAAATACTTTTCTTTCATAGTAATTTGTCAATTATTCACTTCTAAAATGATTCCTATCTTTTATATCATTCTTTTATGTCTTCTACACTTAAATGCATGTTTTACGATTTTATTGGAAAATGAATGGTTACCGACATTACTTTGGTCATCTACTGTGTATTATTATAGGTTATTATCAAGGTAAATTACTGGCAACCGCCTTTTTCAAATAAAGTTTCTAAATAATTTAAATTCTATAATAGAAATTCAGAAAATATTTCCTAAATAGTATTCTTATACATTAATTTGTATTCTTGAAATTATCCGAAAAAATGAGTTGATAAAAATATTTAAAAATAAAAAACTTTGAAGAAATTTCCAAAAAATAAATTATTTCCATTATAACTGTTTGATTAATTCACATTCTCAGATAAAAAAAAAATTACTTAATTTTTTTTAATTCACCATTTACAGCTCAAATTACGCTATACATTAAAACAATGCCAATTTTTGTTAAGGAACAGTAATGAACTTTTTAAAAATGTTTACAATTGTCGTTAATATATCCCTGAGAACTTAAATTCTAAAAGCCTTGATAATCACCACGGTAATGTCATTTTTAAAGTTTAGTCTATTGTATCGCTAAACTGTAAAAATTTAAATCTTAAGAAGAAATTCTTCTGAAGTGTGGCACAAAGCTTTTTTTTATGAATGGTTCATCAAAGTTAAATTATTAAATATGTATTTCAGCAATAAGGAACTGAGAAATGCCACATATTAAATACACTGACTGTAATCTTGGAACAAAAAGCACAAAGTGAAGTAGTTCTTGCATAGTTAATCAAAAATAGACATTTCTGCTCTTAAGAACTCGTGGAACAAAAAAATTTAACATTGCAAGATCAAAACGTAATCTAGTGGAGAGCTGAATGAAAAATTACTATGCATCATTGTCTTAACAATTGCAGCTAAGGGCAAACTTTAAATAAGAATAAATTATAGACACTCATCATTTGTGTATAATGTGTCAAATCTATAAAAAGTAGAAACTTAAAACATACCCAAATAGCTGTTACATTTGCTATAAAGCTTTCCAAATGTTAAAAATACGGGTTTAGTTTCAATTAATAAATTTGAAGTTTGGGACAAGCGTTCGTAATAATATTTAAAAATTTACATTTCTTTATATATAGAAATTATTTTTTGTTCATAATTAAAATAGTGCACAATATAATGTTCGAAAAAAAAATTAAACATCCACGGCTAAATTGATTAATTCCCATTTTTTAGCCATGGGGGTAAAAATTCCCATTGCCAGATAATGATTCATTTACTGATGCAATAAAAATTTAACAAGAAAAATATTAAAATGTATGGACTAAATATAATTTTTTTGTCATTACGAATGCCTTTATGTATTACTTGATAATGTTACTTTTTGATTTTCTTTTACGCAACAAATTCCAAAATTTGAATAAATTTTATTTTTACAATATGATTAATAAAAGAATTTTTTTTGCAATGTATATATGTATATATTATAAAATGAAGCATTAAAAAATCATTAATACTTTTTTACAAAGTATTACTTATTATTATTATTAAACCGCAGACCAGGCCCCTACCTGCCGGGCATTATGCCCAGCTTAACGAGTTTGTATACCTGGCCGCGGGGCGAAATTCGCGTAATCTCCTCATAGCGGAGATCCACCTGATTCGTTTCTTGGGTGTCCTTGGCTGCAACGCTATTTCGTGAGAGTTACTTAGTTACTGTGTTGGCCGGTTCTAGTTTGTTAGTAATTATGGGTTTCTGGGTATGTTGTCGAATAAGGAAAGGGGCTTGCTTTCGGGCCATATTCACACTGACTATGGTTGCTAATATAGACAGGTTTATATAATTCAGTTTAAATATTTGTGTTTCCGCTATGTGTTACATCTTGTCTGAAGTGTTTTCTAGTGGTTTGCTACAGTTTCTCTGATTGACAGTTCACGGCATCCAGCCAACTTTGCTGAAATGACAGATTTAAAATAAAAAATTAAATTTAAAAAAACGAAGAGAGAAAGGAATTGGTCTCGTAATTTATCAGGTTATCATTTCTCTTGATCAGGTGACGAGACCTTCACCTGACTAGGCACCTTCAGAGGTATAATTCAAAGGGAACTTGGAGGACTTTGAACCCACGACGAATTTTACATGCACCAGGCGCCATTAGCGTACATGGCTTCGTTGATTTTTTTTTAAGTATCTTTGGTAAAATTCAAATAAGTTTTATGAAATTTTTGTTACTTTGATATTTTCTGCTACATCGAGTAAATTAGCAACATTATCAATCAAAGGAATGATAGTTATAAAGTGCCTCTAATTTAGTGTAGCGTACAACACTATACATATATATACTATATATGTAGTACATAATCATTTATACACTTAAAATCAATATTTGCTTTTCTGACAGTGTAAAAAGTTATATATTTTATTAATCGTTGGAAGTTATTTGATTAGTTTTAATTTCAAAATACTGAACTGAACTGATTTTTTTTCTGAATATATTGTTAAATAAATTATCATTTCTGTATTGCATTTTGTTATTGTTCTTATCCGAACTCAGTTATTTTAACTAACTTAAAATTAAATACACTCCAAAAAATATTTTAAAAATATGAGTATATTTGAATTTCTTAGCAGGCTTTAATGAGTCTTTAGAGCATGGTCGAATTCCTGAACGTGAACAAGAATTCGCGTAAAGTTTATTAAAATCTGGAAATGCTTTCTCCGATGAGAAAAATTTAAATATCTTTGGAAAATTGACAAAGGCATTAAATTATTTCAAAATTTAAAACTAATTGAGTAAACATTATGTTTATCAAGATATGAACACTAAATGAAACTGTGATAAACTTAAAAAAATAATAATAGGCATAAAAAGAAAAGAAAATAACTGGTTTTATTTAATAGCATCTGATATTGATTAATCATTTTTGCGTTTTGTTAATTTAGCTTAAAATCATGAATAATCATTACGTCATTATGTAGTAATTTTACAAATTATAAACCTGTTCATTTTTCATCATTGTTCATTTAAAAAAATCAGTAATTTTTAAATATATATTACATTTAAGTAAAATTCGCATTTAGATGCACTTTACCCACAGTATCTTAGAATTTTGTACAATGTCAAAGAATATATTCAAAACTTCTAAGTGTACATTGTTTTATGTAACACTCCCTATTTACGAATAAATTGTTTTTATATCTTAAAAGAGACTAAAGTGTTGCAAAAATATATCAGTTATACATTTATTTTTATATCCTTTACGTGTTTTTTTTTTTATTATTGCTACTTTTATAATTACAGCTATAAAATATGTAATTATATACAATGAGGGATAATATAAATCTGAATGGTACGTGTATGTGCATTGGAAAAACGTTTTTTTTTATTTCCTAGATATCTTACCTTAGAGAACAATGCGTTTTTAGCATTATGAGAATATCGATACGAACTGAAAGTCATAAATAATTGATTTTTGTTTTTAATGTTTTAGATTATTAAAATATGAATATATTAAAGTATTATGTTTTTATATATTTTGTATAAAATTATGCAGTGCACTAAGAAAAATGACACTTTCAAATCTGAGTAAATCGATGTTTTCATTTTGTTATGCAACTTTTTGTTTCAAATAGGACGACCCAAAGTTTTCATTTCTGAAACACCAGAAGTACTCAGAATATTGAGACATGGACATACTCAAAACTAAGCACATAGAGGCCAGTTCATACTCATTTCTGAAACATGGACATACTCAAAAGTGATTAGAATCAGTTCAAACTCATTTTTGAAACATGTACATACTCAAATATGAGCACATGATGTTTTATTCTTGAGTAAGTGCATGTTTTCAGAAATTAGTATATACATGTTTCAAACTTGAGTAATTTTGATTTGGTGCCATTTTGACATACTCAGATTTGAGTATTTTTTGCTCAGTTTTGAAAATGTCGTTTTTAGTGTGTGTGTTTCAAAAATTAAACTTGCGATTTAATTTTTTATCTATTGTAGTTAAATTGGCATCGTAAAATGAAAAAAATTATTCATAATAAAGTAAGAAAAAATTTATGTTAGTGAATTAATCCTGCCATTATTTTTTTTAAGTTAGAGTTCTTAAATTTTTACACAACGCCGTAAACAAAATGATCAATTTACAATTTTTTCTTTTCGATGAAAAAAACTCATTTTAAAAGAAAACATACTTATATCTTTAAAATTGATTGAGTTGAATTGACCACGAGTTGAACTTAATTAAAAATTTACAATTGCAAAAATGTAAATTAATATAGAAAGGTAAAGCTGTAAAATATCGAATGCAGGAGCGAACAAGAGAGATAAAGTACATGCAGTTGAGGACATTAAATAAACAATGATTAATACTTGCACGATATTGATGGTAAAAAACACAATATTACAGAAGAAATTTTAGAAGAACTATGTTATGCATTGATGTTTAGAAAAATGTAGTTTTGAAACCGCTCTGTGAAAAACTCTTTTCTCAATTATGTTTCTAGTATTTAAAATTGAACTTGTATCTGTACATGATCTGTGCCTAAAGAATGCTTTATTTTCATGAATTTTTAATTCATTTATTTTAGATTTTGCACATCATTTTTCCATTAAAAAGCCATATACAATTTGCTCGTGGTCTCTGTTTTCATCGATGAAACAGCATTTTCAGTAGTACGATAAAAAATGTATAGGTCAAGTTTATTCCTTCACTTTAATTCAGTTAATTAAAAAATTACTGGTATGCAGCTTTTAGTGATGATCTTTTTGCAGCCAAAGACAAAATTTCTTAATTGGCAAATTTTTGCTACGGGTGTGATACAAAAAAAAAAAAAAAAAAAATTAACTGCATAAACATTTTGGGGTGAATTATTGCATTAGCGTAATTTTGTTTGCTGCCTTATTTTGGACACTTTTTGAGTTTATATAATCTACTGCTCATCATATTATTTCCTCTTAAACACTGAAAACTCAAAATTTGTTTCACCCTCTTTTCGGACACCCTGTATACATATAATAATTTCATCTTAAATAGATTGGTACCAATATATTTTATCTGTTTGTATTCACAAAAATAATTTAAAGAAGAAAGCTATTTTTTCTTTGACTGTACATACAGATATTATTATAGAAATTATTATTTTAGAAATTCAAACGATAGTCTAATGTTTTGGATTCTTGTTTATCTGTTTTTTATCAAATTAATTGAGATAATGAGAACCTGAGTGGACAATCTCAAATTTTTGTGAAAATTGAGTTTCAAGTGACAAAGCATTGTATGACATGCCACCTATTGTATTTATATGTATAATGCATTTAAATAATTTCGAAACTTTTCAAGTGATAGAGCCAGTTTAACAAGTGGTCCAACGTAACATGGATATTAAGCTCTCAGTGCAAGTGTGGATCAAGTTACTTGGTTCACTCTGGTGCTGACAAATTAATCAACATATGCTTGTTGAAGAAGATTGGTCTCCTCTAGCACTGTTATAACTGATCTAAGAGAGTGAGAATTTTCTTTTACAAATTTTGGAAAAACATTTTTTCCCGAAATCATAGTTGGCGAGGTTGGTTAACTCTGTCGTCGATTCAACGCCTTATTTTCAATGCAGAAAACATACAGTTCTTTAAAACTTCCCAATAAACTATGCGAAGTGTTGTATTAACAATATTCATAGAATCACATTCAGTAAATTTATTTTTACAAACACTGAAATATATTTGTTTCATAATGCTGTTAAATGTAATATATACTTAGTACAAAATAAACCGAAAATACCTCCTCAAATCTAAAAAAAGAAGTTTTAAAAGGCAATAAATTATATTCGAATATTTACCACATACTTCCTAATAGGGTTTCATTTTTTGGTCCTTTTATCGAGATTTGTGAGTTTGTTTAATAAATATTCACTTAGAAATATAAAAAAAGAACGCAAAAAAAGAAAAATCTAAAAATATATATATTTTTTAGATTTTTCTGTTTTTATAAGTAAATATTTCTAAAATAAGTTCGCAATCATAATTTTCTTAAATACGTTAATATTTTTTTTTAATAAATAAATACCAACATTATAAAAAAGCTCAAGAGATACGCTTTAAGAGATGAATGAAAAGTAGGGCAAAACTGTATTACCAGGTGAAACCAGATAGCTAAATTTTAACTCAATTTGAAGAGCTTTCTTGTTTTAAATAGCTCTAAGAAAGAAGAAGAAGCGCCCATTAAGGTATAACTTTATGGCATTTGTGTAGTTTTTGAACTGAAATGTGTATTTTATCAAACTGGCGTTTTAAATTTTGATAGCATTCGTAGAACAGATTTGTAATTCTTCTTTATTCAATTATGTGTACCATATTATATAAGGATGTACTTTCCACAATGAAAATGTTTATAGCATTTATGGAAAAAAAATTACGATTTAATTTTCAATACTCATTCTCGTTGGGTAGGATCGAATATCCCACGTGATATGAGAATAATTTTTGGAAATCAATGCTGGAAAGGGCATTAACAGTGTCTTAAGAAAAGGAAGTCATGACACACAAAAATGATTATGATTTTTATAAAGGCGATAAAGATTGAAACACCTTTTCTGCAATTGCTAAAATTTTAATGAGTATAATTATATGGTTATTTTCAATTATTAAATCACTGCACTTCTGCATGAAATTGTGTTATTTTAGACCTTAGATAAAGTTTAAAAATGCATTATTATGTTCCTTAATTAGAAGGATGTCTAAATTCTTTCACTCCCTGTATGAAAATATATGCATGCAGTCTTACTCCACTGGTGGGGTAAAAGCAGAATATTTCACTTTTTCAGGAAAAGTGATGAACACATTAAATTTTTATAACGATATTATTCTAAAAGGATAAGTGGAATATATTTAGGACTGGTTGGGATAAGTGATCCACTGGGTATAAGTGGATCAACCCCCCCCCCCCCCCAAAAAAAAAAAAAAAAAAAAAAAAACTAAAATATGTACAGGATATTTCACACTTATTTGCATTGATCATGTCACATTTTGTCACATTTTGTCACACTGATGGGTTTTTCATATGTTCGAGCTTTATTTCAATTATTTTTTTGCATCATAGAACTAATGTAAAATAGATTTCCAAAATAGTTTGTTTAAAGAGTTCAAGTTACATTTTCCAAAGAGGTGTTTCCAGGTTAGTCTTCATTATTGTTTAATGTTTATTAAACTGTTGTGTAATGTTTAGCCTAAAATACATACTGTAATTTGAATTTATACAAAAACTGCTATTAAGAAGTGTTTAAGAGGAGGGGTTCCACTTATCCTGTAATTTTAGCCAACTAGGGGTAAGTGGAACTCCTCATTATGCGGTAAGTGGGACTAGTGTGTCCGACTTACCCTAAAATTAAATTTAAATACATTTCTGCATTATAGCTTAAACAAGTTGCCTGAAATTTCTATAGTACTTATGGTTATGTTTACCTTTTCAAATTGAATATACAGAGGGTGTTCGCGCATTTTTTAGACGATTTCGGCGTTGTTTTTTTAACGTTTAAAATGTGAATATTGCTTTCTGAAATAATCTATATGATAATCTAGAAATTTTGATTTTTGATTTTTGTTTCTAATTCTGCGTACTGCTTTCGATGGTAGAACGTTTTTTTATAAAATTTACAGGGTTATTGCTTTCCATGCCTCTTTAATAACTTTCCAGATTCGTTCAATCGTGGTGGTTTTGCGCTTTGAAAGAACTCTTTTCAGCATACCAAATGCACAATAAACCATAAGAGAAACGTCAGGTGACTTCTTAGGAATATGTTGAAAGGTATAAATCCAATACCTGTGTGAGTTTTTAATGTTTTCAACGAATACAGCGGTAGTTTTTGAAGTATGAGCGGTAGCTTTGCTTTGATGCAATTTCACCCTTTAAAAGTCGTTGAAATAAAGAAAATAACATTTTTTCTGTAAATATCGTATATAATCGTATGTAACACATTCTATTAATAAGATAATGAATTGATTGTAACATTTTTGTCCAATATTCTTATTTTTACTTTCCCATTGTAAGATAAATTTGCGACAGTCATAAATCCTTTCCTGAAACTTCGTTTTCAGCCTTGAAATGGGCTCTTTTTCTTCATCTGGTATCTTTTTACTATGTATATGTACTGAGTTTTGGGATAGCACTTTCCAACCAATAGTTATGTTTATTTAGCACTAAAAAGTTTTTATATTATGCGCTTTGCAATCATTTTAGACTGTCGAATTAGCATACTTCTGTACGAAAAAAAAACGAATCTTCCCATTCACAGCTTTTTTGCATGCGCAATCTTGAAATAAGAATAAATTTGAAAGTATCAGACGATAATGTAAATTACACTTAATAAGTCATTGTCAGAATTTTTTCCTCTAAAATAATTCCATTTTTTTAAATCATTTATCAAATTTGTCTAAAAATTGTGCGAACAGTCTCTGTATTATATGATACAGAAAGAAGGTTTCAGTTTTCTTAATTACACAGTTGAGAAACACCGTAAATATTTGTGATTTCTACACAAATATAGAAAGTGTGCTCGAATATCACAAAAGAAACAAAGCTAAAATATTGAAGTTGAAGTGTCATAGATTTTTCTATAGACGACGGGCACGGTCACAAATTAACTGTCATTTTCACAGTTTGGGTGTCAGAAACTTCGCGTATTGTTATTTAAATCAATAGAAATCTTCTCAATATAATGAATTTTTATACGACTATGATTGTTCTTACCAAAATATAGTCGTCTGGCTATGTTAAGTCTTTATCTGACTAATTTCTTCTCCCTTTTGCCTCCCACCCCCAGCAAGCAAAGAAATGTAAAATCTTTATTAAAAAAAAGAAAGAAAGAAAAAGAACGGATTTATCTGAACATAAATCATCTAAATTATCCCTAACTTCTCAAATTCACGCTTTCCCCTTATAGCAAACAGGGGTGTTTAAAATATTTTTAAATCTTTATTTTTATACAAAAATAAAATCTTTCACTCCATCCATTGCTTTCTAATGACAATAAATAAAAATTATTTCCTCGTCCCCAAAATTTACGCTTCCTTTTTGCACCTCCTCCAGCATACAGTTTCAAATATTTAAAACTCTTTATTAAAAAAAATACTCACATTCGTTTCTACCTAATAATAATATATAAGTAATCATCTAAATTGTCCCCTAACCTCCCATAAGTTACTCTTCCCCCCCCCCCCACCAACATACAAATAAATCTAAAATCTTTCAGTTATTTTAATTTTTTTATATAAAAATAAATCTTCTGCCCTAAATAGTGCTCTGTAGTGACGATAAATAATCAGTTATATAAATTATCCCCCTTCCCCTAAAATCTCCTTCACCTCTCCAAATACAAAATTGAAAACTCTTCTTTTTTTAAGTTCCGTATTCTTTGTTGTCTACCAGTAACATTAAATAAATAATCAATCATCTAAAATATTCCCCTTCGAACAAAATTTCTGCTAGCTTCCTGCCGGTTCAAAATCGGTAGAACTCTAATTAACTATATATACGTATATATATTCGAAAAAGCACAGAAAAAGAACAAGTACACCATTTTATTATTAGAGAAAAGTGCACTAGGAAGGAATGATTTCTGCCTTCAAACAAACTAGCAGCTGAAACGTAAAGTGCCTGTGATCTGTTATGCCTGTGATCGCATGCCTGTGATCTGTTACTTTCTGGATTTGCTGATAAAACCACAAAGTACCCACTCATAAAAAAAATACTTTTTTGCTGGCAAACCTTTGTCTTCTTACTCATCATTATATCTTGTGTTTTAATGTGGGGATTCTTCTTTTGAGATTGATGTAATAGAATGACAGAGAAAAAATAATATAGAACTGCCCTGGTTGGCATATAATAATGAATGTTTTGAAGTTATAGAACAACAAGAAAGTGGTAATTATTCTGAAACATGTAAACTTTGTCCAATTAAAAACAAGTTATCAGTATCAAAATCATCTGCTTACAACCTGAAGTTGCACATTAGAGGTGAGTTAGATTTTTCTGTATTATTAATAATTACTGGATCGCATCTCGCACCGAATATATAAATCATTATTCATTAAAATTCATAAATCATTAAAAAGAGTATTTTCGAATTAAGATCCCTGGTTCAGAAAATATTCTTATCGAACTGTTTATTATCACAAAAAATTATTTTATTAATACGTCTTTTGATCGTTGTGAAATATATATTCAATGTATGCATACAAATTAATTTACTACATATTTCTTTTTGAATATTGCAATAGATAAAACAAGTTTGAAATTGTACGTCAAACGTGACAAATGGGGTGCGTTCGTACTATAGCTAGTTATATAAATATTCAGATCTTGATGATTGTTAATTTTGTGAAATGAATTCTATCGTCTGCAGAGTAATTTCTGTCATAAAATAAGTATCTCTGTCGCTTGACGATTAAACCTCGGAAGCTGCTATAACAAGAAAGCAACGATTTTTAAAACAAAAATTCAAATTCCTTAATAAATATTTTTATTAATATCTTCTAAAGTTTTGATTTGATTTTCATAAAATTTGAAATGTCTCGACAAAATTCTGCAAAGATAATATATCTTAAATTTCAAACCATTAGGTTGGGTAGTTTTTGCGTTGTTATATGCGGACAGACGGACAGACAGACGGATGACAATAGGTGCTACGTATTTATATAATTACGAACGCATCTAACAAAGATGATTGGAAATAAAAATATATTATTTTAAAAAAATGCCTAAGAATGCTTAATTTTGTTTTTATGGCTATTTATTTTTACTTTAGCTGCACAGGTTTTTTATCGCTAAAATAACTGATTTGATATTGGTTAGCTTGGTGTTTTAATGAAATATGTTTATCTTTGTCTCCAGAATGAATCTAAAGCCCAGTATGTCGGGTTTTCAAAGGGAAACAAGCAAAAAGAGATAGAAAGGAAAAGAAAAGCTAGGATTTAACTTATGCAAGTCTATATGATCTTGTTCAATTTTTAAATTGCTTTCAGGAACTATATTTAAATTGTAAAGAAATAGGACTATTTAGCTCTATTTTTAAAAAATAATGTATATTCAAATTTACCAAGGGCTATCCGCTCTTAAGGTTGTTCTCAAATCAAAACTGGCTACTTTATGACGTATTCTTTAATTCATTTTTGTTCGGAAACTCGTGAAAATGCAGGTGTTATTATTCAGAAATTTTGTAACCGAAATACGGTTTCCATTATTATTTATTTTATTTTATTTTATTTTTTGGTAAAGACAGAAGATTTTTCAGAAAACACTGTCAAAGTCGGTGTTTTCAACAGAATTTCCGACGCCGCAGCAGGGGAAAGGGAAAAAAACGTGACAAAATATCGATCCTCCTTCTCCCCCCCCCCCCCCCCGACGGAACTAAACTTTGGCATTTCAAGTATATCAGAGCGAAGGTATGAAACAACCTGACAATTATAAGTGTATAAATTATATATAAAACCTTTTATTATTTGCATTATACCATGCTATATATACTATGATTACAATACACCACTTACTAATATAACTTCAACATCTGTAACTTAGAGGTGAATAAATAGAAAAGATATTCAGTTAGTATTAACAAAAATGTGATAATAATAATTTTGTCTAAACATAAAATATTTAAATTGATTTCGCAGATTGCTCTTTTTAAAAACAAGCTGTATTTAAAATTCTAAAACTTCAACATTTTTTTTTTCAGATATCTCGATTATTATTTCATATATTTAGTATGATATTCTTAAAGAAATTAGGGATGGATTTTGTAATATAATGAGAAAAAAAAATAGTAATTAAAATGTAATGGAATCCGTGTTTTCTCCAGTACTTTTTCATAAATATGTATTTTTTTCTAGAAAAACTATATAAGTAATTGCAAAATAGATTCTTAAAATTATAGAGTAGACTCTTTTAAACATAGCAAAAACATAAGTCCTGATAATTTTGAACTAAAGAAAATTATTTTAAACTCGTTCCATTTTTAAAATCTAAAAAATTTAAATTTTCCAAACGAAATTATTTTTGCGCCAATTAAAACGACTTTATCAAGTAATAACTTCTAATAATATGCTTAAGAGGTAAATAAACAAATACTTTAGTAAAATAAAAAGTTCACAGAACACCAAGTACTCTTATAATGGCTACAATGCCAGGAAAACGCAATACGTTATTTCTATAAAAAATCATTGGTTTTCATTCAGAAATCTAAATCTTTTTTAGAATTGGAAAAAAAATAATAAATAAATAAATAAATATATATATATATATATATATACGGTTTTGTTGGAAATGTTTTCACAAGTAAAATTAACGTAAAAAAGAACCCCATTGTTTCCGAATAAATACTAAAATTTTATTTTTGATACCACTATTTTCATATAACATTATTAATTTGATTTAATCGAAAAATTTTTGTAATTAAATAAGATGACTTTTTTCTCTACGACAATAGGGATATTAAAAATAATTACTTAAGTATTTTCCTGACAACCGTGCTACAACGTAGATTTTTTAGAGAGAAGAACTGCAATGATTTATTATAATTGCATACTAATCATGTGATTTGTAAAATGAAAAATTTGTGTTTTATTAATATTATTTCATTTAATCTACCTTGTAAATATGATTTACTACTTATAAGTAATAGTACAGAATTGTACCCAAAATGAACAATCTAAGTGTAAAATCTTGAAATGAAATCTTACAGTAATCTTCTTTTACTTGTCATTTTCTAGTCTATTTTTTTTTATTGGTAATTCACCACTGGCATGATGGAATACCGCGTCCACGTTATTGTGTAATTCATTCCATTTCGTTTATTAATTAAATGAGTTTTTTTTAAATATAATTTTGATTTTATTTACTTTAAACTATTACTAGACGTTGCATTAAATAAGAATATTATCAAAAGTTGATATGTAAGCCTTGAGTGGCGTTGGCATGTAGAGTACGCCAAACACTGGGACGGAATGACCAAAACCCGCTACGTTGAAACACGCATATGCTTGAAAATTCACAAGCAGTTCACATATGCTTGAGAATACACACACATCATAGACAGGTCTGAAATTAGAAACACGTATATGCTTAACAATTCGCATATGCTTGAGAATACACACACATCATATACTGATATGTAATTAGAAACACGCATATACTTGAGAATTTACATACAATTCGCATATGCTTGAGAATACACACACATGATATACTGATATGTAATTAGAAACACGCATATACTTGAGAATTCACATACAATTCGCATATGCTTAAGAATACATGCGCATTTCATTGTTCAGATATAAAGAACAAACTTATACTAGCTTTGTTAAAAAACATGACCTCGGTTTTTCCTGGACTGCAAGAAAATTATAAATGATAAATCAGTGTAAAAGACTACTTACCTTTGAACAAAATATCTTACATTCTACATTAAATCTATTTATATTATTATCTCAAAAACTCCATCTATTGTCTTACATTTTATATTAAACATAAAAAGAAATCTCTTCTTATAACAGACCTTTCGACTTTGCAAAAAACATTCCCTATATGAAATATGTTTTAAAAATAAATGGGTTTTACCGTTGCAACCGCAAATATGAAATCAATAATACAGAAATCATTAGAGTTGAATCCTACAGATTTCCAAAACGTATTATGTTAAAAATGTTTGTATGAATCGGGCAGGAAATATTACAGTCATTAGCTAAAAAAACCGTTAGTAATGAACAATACCTAAGTAAAAATATACACTATGGTAGATGTGAATAAAAAAAATCAAACTAGACATTCATTGCCAAACTATGCTTTTTTACATGAAATATTAAGCATAAAGCGTTTTTTTTTCGTTTTGTGATCACAGATAAGGAATATGCTAATATTTTTTTTAATCCTGCGCATTCTTCAAGCATACTGTATGATAATGTGAGCATGGTATGGACTGAAAATACAGTGATTTACGTTAAATCATACATAGTTTTAATGTTAAAACAGTTTTTTTATCTGAAGAATTATGAAAATAAACTGTTGCAGATAAGGAATTTGATTGAATTTTATAAGTACTAGCAACAGTTCATGATGTTCGTTTTGAAAAGAAAAATATTAAGTGGACAATATTAGAAATGTTATTTTAAAGGTTGATGTACTACTTCTTAACGCTAGATCAGTCGTGCATAAACAAAGTTTGTACGGTGTTTATGTTTTCAGTAATGTTTTGAGACAATAATTGTAATTTTATTTAATCGCAGACAACAACTACAAATTCTGCAATAAAATAAGCCAAAGGTATTTGTTCATAAAATATGGTGAGAGGTATAATAAATGCGCGCAACCGGGCTATACGATACCCAGCGTGACTGCTCCCTAGTGATTATACCATAAACGAAAATTTTCTTTATTCTCGCATATTAACCAGATTTGTATTATCCGTCTCATCCGAAATTTCGTTTACAATCAAACGTTTTTTTTTTTTTTTTTTAACTTCAGCTATCCTCATATACACATATAGCATTGGAACTGTCTATTGTTTAAATTTTTAATCAAAATGGTTATTTTACAATTTTCGTACACAATTTCGTGAAATTCATTACCTAGATATTCATAAAAATTAATATTTATACATTAAATGAATGTATATAAAATGCGATATATTTTCATCATTTATTTAAAATTTTGTAAAATAATTTTTCAATCAGGACTCGTAGCATGCAAAATTAGTATATACATGTTGATGGTTTAACATTAGTTCGAAATATATACATATTTAATTTATTAAAAAGTAAAATTATTAAGAAGTAAAGTTCTTAAAACTATATCTTTAATGTTTAGTACAATTGGTTTCCTTATTTTAAAATAACAAAATTTAAAGGTTTCAGAACATTTCGTCATTTAAAAGCACCTGATTTAGTAACCAATGAGCATCTGAGAGCTTTTCCATAAAATGACATTTAAACTCAGATTAACGGAAATTTATATTGTAATTTGGTGCTAAAATACTTTTCACATCTCTTTTAGTTATGTAAAAACATTCTATCATAAATATTTTTCTCTAAAGCCATTTTAAGTTGATTTCTGGAACTCGACGATTTCAGCATCTTAGAAGGTTTTATTTTACAAAATATTTATTTTATTCAGAAATTTCTTACTTTAAATATACACTATTTAATAAGAGCATGATTATTTAAAACTTAGATATCTACTGCTTTCTCTCTACTTACATTTAAAGTGAAAAGCAACCTATAAAAAAACATTTTAACAAAATGTTACAACCATACTAAAAAAAGGTAAATATATATATACTAATTAATTTTTCAGCAGGCTGAAATTACGCTTTAAATAACTGAATTACTAAGGATGGGAATATCACTTTACAAAACAGCGTACAACCAATAGAGTAAAAAAATTTACAGACCGGGGTTCGATCTCGGATCTCTTGGTATAGCGCACCAAGTGCCTTACCAATTAAGCCATCTGAACGACATCCGTTCTAGCATTCTCTCACTCTTATATGGCTAGTCTACAACCTTGTAACACCAGATGGAACGTCAATCATGAGCACAATTCTATTGGCATGCATGAGACAAAACAAACCCAGTATCGGTGAATATTTATATACTAATTATTTTTTCAGAAGGGCTGAAATTATAATAACTGAAATATAATAACTGAATAAACTGAATAACTGAATAATAACTGACACTGAACTGAACTAAACAGCGTACAACCAATTGAGTGTCACTCTATTGGTTGTACGCTGTTTAGTAAAGTGATAATGCCCATCATTTGTATTTCAGGTAAATATATATTAAGCATACGTATTAGTTTATTTTGTTTTATTGGTTAATATATACATATAATCATTTATATGTAAAAACAATAGATTGATTTTTATACCTTTTTATACCGTTTAAAATACGTTATACTCCACTCAACTTATTTCCTATCCCGTATGTTCAAAAGTTAACATTTATTTTCGTAATAATTCTTTATGAAGTTAAGTGAAAAGCGTAACACTAAATTGGCTTTGTTGATAAATGAAATATTACTTATTTTTCTGTTTCGTTTACGTGACAGAATTAATGGACGGCATGAAATAAGTTCAGAATTTTGTATTGATAAAGTGTTATATAAATTATAAATAACAAGTATACTTCATCAAAAGTTATTAAAGCCGTTCCCTCTAACTTCATATTTAATAGAAAATATCTGTTATTATAGGACTATTTTTTTCACTTTTAAAAAGATTATTGCATACCTAACGTATGCTCACTTTTCTCTTTTTGTGTACACAAATGGGATTGAGTGAAAATTATTGTTGAACCCTGAGGCAATTTCTGAGAGTAATATATCAAAAATAATGTTTGAAACTCTTAAACGAGATTAGAGTGATTTATCGAAGACATAATTCATAGTTATACGATTAAAAGAAAATAGTTCTCTCTTGAACAATAAAAAAATCAATTAAAAAATCTAGAAAAGAAGAATATAACATTGGATACTTCTTAGTATTGATTAAAAATAATCTTTTCAAGCTCATCGATATTTAGATGTGTTTTCGTTTAAAAAATATGTATAATGTATAATAAGGGATTTATGTACCATACAAGTAACGCACTTTATTTTTGAATTGGTGAAGAAAGGACTTCATATTCAGTTTTAAAAGCGTCGTCCGGAGAAATAACAATACTGAAAATACATCTTGCATCTTACATTTTCTATTCTTACATTTTTTTCAAAAGCCTTCAAAACACAAACCTTCTACTTTCCAAAAAGAAACTTGTAAATTACAGCGGGTTAAAATCAAAAATATAAACTTTCAAAACACGATAAATTATTTATATGTTATATTGATAGATATTCTTAGTCGTATTTTGAAAATAAAAAATGTTTTTTATAACGCAATAACTTTTAATTATGTTAATGATTTGTTTAAACACTATAAACGTTACACTTCTATTCTATAACTGGTTACAGTTCAAATTTGTAAAATCTAAAATAACGCGAAACAAGAAAATAATTTTCAGTGGCAGAAAAATCATATTCTTCATTTGAGACTGAGATTCACCTTTTTCAAACCTTATGTATAACTTTGTTAAAATAAAAGGATACACTGAGACATTTTAGGTGATCAGAATTACCAATATTCAGATTAAATCTATAGTTTATATCATAATATTTTACATAAAAAAATTACACAGTTTTTCGACGTAGTATTTTCTAAATAGTTGGTTCTTTTCTTTATTCTTGTCACTCATGAAGTTGATTAGAACTCACTTTATAGAAGTTGAAACGCGAGCTAATATTTAAAAATGATGATGTCATTATATGAACTAAATTCTTTTAACACAAAGCTTTAGTATAAGTTGTTTGGTTTTGTTTCATAGCAGAACAAATTGGTACTTTTCCGATAATTTTTATGCCTAGATTTGGCAATTTACTATTTTGAGGTGATTAGCTTATTGTTTAACAATCTACTAATTACCTTTTTCATATAGTTCGTGTTTTATTAAAGGTTTGTGGTGGTATGATTTCTGGCGCATTCATTTTAAATATTATTGTGGTAAAGGCATAATACACCATGGAGTGAAAAATTACCGCACACTTAGTAATTTTGACGTTTTATTGAAAATGTCGAGAAATAGTTGTCGAATTCTTCGTGAACTTCGATAATGTAAAGACTATGCTTCTTCTCATATTTTGCATTGAAGGTATAAATACGAGGCCAATTAGGAAAGTAAGAACAAATTCAATATAAATATAATAGTTCAGATTCATCTGTAACATAAAATGATTGAAATCATCAGTAGCTGCTGCAAAATGACTAACTGGATAGTGAAGAGCTTTTGTTTGCATCTGTGCAAAAATGGCACGTATATTTAGGGAGGTATAACCGTTTTTTTAGTAACTTAAAAAAAATATTGCATGTTTTTGTTTATAGCATGCAAGTTTTTCAATCAATGTCATATTTAGAAAAATTCCCAAAATACAGTAGAAACGTGCACGATATGTACTAAAAGAATTCCATAATTTGATGACAACATTATTTATAAAAGACAACATATGTAATAAAAACCTAGTCAAATATTTTGAAAATTCAGAGAGATATAAGCGATACAGTGAGTTGAATTTTACTTGTTTTTTTAAAAAAGCCAAGTAATGATGAATTTTTCACTATTTTACGTTTTTAAATAAGAATGACCTTTCTTCTAATTCATTTAAATGGAATAGCCATCAGAACGAGTCAATTTTTACAAAAATAAAATTATGAAAATACAATTATACATTCCACATTTACGCGTGGAATACATGAAATACGTACGTCTTTGTTGGAAGGCAGGTAATCAAAAATTTAAATTCTGGAAAATTCGATATCATCCAATTACTTTTAGAAAGTGACTAAAATTCAAATTTTGCTTATTTTAAAACCAGAAAATCTTATTTTTATATAAATCGTTTCTATCGGCGTTTTATTAACCACTCTTGTTAACGGCCTTTGTTAACCACTGAGTGACATGCAATACGTTGACATATTTTGTCAGTTGATCGCGGTTTACGCAAGCACTTGGACAAAAAACATGTTGTACAAACAGTTTTCAATAATGTACCTTGAAGCTGCTAAGTATAACTTGGTTCAAAGGCTGTAAAACGGATGTTGTACTAGGTGGAAAAAACATTAATTTCACTGATTTCAGTTTTAGATTTGGTTGGTGTGATGGAGAATTGTCAAGAAATAGCAGAATCTTCCTATTTTTCTGGCCATTGTTTCATCAGAAGCAATCAACCATTCTGACAATATGATTTGCGTCATCCAAGACTTGTTGACGCCAACGGACCGAAAAAGTTTTTGGATTGATATGTTTGAAACATCTGGTGTTTTTGTCCTTTCCATTTACAAGTGGTTGCTCAAACTCTCCTTTCATGTTTCAACAAAGTAGCATAGTGAGATGTCCTTTGGAACATTTACCACCAAAGATCGTTTCTCCGTTGAAGCATGGAGGGTAAAATTCGATAAAATAATCCAGTTTCATCTGCATTGAAGAGGGTTTTTGTATCATATCCTTCACAAATTTCATTTAGTTTTTTTTTATCCAACCTGTTACTTGTTGCATATCTACTGATTTTCCCTCACCACAAACATTCTTAAGGTAATGCGATGTCTTTGCTTAAATTTGTCAAATCAATTATTTGATGCTTTGATGTGCTGTAGTCCCAGGCTTTCCGAAACGTTTGCCTTCTGTTGTAATAATACTCCACTTACAGGAATAACTTTTACTCTTACAGAAGAAAATAAATTGAACGCTACTGTATCAAATTCACATGCTTCAGTTTTTATAAATTTTACAGTGTTGGAATGTTTATTTGAATAGCTAAAACATAACTTCTCTATTTTTCTTCATCCTCTGGCACATTAATTACCTGGTTTTTACTTATTCCAAATTTCTGCCCTAAATCTCTCAAGCTGAGCTTTTCAATTTCTGCTACACGAATTAAATAATTTCTTTTAATGTTAATATTTTCCTCTTTGAAGCCATGCTAGATAATGTATGTAAAGATAACACACTACAAAACTTACACTTCTTTTGCTTTCTAAGAATGATAGAAATTTTCATTCTAATTCCCATTGTGAGATCCCTTTCATGGCAGGTGGCCCAATCAACTCACACCCTTTTGTTTTCGACTGGTCCCTGTTATGGATTGCCTTATCTTTTTTGATAACTGTAGCAAAACGGGATATGGAATTCTGTGAATGTAAAAATTGCTCTACAATTTGCTTTTTTCAAAATGTATTGTTCCCCTTTTTCCTACTTATAAGCAATTTTCAAAAGAAAAAGTTCCTTTTATCCTTTCCTTCTCACAAAATTGTCTTTCACAAAACACAAGTACTTCTTTAAAACCTCAAAAAAGTACTAACAAAATGTTATGTTTTTCTTTTTATTTATTTCTCTATCTTTATCTTATTTGTGAAATTTTTTTACAGTGTCCCTTAATAAGAGGTAACTATATTAAAGTTCCTTTTCAAAGGCACCGGGACCAACAGAATCGTCTCTTAAATTGAGGTTTCCTTATTCGGGCTTGTCACTTAGAGGAGGTACTATTATATAAATATAAATATAAATACATACTTGCATATGCATGCATATATGTCAATCCTTTAATAAATCTGGGATTTTATATAATTATTGGTCATTTATTTAATATGTGTTGCATTTAGTGTATGTTATTGAACACGTGGTAATCACGGTTATTATAATATTATAAACATTTTGTAAGTATCCGAATTCTCTCAGTTACTCTCTAATTTAAATTAATACTTTCTAACTTTTAATTTAAATATTAGAAAGTTGATTTTTATACTGATAAATTACTGTATAGTTTGATTGTATATATTTAAACTATTTTTACTGATTTTTTTTTTTACCTCAATAGAATTTATTTTATTAAATAATAATTATATTAATTCCAAATTTTTAATTAAATTATCTCTGATTTTTTTAAATAGTTATGTCCTCAGTAACTATTGATTGTTTCAACACTTTACACGAAGGAAAAAAAAAATGTTTCATTAATCTCCTTTAAATTTTTCATTTTCTTTTAATTCATGTTAATTATTTCTATTTTTTGTAATTTAAAAAATAACTAAATTTGTATTCATGTATTTTAAATTATAGTTTGATTTTTAAATATCATTTATTGTTAATTTTATTTTACTTCTTCATATCCTAATTAAAAAACTAACTGAATTACTTCTGTTTCCTTTTATAATATTTTCACATCTGTCAAAAGTGGATAACATTTTATGCATTTCTTAACTTTAAATACACATCATAAAGTTTACTTTTTTTCCTCCCACGTATTTTTTTTCTTTTGAAATTTGTTTAAATACACAATTATTACTATTTTATAATTAATTAACTATTTCATTTTTTTTCTTTGCAAACATTTGTTTTTTATTAATTTATATTAAGTTTATAATTTCAGCCTACATATGGCAGAATTTTTGCTTTATTATATCTAAAAAATTATAAATTATAGTATTTATTTATTTTATTATATTTCTTTTTCTTTTTCTTTCACTTTCATGTTAATTGGCTTCTTTTGTTACAGTCGGTTGTAATATAATAATAAAATTATTATTTTATAATTAATTATATAGTATTTTTTTCTTTTTCTCTCACTTACTACAAATATCTTATTATTTTAACTCTAGGTAAATTATATAAATAAAAATATTTACTTGTTCTAGTGTATCATATCTATTAATATTATATATATTATCTTAAAAATAAAATATACGGTATATTTTTTTGTACTGATAATGGAAATTTACATATATATTTTTATGTTTGTATGTTGTTTATTTTTTGTAATAGTTTTGCAATTAATAAATTATCTAATATTTAATAGTATTTTATCTTCAGTTGAATTATGTATATTTAAGGCTATTTCATAATTTAGGTAAAATAACAGCAACCTATTAAATCTTAATAAGTAATTTTTACATCTGTTTCTAATATGCATTGGGCTTTTTTTTCTCATATGATTAGAGTAGTAATTATAGATATTCTGTTAGTGATTATAGATATTCTGTTAGTAATTATAGATATTCTGTTGTTTTATTTCTTACATTGGATTTATTTTTAAAGACATTTTCAATTTTTCCAATCACCAGGAGAATATATTTATCAGAATTTTTTTTATATTGATATTGATATTGCATTTTTCACATATGGAATTCAGGATTGTTCCATTTTTAATTTTCTATTATTTTCATATACCGCGTCGCAGTTTATTAGCCAATTTGAATATTACCATTTTATCTTAACCGCTTTTTACATTCAAGTAAAGTCATTTGAGACATCTCCATTTTGTAGAATATTGCTATTGATAGAGTGTTTCACAATATAGGTTTGTATTTTATAATTGTAATCTTTTTAACTTCTGTGTTTGGATTCATTCCTTCTCCTTTTTACTAATCAGTACATTTAACAATGTTGGTTTGATGTTATTTTCTAACGTTTTCTAATAGTTGGTTAATTTTTTTAGTGTCGATTATACTGGTATTTAACAGTTATTTTATTTGCACAAAGTTTTATTATATATATATTGAAGAATCTTACAGAGTAAGGTGGTATAGATATAATTTTATATACAGCACTTTTTTGTGCTGTCTAGACTGTTTGCCGGTAATATTTCAGGTATAGATGTTAAAATAAGTAATTAGTTGGGCCATAAAAATCACTTATTTATCTGTATTATAGATTATTTTTAATGCTATGGTATGTGGTATTTCGAAAAGCTTACATATGGGGCAAAAATTGTCCACTTAATACAAAAGATTTAACTCAAACAAAGCCGAAGAAAAAAGTAATTAACCATTTTTTTTTCAACAAATCAACATGGTTATCTGAGACATGAACAGTAACAAAGAGTGAAACGATGTATAACTGAGTACCATTAAAATTATATTTATTCCATAATGAATAATATACATTATATACTATGTCAATATGTTTATTTGCCTTTAGGATACGTAAGACTGTTGATAGAGAACATTTTTCTCAACTTAAAACCATGTAGTATCTGCAAACTTCAGCATCTCTATTTATCAGTTTTTGGAGCATTTAAAGAGGTATACAGTGCAGTTTATGATGCATTAATTCTCAATAATCCAAGCACATTCATTTAATATATACTGAAACACATAACAAATAGTACCGTGTTATTGTTCACGTAGTCTGATACACAGCGAGATGAATAGTAATCCCTTTTTAAAGTAATTTTCCGCTGTTTCTCTTCATCTGTATTCATAAATTCGGTATGCTTGATGCTTCACATAATTAGATTTATGTATGCAATAGCTATAATACCCTTTTTATAGTTCTCATTTAGCTGTCATTCATCCCGTTTACATTTTAAATTTTGTATTTTTAATTAAGTAATGATTGTTTTATGCTATTAAAGAGTGTAATATCGTTTTCTACTCCAACAAATTCATGTATCAAATATATATGACCATTCTTATAAATATATTACAAGGTAAGAGAATTGAATTTTAATGCGTCATTGCTTTCTAAAAATTATCTAGTATAAGCATATATATCTATTTTCAGAAGATAAAATTACTCAAATCAGAATGACACACATGAAGAGAGATAGTTTAAAAAATATAAGTTCATATCTTTCTATGTCTCTGATTTTTCGAGTATTCTGCATGAGGTACTCGACACGTGTTATTCTACACAGTACGCAGAACTGCTGAACTTATAGAGTTTTTCTATAGATTCAAACTTCAAGTTCTTGTTTTTACAAAATTAGGTACGAATTCTCTTCCTTGGGCATTTTACAATAGATATATTTTTTCCATCTCTTAGAACTGTCAATATAGAAATTTATTACAGAATTGAAAAAGACAAATATTCCTCATTTTAATTGAAAATGATTAATTAAAGTTTCAAATCATTCTCTGTCTGTATTTTAATATAAAGTTATAATTTTTTTTCCTGTTAAAAAAATGCTTTATACTATCTTGCATTAATTTTAAATTTGGATTTTTCCAATATTTGGAATCGAAAGTGCATAAAATTAAAAAAAAAAATGTTACTGTGATATTTATACCACTTTTAAATCCAAAGTTCTTTAAATTTACAACAAAACATTTATTAAGTAACAATTATTATATTCCCATGAATGTTAGATAAAAAAAAGTGACATTAATTCTTGTAAAAACACTAGATGTATATGTTCAGCCATTTAAAACTTTGGCGATCTAAAGATATTAGTTTTCGATGATATATGTAAATTTCTCTCTCTCTCTCTTTTTTTTTTTTAGTTAAACGAAAAAATGTTATCAAAATATATTTAAAATCATTTTAAATTTTTGAATAAAGATTTGTTATAATGAAAAACTAGAACATATTTTTGATTTTGGAAGGTTGACCTAGAAATACATTTAAAATTAATGGCCAACAGGATGAAAACTGAAAAATAACATTTTGAAGATTAATGGTCGTTTCATTTTCAGATATGTCTAACTCAAGATTTTTTTTTGTTCTTCCTGACAATTTGAGTGTCATTTATTAAACTAGTACTGTCTTTTGGCATATGCATTGTTTCAGTGTTTAAAATATATGTCAGTTATAAAACAAAAATTATGAATTTCTTGAAGTCCACACACGTATAAAATATCTTCTTTATCCTTCATCATGGTACGGTATCAACTATTACCTATTAAATCTTAGACATTTAAACAATTAGTTCTAAGACATTTGCGAAGACATTCATCGAAACAGCAAATAAGGACTTTAATACTCATGTGTTATTGTTTGAAAAAAATATATTTGCGTTATTTGCATTATGTAAATTTTATTTATTTAAAATACAGTAACATAGAAAGTAAAATTAGCCATAAAAGACATAAACTTAGTAATTGATATAATACAATTAATTTTTTAATAGTGTAAAACGTCATTCGAATTTCGAGTGTTCGAAAAATATGAATAAATTGAAGTTTTATAGAAGCATACTTTAATCGATTATTTTATTGATTTATTGTTCAAGCACTTGATTACAATAAATAACATTTTTAGACTTTAAAGTCACTTTTTAGAGAATTTACTAAATTGCAAAAACTCGCGAATTTATTTTACGCAAATGCATTTAATTTTGTAAGGGATATACTACATTATGTATTTCAAAAACAAACTCTTCTGCGGAATATTTAAACTCCCATTTTAAATCTAAGGAATTCGAAAAATTAATAGTGCCTAATTTATAAATTACCTCTTGTTTGTAAAACACTATTAAGACAGCAAATGTTCCTTTATTTGACTGTAAATGATCCGCAAATATCAATGTTTAACTTTAAAATTGTCTATTTCAGTTTTTAAAGATTTTTTGACTGAAAATGTATGTAATATTTAAAGCAAAGTTCATACTTTCGAAAATGTTATGTTCAGTACATTTTTATTTTTTGCAAAATATTTCTGAAGCGTTTCATTAAATTTTAAATAAGAATGTTTTTGAAGATAGATTTTGTTATTGCATTGGCGTTGTTTTCTGATTTTTATAAATTCATTACATTTCTTCTCTGTACGCCCTTTTTATTACTTTTTGTAATCGGGTTGCTATGATATGATTGGGTGCTTTTTTGGCGCTTATTTGACTTGGTGGCGATGTGGTCAAGTAATTTGCCCAAATAACAAATATTTCGTGAATCAATGGGCTCTTGACCACATCTTATTTTATTCGGCTGTGTATTTTGTCCACATTTGTTATATTGTTCTTCCTGTTAATAATATTTTGTATCTTATATGACTTGGCAGTTTTGTATTTTCTGAGTGCTGTATAAAAATCATCTAATTTCTCACCAGTATATTAACTTCCTTAATCTTTGGTTATTCCTCAATAAAGCATTCTTTAATTTCTGGAAGTATTTTTCACTTAATTTGGTCTGTGAGCAACAATTCCATTAATTACTGGAAATTTGTTGCATTCATTCCACGCACCCACTCATTCAAGTATGTTCTCAACTGAAAACCAAAATTACGCCAATTATCTGTTGAGTCTTTTTTGTGTGTCATGATTTTTTTTTCTAAATTCTTCTGGTGGCATTTTGAATCTTTTCTTCAATAAACTTTTTATATATTCGTAATCGCTTTTTTATGGCTCGTTTTCCATTGTGATTGTACTAGCTATTTCTAATGTTACTAAGTTTAATACATACAATACCCATTCTTCCTTACCTATTTGTATTTGAAATATTTACCTCTCTTATAATGTTAAAAACATACAAATATCACCATTTGCACTTTCATAAGTATTAAGCATCTTTAATAACTACTGCAAAATGCTTACCTGATCCCATCCTTGAAGTAGTTATTTCTTCATCTTTGCGAGTTTTGGATTGTATTATTAATTTTCTTATTTCAAATTCCATCTCTAATTCCTTCTCTTCTAGCTGCATCTGCAGTCTATTTTCTTCCGCTATTATTCTTTCTTCTGCTTCAAGCTGTAACTGTATGTCTTCCGCTAATCTCCTTTCTTCCGCTTCAGTCTACTTAATTCTTCCAGTCTAGTCGACGGTATTACCTCATGACGGTCTTTTATAAACAGTTCATCGTAATTCTCCCAACTTTTTATTACTTCAATTATTGACGTAATGGTTACTTAACTTGGCATAGCTATTCCGCATTCCTCACATAACTCAATCGAATCGCTCTTTCTCGCTTTGTTCAAAATTGACATAATTAATGTGGGTTTTTTTTTCTTTTTGCTAATGACACTTATTATGTTTTCATAAAATTCAAATTTCTTTTAACTGTTATTCCGATTAAAACTGTATATTTATTTCTTTCTGAATGTATTGAAACGATTCAGGAGAGTAAGGTTTCTCTTTAGCCGTTCTTACAATCTAATTTAAAACAACTTGTTTAGATTTTTCTATCAAAATCTCGTCAACGAACAGCTTTTTTATTAAAAATTTCGGCCGATGCACCCATAATTTGTAGGTATTCTTATTTCTAATCCCACAGTTACATAAATATATATTTGGCTCATAATTACAAAATGATTATAGCTCTTCAATCTAAGTTTTAAAGAGTTTTTATTACTTACTTAACCAAATAATTTAATGATGGCACTACTCAACAATATAATATGTTTGTATATAATAGTAATTCACCTAGAATTAAACTTCTAATTCTTTATTATTCATATATCTTGGATTATTGATCACCATACTTGGGTGCAAATCTATGAAAGATCCACGTATTTCTTGCTCTCTTTTTATCTATCACAAGTCTTGTAATAATCTTGTGACATCACGTATCTATTGATTAAATCATTCAGTTTGTGTTATTGTGAATATTAATGCATAGATTATTATTTAAATTACATTATTTATATGTTTTATCCCATATATACATACTATATATCTATATCTATCTATCTGTATATCTATATATATATTTGTCTTACGTGGCGCGGAAATAGGGCTGAACTTCTAGCTTATTGTTGGCAGCAACCGCAGTTTCCTGAGCTCAGACCAATGAAAAGATTAGATTGTGTTAGATAGATCAGCTCCGCCTCCAATATGGCGGTCAGTGTCAGAGCAGTGAAAATCAAGCTAGCAAATATTAAAAATAAAATAACATGTAAGTAATCCAAAGCGTCTGAGATTATTCCTCATTTTAATTATGAGTAATATTGCTAATTTCAAATGAATTCTCAACTCTTACTTATAATGTATTTATGAATTTCACTCACATGAAAAATCGGAGAGAAGTAGAAACATCAACTGTCTATGTTGCACCTGCTGCCATCTGTTGCAGAAATCTATAATGAATTCGAATAGTAAAATGTCGAACAAAATTTAAACAATCATTGATGATAAACTATCTTCCTGTTGCGTAGTGGGTTTTTTTTTTTAAACAAATTATGTTTCCAAGATCCTTTATTCATAGTATTTAAATGATTTATATGACCATTAGTAGCTTCAACTAAATGCATTTTTAGTTGTGTTTTCAACGGAGTTCAATTACTTTTTTCATTTAAAAAAATGTCAATTTCATATGTTCAAATGATTTATGGTAGTACTTATTCCGGCTAGAATTACTGCGAAAATAAAAAGGGGCGAGCGAGCGAAGCGAGCTGGGACCGCGTAGCGGTCTCAATGTGAATTGCTTCGCAATTCACCGGGGATTGGCAAGCGTTAGCGAGTAGGGGGCTGAGCCCCCTAGTATATATATATATATATGTTAGATTTTAGCTGTATGATTAAAATTTCACGAGAAACTGGCAGCTGGTTAAAGATGGTGAACGATTGCAGTCGGTAGATCGAGAATCATGGCGATGAATGGAGGCAAGGAATGTACACATTGTGAATTTCTCCATAAAGACTACGCCAGTTATCCAATAAAATCATTTATCCAGACTCAAGAGACATAACGAAACGATTCCCACAGGACACAGATATTTTATAAAGCCCTCAGGCTTGACTATAAAGCATTACATAGTTGAGTTTATCTTAAATGTCTATTTTAGAAATACCACGTCATCAGAACGCCAAATAACCTTTTGTTCAGCACTTGAAAACAAGAAAACATTCTGCTCTCCGAACAGTTGCAATGGCTTTTTGTTAAATGCGCGGATAGTTATAGAAGCGACGTAATGCGTGCAATCACTGAAAGGCGAAATTTAGCTAAGCGAATGACGTGCGATAGATAGGTGTTAATATGAAAGAATAAAGGACCCAGCGGCGCATTGATTTTGCAGTAAAAATATCTAGTGCGCGAAGCGAGCCTGTGGAATAAAATAACAAAATGGCTTTTAAAAACATTCGAAATGAAAAACTAGTGTTTCTCAGAATATTACAGATTGGATATTCTCGACAATTCGATAAAAGTTATGGATGGACGTTTTGAATTGTAAAAGGAAATTAAATGGGTCATTCCATGCTAAATGAGCAAATCAGCTGTGGCTGACATGTGATAGATTTTAATGAAAATCAGCATATTAGTGGATCATATTTATTTATGAGTAAATGTAAAATAATAGATTTCAGGATTGTTTATTTAAGTATTAAAACTTACAGTAAAAGTTGATATAAGACCGAGGCTTTGTCTACATGCTTGAAATTTCAATTTTCATTATTAGCCGTAGGAGTGGAAATACTTTATCAAAAATTATTTATAACTAAGAATGAATAATAAGTAACAGATTGGAGTGATTTAGTAATTGTCCTTTTATTCCATAATGAGAAAACAAAATAATGAAAAATTTTGAGAGGAAAATGCAATATTTCTATTACTTGTTTGAACATGAAGGAAAGGTCTTAAAATTTAAAAATTGTTTGACGTTATAGATAAAAATATATATTTTAAATATAGAAACTTTCATTCTTGCCTTTTTATTCCTTAATGAGAAAAAAATAAATAATGAAAAATTTTGAGGGAAAAATTCAATATTTCTATTACTTGTTTGAACATGATGGAAACATCTTAAAATTGTTAAATTATTTGACGTTATAGATAAAAGTGTATATTTTAAATATAGAAACTTTCATTCTTGCCTTCAGTTTATTTTTCCTCAACAATATTTTAAATTAGAGTAGAATAAATTATTGATTTAAACGGGGCAGTGGTTTAACAAACAATTATATAGTAATCAAAGCTCCATATAGATGGAAGCACTACATTTTTTTTTAAAGATGGCAGAAATGCGCACACATTTGAAGTGGAATAGCCCATAAAACGTAACAAATATTACCTTTTTGAACTCATTTCTGCTATGTTAGGAATCAAAAGGCAATCTTGAATTTTTTTCGGCATATCATGGGCTTTTTTAACTTTATGCTTATGCAATATTTTTACTGTCAGGTTTTTGCTTCATTTGATTTTTTAAATATACATAAGAGGAAATATTGTGATTCTGTATTTTTTTTTAAAGTTTCTAAGCTGTTTTGAAGATGAAGAAAATAAATTGCAACTTCCAAATTTGAGAAATTTGATTTTCATATGTAACATTACATCATACATGAATTTCACATATGTTTTTAAATTCCTTTGATTTTTATAACGCTTTTAATTTTCTCAAAATTTTCATTTTTTCATTTTTTACAACCAATTTAAGGTTAACCATAGTGTTACGAAATTATTATTACTAAATAAATATGATAATAACTGTCCACGATTTACAATATTATGAAAAAATTTCATTTATGTAAAAAAAAATTCAAGATACGGAACTTTAAACTTGCAACTTTGAACGATTCTATACAAGCCATTCTATGTCAGAATTTTTTAAATGTCCAGAACTGCCAAAATATTTTATTTTTTGTCAAGATATTTTGAATAGCTCTATTTAAATATAAATTGAATCTGTGTACCAAATTTTATTAAAATCGGTTATTATGTGGCCACGACTTTTTTTTTAATTTTTGCTCATTTTGAATGGAATGACCCAAATAGGAATAAATATTATTAAGAAATACGGAAATAATGAATGTGTCAGAATAAAGAGTAATTTAAAGGAATATTGCGAAATAAAATTTTTATATAACATATATTATATATACATATATATATATATATATATATATATATATATATATATATATATAAAGAGAGAGATGTATGTCCGTATTTTCTTAAAATATCTATTTTTTCTACCTTTTTTACATTTTCTTTCACGTGAATGAATGTGTATAGGTATGTGTGTATTTTTTTAAATGTATGTTATATATATACACTAGATGACGTTTAATGACTGAAACTTTCACTTTTAGACATTTTTTCGAATATATAAAAATATACATGTCAGATTCTTTCGGAATTTTAGGATTAAAAAGAACAGGTTTGACTTCATATTTATCAATGTCGATTTGATAAAGAGAACAATTAGGGGACCAACAAAAATTCAAAGAAAAAAAATAATACTTGGGATCACCTTGGAAAATAAAATGTACGAAATGATCTATCGCTACAGAATATACATAGGCAGGCATTTATAAAATGTGTATTCATTTGTGTAAGAATAGCATGTATATTAATAGAAATATAGCGATTTTTTTTTAATTAAAAAAAAATTCATGCATGTTTTTTGCTTAAAACATACAGGGTTTTTAACCAAATTTAACGCCAATTTCAGAAAAAATAGCAAAATGTAGTAGAAATAATATAGTGCTATTGGAATATAAATATATTAAATATTTAAGGAAATATGGGCAGTTGTATAAAATAATTTTTATCTGCGCATGCGCGAAAGATAACAAGGAACTTTTTGCATGATTCAATAGTCAAGTCTCAGGAGCAACTTATTCAAAAAAAAAAATCAGTCACATATCGTAAAAATTCAGAGAGATATCGGCGTTAGAGTGAGCGGTTGTTTTGATTCTCACTAAAACTCGCTGAATGATACGGGATTGTCCACAAATTGTTATTTTCAAGTTATCTGAGAGCGTTCAGAGCAAATTTTTTGAAAAAGCTATTTATTTATAGTTTACGGTTATGTTTAGGAAGATTTTGACTTTAAACTACCATGAAAAGGAAATTTAGTCCTTTCATTGATTACATTTAGGTAAATTGAAGTGTTTTGAATAAAATTTTGTGAGATTTAGCCCAATACGCAAAACACTCTACAGTAAATTCTGTCGCAAATATATGTATTTTCTGTATACACGTAATTTGTATGCCAGTACTGAAGATGATGAACTAAAATCTAAGATATATTATACATTTTTCATAAGTTATGAGTCAATAACTTGCAATTTAATTTTTATAGTGATATTTCAATAGATTTTTGAGAAATTACGTTTTGCGTGTTAGTCCAGTCAAATTAGGAAAGATTGCCATAATAAGTGCTCAGGAGATAAAAATTGGTACAGTTGTTCATTGATGGCTACTGATGACTATGTATAGAGTCCTGATGGATAGGAGGTGTGCGGGGGGAGGGGGGCAAAATAAATTACTTTTTGAAGTTTTTTACAAATATCTCAGAAACTGTTGGTTTTCACGAAAAAATTACTCCGACATAAATTAAAGAACATAAATTTCTCTACAAATGACAGGTATATACAGTGGAACCTCGATTATCCGTCACTAACAAGATCAGAGCCTTGACGGATATTCCGCAAAAAAAATCACTTTAATTTCAAATTTATTTAGTTAATGTTCAAATTTATTATATACCAATGGACCCGTGTGAAAATTTCACACTGCGGTCTAATATTTTTTAGCAATATCCAATATTTTTAGGCTCAGGTTTAATTTTCTAAAGGAAAATTAAGGACTAAAAATATTTGCAAACAAAAATAGTCTATCCGGAATATCATCTAATTTATTACATCAAAATTACTATTGAAACAGCCCATTAATTTCAAAATTTGTGTTATTATGGATGGTGGTTTCTTTCTTCACAAAGTCCCTTGGTTCAGAGGCTCCACATTTATTTCAATTTGTGAAAGTTACAACAAATATATCTCTACACATTATAAAGGATAAATCTGTTCAGTGGTTTTTGATGGCTACTCCGACATTGCCAATAGCACAAAATCAGCAGAGCAGAACCGATGATGCGCACTGAAGAAGTCCGTGGATATTAATTTCGACGGGGACACAGAGGTTTCCGTCAAGCAAGAAAGTTTTCTTTCAAATCAAGATTAATTGCTGTGCTTTCTTCCAAATTGAAAGATAAGGGAATATATTGCCAGGAGAGTACTGGCGTTGCAGATATCCTAATCGTAACAACAACCATTGAAATATCTTCTTCTAGTGACAGAGTGGCAATCGGTGGTGAGGATGTTGATCTTGTTGTCCTCCTATTCGCCCTAATCCACTTGAACAAAAAATTTTCGGTACTTTTCGGTTAGCCTGGCGCCAGTAATATATGTACATATATAAATACATATATATATACATATATATGTATATATATACATACATATATGTATATATATATACATACATATATGTGTATGCATATATGTGTATATGTAGATATGTATATATATGTGTGTGTGTATATATATATACATGTACATATATCACTGGCGCCCGGCTAACCGAAAAGTACCAAATTTTCATTAAGCCAAGTCGTGGAAAAATTGAAAGAAATATTATTTGCTCACAACTGTTAATTCAAGAAACAAGACTGAAAGACGTCGATTCTAGTCCTTCATGCATTCACTGGATATGATGCGACGTCAGCCGCGTTCGAAAAGGGAAAATCAAAAATTTTCAAGCTGTTTCAGCAATGTGAAGATGTACACAAAATTGCTGATGGTGTTCAATAACAGGGAATTTGACCATGATGCCGTTTCAGAAGCAGGAAACCAACTTTTTTTTAGATTGTATGGAGCACCTCCCACATCTACACCTCTCAACACTTTCCAATACCATTCTTTCACCAAATCTGTATCGAATGTCGAACCTGACATTTCATCCCTTCCACCAACAGAAGTAGCGGCTAGAGAACATTCTTTCCGGGTGTACCAACAGGTACAGCTGTGGCTTGGCCAGAAACAACATGCTGAACTCTGGGGCTGGGAACGAAAACAGAATCGTGTGGTTCTTATTACAACTATGGACCTGATCGCACCTGAGGCTGTCTTAAATACCATCTTCTACAAATGCATCACTATGTGTGGAGCTAAGTGTGGGTGCAGGAAAGCAGCCATTAATTGCACAGTCATCTGTAAAATTTGCCATGGTGACTGTCTGAATGCTGCACTTATAGCTATAAATACAGATAATCAGGATGAGGAAGACGATGAGCATGTGATTATGGATTCAGTTATGCTGAGACCGCCTTCTAATGCGCCGCCCACTTCAGCTGATGATGATGTGTCAAGAAAAAAAATAACATTATGACTTAGTAAGTATTTGCTTAATGATAAATTAGTACTTTCTTCTCTATTATGTTTTGTTGCGATTACAAAGTTTCACATGAAATAACATTTTATTAATGATAAATATAAATATTTGTCTTCAGTACCAGGGTGATAACAGGACAAGGAAGAAGATAAGGTGTTGATTATGAATCCTAATGATCCATCCACTTTCATAATTACATAATATTTACTTAATTATAAATTAATATGTACCTACTTTTAGTTTTCCCCATGTTTTACATTCGAAGTTATAATATTTCACATTAATAAACATTTCATTAATGATAAATATTTATCTTTGATAAGCAACGTACCTGGCATTATTTCATGCAATATTGCAGTAATGGAGTGTTTACTGATTTCCTTTTTTTTGCAACAATATTTAATAAATTTAAATAGGAATTAAGTAAATAAAAATGAAATAAAAATGATTTTTTTTGCGGAAAATCCGTCAAGGCTCAGGTTTTCAGACTGACTGATATTCTAGGTTCTACTGCATATACCTTTCATTTGTAGGGAATTTTGTGTACTTTAATTTATGTCAGAGCAATTTTTTCATGAAAACCAACAGCTTCTAAGATAATTGTAAAAAACTAAATAAGTATTTTGCCCCCTCATCCCCTCGTTCACCTCCTATCCACCAGGACTTTTTATATAGTCATCAGTAGCCATCAATGAACAACTGTACCAATTTTTATCTTTGTAGCATTTATTATGGCGACATTAAGTAAATAAATTTGAAACTAAAGTGATTTTTTGCGGGAAAACAATCAAAGCTCCGGTTTTCAGACTGACGGATAATCGAGGTTCCAATGTATATATCTGTAATTTGTAGAGACATTTATTCTCTTTAATTTATGTCGGAGTAATTTTTTCATAAAAACCAACAGTTTCTGAGATTTTTGAAAAAACTAAAAAAAGCAATTTATTTTGCAGCCCCCCCTCCCCCAGCTCACCTCCTATCCATCAGGATTTTTTACATAGTCATCAGTATCCATCAAAGAACAAATGAACCAATTTTTATCTCCTTAGCATTTATTATGGCAAACTTCCCTAATTTGACTGGACTAATACGCAAAACGTAATTTCTCAAAAAGCTATTGAAATATCCCTATACAAATTAAATTGCAAGTTATTGACTCATAACTTATGAAAAATGTATAATATATCTGAGATTTTAGTTCATCATCTTCACTACTGGCACACAAATTACGTGTATACAGAAAATACATATATATGAGATAGAATTTACTGTAGAGTGTTTTTCGTATTGGGCTAAATTTTACAACATTTTATTATAAACACCTCAATTTACCTAAATTTAATCCATGTATGGTGCTATATTTTCCTTTTCATCGTAGTTTAGAGTCAAATTCTTCATAAACATAACCATAAACTATAATTAAATAGCTTTTTAAAAAAACTTGCTCTTCTCTCAGGTAACTTGAAAATAACAATTTGTGGACAATCCGTTATCATTCAGCGAGTTTTAGTGAGAATCAAAACAACAGCTCACTCTAACGCCGATATCTCTCTGAATTTTTACGATATTTGACTGATTTTTTTTAATAAGTTGCTCCAGAAGTTGACTACTAAATCATGCAAAAACTTCCTTGTTATCTTTCGCGAATGTACAAATAAATAGTATTTTATACAACTGCCCATATTTCCTTAAATATTTAATATATTTATATTCCAATAGCACTATATTATTTCTACTACGTTTTGTCAATTTTCCTGAAATTGGCGTTAAATTTGGTTAAAAACCCTGTATGTTATAAGCAAAAAACATGCATGAATTTCTTTAATTTTTAAAAAAATCGCTATATTTCGATTAATATACATGCTATTCTTACACAAATGAATACACATATTATACAATGTCTGCCAATGTATATTCTGTAGCGATAGATCATTTCGTGCATTTTATTTTACAGGGTGATTCCAAGTATTTTTTTTCTTTAATTTTTTGTTGGTCCCCTAATTGTCCTCCTTATTAAATCGACGCTGATAAATATGAAGACAAACCTGTTCGTTTCAATCCTAAAATTCCAAAATAATCCGACTTGTATATTTTTAAATATTTAAAAAAATGTCTAAAACTGAAAGTTCTCGTTATTAATGGCCATCTAGTGTATATTATACATTATATGCATGCACACATAATTCACCAAAATACTTCTTTTGATAATGCAAACGTTGTTTTCTTTATGTAAAAGGTATTGATATATAATAAGAAAAAATATCATCAATCAAACACTAATTAAATTTTAAAAGTTGCAAATTACAGCTCTTTATACATGAAGATTTACCATACTGTATTTTTTTTATTATGTTTTGTTTTTGACTTGAACAACCTGTACAATATGAGTTAAAATGTGTTAGGGTGCTTTTCCAATATTCAAAATTTGTTCTAAAAATTTATTGTGAACCTGAACAAAAATAAATATTGTGGAAGTTTCTGCTCGCTAAAATACGAGGGGTGATCCAAAAAAAAGTTTACAAGGCAAAGGAAAAAGTATTTATTAACAATAGAAACAAGATACAAATGGCAATCAACAGACACATCTGGCCTTTACTTTTCCACATAGTCGCTAAACCTGTTTAGGCAATTGTCAGAACGTTCGACCAACTTATTTATCCCGTCTTGATAGTAATCAGGGACCTGCTCATTGAGCCATTTCTCGGCAGCTGTTTTCACTGCATCGTCTGAGATGAACCGTGTTCCGGATAAGTTTCGCTTCAACGCCGGAAAAAGGAAATAGTCAATTGGAGCAAAATCAAGGCTGTATGGGGGGTGGTGATTCCAGACCTCCCACTTGAAACTTTGCAGCAATTCCTGAGTCATTTCGCTACCTGTTGTCTACTCATTGCTTTGTCCCCGTATACCTCAACGATTTGTCTGTGAATTTCGGATGCGGCCACATTCTTGGCCCATAAGAATCGAATTACGGCTCGCACCTCTATGCGAGGCCACTTTTCTAGACGTCGTGCCATTACTGTCGCTTTTAAGTGTCTGCGTACTGACGCTACTTACTCGTAGAACCGCTGTAGGACAACTAGCGCCATCTGTCAACCACCCTGGGTGGAAATATTCGCTCCACAATTATTACGTTTCAAATGCTTCTGCTTGTAAACTTTTTTTTGGATCAACCTACGTAGATTCATATATGTAATCAATATATACTGCTTAGAAGAAAAAGTGTAAATACATTATTTACTTATAATGTGTACATAAATGTATACATTTACTTGTCATTTATTAAACTTATGCTGTTACTTTCTTTTCAGGTTATGAAACAGGTTTAGTTGTTTTAGATGTTTTAGCAAAAACAAATTGTAAAATCTTGCGTCGAACTGTAGAAGTAGTATTCAGATGATATTTTAAAATCACGAATCATTCGTGTGTAGATGATACCAATAAATGTCCTAACCAACTTAACTCCATTACCTTCAGAACAGTGAAATTTATGGTCATAAACGTGATATATAGGTGTAGTAAAGTGGCTATGTAGTATGACACCACTTGCAGTGTCACCTAGTTGCAAACTCGTAATTTTAGTCTATATCTCGAAAATGGTATGCGATACGAAAAAAAACAGTTAATTAATAAACTTGTAGGGTGTTTTCGTTTCACTGTGAAATGCTGTCACACACGGACAATGTTTTTCATTAACAACCTTCAAAAGTATTTTTTTATCCAATTAAAGCTAAAATACGTCTGTAATTGAATACAGGAATGTAGCATTATAAGGCACACGCATATGTATTAATAAAACTAACACATATACGCAAGGTGCAGATTATTCTTACAAGAAAAGCTATTTATGGTTTTTTTCAATAATTATTCTTGTTGTGTCCAGAATTGACAGGAATGCATCATGCATTCTGTAAGCGTTATTCCATGCAATCGGTGCGATGCATGTATTGCGATCATTGCAATGATTTCACATGCGATGGAATTATTCTCAGGCGCACATGATTGAAACGCCGTCATTGGAGCGTTCCAATGAAGGATGCTAGGTATGCTCAATCATACCTAACTTGATTTTATTACTAAAATATACTATTCCTTGCTTAGGTTTATTTGTAAACAAGCATCTGACTTAAAATGCCACGTTTACGAAATTTGTGTCGTATTTAAGCCGATGATAGGATGTAAATGATATAAATTTCATAAAGTTATAAAGTTTTATTCAACATGCATTAGATCATCGTATACTAAATCGAGGACGCTCAGAAACTTTTTAGTTACTCTTTTCCCGTATCGCATATATGTTTTTCCGGATAAAAACGTTAACTGCACAGTTCGAAATTAGGCGACGCTGTAAACAATTTCATCACATAACGCACTGGAACTTTATTACACATGGACACAACATTTATGTTTATAAGTGTTGCTGTTCTGAACTTAATGCAGCTAAACCAGACTGTATATATAACTGTATGAGAACTGGCAGCCTGAATATAAAGTTATGGCTGTGATCATAAAACTCTTTATAGTTTACAATATGTTACTTTATAGTTATATGAAACGATTAATTTTCGCATAACAACGATGCCAACAAAAATATAAAAAAACACTGTCTCTCATAGTTGTAATAATTTTTAGGCTGTTTCTCTTCTAATAATAATAATAATAATAATAATAATAATGGATGCTCAAGTTTATGAGTCTTAAAGTAATAAGTTTAGGTCACGCGTCATAAACTAAAGTAATTTTTGAATAACCCTAAAACAAAGTCATTAAATATACAATGCAGCCTATTTTTTTTAATAACTTATTTCCCTTTCATTAATTCCATTTCCAAAGAATTCTTATTAATCTCATTAATTTTTCAGTCCTCATCATTGAAAGTGAATGATTTTTTTTTTAACAAATGACCAAATAAATTTAATTTCTGAGAGAATAAAATGTAACTTCTCACATATATATTTTTTCATTATTATATAATCAAAGTAAATATTTAGTTTGTTTCTAATAGCAGTTACACAATACATTTTTTGCAAAAATGTCTATGGTATTTTTATTAAACTTCAATGAATATTTCTTTTAAATAGATTACACATATACGGAATTGAGAAAAAGATTTTTTTTAAATTTACTTACATTGCGTACGTAAATAAAGGCTATTTTCTATGGAGATATAGACAGGTAAAAAATTAATAGATATATTTAATGTATAAGATTTTAAAAAAGTGTTTCTTTTAGTCAGTATAACTCTTATTTTCAGAACTTAGTGAAGCTTATGGAAAAAAACAATATTTTGAGCATAATGCCATTTTCTTTTCTTTTAAGCACAGCTTGAAGCATATATTTTATGAAGCATTTATTTAGGTGAATATTTTTAATTCCATATTTTGTATTTAATCTAAACAAATGAAAAATGAATTTTATTTGAAAAATTATTACCATTGATGCAATTTAATTTAGTTGTTTTGCTGGTGAGTTCTGGGCCTCCTAATTGGAGATTGTTACTAATGCCCAATTACATAAACTCTCTACATTAGTTAAAGGAAGCACGGGTTAATGCTTCTTCTGGAAACGCTGGGTGTTGAATTATCAGGTTAAAGGTGTGATCGTGGCTTCTGGACGTCGGTGAAAATTTATAATGATCCCATAAAAGTTACTCATATTATTGAATTAAATTAACTACTCTAATAAAAAAAAAGATCTGATTATTACGTTGTGATTATTTACGCCGCCCTACGTCTTATGAAGCCGGACTAGATAAAGTATATATATCCCTAACATACTCATAAATTATAAAATTGTCCTCCTGATAAACCAACTAAAATTAATAAACAATTAAATTAAAGAAAAAGAAGAAAAACACTACTCGATGACAAATGGGTGTTAACCCATACAAATTAAATACAAAGAATTAAAGGTAAACGAAAAACATTTATTTACATATCTATTTACAAAGACATAAAAAATAGAAAACAAACATCCCTAACAGAATGTTAAATTTTAAGTATAAAAAAAATAAGATGAAACCATTGAATGATCATTAAAAGTATTAGTGAGTCTTTTTCCGACTCGCACTACCCCACTTACGGGCGTAAATTTATTACAGAGAAGGAACAATTTCTCTACATTTACTAAAGTACTTCTACCAGTATTTATTCATTATTATACACATCCAATATGAGGGAATAGAGAACCACAGATACCTATACTTTCAGAGCACTTCTGGTCTGCATTGTTAGCGATAGTCCAACTCCACGGGATAGGCAAAGATCATCTGTTAGGTCATCCTTTTTTACTTTTGTCGCAACCACACCATTTCGGGAACTACCTTCGTTTTTACACACTACCAGCACTCTACTCTTTCTTTTAGATGTTACTTCCTCGGACAGGACGTCAGGTACTGCTCCTCTTCTAGATCTCCTCTTGGGGCTGCCTTTTTTCTTTTCCCCCGTCACTGGGCCGTCTAATGGCTCCAGTGTTTTGTAAAGAAGTCTCCGCCCTCAACTCTTATTGGTTTTGCTAAATGTTATTCAGGACCACCTAAGATGGGGTCCTAAATTGTAAATTTGCTATGCACTTCCAAACAGCTATAAATTTTTCAGCTCGTAAATTTTTTTCTCCGTAAAAGATGTCCTTGTTAGATCGCAGACCAGTGGCGGCTCCGAAGGTAATAAAACTACTCTGGGTGGTCGTTTTCTATTTTCCCATACGAAAAAGAAACTATGTACACTAATAAAATAAATACTCCACAGAAATTCCTGGTTATACAATATATATACATGAAAAATACCTATTAAAAAAATAAAAGTAAACTAATTTAGTCAGAAATTGGGAGGTGGCTCATATCTGACCACCATCCTTCCCCCCAGACAGAGAGCTGAACGGCTCACGTCAGCTGTTAGGAACACACTATGAAATTCAGTCCATTGTGTAGACCCATAGGACAATCTCCATCCTCCGAAAGGCCGGAAGAGATCCTAAAAAGTTTGTAAGAAATGTCTCTTATAAAACTGGGCAGAGACGAGCACACAGGAAAGTTTTTCAAGAGTTGTCTCTATAAACTGAGCAGAGACGAGCATACAGAAAAGTTTTTTTAAGAATCTGTAGGTGGGACCACAGAACGGTTTGTCTGTCGACCAGATTTACAGTCGCTTGTGGAGTCGAAGACAGGTGAACACATTCACGTACCCTATTCCCCTCTGTGTATAACCAATTTTGAAATAATCACCTTTAACAATTAGCCAAAATCCATACAAAGCAAACGCAATTTTGAACTAAACTTTTAAAGTCTAAAAGCCTCAACACATAGAACAGTATACGGCTGGCACATACTTTTACATTGGAATCATACCAGTCATGACTTAATATACACCAAATACACTAAAAATTATATATATACAAGGACGTGATACCAAGAAAGAGTTTGTACTACATAACATTTTATACATTGTAACATTTAAAAGAAAAGTGAAAATCCACATAATACATTAACACTAAGTATATGAACACGTACAACACATTACAACAAAATTTCGTTCATATATTAGAGAGAAAAAAAATGTATTGGATGATAGAAATTACATTTATGAAATCTATACATGTTCTACCGAGAGAATGCTCCCTTCTCTCACACTTTAATATTACTTAAAAATTTTCTTTTTAAATTATCACCTAAGTGAATTCGGCGAAAATTGTGGGACTTAATTTTAAATCGAAATTTAGCCTTACTGGGGGGTATTTTTCGTCTTCTGTAATGAAAGCCAATTTATCTCTATCTTCCGGGCGTAAATTTATTTGAAAAAAAGCACTATGCAAGTCTAACACAGTGTAACACTTTTTTCCGCTTATTTTTTGTAAAAGTTCTTTGATATCCGGTATAGCATATGAGTATGCCTCTAAGATTTCGTTTAGCAAACGATAATCCACCGCCATCCTATATTTAGGTTTCTATTTATCTAAAGACTTCTTTTTTACAAACAATACCGGGAAAGCATAATGAGAATTACTTTTTTCGATAATATTCGCTTCCAGTAATTTTTTTATCTCCTCTTGTGCATATTCTCGCACCGTATGAGGAGTCTTATAGGGCTTACACTGTATAGGGTAGTCGTGATGTAATTTTATCTTTGGGACGACCAGAGAAGAACTACCCAAAGTTTTATACGATTTTGAGAAAGCCTGGGCGTGTTCTATTAGTACGGTTTCCATCTGTAATTTTATCTCCTCGGATAAATGAGCTAAATCAAAATCCTCTTTACTAAGTTCTGCCTCTCTAAGACTGCATACTTCCTCGATGGTCAGGTTGTTTACCTGGTATAACGAACTCTGTTCCACATCGTCTAACTTCTTTCCCGACTTTGCATCGAATTGTGTAGTAATTCTACCCAAATTTGCATTTGCCTGTATGACTACTTTTTTATCTGATCCATTATTTAAAATTATATTTATTGTTTTACTCTTCGTTACCTGGTGTATTGAGTCTTCGCATGTAATCCCCTTTTTATTCTATCTGGCTCGAATAAGATATCATTTTCTGGGTCTAACTCTTCCGAAAAAGTTAAGGTGACAATTTTTTTTACCCCCCGGTGGTAAAAATATTCTTCTCGTTGCTCTAGCGACAATCAACTTATTTTCCTTAGTTTTTTTTCTACTATTGTTCATATTATTTTTTTGCTGTTTATTTTTTTCCTGCGTGCTCGAGGCGTTTATCTGGCACCCCTTTTCCTCGTCTTCTTCCTTATCTATTGTAATTGTAGTGTTTTTTATTCTTAAACAATTTTGATTTAAATCAAGCACCATCTTATTATTTTTTAAAAAATCGTAACCGAGTAGCATGTTGTAATTTCCGCTAAAATTGCTACTCGTGACATAAAATGTACCCGAAGTAAATACATTATTTAGTTTGAATGATATTTTAATACACTGTTTAAATGGAATGTTTACTCCATTAAAAGATTTTATACGAATTCTATTTCCGAAAAATTTCATTTTAACCTGTTTTTCTTTTAAAATATCAAATAAATCACATGAAATTAGAGACACAGCTCCGCCGCTGTCCAAAAGACCATCTACATTAATCCCTTCGATTTTAAATTTAATAATAGGAAGGTTATTACTATCTGCGCCCTTTACGCTAGCAATCACTCGCGTATCCGGGGACCTGTCACGGGGCTTTTCGACCTCTATCTCGCTATCTACAGACCCCCTTTTCCATTTCCCGGGTGAAAACCTTTCTTTTGATATTTTCCATTTTTCCGATAATTATTTCCTCCGTTCTTGCTCCCCTCATTTCTTCTGTTTTGTTGGCTTTCGTAATTTTGAGTGTTAGGGAAATTTGTATTTTGAACTTGAAAGTTCCCCCCAAAATTCGGGTAATTAGCGCCCGTACTTTGAACAAAATTATTCTGAGGTGAGAAACCATTATAAGGATAAGGATTTGTAGTAAATTGAGGCCCTGGAGCCGGTGGCAGCGAATGAAATGTGGAATTAGGATTATAATTTGGCCTGAAGCCATACTCTTGAAAATTATCCGTAAAATTTGAAGAGTGAGCCCCCGGAAAATCTGCCTGTTTGAACTTAGGAAAACTCGTTCGAAAATTCTGTTTATACTCAGATTGATTAGAAAATTTATATCGACAATTTTGTGTCGTGTTGTTGCTGCGTTTGCAGATCTCACAGTACTTGTCTTTAACAAAAGTACTTTTTTCGACTTTATTTTGTTGCGCTAACTTTGAATTTTCCAATTCTAACTGCAACTTAGCCATACTCTCGGCTTGCAATTGATTTTGCTTAATTAGGATTTGACACAACTCCGCGGTCCCATCCTTACTTACGTTATTTACCTCTGCAAAATTTGTAGAGTTAATTGCGGCTTCCATAATTAACGCTGTTTCCGTTGCCTCAGAGAAAGATTTTACCGCACGCTTTCGAATTTCAAAAGAAATATCGGTTTTGACTGCGTCCATAAACTTATGCAATTTCATAAGTTCGAAAAGTTTTTTTGCGTCATTCTTACTTGATAATCCATAAATTTCAAAAAACTTCGCTGCTTCTATATTAAAACGAAGAATAAAATCACTTATCGACTCCGTTGGACCCTGTTTTAATTTTCAAAAATTCTCGTGGGCTTCACCAAAGGAAAGTTTTGAGCCGAAAGCATTCAGAAGTTTTTCTTTAAATTTTTCATAATTAGTTTCGGTATGTAGATCCACATCTGATATTAGTTTCTCGCGAGCTAAGCCGGTTAGTTTAGATTTTAGGATAATTAATTTGGCTTCCACTGGAATTGCTGCTTGTACAGCCGCTTCATCAAATTGAGTAACGTAGAAATTTATATCATTTTCCCGTTTTGCATCAAAAGCGGGGATACAATTTAGTAAATTGTCTATTTTAGGGGTATTATTATCCGTATTTAGAACTTGAGAATTTTGAAGTCGTGTTCTTGCTTTATACAAAAAACTGTTAAACTCCGTAGAAGAACGCTTATTTCTCTTAAATTTGCTACCCATAAAATTTTTACACAAAATTTATATTGATCAAATTTCAAGGTTTTACGCATATAAATAGCTTCTACAAATTTCAAGAAATACAAATACACAAAATACTTATGATACAGAAAAAATCTTTCATAGTGGTAATTTCACTTTTGCACCTAGCAATCTGTACTACAGAAATATTATTTAGAATAATATATAAATACAGAAATATTACCTAAATTATTTGTTTTGTGTGTCAAGCACTACATTACACTACCTGTTTTATTATTTGTCATTTCCTTTACTATTTGTAAAAACACTTGTAAACAGAAATTATTATTATTATTTTTTTTTCCAACATAGCATAATTACCCCCAATTTGTAGTACTACGATCACAAACTTATCTATTTATTTAACATATTTTATTTATGAAATATATATATATATATATATAAGTATCATTTGTACTACTCAGTAATTTTCAATAAATATTGTCATGACTGTGGAACTATGTGCCAGCTATACTTGACATAGAAAATGAGAGAAATTGTCCTTAAAAAAAATATTTAATTTATTTATTTATGTTAAAAAAAACTAAAATCAAGAATTTTAGACATCGAGTAGATAAAATAATAGTTAAATTTTGAAACATATAAAAAAAAATTACTTTAAATACAGTATTAAAATTATAATCTAAGAATATTCATAATAATAATAATAATAATAATAATAGTAATAATAATAATAGAAAAAAACCCCGTATTGTAGCAATAAAATTAATGAAAATAATAACCTAGTCTTTAAAGTTGGCAAAGGTCACGTCACCATACAATTCCCGGGGCTAATGCTGGTGAGTTCTGGGCCTCCTAATTGGAGATGGTTACTAATGCTCAATTACATAAACTCTCTACATTAGTTAAAGGAAGCACGGGTTAATGCTTCTTCCGGAAACGCTGGGTGTTGAATTATCAGGTTAAAGGTGTGATCGTGGCTTCTGGACATCGGTGAAAATTTATAATGATCCCATAAAAGTTACTCATATTATTGAATTAAATTAACTACTCTAATAAAAAAAAGATCAGATTATTACGTTGTGATTATTTACGCCGCCCTACGTCTTATGAAGCCGGACTAGATAAAGTATATATATATATCCCTAACATACTCATAAATTATAAACTAGTCTTCCTGATAAACCAACTAAAATTAATAAACAATTAAATTAAAGAAAAAGAAGAAAAACACTACTCGATGACAAATGGGTGTTAACCCATACAAATTAAATACAAAGAATTAAAGGTAAACGAAAAACATTTATTTACATATCTATTTACAAAGACATAAAAAATAGAAAACAAACATCCCTAACAGAATGTTAAATTTTAAGTATAAAAAAAATAAGATGAAACCATTGAATGATCATTAAAAGTATTAGTGAGTCTTTTTCCGACTCACACTACCCCACTTACGGGCGTAAATTTATTACAAAGAAGGAACAATTTCTCTACATTTACTAAAGTACTTCTACCAGTATTTATTCATTACTATACACATCCAATATGAGGGAATAGAGAACCACAGATACCTATACTTTCAGAGCACTTCTGGTCTGCATTGTTAGCGATAGTCTAACTCCACGGGATAGGCAAAGATCATCTGTTAGGTCATCCTTTTTTACTTTTGTCGCAACCACACCATTTCGGGAACTACCTTCGTTTTTACACACTACCAGCACTCTACTCTTTCTTTTAGATGTTACTTCCTCGGACAGGACGTCAGGTACTGCTCCTCTTCCAGATCTCCTCTTGGGGCTGCCTTTTTTCTTTTCCCCCGTCACTGGGCCGTCTATTGGCTCCAGTGTTTTGTAAAGAAGTCTCCGCCCTCATCTCTTATTGGTTTTGCTAAATGTTATTCAGGACCCCCTAAGATGGGGTCCTAAATTGTAAATTTGCTGTGCACTTCCAAACAGCTATAAATTTTTTCAGCTCGTAAATTTTTTTCTCCGTAAAAGATGTCCTTGTTAGATCGCAGACCAGTGGCGGCTCCGAAGGTAATAATACTACTGTGGGTGGTCGTTTTCTATTTTCCCATACGAAAAAGAAACTATGTACACTAATAAAATAAATACTCCACAGAAATTCCTGGTTATACAATATATATACATGAAAAATACCTATTAAAAAAATAAAAGTACACTAATTTAGTCAGAAATTGGGAGGTGGCTCATATCTGACCACCATGTTTAATTAATACCAAATAAAAAACGCTTCCTTACAGGGCAGAGTTCTTAAAAGAAATAAAAAAATGATTTCGCAAACGATTCTCCAAACTTATGTTTAGCTTACAGGCTATCAAAGCCTGAGAGCAAATGTGCTCGGCGGTTCTGTATGTACGTATGTACGTATGAACTTAACGCAATAACTGTCGACAGAAATAACCAATTTGCTTCATATTTTGTTTATAGGTTCATTGTGATAAGGCTCTTCCCTGACTAGTTTTGGGGGTTCATTGGTTAAGTATAAAGGGGAGAACGGGGGCCTAACCCCCCTTAATTTAGATAAATGGGTTTTTCATGCAGAATTATCCGATTTTCTTGAAATTTTGTATATAGGTTTATTGTGTTAAGGCGCTTCCCTGATTAGTTTTAGGGGTTCATTGGTTAAGAAAAAAGGGGGCTAATTGCCCCCTTAATTTAGATAAATGGGTTATTCGTGCAGAATTATTCGATTTTCTTCAAATTTTGTTTATAGTTCATTGTGATGACACGCTTCCCTGATTAGTTTTGGTGGTTCATCCCTTAAGTATAAAGGAGGATACGGGGGCTAATCCCCCCCCTCTTAATTTCAATAAATGGGTTTTTCATACAGAATTATCCGATTTTCTTCAAATTTTGTACATATGTTTTTTGTAATAAGGCACTTCTCTGTTTAGCTATGGGAGTTCATTGGTTAATTAAAAGCGTGGAACGAGGAATGAGCCCCGCTTAATATATTGTCTATTTGTTTATTTTTCGAGGGGCTTATCTCAGATTCTTTGAAATAAGAGGAAAACTAAAACTAATACACAAGTATTGTGAATAGCCTGTGAGCTCAATGCCCTCAGTTTAACTGGGCAGTTTCCTTTATATTTTTCTTCACAATCGTATGAAAAAATCCAATGACAGGTTTCCGTTCATGTTATTCCTTTCTTTCCAAGTATAGCCGGAAGCATAAATTTCAAATACAAAAATTTGACAGTAGAATAAAAACTTTAAACTAAACAATCAAAAACTAAATTTTATGCACTTTTTTCTAAGATATAACAATTCTCTATTATGAAAGAAAAGCATTTAAAACATTTAGCAAATATTCTTAGAAATCTTCATTTTATTGATCATTTATTTTCCATGCGTAACAACTACACAATTTAAAAAAAATTCGAAATGGTTACTGATATAACGAAATCATTAATAACTGTTTAGTTCAACCTCACAAAAAGATTCTGGAACTTTTGCATTTCATACAGAAACAATACAAATGAACCTACACATTGGTTCAATGTAAAAAAGCTGTAATTTTGAGATAAAGATGTTGTATGTTTTACAGAAAAAAACTGTTTTAAAGAAAAACATTTTTTTTCCTGTAACAAAATATGGATTTTTAAATTTTAGAGAAAAAAATTATATTTTTTACAAAAAAAAACGGTTTTAATGAAAATATACAGATATTTTCTGTAAATTAAACGGTTGTCCAATGGTGCCAAAATTGAAAGGTTTTTTTTGTCAATTTCAGAGGGTTTTTTTTACATCGTTGTTTTCTGAAATGTCATTTACTATCTTTTAAGTATAACCTGAAGCATAAATTTTGATGTAGATTTGTATTGTAACATATCACTTTTAAAATAAGCAAATGATAACTAAATATTACAGGTATAATGAATTCGAATAATATCATTCATTTAATTGCTTAAAGAATTTTGAAATGATTCGAGATAGAGCAGAATAGTTAACGAAAACTTATTGTAATATCGCACAATGATTTTGCAACTCTCCCTTTTACTTTTATAAATCTGGCTATAGTGCTTTCCTTTCAGTTGTCTGACAATTCATTTCTTTTGAAGTACAAATTTGTAAGTGGATTTTATGCGAATTTTAATATAGCTCCTTTAAATTAAACAGAACAAATGTATTTATTGTGAATACTAAATATAATTAAATTAATTTTATTATATTGTCTCAATAATATTTAATTTTTAAAATCAGAAAAAAAATTCTTATAAAACAGAATTGTTAAAGAAAATATAATCTTTCATTGCACAATGACTTCCGAATCCTTTCCTTTATCTTTAACAAATCAATAAAAGATCGATACCTTTATCGATAACTTTATCGATACCAGAGGAGAGGAATCTCCCATAGTAAGGTTTTGACAACATCATTTATGTCCCATTTAAGTATAGCTTGAATAAAAAATTTGTAACAAATTTTTACTGTAACAAAGCATTATTAAACTAAACAATTAAACACATAACTTTATTATCTTATTTCTACTAGCTGTAAATTCTGAAATAAGACTAAAAAATGTGTTTTTTGTACATTTGACACATGTTCTGTCCATTATAATAAAGCTTTAAAACTTTCAGTTCAAATGCCTTTCTAGTTTAAACCTCACAATAGTCTCCATGTTACAGCTATGTAGTTTCTAAATTTCCTCTCATTGCTGTGATACGAAGTAGGGAGAAGCGCTTGTTAAATATGCAGTTATATCTAACAGGATTGACTGTTTTAGCTAAGTTACAATTCGAATGTACAATACAACTTAAGGGTTACACAGAATGAATTATTATGATGCTTACATCTCTCTCAATATATATATATATATTTAGAAATAATTAATTTAGTCCTTCTATAAAAGAAAAAATATCGGGAAAAGTTTCTTTTCCCAAAGAAAAAAAAGGAATAAATAAAACATCCAAAGCCTTTTGAATACGTTACATAAAGTAAACGAAAATTTCGTAGTCCCAATTCTTCCTATAATTTTACCATTAAGAATATTTTTTATTGTTATTTAAAGTTGTTATGTCATTATAGAATTTATAATTTTTTCTGTCTATTTCTGTCTAATTTTTTCTGTTCTGAATATTTAATCTGTCTGTCTGTTTGTCTGACTGTGTGTCTGTCTGTCTGCCGTCTGTCCGTACTATAACTCGCGTAAATAGACTCGAATCGCCATACAATTCATATATGTTATTGAGTTTTACTATGGCATATTCGGTATTGAAAATGAAGTATGTAGCACTTATTGCAGTCTACATGAGTCCACAGGAGCAATCAAAAGAATGCCCTTTCATTATGGTCCATGGAGGAAAATCTTTTGCAGAACATTTTACTTATCTTGCACTATTTTAAATATATTTAAATTGATATACATCGCTAAAGTGCATTACAAGATGCTTATTTACGAATATGGTACATGTACCATTTATAGTTTACAGGGAAACTCAAAAGAATTCCCTTATATTATGATCTATGGGAAAAGTCGTTTGCGGTGAATTTTAATCATGTTATTATAATGTTAAAACATAATGAAATTGATATCAGTTTGTGAAGCACATTAAAACATGCTTTCTGCAGAATATGAAGTGTAAATCATTTCTCATTAATGTACAGGGCCACACAAAAGTATTCGGTTGCATAACGGTCTACGGAGAAAAACTGTTTGCAGAGCATTTTAATTACGTTAAACTATTTCAAATATAATGACATTGATATACATTACTGAGATTTACTACAAGATACCTATTGTAAATATGATGCAGATAGCATTTATCGTTCATTTACAGAGACACACAAAATATTTCGGATACAGTTTTGTATCCAACGTACTGTCTATAGGCGATAACTGCTGGAAGTGTGCTTTCAGTTAGGTATGCGCTTAACTAAATTTTTCTTACTCTGTGGTATGTATAAATGCTGTAGATCATATACAGGCTACACAAAAGAATTCATAAGCCTTACTATGTATGAGAGTAAATTTCTTAAGCTTTTGTTAAACGAGTTATGAATTTTGAACGTGAAATATAATTAGTACACTAAGAGATTGTTGAAAATAAATAAAATCATATACAGGGCCAAGCAAAGAACTGGATACATAACCGCTTATGTATGATAATTTCTGGAAGTGGGATTTCAGTAGTTTACACCGTGTTTTTGCCTGAATTAAACATTAGCTGAATATGTGACGTGTATAAAAATCTGAATGTAATATACAGGGCTGTACAAAATACTTCAAATATGTTTCCGTCTAATGGTAGAAACTGCTGAAGGGGAATTTCCAACTGTGTTATGTGTTTTACTAAACTAAATTGGAACATACTATATAGAGTATATATACAAAACTATAGATAATATACAGGGCTGCAGAAAAAGAATTAAGAGCACTTTTCTGGCTATGGCCTGTAATTGCAGAAATCTGTTTTGTTTTCAGTTTTCTAAAATGTTTTCTTAGGTATCTTATTTACCTTATTAAACAGCGAAAGTTGGTAAAGTATTCTAGAAGTGTTGGAAAGTGTTTCATAATCTATGTTTGATGCATGAATTTACTTTCTTGTTTTATAATGTATAGAACGTGTCATATTTTGTAAGGAATATACAGTGTTGCATTATATATTTTACATGCATTATATTTTCTAGTATTTTATCATTAGCTATATTTTCACTGCCATTTCTACTGCAGAATTTAAATATTTGCCAGTTATTGTCATAAATGCAATAATAAGTGTGAATGAAGAAATCACTACAAAAATGATTATAGTGATTACAAAATTAGCACAACTTCATAACTTTATTGAATAGATACTGCATACGTAATTAAACGTTAACATTAATGAAAAACTTTTACAGAAAGCAATTAATTAAAATATTATTAATTTGCTTTACACACATTTCGTTTAAAAAATATGGAGATACTTTGTCTCGAAACTAATCTGCTACAGTTTAAAAATTGATCGAAATATTTTTCATGTATGTTGGTTTTTAATATGAATGCGACGACCTTTTTAGTTAGGCCGTACACTGTTAAAAATGTGCATCAAACTGTCCAGTCATTTGACCGTTTTTGTAACAAACGGCAAAACTCCGAAATTTAACTTTATTCTGACCATGATATGGGGAATAATATGGACAGAATAGCGCTAAATTACGGTTATGCAACCGTTTACTATGAAAACGGTCAAATGACTGGACAGTTTAGAGTAAAATTTTAACAGTGCACTTACAATATAACGCACTTTCTAAAAATATTCCGCAAAAGTTTTACTAGCAATGCGGTTGATAGTAAGATTTTCGTATTTGTATGGAATTTATTTGTTCAGGGAAAGTTATATTTTAACAAGACATTTAACACTCTTATATTCTATAATCCTCATTCTATATTTTTTGACACAGTCGTGAAATCACTTCAATTGGGAAAAAAAAAAAAAAAAAAAAAAAAAAAAAAAAAAAAAAACATGGAAATTCTACTGGCAACAATTAGTGCTAATATAGAATTCGTATTTTTAATTATTGTGTTAAAGTGTTATATTTATTGATGCAAAACATAATACCTTAATATACGGAAATTCAACTCACCTTCCTACAGTTACATGACATAGCACTATTACTGCATAATAATATATTCAGCAAGCTCCTTAACATTCAAATATTTATGCCAAAATCAGCTGATATTTATGTTTTAGTCATATATGCATTTACAACATTAAAAATTGTTCATAAGCTTTCCGAAAAATAGTACATTTTCTATAAGAAACGTGACTTTGAATTTTTTATTTAGTATTCGTCATTCAAATAAATAAATAAAAGTTCTATAAAATTTTTAATAATTTTTTTCTAGTTTATAATTACAAATGCATCTTTATATTTTTAGAGATGATCCCTACATTGTTAAAGAAAATGAAGTGAGAATATTTTTGACCACAATTATAACCGAATGTATCATAAACGAAGTCATATTTTGCTTAAAAATCTTGAATATTAGATCGTTCATTTTAACAAATAAGAACCAATTAGGTTTTTTTTTCAATTATGTTATTTCGAATAGAATTAAAATTAATTGTATTTCACAAATTTATTTATATAAAATACAAATTACCCAATTTAAATAAAATCTATTTCCACGCTGTTTTTCTCTTCTTTGTCTTTTCATCTCCCTTTCACCTGTCTTTCATCTGTAATAAAATACAAATTAACCAATTTAAATAAATCCTATTTCCACGGTGTTTTTCTCTTCTTTGTCTTTTCATCTCCCTTTCACCTGTCTTTCATCTGTAATAAAATGCAAATTAACCAATTTAAATAAATCCTATTTCCACGGTGTTTTTCTCTTCTTTGTCTTTTCATCTCCCTTTCACCTGTCTTTCATCTGTAATAAAATACAAATTAACCTATCTAAATAAATCCTATTTCCACGGTGTTTTTCTCTTCTTTGTCTTTTCATCTCCCTTTCACCTGTCATTCATCTGTAATAAAATACAAATTAACCAATTTAAATAAATCCTATTTCCACGGTGTTTTTCTCTTCTTTGTCTTTGCATCTCCCTTTCACCTGTCTTTCATCTGTAATAAAATACAAATTACCCAATTTAAATAAATCCTATTTCCACGGTGTTTTTCTCTTCTTTGTCTTTGCATCTCCCTTTCACCTGTCTTTCATCTGTAATAAAATACAATCTCTTATTCCTCCATTTTACGTTATATACATTCCAAGAGACGTTATTGTGTAAGTATACGTGCTTAATTCTGAAATATATTTTTGGATTAATTATATTATTGACAGCTGCGCACGTCATCGAAAAGGAGCTGTATTTTGTGATTTATGTATTTAATCTGTATTTGACTACAGGTAAAGTTTTATTTATATTTCGGGTGTCGCAATGATTTATTTATTCAGGCTGTCAGATAAATAAACTTACATAAAAGCGTATTATATATTTAAAGCTGTGATTATAGTATTAGTAGTATAGGATAGGGCTTTAATAAATACGTATCTAAATGTGTTTTTCAAGATTAAGACTTAAATATTCTGAGCTTTTCTAAGCGGAGAAAATACTCAAAATTGAGTAGAGTTTGCTTAAATATTTTAATTTATCTATTTTTAACAGCGTGACATGTTATTAAATTTTTAATATTTAAAACTGCTAGAGGTGAATTATATTAAGTTTTATTTCTGGTACTGTGAAATGCATATTTTTTCAATTTATAACAAGAAAAGTTGAAACATATTTAATAAAAAGACTTCTTTGGAAATCACATTAAATGTAAAATATATGTTTTTATGTTTTTGCCAGATTTTTGAAGATCGCTAATACATAATAATGTGACCTTTTCAACATTTTTTTATGCTCCAGACTGAATGGCTGTATTCTATGGCTCAATGGCTCTAATGGCTCCAGCTTTCACCGTCAATTAAGTGTAAACTAATTAATTTTCTATCTAAGGCTTTCTTTTCTTCTAATTCTCCTTAAATAATTAATGACACGAATGAAACAATGCATTACTTAACAAAATTTTAATTTTGGGAAAATTGAAGCGAAAACATTTTTTTTTCTTGGTGGCAAATGTTTAGAATATTAAAATATGGTACCAAATTCTCCAAAGAAAAACTATTACTTAAAAAAAATCATATTTAAATAATAAATAATAACAATTTTATTAATAATCAAACTGTTAAATATATAAATGTAAACTATTAAAGAATAATCCCTGATATCTTAAATAATGAATAGAAACATAGTATTGTAACTTCATCACATGAAAGTTCATCCCATAACATACATAAAATAAAACGATCTGTTAAGAATATATTACACAGCATATTTCCCAATCGTGTCTTCAATTTTCGCTGAAAGCTCCTCATAATACTTAATATATTACTTTTTGATCAGAGCTTTAATAAATTTATAAATTTTGTAGAGTAGTAAGGTGTTCTCTTAATTGATAATTAAATATAAAACTATATTAGAGCCTTAGGTTTAAAACAATATTAGGGTATTGTTTTTCGTATTCGCTATATATTGGTTATTTTCTGGCTATATCTTGGCAAATAATGACACGAAAGGATTCACTAGTATTGCGATGTTTAAACTTGACATTAGAATATTAACATATTAGTGCAATATTTATGAGAAAACTATTTCCATTTCATTCCCAATATTCCCAATATACAGCCAATATTTCAACATAACAAATATTAAATTGTAACTAAAGAGTATTGTAATTGTAACTAAATTGTAACTCTCAGTTTCCGTAAATGTTTGTTTTACAGAAAAGTATGCTTCCGAATGGAATTTCTGTAAACAGTAAAACTTTTTACACATGTGTTTTTCTTTAAAAAATGAATTATCTTTATTATTCACTTTTAATAAAAAGGAAAACTTCTTTGTGTAATCTTACTACTATCCTATGTTTCTAGCATTCAAAATATCCTGAATAATTGCAACATTTGTTTAAATCAGTAAAAAAACGGCCCCACCAGTGGCTGAGAGGTTGTGCTCTCGAAGCTGGTAGACGGGAGGTGCTGGGTTCGATCCCAATCGCGCCCGTCGGCCTAATCGCTCGGAGTTTTCGTGGTTTTCTTTCGAGCCGTGGATCTTCTCCATGCGTAAATACGGATTAGGTTCCCTTAGAAAGACCCCCACGAAGGGCACTCCCCCCGGGCCTATATCCCTAGTGTCGATAATTGGCCGTCAATAATCAACCCAACCCAACCCAGTAAAAAAACGAATTACATTAATACGTGTGTCACTTTATTCGGAATTCAAATAGCTGAAGTAACGTTAACACAATTTTTGTCATACCACATCAAATTTATGAACATACCTCAGATTTATGGTTTTTATAACTACTTAAAAATATTTACAAGACCAAAGCTTTATGGTTTGCAATTTAATTCAACAATTTCGATCCTCTGCTTGAACTTTCTAAGGTGTATATTTTTTTAATATTTGATATAATTGTAACATAATGTTTGATTTAAAAAAAAAAAATTGCAAATAAATTTCTTTTGCACATGCATTATTCATCAAAGCGTTTTAAAGTTTTTCTTCAAGAATTTAACAAGGTTTCTCTTAGTCAAAAGCTCTTGTGTTGTTGTTTTTTTAAATGTACCAATCTTCTGTAGTGCGCTAAAAGTAAATATAAATGCATTTTTAAGTGTTGCATAACATGGTAATACCTTCAAAAATTGATAAAGAGAACAAAAGCTTCAACTTTATTGTAAATCAATGATCCTCTAGTAAGAAACTTTTTGTTTCATTTTATGTGAGGAACAAGTGATGCGTTACAAAAAGAAAGAATGGGACGAAAAAATGTAGATAGTTATTTTATTTTTTTGTGTTTTATTAACGTTATCCTCGCAACTAACATTTCTGAAAAGCTTTTTAAAATATTAATAGCCGTGCTCGATTTCTGTTTCGTTTTTCAGCTAAGTGAGATAATATATATTTTAAATAAAGTTTTAAAAACACCACTTGAAATAAAAGTTTAAAATTATGTGCGCATTTTTAAAAGATATGAACCTTTTTTTGGTTTTTAATGCTGTATCACCTTACAAGTAAAATCGCGTAAGCCTACCTATGTGATGGACTAAAAAAAACTGTTGAAATCTAAATTAATATAATTTTTTATCATCAAATTCAAATATATAATGTTAGGAATTATTATTTTGTGCATTTTTGCTATTACTAGCTGATCCGCCCGGCGTTGCCCAGTCCCGTTAAAAAATCTTACGAAACGCGAAAAAAAAAGCATTAAAAAATCACGTAAAATTCAAAAATCTTTGCACGAATTGCGAATAAACTTCACAAAAAAAGTATAAAATTTACTATGTAGGCTACAACTTTGTAACCGGATCCTTTTCTAAAATAGAAAAAACATTGCAAAACCGGAAAAACGCAAAAGAAAGCAAAAACAATTGCTGAAATTTAAAAAATCGCAGAGGATAAAATATACTACATCAGGCCAAAAGATTAAAATAATATTCCGTTTACGAATATAGAAAAATCGCCGCGAAATGCGAAAATACTCTAAAGATCACAAAAAATCGCTAAAATTGAAAAATCACTGTTCGAATTCCGAATAAACTTTACTGAAAAGATGACAACATTTACTATATAGGGTTAAAATATTAGAAATGGATTCCTTTTACTAATCTAGCTCCTAAAATGAAACAAACTTTTAAAAATCGCATAAACATCACTACAAATTCAAAAATCGTAGAGGACAAAAAATACTATACTAGGCTAAAGTATTGCAACGTGAATTCTTTCACGAATGTCTAAAACTCGCCGTGGAACGCGATAAAATGCTAAAAATCACATTGAAAATCGCATTTAAATCTCTAAATGATCCAAGATCTTCGAAGACAATATTTACTATGTTAGACTAAAAATTTGTAATCGACTGAATTTTTCGAATGTACAACAATGAATGCAAGTCGCGAAAAAATTCGGAATTCGCCTTATGAATTCTGAAAAATGATTATTGAACAGAGGTCATTTACTCTATTGCTCTAAAGAACTAAAATCAGATTATTTTTTCTAGTATGAAAAAACCGCCGCAAAACGCAAAAAAATTCCTAAAACCGGCTAAAAATCCACAAAAATTACTGTAATTTCAAAACTTACAGAGGATATGATTTACTATAGTAAGCTAAAACATTGTAACCAATATTTGCTCACGAATGTCAAAACATCGCTACAGAACGCGAAAAATCGCTGAAAATCGCCTTTAAAATCGCATTTAAAATCGCACTAAAAATCGCTAAAATTAAAAAATCAGTAAACTTTGAATAATCACCGTAGACAAAATTAATTTATATTAGGATAAAGGTTTGAAACCAAATTCCTTTTACGAATTTCAAAAAATCGCCTTAGAACGCGCAAAAACTCCCATAAAATCTTCGCGAAATATTCAAAAATCACTGTACGAATTGTGAATAAACTTTATTAAAAAAAAAAAGATAAAATTTACTATAATGGGCTAAATGATTAAACCGGATTCTTTGTACTAATGTGGAAAACTCGCGCTATACGCGAAAAAATGCTGAAATATTTATAAAAAATTAAATTTTCAAAAAATCTAATAGATAATAAATCTAATCTAATAATCTAAAATCTAATCCAAAAACTCGAGATGCAAAACTCTAAGCAACAGCAATATAATAGATGCAAACCAGCAGCATTTTCTCTCTTGACAATGTAATGATTTTCAATTTTCATGAATTGTTTCGCATTTTTTACTTATAATATGGGAAACAAAAACTTTTATTAGAAGCAATTGGGAAATAAATGAATGATATTTTCTTACATTTCTATCTCAAATTCCCTAGAAATCAATTTATTTTTGCAACATTATAAAACACTCCATCCCATACCGTATTATTAAAACATTTTACTTCGATTTTAGATGGATATCCCGTTTTTGATCCATTTGAGAATAATGGAATTTTCTTAAATGAAAAAAAAATTATATTGAAGAAATTTATATTGAATAAAGAAAATGCTTTTTTCTGTGGTAATATTAAAAAAATTGCTTTCTTTGTGAAAAAAAAAAATAACATAAACTTAAAATAAATGCACCATTACATTGAGCGAGTTCATTAAATAAATTCCTAGAAGCAGTTTTAAAGTTGTGATGGTGTGCAAAATAGAGATAATTTAATTTCTGTTTAATATTTTTCAATCGTTACATATCTCATTACTAATATGAAGGGGAAAATAATTAAGGGTGTTTTTTTAATTTTTTTTTATAAATAAATAAACTATTTTTATTTTTGCAACTTCAACTTTAAAACTGTCATTGTACACTGTTAAAAATTTGAAGCAAACTATCTATTCATTCGACCCTTTTTATATAACACGGTTACATAACAGTAATTTAACTCTATTCCAGCCATATTATTGCACATATTACGGTCAGAATAGAGTTAAATTACAGTTATGTAACCGTGTTATAGAAAAACGGTGGAATGACTAGATAGTTTACTGCAAATTTTTAAGAGTCTATAGAGTGCCACTTCTAATCATTGACCAATAGTTAAATGTAAAACCTATAAGTTTATAGATTCCGTTGAAAGAAAACAAATCAAATGTTGCTCTTTATCATATTAGTGTCTTCTTTTCTTCAATATAGTTATTTTTTAAATAGTTACGAAATTAAAATTTTTATGCGACCTCTGCCACCTATAGGTTCTCCATGTTCTGAGATGTAAAAAACTAAAAATTGCATTATTTTAGGACCGAAACTCATCACGTCATGATGCTTTGAACTATTATGACATTTTTGAGCTTCTCTGCTCTAAAAAGAATCTTTACATATTGCGTTCCTGAAAGCTCCAGAATTAACGCTCCGTATGTTCTTATTACAAACATTATTAAAAACTAAATAACGTTGATGTTTTTATAAGTTTTACTATTCTTATTTTACTTTTATTACACTAAGAAACTACAATGAAAAATAATCATTACACTCTCATGTTTTTAAGTACAAGAGAGAATTTATTATTGAATATGTTTTTGATATGTTATGATGTTTTCAAAAATTAGATACTTTCTTATTAAAAGAGTTATTTATTTTATTTTTTAAAGTTTGAGGAAACAGATTATAATTATTGGGATAAAATACTTAGATTTCATAATCTATGAATTTTAAATTCATATTTTAATACTTGGAAAATTTTCCGGAGAAAATTTTCTCACGCCTTGCACTCATAATATTCAAATTTTAATTGCTTAATAGGCGTATAGCCAACATAGTGAAAAAGTACCCAAGACGGGACTCAAACCCGGGTCATCAGATTAGCGCACTGACGTTCTACCAACTGAACCACTTGGGAACGATACTCAGCTTGGAACTTTTTCACCATAACGTGTTGGCAAGGCTACAAACGCAGCACAAGATGAAATATTTTCCAGCTGTGCTGCCAATTGTGCTGCGTTTGTAGCTTTGCCAACACGTTATGGTGAAAAAGTTCCAGGCTGAGTATCGTTCCCAAGTGGTTCAGTTGGTAGAACGTCAGTGCGCTAATCTGATGACCCGGGTTCGAGTCCCGCGTTGAGTACTTTTTCACTATGTTGGCAACACTATGTTGGAATACTATTATTTTTATTTATTTATTTAATTTGAAAAAAAAAATTCTTTTCAATTTTAATTGCTTAAACTTTTTAGAAAATAAATTTTATCTAGTTTTCAATAATGGCAGTGTATGGTTTTTTCTTTTAAGTAGATTCTGAAAAGAAATTTTAAATAACATAAATTATGATTTATGCCTTTAAAAATAGGAACGGTGCTCATTTTGCAACATTTGACGAATATCGGGATTTTCGTTTTATATTCATTTGAATCAATTAGTTAATCAATAATTACTGTTTTTGCTAATAAATATTGTTTTTTATAAAAAATGGATTAATGTTTATATTTTTTAACTGAAAATTAATAACAATGAAAACATGAAGTTAATGTTTGTCGGGATCTATTAAAGACAGATTTCTATCCACGCTTTTCTTGTTAAGTTACATTTTCTAAAAATAAATAAATTAATAATTAACACTTTGAACTACAGTGTCTCCACTGGTGGGGCAAAATATACCTGAAATTTAAATTACCAGGACTGCAAATATTTAATAATCATGGAACAGTAAATTTAAAAAAAATGTTATATTATTTTATGCGCAAGTTACTGTATGATCCTTTGTCTGGATAGGAGTCCATTTTTGTCTATTATGTAATATTTAAAGATGGCTCTTCTTTGGAGGTTTTCGTATATTTTCATATTGGATTCTGGACTGGTTATCTTCGATAAATAATATTCAATGGTGATATTTGATTTCTCTTTTGTTTCTGCTAAATTATTTAAAATGTCCTTTTTTATCCTTTTTGATCACTCTTGTGAAATAGTTATTTTTTTTAATTTACATTTTGTTTAAATTTATCTCTTTAGATAGACTTTATAAGTTGTGATTTTTAAGCACTATTTAAGCACGGTTCAATACTTCAACATTTGTTGAACTTCTTAGACTTTCGGCTTTTCTTTTCTTTGATCTTTCACTTAATTCAAAGAAAGTATTTTCGGTCGATTTACTTTCCTTTGAAACTCAAATGTTCCTCCATTCCAATATCTCCTCTTATTAATGTATATGTTTGCTTTTTTGGGTTGAAATCTCTATGCTCTTCAATTCAGTTTTAAATGAAATAAATAGAGTCTGAATCTTATTATTCCATCCTCATGAAAACATCATTATGGAAATAAATAATTTAAAATAAAATTTATTTTTTATTTATGTTTCTTAATTTTTGCTCCTGTGCGATGGTAATTAACTATCTTATTATTTTGACATTTAACGGCCCTAGAGCAATATAACTTAAAATTTAAAAAAATGAATGCAGAATGTATAAATGCATTTTGGATTCATAAAATTTCTGTAGCCTTTTCTTAAAAAAAAACGTGTAATTCTGCTGCTATTTCTAAAAAGTCAAAAGTAAATTTAATTCAGATGAATCTTAGAACAATACGTTTCTGTAAAATATAATAATTTGCTTCAATTTTTATTAAATGTTAAAGAGAGTATAAAAGAGAATAAATATGTCGTTTTCAAATGGTTTTTACAACAATCGATATTGCTTTTATCCAATCCAAATATCTGAAAAAACAAATGTGACCCATTTGGAATTATACATAAAAATTTTCCTTCCATTTCAGTTCATATTATAAATATAAATTAAAAAGCAAGACTTAGTTATTTATAATGCTTAGATGACAGTTTGTAAAATCATTAAAAGTAAAGTCTTCATTTTAAAAAGCAGCGATGCATATGCAGGGCTATTTTCAAGAAAAACACAAATATGAAGGTCTAGATTTATTATTACAAATAGAAAATTATGTATTATATTATTATATTATTATATTATTTTGTAAATTATTGGAAGTATAACTAAAAACTTTGAACTTTGGAAATATGAAAAGGAATATAGTGGAAAATATGCATTATTTTAAATCATTTTTAGAATCCGTAAAACTAATTATGGACAAATCAGGATATTAAAAATCTATTGTAGTGAAGACTTCAGCGATGGAATTCTATTGATTAAATAATTCTCGAGATAAATCCATTAAAGGTTAGCTCCAGATTCAATGAGTAGGCAATAAAAAAAACTCCAGTACGAAATTAGACATTTTATTAAGTCCAGAGTTACGAAGTTGCCGCAGGCAGAAGAGGGACACAATAACAGCCAAAATTATATTAACAGAACCAAAGCTCGGGGCGAAGTGAAGTTGTTTTCACAACCCAACTTAGAATCCGACTGGCATGTATATCGCCAATAGGGTTGCCAATAGTGTTATATTGGCGAGGAAAATTCCAGAGGGAGCATTGAGTAATGAATGGTATTTGTCTTGTAGGGCCGCCAGATTTTTGGCATAAGAATGCGTTGCATTTCAAAATTTAATATTGCCAAGAAGACTTTAACGGATGGATACTTTCCCATGCGAAAGGAATGTTAGGCAAGCCCAAAATTGCTTGGTTTTTCAACGATCATAATATATTTTTAGAACTAGGTGTGATGAGTGATTTATCATCGAGACCTAATAAGGAAATGCATATGTGCTGGTTGAAATGATAGACACAATTATAACTCTCTGGCCACAAAAATTCATATGAATACATTGTGTTATGAACTTGATTTGGAAAGTAACTTACAGAAAAGCATCTGTGCTGATTTAATTCTTTTCTTTTTATTTTTATCGAAAGACCGTCAGATATTAGCCAGCCAGTACAAATGAGATAGTTCTGAAATCTAGTAATTTGTTTTGTCCCTAAAACTGAACAATTAATGCTATTCATATCATCCTCTTAAATAAAAAGCTACGCATTGTTGACGACTGGATTTTTCGCTAATCGTTGCCATAGATTAATCTCGGAAAATGAAGCATTTGAAGTTACTGAAAATATTAATAGCTCGAAAAGAATTTGTTAGAAAATTGTTAGACAAACTGCATTAGAAAAGTAAAAAATTGTATTTTTCTTGATATAAATTTCAAATCTAATGATTATGATGTTTTTCAAATATGGAATTTCAAAAATTACCAAATATCACAATGGAGTAGCATAGCGAATCCTTCACACGCAAAAGTATAATGATAACGTCAATGTGTCCTGACGTGTATACTGGCTATAGAACGAGTCATGTTTATATGATGACGTATATGTCGCCTAATTGAGCATTTAGAGTATATATATATATATATATATATATATATATATATATATATATATATGCGGATATATGATGTAAATATAATCTTTGCGATTATCTTGGAGAAATTATATCTGCAACCTTGGCGTAATCGTAATTATGGGGGCCGCTATAACACGAAGGTATCGAATATTTTTATCAATTATTTCAAATTTCAAGTGAAAACCATGACTTCTACCCACCGTCCTATGACGGGTATTTAAACTAGTATTCTATAGTAAGCTTCTTTTATAGTAAACATTGCAGTGGAGTTTTAATACGTTGGAAATAATCGAAAATCATTAAAATACCTCGTAAACGATTTCTTTCCATACACCGTAATGTAAGGGAATTCTTATAAGTGTTCCCCGTAAATGAACAATGATGGTAAACACTTCATTTTCAATAACAACCTCAATAACATACATCACTTCAACTATGTTGGAAAGTGTTAAAAAGATCATCTTTTTTGTTTACTTGATGCAAAATTGATGCTACATGGATCTCCAATGACCCATTTTTATCTTGTATCCATTTTTAATTCAAATATTATAGTTTACGAAATCGAGTTTTTATCAGACAGAAGATTTTATTTTTATTAAGTAAAATTTTCCGAAATAAATAATTATAAATAAAATTAAGCAACATGTACATATAAACAGATTTTTTCCTTGTTTTAACATTGAAGTTATAATATAACGTGGAACAAAAATAGAATGATTTTTTTATTATTATTCTGCTGAGGACTGCAAATAAAGTTAAAATATTTTATAGTAAAGGAGAATGGCACACATTCTTCATTTAAATTCGTTTTATAAAACTGGAATTTCAATTTCAGGAAAAAATTCATAATAATAATCTTCTAAAAGCAATGTCGCTTTCGATGGGAGAGAATAATGCAAAGTCAAACTATGATTCACACTAACGAGAAAAGTGGAACAGATGACGTCATTTTCGCGTAATTATTGAGTACTGATTATTTATGAATGGAAATATAAGTTTCCGGATTAAAAATTATGTTTTAAAAAAAATCAGTAGTGTCATTTTGATAAATCATCTTGAAAATAACTTTCATTATCTGTAAAGTAAAGCCTAGTTTTGCTTAAGCCATACGAAATAGAATCTTGGTAAGTACTTCACGATTTGGATGCATTTTTTTCATACATTTTTCGTTATTGTCAGGGAAATCGTAAATATTTATGTTACACGGTCCAAAAAAAAACCCAGTACATTTTCATTTATAATAATGATCTCGAAGTCGCATCAGTCTTCGGACGTTTTGAAAACCGTTGAAAAACCACTGTTCGATGCTTTAAACTTATTAAATTTAGCAATTACATTTTTCTGGAGACATCTTCCGTGATTGGGTCTGCCGACACCGTTCCATTCAAGTATTGAAAGGGTGTGAGGACCTATGACGGGCGCGCGGCCGCCCTTTCCATGAAGTAGCGGCGGTCTAGGGGATTTATTGTAACTGCATGGAACTGACGTTATTATTTTCTAACTATAGTTTTAAATATTTACAGGAGAGGTTGAACAAAGCTGCGTTATTGTGATCACAAATTTTAGCATAAGGTAAAGCCAGGAGAGATGACGTGGTCAGAAAGATTGCTCACATAGAGATTCGGGGGGAAGGAGTAGAGTGAGCGTGCAGCGACTCCAGGTAGTTGTACAACAGCAGTAGTGGAGTGTCTACTTGAAAGTGCACGTTGATTGTTTTGAGTATCTAAGATAAAGCATTACTATTTTGTTTTGTTTTCCCAAAGTAAGTGCTTGAATTTTGATAGCTATTCATCAGAATTTCTATACAATATCAGCAGTACAAAATATTTTAAACTTAAACGATTTCTGATAAGCTACTAATCTAGACTAACAATGTGAACATCAACGGTTCGTTGTAGTAACGGCCATGTTTAAATAAAAGGCCACGCAATCTCCCCTACCAAAATTGGTGAGTTTGTGCATATGCTACTTAGGAGAGATTGCGCATTATTTCCATTAGTTTCCGAGCTAGGAAAGATTACGCAGCTTATTGGTAAATTTGCCTAAAAAATGAAAAATCACTGTTATTAATGTTGGTAAACGTCTGTCTGTGTGTGTGTCTGTCTGTCTGTCTGTAAACGGATAAAAGTCAGGTCAGAGACGCCGGACGGAAGCGCTTTTTATGTCAAAAAATTCAGAAAAATCCGGGCATTCCGGAGTTATAGTTTTCGAAGGAGTCGGACCCTAATTAAGAACGTTATTAATTAAAAACCTCATCAAAATTAGCAAAACAAGAAACAGTTTTATCAAAACCCGAAAAGAAAATTTCCGTTTTGATAATTGCAGACATCCAAATTGTCGCTTTTTAACGCATCATCGAATATAAAAAAATCTACCGGAGGTATCGATCCGAAAATCGGGGTACACACGCGGCCGATTTTTGTCGTTCCAAAAAGTCAAATTTTTTGAAATTCGGACCGTAACTTTTCTTTATTTCGGCCATAAAACTGACCAGACATCCAACATTGACTCCAGACGGGAAAAAGGTTGCTGTAAAGAATGCCGGGTTGACACATCCGAGATCAAATCGCTCCATTCCTTTTTGAAACAAGTGGAAATAATGACTCTACATTCACGAAAATTTGCGCACATGTGTATAAAAAAATATCAAATTCAACAAAAAAAATTCGTAAAAATCGACCAGTATTTTTTAAGATATCAATTAAAACTCATTAATGAAACGGCAAATGAATTTATTTCTATTCCAAAAAGACAGCTGCTTTTTTATTTCAACATTCAACGCAGACAAATTGTCTGTGAATAAGTCATTTCTGAAAGAGATAAAATAATGCATTTAAAAATGATTGTACTTTTTATACGCTATACAAAATTTTTAAAATTATCGGATTTTCGAATCTGAAAAATATGAATCCTTGCTCTGAGTGATCTGGCATTTCAGGGATTCAAAAAATTTTCAAATTCCGACCATAAGTTTTGATTTTAGCAAAATCCCGATTTTTGTATAGGGAAAGAAAAAGAATAAAGAATTAGCTATTTCTTTTCAAAATATCTCCCACCGTATGAGTCCCATCGCGAAGCGGTATGGCTCATTCGACTCGATATCAATAGCGCTTACATATTTTAGTTTCCAGTTCCACCACCAGGGGCGCTTCCGTAAATCTGGTTGTACGGGCCCGATTACGACGGGGTTTGGCTCTTTCGACTGGATTTCAATAGCTTTACAGATTTGAGTTAGTTCGCATAGAACAGATTGCGCCCCCTGGTGGTGGTATGTGTAATTAAAGAATTTAGCCGTTAACTCGTGTTCTATGGGTCACATCACGACGCGGCTTGGCTCATTCGACTCGGCATCGATAGAGCTTATCGATTTTAGTTTTACTGGTATACGGTGCCGAAAGCAGCGGTGACCAGGGTCGGAGGTTCGTTCGGTTAGAGTTTTGTACTATTCAATATGCAAATTAAGGGATTATCCGGTGCGTGCGTAGCACGACCGTTATACGCTGCCGAAGGCAGCGGGGACCCGGTTCGGAAGTTCATTCAGCTCGAGGTGGATGCGAACCAGAGGGTCGTTCGTTTCGATGTTTTATATAAAAAAAGGAGTTTTCAAAATATTCGAGGCACCGATGTAAATTAGGGATCCGCTGGCGGGCGAAGCCAGCTAGTCAATATTATTAATGTCCGTATACGTCTGTGTGTGAGTGAGTGTGTCTGTGCATTCCCGGTCTGTACACGCAAAGGCTCCGGGACCATTCGACGCACGGACGGCGGACGCGGACCGAAAAAATCGAAAAAAAAGGCGAGGAGCTCAAGTTCGGCCGGGTCGGGAGTCCGACCCGGACCCGGGTAGTTATTAATTAACCAAAGTGTTTTAATTACCGACCAAAACCGAACTTGCAAAAGAACTGAAAGCCGCAAAAATTTCGCCTCCGAAAAGGGTTGCCGGTCTCTCGGATCGGGGAATGCAGCGGTGCCGCGGAGCAAATTAAGCCCCAAACCGCAGTACGGGTTTTTAAACCGACCAGTATCTGCGAAAGTGTACGCCCCAGAAATTCGAAAGCGGTACGTACGCAACCGGAACGGCGTCCGGTTTCATAAATTCAAAAAATCATTTCCGTACGACAATTAGAACCGAAAAAATCCTTTAAAAATCGATCGTTAAAAAATAATTTTTCATTTCTTTCCGCGCTGCGAATACCAGACCGCAGACAGGTGGCCCGAAAATTGTCTGGATCGATTTTCAAGAGGCGAGGAGCATTTTCTTTGACGAAGGTCACGCCGTTTTCAACTGGGTTTTTTCAGAGGGGGTCCCAATCTCCGAATCTAAGGGGCGCAGTAATTCCTAACTTTTACAGGGCGACGCAAAATTGATTCTGCTTTCAGAATATCTAAAAATTATTCTCATATCTTCATTACGAGCCGATATATTATTTAATTGTATAATTAATCATCATTCGTATAATTAAAGCAAAAGAAGGATTTCCATCACAGTGCCTGCTAGATATTACGATTTTAAGAAGTAGGTCGCATCTAAAAACTGCATGACGAGTATTTTAAGTTTTTCTTTTAGAGTGGCAACCAGATATTATGATAAGGAAAAGCGGGCTTCGCTCGTTATCGAATCGGGACAGTTGATGTAATTAAGACATATTTGTACATTTGTGTTATTTTTGAGGAAACCAATTCCATTTCGACAAATTTAACAATTTTAAACGTTTGATTGTTTATATGTATAGAAAAATTACCACTATTTTCGATTAGTAAAAAGCGGGCTTCGCCCGTTATCGAATCCGGACGGTTTATGTAATTAAGACATTTTTTTCCGGCAGTCTAATTCAGTTGTTTAAGGAAAAGCAGTGTCTTTGCCCCTTCCTCCCCCCCTTCAAGTTTTTGCTCTTAACTATGGTCCTTTTCTATAACTCAGAAACTATGTTACGAATTTCCTCCAAACTGATTCCAAACATCAGAATTAAAGTAATAAGGACCCTCTATAACATTCGTATAAAACACATTGCGCCCCCTGGTGGTGGAAGGTGTTATTAAAGGATTTTTCAGCCAACTCGGGTTCTATGGGTCACATCACGACGCGGTTTGGCTTAATCGACTCGACATCGATAGAGGATACTAGAGCTTATCGGTTTTAGTTCGTTTTTCACCACCAGGGGCGTTTTATTATCTCTGTTTCTATGGCCTGGATTACGACGGGGTATGGCTCATTTGACTCGACATCGAAAGCCTCAACGATTTCAATTATCGTCGTATAAACAGTTTGCGCCACCTGGTGGTGGAAGGTGGAACTAACATATACTGCAGCGCGTGCGCAGCACGAATGCTATACGGTGCCGCAGGCAGTGGGAACCCGAACCGGAGGTTCGTTCAGTTAGAGGTTTATACTATTCGACTAGAGCTTATCGGTTTAGTTCGTTTTTTCAACACCAGGGGGCGTTTACTTATCTCTGTTTCTATGACCCAGATCACGACGGGGTATGGCTCATTCGACTCAACGTCGATACAGGATACTACAGCTTATCGATTTTTGCTTCGACTCTCACCACCAGGGGGTGCTTTCCTACGTCTGTTTCTATGGGAAGGATCACGACGGGGTATGGCTCATTCGACTCGACATCGATAGAGCTTACCGATTTTATTTCATTTTTCACCACCAGGGGGCGCTTTCCTATCTTCTGTTCTACGGGCATGAAAACGACGGTGTATGGCGCATTCGACGCGACATAGAAAGTCTTAACGATTTCAGTTATGATCATATAAACGGATTGCGCCACCTGGTGGCGGAAGGTGGAACTAACGTATACTGCAGCGCGTGCGCAGCACGACTGCTATACGGTGCCGCAGACAGCGGGTACCGGAGCCGGAGGTTCGTTCAGTTAGAGGTTTATGCTATTCTATGTGCAATTTAAGGGATTATCCGGTGCGTGCGTAGCACGACCGGCATATGGTGCCGAAGGCAGCGGGGACCAGGGTTGGAGATTCGTTCAGTTAGAGGTTTATACTATTCGATGTGCAAATTAAGGGATTATACGGTTCGTGCATAGCACGACCGGTATACGGTGCCGAAGGCGGCGGGGACCCGGTTCGGAGGTTCGTTCGGTTCGAGGGGGATGCGATCCGGAGAATACAAAAGTTTCGAGGCACCCATGTAAATTAGGAGCCCGCTAGCGGGCGAAGCCAGCTAGTCCTTATTATTAATGGTCGTATACGTCTGTATGTCTGTGTGTGTGTGTGTGTGTGTATCTGTACCCGGATAAACTCTGCGAGCGTAGCGATTAGCGAAGCGCTTTGTATGTCAAAAAATTCAGAAAAATCCGGGCCTTCAGGAATTGCAGTTTCGAAGAAATCGGAGTTATTAACGAACAAAACTGTTTTAATTACTGCGAAAGAAATCCACGTGGAAAGTATTCCGTGCATGCCCAGAAGAGCATCTTCCGCAAAAAGAAGAAGGAAAGATCGCTTCGGCCGGTTTCGTTTTACGACTGTCTAAACTCGCCGACGGCGAACCGACAGAAATATGAAAAAACCGTCAACATATTCTCAAAGAACGTACTTTTACGTCTCTAACGATCCGGTCGGTTCGAAAAAATTTCGATGTTAACCCTTTCAAAAAAAAATCAAAAAGCATCGAATTCGTGTTTTTTGTTTTCTCCCTTTTTCCGACTAAGAAAGATTCGGATAAACGGATTTCACCAAATAAAAGATCGGTCTTTGTCCTCTCCAACGCCATCTTCCATTAAAAAAAATAACGTCAGTTAACCCTTCTAAAACATATATTTTCCGTACACCGTTTCGCAATTTTGGCAATTTCGACGATTTTCAAAAATTCGCAGCGGCAGTTCCAAACGAGTCAGGGAAAACTAAAAATACCAGACGAGATTTGCATTCTCTCGCCTTTCGACATCTGCGATTGTTTTTGAAAAATGCAAATATTAACCCTTCTAAAAAAATCGCGCGCGGGACTCACTTTTGCATTTTCCGATTCCCGGCGATTTTAAAAATCGCGCATCGGCTCTCTAAAAAAACAAAAACACAAACAAACACACCCAAGTACATTTACGTTCTTTCGTGATTACCAGAAGACCTTTAGTTAAAAAAAATATTTCAGTTAACCCTTTCGAAAACGTTTTTTTCCGTAACTCTCTTTCGCTTTTTCAGCGATTTCTGCAATTTTTAAAAATTCAATTCTGGGCTTCTAAACAAGATACGCAACAATAAAAATACCGAGCGTAATCTACATTCTTTTTCCGTTTTAAATCAGGTATCAGTTTTGAAAAATTCGTTTTTTAACCCTTCGAAATAAATGATTTCCGAAACTCACTCTCGTGAATTATTGTTTTTCGGCCCATGTTTAAAAATCCGCATCCACTCGGAAATTGCGAATAGGGACAAATAAAATACACCAGATCATAGCCTGTTTCTTCTTCTTCCAAACGTATCCTTCGGTTTAAAAAAATATATACATTAACCCTTTAGAAACTGGTCGATCCCGTACCTCATTTTCGCGATTTCCTCTTGCCAATGTATATCCCCCGCCGCAGGATTTTTTTTATCGAATTACACAAATTCCGAGAGAAGAAGCTAAAAGTGCATACATTCAGCTCTAGAAAGACACCTTCCACTTTAAAACATTCGATTATTAACCGTTAAAATAAAATCATTTGTTCAATCCGTTTCTGTAGATATCAGTTTTTTTCGGCTCAAGCACAGATTAATCAAAGTGTAATAAGTGACTTTAATTTGGCCGTAATTATGTTATTTATTAATGATTTTAAATCAAACATTGTTGTTCATTTTCCGCACAGAATTGAATGAGCTTTCCTAACATATGATTTATTTTGAAAAATAATTATATTTTCGTGGTTAAAATTCTATTCTACTAGGATATTTGTATTCTGAAGCCGCCGATTGCACAGCAAATACTTGCTCTATTTACTTTTTTCGAAAGCTGCAAAAGATATCAAATTAATTTTTTTTTTAGTTCTATTTTTTATATATCGGATTATATATAGTTTATTTAAATCCCGATTTATGATTTTGAGTTCGTGTGGAGGCGCGATATATTTAAATTTGTCTTTTTAAAACGCATCCTTTTTTTCATTTCGTTGGAGAGAAACATCGCCATTTGAGTTACACAATATTTCTATTCGATGGATCAGAGATTATACGATATGTAAACAATCAACTTCATGTTCGATCACAGTCAAATAAACCAGAGAGTCAACACAGGAACATTTATTTTTTAAAGTTTTAATATTTTTTAAATAATTGTCACTTTTGCATAGGGGAAAAAAAAAAGCTAAGATTTTTGCTATTTCTTTTCAAAATATCTCCCTTCGTATGGGGCCCATTGCGACCTGGTTTGGCTCATTCGACTCGATATCGATAGTGCTTACATATTTTAGTTCCAAGTTTCACCACCAGAGGGCGCTTCCGGAAATCAGGTTCTATGGGTCCGATTACGATAAGGTTTGGTTCTTTCGACTGGATTTCGATAGCTTTACAGATTTCGGTCATGTTCGTATAGAACAGATTGCGCCCCCTGGTGCTGGAAGATGTAATTAATGGATTTTTCAGCCAACTCGGGTTCTATGGGTCACATCACGACGCGGTTTGGCTCAATCGACTCGACATCGATAGAGGATACTAGACCTTATAGTTTTTAGTTCGTTTTTTACCACCAGGGGGCATTTTCTTATCTCTGTTTCTATGGCCCGGATCACGACGGTGTATGGTTCACCGATGTAAATTAGGGGCCCGCTGGCGGGCGAAGCCAGCTAGTCATTATTATTAATTTCCGTAAACGTCTGTATGTGTGTGTGTACCCGATTTTGGTATAAAAAAATTCGGAAAAATCCGGGCCTCCAGAATTATAGTTTCGAAGAAGTCGGTCCCTAATTAAGAACGTTATTAATTAAAAACCTCATCAAAATTAGCAAAACAAGAAACAGTTTTATCAAAACCCGAAAACAAAATTTCGGTTTTGATCAATGCAGGCATCCAAATTATCGCTTTTTAACGCATCATCGAATATAAAAAAATCTATCGGAGGTATCGATCCGAAAATTGGGGTACACACGCGGCCGATATTTGTCGTTCCAAAAATTAAATTTTTTTGAAATTCGGACCGTAACTTTTCTTTACTTCTTCCAAAAACTGACCAGATATCCAACATTGACCCCAGACGGGAAAAAGGTTGCTGTAAAGAATGCCGGGTTGACACATCCGAGATTAAATCGCTCCATTCCTTTTTGAAACAAGTGGAAATAATTACTCTACATTCACGAAAATTTGCAAACATGTGTAAAAAAAATCGCAAATTCAACAAAAAAAACTTCATAAAATCGACCAATAACTTTTAAAGATATCAATTAAAACTCATTAATGAAAATGGAAAATGAATTTATTTCTATTTCAACTGGGTAGAAAATAAAATATTCGGTGTTTTCATCAGACATTTGGATGCCTTTCTGCTAAAACAGATAAATTGATAAAAAGATGCATTTTAAAATGATTCCAGTTTTTATGGGAAATATATATTTTTTTTAAATATCGGATTTTCGAATCTGAAAAATATGCATCCTTGCGCGGTGTGGGCTGGCATTTCAGGGATTCAAAAAATTTTCAAATTCGGACCATAATTTTTTTTTTTAGCAAAATCCCGATTTTTGTATAGGAAAAAAAAAAGCTAAAGAATTAGCTATTTCTTTTCAAAATATCTCCCGTCGTATGGGTCCCATCGCGAAGCGGTATGGCTCATTCGACTCGACATCAATAGCGCTTACATATTTTAGTTTCCAGTTCCACCACCAGGGGGCGCTTTCGTAAATCTGGTTCTATGGGCCCGATTACGACGGGGTTTGGCTCTTTCGACTGGATTTCAATAGCTTTACAGATTTGGGTTATATTCGTATAGAACAGATTGTGCCCCCTGGTGGTGGTAGGCGTAATTAAAGAATTTTGCCGTTAACTCGGGTTCTATGGGTCACATCACGACGCGGTTTGGCTCATTCGACTCGGCTCATTCGACTCAATCGATAGAGCTTATCGATTTTAGTTTTTTCACCACCAGGGGGCGCTTTCTTATCTTTGTTTCTATGGGCCGGATCATGCCGGTGTATGTCTCATTCGACTCGGCATCGATAGAGGGTACTAGAGCTTATGGATTTTTGTTCCGAGTTTCACCACCAGGGGGCGCTTTCCTATCTCTGTTTCTATGGGAAGGATCACGATGGGGTATGGCTCATTCGACTCTACATCGATAGAGCTTACCTATTTTAGTTTTTTTTCACCACCAGGGGGCGCTTTCCTATCTCTAATTCTATGGATATGAAGACGACGGAGTATGGCTCATTCGACTCGACATCGACAGCCTTAACTTTTTCAGCTGTGTTCGTATAAACAGATTGCGCTACCTGGTGGTTTAAAAGGTGGAACTAAGGCTGGAAGATGGAACGAATGCGCAGCACGACTGCTATACGGTGCTGCAGGCAGCGGGGACCCGATCCGGAGGCTCGTTCAGTTAGAGGTTTATACTATTCGATGTGCAATTTAAGGGATTATGCGGTGCGTGCGCACCGCATGGTATACAGTGCCAAAGGCAGCAGGTACCAGGGTCGGAGGTTCGTTCGGTTAGAGGTTTATACTATTCAATGTGCAAATTAAAGGATTATCCGGTACCGAAGGACCCGGATCGGAGGTTCGTTCTGTACAAGGTTTATCTTATTCGAGGTTTTACAGGATTCGAGTCACCGATGTAAATTAGGGGCCCGCTAGCGGGCAAAGCCAGCTAGTTAAAATGGACTAATTTTAAATTAAACGTGTTATCAAGTAACTTAACGCTATTTTGTAATCTTATCTGAACTTTTTCTGATTCTTTAATTTTTTTTCCATTTAATTAAAATTTTTTAAACGTTTTTAAAATTATTTCCTTTTTCTGATTCTTTAATCATTAGATTGAAATATTCACTCTTAATACAATAATATTTGTTCACAAAAACCTTACAACAATGTCATTTAAGTGTAATTATTATTGTCAACAATTTAATTGTAGTTATTATTAGTAACAATCTCTCCTACCCATCTGCGCAATCAGACCAACCCTCTGTAAGGACAAATTGCGCAAAATAACTTTCTTAGTTTTATTACAATTGTTCTATTAAATTACAACATAACAACAAAATAGCAATGGAAATGCATAAAAAAACAAATGAAGTAAACATTATTCATGGATAGTTTAGCAAAAAATTAATATTTAGATTTTTTTATTGTTATGCTTTTGAATTGTGCGCAGACTCTCCTAGCTTTAGCTTATCACATTTTCGTTTATTTTATCCAGAATACCCCCACAGATGAAAAGATCACTGTTGGGTTGGTCTGTTATTTTAGGTAATAATTGCCTGTTGATAACAGTGAGATTTTTCATATAAAACATTAAAATGATTAAATTTTTTATGCTACTATAAATCCTCCTCTATTTACTTCATTTTAAATATTGTCAAATTGCAATAAACTTTATAGAATATAAATGCATGTTCTTTTCTTTGATACACACTTAACAAATAGTTGTTTAGGTAACAGCTAAATGTAAAAAATAAAAACTAAATAAAAGTATGATTAAAAACGTATAAATAAAAACTTAAAATGTTTTAGAATATAATTTTCGAACAGAAGAACAAGATTCTTCCAAGATTTATACACTTAACTTCAAATTATTGACAACATTTGACATAATTAAAAAACGATCATTTTATGTTTCAGAAAAATTATCGTCCATAATAAAACATCTGAATGAATTACCGAAATGTACCTTTAACTTTTGAGAAAGTGATACAATAATTAAAGCATCTAAATTCCCAGAAAACGCATATGACATGAAATGAAACCTTCTATATTTTTCGAATGAATTATTGAAATTAAACAAAAAACGTATAGCTAAATCAGAATATGTCATCAACAAGTCTCCTCAGTTTCAAACTAATTTGATGTTTCTTGTGACACTTAAGACATACAGACAACTCTTTTGTTCTCTCCATAGTGAAACCCCAACTGACTATTTGTCAATGCCAGTCAATAATTTAGAAATTACACGCATATGATTTCAATTGCCATTTACTAAACAAAATGGTATAATTGACATCATATTCAATAAAATTATGTAACAAGTACTGAAGTACACTAAAAGAGAGAGAGAGAGAGAGACATCATCCCCTACTTATTCTATCACAGATCTTCCTATAACTAGTCGGATGTGCCAATCCCAAAATTTCTTTTATCTCACACAGGTTTCGCATACACAAAAACGAATCAGCACCAATTTATATCAAGGTCTCACTGAATCTAAAGTTTTATTAAATTCCGTTCAATTGTTCTTGAGATATGATTATCACTAAAATCGTGTAAATCCAGAAAAATGCAGCATAGCAGCGCCACCTGTTGGGAGGTTTACACCAAAACCTAATCGACAACAACTTATGTCAAAGTCTAACTGAATCTGAAGTTTGATGAAATTCTGTGCATTAGTTCTTCAGATAGAGCTATTGTAAAAAATAAAAGTAGCATAACTGCGCTAAATGTTTTAGATATCTACGTCTATTTATGTCACCGTCTAACTGAATCTCAAATTTGATGAAAATCAGTCCATTAGTTCTTGAGATAGAGTTAGTGCAAAAATCACAAAAATGCAACATAGCAGCGACACCGTTTGGGCGATTTACACCAAAAACTAATCAGCTCCAATGTATATCAGGGACTAACCAAATCTAAAGTTTTATTAAATTCCGTGCATCAGTTCCTGAGATAGAAGCCTACAAATATTTTGTCACATACAGAGAGACAAATAGACAGACTCAAAGACTCACAAAGAGACATTTTCTAAAAAACAGCCAAATAGTGTTCAGGACGTTCTAAATCGTATAAATCTGTCAAAAACCGGAAGTAGAAAATTTTCATGAATGCAATACTTTCTTCTTGTAAAGATAGAAAAAAGTAAAAATGTGACCGAAACCAATCGATTAGTAATAACATCTACTAATTAATACTATATTTATATTTTTCTTAGGTGGTCGTCCACATATAGAAATTGTACCAAACTTCAAAATGTTTAATTCTAACACTTAATTTTGACACCATATTTGGAAATTTTTAACGTTTATTCTTCCGATATAGAACGCAACACATGTCAAGTAGTTAAGGCATTATGAAGGTTTAAATTGGGGAACTCATATTGTTAAATTCATTTTTAATCGTTGCAAAACAGATTAATATGCGGGTAGATTTTTAAACGTAACTAAAAAAACTACTAAGCAGAATGAGCTGTAGTTTTGGATTCGCATATTTGAAGCTTCTAGAAATAGATATGTGTAAAAAAAATATTGGTTACAATTTATATTGTTTCTGATAAGTAATTTCAAATACATATTTTTAAATTAATTTTCGAAAAAACATAAATTTGAGCCAATAAATAAAGTAGTATGTTGTAGTTTTCAAAAATTTTTCTGTTACATAAATTAAATCAAATAAATGATAAAAGTAGTACAAGAAAATAGATCGATTTACCAATTAGGTTTTCTACACAAAGTATTTCCATATCCAAGATGATAATCGTGAAATTATGTGCATTTCAACTGGTGATATAAGCAACCATTGCATATTTCGAATAAATAATAGAATTTTGGCACCCTCGCTTAAATGATTATAACCAAAATTAAACAACCTATTCCTATCGTGAGGATGCTAAATTTGATGTTTCGTTGTATTCTGCTCTCATAAACTATATATATAAGCTACACATTAATCGAACAAATAATCGATTTTCAGCATCCCCTCTTGGGATATTTAGACCAAAAACTAATCAGCAGCAGTTCACATAAGGATAGCACTTCATAGGAAATTTAATCCTATTCTACGTTGTAGTTCGTAAGTTAGAGGGCTTACAAAATTTGTGTCACATACCAACAGACAGGCATACAGTAATTTACTACAAACAGTCAAATCGTGATCTAAGCCTTTTAAAATGTATAAAACTGTCGAAAACTGGAAGTCGAAAACTTACAAATCCAACACTTTTTTTTTTTTTTTTTTTGGTGTAGACAGAAGAAAGTAAAAATATCAATTTCTAGAAGTTTCAAATATGCGAATCCAAAATTATAGCTCATTCCTCCAAATTGGCTTTGAGTTATTTCCGAATTACAATCTGTTTTGCATCGATAAAAATATTAAAGCTTCATAATTCCTAAGCTGCTTGTCCGAATGAATTCTCAATCCTTATCCAAAAGTAAAATTTATCGAAATATCCAAATATGATACAAACAATAAGTATTACATACAATTTCTATACGTATACAAACTATGAGCAAAATTTAAGTAGAATATTAATTAGTAGATGTTATTACTAATCAATTGGTACCAGTCACTTTTTAATGCGATGATTTGTTGCATTTTTAGTCGGAGGTGTTCTCTTTGTCTCTTTTTCTTTTTACTATCTTCTATCTATAGAAATATTTAGTATATGATGAATCAATTTATTAGACTTCCGATTTTCGACGTAATTGTCCTTTTTAAGAAGGACCTGAACATAATGTGACTGTATTTAGAAAATTCCTATCATGAGTTTGTCTGTCTGTCTTTTGTTGGCACCATAATTCACAAACTACTGGGCAGGAGGAAATTTCGTATGAATTCCTATCCTTATGCGAACTAGCGATGATTAGTTGTTGCGCAAGATCCTACTACAGGGAATGCAACAAATCGATGATTTGTTCGACTTATATCAGGCCTATATCTCCAAAATTCAACGAAATATCAAATTTAGAAGATTCAATTTTGGTTGCGGTCATCTAAGGTGGGAGTTTGCTGAAATACGATGGTTTGCTCGAAATATGCGATGCTGATATCACCGGTTTAAAAGCGCAGACTTCAAAACTGCACACTCAGCATACTGAATATAGAAATACATTGCGTAAAAAAACCATTTGCTAAATCGATGTAATTTAGTGTACAATTTGAATAATTTAATCGGTTTGATATATATAGAATAAAGTTTTGTGCTGCCCACAACATATTGGTTTGTTTTTTGTAAGTTAGTACATTTGATTGAGATTGTTTCTAGATTTAAACATTAGTTAGTACTAAATAAACTAAAATTTCTCATATTTGTAGCGCAACCTAAAATTTGTGTAACTTTTATGAGCTTATCAATCCAGCCATTCTTTTAATATACATTCTTTTTTGCTCTTCCTGTTTATATTTGTGTGTTTGTTTAGAGGTATACAAGTAGAGAAACTCAAAAGTATAAAACCTTCTAACATAAAACTTTGAACCTTTTAAATGTAATTTAAAACTATCAAAAAATTATGTTACTCGCTTTTTCAGAATGTTCCAAATTTCAATTTTGAAATTATCATGAAAGAGGAAAATTTTCGTTGAATTATATTCCAGCTAACTATTTTTTAGCAGATGGTTTTAATTACTTAATTTTCCAATTAGTTAAAGTGCACAAATATTTCTGTTTAATTACATAAGTAAATGAAAAATGCCTGAACTAAGTAGTTTGAAATTAGCTTTAAGTAAATTTAATTGCGATTCCCTAAAGGATCAAAGTTATTCTCAAATAACCACACAAGTGATTATTAAGCATTTCTCTCGTCATGTTATTTTGAAATATTTAACTAAGAAAAGAATATTTTCTGGGAGAAAACAGAAGCACAAGTTATTAATTAAGGAAATAACATTCAAGTATTCAAATAAAAATTAATTTTTGAAATGTAAGTTGTCTATGATAATTATAATTAGATTACCAGTTACGTTGCTTATTCGTTGTTTTTCTTTAACATCTAAGAAACATGATGCAAATATTTTGCACACTGGAAAGAAAAAATACATAATTTAATTAGTAGTAGTTTGATTGTTTGTCATGACGGAAAATATGTATTGTTGCTATATGAATAAAACAAATACACTAACCTGTCATATTTTGACCTTTGTTTTAATGGTTACTAGAAATGTATTTACATTATCGGGATTTTTATCAAATTATCAGGTGCCACTGTTTAACCCTTTTTTTCCTGACGGTACTTATAAGTACCACTTTAATAAAACACCTATATATTCGTAATATGGCCGTTTTTCCTAACGGTATTCACAATGGAACAAAGAGTATATTTCTGACAGCAGGCAGGAGATGGAAAATTTAAGCACATATCATCTTTCTTTGCATTGTAGGGATTTTACATTTGCCACACTACATTCGAAATCCATTTTGCAGTAGAATTGACATGCATGTTGTTCTTCATTTGAGTAATTTTAGTGGTTCATTACCGGTTATTTAGTACTATTATTTCTATTGTTTTCTATACTCTACAGGTGAACATTTCCTATATTTTATTTGAAGTTTACTATTTGAAATTTACTATTTTATTTTATATCATAGGGTAAAAAATTTCTGGTGGTTACAGTTGCATAATTAACCACTAAAACACTATAAAAAATTTCCTCTGTCCTTTGTTTATTCTGCACCAAAACTTATCCAATGATGCAAAAATACAATTAAAATATAGCTGGAAAATTAATTCAGGATATAAAGGTTTACACTGACTTCTGAAAATGTATCGAATTTTATTATACTGCTATAATAAACTTTTATAGTAATTTTAAATAATAAAAAAATAATTATAAAATAATAATATTAATATGTCGTTTCTATAACTTCTGTGTTCTGAAGTAGCACAGTCCATTTATTTCTTAATTGATTGATTACATTTCTAGCAAAAGCAGTAACTGCTTTTAGAAACACCAATGACGTACAATTCTGTGTTTTACTATAAAGAAAAAATGCTTCCGTTGTTAATTGGACTCGGTACTCTACACTTCTGCGACTTATTAGAAAAATAACGAAAATATCAATTTTAAAACTTTTCGCTTGCACTGCAATTAGACTTTGATCCTAACATAATCTGGTAAAAATACGACGAATATAATCCTCTAAGTATGTAGTTTTGCCCTTTGAACCCCCATTTTGGAATTTTTTATTAGATTTTTTTAATTAGACTTTTTATGATTTTTAGCCTTTTTCTTTTTTTCTTTTTTTTTATTTTACTTTACGTAACGATTTTTCTACATTAATAAAAATAATAGGCTTACTTTCTAATTCCAGTATAGTAAAGTTTGTTCTCTATGCATTATTTCAAGATTCGTAAAAATTGGTCCATAATTACAAGCAATATTAATTAAAACGCATTAAAAATTTTTTCGAAAATGCGATATTTTTATCTCAAAATTGCGAAAAAAAAAAAAAAAAAACATTCTTGCGATATTAAATCGCAGACGATGAATTTCCAATTTTCCCTTATTTGCGACTATTAAGAAACATATTTGATATATCTATTTGAAACTCCCCACACATATGTAGAAAAATTTTCTGCCTACAAAAATCCATTTTTGTAAAAATCGGCCTGTATTTGTTTTTCTTATTTTTTTTTCAAAAAATGACCAGGCGAGGAATTTATATGCACACTTTTGTACAACATTCCGAATAGTTTAAAAATTTTGGAAATATTAAAATTGATGTGTTTTGTTAATAAAGATTTCTATTTAATTTTACCAGTGCCTGTTCTATTTTTTTCTGGTGGTATCTAGAAAATTTTGAGTGTTTTTTGTTTTGTTTTTTATCAATGTAGTATTTTGTATGTACAAATTTCATTATATGCGAGGATAATCAATTAAATTTTCTGTTTTTTTGTTAATGCAGCGCGGGGCTTTGTATAAGGTGCTTAATTTGGCCCTTGGTGGGGAAAGTATTCGACATGTCTGGTTTAAAGTATAATGCGTCCTCTAGCGGTGGATGGTGGAATTAAAGATATTTCAGCGCGTGCCCTGCACGCCTGCTACAGAATGCCATAGGCAGAGGTGACTCGTTCCGCAGGTTCGTTAGAATAGTGGTTTGTTTAGAAAAGAATGAGCTCCTTGGTGTGGAGGTGGAATGTGGAACAAAAATATGCTTTAACCATTCAAGGTTCGTTTGGAAATATTGACCAGCAAAGCGGGTGAAGCCTGCTAGTAGTAAAATATAGCCTACTGTTTAACAAAATACATATTTTATAAATCTACCTTGTTTCATCTTAAAAAATATATATGTGTTTACTCAAATATTACATGAACCTCTGAACTTGTTTTTATTTGAGTATTTCATAATATCTTTTTAACTTACCACTAAATTGTTTAATAAAGAAAAAATGGAATTCCTATGATAACATTTGATGAATTTAACTTTTAAACTAACTGTAATTAATTTAAAAAGCACAGTTCACTTACAGTGTTAACCTTTTTTTTTCGAAAATATTTTTCGCAATCTTTTCTTGCATTGTGCTCTAAAACTAAATATCCAGAAAACTAAGAACTAGATTTCAAAATTCAATCCGATTAAGGAAAAATATATAAAATATCCCAACAAATGCAGTAAAAATAACTATATATTTAAGATATTTATTTAAAAAATATACACTTTTTATGTCCAAGTCTGTTTCTTTATTTCATAAACATGCCAGAAAGAAATATTAAGATAATTGAGAAACAAAATTGAAAATTAGCATTTTGAACATACAGATGAATGGAGAAATCACAAACTGAGAAAAATTAGTTGAAAGATCGTAATTCTAAGTCATTTAAAATGAAATTGATACAGCAAGCAACTTTTTTCACATATTTATCGTTATCGAATCTTTACGTAATTTCCCAAATATATTTTAAGAAGAATATATTACTCTAAAAACTGTTTTATATATAATTAAAAAAAAAAAAGAAAGAAAAGAAACATGATTTATTTGGTATTTTTCGCAATGTGAGTGGTAAAGAGTACAATGAAATAGGAATATTTTGTTCAGGAAAATATATATGATAAAAATCAGAATATTCACAAATGCTTAACTAAAGCAAGTGAACAAATATACTGGCTTTTATCTTTGCAGCCACAAAAATGATTGTGAGAGGACTAGAGGACTAGAGGGTTGAAGTTGACTCTCCGAACTGCGTATGTTTTTTGTTTTTTTTTTTCTTTTCTAAAATAATAAAAATGAGAGGAGTTTTTCCATTGCGTCTCTAATTGTGAAGAACTCGATATTATTTATCACTATTACCTTCTAATTAAATTTTCAGCAGGGGTGAAACAACGCCGGAAATTAATGAATTTCTACTAACAAAGAATGTGGATTTTCACATTGCTACACAGCGCTCCGCGTAGAACCAACATAGCAAAAAATGTCCAGGCTGGGGATCGAACCCGGATATCTTGGTATAGCGCACTAAGTTACTTTCCTTTTAACCCTTTTTATCCTGACGGTACTTATAAGTACCACTTTAACGCCTTCGCGACGAGCGTCCTTTACAGAATTTTTAATCTTTTACCACCGGTTTTTCACAACAGAAATTTTCGCCTAATTGGATAGCAGAAATGCTATCAATAAATAAGGTAAAACTTACAATAAAAAGTTACTGGTGGGAATAATCGAGGATTATGAGCATCTTATGCGTCACGTATACGTGTCACTCGCCCCCAAGGGGTTAATAAAACACATATATATTCGTAATATGACCGTTTTTCATAACGGTATTCACAATGGCACAAAGAGTGTATTTCTAACAGCAGGCAGGAGATGGGAAATTCAAGCACAAATCCTCTTTCTTTGCATTGTAGGGATTTTACATTTGCCACACTACATTCGAAATCCATTTTGCAGTAGAATTGACATGCATGTTGTTCTTCATTTGAGTAATTTTTGTGGTTTATTACCGGTTATTTAGTACTATTATTTTCTATACTCTACAGGTGAACATTTCCTTTTTTTTTTTAAAGTTTACTATTTGAAATTTACTATTTTATTTTTTATCATAGGGTAAAAATTTATGGTGGTTACAGTTGCATAATTAACCACTAAAACACTATAAAAAATATTTTCCTCTTTCCTATGTTTATTATGCCCCAAAACTTATCCAATGATGCAAAAATACAATTAAAAAATAGCTGGAAAATTAATTCAGGATATAAAGGGTTAAGCCAGCAGGACGACATCCGTGTTTCACTCTTAGACGTTGGCAAGGCTGCAACTCCGCAGAATAAGATGGAAAGTCAGACATGAGCACACAAGTTTACTGGCATACATGATATGAAAAAGTTCCCAGCATCGGATAATATAAAAATGCCAGACTGGATGTCATCCTGCTGGCATAAATCGTAAGGAACATGGTACGCTATAACAAGGTATTCGGGTTCGATCCCCGGTCTGGACATTTTTCGCTGTATTGACTGTACGCTGTGTAGCAAAGTGAAAATTCACATCTTTTTTAGTGTCACTATTACCTTTTACAGAAACGTATATTATAATTAAAATGTAGAAGTAAATGTAAATATTAGATTGATTTAATTAAAAATAATACGTTATAGTTTTACTAGCATTCCCGCCCAGCGTTGCCCGTGCCAACAACCTTAAATGTACCTGAAATCAGTGTTGAATGATTTTTCATTTTTAAACAAAACTAATGTTGGCTCCCTACTGCGTTATACAGCATACACTGGGCCTGCCTTGCACACTCCCATATGCTACTGTAAGCAAACCTGGAATTTAACTGAAATGTTTAATGAAAATCCAAATGGCTTTATTTTTTCCTTCACCCTTTTATCCAGGCTTAAGACTGGCTAAATGAAAGGCAATTGCGTTTAGAAGCAAATATTTATTTTATGTTTTAGCCATAAAGCAAAAGCCATAAACCCCTTTCTTTTAAGAGGGTTAAAATAATTTGTCTGCGCTAACTACAGGCATTGGTCCTTTGAAACTAAATATCTTTACATAAACAATACATTTCAATATAAATACACATTATATACAATTAAATAAAACACAATCTATCCTAGATTGACTCGCCCGACGTTGCCCAAGCCAGTTAAAAAGTACAGAAAATTGCGATCAGTTAAAACTTCCTCATGTGAGCATTTAAAAAGCATGTCATTTCATAATTTTCTCAGAAAAAAGAAATACAGAAATAGATGAGATGTTATCATTTAACGCTGCAAAAAGTGAAATTTAAATTTATATTCAGAAAACATGCCATTTTATAACTTTTATTCCGCTATCGTACTCTTTTCCGCAAGCGATATCGCCATCGGCGAATGTACAGCCATCTCGCAGATGTTAAAAGCACGAATGTTCAGAAATTTTATATTTAGAATTCCCTTAATGATTATTGATCGTGATTCAAGTTTGGCTCAAATCTTTGGTTCAAAAAGCAAAGACTAAACAATAACACCAATCCTGACAGATTACTTGAACGCAGCAAGGTATACAACAAATCATTTCACTGTTTTATGAAAATTATATTCCTAAATATTAAACTGATGCGACTCTCTTCAAGTAAAAGAAATATAAATTCTCACTATATGTTGGCCAATCCTGTTTCTCAACTTGTTCATCATTTGCATGACACAATCCGTCTTCCAATCGATGATAACTGGAATAATTTCATATATGCGCTGAATCGCCGTAATGAAATATACCAGACATAACTTTATAGAACGCCGAATAAGTTGTTATCTGTAATTTTACCCTGTGTGGTAAATATCATCATTTGCATAATTAAATAATTTGATGACGATATTAGTTTCTCTTCTTTTCTCGTTTTAGAGAGTCCCCCAAAATCACATCCACGTTCAATATATTCGACCTATGATACATTTTCCGCATCTTACTCTTTACTGACAGGTTTTTCCATTCAGTTCTACAATTTCTCGCATATTACATATCATGACTTTTATAAGAAATGTAAACATTCAGTAGAGTGTAAAATATATGTTTTCATTAGGATTTCTTATGAAATTCATAATCTATAGGGAAGTGGCGAAAAAAAATAAACTAAAGAAAAACCCAAATAACCTCATTTATTTAAAAAAGAAAAAATCGCCGTTTTATGACATATTATGAGTTTTATATGAAAGTAAAACATTAAGTAAATATTAATTATTTGCGGGGATGTTTCTATCTTTGAAGTCAATAACATCGCCCAAAAACCCCCAACAAAAAATAATTACAAAGAATAAGCAATCGTCTCTATAAGTACAAAAATCAATCTGATTTTTGGCCAGGTATTTTTTATATATAATGAGTTTGATATTTCAACTAAGACAATCTTTCATCGCTTAAGAATGGAAATAAAGACTTTAATTATTATTTACTGAATGTTTTCATTTGATATGAAACTCTCCATTGTTGGGCGACTAAAAATACTCTTAAATGAAATAAACTGAGTTCAATAACAAATCTGAATGAAAACATACATATTACACTTTACTGACAAGATTTTCCATTCAATTCTACAATTTCTCGCATGTTACATATTATGACTTTAATAAGAAATGAAAACATTAGGTAAAGTGTAAAATATATGATTTCATAGGGATTTTTTATGAAACTCGTAATATATGTGGAAGTGGCGAAATAAATTAACAAAAGAAAAACCCAAATAACCTCATTCATTTCCCCTGAAATCAAAAATAGTTTTTTTTTCCATTCTTGGGCAATGACAGCAATCATCTTATACCAGACTGCACGCCCGTTCTTGTGCAAAGATGCATATTGTCATGAAACCATTTTAATTTGTAAGCATGAAGTTAATAAAATCACCATTTTGGGACAAATTATGAGTTTCATAAGAATCGTTCAAGAACGGACACGCCATCAAGTATCAAATATATGTTCTCATTGCCCAATAATGGAGACAATGATAATAAATCAAAACACTGAAGATTTGTATATGAAGCAAACTGAATTCAATAACAACTCTTGATGAAAACTTAATTCTTACTCTTTACTATAACTTTAAACTGATATGTCTGATCAACTGTTGTCGAAAACAATAATGTAAATATTTCTTAACTATTATGAGTTTGCTAAGAAATCAAAACATGCAGTTAAGTGTAAGATTTATATTTTCATCAAAACAATTTAATTTGTAAGTATGAGGTAAAAGAAAAACACCGTTTTCTCACATATTATGGGTTTTATAAGAAAGTAAAACAATAAGTAAATATTAATGATTTTCGGAGCTGTTTCTATCTATGAAGTCAATAACATCGACTAAAAACCCCCAACAAAAAATAATTACAAAGAATAAGTAATCGTCTTTAAAATTACAAAAACCAATGTGATTACTGGCCAGTGTTTTTATATATATATAATGAGTTTGGTATTTCAATTAAGAAATGTAAACATTCAGCAAAGTGAAAAATATATGTTTTCATAGGTATTTCTTATGAAACTCATAATATAGGGGGAAGTGGAGATAAAAGATTAACAATAGAAAAACACAAATAACCTTTATCATTTCCCCTGAAGTCAAAAACAGTTTTTTTTTCGCATTCTTGGGCGATGACAACATACATCTTGACCTTTCTTGGGTAAAGATGTGTATTGTCAAGAAGCCATTTTAATTTGTAAGCATTTAGTCAATAAAATTACAATTTTGTGTCAAATTATGCTATTTCATAAATGTGCTTATAGAACTGAGAATAACTTTAATTATGTTTCGCACTTTAGTTCTAAAATAATATTTATATTTGCATTGTCTTAAGAATTTCTTGAAACATAATTCTGTTAATAATGTTTTACTATATAGCCAAATTTTCTTGTTTGGAGGACACATAAAAATACGTGACAGCCACTTAAAGGGTTTTATTTGGCTAAATACGTGTTTTAATAAAGATTTTTCCGTCACTCACTTATTTTACTTAAAACTCAGAGTAACTTTAATTATGTTTCACACTTTGGTTCTAAAATAACATTTATATTTGCTTCGTCTCAAAATTTTTAGAAACATAATTCTGTTATTAATGTTTTACTATATAACCAAGTTTTGTTGTGAGGAGGACACAGAAAGTTACGTGACAGCCACTTAAACGGTTTTATTTAATAAATAAGTGTTTTAATATATGTTTTGTCCGTCATTAATTTATTTTACATAGAACTCAGAATAACTTAATTATGTTTCACACTTTGGTTCTAAAATAATATTTATATTTGCTTCGTCTTAAGAATTTCCTGAAACATAATTTTGTTAATAATGTCTTACGATATAGCAAAGTTTTGTTGTTTGGAGGACAGAGAAAAACACCTGACAGCCACTTTGAAGGTTTCATTTGACTAAATACTTGTTTAATATTTTTTTTCCATCACTAACTTATTTTGATAACTTTTTACTATGTAATAACGGTACGAATTTTGATACTTAGAATTTTTTCAAATAATTCGTACATACACTTAAAAAAATTAATATAAATAACGTTAAAAATAGTTACACTAATACAGACAATTAAAGTTAAAAAACACATTTATTGATTAAAAAACCATGTTAATCATGCTTTTAATCAATAAATATGGTTTTTAACTAATTGTAAGTATTAGTGTAACTATTTTTCATTAATAAAGAACAGGCGTAGTATTTTTGTAAACTTTAAATAATAACGTTTTTACACGAAATGTTTTTATTATACTTTTAGAAAAGTAACAATTATATCAGTTTAATTTTTGATGTAGATTAATACACATAAACTTATATATATATATATATATATAATAAAAAAACAGCATTAATTCTTCTATGTCATATATTTCTAAAATCAATTATACTTTGCTATTAGTTATACTTAAGTCATTTATTATAACAGATGTTCAAAATTTGACACTTATATGTGGCAATATTTCTTCATGTAGTTAAGTAAAAGCGTAATTCTAAATTGGCTTTGTTGATAAATGAGATATTACTTATTTTCTTTAAAGCTTACACAACATAAATAAAATAAGACAAGTCATGAAATGGACTCAAAATATTGTTTTGAGAAAATCCTACATTAATCATGAAGTCCAAGTATACTTTATCTAAAGCTATTAATCCGTTGCCTCTAAATTGTTATTTTATAGAAAATGTCTGTTATTATTAAAAAAAAAACTATTTTTCTTTTATAAAGATTATTGGGTAACTAAGATATATTTGTTTTTTCTTCCTTTTATGTCTAGGAATATGATGGAGTGGGGATTATTGGTTAACCCGATTGCATTTTCCAAGCGTATTATACAAAAATATGGTTTGAAAATGACAAAAATAGTGTGATTTAATGACGACGTAAATCATATTTATACAGTTAAAAGAGAATGGATTTGGCGAAAAGAATAAAAGAAAATATATTAACGTCTGGAAAAGTAAAAGCGAACTTTGCAGAGTACATAATTTTGAGTTATTTATCAAAAGTTTGTTGAAAGATATCTGAAATCCCATATGTATAGTTTTTTATAGAAACGTGCAATACACAATGTTGTAAGAATAAAAAGTAAGTAAAATAAAACATCACATTTTGTTTAAAAAGCGTTGCTCAGAAGTATTCGAAAATGTGCCTCACCTCTATAGAACATCCAAAAACATTCTAATAGAAAAAAAGGGTTTCATTTAAAAATACAATTGAGAAAACAGAAAAGGTTTAAAACAAAATAGTCCTTTTAAAATGCAAAATAATAGGCATGGCATTTTCTTATTTGTGTCGTCGCCTAACAATATTTTAAATAACAAAATGTAATTTATGCAACAACTTTGTCAATTTAAAGATGCTGAACATTTGATTGTCTTTTCTAAGCGTAATTTTTTTTCGAAATTAAAAATTCTAAAATATTGTGACAAAAATAATTATTTTCTGTGTGACAACATAACTATTTTCAACAGTTGAAACACCTGTTCAAACTTTTTTAAATCGTTATGTGTTACATCGTTAAAATAATATCAATAAAAATGTCCAGCTTTAATTAAATCTATAGGATGTATAATGTAATGAAATTTGTACATAAGATAAGACATTCAAATTACACCACATTAAAAAAAATTGGTTTTTTGCCTTTTTTTTCATCTCCTGATTTGTTAACAAAATAATTAATTCCTTTTACTTCAATAAATTAAATAATGTATTTACTGTAAGAAAAATACTATGAAATGAATTTGAATGGAATTTAAATTATTAGTAATGGTAAAAACTATTTGATCTCAATCATGTTAATGAAAGTATTTTCCTATTAATTATAAAATTTCACAAAATAATACAATATATATATATATTTTAATAAGTAAAATAAGAAAAAAAATATCTGTGGAAGATGAAGAAACGTTTATAAAATATTAAGTTAGGTGGAAGTAATCGAGGCATTTAAAATTTTGTAATAATATAGAAATAATAAAGTGCATAATTATACAGTAGGAGGGGTCGAAAAAACCGTAATTTACATAATCGAAACACAAGAGTGCAGGAAAGTTGCAATTGGTAATAAAAAAAAAAAATTCTCAAAATATTACACCAATTGGTTAAAATCTTTTACCGCCGCAGGTAGGGGGGGGGGGGGAGAAATAAAATTAAATTATCCAACCATAGCAGTACAATTTCTAATAGAATGCAACAGCAACATTAAGATGTTAGTAAAGTCCCAGTAAAATTCCATTATGTTGATATCATTTCTATTACCGCCGCATGGGTGGCCAAAATTTTGTAAAAACGGGAAAAGTTTCGATTTTTACATTTTTTATTATATGTCTACAACTAAATAACTTTACACTATATCTAGTAATAACTTATAAATGTCTAGTAATTTTTAACATGGGCGTAGCCAACCAAGGGCTAAAGGGGCCCGCCCCCACCCCTAAATTTTAGAGAAAGAGGCTTATGAAGGAATTTTGGGGATTTTCAGGGAAATTGTAGGAATTTTTTGTAGGAATTTTTTGCGCCAAAAGGGGAAAATGGTGGGGTTTTTATGTACGGGGCCCGTCCACAAAACACACTAAAAATTACCGGAAAATCCCCAAAATTCCTTAAAAAGTCCCTTATTCTTAAATTTAAGGGTGCAGGGGACTCTCGCCCTTCGTTGGCAACGCCCATGTTGAAAATTACTGGATATTTATAAGTTATTACTGTATATAGTGAAAAGTTATTTAATTGTAGACATATAAGAAAAAAATTTGAAAAAAAAGGAAAATTGGAAATTTTGCCGTTTTTACAAAATTTTGGCCGTTTCTGCGGCGGTAATAGAGATGTTTTCCCATAATGGAATTTTACTAAGACATTACTGGCATCTTGATGTAGCTATTGCATTTTATTAGAAACTGTATTGCTTTGGTTAGATAATTCATTTTGTTTTCTTTTGTAAAAGAAATGTTTTTTTTGTGATATTTTGGAACTTTGGCCCTGTCCTGCGGCGGTAAAAGATATTAACCAATTGGTGTAATATTTTGCGAATTTTGTCCTTATTACCAATGACAACTTTCCCGAACTACTGTGTTTTTATTATATAAATTTCGGTTTTTTCGACCCACCATATTATACAGGTAATTCATAATGTAATCAACGTACATGAGGACATTTTTCACAATATACATAGGTAATTGAATTTTTCAATGAAATTTTTTATAAAGGTCACGAATACTGAAATAATTTTCTTTTTTGATATAAATTTATAATCCAATTTTTAAACAATAATAAAATTAATTAATGCTAAAAAATGCTGTTGGTACATAAATTTTTTTTTTATCAGATAATCATCAGAATGAATAAAAAATGCTGCAACTCACGAAGTTATAAAAACTATGCAACTTGCATAGAAATATAGAGTTACCCGAAATAATTCTTCACTGTTAAAAATATGCAGCTAACTGTCCAGTCATTTGACCGTTTTTTTTAGAAAATAGTTACATAACCGTAATTTAACTCTATTCTGACCATAGTATGGGAAATAATATGGCCAGAATAGAGTTAAATTACGGTTATGTAACCATTTTCTATAAAACTGGTCAAATGACTAGACAGTTTGCTGCAAAATTTTAACAGTGTGCAATGAGGAGGGCCAGAATTGAGTAAGAACTGCCTATATGTAGTACGTTAAAAATGCTCTATCATATAAGAGTGACTGAAGTTCCGATAATGGTACAATTTTGAAGTTATTGATTGTATACCGAATTATATCAGATATATAGAAGCAGTTACAAAAGTTTGGAGCGAACTCAATTTATTATAAGTTGAACCACCAATTGGAAGACCGGAATAAATCCAAAAAATAAGAATGGAGATAATTAAAAAAAACTTTATAACTTTTTACTTTCAACTTATAGTTTCATGTGATATCAATGATAATGAAGAAAATATAAATTCTGATTTATTTAATAATAGAGCTGGCTGAAATATATAATATTCATTTATATATGTATATGTAAATGTGTTGGATTTATTCCCTTCTTCCAATTTATTAAATACTATATACAAAATAATTTGAAATAATAAACAATATAATGACAAAAACTATTTATTTATTAGAAAAAACTTAAGGACACTCTATTATTCATCTCTTTCTTCACTTTTGGATCTTGTAGTTGGCCAGGTCAGAATAATATCGTAAAAATCTTTGAATTCGTCAGGAATATAATGGATTATTTTTTGTATGTCGTTCATCTGTTTCTCATTTATGGGTATTTTAGTAACATATGCCGGAGTTTCTGGTATTTTAGGGTTTGTAGAAGGTTTTTGGAGCAAAAATGTAGCTTTAATGAAACCATCTATAAACATGTCAAGTAACATTTATGACTTGAATTATACTCAAATTTCTATATTGCGAAATCTTGAATGTTGTTGCCTTGTCTAATGACTTACAGCTTTTCTTGAAACATCGCTTTTATGAGTTTTTAAAATCAAGTATGTCGTTAGAAGTAATGGGTTTAACTGAAAAACCCCTGATTTTTGCTGTCAAAATAAGATTAATATATTCATTTGGAACGTAAATTCTGTCTTTTCTCCTAATGAGTCTTTTAGCGGTCCCGAAATTTATGTCACACTATAAAAAACAAATGGCCACGCACAGGAAAGTATTGATATATTTTCTCAAAATGATTCATTGCAACAAGAGTGAGAAGGAATCTTATAAGGGTGTTATTTCTATTTTGCACTCCGCAAGCATCACTAAAAACGTGTAGTTCTTTGACAGAAGGATCCATGTTCTGTATAGTTTTCCACAATAAACTGCATACTTTCTCCGGGCCCCTTTTAGAAACACTATTTCTATACTCGTACAGTTGATAGTTGGCAGAAAGGAATAAAGGAAGGATTTGTTTCCTTCTTCCAACTAACTATTTTTTTGGCCGCAAGAATCTATAAGAAGAATGGTTTTTGTTCTTTTCTTCGAACTCACAATTAAGCGCTATGTCTAAAGAATATAAAAGTGTAGAAAAATGAATGTGTCAAAAAGTGGCGTTTATTTCCTTCTTCCAATTGGTGGTTCAATTGACATCTTACATGTAAAAAAGGAAAACATAAAATGACGGAAATTTGCCAGTTTTGGACGGGTGAAACGTGCCATCGAACATAGAGGAATTATGTTCAAAATAGAAGATGAGGTTGATAATGAGTAGGATAATGTAGGAAATGTAAAGGGTTATAAAGCATTGGAAAATGGTAGAATTTTTGTTCTTAAAAGATATATGATGGAAAACAATAAAGGAATAGGAAATTCCTTTATGAATAAATAGGTTAATTTTATGGACATTCATCTAATTTTATAGGCCTTCCAAATATATAAATTATGAAATTAGTATTAAAAAATATGTATTGTAGACAACAAAATAATTAACACAAATCGACTTCTAGAAGCTTTAAATATGCTAATCTGAAATTAAAGCTCGTTCCTCAAGGTAGATTTTTAGTTACTATACTTAAAAAAACTTCCTACATTGCATTTAGTTTTGCAACACTAAAAAATGCATTTAACATTCAAGGTTCAAAACTTTAAATGGAAATAATTCATAAAATACTTAGTAGAATGATTTCGCTTTTGATTTCCCAAGGTAAGTTTTCCTAAATATTTAAATATACTCTTAACCATAGTGTTCGTACTGCAAAATTTGAAGTTTTTTAGAATTGAGGTGCTTTAGAAGAGAATGCCAAGTCACATTTTTGAGCTTCTGAAATATTTCAATTTGAAAACTTGATCAAATACTCAAATCAAGTTATATAACCTAAATGTTTTTCGCAAATGTCATAGTAACATTTCAGATATTCTGAATAACAATATGACAATGCTTTAATGATATTACCATTACGTTTTTTGTAAATTAGCTATCTTCATAGGTGGCATAAACATCTGGGGCAAAAAACGAAACCTGTCACATATGCCGCCACCAAGTGTCATTAGAAACAGGATATTATAATTTACAATATTAAGCAACATATTACAGTGTTAGATGTATTTCACTTAAATTGTGGCTTCTCAATTTTTCGCCCCGACTCCCTCAATTTCATTACGAAGTCGACACCCTACGCCTAATATTTAACACAAAATTTGTTTGTTTGCTTTTATTCTGTGATAATTCTTTATTCAGATATTCGTTACACATTTAAGAGAAAATGCTGTTCCTTATGACAAAATATACTCTAAATATCTCTTTCTTCTTCTTTTTTTTTAATATTTATTATAATTTCTTATTACGTTTGAAATTTGATTTTTTTTAATAACAGGAATTTATAGTCTATCATAGTCTTAATAATGTTTCGGCTGTTAACATTCTGTACATATAAAAAAAAAAAAAATCGGACTTTCAAGTTTATGAGACCTAAAGTAATAAGATTCGGTGACAATTTAAAAATTACAGCAATATTTTAATATTGCTGTAATTTGACTATTAAAAATTCATGAAATATGTAATAAAATTGATTTCTTTGAAATATTGTTTTACCGTTTAATTAATTCAATGTCCTTGAAAAATAGCTTCATTAATTTCATACAATTTTCACACAATGTTATTAATTACAATACATTAATTTCACACAAAGTAATTTTTAAAACTCATTTGTTTTCTTTTAATAAATGGACGAATAAATTTAATTTCAAAGAAAACCAAAATAAATTTCTTACATTTAAATACACATTTAAAATACATACACTTACATTTAAAAATACATTTATACACGGATACATTTAAAAAATAATTGTAGTATAATCAAAGCAAACACTTACTTTGTTAAACAATATATTTATTGTAATAATAAGTGTTTTATTTTTTATTAACATTCAAAGAATACTTCTTTGAATAGATTTTACATGTAGAAAATTGATGAGAAAATTTTAAAAACATACTTTCTTTGAATATTTCGAATACTTTTGTCTACCTTGGGGAAAGATATATAAAAAATGAGTACAGATATTGAATAGAAAAAAAACATACGATTTATTATAAGATTTTTCAAAAACACATATTTGTTTTATTCAGCGAAACTGTTTTCAAAATTCAATGAATAGAACAGATAAATTTCATCTTGCACACAATGCTACCTACTTTTCTTTGAATTATAGCTTGAAGCATAGATTTATTAATAGCATATTTTTATTTTAAAAAAGGATTTTGAATCTAAACAATAAAAAATATTTTTATGCAAAGATGCATGTCACTAAAATAATTTTATTTTACGGTTTAATTAATACCAAGCTAAAATAAAATGTTTCTTTAAAGGCATAATTGTTAACAGAAACACAAATTATTAGCTTTTTCGTTAACTTTAGAATTCATTTGAGACAAAAACTCTCAGTTTTGGTTTACTTCAATGTCATTTCCTTTCCATTCAATTATAGCTTGAAGCATAATTTTTAAATAGATTTGTGTATTGTAACATAGTGCCTTTAAGCAAATATTTAAGCAAATGTAAACTAAATTTTATACAAAAAAGAATGCCATTGTTATAATATGTGTTTTTTATTTCAATAATTCACAAAAGTAAAAAATAAATAAATAAATAAATAACAATTTCAGAAAGGACATAATTGTATCAAAAATGTATTTAGCATCACCATTTCTTTATTTAACAGTTTTTCAAAAATAATAGAAACAAAATTGTGTATGAGATTTTCTACAATGCTACGTCTTTTGTTTGAAGTATAATTTGAAGTTTTAATTTTTAAATGGAATTTTCTAATCTAACAAAACTAGTTTAAACTTCAAAAATAAAAATAAATTTTATGTATAACATGAATATCATTAATACAATTTTACTCTTTTTTTAATTAAAATCTCATTATTAAAATATGGAATATTTCCTGGTAGAGAAAATCGTTCATGGAAATATATTAGTTGGAGTTCTGACATAGTCAGTATTTCCTTAATTCTTAATAATATTTATTCCTATTTAAAATCCTTTTAAAAGTAAATACCCGTATAATAATAATTATCTTATTCCAAATCTTAATCTAGAATTTTAAGTTCATTTGTAACTTTTATCAGCTCCCCAATCTATACAATTCGGAGAGATGCTTTTCTCATTTCGAAGGTTTTTAAAAAAGCCATTTTTCAATTTTTATTCCATGATCAGCTTTCGCGCGCTGGGGGTTTTTCACTTCAAAATTAATGCTCGGCTACGAGAGGAATTCTTTCGTGTTGGGTCTTCTCCCTGGCGCCTCATTCGCTGGGCTGGAGCTCGCCTCTCACTCATTGGTTTGTGCGCTTGTGACGTCGTATTCTGTATCATTACGCTCAGTGAAAAAAACTTGCTTGAACGCTTTGGAGGGCAGATTTTTGACGTGTTTGGAAGTGTAACCAAATGGGTATCTGGTGTTGTAGTCACGGAATTTTCATTCAGCTCTTTAAGATCTTTTAAAACGATGTAGTGAGCCATCGTGAAGCCTGAGGGCTATAAGTTTGTACGTGTGGGAACTGTTACTGCATCGCTCTTATTCATAAAAAATCCCTGACGGCTCGGCCTACAGGCACAGGTAGATTTCGAAGACGCAGAACGTGGGGTGCCTGTTTGTCGGGAATTGCGGAAGAAATGACCTTTTTGCGATGATGCTGCAGTTGAAACCGCCTACTTCGAAACAAAACTTGTTTGCAGGCGGAGCCAGCAAGGATTTTTTTTTTTATTTTTTTTTTTTTTTTTGCTATAAGAGTTGGTCCTATAAAAAACATGTCAATATAAAAGTTTTAGATAATATTAAGAGGATTTATAATAAATTTAAGCGGATTTGAAATCTTGGGAATTGACGAAGTTATGAATTTTTTTCTTCTAAACCCCCCCCCCTCCCCCCCCCCTCCTCTTAAGGCAATTTTTAATTATATCAAAAATCTGTCATACATAAATTTTCGGCCCTTCTCCTAGAAGTAATAATAACTTCAAACGGATTCGATACGTATCATAATTAAGAAATTATGTTTTTTTTCTGTTTTCACAAAAAGTCCCCCCCCCAATCCCTCCCCCCTTGGTTCGATTTTCCCATTAACGAACTTGACCAAGATTTTACGCCACTTGATTTTATGTATCAGTTTCGAAAAGATGCGGGAGTTGGAACCGCCTACTTCGAAAAATATCTTGTTTGCGGGCGGAGCCGGCAGGGATCTTTTTGTTTTTAATTTGTTTTTGCTATAACGGTTAGTCCTATAAAAAACTTGTCAATATAAAAGTTTTAGATAATATTAAGAAGATTTATAATAAATTGAAGCGGATTTGAAATCTTGAGAATTGACGAAGTTATGAATTTTTTTCTTCTAAAAACCCCCTTCCATCCCCCTTAAGGCAATTTTTAATTATATCAAAAATCTGTCATACATAAATTTTTGGCCCTGTTCCTAGAAGTAATAATAACTTTAAACGGATTAGATACGTATCATAATTAAGAAATTATGGTTTTTTTTCTGTTTTCACAACCCCCCCCCCCTGGTTTAATTTTGCCCATTAACGAACTTGACCGACATTTTATGTCCCTTGATTTTATGTATCAGTTTCGAAAAGATGCGGGAGTTGGAACCGCCTACTTTGAAAAATAACTTGTTTGCAGGCGGAGCCGGCAGGGATTTTTTTTGTTTTTAATTTTTTTTGCTATAACGGTTGGTCCTATAAAAAACTTGTCAATATAAAAGTTTTAGATAATACTAAGAGGATTAATAATAAATTTACGCGGATTTGATATCTTGTGAATTGACGAAGCTATGATTTTTTTCTTCTAAAACCCCCCTTTTTTCCCCCCTTTGGGGCCATTTTTAATTATATCAAAAATCTGTCATACATACATTTTTGGCCCTTTTCCTAGAAGTAATAATAACTTTAAACGGATTCGATACGTATAATAATAAAGAAATTATGAGGATTTTTCTGTTTTCACAAAAAGCCCCCCCATTCCCCCCCCCCCCCCTTTGGTTCGATTTTGCCCATTAACGAACTTGACCGAGATTTTATGACCCTTGATTTTATGTATCAGTTTGGAAGAGATTTATGCAGAATTTTTCCAGTTATCGTGGTCAGAAAAAAGTGACATAGATAGATAGATAGATAGATAGATAGATAGATAGATAGATAAACTTTTGAACTGGGGGTGGTTTTGGGTTCTGGGAGTCATGATCGGCGTAGATCTGGAAAATTTTTTCAAAATTTCCAACTTAGGTGAGAATGTAATAGGTAGTATTTCTTACGAAATCTACCTAAAAACGATTTGTCTGGAAATTGGCTGGTCTTTATTGACGAAACTCTTCTGGTGTCTCATCATTGGCTCACTTCTTCGCCATGATTATTGATATCGACTGCAACTTTCTATATCTTTAACAAACTGCCATTTTCTCGTGGAATATTACATCTCATGGTATCTCATCTTCGTAAAAATACCATATATATATATATATATATATATATATATATATATGTGTATGTATAGGACTTAAAAACAAACCTTTAAAATAAATCTTTAAAATAAGCAATTTAAAACTAAATTAAAAAACTATTTCAAGCATATGAGTCGGCAATTTGTCGGTAATTTAATAAATCGGTAATGTCTCTAAAATACCTGTTTTTGTTTTGTTTCACTTGTGACAGATTTTCTGTCATATGTTCATTTCATTTTTCTTTTATTTTTATTCTGTTACTTCTACCTTATTAAAAAAAAAACCTAAATGTCCTTTCATATAATAAACTCGTAAATAAATGTTTAATTCAACCTCACAGAATGATTTTGAAACATTTTATTTTACTTTTGGAAATATCAGGAGAGGAACGTACCTTTGAATATTTCCGACAATGTCATTCCTTTCGTATCAAGTGTATCTGAAAGCATAATTCTTTATATATATACACACACACACACACACACACATATATATATATATAGTCAACAAAATTTTCAATAATACAACGAAGGAATAAATATAAAAGAAACTTTTGTAAATATCAATATAAATTTCCAGTGAACAAGTACGAAGAGCATTGCCATCTCATATTTTTTCGCAATATCTAACATTTTTTTAAAAGCAAGTTTAAACTTCAAAATAAAAAATAAGGATAAGTATATCTGAAAACAGCATTCGCCAAGCCAGAATATCATCTCATTTATACCATCAAAGTGACAGTAAACACCAATCGAAGATAGCACAAAAAACAGTACTGTAACTGTATTAGATAAAGGCACCATTCGCTTTCGGAAAAACACGGGACAAAGTAAAATAAATGGAATATATATAAAATACAATTTGACTTAAAATTAATATTTTACAATGATTGTTGAGCACGGTATAACGTGGTATGTTATGTTTGTGGTAACAACATTGATTTGAGAAAAACCTTTAATTTCTTTTATGAAAACGATTTAATTTCTAATTAAAATCAATTTTGATAAAAAAAAAACATGTTTAAACGAAATATAAGTGTACCATGTCAGAAGCCATTTGAGAAGCCTTTAGAATGATACCGCATTCATTGTTGTGCGTTTTGTAATTGCAAGGAAAAAAGGGATGTTGACAATAGAAATAATATATATGATTAGATGCTCAAATCAATCAACGTGCACTTTCAAGTAGACACTCCACTACTGCTGTTGTACAACTACCTGGAGTGGATGCGTGTTCACTCTACCCCTTCTCCCCCAACATCTATGTGCGCAATCTCTCCGATGGCGCCATCTCTCCTGGCTTTACCTTATATGTTTATTTTTATTAAATTCGTTTCTTTAGTCGCTAGCAATTTTAATAAACACAAAGAGCTTAGTGAAATTGCACAAAGTATAAATTTTCAACAAATAAAAATATCCAAAGTATTAAACTTTGGCACAAAATGGACTATGTATTTCGTAAATGAAACTCTATCGATGTCAAAAGTATGTAAATGGTACATTTTTTTAAATGGACTTAAAGGAGGTTAAAAAGATAACCGAGAATGGGATGGCGCCACAAAAAGTTAAACTTCTATACTGAAGTAAAAGCTGGCAAAGTGTCCACTGTTGATTTACGAAGTGTTATGTACGTAAGTTTTCTTCATGAATGACTTGCATATAATGCAGTATAGTAATGTTTAATTTAAGTAAGTATTAAGTAGCCTTCCATTACGATCATAATGTTCATCTTATCTGGGACAATGCAAGATCTCATACAACTGTTGTAAGAAAACAAAAATTGAACTGGACTACTCTCATCTATCCTTCTTATAGTCCAAACATCTTTTTCGGAGTAGATTTTGTTTTTATCCTCTAAAGATGCGTTAGGAGAATAAGGATTTTTATCAGATGAAGAAATGAAATACCTTTGTGCAATTTTCTCCATACATGCCTTGTTTCTTTTCATTATATAAGATTAAAAAAAACTCCCAATTAGTCGGGAAAAAATGTGTGTAGGGGTTAAAGAAAGTGATCAAGAAAGATTTTTTTTTTTCATTTTGGAAAATAACGTTTTAAAAACAAAATAGTCTTCTTTATAGTTGATCTACGTTTGTAGAATTTATTTTTTCTGTTTAATTAATACTCAGTTTAAAAAAATGAAACGTTTCGTAATAGGACAGAATCTTTGAAGAAAACATAACTCCGCAAAATGCTTCCCGACTATTTATCTTATTTTCAGAAACCATGTGAACGAAAACTACCATTGAAGGTTTCCAACAATGCTATTTGATTATTATTCAAGTTTAGCTTTCAATATGCATTTTTAGTAATATTACTGATAGTAATATAACAGTTTAAAACAGAATAATTTACAAAAATGTATTTCTAATAAAAAAAGAGCTTGACTGAAATATGAATAAAACACGTGTTTTTAAATCATTTGACAAATATTCTGTTTCTTGTAATAATACTTTAACATTTTCACCTTAAATGTCTTTTAATTTGAATTTCCTAGTAATATATGCACTGCTAGCATACAGTTTGCAAATTTCCTTTCGATTACTGTATTATAGAGTGGATAGAAGCGTTTGGTAAATTTGCAGTTGTATTTGGCAGCATTGTTTGCTGTATCTAAGTAGCAACTCCAATATACAATGCAACATATCACTGTTATGGAATATGCCTTCTTGGGGCGCACTCTGATTGTTTATATATTTCCATGAAAACAAAAATTAATTTAAACTTCTACTAGAGAAAAAAAATATCATGAAAAGTTTGTATTTGCGCGATGAATATAATAACAAACTTTCAATAAATTAATAATAATAAGTAATTTCTCGTTCTTAACTTACGTCATTAAAAACAACTTTACAAGTATATAAAGATTCTACATCATTATAAAATTTATCAAGACGTTAGTACCTCTCATATTGTAACACGTTTTCTTTATGAAAGCTTTGCACTCTCCGTGACATGCAACATTTTTACACAACTATTTAACATGATATACTATCATACTTTTGACACTAGGAGGCTTCGAAATTGGAAAAGGAGAAATTGGCGATTATTTGACTGTCGATACAGTTATAGTCACTAAATAAATGCATGGAATTTATACATAGCGTTAGCCAGGAAATACGTTAAACAGGAGACAAGTTCCAATTTTGGTACTTCTTTCGTGTATATTCGGATAAACTTTCTTGTTTATAAGCAGCTGCGTTGCACGGTTTGCTTCAGAATTTTTTATATTTATTCCAGTCCCGAAAATGATAGGTTTTGCAGGGAAAATATTGATAATATCAAAAAATATATGATATTTAAGTTTTGGATACATATATGTATTCTCAGCTCGCAATATCTTACAATCCTTATAGGTGTTTTTAATTTAATATCAGATATAAATAATATATATATATATATATACAGAGTGTCTCATTTATTTTGCAACCCGCGTAAACGCGAAGCAAATACACAACACGAGTGCACGCGCACACCGTTAGCGCAGGTTGCGGTGTGGAGGGGCGTACGAGCAACACTACCAACATGCTAGAAACCCGCACGAGACACTTCAGTGCTAAGGAGAACGAAGTGAAAGGTAGTTTTGAAACATGGTGCTAAGTGCAGAAAAAGGCGCTTTTATTATTGAACATTATTTTCGAACGTCTTCATACAAAACAGCAAGGAACGATATAAAACAAGTTTTCAGACTCGGTGGTGCCGAATAAAATCACAATTAAGCGAATCGTGGACCATTTTCAAACAAAATGAACTGTGGAACCGAAAAGAAAGAGCCGTCTGTCGTTTGTCCTAACTGACCACAAAATGAAGGAAATCGAGACTAAAATCAAGGAGAAACCAGCCACTTCAGTACGAAATTAAGCTTTACAAACAAACATTCACCGAGCCACTGCATACCGCGCCTTGACACTCGACCAACGACACGCTGTCATTTCTCCAAGAATTTTTTGGTGATCGGCTAATTGCAAATGGACTATGGCATCCACGCAGTCCAGACCTGTTACCACCCGATTTCTTCTTGTGGGGCTATTTAAAAAATCGCGTGTTCCGTGAACCGGTAGCCTCGATTACTGAACTGAAAACTCACATTACGGAAGAGATAAACGCTATCACACCAAACACATTACAGAATGTGTCTGGAAACCTCCTCAAACGGGCCCACATATGTAAAGATGAAGACAGCGGTCACTGCCAACACCTTTTGTAGTCGTTTAAGCACTTCTGTAAAATAAAAATTAATGTTTGTACATTGTTCTTTTTTTTGGATTGCAAAATAAATGAGAAACTCTGTATATATATATATATATATATATTTAATGATCCTTCATTATAGACACAATAAAATTTTCCAATAAAATTCATACATATCATGGATTATTCAACACACTGTATTTTAGTTTTCTTTGAGAACTTAATAAGCTTTGTTTTTGCGAAAATTTCCCGTGTTGTTTATTTAGTAAGAAAATCGTATAAAAAGAGTTCAAATAATGTAAGTATATTTTTATAAGCTTTACATAACATGTTAAAACCTTTAAAAATTGATAAAGAGAACAAAGCTTCAACTTTAAAGAAAATCAGGAACGCTCTAGCATTATAAATAAGGTATTTTCTTCCTTTTGTTATATTTTTATGTGATATGGAAAGAAAACAAGGGAATAAAATAATGTTCAAAATCTTTTTAGTTGTTTCTCGGGTTTTATAAAATATATTCTTCAAAAGTAACATCTTTAAAAAGTAACATCTAAAAACAAAAACAGTTTAAAAATAACATCTTTAAAGTGTGTTGGAATTTTCTTTTTTTAATTCAGTTAACATAGAGAATATTTATTTAACAACAAATTTTATAACTAGCACTTGAAGTGAAAGTTCAGTGATACAAACGTGTTTTTTATGGGGGGAGAACGGTGAGGGGTATGAACTGATTTTCTGTTTGTTAACGCTTTATCAAACTGCAAGAAAAACTGCATTTGTAATCAGCTACGTAGTATAAATACTGTTCAAATCTACGTTATTGTGTAAGGATATCATCACTTTTAAAAACAGAAACCTTGAAAATTTGATTTTAAAAATTTACATTATCGTAAGTTAGTTAATTTAGTTGATAATTGTTAACCATGGAATTATGGTATATCACATGGTAATTGAACGTACTTCAGCATTTACGCCGGGTATATTGATTAGTTAAATATTAGGGTGGTGCGAAAAAAGTCAAGTTGATATTTCCAAGTCGCTATAGTGCGGAAAAGTTGCGATTGGTAAAACAAGAAAAACAAAAAATATTATTGAAGTCGGACATTATCTTCCGATCCCACAAACCGCCTAAAAATTCCAAAAAATTGAAAATTTTCCGATTTTGAAGTCCGATTTTTTCAGAATAACAATTTTTTTTACGTATATATTTTTTTTATCACTCTAGTGAAAAATAGCTGCAGATTGTACTGTTTAATAATAAAAATAATAACAATTGCGTTTAGAGAATATCTTCCAATCGAGCAAACTGCCTAAAAATTCAAAAAAGTTGAGAATTTCCGATTTTTTTCAGAATTTCAAATTTTTTTTATTCATATACATATTTTATCGGTATAGTAAAAAATATTTGCGTATTGTATTGTTTAATAATAATAATAATAATAATAAATTGCGTTTTGAGAATATCTTCCGATCGCGCAAGCTCAATAAAAATCGGGAAAAATTCCATTTTGAGTGATTTTGATGTATTAAGAAAATAATCAACTGAGGTCATTTTGTAGTCTGAGGTTAAGATTTAAATGTAAATTTATACTATTGAGCTGTTTACTGAACAAGTTGTTCCACTAGAATACTTAGATGTGATAGGCTGTGATGGTACAAATACCAATAGTGGATGGAAAGGTGGGGCTATCAGACAGCTTGAAATGCATTTCGGACGACCACTTCAGTGGGTTGTTTGTGTATTCCATTTTGTTGAATTACCTTTACGCCATCTTTTTCAACAGTTGGATGTTGAAACAACTGACCGAAGATCATTTAGTGGACCAATTGGGCAGAATCTCATTGGTTGTGAAAAGCTCTCAGTGATAAATTTTCAATTAATAGATTGTGAAATTCAAAAAGTGGGTAGACAACTGTTGAGAAAGGACCAATGATATCTTTTTAACATAAGTCAAGCAATTAAAAGTGGCAACTTTTCAAATGACTTACTTACAAAGCGTGACTCCGGCTCTATTTCACGTGCCAGATGGTTCACTTGTCCTCCGACTTTACGTGAACGTGGAAAACCCATCGGATGCCGTAAAAGCCATAGTGACATTTAATTTAAAATCTTACATGCCAGTTTGATTTGGAATAAAATTCAGTAAGTACATTACAGATGCGCTTATTCATCTGTGCAAAGAAAAAAAAACATCTCGATACTTCCCTGACGACTTGAAGAAAGTGGTATTCCCTGTAATTGAGAGAAATTCGTTCTTTGCCCACTCTGAAAACCTACTGATGGTAATTGTCTTTGGTAAGAGGAGGCACATACTGAGCTAGGGCTAAGAAGAGTGTTAAAAGCCAGGCAGACTGTTTCAAAAGGCATCAGAAACTTTATCACTCCTACTTTAAACTTCGATGAAGCAGACTATACAGAATTAAATGATTGGAATGTAGCAAAATTATCACCTTCGAATCTTTTACGGAGAGTATCCAATAAAGAAATACATTCCTTCGTTCAATCAAGTGATATACCAGACTGGGATGCTAAAACATTTCCCTGCCACACACAAGCTTCGGAGCAGTGCGTCAAATTGTTAACGGAAGCATCGCTAAAGATACGTGGGCCCCCAATCAAGAGATGGATTCATCAGGGCCACACTGAAATCAAGGTCCATGATACCAATCTTTACCCCCAAATCGCAGTACAAAGTTCCATCTAAAAATCAGACTTAAGCAGATGAAATAACAAACTATGTATTTAAGCAATATGTAACCCTCATTAGTTGGATGGATGGAAGGGTGTGGGTGGGACTCGAAGTGAAGCCACCTTCCCGTGGTGAGTTCTTGGTTGTTTAAATATTATCAAATATCTAAACAAGCAAAGAGTTGTACAATTTATATGCAAATGTTAACATTGAAACGCAAACTGACCTCAGGTGATTATTTTCTTAATTCATGAAGTCAAACAAAATCGAAGTGTTTCCTATTTTTATTGAGCTTGCGCGAACGGAAGATATTCTCTAAACGCAATTTATTATTATTATTAAACAGTACAATCAATCTGAAGATATTTTTCACTATTGCGATAATATATATATATATATATACAGGGTGTTTCACAAAGGACACCTAACTTTAAAAATCAATAACACGGAAAAGGTTATAGATAGAAACATGAAACCAGTGGTATGTTTATTAAAAAAATCGTAAGAATCTTATACGTAAATCTCAAAATGTAGTTAAAAAAAGCACCGATAGATGGCGCTGAGATCGTTAAGAATCCTTCTAAAGAGTGTTTAGAAGCATAGAAAAACTAGTTGTCGAAGATTTCGTCATTGAAATCTGGCCGCTATTAGCGTATAGTGAAAATAATTCCGAAAGTGGTGCATACCATGGAGGAATGAGTGTTTATTGTGTTGGAGTACCACCAATTAAATCGAAATCTCACTGACACAAGGAGAAGTTTTCAAACGCGATTTCAAGTCTCAAAAGTCCCAGATGGAAAAACAATTCGTGAGCTTTTCAAAAATATTCAACAGACAGGCAGCGTGGCCGATGCGAATTATTTTCACTATACGAAAATAGCGGTCAGACTTCAATGGCAAAATCTTCGACGGCTAGTCGTTCTATGCTTCTGAACTCTCTTTAGAAGGATTCTTAACGCTCTCAGCGCCATCTATCGGTGCCAGTTTTAACTAAATTTTGAGATTTACGTATAAGATTCTTACGATTTTTTTAATAAACATACCACTGGTTTCATGTTTTTATCTATCACCATTTCCGGGTTATTGATTTTTAAAGTTAGGGTTCTTTGTGAAACACCCTGTATATATGCATATATATATATATATATATATATATATATATATATATATATATACGTAGAATTTTATTTTTTTCTAAAAAAATCGGAAATTCTCATTTTTTTAAATTTTTTAGGCGGTTTGCGCGATTGGAAGACATTCTCTAAACGCATTTTTTTAAGTATTAGTATTAAACAGTACAAACTGTAGCTATTTTTCACTATAGTGGTAAAATATAAATATACATGAATTCGTTTTTTTTCATTTTGAAAAAATCGAAAATTTTCAATTTTTTTGAATTTTTAGGCGGTTTGCGGGATTGGAAGATAAAGTCTCATTTGAATAATTTTTATTTTGTTTTGCTTGCATTTACCAATCGCAACTTTTCCGGACTGTAGCGACTCGGAAATATCAACTTGACTTTTTTCGCACCACCCTATTAAATATATTTTAGTGTTTATAAAACTAATTTGTTAAAAATATACACAAGTACAGACTGCAAAAATAAATAAATAAATAAATAAAACCCACAGAACAAACTGCTTTGCAATGATTGCAAATGAATTTAAGCGTTGGAAGCTCCGAATTTAAAGTTTCATAATTCATGAACTACTTGACCGAAGAACGTACCGCTGAGTATCCTATGGTAAAATTTACCAAAAGCCAAATACGATGGTGAGGGTTTTGCAACCATAATAGACCAAGTCCAGTTTTTAGAAAAAAAAGACATAGTTCATGTAGAAAATGCAACAATCTCTTTTTTATCCATTGCCATAGGAAGCAGTCATCAGTATTGTAGTTCACATACATTCTCATAGATGGCATGTGTGTCCAGAGTTTGGGAAGTAGTACAGGAAACCTTCAAAGCAATACTGAATTAAGTTCATTCATCAGTATCCTGCTTTTTCATCTGTGGTACTATTCTTGTCTAACTATTGCCTCATTGCTATAAAAAAATTTTGAAGTTAAAATAAATAGCGATTTCCACTCTTCTGGGTGAAGAATAAACATTCGTGAATCATCAGAGGGAAAAAATATGATTGGAAAGTAATGTTGTTTTAATACTATTAATATAACAATTGGGGAAATTATAATACTTATTCTGGTCTGATATTTTAATCAGCTCAACAGAATAGGTAGCAATTATTTCAAATTGGTAAAGCAATCATACAAGTTGTATGATTACAACTTGTATGATTGCTTTACCAATTTGAACTAATTGTGTTAAAAATAATCTAGTGTAATCACGTATCCAGCGTTTACTGGAGTTCCAATACCTGCGATCTATTCTGTTGAGCTGATTAAAATATCAGACCAGATGCTATGATCAATAAGGTTAACTGGATGAATTATGCCCTCCAGATTCGACCGGGATAGCTCAGTTGGTAGAGCGTGGCGGCTTCAGCCAAGAGATCCCAGGTTCGAATCCTGGCACGGACATTTTTCGTCCAGTTGGAAAATTACAACTTGTATATTACTTTACCAATTTGAAATAATTGTGTTAAAAATATTCTAGTATAATACTTCTTGTTCGTTTACTCTTAATGGTAAGCCTAAACAACATAAGGTATTTTAAAATATGGAAATAATTTATATAAATAGTAATGTATGTGTAGTTAACAACTTATAATTATTTCAGAAAATAGCAGTAATAAATCCTCAGAAATGTCCAGTTTATGTAGGCCTACAAAACAGGTAGATGATGAAATCAGTAATATTGCTAATTGTAAATTATTTTGAGTTCAATTCATTATTTATTATTATTAAAATTTTATTTAATCATTTTTCACTTTTGTTCTTAAGCTACAGAAACCAGTGACCATGGAAATGAAGGAAATGTGGCTGTCAGAGGACGCAAAAGGAAATGGAATGAGTGCAGTTGGAAAAGAATCAGGAACTGATGTTTAAGTAAAGAAAACTGTGTTGATAAAACAGATAAAGTTGGGAAAAGTAAGGCATTTGTAATAAGCATCATTTGTCATTGCAGTCATCGTTGTAGTGATAAATTTACCACAAATCAACGTAAAACAATTTTAGACTCATTCTGGAATCTTAGAGCTTATTCAATACAGAATGTCCTTATTCGTGGTTTGATTTAAAGGAAGAACATAAATAAATCGAGACGCCGTGATGGTACTTGTGCTGCAAAGTGTTTCACATATGAATACTCTCTTAGATAGAAGGATGAGACTATCATAGTATGCAAAAATTACTTTCTTGGAACTTTGCAATTTATCTGAGGATGTGTTTATAGATGTTTGAATGAAGATTGCATTACGTCTGCTACTTTAGGCTCTCAAGGCAGACATAAACCTGTAAACAAAATTCACATTACAGATATTTATTGAACCCTAAGTTATAACAGAAAAAAATCAAAAATAATTTAAAGGGGAATGATAACTTTACCTTGTAGTTAAAACAGATAAAATACTTCTTAAAAATAGGCTTAAAAGGTGCTTAAATGAGACAGAAATAGGTATAAGTATATATGTTATAATATCTTATACATAAGTCTGTCTCATTTAAGCACATTTTAAGCATATTTTTAATAAGTATTTTATCCACATAATGTCGTTTCCTACGTATCAAAGTCACTATTTAAGAAAAGATAATCCTGACGAAAACTAGCTGCACCGTGATCTTTCTCGATTCAGAAGATGTATGGAAAAGATATACGGAAAAGAAGAAGGACCCCGTGAAAGAGAAATTCTAGTACAAAGTCTTCAGCATAAAGTTTCATTTACACTTCAAGCAGCCAAGTGCAGATACATGTAAACTATGTAATGACATATCAATGAAGCAGTCGACGGAAATGCTGTAAAATACTAGATAACGTATTGAAACCAAACAAAGGCTCCACTTGCGGAAAGAAAACAGGCTAGAGAAAAAATGAAAAGTGATAAGAGTAAAGCCTCAGATGAAACTTACTGTTGTACATTCAACATGCAAAAAAAACTTTCCTTTTCGAAACTTTCAACATGCATAGCTTATTATAAACGCAGTTATATGTTTATAACTTTGAGATGCATTCCGTCAATAATAATGGGGGTGCATGTACGTTTGGGATGACATCGAAGGAGGAATAGGCTTCCAAGGCATTTCTAGTATTGTTGTAAGACCCCTAAGAGAAAAATACTCTAATCATAAGAAAATTATTGTATATTCTAATGCCTGTGGACATAGGAACCTTAAAATGTTTCTTACGCCATTCAAACTAGTTGATAGTATAACATAACAGCAGAGTCAATTGACCACAAATTCATGGTACAGGGCACTTTTTCCTTCCAAATGACGCGGACATTGGTCTTATTGAAGCTGCAAGTTACAAACAACAAGACATCTATGTTCTTGCACTGTAAAAAATGGCCAATGTTTCTTATTTTATGAAAATATATTATAACCACGAACGAAAATATAATATATTCTTCTGAGTTGTCCGAAATTCCTAATTGCGTGTTCCTTTGCTTTTGAATTACCAGAAACCAATACATTTCCAAAAAAAAAAAAAATATTTATATAAACAAAGTATTTTTCGCTGCCCGTATTTTTCAGAAACGTTTCCGAAGGGTTTTTATAGTGTATTAATTGGTGTCCTCAGCCTGGAATACATGTTTTTCGAATGCTATCACTTCTCAAGTAAAAATTTTCATGCTCAAAAAATATGTTTAACAGACAAACATGTAAAATTAACAGCGTTAACAATAACATTAAAATTAAGATTATTTCTTTACTCTTTCATGTATAAATTAACTTATGCGGTTGAAAACGTTTACTTGATAATTGATGACATTCCAAAAACAGGTATCCCAGGCTGAGGACACTAATTAATACACTATAAAAACCCTTCGGAAACGTTTCTGAAAAATACGGGCAGCGAAAAATACTTTGTTTTTTATAAATAATTCTTTAAATTTTGGAAATGTATCGGTTTCTGGGGATTCAAAAGACAATGGAACACGCTATTCGGAATTTCCGATAACTCAGAAGATTATATTATATTTTCGTTCGTGGTTATAGCATATTTTCATAAAATAAAAAACATTGGTCATTTTTTACAGTGTGGCGACAGGACGGAAACTATTATAAATGCAAAGAGGAAATGTCCAAAATTTGATGCAACGGAATTCAAGAATTTCGACTTTGTTTCTACTACACTTTTGGAATAAATAACCACAATCAGAAATAAGAACACCGATGCAGCTTGTTTCAGTCGGGTGGATATTGGATGACTGCGAGTTGTGAGAGATTCTCCCTTCACGTTAATTTTCAAAGTAACCCTTATTGAGGATCAATCTTTTCGCAAAATAATTTCGAAAAAAGAACGGGCTCATGTTTGAAAGTTGCTTTCTTTGTCACATGTCAGTCAAGATACATTGTAGGTGTGTCGTTGAAATATCACTCTGGCCAAAAAACAAAAGATATGATGGAACTTCTCTCCTTCATTCTGCCGATCTACTTCAAGAATCTTCCAGCAGAGGTCAATTCTAGGCTCCAAGCAGCTTTCTCTAGACTACATGATGATGATTACAGTACTGTGTATAGTGAATTATTTAATTTAACCCATTAAAAGTTTCACTTTTTGTGTTTAATTTAGAGTAAAAATACAATAAACAAATATAAATCAAAATCGTAGATTTTTGTAATAATAATAAGCAATTCTTTATTTACACGGTAATATTTATATTTTTTCAAATGGAAATTTTACAACCATAGTGGTCCTAGTTCACATTTTTTTCGACTCATTGAGTAAGGTTCTTTCAATTAAAATTACATTCAACTGCATTGAAACTTAGATTAATGCGAAATTATGGATGATTCAAAAGATGATATTCGAATATATTTATAAAACTAAGGAGTTATAGGATGGTTTACAAATAACAGAAAATGAACTTAAACGGAGTAATATCTGCAATTGCTCTTTCGACATCAAACACATGAAAAATTTAAAGAATTAGAAAGTTCAATTATTATAGTTACAGTTCTCTTATTACACTATTTTTTTCTCTTTACCACGCATTGTGATCGAGATAAAATATTCCCATTTCTCTCTTTCTTCTTTTTTTACAGAATTTTTAATTTTAAACACCATGTTTAGTCTTACTTTTTGTACCGATTTCTATATGCAAATATCCATCTGCAACTATTACACTATAGAATCTCATATCCAATATAGTTCATGTTCAAAAGAGATACCGGTACATAAAAATATGTGATATTGAAATTCGGAATTTACCGATTGGAGGCAACTTTTTATAAAAATGTTGAATAATGCTTTTTTAATTTTTTTTAACTTCTCAGATAATGTAAGTGCATTAAAAAATTTTATGAACATATTTTATTTTTTGTAGTTATAAATTGCCTTAAAATAAGAATATAAATCCTTATTCATGACAAATCCCATTGAAATGATGTTTAATACATGTTGTCCATAAATGGGACTTCAATCATGAAAAAACAAAAGTCTGCGCGTGTGATGCAGAAGTATTTTGACGAAATTTTCTGATTCAAAATTAACATACTGCAATTTTACGACAATACGGTGATGTTATTAATTAAAAATTACTTATAAACATTTCCAGACTTAGAACATCTCTAAATATTAACAAAAATTAACAGGCAATGAATTAATATATAGATACAATACCGTTGCAAAAAATTAGAAACTTTAATATAAAAGTCTAAGCAATATTGGCTGTTTACATATTTTCTGCGATTTTAAGACAATTTGTAATTTTAATATTTGATTTCAACATTCAAATAAGATTTCTTATAAAATATATTTTTATTATTAATCTTATTTAAAACATTATATCACATATTTCTTTTTTCATTCAAAAAAAAAAATTATGTAAGAAATGTTCGTAACTCATATAAATTTATTTACTTAAGCATGTTTTAATACATATTTCTTCACGTAATCGTATATATTTGTATTAAAGTAAACAGCATTTTTTTAAAGATTGTATAAATTATCTTAAACGATTTAGATAGTTTCTGAATATTTTGGAAATGTTTCGTATTATAAACATATAATATCATAAACGGAACACCTTTTTTTTACCAATACGCTGATTAAATGAATGTTTTGTCTTCAATTTTTATGTTATGTTCCCTTGAAATCAATTTATTTTATGATCATAATAAATAATTCATTCCATAGCGACGTCTTAAAAAGGGTATACATGAGTTTTTAAAAGGATTTCGCGTTTATGAGCCATTTGAGAATAATGGAATTTCTGAAAAATGATAATATATATTGCAGAAAATTATTTAAAAAGCGAACTGATTCCTTCCGCAATAATATAAACAAGTGGGTAAGTGTGATCGAAGATCTCTCAAAGGGTTTCGTTTAATATTCCTTTCAAAACACTTTATCCTTTCTTTAATAAATCCAAATTAATTTCATTTAGAAACAAAAAAAATAAAGTCATGTTTTTTATGAAGTAAAAATTTACCGGTCAAATTTTCTCGTTTTTTCGAATATCTAAACCAGCCTGATAGCGGCCGAAGCCCGATATTATATTCTGTCATAATAATATCTGTCATGTGGATTAAATGCGATATTTAAAAAAAATAATTTCAAAATTAAACATGTCGTACACCTTCAAAATGTTAAAATAATCGAATATTTCCATAATCGGGTTTTTATCATGATTCAATACGTTCCTCAAACTCATATATTTACTATTCTCTATTACTCATATTGATATTCGCTTTGTATTATTCTGAAACATTTGGAAAATCCTTATAATTTTCGATATGACGTCAGATTTTATTTTAATTCTCTAATGACGTGATATTAATCTCTATTGTGTACATACACATACTCACATACTCCTTGTATTATTGAGAAATTTTTCCATTTTATTACCACTAATGACGTCAATCAATTTTATTTCACATTAATCTTTTTTTCAATTGGGGAAACTTTTTATTTCGTTTTTCATGTGGAAATCGCCTGATAGAAAATTAATTATTCTAGAAAAAATTTCATCGTGGATTTTTAATTTTTGGCATCTGCTATATCGAAAAATGTTTAAATATAATAGGAAAATGCTGTTAGAATTTTGGTTTTTTATCTCTATTTATAAAAATAATACGAATTTTTCAAATTTTAATATTTTGAGTTCTTTATAAATAGTATTCGGGCATATACACAATGTTTCAAATCTGTAAGTTACATAGTTTTCGAGAATGGCTCTGTCACAGACAGACAACGCAGCGGGAGTAATAGGGTTTCGTGAGATGAACGAAACCCTAAAAAATGCTTCCTACAGGGAATATTTCAATTTTTTAAACTTAAAAGACACGATGTACTGAGCGATACCATTAAATGAAATTCTCAAAATAAGTTTTAAAATAACGAAGAAGTAAATAACGAAAATATAATTTTATCGCAATAACCTTTGCGTATTTTTGACTCCTATAAATGTAAAAATACTTGTTAAGTTCAAAATTTAGGCAAAAATACAACCCTTTCTGCGATTTTAGCTTTAAAACTTCACTGTCATCATATATATTATTTCTGTTGTCAATATTCCTTTTTCTAAGCAAATAAAAAACGCAAAAAGATAAATGAGATACCATATGAAAGGATTTTAAAAAAGCTTCTGACATAGTACATTCGCATTTCGTTAAAACAAGTTTTTGCATTAAAAATTGCAGTTAATTAAAATTAAATCTGCATTGTTTTCATAAATGAAAAAAAAAATCTCAAATCAGTGTTGCTACAAAAAACAAAACAAAACAAAAACAAAAAAAAAACGCATCAATGATTATAAAAATAATAATAATAATAAAGATAAAGTGGCGCATAGATTTCGAACGAGTTTATTTTACATTTATGATTAAAAAGCAAAATTTAAATTCAAATGCGCAATTTATTTTTCCCATATTTTTTTTTTTCGAAACAGATGATGTCACCCTCTAATGCAGTTAAAATATGATCGATATAGATAGATAGATATATGTATGCGTTTGCTATCTTTGGTTAGTTTTTACTGTAACTTTGATGGAATAAATTAGATGATATTCTGGCTGGATTGATGTTGTTTAGAGATATTTTTAATCCTTAATTTATTTTAGAAGTTTAAACCTACATCTAAAAAATAAAAAATAAAAAATATATAATGCTAAAAATATTCGACTGCAGTGCGAAATATTTGTACGGATCCACTGGTTACATATTAATTGCATGAAAGACAGCCAAAAACTATTTACTAAAATTTAAATAACCCATACCTTTTTTTTGTATATTAACAAGAAATTATCATTTGGAACACATTAATTCAGATGTTTCCGATTTCATAACTTCGTTTGGAAAGCAATTCCGGATTTGCGAAATAGGAAAAAAATTAACTTTTTAACTGTCAATAAATTTAGATTAAAAAAATATATATATACCGTGTGGTTATAATATAAGTATCCCTATTTGGAGCTGTCTGTAGCTTGAAGCAATAACTCTGATGAAACCAAAATCGGTATACTTACTATTCAAGAAGGGGGAAGAAGATTGAAAGAAAAAAATAATTGAAATAATCGCCGACAGATGGCGCTTTGAAGTGTGAAATGATATGTGTAATATTGTGTACTGTGGATGTGTCGCAAACCTTATTGACTTTACAGCATATCACAACATGTGTGAAACATCACTCCTAATGCGTTACATTCAGCAGTTGAGCACGTCGTCATGCGCCGCCTGGAATGTGTCCTCGAGCACAATGGCCTTGTGGAACCTGAACAAGATCGACACCGCCATGCGAAAGCATAACCGCATTCACTGTGACATTTCCCAATAAATTAGGTGTGCCATCCGGTTTGACGCATTAATTCTTTGTTCTTGTATAACACATTACATTTCGCTCTCAATAGCGCCATCTGTCGGCGATTATTGCAATTCTTTGTTTTTTATTTTCCCATTCTACTTTCACTTTCTCGAATAGTAAGTCTACCGATTTCGTTTTCATTCGGGTTATTCCTTCGAGCTACATACAGCTCCAAATAGCTAAACTTATATTATAACCACCCTCTATACAGATGTGGTAAAATAAATATGCTTCTTTATTTAAAATTAAATTTAATATTTCTTTTTATATATTTATTTTTTTTAGAAAAAATACATATAGTTTGAAGCCTTTTATACTTTATTTTAAATATACAAATGTTAGCACTATGCATTACCAAATCATTTTAGCTATTAATATTTTATTAGGCTACAAAGGGCGCTCATGTTCTGCTGTATTATTTGCTAGTTAATAATTATACAATTCTTTGAAATAACAATTTGTTCTCAAATTTAAAATGGTTTTATTATAGTTTTCGGTGTTTTTAATTCTAATTATTTTTCCCTAATAATTTATGGATTTTCTTTCATTATTGTATCCTTGGTTATACAACTTTTTTTGCGATCTCATGTGCTCACTTCAAATGCAGTTAAGATGCTGTTTTTGTATTGTGTGACATATAACGCATGTTTTTTGAGTAATTTTGTTTTATTATTATCTAATTTTCCTCGTTTTTTTTTTCATTTTGTTTCCTTATTTTAGTGCAATATATTGGCGGTAATATACTATTATTGGCAAATATGCCAGTATATTCTATGAAATACTGAATTTTCATTTGACATGTGACATGTGCTGCCAACTAATGATTACACATTGTCACATGTATTTTTCCGAATTCCAATTTAATTTCATTTGATATCTCCATTCTATTTCCTATTCAAATTGTGATTAGATTTTATTTATTTTACTTTTCTTGCTTCCTTTATCATTTTATTTATTTATATATTTTCTGCTTTTCTCTAAACTTATTATGCATATATTACTATGCCATCTCTAATTTGGTGCTTCGTAAAATTGTTTTTTGAATCTATTATTTATTAACTTAAAAATATTCTTTATTCACTTACAACATGGTTACTTTAAATTAGCGTATGGATCAGAATTCAATGATAGAAATTGTTTGATGCACTTGTCTTCCAATGGTATTATATGCAGGGTCATTCATAATTCCCTCCGGGGTTTCGAAACGTTATAGTAAAAAAACGAAGACGAATATGAAAAAAAGAAACATATGAAATTATTCCGAAACTATTCAAGTTTTACTTACATACATTACAGGTGTTCTATGTGTGAACCCTTGGTCACACGGCATACATCCATGCGATAGTCCACTTCCTGCCATACTCCGTTTCTTTAAATCTGAATCAGCGGTGTCGTAATAAATATCGAAAACAGGGACCAACTGACAAAACAATTCATGTGTGGTACCGGAAATTTAAAGAAACGGAGTATGGCAGGAACTGGAATTCTTAAGTAAACATTTTCATGTTCTGTAAGCATGTTTTACAGACAAACCAGGTAAATTAATAGCATTAACAGTTACACAAAAAGCGGCTCTTAAATATATAAATTCGATTTTTCAGCTGAAAATGTTTAATTGAGAATAGATAACATCCTAAAACTAATGATCCGGTTTGCGAAAACGGGTGTATACACTCTAAAAAGTACTCGGAAAAGTTTCCGAAAATCAGTAGCTGCAAAATAAACTTTGTTTTATAAATGCTTTTGCAAATTTTGAAGATATATCAGTTTCTGTTCATTTGAAAGATAAAGAACTCTTTCAAAAGCATGATAAACTCGGAAGTGGTAATTATAAATTTCCGTTCGTTCTTATGTTGTATTATAGTAAATTAATAAATATTTGTATTTTTTTACAGTGTAGGAAGATTCTCAATGGGAACATCATTGTTGTGATACAAAATACATCTGAGTTCATTGATTTCGCAAAATGTTCTCCATAAATGTAAATGGATAAGTTGAAGATCTGTAGTCTTTTTCATTTTTTTAGGGGGTTCTATAAGAGGATTCATATCAGATAAAATATGCGTGATAAATTCCACCCATTTAAGTTTCTGATCTGAATATCACTGGTGCTCTATTAGCTAAGAAACATAGACTACATTTTTGATATTTTGGAAATTTTTGGTAAGTTTTATATGGAAATATGTTTATAAATCATCGACAAACGTATGTATTTTTTTTATTAACTGATAACCCAGAAGAATGCTTGTTAAGAAGATACGATTGGGCATAATATTTGATAATTGGTAGAAAGGTCATAAACATTCAACAGAATAACAGTAAAACAGTCGTGTTGTTAAGTAATTATTTCTCATCTCGTATTCCTCATTAAATTTGGATATTAAAAATGAATTCTCCCACCTTCCTTTTAGCATATCTTATAACTATCAAAATCACTATTTTCGGTTAGAGGTACAGAATACTTAAAGCTTCAGTAAAACTATAATGGCCAATGAAGTCTAGTCTAAATCAGTACTACTGAACAAGTATTTTGTTAGTAGATTAAAACATTGATTTTCAGAAGTTTAAGTTTACAATTTTGTAAAGTTATTTTTACTCTAGTTTAGCATACGTTGTTTTATAGATGAAAATTTTTTGTGCGTACCAGACAATACAAATGTATAGGGTAAATCCAGGTTAGTTGCCCTAATTACTGTATTTCAGCTATGGGATGTGTGGCAGAGCTAATGAAGTTATTCTACTTATTAAGTATTATTAAAAAGCGTAGTAGACAAAGTTTCAGCTATTTATTTTTTCAAATAAAAGTTTTATACATCAAAGAAAGGTATGTTTTGGTTTTATTGTAAGGTCTTGTAAGATAAAGACAAGTAAAATATGAAATATAATGTTTTTACTAAAAATGTTTCACGAAATATTTAGTGTATGGTGTTGAAAGAAGTATCGAGTAATGTGTTAGTTATAGGTTGCAGTCATATTTGTTCATACTTCCAGAGCTACTAGCTTGAACAACTATCCCAGATTAAAAGGATACATGCCCCCCTTGCATCGGGGATATATTCCTCACTTGTGATTCGAGATAAGATCCCCATTTATAATTTTCAAGTAACTGATGCGCGAGAATATATATATTTCTATATATTTGAAGATATATATATATATATCTTCAGAATTGTGAAAAAAATAAATCTGAATTTTCTTTTGATTGACCATGGCCCATCGGAGTATCCAAAATATTTTGAAGTCAATTATGAAATATAAAAATCTAATGCATTTAATTTGAGAATTTCAAATTTGCTTCCCTAATTAGATTTTAGAGTTTGTGGATTGAATATAAAAAAGAGAGGGTTAGATTTTTCTGTCTTAGATAAAACCCTTTTAGTTTAGATTAATCAAGTTTTGCCTTCGTTAGAAATATCCTATTGGCTTCAAATTTTGTACACCCATTTATCAGAAGAATTGGAAATAGCATATACACTTTAATATGGGAGTGTAATGTAAGATTAGTATATAGAGCCTGTAAGCTCAAAATTAAAACAAAAATCATAAATTTGATGTAAATAGAATAGTAAGTCAAATGCAAATCCATATTTTGAATTATAAATGTTAATTACCTATGCTCCCTATTCTTTTACGAATGCATCAGGGCATCTATCCCGATCAAGTGGGGCATCTAACCCTGAGGTCAGGTATATATGACCAAAATAATGGATTAAGTTTTTTTTTATATTAAGACTATTTTACATGGTATTTATATTACAGTAAAAGTGTTTTTTATGAATTTCTACAGAAAATTTGGAGGAGATAGGTTACATGATCAGTGCAAAAATCATTACTATAAAAAAGAAAAATGAAGGGGGTCTTAAGTAGGGCAACTATTCCGCACGTACCCTATATATTGGTTTATTGAAAATAATCAATTTTGCTTTTTTTAAATGATGCCCTGAAAACGGCATTAATATTTTATTAAAGATAGATTTACTTTAAAAGAAAAACACACATAAATTTATTGTGTTTAACATAAAAATATTGTGTAGATTTTCGATACAACATAATTATGAATTTTGTTTTTAAAAATTTATTGCAGATGTATCTTATAAGTACATACATTACTGAAAAAAGCCAAAAACATTTATATAAAAAAAAATAATAAATTACTGTGCAACAAATTGATTTATTTTTATTTTCCTATTTTATAATAGTGATATGCATGTAATGACATTAGAAATTAAATAAACAAGTATTTTCAAAACTGATGTTTCGATAAATAAAGAGTACTGGACATAATTGATAAGTTTTACTTTAAAATTAGCTATGTTTATAAATAAAAAACCAGAAATCAGAAGATATGTAGTTTTAATTATTATTGGAAGAGTTGAGAGAACAATATCTAATTTGTTAGAGCGAAACACATTTTTAGAAAATTAACAGTGGATAATTAGTATGTATTTAGTATTTATCTAGTAATATTGATTCTACCTTCATGATTTATTTTATTTAGACAGCATCAGAGACTTCATATAATGCGACAATTACAAAAGTGTGGAGTAAATATGAACCTGAATATTGTTACTTCTCTTTCTTCTCAAATGTATATTTCCTTCTTTTATAAAGATAAAAGAAAAGCTATTCCTCTGAACATCGAGGGAAAATTATTAAAGATCGCTGGATTTGTGAAATGTTTGACTGCAAATGGAAGAGATTGGAATAACTAAATCCTAATATTTCAGATTATCATAAAATACATATTTATAGAATCGCGAAATGGCGATACAAATGACATATAATCTTTCTTGTTCACAAACTTTCCGATTTCTTAAAACTTACGAAAATATTCCTAAACTTTTATCTCACATTTTAATATTTTAAGAATGATATGAAAAGAAATTGCTAAATGAAATGCTAAATAATATCAGCTGGCACTTGGCAGAAGCAATACAAATATATGTAAAGGAATAAACAAAGAAAAATAAGTATTAAGACTTTAATTTTATACTTACTCGTTACTGCGAAATTCTGACAAACTTTGCATTATGTAGTTTAAGATATAACTTTTACTGTTCTTGTATTTAGACAAAACTATTGCAACAGAATATTAAAAATATTATAAGCATTCTAAGATATCGCTTTTTAATTAGTCTATTGGAGTATAGATAATATTGCGCATTTGTTTTGCGTTTAAGGTCAACAAAGACTATATTCAAACGATCATTCTTGAAAGATTATGTATCTTTAAAGATTTCTTCATGGGTCAATTATGAATTCATTTATTTAAATTTCTGTAATGTCAAATTTTCTATTATTAAATAAATCACTATGCAACAAATTGTTTTATTTTTATTTTCTTATTTTATAACAGCGATAAACACAATTTTTGGCACATTACAGCGTTTCTAACACTTTAAATTTAAATGTGTAATCAAACATTTTTTATCAACCAAAGATTTTGGCACAATAACATTTTCCTAATATTAGTTATTTTCTAATGATAATTTTATAATGTAAAACAATATTTTAAATTGTAACTGAAATAATTTACTATTATGAAGGTATTTGTTTTTGTTTTATCTAAATTGTTCGTAAAATATAATAATTAATGGTATAGTGTTAAATTATTTTAGATTTTAAAATTTATTTTTTACCCTTTTCATTAAGTTAAAATTAAGTATTTACCGCATGTCTTATTTAATTTCGTCTTCATTATCTCAGACATTTAATCTTTGCATTATCAAGTAAAATTATTCCTGAGTCAGGTAATTGCCATGCATAAAAGAAAATTAGAAAGAAATAGTTTCCTATGTTACTAAGCAAATCTTCAAAAATACTTTACATATTGCTGTTATTTGCGGTTATCTTGACTGACTGTATTTTGATTAATTTATTGTAACAGAATCAGCAATATGTATCAGTTCACAAAGAGTTTTTGCTTACATTTCATATTCACACAGTAACTGCTCTAGGGAAGGGGATACATTCAAAGGTTCTTCATTCTTTCTCTTTAAGCGAAGCCACAAAAATAATAAAGTGGAACCCCGATTTTACGTAACCCGTTTCGTACGTTATCCCGCTTCCTACGTTATTTTTCGTCGGTCCCAGACAATTCCTATTCCGATAATGTTAAAAGTACCTCGATTCTACGTTATTTACTCTTAGTGTTTCCCGCTTGGTACGTCATTTTAGGCGAGGTGCCTCAGGAATTTTTATATTTTTTCACTCATGGAAAAATTTTCAAAAGAACAAAAATGCTTTACACTTGGTCAACTGGTTGTTTGTTACTATTATTCGTCTATCAGCACTGACCAAACCTGCGTCATGTGATATCGGAGAGGGGGGGGGGGAGCTTTCTTTTGCTATCTCTTAGTGATTGCCAGTCAAAAGTAGGATGTCTAAAAGAAAATGTTTCTCTGTAGCCGAAAAGGCAGAAATTATCAAAAAATCTAAAGTTTCCAAAGGAACTAAAGTGGATCGCGTAAAATCGTTCGGTATCGCTTATTAAACGTTACAAACCATCCTAAAACAAGAGGTCTCTGTGAAATTAAAATCAGAAACACTGGGATATTTGTCAAAGAAAAGAAAAATATTGAAAACCTCTCCTTTTAAGGAACTGGAAAAGATTTTATACGAGTGGTTTAAACAAGCCCGTGCTGCAAAGATTCCAATCAATGGCTCAATTTTGGAAGAAAACGCTCTTGAAATTTCTTCGACTGGAAATGCAGAATTTCATGGCACCCAACGGTTGGATCGACAGATTCAAGAAAAGGTATAATTTGTCTTACAAGTTTATTTGTGGTGAGGCAGATGGAGTAAATACTGCGGTCGCTGAGGAATGGACGGACAAAAACTTTGCCTTCTCTTGTGTGTAATTACTCAAAAACAGACATCTTTAATGCAGATGAGACCGGATTGCTTTTTTTAAATCTCTTCCCTGATAGAACATACACCGTGAAAGGAGAAATGTGGCACAGTCGGAAGCTATCAAAAGTGCGATTAACAGGTTTGTTATTACGGAACTGAGAAGCTACCACCCTTTGTGATAGGTAAATCCAAGAAGCCCCAATGCTTCAAAAACATTAAAAGTTTGCCGACAGATTACAATGCCAACCACAATGCTTGGCTGACCCTAAATCTTTTTGAAGATTTTGTAAGAAAATTGAATATAAAAATGAGTTTACAAAAGCGAAAAATAATTTTATTCGTAGACCAATCTGAATTTGAAGAATTATGCGTATAGAATTTTCCCCACCCAACTGTACCACGTGACTTGAGAGTAAAGAGATCCACCAAAATGCATTATAGAAAGCAACTGGTAAGAAAAGGCCTTTTTTCACTTGATTCAGTTGAGCTTCAAGATGCTTAGAAAACAAAGCTAAATGTGCTGGATGCATTTCATTCCATCTCATCGGCGTGGAGATGAAAAATGCATGTTCTGAAGGGAGAATTTTCAAAATCCGAAATTAACAGTGAAGCACCGCCGCAAGAGCTCTTTATGGAAGACTACACAAAAGAGTAGGAATTTATACTTATAGACATCAATGTGGATGAGTACATTGATTGCGATAAGGATGTTATCGCTACCACAGACATTCAGACTATTTCCGATTAGATTTCGCAATATTGAAGTGAGGATGATATTGATGAAGATCCAGAAGACATTGTGCCCTCATCAGCAAAGGCCATTGCGAGTTTAAAAATTTTAAAGAAATTTTAACTGGACATGAAAATTAAGAAAAAAAATAGCAAAAACTTGCATGTATTGCAAATAGAGTATATGTGAAATTACACTTAAAAAGAATAAGCAATAAAGAATAACAGACTTTTTTAAATACTAATATGGTATTGGTACGTTTATTTTTGTATAATTTGTTTTCTTGAAGTGCTTTTCTCTATTTGATCCCGATTTTACGTTTTCCCGTTTCGTACGTTTTTTTCTGCTGGCCCCGTGAAAAACGTAAAATCGGGGTTCCACTGTATATACTATTATTAATTACGTCTAACTGTCACTGATAAAATCCTTGCTTTCTCCAAATTCCATTTCGCGATATGCTTGGCATATTTTTCGTCTGAGAGCCACTCAGATCGAAATCTTTCGCCTGCTTGCTTATTGCTCACTCAGGTTCTATTTAATTATTTTAACAGTAGTAAATTTACTCCCTGTATAACTAAAAAAACTCAGTATACTTGAAAGAAGTTTGTAAAATTTTTGTTATTGCTACTGTCTATGGACCAAGAGCAGGTTACTACAGAACCCGGATTGGTAGAATTATGCAAAGAATGTAACAAAAATAACTTTTTAATATATTCTTGACTCTAAAACTTCAACATAGGCACTGGCTTAGTATTCCTAATAACGCAAAATGAAAGAGCAGGATAATTCATACAATATGCTCCCGAGACATGGAACGAGATATCTGTTTGTTACCCCTATAGAATAAGATTATTTATAAACGTACGTTATTGCAAAGGCATTAGTCCTATTTTGGCTATTGATTCATACCTAGTTATTTGTATTAAACTTTACTACAGGCGCCAGTAAAATAAATCAAACACCGGTACATCCTCAGAAATTTTCAAAACGCTCTTTTGAAAAACATGTTTTTCCTTGCCCAAAACCAGGTTACTATAGAACCTGGATTGGTAGAATATACGAAAAATGTAACTAAAATAACTTAAAAAATATTCTTGACTCTAAAACTTCACCATAGGTACTGTCTAAATATTCCTAATAACACAAAGTGAAAGTGCAGCATTATTCACACAACATTCTGTCCGGACATGGAATGGGATATCTGTTTGTTGCACCTATAGAATGTGATTCTTTACAAACATATGTTATTGCAAAGACATTGCTCCTATTTTGGTTATTGATTCATACCTATTTATTTGTATTAAATTTTATTACAGGCGCCAGTAAAATGAATTAAACACTGGTACACCCTCAGAAATTTTCAATGCGCTTTTTTGAAAAACATATTTTTTCCAATATTAGATCCAATATACAATCAAGAAGTATGTTCAAAGGCAACGATCAAAACAACGCTATTTTTGAACGTTCATACATTAACTGAATACTTTAAACTCGTTTATCTATCTTTAAACTATTATGTAAACATTTCTAAGATTTTTAATGTGTTTTTGTTAATTTTGTTTTGAAATAAGTGCATTTTCTTTCGACATGGAACTACAATGTTCAAAACGCGTAACTGTTCTCTATCAGATAGAATCGAATAGCATTTTTTCTTTTTCGATAAAAACAAAAGGATTTATATAGGTTAACATTCCTCAAAACATCAAATGCAGAATTTCTCCGTTTGTCGAAAACGAAAGAGTGTGATTGGCAAACGCATTGATAAACATACAAATATACCTGCTAAGAGGGGCCTGTCTAATACGTAATTTGTTCCCGATCTCTAGCGATATACTACATATATATAAAAAAATGCACAATACAAACTGAATGCATAAACATTTTTCAACTATGTTGTGGAGAATGTTTCGTAATCTTATACACGAAATAATTTTAAAAAATACATATATGGTGTTATCATTGATCTTCAAACCTAAATTCATTAACAAATAAACAAAACGAACCAGACATCACTTTCGTACCTTTTTAAAGAAACAGTTATATGGCGATCGAAACTTTTTTTCTCATTATTATTTTTTTTAATTTTATTTCAGAATGTTGCAAATGCTTTTATAGAAGCATTATTTAAGTACTGTGTTAAGCAGAAATTCGGACTTGTATGATAAAATATATATATATATTTATGAAACATATGAAAATATATTTGCTTGAAACTCATGTGAATTAAACAAAAAAAAATAAATCTAGCTGATTTTTATTTGAAGTAAACAAGAATATTACGTCTGAACATATTTATATTTATTTTAAAATCATTAAAATTACATTACAATTACATAAAACAATAAAAACATATTAAAATTGGACGTTTCGGATTTACATGAGAATCCCTCATCAACACACATTTTTCTTAACGTAAGTCACAGTTCAAAAATATCAACACATAGAAAATGCAACGTATTAAAATGTCCAGGCCAAAGTTACTGTAATTTTGATGATTTTAATATAAATATGATTTTTATTTTCTTCAAATGCTGAATAAATGACAAAATTTGGTAACCTTTAACATGTTATATTTCAAAATAAGGAAGTTCTTTGACTTTTTTATTTGCAAATGAATAAAAAAACAACAGAATAATGTAAAATAAAAGTCGTTATTTTTATTATAAAAGATAAACAATTGTATGCGATTTAATTTTACAGTCTTCGATTAATATTAAAAACTAAAAAAAAAGTTCATAAATACTTTGTTTATTTATTTATTTTTAGATATACATTTTAAAAAAATTTCCCTTTAATTTTATAATTACTGACAGGAGCAAATATAGAAAACAAATATAGTAACAAATATATTTGTGAAATAAATATAGTAGCAACTTTATTGGAATGTTTTAAAATTAGGTTGAACTGTATTATTTTTGTTATTGAGAATTGCCATGGTAATAATAGCAGATTCTTTTTTTTAATACTTCAGAAAGTAGACACGATGAATTTATTTCCCGTAATTTAGAGTGAATTGTATAGAACTGTATGTTAGTGTTTTTTGATACACAAAACTATTCATTAACGCCTCTATAAATTTCGTTTACAAGGATTGGTGTATTTTGAATTCAGATTAAATATCATTATATGTTATTCAGCAATAACTTTTCTAACAGATGTCTGACATTATAAATGTGTGATTGGTGATCCTGTTGCGACAGATTTAAAATAATCATAGCACGCTTAAGTATAAGATGGGGCATTGAAAGACAGGAATTTTTCATACATAAAGGGAGTTTTTTTTTTGTATGTTTTATTTTTAAAAGATACCTTATAATTTTTCACACACACTTACACTTGAGGAAATCCACGCGCCAGTCCTGTATATACATATAAATAATTTGCACATTAGGGAGAAGAAGAGTAGCTCAGGAAGATGTCTCAAACTTTTAACCCCTTGAAGGTCACGGGTATATTATATATACCACTTAATTTTAATCCCAAACTGTCACAATGACACCAGAATTTTAGAATCAAATTTTGAATTTAGAACGTACATAAAGGAAAGCTTTTACTTATTTTAAAATAAATTCGTACACGAATCCTGGTGTCAGTCAATTATTTCAATATTTTAGCTCCAAGAGTACTTTGACCCTGAAGGGGTTAAATGTATCCATTACGCTGCAAGTTTTGATGACCATGGCAATAATGTGTCAAGATCGTAGTCAAAGAAAAGGATTTATGTTGGATACTCGGCTGTTGAAATCCTGTCGTATAGGTGCCATATAGAGGCTCGAGCAATAAAAGGTATGGAAAGTTCTTTTGATGGGTAGTTGCAACGTAGGAATGGACCTTCGTGTCAAATGATTTGTACGATTTACCCAACTTATTGGCTAAGAAACCATCGTCATAAAGTTGAGAGGTTAGCTATCTTATCGAGGTGGAGCACTTTGAAGATTACTCCTATATTTTGTGCGCTTGCCCAAATTTACAACATAAAACAATGAGTAATGTTTTATATATTTATGTTTTATTAAAGTTTGAAGTATACTTTAATCGGCTAACCAACTTACTTTGCGATAATATGTCAGCTAATATTTCTTTCATTCCATACGATTTAATTTAATCAAGTCATTTGTACTTTTAACTTTGCCACAAGTATAAATATTTCCTTAATATATATGAAGAGGAAACTTAGAAGGCATGCATGTAGAAATATATAAGTGATTTTATTTATCTCGATATTAAAAGAAAATAATATTGTTGCAAAAGAGAATTTTAGGAACACGTAAACCTTATCAGTGGAATTATCTCTAAATAAAAGCAACAAAAATATGGAAACCATTAAACCTTTTCTAGATACCATTAAAAGTTTTCCGGAAAGAATTTCTTGGGCATGTTACATGAACTTAGCTATAACTTATGAAAAGTTTTCCGAATTACTGATCCAGAAATGTGAAACGTAATTCAGTGGAAAAAAAACAGAATAAAGGGTATAAGCAAGAGATGTACATTTAGATAACGAATCTGTAATATATCTTTAATAAAGTTTCATTTCAGAGTTCTTCAATGAAACATTTTCCTTTTGAACTGTGAAAAAAGGTTTTATCTTGTTTATGTAGAAAATATGTTTAATTATAGGATATAGGTACTACAAAATATAATGACAGTGATGTTTTGCAATAAAAACTAAATCATAATTTGCAGTTAACATATAAGAAATTATCAGTAAGACAGAATTTCACATATAGATATATATAGAGAGAGCATGGTGTCCATGATTACCGTTGACAGTCAGTTAATTCCTAAGCAGTAACTTTTAAAACTACAGTTCCAATCATGCTCTGTTGAATGATATAAAATTACACATGTATAATCTATATATTGAAACATATAAAATGACACCCGAATAATCATTGTATAGACATAAAATGTGCGTGAACCATAAAATTAGTTAATTAAACAATTAAGTATAAAACAAATTTTTATCGGTTTTCTTTGGTCAAAGAATGGATTAAATATGATTGAAAAATTGTTAAGATACCAAAGCCATTTTCCAATTTGTATGAAGATATACACAGCTGTCATATGAATTACACGGTTTATAACATATTAACCTAATTGGAGCATAATTTGTATACTATCGTGTTTATGGACAGATACATACATACCGACATCATAACAAAAACCAAAAATAACCTCTGGAGTTCAGTAAACACGAGGAAACTCTAATACACATGTAAACATGCACACTTACATATCGAAAATTTTTTAAATCAGCGAAAACAGATTCAAGGAGCCTCAAAACATAAAATATACCAAAATATCCATAATCGAGTTTTTACGTTATTTTCTTTACACAGTATATGTTTAGAAAGTAAAAATACAAAATTTAATTTTTTTTTTTAACAAAATTTCATTTTTTTTTTGTTTAGGTCCCATAAGTTACACCTAGAAAAGATTTCTCCTAGTACAATCAAGTAAAATAATATACTTTCCATTTTTATAGAACAAACACTGTGTATTGTTTTTTTAAATAAGTGAGACAAGATTTTAGAAGCCAAAATATATGTACTCTGATTCTGCTAATGCCAGTTTAGTGTTTCAGTGAAGATAATATAAATAAAAATAGAAAAGCAAGCATAATTATATTGATATTTAAAAACTGGTAACTAGATTTTCCAGATTGTTCATAACCCAGTTGCGAATAATGCCATCCATCCATATAATATTTTCTGCTTTCATACAAATTTAAAGCAATTAAAACTTTTTTTTTAGTGAATCGATCTTTTCAAAAGGCCCTCCCTCCCATGTATACATCAATATCTATCTCACGAATATTTTAGTTATATTACTTTTAGAAGTGTTACATTATTTTCAATTTCATTATTAAAGTTTGCACGTTAATTAAATTAAAATGAAAGAACATAAAGATGTGGTTTCAAGAGTAGAATAGAATCAAATTAACCCAAGTTTAGATTAGCACAAAAGTAAAAAGGCGCATTTATAAAGTCCCTTTTGCCTTTTTCTTGTAAATGTTTTCTTGAACAGCCTATAATGAAAATAAATTTCTTTATTGGTAGTTTTTATTCGTTTGTTATAAAGTGGTAAGATATGTCAAACTTTTCAATGTAATATTGTTTTGAATAAAACTAATTTTTCTTTACAATTGTCGATAGGAAATGGACTGTAAATCTTGTAATTACTTTTAAAGTTTTTTTATTAATACTTGAACAACACATGACACTCACAAATAAAAATTATTATGTTTAACTACATTTTTATTTTCAAGAATATCCGCCGCGTGGACTGGGCGGTGTTTTTATATATGTGGATGCTGCATCGACCCACAGCTTAATGACCTTTTTTTACAAAATGCCCCTAGGTGGATCTGCAATAGTAAAGCATACTAGATGAAGCCAAAACCATATTTCCGCGACGGAACAACAATATTTCCCAAAGTTCTATTTGGTAAAAACTACTTAATAGGTACGATTTAAAATTTGCTTTAAGAAAAACACAGAAACATTCACTATTATACAATTTGTAATATATATGTATATATATAGGGTGAATCTAAACTCTTGGGCAAAACTTTAAGCGGTGATAGTACACATCAAGACAAACAATATTAAATAGGAAACTAAAGGTCCCAAACGTCTTCCGAAGGAGATAAGCGCCATTAAAGTTTAGGGTCCAAAATTTCAAATGATTATAAAAAACGGAAAAATTGATCGATTCGTTTGCGGTTTTCGCTAAACCTATTCTTTATGTCAGTATTTTCTTAAAAATAAATTTTAAAGAAAACGTTTTAAAAATGTCGATAGAGGGCGCTTTAGACTTTGAAGTAGCGAACAACTATTTTTTACCGTTATTTTTTGTATCTGATTAAATGCTTACAAAAGCTTAGACTTAAACTTAAATTTTGAGCTCAAAATCTGAATCGTTGGAAGTGGTTAAGTAGCGCAAACTGAACCATGTTCAGGAGTTGAAATTTAAACCCCCCCCCCCCCTTAACACAGTTCAGTTTTTCCCGATCTTGGTGGTGTTGTAGACCAGGCAGAAACTACTACCCCCTAAACGTAAAATAAAGGATAGAGGGATGACAAAATTGAATAAAAAATTTATTTTAAAAATAAACTTTAAAGATTAAGTTTTAAAATGCCGATTGAGGGTGCTTTAGACTTTGGAGTAAATAACAACTATTTTTTACCGTCGACTCCAACGAGGACCTGGTTGCGAGGATTGCCGTCGTAGCAGGCGATATCTGGGAGATGCCCGGGGTATTCACTAATGTTTGCAACTCCCTCCGCCGGCGGTGTGAGGCCTGGATCGTTGCTGGTGGGCACTCTTTCGAGCAGTTTTTGTGATTCCTCACTAACAGCAAGCGTGTACCTTTTCTACGTGTCAACCTTCATTCATATTGCGCACTACATGCGTACATCAAATTGTTTCTTTTTAATTTGCGCGGAGAAATTGCTCATGTCTGTTATGAATAAATTTTCTATTTAATTTTGTCATTACTATATCCCTTATTTTACGTTTAGGGGGCAGTAGTTTCTGCCTGGATTAATTTTAACACAATTATTCAAATTGGTGAGGAAATAATATGAGTTGTAATTTTCCAACTGCACGAAAAATGTTCGGGCCGGGAGTCGAACCTGGAATCTCTTGGCTGAAGCTGCCATGCTCTACCAACTGAGCTATCCTGTTTGAATCTGGAGGGCATAATCGGGATAGCTCAGTTGGTAGAGCAAGGCAGCTTCAGCCAAGAGATCCCAAGTTCGGATCCTGGATCGGACATTTTTCGTCCAGTTGGAAAATTACAACTCATATCGTTTCTGCCTGGTCTACGACACCAAGATCTGGAATAACAGAACTGTATTCAGGAGTGAGGGGGGGGGGAAGGTATTTCAAATTTCAACTCCTGAACGCAGTTCAGTTTGTGCTACTTAATCACTTCTAACGATTCAGATTTTGAGCTCAAAATTTAAGTTTAAGTCTAAGCTTTTGAAAGCATTTAATGAGATACAAAAAATAACGGTAAAGAATAGTTTTTCGTTACTCCAAAGTCTAAAGCGCCCTCTATCGGCATGTTTTGAACTTTATCTTTAAAATTTATTTCAAAGAAAATACTGACATAAAGAATAGTTTTAGCGAAAACCGCAGACGAATCGACCAATTTTTCCATTTTTTATAATCATTTGAAATTTTGGACCCTAAACTTTAATGGCGCCTATCTCCTTCGAAAGACGTTAGGGACCTTTAGTTTCCTATTTAATATTTTTGTCTTGATGTGTACTATCACCCCTTAAAATTTTGCCCAAGAGTTTAGATTCACCCTGTATATATAAAGGACTTTAGAAATTTAATAAAATTTGGTAGACAGAAATTTTTTTTTGTCGCCAGTAAGAAATATTTACCCATCCCCACCTCTGCCGTCATTGATTTTCAAAAAGCATAAAAGTTTTTCGCGAGGTAATTGAGAAAAAACTATTACAAGCTTAGTTTAGAAATATTAGTTACATAGCTTAGAATAGTACATAATTTGGAACCATAATATAAACTAAGTTTTCTAATGAAACGTATCAAAATTATGCATCTCTGAAAAAAGAAGAGTTCTGTAAAGGCTGAATTTACCAACATGTTCAGTAAATGCTAATTACGGAATGTGTCTAATGCCCGCATAGTTGAGTGCTACAAAATGTATATCTTATGTGGGACTGAGGTGAAATGGTGAAGCAAGAAAACATTGTTTTAGTTATTTTCCTGTGAAGGTCAGTCAAATAATTCTGATTTTATTATTTTATAATTTGAATTTGATGAATTTATTTTGCCAAAATGAATGTAAAACTAGTTTTTGTTTGAATATAATTTTAAAGTTTATTTCTTACTATTTTGTAACTTTGCAAAATCTATAATGGGGCATCTTATGCGAATTTTACTTCAAATTAATTACTTATATGTTATTAGTCTTTAAAAAGAATGTGATAGATTAATCAGCTTTAATTCTAAACGGAAATATCTGATTTGAAACTCACAAAAAACAGAAGTATTTTTTAGCATTGTATCAAAACTTAAATAAAACAGAGGCTAGATTGACACAATTTCTCACAGTTGTATTCAAATATCCCCTTCCCCCATATTCCCCACATTCTAATCACGTGTCAAGCATGCTGGCTAGAGAGGAAAAGAACGGCGTTTTCTGTGCATATGATAAGAGGAAGATCACTGCTTCCCGCGCATGAGTTCGGGTGAGGGAGTGAAAAAATGCCGTTTGCTCCTTAGAATATATATAAGGATTTAATTTTAAGTCAATTTTTACACACTGCTAGATTAAATACTTTGGTCGACAGGTATACACACACACACACACACACACACACACACACACACACACACACACGCACATATATATATATATATATATATATTTATATATATATATATAGCTTCAGAGCCCCGGACCAATCTCGAAACTAAATTTCTAAATTTGTGTCCTATTAAATTTACTAGTTTTATCTTAAAATATTTTTTTTCTTTCCTTTGCCGTTCTCAAATTCCAATTGTTTTTACTCCTAGTAATATTTTCTAAAACATTTCACATCCGAAATGGGATTTAAACTATTTAACCTATTTATTTAAGTTATTTCTATGTGGCTTTTATTTAACGTTTGTATGAAACAATTTCTGGATCGAATCGAATAAAATGAATTACATAAACGAGTAGATTAGACCCATCCAGGGTAGGGAGGTTAAAATAGAAATATTTGTTATCAATCACATCAAAGATTTTTTTTTTAATTTACTAAACTTGTTTGTATATTTTATCATAAATAAACAAGCTAACAAATTATGCATTACCACCAAAAACACACAAATATGGAGTAACAATTCCCAAATAATTACACGATTTTTAACTAATATAATAAATGACTTACTGAAAAAAATATTTTTACTCTCTTTGCTGTTACCTCATTATATACATACATATATTTACTCTATTTGCTCATGTTTCACGTATATACTTGCATATACATGCATATAAGGAGAGTTTAATGGAATAATTTAAAATAAATGTTGATTTTATTTCATAAAACCTCTACAGGACAACTATATAAATTATTCTATCTCGTATTTAACAGAGGTTCAATAAGTAGCAAAACAGTCCGAACGGTTAGTGTGAGTTCTTCTATCGAGGACTGAATGCGGAAATTTTCATCTACTTGTTCGTTTCTAACGATTAAATGACTGCTTCATAAAAGCGTATTTTTTATATTGCAATAATAGCTGTTAATTCTTCACTTTTGTATTAATTTCAGATTTCTATAATCTTTTTGTGTTTGAACTATTTAAATATAATTTACCGTAAACAGAATAATCTATTAATAGTTTTTATATTGTTTTTGATAGTGTTGTGATGACAATGCAAAATTTACTTTTAAATCCCTATCCGCATAATCGTTATTCTCTCATATCTATTCGTGTGTTTCTAAAACACATATATTTTATTTTAAACTTCTAATTCAGACATAATAAGTGACGCATTTTTGTAAAAATAACTTTATAAAAGTTTTTATATAAAATATTCACCGAAAAAAAACTGAACGCCTAATATGAATAATGTAATAAGATGAATTTCATAAGCATGAACTCACACTATAGTGAATTTCAATGCACTCCATTTAACTTATTCGCTCGTAAACAAATATTAAAAATTTTGTATGCAAAAGATTTATAAATCCATAGAATCAAATTCTGAATCAAATTCTTTTCTATATGTGCATTAAAATAAATTACTATATCTATCAAAACATTCAGTAATATTATTCTTTAACCTTCTCCTTCTCACACAAAAAATACATTTTTTCCATTTCTGTTGACAAGTTACAATATACACTGCTGAAATGTTTTATTCTTTTTTAAGAAGATTGTTGCGCTATCATACCCGAATTTATTTTTTAATTTTTTATTTCTCGAGATTTCACTAGCTAGTTTTCAAATGTATTTCTGAATTTCTCTTTGTCGAAGAAAACATTGAAAATGATTTTTTGTGTTTGATTTTCTAAAAATGAAAATGAAGCGTAAGTTTGATGTAATGTGACGCATCAAAGAAGATACGAAAACAACTATCAACAGCACCTATAGAACTTAGAACATTATTTGCGATATATAAAGATAGACTGTGATAGATCTAATAATCAATCAAAAGTAAAAAAACAAAAAAAACACTATACTTAGGTTTTTTATAAAGTGTCTGTATTGCTTATTGCTCTTAATCACAATAAGAGATTTTTAGTGTCATAATAATCACCCTTACCATGAAAATAAAGAAACATAATGATTGATGTGATGTAGATTAGGATTGGAAAAGTTTCCTCGTTAGTTATTTTACTTTTATTTGCTGAAAAATAGGCATAGGCCAATATTTACTGCATGTATTAATCCCCTATTATAGAGAAGCGCATAACTTAGAAAATATCCTCTACTGTACAGATTTGAAATGTATATTCACTATTAGTTAAGCAATTTCATGCGGAAGATTATAGTATGTTTAACGTTGCTATATGGAATTTGGTCATATTGTAACCGTTATATTTGTAAAGCTAGTTATAGAAAAAACTCTACATTTATAGATCAATGACTGACAATGACTCAAATACCAATGACTGACTAACTTTTATGCTGGTCTGAAGAACATAACATGTATAGGAGAGATACTTTTAGTAACGTAGATAAACCTCATGAGCAGAGTCAATATAAATTAGCTTGTCTTCTTTAGACAAATCCGCAAAAAAAACAGCACTATACGAGTATGTTAACTACCACAGCTCTTTTGTATTTCGGTACAACAAGGCTGGATGCATACTGAGCATAACTGTTTAGCCAATTCAAGGAAGTATTCGTCTGAATGTCTTTAATGGCATTTCAAGAGATATGTTTTCGTCGCTGCCACACGTGCACAAAATAGATTGAATAATCCCTTTTACCAGTGATTAATGCAAATGGCTAACATATGCGACTCTGTGCAAAAATTTCCTTTCTGAGCAACTTTGGAATTACTTGACAGTAACATCCATTAAAATATTATAGATTGCTTTACATACTATATACAAACGCGGTGCAAGTCACTTAACGACTGATATCTCTACATTAATGATATGATTCATCACTACTGACTTCCATGCGTAAGTCGTACAAAAAACATCCGTTCTAAACATTTATTATTTCATTGGAACATAACACTTCTTCCCTCAAACTTCAAACGAAACACTGGTTTACTAAATCGACTATTTCTTCCAGCAGATTGACTATGTTGGTCTTTGAAGGAGTATCCTCCTTTAAGTCGTCCTCTGCTGAAGATTATTCATTCTTTCCTATTTCTACTCCATCCATCTTAAGACTGACAAAAAACCAGCATAGTTGGATTTTTGATGATACATATCTTTGTAGAAAATTTATATAGCAGACTTATTTTTAGAATAAATTATTAAGAGGTATGTGTATTGTTTATGTATATATTTAAATAATGCTTGATTAATAATGTAATTATGTTTTATCTAATTTTTATTTTTTCTCTATGGAGACCTAATGTGTTGGGAAAATGATTTTATTTCCAATGGCGATGAAGTGGCGAGCATTTGGCTGAAATTTACATTAGAATTAAAAATTTCATAGTCTTCAATGTCTTGAGAATATAACATTGAGTAAATTAGAGGTAATGGGGTTGCGTTCCACGCCACTCAGAATCGTAGGGCATGTATGAATCACAGATAATATATTCCACCAGATAGGACAGTGGAGCGAAAACCCGAACCGGCGCGATACAAGCGCCACTACTGAGCACAGTCAAGAACTAACGCACAGGCGCGCAATCTATAAACTGTCATATTGTCGCGGTCACATGTACCTGTTGGCAGTTTTGTTTATTTAATATCGACAGGACAGCTATTTTAGTATTTCATTTTCATAAAAGTTCTTTTCAGAGCTATTTTTCTTGAATATAATTAATTTATATTGCCAAGTGCTTGTTTCAGGGCTGTTTTTCTTGCAATTAATTATTGCAAAACGTCAAAAAATAAGGTGTTTTATAAAACACAATCATGTCATTCTTCTGTTTTCCTACAGGAAATTAAAGAAGGTAAGTGATTTCTGTATTTATAAATTATAAATGCACGAATGTTAAAAATCTAGTTTTATTTTACTTTAATGTAGATTTCTTTTTAAACAATTTTTCCCTTTCCTTAACCTTTTATTCATTTCCATTTTTTATACTTGTTTTAATTCGCGTTTCCATTTTCATTTTCTTTCCGAAAATTTAATTACACAGGGTTCGTACGGTCATAAAAGTTCTTAAAAATTTGAAAAGTAATTTTTTATCCTTAAAGGTCCTTATTTTTCAGGAAAATCTGCAAAAAGTCCCTTCCTTTTTCTCCATCTTTTCAAAATGAGGGGCAAAAAACTTATCTACTCTATTCTTTTTTTTATTGTAAAAATAAATAATAGAGCATAATTAGTTTAGTTAAAATTTCCTCTAAATTCAATAGTTTATCAATTTGTATGTCCTTAAATTTTTATTGTTTTGGTCCTCGAATTTTATTTAAAGAAATGAGTACGAACCCTGTTACAAGGGTGAAAATCTACCACATTTGCAAATATTTTCTCTGCTTCCCCCCCCCCCCCCCCAATCTAAAGGTTTTTTTTTTTTACTCTGAAATTTTTTCTGCATATTTCTGCCAAAGATTAAAATATTTAAAACTTAAATTTTCTTTTTCTATCTTGTTTGTTTACTTGTAACAATATATAAACAACCAGCTTTTTATTTCTTCATTGTGACATTAAAATAATCAAGCATCTAAATTATTCTTGCTCCTGAAATTTCTGCTTTCTGTCTTCCCCATATCCCAATTGTATAAAGTCTAAAATCATTAAATGTTAAAAAAAAAATGGAACAGATGTACCATTCACCCACAATCTGCCATCTTATATTTTAAATCAAAACACATTTGCTTTGTTTCTCATTTCCAAAATAATTTTCATACATATTTACTTATTATAAACATGTTATTTAATTTAATTGACTAATTTATTTATATTTAATAATAATTAAAAAAAAACAAGATGGCAGACTGCAGGCGAATGGTACATCTAAGCCAAAAAAAATATCTCCTTTGTTATTTTGCAGTAACAGAAAATAAATAATAAAATAAACAATCAGATTTCAGCACTTTCCATGAAAAATTTACCCTTTTTTAACCCCCCCCCCCTAATACACACCCTTTCTCCATAATTTTCACTTTGCATTTGCACCCTCAATGCACAAAATCCTTAAGCCTATTGAATAATAATAAAAAACTATTTATATATACTTATTAATATACACATTCATATATATATATATATTACACTGGTGCCCGGCTAACCGAAAAGTACCCTAATATTTTTATATCTTTTGTGTTATACATCTATATACTTATCTACTAAATTTCTCGATAAATAGATCATGTATATCAGGGGTGTAAAGACATAGCCTGTAGATTTCCACTATTTCTGTGGCCTTTTTTAATCGCAGGATTCTGCAGTTAAATAATGTGCAGAATACTATTCAGAAATAATAACTCATGGTTTGCAGTTCAGCCCCTTGAATTATATGTTTGATTATTTTGACTAATGTCTGTGTAGAAGGGATAGAGATATTTTTACATATGGTTTCATTATACACTTTAGCTTTCAGAGTATAACACTTTATGCTTTGATTTAAATTTGCTGCAGTATAATGCATTTTGTTGTATGTATTTCGATAAATATAAAACAATTATTTTACTTAATTATAACTTTAATCTTTAGAACTTAATGGAATAGTAAAGTAGAGTATGTTAAAAATTTCTATATTTTTAAAAAGAATTGTAAAAACTTGCTTTTTATAACAATGTATTCTTTATCTTTTAGATGTTCTTTAAATAATGTTGAAGATTCACCCATGGATAAAAATGCTTCCTTGGTTAGTTGCTCTGCTTTTGTTAGCACCAGTTCAGTTGCATGCACCAAAATCTTCGGTCCAGCTACTTAAACACTGAAATCTGCAGTACAGATACCTACACCAAAATTTCATTTATTATATGGCTGGATATGTTGCAAGAAAAAGTTTCAAAATTAAATTGTGAATTATTGTCAAAATACTTTGTTTAACACTACAAATACAGTAAATCAAAATTCTTTGCTAACTCAGTAAAAAAACTGTTCGGGTAATAGTCTAAAAAAGCCTAGTGATGTATTATTTCATATTGTGCAAAAAATGGATAGTGTTGATACAGCTCATATGTTTTCGTCTGCAAATGTTCTACAAAATATGGTTAAATTTCTATCTGAGATAATAGATTTCAACAGTGTAAATGTTCTTGAAATTCATAAAGATTGTTAGTATAATGATTTCAAAAATTGAAATTCTACAAACACATTAAAAAAATAAATGAAGATTTAAAAAACCTTCAAAGGTTTTATTCAAAGTGTACAAAAAAGAAGTAGGTTTTTATTTTCTATTATTCAGTGGGTGCGTAGAAAAGGATAACATTCTAAAAATAAAAAAAATAAACTGAGATAGTTTAAGTAACAAATATTAATCAGTATTTTTCTTTGAAATTTATAAGATGAACCCTCATCGACTAGTCCTGCAATCTAATAACAGTGAACATTTCTCTATTTTTTTTTTTTTTTTTTTTTTTTACATAAATGTTTATTGTTCTTCCTCAACATTTACATCAGCTGGAATGTTACCCTTTTCCCACTCCCCAATTCAATTATGTTGCTGTCTTCAAAGTTTATACAATGTTGTCTGTATAGACTTTACAACTTAACATGTATATCTTATGTTAATTCCTTATATTTCTAAATCAGTGATATCAGATAGAGCTTATTTTAGGCATATTCAGCACAGCGACCTGATTCAATGTAGGAATCTACCTGGAAACCTACAAAAAAATTTTCTATGATCAAAAATCTACTACTATCAGAGAATTATATATTAATGTAATGGAAAACTAGTCTATAATCCGTACTTTTCAGTTAGCCAGCGCCAGTGAAATATATATATGTATCCTATGAATTTCAAAATACATTAAACAAGTTCTTGCATCAATATACATGTATATTTATGCATACATTACATATATATATATTTCACCGGTGGCCAGCTAACCGAAAGTACCCTATAATCATATATCTAATATCAATTTTATGTTCAAAATTAATGTGTAAAAAGTTTTGGTACTTCTCCATTATCCCGTCGACCACTTTTCCGAAAAAAAAAAAAAACTATCGCCAAACTATAGGATTTAACGGCAAAAATGCAGTCCTATTCACTTGACATCAGAAGCATTAAATTATAGGTGCAGATTCCCAACATTTGGAAGGAGTCACTGGCTTCTAAACCCAAAAAATCCAGTGGCCACAATTGTAAAACAAACACATAAAAACAATAGTGTTTATATAGGGTAAAAAACTAAAAAAAAAAAAAAATAATGAATTCAAAGTGTAAAGTAATTTATTTAATATAAACACGTGTACAACAAAATTTGAATATTAATTAAATCTTAAATCATGTACAGTCAGAAGATTGGTCAAGATCAGTTGGGCAAGATACGGTTTAAAAAAAATATGCATAAGCTAAGCAATCATGCTAGCGGGGAATATCAGAAATACAATATTTCTTATTTTGATTTTGCCAGACAAAAGTACATATGAAAGAAAATCTGAATTTGTGAGAATATTTTGCACTGTAAAAATCAAAACACACTTCAAACATTTGTTTATATATATATATTTAAATCACAGTCTATGTAAAATAAAATTATCAGATTCAAACTGTTACGAATAACATTGCTATTCGAATATATTTAATAGTTTGCTGTGTTAAACAGATCATTCTGAAATGTTATTAAAATATAACAATAATGTTTGTTATGTGTTTTGGTCTTAATCTTTAAAAAAAATATCAACATTTCACGATGGGGACTGGGAATACCAGAAATTGATTACTTCTAAATCACATGGCGACTTAAACACCGAAAGTTAGTGGCCACAGCAAAAAAATTAGTCCCCACGTGGCGACTGTGAATCTGCACCTATACATTAAATGTGTTTGTTATGTCATGAAGCGGTTTTTAATTCGATATTTACCTGTGTTTTTCATTATGTTTTACCAATTTATTAGTTATTTCGTTAATTAAAATAACAATTGCGTCCTTAAACGGCTGTGCCATGATATTAAAAGAGAAAATGCATTGGAAAAATGTTGCTTTGCATAGTTAAGTGCAATAGATCAATTTCAACTGATGTCACAAACATTTATTCACCAGACGAGAAGAATAATTAAGAAAAAATAATGTAAATAAATAAGTATCGGAAGATTTTTTTTCTATTTTCATTAATATGTTGTAATTCTTTTGTGTTTAAACATACTGATAGTTGACACTTTGGTGAGTGGGGCTTTTTCGAATTTATTTATTTTGATATTGCAATGGCAACATTCTTCCATTTGTTTATTTGGCATTAATTTTTTTTTTTTTTTTTTTTTTTTTTTTTTTTTTTTTTTTTTTTTTTTTTTTTTTGAAAAGTGGTTGACGGGATAATGGAGAAGTACCAAAGTTTTTCTTTATTCAAGTACATTTTTTTTTCAGCTGAAATAATATTCTGATCTTTCCTTTGAAAAGCAAGATTAAACCAAATCCATCGAATAAAAATAGTTATAAGTAGAGTCATGTATTGTCTCGAGTAATCAAATTTTACTGAAGATACTTTTTTGGAAGGGGATATGGATTATAGCTGGGCGCAGATGATAAATCAACAAATATTGTTATCATCATCACGATTTGTAATGCATTTATTTCATTAAAATATAAACCTTTCATCCATTTAAAATGCAGAACCTTAAAAGTCATGCCTTACACTCATTTCATCAGAAGAAAAAAAAGAATTCCATAATCCGAAACATTTTATTTCAACATCAAAACATTATTTCTAATTTACACACGTGGAAAATAGAATCTGTTAGTGACAAGGGGGATAAAAAAAAAAAAAAAAGATTTTAGCGAGATTTGTGCTTGGCTAACATAAAAGTTCAGAGTAAACTAACTCTACACATATCTAAAATATCTGAATGATATTTAGGAACACTGATAAAAATGCATCATTGTGAATCTAAAAAGTGCCATTTTCTTATCAGCAGCACCCTGCTTTTTTTTTAATCTGGTGAAAACTTTGTTATTGTAAAATAAATGTTTGTAAATTATTTAAAGAAAAAAAAATCCCTGACAGCTTGGCCTACAAGCACAGGTAGATTTCGAAGATGCAGACCATGGGGCGCCTATTTGTTGGAAATTGCAGAAGAAATGACCTTTTTGCCATGATGCGATAGTTGGAACCACCCACTTCTAAACCTAACTTGTTTGCAGGTGGAGCCAGCAGGGATTTTTTTTGTTTTTATTTTTTTTCTTGCTATAAGTGTTGGTCCTATAAAAAATTTGTCAATACAAAAGTTTTAGGTAATATTAGAGGATTTATGATAAATTTAAACGGATTTCATATCTTGTGACTTGATGAAGTTATGAATTTTTTTCTTCTAACCCCCCCCCCCTCCTCTTTTCCACTCCCTTTGGGGCTATTTTTAATAATATCAAAAATCTGTCATACATAAATTTTCTCCTTTTCCTAGAAGTAATAATAACTTTAAATAGATTCGATACGTATCATAATTAAGAAATTATGGGGGGGTTTTCAGTTTTCACAAAAAGCCCTCCCATGGTTCGATTTTGCCCATTAACGAACTTGACCGATATTTTATGCCCCTTGATTTTATGTATCAGTTTGGAAGAGATTTGTGCAGAATTATTAGAGTTATTGTGTCCATAAAAAGTGACATAGATAGATAGATATATAAAGTTTTGAACTGGGAGTGGTTTTGGGTTCTAGGAGTCATAATCGGCGTAGATCTGCAAAATTTTTTCAAAAATTCCAATTTAGGGGAGAATGTAATAGGTAGTGAGTGTTTTTATTTATTTTTCTTGCTATAAAGGTTGGTCCTATAAAAAATTTGTCAATACAAAAGTTTTAGATAATATTAAGAGGATTTATGATAAATTTAAACAGATTTCATATCTTGTGAATTGATGAAGTTATGAATTTTTTTCTTCTACACCCCCCCCCCTTTCCCGCTCCCTTTGGGGCCATTTTTAATGATATCAAAAATCTGTCATACATAAATTTTCTCCTTTTCCTACAAGTAATAATGACTTTAAATATATTCAATACGTAGCATAATTAAGAAATTATGGGGGATTTTCTATTTTCACAAAAAGCCCCCCCCCCCCATGGTTAGATTTTGCTTATTAACAAACTTGACCGAGATTTTATGCCCCTTGATTTTATGTATCAGTTTGGAAGAGATTTATGCAGAATTATTAGTTATTGTGTCCATAAAAAAGTGACATAGATATAAGTAAGTAGTTAGAAAATTTGCATTCCATGTAATATTACTTTTTAATGCATGGAATTTTGTATTTATGCTGAAAACATTCATAAATTTATCCTACTATACAGTTGTATTTTTTACAAAATGTGCAATAAATTTTTATTTTTGAAATTTGTCTCTTTAATGTTTTATCATGCTTAAGTAAAACTTTTTATATGAAAAAAAAAAAAAATAAAAATAAATAGCAGTGTGTTTTACTGCAGACATTAAAATTGTGAAAATCGTATTATGTGACATTGTTTAAAATGTGGCACTAAATGGTATTTTTAAATATGTTATATTTATTACTTTTTAAATTAAAAAAAATATTTAGAATCGTATTAAATAACGTTGTTTAAAACGCTTCACTAAATGGAATATTTAAATAAAAAAATATTTAAAATCGTATTAAAATATAGCACTAAATAGTATTTTTAAATATGCTATATATATTTTTTTTTAAATAACCACATATACATCGTTAAGAAATATAAAAGTGGTTTTAAATACTTTTCATAAGTATTACGATAACATAAACAAACAAATTTTACAAGTATCAAATCGTTTAAATATTTGAAAGTTTCTCAGTTTAAATTATTAAAAAAAAGTGTGTAAATCTGTAAGAAACTCGTGTAAATATATAATTCAGAACTTATTTGCTTAGTTTCTAGTATTTGTATGATAAAATAAAATGCGTTTGATGTTTTAAATAATAACAAACATCGCCGAAACTGCGGGGAAAAAAAAAGATAGATACTAAACAAATAAGATAAGTAATACCTACCTGTGGCGACACGCCCGAACCGTTTGCGACTGTTGTCACTAGGGGCTCTGAAGTTGCGATTCGGTTACCATTGAGCTTATGGAAGTGTCCTATCTGGTGGAATATATTATCTGTGGTATGAATCGCCTATGAGTGATGGGGGATTTTTTTACACGTCCCAAACGAAGTTTAAAAAAATGAAGTTAAGTACATATACAGGATCCTTCTAGAAACATTCGCTAAGAAATTATCGCATGATTTTTAAGTGTATCCCAGTATCACTTTAACTATGACTTTGTGAATATCATCTTGCAAGAATCTTTTTGAGATAATTATTATAGGATTATTCTTGCTCTTGATTATTTTCTTAATTAATTCACAATTAATTCACTTTAACTAGCCGCCACTGGCGACCAGTTTGGTCGCCCTTAAATGTATGTTAAGCATTGTAACAAATTATTTTTATTCATAATTTATTTTTTTCCTTAATCCTTCGCCAAACCGGAAAAATCTAATAGACAAATCAAGAACTTTTGCGATCGTGGTGGCATTTCGCATATTTTTTGTTGTTATGTATTTCATCTTTCTTGACAAAAACCGCTTAACCCACTTTATAATAAATTAATCATTGTGTGTGTGTGTTTAATATAAAATAAACTATTCCATAATAAAATAAAAGTATATGCTGTTTTAGTAATCTCTAATAGGTACCTGAAAATGGGATTTTCTCGCCAAAATGGCGCAAAACAAAAATTCCGCCAACCCTGGTGCGTCCGTGACAGCTGTTCCAATTTAAAATACATGACGTTCACATTTTTCTTTAAAATAGAAAATAGATAAATAAGAAATATTATCATAAATCAAAACATTTGATTTCAAAATTAAAATATCGTTTCTAATTAATACACACGAAAAATAAAAGCTGACAATTTGTTTCGAAATTTGATCCATTAAATATTATTACATGAGTTCAACCACGGAGTTCAACTTACATCAAGAAAAGATCCGAAGGAAGTTGAGTTGTATGGAACAGAATTATGGTAAACTTTGACTGTCTCACTGGTGCTGATTATTTTTTTTTACACCAGGCAGCGGTCCAAAAATTCATGGTTTAATATTTTAAACGTTCACAACGAATGAATCTTTTTTTTTTTTGTTGTTGTTTACTTTCATGGATAGAGAATTTGAACAGCGAACCTAATTGAAACTGAAGTTATTGCAGAATGTATACATAATTGAACGTAAGTCATCTCTCAAATATTAATTTATTTTGAACGATCTTTCTAAAAATGTAACTTTTATGCAGTTTTATTAGAAAAAATAATTTTTAATAAAAATGGCTGCCTGGCATATGAAACAGTGAAGCGGCATCCCGGAACTGTTGAGGACAGTCACATGACATACGGTTTTATTATAGAGATAATTATTATAGGATTATTCTTGCTCTTGATTATTTTCTTACCTCTAAAATTCAACGCTGAAGATGGGACTTACGAGCTTTGAAGAATTTACTGCTTAATGAACAATTTTTCTTGTGAATATTACTTTTAAAATGTTAAATGTAAACTTGGCCTCAATGGCCCAAATACTAAAATCACCAAGTGCGACTTCCAGAAAGGATCAGTTGACCGTTCCCGGTGATGACTGAATCTACCAAGATCTTGATGATGATAATGATTATGAGGATGATGATGATGATGATGATGAGCACTCAAAAAGCTCCGAGATGCATTTTAAACTCATTGTTCAAAGATAAAATTGAATTTATTTAACAAATATTGTAAACAATATTACTTGTGTTGAGAGTTTTTTTTTTATTAAGGGTCTCTTATTTTTTTTCTGTTATATTTTAATTATCCTCAAACATGAATGAATTTAAAAATGAACTATTAATTATGTTAATAAAAATAGGTGGAATTAACAATTAATATAAGGATAAGATTATCAGTTATTAATTAATCGTTTTGATTATGCAAAATTTAACACTGCCGGGTTCAGACAGACCGAATTAATTTTGTAATTTATGATTGTGAATTTTGTGTAAATAAATGAAAAAATTTTGTTTTGAGAAAATAGTGCGATATAGAATTAAAAAACAGTCGCCAGTGGCAGCCCTGCATTTAGCGGTAAACTAATAACTTCAGTTATATTTATTACAAGTATAAGTAGAATTTATAACAAATGTGTTTTATGCACATCTGGCTTTCTCACAAAAAAGACCATAGAACAGCAGTAATGCATGTTACTAGAGTGCCTTAAATATTAATATGCTTTAAATTTAGATTTACATATTACTACCGGCGATACACATGACCCTCTAATAAAAGTAAAGTGTGCACCGGCCGCGGTACACATGACACTCTAATAAAAATAAATTGTGCACCGCTGGCGGTACACATGACACTCAACGTGTTAATTTTCCTTCAAATTCTGCTATGTAGATTATTTACGAAAACGAACGCTGTTCTGTGGTCTTAGTACATTCAGAGAGGCAAATGTGGTTGATATATCCGTAAATCAATGTTTGTTTCTGGCACATAAAATGTTTATTGTACTTTGCATTGCAAATAAACACTAAGAATAATAATGATATACAGAGTACTGAATTACAGTAATTATAAAAAAACAAAGGTGAACTGAAACAACAACAAATGAATTCTACAGTTTATGAGTTTTAAATATTTTGATAATGGAAATATTTGAATGAAAAACATAAAAAAATCATCATACGCATTGATGTGTAAATTGTGAAACATTCTAGGAAATATCCTACAGAGAATTTGCGTTTTTACTAATGTTTTTCTGTTGTACTTTATTAGCTATAATAAATGCAACTGTCAATAATGTAGAATACTACACCTTATAAAAACGGTTAAATAATTTGCTAAAATAACGTCTTTGCTACAGCAGTTAGTTCAGGAATACGTGAAAGAGTTTTGATAAAATCTCACAAAATCGAAAACTTCTTAAAATCTACTAATAGTAGGATATTAACGTTCTCATTCCATATCATAAATAGTGGAAATCTTGAATATGACGTAAAAAAATTTAAAAAAGAAACAAACAAATCAATGCGAACTTATTTTCAAGGCAGTAGCTGTTTTTATGAAGTCTTTTTGAAGAAGTCCGTATACATTCCTTCAGAAACTTTGTGTACTCATCTTATAAATATTGTGTAAAATAACTTTTTATTATCTCTGTAAAGTACACGTTATAAATTATATTTCCAATAAAAGAAGGTAATTTAATTAAAAAATACGTTACACGTTAAATGTGGATTAAAACTTTTTTTAGTTTATTGATATTCCTCTTGAATTGATTTCAAATAAATTTGTTGATTGAATTTTCTCATTTTTTAAAATCACAAAACTTATACTTAGAAACCTTTGAGTATTTAAAAAAATATTCGAGGATAGTCATTACAAAAGTTATTTCACGGTTCAGTGAGCATATAAATTGTAAAGTGGAATCTATTTATTACTGAAAAAATTATTTAATTTTCTAAATTCTCTTTAGAGATTTATTTTTAGATTTATTCTACAAAGTCTCGTGATTATTTTTTTATATTTTCTTTGTTATTTTGTTTTATTCTCACTTGCTATTTTTATAAATTAATTTCATTAAATTTAGAAATTATTCTGGTAGATATCGATAACTTTTTGCATCATACTGTTAAAAAATTCGACTCAGAAATTTGGATTAGATTTCAGTTATTACTAGCTATAAAAGTACTGACGAGTTAAATTGTATATTTCGTTACTATCTCGCAATCCAGAAATCTATTAAAGTAAAAAAATACGAACATGTAACTGTTTTATCGATTATTTGGAAATACTCTGTTTTATGATATAATTATGAATTTCATTGAAATGTGATACAATGTAATGGACAGAAGGAATGTACTTTAAATGTCGATTTATTAAAATAAGTCCTTTTAACCCGAGAGTAGTCGCGTCTTTTTTTAGAACATTGGTAGTCGCGCTCGGTCCATTTGCCGCCGTTACTAGTAGCCCGACAAAAGAAGGGAAATCTGCCGGCGTTACCATATGATCGAAAACGGAGTACATAGGGGGAAAATACTGATTGAATTTGAAAAGATACATTTTAGAGAAACTATTATTGAAGAATATATTTAAGAACTATGATTTAAGAATTTTATTTAAGAATGTTTTGAGTTCAAATTTAAATAAATATTTTAATATATATATATATATATATATATATATATATATATATATATATATATATATATATTACAAAATTTACAGGACTCGACGCAGGTTTTTTTCTTTGGGGCCCATTTTGTGAGAAGTAAAAGTTATTTTTGTAAAAAGTATCATATTTTTGCGAAATTTATTATAAATTTTTGAGAAAAAAATAAAAAATAAAATAAAAAAGTTATGAAAGAAAAAATCCAGCTACTCAAATTGAAACCAAGCACTTAATAATTTCGTTCCTTCTGCTAAAGTTCTTTTTTCTGGTGAACTTGTTTTATTGTAAATGACGCATTTTAAAACCTTACAAAATAAAAATAATTAATGGATAGTATGTTTTTATGGAGTGGAATTTTGTGAAGGTTCCTATTTTATTAAGAAGAATTTTGTGAAAGAGCCTACTTTATCAAGAAGAATTTTGTGAAGGGTCTATTTTATAAGGAACAACTTTGTGAAGGGCCTATTTGATAAAGAGAATTTTGTGAAGAGCCATATTTTATAAAAAGGAATTTTGTGAAGGGCCCTGTTTTATTAAATGTAATTTGTGAAGAAATGGGCCCCAAATTTTTCCTGTATCGACCCCTTGTATGTTAAAATAATAAAAATTATTAAATAATTATTGATTTTATGAAGACACAATGAATTACTAATTAGAGTAACTTTTCAATTATGAATTTGAAATCGTGTTAGGGATAAATTTTTTTTTAAAGCCAGAACCGCAGTAAGCTGGTTTTTGACAGTGTACTGCAACTAGGAGCCAATTGAACTTGAAAAGAGACAGACTACTTTATTCATTTATGCAATTTAAATAATCATTCAATTGTGTATTTCAGGACATGTTATTTATAACCAGGGATCGATCGAGGCAAAATTTGGGACCTATTTATTTTTCATTCACAAAAATCCATGTAATAAAACAATTCCCTTCACGAAATTCCTCTTAATAAAACAGGATCCTTCACAAAATTCATCTTAATAAAAGAGGTCTTTCATAAAATTCAATGTAATAAGACGGATATTCTTCACAAAATTCCTCTTACTAAAACAGACCCCTTCACAAAATTCGTCTCAATAAAACACACCTCTTTACAAAATTTATATTATTAACACAGGACTCTTCATAAAATTAATAAAAGAGGCCCTTCACAAAATTCCTCTTAAAAAAGGGTCTCTTAATAAAGCAAGTCCCTTCAGAAAATTCCTCTTAAAAAAAGGTCTCTTAATAAAGCAAGTCCCTTCAGAAAATTCCTCTTAATAAAACAGGCCTTTTATAGAATTCCATCTAATAAGACAAATTCCTTCACAAAATTCCTCTTAATAAAAGCCTCTTTACAAAATTTGTTTAATTAACGCAGAATCCTTCATAAAATTAATAAAACAAAACCCTTCACAAAATTCCTGCCAAAATAGGTCCCTTTGCAAAATTCCTGTTACTAAAGCAGAACCCTTCACAAAATTCTTCATAATAAAACAAGCCTCTTTACAAAAAATTTTTAATTAACACAGGACTCTTCATAAAATTAATAACAAAGTCCCTTCACAAAATTCCTCTTAAAAAATATCTTAATAAAACAAGGTCCTTCACAAAATGCCTCTTAATAAAACAGGCCTTTTATAAAATTCCATCTAATAAGGCAGATTCTTTCACAAAAAACTTCACAAAATTCCTCTTAATAAAACAGGCCTCTTTACAAAATTTGTTTAATTAACACAGGATCCTTCATAAAATTATTAAAACAAGACCCTTCACGAAATTCCTGTTAAAAAAGGTCTTTTCGTCAAATTCCTCTAACTAAAGCAGGGCCTTTCACAAAATTCCTGTTAAAAAAGGTCCCTTTTCAAAATTCCCCTTACTAAAGCAGGCCCTTCACAAAATTCCTCATAATAAATCAGGACCCTTCATAAAATTCCATTTAATAGGGCAAACTCCTTCACAAAATTCCTGTTGATAAAACAGGGTCCCTTCACAAAAATTCTGTTATTAACACAGAACCCTTCATAAAATTAAGAAAACAAGCTCCTTCGCAAAATTCCTCGTAATAAAATAGGTCCTTTTGCAGAAATCCTCTTAATAAAATAGTCCCTGACCTTCACAAAATTTCCTTTATTAACACATGTAACTTCATAAAATTCCATTCCATAAAAACATATTCTTCATTAATTAATTTTATTTTGTTACGTTTGTAAATGTGTAATTGGCAAACTAAACAAGATCACCAAACAGGAAAACTACAGCAGAAGGACTTAAATAACTTATTAATAAATTATTGGTTCAAATTTGAGTAACTGGATTTCATCTTTTGTTATAAAATGTTATTTGTCACAAAAATATAATAAAATTCACAAAACTAATTTTTATTTTTCACAAAATGGGCCCAAAGACAAAACATCTGCATCGACTAACTGATATCAATATTCTATTTTTTTATTTTTTCTTACAATATATCTATATAAAAATAATAAAAAAGAAGATAAAACTAATTACTCTGAAATTATTAATGTAAAGGCAGCAGTTTTTTTTTTGTGTGTGTGTATGTGCTGCTTCCTGTGTGTGTATGTGGTGTGGGGGGGATTATTAGCGATTTTATTCTTAAATACCCTTTTTGGAATGAAAATTTATGAAGTTCCATTTATTACTTATTTCAGGATGGAGGCAGGCCTCTTGAGTCACACCTCTTGTTAGAAGCTGCTTATGTATGAAGTAAATAATAATCGTATATAGGAAGTAAATAATAATAAATAACAGTTTATTCAAAGAAAGATGAAAAGAAGAATGAAAGAGCAAACTATAATCCGACCCTTCCCAGAAACTTTCCTGCCGAGAAATTCGCGGAATAGGGAATGAAGAACTGGGAGGGGAAAAAATTACGTTTACCGCAGTGCTCACGCCACGGTCTTCTAGACCGATTTCAACTTTAGAATGCAATAAATTTCTCAGAAAACGCTGGAATGCCTTGCAACTTTAGTACACGAAAGAACCAACGGTCAAGGTCAGCTACACTGCATTTCATTACTGTAGCTTTAAGGGGAAATGAGATAAAAGAAGACAGCGAATTTTGGCGGGGAAAAGACCAACGCGCGAGTACTGCCGGGTTAAAATTATAATGTTGTAACTTCTCACATCTCTTCGATGTTTCATAGATATATTTACTTGCAATTAAACTAAAAGCATTTTAGTTCCTTTTAGAAATCAAAAATTACATTCTTAAAAATACATGATGGAATTTCTCTCTTTTCACTGTTATATAATTCTGAAAAAAGTCAAAATATACGAACACTGCTTTAAATGTACCTTATTTCCACATTTTTCGAAGAACAGACTAATGTTTAAATATCGTTTAAAAGTTTAGCATTTTGAGGCAATTGCGCATTTGCTAATAACCCATGTAATCAAGGAACATATTATATTATAATAGAACATATTATAATAATAAACAAGGAACATATTATATTATACCATAATAAGAAAACCATGTTAAGTTTGCTCAATGTGTCAACCTCGGGCAGCAATACACGCGCACGCTCCGTAAAAATGTTAGATAATTAAAAATAAGCTTAACACAAATTTCAGTTTAGGAAATCATTAATTTAATACTAATACAATATTGTAAATGATTTAATGAAGTAAAGAGCTCGAAATCACAAGACCAGTTTTATCTGAGAGGGATATAAGTAACATTATCAGCACTATGAGGCAGATGCGCATTTACTAATAACACATGTAATCAAGGAACGTATAATTTTAATAAGAAAAACATGTTAAGTATGCTCAATGTGTTAACCATGGACAGCAATACACGTATACACGTTGCCGTACAAATGTTAGATAATTAAAAATAAGCTTATTACAAATTTCAATTTAGGAAATCTTTACTTTAATACTCATGCAATAATTGTAATTGTTTTAGTGAAGTAAAGAGCTCGAAATCACATGGCCAGTTTTATCTGAGAGGGATATAAGTAACATTATTAGCATTATGAGGTAAATGCACATTTACTAATAACACATGTAAGAAAGAAACTATTTATTTTAATAAGAAAACCATGTTAAGTATGCTCAATCTGTCAATCATGGGCAGTAATACACGTGCACCCTCCCAAAACAATTTTAGATAATTAAAAATAAGCTTAGCACAAGTTTCAATTTAGGAAATCTTTACTTTAATACTCATAGAATATTTGTAATTGATTTCGTGAAGTAAAGAGCTCAAAATCACAAGACCAGTTTTTTCTGAGAGGGATATAAGTATCATTATTAGCATTATGAGGTAAATTCGCCATTACTAATAACACATGTAAGCAAAACACTATTTATTTTAATAAGAAAATCATGTTAAGTATGCTCAATGTGTCAACCATGGATAGCAATACACGTGCACGCTGCTGTAAAAATTATGCATTTTTAGATAATTAAAAATAAGCTTAGTACAAATTTCAATTTACGAAATCTTTATTTTAATACCCATCCAATATTTGTAATTGATTTAATGAAGTAAAGAGCTCGAAATCACAAGACCCGTTTTATGTGAGAGGTATATAAGTATCATTATTAGCATTATGAGACAAATGCGCCTTTACTAATAACACATGTAAGCAAGGAACATATAATTTTAATAAGAAAACCATGTTACGTATGCTCAATGTCTCAACCATGGGCAGCAATACACTTGCACGCTGCCGTAAAAATTTTAGAAAATTAAAATAAGATTAGCACAAATTTCAATTTAAGAAATCTTTACTTTAATACACATACAATATCTGTAATTCATTTAATGATGTAAAGAGCTCGGAATCACAAGATCAATTTTATCTGAGAGGGATATAAGTAACATTATTCAGTATCGTTTTACATGAAAATGCAAAACTGTATGTATTTAACATTTATATATTCTTTATGAAGCAATTTTTCAAAAACAAGATGTTTCCAAAAATGGCTCAGGTTCGAAGTAAACTCAAGTTCTTCGTAATGTAGTTGGAAGTGCAATGTAAACATTTATAAATCTATGAATTTCTATGCTTTTTTGAAAAGATATTCCAACATTGTATTTGTAAATTTAATCTACCACATCTAACAAAAATTTAATTCCGTACAGAAATGCACCAAAAAATATTTTATAGCTATGTTAAAAATGAAGTAATTTGTGTTTTAAATATTTATTATATTAAAATCTGATTGCCTGTTGGTATTTCACAAATACTCCTCCAAAGTTTTGAAACGTTGGCAATGAAAAGAACAATATCATGAAATTAACAAGTTATTCGCATGTATCCAAGGATATTATAGTTCTATTTTACAATATGAGTTAGTTTCAACGATATTACTTATTTTTTGATATTTTTAATTACATTACTGTATGATGACAGCAGAATTTCTCCATTATTTGAAAACAAAAAATAGAAAGAGAAATAAGGGGATATCGTCTGCTTCCCGAACTGATCAACAAATACATTTTAGTGTTTGTGGAATTGTAATATAAATAATATTCTCTACATACTTCAATATTCAATAAAATAATTACAAAATTCTGAAAATGTCCAATATTATTCTTCATTATGAAATAATATTTTCCGATTTATTATTTAAAGTAACGGAATGCGATAGAGCATGCAGTTTTGTGTATGATGTGTGAACATAAGTACAAGGCGTATGCTAAGATTGAAAATTTTTGTCCAAACCATCGAAACTCATATTATAGGAACACAATTTTGTCCCAAATCCTTTCGACCAATGAAATTTTATTGCCCATATATTGGCATTTTCTTATGTGGTATTCTACTATAATTTCATTAAAATCACGTTACTTGCAAAATGTAATTTTAGTTAATTTCCAGTAATTTACATTGTAAATATAACTTTTTGCTTATAATAAGAAATAATAAAAAAAGTAGTATGATAATATTTTTTAAATGTGGATTGAATATTCATTTTTTTTTGTTACCGAAAATCGTACAGTGCAACGTAATACAATGGGTTGCTACACTAGCTATTTATTTTATATTTCACAATTCTGCAAAAGGTAAATGAATTATATTTGAATATGTATTTGAATTATTGAAGAACTAATTTTATACTACATGAAATATTTTCAGAATATTTATTGTTTTATTCCATTATATGAATCATTTATTTATGTATTATCTGTCAATATCTAATTTAATCATACAGCATTCCTTATATTTTATGCATCCTTAAATGTCGGATTTTACATAGTTTTAATTAAAATTTAAAACATAGATGAATTAAGTGAATATTTTCAATGTTAATTAGAAAATCTTTGTTCATATACGGTTGGAAGAAATTTGATTATTGCACACTTTTATGGCATGAATTAACTAAATGGGTCTACTTTATAATAAGACCAAAAACTAGCTTTAAATTATGTTAAATATATAACATGCATTATTAGCAAATAGCTTGTGTTTTGTTGGGTGCCCCAAACAGAAAATTAACAGAGCAATAAATTAAACATTTTCATTGTTCGTTAATGTAACGTTCATATTTAAGCTACGATACGAAAAGATTTCGGGGTAATTATTTCGCAGCTTTTTCCAATTAATATAGCTTTAATGATTTCTACTTCACAAAAGCTTTTCGTTTAAATATAGTGTAATAAACACTAATACATGTTATGACATAAATAAGAATTTTTAAAAAGTCACTATGTATTATTATTCTCAGTATTTCCTGTTTCTGAATTTAGTACTACGTAAGATAATAGGTAATAGTTTAGGTTTAATCATTTTAAAGGGATTTTCTAAAACTTTCTAATAAAATATTCGTTTTCGTTATTTAAATTCTCAATAAAAAATTAAGTCAAAACGAAATTTTATTTGTTTTCTTACGTATAATAATTAAATAATTATTTTTTCTAAAAACAAAACCATTATAAAATTGTATGGCTTAATAATGAAATGATAATTTCATTAAGAATAGTAATCATATTTATTTCATAACATCTTGAGCCATTTTCCTATTGAATGTAATAACAAGAGAGAGAGAAAGTGAAATGTTTGTACCCAAATATGAACAACACCAGTGACTTTGTGCTGCAATATTGTAAAATAATACGAAAATATAAATTTCCATATGATAATGTTTTTGCTAGCTAGATGAATTTTAGTAATTTGTATGTAAATTTACTTATCTATTATAAATTCCGAATAGCTGTCCCAGATGCACCGGTGTTGGCCCGAATTTCGTTTTGCGCCGTTTTGGACAAAAAAAAATCCGTTTTCGGGTTTCTGATAGGCTTAGCTTTCTTAACAGCATGTTAGTTTTATTTTATTAGGAAACAGTTTAATTTATTATAAAAAACACAATTTTATTATAAAACACACACAATTTTTATTTTAAAGAAACACAAATTATTTTATTATAAAACACGCACAATGATTAATATATTATAAAATACACAGTGTTTAATTTTATATGAAACACACGCAAACTCCTCTACCGGGTTGCCATACAAAGGAACTGGCGTATAAATAGTCCATTTTTCCTCTGTATTAAATCTATCAGAATCAAAAACTTTTGCATTCATTTTTTAAAAATCTTTCGTAAATTAAAAATATATATATATATGTAAATATATAAATATACGACATAAAATAATAAATTCATTCAACATAAAAATGCATTCATTTTAATCCTTATAATTCTGATCTTATCTCACAAGGAAGGTCTCCATAAGCGCATACTCAGAAAATTTGGAAAAAATTACAGAATATTCTTCTCATGAGGATATATAAGATTTAGAAAAAAATTTGCTGCGGAACCTCGATATAACGTCCTTAAAAAAGTTATGAAAATTTCGTGTTTTGGCGATTTATCGCTGGGTTGGCGACACAATGAAATTTTTAAAATGCGCATTTACGATAAATACTCTTTAAGGAAAAACGTTTTCTACTCTTTATACTGAACTAGTTTGAGTAAGTTTAACTTAAATAAATGAATTTTTATAACTATAGTTTGCCATGTACATTTATATGTACATTTAAAGAAAATTAACTATCGTATTCTACGGTTTAGAACAAAATTTAAATTGATTAAAAATGCTTCAAACTAAAAATTAATTGTTCAATTCTGAGCACTGTCAATTTGACTTCGATATTGTTAGTGCCGGAGACAACAAGAAAAAGAGACGTTGCCATGGAAACAATGACTTATTCAATATAGAAATGTATGATGAGAGAGTTCTTAATCCGAGATTTACTGTTAAAATTCACTTGAAACTTGTCCATCCAGCGACACCGTGTAAAATTAAATAACTTCAGCAATACTTAATTTGTATTTATATTATATAAGCTTATAGAAAAAAATATAAACCATTTAATCGTTGAAATTTAAATTCATAAAGTATTATGCATTTAAACACTCATCTAACCAGGCATTTTCAAATCCATTAAAGTCGCTTGCATTTGGCGAGGAAAAAGTTTTGCTCGCCAAATCTCATCTTTTTGCGCCAAATACTCCAAGGTATTTTATTTTTTTGCACATTTTTTACTAGTATTCCGCAGCTAAATTTGACTGATCATTTATTACGTACATGAGTAGCTTCATTAGCATTTTTTTCAAAATTTTCTGAGTATGCGCTTTAAGGATACCTTCCTTGTCAGACTCACCGAAGAGTTCAGCAAAAACTTTTCATGTCATCGGCAACTTTTATTGTACCTAAAAACATATGCTTGGTTTCATCAGTGTACATTTTTTATAATTCAATTTCATTTCTAGTTAAATTTAATGCATCGTCCGCTATACTTTCGAGATTACTATTGGTGGAATATCCTCTTTCCCCCTTAACCCTTAAAATCTCTTCCGTTGGTACAGTGGTTTCGCTGATTTTACATTCAATCGCAAGTAATGTAATATCTGGCTTCTTCAGTTTTCAACATTTGGTTTTAAATGTTAAGGTTGATCTGATCCAGTTACTCCGGTATTTTTAAACACAACATTTCATCAGTTTGAAAAGGCAAGCATCTGATGGCTGAAGTAATAATGGCAAATTCACGAATAAAATGCCGTTGGTTTAAGTAAGAGTTATTACGGTTTGGCTAAAATTGGCTTAATATTTTATCTTGTTTATTATTAAATCTCTGTGGTGAGCAGCATAAATTCATCAATGCAGGCTATTTTTTTTTAATTGTGCCTCGTATTTTGTTTCACGGCCTCATTTATCCAAACATTTTTCTGAGCATAAACGGTACTACAATATTGGAATTCATCACTATTGGAGATAAATTTAGCCTAAACATCGTTACTGAAGGATAAGATGCTTTTCGGCAAAAGCGATACATAGATCGAGACATTAAAAACAAATGATCACATATTATCTCAATAGCTTTGTTGCATTATACGTAATATCTTAATGTTAGTTTCATTAGTTATTTTAATTTGCATTCCGTTTGGTTCCGTTGGGTGTAAATAAGCATTTAAATTTTGTGATTTCTGTTGTTTCGTGTATAAATTCATACTCCCTCCCCCCCACCACACGCACACACATTCACCCTTTGACCCTTGTTTTCTTGTCGTAAATGTGTGGATGTATACAATAGTACATGCAGCAATTAAGGAATAAATCTTTTAAATTCAATTTTACTTTTTGAAAAAGTAAAAAAAAATATATAATTTCTCCTATTCATGTACGTTACATAATTGGTTTTTAATTATTTTTCAAACGCATTGCATAAATAAATATGTCAGGAAGAAAAGAAAAAAATAGAAAGATTAGGAGAAAATACTGAAATGTTTGAAAAAACAGATTCGTAAGGCACTTTCAGCTGATCATTAATGAAATTATTAAACAAATGAAATAACAGGTTTTTGACATCTTAATTTGTTAAATTGCTGCAGGCGTAGCACTTTTGTCAGTCTTGTACTTCATATTATTTTAAAACTAAATAGTGCAGGCATTTGAAACTTTTACGGAATGTAATTTTGAAATGTCTGATGGAAAACTTTTGTCTACAGTACATCTACAGACGTAATCATTTATAACAGAGTGTTCCATGTTTTACTCAATTTATATCAAAGTACCGATGCAAAAGACTGAAAATCAATTTAGAAGCGATCGATTCAATAAACTAGCTTAATAATTGAAAATTTTATTTTTCATGCTAAAAGTAATGACATATCGACTATAGATATTCTATTGTTCTTGAAAACGCTATTTAAAGTGTACGGTATTACTGATTATACAATGAATAATATGCCAGCAACAATAAGCATTTTATAATGAATTTATGTCCAAACAATTCCATATTTATAGATTATTAAAAGGATGTCAATTTCATTAATTTATAGAAAAAAGTTATTTTTATTTTAAAAATTCAAAATTTCAAGGAAACAAAATGCCGTACATGATATTGACATTTTCGTCTTTAAATCGTTTATAGATCTTTTAATTAAAAATACTTTATTTTGCTATCCCGATAGATTTCTGTATTTTGTTCGATAGATGTAGAAATCTAATCGTTATCGATAACATTGCATTGATATATTTAAAAGGGAAGGGTTTTTTTGTCAAATCGACATAAAATCGTAGCCAATACGCATGCGTAAACTTAAATCTAGAGCCTAACCAATTTTAGAGCACACTCAAATGCGAAAACGGTGGTCGAGTGGTATAAGTCGCGTTTCTTCTATGTTCCGATTATCGTGTGGGTTCGATCCCCGCTATGGACAGAACGATTTTTCTCACTTTATTGGCAATAATTCATTTTAAGACGTTGAATAATGGAATGTCTTTTATATTCACTTCTTAAAATAAACAATTACGAAAATTTTTATATACCTTTCATCAGAACGAATATTTCGATATACCGAAAAATATAGTTTTGGATAATCGAGGTTACTGAAATTCAATACGCTTCTTCCCATTATTACATACTAAGTACATACCAAATTTCAAGTCTATATCTCAATTTCTTCGAGAGATATAGTGTTTACAGACACACAGACAGACGGACAGCAATTTTTTTTTAAATATGTTTTTCAGAATCTCCAGCGTCTGAAACGTGTAAATCCGTCATTTTTTTTTTCGATATTCAAAACGATTACAAGACTTAACCTATACTACGTATGATGGGTAAGTAAAAGGAAAAAAAATAAAATCAGTTTTAGTATCTACATCATCTGTTATAATTTCATTGTAGTCAAGCGCCGATTTTAAATTCCTGTTTTTTTTTGTCTAAATGCGATTACAAAAAAAAAAAAAAAAAAAAAAAAAAAAAAAACACTTTCCTTTTTTAAGAGTGCAAAATTTTCTGACACACTTTTAAACATAGAAGCATAATATTTACTTGCAGGCATAATTATTGCAGTTATTTGTAAACTAACATTTGTTTTCATTTTTCATCTTGGAAGCGCGGTGTCGTAGTGGTCATCACGTCTGATTACCGTGCTACATGTCCGGAGTTGGATTCTGGGCTGGGCAAGTATCACTCAACTTTTTGTCCACTCGGGATCGATAAAATGAGTATTACGCTTGCTTGGGAAGTAAACACGGAGCTGACCGGAACAGTACATATGTGGATTGATATTTAGTATGAGGAAAAATCATGAATTTTGTCGAACGGACGCGGAAAAAACGCAAAGGGAAAAAAGAAAATCAGAAAATCCTGCATTTGGCCGGCTTTTTCCATATTTTTAATCGCCAGTTATCGAAGAGTGGCGACTGGCGAGTGCTTATTTTCACCTTTATGTGGCAATAAAATCACTCGTCCATTTTAGTATTACTCACTGATTGGCGAGTGCTAATTTTGTCCTATATCACAAATACTGTATTTAGATACACTATAATGACAAAATGGTTATCAGGTCAACAGATGAAAAAAAGTATGTAGTGTATATAAATAAAGTCTGCATTCACTGACGTTGTATAGTGACAATTGTGTTTGATATATCGCTGTTGTATCAGTAAATAGAAAAGTGTCAAGTGAAAGAAATTCTGTGGTGCATGTGCCAGTGCAACTCAGAAAATTTCCGGTCACCAACCTAGCTTTAATTCCAGGTAGGGTTTTATTTATTTGAATTATTCTGCAAAAATTTCAAGTTGTTTGCCGTCAAGTTTTGACAGCTTTCGTCTTGAATATCTATATATATATAGATAGATAGATAGATATACGTACACCAATCCAGTGGTCGTACAAACTTCGTGTTTTTGTAGTGAAATGCAATTACAATTAATTGATCTAAAATGAAGTGAACTACAATTACACCAAATTGATTTAAAAAGTGGCGATTGCACATTACTTTTCAAAATCAAAGAATTGATTGTGCACTCGAAATTGACATGAGTTAAGTAGTATAGTAACCGATAGTTTTATCGCGTCTACTGGAAACAGAATGATGTGAGATATGATCGAGGGCATTAAAAATTAAAAAATACTGTGTAAGAAAACGTTCAAAACACAAGATAATCTGCCAATAAAAATTGAGGTAGGAGTTGTGCTATTAACCCAGTAGTGGGTGTCGAAATAAGCAGATAAATCTACTTTACACTTTCTATCATTTGACAAGATTATATGAAAGAAAGATCTTTCTTCAGGTTTCTGTATGAAGTGGTTTCTGTTTTCCGGATCAATGAAAATAGTCTTAGCGACTTGTTATTCAATAAATTTAAAATACTCCTTATATGCTGACCAGGACAGTTCAATATTAATTTCTCTCTGTCAAAAACTATCGAGAACTATCAAAACCTAATAAATCTATATATAAAGCAATTCCAAGGATGAAATCCGGAATAAAACGTGAATGCCTATTAAAACCCTTTAAGCGTTAGGCCCGTGTTTTTCCGTTCCATGTAGTCATGTTAAAATTGCTGTAGACAAAAATATTTTTAACATAATAGTTTTTTGAACTGTATATAGAATGAGGAGATATAAAAGATATTATAACATCAAACTGCGATTAAAAAATATATATATTCTGCAATTTACAAGCATATTTATAGAAATATTGGAAAATCTTCAAACGGTGAAAGGGATAAAGTGTAAATAGACAAGTTTTGCCAGCAATAAAATTGTATTTTTCACTGGGTAAGCACTTGATTTTACCAGCAAATATCTAGAGAACATTATATAAGGCCATCCGATACGTTACTAAACTCTGCTGCTGAGATTTGTTGCTGATATTCGCGCATTGTTGTACAGATGATGTTTTAAACAAAAGGAAGTTACAATATATTTCATTGTGAATGGCGATTTTCCTCCCGAAATGTAGCGTTAAATGCAGTATCAGTGCATGCTACTGATAATTTTCTGTCTGGCTACTTACTGCAATCTATATATTTTTAAATATACTGAGTTATACAACACACAACTAAAAGAAGTAGCGACAACTGCATTTTCGTCATATCCGAACTTTGCACACATTACAAAAAAATCAGCTCATATGGAAAAATAATTTTAGTTAAGTTTTATGGTGATACATGGTACTATATAAGAAATCCTGAGAAATTTATAAGAGGACTGAGAAAGGCGTATCGTAAATTATTTCTGATAATTAAGCTACTGGATGATTGTTGCTTTTACATGCTGTAGATGTGAAAGTAGACAAGCTGTAGATGGATAGATATAAAAAAATGTAACCAAATGACAGAAAGGATTAATTTATTTTGGGCATTTAAAAATGCATAATGTTGAAAAAGGGGCTGCTGTTTTTGATGTATTTGAAAGATTTATCAGAGTGCATGATTTTAGGCAGTTGAAACAAAATGAACATGAAAACAGAATCGAATTGCGGTCGAAACAAAATACTCAGTGATCGAGATCACCAAAGCTTATCACGCCAAATGCTTACTAATCATTTTGTAAAACGGCGGCAATTTCTGAAAAATATGCATGCTTGACTACACATTCCAGTTTATGACAGAACATTGCAGACGGAATTCGTAATATAAATATATGGAGCAGAGTGCCACGGCAATCGTCATTATAATGCTTCCAAACGAGAAAGATCATCTACAATAGCCAAATTTTATAAAAAAACAGTGTTGTGAACTGGAAACTTCTAGAGTCTGATGAATGTCGTTTTTGCTTATACACTACTGATGCTAAGCATAGAGTGAATTGCAGGCATAATGAAACATTTCACGAGAAATGTGTATAAGTTGTGTTACGAGCAAAATATGGGTCTGTGATGTCTTGGGGATGTTTCATGTACTCTAAAGTGAGTCCTCTTGTTGAAGTTAGTAATACTTCAATCAGCAAGGGTACATTCAAATTTTGTACTTGATAAAAATTAAGGGATAAGCACAAAAGTTATTTACCAGAAATGAAAAGAATGTGATATTATTTTTATGCGTAGCATTTAGGTACTATACAAACAGTCACGATATTCGGTGATGCAGTCACAGTCACTACATTGAACCAAAATGTGATATCACTAGTTTGTCTGCAATATTACTCTCAAGTGATCATCATTTGGTGACTCCAAAGAGAGATTTTACAATTAATTCGCATTGTAACTCTCATGTGACCTTGATGTGGAGGCTTAATTTTGGAGTCACCATGACAGTTGCTTTGTATTTTGTCCCCACGTAACATAAGAAGGAAATCATCTAGTATCTTCTACCAAATCAATGGCAATAGTTATTTTGCAGTAGAATGTTCAAAAGTCGGTCACTGGAGTGTCACCATATTACTTCATTGAGATGTTATTTGGAGACTAGTCACAATGCAATGCTCATGGTGACATCACAATGAAATATCTAAATGAGGATCACGGAATAATTACAAGATGTCTTTACTGTAACGTCAACTAGTAGCTTGTGACAAACCAACAGTCAGGAAGACTCAGTGATATCAGCAGATAATGATCATTTCAGAGTAATAGGGAGAGAAATAAAAGAAGTCACATTTTGATTCACCGTAGTGGTTGGGACAGATGAGATAATCAATCGTTATTGGAAAGTGATGTTACATCAGCTGGCTATGCTGTTTGGGTAATATTTAATTGCTAAAAATGCATTTTATATGACTTTTCTTTACAAAATTAGCATTTTGCGTTTGTCCCTTAACCCGTTTCCTATACACAATGTATTTATGGTAAGATGGCGCATTTTACAAAAATGTTTTGTTATTTCCAAAAAACATTTTTTTAACACACTGAATTAAATTTTGTTCATAAAATTAAGCATTTCATTTCCTCGCCAGTAAAAGGTTATTCGTTACCCAAAATTTACATTTTAATATTAAATAATAATGAAAATTAAAAATATAGAATGGTAACAATAACAAAAGCGTTCAAAATGGAGAAATGTTGCCACAGTTGCTTGATATAATCTATTATTTGTTATAAAAAATGAAAAAAATTACGTTTTAATAATCAGATTTTAAAAATACAATACAAAATCGGGAAATATTGTTTCATTATGAGAAGAATGATTATGAAATATTATATTATTTACTACAAAATTAAATCTAAGTTTGTGAAGTTTATCTTTTACCTCATTAACGAACGTTTCCATATTTAATGTTTATTTTAGAAAAAAAAATCCAATACATACTTTTGCACACTCTGACAATACAAGAAAACACATTTTAATTAAAATGAATGTGTTATTTATCTGCCATCCTTCTAAAACATTTTTCGTTTTTTTTATGCAAATACAATTTTCATTAAATGACATTTTTAAGCAAAATTATAATTTTTACCTAATTCTTATTGGAGTTCATTTATTTTGCGGTTAAATATTAAATTAAATATTAATTAGTTGCTTTATAGGTAAAGAAATGTTAACAATAAATCTATTTATATTTCTGAAATTATTACTTTTAACAGATATAAGCAAAAGTAAATATTACTTTGCGTAAAATGTGAGTAATTGTTTCTTTAGCACGATTTGAAATCACTTGGGACAAATGCTAGCATAAAAAAATATATTTGTTGGTAATAGGTGTAACATTTTAAAATATTATTTAAACATTCTGTAACTCTAACTGTGATGTGGTATAACGACATACATTTGTTATAACGTTAGTTAAAATTTCCAACGGTCAGAAAAAATATGAAATGGATTTTTTCTTTAAATCTCTCAATTAAAGTAAAAAAGATTATATGTATAGTTGCACTTTAAAGATAGTTTCATATAATGATAATTTAAATTCAAAATATAAATTTGCAAAAAAAGACAAATGTTTCTTAATCTTTCTCTTATATTCCTTAATGTTTACTTATATATAATACAACTATTTCTGAGTTATTAACGATTACGAAAAGTCTTCATTTATTTTTAAAACAGTCAGAGATTTAAAGAAGAATTTCTGAAATAAAGTATTTTATGTTTTTAAACACATTTTCAAATAGTATTTCCAGTGTATTGATCAGGTTTCACAATACCTAATGTCTGTTTTTTTGGATGCTATCAATTCTCAAGTAAACAATATCATGTTCAAGAAAGATGATAAGTTATCAGCATTAAGATCATCGTTAAAATTAAGAGGATTACCATTAAAAGTAAAATTAACATCATTTTCTAACTCTTTGCAGGAATAAATTCCTTTATGCAGCTGGATATTTTTACTTGACAGTTGATAGTATCCGAAAAACAGAAATACCAGGTAGAGAAAATAAACTGTAGAAACTACTCGGAAATGTTTCTAAAAGTTACGGACCCAAAAAAAAACTTTTGCTTCAGAAGTTTTTCTGTAAGTCTCGGAAATCTATTGGTTTGAGAGATTTCTAAAGATAAAGGAATTTTTTTAAGGATTTTAGACGTGTACACTATTTTTTGATGTGTTTGAAATTAAAATAATATCTGTGTAAATGGGTAGTGCAAATAATTATTATGATAAAGTAATTATTTTCGGAATTGTTAATAACTCAGATGAGATTATATATTTTATTTTTATAAACCTAAAAAAAGATAAGTGCGAAATTAAAACAATTTCGTCTTTTTTTATAGAGCGTACAAAAACCCCCGAAACAATGTGTATTTAAGAATATTTATGCACATTGAATTTTATGCAAGAACAAAACAATTAATCTACATGTTTCAGAGAATTATTAATTTGGACAAGGAACGCTCTAAACATTCGTTTAAATGTAATATCCGCTGCTAAGATATCAGTATTTTTTTGTAATTTAAGCGTGTAAAAATTACTTTTTATTTTATTATTGTGCAGTTTATTAAGAAAATATATAACCATTAATTTTTGAAATTATGAAATAAATCAGGGTTCTAATTGTGATTTCAATTTATAAAACACGATGTTACAACTTAATTATTGCAATTCGGTTTCAATAAATTTAAATAATGTGATAAATAATTAACTTTTCCTTTAACATTCTTTCACAAGAGCGAAACCCGATTCATTCACAAAGAACCCTGTTTATTATTATCAGAAACTCTGCAACTTAAAGTACCTCAAAGGTTGTCAATGGGGTTTAAATGTGGACATTGAATAAGGCATTAAAAATCACCATGTTTCTGTTTTAAAACAAATCCAACGTGGGCTTACATGAATAGCAAGGCGCATTATGGTGGGTATACACATACTCAGAACACATAATAAAGGTCAAAACGGTATGAGATGATCATATAGCACAGCGTGATGTTTCTCAGAGTCTACATGTCACGAAATTCGATGTAAATTATACAATAAATCATGCGGAAACGCTCTTCAAACAATTAGGAACTATCCGATCATTTACCTACTAAAGCATTCTCTAGTTTATCTTCTAAAGTGATGCTAATAGTTTTGTATAACATTATATATTAAGGTATATCAACATTCCCAACATATTGCAACATAATATATAGTAAAATCTATATGTATCATAATATATATCAATATAAATGAATGTATCTCAACATATAAACATTATATATTAATATATAGCAATATATATTATTACAAAATTTCACTTTTTGTGTTCACTTATGACAATAATTTACTTTTTTTTTCCGATTCATATCTCGACTAATTAGCACATGCTCAGTTTATTTGCTTATTCGTTTTTAGGTGCGTTCGTAATTATATAAATACGTAGCACCTATTGTCGTCGCTTGGTCCGTCCGTCTGTCCGTCCGTCTGTCTGTCTGTCCGTCTGTCTGTCCGTCCGTCCGCATATAACAACGCAAAAACTACCCAACCGAATGGTTTGCAATTTAAAATATATTATCTTTGCAGAATTTTGTCGAGACATTTCAAATTTTATTAAAATCAAATCAAAACTTTAGGAGATATTAATAAAAATATTTATTAAGAAATTTGAATTTTTTTTTTAAATCGGTGCTTTTTTGTTATGGGAGCTCAATCTTAAGTTCAATCGTAAAGCGACCGAGATACTTATTTTATGACAGAAATTAATCTGCAGACGATATAATTAATTTCACAGAATTAAAAATTATCAAGATCTGAATATTTATGTAACTAGTTATAGTACGAACGCACCTCATTTGTCACGTTTGGCGTACAATTTCCAACTTGTTATATTATCTCTTGAATGTTTTCGTTTAAATTAGCTATCATGGAATCAAATAACCTTTTTTTTATGTTACTATTATTATTTTAGCCGGTAACAGATTTTCAAAAATTAACAGTTGGCTGATATCAGCGTTAAATAATGTAACATTTCAGGGGTTTAAGATACAGATTCAATTACTACATCTGCTTGTGTGCTGCTGCAGCACAATCAGTGAATTCAGTTTAGCTGGGGTTCCCTAATTCTTCAGAAGACAGAGATTTTTCTGTACTTTTATCATGTAAAATAGCAATTCAGTCGCAGTTTTTTCGTATGTTTGTTGTTGTAATAAATATCGATAGACAGGTTTATTTTTTTAAAGAATTACGTCTAAAATATGATTCGAAAAATCTTTTATTTCAATAAAATAGTCAGTTTTTTTAAAATAAATTTTTAATGATTATTCTACGCTGAAAAATATTTAATTCAAATCTATTGGTCATTTTTTGTTACTAAATGGTAATTTCATCGTTTTCTCTGAACGAGTCAGCCAAATGGTTGGCATGGTGGCCACAATATGTATGAGCTTCAGACAATGCTCACGAGTTGATACCATCATGGTTTGCCGGGATGTTGTGCAACTTTTTAGGGATATTTCTTGGACGTGAACGAAAATTCAATTTCTATAACAATATTGCCAAAATTGGCTAATGCTTAACAAAAAATCCTTTACCCCGAATCCTTTTCTCAATAGTTATTTATTAAGTAAACAATTGTTACATAAAATGCTATTAACTGCGTTTATATTACATTCTATTAAAATTTCCTAATTTAAAATTCGTGTTCAAATAGTAAGTAGTTCTTAAACTTCTGTTAAACAATATTTATACGATAAAAGTTTAGCAACTTTCTCTAAGTAGCGAATTAGAATTTATGAAAATAACATCGCACAAGTCCCCTTGACAGTTACTGCCTACTATATAACACATTTTATAAGTACAATGAATTTTTCGGAACATTAAAAGCGCTTTATTGGCTTTGTTATAATGTGTTTTCAAACTTTTACAGAATTTAAAGGGCATACTCCTTCCTTTTATAATTAATAAATATTTTAAAGAAAGCTTAGAGTGCTATTATAAAACTATTTCATTAATCCCATTAACTTTTAGACACATAACAGCATGATATTTAATGAGAAATTAAAGACCGTGCAGGATACAGATATTTGCAACCTAAAAATATCATAAGTTTTAAGGTATAGTTTCAGTTTTCAATGTAATATAAATACAAATAAATGTTTAACGATTTGACGAAAACAAAATATTACACATAAACACATCATTTGGTAAATGAATATAGTTAATATAGAAGATTTCTTTTATTTAATTAAAGAAAAAGTTACAACAATAAACGCATTAAACATTGCGTTGTTTTTAACTGTATATGTCTGTAAATTATTTTATTTCCTCGTAGTATCGTACAAACTTCATCAGCAAAATTATCACTGAATTAAAATTTAATTATTTTACTCCTTAAACGAATATATTTCCATTCTTTCATGCCTGTTAACGCTTGCATTTAAAAATAAATATACCAATAACACTGTGTAACAATGAAATTGCTTCTGAAATGGTAGTGTGTAATTCTGTGTGAAATGGACCCACTGAGCATGAATATCACCATCAAAAACCTTCACTGGCTCTTCTTTTGGAGATACAGATGTGCTAAGTTGAGGAGATTATTTGAAATATATATTATTTGAAATTAATAATATTTAAAAAAATTGTTATTTATACAAAATATGATTTATATCCAACCCAGTTGCCAAAAATGTGCAGAAAGGCAGTGGACAATGGACATTTTGTTATAGATTGCCGATCAATGTACAGCTTGATAAAAAATTATGGGCAAATAATAATGGCTAAAATTTTATTTTTGGCTTAATGGGCTACAATAATTTTTTTTATGATAGTACGCTTGGTCTAGCATCTTGGGCTTGCAGATAAATTTTGATTTGCAGCAAATAAACACATGAAATTCGGCTACTGGGGTAACCTACATTTTTTCAAACTGAAATCGATGTTTAGAAGATTCAAATATGAGAATCCAAAATTACTACTTATTCTACCCAGCAGTGTTTGAGTTATGCTTAAAAAACTCAAAAAATCCATGTGTGACGTCAAAATTGTGCGCTCATATTGATATTTTCCAAGTTTATTACACTTTTAATATGGAAATGGACCCCTAAGATAATTCTTTTAAATTAGAACGATAGAAACTATAACTCTCAATTGAATGGCTATTTTCGCTTTTCCCTACCAGAAATTGTGTATAAAATGCAGAATATCACACAATGTATATATTCCAGAACATATAGAAATTATATATTACAGAATAATATCGCAGAATTTTGCGATTAAAAAGTATGGAGAATTTTCTATTTTTTTGTTTTTTTGTTTTAATTTGACAGCTGTACATTTCTCATATTTAAATTTAATACAAATGTTAAAAAGAGTATCACACTGTATAATTTTAGTTATGTCATGATTATAGCTATTTTTTACGATAAATGCGTTTACTTCCATTGTTTTAGATTATATTTATTTGCCAAGATGTCTAATGTAACACACACAATATATAGAGTAACAGAGGGATGTACACATACCTGTATATATTACAAAAAAGTAGCCAATTGAATTTTTTTACGGTCATATTCATTTTCAGAACAGCGAATTCATTAATAATAAATTACTTTTATGGCGGAAGCATAATTTCATTGATTTTTGTTGCACAATGTAACGTCGCATTTGACCGGTACCAAATGAAAATATTTCTCTTCGAACCATAATTTTTTTCTTACAATAAATTAAATATAAATCACACAGAAAAAAGTTAAATTTAGAGACTTCATTGAAGTTTTTCAAAATCCTTAATTTTGAAATTCATTAACTACCTTTTTACCCTGTGAAATCTTTTCTGCCACTGCATTTGGCGCTGGAATTAATCCACTTTCCTAAATTTCCTCAAAATTCAAGCTTTTCTCTTTTTTTCTGCTATTTTAGTGAAATTTGATTGGTTTACTTTCTTGTGACTGGTTGATGAAGTTATCAGTCCAAACCTTTAGTGTAAATATTGTTTATTTAGATTTTCTCTAATTCTTTTTAATATTTGTTCACAAAACAATTGTTAATATTCTAATGAAAACCTACTTTCTTAAATTTCCTCAAAATTTAAACCGTTTCTCTAATTTTTTTCTGTAGGTTAAATTTGATTGGCTTCGTACTTTCCTCTGATTGGCTCATGCAGTTATCAGTACAATCCTCTACTGTAAATTTTGTATTGTAGTTTTTTTCTAATTCTTTCTATTATTTTTGCATTTATAATAGCAATATTCTTATCATTTCTAACTTTTTTTATTGATAATGTCTGCAAATATTATGTTATAGACTTTGTAGAGTTCTGAACTTAAAAAGTAAAAACGGAAACATTATAAGTTCACTCCTGTGTCTGTCTGTCCATCTGTCAGAGCCCTTTTTCTCGTAAACTATGAGACGCGGAAAGTTCAAATTTGGGAACGTTATAAAACCCACATATTGTCAGATTATTAGTTATTCACAAATATGTGTAGGGAAATTTAAGGGGCTAATTAAGTTACTTGAAAAAAAAGTTTTCTTTTTGTATAGTCTCGTAATACCAAACTCAAAAATATATTTGTTTTAATTTTAGGTATTATATTTTCAGAGATATCGTCAAAAATTCACTACAAAAATAGGGGTTGTAAAAGTTTATTTACATCTTGCAGGAAAACTATAGAGGTTTTTCATAGGTAATATCGTTATATTAAAAATGCATATTTCCGTTATACAAAAACTTTACTTTTCGGGCTGTCAGCGGTGGGAGTTGACAAGCGCTCGAGGAATCTACTGACGCAGAATCATCCAAGGATATTTGATAATGATTTAAAAAATATATCGGTAAATAGCCAAGATATTAATTAAGTTACTTGAAAAATAAAGTTTCTTTTTATATATCGTGTAGGGTAGGTTATCGTCTGAAAGACCTCGTAACATCGAACTCAAATATACATTTGTTTGCATTTTAGGGATTATATTTTCAGAGATATCGTCGAAAGTACAGGAAAAATATGCCCCCCCCCCTTCCTATTTCCGAATCCACTGAAACTCAGTTATGAAAATATTAGGTGCAGAAGAAATTTATTAATCAACTAGCAAAACCCGCGGCTTTCCTCGCGTAATTGTTGAAAAATGCCAAGTAGTATTCCTGGGCCTATTTTCATTAGAGGATATTTTACTGCCACTGATAATTCAAAAATTACTAATTAGGGCACATTTTGAGTAACCTTCATTCTTATATTGCATTAGGCGAACATCAGACTGAAATGAATAACAAAAGCTAAAATTATTTCCAAATTAATGGTAATTTAGAATATATTTTGAAGGTTTTTCGCTCATTTATTTTTTCATAAGAAATTTAGAAATTTTCAGAAACAGTTCTAAGCAAGTATTTATATCTAAAAAGTAAGCATCATGCCAAATTCTAATCTTCTAGTTAAGCAAATTTTGTAATAACTGTATAACAGGAATTGCAATTTTAGAACTTTTTTGTTCCAGTTGTTGTTGAATTATCATTTCTAAATTTTTGAAACTGTTCTGTGGATGGATTTGTGTCTCTAACGTAACACCCATGTAAAATTTCAACTTTCTATCGCTAACAATTTATATAAATCCTAGTTTAGAAAGTTTTTAGAACTTTTCAAACTCATTTCTTTCTTTTAAATTTAGAATTTTTTTAGAAACCGTTCTTAGCAAGCACTGAAATTTTAAAAATAGCCACCATGCCAGATTTCGACTTTTCAGACCAACAGCATCACTAAAATCACAATTTTAGAAAGTTCTTTGATTCTGCAACATTTAAAATTTCAAATTTTGTAAAAACGGTTCTGTAGAAGCATTTACGTTTAAAAATAACAGGAATGTTAAATTTTAAAATTCTGTCCCTAACAATTTAGAAAAAAAAACATAATTTATAACATTTTCCGCTCATTTTACACCTTTGAAAATCGTTTTTTAATAGCTTATAAGAGCGTCTACTCCTTAACCTTCTTACCCTGAATGGGTCGAATCGAACCACATCTATAATTTATTTAATTCGATTCAAACCAGATTTTTTTTCATAAACTAAGTTAAATAAATACTACATAGATCTACGTTAAATAAATATGTTAAATCATTATCAAAAACAAATTCCGGGGTGAAATGCTTTTATCAACGTTGAGTAAAATTTCAACAGGGTACGAAGGTTAAATGTCACCACTATACTAAATTCTAAGTTTTTAACCTGAATAAATCCAATTAAATCTTAATGTAGAACGTTTTTAGAAAGTTTTCCGCTCATTTCAGCCTGTTAAATTTCGAATTTTTAGAAACCGGTCTTAGAAAGCATTTTCATTTTAAGAGTAACCACCATGCCATATACGAAGCTTATATACCATCTGTATAACATATATTGCAATTGTAGAACGGTATTTTTTTGTTCCTACCCCTTAAAATTTTGCATTTTTAATATACTCTTATAGGTAATCATTACGTTAAATTTTAAGTTTCTAGTTTTAACAGTTCTAAACATATCGTAATTTAGAACGCTTTTAGAACGCTTTTCACGCTTTCACACTTTCGAATTTCAATTTTTCTAAAAATAAAACTCTTCTGTGAAACGAGTTACGTTTTAAAAGCAACAGCAATGTCAAACTTCAAGATTCTATCATTAACAATTCCATACAAATCTATCTCGATTTAGAACGTTTTTAGAGTGCTTTTCACGCATTTCACTCTTTTAAATTTTGATTTTTTTTCAAATTGTTCTGTGCGACCATTTATATCTTAAAATCAACAGTCATTCCACATTTCTTGTTTCTAACCCTAGCAATTCCATAAAAATCGTAATTGAGAAAGCTTTTAAAACGCTTTCCACTCATTTGACCCTTTAAAATTTTTAATTTCCTTGCAAACCATTGTTAGCAAGCATTTGTATCTTAAAAGTAACCAACCATGCCAAACTTGAAATTTCTAATCCTGCCGGTATTAAAAAAAATCGTAGTTTAGAACGTTTTTCACCTTCACCCTTTTAATTTTAGATTTGTTTAATAAAACTGTTCTGTGTGCACCTGCGTCTTAAAAAGTATCATCCATGTCAAATTTCAAGATTCTGTCTTTAACAATTCAATAGAAATCGTAATTTAGAACGTTTGTACAACACTTTTCCTCATATCACCCTTTTAAATTTCAAATTATTTAGAAACTGTTCTAAGAGAGCATATATATTTTATAAGTAACTAATTTCAAGTTTCTAATCCCTTCAGTGTCACAAAAATTGCAATTTTAGAACGTTTTTTACTGCTGCAAATCCTTGACGGTAGTGGCACTGACATAAAACATTAGCATATGTTAGAGCAGAGACTGTCACCATCAATTTGCCACCATCACTTTTGAAATCGGTTGTGTAGTTCCAGAGATTCCACAGAAATTGTAATTTAGAATGTTTTTAGAACGCTTTTCGCTGTGTTGTAATTTGGAATACATTTCATTTTGCATCATCCAAACCCCCTTTCTACTTAAAGTTTTGCAAGATCAAAGGCAATTACACTTACGCAGTGTAGAAGTAAAAATGTACTTTGATTCGCTGATAAAGAGACAATGAGACTGTCACGCATGTGTGGCGATGAAATATTATTGTAAGTGCCGTTATAATATTATTTTAATGGATCGATGATGGGAAAGATCGTATATGTTTAATAAATTGCTGTTGTGAATTAATAAAAGCAAATAACCCTGCACGATTTGGGCATATGTTCTTTTGGTCAAATTCGCTGAAGAGAATCACATCAAAATAATAAAATAAATAATATGTTCTTACTTGTTCTTTAAATAATAAACTCAGACTACTTGAAATAAAAACTCCTTTAGAATAGGATGCAATATATTTATTATCATCTTGAGGAAGGAAGAAGGTTGAGATGATAGAAGCAGCTGCACATCAAGTCTTTGAAAAGTTCTGGCTCAAACATCATAAAAATTCGAGAATCTCTAAAATATTCCTTCTGCGAATCCATTAAGAGTTGTACAATTAATTCAGGAGTCAATTAAATTACCAGTTGATTTAAACCTTTAAAATATTAAATTTAAAATTTACAACAGCATTTTTATAGAATAATTAAAAACCTTGAAAACGAGCGATCTCCATAAGAATCCGGGCACGGCGAAATTTCTCGGATATGAGAGCTGGCACAGGCCAGCAGGCCTCAGATCAGACCACGTTTTCAATAAATTTTTTACAGCATCATCTTTATTAAAATTCTGTTTGAAAAATGCGCTACATTAGTATTTATACGCGTAACAGGTGTGCACAAATGTAAGAGCAAGATTAATTTAAACTAATTTGTTGATTATGAATTACGAGAAAATCAAAAGAGCAAATCAAAAACTCATTAATATTTAATAATTAAAAGAAGCCTTCTAATTTGTGTTTGAAAGACACGCCCCATCGCCTGCAGCGCTAAAGCGCCGAAATATGAAAACCATCTCCCGAAATCACAGCTGGCAGGAATCAAACAAGAGCGGCGGTGACGCATGCGCACAACACACAAGTGAGGAGGATCAAGAAAGACGAGACGTCACAGCCCAAGTATTGCAGAGAAAACAACATCGCCGAATCGCTTGTTCAAACGAACAACGATACACTATGTATGTACACACCTGCCGTGGAAACAACGTGCGTGGCGAATACGGCTGCCGAACATTAGCTTTTAAAGGAACGACAATTAAACTGGAAAGGCTATAAAATACAGAAATACGTTGAGCTGAAACAGAAAGTGATTAAAAATAATTAAGACTGTGATATATCTTTATCACAATACCCCCCATTCACCGAAAAAAAATTTGATTGACCAGAAGGAGAAAAATGGTAGAAAACATTAAAAGCCTTTTTCGACAAAGGGAAAACAAAATTTTTAAATGCCAAAGTAAAATTGACAAAATTAATTAAATTTAGAGCCATGAAAAGTAAATTAATTATTAATGAAATTTGATGTGATGTGCAGCGACCAAAAAGAAAAAGAGGAAAGAATATACATCAGTGTAGTACATTCAAAAAATATCATCACAAATTATACAAGATGTTATAGTATACAATATAACATAGTATACAGAAGCCCCATTGCATTTTTTAGCAAAGAAATGCATACCTTCCATTAATCCTGATCTCTAAACAAATACCATCATGTATATAAAAAGCTAACATTTATTTGTAAATTAGCAATGAGATCATATAAAAATAGTTGCAACAATAACGCAACATAAAAAGAGTCGGTAATATCTTCATTATTCCAACTTGTCTAGACATAAGTATTTATAATAATAATAAGTTGTAATTTTAAAGCAACAAAAAGTCAAGAATACTTTAAATTCTGACTGCCTAGGACTTTTTAAAATATAGAGCATATAAAATTAACTCTAAATAACATATATGTTCACAAAAATAATCCATTGTAAGGATTTTAAATTCATTAAAAAGGCCTAAGTATTAAAAGTCATACATATTGCATTAGTAATAATTCAAATCATATAAAAGTAATTATTTAACATAATGCACATAATACTGATATATATAAACAAGTATATAATAAGTGCATAAGAATTATTACCCAAAATTTATATGAAATTTGCATAAAATCATGTTGCAACAAAATTTAAATTCATTTTTCATAACTAATAATAAATTCATCAAATAGTTGGATTTAGTAAAAACCTTTCAATATATAACAAATAATGAATAAGTTTTAACCAACAATGACACATTTCTTCAGTAAAATACTTCATACTTGCAAGTACTCAATAAAATTTTTCTGTAAATATTCAGTAAAAAATGATTTTTTTTAATGAAATACTCAATAAAACTCTTTCTGAAATATTCAACAAAATTCTTTCAATTATACTCAATATATTTTTCTTTTAATACTCAATAAATTTTCTCTTAATATTCAATAAATTTTATTTTTAATATACCATGTTTTATTTTTCTTTTTTCAAAAAAAAAAAAAAATTCAGAGAAGGTGATGATCCTCAAAAAAAATATATATATAATTTAACCATTAACTTTCATAAAGAAAGACAACTTAAAATAAAATGACACATATTATGAGAATTATGAAAACGAACACAGTGCACCGTTATGTAAAGCATGTTATTATCATAAATTTATATAACATTAATGAAAATGATAATGTATCCTATAGAAAAATCAGCTATTGACAATATATGAATTATTTAGGTGGTATTTACAAAACTTACCAAAAGTGTTAATAGCCTCCCACAATCTTGAGACCATTATCAAATCAGTAAATCAAATAAATATAAACTATTAATATGTATTCATTACAATTCACAAAACACTAATAGCAACCCCTTTTAAACGATTAGTAGATCTGCAAACTGAACAAACCCCAAAACTTACAAGACTGTCAAAGGCGATCTCCAGAACCAATGACGAATCTGCAAATCAAATAAACATAAAACACAATATAAATTCATCAAAACTTATAAAAATGCTAATAGCGATGTTCCCGTTAAACCATTAGCAAGCATGTAAATTAGATAAAAAATATACAACATCTTTGTTAAAACTATTGTAAAGAAACAGATGAATATTGCGAATAAAAATGCTTGAAGGGAAAACAAAATTTGGTTTTGTTTACAGATGAAGGATCATAAACGTTCTGCTTTTACATAACAAATGATCAGATGTAAAACCTTTAAAAAGTTCTAAAATCAGTTTTGATTTTTTAAAAAGATGATTACACTGAGAAAAAAAAGAGTAACTAACTTGCTAAAAAGTTTGCAAGTTAAGTAGCCACTGGTTGGTCGATTGACACTAAGGCAGTGTAGCAGCAAATTGGCCTTTTTGCCTAAAACACACACCACTAAAAGAAAATTGAAGACTTTATAAGCACTTAATGACATATTAAGGGATGCACTTAAACAATGATGAGCATTTGAAGACACATCAGGTAAGAGCATTTGAAGACACATCAGGTAAGAGCACTTGAAGACACATCATCAGGAACTGTGGTTCCATGATATTGAGGAATAATAGGACAAAGGGGCACTTAGAATAAAATAACACAAGGAGCACAAGGAATCTTGTTGAGAGGCGCTGGAAAGTACCATATACATTTTTGTAAAAATGTATTCAAGAAGAACTTGCAGATTTGAGACAATACAACACTACTTGAACACTTTAGAGACAAAATTGGGATTGGTGACATTTGAAGAAAGTCACAAAGACTATAAAAACAATTTAGATTCTTAGAAAAAATAAAATATTCACCAAGATCATTTCACAAGTGGAAGAATATTTCTTTATAATGCGCTGGAAAGTCTAAGAATATGTGTTGCTTTGCATGTAACTTTGCAATATAATTTAATGGTGCAACAATTTTTTTTTATTTATAAAATAATTTTCTTTAAGTGATGCTTATGGTAAAAATGATTTAGATAACATTGGGTTACGAAATAATACTAGAATAAAAAGGCACAATAATTTAAGCATAATAAAAAAATTCAAATAATAATCATAATATTTTTTTCCAAATTTGAGAAGTTCCGTTTGAGGAAGCAGCAACTTCTGTAAATGCAATAAATGAGAGTACAACTTTTACAATGCGAGGATATAACGACACACAAAGCAAAGGTTGCGTAACACAATAATATTTTCTTGTAACTGGCTGTAGACATAGTAAAATTTTCTTTAATATTAGAACACAGTAACTATTATTTTCACTTCACAACATGAAGAGCATAGAAGAAGGGCAGACATAGATGGATGTATTGCGTATCTGTGAGTGACGACCATCATCATGCAATTCACATTGTAGAATATATGGAGCAGACCTTTATTGTTGTACAGGAACAGTGAGTAAAAAAAATTATGCAGGTGGGTAATTACTTTGATACCAGGAATCATCATATTTGCAGACAGCAGAGAAAATTAGTCAACAATGGATATAACACATTCTGAAGACTTCTGATAATAATAACCAGTTTATTGAAGTTGGGTAATGGTTGCAACTTCTCAAAAAGGAAAAAAAAATAATAATACCAGTCTTTTTTTTCTGATTATGGTATGAGAATCTTAATAAAAAGATGCAGATGTTGTGTAATATAAAATTTATATTAGGATGAAGCAACAATTCTTTGAAATTCAAATAACTAAGAGTTCTCAAAATGTAGAACAGAAAATGCAAAATATTGTGTAATATTTTAAAATATAAATAAAGTTCCTGAATTTTAATTTCTAGAAAGAACACAGACTGCTTGCACACTATAATCATACAAAAAATTTGTAGAAAATGGCGAGAGTCAATGAACTTGGAGTTTTATTGCAATAAATAATTTAACTTTTTTAGAAGCAACCAAGAACGCAAAAATTTATGTATCGTAAAACAACTACAAAATCACATGAAAACTTGAGTTTCTATGAGGCATTTCATACTCAGAATAAGTGCAGCAAAATAAGTAATATGATGAGAACATAGCTTCAATAAATTTAATTCCAATAAATTTTGCTTCAATAAAATTTTTAATATTCATAAAATGTATCAATTTCATTTAAAAGTGCCAATAAATTAACAAAAATTAACCCAAAATAAGAATAAGAACAATAACCATAGCCTCTTTAAATTTTTGTTCTCAAAAACTTAGAATAAGAACAATTTTCATATTTCTCAATATTTGAATTCATAATGAAACATATATATTTTTAACTTTATATATATAAAGAGCACCATATTTTTCATTTGTTAAAAAGAATAAATTCATTTTTTAAAAATTTCATTCTTCATGAAAATTTGCATAAAATATTCATTAAATCTCATGGAAAAATACCAGAATAAAATTAATTTCTGTTAAAATATCATTTTTCAATTATAAATAAATTATTAAATAAATGCAATCCAGTTGAGAACAAAAGTTCCGAAATTAACGATGTATTGCAAACATCGATCTTCTGTGGAAAAATTTTCTTTAATTTCAGCAGCACAAGAATACTTTTTAACTTCTAATTAAATTAATAAAAATCAGTAATTCTCAAATAATATTCCATTTTCAATATAAATTAATTAAGAGAACATCAAATCTTCAAATATATTCTATATTATAAGTTTCAAAATTTGAGAATATTTTTAAGAACAAAAAAAAAAAAAAAAAAAATAAACTTTTCTCTTCATAAATGAATAAACGGCGCCAAATGTGAGCATGAAATATTATTGTAAGTGCCGTTATAATGTTATTTTAATGGATCGATGATGGGAAAGATCGTATAGGTTTAATAAATTGCAGTTGTGAATGATTAAAGCAAATAATCCTGCACGATTTGTGCATGTGTTCTTTTGGTCAAATTCTCTGAAAAGAATCACATCAAAATAATAAAATAAATAAAATGTTCTTACTTGTTCTTTAAATAATAAACTCAGACTACTTGAAATAAAAACTCCTTTAGAATAGGGTCCAATATTTTTATTATCATCTTGAGGAAGGAAGAAGGTTGAGATGATAGAAACAGCTGCACATCAAGTCTTTGAAAAGTTCTGGCTCAAACATCATAAAAATTCGAGAATCTCTAAAATATTCCTTCTGGCGAATCCATTAACAGTTGTAGAATTAATTCATGAGTCAATTAAATTACCAGTAGATTTAAACCTTTAAAATATTAACCCGGCAGTACTCGCACGTTGGTCTATTTCCCGCCGAAATCCGCTATCTTCCTTTATTTCATTTTCACTTAAAGCTACAATAATGGAATGCAGTGTAGCTGACCTTGACCGTTGGTTCTTTTGTGTACTAAAGTTGCAAGGCATTTCTGCTTTTTCTGAGAAATTTATTGCATTCTAAAGTTGAAATCGGCCTAAAAGACCGTTGCGCGAGCACTCCGGATCATGTGATTTACTCCCTCCCTCCCACTTCTTCATTCCTGTTTCAGCGAATTTCTCGGCAGGAAAGTTTCTGGGCAGGGTCGGTTCTAGTTTCCTGCTTCATTCCTCTTTTCATCTTTCTGCTTTTATGCGCAAGCAGCATTTTATTATTTCTAGAATGTCTCGCAAAAAAATTTTAACGGTTCAGGAGGCTTTAAAACTTTTTGATAATTTGGAAGAAGATTATATTAGTGATGAAGTCAGTTCATCAGAGGAAGATAATTCTTCCGTTTTAAACGAAGATGGGGAAAGTGACAATGAAGAATCGGATAATGAAGAAAACGGAAATGGATGTTTGGCATCGTCATCTGATTTTTTTATTGGTATGGATAAAATAACGAAATGGGAAAAAAATTCTCCAAGATCAAACGTACGAAGCAGAAAACACAATATTGTTTTGGAAACACCAGGAGTTCGCAACAGTGCAAAATATGCGAATACAGTTTTAGATGCATGGAAACTTTTTTTCACTGATGATATCTTACAGAAAATTGTAGACTATACAAATAATTATGTAACAAGTCAGCAGACTAATTACTCCAGAGAAAGAGATTGTAAATTAACTTGCCAAACGGAAATAAAAGCAGTATTGGGACTGCTATATATGGCTGGTGTTATGAAGTCGTCCCATCAAAATCTGAGAGATTTATGGAGCGATGACGGCACAGGTGTCGATGTTTTCAGATCAACAATGCCGTTACGAAGATTTAGATTTTTATTGAAATGTTTACGGTTTGATGATCAGAAGAGCAGAAAGGAAAGACGTGCATCAGATAGACTAGCCCCCATCAGGGAAATATTTTCTCAAATAAATGAAGCTTTTGAAAAAAACTTTACCTTGAGTGATTACGTGACAATTGATGAAATGCTAGAACAGTTTCGTGGCCGCTGTCCTTTTCGTGTATACATGAAATCGAAACCAGCTAAGTATGGCATTAAAATATATGCATTGGTTGATGCTATAAACTTTTACGTTTCGAAATTAGAAATTTATGTTGGTCAGCAACCAAATGGAGTTTTTAATTTGAGCAATTCTCCATATGAAGTTGTGAAACGTCTCATTACGCCAATATTAGGAACAGGAAGAAATGTCACAATGGACAACTGGTTCACATCAGTTCCTTTAGCAAAGTCACTTTTAGAGGACAATCTTACAATGATTGGGACATTAAGAAAAAATAAAAGAGAAATTCCCAAAGAGTTTTTGCCTTCTAAAAGCAGACAAGTTTTTTCAAGCACGTTTGGATTTTACGGAGACATAACATTAGTGTCTTATGTACAGAAAAAAAATGCATCGGTATTACTTATTTCTTCAATGCATCACGACACTGCGACAGACGATTCACAACAAATGAAGCCAGAGATAATAAATAAGTATAATGTTACAAAAGGAGGCGTTGATGTAGTTGACGAAATGAAAGGTTCGTATTCCGTGGCAAGAAAAAGTAATAGATGGCCACTTACTTTGTTTTTTTTCACTAATGAACATTGCTGGAATAAATTCTCAAATTATTTTTCAAAAGAATGCGGGAAAAAAAGTAGTTCGTCGCTATTTTTTGAAAGAACTTGCTTTGGATTTAATAAGGGAACATATACATGAAAGAAAACAGAATGTAACATTACCAAACTCTTTGAAAAGAAAGATAAGAGAATTTTGTGGGGAACCAGAAAAAAAAGTTGCTCGATCTCCAAAAACTGAACGGTGCAATTTTTGCACAACAAAGCAAAATCGAAAAACCAAACAGTTTTGTCAGCAGTGTAATTTATACATATGCAAAGAACATACATATAATTTGTGCATAGAATGTTCAAAACAATGTGAATTTTCTAATGTAGATTAGAAATTAAGATAATAAAAATCTTCTTTCTTGGATAATTCAGCTAATGTTTATGCTATAAGTTAAAGAAATGGGTAAGTACTTTTAAAAAAGTTATCTATTTTTTTAAAAATTTTACTGTAAATGAAAATACTTATTTACAACGCCGCAGCAACTCTTTTTTGTATTCGAATTCAGTGAGCTCCTGGATCAAACAAAATTAACTTTATTTGCGTTCACTTGTGCTAACTACTTTTTCATAATAATGATTTTCAGTCCACAAGTGAAAATTTGCAGCATGTTTATAAATTCATAGAAAATTATCTTTTTTTTTTCACTTTAATAAATATTATTAAAATAAACAAACATTAATTGAAATATTAACAGTTTGCTTTGAAACACATAATTTAATACTTATTTTAATCAATTTTTTCAACTGCATCTTTTTAACTTCGATTGATTCCTGTTTCTTTGGACAGTATTGAAATCAATCTTCCCGGGTTTTGTTCCCAAAATTAATTAATGTATATCAAGATTTAAAATCTGCATGTAAAAATTCATTGGGGTTTAGGGCCCTGATTTAGTAAGAGGAATTTTGCGAAGGGACCTTTTTTTAACAGGAATTTTGTGAAGGGTTCTGCTTTAGTAAGATGTATTTTGCAAAGGGACCTTTTTTTAACATGAATTTTGTGAAGGGTCTTGTTTTATTAATTTTATGAAGTGTCCTGTGTTAATAAAATAAATTTTGTAAAGAGGCCTATTTTATTATGAGGAATTTTGTGAAGGGCCCTGCTTTCTCAAGAGACTTTTATAAGAGGAATTTTGTGAAGGTCTTTTTTTTATTAATTTTATGAGGGTCCTGTGTTAATTAAATAAATTTTGTAAAGAGGCCTGTTTTATTAAGACGAATTTTGTGAAGAATATATGTCTTATTACACGGAATTTTATGAAAGACTTGTTTTATTAAGATGAATTTTGTGAAGTATCCTGTTTTATTAAGAGGAATTTCGCGAAGGGGTTTGTTTTATTACATAAATTTTTGTGAATGAAAAATAAATAGGTCCAAAATTTTGTCTGGATCGACCCCTGGTTATAAATAACATGTCCTGAAATACACAATTGAATGATTATTTAAATTGCATAAATGAATAATGTAATCTGTCTCTTTTCAAGTTTAATTGGCTCCTAGTTCCAGTACACTGTCAAAAACCAGCTTACTGCGGTTCTGACTTTAAAAATTATTTATCGCTAACACGATTTCAAATTCATAATTGAAAATTTTATTCTAATTAGTAAGTCATTGTGTCTTCATAACATCAATCAAATTATTTAATAATATTTATTCTTTTATTATATCAGGGGTCGATACAGGAAAAATGTGGGGCCTATTTAGGGCCCCTTCACAAAAATCCATTTAATAAAACAGGCTTCTTCACAAAATTCCTCTTTATTAAATAGACCCTTCACAAAGTTCTTCTTGATAAAATATAACCCTTCACAAAATTCCTGTTTATAAAATAAGAAGCTTCACAAAATTCCACTCCATAAAAACATATTCTCCATTAATTATTTATATTTTGTTAGTTTTTAAAATGTGTCATTTACAATAAAACAAGTTCACCAGAAATGAGAACTTTAGCAGAAGGAACGAAATTATTAAATGCTTGGTTTGAATTTGAGTAGCTAGATTTTTTCTTTCATAAAAAAAATGTTTTTTTTTTTTTTTTTTTTTTTTTTTTTTTTTTTTTTTTTTTTCACAAAATATATAATTAATTTCGAAAAAATATGATACCTTACACAAAATAACTTTTACTTTTCAAAAATTGGGCCCCAAGGAAAAAACCTGCGTCAACTCCTGTATATTTTGTAATATATATATATATATATATATATATATATATTCAAATTTCAACTGAATATATTTTTAAATAAAATTCTTAAATTATAGTTCTTAAATATATTCTTAAACATATCTGAATATATTCTTAAATAGTAGTTTCTGTAAAATGTATCTTTTCAAATTCAATCAGTATTTTCCCCTTATGTTCTCCGTTTTCGATCATATGGTAACGCCGGCAGATTTCCCCTCCGTTTTCGGGCTGCTGGCAACGGCGGCAAATGGACCGAGTAAAAAAAGGCGCGACTACTCTCGGGTTAAATTTAAAATTTACAACAGCATTTTTATAGAATAATTAAAAACCTTGAAAACGAGCGATCTCCATAAGAATCCGGGCACGGCGAAATTTCTCAGATATGACAGCTGGCACAGTCCAGCAGGCCTCAGATCAGACCTCATTTTCAATAAATTTTTACAGCATCATTTTAATTAAAATTCTGTTTGAAAAATGCGCTACATTACTATATATATGCGTAACAGGGGTGCACAAATGTGAGAGCAAGATTAATTTAAACTAATTTGTTGATTATGAATTACGCGAAAATCAAAAGAGCAAATCAAAAACTCATTAACATTTAATAATTAAAAGAAGCCTTCTAATTTGTGTTTGAAAGACGCGCCCCATCGCCTGCAGCGCTAAAGCGCCGAAATATGAAAACCATCTCCCGAAATCACAGCTAGCAGGAATTAAACAAGAGCGGCGGTGACACATGCGCACAACACACGAGTGAGGAGGATCAAGAAAGACAAGACGTCAAAACCCAAGTATTTCAGAGAAAACAACATCGCCGAATCGCTTGTTCAAACGAACAACGATACACTATGGGGGTAGAAGCGGCCCTGCCGTGGAAACAATGTGCGCGGCGGCGGCTGCCGAAAAATAGCTTTTAAAGGAACGACAATTAAACTGGAAAGGCTATAAAATACAGAAATACGTTGAGCTGAAATAGAAAGTGATTAAAAAAATTAAGTCTGTGATATATCTTTATCACAGCATGCACGCAACATTATGTTTATTTTGTAACTGTTTAGAATATTTTTTATTAGAACTTTTGTTTTAGTTTTGTGATTATGATTGTTTGAGAGCGTTTCGCGCAGTTTAAAAACTGTAAATAATTAGTATGTTTTTTCGTCGTGTGATGTGTTATTAAATACCTAGTGATGTATAATAAGATTTGGAATTTTATTTGTGTCAAGAATTGTCTCTCGTGAACACGTTTCGCTTACTGAAAGATATGGATTTTTGAAGATTCGGAGCCCCGATACACAGAATTTTTGATGCTATCGAATACACATATCCTGTAACATTAGAACCTAAAATATTATTACAGGAGTGTTGGAAAGCTAAAGTGACATGTGACACGGAATTACCTGTTTCTATGAAGAAAAAAATTGAAAAATGGAAAAACAATTAGGAAAATTAGGAACTATTGAAATACCTAGTTGTTTTTCACGAGATGCAGATAAGTTGTATTCCTTGCACGTTTTTTGCGACGCTAGTAAAGTAGCGTATGCTACGTGTATATTTATACGGACCGAAAATTAGAACGATGGTTTTTGTCAGTTGGTTCAAGCAAGAAGCCGCGTTGCTCCTATGAAAACAATTTCCATCCCTGTCAATTGGAATGATTGGAATTTAGAGGTACGAAAATTTGTATCTTACCAATTTTATTTTAACTAGAGTTTTAGAAATCAATAATAGCAAATTGATTATTTATATGTTGTCAGATTTGACTGACACGTAATATAGGCAGTCGGAGTTATCACAAAATAGTGGCATCCCTGCCGGGATTCGGGTGCTCCGTAGTTAAATAGTTAATTAGAAATTTGAACATTAAGTATGGACAAATTAAAGAAATCAAGGACGCCAGTGCGGTCCAACTTTACAAAATTAATAAAAGAAATTGATATTTTGCAAGCTAAATGTGATGTTTTAGATAGTCTTTTGTCCTTTTTAGTTAGGTTAGAAGCAGAACACGAAGAACTCTCTCTTTTAGATAAACAAATTTTAGATCCATTACTGAAGACAAAACTTGTCAAAAAGACGCGTTTGATTCTGAATATGAGCAAATCGACAAATACAATACAAAATATTGGGATAATAAAAATAAACTATCTAGATACATCGAAAAATTAGAGAAAGAGAGGAGTCAGGATACCTCTTTGTCATTAGATGATATGGCCATCAGAAGAAAGTTTAAATTACCAAAATTAGAACTTAAGCCCTTTAATGGTGATGTAAAAAATTGGTTATCTTTTTGGGGTCAATTTGAAAAAAATCATGACGATCCAGACATAGTGAACGAATATAAAATTCAGTACCTTATTCAAGCTACACAAAAGGGATCTAGAGCTAGAGAAATTGTTGCTTCTTTTCCCCGTACAGCCGATAGCTATCCAGAGGCGATCCAATCATTGAAGGCACGGTTCGGTAGAACAGATATTTTAATTGAAGTATACATACGCGAAGTCCTAGGATTAGTTATTAATAATTCTTTGGGACAAAGCCAGAGACTGTCCCTTGTTAAGTTGTATGATAAGATAGAAACCTACCTTCGGTCATTAAAAATGTTAGGCGTATCGAGCGAAAATTATTCTTCGATTTTATATCCATTGGTCGAATCAGCATTGCCTTCAGATATTCGTAAATTATGGGAAAGACATCTTGGCACTTTACCTGTTAATGATAAAGATAAATATCAGGGAATTAATAAATTAGATACTTTAATGAAATTTTTACAAATTGAAGTTGAAATGGAGCAAAAGGTCAAATTGGCTAAGAGTGGGTTTTCTTTCGATAAAGATGTCTCAGTAAACAGAGAACTTAGATTCGATTGTAAGGATAAAAAATTTTCCCTTCCTACAGCGGCCGAACTGTATAATGCAGATGATAAAAAATTGGAAGAATAGTGTATCTTTTGCGAAAATAAACACCGTATTCAAAATTGTACAGCGGTATAGAAAATGACACTCGCCAAAAAGAAAAGATGCTTTATTAAGAAAAGGAGCTTGTTTTCGATGCTTCAAAGCCAAACACTTGGCAAAAGCTTGTAAAATTAAAACTAATTGTTCTCAATATGGGAAAAATCACCACCAGTTCATGTGCATAGGAAAGAATAAAATTAACTTAGACGATAATTCTAAAGAGTATTCTACTCCTAATAAAGATTGTATGCTTGCGAATACAACTTCTAGAAAAAGGGTTTTGCTCCAAACATTAGTTGTATGCATATGCAACGGGGATATTGTACGAAATGTTAGAATTTTATATGACACGGGATCGCAACGGTCGTATATATCAAAATTTGCTGCTAACATGTTAGGATATAATAGTATAAGTAAAAAAAGAATAGTGCATAGTTTATTTGGGGGTCGACAATGTGAAGAACTACACGATAGATATTTAATTAATTTGGGAAATATGGATGATAGTTTTCGATGTAAACTTGATATATTAGACCAACAAAAGATTTGCTCTGAAATTTCACCTATACCGGAAGGATCCTTTATTAATGAAATAAAACGGTAGGTAATAATTTTATTGACTGATAGAGTCACTAAAGTTAATGATTTACTATACGAATTTTCTCCTGATGAAATTCACGTGTTAATTGTTGCAGATGTCGCCAGAAAATTATTTACCGGAAATTTAAAACAATCACAGGGAGGACTAGTTTGCATGGGAACTCGTTTAGGTTGGACAATTCTCGGGAAAACTGAAGGTTATGAAAATAAAAATATGAACAATCTAGTTTTCTCGCTGCATGTCAAAGAGGCAAAAATTTTCGAGTTATGGCACCTTGACACTTTACGAATTCGAGATCCTGGGGAGAAAAAGGGTAGATAAGATATAGAGTTAGCCACTAAAAAACATTTTCTTAGTAATATAAGAGTAGATGAAGAGTATATGAAATTAGTCTTCCGTGGATACAGGGCCACCCTAGATTACCCAGTTACGAAAATATCGCTCGACGTAGATTAAAAACATGTGTCGATTCATTAAAAAAGATAGGAAAATTAGGTGATTATCATCAAATATTTAATGAATGGTTAGACGAGAAAATAAGTTAAAAAGTTGATCAGAGAAAAACGTTAGGTAGTGAGCATTTCCTTCCTCATGGAGCAGTGTTTAAAGAAAACTCCACTACAAAGGTGCGGCCAGTTTTTGATGGTTCAGCTCGGAAAAAGGACTCACCATCGATAAATGATTGTATTGAAAAGGGGCCTAACCTCGTAGAACTGATTTCTTCTGTTTTATTCAGATTTAGATTGGGGAAAATAGAGTTAATTGCTGACATAAAAAAGGCTTTTTAACAGATTGGCATTAAAGAAAAAGATCGATCATACTTGAAATTTCTATGGTATGAAGAAGGGGACCCTCAAAAGTTGATAAAGCTTCAACATAGAAGAGTAGAATTTGGCATTTCATGTAGCCCTTACCTTTTAGGTGCCACGTTAGAATATCATTTAAAAAATGCACCTGAACAATTTAAAAACACTGCGATAAAATTGTTAAAGTCATTTTATGTAGACAACTGTGTTACGAGTGTTGATAATAAGGAACAGCTGAACAGATTTATCGAAGAGTCAAAAATTCTTCTTAACAATGATAAATTCGAGCATCGCGGGCGGGAGCATTGTTTTCGAGAAGTTTTTATAGGGGGAAATGTCCCTGTTTTAGGGCTAATGTGGCATTTTAGAAGGGATACACTAGCAGTTGATTTAAAAGAAATTTCAGAAGATGATCGCCAAGTAACTAAAAGAAACATTTTATCGGCTGTACACAGAATTTTTGATCCTATCGAATACACATATCCTGTAACATTAGAACCTAAAATATTATTACAGGAGTGTTGGAAAGCTAAAGTGACATGGGACACGGAATTACCTGTTTCTATGAAGAAAAAAATTGAAAAATGGAAAAACAATTAGGAAAATTAGGAACTATTGAAATACCTAGTTGTTTTTCACGAGATGCAGATAAGTTGTATTCCTTGCACGTTTTTTGCGACGCTAGTAAAGTAGCGTATGCTACGTGTATATTTATACGGACCGAAAATTAGAACGATGGTTTTTGTCAGTTGGTTCAAGCAAGAAGCCGAGTTGCTCCTATGAAAACAATTTCCATTCCTGTCAGTTGGACTGATTCGGCCAATGCATTTTACTGGATAAAAATAAATTAAAATTGGGCACCTTTTGTTTACAACCGAGAGTCAGAAATTCGCTCATTAAGTGATCCTTCAAAGTGCCACTTTATTCCTGGCCAATTGAATCCTGATGACCTGCCTTCAAGGGGTTGTACCGCTGAGGTTTTAGCCCAAGATAAATGGTGGGAAGGACAGTAGTGGTTGAAAAACCCAATGGACGAGTGGCCAAAATCAGAAATGTTTCCCAATATCGAAATTATCGACGCAGAAAAGAGAAAAACTGTTGTTAGCACTACAAATCATGAAGAATCAACTGAAAAAAATTATAACAGAAATTCGTCGTACGACAAATTGATCAGAACTATTGCTTGGATTTATAGATTTTTTACTAACTGTAAAGTGGAACGTGCAAACCGGATTTCTGGACTCTTAACTCTAGAAGAAATAAATAGAGCTGAAATATCTTTGTTAAAAATAGTACAAAAAGAATCCTTTTTAGGAACTGAAGATAAACGCTTAAAATCACTTCAGTGTTATGTAGAATCGAATGGACTACTTAAAGTAAAGACACGTATTCTTTTGAGAGATGATATTATGAATTTCAGATTTCCTATTATCCTTCCACATGACCATCCTGTAGTTGAAAAATTAATTAGATCTAGACACTTGAAACTAGGACATGCTGGGGTACAAATTATGATGAGTAATTTAAGAGAAGTCTTTTGGATTTTGAAATGCAGGAAGACTGTTGGAAAGGTAATTAGAAACTGTGTACGTTGTAAAAGATTTAATTCAAGACCTAAACCGATTATAGAAGCACCTCTTCCGGAAGATCGTATAAAAGAAGTTGCAGTATTCGAGGTTGTAGGATCTGACTACGCTGGTTCTTTACTTGTTCGAGGTGGTCAGAAAGCTTGGATAGTTATTTTCACATGTGCTGTCTACAGAGTCATACATTTAGAGATAGCCACATTCTTATCGACTGACAACTTTTTGCAAGCTTTTAGAAGATTTATAGCGCGAAGAGGTAGACCTGCGATAGTATATTCTGACAACGGTAAAAATTTTACGGGTGCTGAAAACTTGCTTAAGCAAATTGATTGGGATTTTATTTCTCAGTACAGCACAGCTCAGAAGATCACTTGGAAATGTAACCCTCCATCTGCGCGTGGTGGGGTGGATGGTGGTTTATAGGCGTAATAAAAGGGATCCTTCGAAAAATCTTAGGACGAAGCTCTTTGGACTTAGAAGAAATGTAAATTGTTATTTGCGATACTGAAAATATTGTTAATCAGCGGCCTTTGACCTATGTTTCAGAGGAAATTGATGATTTAATACCACTTACTCCTTCTATGTTTTTACAAGACATTAGAGAATCAGATATTCCTGATCTTGACATTTTGGATTCATCGTTTATTAATAAGAGACATGCCTATAGACAGCGACTAAAACAAGATTTGCGAAAAAGATTCCGCACTGAATATTTGGGATGTTTAAAAGAATCCTCGAAATTTGACAAAAATGAGAGACCTGTCCAGATTGGTGATGTTGTTCTTGTGTCTAGTGAGAATGTTAAAAAACTTGAATGGCCACTTAATAAAGTTATTGAACTTTATCCTTCAAAAAATGGAAATGTACGATTAGTAAAGGTAAAGATGAAAGGTGGCGAATTTCTACGTCCTGTTCTCAGATTAATTCCTTTAGAATTAACCCATGAAAGAGGTGCTGAACTCCATTCTACAGTTCAGTCGAATGATAAAGAATGTCCTTTAGATCCTGCTCCTACCAAACCGACGATAAAATTGACTGGTAAAAACTGTTATTTACACCCTGCTACGAGTAAGCCGATAATCCAACATTCTGTTAAAGACTGCTTTTTAGATACTGAATCTACTGAACCTATTTTCCATAAAGGTGCTAGTAACCCTCCTATTGGTTCGGTCAGTGACAGTACGTCGGACGTTTACGTTCATCGTTCCAGATATGGACGTGTCATAAAACCTCGAACTAATTGGAAGATTTGAGTTCCAGACTCTGAAACTCAAAGGTGGGAGGATGTTGTAATTTGGAATACATTTCATTTTGCATCCTCCAAACCCCTTTTCTACTTAAAGTTTTGCAAGATCAAAAGACAATTACACCTACGCAGTGTAGAAGTAAAAATATACTTTGATTCGTTGATAAAGAGAAAATGAGACTGTGACGCATGCGCGCAACATTATGTTTATTCCGTAACTGTTTAGAATATTTTTTATTAGAACTTTTGTATAAGTTTTGTGATTATGATTGTTTGAGAGCGTTTCTCTCAGTTCAAAAACTGTAAATAATTAGTATGTTTTTTCGTCGTGTGATGTGTTATTAAATACCTAGTGATGTATAATAAGATTTGGAATTTTATTTGTGTCAAGAATTGTCCCTCGTGAACACGTTTCGCTTACTGAAAGATATGGATTATTGAAGATTCGGAGCCCCGATGTCCCGTCGGAAGTTAGTGGTAAGAAAATTTGTATCTTACCAGTTTTATTTTAACTAGAGTTTTAGAAATCAATAGTATCAAATTGATTATTTATATGTTGTCAGCTTTGACTGATACGTAATATAGGCAGTCGGAGTTGTCACAAAACGCTGATTTCACCCTTTAAAATTTCATTTTTTTTTTCATTTGTTCTTAGACAGCATTTACATCTTATAAGTAACCGCAATGCCAAATTTCAAATTTCTCGCTCCTCAGTATAAAGAAAATCGCAATTTTAGAACTTTTTTTGCTCCTGCAGCCCCCTAGGGTTAGTGGCACCGACATAAAATATAGCCTATGTTGGAGCAGGGATTGTCACCATCAATTTGTCATCATCACTTTTGAAATCGGTTCGGTAGTTCCAGAGATTCCGTAAAAATTGTAATTTTGAATTTTTTTTAGAACGATTTTTGCTCATTTAGCCTTTTTAAATTTCAATTTTTTTTAAAATTTGTTCTTAGAGAGCATTTACATCTTATAAGTAACTACAATGTCAAATTGCAAATTTCTAGCTCCTTCAGTATAAATAAAATCGCAATTTTAGAACGTTTTTCGCTTCTCCACCTCCCTGTGGTTAGTGGCAACAACATAAAATATAGCCTAGGTTGGAGCAGGGATCGTCACCATCACTTTTGAAATCGGTTCGGTAGTTCCAGAAATTACCCCCTACAAACAAACAAACAATCGTTACTACTTTATAATATTAGTATAGATAAATAGTAATTAATACATTCATTGTACGGAACCATTTGAGCGAGAGTTACACTTAAAAAAGAATTTCGTAAACTTTCTTAAATAATACAAGACAATAAAAGTAAATAAAAGGTTTGATCTCACCTAATTTTCTGGTTCGTGTTCTATGAGCTTCTTTAAAGGTAGAAACATCTTTTACTAATGAAGATTATTTATTGGACAGGTAGACACACTTAATGACGATACAGAACGAATACACGACAAGCTATGTACAAACGTAAAGTAAAAAAAACAGTCAGTCAGTCTAAAAGTTCTACGCGCTTAGCGCCTTCTGGTGGTTCGTTTTCATTTTGCAACAACTTCCGCCGGGCGAAGTTCGTCTGGAGACGAAAGTGTTGAAAGTTCAAGTTGGCAAAGAAGCTGCACCGGTTTTCTGATGATGGCTCCGTTTGTGTAAGTTTAATCCAGTATTCTTCGGAAAATTCAAGTTCTTCTGTAGCCAAGGGACCACTTCTCTTACTCTGAGGATTCCTTGTATTGTGGATGAATCTTTGAATCCATGCAGTAATTCGTAATATTTGTTTAAGTTTGCTGAATCTTCGGATATCGAAAAGATCTTCAAGTTTCGTTGTCAGGAGCATATTCACCACTTCATATTCTTTATTTTCTAAGTTGGTTTCCTGATCGGTATGAACGTTGGATTATGGCCATTGACTTTCGCACTTCCTTAGCCACGGTGACCCAAACCACCAAAGCTCCAGGTCCTTTAGACTGGTTAAGTTTTCACCCCGTGTTAACGTATCAGCAGGGTTATCATTTCCAGGACAGTGATTCCAACAATCAGGATCAGATATTTTCTTGATTTCATCTACTCTGTTCTTGACAAACATCTTCAATTTTCGAGAATTATTCTTGATCCAGTGAAGAACAATCGTGGAATCTGACCAAAATATAGTCTTCGTATCCTTCGGTGTACTTGAATGTAGTCGAATATGATCGAACAATCTGGCTCCTATAAGTGCAGCAAGAAGCTCTAACCTCGGCAGAGTTATTTCTTTAACTGGTGCAACCCTAGTCTTTGAAGTGACTAAATTGGAATGAAAAATTCCGTCAGAGTTGCGAAAACGTACATAAAAAACTGCTCCGTAAGCTCGTTTGCTGGCATCTACGAAGACGTGAAATTGACAGCTCGTAAGTTCTTCCATTCCTTTCATTGAGAATAGATGTCTTGGTACAGATATCTGCTTCAAATAAAACAATTCTTCACACCAATCTTGAAATATTTTTGCTAAGTCGGTTGGTAAAGCATCATCCCAATTGAGTTTTTTCTTCCATATGTCTTTCAGTAGTATTTTAGCTCGAACTGCAAATGGTGCTATTAAGCCCAACGGGTCGTAGATTCTTCCCATAGTTTTTATTACGCTTCTCTTCGTAAATTTTAATTCTGCCATATCCTTATCCCTTAAAAGTTTATCACTATCAACGCTTAAGACATCATCTGCTGAATTCCAGCAATAGCCAAGGACCTTGCATAACGTGGATTCCTCGTTAACTTCTTCCTTAAATCGATCTTGCAATGAGCGTACATTTGTTTTCCATTTTCTCATATTAAAGCCTGCTTCTCCCAAAATGAGCCTTATTTGTTCGTGGACGGTGTACGCTAAATCTGTGTCTTCTAAACTGTGTATAAGGTCATCTACATACAATCTACTGTTCAAAACGCTGAAGGCAGTTGGATAAACATCCTCATACTTCTTGATGTGATGTTTAATTGTCGCGTTCAGTAAAAATGAGCTCGATCTTGCTCCAAAAATTACACGCGTCATCCTCAAAACTTCGGTTTCAGCGTCTGAATCTTCCGTAACCCATAGAAATCTAACTGCGTCTCTTTCTTCTGGCGCCAGGGCAATTTGCAAAAATGCACCTTCTATATCCGCCGTTATGGCAACCTTATTCAGACGGAAGTGCAAAAGAAGTATTAGGATATCGGGCGTTAAATTCGGACCTGGATTCAAGCAGTCATTAAGGGACGGAAAATTATGTTCACTCGAGGAGGCATCGAAAACTATTCTCATTTTCGTCGTTGTTTTATCTTCGCGTATTACTGCGTGATGTGGCATGTAATAGATCTTAGAATTATCACCACATTCATTTTCATTGACCCTTTCAGCTATTCCTTGAATTAGATGCTAAGGAAATTGGATTTTGAAATAATGTCCTTGTACTGACTATGAAAATTTCGATTTTTCTTAAATCCTTTGACAAGTGTTCGCAAACGGTTGTTAGCATTACTATAGTTATCATGTAGCGACTCAGAATGTTCGTTCAATGGTAGTTTAACTTGGTAGCGACCTTCGATTAGTTTCGTAGAATTTTCAAATTCTTTCATAACTTCGTCATCTTCATTCAGATTGTCACTACGCGATATTCCCAAACCTTCTAAATCGAACAATCTTTTCAAAATGTCTGATTCTTCTAAATTTTGATTACGCACTATAACATTCATTACGCTAACATCCTTAAAATTCTTGCGTTTAGCTTCAGAACCATTAAATACATAACCTAGTTTCGTTTCCATTCCTACTAAAGCACCGGAAACTCTTTTGACTTTCCCTGTAGCTATTTTCCAGAAATAGTCTGACCCAATTAAAAGAGATACCCTTAAATTTTCAGACCCTTCAATATCAGCTATCTGTATTTTGGCTTCATTACAAAATTTGTGAATTTCTTTACTAGTGCCTTGAATTTCAGCTTCAGATATCGAAGTTGTTTCAATGGCTTCTATAGAAATAATTTTCTTTGGATCATAAATGCTTCGTAAATTTACTTTTACCCTATTTCTTACAATAGATTTCTTTGGTTTTGACCCAAAAGCATAAATTGCTAATTTTTCTTTTCCTATAACTTCTAAATTAAATTTACGAGAGAACGTTTTATCGATGAACGTATTTTGCGACCCTGAATCCATGATAATTTTTATTTTTCTTTCCTGAGAATTATTACTTAAAAAGGCGACAGCTGTTTGTAAAAATACATTTTCGTTTACTGCCGTTGTTGCGCAACTCAGAGCATTGGAATCATTTTTTCTTTCGGGAGACTTTGAGACGCCTTCCCGTTTGTTATTTTGCTTTTCAGTTTCGTCACAAATTAAAACATTATGTCTTCGAGTACAAATGTTGCAACGCATTTTTTCGCGGCAAAATTTTGATACATGTGATTTGCGAAGGCAAAGAAAGCAATAACCCTTTCGTAAAAGACTTGATTTTCGTTCATTAATGGTTAAGGGGCAGTTAAAATTTTCGTGTTCCCCATTGCAAAATAAACAGTCTTTCTTGATAAGAGTATTTAATGTAGCAGCGGTGGGTATATTTTTATGAGTTTCATGTTTTCGATAAGGTAACTCTTTAATTTTATTCCTTTCAAATACTTCATCATTTCGAAACATATACGTTTTTTCTCGCGTTTCGATTTCATTTTTTAGAAATTCTAATAATTTGGCACAGTTCCAAGAATCTTCGCCTGTAGCGGAACGATTGAATCCGAGCACAATTTCTTCAGGAATTAATTTGACTAAAATAGCGAATAAAATTCCCCCATAGTTATTTAATTCTACTCCGGCTGTTTCGAGACTTCTGATTTGAATAATACAGGTATCATGCATTTGTCTAAGCTCTCTTAAATTCGCTCCAGATTTTACAGGATTTAGGCTTAATAGCTTGTTTACATGCGATCGTATTATTAATTCATTTTTTCCGAATCTTTCTTTTAACAATCCGATCGCGACATCGTCATTATTTTGTGTTAAAGCTAAACCTTGAATACATTTTAAAGCTGCTCCTGTTAAGAAATTCCTTAAGTAATTTAACTTCTCTATGTTAGTTAACTTTACATTTTCATGTATAGCTACTTCAAATTACCCCCAGAATTCCTGCCAATTTTCATATTTCCCATCGAAAGGTTGTATTGTAAGCTTCGGTAATCTTACGTGAGAATAATTCTTTGATTCATCAGGTCCTGTGGACAATAGAATAGAATAGTTTATTTTACTTTCGTTAGGAGCATTACGCTTTAAATATCGATCAATTTTAGCTTTCGTTTTCGTAATTTTTTCGCGATATTCTTGACTGGATGATACATCTTTTTCTAGCGTTTCTAAGTTATCTACAAGTTTCTGAATTTCTGAATCTAATTTGTAAACTTGTTCTGCATTCTCGATTAATTGAATTTTAAGATCTTCAATTTCGTCTATATCTTTTTCGTCTCCTGCCAAATATTCAGTTATTTTGTTAATAATCTTCGTTAAAGATGTTCTAAGAGACTTACGCATACTTTTTGATTTATCTAATTCGCTAGGTAGCGCCATTTTCTAAATTTCAACTCTTGGGAATTTCGGCACCATAAAAGAGAATTTCGTAAACTTTCTTAAATCATACAAGACAATAAAAGTAAATAAAATGTTTGATTTCACCTAATTTTCTGGTTCATGTTCTATGAGCTTCTTTAAAGGTAGAAACATCTTTTACTGATGAAGATTATTTATTGGACAGGTGGACACACTTAATGACGATACAGAACGAATACACGACAAGCTATGTACAAACGTAAAGTAAAAAAAACAGTCAGTCAGTCTAAAAGTTCTACGCGCTTAGCGCCATCTGGTGGTTCCTTTTCATTTTGCAACAATACTACTACTAATACGTTACTACTTTATAATATTAGTATAGATAAATAGTAATTAAAACATTCATTGTACGGAACCATTTGAGCGAGAGTTATACTCGCACTTGACCGGTTTATTTAATAATAAATTCTATTATTTGTTTTTCGTTTTTGCAAAGCATGAATTTAACGTATCTATTTTTTTAAATTTTAAATGTATGGCTCTGAGGCCTTTTTTCTCTTCTTTACCCTCCATAGTTGGTCAACCAATTCCAGCGCAATGGATTTTGATAAAAAAATCCACACCCGTTGCTCTATCCATCTGAGCATCAAGACTATTCAACTGATTACTTTTTACTGAAGATAAACAAAATCAGTACGAAATTTGCCGGCACTTCAAGACATCTGCCTTGGTACATTGGTGCAAAAATTAAATAGTTTTAAATAAAAATTCTAGTGTGAAATTTCTGCATAAAGTTTAAGTAAAATTCCATGTATATTTTATGTTAAGTAATGCTGTTACTATCAGTATAACAGATAATTCATAATATTATACTATGCACTCTTCGTAAATTTAGGGTAAAATCATAGTAAGTGTAATGCAAAATAATAGCAGACTATTTCAGTCATGATATATTTATTGTAAAATAATTTCGGTATTCCTAGGAAAACCAGATAAGCAAATCAACCTTGGATAACTATATATTCTTCCTTGAAATTTTAATATGTTTAATTTCTTCCGTTTTAAATAAAACCAGCAGCAATTATAATAATCGGGGCATTTTTTTTTGTTGGGTGCTTGCTAGAAATATTAGTTTTTATATTAATTAAAATTCTGAACATCTGTGTTTATATTAATCCCATTCCTAAATTCTTCTCTTATTTCTGATCAAGTTCCATATTTAACTTTATGTCGATAATGAATGATAAATATTTTTAACTTCAAGAGCATTTTGTAGAATAGCATTTTACGTCATCATTATACGAAAATTACCAGGCACTATGGTTTCCTAACTAAATATTCTGAAGGAAATATATCTCAATCAAGAAAAAAAAATGTGAATTTACCAACTTCAGATATCCGGAAAAGAAAGTTTATCTTCATGAGTAATGTTTTTATGCTCACATAATTTGTTCTAACTAAGAAAACGTTTCTGTGTAAAGAGATCCTTGAAAACCTTTCACAGACCTGCCAAGTCTCCGGCTTTTTGGACACCAGTAATTTAGTAAAAATTAGTTTTCCTTTATTTAATCCGAGCATTTTGCGATTTAAAAGAACAACATTTTCTCTAAAAAATTACTGGTGTGCAAAAACCCGGAGACTTGGCAACTCTGCTTTCAGTAATTGCTTTTTCAAGTAACCTATCCCAACTATATTATTGCACTGCTGTTATTTGTTAATTTGGAAGTTTGTTTCATGATTTATATTATTTCACAGCATTAAATCTATATTGGATTCACATGCTCGAAGAATTTTCTTCTTGTTTTCCAGAAATATGATTTATATCTTCGTAATAAATAAATTAATAAGGAGTCATTCTAAAATGATCAAACGGTATTACGTTTTCCCGATTAAAATTCAGTGCTCGCTCAACCCAGTTGTTAGGAAGTTGGCCATAAAATGAGGGGATTGGTTCCATGTTCCTGGCTTTGAAACCACGGATGTCCGGACGGGTTACCTGTGCATTGTTTTAAGGCCCTTTTCTTTTATGAAAAGTATAATTTGGATCACTTTTCCTTCAAACCTACTCTCTGAAGTCATTCCTACTACATGACCAAATATGGCCAATGATTAACAAAGTCCTTTCTTTTGCTGCTTAAAGTATAAGTCAAGATTGCTTTTATAAACAATTTTTATAGATCTCACATGTCTAATACAATTTTATACATCTTAACAACTTCAATGTGTTTTTTCCATAAACGTTTGTGAAATAATGAATTATGTTCTCTTCTATTGGCCAAATTTGGCCAATGAATAACAAATTTCCGCCTTCCCTGCTTAAAATTGAAGTTATATTTATAAAATTGTAAAACCAGTTTTCCATGAATAAGGTATAAGTCAGGATTGCTTTTATAAAACAATTTTATAGATCTGACTTTATACATGTCACGAACTTTCAAAGCGCCTTTTACAAACGTATTTGTGAAATAATGAGTTACGTTCTGTATCACAGATAAAAACCAAATCATAATAATTCTTTATATATCCAAAAAGAACTGATAAAATATATTATACATATATATTTATTTACAAAATATATCAACACATCAGTAAAACATGCCAATCTTCATAACATATATCACTGTATGTATAATCCACGTGGTAAATATATCAGGAAATTAGGCGCATTAAATGATGAAAAAACAGTTATTTTATGTTCTTCATATTTTTGCAGACCCTAATAAAAAGAGTTATGCTCCGTACATGTGATGAAGGAAAACAATTCAGTTAATCTACGTGACCTGATCAAATAAGAGAAAAAAAGGCTTAGGAATAATCTTATGTACCTCATATTTGTATCGATGTTATGGAACTAATAAAAACCATTCTTCAAGAAAAACACAAGAATGTTTACTGATGATTGAAGATAAAATGCATGATAACATATTATCCTATAAATGCAAGAAGATTCTTTTAAGAAACACTCAGTTCTATACTTCGTTTTATTAAAAATCTGTACACAGTTCGATTTTATTTTCATTAGATAATAGTAGAGTTAATCAGTGTTTTCTTTAAAGCATGTAATATTTTTAAATAATACCATAAAAAATTTTCTCAGTTTTGAAATAATGAATTCTCTCACATATTATTCTAGTATGATTTTGTAATATCTAAAATTAATCAAAAAATTAGGTTTTGCTACAAATTAGAATAACATTTACATCAGTACATTAAATAATACTTCATCATTTTTATGGATTTTTCTGCTAAAGGTTTAATGAAACGTGTTTTTACAAACAAATCTAGTTAGAATAATTTTTATTAATTTGCATAAAATTTTTGAAAAGTAAATTTCAAATTTATAGAAATGTATTATAGCTAAATGTAACAACTGAATGTTTGTAATAGGAGGGTTAGGGAGCAAGCAATGATAGTCCAGTTCTTGTGCAATTTCAGATGGAAGCGTAAAATGGTTAGTTTTAAAGACGTACTATTGCTTGATAAAACGAAGGTAATCACTTGAAAAACACCGTTTAAGATGGGTATGAATAATAAAAAAAATCATGAAAATCATTTGAAAGAACTCAATTAAAGATTAGTAAAAAGGGGGAAGAACAAACAACACTGACGCTCGTAAAAGAAATAATGATGAATAATTATCACCTAACTTTCTGTGACTATCATGATTTACCCTTGATCCTTCAAATGCTTTTAGGAAAAGTAAAGCTTTTAAAGCTAGATGATATGCTTGAACATTTCCATACCCCTATTTCTAACAAATCGATAACTTTGTGAATAGGGAAACGTGAAATAATTATAGCACTTTGAGATAAAATATGTTATGCTAAAATGATTGATTCTTAGCATTAAAACGCGATCATATTCTGTTTTAAAAAATCAGTTGTTTTTAGAGATACCATGAGATATTTTAAAATTTTTGTTCATACTGAAATCTCACTTATATGATATCTTCAATTTTCAATTTTGTATGAAATTACATATTTTTTTGTCTTTTAATCCTTGCGGGTTCAAGCTTGTTTCTTTTATATGGGGAAAACACACGTTTAGATTTCAAAAACTGGATGTAGTTATACAAAAGATAAAAGTCAAGTTTTATTAAATATTAACGAATGTCTCATGTACAGAATTCTAACGAATATTTTCATTTTGTGTGCTATTAATATGACACTAAGCTAAAGAAAAAATTTTGAGGTAGTTTGGAAAATTTCATATGACAACAAAAGGAAATAGACATAACAATTTTCCAGAATGCAGAAATAGAAATAATATGGTAATAGTTGATGTATTGGCATATACTATCATTACTACATGTTGTTAATAACGAAAATAATTGTTAAGAAAATTGTTAAGAAAATTGTTAAAATAAAATCAATGTAAAGACATGCATATTATCAGGACACCGGACCTGAACTGATTAAATAGATTTTTAAAAATATCCGCGGATTTAGAAAATAACGTTCTTGATATGAAAAGACTTATTTTGATATACACGGATGCATGTATAAAATATTACGTCAAAATGTTCAGACACATATGCATAGCATAATATAGTGGCCGCCAAAAGTTAAGGTACAACATGATTTTCGAAGCTCACCAGACAAAAAATGGCAGTCAGATTAACCTTCATAGTTTATATGAATGACAATAATAAGCTTTAAAAAAACTTAAGCAAAAATTACAGCTACCACTTTTATTTTAAACAAAAGAAGAGGTATTTGTGAATGAGAGAAAAATATGCAATTACGAATTCAATATGCAATTTTCGTAATTTCGCGTGTAAGTTTTGTTGTATTCGAACTTATTGTTGTCAGTTTTGTTCACAACAGCCAATATAGTCTAGAAATGTCTAGAAGAAGTCGTTTGCCCGATTCATTAAGGTGGCGGGCGGTAGGATGGATGGAAATGGGGTTGTCACAGGCCGATACTGCTAGACGGCTCAATGTATCTCGCAGTGTAGTCCAACGACTCTGGGATCAGTATGGATCCGAAGATTCTGTGTCCAGAAGACATGTTCCAGGACGCCTACGTGTTACAATACCTGCAGAAGACCGGTTTCTAGCTCTTTCGCTCCGAAGGGGAAGACGCACTCCTGTGCCACAACTCATTGCAGACCACTTTGCAGCATCAGGGGGAAGAATCTCCGCTACTACGGTGCGAAGACGTCTTCACAATGCAGGTCTCTATGCAAGGCGACCAGTTGTGTGTGTCTCCCTCAACAGACGACAGACAAGGGCCCGCTTATGTTGGGTAAGAGAACATGTTTCCTGGACCAAACAACAGTGGGCTTCTGTACTCTTCACAGACGAGTCCAGATTCACACTGGAGAGCGATTCAGGACGTCTTCTTATCTGGAGAGAACAATGCACTCGATACCATCAATCAAACACTGTCGAAACACACAGATACAGAAACGGTGGAATCATGGTTTGGGCAGGGATCTCACTCGGAGGCCACACTGATCTGCATGTGTTCCATGGATGAACTATGACTGGTGCGAGATATCGGTATGAGATCCTTGATTCATATGTGCACCCATATGCCGGTGATATTGGCAATGGTTTCATTCTAATAGATGATAATGGGATACCACACCGAGTGCTGTGGTTGTTGAGGATTATCTTGAGGATCACGGTTTGGAGAGAATGGAATGGCCAGCTCACTCTCCAGACTCGATTCCGATAGAACATCTTTGGGACTATCTTGGAAGACAGGTTGCGGTGTTAAGTCCTCCTCCAAGGTCCTTAAAAGAGCTGGAACAAGGGTTACTCCAAGTCTAGTCAGCGTTACCTATTTCGGTGTCCGACAATTTAATTGAGAGCAGGGAAAGTCGATGCTGTCAATGCATTCAAGTCCGGGGTGGACATATTTTGTATTAGAACCAGTGTTTTAATGTTTCTGTCACATTTTACTGCATAATACTGCGGTGTACTGATTTCTCCAAGAATGGAATTTTCCCTCATGAGTGCTTTTTTGTTGTAATTTCATTTACACGTTTAACTTAAGTAAATTTCTATGTCGCATTTAATAAGTAACAGTTTGGCGCACGTTTCCTCCAAATTTGTTGTTTCTATATTCATTCATTTGCAAATTAGACGCAAAAAACCGGTTGTACCTTAACTTTTGGTGGCCAGTGTATTTTAAATCCCAGTGTATTTTAAATGCCAGTGTATCTTACGTTCGCTGGCTACTGCAATAAACATACATTTTTAGAAACCATTTCTTATATACTTTATTCTTAATAACTTCAGTAAATATAATTTTTAGAAATAGTCTGTACGTATTAATTTTCTGAAAGTAAACTTAATTAAGTAAATAAGTTCTTGGCAAAAATATGTATCGATCGTAAGATTAAAAACAATATTATCTATATTATAATGATGCAAATTAAGTGACTGTCCTCAATAGACACTGTGCTGACTGATTCAAGTTTCATGTGCTAGTAGTCAATTGTTTCTCTCTCTTTTTTTTCAAATAAAACTACATAAAATTTCATTTTTAGAAAGATCGTTAAAAACTTTTTTTTTTCAGAGATGAGTTACATTCTAAAAAGTATTTATTAGGCGTTGTATGCATTCAAAATGCTATTATTAAAGTAAACAAACCGCTTCAAAAAGAATTGAATTGATTGTGATTTCTACCGTTCTGAATTCCTCCGTGAACAATAAGCACTTTCTTCACCTGTAGATAATAAAATCAGAATTTACATCATTCACCTATGGAAGAGTGAAATTAGTTTTTGCTTTAGAAGTGAAGTTTCACATAACTCAACACTTTTTATTTTTTAGTAATGATTTCTGAAAAGGAAATGGACAAACAGAGAATTATCTTGCGAAACGGCACTTACTGGCTTGCAGGAATTGAACGCAACCGCAAAAAGGATTTTTATTTTTTAAAGTTTTTAGCTCTGTTGAAAATCTTGCTTGCTAAGACACTTAATTTGAGCAGACACGCATTTATAGTGAAAATTCATCGCTTTATAATTAATGCATTTAACGTCAAAATATACTAAATTTTGATACTTTGTTTTAATCCACAATTATCGGATTGACTGCATTTAGGTAAGTTATTTTTCTACGGTTAAAACAAAAAAAAATTTTTTTTTTCGTTAATGCATTTTGTGAATTAAAATTTTTATGAATTGGTTTAAAATTGTTTAAAGCATAGCTTACGTGTTGCGAAAATGTATTGTTTCTGTTTCCTCAATTTAATTAAGTTTCATATCACATGACGTAATAAGATTGCGCATTTTATTTTTGATAATGATACAATGAAATGCTGCAATTTTATTGAAGCCGACATTTAGAGAATATCTCAAATGGAATCAAGTCTGTTTATCCTTAACAGAATTCTGCATTATTATTTTTTAATATCGGTGCTTGTGCTATCTTATTTTAAAACTTGTAATGACTCCTTAAAAACGGTTTTACTGATGTAAGGGTAAAATGTACAGAATATTTGTATTGGATGTTGTCTGTAATTAACGGAAATAATTTCTGAGTTGGATCAGATCACCGAAATATTAACATCAGCTATAGATGATAGTCTCTCCCGGAAGACTTTTGACCCGAAGGGACTTGTAGTGTGAGACCCAGCACGTCCACGAGAGAAGGCAATCGGTCGACACTCCCAAAGCACTCATGGACCAGGGACTTTTGGACCGTGGAATTCTATATAAAAACCGTTTAGATTAATGTACAATATAATCCTTGGAAGATCGTCTGATTAGTTTAAATTCGCCCTGTTTTTAAGGATTAATATAACGTGTGGAAATTTACGACAACATGAAGAACACAGATTGTAAAATTACACAGTAGAATTCAATAAACAGTCCTTTTCAAATCAATAAAGCCTAATAATATCAAATATTTAAAATGGAAAAAGTACATATATTGTACAAATAATAATTCAAACACATATATGAACAGTATTTTAAAAAATAAAATTAGAAATAATCAAACAATCTACAAAAATGCATTTCATTATTTCTTTAATACAAATTTAGCGACAGAAAATTGTAGGTACGTCAGCATGTGAAAATCACTTTTAATCGTTAACAAATACTTAAGTTTAAAAGCAAACAAGGATATAAAACGGTAAAAGTAGTTCATTGCATATATATTTATTATCTAACATGCGTATTTCGTATGTTTTTTCATAATTCCTTTCAATAACTAGGAGTACCAGTATGATGCCTGACATGCCAAGACCATAATAGGTGAAACCATTAACGTTAGGATGCGTCGTTACTCTCATTGCATCACGACCAAATTTGCAAACATCAACTTCATTACTTAAAAATCTCCGCTTTAGTAACGTGAAACACTCATTTGATAATGTTAAACACATGGTGGCGTTTTTTTATTTTTTTTTCAACTCTCTAGCTTTTCGATTATTACCATAGCGTTTTCCCTCTCACTTATACCATGTATTCGAAATTAAACAATTCCATTTATAATGTATTGAACGATATATTTCCGAGAAGAATGTAATTTTTTAGAAAATATGACTTAGCTTGTATCTCCCTCAATTTTTATTTACCATTACTCACCATTGACTACTCTACAAAATACATCTGAAACATTGGAAAATAAAAGCATCGAATTAAATAGCTAAACTACATTTCAGATACTTTCGTTCTAGACAAACATTCTATGTTATTTTACTATCGAAAAATTTCATATTACTTCATATATAAAATAAATTTATTTCTTTTAGTAAATGCTTTACAATTTAAAAATAAAAGCAACTTTTTGAATGCGTTAAATAATACTCAAAACCGTTTTTAGGGACAAATATTGGGAAAAGGGTGAATTTATTTGGAAAAGCTGCTGAATAAAAATTTTACGACAACGGCCACACGCAAATCGGAAAAAAGTTAGAGCTGGAAAACTGTAGGTGGAAAAACAGCATTCTACTTTAGGAAATTCTCAAAAAGATTTTATTTTTTGAATGAAAGATTATTTACATTTAAATTTCTATTTTATCTCTATCTAAGGATGTGAATGGATAAAACTTTTTTTTTTTAAATTAGAGAGAATAATAATACCAAAATATAGCATACATAAAGTAAGAAAACTGTGTTCATAAATTTAAACTTTATTTTATAATAATTTTATAATTCTATTAATAAAATTATACTTTTCTATTATCCAAAAATGTTAATTCTAAATGTAATTCATATTAAATTCTGAATGTTTCCTTGTTCTAAATTTTTAAATAATTGGCGTTCAGATTATTTTATTTCTACAGTTTGAAGATAATTTTCTCCATAATTTAATTAATATGAGGGCATAAGAAATACAATGTAGATATTGATAGACATTTGGCTACTTTTAGATCTATAGTAGATATGCATTGAACTTCTACAACAATTATTTTCTAGTGCGGAATCCAAATTGAATATTTTAAGTGAAAGGGTCATAGAAAATAGCTGAAAATTATAAAATTATAGTCCATTGATATTAAAGTCCATAAAATTATACTTCTTCTCTTGAAAAACCATACGTTCAGCTCAGGATAAAACTTAAATTTTTGAAAAGAGAGTGATTAAATTTCAAGCGTTTTCTAAAGTTTTGCATTTTCTAAAGATTGCTATCTTCAGTGAACATAGAATTGATCTTTCTAATACATTATCTTAAATTTATGAAGCAGTATTTTGGTATATATTGATTAACACGTATATGTTCTTTTATATTTAGCATATCATCAACATATCTGTGAAGTACGATATAGTGTTATCCACGATGGTAAAAACATCCCTTCTGTTACTGTTTAAACCTGGGATTCTAAACACTCAGTAGCTGAATAATTCTAGAAGTGAAAAATTACGTTATAAAAGACGTAATGTTTCACTGCTCTTTTAGTGCGCCCGCCGTCCAAAGTTGGAGTCCTTGGCAATAAGTGAAAAACTGTCCAAATTATAATGTGGCAATTCACCTAAATAAATTACTTATATGAAATTGATGGTTTACTTTTAATTACGTTTACGATTTTTACTCTTTTCTTCAATGTTCTGTCAGGATCAATGTATTCTAGATATTGAAAATTGTATTAAAGAAGAAAGAGAAAGAAATATACGATAAGAATAAAAATAGAAACGAAAAGAAATAAACAGGCAAGCAAATAAACCGAATGGGATGCGTTAAGCTTCCAACGCTGATCATTAAGTGTCGGAGGTTTATCACAAATTTAATGATGATAATAACATAATCTTAAGGATTAGATGAGCTAAGGTTTTGCCCCCTTCGCTAATAAAATATATTGACGTGCATTAGCATCATATGAGACGTGCAGTAATCATCATTTGAGTCACCTTAATATGCCTTCCTGAGGGGTTTGTTGTACTGAAGCCTGCAATATTAGAGTTATCCTTAATATCGTAGTTTGACTCTAGTATAATAAAACTGTTCTATTAAATAATGCCTTACTAGTTTACTAATAACTTATTTAATTTCTGGAATAAAATTATCAACTAATTCACATGCAGAGTAAATATTAATATATAACCTTGTACGGATTCTACTGCCTTACAACCTGCGACCTCGCTAAAAATCGAAAATATCCTTAAAATATATATATTTTTTTTTGTGCTATATTAATTATTGTTTCAAAAAGTATAAATTTAGAATTAAAAAAATACGTTCAGTGCATTTCCTGTATAACACTTAATAAAATGTTATGACAAATTACATGTGTTTGAACCTACCATAAATAAATAATCGCATTATGACTTAAAAGTAAATGACAGTGAAATTATTATTGTTGTACTGAAAAATATTTATAATTATTTTGAAAAAAAAAAATTAAAACGCTTTGTCTCCTCAAATTGAGTATCGAGAGTTTTTAATCTGAAAACGCATAAATTACACGTTCAAAAGTTTGGATCAATGTTTCGCTTGAACATAGTACTAAAAACGTTGTTACCAAAAGAGGGTGAAACGTGTTTCAATTGTTGGTGCTGTTGTTCAACAATAAATGTCTGCAGGTTGAACCATAAAAAATTTTTTTAAAACTTTTAGACAAACGTATCTATTGGTGAATTATGTATGAGGTAGGTTTTTCTTTCATTCTTGCACATACCACTGACAGATTTCATTATTATACAACTTCTTTTATTTCAAAATATGTGCTTGGCAATTTGTTTAAAATTTTATGCATGCTATTTTATACAAAAACTGCTCATCATAATATTACCCTATCTAGATTTGAAAATGCAACAGGAGGATCTTAGCTGATTATAAAAGGAATTGTACCACACATCGCTTAAAATCCGTGTTTTTTATCAAAAAATCATTAATATTATAATATAGTTAAAACTCATTTGTGCTATCAAAGCAGAAATAAATAGCTCGGATTATGCAAAATCATTTCACTCTGTTCTCTATATGGTGTGGAGGTGCCCTCGGAAAATCTGATTTTATTTTCCCTGATATTTCATGGCGTTCCTTCTCTTAAATTTAACCTAACATGTATACAAGTGTTCGAGTAGAAGGTAACATAATTCGATTATCGGACACGTATTTATCATTTATGCAGTTATAAATATAATATACAAATAGAAATTCCTATCAATGTTTTAACACTGTTAAGAACTTGTAATCACTTGAGTGATTTGAAAAGCAATCCAAAAAACTATTACAGTATGCTATATCTGAGGAACAAAAATCTTTGTTTTATAGAATTTTTAAAATTCATTCATAGCTAAATTAGTTGATGTATTAGATACCTAAATAATTGTATAGATTTTTAGTGCTAGATATTCAGCAGATGAAAAGGTGATGATTAAAACTAATTATTATCTGTTTGATTTTCAATCTAATTAACCAGAAATAACATGCAATTTTAAAGATAGAGAATACCAATAATAATAATAATAACCTTAACCCCTTCGGCCCTGATTTTTTTTTCAATTTTGGGAAAAAATGACTGTTATGCTGACAAAATTAAAAATAGCTATCGGAATCACAGAAGTTAGGGTTTGATGAAAGTTAACGAATGCGTTCATTACCAAAACCTCACAAATAGTGTTATTTTGCGTGTTTTTCATATAACAATAGTCTAAGGAAGAATTTTTGAAGACGTTTGGAAAATGTCGTATTACAACTATATTAAACAAGCATAAAAATTTAGTAATATTTTTTATCTTTTATCACAAATTACCGATTCGGAAAAGGATTCCCAAATTTTAATTTAAAGAGTGAAACGTATGTTTTAATAAAAGAAATGCCAACGGCTTGCTAATAATTATGAAAATTATTATTATTATTATTATTACTAAATGCTAAGCATAAGTGAAGTCATAATAGGAAATGTAGAGATTCATACTATCACTATTAGGTGCTGGAATTAATAAAAATAATGTTTAAGACAAAATAATACTCAATAAAAGATATGTCCTATAAGTCGGACGTCAGGGCCGAAGGGGTTAATATGTAAAATAAACATATTAAAACAAAATTTAGAAATAATATCAATTTCAAAAATATATTATATTTTAATATGATAAAACTAAAAGCCGAATGGTAAAATATTATAGGCATTCTAAATAATTTCTGAGCCTATATTTAACATAAGAAAGCTGTGTATGTTTTTACTTATATGTTTCAGCGTATTATTCAATGTATACATTATTACCCAATGGCACTAACAAGATAACTCTTGGTGTTTGATGAATAATACATAAACATTATTTTAAAGAATTAGTCACAAATCAACAATATCTCCTATTTTGATGCTATTCAAAATATTCTATTTTAAATTTTACAAAATCATTGTCTCTTCACAGAAGAACGTCAACAGGAAATAAATATTGTTATGAATTTTGTATATATCTGTAAATATTCCATTTGTTTAAATTTATTTTATTTTATTATTGTGAAAATTGCAGTATTATTAATGTATTTTCTATTGAGCATCATGTAACTCAATGCTAAAGGCCTCAGATGGTTTGCAAGGAAAACAACCTTACACCCTCATCTTTATAATGGAAGTCTATGGTAAAATCGCCAAGGAATGGGTTTATCGCCAAGTTGGCGATGGTTTTGGCGACTTATTTTTGTCGCCAAATTTGGCGATATATCGCCAAATGTCGCCAAGTTGGCGACGGATTTGGCGACTTTTTGTGAAACCACCCCCTCTTATACCTGTACATTGGGATCCTTTCTCGCTTTGGTTCTCTATCGAAAGTTAAAGCACTTTCTGGTAATTTCTAGCATCTGAAAGCTCTGGAATAATCTGGAAAGATCTCTGAAGCCTATATAAGGGACCTCCACCAGTCCAGTTAGTTAGTTGTCTGTCAACTGCGATTGAATTCATACGAGAGGCTTTGCATTGAGAACTGTGTTTCTCGGATCGATTTTGTCGTTGATACGTCGTATTGAACGCATTGTTTCTGTGTGAAATTTTGCTGCGCTTTTATTGTATTTGAAGATTACTGAATATCTTGTAATTTTCAGAAGATATTTGTGATCGTATTGCACTGTTTATAGTGAATAAAGCCTTTTTATTGTTCTTATATATTGGCATCAGTCCTTTCGAACCCCGAGCTCACAACATTTGGTGTCAGGAGTGGGGTTGAATGCCGATCACCAGAGCAATGGAGGGTGAACTGAAACAATTATTGGAGAAATTGGCTGCGAATCAGGCTGAGATGTCAACCAACCTTGGCGTGTTGAAAGAAGAAATGAAGAAGGATATGTCAACCAACCTTGGCGAGTTGAAGGAAGCGGTGAAGAAGGAAATGTCAGCGATGGATGAGAAAATGACTGCGAACCAGGCTGAAATGAAGGAAATGTCGGAAGAAATGAAGAAGGAAATGTCAGCGATAGATAAGAAAATGACTGCGAACCAGGCTGAAATGAAGGAAATGTCGGAAGAAATAAAAAAAGATATGTCAACCAACCTTGGTGAGTTGAAAGATCTGATAGAGGATAAAATAACATCTTTAAATGAAAGAATTGACTCCGTGGAAAATAAATTTGCAGGAAGGTTTCAAGAAATAGAAGAAAATGTTCAAATGACAGCCAAAACCATAGAAGAAGTTCAAATGACAGCGAAAACCGTAGAAGAAAGAGTAGAAGAAAAAGTTCAAAAGATCGCCAAGACCGTTGAAGAAAGCATAGAGAATGTAAAAAAAGATTTGGAAAAAGTCAAGAAACAGAAGATAACTGCCGTAAACTTTTCCGAAGATTTCAAGTATCCAGATATGCTTCCTCGGGCCTTTATTAAACTTTCGACCTATGACGGCAAATCCTCCTGGCCAGTTTTTAAGACACAATTTGGGATCGTAGCGGACGCCAATGGATGGGATTCCCAGACAAAGGCTTGCCAGTTAGCTGCTTCTCTACGAGCTGATGCTGCCGACGTCCTACAGACATTGCCTGCAAATGAACCGCTGGATTTTGAAACGCTCGTCAGTGCCTTAGAATTGCGCTTTGGCGAGAAATGCATGAAGGAATATAGCAGACTCCAGCTCAAATCTCGACAGCAGAAATCCACTGAATCCCTGCAAGAGCTTGCTACGGATGTCGAGAGACTTTCCCATCTTGCTTATCCTGACTGTCCGACTGAAACTAGAGAAAGTTTAGCTCTGCAACATTTCATCGATGGTGTGCGTGACTTTGAGATCCAGAAACAACTCCGGATTGCAGATCTCAGTGACTTAAAAGGGGCTTTAGTTTATGCCCTGAAATTCGAGGCAGCCCAGCAAGCTACAAGGAAAGATCGGCACTTTGTGCGAGTAGCCAACATACCTGAGACGTCGGATACAGCTGTGGAGCGTTTACAGCAGCAGATGAAGGACGTGATGAGACATATAAACTCCTTAATGGACAACAAACCTGGAAGAAAGATCAAGTGCTGGAAATGCGGTGGAGAAGGCCATATTCAAAGAAACTGCCTAAACCGACCCAGCACAGAAGGTAATAGCTCCGCACGAACGGCGGAGCAGGAAAACTAATTAATGGCCATCTCGCGGGGCGCAGGTTGCCAGATTTTGAGAAGCCCCATTATCAAGTGTGTCAAATTTCTGCAAGAAGTTACGGCGAGAACGGAGTTTTTATAGTCGGGCGAGTGAATGATTTGCCCTGTAATATGATCATCGATACAGGAGCCAATGTGACCATCATCCGGAAAGATCTAGCTCAGCGGCTAAAAGAAAAGCTCCTCTGGACTCCGCCCCGTGTTATCCTTCAAACCGTGACCGGGGATAAGATTGACATACATGGAAGAATGAAATTGAAAATAAAGTTTGGGAACGCCGCTTACCATCATACAGTCTATGTGGCCGATATTTCAGACCCTTTCATACTCGGACTGGACTTTTTAAAAGAGCATGGATTTACACTGGACTTTAAGAAGAATGTGTTACGCTCTGCTCAAGAAGATGTCACTATTTTCAAACTTGGAAATGAGTCCGGGTCTATTCAACGGATCACAGCCAAGGCAGATGTTATCATCCCTCCTCGGACCGAAATGATGATACCTGGATTAACTGAGAACGAAAGTAGTTTTCAATGTGGCTTGGTTGGATATCCTGAGAAGAGCCCAAAAGGAGTGCTAATAGCATCAGCGCTGGTAGATCTGTCGAGAGATGTGATACCCGTGAGGATGGCAAATGTAAGTGAAAAGTGTAGAATTATCGAGAAGGGTGAAGTGCTTGCTACCTGTGCTCCAGTCACCTGTGTTTGCAAAGACCCGAGCTTGACGTTGTCGGAGCCGCCTACAAGTTTAACACCTGAAATTGGACGAAATGAGAATTTATCTCCTGAGAAGAGACATGCCGCAGAAAGACTGTTCCAGGAATTTAAGGATGTGTTTTCACAAAACGAGAATGATATAGGTCGCACTTCTCTGACACGTCATAGAATTGATATTGCCGACCATCCACCGATTAAACAGCATCCAAGATGCTTGCCGTTCGCAAAACAAGAAGAGGTTTCTAAGCTCTTACAAGAGATGCAGAATAGTGACATCATCGAGCCGTCATCAAGTCCGTGGGCCTCTCCCATCGTGTTGGTCCGAAAGAAAGATGGCTCCACAAGATTTTGTGTGGATTATCGTAAACTTAACGATATCACGAAGAAGGACAGCTATCCTCTACCAAGAATAGACGACACGCTAGATACTCTTTCAGGACATAAATGGTTTTCCACGCTGGATTTGAAGAGTGGATATTGGCAAGTAGAGATCCATCCTGATGACAAAGAGAAGACCGCATTTACTACTGGACAAGGACTTTGGCAATTTAAAGTTATGCCGTTCGGGCTCTGCAATGCTCCAGCAACGTTCGAGCGCCTCATGGAGACAGTGTTAAAAGGTCTGACTTTTGAAGCTTGTCTCATCTACCTAGATGACGTCATCATTGGTGGCCGCACGTTTGAAGAACATCTAGAGAATATTCGAAAAGTGTTAACGAAACTAAGAGCGGCGAATTTAAAGCTGAACCCTTTGAAATGCAAATTCTTCCAACGAGAAGTAAACTATTTAGGACACATCATCTCAGCTGAAGGTGTTCGAACAGATCCTGAAAAAGTGTCTGCAGTAAAGCACTGGAAACGTCCGGAAAATGTCCATCAGTTGCGAAGCTTTCTAGGACTATGCACTTATTACAGAAAGTTTGTACAGGGGTTCTCCAACATCGCAAGACCCTTGCATAGGCTCACTGAAAACAAACAGAAGTTTCTATGGACACAAGAATGCGACAATTCATTCCAGCGGCTGAAAGAAGCTCTCACATCCTCTCCAGTCCTTACCTATCCAGACCCCGACAAACAATTCATTGTGGACACGGATGCCAGTCAGGAAAGTGTCGGCGCTGTACTTTCCCAAGAAATAGATGGCCAAGAACGAGTCGTAGCATACTGGAGCAAATGTTTATCGAAACCAGAGCGGAATTATTGCGTCACTCGTAAGGAGTTATTAGCTATAGTGAAAGCCATAGAACACTTCCATCACTATCTCTATGGCAGGAAATTTCTCCTTCGTACTGACCACGCATCCCTAACATGGCTGATGAATTTTAAGAACCCAGAGGGCCAAGTAGCCAGATGGATACAACGACTCCAGGAATACGACTTTGACATCAGGCATCGCAAAGGCTCATCGCATGGAAACGCCGATGCCCTATCAAGAAGACCGTGTCCCGAGAGCTGTCGCTATTGTTCCAGAGCGGAGAGCAAGTATAATCCCGAATATGTCATACGCCAGACGAAGACTTCACTATTGACGCCACCAGATCCCTGGAGTGATGAGAAGATTCGAGAAGATCAAATGGCAGACTCTGAGATCAAACCAATCTTGGAGTTATTAGAATCTTCTAGCACGAAGCCCAGTTGGAAAGACATCTCGACTTACAGTCCTACGACGAAGCAATATTGGGCTCTTTGGAACTCTCTCCACGTCAGGAATGGTGTCCTGTTCCGAAAATTCGAATCGGAAGATGGGAAGACATCTCGGTGGCAGTTGGTACTTCCTCGATCCCGAATCCCAGAGGTCCTCAAGGAATTACATGGCAGTCCCACTGGTGGCCATTTTGGAGTCATGAAAACATTACACAGAGTCCGAGAGCGCTTCTTCTGGGGAAAAGCGAGAGCTGACGTCGAACAATGGTGCAAATCTTGCGATGCATGTGCAGCTCGGAAAGGACCAAAGAAACGTAGCCGAGGAAGACTACATCTCTACAATGTAGGAGCACCTTTTGAACGCATCGCCCTTGACATCCTAGGTCCTCTGCCAAGAAGTGCTGATGGCAACAAATACCTCTTTGTTGTCATGGACTATTTCACAAAATGGCCTGAAGTTTATGCCATCCCTGATCAAGAAGCTTCTACGGTTGCGGATGCCTTGGTACACCAGTGGATATCAAGGTATGGAGTCCCTCTTCAAATGCATTCTGACCAGGGGAGAAATTTCATCTCTGCTGTGATTGAGGGTCTCTGTCAACTTCTCGGAATGGACAAAACTAGGACGACGCCTTTACATCCGCAGTCGGATGGCATGGTTGAGAGATTTAATCGTACCATCCTCAACAATCTCTCACTTCTAGTCTCAAGAAACCAGCAAGACTGGGACCAAAAACTTCCCTTGTTTCTTCTCGCCTATCGCAGCGCCGTCCATGAAACAACCGGCTATTCCCCGTCTCAGATGCTTTTCGGTCGTGATCTTCGTTTACCTTGTGATCTGCTGTTTGGTCGCCCTCCAGATGCGCCTTCATCGCCAGAGGGATACGTGCAGAATCTCCAGGCACGATTTGAAGACGTCCACAACTTGGCTCGAGAGCGGATCAATATACAGACGGGAGAAGATGAAGACCAGGTACGACACGAAAGCCACGGGACATCAATTCAAAGAAGGTGACAAGGTTTGGTTTTATAATCCGACTCGACGTAAAGGACTTTCTCTCAAACTGCAATCGCACTGGGACGGTCCTTATACAGTCCTAAACAGACTGAACGATGTCGTAATTCGGATCCGAAAGTCACCAAGTTCGAAGCCTAGAGTCGTTCATTACGACAGGCTGGCTCCATACTATGGCCATAGTACTTAGTTCATTGATTGTAAATAGTGTAATGTAAATAATGTAAATTAGTATGACCATGGTCTTGTATATAAATTAATGTAATTCTTTATTTTGCTTAGCATTATTATTGTTATTATTATTTAAATACTTGTATGTAATAATGTCTATGCTTTAATTTAATTCAATTTTTTTTTTTTAAATAAGTGTATATTTTGTATAATTCAGCATTATGAATGTGTTTAATTGTTATTTTCCGTGTTTGCTTTAAGTGTTTTGAGTAGTATAGCATTTGTTGGTAACGGGTTTGCTTTCCGATCAAAGGTTGAACTGCCCGGGACGTGCAGTCCTCGAGAGGAGGGCAATGTTATGAATTTTGTATATATCTGTAAATATTCCATTTGTTTAAATTTATTTTATTTTATTATTGTGAAAATTGCAGTATTATTAATGTATTTCCTATTGAGCATCATGTAACTCAATGCTAAAGGCCTCAGATGGTTTGCAAGGAAAACAACCTTACACCCTCATCTTTATAATGGAAGTCTATGGTAAAATCGCCAAGGAATGGGTTTATCGCCAAGTTGGCGATGGTTTTGGCGACTTATTTTTGTCGCCAAATTTGGCGATATATCGCCAAATGTCGCCAAGTTGGCGACGGATTTGGCGACTTTTTGTGAAACCACCCCCTCTTATACCTGTACATTGGGATCCTTTCTCGCTTTGGTTCTCTATCGAAAGTTAAAGCACTTTCTGGTAATTTCTAGCATCTGAAAGCTCTGGAATAATCTGGAAAGATCTCTGAAGCCTATATAAGGGACCTCCACCAGTCCAGTTAGTTAGTTGTCTGTCAACTGCGATTGAATTCATACGAGAGGCTTTGCATTGAGAACTGTGTTTCTCGGATCGATTTTGTCGTTGATACGTCGTATTGAACGCATTGTTTCTGTGTGAAATTTTGCTGCGCTTTTATTGTATTTGAAGATTACTGAATATCTTGTAATTTTCAGAAGATATTTGTGATCGTATTGCACTGTTTATAGTGAATAAAGCCTTTTTATTGTTCTTATATATTGGCATCAGTCCTTTCGAACCCCGAGCTCACAACAATATTATAAATAGCTATTATTAGCACTGTATCACAGTTAGTTAAAAATAAATATCTTTGTTAAGACATTACTCCATCTCTGCATATGAATATAATGAAGTAGACATTTGAGATACTTTAATAAAACATTCTTATTACCATCTGTGTTATCAATATGGTGACGATTTATTTGATATCACAGGGATTATAGAGAAGTGTTTTTATTCTAACAAGTTTATTGCTTGTGAAAAAAAATAAGATAAAAGGCCTTTTTTAAATGCAGTAGGGAAAACAACATTAAAATTTATTTTAAATGAAACAATGTTTCGAATTCGAATTAAGTTTACGTTTCTGTCTACTCCACTGTCTGTGGAACATGGATTCTGTTTTCGTCTCATCTTTGCTCACGTCTGTAACATACTACCAAAGATGGTGAGACGTTGAATCATTGTTGTAGTTTGGGCCTTATATGGGGATATGATAATTTAAAATCCAAGTGACTCATGATTTGGTACTTCTGCATATTTTGCACCTTTAAATGATTCAAATTTGAACGAAAATTTTTTACAACGGTATCTTTTACGATGGTTAGGCTTTAAAAGTTTTTTTTCAGTCGGTCAATGCAGCACCTATGCTAACACTGCCACAAATCTTCATATAAAAATGTGACTGGCACCAATCGATCAATAATAACATCTGCTAATTGAGGCTATAATTAAATTTTGTCTAGGGGGTCGCCTATATATAGAATGTGTAACAAACGTGAACATTTTCAGTACTAATGCCTGTTTTCGACTTCATATTTCGATTTTGCGAGATATTTGACGGTCAGTTACCAAACCAGAATACATAAATTCTAGTAGTTTGCGAGTTATGCAGGTTTACTTTTTGATACTCCTAATGTTAAATTATTTTTTGTTCGTTGGAAGACACATTGAAAGGTATTAGTGTTTTAAGCATAACTCCAAAACTATTTAGAGGAAAAATCTGTAGTTTTAAAATCGCATATTTGAAGGTTCTGGAAATCAATTCTTGTTAAACAGTTAGTAGTTTATTGTATTCTGTTTTCGAGAACTATTTTCCATATACATATTTTCGAAATATATATATATATATATTTACATCTTTATACTACTAAATTAATTCACCAAATGAGTTTGATTTTGCATCTGAAATTTAAATTTACTACTAAATCCAAATACGATGTCAAAAATTTACGTTTGTAGTTTGTATTGAAATGTTTAAATTTGTAACAAATTCTACATGCACACGCCACTTTCTGGTACAAGCCAGAATTTTATACGATAATACGTGGCGAAATTAGTTTTTTTTTTTTTTTTTTTTTTTTTTTGATGGGTGTCCGAGGTTGACAAATTGTACATCCAAGTATAGTTTACCGATGTTAATTGTGACATTCTTGTTTATCTACGCTTCCGAATTCTTACATAAAATATAAAATAAAACAGAACAAAAAAAAGTGGCTGCAAAGATGGGAGAATGAGGACACAGGTCACTACACCCATATTCTATTACTGAATATTTCTATTAAATATACTTTAGATAATTGCTATGTTTTTGTTTTCTCACAAATCAGGCTCCATTTTAGATATAACTTGACAACACAGGAAAATGTGATTCAACTGTTTGTGTTTGTTGGCTCCATTTTACCTCACTGCACCATGTTGTTGATTTCTCACGGGCGTTACATACTTATAGCTTTACAGCTACATAAAACATCATCATTTCAAAATATCTTCTTTTTATTAGAAGTTAAATTGAATTTAATGCATTAAATTCTTATATCTTTCTGAACTGTAAAACATTTAAAGCTAACAAATAAAGGATAGTCTTCCTCAAAGTTTGTTTCTTGGAGCCAATCTTGGCCATGGCACCACATTTAATAGATAGAGTTGGACGATAGTAAGAAATAAATTTTAATAGACTTAATGATTGGGGATATGGTTTGGATGTCGCTAGTTCTGCTAGTTTACCTGATACTATATAATTTTGAACGCGTATTAATAACTTTTAGTTTCAAATTCAAGAGTACATGCAAATGAGTTGCATTACCAAATTGAGTCAACACACAATTAGTAAAGGACTAATCTCAATAATATGGCTCATCTCCCCTATAATTTTAAAGGTATTTCTATTACATAGTAAGTGAAACAATACAAGATATTTCAGTTTAATAACTATTGTTAATGTCACTATAACCCATAAACTGTGGCCTAAAAAAATATTTCTTCTCATGTCTAGACTGGGCAAATGAAATGTTGAACACCTTTGGTTCAAACAAATTAAACATAATATGACTCGAAATGATATAAAGATGACCACCCCCGGAACTCAACTTTCACTCTTTTCGCCCCTGAATTGAAGTACTTTGAGTTGAAGTGCAATCCCGGGGGGTTGACCAAATCTATTTTTTTGCCCCAGCCAGGAGACCAGGACGTGAAAACAGTGAGAAGAGAGAAGACCCTTGACAGAGTCCGTCAGACTCCTGCAAACATCTATAGTGCTTGTAAAATTAATTCCAAATTGGTCTGTTTTCATGAATTGTACTAGCTGGTTAATACATTTTATGTGCCCATTAAGTACTATCCCTTCTTAACTAACATCAGAACTGCGACAGCTATATTCATAATAGAAGTCTCTAACTTTAGTAAAATAGCTATGCCCTGTGTGATGACACCGCTTAGAGTATCATGTTGTCGCAAACTGTTAAGTTAGTGTTTCTATCTCGAAAACGATACGCTGCTCGATTAGAAAGTTAATTACAAAATTTTCTGAGTATCGTAAATTTAGATTAAAAAGATATCCTATATGTAAAACTAAAATATTATGTATAACATAAAAATTACATTTCATGTTTTCCAACAAAGACATAAAATGTATTTTTTAAAAATTCACTCATTAGTTTAAATACGCTGCAAATTGCATGCGGCAGTGTAACATTTTAAAACAGATGCTCATTTACATAAAACATGCAAGCAAGGCACTCTTTTGTTTTTTAATACAAAAATCAAACTATGTATGCGTATTGGTTTCCACAATTGGTAACAATATATTTTGCATTCTGCGTGTCTCTGACTAACTCGTTATAACCTTAATGTTTTGGCAAATTTTGTTTAAATATGTTTTAATGTTTAAATGGTACACATTTTAGTATGTACAACGGTATAAATTTTAGCAGTACCATGGAAACAGTTTTTATTGTATGACAATATTTCCAAATACGAATTGGATAATTTCACCATAATATTGATATAAAACTTTGAATTTAAACCATACAAAACTTGCTGAAGAGTACACAAAGCATATATCTGTATGATATTACATAGAAACATTAAAATAACAATAAAATCGAAGATTTCGTTTCGTATCCGCGATCATCTTCAGTATCATCTACGATCATTTTCAGGATCATCTCCGATCATCTTCAGGATCATCTGCGATCCTCTTCAGGGTAAGACTTATCCTAAAGATTATCACAAATGCAATACGAAACGTTGATAATATTGTTATTTTAATGTTTTTTATGAAAGAATCATATAGATGTATTTCTTGTCTTCGATTTAGAAAGTTTTGAATGGTTTAATTATAAAGTTTTTTTTATAACAATATTTATAATTATAAAAAAGTAAAAATAAAGTAAAAGTATAAATAATTTTTCTCATTACAGTAAAAGAAAATATAAATTGTTTACATTTTCACTGAAAGCTAGAATAACTTCGAGCACAAAATTAGAGTTATATATGTTTATTTATTAGTATTAGAAGTAAAATTAATTTATCGCTTTAAATTTTTTTAAATACCGTCTGTAATATTCCAAAAATATCCAAAAATATTTTGTTCCAGTATTAATATATTTCGTAAATAATTTATTCCATAATGCTTGTTCAGGATATTTGTAAAAAAATTATCACTAATGGTTAGAAGAGAAAGTTTCTAAAAAATAATACCCAAAGATAGAAGCAAAATAATAAACCTTTACTTCTAGCAATGTTACCTTAACGACTTTTTGCAAGACGAAATCATTATGTAAGACATCATAAGGTAAACACATTATCTAGTAATCTAAACAGCTTTGCAAATGTAGTTAAATTACGGTTAAAATAAATGTTCTGACATAATAAATAGCATAATGTCATGGAATTGTAAAGAAAGTTCACTGTAAAGACATTTAGTCATGCTTTTTAGCTTTAGAAAAAATTACAACATTTGCGTGAACTTTTTTCACTAAAATAGGGTTTTATTTATAGTTTAAAGAAAAATTTTAAAAACGCCCCAATTTATTTATTACATACCCATCATACGTAGTATAGGGTAAGTCTTGTAATCGTTTTGAAAATCGAAAAAAAATTTTGGCGGATTTACACGTTTCAGACACTGGAGATTCCGAAAAACATATTTTTAGAAAAAAAAATTATGCCATCCGTCTGTGTGTCTGTGTGTCTGTAAACGCTCTATCTTCCGAAAAAATTGAGATAGAGACTTAAAATTTGGTATGTACTTAGTATGTAATAATGGGAAGAAGCTTATTGAATTTCAGTAACCTCGATTATCCGGAACTATTTTTTTCGGACTCTCGAAATATTCGTTCTGATAAAAGGTACATAAATTTTTTCGAAATTGTTTGTTTTAAGGATTGAATATAAAAGAAAATAAAAAAATATAAATTTTGCATAAAGCATGAAGTCGATCGGATAATGAGTTGCCGAGATATTTGTAATCCTATTTACCACACTCTTCGAATTTTCATGACCCTGTATTTCAACCAAATTTCAATTCAAGGATATATTTTAACTGGAAATGAGACGCTTAATCAAATGCAATAATCCGCTAGTTAATAGGAGTATTGTTTTTAGAGTTATAAGGATGTTTCTTTTAAATAATTCAGTAATCGAGCCTTTAAATTTTATGACGTCATCAAGCCACGATTTTATTCGAATTGCAATTCATTTTATAAGTAATTTACACATGTTTTATTTTAATATTTTACATTATGCATATCCATGATGGGTAAGTATTGCGGTGGCCCCCAACAACTAGTTTTTGTTATAAATTAGAAATCCATGGAAAGAAAATCATGTTGGTATCTTTAGAAGATAGAACGGGAAAATCATTTTTTAATTTAGGCAATCCTAATTTAGGCATCACTTGAATCTTGTGTAGAATAATGCCTTTAAACAATCTATTCGAACATAATTATCTAAAGTAATATTGAAACATTGATGTTTAAAAACAAATAAGTATTCTAATGATTTAGTGGGAGTATCCTGGAAAATCTGTCTAATGCTTCTTCGATTGTAATTACTAGAGCTGTTAAAAGTCGTACGGCTGTAAATTCAGATAAAGCTGTTTATATAAAGACATTAACTGGAAAATTACATCATGCCTAATGTCCAAAGGAAACTTAATACCTCTCTTAGTAACTTTGAGAAATCTAAAAATATGCCTTCTTATGAAAGAAATTAAGATGTTTACACAGATAGTATTCCTTCTTTTTACGGTTTATAAAAATAGAAGACAGGTGCTTCCCTGAGGTCAATAACTGAATTACAACATCTCATTTTACATGTTATTAAGATTTTTGTCAACATTATACCGTTAACTGTTGAATCTATTTATAGTTTAAACTCTGCCTATAAATTTTTAGACAATCTTCATAAATTACATTTTCATCAGTAGAATGGCTTCACTGAATTTTATATCTCTGTTTACTCTAGTACAGACTACCTGTGTTTGGAAAATCATTCAGAAAACATGTCCGAATCACAAAGTTTAATTTAATTCAGATATTATGGTCAGTATCGAACTTGCACATTTTGGTTTAACTTCTGTTTTTGTTTTCGAAAGTACTTTTTATAAATAAGTTAGTAACAATGGGATCTCCCATCTCAGTAAGAATCGCCGGAACCGTAATGAAATTTATTAAGCATGAAATACCGGGTGATCCAAAAGTCCGGACGAACTTTAAAAATGAATAATTCGAAAACGAATAAAGATACAAATATACGGTTTGCACCAAACCGATGGAATAGAAACCTAGTTTTATGTGGCAACGAAATGAAAAATTGTTCTGTTGGCGACAAACAGATGGCGCTGTCGGATTTCTGATGTAGTATTATGCAAAGCAAAAAACGATATAAAAAGGAGCAACTGCTGCAGGTAATGGTAGTCGAAGCTTGTATTCATCAAAATGCTGTCCATAGTTAGAAAAGCCGTCTTAGTTAAACTGTATTATGAGAAATCGGAGAGTACAATTGCGGCATTGCGAGCATATCGCTACATGAAGGGTATGCGATATAGCAAAGGACCAATAACGTCTTCTGTATTGAACAAAATGATGAAGAAATTTGAAGCTACAGGTTCTTTGGCGTCACGTCAAAGAAGTGGACGTCCCTAAACAGCCCCTGCTGTTGCCACGACAGTGGAGCAGATGGTGCAATCCATGTCGGCGGTTGCTGCACATGGGGAGTGCAGTGCTCGAGAAGTTTTGAGGCAGACAGGAGTGTCGAACAGAAGTGTCTGGAGAGCACTGTAAATAACTTTGCAACGGTATCCCTACAAATTGCAACATAACCAAGAACTGAAACCTCCTGACTTCGACTCTCGCCGAGAATTTGGGAATTTGGTATTCAATAAGGTAGAAGAGCAGCACGACTGGCTTCACACTGTGTTTTGGACAGATGAAGCGCATTTCACACTATCTGGCGCTGTTAACACCCACAATTGTCGAGTGTGGACCACAGAAAATCCACATGCATTTGTTGAGGTACCCTTGCAACAGCCTAAAGTGACAGTCTGGTGTGGCTTCACTGCTGATTTCATACTTGATCCATTTTTTTTCGTGGAAGTTACAGAGACGGGTTTCAAAACAGTTTCTGTCACTGATCAGCGATATGTAGCACTGTTACAGAACAACATTATTCCTGAACTGAAAGCGCGACAGGAACTCCAAACAGTCACCTTTATGCAAGATGGAGCACCACCTCATATTGCTCTGCCTGTACAACGCCTGCTATGCTCAACATTTGGGGAGGATTGCATTATCAGTCGCTACTTTAATCATGCATGACCTCCAAGATCTCCCGATCTGATACCTTGTGACTTTTGGCTGTGGGGATTCTTGATGTCAAAAGTGTACCGTGACCAATCGGCATCACTAACAGCACTGAAAGATGCCATCCGCCAAAATGTGTCTGCCATAACGCAAGAAATGCTACTAAATTCTGTGAACTGTGTAGTGCCTCGTCTCACAGCTGTACTTCTGAATGATGGACAGCACATTGAACATTTACTGTAGTACTAATTAACTGTAATTAAGCTGACTTGTAAGTTGTCAACATTTTTTCATTTGTAAATCATCTTTTGGTGCAATAAAACAGTATAGCACCATCTGTTGGTCGCCAACAGAGCTATTTTTTTAGTTGCCACACAAAACCCGGTTTCTTTACCATCCGTTTGGTGCAAACCGTATCTCTGTATCTTGATTCGTTTTCGAATTATTCATTTTTAAAGTTCGTCCTGACTTTTGGAACACCCGGTATTTTAATTTTGGTTCCTAAATTTTGTTTCTGAATAAGATATGTTTTATACGATTTTTTTCCCAAACAAGACGATCTAACTGACATTTTGGAAAAGATAACTCTATATGTTCAGAAATCCAGTTCACAATTGAAAATGAAACTGGTTTGAAAACACCTCTTCTTAGATATTTTGATTAAAACGAAACAAAAAGGTACCTGTCAAGTAATTTTAATCCTCGTATACCGTAAGCCAGCGTCTTCAGATCAATACTTAATTTTAATTCTGAAAAACCTGTATTCCGTAAAATCTCTGTTATTAACCTTAACTCAAAAATATAGAAAATTTTATTCTTTCATCTTGAAAAAAATATATTGATTTGAAATATAATGGTTATTCTATACTATGCTTATAAAAAGATTTTCATAGTAATGTCATCACCCTCTAAAAACCATGGAAGTATTGCAAGTTTGTTTCTATTCAATAATATAATAATATGTCACAAACAAATGTTAATCCCTTCAAATAAAGTACTTTTGATGTATTTTTACGCCTCTGAATGCCACATTTTGTACGCTTTATAAATGTAATACAAAATTATTTTTCTTACATAATATTAGAATTTTTTACAGTATTCCACTTAAAACTTGTGATTCCGCATATATTGGAGATACTTGTCGTTAATACGACATTCGTTTACAGGAAAATATTCGTGCAAATCCGGTAGTTTAATTATCAATTTTGTTAATCATGTAATATATTCTTAACACATAACAGATTTCGAAAATATTACATTAATTAAATCCAACTGCAATAAGTATAAATAGAGGGTTTTTTACCAATTTTATTCACACAGAGTACAGGAATAACCTCTAAACGAAGGATGTACAATTCTTTATTAGTATGTGATCCTGCTGTGATGCACATTACTGAACATTTATAAAAAAACTGAATTGGTGTCCATTGATATTTGTGTTGATGAAGGAATTGTCCAAATTTCTACAAGTCTGGTGAAGTATATAATTTCATTATATTATTTTAATGCGTTGTTTTTAATTTTGTACTTTATTAAATGGCTTATTTTGTTTAAATATGATTAACGTGTTAAATAAATAATTAATCACATGTTAAATAATTATATTTAATTATTTAAAAAATAAAATGCTATTTAAAAAAAAAAAAACTCCATGAAAAATCGTCTCGTTGAAAACGTAATTTATTTGATAAAATCCTTTAAATGAATATACTCATAATCATTTAAATCTCAAACGATTTAATTTTATTTTTATATGTGTACTTTGAGAAATGTTAGCTAACTCTCAAGAATTTATAAAAAAAAATAATTAAAGACGCTTAAAGGTGATTTAAAATAATAAAATACATATTTAATAGTCCACAATTCTTAAAAAGATAAAAATGACAATAGCATTTTATATGACTTTTGTTATTGGATTGTAATTTACATGAGCACTTTTCATTATAACTAACAAAATATGAAAGAACTGACTAAATATGTAGTTATAACTTTCGTTTTGCGAATAAAGTTTTATTGGCCAATGATACTGTTTGTGAAAGGTTAAAAATAATAGCCTTCCTCGTATAAGTAAAGAAACAATTTTATTTTATTGTTATTATCCTTTATCCTCTACTGATAGTTAAAACTTTATGGCCTGTTTATTGTAAGATATTTTACCAAATAATATTTCTTAACGCGATTGAATAAAAATAAAAGCAATACATTTTCTCTTATTGAAAAATAGCGCATGCATTCAGATAATATATATATTTTTTAAAGCGCATGTATATTGATCCAAAAGAAACCAATTTTGAAATGAATAGTATTTTTCTGAATAATAAAGATGATGAATGAAAGAGTAAAATGAACAATTTTTTTTTTTTTGGAGAGACGATACTGGACTTTTATAATTTTATAACGTTGCATAAAATTGAAATGATAGACTGTTAAATATAAGAGTGAAAAACTGAAAAAGAGTAAACTGTTAAAATGAGTGAAAAAGAGTGAAAAAGGGTGAACTGTTAAAATGAGTGAGAAAGAGTGTACTTTTAAAATGTAAGTGTGACTGCTGTCGGTTTGACAAAGGCTTAATTGTATCAGTGCGCTATGCACATAGAATAAAGTGTAATACATGCGAAACATAATGGCTAAACGTAGTTGACGTTAAAGATAAAATAGGTGCCCAAGCCGTCTACGAGATTAGGAATACCTTATACGAAGAACTTCCGTGTCTGGGTTGAACCATTCTTAAACGGCGCAAGGGACCTCATTTTTGTTTGCAAACCGCGTACCCTTAAGCGCTTTCCTCAGTGGATCAAACATATGTAATTGCAAGGAAGTAATTCATGGATATACGGGGATGTTCCATGGCTTCGGAACAAAATCGCTGCAACAAATCTTTTCACATTGTAGCCACATGAGTGCGGGTGTTATTATACAGGGTGAATCAGAACTATATGTCAAAATGTAAAGGAAAGTAGAGGAGACATAAATAAGAAGATTTCGTACAGGTATGTGGGTGCGGAAATCCAGCGTTGAAACAGTAGGGGGCGCTGTTGAGTTTGGTGGATGAAAGCGTAACACTGGTTTCAATTGCCATTCCCCGCACAAATTCGAGCAACATGCATCGTTACACCAAAGCCGAGCTTGCCGACATGCATTTCATGTATGTTGATACACAAAGAAATGGAGTGGCTGCTCAAAGGATGGGCACGTGCAACGGCTCTCGAGCTTGTCGAAGGACATCCTCTTACTGTGCGTAATACTTCTTCTACTGCTGGAATTCTGCGATATCTTCCAGTACCAGTATCGCGCCTCATAAAACGATCCAATCGCGCACAACTCCCGATGAAGACGCTCAAATGTTCGGCGATCCGGCAGATTCTTCCCCAGGAATCGCTACATGGACATCTTTTGAGCAGCCGCTCCATTTTCTTGCGCAGCCACATACATGAGATGCATGTCGGCAAGTTCCGCATTGATTTAAGGAAGCATGTTGCTCGAAATGCGTGGCGGAATGACGATTCAAGCCAGCGAAACGCTTTCATCCGCCGATTTCAACAGCGCACTCTACTGCCTCAACCCTGCATTTCCGCACCCACATTCGTATACGAAATCTGCTTATTTAGGTCTCCTCTACCTTCCTTTACATTTTTGTCATATAGTGCTGAACCACCCTATATAGTAGAATATACGCTTTGGGCAGAATGCCACGTCTGCTATTCTTTATTGCAATTAGTAGTCTCTCCAAGAGGTGCAGATGACGCCGAGGATATTTGGAGGCATCTCTGGTACGAAAAGTAAGGTTTACCTCTATCGTTGTACACTTTTTGTCTAAGTTTGGTGTTTTATTACTACCTTTTCTTCGAAATACCGTTGTATAAAGTATATAAATTTGGAAATTACGTCATGAATCTCACACATTCAACGGTAACAATAACGTATAATTTTAAGGATAGTAATTGAGTAGTATGAAAGACAGTATCAGTTTCATTTAGACGACCGTTGTATATGAACAGAATGAAAGTTTAATATTTTCTACATACATCGATATTGATCATGGAAAAGCATATATTCACACAATATTAACCTTGTTGTACATATATGTACAGAACAGTAGGAAATAATATATGCTTCTACTATGTTAGTCTGCTTCAACCGCAGTTGTATAAGAAGGAAAGAAATCATATTAGATCCACTGAAGTTTACATAAATCAATATATGAATTACGGAGAATGTAACGCATCATCTACAAGAATTTGATAAACATTGATGTTTAACAATTTAAAAAATAAAAATGTATTGTCTAGTATTTGTGAAACAATTACTTTAAAAAAATAATTTTTCCATTATTTTGAAATCGATTATATTTTCTGAAAATTTGACTTTTGTATAGTTACTTGGTACAAATCGTAGGTTGACTATCTATTCTTCATTCACGTTTTGCTGTTCGTTGTGTTTCAAATTCAGATCAAGAATAGCAGATATAGAAGATATAGAATGTTGATAACTATCCGGATATGTCCATAACATGATCGTGTCTCCATAAAAATTGAAGAATAAACAAAAGAAGCAGTTTTTCTCATTGCACCGTTCACATTTAAAAATATGGTTTCCATAGTGGAAAATATATTTAAAACACTAATATAGTAATCCCTTAACATTCGCGAGGGTTACGTCCCAGGAAAATCTCGCTAATGTTGAGTCTATCTCTCTGTACTAAAAAAAAGGAGTAACGTTCTATAAAATTTTAATTAGAGTAGCGCAGAATTTCCAGAAAATAAAAGGATATATGTATTAACAGTACGTTATGCATAACATATATGTATGAATGTACACACATATCCATATTTATGAAAGTTGTTTAATGAAGATAAATCAAATTAACTGACTAAATAAATAATTCCATCTAAAAAGCATATGTTTTTTTTTAAGTGATTCGACTCTCTCTCTATTCGCAAAGAGATGATAATGTATGCAGCTTCAGCTCCATACAGCAGATTCAGCTCAATCTCTACGAGAACCTGCACAAGCACATTTTAAATTAATAGATTGAAGATGCTGTTACCTTACCACTTCTAATATCCCCATTGCAATGAGTATTCTTCTGCTGTTATTAATTTAATTTCCTACAACACTCGCTTCTTTTACAGTTGACAACTGAAAGTTTATTTGTAAATACATACTGAGAAAACACAGGGGAAACAATCTTTAACCACTGTAAATTCTGAAAAGCAAAGATATAATTTAAACAAAATTGCGAATAATCAAGTCAGATTCTCGCGAATGTTAAGTTTTCCGCATTTGAATGTTCGCGAATAATCAAAACTCGCGAATGTTAAGGGATTACTGCATTCAGTTACTTCGGGATTGGTGTTTTCTACTAAATGTAGTAACTGATGAAATAACAAAGCAAATAAACAGGCGAGGCCTTGGATCGAATATATATATTGAGTTACAAAAGAACATTACACAATGACAAAAACATAGTAACTAAACTGAAAATTGAACATCACTTATATTTATAAATTCGTCTGGGATTCTGCCAGTCATGTTCCCGGACGTGCGAGAAAGCTTACACAAAAGTATGATCCAATAAAATTTAAGATGTAATGCTACGATTACAATTACGATACGATATACTGACACCCGCCCATAATCTAGCATTACATTAGAAAACACAGAATAAAAAATTATAATAAACAAACATTAAAAGTATGACAGAGTTGAAACATTACTTATACTAACAGCAAAGAACCAACAATTCATAAAATTTAACTTTAGGCAATGCCTTTGTAAACATATCAGCAATTTGCATATTTGTAGGAATATATTCAATTTTGATATTATTTTCTTTTACAACATTACGAACAAATTTTAGCTTTATATCTATATGTTTCATTCTACCATAACTACTTTCATTACTGATACATTTTATGCAAGACTAATTATCCTCTAAAATAACTAAATCCTTAATACTTACAATTTCACAGACAATACTTTTGAACCACAACAGGTCTTGCAAACTTTTAGTTAAGGCAATGACTGCAGCTTCAGTTGAAGATAATGCAACTGATTTTTATTTATTACAACACCAGAGAACAGGCATGTTACAAAACATTAAAATGTAACCTGATACTGATTTTCTGTTATTTGTATTAGCCCCCCAATCAGAATCAACATACATAGATAATTTAGGATCAGATTTTTGCTTTTTATACACAAGTTTTAAGGACAAAGTTCCTTTCAAATATCTTAAGATTTTCTTTAGTGCAATCCATGCAACTTCAGTAGGATTTTCCTGCATTTGACTCAAACAATTAACACTATTTAAAATATCAGGTAGTGAAATATATGCTAAGTACAATAAACAACCTACAAGTTCACGGTATGGACCATTAAATGGTTTTCCATTTTTGAAATCAGATGGAGTGGACTTAGGAGAAATAGAATATCACTAGGTTTACAGTCTAGCATATTAAATTTACTTCACAATTTAATTATATAAGACTCTTGATCCATTATTAAACTATCAGATTTAAATTTCATTTGAATACCCAGAAATTCTGAAACACATTCTGATTTTGACATATGAAACTCTTTAGTGAGTAATGAAATAACTACATTAGTTTCATTCAAATCTGAACCTGCTATAAGCATATCATCAACATACAGAGCAATAATTATTTTATGACCATTACTATAACGAATAAAAATACAAGGTTCATTATCAAGAGATTTAAATTTTAATTTTGAAACAAATTCAAGAAACCTTTCAAACCATTGTCGCGGGGCCTGTTTCAGGCCATATAAACTCCGTTTGAGTTTACATTTTAACCCACTTTTGTCATCATAGCCTTGCGGCTGATCCATAAAAACAAGTTCATTTAACTTACCATTCAGGAAAGCTGGTTTTACATCCAAAACAAATGCATGTAAGTCTTCATTTAAAATCACAAAAAGCACTAAATGTAAAGCTGGCATACTTATTACAGGGGCGAAATTTTCACTATAGTCTAGTCCTTCTTTTTGCATAAATCCACGGGCTACAAGGCGAGCCTTATAACGTCCATCTCTTTTGATGGTATACACCCATTTGCAGGAAATAGCTCGTTTGTCAGGTGGTAATTTTTCGAGATCCCAGACGTCGTTGATTTTCATGCTTTCTATCTCTGCATCCATAGCTTTTTTTCATAAACGTTGTTCATCAATAGGGAGAAATTTGATCTCATCAAAAGATAAAGTTTCTTGTTGGCAAAGTAATGCATCATACACCTCAGGAGCTGGATACCGAATAGGTTGTTTTCTTGATCTCTCGGATTTTCTCATTTTATCTTCTTTCTCTTCAGAATCCTCTGAGTCTTCACTAGTTCTTTCTTGAGAATCTGGGTTAATTTCACAATCAGTCAATTCTGAATTTTCCACTATGTGTTGTTTTGAGTTTATGGTATGCTTCTTCTCTTCGTCAAATTTGACATCTCTTGAAATAGTTATGCGTTTCCTTTCAGGATCTAACAATCGATATCCAATTGAAGAATAACCTATGAAGATCATATGTTTAGACCTATCATCAAGCTTCTTACGATGAACGGAAGGAACTAACATGTAGGCACTGCATCCAAAGACACGTATGTGCTTCAAATCGCGATCTTCTCCAAATTTTAAGAAATACGGCGTTAAGCTCTCAGTGGAGCTGCTTGGCATTCGATTTTTCAAGTAAGCTGCTGTAAGAATAGCTTGACCCCAAAAAGTCTTAGGTAAATGTGATTCAGCAACTAAAGCACTTCCTATATCCAGGAGCGATCTATTGCATCTTTCAGCAACTCCATTCAAAGCTGGAGTATATGGAGGAGCAGGATCAATCACTATACAAAGATCTCGAGTGAAATTCAGTAAATCATTGCTTAAATATTCTTTTCCGTTATCACATCTGATTTTCTTCACTGTAGGATTGGTTTTTAAAAAACTTTCAATTCTTCTGAAGCTTCACTTTTATGCTTCAATAATCGAACTTCTAAAAATCGTGAAAAATCATCTATGATAGTCATAAAATAGCATTCACCAGAAAAAGTTTTCGGAACAATAGGTCCACATACGTCAGAATGAATAGCAGTCATTGGAGTACTTTCTCTTTTTCTAGGTCCTCTTCCCATTGGTGTTGCACTCTGTTTTGTTCGAACACAAACATCACAAAAAGAAAGGGGTATTGGAAGTTTCATTTCCTTCAACACTTTGGCGCTTGGATAGCCCATTCTGCGATGCCAAATTTCAGAATCACTTTCTTTTGATGTGAGAACAGTTTCATTATTTGGGACAAAATAACTAACATATTGTCCATTTGAATCACGTTCACCAAAACAAAAACGATTTCTTCCTTTTTCTATGAACACCTTTTCATTCTTGAAAATAACTGCATAATTTGCATTTTCGATTTTTCTAACGGAAATTAACTGTCCACTTAAATCTGGTACGTAAAGAACATTATTTAGTGTAATTTCCATTCCGTTTGATAATTTCCCAATAGTATTTCCAACACCTTTAATTTCAAGATTCGTTGTTTTCGACGCACACTTAATAGTTCCTGAAGATAGTTGTAAAGACGTGAAATATTTCTCATTAGAGCACATATGGGAAGTCACTCCAGAATCCACTATAAATTCATTCTTTTTAATGTTCCCCGCAACAAAAGATACCGCTGAAGAAGCAAATTTTTCCTCATTTGAATTTTTAACAGCTTTACAGTTGCGTTTAAAATGGCCAGGAATCCACATTTGAAACAAGTAAGTTTCTTTCTACAATATTTAGCTATGTGCCCCTTTGAATTACAGTTTTTGCACGCATATTCTTTGCGAGTTGATACAAACGCGGTATTATCATGAGCAGTTTTGGACTGCACTTTTTCTTTGTTTGAGTCGAGCAGAAGTGCTTCAGCATCTACCAGCCGTTGTGTGACAAAATCTAAAGTCAAAACAGTATTCGATTGATTTTCTAACGCAGTTTTAACATTTTCAAATTCTTGAGGCAACGACATCAGAATATAAACAATAGTATCGGTTTCACTTACTTCAGCACCGGAAATTTTAAGTTCCGAAATTAATTTATTTATTTCATCAATGTGACTTCTCATAGACACAACACGATCCTTTTTAATAGTTGCTAACCTCTTTCTAATTAAAATTTGATTAACTGCACGCTTGGTATCATATGTTCGTTCTAATTTATTCCATATCTTATGCGCAGTATTTTCTTCTTGCTATGACGCAAGAACCCCATCGCTTAAAAGCGATAATAATAAAGCATAAGCCTTTTTCCATTTTACAACTTCGGCAGTTTCAGTTGTCGCTTCATTGTCTAAAAACTTATCCAAATCTTTCGCCGCAAATATGGCTTTAACACGCCTTTTCCAAACAGAAAAAATTCTACCGTCCCCGTCAAAAAGGGCAAATCCGTATAATTCTTTTTCACTTTCCATCGCTGGGTAAAAAAAAACAGAAACAAAAGAAAAATAAATTTTCTCTCTCAAAACCACAGCAATAAATATGAAAAGGGACTAGCGCCACTCTGTCTGAGATTTAACCCAAGCTCTGCTGATGAAATAACAAAGCAAATAAACAGGCGAGGCCTTGGATCGAATATACATATTGAGTTACAAAAGAACATTACACAATAACAAAAACATAGTAACTAAACTGAAAATTGAACATCACTTATATTTATAAATTCGTCTGGGATTCTGCCAGTCATGTTCCCGGACGTGCGAGAAAGCTTACACAAAAGTATCATCCAATAAAATTTAAGATGTAATGCTACGATTACAATTACGATACGATATACTAACAGTAACCATAACTAATTTCATTATAAACGTCGTTGTAATTTTATTGAGACAATAAAATGATCAATATTTGCTGTATAGAAAGTATTTAAAAGGTATAAATTTTAATTAAGTTTCAAAAATTGTATTTTTCAATTGAACGTGAATTTCTAATTACACACGTTAAATTATTTTATTGTAAAATTCATTTTAGTATTCTGATAGACTGGATCAATAGCTATATTAATCAGTAAAATACTATTATGATCAGAATTGAAATCAGTCAGCTTGAAAAAAACCATTTTAATTAAACAAGCATGTTCTTAATGATACAATTTAAAATTAAAATTAATACAGACTATGTTTTTTGAAAGGAAACATTTGAGATATAGCTCCCACTAATTAAATCGGAAAAAAAAATTAAATTGTTTGTTTAAATGAAATATTTGCTAAAAGATTAAATTAATCATTTAAAAAATTTTAAACGTATTTCGAATCAAAAACTGTATTATAATTCATAAAGGAGAAAGTTTTTATAGCAATTGATTATAAGTGTTATCAGTTTCACTTTTTTTTAAATTTTTCACTGGCTCTCAGATTAAAACCTATTATATATATATATATATATATATATATATATATATATATATATATATATATATATATATATATATATATATATATATATTATTGTAACATGTGAAGCCTGAGAAAAAAAGTTTTTTTTTCTATGTTACCTTCTATCTTTTGTATCAAATTGCAATAAAATCCACCTGTTTGATAAACTGCTTTATTCAAGTAAAAATCATTTTAAAATATATGCAGTAATTCGCTATTGATACTGTAACAACGCACAAATAGGCTTATGTTTTTTTTTTTTTTACAATTTTATGTATTTTGATGATTTAAAAAATAGTGGATGTTTGATGAATTGTATTTTTCTTGATAATGGAAAAAAATTGTTTTCGAAAACTAAGCTTTCTTAAGATAACGAATCGCAAATACTCTCAGATTTGTGTACGTTATAAATTAATCGTAATTAATTAATTTTATTTGTATTATGTTTCATTAAATATTATTTGTTTGTCGAATTTATTTTTTAAATGCAAATAAACACACGAATACATTTATATTAAACTCACATTAAAATATGAATGTGAAATCGAAATACTTTGACTATGATGAAATTTGAGGTATTTTCTATTTCAAAATATTTTAGAATATTTGTATTAAAATAAAGAAAATTGTCGAAATAATTCTTAAAATCTCAACATGAAATTCGATTGCTACTGAAATAAATCTCCTTGTTCAGATTAATTTAGATTTGGATATTTTAAAACGTGAAGTCATGTTACACAGTCAAACGATGAATTAAATTCAAGAGATTAAGAATAAAATTATTTTAAAAATTCTGAAAAGATAGGTTATTTTTTTAGTTCTACTTAATTCAATACCATGACGATTTTTATGGTCGATATACAGCGGGAGAAAATAAATTATGAAAATATTTTATATTTTAGTCATGATCTTTAGTTCAGTTTATTTTAAGTATGTTTAGTCGTGTATGTTTGTACTTATTCGATTTCAGTTGCAGAACATTTTCAATTCTAAGAACACTTTGAAGTACGGAGCTGGCTCGAAAGTGAAATAGCCTCAGAAAAAAAAAATCTGGAAACAAAATCGAAAAGTACCTAAAGATAACCAGATAGACATCGAGACCCGATATCATGTGGAAAAAACCATTTAAAATTATTGAAATGCAAACGAGATGTTTATAAATAACACTGACATTGGTTTGTCTGGTCGTGTGACTAGTGCAAGCTCTTTACATTTAGAGTGTAAGGTAATAAATGTAAAATTAACATATTTTTGCACTGTCGTTGTAAACCAAAAATAATTTTTAGTGGATAAAATGTTGAATAAATTAATAGAAAATAAAGAATGCCCATTTCTGCGATTTTTTTATTTCTTTTTCATTTTATAAATATAGAGAACATACCGTACCATAAAGACTATTTCATGTATTTGTCACTCATTTTAACTCATGTTATTTCGCATACATTTTCGAGTATGCCACACAAGCCGTTATTTTAAGATATTTTTGTCGCATTGTTTTAATCTCATAAGTTACATACTGCTGAGACAAGCTTCAAAGACTGGTCACGTGAGTAACAGGTCTGGGTAAGACGAGTCAATTCTTGATAATAGGTAAGTAGTTAATGAAAGGGAAGTCTCGTCTAGTTTTGCTTTTGTTGGGGATGAATTAGAGAATTCTGCTAGTTTCGTATTTAATAGTACAAGAACAGCCAGTAAAGAAATGACATGCGGTCAGACCAGTTAAGCGAAACATCAAACCTGAACTTGTCTCCTCCTGATCCAGTGTTTCCCTCCCTTCGGAATGGTCTATTTTTTTGGCAGTATACCAAGGGAAGCCTTTTAAAACTGGTCAAGCAGTATAAGTTGTTTTATTTTTAAGGCGTTTACAAATTATTTTTATCGTTGGTGTTAATTTCTTCCAATAAGCATTTTTTAAAAATATTTTATTCTCAAAATCTTAAAGATTTTAAATAAACAATAGCATTGAGTATTTACAATTCAGAGAAAAAAAATAAAACGGAAAGTAAAACGGAAAATATAGAAAATCAGACTAAATTGAAAACAAAAACAAAAACATAAATTTTATTTTAAACTACATATTTCATGGAAGAGAACAGATAGCGATGTTCCTGTTTTGATGAATTGTTTAATTTTGAAATGAACCAAGTCCGGATGGTTTAAAATGCACCAATTTTAAGGTCTCTTTTTCATTTAAATTATTTAATTTAAATTTTCATGTGACAGAATTAGTTATGATATTTCCTAATTTAAGAATCCAATTTCAGAATTTGTTCTAATTATACAATAATAATAGCTGATTAAGAAGAATTTAAAGAAAAATGAAACATTTATCAAAATTTAATTCGGTTAATTTATGTAAAGAATCGTTATTATTGTTTCTTTTACAGCTTTCTTTTCTAATATATCTCATATTATATTTATATAAAATTAATAAAAATTAGAAATTTTACTGTACTGATTATTTAGTTTGTTTGAAATTTATTTTATGCAAATGTATATAACTGACCAAAATGCGAATACTTTAAAAAGGGAATTAAGAATGAATTAAAATTTTTAAATACTAAGGATACCTGGGTTTAAAGTAAGTCTTCGAAAATGTTTCAAGTGTCTTTGTTAGGGCGTAGAGGTCAAGTAAACCATTTACCTACAATGGACATAAATACTCCACAAATTTTCTCATACAAACAGTTGTAGTAATTCAGACCCTTACATATTCAAAATTATTATTCACTGTAACGGTTTTATTAATTATTTAAAGAATAGTCATGCATTTTTATAATCCAGATGTATTTGTCCGACTTTTCTGCATTATCTCTATTTTGCGTGTGTTATTAAGTTAATTTGACATCCAGGAACAAAGTAAAATATTTAGATTTTTACGTAAAAAACACATATTTTAATTTTTAAACACCGTATTTTTATAAATTTTTACGGGAAAATTCAACTATTAGACTCACCTCCCATCGATGTCGGGCATCGTGATACCCTAAATTTGTTTGTGTGCTTACATCTAAAAACAATCAAAAGTAAATCACATTAATAATTATATAATTGTCCAGTCTTTGAACGGCGACGAGTTCTTGAAATTTTGCGTCGTTCACAAAATGATTGGTGTATTGTCAAAATTGATTTTTGTATTTCATTATAAAAAATGAACAAAAAAAACATAATAATAAAAATAAACAGTCCAAATCAAGGAAAGTAATCCCGATTTAAAAACTTGATGATTCCAACAGTTTCTGATAACATACTGTTTGAAATATCACAAAAATACTCCCATACCCTTTCAACTTTGTACAAAAAAAAATAAATGCGGTACGTTTCGTAAATTATACCTTAAAGACAGAAGACATTGTCTCAAGAGTTTAGACAGAATTACACAAAATGTCTTAATTTAATAAGAATTAAACAAAATTCAAAATATAATAGGACTTTAATTCTTAACCAGTTTAAATATGCGACTTTCCATTAAAAAACACATTAAAGTGTTCCATACGTTCTGACTCGTTTTGTAGCAATCATTCATGATTGAAGATTTGTCTGAGATGAATAAATTGCTGATTTGTTTTGTACATTTTACGAGTCTTAATGTCCCATATGTTTTCGCTTACGTTTAAGATCAGACTTAAAATATAGATAGTCAAGAACTTTAATCTGTTTCAAATTAAACTAGTGTTTTTATTGTTGTAATTGAACAACCCTTTATAAATTTCAGTATTATATTGCTGAAAAATCCACTGTCGACTAGTTTAAAGTTCTGAAATAGATAGTAGATTTTCCTCTAATGTCTGTACGCATGCTTGAGCTATTTGACATCCATCGAAAAAGGTCAGAAGTGCTTCATCATTGCAGCAAAGTGCAGCCCGAACCTTGTACTCGTTTTAAATTGAACCATAACCTTGTACTCGACTAAAAATGCTGCGTATTTCTTTGCATAAGTCGTACGAAAGTTGATCTAGCCATCTGCACCGTCTAAATTCCAGTTTATTTTCGTAACTGATTATTACGGAATGCAACTTTGTTCATATGACACATAATTTCGGAACCAGACAATTCTCTGATGTGTATACACAGATTTAAGTGCTGGGTGTCTCCACAGTTTGCGTAAAAATATATTACCTCTTTTTCTGTCTGTGTACAAATGGTATATTCTGATACCAAGAACCCTGATTAATTCAGACTTTGTTACAGAAATATCTTTGGTTTCTATTCCATACTCCGAACATTTGTATTGCCCCATTTACTTGTGATAAGTAAACTTCAAGGTCTGGGTTTTCGTATGTATACATTTCCTCTCTATAGGATTCTGTACACAGACAACTTTGAATTATTTAAAAGTTTATAAATTTATGATACACACAAACGTTTTGATTTTGTCTTCAATATCCTAGTCACCACTTCCTGTTGAATCACCCTAGCCTTTATCTTGAGTAACTGCAGTTATCTCAAGGGGGATTTAAATGTCTGAAGTGTGTGACATCATTAATTTCTAATTAGCCTTTTTTCGGGATGAAAACAAGTGCTTATGATACAAAAAAATTATAATTCGCATGTTAGAAGATGTTTGGGAAGAACTAATGTTAAATTTTACTTCCACATTATAAAACACACTATAAAACATTAACTTCCGTTAAATTTTTAAATATGTTTTAAATCTTTTTAACTTCGTCACTGATGATGAAGCTTTAGAGGCTCCGAAAGAGCTGTTTGCTACTTTATATGTATTTTATTTGTATTTAAGTTGTGAGCAAATGTGATCATTGTTTAAACTTTTGCGTTGTGGTGAATATAAGTTTTCACAAAAACGACAGCAAGGAAAGCGATTCATTCATTTCCGAGATATTTCTGATATAGTCCAGAAACATTCTTTCGAGAAAATAGCTTTTACAATTTTGCAACAACTACTACTCTCTCCTGAGCTGTGCGTAAGAAATCGCTGCATATTTTACATGTATTTCAATTTTTAAAAACGGCTTCGAGAGAACATTTACAAAACGTTAGACACTCATAAAATGCAAATAATAATATCGCCATAACACCTTGAAGAAGTTAGATGCCACTGTTCTTGTTTTATTCACACATAAAAAGTTCGAGAAAGAATTCCCATTAGCAGTTCAATGATGCGTTAACAGCTGGAAAGTAATTAGATTTGCAAATGATTCAGTTACTCAGATAGTGTTACGTGAATTAATACTATTTATATAATGCTGCGAATTTTATATCATGTTTTAGCCAATTCTTACTGATTTTATTCAAAGCGCAGGCTGCAATATTAAATAAAAAAAACAAATATAAATTAACACTATGGTTTCTACAAAGGATGTTTAAAAGTGAAAAGAAAATTATGTTTTCAATATTTTTTTGTAATTTCATAACCTGTGAAAAATAAAAGCATCTACAATCGTTATGCTGGATAGATCACTGTATCATGTAGAATAACCTAAAATGCACTACTGTTTTAAAAATTCAATACCAAATAAATGGTGGGTCCTAGTCAGTTTGTTTATGCAGGAAACTAATGATTTAAGTCGGTATTCTATTTACTATGATTTCTTGTTTTAGTTTAAAATGTAACCGACAGATAGTGTGGCTCTTTCCTAACTGCCCTTTTAAAAAATATTCAGCAAATTTCAGCAAAACTGTTCAGTTTCAATGGTCACATTCAACCGTTTTTATAGGTAACGATTTCTAAACCATATTATGAAGTGTTCCCATTGGCAATAATAGAGATAAAGTGTGGTTTAAAATCATTTTCTATGGAAACGGTTTAAAAACTAAAGACCAGACAGTTTGCTGCATATTTTTAACAGTGTGTCAGAACAACAAAACTGACATTAAAAGATATCAGTGTGTCTCATATTTTAAACTTGATTTTCTTTAGCATTTCAGGAGCTAATCATTTGATTTAGCATCTTGAGGAGTGTTGAGATAAGATCGAGAAGGGTGTTTGTGTTTTTTAGTGATGTAATATTCATCACTACAGAGGTATTTTAGTGCGGAGAGAAATGATCGTATATACATATTCGTATTATGTCCACACGATATCATTTGTGGAACACACATCAACTAGTTGAATTCCTCGGTTAATTCGACCTTCTACCAATATCAGACTTGAACTACTTGAAAAGAGGTAGCCTGATAAACATCATAAAAACGTATCTGGGTGATTGCTTCCCTTCTGCCGACAACTCAACTAGTCGGCCGATGTTAACCAGGTATCTTTTGCAGTTTGGGATATATTTGGTTAACACATACTAATATTCCATATTTCTAAATACTAAACACTATACCTATCTGTGATACTTATTCAACAGTAAAATAAGGAATCCTCCAGTTGGGATAACCCAGTAGTTTGGCCACTTGTTTGGGTGTCCATTGTTCTCACTCTACGTTACTGAGGAATATGTGATTATTACATAAATAATTTTTACTATATTATAGACATTTACTTATATTACATAAAGTAGTTTGCAATCAACGTTTCTGTTTGTCCGTGAGAAAAGGGAATTTTATCTCTTCTGCTTTTTTGCGGTAATTGCATAATCCCACGGAGTACCTAATACCTTTATTTGCGAAATTCTGGGCAAACAAAATAGTCAGTAAAATTAAAATAATCAATAATAGCGTACATGATAACTATTACATCTTTGAAAATAAAATTTATTTCATTTTCAAAGGTATAATTATATAAGAGATTTGTGGATATTTCTGATCAATTTCTAGATTTTTATTAAATAACAGAAAATTCAATGCTTTTTCAAAATTATGAATCCCATAGAAAGGAAATATAATATTTACATTTATATAAAAAATATTTTTGTTACTTCTCCATTATCGCGCCCAATCGCACTTTAAAAAAAAAAAAGGCTATTCGACAATATTTTGACAAGCTATTATCCAAACTGTAAAGCCGAATAAACAAGTGAAAGAATGTTTCCACTGGAATCTAAAAAAAAAAAAAAAATACAAATAATTCGGAAAGCCTCACTCACTAAAGTATCTACAAACTGTAATTTTAAGCAATAAAATTTACAATATATTATTGAAAACAGAAAAAAGTAATCTTGGATATTTATTTTATTTTATTACTTTTCTTAATTATCCTGGTGGATAACTATTTGTGACGTCAATTGAAACTGATCTGTTCTACGTAACTATACATCGCACCATTTTTCAATACTTTTTCTCTTTTAATATCATGGCATCGCAGTTTAAAGACTTAATTATTACTTTGATTAACGAAATAAGTAATAAATCAGTAAAGTATTATTAAATGTACAGATAAACGTAAAATTAAAAACCACTTGCTGACATAATAAACACTGACGCATCTGACGTCAACTGAGTTTGACGCATTTTGACGCATAATCATGCATTTTTGGTGTTTAGTCGTTGACGTTATAAAAGTTTGGCGATAGTTTTTTTATGAAAATTGGTCGACGAGATAATGGAAAAGTACCCATTTTTTATCTTTTTACAAAATAAAAAATAACTGCCGGATATAATAATTCAAAAAACTTTCAGTGAGAAATATCTACAAACATTTAAGGGAGAAAATTATAGGTTTTTAGAATAAAATATTACACTTTCTGCAAATAAAAATGTTTAATATAAAAATCGTTAAAGATTAATTTATTTTCTTTAGTACAAAGAAACATATTTTCTACGACTATTATAGTTCGGAAATTTTCTAAATTGTCACTATTGTTTTTAACATGACAAATGTATCTGCAAAACAATTAGCGATACTTCCTGCTGGAAATGTTGTTTAAAACACACTTTATAAGACAAACGGCAGTATGTAATAAATGACGAAGCAAACACATTAACTGGTACTTACACAACAATTTAAAGACAGTTAAATCACTGTTAGGATAAATATATTCACTTGATAAATAATATTGTGTCGTGAAATTCATTTGTCTGTTAGTTTGAGACATTCGATTGTATTTCCCCCCGAAAACAATAGAATTTTCGGCCAAGTTTTATAAATGTTTAGAGATAAATAAGTCAGAAATAGCTATTTTCTCTCTCGAATAATGTAAAATAAAAATTAGTATGTTAGAATAATTACGGGTGAGATGTGGCATATTTTTCTTTTTTATTTATGTATAAACTTATGTATGTAAAAAAAAACATTACGTTGCGGCGCGTCACCTGTACATCCAGGGTGAGACGCCGCATTTGTGCGGGAGTAATGCCGCACTTGCCATAAGAGTAAAATGAAATTATAAGAAAAAAACATTCAAACAAATATTCTTAACTGGACTATAATTAACTACGTAAGAGCAAAAAGAAACCAAATGACTACAATGAAATGCACTATTAAGTTCAAATAAATATAGTAGCCTACTTCGTTCACTACTAAAATTATCTACTTATTTTTTAATGATTGATTTTAATTGTTATTTCAGCAACAACATAACATCAGTGTAGAGGGAAAGGGAAAAGTAAAATAATGTTTATATAGTTTTATTTCTTAATAGACCTGTTTTTTTTTACCTCAATCCACACAAAAAGTGTCGAAAATAGCACAGTCTTCATGTAACTACATTTGACACATGATGCAACGAAGCCAATCACACTTCTTAGTTTTGGAGTAGTTTTCTACACTTTTTTTACAAAGAACATCTATGTCTCATGTGTGATCTAACTTTTCATTATTATCATCTTGACTTGCATCTTTCTACGCCTTCTTACCTTTTTATTTTTCCCTTTTTGTTCATAGGTGTAGTAAACTTTATACTGTTTGAACATTCATCGATGTTTGATGAACTGAATTTTTAAATCGCGGCATCGCGTAGAAAAGAAACTGCGACATGTAAAACGGATCACAGAGCGGCATGTATCCCATTTTGTACGTTTCAGACGTTGCATACCACAGTTGCCTGTCCTCGCAAAGTAAAATAGCGTAACTACACACGCAGTACTCTATACAGACGCTACACTTAGTTTTGACTTCGGAATCATACATGCGTTTAGTAATTAGCGTATAAAAATATTTAAGAATAACGTGTTTAAACATTTGGATTGTGAATCATGCTCTTATTTCAAAATAAGGATTATACAGCAACAAGTAAACTTCGAAACGGGATTCACGCTACAAAATGCTTAAAGTAACTCACATTGTGCCCCTATACCGTGCGTCTAACGTATAATTTCCCAGTCCACAGCGGATAGACGATTGAGATTATCATGCTTTTTGATTGGTTGTTAAACCGAACGCTTCTTAAGTCATTTCCGATGGAACTTGGTTTCATATATAATATCTATTAATTTCTATATAATCTAATTAATTTATAAATATAATATAATGTAATATATAAAATAATATATAATAGATAATAATATATAAAATTAATATATATATATATATATATATATATATATATATATATATTATACATAATTGATATAATATATAAAATAATATAATATAATATTATAAATTATATAATCTAATTAATTTCTATATAATCTAACAAAATCTATTAATTTCTTATATAATATCTTCTTATATTTTCATGATCCTGTTGAATACCGGAAACGACTTAAGAAGGATTCGCATTTACAACCAATCAGAAAGCGTAAGAATCCCAATCGTCGATCGACGTTGGAGACGGAAATTATGCGCGAGTGACAGTCATCTATCGATAAGTACAAGAAATACAAGGGGTGCGGCATCTACCTCGGATGCGGTGACTCTCCTGGAGTTACACTATATTTTAGATAAAATTCAAATATATACAAAAGATGTACTGAACAAGATGGTTCTTTGCGAAAAGAAACTATGTTGTAATACTTCTGTAGCTAATATTTCTATATCGACGGGCTCAAACAAAGGAATTTATTACAACTATACGATAAATTAACTTCCATCATATGAACGTGTGAGTACACGATAAATTCGAAATTAATTAGGAAAAATTTAAAAACTGTTTTATTACCTTTATTTTAGTTCTGAAATGAACATCCTGAGTTTACCGCATCCTACTAGGTGAACAGATGTTGTGAAGGTAGTGTCCCATTTTTGCAAAAAATGTTAGCGTCTATTATTTTGGTATATATAATAGATTAGCTGATCCAAATAACGTAACTGATAGTCAGCTGGTACACCAGTTGGGTCTATTGTCAAACCAACACCTCATACACTTCTGCAATGTCAAATGATTGGCAACTCGATTACTGATAATGAACAAGAGTTGTAATGTTGCCATTCATTTCACATTGTAGCAAGTTGTCCGATGTTGCTATGGAAACATCCCCAGCTGGTTCGCCAGTCTGACTGGCAGTTTCTGTATCAGTTCACCGTTAAAAATGTTGCACTGGGTTGAACTAACTTTTGATATTGCAGTTTCCCAAACTATAAGATGGAGAAATCTGGTACCAATACTTGGAGCTATGGTTCAAATGGAACTTTAAATGTTGGAGCAATATTTTACTTTATTATGGTTGCAGCTACTTCAACAGTAATTCAGAATAATATTTGTCAATATAATGAATAATAGTCAATAATATTTTTACTTCCATTTCAGAATAATATTGGTCAAAAATCGCAGCAATTTACTATATTTACTATATTTACTGAAAGATTGACACGAGACTCTTTTTAGAAATGTTATAAAATCCTCGCACAACGTGAAAAAAGGCTGAAATTAGTAAAAATGAAATAATTGCAGAGGACCAAATATACGATATTGGGCTCAATGAATTGAAACCTGATTCCTTTACGAATATAAAAAAAAATCTCGTTAATATTACTCTCGCTAATATACTTGGATTTTGCTATTATTTATATATGTTATTGAGACTTACTATGACACATTCCGTTCTGAAAATGAAGTATGTAGCATTCAAAGTTTGTTTTCAGAGACACCCAAAAGACATCCGTTGTATTATAATTTATCTGGGTTGGTTGGTTGGTTGATTTTATGACGGTCGATTATCAACACGAGAGATATAGGCCCGGGGGGAGTGCCCTCCGTGGGGGTCTTTCTAAGGGATCCTAACCTGTATTTACGGCAAGGTTCGAAGAAAACCACGGAAAACTCCGAACGGTTAGTTCGACGAGCGCGACAGGGGTCTGAACCCAGCACCTCCCGTCAACCAGCTTTAAGAGCAGAACCTCTCAGTCACAGGAATTTATCTGGGAAAACACTTTGCAGTGTTTTTAATAAAATCATTATGAATCTTTAAGGTGCATTGAAACATACTTTCTGTAGAACATGGAGTCAAATCAGTTGTCATTCCTTTACAGGTTCAAGAAAAACATTCAATTACATAATGGTGTACGGGGAAAATTGTTTGCAAAGTGTTTTATTGATATTGCAGTATTTAAAATATAATGAAATTTAGATGCATTATTGAGGTGCAATACAAACTTCTTTCTGTATGATATAGAATGCGTAGAAAGTATCGTTCATTTTCATGAACACTTAAATGAAACAAGTCACAATACTGTCTGTCAGCGATAATTGCTAGAAATGCGCTTTCAACATTGATTTGCGTTTTTAAATTATATATATATATATATATATATATATATATATATATATATATTCATACTGGAATTGTATGAATTCTATAAATTCTAAACATCATGGGTAAAGAAAATAATTAAAAGTACTTGTGTCTTCGGGCATGAATTGTATAATGGTGGTTTTTAATTGTGTAAAGCATTTTCCAGCGGAATATTACTTAGTTTGCGAAAGGATTTTTTTATACTAAAAATAAATTCATATACACAGCTACACAAACAGCTGCATATTTGCCGTCTAGGGATTGTAAGTGCGTTTTTATCTATATTATGTATTTCACACATGAATAAAATGTTTACGTGTTACCTGCATTAAATGTTAGTTTATTTACTATGTACTGCGTATAAAAATCTGTTGATAACATGCAGTGTTGTAAGAAAAATTGGAGTATATTTTCGTCGTTGGCAATTTTTTTTAGGTAACTTTTCCACAATGCTATCCGTTTTCTAACTGGACTGAATTATGAAGTATATATACAAATTTATTGATCATATATATGGTTGTACAAAAGAATTAGAGAAATGTTCCGACTATGGAAGATAATTGCTGAAATTGAGTTTTAAAAGCCGTTATCCGTTAAAAGCTTTGTAAATTGTTTACTTAAGATAGCTTAATTCACTTTATTAGACAGCGATGTGTTCTTACAGTATTCTGAATGTGTTGGAACTTGTTTCATAATCCATTCTTGAAGCGTGATTTTTCTTTCTTATTTAAAAATATATCAAGAAAAATTTAAATGTTAAAAAATTCTAAGTATGTTTCATTTTCATTTTCCGTGTCTTTCGACATTGCAGAAAAATGTAAATGCTTTTATTATCTTCTTTTTTTGAGTGTGTAGGGGAGGAGATGTAAAAGAAAGTACATTATTATTGTTTTAATTTTTATTTCAATTCACCGAAGAAAATAAACTGACATTTTATTTTTCAATTTTCTGTTGAAATCATTCAGAGCTAAGAAATTTCAAAATTTAAATTACTTTTTTATTTTCATTGTTATTCTTATTTTTGTCTGTTTAAGTGTTTGGACATTTTTGAAGACGTAACATCATCGAAAGTTTTCTTTTTTTCTTCTTTATTTGTATAGTGCGAAGGTACAGAAAAAATTAACAATGAAAAAGGACAGATTTATGAAAGCAACTTTTAATTTTTACTAGAAAAAAACAACAACAAGAAAACGTTTTTTTTTTTTTCTTTAGTAAAAATAATTGACAGGAAATAATAGTTTATAAAATTCTTAATTAATAAACAATATGCTACATATTTACTGTTTTGTTTGATCCAAATGTATATAAATATTAATATATAATTAAAAATGTATGCTATCCACTAACACTGTTTTTTAATCTAACTTTTTTTTTATAATTAAAACAGATATCTGAAAAATGAATTTGCAATTGATAAAACGTAAAAAATTCCTTTCTCAAAATAATAATAATAGAATAGGAAAATAGTTAGACCGTAAAACAGATGATTAAAAAATGTACTTATAAGTAGAATTTTTAATTAATTTTTCAATTAATTTTCCGCAGTATAATTACGCCCGAAATTACTTTTTCATCTCGTGTTACTGTTGCAACATTCCCGACTTATGTGAGCGAGAGATGACAGGCTTGGTATCGTACACTCTTAGAAAAAACTGTAAATTTATGAGCGTTTGCCCTTCAATTTTCACGGGCAACAGCCTTATTTGATGAAACACGGTCTGATCCACTAAATAATCGGCCTTATCCCTTAGATAATTAAAAAATTAAGAGCAATCCACATATTCTTACAGTTCAAGCCCATATGTTAGTAAAAATACGGTACGACCCCATACATTGTCCTCCGCTAAGGTGTAACCCTTCATTTTACTCGAGTTTTAAAAATTTTAACCCGCCAAAACAGCGATTCTGTGATGATTATCTAACGTGCTACGTGCTACGAAACAGTAAGTAAAGTGTTATTGTGTTTTAAAGTGCATTATATCCTGTGCATTATAATGCTGTATTACTTTGCTCCGTAAAATTACGGGCTGCACAAAATGAAACGTATGGATTTTTTTTACGGGGTATGGCTGGAATCTCTGCTGCCGGACTTTGCCCGTAATTTTACTGCAATTTTTTTAGCAGTGTACTCATATCTCAATAGTAGAACATTGGAGCGTGATTCCAAGGATACAGGTTCGATTCTCAGCTTGGACATTTTTCACTCTGTTGGTTATACGTTTTGTTACCAGTGTGAAATTCACGTATTTAATATTCAAAAAATGTACTTGTCATAAATTTTAAATAACTTATCAAAAACTTTTCCCCAGATATAAACTTTTCCCCAGATGCTCATTCCCATTTTCATAAAATCCGATATCAAATACTGTGGGGTTTTATCTATCTAATATAGAGAACTGCGTAATATGTTCCGTTCTTTCATGAAAATGCGAAATCAACTCCACATTTTTATAAAAACATTGTTGTCTAATCATGACTTTTCCTAAAGCGGCTGAAGCATAAGTAAATGTTTTTAAATAAGCGAAGTTTTTTTTTCATAAGTAAGTTATGAACATGAAAACTGACTGGGACAGGTTTCTAAAAATATACTCCAAGAATCTGTGTTTAAAATCACTATAACACTTTAACTTGATTTAACAAGAGATCAATAATAGAGTGCAATAAGATATTTACTTTTGACAGAAATTACAATACACTGATTTAATTTATTCTTCGTGCGATATCTCCCATGAAATGAATATTGAAAAGATACAGGAAAAATATGCACTTGATTGAAATTTCAATAAAAATTGATTAACTATAATGTCTAACCGGCACAATATATTATAAGATATTACATATTTTATATTTTTAAGATTTATTTAAATTGTTTTCCCACTCACAGCTATCTGCACAAATTGGATTGAGAAAAGGAACAGAAATAGACAGATGAATCGAAGTCATAAATCATTTTTTTTCTGTTTGAAACTGTTGGCATATTGATAAAATATTCTTTTATCTTATTCAAATACCCGTTTTAACAATGTTTATACAGTCAGATTTAGTTTTTATGTTGAATAAATTACCATATCAAACAATTGTAGAAATATAAACTGACTCTAAAAATTTGATAAACGTCCTATGGAAAACTACGTGTGTATATATTTATAATTATTACCAGATTGGTGATACTGGTATTACAATGCTGTATTTATTCATTTGAAACCAATTTTATATTAAAAAAACCTTATCCAATCATGTAGAATTAACATTGCATTATCTGACAGATATAAAAATTCCAATCTTCCTTTGAAAACCCAATTAATATTAATAACTTAATATTTAATTAACTTTAGCAAGGATCCTAACTGCTTGTTATTCACATTTAAATTTCGGATGTACATAAAATACAATTAAACAGCTTCAAAAGTTCTAATAACTTCATTAAATTATTTTTAATCATTTTTATCAAGAATTCAAAATACTAGTTGTTTATATTAACTTACCTGATGTATAAAAATAAAAAAGAAACTACTTTAATAGTGTTAAAAATAAGAAAATTTTACGTAATAACGTTAACGGATATAAAAAAAAATAACATTATAATTATTTTTTCTATGACATAATATTCAGTAATGTCTTCAGTAATATGCAGACAGAAGTTTATGCTTTTAATTCACTTTATAAGCTTTTAATTAGTTTTCTTGTGAAGAGTGCAGTTGAAATTACTCTTTAACGTGTAAACAAACCCTTTAATTAAAAAGAACTGAAACACATTTAACTTGTAAGTACTTTAACTTGAAGATATATCTTGTTCTAGCTTAATGTCAACGACTAAGGTGATTCGTTAATTTATAGATTATAGTTATTATAAGCAAATATTCTGTAACAGATGTTAAATAGTAAATAAAAATTTGAATTTTCCGATATGTCACTGTTGTCAAAAGTAATTTATGCCCTGTTATTTGTTTTATTTTCTTCGACAGTGTTATATTCAGCACTAATTAAATCTTTAAAGCATTTCATTTATCTAAGAAATATCATTATTTTTTTTAATTTTTACTATAAATTTTTGAATAAAGGTTATGCGTATTATAAATTGCATTAGATATATGCCATCAAAGCATTTTTATCAGATCTTTAATATGAGTAATTCCTTTTAAATATATTTTTATTATTTGTTTTTTTTTCTTATTTTTAAGTTAACATAATGGGCGTGAATTGAGCATAACTTTAAACAAAGAACTTTGTTTATTAATCGGGGGCTAAAAATTCCTCTAGTAATATAAACCAATTAATCAACCATGTGTGACTATAAATAAATATATATATATGTCCAAATCTATATAACGTTTTCTATTGTAAAAACTGTGCACTCGTCTGTTTTTCAAAATTTAGACAAAGCATTCAAAGATATTTTAATACGTTACACGAAAATGAGTACTTTTTATTTGGAGACTTATTTCAATGGTGTTTTATTTATGTATATAATCAAAAATTAATAAATTGAAATCGTAAAATATATTTTTATAGGGTTCTGAAGAATCTCGGAAAAGTTCATTAAGAATCTAATATTCTTCAGTATATTTGAATATTAGACATTTTTAAAGTTACAAATTTGTTTTACACGACATTGTCATATTTCTGCTTCTTTGATAATTATTATTAATATAAACATGTTTATCAGCCGGGAAAATTAATGTTCAATGTCGACCGCTGTTATCGTTTTAATACATTTATCGAAGCTTAAAAGACACGACACTACTTCCTTATTTCTTGCATACACCTGGTATTATCACTGTACATACAGCCACAATTTACATATTAACAGTGAAATTTTCTTTTTCGCAGCTCAAAGGGCAAAAACAACTGCCCATAGAATTTGCTATGGCCATACATTGACTTCTTAAACACACCCACTACATGAAAACAATCTTTCTGCTGTGCCTTATTCTTTCTATTATCTATTTATACAAGTGGCGGACTCTGCGGGCCCTCGATCAAAATAAGTAGCCATAACTTACAAATAACAACAAAAAACAATTTATTTAAAATCAGTAATAGGTGAAGATGATAGTGAGCAGGACAAGACAAGTAAAATTAACGTTGGCGAAATTAATGCTCAAGTACTCAAAATAACAAAGGGGAAAAAAGCTTACCCCAAGAATTTCACTAACTTCTATCAAGATGGCTTCTCTGATTGCATTCCGGAGGTTAAGAAAAAATTCTTATAAATTGTCACTAATACCTCTCATAACACAAAACACAAAATCACTAGCAAAATTAAATTGCTATAGAAAACGCTACTAGTTTGGAGGTAATCCCATGTATCTGAAATATACTTTTATTCTGAAGTAAATAATGAACGTCTTATCACCTATGCAAACTTCCCAGCTGAAGAATCTTTTCGACACTGGCACCGTCACCGGCTATCGACACACTAAAATCAAAATCCGGTAACAATGAAGTGAATGATGTCGGATCACTGCTTAAATAGCTAGATCCAACCGAAAATACTCACTTATACCAGCTTATGTATACTAGCCAGCTTTCCACAGAAACTTAATTAAGATATTATTGCTAAAAATAACCAAGGCAATCAGATTCAGGAAAATTCAATCATGCTTTGTAAAAGTAAAATAAATGGCAAAACGGACGCAATTATTAGAATAATTAGAATAGTTAGAATAATTAGAATAATACAGAATTATTTCACGCGCAATTATTAGAATTGGGACAACACACTCCCACACAAAACTCAATTATCCTTTTGACTCTAGCCTATACTTTCCTAAGAGAGAGTTGCTTCGTACTATTCTTACATAATTACTTTCAAAGTACCACATAACATGATATACGATGTAATGAGCGTTGCCACTGTCGCATATTATGTTGGAAAAACATACTTTTTGATACAGGTAATAATACTGGCAAGTTTCATGCTTTAAAATTTATGTTTAATATTTCTTTCAAGAATCACTTTAAACGATTATTGTTGTGCAAATGTTTTGAGTAAAAAGTAAAACATAAATAAATATTGAAAATAAAACGATGGATAATGTTTTCAATTGAAGTGATAAACACTGCAAGCTTCGTGTTTCATGATTTTTCATTATGATCTATGTTAGAGTGACGCTTTTCTAAAATGTATAAATTGTTCTACATGAACATAATCCATGATCCCAGAACCCATCATATGAACATAATTGAAAAATATTAAAAGTAACATATGCAATTATTTCTAAAGAGTAAAACAAAAATACTATTAAATAGAAACAAAACAAAGAGATGTAGTAAAATAATTCTTTTGTTTTAAGAGTTTGTTCTTAGGAGACTTTGCTGTAAAAAGATATTCCTGAAAACAAAACAAAAAAAGTAAGCAAGGTGATAACTGTAGTATGATATTTTAAGATGACTATCACGTAAAGGTAAGAAAAGTAAATTAATTTGATAGAGTAATACTTTAATACAGTATATTTTTCTTATCCTCACTTCTGAAAATTCCAAAATGACATTTTTTGAAAATGATGCCATTACTATTATGTCTGTGTATCGAACACTGTTTTAAATCGTCTTTAAAAATCAATAACCTGGAAACGGTGATAGATAGAAACATGAAACCAGTGGTAGGTTTATTAAAAAAATCGTAAGAATCTTATACCTAAATCTCAAAATTTAGTTAAGAATAGCACCGATAGATGGCGCTGAAAGCGTTAAGAATCCTTCTAAAGAGAGTTCAGAAGCATAGAAAGACTAGTCGTCGAAGATTTCGTCATTGAAATCTGGCCGCTATTAGCGTATAGTGAAAATATTTTCGAAAGTGGTGTATATGGTGGAGGAACGTGTGTTTATTGTGTTGGAGTACCACCGATTAAATCAGAGTCCTACTGCCACAAGGAGAAGATTTCAAACGCGATTTCAAGTCGCAAAAGGCCCAGATGAAAAAACAATTCGTGAGCTTTTCAAAAAAATTCAACAGACAGGCAAAGTGGCCGATGCGAATTATTTTCACTATAAGAAAATAGCGGTCAGATTTCAATAGCGAAATCTTTGACGGCTAGTCTTTCTATGCTTCTGAACTCTCTTTAGAAAGATTCTTAACGCTCTCTGCGCCATCTATCGGTGCTATTTTAAACTAAATTTTGAGATTTACGTACAAGATTCTTGCGATTTTTTTAATAAACATACCAATTGTTTCATGTTTCTATCTATCACCGTTTCCGGGTTATTGATTTTTAAAGTTAGGGGTTTTTTGTGAAACACCCTGTACATACATACATATGCACACACACACACACACACACACACATATATATATATATATATATATATATATATATATATATATAGATAGATAAATAGATTTCTTAAACTTCAGAAGTAGAAATGCCTATAAAGAATTCTAATACGTTAGAAAAAATTGACAGCGGCATAAGGACAAATAAAAGAAGCAGAAATATAATAATAATATTCAGTATTAATTTTTTTTTTTGTAAATTGAAAGAAAAAGATTACTAAAAAACATCCAAGATTATAACCTACAGAAGAAAAAATATTGGGGAAAATATTTAAGATGTACCAGGTGTAAAAAAACACTGTTGTGAATAAAGTACGATAGAAATTAATTACAAAAAGAAAAATGCTTTTCTGATCATGTAGAGTTTTTAATAAACCCTATAAAAATAAATTGGGGAGGTAAAAAAATGGCTAAAACATTAGCAAAGCAAATATGAAATTACACAATGTTTGCTCTTTGTTTAAATAACGATGAAACATAAAAGTTTTCAAAAAGTAGCATGATTATGTCAACCAAGAATGAAAAAAATAGCAGAAATATATCAGTTTTACAGGCTATCAAAAAGCTCTGTACATAATTATAAAAACAAAACAAAAAAAAAACAAGTGAAGGATTAAGAAAGTATACGTTTTTATTAAAATTTAGATTTTCAAAGAGAGATAATACAAAATAGTTTGTGTTCTTTTCCAATAATGTACATGAATTTCAAAAAATGATAAAAGTCATTAATTGATGAGAAAAATGTGGAAAATGTCTCAAAGACGAAATTCTTTATAATAAAGTTTAATAAATATGTGCCAAATATTATGAAACATTTATATTCTAAATATATTCAGAACAAAAAATCGTTAGATTAAAATGGCAAATTTTGCTATTTGTTTTCTTGTAAATTCCTTAGATAATAAGGCAAACAAAAAAATAAAGACATTAATTCAATTGTTCCTATTCAATTTAAATCTCCCATAAAAATCTGAATATACAGATGTCGATAAAGAAAATTAACGATTAGAACTTTCATAAACAGAAATGATGCGTACCATGTGTCAAAAACAATATCAAGCACAAAAACAATTTTGACTGACTGTACTTGAAATGTCACACTTCACAAAACTTAAATAATAAGAAAATTTCTATTTATTGCGAACAAAAAAGCCAACTTTCAATATGTTCATTTCCGCGCAATATTTTTTTTTTAAATTTATTATTATTATTTTTTTTTATATTGAGAATGTCAAAATATTTCCATTTAACTCTGAAAAATCAAATAGAAGATACAGAGAATAAATAAACGTATATATTTTACAGGACGGCAAATAGAGTCTATTGAAAATATAAAATGACGAAGGTCTATCTAATAATACACTATAAAACTACAGAATGACGAGAGATCATATGTCATAATTATTAGCTGCATTGCATATGAACAATGTGCAAATTTTTGTTGTACGTTTGTAATTAAATTTATAATAAATTTCTAAGTGAGAAAACCTTTTTTTATCTAATTTCACAAACAAATATTTTTTTGATATAGAGGGGGAAATGAACATCAAATTTATTTATAAAACTCAGTAATAAATAAAAAGCATTCTTTAAACATTTGTGCGTAACATAGTTTAAAAGTAATTACTGGGCAGGCCCATGGAACCGCACTCGTCCTATGTACGTACTACAATATTCCTACCGATATTATATCCTGCAAGAACTAAACAATGCATATCCATAGGATACAGAAATAACATTTTCCAGTAACACCCACGCATGTGCATTCACCGGTTTCTCCTTCCTATCCGAATGCTCATAATATATTTTACTTTCGTAAGAGTTTACTTTACTTTACATATCTAAGGAATTATGTTTTACCTACTAAAATAACACATTATTCAGATTTTACAATCCATTTAAAGATTTTCGTTATCATTTCCTGAGACAAATTCTGTAATATTAAAGGAAATTTCTTTAAATAAGCGAACCTAAACTAACAGATCCAGCAAAAATACTGCATTTGGAATATGAGCGTAGTAGCTTAAGAATTTCGTAATGGGACTTCGGTTTTTGAATCAAAAGCAGCATTTTCATTTCACATACTATTTCCTCTTTATATAAAGGTATTTTTTAATGTGTTTTAAATTTAATAAGAGGAAAATTTTTATAATTTAAACGCATAACATGACTTAAAATTTTACCTTATATTTCATGTAACAGTTAATGTTATTTCTAAACTTAACGAACATTTAAATCATATTATTGTCATTTTAAATTGTTGTTTCAATTTTATTTTTATAAAAGATTTAACATGTTTCAGGCTAAACATTACCACCACGTCTTATTTTATGTTATATTTAGATTATATTTGACTTTGGAATTTCTTCACTCAAAATTTCTTTTGAAAATTAACTTATTACTTTTTTCCCAAATACATACGGAAAATGAATTGGAATGGTGAAATTTTTCGCCTATCGTTTTTAAATGATGGAATTACACTTTTGAAATAGCGTGAAAAAGATTTAACTATTTTTGGGAAATGACTGTCAGTCTGTTGGATGTATATATCACAAAATTTACAAGCACTCTACCTCCAGAACTAATGCATGAAATTTAATCCAACTTCATACTCTATTAGACCTTGACAAAAATACGCTCTGATTAGATTTTGTTGTAGACCACATAACAGGTGGCGCTGCTATATATTTTTTCCGGGATTTCCATAGCAGCTATATCTTGTAATTTATGGGATGCAATTTCATCAAACATCATATTAACTTAGATAATAATACATGTCTATGCTGATTAGGTTTGGGTGTATATAGACAAAAAAAATGGCACTGCTGTGCTGCGTTTTTCAATATGAGATATAATTTCACCAAACTTCGTATTCAGTTACACCCTGACGTAGACATGTATTGGTAACGGTTTGTTATATATTGCTCAAAAGGTTGTGCTTCTGTGCTGTGTTGTTCACGATAGCTAAGGGATATAATTTCAATCAATTTCATATGTTATATATTCATTATAATTTATGGTGAATACACTTGCGCTTTGTTAATACAACAGGGGACTCTGTTATAAGGTTTTAGATATAAACAATTTCGCTGTATTTCTGTTAGTGAGAAATGTACCAAATTGTATATTTAAAGTTTTTAATTAACCAGTGTTAGAAAGAAAAGTGTTTTCCTCTCCATAAATTTCTGGAGTGCGTTCTACTGCTCCGATTTTTACGACATTTAAAATATAGAAAATGAAAATAAAGAAATAATCATACACTACACAAGCAATTTGTACTTCACTAAAAAGAATGTGGTGGGTTGTAACAACTTTTCATGCTTCAGTTGCTACGGCCGTAAGTTGGTGAAATCTTTTTCAAACATTTGGAGCTATGGTGCAACCGGAGCTCCAAATATTGGAGCGAGATTTCACCATAATATGCATATTCTTCAGCACCAAAAGTTCGTTCAATATACCACAAAAAGTTTAAGAGTGTAGCAAAATGAATGCTTTAATGAAACTTACAGATATGGAAGAAAGCATTCATCAGTATAGTTTACGAGACATTTGTCCAGATTCCTTATATTTTTCTACAGAAATTATAGATTTGATATTCTTGCATGTTATTGACATGTTCCAACATTTCGAGCTATGGTTCAACCGGATCTCCAAATACTGGAGCGAGATTTCACCATCTTATGCATATGTTTCAGCACCAAATGTTCATTCAATATACCACAAAAAGTTTAACAGTGTAGCAAAATGAATGCTTTAATAAATGAAACTTACAGGTATGGAAGAAAACATTCATCAGTATAGTTTATGAGACATTTGGCTAGATTCATTGTACTTTTCTACAGAAATTATGGATTTGATATTCTTGCATGTTATTGACAATGAAAGCAGACATGTAAACAAATTATTAGCTACTAAAGTACATAAGCCTCTTGAACAACTATCTGAATCTTTCGAGGAATTTTCGTAGGGGAATGCTTTATATAACAAATGAAAAGTTGATCGTTTGAGTTATGTGTCTTATAAATGTCACCAGACCTGGAGTACACTGTAAAAAACCGCAGATGTTTCTTAATCTAGAAAAATATAATATAACCACGAGCTAAAATATAAATCAACCATTTCAAAGTTACTAACGAATCCGAAAACCAGTCTTTATCTTTAGAAACTTCAGAAACAAATATATTTTCAAGGTTTCAGAAGCATTTATAAAAACAAAGTTATTTTTGCAGTTACTTATTTAAGGAAACGTTTCTGAATAGTTTTATAAGTATATTTTATACTATATTACCAAGCTCTCTCAACCTAGAATATACTATTTTCGGATATTTGATTTCTAGGATGTTATCTATACTAAAGTAAACATTTTCATGTTCAATAAACATGTTTTACAGATAAACATAAGAAATTAACCGCATTAACCTTAAAAATAAAATTATTATCATTTTGTTAATCTTGTATGAATTAACTCAATTATGCAACTGAACAACTTCAAATAAAAATTTGTAGCATCTTAAATAATATATTCTGGTTTCAGAAAACCGATTAATACAGTATAAAAACTACCCAAATCTTTGACAGCAAAAGAAACTTTTTAAAAATTCAGCTGGAAATCAGAAAAATATTTTTTTCTACAGGTTTCTAATAATATAGAACGTTTTTACGTTTTTCGGAATCATGTATAACTCGGGAGAGGTTATTGTATATTTTCGTTCTAAATATGTTTATGTAAAATATTTTAAATGTAATAGTTTCATTAGAGTAAAAAAAAAAAAAAAAAAAAAAAAAAAAAAAGTTACCTTAACTTAGGTTCAGTGCATGGAGCAGTATGTTCTGTAATCGAGAAAGTTCAGGTTGAATCACCCAGTTAGGATAACGTAAATGAGTAACTAATGAAGAATTGCATTTACTTAAAATAAATAATAGGAATAAATTTATATTTTAAAATTTAACTCACGTTTACTTCATTTTAATAGCGGTATTTATTTTATTTATTTTACCTTAATTTTAACAACTTTACAAATTAAAATCTCATAACTGATATATTTTAAATTCATGTCTATAGTTTTACATACATTTTTATACTATTACAAATAAAATATGAAATTTCACAAAATAATAGTACAAATTTACAATTTGAAATATACTATTATTATTATTATTATTATTACTATTATTAACTGTATTAATAATAATAAAAATAAACGTCAGAACACGCTATATTCCATAACGATGTCTCGGAATAAACAAATCTACATGCTTCTTTACATTCTTAATAGTAATTATGACCATAAAAACTGAATTTGACACATCTATAGACTAATTTTTTTCGTTTAAGACCAAACTGAATAAATTGATGTAGTAATGTTTTCTCACCGGCTGTCAAAATAATTGGCATTGTGTTTTAAATATAGTTAAGTAAAGTCTTAAAACTTTGTTTAAAAAGCACATTTAATATAAAATAAAAAAGCAAAATGATGCATTTTTCAAGTTTTATCTTGCTAGAAAATACTAAAATTGACATAAAAGGATGCATGTTTTTATAAGACGTTTTATGGGTACACAGTTTACATATATAACATGTCTAAAAACAACTAAAGAGTTATGTATGTGAATATTTTCTTTCTGTCTGCAAAATAAATGGTGAGTTATGGACACCATTTTGATATAAAATTTTAGGTCCAAATATTTTAAGTCCAAAACATTTTTTTATTAGACTAAGACATGTAAAAAATTTCTAATAAGTATACTTGCAGGGTTTTATCGTGTCAACATAATCCTAACAAGATAAAAAAAAGAGTGGGAGGTTTTAATGAAGATTCATATTTGATAATACTGCATTTAAGATATTTTTGTGTAATTATTACATTAGCCTTTAAAACATTGCTTTTAATGAAATAGAGATAATTTAATGAACCTCACACTCCGATATCAGGCTTGGAATTTATTTAAAACATGTTATTCATATCCATATTATATTTCTTTTGTGTTTTAAAAATTTTTCGTTGAAATAGGATTTTTTTTTGTCATAGAATTTAAATTCCATATAGTGTATGACAAAATATGTATTTGGAAAACATAATAAAAATAATTATAATTCGATATTGTAGAATCATTTAACACAAAAAAAAATTAAGTTACATTTAATACTTATACAAAATTCAGGTTTAAAAAAATGTTTATTCTCAGATGAATTTATAAGACATTTGATTTAGGATTTTAACATGCTAAATTTAACAAATATGCATTTTTAAAAATCTTATAGTTAAATTATTTATTTTGTAACGAAACTTTAAAGAGAGCATAAGTTATGTTTTCAAAGAGAAATTGTATTGATATATAAATATTTTAAGTTGAAAATTTAAAATAAAATAAAGCTCAATTTCCGTCAACACTGTTTCAATATGAACTGATGCAAAGCTACTCATAATTTGTTTTTGATATAATTACTATACAGTTATTTGCACATATATTTTGTACATAGGTATAAGTTATGTTCAGTTATGAAAAAGGATTTCCTCCAGCCCCTCCTATTAACTGTGACGCTATTCATCGTGTAGATATGTGATTGTTAGCACTCGGTTAGTAATAACGTCTAAATAGTTTTTTGTGACCGAAAATATAAATATTTTCCTATTAATTAAAAACAATATCCTATAGTGTTATTTTTTTAAACAGAAATCGATTTATAGGATCTTTAAATATCTTAATTTAAAATTACAGCTCATTCTGTCGAGTAATGTTTGCTTAAAAAACCCTGTTTTGTAATATATTTTACATCGATATTTAATCTATTGTAGATTATGTGCTCCATACTTTAAACCTACATAATGCTTAAACTACTTGACCGATTGACCGGTATCCGAATGTAAACAAAATATAAATCCAAACATAACGTCAAAGTGTTAGTATTGGGAATTTTAAAGTTTGTTACAAACCACTAAGCAAAATTTAAATATAACATTATTTCATAGAATTTATCAAGCATATATTGTTATCAGATGATTTGTGGCAGAGTTGGCACGGGTACATTATTTTTTCCACGCCTGTACATTGTGAAAATAGTATGACTTAAAATAAGATTACAACAACAACACATGGTGCACAGCGAAATTATTTAGGTTCGTTTGAAGCTGAGAAAACTAGAAGCAGTTGGTAAGGTTCATTGTGTTCGTGTAAAGGGTAGGTTTACTAAAACGAGTTCTTATACACGCTTAATATCTCTTGTCGATTTTCACAAGCATGTAAAAGACTTTTTAACAATGAAATGTATAAAGTTGGTAATCAGGGAAAAGACCTTTTCCGCCATGTGAGTAGAAAAGTACCCAAAACATTTTTTCGGTTGGATAGATATGAAAAAAAAAAATTCCACTTGTTCACATGACCATTATACAGTTTCAATAAATATAACTACTTTTTTCTTTGATTTTTTAGTGAAACATGGGATATATAAATATGAAAACAAAGATGACATACAACATACAAACAAAGATGACAATGTATAAATGGAGCAATATTTATGATTTATAATGTTAAATGTTTTAATAAAATACCTTTTACTCACACATTAATGATATGATTTAAATATGTTAATATTCAAAACGTTAATTCCAAACTACGAAAAGGTTTAAACATGTCAGAAAGGATTCTCTTTCTCCATGGCGACAGAAAAGTCAAATAAAATACTGCGAGAAAAAATCCATCTCCAGGGAAATTTACTTCTGTACAGGGATATTTAGACCACAAAGCATGACACACCAAAATCTTTTAACAAAACTGTTTAACAATTTTTAATTAAACCTGCCTTTTAAGAATTATGATTTTTGTTAGCATTCTGTAAAAATAAACCTCTAACGTAAAAAAATACTTTAATAGCTGTTATGGGTAAAAATCAATGCTATGATGATATAGAAAATGGAAGTGTTGTGTAATATATTTGATTATTCAATATTACAATTAAGACAAATAAATATTAGGGATACATCTAGATTTTTCCCCACCGGATCACTTTAAACAGATATATGTTCTAATGCTCAAAACATTTAACATCCAAAACAGTAATTGTACGGTTGAGTATCTTAAAGTGCATCTTGCAGTATTACCATTTTTAAAGGATTTTTCAATATTAGATCGGATTATACTACTAAGACAAATAAACACAAGACAAAATTGGCCATTTTTAACCTCTTTCGTCCATAATTGATTGTGAATGATTTGGAAACTTGTGTGAAAAAACATTTCCCGCATATTTGCACTGAGACACGGAATACATGAAATCTTAACATTATTTACTTTAACTAAGAAATGTAAAACACCTAGGTTTTCAAGTGAATATAATGTGCACGTGTTTTGATTAATTGATTGTTTAACAAATATGACCCAATCGTAGCGAGAAAAATGAGGATTAAAAGCTGATTGAAAAAACAGTATGTATAAAATTTGTTCTTAAGTGACTGTCATTTCTATTAATTCAAACTTGAAAAAATTATGCATTTTTTGAAAATAATACACACACACACACACACACACACACACATATATATATATATATATATATATATATATATATATATATATATATATATATATATATATATATATATATATATATATATTACTAAACTATATATATATATATATATATATTACTATACTTACTAAAACTAGTGAGGAAATACCCGGAATGCCCTTGAACTTTGAGGAAGTAAAGAACATTTTTGACTTCATGTTTTGCAGTGAAGATTTTGTCGCGAGACAATTAGGCGGTAGGGCAATAATACTTTTAATAATAAAATAATATTTTCGATCACCCAAGTAACAAGTAATTTTGATTTGAGTTCATTTAAATAAACATCATTATTTTGCAAATCAGTTTTTTTAATTTCTGTCAAGTCCAGAAGGTTATTAGGCAACAATGGACCTTTCCACCACAGTTCCATACCTAAAAGTTCCTGAGGGTGTGTTCCACGAGAAATAATGTCAGCAGGATTATTGCTAGAAGGAATGTGTTTCTAATAAAATTGTTCAGTTAGAGACTGAATTTCTGAAACTCTATTTCCGATAAAAGTTTTTAATAGATGAGCAGTGTTTTTTATCAAGGCTAATGCTATAATTCAGTCTGATTAAAAAATTACTCCTTGAATGTCTTCTTGCAAAGAAGGGATAATTTTGGAGACAAGTTGAGACAGAAGCAAACAGGAGCATAATACCTGTCTAGGAACCGAAATAGTCTTTAGAGGTGACACTCATTATTTACTCGCGATGAGGTTTGATGTGGTCGAGTTGGATGAATTCAAACAATACACGTAAACTGCAGCACCAAAAGCTGTTATGGAAGCGTCAGCGAAACCAAGAACAAATATTGCTTAAAATATATCTACTTGATTTTATACTTTCGATATCCTTTAGTTGACCTTACGAAGTTACACCAATCACTAACATAGGGTTCCGAAATGTTCTTGTCCCATCCTATTTTAGAAAGTTTTTGAAGATAATATATGGCCTTGGAAAAAATTGGGCCAATGCGCCCTAGAGAATCATACAATTTTACAATGACAGAGATAACTTGTCTTTTGGTGCAGAATTCTTGTCCTACCACCGAAACTCGAAACGCGAATTGATCTTTATTAGATTGCCAAACCTTACCTAAAGTGTTAACTGATATTTCCGATTTAGAGCAAAAGGAAACTTCTTCGATTTCATCATGATTTATAAGCTCCTTCAAATTTCAATTCAACTTGTGCAAAACCCTTCCAAAGGAACGAAATATGTTAAATATCTGATTTATAAGTACAATTGCTGACTCAGAATCTGGGGATCCGGTCTCAATATCATTCATGTAACTGTCTGATAAAATAGCTTTTGCTAATGGATATCCATCCATCTCATCTAAGGACAATTGTTATATACTGCTTATGGCTAAAAAAGGAGCGCAGTTGGTCCCATAGGTAACGGCATTCATTTTAAAAGAAATTGTGGAATTATTTTCATAATCTTTCCAGAGAATACGTAAAAGGTCCCTTTGTGAAGGATCTATTAATATCTGACGAAAAATTTTTGTAATATCGACAGTTAAAGCGACTTTATATTTTCGAAATTATAACAAAATATCAAAAAAATCTTAACTTCACCGTAAAGCAAAACATCATCCCTTAATTTCGTAAAGGACTAATCCAGTTTAAAAATGCCAAGATGAGGCATGTAATAAACTACTGAGTGAGAGTGTTCTGCTGAGATTATCTTCATGTGATTTAATTCTTAGTATTGATTTAAAAATTCGCAATAAAGTTTTTTCATAGCACTATTATTTTCCAATCTTTTTACAGTTTATTGTAAACACTTCTCTGCTAAATTTCTTGAATCTCCCATCGAATTTAATTCCTCAGTTTTAATCGGCATTTTGACAATAAACCTTTCGGTATCATCCCGAGATTCGCAGAATTCTTCATCTTTGCTTAGAAGATTGGCAGGTGAAATATTTTCTATTTACCAATATTTTTGAAGATTAGATTTAATATTCTCCAGTTTAGAATTAAATGTCAACCCACAATATGAATAAGAACTCTTAAATTGAACAGTTACTGTAGCAATAAATCCTAACACTGAATTTTGAAACATTAAATTTGGTGAAATACGATTTTCTCCCCATGTATTATTTCATAAATAAGTTCAGCCCCAATTATTAAGTGAATTCTTCCTGGCTTGTCAAAATTATGATCAGCTAACAATAAGCGATTTGGTAAAAAATCCTTAACAATTTTAATATTTGAAGAAGGTACACAATCAGTAATTATTGAAACAACAAAAAAATCACCAGGTGATAAAAATGAAGAATTCTTATTACGAATTATCGAATTAACCTTCCATTTCATATTAAAGGCATTTCCACTTTACCCACTAACGGGAATATTTATTATTTTTTTTCCAGCCCAAATCGAAAACTAGTTCACAAGAGATATAATTAGCTGGACTGGCGCTGTAAAGTATTCCACGAGTGGGAACGAAACACTTATGTAACGAGCTATAAATATGTGTAAGTACAGTAGATAAAATAACTGCTCTTTCATTTCATTATTATTAGAAGAAAAACTATGAGATGATTCAGATATTTTTTGTTTATTTGATTTATCAAGAATGCTCTGGGTTTCACTACTGGAACAGCGCCGGAAATCATTTGTTTTTAGAATCAGGCTTATTTAATGACTTTTTATTTTGAAAGAATTTATTTTGATCACGAGGAAGCAATATATTATGCCTTAAATTACACATCTGTCAGTTATATTTCGAACTACATTTAGAAAGTAGATGAGAGTCATTCGAACAATTAATGAACAATTTATTGTTTTTTACTTCATCAAATCTTTGAATTGTAGTTATTTTCATAAACACTGGGCAAATATGCAAAGCATATGTTTTTTTACAAAAGGAAACATTGATTAGATTTGAGATATTAGGTTTGTTCTGGACATTAATTTTTTGCGAATTTACTTGTGTTTATTGTACATTTTCCAAAATTTTAACACAATTTTATAAGAATTCGTTAAAACTGTCCAATTTGGTTCAATCGGTAGATGTTAAAGTCATTTCGAATTACTTGCATGTTGTTTAATCTAATTTTGTCAAAATAATATTAATAATACTATCAATCAGCATTCTTAATTCTTCATCTGATTCAGTAAAAATAATATCTAACATTAATAAGGATTTAATATGACTATTAACAATTAATCTTTTTTTGACAAATCTGTTCTTAAGTGCTTGAAATAATGACTCATAGATGTCATCCGTACTTTGGATTTGCTTTGCTGTCCTTGCAAGAGAGGACTGTAAATAAAAAAGTTTTCGATCATTAGTTAACAATTCGTTCGAATCAATAATAGTATTAAATTGAGTCTTAAAGTTATTCCAATTTTTATAAGAACCATCAAATTTTGGTAAGGGAATTTCCTGTAGCTTAACATTTATTTAATTTTGGAGCAATATTATTAACACCATTATTTTCATTTACTAGATCAACATTTTTATTTTTCTTAAGTTGAATAAATCTTTTTAAGTTTTTCTCTAATTAAGTTTTCCTCTCCTTTTCTTTTTAAGTTCTTTTTAAGATTTTGAGATCTGGTCGATTTATTTAAACTCAGCTTCACATTTTTCCACTTCTTCGTCTTTCAAAATTTTGTAATATTCCAACTTTAAATCGTCTAACTTGTCTGGTCTTATTCAAATTTTCAATTTTTTAAAAAATATCAACCGAATCCACTTTTTCTACCTAATTGGCTATAAAATTTTACAACTTAGTCAATTAGATTTTTATATTGCCTCTTCTTTGATTTTAAACCTTGACATCCATTGCAACGATTTTTTTCTTCTTTTTTAAACATATATATAATTGAACGGTCTCCGCGAGTGGTACCATTATGATGGGTATTAAAGTTGTGGACTGCACAAAATAACTATTTATTAAAATTCGATGAATTAAATGTAACTAAACCATTTTTTTTAATTAATAAACAATTTTTCACTGAGCTCCCCATTGGAGACAGCCACACGATACGAACAAGAAACAACTTCTGATATTACATTTATCGCCAAGCGATACTAGAAGCCAATATTTACTTCAAAATTTATAAAAATGTAAGTTTTAATAAAATACGAAACAAATACAATGATCTACTACAAGTGGGTAAGATAAGGCATTCGAATATGATAAACCTTTTGGGCAAATAACGTTCAATTATATAACGGATTCGTCAAAGATCTAAAGAGGGGTGTTGATGAAAGTATACGAACTGTAATGATGGAGAACTTTTCAATTATGTAGATAAAAATTATGGACATGTTATTACCGGTGATTTAGAAATCGTAAAAGTCAAGGAGCTGAGGAAGAGGATGTAGAATGAAACAAAATTTCAAATGAAACAAATTGTAACCAAAGTGCAGCAGTTAAACGGTTTACAATTTATACAAAAATTTATTTATAGATACAATTTATCATGTAACATTTTTGAAGACGATTATACTGAGCTAACTAAATTCATTAAGGATAATTCATAATTACAATTGTCGATAAGGGTAACACAAGCTACGCATTAATCTGTGAAAGATTACCTGGTGAGATCTTAAATTAAAGTTACAGAAACAAAAATAACTATGAACTGTTTCAATCTCAAAACTCTGTTTTGGAATTCGATAATAGCTCTGCGCACTCTTGTACGCCGCTCATTTTTGCACCACCCTAACCTATAGAACTCTATGCTATAGATGATGTTCAAGCATAATCATTTTTAAAGTTCATTTTTTGTATTCTCGAATGAACTAAATACCACCAGTTATCAAAGCAGTTTTTATTTCAATGCTGGACATTTAAATATATATATATATATATATATATATATATATATATATATATATTAATTTCATAAACATTTTTACATAAAGAATAATAAATATTTTTTATAAATATTATATTTTCAATATTATAATTATATTTGGTATATAAATATTAAAGAAATATTATTTCATAACTAACGAGGATCTCTTACAAAAGAAATGAAGCGAATTCCCTATCATCAAATAATACTAAAAACGAACTTACTAACTGTTTGTATAATACTAATGAAAAGGAAATTTACATTTAAAGTCTACACAGAGAGAAATGGAATTTTGAGTTTCTAGAGCCCTTGAGAATACGGACAATTTAATTTAAACTTGGAATAGTTGAAGCGAAAGAGATATTTATGGAATTATATTTAATACATTCACATCTTCCGAATGCTATTTATGTTTCAGAAAAATAAGGATATTGCTAGAAGAATATCTTATATGTTTAAAAGTCATAAAACGACTGTAATATGCTATATCAGAAAGAAAAGAAGAATTATATTTAAGATTGATGTAAGTTTTTATATATATATAAATGCAACTACATTTTAGAATTTGCATTTTTCTCTCAGAAAAGTCTATTTAATATATTTTAAAGCTGAAACTAATTTTATGGAGAAATACTTATTTTCTTTTAATCTAATAATATTTACTATTACAAAATAAAACCCAGAGGAGCCAATTTAATTATGTAAGATTGATTATTTTATCTGGGGAAGTATATTTTCAACAAAGACTGATCAGAAAAACAATTGTATACGTGATCATGAAAAATTTTAATATCAATAATATATGAGAGACAAAATAATCAGAAAGTTTTCGTCTGTCATAAATTTTTTAAAGGCGTGCTCGCACTTAACTTGTTATTTAAGAGAATCTTTAAAAAATGAATGTTAGAATGAAATACAATTATTCTTTTAAAAAATCTGTATTCACAAATTATACGGGAATAATTATTTCTTTCGAAAATTAAAGAAAAACATTGCTTTATTTTGACTGTTTTTCAATTTTAGTATTTGGGCGAGGATGTTTACTAATTATTGTTTTTTTTCACATAATAAAAATCGTTTAAAATCGTTAGATTATTTTTTTATGTAGGGGAAGTGTTTAATGTATTTTTAGTCTCTTAATATTTTCGATCAAGGAAATAATTATCTGGGTATAAACAAAATTTTAAAAGTTTTTGTAACAAAGTCACGTGCGTGCTGTAATTTTTTAACGGTTCTTTTACATGCTTCAAGTATTGTTTTGTAAATCCTGAAAAGCATAAATAAAAGTTAGTGTAATTTCTTTCCTTTAACATGTACTAGTTCATTTGTTGTGTAACTAGTACGTTTGTTTTGTATCTATCACCTTTAATTTACAAATGTTGGAAGTTGAAACATATAAATAGAGACATGAGAAAAGTAATTTAATAATCATTTTATCCAAAAATAGTACAATAATTAAACAAAGAAAAATAACTGAATCACATAAATTATTTTGATATGAAAGATAACTGTTTTTATTTTTTCAGAAATCTTTGGGCATATTATGGAACTATGCGTAAGGAATAATCGAATTGATTTGTTCACCGTTTATTTCGAATTAATTCTATAATTTTGATAAAAACAGGTTGTTTTTAATGAGAATTTATTTGAATTGATACATTTAAAAAATCCCAAAATATTTTTTAAAAATATATCTACCAAATTAAATGAGGAAAAAAAAGTAACAATAAAAGGAAAAAAAAATAACTGGGAATAAATAAACATTATTATTTCTTTTTTTTAGTTATTTTATTATCATAATTGACCATAGAACGTCCTGTGAGAGACAAATACTTACACATTGTAGAAATACATTGACATTGTATGTTTGATACATCTGGATTTTAAACACTAAGAAATCACAAGTGCAATATTAATGTTCTCAAAAACGTATGCAGGTAAATGCGAATTCCGAATTTAAAAATATATAATAAGCAAAGAAAAAATATGTATACAATTGTGAGCCTACTTATGAATTTCCCTTTAAATTTAAGCGTGAGTTCATGGAAAATAGTTACTATTATATACGCCTTGCGTAAACTCTCATGTAAAAATTTTCTAACCATAATCACGCTTGAAAACACATTCAATGTTATCATTTATGTTTTGCAAACTCACCATGTATCTGGAAAGATTCGATGTGATCTTAAACAAAATACTTATACTAAATTATTCAAACCATATTTACGAACATAAATGCTGTCAGGTAGTTTACAATAACTGTCTTTTAAGGGAAATACGTTCTGACAAATTTTATTTTATATTACTCTTAAAATATTTTTCAATGAAAGGGGGCAGTTGAACTTACAAAGCAAATCTACAGATTCTGAAATGAAAATAAAGTCTTAAAAACGAATTTTTTTAAATCATAAAAGAGTTTGGACATGATAATAGAAAATATTTCACCGTCTATAAATCAGATTTAAATGCCTGATGACCCATAATATTTTATAAAGACTATTTGTATCTCCTAAGTCCGAAATATTTCCATTTTTGAGATTGAAATAGCCGGATTTTATTGCAATCCATACTTTATACTATAAAGTTCTTCTAAAACCTTCCGATACATAAAACGAAACATCAAAATCGTATTAAATATTTTGAGACTAATAAATTTATACTGGCATGCGAAATAGGTACACATATTTAAAATTAATGTATGTCACTGTACGCTTTCAAAAATACAAATATTTCTTAATCTACGAATCTATTGATTTATATACTCTCCTGAGTTACTCACGGTTCTGAAAAGGGATCTTTATCATTAGAAACCTCTGCAACTTTTATATTTTCGAGATTTAAAGAATCATTTATAATAACAAAGTTTATTTTACTGTTACTGATTTTCGGAAAGGTTTCGAATAGCTTTGTGTATTACTTAGTTTTCTCACACATTTTCTCGGTTTTTGGATGCTATTAATTTTCAATTAAGCATTTTCAGATATGTAATTGAATTTATACATTCAAAAATAATAAATTAATATTATTTTTAATGTTAATTTTAAATTTGTTTATTTACCATGTTTGTCTTAAAACATGTTTGTTGATCAAAAGAATCTTTTCTTCAGAATTGATGGCATAAAAGAAAACCTGTATTCCTGGTTGAGGAATTTGATTAATACACTATAAAATGCACTCAAAAATGTTTTCGAATATCACGCGTAGGAAAAGAAATTTTGTCTTTCTAAATGCTTCTTTCAATATATAAAATATAGTGATTTCTTTAAATTAAAAACATAAAGGAAACTTTTCGAAGTCGTGGGTTACTCAGAAGAGGTTATTCTATATTTTCGTTCCTGGTTATATTATATTTTCCTCGATTAAGAAACGTGTGTGTCGTTTTTTTACAGTGCAGACGCACTTCATTATGTGTCCAACCTAGTTTTATTGCATGGTTGTATCAGCTCATGTAAGTAAGAAAATTCTAATTTAAAACATGTAGTTTTATTTAAATGGATATTTTGGTAATGGATGTTTAAGTACTTTTTTAAATGAGTAAATTTTTCCATTACGAATTGATAATCAATTTTAAAAATATTTTTTTATACCAATTATTTAAAATATAAACTTTGATTTAATTTCAAAACATTGATTCAACAGAAATTTATGAAAGAATAATTTCGATAATGAATCTCAATAAGTGGAATTCTAAACAATACAAAGATATTTTTTGATTTATACTAGGGGTGCACAACCTTAATCAGAGAAGGGCCACTCACAAATACAAACTGCCTTGTCGAGGACTACCAAATATAGCGTGGACATTTTTTTTCTGAGGAAGGAGAGGATATCAATGTCCTATATGCTCATAAAAATGGTAATTTTGAAATGAAAGTTTTAGTCCCTCCTCTCAATTATCTCAATTCATAATTTTTTCTGCGACCATTGAATGAAATTCAACATTTTTCACGAGTGATCCACATAATTCACGATTTTTTCCGTGAGTATTATCGATATTCGCGATTTTTCCCGTGAGTCATTGAGAAAATTCGCGATATTCTTCCCATGACCGATTGACAAAATTCGCGATTTTTTCCTGTTACAAATTGATGAATTTAGAAATTTTGTTGCGCCGGATCGGTGAAATTTGTAATTTGTTTCTGCGGCTGATGGAAGAATTTTGCTATGGATGGAAGAATTTTTTTTCCATGAGTGATTGATGAAATTTGAGATTTTTTCATGAATGATTAACTGAATTCGCTATTCACTTGAGTGATTGACGAAATTTGCGATATTTTTCTCGCAGCAAATTGATATGATTTGAATTTTTCGCGATTTTTCGCTCCCGATCAACGAAATTAATTTTTTTCTGTGACCGATGAACAACATTTTAAATTTTTTCCATGAACGATTGAGAATATTCGTAATTTTTTTTCGGTGATTTACAAAATCTCAATTTTTCTCCTTGACGAGATAAGTGCTTGACGAGATAAGTAGAGTTTTTTCACATGACGAAATTTGCAACTCTGGAATTTCCGACGTTGGCATCTATCGTCTCCATCGGAAGATTAATGAAATTTGTATTTTTTTTTTCAAAAGTGGCAAAATGACAAAATTCATGATTTCCCCTCACCTGTTCGACGAATATCGCAATTTTTATGTTCTCAATCGGCAAAATCCATGATTTGTACCTGTACGATCGACGAAATTCATGATTTTTATGCGCCGATCGACTAAATTCATGATGTTTATCTGAGATTTATGGGCAGAATTCGCTATTTTTTCGCGACAAATTGGTAAAATATGCAGTCTCTGGAGATGTTGGTGTTTACGGTCTCCGCGGGCCGCTAGTTAACCTATCGTGGGCCACAGGTCGTGCATTTTTAATTTATACACTAAGATAAATAAAACAAATTACAACACAAAGAAAGAGTGATGCAATGGAACTGGAATTTGCATTAATTGTAAATAAGGGGGAGGTTTGCAAATGATTAGGAAGACAGATACCGACATATGTGGGGAGGGTGACCGCTTCCTTTAAACATCTACAAGTGTATACAGGACACTGTAAATGTGTTGACAGCATAGTTTTTTCTTCTGGCTGTAGAAAACATATAGCAAAATGTCTGTAGCCCTGGTGTAAGACAAAGGAAATTATATCAACACTCAATAGAAATTAGGGTGGGGGGAATATAGTCAGTATGAGTAAGACTGAAATGTCGTATTCGGAAATTATATACTATTCTGGCTGGAATGCCACAATGCGTGTGCATAGGAAAACTAGATATATTCTGAAATCCGGGACACCATCCTGAAAAATGACGTCATCTCGATCTGACATCATTTCATCCCTATGGTAACAACGAACTTTACAAAGTCCTTCCGGACGTTGGCCAACGTGAGAACTTGGTAAGAAATTTGACAACAAATTTGGCATTCCAAGGCCAATATCTGCGGAGTAGGATTCCTTTGACGATAAACTAGAGAAGATTCTTGATACTCAAGAAGACTTGCGTACACAAGGTGTAACTTGCCGATTCAGAGAAGTCATCTTTTCAAATAAATCTCTCTACAATTTTGACTACAATGATTACCAGTTACGCAAAATATGGTAGAATGATTAACGGTTTTTTCTGGATTTATTATTCAACTTCATTACTAAAAAATACGTGGCGATATGATATGGGGTGCAGTGGCATATCGTAACCGCGCCCGGTTAATCCGTATTGATATCACACTCAGTAGTCACGGGCACATCCAGTAAGATATATAATAAGAAATTTTATCTTATAGACGAATTCAGTTAAGTGGTGTAATTCAGCAGAAAAAACAATTCCTTTGTGTTTTGAATTTTGACATACAATGTAGTGTAATACAGATTTAGGAACTCCGTGACAATTCAAACTTTTGTAATATAATCACATTTTCTCTTTTGTCAATATATTTTTGCATATTTTCTACGGTTCTTATACGAAATTAATAATGTTCTTGACAGGTAATTAAACGGTTTATTTTCCGAGAGTTTTTTAGGCCATGATGCGAAAAAGTAATGTATCATCCTGTTTATGATATGTCGAACAGAATAATCAGCAGTTTTTGATAACCGTTCTAAATGATGAACCTCTCACTTGTGACGCAGTTTTCGCATTTCTCTCTGGCATTATATTTTTACGGCGTCTTCTGCCAAAACAATCTACACTGCTGCAAAATATTTAATGACTTGTATCTGACAATTGAATACCTTAAAATATTAAAATACACGCTATCAGCTATATTAGTCTGTTTAATTCTTCCTCCTTTACTTTGTAGAGTAGATTAGAATAGTCAGTGTAAAAGTTTTGATTAACTCTGCTGTGACACAAGAATTGAACAAAAATCTATTTGTATAAATGTTTTACACTCCAAACATCATTTTCTTCAACCCGTTTTCCACGTACTTTGTTCACATTTTTCCCTAGTCGAAAAACGGTTTTCATCATCTTGCACTAATTTTTTAATAGCGATATCACTTTAAACTTTATACAACCCAGATAAGCAATTTAAAAAAAAATCCTAAATATACGTTTCAGATGTTTATATGAAATTTGCTTTTCTTACTACCACTAAAAAACTTAACTATAATTAAAAATTACATTTATTTTAAGTGACTTCTTTGTGTATGAAAATCCTGTAATTCTACTAAAGCAAGTATTTGTGGATAAGTGTATGATTTACACAAAACACTGCTGTCAATCATGAATTGAATGCATACTGGAAATTGTAAGGTTAGGAATATCACATACGCGTTTATTATCGTGCAGAGGAAACACCAAACACTATACATAGCCACTTTTTAACACTCTCCAACCTAGTTTAAAAGTATTTATGACTTGTTTGTCTGGCCGTATGGCCGTCTGCCGTCTGTCCGAGCTCTAACTCCCGTAAATATGCTCGGATTGCCGTGCAATTTTTTTATGTTATTGTCGTTATCTATAGCACGTTCCCTATTTTAATTGAAGTGTGTAGCACTTATAGTTTTCTTACAGGGGAACTCAAAAGAATTTCGTTACATGACGGTCTATGGGGAAAAAACATTTGCGGTTTATTTTAACGATGTTACACAATTGCAAACACATTGTAATTGATATATATCACTAAGATGTATTACAAGAAGCTTAATATGGAATAGGGTGTGGACAGCACTTATAGTTAATTTACAGGGACAGTCAAAAGAATTCCGTTACATTACGTCTATGGAGAAAAATTGTCTGCGGTTTATTTAAACAATGTTTCACTATTTTAAACGCATTGAAATTTATATATATCACTAAGGTGCATTACAAGAGGCTTACTACAGAATAATTCCTGGAAGTGTGTTTTAAGTTACTGAACGCGATTTTAAATTTAACTCACTTTTTGTCTATTACGTGGTGTGTATAAATTCTGTAGATCATATACATGGCAGCACAAAAGTTCGCGAACACATTTCCGTTTATTGACAGAAACTCCAGAAGGAGAATTTTAAACTGTGCTACTCGTTTCTTAACTGAACAAAAATATAGCATCCTATGTAGTATATATACAAATCTATAGATCATATACAAGGCTGAATAAAAGTGTTCGGATATTTTTCCGAATATTGTGTACGTTGGAAATTCCTGAAATTATGTTTTAAATATGTTATGCGTTTTTCAAATTGTTTACTTAGATGTTATCTTTCAGCTTATTAAACGGTATGATTTGTAAAATTATTTTGAAAACGCTGGAAAGTGTTACATAATCCATGCTTGACGCATGATTTTTCGTTCTTGTTATAAATGTGCAAAATCGAAACCTGCTATTGCAAAAATATGAGTCGCAACACACCACTGGTCCGCATCGTTGATTTGATGTCTAGTGGTAGTATCGATACGTGTTTGAAAAAATATATTATTAACTTTATTTACTCTAAAAAAATAATGTGTACGATATGGTCGATCTTTAAAGGCAAAATAGTGATATGTTTAATTGTAATTTAATTGTAATTTAAATGTTTCAACTCTGATAAAGACGTCAGTACAAAAAATTGTTAAAATCACTCATATTTTTTAATGTATTCTTTATTATACAAATAATTCTTAATAAACGTGCTTATTTAATTAAAAATTGAAAATGAATTGTGCTTAATAAATTAGGTTGCGTTTTATAATTATACTGGAATATTATTATTGCGATTACACAAGTTACAAATACCTATTACTATTTCTGTATATATCCTTTAAAAATCTTTCTTTTCCCAATGATTTATTAAACATATATATCTTACCTACATATTATGTGAGTCTCTAAAACTTTCAAGCATTAAAATGAGTCACATAATAATAAAATTTGTGAAACTTTGACGTCATCCTTGATCTTTGTCACGTTGAAACACTTTTAATGTTCATGAAGCCATTTTACACCTGCTTTTAACCCCGACAGCAAATCATCGGCGACTTTTATAATAAGATTTGTTATAAACTAGTTTCCCCTACTGAAGTTTAAAACCTTTCAATTTATCTTAATTATACATTTCTAAGATTTAGATTAATATGCATTTCTTCTTCGGATTGAAACTTTTGTTTTCAAATCTCGGAACTTTAAACATTTATTCACCCAAAAAAAAGAAATTGATTAAAACTACAAAACATGTTTTGTTGAGTACATTTTGGTTGTTTTAGCAAAATGCAAGTAAAATTGAACCATTTTACTTGAATTAACAAAACATTTTTTGCTGGCAATGCAATTTTTTTTTTTTTTTTTTTTTTGGAATTGCAAAAAAAAAAAAAATTAATTTTGTTGATTCAAATAAAATTTCCATTGACCTATATTTAAACAAAAAGTTTTGTTGGGTCAACCAAATTTTTGTTGATTCAACAAAACTTTTTTCTGGGTGTTTGAATATAGTAGCTGAATTAATCTCTTCAGCGTGTAAGAAAATCAATAAAATGTCATCTTAAAATGGAAGAAAACATGAATTTTATTATGATTTTAAATGTTAAAGATTTTTTTAAATGATTATTTGTGAAACTTAGTTTTATGAAATGCACTCATGTTTTCAAAAGTTATGTTGAATTACCGTGATAAATCAATATTTGTTTTTCTGCTAAATTAATTTCTTCTTTAAGTATATAATTACTTTATATGATAGTAAATACCAAAATATTCACAATATTTTGTTTAAATAATATGAGATTGTTACATTCAAGTGCATGTTAACATTATTTAGTTCGCCTTATTTATTATCGGAAATATATCGATTTTTCATATCTTTTCTGAAACATATACTAACAAATAATAATGTGCGCTCAAATAAGCATGCAAGAGATTATCATAAATGATCTCGAAAAAAATTACGTAGAATAATCGATAAAAAGGCTATACAGCCATTGTTTATTTGGATAAATATATTTCATGTTGAATACATTGTCAACAATAATGTTAATCAATATATTTGTGCGTTAATTGGAATAACCAATTCATGCAAATTAAATGGATTTCAGTTTTTTATGAAATAACTTGCAGAATTGATTTTGCCTTTAAAAAATTATAATATTATATTATACATTTAATTGTATAAGTAGAAAAAAAATATATGTCTGTTGGCTTTTAATGTGAATTAAGGTTAACAATATATTTCTTAATCTTAGGACGTTAAACAACGATATGTGATATTAAATGGTACAGTTAAATAAATAAAAAGCCCTAACAGATTATTTATATATCTATAATAATATAAGACCAAATTGCGCCGTGTGTGTGTCTGTGTGTCTCCAATGGCTAGCAAAGCTAGCATCTAGAAGTCTGAAAATTTAGAATTAGGTTGTCCAAAACCTTTCCTGGTGCACCTGAGAATCAGAATTTTAATATTTTGAAAAATAGCCAAAATATTAATTAATATCCGCAAAGAACTCTCATCAAAACTACGCTTTAATTCCCTTCGGTTGGTTGGTTGTATACAGTTTTCGCATAAGTAATTAAATAAACCAGGGTAGGGATAATTGCGATTCGAGTGTTTAAAATCGATGGATCAGATATTACATCACATGTAGACAATCAACTTAATTATTAACTGTTGCCAAATGCTAAAAACTTAATTTTAAAGGATTTTATCGATTTAATGAATGATGATTAGCTAGGTGGTGTTTTTTTTTTTTTTTTTTTTTTTTTTTTTTTTTTACATGACATATATTATAAAGATAGAGATTTTTAATATAGAAAACTTTATTTAAAAATTATTTATTATATTTCGGGGGACGGAGAAGGATGGTTGTAACCAAATTTTAATTAAATATCGCATTTATTTTATTTGAACGCGCACCACCTGGCGGCGACTTTTTCCTTAATTGACGCCCCTTATTAATTAAACAAAATCTACAACTCTGAAAAAAAAAAGAACTAATTACATTAAACAAATTTACCATATTTAGCTTCACCCATAGCGTTTAATAGCTATTTTATATAGAGAACACGGCTATTTTGCAATAACTGTTTTCGTAAAAATTAAATTTATGTTCTTAATAAAAGTACATAGCCCGGATTCAATTGATGCAAAGTTAGTGATATGTTGTTGAGCACTTCACTGCGCGCCTCCCTACGGCCCTTCCCTCAAGGTTTTTCTTTTTTTTTATTAACTGTGCTTTATTTCCATAACTCAGCTAATAATGTTACGAACTTCTCCAAACCAGTTCCATTTTGCCAAATTATCATAACAATCTGCATTCATAGTTTCAGGGTGTATTTCTAGAAATTATGTACCAGTATTTACGAATATTACTCTAAGCCAAATTTCAAATTAAGTTCCCAGCGTCACCAAATAAATCAATCTTTAAAGATGCATAGTGGTTCTCCTAATTTATCATTTGCTGAAGGGCACTTGAACATCCGCTCCACCCCCGTCCCCTCCTTCCAGGGTTATTCGCTAACTGCGCCCTGTTTCCATATCTCAGCAACTAATTTTCCGATTTCAGCGCAACTAATTCCAAACATCATATTTAACCTAATAATCAACATGTATAACATTAAAATAAATTTATAAGTAGTGGGTACCACTATTTCCAAATAACAGTCTAAGACCAATGTCTCATTCAGTTCCTAGCTTAACCAAACTAACGAATTTTTAAAGCTTCATAGTGGTCCTCCTAATTAGTCATTTACTGAATAACACTTGAAGATCCGCTCCCCCGGCCCCTCCTTCAAGGTTTTATCTGTAACTAAGCCCCGTTTCCATAACTCCGCAACTATCTTTCGGATTTCAACGCATGTGATTCCAAACATTATAATTAACTTAACAGACACCATATATAACATTAAACTAAATTTATGACTAGCAGTTACCACTATTTCCAAATGAGGGTTTAAGCCGAATTTGTGATTAAGTTCCTATCTTAATCAAACGAACGATTTTTTAAAGATGCATAGTGATTCACCCAATTAGTCATTTGCTTAAGGACACTTGAACATCCCCTTTGCCCCGCCAGCTCCTTCAAGGTTATTTTCTCTAACTGTGCTTTATTTCAATAACTCGGCAAATAATATTTCCATCTTCTCCAAACCAGCTCAGTTTTGTAACACACCTACTATACGGTGCCGAAGGCAGCGGGTTTCTGTATCACAGGTTCGTTCGGAAAGAGTTTTGTTTAGAATAGATTGCTCCCCTGGCGGTGAAAGGTGGAAATGAAAGATTTTCGGGATTGGACAATCATGCCCGGTATACGGTGCTGAAGCCATTGGGGACCCGGGTCAGGGTTTCGTTTTTTAAGATTTTTAAGTTCATTACACGAGCTTGAGACGTCGGGCAGGTCAGTTAGTGTTATATAAAATAACTGCAGCTACAAACTTACCTAACATTAATATTTGTACTTAGATAATTTATTAACAGACTTTTTTAAAAAAGGCAGGAAATTGTTTACAAACCCGAATGGGAAAAACATATAGCTGTAAATTGGGAAACATTTGTAAAACGGGAAATGAAATTCGGATAATACTAATCATACACTAACAAATACCAATGTGCGCATGAAAGAGCATTCAAGAGAATAGCATAAAATAAGAAAAACAATTACCTAGAATAAGTGACAAAAATCCCATACAGCCATTATTTATTTGGAGAAGTATATTTCATTTTTTATATATCATCTGAAACCGTGTTAATTAATATATTTATGAATTAGTAGAAAAAAAGCATGCAAATGAATTTAATTTCAGAAATTGTTTCTGAAATAACCTTCCATCGTTTATTGTGGCTTAAATAAATCAAGAAAATGATGTACCGGGAATGGCTACTAGTTATACGAAGTTGGATATTCAATTATAATTACCCACTGACGTATAGAGAAGGACTTTCAATATAAATTTGCAGTGTAAAGAAAGAGGGGACACTGTTCTGTAAAGTCTGAGGAAGAGTTTTCCTTATGGCATCATAAAATTTCTTTTTTTAAGTGATATTCAAAGCTACGAACCAGCACCAATGTCGGCTGTGAATTGTGTTTTTTATTTAATATATGAATGATTTTCAAAATATTTTAATGTTTTATGTAGAAACATTTCCATAATCAGGATTATATCCAATTGGCGTAGTATTTTAGTGAATGTGGATTCGCTCATTCATTGTTGGATTGTTGGAACCAGGTTTTTTTTTTCTCTGTAAATGCGACAAACATTTAATCATAATCGTACATACTCAATTCCTCGATCACCTCACCTTTTAATTTTCATTTTACCTGCGTTGTATTTCTACTGCGCCATAGACTTTCAGTTATGTTTACCCTTTATTGTTTACACAATGTTCTCTTACAAAATTCTCCCAGATAAGGTCCACTGATAAACAAATACTTCCAATATATCACTGATGATTGTAAGATGAATTTAACTTATCCCTATACGAAACATTCAGTAAATACTTTTGTGCTTTAAACTTTAACGCACAATCTTTAATGTATGCTAGTTATTTCTAAAAATAAGATTTACGTATAAACAAATATATATTTTAAAACTTTTAACTACTATAATGTTTTAATCTAATATTACATCTAAAAATATAATTCCTTTCAAAACATTCTTTTTCCCTTTTTATGTAAACTTAGATATTTTTAATTCTGAAACCCTTTTTAAAACGTAAAAAAATTTCCTTCAATGATTGATTTCATAACAGTTTAATGCATGTCACATTTCTTTTAAAAAAATCTTTTTTGAAAAGGGAAATCTTATTCCGAAACATGCATTTTTCTTTTTATATTTTGTGTGTGGCAGCTTTTGAAATTTTTTTTTATTTAATTAGATTTTATGAAACAAAAGTTTTTGAAATTGTTTAATAAATCAAAATTATGAAGCAAAAATAAAGAAAAAACTTATGTTTCTCACGGTTATAAATTTTTTAAGACTTGGTTTCATTTAATGCCACTTACAATTTCAAAAATAGCTTCCAAATTAATTTATTTATAAGAAATGGTCCAAAAACAGCTAGGATCTATATACAGGCTACTTTCTGAAAGTGGGGGAAGGGGTTGTACACGGTCGTGGGAATGGAACTGAATGGAACAGGTAGAAATGGGGTAAGAGTGGTGAGCAGATGGCTTTGGTCCTTGACGTATTTGGGTTGGTACTAATTGTTTTCACCAGAAAACATACTTTTCAGAAAATTAAAACTTTTCATGTTAATCAGTAAAGTGGTTACCATCTAATCTCAAAGTAGATTTTCCGAGCTTTATGTAGAACATGCGTTTTGAACGAATAGTTCATTTTGTAATGACTGCTGAGACTACTAACTTGAAGAACTGGATAATCTAAAAATTGGTTATCATTCCGACGAAAGTAAGGACGACAAGTTGGCGGTTTCTCTGGGGGATAAATCTGGTGACGACAGTACAGCATGAATTTTCTGCGTTTGACTCTTTTCACATTATATTAGAGAGAAAATTTGGATTCAGTGCTACAAGTATGGAAGTTGAACAAATTTAAAACGTGCTGGAATGGAAAAATAGTTATAAACCTGGGAGTTCTGCAAGTAAAAATTAACACAAATGCCTTTTTATTTCATAAAGTATTAAGACAATAGTTTAGATAGGTGCTTTTTGGATTATGACGAGATATTTTACTAAGTAACCTACTTTTTGACCACCCCTTGAAAAGCAGTTATTTACCCTTTTTAGGAATAAAATGATTTTGAAAACTAAAACTAGGTATTAGAATTTAGAACCTTTACATCACTTTCAGAATTATTTATAAAAGTAAGAGACACCAAAATTATCCATTTTGAGTAAGCCGGTAATTCGGTAGGTACTGGAATGAATATGGTAGTCCGTTTATGGACCAATACCTCTATCAAAATTATATTGCATTATTTTACATATAAATGTGAAAATAGGAAGTTTATTTAAACTAGAGAAAATCATAAAATAATTCAAAAATAAAAAAACAAATATCGAACGAAATGAAAAAATATTAATAAAACTTAATCAAATATTGTATTAAGTAATGCTCAGCAAGTAGAATATGGCATATTTTGAAGTCTATGGCATATTTTTTGCGAAATTCGAATTCATAAAGTCATTTAACTAAACATGAGAATATTTATTGATATTTTTTATGCTGTATATTTCTTTAGAAGAATCAAAATAATAATTATTGTGTAATTGAGCTTGTTATAATCTTTCTATAGTCGTGACTTGAATCAAAATAAGAATTGTATTACGTTAATTTGCAAGTCAATATAACGGTGAGGGAAACTTTTGTGCTGAAAGAGATATAATGATTAAAAAATGAAAATTGGTTACAGCATTTTTTTAACAAGCAATGGTAAACTGTTTCCCAACTGTAAAATAACCAATTTTCAGTAGTGATTACTTTTTACTGTTATGGTAACATCACATGAAGACACTATATAATATTCCACTATATAGAATTTCTTAATAGTTATAAGGCGGCTATATTCATTACATTGTTGAACAATGGAATCATATATGACTACGAAATTCCTTTTAAATCACAATAACCCCAGGCTAAGAGAACAAGACCGATGTGAAAAAAAAAAACTTCAGCACCATTTCAAACTGGTTAAATAAATTTAGTTTATATTCAAATCTACTTTTGTATTTATTTAGTTGTATTAATTACGTGTTTTATAAATTTTAGATATTAATTATATAAATATTATTATTGCTAAAAAGATTTTTTAAATCTGTACCATTAAAATCGATTATTTAAAACTTGAAATCTGTTTTTTTAACATGTGAATTGTCATAAATGAATATAATACAGTTTTCGAAATAAATTATAAAAAATATTTAAAAGAAGATCGAAAATGTAATATATATATATATATATATATATATATACAGGGTGAATCTAAACTCTTGGGCAAAACTTTAAGGGGTGATAGTACACATCAAGACAAACAATATTAAATAGGAAACTAAGGGTCCCAAACGTCTTCCGAAGGAGATAGGCGCCATTAAAGTTTAGGGTCCAAAATTTCAAATAATTATAAAAAACGGATAAATTGGTCGATTCGTTTGCGGTTTTCGCTAAAACCATTCTTTATGTCAGTATTTTCTTAAAAATAAATTTTAGAGATAAAGTTTTAAAAATGCCGATAGAGGGCGCTTTAGACATTGGAGTAACGAACAACTATTTTTTTACTGTTATTGTTTGTATCTGATTAAATGCTTTCAAAAGATTAGACTTAAACTTAAATTTTGAGCTCAAAATCTGAATCGTTGGGAGTAGTTAAGTAGCGCAAACTGAACTGTGTTCAGGAGTTGAAATTTGAACACCCCCTGAACACAGTTCAGTCATTCCCGATTTTGGTGTCGTAGACCAGACAGAAACTACTACCCCCTACACGTAATATAAACGATAGAGAGATGACAAAATTAAATAAAAATTTTATTTAAAAAATAAGTTTTAAAGATAAAGTTCAAAAATGCCGATAGAGGGTGCTTTAGACTTTGGAGTAATGAACAACTATTTTTACCGTAGACTACAACGAGGACCTGGTTGCGAGGATTGCCGTCGTAGAAGGCGATATCCGGAAGATGCCCGGGGTATTCACTAATGTTCGTAACTCCCTCCGCCGGCGGTGTTTGCCCTGCATCGTTGCTGGTGGGCACTCCTTCCAGTAGTTTTTGTGGTTCCTCACGAACATCATGCGTGTACCATATTCTATGTGTCAACCTTCATTCATATTGCGCACTACATGCATACATCAAATTGTTTCTTTTTATTTTGCGCAGAGAAATTGCTCATGTCTGTTATGAATAAATTTTCTATTTAATTCCGTCATTACTCTATCGTTTATTTTACGTGTAGGGGGTAGTAGTTTCTGCCGGGATTAATTTTAACAAAATTAGTCAAATTGGTAAAGAAATTATGAGTTGTAATTTTCCAACTGGACGAAAAATGTCCGGGCCAGGATTTGAACCTGGGATCTTTAAGCTGAAGCTGCCAAGCTCTACCAACTGAGCTATCCCGATTGAATCTGGAGAGCATAATTCATCCAGTTCAACCGGGATACCTCAGTTGATAGAACATGGCAGCTCCAGCCAAGAGATCCCAGGTTCGAATCCTGGGCCGGGCATTTTTCGTCCAGTTGAAAAATTACAACTCGTATTGTTTCTGCCTGGTCTACTACACCAAGATCGGGAATAACTGAACTGTGTTCAGGAGTTGGGGTAGGGGGAGGGAGGTGTTTCATATTTCAACTCCTGAACGCAGTTCAGTTTGCGCTACTTAACCACTCCCAACGATTCTGATTTTGAGCTCAAAATTTAAGTTTAAGTCTAAGCTTTTGAAAGCATTTAATGAGATACAAAAAATAACGGTAAAAAATATTTTTTCGTTACTCCAAAGTCTAAAGCTCCCTCTATCGGCATTTTTTGAACTTTATATTTAACATTTATTTTTAAGAAAATACTGACATAAAGTACAGTTTCAGCAAAAACCGAAAACGAATCGACCATTTTTTTCGTTTTATATAATCATTTGAAATTTTGGACCCCAAACTTTAATGGCACCTATCTCCTTCGGAAGACGTTTGGGACCCTTAGTTTCCTATTTAATATTGTTTGTCTTGATGTGTACTATCACCCCTTAAAGTTTTGCCCAAGAGTTTAGATTCACCCTGTATATATATCGATAATATCCATTTAAAGAAATGTGTGACACAAAGCCACAAATATGAAAGTTTTAAATTATCTCTTTTCAGTTTGATGTAGACGATTTATATTCCAGTAGAATTTCTATAAAAAATTGTTAAAGAAGCAAAAATGTCCGTTTGTATTTGTATTTGGAATTTTTAAAAACCTCACGTTTCCCGTGTGTGCTGGTTTTGATTTGATGTACTAAAATCAGAAGTCGGAAAAGAACTTTAGAAAAAAAAAGAAAATTTAAAAACAAAGATAACTGCAAGAATTTAATAAAATATAGGCATATCATCTACTACACTATACTGACTGAAAGTCTAGTACATCTTATTACTAAAAATTTCATACCGTATTTTCGGTTACATTAATTTGAAGACAAACATTTGTGATGGATCGGCTACTCTGATCATGTGCGTAGGTGAAGTTTTGAATGAGAACTTAAGTATTTATCCACTAATTGTCCATATGCGTAAAAGTTGATCAAGGCTCTCTTTCTTTAACTTTCGACGGATGACTGAAAATCTCGAAACTTGCGAGTTTCTGCTTTTTATCAATATTCATGCCAGTTATTGTAGCTGGTCAATCGATATTTGGGATATATAAGCTTCGGAAATACGTTTGGAATTCGGAATTTGGGTCGTGTTCTCTCTCGATACGACTAAATCTAGATCCTGCGATTGAAAAACCAATCTGAAGTTGAAGACGCGTATACCGTATAAGTAGTTGCTTTGACCTGGACGGACGTACTGAAATCAGTGCCCGCCTAGTCTATAACGTGGAGTCGAATTATTACTGAAGGCAATTCCAACTGGTGGTTACCTTCAAAGCTGTGAGTTCGTTTTGTATCTTTATATTTAATATAGTTGAAGTTTATTTTTACGGAATACAGCTTCAGGAAAAGTTTCATTATTTTTTGGAGCAGGGAAAAATTAGTAGCTGCCTTCTCAAATCCCAACCCGATTAAGTTCCAATAAACATTATTTTTTAAACCTTAACTCTGGTGCTCTCCGTTTAAAACTGAACGTCCTGGTTCCCTCATACTGACAGAAATGGTCGTCACACATTTACTCAAAAAAAATGTACCAATGATTAATTTATTATATTTTTGTTTATTTGATGTCTCATTTTATGATAGCTTATAATTTTGCTAAAATTATAATACATTAATATATTTAGCGATACTTTTTTTCAGTGATTACAAAATCTACAGAGACCTACCGGGACTTCCGTTAAAGTACAATATAGTACACTACTAACATCCTAGTAGAATTCGAACACGGCACCATTTGTTCAGTAACCAGTGCACTAACTATTAGATAAGCAGTAGGTAGATAAATTTCGTTAATTAATTTATAAGATTAATTTTAAATTACATATCATTACAATACACTACAATATTTTAAAAACTTTTAAGATACGTACATGTGATAATGTTATCGATCAATGTGCATTCATTACAAGCATATTTGGAATTGTATCATTTAATGGTGAATTTTACACTTGCGTCAGTAAATAAGAGTTAAGTATCAACATTAATCTTCTGAGGCCCGTGAACTGACACATTCGTTCACTGTAGGTTTCAGCTGTAGGTTTCACTGCAATAGAAGCATTATTTAAATTGATATAATTCTGCAGATATAATACAGTTTTAAAACTTTGAGTAAAGATTAATACCCTCAACGATTATATTCATATACGTAATTTTTTTAAAAATCAGGTTGGAAATGTAATCTTCTTTTAGCATTTTTAAATACTTACAGGGTAAACAACATTACAATTTTCCCTTTTTACTGGGCTGTCAGAGAGTTAAATATATAAGGTGCCAAATATTATGTGTTTGGAGTACCACTATTTCCGAATAGTCACCTTATTAAATCGCGAGTTTCTGTGATTAAGTAGAACGAGTGTTAAAAAACGAACGAGAAGTTAAAAAATAGTGGTATCTGAAATCTGTAACCCTTGGCACCTATTCATTTAGGCATGTAGTCATATTCATCATCGTGTTCGGTCACATTTTGTTCTTGTTCTGTCTTTAGCTATTAGAATATATTTTGGTATCTGTGGTTGACTAATGTTGTTTTAGCATTAAACGAAAAATATAAGTAACACTGGATAAAGATTCTTATTTCATTTTTCTCTACGCATCCGTGGCTACCTTCAGAAGTAAGTTTGCAACAAAAAGATGCATTTCGATAAAAAAATGAACTTATGAAATTTTGAAATTACCGATCCTATTATAGTATATGTCTGCAGTAATCATTTATAAAGAATGTACAGCTGCGAACACAACATCAATTCGTATGCAAACTATTTAGACCATGGGAAAATTTACTTAAAAAGAGAAAAAGGGGTTACAATTTTTGGCACCAAGCACAAGATTGGCGCTATAAGATGATTTTGAGAAGTAAAATGCACATAAAAACTAAAAACAACAACAAAAAAAAACTTTTAAGATATTGACTTACATTTAATGGAGTATCATTTTATTTTTCTATGCTACGCTAATCAGAGTGCAATGCCACTATTTCGCTCAGTGCTGGAAATATTTCTTTTCTTTCAAAATTAATTTTGCATGTTCTAAATATCATAGTTATGAAATGGTGTAAGTCATACTTATAAAGTTAAAAATTACTTATAAAATAAAAAGTTAAAAATACTGTAACAAATATTAAATATTTAAGATTGGATTACACACACAAATTAAATATTAAACATTAAGCACACTTTAACACATTAAGCACACTTATTTTCACTTCAAAACATACCATTAATATTTAAAAAATCTGTAAAATGAGATAAAACATACTTTAAATGCAATAAAATTTCTGATTTTTTTTTTTAATCCAATACATCCACAGAATATACATATGTCAGGGACAATGTAAACTTTCAAATGATTTCAAATTATGAAGACAATTTTAAATGTCAAAATACGAAACTGTAAATACGAAAGAGCAATATGTATTACGAAATATAAGACTCAACTGTTTTGAAAAAAATCTGATATTTTGAAAAATAAAAAAATCCATACATGACAAATAACTGAAGATAATGACGTATCTACATGACGAGTGTAAAAGAAGACGAATTTTTGCAGATACAAAATTCTATTACTATAATATAACTCTTTATGACTCACAGAGGCAGATTTCGTGTTACACATTAGATAAATGAGCAGCTGATATCAATATTTCTTTATGATCTGCATAAATGTTGATCCTATTCAATGAACGTAATATAAACACTCGCATAAATCATATTTTCAATCGATTCTTTCTACAACACTGATCTCTAAACCTGACATTACATTTCATTGTGGACATACGAACCATTCGTACGTATACTAAGTCCAACTGACCCATTGTTAGTCGAGCTCAGATAGTTACCGAATAATTTTTGCAGTCTAAATATAGTTAATAATATTTGTATAAATTAAATAGAGTAAAACAGCCTTTTTTAATACACAATTTTATACAACTTTTTCAGTAACTTTCTGAGATTTCGTGGTCGAAAATTTGCAGTATGCAGATATGAACCAGCGTCATTGTGAACTTTCAATGATTCCGTATTGCAACATCTGTATAACGTATGTAAATGCGTACGGGTATGCCGTACATGAAACTTGATTTTGTTTGTTCAGTGACAGGCTTTAACTGCATAGCGCAGGGTAATGCCCGCACAGCATACCCATATACAACTGACATGCAACTGAGAGTATCCTATCATAAATTTTAATGATTATTATATAATAAAAATATTTTTAAAATAAAAACAATGATTAATAAGTGGGTAAATTCATTTTTCTGTTTATTTTAATCTTTCTATTAAAACAAATATCCTGAAGATAACCTACTTTTGTGGCCGATGAACGGAAACCTTTAATTAAATTATAGACAGAAGAAAATGAGTAATTGAATTACATTTTAAAGAATTTAAAAATTGTAATTGACTCATTATAAAGATGCTCATTATTAGGCATCTTGTATAGAGTACCACATTCTTTTAAAATATATACACTCATGTTCAAAATTAAAAGAATTTTCCGATTAGGTCGTTTATTTCCAGAACTTCTGGACAGATTATAATAAAATTAGGTACGTGCATAGGTTTATATAATGGAAAAAAATAACTATTCAACAGTTATAATACACACGCATGATCGTGTGTAAGACTCATCAGCTTTGGAAGGTAAAGGACAAAGCTTACAATATTGAACAAAACATGATTAATACAGGGTACGGTCCCTCCTTACAGTTATGCAGCTGTCAAAACGCGAATTCATACTGGAAATCAGGGAGTTTATGAGTCTTTGTGGCAATTGGTCCGAATCCTACATCAACGCTGTTTTCAGGCCCTAGATGGTTCTGGGAGGTGGAATGCGAGTTGCAATTGAACTCCCCAGATCATTCCAGACATTATCTATGGGATTTAGGTTTCAAGGTCTGGCTGGCTAATTCATCTGGTGAATATCCGCACTTTCCAGAAATTCGTCGACCAGATGAACTGTATCTGAGCGCGCCTTTTCGTCTATTAAAAAGAAATCAGGCCAACTGCAACCCTGAAAAGGCAAAATTAGGGCTGTAAGATCTTATACATCACACCAGGCACAGAGGCTCTGTCAAACACATGAAGAGATGTGCGCCGATCAAACATGATTCTTGCTCAGACAATTAAACCTACGCTGCCATAGTGGTCTCTTTCTTGGACGTTGGAGTGCAGGTAGTGGGTCTCTGGATCTCTCCAGATGAAAGTACGTCGACAATCAGGGTTTAGGTTGAAACGAGACTCATAAGTGAATAGAATGGTCCCCCATTGATCATTAGTCCAAAGTCGATTATCTCTGCACCATGCTAGGCGGGCTGTTCTGTGTGCAGACGTGAGCGGGACGCAAACAGCAAGTTTTGCAAACAGCCCTTTGTCATGTAGCCTTCTGAAAGAAGTAACTTTTGAAGTCTGCTTCCTGTGGCCGCATAAAGATCATGAGAGAGCTGATAAGCTGTTGTGCTCCTCTAATGCCTCGCTTTAATGAACAAACAGCGTTCTTCATTGGCCGTCATGGCTCTTGGACGACCTTGCCCAGGGTTTCTCTCTATGGATACATTATCCTTAAACTTTTTCCATAAGCTGGACACGACGCTTGGTGTTATATTGAAGTCTCTAGAAATCTGCACCTGAGACTGTCTTGCTTCTTGTCTTCCCATGATTCGCCACCTCATTTCATCATCCAAACGTTGTTTGTTACTCATTTGCTGTTGTTACTAATTACTGTTTGCTATTGAATTTCACCGAATGATGCAAAATAAAAACACCAAGATATTCGAGAAGGTGTGCAAGTGAACGAAACGCGAAAATTGCCACGCGCGCTTATAAAGACTGTTCTTCTACTCATTCCACCTATAAGTATGTGCATGCTTACGTATTCGACTCTTAATATTTAAATCTTTGTTTCGAAGCATTAGGTTTAGTACTTTTCAAGAAATTCGACAAAGTATGCAGATTCTCTTAATTTTGAACATGAGTGTATATTTAAAATACATATTTGCCATTTTTTGGTATTACATAATACATCTGTACACATATACTTTTAAAGTTACTGTCAAATAGTACCTTTATATACATATTTGCCTATTTATATGTGTTGCCAACTTAACAAAACATATTTAGATATTTTTCAAAAATGCTTTTTTAAAAATTATTTTAAAACTTGAGGATGTCTTATATCAACTTATACATGTTTATTAAGTCCTTACTTCAGAAACCGTATTTTAATAATTATCTACAGCATATATAGTAAAATTTTTTTATTACTCTGTGTGTAGGATTATTATTTACTAATTATCCTTAAAAAAATTATTATCGTTATCATTTATTATTCTTTATTTTTCAATACTACAAGTGTACCAGGTGTTAGAAGGCAATTAAACATCCCTCCGATACAGATTTATCATTATAATGCTCAATGCTAAATTTTATATTTTAATTGCATTAATATTTGACAAAACACTGATATATGTTTTAAAGGAGCAGCTATTTTTAAATGTTTTAAAAAATAATGCTATTTTTAGTCTTCCAATGAAGGATGAAAATGAGCGTTACGAAATAGAACTTTGACAATTGATCAGACGATTTATAAAGTTATGCAACATTAAATGCTGGTGATGGCAGCTAAATGAAACAATTTAGTTAATTACATTACTTGTTCTAAAACAATTTATTTCCAAATAAATGTTCCTCAACGTGCTGAAGTTATTATCAAATGTAATAAAATCTTATAAACTAATGAATGCGATTAATTAAAGAGTATACGATTAAATTACTCTCATTATGCAATGATAATAAATCAAACCATAAATATATATGTAGAAAAAATTACGAATTTGCATTATTACAAATTGCAACATTTCTTTTACTACATAAGATGCTTCTGTACAATTGAACTAATATTTTCTTGAATTAAGAGATGCGTATGCTAGCCATAAATAATTGCAATTCATTTTTAATCCATACTCAGATTGTTTTTAATCTGATTTCATGCATTTCTATTAAAATTCTCCATTAAAAATATGCTAACTTCGCTGTAAAGAATACGCATCAGAGCCAGTTCAATATGTAATCCTAGAAATATTATAAAACGTGAATTTTAAACACTTGGAAAATTCCATGCTGTGCAATGAAATTAAATCAAATTTCTGGCATTTCTTGCTTCGCAAATAGAATCTTTTTTTAAAGCTGAAAGTAATAGTATTATCATCCTATTAACCGTAGAAAACAAATGGACATCATTTTTTTGTACATTCCCCAATGAAATAACAGTATGGTAGGGGAAATGTTATATTTCTACCGGTAAATATATATTGTGTAAAGTTTTTAATTTCTAATCTGCAACTTTATTGAATCCACAATGCTACAATAGTTTGTTTGCTATTCAAAGCTTTCTAACGTGTTTCCTAGATCAAAATTAAATATTGAATATTCTAAAACTGTGTTTGTCGTTAATTAAAATATTTTTTTAATATAAGCTTGTTAAAAGGCGGTGCAGTCGAATTAAAATAAAAGTTGCTTATAAATTTTAATTTACGATAGGTCTTCATATAAATGTTTGCAATAAATGATTTATATGTCCCTTTCATTATCAACGATATACTATAAAAAATAGAAGTATATATATATATATATATATATAGGGATAAATATACTATAATAAATTAGGGTAATCCAGAAGCGCAATATTTTTTTTTAAATTTAATCATTAGAATATATAAACTAGAAAGTTGCGAGTTTTTAAATAAAATCTTAGAAACATGTGGGGTTTGTGTTTATAAATGCAAAAAAAATTATAATAGTTTCAATTTTGAACAATAGGTTGCACCGAAGTTGAAAAAATGGTTATGCAAGGGCATATTACAGATCATTCAGAAGATGTAATCAGTGAATAAAAGTTAAAACTTTTCAAAATGATGCCCATCAGTTTAAAGTATGGACGTAAGACGATGAATAAGACCCTACCCAGCATTGAAGATAAATTCATTTGTTATCCTGGAAACATGATGGTGTATAGCGTCTTTAAGCTGACTCAATGACGGATGCTGATCTCAGTACAAGTATGAAATTAGGTAGCCCCATAACTAAAAGTCACAAGGTGTAAGATACGGTATCCTGGAGATCATTCGTTCCGAGCTACTCATTATTAGATTATCTACAAATGTGAACCTCAAGATTTCCGTTAATAGGGAAGCGACATGAGGAGACGCTTTTTCCTGCAAGAATGCTTTGGGATAGAGTATTTGTCTCTCTTGAAAATAAGGATCAACTTTATTATTTAAAATTCACGCATATCATTTGCCTGAAATGCTGTAATTTTGAGTGTACAGTATAAAACAAAGTATACTTTTGTTATTTTAAGGAAAATCTATATACTCTCTGTTTCTCATGCAAGAATATCAGGAATTTACGGCTACAACACTCCTCACTTGCCACATGAGCTTCTTGAAATGTACTTCCGTTGATTTCTTCGAATTAAAATGGTCAAAGACGAAAGAATCGATGAATATGCATCACAATGTAATCTTATGCCATGAAGAGGTTTTTTTCACGTTGTTTTACTAATGTCCATTTGCGGCAGTTTTGTGTGTTGAGACTTCCACTTAATGAAAATTCTACCATGTCTGTCCAAAGAACATTTCAAAGGTAGTATCATTTTCTATTTGTACGAAAACACAAATCTCAAAATTGTGTCGTGTTATAAAACAATTAGAAGCAAAATAATTTGCAAAATCCGAACGTGAGAAAATCATATGGTTTCATTTTTTGCACATGTTCATTTTTTTTTGTCTTTGATGCTAAATGATTTTACACAAACTTTCAGCACAAATCTAAGTTTGTGATGAAATTACACATGCACTGCACTCCCCATAGGCAGACGATGTCGATTGTATATCGGCATCATGCTCAACCTCGTTCACGGTTGCTGAAGATGTTTGGGGAATAATATCTTCTGGACAACCTTCCAATGAGACCGTTTACTCTAACTTGCTTTTCATAACTTACAGTGTTTTAAGAGTAAGCCAACCCTTTTTCACTTTCACCACACTGCATTGCAATTACAAGAACGCAAACCTAAACTAGCAGATTCTGCATTTTTATAAAACAGTTTACCTAATAAAGATTTATCACGCAAAGTAATAATCACTCAAGGGGACTAAAAGTAGTAGTTAAAGATGAAATTGCATCAAATATCTTTTATAATGTAATTTCTTTAATCTTCGTGAAAACATTTAAACATAAATGTTGTTAACTGCGAAAGATGTGAAACATCCTTTGTCCGGATGTTCCGTAATAGATGCATCTACGTATATAACACTTGATACTTATATTTCAGTATTCTGGAACTGCAGCAATTATTGGTGAATCCTGTTACAATTTATTGCATTATAACCAAACATTTCAAATGTTTCTAATAATTTCTGTGAAAACCGCATTTTTCTGTTGTATATAATTTACTAATTATGAAGTTTTCAAAAGTCTAAGGATTTCACACGGCAATTTCAATCGCTGAGCGCAATGAGTCTAAACGAATTCAGAAATCATTTTGACGTATGCCTTCATTTAAAGAAACATATTCTTGAGTATTCGTGCACTATAGACGTTGTTCTTTTGTGAAACATATAGCTAAATGGAAACATTGGGGAAAAGCAGAGCAGAAAGTAAGCCAACCTTGGAATATAATGGCTCTGTATCATAGAAAAAACTGACCTGAGATTTTTTTTTTAATTGAAGGAATCATATGTCAACATCCTGAATTAAAGTGACTGAATCTATGACAATGATGTTCTAGGATTACAGAATGTTTCAGGATATTAGGATGCCTTTGTCTGACGGCAGAACGGAAAACAACATTCTAGCAAGAAACAGAAGAGGAAAAGTTATGCAAACCCCTGAATCCCGTTCATGTATTTTCTAAACATGCTTGATTTTGTAAGTAAAAGAATCACAAACGTTTTGCGTGATTATCCGTACAGTTATGTTTGGCATACTCTAGCATGGTAGCAAGTAGTACAGCAACACTCTCTTACGGGAATTGGCTACAATGGGCAATGTCGCTACATAATAATAGAACAGATTATTCACATTGAGTGCTATGTGTCTTGGTGCAGTTATATCTAGAAAAATTGCGGTTTCAACTTCCATTTTTTGACAACCTCTTGCTAAATTATTTATTAACGTGATAGGAGAATACCCTTTTAAATTGTTATATTGCTATTCCTTGCCTTTTGGTATGTGATTTTAATTTCTTATTCGTGTAAGTACTTTTTATTATGTACTTTCAAATAAATCGACTTTTAGTGATTTTGTCTAAAACTTAGTTTTGTAAATGTTATACAGATAAACTTTTTTTTATAAAAATAACTCGTATGTAAGTTTAAATCATTCTATTTAAAAATCAATTAACAAAGCTTCTTAAAACCTCCATGTGATGTTTTTTTCTGATTTAATTACATAAAATGCTGATTTCCTTTCCAGGCAGTTCCATACGATAAGGAAATAATATCATTTATGTTATCTTGATCATTTCCGAAAGCTTATTTGTTACAATGCTACGAATAATATGCAAAAAAAAACATTTTAACATGCTTAATGACATAAGTGAGTATTTTTGCTTTAGATAACGACATCGTTAAATATCCATTACTTTGATGCAGATTTCTTTATACAGATAATATTCGGATATATATATATATATAATCTACTAAATATCAATTTTATAAAAACTCATTGATAAACATGCTTCAATATCCAACTTAAAAGCATAAATTATGTGTAGAGAAAATGTACGAGAAAAGTACAGAGTGTATCGAAAAACCTTGACACATTTTACAAATTTATATAAAAAAATATGCACGATAGAAGTTAGAAATTCACGTATGTGTTAATTTAGATATTGGAGTTTTTTTCTGTGTGAAAAAAAATCAGCAGTTGGCACTAGTTGTTCCGTGATAGCAACATTTACAGAATGGCTAAACCATCAGAGAATGCAATTTGTGTTGGTTGGTATTTCAAAACCGAATCTGTTACGCAAATGCAACGAAACTTTCGCACGAAATTTCAAAAAGATTATCCAAGTCGTAAAAGTATCTTATCTTAGCATAAAAAGTTTTTGGAAACGGGAAGTGTGCTTGATAATCGGCAAAAATGTGGGAGACCGAGCACGTCCGAACACGACGTTATGATTCAGATTTTTGCTGTCCCACAAATTTCTCATTTACATCCCAAAATATTTTGGCAACAAGACGGCGCACCGCCTTATTGGGGCAAGATTGCGCGAGACTTTTTATTCAACAAATTTTGAAACAGATGGATTGGACGAGATGGTGCCATCCGATGTTTCCCAGGTCTCTAGACATTACACCTCTGGACTTTTTTGGGGGAGGATTTGCTAAAGACAAAATTTATTCAAGAAAAGTGAACAGTGTTGAAGAACTGAAAACACGCATAATTGCTGCAATTTCATGTGTCATGCAATCGATGTTGGAACGCACATGGGCCTAGACAGATTATCCATTAGATGTTCTCATTACCACGAAAGGTGCACATATTGAAATTTATTGACTATATTAAAAATAGCTCTAATATCTCAGGTAACACATATGGGAAATTCTAGTTTCTATATTGTATATATTTTGTTTTATAATTTTTTAAAATGTGTCAAGGTTTTTTGATACACCCTGTATTACCCGTGGGATCCCCATTTCGTGGTTCAACACCCAGGCACTATACGATAATGCGATTTTGGATTCCGTAAATTTAACTGTGTATGCATTTGTTGGTAATATGGTGATAGTAATACATAACAAGTGATTTGTATATGAAATTTACGGTGAAATAGAACTGTGATATTTAATTTTCTCAAACATTTCCTTTTGTTACAGCAAATAATGCAAAGTTGCAATGCAAAGTCATAAGAGCAGGTTTCATAAAATGCCGGTATTTGAAATTTTGGTCGTGCGCATTCGCACTAGTAAGGAGATTACGGTATTACGCAAAAATCCAACTATGTCATTCTAATAGGTGCGAGGAAACATTAACTCATCACCTGTCATTGTGTAAACTCATCCATTTATAATCCATCCTGGATCTTGTAGTTCTCTGCCCTTTTCATCGTCGTTGACCATGAATCCCTGTGTGCTACATGGCTGATGATTCGGCCATGTGGGTAACCTAATGGGGAATCCCCTGTGTTTAGCTCCCGAAACACGCTTTACAGTCATTCTATCAACAACGAAATGATGAAAGTTTGAGTGAACCCTGCCGAAATCCACAAGCGAACCTTGACATGTGGCAAACAACAGCCCTAATCACTAAGCTATTGAGTGTTTTTTAAATATAATAGGATTGCACTTATTGAATACTTCTTATCAGTATTTTGTACTTATATGATTAAGCAAAAAAAAAAAAGTGAAAATATTCCCGTATCTATAAATAAATATTTACAGAAGAAATAAATATCTATGGTAAATACAGTTATATAAACATATATCTGATATGGATAGCGATTCTCGATGTATGTTTCAATACGTTGCTCTGAAAGTCACGTATATTGTTTACATGCCGACAAAAATAATATCTTATTACATCTATGTACATACCATATTTATAATTAAGGTAATCTTTTCTATCTTCCGTTCTTCGTCTCATAAAAATATTCCATTTCTTATTGATACTTAAAACTTTGAAATTGAAATTTCATGTTTTATTTCTTCTTGAAGAACAACATTTCTATTATTTTATACAATAAAAAGCTATTACATAGCGTTTTTTGTTTAAAATTGAAATTCAGATGAATATTATACTAGTTCATTTTTAATCTTCTTTCATTACACTTAATACAGATACATAATTTTCTAAAGCATACTTAAGGGAGATGGATCACAATATGGTTTGTTTTTATAATAACAATATTATATCATATGGCAGCACATTTTAAAATGTAAAATAAACAACTTTTTCTGGTATTTGAATAGAACAATATATGCTTGAAACATTATTATTTAAAAATGAAATGCATTTTAAATAAATGTATTTTATGTCAGAAAATAATATATATATATATATATATATATATATATATATATTACTTTAGAAGTACTTTATTTTTTATTATTTACTTAAACAAATTATATCTATAGTACATTGTTATATAAACATCATTTTTCAATACCCTTTTAAAGATTACAGTATCATATTTTGAAAAAAAGCAATTGCAGAAAGAATAATATCTCTCTCTCTCTCTCTCTCTCTCTATATATATATATATATATATATATATATATTAAATTTACTAAAAATTCAAAATTAATCCAAATGAAAATAAAAAGCAACACAAAACTTAAACTGATAACCGTATTTTTAAAAATAGAGGTTTTAGAATAAGACTTTTAAAATAATGGTTACTTTTAGAAATAAAAAGGATTATGTTCTATTAAAATGCTGTTTATCTCCGGAAAAAGAATTTGTCGAATAAATGTTATCTGAAGCAAATTTGATAAACTAGATAAACTAGGTAATTAGGCAAAAGTTTGAAATAGTTTTTGTATGGTTACTTGCAGGTACATATTCTCATAAATATTTGATAATATCAAAATTATATTTTTGTCTGGCATATCATTTTTAGTCACTAGTTTATTTATGAGGCCGAAATGTTGAAGAGTATGATGCAGAAATTGAATTTAGTAACACCTGTACTTAAAATTATGTGAATGAAATATACAAAAATAACCTCATACTTTTGACGAAAAACTTTTTCATATACCCTAGAATTTTATATTAAATTATTAATTTTGCGCTCAGAAGAATCAAAAGATATACATAATAGAAGACATTAAAAGACAGAATATAACTTGATTTATAATATTGTTATATTCTTTTTTTAAAGTTTTAAATATATGAATGACAAAGTAAATTATGGTTATTCGAAAATTTCATAAAGGTAACCCAACACAAATTCCTGTATAATATTTGTAAATGCCTATTTTATTTTTTTTTATAATTTAAATTCTAATTTGTCTTTTACTTTTTATATTAAAACATTTTTTTAATTGTTCCGGTTAATTGAAAACAAATACCAGAAAATGGATTAGAAAATCTGAAATACTTTCTATTTAGGAATATTTTAACCATTAAAGATAAATAAATAAGTACAGAATCTTACGTAACATTTGTTCTAGTGGCATATTGTATGGGAAGATTCTAACAGTTAACGCTTTGCACTTTCATTTTTTAGGTGCGTTCGTAATTATATAAATACTTAGCACCTATAGTCGTCGCTTGGTCCGTCCGTCTGTCTGTCCGTCCTTCCGCATATAGCAGCGCAAAAACTACCCAACCAAATGGTTTGCAATTTAAAATATATTATCTTTGCAGAATTTTATTGAGACATTTCAAATTTTATTGAAATCGAATCAAAAATCCGCCCGAAGTGTTCTTGTGAGAGCGAGTTTTGCTCCATTTTCATTATTGTATCATCGAAAAGTGCATCAGTGCATAGAATTGAATAAAATTTTATATATATGGTCTTGACTATGGCCTGCAGATCACAGTTGAAATTGTTGATATCCGATGGAAGAGGGCTGTGGTCAGGCTGTGCGGTGATATCATTCTTTTTTTTGTCCCATATTCATTATTATACCATCGAAAAGTGTATGAATTTTTCATAGAATTAAACCAAATTTCATTTATTTGTTTTTGGCTATGGCCAACATGTCCCAGTTGAATTTGGAGATATTCTGCCCTGAGGAGTATCTGTGATATCAATTTGTGTTTCATTTTCATTATTTTATCATCGAAAGTGTATAAAATTATGCATAGAATTGAAGCAAATTTTATAAATTTGTTTTTCACAGTTTTCTGCAGGTCCCAATTAAATTTAGGAATATACCGCCGGAATGACTACTTGTGACAACAAAGTTTGTTCCATTTTCAATATGTTATCATCAAAAACTGTACAAAGTTATACATATAACTGAACAGAATTTCATTTCTAGGTTTTTGGCTCTGGTCCCTGGTCCGCTAAGGGGGCGCTGTTACAGCAATTTGTTTGCGATTTTCTTGATTTTTCGTAGTTAAGGGGACACTTTACCTTTTCAACCTTTTTTTCTTATTTTAAAAAATATGGTTCAAATGGTCAACTCACTGCAATTCAATGTTCAACTAAAAGTACATTTTGAGAAAAAAACTGCATATTTAATTAAAATTTTTAAAAGGTTTAAACAATTTGCTTTTTTCAAAACCCTACTACTTTTCAAAATATTAATATTTTTGCCACAATTTTTTTAAGATTTTCAATTATGTATTACACAAAACTGCGCATGGATATTTAGACACATATAATATTGCATTTAATATATATTTTTTACTGATATATATAGTGTAAAATGATGAAATCTAATACATTTTTGTATACTTTTATTTAAAAAATAATAATAATCTGAAGGCTAATTCTATGCGTAGATTTGTCACATAAATAATAAGGAACCTGTACAAAAATGTTTAAATCTCCAGCTGAAGAACAAAAAAAAAAAGCCTTAACATTTAAAAAAAATGAAATTGGAGAAAATATTAACATGGAGAAAAAGTCATTTAATGTTTTTATTTGTAAATAAGCACCCCTTAAATATCAATCATATACATATTATACATACATCATTGTAAATTGTGTAAATGGAAATATATATAAAACATTTCATGTACATGTCATTCATAAAAAATTTCATGATGGCAAAAAACAAATATCTGTAAATAAAAGAAAATGTTCGAGAAAGGCGCATTTTAGTTTAAAATGTAACTTTGAAAGCAAATTTAAATAAATTAAATGTGAAACACACATTTAATCAAACACAAGTCACATCAAATAAAGATAAAATGTTTCATAAATATTATATATATTATTTAAATACAAAAAATGGTACTTTTAATGTGTTCTAAACAATTTTAAAATAAGAAAAACAGAAAGAGTCATTGTTGTTATAAACAGACTATTAGTTGTATCTTCCCTTTTTCAAAAGACGTAAAAATGAAAATCCAATGAGGGAAGCCCCAGCAGTGGCTAAGATGTTCTGCTCTCAAAGCTCGTAGACGGGAGGTGATGGCTTCAAACCCCTGTCGCGCTCGTCAACCTAACTGTTCGGAGTTTTCCGTGGTTTTCTTCAAAATTTGCCGTAAATACAGGTTAGCAAACCTTAGAAAGATCTTCACGGACGGTACTCCCCCCCTAGAGCCTATATCCCTCGTGTACATAATCGGCCGTCATAAATCCACCAACCAACCAACCATTGCGAAAAAATCAAAGGTCCACTAGTCTGACAAAAATCAGGGAGTTTTAACAGATAGCATACAAATCAGAAACACAGTGAATGACAAAGAGATGGAGCGTGCGTCAGCTGGGAAAGTAAACTAGGGATTTAAAGGGCTGTTTCTGGGTAACTGAGCTGAATATATTAATATAATTTACAATATCTTGCAATATAATTGCTGCATGGGTAAAAATATGGTGTCAAAATATTCACGATTAAACAGGCTTTCATTTAATATTTAAAAGAGAAAATCGATTTTTTGATCGATTTTGAGGTATATTGTCCCCTTAAGTAGTAAATCGATTGCTCATGAAACGAAGAGAACTTCGTATCCAGGTAAACCGATGATTTGCCAGCAGCTAACGTACAACAGAATGACAAACATGGAAAATATTGATTTTATTGGCACTAAGATAGCGAATTTTAAAGTATCAATATATATGAGATATAATTTTTTGGGGGAATGGCATGTCCGACTAGTTCCTGATAACTAACAAAGGGTAATCAGAAAATTGCCGTAACTTTTCTGATACAAAAACTTAAATATTTTTTGAAAGCTTTTAAGGTGTGGGTAAGAATGCATTTTGAGTATGAGTGCTTTTTAATTTTTATCTTATTGTTCTAATTGTTTTCACTAATTCGGTAATGTAACATTTTATAAAGAAAATATGGAATATTGTTTATATCAGTGTGATTCATAAATATCGAAACAATAGGCTATCTCCTTAAATATTGCTCCTAGGCACATACTTCCAATTGCAAAAAAAGGTGCAAAATTTGATGAGATAACTTGCAACTCCATGGGGGGTCTATTTAAGAAAATACAAAAATTAAATTTTTATACGGCCTCCGTAGGGTAAATTTTCCAATTAGGAAATTATTCCTTATCCAGTCCTGAATTAAACAAAAAAAATGCCATCTTTATATCTGCAAAATTCACAGAGATATTAAAATCCAAAATTCGTGACTTACACCACTTACGCATACCTCTGAGAGACGCGATATCAGTTCATTTGCAATGCAAGTTAGGGATCGACCATATATTTACACATTATTAAAAGTCGATCTAAGACAATGCCTTAACTTTTAGATATAAAATATTAGTGTATAGATTTTTACGTTAAACTTGCTTGAGAAATATTCTAGAGGTCTGCATGAGGCCAAGATTGGTCCCAGGGTCGTAATCGGTGCGGCCCGCTGGCCGGACCGTGCCGGCCCGTGTCTTTATTGTTCTTAGGACGTGTCGGGAAGGCAATAAGTTTTATAAAAATAGTAATAGCGATAATGAAACTTCTGTTAACGGAATCATTGGAAATAATATTTTATAAATTACACAGAAATATTTTCAAAAATCTTTTTTTTGTTATACAGTTTCAAAAGTTATGATGTTTTTAAATCTTTTTTTTGTTATACAGTTTCAAAAGTTATGATGTTTTTAAACCTATTTTTCATTTATTCCAAACGACATTGTTTTTAAAAATAAATCTTTATTCGAATATAACAGTCTAATAGTTATAAATAATCATTAACGTTGCTATTGCGTATTTTTTTAATAGATGCCAAGCTCTCACTAATCTTCCGTTATAAGTGTGTTTAATTGACCCAGGTTCAATACGTTCGAACCAGAAACTCTTTTAAGAAATAATTAAATGTAGTAATGATTCAACTTAAAACATTTAAATTAAATAAGTCAAAGATTCATTAAACAATTTCTAGTTTTAAAGGGGTTAACTGGTTCAAATTAATCTACATATTACGGAGGATTAGTGGGAGGTTTGGCAGCTATGTTTTTGTCATGAGAAAACATAGTAATCTAAATTATACTATAAAATTTTCTTATAAATATGTACGTAGTACTTTTTTAAATAATCTTAATTGTATAAGATAAATGGGAATTTTTTGTACAAATTTCGGCTGAAATCTAAAATATGCACAGACACCTGTCTAGGAAAATGGTTTTCTTTCCCATCATATCAATAAACCCGATCTGAAACATAAAGTGCATAAAAGAAATTTATATCTCTAATAAACCTAAATTTTGTAAATTTCGTTGTATACCAGATTTGTATGAGAGACTAGGGTATGCGTTAAACAAATTTAATATCTGTACCCGAGAGCCAAACTATCGTAATCAGAAATTGAAGCTACTGGAAGAAGTTACTTATTCGCCTGAAAGATTTTAAAAAGCATTTAAACGTTCTATTAGGACCCAATCTTTGTTTAAAACTTTAAATGCATTTTTCGGCTTCATAAGTTTTTTTTCAGCATTTCTGATCTTTAAATTTATATAAGTCAATAACCTCTATAAATGGTTCAAACTTGTAATATATCTTTTTCAAATATTTTACTCAAATTTTAATTCGGCAAATTAAAAAAAATTATTCACTTTTGAAAGTATGATTTGTTTAAAATAAGTTGCATCTTTTTTTTTATTGCTATTTTAGATATTTTTTTAATTAATATTTTTCAAAAAGCTGAATGAAAATTAAAACTTATATATTTCTGTTTAATGAAAGGAAAAAAATTCCATTTGACAAATAATATTTCGAGTTATAACAATTTTAAATTACTCTGCATTTTTTGAATTTTTTTTTCTTTGTAACAAGTCTTATGATGTGATTCTGTTTACAAATTATATGGCTAATCATCACAATAAATTCAAAATTCTAACTCTATAAATAAATAAATAAAATGTTTCCCAGACACCTTACAGTAACATTGTTTCTTGAATGACACTCATTTCAATTTGTTCCTTGAAACCTCACGAATTATTAAAACGGACATATCTCCCTGAGTTTTACAGATATCAAGATGGATTTTTTTTGTTTAATTCAGAAATGGATAAGGAAAAATTTTCTGATTGGAAATTTTATCCTACGGGGGCCGTATAAAAATTTAATTTTTGTATTTTCTCAAATAGACCCCCCATGGAGTTGCAACTTATCTTATCAAATTTTGCACCATTTTTATGAAACTTTGCAATTGGAAGTATGTGTATGGGAGAAATATTTAAAAAGATAGCCTATTGTTTCGATATTTATGAATCACACTGTATATGAGGAATCAGAGCATTATATTAATATTAGAACCATTTCCATTAATTTTCTGACATTAATTTTTTGAAAAATAATGTTATTTGTAGTATGCATACACTTTTTTAAATTTGAAGCATTTTATTATTATTATTATTTTCTTTTTACTTCTTCCGTAAATCGGAAAAGTTTCGTATATGAAAAAAATTTCACTTACCCCCACCCCTTCTCTCTTTTCTCTGCCTAAAACTAATTGTATCTGCTTAAAAAATATTATGAAATTACACGCTTTTGATATTATTGTCATATTTCCCATTTCCTTGACTTTTCCTTTTTTCTTTTTTTTTTGCTTGTTAATATTTCATTTAGGATCTTTAATTTCATTTCATGATATCTTATGTACTTTGCTGAATTGTAACTCTGTGATTAATGAATTGTATTAATTTAAATACATTTAAAATTTAATTTAAATTTAAATTTAAATGCTTTTTATTTCATTATGTTAGTTATAATTATACTAAAATTAAAATTACTTTAGAAATTGAAATAGAGCCATTTCATAAATAATGTACTTTTCATTCGGTATAGTTTTATTCATAAATCAATATTTAACGTATTATTTTCTCTGGTTTCAACTCAATATGCATTCTACAAATTGTTAATATACTAAAACTGTAATTTGTAAGATGGTATATATATACTCGTATATTATAATATGATTGAAATATTTTAGAAAAATTGTAAAAGTCAAATTTACAGACATAAACAAAAACATAATGTTGTAACTTTTAAGTTTCTGCTTTCACGAAAAGACATAAAAATGATATAAAAGTCTGCATTCATATTTTTCTGACAACAGTATTATGGGTTTTATATAGCATGTCCAAATACAACTACTGAGATATGTGAATATTTTCTTTCGGCCTGATATAGAATGTTATTTATGGATACATTTTCCACATAAAATATTAGGAAAAGCAAAACAATTTTACATTAGACGAAGACGTGAAAAAATTTTTCAATAAGTAATACTTTCAGCTGTTTTTAAACTTAATACAATCGGAGAACCGATTATTATTATTTTTTTCATTAGAATATTTTAGTAAATCTATAGTAAAAAAATAATTTGATAAAAAACATGTGATATATTTTTATGCAATCATTGGATTATATTTTAAATGCCATCTTCAGGAAAGGAGAGAATATTGAAGTTTGTCATTTTCACGTCATTGCTTAATCTAATAACCAGCTTCAAATCTTGCAGAGGATTTTTATTGTTGTGCATCAAGTTGTTTGAAAAATTGATGTTTTGTGCAGGTTTTATTTTTACAGAAATAAAATTCCGCATTTTATATGATATAATATATATTTTTCAATTTTGTTAAGGAGAAATATAATGTGATGTGCTGGTAAATGTAATTAATATTATTTAATGTTGTCATACTATCATGTTAAAAAAAGGTAATTTTTCATAGTTAAAATCTCTACAGTGATAATTGGTCGAAAAACGAAGTATAAAATGTCCAAATTATGTAGCATAAACAGGTTTATTAAAAAACCCTGAATTAGTAAAATAAAACCATCACGTAGGCTCAAATTCCTCAAATATAGTCTTTTCTGCATTGGAAATGTAACAGAGTGTCAGAGATGTCGCCAAGTAAATATACCGCGGTAATATTGTCAAGAGTTATTAGCTCAGAAATAACGTCTCTGATTTTAAAACGAGCGGTCTATTTTTCAAATTTAGCAGATTCTATTGCGTCAGACATTTTACACTTTTAAATTTTCCCCTTTAATTTTTATTTTTTGTATTTGTACACCAGTGCTAGAAATGTCGTATATTCCTGATGGTCAGTTACAAGCCACGCCTCAAATTTTAGCAAAATTAATTACAATTGTTAATGAAGAGATATTATTACAGGAACTATTTTCCATAAATTAATTATTGATCTTATTTTGTAATATACATATTTATGAATGATTTTTTATAATTTAATGAATTATCGTATTTTGTAATATGCATTTTTATGAGTGATTTTCAATGGATTAATTGTTGATCCTATTTTCTAGTATACATAGTTATTTTTGTGTGGGTAAGCAGAACATCTACATTTTACATTTGTATTTTTTTTACATTCGTATGGGAAAAAAAGCGGACCACCCATATGATCGTTTTTTTATTACTTTCGGAGTCACTGGTCTGTGAATCGAACAATGATAGCTCTTACGGAGGACATTTTTACAATTTTAGGAATTTATAGCTTGCTGGATGCAGATGGTATTGTGGACAACAGATTTACGAAAGGGGATTGTGTACCATGAGAAGGGGCACCAGGGCCCGTGAAGGAGCTACCCGAGTACAGGTCAGACGGACCAATAAGTTGTGGGGCGTAAACTTCTGTTCAAAAATAAAATAGCCGATGGAGATGGGGGGGATTAGGCTATTCCAATTGGCTATTCCCTTTGTTTCTTCTGTGTATTGCCTAAAAATTATAAGAACGTTAGGGGTAAACATGCATAATGTAGAGAAATTGTCCAATCTGTAATTTATATATTTATAATAATAACAGACATTTCGGGCCTCATTAATACAATTTTTGATTCCGCACTTTGTTAAGTGCGAGTATGGTAAAGCTCGAAGTTGCTGTAATAGGATCCATAAGTGACTCATTAATCATTGAATGATTTATTCTTTAATAATTCTTGTACTTAAATTTCATAATTGTGGATATAGATGTTTCCTTTTGTTTTTTACGTTTTTGTAAATATCTGTAAATAAATATTTTCATTTATGTTTAATTCTCTTTTTTAATTTTATATGGGGTAACACCTATATTGCATCCAGTTGTTTTGTTACCTTAATTAATTGTTTATTAATTCTTAGTTGATGTAACAGGTGGACTAGTTTGTAATTTCTTAGTATTTTGGATATTCATATACTTGGCCTTGTCACGCTTCATACGACGTTAGGCGGCGTAAAAAATAAAAACGAAGAAACTTATTTTTTTTAATTAGAGTAAAGTAATTAATGGAACTTAATTAATGCTCAGTAGTATGTGTATTATTTATTGGATTACTCTAATTTTCACCTACGTCCAGACACAACGATCACGCTTTTTGCCTGTTAACACCCAGCGGTTTCGAAGAGAGGTATTAATCCGTGCCTCATTTGATTAAATGTGCATAGTTATTATTTAATTGGGCTATTTCATCTACTCCAATTAGGAGGTCCATAACTTACCAGCAATTCCATTCCTTTTTTTATTAATACCAATTACAGCAAAAACATTTAGCTTCTTCGTGCGAATCAAAGAAAAATGAAATGTCATGGTAGAAAAACATCTCGAGCGAAATTTACAGAATTAAAATTCCACATTTTAAATGATTTAATGTATATTTTCCAATTGTGTTAATCAGAAATGTAATGTGATTTGCTGGTAAAAGTAATTAAAATTATTTAATGTCGTCATATTATCATGTTAAAAAAAGGCAAAGTTCCATAGTTAAAATCTCTACAATGATGATTTGTCAAAAAACGAAGTATAAAATGTCCAAATCATGTAGCAAAAACATGTTTATACTAAAGCATGAATTTGTAAAATAAAACTTTCACGTAGGCTCAAATTCCTCAACAATAGTGTTTTCCGTATTGGAAATGTAACAGAGTGTAAGGAATGTCGCCAAATATATATATATATCGCTGTAATATTGTCAAGCGTTATTGACGCAGAAATAACGTCCCCGGTTTCACAACGGGAGGTCCATTATTCATATTTTGCAAATTCCATTGTGTCAGAATATTTTAAAATTTCTGCTTTTATTTTTACTTTTTGTACCTGTACATCAGTGAGCGAAATGTCGTACTCCATACCTTTTTGCATAATAACATTTCTAACAAAAAACATCTTCCTTCTTAATGCGAAGCAAAGAAAAATAAAAAGACTTGGTAGAGGAACATCTCGAGGGAAATTTACTTTAAGGCAGTTATATTTAAAATACAAGGACTCCACGTAACATGATTTCAACGAAATTATTTAACAAACTTTAATTAGCACTGTCTTTTTTCTATATTATGAACGCATTTTTCATTAGTATTTTGTAAGGATAAAAGCTGTAATGTAAATTTACTGTGAAAGTTAGCTAAACAAAATATTATGAGAAGAGTTCTTAAATATATTAAATGAAATAATTTTTTATTACAGTCAAATCATTTCAAATTATACCCAAAAAGAATTCAAAGAAATTTAGTACCAAATATATATTTATATATGTATAAGTGTGGATGTTTAGATTTAGTACATACAAAAATTACACAAATAACTAAAAACTACATAAATGTTCTAAAAAGATAGATATTATTTTATGCAAACTTTACAGAAGGTCTTTAAAAGATTATACTCTATATACAAAACTGTATTTTCATATAAAACCGAGCACTTTCGAGCAATTGTTCATCATCAGGGTTTCAAACGAACGCAAATACACAATGACAAAAATCAGTGCAATAATCGTTTAACTGGTGGAGAATGGAACAACCATTAAAACTTACCAACAGTAGGGGGTGAGGGGAGAGGGTAAGGAATGCGATAATCACATTTCATCTTGATAAATTCTTAAGTGTCTAAAACATAATTTGGAAATATTGTAGGAAAATGAATAATTGCATGTTTTATCTTTTTTACATAAAATTTCTATGGATTCATTAATTATTGATTCATAATAGGTTGACAAATGTTTAATTATTTTAGCTTGATCAAAATGTATTTTGATTGATACCTCTTGTTTTAGTTTTGAAAGTGCAGTTTTAGCTCTATTGAATTTTATATCTGAAATATGTTTTTCAAACGAATTTTTATACTATTATAATAATTAAACATACGTCAACCTATTATGAATCAATAATTAATGAATTCATAAAAATTTTATGTAAGAAAGTTAAAACATGCAATGGTTGATTATCCTACATTACTCCCAAATTATGGTATAGGCTCTTTAGAATTGATCAAGATAAAATATGATTATCACATCCCCACCTCTCCTACTCTGTTGGTTTGTTTTAAGAATTTAAGGTGTGTCCTACCGAAATAAAGCCACCGTGATTGTGTGCTGTAACTGGACACGAAGCAAACCAATGAGAATTAAACAAATATATTAAGAATGTCTAAAGGCAAATACATATTTACAAGTAGTAACTCATTCCCGCCCCACCTCGGCAGGAAAAAAAATTAAAATGTAAAAAAAGAGGCGGAAAAGTGTCCCGCTGAAATAAAGCCACCACCTCTATCAGTGGTTATGGGAACTCCCGACTTTCGAGCTGGTACAGGTCAACAGGTTTATGATGTCAGTAGATTGTCAAATACTTGTTCAATGCCAGTCGAACTTTGTGCAGACTTCAGAAGGTTGTATTTTCTATTTCTCCTGCAGTATTGCAATGGGAAAGGGAACCCAGCTATCAGAGTTCACGAAAGGGTAGATAGCAGCTTTTAAGGAACAAGGTCTTTCTCGTAGATAAATATCTAAGCTAATCAAAAGATCTGAAACCGTAATAGACAGTTTTGTGAATCAGGGCAATGCGTACGGGTATAAAAAATGGAGGTGTACATGCAGAAAAATGACTTCCAGACAGGAAAGTGATGTTGTGCGTCGTCTTTCACGAACTGGTATGTCTCTAAGACAATTGGCCAAAGAGGATAACATCCCTGTGACACAATCAACCCTGTCACTGTTTGTAAAACGTACAAGCAACTTCCGATATATAAAAAAAGAAACAGCAGCCCATGTTGACAGCTATCCACAAGCAAAGAAGAGTCGATTGGGCCAAATATAATCAACCCTGGAAGGACCAGTGGCATCGTGTTATATACTGAGATGAGAAAAAATAATTTGGATGGCCCAGACGGTTTTGCCTTCTATTGGTATGACATGAGGAAAGAAGAGGAAATTTTCTCCAAAAGACAACACGATGGAGGCTCATTAATGGTGTGGGGAGGCTTCGGCTATGGTGGTTAACTTAACCTGGCTTTTCCCTGAGGCCGCATGAAGGCTACCGATTACCAATAAATGCTAGAAACCCATTTACTGCCATTTGCAGAGGGAATTGGTGGCCTAAGTTGGGTTTTCCAGCAGGACAACGCCTCCATTTACGTTAAAAAATCCTCCTGGCAATGATTTTTTGATAATGGGTACATGTCATGGAATGGACTGCCTTTAACCCCTGATCTTAATCCCCAAGAAAATGTGTGGGGTATCCTGAGTAGGGCTGTATATACCAATGGCAGACAGTTTCAGTCTGTGGCAGAATTGAAGCCCGCCATCATTGAAGTCTGGGATAATATTGATGCTATTGTTCTCCAAGGACTGTTAAATAGTATTCCACATCGTATATTCCAAGTCATATATAAGCATGGCGGATATATTGGCTATTAACAGTAGTGGCTTTATTTCGGCGGACACTTTTTCCTCCTCTTTTTTTAAAAACATTCATTTTTTTCTTCAGAAATGGGGCAGGGAGTGAGTTACTCCTGGTATATATATATATGTATATAGACTTTCTTAATATATTTGTTTGGTTCTTATTGGTTTGTTTCATGTCCAGTTATGGCACATAATCACTAAGGCTTTATTTCAGTGGGACACACCTTATTCCTTTCTCCAGCAGTTAAACGATTATTTCACTGGTTTTTGTGATTGTGTATTTGTGTTTGTTTGTAACCCTGATGATGAGCGAGTACTTGCTCGAAGGCGCTCGATTTTATATAAAAATACAGTTTTATATGTAGATTATAATCTTTTAAACACCTTCAGTGAAGTTTTTATAAAATGATATATATGTTTTTAGAAGATTTATGTAGTTTTTAGTTATTTGTTTGTATTGAAAGGTGAATCTGGATTCTGTGAATATGTTTTTATCATATCTCAATTATTTTACAAATTTTTAACAATTACACATTTGCTAATTTTTATACACGCGTAAACATGATTTAAACACCCTTTAGAGATACAATGTCTTCTAATCTTTTAAAAATCAGAAAATACCCCAAATTTGGCCTTTTCCGCCAAACCGTTATTGGTTAAAAAGAGATGTGTGATGTTGTCTCATATCTTCCTATACAAATTTGTACTGCAGAAAAAAATGTTGAATTTACAGTATAATGTTGATGTACACCTTGGATGATCCTGACACATTTTAATTGTGAAATATAGAAGTCACGAGAATTTGGGTAAATCATTTATTACAAACATGTTTTGTGTCTTAGACTACAAACAGAAAATCTACTTCCGTCAGTAATCGGAGATTACAATATAAGAAAAAAGAAATCATCTAATTTTTTTCCACTTTCATTGTTTGAGGAACTCTGATTTGTCACAGACAATATAATGGTACAGAAACAATACATGCAACTGTTTTGCTACTCTGATACTACTCATTCTTTCATCAAGACAGATATTTGTATTAAGAAATATATATATTGAAACATTAATGTATTGTTTGAAAATCTTTGTCATTTTTATATTATTAAACTGCCTTCAGTTAAAGCAGAAAAATATTGACATTTTAACATTTTTGCAATTTAAAGTAATTTAAGTTAGACAAAAAAAATCAAGTTTTCATACTCGTCAAAATAATGATAAATAACGTAATAAAAATTTTAAAAAGTGTTAAAATACAACACAAAAAGGCTTAAAATACCTTCAAATATATAGATGAGATGTTCGTACACTCATACGGCGACTGTGTCAAGATCAAGATGGATAAATAAATTATTTTTGTAGTGTTTGGAAATTATAAACACAAAATACGAGGTCACCTGTATAATGAAAGCAGGTGCTTAAGATAGTTAAACTACAAGAGTGAAAATTATTATTTTATTTATTGCATTTTTAATTTGTAAATTAATTCGTGTCAAACATTAGGTAATTCAAAAGAGTGTGATTCATATGTTCACGTTTCGCAAAAAAATATTTCTCTTGATTCTCGAATAATGGATGAGAAATAGTCTCTTGAAGGATTTTTATTTTTACTATTCTTGAAATCAATCTGCAAAGGCTTTCTCCTATGTAGTCTGGCCAAAGCTGTAGTTCTTCTGTCTTATTTGATATCTGTCAAATGTTCTTTTATTCTCGTTTTAAATTTTATGTTTGTCACTCCTATATAATACTGTAATGTTCCGTCTGCCCTGGTGAACGGGATATCATAAACAATTATTTATTTTATTTTCAAATATTTTATGCATGTAACATTAAGTTGGTCACAAGAAATCTATTTTCTAATTTTTTCGGGGCACCCCCCTAAAAGTTGCCAATTGGCTGAAAAATGAGATTGGCAAAGTTTTAGCTCATTTGGATAATGTTAACACGTGCCTCATTGAGGTCAAAGTTTTGAAAAAGCGCGATTTTTCGCAAAAAATTATAGTTTTCCCTTCATAAAATGAATACAAAAGAACATAGAACCTAATTCTGGTGTCATTTCATAAAAAATGTTTTTGCATTGAAGAATCAAACATCTTTTTTTGTAAAAAATTATAGTTTTAAAAATATACAGCATTTTTCAGAACCAAACATGTTCCGAATTCTAAAAATTTAATTTTTATGAAAATGTGAAAAAACGTTATAACATTCCATTTGATCTGCTTTTAGATTAAGATTTTTTTTTTCATTTTGTACATAAAAAGGGGTTTAGTTTAAAAAAAAACCCAAATAAACTGAATGAATTATAAGAAATAAAGAGCAAAGTATTAAAATGAGAACAAATAATGTTCAAATGCATTTCATTATTAAAGTTTCGTTATAAAAAACGAGGCATTATAAAAGAAATAAAATATTATCATTTACATTTATCACATTAAGGAGGTAAGGGCTTCGATAATGTGGCTTTTGAAGCATTTGGAAAAAAAAAATCTACATTCAGATACAATTTGTAACAGAAACTGCTTTTGTTCTTCGTCTTTCGTTAAACAGGAATTGAAGTCTTGGATTAATTTTATTCCCCTTTCAGCTGCGTCATTGACAGCCTTATAACCATTCACTATTTTATTTATTTATTTATTTATTTATTTATTTTGCTTTCAAATAATGTTTTTTTTTTTTTTTTTCACACCATACATCGGGATCAGTATTTAAAAATTGCATGTTAATCTCAAATCTCCTAAAAAAATTTACAGTTTGAGATGAAAAAAAAAATTACTTCTTTATCCAATAAATATCCTACTTCATTGAAACCTATTGTTGCTCTTACATCCTCATCTCATCATCATCGTTTTCTTCTTCAAATGACATTAATTTTTCAGCCATACTTATTTTGACAGTTTTTTCCAAAGTATCATGGGAAAATGAAACTGTAACTTGCTCCAAGTTAAGATACCAAAGATGTTTTATCATTTTAGAAAACGCTTGGTCTGCAACCTCTTTATCAATTTTTCTGTAGTCAACAAATGAATTTAATAATTGTAGGTCTTGATTGGGAGCCAAAGCCGGAGGAGAAGCATTGAACCACGCTTTTATATATATACTGATTATAAACAAACAAATGTCTCTAATATCTTCTTCTTCTAAATATGGTAATGATAATTTATCTCTGAAAAGATATATTTTGAGAGAATAGATGGCTTTAGTCATCCATCTGGCTTGAAGAATAGCGCCAGGTACTCTGAAAAAATGTCTTTTGGTGGAAGACGTCCTATAAAAATTTTAAAAAGTTGAATAAATTCTTTATAGTCATCCTTGGGGTGTCTGTGTTTTAAATGTTCGACAAGAAAACTTGAAATTTCGTGTGAATTAAGTATTTTATATCTGATATTTTCATCTTCAATAGCAGTTTTGTATTTAGTCTTGTGCAGCTTAGAACACCTAGTCTGAATTTTTTTTTTAATATATGGGTGTGGGGCAGTGGTTGTGCCCACTTTACAATCAAAAATTGCTCTGAGAATAATTTCTAGAATATGGTGGCGACATGGTAAATAGAGAAGATTTTGTTCTAATAATTGCTGCATTTAGGCGACCTGTATTTACTTCAGTGGTATCAAAACACATTGCCTGGATTTTTACCAACTGCCCCCCCCCCCATTCTTCAATTGCTGAAAATACAGATTTTGCCTAGGTTATTCCCATACTATTTTCAAGCTGAGGAACACCTATCAACTTTTCATCACCCCCACAGCTAATTAATACCGCTACTCTCTCCATATTTTCTTTATTCAAAATATTTGTAAGTAGTTTTCCATCCCAGTCAACAACAGCTCCCTCTAAATCAGAATTTTTAAATCTGTTTTTTATGAGCTCAATTCTTTGTTTTCGAAATTGTTGTCTTCGGAGTCTTATTGCACTTCTACTTAAAATTAAAGTAATTGGATTATGACCTAATGCTTCTGCCGTAGTTGAAATTATTTTAACTGCGTCTCTATCAGATATGCTACACCTATCTAACAGTAAAGACATTTTTTCCCTAATAACTTTTTCGGTTCCTCGTGAGTACTTCCTTTTCTTCCAATCATAGTAAAAAGGAGGGATGCATTTGACGGCTGCTGGTTGTCAGAAGGTTTCGACGATGATAAAAAAATACTTCTTAACCCCCTGACTGCCGAGCAAAAGGGCAAATTTGTAATGTTGTTTTCTCTGTATTTTTTTTAAATGCTTAAAAAATCTGAATTTTTAAACTTGAGATAAAAAACTTAATTACGTATATAAGTATAATCCTTGAGAGTAACAATCATTACTTGATGTTTTAAAAATGCATTATATTTGTAAAATTATATTAATTTAAACAAACCTTGTATTTCTGTGAAACCTACAGCATAGTGAACGGATACATCAGGTCGTGGCGGTGATTAGGTTTTAAAGATATAAAGAAACGAAAATTACCTTTTATTAAAAACAGAGTTTAAGAGGTTCGTGTTAAGTGCACTTTAACTGCAATACAAATTCAGAAGCTCCTTCTTTCGAGGCGAAAAACTAGATACCTAATAATTATCTATAATTAGTGAAAATGTTTTAAAGTTACAATTTTATTTTGTCTTTTAATATAAAAAACACAAAAAAGTGGTCAGAAGTAATTAAAATTATTCTGCTGTCATTTTCCATTTATTTTTCAAAAATGTTGATTTGAGGATATAGTTCACGACTTGACCTAAAAAATGCTAAATGTCATTAAATATAAGTTTTGTTGAGAGTAAAAGTTCAAGGCAACAACATTTTTTATCAAATAAGACAAGAATCAGTGTTTTAGGACAAATGGTTTTCACTTAACCTTCCTACCCTGAATGGGTCGAATCGACCCACTTCTATAATTTATTTAATTCGATTGAAGCCAGATTTTTTTTCATAAAGTAAGTTAAATGAATGCCACAGAGAACTACGTTAAATAAATATGTTAAATCATTATCAAAAACAAATTCTGGTGTGAAATTTTTTTATCAACGTTGAGTAAAATTTCAACAGGGTACGAAGGTTAATGAAGAAAAAACTGCAATTTTTCACCAAAAATCACAATTTTTTAATAATTCAACCTCGATGAGGTACGGGTTAATATTATTCAATTGATCTGAAACTTTAACAATATCATTTTCTAAGTAATTGGCAAATTTTAGGAGGGTCCCCCGAAAGATAAGATGAAAAAAAAATTCCCCATGTAACTTGTGACCACCCTAATGTAACATACACACTGTTGTGTTTTCTTATTACCTCAATAATTTTGATGGATGTAATTAAAATTACCTTTATAATTTTTAAAAAGTTATGTATTTAAAAATAATTGAAATTTTAAAACTCAAAATTTAACAATTACAAATTTTAAACAAGCAATAAAAAACTTAATATAGTTCATCACACACCAAGATTAATAAAATCCGTGATTGTGAGCGAAAATTTAAAACGATAGTTATTTACTTGTTTAAGCGAAAGACTAAACAATGAAATGATTGAAATAATATGATACTGAATGCTATACATTTAAAATTTTATTATTGGTACATACACACACACACACACGCACAAAATAATAATAATAATAATAAACCTACATAGAATATGATATGTAATTTTATCAGAATTTTAAATTTAGTGTCTTGTATGTAAATCAACACTTTTATAAATATGTAGAAGGTCCGATTGAGAAAATATATTATTTACATACTTGATGTGTAAATCTAAACTTAATATACAGAAAGGTCACTACGATAATAACGGATGTCCCCTGAACTTTCGTTTTCTCCACGACATAGTACTATTAAATGATTAATGTAGTGGTACATTATGCATACACTTGTACAAAAATAAATCAAAAGCAACTTAGCCAACGTCTTTCTCTTTTAGATATATAGGAGAGATGGGGGATGAATTGGACAAGGGATTGGGACGTTCTCAATATTTCAGGCAATATACTTTTTTTTAGTTGCTTCCTATTCTCATAGATTTCACTACCATAGTGTGTTTCAGAACCACAAGCAAGAGCACATGGCTGTTTTCAGTTTTCTTCAAATTTGTATTTCCTGAGAACTCTGCTTAAAAATATTTTTTTACATTTGAAGTTACTTAAATATCTTATGCAATATAAACAATTACGATATGTTGTAGTTTTTTATTTCAAGGCTCAGTATTGGTAATTAAAATGAATGCATATTAACCATTGTGACAAAATAATTTTTTAGACAAAATAGCTGACAATTGAATATATGCATCATGGGGATGATTGGGACATTTCAAATGGGATGAATGGAACTGTCTCATTCATCCCTAGAGGATGCTGAAAAATATATTTATTAACTAAATAATATTATATAGGTTTATAAAATAATACTTTATGGTAATTATTCTTTTAACATTTCATCCTGATTGTAGCCATCGTCTTCAGTCATTGAATGCTTCCGTTTATGGGCCTTTTAAGGCAAAGCTGAGATGAGTTCAAGATGATTGGCTAACAAATAATCCTGGCTATCATATTACAATTTATAATCTCTCAGCTTTCGCCAAGGAGGCATTTTTGTCAGCTTTTAGTCCTTAACATTGAATACGGGGACGAAAATGTTTGCGTCCCATTCATCACTGCTGTGGGGATGATTGGGACATAGAATTTGTTTTTCATTTATATTTCTATATAACAATAATCTTGAACAAATATTGTGCATAAGATGTAGTCAAACACTTAATGTATGAGAAGTGATATATAATATTGATAATAACTTAAATAAAATATTTAAAATAAATATTTTTGTGAAAATGTCCCATTCATCCCCCATCTCCCTTACATTTAATGCAATCGGATTTTATTTCTCATTGAAATATTACAGTTAAAAGTTTTTTCGCTAATGACATCCGTTTCCGCTTCAAACAAAACTTTCAAATCTAACAAGCTTCAGTAAATATTCTTTTTGAAATTCACGGCATGATTTAACATCTTTTCAAAAGTTATATTTTAAGATATATGGTATATGTTATATGCTAAGATATGTTAAGAAACATTGTTTATATTTTTTTTGCTTAGCATACGAATGTCTGTAAGAAGAAAATTCGTGTTTTACCATTTAATCCTAAAGAAAGAAAATGTACAAAACTAAAATTCTAAATAATGTGTTGCTTAAAATGAACAATTGTATAAGTAATCGTATTGTAATTGTATTGTCACTTAAAATGAACATTTGTATGCATAAAATTACAGACGTGAATTTTAGGTGATTAAAAACCGTTTTAAAGATAGATGTACTTTATATATACTTCACATATTTTCTGTTGAATTATAGTTATAATTTATTTATTTATTTTGTAGCACTAAAATGCACTAAAAGTATGTAAATGTGATAAATGTGACTAAAGTATTAATATATGTATATAAATACTGTTTTAAATGTTATTTTCACATTTCATAAAAAATTTACTCTTTAAATAAAATTTCCCTACGCTTTAAATAAAAATTTGAAGATTTTAAATAGAAATTGTGTTTGACTACTGTGAAGTTTATAAAAGATTTATATATCTATTCATGAACCGTGCTTGTATTAATGCACTCGTCATGAAATAATCATCCATAAAACATCCTACACTGTTAAAACCTTCCGCAACCTATACATTTCCTCAGTAGTTTTAATAGAAAAAGATTACATAACTGTAATTTATCCTTAATCTGACAAATGATAACGCTTCATATTATAGTCATATTTTTGATAATTAAATATAACTCTGAGGTGTTACAATTCCTTAATGATTCTGGCCTACAGTGCCACACATTGTTTTATTAGTCCCTGAGCTCCTATACAGTATATGTGACGGTTAGGCGGGCAACTCAATGTACAGCCCTCTTAAAAAAACGCCATGAGATTGATTAAAAACGCTAATTAACGGGCTTCAATTTTTGGCAGCTGAGACGGCGTTAAGATCACTTCCACACATGTCAGGAGAATCGTTGATTTTTGAAGCAGACGAAGAGAAAATGGTATAGTTTTATTGTATTTCATAACTGTCATCCTCGCATTCGATATGGAAATAGAAATATATATACATATATACCCACTTATTCAGAGTATACTCTCAGTTTTAACGTTATATTTTGTCTAAGAAAATATTAATATTTAGTATTTAAACTCTCTTCGAGCGCTAATGAAAGTGTTCTTATTGTGCTGGTGCTCGTATGCTGTGCATCTACGGAGAGTCATCCCAATTTTTAACACACGGATGTATCATTTCGCAATTTAAAATAGAACAAGGGATAGAGCGGGTGATTTTTTTTTTTTTTTTTTTTTGCCATTTTAAAAAACTGTCATATGATAATAACCCCACACCTATTTCCCTGATTTTGATTTTTTTTTGCGCCGATAATCTTTATTTAAAGCGTGGAAACAACAATACAGGTTACATGAATATCAGTAACATTAGAAGTGATCTTTTTATTATTTAGGTTTTCCTGAGGAATGTTTGGTCAGAATTGAAAGAACATTTCTACATATCAAAAATTAAACCTACAATCACTATAATGTAGCCCTTAGTTCGTTTGGATTTTTCTTTTAAATATTATATTATACACATTCAAGTTTTATACAAGTTTTATAAAACAGTTCGGAGAGTACGTAGGACGACCAGATTTTCCCTTTAGAAGGCAATGGAATCTCCAACTCTAGATTCGTTTTGACAGATTTTCGTTTAAAAATATATATTCATGCATATTCGAGCTGTACATTGACGAAGACAAGGCGGCCGCCAACAGCAAATCCCTTCCGGAGAAAAATGTATGATTTCAACTCTTGATTGTAGGTATGTTTAAGGCTTAGACCCTGGAAACAGCGGGTGGATCAGCTAGTGTTTAATGAATACCTAAATTCTGAATATTCAAAACATGTACATTATCTATTTCTCAGAAAAATCCTCGAACACGTTTTCTTGTTTGAATCTTTGAAAAAATAATACATATTCAGAAATGATTGAAATTTAAAGGTCATGGTATATATACATATATTTGTTTTAAGAAGTTTACATTATAAAATTTAATCTCTCTTGAAAGATTCTTATACAACAACTAGAATATTTATTTTACTTCGTAAAATTTAAGACAAAGGTGCATTTTTTGCAGAATGTTAGCAAACTTTTTATTTAAAAACAAACGATATGTATGTTATTTTCTTTAAAAGACAAAAACGCTTCTGTCGTTTTCCTTGAACGCTTTAAAACATCAATGTTTCAAATTCGTTCAAAATACAGTAGGACCCATCTATAACGAGGAGCTCGGGACACAGAAAAATGCTCATTAAATCCGCTCGCTCGCTAAATCCGAATCCAAGTTAATAACTACTATGTACACCACAAAACAACTGACGTGAATTGCTGCTTGATAATCTTTAATGAGAAGTAGAAAAATATTCCTCCGAAGTTGATCGTTTGACTTTACAAATTTCGTTTCATTTAATTTTCGTCGTAAAACACTTAATGCATTAAAGGTTGCATAAACAGTATTTTTCATTGCTTAAAAAAACTGTTCAAGATTTTGTAATGACTCTGCAGCATAATCACGTGACGGTGTTTTAATTACAGTTTCTTCTTCCGAGTCACTATCACTTGCATTTTATTGTTCCTGCGCTTTTACCGCTTCCACGACGATATCCACAGTGGAGTGTATGCCCGAGGTTAAGACATCATCATTAACCTTATTGTACTCATCGATATTTGAAATATCGTTAAACTGCTCAATATTATTTTGATGTAAACAGACTGAGAGTCACAAGTCATCATCATCTTCGAAGTCACCATCACTTCTGTCAATCTATCCAACTTTCCTGTAACAGTTTTGGATACAGGATTGAGTCACACTTCCCCAAGCTGTCATCAGGTGTATAGCGTCAAGAACAGAAATTTTAAGATCCTGATATTTTTTATTTCTCTTTAACATAATCAGAATCAATTGCTTTCTATAATAACATTTGAAACTGAGAATAAGAACTAGTTCGAGAGGCTGTAACATCGAGGTTGAGTTAGGCGGTAAAAAAGCAAGATTTATGCTCTTTTAAATTGCTGACCAGCGGGTGAGCAGAACAATTATCAACAATGAGTGAAATCTTTGTTTTCTGTTTTTGGAGAACTTTATCCCACTCATGAAAATAGGATAAAAGTAATTCCGAAGTCATCCATGCTTTTTTGTTCGATTTGTAAGTCACTGATAGGCTTTTTACCCCTTTAAAGCATCTTGGATTTGCAGATTTACCGACGATAAAAAGTTTTTTATTGTCTTTGCCTTACATGTTGCAACACATTAACACAGTTAAGAGATTTTTCAGCAACTTACTGCCCACACATTTTTCACCTTTAAACTTCATCGTTTGATAAGGGATTAGATTGTAAAAGACGCCGGCCTTATCGGCATTGTAGATGTTATCTTCAGAATTTTTTTACGTAAATCTTTCCATGTGCAATCCAACCAGTCTCTCACATCCTTGTCGTTCAAATTGGAACCTCGCCTATAACTTTTCCTGCACATATGTTGTGACGTTGTTTGAAACGATGTAGCCATCTATCTATTAGAGAATGAAAAATTTGTGTAACCTATAGCTCAACTGCAAATTTTTCAGCTTGGATTTTAATGATGGGCCCAGTTATCGGCAAACACGAATTTCGTTGCTGAACAAACCATTTTAATAGAGCTTCATCCAAGTCCTCTTTTGCACTCTTCTCCAACGGTTTGCGATCCATCACATTCGCTTCATATGCTTCCATAAAGGACTCCTTGTTTTTCAAAAGAGTTGATACAGTTGAACTGCTTACATATTGCAAATTTTTTTTCGCTTTTATCTATAAGTTTTAAAATTTTCACTTTTTCTCTTACAGATAAAACTTTACTCTTCGACATTTTAAAAAACAGTATAAAAAACAAGCTCTCAAGAAAAGGCACAAGCCAAAAAAAGGTTTTTCTTACACATAGCTTTGAAACAGGTAATTACAGCTGATTTGGATTGGATCAAACCATTCAAGGGAGGAGATGATGTCACTTGATGCCGTCCCTACCCCCGTATCCGCTATATTTCACCGCGATAAAGCACCAAGTATGTTGAAATTCCAATCCTTATCAGCTGGGATTATTTCATTCTCCCTTTTACCCTTCCTGTAAAAGGGACAATAGGACAGGCGTCCAGTCCATACTACCTCTCTTCCAAGAATCAATACCTGCCTCTGATGGTTTCAACTGTTGTTGGATAACTTTAAAGAATAGTTATTTTTTCTTTACAAGAGAAATGGGAAAATTCTAGGAAAGCTGAGTGTTTTTCTTTTTTTTTAATCATTATTTTTGTAATTATTTCTCGCTTTCACAATTATTTTCCTCGTTAAATCCGAGGACAGTACAACAATCTGCTTGTTAAAAGAGTACACTTCAATACTTCAATAAACATTATACCAAGCAAAAGTCTCCATTTTCCTCGCTAAATCCGGAATCTCGTTAAATTCGTGCTCGCTATAAACGGGCTCAACTGTATATTCTTTTAATACAATATTATTTTTATGCAATTGGATTTTTTTTATGTAAATACAGCTTTGAAATACAATCAGCAAAAACTTTTGAATTTCTCATAAAACAAACATTAAATGCAATTTTTTTAAAGTTATATTCTTATTAAATGCGAGATTCTTCAATCTACCGAATGAAATTTCCATTTGTATTGGGATTCCCATTTCTAAGACGTACAGTCTTAGATGCGCAGATCTCTTCGGGATACGCACTTTTATTTACCATATTATTTTTTCCTCTTAAAATGAAATATTTATGTGTATTTGTATATTACATTCAACTTGGAATATTATGCCCACATTTCACTTTTTTCGTTTTTAAATTATTTTTAAAAGCTACTACTCAGATATGTAATTTATTAATAGTGTCATTTTCAATCTAATGGCAAATTTTAAATGCTTATATATATACACACACACACACACACACACATATATATATATATATATATATATATATATATATATAGATGTATATATATAGATGTACAATCATTAATTCTACCTGAAATTATGTTTCCAAATTAGAAATTATTTAAATATAAAAAGAACACTTTTTGTGTATAGATTTAACAAACAAAGATGTAGATCACATCCTTCATTTCACTACAAATCTAATAGAACAAAATTTCTTATACCTTAAGTCATTGATAAAGCATACACATAATTTCTGAACCTACCAAATTTTTAATCCAACTATTTTCTAATCCAAACATTCGCTTTGTATAATTGGATCAATCTAAGATTAAATAAAACTAATGTTTATACTAAGAAATAATGGTATTCAAAAATCGGTAGACTTCGAAATTGCACATACAGGGTATGCGAAACCTTTTAGTACAATGACTTAAATATTAAACTACATATCGAGATAAAAGAAAAATGCATGGCCAACCGGCGTCGTAATTCAATTATTCCATCATTATATGCAGGTTATCTGAGTTCAAGAAGAACATAACTTATGAATAAGAATAATTGCAATAGTCTTATCTTTACCTGATGATAAATATAAAATGACAATATTTACAACAGATTTACTTTGTTTTCTCTAAAATATAAATACATTTAGTAGTACTGTTAATGTTTATCGATTTAAGTAAAGATATACTGAGCATATCGTTCAATAATTCAGAATGTAGCAGATGGACCAAATACTAATGTCATCAGATTTCACACAAATCAAACATAGTCTATTGGAAATTTTGCTAATATGCAGATAAGCAAATAATATTTAGATCTATTGTTATATCTATTAAATCTGGAGATAAGGTGAATGAATTTCATATGCGCAAGTCGCTGTTATTTCGATCTCACTCTACATAACGTCTAACATCCATAAAATTTAATTTTAATTTAAATAATTTATATAAAATACAATTTTAAGCATAAATATTTTCTCAAAGATACGAGGAATCTTTATTTTAGGAAATTGTAAAATAAACATGATTTCATGCAAAACCATCCTTGAACTTATTATTCTTGTAATATTATTAGAATAAAAATGGCTTTTCTGTAGAATGGCTTTGACCCCCTTATATGTCACCTTGTCTCCTTAATTTTACGTTTCAAATATCCACTAATTGTGTTACATCGGGATTGAACATATCTGCGTGTGTATAGCATTATCCTGAACATATATTAGAAAACAGTGTTCTAAATTTATCCAGTTACGCAGGTTTGTAACATTAACAGTATCAATAGACCACTGAAAAAAGAAATTTTCAAAATCTAAATTGATAAAAGCATACACTTGAGCAACCATGACATAAAGAAGATTGACTAATCAGCCAATATATGAATTGTATACAAGAAACAGAACATCAATACATTAATTCAATCATTCACAAAAATACGAAAAATTATTTTCCATAAATAATATAAACACAATATGTATCTGACTTTAACATATTATTAAGTACCATCACTTGCCCTCCAAGACGACTTTGTACACTTAAAAAAAAACCTTTATCCACTCTATTGTCGTTACCTATTGCACCGATAGTGGCCTTGTCGCACTCCGCGTTATTCTCTAGAAGTCTCCCGCCAGAAACGAGAAAACAGAATTTCGGAAGTTGATCCTGGTCGAATGTTTACCAAGACTTGCAGTTAAGTAAATTATAAAGTCTTCAAACTTTCTCTTGCCAAGCCAACTAATAAAGCAAGTAAGTGCCATTGTTTGTTTTTATTGGTTATTAATGGAATGAATATCTAGAAGAAGTTTTTCTTTCAATTTCCCGTTTATTGGATCAGTCTATGGACAATATTATCCCTCAATCTTTCGCAAACGTGGAGTCATTTTGCCCTGCTAAAATCTTAATGAATTTTTCAAGCGAAGATTGGTATTTTCATTTATACAGAGTTAACTTACCTGTTAGAAATTTTCAAAACATATCCTGAGCCACAGATTCAGTTGGAATTCACTCACTTTTCATATATTTTTGCGATTTTGAAGACGCTTTAAGAAATATCTATGGACCAAAGGAAAATATCCTTAATTTACATGAAACCAACCTGAGTTGCGACATTGCATAAAAAAAAGATGGTACTTCGTAAAGTTTTATAGTACCCAGAAAGCGTTATGAACTCATCAAAAGGGCGCATATTACTTATGTGTACTGGTTCTGCAGTAGGCGAATTGTTGTCTTGCTTCAGAAGATCACAACACTTAGTGACATCTTGGGCAGAAGGAAGGCCTTCATTTTGATTCATTATGGTCGAAAAAGGAGAAAATAGGTATTACAGTTTTGAAAGCAATATTTCAACTTTTTTTTTATTTTTGTAAAATTATGTTCAGTCAGTATTTTGAATTCTATTCAATATTAAAGCCAGTATTTTCTTGAAAACAAATTGTGTAATTAAACATGTGCTTTTCATGGGATGTGTTCTCACTTTCAACCCAATTTAGGCTGATTTAACCTACAGCTTCATTACTACAGGATAAAAAGTGTGGACAATGTGATTCCTAGTTACCCACCCCATTTAATTATTAAAACATAAACATGTGAGATAAAAAGTCAAACAACTTAAAAATCGCGTCTACAGGTCGTGTACGATATGTAGGTGTTTTTATTTTTTTTATTAAATAACACGGAATATTTGCTATATTTTCTAATTAATTAGAAATCTGGGCAAAGTATTTAAAAATTTGATGGAAAAATATTTCTTGTAATCATCATAAATTATTCTTTAATTTGAAAAAATATAATCAAAATATTTTTTTTATGTACATTTTCTTTTTGTTACTATAATAGCTGCTCGGCGTTTCACGAACCAGTGATAATAACCTTAAGTATACCTTAAAAAACAGTGTTGATTGATTTCATTTTTAAAATGATAACTATCCAAAAGTTGGGGGCCCTACCACCTTCGGCAGTGTACATAAGGTGTTCTATATACGCTCCGGGCTGTTTTTTCAGATTAACTTCCAATTTTTATGATTTTATATTTTTAAACTAAAATCTTTCCAAGGGAACCTACAGATAGTTGCCCTTACTGCCTTCGCGACGTACACCGGAATTGCTAGGCACGCTTCAGTCTGTTTTGATTTTACATGTTTAAACGAAAATCTTTCCGAACGAGCCGACTGTTAGAGGCCCCACTGTCTGCAGCAACGTACATTCTAGAATGCGTATGTTTTTATATTTTATAAGGAATACCCATCCAAACAAAAGTACAGTTGTGGACATACTACCTTCCGTATTGTACACCGGATGTGTTACACACTGTTTTTGCAAACGAAGCTCAATTTTGTTTGATTTTATATTTATTAAACAAAAATCTTTCCAAACAAAATAATGGGTTTCCTTTGTAATGATTGTTGATTTAATTTCTGACACTTAAATTTTTAATATTGGTCAAAGTTCCTGAGAAACCATAAAAAACATAAAAAGATCAATAGAATCTCACTCTTTATAAATGCGAAATAATAAATTAGTCTAGTGTATTGAAAATCTGTGTTGAAAACTGAGTGGTTTTCCTTTTCTTATGCAGAAGCGGAAACCACTCAGAAAAATTTGCAATTTACAAATAAACGGGAAACGATATAATAGAAGGTGCTGGCAGAGAAAAATCTTTTGCGAATCTGTAGAATGATTTTAATAAAATATTCTTTTGAAATCGTTAGAATCGGAAAATTAACGGGAAATAAGGTGGTATGTGGTATGTTTGTCTTTCTTTTTTCCAGAAAAATTTACTATATTGACTGAAAGATTGAAAGATTGTCCTAATAATTTTGAGAATCTTGCATACAGTTGAAGCTATTTATAACGCAGAGCACGATATTCCGAACAGCTCATAGTCATTTAGATGGATTGTATGTTAAAGAATACAGAATTCAAAATGATATAACGGAATGTCAGCAACACGCACAATAAAACTGAATGTGTGCAACACACACAATGAAACGAAGAGACGTATAGTACGGAAAGTTAGAAAAAGAAAAGATCGACGTTTACGACGTGACATTCAATTAATTTTTATCCGACCAATTACATCGTTTTGTTACTTCCAAGAGAGATCTGGTAGGGGGCAGTGTTTTAAGGAAGACGGGAGACAATTTAACAGAACTTGATTCTCTCTCCTTTTTTTTCGGTCGCTGAAGCATTTTTGTACTATTTTCGTTATTTTTTAAAACTCTTTGTACACTTACAATGTCTGGTAAAAAAAAACATATTTTAGTTTAGAAGAGAAATTCAAAATTATAAGATTTTGAGAATAATGTAGAGGAAAGTGATGTGACAAAACATTTTGTGTTTTAAATAATATCAGTGTTTTAAAATTATGCCATGTTGAAAATTAAAAAGTATAAACGTTACTTTTTCCCATGACTAGTCGCAAAAATAAAACTTTAAGAAAATTTATTATATTTATTTTTTCATTATATTAATCTCTGAAAATTTTCAAAATTGTTTTATACAAGGTTATGATTATATCTGTCCAACAGGATCAACAAAAAGAAAGATTGCACGATAAAATAAACATTAAAAAGTTCAGCACAATAAGGCGTATTTATCTTTCACATTATTTGAAAAAAAAAAAAACTTGAAAATGAACTCTTAGTTTTTGGCAATATCACTAAAGCAGTAATATGTTTTTTCAGTTACAAATAAGAAATATTTTTAGGTATCTTACTTAAGCTCTTAAAATAAAATACATTTCATGCATATTGAAAAAAATCTCTAAACAAAAAATAATCTGTAAAAATCTTCAATTTTTAATCTATAGAATGATTGCTTGTTCCCCTAGAATCTTTTAATATTATAAACTAAAAGTTAAAATATAGTTAAATATTTAATGCTAAAATCTCCTGATCATAACAAAAATTTTCCCAATGCCTAATATACTTTCATAAGTGATGGTCTATCATTCATCATTAAACAACATTTTTAACATTCATAAATTATAAATAAAATAAAATAAAATAAAATAAAAACTTCAGCACCAGAGGCTACATCAGTCGGTTCTATACGTTTAAAATAGTTAAAGCATTTTCTAAAGTAAAATTTTTAAATATTTCTTTGTAATTGGAAGAACTATCTAACCGTGAATGTATACTAAAAGATTTTACTTGTAGATTATATGTTTATATGGTGCGGTAAAGCTTTGTACAATATAATGATTAATATAATAATATATTATAACATGGTGAAATCTCAGAGAAAGAAAATAATAACTGAATTTTTCATTATCAGATAATACAGATATCGTGTTTTATAAACTACTTGTAAAATGCTTGCAAAAACAAAATTTGCATTTAAAGTCAAAATAGTGAGAAATGGAATTTTGAACTTCTTTTAAGCCCTAGAGAATATGTGCAATTTAATTTCATGCTGCAATAGTTGGAGCGAAATATATTTATGGACTTCCATTTAATACTTCAACATTTTCCAAATTGGATTTATTTTTCAACAAAATAAGAACACTTCTATAGGAATGTTATGTAAGTTGAAAACTTATGCAAAATTCAATTCGTTACATGAGATTTAAAATTTAGAATGTTATTTAAGATTTATAATCCATGAGAAATTTAATCTTAGAAATCAAAATCTGCTATTGTAATCTATAATTTTGATGTCTTAAATATTAATTATACTCATATTCTGCCTACGATCAGTAGTAAAAAATACTACATAGACATTATTTTAATTTATGCAACAAAACTATAAATATACAGTAGAAATTATATTTTTTAATTACGTGATACAAGTTTTAAATACTACGTTATTTTATTGTATAGTATATTTTCTAACTGACACTCTCAGCTGTTTTTATTTATAAATCATATATTTATTTATAATTCTTGTAGAGGTAAAATTTCTGATGTTTATATAATGAATTAATACAAATTTAATTCACTTTAAGAGTAAATATTTTTGTTCGACCAAATATAGCATGCATGATCACAGGGACGTCACAGGGACGTCACCGTGACGTCACTGTGAATGACGTACGTAACGTCACATCTGTGACTAAAATACCACCATTCAGTGACGTCACACTGTGTCTAAAATGTGAATTGCTTAGAAACCTTAAAAAAATTGCAAACACTACAAAATATGTTATTCAATGTAAAAAATATGTTTCTGACAATTTTTAATTTTTTTGTGACGTTACTGTGATGTTACTCCAATTACAACCGTTACAGCGCATGTGTGATCAAAATACCACTATGTTGTTAAGTAACATGTGGATCAAAATGTGAATTTTAAATATATATTTGGAAATGAGGAGAAATATATTAATCAGGAATGCCTCAATGCACTTAAAAGGTCTGATTCTCACTGATTTTTATGATCACTAGAAAATTAATTAATTAATTTATTTATTTATTTACCACCCTACAGAAAAAGGCTTCATAAATAGATAAATTTCAATCAATATGCAACTATAAATTATAATACAAACATATTTTTGCATGTACTTCATGAACAATTTTTTTTTTTAAATTAAGGCAGTTTTTCATTTGCTTTTCATATTATGTGAACAATTAACAGCTTTTGTTAAACTAAGAGCAGCAATCTGTATTATAGAGTGAAAACACATATGAGAGTAACAATGACGTCTTGTTGACGATGGCAACAACTGAACATTAAATAACGTTTTACAATGTGACGTCATTGTGAAGTCACCTTGACGTTACAATGCCTTACGGGAGTGAACACTTTTTCTCCGACTAAATAGGAATAACATGAAATTTTTATTTTTTTTATTTATTGCAACCAATTTTTATTTTTGGATATTTAAATTATATGTTGACATTTTTAACTAGTTTATATAGCAGTTATACAAAAATAAAATGCATAATTATATACTTTTATATTCAAATGCACTCACGAATAAACATACTTAAATTTTCAAAATAGTCCGTGGTTATTTTTATGTACACTCCGTGTACAAAAAAGAGACACATATGTTACCCCTGCCACAAATCTTCGTACAAAAATGTGACGTACCATATTTTTACGCACATGGCGTAAACTAATGTACGCCATGTGCGTACTAATGAATGGCGTACTAATGAATGATGTACTAATGGTTTTTTGGTGAGGGAGTCGTTTACTTATAGTAATGAAGGTGAAATTGTTTCAGTAATGTATGGAACTAATTAAAAATTAATTTTGAATAATCGAGTGACTTCTTTAAACTTTTCTATTTATTTATTTATTTATTTATTTATTTATTTAGATGACACACAAGTATTGTTTTTTTAATGATTATTTGTGTAGCACGCTTATTATATATATATATATAGATTTAACTGTCAAATCTTGCTTAGAAAGTAAATAATAAGAAAGAAAAGTGATTACTTGAGAATATGTAAATAACTGTAAATATTATTATACCTATTCATAATATCATGGTTATAATTAACCATAAAATATGTGACTAAATAATAACCGTTAAGTCTAGTTTGAATTTATTATTAATATATATATATATATTTTGCTTCAGGAAACCAGAATTTAAACATTCTAATGCGAAAATAATATAACTTAGAAAATAATAAAAATAATATTTGTATTTTAAAGCAAAACATGTCTATAATTAAAGTAGGTCATATTGACGTACGCAACACCTGATTAATAAATATCGTTTTCACGTCATTTTTTTTTAACATGCAAACGTTCTTTCATAGGCAATTTCTTTGGAAACAGTATCTCAATTTACTCATTTTTTTATGGTTTTATAATAATTTTCAAGCATGATTTTTTAAAAAGTATATCTCTATTGCATGCAGCCTGATTACGAAAGATTGACCCGCTTGCAATTAAAATAATAGACATAGTTCAGCATTGGTTTCCGCCTAATATTATATAAATAAATTAATACTTCATCAGTAAATAAATTAATAAAATTATATAAATAAACACAAATTTAACAAACGAGTAATTGAACAACGCGCTTAAACCACTGATATTTTCTGAATGAAAAGGCTGTTATAAGTAGAAAAATCCTAACATCTAGCTTCCCACTAATATGAAAGTGTTGATTTTAATAAATTTCAACACTTTATTTGAATACATTATTCATATTTTTTTTATATAAAAGTGCCTTTTTCGTGCCTTTTACAGAGCAATCTTAAAAAATATACATTAAATGTAAATAAAACGTTATAGAGTTTTCTGTTTTTAAAAAATGGTATTTAGTCTTCACATTAAAAATTTTTACACTCATATATTACATAAAAATGTGGTGAAAGTTCTATGAAAAACAGTCCTCCATCCCTAAAAATGTTAAAAGTGTCACATAAAATTGTCACCATTAAACAAAAACGTTTTCACTCCAGCCAGAGCATCATCAGTTGTAATTTTCAAGCATCCATCTTTTCGCTATTTATGTAACTGAGGATTGAAGAATTTCCTTTACTCTCACTCTTTTCGAACTTTTTCCCTCTTCTTCTAAAATCTTTTTCCAGCGGCAGTCCAGCATTGCATTAACAATATAATTACAGACTTCTACTTAGCGAAGAGATGGATGCTTGAAAATTACAACTGATGATGCCCCGGCTGGAGTGAAAACTTTTTTGAGTAATGCTGACAGTTTTATGTAAAATTCTTAATGCTTTTTGGGATAAAGGTCTGTTTTATATGGAACTTTTACCATGTTTTTAAGTAACGTCTGAATAAAAATATTGATAATGTGAAGAACGAATATTAAATATGCAGACATTGCTAATTGAGAACCTTTTTAATATAAAAATGGTTTTCATCTATGTGCTGTAACCCGAGAAGCTCGGGTTGGATCTCCTAGTTTCTGGTTTTAAGAAATGAGCTAATCACAGAAAAAAAATGACGAAAATGAGCCTATATATGAGTTTTCCATATTTTGAGTGTCCGAGCGTAAAACATACATCTTACTGTTTGCGTAGCAGATACATGCATGAGACAAAATGCTGTAGTCATAGCAACGTTTGGGTACTTCATCGGATACTTACTGAGTAATGATCATTTTGGAACTAAGCGTAAAAAATAATTAAATTTTTCATTTAATTTGATCGTTAGAATATCATGGAAATATTCAATGTTTTTGTTTATGCATTATAGTATATTTAGCAATACATATTAAAACCTTATTTTGTTCGTAAAAAAATAATTTTAGTAAAATTTCAAGAATTGCATTCGCATGGAAATGTTCTGTGACTTATTTCACAACAATGCTCTTAAAGTAAATAACACGTATATCTAATTATTTTCATCCATATAAACCATAAAATTATTTAATCAAACAAGGGTTGAAGGTATGCTTACAGAGCGGATCTATTTATAATGAACTGACAATAATAAGATCTTGAAATATTTTATAAATTGCTAATGTGCTTGAAAATCGTGAGAGAAAAGTATTTATTGCCCGTATATCTTATTAAAATGCTTAATGCACCAAGATTCTTTTAAAAGGTATTTTTATCCTCCCAAAATCGAAATATTTTGCATCAATGATTAAAGGACCTGTATTTTATCATTAGTCTTTCTTTATCCAAAGCACTTTTGACATCTTTTGATGCATAAAATGACACAACAAATGAAGATAAAATACATTATAATGTCCATACATTATAAATATGTCGTTGCATGTTTAATACGAATATACTTATATAAAAGGATTTAAATTTACCCTAACAATTCCCTATTTCGTTGAACCCAATTTCCGTCATTCGTTGATTATTATGTTTATTCATTTTTACAGCAAATATTTATAGAACATGATTGAGAATTATACATTATATATAGCCTTTGAAAAATGTATTCGTATAAATTTAACTTCATAATTTATTATCATTGATTCGAGTTTAAAGATTAAAAGTTGAGAAAAACATAAATAATACAATGGTCCTTTATAAAATAATGTATTATTTCTTAGACAAAGTTTTCTTTACTTACAAAGCGTTTGTCTATTTCCAATAAAACAAGTAATTTTTAAAAGGAAATTTCCATACTAAATTGAAAAAAAAATTATTGGTAGTAATATTGTGATTCCTGTAACTCATGGGAATAGATAAAGTTTGCAAAGAAAATACACGGTAATAATTACCTTTAAATGTTAATCATGTTACCTAAGAGTTTTGTATATTTTAAAGATAAACCTGTGAAACATGTATTCTCCTTTTACGATTTCATGATCATATTTAATAAACAGAACTCTTTTCGTCGGATAACATGATTAATTTGTAATCTTTTGTGATTTCGATAGCCTGGTTGACACAACGTCGGATTCTGATTGGGCGATTGTACATTCAATGCATGACGGCAGCTACATATCTTCTTGTACACCAATGACATCGGGTGAAAGCGAAATCCGCTTAGATGTAAAGTCTTCGTGGCGTGAATTGCCTGCTTCGGAGGTACCTAATTAAACGAAGTTCCGGAATTCCAATTATGGGGCTCTTTTAGAAGTTAAATCTCTCTAAAAGCTCAGTCAACCTCAGTCTACGGAAATTGCCATGGAATTTTTGGGACACGACAACAACCACAATTCTGTGTCATTAATGAAGATCTAATTGTTAAAAAGTTTGGATTGATACTGAGAAATGTTTTCTGATTTTAATATTCCAGAATAATTTTGTTTTCAGTTAGACAAAAATCAAGAATCTAATTTCAAGTTTAAATTAGAATCTAATTTTAAATTCAATTCTAGAAAGAGGCTCTAAAAAACGAAATTTGTATGAGAAACATATTAAAATACCCACTAAATTTACGGCAACATTTTTAAACTCAATGACAAACTATTTTACAGGTTTTCAAAATTTTCACTTTTCTGTATTTGTATTTAAATGGAAAATATCATTAGCTAAGAATCAGGTGTAATTACATAAGGTAAAGCCAGGAGAGAAGACACAGTCGGAGAGATTGCGCACATAGAGGTTTGGGGGGAAGGAGTAGAGTGAGCGTGCAGCGACTCCAGGTAGTTGTACAACAACAGTAGTGGAGTGTCTACTTGAAAGTGCACGTTGATTGCTTTGAGCGTTTAAGATAAAGTATTGCTATTTTGTTTTGTTTTCCCAAAGTAAGTGCTTGGATTTTCATAGCTCTTCATCAGAATTTCTATACAATGTCAATAGTACAAAATATTTTAAACTTAAACGATTTCTTATAAGCTACTAATCTAGACTAACAATGTGAACATCAACGGTTCGTTTTAGAAGAGGTCATGTTTAAATAAAAGGCCGCGCAATCTTTCCTACCGAAATTGGAGAGTTTGCGCATATGCTACTTAGGAGAGATGGCGCAGTATTCCCATTCGTTTCCATGGTAGGAGAGATTACGCATCTTATTGGTAAATTTGCATAAAAAAATGAAAAATGAAAAGGGACTAATTTTAAGTTAAACGTGTTATTAAGTAACATTATTTTATTTTTTAATCTTATCTGGACTTGCTTTTTCTGATTCTTTAATTTTTTTCCCTTTAATTAAAATTTTTTAATCGTTTTTAAAATTATTTCCTTTTTCTGATTCTTTAATTATTAGGTTGAAATATTCACTCCTAATACAATAATATTTGTTCACAAAAACCTTACAGCAATGTCATTTAAGTGCAATTATTACTGTTAACAATTTAATTGTAGTTATTATAAGTAACAATCTCTCCTACCCATGTGCGCAATCACACCAACCCTATAAGGAGAGATTGCGCAAAATAACTTTCTTGGTTTTATTACAATTGTTCTATTAAATTGCAACATAACAATAAAATAGCAATGGGAATGCATAAAAAGCAAATGAAGTAAAAGTTATTCATGAATAGTTTAGCAAAAAATTTATATTTAGATTTTTTATGCTATTCTTTTGAATTGTGCGCAGACTATCCTAGCTTTACCTAACTTTGATTACAACTGTTGTGGCATGAGCACCCGCCACGTATCAGCCGTTTGATTGTGCTTTACAACTTGATATATCACATACTCCAAAATAATACGTTTACCGGGAAAGTTATACTTGTCTTTGCAGTTAATAAATGCTGTTGCGTATAAATTATTTTGGTTTAGCAATAACGTCTTTAGCAAAATGATACTCGTTAAAGCAAAATGCAGCCCAATCATCAATGAACTCCAACCTTGTCCTCGAATAAAATTTCTGTGTGGTTCTTTGAATAAATCGTGCCAGTAGCTTATCCATTAATCCGCACCGTATAAACTTCCTTTTCTTTCGCCACTGAATACCTATGACTAAACATTTGTCCATCTGACATTCTCCTACGGGGTCAGACCGTTCATTGTACTCAGGTTTCAGTGCGGATGCTTCCTCAGTTTGCTTAAAACTATGACACATTTTCTTCTGTAAGTCTACAAATTGTGTCTTAAGATACGCCCCGATGCATCTAGAATTTGTGGCACTGTCATTCTTTCATATTGATGCCATACTCCGAACTTTTGTATTTACTTTACGTTTATTTGTGACACGTATTGTATAAGATCTGGGTTTTCTTATGTATTTATTACCACTGGATAGGACTGGATTCGAGCAAACTGAACACAGTTTTCTCAAAAATCCTTCATCTGACAGACTGTAATAAATCAAATTGTTAAGTCTTTCCTAATTCTGTAAAAACCCCTGACCGCCGAGCAAAAGGGCAAATTTATAATGTTGTTTTCTCTGTAATTGTTTTAAAATGATTAAAAAATCTGAATTTTCAAACTTGAGATAAAAAACTTAAATACGTTATAAGTATAATCCTTGAGAGTATCAATCATTACTTGATGTTTTAAAAATGCTTTATATTTGTAGAATTATATTAATTGAAACAAACCTTGTATTGCTGTGAAACCTACAGCATAGTTTACGGATATATCAGGTCGCGGCGGTGAGAAGGTTAATATTCAGGGGATATCCACTCAAGGTCAGGATCACAGATTCTGTGTCTAGTGTGACAACCCAAATGTTGGGCAAAACGGGGCGAGAAATTAATTACCACCTTGACATTCTTCGAGCTACCAAGGCACAGTGCCTAGAAGTAAACTTACTTCTAGGCACTGTAACCAAGGGCACTCACATCGAAATTTACTGACGTAAGTGCTTGTATTAAAAACTTCATAAATGTCTTTGCAACATATTGAAACAAGCATATGCCTAATTATAATAGTTTTCTGCAATAAATTCTTGTAATCAGGGAAAGACTATATGACCACCCTGTACTACAATTTCTGCAAATGAAAAAAAAGTACTATAAAAATCGTTAAATATTAATTTATTTTCCTTTAGTACAAAAAAAGTATAGTATATATGTAAAATATTTTCTACGACTATTATTGTGCGGAAATCTTCCGTATTCTCACTAATGTTTTTAGCATGACAAATGAACCATGAAACTTAAATACAGCGAAATTTTCTACTGGAAAAGTTGTTTAAAAGATATTTTATAAGACAAATCGCTTTATTTAATAAATTACGATGCAAACACATTAATTGGTACTTAAACAAATATTTAAAGACAGTTAAGTCACTGTTAAGATAAATATATTTACTTGATAAATAATATTGTGTAATTAAATTTATTTCTCTGTTAGGTTAAGAGACATTTAATTGCATTTTCAACAGAACACAATATAATTCTCAGGAAAGTTCTAAAAATGTTTATGGAGAAATACGTCAGAAAAGGAACTATTTTCACCGGAATAATGTAAACTTAAATTCTGAATTAATTAGGGGAAGCTATAATTTGTTTTAATCCCTTCATTTTAGGTCTGTAATGAACTTGTTAAGTTTTCCTAGAATTACTAAGATTTTGCTAGATGAACTTTAGCTGCTACATGTAATAAGAAACCACGTTTTTGTGATTAAAATACAAATATTTTAAAAACAAGAAAAGCTTTCAAAAATTCGTTTATACAAAGTTATGAATCTTAAAATAAAAGTATAAAGTTCAGCACTTTATACTGTAGTTGAATGGAAAGCTCGAGGAACACGCCTAAATATGTACCACTTTATAAAGTAAACCTTTCTAAAACGAAAAATGATTAATAATTAATACAAATTAATAAATAAATGAATAAAACACAATATAGTTTAACATTTCGGGTAAGACTACTGATTAATTACTGAAAACTGTAAAACATGCTTAGATGGACCTCTCTAAAATGCAATCCTGCCTATAACGTTAAATGAATAATGAAAACTAATATTCAAAGATAAATAAATAAATGACTAATGAAATGAATAAATAAGTAATTTAACTATTTATAATCAATGTAAATAAATATTATTTATTAAATTCAGTAAAATGTATAAATATGGAACAAGTCTATAACGGAATCCAGTGTTAAAAGGAAAATGATTCACATTTTCAAAAGATGAATGAGTGAGTAAAATATGTATGATTAAAAAAACTGTTATTTACTATAACGGCTTATTTTTTGTGAAACTAGAGTACTCCTCCTCCTACGAGCTACGCTCGCCAACCCTTTCCCAGACTCCTAATCCCTTAAAATACGCTAATTTGCTCTATTTTAAAAGGATTGCTCGATTAGGGAAGAATGAAAAATATATTAACACGACCAGTAGCAATCTTCCGTAATCGGTTTGCTATTGATTACGCTTTGGAAAAGAAAAGTGGATGTTTCGGGTCACAAAGCCGCATCCATAGCTGTTGCGATGCCTGACGAAAGTTTTCGTCATTCCTTTAAATAAGATCAATTCCATATTTGAAAATCTCTTTGTATAAAATGATTAAGCAAAATATGTCGCTGCCTCCCAGTTTACTATAACGTCTTGAAAAAAAGTTTTATTTCAGGCGATATAAGAAAATAGTTTTAAAAATTGCGTTTTAAATATATTAATCCAGATGGTAGCATCACATTTTGAAAAAAAATTTTAGTGTCTATGATTTTGGTATATGCAATATTTAAGATGGTTCAGATAAGGAAACTGCCAATAAGCTGACGCACCAGTGTGGGAGGGGCAGGGAGAGATTATTGCCACAGCAACATCATACATCCTGCTGCAATGTGAAATGAATGGCAACTCGATTATTAATCATGTCTTCTAGTTGGGGTAACATCAGTATGCGGGTTGATATTCATTTTACATTATTTGTAAGATGTGCGATGTTGCTACAGAAACACTCCTCTTTGGTTCGCAATCTCACTGGCTATCTGTAACCGTATATTCTATTATACATCGGAAAATCATCGATTCTAAAATCGGTTGCTAATATGTGGTGCTATCGCCCGCAATATATCGTTTTAAATATGACGTAATTTTCATTATTAAAAGCTTTGTGCAAGTAATAATTCAGTTTTTTTTAATATTCACGTGTACATTTGTATTTCAATTGAAAATACCGTGTTTGGAAATATTATTATTTGGTGATTTTCAAATATGGCAACATTAGATAAAAACGGCTATTTCAATCTATGAAATAAATCTCTTTTTAGATAATAAAATTTCGAATAATTAAAAAAAAAAATGATTGGATACTGCAGAGCACACTCTGCTTAAGTATAAACCGTCAAAATATGCTAAAATTATTAAGCATAATATTTTATTCTATAAAAATTACGTAACAGCTACGTTGACCATTTTCAGCATTACATAGCCCGTAAAATAATTCTTTGATTTAAAAACTTCAAATTTTTATTCTTTACTTCAAAATTTTTATAATACGCTTCTCATAAAACTGCCAGTTTTAAGACGTTTATATACAATAATGTTTGCAGGATAAGTCGAGAAATTTAAAAAGCCATAATAGACTTACTTACCTATGGCAGATACAGCATTAGTAACATTTCTTTTTGAAATAGAGATATATTGTAAAATTTGCGAATACGGAACGTGTATATAACGAAAACTTCATTTAAACCAAAAATATTCAAGTATAATAATAAAAATGTTTGCCTCAAGATTAAGGCTCATTATTTGCTTATTACAGTAAAATACGTTAAAAGAAAGATATTTTTAAGGATTACCTGCATTAAACATTAGAATTGCATAATAATTACTGAAACTAAAGAGATTAAGCGGATTTACAGAAAATAAAATACGTCATGGGGGTTCTGTATGTCCGTTCGTTTCGTTTACAAATTATTAATGCAAGAATGTGCAGTGGTTTTGAATTTAAGTGGTGAACAACATGAGGGGCAATGATGACATTAAAAATTAGATAACGCACTGGAATCTGTATTTCAACTCTCACAATATTGTTACATCACTACTCTTATGTTTTTTTTTAACTGAACTGTACGCAATATTTTTATGGGAACAGCTGAACAAGAGGAAAGTCTGAAGAAAAGAATGAAGTCCAAAAAATTAACTATGAATCGATGAAATTTATGGAAATGATTAAGACATTTCTGTTATTTAAAGAACATAGACAATAATTATGTAATTTTCAGGAACAATGGAGTTTTGTGTAATGCTGGTATGAATTGTAAAAATAAAACATTGTATCTCCATACAAATCGTAATTTCAGTTAACTTGCACATGCCAAAAAAAAAAACACTCAACCATTTTGAAACTCGATTTTAGGGATATCTTCGTGGTCTGCTTTTATGTGATTTTGAATGTGTTATTCAACAATAATATTTAATGAGAAAACTTTTAAAAACTCTTACATTGCATTATAATCCACTACTTCAGTCAATTTATGCATAATCATTTCCATAGTTACCTTCTTAATTCTTTTCTTTATTATAATCCTTTTGAGCTGTTTTGCCCGTATTTAATTGAAGCTTAGAGCAGAGTTGCAACATACTGCTTCGATTTAGGTTGATGATTCTTGCACTCTGGCTACCTTTTTATGTCTTCGCTGTCCACTTTCTTCTGCTGACCCCCATTTATTTTCGTTACTCACTACTTTATATAAAATCTGAGACATAATACGGGATAGTTAAGTTGTAAACAAACAGGTATAGAAAACTGTCACGAACTCTTAATTATCTGTAAGCTCTCTCGTCAGCTTCCATAAGTATTATTTGTTTATAATGGAATTTTTAGACAATTTTCCGTTAAAGTGGAGTTTTATCTTGCACGATTTTACTGTATTCAATAAATAATACGCATTTTTCTTAAAGCAAACTCGTTTTATTAAGAGTTTATTCATTTATAATATTTTTTTTTATTATTGTATTTGATTATTTTTCATTCATTATAGATACATTTTGTATTCATGGATTTTGCAGTTTTTGGAAAATCCGCATTTGAAATTGTTAAAAACTCAAACATCGCGTAGAACAAGCTACTAAATTAGGCTAACTGACTGAAACTCAATTTCTTCAATGATTGTCATAAAATCACTGCGAAATGCAAAAAAAAGTCTAATGATCGCATTTAAAAATCCCCAGAAATTCAAAATTCGCTGTACGAATTCCAAATAAACTTTACTGAAAAAAGAAATGCGAAAAACGCTTCAAAACGTGAAAATCGCTAATATCGCATAAAATGTTAAATTAAAAAATTCTAGATACTTAAAAAATTCGAAAACTGGCTTTGAGGTCGCTTCAGACATACAGATACCTTCCTGCCAAACATTGTAATTTTGTGTCCAGAGGACTTTTCAGAACACAGCACACACACAGAAAGAGAGAGAAAGAGAGAGAGAGAGAAACATATACCAATGTTATTATAGATAAAACGACCGACATTTAATATAAGATTTTGGGCACATCATACAAAATTTTATTATTGAAAAGCAAGATTACAATTTCTTTTCCTTGTATAACGTTTATTAATGATTATTATACACAATTTCTTGTTTTTTTTGCATGAAATAACGATTACATATTTTAATTTCCTGTAATATATTTTTGGTTCCTATAATATCTGGTGATAATGTTTAAAAGTCATAATGTATTTTTCCAATAATTTAATCGGTGCTATAATTACTGAATGTACTGTAGCTTGATTTATCCCAATACATATTTAAAAAATCATTCATATATCTACAATTTATAATCTTTCTGAATGAAAATGCATGATTCGCAAAATGTTAAACCATATCATAAAAATTAAAATTAAAAATATATGAATGACAAATGTACATTATCTTTCGAAATACGTTAAGCATTTAAATTATTCAAACAGATTTTCATATGAATACAATACATCATTTCACTTAAAAATTGCTTTCCAGTGCTATGAATATTTATTACCTATTATTCGTATTACTTTAACTGAATAACGTCCTTCCAAAATTTTTGTTATCCAAAAATAGAAAAGTGGGTTATTTCATAACAAAGGCTATCAAATCAAATATTCAGATAGTTTTTAGCTGAATAAACTTCTATTTTAGCTTTCTAAATGTTATTCATAAAACATGTACTGGGTTTATTTTTTAAAACACGCATTATTTTATACAAAAATATTCTCATTTAATTATAAATTCATTTAAATGTTGTTAACTATCATATTCTTCATTCAGAATATACATTTTATTTAAATATTAACACTTTAATTATGGTAAATATAATTCATTATTAACTCTTTCTAAGTGTTTTATTATATACTTTAAGCAAAACATTCTGTAACAAAATGCATTTAATATTTATTAATGTCATCGACAAAGAATGTCTATGTTGATTAAAATCAATGTCAATTATAAAGCCAAGTTGAAAAAAGATCTTAAAGTTTCATGAATTTACTTCAAAATCCTTTCATTTCATAATAGTTTAAAATGTCGAAAGTTATTTTAGAAAACTTTCTTCAGAAACCTATAATAGATTTTATAAAGATATCGATAACGTCTTTGAAAAGTAAAGTAAAAAAATCCATTCCTTTTCAGTCTGGTAAGCTGAAAGAAAATATAAATTTAAAAATTTAATACTACTTTTGAAAATTGAATAGTAGTATTTTTGACACAAGAAACTAATTTTTTCACAGCCTAAGGACGATACCTAATATTAAATGCCGCTTATTCATGGGAGAAGAAAGTGCTGTTTTGTGGTATTTTTCTCCATATCAAATCCAAGTTATACTATGCTTGAATAATCTTAGATAACTAAACACTCAGACTTTCATACTACCATAATTAAAAAAACTACAGATATATCTTTTATTTCAGTATTAAAATTCTGAAAAGGAAACAATTCTCTGCCGAAACATTCATTTTAACACTTTAAAACATAGTTGAAAAGTGTTTATGAATTCGGTACGTCTGTCTATCTCTCCGACTGTCATCCGCGCGCTTACTCTTGTAAATATACCCTCGTATTTCTCCATTTTCAACCCTTTCCAACGTAGTTGAAAAGTGTTTATGGCTTCGGTTTGTGTGTTTGTCTGTCTGTTTTTCCGTGCTCTAACTCGCGTAAATATACTCGGAATGTTATGAAATTAATATATGTTATTGAGGCTTAGTATGATAGGTTCGGTATCAAAAATGAAGTGTATAGCACTTATAGTTCCTTTACAAGGACACTCAAAAGAATTCCGTTACATTACGGTCTATGGAGAAAAATCGTTTGCGGTTTATTTTAATAGTGTTTCACTATTTCAAACGACATAGGTGACTAAGGTGCATTACAAGAGCCTTACCATAGAATATTGTGTATATTGAATTCATCGTTCACTTACAGGGATACATAAAATAATTCGGTACTGTCTGATAACAATATTTCCTGGAAATACGTTTCCAGATGCTGAACGCGTTTATAAATTTAGCAAATTGTTTTGCATATGACTTGATATGTATAAATTCTATAAATCATATACAAGACAGCACAAAAGTTCTCGAGTACATTTCCGTTTACTAACGCAAATTCAAGAAGGGGAATTTTAAACTGTGCTACGCATTTCTAACTGACCTAAAATTTAGCATTATATGTAATATATATACAAAGGTACATATCATATACAGGGCTGCACAAAATATTTCTGATAGTTTTTCAAGTATTTTTGTAATTTCTGAAATTGTTATTTTATATATGTTATGCGTTTTTCATATTGTTTCATTAGACATCATTTTTCACCTTATTAAACTGTAAAGATATGTAAAATTATTTTGGAAGTGTTGGAAAGTGTTAGATAATCTATGCTTGGCGAATGATTTTTCGTCCTTGTTTATATATGTTTTTGAGATTTACAATGACATGTTCGATACTGTAAACGAAGAAAGCAGGATTTATAGTTCGTTTATTTAGACACTCAAAAGAATTCCGTTGCATTCTGATCTATGCGGATTTTTTTTGCAGTATGTTTTAATGATGTTACGCTATTTCAAACATAATGAAATTTATATGCATTTATAAGGTACACTGACACATACATTCTGTGTAACATAAAGTACAAAGAATGTCACTTATTTACAGGGTCAAACAAAATATCCATTTGCATAATGGTCTACGAGGAAAACTCATTTGGAGGGTATTATAATGATGTTACACTATTTCAAATATATGTTTCTTAAATGTTTCTTACCATAGTATATAGAATGCGTAGGTATTATTGTTCATTTAAATGGACACACAAATGTCTATGAGTGATAATTGATAAAATTGCTCTGACTACTTTCGTTTCTGCTTTTAAGTTTAACTAAATTTTTGAACACTGCATGGCGCGTATAACTCCTGTAGATCACGTACAGGACTACAGAAAAGAATTCGAAATTATTAATGTCTATGGACGTGAAAAGCTTAATGACTTAATAGTTATTTTAATTCTGTAACGCATTTTTTAGCTGAATAATATTTAGTATTCGAAAATATGCTCGTAGAGCAAAAAAAATCATATGCAGGGCTACGCAAAAAACTGGAGATAATGTGGTCCATGGACGGTAATTGTTAGAAGTGCGTTTAGAAGTGCGTTAGAAGTGCGTTTTATCGTTTAATACGTTTATTACTAGAATTTCGTTTTCACTTGTTAGTTGAATTAAAGTTCATTTTATTTAATATGTGGTCCATACACTAATAAGAAGATAGCGCACTGACTTCTACGAAATATTCAAGTACATATCCGTCTTTTGGCGAAAATTTCTGAAGGTGACTTTTCAACATTACTACCCATTTTCTAATTCTACTAAATATTATTGCTAAACATCATTTCAGGCCGTGTAATCAAATGACGCTTTTATTATTTTATACCACACTAAAGAGATCAATATAGATTGAATAGAAGTTGAAAATTTTCGTTGAAAATATTAAAAAAATAACTATGTACCCAAAGGATATAAATTAAGACTTAAGATAATTCTTTAATTGAATTTGTCGTTTCATGAAAAATTAATGTTTTAATAAATTCTGATATATATATATATTTTTTAATGTTTTCCCTTACATACTCTGACATAATTCGTCCCATAATTCCTGTGAGCGGTTCCTCACATCGCTAGATAGAAACATGAATATAAGTATGAACTGAAACGTAAAAATAAATTATTGTTAACCAAAACTTATCTACTTAATTGTTTAATGTATCGTCTTTTGAAACTTTATGCAATTTTTGAGAACTAAAGACAGGTATCCAGTTACAAAGAGGTAATAAGAGAAAGCAGATCGCTGTAGGACATCGATAAAAATAAATTTTGTAACTTTATACTCATGTAAATATTAAATTAGATTTGCACAAACAATATCGTTATATAAATAAAAAAAGTTCAAAAAATAAAATTTGCGTACATATTTATGTAATTGTTTTATGTAAAGTTAATTATATAAGAGTTTATACATCACCATTAAAAATAAATACTTAAAAATAATTTTTTTTTTTTATTTCACAGCACAAAATGTTGAATTGTAGTCAATGCATGGCATTCTCAAACATTGAAGCTAGACTGGATCTTTACATTCGATATATTGATACACTGTTTACTTTTTTTATTAATCTTGGAACATCTACTACAAGTTTTCTTTATTTCATTTTCTCATCTTCATTAGAATATATATTTCTTTCGTCCTCATTTTTTCTATCATTCTTGTTACAACTAGTTTGAGATCTTTAGTTTAAATACATACTGCCCGATTTGGTTATTTAAAGTTCATACAAAATATTTTAATAAAAGTCTGAATTACATAGAATGTTACTTCCATGTCTATTGATTATTCAGAACTGTAATCGTGATCAATAAAATCATTTATGAAATTTTTAGTATCTGAATATTCTGTATCAGACCAAAGTTCTTCAATACGGGTTTTCTTTTAAGTACAACGGACGTTTTCTCGAATAATTAGGTTCCATTTCTTCCATAATAGCATGAAAAAATTATTAAATTACACGCAAATAAGAACATATTCTTCTCGGACAAAAAATTAGTCATAACTACTGTCAAGAGAAGAAAATATTAAATAATAAATAATAAAAGCAGCTAATTGAAAAGCAGCGGGTTGCGACCTTAGAGGGTAGTTTCAAGAAGGTGAAAAAAAAGGGTACAGGTCATTATTATCTATTGAATAATGTGAAAATGAGGTGTGAAATTTGAAGAAAATTTGAAGAAATTTGTGAAATTTGAGGTGTGAAAATAATCGCGGAGAAATATCGAGCGGTCTGTAATACCGCTCACAGCAGTTAAGGGGTAAGTCGAAAAAATCGTTTTCTTTCTCCTATTTATTTTAGATGAAGTTTTCTTATCTATATATTAAATGCTGTTCCATGTAATTACCTAGAAATTTAATGATTTTTTCAATTAAACTACATTTTAAAGCCAATTTTTGACATTTCGTTTACACACCAAAGTTCCGTAAGTATGAGGAGATAAATATATTAGAGAATTTTTCAATGTTTGCATTGTCCTATATTAAGTTCTTTAAAATAGAATAAATCCCTACTTGAAAACTAATAAAATCAATAAAGTAATTCGTGTAAAATACTTTAATATGTTTAGAAAATTCAAATTAAAAGTTGTTGGTTTAGTCAAAGTTTGCTTTTTGTTCACAAGTAATAAAGTTCTATGTTAAATGGCAAATAATGTGAAACTCACTTTACTTCCTATTAAAAAATATAATAAATGTTAAATGGTAGTTTTCATTTCAAGTACGTAAAATCAAAACTATAATTCAAATAATTTTATTAATATATATAATTGTTTAGTACTTGTCATTCTAATGGTAATGGTACACCTAGTATATTTATTTATTGGCACAAGTTTCAAATTTATGTGATTAAATGTTATATCAACCTTAATTGCTTAAAAATTCTAAAACTATGTGTCTTGTCAATATTATTAAACAAAAAAAATCACTATAAAATCTCTTCTCTAAGTATCTCAGTATAAATTCTCCCTAACTGCAATAAAATGATAAATGATAATGAAAGTGCGTGTTTCTTGAAATATATTACACAAAGATTATAGGAAAAATGTCAAGTTTACGTGTTTAAAAATTCATAAAAATAATCCTTTTTTTTTCATAACAGTATTAAAAAAATAAATTTTAATCATGATATTTATAATTTTGTCGTAAAAATCTTTAACTCATTCCGATAACCAGTTTTTATTACACTTGAGCGAATTGATTTTTATTAATGCTGTCAAGAAATCGACAGACATTTTGATTAAATTTTAAGCATTGCTATTTTTTTATTTAGATCATATATTTATTCTTGTATTTAATTAATTTTTGATTTAAATTTAAAATTTTAGTTTAGACATGTTAGTGCATTGGATTTAAGAGTGAGTTTTATATATTATCTTGTTTCAAACGAATTATCGGTTTTAGGAGAAGCTGCTATTAAAGCCATCAATTTATCCCCTCCCCTGATATTTACGCACGTTTATATATCATTATTTTTCGAACAGTACGGTTTATACCTTAGCTTATTTTCAGATAGATTCGCTGAAAGTTTTTGAATAAATTCCCCTTTGTAAATTCATTGAACAGTGTTGTGTACGTTTTAGCCCAGCTTCATGAATTTGCATCTGAGTATTTTGTATAAGCAATACGAAATATAAATACTTTATTTAAGAAAAGCACTATGTAAAATACACTTTATAACGACAAAACGCAACTCTCATTTAAAATATAGTAATAATTAGATATGCACTTGCAAAATTAATAACATGAATGCCATCAATTTAATTTTATTATTATGATAAACAGCAGTAATTAGAGAAAAGCAAACGTACATATTAAGAAGAGGTAAAATCAACCAAATGATATGCAGGGCACGCATGGATTTTTATTAAACAAACAGAATTTGTGAGAAATAAAATACGGTTTTAAGAATGACAGTTACTGTACAGACAGCCTAATATATATAATAACTAGCAGGCTATATGCCCGCTGCGCTGGTGAATGAACCAATGAACCTTCCAAATGAACCTTGAATAAAACGAAATGGTGAATTCGACCATGCATTTTCATGTAATTTAGATCTTTACCTGGCAAATCCTTCCACATTGTTTAATACAATTCGAATGCCATTGCGCTATTATTTTATCTTAGACGTTAGACGAAATTCAGCATATTAAGAAACAACTATTTTATTGCATCATTTATAGTAGAGTTTGTTAGACAAATGTGGCCGTTATGACCAATAGAAATTAAAATGTCCTCTAGTCACCCTATTACTAAAAAAGAGAGCAATCATTGCAGAGATTGACCATTGAATTTAAATAATGTCCGGGTTATTCATTTTCGTTTTCTAGTTCTTGTACTCCGGGCCTGAGGGGTGAGCCCATAAAAACAGCAAAAAACCCTGTCAGAGACAAATAAAAACGAAAAATAAAATCAGCCCCTTAAAAAAAGGCGATGAACACTACAGCGACAATCCACCATGAGCGTGACAAGTGAACAGAGACGTCAAATATGTAAATCTATGTACGCTACAGGTCCCTGGTGCATGTAAAATACGTCGTCGGTGCAAAGTCCTCCAGGTTACCTGTGAATTATACCTCTGGGGGTGCCTAGGCAGGTGGAGATCTCGTCACCTGATCAAGGTTCTAAATTACGAGACCAATTTCTCTTCCTTAATGTTTGCTTTTTTTTTAAATCTGTCAATTCAAGAAAGTTAAATATAAACCTTGAACCGGCAAACAAAGATAACTATAGCAAACCACTAGATCACTGCATCGAAGCCAATAAAACTATAGTCAGGCCATGCTGTGATCAGGCGATTTCAGCCCCGATCCCAGGTACTAACTCTTCAAACTAAGCACTCGTGTCGGGCATGTAGGGGCCTGGTTAGCGGTATATATTAAAAAAAGAACCTCGGGCCTCTCAGCTTGGAGGTATGGGTGGTTCTGGTAGTTAAACTAAAATCTCACTCTACGTTACATTATATTTCGTAATATACATCATCTTCTGGCAGACCTACTGCAGTTTTCTATCTTTGGATTTCAGCAGAGTAAATACAGTGAAAAAAGCAATACGTTACTTGCACATAAAGAACAGTTTTTAACTTTCATATTTAAAAGAAATGTGATTCCTAAAAAAGTGCGTTTTTAAAGACGAATTGTTTGAATAAAATTAAAATTACGTTATTTTTACTGCCTTTTCATTTTACATACCAGTTGCAATCATGTAACAATTAACCTGGAAAAAAACCTCGAAATCTGATTCTGATAGAAAAATAATCCTCTAGTTTGCATCAAATAAAATTTTCCTAGTCTTCCATAATCGGGTCCACAGCCAAGTTGGAAGTCAAAGCTTAGAAGTTTTTGCAGCGATATGTTTACAAATGTACCAGAGTTAGCTACGAAACGAAGTTAATCACGCGCCAAACTACGTTCCATTAAATAATGTGAAATTTCTGTTGACTGAATTATAGATATTTCACCAATAAAACTACTTGAGAATGATAAATAAAGTCAGTTATGCAAAATTTTTAGTGATAATTATTTTGGTGAATACTTTAACAGAAACCTTTTTTTTTCACTTCTCTAATGAGCATAATAACACTGAGAAATAAACAGTCTTGAAATTTCTTTTATTTTGAAGATTACTTATTCTTCAGTCTGTTGTCCAAATAAACCCTATAATGAACATAATCGATAATTTGTCACTAAGTTTAATTGCTTCATAATGAAGATACGTAAATTTAGTAATTGCTGAGTACTAATTGCGTGTAATCTACTCGTATCGGATTTACCATCCAAAGACCCCTTCAAATTCAAATGCAAAAAATCGGTACAGATGTCGCAGACGCACCGGGGTATCCGTTTGGGGCCAAATTGTGATTTTATGCCTGGGAAATCTGGCGATTTTGGCGAGATTTTGCTTCCTATGGCAATCCAGAAGAGCAGATTCTATTGGTTTTATATTAAATTAAATAATGTGAGTTTTATAAAAAAATAATCATTGTGTGTCTTTTAAAATAAAATAATTTGTGTGTGTTTATAATAAAAATTGTGTGTGCTTCATAATAAAATCAAACTAACATGCTTCTTTAGAAATCTAGGCCTAACAGGTGCAAAAACTGGGTTTTGGTTTTTCTGTTTTTTTGGTCTTGGTTTTTCTGAGCCAAAATGGCGAAAACAAATATGGCGCCAACCCCGGTGCGTCTGCGACAGTTGTTCCACAATTTCCAACAATATAATATATACGCTAACTGGCGGGTGACCCGATTACAGAAGACTATTCCAATATTTTTTAAAAACCTTCAAAAAGAAAAAAAAAGTACGCAAAGAGAACTAAAAAGAAATGAATGGTGAAAAACCTTTTAAATATGTGTTATAATTTACACTAAAATTTAAATATGTGACTTAATTTTTATAATATTAACTGATATTTATATAATATACATTCGAATATAAAAAAAATTACACTATGCTGTCGCATACTTGAAAAAACACCAATTTTTTAAACATCGCTCGGACCGATGTCACGCTTATGCCTTTTCGGCTTAAAATAAAATTGTTTGGTCTCAAAAGTAAAGCAAAATTGTAAATAAACAAATAAAATGTAACTCACAAATACAGTCATTTTTATAATTGCAGCTGCAAGTTTCTTCCGTAGGTCACATGATAAAGGAGTTTTAGATTTGTTAAAAATAAAATTTTAAAAAGAAGAACAAATCAATAACAAAATTGTTACTGTTATTTTAATTGCAATATTTCTCATTGAATAAATTTGCAGGCATTACGAGCATTCTTTTTTATGTATAAATTAAATATTATCGTTTTGCAACATTATTTGTCATCAAAACTGTTTTTCGTTTTTCCCCTTTTTTATTTAAAATACAATTAGTAACTTTTTTTCTTTTATTTTTCGATGTTTTTGTATTATTTTTTTAATTATATAGCAGTTTTAATTCTTTCACCAACAATAATGGTCGCGAAAAAAACGACCAATGGTAACCTTTTCATTAAAAATAACAGAACTTTCCATCATAATTCTATAACTAATACACGTAGAACGTTGTGTTATATACTAAAACCGTTCCTGAAAAATTATCTATCGAACAGTGGAAGTTCCATCAAAATCCATTCAGCGGAACTCGAGTTATAAAGGAATGGAACAAAATTTCCGTTTGTGTTTTATATATATAGTAGATATCCACCTATCTGAGCATCTTGAAGTATTGTAAAGAGTTTTGCCAAAATAATTCAGGTACCAAAAAAATAGAATATGATATTGAAAAGGTACATTATAACACAGAATTCTAATAGAAATCTCACTGATAGTACAGTTTTTAAATCTAATTTTTGAAAACACGCAGATATTACACGGATCAACGACCACTTTATATCTCTAGGTTATACTCTCAAGTTTTATAGAGAAACAATGATTTATGTTTCCTTTTTCTTCGTCCCTGCATTAAAATTACGTGTTTCTGCAAAAATAAATAAAGATAATAAAAAATTTATTCATCATGAAAAGTTATAACTCCCTTACAAGGCAATTCATTTCGTCAACGCCCCATCGATGGTTCAGAATTTATTCGTGCAGTTCTGTGTGAGAACTTTAAATAACATTTATAACAGAGATAGTACAACAATATAAATTAAAACATAATTGATTTTAATAACTGAAAAAAAAAACATAAAGTCATTAAAATGCATTACATAACTTTTCAACTTAAAAACTATAAGGTATTCAGGTTGTTTGTATTTGTAAAACTGTAAAGCTGTTTGTATACTACAAATTATACAAATGCCCGCAATAATTCAATTAGAAAACATAATTCCTTAAACAAGAACAATACATATAAACTACAAAGTGTTTAAAATAAAAAGTATCGATAAAAATGAGTTAAGTGATGGAAACCAGGTACGGGAAAGTTGGGTAAAACGGGATAACTAACAATTTTCCTTTGTGAACAAAAGTCTAGAATGGCTGAAAAATCGGAGCACCACACACAGAAATGTTTGGGGATATCTGGCCTTTTGAAAAACACCAGTTGCCACTGGAAATTCTTCTGTTCTTGGAATAAGGTGTTTTCTAGAGGATTATCTGAAACAGCTCCGAATTTTGTTGATAGGGTAAAACCGGGTACTAATCATAAATTAAGTTTTTACACTTCCAGTAACAAAAAACTTTATTGTAGGAAAATTTGAATCACACTTTAAAAGATACAAAGGTCATACTCAAGTAAAGTCACAAAACAGTGTCCAGCAATGTAATAACAATTCCAGTTAAAATAAAGATATTATTCTTATTTTATACAACTAACTGCTACTTTTTGAAGATGATAATAAATCAATGGAATAATCTATATATTTAAAAAGAATGCGCATTCTGTCAAATTTTCCACACGAATATCGTCTCTTCATCCAAAGATTTTTGAAGGCTTCTCCCTTCAGAAAGAGGAAACTTGATGGATTAGCGTTCACCAGTGTAACACAAGGAGATTAAAAATGGTTGATTGAAAACGGATGGAGTCAGCATTGCATTGAAAACATATACCTTCTAATATATTTTTGCTCTGAGATTGAAAGCTAACGTTTTTTTTTTAAGAACTCGTGTTTCCTGTATAAATATGCATATTTCGCAAAATTTTAAAGAGAGCTTGGATACAGGTATATATTAATAACGTATTGAAATATCAGAGAGTCCGAAAGATGAGAACAATTTTTATATTGCTATGTTAAAGGAGCCGACGCGAAAACAAACAAACAAACAAAAAAGCGGGAAAAAAACATTTCTATTACAACAAGATAATAATATGTTTTCACGAAATTTTTACAAGGGCTGTAAAACCGTTTTATTTATCACCAATAAAGATTTTAAAGAATTTGGACAAAAAATAACTTTTTATTTTAAAACTATGAAACGACCCTACATAAACAAGAAAATGATCGTTTTTATTACTAAATATAAATATTTTTTCGCAAATTTTTCATTTTAAAATATAATTTCATACAAAATTTTAAAGAGAGCTTGGATAGAGTTATATTATATATGTCAGAGAGTTCGGAAGATGATAAGTTTTATTTATCAAAAATAAAGATTTCAAAGAATTCGGACAAAAAAAAATTTTTTTTAATTATTTTAAAACTATGAAACGACCCTACGTAGAAAAAAAAAAAACAAGAAAATGAGCGCTTTTAGCACTAAATATCAATGTAATTTCTTGAATGTTTTATTTCAAAATATAATTTTATACAATATCTGGTTAAAGATATGAAATAATCAAAACTTGATGTTCCTTTTTAAATTTATTATCACGGGCCTGGGCAACGCCAGATGGGGGTCAGCTAGTAGTTTCTTAAAACATTTAAATATATTCAGTTTAGATTGCTCAAAGTTTGAAAAATTGACTATCCCCAACGAGAAATCTCAAAAAGAACGTCTTAAAAATATAAGATACAGAATGGAAATGTATTTAAATTATACATCATTTCAAAATTCGATACCTTATGTTTTTTTTTTAAATATGAACTTTAAATATAAACTTTAACAAAAAATTAGATAAGTACATTTTTGAAAACATTTTATTTATAAAAATATAAAATAACTCGAACTAAAATGCCCCAAAGAATGCACTTTTTCTTATGTCCACTCTGTTACCAAGATTTTCTAATGATCCTATTACACAGTAGATAACAGCACATGTATCAAGACAGTGTACATATATGAAGTTTTAATCCACATGGAATTTGCATTCATAAAATTGAAAAATATTTTTTTTACAGTTTTTTCTAACAAAAAATTAGATAAGTATATTTTTGTGTGTCCACTATGATACCTTGCTATAGATAATATAAATATCTATTAAGATTTGTAAATATAATTAATAGTAGGCTTATGTGTGTATTTAATAACAAGACTACTTAAGCCTAAATAATATCTTGAATATATATATATTTTTTAATGGCAGTCTTTTAATTGTCCACTCTGCTACTAGAGTAGTTTTTCCATTAAATTACAACCCATATATTATTTCAAATCACATTATGTTATATTTTTTAAATAATTTATTTACGTGAATTAAATATTAGGGCAATAATTCATGTTATTGTAATGAAACTTTTAGAGAAATTGATATGTCTAAATTTTGAAGTCATAGTAACAGAGTGGAAATATGTTTGTTTTCTATCCAAATTGGTAATATACTTGAATAAATTATTGTTTTCTATAATATTTATCACCACTTCAAAAAATATATAATAAATTTGAAGAATTAAAAAATAATTTGTATGTCAAGAAATGCAATAAAGTGGTAACATAGTGAAAATTTCGATCATGTGATTGATAAGAAAAGATTATGCTTTTTATAAATAAAAAATAAAATTTTGTGAAAAAACTTTAAATTTCTGCAAGATACGAGATACTAATGTAGGTAATTAAAATAAAAAATTATATGAAATGAAAAACAATTCAAGACATAATCAATTTCTGAATTGTAACTATTTTTTAGAATGACGCATATACATTTTTTAAGGTCAGTGACTTGTTTTCAGATTTTCAAGGAATTTTAATGGGGTCAATTAAAGCCATTCTCAGCTTTTACTTCTCGTATCCGCTGAACTCATCATGTGCCCACTCTTTGCATACTTAACATTGTATCCATATTTCACCACCTATTGAGTGAAGAAACAATTCATTGCAGAATTCAATGCAAAACAATGGGTACCCGGTTTTCCTCTAAAATACGATCGAAAAACAGCATGATCGTTCTTCTGGACGTACGCACTTCCACTTGGCATCAAAATATCGAGTCAAAACTATAGCAAACAGTGGTTTATTTACCTAAATCGATCCGTCAGGCTGGATTTATTTAAAATGTAAAAAAGAAGGTGAAAAATTAAAACTTTTAAGGTGAATTTATTTCAAATAGCACGAACACAGAGCCTAACTCACTTGAAAATCCGATGGTACATTGCTAGGGGATGCTAAGGGATGTAGTTAAAAAGGATTCTGTCCACCGGAAAGCACCCATTACCGAGAAAACAGGGTATCCGGTTTTACCCAACTCTCCCCTAGTGTTTAAAACTCATTGTAAAGCTGTTCTTAACAATCATTTGCCAAACGTAAACAATGCGTTGATGCCCTATTGTGTTGAAAGACATCATCATTTTGGGAAGAGGTTCTGATAAAAAGATATACACGAGTGTGCAGAATGTTCGTTATCGAGTAAGGATATATACATTGTTCAATGGTATGAGTGAATATAGTAGACTGTATAAAAACACTCCAGACTCTTACACTATCACCACCATCCTATAGAATTCCACTTTGGCACGAGGTATAGCCACCGCATCATAAGGTTTTCGTTACACACTCGCTTTCCCATCAGCATCACAGAGTTAAAATCTTGAGCCATCTGAGCAGAAATCACCACCTGAGCAGATGGTTTCCAACCATCCAGTGTCAAATGTTGATGGGATTTCGAATACTGTATCTTCTGTTTATTCTCGTTAAAGAGGGAATCGATATGATCTTTGGTTGTTATATGCAGCTTTTGCAATATTTTTGAAAATTATATTTTGGCTTAAGCTTACTATAAAGTAACGTGAAATAAAATCTTCGGCTAACCACAGCAAAAGCGCCATTACGTTCGGAGACATTGTGAATATGAGTCTTTAGTCAAATCAACCATTGATTGCTGATTTGAAGCCCTTTCTTTTAGAAACGCCCTTTTAATTCATGATGATGGTACAACTTCACTATGAGATCATGCGGTATAACTAAAACACATGATGGTCGCTGAAATGGACCATCCAATTTTGCGAGTTACAGAAATGTTCCTATGATTAAACTTATTTAAATCGTTCCTTTTACTAATATCAACCTTCTTTCTTCTATTTATATATTATTTTTTTCCTTATATAGTCTTATTTATACCCTAAATACACATTACATTACATGTCTAAAGCTTAGCGTGAAATTGTACGTTTGCGAAATTGCATGTTCCAGAACTACTATAAAAATTGTCGTTTTAATGTAATTTACTATTTTCTTAAAACGCCCAGTCTAAAAAATTTAAAACTGCAGATGTAATTTCAGTTAAGTAGATAAAAGCAGTATCTATCTATCTATATTATAAAGGACAAATGTGTCCGTGCTGAACTATTCAAACATTGTATCCAGTAATTCGCTACTCTCATATAAAGGCACCCTATTCTTGTGACGTTTTTATCTCAAAATTAATTAATTTTACTATCTGCAACTGTTTAAAAAATTATAATGGCAACAGTCTTGTATTTATTTATTGATTTTCAAAATTCATGCTTGAAAATTGACTGACGCTGACGTCATTTTGAGAATGGCAATAGTTGACGATGAAACTTCGGTTTTGCGATTTTTGCTAATGCATTTTTTTTAAATTTCTAAACATAGCACATTTTTAATTTTTACACCGTTATATAGGAAAAAATCCACTTTTAAATGCAATTTGTTTGAAAACTATATCTTAATTGCCTGATTTATTATGGTGTATAAGATAATTTTCAAGCATGAATTTTGAAAATCAATAAATAAATGCAAGACTGTTGCCATTATAATTTTTTAAACAGTTGCAGATAGTAAAATTAATTAATTTTGAGATAAAAACGTCACAAGAATAGGGTGCCTTTATATGAGAGTAGCGATATACCGGATACAATATTTGAATAGTTCAGACGATTTTGGAGAAAAGGATGCTTTGTAATAATTTAAGAATTTAAAAGTAGAATTATTTAATTACACTATAAAAACAAACATGGGATATTTTAACAGCTAATATAAACAGAAGATGTTGTTTAAGATATTGCATTTTTATGAATAAAATATAAAAATTTTATCCACAAATTTAATAAGATACATATAAAAAAAAGTTAACATGAGCAGTAAGAAACAACGTTTTAATTCCCATTTCGTCAGTATTACAAAAAATGTTAACGATCATTGCGAAGTTTAAAAAAGTGAATTTACATGAAATTCGTTAATATTGCGAGCACTATATCACATGCATATGATGACGAATAATAAATATAATGAAAACAAAACAAAGAAAACATCACTGGATGCAGCGATATCGCTGTATTGAGAATACAAAATAAAATAAAATAAATAAATAACCCTTGAAATTCATTAATGTTACGATCACTATCTCGAATGTATGAATGCTTAGTACAAAAAAAAATTACTGCATGTATGAGTGCTTCACGCACGAGGAAAGACAGCAAACAAACAAACAAAAAGAAGAATTAGTAAATGCAGCAATCTTGACAAATAAAAATATGAAAAATCATTAGATTTAAAAAAAAATAGTTTATACCTACGTTCTGTAACCCGGGAATGCCGGGTTCGATTCCCTAGTATATATAAAACCTCAAAAACGATTTAAATTTTATGGCAACCCACAACTATCTGCAAACAATTGAAGTGCGAAAATGTAGAGAAGTAGATAGATGAATCAAAGTAGTTATACATATAGATAAAGTATTGCTTTAAAACAATATGAGTTCAAATATTTTTATACGCTCATACTTAGTTTTGCTGCACGATAGATGAGTATATGAATAAAATGAAGAATTGTAAACAGAATCTAAGAATTTGATAAAAGCTATATGAAAATCTTCAAAAAAATCTGTAATCAGTTAAGAAATGAATAGTGATAGTGGTATTACTAGAATGGTGTCTTTGTTCATTTGAAACAAATTTTTGTTTAAAAAAAAAAACTAGAATTAACATATAAAAGTTAAAATTTCAGTGCAAATTCACCTTGTTTAATAACTAAAATTCATTAAGATACAACTAAATGTAAATATATTGCTTGAAGGTGCGTAAAAACCTACATAAAAACATTTAAAAGTACATTAAAGTCCTTTTAAAAATTCCAAAACGATTTCAACAGAAACCCGGTCATCATCAGTGGAAAAACTAAATTGTTGTGTTGAGTTGTTATCTCTTTGCGTTTTCTTGCTTGCCCGGAATAAACTATTTTACTTCACTGGTTTGGAAATAAGGTGGGATGGGAAAGGTAATCAATGATGCATTAATTCATTGCAGACTGCGTGGATATTTTCCCATCCCACTTTATTTCCAAACCCGTGAAGTAAAATAGTTTATTCCGGGCAAGCAAGAAAGCGCAAAGAGATAACAACTTAACTCAACAATTTAGTTTTTCCACTGATGATGACCGGGTTTCGATTGAAAACGTTTTGGAATTTTTAAAAGGACTTTAATGTGCTTTTAAATGTTTTTATGTACGTTTTTACGCATCTTCAAGCAATATATTTACATTTAGTTGTATCTTAATGAATTTTAGAATTCACATTTCATTATCTGACAGATATAAAATTCGCAATCTTCTTTTGAAAACTGCTACACTGTTCACTGCTTAAAAATTTGTGATACATTTATTAAAAAGTTTTATTTGTTCATTTATTTTTTTTTTGTAATACTGTTACTCCTTGTTCAAGTTTTGCATTTAAATTATCCAATAAAGAATTATTAAGATTTATTAAGATTAAATTATATAACAGATATAAAAATATCAATCTTTATTTGAAATCTCAAGTAATATTAATCACTTAGATTTAAATAATTTTACATAGATCCAGACTTTTAATCGTTCACATTAAATTTTCGGATGTGCACAACAATGTAAAAAACTGTTTTAAAAGTTCACATAACATTATTAATTCTTTTTATTCATATTTATTAAGAATTCAAATTAGATGTTTTTTATATTAACATTTTTGATAAATATAACAGAACTATTTTAATAACGTCCTTTAACGTAATAATAAAATCCTTTAACGAAATAACGTTAATGGATTAGAAAAGGAGTATTAATTTAATAATTACTTTTTCCTCAGCTAAAATATATAGCATGTCATGAGTAAATGCGAACAAAAGTTTTTGCTTTCACTTCTGTTTGGAAGTTTTTAATTAGTTTTCTTGTAAAGAGTTCAGTTGAAATTGTTCTTTACGGTGTAAACAAACCCGTTAATTAAAACGAAACAAAAACACATTTAAACTGTACAAACTTTAACATGAAAGTATATCTCGTTCCAGATTAATGTCAACGAATAAGCCAATTTGTTAGTTTTCAGATTAAAATTATTATAATCGAATAATATGTAACAGATGTTAAATAAGAAATAAAAATTAGATTTTTGTAATATGTCATTCTTGTCAAAAGTAATTAATTCACTTTGATTTGTGTTGTTTTCTTTTACTTAGCAGAAATTTTTTATATATATATATATATATATATTGCATTTATTTAAGTATTATTTTTTTCACTATTTTATATATTTAAATTTTGGAGTAAATGTTATGCAAATTAAATATTGCACGAGATACATTTCATCGAAGCAATTTTTTATCAGAACATTAATATGATTAGTTATTTTGATTGGTTATTATATTTATGTTTTTTTGTCTTTTCAATTCCAAGCTTAGATTTTGAAAGGGGGTTGAAAATCATTTTATACAAAGATTTTGTTTTTTTCAGTACAAGGTTAATACAAATCAACGCATTATAATACAAACCAACTACTAATCAACCTTGTTTGTCTATATATAAATCGTTCTGTGTAATTTTTTCAGCTGAGTGTAGAGCAAATAAAAATAAAAATATCCAATTAAAGTTTTTCCTATTAAAGCCTTAGATTCACTTATTGTATACAAGTGTGCATTTCCTGGTCTCTTCGTTGGTCTTCCTTGAATCTATAATTCTTCAAGATAAAGATTTACCACAGCATGTCTATACGTGGGAATTTTGACATTCTGAAGAAATCCTGCGCTAATTTGCAGGAAAATTTTAGCCATTCATAGATTTATCTTAAATGTAATATCGTCTGAACGTCTGTGTCTTGTATGTGGAAATTATTCTTACTTTTATATACTTATTATACCAGCAATATTCAACGAAACAGCTAATCGATAATTTCTTTTAGTAAACTAAATGAAGATGAGTTGGTAAAAAGCGCTTCAACTAGATTGAATGGAAATATATTAGAAAGGTATTTCGAAATTCGATATTTATTGCATTTGTTATTCATGAAATATTAATTTCAAAAACTGCACTTTGATTAGCATTGTACCTGAATAAAAATAAACGTAGAGAAAATTATTTTTATACTGTACACAAAATATTTTTTCATCCACATAATAAATTTATCTTCATAATATTTTTCTATTAAAATCTCTAGCATCAACTTTAAGAAATTTATATTAATAAATACGTATTTCTATTTGCTTTCAATGTGAATTTTTCTGTAATTTGTTTAATTCCCAAATTTTTATTATTCAATATACTTCAAGGTATTCACAGAATTTCGCCCTTCTAAATTTTATCCTGAAACATACTTTTAGACTTCATTTCAAATATCTCATATATTTTAGTAGTTTAATAGAACGTACGCACACGTATAACCAGTTGTTATTTGAATTCAATTATCTCACTAATTAGATATAGCATCAGATAGAAAAAGTAATACAATAATTATTTAATTTCCAAAAATATTTATAGAGGATTTATGAGTATGTATTAAATTATCACATATAAAAAACATCAAGTGTCACATTTCGTTTAACAGACATATCTTTAAAACTTAAATAAATGTTTTATTTCTGCTTTTAAATATACTGATTTGCTTATAAATTTTCATTGAAATATAACATCTTCAAAAAAGTCTGTCCTGTATTCGCTTCTTAACAAACAAATAATATAATAATATATTTTACTTTCGAAAGAGTTTAGTGTACTTTACATATCTACGAAATTTATGTTTTTAAAAAGACTTATAATGGAAAAAACATTATGCAGATTTTAAAATCCAATAAAAGATTTTCTATATCATTTTATGGGACAAATACTGCATTATTAAGGAAAATGTCTTTGAAATAAGCGAACGAGAACTAACAGATGTAGAGAAAAGCAAGAAAAACAAATGGAATACAGAATTTGCAAAATCCACTTATAAATTTCGTAATAAAACTCCGTTTTTAGAATACAAAGCATTATTTTATTTCCGTATACAATTTAATGATTGTGTAAAAGTATTTGTTTAATATATTTTAAATGTTTTAAATGTAATCAGAAGAAAAAAATATAATTTAAGTCATAAGGGATGAAGTACAATAAAACACATAGCTTCGCTTACAAGCGTGTCTTTTATTCCATGTACCTGTTAATATATTTTTAAACTTTACAAATATTTATATTCGATTTTTGTCCTTCTAAATGCTGTTTAAATTATATTTTTTAGTTAGTATGTTTGAAACAAAACAAAATACCGCTAGGTCTTATTTTATATTGCATTTATATTCTATTTGACTTGGCAATTTCCGCACTTAGAAGGTCCTTTAAAACTTACCCTTTTACATTCCTCTTTATACATAACAAGGAGTATTGAAATGATGAAAATTTTGGTCTTGATTAAATGAATGTATATAATAATCTCTTCCAAGTTACTAACGATTATGAAAAGATTTCTTTATCTTTAGAAACCTCAGAAACCAGTATTGTTTTGAGATTTAAAGAAGAACTTATAACAACAAAGTTTATTTTGCTGCACAAGATTTTCAAAATATTTATGAGTAGTTTTTATAGTTTCCCAACCCGGAAGAGAGATTTTTTGGGTGCTATGAATTCTGAAGTAAATATTTTAATATTCGACAAATCTGTTCTTTAGAAAACATGATAAATTAACCGAATTAAATTTATTAATTTTTTTTCTCGTGCATGTATAAATTTAATTACGTAGTTAAATATGTTTAATTTCGAATTAATAACATCCTAATTCTATTACATAGCACCAATAATATAGTAAATCTAGTTAATATCACCGATATTCCTGTTAGAGAAACCTGGTTAATATATTATAAAAACAACTTGGAAATGTTTCTGAAAATAATTGTAACAAAAGGAACATGGTTTTGTCTTCATAAATTCTGATTTAAATCACAAAACTATATTGATTTCTGAGATTTTTATAGATAAAAAAAGTTTTTGGGAATCAGGGATAACCCGTTATAGGTCATTGTATATTTTAAATCATGGTTATATTATATAGAATTAGAATTAGATTAAGAAACATTTGGATTTCTTACAGCGTAGTAAACTTCATTCCAGAGCTGTCTGAGTGGCGTAATTTATCTTTTGCAACCCTATATGTTGATTCAATATTACATTTAAATACCTAAATTCGGACACTTTTTAACTGTGTTTTTTTTCACTGAACAATATAATTCCTAGTACAATTCAAAGAAATTCATTATATCTCGTTACTATTGGTGCTTAAAAGCACCTATTTAATTTAATATACTAGTGTAATGTAAAATATTATTTTTTGATGGCTACAGCATACTAGTTTTGCTTTATCTTTAGATAGTCTCCGATTTATGTCATTTGCATGTAATTTTTAATTAATTTTTCAATTAACTTTCAGCAGTGAAATTATTGAATAATAAATACGTGAATTTTCACATTGCTAAATAAGCGTAAAACCGACAGCGTGAAAAATGTCCAAACCAGGAATGGTATTCTGGTCCTTTGAAAAACGATCAAATGCTCTACCATTGCGCTAAGAGGACGATACCCAGACTGCCATCTCTCTTTCACATATGTCGCGGAGGCTGCAACTGCAGCACAAGATGGCAATATAATCATGAGCAACAAACCCTGAGGTAAACTTGAGACCTTACATCAACCCAGTGTGCTCGGAGATGTGTAATTTATGCTTTGTTGACACTATACGTTGATCCAATGTTGCATTTGTATACCTAAACTCCTTTTTGTGTTGTCTCACATAAGTAGTCCTTCTCAGACAGAAGAACTACAGCAGTAGCAAGACTACATAGAACCGAGGCTATAAAAATTGATTTTCAAAATAGTAAAAATTATCCATCAAGGCTTTATTTCCCATCTAATTCATACATAATAAGTGAATCAATAGAAATATATATGCGTAACGTAAACATTTGTAATGAATCCGCCTCATTTGAATTAAAATTTGGCACGAGGTATTTTTCAGTTTTAAAAGAGCAATGAAGGAATATTAATTTTCACGTTTACAGTTGATTTTTCAAGCACCTACTTTTTTGCATATATAATCTCGTGATATATGTTTTCAAGTTTATTTTCAAAAATTTGTGAGAATACTTATATCGGTATATATCTTGAAAATGGCGCCGTATATGAGCGCTGAAACATATGTCGATCATTAAAAGTTTTTTATAAGCTTTTTGTGTTCCTCTTTGTATCACTTAAGCATTCTATCTAAGGTAAAGCTAGGATAGTCTGCGCACCATTCAAAAGAATAGCAATAAAAAATCTAAATATTAATTTTTTGCTAAACTATTCATTAATAACTTTTACTTCATTTGTTTTTTATGCATTTCCATTGCTATTTTGTTGTTATGTTGCAATTTAATAGAACAATTGTAATAAAACCAAGAAAGCTATTTTGCGCAATCTCTCCTTATACGGTTGGTGTGATTGCGCACATGGGTAGGAGAGATTGTTACTTATAATAAATACAATTAAATTGTTAACAGTAATAATTACACTTAAATGACATTGCTGTAAGGTTTTTGTGAACAAATATTATTGTATTAGGAGTGAATATTTCAACCTAATGATTAAAGAATCAGAAAAAGGAAATAATTTTAAAAACGATAAAAAAAATGTAATTAAAGGAAAAAAAAATAAAGAATCAGAAAAAGCAAGTCCAGATAAGATTAAAAAATAACATAATGTTACTTAATAATGCGTTTAACTTAAAATTAGTCGATTTTCATTTTTCATTTTTTTATGCAAATTTACCAATAAGCTGCGTAATCTCTCCTATCATGGAAACGAATGGGAACACTGCGCCATCTCTCCTAAGTAGCAAATGCGCAAACTCTCCAATTTCGGTAGGAGAGATTGCGCGGTCTTTTATTTAAACATGACCTCTTCTAAAACGAACCGTGGATGTTCACATTGTTAGTCTAGATTAGTAGCTTATGAGAAATCGTTTAAGTTTAAAATATTTTGTACTGTTGACATTGTATAGAAATTCTGATGAAGAGCTATGAAAATTCAAGCACTTACTTTGGGAAAACAAAACAAAATAGCAATACTTTATCTTAAACGCTCAAAGCAATCAACGTGCACTTTCAAGAAGACACTCCACTGCTGTTGTTGTACAAGTACCTGGAGTCGCTGCACGCTCACTCTACTCCTTCCCCCCAAACCTCTATGTGCGCAATCTCTCCGACTGCGTCATCTCTCCTGGCTTTACCTTATATTTTAAGTAACAAAATGTTATATAAAATATCTTATACATTTTAATACAACACATTTTTAACAACTGAAACGAACAATATATTCCTGTTCGTGAATATATTATATATCAGGGTTGATTTTTGTTTTTCAAAATAAAAAAATCCATACATAATCTTCATTATAAATATGTTCATTCTAATAAAAGCATTATATTTTGTTTACTGTCAAAATACTTTATTTTCTTTACACATTTAAAGAAATGATAGCTTTAATAAAATCATTATTTTGCACATTATATCCATGTAACCATAATCCTAAAAGATTTTTCAAAAGCATTTTCTGAAGAAATATATTGCAAAAAGAATAGAAAAACTTTCGACTCACTGAACGAAAATTGGAGCATGCTTCTATACGTAAATCAAAAGAAAAAAAATAATAAAGGTGTGAATATGTAAAATTCGCATATAAGAGTACAAATTTCGTAAAAGTATTTAATTTTTTAAATCTGTACGATTATGTTCTTTAAAAATGTTTATTTCCATATAAATATGTGTTTGAATAAACTTTAACTGATATATAAGGCAAAATATTTTTATTGACTATCCAGGATTTTTTATTTATTTTTATGTGACAATAAATAGGTGCTTCTTCTACAGAACTAAAACAAAATATGTTTCCAGGTTATGTGGTCTAAGCAAATAATTTTTTTTAGCATCCTGAAATATCGAAAATTGAAGTATATTTCAATTTCCTGTAGACCAATTTTAATCTAATACTCTTACATATTCAAGCAATGAACACCATTATAGGCATTGACAAATATTTTCGGTATGGTGTCAAAAGTAGTTTCTCTACCATAAAAACTGCCATTGCACAAATTTTTTTGTGGATTTTAAAACTAGTAGAAAATATAAGCGTTATTGTACGTCTAGGGGAGTTGATAATCAACATGCATGTGTAGAACAACTAAAAAACGTAAATTATCTGGAAATGCTGCACGAAGATTGTGGTGTAGTTTATTTTCCTCAATAAGTGTTAAATTAAAATATTTCACTACTTAATTCTAATATTACATAACAGTTATTTCCAGGAAAATATTCAAAAATTAATATTTTTTTTCAATCTATAGAAAATAAACAAATCCCAATCTTTGAAATATTAAAATCCTCATAAAGCGTTGACATGTATGCAAAATTGAGATTGTTTTTCTTGCCGCTTTATATTTAAAAAAAAAATCAGATCTAATATAAATATAAAGTTACGCAAGCAACTGTTTGTGTAAGGTCCTTTCTATTATAATCTAACTTGCTCTCACACATTTATGAATAAAAAACATTGTCCGAAATGTTCTTCTTTTGTCTTTTAAATTAAAGTCGAAAAATGAATTTACAAACATTAGACTAAAAACAAGAAAAGTTTCACCTTCATTAATAAAAGTATGAAAACCGTCAAATCATTTGCATTATACGCATTCTTTATTTAATTAGGGACCAAAAGAATGTCCGCTTACAGCATTTTTTTTTATCTTTCACTGTAATAAAATAAAAAAGAATGCTTTATTTAAAATAAATTCTGTTCCTTTTGTTTATGAAATTTTATGTTATGGAATGAATAATTACCATAACAAAAGTAACTAACTTTCTTTACGCGAAAGTAGTGAACTCTAAATTTAAGAAAACCTGGATAAGTATGCGTCAATAAATTCTTACATAAATCAGATATTTAGAGTCATATATATTTTTATTTTATTTTTTATTTTAGTATGTTTATTCTTATTTTTAAAATACAATCCATTTTGAAAACGTAAATTCCATGAAGCCTATGCGTATTACTGCAAATGTGAATATAACACAATGGTCACTATTGAAACGAAATGCTAATTATTTTATTTATTTTCTTATTTTTGTCTGTTTTAACAGTAATATATGTTTTTATTTAATAGAAAAATTAAAAAATATCCAAATATGTAAGCGTTTCAGAGCATATCAATCTCCAAATGTTGAATAAGAAAATATAATTGTGATTTTGTGTCTAACACACAAACAAAATAAAAAACAAACATACGTTTTCTGTGTGTGCGAATGGATTTTTATTCAATAGAATGTATTTTATATGTTATCATTGTGGTAAGATTTAACCAGAATCTAATCATCAAAAATGCAAATCCACATCTAACTAAATATGAAGTTTTATGTAACTTTGTGAATTAATTCTGAGTTATTGCGCCCATTAAATTTGTAAAAAAGGCATACTAACAATGGCTCAAAAATAATCAAGCCGTATTTAGGTCATCCCAAATCATTTAAATCTATCAAAATCCTGAAACTTTTCATGAATCCACAGATGTATGTCATATATGTGTGCGTTGTGTTACAAGCATAACGGTGAAAGATACAGAACTAAACGAAACAAAAATTGGGCAAATACTATTTAGATAATATGGAATACACTTATTACTTGATTTTTTATGATCAAATTTATTTAATACTTTACTTAGTATTTATTTATCAATTTATGGAATTACTATTTTTTATTACTATTTATTTGATTGTAATTGGTTGAACGTGATAATAAATATCTGCAGCATCTAAATATGCATTATTTAATTATATATAAACAAGTATTAATTAATTATATATAAGTTTCTGGGAGACCCGCCTGGCTCTGCATCGTTTAACACTTTCCAATGTAAGTTGAAAAGTGTTTATGATTTCTGTTTGTATACTCGGAGTACCATGTAATTGATATATGTTCATGAGATTTTTATGGGATGCTCTCTGTTGAAAATGAAGAGTATATATTTTATATGTTCATTTACATGGAGATTCAAAAGAATTTCGTTGCAATACGATCTATGGAGGAAATTCATTTGTGGTGAAATTTAATGATGTTACACCATTTCAAACATGCTGAAACTGATATATATCACTGAGGTGCTCACATTCATGTTTTCTGTTTCATAAGGAACAAGCAGAATTTATAGTTATTTTACAGGAGCACTCAAAATAATTCTGTTACAGTAAGAGCTTTGGAGAAAAAGCAGTATTTTAATTATGTTACTCTATTAAACCATGATAAATTTGATGTGAAATTCTGAGATGCTCTGAAAGATGTTTTCTGTAAAATATACACTGGTGTCCAAAAATTAAGGGGCAGTGACCAATTTCAGACGTTTCGCTGAATATCTACTGAAACTCGTGAGGAAATTCCCGAAATGCCATTGAACTTTGAGGATGTAAAGAACATGTTTGACTTCAGGTATTTCATTGAAGATTTTATCGCGAGGGCAATTAGAGGGCTGCAATAATAATTTTAATAATAAAATAATATTTTCGATCACCCAGTAACATTAAATGCTAAAAATGGTCTGTCACTGTAGTATATTACTATGTAGGTCATGTTCAACATTTTTGTGCATTTGCGTAAGCATAGCACGTATATTCATGAAGATGGTAACGTTTCTGATAAAACATTCAAATGTTTTTTTATAGCATGCAGGGTTTTCAGCCCACTTTAACACCGTTTTCCAAAAACTTGGCAAAAAATCGTAGAGATAGTCAATACTAAAGGGCAACTCATATAAAAAGACCAGTGAAATATCGTGAAAACTCAAAAAGTTACAGAAATAATTGATAAATTAAGGAGGAAATCCCTCTAAAAGTCCAAAAGGAAATTAAGACTTCATTAATAAATATATAAATAAATAATATAAATAAAACACAATTTTAAGAGATTTGTAATCTAACTATAGGTACTTAAACAGTGAAATAAACAGGATCAGAAAAACCACTGTAAGTAGCAACGCCCTTTGCGACTTCTTCGGCTATTAATACCTGTCATGTAGACAATACAAAAACAATTGTTTTTAATAAATTTCAAAACTTCTCTTTTTTATACTTAATTCATATTTTTCATATTAAACCTTTTTTTTTTATTTTGTTAAGTGTGCGATCTAAAAATGAAATATTAAATGTAAAAAGTCCATTACAGTTTAAATAAAAAAAATTATTTTTACTATCGCTTTATGCACCGAGAATTATGCATTTTAATCCGGGAAGTCCGAGTTGGTTCCCATGTTCATAATATTAATTATAAGATATTTCCTGAGATGAATAATTTATCGAATTGCATTGGCTTAAAATGAATCCTAGAAATGGATATATATATAAATCTTAAAATTTAAAATGCATTTGTTTGATTTCAATACCGACATTGAGTTAGTTTATTTATGTTATCTTATTTTTTTACAAACTGAATAATTATAATCTCATAATTTAAAAATATATATTTTAATCTTCGCATGCATCGTTTTTTACAAAAAAGAAAGTATAATAACGAAATATTTTCAGTGCATTGAAATCAAATATATATTACACGCTATCCTTGAAATCGCTAACCTTCTTGATTAGTTGATTATTTTCCCTTAAATCTTGATCTCTACTAATTGCTAATCTATAAGATAGATTCACGACAATATCCTTATAAAACTCCTACTGATTAACAATTGTAGAATCAAAATCGAACTCTATAATAAGTGTGTCTAACCTTTTTCGATACGTCTTCTATGGTTTTACGAATAAAATATGAAATTCCACGAATTAAAATTTCAAATTTACATTTTTAAAATATAATAAAAATAACAATAACATTATTATTATTATTATTATTATTAAACGCCATAACACACTATACTCCACAACAAAGTTTCGGAAATAACATATCAACATGCTTCATTATGCTAATTAATAGTAATTATGTCCACAAAAACTAAATTTGGCACATTAATAGACTGCAATTTTTCATTTAAGACCAAAGTGAATAAATCGACGTAGTAATATTTCTAACCGAGTGTCGAAAGAATCGGCCTTGCGTTTTAAATATGAGAATTATGAAGATTTTTAATATATAAAAACATACGTTTTAAGAATTTTGTTTAAAACGCCTTTTTAATAAAAATTCACAAGCATAATGATGCATTTTTCAAGTTTTAGCTTTCTAGAAAAGACATAAAATGGATATAAAAGGGTGCTTTTTTTTTTTTTTTTTTTTTTTTTTTGCAATTTTATAGTTATATATACTTAAACCGCCAAAAACAACTACTGAGTTTTGTATGTGGATATTTTCGTTCGGTCTGAAAAATAAATGTTGATTTATGGAAACTCTTTTGAGTAAAATTTTAGGAAGTCCAAAACATTTTTCATCGGATACATGTATAAAATTCTCAATATGTATAGTTGCAGTCTTTTATCCTGACAACAGAACCGTAAAATGTTTTTTAAAAAATTGCGAGTTTTTAATAAAGATCTAATTGTCGATATTACTGCATTTGAGGATTTTTTCTACAATTACTGCATTATCTTTTAAAACATTGTTTTAACAAAAGAGAGAACATTTAATTAATTTCGCAATAAGAAATCCTGCTAGATTTTTTCTTTCAAATTGGGATTTATTTCAATATTATCTATGGTCCGTACTTTAAATTTTTCGTTGGATATTTTTTTTCACAGAAATTAAATTATATACGTTTTATAACAAAATATATATATTGGAAACACATTAAGAAATTAATTCCGTCTTATAACCATTATTTGTAATACAAAAATAACAAATTACGTTAAAATGTACCCAAAGTTTAGGTTTAAAAAAATATTATTTTCAGATGCAATTTCAATACATTTTCTTTATAATTTTAACATGACTACATTAAATAAATACATATTTTCAGAAATTTATAAAATATATAAGTAAATTATTTATTTTGTAACGAACTTTACACTGTACATGCGATATGTATTCAAAGAGAATTTTTATCGGTAAAATATTTTAAAATTAGAAATTGTAAAATGAAATCGAGCAAACTTTTCTGCAATATTTTTAGTAATCAATTCTCTATTAGTAATACAAACATTCTGTTTGTGAGTCTAATTATACATATTTTGCGGTCGAAAATGTAAATATTTTCAAATTAATTTTAATATATTTTTTTAATGGAAATCAATTTCTAGAAACTTTATGTATGTTAATTTAAAATTACAGCTCATTCTGCCAAGTTGCTGTTGTGTTATGTTTAAAAAACTACCCGCATAACCATCTTTTTTACAACGATAAAAATCAATATTTCATTAGGAGCTCTAAACTTTATACCTGCTTAATTGTTAAATTACACTTGACCGATTGACTTTCCATTTGATTTCCGAAGGTAAAATATATCGAAAAATCCGAATATAATGTCGAAATCATGTCTTAGTATTGAAAATTTTAAATTTTGTTACAATAATTATATGTAGACAAACGACTAAACAAGAGTTAAACATATCATTAAATAGTAAACTTTATCAAGAATAGAATGGTACCAGTCACATTTTAAAGAAGATTTCCCATAGAGTTAGTACGGGGTATGTCACCTTAGTACTTCTCCTAGGCTTGAGACCTTAGTCATATGGTATTTGCTGCCACCACCGGTATTCGACTGATACCGGACACGTTTGTAAAAAGAAGTTCTCACGTAAATAGCCATCTAATAATTTATTGATTAAATTAGCATGAAAAAAAAATGTTACAGTGATAGTCCTTATTGGTCCATACATATTATTATCACTTGCCGTATGCGACTGTCGAATGACAATATCCCTGATTGCATGTTTTACTCTATTTCGTTACGCATCACTCATACACACCTTTTCGTCTACGCTGTAATTAATTCAAGACTTGTACAAAACTCTTCAGATAATATACAGGGCTGTACAAAAGATTTCGAGTGCATTTCCATCGATTGACGAAAATTGCTAAATGTGAATAATCTAACTGAACCAAATTTTATCATACTATATATCCACATCTATTGATCATATACAGGGCTCCGCAAAATAATTCGACTACTTTTTTGACATTGGAAGGTAATTCCGAAAACTGTATTTTTCAATGTGTTATGTGTTTTTTTTAAACTGTTTACTTATTTATCTTCTTTCACCTTATTTAACGGTGAAGTTTCGTTACAGTTTTCTGGCTGTGTTGGAAAGTGTTTCATAATCTATGCTTGATGCATGACTTTTCGTTCTTGTTTAAATAAGTCAAATGGGGTATTGTTAAGTATGTACTTTTTAAATCTGAATCGAACGACACTAAATGCAAGTTGATACGATGATTCGTTACAAAGTTACGCCAGGTTTTATAAATACAAAATCGACAATTTTTTTTTTCAGTGCAGTTAATAAGGTTTTTTGCAGACACAACTGATAGACTTTCACGAAAATTTGGAACAACTTTGTTTTGGCACTAGAAATAAAACTTCGATGAGTACCCAAAATTTAAAGTTGCTTTTCCGTTTTTTGGGGGGTAAAAGGGGGGCATTTTAGTTAAGGACGGTTTAAATAAAATTGTCGGCTTTGTATTTCTAAAAACTGGTCTTACTATGTAATGAATCATCGTGTCGACTTGCGAATAAATTTATTCAATTCAGAATTAAAAAATACATAAGAAACGATACCCCACTTGACCTATTTTTAAAACAATTGACTTATCACTCCTCCCCCTGAGTTAAAATGACCCACTTCCCCCACTAAACACATAAATCAACTTTATTTTGGGGGGACTCATCGGATCTTTTTTTCTAGGGCCAAAACGAAGTTTTCCTCAAATTTTTGTGAATGGCCATCAGTTGTTTCTGTAAAATCCTACATTAACTGCACTGATGTAAATCGTCCGCTTTGTATTTGTAAAACCTGGTGTAACTTTGTAACGAATCATCTTATCTACTTGCGGATGGTGTCGTTCTATTAGAATTAAAAAATGTATAACTAGCGATATCCCACTTGACCTACTTAAAAAACTGATTTTTCTCCGCTCTCTAAATTAAAATTTCCCTCCTTTCCCCCGAACAAAACCCCAGTAAAACAAGTTTATTTTTGGGGACTCATCGGATACTCATTTCTAGTGCCAAAACAAAGTTCTTACCAAATTTTTCTTGAATGACCATAAGTTGTTGTATTTTACTCAATTTTTTATCTATTTTACCTGTACTATATATTAAAAAACGTATACTACAGCGGAAAATGCACTTTTAACAATTATCGATCTGACTCCTTTAACCCAATTATTTTGTGTGTCTGTATACTATAATATACGATAAATATACGATAAATGCTATGCACTCCATAATCTATATAAAATATGTCGTAGTGCACTTCAATGATTTCATTAAGTTGAAAGTGCCATAAAATCATGAAAATGCACTGCAAGCGATATTTACCCATGTATAATAATGTAATGGAATTTTTTGTACGTCCCTGTAAATGAACGATTCATGCTACCATTCATTCCTTAATCCTGAGAAAGCATGTTGTATTCCATAAACATCTTATTATGTTTGAAGTATCGTAAAATTAATAGAATGCACCGCATACGATTTTTCCCTGTATACCTATATCCTTTTCTTTAAATGTGATATTTAACTCTATTTAATGTACTTTTCTGTAAAATTTCTAGCTGTTCGTCGATTTTTTTTTTGTGAAAATATAACAATATAAGCGTAATTAAAGTACAATGGAACAATATAGAGTTAAATTAGAATTTATAGCGTCCATTCTGCATAATAAAACTAGTGGTGCCACAATGGCACCAGAGGCTGATTTAGGATGTCGAATTTGTCGGCCGTACTGGTGTTAACAGTGTTTCAATAGTGTTTCCGTAGTACTTGTGAAAAAAGACGTTTTTCGTTGGAGTTGTAGATAATCATGCGAGGATAAATATAGGAGGGAAATGAATTTGCGGGTACTTATTCTGAAAAGCGTTAAAAGTAATACCGAAATGTATGGATTGGTCTGCTCTTTATAAAAGGTGTTTTATATTTAGTTTAATACGAGACAGAATAAACAAGCAGATACTAATAGTTCTAAAAACTTTTTATCATTAAAAAAAAGAATCGTGGTATTTTTCGAGAATTTTTTGAAATTTCAGATAACTCTAAGTGATTTTAAACTTACTATAGCATATAATACAACAATCTATTGTTTTTAAGAACTGGGCGTTGCTCGCGTTTTAAAAGTAAAAAGGTTGAGAATATGTTATATTTCAATGCTAAATAAGTTTTATATTACAATAAAATATTCTTATCAAATTTCATTTTCTTACAAATCATGTTTTTAAAAATGTATTTTAGTTTTGTACACGGTGTCCCTTCTTACCGGTGACCAATAGCTAATTCCTAAACCGTTAGTTTTTGACGTATAGTTTCGATTGTAAAAATGTCCCAAATGTTGTTCTTCGTCATAATAAAATCGATTTACGTCGATTTAGTACACGATGTAGTCCTTAAGTTTTATTTAGCAAATATTTCCCTAATTTTAACAAGTAAAAAGTAAAAATTCAATCATCTATGACAAAAACATTCAGAGTTATAATATTTACAATTTTAGGAATTTTGGGCTTGTTATGTCACTGACAACGGAAAAACGGTTTTTTACTGCCACAAAACACTCAAAATTGATGAAGGTCAAAGTTCCATAACTAGGTAAATTTTTGAAGCGCAAAAATTGATTTTTTACATTGAAAACAGATTTTAACGGTGTGGCGTTATCAGAAAACAATGTCTATAATTCCCAAAATTAATTCACACATTCTGGTAAAAGGCCTGTAAATTAAAACGTCCATTGACAGCATAGAAAGCGATCGGTTACACGTTACCAAAATAAAAGGTTACTGGAATGTGTTACCAATGGTACTGTGGATGGATGTAACCAGTTAACCAAAAGGAACTGCTCCTATCTCTACTCCTAATGTTAAATTCAATATTAATCGTTGCAAAATAGGTTGCAAAGCGGGTAGTTAAGCATAACTCAAATCATACTGGACAGCATGAGCTGTAATTTTAAATTTGCAGACTTGGAGATTATAGAGTTTGTGTTAAAAATATTATAGGTTTTAATTAATTTTTTTTTTAAATATTAATTTCAAAATTACAAATATTTTGAAATTTTATTACGAAAAAAATATTAAATGAAACCTATGGATTTTTTTAAGAGAAAACGATTCCAAATATACGAGTTGAAAAATACAGCTTATTCCAGTAATTAGATTTTAAATTAAGCTTTAAAAAGTAACCGGATGGCAATATGTTTTGCAAAGAATTAAAATATACTTCACATTAGGTCATACCTGCTAAACTATTTGACCTAATAAGTTTCCGATAGTATCTGAAAGTAAAATATATTGACTAATAAAAACATAATATTAAAAAATCAAACTATTAAAATACAAAAAGTCGTTCGCACTTTATGGAAACGATTTTCACAATTTCTGAACATTTTCACAATTTTCTGAACATATATGCACAACTTCTTTCACAACTCTTTGTGACAATTTTACAATACTGTTTAGCTCTGACTCTTGATTATAACATTGTAGCAAAATTTTCATCATAGTCGATTTTTCGCTCTCAAATCAATTTTCTCACACACCTCTTGGAAAACTTTCAAAAGTCTTCCAATGTGTTGTGGATAGCGCTTTCTAACCCACGCTTTAACAAACACACAGGTGTTGATAAATAAAAATTTATCTTAACACTGAATGAAAAATGGCTTTATTTACGTGAATGTATCAAATTTTATGAATTAATAGAAAAAGAAAGAAATGGGTTTGTGAATATAAAGAAAAAATTCAAAAAAATTCGTGATTGCTGCTTCATTTTGTTATGGAGTTAAATTAAGGGTAAAAAAAACAGTAAAGCTAAGTTGATTTAACTTTATTATCATGAAAATATTTTAGAACCTATTTTAAAGAAGAAATTCCAGCTTTATACGAAAAAGACGTTATTTGATCTTCATATGAACAAAGTCTCCCAGCTGTTCTTAAATAATTGTATTGACTCATATATAGCAAAGAAAGAATTCTTAACAGAAATAAATTGTTTATCAATTGGTGGAATGTATGTAAAATCACTTGACACACCTCCCCTCCCATCAATGGTCTTTTTCTGCATTTCGATTGTTTAAATGAATTCACGTACATTGAAAATGCATTGGAAAGTTTTTACAAAAGGTTTCGGGAAAAACTGACATGACTGTAACAATAAATTTCTATTATCATAGAAATTTAGCGAGAGTTATAGCCAAAAGTCAAGGCTATCGAACAAAATCAAATTGTTGCAAATAATATGTCATTTATGCGTAGACATTAACTTTCAAAATCGTTTCCATAAAGTGGTGAAAAACTTCTGTAGTTCTTATTTTAAATATAAGCATTTAAAAATATTTTAATTTGTTTTTACACAAAACTTACAGCAGTAAATAATAACTTCAAAAATTATATTTTCAATATAATAATTATGCGTACGATACATATATTAATGAAATGTTATTTCATAACAAATTACGATCTCATGAAAAAGAAAAGTAAATTTCATATCATCCTATAATACTAAAAACATGTTGACTAAGTATTCGTATAATACTTATAAAAAATAAATTTACATTTAAAATCTATAGAGAGAGAAATTGAATTTTGCGTTTCCTAGAAACCTTGAGAATACGGGCGATTTAATTTCCTATTTGAACAGTTGAACCGAAAGATATTTATGGAATTTTATTTCATACGTCCACATCTTCCGAATTCTATCTTTTTCAGAAAAAATAAGAATGTTTCTTGAAAAATATCGTATATGTTTAAAATTCATAGAAAGACTGTAATCTATTAACAAAATGAAAATGTAGAATTTATGATTGATATAAGTTTATATACATTCAAATAAATTTTGCAATATGAATTTGACTTTTAAAAAAGCCGATTTAATATCTTTTAAAGCGGAAATCAATTATTTGAAGAAAAACTTAAATTTGTAAAGCTTTTTTTTTTCTGTTGAGAAATTAAACCCACACGAGAAAATTTAATTTTGGGTTTTTTTTTTTGGGGGGGGGGGGGGAGGCGGGGGAATTTGATGTCAGGAAACCATTTTTATAAGACACATGTCAGACAAAAATTATACTAGTGATCATTTTGCATAGACGTGCTGGCGCTTAATTTATTGTCTCAGATAAACTGTGAAAAATGAAAGTTAGAGCTAGATATGGTTATTCTTTGAAAATATCTGCATTCACAAGTTATACGGTACATTCTTAAAAAATATTTTAATAATCACTGCTTTCAAATTTTATCATTTAGGCGAGGATGTTCTCTAATAAAAGCTTTCTTTACATATTAAAAAAACGTTCATACATTTAAACATTTAATTTTGTTTAAATTATAGGTAGTTATTATATATTTAATACATATTTTTACACTCTTAATATTTTCGATTGAGAAAATTCTTATCTGGCAATAAAAACTTCAAAACGAAAACCTTTTTCGAAAGAAAGTGAATTATGCCCTCTAGAATGCTAGCGTTTCTTTCAAAATTGGAAATATTATATCACGAATCCTTAAAAACGTAAATAAAAGTTACTGTACTTTATTTTCTATACGATGTAAAAAACATTTGTTTTGTATCTATCACCTATAATTTACAAATGTCGAAAGTTGAGACATATAAAAATATTATCTTGAACAGTAATTCAATAATCATTTTATTCAAAAACAGTACTTGAGAGTGGTGAAGCTTTTCTCCATATTTTTCTTTAAAACACGGCAAAATAACTAAATATATTATTAAATATTTGGAGTATCATAGTTGAAAAAACTTTCCTCTCTTCATTATAACTATCATTGTAAATTATTTTGAAATTAAAAATAAGTGTTTTTTCAATAATCTTTAAAAATGTTATAAAACCGATCGTTGTTTATCTTATCACCATTTGATTCGAATTAATATTATAAATGAGATAAATGCAAGATGTATTTAATGAGCATTGGTTTTAGTTCATAAATGAAGAAAAATCATTGCTTAAAAAAAAAGAATTTGCCACATTATGTCAGGAAAGTGAATACGAATAAAAGTAAAAATGTTAACTTTGAATACACAAACATTATTAACACATTTACTTGAAATATTATGAACATAATTGACTATAGAAGGTATGATGAGGTAATACACTTGAACATAGAAAACATTTATTGGCTATATATGTTTTATGCTTCTGGATTTCAAATAGTAAAAAATCGCACGTGCGAAAACAATGTGTCTCAAAAACGTATAAAAACAATCTAAATTTCTATACAATAATCAATATATACATTTCTGAGGCTACTTATGAACTTCCCATTTACTGTTATGTGTGAGTTCATGGAAAGTAACTAACATTGTATACATCTTAGGTAAAACTTTCATGTAAAAATCTTTGAGGAATAACGACGCTTTCATTTATACTCTGCAAACTCAAAAATATATCTTAAAGGATTCGATGTGTTCTTAAATAAAATACTTTTACTAACTGATACAAACCATATTTACAAACACAAATACTGTCAGTTATTTCACAATAACTCCTTTTAAAAGAAAGATTTTCAAACAAAATTCATTTTATACAAATCGTAAAAATACTTTACAAAGAAAGGAGTGGGCAAAGCAAGTCTATTGATTATGACATGGCAATCAAATCGAAAAAACCTCTTTTTTAATCATAAACCAGTTTCGATATAATAATAGAAAATATTTCACGGTCTATAAATCAGCTTTAAATGCTAAATGATATTTTATAACGACCATTTGTTATCTCTTAAAGTTCAAAAGATTTCCATAACTTTTATTGAATTACTGTTAAATTTTTCCTGTATTACTTTGAAGTAGATTAGGATGGACAGAGTGAAAGTTTATTTTAACTATGCAGCGATAAAATAAAACTACAAAAACTCTATTTTTATAAAAGTTTTTCAATCCAAACACCATTTTCATTAATCTATTTGTCACGTGCTTTGTACAAAACTTTCAAAATTTCCCCTGTACAGAGATCTTTTTTTAACCATCTTTCATTAATTTTCTAATAGCGATATCGCTTTAATCTTTACATAACACAGGCGAGTCGGTAAAAACTTTGAAATATGAAAATGTGTCCCATATTAATAAAATTTTAAAATTTGATGCTATCCTTGATCTTTGTCATATTGAGACACATTTAATGTTTATGAAGTCATTTGACTGTTGATTTTATCAAAAGCAAAAAATCATCAATGATTTTAATATTATGACTTTTCTTTAATTGTTTCTCCTACTAAAGTTTCAAAGTTTGTTATCAATCATAATTATGCATTTCTAAAATTAAGATTCATATGCCTCATGACAATGACAGTTTTGTTTTCCCATTTTTTATTTGAAGCATTTATTTCTCTCTTCAGCGTGTACAGAAATCAATAAAATGAAAATTTAATATGAAAGAAAACATGAAAATTATTATGATATTCAAAATTAAAGAAATATTTTTGTGAAATTTAGTTTCATGAAACAAGTTCATGTTTTCAATCGTTATATTGAATCCCACGAACAATCAATATTTATTTTCCAGGTAGAACAAATTCATCGTTTGCATATATAATTATTTTATCTGATAGAAACTATTAAAAGATATACTATATTGTGTCTAAATAATGTTAGATGTTTACATACGAGTTCATTATATTGTTATTTAGTTTGTTTTATTTATTATCTGAAATAAATGGATTTTTGATATCCTTTCTGAAACATAAACTATCAAATAAAAATGTGCGCTCAAATAAGCATGCAAGAGAATAGCTCGAAAAAAATTACCTGGAATAATTGATAAAAAGGCCATACAGCCATTCTTTATTTGGAGAAATATATTTCATGTTTAATACACCGTCAACAATAGTGTTAATCAATATATTTATACGTTAATAGAAATAACCAAACATGCAAATGAAATTAATTTCAGCAAATATTTGTGAAATAATTTTGCAGCGTTGATTGTGATTTAAATAAATAAATAAAACCTTGTACTATATTGTAAGTTTAAGTATAAAATAGAAAAGATGATACGTTTTGTTTGCTTTTAAAGTTAATTAAGAATTTAATATTTTTAATTCTCATGTATTATCAATATGCAATATTGAATGGTATAGTTAAATTAAAAAATTACTAATAGATTTATTTATAAATATTATATGAAGTAATTACAGCAATAAACTTAATTAATATTAGCATTTTTATTTACAAAATTGATTCACTTACTTTAAAAAGGTGTAGCATTATTTAAAGAACCATTCTTGAAGAACGTACAGCTGTAAATACGGAAAGGTTTGTAAAACAGGAAATATAATTCGGATAATAGTAAGCACTATGTCATGTGGAACATTCCAAACACTGGATTAAAGAATATAATTTAAAAGGTAAATCTTAATAAAATTTGCCATTTTTTAAACAATGATACAGTGGTAAATAACACAGAAATTGCAACTGACAGTAGATTTCGCAGCAAATGACAATTGATTTCAGATGTTTAAGCATTTGGTTTGACAATGAAACATCAAGTTCTTTAACGGGTAAAGCATTATTTTAGTGGCACACATAGAATAAGAAAGTTCTGTAAACCACAAAAATTTTCAGATTATTTTCGAAAAAAATTTACTTAGAAAATTAAATACTCTAATACATATATGATCAGGTTCAAATGAGATATATTATATTCAACCAAGATTTCAATTTTCTTCCATCAAATTAAAATACTATAAACAGATGATATATAAAGTAATCGCAAACATCTGAAATCTTTATACAGAGGGAAATTTGTACAAAGTGTGTTCGATTTTCAGAGAAATTAAGGTAATTTTTAACGGCATTAAATTTGATGAAAGTAACTTGGGAAAATTAAAATAATAGACAATACATAACTGTTCCAAAGAATGTAGATTTTTTTACTTGTCTAATATTTTCCTTTAATACTGCCTTTTTCAAACAAGAAATTTGTCCGAAATGGGATGTATGAAAAAACAAAGCCTTCTACTGATTATGTTTATATTGATAAACACCTTTAAATTTTTGATTTAGCATATAATTAAAAAACATTTTAATATTTAATATATTAATAATTGCGCGTTCGAATAATGACTATTTGACATTTACATGTTTAAATGTGTCAAAAGACAGCTTACACTGTAAAAATAGTCAAATGTTTCTTAATCTAGGAAAATATAATACAACCACGATCGAAAACTAGTCGGTGGGGCCACTGTAATACTTACCCATCATGGATATGCATAATATAAAACATTAAAATAAAACATGTGTAAACTATTTATAAAAGGCATTGCAATTCGAATAAAATAGTGGCTTGATGACGTCATAAACTTTAAATACTCTATTACTGAATTGCGTAAAAGAAACAAACTTATAGCTCCAAACTTGATAATCATATTAACTAACGGTTTATTGAGTCGGATTAAGCGTCTCATTTCCAATTAAAATATATCTTTGAATTGAAATTTGAATGATTCCGAAAAACGTTTTTTATCTTTAGAAACTTCAGGAACCAATATACCAGGTGGTTATAAAATAAGAATCTCTATTCGGAGCTGTCTGTAGCTTGAAGGAATTACCCGAATGAAACCAAAATCAGTACACTTACTATTCAAGAAGGGGGAAGAAGAATGGAACAGTAAAACAAATAATTGCAACAATCACCGACAGATGGCGCTATTGAGTGTGAAATGTAATGTGTAATCCAAGAACAAAAAATTAAGGTGTCAAACTAGATGGAACACCTAATTTGTTGGAAAATATCACAGTGAATGTGACTACGCTTTCGCATTACGGTGCCGATCATGTTCAGGTTCCACATGGCCATTTTGTTGGAGGACACAATCCAGGCGGTACACGACGTGCTCAACTGCGGCATGTAATGCATCAGGAGTGATGTTTCGCACATGTTGTGATATGCGGTATAGTAATTGACGTTTGTGACACCTCCACGGTACACAATATTACACATTACATGTCACACTCGAAAGCGCCATCCGTCGGTGATCATTGCAAGTATTTTTTTATTATTCCATTCTTCTTCCTCCTTCTCGAATAGTAAGTGTACCGATTTTGGTTTTATTCCAGTTATTCCTTCAATCTACAGACAGCTCCAAATAGATATACTTATTTTATAACCACCCTGTACTTTCGATATTTAAAGAGGACTTTCTTTTGCCGCCACCGATTTCAATTATTTCATGAAAACTGTGTAATTAGATGAATATTTATGACTAAATAGCAAATCAAAGGTATTAAAAATTTATATATTGGGAATAAATTACCCCTGAGTCATTTTATACTCTTTTATGGTAATTGTCACTTCGTGTCTCATTCACTACGGTTCCTTTAATTTTGGTAGTATTCTTTTAACTATATATTTATATATTTTTCTTTTATTTTACAATTCGTTCATTCTTAAAGAATTCTGCAATTGACACATTAAATTTCCGTCAATTATAATCAAAAACTATCATTTTTTTATGTTCCCCAATTTCCTTCAAAACTACGAAAATTCAGCAATTAATGCAAGAAATCTAAAAAAATATTTAATCGAATCTAGGTTTTAAATAAAATTATGGTATAAAATTATTTGATCATTTTTATTGTATGATTGATAAGTCAGTCATCGCAATTTTTAATGTATGTTAGTTATTTCTAAACTTGACATTTACTTATAAGCAAATGTATTTTTTAAATTTTAACTATAATGATATCTAATATTAAATTTACAAATATCTTTCCACTCGAAGAATTTTATTTCAACTTTCATGTACACATTGATATTTTAAATTTAGAAAGCCATTTTAAATCGTCAAAAAAATTCTTCAATGATTGATTTCATGAAAACTTAATTCATGTCATAAAAACATCTTTTGGAAAAACTATTTTGCGAAACATTATTATTTTTTTTAAATATGACAGCTTTTAAAATTTCTTTTATTTCATTCGTTTTTAAAAAACAGAAATTTTCTGAAAGTTTTCAATAAATAAAATTTTTTAAGAAAGAACAGAGAAAAGTGTTTCATATGTTTATCATAATTTTTTGAAATCTTATTCGTTATTAAACGTTTTATTCCGTGTATTTTTTCAATTTACAAAATTCAAAACAAATTATTTTATGTGACAAAATTCTGTTGTATAATTTTTCACACATAGATGTACAATGGGAAAGTAAATTAAAGTAGAGAAAATAATACAATAATCGAAAAAGAAAGTAACAAATATCGAAACAAATGAGAGAATATTAGTAAAACTTCAACAAATATTGTACTTATCAACATTCAGAAAGTAGAATATGATGTATTTTTAAAGGACAATGATTTATCAACAATGTCTTTTAAACACACATGAGAATATTTATCGTATTTTTCAAGCTGTATATTGCTTTAGTTGAATCTAAATAAGAATTATTTTGTAAATTCGAATTTTATAATCACTTGACCAAATTGGTTTTCTAGCTTATGAATTCTATATTCGGGATCTGAATCAGAATATGAATCTTATTAAATTCATTTACAATTCAGTGTGTCTAATTTTATGACGTTTTAGATATAATATTTAAAAAATTCAAATTGGTCTAAGCATTTTTTAATCTATTTTTATCGTGAATTTAACCGTTTCTAGAATAGAAAAGTTCCGAATTTTTAGTAGTGATTACTCTTCACGGTCATTCTGGGTTTACACAAGAACAATATATTATTTAGTACTTCTCTATTATGCCGTCGACTACTTTTCATAAGAAAAAACTATCTCCAAACTGCAAGATTAAACGCCAAAAATGCAGTCCCATTTTCTTGATGTTAGAAGCATGTTTGTTATGTCATCAAGTGGTTTTTATTTCCACATTTGTGTGTATTTTTCATTACGTTTTACTAATTTATTAGTTATTTCATTAATTAAAATAACAATTGTGTCCTTAAATTCTTATATTTTATTTATTTATTTATTTTGATATTCCAATGGCAACGTTCTCCCGTTTATTTGGCGTTACAGTTTGGCGATTTTTTTTTGTTATGAAAAGTGGTCGACGGAATAATAGAGAAGTACCTATTATTTTTTATTAGGAGTAATAATGCAACTATATTTATAAGATTATTAAATACTAAAATCATATGTAGATATGAAATTACTTTAAAACCACTATACCCTCAGACTAAGAGCTCCAGCCAGGCTGGAATAGAAGGAACTTAAGGGGACCACGGAGCTTCATTTGAGCAAAACTTGACCCAAAAATCGAAAATAAGTTTTGTGCATATTATTTTTCTAAAGTTTGTTCTGAGCCATTTGCGAAAAACCGCATGCAGCTGCGACTATTTTTCGCTGTATAATTATGATGAAATGTGTATATGTAAAAAATTTTATATCTCTATGATGAAAATTAAAAAAAAAATTGTAACGTCCACCGTCCCCGTAAGTAACTAGTTATTTCTTTTTTGTTAATGAAAGTTTGGTTATATTCCAAGTTTATTTTTGTAATTATTGTGTTATACTGATCACTAATTCAGAGTTTTATAAATTACAGATGCTAAAATATGTATGTATTATTATTTCTAAAGATTTCTTAAATATGTACTATATAAGCCGATATCTAAAACTCGTAATCTTTGTTTTTTTTAGTATATGATTTGCTATATATGAATAAAACAAATTTTTCGAAATACATTATTAAAATATTTTATACCAAATCAAAAATATAAAATATATATAATATAATACCTATTCAAAATAATTTGGGACACACAGCCACAAATATGAAAATTTTAAATTTTCTCTGTAGAGATTGCTTTAGACGATTTATATTCCAGTGGAATATCTATAAAAGTTTGTTACCTAAAGAAAAATGTCCGCTTGTTTTAGTATTTGAAATTTTTAAAATCGTCACGTTTTCCGTATGCACAGGTTTTGATTTGATTTACTAAAAGCCGAAGTCGGGAAAGAATTTTAGAAAGAAAATAGAAATTTTAAAAACATTGGTAGACCAATAATTTATAAATATACACTAAAATATAAACACTAAATACAATAAAATATAAAAACACTAAAATGTCTAATTTTTTATTACTAAAGATTTTATTATTAATATACAAATAACATACTTTTGTTTACAATAATTTTCAGAGCATATTATTTGAAAATATAATTACAATCTGCAAAATAATTATTTATTATTTATTATTGTTCTTTTGATATCTTATTTTATCATAGCTTTTAATTTTTCTAAAATTATAATACATTAATGTGCAAGGCAAAATCATGCGGCACATTTTATACGCTACACATTTCTACTTTTGGTTTGGTTTGTTTCGGGAGCTAGGTAATTTTCTGCACACAAGGGCTAATAACACAGGGACCTAGTACAATCTGGTCCCCAATCTTAAAGCACATTCTAGCGCAATACAAATATCCATGCCGGATTCAATCCGGCAACATTTGTCCAATAATCCGCTCACTAACAACTACACAAGCAGGTGGAGTTAAATTTCTTTTAATTCTTTTATCAGATTAATTTTTAAAAATGTACCCCTACCTTACGCTACAATATTATAAAAAATCCTTAACTTACGCACATGTGACAATGTTCAGGAACAAAGCACATTCGTTACATGCATATTTAAAATTGTAACAATTAATGTTGTACAAAATACACATGCGAGAAGAAATAAGAGTTAAGGATTGACATTAAGTATATACACTGTTAAAAATCTTCAGCTTTTGCTGCAGACACACTACACCGTTTTTAAAGGAAACGGTTACTTTACTATATTATGGAGCATTTTCATTGGTCAAAATAGAGATATTCTATAAAAACACAAAAAAAAATGGATGGATGGATGAAATAGGAACCATTGATTGGCTAGAAAATGTGTCGGGCAAAACCACCAGGCAGTATTTAAAAAAACCATCGATGCTTGTATGAGATACATTTAGCGTTCATGCGACCGACGAAGTGAAAGAAACAGTTAAAAAACTAAGTTCGTCGATGGTTGTTATAGCAGGTGGACTCACATCACTGTTGCAACCACTTGATGTTTGCATCAACAAACCATTTAAAGATAGATTACGAAATTTTTGGATTGAGTGGATGTGTTTGCCAGATGTGCAGAGAACAAAGGGTGGTAATTTCAAAAAGGCGGGAATCTATGTTATTGCCTCTTGGGGGAAAGAAGCGTGGATGTCAATTCCAAGTGATATGATTGTTAAATTATTTAAAAAGTGCTGTATTAACAATGCGATGGATGGCACTGAGGACAATTTCATCTACGAATATGATGATGAAAATTCATCAGATCCTGAGTCAGATTTTTATGCCGAAGCAGCAACAGAACGGGACTTCATCGAACTTTTTGGTAATTCAGATATTGATTCCGAATCTGAGTGAACCATTTGATGTTTTTTAATTTTTTAGGTAATTAAAAATTGCTTGTTTAGTATTTTAATAAAAATGTAATTTTTGTCCAAAAACATTTGGAATTTTTTATGGTCGGCTTATACGCGGGTTAAGAATTTTACCAATATTTTGTCCTTCAAAATAGGGGGGTCGGTTTACACGTGAGTATATACGGTATTTATTAAATAAAGTTTTATACAGATTTTCCTGTTAGTGTCTAATATTTGTCGTAAGTCGATACCAACCAGCGTAATTGTCAGCATTCAATGATAACGTGGGAAAACATGTGTATGTCATTACACCTTCCGTTGTCTTGTGCTGCATATTTTAAACTTGAAAAAAAGGAGCATCATCTGGTTAAGAAAATATAATCTCTACAGCCAAATACAGTACCTTAAAGGAAAAAGAAACAGAAAAGGACTTCTTTCCAATAAAACGTATGTTCATTAATTGTCAAATTATTGATTTTTTTGTTTCACTTTTTTAAACTCCATGTATAAAGTCTCTAAATAAAACGCGAAGAAAAATAGTGCAAAATATAAAATTTAAGTTATTGCTAAAGATGTTTATTGGAAAACTTTAATTTCTGAGTCTGTTTTTTTTTTTTTTTTTTTTTTTTTTAATAAATAGAAAATGACGTTACGTTAAGGATATAAAGGCAGATATTCCTATCTGAAAAATCACTAATATTGAATTAAACAATATGTGTATAATATAACATTAACAGATGCTTTTAATCTACACAAATATGAAAGAATTATAGCAGTATACTCAGAGGGAGGATGTGCCAATTCAGACAATCTAAACTGTACAAACTAACACGAGAATTTGCTGATGCTCGCTCATTCAAATAAGTTGATGTGTGAATGAATGTTTTACTTTTCTTTTTAGGGTTTCGTGAGATGAACGAAACCCTATTCTCAGTTCATCTCACAGAGCTATTCTCAGAAACTATGTAACTTACAGAGTTGAAACTTCGTGTTATATAGCTGAATACCAGCTATAAAAAGCTTAAAATTTAAAAAATGGAAAAATTCGTATTATTTTAATAAATAGAGATGAAAAAACAAAATTCTAACAGCCTTTTCCTATTCAATTTAAACATTTTTCGTTATAGCAGATGCCAAAAATTAAAAATCCACGATGAAATATTTTCTACAATAATTAATTTTCTATCAGACGATTTCCACGTGAAAAATGAAAATGAAATAAAAAGTTTCACCAATTGGAAAAAAAGATTAATATGATAATAAAAAATGATTGACGTCATAGTGGTAATAAAACGAAAATTTTCAAAGATTTCTCAATAATACAAGGAGTGTGAGTATGTGTATGTACACAAATCAGATTAATATCACGTCATTAGAGAATTAAAAAGAAAATCTGACGCCATGTTGGAAGTTTAAGGGGGGAGATCAGGTTGAGCAGCCGGAAAATGACAATAATTTGACCATTACTAAAAGCTCTGTAGTTTCAAAACCAATTAATAAAATACAACAATTTTTTTTCTGTAATTTCATAAAATACTAATGATTTGCAAAAAACATTCAAATATATATATTTAGCAATATTAATTAGTTAAATTGTGATGACAAATTTAACGTTTCAAAAATATGAATTTTTAAATATGCATTTTGCGCGCAAGATTTTAAAAATCCTACTGCAGATATATATTTAATATTGAATTTATATTTACTTATACTATTATATTTTACACCGAACCTCAATTTAAAAGTATATTCAAATTCATTTGCATAATTAATGACTTTAAAAATCATATTTATGAAATTTAGTAAAAAAAAAATACGTTTATTTATTCAATAAAAAAATTTCTATGACAAAACTCAGACTGCTTGCGCGCAAAATGTATATTTAAAAATTCATATTTTTAAAACGTTAATTTTGTCATTAAAATTTAACTAATTAATATTGCTAAATATATATTTTTGAATGTCTTTTGAAAACCATTAGTATTTTATGAAAGTATAGAAAAAAAAATTGCATTTCGTTAATTGGTTTTGAAAATACAGAGCTATTAGTAATGGTCAAATTACTCTCATTTTCCGGCTGCTCAACCTGATCTCCCCCCTTAACGAATTTTTGAGATGTTTGAGAATATCACAAAGCGAGTATCAATATGAGTAATGGAAAAGAGTAAATATATGAGTTTGAGAAACATATTCAATTATGATAAAAAAAAAACGATTATGGAAATATTCGCATATTTTAACATTTTGAAGGTGTACGACATGTTTAATTCTGAAATTATTTATTGACCAATATAGAACACGAAATAAGCCATAAGGAAATTGGGCTTACAGATTCAGACATTAGAGACTGATTTGAAATAATTTAAAATTATGTTTCGTGCAGATTTTTTCTATGATTCCTTGCCTACCTAATAATTTGTCAGATTTAGTGTCTATGTGGAGTGTAGAATGACATGTAATATGTGTATTATTAAACGTATAAAATAACAATTCAATGAATATATTTTTTAAATATAGACTACGAAAAAGAGTAACTGAAATATATTTTTTTATTAATTTAAAATTATAAATCGATTTATTCACAACTTGAAATATCTAAACATATTTTTTATATTGTTGATATTATATATATAAATACTCATCAAACATTTGCTTCCAACGTAAATTTCGTTTAATTAAATATGAGTTACTTTAAAATTACATATATAAACAAACCTCGACGTTTCTGTTAGTCTTTATAACCATCTTCAAGAGAAAACTTTCATAAATATGAACAGCATAAAATTACATATGTGTTACATGATTGAGTCCAATATTCTATATGGCAAGACGCTAAAATAACGGAATTTACCAAAACACATTCAAAATAAGCCAGGTGGCGCCCTCTATGAATCAGCAATGTAACTGGAACTCATGTTCAACGAAATTAAAGTTCCTTCAAAATGTATTTCCATATGTGCAACGTAAAGTCCTTATTAATTATTATATATATATTTAAAATACATATTTTCCTATGTGTATATACTATATAATAAAGTTTTACGTGCATAATTTTAATGTTATTTTCAAATATATATTTAACATACATAATTACCGATTTGTATGTGTTAAATAATTAAGATAATTATTTTTGTATATTTTTCAAGAAAGACTTTTTGAAATGACTTTGAAATTTGAGACGCCTTATATTAAGTTACACATGGCGATTAAGTGATTTAAACAACATTTACAGCATATTTAATTAAATTTATTTATTACTCTTAATGTAGGGTTATTATTTGCATTATACTCTCTAAAATTAGGATTCATTATGTTTATAATTTATTAAGGTGAAAGAAGATTTGCAATACGCAGTTTAGGAAACATATAACTGATTTATAAATCCTGTTTTATAAAATACCTTCCATAGTCAGTAAGTAGTCGAATTATTCTGTGCAGTCCTGTATATAATTGATAGATTTCGGTGTATACTACATAGCATGAAAAAATTTAGTTCAGTTACAAAATTCACGTTTAGCAATTTTCTTCAATCGATGGAAATGAACTCGAAATCTTTTGTACAGCCCTGTATATTATGTAAAGACTTTAGTAAACACCACATCTTCAGCTAAAATTTAATTTAAATAAAAAATGCATAAGGCAAATTAAAACTCATTTCCAGCAATTACCAACCGTAAACAGTAATGTATCTTGTTCTTTGCGTTGCCCTGTATATGAATTTATTTATATTCCACAAATTTCTATAAGTCTACTAATCTAGTTCAGCAGGAAAATGCGTAACACCGTTAAAAATACCCTTAAGCAATTCACTCTCATAGTCAGTAATACTTACATATTCTTTTGCATAACCCTGCATATGATCAACATAATTTATACACAACACGTACTATACAACAATTTAGTTAATCTTAAACACGCAAACCAAAGGTAAAAACGCACTTATTACACATATACTGTAATTATCGCATTAAGACTGTTGCCGAATTCTTTTGTACACACTGTATCCCTGTAAATGAACGATAAACGCGATGCACACCACACTTTTCATTGAGCAATTTATAGTACACCACAGTAATATATATAAATTCTAATATGTTTGAAATAATGAAACATCATTAAATTGCACTGCAAACTATTTTCCCCGTAGAACATTCTGTATACCAATTTCTTCATGTTTAAAGTGGCGTAACATCATCAAAATGCACTTGAAACGATTTTTTCCCGTTGACTGTAATGTAACGGAATACTTTTGACTGTCCCTATAAATAAACTATAAATAATACACACTTCATTTATAATACGGATCATTGTAAATTAAGTGTCATTAACCTACACAAAATTCAGGCCAATCCGAGTATATTTCCGATAGTTATAGTACGGACGGGTGGACACACTGACAGACGAACAGATAAACCGAAGTCATAAACATTTGTTCAACTAGGTTGAAAAGTTCAATGCGAAATTTTATAGTATGAATGTTACACAAAACAAGTTGATAATTATTTTAAAAGATCACCTATTATACTATGAACCTCGAAAACATATTCTTTTTTTTTAATAATGCTGTTTTTTCTTCAAATAATGGATAAAAGAAACGTTAAAAGATTTTTTAAGTTATGTAACATTAAGTGCTGGATAGATTAATTGGACTATCAACTAAATGAAACAATTTACTTAATTACATTACATTTTCTAAAAAAATTTGCGCACAAAGGAATGTTTGTTGTTGAAGATGCCTAAAGAAGATAATGAAATGCAATAAAGTCATACAAAATAATGAAGGAGATTAATTGAATTTGATTTAATTACTTACATTATGAAAAGGTAATAAAGCAAGCCATGAATATATATCTAGAACAACATACAATTTTGTGTTATACCAAATTAAAAAAAATCTTTTCCTATATTAGATGTTTTTTAAATTTGTAAATAATATTTTCTGGAATTAGGAGATATGTGTATAAGTATAAATAATTGCAAATTTTTTTATTTAATTCACTAATTTATCGAATATGATTTCACGATTTCACGCATTTCTATTAAAATTATCCAAGAAATATATGCTAATTTTGTTGTAAAGTTTAAGCATCAGAGCCACATCAGTTTGCATTCCTAAAAAATATAAAATATGAATATTAAAAACTTCGAAATAGAATGCAGCGAACCGATATTCAAATTGCATTCATTTTAATGCTTGTCAAGTAGATGCATTTTTCAAATAGCTGTAAGTAATGTTAATAATAACACATTATTACGCATAGAAAGATAATGTACGTTAATTTTGTCGCATTTTCTCTATTTAAATAACAATACGGTAGGCGAAATTTTAGATTTCTAACAATAAATATGTATAGTGTAACGTTTTATAGTGCAACGTTTTTTTCTATCTATGATCGTTCATAATGTCATATTTAACATAATAATTCTTTGTACTACCTATTTTCACAGACATTATTTTATTTTTAAAAACATAAACAAGCAGTGCACATGCCTAAAATTCTTAAAAAATACTTTTAAAACTATAAAAAAATAGTAAATCTGTTAAAAATTGTAAAACAGTAAAAATATTTTTACTTCTGAGTCTCACTCACCTGAGAGCGACAGGTGAAAATATTTTTACTGTTTAACAATTTTTAAAAGATTGACTAGTTTTTTGTAATTTTAAAAGTATTTTTTAAGACTTTTAGACATGTGCACTGCTCGTTTATGTGTTTGAAAATAAAATAATGTGTGTGAAAATGGGTAGTACGAAGAATTATTATGTTTTAATCTTTGTTATATAACTTTATTTTTTGAATCCACAACGTTGTAAAAATAATTTATCTATTTCAAAATTTCCTAGCGTGTTGTTTACTACTTTAGATTGAGATAAAATTTTAATACATCTTTTTCAAATATGTGCTTTTTGTTTATCAATTAAATATTTGTACGAGCAGTGCACATGTCTAAAAGTCTTAAAAAAATACTTTTAAAACTACAAAAAACTAGTCAATCTGTTAAAAATTGTAAAACAGTAAATATATTTTCACTTCTGAGTCTCACTCACTTGAGAGCGACAGGTGAAAATATTTTTACTGTTTTACAAATTTTAAAAGATTGATTAGTTTTTTGTAGTTTTAAAAGTATTTTTTTAAGACTTTTAGACATGTGCTCTGCTCGTTTATGTGTTTGAAAATAAAATAATGTCTGTGAAAATAGGTAGTACAAAGAATTATTATGTTTTAATCTTTGTTATATAACTTTATTTTTTGAATCTACAACGTTGTAAAAATAATTAATCTATTTCAAAATTTCCTAGCGTGCTGTTTACTACTTTAGATTGAGATAAAATTTTAATACAGATTTTTCAAATATGTGCTTTTTGTTTATCAATTAAGTATTTGTAGAATATAACCCAAACAGCAAATAATTCTACGCCGAATTCCGGTCCAATGTCGTACCCCGACCACTGTTTCGTCTAGGCGACCTCACAATCCGGGTGAGAACTTTGACAAGAACTTTCCCATAGCCTTAACATTAGCTTGCGCGTTTTTTCGCATGACTGATGTAGGCTTTTAAAGCTTCATTGCGCAAAAAAAATGTTTAATCATAGCAGTCACCGATTATATTGTATCGAATATCTTTAAAATGCATTTCAATTAAACTTTGTAAAAACCTTTGAACAATAGACATTGTTATTTTGCGAAACGCATAACAAAATGGAAACGTTGGTGTAATAAAATAAAGAATGTAAGTCAAATGGCTGTGTATCATAGAAAAAAAAGTTTTAATAATTGTTGAACTAAATGAGCAATAGGACAACATCCGGCATTAAAGTGAAAGAATTTACGGTACTGAAATTCTAGGATTCCAGAATCTTTCAGGATATTAGAATGTCTTTGTCCAACAGCAGAAGGAAAAACAACATTCTAGGAAGCAAAAGAAACAGAAACGTGTTGAAAACCTCTATATTCCATTCATGTATTTGCTAAATATGCTTGATTTAGTAAGTAAAAGAAATAAAAATGTTTTCGTCATTTTTTGTACAGTTATATTGACATAACTGTAGCATGGAAAACAGCTGGTATACCACTACTGTCATACGGAAACTAATTACAATGACCAATGTCCCCATAGAATAATCGAACAGATTATTGACATTGACTTGGTGCAGTTATATTAAATCCAACTTTTATTAGCACATTTTTTGGCGACCTTTAAGCTATGATATTTATTAATGTGATGGGAGAGTAACAGTTAAATTTTCATATCGTTATCCCTTGATTTTTGGAATGTGACTTTAATTCCTTATTTGTGTAAGTGTTTTATTAATTATTTAATGACAAAAAAATCTACTTTCCAAAATTTTGCCTAACATTAATTTTTTTAACTGTTATACAAATACAATTATTTTTGTAAAAATTACTCATATGTAAATTTAAGTAATACTATTTAAAATTCAATTAATGAAGTTTGATAAATACTTCATCTGAATTTTTCTGATTTAATTACATAAAATACTGACTTCATTCTAGAGAGTTCCACGCGATAAAAAAATAACATCATGTATTTTATCTTCAATTTACTCAAAGGATTATTTGTTACACTGCTAAGAATAATTTACAAAGAACATTTTAACATGCTTAATGACAAAAGTGAATATTTCTGCTTTAGATAACGACATCGTTAAATATCTATTAAAGATATGCATATTTCTTTATAAACGTAATATTCGGGGATATATATTATTATACTAAATGTATTATGTTTTAAAACTTCATATATATATATATAGCATGTTTGAATATTTAATTTAAAAGTATAAGTGTTAAATAGAGAATTTGCACGAGACCTTGTTGACATAATAACATTTTAATCCCAACTTCGTTTAAGCACTCACGCACTACACACTAGTGCAATGTGATATTATGTAACTTTAACCACGTATAAGAGGCGTTCTCCTATAGTTTTAACTTTCAATAATAAGAAACTGCTCAAATCCAACTTAATAAAATAGAATTTTTAAAGCTCCAATTTTAAATGATCATGTTCTTGTTTCTATAATTAAATATGTTTTTCTTCTGCATTAATTTTTAATTGTGTATAGGTAATTATGTAATATCCCTTTGAGAACCTTACCATCCATTTAATAGAACAGAGAAGGTAAGGAAAATTACCACCTTTTAGGCAATTCATGTTGAGCGAAAGTGGTGACCGCAATGTTTATTGATTTTTAGTAACAATTACTTACATTGAACTAAATAACTAAATTCGTTTAATTTGTCTCTAAATGTTGAGGCATTAAATGCTTCGGGATGGTAAGAATACCAATGCTTTGGGATGGTAAGAATACCAATAAAGCCATAATGCTTGAAATTGATATTTAAATGCTGTAGAAAATGTCCTATAAGGAAATAGTCATTTTTTTCTAGCGTAGTTCTGTATAAGAAAAAAAACTTAAAAAATACTCTGTGGCTCCATCAGGAGTTATTTTGTCAGGTATATTCAGGATATATTCAGGAGCGAAAGTGGTGACCGCAATGTTTATTGATTTTTAGTAACAATTACTTACATTGAACTAAATAACTAAATTCGTTTAATTTGTCTCTAAATGTTGAGGCATTAAATGCTTCGGGATGTTAAGAATACCAATGATTTGGGATGGTAAGAATACCAATAAAGCCATAATGCTTGAAATTGATATTTAAATGCGGTAGAAAATGTCCTATAAGGAAATAGTCATTTTTTTCTAGCGTAGTTCTGTATAAGAAAAAAACTTAAAAAATACTCTTTGGCTCCATCAGGAGTTATTTTCTGCCCAATTTCAGCAAAAGAGTTGGCAAGGAATCTAACATCCCGGGATAGAGTTTGAAAATATATAATAACCGTAAAAAAATATGTGCAGCATAATTTTTGTCTTATAATTATATAAAATCTTAATTCCAGTTTTGTTAAAAAAATTTCAGCTGAACTACTTTTTTTAAAACAATTTTATAAAGACAACTTTAAACTTAAAAATCAGCATCAGGGACAAGAGATGGTAAGGAATTTAATGTTACATATTGACTCCCAAAATCGTCCATACAATCATGCAATAGCATGTTTTAAAATATAAGAAATAACATTCCATCCGGGATTTTGGACAACCGTTCAATTTTCACGCTCGTCGACAATGATTCCAGATTAAATATTTTTTCTGGTGTTAAAATGCATGTTCGTCCCTATTCAACATGGCATATAACTCTGTCATGTGGTCAAGCAGATGCGGAAAATACAGGGTCATTCATAATTCCCTCCGGGGTTTCGAAACGTTATAGTAAAAAAACGAAGACGAATATGAAAAAAAGAAACATATGAAATTATTCCGAAACTATTCAAGTTTTACTTACATACATTACAGGTGTTCTATGTGTGAACCCTTGGTCACACGGCATACATCCATGCGATAGTCCAGTTCCTGCCATACTCCGTTTCTTTAAATCTGAATCAGTGGTGTCAGTTCAACGGGCCTTTCGTAATAAATATCGAAAACAGGGACCAACTGACAAAACAATTCATGTGTGGTACCGGAAATTTAAAGAAACGGAGTATGGCAGGAACTGGACTATCGCATGGATGTATACCGTGTGACCAAGGGTTCACACATAGAACACCTGTAATGTATGTAAGTAAAACTTGAATAGTTTCGGAATAATTTCATATGTTTCTTTTTTTCATATTCGTCTTCGTTGTTTTACTATAACATTTCGAAACCCCGGAGGGAATTATGAATGACCCTGTATAAGGTTTAGCTTTCGAAACACCCTTTAAACTAATTTTATTGATGATGAAAAGTTAAGTGAACCTAAATCCGTAGGCGAACCTCGACATGTAGTGTGGCAAATGACGTTTTTTGAATATAATAAAACTGCATTTATTGGTGACTTTGAAACAGTGAAACAGTTGAGTTTTTCAATGGGATTCCCAGTTAATAACTCCACTCCCTGTATATGAGTAATAGTATAACACATCTTAGGAGAGCCATGTGAGGAAAGTTTAAGATAATTTAAAGTAACAATATACGTAAAAGAAAGATAAAAAGCGATAAATTACAGTCTGTTGCATGAGAGAAAGTGTATAATAATTTAAAGTAACAATTTTTTTTTTTCAAAGAATGCAAAAAAAAGTGCGATATATTACTGTCTAGTGCTTTTCAGGGTATTTACTAATGTGATTAAGCAAAAAGTATGAAAATATTCCGGTAACTATGAAAAAAAAAATGTTTATCGAAGAAAAAAATCTCTCTGGTTAATACGGTTATATAAAAATTTCACTAATATGGATAGCGATTCTCCATAATTCTTTGAATAGGATGCTCTGAAAGTCACGTATAAAGTTTATATGCCGAAAAATATAGTATCTTATGTCATTTATATAAAATACTGTTGAGCAGTACCGTAGCAGTATCTTATCTAAAATTAAGGCAATCTTTTTCATGTTCCGTTCTTTGTTGTTTAAAACTATTCCGTTTCTTTTTTATACTTAAAACGGATAAATTGAAATTTTATTTCTTCTTGAAGTAGAACGTTTCCATTATTTTAAACAAATAAAATGTTATTACGTAGTCGTTTTTTTATATAATTGAAATTCACCTAATAGTACAGGAGTTCATATTTAATCATTTTTCATGACATTTAATACAGATACCTAATTTTCTAAAGTATGTTTAATGGATTTGGATCACAATATGTTTAGTTTTTTTGTTAAGAATAATACATTTTATACCAACCCATTTAAAAAATGAAAAAAAAAAAATTAAATATAAAAAAAAAATTCGAATCATTTTTATTTAAAAATAAAAGCCGATTGCTGAATAAAAGTTCATTGTCTGAATTTTTAATGTTATATATATTTATTTTAGCAACATATCTTAACAAATGTCCTTCGTTGTAAACAATTAATTTTCATTTCTTTTTAACAATAAATCTTCAATTATAATGAAAGTTTCAATTCAATCAATAATACAAATATACAATTCAATTATAATATTAAAATACAAATTACTGCAAATTTTTTCAAATATAGATGCACAAGAAATATAAGAAAAATAAATATTTATATTATAATAAAGGATCCTTTATGGGCAAAATACTAATATTAGAAATATCTCGTTTGAATATACCATTTGGAGTTTTTACAAGCACAACCCTAATTTCACCATCGCTCCCATAAATAACGTCTTGAAGGCGACCGACTGACCAGGTACACATGGACAAATTACTATTCTTTAATAAAACCGTAGTTCCAATTTTAATATTTTCTTTTTCAAATAACCATTTTGTTCGCTGTTGTAGATTATTCAAATAATCTCTACTCCATTTTTTCCAAATTAATTGATTAATTTTTGTAATTTGCTGCCAATGACTAAGTTTATTATTGACTCAAGTTTGGTTCACAGATGCTATTTATAGGGCGGCCTATTAAAAAATGTCCTGGAGTAACGTTTCGTAATCGTTTGGATCCGAAGATAAATATATTAGAGGCCTACTGTTTAAAATAAATTCGATTTGATTAACGATAGTTAAAAATTCCTCAAAAGTTAGATTTAAATCTCCAATAGTTCTTTTAAATGGTGCCTAAAGGATTTTACTCCTGCCTCCCACAAGCCATCAAAATTAGGGGATCTAGGAGGAAGGAATTTCCAAGAAATTGAATTAGCCAATAAGTAAGCAGCCAAATCCTCGGATTGATTTTTTACAATTTTATGCAATTTTTTCAATTCTGAATTCGCACCAACAAAATTAGAGGCATTATAGGAAAAGATGGTGGTACAAATTCCGCGCCTAGATACAAATCTTTTTAAGGTGGCTATAAGGCTTCAGAAGTTAAATCTGTTATTATTTCTAAATGAATTGCACGAGTAGCAAAACAGACGAAAATTGCGACATAAATTTTACTAAAAACTCCTTTACGTTGGTTTTTGTATTTTATATACAATGGGCCACATAAATCAATGCCTGAATTTGTAAAAGGGGGATTGATATTTAATCTTTCTTTAGGTAACGAGGCCATAATTTGTTCTGCCATTTTAGGTTTGTTTTTAAAACAAACAATGCAATTATGCACGATTTTTCTGGCTATGTGTCTGCCATTTAAACGCCAGATTTCTTGTCACACAAAACGAAGCAAGGTTTGAGCACCAACATGCAAATGTTTTAAGTGAAAATACTGGAAAATTAAAAGTGTAAGCCTGTGATCATTGGGTAAAAGTATAGGATGTTTTATATCATAAGATAAATTTGATTGATCTAAACGACCACCAACCCTAATTATTTCATCCCTATCAAGAAAAGGATTTAAATTACTTACTCGATTATCCTTTAGTTTCTCACTTTTCTTGCGCGCCTTCATTTTCCTGGCGAAGTACGTTACCTGCACTAGTTTAATCAATTTTAGTTTTGCTTGGTGAAATTCCTCTTTTGTAATAGGCCCTACAATCCCTTCTTTGTGCTTGCAATTATAAATAAATCTAAAAATATAAACTAAAATACAAATTAACTTAAAATAACTGTTACTTAAGTCACAAAAATTGTTCAGAAAATTATTAAAGTCCTGGTTAATTAGATGCAAATTAATATTACAGTTTGATTTAAGTTCGTTTAAATATGCATCATCATTTGGAAAGTCATTATTTTCCTTTTTTTTGTCAAGTCCAAGATATTATTAGTTAATAATGGACCTTTCCACCACAGTTCCATATCTGAGAGTTCCTGAGGAAATGTTCCACAAGATATTATATCAGCTGAATTATCACTAAAAGGAATATGTTTCCAATAAAATTGTTCAGTTAGAGACTGAATCTTTGAGACTATATTTGCGATGAAAATTTTTAATAGATGAGCAGAGGTTTTTATCCATGTCATTGCTATAGTTGAGTCTGAGAATAAACTTACTCCTTGAATGTCTAGTTGTAAGGAAGGGAGAATTGTGGAAACAAGTTCAGAAAGAAGCACACAGGAACTTAGTTCCAGTCTTGGCACAGAAATAGTCTTTAGAGGTGACACTCTTGATTTACTCGCAATGAGGTTTGATGTGGTCATGTTGGATGAATTCAAACAATACACGTAAACTGCAGCACCAAAAGCTGTTATGGAAGCGTCAGCAAAACCAAGAACAAATATTTCTTCTGCGAAAGGAGTTAAAATGTATCGACTTATTGTTACATTTTCTATAGTTTTTAGTTGACTTACGAAGTTACACCATCCTAGTTTACACAGCCACAATTTTTGAAGTTAACACTTGGCCTTGGAAATAATTGGGCCAATGAGCCCAAGAGGATCATGCAATTTTGCTATGACAGAAATAACCTGTCTTTTGGTGTATGATTCTTGGTCTTTCACCGAAACTCAAAGCACAAATTGATCTTTATTAGATTGCCAAACCATACCTAAAGTTTTAGATGAAGTGTCAGACTTAGTTCAAAAGGAAACATCTTCGATTTCATCACGATTTAAAAGCTCATTCAAATTTGAATTCCATTTGTGTAAAGCCATTCCACAAGAACGAAATATGTTAATTAATTGATTTTTTTCAGGGATATTGCCGACTCTGAATCTGGGGATCCCGTCACGATGTCGTCCATGTAGCTATCAGATAGAATAGCTTTTGCCACAAGAGGAAATATGTCCTTCACATCTAAGCCAATTGTTTGATGCACCTTATGGCCAAAAAGGGGCGCATTTAGTTCCATAAGTGTTCAATTTTAAGACAATTGTGGAATTATTTTCGTAATCCTTCCAAAGAATACGTAGAAGAGGTCCCTTTGTGAAAGATCTATCAAAATCTGCCGAAACATTTTTGTCCGCAGTTAAAGCAACCTTATATTTTCGAAATCTTAACAAAATATTAAAAATATCTTCCTTAACTTCACCGGACAGCAAAATATCATTCAAGCTTTTTCCCGTTGTGGTAGGGGCAGAGGCATTAAAGACAACCTTTAATTTAGTAGAGGATTTATCCGGTTTAAAAATGTCATGATGAGGCATGTAATAAACCACTGAGCGAGAGTCTTCGACTGAAATTCTCTCCATATGCTCCAATGCTTCAGTATTTGTTTAAATATTCGCAATAAAGTTTTTTCATAGATTATTATTTTCAAATCTCTTTACTTTTTGTTGTAAACGCTTTTCTGCCAAAATTCTCGAATTTCCCAATGAATTTAATTGCTCAGTTTGAATCGGCATTTCGACAATAAATCTTCCGGTATCATCTCGTTTGTGCGTTTTTTGAAAATGAGATTCACAGAATTCTTCTTCTTTACTTATAAAACGGTCAGGTGAAATATTTTCTATTTCCCAAAATTTTTAAAGATATTTTTTCAATATTCTCAATTTCAGAATTAAATGTTAATCCACAATATGAGTTAAAACTCTTGATTTTAACAGTTACAGTAGCAATAAGGCCAAACACCGAATTTTTAAACATTAAATTTGGTGAAATGCGATTTTTTCCTTCTTTTATTATCTCATAAAAGAATTCTGCCCCAATTATTAAATGAATTTTTCACGGTATGTCAAAAGTAGGGTCAGCTAGCAATACCCTATTTGGTATCAATGCCTTATCAATTTTAATATTTGAAGAAGGTACACAATCAGTAATTTTCAAAACAACAAAAAATTCGCTAGGTGAAGAGAATGAAGAATTCTTACTACGAATTATCGTATTAACTTTCCCTGTAACATTAAAGGTATTTCCACCTAATCCACTAGCGGAAACATTTATTCCATCTCTTTCGTAATATAGTTAGCTTGGCTCGCGCTGTCGAGAATTCCCCGTGCCTGGACGAAACACTTATGTAACGCACTATAAATATAAATATATGCCGTAGACAAAAGAACTGCTTTTTTACTTTCATTATTATGTGATGAAAAACTTTGAGATATTTCCGATAAATTTTGTTTATTTGATTCATCATTTTCCTTACCAGAACCTCTGTCTGGCACCGAGCAAAACATTTCTACTTCAGAATCGGGACTTTTTAATGATGTTTTATTTTGAAACGATTTATTTTTATCTCGATGAAGTAATACGTTATGTCTTAGATTACACAGCTTGCAGTTATATTTTGAACCGCATTTCGAGAGTAGATGTGAATCATTTAAACAATTTATACAAAGTTTATTCTTTTTTACTTCATCAAATCTTTGAATTGGAGTCATTTTTAGAAAAACAGGGTAAAGGTGTAATGCATGTAATTTTTTACAAACAAAACAGGAAATAAATTTCAGAATAAAAGTTTTTTGTTTGTTCTGGGTTTTAAATTTTTGCGAATTTATTTGTGTTCCTTGTAGGTTTTCTAATATTTGAACACGATTTTGCAAGAATTCGATAAAGGTATCCCATTTGGGTAAAACTATCCTGCGCCGCCAGGCGCCCTCGGGGGTAGCCCGCGGCACGCTTCCGACCATCGCGCCCAAGCCAGTGAAGGGCTTTTAACGCACCAGGACTTTGTCTCGTGCGGCGCTGAGATCGGTCATGGGCCGCCCCTCTGCGAACCCTAGACCATTTTACCAGGTTTCGACCCCATAGGTCGTTGCGGCAGTAAACCTGCTCTGGGGAAACTTCCGCGTGGAACATACACCTGATGAACCGCCAAAGAACCCCCGACGGCCTCGTTCGCGAAACCCCACAGGGGGAAACGGTCCCTCGGTCATATGTCGAGTTACTCCGACGGCTCTTGCTTTCCCACAGCTTCCGATCACAGACATGCATGGATGGGCAAGCTACTGGGCTCATCGGCCGTGAGGTTCACATGTTATGCACTAATAAAAAGAGCAGAAGAAGCCTCTCTCCGACCCAGAACCACGAGGAAATTCTGTTCTTTCCCATAGACGGGATTCGGATAGGTCGTCCCTACGCAGTCTGGCGCGAGGTTGAACCCGACTAGGCGAAACTAGCCGGTAACCCAGCGACAACTCCAGAACTACGAGATCATCCACATATAATTACACTCAAAAAACGGAAGAATCCTAAAGAACCACTATCGGACTCCAGAGGACGTGGAAACCCCCTCTGAGCACGCCAAAGAGACTGGCCCGATCGAGATTAGTAGCGAGAAAATTAGTATGCGTGCCACTAGTCCGCCCGCTAGGTGTGGAAATTCCTGGCTGCACGAGAGACGTGCTCGGACTGGGTTTCGGACCAAGGTCTCGAGTTTCGGCTGATCGATGCCGCGTTAGTCGGCAGCCTCCGGCCCGCTTCCTCGTAGTCTGCGGGTCACGTTGGGGAATCCCCACTTAGAAAGTACGGTCTCGTCCCCGGTAACCTGACGGGTTACCTTTGGATAGTGAACGTCCCTCTGGGTCGGGCGCTTCCCGCAGAGTTCAGGTCGACTCACAGCTGCTCTAGCTGCAGAGGATTCGGTGGGGTCGTCCGGGACGACTATTTCATCTCTGCCGCTGGAACGTCGCAGATAGTTGCTGCATGCCGTATCTCCCGACGCCCAGCGCACTACAGAGCCACCACCGATCGTGCTCTTCAGAGCTCGATCCGCCTCCGTCAATTCCTTAGTCAAGTTTTGGAGAGATCCGGCTGGCATTTGCTCCGACCTTTCCCCAGTATCTCAAACCCACTGGGATTGGTCGTGCGGGATTTCTTTCCACCACCTACGGAGGAACTCCGATCAGTGGCCTATCCTCGCGCCGCAGAGAACCTGCGCTTACGAGGGAGGAGACCCAGGGCTAGACTAGCTTGCCAGGCTAGTATCTTAGGCGTCTCCTGGCTTCCGGAAATCCCTTCCACTGGCGGACCACGATGAGGAACCCAGACCGGTCTTCTCCTGTCCCCGTCTCGCAACGAACGCAAACCATGGAGCGTCCGCGCACTGTTCCGCTCCCGGTCACCTCCTCCACCGAAGGAGTCGGGTCGGGACCACGGAAAGGGACCCGCCAGATCCCATTTGGGTAAATCGGTCGTTGTTAATGTCGTTAACAATTCCTTGCATGTTGTTCTATCCAATTTTGTCAAAATAATATTAATCAATAAACTTTCACTAAAATTGTTCATTTCGACATTTAACACCTTTAAAGCTCTTGCATGCTTTAAAATACAATCAAGCAGCATTCTTAATTTTTCAGCTGATTCAGTACAAATATTATCTAACTTTAATAAAGATTTAATATGACTGTTAACTATTAATCTTTTACTGTCAAATCTTTTTTTAAGCGTTTCAAATAATGACTTTTATGTGTCATCAGTACTTTGGTTTTGCTTCTCTGTCCCCACATAAGAGGATTGCAAATAAAAAAGTTTCTGATCATTAGTTAACAATTCGTTCGTCTTAAAGTTATTCCAATTTTTATACGAACCATCGAATTTCGGCAATGGAATTTCCAGTAATTTAACATTTAAATTTTTGGAAGTATTAACACCATTATTTTCATTAATTAGATCAACATTTTTAGTTTTAGAAATCTCAATATGTCTCTTAAATCTTGCTCGATTTCTTCAAATTCGGCTTCACATTTATCTATTTCTTCATATTTCAAAATTTTATAATACTCCATCTTTAAATCGTCTAATATATCTTCTAACTTGTTCAAATTTTCGATTTTGTTCAGAAAATCCACTGAGTCTAATCCACTGAGTCCACTGAGTGCCTCATCGGCTATAAAGTTTGATAACTTCGTAATTTGGGCTTTTGTATTGCCCTTTCTTCGATTCAGCACTTTTACATCCATTGTTTCGATTTTTTTTTTTTTTTTTTTTTTTTTTTTTTTTTTTTTTTTTTTTTTTTAAACAAAAACGCAATCCTATGATCACTGATTATTCTCCGGCTCGACGGACCATAATGTTGACTACGAAAAGGAAGTGGACTGTAATTAATTAACTATCTATAAAATTTCAACTATGTTTACTTAACGAACCATTTTTTTTTATTTACGAAGTATTGGTTTTCTCGGAGCTCCCCATGGAGACACCCGAACGAAGCGAAGAACAAACGACTTCTGGTTTACATTTATCGCCAAGCGATATTAGAAGCCAAGAGTGGCGCCAACAATATATATTGATTAAATTAACCAAAAATACAAAATTCAGCCAACTGAAAATGAAAAGCAATCAAAACTCGAAAACTGTATTTTTAAAAATAGAGGTTTTAGAGCAAATATTTTTAAATAATGCTTAATTTTTGGAACTCAAAAGGAATATGTTTTATTAAAATTCTGTTTAACCTCGGAGAAAGATTTCGTCGAATAAATGTTATCTGAAACAAATTTGAGGAATAAATGATAAACTAGGTAAACTAGATAATTAGAAAAAAGTTTGAAATAGTTTTTATATATTTAATAGGTACTTGTATGAACACATTCCCATAAATGCTTGATAATATAAAAATTATATTTTTATCTGACATCTCTTTTTTAGTCCGTAGTTTATTTATGAGATCAAAATGTTGAAGTGATAACTTTTATTAGTAACACCTGCACTTAAAAGTATGTGAATGAACTCCATTTAAAAATACAGGCCTTTTAGAATTTTTAGAATTTAAATAACTTATACTAGGTAAAAAAATGAAGTTTTTATACTTGTTCAAATAAATAATTAAAAATGTAATAAAAACTTCATTATTTTATTTTTAAATAACTTATCCCTGTAGCATTAACACAGTTGTGTTTTCAAAATACCTCAAAAATTTTGATGTATGTAATTAAAATTACCATTCTAATTTTAAAACCTTATAAAGTATTTAAAAATATTTTAACTTTTAAAACTTACAATACAATTTAAAAATTAAAGTAATCTATAATACACTTAATATACTTTACCATACAGTAAGATGAAGTAAGACCGTTTGTAAGCTAATTCCATAACTTTTAAATTTTATTCCTAGTAGTAAAACAAAAAAAAATGATGGAATCTCTATAGAAAATTATCTGTAATGTTATCGAAAATTTCAACTTTCTGACTTGTATGTGAATAATCACTGATATAAATATCTAGGAGGTCTTATTGAAAAAATGTATATTAACTAAATGTATATACTACGTTATGTGTAATGCGAAATTTGACAGACAGAAACCATGATAATATCGCACGAGACTTTCTCTTTCGCCACCAAATAAAATTACTAAATGATTAATGTAATGGTAAATTACGTATGCATATGCACAAAAATAAATCAAAAACAACTTAGTGAACAGACTTTTTTCTATTTTAGATGTATACATTTCATGCAATAGGATTTAATTTCTTTTTAAACTATTCAAGTTAAAAGTTTTTTCGTTAATGGCATCCGTTTCCGCTTCAAACAGAACTTTCAAAATCTAACAAGCTTCAGTAAAAATTCTTTTTTAAATTCACGGCATCCTTTTGCGTTTTTTCTAAAGTTATATTTTAAGATATATGAAAAACTTACATACTAAGCTATGCTAAGAAATATGATTTATATTTTGATGCTAGTATGCGAATGTCTCCAACAAGAAATTTATTATTTTACCATTTAATTCTGGAAAAGGAAAATGTGCAAAAATATTATTCTAAATAATGTGTTGCTATTAGAGTTTTTTTTAAATCACGTATAAAATTAATTTAAAATAGAAAAGTGCTGCATAATAGATAAATTCTATGCAGAATAAATTTGTAAGTCATGTAATTATAATGAAATGATTTGATTTTAAAGTTTGAAATTTTGAAAAATCGAATAATGCAATATTCAAGACTTATAAAATGTAAAATTTTTATTTAAAATTTTGATGAAAGGTGTCTTTATTTTTCTTAAGAAAGTACAATAAAACATTTAAATTAGAATATATATATTTTAATTATTTAATCACATTTATTACATTTAACGCTTTTAATGCATTTTGATAGTTTTAACCACAATTTTTTTTTAAATGTAACTATAATACAAACTGAAAATAGGTGATATATATTTAAATAAGTCAATCTCTAAAATGGCATTTCTGCACTTAAAATGAACATTTGTAGTCTTAAAATTACCGTACTCAATTGTGATGTTTTTAAAAGATTTATGTATTTATTCAGGAACCATGCTTCGATTCTTCGTGAAATAATCATTTTTAAAGAAATCTGAATCTGTTGGAACTAATTTAATATTTGAAAAACAAACATTATGAATTCTGAAAATATGAAAAAATCAGGGTATTGTTCACTAATATTTTAACTAGGTATATTTATTCGATAATTTAAAAAATAAGAAAAAAAGTACCTACTATTGTACTATAATGTGCGAACTAAGATTACTTTGTAATTGGAGTGAGTGCACGATGGTGGAAACTATTTTGTTCATTGAAAACTCTAATAGATTTTTTACATATAATACATATTTTTTAGATTGTCCACTAACAACACCAGAAAGCACTTTTGTATGAAAAACAGTAGTTATGTCGTTTCAGTCTCCATGTTTTCTCTGCAAGCAAACTAAGAAACGGTTGTGTTGCAAATTGTTGAGAAAAGTGTCTTTTTGGTGAGTGTTCATTGTGATTTTTAATTAATATCTTCGGTAATTATCAAAAAATGAAAAATCTGAACCCCAGTGCATTTTGACTTGACTTGGTATATCCTTAAAATTTCACACCTCTATGTGCTTTAGATTTCCCTAGCCGTCGCCAACGATCAGATACATGTTTGATTTTTTTTTCAAAACATTTCTTTTGTAAACAATATTATTTCCATGCAATTTATTTTTTTTCCGATGTAAAAACAGACGAAAAAAATTCCTTTAAAATTTGAAAAAAAAATATATTTATTTATTTATTTATTTTAATTTAAATGTAATAGTTTTATAAGTTAACTCTATGAAACGCGAGATTTTACTCTCTGTCGAATGAAATACGCAGTTGTACTCAGATACACAGTTCTGTGATGCACAGTCTTAGATATGCAGATACTCTTTGAGATATACAGTTTTAATTACCATACAGTCTTTTTTTTAATGTAATAATTTATGTGTATTTGTAAGTTGCATCCAACTTGCAATATATGAGCCACGTTTAACTTTTTATTGGTTTTAAGGTTACTTCTAAAAGTTATTGCATATGTAATTCGCTAAAATATTGTGTTAAATCTAGCGGCAAGTTTTAAATTATTAAATATACATGTATACTTTCTAATTAATACCACAGTATCTAGTAGTATATGAACTGTACACAAAATGAGAAGTTATTCTGGGTTTTTACTATACAATAATTTAAACATTCGCAACAGAAAAACCACGTAGAAATAATTTTTGATAAATAGTAAAAAAAAAGCAATATGTATTTAACTGTAATATATTAAGTATATTAATGGATTATTTATATTTAAATTATTAAAAAATAAGCATTTTCTCGTACAATTTTATATTACTTTTTAATTTGAAAAAATAATCAAAATATTTTTCATGTATGATTTTTTTTTTTTTTGGCTACTCAAATGAATACCTTGCTTAAGGTGCCATGTACACTTCGCCCGAGATTAAATTTAAAATTCAAATAAGTTTTTTTTTTTTTTTTTTTTTTTTTTTTTTTTTTGAAAAAACAGTTTTGGTTGAATAGTTAAATGAGAGTTCTTATCTATATAATTCTTAATCGATTTCATTAGTAACATATCAAAGACGAAATGAAATTGGCTAATATTGTAAATTTAATTCAACTTTCTGAAAATTGTCAGATTTTAATGTTTTTTTAAATCCTCTACAATATAAAGTTATTAGACTACAGCTAAATGAGAAACACATACGATGACAAAAATTTCACAGAAAGAAAAATCTGTTATAATTTAAATACAGATTCAACAATTGTACTTAATTAATAAAGTTAATTTTGAAAATTTGAGAATTGTGTTGAGAAAATTTCAAACAGATCGCAAAAATTTAAGACTTATTCAGCCAAAATGTATCATTCATAATTTAACAGTTAAAGCAATTTTCAAAATGCACCATTGCCTTTTCAGGAAGTGTTAAAAATATTAAATAATATGACTTTCCATAGAAAAGACATATAACATAAAGTAAAATGTTCTATACTTTTCAAATATTTTAATTATCATATATAAAAGTAATTTGTATATATCGCAAACATATTTCCAGTCTTTCGGATGCCTCTACAGGTAATTGTCTCGGACCAGAAAGACAGGCAAAACATAGACATCTCGATTTACTTACAGTACGCAATCAATCCTCTGAAGTTTTGCCAATTAATAACGAAAATCATGGTTTGGCTTTAGTGAGACTGCCTGTAATTTTAAATGATTAAATAGACGGCGATCGTTCTTGTTTCGAAAAACTGTCTGTTTTGACGTGTCTAATCAACTATAATTGTTTGTGATAATAATTTTGAGAACATACAGTTGAAGCACTTTATAAAGAATTACGTTATAACGAACTGCTCGTAGTCATTTAGCAGTTTCGTGTTTTATAAAACATATAATTCAAAACAATATAATGAAATATCCATACAAAAACGCACGATAATTATGAAACATGAGAAAAAAACAGGATTTTTTCGGGTTTTCTTTTTCTTTAAAAAATGCCGCAGAAATTAAAACTTTTTTACCCTAAAGTACCTATTAGTCGCGTGACGTGAAATTCAATTTTTTTAAAATCTAGCCAATTACATATTTATGGTACTTCCAAGAGAGATCTATGAGTTGGCAGTGTTTTAAGGAAGAAGGGGCGACATTATAATTGAACTGAATGTTTTTGTTCGTTTGCAGAAGTATTTTATATACTGATTTCGTTACTGTTTGCATTTCCTGTAAATTTATCGCGTAATTATTTTTAAAACTCTTTGTACACTCGTTACGTATGGCAAAAGCAAATGCTTTAGTTTAATCTCAGTGAAAATAAATGAACTGGATTTTTTATTATAATATAATACAGATACCGTGTTTTATAAACTACGAGTAAAATACTTACAAAAAGAAAATTTACATTTAAAGTCAAAATAGTGAGAAATAAAATTTTGAACTTCTTATAAGCCCTAGAGAATATGTTCAATTTAATTTCATGCTGCAATAGTTGAAGCGAAATATATTTATGGGCTTCCATTTAATGCTCCCACATTTACAAATTGAATTTATTTTTCAACAAAATAAGCACACTTCTCTAGGAATGTCATATAAGTTGAAATCTTATACAAAATTCAATTTGTTACATCAGATTTAAACTGCAGAATTTTATTTAAGATTTATCAAAGTTTATTATGCATGAGAAATTTAATATCAGAAATCCAAAGCCGCTTTTGTTAAACTTTGTAACATTTAATAAGGTTGAAATATGAATTAGACTCATATTGTGCCTACGATCAGTGACAAACGATACAAAATACATTTTATTTTAATTCATAGAAAAAAAAATATCCTTAGATAAGAGAAATTTCATTTTTTTATTACTTAATTAAAATCAAAAATAATATATTAATTTTTTTGGATAATGTATTTTCTGACAAAGTAGACTAAACTGTTCCTATTTACTAACCGACGTATAACTCTAAAGCAGTATAAACTAATATCTTTATAGATACCGAATTCAGACAAATTTATTTCATTTTAAGGGTAAATATTTTGTCCTAATAAACAATTTGTCTGTGACTAAATATGAATAATATTACATGAAAATATTTTCTTTTATAGTGTTTATTTTCCTCTTTCGATATTTGAATTAAAGGGCAAAATTGGTAAGTAGTTTATGTATCAAACAGTTATAAAAAAGAAAATACACAAATATATACACATATATTTAAATGCGCAGATACATACACATACACATATTTTCATACGAATAGGTTATTTACATTTACACTTACTGGTAAAAAAAAAAAAAAAAAAAAAAAAAAAAAAAAAAATCATTTTTATTAACTGCCGCAAAGCGTCACATAAAAATGTTACTTGTATCAATTGATAAAGCATACTAAAGAATGCTATACCTACATTTTTCTGAAGCAGTTGTTCACTAATAGAAATTGTAAGAAAATTTAAAACTGTTTCAATAATCTGTGGAACTAATTGGGAATTAATCTTTATAAATAATCGAATAACTTCTTTCTTTGTTTCTTTTTTTAAAAAAACTTAGATGAGACACAAGTATTTTGTCTTGATTATTTATGTAGCATGGTTTTGAAGAAAAGAAAATATTTTGAGATAGATTTAACTATCATATCATGCTTAAAAAGAAAATAATTAGGAAAGTAAAGTATTTACTTGAGAATATGTAATTAGCAGCCATATATTTTTTACTAACTTCCATTCAATGTTATTATATTAATTATATTATATTAACTTCCAAACATCGCACAGTTTTAAATTTACTATGCCGAATAGGGTAAAAAATGCTCGTTAAAGTGCAACATGTTTGAAAGTGTATCTCAATTTGCTGTTTTTTCTTCTTGTGGTAATAAAATTAATTTAAAAGCATGATTTAAAAAGAAAATCCCCCTCTATCACATGCAGATCGATTACGAAACATTTACTCGTTTGCACATAAAAGAATTTAAATATATTTTCCCCGCTTTTGTTTCCCGCTAATAATCAATGACTAAATTAAAACTTCATCAGAAACTAAATAAAATATTTAACTATTATAATTAAAATTTTAACAGACGTGTATTCGTAAACCACTGAAATTTTCAGAATACAAAAGGCTGCTGTAAGTAGCGACACCTTTGGCAATGTCTTCGGTTATTAAACTCTGGCACAGGACTAATATAAATTTATAGTTTTTAATAAATTTCAAAATTTATTTGATTACATTATTGATATTTTACATATAAAATACTTTTTGTTATTGTGAATGTTCAATCGAAATATATATATATATATATTGAATAAACAAAAATCAATAAAAACAAAACGATTTTCAACTATATTCTGTAACCCGTTAAGCTCGTGTTGGTTCCCAAGATAAATTTCTTCTTTTAAGAAATGAGCTACGTACAGAAATAAAATACAAATGATGAAAATGAGCATATATATGAGTTTACCATATTTTGAGTTTCCATGCAAAAAACATACATCTTGCATAAATGTGCACAAATATGTATGTGAAAACATTTTGTAGTAATGACAACGCTTCAGTACTTTATTGGATACCTACACAATCTTGAAAATTTTCAAATTAAGCAAAGAAAAACATCATTTAACTTGATTGTTACAATTTTACGAAATATTTAATGTTTTCGTTTATGCAATTATATTCAACAATCTTATATATTAAAACGAAAATGGATTTCTGTCAAATTCATTTTTTACACCAATTGGCCCCATTTGTACATGCGTAAACTTAAATCTAGAACCTAACCAGTTTTAGAGCACACTCAAATCAGAAAATAGTGGCCGAGTGGTATAAGGTGCGGTGCTTCTCTGTTCCGATTATCGTGTCGGTTTGATCCCCGCTATGGACAGGATTACTTTTTCTTATTTTATTGGCAATAATTCATTTTAATAATGCCATATTTAATTCAGGACAAAAAGTTAATTTTTTTAGAAGGCTTTATAATTAAGTAAAATTTAACACCCACGAATATTTTGTTGTAATTACTAAATTTATATTAAGAGTATTTAAATTAAAAGATCGTGCATGTAATTATCGATTAAATAAATTGAACTGATCTATAATTTTTAGTATATTTGGTATGACCATTATCAAAATGTCATATATATATAATAAGATAAGTATATGATTATTTTTCGTAAAAAATGAATAATAATAGGAGGGAAAACAAAAAGAAGGAAAAATATTCATACAGGAACTTTAAATTATCTCGATATGCATGATTTAACAATTAAACAATGTTTGAAAATGGAAAATATAAATTCAAGTAATTAAAAAATATGTATTATAAATCGTTAGCTGCAAAAAGCAAATTTTAAATTCGGGGTTTTAGAATCAGGCTGATAAAAATTAATTTAATGAAAAAATTTAAAGGTCCTGTAGTTAAAAAAATCAGAAATACTAAATATTGTTCTGTTTGTTTTTTCAAAATATTGGGACTGGGGTAAATAAAATTTAACAACCGACAATATTTTTTAATTACTTATTTTATATTATAAATATTTTAATTAAAAGATTTTGCATGTGGTTATCTATTAAATAAAGTGATCTAAATTTTTATCTATATTTTGTATGACCATTACCAATAAGATATATTTATATAACTGAGAAAGGTATATGATTATTCTCGTTAAAAAAAGAAAAGAAAAGAAGAGATGAGGAAAAGAAAGGAGGAAAAATATCCATATAAGAATTATAAAAGAAGTCACCTTGATATCCATGGTTTATCTGGGTTTTAGAGACAGGCTGATAAAAATAAAATTAATGAAAATGTTTAAAGGTCGTGTAATAAAAAAAATAGTAAGTATTGATATTTAAAAAAAAAATAAGACTGTGGTAAGTAAAAATAAATCATTCAATTAATATTTTTAGTTAAATTATTGCAAAATAATTCAAGTATAACAGGATGTAAATTACAAGCTTAAGATTATTTCACTTCATTAGTTGAGTATGCTGGACAGACAACACAATCGATCGCTTATATGAATCGCTTACACAATATAACAATTCATAAAATATTCAATACTTAATTAATTTAAAAGCATTAATTAAAAATAAAAGCATATTTCTAATGAAATTTTTCAAGTTTTTTGCCGTCAAAATTTGACGGGTACTACCTAGTTCAATTTCTAGTTCAACTTATTATGTTCTTAAATAAAATACAGTTTTAGTAAATTTTTTACAACTGCATTCGCATAAAAACGTTCTGTGACTCTGAAACGTTCTGTGACTCTGGAAAAGTTCTGTGTGATAACGCTCTTATAAAACAAATAATAACTATACCTAATTATTTTCTTTATAATACTCATAAAATTAACTTACAAAAAAGAGTTGGAGGTACGCTTACAGAGCAAATCTATTTATAATGATCAGGCTGTAATAAGCTCTTGAAATATTTTCATTAATAGAGAATGTGCTTACAAATAATGATAGAAAAGTATTCATGTTCTATATATCATATTAACATGCCTAATACCACCAGAGACTTTTAAAAAGTATTTTTATCTCCCTAAAATCGTAATATTTCTGCGTCAGTGATTAAAGGAGCTGTATTGTGCCATTATTCTATCTTTATTCAAAGCACTTTTGACATCTTTTGGTGCATAAAATGAGATACCAAATGAACATATAAGATATTATGATGATATAAGAGATTATAAATGCGTCGAAGCATGTACAATAGAAATGTAGTTATATTTAAAATTAACATTTAAAATTAGTTTCAGAATTCTGTATTTCCTTGCAGTATCTATATATAGATCATGATTATAATTTAAACCTTGATATATGTATAACCTTTAAAAAATTTGCTCGTATAAATTTAACTTTATAATTTATTATCATTGATTCGATTTTCAAGATTAAAATTTAAAAAACAATATTAATAATACATTATTTCTTTACAGAATAAAGTTTAATTCTTTGAAAAACCATTCTTTATTTACAAACCATTTTCTAAGCAGGTAATTTAAAAAAATGAGATCTCTCTACTTATGTCAATAAAGTGTGTTTATATTGGTAACACAAAATTGGTGTTGTGATTCATGTAACTCATGGGAATATATAATGTTTGGAAAGAAAACACACAGAATATTTATTACATTTAAATTTTATTCAGGTTATGTAAGGTTTTTGGATATTTTAAAGACCAAAATCTGGAACATTTATTTTCTGTCTAATTAAATTTTCAGCAGATCTGAAACTACGCCGGGAATTAAAACTAAAAAGAATATGAATTTTCACTTTGCTACACAGCGTACAACCAACAGAGCGAAAAAAGTCCAAGCCGGGAATCGCACACGGATACCTTGGTGTAGCACATCAAGTGCTTTACCATTTAAGCCACCAGGGCGACATCCCGTCTGACATTTCATGCTCTTATACATTGGCAAGGCTGCAACTTCGCAGTACAAGACTGGATGTCACACATGAGCACACAACTTTAGTGGCATACATGAGACGATCAAGTTCCCAGCATCGGAGAATATATTTATATCTAATTAAATTTTCAACAGGGCTTACACTACGCTAGAAATTAATAATGACAAAGGATGCGAGTTTTCACTTTGCTACACATCGTGCAACCAAGACTGGATAGTGTCCTGGTGGCTTAAATGGTAAAGCAATTGATGCACTATATCAAGGTATCCGGGTTCGATCCCCGGACAGGACATTTTTCGCTCTGCTGGTTGTACGCTGTGTAGCAAAGTGAAAATTCACATCCTTTGTTATTATTCATTTCTGGAGTAGTTTTAATTCTACTGAAAATTTAATTAGATATAAATATATTCTCCAATGCTGGCAACTTTTACGTCCTATGTATGCCATTAAAGTTGTGTCCTCATGTATTACTTTCCATCTTGTGCTGCGAAGTTGCAGCCGTGCCACAGTATCAGAGTGAGAAATGCCAGACTGGATGTCGTCCTGGTGGCTTAAATGGTAAAGCACAAGATCCCCGGTCTGGACATTTTTCGCTAAGTTGGTTGTACGCCGTGTAGCAAAGTGAAAATTCACATCCTTTTTTAGTATATATTTTCTCTTTTTTATTTCACGGTTATAGGTAATTAATATCCATTACTTTTCTGAAGTGCTTCGGGGAATATGATGACTATGCCAAATGATATGCCACTAAAGTTGTGTTCTCATGTATGACTTTCCATCTTGTGCTGCGAAGTTGCAGCCGTGCCAACATATCAGAGGGAGAAATGCCAGACTGGATGTCGTCCTGGCTGCTTAAATGCTAAGCACAAGATTCCCGGTCTGGATATTTTTCGCTAAGTTGGTTGTACGCCGTGTAGCAAAGTGAAAATTCACATCCTTTGTTATTTATATATTTTCTCTTTTTTATTTCACGGTTATAATTAATTAATATCCATTACTTTTCTGAAGTGCTTCGGGGAATATGATGACTATGCCAAATGATATGCCACTAAAGTTGTGTTCTCATGTATGACTTTCCATCTTGTGCTGCGAAGTTGCAGCCGTGCCAACATATCAGAGGGAGAAATGCCAGACTGGATGTCGTCCTGGCTGCTTAAATGCTAAGCACAAGATTCCCGGTCTGGATATTTTTCGCTAAGTTGGTTGTACGCCGTGTAGCAAAGTGAAAATTCACATCCGTTGTTATTTATATATTTTCTCTTTTTTATTTCACGGTTATAATTAATTAATATCCATTACTTTTCTGAAGTGCTTCGGGGAAATGATGAGCTTATAAATCATAAGTACTTCAATAGCCTGAGTCACAGAGCATTGGAATCATTATCAGAGGATTGTGGTTTTGAAGCCCGACGACAGCCAGATATCGTCGTGTATGCTAATGACATTAGGTGCACGCGAAATCCGTCATACATGGGAATTCTTTGGGGAGTCAATACCCTGGCTCGGGGGTACCTATTCAGACAAGGTTACAGAATCCAATTATTGGCTGCTTTAGAATTTTAATCTCTCTCCAGTCGCGACAGAGAGTTGTCATGCCAAGAGTTGAAAAATTTAATTGACCTTTCCATGGAAAGTTCCATCGGATGTTTCTTGACACGACAAAAACAACAATAAAGTGTCATTAATAAAGATCTATTTTTTAAAAAGTTTTGACTAAAACTCAAAAATATTTTCTAATTTTAATATTCAAAAACATTTTTATTTACTGTTGGACAAAAATTAAGAATTAGAATCTAATTTCAAGTTGAACAATGAAATAAGGTTTTAAAAAAGTGATTTTTATGAGAAAAGTTTTAAAATAACTACAACATTTATGGCACATTTTGTAAATTCAATGCCATAATATTTATCTGGCTTTTAAAATATTCACTCTCCTGTTTCTGAAATTTAAAGTGGAAAAGATCATTAGTTCATAATGAGGTGTAATTATATCTTGATTACAGCTGCTATGGTATGACCACCCGTCAGGAATCACTCATTAGTTTGTGCTTTTCAACTTGATAAACCATATACTACAAAATAATGTGTTTATCCGGAAGGTTAAAAATATTTTTGCCGTTACAAATTGCAGTTGCGTAAAGTGTTTTATCGTTTAGAAACAATCTCCTTAGCAGAATGATAATGTAGAAAGTCAGCGAAAATGTTTCACTTATTATTTATAAAAATCGATATAGTTAGAATATATTTACAGAATTAATCATTCGTTAAAGCGGTACATGAATATATATACTGCAATAATGAACATAGAATGCTGCTTTACACGGATGTACTTCTAATAAGAATTTAGGGAAAGGAGGCACCCAAAATTTGCAATACAATTCAAGATAGTGTATATCTGTCTGACTACTGCCGTGCTATGATTCGCTCAAATATACTCAGATTGTCATGCAATTGATATATGTTAATGGTGTTATTATGGCATGTTCTATATTGAAACTGAAGTGTATAGCGATTATAGTTCGTTTACCGGGACCTTAAGAGAATTCATTTAGATTGCGGTCTATAGCAAAAAATTGTCCTTTGTTTATCTTAATGATGTTACACTGATTAAAATACATTGAAACTGATTTACATCACTGAAATGCACTACAGGATGCTTACTTTAGAATATGGTATGCTTATCATTCATCGTTAATTGGCAGGGACACACAAAATAATTAGATTGCAGTACTCCCTATAAACATTAATTGCAGGAAGTGCGTTTTTAGTTGTTGTACACGTTTTTAAATTTAATTATTTTTTTGCACTTTACATGGAGCAAATAAATCCTATAAATCATATACAGGGCTTCCCAAAAGATCTCGAGTACATTTTCGTTTATTGACGGAAATTGCTGAAGGGGAATTTTCAACTGTGCTCTTCGCTTTTTAATTGAAGTAATTTTTTTAATGCTGTGGAGTATATATAAAATCTATTGATCATACATAGCGCTGTACAAAATATTACGGATATTTTTCCAACTTTGATGGTAGTTGGGGAAATTGCGTTTTAAAATGTGTTATTCGTTTTCTATACATCATATATCACCTTATTAAACTGTCAAGTTTTATTACAGTATTCTGAATGTTTTGGAAAATGTTTCATAATCTATGCTTGTTTTTTTCCTTTTTTATATTGCATTAAATATCATCATCAGCCTCATTATTTAAATCAGAATCGGGTAATTTTTCAAAAGTGTCTTGTAAAACAGTGTAAGAAGTTTATGTACTTTGTGCAGCAAAGTACAAGATACAAAAATGCTTTCTTGTTTTTAGACTTATAATCACTAACATATCATGAGCTAAAAAGACAATCATTAGTATGATATTTAGGCGCACTGCATATCAGTGAATACAAATCCGAATGCTTATAAATATATTTGGATGGAGTTATTAAATCTTGTACACGAAAATAAGCTATGGTACCTTGATCAGAATCCAAAATAGGCGATTTTTTTTTCAAATTGAATGTGTAACAGCATACGTTTAAATTTCTGGAATAAAATAATAATAATAATAATAAATTGTTTTCCTACATAATTTAAATCAGGCGTTTTAATTTTAATATGCAGATTGTAACATCACATACATATCGCAAATATCAAGTTTGTAGGAAAAAAAGTACGCGATAAGACATTCTTACATTCATTTTTAAATCCAGCATAAAAAAATAACATTAAGAACAGCTTAATTTATCAAAAAGATTCATTTTATTGTACTCCTGTGTTATTAATCATTGCAAATAAATTAATTTACACTATTAATAAAATAATATATTAATTCGTTTAATGAATATAGCAACTTATAAATCTTTATTTTTTTAATAAAAAGGGACATTAACTTTTCCTATAAATTTTTTTTTTCGGTTTATTTGCCTTGCTGTGTCGTTTTGGACAGGTTTTATTGGATAGAGATAAAGACTAAAAGCATTTCGTTTGCTCAATTTTAATGGAAACTACTCAGTACGTTTCGACGGAAGCATTAATTTAAGCGATTGAACTGTTAAACAGCTCGTGAGTTTATTGTTTCTTTCTTTTTTTGTTCTGTCATAAAAGGTCTGTTATTTTGTCGTTTTATATTTGCATTCTAAAAGGGCGGTGTTATTTTTAAATCATTGTCGGAAAATTATTTGCAAATGGACATTCAGTCTTATTAAAACTTTTCATAAAATATCGTTCACGGTGCATCAAACGCCTAGGTCTGTTTATCTGTCGTTTTATATTCGTGTCGTAAAAGGGTGGTGTTATTTTTAAATCATTGTCAGATAACTTATAGACATTTAGACTTAACAAACATTTTCAATGATTTTGCATATAAAATATTGTCCACGGTACGTGAAATGAATGGGTCTGTTTATCTGGTCTGTTATTTTGTCGTTTTATATTCGCGTGTTGAAAGGGTTGTGTTATTTTTAAATCAATGTCAGATAATTATTTGAAAATAGTCATTTAGACTTAACAAACCTTTTCAATGATTGTTCATATAAAATATTGTTCACGGTACGTCAAATAAATAATACAATGCATTCTAGTTTTTTTGAAGTAACAAGTGTTTGGATACTCTCAGTTTTGCAATTGTACCTACGTTATCTCTGGCATTCATTTTCTAAGACGTTCTTTACAAACAAAATGGTTTGTTTTGCGTTAAATTATTTAACACGTTTGAAACTTTGGACAGTTTAAATTTGAGTGGCTTATATATTTCAACGCTACACATGAAACGTTTTTATCTGTTTAGTTATTTCCGTATTACATTTAAACTGAATAGCATGTCAATGTTTTTTTGATGTAGTAATTGTCCATGTATGCGGTGAAACTATATTAAAATTACAAAGCCCCTTGTTTGATTTATTTCAGATCAGCAGAGATTATCATTGCGTTATATATATTTTGTGTGTTTGTATGTCAGATACTCATTTTTTAAAACTACAGAACTGTTGCGACGCGTCTTAAAGAATTTTCAGATTCCATCATCGCTTTCATCTCTTGACATCTAACGTTAACCACTACGAATGTCGAAGAGGAAAATCATAACTTTTCCTAATTTTAATTCTGAAGGTAGTCTGTATTTTACGCATTCATATCCAGTAAGAAAGCATTGTTTTATGTGACTTCCTTTGAAATTTGATACAGGAATATTTGATACAACAATTTTCTGTGTATGGATACATGTGCACTACGACTCATTTAGCTACAATGAAAATGGTGGAATGCTTTTAGAATAGGTTTTTGTGAAGGTAATCTATATCATAAAACAAAACTATGTTTTTCTATTAGCGCATTGAAAACCCCCCAAAAAATACATTTCCAATATTGAATGACTACAGAATGTGGGGATTCTGCTTTTTGGTAAGAAAAACGTCAGGTCTGTCACAATATTAACACATGCAATTTCGATGAATTCAATTGATTGCTTTTTTTAATCTTTTCACAAAACCGTGTCGTTAAGTGAAAACAAGTTTTTAACTGACTAAATCGTTTCGCATTTGATATTATTACTGACATGTGAATGTTATATATTTATAAAAATCATTCGAATATGGCATGATTGTTATACATTTTGGCATCGAACTACAATAATGTTTTCCTGAAGGACTATTAGAAGCATTTATTTCTATTTAATGTACGCTCAAAATCACTCTGATTAATATAAAATACACAATATTGTTAATTAGTGACAAGATAACCTTATAATAATGAATTTAAGAGAAATATTCCATTTAAGATTTGTAATACGTTGCTTTATTTTAATTATGCCTTGGCTTCAATAGTTATAAAACTGCCATGAAAAGTCAAGAATCATTTTTTTATTTCCTTTATTATTTCATATAAATATATAATTATTTTCATTAAAGATAAATAAGTTTTAATGCGATTTTTTTAAATAAGATTATATTTTACTGTTGAATATATATCACCCTTATCGCCTTTGAATATATATCCCATAGGACATCATTTATCTAAAATAAACTTTTTTACATATATTTCCTGAAACAAATACGAACAAATCCAAGTAACAATGTGCGCTCATATAAGCATGCAAGAGAAGAACATAAAATTACTGGAAAAATGTATCGAGATTGATCAATGAAAAAGCCATACAACCGTAAATAATAAAGAGAAGTGTATTTCCTGTTGATGTACTTCTTTAGCAATATAGTTAATCAATATATGGCTGTTTTGATAATAATAACCGGATTAAGTGAAATAAATTAATTTTAGCAACTTTTGTTTTCAAGTATGCTTACATTTGTTCGTGGTAATGTTATATACGTATTTAATTATTAACACAATTCCGTCGATGTTTGTTAAATAAATGTTTTCGAATAAAACTATATCGATGCAAGTAAATCAGCCTTTTATATTTTTATGTGTATTTTTTTCTCTATGTAAGTATTACTTTTATTGCAAATGTTTCATTTCCTAATTTGTATAAATTTCTGTATCAAATTCCTTACAATGTTTTTGCGGTAACGTGATATATTTAATTATTAACACATTTGCGTCGATTTTAGTTAAATAAATGTTTTAAATAAAACTATATCGAAGCAAATAAATCAGACTTTTATATTTTTATGTATATTTCTTTTTTCTATGTAAGTATTACTTTTGTTGCAAATGTTCCATTTCATAAATTGTAGAAATTTTTGTATCTAATTCCTTACAAGAATGTGTTTAAAAATATAACGGTAACTTAAACATAAACATTTTTCAAACCTACAATGTTGATCGTTCTGTAAATAAATAGAAAACTTGCACTATGATATTAAATAGCGTATGCATAATTGTGTATGTTAAACATCTTTCTTTTATTTTTTCATAAAAGTAGAGGTTTTCATTTTCTAATTTTACCCTGTGTATGGTACTGACGGCGTGAACTTGTTCAGGATTTATGACATTTATCTCGATAAAACAAAGGTATAAATTTTACATAAATAGCACTTTTAACTTGCTTTAAAATAACTAGCAAACTTTTGTTTTACGCTAAAAGCTTTTCTTTTTTAAATCTATTGAGCCACTTAGATGCCACTTAGGTGTTATTAGTTCAAATATATGACTGTAATTCATGTGATAGGAATTGAAGACTAAAAATCCCCTTACACAGACGGAAGTACGCAAAAAAGAACCTTTTACAGATTACGTTCACGTTTTCAAATATCTTGAAATTTGGAAAATTATAAGTGACAACGATATAATAAAAGTTATTTGGAATAATACTAATTATACTATAATTTACAGCGACAGAAAGGGAAAAACTTATATTCATAGAAATCTGATAATAATATTTTTATTTCAACATAACTGTTCTTCTGAATTTCGATGTCATAAATTACGTCTATTTAGTGTACCGTTTTTTGATTAACACTTATCAACATGTTGAAATGTTTTATGACTTCGGTGTGTCTGGCCGTCTGGTCTTCTATCCGTCACCTAAATCTCGTAAATATACTCGGTGTGTCATAAATTTGATTTATTTGATTGCGATTTACTAGTATAGTATGAAATGACTATTGAAAATTAACAGTGAAACATTTATAATTCGTTTACGGAGACACACAAAAGATTACCGGTACATTATGGTTTATGAAGAATAACCGATAACGGCGCATTTTGACGATGTTACGATACTTGAAACATAATGAAATCGATATGCACCACTGACGTGGATGGCAGCATTACAAAAACATTTGTAGTTCGTTTACAGAGATGCACAAAATAATTCCATCTCATTGTAATCTATAGGGAAAGGTATGTATTTTAATGATATATTTAAAACACAATGAAATTAATATACAATACTGAGGTGCACTTCAACATGTTTTCTATAGATTATTTAATGTATGAAATTTATCGTTTATTTGCGGACGCACTCAAAAAGATTCAGTTGTAGTACTAACTATAAGTGCGAAATGCGTTTTCAGCTGTGGTAAACAGTTTACACTTAATTAAATCTTTGTGCATTAGGAGGTTTGTTGACCATATGAAGTATTCCACAAAAGAAATCGCACGCACTGCCAGATACGCACGACCAATGCTGAAAATAAATTTACATTGCATTGGCGGTCTTTTTAATTTCTTGTTTAAATACATAATTTCATTTCATAGGAAAATTGAATTTCTTAACAATGCTCTGATAGTTTAGGAAAGTTTTCCATTTATCATGATTTTTCGCTTTCTTAATTATAATAGTTATGGAAAAGTAGGGCAGGAAAGAGAAAATAAATGTATACAAATTAGTGCACCGATGCAATACGTATTTCAGTTATACGTTTAACCGATATGCGTATATACGTATAATACGTATTTAAGAAATACGTATACCTTAAAATATACGTTTAAACGTATCCGGATACGTATAAGCGTATATCAGTTAAACGTATAATCCAAGTATACGTTTAATTCAAGTATACGTATATTTCAAGCATCGTATTTACTTTTAATGCCAATGGATCTCATCCGAGGCTAACGAAAAAGACAGGCTACCGCGGTGCATTCCACTTATCTTTTTTTACAGACCGCTAGAGTGACGTGTGCTCTTTTCGTACGCCTGCATTGGTGGATTCAAGTATCACGTGACTCCCGCGGTCTGTAAAAAAAGATATGGGCAAAGCACCGCGGTAGCCTTTCTTTTCGTTAGCCTCGATCTCATCAGTGTTACGTCACTGAACGGAAAACAAGTTGGAAATCGGTGGCGTTCAGTATTCGTGGTTCAGTATGTTTAAAATCTGTCAACAAACCCCTTTTTAGGTGCGTTCGTAATTATATAAATACGTAGCACCTATTGTGGTCGCTTGGTCCGTCCGTCCGTCTGTCTGTCCGTCCGTTCGTCCGTCCGCATATAACAACGCAAAAACTACCCAACCGAATGGTTTGAGATTTAAGATATATTATCTTTGCAGAATTGTGTCGAGACATTTAAAATTTTATTAAAATCGAATCAAAACTTTAGGAGATATTAATAAAAATATTTATTAAGAAATTTGAATTTTTTTTAATCGGTGCTTTCTTGTTAGAGAAGCTTCCTATGGATGTTAAATCGTCAAGCGACCGAGACACTTATTTTATTAAAAAAACGAAAAAGAAAGGCTACCGCGGTGCTTTGCCCATATCTTTTTTTACAGACCGCGGGAGTCACGTGATACTTGAATCCACCAATGCAGGCGTACGAAAAGAGCACACGTCACTCTAGCGGTCTGTAAAAAAAGATATGGGCAAAGCACCGCGGTAGCCTTTCTTTTTCGTTAGCCTCGATCTCATCAGTGTTACGTCACTGAACGGAAAACAAGTTGGAAATCGGTGGCGTTACTTTAGCAATGTGTATAATATGTTTCATACATAGAATCTTGTTATTTTTCCCTATAAACGATTATTGTAAATGTATAACGAAAGTAAAAAGACTTTTTGTGCAAATAAGGAGAATATACACGTTTCAGATTTATTGTTAATCCTTATTAAGTATATTCTTCCGTAATTTAAAAAATATATATTTATTTTTGTGTGCGTATACTCAATTTGCGCCCGGGATGTCAAATGTTGTTCTTTCCATGGTGCTAATGTACTCTGTGTTAATGTATAACGCAATTTCATTTTTTAACTCTGACACTAGTGGTATTTTTTATACAAAGTGTATGTGAATTACAAGATATTGCTTTTTAGGAATTGTTGTTATCTTGACAAATTTATTTTTTTGTGTTAGTACCTAAAAATTTCGTTTACTTATAGCCTGACAAATAATCGTCGCTGCAGGTTTCAGAACGCAATCACACAAGCTTAAAACGATTTGCCTTCTCTTTTCTTTTTTGCTGTAATACGTATTTTCAAAATATTTTTAATATAGAAAAAGTATTCTTAAATAAAATAAAAGTATGTTTAGTTAGTTATATGTTACGGCCGATTATCTGTACTAGGAATATAGGCCGCTGGGGAGAGTGCCCTCCGTGGGGTGCTTTAAAATAAAAATAAGATTATGAAACTTTCCAGGAGTTTTGATTGATCAATGTCAGTATAAAATATGAAGTCAATGTCGGTTTGTGTTCTGCAATACTAATGTTTCGGGCAAAATGTCCGCCCTATAAATCAAAATAAACTATGTGCGTGTGTTACAGATATGCGAAAGGTAAATATTTCATAGTAAACCATTTCATAATTATTAGTTTAGATTTGAGGAGGAGGGGGCGTGGCACAAAATCTTAACTGAGAAAAAAATTATTCCGATTTTTTTTTTTTTTTGCAAGTACCGACTGCACAGGACACAGCGGCTGTTTTTCAGTCTCTGATCCGCAGACCAGCAGGAGAAAGGCATAATTTTTTAAGCAATGAACGAAAACCGTTTAAACGTTTATACGTTTAACCGCTAGTGTAAGATCCGTTTATACGATGTACCGTATATGCTGTTTCGTATAATACGTATAACCGCCTTGGTCGTATCATACGTATCCAAAATCTGCACCCCGTATAATACGTATTATCCGTATACTCGTAAAAACGTTTAATAGGGAACACTAATTCAAATAAGCAAATTTTATTTCACTTAATGTTATCGTTATAAAGAATGGTGCATTTTTTTAATTATTTTAGCTTTGAATACTTCTGCAATATTTGGTGATAATGTGCAATGTACAGTCATAAATCAGCAGCAAGATCTAGTCTGTCTCTAGTTATTTTCAAAATCACAATATTTTACTCGCCACGTATGCCTCAGAACCTCTTTGTGTATTTTTACGCGAAGATGGATCTGTTTGAAAAAGACTGCAATATAATGTTAAAAGAAATTTTACGTTTATTGAATACATGAAAAAAATACAAATGGGGAGCTCTTGAAATGTTATTTTTCTTGGTTCAAATGTGAATGTTGCAAAAGAGAATCATTCTTGTTTTTTTAAGTTGATTCAACTGGTGCTGTGTTATTTTAAATTTTTGATAATGTTGTTTCAGTATGTTTAAAATCTGTCAACAAACCCCTTTTTAGGTGCGTTCGTAATTATATAAATACGTAGCACCTATTGTGGTCGCTTGGTCCGTCCGTCCGTCTGTCTGTCCGTCCGTTCGTCCGTCCGCATATAACAACGCAAAAACTACCCAACCGAATGGTTTGAGATTTAAGATATATTATCTTTGCAGAATTGTGTCGAGACATTTAAAATTTTATTAAAATCGAATCAAAACTTTAGGAGATATTAATAAAAATATTTATTAAGAAATTTGAATTTTTTTTAATCGGTGCTTTCTTGTTAGAGAAGCTTCCGATGGATGTTAAATCGTCAAGCGACCGAGACACTTATTTTATTACAGAAACTAATCTGCAGACGATATAATTCATTTCACAGAATTAAAAATCATCTAGGTCTGAATATTTATATAACTAGCTACAGTACGAACGCACCTCGTTTGTCACGTTTGACGTGCAATTTCCAACTTGTTTTCAATAGGAATATTTGCCTTATTTAGTATAAAAACTCTAGTATTAAATAAGTCAAATAGTACGTTTTTGAATTGAGGTACTCAAAAATCAGGAAGATTGTGACCTCTGCATTTGTATGTATTATAATCATGCTACAACACGTATATATTTTTTTAATAATTGTGGTATTGAAACAAAAATTAAAAAATTGCCTTGATGCGGTAGAGAAATAATCAAACCAATTATTATTAGAATAGTATAAAAAAACATGATCATGGGTTTCAACGTTTTCTATGCTGAAATTTTCCCTAGAAACATAAAAATTTTCTTCGTCAACCCACGAATAATTTTAATAATATTTTCAAGACACATGGATTTTAGACGTACGATATTTTACAAAATCACTCTTCTAGTAAAATATTCTTTATAATTAAGATTTTTATAACTATTTTAATCAAAGATAACAAATTATAGAACGTCATTTTTTTTAAATTATTTCTCTAAGCTATTATCCTTTTAATCTGTTTTTACAGGTATTCCCTCAGACGATAACTGATAAGGATAGTGACATAAACATAGATTAACGACTTGAAGAGTAGAGATAAATGGGAAATTCACTTGATGCATGCAGTGAAAAGATTCATCAGTGTACATTTTGAGCTATTTATTATGTTTGCTCCAGTAAATGCATTTATTATTTGTACATATTTGGTTTATATCATAGAATATGCTGTTAAATATTTCGTAAAAAAGATTATATACCAAATAAAACAGAAAATGTATTGAGATGATAGTGTAATTTTAGATTTATATATTCAATGTTCAAAATAATTTTTCGTTTATTCGATTCGTCTTCTATTCTATTTCTAATTCTATTTTATTAATTATATTCGCTGCATGTGTGCATATATTTCTATATATACCCTAGAAGACGTAGAAAACACAAATATATGTTACGCCGACAGTGTAAAATTAGTAAAGGTTTTCAGTTTCTCATTTTATCCTGTCCATGGTACAGATAGGGTGAACTTGATCAGGATTTTTAACTTTTGTTTCAATAAAAAAAAGTACAAATTTTACATAACTAGCATATTTAACTTGCTTCAAATTAACTAGCAAACATTTTTTACGCTAAAAGCTTTTTATTTTGCTAAGATCTGTTCAGGCACTTAGATGCTATTATGTATCTGTTCAAGGACATGACTGCAATTCATGTGATAAGAATTGAAGGCTAAGAATCCCTGCACACAAACGAAAATATACAAAACAGAACCTTTTACAAATTATCTTCTCGTTTCCGAAGAGCTTGAAATTTGGGAAATTATAAGTGACAACCACATAATACAAATTATTTGGAATAATACTACTTATTGTAATTCACAGCGACAGAATGGAAAAATAAAATCGTAAAAATTTGACAATGATATCTTTAATTCAACGGAAGAGTTCTTCCGAAATTTTTATCCTTTAAATTACGCCTATTTGGTGTACCATTTTTTATTACAACTTTCAAACATAGTTGAAAATTTTTATGACTTCGGTTTATCTGGCCGTCTGGCCATGACCTAATTCTTGAAAATATACTCGAAGTGTCATGTAATTTATTTATGTTTTTGAAAGTTACTATTATAGTATGCAATTACTATTGAAAATTAACAGTCAAACATTTATAATTTGTTTACAGAGACATACAAAAGAAATCCGTTTCATTATGGTTTATAGAGATTAACCATTAACGGTGGATTTTGATGATGTTAAGATAATTCAAATATAATTAAATCAATATTCATTACTGATGAGGATGAGAAATATCACAAAAACATTCTATAGTATATAAAATAAGTAGCATTTGTAGTTCGTTTACAGAGAAGAACAGATTAATTGCATTTCATTATGATATATAGGGAAAGATCGTTTGCAGTCTATTTTGATGATGTATTGCAAACGCAATGAAATTAATATACAATATGGAGGTGACCCACAACATGTTTTTTATAAATTATTTAATGTATGAAATTTCTAATTTATTTCCAAAAGCACTCAAAATAATTCCGTTACTGTGCTGATTATAAGCGCAAACGGCTGGAATCTTGTTTTCAGTTGTGACATGAATTTTACACTTCATTAAATCTTTGTGTACTACGTGGTCTTTTTACGTACGATCTTTACGTACGATCGCGACATTAACGAATTTCGTGTATTTTTTTGGATTCCGATGCGACGAGGTTGCTGTATCCAGTGATGTTGTTTTTCGGTTTCATGTTCGCGAAGCGATCATACGTGTTGTACAGTGATCGCGGAATTAACAAATTTCTTGTTTTTGGGGGGATTCCGATACGACGAGGTAGCTGCATCTAGTGATTTTTTTTTCAGTTTCATGTTTGCGAAGCGATCATTCGTGCGGTACAGTGATCGCGGCATTAACGAATTAAGTGTATTTTTTTTGGATTCCGATGCGACGAGGTTGCTGTATCCAGTGATGTTGTTTTTCGGTTTCATGTTCGCGAAGCGATCATTCGTGCGGTACAGTGATCGCGACATTGACGAATTTCGTGTATTTCTTGCGATTCCGATACGACGAGGTTGCTGTATCCAGTGATGTTTTTGTACGGTTTCATGTTCGCGAAGCGATCATACGTGCGGTACAGTAATCGCGGCATTAACGAATTTCGTGTATTTTCGTTTTTTCAACTTCAGATTAATCGTTAACTTTTATGTAATATCGATGAAATGTGTATAAAAACGTTGTTTTTTACTGCTCATATTATCTTTTTTATATCTATCTTATTAAATTTGTCAAATAAAATATTTTATTTCACTCATAAATGCAGTATCTAAAAAAAAATCAACTGTGTATGGTTTAATTTAATAATTCTGTATTTAAATTATCATTCTTATGCCCAAATTGTTTTGAACGAATAAAATTTTACATTCGTTACATTGTTACTCTCGTATAAATGCAATCTATTTTTCAGTGACTTTTTATCGCTAAATCCATTACTTTTCCTATGTGTAACTATTTAAAAATTAAGAATGGCAACATTTTACCACTTGCATATTCTGAGTTACAATATGATAAATGTAAGTAAACAATTTAGAAATCTATGTGGCATCATTTTTAAAAAGCGCCAAATGGTGGCTTGAAATAGGATTATACCGTCTTTCAGTTTAGGAAAGTTTTTAGTGTATCTAAGGTAAAGCTAGGAAAGTCTGCGCACAATTCAATAAAATAATAAAAAAATATCTAAATATTATTTTTTTGCTAAACTATCCATGGAAATACACCACTTCATTTGTTTTTTATGCAATTCCATTGATATGTTGCTGTTATTCTGCAATTTAATAAAACAGTTGTAATAAAACCAAGAAAGCTATATTGCGCAATCTGTCCGTATAGGGTTGCTGTGATTGCGCACATGGGTTGGAGAGATCGTTATTAATAATAACTACAATTAAATTATTGCACAAAATAATTGCGCACATTGGTTGGAGAGGTTGTTATTAATAATATCTACAATTAAATTGTTAACAATAATAATTACAATTAAATGGCATGGTTGTAATGTTTTTGTGGATAAATGTTATTGTATTAGGGGTGAATATTTCAACCTAATGATTGATGAATCAGTAAGAGGAAAGAATTTTAAGGTCAATTAAAATATTTCAATAAAAAAAATCAAAGAATCAGAATCAGAAACAAAACAAGACCCGATAAGATTACAAAAAAATATTAAGTTACTTGATAACACGTTTAATTTAAAATTAGTCCATTTTATTTTCCACATTTTCAAAGTTTGCTTGTTTGGACACCGAAGTTGTCCTCTACAATCGATGCTCTTATTGTTGTAAATGGAGTAGCTTTCGTGAAACCACCTGCTGCAAGTAATACACTGAATCCAGTCACTGGTCGATGTTATCTCCTGGTACAGTTCCAGACTTTCAGTTCACTCATCCTTATTGCCCAGCATTTTTTAGAAAATTAATTTATTGTCAAATTTAGTATCAATAATTATGTGTTTTTCAGAAATTATTTCAAAATTGATTCATTTATATGTTTTTTGCGTAATTTGTAATTTATGAAAATTTACCAATAAGCTGCGTAATCTCTCCTAGCATGGAAACTAATGGTAGCAATGTGCTATCTCTCCTAAGTAGCAAATGCGCAATCTCTCCAATTTCGATAGGAGAGATTGTGCGGCCTTTTATATAAACATAGCCGCTTCTAAATCAAACCGGCGGTATTCGCTCCGTTAGTCTAGGTTAGTACCTTATGAGAAATCGTTTAAGTTTAAAATTTTTTGTAATACTGACATTATACAGAAATTGTGACGCAAAGTTTTGAAAATTCAAGCTCTTAATTTGGGAAAACAAAACAAAATAGCAATGCTTATCCTAGACGCCCGAATCAATCAACGTGCACATTCAAGTAGACGCTCCAATACTGCTGTTGTACAACTACTTGGAGACGCTACGCGCAGATTCGAACCCTTCCCCCCGAGACTCTTTGTGCGCAATCTCTCCGACCGCTCCATCTCTCCGACCGCTCCCTCTCTCCTGGCTTTACTTTATGCTCTGATGCATGATTTTTGGTTATTTTTTTTATTGTAATAGTTATGGAAAAAAGGGAAGGAAATAAAAAAGAAATGGATACAAATAACCCATACTTTACCTAATGTCAGCATTCTAAAAAGCTGTGCATTTTTTTATTGTTTTACCATTGAATAATTCACGAATTTCTGGTGATAATTGGAAATATAGAGTCGTAAACAGCTTCAAGATCTAGCTTGTATCTACTCATCTTCAAGATCACCATATTTGAATCGCCAAATCCCGAACAGGACCTTTTTGTGTTTTGCCAAATGTCACGCGAACAAAGACCCTACTTCGAAAAAGAATGGAATATAATGTTTAAAGAAAATTTACGTTTATTAAAAACACTAAAATGCAATTGTTTTGGAGATCTCTAAAAAGTAAGTTCGCCATTTGCGGCTAAATACCAATGGGGAACTCGCGAAATGGTATTTTCTTGAGTCAAATGTGAATGTTATAAAAGAGAATCACACTTGTTTTTTAAGTTTATTCAATTGGTGCTGTATTTTTAAATTTTCGACAGTATAATTTCATATATATTTGAAATCTGTCATCAATTCGGAATTTTTAGTACCACCTTTTTTATTCCACCCATTATTATTATTGGCAATAAGTACCACCTTTTAAAAAATATATATTCAATTTATTTAGTATAAAAACTCTGATGTTAAATAAAATCAAAGTGTACTGTTTGCAAATTGAGGCACTCAAAAATCATGGGGATTGTCAGATCTTTGCATTTGTATGTTTATAATTATGGCACAACACGCATTAAGTTTTAAATAATTGCGGTATTGAAATAAAAATGCAAAATTGTCTTGATGCGGTAGTGAATTGTTGAAACCACTTTTTTATTCCAATATTATAAAATGCCTGATCATGGGATTTAATGTTTTCTCAGCTGAAGTTTTCCGTATAAACATAAAGAATTACTTCGCCAGTCCACGAATAATCATCATATATATTATTCCTGTTCTCAACATCGCTTTTTCTACGCATTTACTAAACGCTTAACAATGAGTGTGGTGTCATTCGAAAGAGTTTTAACCTACTTCTGAATAGTACACTTACATTTAATTAAAACATGTTTTTTAATTAAAAATTGCACTTAATTAAAAAATAAAAAATAAATCAGCTTTGTTGTCATAAATGAAATGAAAGGTTAGGTTCTCCTCAAATCAGTGTTGCAACAAAAACAAAATATCGCATTATATCGTGCTCAAAAATGGTTATAAAATATATAAATTGGTATGTCTCCAAACGTGTTTATTTTATATTTATGATTAAAAAGAAAAATTTAAATTCAAACGTTTAGATGAAAAATACACTATATTCGCAATCGAATCAGTGGAATTTTGCGTGCAGCCTAAAATATATGCTGTCTTGTATTAAACTGTATTTTTATTTTGGAACTTATTTAATTTTTTCATTTTTCTGCGTTTCTCTCAAAGCGGATGATGTCATCCCCTATTGCAGTTAAAATACGATTGTTAATTTTTTTTCTCGCTAATACCTTTTGCTATCTTCGATTAATTTTCAATGTAACTTTGATGGAATAAATGAGGTGATATTTTGGCTCGAGCAATGTTTTTTGTAGACCATTTTTATCCCTAATTTTTCTTTTGAAATTTAAGCCTGCATCTAAAAAATTTTAGATATTTTTAAAAAATATTAGACTGCAGTGCGAGATTCTCGCACGGGACAACTGGTTTTAATAAACTGTCACGTGACGCTGAATTTAGACGTACGGTATTTAATGAAATCACACTGTTAATAAAATATTCTTTATAAAAATGGCTTTTATAAATATTTAATCAAAGATAAATAATGCTAAACGTATTTTTTAAACTTATTTATCTTAAATAAACTATATTATATTGTCATCTGTTATCACAGGTATTCCCTCAGACGATAATTGATAAGAATAGTGACATAAACATAGATTAACGACTTGAAGAGTAGAGATAAATGGGAAATTCACTTGATGCATGCAGTGAAAAGATTCATCAGTGTACGTTATGAGCTATTTATTATGTTTGCTCCAGTAAATGCATTTATTATTTGTACATATTTGGTTTATATCATAGAATATGCTGTTAAATATTTCGTAATAAAGATTATATTCCAAATAAAACAGAAAATGTATTAGGATGACAGTGTAATGTTATTTTTATATATAGAATGCTCAAAATTATTTTTCATTTATTCGATCCTACTTCTATAGTATTTCTGTTTCTAATTAGTTTTTATTAATTCCATTCGCATCATATGTGAATAGATATCTCTATACAGTAGGAAACACGCAATATATTGCGCTGACAGTGCAAATTTATTTTTAATAACACAATGTTTAAAATAGATATCAATTTTCAAATAGAGCAAAAACAACAGTAAAACATTAATTATATGTTAATTTATTCGTCACCGTGGCTTCACTAATATAATTGTTATTTTCTTCCCTGGTAATATTTAATTTTATGATATAAATTTATATCTTCATGTAGAATGGTACAGTTGATTTTGACAGATTTAAAAGGTAATTTTTTAGTAGAATAAATTTTAGATAAATTTAACAGAACGTAAATTTAACAAAACTTAAAACATGAGTGACAGCCATGCAAGATGTTTTATCTTGGGGTGAAACTTGAATTCCCCTTTTTAAATACGCGACAAATCTACCCTATATATATATATATATATATATCTAATGTGATGAGTTTATAAAATGAATTTGTATAACTATTTTATGAAATTATTTTATAAATTATGTTATGAAACTATTTTATAGATTATTTTATGAAATTATTTTATGAATTATTTTATGAAATTATTTTATAAATTATTTTATGAAATTATTTTATAATTTTTTTATAAAAATATTTCATGAAATCAATTTATAAAACTCTTTTGAAAGGTGGGGGATTTTTAGAACGTTGATGTTATAATGCAATTGTAGTAAGTTGTTACAGGCCCCTATAGTATATTTCTCGATTAACAGTTCGTATATTATATTGATGTTTTTATGCTTTAAAACACAACGAATTTCCGTTGTTAAATAAAATAGCATTTTATGTTTTTTTAATATATTATAGCCAATAATACTGCAAAAATTCCATAGTAATATATAAATTTATCTTTAGCATTTTTTTCGTTATGAAAAATCTAATAATTAGCTTTATAATTTTGTTTATATATAAATAATAAATGTAACTACAGAGAACATAATAATTCAGTAATATAAAAAAATATCCTTCATAATTAATGAATCCTGAATGTTTAAAATTTGAAATTATTAATTTATAATTTTTGTTTTATAAGAAAACATTTTTGGCATTCTACGAAAATTATGAACCTTAAAATTGTTTTATTGGGTGAGATTGTAATGAGTACGAATATGTATAGGATTTATAAAACACAATGTAAACACATTGATAATTTGTTGTTACTACAGAGGTGCCATAAAACAAAACACAGTTTTAAAAATTAAAACTATTAGATGTTAATATTCATAAGCTTTCGGCTAAAAATTAGCCTTCCTCAGATGAATACAAGCCGACGAGAAGACGCCGCTCTTGAGCGGCGTCTTCTCGTCGGCTTGTGTTTTGGTGTAACAACAAATTATCAATGTGTTTAAATTGTGTTTTATAAATTTGAGAGGGTGAATTTGTCGTTCGCATTATATGAAATTTTCTATATATTTTATATGTATAGGATTGTCTAATTTTAATTAGAATCAACTAATACATTTGGCCCATGATCAATCCATGATTTTTTTTGAAAATATGCTCTTTTTTGTAATTTTAAAAAGAATATTTCTCTAAGACAACTGTAAGACATCATGCGTGTAAATACGGGTCATCTGTATAAGACGTCTGTAAGATATCTCTAAGACATTTGTAAGACACAATGCTGTGAAGAATATATCAATGGGAAGGATATACTTATGCTTGTTTGTAAACTTGAATTTTGAAAATATTGGTTAATTCTTAAATGATATTGAAACATTTCTTTAATGAAACTCAACAAATGATCCAACTACCAAATGACGTAAATTCTGTTTCCATAACAGGCATGTGATGGAGATAACTTTTCTGTATTTTTTTAATTTTAATCTGTGTTAAACGCTAAACAAAATAATTAATTATCCCATGATTTAAAGATTTTTCTAAGTTCTGTAAAGAAAAATGTAATTATATATAATAACAGATTAAATATTAAACTCCCTTATAGGAATGCATAGGAATGAACCTTGATGCCGAAATAACTCATAAACAGATAAATCTAGAATAGAGAAACAAGTAAGTACCTGTAGTATTTATAAATTTGTTACGCGCTGTTATATAAATGGGACATCAGTGCCCCTAGGGGTGATATATGTGGAGTCTTTCTTGACATCTATGACCAATAGCGAAACAAAAGAATATTAGACAAGTGTTAAGCATCCTCGAATTAGTATCAAATGACGTCTTACATGTAAAAATAACTAAGGTAAAGCTAGGATAGTCTGCGCACAATTCAAAAGGATAGCAATAAAAATTCTAAATATTAATTTTTTGCTAAACTATTCATGAATAACTTTTACTTCATTTGTTTTTTATGCATTTCCATTGCTATTTTGTTGTTATAATACAATTTAATAGAACAATTGTAATAAAACCAAGAAAGTTATTTTGCGCAATCTCTCCTTATAGGGTTGGTGTGATTGCGCACATGGGTAGGAGAGATTGTTACTTATGATAACTACAATTAAATTGTTAACACTAATAATTACACTTAAATGACATTGCTGTAAGGTTTTTGTGAACAAATATTATTGTATTAGGAGTGAATATTTCAACCTAATGATTAACGAATCAGAAAAAGGAAATAATTTTAAAAACGATTAAAAAAATTTTATTAAAAGGGGAAAAAATTAAAGAATCAGAAAAAGCAAGTCCAGATAAGATTAAAAAATAAAATAATGTTACTTAATAACACGTTTAACTTAAAATTAGTCCATTTTCATTTTTCAATTTTTATGCAAATTTACCAATAAACTGCGTAATCTCTCCTACCTTGGAAACGAATGGGAACACTGTGCCATCTCTCCTAAGTAGCAGATGCGCAAACTCTCCAATTTCGGTAGGAGAGATTGCGCGGCCTTTTATTTAAACATGACCTCTTCCTAAAGGAACCGTTGATGTTCACATTGTTAGTCTAGATTAGTAGCTTATGAGAAATCGTTTAAGTTCAAAATATTTTGTACTATTGACATTGTATAGAAATTCTGATGAAGAGCTATGAAAATTCAGGCACTTACTTTGGGAAAACAAAACAAAATAGCAATACTTTATCTTAAACGCTCAAAGCAATCAACGTGCACTTTCAAGTAGACACTGCACTACTGTTGTTGTACAACTACCTGGAGTCGCTGCAGGCTAACTCTACTCCTTCCCCCCAAACCTCTATGTGCGCAATCTCTCCGACTGTGTCATCTCTCCTGGCTTTACCTTATTTGAAAATATAAAATATTAATTTCCTGATAACAGATCACCCTGTTAAATATGTCGCTAATGCTTTTTAGAAGTCCGTAATAAGTTGCATATTCATTCTATAAACATGTAATTAAGTTATAATATATTGTAATAACGAAATCAAGCTAATTATGCTTAATATTTCCAGCATCGACAGCTATACATATTTACAAGCATGCATGTACATACATTGCAGCAGCTGGTGGACATATTCAACACAATTAAATTGATATCTTTAATACAAACAGTGGTATCCTTACATGTGCTAACTATATTAGTAAATATGTATCTCTCTTAGAATGCCATAATTCTACAACGAATAAGTGACGTATATAAACCAGTGATTGGTTATCGAAAAAATAACATTTCATAAATTTGAATGCCTAAGGGGGGCCACTCGGCCCAGCAAAGCCAGGCCGTAGAGCGTTAGCACCTCCCCCGTGATGTTCCCCGGCACGCGGGGATTCGTTCTGGGTGATTCCAGCCACCGGCGGAAGGGAAGGCACGACGCCGAGACCGCCAGCGCACGCGCAAACGGCCCAAACAACAACAAAAAAGAAAAGAAAGAAAATACAAACTAGGCCAAAGGCCGGCACTGCCAGGACAAGCCTAAGCGCGACAAGGGGCAGGCAAGAAAGCTAAAAACAAAAAAAAAAAGAAAAAGAAACTGAAAAAAGCCTGAACCGCTGGAGCCTGCACTCCCTCGCGACAGACAGCGGCAGGTGCAGTGATGAAGAACTTCTAAGTGAACAGTCCTTAACGCTCCTGCGTCATGACACACAGTTCGCGGCCAAGGCGGTCCTTGGATAATAATGATGCGCCGGAATCTGAGAAGCTCAGTTCCCACGCGACAGATGGCGCCACAAGTTGTTGCGTTGGAGATATGAGGCCGCTTCTAAAGACTGCGAAGGGAGCACAGCAAGGTGCTCAAACACTGACAAGGTACAGCCAAAATAAGGAAAAGTCAGGAGAAGGAGGGTAGGAAGATCAATTACAGTACTGATTGGTGGTGAAGAATTTAATATGTTTAGTTAAAAATTTGATAAAAGCTAGAGTTGGTTACTTAATTTGTTAAGTTCGATAAATCCATTAAGAAATTAAAAATATTTTTTTATTTTTTTAGTAAGATTGGTCTTGTTAGAATATTGGTTAGCCAAGAGGGTGGGGGAATTTCGGGAGATCTGAGATGCCAGGCAACGGTCAGTGGGCAGTCAAAATAATAATGAGAAGGCAAGCCCCGCTGGCCACATGGACACACATTGGAGACTGCACGTTTATAATATTTGAGGTAAGTAGGGAATGGACCATGTCCTGTGAGGAACGCTGAGGTGTGGGGGGCGAGGTTAAGCAGCTTTAGGGAGACAAAAGGGAGCAATTTGTGGGTATGTCGACCTTTATCCGAGTAATCCCAGTGGTCCTGCCACTGAGGAATGATTTTAGACTTTAAAAACCCTCTAATGTAGGATGGGAGAACAGGGAGGGAAAGATCAATATTTGTGCTTCCCGTAGCTTCTTTTGCCAATTTATCAGCTAATTCATTGCCAGCAATGCCAATGTGTGCCTTCACATGGCCCAGGGCTACTCGCCGTGCAAGGTCTTTTAAAAATAGTTTTATTTGGAGTACAATGGGATGTTTTGTGCGGTGAGTAAAGATTGCTTGTAGGCTGGAGAGGCTGTCTGAATATAGCCTGTAAAATTGTACTGTTGGGTTAGAGACAATCCATTCCAATGCCCGCAGAATCGCGAACAGCTCAGCCTGGAAGACAGTGTTGTTATCACCGATTCTGCAGGCCCACTTATGGGTCACGACCTCGCCTTTCATGGCACAGAATGCTGCTGCCACGCCAGTCTCCGTGCGTGACCCGTCAGTGAAAATGGTCGGACAGCGGGGAGAGTAGCTGTGTTCAAAACCGTGCCTGGTTGTGTTTATCTGTAAGTGAGATGTCTCTTCTGCGGGATGTATTCTCCAACTGGGAACCTTCCTCTGTAGTTGTATTTGTGGAAAAAGTGCTGCACACGTTGGTTCATGTTCTAGGTGTGTGATCCTGTTTTTCTGGAATTCATATTGGAGTGTTATTGTTATGGGAGGAATACCTGTTATTACTGTGAGTGCGTCCGTTGAGATTGTCCTGTATCCTCGAGCAATTTGCAAAAAGATCCGTTGCATCGAGGTCAATTTGTCCTTCACGGCTTGCGTGAGGTTACCTCCCCAGACGCCCACACAGTAGAAAATTATCCGCTCCACTATTGTGTGGTACCAGATTTTTAACATTGTTGGCTTTATTCCCCAGTATTTTGACGTTAGTTTACGTGCGTTTAAGTGTAATTTTCCTACTTTAATCCTGAGGGTGTTGATATGTTCCGTCCAGCTTTGGTGTTCATCTATGGTGAGGCCAAGAAGTTTGATGTGTGAGACATGCTCGACACTAACCCCGTTCACTCTTATGATTGGTTTACATTCAAGTTTGCGTGGTTTGGAAAATGTGACTGCTTGTGATTTTTGGCTTGATAGCTGGAGGTTGAGGTTTGTTAGCAGTTGTCAGAATACGGGGAGGGCTTGAGCCGCCATTGCCTCCAAATCCATGCGCCGCCTGCCCGAGAAAATAAAGCTGAAGTCATCAGCGAATGCAAAGAGAATGAAGCCTCTAGATTCTAGCTCTTTTAGAATTATGTTAGCTATGAGTAACCAAAGTATTGGGCCAAGGCAGGAGCCTTGGGGTAGCCCTTTTCGAGCTGATGTACCGAAGTGCCTGAACCCCAATTGATCATTATGCTACGAAGGCTTAAGTAGGATGCGATGGTTCCAGCTATATTAGCTGGGCAGCTATGGCAGCGATAATGTCCCTCCATTCTACATTATCGAAAGCACCTTTAATATCTAGTGAAACAAGTGAGGTGTAGTCTCCTTTGCTGATGGTTTCATTGCAAGTGGTAAGAATGTCATAAAGGGCCTTGTCACATGACCGACCCTCTCTGAACCCATATTGCCTATGATGCAAGATGCCATTCGTCTCCATGAAGTGCACCAGTCGTGTGACTAGTAGTTTTTCTAGCAGCTTCCCCAGAGTTGGTAGGAGACAAATAGGTCTATAGGATGTGGGTTCTGAGGCATTCTTTCCTTTTTTCAGGAAGTAGACGGCCTCACCTTGCTTCAGTGTTTGAGGGAAGTAATTGTGATTGAGACACAGATTGGCCCATCTGGTGAACAACTTTGGGATGATTTTGAAAGTTAATTTTAAAATTTTGAAGTCCACGCAGTCTGGGCCAGGGGCTTTTTTATCATTAAATGTATGTAGAGCAGATGCTACTTCAGCTTTAGAAAAGGGTTTATCATTAGGTGTCGAAAAATTGAGGTCTGAATTGTCCCTGTTGGGATACGAGGATGGTCCGAAAAGTGCTGCAGTTAGGTGCTCCATATTTGCTTGCCTGGATGAAATGGAGGGTGGAAGCTCAAGTTTAATTTCGTCTGGTGTGAAGAAATTTCCTGTAAAAAATTTTTGTGCCGTGCCAAAAGGTTCTGATTGATTGCTGCAGAAATTCCGCCAGGCTTTGACTCTGGCATCCTGAACACTTTTCTTGAATTTTGATGAGAGTATTTTGTACTGAGCGCCAAGGTTTTCAAAATAAGGTGTTTCCGTGTGTTTCTCGTAGATGTTTAATCTTTCTCCTTAGCGCTGTGAGTTTGTTTCGTTGTGTCTTTAGTTCGGTGGTCCAGAACGAGAAGACTGGAGTCCTCCGAGTATTTTTAGCACTTTCCAACCTAGTTGAAAAGTGCTTATGACTTCGGTTTGTCTGGCCGGATGGCCGTATGGCCGTCTGTCCGTGCTCTAACTCCCATAAATATGCTCGGATTGCTCTGCAATTTTTATATGTTATTGTCGTTATCTATGGCACGTTCCCTATTTCAACTGAAGTGTGTAGCACTTATAGTTTTCTTACAGGGACACTCAAAAGAATTCCGTTACATTGCGGTCTATGGGGAAAAATCATTTGCGGTTTATTTTAAAAATGTTTCACTATCGTAAACGCATTGAAATTTATATAGATCACTAAGATGCATTAGAAGAAGCTTAATATGGAATAGTAGGTGTATAGCACTTAGAGTTACTTTACAGGGACAGTCAAAATAATTCCGTTACATTACGTCTATGGAGAAAAATCGTCTGCGGCTTATTTAAATAATGTTCCACTATTTTAAACGCATTGAAGTTTATATATATTACTAAGGTGCATTACAAGAGGCTTACTACAGAATATTGTGTGTATAGCAGTCATCGTTCATTTACAGGGACACACAAAATAATTCTCTACTGTCTGTTAACAATAATTCCTAGAAGTGCGATTTTAAATTTAACTCCCTTTTTGTTTATTACGTGGTGTGTATAAATTCTGTAGATCATATACAGGGAAATACAAAAATTCGCGAACACATTTTCGTTTATTGACAGAAACTCCAGAAGGAGAATTTTAAACTGTGCTACGCGTTTCTTAACTGAACTAAAATTTAGCATCCTATGTAGTATATATACAAATCTATAGATCATATACAGGGGTGAATAAAAGTATTCTGATATTTTTCCGAATATTGTATATATTGAAAATTCCTGAAATTACGTTTTTAAATATGTTATGCGTTTTCCAAATTGTTTACTTAGATGTCATCTTTCAGCTTATTAAACGGTAATGATTTGTAAAATTATTTTAGAAGCGTTGGAAAGTGCTACATAATCTATGCTTGACGCATGATTTTTCGTTCTTGTTTAGTCTAAAGGATGCTCGTGCCGCCTCTTGCATGGGAACAATAAGTTTTTTTGTGAAGGAGTTAATGTCGGTGATGTTTGTTGCATCCCTTAGGTGTTGTGCAAGGAGTGGTCTGTGTGTTTTAATGATTTATGTAAACTTTTTAAAATTTCCTCGGGTTGTGTTGAAACGTCGTTTAGTTGTAGTCAGTGGTGTAATGTCAAAGCCGAAACGTATGTATTTATGGTCCGAGGCATTGTGGATGTCCATTACTCGCCAGTCCCTGATTTTTTGTGCCGCCTTCGGATTCGCCAGCGTATGATCTGGGAATCCTTTGTGTGTTATAATACCTGTGTTGTTCATTCTGACAAATGTGTGTGTTCTGTTATCAATGTTAACAATGGTTAAATTATGGACTGCGAGATGCTCGATGAGACTGTCTCCGCGGATGGTTTCCTGTGGGCAACCCTAAACAGTGGCGTTTGCGTTGAAGTCACCTCCGCAAATGAAGTACTGCTTATGAGTTATTAAGTGTTGCCACTCCATAAGGGTTTCATCAAAATTGAAACGCGGGGCTGCGTAGGTAGAGCCTATAATTAGTTTTCCTTCCTTCGCCATTATAGTGATGAAAACACAGTTGTCTCCTGTGAATAGGTGTGAGTATGCCAGATCCGTATTCTGGACGACCAGATGAGCGCTGTTATCTTTGGACGCGAACTTCGCCCAATTTTTCGGAAAAATTGACAGCAGCGCTCCATCATTGCCACAGTAGGCATCCTGCAGAAATGCAATGTATATATTTTCTGATATCATGTAATTTTTTAGACTGACATTAGCTGCCTTGCAGTGATTTAAATTAACCTGAATGATTTTGATGTGGCCAAATGGAGGGGGGTCGAAGGTGCTAGAAGAGACATATTGGTTTTCTGAAAAGGTACTTAATTAAAAGGTACTTAAATAAATGGTTCTTGGTTAAGTTAGTAACAAAAATTATGTTAGATTCAATAGAAGGGCCTACCTTGCCAGTCATGGTGATGCCCGTTGTGGCCTCCTTGATAGAGTGGGTGGTATTCATTTCTATATGAGCGATTACCATACCATTCATCGTGATGATAGGGGCTATTTGCTGGTGTTGCCTGTTGTATGGTTGGGTGCTGTGTGTTGAATTGTTGATGTCTGTTTGGTTCTTCTGGTGTTAGGTGAACTTGCGAACTGTTACCAATTTGGAAAAGCAGGTTAAGTCTTTCCCGTTCTGAACTATATTTTGAGCGGTAGGCACTGCAACCAGAATCTGATGCTTTGTGGCTTGTTGGAAAATGTGTGTTGTGTTGTGTGTTATGTTTGGTGCAGTTGATGCATCGTGGAGCTGCTGCACATGATTCTTCATAGTGTGCTTCGCCACAGCATGCACACACAGACGTGGCCGCCTTGCAGTTCCGTTCGTGGTGGGTAAGGCCTTGACAGCGGCGACAGCGCAGAATGGTAGTATGTGGTCGGAGGCGACAGGTCTTTAGGCCGATGACGATGCCTCCATCATTCATGAGCTCTATGCCAAGTGACTTAGGCAGCAGAAGAATCAAATCTTTTGTCGCCTCGTTGTGTCTATTAGGTAACTCCTTGAGGACGATGATGTCTTCTTCAGTTATATGGTATGTTTTGCCAAGAATATTAGTGAGGGCCTCCTTCGTCAGCGCCTCTGGGACACCCAGGAGAATCATTTTATGCTTTGGAACTGCCTTCTGCAGAAAATTAAGTTTTTTGTTGAGAACTTGATTGTGCTGCAGCTCTGCTTGTAGGCGCTTTATGTCCTCTTCTGTTTTGCAGGTAACTTCTACGTGATTTCTCCTGGGGGCCACCTTATCCATGTGTATTGGTGTTGCCTCTTTAGATAGCATTATTTCGATTTCTTTTCCCGGTGTTATTGATGTACCTTTAATGATGAGGGTTTTGCGGTTAGAGCTTTCCAGAACAAACTTTTTGGCTGGTTGTGCGGCTGTTTGACTGTATGTTTGTGGGACTTGAGGTGTTGCTGTTTCTGTTGGTGAAATGGTGGTGCTTTCTATTGCCGCTGCTTGGTCTGCTTGATTTTGTTTTAGTGTTGATCTGACTGCTTCTATAAGTGTGACGGTGTCTGGGATCCTTTCAATTATCTTCTCATTCGTTTGGCGTGCGTGATCTAGGCTTTCTTGGAGGTGCTGGCAGCTTGTCTGGAGGCTTGCTTCATTTATTTCTAGTTGGCGTATCCTGGACTGCAGTGCCTCTTCTGTATTTTGAAGGAACTCAAATACATATCTGAGATTTTTTAGTGTTTTTTCTGTGGGGAGTTTTTTGTAGCAATGCTGTTTTCAGCTCTTGTTACGTAGCACTTTCCCATCGTAATAAGTTCTGCCATCGTATATGTTTCTGTTTCTGCATCAGTGTTTTCAAGTATTGTGGATGCTGCTGAGCTGTGGCTGACGCTTCTAGACAGCTTTGCTCTGGTATTTCTAGTTGATGACCTGCTCTTTCGAGCTGCTGACTGAGAGTTAGAGTTTTTGTCAGAAGGAAATCTTCCGTTGCCTGGCGACATGTTAGCAAGGGAAGGAACAGGATGAGAAGCTTCTACTACGAAACGATAAACAAAAGAAAATTATACTAAGTCAAAAATTAGATCATTGGGACTCACGCCACTTGACTGAATAAACCCATGAATAGCTCTACAGGTCTCGCAGCATGTTTCAAAATGGAAAAGTGTAGGCACAAAAGCTTGCCGTTTGTCAAAAACTCGTGACTGCGCTGAAAATTAGACTGGAATTATTAGGTTCGACTTTAGTGTAAAGAATAATGATTGACCAGTATCAAAAAGCTTACACTTAAGGAATTGTTGGGTGAGAAAGGGAAGAGAAAATGAAACGATTGGGGCTCGCTAAGGTGATGAAAGACAAATTGCTATTCCTTGCTATGTAACTTATTAATAGTACATGTTTAAATATGGGTAGAGCAGAACTTGTTGCGATAGATGAGGAGGATTGTTGTTGATGATGATTGCTATTGGAGGGAGAGACGGGAGAGTCAGGCGCCAGCCAAGGCCAGCCGCAGCGCGCCACCCCGACCGACGAGTGGTAAAGGGGAAATGCTGTGCAAAAAGCAAGAGAGAAAAGTCTTGTGGCATTTTGCGAACACAGGGGAGTCTGAGAAAGTCTAAGAACGAACTTTGATGCAAGAGTAAATTAAAAAGTAAATAAAAACATTATTATTCTACTCAGGAGTGTAAGAAAAATGAAGAAAAATAAATAAAAATAAAAACAAAAAAAAGACTTTAATACAACAAAGGAAAAAAAAACACACTAAAGCTTATAAATATCTGGGCAAAAAAAAAAAAAAAAAAAAAAAAAAAAAAAAACTGTAAATGGGAAATAATTGTAAAAATAAGTTTGGTTACAGTTAGATGTTAGAATTGGTTATATGGTCCGAAAATGTTAAAGTCCGCAGATAGGTATTCTAATTTGAAGAAGATAGTGAAAGAGGGAAATGGAATCTGATGAAAAACGGCCCCCCACCCCCCCCCCAAAAAAAAAGAGAATTTCAGGATTGTGTAAAAAATGATAAAATTTATTAGAAGCGCTAGAGAACATAAATTCACTTAAGTTTATATGAGAGGACAAAAAAACGGTATATAACAGTATGAAAAAGGAATAAATTGCGAGACCTAGCCATATTTTCGAGAGAAAAAAGAGTGTAAACAAATGATGAAAAATGCATATATTTAGGAAAACTAGACAAAGAAACTTAATAAAAAGTGGGGGGTATGAAGAGCAAAATGTGTTAATTTACGAAAATAATTTTTATAGTTATTGAATGTGAGGAAGATTAGTTATGTAGAAAAAAGTGTGTTTTGCGACAAACACACACACACAAAAGGAAAAAAAAAAGAAAAGAAAAGAAAAAAAAATGAATCCGCTAAAACTAAAATTGCTGCAGGTGTGTTGAATTTTGGGGGGGGCTAAAAACTTGGGGGTTACTAAAGCTAATTATGATGAAATATGTATGAATTATTTACAAGTTAGAAGCAACTAGTGAAGAGAAATGGGGTTCAGCCTTACCCCAGCACCTTGGTCCGGCGCCGGCAAATGATCCCAGTGGTCCGGTGGAAGGCAATACGCCGTACTCGGAGAAGAAAAAAGAAAGTATGAAAGAAATATTTATTGGAGTGTGAATAATATGTGTTGGGAAGTAAATTGACAAATTTTGATGAGTTTTACTGAGTATTTTTTGTAAGGTGAAAAAAACAACAAACTTAACACTAAGTGCAACTAAAAAGCCCCAAAAACATGCTGAAAATAAACTGTTATATAATGTGAGAATTTGCACGTAGAGATAGATGGGAAATTATTGAAAAAATAACAGTTTGTTAACAGTTAGGTTTTGGAATTGGTTACATGGTCCAAAAATGTGAAAGTCCGCAGCTAGGTATTCTAATTTGAAGAAGAAAGTGAAATAGCGGCCGGGACTTGATGAAAAACGGGCCCAAAAAGAACTAAGAAAATTTCAGGATTGTGTGAAAAATGAAAAAAATATTAAACGCACTAGAAAACCTAGATGCTCTTAATTTTATATAAGAGGGCAATAAAACAGTATATTACAGCATGAAAAAAAAAATAGCGATATTGACGTGAGAAAAAAGAAAATAAACAAATGGTGAAAAAAACATATTTTTAGGAAAGCTTGACAAAGAAAATAGTAGAAAGTAGGGGGGAGGGGGGGGTAGAGAGAAACATTTCTTTAATTAAGAGAACAGTTTTTGTAAATATTGTATGCGTAGAAGTACAGTTATGTGGAAATGAGTGTGTTTTGCGTCAAACACAAAAAAACGCTAAAAAAATTAAAATGTGGCGGGTGTGATGCTTTGTGGAGGGAAGGAGAGTATTATGTTTGGAGGCTTCGAAAATCAATTTTAGTGAAAATGTATGAATATATTAAAAGTTAGAAGCGTTTTACGAGTAATAAGTTGGAAAACCGCCTTGCACCGGCACCTTATGAGTCCGACGGTGGCAGCGGCAAATGGCAAATGAAAAAAAAAAAAAAAAAAAAAAAAAAACCTGTAAGAATTTAAGCAGAAGAAAGTAAATGGCCAACAACAAGAACAACACCCCCACCAAAAAAAAAAAAATAAATAAATAAATAAATAAATAAATAAATAAAATGTGAATTTGTGAAAAAAAAGTTGACAGCTGTGAATGTTGGCCAATAAATACCAACATCACTGAACATCACCTTTTGACATTAAGTGAAAGAAAATTTCTGCCATTGCTGAAAATTAACATTTGATATTGAGCGAAATAATTACTAACAATCCTGAAAAACATCCTGAGTTTAAAATACAATAATATACAAAAAATGCGTTAAAACATAGTATAATGTACTGGAGAAAGTTTATAATGTTAATAGAAAATAGTAAGTAGAAAGAGTGTAAAAGAAATGCGAGTCATGTCGATGATCTCGAAAAAGGATTTAAAGTAATGCGAGTAACCCACGAGAGATGGCGCCAAACGTTTAAAAAGTGTCTAGCTGATTTTAGGATATGGGCTAGAATAGCCATAGGGAAAGAACAGGGCTTGGGGAAGGCGATAGATGGCGCTTCATGTCCAGTTGATGATCGTGGAGAGAGGTGGGGCTAAGGAAAGTTAGAAATTAAGAATTACGAGAGATAGAAGTATAATTAAATTGAAAATGAAAACTAAAATTGTTAGCTGTTCGAAAAAACGTTTGCAAATGTATACTGGATGGCATAGTGATAAAGTGAGATTCTCTTAAAAAAAAGGGCGTCTTTTCATGGCCATACATTTATAGTATAATGAATAAAATTATGTATAAGTGTATTAAAAAAAAAAACATAAGTTTTTTTTTTTTAATGTATTAATAATACATTAGATATTAGATGTTTTTTAAAGACATGTTATAAAAAGCTATTAACAAAAGCAGGTGTGAGTAGATTTCTCTGTTACTGGAATAAAAGATGTGTGACAAAGACAAAAGTATCATTAAATTATCTAGTAATATTCAAAAACAAACGACATATTTATTTATTTTAAATATTAATTTTACGTACTTTGAAAAGATTTATTTAAAATAACACTTTTATTACTGAGTAAGTTAGAAATTTTGTAAGAAAAAATAATTAAAATAGGTAAGAAATTTAAAACTTAGGAATTTAAAGGAAATAAGACAAATTAGAGCTTGCTGTGTTAATAAAAATGTGTCCCCCCCCTTGCACAAAACTAAAAAGAAAGTTTTAACAACCCCAATAATTTGAAATTTACTTTATAACTATAGCTATAATACACGTACGACATTCAGCGACTAACAAAATATCAGCCGATAACTCCGCACTACCCGGGAAGTTAAAGAAAATGTTAAATTAAAAATAAAACAGTAAAGAAAAAAAACACATAAAAAGAACAAGGTTTAAATAAAGATAAAAAAATGAATTAAAAAAAAAAACGTTATTGCGTTGAAAACTGCTAAGTATTACAATTAAAATTATTAAAGTTGGAAAAAAAGTTTGGATCATAGGATGAATAGGTTTTCTGATGTAAAGTACTAGAGAAAAAAAAAAGAGCTAAAAAAGTTAAAGTATGTAACCATTTCTTTCCTTAACCTACCCTCCCTATTCCCTTTACTTTTTATAAATGGTACAGTTGAAAGATATCCTATCTCAATTAAATAAATGTTAAAAAGCATATTAAGGCGCAGGAAAAAAACGTCAAATTTAAGCACAACCTACATGATAAAAACTAAAAATTGAAAAAAAAAAAAGAGAAACAAAAATATTCAAAGAGTTCTAACTCCCCTCGTTAGCAAAATAGCAGAAAGAAAGTTAATTAGGAGGGGCCGAGCGTCTGAAGAGGCCACACCCCGGCCAGCAAACAGCTGTCACCCTTGCTCCCCAAAAGCAAATGAGAGCGAGGTCCCATAACCAAGCCACACTGTAACAATGCCCGTGATGCCAAACAGCCAGCCCCCCCAGAAATGAACCCCGTGTCCTCCAAGAATATATATCCTAATACATACTCTCAGAGGCCAAAATTTAGAACAAGACATGCTGAACTATGTGGCTTGGTTAGCAACAGAAGTCTAATAAAAAGCTTAATAACAATTAAAATTTTTAAGTTATCGCAACAAGGCTTTTTCTATGAGCTTGCTAATATTAAGAGGTAACTTTTTATTACATTGTTTAAGCAAATTACAATTAAAACACAATAAGACAAAAAAAATTAAGATGGAAGCAGTCACTGGTTGACAAACAGCAGGCTAGGCTACAGCAAATTAAGTAATATGTACATAAAACAATTAATAATTAACGTAGAAACATGCTGTTTACCTATTTTTGTAGCTGAGACATTCATGTATCCATTTCCATCAAGGGCGCCCGGCCCGCTGACCTTTGGAGTGGCTTTAGCCAGACATTTGTAGGAGCACAACACAATAACGTCCTTCCCCTCCGCGTACACGTAAGTCTCTCCACATTTCATAAATTATAAGAATTTTTTTGCATTAATTTATACAAATTCATGGACACTCTATTCTTTTATAATTGACTTTATTTAGTTATTAGCTGACCCGCCCGGCGTTGCCCGAGCCCTTGTAATAAACTTAAATCTCTTAAAAAACGGAACTCTGGTCACGGTCTACGATGGCCTCGGAACCGTATACCCGGCATGCTCGTACGCTCTAGAAAATCTTTTATTTCCCCCTACCAACCAGAGTAGGGGGAAAGAGAGTTTTTTTCCTCTTACCTGAAAACTTGATCTTTGACCTTTTACTTGACCTTTTACCAACCAGAGTAGAAAAAAAAAAAAAGAGAATTTCAGGATTGTGTAAAAAATGATAAAATTTATTAGAAGCGCTAGAGAACATAAATTCACTTAAGTTTATATGAGAGGACAAAAAAACGGTATATAACAGTATGAAAAAGGAATAAATTGCGAGACCTAGCCATATTTTCGTGAGAAAAAAGAGTGTAAACAAATGATGAAAAATGCATATATTTAGGAAAACTAGACAAAGAAACTTAATAAAAAGTGGGGGGTATGAAGAGCAAAATGTGTTAATTTACGAAAATAATTTTTATAGTTATTGAATGTGAGGAAGATTAGTTATGTAGAAAAAAGTGTGTTTTGCGACAAACACACACACACAAAAGGAAAAAAAAAAGAAAAGAAAAGAAAAAAAAATGAATCCGCTAAAACTAAAATTGCTGCAGGTGTGTTGAATTTTGGGGGGGGGGGGGCTAAAAACTTGGGGGTTACTAAAGCTAATTATGATGAAATATGTATGAATTATTTACAAGTTAGAAGCAACTAGTGAAGAGAAATGGGGTTCAGCCTTACCCCAGCACCTTGGTCCGGCGCCGGCAAATGATCCCAGTGGTCCGGTGGAAGGCAATACGCCGTACTCGGAGAAGAAAAAAGAAAGTATGAAAGAAATATTTATTGGAGTGTGAATAATATGTGTTGGGAAGTAAATTGACAAATTTTGATGAGTTTTACTGAGTATTTTTTGTAAGGTGAAAAAAACAACAAACTTAACACTAAGTGCAACTAAAAAGCCCCAAAAACATGCTGAAAATAAACTGTTATATAATGTGAGAATTTGCACGTAGAGATAGATGGGAAATTATTGAAAAAATAACAGTTTGTTAACAGTTAGGTTTTGGAATTGGTTACATGGTCCAAAAATGTGAAAGTCCGCAGCTAGGTATTCTAATTTGAAGAAGAAAGTGAAATAGCGGCCGGGACTTGATGAAAAACGGGCCCAAAAAGAACTAAGAAAATTTCAGGATTGTGTGAAAAATGAAAAAAATATTAAACGCACTAGAAAACCTAGATGCTCTTAATTTTATATAAGAGGGCAATAAAACAGTATATTACAGCATGAAAAAAAAAATAGCGATATTGACGTGAGAAAAAAGAAAATAAACAAATGGTGAAAAAAACATATTTTTAGGAAAGCTTGACAAAGAAAATAGTAGAAAGTAGGGGGGAGGGGGGGGGGGTAGAGAGAAACATTTCTTTAATTAAGAGGTAAAAGGTCTTTTTACCTCCTCTGGTTGGTTTTCTACTCTTTTTTCTTTCTCTTTTCTTTTTTTTACTCTTTTATTTCCCCCTATTCTGTTCTAAACAAACCTCTTTCCGAACGAACTTCTGAGACAGGTCTCCGTTGCCTACGTTACTGTATAGTAGGCGCACTACAAAATTGAGCTGGTTTCGAGAGGATTGGAACATCATTAGCCCAGTTATTGCAATAAGGCAAAATTAGAGAAAATAACCTTGAGTGAGGTGCCGAGTGAAGGGTATGATCGAGTGTCCTTCAGAAAATGTCTAATTAGGAGGCCCACTATGCATGCATCAAAATTCGTTCGTTTTGTTAAGCTAGGAACTTAATTACAAAGTTGGCTTAAACACTTATTTGTAAATAGTGGTAACCGCTACTCATAAATTTAATTTAATGTTATAAAGGGTGACTATTAAGTTAAATATAATGTTTGGAATCACTTGCGTTGAAATCGGAAAGATAGTTGCTGATATATAGAAACGGGGCATAGTTAGAGAAAAACCTTGAAGGAGAGGTCGGGGGGGGGGAGGGTTGTTCAAGAACCCTTCAGCAAATGACTAATTAAGAGGAGCACTATGCATCTTTCGAAATTCATTCGTTTGCTTAAGCTAGGAACTTAATCACAAATTTGGCTTACCCAAGTATTCGGAAATAGTGGTAACCGCTACTCATAAATTTAGTTTAATGTTATAAAGAGTGACTATTAAGTTAATTATAATGTTTGGAATCACTTGCGTTGAAATCGGAAAGATAGTTGCTGAGATATGGAAACGGAGCATAGTTAGAGAAAAAACCTTGAAGGAGGTCCCGGGGGGGAGGGGATGTTCAAGTGCCCTTCAGCAAATGACTAATTAGGAGGACCACTATGCATCTTTCAAAATTCGTTCGTTTCCTTAAGCTTTGAATTTAATTACAAATTTGGCTTAAACTGTTATTCGTAAATAGTGGTAACCGCTACTCATGAATTTAGTTTAATGTTACTATTAAATTAATTATAATGTTTGAAATCACTTGCGTTGAATTCGGAAAGATAGTTGCTAAGATATGGAAACGGAGCAGAGTTAGAGAAAAAACCTTGAAGGACGGGCCGGGAGGAGGGCGGGGGTTGTTCAAGTGGCCTTCAGCAAATAACTAATTAGGAGGATCACAATACATCTTTAATGATTGATTCATTTGGTTAAGCTAGGAACTTAATTTAAAATTTGGCATACACTATTATTCGGAAATTCTGGTAACTGCTTTCTAGAAATACACCTTGAAGCTTAAATGTAATTAGACCCTTGCCCCTCTTCATTCCCGTAAATATAAAAAAGAATCTGTTAAATAAAGTTTTCTGTATTAACAATCTCCATCATAATAATAAATGCCATGGAAAAAAAAAAAAAAAAAAAAAAAAAAAAAAAAAAAAAAAAAAAAAAACTTAAACCCGACTAATTGTCATGAAGAAAAATGTGCCTGGAAAAAATTTCAATCAGTGGGACGTATGTGTAATTTGTCATATACAGGTGTACAATCCCATGGCTCCTCTACGCTGATAACTTCAATCCATATTGACACTATTTAGTTAGAAATCCTTATTTATGCATCGCTACTCTGGTTTATTTAATTACTTCTGTGAAGAATCGATGCAACCAACCAGTGAACCAACAACCCAAGAGAATAAAAGCGTATTTTTAATGAGAGTTCTTTGTGCATTTTAATTAATATTTCAGAAAGTAATTAAAATATTAAAACTCTGACGCTCAGGTACACCAGTAGAGGGTTTGGACTACCTAAATCTAAATTTGCAGACTTCTAGGTGCGCTAAATTTTCCTAGCCATCGCCAACAGACACACACACACACACACACACAAACACACAGAGCGAAACTGTCTTTTATTAGTATAGATTTCTCCTAGGATTCAATTTAGGGTCAATAAATTATAAAATTTCTCTACTACTGGCGCTGCATTCACTGTCATATTTTAGTACATAGCTATTTTACTACAGTTGTTTCACAATTGTAACTCTATATGTTCATTCAGGATAAAGGGACTGTCCTTTGTACCCTATATATATAGACTAAAATATACATAAAGATTAAAAGAAGTATCTCTAATTTGATTGATGTTGTACGTGATATGAAAATTATAGACTACTACCTAATCTTCTTTTTCTTTTAAATCCAAAATTCATAAAAATGTGTCATATTTTTTTTTATTACAAAATTGTTTGTTTGTTTTTTAGATATAGTTTGCAGAGAATTTAATTTTCTTTATTAAAAAAACAGTTGAATCCGTTAACGTGTTCAAAAGTTATCGTAGCAAAACCGCTAAAAAATATTGTTTCCTGATAAATGAGTTTAAAATTTTGCCCTTCGCAGGTACAGCCGTCTGCGCAGCCTGCGCGTCTGCTCAGCCGTAGCAGGTCTGCGCGTCTGAACGTTTTCGTCTGTGACGACAGATATATCTGATATTTTTCGGTCAGACTAACTGTGCAACATTCTGAAAGCTTCAAGCATCATAAGCCGTTATTTTAAACATTTCTTGTTCCTTTAACAGTCGAAATTTTTATCGGCCAAAATGGTTCTCATACTTATAAATAACTTGTACTGTACAAGCTCTAACTATTTGCACAAATAAAGAGGAAATAGATGAAAGTAATATATAAATAATGCAACAGAAAAGCATTTTTATTATAAAAAACAAAAATTTCTTTCCAATAATGTTTCTAGAGAAAGGCTATTGTATAAGGTAAAGCTAGGAGTGATGGCGCGGTCGGAGAGATTGCGTACATAAAGGTTCGAGAGAAGGAGTTGAGTGAGAGCGCAGCGACTCCAGGTAGTTGTACATCAACAGTAGTGGAGTGTCTACTTGAAAGTGCACGTCGATTGCTTTCAGCGTCTAAGATAAAGTATTGCTATTTTGTTATATTTTCCCAAAGTAAGTGCTTGAATTTTCATAGCTATTCATCAGAAATTCTATACAATGTCAATAGTATAAAATATTTTAAACTTAAATGATTTCTCTTAAGCTAGTAATCTAGACTAACAATGTGAACATCAACGGTTCGTTTTAGTAGCGGCCATGTTTAAATAAAAGGCCGCGCAATCTCTCCTATCGAAATTGGAGTGTTTGCGCATCTGCTATTTAGGAGAGATGGCGCAATGTTCCCATTAGTTTCCATGCTAGGAGAAATTACGCAGTTACAGGTAAATTTGCATAAAAAAATGAAAAATGAAAATGGACTAATTTTAAGTTAAACGTGTTATCAAGTAACTTAATGTTATTTTGTAATATTATCAGGACTTGCTTTTTCTGATTCTTTAATTTTTTTTTATTCTTCAATTAAAATTTTTTAATCGTTTTTAAAATTAATTCCTTTTTCTGATTCTTTAAGCATTTGGTTGAAATTTTCACTCCCAATACAATAAAATTTGTTCACAAAAACCTTACAGCAATGCCATTTAAGTGTAAATATTATTGTTAACAATTTAGTTGTAGTTATTATTAGTAACAATATCTCCTACCCATGTGCGCAATCACACCAACCCTGTAAGGACAGATTGCGCAAAATAACTTTCTTGGTGTTATTACAACTGTTCTATTAAATTACAACATAACAACAAAATAGCAATGGAAATGCATAAAAAACAAATGAAGTAAAAATTATTCATGCATAGTTTAGCAAAAAATTAATATTTAGATTTTTATTGCTATAATTTTGAATTGTGCGCAGACTCTCCTAGCTTTACCTTAATATATCTTCTATAAAAAACATAAGTGTAAAAAGACTTTCCGTCCTGCAGCGGGAGGGAAAGGTAGCTTTCATAGTTCATGTTTTTAAAAATTCAACTAATTTTACTCAAACACCCCAAGCTAAAATGCTTGGAACCAGATTATAGAATATTCAATCCCGGTTTTCATTAATACTGAATTTGAATATGAATTTCAGCATGAGATTTACAGCATAACAAAAATCAGATTACTTCAAAATGTCACCCACCCTAGAATTTCAAACTGCCATATCCCAGACATTTTTAAGATAAAGCCAAAACAAAAAATGTTCCGGAATCCTTATATCATGATCTAACACCTAACGGAAATAACTTTTTTCAATTAAAAATTTTTTATACATATTTTTGAATTTTTATTTTTTTTAATTTAACTTGTCGCCATTTTAGAAGAAGAACGCATGAATCAGGCAAACAAACTCAGTCGGACCTTGGTATGTTCTATACACATGATCAGTCACATTCATATCGGTTCATAAATACGAGTGTTACAGAGTAACAAATATCAGATTGTTTCAAAATCTCAGCCACCCTAGAATTTTAAACTACCATATCTCAGCTATTTTTTAAGATATAGCCAAAACAAAAAATGCTACAGAATCCTTGTATCACGTTCTAATACATAACAGACTTTTTTCCCATTTATATTTTTGTACATATTTTTATATTTTTAAAAATTTTAAATCTTTTAACTAGCAGCCATTTTTAAACTACATGATGGATGAAGCTTAACAACGAACTTGGTCGAGACCTTGGTATGTCCTATGCCCACACCAGTCACATCCAAATCAGTTCATAAATAAAAGAGTTACAACATGACATATGTAAGATATATATATATATATATATATATATATATATATGTATCAACATTTGAACGGAGGATGGTTTGGGGGTCTGGGGGTCATGATCGGTGAAAATGTACCAAAATGTTTTGGAATTGCTTTCCTGCGAACGGCTGCAGTAGGTAGCTTTTTGTAATGAAAGCTACCTAAAAACTTTTGTGAAATACTTCTTCATGCTCAATAATAATGCTAGAAAATAAAAAACCATGCAATACATACAAGAATTACTCAACATTAAAAATATGATACTTTATAATCAAGGCACTAAATTAAATATATACGTTCTTAAAAAAATATATCTATTTAAAGTATTTAAAACAAAATAAGACACAAAAAGGAGAAATATTATAACTGCATACCTGATTTAAAAACATACCATGTAATGCCGGAAACATGAAAAATCAAATTCGCCGAGTAAAGATTGTTTTATAGAATTTATATTCTATTCAATGCCTTTTAAAATACTGCAACAGAAACAAGTATTTCCGCTTGTTTTACTCTACAAATGTTTAAATCATGTCACGTTCTGTTTATCTACAGGTTTTGATTTGGTTTGTAAAAATCAGGAAGAATCTTTTTATAAACAGAAATACCTTTAAATAATAGAGAAATACAAAAATATTGTTAACTTGCTGTTACCCGTGACTTCGTTCACGTAATATCGAAAGAAGAATAAATGCATTAAAAAAGCAAAATATTTCACTCCAGATAATTAAAAAAGGAAATAATTAACTATTTATCACATTTTATAGGAGACAATACTGTATTCCTTTGTTATAGGGGCCTTGACATAACTCAGTTTTAAAAACAAATTAAATTTTGTGCCAGATATTCTCGAAAATGAAACTGCAACCAATGGAAATAGGAGGACCAAATAAAATCATGGAAATCCACGAGTTGGGTAAAATCAAATGTCATTTTTATCTGATGAACCATTTTACTTTTAACGTATTTGATAAACGTTTTAATAGCCATTCTTCAAAAATAATTAATTGGAAATAGTATATGCATTTTCTTCAAATTCAATTCTTATGAATAGGGAGCAGTAATTTGTACACTTAAATGCATTAAACTTAAAGTTGCTTCCTTGGTTTAATCGAGGTAGAACGAGGTAGTCAAGGTAGAACATATCAGCTGATGTTCCGTTGTTTTTACTGATGAAAACCGTTTCTGTATGAAATCCACCTTGTTTAGAAATGATGGGCATTCATAGGTTAAGACAAGACATGATGAACGCTTGCTACTAAATAGCCTTTCTCCTCAACATACTGGCCAAACAACCAAACAATTTGACTTATTGTGTGGGCAGGAATTTATTGTGTGATAGCAGGAGTCATTTTTGAATTAGGCCCAATATCATGCCAGCTAATGTTCACATTATAATCGTAATTCGACCCATCGTACAGCTTTTCATGCGTGCTATATAAGAGGCAGGGAGTATCTCAAAAAGGTAACGCACACCTTCAAACTGCAGCAAGAACCCAGCATGATCTTCAAGCTGTAAATTTGCTACAACAACCAGCAAAATCACTCGATTTTTCACGTATCGAGCGTATTTCCGACATAAGCTTTATGCTTATCACCACTCTGGTTGAATAGAAGCTGATGCAAGAAAGCAGAACAAATTTGGAATAATATAACGAATTGGGACAGTCACTTCCTTGATGACCGAATGCAGGCATGTTTTCAAGATTTCTTCAAAAACTGCTGTAGCGAATATAAAATTTAAAAAGTTTCAACTCTAAGATATAAGTTCACAGATGCAAAATTAATTGCAGCCTTGTAATTACTATATATCCAATACAACATCTAAACATGTGAACTATGCGTTTTCAATCATCAAATTCCTCTTGGTGTTGAGATATTTTATTCTCATGAATGTGTCGACTACTCTGATTACAAGAGTAGGCGAAGTTTGGATTGCGAACGTAGTTTTTGTCCAATAATAGTCAATGTGCGTAAAAATTATCAAGGCTACATTTCTCTAACTTTCAATGAATGAGTGTGAAAACCTTGGAACTTGGTATTTTTCTCTTCGTATCGATATTTCTGCAAATTTCTGCATCTGGTCAATCGATATAGCAATATTTAAGCGCTGGCTTGCGCTGGGAAAGTGGAACTTTGGATCGGTTCTTCCCCTTGGTGATGTCTCGAGATCTGTGTTAGTTGCATCAACTACCACCCAGCGAAGAACGAGTATCGGCCGTCGAGTAAAATTACGTTATGAGTAAAATTACGTTATTTTTCAGCTAATTGAATAAAAGCGTTTGATGCTAATAGAGTGCTTCTGCCAGTACTATCGGCAGTGGACATTTAGGAGTTGGGCTAATTTGCATAGTGGATATTTGAATTATCTCGTTTTGACCCCCGTCCAAGTTGTAAGTGACATTTTGAAGTTATCTTTATTTGATATTGCTATTTGAAGTTTTTTTGAGAGTTTTCTTTTGGCTAAGGAAAATTAAGCAGAGCTTTTCTCAAGAAATAGCACTTTTTAAGATTTTTAAATAAAAGTTATTTGATTTTATGCAACTTGTGCTCATTTTCGACTACCAAGCATTGATCACCACCAACAAAAGCGACATAGCTGTTACATGTGTATCAGGTTATACAAGGCGAACAAGCACAATAATTATCGATTCTTATCCCACATCCTTATTCAAAACACACCACTACTTTAAAAGTATAATAAAAATTTAATGTTATAATACCTGTTAAAGATACTTAAAATTATTTATACTATTCTTGGCAAAATATATTTGATGCAGAAAAAAAAATTCACTAGCCATACTGCTTTATCAGATTGCATTTTTATAATTTAATTAAGTATTATAGAAAACTCAAAATGTTATCAATTTAGTTTCACAGATTTTTAATACAAATGATTTTATAGAAATATGAACGGATTAACACATAACCCTCTCCTCGTCTCTGCCCTACTGAATTTTTTCTATAGAAATATAATGCTGAATTTCATAGTTTAATTGCGTTATTGTTTGTCCGATAAGCTAATGCGTAAGTTATTTTGTTTTTAACATGAAAAATGTGCTTGAAAATATCTTAATAATAATGATTTAATTTTCTTTCCTCTAAATACTGAAATAAAATGAATTTTTTTCCTCGTAAGACTTTTATAATTGATCATAAGGTTTTTCAAATACATCATACTAAGTTCATAGATGATAATAATCATGATATCAACTAAATGTGAAAATTTAATTATTTGAATTAGTTGTTATACAAGTAATTTTGTGTAAATCATTGTTTCTCAATGTGTTTATATTGTTTGAAGCATATAATGGAATTTAAAAGATTCTTACAAGGTAAGGGATATCAATTATTCAGAATAATTTACTTACGTTAAGAACACTTAACAAACCCACAAAATGTCTAGCAAAGTGGTTTCAAAACTTTTATTGACTACGCCCCACCGAATCAATGATAAAATCCCGATTTCCCCCCCCCCCCTCACACAAACTCTATGACATAAATCTCTTATTATTTAAAAAGGGAAATATTTTTTTCATGTAGAAAACCTAGAATATCTTTACAAATAACAAATCATTTCGCTTTTCTTTTTAGCTTTTTAAAGAGGTAATTTTTTTATGTCCCAAATATCTTTTAAATAAAATAATTCTATAAATGCAGTGAAAATGTCCATCGTTGCTTTCTGTTTATACAATGACGAGTTTTGCTGTTTCTTGCCAGTTACCTCGGTGTAAAACAGTGAAGTATTATATGGTATCTAGTTTTATCTAAAATTCCTTACAGTTTCTTAATGAGACTCTCACATTTTTCAATAAATTTAAGTGAATTTATACATTTTATAATATATTTTAATAACTTATGAAGAATTAGTGAAATTTTTCTGGATACAATACAAAAGATCTAGACGAATAGAATTTCCTATATTTTATCTTTGTTATTTTTATATAGACATACATACTTCTCGTACTTACGCACGTGTATTGTGTGATTTTAAAATTTACTGCATTTGTCATATTTATTTATTTACTGTGTATGATGCCTGCACTAGAGTCATAAGAAATTTACCATTTAGCCATTTCCTTTTCTGATGACATTTGACATCTAAACATTTTATATGATTTGTACTACCACGTTCAGATATTTTAAATGTGTTTTACATTAAATGTGTTCAAGATAGCAAGTTTTAAAATATATCCTTAAGAGAATTCACGTGTAAAAGTTTCTTTATGTGATATATAGAAGAACGAACAAAACTAGAAGTCTCATTCAATAAATTGTCGTATATACACTTTTGAAAATTGAAAAATACAGTAGAACTTCAATTATCCGAACTCCGACTATCCGAATCGTTGATTATCCGAATCGCTTTCAAAATTTCAGAAAAAAATTAAGACGGAAACGTATTGCGATTCACCAAATAATGATTCTGTCTACGTGCGCTATATTGTCCTTCCCTCGGCGAATCTAGCGTAGGCGCGGCAAGAACATTATTGGTATGATGAGAAACCGTCTCATAGTGCAGTTCGATTATTGGCTGTCGTCCGTCGCCAGGTGACCGGCCCGGCCCATCTGGGTTTCAGACCCTGGGTTTCAAATTCTGAATGACGGTGAAATTATTGAAAGTGTGAGAGAAGAAAGTGTCGAGAAAGAAGATGACCTTAATGTCGAAGTTGAAGCACACACGGGACCATCAGCTAGGGAAGAATTTGCCGGCCTTGAAACTGCGTTGAAGTGGATGGAGCGTCAGCCTGAGTGTGACCGCATGAAACTTCTCACTGTCAAGCGGATGCGAGACTTGTCTACCCGAAAACGGATGGAGACTGTCAAACAGCTTACTTTGATCGAGATGTTCGGCAAGCAATATGACTTTCATTTACAGTACGATACGTACATACTGTACAGCACTTTTAAGTACGCTTAACATGTAAAAGTGTTGCCTTTTCATGTAATTAATGAACAGATCTTTTTCTTTAAAATTAGTTTTTTCTCCCATTTTCAACATATATACAGTAATTAATTAAAATAGACCTTTTTGATTCGGATAATTGGAGTTCTACTGTACCACAATAATCACACAAGCGACAGAATGTTTTAGATAAAATACAATTTTTCATATGATTATTTCTGTTTAGGGTCTAATTTCAACTTTTGATTGACAATTTTTTTTTAAATTCAATAACATTGATTTTTTGTTCTTGAATTTTGTACTTAGTACTTTATGTTTAGCTGATAACATTATGTTAAACAAAACTGTAAGGAATGGTTTAGAAACAAATTTAGAATTACCTCCTTGTGAAACAATTAATTCCTTGCTCCCCTGTGATTATGCAGTTCCTGGGATGATTTCGCACTCTAGACCATTCTTAAAAGTAAAATCTGAAATCATTCATGAGGAATGTTACCTCTTGAAATCATTACTAGATTACTATCTTTAAATTTATTTATTTATTTATTTATTTATTTATTTACTTATTTATTCATTGGTGAAGTTTCAAATTCATTAGGGAATAATTTAAGTGCATGCATGTGAATCTCTTATAGTCGGGCTGCACGTTACACAGATACATTTTTGAAAAAATCATGTTTGAATATTATTTTAAAAACCACAAAATATCCGTAAATTAAAATACAGCTTTTAATTTGAAAATATATTTTTTGTCTATTCGAAACTGTAATAATTAAAATTATTCAATTTTTAGAAGTTCAGAAAATTGGAGTAACAGAGAAATTCCTTGATGAACTTGTTGCAACTGTCAATATGACTTCCGCAATGCTCAAAAAATGTTTTTGCTTTATAATATCGAGTTATAAAGTAACGTGACCTGTTTAACAATGACTACACAAATATATATATATATATATATATGTTTTTCGTCTTAAAAGCTGATTTATTCAAATTATAGTCATGACAAATATTTGCTTAGTGAGATAATTGAATATTCATGATTTAGTTTACAACATCATTATAAACCCATTAGGAATTGTCAAATTCTTAATATATACAGAAATGAATACTTTCATTTAAAAAAATATTTTTGTGCATTTTTCAAAAATCGATTATGTTTTAAAGATACATATTTTACTACGCTCTTTTATGACAGTAATACGTAATATATATTTTTTACATAGAAGAAGGTTAGCACGAAACGGGAAAATGAAAATTTACAGAATAAAGGAAACATTTCGTATTGTGGTAATTTTCTTTCAAGTGAACGGTATATACATGCACTCTAAGCATACACATAAAAATTTGAGAAGATATACCTATGAATGATATTCGCTGAGAAAGCGTATGACTAACCAGCTCACGCATAGCTGGCAAGAGACTCTGAAACACGTCACTAACAGAGCTAAAAATATTATAAATATTTTCATTACGAAATATATAATAATAAAAGAACTAGTAGACACATAGTATGGACTCACAACGCTCTTTAATTTTCCAACTATTCATAATTTCTCACCCCGATGCTCAGTGGAGCAAAGAGGGTTTTTATAGACATAACTTGGAAATAACGAATGTGTCTTTTCAACATGGGGTTACATAGTCTACTTCATTTAATATTTACCGTAGGAAAATATATATTATATAGACCAGCATCTGTCTTAAACATTGTGTTAAATTTAAGAGACAGAGAGGAGAAGAATAACAAAAATATATTAGATACTAATATGTTTTGTTTAAGACTTTTGTCAGTCTGTGGAAAAATGTATACTCACCTAACAACTCTGCTGGAAATAATGGTAAAAATGTGAATGGCGCCAATCGATTATGACATCTTATATTATTTCTTGTTAAAGTTTATTTTCCGATACTAAAAGGCAAGACAGTAGAATCCAAGTTGTTTAGGGATGATGCAGGTTTAAAGCTTTGGTATTATAATGTGAAATTTATTATTTTTTGATTGCAAAGGGGGTTGTTTTTTAATCAAAACTAATAAACTACTTGGCAGAATCATCTGTAATTTTAGATTTGCATATGTAGCTTATTGAAAACCATTTCTATTAAAAAATATATAGATTATATTTTAATCGAATAATAATTTCTAAATAAGTACTATCTGAAATACGTATTTGAAAAAAACAATATATGAAATGTGACCTGTGAATTTTTTTAAAGAAAATTTTTTCTGAACATTTTGAGCATAGTTTTGTAAGGAGTAATACTTTTTTACAACTGCTCCTATCTGTTCATTTTGTTCTTGTTTGTTTAAAGTTACACAGTGAAAACAGTTGCAAGTGTTGGCTGTTGATCTCTGTTTTTATCATTATATGAATCTCTCTGAAAACGGATCTTAAACACCATTCTTCAACACATTTTGACACAAATCTATAAAAACATATACATATATATTTTAATAACACCCATAAAAAAACGAAATTCACTAGTCTTTTCGAAAGAAATTTGTGTTTCTTCGTCAGGCGCAAAGAAGACGTACAACCACTTTGAAGGCAGAAGCAAGACAGTCTTGCTCCTACCTTTAATCTTTTCATCGCCCTGAACTGATATATCTGTTCACTATGCTGTAGGTTTCGCTGCAATATTAGCATTATTTAAATTAATATCATTCTACAAATGTAATGTAGTTTTAAATCCTTAAGAAATGACTAGTAGTCACAAGGTTTATATTCATATACGTAATTAAGTATTTTATATCATGTTTGAAATTTCACGTTTTTTTAGTATTTAAAATTAAAGAGAAAACAACATTACAGTTTTCCTCTTTTGCTCAGCGATCGGAAGGTTAAAGAGGTTGCACGTATTCGTTCCGCCTGGCGAAGAAATACAAAGTTATTTCGAAAGGCTTAGCGCATTCCTTATTTTAATGGTGTGATTAAGAAGTTTTTTTGGGCTTTTATAGAATCACCCCAGTTTATTCAGTAGTATAAACTATAATATTAATAAATACTATAAATCACATTATGTGAAATGATGACAGTTGACTTAATTTACATAAAATTTAACTTTGCAAGCTTTTTTCTGAGATCAGATTTGTTTTTCAATCGAACTGACTCCATCAATAATCAAGAGATTAGAAACACAGTGATAAAATTACTCAGTTGTGTTAAGCAATTATTTTGGGTTATTACTTTAAGTTTAAGTATTCGCTTAAAAAATATTATATATATATATATATATATATATACGGTGATTTCTAGAGGGCCACCACTGCCTCTTTATATTTAAAAAACTTTAAAATATCCAGAATAAGTCTTCAAAGGCATATAATAAATAGTTAAAAAACTTATAATAAATAGTTTAAATTTTGAAAATGTCGGTGTTTTTCTATTGATCGCCTAGATGTGGGACGCAGCTTAAATTTAAGATATGTTGTAATATTTCTGGAGGAGTTTTTAATAAATAGATATTAAAAAAAACTACTATTAATGAGATTTTTTTTAGTTGTCGAAAACATATTATTGTTACTTCTTAAAAAAAGTTTTCTCCTCAAAAATAAAATAAAATAAATAAATAAATAAAACGTGAATTTATTCCACTTATACCGTTTAAGCGTTCAATTTAAAACACGATACTAAACAATAAATAAGCATTTTTTATTTCATTTTTTTAATTGCTTTTTAAAATAAATTTTATTTAACATAGCTATCTTATTAATTTAATTGATTCGAAATTGTGAATGAAAGGAAAATAAAAGCATTTTTGGAATTTCTACGTTTATATCAATTATATTTTATAAATTAAAATACTTAAACTATTGAAAATATGGTATGTTGTGCTTCAAACGGCAGCAAAACATAATCTTTAAGAAATTCAAAAGATAGTTTTTCAAGATCAATAGCTTTTACTTTTCAATTTGAATTCTATATATCTTACTCAAAATCATGAAAGAAAACTGTTGTTATCTGAATATTTTTTTAACTCCTTGAATTCTCATTTATAAATTATTTCTCTCCTAATGTTTTTAAAATATAGACAAAAAATGTTTTTTTCGTTAAAAATATCAGATTTATTACTACAGCTACAAAACATTTGTCATATGTAGTATTTTTCTTATTAAAATTCTGTTACTTAACAATATTACTCCTAGAGGCTTTTTATAACTTACAAGCATTACGTTTTAAAAAGTAATCTCAAAATTTTCAAGTAAAAGCTTTACATTAATTAAATAAACTCACAGTTAATTAATATATGTCTATTTGAGTATTCTTAACCTAGCTAAATTCTTAATTACAACACCAGAATTTTTCTAAGAATGAAAATTTAATAAAAAGAAAAAGAAAATAAAACTAACTCAGCAACTGAAATTCAATATAAAAATGGTATCATTTGCTTCTAACTCAGAGTATTTCTAAGTTTATTTTAAAACAGGAGATAGATTTTACCAAAATTATTGTGAAGCTGTTAGTACAATAAAAATGAGCATTTATAGTTAAATGTTGCAAAGTATTTACAGTAGCTTGAATGCCTCCGAATGGAAAAAAAAAACGTATTTTGTTAATTTTTTATCCCAAAACAGAAGTATTTTTTAAACCTACTGACCATACACGTGAAAACACTTTATATTTTATATACAATAGATATAATCAAATATCCTGCACGATAAAAAATAAATTGGCTGCCGTCTGATAGTTCTGAATGAAGATTCATGTCAAATCCCTCGCTGATAATTTAAAGAAGAATTGATTTAATTCCGACGATTCACAATATTTTTACCGCTTCGAATCCTCAATTGACTTTTGGAAAGGTTAATAGTATAAAATGTGTCATAAACTATTTAATAATTAAATAACATTTTTTTAAAATTGTGATGAAATTTCGAGTCCGTCAGCTAGAAAAAATAGCCCTGACACAAGCTTAAAAATAAACTAAAGTCTTAAACTACTAAAGATGATCAGAGAAAAAGTGTGAAACATTAAAAGATGCATTCTAGAAATACTTTCCCGAAATACTTTCCCGAAATATTCACTAAATTTAAATGTTTGCCTGAATTTGAGTGAAGAAATGATCACTTTAGACGGCTACAAAAAAATGTCACTACAAGTACTATGAAATGTCACTTCACAATGCTGCAATAGCACTATAAAACAGAAACTCTCAAATTTCAATACTCATTTATTTGAAATACAACATTTAAACTCCTTATCACGCTTATGCCACCTCACAGTCAAATACTCTATTGCAAAAACACCTTACCGGGAAACCTTCGCTTATACAGCACGCAAAAATCTCGACAATGCTCTAATATAGTCTCAATTACCACTCAGGGCGAGATGCGACGAAATCTACAGAACGTAACTCCAACTGTAGTATTTATAATGTTAGATGGCCACAGGTATATAATTGTCCTACGACTTCATAAAACAATCGGAGAGAAAACCGCCGTTCTTAAGTTCTGAGGAACTTTTAACAGAACGACCAGGCGAGTTCCTGTGTGCTCTACGAACGTGGGAGCGCCGCAACCTGCTGATCAATCCCCCTTGAACCCACGTGAAGGACGACATAGGCCGCTGCGATTTTCGGTGGCTCCCACCCTCTTGTGAGGCCACCACATTATACTTGGGGGCGAGCAGGGGTCCGACAACAGCTTCGGGGCTGGACATCCAAAAAGAGGCAGATCCTAGGCCTATCAGATTCCTAGAGACGCAGACATACTTTTCTAAACTTAAAAGATGACAGAATAGGTAGCACATTCACGCACAAATATTAAAATTTAGGGCTTTACGATTGAACGTACAACTCAAAACTTATCTGACCATAGGCTACTTCCATAAGAGAGAATCTAGGCTTATGTGATATAATATCCATAAGCCGTTTCAAAATTAGCATTTCAACTTTATTACTTTATGAATGAATTTTTTCAATAAAAAACACATGTAGAAAAATGTATGTTTTTAATAGTTGAAAGAAATATTTTTTGGTTAAATACCGAAAAGAAAATACCGAAACTGTATTAAAGCATTTTTTTACCAAATGCTTTATTTTCGAAACGTAGAAAATTATCCTTTATTATTTTTTTTTCAGAAAAGAAATATTAAAGCTGCACACAAATATTTAAAAATTATGTTAGACCTTTATTATTGAATGTAAAAGTTTTCTTTTTTCTTTTTTTTTCCGCTTTGCTTATCTTCCAAGAAATCACATAATTAAGTAACATAAATAAGTTATTTTTAATGTATTTTGTTAAAACTTACTTCGGGATATATTTTTACTTCTTTTTCTTTAAACCAACATATAACAACCCTTGGATCTTATTTCATTTTAGTTTTAATGCTTTTTTTGCTTAATTGTTATAGAGTATAGAATACTAATTCTAGATAGTGTGCGAGAACGTATAAACAATTTTTTATTTAACGTTTCTTCTATAAAGATTTTAAATGAAATATTTTGTCTTCGTATGCGGATTTTCTGCTTTTTTGTTATACAATTCCTTTTTTTTGTATTTATTTAAATTTATTTGTTTATTTTTATGTTTCTAAATTCTGTAATACAGTGTTTTAATGTAAATAAAGAGAAACATAGTTTTTTTCTTTAATTTGCTTGCAAAATACGGCTTTCGTTTCTTTCTTACATGTTTTTTTTATTTTCTTTCATGTCGTTTCTTTTATACTCCACCTGCATATTCAAAAGCCTAAAGTTCTTTAGAATAAAACATACTTATTTTATACCATGTAAGCTTTTTAAAAGAACTCTTTTAAATATTCTTTCATTTTAAAAAAAAAGTTATTTATTTTTTACATATTTTGTTTAAATGTATTAATTTGAAAACTACATGTAAAATCAATTAAAAATTATCTAATTTAACCATGTATACTCGTTTTTATTAAATTAATGATAAATAAATTCTCCTTTCTCGTTATATACATTAGCCTCTGAGTACATTGATATTTCCAACTGTTGCCCAGCATAATAGGTCAGTTATATGTCTCAAACAAAAATCACGAATTATAAAAACTAAATAACAATATATTTTTAGTTGAGTTTTTTTTTCCTTGAAACATTATTACACGAGTCCATTAAAAGTTGTAAGATGAAAACCAAAACTTTCTTGAATATTACCAAAAACAATAACAACGCTGTAACGCACATATATGAAAAATTGGCACAAAACACCGCATACGGCCGTTTCAAGGATTCCTCGATCCCCTTTCTCAGTGCGAAGGAAAAAAAGGATAAAAATGGTTCGAAGAACCCCGAGTATTGGCTTGAATGAAAATGCTAAAGCAAGAGTTTATGTATCGCAAAGAAATGACTTATTTAACCGAAAATAACTGAAAAAAGGAGTCACTGCGCAGGATCCCTCCACACGTGCGAGAGAAAAGGAGTGCTGGTCATATCATTCACTAAGGATGAACTATGTTTTTGAATAAAGTAAGCCTCGTAAAAGTCGAGATCTATAACCGAAGTACATTTTTGGATAATTTTAGCTTCTGAATAATTAAACCTGTGGTTGAAATCCCAACAATGTTTAGCTATTCTAGATTTCTCACATTCCTGCTTTTTAACATAATTTTGGTGTTCTTTGAGCCTAATTCTAAGAGCACGCTTCGTCTGCCCAATGTAAAAGAAGCCGCATTCACAAAAAATTCTGTAAATGCCCCAGGTAATATGTTCATCAATTGGATCTTTAAGATTGGAGAAAGACTGCCGTTCTTTAGAATTCTTATAAAAGGAAAAGCGTATTGGTTGGATATAAGTATAAAAAATATTTGTGCTACACGTATCAGTATAATTTTTCTGACAAAACAAAAGGGAAATTCAAAAAATAAATTGGAATAAAATAACTTGATTAATATCAGAAAAATTCAATTATTATTACAATACAGTTAGTTTTGTAATGTACAATAGTGTGAGAGGGAAGAAACACAGATTGCGAGAATCAAAATTCAAGAATGGTTAAAAAAAATATTCATGATATCTATATTATAAAGCAAAAACATGACCTCTGACCGCTGACACGGCTCTCAAACATAAACATTTTCTTTTTAATTATTTTCTTGCAAATTTTGTAGAAACTTACCCCGAAGATAATTTCTATTGCAAATGTTATAGAAAACCACCAAGAAAATATTTCCTAGAAAATGCTGATATTCGGAATGTGCACCGTTTGGGATAACATCATATCGGCAGTGGCAATGGCCTGATCAAGGAAGTTTGCTTTTATTTAAAGTTAAATACATTTTGAACATCGCTGAATTACATTTTTTATACCCTAAGAAAGGAAAAAAACGTGTCTATCAATTGCAATCAGTTTGAAAATTGACCTCAATTTACTGGTTTTGTATTGTTTTATTAAATAGTTTTCAAACACCGTATTCTTAAAAAATCCATCTCTACAAAAAACTGTGCTCTTCTAGAATAATGTAGAGCAACGATTGAAGCACTATAAAAATAAGCAAAACTAAGCAAATACTTGCAGGATAACCACAATTGGAAATGCACGGAAGAAGTTTGCGAAATAGATGTGATTGATAGACGAGATTAGGAGACAGGTGGCTTTTTAAACATTTCATTTTAAAGATATTTTTGTATTAAGAGAATGCCATTGGCGAAATTTTGAACTCTTTGCTACCAACACATACTTTTAATTTCCGCCAGAAAATGTTTAGCATTATTCCAGGTGCTAGGAAGAAGCTGACATCTGTGTGCAGTTAGCTACATCTAGTAATATAACTTTTCCAAACAACCCACATAATATTTAAAAACTGCAAAGAAATAACTAATTATAAATTACGAGGGTTTCATTTTTTTGTTAACCACCTCAACTTTTGAAGATTGAGCAATTCATTAGAAAAAATTAATATTTAAAAATATTTTTACCAGAAAATTGCCTATTAAAAAATAAACATGATTGATTATAAAATGAAGAAAACAGAATAAAAATTAACAATTAATAAATTTATTTACCAGATTCTATTTACAAGAGTCATCTTATAGTTAAAGAAACGAAAGTCATTCAGAAATGCATTAAATATTTGTACATTTAATACAATCTAATGAATCACGATTTCCTATTTACAATTAATTATCAAAATACAACATTTTCTATTCTTGCAGATTCTCAATTTACTAAATATTTCACTAGCTTGATCTATCTATCTATCTATCTGTCTCTGTATACCTATCAATATAATATCTTTGGAATCAAAATACGACAAATAAGTTTTGGCAACAAAATCTGACTAAATCTCTAATTTAAAGCCATCAAATCTCTAATTTAAGAAAAATATTAAAGACCAAATCTCTAATGTAATTAAATTAAAGACCAAATCTCTAATTTAAATATTATTTTATAGAATTTATATAGAAACACTTCAAATTAAAAAAAAATAGCAAATAGATTCGAACAACTTGCGAAACTCAATATAGAGTCCCTAACATTACATAATAGTGACAGAGAAAAAGAAGAAAAATAGGTAACAATAAAATGATCAATGATGTCATATAAGGGAAATAAATGTAATTCAATTATAAATTCGGAAGAAAACTGGAATTTGGGTAACAATTCATAATGAAAATGTGAAATACAAAAACGACATGTTTATGTCCAGTCATCATCTGGTTGAACGCTACGTACGTCACAGAAAATTCATTATTGCATAGAACAGACTGGGAAATTTGCCTAGAATCCTCTATTACTACCAGTATATTGCATTAAAAAATAGGAAATCGATTAAGAAAATCAAAGAAAATTACTCATAAACAGTTTTCATTTACATTCAATACAACCCGCTATAAGCAGATAACACACGTGCTCCAAACTAGATGCCTAACAAGCATTTGAACTCAAGATACTTGATAACAATGGCTACAGTGATTAGGATGAATTTAAGACATTAACTTATTGAAATACGTAAAAAGTTATTAAACGATAATTATCTTTATATAAAATATATACTAGCTGATATATTTTTATATTGAGCTTCTATGTAGTGAACCTTTACATAGAGTATCATAGATAGCAAAATTTAAACATGTATATAATTCTGACACATTAATATTTCATACAAAATTATAAACTTAAACCATAAACTGGATCAGAAATGAATTTTAGTACGTTGCAGTTGACCAATTTAGCATACATCATGCATGATCCGGGAAAGTTTCGGATTTCTACTACTCATTATCCTTCAAATAATATACTATACTATAACACTGACCATAAGAGGGTGCAATGCCCACTCCGGGAAATGTGATCATTAGACATTTTGCTGCCCATTTGAATTCTTCCTCTGCTACTTATCCCATCTGTGAAGTCATCAGACTAAAATACTATCTAATACGTAATAATCAAAGTCAAAACTGCAGCTATAAGGATACGCATATGCCGTCGAGCAAGTTCAATTAATCTTAGTTGAAACATAAATATATACAAAAAAATTCTAATGTTGGAACATTAAATTGAGCTTGAACCTGTCCATCATCAAAGGGCGAAAATAAGAAATAAGACTTTTTTCTCGTATGCGTATCCTTATATCTGCAGTTTTGGCTTTAATTATCTCGTATTAAATAGCATTTTAGTCTGATGACTTCACAAATATGATAACTATCAGAGGAAGGATTCAAATTGGAAATAAAATACCTAATGATTACTTTTCCCCGAGTGGAAATACCATAACCCATTTGTTGACAATTGGATGAAATTGAGTTCCATCCTCTTGGTGCTACATGGTACTGCTCTTCTAATTCACCTATAGACAGGATTTTCAAAACTTTATCCTGTCTCTTTCTTCTCCCTAATGTAAAATATGTGCAATAAAAATTTTAAAACCATTGTGTTAAGAAGAATGAGGAGAGACATTCTGACGCCCATGAAAATGCAATATTTTTTCATATATATTGTTATGCCATATAGAAACAAATTAAACACTGATAATCAATTAATCATACATAACAAAAGTTATAGATCAAACATAAATTTTCTATTTGCATTAATTTTCTAAACACAGTTATTGCTTTTTCCACTTATGATTACTCTGACTTTTTGCTGTCAGCGATGAGATGTTAAGAAACGCTTAAAGTCTGCATTCTTTACAGCAACAGCTTGATTATCCATAATAGGGTTGTATGTCAAGCATCGCCGTAAAACATGAAAGATGATGGCAACTAACTGAATTGATTTAACCTTCCTACCCTGTGGATGTTTTACTCAACATTGATAAAAACATTTCACACCAGAATTCTTATTTAAAACTATTTAACATATTTATTTTACTTAGTTGAGCCGATCTTCTATTTAACTTACTTTATAAAAAAAATTCTGGTTCGAATCAAATGGAATCAATTATTCAAATGGGCCGATTAGACCCATTCAGGGTAGGAAGGTTAAACAAGAGTAGAAGTCATAAAAAGTGCGATTCGCATGCGCTACAATACGCTATCTTGCGTACAGTCCGTTTACACTTATTGCGATTACCGTTTACACTTATAACAATAGAAATAGTTCAACATTCATTTCGGGCTAATATTGCACAGCGAAATTAAACACAAATTTAACTATAAATTGAAAATATGAAGAACGTATATAAAAATAAAACACAAGTTTATCAGATATGTAAATTAACTGAAAGCTTAAACGCTGAAATAATCAAAATCATAAAGGTTACCTGAAATAGAGAAATTTTTGGCAAATTCCTTTCCTGAACCGCTGGTGTGCGGCTAATACGTAATGCCGTTTTTAATTGGGCAATTAAAAAACTTTAAATGTATACATATTGATACTGTCGTATAAAAATAATTTTCGTGTTGTTAGTGGGCAAGCTGAAAAATACATAATGTAAATATATATTAAGACTCTTCATCAGTAAAATCTGAAATTCCACTCGCTAATGTTAAACCAATGAACTTGTGATGCTTTCGTATTTTTAAAGTATCACCTCAGGAAACTAATATTTTTAACTTTTGTTTTCTGTGTACATTTCTTAAGAGATGTTTCATTCTGTCTTAGTTGTCAAATTATTTCTAAAATACATACTTAATTTATAATTTTATATGTTAAAATCTTTGCGAAACGGACAAGGAAGGTCTCCATAAGCGTATTCTCAGAAAATTAAAAAACAAAACTTTCAGAATATTGTTCTAATGAGGATATATACGGTTATGAAAAAATTACTGCGGAACCTCGATATAACGTCCTTAAAAAATTTTGAAAATTTCGCGTTTTTGGCGATTTATCGCTGGTTGGCGGCACAATGAAATAAAAGGAAAATACGAATTTATGATAAATACTCTTTCAGGAAAAACGTTTTAAGTAAGTTTAACTTAAATAAATACACTTTTACAACTACAGTTTTGCCATATATGCATTTATATGTATATTAGGGTAGAACGAAAAAAATATTTTTATAGAATTTCAATATGCTATAGTTTTCACAAGTTTCCTTTGATCAAAATAAAGATAGAAATTAAATATCAGCGTAATTGGATTATATTTAGAGGTGGCGCAAGAAGGGTAAACTTTAGGTTTCATTAAAATTTTTACAAATTTCGCAATTATGTTTTTTTTTTTTGTATTTCAATATGCTATAGTTTTCAAAAGTCGCCTTTGATCAAAATAAAAATAGAAATTAAATATCAGTGTAATGCTATTATGTTTGGAGGCGCCGTAAGAAGAAGAACAAACTCTAGGTTTTTATTAAAAGTTTGACAATTTTGCAATTATGTTGAAATTGACAACTGAGAACTGAATACCCTTCTTGCGGCACCTCCAAACATGATCCAATGACGCTGATATTTAATTTCCATCTTTATTTTGATCAAAGAAAAATTTTTAATACTATAGCATATTGAAATAATAAAAAATATTTTTTGAATATAATTTCGAAATTTGTCAAAATTTTAATAAAACCTAAAGTTTGTCCTACTTGCGGCACCTCTAAAAATAATCCAATTACGTTGATATTTAACTTTCTTTTTTGATTTTGATCATATGCAACTTGTAAAAACTATAGCATATTGTAAAAACTATAGCAATTCCAAAAAAAAAAAAAATTTCGTTCCAAACTAATGTATATCTAAAGAAAATTAAAGATCGTATTCTACGGTTTAGAGCAGAATTTCAGTTGATCAAAAATTCTTCAAAATAATAATTAATTGTCTGATTCTGAACACTATCAATTTGACCTCGAAATTGTTACTGTCGGTGACAACAACGGAAAAGTCTTGTTGCCATGGGAACAACGACTTATTAAAAATAGAAATGTATAATGAGAGCGTTCTTAATCGGACAGCTACTGTTTAAATATACTTAAAACTTATCTAGCCGGCGAAATCATGTAAAATTAAATAACTTGAGCAAGATTCAACTTGTGTATATATTATAAAAGCTTATAGAAAAAATAAACTATTTAATCGTTGAAGTTTAAATTCATAAAGTACTGCGCATTTAAACGCTCATATAACCAGGAATTTTCAAACACATTATAAGTGCTTGCATTTGGGCGAGGAAAAGTTTTTCTTGCCAAATCGCGTCTTTTTGCGTCCAATACTCGAAAGTATTTTTTTTTTTTTTTTTTTTTAGATTTTCTACTGGGATTCCGCAGCTAAATTTGACTGATCTTTATTAAGTACACGAGTAGTTCCATTAGCATTTTTTTTTTTAAATATTCTGAGTATACCCTTTAGGGAGACCTTCCTATGTGTAACATTTTAACATTTAAAATAAAATTAAGCATATATTTTGATAACAAAAAAGGGAGACATCCTTCAAGAAGAATCAACCGAAAACAGAAGTTAAAAATGTTAATTTCCTAAGATGATATTTTAAAAATATGAATGCATAACACACGCATATTGATTTAACATTAGCAAGGGGAATTTCAGATTTCACTAATGAAGAGCCTTAAGTTCTGATTTAAAAGTGATTTTCAACTATATACTCTGTGTACACTGAGCAGTATGTTCTGTAATATGGGAAGTCCGGTTTTGATTTCCTGATTTTGTTTATATAAAACATATAAAAATTGCACAAATAGAGAAAATCAATAATTTTTATTCAATAAATTCTGTTCCATACTACCACTATATTAAAAAAAAGTATCCGTATATAAATCTGCTGTTAATTAAGGCGAATAATTACTTCATAAAAGGTGTGGTTTCTAACTTTAAATATGAGTATAAAAAACATGCTTCCAAAAGAAAAAAATAGTGTGCAGTAGAGTTAATATAATGAATTATCGGAAAATATCCATTTCTAAACATGAAAAAAAAGTAACCTTTTTCGAAGTCGTTCCTAAAAAATTGCTTTCATCACATATTTTTCTTCTAAAAACTTGATACATGCGTATAATTTTCTGTGCAGATAAATATGCTTTATTAATATATGTTTTTATTTCCGTTAAGTAAAATAAAATGTTTTTACACATAATTTGTTACATGATACTTTATTAAAAGATAATTCTTAATCACTAATAAGAGAAAGCTACTCAATAAAAGATATTTAGTATGACAAGATACAACCTTAAAAACTAAACAATGTCAAATCTGTTTTTTTTTTCACACATATACTTATAATTTTATTTTTAAAGTTAACTCTCTTTTTCCTGTGCAGTATATTTTTTTCGCAATTATTTATCATGAAGAATATAGCTTTTATAGTTAAAGGATAGCATAAAAATGTTACTTATTAACTTTAATAGGGAAAATCTTTTTGTTATGTTTTAGGAAAATGAACGAATAAAGTGTTTTTTATTAAGATTATATTTAGAAATATAAATACGCACCCATCTAAGAGTGGTAGCGAGATTTTTATGCCACATTCTTGTTTTCCCCTAACATTATTAATCTTAAATGCGTTTAACTAATACTTGGGATGTGCTGATTGGAAATATCTATATACAAAATATCCACATACAAAATCTCATTTCCCATTTTGACTTTTAGACTAAAGCATACTATTGCTGTTTTGAAGCAAATATTGCAGAGTAAATACCGTAACAGTATATACATTACCGTTACAATTATGAAGGAAAATCCAGATTAGGCAGTAAGAGGGATATTTATTAAACTATCTTATAGTGAGATATTTTTGACTTTAAGTAAATTGTGAACCTCGTTTCCTATGCGAAAAATATTTGTTGTTTTGAGTGTTACCACCATTTAAATTATTACCATCATGTCTTCCATTGTCCATTTCAATTTATCGTGTCCAATAAAAAAATTTAAGTGGTGATTTATAAAACTGCCTATGTCCAAAATTTAAAAATTTCAGGAATCAGTAATAACTATGCTACACATAAGTTCTGGATATTTTAACATTTCACACTATATTCGTTAATTTTTTAAATATGTTAGTCAGTTATCAGTCATTTATTTTATAGGAATAAAATTTAAAATAAGTTTAACAAACCTGTGGACTTAGGTTGTTTTTGCCCCAATTTGGATTCAGTATCCTAGAAATAACACAAAAATTAAATTATTTTAGTATTTGACAAAGTATTCATAAAATATACTTTAATCATACTATTATAATTATGATTATAATTTAACCTGTAAATATTATTTTAAATTAACTTCCGGTGTAGTATATTTTGTACACCGTTTATTTACAAATTTCTAGGAAAATAAATTTATATTTAGTAAGTATATTAGTAAATGAAATAAGAATTCTAACCAGTGCACTGTTAAAAATAATCTCCTTAACGTAGGCATATGTGACAATATGTTTGAACAATGCGCATGTGTAAAAATGTATATTGAAGTTTTTAACATAAAATAATTTACAAAATATAACAGATCTAGTAATAACGAATTAAGGATTCACATTAAGAGCGTAGGTGCTAAATATTACGTATTTTGAAGACAGTTATTTGGGGTTAATAATATTCAACTTATTAAATCACAAAATTCTACGACTAAATAATATGCTTTTTACTAATCCAAAATAATGCTATTTAAAATCTGTAATCATTAGCGCCTATCCATTGAGGCACATATTCACATCGTGTTCAATTACATTTTTTTTCGTGCTATGTATGTCGGCCGATGGAACATATATTGGGATTGTCATGTATATTGGTATGGTCATGTATATTGGCATTGTGATATATATTGGTATTGCCATTGACTAATGTTGTTTTTGCAATAAATGACACTTTTCAGTGGAAAGAGATAAATATGTAGCTATGTATTTTTGTATATACATATGAGTCTACTTTCAACGATATGTTTGCATAAAAACACACATTTCGAAAAAAAGGGGTATAAAGCAGTTTTGAAATCAACGATTCAACATTCCATTGAAAACAAATAATACAAAATTATAGCTTCAGTAGATGGAACCCGTCAAAACTTGACGGAAAAAATACTATAACAATATCAGTAAAATAAGCTCATTTATTATTTAAGAAGGGGTGCGTATGAAACAGTCTTTCAAATATTTTATTTTAAAAGTTTTTTCCACCAGTGAAATACAGTAGGGAAGATAGGGGATGAATAAGACATTTTCCCCAAAATATTTATTTTAAATATTTTATTTAAGTTATTATTATTATTATATATCCATTTCATAGATTAGGCGTTTGTATACATCTTATGCCCAATATTTATTCAAGATTATTATTATACAGAAATATATTATGAAATTTAAAGACAATTTCTCTCTGTCCCAATCTTCCCCACAGCAGGGATGGATGGGACACAAATATCTGCCTCTCTGTATTCAATGATACAAAATTAAAATTTATAAATATAAACTTATATGCAATTATATTTGTAATATATGATCTTATATGGCTGTTACATATCAGTGTTAGTAATCTAAGAAGTGAAAATACAATTAATTATGCATTAAAAACTGTAATTTACATTATATCTTTTAATTGAAATTTTAATGAATTACAAAGTTAAAGTTGCACGGATGTGCAAATATCAGTAACATAATAAATGTGGTCTGGCTAAAATGTTCTAAATGTGGTCTGTCAGTCGCATAAGCTGGTATAAAATCATTTTCAGTGCATGTATTGTTGTTAAAAAGGAAAATGGCAGTTTTCCTAAAACCATTGGTTATGTTTATGTTGCTAGTACTAGAAGCGGACAAAAATGCCTCCTTGGCAAAAGCTGAGGGGTTATAAATTGTAATATGCTCTCCAAGATTATTTGCCAGACAGTCATTGTGGACTCATCTCAGCTTTGACTTTAAAGGACCATAAACAGAAACATCCAATAGCTGAAGACGACGATGGTGGCTACAATGAGGTGGAAATGTTAAAAGAATAATTAACATAAACTATTAATTTATCAACTTACATAATATTATTTAGTTAATAAAAAAATTCAGTATCATTTTGGGATGAATGAAGCAGTCCCATTCATCCCTATTTGAAATGTCCCAATCATGGGATCCATGATGCATGTATTCAATTGTTAGCCATTTTATCTCAGAAATTACTTTGTCACAATGGTTAATATTCATTCATTTTAATTACCAATATTGAGCATTGAAATAAATAACTAAAACATATCTTAATTGTTTATAATTCATAAAATATGTAAACAACTTCAAATATAAAAAAAAAAAACTTTTAAACAAAGTTTTCAGGAAATGCAACTTTGAAGGAAATTGAAATAAGCCATGTGGTCTTGCTTTTGGTTCTGAAGCACACTATGATAGTGTCATCTATGAGGATAGGAATCAATTAAAAAAATGTTTATTGCCTGAAATATAGAGAATGTCCCATCCATCCCTTGTCCCATTCATCCCCCAGTTCCCCTACAATTTCCGATGCAAACTCCAAACAAAAAACCCGTAAACATTCTTATCAACTGGATTAAAAAAATTACATCAATAAATAATAATCCCTATTAATTTATTTTTTCCCTTTCTTATCCACAAAAGCTTTTATATAAATGACGTCATTTGGACGAATTTTTTCAATTTCTAAGACCACTTTTGACGTCCTCGGATCAATGCGGACACCTGATGTTAATTTGATCGTCCAACGTTCTATATCCTAGGAGGAATAGTTGTGAAATATAATCAGTCATTTAATCCATCGTTTCATAAAATCTTTTCATTAGGATTTTGTATATATAGGGTAGATTAATAAAGAATTTTTTTCATATTTCATTTCCTTTTTTGAAAGAAACGTTTCAAATACGAAAAATGACTGCATTTCGATAGTGCCTTATAAAGCCTGCAATTATTTTAGACCACTGCTGTCCAACGCAGCGCCCGTGAGCACCATGGCGCCATTTGAAGGTTTTCTTGGTGCCCTTTTGAAGTTTTCCTCTTAATGCCTTTTTAAAAGTGAAAATTTCATTTTAAAGGATGCTTTCGTAAAACCCATTAATGCTTACAATGTTTGTAGTGTTCTTTTTTTAAAATTCTGAAAGTGTATTTTACTCATTTAAAACCAAAAATATATTTAAAAAATTTAACCATGGGTATTTTCCCTATTTGTAGTTATTCTTTATAAAATTTTGTATAGTGTAATTGTGATGGTTAGAATTGGTAGTAATTGGCAATAACATTTTAATGTGTTAAGAAGTAAAGTTTAGAACAACAAGCGTTTTCCCTTCCACCCCCCCCCCTGTTCAGCTTTTTCCCCTTTGTTACATTGGTCTATTGACTCTTTTATTGGAGGATTAAAGGAGAAAATTTTTCCTTCCTTTTCCAGACCTTTACAATTTTATTTATTGTTTTTCTCATTTTATTTAGAAAAATCGATAAAACCGTACGGAATGATTTTTGACAATTACTCATCTTCAATTTTTTTTTTTTTTTTTTTTTGTCAATTGCTCTTCCAGGCAATTTCTCTGGCAAAACCCATGGATTGTTCACTGTCATGCCTGTCTTTGTTTTTGTAATTTTTATAACGCTAAATTTACGCCTCGGAAAGAGGTCAATGAGTATTTTCTTTCATGTCCTAAAAATCCTAGAAATGTCTCTGAATTCCAAGGTTTTTTTAATTATAGGCGATATTAAAGTTTCTGGCACCTTCCCCAAGAAAAATGTTTAGATGGGCCTCTCGCAAGAACAATTGTAAATCTGTAATGTGAAATTTACTATGCTTTATGTTTTTTTTTTCTGAAAATTGTTTTTACACGAAGCTCCTGAATCGCAAAAGCCTTACATCTACAACTGTGAGATGCAATTGCATCATATAAGACATGTATGTTTTGATACGGTGGGATAATGTTGTTGTATGTTTTGAGTCATGTAAATAATGACGCTCTTTAGTTTTTGCCAGACTCTGAGATGCATCCCTGCTTACTGAGTTGGATAGGTCTAATTTAGACTAATAATTTGTCGAAAACAATAACTTAGGTTTGAAAATTGCACAGCGTAACTAATTTTTCAATGATTATGAAGTCCAGGTTATATATTTTTTGAGACATTATTTCTTCTTTATGCTGTTCATTACATTGTCTTTCACGATTATACATGATCTAAAAAACCCAGTTATATATATATATATATATATATATATATATATATATATATATAATAAAAAACTCAAAATCTATAAACATTGTTAATATTTTCGGTTATAACTTGAAAATAATTTTTTTAAGGTGTAGCTTTAACAAAATGTAATTTCTTTCATTTAAAAGAAAAAAAGAAAACATGCAAATTACTTAATTTGTTCAAAAATGATCGTGGCAAAATCACTGTAATTAATTCGAGAAAACCGAGTTTATTGCTTTACCATTGGCCTGTATGTTTACGACTCTTATGACATAATTTTAGGAGTGTTCCTATAGGTTAAAGTGTTCGGCATTCAAAATAATTCAAACATTATAAAACAAAATAACGATAATACATTTTTTCGACATTTTAAGACTTTCATGTCCGTTTAAACAATGCTTCCAATTTTTAATTTAAAGAAATTATATCTAGAATTTAAATGAGTGTCATAAATGTAAAATGTATTTATAATTTTTAAATTTTTAAATAGAAATGCTTTAAATACATTTCTTGTGTATCTGTTAATATTATTTTATCTCATTTTATAATACATATTTAATATTCGTTTAACATAAAGATTTTTTAAATTTGTAATATAGTCAACTTAATGAATGATTTGATATATTTATTCCATTAAATGGAATAATGCTATTTTATAAAATTTTAATTATTAGAAACTAATAACATAAATGTAGTTTTAACATTTACAAGTATTATTACACATTGAAATATTTTTTTTAATTACAAATTTTAAATATAGGTATATATTTAAAAATATTTCATTTAAATCTTTATTAATATAATGCTAAAATTAAATGAAGCCCTATACGAAGTCCTATATCAAGTGTCGCTATTTTGTTAAAAATGCCATGTAGGAGGAACTTTAATACTAAAAAATTCTTTGACAATATATTTAAAATGCTTTTGCAATTGAATCGTTATATATTTGAAAATTAACATATTATTTATAACATATTTGAAATTTTTACATTTTTTCCATATTTAATTAAATTTTTTTCGTCTAAAAAGATTTTTTCTTAACTTTCTCAATCAATCTTAAATTCCAATTGAGTTTACGCCTAGTACCTTTTGTTCCCGTATAAAAATTCATTCTATTTCAGAGTATTCGTTTTAAGCTTTAAGCCTTTTTTAAATTTTGAAAGCGGACGTGTTCGATATTTACCCCGCCGAAAGCATTTCCAAATCATACGAGTTTTCACCACACGCTTATAAAGAAATCTGGTACAACTTCGGTCAGACCTTTTGTATCGATGCGTTTTTCGGAAATCTTCTGCTCCTACGCGCTACAAACATAACCGTCTGCATTAGCTCAGAGGCCCTGTTTTGTGTCTTCAACTGTCAAATAAACCCTCACGACACCTGCGAATGTTTTTCCGTTGACATTCTTAGAATTTAGAATTAGTTTTTAATCCTTTTAGTATATTTTACTATCTGATAGTTTTAATAGTCATTAGTTAATTATCTACAAATCTACTACTTTAAGAGGTACTTCGCTTGTCATATGTTGTTAAAATATACTCTCCAAATGTGACCAAGACTTAAATTAAAAATTGATATTGGTGGATTTTTTTAAGAGTTCTAAAAAAATCAACCCACCACAGTCTATACTACTAATGCGAAATAAACTATGACAAATAAACATGGTGTCTTCAATTTTTTACTGTTTTGTTGAACACAAATATAATATTGGTTTTCGTCTTCGTTCCAGCCTGTTAAACGTTTGAGATCAACATGACAGCTGTGTATTATTCTCCAACCTAACTAATTATGTTGATCGACATTGTTCTTCATCAACTATGATCGCTTGCTGGAAAAAAAACCTGACTGTCAATTCACATTCACCGACAGTTTGCAACAACCCTAATTTGTCTTGCATTTAAACAGATCTCAGTAAACTGTGGATAACTCAATAGACAGAAATACATATATGTTACAACCAGTAGCATTTGAAAAGTAATTATTGAAGAAGGAAGGTTTTTTCTCAGAGTGGAGACAGATGGCGCTAGTTACCTTACAGCTGTTGTGTGGTTAGGCAGTATAAATTCGCAGACGTGTCAGAGCGATTGATAAGGTAAAACTTTCAGAAAAGTTGCCTGGAGATGCGAGACGTCATTCGTTCCTTATGGGTAAATAATGTGTACGCATCTGAAATTCATAGTCAAATCGTGACAGTTTATGGAGAAAAAACGGTTCAGTTTGTTGGGGAGGCCTAACCAAGGGTTTAAGCGCCCACACAACCCCCACACAACGGGGAAAAAGCGTTGAGCAGACAAGATGAAACGAAATGGTGTCACTCTTTTTAATCGGGTAGAGAGGATGTAGAAAACCACAATAAGGAAGAGAGCGGACATCCAAGTTCTTCAACGACAGAAATCAACACGGTGCAAGTCGATACAAAATAATCGATGACTAACTGTGCGTACAATAGTTTCAGAGCTAGCTATGAAGTATGATACTATGCATCGTAGCGCTTCTGATGTGTTCCGATATTTCCAAAGATTTGTGGCCGCTGGGTACTACGGGTGTTATCCGAGGAGCAGGGAAATGTGAGGGGAATGTTTTTTCTCAGAGTGGTGACAGATGGCGCTAGTTGCCTTACAGTGGTTGTAGGGTTAGGCAGTGTAAGTTCACGGAGTTACAAGCCACACGAATGATGTACAGTCTCACGTTTCTACAGCGTTACCATTCTAACATACAGAACTTCATTCATGATATCTCACTGAGACAGAAACTTGGCTTCATATTTTTTATCCATCTTCGTATATATGAATATATACATACACAGGGTTCGGACGGATCAGGGATTTTTCCAGGAGTTTCACCAGTATTTTCTGTATAGAAAAAGAAATCTAGGTTAAACTTGTGGCACTTCGCCTTCTTTTAACGAAAGATTTTCTGTAAGAAAATACTGGTACCGAAGAATCTCTTGGTCGCAAAAGTCCAGGAGCCGTGCGAACCCTGTATACAGTCCTAATGGGCACGCATCGTAAACATTTGTACATACAACATGGGGAATCTGAATGTTGTGTCATAGTGTAATTACGTTACAAAATAGTTCGTTGAAAATAAAAAAATAAATAAAAGAAAGTTGAGAAATAAATTAAATGAAAAATAATTAATAAATATGTTCAATATATTATTAAATGATTCACATTTGAAGAAATGACATGACGAAATCAGAATCAAAGCTCGGAATTGTTTTCTTCAATATATCTGGTCAAGTTACTATTACGTCATTTACAATCTCTATTTTCAAGTCGTCCAATGCTGAGCGCTCTTAGCGATACACATTATCTTCCAAATGTCCCCAATAAAAGAAGTCAAAAGCATTATGAACTGATAGTAAGTTTGCCAAACAATTCTATTTTCTGTTGTCATTTTCTTTCGGAAGATAACCCAAATAAACAGGGCGGTTAAAATTAATCTGATGGTACTCAGAGGCTCATAGGTCCGGTTCTACTGAATGGATTCGAATGAAACTTCAAATATATGTTATGTAGATCATGCAGTCATAGTTTTTGTAAAATAAAAGTTAGAAATTTTGCCACCAGATTGCGCAGTACTTCCAAAACCATGTGCATTTAAGTGGCTAGTGTAATTTCGCTATAAAAGCGATACGTATGGTTCAAATAAATCATTCGTATGCAGTGAACATGCCACTGAACAAGAAGGAACGCGCATTGATCATAACTCTTTTTATCAGAATAAAAACAATGCTTTGGAAACATTCCATACATATCGTCAGATGAAAAACTTAAGGAGGGGACTCATGTCCGTGAATGGAATTACAGGTAAGTTTGAAGAAGCACCGGGTAGAGGACGCCGGGAAACTGAGCTGGTGATTGCGGAGGAAGTTTCAAATGCAACATATGAAGCATCTGCAAGTTTCTGAAATGCTACTGTAAGGGGCCGCTCAATAGAACAAGAACTGGCCATTCCGTGGTCAACCATATGCATGATTTTACGCAAAATTCCGAAGCTCTACAGTTACATGATGCATTTCGGGCAACTTTTGAAACCGCAACATCACTCTCTATGTCTGGATTTTTCTCGATTTACAGGATGAGTACTGGTCATCTCATATCTTATGGAGGTTCATTTTCAGTTAGATCGTATTGTGAATGCACAGAACAGCCGCATATGTGGTTCCATCAATCCTCATGCCGTGCAACAACAGCCGTTACATTCTCCTTACGTCCCGGCAAGGTCTGGTTTTACGGGCTGTGAAAGTCACAATGAACGGGTTTGTTAGACAGTGACAAGTGACCAATAAAACAGTCTCTTGCAGAATCATGTTGTCCCGTCGTTAAGGCAAAGAGGCTATTTGGCCACCACAATATTCATGCAAGATGGAGCAACTGCTCATACGACGAAACTTGTAAAGAATGTGATTCGAGCTAACTTCCCTAATATACGTATGATCTCGGGTACTTTCCCGATTCTGTGGCCAGCAAAATCACCAGATCTGAACCCTTGTGTCTTCTGGCTGTGTTTTTTGTCAAAGATCGTTTTTATCAAAGACGTGTAACTCATGGAGCGGACTTGAAAGCTAGCATCGTACTCCATGTCTCCCTCATTCCTACGGATATGTTAGGAGCGGCCATTGATAACGCGGTGGTACGCTTTCAGCATCTTGTTGACCGACAAGGTGTCCACATAGAGCACACAGGTGTGTAAATAAATAAAATATTCCGTTATTCTTTGATATTTGAACTGTTAGTGGCCTTTGTAAGTCGTTAAAGCGCCACCTGGTTGTGAAATTTCAAATTCACCAATTTTCAAACTAATTTTAACGAAAATCGCGGCCGCATTCTCCACCTAACATACGAGTATATTTGAAGTTTCATTCGGATCCGTTCAGTAGAACCGGAGCTATGAACCTTGGAGTACCGTCAGATTAATTTTAACATCATTGTACTAGTATTTTCAAAATTTTCTGCTAAGAAATCAAATGTTTTATGTGATTGGTAAGGTATAGCACCGTCGTTCTGAAAAGAGTAATCGCTGATCTTACCCATGGCTTAAATATGTGGAATAACTGCATTATTGAACATAACCACGTACAATTGACGTGTAACTTTTTCCGTTATAAACATTTGCCCAATGATGTCTGATGACGGATATTGTACACCAAACTTTATGGATAAAGTTTGCATGGGTGCTGCCATCGAAAAACCTCATGAGTAGGATTTTCCCTTTACCAGAACGTCCCCTGTTTAATAATATACCCTTGAAAATGAATTTTCGTCTCATCGCTTAACTAAATTCGTTTCAAATCGATTTCTTCACTTTTAACCATACTAAAGAGTGTATTCACCAGTACAAATCTTTTAACACCACTTTTTTGGTTACTGGCTAATTGACTGGGATATTCCAAAGAAAACAAGAAATTTCAACATTCAAAATTCGATGAACTGTGCTGAACATATACTCAGTTTTCTGACCAATTGTATTACTGAAGTTGACGGAATTTCTGCGCACAGATCACTAACTTTTCCAATATTTGAAGTTATTCTTAAAATCTTTTTGTTTTCATCATTTTCACATTGTCCAAAAACACCTCTATTAGTCTTAAATTTCTCATACATTTTTGTTGTTCTTTTCGTAAGTGTTATTCCATTGATCATGTGGGGATTGCATAATTTGTTCTTAAATATCTTAATCGATTCTGATGATAACTGCAGCTCATAACACAGCACCTTATAAATACGATGATCGGTTCTCTATTTACTAATTTTTAGACCAAATTGACACCATCCGTGATGCACTCTGCATTAAATATATCGAAATCTTTTAGGGAAATTCTTGCGTCCTAAAACAAATTTTCCTCAATTGTGTTTTTCAAGGAGAGTAGCACTTGGGAAAAAATATTGTTTCCACTAGTATCTTTAATCTAAAACCTACCGGTTAAATTTCTTTAACATGTGCCAAACATAAATATTATGTAGAAAAATATTTAAAAATAGTAGTAGGAACAATAAAATTGCTCCTATACATGTCATTAGAATGTGACATTATATTCAGAGACAACCCCATGCTGGATGTCCAACCCCACTAAAAAAAATCTGAAGATTATCTTAAAAAAATATCTGTAGAAAATCTGTAGGTATTTGGCCCACTTTTTTCAAATCTTCAAAATATCTGCGAAATGTCTTAAAAAATTCTGCAGATTTTTTAAAGGTAAAGTTAAATCTGCAAAATGTCTTCAGATTTCTGTAGAATTCCTGAAGAAAGTGGCACTTTCTTAAGATAATCTTCAGATTATTTTTAGTGGGGTAGAGACCCTTTTCGAGTATCCCTGTAGTCATCTGTAAAGATCTCAAGCTGCGTATCTACTGGAACATCTTATATATATATATATATGTATGAATTGCTGAAAAATGTAATAAAGTTTTGATCGTGTAGAGCTAATTTTGTAAAACCATAAAGCCTGTGCTAAATCTTGTTTCATAAATCACAGTTAACTTTATGTAATAATGTTCCTTTCATTGGAAAATATCACTAACCTATAAAAATATAATTAATGTTAACATTTTATTTTAAACAATAATTTTTTTTTCAACTATAATAAAAAGTATTTGTTACTAAAATACTATTAATGTTTTTTTTATACATATGATATACAGTACATTAGTTTTATGTATTCTCTATTAATAAAATATATAATTGAATGCAGTTATTTCAGATAAAAACTTATGCGATATATTTTTTGAAAGGAAAACCTACACGAAAATTATTTCTTTTCGATGCTGAATAATTCCGGAAATAAAATCTTGAATACAATTTCATTGGACCGTCCATGTAACTTTAAAAAAAAAAAAACCTTCAAATCTAGTTTTAATATCATTTTTTGTATTAAAAATCAGTTTCCGGATCTTTTTCTGGAAAAATTCACCATTCGTAGACATATTTTTAAAATTAATAGAAGAATTCAATTTTTAAAGAAAACAATATATGGAATTGTAAAACTTTAGTAAAGCAGTTACTTTAAAAATCTCGGTTTAGCTTTTTGTGTAACATTTTAGTATTAAAGACGTACAAAAATAAATATATTATATCCACTAAATAGCCATTTATTTTAATACGAATAACAAAAGATGTTGCATACTACCAAATTCTATAAGATGTGTTATCATTGGGTATTTATTTATTTATTTATTTATTTTAATTATTATTGTTTAAGTTTATTTTCCCTGAGGTACACTTTGTAATTAAAAATGCCGAAAATATAAACTTTTGAACAAAATCGAATGTTTCTGCAAATATTTTCCGTTTTGATACTAGACATTATGCACCTAATCTAGGTGCATGAAATTTTTTTAAAATATTTATTTGGTTTCAGTAGAAATTGCTGTAGGAAATTTGCCGTTTGTTCTAAATATTTTTTATATAAATTTTCATTGTATTTCGATTAACTTTATTAGATAATTTCGAGTTACGACATTTATAATTGCTGCCTTTTTCTTTCTATTTATTTCATAAAAAGTATCATTTTTCTTCTAATGAAACTTTTCACTAAATGCTGGTCAAATATTTTTCAATAAATAAATGAACTGGATGAAAAATAAATTATCCACTTTGCATAAACACATTATGTTCAATATACAAAAAGATAAAATGCTTTAAATTGAAAACGACATTCCTAAAAAAACTAATATATGTGAAGAGTAAAGAAAAAATTATATACTGCTTTACAAATCCTAAAACATCTTCAAAAAGAACTTTACCGAATTACTTTCTGTTATGTGTTAAGTAAAAGTTACCAAAAAAGCGAAAATTATGTGTTTGTATTGAAAATAGCTGAATTTTGTACAATTTCAGTATAAATACGATAAGCATATTTTTTAATATAAATTGAAAAAAGGCTTTATTTCCTGTCGAATAGTTATACACTTGTTTTCTGTAATAGTTTGGATATTTAAATGTTTGGTGTGATGTTGATTTGACCGACTGTACTCCATATATATGACAACATTTCTTCCGATAGGGACATCTTATCCGTCAAATCAAGTGCAAATATGTCAACAGCAGTTAGTGCATGACGATGAGTCTTAGTATATTCATCCTAATACTATTATTTTGGCGAGCTGTAAAATGCTTACTTTTTCTGCGTTACGATGGATTTTTTACGTGTAATTTTCTAAAATTGGCATTGATTGGTAACTTAAAACATTTACCAAACTTTAATAGAAGTTTAAAAAAAAATACTTAATCAGATTGCAAAAATTGAAATTAAAAATACATCTTACGAAAGGAAAATCGTAATAGATAAAACAAAGATAATCAAATTTACCAGAAAGCACATTCAAAATGAATATTTACAATCGAAATGTGTAGCTAAGTTAAACAAAACTTAAGGTATGTTATAATTTCAGAGATTGTTTCCCAGAAACTGGAGTTCAGAAAATTACCATCTATTCCAAACAACCACTAATTACAATGAATATCAGTTTTCCTAATGTACTTTACAATGAAAGTTTATAAGTAAAACTCAGTGTACTTATGAAAAATAAAATTGTAATTTGATTACTGATTACAAGGAGGTAGTTAATTTTTTTTTATATAAAGTATTTTAAATAAAAATTACAATAATTACATTTTTAAAATTCGAGAATTTAAAGCATTTTAATCTTTCAAAGATTTAGCCTTTAATTTCGGAGTTTGTGTGAGGAAAACGACAGCCATTTTCCTTAGTCGTAGAAACGAATTTTAATTTTAGAAATTAAATATTTATCCCTTCTTTTGTATTTTTTTATGTTTACTGTATTCATCTTTAATGGCATTTAAGAAAGTCTTAAACACTATTTATTTATTAAAATTATTATTAGTATGTATTTTCTTTCAAATTTTGACGACTGCGATAAAATTATTATTTAAAATATTTTAGTCTTTTACAATTTACTAAATATAGCATCAACAAAATCTGATATACCCTTTTTTCTGATTCATTAATTTTAATGGATAAATTTTGTATAAAATATAAATGCAGAAAAACTGTATTATTTATTTATTTATTTATTTATTTATTTATTTATTTATTTATTTATTTATTTATTTATTTATTTTTGCTAATGCTTCCCGCTTTTATCGTATTTTCAAGAATTTTAACTGCCATCATTAAAAATAATTAGTTGAAAATTAGTGTTTCTTTTTAAATTCATCGCTGGTAAAAAAGGCGTATTAATTAAATAAGTGATTATAAAGTTAAATAAGTTAAATAATTATACAAGCGTTAATAAGTTAGGGCCTTTTTATTTAAATGCAAAGGATCGTTTTTAATTACACTTTATTGAATTACATTGGATACAAAACTCAATAAAACCTACGATGGAATGATTACTTGATGTCAATTTATCAACAGATCATATTTTTCTTTATAAAACAGATTCCTCAAACTTCAGTAATGTTTTTATTTTATATGTTTTTTAATATGTTTTTATTTTATTTGAATATTCTTGAAAAATGTAATTTAATCACGATATTACTTTCATCATCTATTCAAACAAAAGATAATTTCTGTTTTAAATTTTAATGCGAAAATGACGCCAATAAAAAAATATAATAATCCTATAATTTCACCTTTTCGTTTTAATCCACCACCAAAGTGAAGTAATTTGTTTTATTTAAAAGTTAAAAAAATAAAAATAATTACCCAGAAAATAATTCAAATTTAAAAATTTTAATATTTATTATGGCATCATCTAATCAATCAGAATTAATCGTTTATTTCACAACCCAAGGTGATATATTCGATCAAGAGGCGTTGTGAAATACAAACAGACTATCGAATTTTAATATAAAAGATACAGGAAGAAGAGGTGTTGAAGGATAAAAATACTGAGATAAAGTTGCGGTATTTGTAAAACAATTTGGACCAGATATTAATATTTAAAAGAAAAATTAAAATTGCACTGTTAGAAACTTTCGAAAACTTTATCTCGTAACGGCAATAAATTAATTTGAATATTTCTTATAACTGATGACGAGATAAAATTATTTTTTTATATTTTAGCATCATAAATGTATTACATAAACTAGGAATTCCAACCTGGGCGTTTCAGAGAATATAGATGAAAAACATTTTTTTTTAAATCGAAACATTTAAGAGGTATTTTACACTTAATATACTTTTTAAGCCTACCCGATAAACAACACTAAAAAACATTTTTATACTAGTGTAAATGTCCAACCTAGGACGGTGGGTATAAATAGTGGTTTTTACTTAAAATTTGAAATAATTGATAAAAATCTTCATATACCATTAATCGACATCAAGGAAAACTGACATAAAAGGCTAAGATCAGGGCCTGATTAATGCATGAACCTCTGGGATTTTAACAACAAATTTGTAATCTTATGTAAGTAAGATGACAAAACCGAGGAGAAATTGCAGATCTCGCTTAATTAGTAAAAGGAAACAAATATATATTGACTTCAATAACAATACAAATAGGTTCTGATGATCTGTACTCTAAAAATTATAAACATGTATATATACTATCGACAATAAAGAAAACTTACTTGAAACTTTAATATCTGAACCTCTGGTGTTTTAACAACAAAATTTTAATCTTATATAAATAAGATTAGATAATAGAAGAGAAAATACAGATAATTCTTAATTAGCAAAAGGAAACATATATATATACAGTTTTCATTTGTGTTTTATTATGAAGTCTTAATTTCGTTATGGTATATTAGCCGAAAGGAAACGCTGAACTATTTATATTGTTTTAAGTGCAAACCTGCTAATGTTCCGTAATCGAGCAGTTTGGTTTAAAATTCATCGTTTTCTTTCAAGTGAACATTCTCAAAGGGTATGTCAAATATTTATTTCTGTCACAACCAAATTTATTAAATTTGTCTGCGCTCCTCTCTATTTTGACTCGAATGCTCCATGAAAAAAAGATTACATAAATTGAACATTTGAATCTTTTATATAGATATTATCAATACCTTACAAAATCCTAAAATCTGTTTTTGTTACTTTTCATAAACATCCTCTTCAATAAAAATTGGAAAAATCTTAAGGATTGCATTGCATGATCACTCATTACTTAGTATATCTGTTTCAAGCACTTCCCATGTTGCAGACAAATACCAAGTTAACCTATTTTTGCACTTTTAAACAAGACATCATTCATAAAAAAAAACCGAAGTAAACATTAGATTACATTTAAGATTTTGAGTTGGAGCTGAAATTAACTAGAAATTATTTATGTCACATAATGCCGTTGAAATATATAGTATACATAAAATAAATGAGAACGTATCAACAGATACAAAAAATGTATCAGAAATCATAGTAAAGTGTAATAACAAATTTTTAAATCGGAAATCAATTAAAATAATTGGATATATTCCGTGTAATTAATTTTTCATTGATAATATTTATTGAAAGTTATTGCGCACACATTCCGCATGTTACTTCAGGAAATATTGAAGATGTAATTATGGGAGTAAAAAAAATATATTTGTAATTTTACATTATAAGGAATATATTAATAATTTTACATTATATAATACATTTACTAAAAACCTTACGGACAATAAAGTTTTTTAAAAAGCTTTTTGAAAAACCATTACTTACTAAAAATGTTTTTAAAATTATTTGTAAAATTTCACACGTTATTTTTAACATAAATGTAATTATATAAAAATATATTTAATTATTTTTTTAATAACTACAATTATAGAATAGATATTTAATCTTATTAAATATGTCTTATTTCCAGCTGATATGTATTTATAACTGATGAAAAAAAAATTCTTCAAAATTTATGTTTTAAAGTTAAAAAAAAAACGATTGTTCAAATTTTTCATACATTCCAAAAGTTTGCTTGTTTTGAAATGTTTTACAGAAAGTCGAAGTTTATACATTTTATTATGACGTAACTTTACAGAATACATGAATACGTAATATAAAATTTTCGAGACGCAAACAACACGATGAAAAAGTTCACCTCCTTTTTATGAACTTTTTTTTATAGAGGTTTCAGTTTAAAAAAACACTATTAACTGATTTATCGATGAAAAATGTCTTTCAAAGGACGTGTTACAAACGTATTATCAAAAATTTTATTATTTTTCGTGATTTCAAATTACACACACACACACACACACACACACACACACACACATATATATATATATATATATATATATATATAACAGTTAAAATAAATGTTTTTTTTTTTAATATTTGTCTTGCAATTTTTTTTCGGATGTTGAAAATAGAAGTACTGCATATGCAGTATGCCCACTAAAGTCCCTTGTCGCCACCCTCTTAACTTTTTGAATGGCTGCTGCTATATTCAAAAAAGTGTTGTCTAGGTATAGTATAGTAGCCATGCGCTACTGAATTAAACCGCCTACGGCGCCACCTGGTGGAAAGCTGTAAAGTTAGCATTCCTCTGTCTCGAAAACAGAAAGAGATAGGAAAAAAAAGTGATTTACAAAGTTGTAGAGCCTCATCGATTGAGTACGAAAAGACACCTTGTGGTCATTAATGCGAAGAATAGAATGGTTAAAACGCGCATTATATTTTTCGTGATTTCCTACTTTGTGCGTGATTTCCTACTTTGAGCTATGTGCTTGAACAAAAAACGTTTCTCCCGGACATGCATGAAAACGATCATAACGCCAGTAATTTGGAAAAATCAAAACTGTAGTCCATTCATTAGCGTCCTATAAAGGTTTTTTGTTAATATCTCGGCTAATTATCAAAAACTAAAAAAAAACTGGGTCTCGGATAACTAGGGACCTGTCGTCGTCAGTCTTTATCTATATTTGGAGACCGCTACTTGCGAAAGATGTCCCTAGCCAATAAACAAATAGAGAGACAAAAAAGTCCTTTATTAATTTCCATATACATGTACATAAACACACACACACACACACACACACACACATATATATATAAATATATATATATATATATATATATATATATGTATGTATGTATGTATGTATGTATATATGGGAATAATTAGAAGCAACAACGTCATCAATATGAACTCAATGAATTAATAATAGCCATCAGCTACAATAAAGGCCTGCACAAAAATGAGATAACGGAATGCCAGAAGAAAAACACGCAAGCACGAGCAAGTGTACTATATATTTTAGCCATGATTGTTGATTGAATTTTGATGCAATGCTGAGGGAAGCTTGCTAAGTATGTTTATACCGGGTGGTTATAAAATAAGTATCTCTATTTGGAGCTGTCTGTAGCTTGAAGGAACAACCCGAATGAAACCAAAATCGGTACACTTACTATTAAAGAAGGGGGAAGAAGAATGAAACAAAAAAAATAATAATTGCAATAATCACCGACAGATGGCGCTATTGAGTGTGAAATGTAATGTGTAATACAAGAACAAAAAATTAAGGCGTAAAACCGGGTGGCATACCTAATTTGTTGGAAAATGTCACAGTGAATGTGACTACGCTTTCGCATAGCGGTGCCGATCATGTTCAGGTTCCACGTGGCCATTTTGCTGGAGGACACAATCCAGGCGGTACACGACGTGCTCAACTGCGGAATGTAGCGCATCAGGAGTGATGTTTCGTACATTATGTGATATGCGGTAAAATCATTGATGTTTGTGACACCTCCACGGTACACAATATTACACATTACATGTCACACTCAAAAGCGCCATCTGTCGGCGATCATTGCAATTATTTGTTTTTATTGTTCCATTCTTCTATCCCCTTCTCGAATAGTAAGTGCACAGATTTTGGTTTCATTCCGATTATTCCTTCAAGCTACAGACAGCTCCAAATAGAGATACTTATATTATAACCACCCTGTATATTGAAATACGAAAGTTTGTATCGTTCATAAATATTAATCCAGTTATATATTTGTATTTGAATACAATCCTCTGTTGTATATTTTGTTATTTTATTAAGCCTTTTTGTTTATATTACATTTGAAAAATCTTATGTTCTTTTGAAACTCTTAATTCATCATAGTCCCATTAGTCATAGTATATACAGATCGTATAGTTTTCTGATTACTTGGTGCTTAATTTATTTTCCAAATATTTACGTTTATTCCCTTAGTAATATTTTAACGGCGAATACATCTACGGATGGTACAAAGACACAATGTTCTTTTTTTAATAGCATGCTAATTTAGGGTACACCCAGAGAAAGAAACTGATTAAAACTACAAAACATGTTTTGTTGAGTACATTTTGGTTGTTTTAGCAAAATTCAAGTACAATTGAACCATTTTACTTGAATTAACAAAACATTTTTTGCTGACGATACAAACATTTTTTTTGGAATTGCAAAAAAAAAAAAAAAATTTTGTTAAATCAAACAAATTTTTTATTGACCTATATTTAAACAAAAAGTTTTATTGGGTCAACCAAATTTTTGTTGATTCAACAAAACTTTTTTCTGGGTGTAGGATATTAAATTTATATACGAATTATCTAAAACAAAAATATTTAAGTATATGAGCTAAAAAATTTATTTTGATTAAATACATGATACTTACGTTTTAAATCAAGAACGAAGGCTAAGTTCATGGTCATTTCGTTCTCAGTTAGAATATTTCACAATTACTGACAAACAGCAATGTGCACATTCACCGTTAACTACTGATATTAAACAATGAAGTCTCCTGACTCAAAATGCCCCACCAGTGGCTGAGAGGTTCTGCTCTCGAAGCTGGTAGACGGGAGGTTCAAACCCCTGTCGCGCTCGTCGACCTAACCGTTCGGAGTTTTCCGTGGTTTTCTTCGAACATTGCCGTAAATACGGGTTAGGATCCCTTAAAAACACCTCCACGGAGGGCACCCCCCCCTAGGGCCTATATCACTCGTGTTGATAATTGGCCGTCATAAATCAACCCAACCCAACCCAGACTCAAAATACAACTGTTAAGTGACAAATTCTACTACATTTTGAATATTATTCCACAGAATTCTATATTATAACAGTTGATACAAGAAAAGTTTGTAAGAGTTCAACTATATATATATTTGTATAAATATAATATTTTAAAAACATTTTTCATAATAAAATTTAAATTACATGTAAATTAATTTTTAGAGGACAAAATACACATTATTGAATGAATAATATATTTATAACATTCAAAAAATAAGTGAAGTTGTTAATAGAGAAAATTAGGTATGTAACGAAGTACAGAAGTATATATATATATATATATATAAAGAAAATAGGCGCAACATTATTACGCATTTCAAATAAAACATTAGACATAACAAATATTTCGAAATCAATTGTTTATTAGATAAACATTGTATCAGCAAAACGGAATAATAGAGCCAGTTACATTAAATGTTCTATAACTAATTACTTACAAATGATAGAAGTTTAACATATTGCCTAGTTCAGATAATGAAGTTGAGATAATGAACTCTTACAAATTAAATAAATGGGATTAGATATTCACATTTCGTAAACTTAGACAATCAAAGCTATTCAATCAAATGAGATAAGAATATGCAGAAAAAACTAATTACGATAATAACGAAATCATTCCAATAAATACATTCCAAACTTATTAATTCAAAAATGTCTGTGTATAAAGTATAATCTAAAAAAGAAAAACAATGCACCTAAAATAACTGATTCTAAAACCTCTTTCATGGAATAACACGTTTTGTCGCATTCTATATAAACAAGAAAGAAAAATAGTGCGTCAGTCATAGATTATGAAACACTTTCAAACACATTCAGAATACTGAAACAAAACTTCACCGTTTAATAATGTGTCTAACTAAACAATTAAGAAAAACATAACACATTTGAAAAACCAAGTTCAGCAATTACTACATAGAGTCGTGAAATTATCTGAATTAATTTGTGCAGACCTGTACATTATGTAAAATTTAAATATTTGCTGCATAGTACGAAAAATTTAGTTCCGTTCTGAAACGCATACCAAAGTTGAAAATTCCCCTTCAGCAGTTCCTGCCAATAAGCAGAAATCTACTCTCAATCTTTTCTGTAGCACTGTATATTATCTATAGAGTTTATTCACAAAAAGTAAAATGGAAAAAAATAGTTAAATTTAAAAACGCTTACCACAAATGAAAACGCACTTCCAGCAATTATCGCTCATAGGCAATAATGTAGTCTAATTATTTTATATGTCACCGTAAGTGAACGACAAAAGCTATGCACACCATATTCTATAATAAGCCTCATGTAGTGCACCTCAGTGATGTATAGGGATTTCAGTATGTTTGTAATACAGTAACATTATTAAAAATCACTGTATACGATTTTTTTCCTTATGCAATACTGTCACGGAATTTCGTTGAGTATCACTGTAAACGATCTATAAATGATACGCATTTATTTTGAGTACTGAATATACCATGGTAAACCGCAATGACATTTATGAATTATATGAATTATTACATTTCAACTATGTTGGAAAATGTTACCATCTATGTTGGAAAATGTTACCATCTATGTTGGAAAATGTTACCATCTATGTTGGAAATCTACTATCTATGTTGGAAAATTTTTAAAAATATATCCTAATTTTGTAAAATAAATGCATGTTATTCACGTAGTAAAATAATGTGATAAAATAATAGTGTAAGGGAAATTGTCATAAAGTAGAATATGTCCTTAAGGTTGTGGATTTTTTTAATCTACCATACAACACAAAAATGATTAAATAATTTATATAAATACCGTAGTGAGAAACTTTATATATTATGTCTGGTAAAAGGGAAAAACCAAGTTGCCATTAATCTATAGTTCAATTACGAATTGTGCTTTTCGTCAGCACATCTATCATAATACCGTTGTAGGTTGTTTCTAGATGTTTAACTAATAAAAAATTAAATACAGAAAAACCTTTAAAATATGTTCCTTTAACCTGAGTATAAAAATCAGAATTTTATCAATGGTGCATTGTGTAGACTACTCAGATTCTCCAAAAAAATACCTGAAAGATTAATCAGACGTTTTCTTCTCAGATGAATGTAGAATTTGTTTGAAGACTGATATAAAATGTCAGTGTGTCTAATATGAACTTTCTACTAATTTGTTTGAGAGAAATAACAATCAATTTTCAAAATTGAACACTACAGTTTTGAAAAATATTTCGATAATATGAAGTGTCATGTAAATTTTCTGAAGTTATTTTGTTAATAAATGATTATTTCACCTATTCTAAACATTGCAAAAATCTATAATATTTTACGTGATTTTTGTTTCCCTTTCTATCCAGTGTATATTTATATTTGTGATCGTTAATGCTCTATCACCGTTAAGTATGTGGTTAAAAACTACAAACAAAAAATAATTGTAATTGGTTAACCTGCCTATTAACCGGACGTTAATTAGTGTAGAAATTTTGAGAAGTTCTTTAATGATACATTGTTGAATGTAAAACATCATTCATTCGAAAAATTAATTGCTTATAACAGTTAATTGCATAAACAGGTATTTCGTAGCCTTCCAAAAGAAAAAAATAAATTATTTATTTCAAATTATGAGTACAAGGCAGTAAGACGTGTCCCTACACGATAATGGTTTGTTGTTATTTTAATTCATTTCTAGTTATTTTCGCTTTTGAGATACATTATTATAAAATGAACATTTTACATTTTTTATCAAATGTTTATTTCAATTACCACTATTCTTAATGAAAAGTTATTAGTTGAGCCAGTATATGTGCTATCTTAAAGTATTTTTAACACCAAAATTAACACAAAAGAAAGATTTTTTTTTTTTTAAACTATAGTATACCTTCTTTTTGTAATTGACTAGCTGATTTGTTTAGGATGTTCTGATCAATAGTCCCACAAGGTGACTAATTGAACCTTTACAGATTTATAATTAACGCATAAACACAGATATGTACACATAGTCCATATTTGTGTGTGTGTGTGTGTGTGTGTGTGTGTGTGTGTGTGTGTGTGTGTGTGTGTGTGTGTGTGTGTGTGTGTGTGTGTGTGTTTATCAAATAGGGTTTTGCGAAACTCCATATTTTGTACATTATTTTACGTTTTTAAGGAAATATAAAATAATATTAATGCAATTACATTGGATACACATCTGTAATCATTGAAAAAAGAATGTATTTGTGTGAGCGACAGTTTCTTTCATAGAGAAGCATATAAATTTCCCTATTTTTATTTTATTTTTATCTTTAAGATATAAAGAATTAATCTAATAGTTCTAACAAGGATTTATTCACTAGATTTACTTTTTAGAAATACTTTTATATTTATTTAAAATTATCTTTTTCTGGAAAAGAACTATATAAGGTAAAGCTAGGAGAGTCTGCGCACAATTCAAAAGAATAACAATAAAAAAATCTAAATATTAATTTTTTGCTAAACTATCCATGAATAATTTTTACTTTATTTGTTTTTTATGCAATTCCATTGCTATTTTGTTGCTATGTTGCAATTTAATAGAACAGTTGTAATAAAACCAAGAAAGTTATTTAGCGCAATCTGTCCTTACAGGGTTGGTGTGATCGCGCACATGGGTAGGAGAGATTGTTTACTAATAATAACTACAAATAAATTGTTAACAATAATAGTTACACTTAAATGACATTGTTGTAAGGTTTTTGTGAACAAATATTATTGTATTAGGAGTGAATATTTGAACCTAATGATTAAAGAATAAGTAAAAAGGAAATAATTTAAAAAACGATTAAAAATTTTAATTAAAGGAAAAAAAATAAAGAATCAGAAAAAGCAAGTCCAGATATGCTTACAAAATAACATTAAGTTACTTGATAACATGTTTAACTTAAAATTAGTCAATTTTCATTTTTTTTTCATTTTTTATGCAAATTTACCAATAAGCTGCGTAATCTCTCCTAGCATTGAAACTAATGGGAACAATGCGCCATCTCTCCTAAGTAGAAGATGCGTAAACTCTTCAATTTTAGTAGGAGAGTTTGCGCGGCCTTTTATTTAAACATGGCCGCTACTAAAACGAACCGTTGATGCTCACATTGTTAGTCTAGATTAGTAGCTTATGAGAAATCGTTTAAGTTTAAAATATTTTGTACTACTGACATTGTATAGAAATTCTTATGAATAGCTATGAAAATTCAAGCACTTACTTTGGGAAAACAAAACAAAATAGCAATGCTTTATCTTAGATGCTCAAAACAATCAACGTGCATTTTCAAGTAGACGCTCCACTATTGCTGTTGTACAACTACCTGGAGTCGCTGCGCGCTCACTCTACTTCTTCCCCCCGAACCTCTATGTGCGCAATCTCTCTGACCGCGCCATCTCTCCTGATTTTACCTTATGCATAAAATTATCACATTAAAAAATTGAATTGTTAAATCGATATTTATCTTTTTTCTTTTTAAATAATGAAACTATTCTGCTGTTTTATATTCAGTTACAAATTATAAGGAAATAACACGAGTAAATGTAAATGATTATGGTTCAAAACGTTAAATATGCTAAATTTCAAAGATAATTTCAGATTCCTTAATAACATGAGCATGATTTTATGCTGTAGCGAATGATATTCTTAAATGCTCATTAGAGATAGGCAACTCAGAAAGTGTGTTAACTTGTTTCCATATGTTTTTGAATTTTTATTTTTTATTTATTTATTTATTTATTTTTTTGAAAAAATATTTTCAAACGAATTTGTCCGGTATTTACATATCTATTTGTATTTTACTATGGGACTTTCTCGGAAAACTCTTTTTATTACACAGATTTAGATTTTAATTTTTCCTTACATTAGCAAAAATTTTTATAATAGGAAAGAATTTCTTAAGAAAATTAGCAATGGTAGCTTGATATAAAGATGATCATTGACGTACCAATTACTAGCAATATTTGAAACGTGATATTCTTTTTTAAAGCTTCCTTTTATAAAGTGAAGTAAAGGTAACTTAATAGCCTTAAGCCTTTCAAATGCATCAACTGAATTCTGTTTCTTTAATTTTCTGCATAATATTCAATTTTTTTTTATTATCAACGAAATTATCATATTGAAAGAAAACTGTATCTTGTGTGGAAGTTCATGAATTTCCCTTTACCATAACAGTTTGTCTAAACCAGAATTCATTTGATTCAGCATGATTGAAATAAAATATTATAATCAGATTTACCTACAATTAATTCTTCGCATTCATAATTTTATGTATCAGAATTACATTACCTTACAAATATAAATACTTTCTACGCATGATATTTACAGACACGCTTTTTGTCAAGTATTCCGCTGATACATTTATATTTCTGACACCAACTTCAGAGTTTATTTTTGCTGCTTTATTTATGAAAATGCGAAATTAAACATATCATTTGGAAGACATATTTAGTCTTATTTACAAAAACAGTTCAAGAGGAGAAAATTTGCATTTAATATGCAATTTCATTGAAATGATTACGGAAAATTGTGACTTCCTGAATTACAAGAATAATTATCGCCGTATACACCAACACACTCTTTAATAAGTAAAAGTAAAAAATTCCAAAAGTACTAATGTTTTTTTCTTATTGATTTGAAAAATTTTAAAAATGTTTATAAAGAACTTAAAAGAAATGTTTTAAAAGTTACGTAAAATGTAGTAATTGAATTTTAGAAAAAATTTCAAATGTGCAGCGATAGAGAGAGAGAGATAAAACACAAAATTTTACCAAAGTTATTTCCTAAATCATTTTTTGTATGTTTTGTACAAACATTTAAACCATATTTTGCTACCATATAACAAAAGCTTTTAACGAAAGTGTTTTCATTTTCTAACTTGCGAAGAGCGGGATTTGTTTTGTCTTGCTTGTCTTTAAGTTATTTTTTTTATCTCTTATATAATTTTATTGATTTTTAAATATTTGTTAACGTGTAACATATTCGAGTTTAATTTCCAATGTGTTCCTTCCCGACAAATACCTAATTACGTTTCAGTTAATTTTTAATTTATATTTTTTTCTGTATCAATTACTTTTTTTTGCGATTACAATGTTAGTTTAGATTGTAGATAAAATGAAAAAGAGTACATTCCCTAGAATGCTTTAAAATCTTTCTTTTTTCGCTTTAGTATGCATGATTTGTTTTATTCTCAGCATTCAATTTTTTTTCTTTTAATCGAATTAAAATATTTAAATCGTTTAACGTTTATAAATGCTAAAAGACGCATTTTTAATGCAAGAACGATTACTTATAATTAACAAACATTGCCTTCGAGGTTCGCATTCATTATTTTTTTATTTGTTATATATGTGTATATTTTTTTCAGATATAAATTTAAGAATGCAAAACACTATATATGACATAAATGTATACATAAACCCTAAATATGGGTAATTTGTGGCTCACATCTTTGAACTCTTTTCATCTTTGAAGTATTTTCTGGTTATAAACTTATATTATATAGAATTAAAATATTTTATTATAAACACTATATTCTTATGAGACATTTAAAATTTTTATTTATTCTGATTGTACTTTTTGAATTATAATCTCTTAAATTGTATAATTAAGCAAATAAAAGTAAACAAATGTCTTTTTTCACATACTGTATTCTATTTTATCATCGAAATTATATATATTTTGAAAATTACATGGATAAGCATTAACTTTTTTTCTAGTTTTCATTATAAGCTTGCATCATCAATTCTAAAAAAGAAAACTGAATTACATACAATGTCACGTGCGTGTTAATGCCATTCCCCGCAAGCTGAGATTTATACGAATTCAACGATTAAAACACTTTTATTTAAACTATGCGGGAAAGGACGCCGGCAGAGTCACTTGGCAAGTTTTAGCATGTATGTGGACTGCAGCGTTCCGCAAAATTCAAGTATTAACTTCGTGTTACTAGACATGACTAAAAGTTTTACCAAAATAACAATGTTCACGTACGTGAAGAACACTGGTATCACAATTCGCTACTGACTGCAGCGGTAAATCAATGGTTTAAGCTGAAATACAAAAAAGCACTCGCGAAAGCGATACTTCAGTCTAACTTTTAATACTCTAGGAACCGGTGGCTACCGAATAACTTTTATCTAAACTACAACTCAACTCAGTTGATCACGTGTTGGAAGCACAGCTCTATCTCCTCAGCGCAGAACTGGCTCATCACACAGGGGAAGGTTCGACCCAAATCCGTCGATACAACCTTTCGTTTCAACTTTTATACCTTGGAGATTGACAAACGAAGATAAATTTTGCATAACTTACAGCAAAAGATAGAAACCGCAAAATCTGAAGGCTCCACACATACTTGGAAAATTAGAGTAAAAGAGAGTATTGAAGATCACTGTAAAAAAAAATTCCTGAAAATAATGGAAATTGTACTGGCAATCGAGACGCCAGTACTATTTCCGTATTTTAACGGAAAAAAAATTCCGTAAATTCCAGGAAATTTTCCGTGATTTCTGAAATATCCGTTTTTAAATTTCCGTTTTATAACAGATATCTTCCGTATTTTTTAGAAATTTTTATGTCGTTAAAATAAATTTTATAGGACCAAAAAAAAAAAAAAAAAAAAAACTTATCGCTCAAGGAACATTTTATAAGGGATACGCGTCTTTTTTTTCCCTTTCAGAGCGAGTTTTTAATAAACAACCACCGCTTCCCTCGATGAGTATCGAACCCAAGACCCTACGTTTACTAAACGAGCGCGCAAGACCACTACACTACGGTTGGACACGTAACTTACTCAAATGTTGCTACTTATATGAGATACTTTTAATGTTGCAATAACTTTAAGTTATCGTAGTTAGATGGATATTTTCAGAGATCCAATGTTTTTAATATTTTCTTTTCAAAATTGTTCTATGTTTTGCTTTTTATTATTTGATGCTTTATAACAGATAAATTTAAATTTTTTATGTATTATATGCGTAAAATATTGTAATAACAGAAATGATTGTTTCTTTTTGCAATAGTACATATACTTTTTAAAATAATTTGTGTGTTGATTTATTTATCAATTTCAGTAAAAACAATAATTTTCTTAAGCAGACGTATTTATTACATGCTATTAAAGTAAATTTTCTTTATCTCTTAGTTAAAAAACTTATGTGAATAAACAAATTGATAATAAATTAAATTATTATATTTAAGCTTTGCTGCGAGCTTTTGTGTATGGTTCTAATAAAATGAATAATTTTTAAAATATCAAAACGAAAAAATAGATTTTTAGAGAAAATTTTGTAATTAATAACTTTAGGATAGGTAAGTTTAAATTTAGACTTAATAATTTAGTTTAATTTATAAAAATTATAAACTAACAAAATAAATTATAAATTTTATAAAAAGGAAGTTTATAATTTTATAAAGTAAACAATAAGTTATTAATTATTTTTTATAAATTTAAAGAGAAAATTATGATTTTTGTAAAATTATAATTTATAAAATAATAAATTTTAGTTTAATTCACAAGAATATAACACAAATCAGTTTAGTTTAATACCCACATACCGATAATTTGCAAAGGTATTATTTTATGAAACCTTAAAAATATTAAAATATTAAAATAGATTTTTAGAGAAAATTTTGAAATCAATGACCTTGGGATAGGTAAGTTTAAATTCGGACTTATTAATTTAGTTTAATTTATAAAATTATAAACTAACGAAATAAATTACAAACTTTATAAAATCAAAAAATTCATTTTTATGAAAGTAAAGAAAAAATATTAATTACTTTTATAAATTTAAAGAAGAAAATATAACCTTTTTAAAAAATTATAATTTATAAAATAATAAATTTTAGTTAATTTCACAAATTTATAAGACAAATCAGTTTTGTTCAATACAATATACATATCAATAATTTGCAAAGATAATATTTTATGAATCCTTTAATAACCTAATATTGCCTCCCATTAATAAAGTTACAATAAAATTTTAAAACGTCTGTGAAAAAATTCACAATTTAAAGCAATATAAAGAAAAAAATATATATTTAAAAAAATATTTTTCTGTAATTTATGAAAATAAAATAAATTTCTAAAGATTTCACTAAAATTAAAAATATCACTATTATTTTCACAAAAAATTACCGCCCAGACACAACCCAGGTTAGAATGAGTTCTAGGATTGGCCCGAGTCTAATGACAAAAAAATAGGCCCACGGGTAGGACTGGTTCAGACCTGGATCCTAGAAGAACTCTAGTAAATACAACAATCTTAATTCGCATTTCAAACAAGGCGATTTCTGTACGCAAACCTCTGAACGTCATTTACGGAAATGTCATTGTTTTGAAAGAAATACGGACATTGTACAGTTTTGTAAGAAATACGGAAAAATCCATTAAATTTACGGAAAACTTTCTGCATATTTACGGATTTGAAATCTCCTTTACGGAACTAATGTCATTTACGGAAATTGTACTGCTGTTTTGGAAAAATGAAACTTCTCCGTAAAATTTAACGGAAAATCTCTTGTATTTTCACGGATTTTTTTTAGAGTGATGCTATGTTGCAAACACGTGTTAGATGTTGACATCATGTTTGCATTTAAAAACTAGAACGCCTTTATAAGAGAGTTGCTATTCCACTACAATACCCCCCGGTAATTGCAAAGAAAAAGGGTTGGGCCAAATGCATGCTCAAAGCTTTTTTTTATTTAAACTTGGAACCGAAACACACAAAACACGAATGATAAACCACTTTAAATTTTATGTCAAAAATTAATATTAATCAACTTTTAACCCATTATGAACGTAGTCAATCTGCAGAATACTACATATACTCTCACATGCAAACATGCAAGATTCTTTTACCTACCATGTGCAATACTAAACTCACTAAAGATATCAACAATGTCCAAATAAAATTCTGCGGCGAAAACAAATTCCTTAACCGTGAAACATGTGAAAAAATGTCCAACAACAGCATACGCAAATTCTCTTATCACAAGAAATGGGCACAAAAGCCAAAACAATTTTTCTCGCGAAATTCGCAAACTGCCAAAAAGGAAAAATAACTAACAAAAACTACCGGTAAAACAACTCCCAAGCAAGCCAAAAGTACTGACCCACCTCCCTACTACCCCATAAAATGTGTAATGAATCCACCACTCTTACAGTGGGGTACACACTAACAGCAATATTTGCTGCGCAAGTTGCAAACTAAATATTGAAAATTCCTATAACAATATTTATGACATCATTCAAATCCTTCATCTGTATAAACTAAACAAATGGGTAAGTGTCATCGAAGATCGCTCAAAGGGTTTCGTTTAATATTCCTTTCAAAACACTTTATCCTTTCTTAAATAAATCCAAATAAAATTTCACAGCCCGATAGCGGGCAAAGCCCGCTATTATCTTCTCTCATAATAATAGCCGTCATGCGGACTAAATGCGATATTTAAAAAAATAATTTCAAAATTAAAGAAGTTGTACACCTTCAAAATTTTAAAATAAGCGAATATTTCCATAATCGGATTTTTATCATGATTCAATATGTTTCTCAAACTCATATATATACTATTCTCTATTACTCATATTGATACTAGCTTTGTATTATTCTCAAACATTTGAAAAATTCGTTAAACTTCCAATATGACGTCAGATTTTATTTTAATTCTCTAATGACGTGATATTAATATGCTTTGTGTACATACACATACTCATACTCCTTGTATTATTGAGAAATCTTTGAAAATTTCTGTTTTATTACCACTATGACGTCAATCAATTTTAGTTCATATTAACCTTTTGTTCAATTGGTGAAACTTTTTATTTCATTTTCATTTTTCACGTGGAAATTGTTCAATAGAAAATTAATTATTGTAGAAAGAAATTCATTGTGGATTTTTAATTTTTGGCAACTGCTATAACGAAAAATGTTCAAATTTAATAGGAAAAGGCTGTTAGAATTTTGGTTTTTTATTTCTATTTATTAAAATATTACGATTTTTTTTTTCAAATTTTAATATTTTGAGCTTCATAGCTGGTATTCAGCTATATATACAAAAAGTTTCAACTCTAAGTTACTTATTTTCTGAGAATGGCTCTGTGACGGACAGACAACCGAGCGGGAGTAATAGGGTTTCGTGAGATAAACGAAACCCTAAAAGGCAAAAGTGGTATCAAAGAACAAAAAAAGGTGTATATCCCTAGAAAAACCTCGTTAAACATCACATATATTTAATAACAAAATACATTCAACTATAACGATGAAAGAATTTCAAAATACATTTATATACAACAAGAACAACCAAGACCATCTGAACGAGCGAAAAACAACTCTGTCTAAAGAGAACGAGAACACGAAAACAAACAACAAGAAGAAAGTTAGGTTAATGTGACGTTAGTATAAATAAACAGAAATGCATGTCAAGAACCACTTGACCACAACACATGTTCTCGCCTAACTGCCTCGCGTGTACAACAATCCCAAACTACAATGGAACGATACCTAAAAGATAACATATATATATACATAATACAATACATTTTAAACATACAATAATTTCAAACATATATATTTATATAGCTACAGGAATATAGATATGCTTATGAAATTTTGTACTTTTATAGATTTAAGAAAAAGTAAAAAAGAGAAAAAATCCGCACTTTGTATTTGTTCAGTCGCGGAACTCTGTATTTTTAAACATTTTTTTACAGTTTTTATACGAACAAACAATTATTTTTCTTGACAAAATGAATCTAATGGGCCAATAAAATTAAAATAGGCTTATTAAATCTGACTTTGCCAGATTTTAATTTACGGCATTTGCTTTTGTTAGCCTGCTGTAGGTGAGAAATTGCAAAACAAACTTTATGGTCATAAATGTTTAAGAGTTACAGAAACAATGGATAATATTGTACGCCAACAAGCTGTGAAATTGCAACAAAGAAATATTTTTAATCCTAAAAACATTATGAATCGTTCTTCCGTTCTCGTAAATGAAATTAGTGCTTTTGAGTTTCATTTGAAAATAAAAAATAAAAAAGATAATTAATATTAAAAAAAAAAACTATTTAATTATTAATGACATTATTAATTGTAAAGGACTCTTTAGCGTTTTCAAAGCATATTATTTTTTAAATTCCTCAATCTTATCATTCCAATTAAAATAATTGTTTCGCGCTATTAAAAATCTTTTTAGAAGCATACTTTTTATTATTTACTTAAATTCGCATGTGATTTTTATTTAAAATAATTTTACTATAGAGATTTAACAATGCGAGGTCAATGGTTAAGTGTAATGTGTTTAGAATTTTTACTCTTGTTTTTGTTCCAACTTTTTTCATCTGCTCCATACCAAGTGAACATCTGATATAGTAAACACTACCACGCAATTTGTACACTTTTTATATGTATCATTTAATCTTTTATATAAAAAAACACCCTTGCTATTATTCGTACTAAAAATGTGACTATGCCTTTCAAATAATACTTCTTATTCGATTTTATTAATAAAATTCATTACGTAATGTTGTCAAGTGAGACAAACACGGGACTGCGGTGATTCTTTTCAGAAACAAAGAAATTCTTTTGTAGTCATTTAATTTTATAGGCTGAACAGAAAACAAAATTTTCTAAATTGAATTGCTTGGATACAATTTCAGAAGAAAAAAAGTTGTCTCTTGAACAGAATACGGAAAACGAAATTCTGAAGACTTTAATGCAGTTTTAGTACTATTCGCTGTTTTAAAAGTCAGTTCACGGCATCTTTTTGTCTCCTTTACGAAAAATATATCTTTCGAATATATTTTAAATAAAAACAATAGTACAGATTTCCTATGGAATAGAATTGTAGAAGTTAAAAAAAAAATGGAAAAATTGTTTTTAGTCAATTTAAAGTTTCTATTTGGACCTTTTTAGAGAAAAATTTTTTTCTCAAACGAATGCATAATGATTTTAAAACACTCTTTATACACATTAATTAGGTTTCGTGGTGTATGCCTCTAGTCTCAAATATATCTGTAATTTTCCTTTTTTAATGCCTTCAGTATTATTATTTATATAATTATTCTTTTTTTATGTAAATGTAATTTTTGTAATCCATATTTTGCTCACTTCCTGATATGCTAGAATTATAAATATTATGTATACAGGTGTGTTTCCGCTGCTAATAAAGAGTTTATTTTTATTTAGAACGTAATTACAATTTAATAAATTAATTTTACGGCATTTGCTTTTGTTAGCCTGCTGTAGGTGAGAAATTGCAAAACAAACTTTATGGTCATAAATGTTTAAGAGTTACAGAAACAATGGATAATATTGTACGCCAACAAGCTGTGAAATTGCAACAAAGAAATATTTTTAACCCTAAAAACATTATGAATCGTTCTTCCGTTCTCGTAAATGAAATTAGTGCTTTTGAGTTTCATTTGAAAATAAAAAATAAAAAAGATAATTAATATTTAAAAAAAACTATTTATTTAATTAGGAAAAATATAATTAAACTATATTTTTTTTGTTATCACATTTTCAGAAAATTCATACATATTTTTTAGAGAATACAACAAATAAAATAGGTTAAACTTTATTTGGTAAACTTACATATAATTCTTTTGCTTCAGAAAAGCTTTAAATATTACGCAAAATCATAAATTGAAAGTGTTATCTTCTTCGGTTGCAATGTTGGCCTTGGTTTCTCTCTGAGGAAGGGTGTTCTCTTTTCACATGAGAAAATTTAGTTTTTCATATTTTTCCAGAACGAGTGAACGCTAAGTCTGTGCTTTTTATTAATATAACGCTTACAAAATATATATTTGACGCATTTTTAGAAATATGTACAGCAAAAGTTTTTATATATTCTGATTTTAGATATGCATTTTATAAAAACAGGTTTTCCATTCAGATTGCCAATACACTTATGAAATATAACACAGAATTAAATAAATATTCTTAGTAAAATATTAATTTTAAGATATAGGAAAAACACCTAATGCATATTTCAATTCATAAACATTACACATTTTGATGACTGTTGAAATAGAATTTTGATTTTTTTTATATATAGTTATTGCTCCAGTATGAATCATGTCATGAAAGTAATTTAAAATAAAAGCACATTGAAAGAAGAAACATTTGGGATATCATATAGGGATGGATGTTCATATATTATGAAAAATATTGTATTAACCCGACAGTAGTCGCGTCTCTTTATAGAATGTTAGCAGTCGCTTTCTGTCCTATCGCCGCCGTTACTAATTGGCCGAAAACATACTGTAAACACAAACGTCTGAAATTCAGTTAAAAAAGTATCTTAAAAGGATGGTCACATTTTAAGTGAAAAAAAGTGTCTTACTTTTTAAGACACCTTTTTGCATCTGAAGTTAAGACATTGGAAACGTCTTAAAACGCCACGATTTTTAAAACACTTGAAATGTCTGAAAAAGCCGTCGTTTCGTCAAATTGTTTGTTCGAAAAAAAAAAAGACTGAGGGCACCATCTATTGACAATTTTAGAAGCATCTCGAATTGGCAGGAGGAAGGGAATTTTACATCGCATTTCTCAAGTCTTGAACGCGCAACTTTTGGCATGCGAGGCGAACGTGCTGCCTGCTTTGCCAGTGAGACCTTGTATGATTTTGATTTTAAATGTATCTACCGGATGTTGATGTGTGATTATATTTTTAGAAAGCAGATTGTATTTTTATCGGTGCTGTTATAATATCAGCATGTTTTAATTAATAAAGCTAGATTATTCTTATGGTTTTTCTATGGTTAATAAATAATTAGAATATGGCTTGATTAATATAATTTATTAGAGAAATTGCCTTTGTTCAATGAATGATTAGAATATGCTCTAGTTAATTTGTTGATCAGAAATAATAAATTTTGAATTGCACATTGGAAGAGAGATTTTAACACGTTACTGTTTGTAGAGGGGAAAGGGATCAATTTTAAAGGGGCATATTTTAAATTTGTATTTTATATGAATATATTTCTTAAATAAAAAAAGCTCCTAAAATTTTGATTTTTTTTTTTTTTTACTTTTGGGAAAATGGTTGTTGCTTTCGGTTGAAAATGGACCAAATGATGTTCGCATTTTACTATTTTAACCGAAATTCTGTAACTTTAGAAGAATTTTTTAAGCGTTTTTAACGAAATTCTATAACTTTAGCAAAATTTATCTTTGAATAGGCAATAGAAATACATAAAATCGTTACAAAAATGTTAAAGTTACAAAAAGGATATACGCAAATCAGATATGAAAAATAAAGTAGAAATTTAGTAATTTCGTGTTATAGCGGCCCCCAAGGATGAAATATTTTTGTTTCTGTTTTCATTAATATATTGTAAATTTGGTACTTTCGTGTAATTTTTTTGAACGATTTTGTAACAACAAAAATAATCTGGCCGTGAATAGGGAAACACTTTCGTCAAATATTTGAGATTTTCCATTTCATTGGCAATCCCCTAATTCCGAGACGAAATAATTGTCAAAAATGTTGAAATATAGCTCAAGAATTGCGGAATAGCCATTAGTGAGAGTGTTATTTTTGACAGTGAGGAAACAGTTTCGTCAGATATTTGAGGATTCACGTTTCGTCAAAAACCACGTGACTCTGTGACGAAATGACTGTCAAAAATAACGGAATAGGGCTTAAGGATTACCGAATAGTCAAAATTGAGTGTTTTATTTCTGAGAGTGTACAATGCAAAAAAAAAATTGTTGGTTTTACAGTATAATACTGGCACCCCCGCTGTTAGTATTATAAAGTAAAATTAACAGTAATAAACAGTAAAATAAGCAGTATTACGCTGCCGAATCGAAAAATATCGAAAATAAATCACTGGCCGAAACTCAACTTAGTGGTAATAAGACTTGAAAATTTAGTGAATTATAATAGTATATTAAATAAATAAATATTTAAACTACGCCGAAAGGCAACAGAAAATTGTTACCGAGCACAAAATTTATATGATTTAGAAAATATATTTGAATACCAACGCATAAAATGGAATTTTGAAAAATGCATAATAATATCGAAATAAGGAACAAGAATCTTATACAAAAATATCTGCATGGATAAAATTTACCTTCTATACTTAGACACATATCATACGTAAATAATAAAAAAGTCTTGTGATAAAATACACGTAATAGTTAAAGTAGACTACAATACAACCACATAACCCAAGCAAAATCATCATTTTTTAATGATTTAAAATAAAATACTTATTCTAGGCAAGTAACTTGAAAGCTATTATATAAATATACACGTAATAAAAACTAAATTCGTATCTGACAAATATATAATATAAATTATGTGACGTTATTAAAACAAAGATATAAGAAAACCTAAAGATAAAACTTACTTTTATTCTTTAAAATATTTTCTTTTATAATCCAAGGAGTTCTTGTATTTATTATATTTGTGAATGCAGTATGTCGTCATGTAATGCCGGCGTCCCTATGTCGGATACTCATCACTACACCTGCCTGCCCTGACCTCCCTCCCTTCTCATTTCAGATGTGATCAACAAAAGCAATGTCTTAATTTAAAACATTTTACCATATTAAGACGCTGGCCACAGAAACCCTATTGGTTCATTTCTACCACCAGTCGATTAAGACACACAAGTGTCTTAAATTAAGGTATCTATTATGTCTAAGCTCTATATTAAGACATTTACGTGTCTTAAATGCATTTTCAGTGGTTTTTTTGTCTTAGTTGAAGACTCTTTTATTTGCAGTGCAGGTGTTTGCTGGTGTTACTAGATGGTCGAAAACGGAGAACACAAGTGGAAAATATTGATTTAATTTGAAAAAATACATTTAACAGCAATTTGTATTTATTTAAATATATATTTAGTTGACATTTAAAAAATATATCACTGAACAACTTTTTTTTAATATATTACAATAATAAAAATTATAAATAATTTGACTGAATATATGTGAACACAATGAATTATATTAATTGGAATAAATTTTCAAAGATGACTTTGAAATCGTGTCAGGCATAATTTTTTTTGGTGGATAAAACCCAAGTAAGGTTGGATTTGACGCTGCCCCAGCACAAGGTGCCAGTTGAAGTTGAAAAGATACAGATTACATCATTCACTTATTTAATTATAATAAACATTAAATTGTATATATTTCAAGACATATTATTAATAACTCATACCAATATTCTGTTCTAATATATTTTCTTACAATATATATGAATAGTAAAAATATGACAAACAAAATCCATACACTGAAATTATGATTATAAATACTGTAGCTACTTCTTTTTTTCCATTTGTGGTGGTGAGTGCAACAGCTTTATAGATTTTATGATTCGATGTCTTTTTTCAAATTAAAATATGAATGACTTTTTCTAGTTAAATTTCAAAAAGGATGGGGGTGGGGAGGCCAGGCCTCTCTGATCACACCTCTTGTTACGAACTTCGTATGTATGAAGTAAATAATAAAGATTAATTTATTCAAATTAAATGTTTAATTTGAATGAATTTCGATTCGGATAACTTAATTGAAAGAACACAACCGCTGTAATGTTTATTTTGATGGTACCACTGCATTTAAAATAAATATTAAATTATACATTTCAATCCATGCTGTTAATAATTCATTTAAAACCTTTTTCTGACCATATATATCAAACTAATAAAAACAGGAAGATAGCAAATGTTCTCTGAAATTACAAAAATGCAGTAATCGCTTAATGTGAATGAATATTTAATAATAGATTTTAAATCTTGATATGGATAAATTACTTTGTGGAACAAATCCCGCGGCAGAGAATCCACGCTTCTCAGAAACTTAACTGCCGAAACATTCGTGGAGACGTAAAAGAAGGAAAAATCAACTAACCCAAGTGATCGCGAAGCGGTCTTTTAGACCGTTTTTAACTTTATAAGCCCATGAAATGCTGCGAAAACGCAGGAATGACTGGAAATTTTACTGCACATAAAGGCGATAATCAAAATCGGCTGCGCGACATTTCATTATTGTAAGTTTAAGGGAGATTGGCTACAGTAAGATAACGAATTTGGTGGGAGAAAGACCGACGTGCGACTAATGCCGGTTAATGAGTTTTTTTTTTTTTACCTAATGTAAATTTGTGCGAAAATGGTTCTCTTATTTTGATATCTAACTTTGGATCAATGGGAATCGGTGGAAAAGCATTTTCATTGTAATTATCTGAATTTTGTCGTTTCGTGGCTTATCAACAAAAATGTATCAAATGTTTGAGAATATAAAGGCACTTCTGTAGAGAAACTATTTCCTTATTAAACATATTATGATTGTTCCTAAATCAGTTATAAAGCATTTAAATATTCCTTAGCATTTGATTATCAATTATTTATATAACAACATATTTAAGCATAATTTCGAAAAAAACTTTTTTTATGATACAAGAATTTCTCAATTATTATAAGAAGAGTTCAAAAGTTCTACTCTGTAACGAGCCAATAAAATTTTCTCCTACTCAAGAATCATTTGTCATATATGCAGAGGTAAAATCAGACTCTGTTGTTTATATAAATTTTAAACTGAAATTTACGAGCTAAATGAACTTTATATGCTTAATGAACTGATTTCATTATTCCATGTATAATTAAAAATATTAATGTAAAGAATTGTTAAATTTATATTTTCCAAATCATAACATTCAAAATACTATAACTCGCAAATTGGAATGTCATTGTAAAATCATGTAATTTTTTTCATTAAATCGTAAATAAATAGGGATTATTTCCTGGCTGGTGCATCACTTGGTTAACTGGGAATACATAGATCATTCCTCCCGAGCTTTAGGGATATTGCCGGCTTTAAACCCAATGGATCGGTCCTTTAAGTAGGGGGTTTCTTGTCTCTTGTATAGTTACTTGTGGAGACGTACGGCGAGTATAATTCGATTGGCTGTGAGAGGTTTGAAAAAAATATCGACAAGATAAAGTTTAAATTGTAGGTGATGAGTTTCTCATTAACTTGGATATGGCGAGGCCGTCGCTATCCACTCGTTTACTTGTCTAAATCGTATAAAATCATTTCGTTTAAACAAATATCTTCAAATTCTGTAATGTACGTTCCCACCGCTTAGAAAATATTTCAATCTGAATGTGTCCCGTGCTTATACTACCACTCTGAAAAATAAATGGATTCTACTCTGGTGCTCTGGCGCTTTCAGCTGTGAATGCTTTGGTGCCTTTTAATTTCATAGCGTTATTCGGTTCAATGCGTACATTTTTACAATATTTCAGCTCAGCGGAATTACCATAATTTACGGCGTATAATCCGCGGATCAAACAATCATGTTTCGACCCAGAAATTTTATTTTATAAAATGTAACTTACTATATCGGTGTAAATATTTGACTTCAATTTTTGAATAAAATTTTTGGATTGAAACAGAATTGTTTGATCCGCGGATTATACGCCGGAAATTACTGCACAATACGAATAATACTTATCTAAGATTAAGGTACGATTTTGACTGTAAGAGTACTTGAAAAGATGATTATTGAGGCCTTCAATTTGTGGTAATAAGTTGGAATAGAGAGTGAAATAGAGTTATTTAAAAAATTCTTAGCGTTAATTAATCGACTACCCATATTGCCTGTTTTAATGTAATAGACTAATTTAATTTTAAAAGAATATACTTAGTGACATTCATACAATAGCTGAGAAAACCGGGGCAATGTAAATAAAAACCACAGTCATTAAGCAAATACTGTACATGATGCAGTAATTTCTATGAATATAGATAAAATTAAAAACTCCGATTTTTAAAGAAGAAGCATTTTAAACTGTTTTGGATTAAATAAATGTTAAAACAAACATATGAAAGAGAAAAATGTAATTTGAAATTTGAAATGATGCATTGAAACATCCTTAATATCCCATTATGATTTTCCGGTTGCCCGCATATTTATAGATATTACAAATTTTGAACAATATTTTTCGATATGTGTTTTATGATTGAATAAACAATTACTTCTGTAGCATAAAATATTCCTCTTTAAAAATAATTAATTCTCTTAATTTTTAAACTATGTACTTAGAGCAGCATTAAAATATAGTCATCCGTAAAATAAATAAATGGTTGAATAAACAACTGTATTGTTTATACTAATGTTTAAAATGATCTAAAAAAATATTTCTTAAAAAATAATATTTAACTTCAAAATTGTTTAAGCAGAGAAAACTTTATAAAATATGTGAATCATAAACTTACTTAATTAAGTTTTTAATCAGGATTTAAAATACTCTGTACAAGAATTAAAAGTCATGTATATATTTTTAAACTTTAAAAAAGTATAGCAATCTATATTATATTCAAACTGTTGAAGAAAAAAATGCAATGAAAATTAAAATATTATAACGATTACCTTAAATATGTTTAAGAATTTCTTACTTTGATTTTCTAACATTTGTTAAATAATGAAATACTTTGGCGAAATTTTTTAATATAACATGATACGCAATAACGTACATTGGTTTACCATAAAAGAAAAATATCTCCGGTAAGTTACTTTCTAACAACGTATGAATTTTATTTTACACTTATTCTAATATAGAAAGTGATACATCCTCCTTCTACATAATACAACAAAGTAGTTTAAAATACAGAAATAACGAAATGTATTATTACCAAGAATCTTCTAATTACATACGTATAACTTATAGAGAAATATGAATTTTAATAGCAATAAAATAAAATTGAAAATGGCGTATTAAAATTTGCCATTCTAAGCAAAATGTAATGTCTCAGAAAATAAAAATATATTTCGAACACGTACAGAAAAGTGGTTTCAATATCAAATAATTATACCATTGAAGGTTTTTTTCAATTGTTCTATATAACAATCTTTACTAATGACTGAATTTTAAGCGTACGCACACTGTATAAAAAGTCAAATATTTCTTAATTTAGAAAAGTATAATATAACCACAAATGAAAATATGCAATAACCTAATCCCAGTTTCCGCCACTTTCGAAGAACATTCTTTATCATCATAAAACTGAGAAACCAATATATTTTCAATGTTTAAAGAAACATTTATAAAACTAAAGTTTATTTTGTTATACACCGATTTCCGAAAACGCTTCTGAGTAGCTTTTGTAATGTATTAATAAGTTTTCTCAACCCAGAATACAGGTTTTTTGATTGCTATAAATTCTCAAGTACACATTTTCATGTTCAATATGTGTTCAACATGTTTTACTGACAAACATGATAAATTAACAACATTAACTTTAACATATAAAATAATAATAATTTGTTGCTCTTGTATGTATAATCTCAATTACGCAGCTATAATTGTTTATTTGAGAATTTATAGCATCCAAAAAAACGATATTCCGGTTTGACAAAAATGATTAATACACTATAAAAACTACTTGGAAAAATTTCCAAAAATCAGAGAAAGAAAGCAAAAGAAACTTTATTTTTATAATCTCTTCTGTATATATCTAATATATGAAAAAGAAAATTTGTCTGTTTGTCTGTCTGTCTGCAATTCTATACAAATCAACGGTTTGGAAGCCAGAGTTGTGAAATGTTACGTATCGGTGTATTAAAACACGGTCGAGGCAACTAAAGTTATCCGGAATCGAAATAATGTATAGTCAACTTTTAATTAATAAAAAACCAAAAATGTAACAGCTTTTTACTATCGAATATAAAAATTTTTCATTATAGCAGTTGCTAACAATAAAAACTTCACAATAAAACATTTTCTACAATAATTAATTTTCGGTTGAAACATTTCCACGTGAAAAATGAAAATGAAATAAAAAGTTTCAACAGTTGAAATAAATATTAATATGACGTCAGATTGGTAATATAACGGAAATTTTCAAACATTTCTGAATAATACAAGGAGTATGAGGATGTATGTACAAAAAGCAGATTAATATGACGTCATTAGAAAATTAAAAAAAATAATATGACATTATATTGGAAGTTTAAAGGACTTTTTCAATTGTTTGAAAATATTACAAATAGATTATCAATATGAGTAATATAGAAATCAAGTAAATATCACGTCAGTAGTTGAATATAACGTCATATGGGTTTGAGGAACGTATTGAATCATGATAAAAACCTGATTATGGAAATTTTGACATTGAAGGTCTACATGTTTAATTTTGAAATTTATTTTTCTACACAAATATTCTTAAAACCCCAGCCAACGCCGGTAACTTCAGCTAATAATAAAATAAATTGGTTTATGTGGTTATTAACAATAACGAATTCCTTTCAGAATGTCATTATATATTTTTTAAAGTGTTATATTATAGTTTCGTAGATTAAGGAAATTTTGTCTTATTTAACAGTGTAGTTTTTAAATGTAGTTAATAATTGCAAGGAATCAAATGAAAAAAATAGCATTCCTTTTGGAATTCTAACGAAATATACCTATAAAATACGACAATAAATAGTGAAATTAATTTATAAACAGAATTATAATTATTGCTGTAAATTCCAGTCTTCTAAAAATTGTTATTGAAAAATTTACCACTCCATTCTCAACCAAAATAAAGAAATCTTTAAATATCGCAGAAAAATGCTATTAAATATAAACAAGTCTCATCTTGAAACCTCAAGAGTCTAAGTTAAAATTTTGAGAAACATTATTTTCGAAACAACTAGACAAATTATTTAGTAAAGACAGGTTTGCTTCTGAAATTCTGAACTCCTGGGTTTTATCATCTGAAATTTATTTGAAAGATACTTACTTGTCAAAGAAAACTGAGACTTTATTGAGTTATGTTAATAAGTAAGTTTGATTAAATAAGGTACGTTTCCTCCTAGAGTGGAAATGTTAGAGTAGTAACGGTTACCTGTCAAGAGCAGAAGCATTTATCTTCAAACTATAAATTTTATTACTGTCTATAAGTTACTAAATTATTTTAATTGTTTTCGAATGGAAAATATTATGAAATAGTTCGAAAGAGTAATAAGGCAGGTTTATTTACTTACGTGTAAAATGACTTCTACTTACCAATTTACTTTAATTTTTTAAGACACATAAACCTGAAATCTTTTAAATAGTCTGTAAGTATTGACAGTGAAATAAAAAATAGAAGGAACGAATAAGTTTTAACTATCTTCACCATATAATTCTCGTTCAGCAATTTTTGTCATGAAATCTATTTATTCAGTGTAGGAAGTTTCATAAAATGTGTATTTTTCTTCTGTAATCATAGCTCCTACCACTGCTCTACAAATTTAAATATCGGTAATTGTTGTTAATATTTTACCGTATAAGGGCCTAGTTATTAATAAACATATCGATCGTGACATACGTATAAGCGTTGCGTAATCCGATAAACCTTTATAATTTTGACATGATAGAGTTGCCAAACTGTTATGTTTCAGGCAATTAAATGTTCTAAAAGAATGACCGAAATGTTTATTCTTATCTGTAAGGCGGTCGATATCTATATATCTGACTTGTCGACGTAACAGGGAAGGAATACTCCACACAACTTATTTTACGTGCACGTAAAATTAGTAAATGCCAACAACAATGTTTTAGAGGTTCACTGTCAAAGTATTCACCACGTCCGATTAGTTTAATTAATTAATTAATTAATTGGTCACCATTGGTCCGATTGGTCACCATTGGTACTCTAATGGGATCCTGCAGTGTACACTATCATGTGAATTTGGTAAGTGAAAATCTAAGTTCATATATATGAAATATAAATTTTATATTTAAAATAATATACGTACACCCTATATATCATTCGAAAAAAATAATGTAAAACAATATTGGAGTATTAAAGTAGTGTATTAAGCACATTTTTAAAATTCTATAATTACTATAAGCACCTTTATGTCATGTTTTACTCACATGATCGCTTGAACAAATTTATTATAATCGGGGTTGTTTATGCAACTTCCTGACGTCTTTAGATATTTGTGTTTTTTAATTGCAAAACATATTACACACATTGATTCAAGAATGTATGTAAATTAACATCATTACAAAATAATATGTATTTATTACTCAGAATTTCTAAAATATAAAAGTTAATAACATGTGAAGAAAAGTTAAAGCTATTTAACTTATAGTAATAGTGTTATTTTCAGCATTAGTATTCACTCACCGAATTAAATGATAAAATGAATGCTTTAGTTAACGTTCCGTTTCAATATGATAACAGCTGACTGTGTTCGAGATAAGAAAAAAACAGTTTTTTTATTTTTATATGTAAGCTCTAAATTCGCTAACTTTTTAATGAATTTCAAATATTAAGTATTATATATATGTAGCATCTATTAATACATGACTTTTAAAATCTTGCTGAATTAAACGTTATCTATCAAACCAAATATATTTTCAAAGTGTGAGCAAAATTATGTGTTACATTCATTGTATTTGTATGAAGAAATATCACGAGGACATGTATCAAGTTACAGTACGTCAGGATGTGAACAACACAAGCAAAGTAGTTTTAAAGACAAATATTTGAATAAAAAACAACAATCGCAAGTAATCAGATCCACCTGCAATACGTTTCAGTAGAGTGTTTTTTTAGTGTTAGTTCACTCGTAAGCAGATTTCGACAATTAATGAATATTGTGTGGGTCCACGCGAATATACAATCTTACTCTAATGTAAGTCCGTGTAAGTTTTTATGTTTTTAACTGTTTAAACTAGTGACTGTAAACATGGTTTGAAAATTGTCCGGTCAGCATATGTAATTGTACTGAGGAGGGGTAAGGCTTAGCTCGAAACGTTTGCATGTAATTTTATTGTATTTCATGTACTTTTAAAATTATGTCAGATTAAATTTGATATTTTATATAAAAAACAGCAGAGTTTAAAAAAATTACTGCATAAAAAATGTAAGTTCTTACCACATATCGTTTAAGCTGTTTTCGAATTGCTATTTGGAGAAAAAATTCACATATTCATTGGCGCTACAATACAAATGATGTGCTTAAAATAATCTATTACATATGTTCGTTATTGTTCACAAGCATAAAAATACAATAGTTTATATGCAAACGAGGTTATAAAAAACATTTATTGTATTGCATTGCTTTAGGAAAATTAAACCAAGAAAAAATTTGTTATTCACAGTTAAGAATTATTTTTCTTTGGAAACTCTTATATCACTCACGTAAACTAGCTTTAAAATATGATTTTTTTTAATAACAATTGCTTAGTCATTTCCAGGGAGGTAACGCATATGAGAAGAAAAACATTTGTATACGAAATTAGGGTCCTAATCCATTTAATCAGTAAAAAAATAGAGCTTTCCTCTCTCCAATCTTAATCGTGATTTTTGTTTGTATTTTAATACTAATGTAGGTATTTTAACAAAATTTTCAACAGGCTTATATTGTTTTGTGTAAAATTCAATGAAATTGCGAAAAGTGCTGGAAGAAGGCGGCATGATACTATATGTAATGTGAAGCAATAAACTACATTTTGAAACATGATGCATCTAGTTCGACACTATTTGTTGCAAGTGTCGTTAAAATATCTTCATTTCAGTCATATTTATGAACAAAAATCTGGGTTCAGACTGCATTGAGACACCCTATATACTTGACAATGGGGAATGCAAACCTAGTACTTTATAGAGATATCCTTTGTTGTATTTTGCACTACTTCCTTGTAATTTATACAATATTTGTTCTGGATCACCCGAGATGCATCTAGTCCTACTCTGTTAGGCTGCAGAAATTGGTCACTTCTACAGCTTTTCGTGCTATCCTTGCATTTCGCACAAAATATAAGTATGCTACAAATTTCTTTAAAATATCTTTATTTTAGTTACATGTATAATACAAAATCCGAGTTCGGACTGGACTGAAACACTTTTTATATTTTACTGAATATATTGGCTGCGACCCTAGATTCTTATACAGATATACTTTCTTTATTGCACTTTACCTCCCTGCAATTTATTAAATAATTGTTATTGATCACCCAGATTATATATAGACATTTTAATAATAAGTATTAATCAGTGATTAATAATAAATTTGTATAAGTATAAACTGCAATATTTTACTTAAATTTAAAGAATAAATTCATTTCTAATTATGTTGAATAAAAGGAATTCGAGAGATTTATACTTAAGTAACATTGTATGCGGAAATCTTATTTCTACAAGGAAAATACTCAGATTTCAAGTCGAAAATCCTCATATACGCGCTTATCATAAATAGTAGTTAAACACATTTACCGCAACCATTAAATATTTCAGGTGACAGTTTTAAATTTCAAAATAAATCTGTCTAGATCTTAAAAATGCGAACTATTAATCAAGATTAAAATATAATCATTTCCTTTATTTTTGAATCATGTCTTCTAAATCTATTTAATAAACAAGAGTTTGCGGAAGAACTATTTTTTTTAAAGAGTAAAATATTTATATATATATATATATATATATATATATATATGATTCATCACCGTTTATAATAAACCATTGTGTGAAATACATTTAACGAAATTATTCCATATTTTTGCGTACATTCCAAACTGTTCCTGCGAAAAAAATGTTATTGCTCACTTCAGCTTTAAGAATATACTTGATTCTAGCTGAACAAAATTTTGTATCCAAAATAATGCGTATATTTATGTACGCTTCCTATGAAGTATAATACTACGAATTTGATATGTTTAATCAAAGATTTATTTTTTTAATTGTTTGCCACAATAATAACTTGAATCCATAAAGTCGTACAGCTGTATATTCGACATTATAATTTACGAATCCCTTGTGTGTAATTATAAATACTACATTTATGTTATGTTATGTTTATGTTATGTTGTATTTATTTTATATTTATGTTATATTTATGTTATGTTATATTTATTTTATATTTATGTTATATTTGTATATCACTTCTGTATTTATAATGACACTACCGCAATTATGCACTATTTGCATAAGAGAAATTGCTCATAAGAGAGATTTTAAAGTGAGTTTTAAATGCAAAATGAATCATGCATCATTTGAAGAAGTTAATGAATATAGCATGCTAATCCAGAACTGAACTTTAATTAAAAATGAATAACATTATTTGTATGTGTACATCATCACTTTTATCTTCAGTTTTATAATTTTTTTTTTATCCTAAATTTAATGAAAGCTTTTCTGTAGGCAACACAAAATAAGAATATGTTAGAATGCTATACGCACTAAATTACGGAAAAAAACCGCAGACATACGGATTTTCTTAAATATAAACAAAAACAATACTAACAGCTAGCTATGCATCTACAGACCTATAGTGGTAAAACAAACTTATAAGTAATAAAATGTACCAACTTTTCAAATTGCAATAATTATTTAAGGAATGATAAAGAAATATTATGCATAAAATAATGTATGTTAATAAATGTATTGATAGGATTCTAGTGTAGATTTATCTGTACACATTAAACATTATCACTATGAATATTTAAAGATAAGAAAAAGTTATATATTATAACAATTACGAAACCAAATAACACAGCATTACCATTTATTACTATTTCTCTTATCATTCACTTTCTTGTAAGATTTGCATGATCATTCTATTTCCCAAAGAAACATTTCCAAAAATTTTTATTTATAAAAAATATTATCAACGAATATTAAGCAAATAACGTCTTTTGTTGATATATTAAACAAGAATGAAAAATCATGAGTCAAGCATTGATTATGTAACACTTTCCAACGCTTCCAAAATAATTTTACAAATCATACCGTTTAATAAGCTGAGAGATAACATCTAAGTAAACAATTTGAAAAACGCATAACATATTTAAAAACATAATTTCAGGGATTTCCAACGTATACAATATTCGGAAAAATATCCGAATACTTTTATTCACCCCTGTATATGATCTATAGATTTGTATATATACTACATAGGATGCTAAATTTTAGTTCAGTTAAGAAACGCGTAGCACAGTTTAAAATTCTCCTTCTGGAGTTTCTGTCCATAAACGAAAATGTGTTCGCGAATTTTTGTATTTCCCTGTATATGATCTACAGAATTTATACACACCACGTAATAAACAAAAACGGAGTTAAATTTAAAATCGCACTTCCAGGAATTATTGTTAACAGACAGTAGAGAATTCTTTTGTATGTCCCTGTAAATGAACGATGACTGCTATACACACAATATTCTGTAGTAAGCCTCTTGTAATGCACCTTAGTGATATATATAAATTTCAATGCGTTTAAAATAGTGAAACAGTATTTAAATAAACCGCAGACGATTTTTTTCCATAGACGTAATGTAACGGAATTATTTTGACTGTCCCTGTTAACTATAAGTGCTATCCACACCCTATTCCATATTAAGCTTCTTGTAATACACCTTAGTGATATATATGAATTACAATGTGTTTGCAATTGTGTAACATCATTAAAATAAACCGAAAATGAATTTTCCCCATAGACCGTAATGTAACGGAATTCTTTTGAGTGTCCCTGTAAAACAACTATAAGTGCTACACACTTCAGTTGAAATAGGGAACGTGCTATAGATAACGACAATAACATATAAAAATTGCAAGGCAATCCGAGCATATTTGCGGGAGTTAGAGCATGGACAGACGGCAGACGGCCAGACAAACCGAAGTCATAAACACTTTTAACTAGGTTGGAAAGTGTTAAAAATACTCATTATTGTACAAAAATGTTCTTTTGTATTCGGTATTTCATTTACACAAATATTATTATTATTATAAATTTAAACAAATCCTTTTCAAAACTTAACTAACACGTTTTTTTTCATTACTAAAACTAAGATAATTTCTTTATAAAATAAATTTAATTAAGCTTATGTAAATACATACAAGATAAATCGCCCTTTTCTCCCAACAACATTTTATTAATAATGATAGAGAGATAAAATTGCGAACTTTGAATTTTTTAAATAAAACTATTTTATATAATCATGATAAACTTCCCTCATACATTTCTAAAATAACATTCTATGTACGCTTAACAACACACAAAATCGCAAGTTTCATTCATTTTTTACCAAAAAAAAAATTAATCTAATTAATAATCTTCAGTTAAATAAATTTTTATCTCGGATATGGCTCTGTTTTTGTTTTAATGCATCTGATAGAACCCTTTTTGAATAACATATATATATATTTTAAATCTGTAGAATCAATCATAAGTTCCATAAATCAATGTTTAGTTATATATTTTTTTATTTTCTGATAATATTAATTAAAAAAATAGTCTACAAATGTACATAAGATTGGTGTTGATTTTTTTTTTTTTTTTTTATAATAGTAATGACAACGTTGCGTATGTCTGATTGGATTAATATGAAAACATAAATCTAAATATGTGCCTGTTTAAAGACATATGCTGAATTTAAAAAAAAAAAATTAAAAAAATACATTACCAGATGTACTGTAAAAGTTGGATATATGATTATTTTTCTATAAAGGAATAACTTTATTAAATTAGTGCGTTTGGTTTTTATTATACAGGTTATGGAAGCTGTTTTTTGTAATATTTTCCTCATTGGTGAGACATCATATTGTACGTTAAAAAAAATAAAATACTAAAATTAAAGCATCAAAATATAATTCAATGATAATCTGTATAAGTGAGTTCGTACAGAGTAGTATTATCTTGTGTTATATCACTTATCTGATATGAAACCAAAACTAAAACATGAGATTTTTCTGAAGAAGCAAATGAATGAATCCAGATGTTTACTGTCTAGTCATCATCTACCAATTCGTAGTTTGCAAGGAGGGAAATTTATAGATCTTAAAACATGAAATGGCATTTCTACAGCTCGAGAATCCATGTTACTTTATAAATTTAAAAAAAAGAAAATATCTGTATTACTAAAAGTTCTATAAGATTTAGTCTAAAATAAATCGGACAAATATGAGTATAACTTGCGTTCAAAGGGTTCCGTACATTAAATGCATTAATTATTATTTATTAATTAACAAACTTCTACTATCCATATTTTTTTCATGATTTTAGTTTCAGTAGATACGGAAATAGGAGAGGGTAGGTGACATATTCTTTTAGTACAGTAATCCCTCAACATTCGCTGTTTTAACATTCGCGAGTTTCGATTATTTGCGAATATGAAAATGCGGAAAAACTTAACATTGGCGAGAATCTGACTTGATTATTCTTGATTTTTTTTTTTTTAATTATTATTATCGCTTTCTTTTTCAGAATTTATAGTTGTTAAAGATTATTTCCCCTGTTTTCTGAGTATATATTTACAAATATATTTTCAATTGTCAACTGAAAAAGGAGCGAGTGTTGTAGGAAAGCAAAATAATAACAACAGCAGAATACTATTGCAAAAGTGATATAATAAAAAGTTGTAAAGGGGGTCAACGGCATCTTCAATCTATTAATTTAAAATGTGCAGGTTCTCGTAGAGATGGAGATAAAGTTGCACTTAGATAGGAAATAAAAGAATTTCTGAATCATTTAGCTGTATTTAAATATCGTATTTTAATATTGTATCGCTTACTGACTCACTAATACATTATCATCTCTTTGCGATTTGCGAATAGAGAGAGTCGAAATTACTTTATATAAAAAACTAGGCTTTTTTAGCTGTAAGTATTTCTCCAGTCAGTTAATTTGAATTAGCTTCAATCAATAAATTTCATGTTTATGAACATGTGTGAACATTCACCTTCTACATACATGCTATGCAGAATGTATTGTTAATACATATTATCCTTTAGTTCTTTGAAATGCTGTGCCACTCCAATTAAAATTTAGAGAACGTAACTCATATTTTAGTGCAGATAGATAGACTCAACATTCGCGGATTTGACATTCGCGAGGTTTTCCTGGAACGTAATCCTCGCGAATGTTAAGGGATTACTGTATACGTTCGACGATATATCTGAAAATATTATACCTAATATTAAAACAAGTTAATTTTTTAGTTCGATGTTACGAGATCTTTCAAACCATGCCGTAATGATATATAAAAAGAAAGTTTTGTTTAAGTAACTTAACTAATATATTGGCTAATTACCGACATTTTTTTCGAAAATCATTATCAAATATCCTTGGATGATTCTGCGTCGATAGATACCTCAAGCGCCCATCAACTCTCTTGCTGATTGCCGGAAGAAAATTAAAGTTTGTGTGTTACAGAAAAATGCGTTTCATCAAAAACTACGTGACCTAGGGAAAACGCTATAGTTTTCCTGCTATAGTATTCCAAGGTATATTTCATAATTTTAGTTTCAATATATTCGGAAATAGAGGGGCGGGGGGTATTTTTACAGTGCATTTTCGACGATATATATAATACCTGAAAATATAATACCTAAAAATAAAACAAATATATTTTTGATTTCGATATTACTAGATATTTCTTACGATACTCTGCATGATATACAAAAAGAAAACTTTTTTTTTCAAGTAACTTAATAAGCTCTCTAAATTTTTCATAAACATATTTGTGAATCGCTAATAATCTGAAAATATGTGGGTAAAAAGGCTTTATAACTTTTCCAAGTTTGAACTCTCCACGTCCCATAGTTTACGAGCAAAAGGGCTATGTCAGACAGACGACAGACACAGGAGTGATCTTACAATGGTTTTGTTTTTACTTTGTCAGTACGGAACCCTAAAAACGATAACAAACTTGAAAAGAAGTATGCATGTTTATATGACCGTTTGCATTTTTTTTTTATCTTTTGACCGTCATTTTTTTCTATGCAAATCTACATTTCGTTAAAACGGAGAAAAGAACATATAAAGAAACACTGTTTGTTTTATCTAATAATTCTGTAAATTAAGTTTCTGATGTTCTAAATTACCTACACTATGATTTAACATGAACAAAATGTTGGTTGATAACACGAAAAATATGTTAGGTTGTTTTGGAGTACATCTATCCTAAAGAAATAATTTAATTATAAAGTTACTTTTAGTATCAGAAATACGGGTAGTTAGAATACGGGTAGTTAGAATACGGGCAGTTAAAATACAGTTTAGTAGTTAGAATACAAGCAAATTTTAAATAAATTGAAATTTCATTTATTGACTATGGTTCTTGTTTCTGTTTCTTTAACCCGATGTTTATCTAACTTTTCTCTAACCTGCGAAGCAATAGCCATTCAGTTTAATAATATTGGATTTTTCATTTCTTTGTTTAACGCAATAACATCAATTTCTAGAAATATATTTTCTCAAGATTTATTACATACGTCATAAAATTGTTCTTTAAGATGTCTTTCTTAATAGCATTATACCCAGTATGCAAATCAACCTTTTGTAGACCTGACACTTGATGGTAAAAAATAAGTTGCCATGAATACTGAAATTTGACTTGCATATACTCTGTACAATGATGAAACCTTGCCAAATCAGCAATGATTTGTTCCGATATTTTCAATACTAATTTCACGCATAGTAGTCTTCGCCATATCTGATCACAGATCTCTGTTATTAAATAAATCTAAATATTACTATTTGGAAATAATGCTATTCAAAATACAGGAATAATTTCACATGCTACATCTGTTGATTAGAAAATATCAAACTACGTTTAAAGAAAAATTCTGTAAAGGCAATATTTGAATGAATTATGTTTACATTATTTTACTCTAGCATAAAAATATGAAGGTTTAGCAGAATATGCAATAGATTTCGGCGTATTCTATGTCTGTCCGTTTTAAGCATGTTAACAAAAATGCTATTGAATAATAATAGCTGAGAAATTTGACTTTCTAATTCACATTCGGTTCGTTCAATTAATTATCTTGCGAATGTTTTCTATAAAATGAAAAACAAAAACTTCGGACAATTTTGTGGCAAATTCTTTTAAAAGCCCAGTGTCGTTAGAAAAATTATATTTATTCTTAGGGATTTTAGCAAAATACCACTGTTAAATAATATAACCTACGAAATTCTAAGTTTGTAGTGGTAGAGCAAAAAGTACAAATTTAATAAAAACATTAAATTTCCATGTTCACTTCGGTCCTTATCATTTCGTTCTAAAAGAGCAACGCGGTTAAAATACATCCTTTTCTCTTCAAATACAATCGTTATTTTCTTATGAACTACAACTATTTATCTGCAAATGCAAATAAGTTCGAATAATGTTTTTAATACAGTCTATACAGAGTTATTCACTAACATTGTGACAAACTTTAAGAAGTGATAGATATCACTGATACAAACGTATTTAGATAACGAAGCTGAGTGCCAATTCACTTAGTCATAAACACAGTGTGTCGCACTCCATGCCGAAACATTTTTTTTTTTTTTTTTTGTTTATAACTTTAATAATAATGAAAATATTTCACAGATATTTTCAACAGTCTCACTTTGTTTTGTATGAAATGGGATAATTTCCTCAGAAATGCTGGAAATGGCCACGGTCTCCATCCAAACAACACTGATCTAGACGCTACGTAATTTGAGATGTAACTCACAGTATATAAAGGTCATTGAAATAATTACAGTTCACCACCCGTTATATCATGTCATTTCACACATATTAAAGCATGTCTTTTGAAAATATCAATGAATTATCTTCATTACTGTTAAAGATGTGATCGAAAATCTAGGTTCGACTTGAAAGGAGAAACTCTGTATTGATGACTGAATAAGTGGATTGCGACCCAGCTTTCCTATACAAATATAGTTTGCTGCATTGTTCTCTATCACTTCTTAAAGTTTGTGAATCACCCTTTACTGCTTGACACAGTCCCATGTAACACAAAATAGTTGGGGGCAATGTTGGCTATGGATAGAAGAGGGTTATAAATATCCGTTTTGCACACAGATCGGTTCCCAACATTTTATTTACACAAAAACAAAAAAATCTATGGATAAATAATTTTCGCATAAGAAAAAAAATAAAATGTATTTTTTTTTCTTTTTTTATCACCTTTGTCATTTTTTATAATCATTCTTCAAATAAATTCTACCAACAATGAAAATGCTTTATAAAAATAAGTAGTAACATTTTATAGCTATAAGTCAAAGAAACAACAAATCTTCCTACAAATTCTGAAGAAACATTGAATGTTTTTCTAAATATAATCCATTCTTCTAAATTAAAAGTTTTTACAAAATAAAATGAAATAAAAAAAAATTATCCTTATGTTTAAAAAAATATTTTTATAATTTCTATACGAAAATATAACTAACAACTTTTACTAGTGGAAATATTAATTTATTTTTACAGTAATATCTTTTGATAACTATAAATCATAAGTTTAATAAATGTTGATAAATAGTCTTAAGAAATTTATTTAAAAATCTCCTTCCTAAGAATTAATATGTTTTATGCAATACACACACACACACACATATATATATATATAAGCATGTATATTCCTTATTAAAGCTTTTGCATGCACGAGCTTATATTTAAAAGCATTTTAGAGAAAAGTATTTGGAATAAGAATTTATAGATATTTTTCAGTGAATGCTTTAGATTAAATTCTTGATATCTTCGCAATTTTTCATGTATTTTTCAGAACTTTTTTTTTCTTTAAACCAAAGTCTTTTTATGCTATAAATAAAATGTTGACAAAAGTAAATTTCCTTTGTTTACAAACATTTTGTTTGGAACAAAGAAATCTATTTGCATTTTTCTTTGTTCTAAACTGTTGATGTTTTTTAACGGATTAACTGCTTTGCACGGTAAAACTAGTTTTTGAGATTCTTCTTTACGAAAGATGTGTTTCTGTAAAAAGGATTTCTTTACATGTAATAATATTTACGAAAATCTCTTTTTTTGTTAAAAGAGAGGAAAATTTAAAAACATATAAAGTAGATTTTTTTTTTTAATCATTTTTGTTTCACAGAAATTCCGAAAATTATTTTTGGGTTCTTTGCCACGTTTGACAAGTCAACATGATATATTTTTGCATTGTCTTCTAATTTTTCGAAAATAAAGAATAATTAAAAAGATAGGAAAACTGCTGTATTAAAGAAACAATACTCATTTTTTCAGTCATATAAATAATGCAGTGTTTCACTAAATTGCATGCATCTTGTACCTCTAAAACATTACAGATAATAGTGTTACATACACATATATTAACTTACTTGTAAGAGTCGTTGACAGAAAAATGAAAGCAAAGAAAACAACGAATGAATACATGTAAACATAACTTTTATAAAATTAATTTTGTATTTCATTTAAGCTTTACAATTTGAAAGTTTTATCAAGCGAGATGTATAATCGCTTACGTTGAACATTGATATTCTTGCTATTGCTTGTAATTGCTTTTCTTAAATAGTTGTCATTAATTTGATGAGATAGAGTCGTGAATAACATTCATTAAATTGTGTTTTTATATCTCTGTGTTAGTGATTGATTTTTAAAATCATCCTAAATGAATTTTTCTGTTTTATAGGTTAATACGAAGATATTATTGCTGCACTTCGACTTCGTCTTAACGAGGTTCGGCTGTATTCGTTTCCGAAAGAACCAAATTTGAAAAATATTTTCCAATGACTCATTTGGCTGTATTGCGTCGTACGGTAGTTCCTACATACACTCGTGCCGTACCTCCTAGAACATCTTCGTACAATACTAAGGAATGCACGCATTTTGCTTTGAAAAAACTGAAGTAATATCACGAATCTCTATATAACTTGGTACTCTGCAAATTTAAAAATATAAATATGACTTGGGTTAAATGTGTTAACAATTATTTCTACAGAATATAGTTTTATATTTTGTTACTAAATGAAACAAAATACAATGGTATCATACATTTTATATTAGAGACACATCAAAATATAAATAAAGCGTCTTAGTGTACTCAGCGAGCCATAAATACAGTCGACATTAAAGATTTATTTTCCATTAAGACAATAACAGTGTGAAAATATATTGATGATTGGTTTGTTTTAAACACATGCTTTTAGATAACCCTCTTTAAAAGCACAATGATTAAAACATTCTTATTCAGAGAGAATAAAGTATATATTGTTTACATCTGGTATGTAAATATAGTTTCGTGCTGAGATGAAATGATACGAGTATTTTGTATATGTATTTCTATTGCTACTAAATCCTTATTTAAGAAGAAATATAAATAAATTAATATTTTAAATGAATGCATTAATATTTAATTAATTTATTAATTTATGGTTTTATTTAAGTAATAGCTAATTAATTATTTAAATATTAGCTTCAATTAAATTAATATTTAATTAATGCTATTTAAAATGCTTTATTGTATTTTATAACAGATGAAAATGAAATCATGCAAAATTAAGTAAAATGTATTTTATATCGCATTTGGAAATATATCAATATTTGTGTTACTTTCCTCAGAAATTTTATAATTAGTTTTGTATACAAAATGTGTGATTTGTTTAATTTTTTTATTCAGTTATTTATATATTTATTGATGAAATTTTCAATCAAGTATCATTTTCATTCAAGCATTTCATTCAAGTATCATTCAATCAAGTATCATCAATCAAGGATCTTTTCATTAATAATGACTTCTTGCAAAATACAGTCCAATTTCAAGTTTCTAGAGAATCAGTTTATCACGTTCACGAGATACACTCTTCTGAGAAAACATAAGAGAAGAACACGTCAAAATATCATCAAATACAAAGCTTTTCTTGAATTCTTGTTTTCAATTAAGTTCTCAAATATACAGTGTTGATTTTGTTTTTGCCTCAAACGTATCTGTGAAATCTTATAATCAGAAAATGCAGTGTTATATACAGTGTTATTCCATAATGCCAATCATATATCCATACCATATCGAGATGTTTTCAGCAAAGATTAAGTTAAGAATATTCCTTTAGCTCCCAGTTAGACGGTGTTTATAGAACCTTTAAATTTAAAGGGAAACCCATAAATAATAAACATGTGAATTTTTACATTTCTAAACTGAGCGTAAAACCGACAGAGTGAAAAATGTCCAAACCGAACCCGGGCCCTTGGAATCAAAGTTCGACCACTGAAGTACGAGGACGATACCGAACTTGGCAACTCTCACTCACATATGTTGGACAGGCTGCAACCGCAGTACAAGATGGAAATGTCTTCATCAGCACACAAGCCCTGTGGCAAATTTGAGACGACATACAAAGCCACACAAGGGCCTGCATAGATCAATACATGTAAGTAAATTACAATTATTTTTTAATTAATTTTCAGGAGTGAATTTCGCCCGAAACCAATAAATAATACACATGTGAATTTTTAAATTGCTAAACTTGCCGTAAAACCGACAGAGTGAAAAATGTCGAAGCCTGGAATCAAACACGGGCCCTTGGAAAAATGCTCCAAGGCTATACCACTGAAATACGAGGACGATACCCAACTTGGCATCTATCACTTACAAATTCGCACTTGACATTTCTTGACATCATTATTTCTAGATTCCTATAAGAAAACAGCTGATATTGAAATACCTTGTGCAGAAGAAAAACGATTTCATATATCACTTAAATAGTGTTAGATGTCATTCGACCAGAAAAAAAATGCAATAATTAAGCGATTCTCTAATCGAAAAATTCTAGTTCTTTTTAATTGATTTACAGAATTGATTTTTAGAACTGATTACCAGAAGAAAAATATCCAAAATTAGCTAATGATAATATAAAAATATATATTATTAAAATCGATGCAGTAAATCATAAGATAAAGATGTTGTTTTAAACAATTTCATAAAAAAATAAAATTTCTATTCCTGTCAAATCAAGTTTTCTACTTTATCAATAGCTGATTAAATACAATTTTAGGCAATTTTCTTTTTAAGTTTTGTTTGTGCACCATTTTGTAATTCCTAAACTAAAAAGCTACGTTTTTTCTTAGAAGTTTTGTCAATAGCATCTATTTATTTTAAAATATTAATATGAATCTAAAATTTCAGTAATAGGTTAATGCAGTGACAATTTTTATGCGTTATTATCAAACATTTTCCGGAACAAAAACTAAAACAGGAAATAGTGTAAAAATTACGTATCCAATCAATGACTCAAGAGGAATAAGTAACACATGTTTGTTGAGCTCAAAATGTATTCGGGGATTTTCCCCTATGTCTGGCTTACGCAGCACCGTAAAACGCATGACTTGGTATTGCTCTTCTGTAGGCAACGTGAAGTTTTGCTTTTACGAGTGTACGTATATAAAGCGGTTGGTTGTGAGTTACATTGGGAATCATGATGGCTTAATCGTTGGATTGAAATAATCTTAAACCACTTGTTAATGTGACGCTCGTAGGCCCACCTCAATATATCATAGAGCTGCGTGTTGTCGTTGTAACTGACATAATTCGCGAACTCAGTATATTTAAACGTGTTCATTCCTCACACTGCAAAGCATGAGACAAGCGTCAGAAGCCGTAACTTACAAAAATCTTGTAACCAAAAGCTGTGTTGCGAACATGCTATTAATAAAATCCATTTAAAATTTCTTTTTTAGTTATTACCGTAATGCTTTTCATCTCCGAGTGATGCAAGTAACTTCATATTTTTTTTTCAGATTTATTTCAATTAAACTTGATTTATGAAACCACGCTCCATTTCTATGTTTACCTGTTGATGTGTACATACAAACCTCTAAGATTGCCTCTCGCATCATGTAAAAACTTGGGGAGTAAATAAATATACAATATCAAATATACAGGGTATCCACAAAATTCTTTCCACAACCATTAACTTCAGAAGGACAACTGTTATAATCATGAACGTGGTGTTTAGGTTTAGTAAAAGGGCTATGTGCCACGTGATTTTACCGTTTACTGCATAATCTAGCGGAAAACATTGGATATAGCGTTCCTATCTCAAAAATGATACGAGAGGAGAGAAAAAATGATGTATTACACGTAAAAATAACTGTATTATGAGCCGTAAAATGCAAATTTTGTATATCTTATACTATTTAGCATAATCATGCCGCAAATTACATATATTGTAGACTTATTACATTGTAGACTTATAAATCAGATGCACATTTACTGGTTAAATTAACATATGAAAGAAAGTAAAGATTTTTTAAATAAGAAAATATAGTTCGGTGTTCTCAACGTGTTCACACGACGCGCATTAAGATTAAATGAAGCATTGTTTCTGATGATGACCCCATTGAACATACTTAGTGATTCATCATAGGGCGTTCTTTGAATATACCGTACCTGACTCACAAGTGTTAGTCTTCTTTATTACACCAAACTTTTGCATGCGTTTATTAGAGTGTTTAATTTTGTGATTGGATATCAGAAATATACATTTCAGTGTATCTGATTCAGTTTTTCATAAATGTATTTTACTCAATACAAGATGCTCTAGAACTTTGTAATTGATTTTTGCCGTATCTCGTTCAGTTTTTGATATAGAAATGCAAACTTCGCAGTTTGCCGCTGTGTGGCTCTGTGAGCTGTCTCTTCGCGTAGCACATAGCCACTTTATAATGTCTCGGCATCACGTCCATGGCTATAGCAGTTGTCGTTCCGAAATTAATAAGGGTGGACAGGACGTCAATAGGCAATTAGGCTTCAATAGACCCTGTATTTACAAAACCTGTCTATGTTAATACCTATTTATCTGCCACCATACATTTAAAAATTGACTCGTGATGATTTTAAACATTTAAAAAGAATCAGAATAAGTTCTTAAAGCAATTTAAGCGTTGTTATTGAAATAATGTCAGGCATAATTCTAGTGTGACGAATGAACTTTTAATTTTTAAATTGGAAAAGTGGTAGGCGGTGACTACGAACGCAAAACATACTTTCATCTACGCATTTATTTATCCCGGTTTTTCATAATTACGCTTATTTTAAAGCAAAAAATGGTGTGAGTTTGAAAACTTTCAAAAGAAAAATTGTAATATTCTTTATTATTTTACAATGACTTATTATATGGGTAAACATGCAATTCGAAATTGACATAAAAAACTAACGTTTTATTGTCATTTACTAAACTTACAGTAATTTTTTTTTAATTAAAATGTAAATATTTGTAAAAAAAAAACCTGTTCCTAATGATGAAAGTTCTTAAGCATCTATTTATACATAGCATTTTTTCCGCATTAAATCTTATTTCTAAAACTAATCATTCACTACATCTGATAAGTCCAAACTTCATTCAAAAATAAAAAGATTTTTGTGAATGTGGTTAAATAAGTTGCTTTATCTTCATTGTTATCTTTTATTTCAAATATTTTCCAAATAGTTCAAAACTTGAGGTTCCGATGATTAAAGTCATTTCAATACATTTTATTGTTAGCAAAAAAATTTGTAAATTAACTAAAACACGTTTTTTTGGAATTTGAATTTCCAGATGTCATTACTACTTTTACATTATAAAGTTGAAACCAATAAAACATGTAGCAAAGTAAAATTCTGCAAAACTATTTACTAACATACATACCTAACAATAATAAATAAAACATCTTGTTTACCAACTACTTATAAAATACTTCTAAAAAAACTTATTTTATATGTTTTCTTACTTTGTATAAAGTTGAAAAATTTTCGAGATCTTATATCTCAAGAGTGTATTAGCAATTTAATTATGTCCCAGAGGGTTTCAGATTTGCTGAAGTAAAATACACTTGTGGAATTATATATAATGAATCTAAATCTTCAGGATTGTATTTATATTCTGAGAAGATAAATATATATTTAAATGAATGTTATGCATATGGAAAAGTCACGCAAATGATAAATTATTGTTCGAGGATGAAAATGCACAATTTAATTTAATATTCGAGCAATTTTTCAAGTATGCAAAATAAAATGTATTCTTAAAAATTCAATTTATCATTCAAAACAGTTCTTAATATCTTTTAAGACTTAATTATATGGAGTACTACATCTGCTTAAGATAAATACACATAAATACATGCTTTCAATTTAAACAACAACAATATAATTTTGTATCACATATTTTCTTAATTTTTAAATTTACAAAGTTAAAATCAATATAGATAGTCACTTTAAAGGTAAAGCTTTAGTCTAAATAATCTGATTGCAAACTTTTGTAAAAATAAATTATTTGTTTCAAAAAAGATTTTTTTGTAGAAATATAAATTAATACTTTAATTATGTTAGATTTGTTAAAAATAATCTGTTGCTCCTGGAACCAATAAATATATAAATAAGTGATTAAATACTGTTTAAAAGTCCAGAATCATTATATTTTATAATTTTTTTATTTATTTCATTGCTTAAGATTTCTCGATAAACATTTTCTTAAAAAAATATCTTCTTTACTAATATATATTTCCACGAGTGATCAATTTTATTATTTTTTTTCCATATTTATGAATTTGAAATAATCATGAATCCAAAATGTATGTTTGAGAATTTATTTTCATAGAACATACGTAAATAACTAAAGAAAATGCAACATTTTGTAAAGGAAATATATTTTCACCGGAATTTAGTACGATTTAAGATTAGCCTCTGATCACTAGTATACAGAGATCAAACATAAAACTTTACACTGATTCTGAATACTCTATAAAAGGGTGGTATAATTAGTACAATTACTGTATCATTATTCATAACGCTACAACCAAATCAAGAAACTTAAGAAATTCCACTTACGTTTAAAAACAAATGTTACTCAACAAATGGTTTTTATGAGAATGGCGGAATCCTATTTTTTAAAACTTTATGCATGAATTAAATGTTTATTAGTAGTTTTTTTTCTATTGTGACAAAATAGGTATACCTGTTAGGAAAAATAGAAATTCGAATTAAAGGTAATATCATTCCGGACCTTCATTTTTCAAGTGCACTCTCAGAAAAAAACTGTAAATTTATGAGCATTTGCCCTTTAATTTTTACGGGCAACAGTCTTATTTGAAGAAAAACGGTCTGATTCACTAAATAAGCGGCCTTATCCTTTAGATACTTAGAAAATTAAGGGCAATCCACATATTTTTACAGTTCTAGCCCATATGTGAGCAAAATTACGATACGATCCCATACATTGTATACTCCGCTAGGGTGTAACCCTTCATTTTACTCGTGTTTCGAAAATTTTAACCTGCCAAAAAAGTGATTCTGTGATGATTATCTAACGTGCTACGTGCCACGAAACAGTAAGTAAAGTGTTATTGTGTTTTAAAGTGCATTATGTCCTGCACATTATAATGCTGCATTACTTTGCCCCGTAAAATTACTGGCTGCACAAAATGATGGGCATGGATTGTTCTTTTTTACGGCACTCTTTTTTGACTGCAATCTCTGCTGCCGGCCCCTGCCCGTAATTTTACTGCAACTTTTTTTACAGTGTGTACTATAATCTCAGCTTGTTCTCTTAAATTAAAGGGAGGGTTTATATATTCTTAAACTCACGATATGAATATATTTAGATATGTAAATTCTTCTGCAAACAAAAATAAAATGAAGTAATTGAATCACACTATATTTAAATCAAAAGATCAGAAGCAGTTACAGTGCATCTTGATGATTATTATAATACCCGTAAACATGAACAATCTGTACTTAATACATTTGTTTTGCCGATCGTTTAATTCGAAGCATATTCCCCAACTTTTCAAACTCATATTTTTTCATATATACTCAGTTTTATAACGAAGTCATTAATATAATATGTAATTAGTAGATATAATGTAGATTTTATAGAGTTTTGATAGATTTTTATACCTAGTTTGATAGTAAAATATTAATGGTATTAAAATAAAAAGAAATGGATTTGATTACAGAAAGAAACGCATCAAAAAGAACGATCGACAAAAATTATATGATGGATTTATAACCATCTCAGATATCATTAACTGATTTCAAAACAGGAAGCAGTTCAAGGACATAAACATTTGAGCACGCAAATAAATACATTAAATGACAATAAATCATTCTATAATGAACAAACTTTTCTATTTTAGACAAATCATCCTACTCAAGATAAACAATGATATTAATATGTGAAATATGTTCGCGAAATTAGTTTTAATATCAACCCACGCATGCTGCAGCTGTCTGACGTCATCAAAAGAACACTGATTCAAAAAAACTCTTTTTTATTATTAAGTTAGTTGCCCTTTTTATCTCAATAGAGAAAGATGTAATAATTTTAATCTGTTGCTGCAAAAGGCAGCTGTATGTAAAATGTTACTTGAAATTATTAAGTCAAAATTTTAATATAATTATCTATAACAAAAGTGATCAGTCTCAGGTGTGGACTCAATATAAATAATATACTTCATTAACCAACATTTATGTTTTTAACACTTTAGTATCGTTATAAATGGATTAACGCAGTTAAAAATGTGCACCAACCAGAAGCACGAGGAATACTGATGCTGAAGAAAGATAAAGGTAAGAAATTACCTATATTATTATATTAATTGTGTTTTCATGGCCAGAATTATTATTTATTTATCTAAGTATCAGCGCGCGTAACCTACAGCGTAGAGCAGAGGCGGCTTTTTTGCCAACAGTCGATTACGAGACTGAGAAAGCCTCATATTTTAGTAGATAAATAATATTTGTGAAAAAAAAAAAAAAAAACTACTCGCCATAGATGTGTGCACATTAAAATGAAATTGAAAATTATTGAAAATATAGTTAATTATTTGATGATGAAATAAATATTGTGCATTTTTTGTTGATATATATGAAATGTTAAACAATTGAAGAAAACTAGATATATATAAGAAGTTTTATATAAAATAATAAAAGAGCAATTCCTCTTTAATAACAAAACTTAAATAACTAGTAAAATGGCCGCATCACGTGAGATACAACTTGTAGAAAAACTTAACGCAAGTAATTACAGCAATTGGAAATTTAAAACTGAAATGTTACTGATTAGAGAAGATTTATTCAACGTAATAACCGAAGATAGGCCCACGCCAGTCACAACTGATTGGGAAAAGAAAGACAGGAAGGCAAGAGCCATAATTAACCTATCAATTGACGATTCACAAATTGTTCATGTTAAGGGGCTTAACACAGCTAGAGACACTTGGAACGCGCTTAAAACCATACACGAACGGGCGAACCTCTCTAGTAAATTATTTTTGTTAAGAAAGCTCTATGGAGCCAAGCTCCAAGAAAACGGAAACTTAATCAAACACATAACATACATTCTAGAATTAATTGACAAACTTTCAGCGATCGGGGAAACAATTAACGACTCCCATCTTTCAGCTTTATTGCTGTGTTCGCTACCCCCTAGTTATAATACGTTAATTACTGCCCTTGAATCGCGAAATGAGGACGAGCTCACACCACAATTTATTAGAAGTAAATTAACAGATGAGTACAACAGAAGGGTTGAAAACACAGACCAGGGTGAAAATTCATCAAAAGCGTTTAAAACGCAGAAAAGATTTCCTAATGATAACTTTAAAAAAGATAAACAGTGCACGTATTGCAAATTGAAAAATCACACGTACAGAGAATGTTGGCATTTGAAAAATCGAAACAATCACCCAAATACACAAAAACAACAAACATACAAAAATAAATATTACTCATCATCGTTGTGTTATCAACAATCGGATAACCAGATAGGAAACACTGACCGCGAATCAGTAAACACGAGAAATTATAGAACGGAAACAAAACCAGATAAAGGCAGCGACGCAGCCTTTCTAATAGACAAAGCAGGAAAACAAACCTGGATTATCGATTCTGGTTCATCTTCACATATCCTAAACAATAAAAATGAGTTCACTAAGTTAAATGACACAGAAAAAACAGCCGTCATAATTGCCAACGGAAAAACTCTAAACTCGTTAGGTACCGGAGAAACTACATTCACGACAAAAACATCCGATGGAGGCATAAATAAAATTACGTTAAAATAAGTGTTATATGTACCGGAGCTAGAATCTAATTTAATTTCAGTTAGTAAAGCCACAAAGAATGGATATAAATTATTATTTGATAAAGATAAATGCACGCTGTCACGAAATGGGAAAATCTATTTGAAGGCAAAAATGAAAAATAACCTATACGAAGTTGAATTATTAGAAAATGCAGATAGGAATATAGTAAATATGGCACATGAATGCAAAAGTAAAGACTGCCTGGAACTTTGGCACAAACGCCTAGGGCATAGAAATTATAATTCCATAAAGGAAATGGTTAAAGACGACTTAGCCTATGGCATAAAATTAAATAATTGCAATCATGGAACAACATGCGAAACATGCATACAAACAAAAACAAGCGATGCTCCCTATCCCAAAACAGTGTATAGAAACAAAACAGGTAGAGTACTCGATCTAGTGCACACGGACGTATGCACAGCGATAGGAACCCCCACAATAGGTGGTAAAACAATGTTCGTAACTTTCATTGACGACTACTCTAGATTTACCGTAATATACTTATTAAAACATAAAGATGAAGTACAGGATAAACTAATCGACTATATAGCTATGGTTCGAAACCAGTTCGGGATATATCCGAAAGCAATAAGATCCGATAACGGGGGAGAGTACATAAATAGAGGGATAGAGGATTACTTAAGAAAAAGGGGCATTAAACATCAATTAACAGTGCCGTATTGTCCGAGCCAAAATGGCATTGCAGAAAGGGAAAAATAGGTCGCTATTAGACATGACTAGAAGCCTACTGAGAGAAGCAGATCTGCCACAAAGATTTTGGGGAGAAGCAATTAACACCGCGAATCATTTACAAAATCGCTTACCAACAAAATCGACAAATAAAACCCCATTTGAGCTATGGTTTAATCGCAAACCGAGTTTACACTATTTGCGAACATTCGGGTGCAAAGCTTACGTATATGTGAATAAACAACATCGAGGAAAATTGGACGACAGGGCTCAGGAAGGGATTTTTGTAGGATACGATAACAACTCAAAGGGATATCGCATATACACAAAACAAAATAAAATTGTAATTGGCAGAACAGTGAAATTCATGGAAAATAGTAAAATTAACCTAAAAGAAAGCAAAGAGACAGAAAACTCATATGACGACAAAAATTACATTGAAACAGAGCTAAACAACACAACCAAAGAACCAACCGCGTCCAACCAACCGACCAATGAACCAAGAAGATCCGAAAGAATGAACAGGGGGGTACCACCAGACAGATATGTCTGTTATGTAAAAAATAATGATACAATAGAACCTAGTAGTTGGAATGAAATACTGGAAATAAATAATCCCAGAGAAAAAGAAAATTGGCTTAAAGCCACACAAGCGGAAATAAATTCGTTGAGAAAACACAATACATGGGAATTAGTGGATCCTCCACCTAACAAAAAGGTTATAGGTTGCAAATGGACATTCAAAAAGAAATTAGACAGTCACGGAAACACTCAAAAGTACAAAGCACGTTTGGTAGCCAAAGGGTTTAGCCAAAAATACGGGGAAAACTATGACGAGACTTTCGCCCCAGTAGTGTCACAAACAACTGTGCGAACTTTTTTGGCAGCAGCCGCATATAAGAAGTTGAACGTGAGACACATAGACATAGACACAGCTTTTCTATACGGTGAGTTAGAAGATGAAGTCTATATGAAACAACCGGAGGGTTACATTGAGAAAAATAAAGAAAACAAAGTCTGCAAATTGAAAAAATCCATCTATGGACTAAAGCAGGCAGCGAGAACTTGGAATAAAAGAATAGAACAATCTTTAAAAAAATTGAATTTCCAACAAAGCACAGCGGACTCATGTCTATACACACGAAAAGAAAACAACATCACCACGTATATAATAATTTACGTAGATGACTTATTAATAGGCGGTGAAAACGAATCAATTGAAACAATAATAAAAGCTTTAAAGCAAGAATATGAATTAAAAGACCTTGGGGAAGTATCCCACTATTTAGGCATGGAAATAAGAAAAACCCAAACTGGATACAAATTAAATCAAAGGTTAAAAATAGAAGAACTAGCAAGAAAATTCAACTTAGAAAACGCAAAACCAATAAGCACTCCCATGGATGCCGGTTTTCACAAATTAGAGGACGACGAAAACTTAATGCCTAACAACACAAAATTCAGACAAGCAATAGGATCATTGTTATATATAGGAACCACTACACGTCCAGATATAGCAGTCGCCGTTAACATCCTCAGCAGAAGATGTGAAACTCCACGTTTTAAAGATTGGAACGCTGCGAAACGCGTAATTAGTTATCTAAACATCACAAAAAACCTGAACCTCACATTGAATACAAATCAAGAACCACAACTCATCGGTTTTTCTGACGCTGATTGGGCAGGAGACACAAAAACCAGAAGATCGACTACTGGAAACCTTTTCATGCTGGGAAATAGTCCGATACAATGGTACTCAAAAAGGCAAAATTGCATTGCCTACTCATCGGCAGAAGCTGAATTTGTTGCTGCAGCTAGTGCAGGACAGGAAATTGCATGGCTAATAAAACTATTAGCAGACCTGGACTTACAGCAAAATTTACCAGTAAAACTGTACGAAGACAACCAGAGCTGCATCAAGATGGTGGAGAACGAAAAATTCTCAAAGCGAACCAAACATATCGACGTTCGATATCACGCGATAAAAGAAATGAAAGAAGACGGTATACTAGACCTTCGTTACTGCCCAACACAAGACATGACAGCAGACGCCCTGACCAAGCCACTGGGCAAACCACAGTTTGTGGAACATCGAGAATCTATGCAACTATTACATGATGCATCCGAGATGGTTAAGGAAGGGTGATGGATTTATAACCATCTCAGATATCATTAACTGATTTCAAAACAGGAAGCAGTTCAAGGACATAAACATTTGAGCACGCAAATAAATACATTAAATGACAATAAATCATTCTATAATGAACAAACTTTTCTATTTTAGACAAATCATCCTACTCAAGATAAACAATGATATTAATATGTGAAATATGTTCGCGAAATTAGTTTTAATATCAACCCACGCATGCTGCAGCTGTCTGACGTCATCAAAAGAACACTGATTCAAAAAAACTCTTTTTTATTATTAAGTTAGTTGCCCTTTTTATCTCAATAGAGAAAGATGTAATAATTTTAATCTGTTGCTGCAAAAGGCAGCTGTATGTAAAATGTTACTTGAAATTATTAAGTCAAAATTTTAATATAATTATCTATAATAAAAGTGATCCGTCTCAGGTGTGGACTCAATATAAATAATATACTTCATTAACCAACATTTATGTTTTTAACACTTTAGTATCGTTATAAATGGATTAACGCAGTTAAAAATGTGCTCCAACCAGAAGCACGAGGAATACTGATGCTGAAGAAAGATAAAGGTAAGAAATTACCTATATTATTATATTAATTGTGTTTTCATGGCCAGAATTATTATTTATTTATCTAAGTATCAGCGCGCGTAACCTACAGCGTAGAGCAGAGGCGGCTTTTTTTGCCAACATTATATATAAAAATACATACACTATTCGTGTTTCACAGAATGTTCATCAAATGTTTCACATAATTCTTAAATATTCCTAGTATCCCCTTTAGAATTTCCTTTCATAATTAATAATGTCGAAAGTATTTTGTTAGTTTATAAGTAGAAAATGTGTAATAGAAAGTCAAATAAAAGTTTTAGATTTTATTTTAAATGTACATAATTTTCAGATATACATAACATCATTTTACAGTGTGCTTTCACATCTCAACTTTTACATTTCATCTTTGACATTGCCTTATGACACAAAATCTTTAAAATATGATAAATGAAATGTCCGAATTGAGTTTTTTCCTTTTTACTCACATTTCAACAATTTGCGCATCCTTATTTCATTAAAACAACAATAATGCTTATTACTGAAATTTTATTAGTGATTGAACGTCTTGGTACTTCATTTACAAAGCTTGTAAAAGAAAAAGTTACTTTCGAAAATTTCACCATTAAAATTTCATAATCAGATGTTAAGGTAATTACATTTTGATATAATTTAATTAATTATAATTAAATACCTAAAATAACTTATCAATAATTTATGATTTGTTTTTCCTCTTTAGTATTCTTTAGAATTTGCAGTCATTTTATGTGTTTTATCCCTCATTTTTTTAAAAGCATTAGTACGGACAAAATACACATATGAGGAAAAATTGTGACACACACTACATATTTTCTGAGAGATTGTCACCGTGAATTCCCAAATTATTATTTTTTTCACACTAAATAAAAATAAATAAATAGAATGATTTATAATGTATTTTTAAAATTTTATTTTAATAATAATAAAGTGAATTAAATGTAAGACTTGTGAAATTACACTACAAATTAAAATTTATGCCATGCCTTCAATTTGAGGGGTTTACAAAATTCGAACACTGATGATTATTTTCTATTTCTATATTTTTTTTTGACTGACTTTACTTGATACAGTAAATTAATTTAATTTAATTAATTCCCTAATTAACTTTACCAAGTTGTATTTTTTAAGACTTAAAAAAATCCTTTTATTTTCCGAAAGTAAATTGGATTAAAACTCAAAATTAAAAAAATACAATGAGACACTTGCATTTTTTAAAAGAGGATTTTTTGCATCACATTTTTTGTGCGAGTTTTTGTATCGTATTTTTCTTACTTCAGTTACTCCAAGAAATTTTTTATTTGTTTAGGAATAAGTTTTTTTAACGAAAAAGTATATTGTTTCTTTATTTTTTTACATCTCTTGAAATTTATAATAGATTCATTAATAGAAAGAAAATAATAATACTATATCAAAATCACTCATTTTTGTATTTGAAACAAATGTTTTTAATAGATAAGATGACATGATGACTGATATTACAAACTAGATACAGCTTTGTTTATACAGTAATATATGCTTCAAAAAATGTCCGTAAATCCCATCTTGGCATATATCCGGTGTTATCAATCAACATTAATCTCTTTTTAAAGCGATGTTCCGAAATTGCCTGTTTTTACAATATTTATGGAGTTTTGCCTTTCCTAGTGTTATGGAAATGAATGTGTCATATGCTGAAATGCTTAATGAAATCAAATTTATGTTTAACAATATGTTCAACAAATATGCTCAACAATATTCAACTATACTTACCAAATAAGCAGGTGAAACATTTATTAAATGCACGTATTTTAAGTAGTTAGTAGTTATTTATTATTTCTTCCCTTTGTACAATTTTAAAAATATTTTTTAATGTTCTTTCAATTTCAAAATGCGTAAAACTTATTAAACTTCACAAAAGCATCAAATTATAAAATGATCTTTTTCATTTTACTCAAATTATTTACGTTTCTTGATAGCATGTAAAAAGTTTAACATGAAACGAGTGTAAAAAGCATGTAAAAGTTTAACATGACGAATTTATTAGAAAGTGATTTTTTTTCATTAGTTAATTTCATATATAACAGAACTGTTACTTGATATAAATTAACATTTTCCCCGTAGTTCTCTACAAAACTTAATCACAAATATAAAAGTTAGTAAACCGTTTTTGTAAATTAATATTAGCAGATTTTCGTTTTACGGAATACATGAAAGTATTTGGAAAGAGGTAGAAAAAGTAGAAAAAAGCTTATTTTTACAAAAATATTTTCTGAATAATACATAATTGAAGACAAGTTTTCACTTTTATTGAATATTAATTACAAATGGAAGAAAAAGGAAAATTATTTTTTTATGTTTACTTTATGTGAAGATTCATCCTTCGAAAGAGAGCAGTATTGTAAGAAAATAATAAAAATATCCAAATATTTATGAAAAACTGCATTTTCTGTCATATATAATAGCTATTTTTAATAGCTCGGATGAATAATAATTCACCGTTAAATATCTGATAATAACTGATACGTTAAAACATGTACTTTTTATAAGGAATGGGTTGGTTATTAATCATTTTTATGCATGTAATATTAAGGAAGAAATAATGTTGCAATTTATGTAAATATTTTTTTCTTGAACAAATATAAATTAATGAGATTTTCATTGCAAAAACATATTATTGAGTAAATTAAAATGCACATGTGAATGGATGTACACCTGGGAAACAATCAGAACTTGAATCGGATATTTTTTAGAGACACGTCCATTTATTCGATTTATTATTTTTTCTTTCTTAACTCTAAATGCGGAGACATATGCGGATTAAAGAATGTAAATTGATTTCTGCTAACAACAAAAAAATTGTAAAAACAAAATGCTTTTTGTACTTATTCACAACTATCAAGAAATAAAGTTTTACGTTAATACGTAGTAGCTATGACAGATATATTTTGCTACTCGAAATGATATAATTATGTCATCTAACACCCACCGTCTCCATATTCCAATCATCCAATCAGCGTTCACATTTCGGCTTTTCTCCTAAGTCGGTAACAATAATGCTTGAAATTTTGCATTCTGTATTTGATTCGATTTATACAAATGACAATGTTGTCAAACATATATTAAGGAAGAAAGAATGTCGCAAGTTATGTAAATATTTTTTTTTCTTGAACAAATATAAATTAATGAGATTTAATTTGCAAAAACATATTATTTAGTAAATTAAAATGCACATGTGAATGGATGTACACATGGGAAACAATCAGAACTTGCATCGAATATTTCTTTAGAAACAGGTTCATTTATTCGATTTATTTTTTTCCTTTCTTAACTCTAAATGCGGAGGCATATGTGGATTGAAGAATGTAAATTGTTTTCTGGTAAAGGGTAATTTGTTTTCTGGTTACCTCAAAACATTGTAAAAACAAAGTGCTTTTTATACTTATTCACAACTATTAAGAAATGAAGTTTTGCGTTAATACGTAGTAGCTATGGCTGGTACATATTGCTACTCGAAGTGATATAATTATGTCATCTAACACCGTCTCTTTATTCCAATCATCCAATCAGCGTTCACATTTCAGCTTTTGCCTAAGTCAGTAACAATAATGCTTGAAATTTTACATTCTATATTTGATTCCATTTATAAAAATGACAATGTTGCCAAAGACTATAAGACAGACGTTTTTCTCTTACATCGTAACGCATTGAAAAAGTATCATTCGGGACTAGAAATGAATATTTTGGTATCGATTGACTTCATTTGTGGTAAACAATTAACCATTTTGAAAAAAAATATTTAGTAGTCAACCATTACATAAATGCAATTTTTTCAAATTTAAGCAACATGATTAGCTAAAAATACTCCGTCACTTTCATGGGTTTAGTAGACTGTCATGAAAAACATTGGTCACATGCGCTTAATTTCTATGTCAAATATAAAAGACGTTACATAAAAGAATGTTTCAAGAAGCCTCCGAATCGAAATTATCATATAGAAACAGTTAGAGCACGTAAGACATTGATAAAAAATGGAATTCAAGGAGTAAAATAAAAAAGTAATATGAAAAATTGAAGTATCAAGATTAGTGTGAATAAGCGAGTAGAAAAAAACTCAATGAACGTGCAGATGAAAATGAAATAATAAAAATTGAAAAATGTCATAAACCAAGAAACGGAAAGTATTATAATTCAATGAGCACGAGAAAAGAAATAGAATAAATTTATATTGAAAGAAGAAATGAAAATGAAAAAAGTGATGACAATGAAAACAATTATTCAAATAAAATAAGACCGTATTATCTGAGAAATAATTTTGTCGATAGATGTTACCGATATTGTGAAGATCAGAAAATATTATTAAGCTTACAACAGATAGAAAGAAAACGAGAAAGTTTTGAAAGAGAAAATATTGAATTGTGTAAAAGGAATTATATGAGATTAGAAGATAGAAGAAACATTAAAGACATTTTAATGATCATCGTAAAAATCTGTATTTCTAGTATAATATTAATCGGATCCCACAGAAACAGTCATTAGGCCATACTAATTGATTTGATTATAGAAGATATGAAGTTAAATTTGACAGAACAGATGGTCGATTTTAAAGCAGAGCAAAAAGCATTAACAGTTTTCCAACTTTAAATTTGGATGAGTATAAAGAAGATAGGCTTGAAGATGATTATTTTTGGAGAGGAAATAGAAATTAGTTAGTCAAGTGAAAAACATGAAAGACCATTTCAAACATCTACATTAGCTGAGTATATGAAAACATGGCCAATGAATTAAATAATGAATGTTATAAATATACAGTCATGTGTATCTATGTATTGTTATGTTTTATATATTTAACAATGTGAATCAAAATGTTAAATATATTTGGGGTCCCCGGACTATCAGGATGACCGAATGTGGGATTGAAATAATAAATAACATCTATGCATCAATATCCACAATACAAATTCAAGCTAAATGGTTGAATTTGTATTTTTTAATAGCCACGTCATATCGCAAGATTTTTTTATGAGACTCATGAAAAGGTGAAGTTAAAAACAGAAAACGAGAGAACTGATTATTCCATAGTCTGGTAAGAAATCTGGTTTGTCAAATAAAGAATTTTAATAATAATTTTATGTGAATTATTATTCATGTTTATTCAAATGTTATGCTATTAATAAGTGCGAAGTATTGTAATCTCATCATCCTATTTGTTTATTTGAGTAAGTAATAAAAAATGTTTAAAATCAAATCGAAGCGATATAGTCATTTATAGTCGTAAGTCAAGTATATATTTATGCTATTATAAGATTTAAAAATAAAATTCTTCATATATATTAAGTAAAAGACTTTGACATTAAAATAAATATCTATTTCAACGAAAAGAGAATCATTATTCCTTTATTTTGTTAAATACAGCATAAAATTTTATTTTCTCAAGTTTGTTACAGTTTAAAAAGATGTAAAAATTCTTGAAACAGAGAATATGATCATTTATTTTTTAAATTGGATTTTTTTCTATTTTAACTTTTTATCATGAAAACACATACACGATTACATTTAATCATTGTTTTTGCTGCATTATATTTCAAAATAAATCTGAAAAATACGAACAATTATGTCTGAAATATAAACAAGTCTGAAGCAATTTTAAAAAAATGAACCAACTGAAAAAGTTTTCCCTTACCAAATGTATAAAACAAAATCTAAGGATATTTTTTTTGTACAATATTTTAAAGAAATTGACTGGTTTTCGACAACCAAAATAATACACAAATTGAGGATTTTAGGGGATTTAGTTTAAATAGACTTAGCTGATTTTACATGGTTTAGGTGAAATTTTTCATAAGCAAAATAAAAAAGATAAATATTTATGTATTTTTACATACATGAAAAAAATGCAAAACAATGACGCATACCAGAAAAATTTACAAAAAGGTGAAATAAAATCCGTTAAAAGTTAAATTTAAGAAAACATTACCAACATATTTAGAATATTTATGTTAAAATTAAAAGGAGCAAAACTGACGTAATTTTCCATTAATATTTTAACAAATTAGAATATTAAAATTGTTCTGGTAACAATAACTAAATCAGCGGAGATTGAAGAAAGAAATTTCTGATAATCCTTTCATTAATTACTCAATCAGAGGAAAAGTGTTATTTTTTTTTCTTGAAAATCTAATTTATAAAATTTCAAAAATAGAGATAATCTTCAACAATGAAGAATACCTTTGAAAAAAAAAACATTGTCGCAAAATCTGACGCATACTATGATAAAAAGAAAATAGTTTAAACATCTATCAAAGAGACCCATTAATCTTTGAACGTTCGAGCTTTATATTCAGTAAATGACAAAATTGATGAACATCGCAGCAGGATATTATCATTTCAAGTGCACAGCCGTTCGAAATATGTTTAGAATAAAAATTTCACTTATTTTTATATTTCTTCAATGAATATATAAGAAAAATATGTTGGGTAATTTTAAGTTATAAAACAAAAATATTTTTAAACCTACTTTTTCTGCATTTAATTAAATTATTGTTATTGTTCTTTTGAATATTAAATACTTTTTGATAATATAGAATTCAATATATTATTTAAAAACAAAAACAAAAATATTATATTAGTTTGCAAACTGTATTGAAGAAAGGATATCAATAGGGCAGTCAATCTAAATTGGATCTCTACAATCGTTACACTATAAAATATCTCGTAACGTTCATGGGAAGTAATGGGAAGATCTTTGCCCAAAAGCATATTTTTTAGAGCATGCTTTATTAAAGTTGGCAGAACGGTATGTCAATCGAGCTTCGTAGAATTTTTGCAGTGTTGAAGAAACACACCCTGACACAGTTTAGGCATTTAGCTTACCAACTTTTCCGGATTTCTTTAAAATGTATATATTGGTAAAGAAAGGTATTTGTTAAACACATTTTATATGATAAATTTAATTATATAGCCCACCTTAACGTTACTTTATGGGCATTATATTTAAAAGATAACTTGCTTCATCTACAAGCAGAACGTTTTGGGCTATGCACGCATAGGTGTCCGAGCAATGGATATTATATGCTGTAATAGTAAAATTTTATTAAATTAATTTTGAGATTAAATAATTCTGATATTAAATAATGCGAATCGTCTTATAGAAAAAGTGGTATTCAAAATCCGTAACTCTTGAAACCTATACATATAAGGCCTGTGCATCTGGTAGCCACTGACTTGCAAACTGCACTGGATTGGTATGATCACGTTATTTTAAATTTAATGTAATTTATATCTATGATCATGACATACATGATCATGAACAAGGCTAATGCAGCCTTGACCAGAGAGCAGTTAACTGCTGATCCATAGAAATTATTTATTCAGAACCCTACATAAATTCTAAATGCATGCATTTAAAACGTTAATTTGTTTCAACTGTTACAGCTCATATGTTTCTATATACTAAAAGTTTGTAAAATGCCAATCCATTCATTTGTGCAGATGGAAATGGATGTTTAACATCCATGATCATGGAGGACATTATTGTAAACTCGTTCAGTGCCCGGAAAGTTCAATACCTGGATGAAGCTAACAATTCACATCAGATCAAATATTAAAATCTGAAGCAGATAAAAGACAAGCTTCTTTTACTGCCACCGATATCCTAAAAAAATTTCGAGTAGTTTTTATAGAGTATTAGTCAATTTCTCAACACGGAATATACACTATATTTCCAATGATGACCGGTCACTTGCGATTTTAGACGTTTTGTTAAATATCTGGAAAGATACATGAGGAATTATCTTGAAACTTCAGCAGTGTAAACAACATGATAAACGTCATATATTTCCGCGAAGATTTTTTCCCGAAACCCAATAAGGGGCCGTCAACAAATTGAAGAAAAACGAATATCTTTTGGATAACCCTGTAAAAACTAATATTGCAAAAGCATTCAAACTATAGATTATGATTAAGTGGCTTATTGTAATAATTTGTATTCATTTGTATGAAGATAGCATGCATACTCGAAGAGAAATTCAGGTTTTTATAAAAACAGTCCCTAATTTAACCAAGTTTTTTGCTTATAATTTGCAGAGTTTCTAATATAAAAAAAAAGTTATTTTCAGAGAATATGACAAACAAAATTGTACACAATACCCTACAATCAGAATTAAAAATTAATAAAAATTGTATGAAAAATGAGCAGGTTTACTAAATATTGTTTCACTGCGCATGCGTGAATTCAATCAAAATATAATATCACAATATTAATTGTCAGTGCGGTCTTTCGTACATTGGACAAACCAAACGTAGTCTTAAATTTCGTATTAAAGAACTTAAACAATATATGGAAAAATAAGAAATCAAAAAATCCTCTATTGCAAAACATTGCTGGGAGATGAATCACGTTTTCGACTTCAGTTCAGTTAAAATAATATCTAAACCTACTTCTGTACACGAACTTAATTTCCTTGAAGCATTCCATATTCATAAAAATCTTGGAAATCTTGTTAATTCTGAATTTGCTATTCCACCATTATCAGACTGCTGGAAATATTACAATAAAACCAATTTTTCTTAAATTTTTAAACTATTTCTCACAATAGCGTGTCCATTTCCTATTGATTTTCCTATTGGACGTTACCTAGAACCCTCCGTTTTCCTATTGGCTAATAAATCTGTCACTTGAATCCTCCATTATTCCATTTCCTATCTATTTTCCTATTGGCTGTTTGCCTGGAACCCTCCGTTTTCCTATTGGTTAATAAACTTGTCACTTGAATCCTCTATTATTTCTATATATATGAGCAAATTTCCATTTTTTTCAGCACTGAGGAGGGTATGCTATATGCTACCGAAACCGGTATTCTGTAGATTCAATTATACTGGTGTTTTAACGTTGTATTTTATTTTTACTTCAAAATATACTGTGCATAATATATTAGCTAAATGTATAGACCAACTTTTATGAAAGTCTCAAAAACATAGCTTGAAAATTCTAATAGTAAACGTTGATAGAATAAGCTCAAAATTCGCTGTTCCCAAAAGGAAGCAAAAAATGAGGGGTTGTATTCAAATATACTAGCTTATGAAAGTTGACATAATAAGGATGAAGTGTCTCTCATTCTATATTTGATACAACCCCTCATATTTTTGCTTCCTTTTGGGAACAGCGAATTTCGAGCTTATTCTATCGACGATTACTATCAGAATTTTCAAGCTATGTTTTCGAGATTTTTATAACAGTTGGCCTATACATTTAGCTAATATATTATGCACAGTATATTTTGATTGAATTCACGCATGCGCAGTGAAACAATATTTAGTAAACCTGCTCATTTTTCATACAATTTTATTGAAGGGGCGAGGCCAACGAGGTAAGCGCGTAACATCAGAATATTAAATTCTTCAAATTAAAATTAACTCTGGTCTTCAACATGCAGAAAGAAAAGGAATTGCTTACCTTTTCTAAGGTCTATCCAATTTATGAAATATCCACTGGTTTATATATTTCAACTATTTGAGAATTTATTATAAACACTTCTTGAATAATCGTGTAGATGTACCACTGCTGAAATAAGACTTGTAAAAAAATTATATTAATGCACAATTCACATTGAATAAATAAGTTCACGTTTGGATTGATTTTAAAAATTATATTTTACATTACTTAAAATTTTAAAAGGTTTACATTTAGATTAATTTTAACATCAGGAAACATTTTTTCCTGTGACTTTACAGAATGAAGGATTGTAATACACTGACTCATTTTCACAAAGTTTGGAAAGTTACGAGTAAAGTTGCATCATTTCTTTGAAACAAATTGACGTTGAATAATTGTCCTTTTAAATGTTTTAGTTCTGTAATAAGTTTATAATGGCATAATCACAAATAACAAATTATAAACATATTTCACATTATTAGAAGAGAACGATTATAACGAGGTAATAAATCTCTATTGCTTGATAAACTTGAAACTTAAGAGTCATAAATTAGGTCACTTGTTTTAAGAGATGAGAGAAAAATTATCGTTGGGTTTTTATCTGCGTGCTTCATCATTTTCTTTATTTATTTATTTTACTTTGAGTGGAAAATATTAAGTGATTGAAATGAATGGATTAGTTTTCTACAATTTCCCCCTTAATCCATTCATGGGGATTAACTAATATTTTCATTGAATTTCTGTGTTCGATGAATCGAGGCTTGGGTAAAGGTTTGGTAAGTGCATCAGCTATCATTTTTTCTGTTGGAAGATATCTTAACTCAATTATGCCTTCTTCGCTATATTGTTTAATGGCATTAAATTTGACGTCGATGTGCTTTGATCTTTTCGTGAATTTTTCTGATTCAACCATTTTTATGGTACTTTGATTGTCTTCATATAAAGTGATTGGTTTTTGCTGTGGAAAGCCTAGATCGTCAAGTAACTTCAATAACCAAATTATTTCTTGGCTAGCATGTGCTGCGGACACATATTCAGCCTCTGCTGAAGATAAGGCAATGCAACTTTGCCTTTTCGTCGTCCACTGAATTGGGTTGTTGCCCAACATATATAATATTCCCGATGTTGATCTGCGGGTTTTGGTATCACCTGCCCAATCGGCATCAGCGAATACCTTTAATATTGGTTCTTCATTAGTGTTAATTATTAATTTTAGTTCTTTAGTATGATATAGATATCTTATTATTCTTTTTACGGCTTGCCAGTCTTTTTCGCGAGGATTCTCATTTCTTCTGCTTAAAATGTTTACTGCTGCTGAAATGTCAGGTCTCGTTATGGTTGTTATATAAAGCAATGAACCAAGTGCCTGGCGATATTTAATATTATTTGGCATTAAATTATCATCATCATTTAATTTGTTATATCCTGGTTCCATTGGAGTTTTGCACGGTTTGGAGTTTTCAAGATTGAACTTTTTCGCTAAATTTTCAATCTTAATTTTTTGATCAAGAGAATAACCGTTAGGTAATTTCTGAATTTGAGTACCTAAATAGTTACTAATATTGCCTAGATCCTTTAATTCGTATTCTTGTTTTAGAGAATTTACGATTTCTTCTATTATTTCATCTTTGCTGGCGATGAGTATATCATCAACATATATTATTATGTATGATGTATGATCTTTTTCTTTTCTAGTGAAAAGACATGTGTCTGCTGTACTTTGGATAAAGTTCAAGTTGTCTAGTGTTTCAGCGATTTTAATATGCCAAGCTCTGGCGGCCTGTTTGAGGCCATAGATTGCCTTTTTGAGCTTGCAAACTTTTTCAGGAAATTGTTCGTTTACATAGCCTTCAGGTTGATTTATATATATTTCTTCATTTAAGTTCCCATGAAGAAAAGCGGTGTCAATATCTACATGTCGCACATTCAAATTATTATAAGCTGCTGCTAAAAGAAGTGTTTTGATGGTACAATGTTGTGCTACTGGTGAAAATGTTTCTTGATAATCTTCCCCATATTTTTGACTGAAACCTTTGGCAACAAAACGTGCTTTATATTTTTGTGTATTTCCTGAACTATCAATTTTTCGTTTGAAAATCCATCTACTTCCTATGATTCTTTTATTAAGAGGAGGATCGACTAGATCCCATGTATTATTTTTCATTAACGATTGTATTTCGTTTTCAGTGGCTTTAAGCCAGTTTTTCTTTTCTAGTGGATTGTTTATTTTGATAAGCTGTTTCCAGTTTTCAGGTTCTGTTGTATCGCAATCATTTGCTAAAGCAATAAAATTGTCGGAAGTATATCTTTGAGGTGGTACTCCTCTGTTTTGTCTTTCAGATCTACGAGGTTGATGTGTTTCTGATTGTTTGGGCGCGTCAGGTGTACAGGGTGTGTCACCTATTTCTATTTCAATGTATTTTTTATCTTCAATTAATTGTTCGTGATCATTAATTTTCTCGTTTAAATTGTTCAGTTTTTCTTCTAGAAATTTTACAGATCTGGAAATTATTATTTCACCATTTTTAGTGAAAACACGGTATCCCTTTGTATTATTATCATAGCCCATGAAGATACCCTCTTCTGCTGTGTCATCTAGTTTAGATCTTTTGTGTTTGTTTATGTAAGTGTATACTTTACAGCCAAATACACGTAAATAATAGAGATTTGGTTTTCTTTTGAACCAAATCTCATATGGCGTTTTATTTGTCAATTTAGTGGGGAGCCTATTTTGGAGGTGATTAGCAGTATTTATCGCTTCACCCCAGAACCTATGAGGTAAATTTGCTTCGGATAATAGGCTTCGTGTCATTTCAATTAAACTTCTGTTTTTTCTCTCAGCAATGCCATTCTGGCTGGGACAAAATGGAACTGTGTATTCATGTTTTATACCATGTTCCCTTAGAAAGGCTTCTGTTTTATTTCCTATGTATTCCCCACCGTTATCCGATCTAATCGCCGTCGGATATTTTCCTTGTCTGGTTTTGACCATTTGTACATAGTCTTTTATTTTTTCATAAACTTCATCTTTACTTTTTAATAAGTAAATAACTGTGAATCTAGAACTGTCATCTATGAATGTAAGGAAGTAATTTTTTCCTCCTATTGTGGGTGTTTTAAAAGGCCCACATAAATCAGTATGTACTAAATCTAATACTTTTGTTGTTTTATTTTCGATAGATTTAGAGTACGGTGCATTTGTTGACTTTGTTTTTATACAGGTTTCACAGTTTGTTTTATGATTACAGTTATTTATTTTTATCCCACTGGCCAAGTCATTTTTGACTAATTCTTTTATACTTTCATTATTTCTGTGGCCAAGGCGTTTATGCCAAATTTCGAGGCAATCTTTATTTCTGCAATCATGTGCAATGTTTATTTTATTTTGAGAACTTTCTTCTAGTGTTTCAACTTGATATAAGTTATGTTTCTTTAATGCTTCTAAGTATATTTTTCCATTGCACGATAGTATGCATTTTTCATTTTCGAAAAATACTTTGTAGCCATGTTCTGTGGCTTTACTTACGGAAATTAAATTTGATTCCAATTGTGGAACAAATAACACATTCTTAAGTGTAATTCTATTTATACATCCATCAGATGTTTTTGTCATTATTTGTGTTTCGCCGGTTCCGTAAGAATTTAATGTATTCCCATTAGCAATTGTTACTGTAGTTTTTTCAGTATCGTTGAATTTTGTAAATATATCCCTATCGTTCGCTATATGCGGAGACGCTCCTGAGTCAATTAACCAGGTTTTATTAGCGGGATTGACAATTATGAATGCTGCATCTTTATGTTCACTTTTATTTATTTGTACCTGTTCATCTGTTTTTGATTCATTCATTTTATTTTTACTATCACCTTTTGTATTTTCAAAACACAACGATGTGTACTTTTTGTATTTGTATTGTGTTTTAGGTGTAGTGTTCTGTGTGTTTCTGTTCTTGAGATGCCAGCATTGTTTGTAAGTGTGATTTGATTGTTTACAGTAGGTACAATATTTGTTTTGCCCTTTATAATCTTGAGTGTATTTCTTTTGTGTTTTAAACACCTTTTGTGAGTTTTCAACTTGCTCACTATTTTCTACCCGTTTATTAAATTCATCAGTAAGTTTGCTTTTGATGAATTCGGGAGTTAATTCAATTTCATTTCGGGCTTCGAGAGCTGTTTTTAGAGTATTATAACTCGCAGGTAACGAGCACAATAGAAGTGCAGATAAATGCGAGTCGGTTATGTTCTCTCCTATTGCGGAGAGCTTATCTTTTATTTCCAGTATATTAGTAATGTGTTTGTGCATGTTCCCATTTTCGGGAAGTTTTGCACTATACAATTTTCGTAACAAATACAATTTACTGGACAAATTGGCTCTCTCATGAATATTTTTTAAACTATCCCATGTCTGTTTTGCTGTTTCTAAATGTTTTACATGAACTATTTGCGTATCGTCTATACTCAGGTTTATTAAAGCACGAGCTTTTGCATCCTTTTTTCTCCAATCTTCGTTAATTGGTGTAGGGGGTTCCTGAGTTACGAGTTCGTACAAATCTTCCTTAATTAACAACATATTAATTTTAAACTTCCATATAGAATAATTATTATTGTTTAATTTATCTACTATTTGCATTTCCTTTATTGTCGCCATCTCGGAGAACTTGTTTATACAGTTTTTAAAGTTAGTTTAAATAGTTTATTAAATTCAATTATGTTTTCTTGAATTTTTAATCTAGCATAAGAGCTGAGTATTATTTTTATTAATTAGAGTCAATTATTAATCCTTAAGAATAAATTCTGAGTTCATATATTAATCAGGCTCATGATCACTGTTGAAGGGGCGAGGCCAACGAGGTAAGCGCGTAACATCAGAATATTAAATTCTTCAAATTAAAATTAACTCTGGTCTTCAACATGCAGAAAGAAAAGGAATTGCTTACCTTTTCTAAGGTCTATCCAATTTATGAAATATCCACTGGTTTATATATTTCAACTATTTGAGAATTTATTATAAACACTTCTTGAATAATCGTGTAGATGTACCACTGCTGAAATAAGACTTGTAAAAAAATTATATTAATGCACAATTCACATTGAATAAATAAGTTCACGTTTGGATTGATTTTAAAAATTATATTTTACATTACTTAAAATTTTAAAAGGTTTACATTTAGATTAATTTTAACATCAGGAAACATTTTTTCCTGTGACTTTACAGAATGAAGGATAGTAATACACTGACTCATTTTCACAAAGTTTGGAAAGTTACGAGTAAAGTTGCATCATTTCTTTGAAACAAATTGACGTTGAATAATTGTCCTTTTAAATGTTTTAGTTCTGTAATAAGTTTATAATGGCATAATCACAAATAACAAATTATAAACATATTTCACATTATTAGAAGAGAACGATTATAACGAGGTAATAAATCTCTATTGCTTGATAAACTTGAAACTTAAGAGTCATAAATTAGGTCACTTGTTTTAAGAGATGAGAGAAAAATTATCGTTGGGTTTTTATCTGCGTGCTTCATCATTTTCTTTATTTATTTATTTTACTTTGAGTGGAAAATATTAAGTGATTGAAATGAATGGATTAGTTTTCTACAAATTTTTCTTATTTTTTAATTCTGATTGCAGGGTATTGTGTACGATTTTGTTTGTCATATTCTCTGAAAATAACTTGTTTTTATATTAAAAACTCTGCAAATTATAAGCAAAAAACTTGGTAAAATTAGGGACTGTTTTTTTATAAAAACCTGAATTTCTCTTCGAGTATACATGCTATCTTCATACAAATGGACCCAAATTATTACAATAAGCCTCTTAATCATAATCTACAGTTTGAATGCTTTTGCAATATTAGTTTTTACAGGGTTATCCAAAAGATATTTGATTTTCTTCAATTTGTTGACAGCCCCTTATGGGGTTTCGGGAAAAAAATCTTCGCGGAAATACATGACGTCTATTATGTTGTTTACACTCCTGAAGTTTCAGGATCAATTTCTCATGTAACTTTCCAGATATTTTACAAAACGTCTAAAATCGCAAGTGACTGATCATAATTGGAAATATAGTGTAGTTTTTTCGGATGCTATCAATTCTCAACTAAACAATTCCATGCTCAACAAGCATGTCTTACAGACAAAAATCTATATATTTAAAACGCTAAGCGATTTCTTTCTACAATCTGTTAGAACAAACGACTGCATCAAATTACACCATTCTTTTTTTAAATGAAAGATATTAGGACACAGATTTGTTTTCGTGCATTCGTTTGTTCGAAAATTTAATTAATTAGCTGTAATTTTCAATTAAACATTTACTTCTGCTTATGACGTCATAAAGTTGACAACTCCCACTTTTGAGGGCATAGAGTTTTTTCCCTGAACCCTGTGGTTCGCCAATCTTTTGACATTAACTAATATCAACTAGGTAATATTTTAACATTGTAGTATAAAATCTTAAAAAAAAAAAAAAAAAAAAAAAAAAAAACTTAATTAGCTAGAATATAATCATAATAAAATATCTAAACGTAAACATATCAATATGAATAACAAATCTCACGTAAAATGTTGCAATTTAAATGATTCCAATTGAAACAAGATTTGGAGAGTTATCCTTGACCCCCAGCTAACATAAAAGTACCTATTTTATTTTATTTATTTACACACATATTCAAATTTATTATAAAACACCAGGTTGCCACACAAAGCAAAAATCGTCATTTAAGTACCAAAAATAAACCAGGTGCGTCTGCGATATCTGTACTGATTTAATCAAAATTATTTTGGTTGCACCGCATATTGCAAAATTAATTAAATCCATGATTATTGTTTCTTTCTCAGATTAAAAATAAGAAAATTGGTACTTCTCTATTATCCCGTCGACCACTTTTCATAACAAAAAACTATCGCCAAACTGTAACGCCAAATAAACGGGAGAACGTTGCCATTGGAATACCAAAATAAATAAATAAATAAAATACATGAATTTAAGGACACAATTGTTATTTTAATTAATGAAATAACTAATAAATCAGTAAAACATATTGAAAAATAGACGCAAATCTCGAATTAAAAACCACTTGATGACGTAACAAACACGTATAATGCTTCTGACCAAGTAAATCGGACTGTATTTTTGGCGTTTAATTTTACAGTTTGGTGATAATTTTTTGTTATGAAAAGTGGTCAACCGGATAATAGAAAAGTACCAGAAAATTTAATGTTTAACGAAATTCAATTATTTGACAGATCGCAAATTTTGGTTCTTTTCCGTTATACCGACACCATTTCATACATGTAAATATATGCTTGGCGACAATGGTGTCCGTATAATGGAAAAGTACTCAATTTTTTCTTAGTTCGGGCTATACCAAAAACAAACATTTTACAGGTAACAAAAAAATCGCCGAAAATGGCTGCTTCATCAGCTGTTATGACAGCAAAGTTGGATAAAATCTAATAACCTGAATTTTACAACGTTTATGCGAAACACCACAGAGAACACACGCTATTTTTATATAAGTAGGGTATATTTAAACGAATAAGAGAACTAACAAGCTTCAATAATATAATGCATGAAAAAGTAAACAACTAAGTGATTCAGCAAATCATAAAAATATGTATTTCTTAATATAACATCTTAATATCTGTCGAAATTCCGTGCATTATCCCGTCGTCCGATTAAGAAAAAAAACTATATGCAAATTAGGTACTTTTCGGTTAGCCGGCGCCAATAAAGTATATATATATATATATATATATATATATATATATACACATAATAACAAACTCCAATGGAAAATTACTTGCAGAATCATTATCACAAAAGCCAACCAAAATCTATAAACCACATAAATTCAATACTAGAAAAACAAAACTATATACATTATATATATTTGTATCTATGTATGTATATACTATATATACATATATATATATATATATATATATATATATACTTCATTGGCGCCCTGCTAACCGAAAAGTACCTCAAATAATTCGCCAAACTGTAGCGCCCAATAAACAAACGGAAGAATATTGCCATTAAATCTCAAAAAAGAATAATAATAATAATAATAATAATAATAATTAAGAAAAGCCCCATTTACTAAAGTATCATTTATCAGTAACTTTTAACAATAAAATTTACAATATATTAATGAAAACAGAATCAAAAATAATCTTGGATATTTATTTATTTACATTATTTCTCTTAATTATGGAAAAGGAATAATCATCCTGATTATGTAAAGGAATGAAGAAACCATACAAATAAATTACACTTGAAAACATTAAAAATCTCCTTTTTCTGTAGATTGATTTATTATTGTAAAAAAAATTCTTCATCTTTACATAAATATTGATTAGCTTAAAACAATAGATGCGTTTCAGAAGACATGGATTTAAAACGAACAATGATTAAAGAAGACATTTTAAAAATTTTGATCAAAACATTTTAAAACTTTTTTTAACGTCGAATTTCGACGGTGCGATTGGGGAGAAGCAATGCACATGCGCATAGGAGCTCATTCGGTTGCAGTATCACAGGGGGGGGTGTGCCTTATTTAATATGTTCTTTTATTGACTGAATATGAGATGAACGTAGGGATATGCTATTTGACTTCATAGGTTCAGGAAATTTTCTTTCTTGCCGTGGGGAATAGGGCGGTAATGTCAAACTGATTTCCATTTTGTTTACGGATTGTTTGTTTGGAGTTTGCATCGGAAATAATAACGTAATTCACTGGGGGAAATATTTTTTTAATAAAATATTTGAAAGATTGTTTCATAAGCTTATGTAATAAAGAAGCTTATTTTACTAATATTGCTATTGTAATTTTTTCCGTCAAGTTTTGACGGGTACCATCTAGTGATAAATTAAAAGTATAAATTTTATGTTGTTACTCATGTATAAATTCAATTACGCAGCTGAAAATGTTTAATTGACAATTGATATCATTTCAAACCAACGTTCTATGATGACAAAACTGATTAATTATAAAAACTGCTCTGAAACGTTTCCAAAAATCAGTGGCAGTAAAATAAGTTTTGTTTTTATAAATGCCTCTTTAAATATTAAAAATAGATTGATTTCTGGTGTTTCTAACAATACAGATCGATTTTTGGAAACTCTTCCATGTTGAAACTTGGAAGATTTTATTGTATATTTTCTTTCATAGTTATATTATAATTTTGTAGATTAAGAAATATTTCTCATTTTACAGTGTTGGTAAAATTACACAACTCTAGTTTCTTGTCTGAAAACGTTGCTGCGGTGTTTAAGAATTTTACAATATTTTTATAAATATATGCATTTTTAATAGACATATATGAAATCCTTGATATATAAGGAGTTAAATATTTTATAACATTATGTAAGACAACTTTTTTGTAACATTACAAAAATAAGCTTCTCTTGAAAACAATAGTCATGATTGCATTACAAAATCACTTTGAGGACTAATCACCAAAGCTCGTTAAATTCTGCTGTAATGTATTTTATTTATTTATTACTGATTCCATGTTTTTTTCGATTAAGCTAATAATGATTACGGAATGAGTTTCTCTTGTGCTGATTGCACACAGTTAATTATTTGGTGCAATGTTCAAAATGCTTAATTTGAAACTTAACTCATTAAGTGATTAAATAACCTAATACCACCAATGAGTCTTTATTTTCTACTTAGTAAAATCGTTTACATCATCATTAGTGAAGAGAATATTGACTTGGGAAGCACAGAATTTAAACTTCTTACTAGCATTTTAAGACATTTCACAACTTTAAATTTAAAAAAGATGTTGTAGCTGATGTTAATGTTCTTCTAAAATTATATACATTATCTCTCTTTCTCTCTATATATATGTGTGTAACGTAAATGTAGAATTTTGGCTGATGTTTATATTACGCTATTTAAAATGGTGAAAAAATGTATATATATATAAATATATAAAATAAATAATTTTATATATTTAATGGTTGTTGTAGAGTATTTTTATCGTATTTTAACTTTATTACACTTATTGGATTAAAAAACTCTCTCATTGTTTAACTTAATGCAAGTTACATTGAATATTAACTTTTCTTTCAATTGCTAGAAAAGATAAGTTTATATAACCAATAAGTCCTAGGATAAAAACCGTTATATATGTCATTTAAATTATTGCACGGTACGCAGTAAATGCCATATTTGGAATTTATCATTATATTAACGTCTTTTTTCATTCTGATTAAAAACAATTTTAAGCAATTTTTAAAAATAATTTGAATAAATGTTTTTAACATTAAGTAAAAAAAAATAATTTCAAAAGTGTTCTCTTACGAAGTGCATAGAAAAGAAAAATTAGACAATTGAATCGTACAAGATAACATTTTGTTGTTATTTTATTATTTTATACAAGATTTACACAACACTTCAAAAACTCGTCAAAACAGAGAGTTTTAGATTTATTGAAAGTGTTTTTTTTTTTAAACATGGAAACGCCTAGAAAGAATTTCCGCTTTGTCTTTGATTTCTTTATTTAAAAAAATACCTTTTGTTAGCTGTTACTTAATTTTATTGCTTTTAAGTATACTTTTTTAAGGAATATCATTAATGAGATTAGTTTTATTTTTTCGTCACGACGCATTTTTAATCATGTTTAGGGTAATGCTTTGTTTTATCAATTCATTTTATCTTTGGGTCATAAACATTTTCTTTTGAGATTAGAAAATTAGTTTTAGATAGTAATGAAAGTGGAGAAAATAAAATTTTGTTTTTGATATATTCTCTAGAATGCTTTTAAAAGAAAATGTTTTATTTTTTTTTTAGACTTTTCTAATTTGGAATGTTATTTATTTATTTATTTATTTTTTTTTTCGAATAATTTACTTACCTTTAACGTTATATATGAATATGAAATCACAGTTTATATGAAAATTAAAATGAAACAAATGAAGTATTTCTGTTATCATTTCGAAAAGAAAGCAATTTGATTTTGTTAATTATTTTTTTACGTTTCATACACAGAAGCAAACTTGAAACTTTGTGATATATCATAAGTTTATTATATCTATGTAAGTTTAATGTTCAATGAAAAAGTAAAATTTCCTTTCCTATTCACTCTTTTTTTGTATGTACTTCAAATACAATTATTCTTTACATTTTTATATGCAATCAGATAAACATATATATTATCTCCATTTAAGAACGATATAGTTAAAGTGTGCAGAATATATTAAAATGGGGAACGTTACAGAGTATTTCAAACCATAGAACTCCCCTCCCCTCCCCAATTTAAAAAAAAAAACAGAGTTTAAAATAATTGGTATAAATTACCATATAACAGGTTAACCAAGAATTTTTTCTTTCTATACATCCAACAGTAACTCATAAGTGATGAATATAAAACATATTACCAGGTAATCTGATATATCTAGTCATGTAGAGCAAATAAAAACAAATCACACCATGGATTACATTTAGGTAAATAAATTGGAAATATAAAAATTGCAGCTGGACAGAAATATAGCTAAAAGTCAGAAACTGAAGGGAGGGATCACATCTAATAAATTGCTTGCGAATAGCAAAATCAGATATAGCTATATATTTTCTGAGAAAACACTTATCTTATATACTGAGAGCTTTAAAATAAATCACGCACTAAATTGTAAAAACAAAATAATAAAAGAGTGAAAGGCACATCCGTTGCGCTACATGTGTGATAGCTTTTAATAACAAATCTAGCATTTTTAATGCAGTATTTAGTTGCATTTTAAATGTAGTATTTAACTGCATTTACTAAAAATACAATCTAGTATGTCGGAAAGGAATTCAGAAGTAGAAAGTAATTTTTAATTTAAACATATTAAAATAGAGTTCATTAATTAAATAAATAATCATATACTTCAGAGAAGAAGCAATTTCGGGCATTTGTATAACTTGTGTTTCTGCCTACACCAATAATAAGTATTTTATTAATTTATAAACTAGATTTTATATTACTTCATTCACAATTTTAGGCTTTATTTATCTATTGTTAAAATCAAAGTATTTGTTTACATATGTCAGATAGTTTGGTTGAATTTCATTGAAAATTAATTAAATTTCTCTTTGTATTGCATCAGCTAAAATATTGTAATTAGTAGTAAAATCTTTTCAATACCAATTAATGTTACTGCTATAAATAAACTATGATAATGTTGGATATTGTATATTAAAAAATTCCAAAAGCAGATTTTCAGGTATCTGCAATTTAACATGTATCCAATTATATTATTTTTCTTTGTAATAACATCACACTAAGTTTCAATTTGCTGTATTGACTTAGCTTCTTTTGAATAGTGAAAAATGAATGCATTAAAAGAATACTCGACTTCTCCTTGTAAAATGTATAATTTGCCACAATTGTGAAAAAAAAATAATACCATCCAGATTTTAAAGAAGAAAAGAAAATTTTTTTAGACTATTTATTGTGTGATTGTTTGTTATAAAATACAAAATTGAAAATTGAAAAGGAACAGAAATATTTGTCTCTTTTAAAATGTTGCTATGAGCACACAGTTCTCTGGCTACTCAAATGCCATATATAATGTAATCGTTATTATTATTTTACTTGAGACAAGGACGCTTAAAATGATAAAATGTTTATTACTAAATATTTTACATCAGTTATTATTAAGAGATATTTCATGAACAATCTTAAAGGACATATAAAAGTTGATTACTCGGTTATTCTCCGGTAATTACCATTCCAAATATTTAAATAGTACGTTTGGCTTAATTTGGGTAACTGAAGAATTTATATTCCGGATTTTCCTAAGTTTATAAATACTTTTCAAATATTTATGCTGTGATCATCTCTTCCATTTGGAACATTTAAGTTTGCCCCAAATATATTTTTTTCAGATTTCGAACAGTAAAACGTCTTAATTTTATTATTTATATCTACAGAACTTTTAATAGCAAAAGCATTTTCTTTCAATTTTAAAGATAACTTGTTCTTCACATAATGAATTAATTAGAAAATACACGAAAACGTCAGAATATGTAATATTTTGTAAAATAGTTTTTAAGCATATGTCTAAAAAAAGTAAACACGGTGCACTTCTTTGTTTAATCTTTGTTTTCTTGTATAAAAAAACTTGATGTGTGAGTGAAAGTTTCTAGTCACATAGATGTTGTCAAAAATACAAGAAAAATCACTAGTTGAGTTTGGTTAATTTCCAATTTTTTATTGTGAATGAACATACGCATATCTTCACTAAAATTTATTATTTATAAGTTGAGGCATATTCCGTGATATTTGATTACTTTGTCGTTTTTCGGCAATTGTATTTTTTAAGAAACCAAATTTTAATCGCAGCTGTTAGTTTAAGTTCGTTTAAATATTCAAATATGAGTACAGTAAAATAGGAGTCATTTTAACCATATAAAATATATAATTTTTACCAAAAGATGTAAAATAACCATTGATATTTTCAAAGTTATAAAAGAATATTTTTGAAATAATTATCGTGTGACCGTCTGTAATTACATATGCATTTAACAGCAGCAAGAACATTTTTTTAATACATACAACATCTTTTGGTATTAATTTCTCTGTTATTTAATCTCAAAAGTTTATTTTATGCAAAAATGTTTTGTTCTAAATATAAAGATCATTTCGCAAATATAGCAAAACATGACAATTGAGAATAATTTTGTAAAATACTATTTTCAGGTATATTTCTCATACAAGTAAATAGAATGTTTAGTTTTTTTTTGTAAAAGAATAGATGTGTTATTAACCCATCATAACATTCTTCTTTATTTAAAGACAGTACGCGATCACTCATACGAAAACGTGTCATCTATAAAAAATCATTACACGGTTGTTCTAATGAAATTACTTTTTATAATATACTAGTAAAAAAGCTACGTGGTCAGTTCACCTGGGTTAAATAGTACAAAATAAATCATTACAAATTATTAACCGTGTCCTTATAAGATGTCTACTTATAAAATAAAATCTACTGTCGGGTTTTTAAAATTTATATAGAAATACTATTTTATGTTGCTTCATAGTCTGTAATTCGGTATAAAAATAAGAATTATCAAACAACTTTTATTTTTGAATGTTAAACACGTAAGCATCTCTACCTTAAATCTGCATAATACTTTATCCCCAAAATATTTTCTGATATTTAATGAAATATTTTTTTTAAATTAATATAATAGTTTAACTAAAAAATAGCAAAACGTGACAAAATGCATAAATTTTTAAACTTTTTTGTTCTATAAAAGTAATAACTGTGCTTCAAAATTTTAAACACTTGATAATGAATTCATGTATACGTATTTTTTTCTCGCATACCTGTTGTCTAAACCAACACCATTATTTTATTAAGGACACTAACTTAATGTTTATAGTTTATTATTTTATACTGTTCTTCATTTAAAGAGTTTATGTAATCATTCATAAAGGAAGGGGTAATCTATAAAAAGTGATAGCCACTTTTTTTAAGGAAAAAATTTTTCGTCTCAAAGTTTCGCATAATTCAGCTAGGTTACTATGGTAATTAGAGATAACATTTAAATTATGCCAGAAAATATGCACACCAAAGATTTTTTTTTAGTATGAAAATGATTTTATTCAATTCATGTTATTATGTTTCACTTAACGCAATTTTTTACAAAAAATATTCAATTGAAAAAAAAAAAGTTTAGCGTTCTCATAGACCTTTTTCGCTTTAAATACCTGTATCAAGTATACGGAAATTTGGAAATAGAAGCCTGTTTGTTTTACTTGAATGAATTAAATTTCCAGTTCAAAATACCTCTTTTTTTTCTACAGTTTTTTCACTGCTAATACCGGAGGAAACCACATTTTAATTAACATACATACTTCATTTTTCGATAAATTATTGTATGTTCTAAATTAATTATTACAGAAATCTGAAAAAAAAAAATTCTGAGAGTGTTAGGTGTCTTTTTGTCTGCCGATACATCGTGTGGGAGAAAACCAAAATTATCTTTGAAACGTAAAGTTTTCTAATATAAAATAAATAAACATTAGTTGAGTAAAAGACAAAAAAAAACAAAGTTTAATCTTTTAAACAAAATAAAATTCTTTATATATAAATCGGTAAGGTACATGGCGGCAAAAAAGCGGTTATTTCTCTTTTTCCGATAGCAACAGGTGTTTTGTTAAAAAAAAAAAACCCGGATAAACCTCACATTAACCGTCTTCGTTATTGGTTTTCCCTAATTTACGAATATTAAGAAAAGTAATTCGAGTATCAATTTGAAACTTACACACGCATGTAGAAAATTTGTCTGCATCCAAAAATCTAATTTTTGTAAAAACCGGCCGTTAATTTTTCCTAATTAAAAAAAAAATAAATAAATAAAATAAAAAATAAATACTGCCGCAGACAGTAAAGAAAATAAAGTGAAAAAAAACGCGGCAATTTTTTTTAAGTTACCAATATTTTATAATGTTAAATGTCATTGGTTACATTTTAAGAGGAGAGGGGAGTACTTTAAATATCGGATAATGTTAAAGGTATATACATAGCGCTCCCACTGGTGGCAGAAGGTGGTACTAGTTTATTCTTGCAGCGCGCGTGCAGCACTCCTGCAATACGGTGCCGCAGACAATGGGGACGCGTGCCGGAGGTTCGTTCAGAAAGAGGTTCGTTTAGAACAGAAAAAGCTTCCTGGTGGTAGCAGGTGGAACTAAAACGTGTTTTCAGCATACGAGGTTCATTTGGAAAAATCGACCAACGAAGTAGGAGTAGCCTCCTGGGATTTAAGTTAAAATTAACAACTAAACAAAGATAAAATTACTTTTCTAGATACCTTTATATACTTTTAAAATGTTTGAAGTTTATAATCTTACTTCCTTAATGCTACATTTTAACTGCATTACTATATATATATCAATTAAAATATCCTCAAATCTCAGGTTATTTAGAGTACAGTTATTAGGAAGTTTTTCAAACGCAAATTTTATGGTATAATAAGTGTGAAATGCTAAAATAAACTCATTACTAATTTTATACTGATTTTTACATTGATCATATTCCTTATTGTCTTGTTTTAATAATGACAAATACAATTTAATGTTTTCAAGGTAAAACAATATATTTAACCAAGGCGATTACTTTTAGAAGAAATGTTGTTACGAAAATAATATTTAGTTTTGTACATAAGACAAAAACAAAAATAAAAAAATGGTAGTTCAAATCTGGTAATATCTGGTAATCAAAATGGTAGCAATCACTTGCAAAAAAAATAATATATATTTTTCCACTTAAAACAACATACGGAAAATGAAGTTATTTTTGAAGTTCTTATGTGGTATATTAGACATGTTAAATACCAATTCATAGATTCATCACCAGTCCATCATCACACTGTTAAAAATAAATCTGTCAATTCACGGCAAAACTACTGGCAGCAAAGTTGCCGGACTTTTTCCGTTCCGTTAATACATTTTCCGTTTTGAAAGATAAAGGAAGAGACAACTCCCTTTGAAGAATCGGTAAGTTTCCGTTATAAATAAACCTGGTTTTACAAAATGTCATCTCTATTTTTGCTGCCATCTGTTGATTATTACGGGAGTATTTAATATTTGATATAATGCAAGAACCTTTAATGCCCGTCCTGAGGATCAAACTGGGGACGTTAGTGGTTTGAGCCGAGTGCTTTGCCGTAAGACCAGTGGGACCTTGCTAGAGTAAGAGTAGGAAACGATGATATGAGATTTCTTCAAATCGCAACTTGGGACTTAAACAATTTGGGGTTTAGAAAACTGGTAATTTTGAAGTTAATAGCGGGGATATTGCGTAATGAGATGATGTTTGAAAACTATAGCATTAATAGAGGATAAAAACATGAATTATATATATTCTTAATTTGATTGTTACATGTAAAATATAAATATTATATTTTAATTAAATTCGATAATTTTTTTTTTTGGCTTTTTTGCGAAAATCGATTTTTAATCAACTATTATGAATTTTTTAAATGTGTTCGTTTAGAATATATTTTCACTGTGAGTGTTTTTTATAACTTTAAAAAATAAATTGCGAATAATTTTAATTCGAAAGCATTATTTTTGTTCGTTGCTTTTTAAAATACAATTGATTTTTTTACCTAATTTAGCTATTTTATATATATATTAATCTGTTTGTTTAGTATATATTTTAAGTGCGAATACTTTTTTATAACTTTAAAAAATGAATTGCAAATAATATTAAAAGAATGGAAAGAATTAATTTTTGCTTTTTTAAATTCGTAAGCACTATTTTCTTGTTGTTGTTTTAAATAAACTTGAAATTTTATTTTATGGAATTTTTAGTTTTTCTGTGCAGCAACATGTCAGTGTTTGAAACATTGAAATTGAACATGCAGCAGATAACGGAATATATCCGTTGGCTGCTTTCTTATATGAGGAAATTTTCTGCTTTTAACTGAAAATGCCCTTTTGTCATAAAAAGGGACTTTTTCTGTGAAATTCAGGAAAAAAAATACCCTGAATTTCAGATTATTTTTAACAGTATACTGTAAAAAGAAATTCCGTCAATTTACGGAAAAAGCATTGGCAGCAGAGTTGCCCGAATGTTTTCATTTTTTGATGAATGTTCCGTCTTTGTAGTCCATAAATGGCGCGATACAGACGCGAAGGAGTTGTAGCGCATATGTGGCGATCAAAAATCTGCAATCCCTTTGGATGATAGATTTTTACATTAATAATTCCGTATTTGAAACTCTGTAATCTTAAAAGTCTAAAAAGTGTACAATTTAGGGATACAGTTTATGCACTTTTTGTGTACAATTGAGTTTGCAGTTTTTATGCATATGTTGAGGTGCCAAATACGCACGGATTTTGTGCACTTTTTTTGCAGACTTTTTCTAGCTGGGTAGCAACAGATATACGGGATATATTCCAATTTTCTAACGAAATGGAAACTTTCTGATCAAAATTCACGGAAGACAACCTGTCAATAAACGAAATTTTATAACAGTGCAGTTCATTCACATTACTTACCCATCATACGTAGTATAGGGTAAGTCTTGTAATCGTTTTGAAAATCTAAAAAAAAAAAAAAACGAAATATTCGACTCTCGAAATATTCGTTCTGGTAAAGTGTACATAAAATTTTTCGAAATTGTTTATTTTAAGGAGTGAATATAAAAGACAATAAGAAAACATAAATTTTGTATATAGAATGAAGTCGATCGGAAAATTAGTTGCCGAAATATTTGAATCATATTTCCCACACTCTTCGATTTTTCATGACCCTGTATCTTATTCAAATTTCAATTCAAAGATATATTTTAATTTTAAGTGAGATGCTTAACTATAACAGTAACCTGTTGGTTAATATGATTATCAATTTTAGAGTTATAAGGATCACTAGATGGCATTAATTTGCAAAATTTGACAAAATAAAATCTTATTTTAGTTAGATTTTTACTGCAGTGTCAGTTATTGGTTCGGTGTCAATAACTGGGTGTTTCACCCTATTTGAATTATGAATAACAGATAATAACTGAATGAAATATAGTTATTGAGTGTAAAAAAAAGACTTTGTTTCTTCATGTAATGCGCACGAATACAATTAAATTTTTGAGAGAAATTTGTTATCTACTCCCTTTGTTAGGTGACTTGTAGCAGAGAGAAGTTAATCTATTATGGGAAAACCAGTTCTCTTAAAAACAGAACCTGCTCCATTTTCCGGGTTAACTACTCTTTTATACTAATCACCTGCCAAAGAGAATCAATAATTACTTGTTCAATACATAGCTGTGTTCTGTACTCATAAACTGAAAACAAGAAAATCTTGGTCTATGCATTTTTCATCTCCTGTTAATAACATCATTCCTGATAGTTACTGCATGCCTTATAGATAAAACTTAATAAAAATTGTAAAATTATACAGACATCTTTAATTACCATGATTATTTTTTTCTTAACTGAAGCAAAGCCATCAATGTACAGAAAACTACCAAAAAAATTAAATCATTACAAGAAAACAAAAGCTAATTATGCTATCTGTTTATATTTTTGTAAATAATATGTATATTTTTAATTAATTTTCAAGTAGATTTTATTTATATGAAAAACAAATGGTATATTTCATTCAAATGCTAAAAGGTGTAAATTAAAAACATAATATACAGTAAAATAACTTTTATTATATTGTTGACATATTTCGGCTCACACCGAGCCATTATCAAAAACAAGTGAGGATTTTCTATAATTGCACGGTCTTTGAAGTTATTATTTGAAATGCTATCATTTTATTTTCATGTAATTTTTAAAAATAAATGTAATTTTCATGTAATTTTTTGTAAAATTTCATGTAATTTTTAAAAATAAATGTAATTTTCATGTACATTTTTGTAAAATTTCATGTAATTTTTAAAAATAAATGTAATTTTCATGTAATTTTTTGTAAAATTTCATGTAATTTTCAAAAATAATATCTTTTATTTTTTACTTGGCTGTTTATTTCCAACATCTTGCATGTCAATAATCTAATAAAAGTTATTTTGCTGTATATTATGTTTACACAGTTTAGCATTTAAAAGAAATACATTATTACAAGGTGTTATAATTTATTAAATTTTTATAGACAGTAAATGTTTTAAAGCTTAGTAAGAAAAATATTTGATAAGCTTATTATAATCAACTCCCTGTATGTTTCAAGTATTGTGATAAAATGTATTAGAAAAAAACATATTAAAGATAAATATAATTATTTTAAGTTGCAAGTGAAGCATAAAATGCACCATTACAATCCTATTTGCCCGCATATTATGACGCTTTTAAAGAATGATTTTCGGTAAATTTCATCATGCTGAAATGCACAACTATATTTGTAACTGTAAATATGTGTTTTAAAAAGGAATTTATTTCGGTACTTTTTAAAGTACATATTTACAATATCATTAAAAGATATGCTTTCATGAAATAAATAAATTGTAAAAAATTCAATAGTCTTTTTATTATAAAATTAAAATTTATCTTAAAATTAAATCAGTTAAAATAGCAATCACTATTTGCTTTGACGTTTATGCAGATATAGCTTTATATAACATGCGGGTTACAAACAATGTTAAGTGAGGGATAATGAAGATATAAAATGTAATATGCTAGAATTAAAATCCATACATATTGTTTTACATCATTTTATTTGTTTAATGTATATTAAGTTACATCAATACTTTGAAAACTGTTTAAAAGTAGAATATAAAGTTATTGCAAAAAGATTAGAACCACATGTTTAGAAAATTTTCTTAATTCACGTACAAGAGTCTGAAAAATATTACGATAGAGGGCATAATACATAGACAAACCAATACGAAAGTTTTTATCATAATTTGATTTTTTTGTGTTTGAATAAATTCAGTTGTATAAATTCAGTTTTAGCGTAATGGATCGAATTTATTTCTATAATAAGTTGTTAACAAATATTCTATTATATAGTATCAACTTAATCTAAATTTTATCTAGTGCAGACTGTATATAGGAATCTAATCTAGCATGTATATAGAAATCGACACTAGTTCTGTGTATTCATCTACAAATAACCAATTTCTATAACAGCATAAACTAACATTTAATAACTACCGAAAACAAAATTAAAAAAACATATTGGCGCCATGGAACGAGGCAATCATCTAAGAATCTGCATATCAAAGACAGAGTATTTTGTTATATTTCAGATCAAGAGATTTCTAAACTGCACTGGCGAAATAAGTATTTGACTAATTAGGCAGAAATATAAATCTCATTTAACGTCAATCGACATACAGAATATAATAGTAATTATCATGTTGAAAATGCTTAATTTTTGTATATTGTTTATAACATTATTTCCTTCAATGCGTTTTTTAAGTTCATAAAAGTATCTGAAAGATTTTTTAAAGACTTTTTTTTAAACTTAAATTACACAAAAAATATTGTAAACAGAATGTCCTTTCAAAAGAAAGATTTTTCAAATATGTGTTTGATACATTTAATTATCTATTCTAAATATAAACTAGTATGCTATTCCCGTTTTAAGGCTTTCTGTTCTGTCACTCTAATATATTAATAGCGGAGGTACAGAACAACAATTATGAATAGGAAGTTTAGTGCATTTAAAGAAAATAACGTGAATATACAGTGATCGCTGAATAAAAAGAAACACAGCGTAACAGATTTCCTTGCTATGCATTCAAAGCTAAATTTAGGCTAAAATATGTATTTTTTATAATATTAAATGTGCATTTTTTTTGCATTTCTACCCAATATCAGCTGAGATACACTTAAACGAAGACGTAGCATGTCAGTGCCCCTATTGAGTGATCAAAACTAAAACTGAATTATCATAGATTTTTATAATAAAGAACCTATATAATAATTTTGGCACATTTCTATATCATGTATATTGCAATAGATGCAAATACGTAAAAACACTGCATATCAGTGCCAGAGTTTTTGAGACATGCATTAAAATCTAATCACTGCCCATTTAAGTCAACTTTGAAGTGACTATAAAGTTTTATAGAATTCCATGATATAGTTCACCAGCTACAGCGCCACACGCATGTGAGAGAGGTAGACAGACATTGGTCAAAATGTAGTCAAATAGTATTCAAGACATCTAAAATGTGACAATCCATCCAAAAGTTTTCACAAATCCAATAATTTCAATAAGAATAGAAAACTTATTTCATAGATTGATTCCCTATTTAGATGATCCCATTCTGAAAACAAAATTCTGTAACAAATTCCATGTTAATGTGGCCAATGGCAGATTAATAAATAAGAAAATATTTCCAAACAAATGGTTCAAAACACTGGAAGCTTTAAGAAAGTTTATTTTCGATCCTCGGATATTCTACGTAATATTTCTAAAAACATTATTTTAAAAATAACAAGACATTTATATTAATACTATCACTTTGTTTCTGAAATTATGTGCATTATTCACAAACATTTTCCTGTAAGTTATATATTTGTCAAAGAAACTTGAAAGTTTGTAGAGTTATGTTAATTAGTAAGTTTCCTTGAACTAGTTAAATTATACCCGTGCAAAAATTCTTTATTACCAAGTCGTTTACTTGTCAAGAACAAAATGCATTTGTCTTAAAATTATAAATTTTGTTGCCTTGTGTAATTTATAAAATTCAATAAGATATTTAAAATAGGAAAATGTTACAATATATTTTTAAAAGTAAAAATGCATTTATTTTGACCAGAATATCCAAAGAAGATTTTCCTTTTCTTTTCTTTTTTTTGTTTAGTTTTACATGACACTGAAGATATGAGCTGTAAAATAATCTGAAAATACTGACTGTTATAATTAAATAAAAATAAAACAAAATTGAATAAAATTAACTCCTTTACTAAAAATATTTATACCAAAAATTAACATGTTAATTAATTCTTTAAATCCCAGGCTTTAAAAAACTGAATGACCTTAGAATCCCCCAAAAGTACATAAAAATTTTGTCTTTTTCTTCTTCCCCATTTTTTGCTAGATAAGTAGTGTAAAATACTCTGTTCTTTCCTTTTATTCAAATTTTGACAGGTGTTACGCCCCTCAATTTATCATTGTAAACATTGCTCCAGTTACTGAAAATTTCTGTTTTTTTTTTTTTTTCTTTCTGGACTATTCAGAAATGCCAACACCTTACCCCACGCAGAATAGAAGGAATTGAAAGAGATCAACACCTTGATAGCACACCAACTTACTTAAGGGAAAGGAAAATACTTTAAGCTGTAGACGGCTATTACGGGTCTCGAAGCATTGAGATGATTTCGGCTATTTTGGGATTCAAAAGGTTAAGCACTTTTTATGAGAAATAGTTATACCTCATGTATTTTTTCTGTGCTGTAAGACACATATTTAATATTCGAAATAAAGTATTTTGTATTTAAAATGTTACAGCATGCATACCTATAATTTCCACAAGAGGAAATGCTGAATTGAGATAATCCAATATTTGATTACAAATCCTATGGAGCAGCATGAGGAATATGTTAAAATAAAACACTTTAACCCTTTCCGGTGCGGAATAAATCTGTTTGTAAAGTAATGAAATAATGGACTGACACCATATTTTACAAACGATTTCCTTAGAAAAGAATAACTTGCTGATTTTCCCTTACTTTATTAAAGGAAAATTTTAATTAAATATTATGGTGCCGTTTGTCAGTTTTGGAATTAAAATTAGGTGTTCTTTTTTGTGACCACCGCCCGCTAAAGGGTTAAGGTAGAAGTAACTTTTAATTGAAATTTTACAGATAATTTACACGATTTTTAAAACAAAGTAAAAATAGTGAATTTTTAACTGCATTATTGGTACGATTTTTCATACATAATGTATTTCAAAGTTACTATTTTCGGAGATTCAAAACTTTATTTCGTAACCTTTGTCAATTTTTGAATATGTTCGTAACTTGAGATTGAGTATACTCACTATAAAATACTTGAGCTTGAGCATAGAAAAGCAATAATATAATATAAACTGTCTAATTTCTGATATATTACATAATCCATTTTTATACGTAAACACATTAAACCTGAATGCATACGTATTGAGAAACTATGAAGTCAAATAGCGTTTTGAACAGAATATTTTTAACTAGGCAGTCCAAGGAATGTTGTCATGATAGAGCTATATGACTTATAACTCAACTTGTAATAATATTATAGAAAAATAAATAAAAATATTCGAGTCTAAATACTTTTAACAGTTATGCCCTCTAATTAATTTCTTTTACGTTTAAAAATGCGTCTGTGAATATGACAGAAACTTTCACTTCGTTTAGAGGAAAAATATGTTTCTAAAAGTTACCTTAAGTAATATCATTTCTGATACATCGTATATATAAGTTTTTAGTTCAATTCTGTGGGTGAAATTTATAACCGCTAACTTAGAGAAATAATATTTATCATAAACGATATTTTTTGCCTAAAGGCACGAAATTTCTACTGCGTATTAAGCGGGTATCACGTGTTAACCGCTCTCGTTTAAAACGTGATATTTTGGCATTATCCTTATAGAATTTGTTCAAAGGACCGAAAAAAAAAAGTTGCATATTTGCGATTTGCGTATGAACCGTGAGCGTTATAATCAGGTCTGACTGTATTTAATTCATATAAAACAGAAAAAATAATCGATGTTAATAAAATACACTGAGAAGACTGTGTTAAAGATTGTTCTTAAATGTTGTGCTTATTTATAACGTACTCAATATATACTAATTTTGTCCAATAAAAATCATTAAAAAGTATTATGAATTTTGTATACCCAAATCTACATTAAAAAAATATATCAAAATGTTTTTTCAAGAATAATTTCTGTTGTGTTTTTACAAAATGTTTAAATAAAAAAAAATGATACAGTCGAAAATTCAGTACAATCGGCAGCATTCATTTCTTGAAGAAAAAAATAAATGTATTCTACAAATAAAAGTTTGACAAGTGTTTATTTCTTTTGTTTACGACAGAGAATATATGACATCTAATTTATTTTTCCAGAATTTAATTTAATTTTCTTCACAATTATTTCAAAAGCTCAGTTGGATGTTTCACTTCAAAGCTTTTTAAAACTTTTATTCAAGGATTATTTTCTCCTTTAAACTGCACATTTTTTTTTGTAAAAATGTTTTCGTGATTATTTTTTTCGAATGGTTGAGAGAATTAATTCATAACGATTAAAAAAGTAGAATTTGTTTTCTATTTCATTAGGCCTATTTTTAAAATACGGACTTACCACTGTCACATTTATGATTACCACTATTTCTAAACAATAATCTCGCGTCGACTCCTGCAGTAATTTTTAGAATTATTTTTTTGATTTAGTCTGATCTAGTAAAACATATTTTACCAAAATAACAATATAATTACCAACAAATATTATAACCGATCTGCTTATAATAATATCCGAAAGCAAGAAAGTGTCGGTAACCATTCCGGGCGCGACCACTCTGGTCTGCGAATCGACCTTAGTTAAACGCCATGTTAGGGTTAATGAAAAAACTATGCTAACAAATGACAGATAAATGATAATATCTTCTATTTGAAATGTTCAGCATATTTTCCTATAAAACATGTATATCATATCTTAATATAATGTTTTAGGTTCTTAATTAAAAATCCAGATTAATCATCGGAAACCCAGATATAAACAAACGAACACTGTTGCAATTCAGCATCACAAATTCAAATGAATCACAAATGAACGACTCTTTGAAAGCTTCACATCCGATTCTGCTTTTAAATTATTTGTAAAAACATATTAAAGCTTTTAAATATATTTTTTTTTGTTTAAAAACTTCAAAAACTACTTTAGCAGACATCTATCGACAAATCCAAGTGTAGGAAAGTATATTGTGGGTAATCATTCGAGAGCGAACCGAGTCCGAGATGTGAAACTACTTCCATGTCATCCTACTTCCATGTCATCCTACTTCCATGGCGAACACGAGCGTAGCAAAACGCCATGCTAGGCTTAATAAAAAACATATGCTAACATATAACAACTAAACGACAATTTCTTCTGCCTCAAATCATGTCTGTTCAGCATATTTTCATATAAAACATTTATATCAACATTTCTGTAAACACTTTTTTCAGAAATAGCGGTGACAGCTTTCATAGGGAGGCTTTGCGGTGATCGATCCAGTATTATATTACGCTTCTTTTTTAAATATTTTGGCTCCATCTACCAGCAGATAATGCAAACAAATTTTGAAATATTTTTTCCATCGTAAATAAAATGATTTTTTCTTATGAAACGTAATTAAAATATAAGGAATAAATAGTACCGAGTAATTTCCATTTATTTTTGCTTATATAATCAAAAAATGAGCTATGTGATGAGTCAAGTTCTTTAGAAACTCATTGATACCAATTTTTTACTTTCGCACATGGATTATTTTTTAATATTTAATTTGAATGTTTTGTCCAATCGCTCAACTGTTTCAAAAATTTAATATTGAGTAAAAAAAAATCCTCATCATATGTATTTGTAGAAATTATTTGTAATTTTTAAATTGTACTTTTCTACATTACATACCTTTCAATAATAAAATCTTCATGATGTTTGTTTGTATGAAGTCTTGTTAAAATGCAGCGCAAATCAACTATCTGTCATTTTTGACGGGGGTTATATATTAGTAAGTGGTAAAATTTGTACCTGAAAAAAATATTAATGCTTACAATATTTGTAGTCCTGTACATAAGGTATTAAATCTATACTGTATTAATTTGTATTTATGCTATATTCTTAAGTTAGATTTTAAGTTCAATTAGATATTTCTAAACACTATTTGTATTAAATTAGTTTTTATGCTCATGTTACATTAAAGAGAGAAACTTCAATTTATATCTTCCCCGAAAAATCATCCGATTGAAATGTTTCATTTTTGATCAGGTACATATACATATACTCAAATATAATCAAGACGTTTCGATCATTTAAAAAGTTATTTTAATTTTTAAAGTCATAAAATTCAAACAACTTATGAATTATAACCTACATTAATTATTACATAAAAATATTCATTGTCTTTGAAAACATCGCTATGTGCTTAGAACTTATTTCTATCGTTAGTTTTCAGTAAAATTATACTTTTCAACGGTCTAATTAGACCATCTCATGTCAGCGTTACCCATCCATAGAAAAGAAAGTCTTAAAGAGTAACCTCAATAATATTATAACATTTTCTTCTAAAGCTTTTATCGAGGAGCCTGTCTCCAGCTGTCACACATCCCCAGGACATAACAGATAGGTAATAATTTGGAAGGTACATCTTTTGCCAGTTGCAAAATATTTCAATTAGGGGCGGGGGGTAAAAAAAACCTGGCTTGGGAAAGAAAGCTCTGCAAAAATAAAAGCCGGTAAGAAGTATGAAAGTAAAAATTTAAAATTTATTAAATAACTAAATTAAAAGTTGATACCAGCGTCGTCAGCAAAAAATAATCCGCAGGCTGACTGCACAGCACAGACGCCCGTTCTGTCAAGGCCACATTGTGAAACAGCGAAACAGTTTATCGTTTCAAGGGGATGCCCAGTTTCAAGCAACTCCATTCCCTGCCTATGAATAGTTGTATATCACACCTTAAAGAAGCCGTGTAAGAGAAAAGTATAAAAATAGCAAAAATGCAATATAAAAAAGTAAAAGAAGCTATGGATTGCACCGTGAATTTCAGCAGCCAATCCGAAATTAGAAGCAAGAAATTCAATATTTTGCTTGTGTAAAGCTGCCAATCAGGAATTAGTTGTGATTTAAGATTGAAAGACAATGATAACAATGAATAGGAAGAGTGAATTGGGTAAATAAAGGATAATTTTGAATGGAACCAGGTGCAAAAATGAAGAGAAAGGTATGTTTAACTGTTACAAAAGGAGATTTGTTCGCTAATAAGTAAAGTGAAGCAAAAATAGCGTAAAGCTACCACGGCCTTTTTCCACGGCCACGGATAGATTATTTATAATTAAAATGTTCATAAGATTTTTCTTGTTAGTTAATAAATGTTTCTGGGAATTTTCACTATGTGGTCTTAATTTTTTTTCGTAAATTGATGTCTAAACTCCCAACAAATTTTGTTTATAACTCTCATGAGATTTCAGAAAAACTAAATTGAAAATAAAATTTTCTGGCCTACTTTGATTGAGATGAATCAGCAGAAATATGTGTGACATTCCGCTTCTTTTTTTTTATTTTTATGCATACAGGATGTTATTTACTTCTATGCAGGATACATCGTGAATGTTTCATGTAGCCATCGTGAAAATGTCAAAAAGTCTTGAAAAATTAAACTTCTGTAAAATAAAGATTTCTTTATTGCAATAAATTGAAACGTATATTTCATTTTAATATATTAAAAAAATGTTTTTGTTTTAAGTTTTTTGGGGAGTGGGGGTGGGTTGTTAAGCTTTTTTTTCACATATTTAAATAAACATATTCTAATACAAAGAAATATATTTCTCTTAATGACTGTTTCATTGTAAATTTAGTTATTGTATAAAGAGAAATGTCTCCAAATTTAAAGAATTTACCCAAAAGTAGAAAAGAAAATACTGTCATCAAACACATTTAAGTTTTCCACTATGACAGTTTCTAAAATTTATTTTTCATGATTAGTTTTAATGAACCTATGTAATTCCAACGGCTTTTCATAAATGTATTTTTTTCAATCAAAGCAATCTCATAAAAAATATATCTTTAGCAATTTGTTTAATGTTTCTTATTTCAATTTTTTCAATTTAAAAGCAAATATCCTTTTCAAAAATTAAACATGTTAGTTTTAGTACATTTTGAAATATAATTAGTTCTAAAAGGAAACAAAGTTAAATAAAAGATATAAGTTGAGGAAATTGTTAAGAACGAAAGAAACTGTGATAGAATAATAACAAATGGAAGACTGAATACAGCGAATGTTATATACGGTTTCTACTAACTGGAATATGTTCTTGAAAAACAAGAAACTTGAACTCAAGCTTTCATTTTACAATACAAAATAACAAAGTTTGGGTGCATTTTTAAACATTAGTTGAAACTTGAAATGTAGAAAATAATTGTATGGATTTATTAAAAAATTAATTAAATACATTTATTTTATTTTTTCAAAAATCATTATTCTCTCTCTTTTTCCTGCGTTTAACAGCAAATTGATTATGATAGCGTTTCAAATTCGGATGCAATTCAAACAGGATTAGGATCGTCTGTTGATGTTGCAAATAACTTGGATGAGTTCGATAACATAGAAGATTCCATAATTCATTAGAAAATAACAGTAAAAAATGAATAGCATAGCGTTCAATGGGAATAAGTTTTCAGATCATTATTAATACACATTAAAATTAATTGATTTTACTAAATTTTTAGAGGTTGTTTACTTTGTTAAGTCAAACACATTAAACAAATTCTATTGTGTTCTTCAGTGATTTGTGTTAGATCCTCGTAAAAATTGCTTAAGGACGCATTTTAAACTATGGTTTCAGAAAAGAAATTTGAACATTTTTTCCACAATTACCTCATATGAATTGAATTACATTTAGTAAGTCTTATTTAAGAAGTTCAAGCAAATTAACTTTTTCTTCAAAATACGAACTTAGAAGGAATAGGAACATTTTGTTTAAATTCTGGTAAATCTGATCTAAGTTCCTTAATAAGTTTAAAAAAAGTTAATCTACTCATCCAACTCAGCCAAGAAAATTTGCTTTTTTTTTTTCAAAATGTTTCTTTGTTGAACGGATGTCGAACTACATTTTCTACTTATGTATAATCGGTGTATATAAAAAATATACACGCACACAATTTAATCGTCATATGTAGTTTTCTTGATGATGTACAGAAAATCTACAATAGCTATTCGATTAGCAAGTATGTTTTTTTTTTCTGTTAAGGATATAAGCTTAGGAAGCCGTCTCCATGTTGAACTTGTAATAAACTTTAGAATGTTGAATACGATCACCCAATTTTGCCATTATGTTTGGATTTTTGGGTACATTTTACCATCAGATACCAAACGTGAAGTTCTGTAGTTTACGATTTATGCTGATGCAAAATTTGGAACTCATAATGCTAAATCCATTTATACTAATTGCAAAACAAACTGCAATGTGGATAGCCTTTTAAACATAACTCAAAACCTATTTCTCAGAATAACCTGTAATTTTGCATTCAAACATTTAAACTTTCTAGATATGGATTTCTATTAAATCTTTTATAGCTTACAGTGCATTTCTTTCTACTATTAATTTAAATATATGTAATTATTAAATTAATATTTGAAAGAAATATGTATTGCAACCTATAAACCTTTCTACAAAAGTCAGTTGTTATAGGCTTTAAATATACGAATCCAAAATGGCAACTAATTACACCATATAATCTCTAATATATGGTTAAAAATGTACCCGCGTTACAGCTTCTGTTGAAACTATTAAAAAAGAATTTCACATAAGCAGTTCTATATTTCACATCTGCATAATTCCTAAACTAACTTCACTGAGTACGTTCCAGTTTGATTTCCGACAGAAAAATTTACCAAGAAATACAAATGTAAAATCAAAGTTGGGTATACGTATTAAAAGTTAAAATGGAGCTGACACCTTAAGATTTTTTAACATAAATTGGAAGACGTCATAATTTTAAATGGAATGGATATTTTAGATTTTCTCTGCAAATCTTTGACAGTTAAAATGTATGGGAGTATTTTTTTACACCCACTGTGCAACAATATATTAAGACAGGGGTTGATGTTCTGCCTGCATCTATCAGAATACTCTGATTTCAAGATTGAATACACGAGAAACTTTGTGAGCAAATTGTTGCGCAATGCGGCATGTCGTTACAATGTACGTCGAACTACCTCTCGTTCTGTCTCATTATGCAATAAACTGTGATGTTTAAACGATACTCAACTCTAACCTGAGTGACAGAACAACAATGACAAATCGTAAGTTAATTGAATTACATGATAAAGCTAAAATCCTCTCACTATAAAGATCGCAATCACTTTTCAAACAGGAACTTTTATTTCCCTTGAAATCTTTATAACAAATCTACATTTTAATAAATCAGTTTTAACGTCTGTGTATAGTTTAATACATTTTATTATTTTTCTCTGTGTGTAAATGCATAGTGATTCAGAATGTAAAAATGCTGATTGTATTTTTACAGATGTGGATTTTTTAATTTTTACACATAATAGTTTTTGACCCTTGATTCAATCAGATTAATCTATTTCTTCAATTTAACAGTATTAAATATACTTAGACTCGCTCATATGCAACGCTCATATGCAACAATTAATGCAGCAAATCTCCCTGACAAATTTGAGCGGACGAATAGGTTTAGATAGAAATTTGATATTAGAGTTTAATCGGCAGAAAGCTTGTTTACGATTGACAGTGTGTAGTAATACTCTTTTGATATTGTTATCAGCTCTAACATCAAATGGTGTAATTGGGAATATAGTTATCATTTCTCTTAAACAGAAAATTCTTTTTTCATTAAATTCTGATTATATTATATATGAAACCAGCTTTATACATTTAGACTTTATTTTATCACTGATATTAAATTTTATCTATCTTTTTAAAACACACTTTAAAATGTTAAAATTTCGAAATTTTGAAATAATAGTAAACAAACACATAGAATGCTGTGATAAACTGCTACTTGTATATATATATTTTTAAAATATCATCTTTATTTGCATTTCAGCGTGTATTCATAACCATACCAACATCATAATCATGTGTGTGAGAGTTATGAGAAATTTCAGCTAAATATTTGCTAAATTATTCAGCAAAAAAGGTGATGTGAGTAATCCCTACAGATGGTAATGGAGGTGAAGTTTTGCTCACTATAGTAACATATTATTTAGTGTCATAGGATATGTAACAACTTATCTAAGCTGGCATGCGAAACATCTACACGTTTACATTGATGATTTTAGTGATTTTAAATGCTTATTATAATTAAAAGCATTTGTATTTTGTGTAATTTTATTTCTTAATCTATATTGTCTTAATCTATCTTAATATGGATATATATATATTATTATTTTATAAAAGAAAAATAACTATACAAATTCATTTCGAAAATATTATTATAGGAGATATTTTTAATATGCAGTACAGAAACAAGCTATTCTTGACACAAAGTTTACATTTCAATAAATCACATTTGAAAATCAATGAGAAACCATGTTAATGACTCATGTAATGTTTTATAATTAAAATATTGCAAAAGGCTATGTATTTTTCTTTTCATTTAAGAAGTTAGAAAACAGAAGAAGTAGGCTGATACTGTTTGTACACAAATGATTCATTTTTACGGTGTTAAAAATGCTTTATGTCAGAGATAACTATCTTATATATTAAAACGAAAAGGGATTTTCGTCAAATTCAATTTTCACACGAAAATGACCCAGTTGAGCAGGAGCACGCGTAAAATTAAATCTAGAACGTGACCAGTTTTAGAATACACTTGAACGAGAAAGGGGTTTGCCGAGTGGTATAAGGCGTGATACTTCTCTGTTCCGATTGTGTCGGTTCGAAACCCACTTCGGACAGTATGATTTTTCTTGACTATAATTCCTTTTAATAATGCCATATTTAATTCAGGAGGAAACGTTATATAATTTGGATTGGATTTTTTTTTATTAGAATGCTTTATAATTAAGTAAAATTTAATACCCAAGAATATTTTGTTTTAACTACTAAATTTATATTAAAAGTATTTAAATTAAAAGATCGTGCATGTTTAATATTGATTAAATAAATTGAACTGGTCTACAATTTTTATTATATTTGATATGACCATTATCAAGATGTCATATATATTTTAAGAGAACTATGTGATTATTTTTCGTAAAAAAGGAAAAATAAAAGGAGAGAAGACAAAAAGATTGAAAAATATTTATACAGGAACTCTAAATTATCTTCATATCCATGATTTAAGAATTACACAATGTCTGAAAACGGAAAATGTGAATTCAAGTAATTAAAAATATGTATTAAAAATTGTTAGCTGCAAGCAACAAAGTTTAAATTCAGGGTTTTAGAATCAGACTGATAATAATTAATTTAAAGAAAAATTTTAAAGGTCCTGTAGTTAAGAATAAATTAAAAAACACTAAATACTGTTATTTTTTCAAAATAATGGGACTGTGGTAAATAAAATTTAACAACCAACAATATTTTAGAATTACTTATTTTATATTAAAAATATTTAAATTAAAAGATTCTCCATGTACCTGTCGATTAAATAAAGTGATCTAAACTTTTATCTATATTTTGTATGACCATTATTAATAAGACATGCTTGTACAACTAAGAAAAGTATATGATTAGCGTCCTTAAAATAAACTGAAACGAAAAGAAGAGAAAAAAGAAAGAAGCAAAAATACCCATATAAGAATTATAAAAGAAATCACCTTGATATCCGTGGTTTATATGGGTTTTAGAGTCAGGCTGATAAAAATAAAATTAATGAAAAATTTTAAAGGTTGTGTAATTTAATAAAAAATTAGAAAATACTAAATATGGATATATATTGTTAAAAAAAATGAGACTGTAATAAGAAAAAAGAAAACTTTCAGTTAAAATTTTTAGTTAAACTATTGCTAAATTAATCCAAGTATAATAGGATGTAAATTACAAGATTAAAATTATTTCACTTCATTAGTTGAGTTGGCTGGTATATAAACACCATCTATCGTCTTATAGCTATAAGAATCTCTTACACAATATAACATTTCATAATATTTTTAATACTTAAGTAATTTAAAAGCATCTAATTAAAAATAAAATCATATTTCTAAAGGAAATTTCAAGTTATTTACCGTCAAATATTGACGGGTACTATCTAGTATGATATCATTCCAGCTTCTTTAACTTCTCAAATAGTTTTTTATATTTTAGTTAATGACATCGTTAAATAATCATTAAATTTATGCTAATGTTTAAATACACGGAATTCAGAATTCTTTGTATCAATACATTTTTCTATGTTAGTTTAAATTTGATGAATTTGTAAACATGTAAAATTTACAATCAAAACAATTTTATTCCCTTGTAGAAATCTAAAATATACAGATATATGTTTGCATATAAAACTATTATTTTCTCTTTAAATAAAACTTTAAGTAGGTTTATTCTACGATAAAAATATTCCACATATTTAAAACTAAAAAAAAAATAGTTTTATTTATGATTAGTAAGAATTTATTCTGGAACATCAAAATACTTCTAAAGTGTCATTTATTTTGGTATAAATATTATGATTCTTTAGAATAATTGTATATTTGACAACGAAATTAAAAAGTGTTTTTGTATAACATTGTTTATTTAAAAAAAAAAAACAAAAAAAAAAAAAAAAAAAAAAAAAAAAAAAAAACATGTTATTATAAAACTTTTTCATAATCTATTTGCTTTTCCTATTTTTTCTTAATTAATTTGGAAAGAAAACTTTTACATTTGTTTCATTGTCACAATAGATTCTTTAGTATGTTTATTATTGTTTTTAACTTTTTAAAGTTATTTTCATCCTGCACATACTTAATAAAGTTGGTTTTAGAAAGTCTTGAAAGTGGAAACAAGTGGAATCAAAGTGCTTTTGTTTTAAGATTTCTAATAGAATACTTGAAATAGGAATATAGATTTACATCTGTTTTCATATTTTTTGAAATTACAATTATTATTATATTCTTTATCTTATTGAGAAGTTTTATGTTTAAGAATGTGCAGAAAAAAGTTATGAAAAAAAAAAAAAAATAAGTGTTTCTCCTTAGTCCGTGTTGAAAATTTCACTTAAGTATCTAAATATGAATTTTTTTTTATTCATTTAGCACTTTTCATTTCTTATATAAATTCCCTTTTTACTCAAAGATAAATGATTTTAATTCCATGCGATATATTATGAGTTTATATTGCCCAGAAAGAGAATACTTCATGAATAATATTGAATATATTTTATACTTTATTGACACATTACTTTATGCGACCATGAGCACATATTTGTTTCGATTTTGCACAAAATAATGCCATTTCTTTTACCCTTTCAGCTGAGGTTGACGGTTGGCCAGTACTTGGCAGATGGATTGGTTTCTAGACCACTGACACTGCTACACGACAGTCAGGTTACGGAAACCTGCAACAGAAAACCTTCGTTAGTTTTCCAACATTTTGGCACCAGTTTCACATGTCTATCTTATCCGTAGAGAATATCAATAAATTTTGTAATCAGGAATGGTAAGACTTTTACGACAGATCTTTTACGACGGTATAGGGTAAGTCCGGAATAGTTGCCCAACTTAAGCCCCCCTTCATTTTTTATAGTAATGATTTTTGTAGTGCACGTGTAACCCATCTACTTCAAATGTTATGTATAATTTCATAAAAATTATTACTGTAATATAAATACCATATAAAACAGTGTTTTTATCAAAAAACTTAATCAATGATTTTGGCCATATATCCCGGACCTCTAGGTAAAACGCCCCACTCGATCTGGATAGATGTCCCATTCGTAAAGGAATAGCGCACATAGGTAATTAACATTTATAATTCAAAATATGGGTTTGCATTTGACTTAATATCTTATTTACATCAAATGTATGATTTTTTTAAATAATTGAGAACACAGGTTCGGTATACTAATCCTGCATTGCACTCCCACAACAAAGGATAATTGCAATTCCAAAGTCTTCGAATAAATCAATATACAAAATTTGAAGCAAATCGGATATTTCTAAGACAGGCAAAACTTGTTTAATCTAAACTAAGAGGGATTACCCCCACTTCTTCTTCATATTCGATGTACAAACTCTAAAAACATATTCGGGAAGCAAATTTAAAATTCTCAAATTAAATGCGTTAGATTTTTATGTTTCATAATAAATTAGTTCCAAATATTTTATATATTCTACGGAGGGTTAAACTTGTGTAATTTGAATTAAGGAGGGTGGGGGAGAAATTTTTCCAACAATAAAATAAATATTACCTAAATAAATAACCATAAAGAGGGATTATATCTCTAAAATGGTACCCCGGTTTATTCTTTTCAAGTTTTCTGTGAAAATTCTATACTTAATGGAATTTAGATTTCTATTTTTTATTTAGGTTTCTATTTTGTATTTAGATTTCTATTTTGTATTTAAAATTCTCTTTAGGGCCTCTGAATATATTTTGATATAAAGAGAGGGAAAATTCGGAATGTGTCAGTTAAAATGTTTTGAGCACGGCTATAAATACCAAACACTTAAATATTTTTCATATTAAAATGTAAGGGTAATGCAATCCTTTGAACCAACTTTATGAAATGAAACAAGTGATTTTTTTATAATTGTTTTAATGGATAATTTAGAACTACTAACACCACTTCATGACTTGTTAGGTGATGTTGCTCCGGAAGGGCCTTGGTCATCCAAAAGAAGAAAGATTTTTTCCTCAAACTTCTGACGATTTCAGTTAATTCAAAGTCATTTGATAATTATAAGTGGGGGTCTTATCTCGAATCACATGTGTGGCATATATCCCCGATGCAGGTAGGATATGTATATTTTTACTCCGGGATAGATGCCCCAGCTAGTAGCTCTGGAAGTAGAAACAAACATGGCTGCAACGTATAGCTAATACATTACTCAATACCTGATTCCACATCATTAACTTAATATTTCATGAAAAATAGCTATTACGAACGTTATATTTCATCTTCTACTTGTCTCTTTCATACAAACGCATACAATAAAAGCCAAACGTACCTTTCTTTGATGGATAAAACATTTATTTGAAGAAATAAATCACTATAACTTCATCTACAACGCTTTTTATAACGATTGATAGTAGAACGACGTCACTAGCTCTACCACACATCCAATAGCTGAAATACAATTATTAGGGCAACATACTCGATGGGGCATCTAAACTGGATTTGTCCTATATAAGACATTTATAAAGTTTCTATAAAATTTTACAAATAGTTTTTAACTCCAATTTTACGTCATGTATTGTGATTAAATGCTTTCAATAGAAAAATAAAATGCATTTCTTTTTCGTCTATGCAGGTAAATATATGAATAAGCACAGGAAGATATCACCTCTATATTAAAAAAAATAGTTCTTTCCAGAATTCTATTAAAATTTTGATAAACATATTTCAAGAATGCCCCTGATAACACCATATGCTGTTCAAAGACTTCAAGGATTGGGTATATGAATCCCAAAGTCATTTACGTAAAGACTCAGACGGAATCTCTCTCTTCCGCATTTCATTGTTTAGAAAACTGTACGTTATCATTTAATCTAATATTCCTAGCACAATCAAACTGGAACTAAGCTTGTATCTGAAGCTCGCCAAGCAATTTGTTACGGTTTGTTAGATGCTATGGAGAATGAAATCTTAATGCGGGTGAAATCCTTATGCTCCTAATCATATGTTAATCATATGTAGATGAGAATTAACAATGATTTATCTTCCTTCTGTTGAAAGTATTCTATTAGATTACCTGCAAATAATTTTAATATAGAACTTATTTTTTAACAATGCATAATGACATTAAAAACACCCTCTATTTCATTAGCATTAAAATTAGAAAACAAATAATCAATATTTTTTTTATTTAGTTTTGATCTATAAATATTAAATCTACTAAAATATGTAACGGAACATATCGAGAAATAATATTTTATTCAATATGTTGTTGGTCAAATTTCAAATACAAACAACCACTATGTTTGGTCTTTTAAAACTTATTTGTTTCAGCGAATAACTTTATGCATAAGTGCTATTTTCGGCTCATTTACATGTTCACTAAAATTCAATCAATACTATTTTTTGTTTGATCTAAGTACGCTTGAATACAAAAATTGTTTATAGTTAATTATCTACTTCGTTGTTTATTAAAGATTATTTATAAGAAGGGATGAAATGTATAAGAAGGTATTTTTCTATCCAATGCAATCTCTCTTTTTTTTATAATTTAGGAGGATCAATATGGTGTTTGCGGTAAAGTGTAGATTAAACACCGTATTTTTCATTATCTCAGACTAGAAAAACCTTTCCATGTTACATATCATTATAACATATTAGTAGCTATATTTCATAGTAAAGATGTTTGTAATTTATATATTAATATAAAAGAAAAATAGCAGTAATTTCTATTAAGTAGATAATGAAGAAATCACTAATAAAATTCGCTTCGGAGTAAATTTAGCAAAAATATCTTGCGGTAATTTCTAAATGTATTTTACTGAGGAAATATTTTAGTTAGAAGAACGTAAGTGTGACTTTACAAATAATCACACGCAAAGCATTCATTACAGTTATTCAAAATGTGATATATTTTATTCTCCTCATTATTACTCCCAAGTAATTTTTATTTGTTAAAGTCACAGTGAATCCTGCATTGAGATGATTCGCCAGATTAAACTGTAATGATGTCACTTTGTGATTTTCATGTGATATTCATTTGGAGATTTAGCTGTAAAGTCACTATGATAGATTCTTTGTGAGGTTTGGTTGCGTCATATCAAAATAAAGTCACCCTATCACCAAAGCAACACTCATTGTTACTTCACAGTTACCTCCAATTGCCGGTTATCTGAGAGATATTGTATTAGTTGCTTTGTGACGAACAACCATGTGGCATGAAAATAAACTCATTTGGAGACATGTCACAAGGCAATTCTCATGGTGATTTAACAGTAGTCTCTAAATGTCTGTCATCCTACAGTCACCATGTGAATTTATTGAATGTAAGTGACTCTCACTTGAGACTAATAACAAGAATAACTTGAGAGTAATAATGAGATTAATGAAAATGTGACATTTTGGTGCACTGTATTGATTATGACAGTTATAACTATTTATCACTTTACTAGATGTGGTGCTAGGTAAATATATATTTCCTACATCTGCAGTTTATATAACTTTCTTTGGCTACTTAAAATTTACTTTTTTGCTCGAAAATTAGTATTTTGTGTTCGTGCCTTAATTAACCCCTTGGGGACGAGCGACACGTATATGTGACACATAAAGTGCTCAGAATTATGCCCACCAGTGACTTTTTATTGTTGACTTTGCTTTATTTAATGACAGCATTTCTGAGATTCAATTAGGCGAAAATTTCTGTTTTGCAAAAAAGATTAAAAATTCTGTAAAGGACGCTCGTCGCGAAGGGGTTAAGGGACAACAGTGTAGTTCATTTAAGAATCTCATTGTTTTACCTGTACAAAACTTTTATAAAAAAGTAATTATTTCTGACTTTGTTCCTTGAAGTAAATTTTGCGTAAAATATATGCTGATTCTGCTTGAGAGTTATTTTTGAAATATTTAATTTATTGATGCTTTTTGTATTGTTTTGTTATACTAAAAATTATACAGTGATGCTAACAGAGAAAACAACGTATGTTAAATAAATGTAGGTTTTTTTTTAAACATTAATGCATATAGTCAAATTAATGTTTATTAAAGAAGATAATTAAGTTAAATAAAAAACATAATGTATTTTCACCATTTGTACGTGCCCCAATAGCTTAGATTAATCAGTAATTTAATTTTTTTATCCACACATTTGTGAAATTTTAATTAAAATATTTAAATAGATATATCTATCACCAAAATTCAATTATTTTACAACATACGTACACGTTACTTATACATGCATTATATATATGGTATACTGTATACAACACGCATAATATACACGTGATGCAACATGCATACATCTTACTATATCTGCGAAATACATATTTATTTACATTCAATTGCATTCAATACATCCAATGTACAAAATAATTGCAATGCATATAATACTCAATTGTTCTACGCAATAGTACATTTTCAGCAAAAGATAAAGTAATCGCACGCACGCCATCGTTAACAAGAATTAGATATACGAAAGATTAGATTTATTATATAAATATTTTCAATGAAATAACAATGTTCCAGAATTTCTGCTTTAAGATGGAAACACTTGGAATGGAACGCCAATATTGGTAAAATGTATACAACTTAATGTTGGAGCAATATTTCATGCTAAAATAATTTAGTCAAGATACAGAAAATATTGTTTTCTTACTAGGGTTATCAGAATAAAATATATCGAGTAATTTTATGTAATTTGAAGCAAAATAAATGTAACAGCTTACTGTTTTATACGCTGAGTGTTTAATCATGTATTTTGTTCATGTGTATTAATAAATTCATACAATTTAATAATAATGCACTCAATAAAATCGAATTGCAACATGCTCTTAAAACAGTTTATAAATGCACTGTCTAAAATTTCTTCAGTCATTTATATCTAGCTTTTAATTAGCGTTCTTTTTTTTTCATTCTGTTCGACTCTACACGATCTATTACAAAATCAAATTAAGAAACAAAAAAAATTCACAATAGTTTATTTCCAAATTCCTGGTTTTGTTTTTCTTTTTTTAGGGTTCCTACTCTTAAAAAATAAAAACGGAATCATTATAAGATCATTCGTGTGTCTGTCTGTCCGTCAGTCACATTAAACTAACGGGCCTGGAACGTTCAAACTTAGAACAGTTATAAAGCCTATTAACCCATATATTTATAGATTATTAGACATTTAAAAATATGTATAGGAAATTTTTAGGGGACTAATTAAGTTACTTGAAAAAGAATTTTTTTTTTTTGTATATCGTGTGAATGATCTCGTAACACCGAACAAAAAAAAAAGTGATTGGTTTTAATTTTACGTATATTATTTGAGAGATATCATCGAACATGCACTGCCAAAATATGTCCCACCCTCTCTATTTCCGAATCTACTGAAGATAAAATTATGAAAAAATTAGGGGTAGTAGGAGATTATTTAAACCTTGTAGGACAGCTATAACGATTATCCTAGGTCACATAATTTTTGAAAAAAAGTTCATTTTTTCGTCACACACAAACTTTAGTTTGTGGGCAGTCAGCGGTGGAGTTGAGGGGCGCTCAAGATTTCAACGCAGAATCATCCAAGGATTGTTGATAACTATTTTCAAAAATATTGTCTGTAATTAGCAGAGATATTAATTAAGTTACTTGGAAAAATAATTTATTTTTATACATCGTGTTCGTCACATTATCGTGCGAAAGATCTCGTAACATCGAACTCACAAACATATTTGTTTTACTTTTAGGTATTATATTTTCAGAGATATCGTTGAAAGATTACTGCAAAAATATGTCCCCCTTTCTCATATTTCCGAATCTACTGAATCAAAAATTATGATTAAATTAGGGGTAATTAATTTAATAAACAGTAATTAAGAAATTTAATGTATGTCCCCCTTTGAGCGCCATATATACTCGCAATTGGTCGATTTATTTTTATTATTCGTTCAAAATTTTACCTTCTTTTAAATAAAGAATACAGTTAGAATCGGATTTTTGCCTATAGTTTTTTACTTCAATGTGACATTTTAATAAAATAAATTTTTTCTGAAAACTTAGACGAAAAAACATATATTTTTTAAATTTCATTTATTTAAACAATTTTTAAAATATTTCAAAGCATCTATAGTACCTTATTCACGTGGGAGTCATAAATTCTAAGTTCCATTTCTGTTTACGATCGTTTATGTTTCCAAAATAAGAATTGTTTTTAATATATGATGTAACAATTTTTTTAACCTATTTCTATACATGTACCTCCTATATGTATTTTGGAAGGATATTTAAGATGAAAACACTTTAAGAAACTTACCTGACTGTAATAGTTCGCTTTTATATATTTTGCTTTTGTTAGTAAAATCAGAAGTAATCACATAATAATATCATTAATTATAATTAAAATAAAGTTAAAATGCTTAGGTGCTACTAAGAGGAAACACAAAAGGCTTATAAAAACCTTTTAATGACGAAATATTTTTATAGACATATGTTTCAACGCTCATATACGGCGCCATTTTCAAGATATATACCGATAAACAAAAGTATTCTCACAAATTTTTGAAAATTAACTTGAAAACATAAATCACGAGATCATATATGTAAAAAAGCAGGTGCTTTAAATAGTCAATTGTAAACGTGAAAATTAATATTTCCTTATTGTTTTTTTTAAAACTGAAAAGTACCTCGTGCCAAATTTTAGGTAATTCAAATGATGCGGATTCATTGCAAATGTTCACGTTTCGCATATAGATTTCATAACCATAGCTTTCATAAACACCTGATAGTTGATATGGCTAGAAAATAGACCCAATAGAGCCATATCAGCTATCAGATGTTTATAAAATCCCGTTCACATGAGCAGATCGAACATTTCAATATTATGTAGGAATAACCACTAGAAAGTTTAAAACAAGATTAAAAGAGCATATGGCAGATATCAAATATGACAGAAGACCTACAGCACTGGCAAGACTACATAGAACCGAGTTTTATATTCCTTATGTGTTCTTTCCTTCTTTCCTCATTTCTTTTTGTCATCCCTATGTAGGTAAGCTTCACATTTTTTTCACATAGGGATGACAAAAAGAAAATTTGAGGAAAGGATGAAATAACACATAAGAGATACAAAACTAAATAAACAGTCAACAGCGCTTGCAAGATTAAACATGAAAACGTCAATTAAACTTGAAACTCTACAAATACAAAAAATAGCCAGCTATGAAAATGTGCATAATACTCTAATAAGGGAAGCACTAGAGATTAATACATCCAAAGTAGACGTTTGCAATGATATGGTACACGCAATGCTAGATGCCGCTGGAAAAAGATGTTGGAAGAAGAGAAAAAAAAATCGAATGCGAGTAAAGGGAATTCTCCAATCCCCAGTCAGATATATAGCGAAAAGACGTATGCTTGAAGGTTAAAACTGGTGATTATATGCACTAGGAAAGCCTGAGTGAAAGCGCTTTAATGTAATGGTGACAATTTTATGTGAAACTTTTTTAAAAATTTCATAAATGAAGGACTGTTTTTATGGAACTTTTAACCATGCTTTTGTAGATAATGCCTCAGAGTAAAATTGGTAATATAAAGAATAAATATTAAATAAACAGACATTAATAATTGAATACCTGTTTTAAGGACTTTATTTGATCATTTATAGTAGGATTTGGTGAAGAACAATAAATATTAAATATACAGATATTAATAATTGAATACCTGTTTTAAAGACTTTATTTGACCATTTACAACAGGATTCGGTAAAGAACGTTATATGTGATATGCAATATACTAAAACCATCCCTGAAAAATAAGCAATGCAATTGTCTTTAAAATATGTAAAACTTTCGAAAAAGGCTAGTGTTATACAATCGAAATCCTCTAATTATAAAAAAGTTCTTCAAACTTCTAGAACTAAGGAAAGTAGAACTATATGTTCTACGTTGTTTCTGGTACTAAAACCTTCCCAGAAAAATAATCTATCTAACAGTTCAAGCCACATCAACATTAATTTAACAGAATATTTTTAAAGGGGCTAAACTATCATAAAAGGATTCATCTAATACATAATTCTACAACTAAACAAACGATTTTATAGAACGATTTTATAAACCAAAACCTTCCCTCAAAAATTATCTAACTAACAGTTCGAATCCCATCAAAATCCATTCAGCAGAATGTTTAAAACAGCTCTCTTTCATAGTCAGTTTTACGATTATAGGAATTTTAAACATAATTCTAATTCATTATAAATATGGAAATAAATCCCTAGCGTTTTATCGACAGTTTGAATTTCTTCTGTTGCTAAGGTAACGCATGTATCTTAAGAAATTATCATTTGTAATGTTAGGATTTTGAGGTTTTCGCGCCAAATTAAAAAAATATATGCAATATCTCGTGAACTATTGGATTTAGAAGCACATAATACCATTCAATTCAGCATATAAAAATACAATAAAATTTATTATCATTTGACACATAACTATAATGTCCGATTAAAAAATATATAAGTTTGTTTCTTTTTTTTCCCCTTATATATATATATATATATCAATATATAAATAAATCAACATTTGAATGGAGGGTGATTTTGGTGTCTGGGGGTTATGACCGGTGAAAATATACCGAAATTTTCCGTAATTACTTTCCATTGATCAGCTGTAATAGGTAGCTTTTTACTTTTTGTAATGAAAGCTGCCTAATTATCTTCAAGATTTAAAATCATATCTACTTTTGAAATTTAATTTCCTGAAGAGAGTTATGCTAAAATAAGGCAATTGTTTAAGTAAAACTTTTACAGTATCTGTCCTGCAATTAATACTTTTATATATTCACACATTTGTATTTTTTACAAAGAACTGCACTTAATAACAAAACATTTATTTTATGTTTAAATTTATGTTTATGTTCTTTAATTTTATGTTTACTATTTAATATAACTTAGTTTTTTTATAAATTTATTAATAAGAAATACTATTTCCTGTTGTCAACAAAACAAAAACTGTGGAGAGTTTTTTGTTTATTTTTTAAGAAAACAATCTCACTAAGAGATACTCTTTCTCTTCTGTATGATGAACAAAGGTAGAAATTCCATTATTTTAATTTCATTTGCCTAAGATATGGAAAAAAATCATGTCTTTAAAAAAAAAATTAACATCATACTTTATATTAAAAATAAGCTTGGACAATTTTTCTTTGTTGTTGTTTGAGACATTCTTTTAGAAAAAGAAAAAAAAAACTTTTTAAAATCATTTGTTAATGTAAAACTAAAATGTACTTTATAAAAGAGTAAAAAAAGGGGTGAAACTGAACAAAAGTTTCTTTTCTGAAACATTTCGTGCTCATTTGTTTTTCTTGTTTTGTAGAATAAAAGCTTTTTACGTAAAATTATATAAAATTTGCTTTTCCTAAAAAGCATTTGTTACATTAGATTGATATTTGTTACATTAATGTTTATTACATTAACGTCTTTTACATTAACGTTGTTAAATTAACGTTTGTTACATTAGATCTTTTTTTTTTATAAAAACAGATTTAAAGTTACAAACATTAGAAAAAAGTTTCAAACATACACCTTTTGGAAAGAACTCATATTCTAACGAAAAGGAATACAAATCTTTTACTTTTGTCCACTAAATATATTCCTGACATTTATTTTCACAAAATGTAAAAATCATTTACTAACACCGAAAAAAGATGCGATCTTATGTTTATATATTTTCAATTACTGCATAGCTCAAAATAGTGCTCTGTGTTTGATTGTGTAATTTCATAAATTTTGACTTCATTTTGTGCTATTCCTTTCACTCTTTTACATATTTAATGATTATGCATACATTAAAATATATTTTAACTTTGTAAGATATGATATGCCTTTGAAATAAAATATTTCGTAAACAGTTCATTTTAGAAAACATAGGGAAATCAAAGCTATTACGACACACATTTCTAAACTTTTTACGGTTACTTCGATATGTTGAGTTGACTCTAGTCTTAAATAAAAAAAATGCAATATATTTTTTTTGTTTACTTTATTTGTTTATGGTTAAAAAATATTGTATGAGATAGAAGTAAAAGTTTAAAAAAAAGTGCATATTAAACCCAGAAAGTATGACTAATATGAGACGACTTTGAGGATGACTTTAGACATCATTATTTTTAAAAGTGTTTGGAAGCATTGAAAAAATGAGAGGCCGGTAAGAAAGTTGCTACTGATCTAATATTTTAGCTGTATTATTCAAATTTTATATCATTCATTTTTTCTGAATTTTGCGACATCTTCCATGTGTCTAAAAGGCAATTCATAAAAATGCACTACAATAAACTCCTTCCACAATTAATGAAATTGAAGAAAATTATCTGCAACAGTTAAACTATAACTAAAGAGTTTGCAGAAGTAAATATGCAAGTAAAACACACATTATTTAAAAAAAATTAAACTTTAGTACATGATCTTGACTAAATAAGTTAATTTAATATTCAGTAATATCTACATAGCCAGGAAAAATAAGAATATAAAGTAGTTTACCTGATTTTTGCTGATAATGTCTATTGCACACATTTCATCTTCTGTATACAGGAAATCTGACATTAGATCAGTTGACAAAATATTCCAAACATTTAACTATTATCTATTCTTTGTCTTTCTCTACTTCATTTATGGGACAAACGTATTATAGACAGTACAATTTCTAATTTCACATTTAACGTAAGCTAAAACAAAACTTACATTTTAATATTCCATTGAAATACTTTTGTCTTGTAGACAATTGGGCTTGTTTTCTTCACTTGGCAGTGATTATTCATCACTATCATACAGAGAAGGCAATATCACTTTTCACTATGTGTGCTGTTTCCTTTCAACAATTTATCTATCAACTTATTTTTATTGTTTTGTTAGGTTTTTGATATTTATAATTCCTTTATTTTTAGTGTACTCTATCGGTATCTTACGAGATATTTGGATAATAATTTATGTGCTTGTGCCATCTTCTACAACTTTTATTTTTACAAGCACAGTTTTCAGAATTTGCATCTTTTATGTGTTATAGTGCCGTGATTTGGACTATCATTTTTCTACATTATTTTTGCTTTACTTTCATTCTTTGGCTTTTTACTTTTACTGCCACTTGTTAAGCGATTTAATTTAGTGATTTCTTTGCCTTATTTTCTCTTCTTAATATTTCTGTCGCTATCCAGTATTCACTTGCAATCGCTTCTCAACTAGCACCAATACTAGCATGTATCTTGGTCATCCATAATTGATGAGAATGAATGAGTCTATTTTAATTAGTACCTAAATGCAAAGAAAGAATTACGTGAGCTATGATTCTGAGGCATGCTAGATTACAAAGACAATTAACCGATGAAATTTGTTTCCGTTGTTAGTTAGCAAATATTCCACTCTGTTTTTTTAAAGCATTATATTTAGCGAAATTACAGAAGGAAATGGAGGTACCACATCGAAAGGATGGATACTGATCGTATACCAAGGGCAGCCTTTAATTATAAGCCAAGGGGGAAAAGAGACAGCGGATGCCTCGAAAAAGATGGATTGAGGCCGGAACAGGCTTATAGCCTGAAACCATATTTTGGGATGATGATGATGATGATAATGATATTTAGCGAACCCAACGTTTTAATTCTAAAGTAACAACAATGTAAAATTTTGTGACAATTAATTTCCCAGATGAAACATTTGGCATAATAGCGAATGTGTTGCAGATTGGCAAGCAAGCAATATCAGTATATATATGATATCTGGGTTCACCATGTTAATTACTTTCGTCATTTTCTATACATATTTTTGTAAAATTAGAAGCACGGTTTTATTTAAACTTTTTCATAGATCATGCGCAGCAATATTAATATAATTTTCTGTCGATTGGGTCAAAATTTTGATCTTTGAAAGGAGTTCCTTTATGTAACCAGTATTATTTTTTTAATAATTTGAATCCTTCATATTTCTCTTGATAGTTCCAATAAAGAGAAACTTTTTTTTCTGTTTGTTCAAGAGTTTTTTTCTCAGAAATGATAGAATATCAGTTCGCTTTTGTAAAAATCTGCAATTTCTATTGGAAAGAAATGTACCAAATTTTACATTTGAAGGTATTAATTAAACATACATGTATGTATATCGGTCCTATTGTATACTTGAATACCCAATACTTGGCGCTGTTAAACTGTGTCATTCTTATTCACTGATCCACGTAACTCCTGGTTAAATTCTAAGAAATAAAGTCTACTTCGTATGTGTTGGTGTTTATCAGCGCTATTTAAATTAACATATTAAAATATTACAGAAGAAAGTTTTGTGTGATATATTTACCGTTAACATTTTTATGTGTTATATACGTGCCAAATACTAGTAATATGATCAAATGCGTTTTTATGAATTTCCATCTGTATTTCTAAAATGTATGAATTGCATCACGTAGTTCGGAAATTACAAAACTAACATTCAAAATCGAACCAATATTTGTTTCATATGTGCGTACAGAAGAAAAAAGTGAATAATTTTTCAAGGTACGGAAATATTTTGAACGATAATTGTAATAAAGTGCAAGGTGGCCATAATTAAACTTATGGTACTCAGAGTGTTCTGTAGCGCGATCTAATTGCGAGAATGGCGCCAAATTTTGTAGGAATATTAAACAAGACAGGGGACGAAGGATTCTGCGAAAAAAATTAGTTCCAAAAGTCACGCTAGGGGAATATGTGGCGCTTTGTATTCGAAAAAGAGAGTTTCAAAATATGAAGAATCAATACTGAAATAAAATTACCGTTTATTTAACGAATTTAGCAATTTAATCCAAGATCAAAATGGTAACAGTTTATAAAAAGCTAAAAATTTACATAAACACTACTAAAGTTTCTTTATCTGCAATTTCACTTACAGAACCCCAAAGAAAGCAACAGCAGAAGAAGAAGTTCTTTATTCAAATTTCACGTTACATCTTTTGGCTCAGTGCCAGCTTGTTCGGCTTTAAAAGGTAAAGGTAATATGCTACTGTTGAAGGTTATCTTTCATAATGTCTCCTTCTTTAGTCGAGCGAGCTGTACTAGTCAAATTCTCTTACCTCAACCAGTGCAATGCGCCAGCCGCTCTTTGTGCTTTTAGAAACCACAAAAATGCGTGAAGGTAACGGTCCTTTGTCAGTTAATGGCTTAAAAGCAATGGTTCAGAAGTTTGAGAAAACAGGTTCTCTAAATGTTAAGTCAGGCAGAGGACGAAAACCCGTATCAAATTATACAATCGAAGAAGTTGCAACGGCGATTGTCGACAGAGCACCAGACAATATTGCTAAATATTGCTACCACTTACAGCGCACGTGGAATAGCTCGGAATCTGGATATGCCTTATTCTACGGTATGGAAAATTCTACGAAAGATTATCCACTTCTATCCGTACAAGATCAGCCGTGTACAAGAGTTACGTCACACCGACCATGATAAGCGATTGACGTTTGCTCTCACTTTTCTTGCCAAAATGGAGTTGGATGATGCTTGGCCCTGTAAAATCTTATGGGGAGACGAGGCCCACTTTTACCTGAATGGAACTGTAAATACCCAGAACTGCCGAATTTGGGATAACAAGTCACCAAGAGCATTCAAAGAAATTCCTTTGTATTCACCAAAGATAACTGTTTGTTGTGGTTTCAAAGCAGATATGATCATAGATTCATTCTTCTATGAGAACATTACTCCGACAGGACCTGTAACTTGTTCTGTTACCGGAGACAAATATCGCCAAATGCTAAACAACTTTGTTATTCCGGCACTTCAGCAAAGACAGTGACTGGAGAAAATCATTTTCATGCAAAATGGAGCTCCTCCATATATTGCTTTGCGGGTACAGCAACTGCTACGACAGAAATTCACAACAGAAAGAGTCATTAGCCGCTGTTTTCCAACTGCATGACCACCTCAATCCCCTGATCTTACACCCCGCGACTTTTGGCTATGTGGTTACCAAAAGTTCAAGGTCTATCACGGAGGTGTCCAGTACCTGGCTACGTTGAAGGATAACATATCGCGAACTGTACGGGAGATTCCTGCAGATATCTTATTCTCTTCTGTTGTAAATGCTGTGCACAGAATGCAATATGTGGTTCACAAAAACGGCGGCCACATCGAACTTGAGTTGGATGTGCTAAATAAAAGTTAATTTTATTTCAGTATTGATTCTTCTTTTTTGAAACTCTCTTTTTCGAATACACAGCGCCACATATTCGCCTGGCGGTGACTTTTGGAACTATTTTTTTCGTGGAATCCTTGTCTTGTTTAATCTTTCTACAAAATTTGGCGTCATTCTCCAGGTTAGATCGCGCTACAGAACACTCTGAGTACCGTCAGTTTAATTATGTTCACCTTGTATATTCACTTCAAGTCTAAAGCCTTTCATTTATCTTTTTCTAAAGGAATATAAAGTTTATTTAAAACAAATGTAGAAAAAATAAATAAATAGAGAGTAAAGGGAATTATGTAAATTTGGATCGCATTAATTCTTCAAATGTAAGATTGTAAGATTTTTATTTCCGTATGAAGTATAGGGGATCCAACCCAAGTTTTCCGGGTTGCACAATATAGGTAAAAACATATTTTTATTAAAAACATCTTCTGTTTATTTTAATTTTAATTGTAATGTAAATTGTATTTAAATGTAAAACATCTATTATTGTAAACACTAATAGATGTTTTACATTTAATATATTTTTTGATTGCTGACTAACAACACAAAAAAACCTTTTTATTCGGTCATTCGGAAAGCTCTGTGCTTTTATAATATATTTTAAATTCATAAATGTAACATTCCTAATTAACCCTTTTTATCTTGCCGGTACTTATAAGTACCACTTTAACTCCTTCGCGACGAGCGTCCTTTACAGAATTTTTAATCATTTGCCACCGGTTTTTCAAAACAGAAATTTTCGCCTAATTCAATCTCAGAAGCGATGTCATTAAATAAGGCAGAGTTACAATAAAAAGTTACTGGTGGGAATAATCGATGATTCTGAGCACCTTATGCGTCACGTGTACGTGTCGCTCGTCCCCAAGGGGTTAATAAAACACCTATATATTCGTAATATGACCGTTTTTCCTAACGGTATTCACAATGGCACAAAGAGTGTATTTCTTTATTCTCACAATGGATTTTACATTTGCCACGCTACATTCGAAATCTATTTTGCAATAGAATTGACATGCATGTTGTTCTTCATTTGAGTAATTTTAGTGGTTTATTACCAGTTATTTAGTACTATTATTTTCTATTGTTTTCTATACTCTACAGGTGAACATTTCCTATATTTTATTTGAAGTTTACTATTTGAAATTTACTATTTTATTTAATATCATAGGGTAAAAAAATTATGGTGGTTACAGTTGCATAATTAACCACTAAAACACTATAAAAATTATTTTCCTCTTTCCTATGTTTATTCTGCACCAAAACTTATCCAATGATGCAAAAATACAATTAAAAAGTAGCTGGAAAATTAATTCAGGATATAAAGGGTTAATAGAATTTAAACAAAATTTTTAATATCTTAAAACAATTTAGAAATTACGCGTGGGATTATGTTAATAAAAATGACTATACTCCATTCTTATGTATTAAATATTGAAAATAAAAATTCAAAACTTAATGAAACAACTGACATTTCAGAAACTGAATTTCTATTTTATGTATACAAAGAATTTTTTGGCAAAAGTGAGTAAGAGAAATATTTTCTTCATAATCTAAAAATCGCCGAGGGCATATTTTCTAAATTTCAGGCTTTGATTTTTAAAAATAAATCAAATCTGCTATAGGAAAGTTTATAAAATGGACTTATACAATATAGATTTTCCTGTGCGTCAACAAAAAATTCAAAGTTTCAAAACAAACTTAAATTCAAAGTGAAATTTTTCAGAGTTATAAATTCGAAACTCTATTTCTGTCTGAATTGATGTATTCTTTTGTGGCTGGAAAAAAGTATGTTTTCATGATTAATTTTCAACAAGCAGTGAGCACGATTTGTGTTTTTCCTTATATATATATATATTTACCGTTAAAAATTGTATGTGTTACATACGTGCCCAATACTAGTAATATGATCAAACGTTTTTTTTATGATTTCCAATCTGTATGTCTAAAAAGTATGAATTGTATCACGTAGTTCGGAGATTACAAAACTAACATTTAAAATAGAACAAGTAAAAAATACCAATATTTGTTTCATATTTGAGTACAGAAAAAAATTGTGAATGAATTTTCAGGGAATGGAAGTATTTTGAATGATAATGGCAATAAAATATATTCACTTCAAGTCTAAAGCATTTCATTCACACTTTCTCTAAAGCAATATAAAGTGTATTTAAAGCACATGTAAAAAATATATATGTATATAGAATAAAGGAAATTGTCTAAATTTGGGTCGCATTAATTCTTCAAGTGTAAAATTGTAAGATTTTTTATTTCCGTATGAAGTATAGGAGATCTAACCCGAGTTGTTAGGATTGCACAATATAGGATAAAACCATTTTTAACACTATATATATATATATATATATATATATAATAAATGTTTTACATTTAATATATTTTTTGGATTGCCCACTAACAGAACCAAAAAGTTTTTGAATAGGTCATCTGGAAAGTTCTGCGATTTTTTCATATATTTTGAATTCATAAAGGCCACATTCCCACCGGGATTTTTTAATAAAAATTTGCTTTTATAATGTACATGAAGAAAATGCTTTAACTTATTTAAAAATAAATTCGTTTGTAAATTCTGGTGTAATTTAATCATTTCACCAATATATGAAGTATTTTTTTTTTAATGTTAACACTAATATTTGTTTTACATTTAATATATTTTTTAGATTGCCCACTTACAACACCAAAAAGTTTTTTATTAGGTTATCTGGAAAGTTCTGCGATTTTTTGATATATTTTGAATTCATAAATGCCACATTCCCACAGGCATTTTGGAATAAAAATTTGCTTTTATAATGTACATGACGAAACTCCTTTTACTTATTTTGAAAAAAAAATTGTTTGTAAATTCTGGTTTTGTTTAATTATTTCACCAATATATGAAAATTATTTTTATTGTAAACACTAATAGATGTTTTACATTTAATATATATATTTTGATTGCCCCCTAACAACACCAAAAAACCTTTTTATTAGGTCATTCGGAAAGTTCTGTGTTTTTTTAATATATTTTGAATTCATAAATGTCACATTCTTAAATAATAGAATTTAAACAAAATTTTTAATACCTTAAAAGCATTTAGAAATTAAACTTGTGATTATGTTAATAAAATGACCATACTCCAAGCTTATGTATTAAATATTGAAAATAAAAATTCAAAACTAAATGAAACAACTGACATTTCAGTAACTGAATTTCTATTTTATGTATACAAAGAATTTTTTGGCAAAATTGAGTAAGAGAAATATTTTCTTCATAATCTAAAAATCGCCGAGTGCATATTTTCTAAATTTAAGGCTTTGATGTTTAAAAATAAATCAAATCTTCTATAGGAAAATTTATAAAATGGACCTATACAATATATATTTTTTTGTGCGTCAACATTAATTCAAAGTTTCAAAACAAACATAAATTCAAAGTGAAATTTTTCAAAGTTATAAATTCGAAACTCTATTTCTGTCTGAATTGATGTATTCTCTTGTGGCTGGAAAAAAGTACGTTTTCATGATTAATTTTCAACAAGCAGTGATCACGATTTATGTTTTTCCTTTTATATATAAATATTTACCGTTAAAAATTTTATGTGTTACATACGTGCTCAATACTAGTAATATGATCAAATGTGTTTTTATGATTTCCAATCTGTATTTCTAAAAAGTATGAATTGTATCACGTAGTTCGGAAATTACAAAACTAACATTCGAAGTAGAACAAGAAAAAAATATCAATATTTGTTTCATATTTGAGTGCAGAAAAAAAAATTGTGAATGAATTTTCAGGGAACGGTAATATTTTGAATGATAATGTCAATAAAATATATTCACTTCAAGTCTGAAGCATTTCATTCACACTTTTTCTAAAGCAATATAAAGTGTATTTAAAACAAATGTAATATATATATATATATATATATATATATATATATATAGAATAAAGGAAATTGTGTAAATTTGGGTCGCATTAATTCTTCAAGTGTAAGATTCTAAGATTTTTATTTCAGTATGAAGTATAGGGGATCCAACCAGAGTTTTCCGGGTTGCACAATATAGTTGAAAACCATCTTTTTAAACACTATAATAAATGTTTTACATATAATATATTTTTTGGATTGCCCACTAACAACACTAAAAAGTTTTTTTATAATTTTTATTGGGGCATCCGGAAAGTTCTGCGATTTTTTCATATATTTTGAATTCATAAATGCCACATTCTCACCGGTATTTTTTAATAAAAATTTGCTTTTATTATGTACATGAAAAAATGCTTTATTTTAAAATAAATTCGTTTGTAAATTCTGGTGTCATTTAATCATTTCACCAATATATGAAACATTTTTTTTATGTAAATACTAATATTTGTTTTACATTTAATATACTTTTTAGATTGCCCGCTTACAACACCAAAAAGGTTTTTATTAGGTTATCTGGAAACTTCTGCGATTTTTTGATATATTTTGAATTCATAAATGCTACCTTCCCACCGGCATATTGGAATAAAAATTTGCTTTTATAATGTACATGAAAAAATTCCTTTTATTTATATTTAAATAAATTTGTTCCTAAATTCTAGTCTCATTTAATCATTTCACAAATATATGAAACAATGTTTTATGGTAAACACTAATAGATGTTTTATATATAATATATATTTTAGATTGCCCACTAACAACACCAAAAAGCTTTTTTCTTAGCTCATCCGGAAAGTTCTGCGATTTTTTGATATATGTTGAATTCATATTCCCACGGGCATTTTTAAGTAAAAAATTACTTTTATAATGTACATGAAAAATCTGCTTTTACTTATTTTGAAATAAAGTTGTGTGTAAATTCATGTGGTAGTTAATCATTTTACCAATTTATGAGACATTTTTTTACTGTAAACACTAATAGATGTTTTATATTTAATATATTTTTTAGATTGCCCAATAACAACACCAAACAGCTTTTTTATTAGGTCATCCGGAAACTCTGCGATTTTTTGATATATTTTGAATTCATAAATGCTACCTTCCCACCGGCATATTGGAATAAAAATTTGCTTTTATAATGTACATGAAAAAATTCCTTTTATTTATATTTAAATAAATTTGTTCCTAAATTCTAGTCTCATTTAATCATTTCACAAATATATGAAACAATGTTTTATGGTAAACACTAATAGATGTTTTATATATAATATATATTTTAGATTGCCCACTAACAACACCAAAAAGCTTTTTTCTTAGCTCATCCGGAAAGTTCTGCGATTTTTTGATATATGTTGAATTCATAAATGCTACCTTCCCACCGGCATATTGGAATAAAAATTTGCTTTTATAATGTACATGAAAAAATTCCTTTTATTTATATTTAAATAAATTTGTTCCTAAATTCTAGTCTCATTTAATCATTTCACAAATATATGAAACAATGTTTTATGGTAAACACTAATAGATGTTTTATATATAATATATATTTTAGATTGCCCACTAACAACACCAAAAAGCTTTTTTCTTAGCTCATCCGGAAAGTTCTACGATTTTTTGATATATGTTGAATTCATAAATGCTACCTTCCCACGGGCATATTGGAATAAAAATTTGCTTTTATAATGTACATGAAAAAATTCCTTTTATTTATATTTAAATAAATTTGTTCCTAAATTCTAGTCTCATTTAATCATTTCACAAATATATGAAACAATGTTTTATGGTAAACACTAATAGATGTTTTATATATAATATATATTTTAGATTGCCCACTAACAACACCAAAAAGATTTTTTCTTAGCTCATCCGGAAAGTTCTACGATTTTTTGATATATGTTGAATTCATAAATGCTACCTTCCCACGGGCATATTGGAATAAAAATTTGCTTTTATAATGTACATGAAAAAATTCCTTTTATTTATATTTAAATAAATTTGTTCCTAAATTCTAGTCTCATTTAATCATTTCACAAATATATGAAACAATGTTTTATGGTAAACACTAATAGATGTTTTATATATAATATATATTTTAGATTGCCCACTAACAACACCAAAAAGCTTTTTTCTTAGCTCATCCGGAAAGTTCTGCGATTTTTTGATATATGTTGAATTCATAAATGCTACCTTCCCACCGGCATATTGGAATAAAAATTTGCTTTTATAATGTACATGAAAAAATTCCTTTTATTTATATTTAAATAAATTTGTTCCTAAATTCTAGTCTCATTTAATCATTTCACAAATATATGAAACAATGTTTTATGGTAAACACTAATAGATGTTTTATATATAATATATATTTTAGATTGCCCACTAACAACACCAAAAAGCTTTTTTCTTAGCTCATCCGGAAAGTTCTGCGATTTTTTGATATATGTTGAATTCATATTCCCACGGGCATTTTTAAGTAAAAAATTACTTTTATAATGTACATGAAAAATCTGCTTTTACTTATTTTGAAATAAAGTTGTGTGTAAATTCATGTGGTAGTTAATCATTTTACCAATTTATGAGACATTTTTTTACTGTAAACACTAATAGATGTTTTATATTTAATATATTTTTTAGATTGCCCAATAACAACACCAAACAGCTTTTTTATTAGGTCATCCGGAAACTCTGCGATTTTTTGATATATTTTGAATTCATAAATGCTACCTTCCCACCGGCATATTGGAATAAAAATTTGCTTTTATAATGTACATGAAAAAATTCCTTTTATTTATATTTAAATAAATTTGTTCCTAAATTCTAGTCTCATTTAATCATTTCACAAATATATGAAACAATGTTTTATGGTAAACACTAATAGATGTTTTATATATAATATATATTTTAGATTGCCCACTAACAACACCAAAAAGCTTTTTCTTAGCTCATCCGGAAAGTTCTGCGATTTTTTGATATATGTTGAATTCATAAATGCTACCTTCCCACCGGCATATTGGAATAAAAATTTGCTTTTATAATGTACATGAAAAAATTCCTTTTATTTATATTTAAATAAATTTGTTCCTAAATTCTAGTCTCATTTAATCATTTCACAAATATATGAAACAATGTTTTATGGTAAACACTAATAGATGTTTTATATATAATATATATTTTAGATTGCCCACTAACAACACCAAAAAGCTTTTTTCTTAGCTCATCCGGAAAGTTCTACGATTTTTTGATATATGTTGAATTCATAAATGCTACCTTCCCACGGGCATATTGGAATAAAAATTTGCTTTTATAATGTACATGAAAAAATTCCTTTTATTTATATTTAAATAAATTTGTTCCTAAATTCTAGTCTCATTTAATCATTTCACAAATATATGAAACAATGTTTTATGGTAAACACTAATAGATGTTTTATATATAATATATATTTTAGATTGCCCACTAACAACACCAAAAAGCTTTTTTCTTAGCTCATCCGGAAAGTTCTGCGATTTTTTGATATATGTTGAATTCATAAATGCTACCTTCCCACCGGCATATTGGAATAAAAATTTGCTTTTATAATGTACATGAAAAAATTCCTTTTATTTATATTTAAATAAATTTGTTCCTAAATTCTAGTCTCATTTAATCATTTCACAAATATATGAAACAATGTTTTATGGTAAACACTAATAGATGTTTTATATATAATATATATTTTAGATTGCCCACTAACAACACCAAAAAGCTTTTTTCTTAGCTCATCCGGAAAGTTCTGCGATTTTTTGATATATGTTGAATTCATATTCCCACGGGCATTTTTAAGTAAAAAATTACTTTTATAATGTACATGAAAAATCTGCTTTTACTTATTTTGAAATAAAGTTGTGTGTAAATTCATGTGGTAGTTAATCATTTTACCAATTTATGAGACATTTTTTTACTGTAAACACTAATAGATGTTTTATATTTAATATATTTTTTAGATTGCCCAATAACAACACCAAACAGCTTTTTTATTAGGTCATCCGGAAACTCTGCGATTTTTTGATATATTTTGAATTCATAAATGCTACCTTCCCACCGGCATATTGGAATAAAAATTTGCTTTTATAATGTACATGAAAAAATTCCTTTTATTTATATTTAAATAAATTTGTTCCTAAATTCTAGTCTCATTTAATCATTTCACAAATATATGAAACAATGTTTTATGGTAAACACTAATAGATGTTTTATATATAATATATATTTTAGATTGCCCACTAACAACACCAAAAAGCTTTTTTCTTAGCTCATCCGGAAAGTTCTGCGATTTTTTGATATATGTTGAATTCATAAATGCTACCTTCCCACCGGCATATTGGAATAAAAATTTGCTTTTATAATGTACATGAAAAAATTCCTTTTATTTATATTTAAATAAATTTGTTCCTAAATTCTAGTCTCATTTAATCATTTCACAAATATATGAAACAATGTTTTATGGTAAACACTAATAGATGTTTTATATATAATATATATTTTAGATTGCCCACTAACAACACCAAAAAGCTTTTTTCTTAGCTCATCCGGAAAGTTCTGCGATTTTTTGATATATGTTGAATTCATATTCCCACGGGCATTTTTAAGTAAAAAATTACTTTTATAATGTACATGAAAAATCTGCTTTTACTTATTTTGAAATAAAGTTGTGTGTAAATTCATGTGGTAGTTAATCATTTTACCAATTTATGAGACATTTTTTTACTGTAAACACTAATAGATGTTTTATATTTAATATATTTTTTAGATTGCCCAATAACAACACCAAACAGCTTTTTTATTAGGTCATCCGGAAACTCTGCGATTTTTTGATATATTTTGAATTCATAAATGCCACATTCCCACCGGTTTTTTGAAATAAAAATTTGCTTTTATAATGTACATAAAAAAACTACTTTTACTAATTTTTAAATAAATTTGTTTGTAATTTCTGGTGTCAGTTAATCATTTCAACATTATCTCAATAGAAGTATACTACAGAACTTTTCGGATGAACCAGTGTATGAAAAATAGCAATAAGACATTTAAACAAAGTTTTCAATTTTAATTTATTAAAAGCGATACTTTCGTATTAGCCGCATGACAGAAGTTATCCGAAGAAATTGACAAAGATTTTGCTATTTAATGAAGCCTTTTTGATTATGACGCTTCCAATAGTTTAAGCAAGTTTGATTACATGTTTGTTAAATTTGTGTTTTATTTATTTTATGTTATTATTTTATTTATTATTAATGAAGTGTTGATTTCGTTCTGTAATATTAGGTGGAAATCAATTATGAACTAATTCCCCTACTTGGTTGTTACTGATTATATAATTAAGCTTTGATTTCAAAATTCGACTGTTTACTTCTGGAGTACACATACTTTTTGTCATAATATCTGAGTGATACAACCATCCCGGCTTATGCCTGTGTGCCAATACATGGAAACCCAACTTAAAACATATTTCACCAACTGCCTTTTAAACTCCAATATGTCACTTTATCACTTTCTCTCTATCTCTCTCTCTCTCTCTCTCACACACACACACATATATATATATATATATATATAAAGATTTTCCTTTTCTCCATATGCCTTCATCTATGAAAACGTCTTACAGATATATGATTTTAAATACAAAATAAGAACATTTCAGAAAATATCACAGCTGAAATGCTCTTAAATAATAAGTTACATTACAGAAAAGTGTCATATTCAAATCTGAAGTATTCTTATATATACATATACAGAAACATTACTTTAAAAATATCTCACTATGTAGTTTATTAGTGTCAGTTTTGTTTCTAAACTACTGAGCTTCAATTGTTGAAAATAATGAATGTGCTTTCTTGTTGATAAAGAAAAGTGTGAATTTTGGAGCAGTTTTAATTACAAAATTTCATTAAGTTATTTATGTTTTCTCACAGGCGGAACATATTTAATTGGGGGAAAACTGTCAAAAAGTAGTGCATTTAAACTTTGAATTATATTTCAATTCTGTTAACTTATTTAAGTTATATAATAATTATATAAAGATAGCGAAAGCGGGCATTTTTATAAGTTTTTAAAATGTTAGCAGCTTATATATTAGCATTTTTCTTATGGTCTATGTTTTACTTTATAAACAAAAACTTAAATTTATGCGTCACGCATAGATTGCGAAACACTTTCCAACATTGCGAGAAAAATACGATGCTATGCAAAATAATCACCAAGTTGTAATTCGTTACTGGGAAATAAATACATTTTCAATATTTATAAGTACCAATAAATTTATTTTAATGATAAGTGTTACAACACAGCTAAAATTATTCTAATAATAATTGCGGATATGAAAGTTCTGTCATTTTGTAACAAAAATGCAATTTAAATTGGTGTAGCAACATAAAAATGCTTTTAAGTTATTAATGATAATGTATTATTTTGAATCCTTATGTAAAAACATCATTATACAATACATACAAAATAGAGTATACTAGAAATAATGATTGCTGAAAATTTTAAGTATCATTGAAAAGGCTAGGTTATAATGTGTCTAAGATCATTTTCTCTGGAATTTTTAGAGCGAATGACAGAGAATGCCACTTGGGAAATGAATATATTTTGGATGGATGAGGACTAGTTTTATTTCAATGATGAAATGATTATGCTAATAAACTGATATTTAAAAAATTATAAGCTGAATACAATACCGGAAAAACTTATATGCCAAATTCCACAAGTTTAATGCATCGAAATGCAGGAAGGGTTGGGTTTGGTCAGGGCTACACTAGATATCGGGCAGGCTCATTCATTATCATGACGTTAAAAATTGTGGCTGGTCGCGACCAGCGATTGGTGCAAAGCGAAACGACAAAAAGAAAGACATACAGCGATTGGCACAAACCGATGGGTGCGTTGCTTTGACCCACTCGCTGGTCACGGCCAGCCACCATTTGTGACGTCATGATAATGAATGAGCCAGCGCGGTCTCTCTTTTAGCCCTGGTTTGGTGCTCTGAATATTTCCGACGACCACTGCATCTTCGAACTTATTATTCAACATTATATAAAGACAGCGAAAACAGGCATTTTTAATTGTTAATAGCGTATATCTTTTCAATTTTTTAGCACATATGTTTTTATTCATAAAACAATAAAGTAAATTAATTCGACACGCTTAGAGTGTGACACATTTTCCAACATTGAAGATCAATATTATGTTACGCGAAAATCTCCAATGAGTACTTCGTTGCTGGCAAATACGTATTCAATATGTATAAATGACGGAAAAAATTCTTTAACAACAAGAGTACTGCATATCCGGAGACGAACGTCTTGACAATTTGTAATTAAATTGAATTATCCTACAGTTTAAACAGATGATACAGCATAAAAAAGCTTGTTAATCATTAATCGTAGTGTATTATTTTGAACGCTTGTGTAAAACAGAATGAGTTGATACATACTCTTGTACACAGTGCACTTACGCACACAATTTAGTACACACAGTATACAAAAAATAATGATTTGTGCAAAATTTAAGTACGAAAGACAGAGAATGATGCTTGTGAAAGGAATATATTTTGGACAAATGAGTATCAGTTTTATTTGAATGAACAAGTGATTTTTGTAAGCTGCTGAATTTGGGCAACAAAAGAACCATGTAAAATCTATAATTCTGATTCGCACGGTTCTTGAATTTGAGTATCCTTATTTTCTGAGTTGTAATATTCGTCTTAAGAATGTTTTAATTTCTGGCGAGAAATTCTGTGATCAAATATTATTCGGAAGTAGAGGTACTCTTATCCAAGGTATCATGGAATCCCAGATTGTATGAGCTTCCGATCTTTAAAAGTGACGTGATACTATGATTTCAAAACTGCATTCATTTGTTCCTTTTTCTTGGAAGAAATGCTTCCAATATATATTATAATGTAAACGCATGTACCGCGGACGTCATATCGACCAGACCAATAAACATCGCTGCAATTTTGTAAACTTCTAAACATCGCTGCAATTTTGTAAACTTCTAAACATCGCTGCAATTTTGTAAACTTCTAAACATCGCTCAATTTCAATTTTTACCCCATCAAATACAAAACAAAAGAGTTCTTTCAAATCAATTTGTTTGAAAACTGTATCTTAATTTTCTGATTTTGCATATTTTGAAAAATAAATTTCTAGCATTCATATTTTGAACTTCTATCTCTATCGCAAGCAGTCTGATTTGCCTTAAAATATTATAAATAGTTCCGTATTCATTTCCAGCTATTATCCAGCTATACGAAATTAAAACTTTACTAAATAAAACACAAATTTATCATATATGTAATCCAACGACGCCTTTAAAGGCTGAAAATTAAGCAAATGAACGTAAATGAAATATAAATTTCTGTTTAGATAGATATCTTTAGAAAAATGTTGTAAACATTTACTGAGTTGGCTTATTGATGAATTATGAGTAAGTGTGCTGTGTAGTGTGTGTAATTATATATCTTGTGTCTGAAAAAGGAAGGATACTATTTGTTTCGTGCTGAAGCATTTTTTCTTCTATTAATTTTAATCATATTGAAAAAGAAAGAGAACAGATTCCTTCTACAGAGGTGCCAAGTTCCCACTAATCTTCCGTAATATGTGGTTTAATCTGACCCAGTTTAACTACGCTTCAAACCAGAAAAATTATTGGATAAATCTGTATTTATTTAATTTCAGGTTTCTACGAGGAATTTATTTAATTTCATTTCTTAAAAAAACTTTTGGTGCGAAACGTGTTAAACCTGGGTCAAATTAATCCATATATTACGGAATATTAATAACAGTTTGCCACATCTGCTTATAGTATCATATGCCTTCCACGTTGACCTAAAAAGAGTCAACAAAAAAGTTACTTTGATTTAAAAACACTAAATTTATAATCATAAATTACCCAATAATTAACAGAAAGAAAATAACTCAGATTATCCTTGTTTTTCTAGAAATATGTCTGAATATCTCACTAAGCCTAATTTAGCGTTAAGCAACATTATCTTTAAACGATTAGTGAAATATCGAAATTAAATTAAACTTTTTATGATAAACTTTATATATATCTAAGATGTAAAATTTATAAGACGTATAAAGTCGATAAAACTTTTTATTCCTTTTCTTCATAGATTTGTCCTTTATATGATGAATTAATATGGAAAATATAGCAAAATTTACTAAAAATAAAATTCTCATTAACGTTTTCTCGATCATATTTCTAAATGATATCATAAACTTTTTCACACATTTTTCTGGTAAAAGACTCGATACATGCGTGTAATTTTTTCCCGCACACATATCCCTCCAAAATGTAATCGATAGCACAGTTATAAGAGTTAACTTATAAGTTAACTTAACTCTTATAAAATATCGCTTGACTAGGAAAAAATCTTTACAGTTAATTATCGGATTTTGACCTTTATTAAAAGATATTAAGTGATAATTTATGAGAAAAACCGTAATCTGTAGAAAGCAATTTATTAGCGTTTCCGATGCAATTATATTTCTTCTTAATTGTTTCGTATAATCAAAACGTTATAATTAAAAAGTTTTTCATTAGCTGGAATCAGGAAATGACTTCTTCTTTTAGGTAATAAGAATATATATTAAAAATACCTTTTACATAGAATATATGTTTTAAAATATACATATTAAGATAATAATATTAATTAAAAACTTCCTAGAATTATAAATTCAGCAAAAAGAAAACATTTCTCGCAAAATATGATTTCGAATCCTATGTAATTTTGTCAGTGTTTCAAACAAGTATGAATAATTATGAAATTTATTCTCTTATTTTTAAGATTTCTTTATTTCATAAAAATAAAAAAATGCGAGAATAATTTAATAAAGCAATTGAAACGACAGTCATTTTAACCATGGAATATATTTTGTTCAATTACTGAAACAGTAGGAAGGCGAAAATCCTGAATCGTCGGATCCGTGACGATTTACGCTATTTTCTGAAAAATTGGTCATTTAAAAATCGGCACATATATTCATCTTGAACAAAAAGCTGTAAATTAACGATGATTGTATAATTTTGCTGAATTACATTTTAATTTGAACATTTCTGAGGAACGTCAGTTATTTTGGCCAGTGTATTTTGGCCATAAATGGTGTAAATTTTGTCATACACTGTTAAAAATTTGGAAAAATCTGTCCAGTCATTCGACCGTTTTTATAAAATTCGGTTACAGAAACGTAATTTAAATGTATTCTGTCCATAATATGGGCAATAATATTGTCAGAATAGAATTAGAATAAGGTTATGTAACCACGTTTTATATAAACGGTCAAATGACTGGACAGTTTGCTGCCAATTTTTAACAGAGTAACATTTTACAGAACGCAGCGTAAGATATTGGAGATTTCACAAAAATACTTTCATTATTGACACGACAAAGGATGTAAAGTTCTGTTCACTTTGCTAAACAGCGTATAACTAACATAGTAAAAATGTGTCCAGACCGGGGATCGAACCCAGATATATTGTTATAGCGCACCAAGTGCTTTACCATTTAAGCCATCTAAGCCATAATATATCTAGCTATATTATCTGATGCTGGAAAATTATTCGTCTCATGTACGCCACTGAATACTATGCTCAGGGTTGACATTCCATCTGGCGCTGAGAAGTTGCAGCCTTGCCAACGTATATAAGTGAAAGATGCCGGACTGGATGTCATTTAGATGGCTTAAATGGTAAAGCACTTGGTGCGCTACATCAATCTATCTGTGTTCAATCCCCGGTCTGGAAACATTTGTCACTTTGCTGGTTATACGCTGTTCAGCAAAGCGAAAAGAAATTCACAACATTTGTAGTCTAATTTAAAGACGTATGGCGTAGTTTCAGTCCTGCTGAAATTTAATTGGAAATTTACTTTCATTATTGTTAAAGGTATAGCAAAATATACGGAGTTCGATTTGGAACATAGCAGACAAAATTTTTAACTAAATAAGTGAATTCAGATACTCTTTTTTGTTTAGGCGAATTGTCTCCAATGACTATATTAATTACTCCTAAATGTCTGAACTAATATTTTTGAGATACTTTGTATGTAAATTTTTGAAACAATTTTTCAATGAGCATATTACATTATTATAAATGAGTTTAAGCAAGCTGAATTTAAAAAAATAATATTAAAAAAAAGAAATACCTAATTAAATTTGTCAGTTTTTTTTTCTTGATTGAAATATTTCGCTTTAAAGTAATAATGCAATTGCGATTGTATCTTTTTTCAGTTTTCTAACATAAAACATTATAAGTAACAACAAAAAAAAAAAAAAAAAAAAAAAATCGTTTAGAAAATTATGTTAAAATCATTCTTTCTTATTACACTTTATAAAAGTATATGCATATGTAAATTGATTTTCAATATGAAGATAATTATTTTATACCATAATATAATTATGACATTTCGTTTGTGAAATGATGTTAAAATCATTCTTTCTTATAACACTTTATAAAAGTATATGCATATGTACATTTATTTTCAGCATAAAGACAACTGTTTTATACCATAATATAATTATTACATTTAATCTCAGAACAATCTTCAAAATAATTAGAATATACAGTTTTTTATTTAAAATAGTAATAAATTTTAAACAAAGAAATAGGATAAATTATAAACTTCTTCCAGTGAAAAGCATGTATATTAAAATTCAAATGAAAATATCAAGAACATATCGAAAATATTAATAAATCATAGAGGGTGACTTTTTATATGACCTCAGATCTAAAAGTGCAAAATTAACTGAATTTTCGAAAGTCGTTCATTTTACACACAGAAAAAAGTTTTGTTGAATCAACAAAAATTTGTTTGCTCCAACGAAACTTTTTGTTTAAATATGGGTCAATGGAAATTTCGTTTGAATCAACAAAAAAAATATTGTTGATTTTTTTTTGCAATTCCAAAAAAAAATTTGTATCGTCAGCAAAAAAATGTTTTGTTAATTCAAGTAAAATGGTTCAATTTTACTTGAATTAACAAAATTATTTTTGTTACATAGATATATGCTATGTATTATTTTAAAAATCTATTTTCTTTTTTCAACAAACTATATTTTGTTTGTTTAATCAATAAAATATGTTATATTACGAACTTGTTTTGTTTATACTACAAAAAACATTTGTTAAATGAACCAATCTACATATGCAATTTTAACTATTTTTTAATTCATTTTCAACAGTGAATTACGCTTGTAAACCTTGAACAATAACAAGTGAATTTTATCGGGCTTTTTTTCAAGCGCAAACCGAGAGAATGAAAATTGCCCATGCCGGGAGTCGATCCCGGGTCCTCAGAACAGCAGCCTGACGCTTTACCACTGAGCTACCAGGAACGATATCTGAGTTCGGCATTTCTCACTCTTATATATGTCGGAACGGCTGCAATCGCAGACAAGATGGAATGTCATAAGGAGCACGCAAATTTCTGCGGCAAACATGAGACGACAGTACAAAGCACAGCATACGGCAACACATAGTTAATTTTTTATTCATTTTCAGCAGTGAATTACGCCTGTAAAAAGAAGGATAAAAATTTCCTTGTTATTATTCAAAGATTACAGGCGTATTTGACTGCTGAAAATGAGATAGAGCTATTGCAGAAATCACGAAAAATGCAACATAGCAGCGCCACCTGTTGCGCGATTTAAAGTAAAAAGTAATCAGCAACAATTTATATCAGAAAGTAACTGAATAAAAGGTTTTATTAAATTCCGTGCATTAGTTCTTGAGATAAAAACAGCGAAATCGCGTTCAGGACAACCGGAAATCGAAAATTTTCATGAATCCAATTCTTTCTTCTTGCAAAGATAGAAGACGGTAATAAATGGGACAGGGGGATTTTTAAAACTACCTTTGTCCGTCCCAGTGAAAAAAAAGTTTTAATTACCCCAAAATTATGTTAATCATGTAATTATATAGCTATATAAGTCAAATAAATCAAGTTACGTAAGAGAGATATGGCTACTACACAAGAATTTAAATTTTTCAAAAATAACAAAATTTTACTGGAATTACAAAAATATTGTAAAATTAAAGAAACAAATTTTGTTAGTTCAAGTAAAATTGATGAAATTTTGTTAAACTTTTGTACGAGTGTTAACAATATTTTTTTGTCCAAGCAACAAAACCAATTTTTTTACTTGAACTAAAAGTTTGACTAAAACAACCAAAATGTACTCAACAAAACGGGTTTTGTTGTTTTAATCAATTCCTTTTTCTGGGTGTATGATTTCCTATTTTCAAAGACTTATCTTTCTCCATAAGATTACAATGCGATATGAAATTATCTAAATAATAATAATAAAAAAAACAAAAAAAAAAAAAACCAATTGGAAATTGTACGTCAAACGCAACAAGCGAGGTGCGTTCGTACTATAGCTAGTTATTTAAATATTAATATCTGAATGATTTTTAATTTTGTGAAATGAATTATATCGTCTGCAGATTAATTTCTGTCATAAAATAAGTACCTCGGTCGCTTGACGATTAAACCTTGGACGCTCCTATAACAAGAAAGCAGCGATTTTTTTAATTCAAATTTCCTAATAAATACTTTTATTATTATCTTCTAAAGTTTTGATTCGATTCTCACAAAATTTAAAATGTCTCGACAAAATTCTGCAAAGATAATCTATCTTAAATTCCAAACCATTCGGTTGGGTAGTTTTTGCGTTGTTATATGCGGACAGACGGACGGACGGATCATACGACGACTATATCTGCTACGTATTTATATAATTACGAACGCACCTAAAAAAATGCACGACTGCGAAATAGGTATTTTGCTCCAAAGCCCAGTGCAAAATGCATTCAAGCAAGCTGAATTCTCAAACTGTATGATTATTGAATGTTCAAATGTTACAGAATTTTGTTACATATTATCAAGTGATTCTTTGAAATAATATAAATAAGAAATAAAGCTCAAAATATCAACATTTTAACTGACTAAAAAACGTTTATAACAATTACTATCTGGCGTAGAAACCCGATGTGCTGTATTTGCGTTGCATGAGATTTTTCAATTTTGGAGGGAAAATATATGATGTGCCGAATACTCTGACTTACAAAAATAAGCGGAGTTTCGATTGGAAACGTAGTTTTTATCCAATAATAGTCAATGTGCGTAAAAGTGAGATCAAGGCTATCTTTCTTTAACTTTCGATAAATTAGTGTGAAAACCTAAGAAATTGTGAATTTTCTCTTTGTTTCGATATTCTTGCAAATTTCTGCATCTGGTCAATCAATATAGCAGTATTTTAGCACTGACACATGCTGGGGAAGGGGAACTTTCTATCGAATTCTTTCCCACTGTGGTCTTTGGAGATCTATCTAGTTGACTCAATTATTCCGCAGCAGAGAAAGAGTGTCGTCATTTGGTAAGAGTAGATGTTACCTTATTTTTGTGCTAATTGAATAAAAAGAGTTTGGCACTCACGGAGTGCTGATTTCAGAACTACCGTAGGCAAACATTTTTAGACGTTGGAATTGGACTACGATAACTAAACTTGCAAAGTGGAAATTAAATCTTGCTGAAAGCATTTTAACCGACGTTTAACGTTCGTTCAATTCGTAAGTCATATTTTGAAGTTATCTATTTCTTGATGTTGCTAATTGAAGTTTTATTTTCTGAGTGAAGTATTTTTGGGGATTGACTTTATTTCGGCATAAGTCTCTTACCTTTTTAGGGTTTTTAAATAAAAAATTGTTTGATCTTACTTAAACTTGTGCTCATTTCGACTTAGCTAGCATCAACCATCATAAACCACGGTGACATGTCTGTTACAAAGATTCCTCATTTAATTCTACATTTAGAAAAGAATATAATATTAAATTTATTAAATTTTCTCATTATCAGAAAGAAATAATGTTTACAGTGTAAATGAGCTAACAATTATGAAAATTACATTTTGTAAGTTATTTTGTAAGTTAAGTACATTTTGTGTAATTATAGTACAATACCTTTATAAGGAAATGGCAACATTCCGGCATTAAAAGTATATTGGTCGAGAGGATTTTTAATTAAAATTTAAAGACATTGTTATTATTACGAAGCTAATTTGTCTTTCTCCTTTAACCCATCTAAGTGAATACGTCCAAAAGAGCATCGTCAAGTTCTCTTGCGTGGTTGGCTATGGCTTTGTTAAAAACTCTTATTCTGAGCATATTCCCTGTAAGTATGTTCACACTCCATGTTTAAAACTCCTTATTCAGTCACTGCCTATTCATTTAAATTTTAAACAAATTCTGAAAATATTATTTCACGCAGATAAATAATCTTAAAAATGTTCAGCTTTTCTATAACAATTTTAGAAAGATTTGAACATAACTCATATAAATAATCTTTACATTTAAAAAAAAAAGAGAATGCAAATAAAGATATTTGTTCAGCATTTCGGTTAGCAGACAATATCTTATTATTTACACTTTTCTTTCCTTTTTCTCAAAAAAATAGATGGAGGTAGTTGCCATCTTTACAGAAACGTCTTTTACAGTTGCCAAAACGGGTAATACGTCAGACCTTAATTCACATTTTAAAATTCAATGACTTTTATACGACATCCTTATATCCATGCAAATAACTCATATTAATTTCCTCGCACTGTATTACATATTCTAGGTTGAGTTAATGGGAATTAAAACAGGCTGTCAAATTTTCTTATAATAGGTAGAAATAAATAATGTAAAAAAATTAACAGTATAATAAATTTATTTTGGAAATGTTATGTATTGACTTTACTAAGCGAATCGCTATTCTCAGTTTTCTGTTTCCGTCATTTTCTTTAGTTTGTTTTGTTTACTATACTTCTCTAAAGTACAATATATCTAGCATAATCTAGGATATATCTAGCATAAATAAGCAACTCCTAAATCCTCACCGATAAAAAGTATACAGGAACTAAGACAATTTGATATACAAAAATGTAACTTCTTTGCGATAATCCACTAATTCCACCACATAAACATAATGCAGAAAGATATTTAGAAATCTGTAGATAATAAAGTCAATCCCAAGTATTGCTTCGTCACCTACATCTCATAATGTACTGGAGATGAAAACTTTTATGGCATAGATATGTACTAAAATATCATTGGTGAGATATCTAATAAAACAACAAGAATAAAGCAAAAGATATCATTCAATCCTCCAATTTAGAAACAAGCCCATGTATTGCTTTGTTAATTATATGTCAGAATACACCGAATTTAAAATGATTTATTAGTTAGATAAAATAATTAAATAAAAAAAAATCCACTTACAAGGTGAGAAAATAAATTAAAATCTTCCTAAGAAAAAAAAACTTCTAAAAATTGAAGTTTTAATACATTTTTCTCTATAAATGACGAATTTGGAATTCAAAATTTCATATACGGATTATTCTATGTGTGTTCTTTTAACCATTGTTCAGATAAATATAATTTTAAAGATTAGACAATGTTCCAGAATCATGGGTGTTTCGCGTGCTAGCAGATATCCTTTAATTATGACCGTAGTCAGGCAAAATTTTAGATAATTATCATTTATTTTCTTTACATATCTTTCTATTTGTAACATACTTTGAAAAATAAAAATTCATTTTAAAGGAAACTATCCATAAATTGATATCATGATGTCAAAATACCACAAAAAATAAATTAAATAATTAATTTTATTCAATCGAGGAAATAGTTAAAAAGATCTAAAATAGATATGTGGGATAAGTATATTTAAAAATCTCTGGCTCCTAGATAAGTTTCTGTTATCTAAATGAATAACTGATTACAAAGATTTATGTTCCTGTAAAAAATGTCAATTATCTTTACACGAATTTAATTTTGTTTCTAATTAAATATCAATATTAAAGGAAAACAACATTGTATGTATGAGTTATTGTACCATGTGTATGTTTCTTTTGATGGCTGTTCGGATAAATAAAATTTTTAAGGTTAGATATTGTTCTAGAGACATCGTGTTTTTGCGTACTAGAAGAAGTTCCGTCATTATGACGTATTCAGGCAAAATTCTAGGTTATTATCACTTATTTTCATTACACGTCTTTCTAAACATTTTTTTTTTTTTAATAATAAAAATTCGCTTTAAAGGAAAATTTCAAACTAATTTTTATACTAATATTGAATTCTCCAATCCACAATGTGATATAATGCGTCAAAATGCAGCTAAAAAGAAGTTATATGATTAATATTTTGGCGTCTAGATAAGTTCATTATGAATAATTGACTACAAAGATTTAAGTTCTTTGTAAAAAATGTCAATCATCTTTAGAATACATTAAATTTGTTTCTAAATACACATTATTATTAAAGGAAAATAAAGTTACATGTAAGATTTACTGTAGCATGTGTATGGTTCTTTTGAAGTCTGTTTGGATAAATAAAATGTTTACGGTTAGACAATATTCTAGAAATATGGGTTTTTCGCTAAATAGCAGATATCCTGTAAATATGAGCGTATGGAAAGCAAATATTTAGATAATTATCACTTTTTCTATTTACCCGTCTTTCTAATCGTAATATATTTTGAAAAATAAAAATTCGTTTTAAAGTGAACTAACTTAAAGCTAATTTTTATACTCAAATTGAATTTTTAAATCCCAAAGTTGTTATCATGACATCAAAATTCAGTAAAAGGAAGTTAAATAGTAAATATTCTTCACTCAAGGGGAATATAATATAGATATGATGGATAAGAAATATTCAAAACACTTCGCGCTCCCGCCTAGATATGTTTATTTCTATCTAAATGAATAACTCATTACAAAAAATTAAGTTCCCTGTAAAACATGTCGATTATCTTCGGAAGACATTAATATTCTTTTAATTAAAATTCTTCTAATACTATTTGAAGAAAATAATAAAAGAAAAGAATTTAGTAATAAGGTTTTTTTTTTTTTTTTTTTTTTTTTTTTACTAATTGTTATTATTAATATAAAGCTAATACATACATATATTACTCTAAAATAGCTGAAAGTAATAATCGTGCTTGATTTTTTCTATTTAATACGTAGGTAATCTTACCTTCTATTTAAACATGTTAGTCTTTTAAAAAAGTGTTATGTAAAGGATTTTCTATATTTTATCAACTTCATGTATTTGTCAATAACCCACGTATTCAGTGAGGATGCGACGTTTGTTCCAAATTTGGACCTTTGCATTCAGCTATTAGAATAATGTATATTGTTATAAATATCTACTGCTAGCCCCCAAATTACGTTATATTCTTTATTTTAAAGACACATTTACTTACCAGTATTATAGAAATATACATCTGCGGCGACACAAAAACATGGTGAAAGCAAAAGTGTTGATCGAATTGCAACTGATAAGATGCTATTTTCATTCTAATACCCATGTTCTACATTACAAAACTGGAATTAACAAACATTCAGTTTATTATTTAACAATGCATGACTAAAGCTGTGGAAGGTTACACTGTTAAAATTGTGTCTTTAGTTGAACCAAATTTTAGTAACAGCTACGATAAAATTGTAAAATCTCATTCCAACGTTTGGATCAATGGTATCTATTATCCTGGTGTGCAGGTTATGAGCATAACCCCAGCTAAACATGAAATCGCCAAATACCTCCGTAAGATTTGAAGCTCTTCTAATCGCTAAATACCACAGTACGAATTTTACCTCACTAAATTGCCAAATACCTCAGTACGTTTTGAAGCACGATATCAAATGAAGCGTTTAAAATGTGATTCGATATAATGGGGATTTATCATTTAAAAACTCTAAAATCGCTCAAACAGTCTCATATACTGTAACATATCCTTTTTTATTTCTATTAATATTTAGCATTATACGTACAAGATTCTTAATACAATATAGATTTCTAAATAAAATTTATTATCGTATTAGTGATCTTTGAAACATTTAAAAACAACTAACATTTTACAACATTTTTCTATCTTTTTTACAGCTGGCTTCTTTATAAATATAATTAATCCAAAGGTTCTTTAATGTAGAATTTATAGTAATATTCATACGAATGGGGACATAAAAAAATTTTCAAATCTTAATAAGAAATCCAAAAAGGTTAAATTTGAGAAATTATTAAATTTTTAATGGTTGCTTTATAATTTTTACTCACGTAATATTCAACATATCTTTTAAAAATAGAATAAATTGAAAAGACATATAAATTCCTCTCTATATTTTTTGTATGATAAAAATATTTAATCATAATTCACGAAACGCAGAGGCAATAACTAACATTCTAAAGATTTCAGTTACTTAAACTATGTTTCAAATATTTCAAAATAACAAGAATTTCAGGCTCGATTCAGGAGAGAGCTATAAATTTAAAATTCCATTTCTATTTGAAAAGTTATATTTTCTAAAATAAAAATCCCACTTAATATAAAATTCAAAGCAGCTATTGAATTTAGAGCGATATATTTTCTTTTCATATTTATACATGAAAAATATTAAAAGTGTAAACACTTAGAAGAAACTTTTATGCTGACTTTTTTTCTGCGTGTGTTTTGTTTTGTTCATAAAAGGAGAAATAACCAAAAATGCATGTTCTTTTTTTGTAAGAAATTAATTAAATTATAAAGAAATGAATTCTTAAATATTATCAAGTTAGGTAACACCAATGCTATTGAAATTTTGTATATGAATAATGAATGTTATTTTTAAAAAATTCTGTAGCAATTAATTTTCTTAAGATTAAATTTTATGCTTTAAAATATATATATAGTAATTAATAATGAATAAATTTATTTTTTCAAAGACAAATTAGGAGAACCAACAATAAAGAAGAGCACCTTCAATGTTTAACACCCTTAAATGTTTCCTTTTTTTAATTGCTTAATGGAAATTGTTCTGAAATTAGAAATCATTTTAGGTAGATTAGATAGATGTTAGACATTATGTGTATTATAATTAATATGTTTAGCATAATAGAATTTTTTTCTTTTTTTATACATTGCAGTACTTTAGTTGTTGACGTTTAGTAATCATTCAATATTTTTCTTATATATATATGGACTTTCACTTTGTAACGTTGTTAACTTGAACCTAAATAAATGACAATGTTGTATTTTTTACCTAAAAAGGGGAGATAACTCTAATAAAAAATCACATACTTTTGTATGCTGAGCAAAAACAACATTAAGAATCCTTGTTCAGTAAAATCTTCACATTAAGTAAAAAACGAAAAAAATCTTAATAATTAAAATTTATTTTAGTATCATTCAGGACATTAAGATCTAGCTCTTACTGCCTTTCTTTCTATCTATCAGACTTTGTAATCTATTCGAACTTTCCGTGGCAGTAAAATGGGCCACTGTAATAAGTGGTCGAGTGAGTTTTGCTTTCGATCGCATAGATTTGCATTATTAATATTATGGGTGAATCCGATATCTATAAAGTTTTCATTTAACTTTCATATAGTGTGATTGAATACCCGAAATTGGTTGTCACGTGTGTTTAGCGCAGTTATGATAACTAGTTATTCTGGTTGTATAATATATATTGTGAGATTTCAATCAAGTACGTTTGGATTTGGACAGTTTTTTCCGAATTATTTCCGCGACGACCAGTTAGGTAATCGCCTTAGTTTTCAACACATGGAGTTTGTTCTTGATGCATAGTTTCTGATTTCAGTTTTCAATAGAACCAACAATTGCGAGTCTTAACTATTAGATAAGGTGAATATATTTAAAGGAGTAGGGTATATATATTTCAAAGCCGTATCAGCGGCTAAGAGTTGGTGCAATTTGGTAAAGGGGAGGTGCCGTGTTCGAACTTATTTTGCGCTCTTCCGTCGGCTAAACCTTTCGGAGTTTATCGTTGCTTTCTTCTGCTTATGTTACGCAGCCTAAATACGTGTTAGGTGTCTATGGAAACATCGTGAGCTAAGATAAATACTTAGTAATTTCACAAGTTTGGAAAATTATTTGATCCTCTTAGTTTTCTTTCATTGAACTTAGTTTCGAAACATCCGAATGTATATATTTTGTACTGTTGATATTCCTTGCTCATTGTTGAAAGGTGTGTTTGGCGTATTTGCTAAATTTTGTATCATGTCCTTTTTCCAATCTAATAATTCTGAAAGGGTGGTTGCAATTGTTCCACAGAAAATGTACCATTCTTAAAATTATTTGCAAATCAAAGGTAGAATGTAACTTAGAAGCAGGATAAATATTAATACATTTAATAATATATATTTTTTCTTTTTTAAATGTTGAAAGTAAATTAGGTGTGTTTTCTAAATTTGATGTCATGTCCTCTTTTCAAACCAACAATTGTGAAAGGGTGAATAAAAAGTTAAAATGTCAGTGCAAATTCACCTTGTTTAATAATTAAAATTCATAAAGATGCAACTAAATGTAAATATATTGCTTGAAGGTGCGTAAAAACATACATAAAACATTTAAAAGCACATTAAAGTCCTTTTAAAAATTCTTATGTAACGCAGCCTAAATACAGGTTAGGTGTCTATGGAAACATCGTGAGCTAAGATAATTATTTGATAGTTATAATATATAGATAATTATAAGATAATTTAACTACATCCCAAGGTTTTTTGAAAATATGAGACATTCCCTCTGTAAGTTTGGTATTACATTAATCACAGTCCCTCCCCCAAAGTTGCGAGTTTTGTTAAACAGAAAAATTGATCCAATCCAGGCTATCAATATATCAGGCGTATATATTATACCATTCAAGAAAGAAAACAAAGATTTTATGTACGTAGGTATGACACTGAGGAAATTTCAGGACAGAATAAAAGAACATGAAGCAGATCTGAGATTCAATAGACCCCACACTGCGTTAGCAAGATTAGCACAAAGTGAACCTATAAAAGTAGATTTCGATGGATCCAAAATTATATTCCGCACAAATAATCACCTGAAAGCTATCATAAGAGAGTCTCTAGAAATAATATCTAAAATAGAAATAGTCTGTAACGATGTATTATCATATGATGTCCATGCAGTCTGGAATTAATTAATACATCATTGATTACCTTTCCTATCCCACCTTATATTCCAAACCCTTGAAGTAAAATAGTTTATTCCGGGCAAGCAAGGAAACGCGAAGAGACAACAACTCAACTCAACAATTAGTTTTTTACTGATGATGACCGAGTAGTTCGGTTGAATACGTTTTGAATTTTTTTAAAGGACTTTAATATGCTTTTAAATGTTTTATGTATGTTTTTACGCACCTTCAAGCAATATATTTACATTTAGTTGTATCTTTATGAATTTTAGTCTGAAAGGGTGGTTGCAATTATTCCGCAGAAAATGTAACATTCTAAAAGTTATTTACCAAAGTAAAGCTAGAATTAACTTACAAACAGGATAAATATTACAGCATTTAATAATAGTTTTTTTCTGGATTATTTCATTTACTTTTTTATGTGTTTATTGAGTAAATGATAATTACATAAAATTATAAGAAAATTATTTTTATAAACCATTGACAAACACTATAAGAAAGTCTCAAAATGTCCTATCGGTAAATTATCATATTCTAAACAATACATTTAACTTGTTTTACATTTTACAATTTTTAAGCAGATTCTCTAATGTAGAAATCCAAGAAATAATATATGATAATATGTTCCACGGTTACAAAAAGGTCTTGGTCTAATAAAGAACTTGTAATGTTCAATGTAATATAATTCATGTTATTACGTAACTGAGTATCATCCTATTCGTTGAATTTATCACATTGAAAACCTTACTATTGACATTAAAATTAATATATTAACATTGAAAATAACATTAAAACTATACTATTTTAAAATGAACTGTACCATACCTATCTCTTGATCCTTAAATAATTAAAAATTCTGTTAAGTATTTCATAATGTAATTAGGTGAATATTTATTTCACTTCAAAACAGTCTCTATCATTCCTTAAGGTAATAAATCATTAAAAGATTTCATTTCCAAAAATGAAAACTTCTCGTGACTAAATGACTACAAAGTTTTATTCGAAACACGTTGAAAAATGTTTTATAAAAATGCCTTTGAACCAAAATATTCGTGCAGATTTCATTTAAAAAAGTGTTTAAAATTGTAAAGTTCGGAAAATTTTAAAGAATTAAAGTTAAATACATAACTTCACTTTATTTTAATTAGCAGTTCATTAATCATTTCAAGCGAAATATTTTTACACGGATTCAGTCATTTTAATTAGTAGTTAATATAAGTTAAAAAAGAACTTCATGAAAGTGCGTTTATGATTATAGAGTAGGTTAGATCAAAATGCCAATTAGCAGTTAAATTTTTCTTCCATAGACCATTAGAAAATTTTCTCTAGTTATGAAAAATATTTTTTATTTGTCATCGTGGTATAAATAGTCACAGTAAATATTAGTTCAAAATTTTATAAAATCTATTTTTATTTTTTCGTTCAAAAATATTGTTCGGAATAATGAATAGTATTCACAGTACAGCAGAGCGCCGATTATTTGGACCGGTTGGGACCGAGGCCGATCCGATTAATGAAAAATCCGGATAATTGGACAACTTTAAAAAACGGTTATGACAATGTTTTTGTGAGTAACCCTTCACACGCTTTCCAGGCTTAGCACTGGTAATTGCAGTAGTGCACATTTTAGAATATTACAAATACAAATAGTGAGTTTAGAAGTTATTTTTTACTTTTTTAATTTTAATTTCTGTAAAATTGGTACAAAGTGATACATAGAAGTACACATAGCAATTATTACGCACACACACACACACACACACACACATATATATATATACATACCTGTACAGTACATACCTTTTAAGAAATTCATTGTGATAGTGAAAAGAAATTCTTAATAGTCTTCTGCTTCATAGAGAAAATTCTTTTTTCTGCAGCCATATCCCTTAATCTTTTTAAATGCAGGAAATGAACGAGATCGGCTGAATCTTGCAGTTGTAGCCATTCCATCGCAATTTCAAGGGCATTAAATGCTTCTGTGTCTGTTGGTCCTTTAGTTCTTCATTTCCATCTATTTCATCATCCTCGCATTGCGCTTCACTATTCGTATCCTGAATGGTCAATATTATTTCTTCGGCGTTGAAAATTTGCAAACTGGGATCGTTTTCGTCGCTTTCAATCCATTCTTGGAAATCCTCTGCGTTAAATCCAAAATGTTCCACGTCTTCTATAAAACTTTCACTGCGAATTGCTTCATTGCTTTCTTGCATGTATGTCCTATTTAAAATCTTGTTCAAAGATTTTTTTTATGTGGAAACTTTTACAAGATTCCAAGCATCTGCAACCACCATGCAACATTCTTTCAAGTCAACTTGCATTGTGGTAGAGTGGTCAACTACGTCTAATGAAAGTTTCCTTAAAAGCTGTTTCCTGTACAGCCTTTTCAGTGTTTCTATTACACTTTGATCCATCGGTTGTAAAAGGGAAGTTACATTCGGTGGCAAAAAATGACTTTAAACATTCCATTTTCGCCTTCGAGTACGTCTTTGTTTGGATGAGAAGGTGCATTATCTAAGACCAAATAGAACTTTGCCTGATTTTCCGATTTCTTTTTGATGTTTTTTTTACTTCAGGAATAAAGTTTTTTCATACCATTCGATGAATATTTCGCAGTTCATCCAGGCTTTTCGCTGATTTGTATAGATGATAGACAGCGTTTTCACTTTTTTGAAGCACCTAGACTTTTTTGAGTGTCCAATGACTGACAAAGGTAATCTATGATTTCCAGTTACATTAGCGCATAGCAACATTGTAGTTCTGTCTTTGATTACTTTTGTTCCCGGGAAAGATTTCTCGTTCGCAGATGCTAATGTTTACCTCGGAAAAGAACGCCCTTTGAGCCCACTTTCATCAGCATTATAGATGAATTCCTTGTCATAATTTTCGGATTCGATCAATTATTTAAATTCCGAGATGAATTTCTCTGCGTTTGTACTCGATGTCGACATTTTTTCTCCTTGGGCTTCAATTTCTCTAATTCCGTGACGCAGTTTAAAGTTCCTAAGCTAACCAAAACTCACTTTAAATGACACGTCTCCATTTAGACCTTCATTAAAAAGGCAGGGCTTTTTCGCTCAACAGTGGGTCAGAAATGGGTTGTCCTTGTGAACGTTTTTATGAGAACCAAACATATAACGCTTTATCTACATCTTCGAAATTCGATTTTTTTCATAGTTTTTCGTTTCACAGCCAAATTTACCTTACCACCTCTAATGAAGTTTCACTTCAAAAATTTGGAAAAGGCGGGAAAAAAAACGCATGGTTCTTGATCGATCCTGTTAATTGGACAATCCGGTTAGTCTGAGTTCGGATAATCGGCGCTCTACTGTATTTATGATACAGTATCTCTACGCATTTTTATGCCCATTATGTCATTACAATTTACAATACTCGAAATATATTCTTACAAAAAGTGTAAAACATGTTTCGTTTAAAACTATTTTTTTTTAATTGGTGTGCAATACTACATTGGCAGTTATTAAGCGATTGCCTAAGAGTTTTCGAGAAATATTTGTATATAATTAAGTAACAAACCGTGTACAACTTCCATTATTATGCCATTATTAACATTATGGGTGAAAGGGAGATCTATTATGGCTTCATAATAAATTAACATGCAACAAAACTGTGTTAAAAACACAAAAGAAACCTCTCTTAGTGAAAACTTTTATAGAAAGTTTTATATAGAAAAAGGGTTCTTTCATTTAACGACAGTTAACGTTATAAAATTTTGACAGTTTAAAAAAACCCTACATATTTATGTTATTTTTACCTATGTATTTATGTAGATTTTTTTCTTTTTTTGTGTCATATGTATTTTTTTTTTTAATCTGCAAAATATTTTGCATGTACAAATAAATAATTAAATAAATAAATAAATAAATAAATAAATAAAAAATGTATGAAGCTGACATTTTGTTTCTCGTAAATTTTTATTTCTGTTTAATTTTTATATATTTAAATTTATGAATAATTGCAATAATTTAATTTAAAAACAATAATGTTTATCATTTTCTAAAAAATCTTTTTTTGTTTCGTTTTATACATCAAATTCATGATAACACCGTTACTTTATGTGTTGAAGTGAAGCAACATATTTTAAAGAAACAAACAAAGGGACAAACGAATAATCAAGTACCTATTTCGTGCTTTACTGCATTTATATTTATAATATTAACTCATAGCACACCATTTGGCGTATTTTAATGAGAGTGATTTGATATAAAACAATGTATGTGGGAATACGCTTTATATTTATGTACATTATATATTGCTTAGCAAAATCTAAGCAGAAAATATTAGATTTTCCTAAGATATTTTTAATTATACATTTCTGTTATTTATATGCTTACTTGAACTAACAAAGAATGCCTTTATAAGATCAGCTTCAAAAAATTTGAAAAAAAATACTGAGATAATAATTTGGGGGGTATACAGATTTATATAAAATTTTGGTGCGTAATTTCATTATAACCTTAATTTTAAAAATATTTTCTTTTTATATGGCAAAAAAGCACTCCGTTTTCGTCGAGAATGTTCTGAAAAAAGAAAAAATACATATACCTAGATTTAAGCCTCTTACCACCAAGCAAAAGGGCAAATTTGTACTGTTGTTTTCTCAGCAATGTTTTTAAATGCTAAAAAAAACATGAAATAGCAAACATGATATAAAAAAAAAATAATTACGTATATGAATATAATCCTTGAGACTATTTCATGTTATTTTCTTATTGTTTTAAAAATACATTATAAATGTAGAATTATATTAATTTAAATAAAGTTGATATTGCAGTGAATCTTACATCATAGTGAACGGATATATCAGTTCAGGGCGCGGCGGTGAGAAAGTTTATGATAATAGTAAATTATGATTTGGAACAGAAATTTAACTACAGAAAAATTCTTGTGCTAAATGATATGTGTTTTAATTAAACACATTTAAAATGTTATTTAATTTCAATGTAAAGACATAGGAAAATGAAATTTTCAATACATAGAAAGAAAACAGAGAGCTTTTGAAAAAGAAAAAATGTTCATTTATTACTTTCAGTTATGTGTTAGTACACGAATGAATAAATGTATAACACAGATTTGGATTATTAAGAAAGCGATAGAATTTTTTGAAAATTTTCCACCAACCAACCTTTCTGAAACGTCCTCAGATTTCACATGCACGTTAATGTTTTTGGAATATTCATGTTGTTTTAAATATTTACAACGTAGAAGTAATTTTGTTTGTTATTCTATAAATTTATGAATTTCAGTTTTTTAGCTCACAAGCTATCAAAGACTGAAAGCTAATGTCCCCGCAGGTTCTGTATAAACGTTCGTATATATGTACATATGTATGTACGTATCTATGTGCGTAACGCGATAATTCTTGATAGAAATATCCGATTTGCTTCAAATTTTGTATATAAGTTCATACTGATAATTCGCTTCCCTGACTAGTTGTAGGGGAACCTTGGTTAAGTATGAAGGGGGGAACGGGGTCTAATTCCCCTTAATTTAGATAAATGGGTTTTTCATGCAGAATCATCCGATTTCCTTCAAATTTTGTATATAGGCTCATTCTGATAAGGGACTTCCTGATTAGTTTTGGGGTTAATTGGTTAAGTATAAATGGTGGGAATGAGGTCTAATTCCCCCATTAATTTAGATAAATGGGTTTTTCATGCAGAATTCTCCGATTTGCTGCAAATTTGGTATATAAGCCCATTGTGATAAGTCACTTCTCTGATTAGTTTTGGGGGTTCATTGTTTAAGTATAAAGGGGGGACGTGGTTAATTATCCACCTTAATTTAGATAAATGGGTTTTTTATGCAGAATTATACGATTTGCTTCAATTTTTTTATATAGGTTCATTGTGATAAGGCAGGTTTATTCTGACAAGGCGCTTCCATGATTAGATTTGGGGGGGGGTTCTTTGATTCAAGTATAAAGGGGGAAACGAAGGCTAATACCCCTTAATTTAGCTAAATAGATATTTAATGCAGAATTTTCTGATTTGCTTCAAATTTGGTATACAAGTTTATTGTCGAAGTCTTTATTTTTCAAGGGACACTATTCTTTGAAATAAGAGTTTAATATACAATTAGTGTGAATATCCTGTGAGCTCAATGCCATCAGTGTAACTGGGAACTTTTCTATTTATTGTTATACATTCTTCCAATAACATGCAGACGATATTGTATATGTTTATTCCACTCTGGTTTATTCCCACATGCACAGCTCTGATTCCTAGTGAGAAAAAAATAAAATAATAACTTAATAATTCAAATCGAATGTTAAGAGTTTGAACTTGATGTTAACTTGCTTTTCTTATTTAAACGCACATAAAATATGTTATTAGTAATAGATACATTTTAAACAATTGCAATATTTATTCGTTTAAAAGTAATGTGGAAATCATTACATTCTCCCAAGCTTTTCACGAATTTTGGCTTGTAAATCGTGTGTATATAATTTTCGCCAAATTGTACTGTATATTGGCTTTGTTGAAAAAATTTATTCCAATAAAATCTATCCAGATTCTGCTGCTAAATTTGATTGATATTTTGTTTATACCTACGTAGACTTTTTAATATTTTTTTTCCTATGCTCTTTACGGAAACTTTCCATATAAGTACTATAGCATTTGAAAATTTTTCCATGCCCATTTTCCGTCAGCAATCCTTGTTATTTTAGTATTTTCTAACTCTAGACACTCACACCTGGCTTCAAATGTTTATTATTCAACACTAACTGAATCAAAACCTAAAATCTGTAGAACATAGTATCTCACCCGGTCTCTTTCTTAATTTCTTAAAAAATTACAGTATTCAGTGAACAGTTTGATAATTTTGTAAATATAATATTTCGGTGAACTCAAAAAAGAAAAATCCCAAATATATTTGTTAAATATAAAAAATGTGCTTTCAGTATTAAACATGAGACATAAAGAGATAGATTTTTGACAACTTTGTGACAACAAATTATTAAATATTATTTTTATAAATTGTAACGACAAATATCACAATTTATAAAATTGTGATATTTGTGATATGTGCACAATTTATAATGTGATATGTGCACAATTTATAAAATTGTGATATTTGTGTTTATTCTGCATCGTGACTGGTGAATCGATTTTGCACGACACCGAATCGACCTTTTTGTGTCGGATGTTTGTTTTTCTTCTTTTTTTTTTGTGTGTGTGTGTGTGCAGCATGGGTTCAGATCCTGCATCAGGTTAGGTAACCAGATTTTGCCATAACCTGCCATGAACTTACTATTTCAGTCAATTTAATTTTGTTTTTTGTGTTTGCTGTAGTTAAGATTCGTATTTGCATCAGGTCGGATATGTAGATTTTACATGAACCCGATCCTGGTCTGTTTTTTATAGAATCTGGATGCTCGACTCGATGAAAGGTTCTGATCTTATAGGAAAAAGCTAAACTCAATCAATAACGTAGGGTTTGGTTCGGATAAAATCTAGCCACCCGACACTATCCAGAATCTTCAAAAATGTAACATATTTTTTTTTTTAATAAAAAAGAATTAAATAACTCTTTTGCATTTACTGAAAACATATCTTGCCACAAAAAGTTTCCGTATGCACCTTTGGATTATAATATAATTAAAGTTTTCTTTTTTTTTGTTTCATTAAGTCATAGTCTAACATTTAATAACAATAAAACATATTATTATGAATATAAACTCAGGATAAAATTTGGAAAGAATTCGACTTAATACTAAATTAAAATGTAACAATCCTGAGCAAAATAAAATTTAACAGAAAAAGGAAAAACGCTGTAATAACATGCTGCTTATTATATCATAATTTATAAAAGATGTAATAAGTACTATGAAAACAAAGGATATATAATACAAAAGGAGAAAAAGGAACAGCTACACTTTTTCTGTAATCTGACAGTCAAGTTTTTAAGAATGTTTACATTATATCTTTTGAAAAAAAATAATAACAGGTGCATGTTCATGAAAAAAATCAAATATTCTAGATGTAGACTTATATATTTCTTATGCATCAACAACGTTTCAACTTTTGAGAACAAACATAAATTGAAAGTGGTCCTTCCCCTTTACTTATAAATTCAAAATTCCATTTCTGTCTGAAATGACTTATTCTTTTGCAGAAAGAGAAATTCTTATTCCCTTCATTATTTTTCAACGACCCTTTAACACCAAAGGCGTGGGTTTTTTATATTTACTCCTAAATTTTGTATGTGTTATACATACACAATTTCAGTAATAAGTTCAGATGCATACTTTATTTATTTTTTGTTTTTTTCTAAAGTGTATGAAGTGCTCGGAATTTATAAAATTAACACATAAAATAAAACAATGCTGTACATTTTGGTTTTAAAAGTTTGGCTGACTGTGAGATAAACCTTGAAATGCTATCATGATGATAGAAAGTGACTGCTAATGTATGCACTATTGAAAGCCCGCACTATTTACGCGTTGAGATCAAGTATGTTACTTTTCACTGAACTGCATAGCACTCCGGGCCAATTTCGTAAAAAAATATACTCTCAGTCAGTAACTGCCAGTAACGACTCGCATACGTTTACAATATCATATATCTCTTGTTCAGCAAATTATTCAGATATTTCACATGTTCAATATGTATTGAAGATAGGAGTCCGTCTTGTACTGGAAACATGCAAAAATAGATAAACTAGAAATATATATGACTTTGGAAAATCTATTGCAGTTTGACATTAGGAATCTTTGTCAGGCCTTATTTTAACATCATTTCGACCATGAAAGATTTCGAAAATTTATAATAGTAACATTTGACTGTGACATCATGACACTGTGAGTTGTTTAATTGTACTGGAAGATGCAGTTTTAATCATTTTAATTTATATAGATACATACATGTATATATATATATATATATATATATATATATATATATATATATATATATATATATATATATATATATATATATATATATATAATTGTATATTAACGAAAATGAAGATGGAGAAACAATATTTAGAATTAGACCTGATACCAGTGCACAGTGCCGCATGAAACACGCAGGATAAACATATATTTATTAAATGAAAGATAAAGTAAATGTAAGTACTACCGGGGTGTGTAGGAAGCTTTGTTACACAGTTAGCCTAAAGTCCCTGATTCGAGTTCAGGTCGGTAGTTTTGCTACTTATTTCATATTCAAATTTATATATAGGAGAAGGTGGCCTAAAATGATCTTAGCGGACAAAACGATCCACATATGTTTTCTTCCAGACAGGTCGCGCTATCTACAGTGTAACACATGAACTAGTTGTTATAAGTGAAGAAGAAGCAATGGCGGTCAAGCGATCGCAGTATTCCGCGTCTGAATAGAATTCTTTGAAAAATTGGGTTTTATAACATGTGTTATAAGGTAAGCACTAACTTTATATTATTTAGATATTTATACTGTATTTATTTAGATATACAGTCTTTCATGTACAGAAATATGACTTGGTTTACTTAATGGAGTATAACAATATAATAAATTATAACACCTTGTAATAATATATTTCTTTTAAATGCTAAAAGATGTAAATTAACTACATATAAAAACTTTTATTAGGATGTTTGACATGTTCGGACTCACTTGTTTATCACTATCTCATTTGTTTTTTGAAAATTTCTCTGAGTGAGCCGAAGCATGTCAAACAACCTAGAAAAGCTATTTTATATTGTTAATTTACACTTTTTAACATTTAAAAGCGATATATTAAGAGTATGTTTTTAGATGTGAATTACACTTATGTATTGTCATAATTACTTTTATATCCTTTATTTTGCCGATAAAAAACAATTTACAACTATTTTTAAAAGATGGATCATTTTGCCTTTTTGGTGAAGATAAAATGATCCTTTGGACACATTTAAAAAATCTATTCTTTTCATTACTCAGTTTGGATTTAAATTATTATTAAGATATGTTTATAATGCAAAATATAGTGTAAAACATTCTAGCAAAGGGAAACAGATTTATTTAAACAGTTATGTTATTTTGCACAAGTTTTTCCCTTAAGGGGATCATTTTAGGTCACCTTCCCCTATATATAAAGACACATAAATATTTAGGTTCTATATAGGTTTGTTTAGGGTTTAAATATTGTTAATTTTATTAAGTACAGACACATACTTCTTAGTGGTACATTTCATTGTCCGAATACGAGTGTATAATTCAACAATATATATTTGAGAAAAAAAGTCGATAGTTGAATTATCGTTATTTTGTACAATTTAAATATGTCATTTTGATTAAAATTATTTTAATCTTCTTTATAATATATACTATTTACAGGGCCAATATCTTGGGATGTAAAAGTGGAAATCATTGTACATTAAAAAATACTATTTTAGTTCATATTAAAATAAAAATAACACGAAATAAAGTTGAAGTATGTCCGAATCTGTGTTCACTATTCATATCTGATTTATATATATTTGTTATTGTAAGACTTTCGATATCACCTTCAGTATAAGACTTAGAAAATTAAAATATATTTCAGGGGAAATGCTCTTGAACATAATAAGAATAAATGAAAGTGTCATCTTTAAACATAAATGTGTCTTCTCAATACTTCCAGAAACGATATTTTGAAAATAACTAGACATTTAGTTCATTACTGTCACTTTCAATTCTGAACTACTAAGCTTCAATTACTGAAATTAATGGATGTGCTTCTTTGTTGTTAAAGAAAAGTGTGAATCTTTACAGCAGTTTTAATTAGTAAGTTTCGTTAACCTTGTTAAGATTTTCGTCTTTGACAGCGAATGTTTCATTAGCAGTGGCAATCTGTCAAAAATAAGGTGTATTTTAAGTTTAAATTATAGTTAAATATCGTTACCTTGTGTAAGTTATGTAATAAATGTACTTCTGTAAAATTGAATAATGTAACTAAGAATTTCCAAATAGAAATACAATTCGTTTATTTTTATTATATTGTAAATAACAGTACGTGGAACAATTTATTGTAATCTATTTTATGAAGCAAGATAGAAAAATCACGCGTCATTTATATATTATGAAACATTTTCCACTAAAAGAAGAAAATTTTCAAAAAAGTTATTAAAGGGTGACTTATGCGATAGGTCTTGTATAGACGGTATATTCACTCTGAAACAGCTTTTTGAAAAACGTCAAGAATTCAATTTAGAAATGCATGTTGCTTTTATAGATTTCAAAAAAGCTTTTGACAGAGTAGATCTAGGAAAATTATGGGAAATTATGGATTATATGGGGTACCCTCCCCATCTCATTAAATGTACAGAGCATACATAAAGAAAATTTCATAGAAGGTTTTAAATTTTCAGAGAAAATAATCGCTAATCAAAGTGTACGACAAGGATATAGTTTATCACCACATCTATTCAATATATATATTGATTATGTTATAAGAATTTGGAAAAATAAAATCAAAACAGGAATAGACTCGAAAACATCATGTTTAACAATATATTATATGCAGATGATCTTTGTTCATTACACGATAATGAAGACAATTTTCAACGTGCAATTTTTACTTTAAACAAAAGTGAAAAAGATTATAATATAAGGGATTGGAAAGAATAAGACAAAGGTACTGGCATTTAAGGGCAAAGATCCTATAAGAACAAAAAACATTTTATAAAATAAACCTATAGAGCAGATTTCACATTTTAATTACTTAGGATGTAACATATCTTATGACTATGACAAAAATATACAAAATCAGCTTTATAAATTTCCATACATCTGTGGTGCTATAAGAAAAACTCTTCGATATACAAGAAAATATACAAGAATATATTTTTTAAAACAATGGCAATACCAACTTTACTATACGGAAGTGAGGCATGGATATTCACAAAAAATGATGAAAGACAAATACAATCCTCAGACATGAAATTTTTGAGGAGTGTGAAGGGATGTTTGATAATAGACAAAATAAGGAATAACTACATCAGAAGAGAGCTTTGAGGTTATGTCAATATTAAATAAAATAGAAAATTACAGAAGGAAATGGAGGGACAGCATGGTAAGAATAGATTCTGATCGCATACCAAAAGCAGCCTTGAATTATAAACCAAGGAGGAAAAGAGACAGAGGAAGGCCACGAAATGGATGGATTGAGGCCGGAACAGGCTTATAGAATTAAACTCTGTTTTGGGATGATGAGGATGAGTTCTGCAATATTTAAAAAATTGTACTCTTTATTTTCAAATGCTTGTAAAACAGCTTTTAAATCAACAATATGGCACATAAGTGGAAGAATCCGTCACCTTTTATTGTAATTATAATACATTTTCGTTCAGTTTAAGAATGTGTAACGGCACCGTAATCTTCCTTAAAAAAAACCCTCAGTTAATTTAGTGCACAGCATATTTTACGCAGGGAATATTAAGTGATGAGTACTATACTCCAAAATAATAGATGTGATTTCATGGTGAGAAGTTCAAGAATTATGGTACTAAAATTATAGAACAAAGATGTTTATTTGTTCATATTTTCGAACAACAAGTGATAAATCAAAAATATTGCCAGTTCTTGTGATAACCCTCTGCCATGCAAAATAGATATGAGATACATATGGTTCGGAACTTAAACATTGGTAATTAAACTGTGAAGCCGCATCTTGAAACAAGTGATTGCTTATTGAAAGTGGAATAAGTAAAATGAATCATGATTAAAACTCCCCCAACCTTGCTACATGTATTCATTATAGAGTAAAGCGTGTATATTTTATATGCACAAGGAACGTTAAATGGAAACCCGTAGTTGACGAATAAAAGGAAGAGAGCCTATGAAAAACTCCTCTTAGGAAAAGCAGCAACATCAACTTTGAAATAATCGATAGTGTTCAATTACAAAAACAGTAGTTGCATTCAGCTATGCACGCAAAAAAATATATAATTGAGAAATGAGGAGATACAACACGTAAAGTACTTTATTTAAAATAAAGGGAGAAATGCCACAAATATGTAAGTTCATTCGAATAATTTTGGACGTCCCTGTTTAAGAACAAAAGCTTTTACATGCATTTCAGAGTATAATAAAATTTAAAGATGCTGCAAATTGCCCTTGAATTACTTTTCCAAAGGTAATTGTTTTCAGAGTATTTTTATGAGGCTAATTATATGAATTAAATACCTCTTTTAATAGAAATTTCTCATCATACTTATTGCTAACTATGGTCCAATTTTATTCATTATTTTTTAATTTCACCTTCTTTAAAGACTTTGTTACTATGTTATAATTTTATTATTTCTCTCCCGAGCAAATAAAAAACTGCTGTATTGTCGTATAGATATGAATTATTCGACGAAATACAGCGTTATTTCAATCAACTTCAAATTAAATGTTTACTTCAGATAGACAATAATGTATCCATGTTATATAACAACTTTGCGTAGCACTGTGAAAGTATATAAACTTTTAAAACACTATTTTCCATAAAGAACATACCGTTCAATAATGTGTATGTTCCACTTAATTTGAAAACTTTGCTTAACATCCTTATAACACCTTAATACGACGAAAGCAATTAATATAATCTAAATGAATAGTCATAAAGCCCGTTAACCGAAATATATCCCAGATATTTCGTCTATCGCTGAACAAAAACGAAAAAAAATTATGAACGGTATTTTCAATGGAAAACATACTGTAATATTCCCACATAGCGTATTGTTCAGCGTATATCCGTTTTGTTCGCTTTAAAATATATTTACATTATTATAATGCGCATCAAAAAATTATAGGCCATAGATAATACATATCCGAATCATTTTGTCTGTCCACCTTTCAATAATATTTATGCACTATTCACTCTATTTTTAATAACAGGCATCCTAGTAATCTAGGAGGAAACATATACTCCATTCTTACATATGTAGACGAACCAAAATAATAAACATTCTCCAACTATGTTGGAAAGTGTGATTAGTTTTTTTAGAAAATTTCAGAAAACAACAACAACAACAAAACATAAAATGAAGCTGGCCATCTTTTCTATTAAAAAATGTAAGTATGATGCAACTTTGCAGATAAAAAGGGTAAAAATCATATATTGACATCTGAGTTATTTATTATAATTAATTGAAATTTGTATTTTAAGGTAGCCTTCAGAAGTGAAATTGTGAAAAACACGAATACGACCTGACCTGCCACTGGCACTTACTTGGACGGAGCAGTATTGAACATTAAGTTTCAGCTCTAAATTATACAATTTTGCACAACTTTAAATGAAATAATATTGCCATTCTTTATATTACCTTCGTGTACAAATAAATTAATTTTAGTCATTTAGACATAAATTCATGATAAATGTATTTAAAAGCTCAATACCATAAAAAATGTTTATCAATTGCCAAAAATATTTTTTCTCTTTTTTTAAGATTTCGTTCATCTCACGAAACTCCATTCGTCCCGCTACGTTGTCTGTCCGTCACAGAGCCGGTTCTCAGAATCTATATAACTTACAGACTTGAAATTGTGTGTACTTATAGTTGAATACCTACTATGAAGCTGAAAATCATTAAATTTAAAAAAGACGTATTATTTTAATATAGAGAGATAAAAAACCAAAAAATCTAACAGTCTTTTAATATTCAATTTAAACATTTTTCGTTATAGCAGTTGCCAACAATTAAAAATCCACAATAAAATTCTTTTTAGAATAATTAATTTCTATTGAAAGATTTCCTCGTGAGAAATGAAAATAGAATAAAAAGTTTCACCAATTGAAAAAAGATTAATAGGACGTCCTATTGGAAATAAAAGGGAAATTTTCAAACATTTCTCAATAATTCAAGGAGTATGAGTATGTGTAAGTACAGAAAACAGGTTAATATGACGTCATTAGAGAATTAAAAAGAAAATTAATCTGACGTCATATTGGAAGTTAAACAGATTTTTCAAATGTTTGAGAATAATACAAAGAGAATATCAATATGAGTAATAGAGAAAGCAAGTAAATATGATGTTAGCAAATGATTATAACATCATATGAGTTTGAGGAACGTATTGAATCATGATAAAAACCCGATTATGGAAATATTGGCATATTTTAACATTTTGAAGATCTCTATACAACATGCTTAATTTTAAAATTAATTTGTTTTTAAATATCACATTTAGTCATGGCAGATATTATTATGACATAATATAATAGAGGGCTTCGCCTGCTATCGGACCGGTTCAGATTTTCGAAAAAACGACAAAAATAGTCCGGTAATTTTTTACTTTATAAAAAATATGACTTTTTTTTTTTTTGGAAAAAGGAAATTTATTGGAATTTATTAAAGAAACGATAAAGTGTTTTGAAAGAAATATTAAACGAAACCCTTTTTGCGATATTCGATCACGTTTACCCACTTGTTTCATATTTACCAGTTTTAATTCATTTAATATTATCAGTAGTCGAGAGAGTGTTAAAAGAAAACTATTTCTATGTGTTATAGATTTGGTATTTTGTTTTTCATAATAAATTTTATTTTATGATTTATATGAAAGGTCTTGGTAAAAATTTTTACGATGTAAGAGGGGAGATAATACCTATCAGTGAAGAATAACTTTTGTATAGGAAACCACGTTCGCCATCCTCGAACCATTGTTTCTTTTTTTTTAAAAGGTAAGTCTATCTCCGAACCATAATTTTTGTTCGTAATTTTAACAGTAATGAAAATATTTTAATGACATGCCTTTTTTTGTGTGAAATGCGATGAAATTACGAAAAGTGCTAGAATAATACAAAAATTTGGTCAGTCATAACGTATATGGTATGAAATACAGGGTGATTATAATTAAAGTCCCGCTTTCAAAATGCTGTAAAAAAGGAACCACTGGTCAGAATGACTTCAAATTTCAACTGAACATACTGGAAGTAGAGGGAAATGGTATGGCATAAGAAAGAGAAAGTTCTAAAGTATTCAAATAGATGGCGCTGTAAGCCGCATAACGAAAGTGTATTCGGCTAAAGGAACATTTTTAATCGAAATACGATGGCTTTGGCAGGAGTTGCACAGTAAACCAACCGTTTACTGTACGTCTTTCAATGCGTATGAGTTTTTCGGCTGTTTGACGGCAGTCATTTGAAAAAAAATGACTTCCAAATCAGTCAAAAGTTCTGGTACTCTTAGTGGGAAACCTATCCACCACGACATGGTCATACCACATGGGATGGGCAAAATCGCCTTTTAATTGTCCCTGGGCCAAAAAGCGCATAAATAGCACATAAAGATTCGTTTTTTAATTGCGCATGTGTTTCTTTTAATTTCCATTGTATGCCGTTTACAACGCCATCTATTGATACACTTTGGGATTTTTTTCTGTTATGCCATACCATTTCCCCCTTCCTCCAGTATATTCAGTTCAAATCTGAAGTCATTCTCATCAGTGGTTTCTTTTTTACAGCATTTTGAAAGTGGGAGTTTAATGATAATCACCCTTAATATTCCAATACATAGCCCATCTTGTTCAACACTGTTTGAATGCAAATCGTGTCCGTTTCCGCCATTTATTGAGATATTGTAACATTTTATTAAACGAGGGTAATTGAGTGCCAGTTGAGAAACACTGTTTTTTTGACTAAATAAGCGGGTTGCGTCACTTGTTTAGTAAACTAAATTTTTTCATTTGATATTGACACTGTAATTTAAAACTAGTCGTTGGGGGCACCGTAATACTTACCCATCATGGGTATGCATAATATAATATAAGAAAATAAAACATGTGTAAACTATTTATAAAATGCATTGCAATGTGAATAAAATCGTGGCTTGATGACGTCATAAACTTTAAATGCTCTATTACTGAATTGCGTAAAAGAAACATCCTTACAATTCCAAAAATGATAATCATACTAACTAACAGTTTACTGCGTCGGATTAAGTATCTAATTTTCAATTAAAATATATCTTTGAATTGAAATTGAAATGAAATACTCTGTCATGAAAAATCGAAGAGTCTGGAAAATAAATTTCAAATATCTCGGCAACTAATTATCCGACTGACTTCATTCTTTATGAAAAATTTATGTTGTTTTATTGCCTTTTATATTCACTCCTTAAAATAAACAATTTCGAAAAAAATTATATACCTTTAATGAGAACGAATATTTATAGACTTCCACAAAAATACTCCCGGATAATTCAGGTTACTGAAATTCATTTGGCTTCTTCTCATTATTACATACTAAGTACATAACAAATTTCAAGTCTCTATCTTAATTTGTTCGGGAGATAGAGCGTTTACAGACACACAGACAGACAGACGGACGGCATTTTTTATCTAAAAATATGTTTTTCAGAATCTCCAGTGTCTGAAACGTGTAAATCCGTCAAAAAAATTATTTCGATTTTTAAAACGATCACAAGACCTACTCTATACTACGTATGATGGGTAAGTAAAAAAATTTAATAGTTTACGAATAACTTATATTTATATTAATATCCCAACATTTTATCTATGCGCAGAATAGTTATTTTTAGTTACTATTATTTATTATTTATTCAACCTAAAGTATAGTTCCATCTATCAAACATTGCACGACGCATACTTTAGTAGTTTATAAACGTCATATTGCAATTTTCACTATTTTGCAACTAAAGCTGTTCTTTATGCGTGAATACTTTACTTATAATTACTACATAGATATGTATTATTTGCATCAGAATAACCGGTGCTGAGAGATAACCGAATGTTAGTTTCAAACATACATCGAATCTCGCATCACACGAGAAGCGTGATAATATATAGCATGCTACTCTGAAAATGAATTCTATTTCAAACTAGATTACATTATTCATATGCGTAAGCGATTAGTTTTAGCTTCAGTTCAGCATTTATAAGCCTGTAGGAATTCTGACTTTTGTAGCAGAAACACGTCCATATTTACTAAGGTTCGTGATGTTCAATTTGTTCAATTGATGAATTATGTTAGAATAATAAATGCATAGAATTACAGCATAACAAATATAAACTTTTATTGCTTGAAATATGAGCAATGGCGATATTTGTCTATTATAGTTCTATTATTTTAACAATGTGCGTGTATATAGCAAGTATTTATCGAAAAGAATCATATGTGGAAGGACAATGCAGGACATTTTCAATATTTTAAGAACACAGTGGGAATTTAGGCTATTATTTTACTTGAATCTTTATAAAATATTAGGCTAGAAGTAGTAATCAGTGTTATGTGCTAAATAAATATTGTATAGTGTTTTTTTTTAATAGTAGAAACTAACAGACCCGTTTGGCGTTGCCAGGACTCGTGATAATAACTTTAATATAGCTAAAATCAGTGATGAATGATTTTACATTTTTCAAGAAAAATCATTACTAATGAATGTAATTTTGGAGATTCCACTGCTTTAACCTAAAAAATATAAAACGTGCACCAGCGCTTCACTCTTTAAATATGTGAAATGATAACTTCTAGTGTATTGATAATCTGTGCTGTTGTAAACTGTTATTGAAAATGAAGTTTCCCCGGACTTTTCTGGAAACGAAAACCCTTCTGAAAATCTTCTAAAGCAGAACTCTATTAAAACGGGAAACGACATCTCTGGCGAATCCGTGAAATGACTTCATTAAAATATTTACTATATAGTAAATATTAATATATTTTTTTTAATCAAAGATTCAATCACAACCAGAAAAATAAGCTGTTTAAGGACGTAATATTTATATTTTTCTCCGTCCGGGAGGCGAATGCTCCATTTTTAAAATGTAATAAAAACAGAAAGTTTGAAATGGAATCAGTAAGCACGAATATCAAAATGGAATCGAATAACATTAAATATATTTTGAAACAGCAAATATTTATGCATTTTTTCAAAGAAAATTACACCGGATAATTCATTTTTCGTGAAGCGTATGAAGCAGTTTCAAGAAGAAAAACATTGAAAACTTCAAAACTCATGCGAATGGAGCTTCAGTAAAAATGTTTTTTTAAACATTAATTATTAATATTATATATATGAAAGATACAATTGAATCCGGAAACGCAATAAATTTCAACGGTTTTAACACTTTCCAACTTAGTTGAAAAGTGTTTATGACTTCGGTTTGGCTGTCCGTCCTTCCGTGCTCTAAGTCGCGTAAATATACTCAGATTGCCCTGAAATTTTTGTATATTATTGTTGTGTACTATAGCACGATCCGTATTCAAAATTAAGTGTGTAGCACTTATAGTTTTTTTAGAAGGACAATCAAAAGTATTTCGTTACATTACAGTCAATGGTAAAAAATCGTTTAAAGTGCATCTTGATGATGCTACGCTATCTGAAACATGATTAAATTGATATACAATTATGAAGCGCACTAAAACATGCTTTTAGTAGTATATGGGGCGAAACACATGTATTATTCATTTACAGGGTCACAAAAACGTATTCCATTGCACACTGTTCTACGGGGGAAAATCGTTTGAAATGTGATTTAATGATGTTTTACTATTTCAAACATAATGAAATTTATAATCTGAGATTTTACTATACCAATTGCTCACTTAAAAGTGTGGTGTACATTGCGTTTATCGTTCATTTACATAGACACACAAAATATATCGGTTACAGTATACGTGCGATAATTAGAGTCTATACGTGATAGGTGCGTTTCAGCACTGGTTTGCGTTTTTGAGGTTAAATAAATGTTTGCATAGTACGTGGTGTGTACGTCGGTTGATCGTATACGGGGGTACACATGAGAATTCGTAACTATTACAGACTATGCGATTGAATTACTGAGGGTAGTTTTTAATTGTGTTACCCATTTTCTGCTGAACTATAGTTAGTAGACTTATAGAAGTTTGTGAAAAATAAATATATTCTTATACAGGGCTACGCAACGAACAGCGTACATTCTCGTTTATGGTTGGTAATTGCTGGAAGTTTGTTTTGAGTTGTCTTATGCGTTTTTTAACTGAATTAAATTTTAGCTTTTTATGGGGTGTATACAAAAGTCATTAGGTAATATGCAGGGTTGTACAAAAAAATCCGAGTGCATTTCCATCGATTGCCGAAAATTGCAAAATGCGAATTTTCTAAATGAACTAATTTTTATCGTGCTATGTAGTATGTATTCAAATCTACAGAACATATACAGGGATGCACAAAGTAATTCGACTAGAATTTTGTCTACGGAAGGTAATTGCTAAAACTGGACTTTTAAATTTGGTATATGTTTCCTATAGTCTAAACGGTGAAGTTTAATCACAGTTTTCTAGATGTGTTGGAAAGTGTTCATAATCTATGCTTGACGCATGATTTTGCGGTCTTGTTTGTTTGTTTCTAACTCTCAGGGATCCGGCGATAGAGAGTTCTAAATGCAGAAAAAAACGACCATTTCGCGTTCGTCTGTGTGAAAATCCGAGGAAGGTCCAGAGAGGCGAAAGCACAATCGGCGTAACGAAGATAGTTTTCAATTTTGAGATCTTCATTATGGGTTTTAACTAATATCATTTTTTATTATTATCATTAAATAATTATTTTTGAAAAACGTATTGTTAATTCCTTTGTTACTAAAATGTATAAATGTTTTATTTATACCCCAGTTTTAAATATATATATATTGTTTTCAGCTCAGAAATTATTGATTTTATGGAATAAGTATTCTGTGTTTATTTATTTTTTATATACTTATTCAGTTATCCAAAATTTCTATTATACATTTCAATTATAAGTCTGTTTTCTTAAGAAATATTTCTTGGTAAATTTTTATTCAAAAGTGCGCGAATAAATATATATGCCTAAATAAACGTACAAATGTTTTTATTGCATTGTGTGAAAATATCGATTTTTTTCCAAATATTAATTATCTCTTTGTTTGTTTTTTTCACCACAAATATTTTTTTCTTCTTAGTTTATTATTTTATCGAATTTCCCACATTGAAATGGCGAAAAACATTCATAATACATTTCGTCCCTTGGCAAAAATAATATAAGTAACATTCCATAAAATAGGTTTATTTTCAATTAAATTTTCGGGAATAACTGCATACAAGTTTACTCCCAACGGGTTTGTAAAAATATTACTTTACTTTTATTTACTTTTATATATACTTATAATTTACTTTAAATTTACATTTACTGTTGAGAATATTTTATTATGCTATAACAAATGAAAATGAATGACAAAAATGAGTATGAACTGACTTCTATGTGCTGCTCCTTTTTGAGTATTTCCATGTTTAAAAAATGAGTTTCAACTGATTCTAATCATTTTTTAGTATGTCCATGTTTCAAAAATGAGTATGAACTGATCTCTATGTGATCAGTTCTGAGTATTTCTGGTATTTCAGAATTGAAAGCAATGGGTCGTCTTATATGAAGTTTCATAACAAAATGAAAACATCGATTTACTCAGATTTGAAAGTGTCGTTTTTCACAGTGTAACCTCAAAAAAACAATATTCTTACATTTTTGTCGGCATCATGTAGGTATAATGATATGCCTGCGTTGTATAACCAAAGGCTAATGATGTTAAATGTGATGACCCATAAGTGCAACAAGGTCTTTGTACATAAACTTCATACGAAAGAATCGTATGTAAAAGGGAGGTAATTAAACATGCGCATTTCAGGAACAAAACGCGAAACATGTTACTGCATTTAAACCGTTTTTTTCTAAGTGAATTTCCCATTGCAGCATGCATGTCTGAAATTCCAATAAAACTTCCTAAATGTACGGAGTAATCGCGAAATCGAGATATACATGTCGTATTCTACGTTTGAATGTCAAACAGTCCCATCGATGTCTCGGTATGGGAGGTCTGTTTCATATTTTGAAAGTGAAAGCGGGAAAAGACGGCACATTTTGAATTAAAACTGTTCTTAAATTTTCATTGCATTTTGATGTGTGATTTTTGTTGCATAGACCTATTAGAGACAAATGGGATCTTCCAAATATTCATAGGTTTTCAGCAGATGTAGTAAGGTAAGTTTGCTTGGGAATTTCATATATTAAATTGAAATGATTTTTAAACACAGAAATTGTGAATAATTGAATTTTGTTAAATTAATATATTTAAGAATTTGTTTTTATTTGTCTGAGTACATAATTACGTGTTTTAAATGATAACAAGTTGGAAATTGTACGTCAAACGTGACAAGCGAGGTGCGTTCGTATAATAGCTAGTTATATAAATATTCAGATCTTGATGATTTTTAATTCTGTGAAATGAATTATATCGTCAGCATATTAATTTCTGTAATAAAATAAGTATCTCGGTCGCTTGACGATTAAACCTCGGAAGCTCCTATAACAAAAAAGCATAATTGTTTTAAAAAAATTAATTTCTTAATAAATATTTTTATTAATATCTTCTAAATTTTTGATTCGATTTTCATACAATTTTAAATGTCTCGACAAATTTCTGCAAAGATAATACATCTTAAATTTCATACCATTTGGTTGGGTAGTTTTGGCGCTGTTATATGCGGACAGACGGACAAACGGATCAGAAGACGACTATAGGTGCTTCGTATTTATATAATTACGAACGCACCTAAAAATAAACTGTTTGTCAATAAATAAAATAAAACTTACTTTACAAAATTTTTGTAGGAAAGAAATTTTTAAATACAAAAATAAGGGTTAAGTTAGCAACATTGAAATAACGCAAAAGTGTTCTTATTCAAATTTCCTAGAAACATGTCACTCAAGAGGAATTATTATATCTATTGCCGTTAATCATATTTCTTTTAATTTCTTTAAAGATATTTTTCTTACGTATTAAGTATTGATTATTCAATATAAGTGTGTTTTTCCAGGTACAATTGTTATAATTAAGATAGATAAAGATCTCGATTTAAACACAATGGTTATGGAGGGCTCCAAAAGTAGAAAAAGAACAGAAATTTCTGATAAAACTTTTTAATAACTAAATATATTTAATGACATATCTACTAAATTTTCGTTATTTTTATGTAATTAACTAAAACCAGAAATTTTATTTAGAAAAAGAGATATATATAAGTAATCATATAAAAACAGTAGACATTTTTAATTATTTATTTTGGGTAAAATTATGTTTGTGTGACTTTGAAAGTTTGCCAGGGATTATATTACAACAATTGATCAATTCCGATAACAACTTCAGAATTTCAGGAAAATTTAACTATTAAAAATATATTTTATGGAATGACTATGCAGAATATTTAATAAAAACATTGTTTTTGTGAAATTAGCATAGCATTCGTTATTTAATTGTTATTTCTAATTTTTTAATTATAAAAAATTAAAAGGGTTTAAAATCTGAATGTTAAATGATTCATTAATTAAATATAATGCAGAATATATTACTTTAAAACCCTGATAACAATTAAAATAATAAAATTAAGATGAATTGACATGCATAAATATCATTATGACGTTTAGATGCTTTGAAAATCGCATTAAGGATTTAACTGCTGCAAACGTGACGAACACGTCCTAAGTGTGACAGTGATATATTTTTACTTAAATTTCAGTTAATAATTCAATTTATGCAAAACAAATTAGTTTTGACATAAAAGCATAATAATAAATAATTTCATCTTTGTCCATATTTGATATTTGATATATAATAAAATGAAAAATATATCCTAAAGTTGACAACCATATGAGAAATGGCATTGCATTTAGGCATAATGACTTTACATATTAGTAAATTTTGTTTTTTACTATAAATTTGTTTTGTCGCTACAATTTAGAATTCATTCCTATTTATCAGTTTTTTTTTTTTTTTTTTTTTTTTTTTTTTTTTGCTGCTTTTATTAGTCAACACGATAATTGTTATTGACTTTTATCGATCACTTACATGAAATATGTTTAAGTACTTTTTGCTTAAAAAGAAAATAAGTAATCAAAAGTTTAAAAAAAAATAGAAAAACTCTCTTTTATAATCTCCTGAAAACAAATTTACTCAAAGATGAGACGCCGACAGATTGATTTCAAGACAAAAAAAGTCCTTTAATCTGGAATTTGTTCAAAATTATTTGAGCCGTCTTTTATCATACCAGTACATTTATACCAGAATGGCTCTTTTACTCAGTACTACCCGTCATTCCACTTTGAAGCAGCCATCTGATCCCATGGTGAGACTCCATATTTTAGACTTAAAAGCATATTTTCTTTGTTCTATGATGTCCCTTTGCTTAATTTTAAAGTATAACGATTGAATATTTTCACATTCGGAGGCCTATTTCTTAATGTAGAATTCTAAATATTTATCTCTTAGCACTATCGATTGGCTCTGAATAAATCATTCATATAAATGACCATCTTGCGCAATTATTGTAAATACTACTAATAATGATGAAAATGCAGTAGCCGCTAACATCTATAACGCAATTTAAGAGACATCCGCTAGTACAAGCAAAACGGTATATGTGTATATATACAGAGTGTTTCACTACCAGACCGACAAACTTTGAGCGGTGATAGTAGACATGAAGACAAACACAATTAAATAGGAAACCATGGCGCGCAAACATTTTCTGTAGGAGCTAGGGGCCATTAAAGTTTAAGGTCCAAAACTTCAAAAGATGATAAAAAACGGAAAAAAGGGTCGATTCGTTTGCGGTTTTCGCTAAAATCATTCTTTATATCACGATTTTCTTCAAAAAAATTTTTAAAGGTTCGTTCAGAAATTCTCGATAGAGGGTGCTTTAGACTTTAGGGTAACGAACAACTACTTTTTACCGTTATTTTTTTGTATGGGGTTAAAATTATTCTAAAGTTTAGACTTTAACTTAAATTTTAAGCCCAAACTCGAAAACATTGGGATCGGGTAACTAGCGAAAATTGAACTGTGAACAGAGGGGGGGATTTTAAATACTCAGAAATATTGAACAAACTAATCTATTTTGCGTGTAGGTCATTCCCTTGGTAATTATCTTATGCAAAATGACATACAGCTTTGGTGTCCTCATTTGTTGATAGAGAGCGCTTCCGACACGTCTCCGACATTTCAAAGTGCTTTACTACTAGACCCACATACTTCCAGTAAGTGTTAGGGCTGCAAAGACAACTCGGAATCACATAGGAATGTAACGTGGGAAATGCCCTTTTTGCAAGTTATGGTTAAAAGAAGCAGAGAAAACAGCAACAGAGAAAAAAACAGAGAAACAGCAACACGTTAATGTGAATGAAAATTATTGAAGAGCCCCATCGTGCTGGAACCACATTGAGTGGCGCAATGAAAGAGGAACATGTGCTTCTTCTAGAAGTTCCGACAGAACTTGTTGAAGGAATACCAAGTTTGTCCTTCCGTCCAAACGGCAGGGTAGAATGTATGGTCCACTAAGGTAGTCTCAAGAATGCTGACCCAAAAATTGTTAGAAAAACGCCTTTGAGCAGTACGTGATCTCGTAAAATAGGGGTTCGCCAAAACCCAAATATGGGCATTATGTTTATTGAAGACTGCCTCTCTTGTAAAATTTGCTTCATCCGTAAACAATACAGATGCCGCAGATGTGTTGCAATCTATTGCAAATACTATTCAGCAAACGTCTTCCTACGTGGATAATCTATATGGTGTAATTCTTGCACGCTTTGAAGATCGTATGGGCTCATTTCGTTTTCCGATAGTATCCTACAGACAGTGGTGTGCGAAAACCCTAACTGTTGGCTTAACGCACGAGTACTGGTGCTTGGATGGACTTCTCAGATACTTAACCACTTGTTTCTCATTGTACGGTGCCCTTGTCGTTCGTTCTCGATTCATCTTAACTTTCGTCAAACAACCAGTTTCACGAAGCCTTCTATTCAAACTTGAAAATATCGTATGATGGGGTGCACGCCTATGCGGAAAACGTTCCTTGTACAACCTCAGAGGGTCGTGTCTGTTACAGTCCGCAGCTCCATATCCGAGCAACATGTCGACCAGTTCATAGTTCGAATACTCCATTCTACTACCTTTGAAACCGGTTCGCAAATTATCGCTTCAGCTTGATCGCCGTTCACGCGCATTACCGTTCAGCACCATCTACCGCAAGGAAACCGCGACGCCATCTACCATCGCTGTGAAGCTTGCCAGGCTACTTCTGGTCGCAATTTCGAACACCTTTTGTAGTAAAACCTTTAAAGAAACTGTTTTCTGTCACATTAACTTGTTGCTGTTTCTCTGCTTCTTTTAACCATAACTCGCAAAAAATGCATTTACAAAGTTATATTCCAGTGTGATTCCGAGTCGTCTTTGCATCCCTAACGCTTTCTGTAAGTATGTTGGTCTGGTGGTAAAACATCCAATAGCAATGTCATTGAAATGTCGGAAATGTGTCGGAAGCGCCCTCTATCAAAAAATGAGGACACCAAAGCTGTACGTCATTTTGAATAAAATAATTACGAAGGGAATGACCTACACACTTACCGCAACAAAATCAATTAGTTTGTTTAATGTTTATGAGCGTTTAAAATCCCCCTCCCCTCTGTTCCCAGCTCAATTTTCGCTAGTTAACCGATCCCAATTTTTTCGATTTTGGGCTTAAAATTTAATTTAAATTCTAAACTTAAATAAGAGTGAAAAATAGTTGTTCGTTACTCTAAAGTCTAAAGCATCCTCTATCGACAATTTTTGAACGTAACCTTTAAAAAAATTTTTGAAGAAAATTGTGATATAAAGAATGATTTTAGCGAAAACCGCAAACGAATCGACCATTTTTTCTGTTTTATATCATCGTTTGAAATTTTGGACCTTAAACTTTAATGACCCATAGAGCCTACAGAAGACGTTTGCGCCCCATGTTTTCCTATTTAATAATGTTAGTCTTCATGTCTACTATCACCCCGCAAAGTTTGTCGGTCTGGTAGTGAAAAACCCTGTATATAATTATAACATTTGTAAATGAATATCCAAACATTCAAAATAAAAATTTTCATATTTTCCTTATGAAAACTAAACAGATTTTTTTAGTATCAATTAGTAACTGTTTTTCTTTAATACAATGTATAATACACATGTTATACAGGGTGTCCAATAAAAGGTGTTTGCACGTTTTTTTTCTGTAAGTTTAGGAGATATATAAATAATGGAAAATAGAAAATGTTCATATGAAGCTAGAGAATCCAAAGAGTATACTTTAATCTCCATAGAAGTTCTTTGCTACGAGATTCAAAATTCATTTTTTATATGACGGCCTATATAAAAAAATACCCAATTTAAAATAAATTATCTTTTTTGCATCCTTATTCGTATCCAGAAAGTAGAGTTTAAATATCTGCCAAAGTCACGAAGTTATAGAAAGTCAGAAATTGTTACATTGCTCACTTTTCCACAAATCGGAAACCCCAAATCTTGACGAAATTAGGAGCCGTCTATAAATGTATGATTAAATTGTTGGTCAATCATGTTTTTTTTTTACTGCTTAACTTTCTAAAATGCAAATGAATATTTTTGCATTAACGCAATTAATACAGTTTTCAACCATTCATGTATTAATTTAAAAAATAATAAGTTGTAAATATTCAAATGTAGAAGAATGGCAATAAGGATTGAAAGAAGAATATTTCGATTTATAATAGAATCATTTATTGAATGGCTTTTGAGACTGGAGTACAGAATCTATTCAACAATATGTTTACTACAGTAGTAGCCGCATTTCACGCTGTAGAGCGGACACATGAAATTATAAACAAGTTGAACAAATTAAAAGTACAAAACATGAGAAAATTTACATGAAGAATTATACTAAGTTATTCACAATGAAATTATCGATTGAACTGACAACGTCACCATACCCGGGAGCACAAATTTGTTTACAGGTTTGGTATTATGAAATAAAAACATCCAAAGTTGTTAAATCACACTTATAAAGTGTCTGCCATCAGGACCGACATAAAGCTTGAGATCTTCGCAAAATATTGCGTCAAACCGTTTCTAGTTCAAGATGCTTGGTTCTTTGGAACGCATTAGTTATTCTGGCACACGAATCTTTCGTATTTAGCTGACGTTGAACATACACCAAAGCACGAATTTGCCCCCACGTGTAAAACTCTAGTGGGGTTATATTCGGTGACCTACGTGGTCATTCTGTATTTCCGTGTAGACCAATCCAGCGATTTCCGAACTAATATTATTAATCAAATACTTGTGCCTTATGTGGTGGAGTGCCGTCGTGTTTGAACGAAACCAATTGTAATTTTTTAATGGTTCTGTATTTTCTTTAAAATTGGTAGCAACTTTTAGAATAAGTCCTGGTACCTGCTGTCTGTCATATTTCCTTGATAGAGAAAAATAGAACCAATTAATTTGTTGTAACTGATTACAAATCACACAGATATAAAAAAAACCGCTGTTGGTGATTTACTGCACGAACAATAAAATGGATTCGTATTGTTCCAATAATGATCATTACGGCAGTTGATAGTACCGTCTTCCTTGAACGAACAGTCATATGTCCAAAGAATATCTCACAAAAATCGTGGGTTCACAGAATGTTGTATTAAAAGACAATTTCAAAATTCACTCTTGCGACGTGAGTAATCGGAAAAGTTAAGTGCTTGTAGCCCAAGTATACAATATGGATTTGACTTATTTTTACGAAGTATTTTCCAAATTGTATATAGGACTTCGCATGCGGAAAAATAGGCTAAAATATCCATTATTTGATTGTCACTATACTTGAGTGCGTTTTGGTCCTGGAGAAAGCTGTAACGATCCCGTCGTTTTCCAACGTCTAATTAACCTATGAAAACATATCCGCTTATGCGTCGATCAGATAGGAAATCAATGTCCGAACACTTGTGCCGTTTGAGAACTGTTTTTCTTGCATTCAACGTATATCATAATCATTTCAAAAAGTTATTTAATTCTGAATGTAGTAATAGTTTCAACCTAAACTGATAACAACTTAAACATTTTATGAAACAGAAGAAAAATGCGACATTGTGCATTTATTTCAGACGGTGACCAGGTGAAGAGCAATTCAGTAATCATAATTTTTAGTGGTATCCAGCTCCTGGAATAATTTTGCCGCTCTGATTGCAGACGATTTTAAAACTTTTCCAGAAGCTTGTAACTAATTTATCTCAGACCGATTTTCCTGTAAAAAGAATTTTTACACATTATTAAAAACTCCCCCACCATAAATATATTACAAAATACATTACGTTTTATGTTTTTTCGTTAAAATTAGAGTATCCCTGATTATTTAAATGAATGTATTCGGATGAAAAAATAAATAAAACAGTAACTACTATACAGAGAGAGAAAATAGGAAAAGTCAAGAGCAATTTCGTTTCTTACTTTAATGGTTTCGTTTTTTAAGGAAAAACTATTTTTGGGATTGCGAACTGTCGACCGATGTGTGTAAATAGCAGCAGTTCACTAAAACATAAAATAATTTTATTTTTAAAAAAGTAAAAAATACCCTAAAATTAACCGTTTTTAAAAATTGGAGAACATGTTTTCCCTCTCGTTATATCTGATTCTACGAGATATCGGATCGCGCTAAATCGGGCTTCTACTGTATTATTAAAAAAGTCTTGAAATATTTAGAACATCGTTTGGCATTCAACATCAAAAACAGCCATGCCGAATTTATTTATGAATCTGTTACATTACAAATTCTTTTCGTACTCTGTCTCCTGAAACAACGTTAATTTTTCAAACCTTGATATCTCTACGAATACTAACCCTCTCACTAACACGCCCGTGTTAATAAGTTCACTAAGTTCCGGAGGTTTCCCTGCAATACATGCGCTATTTAAATAATAATAATTATATGGATATAATGCAGTTTTAATACACTGAGTAATGATTAATACTCTCAAGTATTACATTTATATATATAATTAACTTTTTTATTAATATTTGCTTATTTACATTATTTATTTATATCTTATACTTACAGAAATAAACCGTGTATCCACCTTTTCGGACACCCTGTATATATTGTATATTTCTATCTAATACATTCTGAGATGTTCTTAAATGTCAGATTTTAAAAATGTATGCTTTTACCTTATAACAATCATATAAAATTATAAAATTACATACAATTCAGAAATTATAAAGTGATTTAAAAACTTAAAAAATACATTTTACATATAATATTGATAAAAAATTTATATTTTAAACGCAATATTGCTACTTTCAATGAGAAATAAATACAAAAATGTTGCACGTTTATACGTTGATAGAAAAAAATCTAAAAAAGTCACAATCTCAAAAGTTTAATAAAATACAGCTAAACAAATTTAAACTGACGCTTAAAAAAATCAGTCGCGGTAAAATCTGCCACTTAAGATTTTATAAAGTTGGCTTTTTTTAATCCTTTAGAAGGAGAAAAATATTTTCTTTTTCAACAGAATAAAACTTTTGTGTTTCTTTTATTCCGGGTCATTGCGTAGAGGAAATTGCTGTACTCACTTTTATCTTTAAATGCTCACTAAATGAAAAACTTTTGTAAAAAAAAAAATCTTTAAACTTTTTTCCGACAAGTATGCCTGACATTTTATTAAATTATTTTTCAATCTTTTATAATGTGTTAGTACTATTGTGTTTTTTACTATTCCAAGTATTTTAAGTATATATGTTTGCATATAGAGAGACATAAGCAGGATATTATATTAATGTGGGACTAAACTCAGAAGGTTATTAACAGACATCAAGGGGGGAAAAAGTTGCAATGGAACAAGGCATCGTAAAGTACTTATTTAGTCAAATATAGGGTATTCCACCCTCATCGAACATGGATTTCTGTTAATAATTTTAAGAAAATTAAAGGAATTGCAATACAAATTTGTAGAAACTTTGTGTATCTGATAAGAGAAACCCTGCTCTTTCCGGCCTTGTTACCAGAGCAACCTATCAGTCGACTTAATTTTACGCTAATCCGGAGTTGTTGGGTCTTTTTTCCATTTTCCTCCCAATCATTTGACGAATCGTATTTCCGCAAAAAAAAATTGTCTTCCCTTCAAGTTTTGGACTGTTCTTAAGCATCATCCTTATTCAGAAAATTTCTTATAGTAGCCACACCGTATTTATTTTTCTTTCTGTTATATGTAATAACATTACGAAAAGTGATGTAAAATACAAATAATGATACAATTAATAGGAATTGCACAATTAATGATACAATTAATTGGAATTATATAATTAATGATACCGTATGTACTGTTAATCACAGTTCAAAATGTGAAGAGTGCGGTTTATGCTGCAGGTGCATAAAATGGAAACTTCTAATTAATTTTCTCGATGCTAGCACATTTCGCACAAAGGAAAAAAATTCTATTAAAAGTTTTATAATAAGGTGCTTTACTTTTTAAAAAGTTATTAATGTACAAACAAGTTCAGTTAAAAAGAGCACAAAGGGCACATTTTTTGTGCAATTTTTTACTCCATGATGACTCCTAATAACCGTCTGAGTTCGTTGCCACATTAATATAATACCCTGTATATATATATATATGCAGGACCTAACATACCAAGCGAAATAGGGTGATTTTCAAGCATAAAACACAATAGCAACCCAGTTAAAGCTGGTTAAAATGTCGTAGGTATGGCGGAGAGAAGGTAAACGCTCCAAACCTGCGTGGAATCTAAAAAACCCCAAAATTAGGACATTTCTGAAAATTATAAAAGAAAAATAAACATGTATTTGAAAATAGCAGTCATATTCTTATACGATGACAACAATTTCATAAAGATATCTTGATCTAACGGAAAGCTACAAACGAATCAACATTAGTAAAATAAGTGCTGTGTTGAATTATCGCTGAACATTTTAACCAGAATGAAGCAAGTACTCTTTTAGCTACAATCAGTCAATTTTCCCAAGCAGCTTGTTTATTATAACAGCTTTTGAATGAGCCTACAACAAAACATGTCAGTGTTCCAGTTCAAGAGAAATGTAGCACATGTTTAAAATACATCGCTGTTTGTTATGCATACATTGTACATACATAGTTTTGTTTTATATACATCAACGACATCGCTTTGTTTGGCATGCTAAATTTACACAATTGGCATCATTACACTTAACAAAATGCATTACTATGGCGAATCTCATCGTTCCAGACAAGAAATATGTTACACGTTTAACTTGGAGGGTTTAATAATCATTTGATAGGTTCACAAATTCTTCTAGGGTAGTCTGACAAGCCTATTTGAAATTTCTGGAATTTCATCCGCCAATATTATTTGATGTCATTCATGTTCCTTATCGAGTGAAAATCATTATCCAACAATGCGGCCACCCGAACATTCATTAAATGGCGTTCGCAGTATCTACGATCGATTGGTCGTACCTGATCAATTCTTTGGCAACCTAAATAGCCAGATCTATTGGGACACATGTGATCCCACCAAGCGATCGGCAAGCACTCCACCCCAAACAATTTAAGCTGAATCTATAGATTAAGCTGGAACGATGAAATTCGGATTACAAATAAAATTTATTATACATAATGATGCCAACTGTGAAAATTTAACATGCCAGTCCAAGTTAATTCTGCGATGTTTTAAAAACGAAATTATAAGTTTCCCCTAGCCTAAAAAAACGACATGTTGTATTGTAGGCTTATTTTAAAGCTGACATAAGGGTTAGAACATTGATAAATTTGAGCGATTGTAGCTAAAGGGGTGTTTGCGGCATTTCCGGTTAAAGATTTTCCTGACAATTTGATTTTACATTTTTCTAATGTTTCAGCGCTTGCAGCTCGCGGTAAAATCTAGATAACCACATGGAAATCCTGTGATCTTATAGGATGTTTTCTGTTCTTTTCAAATATGTGCTTGCTTTGGGAGTAGGTTTGGGTAGGTCTTCCTATTTACAAATATACGATAAGCTTTATTAAGAGATATCTTTATATTTTAAAATTTTCATACATAAATTTATCAGCATGAGAACAATACCTAACAGATGAAATACAAGAATATTTTATTATGATATTTAATAGTTAGTGATTCTTACTTTTTATACGTTTGAAACTTTACTGCCTATATAAATTAATACAAGAAAAAAGGCACAAGTAAGTTAATGAATAAATACTTCCATTTAATGCTTAGGAAAATATTTAAATAAATTTCGGCACAATTGTTTTTTCACTATCAACATTTTCTTTTTGTTTCAAATCAAGACAAAAAATTGAATGATTAGGTTTTAATTTAGTGAAAGTAGAATATATATTTTTGTTAATATTGTTTCGAAAAATTATATTCTATCAAATTAATTATAATGTTGTACTAAGGCACAACGCAAGTTTTTTGGATTAGCTTCCATCTTTTTACTTACAACATTATTCTCTCCACCGGAAAGATAGTTATCGTTTTCTAGGAAATTTAAATTATGATAAGTAAGAAATTAAAGAAAGTTAAATATTTAAATTTCTTTACATAAGACATATTTTTGTTTACTCTATCACTCTGTGATGAATTTTTCATCTTAAAATATGATGTTCCATATTTAATTAATCTATGTAAGCTTTTTTTATATAAATGAAGTCTCTTAACAACTTCTAACATCCACCTCACATAATTTTATATTACATTCCAAACGCTTAAAAGATACGGCGTTTTTTTAATTTTTTTAAAAATATTTTGTCTCTTTTTTTTTGTTGCTCTTAAAAAGAAGAATTATTATAATAATAAGATAGGATGACAAAGTGTTTCATTATAAATGATTTTTTACTGTATATTCCATGTTTCATGAATCTAGAAAATGAAAGCAATGGTAAAAGTTAATTTTAAATGCTATTCAGTAAATCTAATGTTGAGTGGTATAAAATATAATTTCGTCAAGTTTATTTGCATTTGTAATGGAAGACAGATTCTGAAAACATATTTTTAATTTTTTTATTATTTACGATTGTTTATCTTACCTCATATTTAATTAAAATGGTGGATAACATATAGGGAAATGTAGCGTAATGCAGTATAATCGGAAAAAAACGGATATTTTTTGACTGAATTTGAGCAGTTCCTTTAGAAATTACTGTTTTGGAAATTACTGTCGCATTAGGATAAGCGACAATCACGATAACTGTGTACTTTATTAAACTTCATAAAATGTATTAAAAACCCTTTTTATTTTATTTTTTCTTGATTTCAAAAGTCATAAATATAAACATAACTGAAGTTACTGGAACTTTTATGTCTATCATATTTAATTAGAGTTAATTTCCTACAATGAAACAGTTGATAGCATTTAAGAGGGCATTTTTAAGGCTTACTCTTCGATCTGTATTTTCTTGGGGTAAAACAGGATGTCCGACGCAATATAGAACCTATTTATTGTTTTAAGGAAGAAGATACAATATTTTTAGAGCAAGGATAAATCACCACTTTAGCAATTTTCTAAATTAGTTACTAAACGGAACATCACTTTTAACTTCAACAAAGTTGTGATGATTTTTTTTCCATCAATACATCTTATTTTCAGAAAATCAGTCACTTTTTAGAAAATGCTTAAGAGAGTTTGCAGAACAAAAACAGTAAGATATCTTTGGAGCTGTTTTTTTTTTTCTTTAAATTTCATTATTATGAATACGTACTACATCATTCAAATAAAAAAATTTATCACATCGTAGAATAATGTTTCCAATTATATTGACTCAAACCAAAATATATTTCAGTCAATTTTCACTAACTTATAATATTTCAAACCTCATATTACCAAGGAATAAAAATATTTTAATGCGTTCACTAAACAATTAACTTTTATGCAAGGAAAAATAAACCGGCCTCCAAGAAATTGTTTTTGCATTCTTTTATTTAACTCAACAAGGATTTTGTATGTAAAGAAGGAGTTTTACAATCGATTTTTAATCCACTTCCTCATATGATAGAATTATAAAAATTATCTAAAAAGGTGTGTTTCAGATGACAATACAATATTTTAATATTTTTACTACTTAATTATAAATTAATACATTAATTTTAAAGTATTTTCCAACTACCTCGCCAAAGGTGATAAATCGCCAAATATACTCCTTAACTGGTACAATTGTATGGGAGTTGAAACAACAATGGATTTTGTTATACGCCAATAAACACTCACCAAAATATGCCAAAGGCTGTAAAACTGCATCAATGAAATATTTTATAGATTGAATAATAAGTGAAATATTTTAAAGATGTTTATTTATTTTTTCTTTGTTTGTGTTGATTTAAAAAAAAATACCGAACACTTTCGATGAATTTTAATAGCACCAATTCGAGAATATCTTCTTTCAATTAAAAAAAATCACATGATTTGATTGCATAATTTCATGAGTAATTGGTGAATATACATACGAGTCGAATTCAGAACCATCACCTTTTCTTGAAGTCGGTTAAAATATATATATTTAGTACACACATGCCATTATTTTATTTTTAACAAATAATAAACACATAAATGAAACTATACGAGTATAATCAATTGTGAACATTGCATTTTTTCTTTGCTAATACATATTTATTTTTTAAGAGTTTTTTATGCGTAAATATTTATTGTACTCACAAAAAAAAAAAAAAAAAAAAAATCTAATGATTTGTGAAATTTTATTTTCTTCTTTTACAAATATAGGAAAGAAGCAAGGTTTACAAAAATGTATACTTTTCTGAATAGCACTAGAGAAACATTTTCTGCAGATATTTTACTATCCTAATGGTATATTTCATATACTATATATAATGCATGTATATATGTTGATATTTATACGTCTTATAAGAAACAAATTCTGAAATAAATTTCTTTATACAGTCTCTAAGCTAAAATATTGCAAGCATATATTGCTCAACTGAAATTTTGTAAAAGAAATTTGTTTATTGCCATTAAACAAATATTTACAAAAGTTTCCTTTGAAACTGGTATTTAAAAATAAATTCAAATGGATAGCGCTGTATTTGCATAAGAAAAGTAAATCTTAAATTCTTACATAGAAAACCTTTTAAAATGGCATTTCAATCGCATAAAGTGTCCATGTCTGCAGATAAAGAGCCATCTTTGGCATAAGCAAATCCACATTTATATATTTTCGAATCGTATTGGTTCTCTAAAAATGCCCTTATTTCATGAAAAAAATACTTACTTTTCTTACTAAAAATGTGTGTATTTATTTTTTTTTTTTGTAAAATTTATGTAACGTGTAAATAGACTTTTATTTTGTAAATGAGATAGTATTGTGATATTTTATTTTCTATATTATTTACATCTTTTGAGCGAGCAAAGTGTTATTCATCTATCACTAATTTAACCATTCAACATACAAATATTTCCTATACGTTGCTATTATTTTTAAATACTTGTAGTAGAACACATAAAAAGAAAAAATGTCGAAACCCTGTATTCCAGTTGATGAATTGAGGCGTGAACGACACTAACTTATGCAAATTAAATATTATTTATATGAGAGGTAATTTGTGTTGAATACCCATACGTAAGATTTATTTCTAAATAATTTTATTTGTCGGTTTTTATTTCTTTTATCCCTTTTTAACACTTTCCAACCTAGTTGAAAAGTGTTTATGACTTCGGTTTGTCTGCCGTATGGCCGTCTGGCCGTCTGGCCGTCTGCCGTCTGTCCGTGCTCTAACTCCCGTAAATATGGTCGGATTTCTCTGCAATTTTTATATGTTATTGTCGTTATCTATAGCATGTTCCCTATTTCAACGAAAGTGTGTAGCACTTATAGTTTTTTTTACAGGGACACTCAAAGAATTCCGTTACATAGCGGTCTATGGGGGAAAATCTTTTGCCGTTTATTTAAATAATGTTTCACAATTTGAAACGCATTGAAATTTATATATATCACTAAGGTGCATTAGAAGAAGCTTAATATGGAATAGGGTGTGCATAGCACTTATAGCTACTTTACAGGTACAGTCAAAAGAATTCCGTTACATTACGTCTACGGAGAAAAATCGTCTGCGGTTTATTTAAATAATGTTTCACTATTTTAAACGCATTGAAATTTATATATATCACTAAGGCGCATTACGAGAGGCTTACTACAGAATATTGTGTGTATAGCAGTCATCGTTCATTTACAGGTACACACAAAAGAATTCTCTACTATCTGTTAACAATAATTACTGGAAGTGCGTTTTAAGTTGCTGAACGCGATTTTAAATTTAACTCACTTTTTGTCTATTACTGGGTGTGTATAAATTCTGTATTTCATATACATGGCAGCACAAAAGTTCGTGAACACATTTTCGTTTATTGACAGAAACTCCAGAAGGAGAATTTTAAACTGTGCTACGCGTTTCCTAACTAAACTAAAATTTATCATCCTATGTAGTATATATACAAATCTATGGATCCTATACAGGGCAGAATAAAAGTATTCGGATATTTTTCCGAATATTGTATATGTTGGGAATTCCTGAAGTTAAGTTTTTAAATATGTTTTGCGTTTTCCAAATTGTTTACTTAGATGTTATCTTTCAGCTTATTAAACGGTAATGATTTGTAAAATTATTTTGGAAGCGTTGGAAAGTGTTACATAATCTATGCTTGACGCATCATTTTTCGTTCTTGTTTGTATTTATTTCCCCTCATTAGTAAAACTGAAGTGGACAAAAATAAACCTTAATGTTTTTGTAAGTGTTTATTGCTCAAATATTCTAGAAAAACTTACAGATGAATGTTTTTCTACATATAAGAAAATAATTTCATTTTGTAGAAAATATCTTATTTTATGGAAAAGTTTTTTATATTATAATTTCAAGTTTGTTATTCCAAAACGTTTTTGGAACCCTAATCATGTTCATTGCATAAAAAACGAAATTCGCTTCCTTTAATTTGTCAGTATTCTGTAACAATTTAGGTATTTTGGAATGGCCGAAAACTAATATTATCAATACTTCCAGAAAACAATAAATTCAATTTTACGCTGTATTGAAACGTTCTTTATGCTTAGACATGATTTCGAAGAAATAAATTGAACTGAACAATTTTCATGAGCAAACAAATATTTTTTTTTTATAGATTGTCAGATTCGGATATTTTTTTCATTTTCTATGTATAAACATATTTGTAATTTATGAAAGTGAAATTACGCGACCACATTTTCTACGATACATTATTTAGATTAAACAATTTTATGCATTCAACAGAAAATTGGTGCAATCTTATAGGCTAATTAAACTTAAAAAAAAATATTTTTGATCACTTTGAGATTGATCGACTTTACATCCAACTTGAGTTATTGGTGTCAATGATGAAAGTTAACCAATCTTTCAACAATACTTACAACTTTTTTTTCGATATACGCTCAATATTTTAACACATTTGAATATAGGAAGTAGCCATAGAAATTATTACATTTTTATTTTAGTTCGTTTAAATTATTCATCACATATGGTGCGCATATCTAAACGAGAAGATTAAATTGATTGAATTCATTTCTTGAAATTAAAAAAATTACGTTTAAAACAAGCACTCTTAAATTCAACTTAAATTTCTTTAAAAAACTATTGCGCTTTATGAAAACATCATAATGGAACATATTATGATTACTTTTCACAAAACCAAATCTTAAAGAAAAAACGCTGCGTGACAAAGATATTTGCCCTAGTAATAATGAAATGTCTTCCAACAAAACCTATTGAAATAAAAATTAAATTTTAAGATTATTTTGCTAAATATTTCTTTAGAAAATAAAACTTCTTCATTTTTACAAGTATTTGAAAGGAAAATAAAAATTGTACAAAAATTGTCTTTTAAAGTAAAGATTGGAGTTTATGATAATACTTTAACCAGTAACTATTTAATTGTTTTTGTAAATGTGACTAGAATCTTTAACTTTTAAGTATAAAAAATAACTGATTGATATGTGAAATGATTTATACGTAAATGTTTAAGAGTTATACTATGGTTTCGATCAGTTGACAAGTACACTGACAAAGTTTAGTTAGAAAAGTTGCTAACACGCACAAATGGGGTAAAAATACATTGGGTAAATGAAAACTAGATTGTACTAATTTGTGGTATTAAATGTTACCTTAATTAACTAATACAATTACCTAAATGTACTTCATTTTTCAGCAAATTTATCGAGGACAAATAATAACACTAATATTATGTACTGATGAATTTTCAGTCACCTAATATTTTGTATCTTAAATGCAGTACAACATGTGGAAAGCACATTTGTGATTTTTATAAATGTTCAATGCATAATGTATACATAGTTTCCTTCCTAGAACATATCAATAAAGTTTCCCAATTTAATTATTTTAGAACCGAAAACAATAAATGAAATTTTCCATTGTCCTGTAAAATTGTCTATAATTTTATAAGCCTAAAAAACTTTTATTTTATTTAAGTGGAATTTCGCAACCACATGTTTTAATATACATTATTTAAATTTTTAAAAAATACGCAATTAACAGAACATTACTGTAACATTACAGGCTTATCTGTCACTTTCTGCTTTTACAAATATTATGATTCATCGACTTTACGTAAGTCAGCCAACCTGTAACTGCTGTGTCCATGATGAAGTTTAACCCGGCTTACAATAGCAATACTTCCAAAATATGAGTAATGGTCCAATGCCTTTAAGTCTATGATGCAAGCATAGAAACTCCTATTTTGGGAGGTGGGGGAATGCTTATGGTCAGGGCTTTACAAATTTGATAAAATCTGGTAGCCAGCAAAAAATTCTTGTCGCCAGTAAAAAATATTTACCCCCTTCCTCCACCTTCCTTTTCTTGTCATTAATTTCCAAAATCATAAAAGTTTTTCGTGAATTAATTGAGAAAAAAATAATAAGCATAGTTTAGAATTATTAGTTACATAATTTAGAAATGTAATAGAAACTAAGTTTTCTAATGAAACTGAAGAGTCTAAATTTTAATTAAATTTTATAGATTCACTTCAAATGAATTAGTTATAATTGCTTATATGTTATTATTCTTTAAAATGAATATGATAGTTTAAATTCTGAGCACAAAATCTGATTTGCAACTCTCAGAAAAACGTGAGCATTTTTTAGCATTGTATCCAATTTTAGATGACATAGATGCTGGATTGACATTATTTCTAATAGTTTTATTGAATCCACCTCCCCACACATTTTAATAACATGACGTGCTAGCTGGCTAGAGAAGGTAAGGATGACATTTTCTGTGCATGAGATGGAAAATGCCTTTTAACCCCTTGGGGACGAGCGACACGTATACGTGACGCATAATGTGCACAGAATCCTCGATTATTCCTACCAATAACTTTTTATTGTAAACTTTGCCTTATTTAATGACAGCATTTCTGCGATTCAATTAGGCGAAAATTTCTGTTTTGAAAAACCGGTGGCAAAAGATTAAAAATTCTGTAAAGGACGCTCGTCGCGAAGGGGTTACTTGTTTGTTTCATTGAAAGTATGAGAGAAGAGGAAGATAACTACTTGTCGCGCATGAATAGAGGTGGGAAGTGAAAAAAAGTATTTGTGCTCATTTCTTAGGTCAATTTTTGCACAAAAAAACTCCCGCCAGATTAAATATTTTGGTCGCCAGGTAAAACAACTTGGTGGCCAGTGGCGACCTGGCGACCTCATTTGTCAAGCCCTGCTTATGGTCATTGTATAAAATAATGCAATAAATAAGTAAGTACCTTCTAACACATAGATTTGTCTAAAAAGGGCATTTTTTCCGGTTCTTTGCAATTTCATCTTAAGAACATCCTGTATATAGTTAACTACGTTCGTTTTATTAATAAAGATATTCAGATAGTTATCAACATTTTATGATACACATTGAAAATGACTGGTATTTTCACTATTTCAAAAATTATATTTTTATAAAACAAATTATATAAACGTATGTTAAAAACATAAACACAAAATCCATACCTAAACACATCTTAAAAACACATATTAAATAACCATAATTAAATCCATGTATTAAGCAAAAACAATCATACAAAATAGATTTTCTTGTTTTCTATTATTTACGATACTTATACTATAGGACATAATCCATCTTTGGGATAGCAGAGGAAATAAAATATTCCCTTAAGCTAAATGTACGAAGTACGAAGAAAATTTATCATTTTCTTGATTTATTGTTAGCTCTACCACCAATGCTGAGTTCAGACTTTGTTGTTGAAGTTCTTAAAAAGCAATTTTTACCTAAAAAGTAAATTGGTTTCTTACATAAGAAATAGAGTTGTGAAATTTTAATCCCCTAGGGAGAGTTATATCAATTTTTACTTGATTTAAAAGTTTTCGAATGCTCTGAGAAAGAAAAAAATTACCGAAGTCTACTTAATGGTTCCGTATATACAACACGTGATTTATGTTTTGAAAAGGAAACGCATTTCTTTAAACACGTTCTCGAATATAACTTACAAGATTGAAAATGTTATGCAATAGCATATATTTTCTATTATATTACACGTCTACAATAAATACTTTCACAAACTGAATTTAGCAACTTTTATTTTATTAAATTGATATTAACATATAAAAGGAATATTTACAAAGTGTCTCGTAACTCTATGTACATTTTTTGGAAAACATAATGCAACGAAGAATATTTATGTTGGAGACTAGAGACGCAATCAATTTTTAAAGTAAGAAACACAAATTGTCTCACTCGATATGAAACCCGGAATTTCCTTTATAACTTTACAGGTATGGGATATTTTAATGAAATTTTCAACATACACACAAGCTGTATACGTCCAAACAATAATGATCTAAGACGTGCCATGTTTCAGAATGTAGCCTACATTACAAACTGAGTCCAAATTACTGTGTTAAAATAGCACATTCCGTGCAGTCAAATTTTGAATTGTAGTGGGCAAGTCTATATTTTTGATAGAGTAAGAGTATTTCGACCATTGTTTCCTATACAAAAATTGTTGATTGCATTTATCCCTTCCAAATTTTTACAGGAATATCCCATGACCCCTGTGTACACTCCCTTAAATGTAAATATATTTTAAATTAATAAAATGTAAGTATATAAAAAAGTACGTGTACTTATATACATATGTTTTTATGTATGCATTTCCATATAATTGTAGAATTTTCTAAATATTCAGTTACTATGAATCCTTGCAACAAACGATTGTAATGTTTGGTTACTGAAAAATTGAAATGTATAGTTATATTAAATGTTTCAAATTTAGTTAACCATAATATTCACATAATTGCATTTTAAAAAATAATAAGATAATTATTTTTTTAAAAGTTGTAATGGTATTAATTTCTTTTTTTCTGTTTTCTGTAAATTGATTTAAAATAATTTGGCATACTACGTCATAATGAAAATATTTATACTTATTTTGCATGAAATTCCTAATGTAATTATCTCTATTGACAGATTTTAGGACGCTTTGAAAACATATAAACATCAGATTTTTTAGTACATACTAAAGTATTCATTTTGAATTAGATGAAAAAATTTGATATGATAAAAATATTACTCGCCTCATTCCTACACAAGTGTAAACAATGACATATGACGTAGATAATGACTTAGTAACTATAGTTATTTACATTTGAATTCTCAGAAAATTTTGTCACAAAGTAGTAGTATCAAATGTTGAGGGAAAAACTATAAGAAAAAATAAATTTTTAGTTATGAATGGTGACAGTAAGAATCAGTCACTGCTGTGATTAGAAACTTTTTGCACACCCCTGACAACTGTGTAAAGTGTGTGATGGACAAATTGGGACGTTGCAGTTATGGTACACTTTTTCAAACTTCTTGTTATTTCTTCTCGGACAAATTACACTGAAGAATCATTCTCCCTTTTGCTTCTTATTTGCTTTCTTGATGGTCTTTTCATCTCCTGGTATCCTTTCCATAGTTGCACGATCTTGAGGGCATATATTCTGGATTGCCGATCTTGTGATGAGATGTAGTCCAATTAAACTGAGGGCTAATTCTTTCAGCAAAATTGTCAGTGCTTGCTTTATAGATGATGTCGCTATTGATACATCCTGTATTCATAATACCAAATAAGATGCCTTCATATCATCAACACCGTACACCCCTCTTTTTTTAAGTTATAAAATGTGATCATTTCCAGCTTGGCCAAATCTCTAGTATTCTCATCTATGTCGTCATTACTGTGAAAAAAAAGGAACTGGAATCTCTTTTATTTTTTCTGATCGTGCCGACTAAAGTTGACCATTTCTTCAACAATTTTTTGTCTAGGGATTATGATGTGAAGTTATGATGTGCCGAATACTTTGACTTATAAGAGTAGGAGAAGTTTCGATTGCGAACGCAGTTTTTGTCCAATAATAGTCAATGTGCTTAAAAGTTATTAAGGCTATCTTTCTCTAACTTTCGATGAATGAGTGTGGAAACCTCGGAACTTGTGATGTTTTTCGTGCTCGTATCGATATTTATGCAAATTTCTGCATCGGGTCAATCGATATAGCGGTATTTATGCGCTGGCATGCGCTGGGAAAGTAGATCTCTGGATGGGTTCTTCCCCTCAAGATATGCTTTAGTTGTCTCAACTAAAACTTAGGAAAGAAGGAATATTGGCCGTCGGTAAGAGGGATTTTACTTTGATTCGGTGTGAATTAAATAAAAGCATTTGGCGCTCACGGAGTGTTGTTTCTAGGTATCTTGCTGTTGGAGTTTTAACTCCGTTATCTGACTCACTTAGTTAAGTGGACTCTTGCGGAATACAGCTTAACAGAAGTGTGACGTTACGTGAGATCGTAAGTTATTTTAAGTTATCTGTTTACTGACATTGTTAATTGGAAGATTACTTGCTTTGAGTAAAGTCTTTTGGGAAATGTTTTCTTCCTACCTGAGGAAAATCAGCAGAGCTTTTCTCAAACCCCTGCCCTTTTAAAATTTTAATGAAAGTGATTTGATTTTACACCGCTTGTGCTCATTTTCCGGCTAGCTAATATTGACCATCGCACATAACTGCGACATGGCTGTTACAAAGTAATTATCCATAGTTATAATTCGACCAGTATTTAAAATGTGTTCAGTTAATCGTTTTACCACTACACTTGCCTTGTTTTCTACATTAAAGCAGCTGAGGAGGTTGGCGCACTGAGGATCGAACCAGAGATCTCATGAACAGAAGGCGAGAGCTTTAGAGTCAAGCAAAACGCCAAGCCAGTTACATTCAGATAGTAACTCGCTTTAAACTGTTCATGTGAGATGAGACCGCTACACATTCCCTCCACAGTGAGGAAGTCTTATTTTCACTGCCAGACGAGCGATATGCACTCGTCAATGATGCTGTTGTAAGCATATGTGATGCTCAGGATGACAGACTTTGTGCTGTGAGCATTTCACAGAATTTCCTTGTGAGGAATGATTGATTTATTTAATGCTGCCATCTGTTGGTTATGAGATGAGCTGATTGTTGTTGTTGAAGGTTGTTGCGTGTGTTTATCCGTGTCACCATTGAGAAGGTTGGCGCAGAAAAGGATCGGGCGAGGGATCTCATGAATAGTAGGCGAGAGCATTAGCGTCAAGTAAAAGGCCAATTCAGTTACTTTTAGATAGTAACTCGTTTTAAAGTGTTCATGTGCGATGAGATCACTACAGGGTCGTCAGGCTGTCGGCCACCAAAAATATCAAGGTTGTTGGTATAGAAAGAGCGTTAATCTACAAAGACATAAATGTTTAAGTCATATTTGGCCGGCTTACTTGGTATATACTGGTGAAATTTACATCGTCCACGGAACGGTTCGAGCATCTCATCAATTGTGATGTATTCCCCTATTTGATAGTGTTCTTTTCTTTTCGCATTGAATTCTTCAGATACCTCTCTGATGGAAGCACGATTGTCTTGTTCTTTGTGGACCTTATCTAATTTGTCAAATCAAAGGGCCCTCAACAGTAAAAGAAACCCTTCCCATGACATGGTAGACTTAAAACATTCTGCGGCAGTCCTATCATTATCCCACAGTTCATTCAAATTTAGATGCTGAGCTTTTTTCAATCCAGCCATGTACAGAAATCCTAATAATGCATGAAATTCCGTAAAATCAGTCTCATTACAATCTCGAGATCGTTGTTAATTACTCCTCCTAGTCTAAGATAAACAATTCAAAGGGATTTGTTTAATTTAGTACCTTTTCAATTAGGTTGTTGAAATAGCATTAGGACCTCTACACGTGGTCTGGAGTGGATAGACATCCTTTAGTGGCCATACTCAGTTACTTTTGTAAAGACCGTTACCAATTTTTAATAAAACACTTTTGGTTAATGGCTTTTATTATTGAACTTTGTTGAACCATGTTGAGATCATTAACTGATAAACTTCAGGAGTAGGTACCAATATTTAGTGAAACATTTGAAAAATAAAGACTGTTACAGGGACTGTAACGACTGTAAAAGAAAATGTAAAGACCTTCACAGGAAAGTCATTTTTCAAACTAGTTAGAGACCAATAAAATCTAGATTCCATAAGATAAAGTGTCAAAAAATATTTTATTAAACATAAGGATTTTGGTTCTTTGAAATTAAATAAAAAATGTGGCGGTAACCATGACTGTGCTCGATTGTTGGGGAAAACCATAAAGAGGTCTGAAAAAATTTCATAGAAACTTCCTCTAAAAACTGAAAGAAATTATGCGAATCTGTGAATCTTTATTTTGTCAACAAGTTCATTGTTCTTGAAGGTTAAGGGCTAAAATAAACCCGATATTACATGTTTGAGGAATTGTTTCATCGAGATAATACTCACGGAGGTCTTTACAAAATGTGCTGACCAAGTTGCAGAAAATTCCTAATAGCCTTCTCATATGTTCTTAAAGTATCGTACAAGGACTCATTCCCAAACAAATAAAGATATTTTCCTATCCACACTACCGGTGGGTTTCAGGTATACTGGAAGAATATTTTCCCGTAGCCCAAATGCCAAATCGACCACTTGTTGTAGAATTGCCCTATTATAAACATACGGTTTGAAAACATAGTGATAAATATAGAAGATGCTCAGGACTTTCAGTTCCGTATTCTTTAAAATCATAGCAAATATGGATCCAAACGAACTATAAATAAAAATTAATTCACTCATTTCTAAGCAGATTTGGGAAATTATGTTCAACTACAGCATCCAAACAGGGCTTTACGGGATAGAGAATATATGGGAACACTACTTATTTATTTTATTGAAATTTTTACATTTAATAAATTTGTTTAGATTGCCCTCTAACAACATCAAAGAATATTTTTTATATGAAATATGTCAATTACATATTCAAATAAAATTTTTAATGTTATTAAATTCGGTAATTTTGTAATGACACCACATACCATAAGTTAATAGCCGAAGGAATAGTTAAAAATTTCACTATGTACAGCAGTCTTTTTCATTCTGATAATTACAGCGGTTTTAAGCACTTATTTCAAATACATGTCTGTTAAATTTGTGTTTCATTTATACTATTTTATTTATTGCTTAATAAAGCTTAAATTTCGTTATTGAATATTAGTTGGAAACAAATGCTGAACTTTTTATATAGTTTAAAGTGCAAACCGATTAATTAACCGTCTGCAAGCGTTAGACATAGATTTAAAAAAATCATGCTTGAAATTTAATTTAAGTGGTATTATAAATCAGTCAATTAAGTTCCTGTTTTCAAACAAATTGAATTTGAAAATAGATTTTTTTCCTATATAACGGTGTAAACATTAAAAATGTGTGATGTTTAGAAATTTAAAAAGTTGCAGTAGCAAAAATCGTAAAACCGAAGTCTCATCGTCAAGTGTTGCCATTCGCAAAATGACGTCAGCGTTACGCACGGACACGTTTGCCATTTATAATATAGATATCAACTGCATAATGGGATCTATATTTGTATGAAATTTGTTCATTAATAGCAGATTAAAATAAAGAATACTTATAATTAACTAATAAATATACCACTATTTCTAAGTAAAAATACGTAAAAAGACTTTCTTTTTATAAAAAAAATAAACTTTTTATTTCCAGTTTTTTATTATCAGCAATTTTCACATTTATTCGATAATGCCATGATTTCTGCATAAGTAATGACAACTACTTAGTTTTATTATTCTTCCTTTGCCGAATTTCAGATATGATACAAATGTTTGAAAGATACAGGGTTCCTAAAAAGACTGAAACGTGCTTTAATTTTTTCCTGTTGGAGATTAATAGACAATGTAAATTACAAAATTGTTCAAAAGAAGGTAGATATTATGATTATGTTGATGAAAGAGTCTTACAATTATTTTTTTTAAAGTTACCCTTTTTAAGTTTTTATACCGTTCCTGGGCATTATAAGACATATTCAGATTTTTTTTTCCTTTCTCTAACAATTAAAACAGTAAATATTTCATTTTTCTACAATCAAAACTCACCCGTATATGGTACTTAGAATTTTAAGAAATTTCGGAGATTTCCACCCAGAAAAATGGGCAAAAGGATTTTTAGTGCCATTGTTTCATGGTGCTCACTATGTCTTTAGGTGATAGAAATCTTATAACACGTTTTGTTTTCTTTATTTTTCTGCTGGAGTTGGCATTCACACGGTGGCAAATATAAAGATAATGCGGGGTTTACACAGAATAATATTTGCACCGAGTAACTGTCATCCTGCATAATAACTGATGTTGGACTGATCTTCACATACTATCTTCGATAATCCTAAGTCGCGATTCTTTCTAGTTACACATATGTGTATAATTACGAACAAGCTCTCAGACAAGTATGTTAACAATAACATCGTGCAATTTTCCATACCGATGAGAAAATTTTATTTTAATAAATAAGTTCATACCTGTAAAAGTATTCTTATACGTTACAAAAATATTATCTATTGTTTTCATATTTCCTGTAAAAACACAATAAATAAGTACATTTCATGTATATGTATAAAACAACACTTTGGTTTATCGCAATCTACTTCGGTTTATTTTCAGAATATACGATCCGATTAATGGAGGAAATATTTGTAAAATTCCTTACACGAATTGCTCAAGAGAGAAATCTGAAGCTTATAGCTCAATATATATATATATATATGCGTATAAGGGTATCTTTAACATATGGCCTTTAACAAACTGATCGCATCTTGCCATATTAATTATTATCGAAAATGGAAAAATCATTATTTTCCTAAACAGGAACGCTAATTGGCTAATAAGCGATAATTATTGAATTTAAACGAACAAAAATATTTCTTTAAAAAAATTCAAATGTTATGTAATATATAGCTTCAATATATACATTTTTCAATTCTTTACAAAATTTCGTAAACAGTAATTAAAATTTCGCATTCTACTCATTAATGTAAACTGAACGTAATTTGAATGTTATTTTAATTGTTTTGAAAATTAAGTAAAATTAATTGAATAAAAATGACAATATAAAATAAATTAAGGGATAAATTATTTTTATAGAATTTTCAAATTATTAAGATATATTATTTTCAAAATTAAAAAAACTTCCTCAAATTAAATTTCATGCTGTTTGATAAATTTTAAATTTAATCTCCGATTTTGAGTTAACTATTTCAAATTTATGATGAATATATATTAGTTCTGTTGTGCATAACAATTCCTTAGTCGTACCAGATGTTTCAGAACTACATTCACGTCTGAGAGTTACACATAAAATATTCAAATGGCGTGGGAAAAAATTGGCTACATGAATGTCAACTAAAATATCTCTAAATTTTGGTTCAATACTGAAAACATTGGTCTCTTCATGAAACAACGGACATAATTCCTTTTCAGCATTAGAATAAAGAATCTAAAGCGTCCATAATAATTATTTAGGCGGAATTAGGTTAGGGAAGGTCATTTTGGTTACGTTAGTTCATTTAAAGTTTAACCAGTGGGAAAAAAAGAAAAAAATAGATTTTGGCTACCTACACTCTTAAAACTGTGCCTCTGATTTAAGAGGTACATTCTGAATTTTTGTGCCTCTGAATATTAAGAGGCACATGGTGCCTTTGAAATTAAGAGGTACATAGTGCCTTTGAGATTCAGGGGCACAGCGTAAGTGCCTTTGAAATTAAGAGGCACAGTGTGCCGCTGAATTTATATATTCAAGTGCCTCTTATTTAAAAATACATTCTGTGCCTCTTATAATGGTGGCACATGCATGTGCCACCATTATAAGAGGAACAGAATGTAATTTAATTATATTTTATATTATATTTATATCTTTACAGTGAATTCTGTCTACTGCAGAAAGATTTTCCAGCATGGCATATCCAAAGACATATTAAATTTTGTGTAAGGCAGAATACTATGTATAATAGAAAATTTTCTCACTCCCAATTTATTGAAACAAATTTGAAATAAATATTAAAATGTGTGTCCATGTGGCCTAAGTCAGTTCTGTGGTTCAATAAAGAACCTTGTCTACATATCAGTTTATTTTATACATATCAAAATACATAAAAGGGCATGAAAGCTTTATTAAAAACAAATAAGAAAAACGTTAAAAATAATCAGCGTAAAATAATCACAATATTGATCTTGTGATAATGACAACAATTAATTTCAAAAAGTAACTCTGATCATAAATATTTCATTACTGGTATCCTAAATGTTAAATTTATTTGAAAATAACTAATTTGTTTCATTAGTATATATTTTCATTATACTGAATTCCGATTCTAAATAAAATACAATTATAAAAACAATATCTATTACTTTCTGTAGGATGTCCGTTGCTGAAATTTTGGGTGTTTTGATTTATTTTTTTTTATTGCAGTTAAATTTCGATTACAATGGGAAATGTAGCTGAGATTAGTTAAATATCGTTGACAGATTAATATCAGTGTTTAATTCAGACATTTTTCTCCGGGAGGGATTTTTGCGGCTTTGCTTCGGGGGGGGGGTGTTGCACTTTTGTCCATTAAAAAGAATAAAATCTCACACTTTTCGATCATTGTTCCGGAGAGGAAATGCCCCCACCCCCGGGCCACACCCTGAATTCAACACTGATTAATATAATACATACAAAAGAAACTGGACTTTATTAGCTATAACTATTAATAAAAAAATTAAATTTCTCAAGGGAATGATACATTTACCCGCGAAATATACATATGTTTGTAATATAAAACATTTCTTTTACAGTGTCGATTTTTATACTATACACATTAAAAGAAAATAATCAAGTACTAAACTAAATACACTTACTTATTGCAGGCTTTTCTATAACTCTCTATATTCATTATAATCCGCCGGTGGATGAATGCAATAATAACACCATTACACGTAATTTTATGTTTCCTAACATAAATTCATCGTATTTTCCACAGGAACATTTACCTGTGCGGCGTCGTTTTATATCGTAGGAAAACCTAACTCCTATTATCAGCGATTGATATTCTTGCAATCCTGAACGACAATAATAACACGAGCGTAATTAAAAAACGAAAGCACAAAACCTCTTGAGTTAAAATAATCGTCTTGCGAAAAGGATATACTATATATATGAACTCTGTTTGTGTCGTCAGGTACCGCTTCTCGAATAATCCACAAGAAGCCATTTCTTCTGGTCAAGCGTCCATTCTTCCTTCTCCCCTATCCCTCATTGAAAGTAAATATCCCGCGCCCGCTCAATGCATCATGGGTTAAACATTTGTACGCATGCGCGCTTCCCTACTGTACCGCTTAATAAATGACCGCTTTTTTTAAGAGGCACACATTTCGCGCCGTGACTCTGATATATTTCGTTCTGTCATCCGTGCTACTGATAGGTTTTGAGACCTTCATTTGTGCCTCTCATTTCTTTGTGCCTTTGATATTTATCAGCTAATCAGAGGCACTTTGTCTGTGTGCCTCTCATATGCGCTGGTGCCTTATATATCAGAGGCACAGTTTTAAGAGTGTAGTCATTTGGGATAACATTTTTATACCTTTTGCATGCGGAAACCAATGTAACTGACAACAGTTGACAGAGATTACTTTTAATAATAAAACGGTGCATTTATGTTTGTCAAACGGAGACAATTGGGAAGATATCCGGGTTTCAAAAGTTAGACATTTGGGGTATCATTTTTCATGTCATTGATGTTCACACCACGTAATCTACCTACAGTTGATTGAAATTACCTTGCACAAGAAAACTGTGCATTACGGATTGCCAGTCTGCTGGGATATTATAAATTCGTGTTTATGAATACTTGTCATGTGAGATAGGTATTTTGAAAGCTAAAAACAACGAATCTAATAAAAAACTAATAGACATCAACATTTAATAAAAAAATAATGCATTTAGAGATGCCAAACATCAGGGAATTTTAAAAAATCGGGTTTGAAACCAAGGAAACTAATAACAGTTGAAAAAAAAAGTGCATTTAATAAGAAAACACTGCATTTAGAGTTGAAAAACGGCGGTAAATGAAATATTCTTATATGGGTAACCTAGTCATTTGAGAAATTATTTTTCAAATGATTCTGAATCTATTGAAGCTAATTGTAGTTGAAAGAAATTTACTTTTATAGCAAAAGGTGTATCTTTATACAAAATGCATAAAGTCTTTCTATGTCTAATAACGCAAAAAAATTATGTAAGATGTGCCATAATCAAAAACACATAATTGTCATCGTATTTCTAACGTGAAATTGCTACTCATCCATTGACATTGTTTAATTACATTGGAATGCGGAAAAAGGCAAAATCAGCTCATCATGATGAATTCGAAAGTATTGAATCAAATATTTTAAACAATGTGAATATTGTCGTTTTTGATTAAAGCATCTTAATTTCATCCTCATACATGAGACCATACAAAGAGTTAGACACATTGGATATCTACAAGATGTACGGTTTTTACCTTCAAAAGTATTTTAGTTCTCAGTTTTAGTCTTTGCTGAGCATAATTATCCTAGCAGTATTAAACAAGTCAGAAACTACGCCAGTGCAAACTACCCACGCCGACATTTAACATTACTGCTATTACACCTATTTATAAAAATCCAAAACGCCTTCTAGAAAATGTTGCAAACAAAAAACAAAAAACTTCTATAAAATATTGGAAGCCGACAAGTTTGAACATTGAAATTTTTGTGGAGATTTGGATACTTTTTTGTTATGCAAACTGCCTTTGAAATGACTGGAATATTTGTTTTCGCTATAGTATCCCAGGTCAAAGATATCCTAGTCAAAATGGTTGTTTTCGTTTCATTAAACAGAAAAATGTAACTGCTGAGACTTAAATTGGAGAAACAAGATGAAAAATATTCTCTGATATCAATCGCCAACACCAGAATATTGACATAAAATTATAGTCTCTTATATCACGCGTTCCTTAGCTGTGACACTACAAGTGCAATCTATGAAAAGAGCAAAAAAAAAAACAGTTTCTCAAATTAATTGAGACTAAAACAGATTTTCGCGAAAGTATTAAAACTTTCAACAAAATTAATGACAGTCACTTAGAAATAAAAAAAGGAGAAGAAATTATATATATATATATATATATAATGAGACTATTACCCTCTATGAAATAATACAGACCATGTTTCAGAAGTGTATAAAATTATGATAGCGGAACTGGATTCACTCCCATTAACTTCCGACAATGCAGCATTGCACTCGTTTAAGACATATTGTCAGATTCAGCTACAGCTGGGTAATAAACTTCATTCTGAAGACTGGGGGTAATTTCACCGGCATGGATATTTGAAGCCACTAAAAATAACTGTAGAAGCTGCTCTTGAAATAATTGTACGAATAATCTCATTAAAATTAGCTGTTCAAGTTCACAATGACCATGATTCATGTCTTGTGTCAAATGTTCAACAAGTAGTAGAATATGCGAAAGAGGGGCGTGTTTGAGCTATTAAAATTAAACTATCCACTTGAATTCTTTGAAATTGGGGTTTTAAAACTGTTGGATGAAGACGTTGATTAAAAATTTTAAAATTAAGAATGTCCCAACTTCTCAGATGAAGATGAAGCATCTGAAAAGCAGACGAAGACATTACCGTAGTACACGCTTAACAATACTGATATTTTCATACAGTGTATGTATGTTGCTATCTCCTTTATTGTAACTTCAAATATTTTTTTCTTCATAGTTGTTTGTTCTGTTAACTTCCTAGCTATTTTATTCCGTCCAGTTTGCAGGAAGTCCGGACAGTGTAGCCCCATTCGACTAAGTTGTACAAACGCATTTTTTGTTTAATTTCCCTCTATTTTTTTATTTCCACACTGTCCTCTAAATACACCTTTTTCGTTATTAAAAATAAAATTTTATCACCTGTTATTACTTTTCTTGTTTTCAGTATTCAAAAGGTATAAACATAATATCCCACATGACTAGGCAGTATAAATCCATCATATTTTTCATTATTCTTGCTTTAGGGCAAACCCTAATTGCACTGTTTTCTTATTAAAAGTAATTTCTATCAACTGGCATTAGTTTTGTTGGTTTCAGTATTCAAAAAACTTTAAAATTATATCCTACATGAGCAGGTCACATACATTCGAATTTTTCATTTTTCCAGCGGCATGGCAACCCTAAATGCACTGTTCGATATCAGTAACTTTTTATGATGACTATTTCTATTCCTGAAATTAGTGCGAAGAAGAAATTATGAAGACAATGAAGAAATGAAGGGACTAATTTTTCCTTTTTTCAAACCTTTTTTCCCCTGTACTATAATCATTTTGGAATTTTCTATGAAGAAGCCCTCCGTAAATTTACATATCCTCATACATAAAAGACACCAACTTTAAATAAAAAGCGATATAGATTTCCATGAACAACTTCATTTAGAACATAAATTATTACGTTAGATATATAAGGTTAGGTGGTTGCAAAGCTTGTTAGCTAAACTCTTTAAAAAATTAAATTCATCCTATTTTCTCTCTCCTAATTTTTGTATTTGGAGATTTTTTTTTACTTATTACAAGTTTCTTTTTTAGAGTTTGAAATCATTTGAATAAACTTTTATTCAACATATCTCTGAGCAAGAAATGAGGGGAATAATAAGAAATGAGGTGACAACGATAATGTAGTGACAACGATAATGTAGTGACAACGACCTCCTATGACTTCATATAAAACTATAGGTTTCCACTGAACCTTTTAGAGATATGAAAAAAGCACCTTACGTCCTAATACTGTAAATTTATAGTTTTCTGTTATTGATATGAAAACATTTAAATTGATGTTAAAGTCACTTATTCATATATATATATATATATATATATATATATATATATATATATATATATATATATATATATTATTGAAAACACATGTGAAAATCAAAGAAACAAAGGATAAGACATTATAAAAAGCAATGGAATGGACACTGCAGGAATGATACTTGATAAGATGAAAATGCAAAAAAAAATGGAAAACTATGAATATCTTATAGAATCTCCAGAAGAGGCTTAAAAGAATATTCATAGTAAATATACGTTATTTCATCAAATATTATCAGCATTATGCCTAAAATCGACAATATTAAGCCCCTAATAACACACACACACACACACACACACACATATATATATATATACAGTGGTGGCCAAAAGTGTGGACATTTTTTGAAAGTTTCATGTTTTTCAAATTTGTGTGCTTGTAGAATATATTAATTTTCACTTAAATACAAACGTTTATATATCAAATTGAAGGTAATTTAATGTACAATTTAATAATAAAAACAGTATTACAATATCTGTATTTCAAAAAATGTTATGCAACTAATAGTAAGATCTATCTTAGATTTGCATTTTTTAAAGTGATACTTACACAATCAATACTTAGTAGGATAACCCTTATTTTTTAAGACAGCTTCACAGCATCTTTTCATCGAGTGAACGAGTGTTTGGAGTTCATCTTTCTTAATCACATGGTACCAAGAATCAATTATAGCTTCAATAAGTTGTCTTTTATTGGAGGGACGTTTTTTTCGTACAAGAATTTTCAAACGTCGCAACAAATTTTCAATTGGATTGAGATCAGGGCGCTTTTATTACAAAACACGTTCTTATTCAAAACGATTTTTGTTTGTTTGTTCTACTAAAATAAGCATAACTTTTTTTGAAATACAGATATTGTAATACTGTTTTTATTATTACATTCTACATTAAATTACCTTCAATTTGAAATATAAACTTTTGTATTTAAGTGAAAATTAATATAGTCTACAAGCACACAAAATTGAAAAACATGAAACTTTCAAAAAATGTCCAAACTTTTGCCCACCACTGTATATATATATATGTGAAACATGACAATCAATAACCCACATGAGTTCAAATAAAAAATAAATAAATAAATATACAACTTAAAAAGAAATAAGATAAATAAACAATTATTCAACTAAAATAGAAATTAGATCATAAAATAATGTGCAAAACTCACCAAAAAAGGCTAATGTTACTGTAGATTGAACAATATTATAAGTACTTGACGAGCAGCCAGTCATCATTAACTCAAAATGGCTGCTATATTTATGCAAACATTGCCTTGAAAAAAATAATACGAAATAAATTGATTAGAGCTGCCATCTATCACAGAGAAATATCTATAAAAGCTGAAATTGCAGACAAGTTAAAGAATAAGTATATATATTTAAAAGTATGTTATGAATGAAGAGAAAAAAAATGACAAAGTAAGTAATATTTGAAATGTGAGGAAACTAAAAAAGTAAATAAAATGTAAATATAATAAAGATGAAATGGGAAGATAAGTACAATAATTAGCAATGTATGATGAGACATTGTGTGAGTAAAATGAAGAGTGTATAATTTATGTTGTAAAAATTATATATATATATATATATATATATATATATATTGGTGCCTCTACTTCTTTTCCGACATTAGTATATTATTGCAAGTTTAGAAGGAATGCCAACTCAAACAAATTACTTTAACTATTACTGAAGAATTATTGTAACTTTTTAAATGTAAAAATATTTTTACATGAATTTTAAAAACTGATTTATAAATCTAAAGATGCAGTAATTACAATCTGGAATATATAAATATTGAATGCAGATTTTAAATGTAAAAATATTTGTACCGTTTCATATGATTTTATTGAAAAAAACTAATGTTGCTTTGTTAAGTTAATGTTAAAAACGACACAACAGTTTTTATTTATTTATTTATTTATTTATTTATTTATTTATTTTTAACATTTTATGTATTTGGCTAAGTGGTACAACTTTAAATAAAATAAGCATGTTTAAATATCATTCTTATGTAATAAACTGAAAATGTATTAAAAATATGTATCTATTAAATTACTCGTTACTTGTTTAATTTTTATTAATATCACAAAAAAGTGTATGATCACAATGGTATGAAGGACATTAATTTATATATTCTACAACTCGAATGCCCCCTTATCCATTGATCTAATTTTCCTTTTAATCAGATTCAGTTGAATTCATATTTCACAAGTCATATTTCACAAGTCATAATTTTTATACAGCATCTCATTCTAAGATATTAAAAAATTCATTTTCAAAATTTATTGAAATGTATGGACATTTTTCCCACAAAATCTATTTTCAGTCTTTTTACTTTAGAAACGTAATATAGTAAATGCTACAAAAATCATTTGACATTTATAAGCTAAGTGAAGCGAAAATTATACGTTAAAATTAACACAAAAAAGATTTACGCATGAATCAATGTCTATGAACCTTTGACATTTCAAAATATATTATGGAATAGGTTTGTTTAGAGAATTCTTTAGTACAGAAATAATTATTAGATTTTTTTTAAATGTGAAACTATAAGTAGAACCTAAAATTTAGCTAAAAATTACATATTCATATTTTGTGTGCAGGGACAAGTCCTAAAATTAATATTCAAACATACAAAATGTTTTTCTCTTTCTGAAACAATAATTAGCTGTTTTATTAGGATGACTTAGGTTTTTAACGTTCCACTGTTTTTTCAAATCATTTTAACTCTTAATTTTAATATAGATGAATATTAACAAATTAAACACAAATTTACAAGCCAAAATACAAATAAATAAGTCGTTCAATTTTGAAGTAATAAGTAGTTTAAAGTTTAAAGTAAAATGTGTAAAGCAAGCATCACTCAAATATTAGGTTTTACTATCCAGCATTAATAAAATTATAATCCATACACTACTATTATTTCAGTAAAAGTAGATACAAATATGTATTTTATTAACTTTTTAAAATTACACATATGTGATAAGTAATAATAAGATAACTATGAATATATTGTACGCAAATTTATATCCCATTCATAACATGCGATATTTAGATTGACTAATATAAAGTTTATACCTTAGTAAAAATTTGAAACTCTTTAAAAATGTAATGTAATTCCGAAAAAAAGATGTCACGTCAGTCTTTTGACGTTTTTTATCGGCAAATAAAGTAATAATTCGAAAACTGTATTGAAATGCTTAAATGAACTACCACAATTGTTTTGTTCATGGGTGATCTATTTATATCACAAATGTCCGCTACTATAAAATTTGAAAAGAAAATGAAAACAATTTTAAAAGATAAAAAGTAAAACGTCAGAAAAACCTAGAAAATGACTAGAAATAAATTAGTATATTGAAAATCCATCCAGTGTGTAAATATCTCATAAATAAAGTAAAATCGCATAAATAAGTGCGTAATTAAAGAACTGCCCTAGACATTGAGAGATCCAGTTTTTACATGTTGCCTTTAAAACGTTTTATATATGAAACAGATACAGGTATTTAGATAATGAAATAACCTACAATTTCATTCAATATCATATTCATATTTCACTACAAATGTAGTACCGGAAAAAGTACAGTACATGTTACAGAGAGAGAAATCACACACACTGTTTCTAATGTGTATTTAATAATACGTATTATACATATTTTTGAGAATTTATGGACATAGAATATATCTGAAAATTTATACCTGTATGTCTAAAATACATGTAATTATTTATTTTTAAAATATGAATCTACGTTCCGGATCTGTTTTTTAGTATGTTTTTATTAAATAATACATAATGAATTCAATTCCTTTACCCTATCATTATGCATATTTTAATCTCTAATTTCAATAGTATGGTGATCAAATTTATCACTCCATAATATTCGATTTGTTTCAAGATACGAAATCCTAAGAAAAACTTTTTTTAATAGATATGTATTTGGTAAAACTACAGACGTAGACCTACATAAAAACACATCAAATTTTGGATTTAAGAGAGAAAAACTTAAAACAAAATAATAAAGAAACTGACAAATTGACAAAACTAGCAAACTTAATTTAACATAAACTGTTAAAAACATATATGCAGTAATTGGATAAAAAATAAAGCTAAGTATAAAATGGCAACGGGAATTAGCATAGAAAAAATATTTTTATGCGCCAGATAAAATAGCAACATTTCTAATTAAAATGTTCAATTTAGAAAAAAAATAAACAAATTTAAATGGAATTAATTGTAAAGGTAGCATACGTTAGCTTAAAATATCGTATCAAAACGCTTAATAAAAACAAAGCATTTTCTTTGTTAAAATGATATTTAAAAAATATATATATATTCCTTTATTTTCGTATTTTATTTTATTGCTTATTGTTTTGTGTGCTTAATTTTGTGCTTATAAAAATTTATCTTCGTATATATTAGTTGAAAATCCCTTATAGTTGATATTTTTTATACAGTTTCTAAGATAGTTGAAACGTGTTTTGGACTTCTCTCTGCTTGTGCATCCGAGTGTCTTCTGCGTTATTTCTGTACATTTGTTTCGATTGCGACGAAGTTGATATTTGTTTTTGAGTATTGCTATATAGAGATGAGTTCAGACTCTTTTTCCGGAGCACAAGAACAATGATATGAAGTCCGATCCCACCCGAACATTATACCAAAATTGCGCAGTAGGAAATTGTTTATTATTATTTTTTAAAATTCGAGATAAATTTTCTTATTGAAAAAACGATTCTTACATAGAAATAAGTATATAACGTAATCCAGAAAGTAAGTTCCGTTTTCCAATTTTTCGGCGAAATAGCTGCGTTCGTTAGTTCAAGCATGCGCGTTCTTTCTGCTGAGTCATTGGCAAGCGAGGAAAAGCATTTTCAGATCGCTGATTTATACGTCGCTCGGTTTTGTGAGAGTTTAAAATGTTTAAAAGAATCGAGCATCCCCTGTCATCCACTTTCTGAATGCTAGTAAAACTAAACAATTTGAAATGCACAGACAAATCTGTGAAGTTTACGGACAATACGCAATGAATGATTCGATGATCAGTAGGTAGTGCGAAGTTTGAATGAAGGACATGAAAACGTTCACGATGAAGAACGAAGTGGGCGGCCGTCTCTGATTGACGATGATTTGCTTACAGAACTTGAAGACAAGATTAAGGAGCAAGCATTTTTGCAAGTAGTTTACAGGAGACGACGCGGTGAAAAACGCTGGTACCACATGTTTGGCATCGCTGTCGGTATCTTTATACGACAAAAGCATACAAAAGCTCATGTCTTGCTATTATAAATGCTTCACGAATGGTGACAACTATGGTGAAAAATAATCTAAGCATTGTATTTCATTATGCAATAATATGTTTTTAAAATAATCGTTTCCCTTTGATTAATTGCTTAAAGGAACTTACTTTCTGGATTATCAAAAATACTATCTCACGATAACGTTTGCTGTCCCTGAAAATCTGTTTAAAATAGCAAATTTGTTATTTATACCCAAGCAATTGTAGAAATCAGCAAACGCTTCAATTCTTATTCTTTTTAAAATTTCATACACATCTATGACAGAAAGACACGAGTTCTATTTTCCAGTAATTCCGAAAATGACTTCAGACAGAAAAAGAGGATATACAAGAGATATTTAAAGGTTTCTCTATGTGATTAACACTGATCGTTCATATGATTCAGAATCAGATATAATAGTTCAGTTATATCCCTATTTTCTATCAATAACAATTCAATGTCCTTAGAAACTAATTTTTAAAGCATTATAAAACATGTTAAGACACTTAGACTGTATTCTTGTTTCCCAAGTAGCCATTTTCTCACATTTTTTCATTTTAAAAACAATTAAATTTTCACTTTGCGATCAAGCGCAAAGATGAGTACAAAAATACAGCCAGAGCCCATGCCCAAAACGGGCTCGGGCTGATGTCATCTCATTTCTTTTGCTGTAGCCTGTTTCTTATTGAAAACGACATGCGCTCCATCTACAGTTTTTTTTATGTGGATACATGGTGATCTAACGGAGATAATTATTTTAAGTAAATTTTAATAATGCCACCATGTATCTAATGTAATAGAATTGATGTACGTTATTGGAATGCACGACGACATCTTCGCTACTGAAACGGGTACATGGAATATTTAATGGAAAGCAGAAATTAATTCATATGAAACATCGTCTTCGATCAATACATTTTGGAATTATATATTTAGCTATATTATGCGCTTTTCAAACTTGTTTACTGTGTGGTGGGTATGAGAAACTATGGATCCTATGCAGGAATGTGAAACTGAAATCGTGTACTTTGTCGCATACAAGTAATTAATAAAAATGGGTTCTCATTAGTGTTATGCGTTTTTACAATTTTTTGTTTAGATACTGTCTTTCATGATATGAAAAGGTGAAGTTTTGGAAAGATATTTCAGTACTTTTAAAAATTGTTTCATAAGTATGCATGGCGCATAATTTCAATTTCTTGTTAAACTTTTCAGTCCCTTTAATTACTAAAATAATTGTTTCTTTAATTATTCTTCTAATAGTCTTTTTGCAAAGTAAAATTATAATAAAATAAAAACCAAATATAAGTGGTAGTTTTTTTTTCATAAATAAAACCACATACTTTACAAAATATCACAAATACATTCAAACGCTGCAATTCAAAATATTTCCCGATTTGCTAAGATGAATTTAACATTTTTGGAATAAATTACATTAGAATTTCATAAAAGTCAAGAATACAATTTTGAAACAGATAAAAAAATTACATTTTTCTCTCTGCCAAATATGTTTTACGCATACGTAAAGAACATGTACTTCTTGCCCAAATACATGTAGAAAAAAAAGTTGTTTTGTTCATATTATTTTGTAGTGTATATTTGTGCCGATATAGGGATACAGATTTCTATCATATACCAGACAGTTAGTTCATTTTATTACAATTTTGAATGCCTTAAAGAATTGTTGAAGCGAAAGAAAATTGTAGAACATTTCTTTCAGCTACTGTATTTACAAAATTTAATTTATTTATCGTAAAAATAAAAGCATTCCTTTGGAAAAATCGTTTCAAAGTGAATACAAAAATAGACATTATTTATGTAGTTCCCAAAGAAAATGTACAATATCAATATCAGTAAAAACGAAATTTATAAGCTCCATATGTTTACATTTACTTAGTGATGTACCCCTCGAGTGTCATCTTACAAATGACATATAAATACTAAAATTATAATTTTTCGAAAATAAATTAATTTAATTTAAAACATATACACAAATACATATAAAAATATACTAACGTTTTATAACATTTATATGAATTGTAATTATTTTTTATAAATTATGATTTATCTCGTTCTAATAAATTGAACCCAATTTTTCTAGTAATATATTTTTATTAAAAAAGCATTACTATTTTATCCAGCTTTAAATTATCTTTTAATATGTATATTTATTGACAGGGTGGTTATAATATGAGTATCTGTATTTGGAGCTATCTGTAAGTCGAAGGAATGATCCATATGAAACCAAAATTTGTACACCTACTATTCGAGAAAGGGGAAGAAGAATGGAACAATAAAAAATTGTAATAATCACTGACAGATGGCGCTGCTGAATATGGCATGTAATGTACAGGGTGTAAGTTGTGAAAGTAAAACCCTATAACAAAAGAACCACTGATCCAAATGACCAGAAATTTCACCAGTATGCTACCAAAACATTGGGAATTTTTTAGGCGTGGTTAAAAAAAACTTAAAATCGCAGATGGCGCTGTACATGCAGTAAAGTCGGGAGATGAACTTGAGCCCGACACATGCACATTGGCGTTAAAACGTGAAGTACGCACACCTCGTGTTCATTATTCTACGGATATTCTCGCAATGACTGTTCCATTGACGTACCGTGCGTTGTTAGTGAAACTCTATTATCAGAATAATGACAGCGCATCAATTGCTCTTGGGAGATTTAGGACACTTAAGAATTTAAGAAAAGGTCCAATGACGACAGAGGAACTACGGAAGATGGTTTCTCAAACTACGGTCCATTGTTTTCCTCCCACTGACGGTATTCTTTGTTTCTGCTAACTTACAGCGCCATCTGTTGGTGCGATTTTATTTTTTTAACCACGCCTAAACAATTCTCATTGCTTTGGGAGTATACTGGTGAAATTTCAAGTCATTTGGATCAGTGGTTCTTTTATTATAGGGTTTTACTTTCACAACTTTAAAAAAAAATCACCCTGTATAATACAAAAAAAAAAGGGCGTCAAACGGGATGGAAAATCTAATGTATTGTAGAATGTCACAGTGAACGTGGTTACGGTTTTGCATGGCGGTGCCGATCATGTCTAGGTTCCACATGGTCATTATGCTGGAGGACTCAATCCAGGCCGTGCACAATGTACTCAACTGCGGAATGTAACGCATCAGGATTGATGTTTCGCACATGTTGTGATATGCGGTAAAGTAATTGAGGTTTGCGACAGCTCCACTGTACAAAATATTACACATTATATTCCATACTTAAAAGTGCCATCTGTAGGTGATTATTATTTTTTTTTTCTTATTGCTTCATTCTTTCTCCCCTTTCTCAAATAGTAAATGTACCGATTTTGGCTTCATTCCGGTTATTCCTTCAAGCTACAGACAGCTCCAAATAAAGATATTTATATTATAGCCACCCGGTACTTTCAAATCAAATGTAGCCTAAATATATATTAATATTCTTTCAGTTCTCAATAACATTTTTATTAATTACTTATTTATAACAGTGTATTTTTAAAATGTTACAAATAAATTCTTTCTTAACACTTTCATTATACACTCAGTATACTTCCTTTATATATATCTATACTAATAAAATAAAGTTTTGCTCTGTATGTGTGTCTGTGTGTGTGTGTGTGTCTGATGGCGATGGCTAGCAAAATCTAGCCCAACTAGAAGTCTGAAAATTTAGGTGCGGATAGTCCAAGGCCTGACTATATTCACCTGAGTCTCAAAATTTTAATAATTTGATAATTACTCAAGATATTAATTAGAATATCATTAAACATCGCATCGAAAATGCCGTCTTTTAAATCAAAATGGCGAAAGAAAGGAACAGGCGATTTGCAACCGGAAATGAACGAATTCGAAATTAATTTAGTAATTAGTGAATTTTAAGAAAACTAATTGAGGTATATATTTGAAAATTTCTGAGCATATGTAAAAAAAAATTCTACATCTGACTGATTTTTGAAAAATTAGATTTGAAATTGAGGTCGGGAAGGGGTGTCATCTGCTGGCTATTTTAGCGTAGCGTCTTCGTTATGTTCTAATTATCAGAAAAATATAATTCTTTTTTTAATGATCGCGTTAATGTAGGTGACGGTAGTTCTCTTGAACAAATTATTCATTATATTTGCGGGTATGGGAAGGGAGCGGGTTAACGCCTTTCTCCGGGATTGTAATTATCTCTGCCCGGGCAAAACGCCGGGCGGGTTAGCTAATATATATATATATATATATATATATATATATATATATATATATATATATATTATCGCCCCCTTCCAGATTCTCACGGGTATCATTATATTTTAAAATAACAGCTATGTTTTTAATTAAGTAAATCTATGTGAGAAAATCTACAAGGTCTTTTTTTATGAAAATTTATATAAACGAAATTAATTGTTTTTTCGGAAAGAATCAGCATAAACATATTTTGCTTGGAAATAAAACATGATCGGACAACATACAACTATCCGTATGAAAAACACAAACATATTTCTCCAATATTGAGTGTGTAGCCCTTTAGCTTTGTTTAATCATTTACTGAGAACTGAAGATTTTTTTTTAATAGAAATAGAAAACTTCCTGGTATCATTAGTATTCGTGACATCAAAACAGTTTCTTCTATTCCAGAGCAAGTTATAATAATTTACATTATTTAAATATTTAGTCTTTTGATTTGCAACTTCGTTCAATTACATAATTTTTACTGGTTTAATTTACGTGTTAATATGATGAGAGAACCTTCTATCAACATCAATTTGTATAATATAAGCCCAGGAATACAGTAGTTGGACAAAAAAAAATGGATACACCCAAAAAAACATATTACCTAATACGATGTTAGAAAACCGTTCGCATTTCAAACAGCCTGCAATCCTCTCGGAATGTATAAATACACGTTCTGTATGGTTTCCAAGGGAATCTTATACCATTCTTCATGCAAAGTAGAGCTAAAATCAGGTAACGATGATGAAAGTGGATAGCGATCCCACACCTTTCTCTCCAACACCTTTCTCTCCAAAGTAGACCAATAAATGCTCAATATTATTGAGATATGGTGACTGTGGTGGCTAGGGGAGATGCCAAAAATTACCCTCATGTTCACAAAATTAGTGCTGGAAGATCTGAGATGTGTGAGTAGGAGAGCATTGCCGGCTTAGAATACAACATCACCTTTGGGGGAACAAACATTCTACCATGCGATGGACATGATTGGCCAAAATGGTCACATAGTCCTGGCCAGTAATGTGACTTTGTAGAGTAAAGGTCCATGGAATACCACGATATGGCTGCCCACTTCATGACCGAACCCTCGCCATGTTTTACATTTTGCAGCAATCAATCTGCATCGTAGGATTGGGACGGCCTTAGCCAGACGTAAACTCTCTCAGAAGTTGGAAACAGTGTGAAACAAGACTTTTCCGACCAAATAACTGTCTTCCATTTCTGCATAGTCCAGGATTTATGGTTTTGGTACCACTTTTACCTCTTACAGGTATTTGCATCACTAACGAGTGGTTTTGGAATTACATCTCGTCCTCAAAATCCCTGTTTTTGGAGCTCCCTTCTTATTTTTGGTGCTGACAGGCTTTGTGTGCCCAACATCCTGTTCAGCATTGATTTTTGTAGCTATCGTCGTCTTATTTTTTGTCACTATCCAATCCAATGACTGTTTGTCACGATCATCCAACACACACTTTCGTCCGCGTTCTGAATTAGCGGATGATGTTTTTGTTGCGAATTTGCGAGATACAAAGCATTAAACTAAATATCATCAGGAAACTCAGTAGCGCGCACTAATCTGTAATACTTCAGAAAACAAACAAATGGTAAGGAAAGTTTTTCAGCTTACCTATTTCGGCGTTTGAGCAGGGTCGGGCACATCGAGCTGTTTAATCCAATAGTGTAAATCCTGGGTGTATCCATAACGAAAATGCACTAAAATATTTCTTTGCTATTTCCTACATTACTTTAAGATAAAATTGTAATTAGTAAAGATTTTATAAACAAAATGCATGGTTTCGTATTGAGTTTAAAACTTGTTAACTGGTTAAAGAATTACTTTAATAAGTATTAGATCTATACAAAAAATTGAGGAGATTAACATTTTTGCTCCTCGTAATTATTTAGTTTTTTTACATTCTGATCCGTTCAGATCAAGAGAGAGATGAAAAGTGAGTTTATTAGTCCTTTGGATGAGAAAGTTCAGTTTTTAAATGATGCAATTGTCTCTGGTTATTACAGGGAAAGAAAAAAGTCATTGCGTCAGCCGATGCACTTTATGATGATGCAATACACATCTCCTATTACGATTCTCGGTTGGAGATAACTGATGTAACATATTTCTTTCTTAAATTGGGTGATTATTTATTAGGGTTTTCCAATATTCCTCCTTAATCGCCCAATGGTGGAAAGTTCTGGAGTTTTAGTTTCAGTCCGTTCCGCAGAAAGTCAGGTTTAGGCGCGGGCTTGGTCATGATATCGGCTATCATCTCTTTACTTGGGCAATAGATTAGTTCTATAGTTCCTGATTCTTTCAGATGTTTTATTACATGATACTTTATATCGATATGCTTGCTTCTATTTGTATGTTTATCGGATTCTATCATTTTGATGCAAGATGTATTGTCCTCATGTAATTTGATAGGGAGTTTTTGTGGTAAATTTAAGTCTTCAAGAAGTTTAATGATCCATATAATTTCTTGAGTAGCATTTGCGGCAGAAATATACTCCGCTTCCGCAGACGATTGGGCTATGCAAGTCTGTCTTTTTGAATTCCACTGAATATGATTTTTCCCTAGTAGGAAAATGTCGCCGCTAGTTGATTTTCTCGTTTTAACGTCGCCTGCCCAGTCAGCATCAGAGTATGCTTCGAAGATAGGATCTGATTCGGTGCTTAAAATTAAGTTTAAATCTTTTGTTGAGTTCAAGTATCTTATTATTCGTTTTACAGCCTTCCAACCCCTTTCGGTGGGACTTTCACATTTTCTGCTTAATATATTAGTGGCTGTGGTAATGTCGGGTCTTGTTATGGTTGCTATGTAAAGTAATCCTCCAATGGCCTTTCTATATTGTGTATTGTTGGGCATTTGTTTGTCGTCGTTTTCAAGACGTAAGTACCCTGTATCCATGGGTGTACTATAGGGTTTGGATTCTTCAAGATTAAATTTTCTCGCAATTTCTTCAATTTTAGATTTTTGGTTCAGAGTAAATCCGTTTTCGATTTTGTCGATTTTAATTCCTAAATATTTGTTAACATGTCCTAAATTATTTAATGTATATTGTGATTTTAGGCTTAGAATTATTTCTTCGATTTGTTTCTCATTTCCAGCTATGAGGATGTCATCCACATACACAATTATGTAAACTGTGTTTTCCTCTATTCCGCGGGTGAATAAACAATTATCTGCAGTACTTTGTGTACAGTTTAGCTTATTTAGTGTTTCGCTTATTTTTGTGTGCCAGGCTCTTGCTGCCTGTTTAAGCCCATAGATGGCTTTTGTCAATTTGAACACTTTATTGCGTTCGTTATAAACAACGTAACCTTCTGGTTGAGCCATATAAATCTCTTCTTCTAGATCGCCGTGTAAAAAAGCTGTCTTTATATCTAAATGTTTTACTTCTAACTTATGATACGCTGCTGCGGTTAGGAATGCTCTGATCGTAGTGTGTGTCACAACTGGGGCAAAGGTTTCGTCATAATTTTCTCCGTACTTTTGTAAAAAACCCTTTGCTACCAATCGAGCTTTATACCGTTTTATTTTTCCCGTTTCGTCGTATTTAGCTTTATAAGTCCATTTGGAACCAATTACTCTTTTTCCTTGCGGTGGATCTACTAGTATCCAAGTTTTATTTTCTTTTAGGGAGTTAATTTCGTCCTGTGTAGCGATTAGCCAGTTTTTCTTTTCTTCCGGATTTTTGATTTCTAACATTTCTTTCCAACTTTTAGGTTCGTTGATCGGTTCATATTTTACGGTGTATGCAAATCTATCAGGTGGTACGCCTCTGTTTGTTCTTTGTGATGTACGGGGTTCGAGTGTTTGTTGTTGTTGTCGTTGGGACGCGGTTGGTTCACAAGGAGTGGGTGCAATGCTTATTTCTATGTTACTTGTATCGCTGGTTCTTGGTTGTTCATTTTTGCTTAATGTAATTTCGTTTGAATTTAAATTTACATCATTTTTAGCATTTAAGAACTTGTTTTTGACGAATTTGACCGATCGGGAAAGTATTACTCTTCCGTCTTTCATATAAAGTCTGTAAGCTTTAGAGCGGTTGTCGTAACCAACGAAAGTTCCTTGTTCAGCTCTGCTGTCTAATTTTCCGCGTTTTGCCTTGTGTACGTAAGCGTAAGCTATACAGCCAAAGACTTTTAAATAGTGTAGGTTTGGTTTTCGATTCAACCAAAGTTCATATGGAGTTTTATCATTTGGCCTGGTTGGAAGCCGGTTTTGTAAATGGTTAGCAGTGCTTATAGCCTCTCCCCATAGTTTATGAGGTAAATTCGTTTCCAATAACATGCTTCTTGTCATATCTAATAACGATCTGTCCTTACGCTCCGCAACGCCATTCTGGCTCGGTGATTCATTCTGGCTCGGTGATTGTGGAACTGTTAATTGGTGTTCGATTCCATTATCTTTAAGATATATTTCCATTTCTGAGCTCGTATACTCACCTCCATTATCGGATCTGATTGCTTTCGGCATTCTTCCAAATTTATTGTGTACGGTCGCGACATAGTCTTTTAATTTTTCAAACACTTCGCTCCTTTTAGACATTAAGTATATGATACAGAATCTTGAATAGTCGTCTATGAATGTTACGAAATAGGTTTTTCCGCCTATTGTAGGTGTCTGAATCGGACCACAAACGTCGGAGTGTATTAATTCCAATTTTCTCTTCGCTCTGTATTCGGCCGATTTTGGATATGGGGTCTCGCTGGTTTTTGCTTCTATGCAAACCTTACAAATACTTTCGTGCTTACAGTTATCTAATTTAATTCCGTTCACTAATTGTTTGGACGTAATTGTTTTAATTGTTTGATAGTTTCGGTGACCCATCCTTCTATGCCACGTTTCTATGCAGTTGGAGTTTTTACATGTGTGTGTAAGATTCGCGCAATTGGTGGTTTTGTTGTACACGAGTTGAATTTCATATAAGTTATTCTTTAATGTGCCTTCGAGGATTGTTTTATTTTTATAATTTATGTAGCAATGATTTTTCTCGAAAATAACATTACAACCATTCTTGGTCACTTTACTTACGGATAAAAGGTTTGATTCTATTTCAGGGACATATAGTACCTCTTTCAGTATAATTTGGCCATTACTTTTACCATTTTCTATAATCACTTCACCGGAACCGTAAGATTCTAATTTACTTCCATTTGCTACAGTTATTTGAGTTTCTGTCAGTTCTTTAAAATTCGTTAAAATATCTTTAGAATTTGTTACGTGTGTGGAACTGCCACTGTCCACGACCCATGTATGTTTTTCTGTATTTTCTACTAGAAAAGCTATATTTTCTGTTTTAATCTCTTCATTTTTCGCAAAGCATAGTGAAGTAGAATGATTTTTATTTTTATAGCTTTTGTTATTTTGAGCGTATGTGTTGGTATTTTTTCCTTTTTGGAACCAACATTGGGAATTTGAATGGTTTCTCATTCGGCAATGCGAACAAAACTTTGCGTCTTTTTTATTATCTGCATTTCCGTATCTTTTTTGAGTTTTAAATGCTTTCTATGTGTTTTCCGAATTTTCTGAATTTTCTATTCTTCGGGTATATTCATCGGTCAACTTGCTTCTAATGAAAGCGGGGTTAATTCTTGTTCGGGTCTTGCCTCAAGGGCGGTGATTAATGTGTCATATGAGTGACGCAGTGAGCACAATAATAGTGCTGAAATATGGAAGTCACTTATGTTTTCCCCAATGGCTGATAGTTTATCCACTAGTTCTAAAATTTTAGTTATATGGACTATCATGTTTCCATTTTCATTTAATTTAGTGCTATATAGTTTCCTCAATAAGAACAATTTGCTCGAGAGGTTTGATCTCTCATGAATTTCTTTAAGCGCGGTCCACGTCTCTTTTCCGCTATTTAAGTGCTTGACGTGCACTATTTGATCATCTTCAATGGTGAGGTTTATTAAGGCTCTGGCCTTTTTATCTTTCTTAATCCAATCAGCATTGGGTTGCTCTGGGGGATTTTCTGTTGTAACTTCTAGCAATTCCTCTTTTATAAGCATCATCTCTATTTTAAAGCGCCAATTCGAATAATTTTGAGAATTTAATTTCTCGATTAATTGGCTATTGCTAAACGAAGCCATTTTTTTTTCAAATCTCGATGTTTTTATTTTATTTTATTTTATTTATGTATTTATTTATTGCCTGCCTGCTTTGTTTGAAAAGATTTCATATCAGTCTCATAATCAAATTGTTGCGAATTTGCGAGATACAAAGCATTAAACTAAATATCATCAGGAAACTCAGTAGCGCGCACTAATCTGTAATACTTCAGAAAACAAACAAATGGTAAGGAAAGTTTTTCAGCATACCTATTTCGGCGTAAGAGCAGGGTGAGGCACATCGAGCAGTTTAATCCAATAGTGTAAATCCTGGGTGTATCCATAACGAAAATGCACTAAAATATTTCTTTGCTATTTCCTACATTACTTTAAGATAAAATTGTAATTAGTAAAGATTTTATAAACAAAATGCATGGTTTCGTATTGAGTTTAAAACTTGTTAACTAGTTAAAGAATTACTTTAATAAGTATTAGATCTATACAAAAAATTGAGGAGATTAGCATTTTTGCTCCTCGTAATTATTTAGTTTTTTTACATTCTGATCCGTTCAGATCAAGAGAGAGATGAAAAGTGAGTTTATTAGTCCTTTGGATGAGAAAGTTCAGTTTTGAATGATGCAATTGTCTCTGGTTATTACAGGGAAAGAAAGAAGTCATTGCGTCAGCCGATGCACTTTATGATGATGCAATATACATCTCCTATTACGATTCTCGGTTGGAGATTACTGATGTAACATATTTCTTTCTTAAATTGGGTGATTATTTATTAGGGTTTTCCAATAGTTTTCCCGCTTTTCATGTATGTGTTATAAATATTAGATAGAATAATGGAAGCACCCACCCTACAAGCTCCAAGAATTTATCCACATTCAAATTCGCTTAGCTCAGACATAATGCACTCACAACTAGTCTGAACAGTGTTCTAACAACGACTAACATTTGAAACGTATTGTGGACATTGTACAGGTGACGTTAAGCGGAAAATACAACAGCACCACCTACAGGATTGGCTAGAATCAACATTTTTGTTCAAGCATCCATTTCATGAGTTGTTTCCATATTTTTGTCCAACGCCTGTACATAAAGCAATTTTAAATTCTGTTGAATAATGTATTGATTTTTTCCTCTCCAAGTACTTGTCTGAATAATAAATATTTTTTTGTGAATCCTATGTTTGATATTATCGATTTATTAACTTTATACACTTGTTTATAAGATGAAGATAATACAGCTTTTGAACCAATATAATAAGCTGCTGCTAATGTTCTGTATGTTTTGAAAACGTTATGAAACATTGTTTGAAAACTACTTACTATAATAAATATCGGTTTCTCATTTTTTAGTTGGTAGCTGGTAGCTACATTTAATTAATAAGAAATTAGCAAAAGTTTATTACATGCCGTACACAAAAGCTCTGTAATATTGGTTTTAAGTTGTATTGTAGTTATTTATTTACAGTAAGAATATCTCTTTAAGGGAGGCAATGATTACGTCAGCTCAGGTTTTCTTCAACACAAATGGCAATATTAGGCAAAAGTCACCGGAGATTAAAATTGTATATGCGCCGAATGTTGTATCTATGTTGCACAAATCGCGCATTGCTTTATCTATTATATTGAATGTAGCGTGAGTGGTTCAGTCTCCCTCAAAAATTAAAGCTGAAATTATAGGAGACAGCAGTGCAAGAGTAATTTTTTTAGTTATTACTTTGTCAGTTATAATGTATTGTTCAAAAGTGTTTTCCCCGCATTATAAACATTAATATTATGTTAAGCAATCTTAATCTTGATTGATAGTCGGTAATAATCATCGAAATTTATTGTAAGAATTTTAGTGTTTTCAATTTTGTTACTTTCAAAATTCTTAACAGTTGGTAAAAGTAATCCAAAATATTTTATGCATATATGTCCGAAAATCATTTCAATGTTTTACTTATTTCAATCAATGTTCAATCATATATATTTTGGTCTCAATTTATATTATAAAATGTCAGATACATTTGTTAGAGTACTCTAGTTAGTAGTTTTACAATACTGTATATAGGTAGAAGGACAATAATCAAGCATTTTTCGTCCTAGAATGTGTTCGGAAATGGCGCATTTAAGCACTGGTGAGGAAGAAAATTTTAAAGATGTAATGAAAGACAACATATAAGTGCCTATAGAAGGCGATTACACGCATCATTTCCGGAAACATATTCTAAGACAAAAAAATACTTATTTTGATCCCCTCTACAACACTTTAAAATTTTGCCAGATAGATTCCCTTCACCCTGTATATGATATTATACATATATTTCATTATATAGTGAAAATTATTGCAAATATGGGCGCTAAAAAACAGCTCCTAAAAATGCAATACAATATAATTAAACTATACAAACACTACTATCAATAGATTTCGTAAGGCAAGACATTCTTACATGAAACACAAAATAATAACAGAATAAATAAATACTTTAATAACTATTAATATTAACTAAATAATATTTCACCAGAACATGACTTCCCAAATTTAAGTATTTAAAATAAAATATAAAACACCAAATAATCGCGTAGAAACTTAAATATAATCATTTATACGTAAATAAGTCATTTCCTTTTTTAAAAGGAAAATGCAGCGTACCTTGTCTTGAGACATACCTGCAATGAAAGCTCTATAAAAAATGTCTTCTTACTAATTGTGCATCAGCGTCAGATCACTAACCTGTAACATGAAATATTTAAAAAAAATCTTCAAGACTAGCCAAAAGTAAATCCATGTAAGTAGCTTTCTTCTCTTTACTGTACCATCCACTATTACCAGTTTTACAAAATAGACTTTAAGGCAGTTATTTCATATAGTAAACTGCAGACACTGAAGCCATAGCAGGCCACGGCGTCAGTTTGTACTGTCGCCAGTTCTTCTTTAAAGGAGAGCCATAAAGTCATGTCAACAATCGATTGCATAGAGGCTATATTGCACAAGTCGTCCATTACTTCAAATAACATCTGATTTCAGCGAATTAAATGTTCTAAATACTAAATTTATTTATTATTTATTATGAAAATGTAAATTGATACTATAAATTATTTTTGTTTAAATTAAAATACTACGGCTGAAATAAATATTGTAGCATTTGACACTGATTTAGGGATGGATTTACAATCGGGTCTGGTATATTTTGCTAATTTATGTACTAAAGATAATAAAAAGGCTGTCTGGTAATTACAAAATATGTCTTAATAATTGAAAGGAGAAGCATAAAAAAATTGCATTAATGTCTGTTTGAGTTGTACCAACTATTATCAAATAGAGGAGTTACTTATGGAACTTTTTTTAGTATCACCGTTCCAAGGTTTTCTGAATTTTATAATTTAAAGTTAACTAATATAAGTGAATTAGAGAACTACTTTCTTAAGAATGTAGAAATTCGTAGAAAAATGTGTCTGTGTGAAAAAATAATCTTATAAGATCTTACTGATCGCTTAAAATCTACTACAGTATGGTATAGGGTTGTAAAGCAACATGTAGTAGTCTCAACACCTGCAATTACAGCTGTAAGAAGTACTGTAGAAAAAGTAAGATCTTGCCACGATCAAATAATACCCTAGACATTGGATTCGACAACCAAATCCTAATTTTCAAATACATAGATCTAGAATTGTTACTACCAGAGATCAAATCACCCACTGCAGCAACGATATCCAACAAGACCTTGTAGAATTTTTAATAACAAATGTATTTTAAATCCTTCAACTGGGAAAAGTTTTGTATATTTAATGCCAATCCTTCACAATCTTATACTCTTCCTATTAATCAGCAGAGTTCTCCTAATAACATCTGACCACTTAAAACTGTATGGATATATCAATCAGTATACATTTCCTTGTGTTGTGGACTCTGAATCAACAGTATCTATTTTACCTCTTAATTTTGTTAAATACTTTCAAGATAGTGCGGAATTTTAAAATTCTTTATATAAGTTTTGTATTATTTCTAGAACATTCTCTATGACTTCGCATTTTGGGACCAGATTGGAACTGTAGATTAGTCGATCATAATTTGGCCAAAATTTCTGCGGTATAGAATATATTGATGAGTTGAAATTTGTAAGAATGAAATGAGCTATTGGAAATGTTGAAGGATAAATTTGAAAATGATGATGAGTATTTATTGGTTAAGGTGTAGACTTGAGATTTATATGGTAATAGGAATACAGCATTGCTCTTTCCCATTCATAATAGAGTTTGCAGACTGCGCAAGTATGATCTAAAGATTTATGATCTATTTGAAATTCATTATTTTGACTCATATTGTATAATTTGCAATTAACACAAGAAAGAATTTGAGAAAATTCACGAGGAGAGTACCCCATAAAACACACATTCATACAACATTTTTACGAATGCCTAAGCTTTTTGTATTTAAAATATCCTATTACATTTGTAAATGTACGGATTCTACATCGTTTCAATCAAAAAAATACACCATCATGTGCTATAATACTTTTCATAAGAGGAAGGAACCGTAATATGATTCAGTTATTGTATATAGGTTGCTTTGAAGATCGTTTGCGAAAGACTATAAATTCATTATTTTGTGCTGATACAACATAGCTATTGTGGCAGTACTGTTATCATCGGTCACATACTTTGGAGTACTTAGAAGGATTGCCTTTTGAAGCGATATTGTTTTTTTAGTGAAAGATAGTTTTTCATTTAAAAACTGATTTTGCGTTAGGTCTTGAATGAGAATATTCTTATCAGTTTCAGTTCGATATTTTACTTCAAGCCGCAGCTCGCCTGCTTTTCTTCCGTCTCTGGCCCCCTCTTCTAGGTTTCTCATTCGCTGAATGCGCTTGCCACATTGCAGGTATTGTAGGAATGCGGGCACAAAATTTAATGGCTCGCATGACTGTCAGAGACCGAACTTTTTGGGTTTTCTTGAATTGCTAACATCTGCGCACGTCAACAAAAAATATCGTCCCGATTAAAAATATGAATTTTTTCTTTAACCATCTGTTAATGATGTAGATTCTGAATTATTATTACCGTGGAGTTATAATTCAGTAAAATCCCGTAGTTTATATTATTGCAACACGATGGAGAATGTGGATATTTTATTCACCCGAAACTATCGAGATACATTTTTGCTTTTACTAATGTAAGTAACTGATGTAATTTTTCTGAATTTTTAATATATCTATTTATACACTGATGAGCTAATTTCGTATTTTACTCATATTTATTATATATACTTTTCTGTTTCTAATTATAATGCGGTTTTTATTTAAACAGATACTTCATTCAAATAAAAAATAACTAAAAATGCGAATATATTCAGCTAATTCAGAATATCATTAAATTGGTTTTAAAAATAAAGCATTGCATGATTTTAATGTATAATCTTGTCTGTGTTTCAGTAATGAGCTATTATTTTTCCAATTGTGATGTTAACGTTAAGTATTTTATACAGAAGATTTTATATTTAATAATACTCAGAAAGAACAACTAATGAAAAGTTCCTTTATTACACTACTAAAAATTTTAAATTCAGTGTTTAAGTGAAAATATCAAAATAATCTATAAGGACATTTTAAAAGCAAATATTTTCAAAACAAAAAATGATCATGGCTTTTGAAATTATTTCTACATAAATTATTTCAAAAGCTTTATAGATAAAACAAAGAAATATAAATTCATTTTACGTTTTCCATTTAATTTACAAAATAAAATGTATAAATGTATTTAAAGCTACATATTTACAGAAAAATAAAATCTATGGTATTTTATGCATTTTAAATAGCTTATAATTTTATTAGTTGAGTTTCGCAGTTTATTTAATATAGCGCTACGAATTCATAATGAACGAATGCCTTTTAGAAATAATATTTTTCAAATATTTTAAGCAATATAAAGCATTTGGGTGTACGTTTAATGTTAATACATAAGAAAGGCATAAATGTATCTTTCTACATAGAATAGAAAATATTTATTTTATTATAAAGAAAAAACGGATATACAATATTAAAGACAGACATTTTTCAAGTCTGGAAACTAAAAAAAAAAATCTATTTTAACTTTGAATGATTAATATTTCGTATTTGCCATATGACGAAAGTTGTATGCACTCGTTATAAACATTGTATGAGAAAAAATAGTTTCACATGTATTTTTAAAATACAAAAAATATTTCTAAAAATGTTCTTTTGTATATTTAATATTAAAGGAGATATATGGGTGGATAAGCAATGACTTTTGCCCTTTTCGGTGGGATTGAATTTTGTTTCTTTTTCTTTTGTATATTGAAAATACTTTAACTTATACTTTTGTATTAAATATCTTTTGTAATTACTATGTATATACGATACATTGGTTTTTTTAATAAAATTAATTTCTCTATCTTTTGACTTGTTGATGATTTTTATTTTAAGATAGTTTAAATGTTTTATAACAGATCAGAAACTTATGTTTTGTAAAAAATAATATTATATATTTCAGTTATAGAAATTTTATTTATTTTTCATATCAAGCTCTTATAACATTACAGAATTATTTACATATGTTTATATATGAAAAATAAAGTAAAAGGTTTGAAAGTTCAACGAAGGTGATACATATTGGAAACAAAATCAATTTTCTAAAATTAAAAAATAAATAAAAACAATGCATTTACTAAATAAACCTGTGTTTTTGATCATGTATAACATAAATATATTTTCACAAGCAATTTATTCCTCTGTCTTGTTGATTTCGGATACTACATTGCAAACAAACCTAAAATTCTGTTATAGGGTAAGTACTCGTATATGACATGGATATCATAGATCCAATGTAAGATGCATCTTATTATACTTAAGAAATGTGTTATTTTTCAAAATAAAGCGATAAGTAAAGTTAAATATGTTTTTAAAAGGGTATTCAAAAATATTTCTTTTTGTCATGACAGATTATAAAATAAAAAAAGAACAACTGTTTTTAAGTCTCTTTAGCGTAATAAATATATTCCTCTTTAATAAAACTTCTTTAATTAGTATATATATATATATATATATATATATATATATATATTAATAATTCAACTCTTAGTCCCGCTTGATAATTAGTGTTACAGTAGAATCAATATCTATATTTCTAATTAAAAGCAATTGGCCCCTTTAAACTGTAAAACTTACGTTTTTTATTTATCTACTGTTTCAATAGTTTCTAAACTATAAAAAATCATATTTTTTTAAATTATTGAATACTTGTAATTAAACATGATAGAAAATAAAATATTTCGGTCCCATTGACAAATGGGAGGCTCACAATATAATGATTCGTTAGTACAACATAAATGTAAAATTTCATAACTGTTTTATGAATCTTTTAGATAAGTATAAAGTAAGTATAAGCTAAGACAGCATCTGAGAAAATCAACTTTAAAGGTTCACTGTTTCAAAGGGCAGGGCAGGGTTAATATTTATACTTTTCATAGCTGCATGTTTAACTTTTCTCCTATTTCGATGGCGTTTCCTTTTAAATGTTCTAGAAATGGTTCCGAATTACTTTCTAAAAATAATTTGAAATATCGGTTTTTTGAAAGTGCAAAGGTACTCTGTTCCCTAAATTATGACACATTAAAAAGTTCAATCAGGCTCCGTTATCCCAGGTGTGATTCATTTTCTAGTAATGATAAATAAAAAAAATCAACAACATTTTACGTAGTGTTTTAAACAATATAATATCGATACGAAAAAATAAATCGTCAGTTCTAAAGTCTTGATATTTTTAAAGATTTCAAATCCTTCCATCCATACATATGAGCATGTCAAACGTTCTGGCATAGTGCCGTTTTTGTGACAAAGTATCTGCAGTTACAGAAACTAAACTGAGTGTTATGAATAATCAAAGAAACTATAATAAGAAAAATGTTAATACTATGCGATGATGCTACAATAGAATAATACATGGATAACGCATTAAACTTGAAAGAAGAATATTTTATTATGATTTTAAAATTTTTAAGTGGAAATAGACCGAAGGATGTAAATTAAGAAAATTTAAATTTCGCGCTTCGCTATTAATCGAGCCTCGGATCACGAATCACAATTGTACTTTTTAATGTGTCATAATTTAGGGAACATAGTAGCACCTTTGCACTTTCAAAAATATTTAAAAATGTAATTCGGAACAGTAGAAACATTTAAAAGAAAATCCCATCTTTTATTTATATGTATAGTTTAATTTATCTTATTCATCGTTCTTAGCATTACCTTTCATTAAACTAAAAGATACTTTTCTTTGGAACTCATAATCATTTTTGCATTGAGAAGAATAATGTATTATTTTTTTTTATTCAACATCACACATAAATGAAACATAAAAATATAAAAATTATATTCAACATTATTCTATTTTTGCTATTGTAAAGTATTTTTTTGTATTTTAAGGAGAGTGCAAAGGACTCTGGAAAAAATACACTTTATGTCATTTTTTAAATTAAAAAAATAACTAATTGAAACTTTATCATGTTTTCTTTTAATGTAGGCATTAGTGTGAATATAAAAACATTACATAATTTAGAAATACATATATATTATTCACTTCCATGTGACCTTTTTCTCACTTTTTTGAAACCTTAAAAGACCTATACATTTGATAAAAAACTATTTTGTTTCTGTTTCATTTACTGAAATCCTGTTGTTTTAGCTGTAACATTATCAAATGAAGTTTATTTAATACATTACGCTTAAAACTTTCTATCTTAGATCTTTGTAAAAACTAGAAAACTTTATGAAGGATAAAGTTTTCTTTAATGTATTAGAAACTATGGTATTTATCTCAATAACTTTTGAGTGTATATGCTTTTGCTATTTTTCTCAAAGTTGTTTCAGAAACGTGATAGTGTCGATGTAATCTCTTAAAGCAGTTATTCTCAAAGAGTGGTGACACGTTTAAAACTTAAAACAATTTATTTCACACATTCGGTTTTTACATTAGAAATAGAGTATATAGTTTCAATTATTTTCAAAATAAGATAATGTTTAAAGTATATAAATATGTATATGTAAGATGTATATGACCAGATTCTATTTCAAGCAGTATACGACAATTACTTGATTGCAGAAGTTGTTTTATTTCGGTGAGCAGGCATACATGTATTAAACAGCCATTGAATTAAGGATGCTACAATCTCAAAAAAGATCACATATTCAATGACACTGGACAGAAAAAAATCTACTTATTTATAGTCATATTATAGTAGATTGCGTAACTACTATAAATACAGAAGCGTGCAGTCAGTTAAATGTGCGACCATAATTAGTAACAGCGCAGTCATGCCAGCGCAGCGTAGAGCCGAGTGAATATTAAAAATTAAGTCGAACGTTGAATATCCTGGATATTTACCAGAGAAAGAATCAAACAATTTGAGAAGAAATTCTTTATGGACATAATCGTCTGACGAGCACTCTCAAATTCAAGGCATTTTGGGAAATCATGTTTATAGCGAAATTCTATAAAATTAGGTCTCATTTTTCTAATGTCATAGCTATATTTAATAGACGATATCACTGAAAATGTTCTGCTCCAAAGCCATGCAAATGGATTTAATTCCTTTTCCAGAAGGCTACCAATGGATGTTATCCAATCAAATCCTCAAATTTTGAAATGCGCAACAATAAGAAAAAGCAAGTGATTTGGCTCCCGAAAAGACCGACAATCAAACTTTTGGCCACTTCCAGAAATTTGTCGAAAAAGAATAATAGAGGTTCCATTGAAAAACATCGAATTGAAAGCTTTACTGACGCAATGCCAAAAAAAAAAAAAAAAAAAAAAAACAATAAAGTGTAGGAAATCAATTAGATTTTTAAAAAAGGGGAAGCGAATAATATATAGCATTTTTAAAGACGGCAAATAGTAAATTAAGCGAGAAAATTTAGAATGAATTTAAGATAAAATACTTATTAAAAATGTTGTATATATATATAGTTGTTGTGTATTATGTTGTGTAATATGTTGTGTACATTTATAAATTATGAAATTGATATTTTATAGATATAGTTCATTTATAATAACTTTATAATGACTAGAAAGTATCATGCTCTAGTACAACGGGTAAATTGAAAAAAATTTAACTACTTTAAAATAGTAACATAGGCGATCATTTTTATCTACGCTAAAGAGAAGTATGTTGTTAATACAATATTTTTTAACTCATATAAAAGTATTCTAGTTATGTTTATTTTTCAGTTTTTTACTTTAGAGTTTAGACAAACGATTCTTTTGAATGTTAATTTCATTGATTAGACCAACTGTAAGGAAAAAAACTTAGTAAAATATATAACATTGTACACGCAAGCTATAATGGTGTGCCATGCGTATACTGAGTTCTCTAAAGTTAAAAGAAATAAGATTTTTATGTCATGTCCGTTGTTGTAAAATATGTTATTAACGTTCAAAATTTAGTGTAACATAATAGACAAAAGAAGACAAAGCAAAATATTAAATACTGCAGAGGTTACAAATATCTTTTAAATTTGCAAAAATTTTCAGGTGATACTTTTATGCTAGTAGCAAAGCTGGTTAGAAATTGGAAAACTCAGCAATTGAAACTATCTTCTTCCGAAAGAATTTAATTTAATTCTTTAGAATAAGCTTCTACCATTGTCAAATTTGTATTTAAAAAATATTTTCACGTGACCGGATTTTTATCATAGCAGGACCCTAGATGAGTAATTGATAGCTAAAATTTTAAAATGCATTTTTAAAATTTTCTCTTAACCAAAGTTAAAATTACATGGGATATATTCAGCTAAATTTTAATTCGCACCCATAACAAAATTGTATTATTTAATATAATTAATATAGTTAAACAATTAGTCTGATTTTAATTTAAACAATGCTGAAAGAAAGTAAAAAATATCTCAGATCCTTTTAAAGGCATATTGGAACGCTGTAAGTTTCCCAAAACAAGTACGCTAGATGTATGTTAACTTTTTAACGTTAATATTTTAAAGGTAAATATAGCTCTATATGCTGAAATCAAATTGTATTTGAAAAGCATAGTGATTAAGACAAGACAAAAGGATGTTCTGATGTATTATTTTCAACTTTAGTCCCAATTCTCTTTTGTAAAATAGATACAAATATATTTCAGGCATTTTGTTACACTACGTTTTTCTATAAGGTACGATAAACACAAAAGAATGTTGCGTTCAATAAGTCCTAGTTATTTTCAATTTGAGAACAGTGGTTGTGCAGTAAAACATCAATAACTAATGTTATTTAAATTTAGTTACTCTATGTCCAGCTAGGAGTTATCGGCGTAAAAGAAAGTTGAATTTAATGTGTCCTACCTATTTGTTTTACATGTCGTATAATTATGATATGAGGAAAGACTAAGAAAATGCATTTTAGAATTTTAGGTATGCAATTCCTGGCCTTGGGCGCTACTAGCATAAAAAACGTAGCTCGTATTTTTTTTTTTTTTTTTTTTCAGATAGAAATTTCACCATGACAGAAGATCATTCTGAAGATCTCAGTGAAATTCAGTGGTGAGAAGGGAGTTTAATTTGTGTATTGTGCAATTTCCTATCAGTTGCGCTACTATCAGAAAAAATCTATCACATAACACGTTTTATTAAAACATAAATTTGACCATGGCGCAAGCGTATTATGAATATTTTTGCAAAATTCGTAGGTGGGAAGTAGCTTTAAATTGTAGAGTAATTGAATTTCATACCACAGGCGCTATTAGTATATAATAAAAAACTATCATATAAAGCAAATGTATAGAAATATAAATTTGACTATATGAAGCTTTTTAAAGAATTGAGCGAATCAGAGCCGTTCGTTTATCGGTAGCAAGTTTGCCTTCTGCTGTTATGTAATTTCCCTTAACGGACGCAACTAACATGAAAAGCTGTCATATGAAAAGGATCAGGGTCCATAAGCCGTGTTTTTGGCCCATGAAATAAAACTAAATTTCGATTTTGTTATACTGACTTAATTATATCACTTTTTAATATTAGAAGGTGTATCCTGTACGATTTCAACAATATTTTTTGCATTTTGTTCGTTTTTTATATAATTTACACAAGCTCAAACTTCGTAGTATTCGTAGTTTTTGATAAAAAATACGCAATTTCTCCTAATTTTACCTCAATTTTTAATATAAATTTTTATATTTTACTATAAGCGCAGCTTTGCAACACTTTTAATATTACATATATTCTACATTTTGATGTTATTTATAATATATGTAAAGAAGAAAGTTTTGCACGATTGCACTCATATAAATAATTGAAGTAAAATTAGGAGAAATTGCGTATTTTTCATCAAAAACTACGAGTAATACGAAATTTGTGCTTGTGTAAGTTATATAAAAACGAAAAAAATGCAAAAACTATTGTTGAAATCGTACAGGATAAACCTTCTAATATTATCAAGTGAAATAACTAAGTCAGTATAACAAAATCGAATTTTAGTCTATTTCATGGGCCAAAAACACGGCTTATGGACCCTGATCCTTTTTATTAAAATATTTATTCATAGTTTATTATTTCTAATTTGACAATTTTTTTAATTCTAATACGTCTTTTAACAAAATACGGATTAGTCAAAACAAGGTTTTACTAAGCGCCGCTATTAAAACTAGTTTTGAAAGTGAGGATTAGTTAACATTCATTTTAACTTGTCAAATCGAATTCCGCCTGATTTTAGGTTTTAACGATAATATATATAAATATTTTAAAAGTAAATAATTCAAGTATGTTTAATATACCTAAGCTTCTCTAAATTTAATCTAAACAAACCTAATACTTTTTAAGTGCAAATATGAAGAACGCTTTATTTTTTGTACATTCCAGTGTTAAAAAAGACTTTATTTAAATTAATTGCACTATTTTTTTCTGAATACATTTTCATGCTTTCGTAATCACCCTATTAATTAAGGGATTCAATCAAAAAATTCTTTGATTGAATTTCAGTTTTAATTATATAATTTTTAAAATATGTGTATTTAATTAAATGTTGTAATTAAATTTATTACAGAAGAAATAATCACATTTCATTTTACCTTTAAAATAAATTATATTTAAAGTATTTTTCTAATTAAATATTGCCCTGTATTCCCCTAATGTATCATTTAATTTTTCCCAATATTTTTCTTTCCTTTTAAATAACTTTTTTGGATTTAATTGGATTTAATTTTTTTCCTGATTCACAAGTTTTTATTTATTTTCGAATGACTGTGAAGAAAATTATTTTGTCTTTGAAATATGCTTTAATGTTATCACACTTTTAGATTTTCTGTATCTCTATTCCATTGTTTGTGACACAGGTATATAAATCCATTGTTAAAAAGTGGTTATTTTTTACGGCATATAAACCAGAAATTTAATTTCAAATAATTTAAAATTTTATTATTTTAATTGTATAAAATGAAAATAACTTCATAAATGTGATTGTCGATATCATATTTAATAAGTATATTTTTTATGTGTGACTAAAACGCATGATGAGGGGTATTTGTATTTTGTTATCATGAAAGGTCAACTCAATTGTATGAAATATAAAAATGGCACTTCAGAATAGAATAATGGTAAAATATTATATACAGAAAATGTAACTTCACCAAAAATTTATTTTTTATGCGTGGGGACGATATTTTCGTGTTTTTTTTTCTAAATTATTTTATTAAAACAGCCCTTGTTCTTTTTTATTTCTTGAAAGACATCACAATATTAATATATAATTCTTTTTAACTTTATAAAAAAGTGTTAGAAATACAATTTAATTTATAAAGAATACTAAGGGTAGCACTTCATAAACTTTTAAATCTTCTAAAATAATAATTATCTATTGCCAAAAAAAAGACACTTTGTATATGTAGTCATGAACTCGTGTTCGTACTTTCGGTATTAGACTTTTGTACAGCAATCTGCAGAAATGTTTGATGGATCGTCCCTTAAATTTGGGGATATAAAGAACCTGTTTGATCTCATATTTTTCAGTGAAAATGTATTCACGAGGTCAATAAAGAGACAAAATAAATTACAGAAAACTATAAAATTTGAGATCACCTTCAAACAGAAAAATACTCGAAATGGCCTGTGACTGTTGTAAATGACTGTATTGGCTATTTACAACGTTTGTAAGCATTGTATAATAATAGCACTCATATTTATGAAGTTATAAACCTTTATGGTAAAAATTTAAGTGTTTATTTGTTTGTTTATAGCATGCAGGTTTTTCTATCTAATGTAACGCCATTTCCCGAGAATTTGACAAAGTGCAATAGACACATTACATTGCAATTAAATTATGAAAATATTTAATAATTGATAAAATGTGAGAATTTGTATGAAATATTTCTTATCTGCTCATGCGCGAACGATTCTTATTTCTCACTATTATTTGAGAACCAACTTTATAAGGCAACTTAGATAGACAGACCAGCGGAATATATTGAAATTTCGAAAGCTATCGACGACACAATTTGTGGAAAATCTCTTATCATCCAGCTACTTTTAGAAATGAACTGAAATTCAGCTCACTAAACCGCCAGTATCTTTCGAAATTTTCCACGTTCTCAACTGTCCTGTTAATATAAGTTGTGGTCACACATGTTTGTTTATATCTCTGAAGATCATATGTGATATATCAAGCATTTCTATAGATATTCCACAAAACATCTAAAATAAAGTGTGTCCGGTCATTATTCATAATTTATGAACATGAGTGTAGTATTTGGTCTGTAATTTTGATCGTGGTATGCTGAATAATATCTCAAAAAACTTAAATGGTAGGCATGTTTTAAAAATGATTTATTTCATGTTTGAAATAAATCTTATATAGCTTGGTATCTGTATAAAGAAGGAGTGCTTTTATAGATAAACTGTTGGACTATCTCCACTGTAATCTCAATCCACTGGAATACGACCTTGAAAATTATGAATAGCTAAAATAACATTAGTTGCGAAATTCAACAAATAAGTTGTTTTTTTAATATGTTTTCTATGAGAAATTGAAATGTTCCGTAAGCAATTACTCATCTTTACAATTTAAACAAATTATAAATTCGTTTTTTTTTTGTATTACACAATAAGAAATCTGTACCTTGGATATAATGTAATGATATCTATATTTTATCCACAGTTTACCGTAACATACTATTTCGCATGCATACTTACATTTCGCTGAGTCGATCGTAACTAATGTGAATAAACAAACGGAAATTTCTTCTTATATTTCTTTTTTATATTTTCTATGACTTAAACTTTTTATATTAGTTTTGATTTCTACGAAAGTCAAAACAATAATAAAATTACAAAACCATACCAATATTTTAATATTTTGAGTGACATTGAAGGATATTATTTACTCGTCTATAAGTTATATTTATGTGAATCCTCAATCAGATTTAATAATAAGCTTGATTAATATACATATGACTCTAATCGCACATCGTTACTCAATTTTTATTCCAATAAGCTTACATTAAGTCATACTGATATGATTAATATTAATATAATTTTTTCACTTAAAAATTAATATTAATGATAATAATAAATTAATATTTGACATTTATGATAAAAGATTTGACTTTCCATTTCATGCAAATATTTTTATCAATTATGCTTCATGCTTACATAAACCAGTTTATAAAAATATAATACTCAATTACCTATACAGAATAAAATATTCATGCTCAGACATGAATAAAAACAAAAATATTAAATTTATACGTAATCAAGCAATACTAAACGGATATCCTAATTACATGGTAAATTCAATTATCAACTCTTTTAAGTAATTCTTTGATGTTTATACATAATACATAATACTATACACACACACACACAAAATTATATGTATATGTATGTGTATATGTATATGTATGTATGCGGGTATATGTGTATGTACGTGTGTGTGTATATACAGTAAAATCTCGTTACAATGAATTTCTAGAGACCATTGATTAAATTCGTTATATTGAAAAATTCGTTAATCTGAATTACAATATCTTGTTTAAAAAATAAAATTTACATGCACCTTTAATATAAAAATATATATTATTACTTTACGTATATTAAATTTTGGTTCATATACAAACATGTCAGTAAATAATAAATATACTGTACATTATTGTAAATTTACTACTTAGAAATAAAACATTTATTAAGTTTATTAAACCTGTCGTATTAAAATTTTATTACGTCGTATCTCTATGATACAAACCGCCATTTCCAGCTTTTAAGTTTTGAATGCATTATCCGGTCGAGAACAAGTGCCGCAGGTGAATCCAGGTTGATTGGAGAAAGGCGGATTATTCTCCAACTAGGCCGCCTCTTTGCAAACAGCCTAAAATCTGGATTTCTCAATTAGCCTACGACATAAATATATATATATATATATATATATATATATATATATATATAATACATTTTTTTAGTAATTGTATGCTATTACGGATGTATTTAGTTTAGCAAAAGCGACTTTGTGTTATAAATTTTACATTTTTTTTAGTTTTCCGTGTTTCATTACTTTCGATATTGATAAAGTTAATTAAGAACAGGCAGGTTTTAATCACCTCCCTCATGGAGAAGGTATTGCATTTGGAATGTGAGTATTTTAAACCCGTCGAAATGAGAGTCAATTACAATTATTTTATGTTTCCGGCATCCCATTTTTCAAAAAGAATGTTTTCCATTATTTAATCGCTGAAAAACTCTAATTATATAAGGCGAAAACTTCTTTCAAAAAATACTGACCTGCACATTGAGGGATTTTGCACACCTTATGCGTACCACTCCTCGTGAAGGAGTTAAAGAGAATAAGGTTAACAACAAAAATCGAAAACGGACAATTACAGTAACAGTGACAAAATTTCAAAAGTTTTAAAAGAAAGCCGTAATTGTTTTTTCATAAAAAAACAGTCTTCTTTGTGCAAAACCACAAGTTTCGAAATGGTACTTACAGCACTAGAAACGGCGAATTACACTGTTTATTGCACCATATGAAAGAAACTTTGAAAATGTCATTTATCTAAGTTTCGCATTTCCATGGTCACCAAAACACACCTGTCTTTTGAGACAAATACAAATTAAATCACCATTAAAGTATACTCGTTGAATCCGTAACGTATGACATGAAATATACCAGTAATCGGGAGATTATGAATGATCTTCATAACATAATTTATTACTGTCTACACTCTGCATAAAGCGATGTGCCATATTTCATGAAAGCGAACATTGCAAATTTTCTAATCGGGATAAAATGATTTATTTCTAGTATAAAATTTATGTTTCGTCAGTGACGTCACTGCGACGTCAATGCAAGTCACCTTGATCGTGTCATATCTGTGACCAAATTACCACCACTCTGTAACGTCACATTGTGACTAAATTACCACCACTCTGTAACGTCACATTGTGACTAAATTAACACCACTCTGTAACGTCACATTGTGACTAAAATATGAACTTATTCAAAACCACTAAAAATAGACAAGAACACTTCATATTATACATTCTAAGAAAAAATTTGAACTATTTTTTTTTATTTTGTAAATTGATATATTTTTTAATTAATTAATATATTTTAAAACAATTTAAATACTTTTTCGAAATAATTGTTGAATTTATGATATAGAACACCTTACTGAATGAAGCATTCATTGGTCAAATATGATAAATAATGAAATTTTTTTTTAATTCATCAGTCCTTTAAGCTTTATGATAATATGTTATAAATTAGTGCTTACTACATCTTCATTTAGTATTAAGAATGAAAATCGTCCTAAGTCTGAACCATCAGTTGTTAATTATTTTAGTTTATTTATGGTTTAATCTACAAGTTAAAACAAAAATAGGAAATTTCCAATTATCGGGCATTCCAACGTATATCGTGCACATCTGATACAAGAAAATTTATCAAAATTTACAAGTGCGCGTTATACACTGGTTATAAAAATGAACAATTATATATTAAGAAAAAAATATGATCATGACAACTGAGATTTTTAATTTAGTGAACATGTCATTTATATTGAAAAATAATTTTTGCTATCGGATTACATGAAAAGTAATAGCTATTATACTTTACAACAATATTTATTAATTTATATATTCATTAACTTTTTTGCTATGTATGTCATCCTTTCTAAAAAAGGAGTTGCTCCTTAAACGGAGAATGTAACTAAAAATGTAAAAATAAAGACTGAAGTTTACACTGTTAAAAATTTCATCATAAGAAAACGGTCATTTGAACGGCAGCAAACCGGCCGTTCATTTGACCGTAATTTAAGATAACGGTTACTTAACCGCATTAAAGATATATTGTCATATGACCGTAAAATATATATGTATGGTCATTTGACCATAGCAGTACATAACGTTTACTTAACCGTATTATGAGTTTATTGGCATATGACCGTATTTTTAGAAAATGGTCATATAACCGTATTATGAGTTTATTGGCATATGACCGTGCAATATATATGTACGGTCAGTTGACCATATTTTTAGAAAATGGTTACACAACCGTATTATGAGTTTATTGCTATATGACCGTAAAATATACATATACAGTCATTTAACCATATTATGGGTTTAGTTTCAGATGACCATAAAGCATATATGTACGGTCATTTGACTATAAATTTAGATAATGGTGAATTAACCATATTTTGAATTTATTGTTATATGACCTTAAAATATATATGTACAATTATATGCCCATATTTTAAAATAACTGTTGCAAGATCATACATATATTTTTTACAGTCATAAAACAAAAAAATCATAATTGTATGTAACAAATGGGAGATAAAAAGTCATATTTCCATGTAATAAAAATATCACAAATAAATGTAAAAATGTACCCAATTACTTATTAAATTAATTTTATTCTTTACAAATGTATAGCATCTTAAAACAAAATTTAAATTCTTCTCTAATAAATAGATACTAATAGGAAAAAATATAACATTTATAATAATTCATAATGTTGATTATGCCTGATCAGAAGCCTTTTTTTTTTTTTTTTTTTTTTTTTTTTTTTTTTGGTCATGTAACAATAAATTCATTATTGTACTTAACTGGACTTCCTTGATCATATAATATATGAACATTTTTATATGGGCTTCCTATTTTACCTTTATTTATTAAACAAGAACTTAAATTTATACTTAAAGATTACATACATTTTCAACAAATAAAATAAAACTAATAAATAACTGACCAAAATTTATAAATTACTTCTGACACTCTGACATTTTTCTTCACATGGAAATAAGAATTTTTTTTTTTTTTTTTTTTTTTTTTTTTTTTAAACATATAAATTTATCTTTTTTTTTTTTTTCTTTTTTTTTTTTTTTTTTTTTTTTTTTTCAAGTTACATACTTAAAACTACCACTGTGCAACAAATAAAACCTTTGCAGTTTCTTCAATATTAAACAATAATGTTTCATTATTCTTGCAAAACTTGGTATAAAAATATTTTTCAATAAATCAATTATTTATCACTGAACCATATATGAATTATATGGTGGAATTTTAAAGAAATCAGTAGATAGTATATAAATTTTAGAATATTTTTTTAGTGAAATAAATTATGAATATTTAGATTTTTGGCTGATGTAGAATGAATACAGAAATTGCCATACCTATATATTTTTCAAGCAAAATTTCTACATACCGTATTTTTCGGCGTATAGTCAGCGGCTCAAATAATTCAGTATAGACCCAGAAATTTTATATAATAATTGAAGTCAAGTATATTTCGAGAACAAAAAACTAGTATTTTATCAAATACAATTTCTGGGTCTAAAATAAATTATTTGAACCACAGATTATGGGCTGAAAAATATGGTATAAATAATTAGATGAGAAATATTTTTGAATAACTACAATGACTGAAAAATACCATGCCATTTTTTGTTATTTTTTTTTTCATTTAACAAACTTAATATATCTGTAAAAAATTTAAATAATTTCTAAATATTTGCAACTTACTCCTAAAATTACTTAAATATAGGTGTAGCAAGACTATTGATTGTTTCAAAGTTATTCAAAATCTGATTAAAATTATAAAAGTAATATTACATTCATATTTAGAAAAAAGTGATGAAAATAATGTTAAAAATTTATTTGACAATAGAAAAATGAGATATGCAATGACAATGAGTATATCATAAATATTTTGAATTTTTGTATGTACAGTTAAATTGTAAACAATCATTCTAGCTAAATTAATATTTTAAGAAATTTAGGAAATGTATTATAAATTAACTTCCCAGTAAAAATATATTTCTTTATGCTTTAAAATACAACTTGCATTAAGTATCAAGCTATTTATATTGGAAGATTTAAATTCAGAAATAAGAAGATAGTTAAGTATTTTTGATAAATATTTTTCATGATTGCTTAGCTAAAAATGCTTATAATAGTTCTTTTTCATTGTGAACATAAAATAATGTATTTTTAATCACTTACAAGATTGGTTTTAATTATTGTTTTAGAAATTAATTCAATCTGATAAACTACAGTAAAAATATTGGTGCACATGTATCCAGAAAAAAAAAGAAGAGTAATGTGATTCACAAATAGTCAAAACAATCAATTAAAATATAGAAATACATTTATTATAATATATAAATTACATTAATACAATACATTACAATATATGCATAGCAACAACTAACACAGGTAATAAATAAACAGATTTGGCGATATATAGCATGAATGCTGCTATTTGATTTGCTGTAGTCTGTTCCACACACAGAGTTGATCAACATTAAGTACCTTAAAAAAAAATTAAATGCATTTACCATGGATATAAGCATTCATATACATTTTTAAGAAAATACAAAAATAGAAGTTGTCATAAAATCATTTTAAGGCTATAAGTTAGAACAACAATGAAAAAGTCAGAAATGACTAATGGAAAGCACAACCCTTTTTTCAATAAATACTTTAGGCAGTGCATTCTCTGGAAAAGCAGCAAAGAACTGCATGTTTTTTGTTTTGTTTTGTTTTTTCTGCACTATCTGTACAGTTTTCCACAACAATATGGAGCATTGCAAGAACCAATAATTTCTGTATAACTTACTCCATCTTCCAAAGGGTCTTGTTTAAATTGCATCTCATTCACTGGTACAATAGTGATTCTGCAACAGGTCAGATGGAGATAAGGCCTTTGAACTGCATGTAAATCTGTTTAGAAATACTACTTATCCCACACTGTTTGATAATAGGTAGCAATGCTCTGAAAATCTCTGATATAAAAATCCATAGAAATAGATATTTTACAAGCGGATTGGCCAGCTTGCTCACTAGTCTGAACTTAACTGAGCATGAATGGAATGTAATATATCGCCAAAGTATAGTATGCAAAATGTCTTGGACTATCTGCATTTTATATCAAAAATAAATAAGAATGGAATATAACCTAGCATCAGAATCATTAGTGATACAGAAAACAGACTTATTTTAACTATCAATCAGATTTTTTTGATGAATCATGTCCCATTTTATTGACTATGCAGGTATTTATCTAAGCATTTGTTGATACAAGCTTCACATTTCAAATCTTATTAAAATAAAAAATTTATGAAGAGTATGCTTTTTTGGAATGAAATTATATGAAGCGCCTCTTTTTAATAGAGGAATTCTGTATATTTTTTCCCTTTTAATAAATGAAATTTTGCAATTGGGCCCAACAGAGAACCCCATTTATGCCAAAATCCACTTCTGGTTTTCATAATTTTTTTAAAAAACACACTAGGTATAAACAAAACCAAATTTATCATCAGTCTCTCTCACACACATATACCAGGTAAATAGGGAAAAAATGATAACCTGCAAAAATTACTGGTTGTTGGTAAAAAAAAAAATTACCCTCCCACATGCATATTATTTAATCATTGACACTCAAAATGCTTATAAATTGATCAACACAAACTAACTATTTCTATAGATACAATATATCAAGTATTCGTTTTAATTCTTTAACTTAGTTAAAATTTAATTTTGGAAAGTAATATAAAAATAGTCACCAGTTCAAATATTTTGGTTGCCGATAGCGACATATTCGCATTTGCCAAACCTTGCATACATATATCATACACAACTTTTACAAAATTTTGTAGTTCATTAAAAATTAAGAAATTTAGTTGTGAAATGATCAAAACTTTATAGTTAGTTTTTTATGTAACTAAATAAAACAACAAGCAATAAACAGTAAGCAAGATAATAATACAGAAATAAACTGGCTGATGAAGCTACTGCAGAAAATAGTAAAACCTACCAAGATGAAATCGTACAGGACTGAAGGAAATTTCTGTTGCTCAAGTTTCTATATTAGCGGGTAAAATTTTATATAAAACCATAAAAAATTTCAGTATCAAATTGGTTTCAATTACACAGATTTTACTGAAATTGATAGTTACAAATTCCATACTTTATTTCATGTAGTACTTTTTAATACTTGTCATAACATTTGTTTTGAATAAATACTAATTAAACTGTTCAACTGTTTATTTCAATGCGATGGTTTTCTTTAGCAAATAATTGAGACTTGAAAAGGCCTAAAGAGGGCGCTAATCACACCTGTTGGTACCAGAAAATTGAACCTTTAACCATGGCATGATGCATGTTCAACTAACGCTAAAGTGCCATTGAAATCATTATTTATTGTAAACGCATTTGAAAGTGTTAGATATTCAAATTCGATAATTTTTAAATTGTCATATAAACACAGAACATTAATATATCACATGAAATCTGAAATTGAGCAAAAAAATAATCATTATGAACAAATTAAAAATACATGTAATGCAATGGGCTTTCATAGGATTTTCTGAAAGCGAGAAGTTACATCTTTTGTCCATAAGATGGCACATTCAAGCACTTGAATCGCCAATAATAATATTGTATATTGTCTAAAAATTTATAAAAACTTTTAGTGAATATCAGGGAACCAACAGATAGGATTGGTTGGAAGAAATTAGAAACTTTAACAGAAATACTAGTCCAAATATTTTTTTACAAAAATAGCTAAATCATGTGTGGTCACATACATGCTAAAAAATATGAAAACATTGATTTATACTTATTAATCGGTGATTATAATGAAAAAAATAACTATTTAGTTGTTCATAATGAAAACAAAGTCTATGATTGAAAAAATTATCTATTAACTTTTTAAGGGGACTCACTGTTTTAAATTTTCCAAAAATTAATTTTTTTGTTTTCATCTTTTTTTTTAATTATATAATTCTGAATCAAATAAACAAATGGCATGAAAAAAATTCAAATTAGAACCCGGTCAAAAAAGTAAGTACTTTAACACAAGCTCAAATTGATTTTTAACTTCGCACACATTCTTTTCAAATCGTGTTTTTTCTACACTGTTTAAAAAACATCTTTTGCAGAAATATAATTTATTTTGCACAGATATATATGAAAAGATCATACCTAAAATCTTCACCTACACTTTTCTCAAATAAATAATGCAAACTTTATTTGTTGCATTTAGAATGCATTTTAAATGAGATAAACCTTAAAAATAAAATTCTAACTGCAACCAGTAGTCGATGCAGGGTTTCACTCTTGGGGCCCATTTTATGAAGAGTAAAAGTTATTTTTGTAAAATTTATTATATTTATATGAAAAATAACATTTTGTAATGAAATATGAAATCCAGTTACTCAAATTCAAACTAAACATTTATTAATAATAACTTCTTTAAGTCCTTCTGCTAAACTTTTTCCTTCTAGTGAATTTGTTTTGTTAGCAAAATTTAAAACATAATAAAATAAAAGCAATTATTGAAGAATGTTTTTATGAAATGGAATTTTGCGAAGGGTTAATTTTATTAAATCAATTTTGTGAAGGGTCATGTTTTATTAAATGGATTTTTGTGAACAGACAGTTGTTGATAAATTGTTTTATTAAATGAAATTTCGTGAAGGGCCCTAAATAGGCCCCAAATTTTACCTGGATCGGCCCCTGGCGACAAATAAAATTTCTCTCATTTAATTGAGAAAACAACAGGTGGTGATTGCACATATGATCCTTTTATACATTTCTGTGCAAAAGAATAATCTTTCTGCAAACGATTTGTTCTTTACAAACAGTGTGCACAACTAGAAAAATATGATATATAAAAAAATACACAATATTATCCAGCTCAATTTGAATATTTTAATGCCATTTGTTTTGTTCGATTCAGGAAAGTATGAATTAAAAAATATATATGAAAGAAAAATCAAACCTATGTTTAATTATGCATAGACACTTGTAAAATATTAAACCAAATGACAACATTCTTTACAAATTTTTTGATTGCATTTCTTTCAATGTTTTATTTATTTATTTTTACATGTGATATCTTATTTTGATGGTATAACTTTTTTTTTCAATTTTGTTTGTAGTTTTTTTTTTCTACAGATATTTTAAATTTTGGAACCATTGCAAAATTGAAAACTGCAATTGTGTAGTACAGTTTGTAAAATTTTGTGTAGTACAGTTTTTGCTTTTCTTAATGAAAAGCAAAAACTGTACTACACAAAATCAAAATAATAAAAAGATACCCAGTCAGACATCCTATCCTATGCAAAAAATAATAATAAATAAATAAAAATTAATAATAATTTAAAAATATTGAAAGCCAAATAAGAAGTTTGTAAAGAACACTGCCATTGTTTTAGCATTAGCTTGTCAGTGTCTTTGAACGACTAGCATAAGTGTCGAGAATTAGCAAAATTCTCAATACCTCTAGAAACGAAATACCTAATATATAATACAGGGCTTGAAATTCAATTTTTCCAAGGAGGGGAGACTCCCTACCAACATTTTTAAATGGAGGGGAGTTATAATCTTTGGGAGGGAGAAAAAAAAATCTTTAAACCCCACTATTATTTTACGTGCTATTTAAATAATTACATTAATGCAGACATGACAAAATACCATTGAAAAAATTAAGTCAACTGAGAATGATTATGTAAAATGTTTATTTTTATTATAAAAAAGGGAAGAAAGTTAAGTTTTATATATGCAGTGTATTTTTCAAGTTCCATTAAATGTGTTAGGGACCCTTAACAATTAGGTTGTTAAATAAATTTCTGAATTTAGATTTTATTTGATTGAGGGGTGCTGAAGCCTCTTTCACAAGGTAGACTTTTACTCTTTCACAAGAGTTAAAAAGGTTTACTCCTTTACTTCAAGGAGTAAAAGTAATAAGATCTTTGCAGCTCTTCTAATCTCATTTTTGTTTAGTGCTGACTGTAGGCCAATTCAACAGGGTGCAGTGACCGGTGGCTCTTACTGCCCTTTTTTGTTCTTTTCCCTCTTTTCGGTCGCAGGAAAAAAATCTTTAAAACGTCTATTTGTCGTTCGAAAAAATTGTGAATTTAGTCAATTGGTTGAGGGAATAAGATAATGAAATTCGTCTTACGCATGAACAGAAATAGAGAAGGATTTCTAACGAAATAGCGTTAATATCGATTTGCGACTTTGGGACTTCATGGCAGCCAGTGTACAACTGTGCTAAGGTAACGCCACCTACAAACAACAATGCAGATAAATACCATAGAATAAATCTGTTATACCTACCAGATGATGGCTGTCAAGCAGACACGATTTGAAGAGGTAGATGAACTAATACAACTGTTCTACACAGACATTGTATTTGAAACATTTTTCGAGAAACGATTTTCTTATTCAAAAGGCTATTTTATTATAAGTCCTTATCTATGTCTATGTTCATAGAAAAAAATCGCTAAATTCGTCGATCAGTTTCGGGAAAAAATGGCGAAGTTTGTTAATCGGTCGCAAGAAAATAACACGAAATTCGTCAGTCATTGCGGAAAAAAACTTGACATTTTTCAGTGAGGCGCGAGGAATAAAAATAGTGAATTTCATCGATCTGTCACCAGAAGAAACCGAATAATTCACCAATCGGTTACGGAAAAATTCTCAAAGTTCATCTTTCAGTCAAGAAAAAAACATGAAATTCGTTGATTGCTCATCAGAAAATATTGCGAAATTCGTCAATCAGTCGCGGGAAAATATTGTAAAATTCATCAGTCGGTCGCGGAGATAAATCATGAAATTCATCAGTCGAATGCACAGAAGAAAATCTAAATTTGAAAAATTACGAACTTTGTCAATCTGTCGAAAGAAAAAAAAAGGAGAAATTACGCGAATTTCGTTGATTGATCGCGGAAAGAACACGAATTTTGTCAATAGGCCGCAGAAAAAACGCAAAATTCGTCGATCGATCGTGGAAAAGCGCAAAGTTTGTCGATCTGTCGCGGAAAAAACCGCAAAATTCGTTGATCTGTCGCAGAAAAAAACGCAAAGTTTGTCGATCTGTCGCGGAAAAAACGCAAAGTTCGTTGATCTGTCGCAGAAAAAAACGCAAAGTTTGTCGATCTGTCGCGGAAAAAACGCAAAGTTCGTCGATCAGTCGCTTAAAAAATGAAAAGTTCGTCGATCTGCCACGGAAAATATGCAAAGTTCGTTGATCTGTCGCGAAAAAAACGCAAAGCTCGTCGATCAGTCGCGTAAAAGACGCAAAGTTCGTCGATCGGTTGCGGGAAAAAAAATCACGAAATTTATCGTTTTGTTGCAGATAAATTAAATCTCCGAAAATTGTGAAATTTTTTGGCCGGGAGGCTCCCGCCCACGATCTTTTTTTGGGGCGGGATTTCAAAATTTTCGGCGCGAATCCCGCCCTGAAATTCAAGCCCTGTAATATATTAAAATATATTGATTTTATGGATTACTTATTGATATTTTCAGAGAGTTTGTACCACAACTCACAAGACATACTTTTCACAAAATATCTTGACCTAAATTTTATATATTTTTAAAAGTTAAATAATGATATATCTTTAAAATGTTTAATTACCTCCGAAAAAACTTTTTTAAAGAACTTTTGAATTCCATGAAGAACAGCACCACCATTCATCATCCATCAGAGGTAAAGTAAGATGAACCTTAAAAAGAATGTCAACACTGATAATACCAATATGCAGTATATCTTATCTATATTTATTTATTTATTTATTAGGAATATACTGAATATTTAATACTTTTATGTTAGAAGGGCACCAGTGATATATACTATACGCATATATATATTCATGTATACAAATATATCACCAGCGCCCGGCTAACATAAAAGTACCGAATATTCGATGTATTTATTTGGCTAGGCCAAATATCAAAGTACTCGCCGTTTCAAATATTAGAATTGGTCGAATATCTTGATACTGGACCAAACCCATTACTTTAAAAAAAAAGAAAAAAAAATTAAATCTTACATAAGTTCTATTTTTAGCTATGAATAAATAAAGATATTTTGAATTAACAAACAAAATCCCTTAAATAAAAGATATTGCTTTGACATTATTTATTTGATATTTTAAAAGTGACACTTAAGAAAATTAACTGTAAAAGAAGACAATTAATAGGGAATGATGTATAAATGTGAGTTCCTGAATAGTATCTGTTAAAGGTAATATTCTGTTTCTTGCTTTTTCACAAACAGGGTGTTTCTAAACAAAATGAAACAAACTTTCAGGGGTAGTTATATTGCATCAAGACAAGGAGATTTTGTTACAGGAAACCAGGATCGAAATCTACTTATTCAGTCAAAAATATATTGTGTATCTCACTATAAGCATCACTTGGATTTTCGTTTATTACTTTAGCAATAATAAAAATAATGTAACGAGGTTTTCAAACTTCTTACTTTAATTTCTGTGAAACAGGATGACATGATGAGAATGCTGTAAATTGCCAAAGTTCAAATCCAAACAGTGAGGTACACATCCTATCCTTCAAAATACAGCTGACAGCACATATATTATGTCACAGACCAGAATTCAGTCCCTTCCAATGATGTCATCATATTTCATACAAAGCAAAGTTATATATATATTACAAAGAAATTCTCACTAAAATATCTTCATTATTTTAAAGTTGTTACCAAAAATTCTGGGTCAGCTTCTAGTGAGATGCCCTATAGTTTGGATGGAATAAGTAAGTTGCAATGTTGGTTTCCTGTACAAAAAATGTTTTATCCTGCCTTAAAATTTGTTCCAAAATTTTAGGAACATCCTGTATGTTTACAATCTAGAGTCCTGCATTGGGTCATTTTACCTGCTTTTACCTCACACGCAGTTTGGGTCAGGTCGCTGCTATATTTTTTGTTGCGTTTCGGGTTGGGTTTTGACTCTTGCAGGTCGGGTTCAGGTTGACCTGCTTTTTCAAATATACACAGCTGAGTTGTATAATATATTCGCACATGCGCGTGGAAAATTTTCTGCAAAATTCGAAACTTTGCAGAAAACATTTTAGAAAAAAAAAACAATTTTTGTTTTAATACCAAAAAATAAAAAATATTCCAATTTTATGTACGATTTATTTACTGTTTGCATACAATTTACAGTTTAAAGATGAAAGATATTGTTGTGACATTACAGGCACTTGCGAGGAGCTCAAAATATTAAGGATTGGGCTATCTAAATGCATTGGCAAAATAATTGATAAGAATGCAGCTCTTCCTATCATGGATTTTTAGCTTTATTATTTTTTTTAACCAAAATAATTATTCTTTAATTAATAGTAATTAATTTTAAATGACAAGTATTTTAAACTACTGTTTTTAATTCATATTGTCAAAATAATAACACATAATTTTATTAAACATTAAATTAATTTGTAGAAAGTTTTTGACCCAACATTTATGTGTGCAAGAAGTTTTTGGTTTTATACAAGTCTGGTCCACAGTATTTTTTCAGATTAAATATATATACAATAAGACCTCCATAATGGACACTCCCAAAAAGCAGAACCTCTATTTAACGAACACTTTTTCAATTCTTAACACATATATTTGTATGTTTATACCTTGGAATAGGGGGCACCTCGAAATCTACACACATGTAGCATGTGTATGTGCTCATAACTATCACAAATATAATACATGTGTTTTTGTGAGTATCATAAATGAAATGTTTGCAATATTTTCATATTCTGACAAAAATTAAAAAATGTTTATTAACTGCACTGTAAAAAAAGAACAATCTATGATTACATTTCTTGTACATTTTATTTTTTCTCATGAAGTAATTTGAATATATATACCTATTCATATTAAAATACATATTTATTTTCATCTAAAACATAGTTCTGTTCAAATGTTTTGTGAAAATCCCAACAATTAGACTTTCAAAAAACATACATGACCCGACAGAATCATTCTAGGATGAACCCGATAAGCAGAAAGAAAATTAGAGTCATCCCAGCCAGGAAAAAAGATAGAAACAACCCGATCGGATGCAGGACTCTATTCAATGATCTTGAGGTATCTGCTATTCAGAGGTTACACTATATCTGAATATTAAAGAATATAGATTTGCCCATTTTTCTATAATATATAAAATTTGTATTAGAGATATAATTGTACATGACTTTTCATAATAGTATTAAAACATGATTTATTGTCCTTTCATTGCTGGTTGAAATATGTCAGGTTCAGGTCAGGTTGCGGGTCGCCGAAAATTGTTCTTGCGGGTTCGGGTCGAGTTGCAGGTTGAGGAAATTTTTTTGTTGGGTTCATGTCAGTTGTGGCTTGTGGGTTGACTTCAAATGGAATTTGCAGGTTCGGGTTGGATACAACCCGACACCCGACCCATGCAGGACTCTATTACAATCTCAGAAAACAATAACCCGCTGTGGTGCATTTAAAAACTTCCTTGCGAAATAACAAAAAGGAGGAAAATTATTCTTGCTGAGTTGCCACCATTTGAATTAGATGTTTTCCCCCCTTTTTGATAACACAAATATAACTTCAAATAAATACTATTTTATTAAAATTTTCCTTTTCCAAAATTTCTTTCATAAATATTTGTTTTAAAACACATAAAAAATTATTCATTTATTTTAATTTTCAGAAGAAGTTATTTAATTTTATTAATTACAATTAACTTCACTAAAGAATTTATAAAAGTTTTATTAGTTGAAAAATTGTAATGTTTGTGTTTTTAAATTTTTTTTTGAAAAAAAAAAGGAATTTTTCTCTGCATTGAGCTCAGACCCAGAACCCAATAAATTATACATCCAAATTAACATCCCTCCCTGTCATCAAAAATTAACAGGATTAATATGCAGGATTATGCCAATTTTTTTACAGAAATCGCCCCAAAAGAGTAAATAACTTGGTAGACCCTGGCGACCGCATCTCTAAAGCCCTGCCCGTGACCATTTGTCGAAACTCAAGATATTTTTTTTCGACCGATTTACGAAATTTGCTTTTTTTTCTGCTACCTTTTGACAAAATTTGCGATCCTTTTCTACAATCGTTTGTTAAAATTCGGGATTTGTTTTTCGAAACTGACTGGCAAAATTTGCGATTATTTTGCGTGATCGTTTGATGAAATTCTCGATTTGTTTTATGTGCGATTGTTTGACTAATTTAGTGATTTGTCGCAGAACCTTTGGATGAAATCCGGGATTTTTTTCCGTGATAATTACATAAAATTCACAATTTTTTGAAAAGTCTTTTGACAAAATTTGCAATCTTTTTTCGAATCTGATTGAAAAAATTTGACTTTTTTATGCGAATGAATGTTGTTATCTGCGACCGAATGACAAAAATCGCTATTTATTTCTACAATCTTTGGCGAAATTCTCCATATTTTTCCATGGCAGTTCGAGAAAATTAGTGATTTTTACAACTAACAATTTGTTTAATTCTACGTCCAATTGGGAAAATTCGCTATGTTTTCGCGATCAATTGAAAAATTAGCTAATTTTGCATAATTTCATAAAATAAATAAATAAAAATCACAGACTTTCACGGAAATTAAAAAAAATTCCCTGCAAAAGAAATTAAGAGGGCAAAATCATGTACAAACTTTTTTATTGTGCAGGATTTTCTTATTTTGTGTGTGATTTGTGCAATCCCATGCACTATTTCACACCCCATCCCTCAAAGAAAAGTCCTACCCCCCCTCGCAAAAAAAATCTTGAAATGGCACCCCTGCAGTAAAACTGGCAATGAATTAGTTGAAAAGGGCTATTAAAAACCTAAATGTTAGACATTTCGCCGTCTTAGTAGGTATAATTGTTTGGTGCTTTTTCGCCGAAACTTTTTTTCGGATGAGAAGAATTCTGTCATAGACAGGTTTTGTTTTCAAAAGTTTCATTGTAAAACAGCTATGCTCTTCAGAGGTCCAATATAGAAAGAATGTTTTAACAGTCTTAGAGGCAACATTTAAACAAAGGTAACCAAACCTCCTATAACAGAAAACTTTCATAGTATCTTGAAATTATACCTGCTAAGACGGAAATTTTCATCTTTTTTTGCGAATTCGTATTCGTTTACTTTTTTTTGTATCTATGATTTAGTAAACGTTTTTCATTCGGAGGGGGAGGGTTTACAGCCCTGCTGAACCTCATCCTTGGCTATGCCACTGCCGTCATAGAAAAGTCCTCCTCTCCCCCCCCCCCAAGAAAATTGTGAAATGGCGACCCTGGTTTTGAAACATTGTATGCTAAAAAAATGCTGCACTTAAGTAAAAGAATGGTTATAATTCAGGCACAATTTTTCAAATCTATTGGTGAGTATACAAAACTTCACAGATAGACTGCCAAAAATGCCAGCATGGTGTATACTTAGAAATGAATTAGCATGACAGTTCATAAACAATTAACCATTTCTTAAATGTACGAACAAGGTACTAACCCAGTATATAAATTCGTTTAGAAGATTAATTTTTAATTTTCTAACAGATGGCGCTACTGATCTACTACAGCAACTTATTATTTTCGTCTCTTTTTTTTTTTTAAATAACAAAAGTTTTCGTAAAAGTAATCTACATTATTTTAATGTGGGTACAATTACACTGAAAAACTCATTATTATTATAGATGCTAAATGTCATACATATATAGTATTCATTAAGTTTCTTAATATTACACTCCAAAACATTGTGTTTTCCGAATTCAGAACAAATGTGTTTCAGTCACGCACCAATGTTGGTGTTATTTCCAAGCTCACACCAAACTACTGTTTTCTAATAGGGTAGACTGGTACACAGTGGACCACTTTTTCAGTTAATTTTTTTTCTCTTTAACGGGCAACCCAATCTGCATGAAAATATTTTTTAATATTCTTTAAGCCTTTAAATACATTCATCATAATTTTCTCAGAACATAGTTTTCAGTATATTTAAAAAAAAAAAAAGTAGTTCAACCAAGTCACCAAAGCATCATAGACCCATTATTCGATCAATTCAGCTAAATAATAATGATCAAAGACGACTAGAGAAAAAAAAAAAGTTATACCGGAAACGGTTTTTATCAAACTAGGAAGTGAAAACTTATAAATTTCGAAATCTATTACGAGTAAATAAGATTGATCTTGTAATACAGATCGATATAAAGCGTAATTTTTTAATATATAAACATAGTTGAATGAAAATGAATACCATAAAACTATAAAACAGCAATGTAACTTACATTAAATCACTAAAATCGTACCAATTTTGGTGCATCCTTACAAGATTCTGTCTCGGCGTCGGCACGGCGTGTAAACAAACACAAACAATTTCCTGAAGTTGCCATTCCAGATAACCAGATATTTTGAAGAAAGCATTCTCATTGGTCCATGGAGTTTACGATAGATGTAAAATTACAATCATTGTACCAGATTCATAAATAATTGCTAAACGATGATTTTTTTATCACTGGGCGAGTGAAACCTTTATAAATTAACGGTGTTTCGACAATTTTCTAGAAAAATGGTAAAGTCAATGTAAAATTTACGGTCAATGCATTATTATTTTACGGAAATTTTTAACAGTGCAGGTGCGTTTATGCATCTGAATATACGGTATTTTAAATTGCAAAATTTCATACAGAAATCTTTACAGTATTATATGTTTTTTGAAAATGCAAAAATTATCTTTTTAAGTCTTTTTTTTTTTTAAAAAAGTAAATAAATAAAAATTAATGCAATTTTCTTGTAATATTTTCGAAATATTTTTTCGCTTCACTTTCGAAATATCTTATCTATTTATGTATTTTCGAAATATCTTTTTCACATAAATATTTCTAAAAGTTTTCCATTCAATGTTTTTTTCTTTACTTCGAGATATTTGCTTCGTAATATTATATTATATGAATGATCTAAGTAATCGACATCACTCTATTCTAGAGAATTTTTCAAATCTATGATCGCATAAATATTTTAGTTTGTGCAATTACTGTCATTTTTCGTATTTCCTGAAACTTTTTCGATCTGTATGAAGTAAGAATATCATATCAACCAATGCATCTCAGGAAAGTTATAGTTGGATAGATTTTGCTTCTGTGTTATAATTTATTTTATAATGAATACGAGAGATTATGCTATTTTGGACAACATTTTAAATATATTTACTTTGTATTATAGATAATTTTATGTAAATCAGTATGAATCATTACAGGCAAAAATAGATATCGGAAAGCAATTGACAGACAGCCGCCTACCATTCCGGCGGTACAGTGGATGCCGGGCTCAGATAACACTTCCGACATTTTTTGACACGCCGGGTAACTGGCGACGGATACATTGGCACATACTTGGGAATGACGATAGAATTGATGGTGCGATATTGTGCCGACTGCATACCGTCGATTATTCGTACTTGCCAAATATAGTCTGATATCATTAACGCACATGGCGGCGAGTTAATGTGCTAACCGTACTGCGATAAATTTCCATATTATTGTCGAATATGATCCGATATTGTGAATCATGAAATGCCTCCTCTGATGGGCATCGGAAAAAGAGGGAGCTGCGGAAGACACGCCCTTTTGTATTTTGAAATCTTAACTATTATTTTCATTTTTATTATTTGAGAAAAGTGTCACAGTTTTTATATAATGTCGAAGATTTACAGGTGCGAGCAAAACGGTATCAAGAGGAAAAGGGTGAGGGATGTTTTGTTTGACAGCGTCTGAATCCTCATTTTTTTTTAAACAGTATGCATAGTTAATTTCTTCCGACAACATGTATTTATTAAAAGAAAAAAATATCCAAATCTTTAAAATAATATATTAGTTATGAACTCTTTTAAGAAATTTATTTAATTAATTAATGTGCAAAAGGAAAAATTATACTTGGTAAAAGGCTCAAATGATACTTGAAAAATAATTTAATTATAATAACAATAAATCTATATAATTTATATAAGGGTGAATGAAAGTTAGACTGTTATCTGCTTGACATTTAGTTTAATGGTAACGGTGTGTTACGTATGCAGAATAAAGAGAGATACATATGGAATACAGGCATTCCAGTGGTCTAGAAGAATGTGAATATGTTGAGCAATGAACCCCCGGGACTAAGTACGCAGCAACAGTTTACTGGTGGCCCAGCTCTCATTATTCTTTGAGAATCACCGCAAGAGTTTTCTTGTGTGGTCCAGCGGTATGATGATTGCACGGTGAGTATTCAGGACTATAGTGTGGAAGGTGTTCTATGGGATATTCCAGGGTTTTCATCAAAATTGTAATTTTGTCAACTCGTTCCCATGTTGCCTTGCATCCAACTACCCCGTTCCGCTGATACCACCTATCTTCGTCACCTCAGAGACCCCTGTTGTCGCATACGCAGGGTTCTTCTTCTTCAAACGCGGATGTACTATCGTAATTTAATATATATTAAAAGAGAGAGATAAAAGAAAGAGAGCGAAAGTCTGTAGTTGATACTTGAATTATTAAATATAAATTACTCATTTTTTCGATAAACATTGCTGTTGCAAAAATGATGACTACAAACAATAGACCAATTTGGAAGAAAATAAACACGTTGTAACACTCTAAACATTTGACTCTTAGAAAAGCAGAATGATGAACTGAACTGGAATTACATCCTCTATAATAATTGCTGCCACAATGTATATCTGAAGTGCACTTCACTTTCTTATTCTTTCTTTATATTTCTATAAGCTAAAAATAATTTGAAAATCACGAGCACTAAAAAGAAACGAAGAAAAAAACGTACGTATACTACGATACTAGAGCAAGGAACTGGTAGCATTTGAGCTCGAGAGACAAATTAGCAGTAGAAAAAAGAGGATATCTGGTCTATTACTCATCACTCCGCCCTTTTCTTCGTATCCTGAGTATCCTGAGCCCTTCTGTAATAAAGAGGAAAAGGGAAGATAAATTTGTCTCATTTTATTTGCTAGTTATGTGAGAAAATTTCGTTAATCCCACTTAAAAGTTTTTTAATGCATTCTGAAAGAAATATTTTATTTATTATCTATAATTTCCAGTTGAAGTAAATACGCTACATGTACATTTACATAATATTATATTTTCAATATAACTAATAAATCTAGCTTAATCACATACTATTTGAAATGCACGAACTAATTATATACTCAGATGTATATATATAATATACACACACATACACATACAGTGTCTCACATAAGTGATGGGACACTTGTGCTTTACAAAAGGAAACTAATCAAATAAATTAAAAAAACATGTACACATTTTTTTTGTGGGTGTGTTTCATACTTAAATTTAGTAAAGATTATTACATAACATACATTTTGTCAAAATATTAAAATATTAATTTAATAAAAATACAAATGTTTAGAACGGAGCAAAAAATAGCTCACATAAGTGATGGGACACCATTATATATGCAACAAAAATCGCCTGAAATAAGCAATAAAAATATTTTTGGGGGTTTTATTTTTACTTAAAAGCAATTGGCAATAATTTATAAAATCGTCTGCAGTATTTCTCTCCAGTTTGTTTTGGAATTTTTGTGTTTTTTAGCTCTGTGTAGTCATGAATGCTAAACGAAAAGAAACTTCGCCTGAAATTCGAAAATTAGTTATTAATTTGCATATTGAACGTGGAAAATCTATTAGAAAAACTGCTGAAACAGTTAACTTGAGTCGTTCAACAGTTTTCAATATCATTAAACGATATAAAAAGAATCATATGATTCAGGATAAAAGAAGACCTGGCTGACCATCAAAGCTATCCAATGGAATAAAGCGAATTATCGTTCGAAATATTAAAAAAAATCCAAGAATTAGTGCTTCAAAAGTTGCTGCTGATATACAAGCATTATATGGAATAATTGTTAATCCTGAAACTATTAGAAGGGTAATTCGATCTGCTGGATATCACGGTAGAGTAGCCAGGAAAAAATTCTTCGTAAGTGAAAAGAATAGAAAACAAAATCCAACATAAATAAGAATTCTGATTACTGGAATAAAGTTATATTTGCTGATGAGAGTAAATTTAATATATTTGGTTCTGACGGTAGAATCTTGGTGTGGAGAAAACCCAGGGAAGAACTTCGCAAACAGAACTTGGTACCAACAGTAAAACATGGTGGAGGAGGAGTTATGGTATGGGGGTGTATGTCGTCCGCTGGAGTTGGTAATTTTGTTTTTATTGACAGTATAATGGATCAGTACAAGTATATTGATATTTTAAAGCAAAATTTGAAATCTTCAGCACGAAAATTGAACCTTCATAACGATTTTAAATTCTACCAGGACAATGACCCCAAGCACACTGCTCTGAACGTTAGACTCTGGCTGCTATATAACTGTCCTGAAATAATAAAAACACCACCACAATCTCCAGACTTAAATCCCATAGAGAATATTTGGCAAGAATTGGAATCAAGAATTCGCAAACACACCATTTCTTCAAAACAACAACTAAAATCGGTGCTTCAAGAAGAATGGGGTAAAATCACTCCAGAAATCACAAAAAAAATAGTCGAATCCATCCCAAAAAGATTAAATCATGTTTTAAAAGTAAAAGGAAATCCAACAAAATATTAAAACCTTTTAAAAAGTAAAATTTGTGGATAAATATTTGATGGAAAAGTAAGTGTCCCATCACTTATGTGAGCCATTTTTTGCTCCGTTCTGAACAATTGTATTTTTACTAAATTAATATTTTAATATTTTGACAAAATGTATGTTATGTAATAATTGTTACTAACTTTAAATATGAAACACACCCAAAAAATTTTTGCACATGTTTGTTTATTTATTTTATTGCAGTTTCTTTTTATAAAGCACAAGTGTCCCATCACTTTTGTGAGACACTGTATATACCTATCTATCCATGAGTTTCATTTTAACTCTATATATGTAATACCTCTGAAGGCAAAATACGAGAAACAAATTCTTCCATGAAAATCTGACCAAATCCCTAATTATAGATGGCAAGTAATTAATTTATACATAGAATACACACATATATATATATATATATAAGACAAAAAGAAACATAATACACAAATGGGGAAAAATCAAAAATTTAAATATTATCACATTCTTGTTTGAATAATATCCAGAAAGAGAAGAAGAAAATCTATAATATATGACGAAGAAAAGGTAAATCAAAATGTAAACAAGTTAATTAAGTAAATATTTGTGGAACTGTACCAGAGAGTTCATATACCTTATATATCTATTGTAATTTCCGAAACGATTCCGGAACGGACATGTATGAAAGTGTCCTCAGAAAAGAAAACTGTGACCAAAATCGTAAAAGTGTGAAGATACACGGTTAGGCATTGATCTCGGGTATTCCATGGAAAAATATATTGACATGTTAAACAGAAAATTAAAAGGAACGCTCTAATTGATTTAAAATTAACTTGCAAGTGTCTTCGCGTAACTATCATAGGCTCTTGAGGGATTACACTAGATTAATTTTGACACAATTGTTCAAATGGTAAAGAAATCATATAAGTTGTAATTTTCCCAACTTCGCGAAAAAGTCCGGGCCAGGATTCAAATCAGGATATCTTGACTGAAGCTGCCAATGCTCTACCAACTGGACAATCCTGGACAAATTTGGTGGATCTCATCTCACACTTAGCTCTGTGAATTAGTTCCACCAGATTTGTCCTCCGGGATTGCTCAGTTGGTATAGCATTGGAAGCTTCAGCCAAGAGATCTCTGGTTCAAATCCTGGGAGACTTTTTCGCCCAGTTTGGAAAATTACATCTTAAGGAATTAGTCATTAGATTTATTCATCTAGTCATAATCTCCAAAAATCGATTTCTTGAAAGTTGCAATTTCAGAGGGTTTATCAACTGAAAAGAACTTCTTTATGGTGCTGTAATAGATGATTCTCTGTAATATTTCACTGTAACTGTGAAACATAATTTTAAACATTTCTTTCTGATAAGTTTATTTTTGAAACCGTTGACCATGTTGAATCACTCAAATGCTACTGAATCTGTTACTTCTAATTTTTTGAGATCTTTGAACTCTCAGGCTTTTCGCATCTCTGAAACATTTACGTATAATGTCAAAATTAAGGATAATATTAAATGTATTAAAGTTTATTGCAATATCTTTATGTTGACGACCCCTAAGGGAAATTTAAGTTTAGCATTAATTTGTAACCGTTATTACTAATAGATTTGGTACCAGTAATATTTTTGCATGATAATTTGAGCCTGTGTTAGTAAAATGGTGCATCCGTTTTCTTTTTATGTCTGTACTAAGTGTAAATCATTCATTGTAATAGAAAATAGAAAATTATACAATCTATTAATCTACCAGCTTTTATTGCTACAAACTTCAAAAATAGCTACTCCAAAACAATTAATTTTGATCTGAGTGTAAAAAAGAAAAAATAATGCAATTTCCTATTGAAAAAATATTTTTTAACATAAATATTTCTAAAAGTTTTTCCATTCAATTTTCTCTTTTTGTCTTTGAGATATTTACTCGCTAATATCATAATCTGTCAAATGTGTCGATAATCGATCCCACTCTATTCTAGAGATTTTATCGCAGTAGATGATCGCAAGGGCATTTTACTTTTCATAATCACACTGTTTTTTTCTGAAACTTTTTTTTTATCGCTATAACGCGAAAGTACAAGTACTGATATATAAGTAAATATATGAGGGGGTTAGAATGACAATGGAGTAAGGGAAAAATTTGAAAAATCTAGATAACCATATTTTCACTGAACGTATATAAACTTCTGTTCAGTGCGTTAGTCAAATAAGTCATAGTTCATTTAGGGAATCACTGGAGGGCAAACAAAGTTGGACCACTTAATGCAACGGATATATAAGAAGTTTCCCAAAACACTTCATTTCTCAAGTTGCTGAATATTGACTTACTCCACTGTTATGCTAACCTCCTCATACATTACTGAAATTCTTGCTCCGGTATAATTATATATTTTGCATTAAATGTGAAAGATAATGGTACATTTCACAGCAATTAAAAATCATTTTTTATTTATTTATTTACAATTTTATATGTATCAGAAATAAATATGAATTTCTATTACGATATGAGTGAATTTTTCAGAATCATATTATATATTAAATTTCTCTTTTTGTTCCCTAATCTCATCATGTTTGCTTTTCATATAAAAGTGAAATAATATTAAAAATCTGCACCAGGTTGGTCTGTGATTCGAATATCAGTACAAAATTGAAACGTTTTCAATATATTCTTACTTATACACTTTCTGATTGTAGATTTTAACTACTGAAAAGTAGAATGTTTCAACTTCAGTTTTCGTATTTAGCAGAGGGTTAATACAAAAGTTTGTGGCACTACATGGCAATACATCGTAAAACGATGAACAGAATTGTCAACAGAAATGTCATCTATTAAAACAGAAATGTCATCTATTCACACTTAAAATTTATGATGTTGTTTGAAAGCTGGAAATTTATGAAAAGGTTTTAATTTGAAGTTTTTGGTTATATTTTTTAAATTTTTTAAGCATTTAAAAGGGCGAGAAATAAAGAGCAACTGCATCATATTGCTATTATATTGTTTCTGGAAACCCAAAACCCTTCCCAGACTCAAAATAATTTATGTGCTGTGAATGGTGAGTATGCCATTTAAACCTCTACATGTCGTACGTGGTTCAGAATGTAGCGTGCAAAAATTTTTAATCTTAGCGATTTATCATATTCTCGACAACTGAACTGACGCTGATAGCATTATATACGATAAACGAAAGGGATCAGCACAGATCAACTCAGGTAGGAGAAATTCTAGGAATCAACCCCTAAACAGTATCAAGGTGATTATTTAAAAATGTAATGGTTAGCAAAACTGATGTATGGATGACATATGCGTTAATAAAGAAAGAAAATTATAAATTCCTTTTTTTCGGTACAACTGAATTAAAAATATTGAAAATCATTTCCACACATCTGTTTTGAAATGTAACAGTTTTATCAATGAAAATATGTGTTTTCTAATAAAAATGATGCCATAAACCATTAGACAGAGAAGAGATAAAAAACAATGTTAATTTGGACACAAGTGTAATTTTACCGTAGCTAATTTCTGAAGAAAAATGTGCGTTTTCAGTCCAACGATTTTTAAAAGAAATATATTTCCAAATAGGAAAAATGTCTTCTTTTGAACAATTAACTTCCAATTTCAGATCTGGTAAAGAGAAAATCTCTGAATTTGATATTGTTTTGACGAAAATGTAGAAAAACAATTAATCATCATAAATTTAAATGAATATTTTATTTATTGATATCATGTTACATTCAGTCCCCTAGAGAATTCTGATAGTTTACGTATTTTATTTAAAACTGGCAAAACCCGTGACTCTGCTCGCGTAATTGCTGAAATATGACAAGTGTAATTTATGTGCCTATTTTCATTAGAGGAAATTCTACTGCCACACATAATTCACATAAGGCAATGTTCATCTGTAACGTCAAAATACTCTGTTTGACCAATTGCTACTAACCTTAAATAATGTTAAATTTCAGACGCTGGAGTATGTATGTCTAAAAGATTCAAAACTTTACGTCAACAGTTCGAAGACCCGACGCTTACCTCTCGGACTCTATCGGGATTTCCGCAGGGTCGGCTGAGGTCTTTCCCCAGTCATTGTTCTCTGGTTCTGGTCTTTTCGTTGTGGCCTGGCTACGAGTAGATCCGTTAGATTACGTAGAGATACCGTTTCCCCCGGTATTGCACTACAAATATAAAGCGAAAGCTGGTTCCTGGGGCAGTCGTCTCATCTCCCAGATAATTCAGAAATTACTTATTAAGCCACATTCTGAATAAAATTCATTCATAAACTGCATTAGGCAAATAGAAGACTTAAATTAATTCCAAATAACTGGTAATTTAGAACGTATTTTGAAGGTTATAAGAAATTGTTGAAACTAATTAAAACTGAATTATATGAAAGTAAATGTTTATACTAAGAACTCGAGCGAGCTAAACACTGAATGAACAGCTTGAAAAAAGGGGGGAATCAATAAAATTTGCTGAAAAGGAAGAAACGGGAGAGATGTCGAAAGCAATTGATTGGTATTTTAAAAATATACCTTTTTGACAAACTAACTTGAAAAATATTTTAGTCAATTCACCAAGAATAAGAGTTGCTGCATTTGCCTTTTAGGATAGAGTTTGTGTAATAATATTTAATAAAATAATAAAAAAAGCCATACTTTTAACAATCCGACAATTGTCAGCAATGTTAGGCATTTATTAGACAACGATCAATTCGGAGTTTATTTTGAAAACAGTTAACTCTTGAGTGAGCCATTTTTAAATGAAAGGCCGACGGTTATTTTATAGCGACAAAGGTAATCTCTGAACATTATAATGCAGACTGGTTTAGACCGTAGATGTTCAAGTCTGTTAATTTTGATAGTCTAAAGCAGGTTCTCAAACTTTTAGACCGACGTACCTCTAAGTCGAAGTTGATACTTCCTGCGTACCATTAGGTAACAAACGTAAAGCTAATATATCAAAACTTCTAAAAAAGAAACCTGTCAAAAACGAAATATATATCCGGTCCTTTGTGTTTCCGTCTTAACAGATTTTATATATAAAAATGAATGATTACATTACTAAATTGATACTTCTGCTTACTGCATGACTGACTGCTTTATAATAACCTTGAAACAAAAAGCAGTATCATAATTAATTTTTAATAATGCAACAATAACAAAATACAGTGTTTTGGTATAGAAAAAAAAGCCACAAAACTTATCATGACATATATCGGCGCACGTGGATTCATATACTGTTGTAGTAGGTTGATTGCACTAATTTACTTCTATCCAATAAAAAGTGTGGGCTTGTTTTATCAAGCACATGCTCTGCATGTCTGGCTCAATATTAGGTAGTTTTAGTCACAAGTCGGATTCGATGTTTAGTTTATTCCTGTATTTGTTTTTCATATAAAGAAAGGGGGAAAGCACATTCATAGACATATGTTGCGCTAAACACAAGTAGACTTGATAATATCAGACGATACTCTGATATTCTCGGCAACAAAAATTCTGTTATATTTATCCTTTTGAAAGTGGACTCCTGTAATCCATCACAGGAGAGCTGAATAAGCTCACTACTTTCTTCTCTCGTGAGAGACAGTGGCAAGATTTTTCAAACGAGAAACTAATTTCTTATCCAAAGCTTAGCGCATTTTACATGGTTTCAATACAATCGTATTAATAATATGCATACCTATAAATGTGACAATGTCGCGCAGTAGGCAAACACTTGCAAGTTTATTTATACATGTATGTATATACTATCTCAATACATATGTACAATGCTTTACCTCAAATCCGCACTGCATATGACCACAGTTTTTTTTTTATTTAAGATCACGATTTTAAATAAACATTTTGTACAAGTGAAGAAAAATATTTCTATCAACAGAATGTATTAATTTATGAATTATGTTTGAAATAAAACTTGTATTTCAACACCTCCTAGAAGCTTTTCTACTACAAAGAGGAGAATGGGTTATAAATTACACTAGGAATTTTATTTTATTTTAACTCCTACTCACACAAGCTCCTCCTACTTCCAAGCATCCAGACTTTACCTTCAGATAATTCAATTTATAAAGCATGTTTAAAAACAGTTCTTCCGTTAATTAAAAGTACTTCATGCATTAAATTTTAAATTAGGTGTTTATTAAAAAATTAAATTTTTATTCATATAAATCTAATACTTATGTTTTTAATTCTGGAAAAGTGATTGTATCATTAGTGGTGTGTGCGAATTTCAGCAAGTCTGCTATAGCAAACATTTCCCGTATCAAAAAAAAAAAAAAAAAAAATAGAAAAGCTTTTACAGATCCTAAATCCCATTTGAAATTTTTTCCAAGTTAATAAAGACAAGCCCAGGGTTCGTACGCTTTTACAACAATTTTTTAATAGATTTTTTTTTCTATTTAATATTTAAATAGCAGAAATTGTAAACGCCTCGTTTAATTGCGGGATTTTTAATACTTTTCTGCATTTAAATAAGGCAAAAAATTGTGGTAAAAGCGTACGAACCCTCAAGCTTTTTTGATTCCGTAATAATATGCTGCATTCTGTATTTTATTCCACGTACCAGTATCGGACTGCGTACCAATAGCCAGAGCTCTGCGTACCAGTACCGGTACGCGTACCATAGTTTGAGAACCCCTGGTCTAAAGCATACAAGGTGTTTTTGAATTATTGCAGAGATTCCTTACTTAATAACACTTGATTTTAGAAGATGACGAAAGAAATTATTACACATTCGTAAAGTACAACTCAAAAAGTTTTTTTAATAACACAAAAAAGTTGCATATCCGTAAATTTGTAACTCAAAACGTTATTAATCAAACAGCGATTACAATCAAGTAATTATAATTGTTGAAATTTTATCAAATATATGAAAATATTCTTATTGAATTATATCATGTACAGACTATCTAACTTTGTGCTTATAATTACTTAATAACATTTTCATAAATTTGATAAAAGTTTAATATTAATTATTATTGGATGTTAATCGATATTTTATTATTACCGTTTTGACTTACATCTTCGCGCATATGTAACTTTGTATGTGTTTTTTAAAAACAATTTTGAGTCGTACATTACGAATATGTAGTAATATTTTTGTCATGTTTTTTAATAAAAAAAAGATGTAATTCCGATAATGATTTATAGAGACCCTCTATTCGTTCAGTTCATTTAGAATTACTATTGTGAAACACTTTTTATTTACATTTATAGTATGCACAATAAATAAAAATAATCCTCAGTAAAAACGAGATTCAACATCAATATGTGATTTAAATGAATTCAAAAGGCACAATTTTGTCATAAATGTCACCGTTATATGGATTTTTCAGTATACCATTTCATATCCAAAACATGATATTTTTCTCATCTTTGAATCGATCGACATCAATAAGCATTACTTTCACTTCCATACCTCGCAAGCCATTTCATTCCCAAATATAAATTTTTATACACCTTTTTCACCTTTAAGTGTCTCGATATCAATAGATATTACTGTCATAAAATTCTGTATTATCATTGATTCTTTATTTTTTACATATCATTTCATTTTCGGTTGTCAAGAGAATTTCTACATGTCAGAATTTCTTTAACTTTTCAATAATCTTACATTTCATGTTAAAATGTACGATAATACATGCTTTAGTTTGACGGTTTTGATGTCTTTAAAATATTATTTATTGGTTCACAAGTCTCAATAATGTTTGAGCTCGCTTTAAAAATAAATATAAATGTTGAAGAAAGTAGAGGTTTTATGTTCATATTTCTTAACCCACAAAATATTAGTATTTTAACTGTCTCTTTTTAAAAGACAATATTTGCGTTGGATAACATTATTAAGATGTCATTTCATAATAGTCAAAACTTTCTAAAACGTATTAGGATACATTTTATACTATAAATCTGCAAAAATAAATATTATGAAATCTGGATTAAACAGGTTTAATAATGTGTAATGTCTATGTTTTACTACATTAAAAATACTACTTAAGGAAGAAAGAATGGGTCAAATAAAAACGTTCAAAGCACACAGATAGTCTGAATATAAATAAATGTCTTAAGAAAAATATCTATTTACCTACACTAAATTCTTGTACACTATTCATTCACTACACATGTGAGAAGCTTCCAAGAAATTAAGGAAATGGAAACCAGATTTTTAACTATATCTAGAAAATTTAAGGATTTTAATATTTATTTGAAATATTAACTTTACTTCTGCATTGCCAGTATCTGTTAGTTATCTAATATTTAACTCTTCTAAAAGCATTCAAACACCTACTGATTCAAACTACTGATTCAAAATTTATATGATACTAATATAGACGTACAAGCTTTGTTATTCTTTTCACTTTCACGAAAATTCCTATTAAGATTGGAATTATGTTTATCGATTGACTTTATTTACTTATTGTATTACTAACTGTGCATTACTTATTAATTAACACCACATTTCCTGAAATAAATACAAACATAAAATAACGACATATTTTACAAAATCGAGAAGATGAATTCCCTGAAAAAAGATATGATGTACGTATAAGAGAATTTACATACTGAAACATTCCATCTTCTAAAGCTTTTTTGTTTAGTCATATCAGCCGAAATACTTATTTATATATACCTATATAATACCTATTTATATAAATAGTCATATTAGCCGGAATCCTGTACTATACCTACAGGATTCCCGATCCCCATACCTAAAAGATGTACTATACCTTTAAATTAGTAAATTTTAAAAGCTATCGGACTAAATCTCCTTGTGAGAAGTGAACTTAAAGCTATATTTAAGCGCTTTAATAACAGAATGTAATAAAGGAAGATAACGTCATAATTTGTATACCAAAATAAAAGTTACACAAATAAAACATTCTCAAACGTATATTGTCCTCTAGTTCGAACATCTAAGCTATTGCTGAGTATTTGAAAAATTATTACAAATTACCTACTTTAGTACTTACTTTTAAATTTCAAAACCGAAATAACTGCGAAAATGAAAAAAAAAATTGTTATTCAAATAGAAAATACATTGAAAAGAAAATATAAAATATATAATTTTCTATTTCAGTCAAAATAATATTTATTTTCATGTTGCAAATCATGAATTTTTTATTTATATACATATATATATTTTTTACTAACTTTGAAACATCATACAATTTTCACGAAAAACTGAAACCTAATGTTTTTAACAAATAAAAAAAATGAACTACATAACAAAATAAAACACAAAATTTAATCAAAAGATTTATAAGAAAGAATTTTTCTTTTTAATTTAAAAGACTTAAATATTTTTCTTTAAACTTGGTTATACACAAAAAACATCAAAACTTTCAAATTAGAAGGAAAGTTTTCAAAACTTTTTTCTTTTCCATTTAGGTATTTCTGAAGTATATTTCAAATATTATTCTTTAATATTTGTTGTGTATTTATCTTTCATCAATCACTTTAATAAACTGACATTGATCGATCTATGTATTTTTATGAAGAATTTTACTTGTAAAATAATGCAATGTTTTCTGCAGATAAACATTTATGCGCTCTTTTTTCATTAAAGTACAATATAATGGAAAATGAAGCATTGAAAAGTAAATTTGTTTTTACATAAATATTTAAAATTTAAAACTTTAATAAAAGTACATTTTACCGGTGATTTGAAAAATGATTTTTTGAAAATGAATTATATATGTTTTTGAATAATCTTGTAGATATTTGTTACATAGATTCCTATTTCAACGTCAGATAACAACAGTAAAAAAATATATAAAATCTTATTAACATAAAAAGTATGATTATGAAAAAAAATTATGATTATTTTTTGTCCACTTAGATTTGTTTTTTAAAGACAAAAAATATTTATTTTAATGTATATCATTTAAAATGATTTGGCCTTTCGTTTTGAGCAATGAGATAAAAAATTAATTCATTTTGATATTAACAAAAAAGATTTAATTATAAATTTAGTGAATTAAAGGACATATGAAACATAAAAATTGAAATTAATCCTTTCTGGTAGTGAAAAAGATAATTAATGTTTACCAAAAAAGGTGATAAATAATTAATTATAAATTTAAGGAATTAAACTACATATGAAACCTAAAAATTTTAATTAGACCTTTCTGGAAATGAAAAGGATAATTACTTTTTCAATTAATTTTCAGCAGTGAATTTTCCCGAAATTATTGAATAATAAACATGCGAATTTTTACATTGCTAATTAAGCGTAAAACCGACAGAGTGAAAAAGCAAATGTTTGTATATAATTTCCAGCGAATTTCACTGCTGAAAATTAACTGAAAAATTGATTAAAAAAATTACTTGTATTTATATGTCATATGTTGGGCTGTGTGTGAGTTTGTATGTCGTCTCAAGTTTGCCACAGGAATTGTCCGCGAATGATTATATTTCTATCTTGTGCTGTGATTGCAGTAGTGCCGACATATATGAATGGGAGTAGCCAAGCTAGGTGTCGTCTTGTAACTCTATGGTAGAGCATTGAAGAGTTATTCCAAGGGTCCAGGTTCGAATCCCGCCATGAGCATTTTCACTATGTCAGTTATATGCTCAGTTAGAAATGTAAAAATTCACATGTTTGTTATATATCTATTGGTTTACGTGCAAATAGGTGAATCTTTAGCAGTCAGACTGCATCCAATAGAGATAGATTTCAAAGAAAAAAAATCATTCTTGGAAATCATTTAAAAACTATAAATAAAACAATAAATTGTAATACAGTTTTCATTTTAAAAAAATATATTTTGTATCCTACGTGTAAAAATTTAAATTGTGCTCTGCATAGCAGTTAGAAAATTTCAGTAAGAGATAAATATATTGCTTAGGTTTTGCTAAGACTCCTATGAGGGAGAGCGGACGCAAATCCATCTTGTTCCCCAACATAACCCCCATATTGTAACCCAGCTCAGCATTAGGAAACCCCCCAAGCAGGTGTTTGACATCCATGTCACTGTCACTCGCCGTCCAATACTACGGTAAGCTAACCAGTTTTAGCTTGGTTTTTGGTTTGTTGGGTTATTAAATGGCGGTATGATTCAGCCTGTAGTATAGGAAATCTAGATTTTGCCACCTACAATATGGCGTCAACGGTATTCACAGATATGTTTATTTATATTAACATATACAAAGCACGATTGTATTATGAGAGCTTTAAAATAAAATCAAATTAATGTAATTGAAATGCATTAAAAATTTCTAAATAAACCTATGATTCTGATGTCCATTTTACATAATACATTTAAGCAATTTTCAAGCAAAATACAATACAGTGCGGCAATAAATATAACCCACAAATAATATTAAAACAAACAAAATATCCTACTAAATACATTTTCAGGGTTCCGTACTTAAAAAATAAAAACAGAACCATTGTAAGATCACTCTTGTGCCTGTCTGTCCATCTGCTAGGACCCTTTTTTAAACTATAGGACGGACAAAGTTCAAACTTGGGAAAGTTATAAAGCTTTTTTACCCACATATTTTCAGACTATTATCCATTCACAAATATGTTTAGGAAAAAATTAGGGGGCTAATTAGATTACATGAAAAAAAGAGTTTGATTTTGTATATAGTATGGGGTATCGTGGGAAAGATCTCATAATACCGAACTCCAAAATATATTTCTTTTAATTTTAGGTATTATATTTTCAGGGATATCATCAAAAATCACCACAAAATACCCCCTTCTATTTCCTAATCTACTGAAACTAAAGTTATGAAAAAATTAGGGTTAGTAGTAGCTTATTTAAATCTTGCAGGAAAACTATAGCGATTTTCCGAGGTAACATAGTTTTTGAGAAAAAAGCAATTTTTCGTTGCACACAAACTTTTATTTTTGGGCGGTCAGCGTTAGAGTTGACGGGCGCTCGAGGTATCTATCCATGCATAATCATCCAAAGATATTTAATAATGATTTTCGAAAACAATTGTCGGTAATTAGCCGATATAGTAATTAAGTTTTACTTGAAAAAAATTCTTTTCATATATCGTGTAGGGTATTATTCGAAAGATCTCGTAACATCAAACTCAAAAATATAGTTGTTTTAAATTTTAGGTATTATATTTCCAGAGATATCATTGAAAGTATACTTGAAAAATATGCCCCACCCCCTCTCCTGTTTCCGAATCTACTGAAACTAAAAATATGAAAAAAAATTTGTGGTTGAAAGACGTTATTGATTAATAAATAATAATTATTTAATTTAATGTATGGAACTCATTGAGCGCTAGTTATACTCGCACTTGATCGATTTTTTTCCCCTATCGAAATGGAGAACAGTGAATTTACACGGTAACGATGAATTTCCATGACGTAGATGAACATTATATCTATTTTTCCAAGCTTTTTTTACTACGACAGTTGTTCTATAAGTCCCACACAATTAGAAACATACATGTTTTTAAGCTTACATGCTGTCAAGCACCGTTTTTAGAAGAAAATGTATCGCGAAAGTAGGAAAAGCAGGTGAAAACCAAAAATGAGTAACTCATGAAGAAAGGTCCAATTCCAACATAGTTGAAAATTGTTTATGACTTCGGTTTGTCTGCCGTGTCTCCGTGCTATAACTCACGTAAATATGCTCGGATTGCCCTGAAATTTTTATATGTTATTTTTGTTATCTATAGCATGTTCCCTATTTCAAATTAAGTGTGTATCAGTTATAGTTTTCTTTACAGGGACAGTCAAAATTATTCCGTTACATTACAGTCAATGGGGAATAATCGTTTCAAGTGCAATTTGATGACGCTACGTCATTTAAAACATAATGAAATTGATGTATAATTATGAAGCGTATTAAAACATGCTTTTTGTAAAATATGGGGTGCAAAGAATTTATTATTCACTTACAGGGTCAAGCAAAAGAATTCTGTTACACATCGTTCTATGGTGCAAAATCGTTTGCAGTGTAATTTGGTGATATTTCACTATTTCAAACATAATGAAAATTATATGCATTACTGACGTGCACAATAAATTGCTTTCTTGTGTGCATTGAGTTTACTTACAGAGACACACAGAAGATATCGGTTACAGTACATGTGCGATATTTACAGTGTATGCGTGATAAGAGCGTTTTCAACTTTGGTTTGCGTTTTTAAGTTTAGCAAAATTTTTTTGTGTTTGTTTATAAACTCGGTTGATCATATATAGGGCTAAACAAGGAAATTCAAAAGTATTAATGACTATGAGAGTGAATTTCGTAAGGGTAGTGTTTAATTATGTTTACGCATGCTGAACTGTATTTAGTAGACTAATAGAAGTTTGTGGAATATAAATAAATTCATATACAGGTCTACGGAAAAAAGGTACATTGTCGTTTACGTTTGGTTATTATTACGAGTGAATTTTAAGTTGCTTTTAGCTGAATAGGTGGTGTGTACAAAAGTCTTCAGATAATATACAGGACTGTACAAAAGATTTCGAGTGCATTTCCATTGATTAGCAAAAATTGCTACATAGTGAATATTCTAACTGAACTAAATTTTATCATACTATATATCCACATCTATTGATCATATACAGGGCAGCACAGATTAATTAGACTATTTTTTGAGACTGGAAGATAATTTCGAAAACTGTATTTTTCAATTTGTTATATGTTTTCTAAACTGTTACATATCTTCTTTCACCTTATTTAACTGTGAAGTTTCGTTACAGTTTTCTGGCTGTGTTGGAAAGTGTTTCATAATCTATGCTTGACGCATGATTTTTTGTTCTTGTTTATACTGTTGTAATATATTTTTTCGTTATGTGAGCAATATTCTGAGCCTATTTTTTTAATTAGTTGGGTTTTGATACATATGTATGGTTTTGGAAATTTCTATGATTTTCAAACTTTTCGTCGTGTAAAGCAAAGATTCCTTGTATCCCGTTCTAACATTTAATATAAACATTTTTTCAATTTATATATATTTTTTGTACACCTTTTTGAATTTTTAAAAATTTCATTTTTTTTAACTAGCCTCCATTTTGAAACAAGATGGCGGATGAATCTGGCCAGCGAACTCGGTCGAGACCTTGGTACGTCCAATACACATGCTCAGTCGGATCCCAATCGGTTCATAATTAAGAGAGTTACAGCATGACAAATGTCATATATATATATATATATATATATATCAACATTTGAACGGAGGGTGGGTGGGGGTCTGGGTGTCATGATCGGTGAAAATTTACCAAAATATTTTGGAATTGTTTTCCCCCGAGCGGCAGCAATAGGTAGTTTTTTGTAATGAAAGCTACCTAAAATACGTAACAAAGCATATTGAATCATCAATTTGGCTTTTGTACATTTTGTTTGAGAGCCACTTCGCTTCAGTGTGCGGGGAGTCAAAAATCAATCATGATCGACCTACCTTATTTGATTTTAAAGATATCTTTTAATAGAGCTATGGGAAAAAAACTAATTTCTAATTTTATGTTTCATGTGCACTTTAAAATCTACATAAATAAATTTCTATCAGATTGCTTGTTAATATCAAACGAAATACGAGATAATTTGTTGGATAGTCAAAATAAAAACAAATTAACCGATCGAGGGGCCAAAAATCAATGCTTGTCTACTCTCTTCCTTTCTTTTTAAATTAACTATCCTAAATCTTCTTTACAATTTAGTTCAACGTAAAAAATATCAAAATCATCAAAGTTAAATAAAAATTTATCTTTATACGCATATCTCTGCAGTATATTTCCAACAATATTTTTCAACATTTGTTGTGTATTCCATCTATCACAGAAAAATCTATTTTTGAATGATCTATGAATTTTTATGAAGAGCAAATGAATTACTTGTAGAGGATTGAAATGGCCTCTTCAGATAAAAGTTTATTGCTTCCTTGTATATAAACGAATAATCTATCTTAAAAAGGATTTTTTTTTTTTAAATAATTTATTTTTACAAAAAATATTTAAATAACTATTCGTTAAAAGTACATTTCACCGGTATGTAAAAGATTTTTTTTTTCGTTCCAAAATATAACATATATATTTTTGTTAATTCTATATAATTGTTATATAGATCAGTATTTCAATATTGTATTACAAAAATAAAAAATATATAATAAAGCGCAATGAAACAAAATATATCTTATTTATTATTTTATCATATAACTAATGTAAAAGAATATATTTAAAAAATTGTATGTTCACAAATATTTATATAAAGAAAAACAACACACATATATTACAAACAATCTTTTCTTCAACGTCGCTTAAATATAATAAACTTTTATATCAAAGTACAGTAACTAAAATGCCAGTTTAAAAAATATATTAATCTCATCAAAAACAACTCGTTGTAAATGATCCCGCCAAGCCACAAACCTAAAACGTCAGTCATAAAAAGAAGTGATATCACATAAAAAGAAGCGATATAGAAGTGCATACTCCGAGTCCCGTGTAAAAATCTATCACCACTAATAATGTTTCCAAAGGACTCGGAGTGAGGTACAGTATGTGAAAACTGCTTGGCGACCTGCAGGCTTTTATAATATATGTAGTATATCAATTTTGAAAATCGAAAAATAAATTTTATATTTTTGTTATACCACTTTTATAAATATTTTTGTATGCGAAAGAACTGACAGAACGGATTTTCCCCCAGATCTATGTCATTCCCTTACAATAGAATTACTGCAATATATCTCAATTTAGTTAACGTTTATTATAAGGTTTATATATATATTACAAACTCAAAATCTTTATACGTTTACTTAAAAAATCCTCTTCGTAAGAGTGGTGTTTTTAGTTTAAGTAATGGTAAATAAAATCAACAAATTGATTTTTCAAACTCATAAATAAGAAAGGACATGCAAACACAGAAGCTTCAACTTTTACAATTTTATGAGAACAAAATAAAGAAAGAAAGAAAAGAAAAGAAAAGAAAAATAATATAGCCATATGTAATTGCAGGAAACGCAAACATTATAAAAGCCTGCAGGTCGCCAAGCAGTTTTCACATACTATACTTCACTCCGAGTCCTTTGGAAACATTATGAGTGGTGATAGATTTTTACATGGGACTCGGAGTATGCACTTCTATATCGCTTCTTTTTGTGTGATATCACTTCTTTTTATGACTGACGTTTTAGGTTTGTGGCTTGGCTGGATCATTTACAACGAGTTGTTTTTGATGGGATATCACTCCTTTTTGTAAGGTATTTAATTTCAATTATACGGATTCCATTTTTATTCAGAAAAGAAAAGATAAAAGGAGCAAAAAAATAATAGTGATGCTATAAACAGAATTATACAATTTATTGAGTGACTTATTCCAATGTACATGTCGCTCCCATAACAACGGGGAAACTTTTATATTAATTTCCTTACATTGTATTCATCCGATTATTTCTGACATATTTATTTTCCTTTTTCTTTTGTTTAATCACTCTTCCGTTTATATACATTCAAAAACAAAAAAATTAGACAATTTTACAGTAGTTTACAAACTATTTAAAATACTACAGTTTCAGAAAAATGTGAAAAAATAAGAAACACTTTTTTTCGGTCAACTACAACGATAAGTTTATGGAGTATATTTTACCGAGAATAATCAACATTTTTTTTATTTCTACGAACCTATTTCTATTAGTATAAAAATTTACAGGGATTTTTATACTAACATATTAAATATATTATTTTTGAAAATTACTGAGCACCTTAGACGTTTTTTATTTGTTTAAGTTTTTTAACTCAACGTTTCGAGAATTTGAAATATATAAAATTCGCAACGTTTGCAAAAGTATAAAAGCTATTAAAGTGATTCCTGTTCATATAGTCTGTTCATTCCAATTCGGTGATCCTAAAATATAGGTCCCCAATCTCCCGCAGTCCATGAATTAATTAGGACATATGTATGCAACTGTTAAAATGTTCTCAAAGTTGACAATAGAGGCAATAAGTATAGCTCGGCAAAAATGAAACACGGCATTGTTTCATCATGGCTTTGTTTCGGGAGGTGTTTGTTCTCCGAACATAAAAATCTCACGCGAAAGTGTTCGTTAACCGATTTGTTCGTAAACCGAACAGTTCGTTACCGATCACCTATTGTATACAAAATTTAGTATTTTAAGTTCGTCATAGCCGGAGATTCGATGAACGGCAAATATTTAAACTCAAAACTTGTAATCTTGGGGTTGCAACATTTTTACATTCTATTACTCAGCGCATGAACGTAAAGTTGGAATTTTGTAATCGCTATTTCAATCAATTCCTGATACGATAGAATTATATATTTATAAATAAACACGGTTTTTTTAATCGATGAAAATACTATATTTTAATAGATTTAGAGCTTAACATCGACGAGATTTCAGACGGACAAAATGAACTCATATTAAATTTTAAAGCAAGATAATGAAACCTTACAGAGATTGAAACAGTGTAAAATCATTAAAATACATCTCACTCAGTAAATATACATCGGTTGTAATATAATCAAGATCTTCTAAGAGACTCTGTAAACGAAACGTATATGCTTCAATGCCGCTTTACAATAGAGAGGATGTAGTAACATATTTGAATATCTTGTGTATATAGCCAATTTGACAAAAGTTATGCAATTTACTATTGTTTTTCCTCTGTGTAAAGTACAGGAATCATGTACTTCAACGTAAAAATTCGCTAATTACACAACTTTTTAGTCTTATTAAAAAATCTTTTGAGTTACCCTGTAAACGAACAGTAAATTCTACAATTCTGTTTTACAATAGGAAGCTAACTTAGGTCGTTGGTAGTAACATATTTTAACATCATGCGCATACGTTCTTTTTGAAAAGAGTTAGACCATTTAATATTTGTTTGCTTCATCTTAAGTATAGGAATAAATAACTTTAAAGTGGTATACATAAAAAACTAATTAATATTTTTACACGAAATATTAAACATTTGAACTACTCTTAAAAACATTTCAAATGCTGCAAACCGCATAAAAATCGGATAATTACACAACTCTTTAGCCCTATATCAAAAGATCTTTTGTGAGACCCTGTAAACGAACCTTAAATGTTACTATTTTTTATAATAGGAAGCTTACTCGGGTCGAGTGTAATAACATATCTTAATATCATGTGTACACGACCATTCTTAAAAGAGTTGGGTCATTTATATTTTTTTGCTCTATGTTAAGTATAGGAATCAATAGCTTTAAACTGATATAAATCAAAAACTAATTAATAATTTTACATGAAACTTACAAAGGTCCGAACTACTCATAAAAACGATTCAAATAACGTAAACCGCGTAAAAAGCTGATAGTTACACATTGCTGTAGCCCTGTCAACAGTTTTTTGCTCTATGTTAAGTATAGGAATCAATAACTTTAAACTGATATAAATCAAAAACTAATTAATATTTTTACATGAAACTTACAAAGGTCCGAACTACTCATAAAAACGATTCAAATAACGTAAACCTCGTAAAAATCCGATAACTACACATTGCTGTAGCCCTGTCAACAGTTTTTGGTCTGAACAAGATTTAAAAAGTGCAAAAAACAGCACTTTTAAAATCACATTTACTGAAAACCTATTCGTCGGATTTTGCTTTACTTTTGAATTCTTAGTCCCCTGGCACGCCCCCTTCCATAGAATCAAGAATATTGTTTCTATCATAAATAGAACGCGAGATATAGATGTGTCAAAAAGCCCGTTTTGTCCCATCCACAAAAGACAGAGTTAAAAAAAAATTGTAAAATCGTTTGGCATCCATTGGCGGAAATTCCTTTTATTTACGGTTCAATGCATTGCCGTTTCTTATGCTTGGCGAGAAACTCTGTCGATTTTCTATGATATTTAAAAAACTTTTTTTATAAAAAATTTTAAAACACATTTTATTTATTTTAATACGTAAGATTTTGAATTATTTGGACTTTTCATTTTGAAAAATTGATAACAAACAAAAGGAAATTTATGAAAGCACAAGAAATATTTTCAATAACATTTTGATCTAGTTATTTTAAAAGTATGGTTGAAACATTAATATTTTTATATATTATTTATTTTCGTTCCATCCATCATTTCAGAAATCCTACATAGGTCGATATATGATTTTTTATAAAAAGAAACTTCTAAAATAATTTATTTCATTGTCAATGCACTTGTCAAATATACTTATTTTTCAAAAATTTAACTTTAAAAAAACTTTTTTTTTTTTTTTTTTTTTTTTTTTTTTTGCGCTAAGAATAAAAAATAATTTGTTGAAAAATTGTATTCAATGACAGTGTTGTGAGTTATATCCCTTTACACCACTGTATGTTTTTACCTTCGAATGTGTATCGAATTATTTCCAAGTGTATTTTTCAAAATATAGCCTTCGTTTTCTAAGCGATCCAATGTTATCAAACAGTAGTACATCTTTCAAAATGACGTCGCCTCAAATTTCAGAAATATGGACTATCATCATTTTCTCTTTCGATTTTTCCTATATTTTCTAGAATAAGCATAGCTAAAAATTACTAAATAGATACGTACTTTAATATCTATCATTGATAAAAAATGTACATATAAGCATAGTAATAAAAGGTACTTGTCTAGAGAAAATTCTCAAACATCACAAAATGTTTTCGAATAACAATTTTAGAAAATAGATATTTATATAAATTCATTGTAATTTTGAAATACTGAGGTCTTCCGTTTTGAAAAAGCACTAATGCATCCTCTGTTCCTTTCATATTACCTATAAAAACTGGTAGTAAGTTTCATGTAATGACACTGTAAAGCACCTCCTTGTAATGATCAAAATTATGAAAAAAATTTGGAGCCAAAGTCTGTCTTTCACTTCTGTAGAGTTTGTTAAATAGTGGTTATATACCAATGTCCAGTGACTATGTTACCTATTCTGTTATCTCAGTAGGCCAGGGAATGTAAGTGTACAGCTAAAACATAGATCGTCCAATGACTGAAAGTATTCAGATTCTTTTCTCCAATTATTAAAGTGACTACCTTTTCATTACTCTTTTCTGAGATTGGTTGATTTGTAAAGTTACGAAAAATCAAAGACATGATTTATGTGCTGGTGGTTTTCAACATTTTACTAGTTCATTTAATGAAGATACCGACCAGGTCATTTTTGTTAGGTACATATTTTGATTATAGCCTTTTTTATGTTATTAAGAATCGTAATATAATGAAGCAGTTTTTTTTAAATGTTTTTGAAAGCTATCGTTTTATGGCATTGTTTGTAGAAATTTCTGAATAATTTTATACGTTTTCATTAGTAAAATTAGTTTGTCAAATGCTTTAATTTCAGTTTAAAAAATCTAAATAAAAAATTTATTATTAAAACTAAGAGAAATTTTAATAATTGTAATGACAATTATCTGCATCATAGACAAATATTCGAAGAGTGGTCTAATTTTTTTATCATCTTCCACAAAATATTTTAACTAACATTCTATAAAAATAAAGTTTAATTGGTACAATGAAAAATCACCTATCGAATGAAAAATGCGGAAATATATTTTAATGACCTCTAGACTGGTACCATAATGAAGAATGTATATTAAGTAATACTTCAATATCGGGTTGGCTGGCTGTTTGTATTGAGTTTAATGAGCCAAGTTGTCTTTAGGGATATTTTGCGCCAAAATAAGAATTAAAACAAAACGCCAAATCATCCTAAAAAATTATGTTAAAACCCTGTCCTCCAATATTGGGAATTGTCATATTTAATTCAAAATATAATCACATAGTAATTAATATAACAGTTTCCCAGTAAGTTCGAAAAGGTATGTAGTTCTGCCTGGATGTATTATATGTAAATAATAAATGATATTAATAATTAAGAGTAGCATGATACAATCATGAGAAAGTTTACGGTAAACGCATATAAATTGTGTATTACTAAACTATGCATGTAAATAAATCTTCAATTTTAAAATGCAGCATTCGGATAAAGATAAACGTAAATGCATTGCGGTACTGGTCGAAATCTGTACTTATTGTCTTACTGTCTTTGAGGCGCGTAGCAATTATTTAATGAAAATAAAAATGTTGTATTTTCTTATATCTCCTATTGCCATTACTTACATATTCACAGATGCGTTGGTTGTATGGTGTAAATGCCGTAAGATAATCACACTGACTTTTGCACAAGATTTTTGACAGGAGATAGAATTCATAGATATTATGTAGGTTATGAAATACGAAAAGTTTCTTTGAATACGAAATAAAATATTAACAGAAATAATATTTTCAAATGCTGAAATGTTTCTAAATCTCATATAAAATCTTTTTTAAACATATGTTTTGAGTCTATATTTCATAGATATCTTAATGTTTTTGCTGGGCATTTACTTAATTCCATTTTGCTATTTGCATTTTCTGAATGCAATGCACTTTGTGGTTCACATTACATAATATTTCAATTTCGGAATAAATATAAAATCCACGTTCCTCTTTTAGTTCAGTATATATTTTGGGGCATCTAAAGAGCATCAACTTTGTTTCGAGAATAGTGCTTTTATTCATCAGTAAAATATGGAATTAATATTTATCTCGTAAAATATTTTCAACAGGAAATGAAATTACGGATTTGAAACCCTAGTATGAAGAATTCACGGAATTATTGAAGCAAATTAAATTTGTGGGTATTTATTTGATGCTTTTGAATTTATAGAATAAAATTTATTTTTTGTAACGAGAGATTCAATCACTTGGAAATGCTTCCAGAAAAGTAAATACAGAAATAGGCATGGATTACTATTATCCAAATGAAGCGTATTATTCAATTTAAATGTAAAGTTTTTAAAGTTCGTGGGTTAAAAATAATTTTCAGGTATTCTTTACATACAAAATTTTTTTAATTTTGTTTCTAACGAATATGCTCTTGTGACAGTCAAACTTTATGAAAACATGTATTATTTTATCTATAATACTGACAATACATTAGGTAATAAAAAATGTAATTTGAAATATAATTATTTTGATTTTTTTTTTGTTAAACTTATATTCGGTAAATTTAAAGATTCTTTTCTTGATATAATTAATTACTGCATTTAACTAAATGTAAGTATAATTAATAAGCAAATTTACCTTTTACATACTTTTTAGTTGACAAAGACATTTTATTATTGTACAGCATCCTCTTTTAAGTACAAACTTATTATTTTCTCATGTAAAACGTTTTAATCAAATCTGTGTTAAAAATATTTAATTTGCGTAATATTTAGTTAGTAATGGCCTTAATGTTTTCGGTGAGCAATATTCGAAACAGTTGTCCTGAGTAGAGAATTACTTAAAATTAATATCTTATAAAAACAGTCGACCGTCTTTTTTTACTTCTTGCTCTTATATACATCCAGTTTTCCTATTTAAACACATAGTAAATCCTTATTTTTGAAAGCCGTTTTCTATTGTAGTTTCGCTTACGGAATCTCAAGCTGGCTCTTCTTGAAACTCCCATAACCTGTATCATATTGATTTCTATCATTTGCTTCTCATCTATAGATCTACGAATATACTTAATGACCTCTTTTCTAAAATGAAATTTAATACTATTGATTACATTTTGATCTAAATGCTGCAACTAGCTTATCGTTTTACTTGTCAAATACACAATTTTACCGTAGTCTAATTTTGGTACGGTATTGTGAGCTCGACAATTATCAGTAAATAAAAAAAAAAATCCTGTGTCTGTATGTGCTTGTCAGCTGTTTTCAGCGAAATTACCGAAAAACTCAGACGTTATCCAAGCCTTTCTGTTCTTTTCGTATGCTACAATAAAATTATCAAATAAAAAGCATATTGTAACGCTCATAATGTACCTCTCTCATTGGTGAGTGTACCGACTTGAAATTCCTCATCTCTAAATGTAAATGTTTTATCTGGATTTGCCTCCAATTTTTCGTTTCTTTTTTATTTCGACGGTACGTTTTTCAACGCCTCCAAGTAACTTATCTGCATTAATTTAGTCTCACTTACAAAGATAATTTTTGTTGTCCACTCAATTATGGAGGTAAATCTTGTTTAATAAAGAAAAAAAAACAATCTCTATTAACGAGGTTTGGTGATCACTAACTAACAGAGGATTTTCGGTGTAAAAATTTTGGGAACCAATGTATAATAATCATTAAAGAAGTAACGTATTCATGTCCTAGTTATACATGTTCAATTGTTAATACTTTCAATTTCATCATGTTCACATTACTCCATTAGATTCACAGAAATGCTAAACACTGTATTTGTTCAATTATCGGAACGATTTGAAGCGAAATTTCGAACAATTTTAATAACTTTTAGAGATTTTTGTGTTATGTATATATATGTACACATGTTACATGTAAATTTTGAAACGATTTGCGTGTGTCATTTATAAAACATTTTTGCTGTTATTTACACAAAAGTATCTTTGTTGTTATAATTTTACAAATTTTCTTATTGACGTATATAAAATATTTTTATACATTATTCTTTATTTATAATTTCTAGATTATATGAGTGGATTTGTCCCTGAGTTGAGTAAACTATTTTCCGTTATGGGGCTGCTTACATTTTTAACATCTGTAAAAAAAAATTAAAAATAAAACTCTAAAGTATTTTTACGTTTTTTGCTGCTTTTTAAACACATAAGTGACTTTACCACATTTTCAATTAAACAGTGTTTTTATTATTTTGAAAGCGAATAGTGTTTTCTTCTCATGATACTAGAATTGGAATATGGAATACGAGAAAAGTGTTTTTATGTAAACATTGCAATGCATTTAACCTACTGCTCTTTCTTTGAATTGTTGTACTTGTGTAATTATGTATTCAAAAGCAATACTAATGTTTCGAAAAGTTACATGTGAAATATTTATAAGAAAAAAGATTGAAACAGCCTTTTCGCGTTGCAATACAATAAATGTATTGTTTCTCAATAACAGACACAAATTGATTCTCTATAGGGGTGATTGCACTACAGTACGATTAAACATTATAATCTGCTGATTATGGGTTTAAAATAATCTCTACTTGAGAGCAGTTTTGCTTGTGGGCAAGAACAACGGATGAAATAAACAGTCGGTTTAAATGTTAAACATTAAACTATTTGTTGTGATAAAACGATATTCTTCTTAGTAAGTAATACTCTTAATACTGAGAATTAGCCATTCTGTAGAGCTTGTATCACAAACATTTTAATGAAAGCAATCAAAGCAATCAAAATTTAAGAAGTAAAGTGACAATCACTTAGTAAAAATTCCTTTGGTATATTTTAAATTTTATAGCTTTAGTTAATTGTTGTATGTTTTCTACAACTGCATTGCAAGGGAGAGAAGAATTGATGGCTCAAAAAATTAAGTACACATTGGTATAAATTAGTTAATAGAAACAGCAAACTCATAGATTTAAAAATATAGACGGGACTCGTTCAAGTTAAAGCATAGCAGACATCTTATGTTCATTTCTTTTTGTAATTCACCACGTAGCGTTTTTGAATATTATATATCCTTTCTGATGTATGGATCTGACATTTAGAATTTCGTGATAATACTATTAAAAATTTGTAGTGAAGTATTAATATATTAAGATATTCCTGATCATCTAATTTACTCATTGCAATGTGACGCTGGTTCCATTTCCTAAAACTCTCTGTTCAGGAATAATATATCCACAATACTACGTACATGTTTGTTTCTGATGAATCATATCTACTATGCATTTTATTTTTTATAAAAAATGGACTTAAAGTGTACAAATTCGGAAAATATTACATTTTAGAAAATCAAAATAAAGTGATTCACCAATCTTTTAATTAAAAAGAAACTTCTTTAAAACTATTTTACTTACTCTTATAAAATTTTTAACCAGATAATAAAACAGTTAAAAAAAATTTGTAAATGCCTTTTAATAAAACTATTTTTTACTAAGTTACTGACAATTCTAAATTCGATTTTGGAATAGAACTTTCAACATAATCTATCGAAATACTTAACAAATCATTTTTAAAATATAAACATCTCATGCATTTTTTTTATTCTTTCAAAGCCACTTAAATAAAATAAACAAAACGCGAATGCATTTTGAATCTTCAATTCAATATATAAAATGAATTATTTATGTATAGTTTTTAGAAGATTTTGTTGTGTATATATTAAAAATTTAGAAGATATACCAATGTACTTTAATGCATTTCACAGACATTATCATTTAAATATTTGAAATGTGAAATCAAATCCAATTTCATTTATTTTTAATGCGCGTCATTCGGAAGCGAAATATATATATCTGAATATTGCAAATAATATGAATACTTCGAATATAACAGAGTTTTGTTCTATAAATATATATTCGCGATTCTGGTAATAAATAAGTGTATATTTAATAAGAACGATATCGAGGTGTATTATCGTCGTAATGATGGTGGTAACCAAGCAATTACTATATTTGAATTTGAATTAATCAAAATTAATAGTTTTAATTTTATGTTTGAGAATATTTTAAATTCATTATTTTAAAGTATTTTGTAAACGTATTACAGATAATGCACATGGACATCCAGAAAGTAAGTTTCGTTTGCAATTCATCATGCAACTATTCTGTAATCGCAGCAGTGAACGTACACATCTTGTAGTTTCAATTTTCAGAAAATTATACATTCCCCTGTTACAGACACAGCGGTGCAGACGCTTGTTAATGAGTTGCGTTAATGTTTCTGAAAATAAAAACGTCCCGCCGCAGGTAAAAAGCACTTACTCATATGATTTTTGAAACACAGAATGTGTTTGAGAAGTTAATTCAAAATCAAATTTGTGAAACGCATAGAGAACAAATGATGACTCTTTTAATGATGCAAAGTTAGGTGGCATAGTTTATCGAAGTATGGAACGTCTTCTTGCGTAGGAACATAGTGGACATCAATCTTTACACATTTGGTGAAAATTGATATTCCTTTTTGAAATACCCTTTTGGTATCTAACAGCTTTTTTTGATGACTAGTGATTGGAGTTTGCCGATACTTCAAACAATATGCTATTCCTTTGATATCGTCAACAATGATATCGTTTTTCAATATTGAGGATATTTCGTTAAGATGAATGTCTCCACAGGGCTATTACGAGGAAACATTGTCCGAGGTTTGTGCTACAGCGTACAATAAAATGTTTTTTTCATTACATTTCGCAATTTGTAATTGGCCAATGTAACTGGTTTTCCGAATGCCCCGTGTTATAAAATGGTAGAATTTGATGCTGTATCGTCACATTATTAAACATTAGTATTCAGAAAAGTTAGTGGGCTTGGTTCTTAGTCATGAACTAGTTTTTGATTTAACATCTCAGTAATATAATTTTATATATTATTTTTTTCTGTCTTAATTTTTTTCGTGATACAAAAATCTGAAACACAACAAATAAAATGTATAATATATCCACATATATGCCCAAACATTGTTTAAAGCCATAAAACAAATTAGTAAACTAGCATGAAGGACTTTGCAACTAATTATGTGTGATTGCAAACATATGAACATAATCAAAATATGGACAAAAACAGGATGAATCAAAATTATAGCCATCGTTAGAAAGGACAATAACTTGAGACAAATGTCAGCACAGAAGAAAGGTCAAATAAAGTTGTTTTTTAATAACTCCTTTATTTGACTCTCTTTCGTGACATGGAATACATCCAACAGACAACCCATTTACAGCAGATTTCTTTATGCTTGTTTTTAGTAACTGAAACTACGCGCACCTACAATTCGTTCTTTTTTAAGCAAAGACATCTATAGAACACAACTGCGTAGATACTTATAGAACACCACTGGGTAGACATTTGTAGAACACCATGTTGTTCGTGTTCCACGGATAGTGATATAAAATAGCTACAAAAACATAAAGAAAACTTTGAACTTTCTTCTTTACTGTGATCGAATTTGTTCTTCTGATCAATATTTATTACGAAACTATGATCATTTGGAACCAGGACAAAGATTTTGATTCAACATATAATATACCTATTTTGCATGTAACAGTTGCATAATGCTAACGTTAAAAACATCTCAATTAAAAAAGAATATTTAAAAACATCCGTTTCAATGCATCGGATTCGAAAGATTTCGGATGCGAGTTATAGAAATTCCGATGATCCATAATCAGTTTTTAAAAGTTATAAAAAAAAAAAAATTCTAAACAATGTACAAAGTCATCTGGTGTTTCTTGAGAATAATACAAAAGAAACACAAATCATTTAATTCATTATTCAGTAAAACTAACTGTCAAGTTGGATAACGAAACCTGAAAATGAAAATGAGAATTATTTATTATATTAAAAAATAGGGTAATTTAGTTTCACTAATCTACAATCAAAATGATTAAAATTCTTAAACATTGACGCTCTTATTCTCTCATCATAATAATTTAAAATTCTTAAACATTGACGCTCTTATTCTCTCATCATAATAATTTAAAATTCTTAAACATTGACGCTCTTATTCTCTCATCATAATAATTCGGTTTCTAGATATTTACAAAACAGAGTAACTAAATTAAACACCATATTATTATTTATTTTTTTTAATAATAAAATGTGTGCATTATGTCCTCTTTATTTTGTATTTAATAAAGTCATAATTGCACACACAATTAAATTGGCACTCATAAGAGATTGGTTAGCTTTAATTTTTTGATTATGGATTCTGAAAACAAATAGAATCTGTAACTTTCACAAGAAAAGTTTCGCTGTTTCTTTTATTTTACTTAAGTCAAGTTATTTTATCTCATAACATTTGCCGTGATAAAATTTATTTTATATGCTTTGTTTCACAAACTTTTCTCTTAAGTCTTTAAATAAACTAAAGAAATCGTAAGCGGAGATAAAGTTTTCTATAATATACTTTAAACAATGGCAATTTTCCACTAACTTTTGAGTATATATGCTTTAAGCTACATTTCACTAAGTTCTATTTGAAACGTGATAGTATCGATATATTTTTTACTTAGAACTATATCCAAAACTCAAAGTTGTGACAACTTTAATCCAGCTGAAAACCTTTTATTTTCTCGACCGCAATTATTTTTTAGAATCCTACATTTTTATGTCTAAATTTAATCTTTTAAAATTTTAAACGTACTATTTATTAAATAATCGATGGAACACGTTAGTAATTGAAAATGTATTTACTTAAACATTACTTATGGAATAATAAACATTGGGAATTTTAAAATAATAATTTTTAAATAATGTAAAGACCTCATACGCAATTATATCTCAAAAGAAAATATATTTTAGTTTTAAGTTAATATATGATCAACATTTTTAGTTATAAATTTGATACTATAGTATTGCGAGTAAATTTTTTTATTTGATATAAAACGAAGCCCATTTTTAAATATAAAAATGGGCGGGCACATCGGGTTCATCAGCTAGAGATATAAATTAACAATAACAACAATTTATTGAAAACAATAGAAAAAGGATTGATAGAAGTGGAGCGAACTGTTTGACATTGTAGTGGTCTAGCAACTGTCTCATAATTGTATACTGGTGTTTTGATTGCGGACGTGATGTCACAGGCTAATAATATTTGTGTGCACACCAGATACATCTATACATTATTTTACTCTAATTTTCAATAAATGTACGTAGCTTTCATAATTTGTCTGTTTTCTGCGTTTTGTAGCGTATTTATGCAACTTTTGGCTTCTCTGGTCAGTCAGCAATCGTGTATAAGCAAATAGAAATGTCTGTTTATTCGGATTTGGTCGGATCTTGCCTCATAGGAAGTTTAGACCTTCTTTAGCTCCAGAGCCAGTGTTAACATTCTGAAGTGGATATTAAGTAAAGTAAAGATAGCTCTCGTCTCATTGTTGGTAAGTTAGTTTAAATATATTAGTTTCAATAAAGTGGTTGAGCAGCCACGGTTTGCTACCGTTTTTTGAAAGTTTAGCTTGCATTTAACATAGTTTGCTAGTAATTATATATTTCAGCAAAGGGCATCCTGTGTGTATTGGATTTAATATTGGAATATATCATCAGTAATATCTGCGTAGATGAATATTTGATTAATAAACTCTCCGAAAGTAAATTTGATAGTTATTCAAACTGAAGTGCATTTTTTATAGTTGAAGTCTTTGGGAGAGATTGTTCAATTTAGGCCAAATGGATAGACACTCTGCTACTAACCCAATCCATTTATACTAAATAAACATTGTTAAAGCTTACATCTTTGTATTAACTGAGCTAGACCGGTATAGCATGAATCCGCTTGATACAACATAACGATGATCAAAAATAATCTTGAAACAATAAAAGACGGAGAGGAGGAGCTATTTCCAAAAAAATTGCTAAATCCAAGCACTAGTTTAAAACTATATGGCTACGCTGATACTTCACAGCTACATAGCACATGGAAAGCTTGGTGGTACTCGAATATACTCTCAGTTATCACTAATGGAAGGATACGGAAAAAAGCTGAATCTAACTCCTACCATTGTATTATACTATTTAGATGACCAAAGATACATTTTTGTCATATCATTGCAGAAAAAAACCATAAAAATCAGATTCAATGATACTGCACACTTTTCGAAATTTATAGGGATGGCAGAAGGCAAAGCTCATTCACGCACAAACGTTAGAATACAGGGTACCATGATAGCACAAAAAACTCGAAACTCACTCAACCATAGATTACTTTCATAAGCGAGCACACTTATGATACGACCCAAGCAACTTACGTTTAGACAAAAAATTCATTTGTCTCTAGAATTGACTGATTTATAAATTTCACAAGCTAAAGTGAACGAGAAATATCGATATTTCATTATGTTTTGCATTCAGTCTAATTGGATACAACTTCAAATGAATATTCAAATATTTGAGAAAAATAACTTTAATTAGCAAATTGATTTTAGCAAAAAACTCTAGTTTCAAAGCACACGCACAAAAGTTGACATCATGTATTTGTAGTTGTTTAATAGATAAAAATTATTCCTTTTTACAAAAAGGATTTATTAAAATGTATATTTATAAAAAGGTATCATTAGTTAAAAATATTTACTAAGCACATACTACAAAGACGCATATTTATGTAATAATTTAGTAATGTAACGAAACATTTTAGCTTGTATAAGCGTACAATAAAAAAACAAAAGCAGAGAAATTAAACTCCTCGACGAAATCGATTCTTTTTCTTTCCATGTTTTTCTATTATGAGTGTACTTATGTTTAATTTGTTCGATCTATACTCGTAAATAACACAAAAGATTTTTGGAAATTTAACAATGAACACGTACTTTTTTTCAGTAAACTTAACTTTCTTTTACTGAAACAGTCAACGAGTTGTGTTTATCATTATATTTAAATTTGTCGAAGGTTAAAAGCATGATGTAAAAAATGAGAAGAAAACACGGATAAAAGCAGCATCTATATATTTTTTCCTTTAAAAGTTCAAACAATACCATTTAACAAGTATTTGTTTACATCCTATTAAAATTTCGCCTTTATTTATTTTAAACAAAGAAATATTTGTTTATATTAACGATAAGAGGAAAGCGGTTTTCTTGATAAATTTGCCTTTAACATATATAGTATGATGCACTTTTTTGTTACTGCAAAACTCTATATTTCTATGAGAAACTTCTAGAATATCATTACTCTTTATTTTGCGTTTATGAGCGCACACCAACAAAATCATAAGCAAGTTCTAAATTCCATATTATTACTATTATCGCAAATTCTTTCTGTGTATGATTTTTCAGATTTTCGTATTGTTGTAAAGTTTTCTTATTTACATTTGTGATAAAACACATTTTGAAAGATTATTTTTCAGAAATATTAACTACATTTGGATAGAAAATTTGTATTTTCATCTAAATAATTTTGTACTATTTACTTCTTATGTAGACGTATAGTAGGAGAACTTATATTGACAGAATATTCATATATTTTTAAATGCGTTCTTAAGTGAGAAACAATGTAATTTAACTATGTTTCTATACATAAGAATGTGATATAATTCTAATGTGTTTCTTTTTCAGAATGTTTTAACATCGTTGCATGTTTTTAATTTTCTATGCTATCAAATAAAGAAAATAAAAAACCTTCAAAAATATTGAAAAACCAGATAATTTTGCAATTGGAAAACTATTCTATATTTTAAAGATATAGAATAATTTTACAATAGCAAAATTATCTGGTTTTTCAATATTTTTGAAGGCTTTTATTTTCTTTAAAATATTTGTTTTTACATAAAGTAAAATAAACTTTGTAGCATAATATATATTTCTCAGGATGTTTCTCTGAAGGCTAAAGAAAGACAGAACAAACTGTACAAATATAATTTTTCGCAAAGAAGAATTCTATGCTTAAAAATTCATTCATTAACATAAAACTTTTACAAAAGAGATTCAGAAAAGAGAAGCTAAAATACAGACAAGCATTGAAAAATATTTTCGAAGTACTTTTATTTCCTTAGATGTCATTTTAATGTTATATTACAAATAGATATTAAAACATTTTTAATTTAGTAATTCAGACACAAAAGATTGTTTTTATATAATATCTTTTTTTTTCACTTAAAAAATTGAAACAAGGGAAATTTTATATAATTCTTAAAAAACGGGTCACCCAATTCTTACACAATTTTTAATAGATAAATGAGATTTATTTTATTAAAATTTCAAATTATTTACATTAAAATATTTTATAAAAAGTATCAAACTAGTTGGAAGAATATTTGTGCTTCTACTTTTTAGATAAGGTTCTTAAGCATCGAGCTACGCAGAAGAAACTAAATTACAAATATCAGCACTGGCATTTCGTGGATTTTCACATATACACGCATGTATGAATATACATATGTGTGTATACTTCTTCCTCTCCCACCCTCTCTCTCTCTCTCTCTCTTTCTCTCTCTCTCTCTCTCCCTCTATATATATATATATATATATATATATATATGTGACGATTCTACTTGCATTAACATACTTTTTGTAGACTCATACTCAAGGCAAGGGTTTCTCCCAGGAATTTTACAGTCGAGCACCGAAAAACTACTTCATTGTGTACGTATAGAACTCAAAATAAGAGGCAGTTCGTTCCGGTTCACATTTTATTCGAAAATCAAAAGAAATTGGCTATGCTTTACTTGTCACGTAGCAAAATCTATCAATGCTGATTTTAAGACCGTGAAGAAGACTTGATGATTTAAATTATTATATTAAGAAGACATCTTTGGTTCGTATAGGCAGGTAATTTATCGAATCTATCGGCGGCCAAGGAGAACATTCGAAGATTAGGAAGTACATGACGGGGCTGCATACACCGGCAGATCCCGGAACAGTCTGACTCAAAACGCGGGAAAACGCCGTATATCATTTTCTGAACGCTCCAGAATATATTTTTACTAAGAAGTCTCTCGACCAATCAGCGCGTTCGGATTAATTTCTCCGTCGCTCTTATATGGAAGCGAATTTACCGTGAGTTGGAAAAAGCGCGGCAACAAATGCTTCGAGAACAATCTCGTGAAATCTACTCCTTTCGAATAAATAAGAAGAGAAGCAAAGAAAAACGAATACATAGGTTTTATCAAGTATGGCAAGATGCCAAGATAATTTTTACATTGAGACTAAAGTCTTTCATAATTTGAGGAGTAATATTTTTTCAGGAGTCGTAGGGAAATAAAAAATAAAGAAAAGAAATTCATAGGTTGTTATTTCAAAAGAGTAAAATATTTTTAGCTGGGAGATTGGTGTTTTTTAGAAGAATTAAATTCTAGGATGCATTTTATTTAAAGAAATAAAAGTGCGTAATTTTAATAGAGCATCGACCAGCGCCATTTTTTTAAGAGAATGAATTTGGAATAAACTATATTTTGCTAGATGTAATTTTGACAATCGAAATACTGGAGCGAGAAAATATATATTTTTTTAAATCACTAAGAATCACGAACAAAGCAGTCGCCTTAAATTTTGGAAGAATAAAAATTAAAAAATTTCTAATGTAAAGCATAACCTAAAATACATAAATTTTACAACAACACTTAATTTTTGCAAGTGTAAAATAAATGAGAATACATCAAGATAAACTAAGAAATAACTAACATAATAAATAATAATAATAACATAATATATAAAGAATTCAATATAATAAATAATAAATAATAAAACTGGAAATTAATTACATTAAAAAAAATTAATTACATTGATACTGAATGACAATGATACTGAATAGCTGAATACTAAAGCTTCAATAGTCTTAAACAGTTCTGACTAAATTTCAGTCTTTCTCCATTGTGGTTTTGGGATTGACCCCACTCTAATCTGTGGTGCCACTCTTTTTTGTGGTCACACTAAAGATCAGAGCTATCTTATTTATTCCATGCGATAGCTATCTTTTGTCACAATCAGTAAAATTTTTTGAAATAATAGAAATAATAAATGTCCATATTGCACTTCATGGTATACACACTACTTTGGTATATCACAGGCTTGGTACCAAAATTCAAATTCATCATATATTTTATAACTACAATTCATTGTAAGCAGTTTAATCAATTTGTCAACAATTTGTAAATATAATTCTATTTGTCTTACTAATAATATTTCTCAACATTTTTTCTAATATATTCTCTTAATAAATAATAACATTAATAAATCTCTTCAAATAATAAATAATATCAACAAACTTCAATAACTACTCTAGTAATATATTACAGTAAATATTACATTCCATATAAAATTATTGGTTGAGGGAAAAAAAAATACATAGCAAAATCTGTTTGTTTCCTTACTTGAAAAGATAAGGAAATAATTTTTTGCTAGCCGAATTGTGCAAAAAAAAATAATAAAATAAATAAAAATAACAATATATTATTTTTCCAATACTAAATAATTTAGATGCCCAAATATTTAGATAGGATTCACTCAACCAACAATTGTGAACAATAATATCCCTTTCTGATACTCTTCTTTTAACTACTAAAATCTATGACATAATCGGATATAGCTAATTACCAAAATTTTAAGTGTAGAATCATCTACTTCTTTTTACACTTTTTAAGTAATAAGCAAAATATTAATAATAATAACAAAAATAATAATAATAATAATAGTTGTTAGATAGATAGATGACAGAGAATTGGAATATAAAACTATTATAGTTACTCTATTGCAATACTTATTTTTCAACTAATCTCTTCAAAACATTTCACTACAATATCAACTTTTAGACTAATACAGAATATCAGCATTCAAGAATCATTCAAGACTTTTATTGTATTAAACAAAATAAATATAGCTATTGCGAATACATCAAATAATATAAATAATATTTACTAAAAAACTGTAATTATATGGAATATTTAATTTTAATTTTATAGACTCAACAAAAATAAGTACCAAAACTAGTTGATCAGGCTAGAAGATACCCAGTAATGTTGAGAAGTTATTGTTTATATTTAAAGTTAATTCAATTTATACAAGTAATATTCTCGTTGCGCACCAAGAACATACCTGATAATGTTGAAACTATGGTAATAAGAGATATTTAAAGTATTTTGAGTTTAATCTATTGTTTTTACTTTAGTTTGATTTTGTGACTCTGTATGTGAAGTTGTTTGTGTTGGTTTTTGTGTGTTTTCATGAAATAATTTGAAGTCATCTGGAAAATAATACGGTCGCGAATTGTTCCATGTTTCCAAATTACGACCATTAATTCCCTTCTGACACTAAAACTATCACATGAACAGCAATAATTTAAGGTTAAATCCATTTCTTTATTAACCTAATTAAGCTCAAACTAGAACATACTCAATAAAATATTCCAATTTAAAAATCTTATCTTAACACAAAAACCCTTTCCTGAGATGTTAAAACTCTTTCCTATAAATTTATTAAAATAATCACAAAATATACCCAACATTTTGAAATAATTGCTTAAGAGCCTTTTTAGAACACACAATAATAAGTAATTTACACTAAATAATAATAAACAACATAAGAATTGCTACAATTAAACATCAAATTGCGTAAAGGATCCAATATTCTGTTATTTAAAATACAAACCATCAATTCTTTCCAAATAGTTGAAAATGACTTTTACAATGACTAACAAATAATAATAATAATACTAATACTTAACATTAATCCATAATATATTAATCTTTAACTAACAACAGCATAATAACTTAAATCACATTATACCTTTCAGTGAAAACATAATAATTTATTCTTTATTTGTTGTATAAAAAGTCCCTATCAATGAATCAGAAAAAAGCTTTGAAATACTTTTTTTTTTTTCCGACAGAAATAGTCAATTTCATTATTACATCATATTGCAACACTTTGTACGTTGTCATGGTTTCAGTAAAATTTTATGCTATTCTTTCTTGAATATTTAATTTTAACAGAAAAACAGTAAATAATTTTCATAGTATTTCTCAGAATAATTAATAATGCAAGTATAAAAATATCAAATTCATATTTAAATTCATTTCACTTAAATATAAAACTACTACTATCTATTTTTCTATTACTGTTATCAATATAAATATAAGAAGGTACTCTATTATCTTTACAAAGCCCCGATCTCAGTAGCATTTAAATAACAATAGAATTTAAATAATCATTAACAATAAAATAAAATCACATAAAAATACTCAAACAGCATAAAGCCACAAAATAAAAATATCAACCATGAAAAAATAACTTACACTGCCGTGTCCTTTTATTTACTTGACCGCATCTCATAGAATAAATCAGCATCAAAACAATAAGTCATTAAAGTTCCATTTAATTTCATCCGATGATAACACACTCCAAATCGGTGACATTACATATTTCGATCTAGATTACCACATACCAAAACGACGTACCATCCGTCACAGCTGAAGTCCATACACCAGCATCATAAGCATTGAACAAAACCGGTGGAACAAGAACACCTGGCATATCCACTAGGCTTTTAAAAATATCTCGAAATCCTGGTCGACTAAAATACATAATGTGACAACTCTACTTGCATTACCATACTTTTTGTAGACTCATACTCAAGGCAAGGATTTCCCCCAGGAATTTTACAGTCGAGCACCGAAAAACCACTTCATTGTGTACGTATAGAACTCAAAATAAGAGGCAGTTTGTTCCGGTTCACACTTTATTCGAAAATCAAAAGAAATTGGCTATGCTTTACTTGTCACGTAGCAAAATCTATCCATGCTGATTTTAAGACCGTGAAGAAGACTTGATGATTTAAATTATTATATTAAGAAGACATCTTTGGTTCGTATAGGCAGGTAATTTTTCGAATCTATCGGCGGCCAAGGAGAACATTCGAAGATTAGGAAGTACATGACGGGGCTACATACACCGCCAGATCCCGGAACAGTCTGACTCAAAACGCGGAAAAACGCCGTATATCATATTCTGAGCGCTCCAGAATACATTTTTACTAAGAAGTCTCTCGACCAATCAGCGCGTTCGGATTAATTTCTCCGGCGCTCTTATATGGAAGTGAATTTACCGTGAGTTGGAAAAAGCGCGGCAACAAATGCTTCGAGAACAATCTCGTGAAATCTACTCCTTTCGAATAAATAAGAAGAGAAGCAAAGAAAAACGAATACATAGGTTTTATCAAGTATGGCAAGATGCCAAGATAATTTTTACATTGAGACTAAAGTCTTTCATAATTTGAGAAGTAATATTTTGTCAGGAGTCGTAGGGAAATAAAAAATAAAGAAAATAAATTCATAGGTTGTTATTTCAAAAGAGTAAAATATTTTTAGCTGGGAGATTGGTGTTTTTTAGAATAATTAAATTCTAGGATGCATTTTATTTAAAGAAATAAAAGTGCGTAATTTTAATAGAGCATCGACCAGCGCCATTTTTTAAGAGAACGAATTTGGAATAAACTATATTTTGCTAGATGTAATTTTGACAATCGAAATACTGGAGCGAGAAAATAATTTAGAATAATGGGATTTACACAGAATTATAGTTTTAATGAGGTCAACGGCGAAATTTTTTTAATTTGTTTCATATATATATATATATGCGTGTGTGTGTGCGTGTAAATCATCTCTATGTTTAACACTTTCAAATTGATTGCTGTTTTCCAGTTTCGTATCTCTCTATTCTTGCTATTACTGTTATAAAAATGCTTCCTACGTTTCAATGTTTTATTTAAAATAAATATACCATGCTCTTCGTTTAGTTTTAAAATTACTTTAATGTAATAATGCATTATTTTATATAAAAATTTTATTAATTTAGTTTAATTTCAATTGATTAAATGTTCTAAAATAATTGATTTATTCATTTTGTGTAGGAAGAATATTTGTTTAATTTATAAAATTTCAAAAAAAGAATTATTGAAAAAATGTCTAGAACATTTCAAATGTAGTTAAATTAATTTAATTTAATTTTTACTTGCCATGCAATTAAACTATTTTCTGTATTCCCAAAATGATTATCGTTTTTCTCAACAATTCATTAAATCATTCTTTTAAATGTAAAGTATTTGGTTTAGAATTGTTTTGTGCTTTAATTATTTTTTTTCCAGGAAAATTAAGAAAAAGAGTACTTTGATTTTTTTTCCCATTTTTTATTCCGAAAAAGAAGATCTAAATTTTATATTGTAATTGTAAGATAATTTACTCTACCGTTCTGTGCATGAGACAGTAAATGCCATTTAAGCTCGGTTCATCCATACAAGAGAAAAGAAATACCGCAGATTACCAAAAACGGGAGAGAAAAAAATGTCGTTTGCATTCATTCGTTAGGTCAATTTTTGATCAAAATATTGCTTAAAAAGAAAAGAAGCCATTGTCGACATGGCGACCGCATATGTCGAGTTCTGTATTTATATATATATGCGTTTGCGCAATAAACACTACATCCTTTCTACGTCTGCAACTTGTAGGAATGATGATGAGACTTTAAATTAACTTAAAAGCTGAATGGTTGATTCTATGAAATATTAAACGTAAAAGTTAACTAAACGGATGAATAAAGAAGAAGAAAAAAAAAATACTTTCATTTATGGATAAAATTTCTGATATTCATCGCAAAATTTGTATTCTTCAATATCTTTCTAGAAGTACTGCTGTAAAAAGGCGTCATTAATTTTTATAATAAATAATTGTATTTAATAAAAATACATTAATTGTTTATCAATACATATCATATTACAAATAATAAATAGATAAATGTAAAAATTTAAATAAATTGTAGAGGTTTAGAAAAAAATAAATTGTCATCAATAATTATATGGTTTCTACACACTATAAGATTTTTACGTATCATCCTGTTCTTAGTGGTTGAAAAGGCTGAAAATACATACAATTCAAAATATTCTATCTCGGCAACTATTAATCGCACAGTTTTTACTGCTTTATACAGAGTGAATAATTTATTTTTTAAAAAAATCTGGAGGATCCAGAGATTTTTGGAAAAAATAAATTTTGTAACTTTTACAAAAATAATTATTTCTATGGAACTAGTTTTTTATATGATGGAGCGTTATTCGAAACATTTTTGCAATTGGACGTATGCTTTTAATACTAACAGTTAAGATTTAACTAACGGTCAGCTATAAGGACACCCTATACAGTATGCCACTAAAGTCCCTTGCCACCCTCTTAGCTTCGGCTGCTGCTTATATTCCTAAAAGTGGTGTATAGGTAGTAGCCATGCGCTGCTGAATAAAACCGCCTACGGGTCCACCTGGTGGAAAACCCTGGAGTTAACATTCCTATCTCGAAAACGGAAAGAGATAGGGGAAAAAAGAGATTCACAAAGTTGTAGAGCATCATCGATTTAGTGCGTAAAGACACCTTGTGGACATTAATGAGTAGAATAGAACGGTTAAAACGAACATTTGTTTTTTCGTGACTTCCTACACTGTGACGTGATAAAACGATCTTAAAAAGAAAAAAACAACTGGTTATGAAACAGCAGGTGTATGCGACCCCTCCACAAACATTTCAGAATCTTAAACGACGTATTACGGACGCTTGTGCCAATATGTCACCCTCTGTGCTCCAACACGTGCAACGTTAAATTCAAACAAGGATCCAAATGTGCATTGCAGGGAGGAGTTTGAACATAAAAAATAAAGGTAATATTGTTATAACTATTTGGTTTTTTCTTTCTAAGATCGTTTTGTCACGTCACAGTGTACAAAATCACGAAAAAACAAACGTGCGTTTTAACCGTTCTATTATTCGCATTATTGTCCACAAGGTATCTTTTCGTACTAAATCAATGATGGTCTACAACTTTGTAAATCACTTTTTTCCTGTATCTCTCTCCGTTTTTCAGATAGGAATGCTAACTCTGCAGATTTCCACCAGGTGGCGCCGTAGACGGCTTCATTCAGTAGCGCATGGCTACTTTACTATACCTAGACACCACTTTTATGAATATAGCAGCAGCTGTTCCAAAGTTAAGAGGGTGGCAAGGGACTTGAGTGTGCATATTGTATATTATTATTATATTTTTCATTGAGAATTTTTTCATACTGTTTTCAGTCTTTATTTATTGCTAGGTCGATAAAAAGCAAGTAGGTTTTTTTTTTTTTTTACTTTCAGGGATATTTTTCAAAAATGTCATATATCCTGTCATACAAGTCGATAATTCACATCCTTTACTCTGAAGAAATTTTCTCAGCCTAACGATTTAATGGTATTTTAACTTGCGTAATAATATTTTTTTTTTTTTTTTTTTTTGCTTTTTCTAAAAAGATTATGGAACGGCCTATAACGTTTCTGAAGTAAATTGTCCAATCAATACTGCGTTGAAATATACGCAAAATATAAAGTATATATTGTATATGTTTGTGTATTTTTATTATGCATATTTTAATTATTTGATTTATTTGTAATTCTCTCATTCACTCTTATTTAATTCATTTATCTTACACTTATTATGTTAAACGTTGTATAAATATGTAAGGAACTGAGATTTATTTCAATAATATGAAAAATTCTGATTCACTGATATAAATCACTACTATTTCAATGGGATTTTCGTGGTCGAACTTCGATTTTCAAAGCACAATATTAAAAAGACCAAAAAAGTTTGAAATGGCGAAAATTGACCGAAGATTAAACGTGTATTAGGAAGCCAGTAATTAATTTAGACAACTATTTCTTTTTGAATTTATTTATTTGTGTATAAAAATTGCTAAATTGTAGAAAAAAACTTATAATATTATACAATAAAATTAATCTGTTAAAAGTAGCTTTGCCACTATAACTTTTGAATAAGTTAACATATTTACATGATTTATTTTCTTTAATTAAGAAAATTATATTCACTACAAACTATACATGAAAAAACAAACTTTTTTTCCTTTCAAGTTCTAACAAAAAATATGATAGATTTAAATTTTTCTATTTTTTTTTTTTTTTTTTTTTTCAGGTATAATCAATAGACAACGTAATAAGTCCTATACAGAAAAAATGTCGATTCTATACAAATATAAGGGACCTGCAAATTTAGTTTTTCAAGTTGTCGTACATTATTTTTTTTATTTACAATTTAACAAATATATTTATTTTCAATAAAAAATAAATAAATTAATTAAAAAGAAGTAATACTCTAAAATAATTACAGGTTTTCTAATTCACGATGAAACTGCAGTAAAATTTCGTCAATTCAAAACTTTATAATCCCTTTAAGCTAAGCATATAGAAGATCATGATCAAATGTTGACTCAAATTGCATTACATTTTAGGTGCGAGTATCACTTCACCTATGTATATTTGTACATTGTAAAGTTTGAAATTGTTGTTTAGATATTTATAACTTTTAAATAAAGCATAAATGTTGTTATATAAAGTTTAGCAACTCCAATTCCCTTGAAGTAAATCAGATAATCTATGTGGGGAAAAAGTTATTGAAAATTAATAATTGAAGATCCTGTAAACAATGGTTGAAGAAAATGCTGTTAAAACTATATGGACATGCTTGATTATTTTTTTTTAAATTGATAAAGATATGAACTTATTTTATGCCATTTCTAAAACTGTAATAAATAATATTATCCTTTTGTGGTTAAAAATTAAACAATTAGACTTAAAATTGAAATATTATTTCTTTAGTTCCTTAATTAAATTTTTAAATTAAAATATATTGTGCTTTTATATATTTATTCGAATATTAATTTCAAAAATATAAATTATGAAATTAGTAATCACAAATAAAATCTACTGTAACCTATAAAAATTTCAACAGAAATCGATGTATTGAAACTTTAAATATACGAATCCAAAATTACATCTTATTCTGTCTAGTGGAATTTGAGTTGTGCTTAGAAATCTATCTGCGTTTCAGTTTGTTTAGTAACTATTAAAATTGAATTAAACATTAGGAGTTCAAAACCTTAAATTGGTACAATTCCTAAAATACTTCACCGAATATTTCACGTTTGATACCCCAAGGTAAATTTTCCCAACAAAAAGAAATAGGATGTCAAAATGCCATATTAGTATTAAGAATTTCAGAGGTTGGTGTAATTTCAGCATAAATACGATCCCCTAAGCCTAATTTATCGACATACATTTAAAAATAAATAATTCACAGTGGAACAGATATTTTCGTTTTTTGTTTCTACGAGAAAGTGGCGAAAAAAAATGTGCGGTGCGAAAAAAAAATGCGCGGTGCGAAAAAAAAATGTGTCGCTATTTTTCGCTTTGTCTCATAGATTAATCTCCTGCAGTATAATAATAAAAAGAAGTATAATATATTAGAATTATTTATAATGAAATTCTGACAAATTTAAACCGAATTATAAAATATTGCCGTAAAAGTTACTGAAGATTAGAACTTTAAGAAATTTATAGGTCAATCTAAGATAGCAATTTTTTATGTAAGATCTATATTTTAAGAAATTTATCTGTCAATATTTGATAACTATACACTATTTAGTAATATTTATTGCATAAAAGAATATTAAAATCAATAACTTATATCTCGTATAATATTTCTTCCTATTATTTCATATTTCAACACTCTCTTCTCTCTTTCAAATGAAAAAAGAATATTAGCACTATCGAGGGAAGTGAAAATAATAAATATTCGTTTTGATAAAGTTAGACATAAACATTTATCATGCGTATTATTTTCTTTCATACATTCTTAGTTTAGGTATTTTATTATGGCCCTAAATATATTTTACTTTAACCATTTTATGAGTATTCAAATACATTTTCTCTATTTTATGTGCGTGGAAATATTAAAAATAATGATATAACATTTTTAAAGCTTATTTCAGCTGTATCATTCCCCTTTTTTGCATTAAATAGATAGAAAACTGCAAAAAATAAGACGTAATTTTAAGACTTTTCGACGGCAATAAAATTTAACAGTATGTTTACAGTAAGTGTTTGAATTTACGTTCATTACGTTCAAGTAATAAAAGACATTGGGCAGATAAACGTGTTTAAATATGCTTTATATATCAGTAACAGCTCCATCTGCCAGAACTATTTGTGCCACCAGGTTTATTTAGGAATGAATAGGGACATTATACACTATAATTTTCAAAGGAAAACCTCCACCCCCAAACTCGTTAGCTAATACACAGCCAGTTTCTCTGCCTCTGTTTCAAATTTGCGACAACATGTTCCTATGTCTATATTATTAGGTTTTGTGTTCCTGACTTTCCTGTAAATTAGTGAAATTTTTTTCTAAATCGCCCTGTATATTTCATTAGACTGGTGCAAATATGAATAACAAAAAATGGGTGTGTGAAATATTTTCATAAAAAAAAAAACATAAAATAGATTTTTTATACCTTATTTCTTAGTTATACGATTTTTTACTACTTTTTACTTACCCATCATACGTAGTATAGGGTAAGTCTTATAATTGTTTTGAAAATCGAAAAAAAAAATTGACGGATTTACTCGTTTCAGACACTGAAGATTCCAAAAAACATATTTTTAGAAAAAAAAAATGCCGTCCGTCTGTGTGTCTGTACGTCTATGTGTCTCTGTGTGTGTCTGTAAATGCTCCGAACAATCTCCCGAACAAATTGAGATAGAGACTTGAAATTTTGTATGTACTTAGTATGTAATAATAGGAAGAAGCTTATTTAATTTCGGTAACCTCGATGATCCGGAACTATTTTTTTCGGACTCTCGAAATAGTCGTTCTGATAAATGGCATATATAAATTTTCGAAATTGTTTATTTTAAGGAGAGAATATAAAAACAAGAAAAGAAACATAAATTTTGCATAAAGAATGAATTCGATTGGATAATTAGTTTCCGATATATTTGTAATTATATTTTCCACTCTCTGCGTTTTTCATGACCCTGTATTTAATTCAAATTTCAATTCAAAGATATATTTTTATTGGAAATGAGACGCTTAATCTGACGCAATAAACCGTTAGTTAATAGGATTTTCAATTTTGGAGTTAAAATGATGTTTCTTTTACGTAATTCAATAATAGAGCATTTAATGTTAATGACGGCATCAAGCAACGATTTTATTCGAATTGCAATGCATTTTATAAATAGTTTACACATGTTTTATTTTCATATTTTATATTATGCATATCCATGATGGGTAAGTATTACGGTGGCCCTCAACGGCTAGTTAAGATTATGTGTCTAAATGTCTTAGTTTCATTAGCAAGATGTTTAATTTACGATTTAAGAGTGACATATAGAAATATTTTTATTCAATTGCATCTATCGCCTATGTGTAAGCACCATATTAAAAAACAAGAAAAAGTATTACGTTGAAATTAAATTAAATATATTAAACTAAATATATTTGTTAGTTTGATGTGAAATTATGTTCATTAGTTAACTGCGCACCATTATTATACTATTATTACTTAAAAACGTATGTCAATATTTTTGTATTAATTTCCATAATCTTCAGCACAAAAGGCTTACATTACTGCTTTGATTTTATAATAAAAATACTCTTATGGCTATTCCTTCATTTCTTCATTCTCACATTTTATTTTTGTGTGGGTTATACCTGTTATTATTTTGGTTCTCAACATCTAAATTCTACACATAAAAATATTCTTATTATATGAATATCTGAAGCGAATTTTACATATTGTGACTGTAATATGATTTTTTAAATTCTGACAGTTTTCAGTTACAATATTACATTATAGAAGACCGAATATACAGATGTCATATGTAGGATATCAAATTTAACCTGATATGTGGAATTTATAACTTATGTATATCAAGTTGTCTGACAGAGGTATTGATTCAAATATTTCATCGTATCGCAAATGAAATAAATAGTACAGGCATTTCTCTATTTAGGATAAATTTAGGTACAGAAAAACCCTTCATAATTCAGAAACATTGTGAGTCGTGAATAATAGATGAAATATTTTACCTTAATTAGCAGAGTGTTCGGTTTACGATTTAATTGTCACATATAGAATAGTATATTTTTATTAAATTGCATCTATGACCTATGAGTAAACATCAGAATAAAAAGCAAGATAAAATATTAAATTGAAATTAAATATATTATATTAAATATATTTTGTTACTTTGACGTGGACTTATGTTCATTACTCAACTGTATGCCATTCTTATACTATTAAAATGACTTGAAAATGTATATGAATATTTTTGTATCCATTTTCATAATCTTCAGCACAGAAGGTTTAAACTACTACTCTGATTTTATAGTAAAAATACCCATTTGAATATTCCGTCAATATTTCATTCTCACATTTTATTTTTCTGAAGGTTATACCTGGTATTATTTCGTTTCTCCACAGCTAAATTATACACATAAAAATGTTCTTATTCTATGAATATCTGAAACGCATTTCAAACATTGTGACTGTAATATATAATTTGAAATTCTGACAGTTTTTAGTTACAATATTACATTAAAGAACGCTGAATATACAAATGTCACATATAGGATATCAAATTTAACCTGAAACGTGGAATTTATAACTTATGTATATTACGTTGTCTGACAGGTATTGATTCAAATATTTCATCGTATCACAAATGAAATGTATAGTACAGGTATTTCTCCATTTAGGATGGATTTAGGTACAGAAGAACCCTTCATAATTCAAACGTATTGTGAGTCGGAAATAATGGATGAAATATTTTAGTGTTATTAGCAAGGTGTTCAGTTTACGATTTAATTGTCACATATAGATTAGTATATTTTTATTCAATTGCATCTATGACATATGTGTAAACATCAGAATAAAAAAGATAAAATATTACATTGGAATTAAATGCATTAAGTTAAATATATTTTGTTAGTTTGATGTGGAATTATGTTCATTTAGTCAACTGTATATCATTCTTCTACTATTAAAATAACTTGAAAATGTATATCAATATTTTTGTATTAATTATCATCATTTTCAGCACAGAAGTATAGGATATGCTTCACTACTGCAAGCTATGTACGGATACAGATTTTTTTGCTGAATGAATAAAATTGTCCGAATATGTTTTGCTGTTAAAATATTTACAGTAGAAGTCATAGTGACTTAAAATACAATGTAGATATTTATGAACTTTATTTCGTTGATGATAATTCATCAAGGGCAAGAGGTTCGTTGATTCCTTCCCCCCGTTTGTCATTATGGTTGCGGTTTTAGAAGAAAATATTAATCGCACATAACCTACATGTTTCTTATTCTCACCATAATTTTCTTTAAATTACAATGACATCTTCTTATCTTTGATCTACTCTTGAGAATCATGCATAAGTGCATAACATTTTTATTTTCCGTGTGTAAATAAAGTATTGTAATCATTATTTGTCTGTGTGTAAGAGGCAGAGACAGTGAAAACGATAATTGTCAACGGTATTTCAAACTGAGCTCCCATTTGGCAAGTACATTATAGACCAAAGTCGAAAGACAGATCGGTTTGGTAGATCAGGTATTTAACTCGTTTTTAATCCATTTTCAAAACACGTTGAGACTGATTTCATAAAATCACCAACGAAATTTTACAGATCGTAAATGATAAATACTGCAGCGATGTAAGCAAGCATAAGTGATGTGGAAATACCGTCTCCAGTTGTAAAACGAAAGGTCAAGCGTTCGAATACAGTAAGTGCCATTGTAGCATAAATTTATAAAAAGTCAATTTTTTCACCATCTGAATCATTTTTTAGAAAGTCAAGTGGAGTCACTCTAGATAATTCCTACCTGCAAGATAATCTGATTGATCCAGGAAAAGGCAATTGCTAGCTTTATTTTCTTTACAGATTCTTTTTTTTTCTTTTAAAGCAGAGTTTCATTTTTCAACTCTGCCAACTCAATTTACAGCATCGCTCTATCTATCTCAAACAATCGTACATAGGGGAGTGTCATTTTTTATAGTAAAAATGTGCAAATGATTTATTAGTATACACAAAATAAAAGTGTATAAAAAGCAAAGTATAACAGTTCTTAAGAGAATGTATATTTTTATTAATATTTTTTATATTGATATATATGTTTTGTCGTTTCCATTTCGTAGTTAACCCATTCGGAACCATGGGTGCATATATGCACCCTCAAAAAGAATATACAGAATTTGTTTTAGGCACCAGTAAAAAATAAAAGTAATATTTGCTTTCTCTAATTAAAGCATTTTTGTGATAGTTTAAGTAAAGGTAGCTTTTTTTTTTTAAAGTGGTGCCAACCGAATAAAAATTGTGTAAAAGCCGCCGGTCCTGAAGGGGTTAAACTAAAATTTCTGTAAGCAATATAAGAAGATTCACATTTCGAAGTTCTTTTAAAACATTTATTTTAAGAAACACGACTTTTTATTAAATGTCAAGTTATTGGAACATAGCAATTATATTCCTTATATTACTTCTTAAGAAATATGTGTTAACTGTGTTTATATTTGTTTTGAAATTACGCCCTCATTTGTTTTAATTTTTAGTAACGTTTTGTGTGTTTTAATTGTTCTATTAATTTGTTTCTCCTTAAAGTATGTTACTTTATGCAATTTAATAGTTAAAAATTATTTATAATGATAAAGCCGCAAACAGCAATTTCAGTATTTATAGATTTATACACATATTTTTTACTAATATTTACTAATTCTTTTCCATCATAGGGTTTTAGCTCTCTGTCTTATAGAAAATACACGCTGTCAAAATTTTATTAAAAACGAAATTTTAAATTCTTCTTCTTTTTTTGAAAGTTTCAGTCAAGCATAAAAATATATACATTTTTAAGCATTACTTTTGATATTTGTTTTTTCCTTTTTATACAGAATTACTTTTAATAAAGGTGAACTTTCTGTTTCTATAATTAAATGCATGCAGCTTACACCATTTTATCGTAAGTGACCACCATTATATAAGATATTTCATTTTCAGTATACACAATTTGGTATTCATTCCCTACCTTTGTGTAGATCAATATCAATATGTTTTATTTTTTTTTTCTATTTCAGAATATATTCCATTCCAAAAATAAACATTTTTTGTCCATTTCTCACGGTTGAGTATATCAATTTCAATAAATATTACTGTCTTGAAGATGTGGTTTCATTGATCATTTCATCATTCTCTTGCCTGAAGATGTATCTATATTTTGCTTTAAAATTGAAAGTAAACATTAAGTTTTATTTGCGAATGTCAAATGATTCTACTATGTCAGAGTTTTTTAGTTTGCACACTGAAATATTTGATATTCTAAATGAAGATTTTGAGACTTTATGACAATTTATTTTGTTATTCGGCATAACATTTGATTGTTTGTAAATAACAGTATGGTTACAATTTCAGTTCACTATAAAATTTTATGTAGTCTTTGAAGAATAAACGTATATTTTGATTGTTTAGATCTTACTCGTACAAGAAAAGTAAAAAAAAAAAAAAAAAAAAAAAAAAAAAAAAAAAAAAAAAAAAACACAAATTTATTTATGTTATAGTTGTTTTAATAAAATACAATTAATTTAAAATATATACTTATTCTTAAAAATGATACCTCCAAATGACTATTAAAACTTTTTCTAGGCTGTACAAACAATTAAATAAGTAATAGATTGATTAAAAGTTTTTACTAAACCAATTACAAAATATACAATGTAAAAAGTTTTTTCCATAATTTCTTTTTATGTCCACACAAAAAATATAAATTAAATTGGTGGAATTTGCAAAATCTTGTGAGTTCGTGAAATGTAATTAATCTATTAACGTGCATTATTATTTTTTTATTTATCTGTCTAATGTTGTTAAATAATAAATAGAAAAAAATATTTACACATGCCCTTAACACATTCATTTCTACATAGGTTTTCACAAGACTTGGAAAAGAGGTTTGAAACTTACATGGATGAACAATTAGACAATTATCCCTGCAATGTTACTAACACTTTGTAGAACTCCCATTTCATTTCGCGTATAATGGTGAAATATCCAGCTTCCAATTTTTTTCTTAAGGTTTATTTAGACGTCCTAGTAGTATTCTACACCATTTCATCAGTATGTTTAAATTTCTAGAACCTCAATATATTTTTCTTATACGATTTGATATATTATAATAATTTCTTATTGGTCAGTTCATAAAAATAAACATAATATTTACAATAAAATAAAACTCTTATTTGTTAATGGAATTCTTCAGTAAATATTATTTACTCTGTGTTTTCATCTGACTGTTTTACAACACTTCTGACAATTTTAACAAGATATCAGTTTCCGACATTATGGAAGCGCAAAAGTTTTTTTTTTCTTTTTGTAAAATGGACATACGCGTGAAATGTAAATATATAGAAATGCTTCTTGATATACTGAAGGGTTCACGAAAGTAAAATATAAGCTATTACGATATAGGCACAGGTAGAAAAAGCATTCTTTTATCTTCGTAAACCCACATACTAATAAATTTCCGAGATTTGAAGGAACATTTCTGATACAAAACACTTTTATGTTGCCCGTCATTTTCGAAAACGTTTCTGGGTAGTTTTTACAATGTATTCAATCATTTTTACAAAGTGAATTAAAATAATATCGATTTTTTGTATGCTATCAAATCTCAAGCAGACGTTTTCACCTGCACAACAGAATTTTGTAATGCAAGAGTAACAAAATAAAGTTTATTTTACGCTGTTAATTCAGCACATTTATCTGTTGAACATAAAAATGTTCAGTTGAGAATTGATAGCATCTGAAAAATCTATATTTCATGATTTGGAACAACATGCCATGCAGTCACGAAATTACGTGTGAATTTTAAGATAAACATCAGATTAGTGTAAATAGTGTTTTTTAAATCAAAGATATTTTGACTCTTATATTTATGATTTACACAGTGTGTTCCAAATTTTTTTTTTACAACTTCGACTCGCCATTTGTTTTTGTAGGCAGTTAGGTGCAAGAGTTGATTCAGCACACTGTGTAGCTTTGTCGGTGGTAAGCTCTGTCTGGAGTTGGTACGACTGAACTTTATTGGACTGCGTTATAAACTCGGTCGAAAACGTTCCGTATCCTCTTGACTTGTGCCTGGCAAGTCAGCATCCTTCTTACGCAAAAAATTTACTGGTCTCCATAAACTTCCACTGTACCACTAACATATTTATGGACTGGATGATGGGTCATGACTATATTTTATTCGGAAATTCCTTCGGACTTGTGTACACTGCTACTTTTCCTGTCTGTAACAAAATTTTTTTTTAGTACAAATGAAGCTTTCTGAGTCCCTGTTACATGTACACAAAACTGAACTTCACCATATTATTTTGTTTAAGTTTTATGGAGCATCAAAGTTGTAAAGAAGATTTTGGAACACTCCGTATTTCTAACAGAAGATCAATACAAGCATAATTTTGTTCTTTCTAAATTCTGTTAAAATAAAAAATTTTGACTAATTATAAATCATAAACGCAACAAAAAATAGCAAAGTAAAACCTTTTGAAATATTACGTCACTGTTATATTTATGGATTTTATCTCTAACATTTAAAATATAATGAAACTGAATGTTTTCTTAAGAAAGTTTTTTACACCTTTAGATTTATAATCTTAAGTACAGAGACTTTTGAACTACACTTAGATGAAAAATGAAATAAAAATCAAAGTGTATAAGAATGCTTTGTTCCAACTTTCTACAATTAGAACTAGCTTATAATTAATCTTAATTAAGATTTCTATATAATTTCTTTCTCTATCGGAAATATTAATGAAAAACTTTTATTTCTAACTATATATGGGAGATTAATATTTCCTTAAATGTAATGAAACTGTAGTGCTGCAGCTGATTAACTTAAGTGAATAAAATTTGAAAGAAGTTTCTTTTCCATTGGAGATATAGAAAATAATTTTAATAACTAATACAAAACATAATTATTATATTTTCTGCTAATAGTGTCTGATCAATCTTCCAAACTTTGCCAAACAAAACAGTCTATCAAGGTAACCATTGACTTGATATTTTAATAGTTATTATTATTTTTCTTTTTTTTTTAGTATACCCTATATGTATAAAGTATATTACGACTTTGAAAACTTTCAGCTACATGCGTGTACTGCTTTCTCGAATAAATTAACTATGTAGTTTTCTGAAAGATATTTTTCTTCATGATGTTGATATACATTATGACAAAACTGCTACAAGTTGCACGATTACTGAATAAATCTTTTAACAAAATTTGTCGATAATTTCAGATTTGTGAAAAAACAATATTTTCTGATTGACTCTTATGTAAAAAAAAAAAATCCTCTAAAATTATCGGATTTTTACTGACTGCTCATTACATATTTCTTTTATAATTTAAAACGTAGAATATTGCTCATAAAAGGCTCTTATGTTATTTAAAATAGATTATGGGTTATCGATATAAAATAAATCCCTGAAATTATAATTTAGAAAAGAAGTTGCACATTTGCAGATAATAAAAAACTCCAGAAAATAATTTAGGTAATATTAGGTAGAAGAATACTGGGACTTTTGTTACATTTAGCAAAGTATCAGAACTAATTTTGAAGTTCCTTCTACCATCTCATGAACCTCTCTTATGTAAAATAAATAACAATCGTACTTTTTAAAGCAATCTTGAAGATAGAGGAAAAAGGGCAAAGTAATTCAACTTTTTTTTCAAACTATACTATTTTACCAAAATTTTTTCAATTTCACTAAAAAGTGGGTTCTTGTCCCGCCATATTCAATACGTTTTCTGAAAAATTTCAGTTTGTTTATTTCAGATGATTTTGACAAACTGTACGCTACGCAGCGCAGTGTGATGCGCGCATAGCCTATCTATATGCAAAAGAAAATATTCCCATTAATTTAAATTTTAATTGTATAATAAAATATTTACGTTGTAAAAGATATGAATAACAAGTAAAAAATTTCAGTATTTTTTTAATTTTTTTTTCTTCTCTCTGTGAAAAACAAAATCCAGAAGTTGACTTAATTTTCGGGCTGATGATCGTAACCTCATCTTAAGTACACAACCACTCATTAAAACTGAAATTGCTACTAATTTATGAAATATATTTACTTACCGTATAAAATTATTTAGAACTTTTAATGCGAAATTTGTTGGAGAAAATTATTTCCAACGTTGAAGGTAATATTCTAGTTTCGAATTATCAAAATAAATCTTTGCTGTTCAGCACTAAGCAGATGACTGGTCTTAGTCTCAATGAGTATGATTGTGTATGACTGTTTCAAAGAAAGCAGCACTTATTTCCGTGTGCGTGACTGGCTGGTCAATGCAGTTTGTTTTAATTTAACTACCGCCATGTTTTAATTTAACAACCAAATTTGTCTATATGCCCTATTTATGAATGTACCACTTCTACCCAAAAGCTTATAAAATAAAATTTTTACAGTGTGGAGCAACAATTCAGATGGATTTTCCACACCTCTTTTTAGTAGAAGCTAAGGTATTTACTTTAAAAAATATATTTTATCTATATCCCTCATATTGTCCACCTTTCACATACAATATATTTTTATCCTTCTAACTTTTTCAAATTATTTGAAAACTATACATTTTTAAAGGTTATGCGACAGATTTCAGTTACAGTGTCTCCAATTTTTCAAAAATATTCAGCTTTAATTCTCTACTAAACGTAAATTACCTATCTATTTCTATATATTTTGTTAAAAGATTTTAGTAGTGGTATGTCACATCACAGTTTTCTGCATACTAATGCAACTATTAAGCAGTATTATCTTAAATGAATGATTAATTTATACGGGAAATTACACGTATATGGATTTAATAATTTGTATATATATATATATATATATATATATATATTACTTTTGTAAGATGTGCGGTTCTAGTAAAACTACCTGACCAATAAAACCAACATCCACATAATATTATTCTGGTTGACCTTTTTCTTGAACGAATAAGTACTTCTTGATTTCAGAATTACGATTTTTTAATGGCAGAACTAATTCCTGATTTTGTTACTTATTTTTAAAGATAGTTTAATCCTTTAAGTAAATGTCGCATATTTTATCGTTTTAAAAAAGATTAATTGGGTTTAAACATAATTACTTTTGAACAGAATTATGTTTCAAGAAATACCTTGAATGAAGATAACTGAAATATTGTATACTCCTGAGCCATGAATGAAAATTTGAAATAATCTAAGTTTTGTGTGAGTTTTAATAAAATTGCAGGAAAGTCCTCTGACGCTCAACGGTTATACATGACAGTGGTAACAGAAAATACATGTCACTGTTTACTTTTAACTAATTAATTGAGATAATAATTTTAAAAGCATTACGTTATATTTTATATAATATCAAATCGTTAACACTTAATTTCTTATTTTTTTTAGTATTCTATCCTTAGAAAAGTTGAAACATATTTAAGAAAGTAAACTGCATAAAAATTCAGGAGAAATTATCTTTTGAATATATAAGACAGAATTGTAAAAAACTCGTATTTGCATTTCATTGACAAAGAGAAATATGTTTTAAGAATCAGAAAAAATGACAACACTTTTTGCACTCACATGGTATAATTATCACAAGGAATGATATATAAAATTGACCATAAACATCATTTTCGTCTAAAATGAAGATTAGTTACAAACATTTGTATTTTGAATCGACAGTATCTGTAATGTAAAAATTATGTTCTTATACTTGAGACATAGCCGCGTAGCTTGGGGAGCTTAGTTCGAGATGTCCTTCTTCCTGTCAATCGTATCTCGTATTCAGAACCAGCTGTCTAGTCCAGCTTTGCTCGAGCCTATGATAATAACTTTAAATATACCTAACATCACTGTTGAATGCTTTTATTTATTGAAATGAAAATCTTTCTAAACGATCATAATGCTGGAGTAGTATCACTGCCTTCAGCAGCGTACACCCTCGAATTTGTATGATTTTATATTTTCAAAAGAAAATATCGAAACAAAGTTAAAATTGGAAGCCCTACTGCCTTCGCCAGCGTACAGCTGGAATGGTACGCATGCTCTGGTCTGTTTTTATTTTATATTTTTATACAAAATGCTGGCGTATCCCGGGCCGAGATAATAATTATAAATATACCTAAAATCAGTGTTGAATGAATTTACACATTTAAATGAAAATCTTTTCAACCAGAGAAAATGATGCGAGGCCCACTGCCTTCGTCGGATAAGAAATGTTTTTCTCCCATTTATTTTTACATCTGAACATATATTATAAAAGAAAATACATATTGTCCAAACTCCTTGAAATTATTGTCGGTTATAAGTATAATAGTTTTGAAACGTGTGTAAAAAATTCGTAAAAAAATATTGATATTACTTGTAAAATGACTGTTTTTTTCCTCAATTTTTTTTTTTTCGCATCGGATCGTTTAATATTAAAAATAAAATAGTTTTTATAGCCTGAACTCTTTAAAATTTTTATAATTTATAAATATAACCTTACGAAAGCATGCATATAATTTAAGTAAAAGGATATGCATATTTAGTTGTAAAAACATGATCCACAGCCACTCGCGCATTCATGTTCTATGCAAAAAATTTGGAGATTTTGATTTTTTTTTAATAATTCTAACTGTTCGAATGTTTCAAGATTTTTCTACTTGACGTAAATCGAGTGTCCAAAGAAGGTGTAAAAATATTACAAATGCCTGCAGAAAAATATTTCTTGAAAATTGTTTTAATTTTGATGACTGATTTCGATGTTATTTTTAGTGCTGATTCCAAAACTGAAATCCATTTCTTTTCTATCACGTAAGGATTTTTCACATATTGCTTGCATATTTTGAAGTAAATCGCAGGTAATGGAACTCCAGTAAACGCTGTAAACGGATTGGAGTTCAATTTCTTGCGATTTATTCTGTTGAACTGATTCAGATAATAGACCAGATGATACACTGAGAAAAATGACACTTTAAAATCTGACTAAATCGATGTTTTCATTTTGTTATGAAACTTTTTGTTTCAAATATGACGATCTAATGCTTCCAATTCTGAAATAGCAGAAACACTCAGAATATTGAAACATGGACATACTCAAAACTGAACACATAGAGATAAGTTCATACTCATTTTTGGAACATGGACATATTCAAAAATGTTTAGAATCAGTTCAAATTCATTTTTGAAACATGCAAAAAACTCAAAACTGAGCACATAGAAGTCAGTTCATAGCCATTTGTGAAACATGGACATACTCAAACATGAGCATATGATGTTTTATTCTTTAGTGTGTGCATGTTTCCAGAAATGGGTATATACATGTTTTAAACTTGAGTAATTTTGATTCGGAGCCATTTTGACTATGTGACATTCTCAGGTTTGAGTACCTTTTGCTCAGTTTTGAAAATATCGTTTTTAGTGTGTATGATCAATAAGGTTATCTGGGTAAATTAGGTCCTCCAGATTCGTCCAGGATAGCTCAGTTGGAAGAGCATTGCTAGCTTCAGCAAACAGGTCCCTGGTTTGAATCCTGGCCTGGACATTTTTCTCCCCAGTTGGAAAAATTAACACTCATATTAATTATTTACCAATTAGAATAATTGTGTTAAAATTTATCTAATACGTATACAGGATGTCCACTAAAATTCTGTTCTCGCTATTAATTCCAGAACAGACATACGCCACTCACACTTAGAACAATTGTCGTATTATAAGACAGACGAACATTTCCTAATAAAACTGACACATGTATTTCATTACTTTAACACAATTATTTCAATTGGTAAATAAATCATACGAGCTGTAAGCTTCCAACTCAGGGAAATAGTGACCAGGCCGGGTTTTGAATTAGGGAAATTTGGCCTAAGCTCTACTAACTGGGGCATCTTGTACAAATCAGCGGTCACAATTCACTCAGACAACCTTTTGATAAAAACATCTAGTATTTTATATGAAACAGCTGAACAGAATAAATTGCAATTAATGGAACTCCAAGTAAATCTTGGATACGTAATTATACATCATTATTTTAACACAATTGTGTTTGAATTAGTAAACAAATTATATGAAGGGTCATTTTCCAACTGTAAAAAAAAGTGAACCGACCTGGATGCTTTTCAAAACACGTAAAAAGATTGTACAGAAAATAAACCAAAATAAGAATTCAGAAGAAAGTTTAAATTCAAGCTGTCAATCCTTAGAATTTCTGAACTAATCAAATCGTGAATTAAGCCAAGAAAAATATGACGTTTTAAAACTAGATTTAAACCAGATTTAAACCAGGTTGACGTTTCTAGTTATTCCGAATTTAAAAAATATTATTCAAGAAATAGAAATTATATAAAATTTAAATTACATTGGATGACAGTAAAGAAAAAATAAGAAATATTCAGTGTCATGAAGTGAAAAACGTCTTTACAAATCAATAAAACATACATATAAAAATCTTAAAATTATAAAAAGTTTAAAACAGAACCCGCGTATAATGTTAGCAAAAATTGATATGTTAAATAATATAGCTAATCATTTGCAAATCGTTGAGTTACTCCTTGGTCACAAGCATGGAAATAAACATCAGTGTAAAAATAAAATAAAATCACGTGATTAATCTAAGAGAGGGTGGTAAAAACGTGCATCAGGGAGTTTTAGATCATTGCATTATAGTAGATAGTGTAACTGTAGAATATTTTTATTTTTCTTGATAAAGGATTCGCTGTTTATTAGAACTTTTTTTATTGTTTTTATGGTTTTTATTCAACACCTTTTTAGAAATTAATAAAGTATATTATCTCTGGGTGTTTGAATTTGTTATACATGTTTAATATTAGAGGTATAAAAAAACCCTTATTTATTTGGTATTTAAAAAAAATCTATTTTTTACAATGACTTTTACATCCCAGATTAGAGAAAAATGCTGCATGCATTCATTTTGCAAGAGTCGAAGTTTTGTTCTATAATATCTATTTTAAAAAGAAATACATCAAAACTAAAATACATTGAGTATTCTTCCCCTAAGAAGTATTAAATCATTTCTGTTATTTTGAAAGATTCCCAAAAAATAATCAAGAAATAATAAACCTTACTTCTCTTCTTGACGTAACATGATAAGAAGATTAAAATAAGCAGTATACATATTTTTCATTGCTCTGAACTTGTAAAGATCTTATTTATCGGACCAAAGCCCTTGTCATTAATCATTTCTCATCCAGGTCTTAGCTAGCTGAACGTAACTTGTGAAAAAATAATTTGTAAAAATAATGATATTAAACATTATTCTCACGAATTCAATACATGTACATATTCACTAATACTTTAATAAAACAAAAAGTTTTGGGGAAGCTCAATAAAAACGAAGTAATAAGGTTGTGGATTTGTAAAAGTGTGAGGAGATTTCAGTTTATTTTAGGTGTATATTTACAAAGATAAAACTGAAAACAGATGTAAATCTATATTTCAAAAATAATCCCTAATATGTCGTATGTTTAAAAATGATGAAGAATGTATGTTTTTTTGTGTGTGTGTGTGTTCTGTTAGAAATGACTTTTTCTCTTAATCTTGTATTTATTAAAGAAATAAATGTCACACCATCTATAAAAAAGTGCATTTTATTTATAAAAAAATGGCTTTTTTAATGATGTATCTGTAACTTTTTAATCTGAAGTTTTCAGTTGCACTTCAGAATGCTGATAATACGGTACTTTTTGTTGCAAATAATAAGCATTTTCAGAGAGCATGAAAAAAATTTCAGCAAATGATCTCATATTTTATTAAAGCAATAAAAATATTGTTTTTAAGTTTTAAACATAATGCTGCATCAGGATTAGGAAACATAATTCTCCCAAGATATTTGAAACTTAATGTAATCTACAAAAATTCATAAAAAAATATTTTTGATGATATACATAAAGAATACATAAATGATACACATAAATGATATACATAAAGAAAATTTAAATATTTTGAAATGTTGTATGGGGTAAAATGAGTTTGATTCAGTGACAAAAATAAAAGCTGACTAATATATACATTTTTATTTCTATAAGAATTCCTAAAATATCTACCATGGGATAGTTAAATCATAATTAAAATAAAAATAAAAATTTAACTATTGAATGTATATGATAAGAATGTATAAGATAACAGCTTAAAAAAAGATAATTAAAATGTAGTAGATGTTTTCACGTTTAATGGAAGATATGTAATTTTGCGTTTACGAGACTGAGAAATCCCTTTGCAAAAGAAAATGAATGAAGCAATCTTTTTTGTGAAACAAATCCCTTTAAAAGAAATACTTCTTTCAAAGACTGAGAAAGTGACTATACACAAAATATTATATACTATGTGATGTATTTTACAAACTCAGGATACTTCTATTACTGACAACATTTGAATATACGCGTGTATCATATTCTTAGAATGAATTAAGATGCATGTAAACAAGTTATTCGCATATTGCAATAATTTATTTAAATAAACTATTTAAGTAAAACGAATTAATAATAATTAACTTTAAAAAACCTTATTCTTTATGCGCCCATTCTGCTTTTATTACAAAATGTAGTCTCAAAACAGCAGCTTCAAGATTTTTTTTTTTTTTTTGAAAACGCTAAATACTAAAATCCCTGGTCTCTTAAAATATTCATCTCAGACACATTTCTTTCCCAAAGATGTTCCCCAAAGATATTTTAAAAGTTAGAACGCTTAGGATAGCACATATCTGTAAACGTGGCATGCGTAATAAGAGAAAGGCATGCTATTTCAATAATAATTTATATTAGCGCAATTTCAATAATAATTTATATTAATATATAATTTCGCGCATAACAAACGATATAATTTATTTCACTGAAATAATAACGATGATTTTTTACATTGTAAAAACAGTTATAGTACGAACGCACCTCATTTGTCTAGTTTAACGTTTAATTTCCAACTTGGTATATACCGGCATACATAACGTGCTGTTTAAATAAGTCAAATGATATGTTTCATTATAAATATAATTATTAAAATCGATACATTGTCTTCATGCAAAAGAAATTTCATTTTCCTTAATAATGGCTGAATGACATATGTTTGTGTCATAAGTGTTAACGCAGACGACATTTTGAAAATCAAACATATTTCATAAAAATGCATTTTTTGACAAAACAAATTATGTTTTTTGACTGCCCTAAATCGAAAAACTCATTTGCATGGTGTTTGAATATAGACTTTTAATATTTTTTGTTAAGAATATGTATTATATAAATAAATACTGATATTTAAATAAATTTAATGTAGATGCGAGACATTTAAAGAAATGAGATCCTAATAAATAGTGTAATTAACTGAATGACAAGTTTTGTAATAATCAATAACAAATGTATTTTACCGGCTGGGAATTTCATTTCAGATAATAAAATAGCTTTGAATAAACATCGGATCACCGAATTGTATAATCCTCAATAATCACGTGACGAATATAAAAAGGAAGAATACACGAACCATTCTTTTAGAAACATATGTTAATATCGATACAACAATATGTGGATGAAATAATATTTTATAAAAATGACTCTGAATTAAATAGAAAATAGTTGAAATTTGTATATACTCATGTTTTCTACAGATATATAAAATTATAATATCTAAGGCAATTATAGAGTTACTTCTGCTAAATTGTTTAAAGTATAATTTTTAAATGCATATCACACTTTGACGCAGCCAGAAAAAAGTTTTGTTGAATTAGTAAAAATTTGGTTGACCCAACAATTTTTTTTTTTTTTTTTTTTTTTTGCAATTCCAAAAAAACATTTTGTATCGTCAACAAAAAATGTTTTGTCAATTCAAGTAAAATGGTTCAATTTTACTTGAATTTTGTTAAAAGAATCAAAATGTACTCAACAAAACATGTTTTGTAGTTTTAATCAATTCCTTTTTCTGGGTGCGTTGTTTACTTTGGTTTTATTAAACACTTTTGAACATTCCTAGAATACAAATAAATATTATGAACGAAGTACGTTCAGTAAAAAAAAAGAAAGAAATTTAAAACAAGAATACATTTTTACACGAGTCGTTATTAAAAAAAGATATGAAAATTCAAATTTTTCTCCATAATAAGCTATTAATTTTGTAGAAATTAAAATCCATTTTGCATACGTAAAATATAATACAAAAAATAAGATAATATCTCAAATATATGACATTATTGATTGTTGTAGTGATTAACTGTATCTAAATCAGTCCAGAGGTTGGACAATTCATTTCATTTAGTTTTAGAGATTCGTTGGGCTTTTGGGAGTATTCTTACAGTATTCCGTTTACTATTTTTCCGTTTACTATTTTACTACGTGTTTTTATTTTACTTCAGTCCTCTTTAATCTGTTCAAAATATTAGGTTTCGAGTTCTTAGACACCGATAAAATCACCCTATTTAGTAAAACTCATCACGTATAAAGTTGGCAAATGCAACTTTGGCTTAACCCAAAGCAGTCCACTTTTCTCATAGCGCATAATTTAAATACAGTTATAAATTAAACAAAACTTAAGAACACACGAAAAAATTTACGTGGATTTAAATTTTTCAGAAATTTACATGGGTTCTTTATTTCAAGTATATTTTCTAATTTATTTTTTATATAATGATCATCATCTTGTTGCACACTATATTAATGCTAAAGATAATTCCATCGTATTAATAATTTCACAAGCACTGATAATGTATATTCTTATAGACTATGTCGTCTTAAAGCATACATTTCAACTACAAATCTCCGATAGTTAACCTTTAAGAACACGAACGACGTAAAGTGTACGCCACTCGGTGATAAAAACAGCTGATGCAAATTCGAATATAATGACGTGATTAATATCTGCGCATTATTTACCCCATTCCGAAACTACCTTCTATGTTCTACAATATTTAAAATTGAAGTTCGCATTTTTTTCTGCTTTCATCCCATATTTTTATTGGTGCTGGTTCTAGGGGGTGCGGATTATACCGCCCAAGTATTTGTGCAATTTATTTCATTTTCTCATTTACTTTCTTAAATAGCGAATCTTTTTTTAATTTCATTGTTACATTTATACTATTACTACACATTGCATTAACACAAGAACGGCTAAGAGCAGTCATTTTGACCGTTAACAAATGAATATAATCTGATTCGAACCAGAAAATTCTTTTAAAAATCAACTCCCTTAACTATGCTATACAGATGTATGAAAAAGCCGTTACGAGCTGCGCTCTCCCACCTTCATTTTCCACCGGCACACACAATATCTCTAAAAGCATGTTAATTTGCTCTGTTTAAAAAGAAGTAAAAGCAGAAATTCGATAGCTTTTTTCTGATAAATTAAAAATTATAAAAAGTCTTTCGAATTTAATCAACTATTACTCATCGTGGATGACAACTGTTTTATTTTTTATATTCATTTTTTTTTAATTTAGCAGTCTAAATTTAAATTTATCTTTAATTATAATTATTCAATGTATATAATATATTCAATTCTCTTTAATAAAAAGATATGCGTTGCGGACGACTGGGATTTTTGATAATCGTTGCCACAGATTAAACTCGGAAAATGAAATATTTGAAGTTACTGAAAAAATTAATAGCTTGAACAGTATTTGTCAGAAAAGTATTAGACAAACTTCGTTAGAAAGGTAAAAAAAATTGTATTTTTCTTGATATAAATTTCAAATCTAATGATTATGCCGTTTTTCAAATATTGAATTTCAAAAATTACCAAGTTTCACAATGGAGTACCATAGCGAAAACTTCACGCGTAAAAAAAAATTAATAACAGCAATGTGTCAGCACGAGTCACAAATTATAGTAACCGTATTATTCTGTTAAAATATAAAAGTGAATTATGATGTCACGAGTGCATGATTTTTATTTAATTCTCGAGAAATACTAGATGCGGATATTTCTTTTTAGTTGTGAATAATATAGGTTTATTCCCGTTATTAAAAAATGTAGCTAGAAAACATATGAATCAATGGAAAACGGTAGGTAATAAATTGTAAACGTAATAATAAACCGTATTAAAAAAACATAACTTAGTGAAATAAGTATCCGTTTTTATGTTATTTTAGGATATTCCAAGTAAAGGTACAGAATATTTTAAAATACAAGTTAAGTTCACCGATATATTTCGCTTGATTCAATGTTCTTTTGGAGAAACCGACCAGCTCAGCGGGCGTAGTCTGGTAATACAATCTTATATATGTCTGCTTATCTTATATAGGTCTCTTATAATCTTATATACAATCTTAATATATGTAATTATAAATTATAAATTTAACTTCCTTTTTCAATTTCTATCTCACAGATTATATGTTAAATGGATAAGTTAAATATTTTTAAATAAGAAATTCTGCTGTGAAATAGTTTTATAAAACTTGAGTAATATTTCCGGCCGCTCTAGTGTTAAACACGAAAATCATCAATATTTGATATTTAGATTTTAAAAGGTGTAGACGTATAGAGTCCAAAGCACGTGTCTTTAGATTACTGCAAGTCGTGCGAATTATGTTAGTTCTAATTAAATTCGTAATTTTTTTATCAGTTTAATATTTTATACTTATACAGTACAACTGGAGATTGCATTAAAAAAATACAATTAATAGTTCATATTTAGGCATTTAAAAGAGTACTTTTTTTTATATATATTTCTTCAAATCACCCGTGTTCTTAAAGTTTAAATATAACTCATTGCGAAAATATTGGGAATTTATTAAAAGTGGGAATTAGTTTAAGTGAAATGCAATAAAATTTATTAACATTTATTCTTATCTACATAATTCCAACAAAATAAGTGAAACAGAGATAGAAAAAATCCCTGATGGTTCGGCCTACAGGGACATGTAGATTTCGAAGATGCAGACCGTCGGGCGCCTGTTTATTGGGAATTGCAGAAGAAATGACATTTTTGCCATGATGCGGCAGTTGGGACCGCCCACTTCAAAATCTACCTGTTTTTGTAGGCGGAGTCGACAAATATTATTTTATTTTTTATTTTATTTCACTATAAAAGTTGGTCCTATAAAAAACTTGTCAATGTAAAAGTTGTAGATAATATTAAGAAAATTTATAATAAATTTAACCGGATTTGATATCTTGGGAATGGACGAAGTTATGAATTTTTTTCTTCTTAAACTCCTATTTACCCCCCCCCCCCCTTGAGACCATTTTTTATTATATCAAAAATCTGTCATACATAAATTTTCGGCCCTTTTTCTAGAATTAATAATAACTTTAAATGGATTCGAAATGCATCATAATTAAGAAGTTATGGTTTATTTTCTATTTTCACAAAAAGCCATCCATCCCTGCTCCCCCACTGGTCCGATTTTGCGCAGAAACGAACTTGACCGAGATTTTATGCCCCTTGATTTTATGTATGAGTTTGGAAGAGAGTTGTGCAGATTATTGAAGTTATCGTGTCCATAAAAAACTGATATAGATAGATAGATAGATAGACAGACAGACAGATAGATAGGTAGATAGATAGATAGATAAAGTTTTTAACTGGGGTTGGTTTTGGGTTCTAGGAGTCATGATTGGCGTAGATCTACAAAAATGTTTCAGATATTCCAACATAGGGGAGAACGTAATAGGTAGTATTTCTTACGAAATCTACCTAAAAAGTAGATAAAAAATTTTAATAAAGAAAAGAGTTACGAAAAATATAGCTGTAAAGCTAGTTCAATTCTACAAATTCAGTTTACCGTATTTTAATCTCATCCCAGAATAATATATATCTATTTGTATTTTATCATGAAAATGAAAACAAACATTTCACAATTTTATCCACTTTGGATAAATAATCTAAACATGGATTATTTTAAACCAATTCTTTAATGATATCGAAAAATGAAAATTGAAAAATCTATTAATATGATTTATTGTTTTACTGTATGTAATAGTTTTTAAAAGTTTTAATATTCAAGTTTAGATTGCGTGAATTTTTCATGCATTAATTAATAACGATTATGAGGAGCAAAATAGTTTCCAGTATGCGTAAATTCTATTTAATACTGTTTTCATAACGTAATTATAAAATAAGTCCGTTCTTTGTATACTAACTCAAGTTCTAAAACTAATCTAAATTTAACATTGTGGTAAAATTATTGACATGATAATACGATTAAAAGCGAGAAAACGATTACTGGCGTATATTCAATTTTAAGCGAGTTAGACTGATATTCTTGCAGATTTCATGATTTGTACAAAACTATTTAACCCAAACAAATAATTTGTTGACATCGTCTGTAATAATGATCATGATATGCCTTAAATCTTCATAACCCTAATTACAAAATGTTTCGAATTCTGAGTAGAAATTCGTATAAATACTTATAACCCAAGGATATAAATTTGCACATTATATAAGCAATTCTAACAATTCTCATATCGAATGCAAAGTTTAATTTTGTATTAATGAAAATTCACTAGTTTTAATTAAATTAATCCCAGCCTGTTAAATTTCAAAATATTTTACATACTTTAATTAAACTTTATATATACCTTCAAATGTTATAATCGTTATAATGTTTAATCGTACAACCGGTCTTTTGAGTCTAATCTGAAAATAAATGAAAAGTTATTTACTGAATTTTGCGTAATTTTAACAAGAAGCAGGGTTTATAAATTAAGAATTTCTTTTTTTTAAAAGTCCGTTGTTTAATAAAAAAATAAATGACATATTTTGTAAAAAAAAAAAAAAAAAAAAAAAAAAAAAAAAAAAAAAAAAAAAAAAAAATCTTTTTTAATAAGGAATAATTCCGCTCCTACTTTTAATGCATCATATTCGAGAACTGTTAATTAAGTTGTCGGACACTTGAATGGAAAACAACGCTCATACAGCAGAAACTGCTCGTAACAGCCCATTTAATGACTTCGGAGTAGTAATTAAGGCAGCCACCTCTCTGTCGAGATAGTTCTAAAGATTCTCTATCGCATTAAAGTCCTTACATTGAGCTGACTATTTTATTCTCTGCAGGGATATCCTCAAGATATCTCTGTAATCCATACCCTCAAAAAAACCCTGAACAAGCCTAGCTCGGTGAGATCGGGCATTATCATTCATTAGTATGATTTCAACACCAATAGCACCAGCATATGGTATGGCATACAGAGGAAAAATCTCTTATTAATATCTTTTAGCAGTCAGAGTTACTCCATGGCAAACATGCAGGTCAAAGTGACGACCCTGAGATATTCCAGTGTAAACCATGATTGCACCTTCTCTATAGCCGTGTCTTTCAGCAGTGTTACACCTCAATCCCTCTCCAAAAGGAAACGCGGTCTCGTCTGTGTATAGTGCAGAAGCTCATTGCTGTCTGATCCAGGTAACGAACGCTATTACCCAACGTAAATGGGCACTTCTGCGTCGTGAATTAAGAGGAAAATACAGCGGATCGTCTTTCATAGAGTCCTTGACTGTAAAACACGTCTGCGCATCGTAATAGCAGATATTGTCAACGCTGTCGCTTTCCGGTAATCCGAAATGAGATTTTCTACATTAGTGTTCGTCCTTTTTTTGGATGAAAAGACTAGAAAACGAAACTGCGCAGAATTTGTAATACGGAAGGGCTGTGTCGATACATTGCCGTTTGTTTAAAAGCTTTTGAAAACGTCAGTGCGCCCACATGGCACATTAAGCAAAATTTTGTGCAACATAATTAAAATAATTAAATTTTGCGCATTAAATTGTTCTTACAGCAAATACCATTGCAAATTATTATCCTGTATAAAAATTACAAGTATTTATCTACCAGGGCAAAAAAAAAATAAAATAATACTCCATATATTATGGTAGCACAACGGACGCCGAGGTTAATTTGTGCTAATGAATCCATTTTCATGCTGACACTTTTGTCTCAACCACCTATTTGTATGCAATGCACTTATATTAACCGATGACGATGCTCAGTTAGTATAACGTTCATGTGTATGTTATTAACATATAGTACATGTACACATACGTTCATGTCATTGACAATTTTGATGTTATCAATTTTTTTTTAATTAAGCTTTTCCTGACACTCTCAAATGTATAGTAGTGTTATAACAAATGTTTGAAAATTTAGGATGTGTTCTGCGTCCAACAGTAATATTTATATTTGCATTTAAATATATTTACACATTGTAACTAATAAGAAATTTCGTTTAATAAATGATATGTTACCAAAATAATACATTAAAATATATGTATCTCTATTATAATCAGTATAATCAATACTATACTACCAATGTATCAATACATAGAGAGTGCCCACTGAAGTCCTGTGCATCTCTATTAACTTCAGAATGGCAACAGCTATAGCCTCTAACGTGGTGTCTAGGTATTATAAAAAGACTATGTGCTACGCTATATGACAACACACAGCGCCATCTAGTGGATATCAGAGAAAATCAAATTTCAAATTTGTAGAGCATCATCGATTTAGTATGAAATGATGTTTTACATGTATAAATAGGTTTATTAGAAGCCCTGAAATGTAATGTTTGTATATCATATCTTAAGTTTACATACGCCTCTAATTTCATGAAAAAGTAAGGCATTAAAGAAAGCCGCATATTGACGGATAAACTGGTACGTGTAAGCAAAATAACTGTTTATTTTAATTAAACAAAATGAAGTTAAGTAGCCTGAAAGTGCGATGATAGGAACACAACAGGAAATCACGATACATTGCAGCGGATGATAGACATGTTGGAAGAATATAACTACATTTTCTTAAATAATGTAATCCAATCACTTGTTATCTTTAAATTAATGTCCAATAATGCTTAAAGTGATAAAAAAACATAACACAAAATATTTTTAAATACCTTTTTCTTTAATGTAGATAACATATGTTTCATGCACAACTATCGGTGACATCTTCAGATCTTAATAATAAATAAAAAAGTAATAATAATAAATAATAATTAATAAATAATAATAATTTATTTATTTTTTATTTATTACTAAGATCTGAAGATGTCACCGATACTTGTGCATGAAACATATGTTATCTACATTAAAGAAAAAGGTATTTTAAAATATTCTGTGTTATGTTTTTTTTTTATCACTTTAAGCATTATTGGACATTAATCTACATTTTCTTATTAAAATAAATTGCATGTAGTTTAAACGTAACAGCTTTATTAGTAAATTCGCTCCTACTTTATAATACCCCATTCGCCATGAAATTAATGCCGTATTTATATTGGTGATTTATATTAAATGATTGATATTTTAGTGCTTTGATTAAAGTCATTTTTGCACGTGACACATCAATTTTTTACTGAATAAAAGAAGCAACATTGTAATTTATTTATTTCTCTTAGTACCACTTTCTGGAGTGGAATGTTAATTCTGAAATTTGCAGCTCGGTTTCGTTGTAAGTGGTCTTATCACGTAGCACATAGCCACTGTACTATACATAGACAATACATGGCTATACATGTTAAAGACTATACATGACTATACTCATGACTATACAATATACATGTTAATGATGACGTGATAAGTGCAAGTAAATGGTAAAATGCACTATTTAAATATGTACCAATCCGAGTAAGAAGCGCAGTAAAACAGGAAATATAATATATTTAATAGATCTTACATATAACAGATATTTAATAGATATTTGATAATAGATAATAATAAATATTTAATTCTTAGATTAATAGATACTTAATAGATATATTTAAGAGATTAAACCGATCAAGAAAATTAACAACCTACATATAACTTGTCAAAATATGTATATATAACTATTGAAACAGAAACAGAAATTTAAAGAATAGCTGCCAAACAATAAAATTTAAAATTTCAAATAATATTTATAACGCATATTGCGCATAGTTTAATAGCCCCATAATAATTACATTATTTAAGAAAATGTAGTTATATTCTTCCAACATGTCTATCATCCGCTGCAATGTATCGTGATTTCCGGTTGTGTTCCTATCATCGCACTTTCAGGCTACTTAACTTCATTTTGTTTAATTAAAATAAAGTTATTTTGCTTACACGTACCAGTTTATCCGTCAATATGCGGCTTTCTTTAATTCAGTATTTCAGTCTTCCGGATTAAAAATGATTCTATCATACATATCGTTAAACTTAATGTTTTGCAATGGCTTTAGACATAACTGCAGTCATATTACAAGACTCGCAATACTTTATACAAACACATCTTTTTCATACAGTTCACGTTTAAAACAGAAACGATCGTCCATGTTTTTAAATCTTTGACTGACACGCTCATTTTTAATCATAGCAATACAACCTCGATTGTCTTCATAAATCGTAAACTGTCTTTTCTGTGAGCCCTGAATTTTGAACAATAATTGCGCTGATCACATACCCTGTTTACATACTTCGGATACAGCAATAAATTCAGCTTCAGTAGAGGATTGTAAAACTGAGTGTTGATTTCTACTAGACCATATTACATATAAACATGTGTATCCGCTTGTTGACTTCTGATCTGATATTTCCAGCCCAATTATAAACTTCTAAAGATGACAGATAATTCCCAAATTTTAATTTAACTCAGATGTTCCTTTAAGATATCTCATAAGTTGTTTGACTGCATTCCAGTCATTTTAAGTTGGTTTAATAACCCGGCTTGATACGATTCCAACTACTGTTGAAATATCTGCTCTAGAGGTAGTAGAAATATGTAAAAGAGATCCAATTACTTCTATATACTTTCTGTTTATTTCTCGTTTTCTTGAAGAATCATTTTTCAAAAGTACCGGACTTATATGAATATTTGCATCTTTAGCTTCATTTAATCCATATTTTTTGATAATTTGAGTAATTTTAGTTTTCTGGTTTATTACAAAAACCCATTTTCTAATCGTTCAATTTGAACCCTAAATGATATAACACTTGTCCTAAATCAGATATACCAAACAATTCTTAAAAATTTGCATTATGTTAATTTCGGTTTCTTCATGTAATGTACAAATAAGAATATCAACATCATACAAAAGAATAAGCTCCAAGCATGATCTTATTTTCTCATGTACAAACTCTGATCCTCTTTATTATGTACATAAATATTTAAAGATAAAATTGAATTTACGTTTTTATTCCAAGCTTTGGCCGTCGGTTTTAAACCATTTCTTTAATTTGAATACTTTATCCTCTTTATTTTCAACAATACATCCCTCTGGTTGTCTTATATATTTTTCTTCATATATTTTATGATTTTAAAAAGCTGTTTTACATCTAAAAGTTTAATCATATTCTTAGCACTTGCTACTGTTAAGAGGACTAGAAACGATACATTGTTCACGACAGGTGCATATGTTTCATTAAAATATTCACCGGGCTTCTGCGTAAATCCCTTACCTACGTGTCTAGGTTTATATCGTGCAATATTTTCGGTTAAATGTTTAAGTTCAATAAGCCATTTAGTACAAATTGCCTTTCGGTTCGGGGCTATATCCCCGAGTTCCCTAATATTTCTTTAATTATTTTGTTCGTCTTCGGATTACATTTTCATTTCAGCTCATGACATATGATCATCAACAGTTGTAACAGATGTTTTATAAGCTGTTAGATATTTTACGGGAGGTACACATTTATTGAAATGTGTATCTAAAGTACTAAAGTCTCTAAAGTATTAAGAGTACATCTTGTTTTTACTATAAATCTTCACCTTCCTCTAAAGGTTTTATTCCACGTTCCCCATTTAAGTCCAAAGAATTTTTCTTGTGTTCATAACTGCCTTTTGATTAATCAACATTAGTTGATATTTCATTTTCTCCATTACTGAGTTAAGTTACATTCTTTCAAAGGATTACTTTTCTTGTTTTTTTATCAAGGATAATATATCCTTTAGATATATCTGCATAATCACACACACAAGAATGCTTCCTTCTTTATCTCTATTATGCAATTTTTTTTCTCAACACAGCTGAAATATGATAACTTTGCAACTAAAAAATTTAATTGTTGGTTTGTATCCATGCCATATTTCAAAGTATGATTTCTCGCATGCATTTGTGGGCAAAAGACATTGCAGGTAGCATGTTGTCAGTATTGCAGCTCCCAAAACCTTGTATCCAACTTTGAACCCTCAGGCATACAATTTATCATTTCAGTCAAATAACGATCACTTCTTTTTGCAACTCGGTTCTGTTGAGGAGAATGTGGTACAGATAAATGATGTTTAATTCATCCTTTAATCACGTGATTTCTCAGTATTTTATTCACAAAGTCCCCTCTTCTATCACTTTTCAGTATTTTTGGTGTGCGTTCAAATTCGATTTTCACATAACTGAAAAATACCTCTATTTTTGTAGGCGCTAATAACTCTCCAACTTTTGGTGTTCGATTTAAATTTCTTTTAGGATAAATATTTTGAACTATCTTAACATTAGTACAAAGTAAAAATTTCATTTTCTGTTTACAGAAAACTGGTTATAGGTTACAATTTCTGTTTATAGCCCTTCATTTTTTAAACCTTGGACTAAATGATAATCTTGCAAATCTATAATTGCTCGAAGATCGAAAAATGCGAAAAATTTTATGCCACATATGATTAAAATTTATTAGAGATTCGTCAAAAACTTTATTTGTCATTTCTTTTCAGTTTAACACATTTAGACAATATTCTATTTTTCCCTAAATTATAACTGAATCATTTTTCATTAATGTGCACTTCCTGTTTCTAAAGTTTACGATTCAGCATGTGACTTTACCGGTAATAAACTGCTTTCAAGATCCGGAACATATAAATCATTGCAAAGTTTTATATTTCTTAACTCATTATATGTTCTTATATATTTAATCAAACCATCAGCAATACCTTTAATATTGAGTAACTTACCACTAGCAACTTGTATTTGGCTTTCTTTTGGTTTCATTTTCGTACAGTAAATATTTCTATAATTTGTCATGTTAGTTGCTGCAGCAGGGACAATATACCTATCAGCATCAGAAAATTTATTGGAAGCTTTAAGACATTGGAAATTCTCATTTTCCATTTTAATCTCTTCATTATCTGTAATCATTTTAACTTTGTGTTCTGTTGTTTTATGCTGCTGCGCTTTCTTATAAATAACAAAATTTCTTTATATGCCGTGATTTGTTATTGTAATTTAAAAGTTATTTTTATTTGTTCTAAGAGTTTACCCTTAAATTTTCCTTTAATCGTTGGTCTTTAAATACTTTCATTGTTGTTTCATCATTTAATTTAGATATTTCTAAGCGAGACTCAAACGTTGCATTTAGTTGATTTTTGCATATTCTAATGATAATTCCTCAGAAGGGCGAACTTGGCGTGTAATTGAAAAATCATAACGGTCTGTAACGTCACATAATAAAATTGTAACAATATCATCGTCTGATATTACCTTACCTGTTTTTTAAGATTAAAAAATTCAGTGAAATATAACATAAATTACCATAAAAATGAAAAATATTAAATGAAAATTAAATAATTAACAAATACTTTTGCTTTTATATAACAAAACAAACCAATGTTATAAAGTCAAATTAATAGGATTAAGTTTTATTATTAAAAACTTCTACTCCAGTAATGCATGTGAAATCATTTATTATGCTATAAAATAAAATATTTGAGAAAAAATATTGTTCCTCAAAAATCATTGATACTATAATAATTGTAATACTGCCAACACATAGTATTTATTAACTTTGTGAACACTTATGATTGAATAGTTTTTCTTGACGAGAAAATACTTTATAAATACTTTACCAAAAAAGTATTTTCGAAAAAATTACATTCGTGATTGCCTAAGATCATAAATTTTTTATCATTCTGTAATCTTGCATTATTTCGATCTAATATCGCTTTCTTTCATTTATATTTTATGAAAGAAAGAAGTTTTATAAAAAGAAAAATCCCTTATTTATCCTTAAACCAGGTCGATAGTCATTGTCAATATTAGTTGATTATTATGTAATTTTTTGAAGCATTGTTCTTAGAACTGAAACTGAGGCTAAAGGAAAAAATCGAATTTCTAAGGGGGAATTATATGAATTTATTCTACTTTTTATATCCGAGACCATTATATTGTTCTTTATCGTTTTTTGGAGAGCTATATCCACTTTTCGTTACGATCAGCACTAGGAAAATTTTTAGGTTTCATTAAAAGTGCCTGATAATTTCTTAGTTTTTGCAGAACGAATAGGATTTTCTACAAAATAAAATAGAGTGAGGATTATTTGAAGAAATTGAGATTAGAAAAACATTAGAAAAATGTATTTAAGACTATTTTCAAGTTATTTTTTTTTATTAATTTCATATCATTACATAATCGGGAGGACAAACATAGAAACAATAATATTTTTATTTTTCATTTCCATAATATGCTTAAATAATTCATTAAATTTTACAAATTAAGATTTCATAACAACTCATATCTATTTTTTTGTAAACTGGTTTTTCGTTTGGAACGGATTATTATTATCGGAGCAATTATTAATCTAGTTTTGTTTTTTTAAATATACTTCTTTAATATTCTTAAAATATCTTAAAGCGTACAAATTTATAGCAGAAATACTTTCTTTCAATAGCGATCAACATAATATATTAATGTAAACTAAATAATCATGTTTTCTGGAAAATCAAACAACTCTCGGATGTATATTATTATAGAATTTAGATAAAGCAGACGAAAAAAATTTGCCATACTTTTGCTTAACATACTCGTTACTTTTTATTTATAAAATACTGAATACAATAAAGAAAGGCGAAATATTCTAATATTCAATTTACCCTCGTACAGTATTACCAGTTCCCATTTTTCTATCACAAGCATGATTAAATGAGGCATTTTGTTTCATTCATTCGGTAAAAAAACTGTTTTATTTCCTCAGAGTTGTTGAAGTTTTTATCTTGTGGTTTATCATAGATTGAATTCAATAGATAGAAATCAACTCAATAAAATCTCATTGATACACTGAAAATAAAATATGTCTAAACTGAAGCTTCTGTATTACAGCCAAAGCAAGTTCAAAGGAAGCAGTTTTATATTAAAAAATCATTTTTCAAATATATGACACAGAAGATGGCCGTTTTTACATAAAATTGGCATTTGTATTCTCAAATTGTTCGGTACAACATTTGGTGAGAATTATTTGAATAAAATTAAACAGCTCGTAATGTACTATGCACTCCAAATCTCAAGATATACGAAGCAATAGCTTAAATCCAAGTCATTCCAGTCTACGTCGCATGCAAACCATAGTCCCCCCCCCCCCCACACACACACACTAATTTTAGAATTAACATTGTCAGAATAAATCCATTTTCAACTCTTGTCAAAATATGTAAGAAAAATGTGACTTTTAAAATGCAAATAATTATTATAATTAATATATTTATAACAATTATTATAATTCTTTATTATAATTAATTTTTATAGTTAATATAATTATGCTAATTATTAATTATATAATTATGAAAATTATGATAATGATTTACTATATATTTTTTATAAGTATATTAATTATGAACTATATAATTTATAATAAAAAAAAATTTAGTTTATAATAATTATTTTTATGCTTAAATAATTTAAGCATAAAATTTTATAAATTCCCATATTTATTTTATTGATGCTTAATTTAAAATTAAACGTTTTATCTTTTTCAAATATATGGTAAGATTTAGTTTTTCTGCTCCTATTTCTTTTTCAGTCCCGCAGATGAAATACTTTGAATTTTGAAACAAAAGAAATAAGCACGTAGAAAACACTATTTTGTACAAAGCTGCACCAAAATTCATTCACCAATTTTTGGTTACAGGACTCTCGAGAACTTTAAATTATGAAACATGTTTATTTAGTTTTGCAATACAAACTATAATGCAAAAATATTTGTTTTCAATTTTGCGTTATTGTTACTATTATTCAAATAATAATTATTATCAATTTGGCTAAATATATCTAAAAATGCTGTTTATGTACACAATAAACTAGAGAGAATATAATAATTTGTCCACTAATTTATTATTCATAAATAAATAACAGAAGTAACTTCACTATCGTGAAATCAATCTAATTAAATATGATAATAATGATATTATAGAACACGTTAAATTAAAAAAAAAAAAAGATTTTTTTGCATTTTGACTATCAAACAGTAATTTAAGATAAATTCACACATTTACAAAAGAGAAGATGTTCATTTTTAAACAAACCACGATCATTATTCTGTTACTAGAACCTTTATTAGATTTATCTTCTCATCTACTTTATCATTTCAGTCTGTATTTGAATCAAAATTATTTAAAGAATAATTCCTTTTTCTTTTATTTATAACTATGTATGCATTCCCATAGCGTTTAGTTACATTGTTATAGAGCATATATATATATATATTTTAAAATTAGCTAGTAATTCATTATTTTCACAGAATTTAAATAGTAATTATCTAAATGCTTTGTAAAAGAGAGTAAATAAAAGAATTTCATCCTACGATGTTGATATTGATCTTATCCAACGATATTTCTTATATTGTAGTTGCAAAGTGAAGAACTTAGCTACTTATGTGACTTGATATATGCAAACTGAAAGTATACTTAATCAAACAAATAATAGAAGGGAGTCATTTAAAAATATTTTATTCATTTTTAATTATTGTTGACACTACGCAAAAGTTATTATCGACGTGGACTGTATAGAAAAAGTACAATGCGGGGATGCGAATAATGCAGAATCTCTAAATTACTGCAATGTTTATACACATATATATACAGTACATTGAGTTTAAATCCAAAGTGCTGACACCATAGTTAGTTGCGAACAATACCAGAGTGAATAAGTGGGCAATACCACTTGAAGAACATAACTATATTATTCTTACTATGATTAAGATATGACTTATTATTACTACGCTTAATTACCCCATGGTCATTTAGCTAATGAAATAGCTCAGTTATGCTATTAATTCCATGGGGAATTTATTGTGCTAACACTACAACAATGCGGGAGACACTAACTGTTGCAAGCGGCAAACCAAAGTTATAATAGGATGCGCTGCAGTCACGCGCGTCTGGCCAGATAGATGGCAACAGTAACAATGATAAATAAATAAAACAGAAAAAGCATAATTATGTGGTATCAAATTAATTTGTAAATTAATTTTAGAATCAATATTATAAAAGATATTGCACAAGTTGTAGTAATACAAAAAGATTCAGATTAAGAAGTGCAGATATATGGTATCTTTTCAACAAATTTGCAATGGAATTTAATTATATATGTAGGATTTCAGTTTGAACACTTAACGTAAATGATCATCAAATGAACTGACACTCTAGTGCTATTATCCATGAGTTAAATGCGCGAGTTCTAAATATTTTGGATCGCGAGATTTGGCGAAGAGCCAGTTTTCTAATTTTTGTTATGAAGCAAGTATATAAATGAATATAGCCGGTAAAGGCGCTATTAGGCCTAGTTGAATTATTGTAAGGTAAATATATTGTATAGGTTTGACCAAAAGTGTAAAGAATTTACACGTGAAATATTGTAAAATTATATTTTTAGAACTTTATTAAAATTCGTATATTGTTGTTCATCAATTATTTGTTCATATAATTCCAGTAAAGCGATTATTTACATATCGTTAACTTACATATATATACGTACTCAATAATAGTCAATTTGTAAGAATTATATATGAACCACTTAATTATTCATATGAGTATTAATTTTTCAACTGAGTGAAAAAGTGTCCAAGCCAGGATTCGAAACACGGATCTCTTAGTTTATGCATCCAAATGCGCTACAAATGAATCCTGGCAAACGAAATTACATCTTTGATGCATTATTTACAAACTGGAATAATTGTGTTAAAATTAATCAAGTGTAAATACGTTGCTGGATACGTATTTACATTACCTGCAGTCCCATTACCTGCGATTTATTTTATTGAACTATTTCAGTTAACACAGCAGATGCCATGACCAGTAAGGTTAGTTGGGTGAAATGTGTTTACCAGATTCGTCCAAGGAATCTCAGTTGGCAGCTTAAGACAAGAGGTCCCTGATTCGAATCCTGGCTTGGACACTTTTTCACTCAATTGGAAAATTACAACTCGTATGAATTATTTGGCATTTATAGAATAATTGTGTTAAAATTAATCAAGTGCACCTAAATATCTCTAAAAATATTTCCGATGCATAAATTCAAGTTAACACACAGAAAAAAAAACATTTTAAATAATTTGTTAGTCCAAAATATAAAAGCAGAATTATTTTTAATCAAGAAAGTAATCTAATTAAATAAGATAATAATTATATTGTCTAATGCATTGAAATAAAAAAAAGATATATTTGCATTTTTTTATGAAGTAGTAGTTTAAGATTAAACGATACAGGTACAGAATTGAAGGTATTAATTCTAAAACAAGTCACGTCAATTATTCCGTTACTAAAATCTTAATTAGATTTCGTTTTCCGTGCACTTTAAATTTAATTCGCATTTTTATTAAAGTTCATTAAGAAAAAGAAAAACTTTTTTGTTTGCTGAATTTATTGCGATGTATGTATTCCTAACGCTTTCCATTATATTCTTAGAGTACAGTTTTTTTTCTAGCTTATACTGCATTATTTTCACAGGCATTAATAAGAGATATTTTTTCTTTCGTATAATAGATTAAGTAAAAATATCTCATCCAATGATTTCTTCCAACGTTTATGATACATGATAATTGAAAAAGCAGCTAGCTATTTGTATGATTAAACTATTTGCAAACTGAAAATGTACATTCAATTAACAAAAAAAATAGAAATAAATTATTTTAGCATTTTTTAAACTAATCATTAAATTCATACTTGATAAATCAATTACCCAAGTGTTTTAAAATTATTGTTTTAATCTATTCTAATGTAAATATAAGAAAATTTATTAATTCAAAAATTTCCATATTCAATTAATAACAAAGAAAGTTTCAGTGATTAGAATGACGGTTCCATTATTGGATATGTAAAATGGAGGTGAATATTTGCAGCAAACCGTCCAGTCATTTGACCGTTTTTAATGTAAAGCTAGGAGAGTCTGCGCACAATTCAAAAGAATAACAATAAAAAATCTAAATATTAAATTTTTGCTAAAATATCCATGAATAATTTTGATTTAATTTGATTTGCATTTCCATTGCTATTTTGTTGTTATGTTGTAATTTAATAGAACAATTGTACTAAAACCAAGAAAATTGTTTTGCGTAATCTGTCTTTACAGGGTTGGTGTGATTGCGCACATGAGTAGGAGAGATTGTTACTAGTAATAGCTACAATTAAATTGTTAACAATAATAATTACACTTAAATAACATTGTTGTAAGGTTTTTGTGAAAAAATATGATTGTATTAGGAGTGAATATTTCAACCTAATTATTAAATAATTAGAAAAAGTAAATAATTTAAAAAAAGATAAAAAAAATTTAATTAAAGGGTAAAAAAAATAAATAATCAGAAAAAGCAAGTCCAGATAAAATTACAAAATAACATTAAGTTATTTGATAACACGCTTAACGTAAAACTAGTCAAATTTAATTTTTTTAGGCAAATTTACCAATAGGCTGCGTAATCTCTCCTAGCATGGAAACTAATGGAAACAATGCGCCATCTCTCCTAAGTAACAGATGTGCAAACTCCCCAATTTTGGTAGGAGAGACTGCGCAGCCTTTTATATAAAAATGGCCGCTACTAAAAGGAACCGTTGATGTTCACATTGTTAGTCTAGATTAGTAGCTGAGGAAAAATCGTTTAAGTTTAAAGTATTTTGTACTACTGAGATTGTATAGAAATTCTGATGAATAGCTATGAAAATTAAAGCACTTACTTTGGGAAAACGAAACAAAATAGTAATACTTTATCTTATTCACTCAAAACAATCAACGTGCACTTTCAAGTAGACACTCCACTACTGCTGTTGTACAACTACCTGGAGTCGCTGCGCGCTCACTCCACTCTCCTTCCTCCGGAACCCCTATGTGCGCAATCCATCCGACCGCGCAATCTCTCCTGTCTTTACTTTATAGAAAACGGTTACATAAAGGCAATTTATGTTTATTCTGATTATTATGGCCTATATTATGGTCGGAATAGAGTTAAATTAAGTTTTCTATAAAAACGGTCAAATGCCTGGACAGTTTTCTGCAAAGTTTTAACAGTATACATTTCACTTGGTAGAAAATAATAATAAAAAAAATCACTAGATTTTACAGACATTTAATGTTTTATAGTCAGCCCGTTCTTAATTTTGTAGTATACGTAACATAAATAATAGTGACAAATTATGTTTTATCAAAACGTATATACATAAAATACAAAGTTATCATAGATTAGCGATCTATTTTATTGAAAACATTGACGACATAACTTACTAATTTAACTACAATAAGCATATTAAAATAATATAATTTTCCAGACATATTGTTCTAGTATATTTTCAACGACATTATAATACCTAAAATTAAAATAAATATCTCTTTTATAGTTCGATGTTACGAGATCTTTCGAATGGAACCCTACACGATATTTAAAAAGAAAGTTTTTTCAACTTAATTAATACATCGAAAAATTACCGTCAATTGTTCTCGAAAATCATTATAAAATATCCTTAGATGATTCTGCGTCTATAGATACCTCTAGCGTCCGTCAACTCCGCCGCTGACCGCCCGAAAAGTAACGTTTATGTGTTACAGGAAAATGCGTTTTTCTCAAAAACTATAATACCTAGGAAAATTCCTATAGTTTTTCTGCAAGGTTTAAATAAACTTTTAATAGCGCTAATTTTGTCACAATTTTAGTTTTCGTAGATTCAGAAATAGATTGACAGGACATATTTTTGCAGTGCATTTTCGACGATATCTCTGAAATTATAATATCTAAAATAAAAAAGAACTAGAAGAATATATTTTTGAGTTCGATATTACGAGATCTTTCACACGATACTCTACACCAGTGTTTCCCAACCTTTTTTTGGCCATGCCCCCACAAATCATCTCTAAAACCTTGAGGCCTCCTCCTCTCTCTGCCTGTGACAAATAATTCTTATTATATAAAAAGTGAAGTCTTATTCCGACTAAAGAAGTCCTAAACGCCTTTACTTGGATCTAAATAAAGAACAGTGCATTCACAAAAGAAAAAAATATAATCGAAAAGAAAATATTTAAGAATAAATCGTTAATAATAACAATAGTATTAATACGCAGCGATGTCAAAAAGCAAATTATTTTTTTTTTATATTTATTAGAAAATTGAGATAGATAAATAAAAACTTCTCTGATGCTTTTATAATTTTAATTACTGACAGTAAAAAAAGTACCTAATAAATTCAAAACAGACTCGAGATGAAGAGAATAAAGTTAATGAGATCATTGTGATTTATGATGGCTGCAGAGAGCTTTTACATCAAGCTCTAATTTAGTCAACTTTAATCTCAAGTCCCCTCGTTTAGTTATGTCCAGTCGATTTCTTTTCTTCAATAGTAAATCATTTACTGTGCACTAAAACCACATTCAACTAGGTATGATGATGGGAATGGTAACAATATATATATATATATATATATATATATTGGAAATTTTCTTGCATCTGGATATTTAGATTCTGTCGCAGTCACAAAGCCATGCCATTACTCCTATTATACTGAATAAGGTTTTAACTGACTCATCGTTTTGAATTTCAGAATTCTTAAGGGCATCGTATTGAATCATAAGATGATAAGTCCACTAACATTGGCTGCATGACCCATGATGGGAAATCCATTTTCTTTAAATCAGAAAATATATCGTTCAAGTCAGAGGCCAATATTTTCAAATGATCCAGAATGACAGTTATAACGGCATCGGTCATGTAGCATTTTTTAACCAGCAAAATAGGTCAAGCTTTTTCCCTGAATTATATGTTTCTGCCATACTTCAATGAATGTAATAAAGCCAAATATTTTTGCTTTTGCATCAACAAGTGTTTTATATTTTCCTTGAAGCTGTAGTCGAGGTATTAGTGTAGTATTCAAGGTATTCAGTTTTTAAAACATATCTGCTAAATAATTAACAAATGATTTTTCTCAATAGTTTGTCGGTGCTTCATGTCAGACTTCTCACTTAAAAATTCACTAAGAACTTCAAACAACGCCATGAATCTTTTTAAGCAATTCCCCTTTGAGAGCCATCTTACATCAGTGTGAAGTGAAAGATGAACGTGTTCTGCCCTTTTTGCTTTCACAAAACTGCTTGAATAGACGCTCACATTTGGCGTTGGATATTATGAAGTTGATACATCGTATAACAGATTTCAGTATATCATTAAGAATAGGTTAAATGCTTTTTGATACTAAACGCTCTCTATGTATGACGCAATGCACAAGAAGCATTTCTGGATTATCATCTTTCATTAGTTTTAAACATCCAATTCTCTTACCAATCATAGCTGGATCACCATCTGCAGTGCAAGACGTTATATTTGTCATTGCTATACTATTTATATCTAAGTAAATTTTCAATGTATTAAAAATATCAGAGGCAGTAGTGGTGTTCACTAATAATTTACAAAAGAACAATTCTTCGGTAAATTCACCTATATCAATATACCTTATATAAGTAAGCAATATGTCATATAACAACATCGTCTCTCAGAGTTGTTTCGTCCATTTGTATGGAGAAATTTCCTGATTTCAGCTTTTTAACAAGTTGTACTTCAATGTCCTCACTCATTTCATCTATTCTTCTAGTAACAGTATTGTTACTAAGTGGCATGGAGTTCACATATTTGTCATCTTTGCCCAGGACTGTTTTAAGGAATATTGATATTGATGGTTTAATCAAATATTCAACTATAGTGCGGTTTTTTCCAGATTTAGCAGCGAGTAAATATATTTCATAACTAGCATCAAGAGTACAAATTTCTGTAGCCGTTTGTGCAGCGAATAGAGACTTAACAGTTGATCTTTTCTTAAACTTTTACTTTAAAGTTTTAAAACAGGACGCGTAGCGAGGGTGGGGGTCCAGATGATCTGGATACCACAAATGTTTCTTTACATTATCTAATCAGAGAACTTTCTGCGATAATCAAACCGAAGAAAACTTTACGATATTACTGGTATTCAGAGCAGTACCCTCCGTGGCTACGCCACTGTTTTAAAATAACTTAAATTTGAATTTATATACTCACTATGTTCTGTGAATTCAGAAATTTGTAATTCTTTCCCAGAACTGATAACATTTTTTGTCCCTAACTATAAGCCAGAATGAGATATTTGCTTTAGGATTCTAAAATAAAGATCTCTAAAAAAAAATCATCTAATTGGTTGATCGAACTTTTGGTCATGTATTCGACGGTAGCGCTTTGACTTTTGTGTTTTCCCAAGTATCAATTTGAAAGAATTAAAATAAAAAATATTTTAAACCAGAAAATTTATTATGCAAAAGAGTTCTTTAGATTTTTGTTTTATTTTTAATTATTTTTATAAAGAATTTTTCAAATTATTTTAGGTTTTAAACAGTGAACGTCTGAATTTCGTCAAATTCTCAAATTGCCCCCCTAAAAAGTCAAATTACCCACCCCGTGCACCGGCGTGCGCCCCCGTTGGGAACGACTGCTCTACACGATATACAAAAAGAAAACTTTTTTTGCAAGTAACTTAATTAGCCCCCTAAATTTTTCCTAAACATATTTATGAATGGCTAATAATTTGAAAATATGTGGGTAAAAAGGTTTTATAACTTTCCCAAATTTGAACTTTCCACATCCCATAGTTTACGAGAAAAAGGGCTGTGAGAGACAGACGGTCAGACACAGGAGTGACCTTATAATGGTTTTGTTTTTACTTTTTAAGTACGGAACATAAATATAATGGAAAAACTTTCAATTCTTGGATTTTTCTGAGAGTATACTTAAAGTTTAACAAGTATACCTTTTACTATATTAACATTAAAATAATTTTTTTTTTTTACAGTTTTACGGTAAATGAAAGCTCTATCTCATCAACATATGGGTACTTTTATTTTTTTTAACCCTACAAAGTAAATGTGCTTAATAGTGATTATCTACAAATACGACAAAGCTGTTTTACCTAAAAACCTAAGCAATGGTATATAAATGTAACATAATGAAATTTCCGCATTTCAATTTCAGTGTCGGTTCGCGAATTTTTCGTTTTTTTTTTTTTTTAAATAAAAGGCCATATACGTAAAAATTGTAGACAAAAGAAACAGTCAAGACAGTTGCGAGAAATCCTCTTTGAAAATTTTTAATTTAGATTAGTAAATTCTGTCTATTTCGAGGGAAAATATGCTAATAAAAGATGAAATTTTCGTTTTGTATTGAGAGAAAACAATGAAAAAAACATTCAATTCATGGATAAATTTGAGAGTGTGTTAAAAGTTTTAGAAGAATGCGTTTTTCTATATCATATATTCTAATACGAGCAAATCTTGTGTGTGGTTATATCATATATTCTAATACGAGCAAATCTTGTGGGTGGTTATATATATACAAGCAGGAAAGAACGAGCTATGCTCGGTCAAAATTAAATTTGAGTTCAAATATCATGACCCATGATCAAAATGACCCACTAATTGAATTTTCTCGAACATGTGACTTAGCCCAACAGTCTTCTCGTGCCGGAAAACTATAGGATGCAAAATTTAGTGTAAATTGAGCCGCTTTTTAGATATTGACCCACAATGACCCAGAAATGAGTCACTAATCGAATTTTCTCGAACATGTGACCTAGTCTAATGATTTTCGCGTGCCCGAAACTCGTAAAATACAAAATTTATTCAAAATCGTTAGAGCCGTTTTTTAGATAAAATTAATTTGACCCGCTTTGAGCCAAAAATGACCCCCTAATCGAAAGTTCTCGAACATGTGACCCAGCCCAATAGTCTTCTCATGCCCGAAAATGGTCGGATACAAAATTTCGTCAAAATTGTTTGAACCGTTTTTAGATACAATTAGCTTGACCATGACCCAAAATGACCCACTAATTGAATTTTCTCGAACATGTGACCTAGCCCAACAGTCTTCTCGTGCCCGAAAACCATTGGATTCAAAATTTAGTGTAAATTGAGCCTCTTTTCAGATCTTGACCCACAATGACCCAGAAATGAGCCACTAATTGAATTTTCTCGGACATGCGACCTAGCCCAATGCTTTTGTCGTGCTCGAAACTCGTAGGACACAAAATGTAATCAAAATCGTTAGAGCCGTTTTTTAGATAAAATTAATTTGACCCGCGTTGACCCAAAAATGACCCACTAATCGAAAGTTCTCGAACATGTAACCCAGCCCAATTGACTTCTCATCCCGGAAAATGGTAGGATACGAAATTTCGTCAAAATCGTTAGAGCCGTTTTTAAGATAATTTTTGCATATATATATATATATAACCACCCACAAGATTTGCTCGTATTAGAATATATGATATATATATATATATATATATATGCAAAAATTATCTTAAAAACGGCTCTAACGATTTTGACGAAATTTCGTATCCTACCGTTTTGGGGCACCAGAAAACCATTGGGCTAGGTCACATGCTCGAGAAAATTCGATTATTGGGTCATTTTGGGTCATTTTGGGTCATGGTCTAGCTAATTGTATCTAAAAAACGATTCAAACGATTTTGACGAAATTTTGTATACGACCATTTTCGGGCATGAGAAGTCAATTGGGCTGGGTCACATGCTCGAGAACTTTCGATTAGTGGGTCATTTTTGGGTCAATGCGGGTCAAATTAATTTTATCTAAAAAACAGCTCTAACGATTTTGATTAAATTTTGTGTCCTACGAGTTTCGAGCATGAAAAAAGCATTGGGCTAGGTCGCATGTCCGAGAAAATTCGATTAGTGGGTCATTTCTGGGTCATTGGGGGTCAAGATCTAAAAAGCGGCTCAATTTACACTAAATTTTGCATCCAATGGTTTTCGGGCACGAGAAGACTGTTGGGCTAGGTCACATGTTCGAGAAAATTCAATTAGTGGGTCATTTTGGGTCATTTCGGGTCATGGTCAAGCTAATTGTATCTAAAAAACAGTTCAAACGATTTTGACGAAATTTTGTATCCGACCATTTCCGGGCATGAGAAGTCAATTGGGCAGGGTCACATGTTCGAGAACTTTCGATTAGGGGGTCATTTTTGGGTCAACGCGGATCAAATTAATTTTATCTAAAAAACGGCTTTAACGATTTTGATTAATCTTTGTGTCCTACGAGTTTCGAGCACTATAAAAGCATTGGGCTAGGTCGCATGTCCGAGAAAATTCGATTAGTGGGTCATTTCTGGGTCATTGTGTGTCAAGATCTAAAAAACGGCTCAATTTACACTAAATTTTGCATCCAATGGTTTTCGGGCACGAGAAGACTGTTGGGCTAGGTCACATGTTCGAGAAAATTCAATTAGTGGGTCATTTTGGGTCATTTCGGGTCATGGTCAAGCTAATTGTATCTAAAAAACAGTTCAAACGATTTTGACGAAATTTTGTATCCGACCATTTCCGGGCATGAGAAGTCAATTGGGCAGGGTCACATGTTCGAGAACTTTCGATTAGGGGGTCATTTTTGGGTCAACGCGGATCAAATTAATTTTATCTAAAAAACGGCTTTAACGATTTTGATTAATCTTTGTGTCCTACGAGTTTCGAGCACTATAAAAGCATTGGGCTAGGTCGCATGTCCGAGAAAATTCGATTAGTGGGTCATTTATGGGTCATTGTGGGTCAAGATCTAAAAAGCAGCTCAATTTACACTAAATTTTACATCCAATGGTTTCCGGGCACGAGAAGACTGTTGGGCTAGGTCACATGTTAGAAAAAATTCATTTAGTGGGTCATTTTGAGTCATTTTGGGTCATGGTCAAGCTAATTGTATCTAAAAAACGGTCCAAACGATTTTGACGAAATTTTGTATCCGACTATTTTCGGGCACGAGAAGACTATTGGGCTGGGTCACATGTTCGAGAACTTTCGATTAGGGGGTCATTTTTGGGTCAAAGCGGGTCAAATTAATTTTATCTAAAAAACGGCTTTAACGATTTTGATTAAATTTTGTATTTTACCGTTTTGGGCCACCAGAAAAACCATTGGGCTAGGTCACATGTTCGAGAAAATTCGATTAGTGTGTCATTTTGGGTCATTTTTGGTCATGATCAAGCTAATTGTATCTAAAAAACGGTTCGAACGATTTTGACGAAATTTTGTATCCGACCATTTTCGGGCACGAGAAGACTGTTGGACTGGGACACATGTTCGAGAATTTTCAATTAATGGGTCAATTTTGGATCAACGCGGTTTAAATTAATTTTATCTAAAAAACGGCTCTAACGATTTTGATTAAATTTTGTATCCTACGAGTTTCGGGCACGAGAAAATCATTGGGCTGGCTGACATGTCCGAGAAAATTCGATTAGTGGGTCACTTCTGGGTCATTGTGGATCAAGCTAATTTATCTAAAAAGCGGCTCAGACTAATTACACTAAATTTGGCATCCTATGGTTTTAGTGCACGAGAAGACTGCTGGGCTAGGTCACATGTTCGAAAAAATTCAATTAGTGGGTCATTTTGGTCATGGGTCATTATGGGTCAAGCTAATTTATCTTAAAACCGGCTCAGACTATTTACACTAAATTTTGCATCCTATGGTTTTCGGGCACGAAAAGACTGTTGGGCTAGGTCACATGTTCGAGAAAATTCAATTAGTGGGTCATTTTGGTTATGGGTCATGATACTTGAACTCAAATTTAATTTTGACCGAGCGTAACTCGGTCTTCCCTGCTCGTTAATATTAAAATAATTCATTTTTATAGTCTTACGGTAAATGGAGAACTCTACTCATTAACATATGTGTAGTTTTGTTTTACCCAATATATTTGTTCTACCTTATTTTGTTTTACCCCCATTAATAGGATGGACCTTTTAGGTCAATCACTCCAGTTTATCTGATAAAATGCTAATTGAAGAGTTTAATGATAATATCATTAAAATCTAGAGACATGCTTAAGTGATACTAAAAGAAAACAATAAAAGGCTTATAAAAACCTTTTTTAATGATCCAACATACGTTTCAACGCTCATTACGGCGTCATTTTCAAGAAAATATAATGATAAACAAAGTATTCTTGCAAATTTTGAAATATAACCTTGAAAACACGAATCACGAGATCCAAATATGTAAAAAAAAACACGAGAAAAGCAGGTGTTTGAACTAGCCAACTGTATTGCTTTTTAAAACGGAAAAGAACCTCGTGCCAAATTTTAGGCAATTCAAATGAATTTCATGAGTAGGATTCATTACAAATGTTTACGTTACGTATGTAGATTTCTATTGATTCATGGATAATGGATGGGAAGTAGCAGGGCTACACTAGATACCGGGCTTGCTCATTCATTATCATGACGTCACAAATGGTGGCTGGCCGCGACCAGCAATTGGTACAAAGCGAAATGACAAAATGAAAGACATACAGTGATTGGCACAAAACGACGGGCTCGTCGCTTTGCACCAATCGCTGGTCGCGGCCAGCCACTTTCTGTGACGTCATGATAATGAATGAGCTAGCCCGGTACCTAGTGTAGCCTTGGAAGTAGGCTCTTGATGGGTAAATTATTTTACTATTTTTAAAATCAATTTCTATTGCTTCGGTTCTATGTAGTCGTGCCAGTGCTGTAGTACTCCTGTTATATTTTATATCTGCTATATGCTCTTTTAATCTTGTTTGAAACTTTCTGGTGGTCATTCCTATATAATGTTGTAACGTTCCATCCGCTCTGGTAAATGGGATTTCATAAACACCTAATAATTGATATGGTTCTATTGGGTCTATTTTCTTACAAGCTACACTTTTTAATTTTATGGATGGTTTTGCAATAAGGCAGATTTAAATTTTCTAAGTTTATATTTTAATCTTTCAAAGAATCCTGGAAAATATTGTAAAGTTAATATTTTTGAGTTCCGTTCATTGAAAATTTTCTTCTTTTTATTATCCATGCTCGTAATTAATTTATTGATGGTGCTGACTTTGTATCCGTTATCTATTGCGATGCCACGTATTTTATTTATTTCATTATTTAATTGATTAGGTGTACAGACAGTAAAGGCTCTTCTAATGAAATGTCGAAAGGCAGAAACTTTATAGGAAAAAGGTGCTTGAGCGTTACTAGGAATAGTAGATTGATTAGTTATTGGTTTTCTATATACCGTACGTTCAATTCCATTGTGTGTTTTGATTAACAGCATATCCAAATAAGGGAGTGTGTTATTTTGTTCGATTTCTAAAGTGAATTTAATCATGGAATCAAGGCTATTGATCTGATCAAGTAAACTATTAAGTGAGGTATCCATGTGTTGCCAAATTATGAAAATATCATCAACGTATCTGAGCCATGTATGAGGGGTATAATCTAATTTATTATAAATATCGGTTTCTAAAGGTCTTAATATGAATTCAGCTAAAAGTCCAGATATAGGGGAATCCATCGGGGCCCCATTTGAATTTTCATAGCTATTGATCAGAATTTCTATACAACGTCAGCTGTATAAAATATTTTTAACTTAAACGATTTCTCATAAGCTACTAATCTAGACTAACAATGTGAACATCGACGGTTCGTTTTAGTAGCGGTCATGTTTATATAAAAGGCCGCGCAATCCCTCCTACCGAAATTGGAGAGTTTGCGCATCTGCTACTTGGGAGAGATGGCGCATTGTTTCTATTACTTTCCATGATAGGAGAGAATACGCAGCTTATTGGTAAATTTGCCTAAAAAATGAAAAATTAAAATGGACCAATTTTAAGATAAACGTGTTATCAAGTAACTTAATGTTATTTGTAATCTTTTCTGGACTTCATTTTTCTGATTCTTTATTTTTTCTCTTTTAAGTGTAATTATTATTGTTAACAATTTAATTGTAGTTATTATTAGTAACAATCTCTCCTACCCATGTGCGCAATCACACCAACCATGTAAGGACAGATTGCGCAAAAGAACTTTCTTGGTTTTATCACAATTGTTCTATTAAATTACAACATAACAACAAAATAGCAATGGAAATGCAAATCAAATTAAGTCAAAATTATTCATGGATATTTTAGCAAAAAATTAATATTTAAATTTTATTATTGTTATTCTTTTGAATTGTGCGCAGACTCTCCTAGCTTTACCTTATGTATATTTCATTGATAAAAACCGGTAGGCTGGCAGCTACGATATTAACTGTTAAATTCAAAAACATCAACCGCATTCTAGGAATTCCCAAGTAGAAAACAGCCAGTTTAAGAAGTACTTGTGAGAAACATACACTGTTTTCGTAAAAAAAAATGTCTTTTATTTGTCGTTCCTTTTATTAATTTCAAAAGTTGAAAGCGTTTAAATAATAAATGTGAAATGATCCATTATTGATTTATAGTGTAGTATTAAGAATTTATTAAACTAATAACAAATAAAGTAATAAAATTAAGATGAACTGACATGCATAAAATGCAAAGTAACACTTAGGTAATTTGGACATCTTATTGAGATTTTTAACTACTGTTAATGTGACAAAAATTATCTAATTTCTTAAAAACAAGTTATTTTTCAGTTAAAGGTATACTAAGCAATCCTTTTTTATTTTGCTTATATTTGTCAGGTTATATTTAATAAAATTGGAAATATAACATAAATTTCGCAAATCTATGATAAATCGCGCAGCATTTTAACACAATGACTTTATCATATTTTTTAAACGAAAAATGTATATAACAGTGCCACGTAACAATTATAAAATTAAAAATAATAATAATAATCATTTTAAAATCAGCTAAAACATAGCAAAATAAAATAAAATAATAAAATAAAAATTTGTTATAATAAGTACTAAATTAGAATCCAATTTTTCTCGTTTTCACCTTTACTGACATTTGTTTGTTGTAATTATTTTTTAATCGAATATAATAATATTCGATTCTGAAAAAAAATTATTCGTCACATTCCTACATTAATAAAGAATGAAACCAAACTAAAAAAACCTAAAACTTACGTAATTTAATGTGTTTTAATATTTATTTTGAAACGACATTATTTCAAATATATTAATAGTTTTGCCTTTTTTAATAAAAAGTTAACACTGTGTATTCCGAACTAAAAATATGTGTCAAAAGCTTTATCTTTATTTTCTATGCATGAAGTAAAGTTTCTGTAAGGGTAAATATTCTAGTATTTCTCCGCTTGTTTGAACTCTTTCCATCTCTTATTTATACATTCCTTGTGAACTAGTTCGTAAAAGCATTATATATGTAAATTTCTAGAAAACTTTCTTACTTGAACATGAACAAAAAAAAATAGGAGTTAAGGCTGTTCACATTTTATAGATATATATATATAGAAAATTCTATATTTTATTCTAAAATACTTAGGTTAAATTAAAAAGGGGAATAAAATCATTACTGCCTTTATACAAATTATATAAATTTAAAATATTTAATTATATTTGACAATTCCAGCTTCTAAAATTTGTATGTCACATTAAAAAATATATTAAAGTAAATAAATCATATTTTAAACAAAATTTGTGTTAATAATGAATCATTTATATAAAAAATATGCGATATTCTAAACTTGCTATTAAATTAAACTAAAAATGTTACGCTTGTGGCATTTTTTAAATTCGTCAAAATTTATGCTTAAAAACGAAGATTGTTTCTAAAATTTAAATTGAAACAGTTAATTTAATAATATGTAAATTTCGTGTTTTAAAATACTGTAATTACAAATTCGGGTTTTACACAAAGAAATTACGCTTGCTTCTATTCTTGTAGTGGACTTCTCTTAAATGTACAAAATTTGGAAAGAAAACACATTGTAATCGAACGTAAAAAATGGCCCACCAAATATATTTTGGATACTTTAATATCACAGAAAGACACAAAAGATAATATTTCATAATAATATCCATCGCAATTTTTTGTATGCAATCGTCTTATTATGCCTAACATAAGCTAATTTAGGAGCCCGTCTCCAGTTTAAAACATACACGAACTTTTAATTTTTCAATAGCATTGTCCATACTTTGACACATACCGTGATTTTTAAAATATTTTTTTATATGTAGTTAACGAATCACAAGTCTGGAAGAATATTAACAAAATTTTCGAAACCCAATTTTAATATCCTAATACAGTGGTATCGTATCTTGACAGTGGTATCGCACACATGAACACAATTCGTTCGAAAAAATTGTTCAAAAACAGAATTGTTCCAGAAGTGAATCAAGTTTCATCTGAAAAAAAGAAAAAAAACACGAATCTGTCCGAACTGGAACTCATACCTTTGTTGGTGAAACTTTCGATGACTTGAAATTCTGTCGGAGATGATTTCCAAGGCTCCTCGTTAGTGAATTCAATTCCCCTCGCTGATGTTAAACCTATGCAAGTAGGATGCAATAACATATTTCAAATATATCCTCGGGAACATAATATTTTTAACTTCTGTTTTCTTTGTACTGTTTTTAACGAGCGTCTCATTTTTTCTTTGTTATCAAAATATTTTTAAAATATGTGTTTAATTTATAATTTTGTGTGTTACTGTGTAGCTAAACTGAATAACACTTTAATACTTCACGTAAAAATAAGTATGTAGTTCAGAAAAAGTTTTGACAACTAATAAAGTAAAAAAACATTCTTTAAGAATTGTACACAGAAAACAGAAGTTAAAAATAATAATTTTCTTAGGAGATGTTTGAAATATACGAATGCATCCAACGCCCATAGTTGTAACAGTAGCGATGGGAATCGATAAGTTCACTGACGAACAGCCTTAATTGTTTATATTATTACGAATACTAAATTAACCAGCTACTTTTGAATATCAAAATGCATAAAATGCGCTATAATCCGGAATCAATGTAGCTCAAGTTTTTCGTGCCTATGAAAATAAAACTAAATCTAAAGAAATAAAATCAAAAGACGCATACGCAAACTCGTTTAACAGGTGCTGTTATACAAAGCGGTGATGGACACTTATAGATGAAAATTGAAAGCTAACTGCACGAGTTCAAAGAACGCTATACAAAAGTCAGTTTACAAATGCGTCCTAAATGAAATAACAAATAAGGGATTCAGCATTATTGCTGAACCGGAATATCAAAATATATAAATCATTTTAACGTTGTGATCACTCATGTATGTGTGACTCGCGTTACTAAAAATAAAAAGGAAGAGAATTAGTGGATTCAGAAACGTTGTTGAACAAGAATCTCAAAGAGCATTAATTTATTTAATGCTATAATAACTTTAGATCGTGTACTGCGCTGTGTGTCTAAAATAAAATAAATAAAATAAAAAATATGGTTATTCTATTGACCTTTTCCGTTTGATCGATTTGGGGAAGACGCTCTCGCCGTTCGAGAACCGAATTTCTACTCAATAATCCAGTCATATGTTACTTGTGTTGTCAAATGTTACTTTTAGTCAAGTGTCCACTTGAATTTCTTGTTAGAAAACTAAATCATTCCACCACTGAGGCGTTCGAGAGCCAGGATTCAACTGTATTAAATGATTCTTAATTTCCCGTTGTAATTATTTTTTGTGCTATTTCGTTATCTGTTATGTTAATATTAAGGATATAAAATATAAATACTTGATTTTTGCGTATTTTTATAGTATTGATATATCACATATGATTTATGAAATAAGTGATTAAACAAAAAAGAAACATTATGTGTCATGGATTGATTATGAAACGCTTCCAATACTTGCAGGAAGAATAGTAAAGAAAATTTATTCTTTGATACGCTAAAAAATATTATCTAAATAAGCAATTTAAAAAACGCATAAACTATTGAAATCTCTATATCAATCCATAATCAGTAAGATATTCGAATTCTTAGAGTTGTCATGTTTATGAACTTGTGGGTTTTTATACACATCACACAATTTAATTCAGCTATGAAACCAATAATACAGCTGAAAATTCACTTTCAGCAATTACTGTCGATAAAAGGTAATGAAGTTGAAACTTTTGTGCAGCCCTGTATCGGATCTGCAGATTTTTTTTAAGACAGCATTTTAATAAATTCAAAGATTTTTCAACGTGTGTCAGTAAACATTTGGTTTAAATACGATGTATAAAGCTTCCAATTTGGAAACCCATTTTGAAAAAAAAATTGTCATTGTGATAACGTATTTTGCTATCTAGGAAATAAACGTCAGTTTTCATAAAATGAATAATATCTTACAGCAATAATACAGGGTGTTTCAAAAAGAATGACGTAATTATAAACCATAAACTTCTTTATAAACAATGATTTAAAAAAACACTTCAAACATAATACAGCAAGAAATATTTTATTTTGTTCGCGTACTTTATAAATATTCTGTCTCCTCATAAATATTCTGCAGAGAAAATACCCGTGAGTTATTCTATTTCCCACCAAATGCAAGCACATTTGTATCGACAGTGATGTCCGTGCATTATCTAGGTGCACCATTACTTTTTTCAATGGTGTATGCAAAACATGCATATATATTCTTCAAAAATAATGATAACGATTTCTGCATACCGCATTCACGATATCTGGCGTGAAATGGGCTGGCGAAGTTAATATCTTGATGGAAGTATTGAAGTTGATATCGTATCATTTGGATATTTTCTGTATGATCTGCCGTTATAAAGTTTGCAAACAAATATTCGAGTTTCCATCTGCACGTGTTTAAAATGTTTCTTCCAAACAGCTTTTACAGCTCTAACAGCTTTTAAGTTATGGTTATGTTTAATAGGGTCGTTTTTTATGATCTGCATTATTGGTACATCATGAATAAGTTATTATTCATGAATAAGTTTTATTTTAACACCAGTCAGTCATCTTTCAGGCGAAACTTAAATTAAGGGCTCAGGTATATTTTGGTCACTATCAACTTAATCACGATGCAGGATGGTGGATAAGGGAAGTAAAAAGGTGTCGGTTCAGCGGTGTATTCTAACGGCCTATTATCTACGCGAAGGATATAGGCCGAGGAGGAGATTGCCCTCCGTGGGGGTCTTTTACAGTTAAGTTATGGTTATGTTTAATCGGGTCGTTTTTTATTATCTGCATTATTGCTACATCATGAATAAGTTATCATTCATGAATAAGTTTTATTTTAACACCAGTCATCTTTCAGGCGAAACTTAAATTAAGGGCTCTGGTATATTTTGGTCATTATCAACTTAATCTCGACGCAGTATGGTGAACAAGGGAAGTAAATACGTGTCGGTACAGCTGTGTATTGTAACGGCCGATTATCTACGCGAAGGGTATAGGCATAGGAGGAGATTGCCCTCCGTGGGGGTCTTTCTAAGCGATACAAGTACGACAAGGTTAAAAAAAAACACGGAACACTCCGAAAGGTTAAGACGACCAGTGTGACTTGCTAATTTTAAACCAGCATCTCCCGTCTACCAGCTTTGACAGCAGAAATTCTTCTGAGCCTGCGATTAAAAAGTATGAAGGTTATAGAATGTACTAGAATGCATGTATACACAGTGAGGATAAACTATTGATGAATAGCAGTCTGACACAATAGGAAAATCCATTCAAGAATTTTTACTAAATTTCGAATTAGTGCCTTATATAATATCGTTTGTGATTGGGAAAAATGACCAAAGAGGAAATTTTAAAATGCCATGTAAGAACTGGCAAAACAAATAAGACGAATATATGTATGCAATGTCCTTCAAATGCTGAAATGAAAATCGGAAGTTAGGAAGAGAAAGATGGACGTAGAGATTTCCATAATCACTTTTCCTGCAATGTTTAGCTGTATCGGAATAAACATATCAATCCACCAAATTAGGAAATCGAGTATATCCCAACAGCTCAAATAAATTTTTTATTTCAAATTCGAGTATATTGCTAGCCAATTGTATTCAGAACTAGAAATTCGTGTTACCATCATGATATTAACTTTAAATATTATATACATTTGTGATACAATAAGAAAAATATCTTCTAGACGTTTTACGCGGTTTAAAAGTTCAGAAGATTTTATGCAATATAACTGTCTCTAAAAGGGAATTCTGAATTAAAAAAAATCATTTTCTATTTTAAAATATTTATCTGCATAGTTATCTTTTTACTAAAATATGAAGCATAATTATTTATATTTTGCCAATAATTTTAAACTCCGCAATCTACAATTGTAATATTTTTTTTTGACAAATTATTACCTGAGTAAGTTCACAATTATATCAATATAAAATGATGTTCTTTATTTCTTATGATTGTGATCAATATTATTACTTTTATTTGTTATTTCGAATATATTGGTGCCATAAATAAAATGAGAATGAGTCTGAAAGGAAACAATAAGAATGGATATTTCGAATATGAGTATATCTTTATCATATATCAAGCGAGTTATAATAAGGTTTCCTTAAGTAATATAATATTATGTGCTACATAATTTATGATGAATCATCGTGAAATATGATTTTGTTCTCAGACATTATTTCTATGTTCTTCCTTTATATATTTCTTCTAAATTATTGGAAAAAGAATCTATATTGGTACCGAATACAATATATGTATATACTGAATCTGAATATAAATACAATTAAATGACATTATTGATGGGATATACTAATACGGCGTGTTTGAAAGTTCTAAGGAGAGTTATTTAATGAATATTAGGTTAATTATCTATATGTTATTAATAAAGTTTTTTGTTATATAGAGGCATGATTTTTATTAACTCTCACTGGTGCACAAAATTTGTATCGGGAGCCAACAACACAGGAAATACAGCCTGTGACAAACACATATAGAACCTCTTGCAACAAATTAAATATCTAATAAATGTATCTCATGTTAATACAATTAAAAGGAATTCATCATAATCAGTCAATTATACACAGTCAGGAAAAACCAGTAGCATAATACTCCTCATACTTACGTCGGTAAAACTTTTATTTGGACAATTCCTAAATTTCAAGCTTTTATATTTTATAATACATGTTACATAGTAAATAGAACGCTAAAATGACATAAATAAATAACTAAATTATGAACAGAGCTACTAAAATATTACTTTCACTTACAGAATTATGCCAATTCATTTTAAACAACTTTTTGTTATACTTTTACTGCCCCTTCCCTGTCACTTTTATTTCTGCAAGTGGCATTTTGCACACCTGTGTCAAATATTTTTAACACATGTATAGTGTGTTTTGATACAAAATTTACAATGCTTATCTACATATGATAAAAGTTTACAGTTTGATTCAAATTTACAATTTTTTGGTTACATCTGGATGTTTAAGAAATAAATATTGCATTAATCAACGAAGCAAACTGATTCTATGCCCCTCTATTTTTTGTCTGTTTGTCTGTAAATCATGATTCTCAAAATCTGTGCAATGACATTTTTCTGCGTTATCCTCGAAAAATTTCTTGTTTTTTTTTTTTTTTTTTTTTTTTTTTTTTACTAGTGAAAATTATTTTGTGAGTATGTCAGAAAGTTTCGAAGATGGATTTCAGAATATTCTTGACAAGCGACAGTACTAGAGTCGTTTTTCAGGGAAAACAAAATTCTGAAGTGGCCGACAACTGGTTCAGTGCTGGCCGAACATTAGATTTTCACGGCCGACTGTTAAAGAACTTAACCTTGTCTAAAAAGAAACTATTATCAGGTTTTAAAAAAATTGCTGAAACATAATAAGGAAAGTATGTTTTAACATATATCACTGTCAAACATGTTGTACCGTGTTTTAAATGTTAAGATTTATAAAAGCATTTAAGTGGCCGACTATTGGTACTTTTACCCTATATCGTTTTCACTTGCAAACTTAGCATTATAAAACTTAAATAACTATTATTTTTAATAGTTTCAATAAACTCGTTAATTTGAAATATTTGTTGATATGAAATACGTTAAAGAGAATATTTTTAAAATGACAAAGCACATGATTCTTTTTCACACTCCTAATAATATTCGTTAAAATGAAAATTCCTTAAAAAAACATTCGTTCGGACAAGGTGTTTGGTATTTGAAATCAGTGGTGTCAGAAAATCGTAGCAGTTGGCAGTTATGCACACGTATATATTGAAATTCCGTGATAGTAAAAAATAGTAGACAACTAACTTGAACAATATCCAAATGATGTGCATGTGTACCCCCGTGGTTATCTGACTCGTTTCTCTGGTGAATTCAATGAGTTTCACGAGGTAATAAGTACACGAGGTTGTAATAACTATAAATGTAATGTGTGACTAGCTGTTCGAAATGTGTGTGACTGCTTTTGTAAAAACTGGTCTGATTGATACGAAATACATTAATTTGTTATTATCAGTAATAACAGTATTTATTCACAGTATTTATTAACAGTATTTATTAACAGTAAAATATCAGTATTTATTCTGTGAATTATAATCCTTAAACGCATAGTTGTTTTTATATATAAACGCAAATAAAGTGACTTTTATTTTTTTAATTCTGTAATAAGGTAGCAACATTGGTAGTAATATTGATAGTAATATTGATAACAATTTGAAATATCATTTACCACACAATATTTCCCTGTATCATGTTTTTCGCTTTTTTTTTCAAGATTTTGAACTAGAACAGAAAAAATTGGGTAAAATAATTTCATAACTTTGAAAACCTGACAAATCCATCCCATTTATATAGCATTTCAGAAAGAATAATATAAATATCGTTTCGGAATAAATGATGTAATAAGCAATTAAATTTGTTCCTCAGAATAATATTGATTAATGGAAAGTATGATGTCTAGGAAATTCTTGTAAAATATTTTTGCTTTCAAATAATTAATAAAATATGCGGTAAAAAAGCATATTGTAAATCATTTTCAATTTATCAAACATTTATAAAGATTTATTTCTTGAGCTATAAATGTAAAAATATAAAAACCATTCATTTTCATATTATGAACATGAGCTTTTAAATATAACTGTAAGACATTTGCACATCTTAAACTGTATTACGAAATGTTTTCAATATCAGTCCATTTCAAGTCTCTTTTAGTTATTGAGATTATATTTAAGTTACTCAGTTAATCCACATATTTTTGTTATAGGTTTAGTCAAAATTAAGTTAACATTTAAATGAAGAAACCTTCAGTCAAAAATATATTAACACTTATATAGAAAATAATTTATTGAACATTCTTATTTTTTTAATTCCTTTTAAGTTAATATATCAGCCACTATTTTACATGAAAATTAGAAAAGTATTTCTTGATTAAAATTTCAATGTAATTGTTATTAAATATTTCCTCCTAAGTATTATCATAATTTTCATTAACCCCGTATTTCTAATTTTTGCTCTATTTTATACCGAGTTTTATAATATAAACACTAGTATAATTAAATAATGAAATGTAAATAATGAGTAATGTATAAAAATATACTTTTAAAATATTTCCTGTAGCCATTCTCTTGTAAAGAAAGGTATTAATTTATTTTTTAAAAAGTCTATAAAACATACTTTAATGTTATTCTGTAAGTACCGTCATTCATAAAATTCGCCACGGAAAATTTAACTGCAAAGCCATTTATTTTGTCTAGGAGGATTTGTCTAGGAGGTGTAATTCTGTTTTATACTTTGTGTCAAAAAATTATTTTACTGTGCTGCATCGGTAAATTTGCTTTTTAAACGATTAAAAATTTTATTTTAATATGAACATCTAAAGAAGCTTGAGGATTTTCCTGAACGATATTCATCTTTTACACTAATTCTGAAAGATAAATGAATTTCTTTTTTTTCTGAAATATTCTGCATTTAACATCCAAAGAATGAAATCTAAAATAAAAAACTTTTTGATTTATGATTAAATTTTAAGTAATTTGGGATATTCAAAAACCAAAAGATAAAAACTACAGATGCGTTTGTTTTTTTCTTGGTACATTTTCATATAAATCAATTATATAAATATATCTTTTTCAGGTCTTAACTGGTTTCTAAATGTTGAATAGAAAAACTCGTATTAATTTATTTAAATATAAGAAATATGTGTTGGAAATTTCAATTTTCCTTTCTTTATTTCTTGTAAATATGCTTAAACAAAACTAACTATTAATTAGTATTTTGTTATAATATATTTAATTAAATATCTCTCATTTATTAAAATGAGATGGAAAATATTTGAATGGACGTTATTACATACTTACTGAAGTAATTTGCTTTCATAAACTTGATATAATTAATTTGAACGATGTGCAAATATTACTTCTGCATACAGACAATTTGAGCACTGTATGCACACAGGTGCATATACTAACTTGACCTACAACTAGATTTCAAATGCTGGAACAAGAGTAATTCTCGGAACAAACCGGAGTTGTGAAAACAAATCAGGGTTCTTGTAAAAAATTTGAGAATAACCTGTTTTAAACTACAACTATATGTAAGACTACACACTATATGTAAGAACGGCAAAGTTGGAAAAAGTGATGCCAGTCACATGAAGACAAATTCCAATATTTATTCTTTAAACATTTGATGTTGTCTTGATTAAAATATAACAAGATGACAATTTACAATGAAATACTTCAACATTCACCTTTCAAGCAATTTCTTTTAAACAGATAGCTACCAGAGTAAAATTATTAAGGGACAACGCCCAATTTAACAATAGAAAATCCGCGGAGATGTTCTCTACATGTCTGAAGTTAAAAGCCGCCTCCCAGAAATCAGGGCTCGTTGCAACTAGCAAAAAAATAGCGCTTAGCATGCCTGAATTTGAACTTTGGTGTGGTCCTTCGGCTGTGGCTTTACATCTAATCTTAGCATCTGGTCTAGGATAAATAATTTCGGGTCTTACATATATAAATTTGAAATTTATTTTTTGGTGTTTCGTGTTTATTCATGTCAAAAAAGCTACTTTTAAATAGTTTATCGCTAGACCGTTTAATGGCACATGCTTTTTTTTTTCTTAAAATGAGGAGAATAATTTTAAAGAGTTCATATTTATTTTCTTATTTTAAGCAACTTGGGATATTCAAAATGCGTAAGTTCAAAAATACATATACATCGATTTTTTTCCTTTGCATATTTTCATATAAATCAATTATGTAAATATATCTTTTTCAGTTCTTATCTGGTTTCTAAATGTTGAATAGCTAATCACATATTAAAGCAAGTTACTTAAATATAAGAAATATGTGTTGTAAATGTGTAAAATCAGTGGCAAGAAAAGAAACTTTGTTTTTATAAGTGTTTCTTTAAATCTTGAAAATATATTGATTTCTTGTGTTTCTAAAGATAAGAACGCTTTTCTGAATCATGGGTAACTCGGGAGACGCTATTAATATATATTTTCGTTCGTGTTTATATTATACTTTTCTAGATTAAGAAACTTTTGACTTTTTTTTACAGTGTAGAATTATAAGACCAGAAATAAATATGGTTATTAAAATATGTAATCTATGAAATAAGCTTTTGAAAATTCAAGAATATGTTTCAAACAATTTTTTTTAAATGGTTTATAAATAACTTCCCCTTACGTTTTGTAGATGTGCTCGATTGTATTGAACTAAACTGATTATCTATTACAGATATTCTTTATCTTATTTTCTATAACATTTGCAATATTTGCACTCATTTATTATGGTCTCACGCGACAAAACATTTCATTAGCACTATTTAAAAATTAAGCATTTGTTACCAGTTTTTCAGACTAAAAAATAAAATATAGTTCTAGAACATTAGCAATTAAAATTTACGACAAACATTTTGATTATAAATGTATTATAGTCGCAAAAATGACTACTATTTAAACAAAATCAAAAATAAAATCTTCAAGCTGTGTCTCTCAAATGGCTAAAAATTAGCTTTTTATATATTTTTGTGAATACTTATTTCATAGAAAAATATAAATGGCAGGTCCATTTTAAATTCAAATAATAATTGTTAAACGCAAATAATTTTAATAGCAAAATTACCATTTTCTCCAGAATGTTTATTTTATGTATATACATATCTAGTTAATTATATTTATCATAACGATAACCTTTTAAAGAATATTTTGAAACTTATTTAGAATATATTAAAAATTGTGTTCATGAGCAATTTAGTAAATTAGATTATCTTTAAGTACACTACAAAGGATATTTTAGAAAATTGGACACATTTGATTGTTTTTTATCCTACATAACAAAGATATTTACGATAGAAAGTAATTCTACCTGATACAAATAGATGCTTATCTAAAAAGTACTTAACTGAATAATCTCTTGTGTGAGTAGCAACTGCAAGTCAATAGCAAGTGGATTTCTCCATCACATAAAGTGATTTCAAGTGCGAAAATACAGCGGAAGACAAAAACAGTGGAAGAATGAATCAGCAAATCCTAAGTAAATACAGTAGATTCCGTGTTATACTGGAAGATTACAAGACATAATACCGGAACCAGGTGATAATTATTTGTTCACGTTCTTGGAAACATTTTTAGATTCTTCAGATATCTGCATAAATATTTCTCTTTACAATACTACTCAAAAATAAAAGTTTTTAACCAAAAGTTAGAAGTAGATAGTAAGCTATTTTATTAATGCATAACTACATGCATTAGTAAAGTAAATATATTTTATAAAATTTCAATGAGATGAAATATCATCTGTTGTACGTCTTTATGTACTATATACTGTGTCTTATACTACGTATTTAGATAAAGGAATAGTGTATAAGTAAAAAAAAATGTGTAAGAGTAAAATTTTGTATGATTTTTGTATTATGGATTTTGAATAATTTAGTTAATAACAGAAAACGGATTATTTTGTCAAAATAAGAATAATAATGCTTTACAAGTCTTAAGAAATTTGATAACAACACTGAATTATAAAAATATTTGATTACAATATTACGAAATTTCACTTCAAGATATAATGCGTGATAAACAATAAAATTTTTCCCTCCCTTCCTTTGCTTCCGTCAAGGAAGTAGTCTAATCAAGAGAAAAACCCGATTATGACATTTTGGTATATCTTTATATTTTGAAATACCCTGAAAATGTTTTTTCTTCTGTTACGACGATAATACATGTCTCTGCCTATGTATGCATGTGCGTTGGTATTTCCCAACGTTTTAAGGTCTCCAGAATCTGTTTCTGGTTTTTTGACGAGGATGTATCCGCCCAAACGGTGTTTTTGATTGAGGTCCCATTCCAAAAATAACGTCACTGTTTCAAGAATTGTATACATTATCAGACAAACCAGACCAATCGGTTTGGTATCTAAACCATATTTAATCTATTTTGTGACCCCATAAATCCAATAAGTATTTTATTTTTAAGTTCAATTTTTCAATTAAATATTTTTAATGCTCTCGCTCATCTTCTATCGTAGTAACAATTATGTTTCACCAAAATATGATTTCGTTTGATATAGTAAATATTAACTACATTAAAAAATGTGGAAATTTTCACAATATCAAGAGTTGAAGTAACTTAAAATTTCCTGTAGCATAGCTATATTATTTTAATTAACACGTTGACTGCCGTAAAAGCCCATATGTTCTCATGCGTAACTTCCATTCTGCGCTACATGAGACCATACGGTTTTATGCGTAGAGTGCCATTGATACGTTTCTGATTGCATTGTAAGTGTGTAGCACTTACAGTTTATTTACAGGGACAATCAAAAGTATTCTGTTACAGTAGAAGTCAATGGGAAATAATCGCTTCAAGTGCATTTTGATGACGCTACGTCATTTAAAACATAATGAAATTGATATATAATTTTGAAATGGATTAAAACATGCTTTTAGTAGAATATGGGTTGCAAAGCATTTATTACTCAAATTATTATTCATTTATTATTCAGGGTAAAAAAAAAAAATTCTGTTACACATAGTTATATGGGGAAAAATCGTCTGCAGTGTAATTTAGTGATATTTCACTATTTCAAACATAATGAAAATTATATGCATTACTGAGGTTCACACTATAAATTGCACTCTTGTGTGCATTGCGTTTATTTACAGGGACACACAAAAGATAATGATTACAGTACATGTGCGATATTTAAAGTCTATGTGTGATAAGAGCGTTTTCAACTTTGGTTTGCATTTTTAACTCTTTTTTTCATAATACGGTTGTGTTTATAAACTCGGTTGACCATATACAGGGCTACACAAGGAAATTCTTAAGTACTACAGACTATGGGAGTGAATTGCTTAAGGGTAGTTTTTAATTGTGTTTACGCATTTTCCTGCTGAACTATATTTAGTAGACTAATAGAAGTTTGTGGGATATAAATAAATTCATGTACAGGGGTAAGCAAAGATAAAAATACATTGTCGTTTACGTTTGGTTATTACTACGAGTGAGTTTTAAGTTGCTTTTAGCTGAATAGGTGGTGTGTACAAAAGTCTTCAGATAATATACAGGGCTGTACAAAAGTTTTCGAGTGCATTTCCATCGATTTGCGAAAATTGCTAAATGTGAATAACTATTCTAACTATTCTAACTATTCTAACGGAACTAAATTTTATCATACTATATATCGACATCTATGGATCATATACAGGGCTGTACAAAATAATTCGACTACTTTTTTGACACTAGATGGTAATTTCGAAAACTGTGTTTTTCAATGTGCTATATGTTTTTTAAACTGTTTACTTACATATCATCTTTCACCTTATTTAACTGTGAAGTTTCGTTACAGTTTTCTGGCTCTGTTGGAAAGTGTTTCATAATCTATGCTTGACGCATGATTTGTCGTTCTTGTTTAACATGAGGTCATTTTCACCAATGGTCATTTCACCGAGGTCAATTCATGATTTCATCTTTTAAAATTAAGATATATTTTTTTTCTAATTATGTCAGCACATGAGATACAATAACGTGTTCAAAAAGTAAGGGGGGGGGGGACTCCTGATTTTTTTAATTATTGTAATATTGTTTTGTATATAAAGATAGTATGCATTTCTCCTTGTATCTTTCTGTTATTATCTTGTATTCTTAATTGAATGTTAACTTTTAAGTATAGTATTTTTATATTTCTTTTATAAAAGACACAATCGAATATTTTATCATCCATTATATTGTAATAATACGAATTACAGCTTTTCATTTTTAGATTCGTAGATGATTAGGATAAAAATAATTAAATCTCAATACTTGGTGGCTTTAAATAAATACTATGATTGTTTCGATGATAATATAGTGAGTTACTTCGCGAAAGAAACGATTAGGGCACGAAATAGGCTCGGATGAAGTAATGATTACAGGTTGAGATTGCAAGTTCAATTATTTATTGGTATCAGCTTTAAAAAAGGTAATTATGTTTGAAATACTACAAAACTTTAAATTTGAGCCAGAAATGATTCAATAATAAATAATCAAAAAAGAACTTTGGACAACAAAAAGGGAGAAATGGAGAAAACTTTCAAATGCAATAGAATACTGGATTCAATGTAGTAAACGTAAAATATGTAGAATAATGCGATGTGCAAGAGTAAAAATGCTATTTATTGAGGGTATTACAGGGAATTTAAAAAATTGGGCACGCAACTGCATTCACTGCACCATATCATTTTCTTTGCCACTGTGGACTAAAATTAGAATATAACTTTTCAAATTTAAGCTCTTTAAAATATGATGGACGTTTTATTTTAAACTCCTACCTTACGAGTTGGGAAACCAATTTCCGTGAATTTTCGCCTTAGGTCTGTACTACGATTTCTACTAGGGTATAGACGGGGTTTGCTGATGTCAGCGGTCTTTCCAAGCGGTGATTTTCAAAATCTTTAGCACTTCTATCTGCCTTAAACAAATTCTAGCTATTGTAAATGACACAGGGAAACCAGGTTAAAATTGCCTCTCAACTGTCTCTGAACTTCGGCTACATTTTCCAGCTTTCAGTAACAGTTTAGGATATTTTTTTGGTTTCTCAGGGCTTAGTGAGGTTTCATACAGTAAGTCAAGTTAGTTAAATCTGAAATAAAGAAAATATCATATATATATATATATATATATATATATATATATATATATATATATAGCCACTTTAGCTCGCTCAAAATGCCCCTGGATGCACTAAAACTTTTAAAACTTCCATCGCCAAAAATTGTGGGCTTTATTATAATGTCTACGACGCAAGATACTATAAAGTGGCATCGTTTGCTATGAATGATTTGATTTCCAATTGATATATTTCTAGATGAGATATGAAATTTTAAAATTATGTATCAGAATTCAAAATATCGCTCATAAAGTTGTGTTTTATAAGTATTATTTAATAAAATAGAAATGTATCTTGATTATGTGAGCACTCTGTCTACACTTATATAAACGCAATCTAAACTTCTTAATAGTACATTGTCTTTTAGGAAACTAAAGAAAAAATAACAAGATGGAAATTGTACGTCAAACGTGACAAATGAGGTGCGTTCGTACTATAACTAGTTTTATAAATATTCAGATCTTGGCGCAATAGCTGTTGCACTCTTATGCAAAAATGCAATAAAACAAAATTTATTTTATGTGCAGATTTTCATATTATAGATATTAATTTCATCTTATGAAATTAAGTTTCAATACACTTTTACAAACAATTAATTACGATTCTGTTACATTAAAATTATACTATGCACAAATATCCAATACAAGACAATGAAAAAAAAATCATCGTTATTATTTCAGTGAAATGAATTTCATCGTCTGTTATTATTATATGATTAATTTCCGTAACATAATAAGTACATTTTAAGTTGGCAAGATTTTATCTTTTGTTGGCATTATTTCAATGCGAAACTTGAGCTTTGACTCTTTTTTTCATTTAATATCTCTTTCTCCAGAAATATCGGTAGATTATATGATTGCTAATAATTGTTGTATATAATTAAACAATTTTAGTATAAAAATTTGGATTTCAAATTCAGTAATACGGAAATAGTATGACTCCATCTTAAATGTGACGTAATCACCTAGATTTGTTACCTATCATGGGATATCATTTAATTAATTACGTATGATAGGATTTAATATAATGAAGAAAACTTTTATTACCATCTTTTTAAGTTCAGATTCGATTCTCATAAATTTTGAAATGACTTGACAAACATCTCCAAGATTATATATATTAAATCTACCGAGTTCACTATTCTGTATTTTTTCTGATATTTAAATTAAAATTAATTGAATTGTGACAAAAAAAATGACTTATGTGATTTAGATATTTTAAAAAAAGATAAAGAACTGTTGTACTTTTAAGTACTGTAAAAATTAGAACATTAACGAGTTTTCTCTTTTATCTGAATAAAATATAATTACTGGGTGATGAATTTTTGCAGTTTTTTTCTTACATTTACTGTAATTAAAATAAAATAGGTGATTAAAAATAATAGTATTTATATTATGTTAAAGGTTAAAGTACTGTACTGACCGAGCGTTTTCTTTATAATTAAGTCTTACGGAAAATAATTTATTTAAAAGTGCATTATGACATAAAAACGTGTTTTATTTTATTTTTATGCATGTCATAAAAAATGGTTAATAGCTTAACTTTTCCTTTTTTAATAATGAGCATTCGAAAAATTTATTAAATGCAAAAAACTGACAAATCTATATGTTATGTGTCACAAAATAGTAAAATTACAATAAAGATATATTTCCGAATATTTCGTCTGGATATAATGTTTTCTTCAAAAGTACCATTCACCTACTTTTTATTTTATTTATTTATATTTTTTTACTTCTTTTAGAATATCAAACATATTCAGATGTGACGTAAAGACAAACATTTCCTAGAATTTGTAAAGAAATGGAATTTCTATATGGAAAAATATGTCACATTTTTGTTATAATTATAACAAAATGTTGTGAAGTTTTTACAAATATGTTTTATCTGGTGGTTGCTTGTATTTACTTTTTTACTGTTGCACAATACAGAGGAGCATTAATATATTTTAGCCAGAGAAAAATGTGAATGCTGCTGTCTAAATAACATCAGTAGTATGTATTAATCAATGTATATTACACGGTTGGAGTACAAATGACACAATCTTTTGTAGAATTGAAATTATCATGCTATCCTTACAAAAAAGCATTTAAGTTTTGAGCAGAGTTTTGTTGAGGCGTTTCAAGTAAAAGGATTCTGACATGAAGCAAAATAGAGCTCTAGTCATCGGAAATTTAAAAATAAAAAACAAATGCATTGCTCTATACGAAGATTATTTACGATAAATGCTAAAAGAAGCTATTTAAAACTATACATGTGGATTCTCAAACTGTTAGCAAACGTTTAAATGCTAACGGAATCATTGTACTTTCGTTTGTGTGTAAAAATATCAATGACTAAATCAAACATTTGATGTATTATTTTTTTCCAACATTCATTTATAAATAATTTTTAAGATTAACTTTTAGATTAAAGTTTATTAAAGATTAAACAAATTTAAACGCGCATTTTATTTAAATTTTGTTTACTTTTGTATACGACAAGATGATGAATTTTAATAACGCTGTGCTTCATGCAAAAGTGGTATAGAGTTGTAATATATAGTTTTGTATGTGTCTAGGATTAGCTCAATATTTTAGGTTATTTAATAAGAATAGCAAATTAGTTCCGACCATTTTATTTTAGAACAGTATCAGACAATGTAAAGGTAACCCCTTTGTTTTATGTGAAAGGTAAACGCTATGTTATTAATTCAATCCATTAAAAGGAAAACTTATTTGGAATATACATTCATTAGTTCTGCTTTCAAAGGTTTTGCATTAGTCTTCCATTTATATTTAAAATTAGGTTGCTGCTTTGAATACGTAAACTATGGTTTATTTAAAATACAAAATCAAGCAAAAATAATTTTTAAATTTGCATGCAAAGTTTATTTTTAAATGTATTTAATTTAACGTGTAGAATTGCGAAAAGGGACAATATGTCTTAATCAAAATAAATATGAATAATATTTTAGTAACCAGCTGTCTTATTCAACCTCTAGTAAATGTAATACTAACAAAACACGATACAGAAAAACTAAATAGATGTTATAAATACATTCAAAATTTTTAAAAATTCAAAACATTTTTCGTAATTAAAATATCCTAAACAATATTTAAGAAGAAAATAATACTGATTTTTGGCACATATTAAAATACTTTCATGCATGATCTTTCGAATATATCATAAAGGAACTTTAAAAGCATTTGTTTGATAGGTTTGAAACATAATTCTGTCACAAACAATTATTATTAACGAAATATATTTATGTAAACGGCAGAGTGTTTTTAATGATAACCTTTTCACCATATATACCACATCTTTCCCCGAATTTCTATGTTACTTTTTAAAATTTTATTTAGATTTAGTTGAAGTTTAATATAAGTTTATGTTGGTATAATAGGATTTAAATTCCGCGGATCGGGTGGATTTGTATTACCAGTATTGTCTTTCATTGAATGTCGATTTCGCGTCGTATCGAAACTTACTTTGTGTCTGGTTGCTCTTTTCGAGGTGTGCGATGACATAATTTATAAAAAATATTCAGATTTTTGTTTCAGATATAAACTATATACTTTAGTATGAATGCGTATGTATTTATACATACATGTTATATATACATCAGGGTTCTGGTAGGTGATTACTTTTGTAAACCACTGTTTTGTAAAACACCACAAAGAAATTTTCTCTTTATGTAATCGTAAAATCTTGCAATTCAATAAGGCGAAATTTTCTTTTAAGATATATTGCTTTCAAAATTAAGCTCCCGTATGAACCCTGTACCTGTTTATTTGTCTACATGAAAGATAAAACAGATATTTAAAAATAATTGTAAAATTGCTTTTTCGTAATTGCATTAAAATTTGGATTACGTTTCTTTGAAATTGTGTTTCGGATCGAGGTCTGATTATGTTGCAGATGGAAGTAGGTTGTTTTGTCGAATTCGTGGTGGATTTCTTTCCATCAAAACTATTTTTGTTGCTCCAGATCGGGTTCTGGCGGCTGCTTACTTTTGTGAATCACTATTTTCCAAAAGAAATTTTCGCTTTATGTAATCACATAATCTTGTAATTCAATAACGCAAAATTTTCTTTTAAGGTATACTGCAATTCAAAAGCAAGCACCCGTACGACCCTGTACATGTTTATTTTTCTACAAAAAGATAAAACAGATATTAAAAAATAATTTTAAAATTCCTTTTTCGTAATGACAATAAAATTTGGATTACATTTCTTTGAAATTGTGTTTCAGATCGATGTCGGATTGGGTTGCAGGTCGAAGTAGATTATTTTGTCAAATTAATATCGGATTTCGTTCCGTCAAAATTTTTTTTGTTGGTCCAGATCGGGTTCCGAGGGGCTTAAAAAAACATCCTGGTTTGTGTGGCATATAACTCGACCCGCGTTGTATTCTACATATACGGTGGTAATCCTTTCCCTTCACCATACGACAATCCTACTGTAAACTTCTCGAAGAACTGGTTACTCCACAGTTTCACCTACAACTGAGTGAGCATGTTGTGTATAATGATTGTTTGCGTAATATTTTCTACCATTAAATACGAGAATTATTTCCCAGTAATAAACGGAATTTCATCTTTACACACCAGGATAGTCCACACTGTAAAAAATATTCGTGTTACTTTACACCAAAAATGGTGTAAAGAAACACCACTTGTAAATTGGTGTAATGAAACACCAAAAATTAATTAGTGTAAAGAAACACCAAAAATTAATTAATGTAAAGAAACACCAAAATTTAATTAGTGTAAAAAAACACCACTTTTGGTGGCAACTTGTGATAACACTTACCCTTTTTTACAGTCCATGAGCAGTATTTGAACATTGATTTTGTTAATAAAACTCTGCCTGGTTACTCCCTAGTTTAACCTACAGCTGAGTAAGTATGTTGTGTATAGTGTTTCTTTTTGCAATATTTTCTACCACGAAATACCAGAATTATTTCACAGAAACAAACATAATTTCGTTTTTGCACACCATTGGCGTGAGCAGTATTTGAACATTGATTTTGTTAATAAAGCTCTGCCACTGCTGCTTTTTTTTACCCAAGTAACTCCACATGTTAAAACTGCATATACAGTAAATAAAAAAATCATCTTAGTGTAAAATGAATAACATCGACATTAAAATAGTAAATTTCAGGCCACCTGTTTTTATTGTGGCATTTACCAAAAAACATCTTTATAAAAACCAAAATCAATAAGCACGAAAAATAATGCCCAAAATCTGGAATAATATTCCGATACATTGCCATTATTTAAATTATACTAAAACGTGATCCACTTCTGAAAACATTTTAATGTAAGAAAATAATAAGTATTATATTTATGTTCGTTTATGCATCCTCTGTTTAAAAGCGTTTTACCGTGCAACTGAATTCTGAAAGTCGTTTCATATATAAATAAATCTTCTTTAGAAGAAATGAATGACATTTGAAATACAATTTATGGAAAGATTTCTTATATTTCGTTTCAAATAAGATTATATTTTGCGTTTTATAAAAAGTTCATGTATTATTGTCTACGCAGCTAGTGATTTTTTAAAATATATACAAATGTATACATTTGATTAAATAGAGTCTCAAAATCAAAACTATGAAATAGAATTTTAACCATTTCTTTACATTTAAAGAAATGCTTTTAAGCTTTCAGATTAAATAACATTTTAATGCACTATCATATTCACTCAATATTAAATTTTTATATTAGCGAATATGCATTTTTTATAATAATAAAATCTGTCAGTAAATGTTTTTAAAAACACTTTAATAAAATAAAATTCTTTTTAAAATCAATTTTTCCATATAATACATATAGATTTTTCTTTTTCAATTCGTTTAGCATATCTGTTTGACATTTTAATTTTATTTTATGAAGAGTTAGTCTTTTTGAATTAATCTATTGTATGCCCAAAAAATATTTTAAGCGTTTTGATTTTAAATTTAGTGCCTTTTATAAAGTGATATGACTTTGTAATTATATTTTTTCTATCATTTTCCGATTCAGAAATTTCTCAATCAAAACAAACTATGTTATCGATATTATATTATATCTATGCGTTAAATATATTTATTCCTATTTTTAGAAATCTCAAATAAACTAAAAGTTTTAGAAATATAAAACAATATAATGGCAAGGATAAAAAATGTCATTTTTTAGGTTAAATATTATTTTCAATTAAGAATATTTACTCATGCGTTTCATAATTAGTTATTAAGGAATGAATTTGAAATCCTGTAATAAAATTAATATTTATGCATTTAATTTATTAGAGATGAAAATCATTTTGTGAAAAATGATTTTTGATTCTTGAAATGAATTCTTCTAAAATTAAATTAATGCTTAATTTTTTTATAACTTAAAAGTTGTATCGAAGCCTCGAATGGAGTTAAAGTCGCATCAATTAACAAGCCCTTAATTCAAACCCATTTTTAGTTATGTATCAGAAAGATTATCTTCATTTCATATTACCAGAGCTTTTCTAAGTACTTTATTGGCAATATTTTTTATGTATGACGATAATTTACTTTATTCCATATCTTTTCTACATCCTTATAGCTGTTTCATTTGTGGTTATGTTTGCAGTGGTAGTTTCATACAACCTGTGGCCAGAAAGTTCGGTGAATGAATTTTTATTTCAAATACAGTATTGTACAGCATCAAATACAATTGACTGTCCTTCAAAATAATCTCCCTGGATGGTAATGCACTGTTGAGAACGAGTATATAAGACCTGGAAACTACTGTAAAACAGTTCTTTCGGAATGGCGTTCAGCTCGGCCGTCACGTTGCGTTGAATGTCGGTGATGTCCGTAAATCTCTTTCCTTTCAGGGCTGACTTCAATCTGGTGAAGAGGAAGAAGTCTTCAGGTGCCAAATCAGGTGAATAAGTGAGATCAAGTGTCACAACTCCATTCGCGGCCAGGAACTTCCGTACAACCAAGGCGGTGTGTGGCCGGGCATTATCACGGAGAAGAGTCCAGGAGCCTTGCGTGGCGTACTCAGGCGTACTTTATGCACGATTTTTCTGACCGTACCTTGATTTTTTTATGCGACGACGGACTCCGCCACTACAAACTTTGTCGTGCCAAACTCCAAACTTAACCCTGAGGGGAAAGAGATTTATGGACATCACCGACATTCAACGCAACGTGACGGCCGAGCTGAACGCCATTCCGAAAGAACTGTTATACAGAAGTTTCCAGGACTTATATACTCGTTCTCAACAGTGCATTACCATCCATGGAGATTATTTTGAAGGACAGTAAATTGTATTTGATGCTGTACAATACTGTATTTGAAATAAAAATTCATTCACCGAACTTTCTGGCCACAGGTTGTATAAACCAGAACACATTTCTATACCTTCTAGCAAGACAAAAGACAATCTCAAAACTTACTTATTTGTCGGAAGTGAGTTCTAAATATTTTGATATAGACGTAAATAATTCTAGATTATTTTAATAATAAAGGATATTATATTTCCGTTAACTTAAGAGCAAATTAGGTAATTTTGCGTTCCTGCATTCGCCGACACCATAAACAGATGAAAAAAATTGAACGAGTAGCAGTTTTTTTTCTCCTAGTCAACAAAATAAATAGTGTTCGTTATGGTTGGAATTTACATCATAGATAATAGGTACTATTTATTGCTGCTGCAATTTTCATTCGTAGTTTGAATTTGTTTCTAGGTGCATTTTAGATTCATGTGTATAAATACGAATTTATTTCATTCTGCAGATATAGAGATGACAATTACATTACGAGCATGTAAATTCGTCATTTGCTTTATATGCGTTTTCTTGTTAAAGAGTTTTTTTTTTCAACATAAAGATAAGCTTCAATTTAATTTATAGCAATGTAATAGAAAAATTAATGTTTTTAAATTTTCGTCGATAATGTAATTTAAAATAACAAAGAATTATCTAAAAAAATATGTTAAATAAAATTTTGCGTAAACAAATTTCGTGTAAAAACAGATACATTATAAATAAATTTCCTTTTCATTCTCCCAATTATATTTTATTTTTCATTTTTATTCATGTGGAATAAAATTATAATTTTAAGCCAATTATTGGGACATATTTCTGAACATTCCAAATATAAGCTATGATAGTTTTAAGGATTTGCATCACTATGTTTAGAAAAATTTGCTCAAAAATCTAGATTAATGGAAGAATCCTTTTCTATGTCTACATCATGACTAAAGCTGCAGGTACAGATGTCATTAATATTGAAATAAAAACGTAATTATTTATAAATATTAATTTTTAAATATATAAACAATTGTTTTAAATACGAAAAAAAGAGTTTCACATGCTTTTTTTAATTATTTCATTTCTTACAAATTTCAACACAGAGAAGAATTTAGAAGAAATTGGTGTAACGTACTTATTTTAGCAATTTTTTGATCAATAATCAACTTAGATTATTAAAAAATTCTATTTTAGAGATGAAGCATAGCTTGAAATATTATTAAGATTTCGCTACAAAACTCAATATATTAATTATTTTTTTTAATAATTTTACGTTTATAGAAAGATTATTTTATTGTGCATGAAGTTGCAAGAAATAACAATAGTTGAAGCAAATTACTTAGATAAGGCATATCTACACTACTAATATTGAGCTGTCCAAAAAATGCGCTAAAAATTAAATATAAATTCTATCAATTCATTTCGCAACGTCACCGTTTTTTTTCTCTTGAATTTATAGCGTTGTTATTGGTCTTGATTTTAAAGCATTGTTGTCATTATAATATGACAAACACAGTAAAATGTAAAATTGAAATTTATACAAAAAGTGTATTTCAATGTATCAGAGGTTTTCTTTATTGCTGAGGAGTAAGTTTACCTAAATGTAAATCTAAATATTTTTTAATATTAAAATTAGATTAAATCAATCACTATTAATATCAATATTTATCTTTTTTATAATATCGCATGAAAACGTGAATAGATTAAATCAAATTATATAATGTTTTCTGAACATATTTTTGAATTTATCAACTGTATCTGGTAAATTCGCTTGTACGCCAATGAGTTAATATGCTAATTTTAAAAATATGTATTTGAAAAGAAGCTATAAAAATAATTCTTAATTTAAAAATATTATTTCATATTATCATTAAATGTATTTCCTTTTTTCAGATGATAAATATTTCCTGATACTATGCACCAAATATTATTTTAAATCATAATTAAAAATTGTATGTCCAATAAATTTTTAAATAATGTAAATTTATTCGTGAACATTATAGAACTTAATTTTTCATAAAATTAAGTGCCTTTCACGAGATTAATCAATAATAAAAGAATAATTATTCTTAAAAATTTATATTTATGAATCGCTATCCTGTACCAAAGTAGGTAATACTTCACAAAACCTATCGTTCGTTTATGGCTGAATTATGCGGGTGTTTATTCTTTCTTTTAAAATTTAAATATTTAAATGTATAAACTGAATTTTTTACAACATCTTTAATTACATTCATATTTACTGATGGTTTCAATTCCTATTTAAACATTTAATTTATAACATATATCTTTATAGTTAAGTCTATATTTCCCACAATAAATTACATCAACTGCATATATTTTCAAATTAAATGCAACATCCACTGAAAGTTTTAAAGAATGTTAGATCAAAAGCTTTAGAAAAACGCTTTATATTCTCATTAGAATGTGAAAATAGTTATGATGTGTAAATAAAATTCATCGTATAAGTTAACAGATAAATATGGTGGCATTATGCTTCTAATTGTAAAGATGATTTATTTTACAACCCCATTATACTTTTTATCATAATGTATAAGTACTATTTGCATCGTTTTGCTAAATACGTAAAAAAAAATATTCACTTACTCTTTATTTAGCTTAACTAATATAAAATGATCCACTCTCAAAACTTTAATAAGTCCTTTTTTTTTTTTAGAAATGCATTTTGTTTTTGTTGCAATACTTGAAAGTAGACACTCCTCTGTAGACGAAAATTGCATTGATCTTTTTATCCGTTGCCACTCCAAATTGTCGTGTATTGGGAAAACAATATTAGTCAATGGCAATACCAAGATATATTTCAAATGACTAACAACAGCACAAGAAGAAAACTGTGAATATGACTATGGGCCTAAACGAATAGGTGCGATGATTGCAGATTTATAATACCACTATTTTTGAATTTAATCTTCGCATATTTTAACTGCAGAATTTTGTGATTTAATACGAATATTAATACTATTCGGAAAAAGTGTTATTCGAAATTCGTGATATTTGGAATCTTAACCACACTTAATGTAACTCATTAACCCTGAATTACTAACGCTGGTGTATTCTGTACACCATTAAATGTCACAAATTTAATATGTATTTTACATATGAGCATTGTTTTAAAATATTGCCATATAAGTCTATGCTAAGGATTTTTATAATAGTCTACTACATGGTAATTGTATTTGACTTAAAACAAATCTTATACAAATCATTAATTTATGTTCCTAGAAATTATAATAAGTAAAATATCCTGTAAAATATCCGTCTGGAATGTTTTCTTGTGTGAATTTGTACAAGTATTTAAAGGTTAAAATACGGTCGTAAATGATTTATGTCAATTTTATCAAACATGATTAAAGTCCTTTTTTTATTATTTAAGGTCACTAATTTGAAATTGACTTCAAAAACAAGAGGTTTAAAGGGTTTTTTATTTTTATTTTAATTTATTTATTTTTAAATTAAAGCTGATCATTTAAGTATATAAAAACTATCATGAGAAAAGTAAATATTCTTAAAAGTAGCACATTTTTGTAGCCAGAGTAACTTTAATCTTCAACTTACGTATTTGTTGAAATCTCCCATTCAAATATACATTAATTCTATTTGATAACTTTTATAATACAATATGCTATGAAGAGAGCCAAGCTTATCGAAGTCAAAATTTCATATAAGACGAGAGTGAATCTAATAACATTTGTTAGAAAAACATAAAATAAAAGCATCCGTTTAAATCTCTTGCAAATTGTTAAGAATGAAATTTAGAATTATTCTAGATTTTAATTACATCATAGAATGTCTTGTTTTGACTTGTACTTTATGTTTTTTTTAATTGTTTAATCTTCAATTTCATTTTCTATTCCGTAGATACCATAAATATTCAGATTGCATAGTGCCGTGTTTAAATTATATACAAAAACTATCCCTGGCGGCTCCACATGCACAGGTAGATTTCGAAGACGCAGACCGTGGGAAGTCCGTTTCTTGGGAATTGCGGAAGAAATAACATTTTAGCCATGATGCGGTAGTTGGATCCGCCCACTTTGAAACCAGACTTGTTTGCAGGCGGAGCAGGCATTTTTTGTTTATATTATTATTATTATTATTTTGCTATAAGGTTGGTCCTATAAAAAAATTGTCAATATAAAACTTTTAGATAATATTAAGAGGATTTATAATAAATTTAAGCTAATTTGATATCTTTTGTATTGACGAAGTTATGAATTTTTTTCTTCTAAAACACCCCCCTTTTTCTCCCCCTTGGTGCCATTTTAATTATATCAAAAATCTGTCAATTTTCGGCCCTTTTCCTAGAAGTAATAATATCTTTAAACGGATTCGATACGTATCATAATTAAGAAATTATGGGTTTTTTCTGTTTTCACAAAAAGCCCCCCCCCCATTTCCCCCCTTGGTTCGATTTTGCCCATTAACGAACTTGACCGAGATTTTATGCCCCTCGATTTTATGTATCAGTTTGGAAGAGATTTGTGCAGAATTATTGCACTTATCGTGTCCATAAAAAAGTGACATAGATAGATAGATAGATAGATAGATCAGTAAAGTTTTAAACTGGGGGTGATTTTGGGTTCTGGGAGTCATGATCGGCGTAGATCTGCAATTTTTTTTGAAAAAATCCAACTTAGGGGTGAATGTAATAGGTAGTATTTCTTACGAAATCTACCTAAAATAGAAGTTATAAAAGAGGAACATGCCATTCGCCTTTGTTTTAACCATTTTTTGCCATCTTTATCTATTTCTAATTTTTATCTATTTCTAATATTTATGTATCTACATCCCATTACGATGAAATACGAAGCTGTTACATGAAACATGTTAATGTAATATAATGTTAATGTAAACGCACATGATAACGTAATTTTACTGTTCACACTGCATGAAAAGCATATTTAAACGTTTCTGAAACACGCTGTACACAAAACTGATTCATTAGTTTTATATTTATTACAGTATGAATTGTCTTGTATCTATGCCAAATGTATATACCGCTACATAAATTAATCACTGGATTTAAATTTTCTATTGAGTTTTAGTTTTCAAAAATTTGTGAAAACAATTTCCATGCAGGTAATTTTTAGCTCAAAGACTTTTATTATTATGTGAGCTGATAACAGAAGCTTATTTATATTTTTGTTATCAAAAAGGGGCATTTCCTAGAAATCTATAAGTGCGTGTTGTATTTTGCCACAGACGGTTCTGACGTTTAACAATTCTGACGTAAACTTCATAAAAATCTACTAAGAAAACAACCAAATGATTACTGATGGAGATTAGAAACATTCACCCCAGAAGGGTTCATGAAAAATTAAATGGGGGAGATTTTTAATCTTTGACCAGTTGGTCCGCAGTTTGAGCCGACGGCATCGACATAATCCGAAGAATCAGAAAGCATGTACTTTAGAAATGGTTGAGCTCGGATATGCTTTGCAGTAGAAATCTATAGGTAGGGTTAGTGCGTGTGAAAAAAGATATTTCTGCCATTAGAAAAAATTGTTTTCTCCAAATTCGAGAAAATTCTTTCACTATTAGTTTCACCTATGTCAATGGTGCATGAAGTTGTAGATGAAAGTTTCATATTTGATGCACTTTAAATACAATTTGTTATGCAGATTAAACAAAACAATCAATAACAAATTCTTCAAGAAAGAATCATTTCTGACGTTATAGCACACGGAACATTTTGGAACGCTGTAAATTACCGATTTCAAAAAACTTTCATTTGCTGCATATGTCACAATTGGAATGACTTTTGTCATTTATCGGAACTGTACTATAGGGTTACTTTAACATTTGGGGGGAGGGTATGTGGAACCGCAGAACTGTATGACTAATACAAGCAGATATTACTAGCGAACTAACTTATTAAAAATAACTATTATTAACTTTATTACAAACAAAAGGAAATAATTGCTCGGTCTACTGTGTTGAGAGAATTGACATGGTTATACGAGTGTTGCGTATACTCCTAACACATAACTGCGTAACCCTACTCATAACTGGGTTCTAAACCCAGACTGATTTCAGACTTTTTTAATATGGATCTGAATAACCCCATCCAAGACACAATTAATTTTAGTTAACGGTACATATTGTAACGACGTTTTATCCAGTTATTAATATGTGTATTGTACATTGCTCTTTCCAAATGTCGTAAATAAAATCAAATTTCATATTAATTAGAACGTGCTATTCAAAATAATTCCTTAATAATTTATTTATAAATATTCTTATCTTGATACAATAAATTATGGCAAAACGCGTTTTTCAATTTTTAATAACAGAAAATGTCAAAAATTTATAAAATTAAAAGAATTATAAATCGAAAAGCTTTAATTAAAAAAAGTGAAATCTGTACTGTTTTACTTGTTATAGAATGTAAAATATTTTTCTAAGTACAACCCAAAACCCTAAAAAATATAAAAAATGCATTTTGACTTAATTAGATTTTCATATGATGATCAATATTTGAAACAGTTTTGTAGTTGGAACAATACATCTAAATTTAACCGTTTATAAGTTAGCCAAATATTGTATTAAAGAATAATTTTATATTAAATTTACTCTTTCTCCTTGCTTAAATCTTCACAACATGTTTGTAGGATTACAGAACACAATTACAGATTTTTAAATGGTGACAAAATATACAGAAGTGGTATATAGTGGTATAGATTTTTATTTTTTTTATTTTTTTATAAAATGCAAAAATGGTGAAAAACTTATGTTTTTCTATTGATAATTATTTTGAAAACCTTAGGGAGGATATAACAAAGAACATCAAGTCAAAAAATCTTATAAAAATTCGTGAAAGCTTTTTTCTCTTAAAACTGTAGTACACAAAAAATATTTTAGTCTTATTGCTAAAATAAATAAACAAAACCCTGCTAAAGATAATACATGTTCGCTAGAGCTGTTCATAAATGAGTTTGAAATAAGTCAAAGAAATATTCTGTAAAAAATCCAAATTTTATATAAAAGACAGCTATCGCATGGAATGTGATATGTCAGAAATATTGCTGAAAATCAGAATTGTTCAGCAGGGAAAAAAGTAAAGGCATCTCATTACAGTCACCTACTAATCAATGTCTGTATTGAAAATATATATATATACGAGTCGCAGCAGGCAAACTGTGTCAACTGCAGTGTCGCGTGGCATTATTTCTGTTTTTGCAATGAGCGTTCTCTTCTACAGAAGGGTGGTTGACGTTGAGATCATAATTTGTATTTAGTAGATATAAATATACTGTTTAATAAAATCTACTAATACTTCTTGCACATAAACATAATTATGAACGTCCATACATTGATCTCCATACAAGCGTTTGTTAAATTGTGCTTAATAAAATACAATGTCTTAAGTTTGATAATTAGTGATAAATAAAGAACATCCTTGAAATGTATTTTATTAAATCATCTTGTATTCAAGAATAAATTACATTTGCATTCTTTCTAACTGCAACAAATCTAAAAATCCATTTCTACAGATTTCGAATAAAGAATATTTATATTTTTGAATTATAAATCCTCCGTTACACAAGTCATTTTTAAAACAGCTTTACTGGCGATATGGATTTCATAAATCTAAACACCCTTTTTCACTAATTTAAAAACAAATTTGAGTAGACCAAAACGAACAATTCTTAAAAATGTGAAATTGCAAAGCTTTTTAAAATGCATTTTGTTAACATTTTTACTATGTTACTACGTCGACCGTAGAAGATTTTTTGGTAGACATTGTCAAAGCGGCTTTCAGTAATTATCGAGTCATTTCACAACTTCCATTTCCCAATGTCAGCATTGGTGGTTAATTTGAAATAAAGTGTTAATTTTATCCGTTTTTAATTTTAAAATATCAAATTTTAGTTATTATTACACGGGGCCGCGGTGTCTTTTTTAAAATACTTGGTAGAAAATTGAGGGGGTCGGGGCAAGAAAGTGCCAAGCCACATTTTTGGGGAAACAAATCTAACACTGTAATCTGTTGCTTAATATTGTAATTTATAATATACAACATATAATTTGTTTCTAATGTTACTTGGTGGCAGCTTATGTGACAGGTTTCGTTTTTGCCCCAGATGTTTGTGCCCCCAATGAAGATAGCTAATTTACAAAAAACATAATAGTAATATCATTAAATATTGTTACTCAGAATATCTCAAATGTTGCTAAGACATTGGCAAAAAAACTTTAGGTTATATATCTTGATTTGAGTATTTGATCAAATTTTCAAATTGAAATATCTCAGAAGTTCAAAAATGTGGCTTGGCACTCTCTAGCCCCGATCCCTTCAATTATTAATAATCCTGTTTCATTGTAAAAAAATGGATCCAATGAAATAGTTGTTGCCCCACGTATGTGTGTGCAATAGCAGTCAACCTGTTACAGGTATTTACAATGCAGTTATGGAAACCGAAAACAAACAGATGAGCATTTTACTTGTTCTGTTATTTGCATTTATGTGTGTGAGGAGTCTTTTTATTCTAAACCTATGCTAATTTTCAAACTTTGTAATTGATTGTTTTATCGAATCTAGTGAAATTTTCGATATCGAAGCATAGAAGGGTGCTGCAAGCAATCTCATTGAAGAGCTCATGTTCACGTTCATCTGGTTAGATATCGCATAGCCACGTTAAGTACCACCATAGCTGTCGGCTCTCAAACGTTAAGGGCGTGGAAAATGTAGACGTTTCCTGAGGTAAAATATGTAATTTCAGACTATTTTGAAATAAACAACTGTTCGTTCTATTTATGCGATTATTTTCTGCAATTTTTTAGCACACATATTTGCAAGATAAACAAGAATCATTCATGTCTGTAAAATATTAAAATTTTTAATGCACTGTATTAATTATATCAATTTTCAGCATTCTCCATCAAAAGAAGCATTACTTATGACTTCCGATTTAGTGAAAACAAATTTTCCTAATATTTAAAAATTCAAATACTGCGACATTTTTAACTAAAAATGCAGATAAAACAGATTACAACAAGCGAAAAAGCAACATCAAACAACAATTATTAAAAACTTTCCTGCTCAAGAAAATGTATAGTTATCTTGACGCGATTGGTCTCGGAATCCCAAACGTTCACTGTTAAAAATTTGCAACAAACTGTCCAGTCATTTGACCGTTTTTGTAGAAAACGGTTACATAACCATAATTTAACTATATTCTGACCATAAAATGAGCAAAAATACGGTCAAAATAGTGTTAAATAACTGTTATGTAACCGTTTTATGCAAAAACGGTCAAATGACGGGACAGTTTACTGCAAATTTTTAACAGTGTAGAAACAATTCGCGCAGAGCCCAGATTTTGAGGGAAATTAATTTTACTTATATAGAAAAATTTTGATAATACACTTAAAAAGTACCTAGCAGCATGACGATATAGTTTTATCGGTTTACCCTAAAAGGAATAAAATCAAACTAATAGATTTTCACGACTTGTACACGGCAAACGGATGTTTATGAATGTTCATTTAAATTACATGAAACGAAAATTAGTAGAAAGAAAAATGAAATCCAAATAAATGGAGTAATAATCCGAATAACATATTTTTCGCGGAAACCAATAACAAATGGATTTCGCCGGCAGGGAATTTGATTTCTGATAAGAAAACAGCATTGAATAAACATCAGAATATTGAATCACACAATGCTTTATAAAATATAACGAAGATTTAATGGAAGGTTACATGAACCTTCCATTTCCTGTGTGGGAAATATATTTTAATTTCTAATGTAGCAAAATGTGGCATAAATTATTTATATTTTTTTCATATAAATGACTTCGAGGTAAAGACTAACTGAAACAATTTACAATTTGTCACATACTCACATGTACAGGGTGATCATAAAAAATTGTCAATATATGATCTCCTAGTGACCGTACCGTTCAATAAAATGGATTTTATTAGGTTTGTGGTTGTTTTATGGCATGAGAACAATTATTGGATAAAGAACAACAATCGAGGTGTCTCTGTTACGGTTACAATGACACAATTTGGAAAACTTCAAATGGCAACACCAATTTTCTTAATCGAAAAAATGCTATTTACAGTGAAAAACTTTAAATAGCGTTAGCAAATTATTTTATCTGTATAAATGGTGACATAAAATAAAAACATATACATTACGCAATACAAACAAAAGCACACATTTTATGCTCCATGTCTAAGTGGTCTTCATATCAAAAACGTGATCAAACGAGAGGTTCTGCATTGTCATCAGAAATAATCTATTGTTTCTCAAAGTCACCCACATGCGATGTGACTTCTTTTCACTGTTTTCATTCATGTTTATTTTATGTCTCTATTTCTACAGCTAAGATTAGTGTTTTAAAGTTATTTAAGACTTTTCACCGTGCAGATAATTCTGCGATGGAAGAACTTATGTGTGGATATTTGAAAATTTCGAAATTGTGCCACTGTAACCGTATCTGTGAGACCTTGCTTACTGTGCTTTATCTCATTTTGAAAACCATACCACAAACAAACCACATCCCGAAGGTTTTGGCTGAGTCATATTGAAACTTAAATAAAGATGCTTTCTTAACATTAATAACACACGTTTATTGAATGGCCTACGCAGCATCCAACATGTCCGAGAATATAAACCATAACTAAAACTAAACAGCACATACCGTTGCTGAAAGCTATAGAAAAATATCACGTTGCCAACATATAAGTATTACAGATACAATACAGAATGACATCCGGTTTTCTTGAACGGTGCGGTCGCTAGAAGCTCATATAACGTAAAGTTTTTTTTATAATACTCCTGTGTTTCATAACACTGCTAGAATTCAGATGCCTATCATAAACGAAGAGTGTTTTTAGCAAAAACAATATCTATAAAATATAGATTAGAAACTGATACCAGTTCGCCAAAAGAATTTCCAAAAGCTACACATTTTTCTGTTTTATGACTTGGTGTTAATAAATTATAAGATATGTTTTGGCTTGTCAGCAGCGATTCATCCTACAATTTCAACCTTATGAACACATTTTATTATTTTTTAATGTTTCAGAAGTTTTTAAAAAATAACAAAAATGTTTTGTGTACATAAAATTAAGAAAATATATCCAATAGAATACCGAGTTTGATTGTTGTAATGATTAGCTTTTTCTAAATCTGTCCACAGATTGGATAATTCTAATTCTCTTTATTTTAAGGATTCTTTATATTTTTGTAACCTACAATATTCCTTTTACAATCCAGCCTGTTTCTTTATTGAATCTTCTTGTAATGTTTTATGATACGCTCAAAGTATCAGATTTACACCACTTACTAGCAGTCACCCAAAAAAGCATCATATTTCGTACAGTTATCATATCTAAAATTGCCATATAAATATGAACTTTTGCTCGCCGAAAGCATGGAAGAACTGTCTGGTTTTTGAGCCTGAATGACTCTATTATCTATTGTTTTTACACAACCCCAACCATACTGGTATTCCTGTAAGTTTTTTCTCCAGCGATCCATCTTATATTTTCATCCCTTGAACACATGTGTTTTTCTGTTAATGATTTACAACGACGTAAGTAATACATACAGTTCACATTTATTTTCCTCTGAATACACATAAAACTTTATAGTTAACTGAATTTGCGTACTTTTATACATTTTCCCCCGCTTCATGACCGACTAATAACTAACGCCGTATATTAAACTGTTGCACGTGTTCTTGATAATGTTGCAATATATCCACGTTTGATTTTAATTAGTTTTACAGTCACACAATCAATACAAATTTAAAAATATATGCAAAATTTTCAAAATTTCATGGGTTCTTTGTTTTAAGCAGATTTCGAATCGTTTTGATACAGTGAGTATCATTGTGCTGTACACTGCAATAACATAAGCCGTAATTCCCCATTGCATATCATATTATGGATATTAGTAACACACATTTATGCATATTATGTCTGCATATATCGTCCTACACAACTACGGAATTTACAATTGTTTAAAGAAATAATCGCCAAAGAATAAAAATTTTATAAAATATTGCCAATATTTTAGCTAAAATGTGATAAAAAGTATAAGGGCTTGATCCTGCATATTAGTTTGGTACAATATAAGTGAAACAAAAATAGAAAAGATGCAGATAAAAAACTTTTTTTAAGAAATGACTCATGATGGTTATAACTGTATTTCAATACCAATTCTGTAACTTCAGTTTAGTTCGCTATAATATATTCCTTCACCATGCACATAATTTTCACTTTGTAAAACTTGTCAATTTTTTTCTAAAGAAACGGATTTCAAATGTTAAGTTGTTTTATAAATTTGTGACAAATAATGTACAAATATATTATATTTGGACCGCCACTGTAGTATATCAGAAACAATTTGAAAATTGATATATCTATTAAGATACATTACTGCTGTATTACGGTAATATTTGGTACATGCTTAGTTACTCAATTAGTTAGTTAATTTGTTATGTTTAGTTAATTACATTATAGAAGGTCGAAATATTTTCCTTAAAAGTGTATTTCGAATTATTTTATATATAGTTATGTAATAATTCTGGTCTTGTAAAACTAAATATTAACATGATTTACATTTTTTGAAGTAATCGCTATTTAAATCTAACATAGTGATAAAATAATAAATCATATGTCAGGTAATTCTTATACATGTGCATTACTTAGAATTGTTAAAAAAAGGATTTAACATAGAATGAAATCTTTCCCAATTTTAGTTAAACACAGCTGTTATAATGGATATAATTATGGTGAAGGGAATAATTTAATGAAAATTTATATCTTAACAAATATTTTCGCCTTATCAAACAAGAACAGTCATAGTTATAAACTGAAATTAGTAAGATTGATTTTTAATATTATAAACTTCTACATCATTATGCATGTGAAATCGTTTTTAAATTTTGAACTTCAAACATTGAGAAAAAAAAACATTTATTATTATTATTATTCGTTGATATTTTCATAAATGTCATAGTCAAAAGCATTGAAATTTATTAGATCTACGAACAATTATGATTAAATGGTCTTTATTACTAAAAAATATTTTTTCAATACTTATTCAATGAACCTTTTTTAGACAAAATTAATGATCTTTGCTGTTGATATCAGCATTAATAAAACCACTCAAGCTATAATATTTTTATCACTCATATATTATTTCAAAAAAATGTTTTTCTTTCATTGCACGTTTATTAAGCATAGAAGTTTTATAAGACAAAATCTCTTACTTAACCTTAAACCAGATCGATAGCATGGTTTAATATCAGATGATCAATCTGTAGTTTTTTAAATCATTGTTCATATAATTGAAAATGGGGATAAAAGGAGAAAGGCAAATTTGAAAAAAAAAAAAAAAAAGCGGAGAATTATATTAATATTTTTTTCTTGATGATTATATTCTTCTTAATCATTTGAAGAAGAAAGTTAGTCATTTTTTTTTAATCAGCGAAAGGAAATTTATTAGGTTTTATTAAAAGTTCCTGGAAAATTCTTAGTTTTTGTGCAACGAAATGAATTTTTCGGATTTCTGTAAATTATAAAAAAGACATCTTTAACATAAAAAAATAATAATATAAGAAAAATATAAGTAAAAATTGAATTAAAGTACCTTGTTAGTTCAATATTTTATCTTTTTAAAAGTATTTGGAAAATAAAAGGGGTAAACATGGAAACAAAACTAAGGCCTTTATTTATGTTATTCCCACTTATTTATGTTATTTCCATATTAACTATTTTTGAAAATTTAAAGTTCATTGTAATGACAATCTGTATATTTCCATACTTGTGTTTCGTTCAGAATTCCTGTGTACGATCTGTTCCCATTGTTCCATGAAAATCTGAATTCTATGGCTGTAACATCATTATTATTATTTTTTAATTTTTTTTTACAGTACTTTTTTTTTACTTTATTTTAATTTGTTTTCCTTTTTTTATTTCATCTATTCAACAATGTTTATTTTAACTTAACCACAACTAATTAAGTTTTAATTACTATATTCTATTGCACTATATCAAATAGAAGAAAATCGAACTCAGTGAAATCCGATAAATACGCTGTGTGTAGAAAATCTTGTCACTGAAAATTCAACAGCATTTCTTTTACAGCAAATCCAGAATCGGCTTTAGAAAAGAGCGAGGCGTACGACCGAACTGAACCAAATAAATCTAATGGAAATATATTTTTTAAAAAAACCTCTTCTAAATCGCCGTATGGCCAAAGCTACATAAAGGGAAAACTTACTTTGCATATAGTTAACACAACATTTACAGTTATAGTTCACAAGCCATTTTTATGAAATTGGCATTTATAGGCTCTAATTTGTTGCGATACTATTTTGCGTTGAATTTTGTATCAAAACGTAACATCTCATAATGAACTAGAAATATCCTCCAACACAGAGCACAGCTTTTAATCCGTGGATATACCATTTTGAAATAAATGTTGAAAAATTGTAGAAAGACATCTAATTTACAATAACAATATGGCACAATATGCTCTCTTAAAAGGACAAAAAAATTGCTATAACTGATGCGTAATATTTATATAAATTCGCGTGGCCATTGTACTCTTGCTCCCCTTAAAATTAGAGTTCATTAGTCTAATATGTTGTGATATATTTTATGTGATACTAACTCTTTTCAAGCACCGCAGACGAAATTTTAAAATGCTGAAACATTTGTTAATTTCAGGGTGTGAGTAAAACTGTTTCCACAACAGTTATAGTAACACAAAAAGTTTCAGATTAAAAAGGTACATATTGGCTTTCTTTTCAATTAAATTTGCAATGGAAGGTACTTTCTTTTTATTTTACGTAATTATGCATATTGATCAATTTGTAATAATTATCCCTGAACTGTCTAAATACTTCTAAAAAGGTTTTCGATGAATAAATTGAAGTAACACAAAAAATAACTTTATCAGAAACTTTGTTACTGAAAAATACATAAAAGAAGAATTTTTTTTATCAAGAAAGCAATCTCATTAAATATGATAATAATGATATTGTCTAATACATTGAAATACAAATAAAGATGTTTTTGCATTTTACCTATCAAGCAGTAGTATAAGAATAATTGATACATTTGCAAAAAAAGAAGGAATTAAGTCTAAAACAAATCACGATCATTTTCCTCTTAGTAAATCTTAATTAGATTTATCTTCTCGTCTACTTTAACATTTCAATCAGAACTATTTTAAAAAAAGGTTTCCTTTTTCTTTGATTTATAGCTGTACATATATTTTCATGGCGTTTCATTACATTATTACTGTTTTTTAGCTTATTTTGCATTATTTTCAAAGAATTTAAATAGCAATTATCTAAATGTTTTGTAAAAAAAAGAGTAAATACAAAATCTCATCCAACGACCGTTTTCTGGTATTCGAGTTACATGCTAAAGCACTTAGCTATTTGTGTGATTAATTATATGCAAACTGAAAATATATTTAAGGACACAAATAATAGTAGGGAAGCATTTAAGAGTATTTTGTAAAGAAGGTATTAATTCTAAAATAAATCAAGATCTTTATTCTCTTACTAAACCCTTAATAAGATTTATCTTATTGTCTACTTTAACATTTCATTTAGAATTCAATCAGTTTCAATTATTTAAAGAATTTTTCTGTTTTCTTTGATTGGTTGCTTGTATGTATTTCCATGTAATTTCATTACATTATTAGAAAATATTTTTTTTGTATTTCTGTTGTATAGTGTTTTATTTTCACAGAATTTAAAGAGCAATTATGTAAATAATTTATAAAAAGAGATTTAAAAAATATCATCCAAAAAACTTTTTCTTATAATCTTGTTACACGTTAAAGCACTTAGCTATTTCTGGGATTAATTCTATGCAAACCGAAAATATAGTTAAGTAAACAAATAATTAAATGGTAACTTTTAAGCGTAGTTCATTCCTTTTTTTAATGATACATAAATAACTATAAAAAACATATACGTAAATGGTTTCAAATTAATTTCTTAAATTATTTGACCGCAAATATTATGAAGGATATTAATTTAAATTTTAAGAAAGTTTTCAATTAATAACAATGAGTATTTTACTAAACATAAATACGTTTCATTCATTGGACACGTACATTTTCATTAATACGAATCGTTTCTTTATTTTAGATTTAGATTAAAAGTATATTAATTTTAACACAATTATTCTAATTGGCAATAAATCATATGATATAATTGTTGTGATAATTGTCTTAAAATTAATATAGATTTGTCCAAGTTAGCTCAGTAGGCAGAGCATTGGCAGCTTACGTAAAGGGTTGGTTTGAATCCTCACCTGGACATTTTTTTGCTCAGTCGGAAAATTACATCTCGTAAATGTTAAAGGATTTGATCTTTCATTGTGAGTCAATTTCTATTTTTATAGTATAAATAAAATAAAACTATGTTATAAATTGTGTTTTACTAAAGGTATGTACATATCTCAGAGCAAGGATATAGTATTTTATTAAACTCTGTGTAAGGTTCATAAAATAGTAACTGTCTTTAATCTAAGATAGATAAAATAATGACATCATTTATTATTAATTATCATTTTAAAAACTTCATAAAATCACTCACTAAATCACTCGCAATGAATCGCTGGTTATCGGTAAGTTTTGAAACAGAAAAAGAAATAGCCTGACTTCGCCCTTTATTTTCTTTTATTTTCTTTTTTTTTCTTTCAAAAAATAGCTAGGTTTTTTTTTCTTCAAAAATTAAGAAAACTTATTGGCCAATTTTTACAAAAAATACATTATCGGATACAGAAAATGTTTCTGCATATGTGTGGTGAGTTTTACATTGATACTTCAAATACCTTTCTTAAAATTCGCAAATTAGTGAAAACAAACAACTCGTTGCTGTCGGCAAAAGAGAAATAACCACTTTTTCTCCTCCACGTCCCTGCATATATAGATACGATAGATAAAAAAAATCAAATTTGAAACAAATAATGCAATGATAAAGTAACTACGATAACATATTTTACAATCTAGAAAATATATATCACTTTTCATTAGGTCAATAAAAGCTTGTATTAATATATTTAATACAATTGATTAAATGTTAATCAATCAAATGTTAAATCAAGAAGTTAAGATATCTTGATATTGTCTTTATCATCACGCTACGCAGAACACTGAGCGTCTAAAGAAAAGCCTACATAATTTTTTTGCCCACCCTCATATATATATATATATATTAATAATAGAAAGTTTCGCTCTGTGTGTGTGTATCTGTCTGTTTCTGTGGGACGGCCAGCAAAATCTAGCGCACGCAGAAGTCTGAATATTTATATTTAGGTAGTCCAAAGCCTGATCCGATGCACCTGAGACTCAGAATTTTAATATTTTGATAATTACCCAATTATTAATTAGAATTTCATTAAACATTGCATCAAAAATACCATCTTTTTTATCAAAATTTTTACTAATGAACAAAAATTAAACATAACTAATTAAGATATAGATTTGAAATTGAGGATGGGAAAGGGTGCCATCTGGCGGCTATTTTAGCGAGGCGTCTTTGTTATGTTCTAATTATCAGAAAAAGATAATTTTTTTTGTAATATTAATGTAGGAGAAGGTGGTTTTCTTGAACAAATTATTCGTTATATTTGCAGGTATGGGGATGGCCTTGCTCCGATTTACACAAAACAAATTCCATTTAAGAATTTTTTTCATTTTTAGCTTCTCCCGTAGCGATTTATAAATGTTATACATAGAGCATACCGGAAATTTCATATAACGATTTTTTTTAAATTAAATATATGTTCTTAATAATTGTACACAATCCGTATTTAATTGATGTATACCATCAATAAAAAGTAAATGATTTGTTGTTCAGCACTTGCATTCTGATATGGAGTTCTATGAGCCCGATCACAACGGGGTTTGGATGATTCGACTTGGTTTTCGATCGCGTTACAGATTTTAGTTCCTCTTTCTACCGCTAAGGGGGCGCATCATTTTCTCGAGTTCTATGTGCCCCATTTCGACAGGAATTGATTCATTCGACTCCCTTGATACAATGGGTACACGTGTCGGATGTTTGTTTAGAACAAATTGCGTCCCCTTTCGGTGGAAATTGGAACTAAAAGATTTTCGAGCGCGTGCGCAGCACGCCTGCTATACGGAGGCAACGGGGACACGTGTAGTAGTTTGTAAGGAGGTTTGATTGTAACAAAGTATGCCCCCTGGCGGCGGAAAGTAGAACTGAATGATTTTGCAGCGTGTGCTCTGTACGCCTACTATACAGTGCCGGAGGTAGTGGGAGCCGCGTCGGAGGTTCGTTTACATCAGAATGCACCCCCTATTAGCTGACAGTGGGAATAAAAGATTTTTCTTGCGTGTCCAGCACTTTTAAATAAAACAATTCATACTAAATCGTGTTAAAGACACAAAATCATACAAACTTTAGGTTTGTTTAATTTTATCACGGGCCCGGTCAACGAAGGGTGGGTCAACTAGTACTTAAAATAAAAGTTTATTTTTTTGACGTTGGAATGAGAAATCGATTTTTATAATACTGTTTTTTTCTGTCAACAAGTTCCCTATGGATTTTCTTCAGCATTGTTTTCTTTCTACGATTTCCAACGATAATTCAATATTCAAATCTCAAAGTATAAAAAGTTCTTATATGACTGCTTTAAAAATTAATGGAAACCTCTTTTCTTGCAAGTGCCTTAATAAAATAATTAAATCCTGTTAAATAAAAAGTATTAAGATATCTGACAGATACTTATATAAAGGATAAACAGCATTTTATTTATTTTTTTAATGAATAGTTTCAACGATATATATATATATGTTGTGTGTGTGTTTAAGCGAACTTGCTTAATCTAAATACTTATTTCTTTAAATTGAGTTTCGATGACGTTTTATGGTTTCTAACAAATGAATATTTGAAAATACTACGAAGTATACACATATTTATTTTAGCAAAAGAATTCAATTTCATTATCATTTAAAGGGAATTAGTGCTTCAAACATATACTCAAAGGTATCATTTTTCCAGCTAAACAAATATTCAACAAACTGTATGGACTGCTTTGCAACTGTTCCTTAAAAGACGGTTTCGTATATTTTACTCATGTAATGGTTTTTCAAAATGAAACAATTTTTAATGTTATTTATTTTATTATTATTAAGTATATTCAGATAATCGTTTGGTATTATCAGTATGTCTATCCATCAGTATCCATCTATCGTATATTGGATCCAATGTGAAATATCAATTTTTAATAGAGTCTAGTACAACACATTAGCTACTAAAAAAATGTAAATTTAGAAATATATTCAATAGTAAACGTATTTCCAATCTTTCTTTAAGCAAGAATTTTCAGTATTCCATTCTGTTTATTATGTGTTATAACATATAATTTATGCAATAACTATCCTGCTTGTGTGGTATAAAAAACTAGGCTGCGCCGCTCGTCACGTCTTCGACCACCGAACCCAAGTCCTGAGGGCTTTTAACGCTCACGACCGGATTTGTCTCTCCATGTGCGCTTCGGGCGGACTAGAGGACCACCACCTGCGGACCCTCCAACCCATTACCCAAGTGATGCGATTACGCTGAGGATCTCACATCTCAGAGAAACCTCCCCGTAGACACGTAATGAACCGCCGAACAACCCAGCAACTTCGTCGCTGGAACCCATCAGGACGACCAGTCCCTAGGTCATATGCCGAGCTTTCCGACGGCCTTTGCTTTCCCATGGCGACCGATCATGGAGTCGCATAGGAGGGCGAAGTGACTAATTCATCTTCCGGGTGTCTGCTTGTATGGCATGTAGTTATTTTTCAATGAAAAAAAAGAAAACTTTATACTGTTTTTCTCATGGATAATAGTATGTAAATTAAGCTGGTCAATAAGACATAATAGGCAAAAACTGTCAATAATTATAATTCTGAATTTTGTCCAAATATCTTGAAATTCGTCTTCCGGCATATATTTCAATTTAGAATAATAATAGGGGATACTGTCCTAAAATGACATTCCCTAAGAAGAATGCTTCTATTCGTACAAAGTTTTTCTGATGACCTTCATTTTTTTACAAACTGACTTTGCAAAGTATACAAAATACAATCGTGTCATTTAAATAGTAAGAAATAAAGTCACAACTTCATAATGATGATTTATAGAAAATGCTGCACTATGTCATTTTATCTACAGTGCTGTCCTAAAGCGACACACTCATTAGTTGCTATTAATTTTACTTGCATACATCATAAATATTTTTTTTAGAAGAAATACCGACATATTCACTATGTGAACACTTAACAAATTTATCCATTTCTCCTTCGGTTTTGAATGACTGAATAAATCATTGTAATAAAGACAGGCTTCATCATCATTATCGGTAGAAAAATCCAAGTCTTGGTATTCATCATTGAATTTAACAGAGATAATTTTCTTCCGAGCTTGTAGAGCTGCGTATCTTGACTGTGAATTATGTTTATCGGCAGCTTTTACCTTCGCGTAGCCAATATTAAGACTGCTATTCAGAACTTTTGTACCTTCGTGCACAGGGAAGTGTCGATAAATCAAATGGTACGATAAATAAAAATGATTAACTTGAAGATGCTGCCGGTTGTAAAAATACCATGTCTTCGGAGTATCGAAAACAGATGTTGTTGGCACTGGAATTGAAGAAGGTGACATTGAAACTGTGAAAATTGACGGATTACGTCTAGATTGGCTGTTACCTGTAGAACTTGTGTTGCTGTCGTTGCTTTCCTTATTTTCCGTAGGACGTTCTGTCACAACTGAAGCACAGAAAACACGAGGTAAAAGGACACAGGTATGTAAAGGACCGCAGTATTTTTGTATTGGGATAAAATGAAACAGTATGTCATTTTATCCCAATAAGCAGCAAGTCATTTTACCTACAATCGCCACATTGTATATACAAAGGCAGTAATCGAGAACACATGCATTTATAAACTTTCGTATATACAGAAAATAATCTAAAAAGAAATATGTATTCAATTTATACTTCAGATCTGTAATCACTGAAATAGAACAGACGTGCAGTATCGCAAATAAAAAAGTCCCAAGAAATTTCTGATGAATGTGTAAACAGTTTCTTCGTAAAAAATAAAAAATACAAACTGTTAAACTTCACCATTGAATGCTTATCGTTGTTGGTAGATAGAGTTGCAAAAATCTGGTTTATTCCCGGGTTTATTTCCAATAGACCTGGTTTATTCCCGGGTTATTCCCAAAAGACCTGGTTTATTCCCAAAAAAACTCGGTTTATTCCCAAAAACCCGGTTTATTCCCAGGTTTAAACCGGGTTTTTTCTAGCCTTTGCAACTCTATTGATAGATACCACAACATAACTGCGTACCGTTAAGTGCTGGCATCTAACGGCAATATTAAGAAACATAAGGTATGTCGTTTTACCTAAGTATATCATTTTGGGACAGTTTCCCCTAAGGTATCAAAATAGGCTACCGAAAACAATTAAAAGTAAGTTCAATTTTAATAAGTAGAAACCTTCAAATATAACCGATGGAATATATTTAATAACAGCAATTAGTGCCAATTGTTTGTATCATTCTTATACGATGATGTGCGGCAGCATTAGTGGAAATGTTCTTTTTTTACATTTGTGCTCGTATGATTCAGTGCAACGAAGTAATACGAATGACAACAAGTAGCAAAAATAAAGGAAAATTTTGCATTGCGTGTTCATATCTGTAAATTTCCATTTCTTTTTTTAACATTTTGCATGCATCCTTACGACGAATACATTGAACATGCATAACTTGTTTTTTTTTTTTTTTCATTAAAATAAATTATACGTTGCTTATGTATGTTAGTATTTTTAGTAAATGTCCATATACTTTTTAATGGTACATTTCTGTATACAATTAATAGCAAACTTAAGCTAATGATTCGATATAAAAAATTCAATTTTGGGCTTATATTTAAGTTATTGTTACGTGTAAAAAACACCTTTTTACTAAATTTAAGACACTCAACTGCAATCTAATTCCCTTTTTTCCAGTAACTCTTTCCATTATGGAAATAAGAACACCAACTCCACAGTTTACAGCTAGGAGGCGCTGCCAGACACCTCATCGTTCAGCGTATACTCGTTTTATTTAAGCTAGACATTACGTTGCTCATGATTGTAGCTAACTTTATTCACCTGTTATTTGAAGCGAAAAAATTTACGGAATACTGTATACTACGCCACTCCAGTCACGATAATATAAAGAGTTTTCGTACATATTTTAGGTTATTTTGTTTTTATGAAAGAATAAATCATCTGCTTGGAAAAATTTCTATGATATTAATTATTTGAATAGGTTTTTGAAATTTTTGTTCCCGATCTCCAAATATGAAATAATACAATATTTTTATCTACGGTGTCATGCAATCAGTACGAATTGCATCAAGACAAAGCAAGCAGTCAAATATCACACGCCACTGTCTATTTCCTATAATAAATGGGACAGAAAGAAGATATAAAGACCAAAGCCTTCAGTGAATCCCTTTTAAATTTCTCGATAAAATTTCCATAGAATTTTGCCTTTTTGAACCTTAAAGAATGTATAATAAAACGTCGACCTACAGCTACTTATAGACATTAGAAAAGCGTTCAAGAAGAAGAACGACAAAATACCTCTTACTACAAAAAGTGTTATTGTTATGGAAATTATATGAAATCGACTTTTTGAACCTTAAAGAATGTCTAATAAAACGTCGACCTACAGCTACTTATAGACATTAGAAAAGCGTTCAAGAAGAAGAACGACAAAATACCTCTTACTACAAAAAGTGTTATTGTTATGGAAATTATATGAAATCGCCTTTTTGAACCTTAAAGAATGTATAATAAAACATCGACCTACAGCTACATTATATGAAATCGCCTTTTTGAACCTTAAAGAATGTATAATAAAACGTCGACCTACAGCTACTTATAGACATTAGAAAAGCGTTCAAGAAGAAGAACGACAAAATACCTCTTACTACAAAAAATGTTATTGTTATGGAAATTATAAAATAGAAAGGTAGTTAGGAATAAGAATTATCAAACTCTACAATTTCACCACAAAAAAAAAATATTTAAAAAATGGGTCTGAAAATACCATACAAATTTTCCAGAAAATGTGTGAACTCACTCTGTCCATCACACGACATGAATGCGTTTTAAATTGTTATTAAGTTTTTTTTAAATAAATATTTATGGAAGAAATAACATCCAAATAAAATTCTCCCATGTCAGAGTTATAAGACTAAGATATGAAATCCTGCTGTTAACAGGAATATATTTTATATGAATTTGAAATAAATGCGTCCGGGACATTTAACAAGAAGCTTAAGCATAGACCAAGCTGGTGAATAATATGAGGAAAGTGGTGATTACTAAGTAATATGATGCAATTCATACTTACTCGGGAAGAACATTTGGTATTAGGGCATACTCATCTTAAACATTTTTTAATGAAATTTATATGTAATTAAAAAAACATGTAGCACTCTGTTTTATTTTTTTTTGTATTAACATTTCGTCACCCTGTATATCATTTCTCTATCATATTTTATGTAAATTTGTCAACATTACCATTGACACTTGGTCCTGGATGACCACTGGTATCGCTGAAGGTAGTCAGGTTTTTCAGTTATCATTGGGGATGATAAAGTGTTCCATTAAGTTTCACACATTCGGAAAAGATATCTACAGATAAAGTTTCAGATAGTATCAGGAAAATTACAGAAAAATCAGGAAAATGACAAAATAGAAAATTCTAAAAGAGTCAGAACTGGAAAAATAAATGAGCACAAGTAGATACATGCAATGTTCTTTGAATACTGAAGTGAAAATAGGCAACTAGAAAAAAATAAATGTTGGCAAATGCACTTTTTCTGGCGACATCAAGAGAACATGTATGTGTTGTACACAAAGTTTCTGCTTTGATTCAACAGCCTATATGGATGTTATGTTTCTGTGGTATATGAATCTGTATCAATGAACACTTGTACTGGTGTCAGATATTCGAAATATCATGTTTAATGTTTATATGGTTTTATGATATAAGTAGAAAAAAAAACCTATTTTAATTAACAGCTTAAAAGGTTCACAAAATGTTCACTTAAAGGTTTACTCAGCTAACAATCTAAAAAAATAGATTCAAGAAGTATTTTAATTATAATTGTAATAAGATTTTTTTAATAGAATTAAATAATGTGTTCTTTTCTATTTTAAAATATTTATTTCCATTTTTATCTTTTCCAAACATATCAAGAATGCTAACTTTTATTTTTCTATTAATTTTAAAACATGTAATTTACTTTTGAAATTTTATGTGTTTTGTGTCAAACTATTACTTGAGTTGTTCTTATTAACTTTAATACACATAGAATTTCTTTTTTATATTATTCAGAATTTTTAAGATTATTTGTTATTTCGAATATATCACAGCCCTAAATAACATGAGACTGATTCGAAAACAAATAATAAAAATAAATACTTTTTCGGATATGATTATTATCAATATCTATCAGTTTGCAAGTTTTAATAACGTTCCTTAAGTAATATAATATTGAATATAATGTATGATGAATCACCGTGAAATGTGATTTTGCTGTCAGAAGTTGGTTGAATGCTCTTACTTCATTTATTATTTCCAAGCTGTTGGTAAATGGAAATATATTGATGCTAAAAAACAAATAATATCTAAAGTGAATATAAATTATCATACATGATATTGAGCAAGATGATATATGGGTACGGCGTGTTTTAGAACTCCAGCGAGAGTTCAATATCTGCAATTATATGAACTATATTATGTCAATCATTTGAAAAGGTGACTTTTACTTACGATCTGTTTGAAGCATTCTCAATATAGACGATATATATTTTTTTAATTCATATATTTTATAAATAAAACATTTCTTGTGTTTTCTTATGGTACAAAGATATATAAATAAGTTTCATGCATCATAAAATCTTAATACTTAATAACATACTTAATACTTAACACATTTTTATTAATGTTTATGGCATATACAGTTTATTATGATTATCTCTTTAAATGAGATCATAGAATAATGCTATCATTTACCAAATCTATTCAAATGAAGTATAATTTATGGATATTACATTTATTTTGCAAAGCGTTGTATATGTTTCAAATGTGAATGTATATTAATGAGGTATCGTATTCCTAGAATTTATATTTACAAAAATAATTCCACTACTTCTACGAAAATCAATCAAAACCATCACGCTCTTGTTGTACATGTTCGACAAATTATTAACATTGAAGAAAAAGTAAATATATACACTATTTAAACTCATGTGTTGGCATTCATTTTGTTTTGTAAAATAACCGCACTCACCAAATATTTAAAAAAAAAAACAGAATTAAATAAAAATTCAATTTACTTTAAAAGTATATTTAAATCTTGACAAATCAAGAAATAATCAGGTTTCAAAATTTTAAGCAAACAAAAGAAGAAATGCAACAGACAAAAATTAAAATCTGAATTAGTTAAAAGTTAATTTAAGCAAGACGATTTTGTTTCATCAACATTATTAAAACTTGCACGCTGATAGATATTGATAACTAGACGATATCCCGTCAGAATGACGTGTTTGAATTGTTTAAAAGAATGATATAGCATTGCATTATAAAAAGAATTATGAAGTAATAAATTTTATCTTATCTGATTAATAGGATCATGTGGGGTAAAAGAGTTATAAAAACAGCCCATTCTTTCAAGCTTTCTTTTTCTAATTATAAGAAATTGAAGGTTATAGATTTTTTAAATGCCTGTGGGCAGAAGAATATAAAAAATATTTAATTTCGGTAGCGTAGCTGCGATATATTATGATTACACTTTACTGGCAACAGAGGGCGCCATATGACAACACCTTCGCATTTGCTGGAGTAAAATAGTTATAAAAATAGTTATATCTTTTCAAGCATTCTTTTTTTTTTAATTTATAAGAAATTGAACGTTATAGATTTTTTAAATGCCTGTGTGCAGAGGAGTGAAAAAAAATTGAACATCGATAACGTTGCTGTGGAATATTATGATTATAGTTTACTCAACAGATGGCACGAATTATGAAGTGATAAATTATATCTTATCTGACTAATAAGATCATGTGGGGATAAAATAGTTATAAAAACAGCCCGTTTTTTCCAGCATTCTTTTTTTTATTTATAAGAAATTGTAGGTTGTAGATTTTTTAAATGCCTGTGTGCAGAGGAATGTAATAAAATATTTAATATTGATAATGTCGTCTGCGTTATTATTACACTTTACCGACAACAGATGATACCACATGGCAACACCTTCGCTTTCGCTTGCTTTAAATTGGCATTTAAACCGAAAGTTGCATGAAGTTCGTTTAATTATTGCATCCATGATCTATATTTTCATGAATTTCAAAGGAATGATTCACACATTGTTTACTATCGTTATCAATGATGACTGGAATTAAACGATTTTCAACTCAAGATATATAAACATGCATATTTTGATGTAGCTCATCACTTAAGATGTTTTTGTTGTTTCAGAATCATTCTAAAAACGTTAATCTTATGTAGCTTTATTGAAAAAATTAAATCTCTGAAAATTAAAATTAAATGGCTGATTTCAACGAAAGATTATCCGGATACGGATGAGTTCACTCCGGAAGTGTTACACACTTAGCGCTATTATATATATAATAATCATATCCGAAATAGTATTTCTTTTTATTATTTGTTTTCGAATCAGTCTAATTTTATTTGATCGATTCGCATATAATCAAAAATCACGAGTTATAACAGAATAGTCACAGTAACTAAATTTATAAAAGAGTAAAAATTAAGGCTTTATAAATCAATCATGACTGTTACAGTTACATAGAAAGAGATCTAAACTGAAACAGTGACTTATACTTACATAAATATTATTTGACAAGGTTTATTTGTAAAACAATAATATGGCATATACCTGACCGATTAATCCGGTCTTACAAATAACCTCTGTTATTGCCACACATATAACACTGCATATTAGAAAATAGTGTATTATAGCGTAGACTGCATTTTTTTACTTAGTTTGAAGTTTTCAAATATGAATTTCATTAGAAATATTAATTTTGTTACTTTTATTTTAAACTTTATCGCATGTATGATATTTTATTTCGATAACAGAATAATTCTAGCTAGATCCAGTCATGAAACAGTCAAATACAGCAGTCGACTGTCAAACACACACACACACATATATATATATATATATATAGATGCAACGGATTTTCACTTCCATTTCAATCCATATACTCCCTTGTAGTTCGGTATTATTTACCAAAATTCTCAACGCTCTGTATTACTATATCGTACAAAAATGCAATTTAATTTTTTTCCTTCTTAGCCATAGGCAATATTTATAAGAAAGACTAATAACTAGTTATAGAGAGACGCATAAAATAACACATAAATAATAAATAATAAAAGGATACACTCAAAAAAAGGAATTGATTAAAACTACAAAACATTTTTGTTGAGTACATTTTGGTTGTTTTAGCAAAATTGGAGTAAAATTGAACCATTTCACTTCAGTTAACAAAACATTTTTGCTGACGATGCAATTTTTTTTTTTTTTTTTTTTTTTTTTTTGAAATTGCAAAAAAAAAAGTGTTTTTTTACAATTTTTTTTTTTGTTGATTCAAACAAAATTTTTGTTTAAATATGGGTCAATAAAAATTTTGTTTGAATCAACTATTTTTTTTTTTTTTTTTTTTTTTATTTATTTTTTTTTTTTCAATTCCAAAAAAAAAAAAAAAAAAAAATGTATCGTCTGAAAAATGTTTTGTTAATTGAAGTAAAATGGTTCCATTTTACTCCAATTTTGCAAAAACAACAAAATGTACTCCAAGAATATGTTTTGTAGTTTTAATCAGTTTCTTTTTCTGAGTGTATAAAAACAAAAATTTTAACTTTATGAGATACAGATGAAAATATGCCATATCTAAAAATTATATTTCATATTAATATATTTTGTAAATGAAACTGGGTTTCTAGAAACAACAGTTTAGGATAATTGCCGTAGTTTCTATTTTGAATGAACATGTATAATAATACTCATCATACATATGTCGGTAATCGAGTCATGAATATTAAAATTATATATGGTGAATTCACAAATAACTGACCAGAACCCAGTAATTGACCAGTGAAACAAAAAACTGCAGAAAAAGTATATACGAATATTTTGTTTTAGTTGGTAGAAAATGTATGTAATTTGGATATATTTCCTATCATCTATATCCGTGCACCATGTTTTTGCATTTCTCTCATTGCATTTATTTTGTGTCGCTCTCTTTAGTTATTGTTGCTTGTTAAATTATTGATGCACTCACGTTATATTCAAATACACATTTCAAACAAAGAGTACAACAACATAAATTCATCTAGAAACTAAGAGCATATCTACAAACTTCAAAATTTCTTCAAAATTTCAAAACTTCTAAAAAAATGATTGGTTGACAAATAATCTTGGAGAGCTTATTACAATTTATAACCTGTCAGCTTTTGTCAAGAAGCCATTTTTGTCAGCGTTTAGTACTAGCAATATAAACATAACTAGTGGTTTTAGGAAAACTGCCATTTTCCCTTTTAGCCGCAATACATTCACTGAAACTGATTTTATACCAGCTAATGCGAACGACAGACCACATTTAGAACATTTTAGACAGACCACAGTTATTGTGTTACTGATATTTGCACATCCGTGCAGCTTTAACTTTATAATTCATTAAAATTTCAGTTAAAATATATAATATAAATTAGTTTTTTAATGCATAATTAACTGTGTTTTGATTTCTTATGTTACTAACGCTCATATATAACAGCCATATAATATCATATATTACAAATATAAATACATATCTCTATAATTATAAATTTTAATTTGGTATCATTGAATACAGAGAGGAAAATATTTGTGTCCCATCCATCCCTGCTGAGTGGATGATTGAGACAGAGAGGAACTTTTTTTAAATTTCATAATATATTTCTGTATAATAATAATCTTGAATAAATATTGTACATAAGATATAGCCAAACACCTAATGTATGAAATTCGATAGATAATATTAATAATAACTTAAATAAATTATTTAAAATAAATATTTTTATGAAAATATCCCATTCATCCCTTATCTCCCCTATTATTACCACTTTTAGTTCATGCTTTACACTGTAAAAAAAAAAGAAATGTGTCTTAATCTACGAAAATATAATATAATTACTTGCGAAAATATACATTAACCTCTTCCAATTTACCCATGATTCCGAAAAAGCGTTCTTTATCTTTAGAAACTTCAGAAACCAATATATTTTCTATATTTAAAGAAATATTTATAGAAAAAAAGCTTCTTTTTCTGCTTTAAACATGCTTTAATTATTTTCAGATAAGGATATAGCTGTCGAAATTGCTAATGCTCATTTAAAAAAAAAAGAAAAATAATAATGAACGAAATTTGCTTAGCAACTTGTGTTATGAAAAAGCCTATAAGACAAAATATAGATAATTAAATGCTTGCCTAAATTATTTTTCGTTGAAATACGAATGTGCCTATTTACTTATAACTGTATTTATTACGTTAAAATACATTTATATGGAACCGCATTCACTTTAAACCTTCTTGCTGATATCGTTTAAGTTTGTTACAAATTATTTGCGGAAACTCCACTTATACGTAATTAATCACAAAATTTAATGAAAGAAATTTTTTGTACCTTTCCAGTGATATTATGATTTCTAAATAAATTGTGAATTTATTGTGATTTTTTTATTATATGTATATGATAATTTCTACATTTTTTTAGAAAATATTATAGTTGCAAAATGTCTTATAAAACTTGCAACATATTTATTAAACTATGGCACTATTTTCATCAAACTGTTTATGTATATATACATGTATATAAGAATTAAATCTGATGTTTTTTGGCAGAAAATTATGCATATACATAAACATAAATATACAATATATATGTATAAATACATAAACATATTTTTTTAAGTGTACGATTTTTAGACTTCAAGTATATTAAATTTCGCATAAAAAATTATTTTTGTTCAACTAAAACTAATAAATAGCAGAGATAATGAATGTTTCATTGAAGATTTAATATTTTCTATCAACATAAATTCGATTTATAAAAAATAAGTATCTTCTGTACCCCCATCTCACTGTTTTCATTAGATCCAGATAATAGGATTTTGAAAAAAGCAAACATTCATCCTACAGTTTTCACATTTTTCTCGTTAAATAAGTTCCGTTACATAACTGTTTCGTAACATAAAAGCTTTCTTTGTTCAAATTTTCCTTTCCTGTGTAATTATAAGAATTTAATCTAAAATGCTTTTTCAAAGTAATTGCTTTCCGCAACAGTATCTCATTAAAGTATCTATTATTTGTTGCATTTTTGCCTAAATTAATATTTCTTCAATACACTATAAGAATCATACGTAGTTGATTAAATTTAGGTACATAAGTTGTTTCCATTTTCTATCATAAAATGTAATCGAGAATTTCTTTAAAAGAATATGTAAATTTCGAATAATTTTCACGCAGCAGATAATTTGGAAACTTTTCAAAATAATGCTTACTACACATTTCGCTATTTTATGATCATCCCGGTTTTTCTCGGTTCCGTCAAAAAACAGTACTAAAATCGCTACACGAAAATCCCCCTTTAAAAATCGCTACAGAAAACCCTTCCTCTGGTAACCCTTTCCCTTGTCGGAAAGTCAATAGAAAGACGGTTTCCGAAGCGGAAGTAAATTCAATACGACCTTCTCAAATGCCTGGGTCATTTGATTCACGGCGGGTACGTTTTAAACCAAAAAAAAAAAAAAAAAAAAAAAAAACTACGTATTTACCGTGAAGTTTAAATCGACACCTCCAATAGTTTTCTTAATATCGAAGATAACTGAAAATAAGAATATTTCGTTGTCTAGGAATATCAAATCGGTAATTTTCATTTGAGGTTTCGATAAAAATAGCGCGCCAGAAATTCTTTAGTTCCACTTTCCACCGCCAGGCAGCACATTCTGTTCTAAAAGAACCTCCGTTACGTGAACCCGCTGCCTATGGTACCGTATACACTGCAAAAACCTTTTAGCTCCTTTTTCCAACATCAGGGGGCCCATTCAGTTCTAAAAAACATCTTTACGGGCGAAACTGGGCACGGATGCCCGCTGCTTACAGCGCCGTATGGTGGTAATCATCTAGCAAGAATCAGATTAACTTAGCTCTGAACTAATATTGCTATGAATAAACCTGATATGAAGCCAACCAAAGTCAGTGATTATTAAAGTGATATTTAAGAAAAACTCGTTAAATCCCGCTAATTATATTTAATCAAATACATAAAAAATGTTACCGGCAGATATTTTTGAAAGTTATATTTTCTGAAATATATATATATATATATATATTGTATACGTATGCACATTTCGAAATTACTTCGTGAAATAGTTATCATAATTTTAATATACCCTGTAAATTCTGACTTGTGGTTCTTATTAATTCGTTTTCTCTTTTCTTTTGTTTCGGAAAGTAAATGGAGATATGTGTCTCTAAACAGAAATAAATTCAATACGATCCCCTTTAAGGTAGGATGTATTCATATGACATTAATAGAAATCATTTTTGATACGTGAAAAATGGTAAAAATCGCATAAAACTTTAAATTTAAAAAAATCTAATCCAAAATTCCAAAATCGGGCTTCGATGTGCAACGCTACATACACAGAAGTACCATCGTAAAAAAATTGTTAGCTTTGCATGCAGCGGTCTCTTTAGAACGCAGTCGGAAGACAGACAGACAGACAGAAACACACACATAAAAACTTCTTCCGTTATTATTATAGATAGAGATTAATTGTTATTGAATCTATCTATATTTTGAAACAAAATATCTCGCGAGTTAATTTATAATTGTTATAGCATAATATTATTTTTTTATGTTATAAATATCGGGAAAAAATCAACTGGATATAACATCAGTTGTAACTGCTGCATTGAAAGAATAGCTGTGATTCTTTCCTTATGAATTTTTTCTGTAAATCATTATATTTGTTTTGTCATAAGCGGTCATATACACCTGAAAATAGTATCTGACTAATAAAAGTTCAACAGATCCATTTTTGTCACTATATACAAAATTTATCTGAATCTAAGAAGGCTTTTTCCTATACAATGAACCTATTTCACTGGGTTTGTCTTGCAACGGACGACAATCGGCGATAACTTAAAACCATTTGTGTGATATATATTAAGAAACTCACACATCCCCCTCCTTGCACGAGCAATATAAACTCGATATTATTGTTGAGAGCCGCGCTTTCATTGTCTCATTCTCTATATTTCCATTTTTATTTCATTTTTATTTCATTTTTTTAACATTTGTATTTTTATTTTTATTTTTTCATATATATTCGTTAATACTGGATTTAGGTCATATATGCAGCTTCTTTATTATATTAAAAAACATTTATATAGTTTGCAAAATTGTATCGCTTCATTTTCATTCATAAAAGTGTATGAATACCAACGGAAGATACACTTATTCTTTAACTTTAAATAATTCTTATATTTTAGTTAAAAGATAAAGCCAGCATTTGTGTTCTACAAAATATGATCAAAATTTCAATTTGGAAAACGTAATTATTCCCAAACCTTAAAAAAACATTTGAAAGACATAATAAACACATAAAGAAAAAATATATAAACGCAGAAAAAAGCGTTTGAAAAACAGTGCGACTTCTTTTCATTTTTAATAAGATTTATTTTATGCATATTTTCAAAGTTTTTAAAGATTTTTTCAAACAAAAATTTTCTAGAGTACATTTTGCATAAAAGTCCAACTAAGTAAATGAATTTAATGCAGAAAAACAAAAGATTAAAAAAGTTAAGTCCCAGTTACTATTAATTTTTATCATTTACTTTGCCTTAATTTCTTTTTTTTTTATCAAGCTATTTTAGGTTCCAGAAATTTAATTTAGTTTTGTTACACAAGGTGTTTTAAAACTGATGCAACTGATTAAATGAAACTGAGCAAAGGAAAAACAGAGTAAAGAAAAAACAAGAGCTTACTACAATAAGCATACGCCTGAACAAGAATTGTTCATAAAATGAAAGTTAAATTGTTCTTTATCGCTGATATTTTATATTATTTTCATAAAATTCAGATTTCTACATTGCGGTATAACTCAAGAATTAGTAAAATATTATTTAGCATAATAAATCTACAATTTAAATTTTACATATATATCTACCCTATATATATAAAATCCTAATGAAACGAATTTGTGAAACGATTTTATGAAACGAATTTATGAAACGACTGATTAAACGACTGATTATGTTTCAGGGCTATTTTTAATAAAATATTAAACAGTTGATGGTGAAATTAATACCAATTGTCCATAAAAATCAGCGGATGTCAAAACTGGTAATGGAATTTTGAAATTGGAATTAGTTTTCGCGATATTAATTTTTTTTAAAATTTTAATGACATTTCTGTAATGGTGGCAACTAATTACTTTGAAAAGGATTTACTTTAAAAATTTGAAAAGGATCCCGATAGGGATTATTGATTTCTTTTTATTCGTCATTTTCAAATTGAAATTGAATTTATCTTTTATTTCAATCGATAATGAAGACACAATTGTGATTAAATTATGTTTTTCAGGAAAATTTGAAAAAAAAAATCACATTTCTATCGTCAGCATTTAATTTAATTTATAAACTGAAAATATTTTGAATAAATTCGTCCAAATGACGTCATTTATGTAAACGCAAAAGAAAGGGGGGGAGGGGGAAGGAATTAATATTAATTATTATTTATTGATATCATTTTGTTATTTTTTTGTAAAATTTAATTAATCGAATTTATAAAATCCCTAATTCGGATATTGAAACGAATAAAATAATATTTGCCCAACTGAACGGAAGGAAAATAAAATATCCTGCTTGGTTTTCTTTCCAATTTTAATGAGAATATGACATTAATTATGGTAAAATGACATTTACTCGTTTCTCTCTTTTATTGGCAGCAAGGAAAAAATACTCCATATATATTAGAGAAATGCTATTAAAGTTTAAAACAAATGAATATTTCAGTAGCATTACTTTTTTAATAATGAATTATATGTTTACACATAAATAACAAAGAGAAGAAAAAAACTACAAATAATTAAATTACTATACTCGAAACATACTTAATATGTAAATTACGTTAGATATTAAAATGATTTTCGTTTCTTTTCTAATTTAGAAGCCTTCGCGAGATACAGAAAGTGACCTTGGCAGTGAATTGAAATTCGGCAACATGTTTTCTAACAATCTATTCGCTTTTTGATATACACGAGCACTTATTTCGATATTTATACAATTTATTTAATATAAAGAACCCATTTATCTATTTTTATGTACAAAAAGAGGTAAATTGAAAGTTATAAATAAATTGTATATATACATATAAATACATGTATAAACAAGCATAAAAGTTCGGTGCTTTTCCAGTATATGGGGCCTTGAGGAAACAGAGAAAATAGCCTTGGCGGAAAAGGAAATTTGGCAACATACTTTCTGTCAACCTATTCACTTTGTCATTTCGTATACAGAAGCATTTTTTCAATATTTATACAATTTGTTTAGCGTAAAATGCCATTTATCCGATATATAATCAGAAGTAATTTGTATAGAAAAAACAATAATAATATACGTATCTAACGCATATAAACAAAAAAATCCTTGAATTTGTTTCCATGGCTGTTTATGTCATTTGGCACCAAATCTCACTTTCTGTTGCCCAAATTGCGTCAAGCTTTTTAAAAAAGCGTCAAGACCCCTATAATAGAAAAGCATCAAAAGTTCATTGGGTTCGTTTTCATAACTTTTGGCAACAAATCTATGTATATTAAGGAATCTATCCCTTTTTGAAGCTCGAATTATGCCAAACCTAAAAGCAAAAGATCCTATACTGGAAAAGTACCCGATTTTCTTATAGACAATATTCAAGTGACATAACATGGTGTGAAATTATCGCGGATAGCAAATTTGTTTCAATATCTCATCAACTAATGCCGAATAAATGCAACAAAATATTTATTTAATTTTGTATGATAAATAATTATTAGAAAATTCGTATATACATATTAATTAAAATAAATAATTTACATATTTAAAATAACATGAAAATATGCATGATGGTGCACTAAAATAGAGAGAAAATTAAAACCTGTTACTGAAAATGTCTATAACATAGTACTTTTCAATACCGTGGTTCTTAATGTTATTCACAAGCAGATGGAGTTTTTCTCATCCTTAAACTCAAAGGAAGAATAGAATACAGATCGTTGTTATAAAAGTTCGAGAGGTAGCCACAATTTAAACCTGACCATTTTATACAAGCTGGTTTTCAAGTTGTAATTGAATTTACTTATCAATCCCGAAAACAGTCGTCAGTTGTCGCAACAGCTGTGTATGAGGCCATGATAATAAAAAAAATGTCCCATTAAAACGTTAAAAGCATGGCAACCCAATTACAGATATACCAATATTTTTAAAACAATGCACGCTGTCATGTTTTTAGAGGCCTCGAAGTGTGAGCGGGGGTTGGCGAACGTAGCTCGCAGGGGGTAGGCTCCCTAATATATATATATATATATATATATATATATATATATACATGCATTTTTAAAAAAGGATTCATGACAAACTTACACGCATCGCTTAACCAATGTTCTCATAATATTTTAATACACAAAAAATACTTTTAACAAAAAGGTGACCCTTTGTGTATGCATTTACAAATCTTTTATGAAACGAATGCAGTAAAGCTTTCATATACGTATCGTTCAAAATCTTTCAACTAACAATTTTATATTTTATGGTATAAAACTGCTTAAAACTAACAATCTAATATAATTATGAATAAATTTATAATTAGCATGTTCCTTTAAAATATAACATATTTAGGTCATAATTCAGAAAGTATTAATGAAATAAGTAAAACTGAAATAAACCTCTGAAAAATCAGAATTATATTTCAAACTCATAGGGGTGTTAAATAAATTTCCAAAATAATTGCCTCACATTTTGTATATGGGTATGTATTTTTTATATATTTTTTAATAAACTAATGTCTCATTAAGATAAACTACTTATTAAACATTATAAAGAATTGTTACTCCATAGTGTATTATTCTACCAATACTTTACTTGAACGTCTAAGATTGAAAAATCTAGGGTAATCGTTCTGAAGACCCTCACCGTAGAATACAAAATAATATCAAAGAAATACACAAAATTTCGTAAAGAAGTATTATATAAGTGTTTAAATGAGCGATACGAATGTTTGGATAGATTTGAATGATGTAACATTTTATGAAAAATATACAAGCAAAGAAAGATAAAACAAAATGGAACTCAAAATTTGAATTTAGATGTAAAATTGAGGTTAAGTTTAAATTCAGTTTGTTTTAAATAAAATAAATATATATCACGGTTCGATAAATAAAAATTAATTTACTTTGTTAAAATAAATTATACATTTTAGTCATTCTTTATATATTAAAATAAAAAATAGCACAGGATCCATTTCCTATAAAAAATTAACACTTTGAATTTTGTTTCTGGATACTCCATTTATTGGAAAAATACCAGTTTAAATTTAAATATTTACTGTTAAAGGTACTAAAAATTATGTATACTATTCCATTGCGCTACAGTTATTTTTGCCTTTTCAATGTTTTAATATAAATATTATGAACATGTTTCAGGACAACATTCTAAAACAAACAAGAACGAAAAATCATGCGTCAAGCATAGATTATGTAACACTTTCCAACGCTTCCAAAATAATTTTACGAATCATACTCTTTTATAAGCTAAAAGATAACATCTAAGTAATCCGAATACTTTATTCAGCCCTGTATAGGATCTATAGATTTGTATATATACTACATAGGATGCTAAATTTTAGTTCAGTTAGGAAACACGTAGCACAGTTTAAAATTCTCCGTCTGGAGTTAAATAATACGGAAATGTGTTCCCGAACTTTTGTACTTCCCTGTATAGGATCTACAGAATTTATACACACCACGTAATATACAAAAAGCGATTTAAAATTAAAATCGCATTCAGTAACTTAAAACGCACTTCCAGGAATTATTGTTGACATACAGTAGAGAATTCTTTTGTGTGTCCCTGTAAATGAACGATGACTGCTATACACACAATATTCTGTAGTAAGTCTCTTGTAATGAACCTTATATAAATTTCAATGCGTTTAAAATAGTGAAACATTATTTAAATAAACCGCAGACGATTTTTCTCCATAGACGTAATGTAACGGAATTCTTTTGACTGTCCCTGTAAAGTAAGTATAAGTGCTATGCACACCCTATTCCATATTAAGCTTCTTCTAAATGCACCTTAGTGATATATATAAATTTCAATGCGTTTAAAGTATTGAAACATTATTTAAATAAACCGCAAATGATTTTTCCCCATAGACCGCAATGTAACGGAATTCTTTTGAGTGTCCCTGTAAAAAAACTATAAGTGCTACACACTTCCGTTGAAATAGGGAACATGCTATAGATAACGATTATAACATATAAAATTTGCAGGGCAATCCGAGCATATTTACGGGAGTTAGAGCACGGACAGACGGCAGACGGCAGACGGCAGACGGCCAGACGGCCAGACGGCAGACGGCCAGACGGCCAGACGGCAGACGGCCAGACAAACCGAAGTCATAAACACTTTTCAACTAGGTTGGAAAGTGTTAAAAAAGATTAAAAAAGAAATACAGTGTATGGAAAACATGGTAAAACTAATAAAATTAAATACATATATTTTAAATATATATTTTAGCATCAATAATATATTTTTAATACATATCAACTAATAATACTTAATACTTTTTAAAGAACATATTTTTCATTCAGCATAAGCTTGCGATGAAATTGAAATTAATGAAAAAATATGTTCTTGTGTTGCAATAAAATACCGTAAAATCGTTTGAAACGAATCATATAAAAGTAAATGATTCTGATACCGAATTGGTCTAAACCAATTTATTCAGTTAAAAACAATACAGACAATAAATAAAATTTTCTTAAAACATTTCTTCAAGATTGATTCTCTAATGTATCATAGTGTGGACATATTAGTAGATATCATTTTATAAAGTATTTTTATATTTTCATGCTGTAATGAATTATACTGACGAAATGAAGTTTTTGTTATTTATTTATTACTATTGCAGTTGCCATTAACGTTATTATTCGAAGATTTGTCAATGGATGACTTATTATACACATATAATATTTTTTTAGATTATTGGTTTAAACAAATTGGGAATTGTGATAAATGAAATATATATTTTAAGCCTTAATAAAACCACGAGATTAGTTTTAATGACTAACATTAAACAATCAATATACTTGTTACAACATATCTTAAACTATTTTATAAAATGTCTTAGCCTCTTCTGACGTGAAACAAACTTTTTTTAAGCTTCAAGATAAATCGTTTGCTTTTTTCACACAATTTTTATAAAAAATATGGTGACAGATTTATTTTATAAATATATTTTAGATATAAATTTAAATAAATGTAAATTTGTATAAAATAATATGACCATTCCAGAATTTATATTTTATTCATATATATTTAATTAAGTTTATCTAAGTGACAATCATTTAAAGAGTATAGAAAATTATTTCAAAACAAGAAAAATCCTATCATTATGAATTTTGTTCATCAGCAGTCTGCTAAATTATATGGCTCATTAAATTATTTTCAGAGGATATTTAAGAAAAAATTTCTCATACTTGTTTTGTCTATTATTTATAACAAATATATTTCGGATATAAAATAAATCCTAAATGATGGAAACATATACTTCTAACATGTATTTAATTGAATAAACGAGGTTTTGCGCAATTCAACAACATATTGATTTTGTCTTAATCGAATGTGATATCAAAAGAGAAAATACCGTTAAATACAATGAGAGTGGAAGGATGTATCAGCAAATCCTAAGTAAACACAGTAAGTCGCATGTTATATTGGAAGATTAGAAAGAATAATGCCAAAACCAGATGTTAAATTCACTGTAAGCGTAAAGTTATTTTATTTTATTTTATTTTCCCCTCTTTGATAATTTGTTCCCATTATCACGTGCATAAATATTTGTCTAAACATAAAACAAAAGCGCAATCTAAAATTTTTTAAAGAAAAGCTAGCAGTAAATAATAAACTTAAATGTTTTTAATTTCTTTTTTAAAGCAAAATTACATACATTATTAAAGTAAATATTTTTGTGTAAATTTCATTTTTTTAAATTACATTCAATTTTACAAATTTATGTAATATAATATATTAAATAAAGAAACAGCTTATAGCAGAAAAAATTGTATCATATGTATTGTGTATTTAGACTATATTACTTATAATAGAAAACTGATATTTTTGATAAAACAAACAAAAAAAAAAAGTTGATCAAACTTATGAAAATTTGATAACATAAAAAAATGCAAAATTTCTAAAGTTTCCATTTTGTAGAAATAGCATCCAATTTGAATTATGGGTGTGCTGCTTTGTACTAGGATACAATGAATGATAAATGTTAAAATTACACAATAAATACATTTTTATTTTAATTCCTGTAACATTGTCTTTTATTAAACAAGGTGGTATAACTTTCTTCTTGTAATTTTTTTTCATTAACTTGTTTTAGTAATATTGTGTTCCTCTATGAGTAACGTTTTCTATACTTGATGTATAAAATGCATTAAATATATATTAAATAATTTTTATTTTTTGATAGACCGCTTTCTTTTTTGTTTAATCATAGCTCTTCAGCTGTAGATACGAATAATTGTCGATTGTAAATAATTATAAATCTCAACATCTAGAGACCTTATATAAACATAAAAAAGGATTAGATGATTCGAATGAAATACATTAATGTAAGAATCCTGAAAAGCACGATAGGTGAACTGATAAAGACAGGTTAGCACTGAGTTCCCAGATTGGGGAATTTTTTTTTTGGATGTCTAAATGAATTTCTGAATACTAATATTTATCTCATTTAATAACAAATTAATTACGCAAATATTACAAATCAGAAATTTTGGTAGGTATCTGAACAAAAAGAATATCCAATCTGGAAATATTGGGTTAGTAATCATCTGTCATTTACTTATAAATCTGCGGTATCATATTAAAAAAAAATCTATAATTCAGTCTAAAATGCCACAGAACTTGAAATTTGACACACTCAATATATAACTCAATCCAGCAGAACAGTTATTCTTTCAAGAAAAACTTTAAAAATGTTTATTGATTAATTACAAACAGATATATAAAATTTTAAAAAGTCTGCAAAGATACTGAAAATCATTTTTTCGATTTCCTTTTCAGTTCAATTTTTAAAGCAGGATAGAGACTTAAATAATGGACATAAGAAAGTAAAGGTTGAATTTTTACACAAGACATTAATTAAGCTACGTGATTTTATTAAGTTCAGTTCCGAAAAGATCATATTTCCATCTTTAATTAGCAAAAAACTGTTAATTAATGCTAAAATTAGCAGGATACGTCAAATGTGCAATAAAAATGCCAACCACGTATCACTAAAACCATTGTTAGTGGTTATTTTTGTTATCTGAAGATAATTATTTGCACATTTCGTTATAAAATCCCGTTTCTTTCTTCTATCAATGAGTTTAAATTAATTAGTTTTCTTTATTGCACTTTTATTATCATATTATAACAAAACCAATGATAAAAAGGATTTGATAAAAACATATATTTGGTGCTGAAAAACTTAAGAAAATTTAATTAGTGCAGATTTTAAAGTTAAAATGTATAATTAGTAATTATCTGATGCGTTTAGAGACAGGATTCTATAAATAGACTACAATGCGCTTTATATATTCAAATTGTATATTATAAAGCGAAATGTTCTGAAGCATTGAAACAATGAATTAAAAATGCATGAAGAGTTCTTACATATTAATTTGCAAACTAATTTAAATATGAACTAATTCTTAGTAAGCAAATGTTCTATATTAAGCATAGTTTAAGTGTATATACGTCTGAATAAAGTATGAGCCGGCAGATTGGGGAAGGAGCGAGTTCCTCACATGTAGTATGTATTTTTAAAAAGTTCACGTAGTTTAATCAGGAAAACTACAAATGCTTAATGTATTAAAATAAGATTTGGTAAAGCTGTTACTTCAAAAAACAACTAAAAATAATCCTTTAGATTCAAGTGTTAATTTCCTTCTACACTTATGAAAAATTCAATTTTGTGAAATCAAGAGAAATATTCTGTTGAACGTATGAATTATAAATATATGATTAGTTGTTATGTTTCACTCTACAAACTAATGTAAATATGAAACTGATTCTTTATTTGATATATAAGTATCAGTTGAAGTCACTGTAATGTAAGCATATTATAACTATATGGGAAGGATAGTGCACCATATTTATTCTGAATTTTTTTAAAGTTTAAATAGATAACTAAAAATTCTTCAGGTGTTACTGGTTAAGTCAAACAAAATTTTTCGTAAATTTGTTACCTTTAAAAGCAGTTGAAAATATTCATAAGTGGTTATAAACACAGTATGCATGAAAACTGCACTTTACGTCATTTAAATTTTTTAGCATTAAATGAAATATTTTTAAGTTTTTAAACAATGAAATAAATGCATGAAGAGTTGTGTATTAATCTACAAACTAATGTAAATAGTAAATTTAACCGATTCATAGTAAGCATAAGATCAAGTCATGTTAAGAATGTCATAACTGTATGTAGAATCGTATACAACACTAATAAAGTAACAGTGGTATTTATCTTCGTAAGCATAAGTTCCATTAATTGCAAGTAAGTATATTATGACTGTATGATAAGAGGAGGAGGTGGAGATAAACCAAATTTAGTATGTATTTGTTTTAAATTTAAATATTTAAACCAAAGAGGAGTGGTGGTACACCAATTTTAGTATGCATTTCTTAAAAGTTAAAATAATTTAATTTAAAAATAAATCTAAATTGTTTCAAATAGTTTTACTTAAAAATAAATCTAAATTATTTCTAGTTAAGTTTTAAAATGACATTTCCTGAAAACGTTCCTTTTAAAAGCAACACTGAAAGTGATCATATGTATTACTTATCTTAATATGGACTAAAAGTGAACCCATTGCTATTAAAATTCTTTCTAATAAAGTGAATTCTTATTAAGTATTGAAACGATGAATTTCAAATGTACAAAGAGTTATATGTATTAATCTACAAACTTATATATATATAATTAAGTCATGGTAATCAGAAAAATAGCGAAAAATGTCTTCATTATCATATACATTGGTTAGCTAGGGTACCACTCAATGTGTCTCCTCAACACCACAAGAAAAATACGAAAATGGGATTAAGTAAACACGTATTGTGAAATATGCTTAAGTATGAATCTTTGAAAATCTTACAATATTCGACACAACAAAGAGGAATCTGAAAAACGTCCTTAATGATGATCCATGATATGCTGTAGTGTTTTTCCTTCTCTGCGCTTTTAAGTTCCAGTATACAAATTAGTGATATTTATTGTGTTCCTGCCACTAAAAAACTTTTCCAAGAAATGCACATATATTGCTTTAAAGAAATATTAATCGTTCACTACTTGATTATTCATGTACATTAGAGTGGCCCTTAGCAATAGGCAATTTTCTGAAAGTAAAAATTTTCCTGCTCCCACCGACTAATCCTGTTCCAATCAACAAAAAAGAGGTCTGTGCAAAATTTTAGCTCAATCGGAAAGCTTTAAGGCGACCCTCAAATGCCTTGAAGTTGTAACATTGCATACTCAACGAGTAATTCCGTTCAAAAACGGTATATTCTTCCCAATCTTGACAATTTTTTTCTTCTAACGGAAGTTCATGCAGACACATCCAAGCAACCCACCCCCAGCTGTTGTTTAAAAACGTTCTAAATCATAATTATCAAAATTTAATTTGAAGAATTCCAAAAATATCGTCAAAAAGTTAGAAAATATTAGGATTTTTTAATCAAGCTTACAACCGCTATAATAGAAACACATTTTTATATCCAACAAGAATTGGTATAGCATCAAAATTATAATATGAACAGTGTCCACACTGACCAATGTGAACACTTATTAGTATTCTGTGAAAACTAAAGATTGAACAGTATTTTTTCCGAAAAGAGGATTTAGTGGCAGTTGGGTATTTCTGACGGTTTTCGCTAACAATCTGCAAAAAAAATATTTTCTCAGTTTCATTTTTTGTGAGAATGTTATTGTAATCATGAATGAGTTTGACACCTCTTTCTGCCGCATCATTCACAACAGCCGTCTTCTCAAGTTTTTCAAGTCCACTTTTGTAACTAGGATGTCCTTCCATGTTGAAGGATCTTTGTTGAGGAATTCAGTGCTGATAGAAGATCTTGTGAAGAATTTTTTTTTGTATCAGAAGTTACAAAAGACAAAAACTCAATGTTTTAAAAGGAAGAAAAGTCATTTTGGTTCATAATATAACTTTTCGGTTTATTTTTCTTCCCGGTCTTTCACCTTTATCTGCTTCCAGCATAACTTGAGCCATATTTGTCTTAATCTGTATCGGAACATTGCCATCAAATATCGATAGAGCCACAGTTTCGGGATATAAGTACCACAGATGGTTTGAAATTTTTTTAGATGCAGCTGGACTGATTTCTGGATCAATATCCTGATAGTTTATCAGTTGACGCATGAATAGGAAATCATGATAAGGTGCTTTTATTGCTTACTTACAGCTCCTGGTATACGAAACGATATCCTATTCTGCGGAATACCACCAAGAAAGATCATTGTTAAATCGAACAATTCTCGATAATCATCTCGCTGTTGTTTCTGCATAGAATGGTGGTATTCAAGAAATCTGACAGTTTCCATTGCAGTGCATTTCAGTGCTCGTTCTTCCTTGTGTTTTAGTTTTTGTTCTACACCAACCATAGAACCCGATCTTCCTTTTTGGCGCTGAAGCATTAAGAATTTTTTATCCTCTTCAAATTTCATCTTTACCAAAGCATCTGAATGTGCTATGTCAAAGAGATCGTTCATGGTTTCCACAAAACGTTCTCTTTTTTTCTTTTTCCTTGCCTCAGCTATAGTTAATTTTTTCTGTAAAACTTTCCATTCATCATAGAGTTTCAGTAACTTATCAATAAAATGGTCAGATTTTCTAGTAGGAATTTGATCTTTCTGCCAAAAAATTGAAACCTCTTGAACCACCAGTGTTGCACTTTCTTTCTTCTAAGATTTACAACTCTTACATTGTAGAAAAAACACTTGACGATTCGAGGGTTGTTTGACTCCCACCATTTGATTGGAAATGTAGCCAGAAAGAGTGACTAAATATATTTTTCTTAAACTGACAAATGAACTAGCTGAAGACAATGATGCCATTTCATGCTTCTAGAAAAATCACGTTACAGTTATACAAACAGTTCTGAAAGAAAAGAAAATGTCAAATCAGTCATCAACGGCATGATATTTGGCCACAAAATAAGTATGCAAAGGACATAACATTATAAAAAGGGAGAGGTTATAAGCATGGTTTTCTAACATTTCCAGGGCTACAAAGACAACACGGAAACATTTATATCATAATGCCACAACAAAATAAATAAGCATATAGACGTTATTACAAAGAAACTTATTTTTATTTACAAACATGGATGACAACGACCACCTATGTTGAGTGCAGGTGTCTCCCTACACCTGCACTCTGCTCCCATCTTTTCAAATTGCTTTCTGCTTTATATTTATGGTAACTTAACCTTTTAAATACGTTGAATAAGTCTGGACAGTTTTTTTTATTTAAGAGAAAATTATATATGAGTTAAAAGTATTTTACGTGAAAAAATGACTTTTTGGGCAAAAATTTCAAATTTTCATTGTCGATGTGGGTCGCCTTGCAGTTGTCTAATTGAGCTAAAAATTTGCATACATTGTTTTTTTGTTAATTGGAACAAAATTGGGGGGTGGGAGTTAAACTTTTAGAAAGTTGAAAAATAAGGACCACTCTAATGTACATATGCTGTTTTCGTATGAACTTCATCTGATTGTTTAAGCAAACAAGTGCATCCAAATAAAGCAATTATATAAATGAACAAAGTGTTTATAGTAGGCTTGCTGATGTATGAACATTGATTGAAATTCAGATTTCCGGTCCAAAATATTATTTGAATAGATCAACATCTTAAGAACCTACGCTACTCACGTGAAGAAACGATCAAGCTAATGTTAAGGTTCTTGGCAGATTTCTCGCTCGCATTTTAATATATGTAAATACATATTGCATAGAATAGCTGAAGTCGATTTCTAACATTGTTAATTTTTACTTTTTTTAAATTTTGGTTACGGTTTTTTGTTAAGCGGACATTTTCAATTTTGGAGCCGGTTCTGAAAGTGGAAGTACCCTTATATAAAAATAAAACTGGAACCAAAATCGAAAAAGTAAAAACTAACAACGTTAGCGATGGACGTCATGTATCCTATGCAAAAAACATCATTTAAAAATATTAAAATGCGAGCGAGAAATTTGCAAAGAACCTTCCCATAGACTTAAGATTGGCTTGCACGTTTTTTCGCATGACTTATGTAGGCACTTAAGGGTGCTATGACGAAGCTCTATGAAGCTAAAATAGAAATAAAACTGGTCTATTTACCCTTTTCACCTACACTATAATGGGCATCTATTGTGTCCATCACAATGCGCCGGCTTAACCGCTTTCTCAGCTCACGTACATAATCGCTAATTATTAACAGTTATTATGTGTCACAAGAGATGACAAAAAAGATAATATTAACCACAGAAACAAGAATAGACGTTCTTTTATTTGATTTAAAATTCAGAATTGTACTTTATAAGTTTTTCTTTTTTTTTCACCTTTTTTACAGTGCATTACAAAATAACACAAAATATTAAAATACATTAACATTAAAGATCATATTACGCCTTATACAGGGTGATTTTTTTTAAAGTTGTGAAAGTAACACTACACTACTAGTGTTAAAACACTATAACAAAAGAACCACTGATCCAAATGACCTGAAATTTCACCAGTATACTCCCAAAGCAATGGGTATTTTTTTGGTTATGGTAAAAAAAAAAAAAACTTAAAATCGCACCGACAGATGGCACTGTAATGTAGCAGAAACAAAGAATATCGTCTGCGGGAGGAAAACAATAGACGGTACTTTGAGAAACCATCTTCCGTAGGCCCTCTGTCGTCATTGGACCTTTTCTTAAATTCTTAAGTGTCCTAAATCTCTTAAGAGCAGTTGCTGCGCTGTCATTATTCTGATAATACAGTTTCACTAACAACGCACGGTCCGTCAATGGCGCAGTCATTGCGAGGATTTCCGTAGAATAATGAACACGAGTTGTGCGTACTTCACGTTCTTATCGCCAATGTGCGTGTGCCGGGCGCAAGTTCGTCTCCCGGATTTACTGCATATACAGCGCCATCTGTCGGTGCGATTTTAAGTTTTTTAACCACGCCTAAAAAATTCCCATTGCTTTGGGAGCATACTAGTGAAATTTTAGGTCATTTGGATCAGTGGTTCTTTTATTATAGAGTTTTATATTCACAACTTTAAAAAAAAATCACCCTGTATGTTATTTCATACATCTTTTGTATCTACTCCACCAACAGCACATATAATAATTAAAAGAAAAGTAAAGCTCAAATATTTTAATTGATATGATTATATTTTAATTATTCCTTTTTAAAATATTGACAACAATTAATATGTTTCATTTTTTAATAGTGTTCTTATCATCGTGACTATACGGAAAAAATATGATATAATACGTCAAAAGCAAGTAATTTATTAATAGTGTTGTTTTCTTTATTGTGTAAGCTATTCTTTATTTTTGTAGATGTTACTTTAAGTAGAGCAAGAAAATAAGAAATTAATAATTTTTCTCTTTTATTCGCCTGAAATATAATTAATGGGTGATACATTTTTTACAATTGATTATCTCACATTCTCCTTAAATAAAGAAAAATATATGATTAAAAATAAGAAAAATTACATTATGTTAAATGTTAAAGCACTCTAATGACAGTACATTTTAATCATAACATAAAAATGAGTTTCAATTTTATTTTGATGCATATCTTTGAACAAAGCTAGTTAACAGCGTAACATTATATTTTGTAATAATGAGCGTTCAGAGTAATTATTTGATGCAAAAAACTGAAAATTTCTAGTATTATGTATTCCAAGTATTATGTGTTATACGTGTGTTACTTTTATAGATATTTGTTCTGGGTAAAATCTATTTTTAAAAATATCGTTCTCATGTTTTTAATTTTTATTTTGGTCTGTTGTTATTATATTACAGACCATCAAATATGACGTAAAAACAAAGATAGACAGCACTTTCATTAAACAGCATTTGGAAGGTAAATGCATCTAAAGTGACCTATGTGCTAGTAGTGAGTCACTAATTTTAATGTTGGAAAACAAATTGTTTTGATACGTTGGCTAATAGGTTTTTTAGAGTGTCGTCAAAAAATGAGTTTTTAGAAAATTCTTATAGGTTTGGTAAACAGATAAGTTTTAATTCAAAATTTTGTGCCTATAATTAGTCTTTTTTACTTTCTGTTATATACTTTGTTACGCTGTAAATAATATGTTCAATGAGCTGAAAATATATTTAAAAAAAAAAATAGTATCTTACTTCTTTTCGGGGGTAGCCCGCTTTTACTTTAATATTTCTTAAATTGTTTGAATAGTGGCCATTCTTGGAGCATATGCTATTTTTTTACATGTATTTTTATTAATTACTTTTTGTAATTATAGGTTTTTGTATATAATTAATTTTGTTTTTTATTCATCAGAAACAGTAATGTGCCATGTGGCAAACCATTAGCGCACAAAAAGCTGAAATCCTAATTCTTAAAAGAATGTGTTAAAAGAATTGTTAAAAGAAAAAAAATCGCAGAATATTGAATCGTAAATATTTAATAAAACATAATGAAGATTTAATGGAATTTTACAAGAACAATTCTGTTGGAAACATATGTTAATTTCCAATCTTGCAAAAAATATGGCTTAAAAATTTTTTTTCATAAAAAGACTTCAAGATAAATATTATTTGAAACAATTTAAAATCTATATCTCACATATACAGGGTGATTATTAAACGTTGTTGATATGTGATTTCCTAGCGAGCTTCAAAGAAATGAATGTCAGTTGGAATGTGGTTAGCTAATGAGAGGATCGAATATGGGGTAAAACACAGCAATCCAGGTTTCACTGTTATAGTTACAGTGAAAATATTTGGAAAATAACACCAATTATTTTTTTTAATCGAGAAATGATTTTTACATCGAAAAATTAAAAACATATTTTAGCTGTAGAAATGGCGACATAACACAAATGCAAAGAGGACCATTCGTGTTCTCCGTTGGTTACAATAATAAAATTGTGACAAATTAATTTGCCTCTCTTTTTCATTTCTGATCCGAAGGGTCATCGAATACACCTCGATGAGATGTACAATTACACCTCAATCCTCTTGAAATTCTAGGTGTACACATAAAGCCGATAATTGGGTTTGACATGAAAGACATCATCAAATGTGACATTATGCATTGTTATCATGGCTTGTTCTATTGTTTCCCATAGTCCCCCACATACGATGTTTCTTCGTCTGGGAACGTAAACACTTAACAATTTTGTAAGACGAGTAAAATGATTTATCTTTGTCGCTTGTATGGGTGTATATGTTCTTTAAATTTTTTAATTTATGTTTGCTTTAGGTCGTCATTTCTACAGCTAAAATTAGTGTTTTAACGCTATTTATGGTTTCTCACTGTGAAGATCATTTTGCGATGGATGAAGATGGGTGTTGCTATTTAAAAATTTGAAAATTTTGTCATTGTAACTTTAACTGTGAGACATAGTTTGTTGGTCTTTGTCTCATTTTGAACCCATGCCATAAAATAACCACATACCAAATGCAATCCCATTTCTTTAACGGTCGCTAGTGACTCATATACAGGCAAAGTTGTTTTTATAATCATCATACATATTTTATAACACATCTGAAATTCAGATGCATACACAAATGGACAGTTTCTTTAATAAACAAAATACATAAAATATTAATTAAAAATTCATCAGTTTTGTTATTAAAAAGAGCAGAAATGTGCAAAAACTATTAATTTTTGTTTTTTTATAAGTTATGACTTGATATTAATAAATTATGATTTTGGCTTGTCAGCAGCGATTCATCTGACAATTTTAACCTCATGAACGCATGTTTGTTTTGGTTATTATTTATGTGATTTAATTATTCAAAATGGCGTACGTTTGTAAGAAGTTACAAAAAGATTTGTGAACATACAAATAAGATAATATATCAAATATATGATAATTTTGGTCGAGTTTGGTTGTTATGCTGATTAGCTTCTTCTTAATATGCCCATAGGTTGGACAATTGTATATATCTTTATGTTGGGCGTTCTTTGATTTTTTTTGTAGCCTATAGTAGTTTGTTTATTACCCATCGTGTTTCTTTCTTGAATTTTCTTCAATTTTTCTATGCGATAAAAGTATCATATTTCAATCACTTACTAAGAGATATTGCTAAAATTACCACTCCTAAAATTGTCATACATCATATTTTGCTCGTCGGAAGCATTAAGAAGTGTCTGGAGCCTGAGCATGAATGATCAAATTGGTTATTGCCTTTACCGAAGTCTAACCAATTTGTGATTGCTGATGATTATTGTCTTCAGGAAATCATCTCTTACATATATTCCCCATGGACACGTGTGTTTTTCCGGTTAATGATTCAGAACGACATAAGTATATAGCTTTCACTTTTTCCTATTTGTAAATCTATAAGCAAAAATGATCTTATTTGATAAATAAATTTTCTAAAGATAATACTATGTCTGTCAATACTCATAACTGTTTATAAGTCCCTGAATTGCATACATTTATATATTTCTTCAACTTCATGATCTGCTGATAAATAACGACGTATCTCAAATTGTTATATGTGTTCTTAATAATGTTGAGAAATATCTACTTGACAAATAGTACGTCTAATTTTATTCATAGACACCCATTCAAAATGAATTTACATAGACATGCGGGAAATTCAAATTTGCGTGGGTGCTGCGTTTATGACAATTCGAATTAATTTTTATACAATGAGAATTGTCGTGCTGCACACTACAATAACACAAACCATAATTCCATATAACGAATAATTTCAGGACAATTGTTAATACATATTCACATAGATTATGTCATCGTATATTATCTTATCTAGCTAAATAATTTATGATAGTTTAAAAATTCGTTTCCTAAAAATATGAGTGTTATGACATTTTGCCAATATTTCAGTTGATATATGATAAAATTATAAGCATTTGATTGCCCCATAATAAGTGAAACATATAGATAGAAAAGAAATAGATAAACTTTTTTCTCTGAAGAAAGGACTTAAGAAGACGATAACTAATTTTTGGTCAATTCTATAACCTGTGTTTAGAATGCTTCAATATCTTCTTTCACCACGCACATTCTTTTCGCTGTGCAAAATTTGTCAATTTTTCTCTAAAGAAATGGATTTCATATGGCTTTTAAGTAATTTTATCCACAGGTGACAAATAATCTACAAATGGATTACATTTGTAACGTCTCAACAGTATATTAGGAACAATTTGAAAATTTCTAAATAAATTAACATAATTTATTGCTTTGCTGCGGTAATGTTTGGCGCATGTTTCGTTACTTATATTTATAGTATGTTATTATTTTATGGTTAATTAATTACACTATAAAAAAATTATTTTTTTTCCTTCAAAGTGTAGATAAGTGTTATTTAAATATTTTATATATAATTATCTAATAATTATTTACTTTTTTTTTTTTTTAATATTAACATAATATAATTTTTTTCGCTAAGATTGTGATAAAATAATAAATCATGTGTCAAATTATTTTTATACACGTGCATTATTTAGAGGTGTTAACGTAGAATTTAACATAGGATAAAATATTTCCTTTTTTGAGTTAAAAATGCTGTGATAATGGATATAACAATAGTGAAATGCATAATTTAATGAAAAATTATTTCTTAACAAGTTTTTCACGTTATTCAACGAGAATAGTCATTCTTATAAAAATATATTAGTAAGATTGATTTTTAATATTAGAAACTTCTACATCATTGATGCATGTGAAATCATTTATAATATTTTGAACTTCAAACTCAAAAACATTTTTCATTATTTTTTTCAGTTATATTTTCATGACTGCAGCAGTCTAAAGCATAGGAATTTATTAGAACTGCGAACAATTATGATTAAATATTCTTACGACTAAAAAATACTTATATAATGAAACTTTTTTTAGACAAAATTAATGCTCTTTGCCGTCGATATCAGCATTAATAAGACCGCCCAAACTATAATATTTTCATCACTCACATATTATTTCGATAAAACGTTTATCTTTTATTGTCCATTTATTAAACACAGTAGTTTTAAAAGACAAAATCTCTTACTTAACCATGAACTAGATCGATAACATCTTTTAATACCGGATGATCCTTTTTTAAAATCCTTGTTGTTCTTATAATTTGAAATAGAGCTAAAAGGAGAAATGCAAATTTGAAAGAAAAAGCAAAGAATTATATTAATTTTTTCCTGATGTATGTTTCCTACAAGATTATATTCTTCTTAATTGTTGAAGATGAAAGTTAGTTAATTTTTTGTAAGCGGTACAAGAAAATTTATTAGGTTTTATTAAAGATCTTTGAAAAGTTCTTAGTTTTTGCGCAACGTAATGAATTTTCCGGATTTCTTTAAGATAAGCCTGTTTTAACAAAAAAATAAGATAAAAAAATCAGCAAAAATTTAATTAAAACACATTGATAGTACAATATTTTTTCATTTTTAAAAAAATGTAACTAGACAATAAAAGGAGAAAACATGTGAACAATAATAAGGCATTTATTTCTGTTATTCTCAAGTCAAATAATTTTGCAAATTTAGAGTTCATTACAATGACTATCTATATTTTTCTTCTGAAATCTAACCCAGATCTACTCAGAAATTTTCACATTTAGTATTTTTCAAATACATTCAATTTTTAATCTAAATGTGACACAATATTTTCGCTTTAAAGTGCAAAGAACGGCTATAATTGATGCATATTTTTTGTATAAATTCGTATAGTCATGGTATTCTTGCTAGCCCTAAAAATAGATATCATTATTTTAATGTTTTCTAATATTTTGTGATATATTTTAGATGATACTGACCCTTTTCAGCCACTACAGACGGTATTTTAAAATGCTGAAGAATTAATTGATAGTGTGGTGTTTCCTCAACAGTAAACTGTTTCCTCAACAGTTGCAGAATCACAAAAGTTTCAGATTAAAAAAGTAATTAATTCGTCTCTTTTCAATACAATTTGCAATGGAAGATACTTTGTTTTTATGTTTACATAATTGTTCGTGTTAGTCAATTTGTAATAATTATCTTATGAACGGCCTCAATACTTCTAAATGATTTTCAATGAATAAATTAAAGAAGACACAGAAGGAGATTTTTTTCGCAAACTTTGTTATTTAAAAATAAATAGAGCAATTCCGGGTGAGATGCCACACATTTATTTTATTTTTTTTGAATTTGCGTTTAAAATCCCACGGTGCACATATACAAGAAAAAATCATGCTGTGCTATTTAATGTTAAATATACAACATGTGTACTGCGACAAAAAATATAAAAAATAATTAATATATTTTTTTAACTTTTCTAAAACTGCATCTCACTGCAAAATTCACTGTGCCGCGTCAACCGTACATTTAGGGTGAGACGCCGCTCTTATGCGGGAGTGATGCCGCGTTTTTCATAAGAACAGAATGAAATTATAAATAAAAATACTCAAAAAATATTCATATCTGGACTATAATTAATTATGTAAGAACAAAAAGAAGCGAAATGAATACAATGAAACGTACTACTAGGTTCAAATCAATATTAGTCTGCCTACGTTGTTAATTATTAAACTTTTCTGCTTATTTTTCAAAAAATGGATTTTAGATTTTATTTCAGCAAAAAGTAACATCGCTGTATTACAGAGGAAAAAGTAAAATGTAAAATAGTGTTTACATTGTTTTATTTGTTAATAGGCCTGTTTTTTCGAACGCAATCTACACAAAAATTGTCGAAAATAATACAGTCTTCATGTAACCACATTTAACACATGATGTAACGAAGCCAGTCACACTTACTCTTAGTTTTGGAGTAGTTTTATACAGATTCCTTGCAAAGAACGTCTGCGTCACATGTGTGATCCAACTTTTCATTATTATCATCTTGACATGCATTTTAATTTGCCTTCTACCTTTTTAATTTTCCCTTTTTCTCCTTAGGTGTAGTAAACTTCATACTGTTTGAACATTCATCTATGTCTGATGAACTGAATTTTATTAATCGCGGCATCCCCTACAAAAGAAACTGCGGCATGTATACCGGATGAGCAGCGTGGCATATGTATCCCATTTTGTACGGTAGAGACGTCTCCCATCACAGTTGTCTGCCCTCGCAAGGGAATATGGCGTAACCATACACACAGTACCCTACACAGACGCTACACGTAGTTTTGACTTTGAAATCGTGCATGTATTTAGTGATTTGCGTATAAAAAGTATTTAAGCATAAAGTGCTTAAAAGTTTGGATAGTGAAATCATGCCCTTACCTCAAAATAAGGATTACACAGCTACAAGTAAACATCGAAATGGGATTCACGCTATTCACTGATTAAAGTAATCTCATTGCGCACATATACTGTGCGTCTGGCTATATATATACATAATTGGAAGAAATACAATTGGTGTGACATCTATACCTGATGCGGCAATTTTCCCGGAGTTACCCTAAATAAAGAAAATGTTTATAAAGTAAGCAATCTCGTTAAATATGATAATAATAATATTGTCGAAAACATTGAAATTTAAAAAAAAAGATATTTTCGTATCTTACCTATTAAGTAGCAGTTTAAGATTAATTGATATGTTTATAAAAAGAGAAGAAATTAAGTCTAAAACAAATCATGATCATTATTATCTTAATAAACCTTAATTAGATTTATCTTCTCGTCTACTTTCAACATTTCAGCCTGTCTTTCAACCAGAATTATTTGAAAAAGCTTTCCATTTTCTTTGATTTATTGCTATGCATGTTTTTTTTATGGCATTTCATTACATTGTTAGATATTTCTTTTTTTAATTCTAGCTTATATTAGATTATTTTCAAATAATTTTATTAACAATTACCTAAATGTTTTGTAAAAAAGAGTACTAAGTACAAAAATCTCATGAAACGTGATTTTTTTGTGTTTCGGGTTACATGGTAAAGCACTTAGCCATTTGTGTGATTAATTATATGCGAACCGAAGATATATTTAATCAAAAGAAGTAATTGAAAAGAAACATTTAAGAGTAATTTGTTCTTTTTTAATGATCAATAAATAATTATGAAAAAACATATACGTAATTGGTTTCAAATTAATTTGTTAATTTATTTGAGCTAATATTATAAAATGTTTTAATTTACGTTAAGATTGATTATTTGACAAAACAGAAAAACGTTTTGTGCATTGGATAATGCATTTTTACGTTATGCAGATTATTTTTATGACAGCTCTGTGATACGTGGAATTGTGAAGCAAAAGAGAAATTAAAAATTCTATTACGCTGTGGAAACTGAATGAGAAAAAAAAGACGTATTTCATGTCTATTTATCCAAAATGCTTCATTACAAATCTTTCCCTCTCTAACTTTTCTTACCTACAAACTAAAGGGAAACAGGGAGTTAAGCATTAGAGAAGTAAACAATTGTCAATTTAAGAAGTGGTAAACATATTTGAAATATTTGGAATTATGTTCAATAGTACCGACAACTTTTTGTATACTAAGCAAAATGCTCTCATGAGCTTCATTGTTTGAATAATGCCTTAACTTAAATATATATTTTAAAACTTTACGTGAAACAGTCAGTATTGTTATTGTCTTAAAAAAGAGAATGTAGAGTAATACATAAAAGAACATTCTACGAAGAAGAATATCGCATAAAACTCACCCTTATGTTGAATATACAGCCTACTCTTTTAAATAATAACCAACAAAACTATAAGTAATTCAATATTATAAAACCACAGAATAACTCATTTTTTTATTACAACTTAAAATCGATAAAGTTAAAAGACTGAAGTACCTAGTACAGTTTTCCAAACAAAATATTATTGTCACCTTATTTGTTGTTGTTAGGACAGTTCAGAAAAACTTATGCACTATTTAAAATGTAAGATATAAATATTAAGGCAGAAGAGGAAACAATGTGAAAATATTAATTTAATTACTTTATTTTTTACATAAAGATACCTAAGAGAAAATATTTTATAAAATAGTGGCCATTAACAAATATAAAATAAAAAAATAATAAATTAGTTCATTTTAATATCCACTAAAATCATCATAATCATTAAAAATGAAAAAATACTTCTTTAATAATAAAAAAATTTTGTGGCTAGTATCCAAACTTTCCAGTTTTTTTTTTTGTCGGCCTTCTTTTAAAATTACACTAAAGTATATAAATGAAAAATATCTAATACACTGAAATTCAAACATGGCATGAGATTAATTTTTTCCGTCATATTAGTATATACAGAATAATCGAAACCAAATGTAATAACTTAAATTTTAGGTAATTTCATATGGTCTACAAAATTATTTTACAGTAGCGTTATTTCAAGTTATTTAATATATCTTCTTTCTCTAATAAATAGTTGGCATTATTTAAACTTAACTATTAATATTTTCCAGAAGCTTTACTTCGATTTCCTGTAAATAAAACAAAATTTTTGTAAGGAAAACACTTCTGATATTTCTCTGCTTGTTCAAAGTTCTTACATTTCTTATTCATATATTATATGCAGTCAGTTACGTAAAAGTATTACATACGTAAAATTTCTAGTAAAGCGTTTATCTATAAAAGGAGAAACATAAAGCAAAAGAAATTTTAAACATATTATTATCTAAAAAGAAAACGAGTTATATATATATATATATATATATATATATATATATATATATATATATATATATATATATATATATATATATATATATATACAGGGTGTTTCACAAAGGACCCCTAACTTTAAAAATCAATAACCCGTAAACGGTGATAGATAGAAACATGAAACTAGTGGTATGTTTATTTAAAAATCGTAAGAATCTTATACATAAATCTCAAAATTTAGTTAAAAATAACACCGATAGATGGCGCTGAGATTGTTAAGAATTCTTCTAAAGAGAGTTCAGAAGCATAGAAAGATTAGCCGTCGAAGATTTCACCATTGAAATCTGACCACTATTAGCGTATAGTAAAAATAATTCCCATTGGGCACGTTGCCTGTCTGTTGAACTTTTTTGAAAAGTTCACGAATTGTTTTCCCGTCTGGGTCTTTTGAGACTTAAAATCGCGTTTGAAAACTTCTCCTTGTGGAAGTAGGACTCTGATTTAATCGGTGGTACTCCAACACAATAAACACACGTTCCACCACGGTATACATCACTTTCGGAATTATTTTCACTATACACTAATAGCAGTCACATTTCAATGGCGAAATCTTCAACGGCTGGTCTTTCTATGCTTCTGAACTCTCTTTAGAAGGATTCTTAACGCTCTCAGCGCCATCTATCGGTGCTATGTTTAACTAAATTTTGAGATTTATGTATAAGATTCTTACGATATTTTTAATAAACATACTACTGGTTTCATGCTTCTATCTATCGCCGTTTCCGGGCTATGGATTTTTAAAGTTAGGGGTCCTTTGTGAAACACCCTGTATATATATATATATATATATATATATATATATATATATATATATATATATATATATATATATATATATATATATATATATATATGCATAATGAGTTGATGGAATGTTTTTCATAACATTTATATAATGTTAAGGATTTTTATTAAATTTACCAGTTACAGCAAGGAAACAATACTTGTCTCATTAAAATATATTTATATGAACGAAAATATCCTGAAACTTCAGGAGTGTAAACAACATGATAGACGTCATATATTTCTGCGAAGATTTTTTCCCGAAACTCCACAGGGGGCCGTCAACAAATTGAAGGAAAACGAATACATTTTGCATAACCCTGTAAAAACTAATATTGCAAAAGCATTCAAACTGTAGATTATGATTAAGTGGATTATTGTAATAATTTGGGTTAATTTTTATGAAGATAGCATGTATACTCGAAGAGAAATTCAGGTTTTTATAAAAACAGTCCCAAATTTTATCAAGTTTTTTGCTTATAATTTGCAGAGTTTTTAATATAAAAACAAGTTATTTCTAGAAAATATGACAAACAAAATTCTACACAACACCCTGCAATCAGAATTAAAAAATAATAAAAATTGTATGAAAAATGAGCAGGTTCACTAAATATTGTTTCACTGAGCATGCGCGACTTCAATCAAAATATTCTATGCATAATATATTAGCTAAATATATAGACCAACTTTTATGATGTCGCAAAAACATAGCTTGGAAATTCTGATAGTAATCGTCGATAGAATAAGCTTGAAATTCGCTGTTCCCAAAAGGAAGCAAAAAGATGAGGGATTGTATCAAATAAAGAATGAGAGACACTCCATTCTTATTATGTCAACTTTCATAAGCTAGTATATTTGGATTTTACAAAAAAAATTTTAGCACTCTGTTTAGTTTATATTTTGCGGACGGGACAAAACGGGTTTTTGACACATCTATATCTCGAGTTCTATTTATGATAGAAACAAAATTCTTGATTCTATGGAATGGGGCGTGCCAAGTGACTAAGAATTCAAAAGTAAAGCAAAATCCGACGAATAGGTTTTCAGTAAATGCGATTTTAAAAGTGCTGTTTTTTGCAATTTTTAAATCTTGTTCAAACCAAAAACTGTTGACAGGGCTACAGCAATGTGTAATTATGGGATTTTTACGCGGTTTACGTCATTTGAATTGTGTTTATGAGTAGTTCAAACCTTTGTGACTTTCATGTAAAAATATTAATAAGTTTTTGATTTATATCAGTTTAAAGTTATTGATTCCTATACTTAACGTAGAGCAAAAACTGTTGACAGGACTACAGCGATGTGTAATTATCGGATTTTTACGCGGTTTATGTCATTTGAATTGTTTTTGTGAGTAGTTCAAACCTTTGTAAGTTTCATGTAAAAATATTATTTAGTTTTTGATTTATACCAGTTTAAAGTTATTGATTCCTATACTTAACATAGAGCAAAAAAATAATACATGACCCAACTCTTTTAGGAATAATCGTATACACATGATATTAAGATATGTTATTACGGTCGACCCAAGTAAGCTTCCTATTATAAAAAAAGGGAGCAGTTTTCACATACTGTGCCTCACTCCGAGTCCTTTGGAAACATTATGAGTGGTGATAGATTTTTACAGGGGACTCGGAGTATCCACTTCTCTATCGCTTCTTTTTATGTGATATCACTTCTTTTTATGACTGACGTTTTAGGTTTTATCGCTTGGCGGGATCATTTACAACTAGTTGTTTTTGATGAGATAAAAGTTTGTAAGCGTATTAATAATTTTTATACAAGAGCTAAAATTTTTGAAGATGTTATGACATTTTGATATTGTTTTTATCGTCAGACTACGTAGAACGGTGAGCGCCTAAAAAATGCCTACCTTTATTTGTTACAGCCCATTCCTATATACAGAGTGTCCCAGCTAAGATGTTACAAACTTCGAGGGGCGGTAGGGTAAACTTAGACGACTCGGAATCACATATGAATGCCGGATCGGAAACGCGCCTTCCTGACGCAGTAAGGGCATTAAAATGGCTGGATCACACAAAGCTGATCCTTAGCCCTGGAGTTGCGAGAGTGGTATGAGTGGATAAAATGGGCAAGGTTCTCGGCTCAAGTTTCTCGTAAGAGTGTTAAAGGGACAATATGCAAATTTCTCGGTGGAGAGTTGAACTATACGCCATCTAGGGGGATTCTACGATAAGAAGGAGTCGCGCTTGGATAAAGCTTCATCTTGCCCGCAGGCAGAGAGGCTGTAGGACGGCAGACTGCCCGAAATTAGAGAAAGCAGATATGCTTCTGGCATACGTGGATTCAGACTGTATTGGTCGAGCCACTCAGAGGGTGTACGCCCAAAGGTATCGGTTGAGGCGAACACCCACCCATGCCATATTTGCGCGCCTACAGAAGCAATTACGTGACAGCGGTTCTTTCCATAAGGCACCACTTAATCGTGATCGAACGACACGTACGCAAGCCAAAGAGGAAACTATGCTAGATCTGGTAGAGAGCACTCCCAGTAGAAGTACACGAGGTATCGCGAATGAAATCGGGAATTCACGCATTAGCGTGGGGAGGATTATGAATAGAAATGACAAGCATCCTTATCACTTACAGCACGTTCAGTTACTGGAAGAACATGGCCTTGCACCTCGTCGTACTTTTTCACATTGGTATTTGCAGAAACGAGCTGCAGATCCCAGTCTCCCATCTCTGCGTTCACACATGAGAGTATTTCACGAGAGAGGGTATTTTCAATACTCATAACAACTATGTCTGGGTGATGGCGAACCAAAAAGCGATACGTATTGAGGCTGCCCAGGCGCGTTTTATGTTAAATGTATTGGCCGCCATTGTAGGGGATCGCTTCGTCGGGATATACCTGTTGATGGATCGCCTGGCAGGTGCAGACTATTTGATATTCTTGAAACAAGTGTTAACGGAATTATTGGCCAACGCCCACGTTTCCACTGCGACGCAACCTTCTCTGTGGTACCAGCAGGATGGAGCCCCCACCCATTTCAGTATTTCTGTTCGTAACGATTTGAATGCAACAATTGACCAACGACCGATCGGCTGTGGTGGTGCAGTGAATTGTGCTGCCCGATCGCCAGACCTATCGTGCATTGATTACTTCTTCTGGGGGCATATGAAATCCTTATTCTTCAAAATCTCCGTCGACAGGACCAAGGACCTTATAGCACGCATCGTTGCAGCTACCGGAGAAATCCAAGACACTTCTAGAATGTTTGCGGATGTTCAATCGTCCAATGTGAGGCGTGCATCCCATGCGGGAGTCGTCAATTCGAACACGTTCTTTGATATGAGTTGTTTTTCCCTTTTCTTAATTTTGTTTTTATGTTTATGAACAGCGAGTAATAAACGCATTTTTTTGTGTGTCCTTGTGTGTCTAAGAAATGCTAAATGAAAAGTGAAGCTAAGAAACCAACACGTTCGAAGCATCTATTCAAACATGTGCACCTATTCAATGCGTCACTGTTCTACCGCGTCAGGAAGGCGTTTCCGACCCGACACTCCTATGTGATTCCGAGTCATCTAGGTGTACCCTATCACCCCTCGAAGTTTGCTGGACTCTTAGCTGGGACATCCTGTATATATATATAAATAAATTTAAAATAAAAGTTTACTTCTTTTACAAGAAATAATTTAATTGGATTCTTTAGTTAAGCATAGAAATTTACAAGATTCACACTGGGAATTTATTTTAATATTCTTGTCATTACTTTTCTGACACTCGAGTGAAAAATTGACTTTTATAATATTGTTTTTTCTGTCAACAAGTTCCCTATGGAATTTCTTCAGCATTGTTTTCTTTCTAAGATTTGTGGAGATAATTTAATATTCAAATCTCAAAGGATTAAAAGTTCTTATAGAAAGAAATTATTTTTTGACTGTTTTTTTAAAAGGTAAATGAAAGTTTCTTTTTCTTGCAAGTTGCTTAATACAGTAATTCAATTCTGTTACATAAAATGTATTCAAATATCTGACAGATATTAAATTAAGATGGCAGAAATTTATATAAAAGACAATGTGCGTTTATTTTTTCCAATAATCAGTTTCACCGATAAATATTTACATATGTCTAAACGCAATTTTTTAAATCTAAATTCTAATTTTTTTTAAGTCCGTATTCATAATATTTTATGGTTTCTATCAGAGGAATAATTTAGAATGCTATGAAGTGTTTCCCTATTTTTTAGACAGGTAAGATTATCTAATTCAATTACATTACCATGTACTAGGAGTTATTGCTTAAAATAAATATTAAACATATTATATTTTTCCAGCTGAACAAATATTTAACGAACTGCATGGTTTGCTTTCAAACTGTTCCTAAACAGAGGAATTAGTTAATTTTACTTATGTTATGATTTTTCAAAATGAAAGAATTTTTAATGTTATTATTATTATTATTAAGTATATTCAGGGTATTCCTTTGGTGTTATCAGTATGTCGATCCATCAGTGTGCATTTGTTGTACAGGGTGGTTATAATATAAGTATCTCTATTTGGAGCTGTCTGTAGCTTGAAGGAATAACCCGAACTAAACCAAAATCAGTATACTTACTATTCGAGAAGGGGGTGGAAGAATGGAAAAGTAAAAAAAAAATATTTGCTACATTCCAGAACAGATGGCGCTACGTGGCCTGTTGGTGCAAATGCCGTTGTGTACCATGGAGATGTCGAAAACTTCAAAGACTTAAAAGATCACATACCACAACCTGTGGGAAACATCACTCTTGATGCATTACATTCCGTAGTTGAGCACGTCGTGCACTGCCTGGATTGGGTCCTCTAGCACAATGGTCATGTGGAAACTGAATTTGATCGGCACCGCCATGCGAAAGCGTAACCATGTTCACTGTGACACTTTCCAATAAATTGGGATTGTCATCTGGTATTACACCTTAATTCTTTGTTCTTGTATTACACATTACATTTCACACTCAAAAGCGCCATCTGTTGGCAATTATTACAATTATTATTTTTTTTATTGTTCCATTCTTCTCCCCCCTACTAGAATAGTAAGTGTACCGATTTTGATATTATTCGGGTTATTCCTTCAGGCTACATACATCTCCAAACAGAGATACTTATATTATAACCACCCGGTATATTGGAACCGATGTGGAATTCAATTTTTTAATAAAGTGTAATTCAGCACATTACCTACTAAATATTGTATATTTAACATTATATTCAATTAAAAGCGTATTTTCAATCTTTATTAAAGTAAGAATTTTCAGTATCCCATTTGGTTTACTGTGTATTGTATCATGTAATTTATACAATAACTGTCGTACTTGTACGATATACGGTAGTGGAAAGAAAAATTGAAACCTTATACTAATTCCTCCACGTATTAGAAAAGTTAAATGTGTACCGATCTTTTGGATACAGTGAGTTAAAATTGTCAATAATTGTAATTCCAAATAATTTGAAATTTGGTTCCCGACATATATTTCAATTTAGAGTAATAATACGTTGTGAAAATAGAATGTTTCAGAAATAAATTTAAAATTAAGTTCAAATTTTAATGTGTAGAAACCTTCGAATATAACTCATGTACGTACAGTATTTAATAACAGCTATTATTGTCAATTGTTTGCAATTTGTATGCGATGATTGGTAGCGGAATTAATGGAGTTGTCCTTATTTTTAAAAATGTTTGTGTATGATTCAATACATTAAAAACAAGAATGAACCATCATGCGTTAAGCATAGATTATGTAACACTTTCTAACACTTCCAAAATAATTTTGGAAAAGTAAGTACCGTAAGGTGTAAGATGATATCTATCTAAACAATTTTGAAAACGCATAACATATTCTAAAATCCCATTTCAGGAATTACCGAAAATATTCAGAAAAATGTCCGAGCTATTTTGTGCAACCCTGTATATGATATATAGATGTGTATATATACTAAATAGAGTGCGAAATTTTAGTTCAGTTTGGAAACGCGTAGCAAAGTTTAAAATTTCCCTTCTGCAACTTCCGACAATAAACGGAAATGTACCCTAGAATTTTTGTGCCGCCCTGTAAACAACCTATACAATTTATACATACCAAGCAATAGACAAAAAATGAGTTAAATTTAAAAACGCGTTCAGCAACTGAAAAAGCATTCCCAGCAATTATTAATAAGCAGTACTTTAAACCGAATTATTTTGTGTGTACCTGTAAATCAAAGATGAAATTTATACACACAATATTCTAAAGTAAGCATCTTGTTATCCACGTTAGTGATATATATCAATTTCAATATGTTTGAAATAGTGAAGCATTATTAAAATAAACTGTAAACGATTTTTCTTCATAGACCGTAATGGAACGGAATTCTTTTGAGTATTCCTGTAAGGGAATTATAAGTGCTAAGCACACCACATTCTATAATTAGTCTCTTGTAGTGCACCTCAGTGATTTATATCAATTTCAATATGTTTGAAATTGTGTAACATATTTAAAACAAACCGCAAATATTTTTCCACATATGCCGCAATGTAACGTAATTCTTTTGAGTGTCCCTGTAAAAAAAATATAAGCGGTACACACTTCATTTTCAATACCGAACATGCCACAGTAAGCGTCAATAACATATATCAATTGCATAACGATCCGAGCATATTTACGCGAGTTAGAGCACGGACATACAGACGACATACAGACAGACTGACGAACTGAATTCAGAAACACGTTTCAACTATGTTGGAAAGTGTTAAAAATCGAAAGAAAACAAGTAGCAAATACATGTCTACATTTGTCGTATCGATGTCATATATCTTTCCAAAAACTTTTATGTGCAGTTTTGTAGCACCTTTAATATTTTGCGTAATTTTATTTAGCTGATCCGATTATTACCTTTATACAAACCATAGTCATAAATTCTACAGTAAAGCTCTTTTGAAATATTTCTATCAACGCCTGTTTATATATAATTTTCCTAAAAAACACTTTTTATTTGAAAACTAAACTTATATGAGAACAAAATCTGAAATTATTTATATTGAAAACAAATTGCAAATATGACTTACAAAATAATTTAATGTATTATGTTGTACATAATTTAATGCATTTTTTTTTTTTTAAAGAAAACTTTATTCGATTCTGACTCATTCTTTTAACGCATATGTAATCACATCTTTATAAACTTAAATTAGAGTGATTTCGTATCAAGAGTTGAATGAGGAAAATTATGCAAATATTTATAGCACAGTATTTACACATTTCAACGTGATATGGGTAAATACTCTATCTTTTATACATGATTTTTTACAAATATATAAAATTTGTTCCTGTAAAGAATTTTCTAATTTTACAAACATAATAAATATATATTATTTTATACAGCACGTCTGTCAGAATATCTTAAATATCCTTTCAAAACAATAATGTCTCAAAATAGGAAATTTACGCCTCATGCATATGTAAATAGACAAAAATAAATAAATTTGTTTCAATGTATTGTAAAATGTTTTTAGATGAAAAATAAACAATAAATCTCTTCAGGGAAAATTTAAATCTCACTTTTCATTTTTATTAAGTTCTAGAAAATTTATACGACTCTGATATCTTTCGGAATGTCTAAATGTTAAAAAATGAGAAACTTCTATTTTTTAAACTATGAAGATCAGCGTTTAGTTGTACCTACAAAATGAGTACATAATATGTGTTGAAAATTGCCCTTAATGATTATTTAAACCACTTTTAATTATTGAGATTTCAATTTTAAGCTCCATATTATTTGGTACATTTCTCCGCGTTTATATATAATAGCTTTATAATATACGGAATAATATAATAAACTAATAAAATTATTAGTAATAATTAATTCATAAATATAAAATAATTATTTATTAAAATCTTTATCATGAATAATTTATAAAATAATCCGAGTACGCAGTAAAATAACTCCAGTTTTCTTTAAAAGAGTACATTAATTTATTAAATTTTTTTTCAGAAAACGTACTTCAATATGTCATTTTTTAAACACCGCCTTTTAGAAAATTTACCAAGAAAAATTTAACTGTCATGTACTTTATGTTCACTAGAAAGATAAATATTTAATATTTTTTAATATTTTATGAAAAGGACTATTTAACTCTGTTCCATCAGTAAATTTATTTTCCAAAGATTAAGAATTTTAAGTCAATATGAAAAACCAAATGACCTTGGGAATTTTACTGAAAGGCTATTATTATCTTTCACATTAATTCTGAACGATAAATGGATTCTTTATTTTCTGGCAACTGTCGACATTTAGCATCAAAAGAACGAATTATAGCAAAAAAATAATTTTTGATTTATGATCGAATTTTAAAGGATTTAATACATTCGAAAGAAATTCTAAACAATAAAAGTGTACATATATATATGTATATATACATATATAAATTATTATTCCGTATATTAAAGGAAATACATATTTATCTATATTTTTCAGTTTAAATTTCTTGCTATTAATGTTCAATAGATAAACACATACTGAGATATTTTATTTAACTATAAATAATTGTCGTTGGATATTCCAATATTAGTCAGATAGCTCAGGTATATTATCAGATAGATAATATTAGTCCGACATCTTCCAGTATATATGTGCAAAGTTAGATCTATTGTCTATATCATGAAGGAAATGTTATTTTATTAAAACTTACTTTTATGAATACTTTGATCATCATTATTTGCTACAAAACCTATAACCTATAATTTAACACTAATATGCTAAACCATGTCATGGTGCTTAAATTATAACTGGTTATCTCTATTATGTATCTTCAACTATATTAAAAACATTAATTTATTAAAGAAGTACAAACAATTTCAATTTTTAAATCACCGCGTTTCTGTCTGACTCCAAATAACTCATACGCTACTGTTATAACGCAAACATAAAATGCATTTCAGAAGGGATAATATTTAATGATATATCTGATGAATTTTGTTTCTTTCGCTTGCATTTTGTAATAAGAGATCTGTGTAAAATACTATGTCAGTCTATTCTTTAATTATTTTCATATTAAAGGTTGGTGTAAAAAGGTTGTTGATAAAAGGTTCATGTAAGCTAAAATAATTAAGCATACACCAACGTTTTATCAAGCATTAATTAATGAATCAACAGAAATTTTAACTAAAAAAGATAAAACATGCAATGATTCATTATCCTACAATATTCTTAAATTATGGTATAGACTGTTAGGAATTGTTCAAGACGAAATATTATTCACACCTTCTCCCAGTGCCTCCCACCCCTGTTGGTTTGTTTTAATGGTTTGCTCCATTCTCCAGCAGTGAACGATGTTCTTACTAGTTTTTTTTCACCATTTGTTATCTGTGTGCTTGCGTTTTGGATTTGTAACCTTGAAGATGAGTACACGTTTGCTCGAAAACGCCCGTTTATCTATCTAAGATACAATTTTTTTTTTAATATGAAAACACCTTTAGGAAAGTATTTTTATGAAATGGTGCGTATATGTTTCTGGACATTTATGTAATTTTTAATTAGTTTCTTTTTCTGCTACTTACTTTCGAAAACGTTGCGAGTAGTTTTAATAATGTATTGATCAGGTTTTTTTAATCCGGAGTATGGGTTTTCGGATGCTATCAAATCTCAAGTAAACGTTTTCATGTTCAACAAACATTTTTTGCTGACAAACATGATAAGTTAACAGCATTAATACTAACATGAAAATGAATATTATTTTGTTAGTCTTGTATTTATTAATTCAGTTAAGCAGCTGAAAATATGTAATTGAAAATTGATAACATCCTAAAAACTGATATTTCGGTTAGACAAAACCGATTAACAGTCAAGAACGTTTCCGAAAATCAGTGGTAGCAAAATTAACATTATTTTTATAAATGCTTCTTCAAATCTCGAAAACATATTGGATGCTGAAGCTTCAAAAGATAAAGAACATTTTTCGGAGTCATGGGTATCTCGGAAGATATTATTGTATATTTGCGTTCGTGTTTATGTTATATTTTCCTAAACTAAAAAAAATTGTCTTTTCTTAAAATGAGTGTATATATATTAAATAAATCTAACATTTTTTGTAAGAGAAATATAGATAAACATGTATTATTCGAAATGTATAATGTTTAATCTCTCACTTATTTTAACTGTTGCTTCGTTTCCAGTTTTAACAAAAAATAATTTCTGCTCAAACTAATAAATGCTCGAAAAACTGCATGTTTCATTAAAGGTTTAGTATTTTCTATGGAAACAAATTTTGTTTGTAAAAAGAAGACTCTTCTGATCTTACTATTTTCATTACATCCAGATAATAGCATTTTGTTTGAAACAAATTTTCATCCTATAGTTTTCACCTTTAACTCGTTAAATAAGTTTCATTACCTAACTTTTTCGTAACGTAAAAGCCTTCTATGTTCGAATTTTTCTTTCGTGTGTATTAATAAGAATCTAATCTTAAATGTCTTTTAAAAGTAATTTCTTTCTACGACAGTATCTTATTAAAGAATCTATTCTTTGTTGCTTCTTTGCTTAAATTAATATTTTCCTCAATACACTATAGGGATCATGTTTAGTTAATTAAAAGTGAGTATACAAGTTATTTTCTATTTCATATCATAAAATAAAATCAAGAAATACTTTGAAAGAACATATAAATTTCGAATAATTTTCACGAAACAGATAATTAGTAATATTTCATTTCTTCCTATGTTTAATTCAAATTTATTAAATCAAAATATTCGTTTACATTACAAAATATTTCTTACAGCACATTTTTTTATATTTTTTTCGTTATTTTATTTTCATTTATTTTACAATTTTTATTAGATTTTCCATAACGATTAATTGTTATTGAAATGTAGATATCCTGATCTATCTATATTTTGAAACAATTTATCTCGCCCGTTAATTTGTAATTTTTTTTTTTCAGTAAGAACTTCATAGAAGAAAATGCGGCTGGCTGTAACAGAACATGTAACTGATGCAAAGACAGAATCACTTTAATTTTTTCTTTATAAATGTTCAACTATAGATAATTATATAAATATTAATAATTACATTTGTTTTGTCATAACTAGCCTTTACACTGTAAAAAATGACCGATGTTTCTTATTTTATGAAAATATGCTATAACCACGAACGAAAATATAGTATAATCTTCTGAGTTATCCGAAATTTCAAATAGCATGTTACATTGACTTTTGAATCCCCAGAAACGAATACATCTTCAAAATTTAAAGAATAATTTATAAAAACAAATTATTTTTAGCTGCCCGAATTTTTCAGAAACGTTTCTGAAGGGTTTTTATAGTGTATTAATTAATGTCTTCAGGCTGGAATACCTGTTTTTCGAATGCTATCCATTCTGAAGTACACGTTTTCAGCCGCATAAGTTAATTTATATATGAAAGAGTAAATAAATAATCTTAATTTTAATGTTATTGTTAACGCTGTTAATTTTGCATGTTTGTCTGTTAAACGTTTTTTTGAGCATGAAAATGTTTACTTCAGAATTGATAGCATTCGAAAAACAGGTATTCCAGCCTGAGGACACTAATTAATACACTATAAAAACCCTTCGGAAACGTTTCTGAAACATTCGGGCAGCTAAAAATAATTTGTTTTTATAAATTATTCTTTAAATTTTGAAGATGTATTCGTTTCTGGGGATTCAAAATACAATGTAACATGCTATTTGAAATTTCGGATAACTCAGAAGATTATATTATATTTTCGTTCGTGGTTATAGCATATTTTCATAAAATAAGAAACATCGGTCATTTTTTACAGTGTACTGACATACCTTTAAATAGTATCTTACTAATAAAATCTAATAATATTTAACTAATAGCACCATTTTTTCTCTACATACTAAATTTATTCGAATCGTAGGTGCCTTTTTCATATAAAATGAATCTATTTCAATCGGTTTTCTTGCAATGCAGAACAATCGGCAGTACCATAAAACCTGTTATCCGTGGTATATATTATGAAGCTTACTTATCCCTCCTTCTCTTGGTACAAGAAATATAAACTCGACGTTTCTTTTGACTACCTGGCTTTCATTGCTTGTTTCTTTATAGTTCCATTTAAATATCATTTTTATATCATTAATATATATATATATATATATATTTTCTCCCCTATAGTCTTTAAAAACGAATACAACATTTAGGTCAGATATGTTGCGTTTTGTTTATATTTTAAGGCTGTTTTCAAATCCAAACTTACTATTTTATGATATATTTTTGTTCGGCAACGCAAGAAAATTGCAAGGTTTCTTATTCAGAAACTTTGTAATCGAAAGACGTTTTCCATTTTTGGGTAAAGGCAGGAGATATTTAAGACAATACTCTCAAATTCGGAGTTTTGAAGCGAATCCCAGAGGCAGCAGAGCGAGAAAGGGAAAAATCGTGTCGTCACGTGATACGAATCGCTTATAACTGAATGAGTGATTTATTGATCCAAATCACTTCAATAATCAGCCCATCCAATTTAATGCATTTGCATTTAAAAATGAGTCAGAAAATGTGTCAGATAGTTTCACGTTATTGAGCAGATCATTTGAGAACTATCTTTAAAAGAAATATTAATTTAGTGCACTAAATTGCATTTCTTCGTTTTATATATTGTATAAAGTTGAATGAGAAATCCACTTATACTTTACCTTTAAATAATTCTTATGTTTTATGAAAAAGCAATCAAGAAGTAACACTTACCAGATTTTGCTTTCTGCAAAACATGTTAAAATTTCAATTTCGAAAATGTAACAATTCCGAAACCTTATAAAAACATTCTGCAAGACATAAGAAAAAAAAAGTGTAAAACGAAAAAAAAAAAAATCTTTAAAAAACAGCGTGACTTCTTGTTTCATTCTTAATAAGATTTTTTCTATGCATGGTTTCAAAGTTTTTTTTTTTAAAGATTTTTTTCAAACAAAATATTTTTTAGAGTAAATTTTGCGTGAAACTTTAACTAAGTAATTGAATTTAATGCAGAAAAACAAGTGATTAAAAAGGAACGTCCCAGTTACTCTTAATTCTTTTCATTTACTTTTCATTAATTTCATAATGTTTTTCATTTATTTTTTTAGTAAACTATTTTAGGTTCCAGAAATTTTCTTATATCTTGCAATTTTTTTTTTTTTTTTTTTTTTTTTTTTTAAAGGTTAGATTTTTGTGAAGACATTCACGCATAGACTTATACTCTGGGTTTATAAATTCAAATAAATTTATTGTTATGTCAATATAAAATATTTATAATAATAATAAATTTTCAGCATTATTTATCACTATTACAAGTAAAAAGTCTTATTGCATTTCATAAAGTAGGTATATATAACAATCTGGAATTTTCATACTGGAATGAAATATATTGAAGAAATGAAGTTGTTATTATTGATTTATTGTTATTGCCAGTTGTTACTATAGTTATTGTTTTAGATCAATGACTGCATATAAGGTAAAGCCAGGAGAGATGGCGCGGTCGGAGAGATTGCGCACATAGAGGTTTAAGAGGAAGTAGTGGAGGGAGAGCGCAGCGACTCCAGGTAGTTGTACAACAACAGTAGTGGAGTGTCTACTTGAAAGTGCACGTTGATTGCTTTGAGCGTCTAAGATAAAGTATTGCTATTTTGTTTTGTTTTCCCAGAGTAAGTGCTTGAATTTTCACAGCTATTCATCAGAATTTCTATACAATGTCAATAGTACAAAATATTTTAAACTTAAACGATTTCTCATAAGCTACTAATCTAGACTAACAATGTGAACATCAACGGTTCGTTTTAGTAGTGGCCATGTTTTAATAAAAGGCCGCGCAATCTCTCCTACCGAAATTTGAGAGTTTTTCATCTGCTACTTAGGAGAGATAGCGCAGTGTTCCCATTAGTTTTCATGCTAGGAGAGATTACGCAGCTTATTGGTAAATTTGCATAAAAAAATGAAAAATGAAAATAGACTAATTTTAAGTTAAACGTGTTATTAAGTTGCATAATATTATTTTGTAATCTTATCTGGACTTGCTTTTTCTGATTCTTCAATTTCTTTTCCTTTAATTTCAATTTTATAATCGTTTTTAAAAATATTTCCTTTTTCTGATTCTGTAAGCATTAGGTTGAAATATTCACTCCCAATACAATAAAATTTTTTCACAAAAACCATACAGCAATGTCATTTAAGTGTAATTATTATTGTTAACAATTTAATTGTAGTTATTATTAGTAACAATCTCTCCTACCCATGTGCGCAATCACACCAACCCTGTAAGGAGAGATTGCGCAAAATAACTTTCTTGGTTTTATTACAACTGTTCTATTAAATTGTAACATAACAACAAAATAGCAATGGAAATGCATAAAAAACAAATGAAGTAAAAATTATTTATGGATAGTTTAGCAAAAAATTAATATTTAGATTTTTTATTGCTGTTCTTTTGAATTGTGCGCAGACTATCCTAGCTTTACCTTACACAATTAATAACTTTCTAGATTTTTTGGTTTAAAACAAATATTAATTGTGATATCGGCTGTGTATAATCATGTATTTTGAAATGAAAGTTACTTGTAGGTCTTAATAAAGTTATGAGAACATTCTTAATGAATAATACCAGAATAAAGAATAAATATTAACTTCTTATTGTGTATTTTAGCATTTTTATAAAATGCTTTAGCTTCTTATGACGTAAAATACATAAACGTCGTATAAGCTTCATGATAAAGTTTTTGCTTTTTCCACACAATTTTAATGCAAAATACGGCTTAAGTAATTATTTTTTTAATGCATTTTCAGCCATAAATTAAAATAAATTTAAATTTATATATAAAATTAACCATTTTTTTAGAATTTATATTTTATTCATTTCTACTTAATTAATTATATCCTAATGATAATATTTTAAGGACAACTGGAAATTAATTTATAACAAGAAAAAATTTAAAATTATTAATTTTGTTTATTAACACATTGTTAAATTGGATGATTCTTGATATTGAAGAAAATCGGGCATACTTGTTTTTATATCATTTATAAGAATTATATTTAGGATAGAAAGTAATCCTTTATGACAAAAACATATACTGATCTTAGCAGTATTTAGTTGAATAAAGTAGGCTTTGCGCATGTCAATAACATATTGATTTTGTCTTCATAGAATGTGATATCGAAAGGGAAAATACCTTTAAATACAATGATAGGGGAAGAATGAATCAGCTAATTCTAAGTAAACACAGTAGGTCGCATGTTATATTAGAAGATTAGACGACGTAATGCCAGAACCAGATGTTAAGTTCACTGTAAACGAACAAATAATTAAATTTCTTTTATTTCTCCTCTCTTTGAAATTTTTTTTATTCTTTATATCTGTGTACACATATTTGTTTATAAAGTAATGTGAAAAACCAAAAACTTTTAACCAAAACGAAGAAGTAAATAGTAAGCTCCAATGTTATTGATTTCTTTTTTAAGGCAAAAATTATATAAATATTAAAATAAATATTTTTCGAAAATTTAATGATATTAAATACATTGCATTTTGAAAACTTATGTAACATAATGCAATAGATAAAAAAAAAACAGTTTATGTAATAAAAAAATTTCATTTATTTTGTATTATCTATTTAACTTAAAAAAAACTTTGATAATATTAAAAGCATTGCGAAATTTCTAGAATTTCCTTTTTGTTATAAAAAATCCTATTTAAATTCCGGGTCTTTTGCTTTGGAATGGGATACAATGCATCATAAATGTTCAAATTACACAATAAATGAATTTTTGTTTTTTAATTACTGTAATATTGTAATTTAGTAAACAATATGGTATAAACTTCTTCTTGTCTTTTTTGTTTTCACTAACTTGTATTCTTAAAAGTGTGTTCATCTATGAGTATAGTTTTTATTTATACTGATTAATAAAAGGTATTAAACGACAAATTAAATTAAATACTATTTTTTATAGACATTACATCTCTTTCTTCGTAGATTTGTATACTTATTCCATACAAATAATTATAAATCTAATGTCGAATAACCTTATCTAAAAACCTAAAATAATTATAATGAAATACATGTAGAAAACCGAAAGATACGAAATTTGCTCGGATGAACTGATAAAGACAGGCTAACACAGTGTTTTCAGATTGCGAAATATTTTGTATTCGAATATCAAGCATAATTTCTGAATAGAAATATTTGTCTTATTTAATAACAAATTAATCAAGCAAATATTACTGTTTGGAAAATATGGTCGGTATCTGAATAAAACATAATCATCATTCTCACAAATCTGTGCTAGCAGTCATATTTCATTCAGTTATAAATCAACGGTATCATATTCTAAAAAAGAAATCAGAAATTTATTTAAATGTATCCTATAACTTGAAATTCAACACCGATATCACTCAGGACTTTTGTTCTGCCTAGTCAACCTTACTAAAAATACTAAACCTGCCAAAAGAGCAAACGCCAAGAAGCAAACATCAGACAGGTTACAGCTTACATACACGAGAGAACTCTTTCATATTAATTCGACTAAACTTGCCACCATAAAATATCTACTATCAAAGGAAGATAGCATAGCAGAAAAATAAAATAAAAAGTAGAACAATCTACTGCAGAAATTGTTTAATTTAAGACCAAATATATCTCTATAGGTGAATTATAAACAGAAATACAGTATTTTAAAATATCTCTGAAGATAGTGTGAATCAACTTTTCTCTTGCTTCGTCAGTTAATTTTTTTAAACAGCATAGAAAATTAAATCATGGACAGAAAAACGTAAAGATTGAAATTTTAGACAGGTAAGTACTTAAGCTACGTGATTTCTAAAGTATAGTTTAAAAGAAGCAATATTTCTGTCTTTAATTACCACAAAACTGTTAATTAACCAAATAGTATAAAAATTGCCAAATAACGATTTATGAGGAAGATCATTTTTAAATAAGAATAGAGTGTTATTTGATGATAATTAGTTGCAGATCTCGTTTTGAAATCGCATAAAAAAAAATAGAACTCATTTTCTTTTTCTAGCAATGCGTTTAAGGGGTCTCAGGAGTCTTACTTTTTCTCCGAAGATGCAAGTTTGCATCATGTCACATTTTATTTTATTTCTGATTTCATATAACACACAATAAAATGGAATTTTTACCACTACTAGGTCAATGTCTGCTTGATTTAACATAATTATTTCAATGTTGTGCAATTGATATTTAATAATTTTAAAAAAAGTTTAAAATTAAAAAGAAAGTAAAACAACTTTTTTACCTGGTATCCACTGCGCGCAAGGTTGTAGAAAAAATATTGCTTTTAAAATAACAAACAAAACTGATAATGATGTAAAATTGATGTATCTTGAACTTATACTTCAATTTCAAGAATTAAAAATTTAATTTGTTTTTAAATTTCAATTTCAATTGTAAAATGTTTAAAAAATACATTTTTTTGTTGAAAAAATGCCAATTTCAAAAAAATTTAATTTTTAATTGCTTGAAATTGAAGTATAAGTTCAAGATACACCAATGTTACATCATTATCAGTTTTGTTTGTTATTTTTGAAACAATATTTTTTCTATAACCTTGCGCGCAGTGTATACCAGGTAAAAAAGTTTTTTTACTTTCTTTTTAATTTTAAACTTTTTTTTAAATTAATAAATATGAATTGTACAACATTGAAATAATTATGTTAAATCAAGCAGACATTGACCTAGTAGTGGTAAAAATTCCATTTTATTGTGTGTTACATGAAATCAGAAACAAAATAAAATGTAACATGATGCAAACTTGCATCTTCGGAAGAAGAATAAGACTCCCCGGCATACAAATTCTCACTTTTTGTTTTACACGAATACTAAGCGTGCTCTACTTGGTAATCGATGTATACATATGTTGTTCTCGCATGCACTTAATTTAAATTTACCCACAGAAACAAGGCGATAATTTGTTTGATATACTCTTGATGAAGTGTTATTTCTTCGGGAAGTTCCATTATACAAATTGGTGATCTTTACGATGTAGATGATATTAACGATGTAAAACTTTGACTGAAATTTAGATTTATGAAGTAAATATTCTTTGCACCCACGAACATGTACCACCTAAAGGGACCCTGACGAAGCTCTGTGAAATTCAGGTAGAAGTAAAACTGATCTATATGCTCTTTTCTCTACAATGTTAGGAGTCTGGTCTAAATTTTCCACTTCACTGCGCCGGCCTAACTTATTGCTCTGCTCTCACATATAAGCATTGCGCATTAAACAATTGTGTCACACAAGAGATGAATATTAACAAAAATAACACCAATATAATTACATTTTCTTCAATTTAAATTTCAGAATTGTACTTTTTTTAAACTTTTTTTTTAAAGTGTCTTACAAAATTACACAAAATGTTAAAAAATCGATAAAATTAACGCTTAATTTAGACCTTTAGTATTATTTCGATTATCTTTTTTTTAATGACTGCACAAAAAGCACATAAAATAATTAAAAGAAAAGTAAAAGCTTAAATATTTTAATTGGAAAGATTATATTTTAATCATTCTTTTTGAAAAACATTAACATCAATTAATACGTTTTATTTTTTTTATTACTGCTCTTAAAATCTTCAAAAATTTTTTCGATATGGAAAAAAATATGGCATAATGCCTCAAAAGCAAGTTATTTATTATTATTATTATTTTCGTTGTTCAGTATGCTATTCTGTATGTTTGTTGATTATTTAATAAAAGGAATGTAAACGTGATAAAATAATCGACTTATGTGACATTACTTTTCTTTTGTTCAGGTTTTTAGTAAGGGATAAAAATATGTTTTGACGTTTTAAGTCGAACAAAAAATAAGAAATTAATAAATTTTCTCTCTTTTCTGTTGTCTGAAATATAATTAATGTGTGCTACATTTTTTACAGTTAATTATCTTATATGCTCTTTCATTAAAGTAAAATATGTGATTAAAATCGAGAAAAGAAACATTATGTTAAATGTTAAATCACTCTAATGAAAGTACGTTTTTTTATTATTAAGTTGTATGAAAAATAATTTATTTAAGAGTAAATCATAGCATAAAAATGAGTTTTTTTTTATTATGAGTTTTTTTTCATACATGTCTTTAACCAAAGTTAGTTAACAGCGTAGCATGTTCTACTGTAATAATGCGCATTCGGAAAAATTATTTTAATCAAAAAAACTGACAAATCCAAGTATTATGCATTACATAAAACAAGATTTACAATTACGTTACATTTCGAGATATTTTGTATGGGTATAATGTATTTTTTAAGTACTATTCTCATGATTTTTAATTTTTAATTTAGTCTTTCTTTACTATATCTCAAGCCATCAAATGTAAAAACAAAAATATACCACATTTTCGTTAAAAAAGCATTTCTAAGATAAATGCACCTCAAGTGTCCTACCTACTAGCAATAAGCCACTAATTTATAATTTTGTAAAACAAGACCCAAAATATTTTTTGAAAAATAACTACAAAGAATATGAATGGCTAAAACCACTAACTGTTATGTGTACAGATGTATAACTGTTGGAATAACTGTTTTATTCAGCCGGTAGAGAAGTTTATTTTCGAGAGAGTGTTCAGAAAATGAGTTTTTGGAATATACTGACAAATGGCATTGTGTGTCGAAATGTTTCCTAAAGTGGTAAGTAAGTATATTAGATTAAATTTAACACAATTATTCAAATTGGTAAAAAAATCATATGAGTTGTAATTTTCCAACTGGACGAAAAATGCCCGGGCCAGAATTCGAACCGGGGATCTCTTGGCTGAAGCTGCCATGCTCTACAAACTGAGCTATCCAGGTCGAATCTGGAGGGCATAATTCATCCAGTCAACCTTATTGATCATAGCATCTGGTTTGATATCTGAATCAGCTCAAAAGAATAGATCGCAGGTGATAGAACTCCAGTAAACGCCGGATACATGATTACACTACACTGTTAAAAAAATTGCAGTAAAATTACGGGCAGAGGCCGGCAGCAGAGATTTCAGTCATACCCCGTAAAAAAAAAAAAAAAAATCCATGCCCATCATTTTGTGCAGCCCGTAATTTTACGGGGCAAAGTAATGCAACATTATAATGCACAGGATATCATGCACTTTAAAACACAATAACACTTGACTTATTGTTCCGTAGCACGTAGCACGTTAGATAATCATCACAGAATTGCTGTTTTGGCGAGTTAAAATTTTCGAAACACGAGTAAAATGAAGGGTTACACCCTAGCGGAGGACAATGTATGGGGTCGTACCGTATTTTTGCTAACATATGGGATAGAACTGTAAGAATATGTGGATTGCTCTTAATTTTCTAAGTATCTAAGGGATAAGGCCGCTTATTTAGTGGATTAAACCGTTTTTCATCAAATAAGGCTGTTGCCCGTGAAAATTGAAGGGCAAACGCTCATAAATTTACAGTTTTTTTTGAGAGTGTAGTTTACACTAGACTACACGTGATTCCACTAGATTCAGCCAAGAGATCCCCGGTTCGAATCCTGGCCGGACATTTTTCGTCCAGTTGGAAACTTACTATTGAACTCATATGATTTATTTAGCAATTTGTATTATTTAATCTAGTGTAATCACGTATCCAGCGTTTACTGGAGTTGCATTACCTGCGATCTATTTTGTTGAGCTGATTCAAATATCACACCAGATGCTATGATCAATAAGGTTAACTGGATGAATTATGCCCTCTAGATTCGTCCGGGATAGCTCAGTTGGTAGAGCATGGGAGCTTCATTCAAGAGATCCCTGGTTCGAATCCTGGCCCGGACATTTTTCGTCCAGTTGGAAAATTACAACTCACAGGTAAGTATATATTAAAATATGTTTACTTTGTATTAAAATACCGTTTCTTTTTTGCATTATGCTGTAAATAATTTGTTCAATGAGCACAAAACATAAAATAATTGAGTATTTATTTGAGTGGTAATCCACTTTTGAATCAATAATACTTAAATTGTTCAAAGAGTGGGAATGGGAGTCCTCTCTGTTAGTATATGCTAAACTTTATGTACACTTAACAGTTAATGGTTTTAACCATTCATATTTTTGTTAGTTCTTTTTTTACTTCATGTTAGAATTTAGTTTCCTTGCGTTCTAATCACATTAAAAAATTATCGGAATATTAAACAATTGGACATGTTGTGTATTGGACATATTGTGTATGTGCAGTACACATAAAGAAAGAAATTCAATAATAAAAGTTTTCGTTTATTTGTGTTTTGATACAGATATACAAAGAGAATCACACAAACAAAAATCCAAACAACAAATTATCTGCGATCTTGTCTCCTGAAAAGATTTGTTTTGTAATATATACATCGAAACAGAATCACCACGAAAAAGAAGTAAAATGTCTTCATTTTGAAAATTTTAACGAAAAAATTGCAAAATTAAAATTAACTATATTTTATGAAAATATGCAACAATGGAAATTACATGAGAACGAAAAATGATTTGTGTGTCGAAATTAAAGAAAAACCGTGTATGAAATTATATACTTTTATATAAATTGACTTTTATTGCCTTAAATGTAAATTATTATTATTATTTAATTTTATAAAGTATTTAAAATTTTCATGTTAATTTATAATGTACTAGAATTATAATTTAATTAATATTAAACATTTAAATACTAAAACATTAAATATCACATCCTTTTTTTTTTTATTTATATTTTCTACATTTTAGCTTTAAACAGTTTCGTTATTGCAGTTTTACATCCAGATGTAAAATTCTGGAGCGAGCGGTCTGGTGCATAATTAACTTCATTGTTATTGTAACTCGTAAAGGGTTGTAACTGTATAGATTAGTTGGCCTGTTATCACCCCCGACCGGATAACAGAAAAATGCCTTATAATTAATTTATTAATTTTAAATTAGGTAGTAAAATATTAAATGCTGTATTGTTGTCAGAAAAATTCCCTCTGTACATAATTTTTATAGTTCTAGTATATCAGAAAGTGAGTGAAATGCCAATTTCAAAATTTTATCTTAACATACATGAAGCAAGTAAAGTTAAATAAAAGAGTGTAAAAAGTAAGAGAAAAGATAAACGAGAGTAATTTTGATCTCTCGTTTCTAAAGTTATTTCCTTTTCAAATGATACACAATTTTAAGGGGGGGGGGGGAATAAATTAAAATTTGTAACGCTGAAGAGACAGAGAAGAAATAAGAGAAACAGAAAGTAAAACAGAACAAAAACAAAAAAACAGAAGAAGTGAAGACAAAAGCAGCACATATACAGAAAAAAGAGCGACGAAAAGCTTATCTGTATTAAAAAACCAGAAACAATTAATGAAGAATAAATTTATGAATATTTGATTAATTAATGAAATTATGTAAAATGTAGCCATCGAAACTTCTAAATACATAACCTTTTACCCGTATATTTAGTTCTGTAAAACTGTAAAGCAAATTATAACTTCTTTAAAGCACTATACTTCACACAAAATTGATTAACTCAGTCTTGGAGGACACAACTGATGTACAGACGAATAAAACATTTTGTGTATTTAATTTTTCTTAAAATAAAAACGAATTTTGGCACTTTGACTGTTAGTTCTTATACACTTTTAAAAATATCCCTGTAAAATTACGGGCAGAGGCCGGCAGCAGAAATTCCAGTCATACCCCGTAAAATAAATAAATAAATAAAGAAATAAAGAAATAAAAATCCATGCCTATCATTTTGTGCAGTCTGTAATTTTACGGGGCAAAGTAATACAGCATTATAATGCACAAGATATAATGCAGTTTAAAACACAATAACACTTTACTTACTGTTCCGTAGCACGGAGCACGTTAGATAATCATCACAGAATCCCTTTTTGGCGGGTTAAAAAATATGTTACGGACGCGGTTAAGTGACACTATTTTTCGAAACACGACTAAAATAACACATTAGCGGAGGAAAATGTATGGGGTTGTACCGGATTTTTGCTAACAGATGGGCTAGAACTAAATATGTGGATTGCCCTTAATTTTCTAAGTATCTAATGGATAAGGCCGCTTATTTAGCGGATCCAACCGTTTATCATCAAATAAGGTTGTTGCCCATAAAAATTAAAAGGAAAACGCTCATAAATTTACAGTTTTTTCTGAGAGTGTTGATGCAGTTTCGGATTACGCTAAAAAACATATATCTCTTTTAATGTTCAATATATAATTATATTATAATTATATTATAATTATATTATAATTATATTATAATTATATTATAATTATATTATAATTATATTATAATTAGATAAATATTCTTAGGTATCTCACTATTGTAAATTTACCTTATATATAAAAATGTGTCATTTGTTTTTATAACACTCATAAAATAATACATTGAGTTTCACAGAACATAATATATGCGCTGGTCAAATATTGCTGTTGCACAATAGAAAATAGCATTAATGTCGTGTCATCCCCGGACAAATATTAATTCCGGTATGCATGGAAGTAACATAAATAACACGTGACGTGATAATCAGTGTCTACCATACGATTACACTACAAATGACACAAGCGTTTTCAGCCGTGTTCCAGGCTTGTGTTACGAAACATCGTTTTGAATTGAACACAGTTTTGCTTCAATATAAAAGATTATGACGTGAAGGAAAACAAAGCTCTAGTTATTTAATTAAAAAACGAAAATAGCAAATCCTATACTTTAGAGAAAGATGATTTACGCGAAATACTTAATGAGTAACAGTATTCAAAACAATACTCAAAATAATAGATAAGGATGATCAAACTTTTAGCAAACGTACATGAGTTTGTGCTTCAAAAGTACTAATGACTAATTGAAGCACTTAATATATATTTGTATTATTTTTTCTTATATTCATTTATACATTATTATTGTGATTAAGTCTTGAAGTTTTATTAAATGATAAAACAAATCTATTCGCGGTTTTTTCAATTAAATTTTTGTTGGTTTAGAGAGGTGTCACGATAATGAATTTGAACAACGCCAGGCTTTAGTCAAAAGTTGTTTCAGAGAAAATATATACATAGATTTCTATGAGACGAGATTAGCTTATCGTTGTTGGATATTTAACATAGATTTTTATGAGACAAGATTAACTTATCATTTTAGGATATTTAACGGGGATTTCTGATCAATTTGCAATATTTCATTTTAAAAGGATATCAGAGATGAGAAAGCTGACACGCATGTGATATTTGAAAATTAAAAGCTGTTTATTGGTAATTCAATCCACTAAAGAGGAAAATATATTCGGAATATTCTGTTACTAATTCTTTCTGAAAAATTTGTTTATTATTGAACAATTCACAGTTATATATTAAATTGTTTCTTTGCTTGAAATGTAGGTCATTTCAAATATATAATTAGACATAAACATCGTTTAGGATACATGAAAAATGTTATTTTGAAATGCATATAATTTAACATTTACAGTCTAATGGTCCAATATATCTTAATTAAAATAATAACAAATATTATTTTCATAACCAGATGCTTTATTGAGCCTCCAATCACCAGAACAGTAGAAACACGATATAGAAAAACTAAATAGATATTATAAATAAATTCACAATTCTTAAATGCTTAAATTAACCCTATTATTTTAACAGTTACAATATCGTAAAAAATGTGCAAGGAAGAAATAATGCTTCTTTTTGGCACATATTCAAGTATATTTCTATGATGCATGATCTTTCCAATCGACAATAAAGGCACTTTAAAAGCTTTTGCTTGTCAGGTCTGAAATGTAATTCTATCACAATAAATATTCATCTTCATCCATCTTACTATATATATATATATATATATATATATATATATATATATATATATATATATATATATATCTTTAAAAATATATATTTATAAGAAAAGTAGGTAAGTAGGTTGCAATAAATGATTACTTTTTCATTCTAAACTTTAAACAGTATATCATTGTTTCTAAAATGTGCAAGGTCGGGCACAGAAATTTCCTTTTTTTAAAACGTGTTGCTAATTAACAAATAGTAGTAGTTACAAGTAGCAAAATTATTCAAGATCGCCAAAATTAATTTTCTTTAATAAAACAAATCATGTCGTTCAAAGCAAAATATCTTGAAAGTGGTTACCACAGTTTTCTATACAGTAATGCAACCGATTTCTGAAGTTCTCCTCGACACGTTCCACTGTGACCACCAGAATTCGGGCTATTTTCTGCTGCATAATATTCTTCACCTGAAGCAGGTTATTAGATAAATGTTTAAAAATCTCTTTCTTGATCTCTTCCTCACAAAACAAAGAACGTTTGAAACAGTTGTAAGAAAATTAGGCTTAGACAGTAAAAGCCCGCTGCTCACTACTCAACCTCATGTTTTCTGTTGTGGGGTACTAGACAGAAACTTTTGCGACCACTGCGTTCAACGAAGCCATCCACACTTTGTCACAATTTACCGTACCTTCAAAATGCACCTTCAAGAAAAACATTTCTGCTCCCCATTCTGTAGTACTCGTCCGAATAATATGTCCTACGATATTTAGCTTATTTGAAAAGTTAGATAATTTTCAATATATGCTATGATCAATATATCCTATTAAACTATGATCTCTGCATTTCAATCATTCTAAAAATGTTTCTTAATAAATATTTAAAATGAATAACGACACATCTATTATTTTTCACACTTTTCTTTTTTGAATGTCATAAACAATTTAAGAAAATTCATAACCATATTGTTAATGCAATTTGACTTAGCAGATATATAAAAAATTATATGGGATGGTCTAGAAATTAATATATGATTTTAAAATCTTATAAATTTTATATTTTTCAGTTTCTTTTATTTTTCCTTTAGATTCAGAATCTGGGGAGTTCGCAGTGTGAGATTCAGGAAGCTATGCAGGGTTTTTTAGTCAGGACTCTTAGTCTGTAGCTATGCAGGGATAACGAACAAAAATATGTTTTCAAATTCAAAGCTGCACAAATGCGACTAACGCATTATTACGACTCAAAATGCATATTTTAAATGGTTTACAGTGATAAATTCTCTCAAAGGAATTAATACGCAAAATAAATTGTACGCTTTGAAAAATAAAGATCAGTAGCTATTTAAAACTGGGTTGCTAATTCCGTCTATTTTGAATACAGAAATTCATAATTTATACCAAAAATTCCAAGGTTCTTTTTTCTGAATATCCTCTATGAATTCGGAGTTCTTAAATAAAAAAAGAGTACAATCTGGCAAGCTTGGTTTAAAGCCGTTTCACGTTAGGGATGGATATTTTGCATCAAACATTTATTCCAAAAGACATTTTGTTTGGTGGATTTTTTTTTGTTTTTTCTCTAAATTTATATGTGTTTTGATCATTAACAATATTGTTCGCTTACCATACTGATATTGTTTTTGTCTAGTTCCAAGAAAGGTCCGATGAAAAAGGATTAAGTTAAGATGAGAAAGATTCTAGTAACCCAACCCATTGAACACACAAAATCACAACAACAGCGATGTCAGAGATGTCTTTTCCTCAGTTTCTCCTCAGGATAATTGAAATTGATGTGTTTAATGTTTCGTTGTGTGATATGTTTTCCCGTCTGATACCGAAATAATATTGCATAAGCAATCCACAACCTTGTTCTGCTGTGCTAAAGCCTATTTAATATTTATCTAGGACTTCTTTTTTACGAGAAACGCAGGGTTAAGCATACCCCTAAATATTTTGTGGATTTAACGTAAATAAAATTTAAAAACTGTGACAATTCTGCTAAACCAACTCCAAATATATTTATGCAGTTTGTTAAGTTTTATGTATAGCTTGCCGACAGCAGAGATGTTTGTATATACACAATGGACAGAGCTCACTCGAAAACAGATCGCCACAATGGTGATTCCTTGAAACAAACTGAGACTACCGTCAAACTGTTTTTGTAGAAAAGAAAGAAATCTTAATTTACAGAAAAATATTTTAAAGTCATAATCCATATCTACGGAAAATAGGATAACATCTTGTATAATATTCCGATATCTTGTCTTTAATAAAATTATGCAAAAATACGCATCACTTGTGAAATAATTTAGACATAAAATAATAATAATAAATTCCATATTTCTTTTCATTATACATCTTCTGATTAAAATTTATTTATTATACAACTGAATTCAATAATTATTTCTTATAAATCTTCTTTAGAAGAAATGTATGAAATTCGAAAATACATAATGCGGATATTTCTTGTATTTCCTTAAAAAATATACATATATATATATTTTTTAATGTTTCTTTTTCAAAAGTGAATGCATTATTTTTATACGCAGTTAGTAAATTTCTAAAATATTTACAAATTAATATTTGTTCTTTCAAAATAAAATTATGTCCCAAAATATAAAACTATGAAATAGAATTTCATTTATTTCTTAAATTTAAAGTGTTGATTTAAGTTTTCATATATTTTTTATTAACTAATAATTTCACTGAATATTCCATGTTTATAAAAGTGTAAACGCATTTTTCATTATGTAAGCATACAATATGCAATCAATGGATATTTTCAATCAACTAAATTAAATTAAATCTCCTTTAAATACTTTTTTTAAAAGAATTATACGTTTTTCCTTGTTTTTTGTTTTGTTTTGTTTTGTCTTTTAACTTTACTTCCTTTAAATTTTCTATTTGACATTTTAAACTCATTTTATAAAAAAATTCACTCTTTTGAGATAGCTTATAGTTTGTTTAAAAAAAAATTTTTTTTTTAATCTTTTGATATTAAAGCTATAATGTAAGACAGACTGCAATAATAAAGTAAGATCACTGAATTTAATAATATATATTTTTAATTTTCTGGATCAGAACTTGCTCAGTCAAAAATGAAACTAGGTTATTGATGCGTAAAATGGTTTTCTAATTATTTTTAAACAATCTAGAGTAAACTAAACAAACTAAACGAGAGAGTTTATTACCAAAAATTTTAAAAAATACTAAAGTCATGCAGAATAAATTTAATTTTTATATAACATTTTATTTCTAATAAAGAATGTTTATGCTTAGATTTTGCAATTAATAATTAGAAAATTAAATTCGAATTGAGTCAAAATATTTCACAATTTAGTCACACCAAAAAAGATGTTAGTAATAAAAAATAACTTTAAGAAAAATGACAGTATATTTGTAAGTTTGATGCTTTACATTTTTAAGATATAAATGTTATGTAGAATCCACTTGACGACCTATAACCAGCGTGAGTAAAGCAAAATCTACGAATTATACAACAATTCTGTCAGATATTGTTTTGTTGTATTTAATGTTTGTATTTTCATAAAGTAAAGTAAAAAATGTGAGTTAGTATCCTGCAACACCGAAAAAAATTTCAATATCACAAAATGCCTAACAGTACAGATTTACAAAATGTGACTATCTGGAAGGAAATTTTACTGAATGTGAAACATATATGTGGGTCGTATCATGTCAAGTGGCTTAAATTCGGATACACTGTTAAAACTGTGCCTCTGATTTAAGAGGTACATTCTGAATTTTTGTGCCTTTGAATATTAAGAGGCACGTTGTGCCTTTGAAATTAGGAGGTACATAGTGCCTTTGGAATTCAGAGGCACAGCGTAAGTACCTTTGAAATTAAGAGGCACAGTGTGCCACTGAATTTATATATTCAAGTGCCTCTTATTTAAAAATACATTCTGTGCCTGTTATAATGGTGGCACATGCATGTGCCACCATTATAAGAGGTGCAGACTGTAATTTAATTATATTTTATATTAAATTTATATCTTTACATTAAATTCTGTCTACTGCAGCAAGATTTCCCAGCATGGCATATCCGAAGACATAGATTAAATTTTGTCTAAGGCAGAATACTATAAAATAAAATTTTCTCACCCCCAATTTATTGAAATAAATATGAAATAAATATTAAAATGTGTGTCCATGTGGCCTAAGTCAGTTCTGTGGTTCAATAAAGAACCTTGTCAACATTTGAATTTATTTTGTGCATAACAAAATACATAAAAAGGCATAAAAGCTTTATTAAAAACAAATAAGACAAACATTAAAAACATGAAAAATGATGCAGGCGCGTTAGATTGTTATTTAAATGGCAATTTTTCAGCTTCTATTTGATAACTCCTGATACCATTGAGATCCCACTCAAAAAATTTCATAATTTTAAGCTTATAATATTACAACAAACATAATTCTTTTTCTTTTTTTTTTCCTTAAAAAAAAAAAAAATTACTTTTTAAAACTAAACATAGTCAATTTTAATATTAAATTAAAATTTATAAACTCCTCTTTAAAATGAGGGATCATAACATTTTCTACATTTGATAGAACTTGAGATATTTAAAATTGCAAACATTTATGGAAGCCAAAAAACGGTGATTTTTCAAAATTTCAATAAATTATTATACGAAAATTTAATGCAATAAAAATAAAATAAAAAAAAATATTTTTATTTTTATCAACAGGGAGAATGATCAATGACAGTTTAATTAAATTCTATTTTTTTTAAACAAATAATATTTTTTTAAGGAACTTTTACTTGAAATATACAAATAATATTTTAGAGTGCAAAATTTGAATCAACATTGCGATTTGTGAAACTTTATAAAATGTAGAAAGTATTCAAGGCTGTAGTGGGAAGAATCAATTCATATTATACTTTATTTAAAAGAAAGGCACTGTAGCTTAACATCTACAAGGTAGCCCTCCCCCCCCCCTCCTAACACACACAAACACCAGAAAAAAAAATCTGACTACGGTTTTGGAAATACTATATATGATTAAAGAATGATTTGCTATGTATTATTCATTTTATTATTTATTAAGTCCTATTTATATGCACATAAAAACAAAGATTTGCTGAGAGATACACATACATAACATATACATATACACACATGCATGTACGCTAGAGGGTGCAGGGTAATGCCGCCATTCCCCTAAACCTTTGAAAACAGTAAGATATAACTTGAATAACTAAGAGTTTGACGAAGTATTTATCGTTGCCCCTCCATAATCACGATTGTATAAAGAATCCTGTTTTACATTATAACATTCACAGAAAAGAATACAAAGTTAAATATACTACTTACTTATTCCAGACTCATTATTTGCTTCGACTCAACGTTGTTCACAGGCTTATTTACATTGGCGGCCATTGCTTCTGCTCTGCTTCCCTTCCACTGATCCCAATGCATGACGGGTAAACGACTGTAATAGCGCATGTCCGTTTCTGAGTGTACCTCTGAAACTCGACATGTTTTTTTTAAAAGGCACCAATCTGTCAGAGGCGAACTGTGTGCCTCTGATATATTTCGCTGTGTTATGGTTGCCTTTCATTTCATGTTGCCTCTAACGTTTTCCTCCTAATCAGAGGCACACTGTCTACGTGCCTCTTACATTAAAGTAATAGAAGGCACAATGTGCTTGTGCCTTTTAAATAAGCGGTACAGTTTTAAGAGTGTATGGTCTCAATTAGACCATCTCCAATTTCAATGTAATCGCTACAGTGAGTACATATAGATCTTACGTGGACATCTTCATACTGTCAGATTTATAAGTAGTACGTTTGGGGAACCAGGGGTGCTCCTTTAAAGTTAAGTTTTTTTTTTCAACGTCGCTGCAAGCATGACTAAATCACAATGTTTAACACCACTGATACGAGGCATCTTACATATTTAAAACTTGTTTTCTAGTTTAACAATTTATGTTGAAAAATTTAATGGCACTAATAAAGAAATCAATACGTTCATCCCCATCTGGTCACAAACTGGGAAATACATATTGCCACGATAAATTATTCCATTTTTTTAACAAGCTGAAAAAATGTTTTCAAAATCAGTTGTTTTAAATGACGCTATTCATGTTATAGAATCACTGACGTCGTGTTCTGGCTGCATGAATATTTATTAATTAATTCAACTTTGATATCCTCTTTAAAATTAAATTTATAAATTCAAGCATGTTTTCAGATACATATACCTCAAAATTAACACTATTTATAAAACTCCTGTTATTATCAGTGGAAAGAGCAAATTTAGTTAATACGAAAACATTTATATGGTACTTTTTCTTTAAAGACAAAAAATAGAATTTTCAAAAGACTTATTTTGCTTGAGATTCGCAAATACATACAAGTGCAAATTAAAGTCCCAGTACAACATAATAGCATCTAAACTAAATAAAGCTAGAATTGTGAAACAAGTCTTTATTTGTAGTATTTGACTATGCGCTGTCATATAAGAGTGACTGCAGTAGCCTTAGTGGCAAAAATTAGAAGTGACAGGACCTATCTCGGAAACTATGAGATGTAGCGAAAAAAACGCACTCATAAAAATAAGTATAAAGTGTCCTTCTTGTAAAATAAAAAAGCATTAGACATGTAAAACTAACTTTATTAGATGTACTGAAATGTTATTTTTTCGACAAACTATCAACCATCTTCAATAAGTCACTAATCGCTTGTAGAAGTGTGGCACTATTATGCAGATGTACATTTACAAGTAATACTAACACAGGTAAAGAGATACAATTTTTCAAGAATAAAATGAAGTTTACTATGCTTAACCCAGTGTTGTGCGAAGGGGGCTCTCGCCCTGAGCGTGGAAATTGAGCGGGTGCTAAATATATACTACTAACCTCAAGTTTTATTTATTTATTTATTATTATTATTATTTGGCCGTCGATTGTTTTCTGGGAATATTTTTTACTCTCTTCGTCATTAATTTTTGTTGTCAAATATATATATATATATATATATATATATATATATATATATATATATATATATATGTATATGAAAATCCGTGCTGCACATTATCAATTTTATGACACCTGTTACAAAGAGAAGGAGGGGGTCTGTGCCAAATTCAATCTTTACCCCTGCGTAGTTTACTCTTCGCACGGCAGTGGCTCAGAGTGGCCACCATCAGCAGTAAGTTATATTTATGCATGCGAGTGCATGTGTGGTGCTGACGAATGCAAACACAATATATTTATTTTGTGGCTATATAAAATAAACGTGGGAAAAAGCTATAAAATGCAATTCACTATTTTGATGGCTATAAATTAGTTATCGCCATTCCTCTCTTTAAGATTTCCTTTTCTCTTTATGATCACCAGATGGTGAGTGAGCCTCTTGTAAGGCGAGTGCCCTAGTTTGGACACCACTGATCAAGAATTATGCTGTGAAAAAAATGTAGACATGTTTTACTCTATTGAACGTAGAAGTCTGTAAATTTGAGTTTGAATAGAATATAAGATTGCTTCCAAAACACATGAGACTGGATGTTTTAATTTTTTCTCATTTTTAATTTATGGCGCAGTTTCGCATATTTTCCCGATTTCCCAAGTTCGCTGGAAATTTTAAGCAGTCATAAAAACTTTCCAAAATCAAGCTTTTAGCCCAATATAATAAATTTTCTCTTATTTCCAATAAAAATTCTTATTGCCATAAGTGCCAACTTTTACGCTTTTTTCTTAACGTTAAAATTTAATAGTAATTTTTGTCTTAATTAATAGCCGAAATATGAGATTAAATAAAGCAAAAAATATATATATATATAATAAATTTTAGGGGTATTAGAAAAGAGCAAAAGTTGTTAACTATGGTATAGTGACATGAAGATTTTTCGCGATTTCTTTAAAAGTCCTTTCAGTCTAAAATGAATATTTTTTATTAACTGATTTCTCCTTAGTACTTTAGCGCCATCCAATGTTATATTTTATATAACTAAATGGAGGAACTATAGGAAATAATTTTCAAAATTAAAAAGAAATATTAAATATTTAAATTTATTCAAATTTTTGAAAACTTACGGCGACCGAATTGAAGATCCAAAGAGTTAATTATGTTGTGTTTCTACATTCTGTTGAACAGAACTGTCAGTAGTTGAATTTCGACATTAACCTTTTATTGTAAAAAATCCTGTTATTATGACGACTGTGTTCCTTCTTTAGTGAGACATAACAGATTTCGTCATGTGGCATTACCGCAATCAAATTTTCCTTTTATTTTCTTTTATTTATTTATTTATTTTTTTTTTTTTTGTGAAGACAATTTATTTTTTATAAAGTTTTTTATGCTAACCGTAAAGATTTAAAGCATCTTTACTTCCACAATACTTCCGTTTATTATAAAACTATAAATCGTTAAAAGTTTTTAAATTTTTCTATTTGCACCAAAATAAAATTAGAGTGGGACCGGGCATGGCCTTAATTTTGTTTTAATTAACTCTAGCCGGGAATGTCTGCTAGTTATAAAATAAAATAAAATAAATGTCCATAGAAGTTGAATACTGATTCTGGCATAAATGTCCTAAAAAATCAATAAAGAAAGAATCAATGTAATGGTAACTGAAAGACGCTGTATGTTAAAATTCTTAACGTTTGCCTTCTGACTCCATGAGCTAGAGCTAATTTCTCAAATTTAGAAGACTTCTTTGGATGTTTGATCAGAAGTGACAATGGCCATATCTAAAGCTTGAACAGTGGCAACGACTTAATCCCAACGACTCTGTAAATAGGATTAATGTAGCAAATATTAAAATATTTTCGATAAATTTTATATCATAAGGAATTTTAAAAGGAAGTATAAGTTTTCAAGAAATATATAATATGTTTTATTTACCATAGTGGAATTAAATCATTACGCGAAAACAAATAAACGTAAGGAATAAAAAATTAAATTATGCAAAAAAAGTTTTAATTACTGAACTACAAAAAATTTATTTCAGATAGAATATATTTGTATAATAAACTGGACAGTTTAAGTGAGATATCACAGACAATTATTGAAACATTAGTAAAAGATCAGCTTTTGCTTTGAAAATATTCAAGGTAAAATGCCAGCCCGCTTAATTAAGAGACTATATATCCACTAAGAACTGAATTACGTAAATGGGAAAAGATGTTTTTTTATATATATGTTTGAAATATACAAAATAAATGTGTTATCAAAACAATGCAATATTCATTTTATAGCAGGCATTTGCATCTTATATTCTAAATGCAATCTCATAACAATGATAGTTGAAATAAATTACAGCTTATTTTACATGTAAAAGAGATTTATAATATTGAGATGGTTATAAATGAACACTAACAGTGTTTAAAATGACATTAGTTTGTTTACGTATAATTAAAAATTAAAAATTAACAATATCCGTATTTCGTATAAATCTTCCATAATACATACAACTGTTATTGTGATACGTAATTAGTAGCAGAAGTGACAGGAGATATAGTTTTCAAAATGTATTGAGATTAACTTAATAACAACGAATTCATTTAATATTTTCCCAGCAGTTCATATTAAAATAAATCTTGTTAAATCAAAACTCGCATGAAATAAAGAAAAAATCTCTATAGTATATGTTTGAACATATAACGAAAACACACTACATAAAAAAAAGGAATAAAATGTCTAAAATCTTAATAAAATAACAAAAAAAAAAAAACTGATTCCTGTTAATAAAGGAATTGCAATTGAACTAAAAGTGTTCAGAAAATGTAAAATCTCGAAACACCAAGAATACTCTTTCATAACAATTATACTTAAGCACCAATAAATTAATATCCTTTTAGCATTATTTTGCTTCAAAAATAGCAATATACTAAGATTTTTAGTAATGGAAAGAAAAGCATATTTTTCTACTAAAAAACTTCCATGAAAAATGTACAGTGCTCTTTCATTTGAAAGAGGAAAAAATTAAATATTTCAAAAATAATTCGGAATTTGAAAAAAAAAAAAAAATTTTTTTCGTTGAACACATTTTAAGATCTTATAACTCCGCGATGGGGAAATAATATACATAGTGGATTACAAATGTTCCACATTATAGAATACTTCCATAACCATGTACAACCAATACTACAAAACACAGTGTTTATTTGATATGGAAAAATCAGAAAAAGAAATGCATTGCCCAAAAATGTACCACTGATAAAGAGAATCATTGACTGTAACATGTACTCTACATTATCGGATTTTCAACTGAAGCCTTTTATGATATTTATTCCAAAAACAGAAAGAAAATTAGAAGAAGATAGAAAGAGCAATAAAGAAATCAGCATCGTCTACAATCATGCTTCTGAGTTTTAGAAATAAAAATTAAATTTATGAATTTTTTAAATACATTTTACGTTTAAAATAGCAAATGATTTTTCTCATTAAATCAATGATAATTCATTCTTTAAAAGTTAATTTACAAATCTTACTTATTATTTTTACATGTAGAAATAGTATTAAGAAGAAAGTATTTATTCTTTTACAATTCCTATTTACACTTAATAATACCCTGATCCAATTTTTTTTTCATAAGTCAAAATAAATAATAAGTTTATCTTCATTTTAATCAGAGTCATAATTTCATTTCATTTTCGACTGAGTAATTTTTGTTCCTGAAAGTTTGAAAGAAAATATACGAAATCACATTAGCATTCATTCCAATGTGTATAAGAATATAAATTCGAAATACAAAGCAATACTTAAGAAGTTTAAATGTAAGTTTCTTTATGTCATGCTATAAGTCATTGTTAAAGAAAAAAAACTTCATAAAATCCTTTAAGATAAATCTTATATGTAAAAGTAAAAACTTATATGAAAATACTTTCATGTTTGTGCTCATAAATGAAAAATGGTGATAATTGAATTATATTAAATTAAATTTCAAAGAAGTAAAACGTAGAGTATTAAACGAGGATAAAATATTTTAATAATTAAATATAAAGTTCAAGATAACTAAAAATGAAGAATATAACGTCAAATTTAATTCTATTTTTTTTTTCATAGGATAGCGAGCTATTTAAAAATTTCAATAAGGAATATTTCTAATGCTTTTAAAATTTATCGCAATTTTACTTATATAGTATATTTTTAAATATAATACTTGAAGAAAGTAAGATGTTGTAAACAAAAAAGACACTGACTCTTAAAATAAAACTGGTTAACTGCTATGCGAATTTCTTTTAATAAAGAAAGAGGTTTAAAATTTTTACATGTAATTTAAAAACTGGATATAAAATATAAATCACAGTTTACATAAAACAAGAAAATAGATTTTTTTTAATAATTTCACATGTTTTTTAATATTGTATTATTTTATGTTGTATAAGAAATTTTATGTAAAATAAATATTGCATACATTATATGTATTTATTTATTTATTTACGTTACAAAAAATGTATTACTGTATAAAACAATAAATATATAAGTTTTGTCCGTATGAACATTTTGTATACTAATAACTTATCAAATTAAAAACATTATTTATAATTATTATCCATTTAATATTTTATTCAAAATAGAAGTGTCTTTAAATTTCGTTTTGTATAAAGCAGCATACTTAAAGTACAAAAATAAAGAAAAAAACTACATGTAAATTAATAAAACGAAAAAGAGAAACGCGAACAAAAAGAACATTTAACAAAGAAAAAATACTCAAAAGATAAGGAAATTAATCTTTTGCATCATATATTTTCTTTTTACACCTAATCTAAAAAAAAAATGTTTAAAATACTTTAAAAATTGTTAAAGGTTTGGAAGAATTTCTTGTTGCTTTCACAATAATTTGTTTGTTTTTTCATGTTAATGTATATACGAGTATTGAATAAATCTCCAATAATACTAAATAATTATATTTAAGTTCTATCATTTGGGGTCTTTAAATGTATCATTTAAATTTACATGAAAAAGAGACAGGTTGCATTAAGCTGAGAAGATATTGCACTTATTTATATAATTCTCCACTTTTGCACGTGAGTCTAAAAATTCCTACTTACTACATGTGTTTTTATATTTTTTATAATAATTTTATGTACTTTTTGTAATTTATATTCAATAGACGACCAGAATTATGTGGGTAAAATTATTTAAAAATCGTATAGTCCGGTGAAGACAAATATTTCAGTTTTGACTGAATTTGAACAGCTGCTTAGCTAATAATTTTTAGGATACTTAGCTTTAATCATGAATGTTAACTGTGCATTTCCAGACTGATATTTATGTAGTTTTTCTGTTTAAAAGTTTATTTTAATGTTACTTTTTTAAAAAAAATATTTTCTAGTTTTTAAAATTTTTGTATATAAGCACATGGGAAATTATTGAAACTTCTAATATTATTATGTGTAGCATATTTAATAAGAGTTAATTTCCAGCAATGAAACTGTTGCTAGCATTTAAAAATCATTTTAAGACTTGCTTGCTTTCCGATCCACATTTCCTTTGGGTAAAACCGAATATCATACGCGGGATAAAGAATGATTTATTTAAAACAATAATTGAAATGACTGCAAACAATGCTACAAAAAAAAAAAAAAAAAAAAAAAAAAAAAAGAAAAAAAAGAACTAAGTGGATTTTTATTAAGCTAAAAAAGAGGTGAGTTGCTTGTCTGGAATTTCTCGAATTGTAATCAAGATAATTATATGGGATTTTATCAGTAAATATTAAATCATTTGAGTCAGAATTGAAATATCATTAGCTTAGTTAACTTAGTTAAAGTAGTAAAGTAAAATACATTGTTCCCATTTCAAAGAAAGTCTAAAGTTTTTTTTTTTCATTTTCTGCAAGATTAACATATCCATACCTGTTTTACCCTACTGGTTGTGTAAGACCAGATGATTTTATTTTTAGAAAAAAGTATTTATTAAGAAAAATGTGATTAACTAATATATAATACTAATATCTGCATTTCCATTAGGGTGAAACCCCCAGTTATTGACACCTAACCAGTAACTGAGACTTGAGCAAAAATCTAACTCAAATATGCTTTTTGTTGCAAAATTCTGCAAACTAATGTCACCTAGGGGCAAATGAGACACTTATTTTTATTTTGGAATTAATTGATTAATCACTAGAGGACCAAGAACATATTCAATGAGAAAAAAACTTTTAAGAATACAAAAAGTTCCATTTTGAAGCAACAGTTTTATTTCTAAAATTAGGGAAGTGTTTTCCTAATCTATTTGTAATTCAACCATCCTAATCTTTTTTCTTAAAGTTATACTTTTAGAAATTAGTTTAAAGATGCGTATGATATATTAGGGCCATGATTTGGGGTTTTTAGTTATTTAATTTAGCTTAATAGGGGTGTCAGTTATTGGTTCCTAGAAATTCATTTCACCAGTCTCTGACAGAAGTGTTAGTTATTGGTTATATTACACTGTTAAAAAAATTGCAGTAAAATTACTGCAGCAGAGATTTCAGTCATACCCCGTAAAAAAAATCCATGCCCATCATTTTGTGCAGCCCGTAATTTTACGGGGCAAAGTAATACAGCATTATAATGCACAGGATATAATGCACTTTAAAACAAAATAACACTTTACTTACTGTTCCGTAGCACGTAGCACGTTGGATAATCATCGCAGAATCGCTGTTTCGGTGGGTTAAAATTTTCGAAACACGAGTAAAATGAAGGGTTACACCTTAGCGGAGGACAATGTATGGGGTCGTACCTTATTTTTGCTAACATATGGGCTAGAACTGTAAGAATATGTGGATTGCCCTTAATATTCTAAGTATCTAAGGGATAAGGCCGCTTATTTAGTGGATCAGACCGTTTTTCATCAAATAAGGCTGTTGCCCGTGAAAATTGAATGGCAAATGCTCATAAATTTACAGTTTTTTCTGAGAGTGTAAAGAAAGTTGAAATTTATTATTTGAACTGTTTAAAAATGCATAATAATAAATTAAATTTAAACTGCAGTAAACACCATTAAAATTTAAGTTGTGTTACCAGTATCTGACACCAAATGTCAGTTAGTGGTTCATAAATGTCAGTTATTGGATATCTGCATTACTAATAATGCAGTACTGACTATTACTCCTATATACTATTACTATGGACTCAGCATTACTAATAATGCAATACAGCTTACTAAATCCCACTTTTTATAATAAATATATTGTTTTATAGTAAAGGATAAAGTATTTGAAAAAGCATTTTAATCTTTTAAAATAAAATGTCAGTCACTGGTTCACTTTGTGACAGTTATTGGTGTTTCAAAATAGGGATGGTGTCAGTTACTGGAGTTTTTGACCATATTTATGAATAAAATTAATTTTTAATAATAAAATGTACAATTTTTTCAAAATTTTTTCAACAGTAATTTTTTAATATATCTACAATCCTTTCAAAAACAAAGCTAAGCATAAAATAGATTTAAATTTTAGTAATAGTGATTTTATCAAGAAAGTGTCATTTAAAGTGTCATTTACTAGGGGTTTCACGCAATGTTTCTAATTTTATAAAATCATATTTTAGAGGACATGTTGAAATGTAAGAAGTTAAAGATATGCATATAGCATTAAAATTTAGGTGTATATTTAAAGCCATCTTTTACGCATATTATACATATTTACATTCTGTAAACATTTATCATACAATAAGATAAGCAGTATTTTTGAAAATTAAAAATACTGCGTTAATTAACATAACTATAAAAAATATATAAATGTGATTGAAATTTTATTAATCAACATAAACTTCTGTTATATTTGTTGAGAATAATTATCGTAGTTAAACAAACATTAATAAGAGTATTTTTTACATATTTTTACTAATTAAACGTAACCATTTATTAAAAAATTGACACTTTTTTAAATCCTTCATTATTATTTTGTTCATCATAACAGCCAATATACCTAAATTTAGGGATAGTTATGATTAACACAAATTCCATTAAGAAAAGATTCAACCGCATTTATACAATAAATCTCCCTTCAAAAAAGTTTTACGTCCATTTGATTCGAATATCAGCCCCAATAAGAGCACTCAATCTGTTATCACTCTGCAATCATATATTTTCCCAATAAATAATATTTTTCATTTCCCATTTATTACAAGAGACATTTAATCAAAATAAATGAAAAAAATTACTTTAACCAGAATTGATCGATACCATCTTACATGTAAGATAATAGTTTTGATATTTGTTTCTTTTTTGAAGCATTATTATCTTTCAAAAATACGACTAATGGTAGAAAATTGATTTTAAAAGAATGAACTTGCTTCACATTTTCTTTTTTATATTTCACAAATAACTTAATCCTTTTTTTTTTCTTTTTATGAAATTTATAATTTTTTCGTACTATTTAGAGCACAAAAACAGTTGAGCTTTATTAAAAGTCCTGAAGAATTCTTATTTTGTGCAGTAATACATTGTTAAAATTAATTAAATATTTATCTGAAGGCCAAGGAAGTAATTTTAAAAATCTATATTAATAAAATAAATGTGTTTGTATGTGTTGTTTTCTTTAAATAATTAACGCCGAGAGGTCTAGTGACATGCTCCGTAACTGGAAAACGCATCGATGCTAAAGAGTAACATTTCTCCGTCCCTACAAGTACGTCAGTACCTTAACAGAACAATTTTCACGTAGGGTGTAGATCCGGAGACATTGCAAATTATATTAAAAATTCGTTTAAAAGGCATTTTACAGAATACCCTGTCAATAGTTGGCATTTTCTTCATGTCTGGCCTGCAAGATCTCCAGACCTGAATCCATGGGATTTTTGGCAAGTGACAAATAACAATTGGTCGTTCGGGAGAACTTAAGACCATTGCCAGAACTCAAGGACGGTATTTTCCTTCACGTCCTCAATATTTTCAAGAATTTGCTTCGCGTGGCTGTTGAACATGCTATTTTACGATTTGAAACGGTACTTGACAGTAACGGTCAACACATTGAACAGTATTTGTCTTGATATGAATTCTACAGTGTATATGAGATTGAATTTTGTTCAATTATCGAAAAATAAATAATAAGCCCTCTTATTATTTAAAAATTAAGGAAAAACCTCAAGAACTTCACTTTCTTTTCTGTTAAATTCGTTCGTATCCCTTCATTTAGACGCATTTCTACTTTTATATTTTTCTGATGAATTATTTCCACTACAGATAGCTCTGAGTAAATGTGCTTTAAAATGTACATGCAGTGTGTAATAAAATAAATAAAGTGAATGCTTCATAAATAAGTATTTAACAAAACCTTTCGTTCTCACAAATATCTAATCGGGAAAAATCATTATCATAAAATAATCTTAATTAAATATATAATGAAATTTCAGAATGCAACAAATTGGAGAAATATATGTAATACATTTAACCGATAAAACAGTAATTTAAAACAACTTGTTTTACGCGCAAAAAAAAGGACAATCCTTTCTGAAATAAAGCAGCACGATGAACATTTATACAATCTTGGTTACAATTTATCTTGTTTTCGACTTCCTTACGCTCGTTTTACATTTCAATAAGAGCTTTTCAATGAAAGATCTTTTGTTTCTTTGATTTATGGCTAAGTATTCATTGTTATGGTATTCCATTATTGCATTAAACAATAATTTTGATAGCTTAAATTACATTTACTTTCACAAAAATTAAATAAAAATTTTAAACGTTAAAATAGAAAACTTTCATTTGGAAATGTCAGTTTCAATTCAATTTCATTTAGCAATTTGTGTAATTAAATTTTATGCAGATTGAAAATAGATATGGAACTGAAAATCTTCAAGGCACATTTCAAAGTAATTCATTCCATTTTTAACTGATAAATAAATAATTGGAAAGAACTGTTATTTATTTACAGCTCAAGTCAATTTATTAATTTATTTGAATGGAAATGTTAGATATTGTTAATTTAAGTGAAAACTTAATTTTTCATAAAATAACAATGAGCATTTAATGGAACAAAAGGGCACTTTAATGATTTGAATGCTCCTGTTTTATTTGAAAAAAAAGGAAATAATACATTTCTATCCTAAAGAAATGTGATGTTTCATTGTCAATGAATTGTTATATTTAATCCATTGATTTTCTTATATTATACTTAACTTGGAAATCTGTTACAAATCCTAAGGTAGCAGCATAGTATATGCATATAGTAATGAAAGTAGTAATACTATAGTATTAACTAATATGTATGCATATGATATAGTATTAATTACTATATTATATGCATATATTAATGAATTATCATAAACTAGAATACTTTTGAAAACATACAATAAAGTAATATACAATTTAGTCTAAGCTAAGCTCATATTAGATAATATAATTTTCATATTACCTTTTTTTTAAACTCTGCAGAGATTCGCTTTATTATGACAATCTGATAAATGGAGACAGCCTGCAAGAAACACAATCTAATTTTTATTCGCTAACAAAGGAAGATTTCTATCAATTTTTCACTTTTGAAATATTTTGTAATTGTGGATAAAATAAAGTACCATTGGAAGGAATGAATTCGCAGTAAACAATAAAATCCAGGCAATTAATGTAACGGTAAATAGATTTGAATTAATTGCCCATGTTTTCAATAATACTTCCATAATAATGCCTAAAGTTAAATATATATATATATATATTTAAAAACTGTAAATGAAACAGGCAGTGATATTAATACATGTTGAAAATCAAAAATGCACTGTATAAATAACTAACTGGATAAATAACGCAAAGTTTAACAGATACATAACATTTTGGTTAAACAGGTGCACAGAATCAAACAAAATATAAGAGCCCTTCGCTTTACTTATAACTAAGCTTTTTATATTATTTGACTTTAAAACATAATAATGTACGTCGTTGAAATTATTCACTTTTATGCATGTTAAAATATCATTACATGCATATTCAGATCAATATTACATTAAGAAGACTAACGTTGACAAATGACTATTTTCACATCCCATCTTCTTCATAATATTCAATTAAAATTAAAGAAGTATTCTAAAATCAAAGTATATAAAATTGTTTTTTCTTAATATTAAATATTACTTTAAGTTGCAAGCACCTATTAGGATAAAGACAAGGTAGATTAAAGAAAACTAAATAATATACAAATATTAACCGAACTGTCTTTATTAAAGGAATGGGGTAAAAAAAGACCTATCTTAAAAAATCAATCTCTTAGTGAAAATAGAGAATACTTTTAATTGGAAGAACAATACCTAAATGAATATTAACAGTAGCAGATAATAACATTTTTTATTATTTGTTCATATTTTGTTATTATTAAAGATCAAGGGGGAGGGTTTAAAACATTCAAAATAAATTAAATTAAGTTTTTAAACTAATAGGTGTGAGCATAAATTATTGAGCGCATTTCAAAATTCTATAAAACAAAAATAAATTATTGTACTAACCTGTTTAATATTTTATTTACAAGGATATTTCAAACAGTTTTATTTAACACATTCAAGAAGTTCTACATCAACTCCATGTCTCACACGTAAAATATCGAGTCTGTATTCAATTTCACGTTAAACTTTACGGAGCATCTCAGCCGTTATTTCTCAAATCACCTCAGTGATTTGTCGTTTTAGTTCATCAATATCGCGAACATTTGGTGCGTACTCTGTCTTTGACAAACCCCCCCCCCCCAAAAAAAAAAACAAATCTAGCGGTGTTATGTCGGGTGACCGTGGAGGCCAAGAAAGTGGTCCACCTCTACCAATCCATCGTTTGAGAAATGTTTCCTGCAGGTAGTGTTTATCAATGGTACTCCAATGTGGTGGTGCAACATCTTGCTGGAAATAAACTTGTGGCTTACGGTGTTCCTAATGAGGCACAGTGTAACAATGTAACATGTCAAGGTACACACAACTTATTACTGTGGGCTCGTGGAAGAAGAATGGCCCTATCAGTTCTTCCACGGTCAATCCGCACCAAACGTTACCTTTGAACAAGTACGCTGGTGCTCTCTTACTGCACAAAGCATTTCTGACACCCACACATGACATTACCGGAAACATGAAATGTTGCTTCATCCGAGAAGATAACTTTCAATAAGAAAGACTCGTCTCTGTCAATTTCGTCAAGAATACGCTCGGCGAAGTCAAAACGTGTAGACTTATCGTTAGGTTCTAGGCAATGCACTAACTGCACTTTCTATGCGTGCAGTTTCAGACTCTTAAGCATAATTTTCACAAATGTATATTGCAGTATTCCCAGTTGTAAACCCGCACGACGCGTTGATTTAGTCTGACGTAGAGTGAAAGTCTCCCTCACTTGCTTAACAACGTCGTCGGGGACCGATGGTCTACCAGCACCTTGCAATGTTGCACACTTCCTGTATCCTTAAATTGCTGATACCAACGCTTAATCGAGTCCTTACTTGGAGCATGCTGATTTGGATACTCTAAGGGAAAACGTCTTTGAACCGTTATAACAGATTTGATTTCGTGAAACCACAGAATGCACAAGGCTTTTTGCTTCACGTCTCCCATTTTAACAACGGAATATTGGTTATCTCGCACTGTCATTGATTTCACAAGCACATACAGCACGCCATCCATCAAAGAGCAAATTAAATACGAGGTAGAGTCAATAAATTCCCGGAATGGCCACCTACATTCACGCAGGTGTTCGTTGGAGGGGAAATATCTTTTCTGGAGGTTGGAAGCACTGATAAGGAAAAAAAACACAGGCATCTCGAATTCATTTCCGGTACTGTTGGCGTTAGCTGGTGATCATTTCTGACAAAGCGAATTTTTCATTCGTCGATTTTGAAATGTCGTTTTCAGAGCAGCGTGCAAACATCAAATTCTGAGTTTTGCTGGAGAAATCGCTTTCTGAGACGCTCGAGATGCTAAAGAAAGCATACGGAAACGATGGCATAAGCGTTTTCGTAAAGGTCAGCAAAAACATCACCCAGGAAGGAAAAATTTCGCTTGGACAAAAGCCGAGGGAAAGTGATGTTGGAGGTGTTTTTCGATTACGAGGCCGTCATTCACTACGAATTTATTCCTGAAGGCCAAACTGTCAATAAAGAACTTTACCTGGAGATCCTTAAAGACTACGAGATGCAATCAGACTTAAACGACCTGAAAAATGTAAACAAATGATTGGTTTTTTTTACACAACAATGCTCCACACATCGCGCTCTGATTGTGACAAATTACCTTGCCATACACAGTGTTAATACTCTGGAACACCCTCCTTATTCTCCTGACCTAGAACTAGCGGATTTTTACCTGTTTCCACGGCTGAAAATTAACTTGAAGGGACACAGTTTTTTGGATTCAGATGAGATGATCGAAAATGCGACGAAGCTACTGAAGGACGTCTCAAAAAATGGATTCAAGGAGTGTATTGAACAGTTATACGAACGCTAGAAGAAGTGTGTGGTTGCAGGAGGAAAGTACTTTGAAGGCCAATAAGGTAAAATTATTGTTCTACTTTTTAATAATTTGTAGTTGACCTATTCCGGGAACTTTTTGACCCTACCTTGTAGTTTTAAAATAAACTGTTTAAATCGCTTTCGCCTTTGAACAACAGTAGCGCATTCTGCATTCATTTGTTTTTGTTTTATAGAACTTTGAAATTCGCTCAATAATTTATGCTCATCCTATATATATTTTTTTTAATATTTGTTTTTTTAATTAATATTTAAAGAAAGTATTTAAAATAACTTAAATTCTTTGAAACTCATATCAGATTTCAATTTTGTTTCAAGCTTCATGTGTGCAAAATAATTTAAAACAAATTTATTAACTTAAATCTTTTGCAATTTAATAAATTATAAGAAAATCAATTGTTGACTTAATTTCAAACATAATAATAGCATAAATTGTCTTTTCTAATAATTAGTTTCTTATGCTTATAACAGACCATAAACATTGTTCAAAAACTCAAGTTTCATTTCGTAAAATGAAAATGATATTTGTGTAAAGAAAATGTTCTGGTATTTCTTTACCTGTCTGAAACTTTCCAATTTCAAATTCATATATTCCTTGCTATCTAGTTACGTAAATGCATTAGAAATGTAAAATTTCTTGCATGTTTGTCGTCCAAGAAACTGCAAAACACGAGAAATGTCACAAGTTTCAAATTTCACAAACATATAAGAAATATCTATATTGTAAAAATATTCTGAAATATAAAATATACATGAAACAAAATAAGAAAAGCATGAATTATTTTATCAAATTTATATATTTTTGAGAATTCATTAAAACATGCAACATTTATACTTTAACTCATTTGGAAATTACACAAGTAGGAATTTATGTTTTAATAGTGTAAAATTGTATTAATAATAACCATTTAAAATATAAAAGTCAGTTTGTGGATTTGTCAGTTAGTGGAATATTTATTACTAATTTAATAGGTCGGTATAAAAATTTTATATTTGAATTTTTCATATTGCTTAACATGAATCAGAAGATTAAAGAAAATGTATACTAAATGTATGGAAACATTGTAAAAGTATGTTCCCGATTTACAGGAAAAAGTCATTACTACTCGTATTCTTCTAATAAATATTAGTAGCGCAGAATGCAGAATTTTAAAACACTATAAATATTATTGCAACAGTTTAAAATAGAGAAACATTCTGTAGAATTTAAATGCCAAATTTTTGCAGAGATACGCGAAAGTCAAAATTTTACTGAAAATTCTATATCACTTTATCTTTACAGAATTATCTAATTCTATAAAAATAAAGAAAGCTTACTTTGTCTATATGCATCTACATATTAAAACAGAAACAAAATGGTGAATTTTCAATAACATTATGCACATTCTACATTTTCAGGGTTATGTTGTGCAAATGCATCCGTTTCTCAATGTTTCGAAAAGTATACGAAGCAAATTTGGCTTACCTATGACCACTGACTATTCTATAGAGCTCAGAATACATTAATTGAAACCACACGGTATAATGCATAAAGTATGTATCTACAAAATTATTTGTGAAACAATGCACCTATGTTTGATTATGCATATTTTTATTTTCATTTTATTTTTAAATTCTTGTTTTAAATTTTGTTCTCTTGTTGTTTTATAATAAACTTCACATGGCTTGTCATGACGTTAACACGAGTTCAAACATAACACAGGGAATGTGAATAAATAAAATTTAAATTTGATGTGATGGTGAGTAATAATGAGAGATTTAACTGGGTGTGACGTTCAACCGGTTTGATTTAAATTCTAATTTATACCAATGTTTGGAAATATTAGTTGTTGAAAATTTTAGTATCTAGGAAATACACCTCAGTTTTAAAAAAGTAATTGAAAATGTTTACTATTATTACTAAATAAAAAATAAATAAATTGATTGATTCTTTGCTGCATATTGTACCATATCAGACACATATTAATAAATTCTACACATTCATTTGTATGTCATAATTTTACAAAAACGCATGCCCTAATCCTCACCTGGAGTAAGCATAGACATTTCAAATGAAACCATTTATGCTTCATCAATGGCACTGATATGCTTATTACTGGATTTTTCTTAACACAAAATTTTATTATTAGAACTCGAATGTTAGAGTCAAGATTTATTCTCCATTCTTATTGCTAAATTGTCAAAAGTATAAACCTAAGATGTACATTTAATCAATACATATCGTTATTAATTTAGGTAAATTTTGTTCTGTATGTATCAAAGAGCTTTGGATATATAAACTGCATTTTGTATTACTCATGTCACAAAAGATATAGCTCAAATTTTCAGTATGAATGGGAGAGCAATATTGTTTTTTTTCTCTTTTTGCATTACTCAAATTCGATTAAGTGATTTGTCCAAAACAGCAGACAAAATCATGCACTAATAATTGTACACCTCACATAATGAAGAGCATTAATAAATGCATTTATTTATATTCTACAAACCTTTCCTTGATATTGCAGGATTTATTACATTATCCCTAGAAGGAGAGTACTATTCCCCTCAGCATAGATTCCACATTGCTTTTTTAACTCTAAAGTACGAGGGCTGTAAATTAAGTAATGGCAACATAGGTATAAATCAATTTTTAATGAACTTACAAGTACAATTGCATTACATTCCTTCTATGTAATCACCAGCAAAGCTTATAACCTTTTGCCAAATGTCGGGAAGCTGTTGTAGACCAGTGGCAAGGTGTTGATTGTTGATGTGAGCGACCGCGTGCCCTACTGCGTGGAGTACAATTGAAACGTCATGAAATCGGTGACCTCGGAGGGGTGAATGCTTGAACCCATCGTGCTACTGTCCTATACGGTAAAGCATTTGTGCCACAGGCTTCCACTAATCCTCGATAGCATTTTGTTGCATTTTTGCCACGGGGAACCTCGATTTTAAGCCACGACCGCTGATCACCTTTTGAAAACATGCTTTAGAGCGATGGAAACGAAATTCCTTACTTCAACGCCACACAACAACTACCCTTCTAAGCAGATCGACTGTTTTTTGCACTCTACACATCGACAACAGCGCCACCTCACCGCTCCCATATCCTATTTGCGCATGCCCGCCCTTCTGCGAGTTTCAAGGTTAAGTTGTCACTATTTAATTTACAACCCTCGTATATTCCTGACCTCCCCCCCACCTCATCGCAGCAAATTTGTTTTACATCATTTTACACCTGATAAATTTTGTATGTTACATAAGCACCTGATCTTATAACTGCAATTGTCTAGATTATTTTTTTTTATAGTTATTTAATTTAATATTTCCTGTATTGTCAATAGACGCGACAACGTCAACCACAACAAGCCTTTCATTACAATTTAATGGAGTTTCTTTTAATCAGTATTTAATAACTATCAAATCACTTAAATATAGTGCAAAACATTTTAAGTGCATTTGTATTAAAAACTTGTCAAAGTTTTTTTTTTTCCTTAAGAATGACATTGGTAAAATATTTTCTTTCTTCTAAAGAAATAATTTAAACTATTTTTTTTACGAATAAACAGAAGAATCAGCATTATGCACTGGGGAAAATTTATTTTAATATTCCCGTCGTTACTTTTCTTGCACTGAAATGACAATTTGACTTTTGTAATTTTTTTGGTTTCAACATTTTCCTTGGAGATATTTTAAGGACTTTTTTTCTCTCGATTTGCAGAAATAATAAAATATTCAAACCCCAAAGGGCAAAAAGTTCTTATAAGTAAAAAAAAAAAAAACATAATTTTTACTACATTTCAAGATAAATGGAAGCGTTTTTCAATAATATATCTTTTCCTTAAGCCTTTTCAAACATGTTATGTAAAAATATAATTAGATATATGTGAACTTTAAATGACATATAATTAAGTAAATAAATATAGTGAGAGGTGTTTGATTCAAAACTATTTTAATGATATAAAAAATCTTTTTCAACACATTTTTTAATTATACACTAGCTGGCGTAGTAACCCGATGTATTGCATTTGCATTTAAGGATAATTTTCGATTTTCTATTTAAAAAAAAATAATTAATTCTACATTCATAAAAGATTTTTAATATTAACTTTATAAAATTTCTTATTACGAAAAAAAAAATGTTTACAACGTTAATTTACTGAAAATCGCGTGATTTTGAAGCAATTACAGTAAATGCCTTTATAAAAAAATGGTGACATGTAGGCAATAAAATTTCATTGGTTGAGAGGATTTTAGAAGAGAAATTGCAAAACTTTCCATTATTGCCTAGCTCATGTTTGGTGACCTGTCTAACTTCATTAGATGTTACAAAAAGTAATATCTTGAAAACTAATTGAAATTTTAAAAGGCTGGGCGCTTATATGGTACCCTTGAATCCATGGGGGTACTTTGTGTTAATTTTAACATGCTGCGTTCCATATTCGAGGAGGAATAATTGTGAAATACAAAATGACAGGAAGATTTCAATATAATGAATACTTATTGGTTGAAGTGCGATTTAATGATGTTATTTTTGTTTTGGCAAAGTAAATAATCACAATTCTAAGCAGAGTATGCTGCATACACAGTATTTACACAAGATTACACAGAAGAATTGATATACGTAACTATGCAAAGTTATTGAATAGTGGTTTCGCAAGTTTTAAATATCCATTTAGGAGATTGTATTTAACTACTTGAACATTATAGTAACGTTATAGTAAATGATCAGAATGACGACTAGTGAGTAAATTATATAAAACTTAGCTCAGAGCTTATAAATAGTAAGTAAATTACTCAAATTGGTAGTTAGGTTTCCATTAACCTATTCGATATGAAGCATTGTGCGAAATTTATTCCATTAACCTATTCGATATGAAGCATTGTACGAAATTGATTCCATTAACCTATTCGATATGAAGCATTGTGCGAAATTGATTCCATTAACCTATTCGATATGAAGCATTGTGCGAAATTGATTCCATTAACCTATTCGATTCAATTATTACGATTATATCAAATGCCTTTTAATGAAGTTTGAGATGATTGTGTATATATGGAACCACATTTTACACTAACGTGTGTCGACTTATTTCCGAATGGAAGATAACTTGTTTAGATTCGAATGCGGTCACCTGAATTCACTTCTCACAAAGAACTTTCTAAAAAATTCGAAACAAAAAAGCAATTCTAAAGAAAATAACCATAAAATGTAAATGCGCACTGAAATATATATATATATTTGCATGTTTATTAGTTTAATAAAAAGCCATTGTTTATATCTTATTTTTAATTTTAAAACCGATAATTACAGTAATATTTTTCTCTAAAAAATCATTAATTTTGCAGTTCATATTAATTCTTAAAAAAGACGCTATATATTTTTATGCTATTGCATTTTAAATCAAAAGTATTGATTATTTGAAACGAGCAGGGAAGACCGAGCTATGCTCGGTCAAAATTAAATTTGAGTTCAAATATCATGACCCATGACCAAAATGACCCACTAATTGAATTTTCTCGAACATGTGACTTAGCCCAACAGTCTTCTCGTGCCCGAAAACCATAGGATGCAAAATTTAGTGTAAATTGAGCCGCTTTTTAGATCTTGACCCACAATGACCCAGAAATGACCCACTAATCGAATTTTCTCGAACATGTGACCTAGCCCAATGATTTTCGCGTGCTCGAAACTCGTAGGATACGAAATTTAATCAAAATCGTTAGAGCCGTTTTTTAGATAAAATTAATTTGACCCGCGTTGACCCAAAAATGACCCACTAATCGAAAGTTCTCGAACATGTGACCCAGCCCAATAGTTTTCTCGTGCCCGAAAATAGTCGGATACAAAATTTCGTCAAAATCGTTTGAACCGTTTTTTAGATACAATTAGCTTTGACCATGACCCAAAATGACCCACTAATTGAATTTTCTCGAACATGTGACCTAGCCCAACAGTCTTCTCGTGCCCGAAAACCATTGGATGCAAAATTTAGTGTAAATTGAGCCGCTATTTAGATCTTGACCCACAATGACCCAGAAATGACCCACTAATCGAATTTTCTCGGACATGTGACCTAGCCCAATGATTTTATCGTGCTCGAAACTCGTAGAACACAAAATTTAATCAAAATCGTTACAGCCGTTTTTTAGATAAAATTAATTTGACCCGTGTTGACCCAAAAATGACCCACTAATCGAAAGTTCTCGAACATGTGACCCAGCCCAATAGTCTTCTCGTGTCCGAAAATGGTCGGATACAAAATCTCGTCAAAATCGTTTGAACCATTTTTTAGATACAATTAGCTAGACCATGACCCAAAATGACCCAAAGTGACCCACTAATCGATTTTTCTTGAACATGTGACCTAGCCCAATGGTTTTCTGGTGCCCCAAAATGGTAGGATACGAAATTTCGTCAATATCGTTAGAGCCGTTTTCAAGATAAAATTTGCATATATATATATATATATATATATATATATATATATATAACCACACACAAGATTTGCTCGTATTAGAATATATGATGTATTGCTGATATAATAAAAACGTTGCCATAAATAAAAATTGTGAATCTACAACTAAATAAAATGAAAGGTTATTTCAGGCAACGGTATAATTGTGTCATATTTCTTTCGAGTAAGATAAAGATAGTTCTTCAAGTTATAGAGTCTTATGTATTGTATAGTTTATGATGAAATATCCTGATGCACTTCGAAGGTTTGCACTTACAAGTTATATAAATCTTATTAATGTATTTGTTTATTTGAAACTATTGCTACGTGGAATTATATTGAGGCCAAAAGAAAAAAAAAACAGCGAATCAGAATACAAATCTTATGAATGAAATTACATATGAGGATATAATTTTATTTCATGTTTCAGCAATGCGATGAGAGCATTATTTAAGTATTTTTTTATTGATTAACTCATATCAATCATCTTAAAATTTTGACTATATCGACATCGTTAATTATGTTTTCTGATTTTTTTTTATAAATAAAGGAATTGTAATACTTTTTTAAACTACTGAAAATTATTTTCCATGCGACTTAAATGATTATGTTATAAAAAAGAGCTTAAAACTGTTCAAAAATATTGACACTGACGCCGCATAAATTGAAAAAAAGAAGTTTTAAATAAAAACAATATTTTATAGTACATCGGAAGTTACAATAACTTTAATATATATATATATATATATACATACATATATCGTTTATTTTATTTTATTTTATTATTTTGTTACATAAAACCAATTTAATAAACGTTTGTCACATTCCTTTTAACTTTTCATTTATTACTTACATTAAACTTTATTAATTTCTCAATAGGCACTTCCTTTAAATTTTAAAATTGCACTTGCAATAACTAACTTATGATATAGTTTCTAACAATGACATCAGATGGTATATCAATATCTATATCTAAATTTAGAATTCACCTCACTTGAAAACTCTTTCTTGAACAGCCAATAGGTGGCAGAATTTTTCCTTAATGTCACTTAATTCTAGTTTTAACGCTTGTATTTCATTTTGTCACGAATTGAATATCTAAAACTGATTCACTACCTTTGTAATTCATCTAATGAATTAGTCACTATTTTTTGGCAACAGGTGAAGATATGTTGATTCATGGCATTTTTGCTCAACGTTTCTTCCTGGTTAATAATGGGGAAATTATCCACACTTTTTTTTCTAATATCATAATTCTGTTTTTTAATGTATTTTAGCCCAAACTCTGTACAATTTTAACTTAAGAGTTCGTGAAAAGATTAAATCAGACATTTTTTCGTGGAATTTATGGTAATCGGGGCTTGATAATTCTGCTATGGTTCCCCAATAATTCCATTTATTTCCAAAATTTCGCTTTTTTCTTTATTTGTTAATTTAACCTACATATCATAACAGATTTGAGTTTCATCTTTCATGCTTTTATTTTTCTTTTCATTTTCTCCATTAAACTGTATTATATTCTCTTCGTTTTTAAATATATTTATTCTTTTTTTCTCTTCATATTTCTGGATATTATTCAAACAGATACGCTTTCATTTTTCATATTTAATATAATTTCCTCAGAATTGTTATATGATGTTTCTGTGATTTTATTTAATGGTTATATATATATATATATATATATATATATATATATATATATATATATATAAAGAGAGAGAGAGAGAAAAACACAAAATTATAACATTATTTAGTACTCAAAACCCACTTTATTTTCTATGTAAATATTTTACGGGGTTTTTTTTCTAAATGCGTGTCAATTATTTTCTACATGCGTTTCATTGTCCGTCAGATCTTCTTTTATCTTTTTAAGTTCTAACTCTATTGAAAATAATAAAATTTATAATTATCCACCACGCATTTTTTTTTATAATATTCCTCTATTGTCAATTCTTAGATTAAATCTTTAATTGAATTTACGGTGAGGTAATTAATGCTTTTGTTATTTTTCAGTTCTAAACTTCTACCAAGAAATAATCCAAAATTCTAAATACTTGATTCCAACAAAAAAAGCATTTAAAATGGTATAATTATGATATTCCCGTATTACATAAAATATCATTTTTCTTCTTATAATGTAGAATATTTGAAAAAAGATCTGAATATAACTAAGTATGTTTTTTAATTAAGAAAATTTAATTAATTAACGAGATACGAATCTATTCTAAGAAAAACTAATAAAATTCTCATATCCCTGTTAATAATCGAAAAAAATTAATTTTCGTGAAAACTAATAACAAATTTAATTTCTCTGGATAAAAATTTAATTTCTGATAAGATTCCATTAAATAAATTAACACCTAGTAAAAAAAAATACAAAATACTTAATAAACACAACCTGCAATTCATTTTAATAGAAGATTAGAAAAGACTTTGGTTAGTGCAGATGTTGCTCTATAATAAGTACTATGTCACTAAAAATGTGTTTTCATAAAAAGTTACTAAATAGTTTTATACCTGATTAAAACCTGTTTCGTTTGCACAAGAATATAAATTCTATATAAAGATATGTATTTAGATTCTATTGATATTCTCCATAGAAATTAATATTCTCCCATATTAATATTCTCCATTAATATATTTTCTTTGGCACTTCTATATATATAAGAGCTTTAGACACTATATATCTTGCATTGTTTTCCTACATATATTTGAAAACTTTATATTTTCTATCAAAATGACTATCAAAAATACATAGAAGCCATAGTGATAAATCATCCAAGCACTTATCAAAGATGTTTAGGAATTTTTTTTTTCCATATCGGTTTCCAATAAATGCTTCTTTTTTTAAAACTTATGTCAGTGTAAAGCTAAAGCAACGTATATTTAAAACAATTAGAAGTAAAGCAAGCAATGTGATTGTAATGCATTAGATTTATATTCTTGCTTAGTTATAACTTTATTTTACTCAAATAAACATTTTCTTTTTTGAGAACTTGACGCATTTATCTAATGCAAAATCATTTTGCGACTAATTTTTTTTTTTTTTTTTTCAATAGATTGAGAATATTCTCCGGAAAAAAAAAAAAACTTTACACTCCTACCAAAAATATAGTTTAACAATAATACTAGTTTATAAATTTAAAAATAGTTTTTGAAGGAGATTTGCATATGTGATACATTATATATATATATGCATATATATATATATATATATATATATATATAAATCCTTATTCTTAAATTAGCTCTACCGTTAACTCTGTTAAATTTATTTTAATTTAATATCTAGTTTGTCCAAATTATTTAAATGTAAAGTTTTTAGTTAATCTTAATTTTTATCACGGTCGCCGATCATTTCTGGGTTTTTAGAATGTTCTTTGAGAGCCATTTTCATTTTTATTCGGAATTTCATTTCCCGCTCTAAGTTACTTTTTACTATAAAATCCGTCTACTCCATCTTTGTCCGAACTCTTTACTAATTATTTTTCATTCGTCGTGACGTAGCATGACGCGTCTTCTTTTATTCCTCATTGGTTCAGTACGCGTTCTACGTCATAAATTGTATTATTGCGCTAGTTAACAAAAAGCAGCTACCTGCAATTTTCCCTCAGAAATAAGTCGAATTTTTACTTGTCAACAATTCCCTGACTCCCCGTATAACTAACTAATCTTAATATGTTCTAAATACTTACCCAAATAATTTGATGACGTAGCGATGGTACGGCTACTCGTGTTAGGTAGAAACTGCACAATTGAAATAACTTGAATAAAGCATTGGTTTGAAGAGACCTTGTTCGTTTAATTAATGGAAAATCGCCTCTTGTTTATTCATTCCATTGCCTATTCCACCGCATCGAGGCAGCAGCGAGATTATTATGCCTTTTACGACTGCTGATCACTTAAAACTAATTATGTCATCAAATAACGCAACGGCCGTTCTTATTTTCATTGTAGGACCATATGTGCTCTTGCTTCTATTATCAGCTTTATCACACTACAACATATAACGTAATTATCGTTATATATATATATATATATATGGGATTGGATCCGCTTCCACAAGACGGCGCAGCAAGCGCACTAACGACGAGAACCTGCTACGAGATTAAAAGACGGTAAGTAGTAATGAGGAAGAGAGAAAGGTAGCATCGGCTGCTAACGACGCATTGTTCCGACGTTCCTAAAATCAAAAGTCTAGAAGTTTGTGTTTTTTCATAAGATGTAAAGTACGATGCCAAGTTATGTTTGTTATTTCGACGAATATCGGCTGTCCGCCGGTTTAATTAATGTCATGTTTCATCTTTGTTTTATGCTCGTCCATTATCAATAAAAGTGTCTGTCTACAAGAACGATGTTTTACTTCAGTAATTAAGACGTTTCCCCCCCTATATATATGTATGTATGTATGTATGTAATAATAAAAAAAAATCACCATTTTGCCTTAACTAATTTATTCAAATTCTTACATTTCTATTTTTCCCTGCCTTTTAATAGTATCTTAAATATAAATTATATTTTAATTACAGATCTTTAATCAACATATTCTTTTAATTCTTATTCTAAAAACTTTAATCTGTTAAAAGCTACACTTCTTTATAAAAACCCCTAATTTATTCCTTCATATTTCGAAACATTAAATTTTTATTTCTTTAGAACGTCTCTTAATATCATTTTTATTTTTATTAACATTATCATTCAAGATCCCTTGATTCATTGTAACTCCCGCGTCAAACTTTTTCACTTAAAAATTATGCTGAGTATAATAGAGAGCCACACAGCGTTACAATCCGCTCATTAGTTAAATTACCCCTGCATTGGCGAAAGATTACTACGCTTCGTCGAGTATAGGGAAACGCGTTACACAGCTTGGAGCCTAGCTTTACACTTTTTGACTTGCCAAATAAAACCCGTCACTTAGAGGAGAATATCTGCGATTTGGTGTATTTCTAATATAATAACATCTTAATTTTTTATGACGTAGCACAGCCCAATTATGAGTTTCTAAACTGGATATTAATGGAATTGGCTTTGATTGTGAAGTGTCAATAACATTATTGATAATAATGCAGATTATTCTTTTATCTACGGGAAAATTCCTAATGTATTTGAAACATCGCCTTCTATCAAGATTTTATTCGACTGCAAAAATTATGCGATTCAACAAATTCATCATTTACCATCATTAACACGTCAGTAGTTCTTCGAAATAATTTAATATGAAATGGAAAGCATTTCACACACACACACACACACACACACACACACACACACACACACACACACATATATATATATATATATATATATATTTAGAGCAGCTCTGAATGAATGTTTTACTCTATATATTATCCATAATTTGCATAAATATAATTTTAAATTAATTTTTCACTTGTCTTCAAAGCAAAACAAAAGTATATATATAATAAATTTTTAATTAATTTTTCACACGTCTTCAAAGCAAAACAAAAGTATATCAATAATAAATGTTTAATGTTTTTTTTCATACGCTGCCATTAATACTTTAATTACTGCTTGAGACGTATACCACCAAGTGCGTTATTTTTCAGTTTATATCTTTCAGTTCATAATCTCTGCTATACACTTACACAAAGATGTTTTCGCGATAAATATAACGGATAGAAAAAGTTTTTATAAACAGTGGTACGCTTGAATATAAAAATAGACACCAATCTTAACCCGTAATAAAATGCTGTGGTTTCGCTGACTGGCTGGAAATCCTTTTCAATCTAGTAGTTTCTAGATTTTTCACTGTTTGTTTGTGTTTTTGAGAACATATACCTGACTTTTGTGCTTGACATTAAGCGCCCGCTTATAAATCATCATCAATATACAAGGACGAGATAGCCACAAGGAAATTTACAACACCATTGAATTACAACTGAGAACTTCACAAACTGTGTGCAATGGATCTGGCGGGAGTCGAACCCGCTGACCTGACTCCTACGCTCACAAGAGGTTAGCGAAATGGTATCTTAACTACTCGGCTACGGAGGCCCCAGATCTTAGCAGCCCTTCGGAGCGTAGAATTTCTTGTTTCTAGTTACTTGTGCAATCTGTGACAGTTATCGTCTAGAGTTCTCCGAAAAACTTTTACCTTATTATCTGAAAACTTCTAACTTTAGACTTGTATTACGTATCAATAAGATGGACTGAAACCATGTGGAAGTTAATCAAACAGTGTGTTATGTCAATACTTATGATTCATAGTAATGGATTTAAGCCACTCAGTACTTGACATCGTGATCTAAAACTATGTTAACAAAAAGTGTGTTCTCTATCCACTTGCTACTTTATTAGTGAAAATATTCCAGTGAATTTTGAATACATATGACTCGATTTAACGCATCTACATTTTCATCATATGGTTTCGTCTAACGAGTTAATACTCTAAGATGATGTTTTAATAGGAGAACACTGTTCACTTAATGTGTGACTCCAAATCGTCACAAACAAACTAATGTGTAAATATTATATATTTTAATGTATATTCACACATTAGTCTAAAACAAATGCTCCAAATTTAATTACTTTCTTGTGATCTCGTATAGGTCTAATCTTAATCCAAAGATCAAAAACTTGCCTGTCATTAGGATTTCTATTCCTCCTAGCCAGTAGCTTTTTTTAAAAATAAGCCAAATTCTGGTAAATTTTGCAATCTCTTATGGTAAATAACACTATATATCATTCTAAAAGGATTCATTATAACATACATATTGTATTTTAAGGACAAGTCTAAAATTTTTATAATTTATTATTTTAACTTTTACAAAATCGGCTCTTGTGGCAATGGAATGTAACTATGTTGTTTTTTCAAGTATAGAAAAATATATGCGTATCAAAATGGCCATCCTAATATAGAAAACTCTTATAACGTCAAATACAAATTTCAACTAGAATCTTGTATAGTTTAATTTTTGCGTTTTGTTAAGAAAAAAGGCATAAACTGCGTGAAACTTTTGATAATACTAATTTCTATCAATACAACTTTAATAAAATCTACCTATCAGCCTTTCTAAAGAAATGTAGGAATCAGGATATTAAATTTTACGTTTTGCCATTACAGGTATACGTAAGTGTCCTCAGTAACTTTAGATGTAAGTTTTAGGAAGAATTATATTACATGTAAAATAAAAAATAAATAAGAGGGGGAAATGTCAATGTTCAGCTCTCTCTGTTTCTCTAAAACATACAGGGTAACGATTCCTTCCTGAAACAACAGATGTAAAAGAAGTTGTAAATTATTCTAAAAAATTCTAAATTTGTATTGAAACATATCGAATTTCGCCCGTTTATACGGTCGTTCAGGTGTGCCTAGACGTACTTTGTACGTGATATCTCGGCATTTCATCACAGGTTGCTCTTAAACAGTGTGTATTATTTGAACATATTTTTAAAAGCGTACACATAACGTGCATGTTATGCATGCTAAACAAATTGCATCAATTCATTACAACAAAGTCCCGAAATGGTTTAAACGACGAAAAAATGCTGGTAACATTTTATTTAATTGTTTTAGCTTTTGTTATCTTATGTTTTTATGAATTATAGTGTCAGAGAAGTTTTGGCGCAGATTAGGAAAAAAGAACATATTAACAAATAACAGAAAAAAAAAAAAAAAAAAACTTACTCACATGGCTTAAAATGAGTTTACATTTAAATTACGTCATGAAAATAACGTGAACCAAGTTCAGTTGAGTAGAACTTTTACTAACAATTTTTCGCTAAATTCTAAAATGGCTCACATACAAGATTTTTTTTTCGACGCCAGAGAGCGCTGCAACATACATCCATTCCATTATGAATAATTACCTCCGTGGTTTAATAATTTTGTCGTTCACAGGGAATTAATCAGTTGTGCTTACTTCGATGGACTTCGGTATTGAGATACCAACCTAATTTTAACCCAAGGTATCGCAGAATGCATATACATTTGAATATAACTCATTGCCCCAAAACATTTTTTTAGTACAATTTTTTGAAAACTTAAATTTTTTGCCGTGTCTTCCAAAAAAATTAAATGTCTAATAAACGGCCTCACTCGTTTCTTAAATGTGATACGGTCAACTCCTTGCCATTTTTGATTATCACGTGATACGAGCTGTTATAATATTGCTATCTATCTTCAGCTACAGCTGTAAATTATTTACAAAGAATAAACTGTAATCTACAAAATCGCTATAGAAAACATCTTATCCTGAAATCCTGTAAGTACAAACCGTATGAAATTTCTGATATTACATTGTATTCCCTCAGCTTCATATTCTGAACATTTCACTTCTAAATGTTCATCTGTTTTCCATGTAATTTCATAATATGCATATTAATCAATACAAGTATAAATTAAAACTCGAGTCAAATGTAATTATGAAAATATCTATCTAAAAATTGTCAGATAGTCCGTCGTCCGTTAAAAAATGAATAAAATGACATAAAATATTAATATATAATAATAAATATTAATATTAAATGAATGACCTTAATGAAAAATGTATTAACGTTTTTTTATAATATATAACTTCAAGATCTTATTTTTTAAACACCGACATTAAAAAAATATCACAGCAGCGAATTTAACAGCCAGGCAATTTATATTTCTTAGAAAGATTAATGTATAATTTTATTTTATATTTTGTATGGGAAGAAATACTTTAAGTGTTGCACCATTAAATTTATTTTCCAACGATTAAGACTTTTAATTAAATTTGAAAATCCACATGAGATCGGAAATTTACTGAAAGATAATCATTTCTCAAACCATCTCAGTGATAAATGGATTATTCATCTCACTAAAACTTTCTGCTTTTAACAGCTAGTGAATGAATTGTGGAATAAAAGTACTTTTTGATTTATGATTGCAAGATAATTGTTTGACGAAATTAGAAAAGCAAATGAATGAAAATCTGCAAAAATAACTTTTAAAGGTTCATTCATTTAGAGATTGACCTATATCAATCCCTCCATTTATATATCTATCTATCTCTGCAGATATATTATTTAAAACTTCTTATCACGATAACACTGAAATATTGAACCAATTCGAACATCGATGTACTGATCTTGCAGTATATTCAATGAGTTTTTAATCAAGTATGTAGCTCTTATACTTCTTTTACAGACACACACAAAATAATTCCGTAATATTATGGCGGCAAAAGAAAAATAGTTTGCAATGTATTTTGATGTTATTGGACTGCTTAAAACAAAATGGTATTGAAATTCATTACTGATGTGTGCTACAATATAAAATCTGTAAAATATAAACTGCGTAGTATTTATAATTCATTTACATTGCCACACAATGAATTCGGTTACATTACTGTCTGTAAGTAATAAACGTTAGAAGTACATGTTCACTTATTGTATATGATTTTAAACTTAAGTAAATTTCAGTTTATTACGCGGTGTGTATAAATAATATACATTATATATGGGGATTCAGAAAAGAGTTCGTAAACATTACTGTCTATGGACGTAAATTGTTACAATATATAGGTTCTTCCGGCTCGATCCGTGCAATCCATCCGTACAATTATATTGGAAGGATTCGTTAATCAAGAAGATTCGGTAATTCATTCGAAAATAATGGCACTTTGAAAGTGTGAATAACATTATGTTCAATGAAGCTGTATTTTCAGTTCATTATGAATACATATTAAATTTCTTCTATTTCAATAAAATTCTTAGAGTTTACTTTGGTAAGTAAGGCATACTGAAAGAATATCGTTGGTACTTATTGCACGACTTGTGTTCGAACCTCGCTTGAGGGTCGAAGATATATTATAGCTTATGGGCAATTTTTAAACTATGATTTTAATAAAATTTCAACAATTTTTGTGTAATTATCTCATGTTTATTGAATTACATTTGGAAATTCCAATAAAAAAATCCTACAAATAACTTTTTTCTACAAAATGGTTAATTTAGAGAGAATAAAATCAATTTGTTTAATTTATTAAATCTGAAGTATGTTTCTTAAATAAAACCAGAAAAAAAAAAAGAAAAGAAAAGAAAGAAAGAAACTAACCTACTCTCCCGACAGAGCAGGAAGGAATTTTTTAACATTTACATGTTATTACATCATGTTATTATCATGTTATTACATCTCACATTTTTTGCGAAAATTTGTAATTATAAACATACGTAAGACAGTGAAACCTTTTATCAGGCAAAATACTAATTATTTATTCTGCTACTTCTGTAGAAGATTCCGCTATAAATATTTTGATGCAGTTTTTCTTACATGAATATACTTTGTGATTAGATTGGATTAAGTGTTGGTATGTTTATAAAAGATGTAATTTCAAATATATGGTGTAAAATCTATTACTTTAATTTATCGAAAAACGGGGAGTACGATTATTAAATTTTTATAGTTTTAGTGTTTATATTTAATGCAACAAATGACGTATGATAAGAAAGAAACTGATTTTTTATTGCTGATCTACATATATATTGAACATTAGCGAGGTGTAACAGTCAAATTCGTTTAATTCATTTTGAACAGTCATTTTTCTAATAAAATGAATTGAACATTTTTAGATTGAACAACACTACTAAACACACTAGCGTTTATATAGCAATTTTATTCTTTCGTTAATTCATATGTTGGATCTTATACCACATTTAATAATAAAAAAAGAAAATATTGTATTAAAACTAATAAAAGCCGTAGAATCTTCATATTTTATTATACATTTTGGTATTTCCTCTCAAAACATATTTTTCTAATGACAAGACTTATCTTTTGAAAATCTTTCTTATGGTTTTCATTATATCCACTTAATGACATTTTCAAGAAAGTAAAACGAAATAACGTAATTTTCCTTTTATTCCTAGTGAAATAATCTGTTACAAATATAAAAGAAAATTCTTTGTTCGATGTTTTAATCCTGGGAATTAGCACGCTTCAATTGCACGCTTCAATTTCAACTAGCTTATTAAAATAATTACTTTCTATAACATCATCTTATTAAAATTACCATCTACTGTTGATACTTAGTTTAAATTAATATATCTTTAAATAAACTATAGGAATCATGTGTTGTTCATAAAAACATAGGTATTAATGGAATAGAAAATGGGTTTTAAAGAACATGTGTATATTCAATAATTTAAACGAAACATTTAATTGGTAACATTTGCTTTTTTCATATGTAATATTAAAATTTTTATTTTCATATATTCCTTTAGTTACAGAATTTTGTTTTTTCATATTTATTCGATCTTGTTGTAGTTTTCACTTTATTTCAATGGACAGTTTATTCATTTTTAATAAAATTTTCTTCAGTTATTTATTTTTTATAGAAATTTAGATATTCATTGTTAATATTCTTAAGCAAATATATGAATATACGATACTTTTCCGTTTTGAGAAATGCATTGGATGAAAAAATATGCAAACGCAGGTTATAACTTCAGATCTAATTGATGCTACAATATTCTCTTTTTAGTTCCTACATTAAAACTGTTCTTTAAAAATGTAAAAATAACCAGATAATTTGTCATATAGAAATAAGTATGGATATTAAATAAATTCAATTACCTGACACCACGATTACCGTGCATAAACATCCGGGGGTTTTATTCGTCTTAAATATGTAGTGATGCATAGATTTAACTGTACGACAAAAAATATTGTGTAAGAAAGTATTTAAAAGAAATAATGGGAGTATTTTAAAAACAAGTGCAAAACTTCATTCAGATATATTCCAGGCATGAAACAATGCTGATATCTCCAAACAGAATTAAAGGATAAATGAACTATTTTACCGTGACTTAGCATACGGAGAGTCAAATATGTTGAAGAATAAGTAAGTCCGCAGTGCAAAGTGTTTTCCAGACAATGAGTGTCAGTGAACCGTAGTCGTACGCTTTCTTTGAAAGCATAGTTGAGAAACAACGTGCGAACATCAAATTCCAACAGTGTTTTTGGTTAGCATCAGTAGAGGCATTGGAAGTTTTGCAGCAGGTGGTCGGTGACATAACAATGTGTCGTGAAGAGGTTCTTTCATGGCATTGAAGATTCAAGACGACCGTGAATCCCTATAAGACAATTCTCAAACTCCAATCAACAGCAATTACCGAAGTCACCATATGAGAGTTATCGGAAAATGTACGTACAGATCGACGTGCAAACATCATTACTGAAAAGGTGGGTATTTTTTATGGGTGATTGAGGAAACTCCGACAGCCGCAATGAAGTGCATCTTCTAGAAATGTTTTTAAAAAAGGTATGTGTGCCGAAATATATGTATAACTACGGAGAATGGCTATATTTTGAAGGTTTTGCCCGTAACACATGTTATCAAAAATTATATAAGTTAGTAAAGCTAGGTCACCAAACTTTTTAATCCAACCTAGTATATGTAACCAATTGTATTACTTAACATGAACATCTTAAAACAGAAGTCTTTTAACTTAAAAAAATGTATCATTTTTATTTAAATTCTTTAAAAATTTCAATAATAACAAACCAATCAAAAAACATACAAAAATAGCATGTAACGATTTGGCGATTTGCAACTTAACAACTCATGAAAACTATAATTTACCAATGCGTAATTCTGCTACAAATCGTATTATTTTTACCATCGGTAGCTTTTGATAAAAAGAACGGTGTTTATATTAAAAACTCCTGACCTTTTTAAAACTAAAATATAATCTCATTAGGATTTTTTTTAAAGCTTGGAGACTGTGCTAATCAGTGCTGCCAATTTTCTTGCGATTTTTTATTTAAAACACTTACCAGAATTTTGGAATACTAATGTTTGTTTTATTTAATTTGAGACATTCCATGATTAAAAAGAAATTCTGTCTAAAACCTTTCAAAAAATAACAAAAAATGTGCTGTTAGAACATTTAAATGCCTAGAATATGCTTAAAAAACCGTTATTTTGTTTCACCCGCTGTTTGAAACGTAACAGAGAGTTTAATGGATCGGTGTCACGGTCACAAAAATGCGCGCATGTCATTAAAAGCATTTTCTTGAAACAAACTCTGTTTAATCGGTGTACCTTCTCAAGCTTAAATCGTTAAATCTATTGACGATGTTTCTTTTTGGCAAATTAAAATACACTTATTTAATTGGAGGAAAAAACTTCAAAAATATAAATTTTTCAATAATTATTGTTTTTATACATGTTCAAAATCGAAATTGCCAAAATTTCACCTTAAACTTAAAACAACCCCCGTTATGTTATATTTGTATTTAGCGTATCAATTTAATGTTTAGCATCTGAATAAGAATAGGTGAATTTGTTTCTCCGCTTGTTTTATTTTAATGATTAAAAAGTGTAATGAAACACACTGATTTTGTGTATACGCCGTGCATAGTAAACTTTCGAAGAGTTTATATCGATTAGAATACGAAAATTTTTATATCATAATATTCAACAAGACGGATATACAGCTACACTTTTATTAATTTAATACAATCATACTGGTTGGTAAAGATATTACACAAATTGAAAATTTTCCAAGTGAGTGAAAGAATTTCCAATCCCCCATAATCGAACCCATAACTTTTGGCTTAAATTGCCAATGCTCTTCCAATTTAGCCATTTATAACTAAAAACGACCAGCACAATTCACCCAGATAACTTTTAACAATACCATCACGAATAGAATAAGCTGCAAGTTATGGAACTCCATTAAACCATGAAAATGTACATACACTTTTACTAATTTAACACAAACACACTTATTTGTATGGATATCATACAAGTTGAAAGTTTTCTAATTGAGAGAAAAAGGGACCAGGCCCGGATAGAAATATTTAACTTGTATCATATAGTTATGTTATATAGATGTTTATGCACGGTAATCGAGGTGTCAGGTAATTTAATAACTATGATTAGATCAAAATAATGACAGCATATCTACATATCCATCATTTACTGGAGTTCCAGTACCTGTTGAACTGTGTACATGTAAGACTATATGCTATTGCCAAAAGATTCTTTTGGTGAATTGTGTCGGCTGGTTGTCTTTCCAGGTAGCTCAATTGGAAGAGCATTAGCAATTTAAGCCAAAAGTTCTGGTATTGATTCCCGGCCTGTACGCTTTTTCACTCTGATGGAAAAATTTAAACTTGTATGATATATTTGCCAATGAGTACGTTTGTGTTACAATAATAAATGTTTGAGGGGTGTTTAAATGAAAAAGATTCGAGGTGTGTACCCATGAGATGCGTAGGGACAGAAATGAGACAGACACATAGATAGAAACAACAATATTTAATGAGTGAAATGCATACAAAGTTTGTTTTAAAAAATCACCCATGGCGTTTAAGTATGCGCCCCATTGCTTAGGAAGGTTACGAATTACGTCCGCGAAAACGATGTCGGTTGATCGTGGAACCAGTTCAGAACTGCAGCCTTTACTTCCTAGTCGGAGTTAAATCGTTCTTCCTTTATGCTTTTCTTCAGTGGTCCAAAGATGTGATAGTCGCAGAGCGACAGACATGGACTGTAAGGTGGATGTTCCAGGACTTCCCACTTTTTACGGGCCAGTGCCTCAGCACACACCTTGGCGACACAGTCCGCATTCTGCATTGAATATCCACCGGCTTACACCGTTCCAGAATTAAAAACTTAATTACAGCTCGCTTTTGGACGCAATTGCATTCACAACAGCCATTTTTAACTGAATGCCAAGTACTTACTAATGAAATTGTCACAAATATGTGTGCGCATGCGCACGCGTTGTACATACACCTTCACTATCGTGTTTGTTTCACAAAAATACATTGAAAACTGTTTGCATGCTACGCTCCGAATCACATTCATTTCAATCGGCCTTATGTATCTACTTTCCTGTCGTTTAATGAAGCTCCAATATCTGTGGCTTAATCTTTGAAGTGTCTGCATGGCAGACTAGCTGCTATACCCAGCAGCCTGTTTGAGGGAATTGTGTCTGCCAATTGTCGTTCCATTTAGCTCAATTGGCAGATCATTGACAATTTAGGTCAAATGTTATGGGTCCGATTCCCGGACAGGACACTTTATCACTTAGTTGTAAATGTCTCAACATGTATGAAAATACAATTACTTCAGTGTCAAAACTATTTTCTTCTATATACTATGCCAATTGTCGTTCCAGTTAGCTCAATTGGCAGAGCATTGAAAATTTAAGTCAAATGTAATGGGTCCGATTCCCAGGCAGGACACTTTATCACTTATTTGTAAATGTTTCAAAGGTATAATAATAGAATTACTTCAATGTCAAAACTACTTTCTTCTATATGCATTTTTTAAATTAAAAAAAATCCGAGAAAGTCGTAAAAATCAAGACATATGATGAGATTCTCTCTTTGAATATAAAACAAAAAATACTATTAAGAAATTTCTACACGTATTTCGATTACAGAAGAATGATAAATTGGCAACATACATCAGCACAGTCTCCAAACTTCTTTATTCCCTCTATTATATCAGCATTTAACCTGCAAACTTAAATATCTTTTATTTTCAAGTGTGAAATGTGCATGTAAAACTGAGTTCAGGTAATAAATTTACTTACTCAAATAACATTTATCAGGACGTTCTTCCGTCCAGTCGATAACATCGCATATAATGACCTTTTTCTAAAGACATTTAGGATTAAGAAATTAATCACTTTTCCTAAATAAGATATAGTACTGGGTGAATAAATTGTTTCAGTGCAGTGTAATATCTCGAAAAATAAACGTCTGATAAAAGAACAAAAAAATACGTGTCAAATATTTTTTTGAAAGCTATTAACAAAATTAGGCACACCGAACCCCATTTGAGAGAGGGGCGGTAAAGGGAAAACTTTGATATTTCAAATGGAAACCCCCCCCCTTTGTTATTGCAGATTAAGATTCTATGGATCAAAATACATTAATTTTATGCATAAACGTTTATAAAATATGTTGTAGATGGCGCTGTAATCATAAAAAAGTCAAACTGTTCTGAATGTCTCCGAAAAAACACTTTACATCTAAGAAAAAAGAATGCTTCTCATTTATTCTGATTACTTCACTCAAATTAATTCGTCTGTGGAAATTCAAAGAAAATAACTGTTTTAGCTTAACCCAAGAATACCGATATACTATCTTTCTATTCCCTTTGAGATGTTTATTTAAAGTGCGTACCCTTATCACTCACTGGACACACTTAAGAACATTTTATACCATTATATGTTCAAATTGACCACCATCAAGCGCTTGGCTGTGTGCTAACCGGAAGTAGAATTTTCTGAAACATTTTCCAATATCTCTGATGTTATTGAATTGGAAAAATCGCGTATTCTCTCTTTCAGCTCCTCAATATCATTGGGTTTGGTCACATAAATCTTTCTTTTCAAATATCCCCAATAAAATTAATGGATAAAATTGATGTAATTTTTTCTCTAGAGTCCAAATCTGCAAAAACAAATGGGGGTTACCATTTAAAATTTCAAAGTAGCTTCTCACCGTTTCACTAAGAGGAGGGGGGGGGGGGTATTTTTAGCAACATTAAACAGCTTTCAAAATATGTTCAGCACGTATTTTTGTTTTCGATGTGTGTTTTTCGAGATATTACACCGTTCTGGGACTTTTTACTCATTCAGTATATGTAGAGATTCACACACAGACGAAACTTGTTGTCCACAATCACAAATTTCAATATATATATTGTTACATCATTATATTGTGATTTTTATAACAATGAAAACATCTCAGTGCTATAATAATTTTTTTATGCTCAAAATTTAGCATAATATTTTCTAATATCTTTTATACACGGAAGAAAGTGTTTTTGTTTTTGTTTTTGTTTTTTTCGAAAAAATTGCAGGTTTTGTTTAACAACAAATCCTTCTATATTAAAAAAAAGATATCTGGAACTGAGCCAAAAACGATTTAGACCAATCAAATTCGGCGTAGATATTCCGGGTTAGTCTCATCGCTTTTTTACTAGGGACTTCTTTGAGGAGCTATTACTTTTTTTCTAGCCATTCTGTGGATTCGAAAATCGTACCACCAGACGCGAAATATAACAAGCTTTCAGAAATTCAAAAAATTATCACGGTCGGACAATAAAAACTCAAAAAATCCTTAGAAAATCGAGTAAAATTTTTTTTATTGAAAATTCATTTTTTTATATTGTTGCCAATTTCTAAATAAGCGCAAAGCATTATGTTTTATCTCAAACGCGAGTTTATCTCAAAACGTTATGTTTTATATCAAAACGTTTTATCTATTGCGCGAGACTATTAAAACAATAATGAAAGTTAAAAATAATAATTAAATGATCACGTGTTGAAAGCAGGGAATAAAGAAAATTACGTCATAAAAATTGTGTTTACACATGAATATTAAAAATGAAAAAGATGAATTAAATGAAAAAGCATTATAACCTGATTACAGAAGATAGTCGCCGTTCGTGAAATCATCATCATAATCTTTTTAAAACAGGATACATTACCAGGTTTTAAGAGGCTGTGAAATCAGAACGGGGGTTGGTGAGCGTAGCAAGCAGGGGGCAGAGCCCCCTAGTCAATGACATAATTGTATGCAAATTCATTATTTTGTGTAATTTCATTATTTTATTGTAAGTTCATTATGTATGTAATTCAATAAAATAGAGTTCATTTTGTATTGTATCAATGACAAAATAATTAATTATCATAGAAAGTACTTCCTAAATGATAAAAAACATTTACTAATCCAAAAGGCTGTTTAGTGGAATAAACTACGTTCTGCGTAAGTAAATAACAAATGGATTTCAGCGACATAGAAATTGATTTCAGATGGGTCAGTACCGTTAAATATAATAACACTGCAAGAATGAATCAGTAAATCCTAAATACATGCAGCAGGTCGATTTAGTAGAAGATTAAATGACAGAATGCTATAACCAGATGTTATTTTCCGGTTTGAGCATAAAGCTGCTTGAAGTTGTTTCATTGTATCCTTTATTCGAAACATTTATGCATTCTTTTGATATGTACAAAAATATTTTGCCACACAGAATTTCGCAAAGGTTTCTAAGAAAAAAATAAATAACACGTTATAATTTTTTGAAAATCTACGTTATAGGTCATTAACATGTCCGGAAGTAACGGTGATGTCATATTGACAAAGGCAACACCTGACTAATAAATTTTGTTTTTACTAAAATCTTTTAACTTGTAAACATCGCACAATTAAAATTTCTACGCCGTCGCATACATGTTAAAATGTCCTTTCAAATGCAATTTGTTTGAAAACTGTATATCAATTTACCAATTTTTTAATGCTTTTTAAATGATTTTTAAGCATGAGGTTTTTTCTTTAATCTAACTCTATCGCATGTAGCCCGATTACGAATAATTAACGCAAATTTTATTTGAGTCTCTACCATTCCTGTAGATTCATTTTTTCAAGAGCATTATAAGTGTGTCTTTTTTTTTAACAGTACTATTATTGTTAATTAACTTTACAGTTCTTCAAAATGAATTTATTTATATTGTCAATAACATACATATATTAAAAGTTATCATTAAAAGCATAGTCAGTTACCCATGTTAAAAGACACATATTGTTAAGCAGCATGATGTAATTAACAATAATAGTACTATTAAACAAGTGGGTAAGTGTGATCGAAGATCTCTCAAAGGGTTGCGTTTAATATTCCTTTCAAAACACTTTATCCTTTCTCTAATAAATCCAAATAAATTCCATTTAGAAAAAAAAGTAAAAATTTACTGGTTTATTATTTTTTGTTTTTTCGAATATCTAAACCAGCCCGATAGCGGGCGAAGTAATAATATATGTCATGTGGACTAAATGCGATATTAAAAAAAATAATTTCAAAATTAAACATGTTCTACACCTTCAAAATGTTAAAATAGGCCAATATTTCCATAATCGGGTTTTTATCAGGATTCAATATCTTCCTCAAACTCATATATTTACTATTCATATTGATACTCGCTTTGAATTATTCTGAAATATTTGAAAAATCCGTTAAACTTCCGATATGACGTCAGATTTTCTTTTTAATTTTCCAATGGCGTGATATTAATCTGTTTTGTGTACATACACACACTCCTTGTATTATTGAGAAATCTTTCCGTTTTATTACCACTATGACGTCAATCAATTTTATTTCATATTAATCTTTTTTTCAATGGGTGAAAATTTTTATTTCATTTTCATTTTTCACGTGGAAATCGTCTGATAGAAAATTAATTATTGCAGAAAGAATTTTATCGTGGATTTTTAATTTTTGGCATCTGCTATAACGAAAAAGTTTAAATTTAATAGGAAAAGGCTGTTAGAATTTTGGTTTTTTATCTCTATATATTAAAATAATACAAATTTTTCAAATTTTAATATTTTGAACTCTTTATAGCTAGTATTCAGGTATATACACAATGTTTCAACTCTGTAAGTTACATAGTTTTGAGAATGGCTGTGTGACGGACAGACAACGGAGCGGGAGTAATAGGGTTTCGTGAGATTAACGAAACACTAAAAAAGACACACGTATATACTACTACTGCTCTTGAAAAAATACATACTAATACCCATACTAATACCTTAGGAATGGTAGAAACTAAAATAAGATTAAAGTATATATATACGGGCATTATAAAACAGGATGTTCTGTTTTTGCACTCTTTGAATGATTAAGTCATTTGCACTTAAAACAATATATATAGTTTAGATATGTTTTTAGCTAATATTCCATAAGCAAATTAAAACTTCATCAATAAATAAATAAAGGAATGAAAGAATATAAATTAAAAATACATTTTAATAGAAATTTAATCCAATTGACCGCTTCAACCACTGAAATTATCTAAATATCAAAACTTATGTATAGTTTTGATTCTTAGAAAAACTATCTAAGCAGCTAAGCTTAAAGCAGCTATAGTATGGTAGCTCTAAATACATAGGTGCCAACCTCTCATTAATACTCCGTAATATGCGGGTTACTTTGACCCAGTTTAACAACGCTTGAAACCAGAAAAAATATTGGATGAAACTTTATTTATTCAATTTCAGGTGAACAGGTGAACAGTTTATCGTTCAATGGGGTTCCTTGTTTGAGAGAAACAACCCCCTGGAGATGAGTTAGCGTATATCATATCGTGAGGGAGCCATAAAAAAGTTTAAAGTACTTAAAAGTAATGATAATGTAAAGGAAAAATGTTAAATAACAGTCTAATGAAATTTCAGTTTCTACATCGAACTTATTTAATTTCATTTCTTAAAAAAAAATTCCTGTGTGAAACGTGTTAAACCTGGGTCAAATTAACCCGCATATTACGGAATATTAATGAGAGGTTGGCACCTATGTAAATATCAAAAACTTTGGCGATTTCCTTGTCCACTAACCTCTTGCATGTGGCTAATATAAAAGTTTCATTTTTAAAAACTTTATTTGAACACATTATTGATATTTATCATATAAAATGCTTTTTGGTGTAGTTAGTGGGCAACCTAAAAAATCTATTTTACTTAAAATCTATTGGAGTTTTCAATAAAAAGAGGAATTTTCATCTGTATTCTGTAACTCGGGAAATCCGTGTTGGATTCCCTAGTTTTATTTTTATTTTATTTTTTAATTTAGAATTATCTCCTTTTAGTTGAGCATAAAAAACAACTTCAAATGTAGAATTAATGACTATTTTTTTGTACTTAATACACATTACTCCACAATCCCCCAACAAATGTATCAAAAAATTGGTAAACATTAAAATTTAAATTAGTCTATTAATCTTGTTTTAAATGTCTTTTTTTTATCTCTCTTTGCAAATGGCTCATTATATAACAAAAGAATAGTAAAGCTTCACTGCCAGATTATTTTAATCTTTTCCGTAAAAAAATGGGAAAATAAGTATTAAATTTGCTTTTTATTACTGTTGGTTAACAGCATATGAATTTCAATCTAATTTGAAAACGTATGGCATATTACCTCAAAACGAATTTATTTATTAATATTAACATTGTTATTATCATGTACGCTTTTTTGGTAGCATTTTTTAATACAAATGAAGTACAAATTCAAAAAATAGAAATTCATTTGCGAAATAAGGATTTTCTTTTTATATTTACGCTTATATAAAACAAATCTTTACGTCTAAGTATCGCAATACGAAAAAAAATTAGAAAAAAAAATATTTTCGTTCAAGTAAAATATAATTAATGGAGGATGCATATTTTACTGTTTTGTATAATGGTATTAGTTAAAGTAAGTTAGGATATTACAAAAAAGTGAACTAATATTCTGCTAAATGTTACACTACACTGGTGCTTATGTGTTTTTTGAACAATTTATTTTTATGCAAAAATATATTTGAGAAGAAAATATAGAATATAAAAGAATTATGTTTATAATTATCTCCTTGACTTTGATAAAAATTAATTAACAGCTTTGTTTTTTTGCTCTCATAATGCGTGTTGGAGATTCCTATTAAACGTAACAAAAATAAAAACATGTTAACATATACACTTGTTCAAAAACACAACAATTACATTTAGTTGTTATTTTCAAATATTTTATTCTGGATAGTTTAATATATCACTGGAAAAATAACAGCCGGTGTCATTAAAAGTATTTTTTTCTTCGTGATTTTTTTAGAGCAGTGACTACACTAAAATATGAAAAATAACAGAAATATTCGCAGAATGTTTCTTCTCAACCACCTGCTTAAAATTTATTCATTGAATACATGCAGACAAATACTGATTCCCATCATTTTTGTATACTCAGGCTAAAAAATTGTTTTTGCCTCTTTTCCAATCACAAAATATGGAAAACGTTCAAACATTTCATTGAATTACATCTGATATTCCATAAATATTAGACCATCAGCTCATTGTACTACCTTTTTTAATACTTTTTCCACTTATTAAAAACATTCGAATAGCATAAGAAAATAAACTATGCAACTTTCCTAAATATATGGGAGGAAATTTATACATACGAATTTACATTTTACAACTGAGTGAATAAGTGAATAAAGTCAAGTTTCTCAATAGGCAGAGAGTTGGCAATTTAAGCCAAAGGTCTTGTGTTCGGCTCCTGACCCTTTTGCACTCAGTTGGAAAATTGTTAATTCTTATGTCTTTACCAATCAGTATGGGTGAGTTAAAAAAAATAAATTGTATAGATGTATCCATTGTTTAATTGTTACGGTATTTTCTACTGAAATGTATGTATGCCAGTCCAGGTTATATTAAGGTAAGGCGCCCTAGTTCCGTCCCCCCAGTCACTTTTTGGCCATTAGTAGTTGTAATTTTCAATGAAAACCTACCAAATTTGGATTTTACATTCAATAACTAACACTCACATAGAAACATAGGCAAATCTCGTACAAAAAAAAATAACAATAAGAAAAATTGTTTTTCAAAAATATCTATGTATGGCCAAAAAAAGTTTCCAATTTTGTTCTCCTCAAAAAATCCAAAAAGACGAAGCTAAATATACTAAAAATACGTATCCTAAATCAATTTTTTTTTCAAAATGAGTAATTTAATTTACCTTAAATTAAGGCATAAAGAAATGTCCTATTAATCACTAGAAGAATAACATAAGGAAACATTAGCCATCCAAACATGAGGAACATATGAATTTTGTATTATTTTTAGATCCTGAGCATGTTTTCATGTGACCAAGTGGAGCATTGAATGCACTGAATCCATTGTTCTCCATATTTATCATCAGAAAAACGATTCAAGCAGATAATGCACTCTGCATCATTGTCGTCATCATTATCGCATTTTTTATCCTCATAAAGAATATCAGCAGAAGAGTCACTTTCGTCATCAGAGAAGATGGGTAGGTCACGTTTGAATTTTTTACATAGTGGAGTTTTCCCATTTCCACTGAGAGTGGGAGGTACCAGAAGTTTCTTTTCAGCTGAGCGTTTCTTCATTGCCTGGGAAACTTTCACTTTGTTTCTATGCTGAACTTCATCGAACAGAAGTTGCTAGTGTAATCCCTGGCACTTCCGTGATCTCTTTAGGGCTGATGGCAGCAACAGTTTGCTGAACCTGGCCGCTTGATGATGGTTGATCAGCTACCATGACAATTTCTCCAGGTGGAGAGGGATGAGGTTTCGCTAAAAAATCTTCAGGTCCAAAAATGTCAGTGTTAAATGACATGACGCACGTCTTTTTTGACATGAAGCACGTCACATTTCACGTCTTTTTCCAACCACTGACAACAGATTTAACAACAGCATCACGCTCGTAGGCTTCATTGAAAAGTTGTTCGATTTGTAGATTTCCAACTTTTCTACCAGGATGGTTTGACAGCCAGTTTTTAATTGCTTCAGCATTAAACGTTTTAAACGGTGCAACATCCAGAGGCTGTAGTTTCGCTGTTACATGGAGAGGAAAACACACGATTATCACACCACTCTCCCGTGCAAGGTCAATGTCAGTCAACTTATGACAATGTGAGTATTGCCCATCAAATATCAACACAATGGGATAGTCTTTTAATGGCTTTACAATGGCGAAACCATCTCTCAAAAAGCTCTGCTGTAATCCACCGTGAATCATGCACAGTTCCGATTGATTCTGGAGGTGCAGCATCCATTAGCTCTTTCTTCATGAGCTTCCTCGGAAATATCATGAGATGGAGCACAAAAATCCCTGTGGCTGGCTTTCACATCGCTACAGTGAGTAAGGAACACCTCTCCGTAGACGATACTTTATATATTTTTCCTTTCCTTTCGTGGCTGCGATCGTTTGGGTTGTGTGTTGGGCAATAGTGATGCCAGTTCCATCTACATTATACTCTACATTATACTAGTCGAATTTTATTTTCTCTAATTATGCTTTCAGTATAGAGGAAAATCTTTGTACACTTTGTTTTGTGAACCTCTGAATGCGAGCAAGTGATAATAATTGAGGTTTTCGTGCAGAGAGTTCCCTTTGTCGCGTGCAAAAAGTAGTGAAACCACTTGGACCCTGCCAGTTTTGTCGCATATGTGAATGGGTGTGGTAAATTATGCGAAAGGCTAGCTGGAATGCCATTTCACCAGTTGAAAAAAAGATTAATATGACGTCATATTGGTAATAAAATGGAACTTTTCAAAACTTTCTCAATAATACAAGTAGTATGAGTACAGAAAACAGGTTAATATAATGTCATTAGAGAGTTAAAAAGAAAATTAGTCTGACTTAACGGACTTTTTCAAATGTTCGAGAATAATACAAAGAGAGTATCAATATGAGTAATAGTGAAGCAAGTAGATATGACGTCATCAAATGATTATAACGTCATATGACTTTGAGGAATGTATTGAATCATGATAAAAACCTGATTATCGAAATACTGGCAAATTTTAATATTTTGATCGTCTCCATACAACATGTTTAATTTTAAAATTGATTTCTTTTTCATATCGTATTTAGTCCACATGACCGATATTATTATGACAGAGTATAATAGCCGGTTCAGATTTTCTAAAACAAAAACGAGAAAAATAGACCGGTAAATTTTTATTTTATTAAAAAACAGGACCTTTTTTTTTTGAAAATGAAATTTATTTGGATTTATTAAAGAAAAGATAAAGAGTTTTAAAAGAAATATTAAACGAAACCCTTTGTGCGATCTTCGATCACACTTACCCACTTGTTTATATACTCTTTCAATGTTGATCTCGGGACACTGTACTCTTTGCTGGGAGCTTTATAGCCCATCTCCTTACTGCATACAGTTTCAACAGCCTACATCATCTGGGCTTTATACCACTTCTTCCGTAGCCCCATCTGCAACAATTAAGAAGGACAATATTTCTCTTTTAATAAAAACTAGATGGAACCCGTCAAAATTTGACGGCAAACAACTTGATAGTACCATAAAAATAAAATTTATATAGTTGCTTTAACTTGACAAATTTCATAATGGGGAACATAATATGACTAAGCGGTCACAGACCTTTCCATCGATATATCACATGAGGGGGTGTGTGCAAAATTAACAAAAGTACCCCTTGGGGGGGCAAAGAGGGGGGATTGACATGGGAGATGCATAATATGATTAAGTGGTCACAGACCTTTCCAATGATATATAACATGAGGTTGTGTGCAAAATTTAGAAAGTACCCCTTAGGAGGGGGGCAAAGTGGGGAGATGGACATTGGAGATGCATAATATGATTAAGTGGTCACAGACCTTTCCAATGATATATGACATGAGGAGTGTCAACAAAATTTAGAAAACAACCCCTTGGGGGGGGGGCAAAGTGGGGAGATGGACATCAGAGATGCAAAATATGATTAAGTGGTCACAGACCTTTCCAATGATATATAACATGAGGTTGTGTGCAAAATTTAGAAAGTACCCCTTAGGAGGGGGGCAAAGTGGGGAGATGGACATTGGAGATGCATAATATGATTAAGTGGTCACAGACTTTTCCAATGATATATGACATGAGGAGTGTCAACAAAATTTAGAAAACAACCCCTTGGGGGGGGGGGGGCAAAGTGGGGAGATGGACATCAGAGATGCAAAATATGATTAAGTGCTCACAGACCTTTCCAATGATATATAACATGAGGGTTGTGTGCAAAATTTAGAAAGTACCCCTTGGGGGGGCAAAGAGGGGGATGGACATGGGAGATGCATAATATGATTAAGTGGTCACAGACCTTTCCAATGATATATAACATGAGGTTGTGTGCAAAATTTAGAAAGTACCCCTTGGGGGGGGCAAAGAGGGGGGATGGACATGGGAGATGCATAATATGATTAAGTGGTCACAGACCTTTCCAATGATATATAACATGAGGGTTGTCTGCAAAATTTAGTCAAGTACCCCCTTGGGGGGGCAAAGCGGGGAGATGGACATCAGAGATGTATAATATGATTAAGCGGCCACAGACCTTTCAAACAATATATGACATGAGGGGTGCCAACAAAATTTACAAAAGTACGCCTTGGGGGGGGGGTAAAGTGGGTAGATGAACATCGGAGATGTATAATATAATTAAGTGGTCACAGACCTTTCCAATGATATATAACATGAGGGCTGTGTGCAAAATTTAGAAAGTACCCCTTTGGGGGGGGGGGGGTTAAAGTGGGGAGATGGACATCGGAGATGCATAATATGACTAAGCAGTCACGGACCTTTCCAACAATATATGACATGAGGGGTGTCAACAAAATTTAGAAAAGTGCCCCCTTACGGGGGGGGGGAAGTGGCAGGATGGAACCCGGAGATGCATAACATGAATAAGCGGTCAAAGACTTTTCCAGCAATATATCACATGAGGGGTGTGTGCAAAATTTAGAAAAGTGTCCCAATTTGGGGGGGGAGTGGGGGGGTGGACCCTAGAGTTGCATAACATGAAAAAGAGGTCATAGGCATTTCTTCAACTTGCAACTTGGCATTTGACAATATTAATTTTTTTTTTACCCAAGACAATTTAACGATATTTTTAATTTTTTTGCATAATTCGTCAAACGTTCATGGAAAAAATCATGAAATTCCCTAATCAATAGTTGATAAATTATAAAATTCAACAATCGATAGCAGAAAAATTGGTCAATCGATAACGGAAAAATCCCGAAATTCATCAAATGGTCTCCCATAAAAAAATTGTCCTGCACACTGATGTGATGATCAAAAGGGTTTTGAAAGTATAGGACAAAATTAGCACTTGCCAAACAGCGAGTAATACTGAAAATTTGACAATGGATTTTATTGCCACCACTGGTCAGACATAATAGTCACACTCACCAATTGCGATGATTGAATGGAAAAAGATTTTTTTCTCTGCTGTCACTCGACAAATTTCGAAACCATTTGGCAATTGTTGGAAATTGACGAAATTGACCCCGAAATTGACGGATTGTGATTTTTTTTCTCGAAGCCATTCGACGATATTCGAAAACTTTTCCCCCCGAAAGCAGTTGATGAATGTTGCGATTTTTCCACTGTCGATTAATGAATTTTGCGATTTTTCCGCTATCGATTGATGAATTTTGCAATTTATCAATTAACGAATTTCACGATTTTTTCCATGAACAAACAAATTGCGCACTTTCTGTCTGTTAATGTTTGACACATTTCGCCCTTTACAATTCAGCCAATGAGTTGAACGTTGTTTCTTTCCAGAAATGTCAGGAATGAAACAATGATTCTTTAGGATGAATTCCCTTCGTTTCATGCCCCATGGAAGAATGTGTGCGATGCAGCAACGGGCGTCACATACTTTTTAGGGCACCTGCAGACTAAAAACATCTAACCAATCTTCGCTGGGGGAAAAAATCACAGATTTCGTCAAATGATTGAGGAAAAAACACTAATTTCATCAAAAGATCATGGGAAAACATGACTTTCGTTAAAAGACCACAGAAAAAACGTGAATTATGCAAAAGGATCACGGAAGATAAGCAAATTTTGTCAAAGAATCGCAAAAAAGAAAATTTCACCAAAAGATCACGCTTTTTTACTAAATTTAGTCTAAGAATTGCAGAATAAAATGTATTTTATCAAACAATCGCTGGAATATGCAAATTTCGTTAAGGATCGCGAGAAAAATGCAAAATTCTTCAAAGGATCGCTGAAAAAACACTAATTTCATCAAAGAATTGCTGAAACAACATGAATCTTGCCCAATACCAGAAAAATCATGGTTCATAATCATTATATCTATTTTGCGATTTTTTTCTTGAAGGCATTTTACAATATTGAAATTTTTTTTACCCGAGACTATATTCTTAATTTTTTTGAACAATTCGTCAAACGTGCATGGAAGAAATGATGAAATTCGTTAATCAATAGTCGATAAACTGCGAAATTCAACAATCGTTTGCGGTAAAATCGTAAAATTCGTCAGTCTCCGGTAAAAAAAATTGTCTTGCATGCTGATGTGATGATCAAAAGGGTTTTGAAGGTATTTATTTTATTTGTTGTATTGTGTATAAATATCTAGGTGTCGATTTTAATTTTAACGTTAAAAATGAATTTAGGCTCATTTAATAGTTTGCCAAATCGATCCAAATGGAAATTGCATTTTTTTAGCTCTGTCCTTTTGTTTGTATAGTACAGAAAATAATTAACATAATACAAAATTGGAACTCTTATAGTCCGTTTATTATTTATTCATACGGTGTTCAGATTACTACAATAAAATTCATAATATGCGAGAAAATGGGGATTTCTTTGTTTTTTTAACTCATACTTACAAATTATAATTGTTTTGATAAAAGCATACATCTAACACATCACTTAATGCTTCAATATCTTAGCAAACTCTTAATATTTACGATATATTTACATTATATGGTACTTTTCAGATATATGGACATCATTGTCGCCAAGCGTACATTTACATACATGATGAATTAGCATACATTTTGGCATGGTGTCCATATAACGGAAAAGTACCCATTATATTGTTTGTATGTATACAAATCTTGTATAAAACATTAACCTTCTCACCGTCGTGAACTGATATATCCGTTCACTATGCTCAGGTTTCACTGCAATAGACGCATTGTTTAAATTTATATAATTCTACAAATATGATGCAGTTTTAAAATATCGATTAATGATTAATACTGTCAAGGAATATACTCATATACGTAATTAAGTTTTTTATACAAAATTTGAAAATTCATCTTTTTTTTATATTAAAAAAAATAACAGAAAAATATTACAAATTTGCCAATTTGCTCGGCTGTCAGATAATTAAGTAAATATTAATGATTAGCAGAACTGGTTCTATCTATGAAGTATATTATTTCGCCCAAAAACCCCCAACAAAAAAATAATTACAAAGAATAAGTAATCGTCTTTAAATATACAAAAAACAATGTGATTAATGGCCAGGTTTTTTTTATATATAATATTTTTTATATACAAAAGAAAAACCGAAATAATCTCATTCATTTCACATGAAGTCAAAAAGTTTTTTTTTTTTTGCATTCATGGGCAAAACACGAAATCAATAAAATCGCCAATTTGTGACAAATTATGAGTTTCATGTGAATCACCCAAGAGCGGACATGCAATCTGGTATAAAATGAATGTAATAAATCAAAACATTCAAGATTTGTATACATACAAACAATACAATGTAAATATTTCTTAAATATTAACCTGGTAGCAAAAACAGTGCAGCACAGCAGCAAGTGCTGCAGATTATTTTAGACATTGCAGATTAATTTCGCAGCTTAAAAAGAAATGCTGGGCTTATAAAAGTTTTTAAAATTTAGTGTGTCTCTAGATTTATTGTATATTAAAAAAGTAACAAAAAAAATCACAAATTTGCCCATTTGCTCGGCGGTCATAGGATTAAGTAAATATTAATGATTAGTGGAACTGGTTCTATCTATGAAGTACATTATTTCGCCCTAAAACCCCCAACAAAAAATAATTACAAAGAATAAGTAAACGTCTTTATATATACAAAAAACAATGTGATTAATGGCCAGTTTTTTTTTTTATATATAACATTTTTTATATACAAAAGAAAAACCGAAATAACCTCAATCATTTCACCTGAAGTCAAAAATAGTTTGTTTTTTTTCGCATTCATGGGCAAAGCACGAAATCAATAAAATTACCTATTTGTGACAAGTTATGAGTTTCATATAAACGGCAGCAGGCGCTGCAGATTATTTTAGACATCTCAGATTAATTTCGCAGCTTTAAAAAAAATGCTGGGCTTATAAAAGTTGTTAAAATTTAGTGTCTCTAGATTTATTGTATATTTTTATTATATTGCAAATCAAAATCACAGAAGGAAAAAAGCGATTTCCATCTAGATTGATTTGGATTTGACGAAACGCTAGAATGGAAATCGATACCTAGATATAACATTAAATGAGCCTAAATTCAGTTTCGACACCTAGTTATTTATACAAATTATATAATAAATAAAATAAATACCTTCAAAACACAGATCAGCTGCATTAAGCCTTGTAGATAGCTTTTTTTTTTGTCAATCCGAATCTGCTTGTGCAGAGTAACAGCCCTCAACTTATTGGCTGAATGCCGACGCATGCGTATTGAACAAAATTTTAAGGGAGTTCTGTGTCTGGATAGTAACGGCCCTCAGCTGATTAGCTGAATGCTCGCGCACGCGTATAAAGGTCATATTTGCATGAAAAACGAAATAGCAGGTTAGCTTTAAATAGATGGATAAAAGAATTTCATAAAGTTTTTTAGTTTTTCAATTAAGGAAATTATTTTTATTTTGAAATTTATTTTAAAGTTTTATTTTATTTTATTTTATTTTATTTTATTACACTTATTATTTTATTCTATATTACACTTTATTTCCATTTTTAAATAATAGTTATTTAAAAGAGTTCTTATTTTCGTCCAAGAGACGAAAATAAGAATAGTATTGGGGACGCAATTGGAACCAAGATGCTTCGCTTCACTTATTGTAAGATAAACTGAACGTTCTAAAACTCACTATATGCTACTGTTAGCGTCTTACCTACGTAGAATACATGCAAAAATAAATACTTACAATACAGTAAATAACGTTCTAAAAATGACGTAATAAGAAATCCGGCGTCTATAATAAATGTATACGACTTGGCGAACGAAATTTTTACTACTGTCGCCTTTTACCTTCCGTTCCTTGTGCGTTGCGTGATACGTGGCGCCACTTTTGGAGAAGCGGAGAAGTAAAGGGTGACTAAATTAGGATAATTTACCCTACAAATAAGGGTGTCTGCCTATTTACAGTCCAGGTTGCTCAATAGGCGGAATGTTGGAATTTAAGCCAAGGGTTCGACGCCAGCCTTAGCCACTTTTACATTCAATTGAAAAAATGTAAATTTGTATATCTTTACCAATCGGTATGATTGAGCTTAAAATAACAAAATTTATGCATGCATAGATAGCGTATAGTTTTATTTTGTCATAAAATTTTCATTAGCATTTTCCTGTAATAAAATTAATTTTGATTTATAATGATAATCTTAAACGAAAAATTCCAATATTTTTCAATTATATTTTAATAATAAACTTTTTTGGGGATCATTTGAGCCTCAGAAGTCGTGGTAATTACCAAATTAGACACTTTTAGTTACGCGACTGTCAAAGTTATTTTATTGCATAATCCTAAAATTTAGAAAACATTTGCTAAAAGTACATTTTTTAAAATGGAGTAAAGTGAAATATCTAATTTTATATAATCACAAAATAGTATAATGTTTTCTTAACTCTATGAATTTTTTTTCAAGTTCTTAACTACTATTGACTCTGAAAAAGAGAGGGTACTAATTATATGATGTCAATAGAATTCGAACGTGATTATTTCTGGGAAATGAGATGCCGTACGAATGTTCTGATAATCAATGTGCAGAATTGAAGTTAGATGATTTCGTACCTTCTAAAGAGAACAAGAGAGTGGTATTCATATTCTAATTTCATCTCAAGAAATATACTGCAGGAAAACATCTTCTGTTTCTTCTGATATAGGGGATACATGGTGTTATTGAAAATAAATTATGTTTATAGATATAAGTTTCAGTACTTTAAGTACAACGATTATGAAGTAAAGAATGAATAAAGCGAAAGTAAGCTAAAGCGAAAGTAAAGTAACAAGAACGCAAAATCATGCATTATGCATAGATTATAGCACTATCCAGCACAAATATAATATTATAAAGGATTTTTTTAATTATAAATGCTACACACTTCAATTTCAATAGCAAACATATTATAATAAACCTCAATAACATTTAAAAAAATCACATGTTAATCCAAGGATATTCATATGAGTTAGAGCACGCACAGACGGATAGCCAGACAAACAATCCAAATTCGTACACACTTTTCAATTATATCTGAAAGTGGTAAAAATAAACTTTATGATATTTGCCATGTACATGTGCATTGCACATGGCAAATTTCATGTGATAAAGGGAGAATTATATAATACATTCAGAGAGTTCTTTTATATATAAAAACGTTTAAAAAATTAAAACAATGGGGAAAACATTAAAACAATTCCCATTGAGCACGTTTCACACAAAATAACTTAAGAAATAAATCACTGAATTGTTCCAAATCTACACTATATTCCTCAGGTTGTAATTTTATTTAATATACAATTCTAATAGTTTAGCTATAACATTGAAAATGTTTGAAAACTTCCAACATTGAGTATATATAAATACATATATTTATATGCATAAAAAGCTTTTAATGATGAAATTTTGTATATATGCAGAAATATAGACCGGGAGGTGGCAGCACAGACAATCACCTCATCGATTTCACGGCTAAAATTCCAGAAATAGTTAAAACTTGATTCGCATATTAAAACGCAATCTGTCCGCCAAGTCATATCTTGCTGGAAAACACCCAAAAACCCGATTTTAGCGGTTGGCTCGTAGGTTCACCATTGTGTATTCCTGCTCCCAGTCCTCCATGTTTTCATACCTTTGAGTGCAGGAAAGTACAATGGTAAACCTACGAGTCAACTGCAAAATCGGGTTTTAAGGTGTTTTCCACCAAGATATGACTTGGCAGACCGATTGCGTTTTAATATGCGAATCGAGTTTTAACTAATTCTGGAATTTCAGCCGTGAACTCGATGAGGTGATTGTCCATGCTGCCGCCTCTCGGTCTAATAAGGATCATATTATATCACAAGGTGTTCGCCTTGAGGGATGTGTTTAAACGAAAATTATATTTATAAAACGTTAATCAATATTTATATGTTGAATATAAGTGGGCAAAAATAATTTTAACTTATATAAAAATTGGTATTTTTGAATTTTCAAAATTTTACATGATTATATCATTAAAAAAATCGTATAAAAATTAAAAAGTACACACGTGTGATTGGAAGAGATTTTTCTGTTATTTGAAGAAATTTCTGTCGTTTGATGTGAGAATTTCAGGAAACTTTGATTTTCGGTTTGCAATATTTTCGTATTTTAATGAAAAATGGAAATACGTAAAAATTACCTTTCTAATACGAAAAAATACTTAGCAGTACAGTTGCCGGAACAACCCCAGTAATTTCACGAAAATGCAGATTTAGATTTGAGTACTTCAAATAATTTCTTACGTTAGATTGTTGAAACTTCTGTAATTTGAAATCTGCGATCAGTGAAAATGGGCAAATCAATGCGGAACACTTTGTATTTTAACGAACTATATTGAAGAGAAAAATACATTCAATTTACGTACTTTTTTTAGATTTCACATAAAAACAAACCTATACGTCTTAATAAAAAAAATTACAAATGTATCTTTGGCAATACGAAATAATTCAACATCTGTTAAAAAAATAGAACAATTTTTTAAAGGACTTAATACATAGTTTTTACAGAGAAATTCAAATGTATTAAATACTAGAGGCTCGTCCCGGCTTTGCATGAGTAGACATGTAACTCTTTTTGTACATTTGTTTTCCTGAATTTCGCTCTCCTACCAAAAACTGTTGCTGAGATATGGCGAAATGACCTAAAACTTTCGAATCTCCCTTTAACCACCTTCGGGGGGGGGGGGGGGGGCGGATTTCTAAATTCACTGAAATACGTGTTTAATCATTTGTTTAGTAGATTTCTTTTCCTGAATTTCGCGCACCTACATAAAACAGCTGCTGAGATATGGCGAAATGTCCTAAAATTTTCGAAACCACCCCCTTTAAAACCATTCGAGGGGAATTTCTAAAATCACTGAAATGCGTGTTTATCCATTTTTTAGTAGATGTGTCTTCCTGAATTTCACGCTCCAGTTTTTGGTAGAGCCTAAATCTGCTGTTGAGATATGGTGAAATGACTCCAAACTTTGAATACCCATTTAACCACCTTCTGGGGGGAATTTCCAAAATCGCCGAAATATGTGTTTAACCAATTTTTAGTAGATTTGTTTTAATTAATTTCGCCCTCCTACATAAAAACACATGGCACCTCCTACATGGCGAAATGACCTAACAAATTCGACCCCCCCCCACATTTAACCACCTTCTGGGGAATTTCCAAAATTGCTGAAATACGTGTTTTATTAAATTTTTAGTAGATTTGTTTTCCTGATTTTCGCGCTCCTAACTAAAACTGCTGCTGAGATATGACGAAATAATATAAAACATTCGACCGCCCCCCCCCTTTACCCCCTTTGAGGGAAAATTTCTGAAATCGCTGAAATACGTGTTTAACCAATTTTTCAGTAGATTTGTTTTCTTTAATTTCGCTCTCCTACATAAAACTGCTGCTGAGATATGGCGAAATGACCTAAACATTCCAACACCACCCTTTAACCCCCTCCCGGAGGGGAATTTCTAAAATCGCTGAAATACATGTTTAACCATGTTTTTTTGTAGATTTGTTTTCCTGCTATTTGTGCTCTTAACTAAAATTGCTGCTGAGATATGGCAAAATGACCTAAAACATTCGACCCCCTTTTTAACCCACTCCGGGAGTGGAATTTTTAAAATCGCTGAAATACATGTTTAATCATTTTTTGTAGATTTGTTTTCCTGATTTTCGCGCTCCTACCTATAACTTCTGCTGAGATATGGCATAAATGACCTAAAACATCCGCCGCCCCCCTTTAATCCCTTTCTGGGGGGAATTTCTAAAATCGCTGAAATAGGTGTTTAATCATTTTTTTAGTAGATTTGTTTTCTGGAATTTCAAACTCCTACCTATAACTGCTGCTGAGATATGGCAAAATGACGTAAAATATTCGAACCCCCTTTAAACCCCTTCGGGGGGGGGATTTTCAAAAATCCCTTCTTATTGCTTGCCTAGGCCATAACAGCAATCTACAGTCTAAATTGCGTGATCCTGACTTTAGTAGTTTCGGTTGGGCGTTGATGAGTCAGTCAGTCAGTCACCGTTTCCTCTTAATATAATAGTAGAGATTCCGTATAACATCAATTTTCGCAAAGCGACACAGCACAACAGGCAGAAAACGCATTGAAATTTCAGCATACATCCAAGTACATTTCTCTGATGTATGACATCTAAAATCAGTCATAAAAAAACTTTAAAGTTTTCGATAGTCAGATTTGCCATAATATTCGTTCACAACAAAATTTATGCCCTATATATTTTACAGTAAAGATGTATATACACAGTGTATATATGTATGTACTATATATATAGCACTGTTGTATAATTATCCCTTTTCTTTTATTTCTGCATGGATAAAACATTAAACATTCATGTAATCTTACCAGCTTGGTCATTAAATATGCATAAAAACTATAAAATAGTAAAACAATATTATACAGGGTTGGCCTAACTAGCTGAAAAAAATATAAATTTTATATAAAAAAAATTATAATAATAATAAAATATCTCCCTCAAAAAATTATGAAATCGAAATTCCATTGCGAAGGTTTGAGGTGGGACTGCTAAAAAAATTGAAAATTTGAAAAAAGTAAGTTTTATATATCTTACACAATCATTTAACATTTTTTAATTAACACAATCCTTTCTTCATTTACATAATGTCTTATCGTACATGGTTATATATTTTCACCCTTTAAAATTATTACTTTTTTATATTACTATATCATTCGCATATTCATCTCTTTTTAATTTTTTTTATATTTATATATATTTTAATTAATATTATCTTCTTTATATATTCCATTTTTAAGTTAATACCCACATCATCTTTCCACATTTTTAAATACTATTAACTACATACTTTCTAATTTTAATTATTGTCTTACTACCATATTATTCCCCTTTAATCTTCATATTTATCTATATCTTTATTTGCTTTAATAACTACAATGTATGTAATTAATCTTAAGATAAATACACCTCTTTTTAAAGCTAGATTTCAGTATTTCCTTTTTTATTTAGCGCTAGATGGCAACACCAGCTACTTCTTCTTTTTCATTACTACAGTCTCTGTATTTTAATATGAAACAAAATTTCCTAATCAGGCACTTTGGATTGTACGTCATATAACTTTTTAATCGAAATTAAAGATTTCCTCTTTTTATTTTACTGGTGAGTTGTGTCTATTATTATTTAGTTTGTATCTATTTCAATTAGATAAATATTTATTTTTTGGATCCCTTATTCTTTTCACATTTTTCTAGTTTTCTCGATATGTTATAGGGATCTTAATGTTGTTCTTTTTAGTCTTAGTACCGATCATATTATTTGAAATAACATATCTTTAATAAGGATTATTCTTATAAAGTCCGTCTGACGATTCAATAAGATATTCATAGTTTTTCGCATTTTGATTTTGATTTCATTATGTTTCATTTTTGTATTAACTTTTCCTTTCAGTTTTACAGTATCTATTCCTTTGATTTTCACACACGTGATTTCATCTTATATATATAAAGATATAAAGTTATAAAATTTTATGAAAAGTAGGTGCAACAACAAGAAACCAAAATTAAAAAAAGTATTGAATAAAGAAAGTAAGAAAAATAAACAACAATTTTAAAAAATCATCAATTCCTATCTCTTACGAAGGTGGGGGGGGGCAAAAAGTATCAAAATTTTGTGTTCTGAAAAGAGTTCGCACACACACACACACACACACACACACTCACACCCACCCACACACACACGCACACACACATATATATATATATACATGAATATACAAATCCTCACGAAAACATCTTAAAGACAGTACAGAGCTGCAAATTATTATTTTTTGTCCGTTAAAAAAAATCATTAAATCATTGGGAGAAACATTTTTTATTTTATTTGAAAAGTACAACAAATGATTTTATATCCTAGCTATAAGAAACACATATAGCACTTTGCAAATCTTGTTCTACAAAACATTTAAAAAGAATAGTGTAATATCAATAATTTCATGAAAAGATCTGTATCATAAATGAAGATATTTAAATGTAGAAAGATATCATGTAAAAGTATATTTATCTTCTGTTTAGTTTATCAGTATTATGTTTAAAAACGAGTTATAATAAATCTCGTAGTCAATTCATTTAAATCTTCTTTTAGGAAAATATATAAATTTTAATGCATATATTTCTTAAATTAAGTCATATTTCATTTTTAGAAGTGAATACGTTATATTTATTTATATGTTGTGTAGGATTTGCTAAATTATTTACGAATAAAGAAATTTGTTTTTACGAAATGAAATCCAGCTTCAAGAAAATAAAATATGAAATTGAATTTTCAACATTTATTAGTTTTGTTATAGATGCTTTTAACCTTTCAGATTAAATAAAATTTAGATGTATTTTCAGACTCAGTTGTTATTCTCTACTTCTTGAAGAGGAGTTACACTTTTATAATAAAAAAGCGTATATCAATATATATTTATCTTATTCCGTTTATTAATTTATATTTTCATTTGCATGTCATCAATGTTTAAAATACGTTACATAAACGTGTATGGATTTGTCGGTTTCTTTTTCTTCTTTTATAAGTGAGTTTTAAAAATACTTCTAAAAAAATCAATGAATAAAAGTATTTTAAAAAATATTTTTACGTTAACAGTGATTTGAAAGAATTTCAAAATTCATTTTACATTTTTTTTTTAAATGAGATTACCTTAACATATATTATCGTCAATCTAAAAATATCTATATGCATCTTTCTTTACCGAATTCCCAGTTACCTCTGAAATAAAAATCTTCTATGCTCACATTAGCAGTTTTATATTAATTAAAAATATGAATAATATTCATAAAAATATAAAATTTTGGTTAATAATATTCTATATGTATTATTATTACATTATTTATCTCTATAACATAAAAATAATTTTCCTCATCATAATCCACCAATCGAAAGCACTTGTCCAATAATTAAAATAATGTGATATTTTTAAAACAAGTGTAGAGAAATTCATAAAAGTCTAACTTTTAAAAAAGTTTGCGTTAAATGTTGACATGATCTTTAAATGGCACAGTAGTTCCGGTGGCTGAAATAACGCCATTCTTAAAAGAGTATTATCAAAAGAGCAAAAGAGCAGTCTTCATTCTCATATTTAAATATATATATATATATATATATATATATATTACTATATTAATGTGACGTTATATTCACTACTCATTATTTCTTAACGGAAAATGAACAAACACCCTTTATTTGCAGATTTTTTAGTATGCATGGAGTAAACGCGTTCTGAAGATTACCTGTAATCGTAGTTACCACGCAATCATAATAACAGTTTAATAAAATGCGAAAAATATAAATGGTTCCGGTAAATGATGCGCATCTCATAGGTGTGGAATGGTTCCGGTAATGCGAATGATGCCATTCTCAATCTAAACTAATAAAAGAAAGTTTCGCTCTGTGTGTCTGTGTGTGTGTCTGTTGGCGATGGCTAGGAAAATCTGGCCCACCTAAAAGGCTGGAAATTATTTAGATTTAGGTAGTCCAAACCCTCTCCTGGTGCAACATTACTTCAGAATTTTAATATTTTAATTACTTTCTGAAATATTAATTAAAATGCACAAAGAACTCTCATTAAAAATACGCTTTTATTCTCTTGGATTGGTTGCTTCACTGGTTGGTTGCATCGATTCTTCACAGAAGTAATTAAATAAACCAGAGTAGCGATGCACAAATAAGGATTTCTAACTAAATAGTGTCAACATGGATTGAAGTTATTAGCGTAGAGGAGCCATGCGAATGTCACGCCACCTGTACATGACAAATTACACATACTTCCCACTGATTGAAATATTTTGCAGGCATATTTTTCTTCATGACAATTAGTCGGGTTTAAGTTTTTTTTTTTTACATGACATTTATTATTATGATGGAGATTGTTAATACAGAAAACTTTATTTAACAGATTTTTTTTTTTTTTGCGGGAATTAAGAGGGACAAGGGTCTAATTACATTTAAGCTTCAAGGTGTATTTCTAGAAAGCAGTTACCAGAATTTCCGAATAGTAGTGTAAAAGTAGTAAGCCAAATTTCAAATTAAGTTCTTAGCTTAAAGAAATGAATCAATCATTAAAGATGTATTGTGATCCTCCTAATTAGTTATATGCTGAAGGCCACTTGAACAACACCCCCACATCCCTCCCGGACCGTCCTTCAAGGTTTTTTCTCTAACTCTGCTCCGTTTCCATATCTCAGCAACTATCTTTCCGATTTCAACGCAAGTGATTTCAAACATTATAATTAAGTTAATAGTCACCATTTATAACATTAAACTAAATTTATGAGTAGCGGTTACCACTATTTACGAATAACAGTTTAAGCCAAATTTGTAATTAAATTCAAAGCTTAAGGAAACGAACGAATTTTGAAAGATGCATAGTGGTCCTCCTAATTAGTTATTTGCTGAAGGCCACTTGAACACCCCCCCACCCCCACCCCTCCCGGCCCGTTCTTCAAGGTTTTTTTCTCTAACTATGCTCCATTTCCATATCTCAGCAACTATCTTTCCGATTTCAACACAAGTAATTCCAAACATTATAATTAACTTAATTTTCACTCTTTATAACATTAAACTAAAATTATGAGTAGCGGTTACCACTATTTACGAATAATAGTTTAAGCCAAATTTGCAATTAAGTTCAAAGCTTAAGCAAACGAACGATTTTTGAGAGATGCATAGTGGTCTCTTAATTAGTCATTTGCTGAAGGACACTTGAACAACCCCTCCCCGCCGGCACTCCTTTCAAGGTTTTTTTTCTCTAACTATGCTCCGTTTTCATATCTCAGCAACTATCTTTCCGATTTCAATACAAGTGATTCCAAACATTATAATTAACTTAAATGTCACTCTTTATAACATTAAACTAAATTTATGAGTAGCGGTTACCACTATTTCCGAATAATTGGGTAAGCCAAATTTGTAATTAAGTTCCTAGCTTAAGCAAACGAACGAATTTCGAAAGATGCATAGTGCTCCTCTTAATTAGTCATTTTCTGAAGGGTGCTTGAACAACCCTCCCCCCCCGGCCCCTCATTCAAGGTTTTTCTCTAACTATGCCCCGTTTCTATATATCAACAACTATCTTTCCGATTTCAACGCAAGTGATTCCAAACATTATATTTAACTTAATAGTCACCCTTTATAATATTAAATTAAATTTATGAGTAGCGGTTACCACTATTTACAAATAAGAGTTTAAGCCAACTTTGTAATTAAGTTCCTAGCTTAACAAAACGAACGAATATTTATGCATGCATAGTGGGCCTCCTAATTAGTCATTTTCTGAAGGACACTCGAACATCTCCTCCCTTCGGCATCTCACTCAAGGTTATTTTCTCTAACTGTGCCTTATTGCAATAACTGGGCTAATAATGTTCCAATCTTCTCGAAACCAGCTCAATTTTGTAGTGCGCCTACTATACAGTAACGTAGGCAGAGTGGACCTGTCTCAGAAGTTCGTTCGGAAAGAAGTTTGTTTAGAACAGAATGCTCGACTGGCGGTGGTAGGGGGAAATAAAAGATTTTAGAGAGCGTACGAGCATGCCTGGTATACGGTTCCGAAGCCATCGTAGACCGTGGCCAGAGTTCCGTTTTTTAAGAGATTTAAGTTTATTACAAGGGCTCGGGCAACGCCGGGCGGGTCAGCTACTAGAAAATAAAATGTTTTACTATGATTCTGCCAATATATCGTCATATTAGCCGAAGCACCTACCATGTATTGGAAATATTTATTTATCTATATTTATTGTTTGTTTATCTTTGGTATGCATGTGAATTTTTTACGGAGATGATTTAATATTCCACGAGAAAATGGCAGTTTGTTAAAGGTGTAGAATGTTTGCAGTCGATATCAAGAGTAATGGCGAGGAGGTTAGGCAATGATGAGACAACACAAGAGTTTCTTCAATAAGGAGCAGCCAATTTTCAGATAAATCTTTTATTAATGAACAGGAGTGATGCAAGAACAAGTTCTCACAGTATCCGGTATAAACTTATGACCCTGAGGCTTGACGATGGCTCACTACATCATTTAATCGATCTTAAAGAGCTGTTATGAAAATTCTACGTTACTTCAACACCAGATAACCATTTGGTCAGCACTTCCAAACACGACTAAAATCTGCTCTCCAAATGCTTGCTAGTGCGTTTTGTTAACCGCGCGTAGGGTTACTGGCAACGACGTAACGAGCGCACGATCCAATGAGTGAGAGACGAATTTAAGCTAAGCGAATGAGGTGCGAGGGAGAAGATTTAACACGAAAGAATCCTCATCGTAGATGCGCATTGATTTTGACGTGAAAAATACCCAGCGCGTAAAGCAAAGCATGGAATAAAAATTTAAAAAAAATGGCTTTTAAAAAAATTTGAAATGACACAAGCGTCTCTCAGAATTTTATAGATTGGGGAGTTGATAAAAGTTACTAATGAACTTAAAGTTTCAGATTATAATTTGGAATAAGATAATTATTAATATACGTGTTATTACTTTTAAAAGGATATTAAATAGGAATAAATATTATTATAATTAAGGAAATACTGACTATGTCAGAAGTTAGATTAATTTAAAGGAATAATGCGAAATAAATGCGGAGGGTATGCGAATAAAATAAAATTTTTATATAACATGCATTCTTGGTGTGTAAATCAGAACAGTAAAAAAATAATAATGTAGTCTTACAGAAAACGCTTTTATTATTAGAAAATAATATTAAAACACTTTATTTTACGTGTATAATTTATTTTGATTTTACAACTTTGCTTAAAGCGCGTTTCCTGATGGTGAATAGCATCAGTGAGCAGAGAGCATAGTCGCGTAGCAATCACCAAAAATAAAATTCCACTATTTTATAATAAAAAAAAGGAAAAAATATGACATTGTATAGTGAATAAATAAAAATTTACAAATCGCATACTACAAAGAATGATTTAATTAGTTTTTATAACAGTTTACATTTTCGCATCATTTGTTGTTTTACAGTTTTTTTCCATTCAGTTGTTTGAAACTCAGTATATATATATGTGTTTTAGAGCATTTTGCGTAGCCACTGATGCGTTTATTAATAATCAACAACAAAACGTATATCTACATATAACACATGAGAAAGAATCTCTCATGGTAATATATCATGAAAAAATTCAATTACTTAGAAAGTACAAATAAAACACATAAATAAGTACAAAGAAACATAATTATCTGGCAGGATGACAGAATTTCGGAATAGACAAGCTGCATGGGCACATAAAAAAATGTAGGTAGTATAAACTGTTACAATAATACAAAATTAGAACAAGCAATAATATTGAAATTTAACGAAATTATAAAAGTTTCAATTTAAGGTAGTTATATGATGTACAGATATTCAGCAAGTGCCAAACAATATCTCAAGATTTCATAAAAGCGCGAGGAAATTTTATGGAAAATGATTCAGCAACAGCGCGACAAAGTTTGAGTAATAGAGAGCGCTCCAACATTTTTTTTTTGTATAGGAAAGCTGGGTTACAATCCATTTATTCATTTATAAATGCAACGTGAATCCCCTCAAGTCGAATCTTTATATAACATTAACAGTTATGAAGATAGTCTACCCGCATTTTCAACAGACTTACTTTACATTGTGTGAAATGTGATAATATTACGAGAAGTGCGCTGCAATTATGCCAGTGGCCCATATGTACCATAAGCTACGTTTCTATTTATGGAGCGACAAAATAACTGTTGTTTGGACGCAGATTTGCCACTTTTGCAACAATTCTGTGGAAGTTATTAAATTTCAAGGCGAAGTATAAGGTTTTTGAAAATATCGGTAAAATATATTCATTGCTGTTAAAGTTATTAACGGAATCCCGAATTTCACATTAAATGATACGCCGGCATTTATGACTTAGAAACTGGATTTTAACTGAGCTTTTATAATGTTGGTTTCAGTGTTTGTTCTTTATCACCTCTTCAAGTTTGTCGTACTGGTGCTGAATTACCGTCTATATATTTTCATTTTGTTATGATGATTGATCTGGACAAAATATGAATTAAGGCTTCCTTGAAGGTTGGGTCAAGAATTGTCTGTCTGTATAAAAGCATTCATTGTAGTAATGGCTGTAAAATCCTGAAAAGCTATGAAAATTTATTACTTTTATCCATACTTCTTTTTAAAAAGTCTGCCATATTAAAAAATAAATATCTCTTGCAGAAAACGTACTTTATTATGATAGTATATGCTATTTTGAATTATGAACGTTTACAGTAAATTAATTTTTAACAACATTTTTAATGTAAAAATAAAAAAAGAAAAAGAATGGGTTAAGCAATAAATTAGGAAACACTTTCCAACACATCACAAATACGGTAATGAAACTTCACCATTTAATAATATGAAGGGTGATATTTAAGTAAACAAGGTCAAGGACAAGGTCAACCAGGTAGGGAGGCCTACCTTTCGGCTTAAGCTCAACTAGCCCCACCCAGCAGGTTCGTTTACCTAATTATACTGAGCATTACTAAATTATACTTTGTGATATTGATCAATAATTATACCATGTAATGCTGAAATACAAATTCTAAAAATACAAGATTCCAAAAATACAATTTACCAAGATCCTACTGAGCAGAACTAAATACTACTATGTGATACTGAGAAATAATACTACAATGTAATAACACTGTTAGATGCTGAAGTAAATATTAATGGATAGAAGTAAGTACTAACTGGAAAATAATGAATGAATAATAATACTAGAGTAAACAATGATAAACTAGTAAATCTGCAGATCAGAGGCCTCAACGTCAGCTCAAAAAATCATTGTTCTTACTAATTTTTAACATTATCTGAAAAATATTTGACACACTAAAATTCAATATTTTTAAGTTATTTATACATTGATAAGAATATAAATTTATCGAAAGTTTCGGAAATTTTAGAAGTATCCCCTTAAACACAATGTTATGCAATGATAAGATAAACTACTTGTTACTGTATTTTTTCAGAATAACAATACATTATTTCAGGGGGGCTCCGCCCCCCTGAACACACCGTTGTCGCTTTAATATTCTATTCTCAATTTCCAGTAATTGTGCTATTTTATTTCTTGAGTATATGTCTGAATGTATTTGCAATTTTCATTTCATTAGAATAACCATCTCTTTGTACAAGAGATTTTATCCTATCCTTAAAAGAATAATTATATTTCAACTACTAAACATCATATGTGTCTGAAGTTGAATAAAATTTCGTGTATAAATTATACTTATACAAATTTAAATTCCTCTTATTTGACCTATATTCAATTTACCCATTCAACGTTTTTATTATTTTCATATGGAAAACCGATTTGGTAATCAATTTTTAGTACTTAAAATAAATTCTCATCTATTTCATTAAAAAAAAAGCATATTAAAAACTTAAAACCCGAAAATTGGCAATTTTTAATAAAACTTCGCGTAAAAATAATGCGATTCACTTGAATTTTCCTTTGTTGATATTCTTTGAAATATAGTTGCTTAGCAACCATTTATTGAAAGAGAGAAAAAAAATGCACTGGAAATTTTTGTAAAAAATGATAGAATAAAATGTATTATATTATTAAAGCAGATGTATAAAATTGCACCAAACATTGTACACCTAATTTAAAAAATCTGACGAATGTATTAACAAAATTTCAAATTAATTTGAATAATTTAAGACCTGACTTGATAAATTTTAGCCTTCATAACTTACACATTAAATACATTAATCAAATGCGCCATTTTATTTCAATGGATGAAAATTTTCAAAATCGTCTGAATTCCCATAGGAAAGCATTATGACCTAAAAAGAAATGTTTTCCGTAATCTTATTAAATTTATATTCGTGATTTCCTATTGTTTGTGTGAATGATTCTAGTATATCTTGGATTTCGTTCTACACAGTGGTTTTATTAGGATAAGCAAAAATTCAGAAAATAATTTCATGTTATCCTAGTACCTAAATAGCAATATTTACTTACCTGCCAACCACGAAACACTCGCATCTGATAGATAAGTTGAATAATATCTCGTGTACAAAAGCAACTTATGGAAATGTAAACTGAATCTACTGTATTTCACTTATATCTATTGCAGAAATCTAGTGTTATTACAATTTTTGTTTCGGAAAAACAGTTTTGATGGTCATTCTATAACATTTATTTTACATACGTACATCTTGATCTAACTTGATGGCAATAGCATACTAAAATCTCTCAATAAAATATTAAAATCACTTAATAAAATATTGTAGCAAAATAGTCTGAATTATTTGAATTTTATTATTTTGATATTCTTTAAAATTTAGTTGCTAGGTTACGGTTAAATTAAAGAGGTAAATAAAAATAAATGCATTTTAAAATTTGCAGAAAATGATAGAATAAAATGTATTATATTATTGCCGAAACGTCAGTGAAGGCTTACTGTTGAGACCCGAAAAGTTTTTGGTTTCTGTCTGTCTGTTTGTCTGTTTGTCTGTCTGTTTGTCTGTCTGTCTGTCTGTTCCGCGATAACTGCCGTAAAAATGATCCGATTAGGTTGATTTTTGGTGGGTATGTTGGTGAAATACCCGGAATTAACTGTATTGTTTTTGGTTAAATTTGGTTCATTCGTTCGAAAAATAGAGAACATTTCTTTTTAAATCATAATGCTTTCCTATGGGACTGCAGACGATTTTCAAATTTCACTTTTAACTGAAATGGAAATCGCATATTTGAATAATGGATTTCAACGTAAAATTATGGATGTTGATTTTCGATATGGAGGTTTTAAATATATCCAATAATTTTGAAAAATTGACGATACATTTATTAGAATTGAGATATTAATTGTTTAAATGATTGGAAATTTTTTTGCATCTGTTCCGGAAATATAAAACTTTTATTTTCATGTTTTTTACAAATTTTAAAATGCATTTTTTTTTTTACTTTTCTCTTTAATTTATCAGTTGCCTAGCAACGATATTTCAAAGAAGATAAAAATAATAAAAGCAACACGCACTATTTTGTTCCAATAATTTATTAGCAAAATAAATTATTTTTGTATTCTATTGACATAAATGAAGAATTTATTTTAATACAAGTTTTTTTTTTTAATCTAAAAATTACAAGAATAAGAAGTTCATAAGAATTACAGAATATCATTGCATAAACCGTGTTTAATTTAACGTTTCTAATTTCTGAAACCTCCGAAGAATTGTATATGCCTGTAAATATGTATGAAATAGAAAAAAAATTAAATTGCGGATTATAAGATGCTAAATAATATGAAAAGCGAGATTAACAAACAGTGACTTGAGCTGACGTTGAGGCTCCTGATCTGCAGATTTACTAGTTAGAACAGATGTATAAAATTGCACCAAAAATTATACACCTAATTTAAAAAATCTGACGAGTGTATTAACAAAATTTCAAATTAATTTGAATAATTTAAGACCTGACTTGATAAATTTTAGCCTTCATAACTTACCGTTTAAATACATTAATCAAATGCGACATTTTATTTTCAACGACTGAAAAAATTCCAATTCGTCTGAATTCCCATAGGAAAGCAGTAGGATCAAAAAAGAAATGTTCTATATTTTCCGAGCGAATGAACCAAATGTAACTAAAAACTATACAGCTAATTCCGGGTATCTCACCAACATACCTACCAAAAATCAAACTAATCGGATCATTTTTACGGCAGTTATCGCGGAACAGACAGACAGACAGACAGACAGACGGACAGATAGACAGACAGACAAACAGACAGACAGACAGAAACCAAAAACTTTTCGGGTCTCAACAGTAAGCCTTCACTGACGTTTCCGCAATTATGCTAAAAATACTAAATAACACTGTATGATACCATTAAGAATAACTAAATTCTTAAGATTGGAGTTAATGTAGTGTGTAAAGTTCCTTATGAATATTAGAAGTCCACTTCATCGTCAAGCTCCACAAAGTCCAATGGAGGCAGAATGGATAAGTATTGATTGCGACAATTTAGAAAACGCATATCACATTTGGAAAACCCAAATTCAACAACTACCATCAATAATCGGAGATCTTTCCTAATCATTTTGAGCAACCCTATAGTTGATTTACAGATTTGTATATTCACTACATTGTATAATAAAATTTAGTTCAGTTAGACACTCATAACAAAGTTGCAAATTCAGCAATTTCCATCAATAAATCGAAATATATTCAACTTTTGTTTGGAGCCCTATATATGATCTATATATTTTCTACGCACCAAGGAACATTCAAAAATTTAGTTAAACATAAAAATACATTCCACAACTGAGAACGCACTCCCAGCAATTTTCGGTCATAGACTGTAACAATACTGTATACTGTAACCATATCCATTTGTGCATCTCTGTAAATTAACGATAAATTCTTCTTAATATACCATATTCCTCATTAAATATCTTGAAGTGTACTTTAGTGATGTATACAAATTTCATTATGTTTGAATTAGTGTAACATCATTGAAATACATTGCAAACGATTTTCCCCCAAAAACCATAAAGTAACGGAATTATTTTGAGTGTCCCTGTAAATAAACCATAAATGCCACACATTAATTTTCATCAAGGAACATGTTATAGTAAACCTCAATACCATATATTAATTATATGGTAATCCGAGTTTACTTACACGAATTATAAAATAGAGGGTTGTCCAGACAGGCACTTTTCAAGTAATATGTTGGAAAATGTTTAAAAAACAGTACAAGTATAAGAACAGCAGTATAAACATTCTGAGTTAGTGCTCTGAAGAATTCATATATAATTTTTCAAATTAGTTAATTTTTGTGATAAGTACTCATTTTTTTCAACTACTATTACTACTAATTGTTTGGCACAAATTTTCTTTATATAACGTTAAAATTTTTCACAAAATGAAAAAATGAATAATTAGGACCCATAATAGACATAATATTTAGCGTTTCATATAATATTTTTATACCACACATTCAAAATTTCAATACTATACATTTATTTGCATATTACAAATAAAAACTAGTCGTTGGGGGCCACCGTAATACTTACCCATCATGGATATGCATAATACAGTAGAATCTCGTTACAACGAACCTCGATTTAACGAATATAATGTGGATTGTAAAAAAAGTCATATTATTCTATTTCAGTATAAAAATATTTTCACTTTAACGAATATTTCATTATAGCGAATTTAATCAGTGGTCTCCAGAGATTCGTTGTAACGAGATTTTACTGTATAAAATTTGAAAATAAAACATGTGTAAACTATATATAAAATGCATTGCAATTCGAATAAAATCGTGGATTGATGACGTCATAAACTTTAAATCGAGGCTAACGAAAAAGACAGGCTACCGCGGTGCATTCCACTTATCTTTTTTTACAGACCGCTAAAGTGACGTGTTTATCTTTTCGTACACCTGAATTGGTGAATTCGAGCATCGCGTGACTCCGGTGGTCTGTAAAAAAAGATACGCGTAAAGCACCGCGGTAGCCTTTCTTTTTCGTTAGCCTCGCTTTAAATGCTCATTACTGAATTGCGTAAAAGAAAAATCTTCCTAACTCCAAAAATGTTAAACATTTAAACGGTTTACATCATCGGATTAAATGTCTCATTTCCAATTAAAATGTATCTTTGAATTGCAATTTGAATGAAAAACAGGGTCACGAAAAATAGGATTCTAAATATCTCGGCAACTATTTATTTGATCGACTACATTCTTTATGGAAAATTTATGTTTTTTGTTGTATTTTATTTTCACTCCTTAAAATAAACAATTTCGAAAAATTTTATACAGCTTTTATCAGAACGAATATTTCGAGAGTCCGAAAAAAATAGTTCCGGATAATCGAGGTTACTGAAATTCAATAAGCTTCTTCCCATTATTACATACTAAGTATATACCAAATTTCAAGTCTCTATCTCGATTTGTTCGGGAGATAGCGCGTTTACAGACACACACACGCAGACAGACGGACGGCAAATTTTTTTTCTAAAAATATAGTTTTCGGAATCTTTAGTGTCTGAAACGTGTAAATCCGTCAAAAAAAATTCGATTTTTAAAACGATTGCAAAACCCTATACTACGTATGATGGGTAAGTAATAAGAAATTAAATATATAATATAAATTTAATATTAAAAAAAGACTGTTTGTATTAAAAGTATTTATTTCTAAAGCAACCTGAACTATATTGTGTATACAACACTCCATTTTAGTTATTTATTTAATGTGGATTACGATTTACTGTATTTTGTGTTATTTTTTACACTATTTTATTTAGCTTAACTTATTTCAGTACGTAAAGATGGGATCGATGTAATCGATTTTCCAATAACTTCCTGATGTGCTAGAATTATACAAAATGTGTACAAACATATGTTTCCAATTACAATATAGCATTTTAGTACTTTTAGAGGTTGAATTTTAATTAATAAATTAATTTTAATGTATATTTCCAATAACTTCCTGATGTGCTAGAATTATACAAAATGTGTACAAACATGTGTTTCCAATTACAATATAGCATTTTAGTACTTTTAGAGATTGAACTTTAATTAATAAATTAATTTTAAGGTATATTTCAGATTACCTGAGCGCAGGTTATAAATTGCCACATATTCTTTCGATCGCATTGCACTCATTTTATTTGAAATGGAAATCTCTTTCACATTCTCTTTAAAATGCATTCCTTTCATTTGAAATATATGCACCCAGAAAAAAGTTTTGTTGAATCAACAAAAATTTGGTTGACCCAACAAAACTTTTTGTTTAAATATAGGTCAATGCAAATTTTGTTTGAATCAACATTTTTTTTTTTTTTTTTTTTTTTTTTTTTTTCTTGCAATTCCAAAAAAAAATTTTTGTATCGTAAGCAAAAAATGTTTTACTAATTCAAGTAAAATGGTTAAATTTCACTTGAATTTTGCTAAAACAACCAAAATGTACCCAACAAAACATGTTTTGTAGTTTTAATCAATTCCTTTTTCTGGGTGTGCATTAAATACAATTAAAATATATACCTTTCACTTATTTTAATTAAAATATAAAAAAAAGAAATAATATCATAACACAAAACATTTTATTTCAACCTGTATTGTTTCTAATTTATTTACGCACACAAAATTAAAAGCTACTGCAAGGCGAAAATTGGGGTTGCCTAACGGAAAAGTACTAATTAAATTTTGATTATACGTTGAAAAAACATTATGTTAACAACAAAAAAGTTAGTTATGCGCGAAATCGCGTTTGCCAAAATATGCCAACTGGCTGTGAAACTAAATCAATAAAACATTGTAAACACTTAAAAATAGATATAGAAATATAAATAAAAAATAATGGATGCAATATTAAGAAAAAAAAAACTCTTTTATTAAGTATTCAGATTAATTTATTCCTTAAATTCTTCATTTATTCCCCATTTAATCCTCATTTTTCCTTTTTCTCTCGATTCTAAAAACTATAGGATCATTTAACACAAATTGTAAATCCTTGAAAAAGTCTGAGTTATTATTTTATTCAATAAATGATCTTTTTTGATTTTGTTTTTTTAATATGTGCACATTAACCTTTCTTACTTCATTTTGTAAATACGTCCGTTTTTGGATTAATTTATAGCGTATGTAAAAAAACTCAGAGTTTCACATCCGAAATACGCTTTTGTTATTTAATCTTTTAATTAACAAGATTAACATTAATTTGCCTGAATTTTTAAAAATATATTTTTAATTTTCTCGATCAGAACTTTTTTATAAAGGAAAATAAACGAATTTTTTCTGCGTGAAATAGATTTATTCACATCATGAATAATAAAAAAAAAGTTCCACATTATTACCACGAAAATTTAAAAATACTAAAAATACTTTATAATTATTGCATTTTTTTACTTTCAATGTTGCATGTAATTAAGAAAGATTACGTTTAGTTAATGTAATTACTTATTAAGAAAGGGATTTTAATAATTTACGAAAATTGTTAAATATATAAATAAAACATATCTTTCATAAAAATAGTTATATGTTTGTAGATACTATTTTGAACATTTTGAATGGCATAAAAGAGATCTGGACACCTCGCAAATATTATTTAACCGCTCCTTTATGCAAGACCCTTCGACAATTCGTCATTTTCAGGCATTTTGGCTGTCATTGTCACTTGATCACATACATTCTTCTTTTGAGCTGCGGATTGTCTAAACGTGTCTGCAGCTAAAATTCACTGTAAGCAAGGACATATGTTTCTTAATCTACGAAAAAATATTATAACCACAAATGAAAATACATAATAATCTATTCCAAGTTACCCATAATTTTGAAAATCGTTCTTTATTATTGTAAATGTGAGATATCGATTTATTTTCGAGATTTAAAAAAGAATTTAATTTTTTTTTTTTTTTTTTTTTTTTTTTTGCCGCTACCGATTTTTGCAATTGTTTCCGACTGGTTTTTCAATGTGTATTCTCAAACCGGAATATTGGTTTTTAAGATTCTATTGAACACTTTTGCATTTATACATGCAAGCGTAACAAAATAATATGAATTTGAATATCAAAACGAATGCTATTAATTTATCATGTTTCTCCGTAACACATATTTGTTGAACATGAAAACGTTTACATGAAAATCGATTGACAAAAGAAAAATTATATTTCGTGTTGAGAAAACTAATACCGTAAAAAGTACTTGGAAAATTTAGGAAAATCAGTGGCAGCAAAGGAAATTTTGTTTATATAGATGTTTCTTCAAATATCGAACATATTTTGATTTCTGAGATTTTTAAAGGTAAAGAACTCTTTTTGGAAATGTGGGTAACTCAGAAGGAGTTACTGTCTATTTTAATTCTTGGTTATATTATATGTCCTTTGATTAAGCACCATTTGGCATTTTTGTTACAGTGTGCCAAGCAGTATCAGATTCTTAAGCAAAACTTAAGAATCGCATTCTCAAAACCTCACATTACAGTCTGCCTGCGTAATAGAAATCACAGTTTTAAGATTAAACTGTCTGGCTGACAGTAAATTTTAGCAGTATTGCTTGTGACATTCGGTACATTTTCTAATTGTTTCCATAAAGGGCGACTTATTAAAAATACAGAGTGTCCATAAAATAATGTGATAGTTATAAGTTTTAATAGTATCAACTGTAAGAGTTGTAGAGTACTGGTTTCCTTTACCATATAAGTGATCGAAGTTCCTGACCATTGGATTGGTCGTAATAGTCGAGACGACAAAGCTCTTTTTCGCTTGCCTCCACGTTCACCTGACATAACGCCATGCGATTTTTCCCTTTGGGCTTTATAAAAGATCGTATCTACGTATGTTCTGCCGCTAAATAATGACTTGCCAGAGTTGACACAGATTTGAAGAAGCAATTGCTTCCATTACTACGGACTTGTTAACCGCAGTTTGGGAAGAATTTTACTTTAGGTTGGATGTGTGCCGTATAACTAAAAGTGCACATATTGAACATTTTTTAGAAAAACTAGGTTAGTTTACTTTCAATTTGATGTATGACTTGTTGTAAATAGTCAAAATTAAACTGTTATAACATACCACTGAAATTGGGACATTCAATTACGGACACCATGTATTTCTTTTCAGTTATGCAGACTGCATCACTTCAAAATTTATCTAATTTTAGAACCTTATCACATGTTCTAATGGAGAAACATTTATTTTTAAATTGATAAATTAAATTTTCTTCTCTTAATCACTACCTTCGTAATAACTAAATGCCTATCGTATTTGTCTCAAAAATGGAAGTCAGCATGTCCCAAATAGTGGCGCCACCTAGGCGCTACCATCTGGGGCATGTATTATCAGTTGCTACCAATGATTTTAATTTAATCCACTACTTTAGTATTTTGCATTAATCTTTTTAAATTTTACTCATAGTTTGTTATCTATTAATTAAATTTTATAGTGTTAATAAATATTTTTACTCCTTAAGCATCGTTTGTGTTATTTTTTATGGAAATCTATTTATAAATAAAGGTTAGTGTTATTAATTTATATATTATAATTAATTAAAAAATGACTTTTATATTAAAAAAAATATTTTAAATTAAAAATATAAGTTACTACAGCATATTAAATTGTTATTTATAAAAGAAAAAAATAATTAATACATTTGTGAAATTCTAGAAATTAACTACAAATTTCTTTTTTAAGCTATATTTTTTAACTTTTCATATAAATATTCTCAATACAGCCTTTGATTACGTTATTTACTGATCACTACCTCCGTAATATATACGTTATTGTATTACAGAGGTAGCGTACTGATATGTATTGAAAGATCATGTCAGTTGCCGCCGATAGATGCCACTGTACTCTGGGGAAAAATTGACTTCCAATTTCTGTATGGGGGAAATGTGAATACGATCGGCATTTAGTTTAAAGAATATAATAAAAGATAGAAAAAAATTAAATTAATTACGGTGGGAAAATGCGTTAAAAGATACATTTTAAATACATCTATTTTCGTTAAATGTATCATTTAACAAATCAATAGTTTTGTTGATGTTCAGCATATCGATCCGAATACAGGTTCTTCTTAAATAACATTAATAATATAGTATATATGGTAAAGTAATTGAAATTACACGTGCTTACATTATAAAAATAGTCATCGTTGACTTAAATTAAATGACATGCAATATTATTCTCAATTTCTTTGAAATAAATTCTGACTTATTTATTTTCCATTTCTACATTTGTTTTGAAGTGTAGTTTTTTTCTTAAAAGAAGTAATACCTATGCATTATTCGTTACTTAAATATACCTTCAAAGCAGATTATCATTTTGTTACTTCATTTTTTATGTGTTTGCAAAGAAAAAGGCGCTAAAACTGTTTAAAATAAGTTTTTTGCCTGATTTAATGAATAAATGGTAGTTCTAAATTTTCTTACTTACTGTCAGTATATAAATAAAAGAAAACTGCCCAGTTAAACTGACGGTATTGAGCTCACAGGCTATTCACACTAACTGTAAATTATATTCTTATTTCAAAGAATTTGAAATAAGCCCTCGAAAAATGAAGAAATCGACAATATATTAAGAGGGGGGAACCATCCCCCGTTTCTCCTTCTTATAATTAACCAATGAACCCATAAAACTAATCAGAGAAGCGCCTTACCACAATGAACCTATATACAAAATTTGAAAAAATCGGATAATTCTGCATGAAAAATCCATTTATCTAAATTAAGGGGGGGTTAGCCCCCCGTCCCCCCTTTATACTTAACCAAAGAACCCCTAAAACTAATCAGAGAAGCGCCTTATCACAATGAACATATATATAAAATTTGAAGAAAATCGGTTAATTCTGCTTAAAAAATCCATTTATCTATATCAAGGGGGGTTAGTCGCCCCCGTTCCCCTCTTTATATTTTACCAGTGAACCCCCAAAACTAATCAGGGAAGTGCCTTACCACAATGAGCCTATATACAAAATTTGGAGTAAATTGGATAATTCTGCATGAAAAACCCATTTATCAAAATTAAGGGGGGGGGGTAGCCCCCGTTTTCCTCCTTTACAATTCACCAATGAACCCCCAAAACTAATCAGGGAAGCCCCTTACCACAATGAGCCCATATAGAAAGTTTGAAGAAAATCGGATAACTCTGCATGAAAAAAATCATTTATCTAAAATAAGGGGGGGGATTAACCCCCCCCCCCGTTACCCCCTTTATACTTAACCTATGAACCCCCAAAACTAATCAGGGAAGCCCCTTACCACAATGAGCCCATATAGAAAGTTTGAAGAAAATCGGATAACTCTGCATGAAAAAAATCATTTATCTAAAATAAGGGGGGAGGATTAACCCCCCCCGTCACCCCCTTTATACTTAACCTATGAACCCCCAAAACTAATCAGGAAAGAACCTTATCACAATGAACCTATATACAAAATTTGAAGAAAATCGGATAACTCTGCATGAAAAAAACATTTATCCAAATTAAGGGGGGTTAGCCCCCCGTTCCCCCCCCCTTTATAGTTAACCAATCAATCCCCAAAACTAATCAGGGAAGCGCCTTATCACAAGGAACCTATAAACAAAAGTGGAAGAAAATCGGATAACTCTGCATGAAAAATTCATTTATCTAAATTAAGGGGGAGGATTCCCCCCCCCCGTTAGCCCCTTTATACTTAACCTATGAACCTCTAAAACTAATCAGGAAAGAACCTTATCACAATGAACCTATATACAAAATTTGAAGAAAATTGGACAATTCTGCATGAAAAAACCATTTATCTTAATTAAGGGGGGTTAGCCCTCCCCCGTTCCCCCCTTTATAGTTAAACAATCAATCCCCAAAACTAATCAGGGAAGCGCCTTATCACAAGGAACCTATAAACAAAATTGGAAGCAAAACGGTTATTTCTGTCAAGAGTTATCGCGTTACGTACGTACATACGTACATACATACATACATACATACATACATACAGAACGGGCGGGCACATAAGCTCTCAGGCTTTGATAGCCTGTGAGCTAAAAAATTAAATAAATAAAGTCATGCGTCAAGCATAGATTACGAAACACTTCCCAACACATCTAGAATACTGTAACAAAACTTCACCGTTTAATAAGGTAAAGAAGATATCTAAGTAAACATTTTAAAAATAACACATTTGAAAACACGATTTTAGCAATTACCGTTCATAACCGGAAAAGTACACCAATTTTGTGCAGCCCTGCATTTGATTTATAGTACAGGGTGATTATAAAAAAACTAACCCGATATATGAGCCCCTAACTATCATACCGTTCACAGAAACTGAATGGAATTTTAGTTTAAAATATTTTGAGGTATGCGCTCAAGGATCATAAGAAAAACAACAGTTAAATTCTAACAGTCACGGTTACAGTGACAAAATTTCGAAAATTTCAAATGGCAACACCTACTTTTTTTTGAACTATTGGAATGTGCTCTTCATAGTGAAAAACCATAAAAAGCGTTGGAACGGTACCTGTAGCACAAAAATCGCCAGCGCTAGACAGACTAAGAAAAATAGTGAAAACAACCAATAAAGACAGAGAAGCAACAGAAAACAAAACATTTTATTGTGTTTCATACATTTTACATTTCACATACAACGACACTTTACATGCGGCAGATGGTGGATAGCACTGAACAGTAAAATGTTTTACTTTCTGTTGCTTCTCTGTCCTTTATTGGTTGTTTTCACTTTTCATTTTATATTAGTCTTCGGCTCGGAGGTATGGTTTGACGATTTAAGAGTTATTGACAAGCGTAACCTCCAGAGAATACAAAGATTATGTTTAATATCAATAACAAAAACATATAAAAATACTTCAACTCAAACATTACAGACACTACTAGGTATTCCATCACTATTACTAACGTTAGAACATAAAAACTTAAAATATAAAATATTAAAAAACACAGATATATTATTAAAAGATAATAAGGTAATAACTAAAAATGACATAGAAGAAAAGCTTTACAAATACACAATTAACCCAGAAAACTTTTTAAATAATCTAATAACAATAGACAAAATCTTAAATAACACAGATATTACACACATATACACAGACGGTTCTAAGGTGGATTCTAATACAGCTTTCTCATTGGTGATTTTTCAGAACAACATAAAAATAGACGAAAAAACTACTAAAATTCAACCAAAAAACACAGTCTACCAAGCAGAGCTGCACGCGGCCATAACAGCAATAGAATGGGCAATAAATTCTAACTTTAATAAATTTCAAATTTTATCAGATAGTCAATCAACAATCCTTTCATTAACAAATCAATTTCCAACACTTAAAGCAATTTATGATATACAACAACTAATACATCAAAATAAAAACAAAATATTTTATCTAACATGGGTTTATGTTACGTGTTTATGACACACGGGTATAATAGGCAACGAACTAGCGGACAAGCTGGCTAATGATGCTGCTCAGTACTCCAACCTTCCAGTAGAGCGCGGAATAAAATTTCCGCGCTCATATTTAAATAAATGTATTAAAGATCAATTACTGGAAAGGTGGCAGCACAACTGGGATAACTCAGGGAGCGGCAGATTTACGTATCAGCTTGTGCCAAAAGTCAACACTAAATTAATAACTAAAGATAAAGTCTCAATATATTTTTTCACGGGCTGCGGCAGCTTTCCTACATTCTTAAATAAAATCGGTAAAATGGATAATGATCTATGTGTTTGTGGCCAGAGGGGTGATCCTATCCATTATGTATTCGGGAAGTGTAGATTTATGAAATATAAATTTCATAGGAAATTTCCAACACTCCTCGAGGACATGATGGATATTATTAATAATAATGAATCACTAGGTAAATTATATCAAAATTATAATATCTTAAATGAGAAATATTCTTTTATAAAATACAAATTTTATTTTTAAATCTAAAATATTTTTAATCCTGCTATTGCTCGTCCTATCGAGGTTATTTCGCTTCATGGAGACGGTTGTCCTCTTAATTTGTGGTGTTATGTATCTTCAACTATATTTTCTGTTTATAAGTGTTTATTCATCAAGTATATTACTCTAGTTTTATTCATTGTATAAAAGTGTTTATTATTCAATTATAAATTTTCCATTGTTTTATTCATCGTGTATATTTGTATATTATTCGAGTGTAGTATTCATTGCATTACTCATTATAATTAAGTGTATAAATGTTCAGAAAATCGTGCTAACAATTAAATAGTTAAAATAATAAATATAATTGATTATCTAGTAAAATGTAAATATATCAAGTGTACTACCTGTAAATACATAATTATTACTCTACAATTCATATATTCTTTCATCTACTTCTTGCATGGTTAATCATGAGGCAGACATTTCTTAGGGTTGTCTTTTAAAGAATGGAAAATGTTGTTAAAATTGGAAAATTAGTGTTATCATCTTGCCAAGAGCTATTATGTATAATGTGTAAATATTGAAATCTGTAAAAAATGTAACTTATATAATTACTGTGTATACATTTTTTTTAAATCTACTTACCTGTAAAAAACTGTAGCTTTAAATATTGTGTATATAATCTATAATATTCAAACATTGTATAAAATCAGGCACGCCCTGAATAAGTAGGGCTGCCATTTGTGAATTAGAGTTTGTATAATTTACTATCATTCACTTTTCAATTTGTAAATGTGTTCCCATGGCACGCCCTGATAAATAGAGCTGCCACTTATGATTGATGATGTAAGAAATTTTAGTTAATCCGGAGACGGTGGTGACGTTTGGACGGTAGAGGCCTTCCTGCCTTGAGCTTGGGGCTTGTCCCGATCATATGCCAAAAGCGGATCCTCAAGGCGGGTGACAGCCAGACAGCCAGTCTGTCTAGCGCTGGCGTGTTCAGAAATTAGCATTTTGTGTTTGTTGCTTAAGTTTTGCACACTAGTGTAGATTATTATATTTGAAATAGTGTAACACTGGAAAAAGTTTTGTAGACCCTGTAGACCATTATCTAACGAAATTCTTCTGTGTGGACCTGTAAATAAATAACAATTGTTTTGAACCCCATATTACATAATGAATTTTTAGTGCACTTCATAAATGCATATAAATTTAATTATGTTTGAAATTCCAATTGGCCGTAATGTAATGGTATATACTTTTGACTGCCCCTGTAAACTAATTATAAATTCTACACACTTCGTTTACAATAGCAATCGTTCTATATATAGTATTAGAGAATAATATATAAAAATTACAGGAAAATCCGCGTATATTTAGGAGAGTTAGAGTTCGGACACATAGACAGGTGGTCAGACGGACAGACAAACTAAAGTCACATATACTTTCCAATAGAGTTGGAAAGTTTTTAAAAGATATATATACCTTTCTTCGCAGACCGTTAGCGATAAAATTAAGTTAAAAATGTCATTAGATTCGTAATAATGTCTTCATTTAGAGTATGAGTGACATTTTAGAAATAGGGATCTTTTGTATCAACGTTGATTTTTCAAGTAGCAACACCTACTTTTGACATCTTATTTGTAATATCTTCGCATCCTGGCAAAAGGTATAGTTTATATACTCTTTTTATTAATTCCTATAAAAGAATGCATATGTTAGGAGTATATCTGAAAAATTAAATTGACATCTCACGCGGAAAACCTTCAGATACACACCTGTAAAATTGTAGAGGCTTTATATAAAACAAACTAAACACTTACATTTCTCAAACGTTATATAAAAAAAATCTTTCTATTATATTTTTTGATGCCTAATGTTAATTTTCTTATATGTGATTGAACGGAAGCGGAATAAGGCCATTTTATGCTAGAACGACGGTAGGGGTCATTTTGACGCCTGAGCACTTTTGTTCGTTGATTATTTTTGCTTGGTTGGAAAACATTTTTTGAAATTTTTTGACTTTTTCTAAATAGATAACAAGCATTTAAAAAAAATATCTAGATTTTGTTAGTTTTTGAAATATTGGACAATATTGAATATATATATATATATATATATATATATATATATATGAAATATTGATGAAAAAAATATTAATTTATAAATTGTGTTTTATTTTAGTTAACATTAGTTTTAATTTGTGAAACAAATCAATTTTTATATCAAATTAATAATTTATTTGAGTAGTTGTAATATGATCTAATTGATCGCCCTGTAGGCGTTACATTTACAGTACTTTAAAAATTGAATAAATTATCAAGTAATATTAAATATAAATTAAATATAAATGTTGAAATACTCGTAAATTACATATTTTTTCCGATGTATGGCATTTAAAATTGTTTTAGCGTTGTTATTTCAGTAGTTTCATCGAGAGGTCAAAAGGACCCCTTCCCGCCGTTCTAGTAGGTAAGATTTTGTCAGCCGTTGTAGTGTTAAACCCCTGAAAAGTACAAATTACGCTAAATCTCTTTATATAATGATTGCAATAAACTTTTAATTTAATCACCGATGTTTTTGACAATGCTCATTTTGCTTAAGTATAAACTGATGCACATCATAATTCCCAACTTTTTTAAATATGAATTTATTAATACTTTTAAAAAATTTCATAATTAAAGGTATACTTTTGAGTAAAAAAATGCCTAGAACATGCTGTAATATATTCAACGTACCTCACTGAAAACAAAAATTTTAAATCGTATGATTTTTGTGGAAGATATAAATTAAAGTTTTTTTACGTGAGATTAATATTAGCATCTTTAAATTTTTACAACTTCTAACTCGAAGCAAATTTAACAAAAATTTAAATATTATATACTTTTCTGGGTTCATTTGCTGCAATTAACGCAAAGTGTCAAATGCGAGTGCTACTTTTTATAAATTTGAAGCTGTTGCAATTTTTAATATGTTGACGGCCACTATTTAGAAAACTGCGTTCGTATTCTAAAAGAACACATCGATTTTTTTATACTGATTGTGCAAGGAATAAATGCAGCTGGGAATTTTTTTTTTAAATCTTTTAACATAAATCTGATCCAGCGTCATAAAAGATAATTATGCGTCTGATTACTTAAAAATAAGTGTTTTAGAAAAAAATTATTTCTTTTCAATTTACAAATACACAATGTGTAATTATTTCTCCTCTTCAGCTACGACTATGCCCCATGTCGAAAATCATTCTTTAGTATAAAGCAGTTATGTAATGCCAAATTACTATTTAACGCACGTCAGTAATAGGTCTCGTAAACACAGATGTTCATTTGAATTCCATTAAAAACCGTAAAAGCATTGATTTAATTTATTTATGAGTTTAAATGCATACGTGTCGTTTCTATTGTAATGCAATTATAAAAATTAATGGATTTACTTCTAAGTATCACATGAAATATACATTAAAATTTGCTAATGGAGACACGACATTAATTTCTACTCTTCAAAGATATTTCGTAATGTAAAAGAAAACAAAAGTATGGTATTTGAAATGAAATTGTTTAATTAATATCTAAGCCAATGTGAATTCAATTTGTTTCGACTTCCAAATAAAATGTTCACCCTTTTCACCAAAAAATCTACATAAACTGAGGTCTAATGGAAAATGTTTTGTATTTCATATAATAGAAAATGTAATTTATAAAGTTGCTATATGTTTTTTAACAGATAATAACATTTTCTATTAATAGATAAAAGTGTTAATCATAGCTTGTTTATAAAAAAGATAAATAGCCTTGATTTGGGAAATGAAATTTTGACCGATTACACCCAGGTGCCGGGGCTAATACTATTCTGATAAATGCCTCGTAAATCTACAAATTGTGAGTTATATCAGGACTATTTTAAAGACAATGACAAAATCTTACTTTAAAAAATAAAAATATTTTCTAATTTTGCAAAAACTTAATGGAAAACTGATTGAGGTCTTTATTGTCTTGTCATGCTTTTATTGGCAGTTGTTAAAATGGTACTAAACTTATCACAAAATTAAAAAAGGGCCCATTAAATGTTCTGTATACAAAATGCATCTTTAACATGAAAACAATAATCAATAACAAGAAAACTTATATATAATCACGTTGAGGTCCACCAATTTGAAATGTCTCGTTAGTCTCCATGCAATTTTGAAATAAATTTAGGCTTACAGTAAATTAACTACTTTTCATTAGCATGAAATAATGATTGCAAATGTACAGCATTGATTAAAAGCTTAATAATCATACAAGCTGGCTTAATTTATAAGTTTATTGAAATCAAGTCAAATGAACCAAACCACGTCGTAATTGGGCCCCTAAAACCCGAGATAAGAAACCGCTTCCTGGTTGTAGAAAGTGGAACTAAAACATGTAAGGCTGTTGATATCAAGTGAAATGAGCCAAACTACGTCGTAATCGTGGTGATTATTAAGTTAATTATATACGTAATTGGGCCCATAGAAAAGCGCCCCTTTCTGGTTAATTTATAAGTTTATCGAAATCAAGTCAAATGAGCCAAACCACGTCGTAATCGGGCCCATAGAACCCGAGATACGAAAGCGCCTCCTGGTTGTAGAAAGTGGAACTAAAACATGTAAGGCTGCTGATATCTAGTGGAATGAGCCAAAGTACGTCGTAATCGTGGTGATTATTAAGTTAATTATATACGTAATTGGGCGCATAGAAAAGCGCCCCTTTCTGGTTAATTTATAAGTTTATTGAAATCAAGTCAAATGACCCAAACCACGTCGTAATCGGGCCCATAGAACCCGAGATAAGAAAGCGCCTCCTGGGGGTAGAAAGTGGAACTAAAATATGTAAGGCTATTGATATCAAGTGGAATGAGCCAAACTACGTCGTAATCGTGGGGATTATTAAGTTAATTATAATGTTTAGAATCAGTTTTATTGAAATCCGGAGGATAGTTGCTGAGTTACGGAAACGGAACATAGTTAAAGAAGAAACCTGGAATAGGGGAAGTGGGTGGATGGGTGATTAGACTGCCTTTTGTCAAACAACTAATTAAGACAACCAGACTACTTCTTCAAAAACTGGAAATCGTATATAAGCTTGGAACTGAAAAAAAGCTAAATTTACTGTTAAAAAAGAACGGTAATTATTTATACATAACAGCAAATAAACGCTACGGATGAACCAAAAAATGTTAAATTTGTTAAATAGAATTCGTTCTGTAGAAATCGGGGCAGTAGATGTATATACAAAAAAGGGTGTCAAATATAAAGCCACCGCTAAGGGGCACGAGGAGCAGTACAATAAATCCAATATGAAATAAAAGTAGTTCCCCCCCTCCCCTCTTATTTATTAATAATCCCTAATTGCATTTGACAACCTTTCTTCCAAATAATAAAAAGCTTTATTTTTCTTTTTCTATTAAAAAAATCATTAAAGAAAAATTAATTATTAACTTCAGTTCTAATAATGCGATATTTATGAAAGTTAGATTTCTGGGTTCACCGTAAAAAAAAAATAGAACAGATGCATAATTTTCAAATTTTGCTAAATGTAATATTAAAAAAATAATAATAAATCTTTATATATAGCAATACGTTCAAAATCTGTGGTTTCGTTTAGACAGGTGTCTCAGCTTTGAAACAATACGTAAAAAAGAAATATTTTAATGCTATTCAATTAATTAAAAACTAATTAATATATCGGGTTCTAATGATCGGATCGGGTTAAATTTTTAAAAATATAAGTACTGAAATTTAGACAAATATCGTGGTGTTAATTTAGAGAGTGTATCTTAATTAGATAAATTACATGCCCCTTTAAAAACTGTAGTTATATATATATATATATATATATATTTTTTTTTTTTTTTTTTTTTTTTTTTACCCACACCCAGAAAAAAGTTTTGTTGAATCAACAAAAGTTTGGTTGACCCAACAAAACTTTTTGTTTAATTATGGGTCAATGGAAATTTTGTTTGAATCAACCAAAAAATTATTGTTGATTTTCTTTGCAATTCCAAAAAAAAAAAAAAAAAAATGCAGCTTCAGCAAAAAAATGTTTTGTTAATTCAAGTAAAATGGTTCAATTTCACTTTAATTAACAAAATTCTTTTTGTTACATAGATATATGCAATGTGTTATTTTAACAATCTATTTTCTTTTTTCAACAAAATATATTTTGTTTTTTAAATAATAAAATATTACGAACTTGTTTTGTTTATACTACAAAAACTTTTGTTAAATGAACCAATCTAAATATGCAATTTTAATTATTTTTTAATTCATTTTCAGCAATGAATTACGCCTTTAAACCTTGAATAATATCACGTGAATTTTTATCCTGCTTTTTTTTCAAGCGCAAACCGAGAGAGTGAAAATTGCCCAAGCCGGGAGTCGATCCCGGGTACTCAGAACAGCGCTCAGAGTCTCTACCACTGAGGTACAAGGAACGACATCTTAGCTCGGCATTTCACACTCTTATATATGTCGAAACGGCTGCAACCACAGCACAAGATGGAAAAGTCATCAGGAGCACGTAAATTTCTGCTGCAAACATCAGACGACAATACAAAGCCCAGCATACGGCAACACATAGTTAATTTTTAAATCATTTTCAGCAGTGAATTACGCCTGCAAAAAGCAGGATAAAAATTCAATGGTTATTATTCAAAGATTACAGGCGTAATTCACTGCTGAAAATGAGATAGAGCTATTGCAGAAATTGCGAAAAATGCAACATAGCAGTAGTGCCACCTGTTGCGCGATTTACACGAAAAACTAATCAGCAACAATTTATATCAGGAAGTAACTGAATATAAAGTTTTATTAAATTCCGTACATCAGTTCTTGAGATAGAGCGCCCACAAAATTTTTGTCACATACAGACAGATAGAGTCATTGACAGTCATTTTCTAAAAACAGTCAAATCGTGTTCAGGACCTTCTAGTCGAAAATTTTCATGACTCTAATACTTTCTTCTTGTAAAGATAGAATAATGAAAAAAATCCCAATGAAAAAAGTTTTAATTATCCAAAAATTATGTTAATCCTTTAATTACATAGCTATATAAGTCAAATAAATCGAGTTACGTGAGAGAGTTATGGCTACTACACAACAATTTAAATTCTGCAAAAACAATAAAATTTTGCTGGAATTACAAAATTATTGTAAAATTTAAACAAAAAAACAGATTTTGTTAATTCAAGTAAAATTGATAAAATTTTGTTAAAATTTTGTAAGAGTATTAACAATATTTTTTTGTCCAAGCAACAAAACCATTTTTTTTACTTCAACTAAAAATTTTGCTAAAACAACCAAAATGTACTCAACAAAAAATGTTTTGTAGTTTTAATCAATTTCTTTTTCTGGGTGCAGAGCGATGTCTTTTCTTTGCCTTCTGTCCGTTTCTTCTCTGCTTGAAACGCAGCTGTAGTCTTGACAAAAACTTATGCGATTCAATTAATTAAAAAAAAATATTATAATTTGATTTGACAGAATTAATTGACTGAAAATTACGAAAATTAGATATTTAGAATCCTTGTTAAGTGATATACATAGATGCACAATTTTCAAATCGATAAAAGCAATATTTCAAAAAACTTTAATAGAGCCCGAATTATCCGAATATAAATAAATATGGTTTTGTTCATTCTTTCCTTCGTAGACAGCTGTCTCCCTCAAATACATGTGTCTTTCATGAAATAAAAACTGATCTTTTTTCAAGAAAAATTAATTTTTATAAATTAATATCTCAGGCTCTAATGTTTCGATTTTTTCGAAATACGATTTTTGGAAATAGTTTTTTTTTTTTTTCAAGTCTGCATCCCGAATTTCGTGTGGATAGAGGCATTAACCTTTCAATGTTTTTTCGAAAAGTCGATTTCTGTGAGAATGGGTCGATCCGGCCCGTTTCTGGCAAACACACTACCTCTTTCGTGTTGCAGATAAAGTCGAGAATAGAGATATTGTTTTTTTTTGATGAAAATGTTCCTTTTTCGCTAATTTTCGAGAAGTTTTTAATTAATATCTTTCATAATTAAGGGCTGATTTTTTATATCGAATATCAACGACGGACTTTTTTTACGAATCATTTCACGTCAACAACGCCGTTCTGCTCGCGGAGTAAGTACAGTTTTTCTATTTTTCAGACGGACTCACACTCAGACAAACGTTAACATATAAGATGTAATACTGTTACAAAGGGAGTTAAATTTTTACCCCAAATTGCTTTTATTAAAATAAAAAAAAAAAGAATTAGAAATTCTTTTCTTTACATTACAACCAGCTAATGTGAAAAAAATGTTCATTACATCGCCTTGTGTAATGGTACTGCTGGTACGGCTATCTGTTGACCAAAGCCGGAATATATAACTGATCTAAAAAAAGAGAGAGATAAATCGCTCTGAGGTCGATAAAATGAGTACCAAGTATGCTTGTTACGAAATAGTGATGGTTATGAGTCTAGGTTGACCACATTACCTGGACATAAGGTGTATAGTACGCTAGGGCTCCTGGTAGAGAAAACAGAGTTCAGCTATGTAAGCCTGGATGTTTAATGGATTAGTACAGCATCACAGAGATCAGTTTGTTTTATGAGAAAATCCAGCTGTCATTATAAGTCTCATGTTTCATTAACCCACGAGGTGTCCAGTAATTTTCACATACGTAGATCATCAGAATAAAAATGTGTCCTTGTCATCTATTCACTTTATTTTAATCTAATTTTTTTCCACCATTTATTATTATTAGTTATGACTTTCATAATAGCGGCATTTTAAAAAATATTTTTTTTAAAATTCCATTGCTGGAGAATCATAGTTGAGATTTATTCCAAGAGAGTGAAAAATGCCGTTACCAGGGATCAAACCTCAGTACTTTGGCTTGCCGTGCCAACGCTCATCCTACTGAGCTATCCCAACGATATCCTGGTTTGCATAATTCACTCTTATTTGTTGGACATAGCTACGAACTACAGCTCTAACTCTATTCATCGGAGCTATAACTATAGCAATTTACATGATGAATGTAATACAATACGGAAACGCCTGTATACCATGTAATTAGGTCATAATAAACAGAGGAAAGTTTTTTTTTTAACTAGGTAAAGCATATTTAATGGTTGAAGTATCATACTTGAGATTAATTCCAACAGAACAAAAGATGCCGGAATCACGATTTTTCAAGAAATGTTGATGCCATCATCCTTTATTTTTTAAATCTATTATGTATCCAAATTTAATCTAAAATAAATATTCGATATTAAAGTACTTAATCGTATTCCACATATGCAAGGTGCGTACATTCCTTGGAATTTCTAAAGTCTCTGGCATAACTATTTCAGATTGGAAATTTTATATTTGCTTTCTAAAGCTCGGAATCTGTACGGCTTATTTAATCGTAGAATTTGAATCGTAGTTTTGAAAAAAAATTCTGCGATTAATTAAGGCGAAAATGGCTGTTAACCAATTGTGTTTGACCTGTACGTACTATGTATATGTATTCCATTTTCTGATTGTTTAATCTTTCATTTTAAAGTTTATTTATGGCAGTAATTTTCGTTTTTTAAAGATTTAATTAAACCCTGTTTTATCTTTTTTTTTTTAACATTAGGAATTATTAATCGAATATAACAGCATATTTACAGTAAAATTTTATTATATGTCTAATCATATGTTAAATTAGTTATGTATGGTTAATAAATTGTTTGCTGCTTTCCTTGAATTTATCAGATAATAAAATATAAATATATAAATTAAAAAAAATAATTATTCAACAAATTTGCAATTTTTGAAAATTTGTTAAAATAATTAATGTAACTAATTTGCTGAATAAAAAATATTATTCATAAACAAACCCTTAAGGAAATATTTTGACTAGTGAGTATTTCCTAATTAACGTGAAATTTCCATTCAAATGTCATTTTTTTTCTTTTGTTTTAAACTTGATTTATGTTTTTTTTTTTCATTTTCAATGTCTAAACTTTCAATACACTGATGTAATACAATAAAAGCATAAAAACTTAATATTTGTTGTTAATTTTTATGGTGTTAAATTATGACTTTTTATGCTTTTATTCTCTAAACTTTCATTAAAAGTAAAAGATTGATGTATTAATATATATTGCCTACAGTATGTTTTCGTCTTTTTGTATGATTTTTATTTTACAAATACAAAAAGTTACACATTTTATAGCGTCTTTTAATATTCCAGTTATTTCAATCAATTGATTCAATATTATAAATGTAAATACCGGGTGGTTATAAAATAAGTATCTCTATTTGGAGCTGTCTGTAGCTTGAAGGAATAACCCGAATGAAACCAAAATCGGTGCACTTACTATTCAAGAAGGGGGAAGGAGATTGGAACAATAAAAAATAATTGCAATAATCATCGACAGATTGCGCTATTGAGTGTGAAATGTAATTTGTAATACAAGAACAAAAAATTAAGGCGTAAAACTGGATGGCATACCTAATTTGTTGGAAAATGTCACAGTGAATGGGACAAAGCTTTCGCATGGTGGTTCCGATCATGTTCAGGTTATACATGGTCATTTTGCTGGAGGACACAATCCAGGCAGTTACACTACGTGCTCAACTGCGGATTGTAACGCACCAGGAGTGATGTTTCGCACATGTTGTGATATGCGGTAAAGTAATTGACGTTTGTGACACCTCCACGGTACACAATATTACACATTACATTTCACACTCAAAACCGCCATCTGTCGGCGATAATTGCAATTATTTTTTTATCGTTCCATTCTTCTTACCCCTTCTCGAATAGTAAGTATACCGATTTTGGTTTCATTCCTGTTATTCCTTCAAGCTACAGACAGCTTCAAATAGAGATACTTATTTTATAACCACACTGTATATATAAACCATTTTCAGCATTACCATGTAGATTATTATATTCAGATTTTTCAACATAATTTTGTACATTTTAAAATAAAGAATGCTAACAAACTGAAATTTTCAAAAGATATTCACATACGTAACACATTCAAATTCAAATGAAAATATGACCTTCCTTTCATTTTAATATCCCGAGGATACTTTTACGATTTTTTAAAAGTTGATTAGATTTTAGTTGAAATTTAGGCTTCTCTTGTTCATTAAATGAGATTTACTTGAAGTCCAAATTATCTTTTATTCTAAATTAATTTAATACAATATTTCATTTAGAAGCATAGCTGGATTAAACATTTAAACAGTTCAGAATGAAAAAAAAGTGTTCTATCAGGAGATATAATACTTATTTGAACTACATCATAAATAATTTCAATAATTTTTACCAGATACGAGTTTTATATTCTCTTTGATCAGAAAAAAAACAAATAAAAAAATTAATACACCAAATTTTATTTTTACGCAATAAGTATATGTTTTCTAAAAATGTGTATAAGAAATTCATCTAAAAGGAATTGGAATGTTTGATTTACCATTAATCGTTGAATTTATCATTTTTAAGACTTTCACCTTATATCACAACTAATTAAAATGTTCAGTTTAAAAACACATATTTGAAAGAAACCATTACAATACTCCATAATTTTAAAATGTTGTTTCAAATTCTAATAAAACATGAATATTTTTCTGGAGTAATTTATATTTCATGATAGAAGTTATATATACAACCACTATAATAATTGTTTAAACATTCTCTATCAAATAAGCATTTATTAAATGAAAAGTTATTCAGAAACTTTATTAAACATCATACTTCGGAAAATGAAGTGTTTACCGAAGTACTTCAATGATGTGCATCAATAAGGAAGAGTGAGTGCTATTCAAAATTCATATTTATGAATAGTGTTTTGAGCAAGTTTTACGTCATTTACGTTATTGGAATTTCATAAAGAATATGAATATATGCATCAGTCAAGTCTTCCGTATAAAATTAAAGTTATTAAACTAGGCATATTCAAGACACCTTTAAATGCTTACTGGTTTTACCTAATGATTTGGATATCTTTATTAAAAAATTTTTACCATGTGTATATTTATGGGTAACTGTATATATTTTTTCCCCAAAAAATCTAGATGATCGCGAAATAATTTTAAATGTAATGGCGTATCCAGTGGAAACTTAAAAGCTACTCTACTTAAAACTTTTAAAAAATATATTTGTTTACATCCCTACTAAAATATGCCCGTTTTACTCATGGAATAAATGAAGTACAATGCAAAAAATTAATAACTTAATACAGTATTACTAAGTTTCAAAATATACGGAAAGGTTTCTAGAAAAAAAATATTTTTTTTTTTTTTACAATAATGTTAAAATAATGGTTCTCATCACTTTATAAATTACAGAAAAAAGTGAGCATCATTCATCTCTTGAATGTAGACAAAGTTTCGCATTAGAAGTTAATAGACGAGTCGTGAAAAATTACATTTTCGCATTCTAACTTGTTAATATGAGTCACGTTTATTTAAGTTTTTCCTGATTCTTGCATGCCTTTACTTTCAACACCATTATTTCAGGGTACTTATCACAATCTTATCTAGTAGTAGAAAATCATAGCGAGTTCTCGATTAAATAGGGTGATGATTATTATTCGGAAATAGTGGTTCTCTAAAAGAAAAATAGTATTAACTATGTTTACTGATTAAATTTTGATATTTTTAATTTACCAAACGTACAAGGCTTTAAAACCATACATACATGCTTATTTCTCTTAAAAAATTAAAAAGAAACCGAGACAGAGAGAGAACAAGCAACTTATCAGTTATGTGTTACTTTTAAATTCGGATAAGATAACCCCTCAGTTTGAGATAGCTGATGGAAAATCCTATTACAAATTATTATCAAATTATTACTTTGTCAACTTAAATATTGCATCTAAGCATATAAATCAAGCTTTCTTATACCATTTAACAGTATATTTCTTAAGAAAAATATTTTGATGTCTATTTAATCAAAACATGTTTAATGTCAATAACGTACATGTTGTAAGAGTAAAAATATTGCATAACTAAACCTCGTTAAATAAAAAAAAATAGTTAACTATACTTTAATTAGCACGATAACAATTGTAAAAAAAATTTCATAGAATTAAAAGAAGAACAGAAAAAAATAGAAAAAACTGATGACTAAAACATAATTAAAGATTTTCGAAGATGAAAATTCTTATACAGCAAGATCGAGTGCCAATATACTCATCAGGAAATTTTAACATAAAAACACTCATTTAAATGTGTTGCAAAATCTTAAAATTAAAATTTATTTATTTTTCCAAGTTTTTTACTTCTTTCATCTTATATCTCATAGACAGTTATTTTATTATTTATTTTATTTGCATGTCTTCTATCTTAGAAAAAACATAATTGAACACGTTAATGCTTTCGTTTCCTTTTAAGTAGTTATATAAAAATCTACCGATATACTTTTATTTTTAATGGATACGTAATTTTATGGCAAGTCCCTTGCATTTCGCCTGGGCGTGAACTTTCTACGCAACTATAAGCTTCCTTAAGAATCTTACATTGCTCAATTGTACCCTCGAGCATTATCATTAAATATCAGTTCTGTTCCAAATACACACTATAGGGCATCTCCATAGTTAATTAATAGCCTTAAAGAAAGAGTAATATATCCCGAAATAGATTACTGCTTGTTTTCTTTACGCAATAAAAAGGATTTATTATATTAAGACATAAATGAAGATCTCTAATGACTAAAATGCTATTTGTTTCTTTGTGTGTACATAAAACAAAAAATTAAGATAAAATGTTTCTTTATAAATTATCGAAATGTAATTACACTGCTATACATAATTAGTGCCAGGTGAGACATGATCAATTATCATTTATAATGTCACACTAACACCAAATTGTAAAATCAATACTCCTACTGCTGTATACTTGCTTTAGAAAAGAAAAAATAATAGATGAATAAATAAAAATCCTACTAAATCAAAACCTAAATGCATTTTATAAAATCCCAGTAAAAATTATGTTTCCATGTGTATTGAAAACAAGCAATGCTAAGATAACTAAATTACTTCTGGATAGAATGAAGAATATTATTAGTAGTAGTGAACCCGCTAGTAATTTTTTACAAACATATTAAAAGTAAAAGTTAACGTAAAATAAAAGAATAATTCAGAAGACAAAATCAACCATCAAAAACATACTTCATATCTTACCGTACGAACTCGATCCAGCAGATTATGCTATCGCAATGCTCGCGCAAAGAGAAGATGGACCTAGTCCCGGCAGATATGGAGAGTAAGTAGGTGCGTTTTGAATTCGTGGTCAAAGGATTAAGTGAAAGCGTTTGTCCGGTATGGATGGACACGTGGAGTATCGTGGGCAGAAATCCATAACCGCTTCTTACAAATAATTGGGTCAGATGTGGTGTCGGAGCAAATGAGATCATCCACCGCACAATTCGGATTTCGCACCAAGTGACTTCCATCTGTTTTGGCTATGAAAAAGGATAACGGTTGTAAGCGTATTGAAAGCAATGCTGAAGTCACACAAGACATCTACCACTTCTTGCATATTCAGAACATTCTTTTTTTAATACGCATTATGAATAAGACGTCTTTTTGAAGCTTATAAAGTGGTATAACAAATGTTACAACTTATGTGGTTCCTATGTGGAAAAATAAAATAAGTGTTCTACTTATTGTTTCATTATATTTGTTGTTTTTCATACACTTTTCTATCCACAGTCGACATAGGAAACTTCTTTTTGGACTTTCCCTCCCACGTATATAAAATTTATATCAATTATATAATTTTTACAACGTGTGATAAATACTAAACTTAAAAAAATGCTTTTAATTTATCAACAAAATTTCAATTGAATTAAACAAATCCAAAAAATGCGAAAAAATGCAAAACGAAGCATACATTTTTGACAGTGCTATATATGAATATTGCTCGATAGCACACAAAACAATATTAAATGAAGATTGTCAAAATGAAAATTTAATTTCATGCTAAGATATTAATTTCCTACACAGTGTGCAACATATTAGTACTTGAAGGTACAAAAAATATAAACAATTCTGAATCCATTTGAGTATATAAAAGAGTTTACCTCAGAGCTCGATGTGCGCATAGTGTTACGTTTTCTGGATTATAGAGTCAAAGTACCAGGACACAAATAATACTTTAGGGATAAAATATTTTTTATTTTAGATTGTTTTTGTTAATTTTATGAATACATTTCGATTCTTGTGGAAAAATAGTGCATCTGATATGTAATTTTATCAGGTCATTACATACTAAAAATCTTGAAGGTACAAAAAATATAAAAAATTCTGAATCTATTTAATTTATTACTAAAACATTGAGTCCAGTTAGTTTGCTGAACTGAGAAGTCAAATTTTACTTTATTGTTATTTAAAGGGTTCACCATGCTTAAAAGTTAAAATGTGTGGAGTTGGTAGCTGAAGAGTTTCAAATCAATCCTATGCCATTGAAATAATGCAGTATAGAGTGTATTTATACACGATAGAGTGGAGACAGGCGCACAGGGCGCATGCACAGATTGAATATTTTGTCGCCAATACATCAACCCACATTTAATAACTTGAAAATACTCACCAGGAAGAGTCCAATTAGAAGAGTGAGACAAATGAACAAATATTAGCGTCGCAATAATGCTAGGCCCGCCGAGTTTTGTCCAATATTATATCAACAAAATTACATTTTATTGCCAGTTTCTCATTTTGTTATATATAAAGGCAATATATTTCAGTGTAATCGGGTGTAGTGCGTAACAGCAGCTTGGAAAGTAGTCTTGCTAGGTTGTTGCTGTATTGAGGATTACTACGGAGCAAGGAATTTTCTCTCCAGGTACGTATCAAACTTTAGGTAAGCTCTTGATAAGTAATTTTTAGCAATAAATCTATTCCGTTGAGTTCATATTGTAGTGATTTGAAGATCGACTGTGGAATGGGAAATTCAAAATAGAAATTCTGAGATTGATCAAAAATATTTTAACACTCAGATTGATTTTCAACCTAATGAATTTTTAAGTTAGATATTAATATTTGTAAGTCCAAATTCTGCTACAGAAGGTCTTTCGCCCATTATGGAAACGATTTTCACAATTAATTTTTCAACATATATGCCATAATCTTTGCAATAGTTTTACTCTACTGTATAGACCTGACTCTTGATAGAAATTACCATCATAGTCGATTTTTCTGTCAGTACAATCATATCAATTTTCTCTCGCACCATTTGGAAAACTTTCCAATGTCTTTTAAGCATTTGTGAATTCATTTAAACAAGCCAAATGCAGACAAAGTCCATTGAGGAGGAGAATAGGGTTCGTCAGGTGATTTTACGTGTATTTCTTCAATTGGGACACAATTTATTTCCGTTTGGGATTCTTTCTTTGCTAAATATGCATTACTTGAGTTATAGAAAATTAGGTGGTAGGACTTTGTTCATATAATGCCCTAATATCCTTTCATATAAATCTGGAATTTGTTCTTCAAAAATTGGTTCTAAATTACTTTACTGATAATAAAGCTTTACTGCTTTTATTACATTAAATACTTTATTATATTTTTTACCTTTAATTTAATTTTATAACAACATCCAGCAGCAATCATGAATTTTTTTGGAAACTTTTCTTCACATTTACAAACCCATGTCTTTTATTTTTTTAATTGACAAAAAGTGCTCTTTTTATACACTCTGTTAAATAAAGCCATGTTTCATCCAGTGTTACAATAAAATTTTATGTATCACCATCCACGTGTTTATTAAAGCGAACGTTATAAAGCACTGTCCACAACACATTGGAAGACTTTGGAAAATTTTCCAAGAGGTGTGGAAGAAAATCGATATGATTATACTAAGAGAAAATAGACTATGATGGAAATTTTAATCCAAAGTTATAATCAAGAGTTAGGGCTATACAGTAAAGTAAAATTGTCGCAAAGAATATGGCATATCTGTATAGAAATTAATTGTGAATATCGTATCCATAAAGTGTGAACGGCCGTCTGTATTTGAAGTGTTCCATTTTTAGCTAGCGCATCATTGTTTCAAATGAAAAGCAATCTTTTTTATAGTAATGTCGATTATTTGTTTCTTCCAATGATCCATTTCTAACCGTACGTGATAACAGGCTGTAACCATTGCAAGTCTTATTCAGTAAATAAAGTTCCAGAGCAAAAAAGATTTAGGTTTATTGGATTTTTCAACAATTTTATCCATAAAACTGGTAACATGTAAAACTTCTTAACTGGAAAAAATTATAAAAGTATAAATACATAAAGCAATCAGATATTTTTATTCATTTTCTAACAGATTTTTAGGGTTTAACATTTAGAAAACCTTTTGGAAGCAATATTTCATCCACAAAGTTTTTATTAAGAAAAAACTGATGCTTTTCAAATGGAATGAAATAAAATAAATATCAATTTCTGTGCTCACATACAGCATTTTAATATCAATTCATTCAAACATTGAAGATGACCTACTATTTTAATTTGTTTTAAAAGTACATAACCTATATGTAAGCAATTGTAACTAATTGCTTTGTAATCTGTATATTTTAAACACAGGCCGGTTTATTTCGCCATCTGCCCTGGGATTTCTACTCAACTATTTTTTTTAAGATGTTTATTTATAGCTGAACCAACGCAAGTTATTCTTTAAAACATTTCCATAATTATAGGTTATTTTAAATTTTCATTTTTTAATGAATTTTCTTTAAAATGTTGGCAGTTGTATCACTTCAGTTGCTGCAGATATGCTAGGAAAATAATAGGGATTATTATATATTTCTTTATTGATGTCATTTTCTCATTGCAATTATATCTATTTATATATTTTTTTTTCATTTGATGCGATGGTGCGTAAAACCATCAAAGAGCTATATGAACCTACATTTTAAATCACATCTTTTTTTTAATTCATAAATCCATCTACCTATATTAATTCATTAAAAGGTAATATTTTTCTATATATGCATGAAAATGACATTATTTTCACAGTTTCTTCTTTTTCAATAGCTCTGAAATTACAGATTAACTATTAAAAAAAAAGTGCACCTCTGAAAATGATATTATTATTAAACTTCAAACGTGCATTTTCATTCGGAAAAAATGCAATAATTTATTATAGTTGTGTCTAAATTGTATAGCTTGCAGTTTTCCATTTCCTGTATGAGATATTTGGGCCAAAATGCAATTGAACATTTTCTTTACTACACTACAAAAGGATCATAATTGCGGTATTGCGGAATGCTTTTGTCAGTAAAAATGACTCCATGTTCAGTAAAACAAACACGCATTTTCATTCATAAATTTATTACATTTCAATACAGTTCGGACATAATGATTTTGGGTAATTTCCATGTTATAAAGGAGAAAAGGAAAAAATGAGTTATAAACATAAGGAAATGAATTTCTTTCATACATAATCTTGAAAGGGCGAAATACTTCCGTCAGTAAAAGTGACATAATGTTTACTAGAAAAGTGCATTTTCAGTTGATAACCTAGAATGTTTTGTTACAATTGTGTCTAATTGACGGAATTGAACTGGTGTTTTCATCCTATCTGTAACATTTAGGCTAAAGTTCTCTTATTTCTTTTTATCCTTGCACTACAAATAGATCTAATTTCAGAAAGATGGAATGTTTCTGTCAATTAAAATGACCATATTTAAACGATAACACGCATTTTCATTCAGTTAATACAGTTCAACAGTTAATACAGTTGTGTCAAAATATATTTTAGTAATGTCCCGTACCAGAAATACGGAAATTTGGTCCTAATCTCTGAAAACGAAATGCGCATGAAATTGACATCATGTGTAAATCGAAGCTTGAATTAACAAAAGAATATGCAATCAAGGCTGGATGAATTAGCATTTTTTAAATGTCAGCTTAAAATAAGCAATGGAGAAAATTATCAAACGAATGAAGCATCTCACAAAGTCTCAAATAAAGTAGATTTCCAGACCAGTATATACAGCAAAAAAATACATTATTTCAGAAATATTTAAAAATAACAGGAATTGTCATATCATGTTATAAAATTTACTAAAGTTTGAATTCTGGCTCCAAAAACTGGATATTACGACGAAATTCATACTATAGCTGTAAACGTTATACCCAAGTCTAGAAAAATGGTTGTAACTATTGTAATAATTGATATAAAAATAAAGCTTTTACTTTCCAATTATATTTTTAAACATCTTACAATTGAGTGGTTTGGATTTGCATACTTTTTCTAAAGCTATTATAATTTTGTTAAGAAATTTAAATGTTTCCCAAGATATTTTAATAAAACTTGAGTGATTACATTAAACATATATGATACTTGTTTGGATGTGGAAGCTCTTGCTGGAATCGATGAAAAAACTTTGATCCCTAGAATTGATTAAATGCCATCAGACACAACTCTTTTTTATTATTCAAAGGTGTAAATTTTTTATTTATCTTGATTTTTCAGTAACTACAAATAAAGCACAAGGGGAAAAGATTGTGTCGTCATTATTCATTTATCTCAAACAGTATTTATTCATAGGCAGTTACATACTGCGATGTCTATATTACCTTCCTTTAAAAAAATTAATGTAAAAATACTGTCAAAAAGTTTCACTACAATTAATCTGGCATGTAGGAAGAAACTGGGGATAAAATAATACTAAATATTGAATTTTCAATATAAATGAGTTTTCTTAATTATTGTGTAAAATTTAATTAAATTAATATATATATATATTTTAACCATGCAATTATTTCAGTCAAAAAATTTAACAGTAACATACTTTCTGAGACAATTCTTCCATCGAATCTCAAGGGGAGCAACTAATTCATATTTATAGGTAAATAAAAATATCCTTTTTATGCAAAAAGCATTAGTAAACAATTTATTTCTTTATTTGCATTATCAATCAATATCGTGCTGAGAAATTTTCCATAAGTCAAATTAACTAATACATTTATTTTAATTTTACTAAACCATAGTACGGGAGCATTTAATTCATATTTATAAGTAAATGAAAATATCCTTTTTATGCAAAAGGTATTAGTAAACAAGTTATTTCTTTATTTGCATTCTCACTTAATATCTTGCTGAGAAATTTTCCATACGTCAAATTAAGTAATAAATTTTTTAATTTTACTAAATCACAGCCATATTTTTTTTATCTAGGCCGAGTAAACTTTCCGCTAGCAAGTTTAAAAGGAAAATTCCAAAATCAATAAGATAAATTTTTATTCTCTTTTATATTTAAGTGAATTCAAATGCATAAGTGATATTTTGGATATGTAAATGAGATGCTTTCTAAATCCCGTTGTAATTTAATAGAAATATAAAAACACATCGATAAAATGCACCAAGAAACTTCATTGAGGATTTTTGTGTTTGCTTATAAATATAAAATGGTGAGACTGAATTCTAATAAATTCTATTTAAAAGAAGTAAAATCAAGTAAATAAAATATGAATTTATTAAAGTACTAAAGCAAAGATTAAACTAAGGGTTAAAAATGTTTCATTTCATTATATTTTATTAGATTCACATTGAAAGTCGAATGCAGTAGTGGTTGTTTATATGATTTAAATAAGGAGTGAAATATTATTCTATGTGATTAAAAATATCGCAGTATTCCTCATAAATATATTACTAAATCTAAACTATGACTAAAAGTTGATGCTATAAAGTATCAATAAATGGGATTAAACTGCGAAAGTCATCTATATAGTTCTATTAACAGTGAACAAAATTAAGAAACCTGTATACATAATTTACAAACTGGATAAAAAAGTAAAGATACTTAAGTTTCAATAAGAATCTGGGTTATATTTTTTAAATTGTTAAACTTATTATTTATGTTTATTATACTGTGTAAAATATATTTTATAGAATGATTCATTATTTATAGTTATTTAAATGAAGAAAAATATACTTCTGAAATGTTGACTGCACGAATTCAATCATATGGGTGTTTGATGTTGATTAATTTTCTTCCAAATATCTTTATTTTTCATAAATAGTTTTAAGTATTTTATATGTATAACCCAATAGACGCCATTGCTCCTATTTTGGGAAAATCGTTTTAGCGTAATTTTAATTAAGTAATTTGTATACTGTTAAAAGACTCATGTCATTTCCATTTTGAATAGATGAGATGACATCCGTAATTTTATTTTAAAATTTCATTTCTATTTTGTATCTTTTAAAACCTGATAAAAAGGTCAAAAATTAGCTTTTTGGCCGCATTAGAAAGATATAATTTAAAAAACTTTTATAATTAAAATTATATTTTTTTAGTTAAAATAAATTTATAACTCTGTATTATATAAAACAACAACAATCTGGAATTAATATGTATCCTAAATCAATTACAATTACCGAAAGCATAAGTTGTTCCCAAAATGGGAGCAATGGCGACTTATGGGGATAATTTTTTGAAAACTTTTACATGAGACTCCGTGCAATTATGGTAGTTATTTTTCATTTTATTAGCTATAAAAAGGGATAATATTCTGAAACTGATATTTTAAGGAGAATTCATATATATTAGTCCAACTGCTACATTTATAATAATAAAAAAATTAAATTACCATTTCCATGAGCATTTAAACTATCCAGAATTTTCAGTATTACATAATTTTTTTTACTACTTTTACATAGAAGCTGATTGAAAATTTGGATGATTTTTTGGATCCTCTGGAAATCGTTTGTTTGCCTCCCTATCGCAGTATTGCAACAGATGAAGAAGATGTAATAGAAAATAATTTATGCGACGATATTGCCCATGATATATATGGTGGAGTAGAACTTTCCGTAATTTCTAAATCAAGAAATATCTGATTTAGGGTTTAAAAAAAAGACAAAGTATTGAAGGAGACTTGATACGAAAGTTCAGACGAATCTTCAAATTGGAAAATAGAAAAAACTATACAAAATGCAGAAAGAAAAACAAATAGTTAAAAAACCTATTTCAGAAAAAATGCACTGTAATGCTGCATACAACCATTTTCATGTTCAGTCATTTCATGTAAAATAGTAGGACAAAAATAATGTAATGATGAAAAATAAAGAGGTGAATAATGAAAATGCTTCTGGAATCGGTAATTTTATTTTTTATTTTTATTATAAATGTAAATGTTGAACTAATTTATGTGACATTTTAGTAAAATGATAGTTTCAGAATGATATTATCCCTTTTATAGTTAAAGAACTTAGAAATAAATGCACGGAGGTATAAGGAAATGTACCTCCATTCGGCGCCATTACTCCTATTTTGGAAACATGTTGTTTCTCCTATATATTGCTTTTTTCAGAATTATTTAATTATTTTAAGGAATTCCTGTTCACAAGAAGAAAATACAACTGTTCTAGAAAAAATAGGTTAATATGTATAGTGGTGCCAAATAGATTAATTGAGTGTTAACCAAGAAAATGTAATTTAAAAAAAATAGGTTTTACACTTTTTTGACATTTATACAACACATTATATAAAATTATATACATATATTGCTTATATAGTTGTGAAAAATTATTAAAAGAATTTTGTTTTACCTGTTTAATTATACAAAAAAGTGTTAGTTTTCGAAGACTACGAGAAATATTCACAGATGAAAAAATACCTTAAGAAAATAAAATTTTCCACGCATTAATATAATTTTCTTGAGCAATTGACTTTCATGCACATCAAAACTTAAATTACAAAGTTACTTTTGAAACTATAATAAAGATTTTACATTTGTTTTAATAGTTCTATGAGACATAATTTAAGTTTTTCTGCGTAAGGATATCTATATTAAAATTATCTTAAAACTACAAATTATTTTTTACAAAGCGTAAGAAATTTATTTTGAAAATATTAAATTTTACACAACTTTAATATTTAAGACAGCTGTTCATTAAAATCGATTTTGAAGTGTTCACATATCTGTTCTATAGTCATTTGCATGCATTTGTTTAAAGAATATATGACGACTACGATAATTAATTTTATTAGACACCGCGTTTAAATAAGAACAAACGAAAACATAATAGAAAAGGCTTAATTAAGTGTTAATTGCAATTATATCATGTTATATCTGTTGACTTTTTTTCCAATTCAACAGCACTTTATGAAATAGAAGTAAATGGAAGTCTATTATAAACGTTGACATTTTGTTATTCTGGTTAATTATTGCTTTAAACACATTTTTATGTTATTGAGTTTTATGTAAATATCTTATTATCTTCCGTGAAAATGTATTACTTTGGCACTAGGGTATTACTTTGATCGAAACAAAAAAAAATGGTTTAAATCTGTCCTGTATCTACACTGTTAAAAATAATCTGAAATTCACGGGTATTTTTTTCCTGAATTTCACAGAAAAAGTCCCTTTTCACGACAAAAGGGCCTTTTCCGTTAAAAACAGAAAATTTCTTCATATTTCCTGAAAATAACGGAACAGACGGATAAGAAAATGGCCGCTGGAGATATGCCGTTATCTACTGCATATTTATTTTCAATGTTTAAAAAACTGACATGTTGCAGCACAGAAAAACTAAAAATTCAATAAAATAAATTTTCGAGTTTACTTAAAAGAACAAAATAGTTCTTTCGAATTTAAAAAAGTATCATTAAATTTTTCCATGCTTTTAAAATTATTAGCAATTTATTTTTTAGAGTTATAAAAAAAATACTCACGCTTAAATTTTAATCTAAACAAATAGCTTAATATATATATATATATATATATATATAATAGTTAAATTAAGTGAAAAATAATCGATTATACTCAAAAAAGCAACAAACAAAAAATAATGCTTCCGAATTAAAAAAAAATAAACAATAATTTTCTCATTCCTTTGAAAGCATTCGCAATTTGTTTTTTAAAGTTATAGAAAACACTCTCACGGAAAATATCTTCTAACCAAGCACATTTAAAAAATGTATAATAGTTGAAAAAAATCGATTTTCTCAAAAAAGCAAACATACTTTATCGAATTTAATTCAAAATATAACATTCATATTTTGCATCTAACAATCAAATTAAGAATATATATCATTCATATTTTAATCCTCCATTAATACTAAAGTTTTCAGTCATAATATTATAACAAAATATCCCCCAATTAATTTCAAAATTACCAGGTTTTTAAAGCCCAGATTGTTTAAGTACCAAGCCGCGATTTGAAGAAATCCAGTATCATCGTTTTAATTTCTCATTCTAGCAAGGGCTCGCTGGTCTTGAGGTAAAACACTTGGCTCAAGGCGCTGCCGTCTCTAGTTTGAACCCCAAGGTCTGTCAGAAAATATTCTTGAAGTATATCAAATATTAAATACTGCCATTATGGTCAACAGATGGCAGCACAAACAAATAGGTAATTATTTTTAAAACCGAGGTCATTCATAACGGAAAGTTACCTTTACTTCAAATGGCGATTTTCCTTCTGTTATCTGTCAGAACGGAATATCTACTAACGGAATGGAAAAAGTCCGGCAACTTTGCTGCCAGTAGTTTTATCGTGAATTAACGGATTTATTTTTAACAGTGTACTGTGTTGAGAGTATTAACGTGATTTGCCAACATTCTACATAGTATTTGCATCTGAGGCACCCTAACATGTTCCAGCTCTTCTTACGTTGGTATATTGCTTTGCGATGCAGACAAAAGATTGCGTTATCTGATAGCTTCCACCTCACATCCTTGCATACTACAGCTCACACGGTAAAAATAAATTTACATTTCATATTCAGTCATTAAGAAAATAACAACAACGTTGGTTTGATAAAAAAAAGTACTTAACACTGTAAAATTTATAAGCAATGAATAATGTGATAATAATTTAAAAGGGTCTTATTTGAATCCCCATATAACATTCTTTTTTACTTGGCGTATTAAATACTCATCACCATCTCCAAATTTATGATGCATTTTCGATGCACTTTTCAATTTCATTTCTAGATTAAATAAACAGTCTTATAGTTAAAATGACTCTACGTATTTGAGATTTAATATCCAGCTTGTAGCCTTCACATATTTAAACAATTTCTTTTATGAAAATAATACCTTGGATACAGATAACATAAACCCTCGGATTACTTGAAGCCAAATTGCAATGGTTTATTATATACATATAAAAAGTGTAGCTTGAAAAAGGACGAAAGTCTTTTATGCTATCACAAATGTAGTAAATATTAGGTAATCAGAATAATTAATGTTTTTAAAATTACAGTTTGGTAAGAACTGGGCAAACATTATCACTTTTCGGATAATCCAATTTTATGGTATTTGTTTACTTTTAAATGAACTTGCAGTGTCTATTCTCAACAATATTTAAATATTTTTCACATAATATCACTTTTTACAAATCTAATCGTGTTCTCCGTTCCAATTAAAGCAAGTGCAAAATATTTAATAGTGAAACCGCTTCAACATTGGGCCAAAAGAAGAACGTTATTATACAAATATTTAAAATATTTCTAAGAAGTGCGTAGTTTTCATAATTCAAATAAATAATACTAAAGTAATCTCATTTCTTGATAAAAATGTTTGAGTAAATGTGACAGTTCTGTTTTTTTATATCTCTTTTTCTTTTACCAGTATTGATTCATAAATTTAATTCAGAAAATATGAAAAGAATTATTTAATAATTATAACATAAAATTACTTTTTAAAATAATATCTAGCAATATTTGTATAGTAATATTCTCATATATATAAAAAAATGGAGAAAAGGAAAATTAATATTTTTATTATTAATCAAATAATATAATCAATTGTAGTTTTTCATTAATAATAATTTAGTAATTGCTGAAAATCCAGGACATTAAAAATTGAAAGGTATCAGGTTAAATGACCTTAGACACGTAAATAGATATTTAAATTCGGGAAATTGTATTAAATCTTAACATAAATTCTATATAACATAGAAGAACTTAAAAAAATTAAGCAAAAAATGTTTATTTTAGTTTAAGTTCTGTTATTTTCATGAGCTTATGTTTTACTAAAACAAAAAGTTAAATGATAAAGTCATTAAATGTATATTGTTGTCTAGTTATAAAAATTTTACGGTGTAAAACTGAACAAGAAAATATTAAGTGGCGTAATATATACGTATATATTATTTTTCAAATAGATTTAAAATTAGGTAGCATGTAATTTATTGCGTCGTGATTCCACCCTGTAACTGCACATAGATTATCAATAAATTCTGTTTACTTTTATAAATACAGAGCTTATGGTTAATATGATACAAGTATTTAAAATTGATTTTAATATTTTCAAATTGAAAGCTATACAGATACAATATTAAAACTGGACCTTCACCTTTCTTCCTATTTTGAAAATATTTTTAATTTATTTTTCATTTTAATAAGAATAGAAAAATATTCAAATTGTATTACATAATATTCAGAAATAGAGTGCATAGTTACTTATAATTTGTTTCTCTATCTTCATTTTTTTTTTAATTTAATTATTATTTTTTTAAAGCAAAGAAACAGATTGAAACTTCCACAAATCTCAAAGTTTCATATCTCTTACACAGGTTTTTATAGATTTTGAAAATAAAATTACATTGACAGCCCTAAACATGGTAAAATATAAAATTGATAGATATACTTGAGATTTGTACAGTAGAAGAGAAGGTGTAAAAACGGGCACAAGTATAAATATGGATACCCCATCCCAAGTGGCTATGGGAGGTGCTGAAGACTGACGAGCAGTAGTGTAGATGATGCCATTTGTTGATATGAGATATCAGAGAGCAGTTGGAACCTTTCTTTCAAGTAGTGTGGATGCAGCGTAAGTTATTGTGCGAATTAGCGTTTGTTCTGGATTGCAAACTTTTGACAGCTATCTGAAATCGTTTACGTTTCATGTTCTTAGGGTTAGTTTAAAATAATTTCACAGTGATATCCGGAAAGCGGAGATACTAAGCTACTTTTAGAAGCACGCCTTTACTCACGCTTGCCTTTAGTTTACATGTGAAAGTGGTCATCTTTCTTAGGTGGGGTTGGTATAAATATGAGCCCCAATTTAAAATTGACCAATAATTATACCACCTTTTCTCTTAAACAACATAAATTATTTCAATATTTTTTACGGGAAAACAGCAATAACCTATATTATACACATTACTAAATGTATTATAAAATAAACGTAACAAATGTTTTGAGGAATTTAGAGAAATCATTTAGAGAATTTGTTATAGTTGTGAATGAGGGTCAAAAGTCTTGAATTTTTCAAAAGGAAAGATACTTTAAGTGAAAAACAAAAAAGGGTGCCCATATTTATACCTTTTCTTCTATATTTGAATTATGTTAGTGTAAAAAGTGCATACGATTTATTTTTTAATATAAGGATGTGTATTTTTTTAGACCGTATATTAAAAGATTTATGATAGCACATATGGTTAGGTATAATTTAAATTGCCTTTTAAAATAATGCAGATTTTGTTATTCCTGTTAGCTGTTTTATTTTACACTTGGAACTCAAAGTTATATCCACATGAAACTCGCGATTTTCGCCTTTACATTTTATATCAGCAAATATGTTTAATATTGAATATTATGTATGGAATGATTCAGAAAATACACAATTCCAATAAGTACATGTATTTTTGTTGTTCTTCTAGGAATTTGTATTGTGAACTACGCAACTATTAATATGAGTGAAATTGGTGTAAAAAGCTACTTTCAGATAATAAATATTAAACAAATATTTTAATTTGTTACAATAATATTTCAATCCAATTGAACAGCTGTTTACCCTTACACGAACGGGTAAAAATGTGAAAACCAACCAAAAAAAAAAAAAAAAAGAAAGAAAGTAAAATGAATTGTTTAGTTTATATTCAGAAAATATTTCCTTTCAGATACATTTTACAGAGTAAATGATTAAGATAGTTAAAATAAAGACGTAATAAAGTAATCAAGAAGATTCAGTTAACTGTACATAAACGTTTCTCGGTCAACTTGTTAACGTGCTGACCACAAAATGAAGAGCTTGAAAATGTTTGCTGGTTCAATACCAGCGTGGGCTAGGTGAGGTTTCTGTGCAAGGTTTTCGGGATTTTTATTGAAGGAAAGCGATAATTCGAGATATTTTCTCCTGAAAAGTCCTCCCTGAAGACCCATCTTCCTGTAGAAATATGGCCAAATTTTTCTGATGAATGACAAAAAAAAAATCTCATTCCATCAATTAACTACAGTACCAGTTACATTTACTTACTTCAGTAGAAATTTATATATGAAAAAAAAATCTATAAAATTTATTCAAATTTAAAAAGCAGAAACATATGCCATAACATAGAGTTGAAATAATCAAATGAAAAATATTTGTAAACGATTTAAGAAAATACAGTTTACGTAAGATAACTTCAAAATATATTAAATTTCTTGTACATGAGATATAAAGTCTGACAATATTACAAACATAAAAATTAAAATATTTGTTTTTTTTTATGTTCTCTGTGTGTAGCTTTTGACATCATTTTCACTGATATTAACAGTAGCGTCATTTAAAATATAACTTCCTAGAATAACAACAAAAAATACATATGTTTATTTGAATTGGGTATTCTCTCCGCAATTTCATATACAACATTAAATTAGAAACTTATCTGCTGATATAAAATTTAAAGTAGGAAATCGCAATTTTTTATGTGGATATATGTTTTATTCAATTTGCAAAATAAAATAGGAAACAGGAATAGAAAAATTTGCATCATTTCAAAAAGCAAGATAAATCATACATAATCTTATGCTCTATTCATAAATCAAAATTAAAATTTTCGAAATTATTTTCCACTGATCCTTATTGAATAACTCCGAAATCAATGGAGATGGAATGCTCCTATGCTATATTTAATTATGATTGTCCTTTTATTTGTCTGCACATTTTCTTTGTAAATACAAAAATAAATAAATAAATAAATCTACGGTACATATGAAAATTGCTCAGCATTTCTTTTGTACAAGTGACATAGCAATTAAAATTTTATATATTTAACAAACTAAAGAAAAAATATTTATGCTTACTCCTCGCAAAATATCTGTTATTTATTATTTTGAGAAGAATATTTCAATTAAATGTAAACGAAACCTAATTTATTTTCATAATCCTAATGTTTCAGAAAATAAATATTTCATTCGATTTTTAGTCATTAAGAATTGAGCAAAACCCTTTTTTGATAGAATTTGAACAGCCAAAAAATTTACAAGATTATTTCGTTGCATCCAATACCGATTGCATAAGATGCATGAGCTAACGATTTACAGAGTTAAAACACACAACTTTGAACTATCACAATATTAAAACCAGTTACGGCCATATCGAGGATAACTCAAACCCCCTTCATCAGTTTAAAACAGAAAAAAAAGGTTAAAAGGTTAGATTAAAAGAACAAAGATTAAAAGATTAAAAGAGCCCCGCTTGGATATAGCCCCATTCCAATTTCGATGTCTAAAATATATTTTTGTGTCATCTTTTGTTATCAATTAAAATGTTTCTTTTCATTGTTTTTCCTTAACACTCCGTAGATAAATTAAAAGTACATATCCATTGAATATCACTGTCATAGGTTCATAATTGTGAAAACATCCATAACCAAGAATCATAAAAAAATATTAACGCCTTGGGAATCTTTAAAATTATGAAAAAAATCCATTGTCAGTCTCATATAATCACAGAGTTGGTTAAAAAATAATAATAAATGGGAAAATACTTTATGTGTAGTTATCAGAGCTAAAACAAAATACCGCAGGGAATTTAACCGTATTCTTATAAGAATAATGAGCATTAGTTTCTCCATTTTACTTACTTTATGATTTTGTTTTTATTTTAAATGCTTCTGTTTAAACAAAATTTTACTAACTGAATGATCGGTGTTTATGACATGAACTCTTTGACAGTACATCAGATATTTTAAGCCAAAAATTAAGAGCAAGCAGGAGTTATAAAATTATTAATTTATCAATTTTATATAAAGTCCAATATCTCTTATTTTAATTTTATCAAGTCAATTTTAAACCATTATTCTAAATCACATCTGCACCTACAATATGACGCTGTCTCTCTAAAAAAAAGGAATAATTAATTAGACCAAGAAATGATTTATATTTTACTTTATCCATTCTGAAGTAAAAGCTATAAAAATCTATATAAAAATATAATTAATTCTCAGTTTAATAAATTCAAAACAAAAGTGTTCTATAACGTATTAAAAAATTATTAAAGTATCAAAACGACGAATTTAAAGATTGTTAGAAAAAGAACAAAAAAGAGGAAGAAAACATAATATTAGCTTTCATAAAAAAGAACTAAAAGTATCAAAACAAAGATATTATATATTATTAGGAATCCAACAAAAAATATTTTTTTAATAATAGAGGACATTAAAATTAACGTGTTTAGCAAATTTTACCTCGATTATTATTTTTTTCAATTGTTTTTAAATAAATATATAAATTCCGTTTTTACCATAAAAATATTTCGTATAGAAATGTAACGCAATAAATTCTTAGGTATTTAATTAACGTAAAATTAGACCATAAATCACATTGAAGAATGCAGGAAATTTGTAGTTTGAAAATGAACATCCGTCACTTAGGCCGTTGTAAATTTTAATTCAAAATCTACAAACTTTTTTCTCGTAAGAAAAAGATTTAACGGAGCGTTGAATTATTTACTGTCTTCATAAAGAAACCGGGTAATAAATAGAAAATAACGTGTTAAATTTTAAATACATTAGCATAATATGGTATCTGTCATGCTTATTTATTTTAAATTAAGCCTTCAGAATTTTACAATATTTGGTCTTTTTTCCCCATTATATTTATGATGTGCATAGCCTTTAGATAAATGTTTCAAAAACTCTTAACATTCAGTACTAACTTTTATATTTAAAGATTAAAGTATCGAAAATTAAAAAATCTTATAATAAAGAGCTTCTCTCAAATTTAGCTGACATTACTATAAATTTCTAAGGTACAGAATGTTTTCAATTGCATTAGTTGGAAATATATATTTTTCACTACAAACAAATAACAAAATATATTATATATAAACCGAAATATTAAAGGTTATTTTTTTAAAAAATCCACCACAATTAAAACGAAAACTGTTAACTGCTTCCAACACCCTGAACATTACTCGTATTTCGTTTTCGAGGAATTTTACAAATTATTTTAACTAATTTGTAATAAACAGAGCAAGATTGAGCAATGTACGCGAGGAATTAGATAGATTTCTTCATAATGATATATATTTAATAAGATAGAAATTGAAAGAAAGAATGAAATCGAAATTTAAACTTAAAAATGAAATTTGGTGCATTTTAAAACATGCGAGTTGACCCTCAGACTGTTATTCATGTAAAAGAAGTGAAAATGGTATTCAAACTTTTTTAAATATAACTAGTCTACTTAAAACAAATTAAATATTCAGTTTTACATGATGCTTATTTTTGAAATTTAAATGTAATCACTACATACAATTTATATGTTAAATACAAAATTTAAAAATTCTAAAAAAATCCCAAAGAATTGTTTCTTTTAAAAGAATCTATAAAGTCTTCTACAAATTATTCAGAGCAAATTTAAATGAAATACATATATAAACAGTTATTTTTTCTAGCGAGAAACATATATTTCCAACTAATGCAATTTAAAACTTGTACTGTACCGTAGAAATATAGTAATGTCAACTAAAATTGAGAAAAGCTCTTTATTATAAGATTTTTTTTATTTTCTATTTCAAATCTAAATTTCATTTAAATATATTCTGTTTATTACAAATTAGTTAAAAGCACGTTTAATTATCGGTGTTCCACAGAATTCGCGGATCGCGGCTTTCCGCGTTACGGTCCTTTGCTACCACCCTTTTATACCGAGACACTTGCGGAAGCCAGGTAGAAAGAAAAAAAAATCTGAAAATTGAAACCGGACAAATTTAAAAGGAAAAGTGAACAAATTAAACACCTCGAAAAGTGGGATGGGTTTGGTCCGGGTCGCATATAAACTACCTTTACTTGCATAGAGACCATTGATAAATTTCCGCCCTCCTGATTGGTTGGTTTTTATTTCGTATTTCTGATGTTTAAGGTCTTTGAAAGTTCTAATTACGCCAAGAGGAAATTTATATGCCATTATATAATTATTATTTTTCTTTTTTATTTTTGTATATAAGTAAATCAGAATTTAACATGCAAAATTTTAATCTAACTCAGTTCTTATCCAATGTCAAATTAATTCAGATTTCCGCAAAATGTAATTACGTTAGAAACAATAATTAAACACAACACCAGGAGAAAAATATGTAGTGGCACTATCTACTGTTCTAATACTATACGTCAGTTTGCTTTTTTTAGTCAACATTTGTCTTTTGTAACTTTTTTTTGTTTTAATAATTAAGTCTGTTTTTAGAAATCAGTTTCGAAACTGTTTTGCGTAAGAAATTTATACATTCATACATATAAAAGATTTTAAAATTCTATTTTTTTATAGAGTTATCTATAAAAAATACTTTCGTCCCGATTTTTTTTTTGACAATTTCAACAAAATATTCTGCATTTTTAGGGAGGAAAGTGGATGCTCTTTTTCTTTTAAATCTTATTTGAAACCATAAAATTTATGTTGGTACATGTATGCATCATATTATGATTGTGTTTCTTTCATTAATTGCTTTTTTCTGATTTTTACTTTGTAACTGATTGTTACATTGTTCAAATACTTTAAAAAAAATTAGAGCACGTGGGAGTGGGGATACATATTTTACAGGGCTACACAATGGAATCCGTAAATGTTACAGACTATGGGAGTGAATTGTTTAAAGGTAGTTTTTAATTATGTTACGCATTTTCTTGCTGAACTATAATACATTTAGTATATAAGTTTGGGAAATATAAATAAATTCATATAGAGCAAAGAAAAGATACATTGTCGTTTACGGTTGGTAATTGCTGCGTGTTGGTTTTAAATTGCCTTTTAGCTTAATATGTGGTGTGAACAAAATTCTTCAGATAATATACAGAGCTGTACAAAGGATTTCGAGTGCAATTCCATCGATCGGAGAAAATTGCTAAATGTGAATATTCTAAATGAACTAAATTTTATCATGCTATATATCCACATCTATTGATCATATACAGGGCTGCACAAAATAATTCGACTACTTTTTTGACACTGGAAGGTAATTTCGAAAACTGTATTTTTTAATGTAATATATGCTTCTTAAACTGTTTACTTACATATCTTCTTTCACCTTATTTAACGGTGAAGTTTCATTACAGTTTTCTGGCTGTGTTGGAAAGTGTTTAAAAATCTATGCTTGACGCATGATTTTTCGTTCTTGTTTAGTTTTGATAATGGTTTATCAAAACTAAAAAAATAATAATAATAGTTACAGCTACGTGTATATTTATATTTATGTTTTGGGCCTCCCCCCCAACCTTTTATTTATTTATTTATTTATTTATTTTTTGATAATTTACGCAATATTTTCTTTTAATCTGAAAAAAAAATAATAATAATAATAACTTTTACAAAAGTGTCTTTTTTTTAGTTGCTGCTGTATCCATCTTTACTTTTATATTTATAGTAGCTGCACACCCTAAATTCTTCGAAAAACTTCTTTTATTTGCCACAGTCGGTACTTTCATAAAATCACTATGGTGACAAATTTTGTTCTGAAAGTTAAATAGAAAATATACAAAACTTAAAATCCATTAAATTAGTATTTAGAAGAAATAACAATTAATCTAAACCATAAAGTTACTTTTAAAAAAGAAAAAAATGCTATGTAAATATTAAGTTGCGAAGAGCTTAAAACGATCAATCGTTATTATATTCATTTATTAAAAATTAAATACCTATTATTAGATATATTTTTTTATGATTAACTCATTATTAAATGAATGAACTAAATTAAAATTTCGATCCGTGCATAATCACAACAAAATATGTCTATACAAATTTCAGATTCCAAAAAATCTACACGGAAAATATATTTTTTAATTTTACACACATTTTTAAAAATTATTATCAGTTTTCTCTGTACAAAAATTAAAAGGAATTTCAAAATAAACATTTTTTTAATTAAAAAATATATATATATAAATTTATGTTCTCATAATATGGATAGATGGCGCCACAATTCAATTTAGAATAATTTCCATAAATTACGACCGCAATAAGAACAATTTACAATAAAAAAAATATATTACACATTTTGCTTTAAGTCAAGTGATCTTTAAATTAATATTGTACTTTACGTGCAAACTAATCTTTGTCCACATGGCTTTGATGATCTTGAATTCCATTTTCTATTATGGAAATTCCCAAATTTTTTCACCCACTAATCCGCTACATTTTTAACATTGCTGCGAACTGTAATTAAGTTTGAAGAAACTGATTCAATTTCATTAAAAAATGAAGTTGGAAGTTTAACTTCCGAAAAGACAGCCATTTCAGGAAAAAATGAAAAAAAAAAACTTTTTGAGCAGTATTTCAACATCAGTGTCTTGAGTTTTCAATAATGGCGCTAAAACAAATCACATAAAAGGAATCAACCAATCAGGAGGGCGGAAATTTCTCCGTGGTCTCTATGTATGTAAAGGTAGTTTATATGCGTCCGGGTCTCTGAAGCTATCGACGAACCTCTGCGGCTTCGAGCTCTATGTTCGTCTCGTGCGAAGATATAGTGAAGGTTAAGTGAGGAAGAACACTGAAGAACTTCTAAAATAAACTGATGATATCCCTGTACATTTTTGTCGATAACAAAACTAAACTCGGTGGCCCTACAATCCACTAAACATCTTGGCTTACATTGCCGAAACCTCACTACAATGCTATACTGAATATGGCCTAATCATTTCGTCAGCCTAACGAGTGCCCAGTGCTTACTTCCCAATCAAGCTTGGAACTCATTTTATCGACCTCGAAAAGATGAGAGGCTGTGTGCACTTTGCCGAAGTCCGGAGTCGAACTATGGTTAGGATGCATGGTAGCGCAATACGCTGGCCACCAAACTACTGAGCTTAGTTCTGGAAATCTATTGAAGCGATTTTCGTGTTTGATTTTACAATTTTGTCAGTAGCTGAGCTCTATAAATTTACCGTTCGTCAGCAAAAATATAAAAAATGAAATAGTTAAGCGGTTTTATAAATAAAATATTCTAAGTTTTTATTTTTTAATAACTTTATTAAAAATAAATTGATTTTTTCGGTAAAACAAACCGATCAAAATATAGCTAATTATAATGCCAAAAAAATAACTTTAAAAGTTTCCAGAAAAGTTAGTCAATATATGGTGTTTTCCATAGGATTTCGCAGTTGTTGTCCCTTAAGTTTTACGTTTACAATATAAAACGCTGTACATTAAAAACTTTACTATAATTGTCTTTTTTTAATGTAGTTTAAAATAAGTGCACTTTATTTATTAAAATTTATAAATATCCATAAGCATAGAAATAAATCTATATTACAAAGAAAAAAATCCGTGAGTGAAGCAGACTTCATATTAATGATAGCAACATATTAACAGTAAATGTTTCTATTACAGCAATTTTTTTTAACTTTTAAACACCACAGAACTTCAGTTTTTACACCGTCGAATCAGAAAAAAAAATTCTTCAAAATGCAATTTCTATGAAAACTGTTTCACAATTTCCTATTGTTTTATGGTTTTAAAAATAATTTTCAAGCAGGATATTTTTACTGATTGAAAAGATTTATTCCTACGTTAAATAAATGCACAAACATTAAATGTAAAAAAAAAGAAGAAAAATCAAGGAAAACTTTTACACGCACACAACCTTAAATGCTTAAAAATTTTTGAAAAGTATATTTGTTCGCGCTTCAAATAATATTAATTAAAATTGGACTTAAAATACTAATTGTGCTATAGAAAACGTCATTTCAAATTTTTAAATAAAAATATATCTTTATGAAAAATGTTGTTGTTCATCATATTTTTATAAATATTTCATTTTGAGATATTTTACTATTTAATTTCCATGTCTTTTATCACATGAAATAATGAGCATTACACGTGCACATTTGGGTTAAGAAAATCTATCTTTACTAGTTATTCGAAAAATATGTGAAAAAGGTTAGATTTTTTAATCTAAAAAATATTTACAATTGTAATATATTTTGGTATCACTTTCCAAGAACAAAACAAGCTACAATAAATTATGTTTTAAACGACTGAAACGATTATCGTCCATTATAAATAAACACACATACACTAAATGCATGTAAAAAGCCTATGCATGCTTTATAAGTACTTAATAAATGTTGAGTGAGACCTAATAACATGCTTCAATAATAGTACTTAAATACTAATATTTAATAAATAATAGAACCTAAATAATAGTACGTAGTAATGTACTTAATAAATTAAATAAAGGTATGTAACGATGTACGTAATAAACTAAATAATAATGTGTAGTAATGTTCTTAATAAATTAATGAAATCAAAGTACTTAATAAAATATGTTATAACTACTTAAAAATATACTTAAATGTTTCCTATGACGACAACAAAAAATACCTAATATATTTTTTGAATACTAATGATGCAACAGAACATAAAATTTAAATATTCAAAATAAAATTATACCTGTAACAAATTTTAAGTTATTACCAACTTTTAAAGAATAAAAAATATACAAATATATTGGATCAAAGAGTGAAAATTATACAATAATTTCCCACGATTTCCAATTAAATGATATCTGTTCTCTGTTCTTTTTGATTATATTCAGACATTCAAAGTTTTCCATCATAATAGATAAATTTTCTGCACTATATGCTAATATACAGAGTGTATACTTAATATCATTTCGTATCATATTACTGATGAACTGAGCGAGAAACAATTATGAATGTGATGTCTAAGAGTTACTAAATATTATATGATGAGGTACATTAAAGCACCCCTAGTGGCGAACTTAGCATTACTATTTCGAGTATAATACCAGTCACGGGGAAAAAAATCAATTACAAATGAGCGTATTTTATTTAGTATTAAACGATGTCTTACATGTTAAATTGACTTTATGAAAAGCTGTGTCGTGTGATGCTTTATATTCCATCACCACCTGAAATACACCACTAATCGAATGCAGAAATGTGCATTATAAGCTAGATGCCCATTTATTAATAAAATAAGGTATTTCAGCGACATGCAATTCATTTTAATCAGAAAATGAAATTAAGTTGTCGTTCACCATCAGGGTACATGAGAGTGCATGAAGCATTGTCACTTTACACATCTATTTTGACATATAAAAATGCTTATTAATTTCCATATTAAAAAAATTTTAAATATTTTTTATGGACATTTTATATTTTGGTCTTAAATCTATTTTTAACTGATTCGAAAGCCTAAATTGTCCAAATAAATGTAAATGACGTTATATGTAATAAATGTACATAACATTAAATAAATCCACAGAAATTAACGGTGTAAAATTTGGGACGCTGATATCTGTCCCCTGTATATATACCCCTATCCGTAATTTTGACGTCACAGCAGAAGGGGACACATATCCAGTGCTACAGCATTTCACTATCGTCCAGAACTGGATATTCGATTCCTATATATGTGTCCTCATACAAGAAGAGGGTACATATCCAATGCTAGAGCATTTTACTGTCGGCGAGAGTTGGATATCCAACCCCTGGAAATGAGCTCCATACGTCATTTTGATGTCACAGCTGAAGAGCACACATATGCAGTGCTAGAGCATTTTACTTTTTTTGAAATCTGGATATCCAACCCCCGTATATACGCCCCCATACGTCATTTTGACGTGACAACAGAAGGGGGAAATATATCAAGGGGGCACATATACAATGTTAGGACATTTTACTTTTGACGAGAGCGTTGGATATCCGAACCCTTGATATATGCCGCCATACGTCATTTTGACGTCACAGAAGAGGGGAAACATATCCAATGCTAGGGACATAATTACGTTCGTCGCATATCTTGTTCTCGACGAAAGTGAAATGCTCTAGCAATGATCTGTCTTCTTCTGACGTAACGTCAAAAAGACGCACGGATGCACATATACAGGGGATGGATATCAGACCCTTAAACACAAACTTAAATACTTTTTATTTTGTCAGCATTAAATATTTATTGCAATTCGAGAAAGTATCTAAAAGAGTATTTAAATATCATACTTAAAAATAATTCTTCATTAAGTACTTTCCAATGTACTTAAAAATACTCAAATACTTCTTATGGAAGCAACATTAAATAATTATAAAAAATTTAAAATATTTAAACTACAATATAACATATTATTAAACTATTTGAAATAAAGATATAGCTTTCTGACAATTTAAATTTATCACCATCTTTAAGTATAGAAAAAGTTAAATAGTTACTGATCAAAGGGGAAATATCCTATAGTAATTTCCAAAAATTTCCATTAAATTGATACCTATTCTCTTTGATTAAATGTAGATGTTTAAACTTTTCCTTTATAAATGAAACGTTCTCAGCATAATTTGGTAATATTTCTACTTTGAAATCTTTAGTCTCTTTCAGAAGAAATTTCTTTTGATGCTTAATACAAAAGGATTCATTTCTTAGATATAAGAAAAATTTTCTTTGATTACGTTTAAAAAATTTCCATTACAAACGAATTTAAATAATATGTGTATGTGTATGCAAACAAATATCAATTGAAAAAATATATATATATATTTGTTTTGAACCATTATACAATAAAGAATTACACAAAGACTTGGGAATCTCCAGAATTGAAAATCTTAACATTATCCTTTTGTGTTTGAGGCTTTAAAGAAAACATTCTTATGAAAAATATTAAAATACAAACATGAATATCAGCTACACAGCGGTTTAGACGATATTTAAAATAATGTTAGACTTTTAAAACTAACGTTCTGTTATCGTTCTACGTCAATTCGTTGCGCACAATTCATAGCGGACTAATTCACCGCAGCGTCAATTCATTGCAGTGTTAATTTGTCGTGGCGTCAATTAGTCGCAGCATCAATTCATTGCAGCGAAAATGAATTGTAGGCGATGATGGTTAAAGTAAAGATAATTTAGTAAAATTATTTAATGATTTTTTTTCAGAAATAGGGAATTTTAACTAATATTTTAAAAACCGATTTTAGATGCAGAATAAAATATTTATATAGATATATTTCTCCTTTTATTCTTTACACTAAAAATATCAAACATTAAAATTGAGAAAATTTTTCTTATATGTGGTGTTTGGGAAGTTCTGAATACCGAAATACGTTTTTAATGCACTAGTCTAGAGCGAGTCATTTATTATTTAAATTAAGATGGAGTAGATATTGCTTCATTGCAGCGTAAATGAATTGTAGGCGATGATGGTAAAAGTAAAGTTAATTTAGTAAAATTATTTAATATATTTTTTTTCAAAAATAGAGAATTTTAAGTAACATCTTAAAGGCAGATTTTAGATGCAGATTAAAATATTCATTTAGATATATTTCTCCTTTTATTCTTTACACTAAAAATATCAAACATTAAAATTGAGAAAATTTTTCTTATATGTGGTGTTTGGGAAGTTCTGAATACCGAAATACGTTTTTAATGCACTAGTCTAGAGCGAGTCATTTATTATTTAAATTACAGATGGAGTAGATATTGCTTCATTGCAGCGAAAATGAATTGTAGGCAATGATGGTAAAACTAAAGTTATTTTAGTAAAATTATTTAATCATTTTTTTTTTTTTCAGAAATAGGGAATTTTAAGTAACATTTTAAAAGCCGATTTTAGATGCAGATTAAAATATTCATATGGATATTTTTCTCCTTTTATTCTTTAGAATAAAAATATCAATCAGTAAAATAGAGAGGATTTTTCTTATATGTGTTTTTGGGGAAGTTCGCAATAAAGAAATACGTGTTTATTGCACTAGTCAAGAGCGAGTGATTTCTTATTTAAATTACAGATGGAGTAGATATTGCTTCTGATAAACGGAAAAATGGAGTGAGATTTTAGATAAAAGTACTAAGATCATGAAGGAAAATTCAAAGAGTAATCGTAGAAAAATTACAAAATATGTAAATTGGCATGAGCGTACTAAGGGGAAGGTCGCAAGTGATATCCCCTAACATATGTAAAATAAGAACAAAAAAGTACAGACAGTATATAAAAACACAAAATTCAATTTGTAATCGGGAATGAACTCATCATTGAATGACTTAATGTCATCGTATGGTAGTTTAGATTAAATGTTGCTTTTTCCTTTATGTGTTTACGAAAGTGAATCGTAATTGTTTTATAACTTGATACTTTTCATTCACTATTTCTGCTTAACATAATTGTTTTCAACTTTCAACTGTATGTTAGTGTTTAATGTCGTTAGCTTAGAAAATTGAAAGATTCCAAGCGCGTAGTCAATATTTTTTTTTTTTCATGGGCAGTGGGAGTTATGTGTTTTTAGTTACAATACATTTCTTTTAAATAAAATTATATTAATAAATACCTTCCAACTTATTATGGGGAGATTTTGTCTACATCTTTTCTGTTTAGTTTCGTTGCGTCATGGACTTGATAAAAATGGAAATATTACTTCATCCCCTCCCGTCTCCTTTTTATACATTTCCCCTTTTATGAATTGAGTTTAACTTCGATCTCAGAGAAAAAAATAGTGTAGAAATTTATCTTGAATTATTAAATTACAAATAATTATTTTTTAAACAGTTTTTTTTTCTGTGAAGAGATAATAACATCCTGATTTTATTATTATTATTATAATTATTATTATTTTAATTTCTTCTACAGTCACGGGAAGAGCATATTTAATACGTAAAAGTATTCGTTTTCAGTTTTGTAATGAATTTCATGTTTTGAGATGTGTTTAATATGATTTGACATTTTTTCTACTCATGTTTTTCTGCCTGTTCTGAATTCCAGTAAAACAGACACCGAAAACAAATTATTATTAAATAATTTTACTAAATTAACTTTATTTTTATCATCATCGCCTTCAAAATCATTTTCGCTGCTATGAATTTACGCCACGGCGAATGGACGTTGCTAGGAATTTACGCCACAACGAATGGACGCTGTGATGAATTTACGTCACGCCGAATCGACGCCTCGGCGCCACGAATTGACGCTGCGATGAATTGTGGACGATGTACTGTTCTGCCATGAATTGTGCGCGATGAATTAACGCGACACCCTATATATATATATATATATATCTGTCTGTGGGTGCGTATGTGAGTGTATAAAAACTATGTTTTAAAAGACTTAATAGACTAGTGCATAATACAATTGAAAATTTTCAGTACAATATTATTATTGTACATATCTGTAAATATTTACCTTTAATATTATGTAATCTTATCAGTATATTCATATAGAGCTTACATACATGTAATAACTTTGGACTAACCCAACAATAAGCAATCTTGGGTAGCTCGTGTGATTGTTTTATTTTTATTTTTATTTTTATTTTTTTTAACTTGCTGGAGACTCCGGGTCTTTGGACACTGGGGTTCCTCGTAGATATAGGTTTTCCCCTCGTGGACTCATAGGTCCTATGCCGAGAGGTCGGGTATCCACGAGTGGGAGGTTTCTGTTTCTGTTTCTAAGGAGGGATGTATACTTTTCCCGAACATAATGTTTTATAACACAGTTATTCAAGAATAACAAAAGAAACTAATTATATATATATTTATATTTCTTCATTTGAAAGAGACAGTGATAAAATTTAAAATCCATATTAAATAAACTTACAGACATTAACAGTGCAAAATAAAATTGAAATACCTCCTCTTCAGACAACCTTAACTACTTCATAAATTGTAGAATGTTTCTGATGAAGTACGTAAAATTAATATTAAAAAATAATACTTCATTAAGTGCTTAATAAAGTACTTAAAGTTACTTAAATACTTCCTATGGAGGCAAAAGTACAAAAGTAAGAAATTTTTCAAACAGTGTTGCTACAACAGAACATATGATTATTTTTTTTAAATAAACATTTTTGTCTTTGTGACAAATTTAAAGTTACCATTATCTTTAAAAAAAGAGAATAAAATTAAATAGTTACTGATCCAATAAATCAAAGTGAAGAAATCAAATAGTAATTTTTATTGGCTTCCGATAAAATCATAATTAGTCTTTTTGCTTAAATTCTGATAGTGATATTTTTTTTCTCACAACTAAAAATTCTTCAGTGTAATTTTGGAATAATTCTACTTTGAAAACTCCAGTACCTTTAATCAGACATTATTGATCATCTGTACTTCTCAATATAATCGGACTGTTTCTTAGATATAAGAAAAGGTATTTTTCGATTATGTGCAGACAATTTTCATTACAAATGGTTTTAAGCAATATGGAATAAAAAAAAATTAAAAATACTTTTTTTTTCTATTTTGATTCATTATACAAGGATGTGAAGCCAAATTTAAGTCCATACTCTAAATCTTAACATTATTTTTAAAAATTAATAATTTGAATTTTTCACTTTGTTGTTTCCACTTTATTTTCTGCTTACTTTTTATGAGTTACTTGAAAAGTATCAAAGCAATATTAGAATTTGCAAACTAAAGCAAAAATTTTTTAATATAGTGTATGCATAGTATACTTTTTCAATAACAATCTATAAATCTATTTTTAGCCAATTGGAAACATACAAGGCAATGAAATGCAAATACATTAATTGTGTAAAAGGAGTAAGTAAATTTCAATATTTTCCTTTAAAACAATAATAAATAATTAATAAATTTTGAAAAGAAAAATTGCCTTTGTAGTAATATTTTATTATAGCTAGACTTAAAATAATGAAGCTGAAGCAGAACATAACATTTTAAATATTTAAAATAAAAATATATATTAATTTATTTCCATCTTTTAAGAACAGAGAAAATAAAACAGTTACAGATCAAAGAGAAAATATTATATAATAATTTCCCAAGGTATCAAGGAAAATGATGCCAATTCCTTTTTAATAAATTCAGATGCTCAGATTTTTTTTCTTTATTGAAACTTATACACCATAATTTGGTAATATCTTTATCATGAAACATTTAGTATCTTAGAGCAGTTTTTTTCCCTATCTCCATGTAAACGATTTCCTTTTTCACTTTTAAGAGTATAGTTCTTTCATTACGTGAAAAATAATTTATTTCCAAACAAATTTAAACAATATGCTTGCAAGAATGCTTCTGAGACCCCCTTAAAAAGAGGTCTGAGATTACATGTAGGCTCTTTTTAACAGCACTTTAAATAACACACTAGGTAGTCCAGTAGAAATAGCGCAAAAAAGGGTCTTGCCTTACAAAAATTCGGGTAATTCTGACTTTAGGATATGTTGCATAGGTTGACCGTCTAATAAAAAAAACAAGTTTTCGACCTTCTAGACCTTGTGTGTTTTTAACAATATCGAAAAATACAATATTTTTCGGTCCGTTTTTCGATTTTTCTTAAATATCTGAGTTTTAGTGCATTTTACAGAAAAAGCATTTTAATCATTTTGTAGAGGATAAAATTCTCTACAATATTCACTGTTCATGTTTGTAAATTGTCCAAATAGGGGGTGATATACGGAACCGGGAAAATAGGGTAAAATTTGGAAAAAGTGCAAAAACCCACAAATAAGGTCAGTTTTTGCTTAATAACCCACTTTTAGTGCGTTTTAGTGGCAAAGTGTCATAATGAAAATTTTGTAAAGCATGAGGTCGTCTATAAGTTTCATTTATGAGGTTATTAAATATCTATAATAGACTCCAAAAATCAGAACAACACGATTTATCGTTAAAACAGGAAAATATCGCCTGACAAGTCACTAATTTAAAAACGAGCATTTATTTTTTATATTGATTAAACGATAAGGTTAATTAATTATAGTATGTACAATAAAAGGTAACTGTTGAATAGTTGAGGGATGGGAGCGAAGTTAACCAAAAAAACCTAGTCGGTAGATATAGGCGTGGCAAAGAGGTTGTGCCAAGAATTCAAAGTCGAAAGTAAAATTAATAGCTGGTAAAAATGTAAAAAAATACTTGAAAGATAATTTAGTTATAATTTAGCAATTTTAAAAGGGAAAAGGAGTATCTAAAGCCGAAACTAAGGGAGGTTGGGAGCAAAAGGAGCATGTGGCCCTAGAATGGAAGAAGAAGAGGGCACACAATGAAGATTTGGTTTGCCATGTTTGTATTAATTTGTCCCACATATTTTTGATAGTTACTCAAAGTTTACATTGATGGTAAATGTATCTCATGTTGCGAATGTTACTCCCAACAGATAAAATACCAACAATTATACCTGATAAGACTGAAATCTGTATAAAGGGGAATTGTTTTACGGGGTTTTGAATTCAGTTTTAAGTTTTAAAATAAAGAAAATGTTAAAAACTAATTAAAATTTGCTGTGTAAATTTAATTTACAGAGACGGGTGGGGGTGAGAAATCCATGTTTGTCCAGTGTGAAAAAAAAAATCAATTATCATCCCTAGGAGTGTCGAATAAGAATAACTGTTAAAAGTGAAGGAAGGTATGCGCAAAGGCACCAAGTCGATGTTTTACTCTGCTTTTACCTTCCTAACAAGTGACATAATATTAGGAACGAAAAGAGTGGAGGTAGTTGATGGAGGATACATTCTACACAAAGTTCGTTGGGATAAGAAAAGAATGTTTCTCTGCCATTTCCACAAATTATGTGAGGAAGTACAACATCATTACAGTGAAAATGCTGTCGTTGTCTTTGATGGTTACCCTGAACATTATCAAAAAAAAGTATTAAAGGTGCAGAAAGAGCTCATCGCTGGAAGATTCATACTTCTGCTGAGGTTAAGTTCAATGAGACCATGTTTCCACAGATGCCACAAGAGAAATTGTTGGGGAATAAAAAAACAAAGAACTTTTCATTTCTATGCTTCGAAATGAATTTTAAAAAAGTACAAATGATCACTAAGAAGGCCACTGAAGATGCAGATGTGCTAATAGTGAACACAGCTATATCCTTAACCCGTGAGTATGATGTTGTCATTGTCAATGGTGAAGGCATTGACCTTCTTGTTCTTGTGGCTTCTCTAGCCCCAGACAATGTTTTTTTTCCAAAGGGCCGGGAGAGGGAAACTGCTTGATGCTTTCTACTCCAACAAGTGTTTCAAGTTTAAGGAAGTTTCACAAAATATTCTTTTTCTTCATGTAATAAGTGGTTGCGACACCACTTATGGGCTCTACAGCCATGGGAAAAAGAAGTATTGCAGATTTCTTCAGAACCCATCCCTGAACAAAAAAGTTCAAATCTTTGCAGAGAGGCACATACTTGTTGAAGCCACAGAAGGTGTACTTGGAGGTGATCCCAGCCAAAATTTGAATGTATTGCGGTATGTCAGCTTCCCTAAAGCAGCTAACAATATTAAATTAAATTTAGCGAGACTACCACCTACTCGCAATGCTACTGAATATCATTCGTTCCGAACATACTGTGACATTTTCCCGATATCTCAGCGAAGATTAGCTTGTAACCTTTACCATAAGACCTCCGGAGTTGTCGGGCCAAACCTAAAGAAACGATAAATCTCCTATGCTGAATGGTGTGGACATTTTAGGAACAATACCTGAGATTGCATGGCGACTAACCTGACGTTAACAGAGTAATTACTCTTCTTGCGAGGTCGGGGATGGAAAAAGGTTCCTCAGACTGTCTGACTCCAAAGGAAGTCCTTTAAATCTGCGAATGAGAACGAGATATCAGCAACGATAGGCCGCCGTAAGTTTAGGAGGCCGGGATGAATTTTTCCCCGCCCCCCCCCCCTTTTTTCTTAGGCTGGAGGAACAAGAGGAGACGAGAGGGAGATGGGTTTTTGGAAGCGAGGGAGGAAAACGTGACCCTGAGAAACGGTGTGTGGCCGGAAAGTGGAGAACGAAGGGACCTAAGGAGATAGGTCTGGGGTGAAAACGAACGGACAGACAGCCGTCTGTGAGAGAGGAATCCCGGAGAGCATTCGGCTCGACATCCAGTGGACATCCGGTCCAAATCGACAGCATCGCCTAATGAAATAACTGAACCCACTAGCTGCACAAGAGATCGTGAATCAGGAACTTTTGACTTTATTGCTATTGTTTAAAATTCACTGGACTCACGCATTGATACGTATTATTATTTACTTTATGAACCAAAAACTCTTAGAAGAATTAATTGTATTTGTTATTGCGAATAAAATAGTTTTCCTCTAGTGAAGTAACAAGCGTAATTACTCCGGCTAACCACGGCTACCAGATCACTTTTTATTAATCCACCGGAGTTTTTACAATACCTATAAGTTCAGACATGGCTGGAAAACGATAAGGATCCTCTCGAATGGGGCTGGAAGTGGGGTAGTCATGGGCTCATTCCACTCAACATGATGAATGAACCAGCCCCTCAAACTTTTCTCGATTTCATGTATTGTCATTGCAAAAAAGGTTGCAGCACGAAGTGTAGTTGTAGAAAGGCAGGCTTGAAGTCCTCAGTTATCTGTGTGAAGTGCCACAACCAACTATGTGGCAACGCTCTTGATATTATATTGGACTTTGAGGACTTTGATGACCTAGAACAACCAATCGAGTAAAGTACAGAGACGGACGATGAAGTATCTGAGACGATGATATCCTTACTAGGGTCAAGCAGCAGAAAAAGGAAACATGTATAGCAAAGTCACTATATTTACTATATATTTGTTGAATAATTTATTGTATATTCTATAATTAATTAACCACATCGTGTTTTCAAAATAAAAAATAAAAGCTCGTTTTTTAAATTAATAACTTGTGAGGCAGTATTTTTCTGTTTTAACCATAAATCGTGTTGTTCTGATTTTTATAGTCTATTATAGAAATTTAATAATCTCATAAATGAAACTTATAGACTACCTCGTGCTTTACAAATTTTTTTATTATAACACTTTTGTCTCTTAAACGCACTATAAGTGGGTTATTAAGCAATAACTAACGTCATTTGTGGTTTTTTGCACTTTTTGAAAATTTTACTCTACTTTCCTCTACAAAATGGTGAAAGTACTTTTTCTGTAAAATGCACTAAAACTGGGTTTTTTAAGAAAAATCGAAAAAAGGGACGAAAAATATTGGTTTTTCCGATATTGTGAAAAACGCACAAGATTTAGACGTCTAGAAGGTCGAAAACATTATTTTTTAAAGGGTCAACCTTTACAACATACCCAAAAATCAGAGTTACCGAATTTTTGCAAGGTAAAATACTATTTCTACTGTACTAAGGTAGAAAAAAGGGTGAAGAAAAAACCGAAAAATGAGAATCTGGGAAAACAATAGTTTAAATTGAAAAGAAAACTGTTTCTGGAATATTTATGGAAAATATTTGAATAATAAATAGAGTTCAATAATTTGAATTATTTTAGCATTTATTGATTGAATCAACGTGTAATTTCTATTTCTATTTCTATATTTAATATTTCTGTTTATATATTTATTATTTCTATTTACATATTTAAAAATTCTTCGTTTTAGTTTTCGAAATAAATTAAATATCCCTTCATTTTAAAATAATACATTTTGTTTATCTTAAATTAAATTAATATCTTAAATTTAAAAAAATCCTTTTTTGAGATAGCGATCCTTTAAATCCCCAATCATTCATTTTTAAGACAATAAATTAATTATTTACACATATAAGAATTGCAATTTTCCTTAAAAATAATTAAGTAAAAATATAGCACCATACACTGTTTTAAAAAAGTTTTGTACTTCGAATTTCCACGATGAATTTGACATCTAAAATGTATATTATTACTTGAAAACATGTGTCATACTTATGGACGTCGCATGAACTAAGATTGGCACGTCTGAAAGATAATGGCAAAATAATAATCACTGCCAAAATGCAGCCTCTTTCGACTGTATACATTTTTAATTTTAAATGTAGCTGGCAACGTAAGATGTAAGTTAATTTTGTAGATGAGACATATTTGTGATACATTGAGGTGTTATTAATGTATATAATTACACTTAATTGTTATCTCGGCGCAGTATTGCTAATAAAATTTCAATTTAAGTATCCAGCTTTATAACAGATTTTATATAAAATCTCTGTTAGTTAAAGGAAACCACTTTATTGATTGCACATAATTTTGATGAAAAAAATATTCGAAATATTGTATTACATTTTATAAAAATTCCTTATGTTTAATAAGGATATAGTTAAGCGCATTTTATTTCTTATATTATATTTTCATCTTTGTTTGATATTTTTCTTAGTATTTTAAGAGTAGGTAGTAATCCAAGAGTATAATTTACGATGTTAGATAACCTATGAAAAATTAGGAGAAAAAACTGTTTTTAAACTATATAAAAAATAAACGTCTTAATTTCCCCCTTGAATTAGAGATTAATAATGCAATTTTCAAAGGATTCCAATCGTACCGGCAGGAAATTAATTACCTTACCTGGAGTTAAATATTTCTTCTTATCTTTCTTGCAATAAATAATATAAAACTTTATTTAATAAGAAGAAAGTTTGTTTAAACCAGAGTGAAACAGGGAATGGTCTTTAAAAGATGAAATTATGAAGTATAATCTGCATCATAGAAAAAAAAATAATTAACGATTTGAGATATATATGTATTTATGAAATTAATGCTAAAAATTGCAGCATTCAAGAACTATCGTCTTTGTGTGGTACTAAAGTAGTTTGTGTTCAGTAATGTATGCCAAAAACTAGTGTTTGCTTCCTGTATATTTATATGTATGCTTTGTATTATAAATGTATTCTAAATAAAAGAAGGTTTTGTCCCCTGTGTGTGTGTGTCGGCGATCTCTAGCGAAATCTACTGCACCTAGAAATCTGACAGTTTCGGTGAGGATAGTCCAAGAAAGGTCCTGATGCACCTAAGACTCGAATTTTTAATATTTTGATAATTAGTTGAGATATTAACTAAACACTTATCTGAGAAGCTTATCTATTTTACTCCGAGTCTGCGGAGCCGCTCGCGCATGCCCAGAACTCGATTTTCACAAATAATCAAAAGCATTAAAAGTACGAACGATTTTAAAAAATGTCTCTGATATTAATATATTTTTATATTTAACAACATCTAAAGTATTTAAAATTTATTCGAAGCATGGAAAGAAATTTTTCTACTTCGCATTTTATGTATTGACTATAATTCTTCTTTCAAATTTCCTAAGCTCTTGTTTAATATAAATAATTGTCCTATTAGTTCTAATAAGGCATTCATAATCATATTTTAATAAATAATATTATAATCATTATGGCATTATTATTATAAAATGATGTTGCTAACGTTTCTTTCTAAACTGTCAAATATTTGCCCAAAGTGAAGTCATTTGGATCAGAATAAAGAATGAGAAATATGATAGTCATTGTAGCGAAAATGAGTTTGATTGCGTCCATTTTCAAAAATTTCATTTATATTCTTCAATTCATATGCATCATTCCTAAATGTCTATACTTAATGAAAAAATCAGACATTTTCTTCATAAGGTATGTAATAAAGGCCGTATACAAGTATACAATTTCAATGATTATTGTTACTTTAGTTGGAACTTTTTCTTTAGTTGGAAATAAACTTTACATACATAGTTTTATCATAGCCAAACGTCAGGATATATGTTTATTAAGAGCATATACGCATATTACGCAGAATTTTGCTATTTATCATAAAATGTTTTTTTTTTAATATGGTAAGATCCGTATATTAATAACATCATATCTAATCCTCTTTTCGTGTTTATTTAAATTAAATATAATTGATAAAGAAAACTGAATATAAATAATAATAATAATAATAATAATTGAGTAATGGAAATACTCAAGCTAACATCTTTATTTAAATATTGAACAATCAATTAAAATTTTAGAGATACAAGATTGTCAATAAAAAGCTTACAACTTTATTTTGTTAAGTTTAGATTGAAGAAAAAGAAAAATACATACCTTGCATAGAGAGTAGTGTGCGTGTAAAATGGTAAAGCTTTGTATCCTTGTTGCATTGAAGCAGCAGTAATGTCCTGTCATCTACATTTCAAAAATATAATTTATTTCTAGGAAAATATTTACAGTGTTCAAAGCCCCACCCTCCCCTACATTTGTATTTGAAGTAATCAGAAATGTCATTATGAGCCTTTTTTTTTTGTTTAAGTTAAATAATTAAATTTGATGTAATATTTTATGTATTTTTAACAACTAATAAAAGTTATATTACTCGCACAAGATATAATTAAAATGCTATTAAAATGTGAACAATAAAAAAATTTTTGTTGTTTAAGATTAAAAGATTTTTTTTAAATAATTTTATTTTTATATCAATAAGAAATGAAGAAGAAATAAATGCAAGCTTACGATATACGTTCATTAACAAACTAGCAATGATAAAAACTCTCATGTGAGAGTTCTCCCTTTGCAAATATTGTAGGGCTTAATTCAAATGCAAAGCATAATAAATTTTAATACATTTATCCAAATTTATTTGCTGTTTATAATTAAATAATTCATCTTCAGTGGTAAATTATTTCATTTCATATTTCGTCGTTTGAAAAGAGCATACCTTGTTTATTTTGGTATATTTTGTAAAAGGCAAGATAATAATAATAATAATAATAATAATAACAAACAAAAATTATAATAAAAATATAAAAATACTCTACTTTTTATTATAACAAAAAAAACTGTAAGGCACTATATAGAAAGTTATTTTTTAATGTTAAATATTAAATAATCATTTTGTGAATTTTTTCTAAGTAAAAACAGATATTAGAAATTTTATACATTTCATGCGCCAAGAAAACTGTTTTACTACATAAATGAAATATTTCATTTTTTTAAATTCAATATAAAAATATAATTTCATTCCAATTCAATCAATATTATAGATTCTAAGTTTTCTATGTACAATTTCTACTTCCCGATGCAGCATATATGTTAACAGATATTTTTTTCATACTTCTTCGTGAAATTACTGATGTGGTAAGGCATGAGACTATACTAAAACCCGTATGTACAAATAATAATTTTCATGCTTCACTCAGCTTCGTTGTAAGCGCTTTTTTTACTACAAACAAATAATGTATGTTTAGATCTTAATATTTACAGTTTGCCCTTATTTAGCAAATATTCTGCCAATGTTGGTAAGATATATTGCCCCAATATCGGGATGATTAAATTTTACTCTTATTTAGCCAATATTTGTAGCCAATGTTGGTAGAAAATATTTTCAGAAATGGCTTAGTAAGGATAAAATGTGAAGACCCCAATATTGGTGCAATATTTCCTACAAACATTGTCTCAATAATGCCTAAATAAGGGCAAATGTAAACACCCCAATATTGGGGCAATCTTCCATGCCGATATTGCACCAATATTTAGCCAAGTTATAGCCAATATCAGCGGCTATAAATATTGGCTAAATAACTGCAAAATGTAGTCACCCCAATATTGGGGAAATATTTTACGCCAATATTAGCCCAATATACAATACAACATTATTTTTAATATAAACTATGCGAAGCAGTTTCTAATCAGAGGTGTGCACGGCAAGTGTCAAATGTTCAAGTCCTGAATCTGGAACCGTTTACTTTTTCTCAATTCATAGCCTGGCCCGCTCAAAAATCATTGAAACAAGCCTTGGTGTGGACCAGTCCATCTCAATTTTTAAAATAAGGAACGAAATTTATCAATGACCTTTATCCTACAATTATAATTCTTTAAAAAAGAATTTTATGCATATTTTATGCAAATTTTCATTTTTTAGATATGTCCGCAAACAATGGAATGCGGAATAATAGTATTGTTAATTACTTAAAAAAAATCAATCAAATAAACACTCGTAAGAAATACTAAATGAAGTAGGATTCGTTCGAGTAATTACATTTGTATTTCCCTTTTTCGGAATAGTATTACGTGCCTCATTTTATGGCAGACTTCTGTATTTTAATAAGGAAGATAATAGTTTTTTCATGTAGTAATATTTAAAAGGCAGCACAGTTAAAAATAAAAGAAAAATATAGTAAAAAAAATAAATTTTCAAGTTCTGTAAAGAACAAAAATGTAGATTTCTAAAAATATTTTCCTCTGATTTAATAAACTAAACACATTACTTTTGAATCAGTTACATAAGTGTACACGATCACTTCTTTTCACAAAAAATAGTGATACTGGCTTGATACGATCCGGAAAGATAGAGGACAATTCCCTGTCTACTGCGGCCCAAATTTGGAGAAAAAAGTGTGAGCTCGGCTTCGGCCCGGTCTGAGTCTGTGAAAAAAAAATAATAATCCTGGCCGAGGCAGACCACTTTTCCTTCCCCGCTTTTGTCGCTTCCCACAGAGCCAAAGACATAACTAATAAAACTTTTTACTTGATTCATCAATCCAAGTTCTGGCTTCAGCAAAGGTCAGAAAAAAATATAACTCCCAAAAATGCAAGTCTCTGCGTGACTTTATTTTTCAATCAAAATTTCAAGCATCTGCATATATATCCAATTGCAGAATAATCAAGCTATTACCTATACATACAAATCACACTTCCTCTAGGAATAAATACTAAGTTTTGCAATATTGGTTTAAGCTTCCTGTATCTCGAATTTCTGTAATACAATCGAACATCGATGATTGATTTGAGTTTTTTCTTTACGATGACGATTGTTTCGATTGAAGATTTATTGAGAAATTTTTCAACATTAAGTATTACTGTTATGTTTTTATATAGATAAATTGAAATATAGCATCCTAAAAATAGTAATCCGATTATAATCCTTTATAAGTAGATACTAAACTACGTCAAAGAAACTTAATAATATAAAATAAGTAGAAAATTCTTTTGACATCTTCGAAGTTAATAAATAAATCTTAACAACCGGAATACTGAAAGTTATGAGGGGCACTGATAGAAATCATCTGGGCGTATAAATATGTAAGAGGATTTTTCTTTCGAAATAATATACTTGGGACACTTGGGATTTAAAGATGCATTTTCCCTGCAGATAGTTTGGAAGATGAACATATTTCGTTTCATCTTACAGAAACTAAGTCTTATTAATCATATTAAAGTCTTAATTTTTTAGAGGGATATACTTGTGAGGTCAATACAAATCACATTTCCTCTAGGAATAAATGCTAAGTTTTGCAATATTGGTTTAAGCTTCCTGTATCTCGAATTTCGGTAATACAATCGAACATCGATGACTGATTCGATTTTTTTTTTTTAATTTACAATGACGATTGTTCCGACTGAAGATCTATCGAGAAATTTTTCATCATTAAGTATTACTGTTATGTTTTTATATAGATAAATTAAAATATAGCAACCTAAAAAGTACTAATCCGATTATATTCATTTATATGTAGATACTAAACTACGTCAAAGAAACAAAATAATATAAAAGAAGTAGATAATTCTTTTGAAATCTTCGAAGTTAATAAATAAATCTTAGCAACCGAAATACTGAAAGTTATGAAGAGGCAGTGATAGAAATCATATGGGCGTATAAATAAGTAAGAGGATTTTTCTTTAGAAATAATATACAGGGCACTTGGGAATTAAAGATGTATTTTCTCTGCAGATAGTTTGGAAGATGAACATATTGCATTTCATCTTATCGAAACTAAATTTTATTAATGATATAAAGTTTTAAATGTTTGGAGGTATATACTTGTGAGGTCAATACAAATCACATTTCCTCTAGGAATAAATGCTAAGTTTTGCAATATTGATTTAAGCTTACTGTATTTCGAATTTCGGTAATACAATCGAACATCGATGACTGATTCGATTTTTTTTCTTTACGGTGACGATTGTTCCGATTGAAGATTTATCGAGAAATGTTTCATCATTAAGTATTGCTGTTATGTTTTTATTGAGATAAATCAAAATATAGCATCCTAAAAAATAGTAATCCGATTATATTATTTTATATGTAGATACTGAACTACGTCAAAGAAACAAAACAATATAAAATAAGTAGACAATTCTTTTGACATTTTCAAAGTTAATAAATAAATTTTAGCAATCAAAATACTAAAAGTTATGAAGGGGCAGTGATAGAAATCATCTGGGCGTATAAATATGTAAGAGGATTTTTCTTTCGAAATAATACAGGACACTTGGGATTTAAAAATAAATTTTCTGTGCAGATAGTTTGGAAGATGAACATATTTCGTTTCATATTATAGAAACTAAGTCTTATTAATAATATTAAAGTTGTAATTTTTTATTGGGATATACTTGTGAGACTTTTATAGCGCAAAACATTACGATTTCTTAAATAAAAATATGAATAAACTGAAACTATATATTAATGATTTCTTTTGGCCTATTATTATTTTTATACTTTTAATTTCTGTCTTATAAAGTGTCAGAAAAAAATTATTGATACATATATACATACACACACACACACACACACACACACACATATATATATATATATATATATATATATATATATATATATATATATATATATAATTTATAAGTAAAAGAATATGTTTAAAACAAACTGAGTTACGCTTAATTTAACGAGATGTAAGTATATTGTGTTCCGCTCAAAGAGAATTTTCTATATGAATTGTATTTTTTTACAACTGACATACATTTCTTGCGCAATGTAAAATAAAGTTAGCCATATTAATCAAAGTACATATATATTGAAATATGTTACACGTACTTGCATATAATTCGAATAGACCACGATCTATCCCAGAGTCCCATTAATGTAGAAATTAAAGTCTTTTCTTTAAGATTCCGAAAATACTTTAAAATAATTTACGTTTGCATGAGAAAGTACTTTGGAGAATGCTGCATGCATTCGATGAATGTTAGAAAGAATCTAGAATACGAGTCAAAATGCCACGAAACTAAACGATTACAAATAATTCGCTCCAGAAGAAATGAGTAATATCCATTAAAAATATACACAGTGTGCCCTCTAAAGTCCGTTGTCACCCCAATAATTTCTGAACGACAAGAGCTATAGTCATACAAGTGGTGTATAGTTAAGTTGCCATGCGCTACGCAAGAAAAACGCTTACAGCGCTACCTGGAGGCTAAATTTGGAGTTAGCGTTCTTATTTCAAAAACGGTACGAGATACGGGAAAATGTCACATTTTATATTATTATTTATTTATATATTATTTATTTATATATTATCTTATATATTCACATTTTATATTATTATTTATTTATATATTATCTTATATATTCACATTTTATATTATTATTTATTTATATATTATCTTATATATTCATATTTTATATTATTATTTATTTATATATTATCTTATATATTCACATTTTATATTATTATTTATTTTTATATTATCTTATATATTATTACACCACCACATTAATTATGTTTCAAATTGAAGTGTATATTTGAAGCTATGCGTCGATAGTTTTAAAAATCGAATTTGGAAATTCATTTTAGAATCCTAATTTTACTGAGAGATATTGAATTTTAATTATGTGCATGATTCGGGCTGCAAATTTGCTTAATGAATATATTATTCTAGAATATTTTGAATTTTAACATTGAACATGAATACAGATTTATTTTGGAGTGATGAAAATGCTTGTGTTAAGGTGATATTATTTGTATATTGTATTCAGCATTAGTAGAGCAACTTTAAATATTAAATTATTCCTATTTGGGAAATATATTAGCTTACTCCTACCATATATCATTTATTCATGCTGTAATGCATGAATTTATTTCCATATTATATCAAGACATGTGCAGATAGTAAAAGCCATCACATTTTCTATGGGATATAAAAGTTTTGTGCAATTGTCATAATATATACATAGTTACTTTTAGATAAGGTAATCTCGTGGGCGAATGAGTTTTGGATTTTAGCATTGCTGCTGAATGAGGAACGTATTTTATTTTTCTTTACCGTTCATAAAGTGTGAAAGGATCTCTTGAATGTAGTTGTCACTAGTATTTTGCGAAAATATGTTAATTAGAATACTGTGGTTGTGTAGTAGTTATATCCAGTGATGTTTTAGCTAGAAGCTTCGGATTTACAGTGGGTCTCGTCTTTCTAGGATTTCTGACAGCGCCAGACACGTTCCATTGAAGTAACTTTCCCCTCATGTGAAAGAGAGCAGATCTGTTTAGAAAGTAGAATTATAAATTGCTGTCGGCTGTAAACTTTTGATAAGAAGTTGATTTACCTACTTGAAGAAGGAGCATTTGGACTTAAGGTGTCTATTAACAATCTAAATTGCCATTAAGTGTAATTTGTGATTCCAGTGGAGGATCTGTGTAGTGACATTTTGTGAACTGAGTGTACTTTGAGATGTAGCAAGCTGGGAAAGATTTTTTGACCGTCTTAAGTTTTCTTATTACTTAGTCGAAGTTATCAAGTTAAATACTTTTTTCGATTACTAAATGCGTTTTACATTTTTGTAAAACAAACCGTTGTTTTGTTGCTAAAAATATATTATGGCTTCTTTTCAAGCTGACGGATATGGTCAATTTCTCATAGATTTAAAGTGTGTTTTAATGATATGCAGCTTTCAAAATTACAAATAGTTGACTGTTAATTAATGCAGAAGTTCTGCGATTATATAAGAAGATTACTATTAGGAAACTGTGGTATTCAAAATTCGAAAGGTTTTGGAGCTATGATGGAATGATAAACGTTTTAATGACATATAAAACTTGAATTAAGTATGTATGAAACTTTTTACTTTTGTCTTTCGCGATCACTTGTATCTGTTGTATATTTTAAATTTTTTCACATTTGCTTTAATAAAGAGAAATGTGATTAAACTTTGCAAATGTTAGTTTGAATTGTAAAACTACTTTTTAGGAATTCGATCTAACATATCATAACAATGTGTTTAAAATGTTTCATTTATTTTTTATAGTTTAATTAGTAAAAGCCTAATCAAAATATAAGGCCGGAAATTTTAGTCACATACTAAAATTTAATTAAAATTAAATCATACATAATTTTTCGTAATGTAAGTCTTTTGAATTTGCTTTTCACATTTCTTCATTTAAACTGCTTCTGTAAATTTTAATTAAAAGTTCTTAAAGCTTCTAGGAGATAAGACAATGTTTATGAGGTGCATAAAGTATTCGAATATTTGTTGTATGCTTTGTACAACGAATTAATAACCATAAAAACTATGTTTAACGGCGAAAATTATTACCCAAAAACTGCTGTTTTCTATGTTTTACGATAAACGCTTTTTCTGGCACAGTCAATCTGTTTACTTTATTAGAAGTGTTATGTATTCGGAAGAAATGGTTTTTGCCTTTACGATTTTTTTCTTGAATCATAAAATTAATGTTCAAGGTTAAATGTTTGTAGGGCAAAGCGTATTTTCAAAAATTTAATTTAATAAGAGAGTAAATTTTACCAATGATTTGTATTCTTTACATATTTATTTTCTGCATTCTTATTTCACATGCACTCAGAAATAGAAACTGATTAAAACTACAAAACAAATTTTTTGAGTACATTTTGTTGTTTTAGCAAAATTGGAGTAAAATTGAACCATTTTACTTCAATTAACAAAACATTTTTGCTGAAGATACAAAAATTTGTTTTGGAATTGCAAAAAAAAAAAATTTTGTTGATTCAAACAAAATTTTTATTTACCCATATTTAAACAAAAATTTTGTTTGAATGTAGGTCAATGGAAATTTTGTTTGAATCAACAAAAAAAAATTTTTTTTCATTGAAAACCACTTTTTTTTGCAATTCCAAAAAAAAAAAAAAATTGTATCAGCAAAAATGTTTTATTAATTGCAGTAAAATGGTTAAATTTTACTCCAATTTTGCTAAAACAACCAATGTACTCAACAAAAATGTTTTGTAGTTTTAATCAATTAATTTTTCTGAGTGTGGTCGTAACAAAGTAAATGGCACGGAGAAAATTAAAAATCAAGCTTCCAATATAAAATATATGAAATGCTATGTCCAAACTAAGATTAACTCTTAAAAAAGTCTTAACTCTTAAATTAACCAGTTAAACTCTCCTTAAAATTATATTCGAAAAAATAATATTTTTGAAAAAAGAATAATTTTAACTTATGAAATTTTTAAGAGAAGCTTCAAATATTCGAATCCAAAATTACAGGTCATTCCACCTATTAGTTTTTTTATTATGCTTCAGCAACTACCCACATTGCAATGTGTTGTGCACTGATTAAAATTGAATATAACATTTGGAGTTCCAAACTTTAAAACTGCATAAATCTTAAACTTCTTGACCGAATGACTTCTCGTTCGGTATCCGAAGGTAAAATCTACTTAAGAATAGAAACATGTAGTAGACTTATCGATTGGTATCAGTAACTTATGTATACGATGATTTGCGGCGGAGTTGGTACGGGAGTATTCTTTATTTTTATGGGGTTTTTTTTTCGATTGTACAAATTACTGACTGTTTGAAGCGAGTGGCATGTGATAGGAAAGGAAATAAAGATTTAAAATTACGTGACTTAAATTTATTGCTATATACTAATGCTCCCGACGCGATGCGTATTTCAGTTATACATATAACCGATTTACGTATATACGTGTAATACGTATATTTGAAATACGTATACAGAAAATTATACGTTTAAACGTACCGTATACGTATAAGCGTTGTACGATTTTAACTGTAAATCTTTCCGATAGATGTCAGCACCAAAAGAACAGTTGAAAGAGACTGCTTTGAATTCCAGACATTAAATAAATAAAAAAACATTCTATAAAGCTACAAACTATTCATAAAACTCTAAGTCTTATTATGTTTAAAATATTCTGTTATTATTTTACTATATGATGTGTTATTAATTTTCTTTCATTCTTTTTTATTAGAATTTGTGAAAATCTGCGAGCCTGCTTCTTTTTCTGCGGGACAGTAAATGTAACAAATTCATTCTGTTATCCTTCGGTGTTATTCTGAACGTAAAAATGCTGCTGTCTTTAAGTCTGTCTTCTGATTGTTTGTAAAATTCTAAATTCTTATTCGAAGTCACAGTCTACTTATTAAAAATGTGAAAAGATTCAAGTCTCAAGTAATGATTTTGGACGGAGTCACTTATTTTAATTTAAGATACAATTCTTCATAAGAAAATGTTACTGGGTTTTAAAGGAAAATCTTCTGGTCTTAAAATCGTGCTTAGAAACAAATTCTCAAATTTTTATCAGTGTGAAATTATGCCTCAATTCTTTCACATTTAATACACATCGTTATTTATAAAAAATGCTTCTGGTTTGCGCAGAACAAAATTTATTCTGTTCTGAATGGTACGTGATTGGACGTAAAATTTAAGTGTTGATCAAGTAAAATCATTTATAAATTTTTCTGATTATTCAGTGATTCATAAGCTCTACAAAGAATCTGCAATCTGATTCTACATAATTTAAATGATTATTCGTCATTAAGTATTCACGAAGTGATTCATCATTATATTATTAAATTCAATGCAATTCGTACAAGAAAATTCATTCTGAAGTCTAACACCCGAATCAAATCAGAGGTACGTAGATATTAATTATTTATTTTATTCAGTAATTAAATTTCAAAAATAGTCTTAATCTTTTAATTCCGAAACTATACACAAGTGTTTGGTCCGTTCGAGTCGTAGCCTGAGCTTCTACGTGGAATCTGTTCTTAAACCGTAGTTCTTAAACCCTAAGTTTGATCTTCCGCATTTTTATGGCGAGAAAGAACATTGGATTTCATTCAAAGAATTATTTAAGTCAACGATATTAGAGAATGAAAATTTGTCAAATATTGAGAAATTGCAATATTTACATTCTTCAGTTCGTGGTAATGCGGCAAAATTAATTCGCGGATTTGCATTAAAGGACGAAAATTTGTATCAATGTTGGGAGTTGTTATGTGAGAGATTCGACAACAAAAGACAACTGGCATTGAGCCAAATAAATAAAATATTTTCTGTTAAAATTCTCAAAGCTAATAATTCAAAATCTTTATTAGAATTACTAGATACTTGTAATGAGGCAATTCGTAATTTAAAAACATTGGGTTAGAGTCTAATGCATTGAGTGATTTGATGGTTATAAATTTCATGTTAACTAAATTAGATCAGGCGATTCAACAGCGATGGGAATTGATGTTAGACAATAATAAATTACCAGACCTAGATTGATTTCGAAAATTTATCGAACGTGAAGCTAGGAGTGTAGAAGAATCAAAGTTCAGTAAAGTAGAAAATAAATCCAATTTTGTAAAAAGGCCTCCAGATTCTAACAGAGGAACCACTAAAACTAACCTAGTAAACAGCGCATTTGTTAGGAATAGTAGTAATTGTGTAGTATGCAATCAAAATCATGCGGTATTCAAATGTTCCGTTTTAATTCTAAACCAGTAAAGGAGAGGTGGAAAATTGTTGAATTAAACAAATTATGTCAAAATTGTTTAAGGCAAAATCACAAAGTGGAAAATTGTAGAATAAATATGAACTGTAAAAATTGTTCTCAAAAACATCATACATTATTACATGTGTATACAACTGTTCAAACCAGTCAGGAGGTTGTGAATAATAATGTACCAGGCACTTCTGTGTCTAATAGCGCGCAGTGTCAGTCATCTATGCAAAATTATAACGTCTTATTATCTACCGCTCTGATTAATGTGAAATCTAGCACAGGTAATGTCATTTAATGCAGAGCACTTGTTGACAATGCTTCTCAAAGGAGTTTGATTTCAAAATCGTGTTGTAGCAAGCTAGGTCTTCCCTTGAGAACTACAATTCATAAAATATCAGGAATCAATTTTTATCGTTTAGTCACAGAGACAGCTCTTCAGGAAGTTTCTTTAACATTTTCTCCGCATGTTAATAACGAAACTTTTCAGTTAGATGCTTTAGTTGTTAATCAGATCACAACAAATTTACCGAACTTTCTGATTACTAATAAGTATTGGCCTCATATTGAAGGATTAAATCTGGCGGATCCCAATTTCCATGTGTCCGATTCCATTGATATACTCATAGGTGCGGATTTGTTTGCTAACATAATAATCGGAGAGTCTATTCTAGGTCCTGAGGGAACACCGAGTGCTGTTAATACGAAACTGGGTTGGGTCTTATCTGGAATAATTTATTCGAATCATTCAAATCATAATTCTTCTGTTAGTTGTCATGTTACGACGCAAATAAATTCTCAATTGCAAAAATTTTGGGAACTCTAATCAGTTCCTAGTTATGGTCCAGTTTCGCTAGTAGAAGATAATTATGTAAAAACAGTATCACGCACGGAATCAGGAAGATATATCGTGGATCTTCCATTTAAATCTAAACCTGTTCTCGGAAATTCTAAATATCAAGCTTTAAAGCGTTTTAATTCCTTAGAAAATAAACTTCAAGTAAATTCCGTACTTAAGGAACAATATTCGTCATTCATGAAAGAGTATATTGATTTGGGGCACATGGAATTCGTACCAGCCTCAGAAATTTCAAAGCCAGATCATTTTTATCTCCCCCACCACGGGGTAATAAGACAGGATAGTTGTACAACTCGACTTCGGGTAGTATTCGATGCATCCGCTATTGGTTCAGAAGGTCGCTCGTTAAATGATTATTTGGAGATAGGGCCGAAATTACAACCGGATATTTTTCAGTTATTATTAAAATTCAGAATGCATCCAATAAGCTTTAGTGCGGACATCGAAAAAATGTTCAGGCAAATTCTTATCAATCCAAAACATGTATATTATCAACGTATTTTATGGCGGTTCTATCCTAACGAAAACTTTTAAACCTATCGGTTGTTAACAGTAACCTATGGCATTGCTTGTGCACCATTTTTGGCAATTAGAACTTTAAATCAGTTAGCAATAGATAACGAACAAACTTTTGAAAGGGCTTCTAAAATTATTCGCGACAATATCTACGTCGATGATTTGTAGTCGGGTTCAGATTCCAAAGAAAATGCTAAGTCTCGGAGCATATTAATGTGATGAAAGGCGGAGGCTTTAATTTGCGAAAATGGTCCTCAAACAATCCTGAAATACTCGCGCATTTACCAGATGAGCTTAAAGCTTCATCACAGACTGTAATCAAAGAAGATGAAGCTGTTAAAATTCTTGGTTTACTCTAGGATAAATCAAATGACACGCTCAAAATTAAGTTTAATGAGTTCAAAGAAGTTAAAAACAAAAGAGATCTTCTATCCGTGATATCCACAATATTCGATCCTCTAGGTTTTCTCTCCCCGATAACGATTAGTTTAAAAATCATGATACAAAACCTCTGGAAGGAAAAAATCTCTTGGGATGAGGAAATCCCAAATTCAATTTTAATTAGTTGGAATCAATTTTTGGCAGAAATTCATTTATTAGAAACTATTGAAATTCCCCGGTATACTAATTCATACCATAAAAAGGATTGCGAAATTCAGTTACATGGTTTTTGTGACGGTTCCGGAAAAGCTTACGCTGCTGTCGCTTATTTACGAGTGATAACTCCTAACGAAATATTCGTCAATTTATTTGCTGCAAAAACAAAGGTAAATCCCATAAAGCCACAAACTTTGCCACGCAATGAACTTTGCGCCGCTCTATTATTAGCAAAACTTTGCTCAACTATCGTCGATACTTTATCCACGAGCATAAATACTGTATTTTTATGGTCAGATTCCCAAATAATTCTCTGCTGGCTAAAATCGACTCCTTTAAAGGGAAATCAATTCGTATTAAATAGAGTACGTCAAGTGCAAACATTATTGCCTTCAGCCGAATGGAACCATGTTCCCGGAACGCTAAATCCTGCAGATGTAGCCTCCAGGGGTATTACACCGCGAAAACTCCTCAATAATCAGATGTGGTGGCATGGGCCTCCATGGCTGTCGTCAAAAGAGCCAATTCCAATCCCCTTATACAGTCCTATCACTGAATTAGATCAAGAAGCTAACTCTGTCAGTAACATAACAAAAATAAATGTCTTACCAGACTTTATTCTAAAATTCTCAAGCTTTTATAAGTTAGTACGCGTAATATGATGGTGTTTGCGATTTATTCATAATTCTAGACATAATTCTACAAGAAAGATCTGAAATCTAAGTGCACAAGAAATATCTAGTTCTACCATTTTTATAGTGAGAGCTTGTAAATCAAGCGTACTCAATTTTGAAGAGCTCACTACTTTACTCTGCCAAATAGAAAGTTGCATAAATTCCAGACCGTTAACTCCGATGTCATCAGATCCTTCTGATCCTCGTGCTTTAACGCCGGGTCATTTTCTAATAGGAGCACCTGTTCTTGACATTCCAGAATAATCAAATCATCCTAAAATATCGTTAAATGCTCGCTGGCGTTTAATAGAAAACGCAGAAAATCAATTTTGGGGCAGGTGGTCCAGCGAATATTTGCAACATCTTCAACAACGTCCAAAATGGACTACTCCACGTGCAAATCATCGAGAAGGCGATTTGGTAATTGTTCAGGAACGATTACAGCCCATGAAATGGAAATTGGGTCGAATTCTAAAGACTTATCCTGGAACAGATAATCTTGTGCGGGTTGTCCGGATTAAAACAGTTGACGGTGACATCAAGCGTCCGTATCAAAGGTGTCCCCTCTCCAGCCAGGGGCGGAGGATGTACGATTTTGACTGTAAATCTTTCCGATAGATATCAGCACCAAAAGAACAGTTGAAAGAGACTGCTTTGAATTCCAGACATTAAATAAATAAAAAAACATTCTATAAAGCTTTAAACTATTCATAAAACTCTAAGTCTTATTATGTTTAAAATATTCTGTTATTGTTTTACTATATGATGTGTTATTAATTTTCTTTCATTCTTTTTTATTAGAATTTGTGAAAATCTTTGAGCCTGCTTCTTTTTCTGCGGGACAGTAAATGTAACAAATTCCTTCTGTTATCATTCGGTGTTATTCTGAACGTAAAAATGCTGCTGTCTTTAAGTCTGACTTCTGATTGTTTGTAAAATTCTAAATTCTTATTCGAAGTCACAGTCTACTTATTAAAAATGTGAAAAGATTCAAGTCTCAAGTAATGATTGTGAACGGAGTCACTTATTTTAATTTAAGATACAATTCTTCATAAGAAAATGTTACTGGGTTTTAAAGGAAAATCTTCTGGTCTTAAAATCGTGCTTAGAAACAAATTCTCAAGTTTTTATCAGTGTGAAGATATGCCTCAATTCTTCACATTTAATACACATCGTTATTTATAAAAAAATGCTTCTGGTTTGCGCAGAACAAAATTTCTTTTGCTCTGAATGGGACGTGATTGGACTTAAAATTTAAGTGCTGATCAAGTAAAATCATTTATAAATTTTTCTGATTATTCAGTGATTCATAAGCTCTACAAAGAATCTGCAATCTGATTCTACATAATTGAAATGATTATTCGTCATTAAGTATTCACGAAGTGATTCATCATTATATTATTAAATTCAATGCAATTCATACAAGAAAATTCATTCTGGAGTCTAACACCCGAATCAAATCAGAGGTACGTAGATATTCATTATTTATTTTATTCAGTAATTAAATTTCAAAAATAGTTTTAATCTTTTAATTCCGAAACTATACAAGCGTATACCGGTTAAACGTGTAATTCAAGTATACGTATATTTCAAATATACGTATTTACTTTTAATGCGAATGGACGTCATCCGAGGCTAACGAAAAAGAAAGGCCACCGCGGTATTTTACGCGTATATTTTTTTACAGACCACGGGAGTCACGTGATGCTCGAATCCCCCAATACAGTTGTACGAAAAAAGCATCACGTCACTCTAGCGGTCTGTAGAAAAAGATAAGTGGAATGCACCGCGGTAGCCTGTCTTTTTCTTTAGCCTCGGACGTCATCAGTCTTAAGTCACTCAATGGAGAAATAGCTGGAAATCGTTGCATTACTGTAGCAATCTCCATAATATGTTTCATACATAGGTTCTTGTTATTTTTCGCTACAAATATTTTAATTAATTTATGTTACTTCTAATTTTTATTTAATTAAGTGATAAAATGTTATATAAATTTGCTAGAGAAATTTAAATTGTTTTATATTTATTAAATTTGCCATTATGGTTGTTATATGCCATTGTGAATGCAGGACACTAGAGGGTGTTTCTCAGTGTCTCTGATCCGCAGACAAGCAGGAGAAAAATCATCTTTTTTTCACACAATGAATGAAAACCGTTTAAACGTTTATACGTTTAACCACTGGGGTAAGATCCGTACATACGTTGTACCGTATATACTGTTTAGTATAATACGTATACTGCCTTGGCCGTATCATACGTATCCGAACTGAGTTACCCGTATAATACGTATTATACGTATACTCGTATAAACGTTTAATAGGGAGCACTACTTTATACTTCAAGATCAGTTATCGTGGATCAGTAAATCTAACATCATTACATGTAATTTTATTTATTATGGATTTTAATAAATTCTCATCTCTCGAATAGAAGTTTTACGAAAATATATTTGTCTGTGAATTTTATTGAACGGAGAATACTGCAATTTCATAAAACAAAGAAGTAACTTTTGTGTGGTAGTTTGCGCCTATGCGCCGTTTGTTGATAGATGATAACGCCCTGTGTAAAACAGACGTGAACTTATATTAATGGAACTCACTGAATTATTTTAATTGAATCTATTATGAAAACATTTTTGCATAAAATTTACTTCCGCAATTATTCGATTTTTATTTATGTGTTTTTCATTAATTTTCGTTTTCTACCTATCCAATTGTTGTCTGTCTTTCCAGGAAATACCACCGTCGCCAAACATTTGCTTCTCCAGGATATATCATCGATATATTTGGACAATGGTATTTGAAATTGTTACAAACATAAAAAAAAATCCATTTACGAAAAAAAATAAATATTTCAATTGATAAACTATTTGGATTCACGTTAAATCAGTATGAGTATGAATTAAATACGTTCAAGTTTTTAGGTAATATACTGCAGTAAATCTCACAATTATCCAATTGTGTTCAAAAGGAATTATTTTACTGTAAGCCCTTTTCAAGTTCTCAAGTATGTTAATTGTGCTATTACTTAACCACCATACGTCGTATAGGGTAAATCTTGTGATCGTTTTAAAAATAGAAAAATATTTTGTTGACCGATTTACACGTTTCAGACACTAAAGATTCCGGAAAACATATTTTTAGAAAAAAACATTGTCGTCCGTCTGTCTGTGTGTCTGTGTGTCTGTAAACGCTCTATCTCCCAAACAAATTGAGAGAGAGACTTGAAATTTGGTATGTATTTAGTATGTATTAATGAGAAAAAGCCTATTGAATTTCAGTAACCTCGGTTATCCGGAACTATTTTTTTCTTAAATATTTATTTTTTTCGTAAATGGATTTGTTTAATGTTTGTAACAATTTCAAAGACCATTGTCCAAATATATCGATGATATATCCTGCAGAAGCAAATGTTTGGCGACGGTGGTATTTCCTGGAAATACAGACAACAATTGGATAGGTAGAAACGAAAATTAATGAAAAACACATAAATAAAAATCGAATAATTGCGGAAGTAAATTTTATGCAAAAATGTTTTAGTAATAGATTCAATTAAAATAATTCAGCGAGTTCGATTAATATAAGTTCACGTTTTTTTTACACAGGAAGTTATCATCTATCAACAAACGGCGCATAGGCGCAAACTACCAGACAAAAGTTAATTCTTCGTTTTATGAAATTGCAGTATTCTCCGTTCAATAAAATTCACAGACAAATATATTTTCGTAAAATTTCTATTCAAGAGATGAGAATTTATTAAAATCCATAATAAAATTTCTCAAAATATTCGTTCTGTTAAAAGGTCTATATAAAAATTTTCGAAATTGTTTATTTTAAGGAGGAAATATAAAAAACAATAAAAATACATAAATTTTTGCATAAAGAATGTAGTCGATCGGATAATTAGTTGCCGAGATATTTGTAATCATATTTTTCACACTCTTCGATTTTTCATAACACTGTATTTCCTTCAAATTTCAACTCAAAGATACATTTTAATTGGAAATGAGATGCCTTATTCGACGCAGTAAATTTTTAATTAATACGATTATCATTTTTGGAATAATAAGGATGTTTCTTTTACGCAATTCAGTAATATAGCATTTAAAGTTTATGACGTCATCAAGCTAGGATTTTATTCGAATTTTAATGCATTTTATAAATAGTTTACACATGTTTTTTTTTTTTTCATATTTTATATTATGCATATCCATGATGGGTAAGTATTACGGTGGCTCCCAGTGGCTAGTTTTTTAACAAAATAGCAACGTCTACGAAAAACAAATTAAAATTATCAAATGTAAAATTTATTTACCAAATGAAGAAAGCTTGACAATTTTGAAGAAAGTATTTCTATAATTTTTAATAATTGATAATTGATGTATATGAAAACGAAACAAATATATGTGCATTTTTAACAGATGAGCTCATATCATAGCAATATTTGATTTTGGAATCCTTTAGAAATCGCACATAGAATTTTAAAAATTGATTGTTTAACGCATTAATTTGTCTATACTTTCAGGTATCACTTATACGCAAATTTTACTAAACAGTGATATTTTTCACAGAGTTATCAAACACGGCACCAAAACCGTCGTCTAAATGTCATTTCTATTTCTTTCGAAGCAAAACCGGTTTACCTAATTTCCAATGTTGGATTATGCGTCTTTAGTAAAATTTGAGAGTGATATTTTTCACAGAGTTATCAAAAACGGCACCAAAACCGTCGTCTAAATGTCATTTCTATTTCTTTCGAAGTAAAACCGGTTTACCTAATTTCCAATGTTGGATTATGCGTCTTTAGTAAAATTTGAGAGTGATATTTTTCACAGAGTTATCAAAAACGGCACCAAAACCGTCGTCTAAATGTCATTTCTATTGCTTTTGAAGTAAAACCGGTTTACCTAATTTCCAATGTTGGATTATGCGTCTTTAGTAAAATTTGAGAGTGATATTTTTCACAGTGTTATCAAACACGGCACCAAAGCCGTCGTCTGAATGTCATTTCTATTCCTTTCGAAGTAAAACCGGTTTACCTAATTTCCAATGTTGGATTATGCGTCTTTAGTAAAATTTGAGAGTGATATTTTTCACAGAGTTATCAAACACGGCACCAAAACCATCGTCTGAATGTCATTTCTATTCCTTTCGAAGTAAAAACGGTTTAACTAATTTCCAATGTTGGATAAAATTTGAGAGTGATATTTTTCACAGAGTTATCAAACACGGTACCAAAACCGTCGTCCGAATGTCATTTCTATTCCTTTCGAAGTAAAACCGGTTTACCTAATTTCCAATATTGGATTATGCCTCTTTAGTATAATTTGAGAAACACGAACGCTGTTATATACATATATATATATATATAAATACATTATTTCGCGTTTTGAATTTTTGAATTTTTTTTCTGTAGTAATGTAATTGATATGTATGACTAATTATTTTGTTTTGCTTATTCGAATAAAAGGTATTTAGAATAAAAGTATACTATAAACATACATATAAACATACTATAAACATACTTATAAACATACTATAAACATACCTATGAACACACTATAAGCTTTAAAGAACTAAAAACTGGAAAAATGAAAAGATATCTCATATATATGTTACGCATATCCAGAAGAGTCAGTTTAAGATAAAAGAAAAATTACACTGAGAAAGATAAAACTATAAAATATCGTAAAATAGAATATGCCGCAAGCTTAAAAATAAAAAGCCTGCACATGGTGAAAGTTCTATCTGCCATAAAAAATGCGCAAAATATAGAAGATGAAATAGGACTGTTTTAAAAATAATAAATTTTCTTACCTTTGTATTTTGAAATAAATTATGTTTGATATTGTTTTATGAAAAAATATTATATTATTTCTTTTTCGATTTAAGCAAATTTATCTCCTTTAATCGTTTATATCTGAATACAGTTTCTTGCTTGCAAATATTACAACAATTTTACACTGCTGTTCAAAAATTAAGGATCAATCACCGGACGCTTTCGCTTTTTACACGGTCTGTCGAATATCTACTGAAATTCTTGACGAATTCTCCTTGTACTTCGAGGATGTAAAACACATGTTTGACTTCAAGAACAGTAGAAACAGTATACTGCAATTAAAAAAATTAATATATTGTATATTTGAGGAGGTATGGAAATTTGTATGACATGATTTTTAACTGCGCATGTGCGAACTACAGCAAAGATTTTTTTTTCGTGATTTGGTAGTCAATTCTATTGATTAACTCATAGAAAATAGACCAGTGAAATATCGTGAAAACTCTGAAATGTATCAGGAATACAGTGAGCGAATTGACAAATTGGGGGGGGCGGGGTACCTTATCATTCAATTGGAATTCCTCCTCAATTTGTCCATTAGCTCACTGTATTTCCGATATTTTTATGAGTTTTCACGATATTTGAACGGTCTTTTCATATAAGTTGCTCTATAGAATTGACTACCAAATTATGAAAAAAAAATCTTTGGTATAGTTGCGCATGCGCAGTTAAAAATTGTTTCATATAAATGCCCATATCGCAGCAAATATTCAATATATTAATCTTTTAATTGCTTTATACTGCTTCTACTGTTCTTGAAGTCAATCATGTGTTTTGCATCCTTGAAGTTCAAGGACAATTCGTTAAGAATTTCAGTAGATATTCGACAAACCGTGTAAAAAGCGAAAGCGTCCGGTCAATGCCCCTTAATTTATGAACTATTTTCGCTATTAATATGTATAACTGCTTTTCTAACTTATTATAAAATATATTGTATTTGTAATAGCCTAACGTATCAGAGTACCCTTGTCGGAAAAAGTACAATGCGCGTCTGTTTGTGAGAAAAAATTATAGTGAGTCCACTGAAACGTTAAAGAAGTCAATTTTAGACCAGAAAATTCTTATATGTTATTTCAAAACACGGTATATTCAGGTAGGTAGTTTTTTTATCATGTTAGTCACAGTTTATATCGATTGGAAATGAACAGGCAATATTTTAACTTAAACATGCTCTTTTCGTTAAACACATAACACTCCACATAGTTATTTTAATGGTTTTTAAATCATTTTTTTAAAAATAGAAATTTGATTTCTATCATTTTCTCTGAACGTAAAATGTTATTTGTGTAACATTATTTTGCGAAGTTAACGGTATTTTATAGGTAGGATTTTCAAACCTAGGAACACTGCCTTTGTTTAAATAATATTTAAAAAAACTATTTGGATCAAAAATCAGTTCTTATTATTGTAGCCTTTTTGAATGGAAAAAAAATGACCTTTTGAGAAATTAAAGGTGGAAAATTGTTTTAATTTCACAAAAGTACAATTTTGCAGCTGTTATTTTATTATTCTTTTACGAAGGTAAAGAATACTTTTTTTTCAACTTCAACAGTAGATTTAATTGTTATCTGAAGTGCTAAATGCGATATTGAATATATCATCTATCTATGTGGATTTTTAATAGGGCCAAATTTGGGAGAAATCACTCAATACGTTGCACCTTTCACCGTATACTTCCCTTATAGTCCATGGCTTTATAAAAAAATTTAAATTTTCAAAATAATTCATGAAAAGGTATTTTATATTTAAATCGCACATTTTAAAGTTTAGGATTTTTTTAATTTATATAGTTCCTATATGTTGTGTTAGTAGAAAGTTAATTTGCGGGTTATTTTTTCCAATAAAAAAAAGCAATTTCAAACGAACATTAAACCAGTGCAATTTTGACTCATGCGTTATATGTTGGCGATGGTTTGTGATGGATCTGGTGGTTGTTATAAAATTTTAATGTAAGTTTCTTGTTTGCTATAAAGTGTAAATTACAAATATTACTGAAGGACCCTAGTTACATTAACTACAAACCCCAGGTACATTGGTGTTCTTGTAGCTAAGGACATTTGTATTGTTTTCGAAAAATTATTCTATTTGCTATAATTTCCAAACTTTAAGTATGTATTATAGTTTCAAAACGACGTAAATACTGTAGACATGCGTTCACTTTAATTTAACAGTTTTGAAAGTGGTTAGTAGCTCAGTTTTTATACGTTAAACAAAAAGTGGCCCTAATGTACAAAGGTCTCCATTTTATTTTTTTAATAAAAATTTGTTCGCGCAAATCAAAAGCCACGTATGAAGTTTAAAACTCATTTTACATAATCGATCACAATTAAATTGACAAGAAATTACAAAACTTATTTTAGAATAATTGTGTTCAAGAGTAGTGCATTAAATGTCCATTAGGCTAAGTAGATTAGATCAGGAGAATCTATTTCACCACCATTATCTAGCTTAATTAACTGAAATAATTGTCACCACTTTCTGATATTTGAATTTTTGTGTTACTCTCATTTCACGTGCTATAAATCGATTCCCGAAATTGAAAGAAACTCTTTATTTCATTCTTTTAATCATTTTCATTAGAAATTCTTAAGTGTTTCCTTGAAAAATAATTATGTCAGAGAAACATAGTTTGTTGAAACTCATCATATATGCACGATTTAAATTTTTTCTGTAGTTAAAAAAGCTAAACAAAAATTAAGAGTGTTATGCTGCTACCATATATTGTTGAGTTTGTAAACTTAATTTTGGAAAGCAATGGATGCCTGTGATGCGCCATTGACAGAAAACAATAAACATTTTCAGAGCATCCCCATGCATTACGAATATACTAAAAAAATATTAATAATATTCGATTTAATACCTGACTACGGCTACTAGTAAGTGGATAATACAGCTTTCGCTCCATCTCACTCAAAGTACCACATTGTGTTTACGCGTCATCCAAAAATAGTCGTATGCATTTTATATAAAAAGTTTCCTTGAAAATTAATTATATCAGAGAAACACAGTTTCTTGAAACTCATCATATACGCACGATTTTAGTTTTGTCTCTTGCAAAGAAAAGCTTAAACAAGTGGGTAAGTGTGATCGAAGATAGCTCAAAGGGTTTCGTTTAATATTCCTTTCAAAACACTTTATCCTTTCTTTAATAAATCCAAATAAATTTCATTTAGCAACCAAAAAAAAAGTCATGTTTTTTATAAAGTAAAAATTTGCCGGTCTATTTTTCTCGTTTTTTCGAATTTCTAAACCAGCCCGATAGCGAGCGAACCACGCTATTATATTCTGTCATAATAATATCTGTCATGTGGACTAAATACGATATTTAAAAAAAATAAATTTCAAAATTAAACATGTTGTACACCTTCAAAATGTTAAAATATGCAAATATTTCCATAATCGGGTTTTTATCATGATTCAATACGCTCCTCAAACTCATATATTTACTATTATCTATTACTCATATTCATACTCGCTTTGTATTATTCTGAAACATTTGAAAAATCCGTTAAACTTCCGATATGACGTCAGATTTTCTTTTTAATTATCTAATGACGTGATATTAATCTGCTTTGTGTACATACACACATACTCATACTCCTTGTATTATTGAGAAATCTTTACGTTTTATTACCACTATGACGTCAATCATTTTTATTTCATATTAATCTTTTTTTCAATGGGTCAAACTTCTTATTTCATTTTTCACATGGAAATCGTCTGGTAGAAAATTAACTATTTTAGAAAGAACTTCATCGTGGATTTTTAATTTTTGGCATCTGCTATAACGAAAAATGTTTAAATTTAATAAGAAAAGGCTGTTAGAATTTTGGTTTTGTATCTCTATTTATTAAAATAATGCGAATTTTTCAAATTTTAATATTTTGGGTTCTTCATAGTCGATATTCTGCTATATACACAAAGTTTCAACTCTGTAAGTTACATAGTTTTTGAGAATGGCTCTGTGACAGACAGACAACGGAGCGGGGAGTAATAGGGTTTCGTGAGGTGAACGAAACCCTAAAAACGAGAGGGCTACGCTGCTAGCATATATTATTGAGTTTGTAAACTCAGTGGTGGAAAGCAATGGATGCCTGAGACGCGACATTGACAGAAAATAATAAACTTTTTCAGAGCATCCCCATGCATTACGAATATACTAAAAAATAGTAATAATATTCGATGAAATACCTGACAACGGATGCTAGGAAGTAGTTAATACAGCTTCGCTTCAGTACATTCAAAGTACCACATTGCGTTTATGCGTCATCTAATTATAGTCGTAACAATCTTTTGTAAAATTTTTCTCTTCGACTCTGCGTTTAAATGGAATCAAACAGTTTATATCATATTTTGTAGTTTATTTCATTTCGACGAGATGTTGCAGCATCAATTGCCTTTTATAAAATTCGATATTCAAGAAAGTATTTTGAAATGCATCTACTACGAATATGGAATATACTATTCAAATAATATGTTGATTTAATGCTTCTTCTTATTTAACTTTTCATATATTCTGTCAGTTTTAATATATCATACAATATGTTGAGCTTCCAGATTTGACACACACACGTTTTTAAAATTCTCTCTCGTACATTCAAGATATTCTGATAGATACTTTATGAATAGTTTCAAAATATGAAATGTCTTATGCGAGAGGCGAATAAACTATAAAATGTTTTCAAGATTCTTTTCAGAAACATTCAGAATCTCAAATCTTTTCAAGCAGAACGCTTTAAAATAATTGCATTGTGAATCATTGGAATTTTAGATGATAATTTTAAATTAGCTAGTAGTAATGTGAATCTAAAACTTTATACCCTTTTAAAAGTTTTGGATTTCTAATATGTACCTCAAACAAAATATACTAATATATAATTTTATCATTTATTTTCAAAGGACGTTTTTTTAAAGCCCTTCTTTTCTTCAATTCTTGAAAAAATTATAATAAGTTTTTTAAACAGAACATCTATATTTATAGTTAAATATTTATAAATAGTAAACAAAAAAATATATAGTATACAATAACATTTTATTTAAATAATTAAAGTGTTATATATCAAAACGTTCAGTTATTTTACTTCATTTTTTTCCAAGTGAAAAACAATATACTGTGGTCTCTCGTTAATATGACTCCGTTTAAACGGAGATTCTACTTCTTTCGTCTAAATTTATGTGATTTTTACGATTTTGTTTTTAGATTACTAAGAAAAGAATTTTCATCTTCGGATTTTTTGCATTATATTTATTGACTTTCTTGTATTATATTTACGTACACTTATATATTTAAATTTGTTTGTGTAAAAAAATGAATAATATGTCTTGTATGACTGCAAGTGCGCGAAATACGCTTTCAATCGGGTAACCGTTTTTAACCAGTCACAAGCATCTCAAACAAATTTAGTAACCATATTTTGAAAGCACATTAAATTTTCTAGAACTTATATCAACATTTAGATTTAAAAGTTGATTATTTACAAAAAAGTGGTCATTTGAACAAAAAATGTCGTTTTTTTTTGCCTTTTATTACCTTTGTTAGCTTGCTACCTTTTACGTTGAAAGTATTTAATCAACGAAATTTATAGTTTTCGGTAGTATATGCTCCAGCGAACACGATTAGCTTTTTTAAAAAATAAAAACAATGATGAAAATAGGTGCTATAGTTCTCGAGAAAAATGGTCACCCACTTTGAAAAACTTTGTTTCGAAAAAAAAAAACAAGCTTAAATATTTTCAATTGCATTACGTTCAACGAGTGGCGTGACATTAAATGAGCAAAAAATACTTTAAGGAATTGAAATATCACGTAACATCTTTAAGACGGCAATCTATACAGTTGAGGGATACAAAAAACTCTCTCATCGGATTTTTTCAAACATTTCTCAGGTGATCTGCTCCGTTGAATTTGAATATCTCTGTCAGCAATTTACTTCCGATCTTAATTAACAAATGCTGCTTGTCTGTTTAACCGATTACTCTCCGTCTTTCCGTAAGCTTTCCTCTTACAGTTTTGATTCAAGCACTCCTTCATCTTCATTTGCAGCTCATTCATTTCCTTCTTACAATCATTATAATCTTCTCACTAGCTCTATCATTTCTTGCGACTCATCCTATAACTGATTACTTCAATCTTCCGACATCTCTTAGAATCTATTAACGAATACTCATTTAGAATCTTTTAATCTTCTCATTTCCTTTTCTTCCTATTGCATCAAGGCGTGTTATATATACCTCTCATTGGCTTCCCTTCATACCAAGGTAATGTGTCGTGCGGGCGTGTTCTCCGTTTTAGCTCCATCTCTTCTGATTTTTCATTAGTTTTCGCCTAGACTGTGCGAACTTTTTAAAATTTTCTGTGTCTCCTGACTTCGACTGGGATCAGCCTAGATAAGCTTCTCATAAACACATCACATGTCAAGACTCGCCATTAATGCATTGTAATGCTTCTAACGTTGACACGTTATATGACTCTTGGCTTATTTATGGTTTTATTAGGGCCATTACTTCCATTTGGTTGTAATCGAGTACCTTCCATGGTGGTCCAATTTCTTCTTTATTTCTTCTTTTCTTTCTTTTCTTTTTTTAATTAAATAATTTCTTTAATTCTTCAGTTAAGAAGAAAATGAGTTTTAGATTCTTCTCCCTTATTAAATTAGTGAAACATTAATATGAAAATTTAGTTTCTTTGACTATAATTATCTGTTGTATAAAAAACAATGATTTAAATGCCTGTTTTCTTACAATACCTATATATTTACATAGTTATTCATAAAATCATGGATACATTATACAATTCTTCGCTTCTGCGAATGCGGTAAGATTTCATATCGAATCGTGCCTGCAACCACTATAAAAGCTTTGTACAGGAAAAGCATATATATATAAACGTATTTTAAAATATTCAATAGTTATGTTTCTTGCTACATTGTTATTTTTTATTAAATTTGAAAAAAGTTATTCCATTCAAAGGTATGATCCCAAAGTTTCTTCAAAAATTAAAAAATATATAAAATAAAAAGATTCGAGCACAGAAAGAGACAGTCATTCGACTAAGGATGGCTATGTCTTTGTATGCTACAAAATACCTTATCTACTGCCAGTTCTCGGAAATGACACCATTACCACCGTAAAAGCTTTGTACAAACAAAGCATATATATTTCGTAGGCTAATTGGGAAATCCGGCTCTTTGCAAACAGCCTAGGCTCTTTGCAAAGAGCCGGTCTAATTGCAGAATCATTTCTCTTTTCCCAATCAGCCTGATGTTTTTCAAGTTATTGCAAACAGCCTAGACAGCGTTAGGCTAATTGGAATATGATCATTTATTGTTCAATCAGCCTGACATTTTTTAGACTCATTGCAAAGAGCCTAGATAGCGTTAGGCTAATTGAAAAATGACCATGCCCATTTAGAAAGTGACCAGTTCTTTGTCAAAATATGGTGTTGCACTCAACTCGAACCTGAAAATTCCATTCGAAGTCGACCCGAACCCGACAGAAAAATTCCATCGTACCGTAACCCGATCCTAAAAGGAGAAAATAAATTCCTGCGAGTCGCAACCCGATCCGAACCAGAAAACTAAATTTAACCCGAAATCCGACATGAAATCGACAAAAAAAAAAAAACATCGAACCGTATCTCGATACAAACCCGACAAAATAAATTCCTTCATGTCGCAACGCGACCCGAACCTGAAAATAATAGTTAACCCGAAACCCAACTCGAACCATGAAAAAATTCCATCAAACCGTAACTCGATCCGAACCAGACCAAAAAAAAATTGTTCGTCTCGCAACCCGATCAGAACCTGAAAATTGAAGTTAAGCAGAAAGCCGACCCGATAAAGATAAATAAAAGTTCATTGATACGTAAAACGATCCGAACTCGACAAAATAATTTTCGTCGTCACGCAACCTGATCTGAACCAGAAAATTGAAGTTAACCCGAAACCCGACCCAAATCCGACAAAAAAATTCGTCGAACCATAACTCGATCCGAACTCGACAAAATAAATTCTTTCATGTCCCTTCCTGATCCAAACCAGAAAAATTCAAGTTAACCCGAAACCCGACCCGAACCCAATAAAAAAATCTATCGAACCGTAACCCAATCCAAACCCGACAAATTAAATTTCGTAGTTACGCAACCCGATCCGAAACTAAAATTTTAAGTTAACCCAAAAACCGATTTGAACCTGAAAATTTAATTTAACCTTAAACATAACCTAAACCTGAAGATTGAAGTTAACTAGAAACACAAAGTCGAAACGCAACCCGACCCGAAACTGAAAATTGAAGTTAGCCCAAAACCCGAACCCGTCAAAAATTTCATCGAACCGTAACCCGATCCGAACCCGACAAAATAAATTCCTTCGTTTCTGGTTTGGATCGGGTTGTGACACTAAAGAATTTATTTTGTCGGGTTCGGATCGGGTTATGGTTCGATGGATTTTTTGACGGGTTCGGGTTTCGGCTTAACTTCAATTTTCAGTTTGGGTTAGGTTTCGGGTTAAATTGAATTTTCCGGTTCGGATCGGTTTTGGTTAACTTTAATTTTCAGTTTATGTTCGGGTTGCGTGACGACGAAATTTATTTTCAGGGTTCGGATCGGTTAGATGGATTTTTTTTCTTGGTTCGGGTTAACTATTATTTTCGGGTTCGGGTCGGTTTGCGACACGAAGGAATTTATTTTATCGGGTTCGGATCGGGTTACGGTTCGATGGATTTTTTTATCGGGTTCGGGTCGAGTTTCGGGTCAACTTGAATTTTCTGGCTTGGATCGGGTTGTGACACGAAGGAATTTATTTAACCGGGTTCGGATCGGGTTACGGTTCGATGAAATTTTTGACTGGTTTGGATTTCGGGTTAATTTTAATTTTCAATTTAAGGTCGGGTTGCGTTTCGAATTTGCGTTTCGTGTTAACTTTAATTTTCAGGTTTAAGTTAGGTTTCGGGTTAAATTAAATTTTCAGGTTCAAATTGGTTTTTAAGTTAAATTAAAATTTCAGTTTCGGATCGGGTTGCGTGTCGACGAAATTTAATTTGTCGGGTTCGGATCTGATTACGGTTCGATAGATTTTTTTTATCGGGTTCGGGTCGGGTTTCGGGTTAACTTGAATTTTCTGCTTTGGATCGGGTTGTGACACGAAGGAATTTATTTTGTCGGGTTCGGATCGGGTTACAGTTTGATGGATTTTTGACGGGTTCGGGTTTCGGGTTAGCTTCAATTTTCTGTTTAGTTTAGGTTTCGAGTTCAATTAAATTTTCAGGTTTGGGTCGGTTTTGGGTTAACTTAAATTTTCAGTTTCAGTTCGGATTGCATGACGGCGAAATTTATTTTTCGGGTTTGGATCGGGTTACGGTTTGATGGATTTTTTTTCTTGGTTTGGGTTAACTATTATTTTCGGGTTCGGGTCGGTTTACGACACGAAGGAATTTATTTTATCGGGTTGGGATCTTATTACGGTTTGATGGAATATTTATAACTTGTTCGGGTTGGGTTACTGGTTGACATCGAGTTTTTAGGTTCGGGTAGCGTTGCGATATGAAGGAATTTATTTTGTCGGGTTCGGATCGGATTACGGTTCGATGGTTTTTTTTGTCGTGTTCGTGTCGGAGTTCGGGATAACTTGAGTTTTCTGGTTTGGGTCGGGTTGCGACTCGACGGAATTTATTTTGTCCTTTTAGGATCGGGTAACGGTCCGATGGAATTTTTCTGTCGGGTTCGGGTCGACTTCGAATGGAATTTTCAGGTTCGAGTTGGGTACAACACCATATTTTGACAACGAAGTGGTCATTTTCTAAATAGGCATTGTCATTTTTCAATAAGCCTAACGCTGTCTAGGCTCTTTGCAATAAGCCTGAAAAACATCAGGCTGATTGGGAAATGGGAATTTATTCTCCAATTAGACCGGCAATTTGCAAAGAGACGGATTTCCCAATTAGCCTACGACATATATATAAACGCATTTAAAAATATTCCACAGTTATGTTTATTGCTACATTGTTATTTTGAATAAATTTAAAAATATATATTTCATTCAAAGGTATTATTCCAAAGTTTCTTCAAAAATTTAAAATATATAAAATAAAAGATTTTACAATTAATTTTTATACACAAACCTAGAATAGATTTGAAGGGAAGTCAAATGAACAATACTATCTATTATGTCGAATTAATTAATAGTTCCTAATCAACCTACTCTTAGTTTATTTACGCCTATTGCGATTTGTGATTTCAAATTATTGATTATCTCTTTGTAGGAGATATAGTAAGATTAATAAGAATTCTTTACATTATTTTTCAAAGCAAAAATGAATTTAATCCAAACAAACTACACGAAAGAATCATATTTAAACCCTTCAATAAAATTTCTCTTATAATTTTCTCAAGAATAAGATTTTATATATTCATAATTTTAAATTATCAATGCCGAACTTTATTTTTGGATTTGTACTCTTCAGTAATGAAGATTTATTTTCTAACCGCTAAAGAAACTGGGGGAATTTTAGAAAGGTTGCAAGACAAAATTTCGCTAAGTTAATTTAGTCTTTTTCTTAAAAGGCATTATTTGATTTACTACTGTAACCAATGAGATCTTTAAAGTATTTTTCTCCCACGTGAATAGACAAATAAGGTAATTTTGTTCAAAGTAACAAGCCGATAGATTTAGTATTTCGAAAAATAAATAAATGCTACAAAATGATGCAAAGGCGGTAAGACTCTCTAACAAGTGCTGAAACATTTAGAAAGTTTTCTCTGGTTTATTTAATTCTAATGTAACTTTATTAAACTATAAAGAAACTTTACACATTACATAGGTTTCTTTATTTAACGGGAAATTGATTTAAGGGAAAAGTTTTACATTTAGCAGTTTCTCACAAGTAACACGTTAGAAATAAATCACATAAATTAGGAAGCGTACGAAGTATTTTGCTAAATTGAAAGATTTCACTCGACTCAAGCTGACAAATAAGTAAATTCGCAGTGTCAAATTTATTTATATTTGAATTTTAAATAAAAACTTAACATGTGGGTTTTGAAAATGTAGATATTTTATGATATTTTAGTTTATATATATGTGTGTATTAAAGCACGACAAAATATACATGACACTTTCATATTTTAAACGACACTTGTGATAAATTGATATCCATTTGGCGTATTATGTTTTAACTGCGAAGAGAAGCATGCAATGATATACAACCAAGATACAGAGAAAAAAATATTACTGAAATATATGCTTTAGTTACGTAAAGCTACTTTTTTTAACAAGGATATATGGAGAAGTAAAATTTATACACACATTTGAGAAAATGTTGACTTTTAAAAGTTAATATGATATAGAAAATGCAGCAGGGATGTAGAATATGTTTATTAAAATATAGCATTAAATTTTGTTTACTGTATTTCCTATAAAATTTATTTTAAAATTTAAGAAGTAATTTAAGAAGTATTTTAGAAAGTATTTAAGAACGCATATTGTGTTCCACTTATACATTTTGTTAGTCTCCTTTTTAATTTAATTTTATTATTTTTATTTTTTTACAGAATTGTTTATCCTTATGAAAGAACTCTCAGTTTAAACATGTATTACTCAAATTAGGAAAGCAATATTTTTCTTGATTTCAAATGAAAATTTAAGCATATAATAAATATTTTAATTTAAAACCGTCCTCACAATTTAAAAACGGACTGATATAACAGATATACATACAAATAACAAACATACAGCATGTAAGATATATATTTCCGTGATGAACACTCTATAGTCAATTTTTTGAGTTTATCAAGAATTGAAATATTTAAAAAGCATTTATGTTAGGAAACATTATTTTTTATAACAAAATTTGCTAAATTTTTAGTAATATGTTGGCAATTAATATGTCATTGTGAGCATTCATGCTGTTAAAAGATAATATGTATTTCGTTTAAATAATGAAAATAACCAATAGATATCAGGAGCTATATAAGAAATACATCTCGTCAAACGAAAAAAATAAAAATGCAATTTAACCTAACATTTTGAGAATCATAATTCATTTTTGCACTATCACAATATTCAAAAGAATGTTTGTTTGTTTAAGGTTCATAAAAAAACTGTGAATCTTTGTTTTTTTAAATTAAATAAAACACAATAACTTTTTATGTGTAGATATATTAGTTTTTTTAAACGTTTGAGTATTTTTTTTCACATGTGTTATAAAAACTTATTGAGAAGTTGAACAAAACGTATATTGATTTTGAGTAGCTATTTCGACTTGTAACGTATTCGAATTGAGAGTTATATTAGATAAATGATTAAAAGCAGTAACGAAATAAATTGCAACTGAATTTGGGGACGGGGGCTAGGCAAGTGTCCCACATTATCATGCATAGCCTTGGGAACTGGGCAGGTCACCAGTTTATGTCAGATTTATTAAAGTGTTACTTTTAATTACCCTGTTTAGTTGGCCTCTACCTGTATACATTTGTGGGGTACATTCTTACATGCACCTTAAATATTAAAATAGCTGCATGCTTAATTTTTGGATTACTTATAAATTTCTTTACATTGCTTTTAACATATCATCAAAGTTAAAAAAAATAATTTTTACTGCAATCCTATTGCATTTCATACGCTTTCAAATACTCACGATGAACGATATTACAAGATCCAATATTATATTAAATTTTACTAATAGAAAATGATATTATAATACAGATTAATAATGCGATATCACACTATACCGATGATTAAAAACAAAACTCTGACTATTGTATCTAAAAACATCTCAGTGTTTTTCAAATGGGCAAATTTGCAATGTTGTTATCTCTGTGAAAAAATTTAATGTGTTAAAAGAAGATTATTCCTACACTATGTTAAAAACTGAATTGTGAATATAACGTTAAAAATGTTAACGATTAACGATTTTCTGAATCTACATTAAAATATTATTTTTATGTGAATTTTAATTTGAAACGTATTGCAGTGAAAATTGTATGTCACTGTACGAATGTATTTCATGTGGATATTGAGACAAAATTTACAGTTTACAGAAACATTCTTCCAATGCACATTAATATAATTTTCAGAATGGCATTTACTTTTCCTATAATGGAGTAATTAAATAATAAGTAAAGAATAACAGATTTTGAAATTTTTCTTGCAGGAAAAGAATGTGCGAAAGCAGGAGTTAATTTCTTTATTATTTTTCCATGTGTTAATTCCAAATATCACGATTACATGACCAAATTTTATACATGATTAAACTTTATTAGCATTTTTTTTATACATTTAGAAATTGTATATAGCACATATGCATTAAATGCGCATTGCAGAAATTTGTATTTGTAAAAAAAATGAAGCTTAACATAACATACATGATGGTAATTATTTATAAAAATAATATCAAGATTAAAATATACTAATTAAAAGTTCATCATTTTATTATAATATGAAAGAAGTAAACTATACATTTAATAACCGTGTTAGATACTTTTTTTATCTTTTCCGATTTACAGCTGAATTCCTGTAAAACGATCTAATATAATAAAATAGGAGACCTAATTCTAAACAACTAAAAAAAACCTAAATACGGAGAATCCTGTCTGATATATCTTGAAAGAAATTATAACAATAACACAAAAATAAAAATGTTTCCGTTCACTATTTATTCAGTTTTACATTTTTTACGCCTTTCAAATTAAAGCAAATTACCATTATTTGAAAAAAAAAATGGCATGGTTAAAATGCATTTGTATACAATAATTACTGTAATCTGCAGTGATCTTGTACATAATAAATAGTTTTACTTTCTATTTTGGGTGGGTTTAACTTCAATTTGCATTTAACTATGCAAAAAAAAATAATAATAACAATAAACTTAACGTGTCTTTTTGATTAAAGAAATGCTCTAGATAGAACAAAGACAAAGTTCTCAATAGTAAAAATTATCCCGTTTTCTTTTAAAAGATATTCCTAATTTCAGTGTTATGTAATATATTCCTAGCCAACTATTTACACAGAATGAATTAAATATGAGCTTTATTTATTATTAAGTTTATTTAAAAGATTTCTTTTTCGGTAGGGGTGGGCGTTGTGTGTTTTATATGCTTTCATGCTAAAGCTATTTTCAAATCTTAAAGTCACAAAGTTGACTATTTGAGCCAAAATCCTGGCCAAAATTACTTTTCATGTGTTTTAATGTTAAAACAATTGCTGTTCACTTACTATTAGTAGACTCACTTAATTTATGTTACACATACATAAATGTATGCATTTATTTAAAAGAATAATTTCATAATAAAACACTTACATAATGGTTTACTCTTTATAAGAGTAAAGTAATTGTTGATAGGTTTGTTTCATTTACCAGTAATGTTTAATAAAATATGGTTAATTTTATTACAAATAAATGTTTAATTATTTGTATAAACCAATGTATATAATATATTTAATACTTGCATATAGAATTTAGCAAATATGAGTCTTTATAGTATAGAGATTATTGATTTTATGTATTTTTAATAGATTTGCAGTCGTCCCAAAAAAAAACATTTATATCTAAAAATGGCAACAATATGTGGAACATTAAAAAACAAAAATGCCTTCAAAACTATAATCAATACCATTAAAATTCAAAAAATGGTCCAACAAAGTCCTTCAAAGCTTTAAAAAGATTTGAATACATTAGATAATATATTTTAATAAAATAGGTCTGAAAATACTTAAAAATAACACATTTTAAAATTTAATTATTTTTTATTATATCAAAAGAAAAATTATTTAAATGTGCATGTCAATGTTTACATTTAAACGCAATAACAAAGCTGAAACTAAACAAAAAAGCACGTCTTCTCGCAAAGAAACTTTCAATTCAACTGAGGCTAGCAGCCGCCGGGTATGACTCATACTCCTGAAACAAATATAGATATGAAATATGATTTTTATAACGTGTTATAAAAATGTTATGTATTAATCCTATAAATAAGAAATTTGCAAAGTTTAAATTAAGAAAGATGAAAATTCAGAATTTAAAAGAAGCCTTTAATTAGCTGTAACATTTTTATATTCAACAAAAAATCAAGTAAATAACGTACGGGAGTACAGTTTAGAGAGAAATGCTTTTTATTTTCGTAATATTTTCGTAAACTAAAGAAATGTAGTTACAAATTTTAATAAAGAATGTGATGCATACACAAAAGAAGAAAAAATATCTAAAACAAAAAAACATGCACGTTTATTGTATCTTTAGCAGTTACAGTGCATTTTAGTGTGAGATTTAAAACTATATATAGCCATATATAGACAAGAGTAGATGCCATAATGTGTATTGCGAAATCAATGCTAATGTGTTTCAATGATTGTGTGGATTAAAATTAAATACCATATGGATGGATGTAGGTCTAGTTAAAGAGCACATGAGTTGAAGTGTGGTAATGGATTAGACAAAATGAAAAATCGATAAATGCTTGCTTGAGTTTTTTATGAATTTTATTTATTTTCCTAAGTATAATGTCATCTATCACCAAAATGCGGTGGAAAAAAACTTTTATTTTATCTGCTTAAACAAAATTTTCATTAGACAAGTATTTCAGTCCAAACCGCAGACTCGTGCGTCAATTACTTAATTTATTTTAAATTTTAAACTGTGCCAACTTGTAATAATCCAGATGAATTATACTTTACTTAGAAAAAAAATCTGGAAATAACCCATAAACTTTCTTATTTTAAATGCTCTTCTTTATAAATAAGATTATTTAAGTGCACAAAAAAGTCGCATATTAATTCATATTCAGGTTTTTTCTAGTTATTTTTAAATACATTTTTTGTATTTTGGTACATTATTTTACACATATGAATGAAAAAAGTATGAAAAATCTACTTACGTGAAGTAAGTTTTTATTTATTTTTTATTTTTACGGCAAGTGCATTTATTTGGACATATTTTTATTCTTGAATAAAAAAGGCTCGGAAAATTCTGCACATCTAAGCAGAGTAATAAAAAGAAGTCTGATTTTTTATTTAACTTGATAGAAACATATTTAATTCATGATACTTTTTTACTCCTAATTATCGTGCATCTTCTGTAATTAAAATAAATTTTGCAGTTGCATATACAACAGGTAACATACTTTAATGTCATTACGCTTCCCATTATGGTATTTTTTCCTCTAAAATAGCATTTTTTGTAGAAGCTATAATGTGTAAAAGAGTATTTTTTACTTATGACATGAATATATATAATTGGAAAGCATATTTTTTCTCATAATAATTTTTATTTTAAATACTAAAAAACATAATCACAATTATAAAAAAATACAGAACTATCTTCAATAATAATGTAGGTATTATATATCTATTTTAAGTATATTTTTATATAGATATATATAGTTCTTTTTATTTTATGTGGTCGTAATATTTTGCATTAAATATATTTTGTGCCAAAAAGTTATTTATTCAAGTAAAACTAGTTGAGTTTCAATTTTGATTTGATAGACATTTAACTGCAAAAGCATTTCATTATTAGCCATTCGCCGATGCGCCAACTGTAAAATCATAAAATTTATGACAAAATATGTATTTCGCAAAATACTTGGTGAATCATATTTTCAGAGCATGAAAAATGATTTTTTAATGACTAAGATATTTTTGTATATTCACAACGGTAAATCCCCAAATAAAACTAAATAAAGTAATATATTTTTTTCCTAGCCCACACCGTATTACTAATAAGAGTATTCAAATGCAAAATACCTGAGTTCACGGTTGATTCAGCCAAGTTCTCGAGTTGTCTCGATCTCAGACAGGAGTATTCATTCGAATGGAAACCATGTGGTATCCATATTCGCAATGAAAATTGCTGTTTTCGCCTGTTTTCAGCACTTTCCAACATAGTTGAAAAGTGTTTAAGACTTCGGTTTGTCTGTCCGTCTAGAAGGTATTGTAACTTTCGTAAATGTACTCGGATATCCCAGTCATTTTTGTATGTTATCGATCGGTATTGAAAATTAAGTGTGTAGTATTTCTACTTTGTTTACAGGGTCAGTCAAAATTTATTTTTTACATTACTGTGAATAGGAAAAAACGTTTAAAATGCATTTTAATGATGTCACATCATTACAAACAAAATGAAATTGATATACATTTATGCAGTGTATTAAAACATGCATTGTGTAGAATACGGGGTGCAAAACAGTTATTATGCATCTACAAAGCCACACAAAAAATTTTCTTATATAATGGTTTGTACCTGAAAAACTGTGTGTAGCCTATTTTAATTATGTTACCCTATTTCAAATAAATTGCAACTAATACACATCACAGAGGTTTACACCAAGATACTTGCTGTATACTACGATGTACATTGAATTTATCGTCCATTTTCAAGGACACACAAAAATTTCTGATACAGTAAGCTAACCGAAATACTGTCCATTAGCGATAATTGCTGGAAGTGCGTTTTCAGATAAGTTATGCGTTTTTAAATTTAACTTAATGTTTGCATACTACGTTATGTGTAGAAATAATATAGATCATATACAAGGCTATACAAATGAATTCGTAAGCATTACTGAGTATGAGCGTGAATTGGATAAATGTAGTTTTTAATTTAGTTATGCATTTTCAGGCTAAATTATATTTAGTAGACTAAGAGTTATTTATATTTAGAATATAAATAAAATCATATACGGGATGAAATAGATATATGGCCGCCTAGGGATGATAATTTCTAGAAATGTGATTTCAGTAGTTTTAAGAGTGTTTGAGCCTGGATAAAATAATGGCTTAATATGTGGCGTGTTTAAAAATATCTAGGTAATATACCGTACAAAATAATTCAAGAGTGTTTCCGTCTACTGGTAGCAATTGCTGAGAGGGAATTTGCGTTATCTTACTAAACTACATTTTAGAATACTATATCAGTACAAAAACCCTTAACGGGTTAAAAGTGTTGACGCAGCACTTTCTTTTGGCTCTATGAATTTTAAATATGGGTCTTAAAAGCAATGATATCAAATTTAAGTGACGCTATGTTAATAATTTTTTTTTAAATCATAGTTTTCTTTTTAGTTTTATTTATGTTCACAGGTGCAATTATTATCTTAATATGAAGATAATAATTACACCTGTGAACATAAATAAAACTAAAAAGAAAATTATGATTTAAAAAAAAATTATTAACATAGCGTCACTTAAATTTGATATCATTGCTTTTAAGACCCATATTTAAAATTCATAGAGCCAAAAGAAAGTGCTGCGTCAACACTTTTAACCCGTTAAGGGTTTTTGTACTGATATCATTACTTTTTTAAGGTTATTGATGAAAATGTCAATTAGTCGAAATTAAGTATAGGGTATAAATTAATCATTAGTATAAAATTTTAAAGAAATGCTAAAAAAGACCCTTGGACCTCAATAAAATATGAGGGTGGTGGCCCAGGGAGAGGAATCCAAGACTCAACTTTTAAATTATACAGCGAGAGAGTAACACAATTAGAAGGATGAAAATGCATGGCAAAACCCGTTTGTTCCATCTTCCTCCGCCAAAGGGCGCAATCTTTTCTATACAAACATAGCTGAAAATTTTCAGGCTGTCGATTCCAAGTCAAATGAGCCATACATCGTCGTGATCGGTCCCATAGAACCCGATAGGGAAGTGCCCCTGGTGGTGAAACTTGGAACTAAAATCAATATATCCTGTCGATGTCGAGTCGAATGAATCAAACTGCATTGTGCTGTGACCCATAGGACTTGAGATAGCTGCAAAATCCGTTAGTTCCATCTTCCACCACCAGGGGGCGGACTCTGTTCCATGCAAACATAGTTGAAATCTTTGAGGCTGTCGATTTCGAGTCGAATGAGCCATACCTCGTCGTGATGGGGTGCATAGGACCCGAGATAAGAAAGCGCCCCCTGGTGGTGAGACTTATAACTAAAATCTAATCCTATCGATGTCGAGTCGAATGAATCAAACTGCATTGTGATGGGACCCATAGAACTCGAGTTAGCAGCAAAATCCGTTAGTTCCATCTTCCACCACCAGGGGGCGCTCTCTGTTCTATACAAACATAGCTGAAATCTTTCAGGCTGTCGATTTCAAGTCGAATGAGCCATACCTCGTCGTGATCAGGCCCATAGAACACAAGATAGGAAAGCGCCCCTGGTGGTGAAACTTGTAACTAAAATCTATATATCCTGTCGATGTCCAGTTGAATAAATCAAACTGCATTGTGATGGGACCCATAGAACTCGAGTTAGCTGCAAAATCCGTTAGTTCCATCTTCCACCACCAGGGGGCGCACTCTGTTCTATACAAACATAGCTGAAATCTTTCAGGCTGTCGATTTCGAGTCGAATGAGCCATACCTCATCGTAATCGGGCCCATAGAACACGAGATAGGATAGTGTCCCCTAGTGGTGAAACTTGGAACTAAAATTGATATATCCTGTCAATGTCAAATTGAATGAATCAAACTGCATTGTGATGGGACCCATAGAACTCGAGTTAGCTGCAAAATCCGTTAGTTCCATCTTCCACCACCAGGGGGCGGACTCTGTTCCATGCAAACATAGTTGAAATCTTTGAGGCTGTCGATTTCGAGTCGAATGAGCCATACCTCGTCGTGATGGGGCGCATAGGACCCGAGATAAGAAAGCGCCCCCTGGTGGTGAGACTTGTAACTAAAATCTATATATCCTTTCGATGTCGAGTCGAATGAATCAAACTGCATTGTGATGGGACCCATAGAACTCGAGTTAGCAGCAAAATCCGTTAGTTCCATCTTCCACCACCAGGGGGCGCTCTCTGTTCTATACAAACATAGCTGAAATCTTTCAGGCTGTCGATTTCAAGTCGAATGAGCCATACCTCGTCGTGATCAGGCCCATAGAACACAAGATAGGAAAGCGCCCCCTGGTGGTGAAACTTGTAACTAAAATCTATATATCCTGTCGATGCCCAGTTGAATAAATCAAACTGCATTGTGATGGGACCCATAAAACTCGAGTTAGTTCCAAAATCCATTAATTTCCCCTTCCACTGCCAGGGGCGCACTCTGTTCTATATGAACATAACTGCCCCTGGTGGTGAAACTAAAATCAGTAAGTTCTATCGAAGTCGAGTCGAATAAGCTAAACTGCATCACGATTAGGAATGCACAGCCTGTGGCCCGTGATGGGTAACTGGTGGCCCGCAGAGACCATACATGCCAACCTATCCAAAAATTTCGAATTTCCTTAATAATTCGTGAGAAAAATGCGCAAATTTTGTCCATAGATCGTAGGAAAATATGAATTTCATCGATCAGGTGCATAAAATTATGAATTGCATCGACTGGATGCAAATTTTGTCGAATGGGCATGGAAAAATCACAAATTTCGCCATTTTGTCGCTAGAAAAAAAAACGCAAATTTCAATAATCGGTCAACAGAAACCAGAGATGCCAAAATCGGTAATTCTGGAGTTGTAAATTTCGTCAATTTTGTAAATCAGTTGAAAAAACCTGCAAATTTTGTCGATAAGGCACTTAAAATCGCAAATTTCATGGATCGAGCAACGAATTTCATCGAATGGCATGGAAAGATCGCGAATTTCAACGAACAGTCGCGGAAAAAATTTGCAAATTGTCCATAGATTGTGGGAAAACATTATGAATTTTGTCTATCGGTTCTGCAAAATTATGAATTTTGTCGATAGGCATGGAAAATCGCAAATTTCGTATATTGGGCGTGGAAAAATCAAGAATTCCATCGAATGTTTGTGAAAAAATTGTAAATTTCAACAAACGGTAAAAAAAAAAAAAAAAAAAAAAAAAAAATGAAAATTTTGCCATTGTCTAGAGAAGAAAAATTGTGAATTTCATTAAATGGCCGACAGAAAGCATATCAGTTGAAAATCACGAATTTTGTCAATCAGGCACAGTAAAAACATGAATTTTGTGGATCGGGAGAAGGAAAATCTTAAATTTTGTTGAACGCATGCATAAAAATCATGAATTTTGTTTATCGGGCATATAAAAATCATTAATTTCGTCAAACGGATCCATAAAAATCAAGAAAGTCATCAATCGGGTGCGTAAAAATCTTGAATTTCCTCGATCAGGCGTGTAAAAATATAGGACAAAATTGCCATTCGCCAATCGGCGAATAATACTGAAAATTTGGTGACTGACTTTACTGCCACCACTGGTCAAACTTAATAGTCCCAATTGCGATGATTGAATGGAAAAAGATTTTTTCCCCGCTGTCGCTCGACAAATTTCGAAACCATTTGGCGAATTTCACGATTTTTTCCCCGAAATTATTTGACGGATTGTGACTTTTTTTCTTCTCGAAGCCATTCGACGATATTCGAAAAAAATTTCCCCTGAAACCAGTTGATGAATTTTGTGATTTTTCCACTATCAATGAATTTTGTGATTTTTCTGCTATCGATTGATGAATTTCGAGATTTATCGACTATCGATTAATGAATTTCACCACTTTTTCCATGAACGAACAAATTGTGCACTTTTTTTCCACTGCTATTCGACGAATTTTGCAATTCTGTTCCGCGATTGTTAGACAAATTTCACTATTTTTCTCCCGAGATCATTTGATGAATTTTGTGATTTTTTCCCCCGAACGTATTTGACGAATTTCTCTAATTTTATCACGACAGTTAGACATAATTATTTTTTTTCCTGCAATGCCTGATTTCTTTCCCGAGACCATTTGACGAATGTCGCGATTTCTTTCCCAACACTATTTGACAAATTTCGCCGTTTATTCCACAATCGTTTGACAAATTTCTTAAATTTTTTATCAAGTATTTGTAAATTTGTTATTGGTCACTGCTGAAAAACAGGAGTAAAAAAATCCATGTACTGGCCAGTGGTCACTGAGAAAAAAGTTGAAACCTATACATAAAAGTTGAACCTATACATAAAAATCATGAATTTTTTAGAACGGGCACATAAAAATCACAATTTTGTCAAGTAGCCGCATAAAAATCACAAATCTATCTAGTGGGTGCATTCTTCCAAATTTGCAACCGAACAGTGCTGTATGTATGGATAATGCTAATTATCCCCCCCCCTACCCAACATCTCCTCGAAACAAAATTCTCTCTGTGCTACTGATGGTGGTCCTCGACAACCCAACAATTTTTTAAGTGGCCCTTCGCCTAAAAAGATTGGGCACCTCTACTATCAATTAACAATAAATTAACCTATCGCTTGTGTCATGTATTCATGAGCGGTGATTGCAATGCAAATTCTTGTTTACAAGAATAAGACTTATATTAGGTATTTTATTATTTATTTATTGTTTGTTTACTTATTTTGATTTGATTTTCTTGTCCTTTTAGAAATTGACTTTAGATTGTTACTTAAATGGTGAGATGATTGTCAATTACCTGTTTTATCGATAAAAATGATACAAGGTAAGGAAATTGCATCGTGTCGAGTGAATATTTAGGAAGTATTTTAAAACCCGCAGACTAAAGAAGATTTGTGTTTTACTTGTTAGCTATATTTTGCAACTCTCCAAATTACTGCAATGTAAATATAGTATGAAGTTAACTTTCCTCTGTTGTATAGCTAATTTTATTGGAAAAAAACCCTGAAAATGCATTGTTGTAGTAATCAATTATTTTTGCAGTTGTGTAAATTCTGTCATAACAATTTTCAACTAAGGGAAACCTTACATTTGACATTTAATCACAGTATTTTAAATAAGAAAACTTAAAATATTTGCAAATTAAAGAAATGAAAAGAGATTTTGTTTAAAATTACATCTAAAGATTTTTTTTTTTACAAAAAAATGCAAAATTCGCCAGTCATTCGGGAAATTATCACAAAATTCTACTAATAAAATGGGACTGTAAACAAACCGGTTCAAAATGTGTCCTTTTTAAAAATTAAATTCCATCCCAGCAGCCCTGTTGTTATGTTAGTCGAGCACTAGCTGATCGACAAAATTTTTTAATCTCGCCAACCTTTTTTTTCTGACCAATCTTTAACATAAGCTAATAAAGTATAGCCAACATTTTAACATTGCTATATAGTATCTTAAAAAACTTACTAAAAATAGCTGAAATATAATCTTGATAAAATACGTAAACACAAACATATCAATACAAAGAACAAAATCTCATGTAATCGGGTAGGGGAGACCGGTACACAGTGGACCACTTTTTCAGTTAATTTTTTTTTCTCTTTAACAGACTGACCAATCTGTATGAAAATATTTTTGAATATTCCTTAAACCTTCTTACATCCATCATAATTTTCTCACAACATAGTTTTCAATACATTAAAATATATATATATATATATACACTGGTCCACCCACCAGGGTACAGTGGACCACTATTAGGTATTATCTAAAATATAATATAAATCTATTTTCCATTAATCTAATTCTTTTTTGTTGCCTCTTCATTCGCAAAATAACATACTAATATAAATTTTGAAACAAAAACAAAAAATTAATTATATTTTGAAAATAATAACAGATTAATACAGGAACAATTGCAATTTAGTTGAAGTTATTACTTAAGTACAAAAAAAATCAGCTCACAATAAAATTTGCAAATGAAATTTCAAAATACTTATCAGTAAGATTGAACCTGGAATTTTCAAGAAATAATTTTGGGTCTGCGAGCAACATTATGAAATCATTGACATCAACAGCAGATTCATCTACAGTTTCGGGAGAAATAAACTGATTTCCATTCAATTTGCATCTCATGAATCTTACTTGAATAGAATCATCAACAATTAGACTACAGTTATATTTATCAAAGGCAGTAAATACAAAACAAAATATTTCTTACTATGTTAAAAAAATTGTTATTTTTATTTGTTTATTTTATTTTACAGTTAATTCTACTTTAAAACAATCTTTCTTTATAGAAAACAATTATTACATATTTTGAACATTCTGCATTAGAGGAGCAGAGTGGATTGTGGACCACTGTGCCCCAGGAGTGGGTGGTCCACTGTACCCCATGTTGAAGTTCAATAAATAATCATATTAATATTGTTTATAGCTTTCTTTTAAACATAATAACTTTAAAGTAAAATAAAAACAAGTATCTTATCTTTTCAAAAAAGCTGTTTTATTTTATTTATCTACAACCTTTAATTACTAAAAAAAATAAAAATATGATGATGAAAAATTTTACTTTTAGAAGCTCAAAACAACAAAGCAGGATAAAATAGTTCAATCTGAGCTAAACATACTTTCTGAAGGCTATAAATAATCATTGCAGCGCTGTTGTCTATTAGGATAGAAGAGAAGCTTAAAAAAAATTTAAATAAATAAAATATTAGGGGGTGGTCCACTGTGTCCATAGGTTCACTGTGTACCAATTTCCCCTATATTAATGATAGGCTTAGTCAATAAAAAAATGTTAAAGTAAGCCATAACATAAATTAGAAACATTGTATTTCATAATGAAAACATCGTATCTAATTTTATATACATAAAAGTGAAAACTTACGTTATATAAATTCCCTATATAATATACCAAAGTTTCATCACAATTAAACGTATTTCAATCACACTGAAATAGAAAGTTTTAGTTATTAAATTTGTGTGAGGTGAATGATGGGAAAGTTTGATTTGGAGAGTTGGAAAATATAGCTAACAAGTAAAAAACCAATCTTCTATCATCATCAGATTTTTAAAAGACTTCTTTAAAAGATTCACTGATTATTTTTAACGATAAAACATGTAATACTATTGACAATTATCTCACCATTTACGCCACTAAATCAAAAAGCAATTTCTAAAAGGACAATCTAATCAAAATAAGTAAACAAACAATAAATAAATAAATAAATAATAAAATACCTCATATGAGTGTTTGAACTTTGAAGGGGGGGGGGGCTATGAGACCTATAGCGGCAGGGCTGTCGTCTCGAATGATCCAAACCATCAACATTCGAGACTCGTTGAAAACAAACAGATGATTGATTTGTTGATTAGAGGCTGTTTCAAATTAACTGATAAAAAAAAAAATCTGAATCTTTTTTTCCTTTAAAAAATGACAAATTAAATATATAAATAACAATTAAATTGTATATATATAATTATAAAATATTTCAATATTTTAATCAAGGAATCTAAATATTTTTCGACTTAATGAAGATTTTGAAATAAGAAATTCTTTATTATAACAAAAAAGAAAAATATACAAACAATAATTTAATTTAATACATATATACATATAAAAATTGCATTAAAAACTGTTTTCGTATTAAAAAAAAAAAAAAAGAATCTAAATAGTTTTTCAGCGATATGGATATGCTTTAACGTTTAACTGTAACCGTAATAGGCAAGAGCTTCCTTATTGCGCAGTAATAAAAAGCAGTGAAAAGGCTGAAGATCTGTAATGTTAGTCTACCAGAAAAAGCATAAGAAAATAGTCCGATTTTAAAAGTGGATTATATTGAAAACAAGAGTTTTCCTACGTTAGCGCAATATCTTAAACGCTTCATCTAAAACTGATTAATATAATATATTAATTTTAAAAAAATCGTTCGATCCATTTTCGAGATAACAACTCTGTGCCCATTACACCATTACATTTTCCATTTTCGTTTAAAAATTGGTTTCCAGATCTCAAAATCTACTGCATGTAGAAATCTATAAATTTCAGGATAGAGTTAGGCCATAGATATAAGACTAATGTGAAAAAATCGAAACGGTATGCCTCATATTTACTGAGATATTAAATGTCGGCGTTTCGATTTTCCTTTGATGTCCTGCTAGCTGTATATATGAGAGTGGCGGAATCTTCGGTTTTGGGCTTACGGTTTTCGGTTTTTCGCTGCGTCACTCAAGAGACTACCGTCTCTTATGATAGAATATATTACCTATAAATCAAATCTATAAATCATATAAATCTATAAGATCTATATGAATCTATAAATCAAATACAGGGCTTCACAAAAGAATTGGACTACTTTTCCGTCTATGGAATGTAATTGCTGAAATCAGATTTTGAAATATGTTATGTGTTTTCTAAAATGTATACGAAAGTAACTTAACTTTATACTTATTTTCTTTTAATCTCTAATGTAATATTCAACATCTGTATTCTAAAATATGTTATGTGTTTTCTAAAATGTGCACGAAAATAACTTAACTTTGTACTAATTTTATTTTTATCTCTAATGTAATATTCAACATCTGTATTCTAAAATATGAATTTTCAATAAAAATTTCCCCTTGTGGAGAAAAGTTCCTATGTTTAACGGCTGGATCTCCACGAGAGGGTGATTTCCTTTCATTTCATGTATATGAAGGTACGTTATTTACATAATTAAACAGCTAAATTTTGTTAAAGTATTCTGGAAGTGTTTGAAGGTGTTTCGTAATCTATGCTTGAGCATTGATTTGACTTTCTATTTTATTTATAGCTCGAGTTTTCTATGGTTTCGAAAAGAGCCCAAATGATTAGTATTATTTAAATTATAGACGTTTCGATCTGCAGATCGAGCTTATTTTCGAGCTACTTTTTCAGTAAATTCGCACCTAATAGGATTGGCGCTATATTAGATTTTTAATTTGTTTTATTTTTGCACGTTAACCTAGCTCAGCTAAACATATTTTTCTTTGAGTTTAGTTGAGCATTTGAAATTAAATTTAAAAAACCCGATTATAATAAATAAAAGTATGTCAATTGTGTTAAAGAATACGCAGAATTGATGAGACAAAGAGACAAATTATTGTCACCCATCTCATTATATGTTTGGAGTATTTCTTGTTTCTAATCACATTCGAGTGCAAAATTCCCGAAAACTACGTTTTTGACTCTTAAATGATCTTGAATCAGTCTATCACTACAGCGTATACAGAAATATACGAGTCTTACTCAGAATCAAACATAAGGATAAAAAAAAAACTCTTAGTGATTTTATTCTTATCCACCGTGAAGCCTAATTTTTCGAAATTTCAATTTCAATGCAGCTTTTTTTAATTAGTAGAGTAAAGAGAAATGAAAATCAATGTTTATTGGAGTGAGTTGTAATTGAATAGTTTTTGCTCTTGTCAATTAAAAGTGCTTTTTCTAAATAACTGATGCATACAATATTTTACTATTAATTTACATGGACGTGTGTTTTAAAATGTATTATAGTCTATTTTTTTTATAGTTTAATATGACTTACAGAAAATAGTGTAAAATATAAATAATGTCACCAATATAGTGAGTTTTCGAATACGTTTATCAAATTTGTCCAAAGATTTTCCCGTTTCCTAATATGTGTTTAGTAATATGAAATTGCAAGTCTTGAAATGATTTTTAAAACTATAGGTATGTGTATGTGTATGTATATATATATCAGAATGAATAATTAACGCAAACATAACCACATTTTTTTAAAATTTGGAATTATATACTTTATTTTATCATTATTTTTATTTATATAATTATTTATTTATTTTCTAGAAATACTGTGAGAATTGCATGAATAGTTTCTGACATTTCTATTTTTAAATAGGTACATTTTATTTTATCGTAAATCACAGAAGTTAAACTTTCTTATAATTTTCTTTCATTTTTTTTTTTTATTTTACAGATTTTATTCAGGGTTTTATAAAGTGTAGTTTTGTGCATGCTTTTATTTTTATAGTGCAGATGCAAATTCATTTGTTACCACATATTTGAAAGAACTTAAGAATCGTACCGATTGCACGCTTTGCCCACTGTTAAATGAATAAAAAAATACAATGATTAATATTCATGTAAAATAAATAATTTAAAATGCATCTTCATGCATATTTAGATTCAATATATTTAAAAGCCGTATATAGGATTGAAAATGCGCAAAGGCTTTTGATTAAATTTTGGGGCTAATTTTGAATAATCCAGATCTGAATAATAAAATCGACGTTCAAAAGAAAGTGGTTTAAAACAAATGTGGATGTCTATATTGCTGTAAAATGTGTAAAACAAAATAAATGAAAAACACCATGAAGAGAAATAAAATGCTGTAAATGTTTGGATGTGTTCTAAAAAAAAGAAATCATCCAGTTAGAGAAATGCAATTGATTATGAGCCAAATCATGACAGCTAAAATGGGCCGATGAACTTCCATGAAAGAATATAGATATATTTTATGAATATTGGGTTTGAATGAAAATGTTATCAAATTCCTTAAACAGCGAAAAGTTTGCCTTTTTTATTGCGACATACATTTGGCACGAAACTTTGTTGTTGTGTAAGGTACCGTTGTTGATAGTGTCACGAATGAGAGTATACGGATACGTATATGTAAGTTTTACGGTATGTAGATATACAACGAAACTGAATTTTCGACTTAACATATTTTCACATTTTCCAAATGTATTCAGAATCAGTCGAAAAAAATTAGGACGTTAAACTGGAATTATGACTAACATATTGGCTTAGTAAATCTTTAATAATAGTATATTATTTATTACTTTTTCGTCTGCTATCCTTGTTCTTTATTTTCAAATTGGTTTATGAAATTTATTATGTATCCTCAACACTTTTCACATTGCCTGAACATTTTCTGCTAATTAAAATTGTATTTTATACGTGTAATTTGTTTTGTTCTCTTAATATTGTTCTTTTTTTTTCGATAGGTCTAAAAACACAGATATCATTCAATTCTTCTTAAATTAAGAAATTTCAATTAATTGCACATGTTGTTATTTAGTTTCTCATTTTTAACACTTTCCCACCTAGTTGAAAAGTGTTTATAACTTCGGCTTGAAAATTCAAGAAAAAAAAAATCAAGAAATTTCCCCATGTATCATGTTTTCAGCATGCAGGCGTTTTAATCAAAATTAACGCCAAATTCAGAAAACTTGACAAAGCAGAATAGAAAAATTATACTGCCATTAGAATATAAATATATTACACATTTATTTAAATATGAGCATTTTTATTAATTCATTTTTAACTGCGCATGCACTAAATGTAATACATTTTTGCATAATTTAGTAATGCGATTCATATATCGTGAAAATTACAGATATAGGTGATATAATGAGCTGAATTTCAATTGCTCTCTAAACTAGTTGAATACTAGCTGAGGCGCGAGGAAGAAGACTTAACACGAAAGAATTCCCCTCGCGCCTCATTCGCTTGGCTTGAACTCGCCTCTCACTCATTGGTTTGTGCGCTCGTAACGTCGTATTCTGTATCTCTACGCGCCGTGAACAAAACTCGCTTGCATGCTTTTGGAGAGCAGATTTTTGTCGTGTTTGGAAATGTAACCAAATGGTTATCTGGTGTTGTAGTCACGTAGAATTTTCATACAGCTCTTTAAGATCTTTTAAACGATGTAGTGAAACATCATCAAGCCTGAAGGCTATAAGTTTATACCGAAAACTGTGGGAACTGTTACTTGCATCGCTCCTGTTCATAAATAAAGATTTATCTGGAAATTGGCTGCTCTTTATTGACGAAACTCTTGTGGTGTCTCATCATTGCCTAAACTCCTCGCTGTAATTATTGATTACGACTGCAATCATTCACCCTCTTGAACAAAGTGCCATTTTTTTCATGGAGTAAAAAACCATCTTCGTAAAAACACCACAGAAAAGCCGGTCAGGATGCCATGAACTTACGCCAAGCCACGCCAATCTTCTAATAAACAGAGGAGCTGCGAATATGTTGCTGAGTGCCGCTGTACATCTTCATTGCGGTGTGTGTGTCTGATTCTCACGAAATGTGCATCAAATATTTCAAAAAAGTTATGGAATCTTTTATACCTGAACAATACCGGATAAACATGCTGTGTGAAAGTCTACAATCATCTCGAATATGACTACGGAGTAATCTAATAAAATGTTTTCTTTTATAGAAAAAAAAGAATGAAAAATGATCATCACATAAATAAATAAATAAAATTATCGGTCTTCTTGAAAATTACAAAAGGAAAACTGTTGCACCAAACGGAGTTGCGTAAGTTATGAAAAGATTTATTATTGTGTGTATTATTTATTATTTTATTTATTTTTCTGTTATTTAATTTTCTCTCAGATTTTTCTTATTTATTGTATTATTATTATCATTATTTATTAGAGATGGAGGTATTTACATTTGTTATTTAATTTAAATTTTATTTTACATCTTGTTGTGTTTATTCTCTTTAATTTTTATATTAATGTTATTGCGATCTGGATTTGTAAAAGTCCCTGGTGATAACAAAATGAGTAAAAACGAAATAAACATCATTCCTTTTGATTTCGAATCTGGAATGGACATACAGTCTTGGTTAAACCATTCTGATAAAACATGCCTTTCTGATAAGAAAGATGAAAATTGGAAGATTAAAAATATTTCAAACTATTTAAAAGGAGAGGCTCTAAATGTATTTATCAATGAATGTTTAGATTTAGAGTGTAATGCCTTTGATAAAATAACTGATATTCTTACTGAAAAATTTATTTCTGTTCATGTTCCTCGATTGTCAGATTGCTTCTATGAAATTAAATGATATCAATGACTTGGAAAAATATTTTCGAAAAAAGGTTGAAATAGGTAGACAACTTTGTTTATGTGAAACTATAATAGTACAGGGATTAACAGGCGGTCTCAAACCCGATATACCAGAATTATATGATTAGTAATCCTACCGGCTTTTCTGTGGTGTTTTTACGAAGATTTATATATATATATATATATATATATATATATATATATATATATATATATATAGCGCACGTGCAGTTAAAAAAATATTTCATACAAATGCTCCTATTTCATCATTTAATATTTTTAGTTGCAGTATGTTGTTTATACTGTGATTTGTCAAGTTTTTTGAGAGTTTCGTTAAATTTTGGTTGAAAATTCAGCATACTGTAAACAAAAAAAAAATACAGAAATGTCGTGATTTTTTAAAAGTAACCTTTATATCTCTATGCATATACTTTATATTCTTATAAAAATAATCACGAAGTTTTATAAGATTTACATAGTCATGTGGTACAGTAGCATATTATTTCGATCTCTTTATTTTACAAGTTGATCACAAATATTATTTTTTATTCAAATTGTTGTTAATCCCCTAATTGCCTTCATGATAAAACCTTCTCGGAAAAATATGATGTCAAATAGATTCTTTATACTCCCGAAGTTGTAGGAGAATTCGTCAAGTATTTATCTAGATACTTGACTAAATATTTACAATCGAAATTGTCATGTGATTTTTGCCCATATAGTTTACAAAAAAAATTCAAAATGTGTACGAAAACGAAAAACTACCATTAATTATATCGTCACTGAAACATTTAGCAAGAAGCGGAAGAACACAGAAAACGGTTTTTTGATACCTTCATTAAAGCCTGCAAAATATATTATTTTTCCTTTTAATATCTTCTGTATGTTCATAAATAATTTTGTAAGGTTATTTTTCGTATGCATTTATCAACGGATGAGAGAGATTTCTTTGCTGATATGAAAGATATTTCTCTCTATTAATTATGTGAATGCTTCGTTTTATCCTTCGATGTTTAATATGACGAGTTTCATTTTTTCCTTTTTCTTTTAACATTTTAATAATATTTATAAAATGTTATTATGGTTATTTCTTATTTGCAAACATATATTAATTGGAGATTCGTTTTATCTTAAAGCTTACTCGAATTTACATTTCTCTCTCTCTATCTTTTTTTGTGTTAAGGGTCACTTGATACTTTATTATACATCTTTAGCATTCCTATGAAAAATGAATAGAAATGTGAATCAGTCCTCCATTAAGATCCTCTCCCAAAACAATGTGGTTTTACTTCTGCATTAACAACGTTGGGAAATGTTTGTTTCATTACCATGTCCTGAATTTTGCAACAGCTACATGCAGGGATTTCATGTGCAACTGAACTGAGTCCCATACAAATGCGAGACGCTTTGGAATGACGGAACAAACACACACGAACGAACTCTTGTTTTAAAAACAGTAGAAATAACAATTTTCTGTGTCGAATACTTACGCAGATGAAATTTGGATTTATTGCACCAATCTAAAACAATTGAAGGCATCGTTGCGGCCAAGTAAACCAGATATAACTTCCGAAATAAAACATTCATGGCAGTAAGATTATGTTGTGTGTCTGATGGGACAAAAATAAATAGTGAACAGCACTATGAACAATTTCAACCGCGTTCAACAATCAATGGTGAATGTTAAAATTAACAGATAATCAATTTCAACGAAGATTTGAAGAAAGAAAAATCCAGAAAATGTCCAAAAACAGGGCAAGGTTTTTCCACTTTGACAGTAGCCACCCAAGGTATGGAAATATTTCAGTGCTATGTTCTTCGCACTGTATTCACTAGATGTTGATTTTTCATAACTTCATTTGTTTCGCTTCATTCAGAGAACATTTTATGAAAAGCGACTGAGTACCTATGTAGAAATTTGTTCATTACATCAAAACAACCAGAATTCTTGCTGTGGGAAATCCTTTTGTTGCCTGACAGATATGCGATCCTTGAAGCTTCCGATGGAAAATACTATTAATAAATGTTCCTTTCATTTTGGCAAAAAACGAATTTTTCTTTACTCATACTTACTCATCTAATATCCCAGTGGGCTGTTTTTCAACGACATAATTCAACTCATTGAAAATATGTTTAAATCTTGTTATTTATGCAAATCTACCTAATTCCTGGTTCATTAAATTAGGTTACGATTTCCTAGTAGTGCAATTCTGAAAAAATACGTTATTTTCGAAAAAAATAAAAAGGAATTCTGACACTGTTTCTGAACAAAATCTTTGCATCTCAGTAATAAAATTCTTTCCAGATACATTTTACTTTAGTTATCGCTTTCATATTTTCATTTTACAAAATTATCTTTCGTAAGATTTTTTTTAAAGCTGGTGATATACATATTTTAACAGTCTAATTCTTTATAATAGCAATTTTATGATAAAGTAATTATTTTTTTTCTTGAGTTAATGCTGCTTCTTTTACACAATGGTTTGCTTTTCGTTTTATATGTGGCATATAAGAATATCCAATTGCCCCAAATATAAATATATTAAATAATTTTTAAAATTTATATTATTTAAAGTTTTTTTATCTTAATTAGTTTAATGCAGAAAAACTTTTTAAATAATAGCCTTTATGGAGTATTTTATATATTGCTCGTTTCCAATTTATAACAATACAGTCATGTGTATTGCAATTCTTATTAATGTAATTTTGTATGAATGTGTTTTATATACCTTATCCTCATATTTAATTTTTTTAATTAATTCCAATATTGATACATTAAAAAAGTTTTCTTTCACATATATTTTATTGTATAAAAACGAAAAATGCTAATATCCATTCATAATCCTCTTTCATCATTTGTTTTTTATTTACCATGTAACTGATAACAAAACTTTTTATGAGCTCATTTATGTTGTTTCAACTTTATGGTACTGCATTTTTTTTTTTTTTTTTAAGTTCAGAAAATGTAAAGCATAAAATAAATTAGCATGCTTAATGCAATGTTTTAAAAAATTTTAATATCAAGGAAATTATCTTTTCCTTCCTTTTTATTTAGCCTTAAGATATATTTATAAAAGCTATTACAACTTGATAATTTTTTTAAGCTGCAGCTGAAAATTCTATTTAAAGAAATTAGTTTTTGCAGTTTATTAAAGGAAATTTACTTCTAGGCACACTTACCTTTTATGATGTATAAATAGGCTGATTTATATAGATCGTTTTTTAAAAGATTTAAAAAATATAATTTTTAAATTTGTAATGATTGCTCAAAACTGAAAGAGCTAGTTTTATTCATATTATTAATATCATTATTTAAAAAAAATATTTTATAGTTTTTGTTACCAATTAAATGTATATGTGTATTTTATATTATTGAAAAATATGTTCCTTAATATAAAAACGCAAAATACTACAAGTAGAAGCTTTTCAAAATGAAACCGATTTTAATTTACTCTTCTTTTTTTACCCTATCGAAAAACATACGGATACTGAAACCATTATTGATGCAATATACACTCGCAAACATACTTTTAAAATATAAATAATTTAGTAAATTCATGCGACGTGACGTTGCCTGTGCTAGACTAGAAAACACCCCTTTAAAAAATAATAAAAAAGGCGATCAACAGCGATTACTGGGTTTCTTGTGTTTAGCCACTCATAATTTTTTAAACCAGCAATCAATACAACGAGTTCTGGGAGCTTGTCGCCCATGTTTCATTAATGCGTCAATCGTTATATGACGGGATTGACTCCATAAGGACATCTCTTGGCCTTTCGCTTCAGTAAATCGTTAATAGAAGAATTATAACGAGGGCCTACACTGTAACAAGTCATGTGACTAAGGTGCCCAAAAATCTTTATTATGGATACACAATAACACATTATGGTGTCACAATAACACATGCTCTAATTAAAACGGTGCTCTGTGAACTTCGCACCTCAATAAATATTAAAATGACAAGCAGTATAATGGATTCCTGTGTATTTCATGCTTAATAAACAGTATTAAGCTACTTACAAAGGATCCGTCCTTATAACAGAGCGCACTCCCAAACTGTAATCCTCATGTATGGGAATCCATTACGGGACCGTTGAACAATCAATCGAAAGAATGATTATTATTTAATAAAGCTATTTAAAGCAATTCTATACAGATACACTATTGTTTTTCTTTGACATTATTGTATAAAAATTTTATATGTATGATTTAAATGCATTTTTAATGAACTTCATTATGCTACGCAATTTTTTTAAAAACATTTTAAACATCTTAATTTGTGATCTGATTATAATTTCCAACAGTGAATGCCGTTATTACCCTTTAACTAATATTTTTTCTCTAATTCTGTAGACAAACATTTCAAGCTTATATTTCTGTAGAATATATTTAAATATTTAAAGAGAAAAACTCAAAATAAACCAGTTGTCTTTTTTTCTTATTTAAGATCTACATGAATCCCTACGATGCTTATGTAATTTTCAAATAATATACTTTATTGCTGTCTATTACGTAATTTATTATTTAACGCGATTTTAAAAAATAAAAGCTAAAGTAAAATTGGCTTTATAAGAATATATCTTCTTAGTTTTTAAAGGGTATACTTTTTTGGTGCATTAAATACAATTCAAAAATAATTATCAATCACAGAAGGGTGTTTCTTTTTAACTAGCACTATTTAAGGCACAACATGCTTATCTATGTACTGTTTTACTTAAATTAAATTTAAGCAAAATTTATTGGCAGAACACCAAATTATGTATTCATAAAATCTTTCGTGAAGTGGCATAACATGGTTAAAAAAAGTGACAATTTAAAGACTTTCCGTAAAGTTTGACCACATTTGCACATAAATAGGATTTCTTTCTTTTTTTTACTTAAAGGTTCTTAAGATTCCAAAAACTTTATTTTCTCTAAGAGGGTAAAATGTGTCATTTTTATTCTATTTTCTATTTGAATGATAGCAATATATTCTCGAACATTTTATTAAGTATTTGGGTAATTTAAATTAAATTACTGCGCAATATTTTATTTAACATTAAAATAAACAATTAATTGGGATTTTGCCGCTTTGTGCAGTGTAATTATTCATCAATAACAAAAGACACTTCCCCCAAAAAACATTATGGGAGTTGACTTTTGATTTTTTTTCAATTTTTTTCAATGTAACTGAAACTGTGTGAGAACTGGAATGTTGTTTTTCTTAATTCTCGAGCCCATGACATAAAACACGCACATACACCGTTAAAAATTTGCAGCAAACTGTCCAGTTATTTGACTGTTTTATAGAAAACGGTTACATAGCCGTAATTTAGCGCTTTTCTGACCACGTTATCCCCCATAGTATGATCAGAATATTGTTGAATTACGGATATGTAACTGTTTTCTATAAAACAGTCAAATAACTGGACAGTTTGCTGCAAATTTTTAACAGTAGTAAAATGGTAAAATGGCATCCCGCTTCCTTGAACGGCACGATTGATATAGGTTTATATACCGCCAAATTTTTATATCACCTTGTATATATGTGTGAGTGAGGGAAATAATATTCTCCTTTCCGTAAAGATCTCCGAGAAGAATCAATTTACAAATATTTGCAAGATGGCAACACTATATTAGGATTATATACGAAACAGAATGAAAAGCCTTCTGATTAATTTAATTACGTCATGTGAGTGTTGAAATGATTCAGTGAAATTATAAACGGTTTCAATAGTAAGGAACTGGAATACCATCCGTAAAAAAGCGAAGTAGTTCACTAAAAGGCGGTTAAACGTTCCAATGATTATTCTGTTTTATTAAGTGTAACAGCTTGATGAGAACTAACACTTTTTTATTTTATGCTGTACGTAGTCTTTTATTTTATTTTAATTTTTCGTATTTGTCCTGTGATTATAATACATCTTATTTCAAAGTAATAGAATGTGTTTTCATTGCTAGTAAACTTACACTTACACATTAGGCACGATTCTGAACTGGTTTGTTGACCGTAATTCTAATGCTTCAAGAACTCAGCTTTTGATGTAAGGAATCTCCTATCTTTTGATGGATAATTAGAATAAAATTGCAACGGGTGAAATTAATTTTTTGGTGGAGCTTTTCTTGGTTGCTTATACTATAGAAATGATTTTTACCACCACGAGTTTTAATTACGATATAAAGATTATTTTTATTACTGCATTGTATACACGATGTGATTTAGCTTAAGCCCTATACCATTGTATGTTACACAGTCTTTATCGAGGTAATTATCTTTTTTTATTTATAAATGATAGATCGCTCAATTGGATTTAGATGTCGTTTTAAAGATTGAAAAAGGGATGCGATAAAAAATGCCGCCCAAGAATTCATCGTTTTTCAAAATTTACTTTTGAAATCAAAACTGGACAATATGCAGAATATTCTCATTTGGAATTGTTTTTATTAAATTTATATCTTAATACAGTAGAAGGTTCTGCCTATTTTAAAAGTATTTCGTAAATTAGTTTCCTAGACAGGGTTCTCAATTTGATTCATCAGTAAATATCTTTCATTGAAAGATATACATTGATCAATACATAAATCTGGCAGCATACATAAAAGCAGGTTTACTTAAATAATTAGGGTCACAATAAATATTTCAAAAACTGGTGTAATGCTCAATATAAGAAAACAAACTATTTAAACATCACAAAAATAAGTAATTCACGATGCTTTTTGAAGGAATACTGTCTTTGTTCACCAGACGCAAAAAAGACGTTCTATAAATCGTACTATTAAACAACAACTTACACATTGTGCACGAGTTGTGTGCATTGCTTATTTTTATGGTGTTTTAAGACGTTTTTATCTTTTATAAGCCAGTTTTATGTTTTAGTTAGACGTTTAAAAAATGTAAACTTTTTTTTATATTTAACAAACATTTAGCAGAAGCAACGTTGAATTTTTATGAAAAATCTCGAAATTGGTAAAATGATAAAACATTTTTTTTTAAATATTTTCTCTTAAAAATAATAATATAAGAAGAGCAATAAACATTCGCCTTCCATAAAAATATATAAATAAGTGGAAGAAATAAAAAGGATTTTCTTCAAACTTTATAATTAATGAGTAGAAATTTTTATTTCTATTTTTTTTAATTAATAATATTCCTTAATTGAACATAATTTCAATAGAGACTTGACTCAGATCTACAGTAAGTCTCATTTGCTGTGGATGTTCAAAAAATCTGCTAAATAATTTTTCATCTCATTAATTTCAAATTTAAATTTCTTACTTAACAAACGTATTTTAACGCAATAACGCATGTAAAAAAAAATTATTAATTTTAAATTTTATTCATTTTTTTTTAATGCAGATATGTATGTAATCTTTTCATGATTCAAAATTGTAAAAAATCAGATTTTCAAGCACAGTTAGTTTTAAACATGACTCATTAAATTTATAAATGCCATTTTAATGAGATTTCCTTTTTTTAATACAGAAAAGTAACATGTAATTTTTAGGAATCGAAAAAGCTGTCCATAGAAAAGTGAAATAAAACATTTGTAAATATTAAAAATTATGAAACATAATTTTGTTTAAATAAACTTAAATGCTTATAAAACTATATACAAAGAACTACCATAAAAGGTATTTGCTTTTATCCGTATTTAAATAAATTACGAGTAGGGGAGACTGAGTTATGCTCGGTCAAATTGAGCTTTCAGTTCAAATATCATGACCCATCAAATTTTCTCGAACATCTGACCAAGTCCAATTGTCTTCTCGTGCCTGAAACTCGTATGATATAAAATTTAGTCAAAATAGTCTGATCCGTTTTTCAGATAAAATTAACTTGACTCACAGTGGCCCAAAAATTACCCCCTAACCGGATTTTCTTGAGCATGAGACCTAGCACAATGATTTTCTTGTGCCCCGAAACCGTAGGATACAAACTTTAGTTCAAATCGTCTGAACCGTCTTTAAGATAAAAATGGCTTGACCCATAATGACTCATGAAAAAAATGACCCAATAATTGAAATTTCTCGAACATGTGACCTAGCCCAACACTCTTCTCGTTCCCTAAAACTGTACCTAACTAAATTTAGTTCAAATCCTCTGATCTGTTTTTAAGATAAAAATAGCTTGACCCATAATGACCCATGCCCAAAATGACCCACTAATCGAAATTTCTCGTACATGTGACCTAGCCCAACAGTCTTCTCGAGCCCAAGAACCATAGGATGCAAAATTTTATCTAAATAGTCTGAGCCATTTTTTTATAAATTAGCTTGACTCACAGTGACCCAAAAATGACCCACTATTCGAATTTTCCCGGACATGTGACCTAGCCCAATGATTTTCTCGTGCCTGAAATTCGTAGGATACAAAATTTAATCAAAATTGTTAGTGCCGTTTTTCAGATAAAATTAACTTGGCCCGCTTTGATCCAAAAATGATCCACTATTCGAAAGTTCTCGGCCATATGACACAGCCTTCTCCTACCTGAAAATGAGAGGATACAAAATTTAGTCAAAATCGTTTGAACCAATTTTTAGATACAATTAGCTTGACCCTGACCCATGGTGACCCAAAATGACACACTAATCGAATTTTCTCGAACATGAGATCTAGCCCAATGGTTTTCTGGTGCCCCAAAACTGTAGGATACAAAATTTCGTCAAAATCGTTAGAGCCGTTTTTAAGATAAGGTTTGCATATATATATAACACACATACACACAAAAATTGCTCGTATTAGATTATATGATATGTCATTTTTACTGTCAATTGTGACTTCTTGAACAAACTATATGAAATAACTAGCTGTTACCCGTGACTTCGTTCACGTAACATTAAAAGAAAAATAAATGTACTAATCAAGCAAAATATTTCACTCCCGATAATTAAAAACGTAAATAATTAACTAACTCTTTATCACATTTCATAGAAGAAAATACGATATTTCTTTGTTATAGGGGTCTTGACATAAATCAGTTTAAAAAAAAGTAAAATTTTGTGCCAAATAACCGTGAAAAGGAAACTGCAACCAATGGAAAAGGACGGCCAAATAAAACCGTGTAAATCGACGAATTGGGTAAAAAGAAATGTCAATTTTACCTGATAACCATTTTACTTTTAACGACTTTGAGAAACGTTTTAACAGCCATCATTTAAAAATAATTCATTGGAAATAGTATAAGCTTTTTCTTTAAATTCAATTCTTGTGAATAGGGAGGAATAATTCTACACCTAAATGCAAGGAGCTTCAATTGCAAAGCTTTTTGCAGCCCAAAATTACATGCAAACGTAACACTTAAATTGCAAAGCTTTTTGCAACCCAAAATTATATGTAAACATTACTTTTGCATGTAATTTTCATTGCAAATTAACATTTCAATTAATTCAATTTCAAAGTTCATAGTTCAAATTAAAATTAATTTGGGTACAAATTACATGTAAATGTTACGTTTGCATGTAATTTGGGGTTTCAAAAAGCTTTGCAATTGCAAGTGTTACGTTTACATGTAATTTTGCATGTAAACATTTGCACACAATCGGGTTTATAATATTATTAGGATAAGTATAATTTTAAAATTAAAGCTTGTAGTAGACTTGAATTTTTTTATTTAAAACATTTAAAGAAAGAAACATGTTTAGATAAAACGCTAATATTGAAAATAATCTCTATAGAAAAGGGATGACTTTTAGATTTTCTCTGCTATGAGACATGGAATACATAAATATACTGGACTTTTAATTATTTAATAACAATAGTTAAAATTTAAATCATCAAATATAGATTTTTTTTAATTTCTTCGAAAGTTTGTAAAAATGTTACGGAATAAAATCTATAATTTTATCGTATATGATATTGAAAAATAAACATTTTATATTTGTAAAATCATTCGAAACGTATTTATCTCTCAAGATTGCAATTTTATTAAAATAGAAATTTAACAATAAGCAAATATTATTAATTTTCATGTTCTGAAATTTTTATCTTTTTCTGATATTTCACAAAATTTTATAGAAAGTGTTCATTCCATTTTATATGTCTTATTTTAAAATATGAATTCTGCGTACAAATGTTTCAAACATTTAAAAATTATATCAAGTTTTATTTTTTAGATTTTCTGTAAGTAAATTAAAATTAAGTACATGCGCAGAATTTAACGGTTTTCAACATACTCACAAAGCTCTAATGGTAAAGTACAGTTAAAGTTGTGAACGAAAATGCGACTTTGGATTGGCGTAAGACTCCCTGCAATTTTGACTAAATAAATTAAATATTTTTCACTCAGTTGGTTGTACCCCGTTTAGCAAAGTGAACGAACATTCATAGCCTTTATAGTGGCATTTAAAGATTTACGGCGTAGTTTCAGTCCTGCTGATACTTTAATTAGATATTTAAATAAATGAATTTTTGACCCTGCTTTCCTATACAATAAATATTTTTTTACAGTGTCCTCTACCAATCAACTTTAAAAATCATTTATTGTATAGGAATTCAGGTTCAAAAATCCATTTATTTATTCAAAATTACAGGGCGTCCCATTTCAATCCGATGTCGCGTTTTTGTTCACATATTTAACAGTAGTGGAGATATTTTAACAAAATTCGCAACAGACTCATAATTGTATCAATCGTGAGCATATAGTGAGGATTTCTTTAAAGTATATTCACTACTATTAAATTTATGCACGAAAACGCAACATCGGATTAGATTGAGACTTCCTGTATTTTTGGGTGTATAAATTGATTTCCGACCCTGTTTTCCTATACAAAAATTTATTGTTACAGTGTCCTGTACCAATCCTTAAACTTTGTACCATGAATTTGGAATCATCCTGCATATGTATATATATAAAGAGAAAGAGAGGGGGAGATAATTATATAACATTAATATATGCAATATTAAAGTTTTACTATAATAAATAAAGCTTAGTTACTATAAGTTGAAACGAAATATATTCATCTTCCGAACTATCTGCAGAGAAAATACATCTTTAAATCCCTTGTGTCCTGTATAATATTTTGAAAGAAAAATCCTCTTACATATTTATAAGCCCAGATGATTTCTATCGGTTCCCCTTCATAACTTTCAGTATTTCAGTTGCTAAGATTTATTTATTAACTTCGAAGTTGTCAAAAGAATTGGTACTTATTTTATATTATTTTGTTTCTAAGACATAGTTTAGTATCTATATATAAATGACTATAATTACCTTTCTAAATTTTAGAATGCTATATTTTTTTATTCTACAGAAAAAAAACATAACTGCAATACTTAGTGATGAACAATAACTCAATAAATTTTGAATCAGAACATTCGACATCGTAAAAATCAATAATCAAAACAGTCATCGATGTTTAATTGTTTCAACGAGATTCAAGATACAGGAAGCTTCAACCACTATTTCAAAACTTAGTATTTATTCCTAGAGGAAATGTGATCTGTTGTTAAGGGTAATTCCTCGATTATGCTGAAATTGGAACAATTTGCTGATGATTGAGAGTGATGAGAAAATAGGGCGGCACTTTGTAACATAAATTTTGGCCCTTTCTACTCCTTTTTGCATATTAATCTATTAAATATGTCTTATGACAATTTTCAAAATTAATTTATCATTTTATAAAGTTACTGTTTTTTTAACATGTATCGGGAGAATAATTATTAATTGTGTTTAAAAAAAAAAGGATTCCAGTATTGCTAAACCAAATGAAGATAACTATTACAATAATGTCTGAACTATCTACTGCTGAGGAAGGACAACACTGCTTCATACAAATAACTCTTGAACAGAAGCATTCTGCTTTTGTATAAGATAAAAATAACTTAAACCTTTCTAAAAGTGCAAAGAAAAACAATTTTCTCACCCGATATTGCTATACATTATGTATCTGCTAAGCGAATGTAATATGAAAGAGTGGATCAGTCTTTATAAAATTTGAGATTTCGTGGTGCCAGCAAAACGGTGCAGAGAGATTTACCCACTTGGAAAAATAAATTTAACAATTAAAAAAAACTGCTGAAACTGGAAACTAATTTTTATTATTTTTTATACCACTATTTCTCAACAAAAATAACCTACTTTAAAGTTTTGAAATAGTGGTAGACAAAATACTAAAAAAATAGTAAATAGTAACAGTTCTGTGATTTTAAAGAAAAAATGAAATTTATTAATCCCATATATCTCAAGTGTGATTATATTATACTAGTTTCTTCTATATATTATACTAGTTTATTAATGATACATCTGATTTAGAATAAATATAATTAATACAATAAATATAAATACAATAAATAAAGATGTGAAAGTTTATTCAATAAAAATGTATATTGTCAATGCTTCATATCTGTAAAGCATTGCGTTTTTTCTAAATATTGCTCCTAATTTCAGAGCTGGTGAAATACAAATTAAGTTATTTTGACGAAACGATTTAACATGTAAGCCTTTGGATGAAAGTATTCAAAAACGTTTCAGATTTATGAATTAATATAACTTACTAAAAAACCATTTTCCTTGCAAAGCGATTCTGCTTTTAGCGGTCTTGTGAAAAGTTTTAAACGCCATGTTTAAGAAATAATTAGTTGAAAATCAACATTTCTTCTTTAAATTTATTTTTTGCAAATAACGGCCAATAATTTTATAGGAGCTTATATTGATTTTGTTTAACCTTCTTGGTAGAATGCAAAAAAAAAGCTATTATATAATGATTTCTATATTACAATTCATCGACAGATTATTTTTTTTCTATTTTAGAACAAACTGATTGGTGAAGATTATAAGTGGATTTATTTTTGCAGAGTTATGAACTTAAAAAGTAAAAAAAAAAAAAAAAAAAAAAAAAAAAAAACATAATAAGATCACTCGTCTGTTTGTCTGGCCGTATGTCACACACGTTTTTCTCGAAAATTATGGAACGTGGAAAGCTCAAATTTGGCAGAGTTGTAAAGGCTATTGACCCACATATTTATAGATCATTAGATATTCACAAATATTTTTAAAAAAGATTTAGGGAGGCGAATTAAGTTACTTGAGTATTTATATATATATCTGTATCGTGTTGGGTATCCTTCTAAATATCTGGCATCACCAAAAAAAAAAAATTAGATATTATATTTTAAGAGATATCGTTGAAAATGCAGTGGTAAAATATGTTCCACTCCAACATATTTCCGAATCTACTGAAACTAAAATTATTAAAAAAATCAGGGGGTAGGAGTTTATTTAAACATTGCGGAAAACTATAGCGATTATCCTAGTTCACATAGTTTTAAAAAAATCGTACTTTTTTGTTATACACTAACTTTATTTTGTGGGCGCTCAGCGCGGCAAGTGAGTCGCGCTCGCGCAATCATCCAAGGATTGTTGATAATGATTTTCGAAAATTATTGTCGCTAATTAGCTCAGATATTATTTAAAAACCTAGCTAGGAAAACGGGGCACGGACCAAGGTGGCGTTGCAACTTTGCGACCTCCTTTCGAAGCGCGCTTGGAAAAATGCCATGTTTAAATTTTGTACAACGTCTTTGTTTTAGATAAGGTGAATCACAGTGAAGAATAGTCAACATTTTTCCAATCTAATACAATTATTGAAGACAACCATTGAAAATTAATTCGTAGAATAATCCCAAGACATTAAAAGTCAGTCGTTTTGAGACAACAATCATTATCATAAACAGATTTGAATAAGTTTAAAAAAAGTCCTACATAATAGCGATATTTGTTACTATTTAGGCTTCATGCCTCTATGAATGGTCATGGTAGATCCAGATATACTGCTATTCATAAATATAGCTATGCCGAACCGTACGTTGTATAGTTTTTTACAAAGTCTTATTATTCTTTTAGCAACAATTTTTTGTAATACTCCAGTTAGTAATTAGTAAATTTAGTTAACAGAATCCTTTGTACGTGAGTAATACTCGCACTTGATCAATTATTATTTTTTATAATATACTTGAAAAAATAATTTCATCGAGATTTTTTTAATTTAACATCTGTTCAAGTTGAAAATATTTTTTTTCTGTTTTAATTTAACGAGAAAATAGCATCAAGGAAAATATAACAATTCTTATCGTTTCGTCTTTTCTCTTTCTAATGATGAAAAATGAAGCAATTTAATTGCCACCTTTACAGAAATGGCATTAAAAATTACAAAAATAATCTAAGAAACTAATTTCAATTTAAAAATATAAGAGTTATAATGACATTCTTGGATCCACACGAATAACTAACTTTAGTTTCATAGCAGCTCAGTATTGTAGGTGGAGTATCTGTGAAATTAAATCAGTCGGTCAGATTTTAATATAATAGTGCAGTTTTACTATTTTTGGTGTTAATCAAAAATTGTTTCTAAAGTTGCATTGCAATATCAAAATCTTATATTTGTCGGAGATCTAATCTTATAACAATATCTCAAATGACTTTCAAAATTTTAACAGACTAATTTATAAGTAATTAATAAGAAATTTATTTTTCTTACAGAAATATATGTTTACTCAAGTTAATTGAAAGTCAGTCTCTCAGGTAAATTATCACAACATAATTGTTTTATTCACATGAGGAATTAATCCTACTAAATAAATTTTTAATACCTATTATAAAATTCCAGAAATATTTTCCAAAAGTATGTTGTAAGATTTCAGCTCTTGGAACTGTCGGCAAATGTGCATTATGGCAATTTACATTTAAACTTCTCACAAAGTTTAAAATTTTAATTGTTGCTATAATGATAGTAAGATGCTTATTAAACGTTTAAGTTACAGATTTTTAGATTTATAACATATAATTTTATTTTCAAAACATGAAATGAAATAATACCTATTTTTGAAGATTGATAATAATTGGTGTAAAAATTATGTAATAACTACTTTCTAATGCTAATACACTTTTATCTCAGAAGTTCTTCTACAATACCTTTAAATATATATGATTGAACTATAAACTGAACTTAATAAACATAAAAATTAGCTTTTCGCTAAACTCTTTGTTTTTAAATATCTGCTTTATGTAAATAGAAATGATCTGTAAAACTCAAAACTATAATTAAGCACTTTTATTGGAATAACACTGCTGAAAGGCAGTATTATTGTATCATGTAAAGGTATCGTCTAAGTAAAATAAACATTCTGGAAGGTGATAATTTTTAAGCAGTTTTTACAACATATTTATTTTCATTTTTATGTAATCTGATTATGAAACTTTATAGAATTTAGGGTTATGATTTTTTTTTGTTTCTGGATTGGTCATATGTTTGCATTTTTAATAGTTTACTAAAAGTTAAATGATAAGCGTTAAATGTTAAAAGATGACATACATTAGTTAATAAAAAGAATTCTGTCATAATAGTTACGTTTATCCACAGATCACTTTGACTGTGCTATCCAGTAAGAATCACATAATCTTGTCACGTTGAAAAATAATTTTTTTTCCAATTTTGCTTGCTCACGAATTTAAAATAAGACATTAGGATTGAAACGACCAAAGTAAGTAATGATATGACGGTGAGTGTGTAGAATTAAATGGAGGACAGTCAAACATTGTTTACACAAGCATTATCATTGCCATCTCAGACTAGAAAAACATTTTACATGTATGCGAAAGGATGAACATTCTTTATTGCTTGAATGCAGAGAAACAAACGTTGTTTCGTTGTTTATTTATACAAAAATTCTGTACTGATATAATGACATAAAACAATTTGTCTTTGCCAGATACATTCATTTAGCCAAAGAGAATACTGTGTCTCTAAGTTTCAAAATAACGTGTCTTTCGAACTCTTTGAATTTCGTGAATTAATATTGAGCATTTCTGAAAGTCATAAAATAATTTCTTACACTTCGTAATGTTCTACAGCTACACCAATATTTTGATTAATACGATTAAAGTCTAAAATGACTGTTATCCAATTTGTTGAAAGCCACGGATGAAGATTAAATCTCATTTTACGTAGTAACACATTATTACAACTTAATTGAGAGGAAATTACGAAAATTATTTTAGTATTCCGTTTAAGTGTAGTGCATTACATGTCATTCAGGCTAAGTAGATTAGAACATGAGAATCTAATTCACACCACACTGTAACAAACGTATTCCGTGAGAAAACTGAAAAAGTACTGACAGCAAAGTTGGTATCTATTCTCCTTTTTTTTCACAAAACTTTTTTTTTATTATTATGCAGTTTTTACAAGATATTTATTTTCATTTTTATGTAACCGGATTTTGAAACTTTATTTTGTTTGGTATTTCCTCGTTTTCAAGACGGAAATTATCCGTTATTCAACTCGGGAAATTTTTGTTTTTAGAAATAAATGTGAGCAATAGCGCAAAATTAAACTATATAACAATTATACATACTTATACACATGTATACGGACCAGGTAGTTTTAATACATATTACCACACCCATTTTTTTATTTCCTTTCCTTCCTCAGGATTCAAATCTTGGTACTGGTCATTTGAAGATGAATCTTCTGTCCCGTACTCCACCTGGCCACAACCAGCGACTTGGTTATAAACAAAACAATCAATTACGAATATTTAACTGAATATTTTCCATTTTCTCTCAATTTAACAGGAACATTTCCGTTTCTTTGTCTTGGAATGAATATATATTTTTTTTTATATTCAACGAGTAAGGATAAAAAGGAAATTTTCCGTTTAATCCGAGAAAATGCACGATTCCTACACCAAAACAAAAAGTTTCCGTTAAAAGACAAAAATTTCACATAAAATCATCCGTATATATACGGAATTTGTATTAGAGCACGTTATCTAGCTAAATGTACTAAATAATCGTCGTCACTCTCTGATATTTCATGTGTAATATTAGTCTAATTTCACGTTCTATAATCGCATCCCGAATATCCAATATCTATTTCAATATTTTAATTGTTTTCATTACAAATTCTTAATTTTTTTTTCTTACAAAATAATTTTAATTTCCGGTAAACACAATTTATTGACACTCCTCACATGTGCACGTTTAAAATTTTTTCATTAGTAAAAAAATCTAAACAAAACTTGATAATGTTACACTGCTAGCATATACTGTTGAGTGTGTAAGTTCACTGATGTAGAACATTGAATGTATAAGATGAGACTAAATAATCATTTACAGAGCATCCCATGTCATATGAATATCCCTAAATAAATAATTAAATAAATAATCGGTGGAATTCCTGACGATGGATACTCAGTTGCAGCTTTAGCACATTAAATGTACTAAATTGAGTCTATGCATCATCTAATGATAGCCATATCCATCTTTATAGAAATTTTCACTTCAAGTATGTGCTTATATGGAATCTAACTGTTTATATAATATTGTTTAGTTTATTTCATTTCGACGAGATGTTGCGGCATAAATTACATTTTATAAAACGTTGATATTCAAGAAAATATCTTTTACTGTATCTAGTACGAATATCGAATACGTTATTCAAATAGGAATATGATGATTTATTGTCTATTCTTATTTAACTTTTCATATATTCTGTCAGTTTAATATATCATACAATATGTTAAGCTTACAGTTTTGGCACATATGCGTTTTTGAAATTCTCGTACATTCAAGATATTCTTATATGCTTTATGAATAGTTTTAAGATATGGAATGACTTATACGTGAGGAGAATAAACTATAAAATGTTTTCAAGATTCTTTTCAGAAACATTCAGAATCATAAATCTTTTCAAGCAGAACTCATTAGAATAATTACATTGGGAATCATACAACGCATTGCATTGTAATTTTATATATAAATTTTTAAATTAGCAAGTAGTATGAATCTAAAAGATTATATCCTTTTGAAAGTTTTTGATTTTAAATGTGTACCTCAAAAGAAACATACAATTACATATTTTCAACATTTATTTTCTGAGGATGTTTTTAAATGCCTTGCTTTTCTTCAAATTTGGAAAAAAATATGAAAAATGTAAAAGAAATATTTTAAAAATCCCATCTATATTTATACTGAATAATTTATTAATGTGTAATAAAAAAATAAAACAATGTAATATACAATGAATGGAGAAATTTGTTTGGAGAAATTTAAGTGTTTCTTCAAGTAAAAAACGATATACAGTGGACTCTCGTTAATGCGTGTCCGTTTAAGACGAATCTTCGATTAATGATGACAATTTTGTTTTCCCCATCATTTTGTATTTTAAATTAATGTTAATGAGATCACTTAATACGCACCATTCATCTGATAATGCAGACAGATTTTTCACAATTAACCGATATGAATCGAAAGACACTCGTATTGCACATTACTTTTTAAAAAAGCAATTTTGCTGAAACATTTTTACTGAGAGATCAAGAAATTGTTAGTGACACTGATTCTGAGAAAAATAACATTCCACAAACAATAATGTGAGAGATTCAAGCAATGTTTCTGACTGTCCTTCAATATGACTGTTTAAAATCTGATGTAACAGATCAAATTTTAGAGTGTGTCACAAAATTAGAAAAAACTTTGCTGTAAAATATTATTTATTACACTATCGTAAAGAAAGGTGATTTAACAATTTTAATATATTTAAATTATATAAGTTTCGGCAATTTATTTGCATATTTTATTTGTCCTGAGTATTTTTTTTTTTGTGTCCACAATGCCTTTAATGTGCATTTATGTACTAAAAATCCTAAAGTAAAAGAACGTTGTTTCTTTTAGTATAAAGTTCTTACCTATTTAATTTTATTAAAAAACTGAATTAAATTAATTCAACGAAAGGGATTATTTTTATATCATTCGAATGTTTACATCGTTCACTGCATTATAACGCTAAAAATTAAAGCTAGTAGACAAACACCATTTTTTACTAATTATTATACACAGAATTTCGAAAATTTTCATAATATATACAACCAAATTATAGTTACTGACCTTTTTAAAAAATGTTAAAGAACAACAATGAGATGTGAATATAATTTTTAGTGAATGCTAAAATAAAAACTTTAATAATAAGTCATTTTTTTCAACGATAATTTATTAGTAAAAAGGAATTATATAACATGGTTCGTACGGATTCCTGGAATTTTCAGGAAAATAACCAGCATTTTCTTATAAAAAAAGTCGCCTTATATAATCGCGCGATTAGATAAGGCCAGTTTTTCTATAAGAAAATACTGTTAGTTTCATTGAAAATTCCAGGAGTCCGTACGAACCCTGATATAATGAGACACTATCTTAAGATATTTATACATTGCAGAAACAATTCTGTCTAGCTGCGTAACATCAATTCTAACCTTATGTGTAACATCCATTCAAATAAAAAACATAAAATATAGATAAAACATTAACTTTTCCTTTATTTCAACTTTCAATACTCTACTTTTGCTTCTTAATAAAAAGCACTATTCCATGTAATCAATTGATATTATGCAGGTGAAATTGTCTTATTTGTGCTATTACTTTTTTCTAATCATATTACTTTATTTTTTATTCCGTTTATTTCAACATGCCTGTATATTTTTATGTAAACACATATTGACAAAAAAAGCTTTCGAAACAGTTCCACTTCTACCATTTCAGGACTCAGTTGTAGCTTTGCCACATTTTTATCCTTTAAACTCGGCAATTTTTCGATAAAAATGAACTTTTCACTGACTAGAATTCATGATATGTGTATATTTTTACAACTTGTAGCATTTAAAAAGCAGTATTTTTAGCATGGTGTAGCCGATCACCTAAATATTAGTTTTTAGTCCATATACACTATATTGCCAAAGGTGACCGGTCACTTGCGATTTTAGACGTTTTGTTAACTATCTAGAAAAATACATGAAGAATTAACCTGAAACTGCAGGTGTGTAAACAGTATAGTATAGGTTATATATATATTTCCGTGAAGATTTTTTCGCGAAACCCCATAGGGGACTGTCAACAACTTGAAAAAGAACGAATATCTTTTGGATAACCCTGTAAAAATTAATGTAGCAAAGGCGTTCAAATTCGAGATTATTAATAAGTGGCTTATTGTAATATACTGTGTTCATTTTTATGAGGATAGCATATATACTCGTAGAGAAATTAAGGTTTTTATAAAAACAGTCCCAAATTTCGCCTAGTTTTTTGCTTATAATTTGCAGAGTTCTTAATATATAAAAAAGTTCTTTTCAGAAAATATGACAAACAACATTGTACATAATACTCTGCAATCAGAATTAAAAAATAATCAAAATTGGATGACAAATGAGCAGGTGTACTAAAAAATGTTTCACTGCGCATGCAAAAATGCAATCAAAATATAATATGCATAATGTATTAGCTAAGTATATAGAGCAACTTTTGTGAAAGTCTCAAAATCATAGCTTGAAAATTCAGAAAATTATCGTCGATAGAATAAGCTCGAAATCCGTTGTTCCCAAAAGGAAGCAAAAATATGAGGGGTTGATTCCAAATATAGTAGTACGTGCAATATTGTGTACGCTATCTTGGCACTAATCAACAGATATTTGATACAACACCTCATCTTTTTGCTATGGGGTTTCTTGAAAATATCTTCGCGGAAATATATAACCTATACTATACTGTTTACACACCTGCAGTTTCAGGTTAATTCTTCATGTATTTTTCTAGATAGTTAACTAAACGTCTAAAATCGCAAGTGACCGGTCACCTTTGGCAATATAGTGTATCACATGGTTCGTATGCTTTTCTTAAATTCCTCTTTGAATAAGTTTTATGCATTCTCCTACTACAACAGAATGATCACATATCGAAACATAAGACTGTGATCAATGGATGATAGATTAATGGTTTAAATAAATAATTGCATATGTGATAATTTGAGTGTATTTTCATAGAAAACAGAAGCATAGAACGTAAGTTTTAATTAACAATATTTTTATAAATTAAAATGGTATACAGAAATGATTTAAATCCTAAATCTTTTAAGTACTTTTATATGAATGAAGAAATTGATGAAAACATACTTGTAGCTACAATAAGTTATTAATTATTGACAGCGTTCATTTATGAATTATATATATTTTTTTTAAATATGTCTTCTGGGATTTCATACACTAAAATTTACTCATGGTACTTAAAAAAAATCGTAAATTTAAAGTTTTTTGAAACAAGCATTGTATAAATATATTTTCCATGTGAGCTTAAAAATGTAACATGCTTTGAAAATTCTTCGCATTTCAAATACAATCTTTAAAACAAACAAAAATTTTTATATATCTGTTATGTGTTCCTAAAATGTTTTTTTTTCAATAAAGCATTTTTGAAATATCAGCAGCTGACAAAATCATATGAAAACAGTTTCAATTTAGTTATTATTTAACGATAAAAAAGGCGTTTTAAAAGGGAAAACTTAGAATGCAAATATTAAAAATCTTTAATTAAATGTTGTTACTTCTGGCACTATATATAAATTAATTAAAATGACGAACATTGCTTTTTCCTGAAAAAATATTTTTCGTTGTCGTTCGTTACTTACTAAGTGTTCTTGTGTAAGATTTTTCTTGGCAAATTACTTTTAATGAATCTACGTGGTAAAAAGCAGGTATTCATAAAATGCATATAATGCTACAAAATTTTAATTTAATTTCAAAAAATATTTTTATTACAACAATAAAATTTTCTCTACAAACTTCCACTTTTCTTCCAAGTAAAAATATTATTCAATACAACCGTAAACATATTGTGTGGTGAAATAGAATAAAAACAAATAAATAATTTATATAAATGTGTTGGGAAAATTATAGTTTAATACTCAATTAGTATTATGGTGTTTTTAAATTCCTACTGAGCTATCATTAAAATATTTATATTCAGATATATTTTCATCAAAAACGATGCACATATTTTGTCAAATATATTGAGAAAATGAATGTTTTTCACAATCTAAATATATTTCAAAGTAATACAAAGGCGAACTGCAATTATTCCTAATATATATTTTTCTTACTTAAAAAGTAAAAAAAAAATCGATTATAAATTCTGATTAAATAATTTTTATTCAGGAATGTTTTATTCAACGTAATATGAGAAAATAAATGGTTCGTAATGTGATAAGTAATATTAAAACTTATAAATGTAACGAAAGATAATTTAAATACATTAAATAAATGGTTAAACCGCTCCATTTTCACGCCACATGCATATATGTATGTCAATTTAAACCAAGACAAAAAGGAAAAAAGATAAATTTAAAAATAGTTTAGAAGAAGTATGTTCTAATTCAAGCTGAGATTTGTTTTGTTTTAATCTAAAGGGCAGAAAATTATTACTCTACAATATTTCGGTTTACTTTTTGTTTTTGCAAATATAGAAAATGACGCAGAACAAAATATATAACAGAGATAGAAACGCCTTATAAAACTATACAAAAACCGATTTATGAATAAATATAATTTTTAAACTATGTAATAGTTTGTTAAATTCATTTTAAATCAAATAGAGTTGAGCGTTTTTTTTTTTAAACCGTATCACTTGACAAGAATTGAAATAGCCTCTCTGAAATAGTTTCTTGAGTCACTTTACTTTAAATTTTATTTTTTCAATTTTATGAACGAAAGTTTTCGTATTATTTTAAATATGACATAATTTTTACAATTGCAAGCATTTGTCTTTCTGTGATTAGGATTATCCTACGGCAAACGTTCATAAATTTTCCTAAAATCCATTCACTGTTCCATCAACACTCCCTCTCCTGTGTAATTGCTTTCGCTATTAACAATATTTAACACTGGAGCACAGCAAGGCACAGCCATTCGCAGGCTCAGGATGGCTGTGTCTTTCTATTTTACGAGCATAGACTGCAGACAATTCAGGGCAGAGAAACCATTACCAACTGAAAAGTTTCATAGAGGCAAAGCATTACATATTAGCGCATTTAACAATATGCCATAGTTATTTATATTGCTATAACGTTATTTTGTATAAATCTCAAGAAAAAAAAATCCATTTAAAGATGTGATCCCAAAGTTGCAACAAAAATTTTAAAATGTATAAAAGAAAAAAACTATATTAGATTTGAAAGGAAGTCAAATGAAATGTAATATCTAAAATGTTGAACTAATTAAAATAGTTTATAATTAAATTATTCTATTTATTTACATCTATTGCGAACTGCAATTTAAAATTATCGTTGTATACTGTTTGTTAGGAGTCACAGTAAGATTAATAAGAATTATTTGCATTATTTTTCAAAGAAAAGGTGAATTTGTTCCAAACAAGTTACAAGAAAGATTCACATTTCAATTCTTCAATAAATTTTCTCTTATTATTTTCTCGAGAATAAGTTTTAATGTATTCATAACTTTAAATTATCACTGTGAACTTTATTTTCGGATTTCTAACTTCAGTAATAAAGATTTATTTTCTAGCTGCTCCAGAAACTGGAAAATTTAGCAAGGCTGCCAATTACCAAATTTCTCTCAGTTAACTTAGTCCTTTTCTTTAAAAGGAAATATTTGATTTACTACAGTAACCAATGAGACTGTTAAAGTATTTTCTCCCACGTGAATAGATAAATAAGGTAATTTTGTTCAAAGTAACAAGTCGTCCGATTTAATATTACAAAAAATATATAAAAGCTGCAAAATGATGCAAATCTTTCAGAAAAGTGATGAAATATTTAGAATGTTTTCTCGGATTTATTTAATTCTAATGTAACTCAATTAAAATCTAAAGAGACTTTATTAAATTCTAAAGTATTAGAAAGTATTATATATGTTTATTGCTTTAACAAGAAATGAATTTAAAGGAAAAGTTTCAGATTTAGCAGTTTCTCACAAACAACACTTCAGAAAGAAAACAAATAAATTACGAAACTTACGATGGCTTTTGCTAAATTGAAATATTTCACTCTGCTCAAGATGAGAAAATAAGTAAAATGTCATATCTCTTTATATTTGAATTCTGCATTAAACATTGACATGTAGGTTTTGAAAAATATATATTTTATGACATTTACGTGTATATATATATATATATATATATATATATATATATATGTGTGTGTGTGTGTGTGTGTGTGTGTGTGTGTTAAAGCTCGACAAAATGTATGAGACACGTTCATATTTTATCTGACACTTGTGATACATTGATATCCATTTGGCGTAGTATATTGTAAGTGTGAAGAAAAAGCTGAAATGATATTCAACGAAGATACAGAGAAAAAATATTACGGAAATATATGCTTTAGTTACGTAAAGCTATCGATCTTTTTAAAAAATGATATGTGGAGTAGTAAACTTTATATACACATATGACAAAAATGATTACGTTTAAATGTTAATGTGTTATTGAAAATGCAGCAGGGATGTACAATAAGTTTACTAAAATAAAGCATTAAATTTTCTTTACTGTATTTCTTTTAAAGTCGATTTAAAAATCTAAGAAGCATGAGACATTTCGCTTTTTGTTAAGCTCTTTTTTTTACAGAATAGTTCATGCTAAGGCAAGAACTTTCAATTTAAGCATGTATTACTGAAATTAAGTTTTTAATGTTGTTCTTGATTTTAAATTAATATTTCAGCTTACAGTAAACTGTTTTGTTTAAAACTGTCATCACAATATATAAAGGGACTGATACACATAACAAATGTACAACATGTAAGATATTGCTGGAACGTTTTAAGCCTTCTAGTTGGACTTGGTTACAATGCCTAATTAGAAACAACTATCCACATTAAGCCAAGTAAAATAAGGGTCAATACCTTGGCCCGAAATCACTGAGCATTGACAAAACAGGTCAAAAACATGATCGATTCTTCTGGACGTAGGTAAAAATTAGAGTCACATAATTATTAATTCAACAAATTAATTGTTCTAACTATATATATATATATATATATATATATTATTACGTTGTGTGTTTTTCCACCCTACGTTTTATGAAGAAGACTAAACCAAGTAGTTAATGATAATGAAAAACAACATACATAGAAATTACATTTCTAGTCTGCCTTTTAAAATCAACTGATAAAAGAAAATAATATTTTTTTTTAAAAGACTCGATGTGACATGAGTATTACCTCATAAAAATAAAACAGAGAATTAATTAACATAAATAAAAGTATTTTTTTACTGTATTTACATACATACAAACCCCCCCCCCCATCAAAATCAAGAAAAAGAAATTTAAAGAGAACAATATATAAAAAATCATTATATAATTGCTAAGCAACCTGCTGGTCCTACTAAAATAAATTAGTAATTTTTTTTAACAATTGCACGTAACAACTGTTCGTAAAAAATGCATTACATAAGCATCTTAGATGCTCCATTAGTATCATGTAAAAATAATAACTAAACAATTCCTCCAATTTTCAATACATTTCCTAACACTATTATACATTAATACACAGAGAAGTGGAACAACAAAAATGGTACCTTCTATATCGGAGCAAACATGATCCAGGGCACCATGTAATCGTACAACAGGTAAACTTCAGATTTCTCTTTCAGTATTTAAAAGAAATCACAGAAAAGTCTCCTATTCTATTAATCAAAACGAGTTTTTTTTAACTATCTGAATTCATTGGATACAAGGCCACTTATTTTTACATCCTAGAAATCCAAAAAATATTTAATGTCACCTCTAGCGAAATTAAGAATAGAATTTCCGGTCATCTTTTTTTATTTTTATTTTTTACGATTGTTTTGGAACCCTTTAGAAAATCTGGGGGCTAATTTTTCCCCCATCTCATGAAAATACACATTGGGCTTTAGCAGGAGAGAAAACTCCCCACGTTTTCACTAACCTTGGCCGCGTCAATCTGGGTTTAAGAACCATTCCATAGACAAATGTAGTTGTAATAATATTTATGTCATTAAAAAATCATCTTAAAAGCTAATGAACTATTTTCATCAATACCTCAACGAAAATAAGCAATATTTAAACATGTACTTCCATCTGCAGATGGTGAACACAAACCTAATTTATGATTACTTATTTTAATTATTCTTTGAACAGTGATCCATGATAAAATATTTTGATATATATACAATCTTGCTGCCAGACACCTCCTCTGTGGTCACGAGACCTCTCGTACATAAACCGTTCATTATTTGCTATCTGCATTCGACAAGCTATGAACTCAAAGTAGTAAAAGTAAAATCCTTAACAGCAGCCATTATTACCATTATTACATACTTTATCTTAACTTACATTTCTGTATGTATGTGACAGTCAAATTTTGTGACTTATTTTTCACCCACTTCTTGTTGACGCAGAGCTTTTAAATTAAAAATATATATGTATTTCTGAGGGCAATACATGAATTGGACATTCTTTTTTTTAAATTACGATTCCTAAGGGGGGGGAGGTCAAAGTCGGTCCAAAACTTGCATTTTCCCCATACAAATAACGTTACGATTGTTTAATTGAAAAAATAGCTCCATTGATGCAACATTCATCCATCTTCACCATATTGTTTCCTGCATCATTATGACGTCAGCATTGAGAGACACACATATTTGAGCCTTATAATATTATTTGAATTTTTGTGAATTTTAATGAAATTTATGTTTTTATTTTTTTAATTTATTTATTTGTATTTATTTATTTATTTTATTTTATTTTTTTACATTTATTATTAAAGTCTTTGACTTATCTCTCCGAAGATAAGAAAGATATACAAAGTGGGTGGCCTTCTAATTTCCCAACTGTAGAAAGACACTTCGAAAATAAAGATGCTATTACCTAATACCGTACCATACAAATAATAAATATATACATTACAATATAAACATAATTCATACACAATAATTCATCTAACATTGCATTTTCATTACGAATCGTAATTAATATTTTTTTAATTAAGGATAGATCATATCAGACTACCAGTTCCTTCATGCGCATTCTATAGTCAGCATTTCTAATGTATCAATAATTGAAATAGTTGAAAAGTAGTCACGTTACTGAACATTATTTTTGATTTTTTTTAGAAAAAGGCACTGGGTATTCTAGTAACATGTTGGTCATTATACCATTGTCAACATGCAAGCGTTTACTAATTAATGTGTATAGTATTTAAATAATAAAAATCACCAGTAGATGCCAGGAGAACATAAACGGAGATATATGAAAACTGCATCTCTTGAAACAAAAAATATATAACACAACTTAAATATAATATTTACGGAACCATGTCTAAATGTGCCTATCACAATATCGATTGAAAGTTTTTTCATTTAAGCTTCAGAAAAAATGTGCAACGTTATTTTTTATATTAAACTAGCTGACCCGCCCGGCGTTGACCGAGCCCTTGTAATAAACTTAAATCTCTTAAAAAACAGAACTCTGACCACGGTCTACCATGGCTTCGGAACCGTATACCAGGCATGCTCGTACGCTCTAGAAAATCTTTTATTGCCCCATACCACCGCCAGGGGAGCATTCTGTTCTAAACAAACCTCTTTCCGAACGAACTTCTAAGACAGGTCCCCGCTGCCTACGTTACTGTATAGTAGGCGCATTACAAAATTGAGCTGGTTTCGAGAAGATTGGAACATTATTAGCCCAGTTATTGCAATAAGGCACAGTTAGAGAAAATAACCTTGAGTGAGGAGCCGAAGGGAGGAGATGTTCGAGTGTCCTTCAGAAAATGACTAATTAGGAGGCCCACTATGCATGCATAAATATTCGTTCGTTTTGTTAAGCTAGGAACTTAATTACAAAGTTGGCTTAAACTCTTATTTGTAAATAGTGGTAACCGCTACTCATAAATTTAATTTAATGTTATAAAGGGTGACTATTAAGTTAAATATAATGTTTGGAATCACTTGCGTTGAAATTGGAAAGATAGTTGCTAATATATAGAAACGGGGCATAGTTATATAAAAACCATGAATGAGGAGCCGGGGGGTGGAGGGTTGTTCAAGAACCCTTCAGCAAATGACTAATTAAGAGGAGCACTATGCATCTTTCGAAATTCGTTCGTTTCCTTAAGCTTTGGATTTAATTACAAATTTGGCTTAAACTGTTATTCGTAAATAGTGGTAACCGTTACTCATAAATTTAGTTTAATGTTATAAATGGTGACTATTAAATTAATTATAATGTTTGAAATCACTTGCGTTGAAATCGGAAAGATAGTTGCTGAGATATGGAAACGGAGCAGAGTTAGAGAAAAAACCGTGAAGGACGGTCCGGGAGGGGTGGGGGGGGGGGTGTTCAAGAGGCCTTCAGCAAATAACTAATTAGGAGGATCACAATACATCTTTAATGATTGATTCATTTGGTTAAGCTAGGAACTTAATGTGAAATTTGGCTTACTACTTTTACACTACTATTCGGAAATTCTGGTAACTGCTTTCCGGAAATACACCTTGAAGCTTAAATGTAATTAGACCCTTGTCCCTCTTAATTCCCGCAAATATAAAAAAGAATCTGTTAAATAAAGTTTTCTGTATTAACAATCTCCATCATAATAAATGTCATGTAAAAAAAAAACTTAAACCCGACTAATTGTCATGAAGAAAAATATGCCTGCAAAATATTTCAATCAGTGGGACGTATGTGTAATTAGTCATGTACAGGTGGCGTGACATTCGCATGGCTCCTCTACTCTAATAACTTCAATCCATGTTGACACTATTTAGTTAGAAATCCTTATTTGTGCATCGCTACTCTGCTTTATTTAATTACTTCTGTGAAGAATCGATGCAACCAACCAGTGAACCAACCAACCCAAGAGAATAAAAGCGTATTTTTAATGAGAGTTCTTTGTGCATTTTAATTAATATTTCAGAAAGTAATTAAAATATTAAAATTCTGAAAGTAATGTTGCACCAGGAGAGGGTTTGGACTACCTAAATCTAAATTTCCAGCCTTCTAGGTGGGCCAGATTTTCCTAGCCATCACCAACAGACACACACAGGCACACAGACACACAGACACACAGATCGAAACTTTCTTTTATTAGTTTAGATAATGAACTATCCTTTTTATGAGCAAAATACAATAGTTCTATAAACTTTTTTTTTCTGTGTTATAAAATTATAATGTACTTTGTTAAGGCGAACACAACCTACTTGAGCAGTTATTTCGATTTGTAACATATTCGACTCTAAAGTTAAATTTGGCAAAATGTGTCGAAGCAGTACAAAAGAAAAAATGTAACCATTACAAATTACAATTACTATTTTAAATAAAAATTATATTAAATTTAACTGTTCAATAATGATAATATACAGCCGACAAATAGTGTTATTTCACACTGTACCGGTGATATAAAAAAAAAACTTATCAATCTTGTTTTCTCTGTGAAAATACTTAATGTGTTAAAAAGAGAGTTATTTAAACATTACATTGAAAACTGAATTATGTATATAACCTTAAAAATGTTAATGATTGATACTTTTCTGAAACTACGTTAAAATAGTATATTTATGTAAAATGTTTCAGTGAAAATTGTATGTCACTGAACGAATGTATTTCATATGGAAACTGAGACACAAACCACAGTTTACAGAAACACTATTCTAAATACACAATACACAAAAATCGAGTCTAATTTTCAAAATGGCATTTACTAATCCTGCAATAGAATGAACATTTTTCAAAGTCAGTAAAAGTAAAAGATGACAGATTCTTAATTTTTTCTTGCAGGAAAGAAATGTGTGAAAGCATGAATTAATTTATTTTTTTATTTTTCCATGTGTTAGTTCTAAATATCACAAATACATGACAAAATTATACGAAGCATGCATTAAATGCGCATTAAAAATATGTATTTCTAAAGAAAAATTGATCTTAACGTAATAAGTATTATCAAGTTTAAACTAAAATTATACTAATTGTAAATTTATTATTTTTATTACAATATAAAGAAAGTAAACTACATGATTAATGATTGCATTTAAGTATTGCATTGAGTAATTTATGAGATTTTTTCTCTTCAGATTTAATGCTTAATACATGTAAAAGGATTTATTATAATAAAATAGTGAACTGATTTCTAAATAACTAAATAAATCATCAGTACTGTGTGATAAACTATAATAATTGCACAAAAATAAAAATGTTTCCTTTTCCAGTTTTTTATTCACATTTACATTTTTAACGCCTTTCAAATTAAAGCAAATTACCATTATTGGAAAAAAAAGTGACATGATTAAAAGGCATTTGTTCAAAATAAGTACTGTAATTTGAAGTGATATGGTACATAATAAAAGGTTTTAATTTCTATGTTGGATATGTTTAACTTCAATTTGCATCTAATTATGCAAAACAAACAAACAAAGAAAATAAAACACTAAACGTAACGCGGCTTTTGGATTAAAAAATACCCTAAATCGAACAAAGCTAAAGTTCTCGAGAATAAAAATTTTTTAGTGTTTGTTTAAAATATTTTTAATTTCAATGTTCTGTTAATATATTAATAGCCAAATGTTTATGTAGAATGGATTCAATAAGATGTTTCTTTATTATTACATTTTTATTTTTTATTTATTTTATTATTTTATTTTATTTATTTATTTTATTTATTATTTTGAGGGAATGTGGTATGCGTTTTGTATGCTTTCATGCTAAAGAAATCTAAATTTTTATGTCGTTTATTTCAAGAAAATTACATTTTTGGGAAAAAAACAACAAAACTACAACTAAACTAAAAAAAATTGATTTTGAAAATGACTGTGGAAAACATTTTTGTAAAAAAATTCAAAATTAACACATCTTATTCTTCCTACTTTTGTTACTTTTTATCGTGTGTTTTTGTTTTTACATATTTATAAGCTAAAATCGATTTTTAATAAATCAACAGTTGTTCTTTCATTAAATTTTTTTTCGATTCAGTAATTCTATTCTTGTGCAAGTTTGACACAATGTACTAAAGACATTTTTCAGATATTATTAGAATTTTTTCTTGTATGAAATTAGCCTATTAACATAAAATAAATTACATTAACTAAATATGTTTCCTAATCCCAGATATATATACACTTTTGTATGTTTTCAGAAGAGTATGATTTAATGTGAACTATTGTTTGATTGAGATTCATGTAAGCGATTACTGTCTTATTTAAAATATTTTTGACACGCAAAAGATATATTTCTACAACTTAAAATTTTCTACTTCTTCCACAATTTAAGTACACGTAACCCTATATATCAAAGTCCAAAGCTATCTTTTAAGATCAAAATTAACACATATGAGTATGTGCGAAAACAGTTTTGCAACAGTTATCCTTTCTTTTAGAGCAAAGTTGAACAAAGTAAGTGTCTTGGCACAAGTTTTATGCTCTGTTTATCGAAAAAAGAGCAAAATCACACTCCTGAAAGAGCATGGTGTCTCTTGTTCAAAAAAACTTCATAACTGTTGAAAGAATTGAGTTCTCTACTGCTATATCTTCAGACAAATGGAAAATACTTTTCCGCCTGAATAGGTAAATGAAATAAGATTGTATTCAATAAATAACGGTACAAAATGTATCAAAATTTGATGTGCAACGGTAATGAATTATATGTTTGTTACTTTGTGGTGGAATTTTAGGGCTATTCAAAGCTCCGCTACCTGCTTTGCATGAGTTACGAGAAAACAAACAGTTATTTAAAGATCTCGGTATCTTTGCAGAACTGTTTCAAGCAGGAACTGTAATGTGTGTCAGCTTTAGTTGAAAGAAGGTGTTCCTTGGATATTGATTTTTTTCATAAAAAACGCCAGAAATTCTGATTAATAAAATTTCGTTTATTAATGACAGTCATTCCGTTATTCAGTAAATAAAATTACTATTCAGAATTTTTAAATAATATAAATCCGCTAAATTGTCATCATTCAGTCGTCAAATATACCCAAGGTATTAAATCGATAAATTTATTTCCACATGACAGTTGCTCCCAGTCAGTACTGTGCGCCTTATTTATAGTAACAAATCTTCAATTTCTACAATGTTGTTTTCCACAATTGTAGTGAAAAAGACAATCGGACGATGGCCAAATTCAATACTGGTTTAGCGTTGTTTCATCAATACTTAGTCAACTCGTAGATTTCTGTTGAACTGATACGGTGTCATAACTGTACTTAACATTTATATTTTCGTTATTATTTGAAGTTACCTCAGAGGAGAGAAAATTGAGATAACGTTTATAAAACTATTTTATTCTGTTTTAAACTAAATTCTTTATCAAGGACATATAGAAACTATCATAGAAACTCGACAGATTTTCTCGTCAAAAACCTGAAACAACAACTCAATGAACAAAAAAATGAATTACCGCCAATTGTTGGCAAACGATTTTTCGAATCGTTGGCTAACGTTGGCAAACGAAAATTTAAGTAGTATTATGTTTGGTTTATATTTTGAGCAAAATGAGATTTTTATACCTATATTGTTCGCGTACTATTTGTTATTTATTTCACACCTTATCACACTGATATTCATTTTCTTACTGGTTAATAATTAACCTATTGTTAACTAATTGATTACTAATTGACATATGTTAATGAGAGTGGTTTGCACATCATATTGTTTTAAGAGCCACCACTTTCCGTTAGTCAGATGCACTTAAAATCCCATTAATATCACTCATTATTGCTCCTTCTGTTTTCCACAATCGATCCTTCTGAAGCGCATTAAAGGATCATATATTAAACGTTTTAGGCGTCCCTGAAAAATATATATATTCAATACGACGATTATATTAAAAAAAAACATGGTACAAAGTACCTTGAAAACATATTTTAATTTGGTGGTGATGTTATGGAAGTTACAACCTATGAAGTACTACAAAAACAAGACAAGAAAACAAAAAATAGGCAAATATACTATTTTTGAATCGATACATCTACCACAATGAGTTCTTTCCAATAAAAGAGGAAGTAAAAAAAAAAAAAAAAAAAAAAAAAAAAAGAACTGTGTAAACGTTCAAACATTATACGTGGACATACATAAAAAAATATATAAAAACGAACTGTATTACCTCTTTTGCTGTAAATGAAATAAAAATTATAATAATTTAGTTTAACGTTTGAATTAGAATATTTTAAACATATTACGTGACAGTTAATTTGGAATCTTTAGTAAATTAATTTATCAATACGTGGAAAATATTATTTTTCTATGCTTAAGAAATGCAATGTAACGACATTAAAAATGATGAATTCTGATTTTCTCCTTAGTGTTTTTTTTCTATTATTTTATTTTAAATTTCAGATTTGCGGACGGTAAACATATTCTTTAGCAATAAAGCAAAACGAAATATCACTTAGAAGACTATACTTAGAGGAAATCTTACCATATTCGCTTATTATCAAAAATAATTACTAAATCTACAAGAGTAAACAGACTCTCTCCCAATTTCAAATTCGTAACAAACATAGTATGTTTCTCATTCTATAATTACATGCCATATTTTAACATATGTTTTGTATAGAGGAAGGATACTAAACACTTTTACAGGTAACGATTCATTTTATTTTGAAAATATTATACATTAACTGAAGGTCTCAGGTATAAAACATGGTAACTAACATTTTTTAATTTTTCTGATTATTATGTGAATTTCTTTAACTGCATCCTGACAACCTTTTAAAAGCAAAATGTGTTTTTTTTTTACTTAGTATATGCCATAATAATCAAATATAATTTTAGATATGAATTTTAATAGCAAAGGCTCTTTGCACATAAGGTGGAGAAAATGAAATCTATGAGCCAAAACAGTTGCACATAAGTAAAAAGAATGTCCAGTCTTAACAAATTATATGTTTAACAGAAAGCAATCGTAATAGCTTTTTTTTCTTAGTTTCTTAAGAAAACTTAAATCTTGAACATCTCGAAACTCGTTAGTTACTAAGTTTTACACCCCATTTCCCAACATGTCATACAATATAACTGAATTTTTGTATAGATAGAATTATATTTGAATTTAACAACATTTGACTGTTTTTACTCTGTTTACCAATGACGGTATTGGACATTCTAATATAGATTGTCCCATTTACGTAGCAATAATTTAAAACATTATATAATTCTGCATGCTCTCTTCGGTATCACGTTTTTCAAAAATTCTAAATTTTGAGTACTTATTATACATTTTCCATAAAAATTTTAGATAAGCTTATTCCTCGGTTTATAAAAGCATCCTCAACAATTAATATGATCAATATGTTAGAGTAAATTTCAGTGCAAAGTGTTAAACATTAACTGCTGTTAGGGGTCTCAGAGTCCGCTGTTTTTTTATAATTTTCACTGTTTAATTTGTAATTACCAGGTTAACCGTGGAAGCTACTAAGGCTGGTTTCGTTGGGAACCCTAGTATTATCATTAGAGACATTTTAATCGCAGAATTTTAATTTTAATAGTCCTGTACAAAATGTTTAGTACCGAAATAGTATCATAAGTGTTAATCGAACATTTCTTTCACCTTTCGATCGAGTGGGTCTCTCAGACCACTCACGTTGTGCAACAACTTCTGTCCCAGCACTTAAGGATTAACGTTAAAAACTTAAATTTAATTCAAAACTAATAGTAGATGGGAATAAGAAGCTAACGCGAATGTTTAAAATATTGTTCTTCACTTAAGATATATCTAATATACTTTAAAATTAGAATCACTATGAAGGTGATTTTCTCACAAATTTATAATTTAACGTGTCTCTGGTTTAATTTTGCATCCAATGGAACTCTGGGTATAGATAAACATTTTTTATTCTATATAACAAATAATGTTTATAAAAAACAGCTTAAACTTCAAAATATAACTCCAAACTCCAAACAGCTTAGGCACAAGCTCGCGGTACACGCAAAACGTTGGGCTTACACTCCCTTGCCTTACAATGTTTTGCGATTGAAATAACTGACTGAAAACTAGATTTTTTTTTTGCAAAAGAAGATCAGATAAATTATTTGCAGCAGGTATCCTAAACTGTGTGTGTGTGATTTAGGGATAGCTGATATAAAAACATAGAACTTTCAATTCAGATTTTCACAAATGCAGTCAAATGTAAAGTAATTATACAGAATATCCGAAAATGGACTGATGTTTTTTAAAGTGAATAACAAGTAAACTACGACATCGATTGCAATTATTTTTGTATACGTGTGAAACAGGCATTTCTTTACAAAGCAACTATGTTTTACTTAATATAATCATTAAAAGCCGCGGCTCTGACACAAACTGCAATAATGCGCAACATAACCTTGAAATTTCAAAAGGTGAAATCTTATTTTGGCTTTTTAACAGTTAAACAGAATTCTGGGTAAATGTCGAGTGAACGTGGATCCATGTGTTGGCGTTAGATTGATCATTCTAACTGTTTGAGAAAGCGCTTTCACATCTATTGATTTTATATTAAAAAGACAGAAATAATTAATTCCCGGCAAGAATAACTTAAAGAGCTGCTATTGCCTACTTCATATTGAATTTTAAATACCGTCAGTGCATTGTAGGCCATATTTTAATAAGTTGAAGTTTAAACCACATCAGTTTTATGTGTTTTAATGCATCATATCAAAAATGAATTTTTTTTAAATCAATATAAAATTTTAGAACACTTTACTTTGTAAGACCAGTAAGGAAGTTCGCTCATCCAATACGACATCGCAGGATCGTTAACCGAGTCCTGAAACTGCAAAAAACCACAACTTAATACACTGAGAAGTGCCGAAGCAGGTCCGTTCCACAAGCTTTACCCGTCGCATCATCAACCCCAAGTGGCGTATGGTAGACCACAAAAGCGAACCACACCTTGGAGACTAGCGACAAGCCCCACCTGAGAATAACCCTACCGCTATCTAAGATCGTGAAAAGTCTACAGAGTCCACCACTAACTCCTTACCGGCGGAACAAAAACGAGAAATAACATAAAAAATTAGTAAAGAAAATATAAGATAGCATAAAAAAATATGAAAATTAGTCCCTCGCATCCTGCGTACACCAGGGTAACTAGCCCTGAGGTGTCAGAGTCACTGAATAGAGAAAAATACAAAAAGGTGGTCTAGTCGGACCTGAAACGTACGTTACGATAGTTCATCTGCCCTATAAAGAAACAGTGGCTTTTGCTACCACGGCGACTGCGCTCGACAGTCGCCGCCTCCTGTAGATGAGAATAGAGTCCGTTCGATGTGTGAAATTAGTTACGTTAGTATTGGTTTTGTTCGCTAAAATCCCTTTCCCGATTTTTATCTATCTGTTTTTAAAGCAATTGTTTTTTCTAACAGAAATGAAAAGTTGTTTTAAGAAAAACTCTGCTGGCGAATCTCTCTCTGCCTGAAACTTCAACCATTTTGCATTTATATATTCTTCGTTTCTAAATTCTATAAAAATTCATAAATACACACACACACACACACACATATATATATAAATATTCCTTCACACACGAATATATATATATATACATACATATATATATATATATATATATATATATATATATATATATATATATATATATATATGTGTGTGTGTGTGTGTGTGTGTGTGTCTGTGAACTTTTTACGAAGATGATTTTATATTCCACGAGAAAATGGCAGTTTGTTAAAGATGTAGAATGATTGCAGTCGGTAAGAATCATGGCGAGGAGGTTAGGCAATGGTGAGACACCACAAGAGTTTCTTCAATAAGGAGCAGCCAATTTCCAGATAAATCGCTTATTAATGAACAGGAGCGATGCCAGTAACAGTTCCCACAGTACCCGGTATAAACGTATAGCCCTCAGGCTTGACGATGGCTCACTACATCATTTAATAGATCTTAAAGAGCTGTTATGAAGCTCTAAGTCAGTTAAACACCAAATAACCATTTGGTCAGCACTTCCAAACACGACAAAAATCTGCTCTCCAAAAGCTTGCAAGTCAGTTTTGTTCACGATGCGTAGAGTTACTGAAAACGACGTAATGAGCGCACGATCCAATGAGTGAGAGGCGAATTTAAGCTAAGCGAATGAGGTGCGAGGGAGAAGATTTAATACGAAAGAAAACCCATCGTAGCTGCGCATTGATTTTGATGTGAAAAATACCCACCGCGCGAAGCAAAGCATGGAATAGGAATTTAAAAAAAAATGGCTTTTAAAAACATTCGAATTGACAACAAGCGTCTTTCAGAATTCTATAGATTGGGGAGTTGATAAAAGCTACGAATGAACTTAAAGTTTTTTAGATTAAGATTTGGAATAAGATAATTATTAATATACATGTTATTACTTTTAAAAGGACATTAAATAGGAATAAATATTATTAAGAATTAAGGAAATACTGACTATGTCAGAAGTTAGATTAATTTAAAGGAATAATGCGAAATAAATGCGAAGGATATGCGAAGGAAATAAAATTTTTATATAACATATATATAAGCTTTCTTATGTCAGTCCTACAAAACTCGACATAGGGAAATTCTTAGTGCGAGAGTAATTTTCTTCTTATATGTCAATATGCTACAATTTAGTAATAATAAATGGTGTTTCTCTTATGCGCATATGATAAATAGTTGGGAACACATACTTTTTATACAATATGTTATTGGAATCTGTTACTTATAAAAAATAATATGTTATCTATATATAACCATATCATTAATATTTATTTATAATAATAGTTATTCTGTTGGGCACGCTGATATGATTAAATTATGTGTACTAAACTGTTTATATTGAAGATTTTTACCCAAAATATAGAAATAAAATCAATTTAAATATATTGAAGTCATTCTATAATTACGTGTTAATAAACATGCAAGTAATGATATATTAATTATGTCGCAAACTGAAATTATATTGTCTAAGTTTTAATTTGTTGTACTATTATTTAACGTCTCAAAAGTTAATTATATTTTTACACTTGAATTTTAAAACTATTTTTCCAGATTAATTATTATGGAACTTGAATGCCTGTAGTAAAATATTCTATGATATTGAATGTTTTACAATATTGATAAAACAGATGTAATCTATGACGTACATTATATATAGTCTTAATCCAATAGAAATGTTTTTAATCATTGGAAAGAGCTTAGACATTAAAGAGTCTATTCCACAGGAAGATTTTAGAAAAAAGAAAATGTAAAATTTTGTATGGTATTAATTACTCTTAGCTGTAAGATTTAAAATATAGCCCATAAGAATAATTGTATCTATACGCAAAATAGCTCATTTCCTAATGTTTATCCTTAATGAAATACACCAATTCGGACAACAGAAGAGCTGGACAAAGTTAAATTTTAGGAAGGTATATGGACTGATTGAACAATTATTTTTTCTGTAAGTACTACTCCTGCATTAAACAATAAACAGTTTATTTCTTCAAAGCGGATTCCCAGTTGTACAGAAACTCCACTCCCTGTATATGAGTATATGTGTAAGACATCATAGAGGGGCCATGAACAAGGGTATATCCGTAGCATAATTAAAGTACTACAAAACAAAAATGAAAATATAGTGATTAAAAGGTGAGGAAAGGTCTTCGTCTCACAGAGACAGAAGACGAAAAAAGTAAAGTAAAAGAAAAAAAGCTTATTTAAATGACTGGTAGAAATAATCGACCAAATTATAGGATAGGCTATGAAGGCAGAGCTTCGTTGACAATTGTCAGGAAGTCTGAAAGGTTGTGAATTTGAGTAAAAATAGCTTTAAAATTTAATAATTTTGAAAGAAAAATAAATGAAATAGGTGTAAAAAAGGATAAAATAAGAATACATTTTTAAACTGTTTGAAAAATTGCAACGAAAAGCAAGGAATAAGCAAGAATCTTAATCGTAACTGCTACATTTAAACAAAAAAAAATTATAAAATACATCAATTTTATTTTATTTTTCTGGTGAAAGAATATTCGTAATGTAGATAGATTATATTACTAAATTAAGGTATATACTAATTTTAAAAACATTATTTCAATATAAATTCTTTTTTCACGTTTACAATATAGAGGAGATTAAACAATTTAATCTAAATAATCACGTAGTTTAGCTACTGAACAAAATAAGTGGATATTTAGAATAAAGTTATTTATTTACAGAAAAAATCTTTTAAAATTTTTATTGCAGGAATGATTATTTTGAATTGAAACATACAGGGTGTTTTTTTTTAAACTGACGCTATTCAGAGCCGCCTGTAGCTCGTTCTAATAACTGGATTGATACAAAATTTTGTGAATGGACTAAGAAAACCATGGGAAAAAAGATTCCAACAACAAAAAAATTAGTTCCAATCACCGCCGATAGGGGGAAATGTGGCGCTGTACATTGAAAAAAAACATCAGAAACAGACAAAATTAATAATTTGGATAAAATGCCATGTTTTATTCATCATTTACACTTTCCCTTTCGTTGATTGCAGTTGAAACATCCATTATCACTTTTTTTGCCACCGGTTTATGGCCTCTGCCTGACTGAACTGCTAGCGAGCCTGTTTCTTCAAATTTCAGAATCATTGCTTTCAATACATTAACGAATATAGGTCCTTTGCGCAGTTTATGGCGTGTTCCAAGTAAACGAAGAGCGGCTGGTGCATAACACTGGTTACAATAATAGAACTTCACAAGTAACGCGCGCTGCGGAAACGTGAGATTCATTTTTAACCTGAGCTGAAATTGTTTCTCGGTGTTTTTCGCATGCATTTATAACTTAAACTATTGGCGCTACTGACGCTTTCGTCAGTAAAAATTTGCATTTGCATTTATTGCCCGTATTTTATGCTAATTCTCAGTTGCATAAATTACCACAGCGCCACATTTCCCCCTATCGGTGGTGATTGGAACTAATTTTTTTTTGTTGGAATCTTTTTTCCCATGATTTTCTTAGTCCATTCACAAAATTTTGTATCAATCCAGTTATTAGAACGAGATACAGGCGGCTCTGAATAGCGTCAGTTTAAAAAAAAACACCCTGTATTACAAATATTTCAAAACATGAAAATAATTCCATTATCCTAGGCACAACATTCAAAATACATTAAAACTGACATTGCCGGAAATGTAAGATACTAGCAGCGAAATGCTCTACATTGCCTTCAGATAATACGATTATGACACCTATAATTTAAACATCAAACGTATCTTATCCTTACTTAGAAGATCTTAAATATCTCATGTACACCGCCCCCCATTTTGATACTCCACTGGTTTCGATCAAAAATAAAAAAGTGTTTTAAATCCGTCCTGGAAATAAATATTGTGTGGAGAGTATTGATGTGATTCAGCAATACTCTACATGTAACAGCACTAACTAGTACCTAAGTATTGATTTAAAACCTCTTTTATTTGGGTTCGAGTAACCTTATCCTGGGTCTAAGTAACCCTAAGTTATGGTACTTTACTTTATTGAAATATATTTCGTTATCATAAACTTATATAAAAATTGAAGGTCTTTTAATATTTTATGCAATTTTTGCTTAAATAGCAGCATATTAGTTTTATTATCATTGTTGTTAAATACAAATTAAACATATTAACTCGCGAAAGGAAAAACTGGAAGACTATTCTATTTTTGTAGATTTCTTAGATGTTAGCTTAGTTAAAAATTGTGCCAACCAACAATTTTTATTATATGCAAACTTTACTTTATCATCAACAATACTTTAAAATTAAATTTCACATTTTGAAAGTGCAAACAAAAAGAAAAATATATTTTAAACCGAAATGTAATAAATAATATGAAATTCACACATAACAATGTAGAAGAAAATAAAAATAATTTTCAATTAAATTGCAGACTTAAAAGATAATAGGAGATGCCAGTGCACATGGAGATTAACAGACTAAACCAGGTTTGGATTAAGAAAATAGCACATTGATTTTTCCGGCAAAGAGCTTGTTTTAATTTGTGCAAACGCTATATAAAATGATAACAAGGGTAATTTAAAAATTTCTTTAATTAAATTTAAGAAATTTAAAAAGAAGCAGTTCAAGAAATTTAAGAAAACATTTGTCATTTGTTTTATATTATTATAATAACACAATTAATTTTAGACTAAAAGTTTTGTATAATGATTAAATAAGTTAATGTAATTCAATAGCAAATGTAGTTCTCATGTATATAATATTTTTTCAGATGAGAAAATACTTTTAAATATGATAGGCAATAGAAATTGTTACAAATTTGATTAGTTACAGAGATAAGTTAAATAAATTATTTTTATATCATTAAGAAAATAATGCGAACCTTTGATAAAATGTACCCTTAATAGATCAAAGCAGACACAAAGAAAGTTGATATGAAGCTTATTCAATTAGGTTTTGCGGAAGAAAGAAAAATAATATATCCTGCCATACTGGGAAATCTGATTTCAGATGAAAAAAATGGCACGAAATATAGTATGAATCGGAATTAAGAAATTCAGTACTTTAATATACTTCGGTACCTTAGTTCAGCAAATCTTGCTTTTAATGCCCATATTTCTCTTTATGTCATTAAGAAAAGTAATTAGTTTGAATTGAATAGTTACTTGTAACAAACAAAATACAATAGTAAACCAGATGTTTAAAAAAGGCTGAATAGATTGGGATTTGCATAAGTAAAAACAAGTCCTATCGGCTTTGTCAGATAAATACGTTGATTTGTTTATATTATTTTAAGTTACATACATGATATTTCATACAAACTAAAGGCATTGTTATCATTACTTTTCAGTTCGTTATTTTGGTGAGAAAAGTAATGTGCAGGGAAATTCGAAATTAGGCTTACAAATTTTAGTTGATTAGATAAGAGGCAATTATATAAAAATGTTAACAATTGGATGAAATCCAAGCTTAAAAACCGCTCGTAGGTTGTAATATAACTCAAACCTTTCAATGAATGCCATCAAAATTATTTGTATGACCCAGTAAACGATCTTTAAAAGTAACATACTTGATTAATTAACTCATCTAAGATACTTGCAGGATCAGTACTCTGTGCCAATTACAGATTTGGATTTAATCGGTATTTCGGACGTTATCGAGATGATAAGTTTTGGATGTTTTTTCGGTTTTGTGTGTCCCTGTAAACGAACTATAAGTGGTACGAACTTTGTTAACGAATTCATATAAGGTACTAGCAAGATCAGTACACCTTCCCAATTAGGTTCGAATTGATTCAGTATTTCGGATGTTATTGTAAAGACATATTTTGCATGTTTCTTGATTTTGTGTGTCCTGGTATACAACCTATAAGAGCTACATACTTAATTAACAAACTCATACATAATACTGGCAAGAATACTGTCACAATTAGGTTCAAAATGGTTCAATATTTCGGACGCTATTTCGATTATAAATTTTACACATTGTTTGCTTTTGTGTGCCCATGTAAACAAACGATAATAGCTACATGTTTAATTAACGACCCCCTACAATATACTGTCAAAATCATTGCACTGTCCCAATTAGTTTCAAATTGGCTTAGTATTTCAAGCATTATCGTGATGACAAGATTTCCATTATAGATAGATAGATTAATAGACAGATTTATAAACGAAATGAAAAGAATAGGTAAATATCTTTAGAAATCAACCCCACAAAAAGCAAAGGAATCGGATTTGGGATGTGAAAATAACGTTAATTAAAATAACAATGGAAGACTGAAGTAGACCCAAGTAAATGCTTCACTTCCCGCATTGAGTCGGAGATTAGAATACACGTCACTGAAGCCAGCTGTTATTTTCTGAAATAAATCCTTATCTCTGTTGAAGTCATATTATATTTATCAAACAGAAACGGTTGTTTTCGATACATGTGTTTTTTTTTATTTTTTCGAAACACGCTTAGATTTTGAAAATATATTCATAATTATGCATATGCATATATTTTCATTCTAATAAAACATTAACGACACATTTTAAAATAATAGTAGATATTAAGAATATATCAGAATTGCGTGCAATATAGTTTTTATTAATAATTTAAATGCTATTGTTACACGTATCCAATTAGATGAAATGCCTTTTATTTTTAAGAAGGAAAAAAATATTCATAAACCAAGATACCTTTATTTTAATTAAATATATTTGAATAGCAGATGTATAGTATTTTTGCTCTTATTTTTAAAATATTCCTGTGTTAAATTACAAAAATAAATATATTTGGAAACGAACCAGAATCAATTCCGAATGAAAGAAAACTATTCTATATCAATTTCTTCAACAGTTTTATGTATATATAAAAAAAATTCTTCAGATATTAAACAATATAAATTTTAGAGCTACACTTCATAAAATTGATATTAATTAAAAGAAGGGAGCGGTAAAAGTTTTCTTTAAAAGAAAATCATATTTTAATTATCTGCTTATTGTAATCACTAATAATAACAATTTCACGGATAAATCCTACCGTGAAATACATTCTTATTTTTTAATAATTTGAGACTATAAACGTAAATTATGCTTTCTCTTTCGTTCTTTTTTTGCCATTATTTTGTTTGTTTTTTGCTAGCGCAGTGTCAAATAATTCTTTTTTACGCTGGTTTTAGAATAAATATGAAAATATATTCTTTAAAAACATTTTACATTGTTGTAAAGATATCGATCAGAACTATTTGTTAGTGAAAACGTACTATTGTAAAAGACACATTATTCAACACTAATGGCGAATGACCTTAAATAGAGTAAAGAATACTCATTAACATTTTTAAATCAGTCTGCAAAACGAAATTCTTTGAATCTCAGGCAGATAATAATTATTGTAAATTTATAAATTTTAAACTACAAAAAAAAAAAAAAAAAAAAAAAAAAGGAAAAAAAAATAGCCTCTAAATTGAAAAAGGCCAAAATTATACTTCTGTGGTGAAAATACAGCTATTATTGCTCGCATTATAGCCAACATCACGCGGAAGATGAGTCCTATCCACGTCATTGCACAGATGAAATGTTCCGTTTTATTACGAGATGCAAATGACCGTAAAACTGGGTCAGTGATGAAGTAACGTTCACCTCATAATGATGATGTAAAGAAATGTAAGAGTCCTTTCTGTTGATGTTTTAACTGTAAGGTAAAGCCAGGAGAGATGGCGCGGTCAGAGAGATTGCGCACATAGAGGTTCGGGGGGAAGGAGTAGAGTGAGAGCGCAGCGACTCCAGGTAGTTGTACAACAACATTAGTGGAGTGTCTACTTAAAAGTGCATGTTGATTGCTTAGAGCGTCTAAGATAAAGTATTGCTATTTTGTTTTGTTTTCTCAAAGTAAGTGCTTGAATTGTCATGGCTATTCATTAGAATTTCTATACAATGTCAATAGTACAAAATATTTTAAACTTCTAATCTAGACTAACAATGTGAACATCAACGGTTCGTTTTAGTAGCAGCCATGTTTAAATAAAAGGCCGCGCAATCTCTCCTACCGAAATTGGAGAGTTTGCGCATCTGCTACTTAGGGGAGATGGCGCATTGTTCCCATTAGTTTAAATGCTAGGAGAGATTACGAAGCTTATTGGTAAATTTGCACAACAAAATGAAAAATGAAAATGGACTAATTTTAAATTAAACGTGTTATTAAGTTACATAATTTTATTTTGTAATCTTATCTGGACTTGCTTTACTGATTCTTTATTATTTTTTCTTTGATTAAAATTTTTTAATCGTTTTTAAAATTATTTCTTTTGTCTGATTCTTTAAGCATTAGGTTGAAATATTCACTCCCAATACAATGAAATTTGTTCACAAAAACCTTACAGCAATGCCATTTAAGTGTAATTAATATTGTTAACAATTTAATTGTAGTTATTATTAGTAATAATCTCTCCTACCCATGTGCGCAATCACACCAACCCTGTAAGGAGAGATTGCGCAAAATAACTTTCTTGGTTTTATTACAATTGTTCTATTAAATTGCAATATAACAACAAGATAGCAATGGAAATGCATAAAAAACATATGAAGTAAAAACTATTCATGGATAGTTTAGCAAAAAATTAATATTTAGATTTTTATTGCTATTCTTTTGAATTGTGCGCAGACTATCCTAGCTTTACCTTAATCATTTGTGACGATTGTAATATCACAGTGATTTCAGACCGCTATGCTATTGGTGAAAATAAAATTACACATCTTACTAAAGTTACTTCATCTTATCCCACAGCGTTTATATGTGACACAGTGTTATAAAAATCTTATATAATTTCTATGAATAACAAAATTGCAAATTTTAATTGAAAAAGATGAAAAGTTTGAATATAAAAGGAGTATTTAATTAACTGGACCATATTTATATTCAAAATAAAATCAAGTAACGTTTGAGGGCGCTGTTTAGAATAAAATACTTTTTGTAAGAAAAACTTTTTCCTTTTCGCAATTAAAAAAATAGTTCCAAATTTTGCTGATAGATGGCAATACATCTAAAATAAATCATCTAAAATAAACACCAAATAGATATAGAGCTTTTATTTTGTCACAAACAGTTACAGTGTATTTAAAGTTATTTACACCTATATACAACTATATATCAATGAGAGTGGATGTAATACTGTGTATTACGGAATAAATGCTAATGTGTGTTAAAAAGCATTGGGGTTAATATTGAGTACTATTTGGATGTCTGATGAGTTTAAGGGTACATGCGTTGAAGTATGGTAATGGATTGCACAAAATGAATAAAATGAATACTCGGTAAATTCTTTTTTGAATCATGTTTTTTACCTTGTTCCCTATATATAACGTCAACTGTCATCCAAAACTTGGTGGAACCAACTTTTATTTTATTTGTTTAACCAAAAACTTTCATCGAGGGGAGTTTTTCAATTCAAACCGCACATTCGTACACTGTTAAAAATATTGTGGTAGGGTGAAACAAATTTTGTTGCTGCAGTAGCTGTAACTTTAAGATGGTGAAATCTCGTTGCAATATGATTTTATGGTTGCAGTTACTGCAGCACCAAAAGTTGGTTCGACCCAGCAAAAAAATTTTAACAGTGCACTTCAATTACTTAAATTTATATTCAATTTAAAAATGCGCGAGTTAATTTAAAGCCAACTTGTCGTAATCCAGAACAATTTTCCCTTTCTATTTCAGAAACAAAATTTGGAAACAACTTATAAACTTCCTTATTTTAAGTGCACTTATTAAAAAAAATCATATTTAAGTGCATACAAATGTCGCATATAAATTCAAAGTAGTAATTTTTTTTCTAGTTATAATTAAATACATTTTTCTGCTTTGGTAGATAGATCCTTTAATGCATATGAATCTAAACAAGTATAAAAAAATTTCTTACGTGAAATACGTTTTTTATACTATTTGAATTTTTTATTGAAAGTACATTTACTTGGATATATATATATATATATATATATATATATATATATATATATATTTGAAAAAAGGTAAGGATTAGAAAATTCTGCACATTTGAGCAGAAAAATAAAAAAAAGTTGTTTTTTATTTTACTTAATCTAAACATATTTAATTCATAGTACTTTTTTATAGCTATTATCGTACATCTTTAATTAAAATAAATTTCGCAGTAACAAATACAAAAAGTAACACCATGTTAATATGTTAACATACTTTAATGTCTTTACGTTTCTCATTATGGCTTTTTTCCAAAAAAATTTCGTTTTTTGAAGAAGCTATAATGTGTAAAAGAGTATTTTTTACTTATGACTTATGATTATATACATAATGGGAAAGCATATTTTGTGTTTCCATAATGATTTTATTAGCAATAATAAAAAAATAATATTCACAATTATAAAAAGGCAGACTGATCTTCAATAATGATGTAGTTGTTATATATCTATTTTATAACACACACACACACACACACACATATATATATATATATATATATATTAAGGGTTTGTTTTTCTTTTTAATTTATGCAGTGACTTGGGTGAATTATGACAAAAAAGTGTTTCGTAGGGAAATCCTAGTTGTTAACAACTCCACTCCCTGTATATGAGTATTTGTGTAAAGTTTCCATATTTTGGATTAAAAATATTTTTTTCTTAAAAAGTTCTTTGTTCAAGTGAAATTAGTTGAGTTCCTTTTTTGATTTGATTGACATTTAATTGCAAATTCATTTAACTGCCAATTCATAACACGCCATTTGCCAATGCGCCATATGCAAAATCATAAAATTTGTGATACAATACTTGGTGAATCATATTTTCAGTGCATGAGAAAGGATTTTTTTTAATCACTAAGTTATTTTCGGATTTTCACAACAATAAATCGCCAGATTAAACTACATAAAGTAATATATGTTTTTCTTAAACAACTGCGTATTACAAGTAAATTACAATTAATTTTTTCAATTAATTTTTCCATTTTTCCCTCTGTCAGCATAACGCTCAGTTTAGCAATGAAAATCCACTTATTTGTTACTCAAGTCCGTATTAGGGGTCCGTAGTCAAGGGAGTATTCCAATAGAAAATGCCAGAGCTCTCGTTCCGGTCAGGTCCTCGAGTTCTCTCAATCTTAAGCAGTAGTATTTGAAATCAAAGCATCTTTCATCCATATTCGCAATGAATATGGATGATTCGATGATTTCGTGATATGCTTGAATAATTATTAGTATTTAAATAACAGTCTTTTAATCACTGATCGAGCTATTTTTCGCTGCAAACTCGCGGCTAGTGGGATCTGGACTAGTGGAATCTGCTGATAGGAATCTATTTCAAATTCTTCCAACAAAATTAACCACAGCAGTAACAAAATTTATCGGAGAGTTTTTTCGGTTTCAGAAACAAATTGTCGAATAAAAACGATAAACATTTTCAAATAAAATTCACAAATCGCAGAGAAAAAATTTGGTATAGTACAGAGAAACCTTGTTGCTGTTACGAATGTTAAAATACCATCGCGAAACAAGAAAAACATGGTAAAAATCGAATAATAAATTTTCAAAAAATTTTAAGTGAACAAAATATACTATATTGGACTGAAAGATTGACACCGAGGTACTTTTTCAAATGTTAAAAATACGTCGTGAAACACGAATAAACGCTAAAATTCACGTAAAATTTTCAAAAATAGCTGCACGAATTCCGAATGTACTTTATTAAAAATGAGAAAAAATTTATTATGCATGGCTAAAATTTTGAAACTGTTTACTAATGTGAAGAAATCTCCACGAAAAAAACATAAAAACGCTAACAAAAATTATATTCAAAACACAATCTAAAAATCCACAAACGTGTTTAGAGGTGCGTAACGTCAAATATACTGGTGTTTTACTACCAAATCTCGCTTACAGAAAAACATGTATTTTAATTAATGTAGATTTTTATTTTGTAGGAATATTGGTATTGTTGCAAGATCAGTGTTCTGGCATTACTCTTTTTTAAATGTATATTTTATTTCATCGTAAATCCCAGAAAATCAAGACTCTTATAACTTTCTTTCTATTTTTTTATTTTAATGATTTTGTACAGATTTTTTAAGAGTGGTTTTCTGTATGCTTTTCAATTTATAGTGCAAATAAAAATTAATTTCTTGCTACATTTTTGAAAAAAATTGGGAATCGTACCGATTGAAAATACGACAGTGATTAATATTGAGATAGAAAGAGTAAAATGAAATTCCTCTTCATGCATATCTAGATTCAATATCTGTTAAAGTCGTATATTTAATTAAAAAATACCATAAGATTTTAATTAAACTTTTGGTCTAATTTTGCCTTTTCGAGAGCTGACAAACACAAGCAACGTTAACAAGAAAATTATTTAAAACAAATGGGGCTGACTATATTGCTGTAAAATGTGTGAAATAAAATAAATGAAAAACAATGGGAGGAGAAATAAAATGCTGTAAATGTTTGAATTTGTGTTACAAAATCACTCTATTAGAAGAATGAACAGTTGCGTAATTATAAGCCGAAACAGGACAGCTAAAATGTGACGATGAATCTCACTTAATTAAAATAACCATTTTTTATCAACATTGGGTTTGAATGGAAACGTTACTAAATTACTTAATTAGCGAAAAATTCCCGTTCTTTATAGCCACATACTTTTGGTACGAAAGTTGTTGTTCTGTTAGCTACCATTAATACTGTCACCTGTAGGAGTGCAGGTATCTATATACCTAAGCATTACGATATGTAAATATACAACGCAACTAAACTTTCCATTTAACATATTTCTAAGTTTTTTAGATGCATACAGAATCAGTTTTAAAAAACAGCATTACAATACACTGAAATTATCACGAACACTTTGGCTTCGTAATCCTTTAATTACAGTATATAATTCAATACTTGTTTGTACGCTATAGTTGTATTTTTTTTTTCAAATTAGATTATGAATTTTATTCTGTATTCAATATTACATGAATATTTTCTAATAGTTAAAATATCCTTCTATAAGTATAATTTATATTGTTCTCTTAAAGTAATTTTCACAATATGTCTAAACACATAAATTTTATATTAATCTTCTGAAAATAAAGAATCGTGTCAATAAATTGGCCATTTAGTTCTTTAATTCTTTCTATTTTATATGGTACATTCCTCATAAAAAACATCAAAAGTAATGTAATGTCATCAAAATTAATTCATTGTGTTGCATATGTTAGTGATTACGTAAATAGATTCTTGAATTAAATAATATATATAATAAATTGTGTTATGATTATTATACTTACAAATCTAAACAATAAATCACCGTAATGTCTCTTTCACTCGATTTACTGTCGTCCCGCATACCATAAATCATACTTCAAGTAAAGAATATCAGGAACAATCAATTTTCATATTGGAATATTATTAGTATTAAATCATTTCATTTCTTACGATTATAACTTTTCCAGCAAAAAGCATTGCTGAACGCAATTGCCGTACGGTTTATATTGAAATAAATGTCTTTTAAGGATCAAAATTACATTTTTTACATGTCTTACACAATCGATTCATGTAATTCATTGTTCAAAAGAAAGAATATAATTGCGTTTACTTCTGTATGCCATATGAAATATACACTACATGGCCGAAAGTCGCCAAACACTTTCGATTTTCGACGTTTAGTGGAATATCTCGAGATAAACTTGACGAATTTTTCTGGCACTTCTTTATTATAAAGAAATAGTGTTACCTCAGATATTTCAACGAAAGTTTGATCACTAGAGAAATTAAAGGACCAATAACTAATGTAATAAAAATTAATATTTTCGTTCCCCTTTAACATAAAATGGTCGAAATGATATTATAGATATAGAACAGGACAGTATTGTTGGGAATCGGTAAATTAATATTTTTATTTATGCAGACGACTTTAGCTAACGCTGATAAAATTGTTTCTTTTGTATTTTATTTTATTTGTTAATTGCGGCTCGTTGCTATAGCAACGTAATTGTTTTTTCTTTTACCTTCTTTTTACATTTTATTATCCCAAGAGGTTAAAAATTTAGGGAAAATAAATTGGCATCTGTTTTTTGTTGTGTAGAAAAAAAGAATGATTTTGTGAGGAGTGACTACGAATGTGATTTAAAAGAATACCGTCTAAATTCCGGAAAAAAGAATGACGGGCATGGAATAAAGTGCAACTAGAAGATAATTTAGGATCATCTCTTATTGGGTATAGTACGATGATCAGAATCAAGGTAAAATTAATCTAGAATTTGTACATATGTAAATAATTGTCTATATCAGCATCTCGTCAAATGTCCCACATCTGTATTTTATAAGTGTGTAAATAAATTTTGTGATAATTAAAAGACTTGAATATAAAAATATATCGAACCCATCATAGTGTTTGATAAGATGCAAACAAGTATGGATTTCTATTAATTTATGTAAGGAACGTACATATGCATGGAGATATAAAAGTGTCATTAAAATTTCAAAAGATTCTCCCTTGTTTTTTTGTTTATAACATGTAGGGTTTTTAATCTAAATTTAACGCCACATTCAGAAAACTTGACACATAATAATAAAAACAATATACTAAAATAAATACGTAAATATGTTAAACATTTAATTAAATATGAGCCTTTGTTTTAAATACTTTTTAACTGCGCATGTGCTAGAAATAGTAATACATTTTTTTGCATAATTTAGTAGTCAATTATATAGGGCAACTCCTATAAAAAGACCAGTCGAATACCGTGAGAAATTAAAAAGACAAACGCTATGTACTGAGCAGATTTTCAGTTGCTCTCTAAAGGTAGCTATGCATGAAAAGGAATTTTCCTTCAAATGTCATGTTTCTGTTTTTTTTTTTTTTTTTTTTTTTTTTTTTTTTTTTTTTTTTTTGCATTTTTTTATGATTTGGTTCTCTTTTGAAAAATAACCAGAACAAGCGCTTTCCAATACACACACACACAAAAAAGACTCTTCAAAATCAAAAACTACGCATGGATACATTAAATACTAATCCCTTGTTGGAAGTCAGTTAATATGCACAATGCACTTTTATAGCTTCCCTTATGATCCACCAACTTTTAGAAATCATATGACATTCAGGTCACTATATTCCCGATATCTCTGAATTTTCAAGATATTTGACTGGACTTTTTATAGCAGTTGTCTTATATACTTGATATATATATTACTAAATTACGCAAAAAAATATTATCTTCAGCGCGTGTGCAGTTAAATATTATTTCAAACAAATTTTAATGTTTCAGCATTTAGTATAGTATTTATACTTTAGTTGTAGTATATAGTTTCTACTCTACTTTGTTGTTAAATTTGGTTGTAAACACTGCATACTATAAACAAGAAATATGCAAAAAATTCTTGATTTTTTTTTAAAAGTGATCTTTATATCTTTATGTATATACGGGCTTTCCTTACAAAAATGAACACGAAGTTGCATAAGATTTACATAATCGTGTGGTACAGTAGCAAATTATTTCGAGCTCTTTATTTTACAGGGTGATCGCAAATATGGATATACGTTAAATACTAACTCCCTTGTTGGAAGTCAGTTAATATGCAATGCACTTTTATAGCTTCCCTTATGATCCATCTACTTTTAGAAATCTTCTGACATTCAGGTCACTATATTCCCAGTGTCTCTGAATTTTCAAAATATTTGACTGGACTTTTTATAGCAGTTGCCCTATATACTTGACATATATATTATTAAATTACGCAAAAAATATTATCTTCAGCGCGTGTGCAGTTAAATATTATTTCAAACAAATTTTAATGTTTCATCATTTAATATAGTATTTATACTTTAATTGTAGTATATAGTTTCTACTCTACTTTGTCACATTTCCTGAGAGTGTCGTTAAATTTGGTTGTAAACACTGCATACTATAAACAAGAAATATGCAAAAATTTCTTGATTTTTTTTAAAGTGATCTTTATATCTTTATGTATATACGGGCTTTCCTTATAAAAATGAACACGAAGTTGCATAAGATTTACATAGTCGTGTGGTACAGTAGCAAATTATTTCGAGCTCTATATTTTACAGGGTGATCGCAAATATGGATATACGTTAAATACTAACTCCCTTGTTGGAAGTCAGTTAATATGCAATGCACTTTTATAGCTTCCCTTATGATCCATCTACTTTTAGAAATCTTCTGACATTCAGGTCACTATATTCCCAGTATCTCTGAATTTTCAAAATATTTGACTGGACTTTTTATAGCAGTTGCCCTATATACTTGACATATATATTACTAAATTACGCAAAACATATTATCTTCAGCGCGTGTGCAATTAAATATTATTTCAAACAAATTTTAATGTTTCATCATTTAATATAGTATTTATACTTTAGTTGTAGTATATAGTTTCTACTCTACTTTGTCACATTTCCTGAGAGTGTCGTTAAATTTGGTTGTAAACACTGCATACTATAAACAAGAAATATGCAAAAATTTCTTGATTTTTTTTAAAGTGATCTTTATATCTTTATGTATATACGGGCTTTTCTTACAAAATTGAACATGAAGTTGTATAAGATTTACATAGTCATATAGTACAGATAGCAGAGTATTTCGAGCTCTTTATTTTACAGTGTGATCGCAAATATTATTCTTTATTCCAATTGTTGTTGGTCCCCTTATTGTCCTAATGATCAAATTTTCTCGGAAAATATAACGTCAAACATGTTCTTTATATTCCCGAAGTTCCAGAAGAATTCGTAATGTTTTTCTCTAGAAATTCTACAAAACGGCTAAAAATGAAATTTTCCAATGACTTTAGGCCATATAGTTTACATAGAAATTTCAAAATGTAAAGATGTCACACGATGCAGAAAAAAAAGAAAACAGTTTTTCAAATCCATTAGTAATTCCTGGAAAATATTATCTTTTCATTTTTAATATATTTAGTGTATATTAATAAATAATTTTTCACATTAATTTTTCATATGCGTTTATCAACGCATGAAATATGTATTTTTTTTCCTTTTTGATTATGCGAATCGGTCATTTTCTCCTTCGATGTTTTATGTGACGAGATTCATGTGCCCTTTTTTCTTTTAAAATTTTAATTACATTTATAAAATATCATTATGGTTATTTTTTATATGCTTAGACATATTTTTTGGAGACGCGGTCTTATGTCAGGAATTTCTTTAGTTTACCTTTTTTTGTCTTTTTTTTCTGTCGTGCTAAGAGTCACTTGCCCCCCCCCCCCCACCTCTTATACATTTTTAGCATTCCTATGAAATAATAGGAATAATAAATATGAATCCGTTCTCGACTAAGATCATTCCAAAACATAATCTAAATTTACTTATGCTTTAACGCATAAGGCGCCATTGCTCCCATTTTGGGGACATAGCTTTAGGATTTTTTTTCTAAAGCAAGTATTTTATATATTGTTAAAAGGTTCATGTTATTTGCAGTTTGGATATATTAGATAACTTCGGAATTTTTTTTTTAAGTTTCATAAGAATTTTCTATTTTTGAAAATGTGTTAAAAAAAAGCGAAAAATAGCTTTTTGGCCGTATTCGAAAGAAATATTTAATAAAAAATAAATTTATAATAAAAAAATAGTTAAAATATGTTTATAACAGTGTATTATATTAAACAACATGAATCCGGAATTAATATGTATAATAGACTAATTACAATTACCGAAAACATAAGTTGTTCCCAAAATGGGAGCAATGGCGCCTATTGGGGGTAGTGTTTTTGAAAACTTGTACATATGCCTCCATGCATTTATGGTGTTTATTTTTCAGTTTATTAGCTATAAAAGGGGTATTATCATTCTGAAACTAATATTTTAAGAATATTTCATATAAATTAGTCCAACTGTTACATTTATAATAAAACACAAAATGAAATTACCAGTTCCATAAGAATTTTCATTATCCATCTCTTTATTTTTCATCATTACATCATTTTTTCTGACTATTTTGCATGGAAGATGAGTGAAAAATTTTTTAGATTTAGATGATTTTTCAGATGTTCCGAAAATCATTTGTTTGCCATCTGATTGCAGTATTGTAAAATATGAGGAAGATATCTTCCTCTTATGTATATCACATAAATTATTTTCTTTTACATATGTAATACAAAATAATTTATGCGACGATTTTATTATTTTTTGGTGGAGTAAAACTTTCCATGAATTCTAAATCAACAGACAATCAAGAAATATCTGATTTAGTGTTTTTAAAAGACAAAGTATTAAACGCAGTCTTGATATTTTAGATGAAAGTTCAGACGAATCTTCAATTCGGAATATGGAAAAATCTAAACAAAATGCAAAAACAAAAAAATTGTTAAAAAAAACAATTTCAGAAAACAAAAAAAAATGTAATAAATGAAAAATGTTCAATCATTTTCATGAAAAATAGTAGGACAAAAATGATGTAATGAGGAAAAAGAAAGAAGTGGATAGTGAAAATGCTTATGGAATTGGTAATTTTATGTTTTATTTTTACTATAAATGTAGACGTTGGACTAATTTATATGAAGTCTTCGTAAAATATCAGTTTCAGAATGATATCATCACTTTTACAGCTAAAAGACTTAGAAATAACAACCATAAATGCATGGAAGCATAAGTAAAAATTTAAAAAAATTACCCCATTAGGCGCTATTGCTCCCATTTTGAGAACATGCTGTTTTTCCTAAATATTCGAATTTTTTTAAGTGTTTCTTCAGAAATACCTTTAAGACTTCCTATTCATAAAGAAAAAACAACTATTTCATAAAAAAAAATTAATATATATGGCGGCGCTTAATGGGTTAAACATGTTCGGAAGTGTTTGTTTATTACCTTATCATATACTTTGAAACATCTATAACGCAGGGGTTTCACGTGCAAAGAAACTGGGTTCCATATAAATGTGGAAGGCCGGGAGACGCCATGGGACAAAACCATACGCGAACTGTTTTATCAAAGACAAAAAATAAAAAATAAATAAATAAAAACGAACTTATTTGTCACATTCTTACGGAAGATGAAAAATGGATTCATTACGTCAATTTTAAACGATTGAGGACTTGGGTGCAATTAAGTAAACAAAATCTCCCTGTGCCTAAATAGAACATTCATGCCAGTCTGCTTATATTGTATATCTTTTGAGACAAAAGATAAAAAGTGAATAGGACTTTCAACTATGTCTACTACATCAGAAAAACAACGGTAAATGTTAGAAGCAACAGGTAATCAATTTTAAAGAAAATTTGAAGAAAAACATCTAGAAAAAGACCAAACCACAAAACAAAGTTTTTTTTTTTCAAAGTGACAATAATCTACCACAAGTTACAATACCAGTAGATTAAACTCTATAAACACTTCGTGGAAGCTCCTTCACACTGTAAATTTTGATTCTTCAGAATCACAAAATCGCATCTAATTACAGAACAAGCCAAAAGAGGAAACGAGGAAGACCACTAAAGCCTTGGATGGATGATATAAAAATAGCCATGGTGATAGGAGCCTGGAGGAGGAATGGACCCTTGACCGATAGAAATGGCGTTGTCTCTGATAGATTTAACGGATGACGGTACCTGACGCCACAAACCGAGTATATATATATATATATATATATATATATATGTTATATAAAAATTTATTTCCTTCGTATCCTTCCATTTTATTTGCATTAATATTTTAAAATTAAACTAACTTCTGTCATAGTCAGTATTTCCTTAATAATATCTATTCCTATCTAAAGTCCTTTTAAAAGTAAATATCCGTATATTAATAATTATTTTATTCTAAATCTTAATCTAAAATTTAAGATCATTCGTAGCTTTTATCAGTTCCCCCAATCTATAAAATTCTGAAACGCGTTCTCATTTCGAATGTTTTTTAAAAGCCATTTTCTTTTTATTATTATTATTATTGCTCTGATTTTTTCGCGCGCTTGGGATTTTAACTTCAAAATGTCTCCGCACCCAAGTACGGGATTCTTTACCGTCTTTACGCTCTTTTTACCGTCTTTACGCTCTAAAGCCGCTTTTTACGCCGATTCTTTACGCTCCTCCTTCGCACCTCATTTGCTGGGCTGGAGCTAGCCTCTCACTCATTGGGTTGTGCGCTCGTGACGTAATTTTTGTATATCTCCGCGGAGAGAACAAAACCAGGTCGCATCGGTCGGAGCACGAGATTTTTGACGTTTTTGGAAGTCTAAACAAATATGTGTCTGGAGTTTTTATGTCCGTAGAATATTCATCTGGCCCAGTAACATCTTAATTCAATGAAGTGAAGCAACGTTAGCCCGAGGGCTATAAGTTTTAGACCTTTGGGAATTGTTTCTGTGTTGTTCGTCTTCTAATAAAATTATTTGTCTGGAGATTAGCTGGATTTATTGGAAAACTTTGGTGGACTCATTTCATTGCCTTCTACTTCGCCATACTCGCTAATATCGACTGCAACTTGCTATATCGTTGAAGGACTGCCATCTTTTCATCGAATATTATTCATCGTAATATCTCAACCTCGTCAAAATGCTACAAAAAGCCCGTTAGGATTCCATGAACTTGCGCTGAGCTATGCCAATGTTCTGATGGACGGATGAGCTGCGAATGTATTGCCGGCTACTGTTGTACATTTTCATAGCGAAGAGTGTGCGTCTAGTTCTCGCAAAGAGTATGTCGATTAGTTGTTCTTCTGATCGTCTGATAAACGGAGAAGCTGTGATATGTTGCTGAATGCGGATGCTGTACATTTTCCATTGTGGTGTGTGCAACTGATTCTCACCAAAATATGCATCGAATTTTTCAAAAAGTGTTAGAATAAATTATCCCTGGAAACACCAGATGCAGACCAGTGTGAATGTTCTACAAAACAACATCTCAATAATGACGGAATTATCTAAATAATATTTTCTTTTACAGAAAAAAAAAGGTATCATTATACAAAAAAATAAATAAATTGATCAGTCTTCTCAAAAATTTCAAAAAGTAAACAGGCAGACAACTTGTGAACGGAATTACGTAAGTTTGAAAAAAAGTTATTATTGTATGTATTATTTATTATTTTATTTATTTTTATGTTATTTAAGTTTCGCTCAGATTTTCTTATTTGTTGTATTATTATAATTATTATCATTATTATTAGAGATGGAGGTATTTACATTTGTTATTTAATTTAAATTTTATTTTACATCTGTTGTGTTAATTCTCTTTAATTTTTATGTTAATGTTATTGCGATCTGGACTTGTAAAAGTCCTTGGTGATCACAAAATGAGTGAAAACGAAATAAACATCATTCCTTTTGATTTCGAATCTGGAATGAACATTCAATCTTGGTTAAACCATTTTGACAAAACATGCCTTTCTGAAAAGAAAGATGAAAATTGGAAGATTAAAAATATTTCAAAATATTTGAAAGGAGAGGCTCTGAAGGTATTTATCAATGAATGTTTAGAATGTAAAGCTTTTGACAAAATAACTGATATTCTTACTGAAAAATTCATAACTGTTCATGTTCCTCGATTTTCAGAATTTGCTTCTATGAAATTAAATGATCTCAATGATTTGGATAAGTACTTTCGAAAAAAGGTTGAAATAGGTAGACAACTTTGTTTATGTGAAACTATAATAGTACAGGGATTAACAGACGGTCTCAAACCTGAGTACCAGAATTATATGATTAATAATCCTCCAAAAAATACAATAGACTGGTACCTAATGGCTAAACAACTAGTAGTAATTCCTACTTCCCAGGTCAACAATAGTAATTCTAGGAGTAATTTTCAGAATTATAGATCATTGCCACAATATGATCAGGCATCTAGACATTGGGTTCGCCCAAGTCGAAATTTTCGTGTGCCAAATTCCAATTTTCATTCACAGAGCAATTTTAATGCTCCAAATTCTAGATTTATCAATCCTAGGTTGCCTACTACCCATTTTCAGAGAAATTACCCAAGTAGACCATGTCGAATGTGTTTAAATAGAGGTATACAAAATGCTTACCACTGGGAGAGAGATTGTGTATTCAATGTTAGGCCTCTGCAATCTTCTGCACCCCCTCTTAGTCAACCACAACCATCTACTGATAATATATGACAGTTAATTGTATCAGGATATGTAAATAACAAGGAACTACCTTGTGTGATTGACTCTGGCTCAACCATAAGTATTTTACCTTTTAAATTTGTTAAATTGTTAAATGCTAAAGTTATAAATATTCTACCTGTTATTATTGGCCAAGCCAAAGGAACTGTTGTAATAGATAAAGCTTGTAATTTATTGTTTAAATTAGGTAATGTGCAACAAAATATTAGGTTTTTGATATGTAATACAAATTTAGATTATGCCATATTAGGTTTACAAGAATGCTGTAAGTTTAATTTAATTATTGATTGTGCTACATGTCGAGTATTACAAGGAGACCTTGTTTTAAATGAATCTAAGAGCATATCCAGTGATAAATTAAGATTACTTCATTTTAATGTTAACTACGATTATCAGAGAGTGCAACCCGATTATGGAAAGATCATATCTCCTCAATCCTTTGTTCCATCTAATGTTGATAATTCTAAATTAATTGGGGAAATAAATTCTATAGAAAATGAAACTTTAAGGGAAAGTATAAGGGATTATTTAGACATTTTTTCTAAAAATAAATTTGATGTCGGGAGAATTAATATTGAACCGCAATGTATTTTTCTTAATTCTGACCTACCAATATCTCTGAGGCCATACAGAACTTCCCCTTTAGAAGAAAAAGAGATTTCGGATCAAATTCAATCACTATTAGATGTTGGTTTAATTAAAGAGAGCAATAGTCCCTATTCTGCCCCTGTTACATTAGTAATGAAAAGAGAAGAAGGTAAGATAACTAGATTATGTGTTGACTATAGAAAATTAAATGCAATAATGAAAATGACGCCGAACCCCTACCTCGTATCGATGGAATTTTAGATAAACTGAGTAGTGCACAGTATTTTTCAACTTTAGATTTAGCCTCTGGCTACTGGCCCATGCCCATACATCCATCCGATACTGAGAAATTGGCTTTTGCTACCAACTTTGGGCTCTTTGAATGGTTAGTTCTGACCTTCGGGATTAAATTAGGCCCCCCGATATTTAATAGAACCCTTAGAAGAATACTTACTAAATACAAAATAGACTTTGCTTGCCATTATTTTGATGATATCATTTTTTTTTCTTCCTCATTAGAAGAACACATGCAACATTTAAACCAAATATTTGAATTATGTAGATGTGAAAACATTAAACTTAAACTATCTAAATGCAATTTTGTTCAAAATAAAATTAACTTCTTAGGATATACCATCCAGAATGGCACATTAACCCCTGCTAATGCTAATATTGAAGTAATAAAAAAACTAAACCCCCCTTCAAATGTAAAGGAACTTCAGAGATTCTTAGGATCTATCAATGTTTATCACAAGTTTATAGATAAATATGCCTAAATTTGAGTCCCTCTTAACAGATTACTCAGGAAAAATACATTATGGGAATGGAATACAGATTGTCAAAATTCTTTTCAAAAATTAAAAGATGCCTTAATAGCCAAACCTATCTTAAAAATTTATGACCCAAAGTTACCCCTCCATATGTTTGTTGATGCCTCACAGGTGGCAGTAGGTGCAGTCTTAAAACAACCTGATAGTAATATTTTTTTACATCCAATTGCTTATTACTCTAGAGGATTGAGAAGTTATGAGAAGAATTATTTTATTACCGAGTTAGAGTGTCTTGCCATCATTGACACGTTAGACAAATTCTATCATTATTTTCATGGTGTAAATTTTACCATTCATACTGATCATGCATCTCTTGTATGGTTAAAAAATACTAAACATTTGTGAGGCAGGTTATTTAGATGGTCTTTGAAGTTGAGCATGTTTGAATATAATATAGTTTACGAAAAGGGATCCACAAATGTCGAAGCCGACATGTTGTAGAGAAACCCAGTTTCACATTTTATTCAACCACTTACTTTTCTTCTGGACGTTAAAGAAATTATAGAGAGGCAGGAAAAAGATAATGTGTGTGGTAAAAATTATCTAAATGAAAATGGACTTATGATAATTAAAAAGAAAGGATTTCGAAAAATAGTAGTCCCCATGTCTTTAAGGAGAAAAATACTAAATGTTGCTCATGAAAAATTTGGTCATCCTGGTATCCAAAAAATGTTAAATTTAATCTCACCTAATTATTATTGGCCTGACATGACGCAAGATATAACCAATTTTGTAAAACATTGTGATATTTGTCAAAAGAATAAAAAACCCAGACAGAAAAAATTTGGCTTATTACAAGCTATGCCCACCACAAATCAACCTTTTGAATGTCTTTCTATTGATACTGTGGGAGGATTCAATTATTATAACTCCACCAAAAAATATCTACACATCATCATCGACCATGCAACCAGATATGTTTGGGCATTTCCTTCCAAAAGTGTTACCACAGAAACATACACAAATTGCTTAAAACAAGTCTTCAATATTCAATTCCCTCAACAATTATTCTGTTTCAACAAAATTTTCGATATACAGGGTCCTCAAAAGGTATTAAGTGATAGGAATGCAGCCTTTACTTCACCTAGATTTAAAAAATTTTTGCGGAATCACAATATTAAGCAACGTTTAACCACATCACATCACCCTCAAACGAACGGCAAGTGTGAGAGAGTGAATCAATCAATAGTTACAAGATTAAAGTGTAAAGTTAATTCTACTACCTCCAAAATTCCTTGGACCAAACTTCTGACTGAAGTAGTTAATGAATACAATAATACACCCCATTCCATAACCAAATTCCCTCCTGCTTATTTACTTTTTGGCAAATTACCCTATGATTCCCCTCTTAAGCAAAATTATTACCCTCCTGTCCAGGAAGCCCTCAACATTGCTAAAAAACGCACGGATGAATTTTACTGGAAAAGTAAAAAATATTATGATAGAAATTATGTGGAGCCAAAACTTGAGATAGGAGATCTTGTTATCTATGAAGAATTCCATTATCCCAATACCAGAAAGCTCTCACAAGTTTTTAGTGGTCCCTATCAAATCCTTAAAAAATTATCTGATGTAAATGTTGAAATTAATAGACAGACTCAAAATAAATTTACTGAAATAGTCCATGTATCAAAATTACGCCCTTATTACCCTCCTGACAAATTAAAGTTATCCCATGAGCAACAACAAACTAATGTTAAATCAATAGCTTAATATTAAACTTAGTAAAGCAAAAATTAACTAAATTTAATGAAATCAAATTACCGTATTTTCGGGTGTATAGCCCGCATCCAGTGTATAACCCGCACCCTTAAATCGAGCAGTACAATAAAAAAGTTCGTGTATAAGCCGCGGAGCTGCAATGGTGTATAGCCCGCGGGCTATACATAGTTCTACGAACGTATATTTCGATCAGGGTTCGAAATTAGAGGTCATTAGTCATAATTTGCAACATAAATTTACTAAATTTTTTCGTGATGCATAATGCCTACAGCAATTCGGCTAAAAATTAAGGACATCCAACTAAGGACACTACAAAAATTATGCAAATACATAAAATTTGATTTTTTTTAAATTTTTATATAACAGGTAGCTTTTTTTTAATAAAAAAAGTATGGTATTAAAGTATCTTGAGTAAGTAATTAAGCAGAAGTAACTCAGAATTACTATTACAATATTATTACATAATATTTTATATTGCTTTCGTTGAGAAAGTGATGTAATATACAACTGGAACCATTAATGGCATTTTACAACCTAGAAAATATGTTATTATTATTTTGTTATTTTAAATAATAATTACTTAAAATAATATAAAACTATTGTATAAAAAGGCACACATTAATTCGCTCAAAAATATTATTTTAATCATTGGAATCGGAAAATCCTTCAAAATCGGAAGTTTACGAGTCTGTCATAAACAAACCATTTATGTCGCTAGTTATAGACGAGTCATCGGCTTCATCTTCACTATCAGAAAGATCAGAAACCTCTGACCTGTGTGGCTGGGGTTCAGCATTTTTTTAAAGGGTAATCCAGCTTTTCTGAATCCCTTCATCACTGTCTTTGCAGAGATATTTTTCCATGAATCGGCAATCCATTCACATATCGTAGTATAGGATGATCATTTCATTCTTCCACTTTTTCTGTAGTTTGGGTTTAACTTACAGTTATCGAGATCTTTGCTGCAGCCAGGGGACGAAATTATCTCTAAAAAAAGGAAAGATGAATGAGAAGATGTAGTAGGCTATACAACATTTAAAAACTTAGTAAAAAATTTGTGGGAAGTGAATGCAAGGAGAGAGTGCTAAACGATGCACAGTAACGGTCAAAGAAACAAGGCAATATACACAAGTGAAAGCAGATAGAAGGTTAGGTGCAATGAAGAGTGAATTTAGATAAGGCACAGGAAATGCGGCAAGAGTTCATAGCCAAGTTGATAAGATTGTTGTATGATGTGTCTGAAGGGGCTTTTAAAATAGCAATCGAGTCTTTTCTTGGAAGGTGGTATTTAGCACAAATTAGGAGCTTATGTTTGGGAGTATTAATCTCATGGCAATAATTGCATAGTGGAGTAGGACTTAAGTTCTGTTTGTGGAGAGTTATGTTGCAAGGAATCATCCCAGTTTTCCTTCTAGCAATTGTGACTTCACTATGTCTGTCTGGAATCCATTATCTGCGAGATTGGGTGCTGATATCTAAGCTACTATAAAGAGAAGAGTAATGGCTATTGAGCCAATCATAGTCAGCTTCAATCCTGGAGTTGATTTTCAAGCAATGTTTCAGATCGTCAGAGCTTATAGAGTTGCTTATAGTGTGAAAAAGCCATGTTTGGCACAATGGTCTGCCATTTCATTTGGAGTAATTCCACGATACGCAGGACACCAGACCAGGAGAAGAGATTTGTTTTTGATGATGACCCGAAATTTTGTTATTGATGGAATGAATGGTGTGCTGAGATTTGTTATTGATGTGTTTGAGAGCTTTGAGGACGGACAGACTGTCTGAGAGAATGACATAATCCGTGAAGCTGCAAATGAAGGTGTTAAGAGATAGAGAGATAGCCAAGGCTTCTGCTGTGAATATAGAGTTGTAAATATGAGAGGCAAACAATACTGGAGTTGTTGTTATGGTTGACAGCTGCAAAAGTGGCTTTGTTTTAGTCTTTAGAAGTATCGGTGGCAATGATGGTATGATTGGGTAAGTGATCATGCTTGTAAGCATTCTAAAGGTCTCTAGTCGCATGGTCAGAGAGGCTGGTATCTTGAAAAGGGAGACCCTCTGTGATGATAATGTCTGTGAAGGAGAGACAGACCAGCAGGATCTAATGATTTCAGAGGGATCAAAACGATATTCCTGGATAAATTATCAAGGGAGTGGTTGATGAGGGGGCAGTAAGCAGAAGAGAAAGAAGACCTATGGAGAATGGTACTGCCCAGTGGCGAGTGATCAAGAGAAGCCATATGACGAACCAATAAGCTGCGAGTAAGGGATTTGATGCGAATGTGGATAGAAGGTTTGTTGGATTTCCTTCAGAGGACAGGGATGGGAGTCCACTTGGGAAGATCCGAAGCAAGGCGAAGAGCAGCATTGTAGATAGTTTCTAGCGAGTTATGAGAAGAAGCAGGGAGGTACATGTAAAGAAAGCAAGAATAATCGGTGAGGCTCCTCACCAGAGAATTCACAATATTTATAAGATAGAAGCTGTTGGCACATCAAGCGCTGCTTGAGATAGCTTTAATAAGGCTGAGACGCTTGAAAGCCTTGTGTTTAAGATAGGAGATCTGCTTTTGCGGGATAACGTTTTAGTGAAATAGATGCCTAGATATTTGATATCATTAAGCCAGTTGAGTTCAAAACCCTGGATTTTGGTTGGTCCGACCACTTGGCGTTGATTGGAGGAATTAATGGAGGAACATTTGTCTGGCGCGAGACTTAACTTCCAAAAAATTCAACCAGGTGGTTATTCTGTTGATATTTTCTTGCAGTTTTTTATGGTTCGAACCCTTCATGTAAATTACGAGATCCTCTGCAAAAATAAGGATTTTGACATCAAGTCTAAGAGATAAAAAATGTAGAAGATGTAGAGCATGAAGAGAAACGGGGAGACGACGCTACCTTGTGGTAAGCCTATGTTAACGTGAGCTTCAGGGGTGACATAGCCTTTCCAACGGATTTTAATACTGTGACCAGTCAACCAGTTAGCAATCCAGAGCCCAATTTTTCCATTGATGTCAACATTCGCCAACTTGTATATAAGGCTGTCGATCCACACAGAGTCGAAGGCAGATTTTATGTCTAGGCAACAATTCTTCCAAACCCAGAAATAAATAATAATAACATTTAAACAGTAACAAAAACATTACAAACACGGGAAAATTCTTTAAATTTTGTGGCATAGCGAAAGAAATTTGCAAATTTCGATGATTTTTGAAATTTTTTAGTGTTTAAACATTGTGGAAAAATCACACGATTGCCGTTTCTTTAAGGAAAAATCTTTGTATAACCCGCACCGTGTATAAGCCGCAGCGGCTATTCCAAATGTTTTTTTCTTGTATAACCCGCGGGCTATACACCCGAAAATACGGTATAATTGACTAATCAATTCTCTTCTGTATAATAGTATGTTCTTGAATATAGGAATTCCCAAGAATATTACTGCCAATATTTTTGCTTGAGTTAACTTTTTATGCAGGCGTAAATTAGTTGATTTGAGTTAAAAGGTTCTTATATTGGATTGAATTGAATTAGAACAATAAAGTAAATTGGAATAGCAAATTAGATTAGAATAATACATTAAATTAAAATAAATTGAATAAAAATTCACTGGATTAAATTAAATTATAATAATAGAATAAAACTCTCTACTAATAGTAATAATTAAACTTATTATCCACCATACACTTCAAGGTCTTATTTTCATTGAACAGCTTATGTTTCTCTTGTTTGACTAAGAACCGAATGAGCACATTATCTTACTGAATTGTTGATAATTTTCCACAGATATTTCTTATTTTACTATTTATTATTTTTGTTTTCTTTTATTAAGTATATTTTCATTCCTCACTGATATTGAAAAAGAATGAGGAATTAAATTATATACAGATGAATTACTGATTTAGTATTAATTTGAAGTTGTTTGTTATTGTTGATATTATTATGTCGTTATTATAATTGTTGTTGTTATTTATTATGTGATAAGATTATAAAAGAGAATATTCTTGAGAATTGTGATAAAAGAGAACCACTGATAGTATATCAGTTGATGATAAACAGTCACATCTTACTAGCAAAACATCTAATACTCATATCTAATTGATGGAACATTATTAACTGACTGGACTTCACTTAATAAGTACACTTATCAAGCTATACCTACTTATCAAGGCACAAAACTTATCAAGCATCACAAACCAGTACTTTAATTGTTTATTGAACTTAGTGGGGATGATACTTTCTTATGTTTTTGAACTTTATGATTAACTGGAATCATCCTACTACAGAGTCAATACACTGTATTGCCGTAAACTGTATTACTGGCTAATACTTGACATATCTGTGCCTTCATATCCATACCAAGAAACTTTTTTTTGGAAATGAGAGGTCTATAACTCAGACTGTTACTGATTAAGAGGACTATTAGACATTTATACTTTTCACTGCTTAGACAAAAATGCTTTATTTACTTCATTTTCATCCTTTTCACTATTTATGTTTGAAGAGTGAAAAAAAAATTATTTGTTACTAACTTATTTATATTGTAATTGTATGTATTTCTGTATTTAAACAATTCTCACAGGTTCGCGTTTACAAAAATAACTATTGAATTAACTTTAATAAAATCAAAGAATTTTTGGCATTAACTAGAATACCAGATAAATATTTTGTAATCCAAATTCTTGCTTGCCTTAATGAACTTGTAGATCATCGGATCTACCCGTCATTCGGAATTTTAGGGGGGGGGGGGATAATGTTATATAAAAATTTATTTCCTTCGTATCCTTCCATTTTATTCGCATTAATATTTTAAAATTAATCTAACTTCTGTCATAGTCAGTATTTCCTTAATAATATCTATTCCTATTTAAAGTCCTTTTAAAAGTAAATATCCGTATATTAATAATTATTTTATTCCAAATCTTAATCTAAAATTTAAGATCATTCGTAGCTTTTATGAGTTCCCCAATCTATAAAATTCTGAAACGCGTTCTCATTTCGAATGTTTTTTAAAAGCCATTTTCTTTTTATTATTATTATTATTGCTCTGATTTTTTCGCGCGCTTGGGATTTTAACTTCAAAATTTCTCCGCACCCAAGTACGGGATTCTTTACCGTCTTAGCTCCTCCTTCGCACCTCATTTGCTGGGCTGGAGCTAGCCTCTCACTCATCGGGTTGTGCACTCGTGACGTAATTTCTGTATATCTCCGTGGAGAGAACAAAACCAGGTCGCATCGGTCGGAGCACGAGATTTTTGACGTTTTTGGAAGTCTAAACAAATATGTGTCTGGAGTTTTTATGTCCGTAGAATATTCATCTGGCCCAGTAACATCTTAATTCAATGAAGTGAAGCAACGTTAGCCCGAGGGCTATAAGTTTTAGACCTTTGGGAATTGTTTCTGTGTTGTTCGTCTTCTAATAAAATTATTTGTCTGGAGATTGACAGGATTTATTGGAAAACTTTGGTGGTCTCATTTCATTGCCTTCTACTTCGCCATACTCGCTAATATCGACTGCAACTTGCTATATCGTTGAAGGACTGCATCTTTTCATCGAATATTATTCATCGTAATATCTCAACCTCGTCAAAATGCTACATATATATATATATATATATATATATATCACCATTTGTCTCACTTCATTCAGAGCACCCTGTTGAAAGAGTGACTGATCACATATTCAGAAATAAAAATTGGCTTGATCGATTCAATAATTCAAAACCACCCGCTTCCAAACTTCTTGCTTTGAGAAATTGGCTTGTTGCCTGAACGATATGCGATGGTTGAAGCGTCTGATGGAAAATACTGTGAATAAAGTTTCCTTAAATTTTGACAAAAATGAAGTGCATTTCTTTTATTTGAAAAAAAAGCTAAGTCATATTTACTCATCTAATATTTTGGTGAGCCTTTTTTTTTCAAATACATAATTCAGCTCTTGGAAAATATGTTTTTAACATGTTACCTATGCAAATCTGTCTATTTTCTCCTTCATTATTTTTGTTACAATTTAATAGTAGTGAAAATTGAAAAAAATGGTACTTTCTTTAAAATTTAATAAGTAATCATAAAATTAATTCTGAACAAAAATGTTTGGATCTCGGTAAATGAATTACATTTTACTTTGGTTTTCGCATTCATCTTTTCATTTTACAAGATGATCTTTTGTAAGATTTTTTAAAAAGCTGGTGATAATTTTTTTAACGTTCTAATGAATTATAATATTAATTTAGAGATAAAATAATTAATATTTGCTTGAATTAATCACATTTCTTTTACATTATGGTTTAATTTTCATCTTAAATGTAGCGTATAAAAGTAAAAATAAACACGAAACCCATAACCCAAAACTTAAACAGAATAAATCCTTTTTAAAATTTATAATTTTGAAAGCCTTTAAAAAAAAAAACCTAATTAGTTGAATGCTTTCAAACGTATTGAAATGTTCACATTTAGGAATATTTTAAATACTGCTTGTTTTCGAATAATAATAACATAGTCATGTGAATCTCAATTCTTATTTTTATTATTTTGAATGAATATGCCTTGAATGCCTTATTCTCGTATTTAATATTTTCTTTTGAAATGAATTCCTATACTGATGCATTAATATACATTCAAAATTTTTCTTTCACATATATTTTATTTTATAAAAACGAGAAACGCTAACAATCCTCTTTCACAGTTTGCTTTCACTTTATTACGTAACAGAAAATATATACTTTTTATGAGTACATTTACTCTGTTTCAAATTTATGTATTACTTTTTGAAACAAAGTTCAGAAATGTTAAATCATAAAATAAATTGGCATGCTTAATGCAATTTTTTAAAAATATTTAATATAAATGAGATTTTTCTTTCGTACACATTTATTTAACCTCAAGATATATAGTGATACTTTTTTTTAAAGATGCATTTGAAAATTCTATTTAAAGAAAGTAGTTTTTACAGTTGTTAAATGAAATTTACTTCTACAAACACTTATCTTTCAGGATGGATAAATATGCTCATTTCAAAAGAAAAAAAAATGTGTTTAAGATTTAAGCATTATAAGTTTTAAATTTTTAATAATTGTTGAAAATTGATCTATTTATTAATATCACTGCTTTTAAAAAATATTATAGTTTTTGTTATAAAACAAATTTATAAGATTTGTTTTTATTTGAGGGGAAAATATGTTCCGTAATTTAAAAGGTAAGATACTAGAAGTAGAAGCTCTTTAAAATGAAACTAATTTTAATTTACTCTTAGCTTCTTACCCTGTCGGTAGACGTACAGGTAGGAAAACCATAATTATTGCAAGATATACTCACCAAAATGCTTTATAAATATGCTTTATAAAATTATAAATAAACTTGCAAATCCACACGTCGTTGCCCGTGGTATTCTACGGAACCTACCGTTTAAAATATTTAAAAATGAAATTGCTTTGAAACTGGTTCACTGAAACTGGGCTTCATGTGCTCATCTCCCCATAAATCGCTTTAATGGGTACTGGAAGTTTAGCACAAATAACTCACTAATATGGCTACCACTATATTGGGGACTCACCCTATCAGGAAGTCTTGTGCACTTCGCGTCAATAAACCGTTAATACGGGAATTATAATTGGAGTCAACACTATAACTAGTCAAGTGCGCATAGTACACATAATTTTTTATTACGATAGTCACAATAACACATGCTCTCATTAAAACGAGATGCTGCGCATTTCTCACCCCAAACATTTTAAAATGACAATGAATAAAATGAGTTCCTGTGCATTTCGCGCCTATAAAACGTTAAATTTATCTTTTATAACGGCTCCGTCCTATTACGCGACCTAGTGTGCTTCGGAACTCTAAACTTTATGAACAGTAATCAATTAATGAGACTTTTGAAAATTCAATCAACAGAATATATATATATATATATATATATATATATATATTAATTTGATAAAACTATTTAAAACAAAGCAATTATCCAGATACGTTATTGCATTTCATATTAGAGTATAAAAATTTTATATGTATGATTTAAATTAATTTTTAGTAAATTGATTTTGTAAGTAATGTATTAGGAAACACTTTAAACGTTTTGATTAGTGATTTGATTTAGAATTCCAATGGTGAATATTAATATTACATTTAACTCGCATTTTGTTTCTTTATTTTTGAAAACATAAATTTCAATCTAGTGTTAGATTTCTATCGAATATATTTAAATATTTGAAGAGAAAAAGTCAAAATAAATCAGTTGTCTGTGTTCGAATTTAAATTTTAGACGAATCCCTAAGAGACTTAATTAATTTTGAAAGAAATTCCTTCATTGCTGTCAACTAGATGATTTAATATTTAAAACGGTTATGAAAAAAAAAATGAAAAAAATTAAAGCTAATATTAATTGGCTTCATAAAAATGTATGTCTCTAATTATAAAGATATAGACATTTCTCGCACATAAAATAATTTTTAATTAATAATCAGCATCAAACACGTATCTGTATTTAAGAAGAAGTATTTACGGCACATCATTCTGATCTAGATACGTTTTAACCTAAATTCAATTTAAACAAAATTTATTGATAGGACGCCATACTATGCATTCACAAAATCTTTCGTGAAAAGACATAGCATGGTTAAAAATTATAGTGACAATTTAAAGACTTTCCATAAAATTCGACCACATTTGCATAGAAATAAGATTCTGTTTTACTTAAAGGTTCTTCCGAGTCTACAAAAGATATAATTTTCTCTAAAACAATATAATGTGTCAGTTTCATTCGCTTTTCCACTTGAATGAGAGGAAATATGCTCAAGGATTTTATTAAGTATTTGCGTAATTTAAATTAAATTCCTGCGTGTTATTTTGTTTTAACATTAAAACTAACAATTAATTGAGATTTTTTTCTCTTTCCATGATGCAATTTATCATTAATAAAAGACAATTTCTTTATTTTCACACATATGCATTCCTGTAATAAAACCTTTATTTCTTTATCCAAAATAAATGTTTTCATATGTGATTATTTCTTGGGAAAGTTTTAATTAATAGGAATAAAATGTATATTATTTTATAAATAAACTAGCTAACCCGCTGCACGGGCCAAAAATATTAATAATCTGTTCTATACGAAACTTAAACCAAACCCCGTCGTAATCGGGTCCATAATTCCACCTTCCATCGCCAGGGGGCGCAGTCTGCTCTGGAAGAGGCCTTTTCAGAACACTCGACCCTACCAAATTTCCTAGTAGAATTGAAATTTAACCACGGGTAAACATTGCCAAAATAGCGGAAATCGCGAATGGGGGTTACGTAATCGATCGGTTTCTAAAGGGTTAATGTAGATATTTTTTAAAACCCAATCATGCGTTTTGAAGAAACTGAAGGCGTCTATGATCTGGAGTCTACTGTTTGTCCGTACTCACATTTCCTGAGTCGATGCTGATTTTTAAACCTGGAGAGGAAAAACGAAAATCGCGTGAGTGAGTTTTGGAAAGGATTTTTTTTTGGAGGGTTAAAATTAAAAAATTTCAAAACGGATACCAGATTTTAAAAAAAAGGGGGATGTAGATTAGTTGAGGTATTTTTAGTTTCTCGTATCTTGTTTATATACTCCAATTCGGATTTTTAAAGATAGGGGAAATAATTAAAGAAGCGAAATTGACTTACGGTAAAAAACGTTTTCGAAAGGGTTAACGTGATTTTATTTTTAAACTAAAGGTTTCTGCCTAAATCCGACAGAACGTAAATGTCTTTAGGTGTGTTTGATTTTTGTTCGGTTATTTTAGAAAGCCGATGCCAGATTTTATATATCATAGAAAATCGGAATTCGCAAAAGAGAGTCCTGCGCACGAATTTTTTTTTGAAGGGTTAATATTTGTATTTTTCAAAACCAAATACAGATGCCGAAAAAGGAATAAATGTAGATATTGTCTGGTATTTTTAGTTTTTCGTACCTTTCTCTGAATCGCCGATGCGAATTTTTAAAAATTGCCAAAATCGCAAAAATCACAAAACGGCATACAGAAAATGTACTTTTTAGAAGGGTTAATTTTTGTATTTTTTAAAACCAAAGAGGGCTTTGGAAAGGGCAAAGTCAGTTCTTTAATTTGGTGACCTTCGTTTTTCCGTATTTTTTGTATTTCGGTGGATGCAATGCTCGGAAAACGGGAGAAAATAAAAAACATGAATTCGATGCTTTTTGATTATTTTTTTGAAAGGGTTAAATGTAAATTTTTTTCAAACCAACCAGATCGTCTGAGACGTAAAAGTATTTTCTTTCAGAATATGTAGACGGATTTTCCATATTTCTAACCGTTTGCCCATGGCGAATTTAGAAAAACTTAAAACAAAAACGGGATGTGTTATGCTTTCTTTCTTCTATTCCGGAAGATACGGATATTGGTTTCTGCACATGCGCCAGCTAGCTTTTGAATAATGACGTTTTTATTTGTGATCTTTGATCAGTTTTTAATTAATATCTACTTTAATTTTCAAAATATTAAAATTCTGACGTAATGGTGCACCAGGAGAGGGTTTGGACTACCTATATCTAAATTTGCAGCCTTCTAGATGGGCTGGATTTTCCTAGCCATCGCCAACAGACACACAGACACACAGACACAAACACAGAGGGAAACTTTCTTTTATTAGTATAGATATCTTTATGAAAATCATGAATTTTTGTTAAAATAAAAATAAAAACTTTTTTAAAACTACTTTTATTTTGAAAATTTTGGATCATGAAAAAGAGAAAACAATTTCTGAAGCAAAGGTTTTGGATTTAATTATGTAAGATGAAATATTTTACTCACTTTATGTAGATTCTAATTAATTACACACATATTCATCCGTGTATATGTGCGTAATTTCATACATGATTACTTTTTATCATGTTTTTAATGTGTATAACTCTAGAAAAAAAAGTGAATAATCATGTTTGACATACGGTATTTTGCAATAGATATAATGCAAAACTTTTTTGTTACAATAGAGCATCCTGTAAAAACTACTGCGTATAGAGCTTAGAAAAGATCTACATAGTTATTAAATCATGAAACAATATCCAAAATATATATATTCAGGAAATTATAGAGACTTCAATAAATCAAAAATTCAATATTTGCGAAATTCCTTAATGTAATTATGTATTTATATATAAGGTGTGTTCAAATGACACTCGTTTGACATTTCTAGTAAGCAAAACATGAATAGAGGAAACAGAAAATTGAATTAAATGGAAATAATAGTATATATATTTAAACTTGCAGCATACACATTTCTTTAGAAAAGTCACACATAACGTTGAGTAACGCATCCCATTGTTTAGGAAGGCGTCGAATTCTGTCGACGAAGAAATATTTGGGTTGTTGCTTGAACGTTTTTTTCACTTTACAAGTCACAAATGCTTCGTCGACGGTTCATGTTGGCCGCAGTGCCAATATCTGCAATCAGTGTCTCGGCAACAACTTTGTACGCTTGACCAGGAAAAGACCAATCCGTCAATTCCTTACGGCTGCTGCGGAATATTTCCGACCAACTCGTAACAGTTGTCGATAAGCACTGTTCCCCATACACAGCAACTATTCGCTGATCAATCTCAACAGGCTTGAATCCCTCTGCCGATAAATCTACATTACTGCACGTTGGTCTTGTTTGGAGGTGTTTGTAATCACTCTATCTTTCTTCAACGTACTGCCACCTTCAAACAACAAAACCAGAATGACCATTTCACAACCCAATGACCGTTTCACATGCTGCATATGTATGACGTTACTTGCTCATGCGCATCTTCCCCTTTAAACACCAACTGGTCAATTTGCACTCTTCGACCGGATTTCGTTTGAACACGCTTAATATAAAAAAATAGATAAGATCTCACTTTTCCAAGCTGTATACCACTGATTCCCAAACTTTTATGCTTCGTGAAATGTATTATATGTACTTTTATTTTCCTCTTATCGTTCCATTGTTAAATATTGTATCATCAAGATCAAAAGGAAACGTACAATTAATAAGTCACAAGATAAAGCCTAGTCTGTACAAAAAAAAATCAGAAATACTTAGCTACTTCATAGAGGTCTAATAAAAGTTTCAGAACCCTACATTCAAATGAAGATAACTTCACTTCATATCCAGGTGAGAATTTATATTATCCTCCCAGGAACGCACCGACACAATTTTCAATAAGAAACGTGTTACAGTGCATTGCATTAAAATTCATGCTTCACAATATTTAAATAAGTATATCGTCATTAAAATGTAAATGGAACAACTACCCGGCCATAATGCATCCTATTTTGTTTGTATGTTTTTGTAAAAGAACAACAAACTCTACTCACATCAGTTTTAATACAGGGTATGATAAACTGATTCTTATAAACGCACACATACACATACATGCATATACAAAAGCATTTAATGGATTATCTGTCATACTTGGGAACGTACGAACAACAGATAGACAAATTAAAGTAATGATCAATTTTCAATTATTTTTAAAAGTGTTAACAGATAATTGTTTCATTTTGCAAATAATGTTGCAAATGTAGTACTATTAAACACGATCAATATGAAATAATGAATTATTAAATTCCTAGTATTAGCAGTTAATCGTGAAGATAATGTAAATCATAAACAAAACATACGCATACGATAAAAGAGTAAAACTTGTTATTGGATTTTTTGAGTGGCAAACATAACTCTAATAATATTTATCAAACAAAATTCTGAAGTATCCATTTGGTATCTAATAGTAGATTTTATCTGAAATGCTCTACTCTTTCACCCGACTCTACGAATCTTTGATGAAATTTTAAGGTCTGGATTTTTAAAAAGAAACAACTAAAGGTCTTCTTGCTATATAACTCTTCTTCCCTTTATTTTTAAGGAATGTTTGATAGATACTCAACTTTCATACTGTTAGCAGTGAATGTCTATATGGAAATATTTTTTGTATGTTTAAGCACTCGTCGGAAAAAAATTAATTACAGTAGTTTGAATATACAATTACTATTACTGAGAGATAATAGAATTCGGGTAGAAAATTATCTTTACTTACCATTAATTTTGTAGTTTTCGCCGAAAGGAAATTCATTCTAAATTGGAAAAAAAATCCTGATATGAGCCAATATTTTCCTTTTATAGCTCGTGAAAAGCGTGTGAAACTTAAAATACTTTAAATGATGACAATTCTGAACGTTTAAATTGATGGATTTAACCCTGCTCGCATTTTAGCAACATTTGTATTGAGTGAACTCAACTCAATTGAAAAAAATTTAAAGTAGAAAAAGTAGATTTATTTACTGATATATAGGTAAAAGTGGGGCATACTGGAATCGTTTTTGATTACGATTTATGTACACATTTGTTGTTCAATTTTTTTACAATTAGTACATATTTTGCTTAAACGCTTGACTATTAAACCCCCCTCATTGAAATAGGTACGTTATAAAAAAAAGGTTAACTTAAAGAAAATTACTTCACCACTACAACTGCCACGTTGGAACACACTGTTTTACATATGAATTATACTGCTGATATACATTGATCAGTAATGTAAAATTCGTTGTATTGATATGTGATAATAAAACTCACCAGAGATAAAATAATAATTATAGTCTTTAACGGATGAGTTATTTATTTAAAGTATTTACGAAAAAACTGGTCATTATCGTAATTAAGCTATTTTTCTAAATACTTGTTATTTGTTCTTATATTTGTTATTTATCATTGCATATTAGTAATATTTTAGGTACTATTAATATAAAATTTCTAACATTAAGCACTTGTACGCAGGGCACTTTATACACTTTACACAGTGCATAAATTGTCCATTACTGTGTGTCTACTTCCTGGTATATGGTTTTACAATTAATGCTTGTTTAACCGTAGAACTACGATGGGATTTTTAACGCTTAACAGCACGATAAAGAAGTGTATTCTAAATGTATTTCATGTAAAACTTTTTACTATTTATACTAAAAGAAACAAAAATCTTATATTTCAATAATATAAAGTTACTGTAAAGTTATAAAAAATAATAAAAAAACGGATATAAAAATTACTATATTCATTGCATGAATTTCGTCTTACACGTAGATATAGGTGGCTTTGTCATCTATAACTATTTATTATATTACATATTATACTGATTATATGCAGTACAAATTCTTAAACATTATATGCTCCACTTTTCCCTATATGTATATATCTTAAACTTATTAATTTACGTAATAGTTTAAATATGATCTATAAAATTTAATATTATTGCAACATTGAGGTACATATTTTGATTATCTTGCAAAATACCAAAGGGTATTACATAGTCTTGGATTAACAGCATTTTATTTTTATAAAATGTTTTATTCAATTAATATAAATAGGATTATTTGGTTTGCTTCTTCTTTTGAGGTAAACTACTTTGACAATTTCATTGGCTCAGTAGTTAATCGAATGTATTCTCTCAAAGAGAAAAGGCTAAATTAAGTTACTAAGATTTGGTAATTAGAATTGTTAATAAGATTTACATTATCTGTAGCTTGGAAATAAGCCTTTGCTGAAACGTAAAAATCTGAAAATGCAACTGGCTGGTTACTTTAAATATATAACAACGATTCTTTAAATAAATAAAAAGATTTTCTCGGATTTAAACATTTTTTTATGACTTGTTAGTTACTAATGCATTTAAAAATGTAAAATTAAAAAGTAGTTGAAAAAGTAGCATCTAGTAAAAATAAAAATGTAGAATAGATATAATCAGATTTCAGTTTTCCCCATTACAATAAATAACATTACCTGAGAATAATTTGAAATTAAACTGAAAAAAATGCATGTTTCTAACATCAATTTCATGGTCTGATATTTCAGATTTCATTTTTTCAGCCGCCCCTTAAGATTAGTTTGCAGTTACAAAGCAGTTAAATGTTTTGTTGATTTTAGTTTCCTGTAGGAAAATATGTTTACACTTTAGTTCATGATTTTAGTAAAACTATATGTTCAATAAACCCTTTAAAAGAAAGGTTATTATTCATATGCTTTTTTTTTATCTTTCTAAAATTTGTAAAATAAAAAAATAATATTTATCACTGGCTTATTCTGAACAAAATTCTCGAAAATGTTTTCATCCGTAAAAATATGGGACATTTTCCGTGAAACTTTTCGGAAGGGTCTCATTTTGCTAAGAAAACTATAAAATTTCCGTAATTGACGTTTAGATGTTTGCGTACATAAGCTTATTTTAAATGCAAAGTAATTGATCGTTGAATATTATTTCTATATATTGTAAAGAATGCTATTATTGTACAAATACAGGGTTTATACTAGAAATATTTCCAAAGGAACTTCATAATTGTCAAATGACGGGTTTAATTGCAAATCTGTTTTATGAAATTTAAAAATTTCAGATATATTCACATATATAGTCTTTAACATTTACAAGAAATTTGGAAGCAGGGAGGCCACTGGTCAGAAAATTTCGCATTGAAAATACCAGTTATTTCTTATAGAAAAAAAATTGTCTTATTTAATTACCCGATTAAATTACACAAATTTTTCTGTCAGTAAATACTGGTATTTTCACGGAAAATTCCCTGACCGGTGGCCACCCTATGTAAGACATTATTATAGAATGAGAATGTGCTATTTCAACAAAAGTACATATTGTACTTTAAACTTCATTATTTTTATTTTACACGTTGAAAAAAGATAGAAAACAAGGGATACAACAGTATATTTTCGCATATTGTCTTTAGTTCAGAGTTAAGTAGATTTAAACTTATTTGAAAAATGAAGTGTTATTTAGAATCACCTAACTGAAATTATTTAAAACAAAATTAACACCCATACTTAAAAATTATTCTAATGTATTCGGCTAAGAAAAATTAATCGCCACTAAATGTGTCTCTTGGGACAGTTGGAAAACGTTTACTGATTTTCTAGTTTAATTTTTTAACACGTAACACATTTCACATCATTAGTTTAAAAATAAAGAGACCATATAAAAATTTAAAATTCACAGCTTTTTAAAAAATAATTATTTTCAAATAGATGGATTTTCGTATGCTGAAAAACATATAAATATTTCATATGATGATGACATTTGAAACATTTTTGCAGCTGAAACTATACCTCTAACACTAATGGTTTAGGAATTAGCTATTGATCAACGATAAGAAGAGGTACCCTGCGTATCAGATATTCATAGAACGTTAAAAAAAAAAAGAAAAAAAAAAGATTAATTTATGTAATTTATTGTTTATTTGTTTGTTTGTTTTTTTACAAGTATGATCGAATTATGCAATGCATGTGCTGCATGGGTATCATTTTAAAGTTTGAATTTTGATAAAGGATGTTAAATAAACATTTTACGGAATTGTTTTTCCTTAAAACAAGTAAATGCCTATTTGTCTTGAAGATAAAAAAACTTGAATTTGAAATAAATGATTCGACTGTACATTTTGATATATCTGCAACATGGTGCTATAAAAATTTAATGAAAATTTTCACATTTTCACGTCAAGTTCATATATTCTTTTTAACACTTTCCAACCTAGTTGAAAAGTGTTTATGACTTCGGTTTGTCTGGCCGTCTGGCCGTGCTCTAACTCCCGTTAATATGCTCGGATTGCTCTGCAATTTTTATATGTTATTGTCGTTATCTATAGCATGTTCCCTATTTCAACGGAAGTGTGTAGCACTTATAGTTTTTTTTACAGGGACACTCAAAAGAATTCCGTTACATTGCGGTCTATGGGGAAAAATCATTCGCGGTTCATTTAAATAATGTTTCACTAGTTTAAACGGATTGAAATTTATCTATATCACTAAGGTGCATTAGAAGAAGCTTAATATGGAATAGGGTGTGCATAGCACTTATAGTTACTTTACAGGGACAGTCAAAATAATTCCGTTACATTACGTCTATGGAGAAAAATCGTCTGCGGTTTATTTAAATAATGTTTCACTATTTTAAACGCATTGAAATTTATATATATCACTAAGGTGCATTACAAGAGGCTTACTACAGAATAGTGTGTGTATAGCAGTCATCGTTCATTTACAGGGACACACAAAAGAATTCGCTACTGTCTGTTAACAATAATTCCTGGAAGTGCGTTTTAAGTTGCTGAACGCGATTTTGAATTTAACTCACTTTTTGTCTATTACTTGGTGCGTATAAATTCTGTAGATCATATACAGGGCAGTACAAAAGGTCGCGAACACATTTCCGTTTATTGACAGAAACTCCAGAAGGAGAATGTTAAACTGTGCTACGCGTTTCCTAACTAAAGTAAAATTTAGCATCCAATGTAGTTTAAATACAAATCTATAGATCATATACTGGCCTGAATAAAAGTATTCGGATATTTTTCCAAATATTGTATATGTTGGAAATATATGATGGAAATTTTTAATACGTTATGCGTTTTCCAAATGGTTTACTTAGATGTTATCTTTCAGTTTATTAAACGGTAATGATTTGTAAAATTATTTTGGAAGCGTTGGAAAGTGTTACATAATCTATGCTTGACGCATGATTTTTCGTTCTTGTTTTTTTTCTTTTTTGGAAAAAAAAATTTATTAAAGTGTATGGAAAGTAACATTTACACGATTTCAAAGCCACAATTTCTTTTTTAATCGTGAATATTTCTAAAGCATACATTATAGATATAATAGTTGAAATTAGCCATATTTAGGTAAAGGTTACCAGTTATCTTACTCACTATGAATGAAGATACCTTTACTTTCTTTTATCTTTCCAAGAAGAAAGTATTAGATTCATGAAAATTTTCGACTTCCGATTTTCGACGAATGTATACGTTTTAGAAGGTCTTGAGCCACGACACGCGTCACGAAAACGTCATACCAAGCAGGCAAAACAAAGGAAAAAATTCGTGCAACTTACATGTTTCGATTTCGATGGCTCGTGGAATTATTAACTATTAGTCGTAAACAATAATTATTAATTCTATGAGCCAATAAAATCGAAACATGCAAGTTGTTCGAATTTTTTTCTTTGTTTTGCCTACTTGGTATGACGTTTTCCTGACGGGTGTCACGGCTTTCTTGTCTAGGGGGTGTTGCCTGAACACGATTTGACTGTTTTTAGAAAATGTCTGTCTGTGAGTCTGTAACTCTGTCTGTCTGAATGTAATAAAATTTTTGTAGTCGCTTTATATCAAGAACTAATGCACGAAATTCAATAAAACTTTATATCCCGTTAGTCCCTGATATAAATTGTTGCTGATCAGCTTTTGGGGAAAATCGCATTATAGGTGGCGCTGCTATGCTGCATTTTCATCGATTTCTTCAATAGTTCTATCTTAAGAACTAATACACCTTTTTTCACCAAACTTCAGTTAGACCTTGGCATAAATAGAAGCTGATTACGTTTTGGTGTAGATATACAAATAGGTGGCGCTGCTATACCACTTTTTTGTGATTCTTACGATAGCTATAGCTCAAGAACTAATGCACGGAATTTCATTGAACTTCAGATTATGTTAGACCTTGACATAAATAGATGCTACCTACGTTTTGGTGTAAATAGACCAACAGGTGGCGCAGCTATGCTATTTTTGTTCATTATTATCACGATAACTATACCGCAAGAACTAATGCGCGGAATTTCATCAAACTTCAGATTCACTTAGACGTTGACATAAGTTGTTGTTGATTAGGTTTTGGTCTAAATTTCCCAACAAGTGGTGCTGCTATGCTACATTTTGTAGGATTTACACGATTTTAGGAAAAGCCATATCTCAAGAACTAATCCACGGAATTTAATAAAACTTTAGATTCAGTTAGACCTAGATATAAATTGGTGCTGATTCTTTTTAGTATATGCGAAACCTGTGTGAGATAGAATAAAGTTTCGGAATTGGCTAGTTTTATGTATTATATTTCAGTATAGACTCTATGATAAAATATCCAACAAAAATAAAAATAAAAATTGCTAAATTTTTGTTGGCTTAACAGACGAATAGTATAGTATTTGGCTTAAATTTTACAAAGATTAGGAAGAAACTACTTCGCTTAATAAAAAAAATAGGGCATTCTCAAAAAATACATAAAGTATTTTTTTAATTTCCGAGATTACAATATGGACGTATGTTTAATCACTATGCGAATTCTTATACTAAAGTTACCTAGCGATATTAGTGAAAAGCAGTAAACAAAATATGCGAGGTAAATGTGTTTTTAATATTTACATATGCCAGACATCGAAATGATTAATGTACTATAAATCGCGTTATAATATTCTAGAAATCCCGCAATTAGTACAATACAATTCAGTTACTTTTAATAAATGACTACAAATAACAATATTTCAATAATTTTGTTATAGATTATGACTTTTAAATTACCGAAAAAAAAGTCGAATTTAAATTATGTTCGCTTTGCGCATTCTCCCATTACAGATTTTCAATTATTCATTCGTAAGTTATCTTTTCATTACTTCATTATTCTCGTCAAATAATTCATTCTTATAGAATTTCACTCTGAAGAATTTTATATTTATTTTTTTTCTTAAAATCTAGTTTACTTAAATGTTTTTGTAAAGTTTTGTTGTATTGTATGCAAGAAAAATAATTAAAAAAATTTTTAAAATCATTTGAAAAAAATGTTTGTATTTAATGAACAGTTCCAATATATTGCCAATTCCTTAAGCTTAGAAAATATTTATGGAAACTTTAAAAATAGAAATTTCAAAACTCGATAAAATACTTATATATTTCAGATTATTAACTACAAATATTTCATTTTCTGCTTATTCTTATAGAGAAGTTAGTCTTATGATTCATCAGCGGTATTAGTGAACTAATTGCAGCAACCGAATAAAACTTGCAATGTAAAAATGTTTTTAATATTTACTGTTGTTTTACATGAAACTTCTTATGAAAAAATTTATCTATCTATCAATATATTCATAATTAATGCATTGGGACTCAATAACACTTTACTACAAATACATTATTGATAAATCATCTTATTTTGGAAGTGTTTGTGGTGTAAAATTACAAATATATGATATAAGTAACTAATGTTTGTAATGCCACTCCCCTTTACAGATTTCCATTTATTCATTCATGAATTATAATTTCCCTAACTAATTATGCTTATCACATTTTTCAGTCTTATGGATTTCCACAGTGAATAATTTAAATTATCAATTGATTCTTAAAAGTTTATTACATACATATTTATATAATTGTGTGTTATTGTATGTAAAGAAACATTTTCTAAATAAAAAACAAGAACGAAAAAACATGCATTAAGCATAGATTATGTAACACTTCCCAACGCATTCAAAATAATTTTACAAATCATTACCGTTTAATAAGCTGAAAGATAACATCTAAGTAAACAATTTGGAAAACGCATAACATATTTAAAAACATAATTTCAAGAATTTCCAACTTATATTTCCAACATATACAATATTCGGAAAAATATCCGAATATTTTTTTTCAGCCCTGTATATGATCTATAGATTTGTATATATACTACATAGGATGCTAAATTTTAGTTTAGTTTGGAAACGCGTAGCACAGTTTAAAATTCTCCTTCTGGAGTTTCTGTGAATAAACGGTAATGTGTTCGTGAACTTTTGTGCTGCCCTGTATATGATCTACAGAATGTACACACACCAAGTAATAGACAAAAAGTGAGTTAAATTTAAAATCGCGTTCAGCAACTTAAAACGCACTTCCAGGAATTATTGGTAACATACAGTAGAGAATTCTTTTTTGTGTCCCTGTAAATGAACGATGACTGCTATACACACAATATTCTGTAGTAAGCCTCTTGTAATGCACCTTAGAGATATATATAAATTTCAATGCGTTTAAAATAGTGAAACATTATTTAATTAAGCCGCAAACGATTTTTCTTCATAGACGTAATGTACCGGAATTATTCTGACCGTCCCTGTAAAGTAACTATAAGTGCTATGCACACCCTATTCGATATTAAGCTTCTTGTAATGCACCTTCGTGATATATATGAATTACAATGTGTTTGAAATTGTGTAACAGCATTTAAATAAACCGCAAATGATTTTCTCCCATAGACCGTAATGTAACGGAATTCTTTTGTGTGTCCCAGTAAAAAAACTATACGTGCTACACACTTCAGTTGAAATAGGAAACATGCTATAGATAACGACAATAACATAAAAATTGCAAGGCAATCCGAGCATATTTACGGGAGTTAGAGCACGGCCAGACGGCCAGACAAACCGAAGTCATAAACACTTTTCAACTAGTTTGGAAAGTGTAAAAAAATGTGTGACAAATGTTCTTTTATTTAATTAATGGTTATTATACTAAATGTATTAAAAATTCATAGAGCATAAAATGAAACAATGTGAAAAATCCTTTAAATATGTTCTTATGTTTCTTTACTTCATTAGCTACATTTGTTACATATTTCTGTTTGTTCTTATATAGAAGTCATCTTTCTTCATTTAGCTGCATTATTGAACTAATTGCAGTAATCAAATATAATGTGCTACGTAAATATATTTTTAATATTTGCTGTTGCCATGCACACCATTGCGAATAATGCTTTATAAATCACCGTAATTAATGCAATATGATTCAGTAATGCATTACTAGAAATAAACGGCTGGAAATAATTGTATTTTGGTAGCTTTTGTAATAGATTATAGCTTTTAAATTACCGAAAGTTAAGAGGAATATAAATGATGTTTGAATCGCATTACAGGTTTTCAATTATGCATTACTGACATCTCGCATTACCTAATTATGTTGGGGTATAGTACATCATTTAATGTACGCTGATACATTCATTTTTATGTTCTGCGTTCAATCAAACTATTTTATTTTTATTATTAACGTCATATAATTACTAGGTTGTTGAAATTTCTTAAATTAATTTCATTTATGAAAATACTATTTAAATAATGAAAGGAGGATTTTATAAATCTATCGCTTTTTAATAATGATTTTTTTCTATCACATATTGAGTGTTTCAAAGTTAAATTTGTGTTTAAAGAAGTATTATTAAGAGATGAGAAATATTTCCGCAATAATGATGTAAAAATTAGGGGTGGGGGAACGATAATGGTATACTGTAAAAAATAACCAATGTTTCTTATTTTATGAAAATATACTATAACCACGAACGAAAATATTATATAATCATCTCAGTTATCCGAATTTTTGAATAGCGTGTTCCATTGCCTTTTGAATCCTCAGAAACCAATACATTACCCAAATTTAAAGAATTATTTATAAAAAAAAGTATTTTTCGCTGCCTGTATTTTTCAGAAACGTTTCCTAAGGATTTTTACAGTGTATTAATTAGTGACCTTAGCCTGGAATACCTGTTTTTCGAATACTATCAATTTTCAAGTAAACATTTTCATGCTCAAAAAATATGTTTAACAGACAACCATGCAAAATTAACAGCGTTAACAATATCATTAAAATTAAGATTATTTCTTTAATCTTTCATGTATAAATTAACTTATGCGGCTGAAAACGTTTACTTGAGAATGGATGACATTCGAAAAACAGGTATTCCAAGTTGAGGACACAATTAATACACTATAAAAAACCCTCAGAATCGTTTCTGAAAAATACGGGCAGCGATAAATTCTTTGTTTTTATAAATAACTCCTTAAATTTTGGAAATGTGTTGATTTCTAGGGATTCAAAAGACAATGGAACACGCTATTCGGAATTTCGGATAACTCAGAAGATTATATTATATTTTCGTTCGCGGTTATAGTATATTTTCATAAAATAAGAAACATTGGTCATTTTTTACAGTGTAATAAATACTTTACTCTGTATTATTTCAGTTTCTCGCATGGACTTTCGATGGTCTTCTGCAAATTATATCTATTTGCACATCTATATTCTTTTTCTTATTAACAGTGCTTTTCAAAAGACTACATTCATTTCTGTTTCGATCTAAGATTGCCAAATAAGAGTAAGCCTCTGAAGCCAAAAGATCGTATTATTATTTGCTATCTCGCCAAATTTTTCTAATATCGTTTATATCTCTGACTTTTCAACACTGTAAAAAAATACAAATATTTCTTAGTCTATGAAAATATAGTACTATAATTACGAACAAAAGTATAGAATAACGTCCTCCGTGTTACCTGCCATTGCGAAAAGCATTCCTTTTCTCTAGAAATTTCAGAAATCAATTTGTTTTCGAGATTTAAAGAAGCAGTTATTAAGTCAGTTGAAGTTTCAGTTAGAAAGTTTTTGTTTTGTTTTGTTTTTCTGCCACGGATTTTCGGAAATGTTTTCGAATAGTTTTTAGAATGTATTAATTAGTTTTATCAAACTAGAATATCGACTTTTAGGATTCTATCAATTCTCAATTAAACATTTTCAATTACGTTATTGAATTTATACATGCAAGAGAAAAAAGTAATATTACTTCGAATTTTAATGTTAATGCTATCATGTTTGCATGGTAAAATATGCATGTTTAACGTGAAAATATTTACATGAAGACTGATAGCGTCTGAAAAACCTACATTCCGGATTAAGAAAACTGATTAACGCACTGTAAAAACTATTCGATAACTTTTCTGTATATCCGTGGTAGCAGAGGATACTTTGTTTTTATAAATGCTCTTTTAATTCTCGAAAACAAATTGGTTTCTTAGGTTTCTAACGTTAAACAATGCTTTTCATAAGATGTTGTTGTGTAATTCCGTTCGTGGTTAATTATATTTTCCTAAATTAACAAACATTTGTCTTTTTTTAAGTGATGTGTTATAAAAGTGTCCTTTCGATTTCACATTTCTCAGTCTATATTCGGGAAAAAGGGATTCTTTCTGACAATGCATTCTAACGTTCGTCAGATAACCAGGGTTGAACAGGGATTCGAACACTACAACATCTGAATAGTTATAAGCCCCCTAACCACAATTTTTGAACCTGAGAAATGAACCCCTGAATTCTTTTAAATTTCTCAAACATACAAATTCCAACTCTTAAATTGTTTTACTAAACGATACAATACACAAAGGGAACCGAAATTATCTTACTTACTCGAAATTACTTATTGCCATCCCCATTTTTAAGTTTCACATTATATTTTTAAAACCCAAGCTGTTTACTTTCTATAATTCGTCAGCACTTACAATTGAATAGTTTTTAATTGTTCTTTTCTTAAATGATATGTGCAAATATGTTCTTTCTTTAAAATCTAGAGAAATGCTTAAGTGATACTAAAAGAAACAACAAAAGGCTTATTAAAAACCTTTTAATGATCAACATATGTTCCAATGCTCCTACGGCGCCATTTTCAAGAAATATAATGATAAACAAAGTACAAGTTGTAATTTTCCAACTGGACGAAAAATGTCCGGGCCAGGATTCGAACCTGGGATCTCTTGGCTGAAACCGCCACGCTCTACCAACTGAGCTATCCCGGTCGAATCTGGAGGGCATAATTCATCCAGTTAACCTTCTTGATCATAGCATCTGGTCTGATATTTTAATCAGCTCAACAGAATAGATCGCCGGTAATGGAACTCCAGTATACGCTGGATACGTGATTACACTAGATTATTTTTTAACACAATTATTTCAAATTGGTAAAGCAACCATACAAGTTGTAATTTTCCAACTGGACGAAAAATGTCCGGGCCAGGATTCGAACCTGGGATCTCTTGGCTGAAACCGCCACGCTCTACCAACTGAGCTATCCCGGTGGAATCTGGAGGGCATAATTCATCCAGTTAACCTTCTTGATCATAGCATCTGGTCTGATATTTTAATCAGCTCAACAGAATAGATCGCCGGTAATGGAACTCCAGTATACGCTGGATACGTGATTACACTAGATTATTTTTTAACACAATTATTTCAAATTGGTAAAGCAATCATACATTTCGTCCAGTTGGAAAATTACAACTTGTATGATTGCTTTACCAATTTGAAATAATTGTGTTAAAAAATAATCTAGTATAAACAAAGTATTCTCGCAAATTTGGAAAATAGATTTTTGAAAACATGAATCACGAGATCAAATATGTAATAAAAGAGAAAAGCAGGTGTGCTTGAAGTAGCCAACTGTAATCGTGAAAATTAATATTTCGTTATTGCTTTTTAAAACCGAAAAGTACCTCGTGCCAAATTTTAGGCAATTCAAAAGAGGCGGATTCATTGCAAATGTTTACGTTACGCATGTAAATTTCTATTCATTCACGGATAATAGATGGGAAGTTGACTCTTGAGCAGTAAATTATTTTACTATTTTTAAAATCAATTTTTATTGTCTCTGTTCTATGTAGTCGTGCCAGTGCTGTAGCACTCCTGTCATATTTGATATCTGCTATATGCTCTTTTTCTGCTTGTGATTATGTTCTTTCTGTAACTCTTTTTTACCTAAAGGTAGGAAAATGTGGAATGAAGGTTTCAAAATTTTGCATTGTTGTGAAATTAAAGTGGGATGAGGAGTTTTTATTTTTTGTTAATGATGTTTCATATTAAAAAAGTAATTGGGTTTCAATATCTTTCATTTTTAACCTAAATACATGTTCTTTGATGCATGATAATGATCGGGTTATTTAACTATTCAATAACATAGAAGTCTTTAGTATGTAATTATAAAAGCGATTTATGTTTTTGATTTGCAATATGACTCATACTCGGAGCACCCCACAATGCCGGAGAAAAATGCAAATTTCATCAACATTATTAAAGTCACTGCGAAAAGATTGCATTTGCAACGAAGCGGCTTCCTTTGAATTAGCTAAAATTTGGCACGCGATGATCGATAGATTGAAAAAGCAATAAAAATAAAAACAAATAATAATTTTTCACGTTTCCCAGTTTGGCCAATTTAAGCACCTGCTAGCCTTGGACATGCGATCTCGTGGTTTGATATTTACAATTTTCAAAAATATGCGAGAATATTGTATTTATCATTTAGATCCGAAGATGTCACCGATAGTGTGAACGAAACATATGTCATCTACATTAAAAAGGTATTTTAAATATTCCGTGTTATGTTTTTATCACGTTAAGCATTATTAGACTTTAATTTAATGTTAATAAGTGATTGTATTATATTATTCATCAACATTGTTATCGCGATTCCTATTACACCACAATGCGCATTGCCATTAAACTGGACGCACTCGTAACCCAGTGATAAACGAATGTCGAGGTGATTGGGCAGGTCCTAGCTGATTCCTGGAGCAAGTGAAGCAGGTGTTCAAATTTTAATTTTTCCCATAGAAATTACGTTGCGATTGTTTAATTTTAATAGAAAAATTAGCTTCATTATTGTAACTTTCATAAATATTAATCAATTTGATGCCCCTATTGGTGTGAAGTCAGTGTTATTGGGACATATATTTGTGCTTTGTAATGCAGATTAATCTTTTAAAAGATTCACTTCTAACGTAGATGGCGACCGCATGATATTCCTTTAAATACTAAATTGAAAGGTGGTCAAATCAGACGTTTCATACTTTGTGATATCCAAATCGATGTAATATGACTGTATTTTCAAATTTGTTTTATTTGTGCAATCAGTGTTCGAACAAAATTACTCTCGTTGCATAAATTTGATAATTTTGATTTAATTATATTGTTAAAAGAGCAAATCCTCTCTGCATCACCAGAATTTCATCAGATATTTAGATTTGATTTGTCGTTTCGTTTTTTTTCGTTAATTTTTTTAAATTTCTCATTAAGATGCCGAAGCTTATAATATAGTCTTATATTAATCTTGAAAGAATGCTCACTCAATTAATGAAAATGATAAGGGTTTAAAATATGGTGCGTGCTTTCAGAGGCTAGTACCTCAAATAGTGGAACATTGAGTACTCAAGATTAAAATGTTGCACAGCAAATGAAGCCGCAACAAAGGATGGTGACGTAGTTTGATTATGAAATGATGTCTGTTTCTGCTGCGTTAATGAAGTACGAGAAGTATGTTAAAATTTTTCTAAAATTAAACTAGATGTTTTTAGCAATTTTAGAACATGGACTATTCTTCAGAACACTTTCAATTTTTCCGCTGAAACCTTAATTAGTCCAAATAATATTAAAAACTGTTTAAAATATTTAACTTACATTAAACAAATACTCATCACCCAAGTTCATCTTATCGTTTCAGAGTGCAAAATGAACGGCCATGTCCTGGAATATAGTAAAAATGCAGTGAAATTGAAGCAAAACACCCACCAATTTGCTAGTGAGAAAACTCAGAGCATCAAAGTTTTTTTGGCTTAATGATACACTTAATTTACTGTATATTGATTTTAGCAAAGTAATCTGTTATTCGCTACGGCTATTTTAATTACTTGATCACAGCAATCAAACCTGATTTTGATATAATAACTCCCTCTATTTTTCTATAGATAAAAGTTCTAGGAATTTCTGACCGAAGACCGTATCATTGATAGAACTGCTTAATCTTGTTCCGAGTCACTAATTTGGTGGCACTAGTTAGAGAAAGAAGCGAGATACACCAGATTATAGCTACATAGTACCTATATTTAAGATTATAAATACTTGCGTTATTTAGTCACACAAAGTTTGAGATTAAACAAAAGAAGATTAGTATTCGGCATTAATAAAATGAGATGGTTGGCAGATATAAAATACCTACAAATGCCGGTTTGGTTTCACTAAAACTTATGTCTTTGACTCTGATTTTTCCGATGATAATGGCTACTTAAATGTAGACAAAATTACTCTTTAATGAATTATTGAGTTAGTTAATACGCATTCGCAGTCAACTTTTTGAGAGCAAACGTTGACCTCATTGTTGTAACAGCCGAACAGTTAAGCATTGCGGTACATTGTTATGTGTGTGTGTGTGTACATCTCAAAATCTTAACAAATTTATTTCACTATAAAACTTTTCTCGCATACGTATTTCGCACTTGTAGCAAAACATACAGTTCAGAAGCTGTAATTGTGTCTTCTCATGCTAAAAGAATTATTTTGCATAATAGTCTCTCCACGTCATAATATAATGGCCTAACTTTTGATGAACCAGAGATTTTCTCATGATTTATATTAATCCTATGATCACGGTTCAGGACTGGTGACTTTTCTTTAAATTAATTGTAATACAATTTACAAAAAAATTCTTTGTTGAAGATTTCTCTTGAAAATATCCTATTATAGCCGCATGGCAGAGATTAATGTTCAAAAAGTGGTAAGAACGGAATAAAAAATAGTTTACTGGGACGTATATTTACCAAGATGTAAACAAAGTGTTAAGAGTGGTGATTGGTGTGAACTTGATTTTTCAATTGATGTCAGATCGCTTCAATATATAGTACAAAACATATGCAATTTAGAAATTTATTAAAAATCTTTATAATAAAGCGAAGAATATGTATACAGTTGGAAAATGTAGACATTCCGTGACCTGTCCAATGATAATTTTAAATGTTGTAACCTGAGTTGGTTTACCTGATATAGACTATTGAATGCTATGATCCATATCATATGTCATAAATTTCCACTAGAAAAGACTGGTAACACATTTTCTCTATTGCGTGGTTCATCTTCCATATCTGTAAGGAAAGTGTGTAGTTTTTTATTGTAAATGGAATTTCAATGATTTGTTTTAATATTATAATATGGTGAATGTGATTGACAAACGCTCCATGAAGCTAAACCTATTTCCCAAGAGTCATTTGGTGACTTACTTGTCTACATTTGTGATGTTATTTGAAAGATTTTTGAAAGAAAATTTAAAAGCCTACGCGAAGACGTCTAAACTTTGTAATTGTGTTTACGGAACGCGTCTTTCAAAATCTTCATATAGAAATATTTCACACTATCTGTTTCTTCATTTTTAATGGGGCTTTAGAACACACAGCTCAGACAATTCGTCTTGACTGAAATAATAGTTATCAGTATCTTGAAATACTTTATAAATTAAAGGAAAAAGTTACATTTTTCATCCGTGGGAAAAAATAACGTTGTTCCCACGTTACTTTTATAAATAAATGTTTATATTCTTTGATCTAAATAATATGTGGTTTTAAAACTAGATAAATTAGCGTATGTTTTACCACGAGCATATTCTAGAAGTTTTATAATACGTTTTCTAATCAGTTATTATAACGTTTTCTAATCAGTTATTATAACGTTTTCTAATCAATCTTGCAGTTGTTGTGGAAACTGCTGCGCGGCCATATTGACGCGGTCCTCGTAATTATAGACATGTGATTTTTATTTATGGAGTATGTTGAAAAGAATAGTGTACGTGTAATAAATCTGCATATAATTACACAACTTAACAACGGCATTATGTTCGCATCGAAAGTTTTATCCCGGCAGAACTGAGTTAAAGTAGGCAGACTAAACTTTTAAAACCGTGCACAAGTGTGCTCAGATGCTGTTGGAAGCCTTTTTTTAACATTCAGTGTTAAGAAACAATTACGTAAATTCTTAAACTTTTTAAATAAGCCACATTAGCACTTTTCGGCGGGGCCTGTTTCTTCCGTCTTCATTCTGTCTGTTCACTAAAATTTTCATAAAATAATATCTGTTCCTTATATGTGTTGTAATATCCCTAAATTGTTAAAAAATTATTTAAAAAAATAGACAAAAAAAATCTGTTATTATAATTTCATGCTAAACGAAAACTAGAATGTTGTGGTCATCTTAAAATATTCTCGTATTGAAATCAAATCGTTTGCAAATAATGACAATCTATTCATCCTTTAGATATAAGCTATTGCGGAAATCGTGAAAAACTGAGCATGGAAGCGGCACCTATTAAGCGGTACACACCCAAACCTAATAAGGGTCTATTATTAAGCGGTACACACCCAAACCTAATAAGGGTCTATTATTAAGCGGTACACACCCAAACCTAATAAGGGTCTATTATTAAGCGGTACACACCCAAACCTAATAAGGGTCTATTTATGTCAAGCTCTAACAGAATATGAAGTTTAGTGAAATTCCATGTATTAGTTCTTAAGGTACAGCTATCGCGAAAATCCGGTTAAACGCAACATAAAAGCAGCATCTTTTGAAAGGTGTGAGCTTAAACCTAATCAGCATATAATTATTTCACGTTCTAACAGAATAGGAATTGTGATAAAATTTTGGCCAGTAGCTCTTCAGATAAAGCTGTGCTTATGATTTCTGCTGAAGAAATGCAATTTCTTGTTAACTTTAGCATGGCTGCATTGCAGTGACCCAGAGGGCTCTAGAGACAAATAAACTCCAATAAGATATACACATAAGCATGGTTTTTATTTGGTTGATAGTTTGCAAAGAAAATAGTGCTTTGAGGAGAGTTACTCATACAGTAGTGCATAGCAAAAAGGGGTGAAGTATAACTTTACTGCGAAAAGACCAGCGAAGAAGTGTGACAGGTTTTTACTTTACTTGGGTGGGTTTTGGCGAGAGAGATCCCTAAGTCGCCTGAATTTGGCGATGATATAACTGGACAGAAAAGGATTGGGGTGATAAAAGATTACTTTATAAAACTAGTTGTGATTTGCTTGCAGCAACAGCGCTGGGTTGTACGAATTCTTGTGGTAACGGAGCTGGTGAGAAAATTTTAAACAAAAACGATATCTAAGTAACTTACATGAAAATTCGTTAGAATTGAGCTGATGTAGCTATTTTTAACCGGACAGCATCTGTCCGAGAATACATGCAAACTTGGACATATGCTGTCCGAGCCCCCGTCAAGTGCATTTTGATGATGCTATGCTATTTGAAACATGATAAAATTGATTGACAATTATGAAGCGCACTAAAACATGCTTTTTGTAGAATATGGGGTGCAAAGCATAGATTATTCATCTACAGAGTCAAACAAAACAATTATGTTGCACGGGGGAAAATCATTTGCAGAGTAATTTAATGATGTTTCACTATTTCAAGCATAATGAAATTTAGATGCATTACTAAAGTACACTGTAAATTGGTCATTTAAAAGTATGATGTGCATTACGTTTACCGTTGATTTACAGGGACACACAAAAGATATCAGTATACTACAGTATACGTGCAATAATTACACTCTATGTATGATAATTGCGTTTTGAACATTGGTTTGCGTTTTTAAGTTTAACTAAATTTTTGCATAGTACGTGGTGTGCAGGAATTCGGTTGATCATATACAGGGCTACACAAGAGAATTCGTAAGTATTGTAGACTATGGGAGTGAATTCCTTAGGGTAGTTTTTAATTTTGTTACGCATTTTCCTGCTGATCTATAGTTAGTAGACTCATAGAAGTTTGTGAAAAATATATAAATTCATATACAGAGATACACAAAGAACAAGGTACATTATCGTTTATGGTTATTAATTTGTGGACATTTGTTTTAAGTTGTCTTATGTATTTTTTGCCTGAATTAAATTTTAGCTTAATATGGGGTGTGTACAAAATACTTTAGATAATATACAGGGTGACTTTCCATTGATTGGCGAAAATTGTTAAATGTGAATTTTTGAAATGAACTAAATTTTATCATGCTATATAGTATATATCCAAATTTATAATTATATACAAGGCTGCACAAAATAATTCGACTACATTTATACAGTTTGGTTATACAGTGACCGTTAATAACTGCCATTGGTTTGAGAAGAAAAAATATGTGTAAATGTATTATATTATCTAATTTTAGGATGAGTATAGACGTTGAATTAATAATGAATGTATGTAATTGAATAATGAATGCATTATCTTTTCGTAACATATTTTAAAAGAAATAATATTAAACTGGAAATATTTTACTCATGTAACAGTGTATTTCAATTTTTAGACTAAAGTTAATAAATCCGTTACTGTAGTTAGATAATAAATAATTTAATTAACTTGTTAAATTTTTAAGGGGGGAAAAGAGGGGGTGTTATACTTAAAAAGAACATATACAACAAAATTTTTTGCTATAATAGCTATCTCCGAAATAATGATAAATGCACCATAGCAGCGCCTCCTTATGAATGATTTACAAAAAATGTAATGAGCACTAACCTATATCAAGGTCTAACTGAATGTGTAGTTTGATTAAATTTCGCGCCATAGTTCTTGAGATAGAGCGCCCAAAAATTTGTGACACATGCAGGCAGACATAGCATTCATATACATTTGTATAAGGTTGCTATGCAGACATATACATAGCAGCACTTTCTGTTGAGAAATTTACACCAAAAACTAATCAGTTCCAATTTATGGCAATGTCTAACTGAATAAGAAGTTTGGTGAAATTCTATACATTAGCTCTTGAGATGTAGCTATCACAGAAATCGTCAAAATGCAGCATTACAGCGTCACCTGTTGGGTGATGTATACCAAAATCTAATCAGAACCAATTTAAGTCAAGGTTTAACTGAATCTGTAATTTTATTAAATTCTGTGGATTAGTTCTTCTGTTAGAGTAACCACAAATACAGACAGACTCATAGACACATATTTTCAAAAAACAGTAAAACAGTCAAAACAGTCAAAATTACTTTATTTGTTTTCAGGACCTTCTAAGATGTATAAATCCGTCTGAAACCGGAAGTCAAAATGTTTCATGAGTCTAATACTTTCTTCTTGTAAAGGCAGAATATAGTACAAATCTGGAATGAAATTAAATAACAATGCCGTTCTCAGTAAACTAATTTCATAAATACTGATGGTGAGAAATACCACCATCTATATCTAAACTAGCACACACTATAAAAAAAAAAGAATTTGGTTTTTTTCTGCATACTAGCAGAGTATTTGGTATCATTTTAATCAGTGAACAGTGAACAATACGAATTAAAGATCCAATTTATTATCAGCGTATACAGGTAGATAATTGTGGAACAAAGTGAACCACGGCAGTCAAGAAAATATTTGTTTTTCCGTTCCCACGAATGATTTAACTACACCTAATAAAAATGTCATGGAGAAAATTGTCAGAACAATAATATGACACATTTATTTATGAGAGCTTAAATAGGCACGAAGACCTCCCAAGTCTGAGCATCTTTACCTCCCAGACACAGCACGGCGTCAAGAGGAATCGCTATTCTACCGATTGGCCTATGAAACACTCAAGGGGAGTACCAAATTTCTCCCACCTGCCAATGGTCATCTCTCTAAAATTAGAGGTATGGCCGAAACATGCAAATTTTCAAGAAGTTAAAATGTATAAGTCCTTAATTTGATGTGAAAAGGGAAAAATGATTCCATCCCTTTTTTCTCCACGAAAAAGAATGTAATTTTTTTGTTGAGAGTTCTGATTTAAAAAAGATGGAAAAGTAGAAGGTTGACTGTTCTCTAACTAAACAGATTTTGATTGCGTGTGCCAATAGATGGAAATGTGTGCGCTAAGAAAAAGCGAAACGCGTCTACCATTACCTCATGCTATCAACGTTATCTAGTAATATAAGGTAACAAACAATCTTCCTTCACCATTGTTCCATTTTATTTAATTAAGCTATATTCTTTTAATAATATGAAGTTACGTGTATATGAAGAACCTACCCCGATCTAAACATAAAAAGGCTAATTAAAAATGTACTTCTAGGATATGGAACTCTGCCTTTCAAAATTGAATTTGTTAATTCAGTAAGATAAACTGTAATGCTCAAAAAATAAATGTTGAGAATACAGTTTTCAACTAGGATAGAATATGTCTTTTTTTTAAACATTTATGTTTGTTTTCTAATTAAATGCTTATAATTATCTTGTAAATAAACTCAATATTATATTCAATTAATTTTAGTCAGTTTTCCTTTTGTTTACATAATTTATTGAATTAATATTAATTCTTTTATTTTAGGAAATGTTTTCTTTAATATTACAATCTAGGTTTTAAAATAAGCCATTATTTATTTAATGTTACACAACTCTCTGCAGGTAACCTTTGATGATTGTAATTGGCTCAAAGAGGATCCGAACTTCAAAAATAATTCACAACGCAACTTTTTCTTTTCTATAATTAATTGATAATTTATCTAATAAAATTTTCTAAGTATAAATCTTTATATCAGATCCTTAGAGTCATAGGTGCAAAGTAAATACTATACGTCTCGGATAATTTAAAATACTCATATTAATAAATAAACAGCAATATAGTGGTAAATCCTATGCAGTCAGACTTAAATTCAAATAATTTAATTGATCACTCTGTAGCATTCCATCAAATACCAACACCCATTTTTCTTTTATGGAAACATCCTATGAATAACTCTAAAAGAAAATAAAATTTAAATTGCTTTCAAACAATTTATTTTCATAGTTCTTAAAGACAATGTCACGAAAAAAATTCAAATGTATAGAAAATATTACAAAAGCATTTTTTCCATTTTTTAATACACCAAAATTTAACACATAGATTAATTGTTCCGGATAATGAAATCCCATTATTTATTTTGCAGGCTTAACTTACCGTAGAAACGTAAAGGTTTTAATCGATCGCAAGCAGCGCCTACTGCATTACGTAATGTTCGTGAAAAATCGCCTGTCTATTAAATCATGTCTAAATTTTCAAAACTTTCCAACAATGTCATTTAAATATGATGTCATATTTCAAAAGAGAAAAAAAAATTAATGTTGCATTCATAACTTCAAGGAGTCTGAACAAGTTTTAATGACATAATGATTACGCAAGGATTTGAATTTTAGCTTAAATTATTTTTTTAATTTACATTTCTGTAGATATATCGTTTTAAATTGCGCTTTGGTATTTGAATTGCCATTAAACATATAAAACATAATAAATTAATGTTCCAACTTTATACAACGTCCCTCGAATAACAGAAAAACGATGATGATTACAAAATCCGAATATTCCAATGAAAGTGGTAAGGATTGCATGTGTAGATGTTTATCATTTATAGATATTCCGTAATCTGTTTTACAGTCAATTGGCAGATTTTATATCACGTGGTTTTGTCTAAAAATTAAATGCATTGTTGTAACAAGATTTGTTTTTCTATGAGGAAAACATGTAATGGTATCCTAGGTGATAATTACTTTGATTATCAATTATGCAAGCATTTGGCTTTCGACAAAATTACGGAATGATGGGTCCTAATACTTACTAATTCATTTTTTAAATTAAAATATGTGTCAAAAGATGAAATTCTAATTAAGTTCATTTATAAATAATAATTAAACCTTTCAATCACAGTATGATTTCTTAAAATTGATCAATTGGTTTTCGAGAATTTGTGAATTGAAATATTTATTGATTGATAGTTTCTGCCTGTTTTTCCAGCTTTTTTCACAAAACTACTTTCAATATGAGAATGAGACAAACTGAAGATTGTAGACAGAATTATCATATATAAATCTTAATTGGACTTTTCAATCGGCATAATATTCCTTAAAATTGTTCGATTAGTTCTCAATTTTTTAAATATTGAGATATCGGTTGATTGATTGATTCTCTAGGTTTCATCCTGTTTTCTCAAAAACTATTATAGATATCGGAATGCGACAAAATTCTGATTGCAGCCAGAATATCCATCTGTCTGTTCTTGCTAAATTTAGCGTTTGTTATGTAACTATTTTGAGCATATTCCTGAAAAATAGACAAACTGACATGAAAAATTTTTAAATGTTATTTTTGACTATATATTGGCTGTATAGTCGAATAGTCTTAGAGATATGTGTTTTTCTGAAAATCACAGTCAGGCACTTGATTTATATGCATATAATGTATACTTTCTTTTTTCTCTTAAAGAAAAATTGTATCAAATGTAAGTAAAATTATTCTTTATTATCAATATTTTTTACGATGTGTATTTCATACTTTTTACGGATTTTCTTAGTAAATGTAATTAAAAACTTCACGAGATTTCAAACATTTTATTAAGAAAATTAATTTTACAAGTACGGTTATAAAGTACTTTCAAAAATATTTATCAAACGGTTTACGGGAGTAATCAAATTCAATATATTACTGCTTAGTGAGAAAATACATCAAAGAGTAAAATACTTGCTATCAATGATATTGAATGAAAGTGTTGAACCATAATTTCACTGAACAGTTCTCTTCTGCTTTCATTAAACATTTAAAGACATAGGGAATGTTAAATCGATTTGAGGCATCTAATGCAAAGGGACCTTTCATGTTTATTTGGTTCACTTAAATAATACCCTTATCGGACATTGAATTGTGACAGCAAACATTATTAGCATTGACAAAACGTACAGCTTGAATATATTTTCCATGAACATAGATAATATTATGCTTAAAATGTTCATTTATGTTTAAAAGGTATTTTTTAAATTCTTTGAACTTTTTAAAATGATGTTTCATTGTTTAATTTTTAAATTGGAGAAATAAATACATGTTATTTATAAAATATGTTAGTCACATAAAAATAAGCAAAACAAACTTTTACTGAACTTTTCAATAATTATGAGTATAAATTGCATTATTCAATATTGTTTTCTTAATAAAGTAATTTAAATAATTGAAAATAATATTCTGCACAGGCGTGATAACCTTCATGATATGGACTTAAATTTAAAGCATTTCAAATATTTATTTTAATATGTGAAACTTATGATTATGAATATTTATAATCACTTTTATCAGATAATCAACTTCAAAATAGGATAACAGATACGAATTAAAAATTTGATTGTATCTTAGTGTAATTCTTAAAAACAAATACACGTCAATTACAGAATGAAAGTCACAATGCAATTTATTGAATATTCAAACTTAATTTTCCATAACTGTTGAATGAAAGTTGTTTAATTTCACACTGCTTGTAGCGATCGTAAGAAGTTTTAGAAGAAATACTGTTACCTAGACACGTCCCTTACCCTCCCGCCGCCTGAAATTTCTTTAACTACTTAACAGTATTATATTTTCAATTTAGAGCTATTTTAATTTCTAAAAATGTAATATTTTAAGCAGAATTTTTAAATTTATGATTCTTTCTGAACACTCGGAAGTTTAATATATGTAATATTTTTTTGTATAAAAGATTTTATTAAATATTATTTGCGCGTGGAGCCGATTTTGTAAAAAAAAAAAAAAAAAACTTATTAAAAAAGAAACTGGTATTTGGTTACAATCAAATTATGCATTACACTGAGCGATTAATATGAATTACAAAATCTTTACAAATTTGGTAAAATCTGGTAGCCAACAAAAAATTCTAGTCGCCAGTAAAAAATATTTACCCCCACACCCTCCTCCTCCCTTGTTATCAATTTTGAAAAAGTACAAAAGTTTTTTAAGAATGAATTTAGAAAAATAATAACAATCATAGTTTATAAATAGTATTTACATAGTTTACAATAGCATGTAATATATAAAGGTAATATAAAATTACAAAACTAATTGAACAAAATTATATATCTCTGAAAAAAATACACTATAACGAAAAAACACTGTACAGAATAATAACATATAATCACTTACAGTGAACAAAAAATGTATTTGCAAACACGTAAGATTTTGCATAAGTAACCCTAGGAAGCAAATGTCACGAAATCAATTTAACTATTACATTATTTAAATAATACAAAAACACAAATAATCAACCTTTTACCTTAAAAGATAATAATACTCATTTTAAACAGTAAAACAGCATTTTTCATGCCAAAAAATTATTTGAACACGAAACATTGAGAATTAAAAAAGCAATTAAACATAAACATTATGTGAATTTTTAGCACAGCAGACCTGCATTTTGAAGTCACATAATATAATAACCGGAACGGGGATTCTGACAGTTTCTGTTTCCATGGCGCCGAAAACGTGTGACCTTTCTGTAGCTATCCGTGAGAAGATTATAACTCTTCAGTATTCTGGTTTAAGTTACCGAGAAATAGGTAAACAGTTAAATTTAAGCTTTTCTATTGTTCCTTATGTAATAAAGAAGAAAAAGGTACTGGTACGATAAAAAAATAAGCTGCTGCGAACTGGGCGTTCAAGAAAGCTAAATGCAAAGCAAAGGACAAACAACTTTCTAATTGTTCGAGAATTAGCTGTTGATACATCAGGAACATTAATTACACTACAAACTATTAGAAATCTAGTGCAAATATTCGAGGAAGACCCCCCCCCACCCCCACCCCAAATACACATTTATCAGTGAAACAAATAGAATGGAAAAACTTGCTTTTGCCAGAACTTATACCGCCTAACCACCGTAGTTTTGGGAAAAAATTATAATTCGGATGAAAGTATGTTTAATATTTTAAACTCAAATGGAGAAAAAAAATGTGTGGCGAAAGCCAAATACGTTCCTTCAAATAAAAAACTTGAAACCAACTGTAAAACATGGAGGTTGTCATATAATGATTGGCTTTTAATGGAGTTGGTGAAATAAACTTTATTGATAGCAATATGAATACCAAACAATATATTAGTATATTGTGCGATAATTTATTTAATAGTGCTCTGAAATTAGGAATTGCAGATTCATATTATTTATAACAAGATAATTATCCCAAACACACGGAAAACATTACGAAGTTATGGTTTCTGTATAATGTGAAAAATCGATTGCAAACGCCACCACAATCTCCATACCTCAATCCTATTGAAAATTTGTGGCATATTTTGGGTATGCAAGTACGGAAAAAGAGAATTTCTACCAAAGCTGATCTTAAGCAAGCTATTAAGGATTAATGGCTAAAAATCAGCAGTGAAACATGTCGCAAATTGATCCAGTCAATGCGCAGGCGATTACACTCCGTATTTGAAGCAAAGGGCATGCATACTAAATACTAGTACCGTTTTTTACTTTTAAATATTTTCATTTGTTCTATTCTCACTGCTAGCGTGCAAATACTCTTTTGGAATTACAAATTTTACTTTTTTTATATATCTTGATATACAGGGTGATTATAAAGAAACTATCCCGATATATGAGTCCTTAACTATCACACCGTTCACACTGAAATTTTGGTTTTAAGTATTTTGAGGTATGCGCTCAAGAATCGTATGAAAAACAACAGTTAAACTGTAACAGTTACGGTGACAAAATTTTGAAAATTTCAAATAGCCTATTTTTTTAACCTATTTTTTTTATTGGAATGTGATCTTCACAGTGAAAAACCATAAAAAGCGTTGAAACGGTACCTGTAACACGAAAATTGCCGACGCTAGAGAGACTAAGAAGAAAAGTTAAAATAACCAATAAAGGACAGAGAAGCAACAGAAAGTAAAACATTTTATTATTCAGTGCTATCCGCCATCTGCCGCATGCAACGTGTTTTCGTGTGTGACGTGGAGAATTTGTGAAACACAATAAAATGTTTTGCTTTCTGTTGATTCTCTGTCCTTATTCCTTGTTTTCACTTTTCTTCTTAGTCTGTCTAGCGCCGGCAATTTTCGTGCTACAGGTACCGTTCCAACGCTTTTTATGGTTTTTCACTATGAAGATCAACCTATATCAACCTTTTACTAAGCAATAATTAATGAATCCATAGAAATTTTAACTAAAAAATATAAAACATGCAATGATTTCATGCAATGAATCCTACAATATTCCCAAATTATGGTATAGACTCTTAGGAACTGTTCAAGACGAAATATGATTACCACACCCATCCCAGTGCCTCCAACCCCTGTACATTTATTTTAATGGTTTATTCCATTCTCCAACAGTAAACGATGTTCTTACTGTTTTTTCACCATTTTTCATCTGAGTGCTTGCGTTTTGATTTGTAACCGAGAAGATGAGCAAACGTTTGCTCGAAAGCGCTCGGTTATCTGTGTAAAAATACAGTTTTGTATCTGAAAACACATTCAGTAAAGTATTTTATGAAATAGTTCGTATATGTTTTTTGGACATTTATGTTGTTTTTAACTAGGCATTATAATTATGAAATATTTTTCATGCACAAACTTAGAATTATTTACCTAAACATTACAAAAATAGTAAAAGAATAAAGTGTATTTTGTTTTTTTAAGATATTAATAAATTAAATAAATAAGTATTAGGGAATGTTTAAAACTTTAAGTATGAAATACATATAACATCAGTTTTGTATTGTAATTTTAAACAATACGCATCCATTTTGTAGCGATTATTTCCTTGTATAAAGAAGTATGCTCATACTTTAAATTTTCCTGAAAGTAATTACTCTAAGGCTCTAGAAGTTTAAAGAATGTTTAATTAAAATATGCAGCAGCAATTTCGAAAGACTGGAAGCTATTAATGTTCAAAGTTATATATTCTTACATTTTAAAATGTAATTTAGGATTTATATTTAGCTAAAATTAACATGTAAGGCTTGTTAATACTTTTTTTTTACATTCTACAGTAGAATTATATTTCTTAAACAATTAAAACTATCTTAAATATTTTATATACTATGTCAGCATTTTAAGAGAAATAACTAAAGAAATTTTTATTAGCACAGTACTAGTTGTCATTTTTAATGAATAACTCAAACCACTATTGCCCTTGCTTCGAAATTACAAAGCTTCCAATAATCTGTTTCAATAATATTGTTTTGTATATTACTGTTATGTTTCAAAAGGTTATATCTTTTCTTTTTCGTTTTGTATCTCTCTATCTGTCTTCTGAATTGTTTCAAGTATATGAACATTTCAGTTATATTTTAAAGATTTTTAATTAAATTTCTTTTTTTAAATATTACTTAAATATATATTTATGAAAATACAATATTTGTAAAGATTAACTATAGTTCCATATATAACATTTCTCCATCACTTTTTTTTAATTCATATATTAATTTTAAATCCCGATCGCAATTAAACCTTTTTAAGAGTTAGATTATTTGAAAAATATTATCTATTAACAAATTTTAAGATTTTATTTTTTCAACATATATATATAAATCTTCAGTAGCTGAAATGATTATGGTAAAACTAATAGTAGCATGCTCCTCTAAAATATATTTTAAATATAAAACATGTCTTTTTTAAATTTATAACAGTTCTTCAAATTGTATGAAATCTTATCTCGTTCAAAATAAATACAAATATTTCTCTTTGAAGTAAAAATGCCTAGTATTAGACTAAAATATCTTTTCGTAAAATAAGAAATAACATTTTCGATTGTATAAAACAAAAAAGAGAAAATAAAAACATTTTCAACTTCTAACTTTTATAACATTACGTTGTTTACAACAACAGTCTGAATGAATCATTCTAAAAGTTTATGCTGCCCAAAAATGTAACATTATACAAATTTAAAGCTTTCCATTTATCAATACAAGATAGCTAAGTCATTTAAAAGTATATGAAGCAATTTCAAATTCAAGATGCAATTGAAAAAAAAACAATACATAGTTTGCTATGAATACACAACATACGATATAAACAGAATACTACTCTTGAAGATAAGTGTATAATAATGCCAATAAAAAGATAGAAAACAATTGGCGCATTGAACATGGAAAAGGTAGTAAGTCAAGAAAAATCGATTTTGATATTTTTAATAGAAGCAATAGAAAAACGTTGTGCCAATGGCATGAAAACAGCAGTAAGTCAGTGTTGGAAGTAGTTTATGGATACATGGATCTCATATGCTTATTTGTGTAAATAAAACATAATAATTTAGCAGTGTAAAATTAGGTTTTCTTGACTTACTACATTTTCCATGACAATCCCTCAATTATATGTTGATGATAAAATGATAATTAATTTTTTTTTTCTTGTAAGAAATATTTCAATTGCCGTGCGAAAAATAAATATGCATATGAATTACTTCTAAGCAATCATTTCATCTAGAATATAATTTTCAAATCATAAGAATATAAATTTCCAATTATACACCGATACACATGTTTATATATAAATATAAATATATATATATATATATATATAGTGGAACTTCCCTTTAACGAAGTCCCTATTTAACGAAGTTTTCTACTTAACGAAATTTTCTGCAGAACTTTGCTTTGAACACCATTAGCATGTAAATTAATCTCCACATTACGAAAAATATATTCTATATAACGAAGTTTATTCCACTTTTGTACGTGTACAGAATTCAAACTAAGCGATTGCTGTTCGAAGGATATGCAAATTTATTTCAGCGGATTCGATTGTATGAAAATGAACACATTTAAATAATTTCCATTCTGCTTGGTGCTAAATAAAACAACTTTTTTTTCACACTAAGAAAAACACTTGTTATCACTATTCTCCCACTCCGAGACTCCAGCGCTGACAGTTGGAAGAAGTAAATCGCCTTTTTACCTTCAATGATATAGAAGATGAGGTGTCGCAATGGCGTCAGATGCATCGAAACAAAAAATATCTATTAGAGTCAGACAGGTACCATTCTGACCCTCCATTGCTAATAGACAATTGCATTGTACATCCAAATGTATATGTTTCAAAATACAAATCGAAGAACATCAAAGTTATTTTTGTTCCTGCCAATACAGCTAAACTTCAATCATTAGTCTAAGGAATAATAAAAAATCTTGAAGTACATTATCGAAAAAGACAGAAAAAAGTCGATGTAGTGAAAACATTAGTTTGAGATTCTGTGTATCAGAGCTGATGAAAGCTTGGGAATATGACGTGATTTCATCTACCGTACACAACTGTTTTGTAAAAGACGGCTTCATAATTAAAACTGAATCAAATGCTTCTGAATCCAATACCTGTTTGTCATATCTCAAGAAAATATTTCATGAATTGAAGTTAATTTTTTTTTAACGAATTTTCTTCATAACGAAGTTTTTAAGTGTAACGATGAGACTTCGTTAAATGGAAGTTCCACTGTATATATATATATATATATATATATATATATATATATATATATATATATATATATATATATATATATATATATATATATATATATATATATTATTTATATATTATTTATATATTATTTATATTATTTATATATTATATATATATATATATATATATATATACAGGATGATTCGGAAAACCTGGGCAAAACTGTAATCAAAAAGCGCCCTTAATCGCTTCACTGCTTGTTTTACGACCATGCACTATAAGGAGTTTTAAGCTTGCCTAGGCGTTTTCTATCACCCCTTAAAGTTTTGTCGAGGAGTTCCTAATCAAGAATTTTGAATCAATAAAATTTAGAAAATAACAAAAAAATCATAAAAGATGCCATACAAATAGATGCAACCCAATAACATAAGAACAAGTAATCGAATTAAAATGGAATTCGAAAAGACGAGAGACATGTGAAATGCATAATATTCAGTTCGGTAGGACACTCCACATGATAGATAGATATATAGATAGATAATGGTATATAAGTAATGCGTCTGCAGTTCTCCTAAATTATGAGAGGGTAATAGGTACATTGGAACTTATTTATATGTTACTCATTCCCCTTTCGCAAAATGCAGGCATGGTATATAAAAATCACGAATTTACACTTATCACGGGAAACATAAGAAACACAGTTTATTTCTGCAGCCTGTTAAGCAATATACAACACAATACAATCAGTTGCAAGTTTTACCTGAATGTGGTTTGATGTAATTCCGTGCACTAATTTTTGAGATATAGCTATCTGTAGTAGTGACTGGGTTATGTCATCGTAGTAATTCTAGCCATTCTAATAACTATAAAAATGTTCTCAGTATCTCAATGAAAGTGTACTATATGCAATGTTTTTGTCAAATTTGTAAATATGTAAATAGAAAATTGAAAAGCATTGTAAAAGCATAATTCACCATATGAGCTATTACAAAATACTATGTAGTTTATGTTGTAACAAGTGGTTAAGTGGGATCGTAGGTGGCACAAAGGGTTTCTTTTAATATTCCTTTCAAAAAATTTTATCCTTTCTTTAATAAATCCAAAAAAAATTCATTTTACAAAAAATAAAATAATACAAAAAATAAATAAATAGAGTCATGTTTTTTATAAAGTAAAAATTTACCGGTCTACGTTTCTCGTTTTTTTAATATTTGAACTGGACCGACAGCGGGCGGAGCCCGCTATTATACTCTTCATAATAATATCTGTCATGTAGACTAAATGCGATATTAAAAAAAAAAAACAATTTCAAAATTAAACATGTTGTATAGCGACCTTCAATATGTTAAAATATGTCAATATTTCTATAATCGGGTTTTTATCATGATTCAATACGTTTATCAAACTCATATGACGTTTTATAATCACTTGCTAACGTCATATCTACTTGCTTTCTCTATTACTCATATTGATACTCTCTTTGTATCATTCTCAAACACTTTTAAAAGTCCATTAATCTTCTAATATGACGTCAGATTAATTTTCTTTTTAATTCTCCAATGACATCATATTAAGCTGCTTTCTGTATTTACACATACTCATACTCCTTGCATTATTGAGAAACGTTTGAAAATTTCCATTTTATTACCAGTATGACATCATACTAATCTTTTTTTTAATTGGTGAAACTTTTTATTTCATTTTCATTTTTCACGTGGAAATCTTTCAATGGAAAATTAATTGTTGTAGAAAGAATGTTATTGTGGATTTTTAATTGTTGGCAACTGCTGTAACGAAAAATGTTTAAATTTAATAGAAAAAGGCTGTTATATTTTTGGTTTTCTATCTCTCTATATTAAAATAATACATTTTTTTCAAATTTTATGATTTTGAGCTTCATAGCAGGTATTCAGCAATAAGTACAGAAAAGTATATGCATGTAAGTTATATAGTTTCTGAGAACCGGCTCTGTGACGGACAGACAGCGTAGCGGGACAAATAAGGTTTCGTGAGATGAACGAAACCCTCAAAACGATCTGTTCTATCCTTTGTGTGTTATCATTGTATTGTAACATGTTATGTAAGAGTATAATATCGTAATTCGATGTTGTCTGTACAGTATTCTGTTTTTTGTGATTACATATTGCTGGAATTCTTAAATAATTGCCAATTCAATATAAACTTCACAAATATGGTTTAATGAAGTACTGTTCTATAATAAGTCAATTATAACCTCAATTGATTATAAACCTGTTTAATTCTTCAGAAAATCATAGATATTTACTTTGCAATGAGAAATTGTAAAATTGTGGTACATACATTGCAAAAGTTATTTGTTACGCAAGCTGCTATACTGGATTTATCCACCCTTCAGGATTGCCCTATCACTCTAAAGCGTAAGCTAAGTTCCCGAAGTGGTCAACTCTGTTCATCTCTGATACAGCTATCACTAAAAATTTTGAAAAACGCTGCATAGCAGCGCCAAGTCTTGAGTGATATAAATAAAAATGTAATGAATATCAATTTATGCAGTGATATAACAGAATGTGAAGTTTTATTAATTTATGTGTATTAGTTTGCCCAAAAATTTGCATAACATACACACAAGCAGGCAGACATCTTCCAAAATTAATAGAATCGTATTCTTGACTTCTCAAAACGTATAAATCTAACAAAAGACGAAAGCTTAAAATGTTCACAATTTCAATGCTTTCTTCTTAATTATATAAAAAATAAAAACACTCTGTTAAATGTTAAAGTTTATATAATTTAGGTTACAATATTAAAAATAAACTGAAGTGGTTGTTTGACATGTTTTTAGTTAGGCTGTCATCTATGCGCACAATTGGTAAAATCAAATTACTAATCTTGTAATATGTTGAGTAACTTAAATATTAACCACTTACATATGAACATGATTTCAAAATAATTCCTATTAAAGCTGCATCTGGATAAATTTATTTGTATACAGTTATTTTATATATTACAAAATACTGATATTTAAATTTAATTTTGGTTGCAAATTTCGTGATTTATTTATTCAATACCCACAATTTCTCCTCCGATTCTATAAATCATACAAACATTTCTAATTCAATAGTTTGCATCAAAGATTGGTTTCTAAAATAACTTTCTAAATTACTCATATAAAGTATCTTCACTTTAGCATTACGCTTCTGTTTCAAACAAAGTAAATTTATAGAATACAAATTATGCTTTAATATGTTTAGCTCTCTGAGACGATCATACATGAGTTTAGCTTCAAACTCAAAAGCTATTTTCCAATTGCAGTTACATTTCTGCATGCAATAATATTTTAGATATCCCTTATTGGTTTGAAATTATGCCTGAATGTTTTATTGAATTTAACAATCGGTTAGATTGTACAATGTTAAGTTTAGAAACTAAAAAAAAAAGTAAACAAATTCTAAACTAAATCAGTTTTAAAAAACATATTTTACGAAATTAAAATAATAGTTATGTCGTAGCTAATAGTGTGCTCGAAATTGTTATTTATCGGCAATGAAAAATACTTTTTATGATAAATTGCCGCAAACGTGTAATTTGAAAGAAACTTCTAAATTAAAAACAGATATGTTAAAAAGATGATATCGATAAATGTGCAAATAAGTACGTAAATAGTAAATAAATAAATAAATAAATATGAAATTCTAAAAATAGATCAATAAATAAGTATTAAAAATGTAAAAGTAGCCCGATGGCAGAGGCTTTTGAAGCAAAACAAAAAGATACAAATCATGTTAAGGTTCCTTTAATTTATGAATGCAGGGTGTTTCATTCAGTTTATTCAATAACTGAAATTTAAAACAAAATCGAAATTTAAATATTAAAAGTAAATTTAAACGGTGATTTCCCTTTTCTTTAATTATATTTTGAACTATTCGTAAAAATGTGTTATAAACTATGACTCAACTTATCACAGACTGACTTATTTTACTTCGTCATGTATATATGTATAATTGCTTTCGAAACCATATCCTGTTAAAAACTGCATCTTAAAAATATCATACATATTCCGACAATTTAGATATTCAAAAACGTTGATTTATTGTTAATAGATTGATATATTGTTAATTGTTTTAATTGTTAATTTTAGGTTTCAAAATACATTAATATTATTTATTTACGAACTTTAATTGTTCTTGTGATACTGTAAATCATTCAAACATTTCTGATTCAATTGTTTACGTGAAAGTTTCGTTTCCAAAATGACTTCCTAAATTCCCCAGCTAAAAGTATTAGCACATAGACATGAATAAGATAGTAGTTGAAACGCAGATAATTATGTTTCATGTACATTGTGCTTTAATATGTTTAGCATGCATAGAAGGATTAAATGTGCATTAGGTTCTAAATTCTTAAGATATTTTGTAATTGAAGTTATACTGTTGCAGGTAAATATATTTGAGACATTCTTTACATACTATTGAAAATATTATTAAATATATTATCGAATTCAAGAAAAAAGTATTTTATAAATTATCCATTTAAAAAAATTACTGAAATTTACTGCGTAAAAAAACAATAAAATTTTACATAAGTTATAACGCAAATTGAAGATACTTTTAGACTCTTTGGAAATTCAGAAACAGACTAATAAATCTTGCATGAATTGCCGGTATTTAATTTAGTGTCCCGGAAACATCGGATTTAAAAAAAAATAATAATGACGCTTTAGAAATGCACCGTTTACTGCAATTTGCTTTGGAAAACAGTAAATGTCCAGTTACAGACTTTCGGAACAAAATCTATACATTGTTAAAAATTTGTAGCAAACTGTCCAGTCATTCGCCCGTTTTTGCAGAAAATGGTTACATAACCGTAATTTAACTCTATTCTAACCGTATTATTGCCCATATTGTGGTCAGAACAGTATTAAATGATGGTTATGTAACCGTTGTTTATAAAAATGGTCAAATGACAGGTCAATTTGCTGTAAATTTTTTAACAGGGTAGGTCGGTGACATATGGTGCCGTAGGCAATCTACACAGTCTTTGAAATCAAATATGTACCACTGTCATTCTACTATTAGCGTGTGCTATGCAGAATGCCTTATTCCTTGGAGCAATGGATATCTCATGTGTTTTAATCTCGCAGTTTCGTTGCAGTAAAATGCGGTTTTCAGCGAAAGTTCCTGTGAACAAAGAACCAAAAAACGATACAATAAAGATTCTGTTTATTAAATTCCAACTGTCTGGGAACATGAATGATGAGTTTGCTAAAAATGTTGGGCGACCATACTCGACAGTTTTAGAGACGAATGCTGAGAATGTTCAACAGCATCATCAACTGCATCATGTGCCAAAGCCTACGCTTTTTTCCCATACACGTCTCAGATTGGTCAACCTCCCAGACATATTAACAGATGGAATACCTTGTTAATATGAATGTAGAAAACATTTGTTTTTTAGCGAGTAGTTTATTTTTTTATTTCATAACTGGCGCATTTGGAGAAAGTAAAATCCCCGTATTGCCGTCCTATAATCCCTTTATTCGTAAAAAGTAATGATTACGATGAGTTTGCTAAAAATGTTGGGCGACCATGCGCGACAGTTTCAGAGACGAATGCTGAGAATGTTCAACAGGCGACCCAACAACGAAGCCGATCCCAATTGAAATTGGATTACGATAAATGCATCAGCACTGCATCATGTGCCAAAGCCTACGCTTTTTTCCCATACACGACTCAGATTGGTCAACCTCCCATAGCTGCTGCCATGGATGCACGAGAGATGTTCGAAAAAAATTGACGAACAAAATGATGGAATACCTTGTTAATATGAATGTAGAAAACATTTGTTTTTCAGCGAGTAGTTTATGTTTTTATAACTGTCGCATTTGGAGAAAGTAAATTCCCCGTATTGCCGTCCTATAATCCCTTTATTCGTAAAAAGTAATGATTCTGCTTCCATTTCCTCTAAAGGTTTTATTGGCCCATTTTTCCGACTCTAAACGATTGCACTTGTCTAAACGATTTTGGGAATAGGAAATTTCAATGTGTGTTTTACATTTTTATTGATGAAAATGAAAATATATTAATCAATGTTCTATCACGTCATGTTTCCTTGTTATATAACATGAAATATAGAAATTATGCAATAATTATTCGGAAAAAAATCTGCATAGTCAACAAATCAATTTTTAAAAGCTTCAAATATGTTAATTCAAAATAACAGCTTATTCCTTCAATTAGTTTTTGAGTTATACTTAAAATCCTACATGCATTGCATTTAGTTTTGCGACTATTAAAAAGGAATATAACATTAGGAGTTTCAAATTTTACATCTGCATAATTCAAAACTACACTACCGAATAGATTTGGTATCTGAGAGTAAAGTTTAACGAATAATCCAAATATAACGTCGAAAATTGGGGTTTGTATTGGAAATTACAAATCGTGCTATAATTTACATATTCAGGCAGCACTCAAAGCTTTAAGTTGTATAACAAAAAAGTGATGCTTGATACAGTAAAACTGACTTTATTTTGAGATTGAGTGTCGACAAAAGCAGGGAATTTATATAATGTGGTTTCAGTTCCGAAAATTATTTTTCAATTTAAAAATTAGTGTTATTGCAACACAATATCTCGATATTCTACGTGAATTTGTGGTGATTTACAATGCCTTGGAGGACTCTAGAAATATTTGGCGGATCGGACAAGACGATGATAGGTCGCACTGAACGGATGAACTATTTAATTTCCTCAAAGATTTTTTAATTTCGTACCATTCTTTGGAATTTTGCATGTATACGGGGATTGTTGTGGATGACTCACTTCATTTATCTAATACTATTTATCTGATACCCTATTTATCTAATACAATACTTCGGGTAAGCCTACGATTTTAAAAGAACCACTCTATAGTTAAATGATAAGTACCAGAGAGCGGGAAAATTGTGTAACCTAGAAACCTCTGATGAAACTAAAAGGAGCGTATGTTTTAAAATATGTGTTGATAGATGATTCTGTGATTCTGTTTAGTAATAAAATCTTTTAGATTTTTGTCATCTATTTTTTTTACATCAGTGATAAGCAAAATGATGTTTTTTTTCTTTTTAAATATCATTTTTATAAATATACATAACAAACAATTTTACTTGACTTTCAAATAATATTTTTTTAAGTGAAAGTAAATAGATTTTATCAAAAAAGTTGTTACTAATTATATTAAAATTTAAGAAAAAATTCATTTTATTGAATATTTCTACTTCTCTTAACTATTAACAAGGAAGAAGTATTATGATTTATATTAATCTCCTTTAATTTGAAAAAAAAAAAGTTAAGGAAGGAGATATCATCGGTCATTTAACTACTTTTATCAAAAAAAATTATGTCTCTGCAAATTTAATATTCTTTTCGAGATATCGTAATACTTTTCTAAAAATACCATCTGAAAGCTATTATAAAACAGATTCGGTTCAATGTTAATGAACGCTTTTCAATATAATTTCAATTTGAAATAAAATATTCTTAAAGTCATCAGAAAAATTTTATCATTTTACCTATTTAATTGGTTCATTTTGTTAAAATGAAATTTATTTTATAATGAGTGATACAAATTGCGTACAGTTTTACCACAATTTATTAATACTTTTTTTTTGTAATCGCCGCAGAAAACTAATACAAAATCTGATATTAAATAAGAAATTGTGAATTTTTTGACATAAAAATTAAATTGAAAATTTGTAATCTAAAAAAATGACACAAGACTGCTTGGAAATTCTAAAGAGTATATGACTTTTCTTACACAGTTTGTCTCATAAACATTTTTATCAAAATATTAACCATAATATAAATGTTTTTAGTGTACTAAGGAATACACATAACTATTCTTAATTATTGCAGTTTTAAAATGTAGTCTGGGAAATTATTTACTTTTGAAATTTTAATCTGCCATAAAACGCGCATTTTCATATTCTTCGAAAGTTAAAAAAAATTTTTGGAAAATATTAATAAAGCTTTAAATTGATTAAGAAGTTTTAAAAACATATATTTGATTTTTTTTACAAAAGTAATACAATTTAAAAATATTTTGTTTATAAATAAAAAACATATCTATCTATCCAAATTTTATCTTAAAAACGGCGCTAACGATTTTGACGAAATTTTGTACCCTACCGTTTTGGGGCACCAGAAAAACATTGGGCTAGGTCACGTGTTCGAGAAAATTGGTTTAGTAGGTCATTTTGGGTCATCAAGGGTCAGGGTCAAGCTAATTGTATCTAAAAAACGGTTCAAACGATTTTGACTAAATTTTGTATCTGACAATTTTCGAGCATGAGAAGACTATTGGGCTGGGTCACATGTTCGAGAACTTTCGATTAGTGGGTCATTTTGGGTCATCGCGGGTCAAATTAATTTTATCTAAAAAACGGCTCTAACGATTTTGATTAAATTTTGTGTCCTACGAGTTTCGGGCACGACAAAATCATTGGGATAGGTCCCATGTCCGAGAAAATTCGATTAGTGGGTCGTTTTGGGGTCACTGTGGGTCAAGCTAATTTTATCTAAAAAAGGCTCAGATTATTTACACTAAATTTTGAATCCTATGGTTTTCGGGCGCGAGAAGACTATTAGGCTAGGTCACGTGTTTAAGAAAATTCGATTAGTGGGTCATTTTGGTCATGGGTCATTATGGGTCAAGCTATTTATCTTAATAACAACTCAGACTAATTACACGAAATTTTGCATACTATGGTTTTCGGGCACGAGAAGACTGTTGGGCTAGACCATGTGTTCGAGAAAATTTGATTAGTGGGTCAGTTTGGTCATGGGTCATTATGGGGCAAGCTATTTTAACTTAAAAACGGCTCAGACGATTTAGTTTAAATTTTTTTCCTCCTATGGTTTTTGAGCACGAGAAAACTGTTGGGATAGGTCCCATTTTCGAGAAAATTCAATTAGTGGGTCATTTTGTTCATGGGTCATTATGGGTCAAGCTATTTTATCTTAAAAACGGCTCAGACTATTTAGACTAAATTTTGCCTCCTATGGTTTTAGAGCACGAGAAGACTGTACAGCGAGGTCTCATTTCCGAGAAAATTCAATTAGTGGGTCATTTTGGTTATGGGTCATCATGGGTCAAGCTATTTTATCTTAAAAACGGCTCAGACTATTTAGACAAAATTTTGCCTTCTACGGTTTTTGGGCACAAGAAGACTGTTGTGATAGGTCACATGTTTGAAAAAATTTAATTAGTGGGTCATTTTGGTCATGCGTCAGGATATTTGAACTCAAAGCTAATTTTGACCTAGCATAGCTTGGTCTTCCCTGCTCGTATATATAATTTGAAATATATATGTTACGGTCAGTATGATTAATCCAGTCATTATTAATAATATCCGGTTTATTATTAATAATGACCGGATTAATCATATTGACCGTAACATATATATATATATATATATATATATATATATATATATATATATATATGTATGTATGTATGTATATAATAAAACTTTTGCAAATAATAACCATTAAACCACATAAATAATCGACAATAGATTTTTTTCTAATGTCAATTGTTGAATTTTCTTCCAATTTCTATTGTTGCTATTCGATTAATTTTGTGTGGTTTCTTTTTTCCAATTCCTTTTTTTATTCCATTTTTAAACATTCTTTGAAAATATTGATTATTTCTAATAAAAGCAACTGTCATGGCAACTATTTTTCATATCATAAATTGCTATTATTTATAGTAAATATTGAATGTACTTCATCAATTTTCCAACCAGCTAATATACCATTAACCCTGAGTCAGCTTTAAAACTTGAAAAATGTCCGTTTTTATTATGATATTTTTGTATTAAAAGATTTATAATAGAGATGTTAAAAACATTCATTTCCTCTTCAATGTAGATTTATACCAAAAGTAACGTTAACGAAACTTCTCTTGTGACATATATGGGTATGTTTTTTCCTCTAAGAATAACAATTATACTTGAATATATAATTTAACACGCATATTGCATCAAACTTTAGAATCCAGAAATATATATTATTTGACTTCTATGGACATTTGCATCCTTGAATTAACAAAAGTGTCTTTAACAGATGTCTTAAAAATTGTCTTCAAAATCATGATAACATGTTTCAGGAAAACATTCCCACACTTTTTCATATCCTTTAAAATAATTTAATAACGTTTTTTCTCAACATTTAATCAAGATTATATGATACTTCTTTCATTATAATACTGTCGTATTCGACAAATCTTATGCTAAACATTTCAATTACACCAAAATTGATGCTCATTTCTTAAGTGTGTGTAATGTATGTTGATCCGGAGAACACATGCAATATCATGTATTCTGTAGTAGAAAAAAACACTAGAACATCAGACAGCGTATTTTTGACACCAAGATATGTAAGTTATCCTCTAACATTCATTCAAAATTCTGAATGGATATTTTGGGTTTATATCAACTTTAATTAAATATGAGGGAAGAAACTTTAGAGGGATTATTTTTTTAAAACTTTGTTTGTAGGTGAATTTATCTAGAACGCTTGTTTGGTGTCAATTCGACACGCGATGATTTCAGTTCCTGTACTTAAAGTTAAACACTATTGTGCTACTGCCTGACTGTATTGAGTTAATATCCAATATCAACAGTGCCTGCAATTTATTTTTTACACTTGGCCAGCAGTTTTATGTTTTAAATGTAGAAAAACCTTTCTTTCGAAGCTAATTTCTGTCAAAGATTGTTAGCTAAAATTTGTTGTGATTTTTGACATTCAGATTTTTTTATAGGCTTTTGCTTTATTTTTCATCGAATAAATTTCAAAAGTATCGTAGAAGAGGATTTAGCGTCCAGAATGAATAACAGTGTTTCGCAGATAATTGTCTGATTATGAATACGAAAGCGAGAAGTTATCTTAAATGAATGGCGGATCTACTGATGAAAATTTCTTTCCTTTTGTATCGTCTCATTTTGAAAGTTATGAGGGTACTGAAATTGATTAATTCTCAAAATCAAGAATTATTTATATCCCTTGATGGCTCATAGTGATGAGAATGCACTTCTGCTAGTGCATCTGGTAGATTCTCAAGTCAAAGCGTTTTGCCAGAAAACAGCAGTACAAACTGCTATTCAACAAGAAACGTAAACGGTGTGAGTGTTTGGAATGCTTAGTTAATTTTTATAGAGAAAACAGTTTTAGAGCTAATAATAGAATAAAAAAACAAAGAATATATGACAATTTTCAACAAGTCAACTGTCAACAACAACAATTGAAAACAGGTCCTTCTCAAGAGAAAAGCCTTTCACGTACATTGCGATTTTGAATGCAGCTGATGTAAAAAAAGCTAGAGAACTGGGAAATCATTAATTATGGTTCACAACAAGAATTTTAAATTTTTGGAATAAAACAATTTTAAGAGACACTGGCAAAAACACAAACATGTTACGTCTGGAAACTTAATAAACACTTTAAAGTTTTAACATTTTAAAATAGCCGTATTGTTCTAGAGGGGTGGTTCACAAAGTTGCCTGAATTACCTACAGACGAAGCAGCCCCGATTACGCCTGAATATACACTTTTACTCGTATTATAACTTTAAATGATTGACTTCGGTTCTTTTTGTGATTATTTGTGCATCTGTAAAGTTGTATACCGATGAGGAATTCAGAATTGAGTCCCAAACGTCTAATATTTGTTGTATTTTATTAAATGTCTGAAGTTTTATCAATTTCACCTTCTTAAGAGATCGTCGTTTTATAACATTACATGAATTTTGAGATCTGATATCACATCAACGCGTCTTATTCAAATAAAACAGGATGAATTTGCAATGATGTCGGGAATATTGAGTCATTTTATCGAAAACTACATTTCTTGTTCAAACGTGGTACAGAAGCCGACAATAATTGAACATTTTTTTTCCTACAAAGCCTCTCTGTATATCTTTTCAATTTATAGAATCGAAACCCAATAAATATGTACAAAAATGTAAGGTTAAAAATGTCACGAAAAAAAGTGAGGCAAAAAAATGTTACTGAAACATTTGAGGTAAACAAATGTCAAACAATGACAAAATCAAAACTGGCCGATAAGATAGAGGGTAGCAAGATTTCCAGCATTCTATCATATCATATTCAAATCATATTGTTAATAAAATAACTTCTCTTGGTGTCATCTCTAATGCATTACAAATATATTTATCGATCTGTATTATGCTGTATTATCTGTATTATCTGTATGTATCGATCTTTATGTAATGCTTTTTAAAATCACTTATACTGATGGCTTTAATGTACCTAATATATGTTTCAAAAAGTTCAGTTTATGTTCAAAAGTTAGTGAATTTAAAAAAAAATTAATTTCAATGAGTGTATAATGAATAGAAAAGCATGTGAAATGCCATTTGTTTCACTTGAAAAAATAACTACGACATAGCATGATATGAATTGATTGACAGAATGCTTCTAAGCTAATTCATTGAACCAATTCATTTATGAATTTATTTTTTATTTTTTATTTTTTATAAAATTTGTGAATTATGTATAGATTGATTTTGAGTTACTACTTTCTAGAAGTTAACTTATTATCTGACTTTTTTCAAAGAAAGTATTATATTTGCTATAGTTTCCCAATTACAATAAATTAACTTCTAGAAACTTTCTAAGTTGAAAAAACTTTGTTTCTTTTGACAACTTGAAAAGAATAAATAAATCATATTAGCTGAAATATAGATATTTATGAAAAGAGGTTGCAATGTTCATCCAAGCGTATAAATAACTAACAAGAAATTTCTTTGAAAATAATAAACACCACCCTTGGGGTTTCAAGATAAAACATCTGTATATCTATTAAAAATAAGAGAAATATTTCATTTCACCCTATATATAGATATAAAATATTTTATATAACATACTGTTATCTTTTTACTTGAATAAAATATTTTTTATTTTTATGAAAGATAAAGATTGTTAGATTAAAAATATCTTTTAGAAAATTTAATAACAATCTTGCTTTTTTCACTATTAATAAATTGTTTCTTATTTCTCGTTAATTTTCCTTATTTAGATGAAAGAAAAACGTTTATATTTTTAATTCTTGATAATGTATGTTTAAAACCGAATGCATTTTTTCTGTTTTTTAATATATATTATATATAGGTGTTTAATACCTATATATGAATATATATATATATATATAATCATTAAAACAGCACGAAAACATCATACAACATGTGGGTGGTTGAATAATAAATATATTAAATATGAAAAAGGAACACGTACCTGTTTGAACAATATCCATTAATATGTGGAGAATCGGTTTCTTATACCTATATATAAAATACCGCAGCAAAAATGCACTTCATTTTCAGAGGTGAGGAAAACAAACTCGAGTTTTCCAGTTAGGCTTCCTTTACTGTCAATTTTTTTTAAGCTGGCATTAAATTTGGATAAAAACCCTGTATGTTATAAGCAAAAAACATGAAAGAATATTTTTAATTAAAAAAAATCGCTATATTTCTATTAATATACATGCTATTCTTATACAAATGAATACACATATTGTACAATGTCTGCCTATGTATATTCTGTAGCGATAGATCATTTCGTGCATTTTATTTTACAGGGTGATCCCAAGTCTTATTTTTTTCTTTAATTTTTTGTTGATCCCCTAATTGTCCTCCTTATCAAATCGACGTTGATAAATATGAAGTCAAACCTGTTCTTTTTAATCCTAAAATTCCAGAAGAATTTGACATGTATATTTTTTAAATATTCGACAAAATGTCTAAAATTGAAAGTTACCGGTCATTAATGGCCATATAGTGTATATATACAGGGTGTTTCAGTTAAACGTTTCAGAACTTCTAAGGGGGTTATGGTACATCCTGACGAACCAAAATCATATACCAATGGGCAGTCAGAAATGCTTTCCTGATGTGGTAGATGGCGTTGTGCGAAAGTTCCGAGCTTTCGTGCAGGGAATCTTCATTTCGCACAAGAACGCCAAGTTAGTAGGATGGATGATTACACGAACGCAGAATTAGCCGATATGCATTTGGTGTACGGGGCTGCAAATTGTAGTGTGCCAGCCGCACAGCGTTTGTACGCGGAACGATATCCGACAAGGCGTATTCCCAGTCATAATTTATTTGCAAGACTGCACCAGAGGTTAGCTGAGACATGTTCATTTGAAAGAGCTAACAGGGTCAGGGTAAGAACAGCACGGACTCCAGCCGTAGAACAGAATGTGCTGCAGCATGTACAGAGGAATCCAAGAACGAGTACACGAAGTCTAGGAAACGTAGTCAGGGTGTCCCCTTGCAGCGTCTGGAGGATTCTCCGAGAACAATACATGCATCCGTTTCACGTGCAGCGTGTCCAGACACAGCAACCGGAGGATTATGCACCTCGTATTGCTTTCGCACAGTGGTACCTTGAAAAATGTGCTACAAATCCCACTTTTCCTGCTGAAGTGTTGTTTTCCGATGAGGCATCCTCCACAAGGGAAGGAATTTTCAACTCGCATAACGACCATATCTGGGCGGTCGCGAACCTACATGCGTCGTACAGCACAGATTCGATTTTCGGTCAATGTATGGGCCGGTATTATGAGAGATCACCTCATCGGACCTTACCTGTTACCGTGTCATCTAACCGGAGATAACTTCTTGCTCTTTCTGCAGCAAGTATTGCCACAACTTTTGAGAGATGAACAGATTTCTGCATCGACGCAACAGACAATGTGGTTCCAACACAATGGAGCCCCTGCCCATTATAGCGGAGCTGTTCGTAACTACCTGGATGTCACATTTGGTCAACAGTGGATCGGACGTGGTGGTCCCGTGCATTGGCCTGCTCGGTCACCCGACCTATCATGTCTTGATTTTTATTTCTGGGGTCATATGAAATCGCTAGTTTATGACACCCCTGTTGACAATGCTGAGGAGCTGGTTGCAAGAATCGCAGTAGCTGCCGGAGAAATTCGAAATTCGCCTGGAGTATTCCAGAATGTTCGTATGTCCATGCGTCGGAGATGAGAGGCGTGCATTGTAGCCCGTGGAAGCAACTTCGAACACTTTCTTTAATCCATGTACCTTTTGCTTCTTTTCATGTATTATTAAAAAGATTTCTCACTTACGGTCTCTTTTCTTTATGGTGCTTCTGTGTACAACACCGCTTCAGCAAAGCATTTCCGACCCCACATTGCTATATGATTTCGAGTTTTCAGGATGTACCCTACCCCTCTTAGAAGTTCTGAAACGTTTAACTGAAACACCCTGTATATATATATATATATATATATATATATATATATATATATATATATATATATATATATATATATATATATACATATATATATATATATATATATATATATATATATATATCTGACGTATGTCATGCTGTAACTCTCTTATTTATGAGCCGATTCGGGTGTGACTGAGTGAACATATGAAGGTCTCGACCGAGTTCGTTGGCCAGCTTCACCCGTCATCTTGTTTCAAAATGGCGGCCATTTAAAATGTTTAAAAAATTTAAAAATTCAAAAACATGTACAAAAAAATTATAAATTGCAAAAATTGTTTCCGTTAAGTGTTAGAACCTGATACATGGATTCTGGAACATTTTTTGTTTTGGCTATATCTTAAAAAATGACTGAGATATGGCAGTTTGAAATTCTAGGTTGACTCAGATTTTGAAACAATCTGATATTTGTTATGCTGTAACTCTCGTATTTATGAACCGATATGAATGTGTTTAATCATGTGTTTAGAAGAAACCAAGGTCTCGACCGAGTTCGTTGGCCAGCTTCATGTGCCATCTTGTTTCAAAATGGCAAAAAGTTACATTTTTTTATTTAAAAAAAAATATAAATTGAAAAAGTTGTTTCCTTTAAGTGTTAGATCGTGATACAAGGATTCCGGAACATTTTTTTTTGTTTTGGCTCTATTTTAAAAAATGGCTGAGATATGGCAGTTTGAAATTCTAGGGTGGCTGACATTTTGAAACAATCTGATTTTTGTTATGCTGATATTCGCATTCAAATTCAGTGTTAACGAAAACCGGGATTGAATGTTTTATAATCGGGTTCCAAGCATTTTAGCTTCAGTTGTTTGAGTCAAATGAGTTGAATTTTTAAAACATGGACTATAAAAGCTACCTTTTCCTCCCGGTACAGGACGGAAGGGCATTTTAATTGCGCACTCCGGTATTGGTGTCTATAAAGCAGGCTATATTTGGTACTTGCTAATTATCCTGTTATAATTTGGGGTTTTACCTCTTGTTGGATTCAATATAATTGAATTGTTACACTAGGACACTTGTAGAAATTTTAGAGATTAATAGGAAAATATATTAATTAAACAGCTTCAGGAAAAGTTAGAATAAATTGGTTTATAGAATGAAAAGAAAGTAGAACACAGTTTGGGGTGAAATTAGTAGAGCTCCTTATCAGTTTTATAAGATACATATATCTTTGTATACATGTTTTTGTACCTGTGACAATGGATTTTAATAATCTTACGTATTTAAATAACACTTTATTTTAACGTTCATTTTTAAAACTCTACTTTTATTTATATACTTTTCAATGTTTCATTTTACGTACCAGTTACGTAATCTGTTAATGAAGCTTTTATTTAATTTTTTCATAGGATTTTATTTCTTGCACGATTTTTGTGGATATTTTGCGTGTTCTGGCTTGTTTTCACACCCATATTTCTTCAGTCAAATCCTACTGACTAACTGTGAAATTACGACATTCATTTGCTGATATCTCTGTTTTATGCTCCCTGAATTTAAATTCTATCCAGATACTCTCTTGTATTTTAAATTCTAATACTTCCACAAAAATAAGTAAATAAATAAATAAATGAAACTTTGGCAATTATATATTCTTTTCGCGATTTTTTTAAATCCCTCGACCCGGTTCTTGTTTTCGAACTTCTAAGCCGTTTAAAAATTATTAAATCCCGACGTAGTTTTAATGTTTTTTTACAATAAAGTTAAAAACTTCGAAATTTTTTTTAACCCTCGAATGTGTACATCTTTATACATATATTATGTAAATACTTTGGTCATATATACAGTATGTCCCAAAAAGGTTGAAACGCAGTTAACTTTTTTACCTTTTGGGAATAAATAGGTAACGTTAATCGCAAAAGTACTCAAATTAATGTAGCAAAAATGATCATGTTAATGAAATCATTATGCTATTCATTTTCTAAAAGTCACACGTTTTAAATTTTTACAGGGCCCGCACAACCCCCTAAACAAAATTGGGCAATTAAATTATTTTTCTTTTGCTACATCAATATCATTTCAAAAGACTGTATAACTGTTTATTTAAATGTAACTGAATTATAATAAAGGAAATAAGCTCACTTATACCACTTTTACGTATCATATAAAATGATATTTATTCAGAGAAAATAGTTATTATATGCATATTGATTATGACGTTCTTTATAGTAAAAGTATCTTAACAACCGTAAAATAAATTGCATCACAAATGCATCTAACTAAAGCATGACGCAGACAAAGAGCATGAAAATAGAAAAATGTATTTTTCAAACCTAAAAAACAACTCTAATATGGAATTAACAACTGATTTCCAAAGTGTTTCCACTCAACTTCGGTACATAACTCATAGCTTTTAAAAAGGATTCTTTAAATATTTCGGCATTAATATTATTGCAAACATCGATTACTTTTTATTTAGGTTCTATTTCACATTTCTTTTCATCAGTGTTCTTCTTTCTTCCGATACATCACAGATTTACATTTCTAATGTCATATATTGTTCTCATTCCTAATGGTCAAATTTCAATTATGGTGAATGTTCCTATCATGTTCTATCTCGAACTAAAACCTTAAAATTAACGGAAAAAATCGGATAATTATTAATGTCCGTGAACGTCTGTGTGTGTGTGAGTGTGTGAGTGAGTGTGTGCGTCTGTGCATTCCCGGTCTGTACACGCAAAGGCTCCGGGACGAATCGACGCACTGAAGGCGGACGCGGACCGAAAAATTCGGAAAAAAGGAGCGGATGTCAAGTTTGGGCCGGGTCGGGAGTCCGATCCGGACCCGGGGAGTTATTAATCGACGAAACTGTTTTAATTACGAACCGAAACCGAACTTGAAAAAGAATCGAAAAAAATTTCCGTTTTGATAATCGCAGACATCCAAATTGTCGCTTTTTAACGCATCATCGAATAAAAAAAAATCTACCGGAGGTATCGATCCGAAAATCGGGGTACACACGCGGCCGAGTTTTGTCGTTCCAAAATGTCAAATTTTTTGAAATTCGGACCGTAACTTTTCTTTATTTCGGCCAAAAACTGACCAGACATCCAACATCGACCCCAGACGGGAAAAAGGTTGCCATAAAGAATGCCGGGTCGACACATCCGAGATCAAATCGCACATTACTTTTTGAAACAAGTGGAAATAATGACTCTACATTCACGAAAATTTGCTAACACGTGTATAAAAAAATCGCGAATTCAACAAAAAAAAAAAAAAATCTTAAAAATCGACCAGTAATTTTTAAAGATATCAATTAAAACTCATTAATGACACGGCAAATGAATTTATTTCTATTCCAAAGAGACAGCTGCTTTTTTATTTCAACATTCAACCCAGACAAAAAGTCATTTCTGAAAGAGATAAAATAGTCACTTGACTTTCAACTGCGTTTTTTCAGAGGGGGGGTGGGGGGCATCTCCGAATCTAAGGGACGCAGTAACTCCAAACTTTCACAGGGCGACGCAAAAAAACAATATCTAAAAATTATTCTCATATCTTTATTAGGAGCCGATATATTAATTTATTGTATAATTAATCATCGTTATTTGTATAATTAAAGCAAAAGAAAGATTTCTATGACAGTGCCGGCTAGATATTAGGATTTTAAGAAGTAGGCCGCAGCTAAAAACTGCATTATTATTTTCAGTTTTAGTATTTTAAGTTTTTGTTTTAGAGTGGCAACCAGATATTATGATAGGGAAAACCGGGCTTCGCCCGTTATCGATTTTTTTTTTTTACTTTTAAGTTTTTCTACAGCTCCAACCAGATATTATGATAGGGAAAAGCGAGCTTCGCCCGTTATCGATTTTTTTTTTTTTTTTAAAGTTTTTCTACAGCTCACTGTCTTTGAACTAGAACTCAAGTAGTCTACATAAGTTGTTTGAGGAAAAGCAGTGTCATCGCCAACCCCCCCCCCCGCCCCCCGCTTTTTTCTTTTAACTTTTCAGAGGGGGCCCCAATCTCAGAATCTAAGGGGCGCAGTAATTCCTAACTTTTACAGGACGACGCAAAATTGATTCTGCTTTCAGAATATCTAAAAATTATTCTCATATCTCCATTACGAGCCGATATATTATTTAATTGTATAATTAATCAACATTCGTATAATTAACGCAAAAGAAAGATTTCCATCACAGCGCCCGCTATATATTACGATTTTAAGAAGTAGGCCGCGTCCAAAAACTGCATGACGAGTATTTTACGTTTTTCTTTTAGAGTCGCAACCAGATATTATGATAAGGAAAAGCGGGCTTCGCCCATTATCGAATCGGTACGTATGCTGTAATTAAGACATATTTGTACATTTGTATTATTTTTGAGGAAACCAATTCCATTTCAACAAACGTTTGATTGTTTATATGTATAGAAAAATAACCACTATTTTCGATTAGTAAAAGTAGTAGTTCGATTAGTTATCGAATCCGGACGGTTTATGTAATTAAGACATCAGATTTTTTTTCCGGCAGTCTAATTTACTTGTTTAATGAAAAGCAGTGTCCTCGCCCCCCCCCCCCCCTTCAAGTTTTTTCATCTTAACTGTGGTCCGTTTCTATAACTAGAAACTATGTTACGAATTTCCCCCAAACTGATTCCAAACATCAGAATTAAAGTAATAAGGACCCTCTATAACATTCGTATAGAACACATTGTGCCCCCTGGTGGTGGAAGGTGTAATCAAATGATTTTTCAGCCAACTCGGGTTCTATGGGTCACATTTCGACGCGGTTTGGCTCAATAGACTCGACATCGATAGAGGATACTAGAGCTTATCGGTTTTAGTTCGTTTTTCACCACCAGGGGGCGTTTTATTATCTCTGTTTCCATGGCCCGGATTACGACGGGGTATGGCTCATTTGACTCGACATCGAAAGCCTCAACGATTTCAGTTATGATCGTATAAACAGTTTGCGCCACTTGGTGGTGGAAGGTCAAACTAACGTATACTGCAGAGCGTGCGCAGCACGAATGCTATACGGTGCCGCAGGCAGCAGGGACCCGGAGCCGGAGGTTCGTTCAGTTACAGGTTTATACTATTCTATGTGCAATTTAAGGGGTTATCCGGTGCGTGCGTAGCACGACCGGTATACGGTGCCGAAAGCAGCGGGGACCAGGATCGTAGACTCGTTCAGTTAGTGGTTTATACTATTCGATGTGCAAATTAAGGGATTATCCGGTGAGTGCGTAGCACGACCGGAATACTGTGCCGAAGGCAGCGGGGACCCGGGTCGGAGGTTCGTTCGGTTCGAGGGGTATGCGAGCCGGAGAATACAAAAGTTTCGAGGCACCGATGTAAATTAGGGGCCCGCTGGCGGGCGAAGCCAGCTAGTTATATATTAATGAATAAAAAAAATTATTAAAAATATCGTATGTAAAAATGTATTTAGTTTTCTGACAAGGTAAGTACGCTTGAATAGTTCGATATATCTGACAAGGTAAGTACGCTTGAATAATTCGATACAGCGCTTTAAAATTGTAAAAGATTAAAATGAAATTCTCTTGGTTAAAAACTTCAGATAAAAGAAGTTAATAGTAATACAAGGTGTCTCAAAAATCCTTGACATATTTTAAAATTCAATAAAAGATCAAGCAATTGGCGTGCGGGAGTGCTATATGAACGAAAATGCTTCTTATGATCTGAAATTTTGTTTAAGCAAATGAAAAATAGTGTCAAAATTTTCTCATAGATGGCGCTGCTTTTTGAAAGTGATACATAATTATAGCGAAACACCCACAATTTGTATGCTCAGTTTTTGTCCAAACTATGACAACCCACATTCCAGAACTTAACAACACTCTTCCTCCTGAGTTCGATTTTACGAGTGAGGATGGATAGACGAATATTATTAACTTCTAGAATGTGAATTACCATTGTTTGGATAAAAACTGTGCATACGCAGTGTTATGCATAAATACACTCTACCTATTCGATAACTTTCCAGAAGCAGCGCTATCTATGGGAAATTTTTGGAAGTAACTTTTTTATTTGATAAAACAAAATTTTCGATCATATGAAACATTTTTATCCAAACCGTACTCGCGTACACCAATTGCTTGATCGTTTATTGAATTTTAAAATGTACCAAGGAATTTTAGGACACCCTGTATATTTCTTACATCTAATAGTATGCAATATTACTTTGAAGTACTGTCGGCCCTCAAAATGGAGAATACCCGATACATTCAATTCTTCAAATCGTCCGAAACAAGAACGGAAATAGCCATTTGACTAGAAACTATGTATTATTTAAATGTATGCTAAAAATAAAGCTTAGGACGTCATCTTCATGCAAACATTCTACCAAACTCTGTAAATATTTTTAATGCGACTATATATTTTTTTCCTGTCTAACAGATTTTTTCAAATTTTTAAAACCATGGCTGAAAAAAATTAATATAGCAAATATTTTATGTAAAATACTGAAATTTATATCGTGGGCATGGGTTCGTACACCATCTCTGACGTGTGTGGGTCGCAGAGGCTACACCGGAAATGGAATCTCTAGACGGTGGCGCTCAGACTATTTTCTCACACTGCGCTGCGGCGGCGCAGGAGTCGAACAGACATGAGAATTTCCGTCGAGTTAAAGCAGGACGAAGATTTCAGTGGAGAGATCCGCTTTGACCTGGCTCTTCTTTTCGAACTTTTAAGCTATTTTAAAATGATTAAATACTGACGTAATTTTAATGTTAATTTTACAATGAAGTTGATAACTACGAAAAGTTCTTTTTTACCCTCGAATGTGTATATCTTTATGTATATATTATGTAAATATTTTGAGTCTGTAAATATTATAAAATACCCCGAACTTTCCCAGAATATCCATATTGAATACCAATCTTATGGAATCTGGTTACTGCATAGTAGTAGATATTTTACTAATTATTCACATACCTGTGTAAACATCCCTATTTCAAATGTTGAAACAAATATTTCTAACACTATTGTATCCTAAGAAAAAAAAATAGTCACTACGTATTGCTGTTTGGTATAACTTAATTTATTAATGTATACGCCAAATTATTTATTTAGTTTTCAATATGCGTTAAATGTACGTTTCTTTTAAATTTGGTTTCATCATTATCAAAATATAATTTATTCTAACAGCGAAAATAAAATTTCGAGATTATTGGAAAAAAAAAGAGAGAAGGAGAAAAAAGTTTAACTTAAGTAAGCCGATTAACTTTCTTGAAAGAACTTTCGAAGGATTTTGCAAGTAATTTTGTTAAGCCCAAATCCAAAAAGAAACTGCCAAATTTCTCTTTTATATAATTTCAAATGAACTTTTATTTATATTTCTTGTATAAGCTATTTTAGTCCGAAACTTGCAATGAAAGAAAATGTAATAAACAAGATTTAGATATACATCAAAATGCAATACAAATAATAAAAAATTTCAAATGTATTACTGCATAAAATATATTATTTCAAAATGGAATACTTTCCAAAGCATGCGTATTGCAATAAAATACAGGGTGAGCAATAAATAAGTTTTTCACTTCAGAGGGCTCTAGAATGTGTGCTATTGATCCAAATAAGATAAAATTTGAACTACAGAGAGATAAAATGATGCTCTTCCCATTTATTAAATAAAAAATCGTATTATGAAAATTCGCCAATAGGTGGCGCTGTAACACAAATAGTATTTGTTTCCACATATTGAAAATGTAAAACATCATTTACGTTACAACGTATACCTATTACCATTATTCTTTGGATTAAAAAGAACGCGGATTCTGAACGAGCATTAGTTACTTCTCAGCACATCATGCCGATATTGCAAAAAAAGCGCAACTGGTAAAATTGTTCTACCGGAAGCAACAGAATTTCGTTGCAGCTGTAAAAGAATTTCGTTGTATAAAGCTGATACGAAGAGGTCCAATGACTGCATGTTCCTTACGCAAGATAATAAAGAAATTTCATACAATTGGACAACTTCCACTCAGAAAAAGAAACTGATTAAAACTACAAAACATATTTTTTGAGTACATTTTGTTGTTTTTTGCAAAATTGGAGTAAAATTGAACCATTTTACTTAAATTAACAAAACATTTTTGCTGACGATACAATTTTTTTTTTTTTTTTGGAATTGCAAAAAAAAATTTTTTTTGTTGATTCAAACAAAATTTTTATTGACCCATATTTAAACAAAAATTTTGTTTAAATATAGGTCAATGGAAATTTTGTTTGAATCAACAAAAAAAAAATTTGTTGAAAACCACTTTTTTTTTGCAATTCCAAAAAAAAAAAAATTGTATCGTCAGCAAAAATGTTTTGTTAATTGAAGTAAAATGGTTCAATTTTACTCCAATTTTTCCAAAACAACCAAAATGTACTCAACAAAAATGTTTTGTAGTTTTGATCAATTCCTTTTTCTGAGTGTGGTATTGTTCCAGGTATATGACGAAATCAAATCCAGTCTTCTAGCATTGAAAATGTGGCTATCGCGATCGCTGAAGTTAGCAGTATGTCGCTGTACGGTAGTGTCAGTGTGGCAGTTGTTTCCCGTTTATTAGATATGCCGTATTCTACTGTACAAAAAAAAATCTTATGGCGGATTTTGCATTTTTATCCCTACGAAATCAAGCCTGTGCACTCATTACAGGTTCAGAGGTTCGTAAAACTTTTGCACTTGGGTTCCTTCTCGAATGGTGGTCGACGTCGAATGCTCATGGAACATTCCTAAAGACTGACTAAACCCATTTTGTCCAGAATGGGCAAGTTAACACCCTCAATTGTCGAATTTGGGCAATGGAAAACCCTCACGTTATCCAGGAACAACCCTTGCATCCTTAAAAAGTGACAGTATGGTGCACTGTTAAAATTTTGCAGCAAACTGTTGTGCTGCAACACTGTTAAAATTTTGCAGTCATTCGACCGTTTTTGAAGAAAATGGTTGTTTAACCGTAATTTAACTCTATTTTAACAATATTATTGCCCATATTATGGTTGAAGTAAAGTTAAATTGTGGTTATGTAACCGTTTTTACTAAAAACGGTCAAATGACTTGACAGTTTGCTGCAAATTTTTAACAGTGTGTGGTTTTACGGCTACTTTTATCATTGGGCCGTTATTTTTTTTTACGTGAATGTGTGTTTTGTCTGCTGTATCAAGATTACATCGCTGTCCTATTTCTGAAAAATAACATTAACATAAATGACGTTGTTATTTAAAATAGATTCAACGAGGCGATATATATATATATATATATATATATATATATATATATATATATATAACTAGTTAGATAGACTTTTTTCTTTTCCTCTTAATGAACTTTGGATGAAACAAAATTCGAATTAAAACAAGATTCAGCTAAATTAAAAAAAAAAAGATTGCCATTAGAAAACAGTTTCATAGATTCATTCTGATTTCTAAAATGAAAAAATAGCTGTTTAAAGTAAAAAAAAAAGTTGGCGATTTCTCTTTAATCATAACTTACGAAACCGTTCAGTCTTTAATCGGTTTAAATTCATTAGTGTCCAAAGTTGAAGCAGAAAACAGGAAAAAATAAGTATAAAATCATTGATAGATAAAAAGCACAACCGCAGCATTTGCATATATAAAAAAAGTATAAGTTTAAGGGAGAACTAGTGCACAAGAAATAAAATTTTGGACAAGTATTTTCCAATTAAAAAAAAATTATTACAAATATACAAATTTTACATACTGACTTAAATCCGATGACAATGTAATATTATTATGATTTTCGACGCTTACCATCTTAATAATACTCATATTAGAGGATAACACAAAAAAATTCGGATAGATTACCGTCAATCAGTTTAAGAAAAAGTTTTAGATTAGATAACATAAACCTGCGATGGTTGTGTTTTTTAACTTTTATAATTACGTTTTATGTATTTTTTTAACGCTGAATAAAAAAATTACCTTCACTTTTAACCATCATGTCAAGATTTTTCGCAAATCGTAAATTTCAAGGTTAAAAAATAGCGAAAAATCTGATAATGTAAGACATTTTTATTCAGTTTAACGTCTCACGTATTTTCTACCATCACTACCAAAGGGCAATATTTTACTCTCATCGCTCCAGATTACTTGCTTCCATTGATTTTCAGACGATTTAATGTGTTATTTTGCCCACTTAACTCGTTTTTCGCGTTGTTTTTGATTTAAATATGGTTTTTTCCTTGGAATTCTTGCTTGTAGTCCAAATCCTAATAACCTTCTTCTTATTGTTCTTGAACTTACTGCAATACCCGCTGCATTCATTTCACATCTAATGGCATCTGATTAAATGTTTCTATCTTGAAGGCATAGCCGTTTAATATTTCTATCGGCAGTAGCACTTGTGCATTTTTTTCGACCTGATTTGGCCTTATTTTCCACTGATTTCGTTTTTTCATAACGTAAACAGAACTTTCGTACACCAGAACAAGTCACTGAACCACCAACCTGTCTTGCAATTTCAGTATAAGAGAGGCCATTTTCCCTCAATATTACAATTCGGCTTCTTTTTGTAGATGTCCAATTAGTTCTTCTTGTTGATGAAATTGTTTAAAATTAGTTTAATTAAAAAAGGACTTTAAATGTTCAAAAACAGCAGTACTCTATTTCATTGTACTAGTATGCATCATTCCGCAAAATATTTCCACAACAATAACTCTTTTACCATCCAAATAACCTAAACTATAGTTACAGACGTTTGATTGGTCCTCAGAACAGTGTTTGTGATTGGCTAGTACGCTTTTATTACAAAACACGTCCTTATTCAAAAAGATTTGTGTTTGTTTGTTCTACTAAATTGAGCATAACTTTTTTTGTAATACATATATTGTAATACTGTTTTTATTATTAAATTTTACATTAAATTACCTTCAATTTGATATATAAATGTTTGTATTTAAGTGAAAATTAATATATTCTACAAGCACACAAGTTGAAAAACATGAAACTTTCAAAAAATGTCCAAACTTTTGGCCACCACTGTATGTTGGACGTCCATAGCAATGAAGCAACTATTTACTTCGTTTCATTAAGTTGCCTTTCCGCCACCTGTTACAGCACGCAGAAAGATCGACTACGGGACCTAATTCATTTTGAGGACTAATTGGATAATAACTCACGGGATTTGAAACAGTGTGAGTAGTCACTAGTGAGAGTTGAATCAATAGATTGTACAATCCATGTAGTGGATCGAGATTTTAAAAACAATTCTCCATATCTGTATTGCAATCAAAACACGCTACCATCCAAATGAATTTTTTCATCCTAGTTTGTATTCCAGATGGCTTACAAAAGTCAATATACTCCTTAGACTTAATGTGAGTACAGCAAGTCACTAATATAAGCTAAAAGACATGATTAATGTTATAATTAAATCTTACATGCCAGTCATATTCGACATTAAAGTACACAACATATTTACCGCTAGCATTATTAATTTTTACAGAGACATTGTAACTTCTTGTTATTTGCTTCATAGCCTTTAACAAATTATAGAACCCGTGATCGAACGAAATGTGTTTTTTTTTTTTTAACACTGAAAATATATTGGTGACTATGATTTTCACAAAAGCATACATTAAGAGACTTTTTCTGAGAACAGTTTTAATAGTCAGAGAATGTATGTTTTAGAGAAAGCTATCCGAAACTTTGTTACTGTAACTCTTAATTGCAAAATCTCAGATTAAAATTAACTCATTGATTGGAATTCATTCAAATTATACTTTGCAACATAACTGACGATGATATTAAATATTTCATACAATCTGGTAACGTACCAAAATGGAATGTAGCAAAGTAAACCTGCCACATTCTGTCTGTGTAAAGATACGGGAAAATAGCTTCAGAAGTATCACAAAAGTTTGCGTACCAGAGTCAAAAGGAATCAGTATCAATCATAAATCAGGTTTCACAAGAAACACACTCTAAAGTTGGCTTTGTTAAAAAGATGGATTAAGGAAATAGTAATATTTATATTTTTAATAAATATTTAGAAATTTATTTTATTTTTATAAATTACAGAAATATATATATATATATATTTAAATCTACTTATTTTTTTCTTGATAGTACTTCAAAATTATGATTTTTTTCACTATTTTTTTTTTTAATTTATCTTTCTTAACGTGAGACAATATTGTGTTATTTAAAGGTTTCATAACATAATACCTCTGCAAATTATAGCTATGCAAATTGGTATTAAACTAAACTGATTTGGCTTATAAATTTATGAATTACGCTAAGATTTATTATTTTATAAATTATAATTTTACAAAGTTTACCATTTTTTCCTTAAATTTATAAAATTAGTTAATATTTTTTCTTTACTTTTATAAAAATCAAGTTTTTAATTTTATAACGTTTTTAATTTATTTCGTTAGTTCATATTTTTATAAATTAAACTAATTTAAATTAAATCAGATAGTCCATGTGTAAGCTTACGTATCCCAAAGTCATTAATTTCAAATTTCTCTCTCTCTCTCTCTCTCTCTTTTTTTCTAAACTATTTATTTTAACAGAACCGTACACAAAAGTTCTCAGCATAGCTGAAATACAATAATTTAATTTAATTATAAATTAAAATTTATCTATTATAAGGCACCAAATAATACAGCAAATTATTGAAAATGAGATATTAAAAACATTGGAACTCTGAAAAAATCCATCGACAGATGAAACCTCAAGTTTTTGCATCATAAAAAGTGATTAAAATAATTAACAACATTTGAGAAGAAGACACGACCAGTCATACCGCAGTGGTCTAGGTCGTCAGTTTAGTACACAGGAGATTACGGGTTCGATTCCGTTCGTGGCAAGAGTTGGTTAATTTGTATAAGCTTACTCAGGAGTGAAAAAAAGAAGCAGAAATGTATTTGTCACTTATAAGGTTGTCCTAGCGAAGTAACTTTTTTTTTGGTCGTATAAATTTTATTTTAACGACATAAAAATACGGGAGATATCTGTTATAAAGCGGAAATTTAAAAACGGATATTTCAGAATTCACGGAAAATTTCCTGGAATTTACGGAATTTTTTTCCGTTAAATAACAGAAATAGTACTGGCGTCTCAATTGCCAGTGCAATTTCCGTTATTTTCAGGAAATTTTTTTACAGTGCAGTGAATGTGTCGTCATTTTTAAAATCATGTACCGGTTTTCATTCAGAAAATATTAGCATTTTATAGCAATTACACAAAGTGGTGTAGTTTCCACAAAATTTATTTGTCGCCAAAAGACAAGTTTAAGATATTTTTACCGTACAAATTTCCAGAATATTCAGTCGCTCTAAAATGTAGTAATTAAATTCATGTAAAATTTCTTAGCATATGCAATTTTTATTTTAGAATAGGATTTGCCTTTGACATCGTTTACGTGAAATTCAAAGAAGAGCCAATGTCACCAATTAAACAAGAAAATCTCCCTTCCTACATTTTAAATTCACCGTGATTTTGGAAAAGTAGAAGAGAAAAGCCAATTAAAAATCCAGGATTTATCAGTTGGCCTTCTCTGATACTTATATATATATTTTTAATTCTAAAATATCTAAATATATAGTTTAAAATATAGCTGCAAGATAATTTTTATCCCTCACTGGAATATTTTCCTTTCAAATTTCGAAACTCCCATAATCCTAAACTACAACACAATGATCAATATGACAATGTTTATCCATAATTGGGATGCTTTTTTCAGATTTTTTTTTTTCAGATTTTTTTTTCCATTGAAAGAAATAAGCAACTCGATTGCTCAACAAATAAGCATTTAGGCTTTGAAAGTCTTTAAAGAGTCATAAACATTTTGATATTGTTGGTGGATATTTGATATTGCTGCTGAAAGTGAGTGATAATATATGAGAAATAAAGATATTTTTTTATATTTATTTCATTTTTAAAAGTTTATGTTCCACCACGTTTTAATTTTTTTTAACATCATACAACTTCAATATTTGTTAAGGTGTGACGTGTTTGGGAATAGAAAAATATTATATGTTGAATTTTAGATTATTCCAATCAAATCAAAGTAATATCTAAAATGATACGTTAATTAACAAATTTCCTCAAAAATATTTACAAATATAATAACTTGAAACAATATTCTTCGACACAAAAACATAAATTATATCAACTTCCATGAACGAAATAAATGTAAAATAGAATAAATAGAAATGCTAAATAACAAGCACAATAGTAGAAAATTACATTATTTTCTATCAAAACTCATCGAGTTATGATGCTTGTAAAGTTTTTGCAATTTTAAAGTTTTCCGTCACTGAACAATCATATGTACGTGTTTAGTTCCAGAAAGTTAAAAAAAATCATAAATTTGGCAGAACTTGGAGAAAATGTTTCTATAGATAACATATCAGAGCTAGTGACCGGACGTATCAGAGCTAGACAGAATACCACATAGTTAATAAATTAACAAGTGCAATCATAATTTTACCATAGCTTGTGCTTCAATGGTAATTGGCCAAAAATACAGCAAATATGAAGATTATTTAAGAGAGAAAAAGAAAAAAAAATTATAATAAACCATAAAATGTTAATAATTTGGAGTTGATATCAAGTGAATACAAGTGGATTAAGAAATGAAATATGAACTAAATATAATGGAAAATTGGATAACAAGAGATTTAAATTATAATTGGATATGAAAAAATACGTGTAGGTATAATCTTCAGCCTGGATGCACCCACACGTGTTTTAAAAAATAATTCAGTATTTCATAATTATACTGGCATATATGCTAAGATCATTATAATCATCCAGGTATACTGAATTATTACAGAAAACAACTGGAAATAACAAAATTGGAAATAAAAAACTTGTAAAGAATAGATAAAATATTATATTCACAATAATTATACGAAAATCTGTATACAACACTATACTGAATTATTACCAGATAACAGTTGGAAATACAACCACATGGCGCACGTATCAAATACTTGATGATATAGTCAAGTTGAGAGAAATTATTTGAAAGTTAAGTTGAGAGAACATATTTTGAAATATCACCTTAATTATTACACCTTAACACAAATTGATTTAAAACACACAAATTTATTTTTGTGATAAATATACTCAAAAACAAATTTATATTTGTCAAAACACAAATTTTCCATTTAATTTTAATCTTTAAATGTAAAATGTAAATATACAAGCTATAAGCGCCCTCTATAGGTAAATTAAAAATATTATTAACATTTATTTGTCAAATAACGTGCTGCCCTCTATTGGAATAATAATTATTCAAAATTAAGTTTGATTTACATATTTATTATATTAGATTTAATAATATATATAAATAGTAAAAAATAATAATATCATTGTAGTTTTACATTAACATCGTACAAAATCCTATTATATGAATTAAATTTAACCAGAATTAAATTAATCTTACTTAAAATTTCAAAGATTCTTACCAAGAGTAGATATTTTATATATATATATATATATATATATATAATTGAAATTAGTTACATATACTTTGGCTAACCAAAGAATATATTTCATAAATCTAGAAACTAAATTCTTTTAACTCACAAAAAGATCAAAAGAAAAATCTATTTTTTATACTAGAGATTTCAAGCTAGAATTATTGCCAAATTATACTGAAGACATTTCAATCCAAATGCAAAATCTAAATGGCTGGATCAAAAGAAGATGCGTCAATTATCTGGAATCCTTAAAAAGTTACTTTACATTTTCTTATCTTTGATTGGTAGCTTTCTTTTGTTACTTATTCTTGTAAGATAGTAAAAGTTAAAATTTATCGAAAAGATATATTTTTATTTGAAATTTATGTAATATATATTCAATTAGATTATAGGTCTTTTGAACACGATTATGATAAAAGAATAGAATTTAAAATGGATGCAAATTTTATTGAATACTTAAAGTTATCTTGCACTTATTTGGTTTTTCTTGTATAATTCTTTTATTATTCAATGTCGTTAATTTAATCTTGATATTTTCTTCAGAAATCTATAACATCTATCTTTGCTAAATTTATCAAATTTACATAATATCATATTATATATGACAATGCATTATGGAAGATCAATTGGTGAAAGTAATGCATTTAAAATAAAATTCAATAAAGTGATTGGACAAATTTCTTTCATTATGTATGAAGAACGATAAAATAATATGTTTGGTGTAATATAAAAATTAACAATGTTTTTTGTAAGTGAAACTGAATTGTTTATTATTCTCTTCCCTTTCCTTTACAGACTAGTATTAATCAAGATAATGGATTTTGTATGACATGCAAAAAGGATATATTTCAAACTCGCTGTTCTTGTTATGCTATGCACGTGTAGTATGCATACACTATTAAACGTTTGAAGCAAACTTTCCAGTCATTCGACAGTTTTAATAGAAACATGATACATAACTGTAATATAACTTTATTGTGACCGTAATATGGTCAACTATATGGTCGAATATGCTTAATAATATATATTTAAAAATGGTCAAATGACTGTATAGTTTGTTGAATAGTTAACAGTGTATAGTAGGTGAAATGAAAATAATACAGTTTAAAATTTCGAAATGCAATATTGATCAAAATTTGCTTCTTCCCTACCTATTTAACATAAATAAATTTCAAGTCAATTGATTAATGTCTTGAACCCTCGACTAGGTACTTAAATTACGAAAATTGACAGCAAATAGTAATCATGTAATCAGCATCATGTAAAAATAAAGTTCATAATTTTGGAATACAATCGTCATCAAAAGCTCCCTTTTTACTTCCTATGTAACCAAACAAAAATTCAGATCAATCGAGTAATTTCTTGAGCCCTCTACAAGGCAGTAAAATTTCAAAATGACAAAAAAAATTTGACATATCATGTAAAAGTAAAGATAATAATTTTGACATACAATAATACAATAACCATCGAAATTTGCTTTTTTCAACCTATTTAACTTTGAAAAAAATATGTCAGTCGATTAATGTCTTGCGCTGAAATTACGAAAATTGACAGCCAAATGTGAAGAATCATGTACACAATTTCAAAATTCAATAGTCATCCTTTTTTTTTTTTTTTTTTTTTTTTTTTTTTTTTTATAATGAAACGAAAACTGTTTTCCAGATTTTTTTTTACTGTAACTGCGTTTTTTTTTTTTTTTTTTTTTTTACAGCAGCATAACTTTCTGAAAACGCAGTTTTTGAGACCAATTATCGGTCTATTACCATAGACTTTTTTTGAAAAAAGTACTTTAAAATGCAAATCAGTTAAGAATAAAATATTGAAAAAAGTTTTAGAATTCATTCAAGAACTTAAAAATTACTTTTTGAAAAAATGCAACATTATAATTGCATTTTTGGTGGCGCAAAATTGGCTTTATTCGCTATCGTAGAATTTTTCGTACCAAACCTGGACAAATGTCATAGTCGTCTGCTGTGTGTCAGTAGTAGTTTGGATTCGTAGCACCACATTTTATTTTTTTCCGACGCTCATCATGTGATATATCATTACAAAGCCCTTTGATCACTCTTTCATATTATGCACCTCCCACCTCCCCTCCTTCCCCTTTTGCCACCCCGGGGAGCGCTTTTCTGAAATATTTCGTTAGTATTTTTTATTTATTTATATTTTTTCTTTATTTTATAGTTCGCGTTTTATCGTTTTTTAATGTTTTTCAATTTTATATGTATGTGTTATAACTTTCTTTCTTATTTTTCAGTGCAATGGATCTGCTTGTCCGGCTCAAAATTTTCAGTTCGCCCCTTTACTATAGCTCCCTAAAAAATCGTCCAATTCAAAAAAAGCTATTTTTTTAAACAACTTCTTAGATCCTCCAGAATAACAAAATATTTCTCAGTCCTCAGCTACGACCAATTTTGAACATTAATCTTCTTCATGGGACTCTTGGTGCAGCTTCTTTAAAAATGATCCAATTCTCTCACAATTTTCTTTAGCATAGTTCTAGGGTCCTCCAGCTACTTTATAAACTACAAAATTTCCTTAGATTTCAGCTACCACCTTTTTAGGTACATTTCGTAGGAAATACTACCTATTACATTCTCCCCTAGGTTGGAATTTCTGGAAACTTTTTGCAGGTCTACACCGATCATGACTCCCAGAACCCAAAACCACCTTCAGTTCAAAACTTTATATATATATTACTTTTTTATGGACACGATAACTTCAAAAATTCTGCACAAATCTCTTCCAAACTAATACAAAAAATCAAGGGGCATAAAATCTCGGTCAAGTTCGTTAATGGGCAAAATCGAACAAAGGGGTGGAAATGGGGGGGGGGGCTTTTTGTGAAAACAGAAAAATCCCCATAACGTCTTAATTATGACACGTATCGAAACCGTTTAAAGTTATTATTATTTCTAGGAAAAGGGCCGAAAATTTATATATGAGAGATTTTTGATATCATTAAAAATGGCCCCATGGGGGAAGGGAAATAGGGGTTTCAGAAGAAACAAATTCATAACTTTGTCAATTCACAAGACATCAAATCCGCTTAAATTTATTATAAATCATCTTAATATTATCTACAACTTTTATATTGACAAGTGTTTTTTAGAACCAACCCTTACAGCAAAAATAAATAAATAAATAAATAAAAAAAAATTCTGCCGTCCCCGCCTACTTGACACAGGTAGTTTTCGAAGTGGGTGGTTCCAACTGCCGCATCATGGCATAAAGGTCATTTCTTCTGTAATTTCCAATAAGCAAGCGCCCCACGGTCGCGTCTTCGAAATCTACCTGTTCCTGTAGGCCGAGACGTCAGGGATTTTTTTAATTTTAATCTCGTTTTTCGGCATCAACTTATGTTTATTCCCTACATCCGTAAATTAAAGATCGTGTTATTGTTAAATGTATGAGGTTACGTTTAGAGGTGGGTGGTTCATCTGTTAATTAAATGTAGCATTAATGTTAAAAGTAATTCGTTAAATTTAACAGGGGGCACCTTCCACCTTCTGGCGGCGCATTCTTTTCTCGGATTCTGTGGTCCCGATTTCAACGGGAGTAGGTTCATTCAACTTTGCTTACGATTCAGCTACTTTCATCTTTATGAAAGTGGATCTTCTAATACCACTATTTACAAATATTAACGGCACATTATTTTCTCGAGTTATATCGGCTCGATTTCAACAGGAATTGATTCATTCAACTTTGGTTTCAATTGTCTTACAGATTTTAGCTCCCCCGCCAAAGGACGCATTCTTATTTCCAATTCTGTGTGCCCGTTTACTACGGGGTTTGGCTCATTCAACTTCATTTTCGATTGTCTCTGGGGCATGCTGAGCCCTCCCAGTATACGTACCCTTAGGCAGCGGGGACCCAGGTCACAGATTCGTCCGAAAAGAGGTTTGTGTGAAATCTCCAGATGCTGCCGAAGGCATTTTCACCCCGGAAACTGAGTTCGTTTGAATCACTTTACACTGCCGAAAGCAGTTGGACCCCCAAAACTAGATTCATTTGAAACATTTTTCGAAACTATAAAATCATACAAACTTGAGTTTTATTTATAAAGAGTATATGAGTTTTATTTTAGTTACTATGAGTTTTATTTTAGGTACTAGAGTTTTATTTTGGGTACTATGAGTTTTAATTTAGGTTATAACGGTCCCGGGCAACGCCGGGACAGTTCAGCTAGTTGAAATTAAATTTATAAACAATCTAGAAAGTTAAGTTCAACAAAACATAAATTATTCTTAAAATATGTTTCATCAGATGATCCAATTGTACAATCGTTCACATTACGTTTTAGTGCAAGAAGCAAAGTAATTTTGTAGAAGCTATTTCAGTAAAAATTTCGAACCTAAACACTCAAAAAAACGATATCTGTTAAATTATCTTACCCGACGTTATCGCCTAGATAAACTAGCTCAAGAAGAAAATGCATGCCAAAATATTTGTATTTCTAATTATGTTTGAATGAATTTCACTCGTTCTGGAGTTGTTTTTCCCAAGTGATAGCTCCATAATTTCCAAGAAAGTGCAATGCATACAAAATATCAACCCTATTGTAACTATTGGAATAGCTGAATTTTCTGTCGCGTCTTGCGTATGATTTTCACTATCAGCATCTAATAATAATCGATAGGTATTGGTGTAAACCAAGTTTTCTTGTATTTGAATTCAATTATTGGGGATTCAATTCATGGTTTACAACATTTCTTATTTATTCAACATTTGTGGCGAACTCTTTAGAACCGCCCCACAGTGGGGTATTTGACACTAAAAACCTGGTTAAAGATGCAAAAATTAAAATTTCGTCAACAATTGTAAAAATCATATTTTTGAATAGCTAACTAATTGGCGAGTCGATCTATGTCTACTTCAGGAACCTGAATTACATCCGGTGGCTTCTGGATTCAGTTGAAGAGAAAATTTCTTTGTGAGAAGATGTGTTTTTTTGTTGCTTTTTGACATTGTTGTTATGTTTAAATACAATTTTGTTGTAGCTGAATGAATTGTTGAGCTGAAACTAAACAGGGCATACGTGTTTAAGAAAGGTCAGGCGTTAGTGTTAAACTATGTGTTAATTTGAGTAGTTTAGTTTTTCATATAATAAAAAAAAATGTAAAAGGGTTATTTTTAAAGTGTTTTTAGCTCTAATTTAAACATATCGAAAGCTTTTTAAAGGTTTGTCGGATCATATTTGAATTATAATCATATTAGTTATAGTCTTGAGTGCCAATTTTTCCAAGGAATCTTCCACATATTGTTGCCATTTATATATTTTTTTTCCGGGAGGACCATTTAAATGCTCTGTTTTGTGGCAACTGAATTGAAGAGATAAGAACTATATTTTTACTGTCGTATTACAGGTTTTTAGCTCATAGGATATTACATGACAGCTTTTGCACCTACATATTCTGTGAGCATTTATGTACGTACGTATGTAGGTACGTACATACGCACGCAACTCGATATTTCTTTATAGAAATATCCGCTTGCCTACAAATTGTATATACTTATTTATTGAAAAAAGGATCCCTAATTAGTTTTGGGGGCTCATAGGTGAAACATAAGAGTATAAGGAGAGAAAGGAGGGAATTAAAGCCTCTTTAAGAGATGGTAAATTAATGTTTTTTTTTAATAAGGACGACTTTTGGCGCATGGCGCTGTGACAGTTTATTTAAGCATGAGGAAAAAAACTATAGCAACGGGGCTTGTTGCTATGTTTTTTTTTCTTTTCTTTTATATATTTTTTAAATTCTCTAAATTGTTATAAAGATGCAAATTATTTAAAATTAGTGTAATTATACATACATATATATATATATATATATATATAAGATAACGAAGTTAATATTATTAATACCTTCTAATCTCCACCCCTTTTATGTGAATACATTTATGGGGGGTGCCTACAAAAACTTTATCTCCGGAGCCCAAGTTCATTCTCTGTGCTTTTGGATACATCTTATAGTTAATTTTAGTATCTTATTTCGAACATGAGAAACATTACTGGACACAAAGTTCTTTCATTGAATACTTAAGAAGAATTCCTGAATTTTAGATTTTTAATTAGTTTTAAGTTGCAACTTTTCTTATCCATCATACCTACCACGGGATCCAACCTGGGCATTCTGGGTTACAGAATATGGGTGAAAATTATTTTTATTCAAATAGAATTTTTACATTTAATATAATTTTTTACCCTACAACTTCTTCTCTCAGCTAGGGCTGATGGTTTTCCCGATAAAAGCCAAGAAGAGAGGGATGAAAAAGATTAAGAACAGAGTTCTGAAGAATCATATTCAAACTGGTAATATATTAAGTATACTCAAAAACTAGCATATCTATACTATACATGCTAAACCTATTATTAAATCTAACTTTATTAAATATAAATTGAATGTAATAATTATTATTAAATATAATTTAAATATAATAACCATTATTAAGCGTAAATAATAAGTTTTATATAGTAAAATTAAATACATTTAATTAAACATTAATAGTAAATAAGACAAATTTATCAACAACTAGCTGTTACCCGTGACTTCGTTCACGTATCATTAAAATAAGAATAAATTCATTAATTAAGCAAAATATTTCATTCTCGATAATTAGAAACGTAAATAATTAACTAACTCTTGATCACATTCCATAGGAGACAATACAGTATTTCTATGATATAGAGGCCTGGACATAACTAAGTTTTAAAAAAGTGAAATTTTGTGACAAATAATCACGAAAAGGAAACTGCAACCAATAAAAAAAGGCGGGCCAAATAAAATCGTGGAAATCGGCGAATTGTGTAAAAACATATGTCAAGTTTACCTGGTAAACCATTTTACTTTTAACGCCTTTGTGAAACGTTTTAATAGCCATCCTTCAAAGATAATGGAAATAGTATATTCTTTTTCATTAAATTCAATTCTTGTGAATAGGGAGCAATAATTGTAGACCTAAATGCATGGAGCTTAAATTTGCCTCCTTGATTTAATCTATAACTACAGCGCCTATAATATAGGCGCTGTACTACAACTGAAAAAAAAAATCTTTATTTCTAAATGAAAATATGTTGACAGACGATATTTGTTCTCCAGAATAAATTGACTCATGAAGTTTGAATATGTGAAAATACGTTTTTATTTTTAAAAAATTTTACTGTAATCAAGATTTTTTTTTTCTTTCACCATCTATTCAAATTGAAAATAAATTCTTTTTTTTTTTCAGTTTTAATGAGAAAAAATATATTATTCCGTTTCATTTTTTTCTTTTTTATCCACAAAATTGGAATAATTTAGTTGCCATTTTTAGAGCAACTTCGTTAAATTTATAAAAAAAAAAAAATAATAATCATATCTCGGAATTTAAATCATTTTTTTAAATTCTGAGAGTTTATGACATCCTCTGCGAAATACAAACAGGCGGTCAGATTTTAATATAATAGATTCGTAATTATTTTTATTTTCCTAATAATCATGGTGTGGTTTTTGGCAAAAAACTCTCATCTGTATGTAAGACCTACGTTATACATGGCCCGATCAATCCCGAGGGTAATGACGTCATGATTATTGGATCAACTCTGAGAGAATACAGATCAAATTTTGAATAGGGTTATGCGTAATGAAATGTGTGTTTACATTTAGAAATACGCCTTATTGATGGAATAAAGGTTTGAAAAGTGTATTGCTTCTCCTGTAAAGCAAGGTAAATTTCTAAATCTTTTCTTTATTATCATATTTGTATTAAATTTGTATTAAATTATTATTACTATTAAATTAAGGAATTGTTTGTAGCAAAGTTGTCGTCTACGTTGCTTTTTCTGAAACGAAAGCTTTGCAGCTAATCCGATTACAGAAATCGGTACTTTTCCGTTATACGGACAATATGCCAAAATGTATGCTAATGCATAATGTATGTAAATGTATGTATGTAAATAAATGTATGTAAATGTATATTAAATGTATGTAAATGTATGCTTGGCGACAATGGTTTCCGTATAACGGAAAAGTACCCAGAAACCTTGTCATCATCATCTACTATATTTATAAAGCGCAAATTCGTATTTCATTCTGATCGTTAAAACTCAAGTTCTAACGAACAGATTTTTTATAGGATTTCAGTGTTAGTTTGGTAATTTTTAAAAGGTTCTATCATCAGGGGAAGCTGATTATGAAAGATACATTTATCTATCTATTGTATACTATATATATAATGCAAAGGGGAATTTCGATCTGGCCACTTATAACTTGAATTCAGTTGAATGGATTTTAGATGCGACTTGTTAGCTAAATTTTGAGGGAAGGTTTTAGTGTATAACATATCGCTTTATGTTGCTTAGTTTTAGAATTAGGGGGGAATTTCTAGAATCAATTGATAACGATTATGAAACATTGGCCTTATTAAAAGATTCCGCTGAATGAATTTCGATGAAACTTGCATCGTTAATTTTTCAGGGATAGTTTTAGTACATTGCATATCGTTCTTTGGGAAATCCTACTGTAAATGATTAAATAAACAAGTTGTCTTTAACAGCCTAAATTTTGTAAAAAAAAAATATATATGGGTAAGAAAAAATATATATGCTAATAATATAAAAATACAATATAAAAATATAACCGGGCGACATTGCGATATTTTGTTTTGTATGGTAACCCGTTAAAGCAAATTGCGTGTGTTTTATATTAAATTAAACATTGTGTATTTTACAATAAATTAAGTATTGTGTATGTTTTATAATAATTTGTGTGTCTTTATAATAAAAATTTGTGTGTCTTTATAATAAAAATTTGTGTGTGTTTTATAATAAAATAAACTTTGCAAATAAAATAAACTGTTTCATAATAAAATAAAACTAACAGGTACCCGAAAGATGGGTTTTTCTCGCCAAAATGGCACAAAACAAAAATTGCGCCAACAACGTATGAGATAGCAGTTCCTTTTAAAGTATTAACAGATGCTTGTAAATTGATATAAAAAAATTAAACAAATATATATAATTTGTGTAATTTGCTATCTAGCAACCAACACATATGGGGTTAGTTGTAGATCGCCATTAGTAAATTTAAGAGATTAAAAAAAAAAAAAAAAAAAAAAAAAAAAAAAAAAAACCTGTTGTATAATTGTAAACTTTTTACTTGTGTCCATCCAAAAATCATGTATTTCGTTATTCGTGCTTCATCTCGCCGTTTAAAGATGATCCAGTCCCTGTGACGTAATAAGAGTCATGATGCGGCCATGTATAACGTAGGTCACGATGTAACTGATATTCATGCATAATAATCGCTAGCTAAAAAAAAGCTAAAAACAAATATTTAAATTTTTTGTTTTAAATATGACGTGAAACTCATCTACTTTCTAAACTTACCGATTCTTGTATTATTAATGTAATGAATTGATTCACGCTCCTTCTAAAACACATTTGAAAATTCCCATTTTATTTCAAATATGACGTCACTTTTTCCTCAGAGAAATCTCTTTTAAATGGCACAATTCTTGTTAATTTTCTTTTTCTGGCAATCAGGACGTAAATTTTAGCGGAAAACTCACATTTGTGTGTAACTGGTATTCAAGCTAATTATTAATCAGTATCGATAAAAAATATTTCAGTTTTACATCTTAAATATTACATCCATTATCTATTTACTTTCATTATACATTGATAACGTGTGATATTCATGCTCCTTGTATTATTACGAATATTTGAAAATACATGTTTTATTTATGACGTCATATTTGTCCAATCCGAGGAGGATCCTTTTCATAGTTCCATGGTCCAAGCGAAATCTATTTTTTAATAATATAATTATTGTTGCACTTTTCCTTCTAATTATAACGCAGTTTTTGACAAAAAAATATCTTTTTATTTTAACCGATATTCATACTTCATGTATAATAAAAAATACTCGATATTTTTGTTTCAAATATCACGGAAATTCATCTTCTTTTGAATTTTTTTAATTTTCAGTTTTCACGTGAAAATCGTTCAATTGAAAATTAGTTGTTGGGGAAAAATTATTTTTCCGTGTTTTTATTTTTGTGGCAACGATCAAAGCCCTAGCAACGATAAAGTAAAATGGTTAAATTGTATGGAAAAATGTCCATTTATTCTCTATGAAAATAATGAAATTTTTAATTATTAAAGAAAATATTTGAATAAAATAAACAAAAACCAGCCTATGTTAATTTGAGGATTATAATCAACCTATATGCAAAAATACAGGATCATTAAATGCTCCATTTTGACGCTGGCTTCAGCCTAACATTTGCACACAATGAGATTTATAATATTATTAGGATTACTTTCCTCTTATAAACAGTAAATAGTTAAGGTTGCAAGTCGCTCAACTTCCAAATTCCCTTCACTAATGCTGTGCCTACGGGCATGATATGTTTTCGTATTTTTTAAATATATCCTTAAGAAATTAATATTTTTAACTTCTTTTTTCTTTGCGCTTTTCTTAAAGTATATCTCTTTTTGTCTTAGTTGTCAAAATATATATAAAATGTATACTTTTTTATATGAAGTGTTAAAATTCTTACTTAAACTTTGTCAGCTTTTAAGATATAAAATATTAAAATAAGCATAGGTTTTAGAAATGTTTTCAGAACTAAGGAAAAGATAAACATCTTTTAAGAAGAACACCTAGAAAAAATTAGTTAAAAATATCAAATTATCAAAGAGATATTTAAAATAATCGAATACACTACATGCCCATTGACTTAACATTAGCGAAAAGAAGTCGATAGTTGAGTAACTATAGCAGCCATAAGTAAACTTTGTAGAATATATTTATTTTTTAACTAAATGCATACATTTGTGTGAATATAATATTAAATAAGTGTATTTTCTTATAGTGAATCAACATCAAAGGTTTTTAACTTTATAACACTTGAAAAATAATTTTGGCCAGGATTTTGGGTCAAATACTCCAATGCGCGTCAGCTAAAAAATAACCATATTACAGAAAATAGTAATAACAATGATTTATTTTAATGAAATATTCAATGTAGGTGGCAGTGTAGTGGGAATATTTAACTAAACGATGATTGAAATTAAACTTGAAGTACCAAAAGAATGATATGGCGAATGCTAATCCCAAGAAATTTTAACACTAGCTTAAAGCAAAGCGGCTTCTCTGATAATTTGGTGGATCCTAAGAAAATATCCTTCCAGCTCACTGTAAAACTGCCACTAGAGACAGTGTGAATTGCACAATAAAAGTCACTTTAAATGTCACTATGAAAAAGAATAATGTGGATTAGAAGACATTTTTATTTGAATTACCCAATTTAACACCTTACCAAGTAGATTAACTCTGAGTTGAAGAAACTATTTCAAACTCAGTCAAAATGGAGGTCACCAGCTAACAGAGCGTGAACGATTCAATGAAGCTCAATTCTAGTCTTGTTTTCCACTCAGAGTGAGATGCTACAAATTCTGACGATACAAAGTCCTTCCACCTTTTTTATACCAGCTAGACGACCATAGATAGCTAATTAGCAAAACAACGTATAAAACAACTGTGACAATCAGATATACGGATATTCAAACACACTTTCCGAAAGTTAAGATAGGTGGCTCCTTCACGCACGAAACACGAAAATCCATTTGCCCCTAGACTATCTTCATAAGAATGTATCTAGGCACTTATGATACTTATGATACACATTTACTGTTCCATAATATTTTATATGAGCGTTTACTTTTTTTTTTTTTTTTTTTTTTAAGTGAAAACTTTTTTAGGAGCGTTGGGCATTTTTTGAGATGGGAAAGAACCATTGAACTTGCGACACTGTTACTGTAACCGACCTGTTACCGACACCTCTGTATATTTGAAGTGAAAACTTCTTTAGGAGCGTTGGGCCTTTTTGAGATGGGAAAGAACCATTGAACTCGCAACACTGTTACTGTAACCGACCTGTTACCGACACCTCTGTATATTTGAAGTAAAAACTTCTTTAGGAGCGTTGGGCATTTTTTGAGATGGGAAAGAACCATTGAACTCGCGACACTGTTACTGTAACCGACCTGTTACCGACACCTCTGTATATTTGAAGTGAAAACTTTTTAGGAGCGTTGGGCATTTTTTGAGATGGGAAAAAACCATTGAACTCGCGACACTGTTACTGTAACCGACACCTCTGTATATAAGTATGTACATGTATTGTGTATATTTCGGTATCAGGTAGGACGGGGCGGGCGCGGCGCGTCACACACCCCATGCTTGCCTGTGCGCTATTGTTTTTTATGAAAATTATTTATATATTATATTTAATATATATTTATATATTATATTTAATATATATTTATATATTATATTTAATATATATTTATATATTATTTTTATGTCAATAAAACAGTAGTATTATATTATATTATATTATATAATTAAATATATAATATATTAACTATTTATATAATTAAATATATAACATATGAAATATTTATATAATTATATATTATTATATATTATATATAATATATATATAATATATTTCATTGCATATGGTCAGTTGCTCCTGTTTCAATGGTTAATTTTTGCAATAAGTTTTTATATAATATATATATATATATATGTTAGAGATTGTGACGGTGTCTCAAGAGGATTATACTAGGTTAACGAAATATCTATTAAAGAGCTTCAGAGTAAATTTATAATTACATATGTCGATAAAGCTAACACAAGTTAATCTGTAAAAAAATTTATAGTGAAATATTAAATGAAAGTTATAATAACAGAGATAACTATGAGCTATTGAAATTGAAAGTTTCAGTGATGGAAAACAGGGTTAAGGCACTATATAAAAAAGTTAAGTTGAAGTAGAAAAGTCAACGTTTCCCATATCTTGTTACAGTGCCAAAGTTTCACAAAAAAACCGTGAAATTTAGAATTGTAACTTGTGGGTATGGTTCATACCTAGAGTCTGCTAATAAGAAATTGTTGGGAGTTTTGAGTAGTGTGTTTGATAGATAGTGTTGAGTACGAAGTCCACATTTATTATAATGAACAGTTACATTTTATTAGATAAATTGAAAAAAACCTCAAAAGACAAAGAGTTTGTTTGTATATGATTTTGCAGACCTATACAGTACCATTAACTTACTGGATTTAAAGGACAAGGTTATAGATTTTTATAACAAAAACAGCAATATAGATAGCGATAAAGATTGGTTTATTAACTTGTTTCAGTTGGTAGTGCAAGAGAATTACTGGTATGAGGGGAGTAGAGTATTTAAACCGATTCGTGGAATCCCAATGGGGGGGGGGGGGAGTTGCAGTTCAATTTTAGCTGACATGTACTTACATATATATGAAAATAACAATATTTTAAATAGAGAAATATTGAATTATAGGTATATTGATGATGTTTTAATAGTTGGATTAAATAAGGAAAAATGTAAACCTAGATTTTAAATATTATTCAAATACTTTAAAACTAGAACTCTCCTCCCAGAAAATTAAAAACATCAATTATCTGTATGTGAATTTAGAGTTCGAGAATGACAATTTGATAACAAGGGTTTGTGACAAGAGAAATGATTTCGATTTTAAAACTTTAAAGATCTTAAATTTTGAATCGAACGTGCATATTTCAGCATTTAGAAATGTGTTTACTAACGGTTTAGTTCTTATTGAGAGATTATGTTCAAGATTTGGCGATGCAGTTGGCGAATTCATGGAGTGGATTAACATGGCATTGATGCAGGGTTACCCTGTGAACTTTGTACGGAGAAATATGATTAATTTTATAGGTAGAAGTAAATATAGAAGTGAACTGAATTCATTTTTTAATGCTAAGTGTGGTCTAGATCAGTTGTTCGAAGAGTTCAGATAGGGTTGGTTACTGCTGTGTGTAGCTTAGTGTTTTGGTTGATAGTTTGAATTAATTTGGTCTCGGCAGGAGAAGGGGGACGTTGCTTGCGTGGAAACCAGTTTTAACCCTGCAGTGCGTGTCGTTAGCCATGCCCTCCTGCCTTCAGGTTTAATTTTCCTGGTATTGGTTTTTTGTTAGTATTTTGTGTTTGGTTATAATTGTATTATAGTTTTAATTGGTTATATTTTAGTGTTCAGTTGATATAATGTTATTTGTTTTTTGCTATATAGTGTGGTTAGTGTAAATTTATAATTGTATTTTAGTATATATATATATATATATATATATATATATATTGCAAGAAGAATGTCCTACAGAATTTTAGAAGTAGGAATCTGGATAAATAAAGATGATGACAAAATCTATTTATGACAAAATAAAACATGATATAAGGAAAGAACTTATCAGTAGTAATATTAGACATAATATCAATTTGAATACTTCGAAAAATCTAAATACTTGTAAAGAAATAGAAAAATCAATATTTGATTGTGATGGTAATCGAAGGGAAAATGACATTAAGGGAATTATATTTAATATAAAAAAGAAATTGATACCGGAGACTTTAACAACTTTACAATCTAGCACAAGAAATGTTAATAACGATTTGGGCTTGGATTTATTGCGGTATAGATTCAAGAAACAGGATCTACAGAGATATTGTAATTTAAAGAACTGTCAGAAAAGTACGGAAGAAAAGATCTATTTCATATTGGATTATGTGGGGAATCGCTATAAAGGAGTTAATTTTGGGTAAATATTGAAACAAGTACAATGATCTACTACCAGTGAGTAAAGTAAAAGTAGTTAAGCAATTTAAATATGATAAGCCTTTAGGCCGTGTTATGTTTAATTATAATGGATATGCAAAACACCTAAAGAGGTGTATTCATGAAAGTACATGCAGTTGTAATGATGAAGAATTTATTGAAGTGAAAACTTCTTTAGGCGCGTTGGGCATTTTTTGAGATGGGAAAAAAACCATTGAACTTGCGACACTGTTACTGTAACCGACATTGTTACCGACACCTCTGTACATTTGAAGGTAAAATTTCTTTAGGCGCGTTGGACATTTTTTGAAATGGGAAAAAACCATTGAACTCCCGACACTGTTACTGTAAACAACACCTATGTATATAAGTATGTACATGTATTGTGTATAGTTCGGTATGAGGTAGGGTGGGTTAATATATTATATTTAATATATATTTATATTTTATTTTTATGTAAATTAAACAGTGGTATTTTATTATATATATATATATATATATATATACTAATAAAAGAAAGTTTCGCTCTGTGTGTCGGTGTGTCCGTTGGCGATGGCTAGGAAAATCTAGCCCACTTAGAAGGTTCGAAATTTAGGTGTAGATAGTCCAAAGTCTGGCCTTGTGCACCTGAGCCTCAGAATTTTAATATTTTGATAATTAGCCTAGATATTAATTAGATTATCATTAACCATCGCTTCTAAAATGCCAATTTTTAAATCAAAATGGCGAAAGAAACGGACTGGCGCATTGGATTTGCGACCGGAAATGAACGAATTCGAAATTATTTAACTAATTAGCGAATTTTAAGAAAACTAATTGAGATATCAATTTGAAAATTTCTGAGCATATGTAAAAAAATATTCTGTATCTGACTATGTGATTTTTGAAAAATTCGGTTGGTAATTTTTTTTTAATTTACGCAAAAAACTGCCAAAAATCTGCAGGCGCCAGTGAAAACGATCTCAGAAAGTTTCAGGCAGGGATCGGCTTTCATTAAAAACTGAACTACAAAGAGATCTGTTTCTCGGGAAAATCCCTCCATTTAGTTTGCGAAAATGAAAGGAAATAATTGCCAATTTTTAGTAATGAACAAAAATTTAGGTAACTAATTAAGATATAGATTTGAAATTGCGGTCGGGAAGGGGTGACATCTGCCGGCTATTTTAGCTTAGCGTCTTCGTTATATTCTAATTATCAGAAAAATGTAATTATTTTTTTAATGATCGCGTTGATGTAGGTGACGGTGGTTCTCTTGAACAAATTATTCATTATATTTGCGGGTATGGGGAGGGAGGGGGTTAACTCCTTTCTCTGAGATTGTAATTATCTCGGGCCCGGGCGACGCCGGGCGGGTTAGCTAGTATATAATATTGAAATTCATGTTTTCACTTCTGTCGGCACTCCCGGAGTGCTTGTGTTGTTGTTTTTTTGTTTTTGTTTTTGAATATGCGTATTTTGAACCAGATTTTTTATATAAAATGTTACCCTCTTTCTAAGCAATAGTGATATATTTTCATTCACACAAAAAAAATTCTTATTCAAATATGTTTATTTGGTTTGGAAAGCATAGAAGGTTGGCAGCTATGCATATGATTTAGCATATGGATTGGTGTTCTTCTTGTGAATGCATATGATTCCTGTGATGATACGGATAACTCCAAACTATGAATACGTATGACACGCGATCCAACATCGTCATCAACCTGTACCACATTGACATAAAACCAGCACATTCTAATTTTAAAATATTTGCAATTAAATGTGTGAAGTATTGCTAAGCAAGGGTTGAAAGATTGGTGAATATGTCTCGAGACTGTTATTTTATATTTGAATTAAAACGCTCCCTTATGAAGTCAAAACTTAATAGGATTGTTATATATATGTGCCTAAATTTAATGGGGTCGGGTGATGGCCATGAAAAAAAAAATATATATATACAATGAGTTCTTGATTTCAGTTATAACAAATATTAATAATGCTCGCATCCGATTTTCAAAATTTTTATCCTTTATTTTTTGGTTAACTTATTGAGAGCAAAACACACACACGCTAAGCCACTCTCCCATGTCTAGTTGCGTGCATAAAAAGGTTTTATGACTTTGCCTCAAATTGTAGTTTCATTTCCACAGTTTTTTATAATTTTGTTCTTTTTTTGAATGAGTACTTTTACGTCGGAGATGATTTAAAAGATAAGAGAGACAAAATGGGATCAAGAGCATAATCTTGATGCTAGAGAGAAATTGAAATAAAGTAATTTGCTATTATTTCTCAAGAAGAAGGTGAAGATAAATTGCCTGATGTATTTCCTACATTAAAAATTTCATTTCCCCCTTTCTAGCTAGCTCTGTAAAAAATTATTTTTTCTAAATTATTCCGGCCAACAATCATTGAATTTCGATACTTTGAGTAAGATATTTGTTAATTAAAGCTCAATGTGTTAAATCATTGTGAAAATTATACCTATGTATCTATGTTCATACTTTTAATATAAATATGTAGGGATATTTTTTACAAATTAATCAGTCACTGAATTGCTTATAACTTACTTCTACAATATATATAAAAAATAGATGTATGCATGTACTGCTATATATTCTCAAATTTGCATGAAACCTCTATAAATAATTCAGAATATTTCTTAGAATACACAATATACTTTGTAAGAGCAATTTCCGAAAGAAAAGTGTACAAAAGCTTATTTTAAAATCGTCATAGTGTGAAAATAAAAAATTGAAAGATTTTCATAATTATATAGATATTTATATATATATACATAGATATGAAAACACCGCAATATAATTCTTGCGTGCGAATCTAACTCTGGAATGTTGAAATTAATTCCTCCAATTTAAATAATTGTGTTATGAAAGCAATTTAATTTGAATACTCTCGAGTATCTAATAATGTTGCATAAAAAAATGTGTTCATTTGCCTGCAAACGCATATCTTTCTAGACATGCAGTTTTCTGTGAAGCAAATGTAATGAGCTATTTCAACAGCGATATTATATGAGGTATTTCAAATAAAGTAAATAATACATGAAGTTGAATTGAAAAAGTTTTATTTATTATATGAGTTGTTAAGTTATATGTCGGAAATGTTTCAATTGTGTATGTATAAAAAATCCAATATAGTTTATTACAGCACACAACTTCAGTAGAAAAGATTTTTTTCAATTTAATGAGACTCCAGTGTAGAGTTTTTCCATAAATATATCTATAACTACGGGGAGAGTGGTAATGCATGGACTTTTATTAATTTTTTACTTGTCTTCTTTTTCTATTCATTAATTTGTCTTATAATTATGTTATATTATTTCTCACTTGTCTGCATGAAGTAAAAGTCAAATAATGTTAATTTTAATACTATTTATTGAATATTTTGTATTGAAGTAAACTGTTAAGAAATCAAATGATAATCAAAAATAATATTCTTATTCCATTCTACCACACTCATGGGATAGAATAGAATACTGTAGTTAATTAAAACAAAATGAAATGAAATTTCGGAGAAATATTAAGTATGAACAGTTTGCAGCACTGAAAATGAAAGTGTATTCAATGAACTACTTTTTAAATGACCTGCCAAATTTATGATTGGATTATTTTGTTAGCAAATTTTTGTTTTAGCAATAACTTTCCCAGGTACTTTCATGTAATAGCAGCCCCCACTATCAGGATTATGTCAAGATTACAGTTACGATTTTGAGAAGATCATAGCAAATCTTATATTGTCTCATACATACGCTTATAAATGCTTCTAATGCTCATATATGTGCCATATACGTCATTATATGCATATTATTTACGTCTTATATACCATGCATACATTATATACATCTTATACACATGTCATGCATATACGCCCTATATGCGTCATATATATATATATATATATATAACAACTCATACATAACTATATATGATTTTCTAAGAAAATCATTGTCATACATGTTTTTCAGGAAAGAGAATCTATATCCCATTCCCTCCTAACTATATGTCTTGTCAAAAATAAAATAGATGATATTTGTAGAGTTAAAATATTGTATCAATTAATATTAAAATCATTAAATAAATAAATAATATAAACTGTGTTTTTCTTATGAAATAAATATTAATTTTGAATAATAATCGATTAGGGGAAAATCAAACAAGTTTTGAAACAAGTTTTTCTGAAATATAACTGGTCAATATGCGTCAGGAAATGTTATGTACATCATAAAACTATTCCTATAATGTAATAATGTCTTTAAAATTTGCCATAAATCTTGATCGCTTGGCGATTCATCCTCCGGGGCCACTATAACACGAATGTACCCGTTCACATTCTGATGTTCATTAATATCTAAAATATCATTTACATTTGACCATTTTTAAGGATCATTATCTGTATTTTGAGTTATCTTTACTCTGATTCCTCCAGAACGTTTTGATTGCACAAATTTTTTATTTTTATTTTTTAAATGCTTATTGGATTGACTTTTGTAAGACGCATGAACGAAGGTATTAACATTTAAATCAGTTTCTTAAAAACTGTTAAGGCAACTGTTATTTCTTATTGTATTTTAAAATATGAAAGAATTTCTAAATTTCCTAGACATGCAAAATAGTTTTGATAATATACTTTAGCGTTTTAGATATTTAAAATAAATGAAAAATAAATAAAGAAGAACTAACTACATATATCGATTTTCAGCAAAGCAACTATATACAAAATATTTCATTTCAAACAAATAATCTGGATCCTTTAAAATATATTATCAGCACTATGCCCCAATACTTATTAATAGTTATACATTGAAAAATAAAAATAAAATAAGAAAATCATTGTCATACATGTTATTCTGGAAAGAGAATCTATATCCCATTCCCTCCCAACTACATGCCTGTTCAAAAATAAAACATTTGCTATTTGTAGAGTTAAATTATTATACCAACTGATATTAAAATCATTAAATAAATATAGTCCATAAACAATAAACAGTCCATAAACTGTATTTTTCTTATGAAACAATGACTAATTTTGAATAATAATCGTTTAGGGGAAATTCTAACAGGTTTTGAAACAAAGTTTTTCTGAATCATGCCGTAGTAAGAAATTAGCTGACCACGAACTATTCAATATTTAGGACCACTAATGTTTCTCTTGGCACAACTTAAATATATTTAAAGAAAATCAATTTATTGCGAGTGTCTAGATCAGCTGTAAAGTCTCATTCGTTATCACTTTTAACTACTATTGAAATTGTTCAAAATACGTTAATATCAGATTTATAACTTATTATTTGCATGTTTTAGATATGAACTTTAGTCAATTGGTATTAAATTTTACTGAGGCGAAATGAATAATATCTTTGGAAGTTTTATTTATAGAAATTCTTTTAACAAAATTTTCAGTACATGTTTTATTTGCCATTCTTTCTCTAAAAATAAGAAAATAAAAATGTTCTTTTAAATATCTTCATATGGGGCTGTACATATATAATTTTATTTGCATTTTGGTAATTTTTGACTCCCTCCACCACCTTTTACGATATAATACCTTATCATTCAACGACCTCTCCCCCTATTAATGTCATCGTTATCAATATCTAACAATTATTGTTATTTGTGCACTTTTTTTATGTACGTTTACACTGATGCACATATATGCGTATACATTTATTATTCGTAAAGTTGCTATTTCCGCTATTTAAGGATTCAAATGAAGAAAGGAAGTCAGTAAAATATCACTATTATACATGAAATAACTCTATATCAAATAACATCTAAGTAATATTAATAATTGTTTGTTTTTTTGCATTTGCAACCTGCACGGGAAGGGTGAAAGCAGAACTTCCTATCAACAAAACAGGTGGGAAATATTATTTTTCTTTTTTACTAGTAAACAGAGAAAGTATTACTTCAACAGCGAATTATATGCGCATATGGCAGAAGAACAAGAATCGCGAACGTTGGAGTTTACCATGAATGAAATGATTTTACAATCATTTAATGGCTTTAATAATAACTTTGTATTTTTCTAAAAAAAGTATGACTAAAAAAAGATAAGAGACTTTTTTATAAAAAGAAAAAGTTACCACAAAAAAAAGAAGATTTTGTTGGATGAAAAATAATAACGATATCAAAAGAGAAACCCCCCACTTCCCCCTAGAAATATCTTCCGATATCACGTGCCAGACCCCTTCCTCTTCTCCGCTCTAAAGTAATAACATTATACATGCACAACTCCCATTCTAAGCATTTTATGGTCATAAGAGAGAAAGTTTATATTTGAAGCGTTAGTTCTGAAATTTACTCAGTAATGCCCAAATAAACATATAATTTTTGCTTTGAAAATTTCTAAATTTGCCTTTAATATTTAACATTTTTTTTAAAATATGCACTAAACTGTTTCAAAGATATATATTTATATATTTATTCTTGTTCTGCCACTGTGTACAGTTTAAAAATACATTATATCTCATATCAGCGTTGTATATATATATATATATATATATAATAACACTATATCATGTAAACTATTCGGTTGAGGAATAATTCTTTAACGTTCTTATTCAAATTAAAAAACGTGCATAGTAATGAAATGCATTGGCAAAATGTCTTGTGTTATTTAAAAAAGAAATTTTTGTTCTGCAAGTTGAAGATATTGATTTTTTTATTTTATTTTCGACACCATTTGCTTTTTTGGGTATTAAAGCCGTTGAAGTTGCTCGTGAAATTTGTGTCACTTAAGGAGAAGAAACATTGCCGAAAAGTGCTTGTCAACGTTGGTTTTCGCACTTTAGAAAATAGGAATTTTAACCTTAAGGACGGATCACACACCAGGCGACCAAATGAGATATATGAATCACCTACTTCATGAAAATCCACATAAAACAACTAGAATATCGGCGGAGCAGATGGATTGTGACGAAAAAACTATGCTTGAATCATTCTTCAACCTAATATTATAAAATTATAGTTTGTATCTAAAGACAATTTTATCATTTCTTTGAAACATTATTTTTGTGCTGTATTTTAAAACTAATTTTAAGTGTAAAATTACCGTAAAAAAGAGTTTGAAATACTAAAACAGTTTTTTAAATTCATTTTTGTTGTGATAGAATGCATAGTAATAATTTCATGTTTTAATTTAGATTTTTTATATATATATAAACTGGTTATTTGTTATAGCTTGAGTTAAATGCTCACGTAAAATTTAAAACAAAGTCAAAAAAGAACTTAAATTAAAATATATCCACAGTATAATTATATTGGTATACGTATTTCAATTTCAGAAATTATATTTGTATTTATTTTTATGTAGAACAAAGCGCACTTTCAGGATACAACAATGCGTAATTTTTAATGTTATTGAAACATTTTTGTGACAAACATTTTGGTGAATGTTTGTGAATCATTTTTAACTTACATACAATATTTTCATGATCCCATATTCTAATTGTACAGATGAATGGTGTATACTTTTTTATTTTTAATTTATGGTATAAAAAATCCTTTTTATGTTTAATTACCATTTTAAAAAATTTTATTAAAACTTTTAAGTTATATTGAAGATAATTAAAAAAAAAATTAAGTGTAATTTAAATTTTTTAAATGATTAAAAATGCTTATTTTGAAAAGATGAAAAATTATTGATGAAAGTTATTTTATATTTATTGACTGAGTAATAGATCAAAACAGAAAATACTTTATTACTTGACTAGCTGACCCGCGATAATAAAATTAAACAAACCAAAATTTTGTATGATTTTATATCTTTAACCCGATTTTGTATAAAATTATTTATTTAAAAGTGCTGTGCACGGCAACTGAAAATCTTTTATTTCCACCTTCCGCCGACACGGGCGTATTCTGATAAAAATTAACGTCCAACACGTGTTCCCGCTGCCTGCAGCACCATATAGTAAGCATGCAGTGCACGCGCTACAAACTCTTTTAGTTCCACCTTCCGCCGCCAGGCGGCGCACCCTGTTCCAAAGAAACCACCTTCCGAACGAAACTCCAAATCGTCACACCGCTGCCTCCGGCACCGTATAGCAAGCGTGCTGAGCACCCGCTCAAAATCCTTTTGTTCCGCTTTTCACCGCCAGAGTGCACAATTTGTGCCATACGGACATCCAACACGGGTACCTATTGTATAAAGGGAGTTGAATGAACCAGGTCCCGTCGAAATCAGGCCCATATAATTCTAGGAAATAATGCGCCTCTGGCGGTGGAAGGTGGAACTAAAATCAGTAACACGAACGAAAACCAAGTGGAATCATCCAAAGGCCTTTGTGATCGGGCCCATAGTACCCGAGATAAGAATGCACAGTTAGATAAAGAAACTTGTAGGATTGTCCGCCAGGTGGCACTTGGTCAAGTGCTCAACAACAGTTCATTTACTTTGATTGTTGGTATCCATCAGGTATATAAGGGTTGTGTACTTTTATTAGGAACATAAATTTAATTTTTATGACAATCGTTATTTGAAATTTCCTCTATTCTCTATACATAACATTTATAAAACGCTACGTTAGAAGCTAAAAATGTTAAATTTCTTAAATGATATTTGTTTTGTGCAAATCAGAGCAAGGCGTTAACCCCCCCTCCCTCCCCATACCCGCAAATATAACGAATAATTTGTTCAAGAAAACAACCTTCACCTACATTAACGCGATCATAAAAAGAATTACATTTTTTTGATAAATAGAACATAACGAAGACGCTACGCTAAAGTAGCCCGCAGATGACACCCCTTTCTATCCTCAATTTCAAATCTATATCTTAATTAGTTATCTAAATTTTTGTTCATTAGTAAAAATTGGCAATTATTTCCTTTCATTTTCGCAAACTAAATGGAGGGATCGGCCAGAGAAACAGATCTCTTTGTAGTTCAGCTTTTAATGAAAGCAGATCACTGTCTGAAACTTTCTGTGATTTTTTTCACTGGCGCCAGAAGATTTTTGGCAGTTTTTTGCATAAACGAATATTCGGATGCAGAATTTCTTTTTTTTTTTTACATAAGCTCAGAAATTTTCAAATTGATATCTTAATTAGTTTTCTTAAAATTCGCTAATTAATAAAATAATTTCGAATTCGTTTATTTCCGTTTGCAAATCCAGAATAGCAGTTCTTTTCTTAAGCCATTTTGATTTTAAAAAAGGCATTTTCGATACGATGTTTAATGAGATTATAATTAATATGATGGGTAATTATCAAAATATTAAAATTCTGAGACTCAGGTGCACATGGCCAGACCTTGGACTATCCACACCTAAATTTTCAGACTTCTAGGTGGGCTAGATTTTGCTAGCCTTCGCAGACATACACACACACACAGACAGAGCGAAACTTTCTTTTATAATTTTCAATTTTCCATTATGTTTTTTTTTATAACCATGAAATTTAATATTGTTGCATTTATAATTTTAATTAACAGTTCACGTAAATTCCTGTTTATGTTCAAGTTGTCGCATTTTTTAATGTAATTCAGGATCAAATTTTTGGTAGATAAAACGAAGTATTAGTATTATTGTTTTTACTATATATGAAGTATTTTATGCTAAAATATGTATTTTTTTTTTCATCTGGAAAAGAGGAATTATTGTAACACGGATTTGCAAAATACGTTAGAAACTTTTATTGTTCACAAAAATTGTGTAAAGTTATTTTTATAATAAAATGCTTACTTTTAAATAATTTACTTATAAATAAACTAATAGTATCCATATACAGTAGACGCTTGGTTTTACGAAACTTTTTTATTAGAATCTAGAAAATGCTCCGAATACACTGCCATTGATATATTGAAAATCATTTCATTGAAACTCAATATAAAAGTCAAATGAACTTCAATATTTTGAGGCGGCAGTTTCAAATATTTGATAAACGACAAATAGCGCGATAAAGATACACAGCACATAGAAAATTGAATGCGGTGGGGACGGTCACTTTACACTCCCACTCTTTACTTCAGTGAGCTTGGCATTGTTAGAACAGGTGAGACCATTGTTGATAAATAATTTAATTTAAAAGAGAGTGCTTGCTTCTTCTAATTTTATTTGATCAGCATATCACATGCGGTTAAATATTGTTAGGACGATGGACATTGGGTTTAACTTAGTTACAGAATGGTGTTTAACTACTATGCCTAAAATAAAGAAACCGACATGTTTATCGGTTAACGTCAGAAAGAAGATTTGAAATAAGTTGAAGATAAAATAAAGCAAGATACAAATTTCATAGAAATATGGTATCCGAAATAGTAACTTATCGGTAGTTGTAAGGGCACGAAAAAAAAGCTTTGGAGCTAAAAATAGAAATTCTAAGAGTGCACACGCTTACAAATAGTTTCGAGAATCCAAACACGCAAAATTGGAAAAGGCTTTGCCCGTTTTGCATCGAAAGATGGGAAGTGTAAACATTTCAGTTCATGGAAATGTGTCCTGCGTCTTCAAATTAAACATCAAAGATTTCACAAACAATTAATTTAAGAAATTTTTATTTACATAATTTTATTTAAATATTAAATTTATTTAACATATTAATTTTATTTAACATAATTATTTTATTTAACATATTAATTTTATTTAACATATTAATTTTATTTAATACATAATTTATAAAATTTTATTTAAATAATTCCACAATAGAAGGAAATAGAGGGACAAATAAATAGCGTCAAAGATCCTATAACGAAGTTTCGAGATGAACTGAGTATATTTGAGGTATCTAAAAAACGCATTTACATACCTATGACAATTATCCACAGCTGTCAAACTTCTTATTTTTTAATCAGATATACATGAAACAAATTTTAATTTTGTCGCCGTTCACCTCATCAACTCTATAAATCTGTTTATTTCCCATTATTCTAAATTATTTTCTCGTTCTAGTATTTAAATTGTCAAAATCCCGCATAGCTAAAAATTCTATATTCTATATTCATTTTCTTGAAAAAATTTCGCTAGATGCTGTTCTTTTAAAATTACACACTTTTTATTCCATAAAAGTAACGCATCCTAAAATTTAATTCTTTTAAAATATCACTTTCCCAGCTAAATATTTTAATTTTCTCGAAAAACATCCTCTATTTTTATTTCCCTATGTTTTCTGGCAAAAAAGTATTCTTCTCTCAAATATAAAAGATAATCTCAGTTTCAATGTAAAATTTTATCTTGCTATTCTGCCAAGACCCAGTAAAACCTAAGTATTTTCTTTTATTTCTTATTTGTTCAAAATAATCAGGTTTTTTTCCGGATCAAGCCTAGAATGTCGCTCTTACGCTTTTTCAGTCGGAAGCTTAATCTCCTTCAAACCATAACGCCAAGGAAATCGAGTTCCGTGGTACGATTGGTCGAAAGACTGTTTCGCAGCTCTGTATTCGTGAGCGTTGGACCTTGGTTATATACTGGTTTTCCCGACTTGAGCGCAGATTGTTCCTGGATCATGATGTAAGCGGAAATTCGACGCGTGCTCGCGACCATGGAATAAAATCTTCGTGGCTGCCGACTGAACGTACGATGCTGCCCCTTAACAGCTTTGACTTCTTCGAATGGTTAATTTGGTACACGAAGCCTTTCTTTGGTTCTAATGCATTGAATTATCATGAGAGCTAGATAAATGCATATCCTTCGAGTTGTTTCTGGATCTTAATAAATTGTGAAGTGGACTCGACTGCCTATTTATTTTTCTTCGATAAGCACCGAACGACTTATAATGATCGGCGTTACGACTGCAAAATTTCCTAGGTGGAGACCTCTGGCATTGAGTTTAATTACAGAAAATAAGGCGATTCAGTGGAAATGTGACATACATACTTTGCACCAGAAAATATTTTAAATTAAAATCTTAGTTACGTTCTATGAAATAGTTATAGTTTTTCATTGTTGAAATAAATTTTCTGGCAGAAATATGTATTTATCGCTTAGGGAAAAAAAGAAGGTTGTAAGCTATTATAACTGCACGACAAATGACGATGACAAACAGTGAAAAAAACATTTTCTGAATTATTTAAATTTTAATTAAAAGACTTAAAGTCAGTAGCGGCTCGTCAGGGGGTTCACAATCACATTACTACCAGTATTACTATAAACTAAATTTCTCGTTGTTTAATCGTAGAGCATTCTACAATTAAATAAAGTCAAATATCGTATAAAAAATTCTGCTAGTAAAGTGATTGTGATGAGCCGCCACTGCTTAAAGTGTAACATAAATTTAAAAGTATGACGTCACACATTAGTGATTGAGCTCCTTTTCTTTTTAGCTTTGGCCTGCATTACAAAAATATTATTACCAGAATTCACCTTCTAATACAGTGAAAACATATGATTTTATAATAATGAGATAGTCATTAAACATACTAAAAAAACATACTACTAAACATACATCAAATAGCGCAATGAATGTTTTATTTAGAAAACATTCGGTGACCTGAAAGACGTCTTCACAATTCATTTAAAATAATACGAATTGTGAAAACAGAGTAAAATTACGAAAACAGAGTAATAAAATGCGAAGTACACGTAATAGGAATTATAACCTCTATCTGTGAAACTAGAAAATAATTTCTAGATATTCAAACTTCATTTCGTAAACTAGCTGACAACTAACTAACTAAGTTTGTAAATGAATTGGCATTTAGTTAACAAAGAAATAAGATTATAAACAAATTAATTTGGTAAACTGAGCAATTTGCTTTCATCTAATGTAATTCTACAAAAAATGCAAGGTATCTCCAAAGTAATTAATCTAGAAAGCATTAGCTTATCAGTTCTTAAGTTAGCTAATCCGAAACTTTTTTTATACTGCTGCAATCGGGAAAAGGCTAACTAAATTATTCCAGGTAGTCTGAAACATTTAAATTTCAACAAATTAACTGTAAATATTTCTTTTCTTAGTTAATTGATTTTATGTTGTTTGCATTTAAAAATATGAAAAATAAAATTTATAGTGAGGTTTGTAAATATTAAACATTAAACTAACTTTTAATACGAAAAGTTTATGTGTCATGTGTTGGAGAACATGCACTTAATTCTTCTAACAAGAGTGCACTGAACATTAAACCTTTGCCTGGATTATAATTTTGTTCATTTCCTATGGTTTTGTTTATTAATTTTACAGTACAAGTATTTTTCCCCACATCATATATGTTAATTGCGAAATTTTTCATTGAAAACGATTTTGAAAAATTAATAAAATAACTATTTAGATATCTAAATCAAAAATCTGAATTATCAATAAATTTCAACTTCTTAGTAATGCTTACACAATACATATAAAGTAATTTCAATTTTTTTTTCAATATTATTATTGAAAAGGGTTATTTTTTAGCTTACGTTTAAATTTTCTACTGTCGTGTTTCACGCGTGAGTTCGTTTTCCATAATGTATTATCTTTTTGGCAAAATTAAAACTAATTTTCCTAAATCTGAATTATACCGATGCATTACAAATATAATAAATAATCTTTTGCATTTAATAGTAACATTGCATGTCATTTTACTCATTTGTTACTACTTTCATTACATTAATATGAATATCGTGCAACATTTATTATTGCTGCTGTTGATATCCCAGTGTTTTTGACAGCATCTATGAAAAGTATACCTGAATGATATACCTGTCTGCTTTTTCTGAAGGACACATCTATTATGATTATTAACAGTGCAGCGTTGGATTCTGACGAAATGTGTTATATCATAAACTGAAATGTCATGGTACCATGCATTCAGTTCTGGTATTCAATGCTATTAGTTCCATATCTAGAGTGAAAACATATTTTTCGTTAGTAGAACACGAAAGAGTATGTGCCATTAATTTAAATAATAAGAATTAAAGCATGTTTTGCTTAACTGCTTTGTTAACAGAAAATTTTTCATATGATGAAATATGTTACAAAAATAACATTTCAGAAAGTTATGCTTAACTGTTTTGTTAACAGAAAATTTTCAGATAGACATCATAATAATTGATAATAGACATCAGTTTTTTAAAGAGAAATGCAAATGACGGGTTTAGATATGAAAATACCTTTTGTATCATGTTATATATATTGTTTACCGCAATAAAATTTTAAAATGATATAGTGTAATAATAGTTAGATGATGCTTAGATAATAATTAAAAAACTAAATAAATTTATGCATCCCTACGATATACATCACGAGCATCAAAATATTTTAAACAATCTTTCATCAAAAGCAAACAGTTCATAGCAAGAAAGCCACCACGTTACTGTAGTCTCGTAATTCTTTTGAACTATATAAGACTATTCAATAAATTTGAATGTGATATGCGATTTATCTGTTTTAAATTTCTCAATCGGCGATTCCAATTTAATGATAGATAGAAAAATATGGAGGCAGCATAGGCCTAAAAATTCTATTTGAGGAATAGAAATGAGATGCACGCGTAGTATTGTCTAATGTTTTTTAATCTTTTCCTAGCTTAATGAGAAAAATAATTAAGCTTAAAGTTACTATTACTTCTAGGAAAAAGACCAAAAATTTATGTATGACAGATTTTTGATATAATTAAAAATGGCCTCAAGGGGTGAGGGAGGGGATAGGGGTTTAACAGGAAAAAAAATATAACTTCGTCAATTCACATGATATTACATCCGCTTAAATTTATTATAAATTGTCTTAATATTATATTATGTACAACTTTTATATTGAAAATTTTTTATAGGACCAACTCTTACAGCAAATAAAAAAACAAATAAATAAATAAAGACAAGAAATATCCATGACGGCTCCGCCTAAACGGATCATCCGCAGTCGGTAGATTACGAAATGGACGGTTCCAATTGCCGCATTATCGCAAAAAGGTCATTTCAGCTGCAATACCCAATAAACAGGCACCCCAACGTCTGCATCTCCGAAATATATCTGTGCCTGTAGTCCGAGCCGTCAGACATTTTGTTATTGTTCAAATGTGTTGTTTCCAATTGTTATTGTCTTCACACCACATTTTCTGACAAACTTTTTTTTGCATTATTCAATTACTGAAATTTTGAGATTAGGTGAGGCGAAATTTTCTGATCAAACATACTAGTGTCCAATTTCAAGGATTACGTGCCGTATAGAGTTTGCAAATTCCTTAAATTTGGGCAACAGTCTTTAAGGGTCCTCCTCACGCACTTGAAAACACCCTCTCGCTAATATTAATCATATGGAGCAATATTTTTCTAATATCTCGTTTGAATTTGAATATTTTTAAAGGATGTGTTTGCACTGATAGCAGAGACTAATCTGTATTTCCGTAGTTGATTACTTTTTCGATTTTCTTTGCGGATTTTGTTTTCGAAGTTACTTTCGCTTTCGGAACCGGTTTGGAAAGCAAAAGTATCTTCCTAAAAAAAATCCGCAAAGAAAATCGAAAAGGTAATCAACGGTGGCAATAGTGATTGATCTCTGCTATCCAATGCAATTTTTTTTTTTTAAATATTGAAATGCAAACGAGATATTAGAAAAATAATGCCCCGTAGGATTAACATTAGCGAGCGGGTGTTTTCACGTGCGTGAAGAGGACCCTTAAGCAGAAAAAATTCTGTTTTATCTGATCTAAAAATTTCAGCAATTAAATAATACAAAAAAAGTTTGTCAGAGAAGGTTATCCCATATAAATAAAAGAAGTGCAATTGACGCTCGCTATGTAATTGTGATGCCCCGTAGCGAAGCCTTTCGTTCGTTAACGGTTAAATGTATTTATATATAACACGAAATATATTTAAAAAAATGGGTATAAAAAATGGTGTTACTTAAAAGTAACATTTGTCATTAAACGGTATTTTAAATTGTATTAATTCTTTTTATATGATTTATAAATATTATGAAAAAGGATTCGAAACACATTAAAATTAAAAACTATAAGTAACCGAAAGCGTAACTTGTTGCTTTAAATAAACATTTAAAATGTCCCGAGTTGACTCATAAAACAGAAAATCGTTAAGTTTCAAGCATAAAAAATTAGAAATATATTCAATTATAAATAATTATTCAATTTTCGATGTGAATGTAGTTTAATATTTTCCTTAAAGGAAAAAAAATATATCATTAAATGTAGATTAAGAAGAAACATTTTAAAAGAATTAAATACGTCAATTAAATACGTAACTAATTTTCAATAAATTTCATATGTTATATATAATGTCAATATTATATGTTATAATATATAAAATAGTGTGTTTTTGTTTAACATATTTTGTTAAACACAAAAACCATTTTGAGGAATATATCTGTATCATTCTGTAACAGACAATGTTATTACTATCATCATAGCAAAAGCTTAAAGTCGAAGATATATTCTTTACCTCATTGTCACGTTATTCTGCTTTGTTTATCATTTATATATGAAATGATAACAACATACAGGAATAAAATATGAAAATAGTAGTTATGTATTCTATTAACCTAAAAGAATAGGGTTGGTGTAATGAAAGAAATGTTTATTTTGTATTCCTATATAAATGTTTTTCAGAATAGACATGTTTTCTTTCAAACCCTATACATAAGTCATCGGTACACGAATTTGTCAATTTAGAAAAATACTTTTTGAAATAACTGTACATAAATTACAATTTTTTTTCCATACAGATTATGTTTAGTACATTACACTATTATTCAATCTTTATTTTGAATATATGTGCATATTCTAATCAAACGTAAAAATATTATATTTGATTTAATAAGAACTTTTATTGTTTTAATTGAAAGGAAATTTTTAGAAAGATTTTTTCCAAATTACAAAATTTCCCTTGCTATATTATTTATTTTAAATAGCTTTACAGTCTAAATAATAAAAATCCTTAATTTTGCCATTTTCTACTAAGCTAATTAACATTATCTTAAAGACTTAATGAACAAGGCCAACTTGTAATCTACATTATAATTAAAGTAACACTTTAAAAGATAAATATGATTAAAGATGTAACAAAAGCAAAGATACTTACTTTATAGCTGAAAATATTATCAGTCAAAATCATTCTTGCCATCATCCGGTTAATCCTTAATTAAGAAACAGCATCATCCTTAATTGCATTTAAAGCACACAAACTTCTGTTTTATCAAAAGGGAAAACCTAAACAAAGTAATTTTATGAAATTCATAATATTTTCCATTAACGTTCAAAACATCTCTGGATATAAAATAAAATATTTTTTTAAATCTTGATAATATAGCTGCTGCGTATTAGTGTAATAAGATAAAATATAATTCTTATTTGAAGAATTTTTATTCATGTAAAACAAAATACTGCAGTACCGTAAAACCTATGAAATTTTTTTTACGTCTTCAAAACCACGAAAAAGCGGAAGATGCTTTAATGTGGACATACATGGAAGGACATACATGTGGACTTCACATGGAAGATGTTTTAACAATGTTTACAGAAAACAATGTAGTTCAAATTCTCTATAATGTCACAGTGTTTTTGTCACAGTGTTTTTTTCACAGTGTTTTGTCACAGTGTTTTTTAATAAAAATATGACCATTCAGAATTCTTTTCTTTCAAATAAATTCTAAAAAAACAAATGTGCTTTTAAAATTTGGAGTTACATTTGTTTACCATTAGAACACATGAATTTGAATAAAAAAATATGTTAAAGTAAATTAGCAGAAAATCGCCTTTAACAGTAATAATACAATTACAATCACACTAAAAAGATTAATTGGGCCAAAATCTCAAAGGTGTTATTTCTCAGTCCTCAGTATATCTGTCATCATTTCTTTGCAATATATATTGTCATTGTTAAAATGTTTCTTTGGGATTGTTCTAAAATATTATGTTAATTACTACTGTGAAAATCTGTTTTTTAATCTTTAAAGTGGAATTTACATATCTCTCAATTCAATATCTCAATGGAATTTAAATATCTCACTACTGTCCCCTGTCCTCAACCCATAACTTGATCATTAAAACCATCATCAAACAATAATTATTAAGTAATTTCGAAAAAAAAAACAATATATTTACTATATAAATATAAATCTCATTGAGCATAATAATGTAATTTTTATATGAGTGAAATGTGTGATATGGTTTTTCTTGGGTTTAAAGTTGTTTCCCTCACTTTTTTGTTCACAACTGTCTGGATGTGTGAATTTCCTCATACTTCCACCAGATGGCAGCCATTTTCAATATTGTTTGTAGTAGGGGAACACTTTTTGTTCTTAACAAGCCGCGATTGTTTACTGTTTGTTCATAAAGAAGATTTTCTGGATTGAAAGGAATAGGGAAAAGGTAAGCGTACCTATATTAAACATCACTACTGTCCCCATTGTTCATTTACATAGTGATATTTATAGATTAACCAATATCTAGCCATTCAATTGTAGGGTTGATATATTTTTTAAATAGTGCATACAAAATTCCGAAAATGTGGTTTTTCTTTGTAAGCAATGTGTTAAAAATGTTTAAAAAATGTATTTTTTCTTACTTAAAAGTAAAGTGGAAAAATTGCAAAAAAATTCACTACTGCCCCTGTCACTTCTAACTCTTACAATTTGTATTTTGTCTGATAAAAACTACTATTATTATATTTATTTTACAATAATAATTGTGCTCATCTACTAATTATTATTCTGCAATACATAAGTGGTTATTAAAAATTGAAATTGAGCATAATATGAGACTTTTAAAAATCAGATATCCTGAGAAAATCATTAATCAAAAATCACACTTATGAGAATTTGGCCCGATTATGTTTTCTGTAATATTTAGTACTCCAACTCTTATAGTAAAATTACATCGTATTATAATAATACAGAATGATAAAAATGAAAGAATAACAAATATAATTTCAAACATACAGAAATTATATTTCATATTATATAAATGAAAGTGAATGGTTGTTCCTATTCCGTCATTTTTGTTAAAAACAGACAGAAAATTTGTAATTGAGTAAATGCAGGTATTTACATTTATTAATTTTATTTTTGATAGTTAAAAAAATATATTTTTTTGTTGTAACGTACAAAGTATATTTTATTATTCTCAAAATAAATAATTCTTTTCTTTTGGATAATTATAAAATAAGTCAACATTAATATATTTCTTTTCTCTATTCTACAAGAAAATGCTTTCTGTATCTATAATTCAAAACTAAATTTTAGCGTAAAAATTATGTATTTGAGTACACATTTCTAGTATTTGTTCATCATTACTAGATATAACAGTTTTCATTCTTTTCTGTAAAGCTGCTCTGAACTTTAACCCATTTGCAAATGTTGTAAAAAAATGATTTTACAGATAATAAACTTTTAGCCAGGACGCCAGTAAAAAACGAAATAATTTGTAATTTTTACTCATTTAATTACAAAATCTGTTAAAATAACAGAAAGTTGTGAAGGAGGAGTTTGTGCCAGCGCGATTAAATTATCTCGAAAGTTTTTTAAAGTTACCTTTTCAGTTCCTCATTAATATCAGTTTTTTTTTAATAAGGATAAGGAAATTCTCTTACCTTTCTGAAGGTGCTTTCACCTGGTTATCCAGTATAAGTTTTAATCCAAAGATCTATTTATTTATACATCGGTTTATCCATTGGGGATCCCGTTGATAGAACACTTTTCACTTTCTTCTGAAAACTAAATAATTAGATTAGTATGGAGACTAAATAATTTTAGACATCTCTCTTATCTTGGACGTATATATTCTTGATTATAATACACTGTGACGTAACAATGCTTACATTTAACATTTAAGTTTCGATTTAAAGTCTCAAGCCTTATAACATATATTTTATCTGACATTTAGAAGCTCACGTATGTTCTCGGTTACATATTTTATTAGGGACTGACGTATAAAGTCATAAGTTCAGATATTCAGATTTTTTTTTACTTTCATCATTGTTACGTCAATGGAATTACACATTGCAATGTTTTCTCGGAAGAATGTGATCAGTCAATTAATTTCTTTTTTACTTGTTATAGTTATTGCTCTAATCTTCAGCATATTTCACAAACAACAGTTTATGAACGTAGAGTGTTTTCCCATCATTTGTCTGACGTTGAGTGGCTATTAATTTTTATGATTGGTTTTCGCTGCGCGATGAAGAATGAGTTGGTGGTTTCATGTTTTCCCCTCCTTTGATAATCAAGTTCTTTTGTTTTCTTTATTTCACTAGGAAATGAAGATTTAATTTTTTATCGTTAATTTCGTGGATGAGATTAATATTTCTAACAAGGTGGTAATAAATAGAAATTATTTCCGTAAAATAAACAAGAAATTTCGTAATAAATACAAATTATTTCCATAAAATAAACAATTTTTTTTTTACAAGAATCATTGCTAATAGTTTTTTTCTGTAAAATCAAATTTTCTTTCTTTCTTTCTTTTAAAGAGAACAATGTGTTCAATTCAGGAATTTCTATTTCATTCTTATTTATTCAGAAATTCTGTATCCATACAGGAGAAATATCTGAAAAAATAATTTTTACTTAATGTAATCCTGAAACGCCTGTCATTAAATATAGCAAAAAATTACTATTCAGAATTTCTGGTATGAATTCGGAAGATTTGAATAAGATTAAAATTCCTGACATGGACAGTTCTTATAGAAATGAGTTAAAATTAATAGTTTGAAATTCGAAAATAAAGACGATAAAAGACATTTAAAAGAGTGTTTTTATCATTTTTATAGTAAAATTATCAATAATTGTTCACAGCGTAAAAATAAATGTTCCACGCATCCATTCTTATGTCTAATAACAGGACTTTCAATATTTTTACTTTCTTCTATCTGTAATAGAAAAAAGTATTGTAATCGAAATTTTTTTCGACTTCCGGGTTTCGGCGGATTTGCACGTTTTAGGGATCAGAGATTCCGAAAAACACGTTTTAACAAAATGTCTGTCTGTCCGTCTGTCCGTCCTCATTGTATCATCAAAAAGTGTATGAAGTTATGTTTCAAATTGAACCACATTTTTTTCTATGTTTTTGGCTACGGCAAGCAGGTTCTACTCGAATTTGGGGATATTTCGACGAAAGGGGGCGCTGCTATCGCGATTTTTGTTCGATTTTCACTATTGTTACATCGAAAAGTGTATAAGTTATGCAGATAATTGAACATTTTTTTCTATGTTTTTGACTATAGCCTGCAGGTCCCAGTTGAATTTGGGGATATTTCGACGAAAGGGGGCGCTGCGATCGCGATTTTTGTTCGATTTTCACTATTGTATCATCAAAAAGTGTATGAAGTTATGCAGATAACTGAACAAAATTTTTTCTATGTTTTTGACTATAGCCTGCAGGTCCCAGTTGAATTTGGATATATTTCGACGAAAAGGGGCGCTGCGATCGCGATTTTTGTTCGATTTTCACTATTGTATCATCGAAAAGTGTATGAAGATATGCAGATAATTGAATGAAAATTTTTTTAATATATTTTCTGCTATAGACTGCCGGTTTAAGTTGAATTCAGGGATATTTCGACGAAAGAGGGTGCTGCGATTGCGAATTTTGTTCGATCTTTGTTCGATTTTCACTATTGTATCATCGAAAAGTGTATCATGTTTGCAGATAATTAAAACACATTTTTTCTAGTTTTTTGGTTAAGGCCAGCAGGTCTTATTTGAATTTTGTGATATTTCGCCGGAAGGGGGCGCTCTGATAGCCATTTAAAGTTTTCAAATAAAAAAAGATGCACAAAAAAATTAGAAATCTTAAAATCTTTTTTTCGTTAAATGTTCGGTCTTGATCAGGAGAATCCGGAGCAATTTTTGTTTTCCCTCCATCTTAAAAAATGGCTGAAATATAGCGGTTTGAAATTTTAGGGTAGCTGACATTTTCAAACAAGACAGCAGAATTCATCCATAAACGGGTTTAATTTATGAGTTTTAGTTAGCATGGTTTCGGCAAATTCTCTTTCATTGTTGTAACCATTCTTCTTATTCTTATATGCTTAACACTATATATTTATATTCGCCAACGTCAAATTCTCGCCAAGCTTGGCGACAGTTGGCAAAATATCGCCAAATTTGGAGACAAAAATAGGTTGCCATCAATGAAGCCAACTTGGCTGTAGAGGACTAATTTGGCGGTATTCTCATTCAAATTCAATGTTGACGAGAATTGGGAATGAATCTTTTTTTAATTGGGTTTCACGCATTTTAGCTTCGTGTTTTCCAGTAAAATTAGCTAAAATCGTAAAACCAAGGAATAGGGAGGCTATTTATTCCTGTCGGTACAGGCCAGAAGGACTTTTCGTAGTTTAGTATACATCAGTTGATCGCATCCCGGGAACCCGACGATTCGCAAGAAGCTGACGTTCAACAGAATGACGAAAAATATTGATTTAATTGACGATGTGATAGGGAATTTTGAAGTATTAATATGACTGAGATAGAAGAAAGTTTTGGGATTGGCACATACGACTAGTTATTAATTATTTAAAAACATTGAAAAATATAATACCTAAATCAGTTTTTACTTTCAGTATGCTTAACAAAAGTTTTAAAAATTATCCACATCACCGATTTTTTTTATTGCAAACTATTAAAGTATTTTTTTTCTTTTTAGGATCTGACGTTATTCTTCAATACAATGGAGACAATTCATTCACATCATTTTGTGTTATGAAAGAAATTAAAAAAATAATCATAGTTTTTTTTTTAGGCGGCGAGGAGAAGGGTGTCATCGAAAACTTAATTAATAATTTCACAATGAGATATTATTTTTCTTTTAGTTACTGCTAATACAAAAAAAATAATTATTATATGATCCTCTATGAATAGATGATTTAATTTCATTTCTCCTATCAGTTTGTATCATTTATCACGTCAACGTTCTTTTTCATTAATTATTAAGTTAACGAAAATTTTTTTATACAAATTCTAAATTTATTATTATTAATGATTCGACGTGCATATGAAAATGAACATTTCCAAACTGATAATTCAAATATATAGATGAAGTAGTTTATTTGTTCTAAAAACTTTCCTTTTTAGTTTAAATTAGTACATTTTATATAAAGTTCTCATAACTCAATTTTTAAAAATATATTTGAACGGTTTGCGGAATAATTAAAAATATATAAAATATCTATTAATTTTATTTTATTAGCAGTGAACACTTACGTATAAATTTCGTGTTAAAATAAAGACTTTCCATAGAAGAATGTTTTGTTCAAATTAATAAAAACTGCCATTTCTGAATCAAAAAACAAATAATTGACTCTGAATGAGAAGGCTCTATCTGCTTCAACAACTCTTTTCATAAAAATGCGATGAAAGTTTCGCTTACTCAGGTCATCGCTATCGGCACTATATCATTAGAACACGCGCACACACATATAGATAAATCAAGGTAGTTTTTTCTCTATCAGCGTATATAATTACAATGAGTAAAATGACACTTTAAAATCTGAATAAATCGATGTTTTCTTTTCGTTATGAAACTTTTTGTTTGAAATATGACGACCTAATGCTTTCAATTCTGAAATACCAGAAATACTCAGAATATTGAAACATGGACATACTCAAAACTGAGCACATAAAGATCAGTTCACATTCATTTTTGAAACATGGACATACTCAAAAATGATTAGAATAAGTTCAAACTCATTTTTAAAACATGGCCATACTCAAAAATCAGTACATAGAAGTCAGTTCATACTCATTTTTGAAACATGGACATACTCATAAATGAGCACATGATGTTTTACTCTTGAATGTGTGTATGTTTTCCGAAATGAGTATATACATGTTTCAAACTTGAGTAATTTTGATTCGGAGCTATTTTGACAATGCGACATACTCAGATTTGAGTATTATTTGCTCAGTTTTGAAAATGTCGTTTCACGAGTGTACTTTTAAAAACCGAATTTAGTTATAAATTGTATTAAAAAAAACAGAAGTTTATCGTCCAGATCATTATTTGCATTTTAAAAGCCTTGAATAAAACCACAAATTTATATTTAAATTTATTAAAATAAGGTACATTTCACACACTTTATGTCTCTTTGGAATAATGTTACATTGGGATTAAAAATATTCTTATAAAATTAAAAAATGATGTAAGTATGTTTTAAGGAAATTCTATATGAATTTTACAAATTAATTCAATTTTTTTATACATTCGATTTTTCTTATGATCCTGTGATTGACTAATTTATCGGTTATCTATATTTATAGGTTACAGCATGAACAGTTTATTTTGATAATAATATAGCTTCAACTTTTGTCTAAGTCGTAAAAACATACATACATTTGAATTATGAAAACATTTTTTGTATAAAGAATATAAAGAATATTGTTAGTTCATATTTGAAAATGCCTAAATTTTCCTTAATTCCCAAAACTGTTCGTAAATGAAAAGGTTTAAACAGTGTTCATGATGTCAGTGTTTTTTTTTCTAAAAGTTATAAATGAAGATCACATAAAAATTACTTACACTCTTTAAATATTTTGATTCCTTCCAGAAAAAAATAAAAAATGTAATGCAGGTAAAACACATTATGAACTTTATTTTATACTAAAGCCATGAGCAAACTAGTTTTTTAAAAAGTGAAAGAATATAGTTACTAATGTGTGTGAAATGGTTTTTATTATAAGCATGTTTGACTGAAACAACGCATGAATTGCTTGAGTCAGATATTAACATTTTTGGATTTAGAGTAAGAATATTAAAATGTAAACGGAGTTTATTTTGTTGTTGAATATATCACATTTCTTCTTCTTCCGGCGGTTAAGAGGCTACTACACTTACGCGGAAACACCCGCTCGCTAATGTTAATATATCTCATTTGCATTTCAGTATTTTTAAATGATTTTTTTTTCATTGCATAACTGAACTTGATCTCTAGGAAGGCCGGTTTTTTACTTTTTCGATTTCGTTTGCATGTTTTTTTTTATTAAAATACGTTCACTCTTGGAACCTGTTTCGAAAGTGAAAGTATCATCTTGAAAAAAAAAACTGCAAACAAAATCAAAAAAGTAAAAAACTGCCTACAAGGAATTCAACCTTAGCTGTCCAAGCAAAAAATAATCCTTTAAAAATACTGAAACGCAAACGCGATATTTAAAAAAAATTCTCTCATAGGACTATCATTTGCAAGCGGTTGCTTTCGCGTGAGTCAAGTAGTCCCTTAAAAATATATTCAATTTCGGTATGAATATTATATATCTGCAGTATGGTGGTAAAAACGCTTAATATATTGAGTTTGTATAGTTATTCGCTATATTCACACGTATTTAATTTTCTAGAACCAATTATCGATTAAAATGCATAAGAAACAAAATTTATCTTTATATATTTTTATTTCAAAGATATAAATTCTTAAAATACATATATATTTGGAGAACTGATACTTTATATAAATTATTGAAAAGTGATACGTTATAATTAATAACAAGTGCATATAATTTACATTTTTAAGATGTATTGTTGCACAAATTGTAGATTAATCTATGTCTATACTGTGCTGTTGATAGAATTTTAGAATAAATACAAATTTCTTTCACATATTTGAATATTAGTATACGCATAGACTTAACAATAGTTTATAACAATAGTGTCCATTGTCCCATATAATATTCTTAAAGAAACATTATCCATACTCTTCAATAATGATATCAGAGAACTAATATCAGCAATTAAATGTAATCTGCGACTTCAATATATTTTTCTTTTCATTTTCTATACATCAAATTGATCACCAATAATGTACCATATATATCGCCATAATTAATGAATTGAGCTTCAATAGCAATGTTGTTTACAAGTAAATTACTTGAAATAATCTTATTATGGAAGCTTTTGTGATAGATTATGGCTTTTAAATTACCGAAAACTAAATGGGATATAAATGATCTTCCTATGTCATTAGAGGTTTTCAATTACGCATGACTAAAACATTCTTTCATTAACTAATTATGCTTGTCACATCATTCAGTCTTGTGGATGTTTTATTTAGAGTAAGTAAAAATATAGAATTCCCCCAAAATGGGTTTCTTTAAGCGAATAATAGACATTGTAGAAAGCCAATGTTCTGTGATGAATGTGAATTCATTTATAACGGTGAATTAATCAGATAGTTTAAACTATTAACTAAGTTAATTACAAATGTATATTATTATGACATAACACATAATAATCGTTTCATTTATTTATTTTAAAACCAAAATTTCAATATACATAATTTAAAATTAATTAATATATTTCTTTTCAAATTTAAATAATTTTTTTTCCTATTTTTAACCTCTCTTAATTTACTTATTTTCAAATTTATTAATTTATTGGCGATCGTTATTAGGGCTGGTCGATAACAGAAATTTATTATCGCAATATATCAACAAGTTAATATTGATAGTGCTGATATATCGCGATATTAATTTAAAGGGGAGGGTGGGGGGGGAGAGTAAGAACATTTTCTATTTTAAGATAAATGATATGGTATCAACAATTTAAACACAAAACCTAGTTGAAAGCAACAAATTAAAATTTTTATATATATTTGCTCATAGAACATAATTTTTATTTTATATGTTTTTAAAACAAAATAAACTAATTGCTTAATAACTATTTGCGTTACCATTACTTTCATAAAGCTTTTCTTTAAAGATAGTATTTCCTCTATTCTTCCTATATATTAGGGTGGAGCGAAAAAAATTATTTTTTTTTTACAAAAAACGGGTAGGTGCCAAAATTTGCCTTTATACTAGTACTTCAAATATTTGAAATTTTACCGCTGAAAAAAAATGGCTTGTGTCTGCGCTTTTGGTCCTAATGTCGAAATTTTGGGTTAAATTTGACAATTTTTCAAAAAAAAAATCTGTAGAACTGGTTATGATTTAAAAGTGTCATTTGAACCTTTACTAATAAAGATTTAAAATAATGAAACGATAAAACGATATCTTTATTCTGTATAATTGGTGCAAAACTGACAAATTTCGGTAAAAAAGGGCGTTGCCATTCTGGTACAGCATACAACGAATCGTTGTTTTGAATGCAGCTCTTCGCTAGTTGCTTTTATAACTACCCAGAACATACCACGTGGAGGTGGGTGCATATCATGCCACACCTGTACCCAGCACAACCACCCTACCATCTGAGCCCAATGTTTTATTTATACAATGAATTGTGATTTTTTATCAAACTGGCACATGTTTTCTGTATATAAACCTAGTCTTGATGTATTCATCTCTTCTTTCGTATCCACAGACTTTGGATGATGCTGACTGTGACTTCCTTCACACATCTTTCTACTGCTTGAGTATGAGAAGGCATGCAAAGTAACTCATTGGGGATGTTATTAATGGAATCTATACAGTAGTCTATTATCTTCAACAAAATTGCATGCGATAAATGCATAGTGATTGGAGGTCCTGTTACCCCAATAGTTTTCCAATCAATTTGATTTATATAGTCATCTGCTTCAGTGTTGATTGTCAGTATTTCAAATTTGCATATGTCACAATTTATTCTACCTCTGGCATTTATTATGTGATGAGCAGCTAGTTGTTTAATGTGATTGCAATCATAATTTGCTCTGAGTGTGCAAAGTAACCATTGTCCTGAATAACTTGTTTAACTATCCGTTTTATGCCGTTTGCTGTGTTGTGTAGTAGCCGAGTAGTTTCCCATAAAGTTTTAGATACATTCTTTAGCTGTGGATTACATTTGATGGTAAACCATCTTCGGGTATAAACTTAGATCACATACTTTGTGAGTGAAAATAGAGACTCTGACGCACAGTCAATGCGAATAATTAAGTCGAAGAATTCTAATCGCCGTTGTGATCCATCTTGCGTGGGACAATTTCCCTGGGCTCCTATTCGCTCGTTCTTTTGAGCAATATCTTGATGAAATTGCTTTAAAAATGTCCAGCAGGTATTTCTGGTCTGTGCTGAGTGCCTTTTCATCGATTTCAAGAAATGTGTTTTTTAAATTACTCTTTATGGGTTCAAAAACTGCAATAGGGAGTGAATGGCACGTGGACAAGGATTCTCCTATTGGTCTGGTGAATATATGTGGGCCAGAAGTTTTCCCATCGATCATGCCTAACAAATGACTCAGAGGCAATTCATTTAACTGGAGCTAGCATATGATCCATTGCAATGGTGTTGCAAGCTTCTCTTCTATTCGACGGATAACTCCAGTATGCTTCCCCGTATTCACAGGGCACCGGACATCCATCAAAATCCAAGCATGAAAGGCTGAACAAATCAATATGTTCATCTTCTAAAAACTTTGATATGCATTTAATAATAACTTTTGATGCTCCAGATGAGGAAATGTTAGACAAAATTAGTCCGCAAATATTTGGAACCAGGCTCTTCTAAGATAGTAACACGTTCTTCTTTCATAATTCTACGATACGCATGTTTATCACTTCTCTTTTCTATACGCACTGTGTCATCTTTTCGGGAGTCGAAATATAAGGCTCTTACTTCTGTTTTAGGGTTCTGTTCTTTACGTTGAGACGAACAAGCCGATTGGCGTTCACGCCTGACCTTGCTTCTATCTGTAACGGGTACGGGCACATTATGTTTTCCAGTGTCATTTGCTGTACGTGCATAATCCTGGAGTACCGCTGAAGCAAGAACTGCAGCAGACCGATCCGAAATTCTACAGATATCCCATGCTCTAGAAAAAGTTTCAAACTTCATTCGAGGTTCGGTATAGGAGGATGAAGATGGGAATTCAATTGTATCAATTATTGAATCATTGCATACTGATTTGTTTTCTTCAATTTTACATCCAGCATCTTCTAATTGCGGTGCTTCTTTAATTATTCTTCTTTCTATTAATTTTTTTCAACGATTCGTTGTATGCTGTACCAGAATGGCAACGCCCCTTTTTTACCGAAATTTGTGAGTTTTGCTCCAGTTAAACAGAATAAAGATATCGCTTTATCGTTTCAATATTTTAAATATTTATCAATAAAGGTTCAAATGACACTTTTAAATCATAACCAGTTCTACAGAAAAAAAAATTTTTTTTTTTTGAAAAATTGTTAAATTTTACCTAAAATTTCGACATTTGGACCAAAAGCGCAGACCCAAGCCATTTTTTTCAGCGGTAAAATTTCAGATATTTGATGTACTAGTATAAAGGCAACTTTTGGCACATACCCATTTTTTGTAAAAAAAAAAAAAAAAAAAAATTTTTTCGCTCCATCCTAATATATATATATATTTTTTTTTTTGAATATATGAATGTTGAATATTTTGAATATATTTATGAATATATATATTTTTTAAGTCTCATTTTCACCACTATGATATGATTAATATATGATTAAAAAGCACAATTAATAAAATGAAATTCAAAGTTGTTCAAAGTTATTTTTTTTTTCATTTTTTACTTTAATTATTATCTAACATTGTATATATATTGTATATATATTTTTGTATTGTATATATATTTTTTAAGTCTCATTTTCACCACTATGATATGATTAATATATGATTAAAAAGCACAATTATTAAAATGGAATTCAAAGTTGTCAACATAAAAATGTATACAATTTTCGTTTCATAGAATTTAATTATTTGGTTTAATAATACCAAACTTTGTTCACTTGGTTTTACAGTTTTTTTTTGTTGTTGTTTTTTTTTTTTTTTTTTTGGGGGGGGGGGGGGCAGAGTCTGCTTTCGTTTATTCTGTACACGAAATGGGTGCGGTCCAAACCACCCATACATCACGATCCTTTCGTGATATATCATTCATTTAATCTTGGCATAAAAAAATCACTCTATTCTGAAAAACTTCATTTTATCAATTATTATTATCGTTTCTTATTTTTAATTTAGCAAAGGATTACCTTGGATGACTAAAAACATGAATTTAAGAAATTTTAAAAATATCGCGTATTTTGAGAAATATACGATTTACTACAAAATTTAACCATGAAAACCATTTAATTATTTTTTTTTCATTTTTTGCCATAATTAATATCTAACATTGTTTAAATTATTTTACGTATCTCTCATTGAAAAAAAAGTTTTCTTTGCTGAATAACTGATGTGTAGACATCCGTTCAGAAATTTAATTTACTGATAAAATCCACTAGAACAAGCAATAAGTTAAATTTCGATAATCTAGTGAAATTCGGTGTAAAAAATTTCAATGTATTTAAAGTAACTTTTTAATGAATGGGGCAACTAAAAATGATCGAATCTATCCAATTCGATACACTCATTTTAAGCTCAGATATAAATTCCTTCCGAATACAAGAAACCGCACTCGATAAATAAAGCATTATCAATACTACGCAATAATCAACGCTCATGTTTTTCGTCATGACATATCAAAAGCCCAGAGTTATCGCAATAAGTCTGGACCAATCACAGTTGCCAAACAAGGACCGCGCGATTATTGTTATTCAGTAGCAAAAGTGTTATTCAGTATTTATCTGTAACGGTAACGAACAGTAGAATTTGTGTTTTTTAAAGATTAAATGTATTAGGATATATTGGAATATTCCTTACTTTGAGATATGATAGAGAGATAATCAGCTGAGGTAATTTTCCGTTTTTTGATGAAGCAGGATAGTGAATAAGTAGATGGATCGAATGAAAAAAGGATTGAAGGACATGTTGGTAGAGAAACCTTTGTCGCTGTTTTTCGGACTCGATTTCGCGGTGATCGTAAAACAAAACATAAATATTATTGTTATTGGGATATATCGGTTAAGTCACAGTTTAGATATTGTTTCTACGATATTTTAAAAATATCAATATTTGACCGATATATTGATAAATAATCCAGCCCTAATCGTTATGTAGCCTCTTAAAGTTACTTTTAAAAGTTGAGCGCCATCTTGTTTTAACATATCTTCTTTCCAGCTAATTTCAAAATTCTACCTACGGTTGTCATTTTAATAAATATTACAGTTCGCAAATGCATTCAGTGCGGCTTTTTGCTTATTGCAATCTAGCCTTTCAGTTTTCTGGTAAGTCTGCTTCAAGGATTTCTGTTGCATGCTTTCTTCTTATTCGCTAAAGCTTAGGTGGGAAAAGGGCTTCTCCGTAGCGTCTTTTCAAGTGCCAGTGTCTTAAGTTCTTTGACACCAGTTTGTTAAGACGTACATGCCGGTGCTACGTAAATTTCTTTTTCAGCGGGTCGGTCGTAGTTACGGCGTATGCTGTTTCAACTTTTGGCCGACTCTGCGCTATTCCATAGAATTTAAATATTAAACATAATCAATAAAACAACAATAAGTTTTACTAATAAGAAATTACTTATTTTAAGTTAAATATACATGAGGATGACGACAAAGAAGTCTTTAAGTGCTCAAAGTGCTTCACTTCAAAGGATTAAGTATCGACCTTCAATAATGATCTATCTCGACGATCATTATATTTACATCATTTAGTAATCTGGATCATCAAAGGAGCCCCACTGTTTGGTATTCATACAAGACTTCGGAAATGCAGAAGTGGTGATGAATTCCCACGATGTCTGCCTCCGTGTTTGCTCAACGGCTACTCCAGAATGGTAATATAATTTACATTAAGCTATATATCATCATTAGTGAACATTCCAGCAGATAGATTCACATAAAGGAACCAAAATTTCTATCATGATTCAAATAACATTTATTTCGTGTTCTGAAAAATAGATGAACTGTTTCTTCTCGAAAAGTCATTATTTGTTTGAAATAATAATAACTGGAAAATGATGTCCTTTGGATCCCTAATATTTATATTTTGTAAGAACTTTACGAACTAATCGCTGAAAAAAGAATGTATTTATGCAACTTCATATTAAATAATATTTTATTCCAATAATATCTCTAATATATAAAAAAATACTTCAGTCGGTTTGTATAAATGAAGAAAAGAAATGCATTTTAATATAATATATTGTAATACGTTATTAAGTAATGGATATTTTATTAATTGTAGAGTTTGTGCACATACTCATCAGCAAATTTACTTATACCATTCCTTATTTCATATAATAAACTATGTTGTTTCTTTCAAAGTGTTTTTATTGTCTCTCAAATTGTATATTTATTTCTGTATAAATTTATTTGATTTCAAGAGCCTTTATTTTAATCTAAATTAAATTTTAATTTATTGAATTCAAATCATATAAATGTATCAGGTTTTAAGAATTGAAAAATATATATTGCAAGAAAAATAAGAAATATATTTTGAATGTAAAAAGAATTCACCAATTTCAGAAATACAATGAATGTATAAAATTTAATATGAAAGGATTTAATCAATATTAAAATATTTGAAGTCAACTGTAATTTTGCATCGAAATCTTATCTAAATCAGAATCTATTTAAAAGTAAACAAAAAATTAAGGATAATTATCTGGCACATCACTTTTCTTGTATTTTAGCGTTCCTGCTCTTTAGTTCAGGTGAGTTATATTTCGTTATTTTTACCATGAAATAATCTTTTTAAATAGATCTTTCATATTCTTACCTTTCCATTTTTTGTAAGGTTCTTCCTTATTTTACCACTATTTTTAGATAATATGCCAAAATTATATATCTTCTATTGTACAAAATCAAAATTCTAATTACTTAATTATTTATTCTAAATGTTCCTTCAAACCACTATTTCAGAACAGTAATTCCCTTTTTCTCTTTCTTTCTTTTTTTTATTCTTTTCTTTTTTTTTGTATATATTTTTCTTTTTTCTTTGTAGATATCAAAACTTACAAGTATCATGATGTTATTCCATGAAAATACTACTTTAATAATTGGATGGAAGAATACGTCATACTTTTGGCTAGTTATTCTTAACTCTGTGGATAATTTATATTTTTTGAGTTCTTTCAAATTAGGTGACTAGAATAGAATTACGTCAAGATAGGAAAAAAATGAACATTTTTGCTTTCATCAACTGTAAAAAAACAAATTAAAAATCTATTATTAAACGTAATAAACAATATGTCAAATACTTATTTTTTGCTATTATTTTGGTTTTCTATTGCATTGTTCAACATCTGTTCTCGTTGAGGCGATGCTATTGTGAAACACAGAGATCTGTATATTTACAGTCTCGTTTCTAACAATTCCATCACCGCCCCCTGAATACTAGACCTGAGCGCTGACAACAATGGCGGCTGTCGCAGGCCGATTTTTTTTTCAGCATTTGAACGGTCCCTCGAAATTCCACACCAATAATTTCTAAAAGTTTTCTTCGCCTTGTTTTTCGGAAATCAAATAAGTCAAAGATAACTTTTAGATATTATTGGTGTTGAAGTTCGAGGGACTGTACAAACGAATCCGCCTGCGATAGCCGCCATTTTTTTCAGCGCGCAGGCCTAGTATTCAGGGGGCGGTGATTCCATACTCAATGACGAACATCTAATTCCGCCTTCACCCCCACCCGGCAACATGGATTTCCGAGGATGGTTTGTCCCTCGCAGAGTGGGTTGTTTTGTGGAACTGAGCATACCTTTTACTTTTAACTTTCTAAAAAACATATCATTTCCCGTAAAACGCGGAGGTATAGTAATCTCTGCTTAAGGCCACGTGTGGAATTTCGACGCCCCCCCTTCGCTATACAAACTAGTCGTTGGGGGCCACCGTATTACTTACCCATCATAGATATGCATAATGTAAAATATTAAAATAAAAATGTGTAAACTAGTTATAAAATGCATTGCAATTCAAATAAAATCGTGGCTTGATGACGTCATAAACTTTAAAGGCTCGATTACTGAATTGCTTGAAAGAAACCTCCTTATAACTCCAAAAATATTAATCCTATTAACTAGCGGTTTATTGCATCTGATTAAGCGTCAAATTTCCAATTAAAATATATCTTTGAAGTGAAATTTGGATGAAATACAGGGTCATGAAAAATCGAAGAGTGTGGTAAATAGGATTCCAAATATCTCGGCAACTAATTATCCGATCGACTTCATGCTTTATGTAAAAGTTATGTTTTTGTATTGTCTTTTATATTCATTTCTTAAAATAAACAATTTCGAAAAATTTTATATACCTTTTATCAGAACGAGTATTTCGAGAGTCCGAAAAAAATAGTTCCGGTTAATCGAGGTTATTGAAATTGAATAGGCTTCTTCCTATTATTACATACTAAGTACATACCAAATTGCACGTCTCTATCTCAATTTTTTTAGGGAGATAAAGCGTTTACAGACGCACAGCAACACACACAGACGGACGGCAATTTTTTTTTTTCTAAAAATGTGTTTTTCGGAATCTCCAGTGTCTTAAACGTGTAAATCCGTCAACATTTTTTTTTCGATTTTCAAAACGATTACAAGACTTACCCTATAGTACGTATGATGGGTAAGTAAACCAATAATAATATGTGTAAGAAATGTAAAGTGTTTTATCTTGATAGCTGTTTTTAATGATATAGAAGAGGAATAAAATTAACGATCATGCGTCACGCATAGATTCTGAAACATTTTGCAACGCTTTCACAATACTATAACGAAACTACCTTGTTTTTTAAGGTAAAGGGAGATATCAAAATTAAAAAAAAAATACAAAATTCATAACACTGTTGAACATCACATTTCAACAGTTAGCGCCCATAATCGATAAGATATACGAATTCTTATGAGGAGCTTTGTTTACGATCTATAGATTTTCATACATTGATAATATTTATCATATTTTCTGAAATTTATACAAAACGCATAACACATTTGGAAATTTATTTTCAGCATTTACTGCCGATAGAGGGTAACTTCTCTCTGCTCTGTATATAATTCATAGATTTCTAAACGTACCAAATATTAAGCTAAAATTGAATTCAGCTATGAAACGCATAACACAACTAAAATCACACTTCCAGCAACTGTCATCCTTAAAGAATAATATATTCAGTTTTATGCGTAGTCTTTTGTACGAATTTATTTATACTCAAAAAAACATATCTTAGTATGCTAAATATGGTCAAACTGGAAAATGCATACCAAAACTAACTAATGCATGTCACAGCTGATAACGAATTTCAGCTATATTTGCTTATAGACAGTTCTGTAACCAAATTCATTTATGATTCTCTGTAAATTAACGAAAAATACTAATACACACTCCATCCGGGGGAGGCCGTTACGCTCATGTTTCGCATTGTTCGCAACTCGCATGGTTCGCCAAGCCGAGTGGCCTTCCTTAGGCATTAAATCTCCTATACATACTCCATAATTCAAAAAAAGCATTGTGTAATACACCTCAGTGATTCATTTCAATTTCATTATGTTTCAAGTAATTTGATTGAAATACACTGCAAACACATTTTCCCTTTAGAATCTAGCGTAATGGAATTTTCTGTGCGTCCCTGTGAATGAAGTAGAGATGTTACTTATTCCATATGCTATGAAGGTACCTTTTAATCAGTGAAGCATATCAATTCCATTATGTCTGACACCTCAGTGATTCATTTCAGTTTCATTATATTTCAAGTAATTTGATTGAAATACACTGCAAACATATTTTCCCTTTAGAATCTAACGTAATTGAATTTTCTTTGCGTCCCTGTGAATGAAGTAGAGATGTTACTTATTCCATATGCTATGAAGGTACCTTTTAATCAGAGAAGCATATCAATTCCATTATGTCTGACACCTCAGTGATTCATTTCAGTTTCATTATGTTGCAAGTAATTTGATTGAAATACACTGCAAACATATTTTCCCTTTAGAATCTAACGTAATTGAATTTTTTGTTTGTCCCTGTGAATGAAGTAGAAATGCTACTTATTCCATACGCTATGAAGGTACCTTTTAATCAGTGAAGTATATCAATTCCATTATGTCTGACACCTCAGTGATTCAATTCAGTTTCATTATGTTTCAAGTAATTTGATTGAAATACACTGCAAACATATTTTCCCTTTAGAATCTAACGTAATGGAATTTTTTGTGCGTCCCTGTGAATGAAGTAGAGATGTTACTTATTCCATATACTATGAAGGTATCTTTTAATCAGTGAAGCATATCAATTCCATTATGTCTGACACCTCAGTGATTCATTTCAGTTTCATTATATTTCAAGTAATTTGATTGAAATACACTGCAAACATATTTTCCCTTTAGAATCTAACGTAATTGAATTTTCTGTGCGTCCCTGTGAATGAAGTAGAGATGTTACTTATTCCATATGCTATGAAGGTACCTTTTAATCAGTGAAGCATATCAATTCCATTATGTCTGACACCTCAGTGATTCATTTCAGTTTCATTATGTTGCAAGTAATTTGATTGAAATACACTGCAAACATATTTTCCCTTTAGAATCTAACGTAATGGAATTTTCTGTGCGTCCCTGTGAATGAAGTAGAGATGTTACTTATTCCATATACTATGAAGGTATCTTTTAATCAGTGAAGCATATCAATTCCATTATGTCAGACACCTCAGTGATTCATTTCAGTTTCATTATATTTCAAGTAATTTGATTGAAATACACTGCAAACATATTTTCCCTTTAGAATCTAACGTAATTGAATTTTCTGTGCGTCCCTGTGAATGAAGTAGAGATGTTACTTATTCCATATGCTATGAAGGTACCTTTTAATCAGTGAAGCATATCAATTCCATTATGTCTGACACCTCAGTGATTCATTTCAGTTTCATTATGTTGCAAGTAATTTGATTGAAATACACTGCAAACATATTTTCCCTTTAGAATCTAACGTAATTGAATTTTTTGTTTGTCCCTGTGAATGAAGTAGAAATGCTACTTATTCCATACGCTATGAAGGTACCTTTTAATCAGTGAAGTATATCAATTCCATTATGTCTGACACCTCAGTGATTCAATTCTGTTTCATTATGTTTCAAGTAATTTGATTGAAATACACTGCAAACATATTTTCCCTTTAGAATCTAACGTAATGGAATTTTCTGTGCGTCCCTGTGAATGAAGTAGAGATGTTACTTATTCCATATACTATGAAGGTATCTTTTAATCAGTGAAGCATATCAATTCCATTATGTCAGACACCTCAGTGATTCATTTCAGTTTCATTATATTTCAAGTAATTTGATTGAAATACACTGCAAACATATTTTCCATTTAGAATCTAACGTAATGGAATTTTCTGTGCGTCCCTGTGAATGAAGTAGAAATGCTACTTATTCCATACGCTATGAAGATATCTTTTAATCAGCGAAGCATATCAATTCCAATATGTCTGGTGTATCTTAACGTCATTAAAATGCAACTCAAACGTCTTTTCTTCATTGAATGTTACGTAACGTAACATAATGAATGTACCGTAACATAGAATGTAAAATAACATAATTATTTTGTGTGTACCTATGAACAATTTATAATAGTTACATACTTCATCTTCAATAAAGAACATTCTATAATAAACTTCAATAACTTATTTTTAAATTGTGGAAATCCAAGAATATTTATAAGAATTAGCAGGCGATCATACAGACAAAAGGAGACACTAGCAAAAAATGGCTGATTTTTTATTTCAGTATAAGAAAATAAAGGGATGATATTTATAAAACTAGACCTTTCTGATATTATATTTTGTTTTAAATAGAAACTATTTTATTTCTACTTTCTGTCTGCGTTTTCGGTGGTTTGTGTGATTACGCAGTGTCTTTAAAGGTATTTAACTGTCGTTTCAGAGGCTTAAAAAAGGTTTCAATCTTACAATTGTCCTCTTATTTCATATATATTTTTTAAATAGATAACTAATTTTGTTGATTAATTTGGTAATAATTTACTTATAACAGACTGATTCATAAAAAATAAATAATTTCCTTAAATGCCGAAATTTCGTAAATATATTTTTTAATTCATTAGATCTTAACAAAGGAATAAAAGCATATGATCTAAACTTCATCAGTGTTATGAAAAATTACCTTTATTAAAATTTCCAATTTTTGTAAGTGCAAATTAAATTACTCAAACTGATTTTCTGTGTACAATAAAAAGGTCATATAAAGAAAGCATTACACAATTTTAATTAAATTTCTGTTTTTCGTAAGTATTAGTTACGTTACATAAACTTTTTTCAAAATAAAGAAAAGGAAAATGTGTGAAAATGAATTTCAACGAATGAAGCATTATTTTCTTTACAAAATGTTCTTTAATAAAATTTATTTTATTCCTTCAATTTCCACATAGGATCTACCAAAACAATTTTCACTTTTTCCAATTTTTGTGTTAATTAGATTTAAATTAAAAGAAATACACTCGAGTTTCTATATAACGAAGTCCACTGTTCCAGTAAAAAAAATCATTATATAGAAAAATATGTTATATAGAGAATAACGAAACAATTGTTATTAAATGTGTAAATTTTGAAAAAAAAATATTTTTAGTTATTTAATTAAGATTTTGAAACGCGTAACTCTAAATATTAACAGTATACCGAAGTCGAAATGCATGCTGGTATTTGTTTGCTAGACTAGCATTAAATGCTGTAAAGTAAGCAAGTAAAATAGCATAAACAACCATAAACATTATGCAAGCAATAGCATAAAACGTTCCACCAGAATTACCAGCAAGTCATAGTATGTATTGACCCACTTTACTATTGGCCAGCATACATAATACAGTTTGTGTTGTTTGAATATGTTGATGGTCTAGCAACAATCAAGACCACCACCTGCTTGTAAAAGCATACAAAATCGCATAATATATCACTAAGGTAACCTACCTCTCTATGCTTTGGAAGAAGCTTAAAAAGAAAATATGCCTAAAATGCGTGTATATGCTTGTCATGCTTCTCATACTATTGCTGTGTAAGCTAGCTATATAGCATTTGATGCTGACTAGCATTAAAAAGCATATAATAGCATGAAAATCTAGCAGACACAGCAATATATAGCAATAACTAGACTATTTTTGTTGTTGGTACTAGTATGAATTTCGACCTGGGTATTGTGTGGTTTAATTATTTAAACAAATTCAAAACGGAAAGTAAACATTTATTTGAAAGCAGCATAGTAAAAAACGCACAAGTAAAACTTAGATTTGTTTTAGACGAAAAAAGATGTAATTTTGGTTGTTTTGATTTCAAAACTGATACACCCTCATAAATTTTTCCAATTTAACGAAGAATGTATAAGGTAAAGATAGAATAGTCTGCGCACAATTCAAAAGAATAGCAATAAAAAATCTAAATATTAATTTTTTGCTAAACTATTCAGGAATAATTTTTACATCATTACATCATTTGTTTTTTATGCATTTTCATTGCTATTTTGTTGTTATGTTGCAATTTAATTTAACAATTGTAATAAAACCAAGAAAGTTATGTTGTGCAATCTGTCCTTATGGGGTTGGTGTGATTGCGCACATGGGTAGGAGAGATTGTTACTAATGATAACTAAAATTAAATTGTTAACAATACTAATTACACTTAACTGACATTGCTGTAAGGTTTTTGTGAACAAATATTATTGAATTAGAAGTGAATATTTCAACCTAATGATTAAAGAATCAGAAAAAGGAAATAATTTTAAAAACGATTAAAAATTTTTAATTAAAGAAAAAAAATAAAGAATCAGACAAAACAAGTCCAGATAAGATTACACAATAAAATTAAGTTACTTGATAACACGTTTAACTTAAAATTAGTCCATTTTCATTTTCCATTTTTTTATGCAAATTTATCAATAAGCTGCGTAATCTCTCCTAGCATGGAAACTAATGGGGACACTTGTGCCATCTCTCGTAAATAGCAGATGCGCAAACTCTCCAATTTCGGTAGGAGAGATTACGCGGCCTTTTATTCAAACATGACCTCTTCTAAAACGAACCGTTGATGTTCACATTGTTAGTCTAGAAGAGTAGCTTATGAGAAATCGTTTAAGTTTAAATTATTTTGTACTATTGACATTGTATAGAAATACAGATGAATAGCTATGAAAATTGAAGCACTTACTTTGGGAAAACAAAACAAAATAGCAATACTTTATCTTAGATGCTCAAAGCAATCAACGTGCACTTTCAAGTAGACACTCCACTACTGTTGTTGTACAACTACCTGGAGTCGCTGCGCGCTCACTCTACTCCTTCCCCCCGAACCTCTATGTGCGCAATCTCTCCGACTGCGCCATCTCTACTGGCTTTACCTTAATTATAAAAGAAAATCACTTATTATCATTAAAGTGAAAATGCTTATGCTTAAAGTGATAACAGTACACATAAAGGTTCATAAATACCTTATAATAAACAGATCAACAGTTTTCGTACGCTCAATCGGAGAAATTTTCAATATCAATAATGATTAACAAACTAATTTCGCAATTTTTTTGCGAAAATGAAATTGATAAACAAAATAAAGAATAAGGTAGAGATACTCAGTTCTGAAGGATAAACCAGGAATCAGTGAAGGAAAATTGATTCCAAGTAGCTTTTTAAGCTTTTTCTCAACAAATGAAAAAAATCATTATATGGAGATAGATCTTTCACTATATGGAGATTATGTTTAATGTAACACTTGGGTGTTCCTATTAAAAATTAGTTATATAGAGAAATTCGTTATATGGAAGTTCATTATAGGGAGACTCGACTGTATATACAATTTGTTTGCTATTTGGCTGTTAGAATACCTCACACTGTAGTATGAATTGGGCATTGAAGCAATAAATCTATGGCACTATTTGTAGACGAAACTTATAAAACTAGTATATTAAGGATAAATTGTGAGACAATGCCACTAATGACCTTTTTAACTTCATGGCATTTTTATAAAAATGATAATTGTTTCTTAACCTACGAAATTATAATTTAACCACGAACGAAAGTATACAATAACCTACTTCGATTTACCTATGAATCCGAAAAGCGCTCATTATCTTTAAAAAACTCAGAAACCAATATATTTCCGAGATTTACAGAATCATTTATAAATCAAAATTTCTTTTGCAGCCACTGAGTTTCAAAATTGTTTCCGAGTTGCTTTTATAGTGTATTAATTAATCAGTTAAAAAAAAAAAAAAAAATAATATCGTTTTATAGGATGCTATTAATTCTTAATTAAACATTTTCATATTATTAATTGCATTTATACATTGAAGAGTAACAAAATAATATTACATTTAATCGTAATCGTAATGCTGTTAATTTATCCTGTTTGTCTTTAACACATGTTTTTTTAAGCTAAAAATGTTAAATTGAGAATTTATAGCAAGCGTAAAATCTATATTCTGGGTAGATAAAACTGATTAACACACTATAAAATCCACTCGGAAACGTTTCCGAAAACCAGTGGCAGCAAAAGAAGCTTTTTTTTCTTATGAATGAGTCTTTAAATCTCGAAAATAAAGGGGTTTCTATGGTTTCTAAAGATACAGAAAGCCTTTAGGAATCGTTTGTAAATCGAAACAGGTTATTGTATAGTGTCAATCGTGGTTATACTATTATATTATCCTAGGTTAAGAAATGTATCTTTTCTATAGTGTAAATACAAAACGCAAACAACGTCGGTGTGTTACAAATGATACAAGGAATTTTTTTAATTTTTAAAAAGAATCTTGTTATCAGAACAAGTGTTGATTATATATCAGCATTTTCATTATTTCCGAAGAAAATCAATAGATGGACCTAAACTTTCCTGTGACGATATTTTAATGATTTAAGGTGCAAAGCAGATGCACAATTCAGAGGGTGCATTGGGAACTGGAAGGTTAAAAAGTTTTATTTTCATAAACAAAGCACCTCATTAAGAATATTTTAAAATAATTTTTAATTAGATCATATTTCAAAGTTTAAGAGGATTTTACATGGTTTAACAAATCCGAAGTTCAAATTTAAGTGTATCATTATACAATTCATGTAACCAATTTCACCCCCATTTAGTGCGTTAAAGATCAAACAGTAATTTATCAAATTGCTAAAGCTTCATTTCCATTATTCTGTAATGAAACCTGTTTAATTTCACTCTCTCAAGAGTATATATTATGTGAGACAAAATAACGTGCTTTGGCTAATCATACATCTGACTGAAGAGATCGTAATAGGTTTCAGCAATAACATTGTTACCCAATCTGTCCCTCTTCCCGCTGTTTGTTTAGGTTAAATTATTCATTGCAATCAACTTCATGAAATTGGAAAGTTGCATTATAAATGTCATTAGATATTTGAATAAATAAGATACAGACAAACTCAAATTGACTTCTGCATTCGAATCAACACACCACTTATAAGATTTAAATAAAGCCTTTTTGACAATTGTTTTATAAACAGGTGTTTTTTAGGAAAAAATATATAACATTTTCTATACACAATCAAAATAATAAAATGTAAATTAAAAAAAAATAGATTAAAGAATCACACTGTGAAAAAACTCTGCATTTATGGGTTATAAATGTATCACTTATTATTATCCCTGAAAAAAAGAACTTTTTATAGAAGTATGTATTTGAAGTGAAGAAATACATATGTTTACTGTAGTTGCATGACTTTTTTATTAAGATAAACTCATTTGCAATGTGAAAAGCTTATTTAATTTCTACTTTGGCAAAACGAGATGTTATACACAACATAATACAATAAGGTTTCAACTTTGTTCCTTACAAATAGTGTGACAATGTGTTGAATTAAGGAATAATTGAACATTTTTGTATGAGCTATTTCCAGCTATTATTTGCGAAGAAATTAAACACAGTTTTATTTTCTCTCTCTCTCTCTCTCTCTATATATATATATATATATATATATATATATATGTATGTATGTGTGTGTGTGTGTGTGGCTCATGTTTGGGTACAAAATGATATGTAGTTTCTACTATATTTTCTATTGTATTTTACATGTATCTGTTTTAATTCAGTTACTCATTGTGATTGTGATATACGGGTTAGTGTGACGTAGGGTCCGGTGGGGGAGTGTTTGCAATATACTTTGGAATAATTGCATTTGATTAATGCATTTCGACACTCCCGAAACCCGTTTCCACTTTTTTCACTGAATTATCCTGCATAATTTTCGTTCCGTAACATGGCTGCTATTATTTTTATATTATACCTACTGCCGATGAAGCCACAGCCGTTTTAGTTTCATTATCTTATTGGGGTTTGATTTTGTTTAAAATATTTTTTCTTTGATATTTTGTAGTTTTTCACTTGTTAATTAATGTTTAAATGTGGTATGGAATTCTGGTTCTGCTAAAAATACTTGAATATTATTGTCTATGTGAAAGCGCTTATCACATAGGTGCTATGGTTTTAAAATTTTATTTTTGCTTATATATATTTATATAAATGGAATTTGAATTGGAAATAATGATGAAAATGTGAAATACCAATATACAATGTGACACGTGTATGTCTAATCTAACGCCGGTAGAACACCGCACATATCGAATAAAAAATGCATTATTTCATATAATAGACTGGCAAATTTGCCAAGAAGCGTTTATTACTATTGATATAATGCATTAAGAGAAGAAAAACAACTAAAAAACACAAGCAAAAATAATTAAAAACGAATTTTACTCACGTAATCTTTACTCGCAAAAAATATTGACCGTTGTTCAGATTAACTATTAATCTAACAACTTTCTTAAAAATTTAAACAAACAATTTAATTGATTTTATTTCCTTTTCGAGATTAACTATAGTTAATTATATTTAAGGAAAGTATTCTAAACAAATTGTTAATTTTTTTGTTTGATAGCGAAATTAACATTATGCACGCTATGCACAGACATGCATTTTATTATTTGGTTTTCAAGCATTCAATTTCTTTTAATTTTTATACTATTTTTTATATATTTAAGCTAATGAATTTATGTCGCTGAAATAGTTAAATTTTATGAACAGTCGTTTAACTTCTGAAAACTTTCACAACTAATGATATGTTTAGAAAGTTTTATTATTATTATTATTATTATTATTATTATTATTATTATTATTATTATTGATTTTCCACCATCATCAACTGCTACTTTATAAAATGTTCCAATATTTTTACGATTGACAATATAATAATGAAACGCTTTTATTCTTCTCGTATGGCAATATTTTCTAACTCATTATTTTATGTTGAAATACTACATACAATTTACAAATATATCTGATGTACAAGCTTTGAATATTTTAATGTAAATATTAAGATTTTCCGAATAACATATAATGGAATAAAGCGTTCTTTGTATATTTTAGTTCTCTAATAAAGTACACCAAAGAGAAGGGAATGCGGAATGCGTGTCAAAATAAAACATTGAAACAACAGTATTTTCTTTTTTATATTTATAGAATAAATAATCATTCTATAGCGATAATTTACTTGTATGAATAGAACAAACTTATACTTTAAAATTCCATTAAAGTATTTACTGTAAATTTCGATTAGCTTAAAGAATTTTTAATTTAAATCTGAGGAGCAATTTTCATCAAGAATTACGAGAAGCTTTAAATATTTAAAGTTATGTCTTCTTCCATTTTAAAGAGTAGTTTGAGATTCAGTTTTACTTAAAACTAACTTATATGACCTCTTAAAATATTTTTAACAGTTTATAGAAGAATTTGTAATTTTAAATTATTACAAATATCTGAAATGCTTTTATGGACTATGCTAATATCTGTTTGATGAATTAATTATAAAAGGCATAGTACCAGTTGTAAATGTTAATGATTATTTTAAATACTAAATAATATTTCTGAAAATTAATTACAATATATAATATTTTAATCCTATTAAATTTTTGAAAACAAAATGAATTCAAGCTTTTGATAGGCTCAGCATTATAATTTCATTTTCTGTTAAAATACCAAAGAATTTATATTGATTTGAACTGTATCTTTATTTAAGTATATAATTTGTACGAGTATATTTTAAAGCTCAAAATTCAGAAAAGTACATTGGTTGAAAACTCTTGCTTATTTTTTTTTGTTTTGTTTTGGAAGAATAACGATGAGATTCACGCATAAATATTAGAATAAAAATCCGATTTATTTTTGCTTAATGAGCAAGTTTTTGCTCTAATTCTAACTAAGGATGACATTGTTCTCTTTTTCAGAAATTATCTATAATATTAGTATTTGTACTACAGATTTTTACAAAAGTTTTTACATATTTTACTCTCTATGAGCTATTTCACTTTAATGTGACTTATTATAAAATTAAATTTCAACTTCAATATTTTGATATGTAAAAGCTGTGTATGATTAAAATTTCATATGATTAGTATATGATTATCATGTACCTCTTTCAATCCAATCTGATTCCAAGGGGTCTAACTTTTAAAAAAGCACCAGGACTGTAAAGGAATGCGATTTAATTAAGTGATTTGTGGTGCATTGCAACGTTGGATCTACATAAAAATGGTTACGTTAAGCGTACTTAGTACTTTTAAAGACTTGGAGGAACAACAATAGCATATTGTCTATTGGCAACTGGGATTATAAAAATACATATTCTTTTTACAGAAAAAATGAAAATAATTTAAGTACAGTAGTATCAATGGAGTGTTACTATCTATCAGCATGTGATTTCTTACTATTTCATTAAATGCACCGAAACCGTTCATATCTGGCTCACCAGTAGAATACAAGAAAGGTCAGCCACAAGAATGGAAGCCGATTAAAGAATTGCGGAGCGATTGCGCACATAGAGGTTCGGGGGAAGGAGTAGAGTGAACGCGCAGCGACTCCAGGTAGTTGTAGAACAGCAGTAGTGGAGTGTCTACTTGAAAGTGCACGTTAATTGTTTTGGGCGTCTAAGATCAAGCATTGCTATTTTACTTTGTTTTCCCAAAGTAAGTGCTTGAATTTTCATAGCTATTCATCAGAATTTCTTCCCAATGTCAGTAGTACAAAATATTTTTAACTTAAACGATTTCTCATAAGCTACTAATCTAGACTAACAATGTGAACATCAACGGTTCGTTTTAGTAGCGGCCATTTTTAAATAAAAGGCCGCGCAATCTCTCCTACTGAAATTCGAGAGTTTGCGCATCTGCTACTTAGGAGAGATGGTGCATTGTTCTCATTAGTTTCCATGCTAGGACAGATTACGCAACTTATTGGTAAATTTGCATAAAAAAATGAAAAATGATAATGGACTAATTTAAGTTAAACGTGTCTTCAAGTAACTTAATGTTATTTTGTAATCTTATCTGGACTTGCTTTTTCTGATTCTTTAATTTTTTTCCCCTTTAATTAAAATTTTTTAATCGTTTTTAAAATTATTCTATTTTCCTGATTCTTTAATCATTAGGTTGAAATATTCATTCCTAATACAATAATATTTGTTCACAAAAATCTTACAACAATGTCATTTCAGTGTAATTATTATTGTTAACAATTTAATTGTAGTTATTATTGGTAACAATATCTCCTACCCATGTGCGCAATCACACCAACCCTGTAAGGACAGACTGCGCAAAATATCTTTCTTGGTTTTATTACAACTGTTCTATTAAATTACAACATAACAACAAAATAGCAATGGAAATACATAAAACACAAATGAAGTAAAAATTATTCATGGATAGTTTTGCAAAAAATTAATATTTAGATTTTTTATTGTTATTCTTTTGAATTGTGCGCAGACTCTCCTTGCTTTACCTTACATTTCAACTGTTAATATGAAAAAAGCATTTTTCTAAATCACACCAACATACGTTTATAATTGATAATTTTAGAACGCCAAGTTTGTTTTTTAAACGAAAATGTTGTTAAAAGTTTCTGACTGTAATTAAATTAAGTATTTCATCTATACGAATGAAACTTTTTCATTAATCATAAATTTTCATATCAAATAAAAAAGAAAAACATTATCTGCTTTATAATATTAAATTAAAAAGCTTGGTATTCTTTAATTTCTATAAAAAATTTACCTAGCAATAATAAAGAGTTCCTAAGAACAATCCCCTAATACAAATTAAATATCCTTTTTCATAGGCCATGATATGTGAAAAGTCATAAACTACATTTTTAGTAAATGTATGTAGTAGAAATTTGCTTTTTTTCTAATTTTCAACGCTTTTCTAAACAAGAAACGAATAAATTTAAGTTTCAATAATTCTTTATTGAATAATACTCAGAAGAAGAGGGATAGAAGAAATGCCAATGATATATTTTATTCGATATGCAACTATCTAATTTCATATTCATATAAATATATGTTTGTGATATATAGATATATAAACGATAAAATATGAATGAAGTCCTGTTATAAAAATTTTAGAACATTGCGGCTCTCCCAAAGTTATTGTTTGTGGAGCTTTCAATCGTTTAACAAAGTTTTTAGTATCTTCTTTTTGTATGAACATTGAAATTATCAATAAAAACACATTATAGTCTTTTTTCATTATATTTCATATGCTTCATTACATTTGTTTCATTCTTCTATGTTGAGAAATATGTTTTATATAATAAAAATATATTTCATTTGTATGATTATTGAGCAAAATCATTTCCACCATATCGAGTAGCGTAAAAGCATACATTTAAAAATAAAATGTGTAAAAATCGTCTTGCCGGCTTACAGTTTTTTATGCCAGAAAGCAATGACTTGGGATAACATGGTACCTTTTGGTCATAACATAATGGGGTCATTTTGAATCTCCTATTATACGCAAGGCGAAGTTTTTCAAAATATATATTCTACGAAATAGAGGCAGTATAAAAAAATAAGTTTCGTATCTTAATATGAATACATCTCCTTTTTAAACCAAATGCTATGTTCCAAAGATATACACTTGCTGTACACTTATTTATTATTTACTTTTTCTTTAAATTATGCAATCATTATTAATAAAGATTGCATAAGACAAGTCTCGTAATGTAAATAAAATAATCTTATGATATGTGAAAGGTCATAAAATACATCTTTAGAACATGTATGTGGCAGAAATTTTCTTTTTCATATTTTCAACGATTTTCTAAACAAGAAACGAATAAATTTAAATTTCGATAATTCTTTATTGAATAATACTCAGGAGAAGATGAATAAAAGAAACGCGAATGAAATATTTGATTCGATATGCAACTATTTAATTTCATATTCAAATAAGACATATATATGTGTAATATGCAGAGAGATAAACGATAAAATATGAATGAAAACCGCAAATCCAGTTATAAAAAATTTAAAACATGGCGGCTAAACCAAGTATATTGGTTTTGATCTTTCAAGCGCTTAACAAAGATCTGGGACAATGTATATTTATTTTTGTATGCACATTGAAATCCTCAATAAAAACAAATTATATTCTTATTTTATATTATTTCATATGCTTAATTTATCTTAATTGTTTTTAATTCTTCTTTGTTGAGAAATATGTTTCGGGGTTATTCGGCATAATCATTTCCACCATATAGAGTAGAGTGAAAACACATATTTTAAAATAAAATGTGTAAAACTCGTCTTGCCGTCTTACCATTTTTCATGACAGAAAACAATTAATTGGGATAACTTGGTACCTTTTGGTCATAACATAATGGGTTCTTTTTTCATCTCCTTTTATACGCAGGGCAGTTTTTTCTAAATATATGTTCTAGGAAATAATGGCAGTATAAAAAAATAATTTTCGTATCTTAATATGTATACATCCTCTTTGTAAACATTTCTTAAAGCTATACACTTTTTTCACACTTATTTATTATTTTCTTCTTCTTTAAATTAAAGTTTTATCTAGCAGTGATAAAAAGTTCCTTAGAACAGTCTCATAATATAAATTAAATATGTCTATTCATAGGCAATGATATGTAAAAGGTCATAAAATACATTTTTCATACACATAAGTATGTTTTTATCATCAGTGGTTTAAGATGTAATCGCTATTACATCTATTTAGAATCAACTTCTGCCGATATATACAAAACAATGTTCCTTTCCAAAATCGAAATGCTTTTTCAGTAAATCTTTAAATAAAATATCACATTTAATCAGACATAAAAGTTAAAATTGCATACAATACAATTAAAAAATAAAAGGTCCAAACAGGTAAAAAAAAAAAAAATCTGGTCCAATAATATCAGTACAGCCTTCAAACCGCAGAATGTTTTAAAAGATTTGCTTTGTACGTTTAAACCTAGAATCCTTCCTCTACTTAAAACTGGCGCGGTCTACAGTATCCTTTATGGGGTCTGTGATTCAGTCTATATTGGCGAAACGGGTCGTACGTGTGTCATTCGTCTTGTCGAAAATAAACGTGACTATAAATCTGGTAGCCTTCAATCAAAACTAGTATAGCATTCTTTGGATACTGACCATATTCCGGATTTCGTAAGTATCACAGTAATCAGATCCAGCTGCAATAACGTTAATAGTAGAGTGTTTCTTGAAAGTTGTTTCACCCGTAAACAGACTTCGCCAATTAAGGAATCTTGTGTTGTTCCAACTGAATATACGGCCCCACCAGTGGCTGAGAGGTTGTGCTCTCGAAGCTGGTATACGGGAGGTGCTGGGTTCTATCCCAATCGCGCCCGTCGGCCTAATCGTTCGGAGTTTTCGTGGTTTTCTTCGAGCCGTGGATTTATCCATGCGTAAATACGGGTTAGGTTCCCTTAGAAAGACCCCCACGAAGGGCACTCCCCCCGGGTCTATATCCCATGTGTAGATAATTGGCCGTCAATAATCAACCCAACCCAACCCACCTGAATATACGATCTTACTCTAATGTAGGTTCGTTGTAGTTTTCAAGTTTTAACTAGTTAAACTATAGACTGTATACATGGTTGAAAACTCTCCGGTCGGCGTGTGTAATTGCACTGATGAGGTGCTAGGCTGTAGCCTAAAACGTTTGCGTGTTATTTTTAAATTTTATTGTATGTAATTTTAACTTTTATGTCTGATTAAATGTGATATTTTATTTACACAATTCTGGAGTATGTTTTTTTTTTTTTGTCTTATGCACTTCACTTTTTAGACAAACAAAAAATTGGGGGAAAATTACGCATTGTACTGAGTAAATACGGTAGCTCTTGAAATATCAAAATTCTCAATAATTTATTTTTTAAAATAAATTTATAAAATTTCTCTAACAGATACAAAAACAAAAACAAAAAAAATCATTAAAAGTTAATAACCCGTGCAAAAGAATTATTTCATTTTTGTGTAAAAAGAAAATAAAATAACAAGAAGAAGAAGAAGGGGGAATTTTTTTGAAATATTATATCTATGTTGATGCCATTACCTCAAAAACATTTAAAAGGAAATGTATGTTAGTTTGACTAGATGGTGTTTAAAAGGTCCTTAAGAGACATAAAAGGAAATCATTCTCGCGAGACAATGCCTAAAATGAAAACACACATTTTCATTGAGTAAACCGCGACGTTATTTTTTAACTGCATCAAAATCCCGAATTTTTTGAAATATTATATCAATGTTGATGCCATTACCTCAAAAACATTTAAAAGAAAATGTATTTTAGTTTGACTAGATGGTGTTTAAAAGGTCCTTAAGAGACATAAAAGGAAATCATTCTCGTGAGACAATGCCTAAAATGAAAACATACATTTCCATTCAGGAAACCGCGATGTTATTTTTTAACTACATCAAAATCCCGTTAATTACAAAAAGTATTTTTTCTTCCTATTTTTTTTTTTTTTTTTTTTTTTTTGTATTTTAATTTTTCTTATATTGTAAACATAATATCCTCTACATTAAAAATATAAATTCTTACTTATGAACAAGAAAGTTAATAGATTTAATATTATAATGATGTTCTTAATGCTGATTAGGAATATATTTTCTTCTGCTAAATTGATCATATACGATGAATTTTAACTGAAATTTAAACTATTCATATAATCAGGAACATCTAATAATAAAATTTACCTTTGAATGCCTTAAGCATCAGCCATTAATTATTCCTTGCTCTCGAAACCACGTCCTCAAAAATACTGTATCCAATTATTATGAAACACATTTTAAATATTCTAAAATATTAATATTTATGCTTAAGTTTATGTTGCAACATAACGTAAAATTATATATTCAAAAACCACAATTGTCTTCTCCATTGCATAAACCGTACAAACATTTCCAATAAAATAGTTTAGATCAGAGTTTGGCTTCTAAAATAAATTTCTGAACACTTGAGCTAAAAATATCGAGTCACTGAATTGAAAATTGCACTTTAGTATGAAACACGGATGGATTAGTAACATACACAATGCATACGTGAATTCGTCTCTAAATTAGAAATTTATTTTGCAATTTCGCTTAAACTAGTGTATGCAAGTATATTACTGATATTATTTGAAGAGTATTGAAAATATTCTTAAATGTTTTACGAAACTTAACAATAATATGCAGTTTAAAATATCAAATTTAGAATATTACAAAAAATTAATACACGATATTAAAATTAAATTATATAAAGCACAAATTAAGAAAAAACTTTTCGATTAATTAATTTAGAAATTGTATACGAGTTATATAAATTGTGTATTAAATGTCATTATTAAACATTCATTTGAATGACATTTATAATTTATTGAAAAAAATATTGACATTATTTACACAATAAACTCATTTGTCCTTCGTATTCCATAAATCATGCAAACATTTCTGACTCAATAGTTTACAACACATTTTCGTTCCCAAAATTACTTTCTGCATTCCATAACTGAAACATCGACACGCAGACGTGCATATTATCCAGTTTGAAACACAGATAAATTTGTGGCATACTAGTTGGGCTTTAATATTCTTAGCACCCAGAGAAAGATTAAACTTGCATTTAGTCCTAAACTCATGAATTATTTTGCAGTTGTAATTATGCTATTGCATGCAAATATATTTCAGATATTCTTTACATCTTCAAATATAATGAAAATATGAATAAATATTTTGTAAACTTCAACATTTGGATATATTATAAATTATGAAACTCGCAAAATTACAAAAATCACTACGACAAAGTATAAATTAGAAATATTATTTAATCAGTTCCAACAAAATTTTAATATATATTCCAAGATATTTTGAAGATACTTTAGAAATCGTAAAAGAAAAATAAATATTCCATATTCATTAATTATATTCTATAAACTATCGTGTAATTATTTTATATATTTCGTTTAAGCTCTGCTGTTATAAAGAATATAGTAATAACAGAACTTATAAAAGTGTTTGAATGTCAGTGCCTTCTGATATACTAACACCATATATCAAAAGTTTATGCTTCAATATGTTTAGCATACATAACAAGATTAACTGTGCATTTCGCTGTAAACACATATTTTATTTTGTAAAGGAATTTAAATTGCTTCTTGAACTTTTGTATTATTGCAAATACGGTAAATAATGTAAAGAAGTTTAATATTGAGGTATGTCATAGAATATTAAAATTATAATATTTTGAACAATTCCTACACCAAAGTCTAACTAAAATTTTATTATTTTCATTGTATTTATTCGTTGAGAATATCAACAGAACTTTTTAATTAGATTATATTGCCGATGGTTTTAGAAACAAACACCAAAGTTATTAGCTAATGACATTTTTATGCAATGTTTTTGTAATTAAGTTATAATATACACTTGTTTTACACTTAATTTATTATGTATTCTATAAGTTTTATCTAGCAGTAATGAAGAATGCATAAGACCAGTCTCATAATATAAAATAAATATCCTTATTTATAGGCAATGATATGTGACCGGCTATAAAATACATTTTTGATACACATAAGTATGTTTCTATCATCAGTGGTTTAAGATGTAATCGTTATTACATCTATTTTAAATCACCCGGTGCCAGTATATAGAAAACACTATTCGTTCACACTCTTAAAACATGATCGTAGACATGAAAAATAAAACAGAGGAAACAAGTAAGCAGTGCTTTTGCTTCAGTTATTTTATTCAGTCCAACACACTAAGCACATGAGGGAAATGCTCTTTAAAATTAGAAGCTATTCAGTTTCCATGATATAATAGTTTATGAAATCACCAATGGAACTGTAAATCCAACCAATGATAATATTGAGACCCTAAAAAATTGAAACCTCCCTCTAACGTAAAATAACTTCAAAGATTTCTAGGATCCATTAATGTTTACCATAAATTCACAGATAAATATGCTGATATTATATATCCCCTCAACAGACTACTTAAGAAAAAGACCTTATGGGAATGGAATTCAGAATGCCAAATTTCTTTGGAAAATTAGAAAATATTCTAATTGCAAAACCAATCTTAAAAATTTATGACCCAAAATTACCTCTCCATATGTTTGTAGATACCTCTCAGGTGGCAGTAGGTGCAGATCTAAAACAACCGGATAAAAATAATTTCTTGAATCCTATTGCTTATCATTCAAGGAGTTTGAGGAATTATCAGAAAAAACTATTTTATCACTGAACCAGAATGTCTAGCCATTGTAGATACTCTTGACAAATTTTATCACTACTTTCATGGTGTCAAATTTAAAATCCATACTAATCATGCATCTCTAGTATGGTTGGAAAATATTAAAATTTATGAGATAGACATTTTAGATGGTCACTCAAACTCAGTATGTTTGATTTATGAGATTAAATATGAGAAGGGGTCCACAAATGTCGATGCCAACATGTTGTCAAGAAACCCTATTCCTCACTATAATCAACATACAACTTTATTGCTAGACAAACAAGAGATCATAGAGATGCAAAATAAAGGTAATATTTGTGTCAAACAATATAGTAAAAAAAATGTAATTATTATAACTCAAAGAAAGGGATTCAAAAAAATATTTGGTCCAATGTTCCAATGTCATTAAGGAAAAAATTACTTCATATTGCTCATGATAACTTTGGACATTTAGGGATTCAAGAAATGCTCAACTTAATTTCTCCAAACTATTACTGGCTCACTATGACTATAGATATTACAAAATTTGTGAAACATTGTGACGTATTCTAAAAAATAAAAAAAAACCTAAAAAAAAAATATCTGGCTTATTAAAAGCTATGCCAGCCAGAGGCCTTTGAATGTCTTTCTATTAATACTGTGGGTGGATTTAATTACTGTAATTCAACGAGAAAATTCTTACACATAATAATAGATTATGAAACTAGATTTTTTCGTGACTTTCCCATCCAAAAGTGTTACTACAGAAACATATACAAACTTTTTTAAAACAAATTTTCAATATCTAAAATCCTTAAACAATACTTAGTGATAGACATAAGTCCTTTAGGTCTTCAAGATTCAAAAGATTTCTGCAAAAACATCCTGTTAAACAACGTTTTACATCATCACATCACACTCAGAGCAAAGGGAAAGCAAACGGACTAATCAGACTATAGTTACTAGACTAAAATGTAAAGTTAATTCGACCTCCTCTAAAATTCCGTAGACTAGATTATTAGACCAGGTCTTCCAAGAATACAATAATACCCCCATTCAATAACCAAATTTCCTCCTGCCTATTTATTTTATGGTCAATTACCATATGAATTCCCTTTAAAACAAATTATTACACCCCCTCCCCCCGCCTGCCCTGTGGATAAATCTCTCAAAATTGTAAAAACACGAACTAGTGAATTCCATCTTAAAAGTAAAAGACTCTATGATAGAATTTTTGTTGAGTCTTCATTAAATAAACAAGATCTTATTAATTTATGAAGCATTTGAGTATCCTAATACTAGAAAACTAGAACCTACATTCTCAGGACCCTATAACATAATATATAAACTTTTTGATGTAACTTATGAGATTGATAAATTTAACAATGATACCAAACTAAATTCAGTTGTTGTTAATGTTTCAAAATTACGTCCCTATTTTCCACCTGAGAATTTCAAAATGTTTCATGAGCAACCCAAACCACAGTCAAAACCACAACAATCACAAGATCAAACCAATGTAAAAACAGTAGATTAATGCAGTTTCCATTTTATACTCGGTATGTGGATGACTCTTTTGCATTAATCGATTTGTCTCAATAAAATATTGATGCTGCTCTTAATTTATTAAATTCAATTGACCCCCACATCCAGTTTACTTATGAAATGGAAAGTCAGCAACGTCTGGCTTTTCTTGACATTCTAGTAATTCGTAATGAACATGATTTTTCTACGACTGTTTTTCGTAAACCATTTGCTGTTTGTTTGCCCCCTCATTTCAGATCTAATCATCCCCCTGCACACAAGTTTGCTTCTTTCAATACATTCATTTCCCGTGCTCGTAACGTGTGTTCGAATACAGAGTTATTCAATAGTGAAGTAAATTATATTAAAGCCATTGCTATCGATCGTGGTTTTCCATTGGATACCATTGATCGTATTTTATCTAAATCCCCTAAGATAGATAATCCTATATCTGGAAACAAAGTTTTTAAAAATGTTATTGTACTACCATATTTTCCAAAAATCAGTTCTCAAATTTCACGAATTCTAAATAAATTTCATTTTAAAGTTGTTTTGTCTCCAATAAATAAAGTCACTTTCTCTAATCTTAAAGATCCGATTCCAAATCATAATAGATGGGGAATTTACAGAATATATTGTGAATGTGGTCTTTCTTATATTGGTCAGACGAGGCGAGCACTTAAATTTAGATTAAAAGAACACGAAAATTATATCAAAAAGTAAGAACTTGATAAATCTACAATAGCGAAGCATTGTTGGAATTTTGACCATAGATTTAACTTTTCCGGAGGCAAAATTATTCAAAATTGCAATTCAATATTTGATCTTGATTTTTACGAAGCACATTATATTTATAAATATACAGATTCATTGGTGAACGACATGTCTAGCACCCCTTTTCTTTCTCCCGTTTGGAGAGAGCCTGCGCGGTGATGCCTGTTTTCGGTCCTGTCAGCTGCGTCACTTCTGCTCTGGTTACACTTGCTTTGCCATTTTGGTCAGATTACAGCCAGTACTCGGGGCTATAGCCGAGCGTGGGTCTTTTGAACCCTTTTAATATTTTTTCCCACCTTACACTGATGAAGGGGATCTATGTATCCTTGAAACGGCCGTATGTGTTTTAAAGTTTTATAATTTGTGTGCTTCAACGTTGTTTTTAGCTTTTTCGTATTGAATAGTCAATTAATAAATTTTTCATAAATAAAATAGAATTGACGACAAAGTAAGACATGAACATTTTGAATGATTATGTAACAATATGAATGCTTTAATGATGATGGTGATTTGAGGTAACAATAGAAATGAACTGATTAAACAAAATTCCATCTTAATTCCATTTTTGTGTTATGAATGACATCTTTTATTCCTATTTATGTCTTTTATTTTCATTTTTACTATACAAAGTTACCAAAACACATGTAGAAAGAGTGATTTATTTTACATGTGAATATTGGTAATTGATAAACTTATTATGAATATAGTGAAAGATTTTGTATGAAGAGTATCAGAAAAAATATTGTTAGAGTGCTATTGGTTGAAAGTGCATTTCTAAATGTTTAGGAATAAATTTATTTGGATATTATTTGAAATTTGTATGTAGAAAAATTTTTAGTAAACATTTTTCTTAGCATTTAATTATTATATAGTGATTGGAAGAAACAAAATATCATTTTGTTAATAATCAGGCATGAAAAAAATAATATTAATTATATTTCAAAATACAGGGAGGCGCAATAGCCCTCTACCACCCTCCTGCCGGACGCTTATATTTCATCAAAATTCGATATGCAATTTGCAAGCTTTATTTAAAATATGTTTTCTGTCTGAAAATATAAACTGTAATAATTATACTCAAATAATTGATGAATAAAATACATTACAAAAAAAATGAGAAATAAAGGAAATGGAATGCTTCTGATTTCTTCTTATACAATGTTCAATTTCTGGCAGATAAAAAATAATGAACTCATCATGCTCGTACACCGTTAGGCTGAGTCAGTCTCAGCCATTGCGTTAGAAATTAAAATTGCTGACTGCACTTATTTCCCTTGTTAGAAAACTTTTCTATGTCCATTGGCGTTGACGCATTAAAACAAAATAGTCTTTCAGTAATTTAATTTTATTTTTTATTCTCAACATTCATGTGTGAAGATTTAAAGAAAAGATATAAGGTCAAGAAAATATGCCCATTTATTTTCGCATTTTATTTGTATAACAATAGATTTACATTATGGATACTTTGCCAAGGTAAGCATACTTATGTGTTATTATTTACAAAAATATAATTTTAATTTCAAAATGGAAAGGTCACTTTAACATTATTGCTTGTGTAATATTAATTATTTAAATTTCTTTTATTACAATAATATCACTGCAAATAGAGGCGTCTTAAATCTAGACACATATGTGTCTAAAAAAGGATGTACCCTTTTCAGTACTGAGTATCCAAAGGGGGACCTTGATTTTTTTCCCTTTTAAAAAATAAATTAGAATATATATATTTTTTAATTTAATTTATTTTTTTTTACATTTTGATTTCACTTCTTTATAAATCGATGATTTTTCTTTAGAACGAAACCAATAAATGGCAGCATCGACGCTGATTTTTCCATAAAATAAATGTTATTTTCATATGAGTTTAAAAATCATCTTCAAGACAGTGAATCCAAGAAAGTAGGCATTATTTAACTTAAATACTTTACAATAAAAGTTTATGAGTATGCGTAGCTGCTAACTTTTACGCTTTTTTGCTACCACTAAAAAATTAAAAAAAAAATTGCATTATTGAAGCACATGATTTCGGCGATTGAAAAAGTAAAAATTTACTGTAAAATTTTTGTGGTAGGGAAAAAGCGTAAAAGTTGGCAGCTATGAGTATGTGTAGTTAGTGAGATTAGTCACGCATTTAAAGCCCTTAATTTTTTCATTGTATGAATTTATGTTATTGATAATTAAATTGATATTTTTCAGAGATAGAAATTCGTGACTTATATTTGTGAACTTAAATTATCAGCCCTTAAACCTTCAATTTGAGAAAAATGTTTTTATCGGTCAGCTATGGTGTCATTTTGTTTGTGCCAAAGCAATGAATGAGTATTTGTAGGATTGTAGTATTGTTGTAACTTCGAGTCTCAATAGGTTATGGATGAAAGCTGAATCCACCCCAATCAACAGAATGTGTTTTTTTAATTTAAATCGGTCAAAAAAATTTAGTTAGTTAAATTTCAATATCCTGGGAGTGCTTTATCATTTCAGAAAATTATTGATAACAATCGAATTGAAAATATGCATAATTCATCTCCATCTCTCACATAAATAATAAAGTCTAATAATAAATCTTAGCCACTATTTCAAATTGACCAAATCTATCTAAAACCCGTGAAAAATTCCAATTTTCTGAGCAGCTAAATAATGAATACTTTGAAAATATCAACACGCATCCGTGTCATTCGATGGACTTCCATTTAAATCACACTCACTCATGCGATATGGATGTTGAAATAGATAAGGCATTGGATTGTAACTAGTAGGACTCGGGTTCGATTCCAGCCTGGGTAAAAAGTAAATTTAGTTTATCCTTCTTTAATCGTGAATAGAGATGCTTCCTTTCCATAGATGGCAGCAATAGTGCGCTTTTTTTCTAGCTGTTTACCCGAGTAAAAAGAATGGCGATATTTCAGACATTTCAAATGTTTTGAAACTCAGACACTTACATCCGTCTGAAAAATTAAGACACTTTAAAGTGTCTCTTTTTTTAACCATCCGTTTGAGACTGTTATATGTCTGAATTTCAGACATTTCAGTTTACAGTGTAAATGCGGTAATTCTTGAAAGGTCGATATTCTCGATATATTACTTTTAAAAATAAATTTGCAAAATCTCTTTAGCAGATACAAAAATATTTCATAAAATGCCAATATCACGTACAAATGAATTATTTAATTTTTAAGAAGAGACATAATAAAAAACGAAGAAAGGGGGACATTTTTGAAATATTATATCTATATTGATGCCATTTTCTCATAAATATTTTTAATTTTAACAGATGGTGTTTAAAAGTATCTTAAGAGACATAAAATGGAATTCATTATCGTGAGACAATGCCTAAAAAGAAAAAATTGAGGAAACTATAAAGTTTTATTTTAATTGCATCAGAATCCCGTAAATCCCAAAAGTAATTTTTATAATTTTTATTTTTCTTATATTGTAAATATAAGTCTTCTTCATTCTTCTATATTCCAAAAATTAATTCCTACTTTTGAACAAGAAATTTTATAGATTAATATTATAATTATGTTCTGCATTCAGAATACGAATATAGTTTGTTTACTAAATTGGACAAATTATATGAATTTTTAATAAAATTTAAATTATTCATTTAATCAGTAAGATCTAATTACAAAGTATTCATTTGAATGACTTAAGCATCAGCCATTATCTATTCCTTGCTTTCGAAACAACATCCTGTAAAAAGCTGTATCCAGTTATTATGAAATACATTTTAAATATCCTAAAATATTAATATTTATGTTCAAGTTTAGGTTAAAAAATATAGTAAAATTACATATTCAATAACCACAATTGTCTTCTCTATTGCACAAATCGTGCAAACATTTATAATTAAACAGTTTAGATCAAAGTTTGGTGTCCAAAATAAATTTCTGAATACTTGAGCTAATAATATCTACGCACAGAATTGAAAATTGCACTTTAGTTTCAAACACAAGTGCATTAGTAATATACAAAATTCAATCTAATATGCTTAGCCTGCTAAGACATTTATACGTGAATTCGTCTCTAAATTAGAAATTTGATTTTACAATTTCGCTTAAACTACTGTATGCAAGTATATTACTGATATTATTTGCAGAGTATTAAAAATATTCTTAAATGTTTTACGAAAGTCAACAATAATTTGTATTTTAAAATAATCAAATTCAGAATATTACAGAAAATTAATACACGATATTAAAATTACATTATATAAAACTCAAAGATACTTTTCAATTCAATAATTTAGAAACTGTATAAGAGTTATATAAATTGTGTATTTAATGTCATTAATAAATATTCAATAGTATTGCCACTTATAATTTATTGCAAAAGACATTGGTATTATTTATACAATAAACTCATTTGTCCTTCGTATTCTATAAATCATGCAAACATTTCTAACTCAATAGTTTACAACACATTTTGGTTCACGAAATGACTTTCTAAATTCCATAGCTGAAAGTATCGACACGCAGAGATGCATATTATCCTGTTTGAAACACAGATAAATTAATGACATACTAGTTGTGATTTAATACGTTGAGCATCCACAGAAGGATTAAACTTGCATTTGGCCCAAAACTCATGAATTATTTTCCAGTTGTAATTATGCTATTGCATGCAAATATATTTCAGATATTCTTTACATCTTCAAACATAATGAAAATAAGAATAAATGTTTTATAAACATTTATTATAAACATTATAAACACTTTGATATACTATAAATTATGAAACTCTCAAAATTACAAAATCACTGTGACAAAGTATAAATTAGAAACATTATTTTAACCAGTTCCAACAATATTTTAAGATATATTCTAAGATATTTTGAAGATACCTCAGAAATCGTAAAAGAAAAATAAATATGTCATATTAATGAATTATATTCTATAAACTACCGTCTATTTTTTTTTTATATGTTCTGTTTAAGCTCTTGGGTTATAAAGAAGTACATAGCAATAACAGAACTGATGAAAGTGTTTGAATGTCATTGCCTACTGGCATACCAACACTATACATAAAAAGTTCCAAACATATTATTTTATGGCATAACACATTATTCTTCAGTATATTTGGCATGCATAACAAGATTAAATGTTCATTTCGCTGTAAACACATAATTTATTTTGTATTGGAACTCATATTGCTTCATGAAAAAAAAATTGAAATAATCTCTGCATAATATTGAATATACGATTAATGGTGTAAGGAAATTTAATAATAAGGTACGTTATAAAATATCAAAAATACAATACTATTAGAAATTACTTCACCAAAGCCTAATTAAAATGTTATTGTGTGTATTGTATTTATTCTTTGCGAATATCAACAGAACTTTTTAAATAAATTATATTGCCGATTATTATAGAAACAAATACAAAATATACTAGTTAATGAATTTTTTATATAATGTTTTTGTAATTAAATTCAATCACTCTGAGTTTGTACTATTTGGTATACTTTTAAGAAAATATGTTATGCTTACAATTTTTGAGAAATCAATAAAACGAAAAAAAATTTTTTTTTTTCAATTAAGTAATTCTTTTACATTTTATGTAGCCAAAATCTGACAAAAGTCTGATTTAATGCACATTACACATGTAAAATACGGGATATAATTTAAGCAATTTTTTTATTATTTTACATTTATCCCACGATTTTCAGACCATACATTTGGTCTTTAAACTTTTTATTTCTTCTAATAAGCGAAGAAAGTACATTCTTCTAAGACTTTTATTTTAAAAATAAAATAATGAATTCGGCTTCTTTACATTGATTTCCAATTTAATCCTTTATAATGCTGGGAAGATTCATACAAACTTCGAAATTGTTACGATTTTTACCTAATAATTCCTCCCAGACATCTTACGACTGTTTATTATCTTTGGTGGTTATGTTAAATAGCCAATTAATAAAATAATTAAAAGCGTGTTTGGGCCGGGATTGATACACTGTAAAAAATTTTGGTCAAAAATTACGGTACATATGCTGGCAACTTTGTGACAAGTATATATACCATAATTTAACTGGACGGTATATGTACCGTAAAATATTTAAAGTATATGTACCGGTTGCACTCCCCTCTCTCCTCAGGTCTTGACGCATTACGTAACAAGAGCAAGAGCATCCCTTCAGTGGTTGCCCTACACCGAGGCAGGGCTACCAGCTTTTTCCTTACTGAAAAATAATTGTTTTACAGTATAAATAGCAATGTTTTACTGAAAAAAATCATTTTACGGTATAAATACCGTTTATAATCGCAATAGCACATATACTTTTTTTATGCTTAATATACATTAGAAGTGCGGTACGCATTCCGTAAAGAGTGAAAACGGTACAAGTACCGTTAATTTACGGTACATCTTCTGAAATTTTACGAACATTTTTTACAGTGTAGAATACATTTACAATATTCTAATAGCGATGGTTAAATTAGTTAAATTAATAAAAACTAGCGTTATTAAATTTTAGAAGAAACGCTCGCCCGCTGATAAGCTGTTTGTTAAGGATTTAAATAACAAATCAAAATCCATTAACCGAAAACTACGCTACACTAACCTAAGAAAAGCACTCATGGTGCAAAAAAATAATGACACTTAGTTAACAATTAAAAAAGACATTTATTTACAAAACCACAAATATTTACCAAAAAAAAAAAAAAAAAAAAAAAAAAACGAAACAAAATGAAACATTAAAACGTAATTACACTACCCTGTAGCGATATAATAGGATTACAGTATCTGAACTTTAAAATAAATCAATTAATTCCCAGTGGAATTCTTCACACATGCCTACCTACATGCATTGTCATTAATTAATTGTATCTCAGCAGTATATCGTTGCTTTAGCTTTCTATTATTTATTATCAAAATATTTCAATTGCATAATTTTAATTAATCAATTAAGATACAATTTTGAGATTCCTGACACCAGAAAAAAGGAACAAGCAATAGTATTAAATACATATAATACTTGAACTAAATAGAACACAATAGAAATAATTTACTCCTCATGTAGGAACTAGTAGAGTCCAGGACAGGCTCCAGAATCTCCAAGTTCGGGAAATCGTTCAAACGATGAATAAAAAAAAAAAAAAAAAAAAAAAAAAAAACGGTTGCGGCAGCCGCCATTATTGTTAGCACGCAGGCCTGGTATTCAGGGTGCGGTGTCTGAGTTTACGCTGACGTAATGACGATGTATTTTAGGGAAAACAAGATCGATTTCGCAATAGCATATAAAAGATTTATTATTCTTTTTTTTTTTTTTTTTTTTTTTTTTTTTTTTGCGAAACTTATTTTGAAAAATGTAATTAAAAATAAATTAATCACCATATTGTATAATAATAGCGTGTTCTTAATATTCGGTGAATGCTTTTCTACGGTTACATCAGCCTACTTTAATTTGGTATCTTAATTCTTATCTTTAAAAAGTCGTTAAAGATAAGAATTTGACAAAAAATCTAATAATGGTAATTTTATTATATTTCTTTACATATTTAATTTACACATTTCTATTTCAATCGGGATTCCAAAATACATCTTCTATTTTTCTATCTGTATAATAGCTATTATATAAAACTTTCGGTAAAGATTTTATTACATTTTTTAAATAAAACAGTAAGCACATATCATGCCTTGAGTTTTCCATTTTCAGTGCAAGATCAGAGATATAGAGACATTTTTCAAAGGCTTATTTTGCAGGTTGAATAACAAAATTTAAAACTAAACAGCACTATATTTATTAGAAATAGATCTGTCTAAAGATTTTTTATAATAAATTATTAATTATCATGCATGAAAAAGAACCTACATTTTCAAAGAAAAGGTCTTATATTTAGTAACTATTAAATTTCGTTATATCATAGACAGACAGGTAAATAAACAGATATATATATATATATATATATATATATATATATATATATATATATATATATATATATATATATATATATATATATATATTATATATATATATATATTATATATATATATGAAACAAATTTTTAAAAAAAATCTCCGTTGGCCTCATTAAAACTATAATTCTGTGTAAATCCCATTATTCTAAATTATTTTCTCGCTCCAGTATTTCGATTGTCAAAATTGTATTTCGATTGTCAAAATTCCACCGTGCTAAAATAGTTTATTCCAAATTCTTTCTCTTAAAAAATGGCGCTGATCGATGTTCTATTAAAATTATGCAATTTTATTTCTGTAAATAAAATGCATCCTAGAATTTAATTCTTCTAAAAAACACCAATCTCCCAGCTAAAAATATTTTACTCTTTTGAAATAACAACCTATGTATTTTTATTTATTTTATTTTTATTTCCATATGTTTCCTGACAAAATAATATTACTTCTCAAATTATGAAAGACTTTAGTCTCAATGTAAAAATTATCTTGGCATCTTGCCATACTTAATAAAACCTATGTATTTCTTTTCTTTTCTTCTCTTCTTATTTATTCGAAGGAATTAGATTTTCGAGAATGTTCTAAGAATATTATATCCCGCGCTTTTTCAGATTACGGTCAGTTAACTTCGAAATTGGGCCGCAAAGGAAAGTAATCCGAACGCGCTGGTTGGTCGCGAGACTTTTTAGTTAACATGTATTCTGGAGCATTCAAGAAATCATATACGGCGTTTTTCCCGCGAAACAGGCAGATGGTTCCAGGATCCGGTGGTGAACGCAACCCCTACGCGGACTCCACGATCGTAGAAGACTCTCCTTGGCCGCCGATAGATTTCGAAAGAACAACTGCCTTTTTAAGAGCAAAGATATCTTCTTATTAGTTCAATTAAATCATCAAGATTCTTCACGGCATTAAAATCAGCACGTATGGATTGAGTATTATAAAGAGTAAAGCCTAGCCAGTTTGTTTTGATTTACGAATAAAAGTGAAAATGGAAATGGACTGTCTTTTCTTTGCATTCTAAAAGTACACTACAAAGTGAGTCTCGGTGCTCGACTGTAAAATTCCTCGGAGAAACCCTTGCCTTGAGTATGATTCTACGAAAAGTATGGTGATGCAAGTAAAATCGTGACATATATGTATATATATTGTTTTTACAAAACAAATCCGCAACACCCTTTAATTCCTTTTAAAATTACAAATAAAAATCGGATTTTTACATATTTTATTCATTTTCTTTCAATCTTTTAAAAATTTTAACAATATTATTAGTTTTCAGTAAATACCTTTTTGATTTATCTATTTAGCAAATCAAAAATGCTATTTTATACAGAAAAACTACAATATTTATAAATTATTTTCAAATCAGCAGTTTTAAAATTGCACAACGCTACAGCTTTAGAAATTACTAATATTTAGTTCCATAATATAACTTTTAATCCATTAATAGATTTTAAGAACCTTATTTTTAAAGAAAGTTGTGTAATATCAATCAGCCATAACATCCTCTTTAATAAAAAACTATGCGTTGCTGACGACTGGGATTTTCGGCAATCGTTGCCACAGATTAATCTACGAAAATGAAACATTTAAAGTTGCTGAAAAAATTAATAGCTCGAAAAGTATTTGTCAGAAAATTGTTAGACAAACTTCGTTAGAAAGGAAAAAATTGTATTTTTCTTGATACAAATTTCAAATCTAATGATTATGCCGTTTTTCAAATATTGAATTTCAAAAATCACCAAATTTCACAATGGAGTACCGTAACGAAATCTTCACGCGTAAAAAGAAAATGATAATGGCCCTGTGTCCTGACGTATACCGGCACGAGTCACAAATTATAGTAGCTTTCTATTCTGTTAAAATATAAAAGTGAATTATGATGCCACGAGTGCATGATTTTTATTTAATTTTAATATAATCATCTTAGAAGCAAGGTTTTAGAATTTTTTTTTTGAATGGGACTAATAAATTGGCTAATACTGTATATTATTTTGAGTTTAAAAGGGGAAAAGGGGGGGGGGCGTTTTGTATTATTTAGGTTTCCTCAGGAACTCTTGGTCAGAATTGAAAGTTTCATATATGTAAACGTCAGAAATTAAATCGACATTAAATCGGTAATAACTATAATGACTGTCCTTCAGTTCGTTTGGATAGATTTTTATTTATTTAAAAATTTAAAATCATTCAACATTGATTTTAGGAATTTTTCAGGTTATTATCACGGGCCCAGGCAACGCTGGGCATGTCAGCTAGTTAATGAATATGTACCTATTACATCAGAAACATTATTTCCCTTGAGTAACCTTTTAATATATATCTCAAACCAAGTATTGAAATCCGTTCATGTACAATCAATTTTCTGTTGAGTATGGTATGGTACATGACGCGTAATTCTTTTTTTTTTTTTTTTTTTTTTTTTAATTAGAGTTTTTTGTTTGTAGAAAATTTTTCAGTTTTTTTATTTTATTTTATTAGTTTTGTAATTATTTAAAGAAATTATTAATAAAATAATTATAAGATATTGATTTCGCACATGAATACAAAAAAATATCACTGGATTCCACTTTCTTTTTTTATTAAAATGTTGTTTATGTCTTTTATAATATTTTTACATGTATCATCATCTATTACTTTTTTGAATTTGTTTCATTTTCTAAACAGTTAAGTAATAACCCATTGGAAGCATTTAATAATAAAAAATCTGATGCAACCAAGAAATAAATTTTTTTGTATCAGAGAAAAATATTCTAATTCCTCTCAACGAAATTCTAAATAAGGATATTATAACTATATTTCAAAAAGCAGAATATTCGTATCGGTTCTAAAGACGCTGATTTTTTTTCACCTAAATTTGCATTTTTTCCAGTGTGTTTGCTTTTCCCTTTTTTTAATTTACCATATTCTTTAACATTCATTTATTCATTTCAGTATAATTATAGTGTACCCAATGTGCACGCAAACTTAATAATTTACAAATTTCTCTCATCATTACCAATAGGATAAATTCAGATTAGACGCCCCATCGGGTTAGTTACCATACTCACTGTATTTCAGCTATTGGACGTGTGGCGGAGATAGTGACGTTCTTCTACTATCAATCGTTATAAAAAAGTGTAGTAGACGAAGTTACAGAGATTTGTTTCTTCAATTGAATATTATATCCATCAATGAAAGGTCAGTTTGACTTTTATTATATGCTCTTGTAAGACAGAGACAAATAAAAAATTAAATATTACTTACTAGAATTTGATTGAGAAATATTTAGTGAATATTGTTGAAACATGTATCAAATAATGTGTTAGTTATAGATTTCAACCTTATTTGTCCTTACTTATAGATCTATTGGCTGGGGCATCTATCTCGGATTAAAAGGATACATGCCCCACCTGTATCGGGGATATATGCCTCACTTGTGGTTCGGGATAAGACGTCCCCTTTATAATTATCATATAACTTTGACGCGTCAGAACATTTTTTTTTAATCTTTAAGATTGACAGCAAAAAATCTATATCTTCTTTTGGTTGATCATGTCTTCCATGGGATCCTTTCCTAACAAGTAACGGAACGGTGTAAGTAGTGATAAATTGTCCATTTAAGCGATGATTAAAATATGTGATTTGTTTCATTTCAAAAAGTTGGCTGAAAAAGTTCCAATTCCCTCATAAATTTAAGTGAAATCTATTTATGTGTTTGGTATTTATAGCTGTACTCAGAACATTTTAATTCACTCATTTCGGACATTCCATCTCTATATATCAGACTTTATTACGAAGCACTAAATAGAAATGTATATAAAAAAGGGAAATCTAAAGTTTGTTACGTATATAAAGCTCACAGTAAAATTCGCAAAAAATATGACGAAGATATTACAGCTATAACTCCTCTTTATGCTTATTTATTTATTTAAATAATATTTATTTTATTGTTGGCAATTCTTCTTCATCCTCCCCCTTAATTTAACTCATAAAAGCCTATACTAGTCATGCGCAAACTAATGTTAAGTGTATGGGAAGGCTATTTTCAAGTTTCTCTCGCTGGGATTTTAATATTTTAATTATATATATTCTTTTCTTTTGCTTAGGATAGTTGAGGTCGATCTCTAACGTTGTTAGTTTTTACTTTTTCGAATTTGGTTCCAGTGTTTTTTAAATAAGGATACTTTCACTTTTAGAACCGGTACCAATCGGTTCCAAAATTGAAAATGCTGCGTGCTGCAGTTTTCGCGTCTTTGCAAAGAGCATCTAAGGTGAACATTAATGGCCTCTTCAACGGAATGTCTCGTCGTTTAACTGCCTGTATGCTAGATTAATTAACAAATAAATAAGTTGTTTTGCATATATTTCTTTTTCTTTTTAATTATTTGTATATGTCTCGCACTCCTATTCGTTCAGTGAGTTTCACATTGCTACGCGCATTTCTTTATGGTGTTGCAATTTAACTTTTTGTGAGTGCATATAGGGTAAAGTGGAGACAGTTGCCGCAATTTTACTTTGCTTCTTGTATAATTTACAATATAGCAGGAAACAACAAACTAAGCACCAGAAATAGTTACTCAAACTCTTAGAATCTAATTTCTATTTTAAACAAGTTAAAACCCTTTTAATAAACTAGGCATAATTGTTTTCCAAACGTCATTTTTTCACATCATTTTTTATGTGCAAGGTCAGATACCACATGGGGTATGGGACAGCAGCATGGAAAAATAAGTCAGCCCTTTTATTTTTTATTTTTTTAACCCGTAGACTTCCAGTGGGACACTATGTCCCAGTGCAACTTCCAAAATTACCACTGGACACAGCAGTCCCTGAAACGCTTGGAAAACCATGTCTGCTTGTTCTTCTGGACTGTCACGTTCATTTGGGATCGTAGTTGACCGTTTGCTCGGTAGATGGCAGTCCAAGGCAGGGTGATTTAAAATATCCCACAAAAAAAATTGGTAGTCCAGGGGTTAAGCAAATCCTATTTTTATTTTAACTCTCAAATTACTTAAAATGAAAATAAATAACAGTAAACTTACAAAAATTTTACATATCACTAAATTGTGAAAAGTTTAGTGAAAATGCAAAAGTGGAAGATCATAAAACATAAAATTTAAACTAAAAAATGAAATTGAAAAAAAAAAAACATTTAAATTTACATGAATCGATAGCATAATTACTGAAAACATTGGACAGCATAATTACAAAAGTATATAAATCACTTGTTCACATCCAGGCCAATATTACAGATTACTCATAAAGTAAATACAAGTTATATTCTATTTAAGCCCTAGTCTTTTTTATTTATGGCTTTTCTTCTCCATTCTTTGATTCCGTATTTACATTCGCTCACAATCACCACACTTCCCGTCACCGCACTTCCCGTAAGTGTAAATTGAGCGTGTTTCATGTAGTGATTCTTCTTCATTTTGTGACGTAGCTAAATTATCTGATTGGATTTGAATTGCTTCATTTTGTTGTGGTTTATTCATGTTGGGAAATCATGCCCTGGAATTGCTGTCTTATCTAATGGAACAATTTCATTAGGTTTAAAACCTGAGATAGAGTCTGGAAACATCGCGACTTGTCCCCAAGCTTTAGAAAGTAGTTCATCAAATTGCACTCTTCTAGTTGCGTTCATAGCAATTGTAGTGATGAACTTATTGAACCGAAAAACAAAAAAATATATATTTTGCGGCATCTGTCCCTCAACCTAAGTGTGGCATCTGTCCCATAGTTTTGGGTAAGATACCACATCGCCATTTTGTGTGATGTGAACGACGCGGGAGAAAGGCAAGCGTATGGCTGTATTCTACGAGGATCTCGTCTACAGTTACAATCGGTTTTGGGATGAAATCTCTACTTATAAAGCTTAAATAAGTACTAACACTTTATTAGAATAATTTTAACAACTTACTACGCAAGTTTTAAGCATAAAATCTGGAATAAATATTACAATACTAAAACTTAAGCGGTGGAAACGCGTACAATACAACACGTAACACAGAGGCACATAACGAATTTCTTAATTTGGTTTAGGGAACGTTAGTGTCGCCCACACAATTTCTGTGGCATCACCACTTTACCCTATACACGAGATTTCATCAAGACTGTATGATTTCTTCTTTCATTTTTATGCAGAAGCATACGACGAATCTTAATGCATTCATCCAATTTATACCAAAACTGGTTAAAATTTCTCAAGTACGTCATGTATGAAATTTAGCCCAATGTTAAGAACAGATTCAAGTTCCTGTGTGGCACAGTAGAAAACTAGCTACTGTTTATTTCATAAGTTATAAATATAAACTATTATGATGTCCTCTATATTGCATGGCAAATAACAGAGAATATTGATCACATCCTTATGTAGCTTTCCTGTTTTAAAGTTATTAATTATAATGGCTTTTACCAATTACATGTTTAAATAATTCATAATTATATACAAATATTTATGAAATTCACAGAATTTTTAAAAGTTTTCTGGAAGAACGTGTAAAAAAAGGTATCTCAAAGGCTTTTTTTCTTTATTAAAACAATTCAGTCTTACAATGCTTTAAAATGTCGTGGAGAATTTTAATAGTGTTAAATCACCTAACATTTTACACATAATCTATCAACACAATCTAACACAATCTAACACATAACTATATTTTAAGGTTTAAAATATTTTTATTATTTTTAACTCAATGACACTGATTGATGAAGAAATCGTACGAGTTCATATTTTCCATGTGAGAAGTAAAGTGCCCATGCCAAGGGTCGAACCCGTGACCTCTGGCCTGACGATCCAACGCTTTACCAGCTGAGCTATCGTGGATGGTTTTGACGAATAAAATTACACTCACACAATCTTTCAGCAGTAACATATAGCTGAAATATTATGCAGCTTAACAGTTTAATTCTCCGGTTATTGAACTGATTTAAACGATTGATACGTAATACGGTAGATGCCAGTTAAATATAATACATCAGTTCTACCACGATTTTTCCCTATAAAAAGGCTGTCCCAATTATCATAAGTAAATTTATTGACATTTTTCAATTTTGTTTCTAACATTTTGTCCCAGCTAAACGGCTGCTCTAAATAAACAATGTCCCAAATATCCACAATCTACTGTAATAATTTTTTTTTAAATTTTTAATTCAATCACACTGATATAGATAAATCACACGAGTTCAAATTATCTAGCTCAATGAATATATTTTTAGTACATTTTAAAAATTTTCTTTGGATGAATTATGTTTAGTTTGAAATTGGAAATGTCTGGAAATCTAATATTTTATTTTGAAAGACAAAAACTATATTAACATCCAGAATTTTTTTACGATGGAATAACTTTTGACAACTTGAAAGGTAATAAATAAATCATATTCGCTGAAATACAAAAATTTATAAGGAGAAGTGACAGTAATCATTTGAGCGTATAAATATCTGAAAAAAAATTAAAATAATAAACAGAATTCTTGGAATTTAAAACGGAACTTTTCTATAACTAGTAAATAAGAGAAATATGTCGTTTAATGTTATGTAGAAAAATATAATACACTGTTATTTTAATGTTTTAATAAAAAAAAACACATTTTATGAAACATGAACTTCTGTAGTGTTAATTGTGACACCACCACTTTCTTCTGTCAATATCACATTCTTCGCTGTTTTAATTCATATTCAATTTAGTTACATTTTGGTCTTCAAAATGCTAAAATCTCCACAATTACCTATGTGGAGTAGGTACTACACCTATGTATAGAACCTACAGTATTCTTAAATTCAAATTCTCTATTTAGGTATATGAATAAAAACAAACGCTGACGTGTTATGTCGAATTGTTTATCCCTCGTTTACAACCTGTCCAGTTTTCGCCAAACCCAAGTGCAATGATTGCTACACGGTCTTGCCTACGAATATCTAGAAAGATCTAGAGAATGTCGATTTCTCCAGATATTCGTGACTAGATATTCTGACTAAAGAACATAGTCAGCTCTATAGAGAAACTTACATATAAAGACCACTCAAATACATAAAAATCTAAAGAATAACTGCAGTGTAATAAGCTATATTTCAATTAATTTTTAAAACTAGATGGGCGACAAGTATTTTCCCGAAAGTGCTGATTTTTATATATTTTTTAATACGTTAGTTTTAAATTTTGATGTTTGGTGCAGTTTTTTACTTAAAAAATTGTAAAAGAATAAATTATCATGTCTGTTCATTTATTTTTAAATTTATTTTGTTAAATGTTCTAATGACAAACATATTCGTGATCGAAACATAATCGTATTCGTATATGTTTCTAGTATAGCGGTTATATCATTGCAGAAATATTAACAATTATTTGCATTTTAAACTTTTTTTATTCAAGTTTTATTATGAAACTAGCTGGCTTCGCCCGCCAGCGGGCACCTAATTTACATCGGTGCCTCGAAACTTTTGTATTCTCCGGCTCGCATCCCCCTCGAACCGAACGAACCTCCGACCCGGGTCCCCGCTGCCTTCGGCACCGTACACCGGTCGTGCTACGCACGCACCTGATAATCCCATAATTTGCATAATCCCTTAATTTGCACATCGAATAGTATAAACCTCTAACTGAACTAATCTCCGAACCTGGTCCCCGCTGCCTTCGGCACCGTAAACCGGTCGTGCTACGCACGCACCGGATAATCCCTTAAATTGCACATATAATAGTATAAACCTCTAACTGAACGAACATCCGGCTCGGGTCCCCGCTGCCTGCGGCACCGTATAGCAGTCGTTCCGACCCTGGTCCCCGCTGCCTTCGGCACCGTATACCGGTCGTGCTACGCAAACACCGGATAATCCCTTAAATTGCACATAGAATAGTATAAACCTGTCACTGAACGAACCTCCGGCTCGGGTCCCCGCTGCCTGCGGCACCGTATAGCAGTTGTTCCGACCCTGGTCCCCGCTGCCTTCGGCACCGTATACCGGCCGTGCTACGCACGCACCGGATAATCCCTTAAATTGCACATAGAATAGTATAAACCTCTAACTGAACGAACCTCCGGATTTAGAGGATTTCGATTCTTTAATAAAGGTATCAAACCAGACATCCTGAAAATATGGTATCAAACAGTCATAGAACGCCAAATACTATATGCTTACGAAATTTGGTATCCAAACTTGAATACTGATGGCCGCAAATTACTACGTTCAACTCAGCGTTTGGCATTATTAAACTTAATACTGACCTATAGGACTATCTCTCACGAAGCTCTGTATCTTCTTACAGGAACTCCACCAATCCTAATAAAAATACAGAATGAATTTCAGTACTACCAACTGAAAATAGGAAATAGAAATTTGTTAATCAATAACACACAGCTAAACATTAACAATATAATGCAGAAAGAAAAACCGTATCGATTCCTCAATTACTACAGAGTCCAAAATATCAGAATTATAGAAGATAGAAAATCCATCCATCCAAAAGAATACGATGTGGAAGCCTACACAGATGGTTCTGTCATGCCAGGGGGTGTAGCCAGTGCTTTCACCATATATAAAGATGGAAATAATATACATGATGAAGCAATACGACACCATCCACTGAATAACATATATCAAGCAGAATTAATGGCAATTTATAAAGCAATAAAATGGTTCTCTACCTCCGATTACAATAAACTACTAATTATTACAGATAGTTACTCTTCTATGGAAGTATTAAAAGTTGCTTTTCCTAGAAACTACATTATCAAAAACATTTACAATCAATTACTTCAAATTCCTGATAAATCCATTATAATAACATGGACTAAATCTCATGTGGGTGATACTGGCAACGAAAGAGCTGATCTCCTAGCAAATCAAGCCATCTTACAAGACCAATATCAATCAAGAAAAGATCTGTTGTTCCCCATTTCAATAGCAAAATTGTATTTTAAAAAGAAAACCATCTGAGACTGGCAAGCCATTTGGGACTCATGTAATAAGGGCAGAGATACCTATAAAATTATAAATAAAGTCGATCCAAATTATCTCTGCAAACAGCCAACACTGCCGTATTATCTGAGTAACCATGGCAGTTTCCACACAATACTTACATAAAATAAGAAAAAGAGCCTCACCTAGATGTCCATGCGATAAAGCAGAAGGAGATGCAGTTCACTACATATTCGGATGCTGCCCTCTTATGATCCATCACTTCCCTTTTGATAAGAACGAAACTCTCAGATATAACCTTCGTAATATCATTTTCAATCCTTCAAACTCTCAAAAGTTAAAAGAGAATTATAATATTCTCAATAAAAATTTCTCTTTCATTACGAAAGAATTTTTAAAAAACTGAACTGACCATTGACTTTCTGAACTAAAATACCATAAATTTAGAACATCATGAACTTATAGTACTTCGAAAATATTTTATATTTAACTTTCAATTTGCAAAAAATAGTTATTTTTTACCTTTTATATTTTATTATTGTTATGTAATTATATTCATTGTTTCAAATCTAATAAACAGGCGCCTCCTGCGGTGGGGGTTGGAACGGATGGGTGCTATCGGTGTTGGGTAGCGTTTATTTTTCCCCTCGTGGACTTATTGTTTCTATACCTCACGGGTGGCTGTCCACGAGTGGGTGATTTCGGTCCCCGCTGCCTTTATGATCCATCACTTCCCTTTTGATAAGAACAAAACTCTCAGATATAACCTTCGTAATATCATTTTCAATCCTTCAAACTCTCAAAAGTTAAAAGAGAATTATAATATTCTCAATAAAAATTTCTCTTTCATTACGAAAGAATTTTTAAAAAAAATTGACTGAACTGACCATTGACTTTCTGAACTAAAATACCATAAATTTAGGACATCATGAACTTATAGTACTTCGAAAATATTTTATATATAACTTTCAATTTGCAAAAAATTGTTATTTTTTACCTTTTATATTTTATTATTGTTATGTAATTATATTCATTGTTTCAAATCTAATAAACAGGCGCCTCCTGCGGTGGGGGTTGGAACGGATGGGTGCTATCGGTGTCGGGTAGCGTTTATTTTTCCCCTCGTGGACTTATTGTTCCTATACCTCACGGGTGGCTGTCCACGAGTGGGTGATTTCGGTCCCCGCTGCCTGCGGCACCGTATAGCAGTCGCGCTGCGCACGCGCTGCAGTATACGTTAGTTCCACCTTCCGCCACCAGGTGGCGCAAATAGAAAAAATAAACCTCGAATAAGATAAACCTCGAACTGAACGAACCTCTAGAACCCCACATTTAAGATAAAAAAACTTGAAGGGAGGGGGGGGGGAGGACACTGCTTTTCCTTAAACAACTGAATTAGACTGCCGGAAAAAAAAATCTTATTTAGACTACCGGACTTCTTGTTCAAAGACAGGGACCTGTAGGAAAACTTAAAACTGAAAAAAAAATCGATAACGGGCTAAGCCCGCTTTTCCCTATCATAATATCTGGTTGCCACTCTAAAACAAAAACTTAAGATACTCGTTATGGCAGTTTTTAGACGCGGCCTACTTCTTAAAATCGTAATATCTAGCCGGCACTGTAATAGAAATCTTTCTTTTGCTTTAATTATACAAATAACGATGATTAATTATACAATAAAATAATATATCGGCTCCTAATGAAGATATGAGAATAATTTTTAGATATTCTGAAAGCAGAATCCATTTTGAGTCGCCCTGTCAAAGTTTGGAATTAATGCGCCCCTTAGATTCGGAAATGCCCCCCCCCCTCTGCAAAAACGCAGTTGAAAGTCACGTGACTATCTGACACGTCCTTTCGATTGTGATGATTGATTGAAAAAAGATTTTTTTCGCCTGCTGTCGTTTGATGATTTTCAAAACCATTTGGTACATTTCACAATTACCTACCCTACCCCCCCCCCCCCGCCAAATCATTTGACAAATTGTGATTTTTTTTTTTTTAAAGCTGTTTGCCGATATTTGCATTTTTTCCCCCGAGACCATTTGATGATTTTTGAGATTTTTTTTCAACTATTCATTAATTCATTTTGTGATTTTTCCGCTATCAATTGATGAATTTTGTGATTTTTCCGCTATCGATTGATGAATTTTGCTATTTTTCCACTTTCAATTGATGAATTTTGTGATTATTCCGCTATTGTTAGATGACTTTCGTGATTTATCGACTCAAGGTTAATGAATTTCAAGATTTTTTTTCAATGAACGTTCAACAAATCGCACACTTTCTTTCCGCTGACGTTCGAATTGTGTACTTTATTTCCACTGTCGTTCGACGAATTTTGCAATTCTGTTCTGCAATTATTGGACTATTTTCACAATTTTTCTCCCGTGATCAAGAAAGGCTTTTAGTTTATGACTAAAACATAAAATAAATATTTGCTTCTAAACGCAATTGCCTTTCTTTTAGCCAGTCCTAAGCCTGGATAAAAGCTTGAAGGAAAAAATACCATTTGGCTTTTCATAAAAAAATTCTGAGAATTTCCAGGTTTGCTTACAGTAACATATGGGATTATGCATGGCACGCCCAGTGTATGCTGTGTCTATGGCAGTGGGGCCTCTAACATTACTTTCGTTTAAAATGAAAAAATCATTTAACCCTGATTTCAGGTACGTTTAAGGTTGTTGGCACGGGCAACGCCGGGCGGGTAAGCTAGTGTTGAAATAAAAAAGAAGCTGTCTCTTCGGAATAGAAATAAATTCATTTGCCGTGTCATTAATGAGTTTTAATTGATATCTTTAAAAATTACTGGTCGATTTTTGCGAATTTTTTTTTTTTTTTTTTTTTGTTGAATTCGCGATTTTTTTATACACGTGTTAGCAAATTTTCGCGAATGTAGAGTCATTATTTCCACTTGTTTCAAAAAGGAATTGGGCGATTTGATCTCGGATCTGTCGACCTTGCATTCTTTACGGCAACCTTTTTTTACGTCTGGGGTCGATGTTGGCTGTCTGGTCATTTTTTGGCCGAAATAAAGAAAAGTTACGGTCCGAATTTCAAAAAATTTGACATTTTGGAACGACAAAAATCGGCCGCGTGTGTACCACGATTTTCGGATCGATACCTCCGGTACATTTTTTTTATTCGATAATGCGTTAAAAAGTGACGATTTGGATGTCTGCGATTATCAAAACGGAAATTTTTTTCGATTCTTTTTCCAGTTCGGTTTCGGTCGGTAATTAAAACACTTTCGTTCATTAATAACTCCCCGGGTCCGGGTCGGAATCCCGACCCGATCGAAACTTGAGCGTTGCGCCTTTTTTGCGAATTTTTCGGTCCGCATCCGCCGCCGGTGCGTCGATTTGTCCCGGAGCCTTTGCGTGTACAGCGGGGAGTACACAGACAGACAGAAAGAAAAAAACACACACAGACGTTTACCGTTCTTAATATTAGGGATGTTAAAAGTGACTCTAGTTTTATTAGTTTAGTTTAAGAAAAAACTGATTAAAAATATATTTGAAAACTTGTTTAGTCGTCTGTAAAGCTACCTATGCTTGAAAAATTCCATACGGCACGTTTAAAATTTGAAAGGATTAAATAAATAATTCTAGTTATAAATGCCTATCGAAAATAAAAAATGTAAGGAATCAATTTCTTACATGCAATTTTATGAACTATTACTTCAAAGCATATTTAAATAAATTAGGAACTACAACATGAATTAAATTAAATGAAAAATTATTCAAAAAACAATTTCGATATAAAGATTTATTTAACATCTCAAAAACACACGTATAATAATGATTTAGTAACCGCTAATAATTAATTTAAGATTTTAATTTCAAAAGTCATAAGAATATATATATATATATATATATATATATATATTTCCTTGTTCAACAAAATTATACATTACATACAAACAAAAACTTTTTATTTATGTTCTTAGGTAGAGACGTTAAAATAATTAAACGTGTTATTTTTCCAATTTAATGAAAGAAAATCATTAATTAAAGCAGTATTTGAAAATTTATTTAATCTTCTTCGAAACGTAGTACGCTTAAAGAAATCTAAACAAGATTTTTTTTAAATTTTAAATAATTAAATAATTTTAAAGAATCCAGTAATAGAAATTTTAATGAGTAAAAAGTGCAAGGAATAAAATTCTTTCGTGAAATTTTGTGTATTATTTCAAAGCACGTTTTAATAAGTAAGAATACCAAATTTGAAATTAGTGAGGTAAGAAAAAATATTTAAAATATTTATTTAACGTCTCCCAGACACACACAAAAAATTCCTTTCATAACCATTGATAATTAATGGTAGTTTAAATTTTTAAAAAGCGAAAATAATACCTTTTTAGTTTTTTTTGTTATATTTCCTGTTTCTCTCATTATGTAACGAAAGTAATCATTTCTAATTTCATTGTAACGTTTTCAATATATATATATATATATATATAATATTTCGGGTATTTGCATCTAAAAACTTACATATAAAAAGATCATTATTTACGTAAAATATTAGAAGCAGGAAAAATCTTGTAATGCAATTATTTTCCTTAAAGCGTCATCACAATATTTCCATTTTACTGCATCATTATGTTTTGCTATAAAAAAAAGCATATTTTTATAATATACGAAATAACGTTCAATTTTCTTCCAAGGTTTTTATAAAAACATTATTTCAGAATAATTGCAGTGTGTTTATAGACTTAATTTTTTTAGATATAGCTTTGCTTAAATTATGTTTATTGTAAACATCGCTGGATTCGTTAAAAGAAATAATTTGACAATTTTAATTTTCCATAGCGTGACAAATTATTTTCGCAAGCGTCTTATTGTCAAGCTATCATGTTTTTAATATAATAGAAGTTTATTTATTATATGTGACTTTTATCGTATTATATTTTCTTCATTAGATGGTTTTGTATGTAAAATGACATTAATCTATCCTTAAATTGCGTTCTGTGAATTATACCTAAATTGTATATATATATTGAGGATTCGGCCTCATTTCTGTCATTTGAAGTTCCTCTCTTGTTTCAAATCCTGCTCTGCAGAAAAGACAAATGTTTCTTTAAGTAAGAAAATATAATATAACCGCGAAAGAAAATTTAATATAATCTCTTTCGAGTTACTCACACTTCCAAATCGAATTCCTTTATCTTTAGAAACCACAGAAAACAACAGATTTTTAAGGTATAAAGAAGAATTTATAAATACAAAGTTTCTTTGCCTGCGCATTCCTGTATTTTTAGAAACACCAGAAACCAACTGATTTTTAAGATATAAAGATGAATTTATAAATACAAAGTTTCTTTTGCTGTACATAATTTTATAAAACGTTTCCAAGTAGTTTTTAAATATATTAATCATATTTTTCAACCCGGAATATAGGTTTTTTTTAATGCTGTCATTTCCCAAGGACCCATTTTCAATTTCATTTTTAACATAAAAACATGCTAAATATGCAGCATTAATATTAACATTAAAATTAATATTATTTTGTTATTCCTGCATGTATAAATTCAGTTACATAGATAAAAATGTTTTACAATGCTTGAAAATTTCTTGAGAATTCATACTATCCGAAAAACATATATTCCGATTTCAGAAAACTGTCTATTGGATTGTTGGAAAAGCTCCTACTGAAATATACGGGTAGCAACAAAAATTTTATTTTTATAAATGCTTCTCTAAATCTGGATTATATACTGGTTTCTGAGATTTAAAACGTAAAGGAACGCTTTGGGGAATCGTTTCGTAACTCGGACGAGGTTATATTATATTTTCGTTAGCGGTTATATTATATTTTTGTTAGCGGTTATATTATATTTTCGTAGATAAAGAAACATTTGTTTTGTTTTCAGATTGCAAGCTATCAAATCCTGAGAGCTAATGTGTCCGCATGTTCTGTATGTATGTATGTACGTACGTATGTATGTACGTAACGCGATAACTCTTGATAAAAATATCCTGCTTCAAATTTTGTTTATAAGTTCATTGTGATAAGGCGCTTCCTTGATTAGTTTTGGGGGTGGATTGGTTAAGTATAAAGGGGGCAACGGGAGGCTACCCCCCCCCCCTTAATTTAGAGAAATGGATTTTTCATGCAGAATTATCCGATTTTCTTCAAATTTTGTATATAGGTTCATTGTGATAAGACGCTTCCCTGATTAGTTTTGTGGGTTCATTGGTTAAGAGGGAAAGGAGGCTGTTCCCCACCCCCTTATTTTAGATAAATGGGGTTTTCATGCAAAATTAACCGATTTTCTTCAAATTTTGTATAGAGGTTCATTCTGATAAGGCGATTCCCTGATTAGTTTTGGCGGTTCATTGGTTAAGTATAATGAGGGTAAAGGATTCTAATCCCCTAAAATTCAGATAAATGGGTTTTTCATATAGAATTATTCGATTTGCTTCAAATTTTGTATATATGTACATTGTGATAAGGCGCTTCCTTAATTAGTTTTAGGGTTCATTGGTAAAGTATAAAGAGGGGAACGGGGGCTAATCCCCTCTTATTTTATTGCCAATTTCTTTATTTTTCGAACGAAATTATTCTTTGAAATAAGACTATAATATAAAAATTAGTGTGAATAGCCTGTGAGCTCAATGCCATCAGTTTAAGTGGGCACTTTTCTTTTTACTTACAGTGTGTTCTAAATCTTGTATTTTAGGTAGCTTTCAATACAAAAAAGTATAAAGCTACCTATTGCAGCCGGTCGGAGGAAAGCAGTTCCGGAAAATTTTGATATATTTTTACCGATCATGACCCCCAGACCCCAAAACCACCCTCCGTTCAAATGTTGATTTATATATATAGATATATCCATATATATATATATATATATATCTGACCTATGTCATACGATAACGCTCGTATTTATAAATCAATTTTGATGAAACTAATTGTGTGTATTAAGCTCACCAATGTCTCGACCGAGTTCGTTGGCCAGCTTGGTCCGCCATTTTGTTTCAAGATGGCGGCCATTTAAAAATTTAAAACTAAAATAAATATACATAAAAGTTAAAAATTCAAATTTATTTTTTAATTAAGTGTTAGGCCTTGATACGAGGATTCCAGAGCATTTTTTGGTTTACCTCTATCTTAAAAAATGGCTGAGATACAGCAGTTTGAAATTCTAGGGTGGCTGACATTTTGAAACAAGACAGCTCATTACAAAAAATTTCATTGTTGTAATAATTTTCCCAATCGTACTCATAAAACTATATATTCATATCCGTTAGCGCCAAATTCTCGCCAAACTTGGCGACATTTGGCGAAATATCGCCAAATTTGGCGACCAAAATAAGTCTTCATAAATGAAGCCAATTTGGCTATTGCTAAAAAATTTGGCGAATTTCTTATTCAAATTCAGTATTAGCGAATCTTTTGTAAACATTTTCTTTGCATTTTAACTTGCTGTGTTCGTGTAACATTAGCTAAAATTTTAAAACAAAGATATAGGAAAGCAATCTTTTCCTCCCGGTACAGGCCGGAAGGACTTTTTTAATTTTATGTATTTTACACACACGTTGTAAATATTTATAAAAGGTATTCAAGATAAAATTTTGAAATAGATATATAATATATGCGTACACATGGGGAATATTTGAGAAAATGTTGATTGTCCTTTAAATATATGTGTTTAATTTCAACATATACCATTAATTTTCACATTTTTTTACTGAAAGAAAACAATGAAAAAGTTAAAAATTATAAGTCGGCACAGCAGCTTTGAGATACGTGGCTTTTTCGAAATCCAAAAAATGTGTTTTTTGAATTAATATTGATATTTAGAAACTGATGGGGAAACTTATAGATAGCTAAAGAGCAACATAAAAGAAATCTGAAAAATCACTTCAAAGGCATCCGGTCAAGTCTTTTACAATTGAATGGCTTTCTTGATAAACAACCTAAACGTAGAACTTCAAGATTTGAGATATTATAAGGACCTGCTAAATCAAGATAACAGTAAATAATATTTTATAGTGGGTTTTCTAACTACCATTATTCTTAGGCCCGTGTGCAAGTTTTTGATTAAGTATTGTGAGTGGTCTCATTTTTTTCCTTATGTATTGTAGATTAAGAAAAGTGATGGTGGACATCCGGAACCCGTGACTGGGGAGGGGGAGGGGAGGGGAAAGGGCTGAACGGAGGAAGAGAAAAAAAAAATATTTTTTTCTGTTTCAATAAAATATATGTATATATATTAATGTTTAAAACGGTTTTATAGAATGAGAAAAGCGATGGTGGGCATCCGGGACCCGCGATTGGGGAGGGGAAAGGGTTGAAGGGGGGGAAGAATTTTTTTTTCTGTTTCATTTAAGCATATGTACATATATTAATGTTTAAAACTGTTTTATAGAATGAGAAAAGTGATGGTGGACATCCGGGAGCCGCAACTGGGGAGGGGGAGGGGGAGGGAGGGTAAAGGGTTGAAGGGGGAAGAAAAAAATATTTTTTTCTATTTCAATTAAATATATGTATATATATTAATGTTTAAAATTGTTTTATGGAATTAGAAAAGCGATGATGGACATCCGGGACCCGCGACTGCGAAAGGGGAGGGGGTGAGAGAGGGGACGGGAAGGGAGGGGGAGGGGACGGGAGGGGAAAGAGCTGAAAGGAGGAAGAGAAAAAAATATTTTTTATTTTTCAATTAAACATATGTACATATATTAATGTTTAAAACTGTTTTATAGATTAAGAAAAGCGATGGTGGACATCCGGGTCCCGCGACTAGGGAGGGGGAGGAGGATGGAGGGGAAAGGGTTGAAGGGAGAAAGTAAAAAAAATCTTTTCTCTGTTTCAATAAAACATATGTATACATATTAATGTTTATAACTGTTTTATAGAAGGAGAAAAGCGATGATGGGCATCCCGGACCCGCGATTGGGCAGGGGGAGGGAGAGAAGTGGGTAAAGGGTTGAAGGGAGAAAAAAAATGGTGTTTCAATAAAATATATGTATATATATTAATATTTAAAACTGTTTTATGTAATGAGAAAAGCAATGGTGGACATCCGGGACCCGCTACTGTCAAAGTATGAAAACCACACATCAAAATATGATAAACAACCTTGCTTTTTCTGTGTTGGAACAGAAACCAGAAAACATCCACTTCATCATGTCTCATGTGATACAAGAGATTTTAATTTGAGAGAAGCCGTCGAGCTATAAGTGGAAATAATACTTGGCATGCGTGGCTTAGCGAGCGTATCAACCCAAACGACGCCCATACAATCGACAATTTGTATCATAGAATCTGCTGGACTAGAAATGTTACACATGTGATTCGTAGAAATAAATTCTATGAGCAACACAATGAAAGTTTAGCAGCTACTGTAACGTCAGAAACTGAATTTCTCTGTATGTTGGAAGATTTTCTTACTCAAGGAAATGTTACAAGTATGGCCGATTTGCATAACACTTACATTAATTTCTGTTTTTCTAATGGCGTTGATCGATCAACACGGCTTAAATCAGGAAAGGAATTAAAGGCTTTTCTTGAAGAATAAGTTCCCGGTGTTGAGTTCTCTGTGCCTAGACGAAAAAATGAATCTCAACGTGTGTTTTAAAAATAAACTAAAAATATTGCTATTGGAAAACTGGAAGATGATACCCCAGATGAACAATTTAAGGTACTTCTTTCTGCAGTCAAAATATTGAGAAAAGCAGCTTTGAACGCAAAGAGCTGGACATTTGAAGGAAATTTAAATGCTGATACTGAACAAAAATCCGAATTATTGACTATTTTCATTAAATGGTTTCTGGCTGGAAAAGGTGATATCACTTCAGAGAAAAAATGTGTGAATGAAGTTGATGATCGGGCTAATCGTTTGTCTCAAACATTAATATTTGGCTGGTTATCTGATTACCAGGCTTCAAGATCCAAATTAAAAGTAAGCAAGCATACACATGAACTTCCAGTGCAAGTTTTCACTGGTTTACCAGTTTATCAGTTGCCTCGTGGCTCTAATCTTTTGAATTTTATTCATTCACTAGGCCTCTGTGTACACTACTCTCGTATCTGGAAAATATTAAATAGAATAGCTAAGTCTGTAGCGGTTAAAATGAATGCTAATGAAGGACTTTACTTGCCACCGGACATAATGTGAGGTACGTTCACTCATTTTGCTACTGATAACATGGATTTTCAAGAAGACACTCCTGATAGTCGGAATACTCTTCACGGAACAGAAGAGGTTATTTACCAAACTATTGAAGAAGGCGATGTAACTGAAGACCTCAAACTGGTTTCTGATGAAGAAAATATTGACATTCCAGACAAAAATTACCCAGCCCTAGAATATTCGCTTCCCAAGGGTACTGCAAAGTCCAACAATGAGTTTTGATATTCTATCATCACATAAGACACTATACTTTGCAAATTCAATAGTGCAAGATCTTGTATGGATGATATACTCGTATTTCACTTAGCTCGACTGATTCTCTAAAATTAGAACCTCCTGTATCATATGAGACATGATGAAGTGGATGTTTTCTTGTTTCTTTTCCATCACAGAAAAAGCACAGTTGTTTATCATACTTAGATGTGTGTTGAGCTCGAGTAAATGGTTTTGAGGTACAAGCTTCTTCAGAAATCATCAAATCTGCTTCATTTTGCATCTTCAAATAGCATATTTCTACAGTTTGCCATTTTTCTTATGAGTCAGTGATTTGTAACAACTTAGATGCCAGTTCACTCGAAGCTGTTGTATATTTTCTACTGAAGCATCACCACCTGACTTGTCCAGTATCAGTACAATTGTATCGATGATATATTCCATTTATTCCATTTAAATTCTGTATCACATTGCTCATCTTTCCATTTAAAAAATTTAATTATTGTCTTTAATAGATTTTTTAAAGTTTCTTATCAAGCACTTTAAAAAGAAACCAGTACTTTCTCTTTTACACGGTATACAAACATCATTACATCTTTTTCTCTTGGATGGTTTTCCTCTTTCTACTGACTCCATTTTGTTAATAATTCTTCTTTGTATTCAGTACTTACCTGCAACAAAAAGATTTTAGTTTCACAATCTTTTAAATGATTTTAGTGATGAAAATGTTTAGTGTAAAAATGACATCATTTTAGACTTCAGTTTAACACAGGTATGCCATTAAGTATCAGTAAATTTTGGGAATACCATAATATAATGATAAACGTTATGATTATTATGACATAAAAAAATATACCAACGCTTAAAAAAAAATTGACTCTCCCCACTCAAACTCCCCTTGAACCCTCTTGTTGTGGGTCCAGGTACTATCAATTAAATTTTAAAATATTTTAAGCATTAACTATACATTCAAATAAAACAACTACAACAAAATATTTGGTTTTAGCTTCTTCCCTTCAATCACTCTCATTCCAACCCCGGTAGAGTGTCCGACATGTCCACCATTTCTTTTCTCATTCTATAAAACAGTTTTAAACATTAATATACATACATATATTTTATTGAGAAAGAAAAAAAAATTCTTCCTCCCTTAAACCTTTTTTGCTTACCCTCCCTCTCCCCAGTCGCAGGTCCGGTATGTTCACCATCACTTTTCTCATTCTATAAAACAGTTTTAAACACTTATATATATATATATATATATATATATATATATATATACATACATATATTTTATTGACACAGAAAAAAATAATTTTTTCTTCCTCCCTTCAACACTTTTCCCTCCCCTCCCCTTCCTCTGTCACGCGTCCCGGATGTCCATCATCTCTTTTCTCATTCCATAAAACAATTTTAAACATTAATATATATATACATATATTTTATCAATTTAATTTTTTTTTCTTTTCCTCTCTTCTTTCCTTCTCTTTCTTTTCCTTCCCCCTCGCCAGTCGGAGGTCTGGATGTCCACCATTACGTTTTTCATTCTATAACACAGTTTTAAACATCAATATATATACATATATTTTACTGAAGCAGAAAAAAGATTCTTTTCTTCCTTCCTTCAATCCTTTACCCTCCCCTCCCCCTGCCCCTCCCCAGTCATGGGTCCCGGATGTCCACCATCGCTTTTCTCATTCTATAAAACAGTTTTAAACATTAATATAGATACATATATTTTATTGAAACAGAAAAAAGATTTTTTTTTCTTCCTCCCTTCAATCCTTTACCATCCCCTCCCTCTGCGCCTCCCCAGTCATGCGTCCCGGATGTCCACCATCGATTTTCTCATTCTATAAAGCAGTTTTAAACATTAATATATGTACATATGTTTAATTGAGACAGAAAAAAATAATTTTTTCTCCCCCCCCCCTTCAACCCTTTCCCCTCTCCTCCCCCTCCCGAGTCGCGGGTCCTGGATGTCTACCATCACTTTTCACATTCTATAAAACAGTTTTAAACATTAATATATATATACATATATTTTATTGAAACAGAAAAAATATTTTTTTTTCTCTTCCTCCCTTCAGCCCTTTACCCTCCCCTCTCCCTCCCAAGTCACGGGTCCCGGATGTCCACCATCACTTTTCTTAATCTACAATACATAAGGAAAAAAATGAGACCACTCACAATACTTAATCATAAAATTGCACACGGGATGTAATTACGAAACCCACTATTATGAACAAATTCTAGAATATAAAGAAGGTCTCTCTACATCAAATGTTATAGTAGTTTAATCATTAAAGTGTAGGCCAAGGTGGGGGTGGGTAAGGGTAAAGAAAAAAAATCTACCATTTATGGATTTTCTATAGCAAAATGCATTTTGTATCTGCATTTTTATCTGTTTTATTTATTTTATGAAGTTATGGTATGTGTATAGTTGTATGAACTTGTAGTTTTCTTATTGCTTTGGTAGTTTTTTCAAGTTTTTATTTTTAATACAGTTATCTTTCTTCTTAAAGTATGGAGTATAAATAATCAAAATCTAAAAAAAATCTCAACAGTATAAAGAGTTGTATTTAAAAGGTACAATTGTGGTTAATTTTCTAAAAAATAATAGTCAAAGAAATAGTCAAATAATAGTCAAATTTTCAAATCAGTAAAACTTGTATGAGTAATATTTAAATAAGTCGCAATACCTACAAAGATTTTAAGAAAATGAAAATAAGTCTAAGAGACGGAAAATTCGAAAAAACCATTATATTGAAGTAAATCTAGGAACTGTTGAATGGTTTTAACACATGCGTGGGGGATGAATGCTCGAGTTTCTGGACTTTTGCTACAAGAAGGAGCTCTAGAGTTTAAAAAAAAACTCAATGTAGAAAATTTTACTTCTTCTAACGGCTGATATTTCAAGAAATTAAAGAAAATTTCTCAGAAAATTTTGTGTGGACAATCTTATGACGTTGATAATGAGACAGCAGATATTCCTTTAAAAGACGGATTTCTGATTTGTTGGAGAATTACAAGAAAAGACATATTCAACGCTGATGAATGTGGGTTGTTTTATTGGGCAATACCGAACAAAACATTACAAATGTCCATTTTGCTTGTTTGCAGTTCAACAGGAGAGAAACTAAAGCCTCTTTTGATAGGAAAAGCCAGAAAACCAAGGTATTTCAAAAAGGTTAACATCAAGAGTTTACCAGTCTCGTGATATGGAAATAAAAAATCCTGGATGACATCCTCTGTTTTTTCTGGATGGGTTACACAATTAAACAAGCAGATGAAGCAAAGAAAGAGAAAGATTCTATTGTTTATAGATAACTGTCAAGCTCATCCACGTGATTTGTCATTTTTAAATGTGAAAGTAAAGTTTCTACCACCTAATATCACATCGCATTTACAGATGGAAGATCAAGGAATAATTCAAGTTTCAAGGTACATTATAGAATGTTCTTGCTCCAGGCTATAATTTTCAGAGCAGAAGAATGCAAATCAGCAAATGAAATTGCTTCATGTATAAACGTCCTCGATGTCATAATGAGGGTTAATGATTCATAGAATTCGGTACGTCAAAGTAGAATTTCAAAATGATTTGAAAAATCTGGCTTTTCGCAAACAATTTCTGAAGTTATCAGTAATTCACAGTCTGCAAAGGAAGACAATAGCTTTTCAAATATTCAAAATCTTATAAATTAATTGCCTTCTGCATATGAATCTGGGAATGCTGAATTTTTCAAGAACTTTGACAGTGATATCCCAACATGTAATGCTTCCGTTAATCAAGAAAGTTAAATTTGCGATATGTTTAAAAATGAAAAAGAAAATGAAGAAGATTGTGTTAGTGGCGATGAAGTTGAAATCGAAGAAAATTATGAAATTTCCGACGCATAAATACTAAAGATGTGCAAAAAATGAAAACGTATGCCCTAAATAACTGTCCACCAATGCTGGATTTATTGAGAAAACTTGATGGCAGGACTGAAAACATAATTGATGAAAAGGAGTGCTTTAAACAACGAAACATTTCTGACTTTTCTGCTTAAATGAAACTTCATAAAAGTTTTAATGAATAGTTTATAATTGCCATTTGTAGAAACGTTATCATTATGCAATCACAATGAAAATAAAAATGCATATTAATTACAGTTTACCGTATCGTTATTTGTTATTTAAATCAATCACTACGAAAGTTTTTCAACTGAATTCAAAAGAAATAAGGTAAGTTTTAAGTTAATTATCTTCTATGTAGTATATTTTAAATTAGTAATTCAGTTATTATAATTGTTAATTAATCCATTAATTATTTAATGTGGTGCATTTTACCGTATGTAAATTTTAATTTGTTTTATTTTTTGAGATCGGAAAAAGTTTTAACGTGTCATTTTTATAGACACTTCTTAAAGCGACCACCACTATATAGTGACTATTTTAGCCTGTCGTGAGGGTGGTCATTTTAGACAGGTTCCCCTGTATATTGAATTTCAGTTAAGTTCCGTGTGTGCACTTATAGTGAAAATTATTCATATAAATACACATATTTAAAGAAATGCTCGAATTTTTTACATCTAAATATGCATTGATTTCTTTATAAGCTAATCATTCACTCAAGTATTCAAAAAACAAAAACAACAAATAGAATAAATAAATAAAAAAATAGAAAAATGCTTACGATGCCACGTATTGTCATGCTGTCAAAAAATTGCATGAAATATTTAGAATATAATTTCTCAAAATATCCTTTATAGAATACGCAATAATTTTACGACATATATTATTAAATCAAAAAATTTTAAATGGTATTTTAAAACTGTCAAAAATACCTAATCTGAAATGGGAGTTTCACATTTTTACAAATTTCACGAAACACCGCAATTTAATTATTCCTTGAAAGTTTACGAGTAACTATGAGATATTCATATTTCTACACCTGTTTTAAATATATTTCTGTTATGCAAGCTATAAGCTGTATTCTCTGGAGTATGTTGTGGCATTGTATATAAAATTGTGTTCACTGGCCAAGTGCATATCTTTCTAAATTATGCGATACTGCGTGAGCCAAACGTAATGAGTTTTATAAGCAAAAATATATTTAAAGATATATAAAGCAAATAATAAATGATGTTGGATTTGATATTATAATTCTGCCTCATTATATGATTTAAGCAAAATTGTATAGTTAAAACGACACAATGTTGTCCATCTAATTTATTCATAATTTGAATAAAAAGTGTTTTTTTATTGTAATGATATTTCAACGGAAAACATTCCTCCATAACCATAACTTCAATTACAATAATTACTATACTGAAACACTAACATTATATTTATCGAAAAAAAAAACTGAAAAAAATCTATTTTTTATGTAAAATAAAGAATAACTAGGAAAAACACAATGCATCATTACATTGATAAAAAAATATTTGTTACTATAATAGGTGCAAATACTAAAAACACAATTTAAAAACATTAAAAGTATTTATGATGTAAAATCAGATGTCAAAACATCATAAATAGTTTTAATGTTTTAAAACTGTGTGTTTAGTATTTGCACCTATTATAGTAATAAATATTTTTTATCAATGTGTTTGCATTGTGTTTTTCCAAGTTTAAGAAGGTGAATTTGACGTTCTTACTATATGGAATTTTCTATATATTTTTTAAAGAATAACATTTTTTTTTATTTTGTAGAATGCTTTAAAAATAATATAATTTTAATATTTACTTGCGTATTTATATATAGAATAGGAATTATAAACGCAATAACAGTTTTCATAATACATTTTAGTAAACAATTTTTCATATGAACATTTGTCAATTTAGTTCTTATTCTATATTTTTATGTATTAAGATATTTTGTCAGGCCATAATTAATTAAAGTATTTGAATGTATTCGAAACATTAATTTCTGTTTGATAGTTATTCTTAGAAAAAAAATTAACAAGTAATACCGAATTACCACATCCGTGATTACATATTTATTTTGGAAGTTAATGTACCATTCATCTAAAGTCATGTGTTTCTGTATCTTTTCAATATATATGTGTTAATTCAAAGAAAAAAAATTGTTGTTTTACTTAAGCAAAATCATGAATATCGCTGATTAATATAAATTAAAATATATTGCCTCATTGTTATTTGCTTTTTTAAGTACTAGTTTTCAAAGTTTTTGTAATTTCAAACAATTTACCGTAATGATTTACCATAATCAATAACTTATTAAAGCTCCTTCAACTAACCGTAGCTCGAAGTACATTATTAAAACCAACCTTGAGTTGAATAATATTTTTCACTCATTAAATTTCGGTAAGACACGAAAATTCCCGCTTTAGATTGCCCCTTTACCCACAAAATAAAACAAAATCCCTAAGCTAATTTTGAAATTACCCAAAATTGTGCAATCTAAAGCCTCATGTTTGCCAAATACTATGGGTGTTCCAGCAACTGTTCTATTTAGACTTTTTTTTTTTAGAAACGGAATTTTTGCGTATATTCCTTTTTCACGCACACAAAAAAAAAACTAACATAAAAAAAACTAAAAAAATAATATAAAATTTGCCTGAAAATCTCCAATCAAAAGACAGAAATTTCTTCAAATAACAGAAAAATTTCTTCCAGTGCAGGAGTTTTCCGGCTTGTTCTTGTCTGTACATTTTAAGTTTTTTATTTTTATTTTGAATCTGGTTTTGCACGCTAGATTTTTAAAATATGGAATCATTCTTTACAAAAATTCAAAATCTTCATCAGCTATATTTCTATGAAATGTTAAATTTACTTAAACAGACATATCACACATTATTTTAGAAGCTGTATTATTACTTTCATGGTGCTCAGTTTCAAAACTTGTACTTGCGGAACAGTCAGCATTAGTTGTTAAGTTCTCATTAACTATATTTATCAAATCATGTCTAATTTAAAAATCAGGAAACATATTGCCATCTTTAGCAGGAAAATCATCCTTAATATTCGATTCATTACCATGAAAATCCTCATTAAAAATTGATTTTATGGCAGAAAACAGGTCAATTCACAAATCATTGCTAACAGCTAAATTTTTATCAGCCAAGGCATTGGTAGGTATGACTGCATTTAATTCATATTTCTGATTTTGTAACTTTTTATAGCGGTTGAATGGCATTGGGATCGAATGATTATTCTGGAACAGTACACTGAGTAAATGAGAAAATACTATTTTTTATTACAAATTTTAAAGACATATTTGTTTTCTATTTTGATAAAGTGAAACACGCATTTAAGCATTCGGTCAATAAAAAGACTATTGCCGAATCATATTGAAATTCCTAAATTATTAACTCAACACAGCTTAATTAAACACAATAACTTCTTTAAACATAAATTTAATGCAATATATGAAAATGCCATATAAACTTATCACAATTAATCTCCTAAAAGTCTAGCCGCATTTAAGGCATTCAATTCGTCGCTAATAGGTTTCTGAAGAAAACCAACCACCAAAATGAGTAAAATATTTTAGAACTCTTATTGAAAACTTGCGACATTTTCCGAGCTTTACTTTAGGTAAATGAAACACACGTTGTAGCCCTGGACGTCCATCAGTTTATTTGATCTTGAAAATTAAAAAAGAAAAATCGTGAACTATTTTAGGGATTTTTCGTTGCAATTAGGGAATATAGGGGTGCTGCATAATGAACAATGTGTATTATAATGAGAATTTTTTCAAGGAAAACGTTTTAAATGCAGAAAAAATGTTTCGCGTTTTGTTCCTGAAGTTCAGATGTCTCATTATAGCATTTATATACGTTTTATGCGTTAAGACTTTAAGTACAAGAACGTTGTCGCATTTAGGCACAATTACCTTATTTATTAATAGATTTTCTTTCAAAGTGCATTAGAATAAAGTTCTTTTTATTGATGCTGCCTTACAGTTTATAAATATTTGTATTATGGCTGTATAATTTGTCCATAATTTCATTTATATAGTAGATTTAAAGAAATTAAATAAGACTATTTATTTCTTATAATTCTTAATACGAGGATTATTTCAAAAGTACCGTTTTGAAAATCCGGCGTGGCGGCGCTGCGGTCGGCATTTCGCGTGTGCACGCTGTTTCCCTACAAAAGTTGTCAAGCCACAGGCGCCATTACGGAAACATTCGACCGTGCTAATGTTTGTTATGGAGTATTTAAAATGGCTCCGCCGATTAGAATCCCGCCGCTTGTGAAATACGATCGGTTATTCATTTTCTTAGTGATAAAGACGTGACAGCGGTTGGAATTCATCGACGGATTACTGGAATTTACGGAAAACACATTATGACCGGTGCAATGGTACGGAGATTTAAAGATGGCCGCACGAATATTCATGATGAGGAGCGAAGTGGGCAAGCTTCAGTCATTATTGAAGAGTTGGAGTTGAAAGTTGTTCCTGTACATGTTCCTGCAATTGAAGAAGCTTCTAGGCCAGCCATACTCAACCTTTTTTTCTCGCGGGCCGCAGACACATGTTTGTGACGTTAGGCGGGCCGCAACACTCTTAACAGAGGGTAAAATAGGGTTAATTAAAATAATATCTAACAAAAGTAGTATAACAAAGCAATATTACATCAATAGGGTTAAAAGTATGTCGCGGAAGAAATGTTACCAAAAATTTTAACAGCACCATTTCCAAACAATAAACTTCTTTGTAGATTACTATTATAAATTTTATAGAAATAGGCCGCAAAATTCGTTGTTTGGAAATAGTAATGCAAAAAATGTTTGGTGCCAATTTTTTATGAGATAAACGTTCAGATGCAGTAATAGCTGTATAATAAGTATAAATACGTTACAATATAACAATGCAAAATTGTTAAATTCTAAAAAAAAAATCATGAGATTTATTCTAATAAACCAATATTTTGCTCAATTCAAAAACTTTATTTTCTTTTAATTGTAGATATATATAGATCTAATAGCAAGTCTAATTAATTTGGAATAATGTTTGCTTAGTGTTGTAGATTTAGAAATGTATACAACACTATAGCACAAATAAGACTGCATGGAGAAAGAAATTTTGACTAAGAAAACGGCATTTAAGATGTTTTAACATGATTCTAAATCAATTATAAATAACAGGACCGATTTTGTCTTCCCATGAAACTATATAAAACAACAGTCTTAAATACATTTTACGGACATCTCAATTCATTTTATACACGGATTAATGATTATGTGTCTTGGGCCGCACACAAAAGGTCGCCGGGCCGCACGTTGAGTATGGCTGTTCTAGGGGGTCTTCGCGACAACGACGACGATGAGTGCAAAACAACCGTGTTGCAGTGGATGTCAAATCAGGCAGCAGAGTTCTATGAAGAGGGGATTAAAAAATAGGTTGTACGATACGACTATTGCCTTATTATTGACGGAAATTATGTAAAAAAGGGATTGAGGAACAGACTTTCATATAAAAGTAAAATTGGTAAGAAAATTATACACCACGTTCTAGATTTAGGGTATTTGGTGTCCCCGACAAAAGACAACGGTCCGGTTAAACTAAGAAGAATCTAAGATGTTAATAAGAACGAGAAGGTTACTTCTTTGGTAATACTTGAATTTCATTACAAAAAATTAAATTTTAATAGAAACTAAAATAGAGTAAAAAAGAAATAGGAAATCTTGTGTTGCGCATTAGTGGAATATATTATTGCGTATTCAAAAATACCAGAACATTATTTTTACATGGACATAGTGATGTGTTATATTTTGTTGGGTTTGTTTCTGTTTATTTGCAAGAAACTCCCATGCTGTACCCAATTACAGAATGTCCAATGATTAATTTCCACACACTCTCGTTTTAATTTGACATAAGGTTTCTGTAAACTAAATGGATCGACCCTGAATAAAACAATGCAGTTATTAGCTCTAAAAATTTGTTGCAGCCACATTCCTCGGTAGAAATTTTAAAAAATAAAGCGATAGAAACAAATCATACTATAATCATTCGTAGTTTATGAAATACTTTCCAGCATCACACGAAAACAATTATAAAATCTAAATATTTCGGTAAATTTTCAAACATCCTTGAAAGTTTTGTAGGATATCTATAATTGGGGTTGATTTATAGATTGTTTTTATAGTTGGTTAATGTGACACTTTGACACCAACTTCAACTAGGTCGATTTCAGTAGCTGAAAATATATTATTCCGTATTCAAAAATACCGCAAAATTACTTTTACATGGACAATAGTGCGAGTTTGTGATAACGATTTCTAGATGTTTCAACATTAATTACATCTTGTTCAGTTTTAAAAGCGTATAGAAAAGGTAGAAATTCTTTTAAGCAATAACCATACATAAATTTTAATATTTATAATTAAATCTACTGAATATTGATAATTAATTTTTTTTCCTTTGTAAAATACTTTTAAATACATTTCAGCCTGTCAAACTTGCTTGGCGTTCTACTTCTACAGGAAGAATAATTTTATTGGAGAAATAAAAAAACAAATTTCAGTTAATCTAATTTTATTAAATGATTCAAATATACTAAACTTCTTTTGTATATAACAGGACTCAAGCATTTCATTTTACTCATTTTTTATGCATTCATTACAATAATATGACGATCCCATGCTTTTACCCTTGCTGCGGTTGATATACTACTGCTTTTGACAGCATCTGTGAAAGGTATACCTGACTGATGTACATATCTGCTTTTTCTGATGAACACTTCTATTATGATTATTAATAGTACAGTGTTAGATTCTGCTTCAAATTATTATATCATAAGCCACAATGACATGTTATTGTGTATTCCTATTCTAAACAGAGTATTTAATGTAAAACTATGACTATGTTTATAAAACTTCTCCATATTAATAGAACATGGAATGCATATGTTTAACTACACTTATCTAAGAAATAGAAATAAAATATGTTTTAGTAAAGTTTTAATAGTATGTAATAAAGTTTTATTAAACTGAAATAAATTGCTTTATTTAAATATTTATATGAAATGATTTCTGTACGGGAGTCAAAAGAAAAATTGTAGTTATGTAACAAAATAGAATAAATTATAGCAAAATAATTTCGCCCAATTTCAAACTCCTACATCATTCAATAAGCTCAAATTGTGATGTGATTGTAAATGATTGTAAAAAAACTGCTTGATGAGAGTTAAAATCTGATATATACGTAAATTATGAATATAATGCAATAAAAATTGTATAGGTTATATTTTATATACTGTTTCGAATATGAATTATATATTTGTAGTAAAGGTTACGCTGAGATTCTATTTGTTACTGTACATCTTTTTATTAAACATAAGGCATATTAAGTGTGTAACTTAAACAAAATAGTTAGATAACTTAACATAACAAAATATTAAAAGGATCTTTAAATATTTGTATAATGCGGCCAGCAGCATTTTCAAATTACCGCTTCCCCAGTATCGAAAATGCACATAAGCGAGCGAACTGTTCTCATCAGCATTTTCATTTCTTTTTGGTCATTGGCGAAGCCTTGCCAAACTCGCTCCAACACAGTGGAGCGCTCCATTTCTCTACTGAAAGGGAAAAAAGCTTGATATCACGCTTTACGTACTGAGAACTCTTCAGCTATCTCGTATAATCTTCTGCTGCTTATCAAGATAACAAATTAATTTCTTTAGATTAACCACATATTGAATGTCATACAATTACGGAAATTACAAAATTAAGATATTTACTTTTAGCTTTTTAAGTAATATGTTCATTTAAATTGTTTTCATGATAAGATTATAATTTTAAGAAATATATTACACATTTGGTCCAAATAACCCAATTTTTGGTATTTGCTCATGAATGGAACATGGAATAAATTTATTTTCAGAATATGGGATATTTTTATATAAAAGTTAGTTTTATTTTTAATATATAGACATTCTCCAAGCTTAATACATGCATATATTTAATAACATGCATTATTCCTAATCAATTAACACTGATACATTTTATAAGATAATTTGCAGTAGAATTGATAGGGGAATAAGGTTATTTAGGACTGTGTAGTACAGAACAGCAAAAAGAACAACTAAAAGAATAGAAATATTCAATATGAAAAAAGAAACACCAATATGAACAAACATATGAGAAACATAATAAAAAAATATAGAAAAAAAGAATACGTAAATATTTCAATTACTAAATTATAAAATATAAAATATAAAAACAAATAAATTAGCAATAAAAAACAAATAATCAGAAAAATACAAAATAAAATATTTCTACAGTAAGGAGAAAATAAAGAAAACTTATTAAAAAAATAACTAGGAAACTTTAAAATATTTTGAAAGTTGAATATGAAAAAATGTATAATTAGAATATTCTTTAAATGTAGTTAATCTACAAAATCCTGCACAACCTTTGGCCTCACATTTGAAAATTTTCCCCATAGCCCCATGTAGTGTTAGTCGGATGAAAGTATGACATCTGAATATGGCTTCTCAGAATACATGGACAGTGAAGTTGAATGTGAAGATTGAGTTTTCCGGATCTACAGAGCACCCACAACCACCAAATGACAATAACATCACGGTAAATCAGAGGAATTATTCCAATCAACATCATATGGAAAACTTTATCGCGTTGAAATATGGTTCCCAGTAATATTCAGAAGAGATAGGTTTCATCGATAGCGAGCAATTATGTGTATCCGCAATGCTGAAACGAAGCACATTTTGAATATCGCCAGACATCGAAGACACAAACTCATATAAATGCGATAAAATTTTGTATACATTTCAGCCACCAATTAGTTAACCTTTACGATCGTTCTACTTTATTTGTGAACAGGAAACGTTAGCGATTCCCTTCTTCTTGGTTTATTTTTCTACTTCTCCTAAATTATTCGGAATTCGTACCTATTATGATATTAGTTTTCTACTTAAATTGTTAAATAATATGTGCTTCCTTTTAATATATTTTTATTTTGTAATAAAATACACTTTTTTAAGTGACTAACTTACTTTATTCAACAGATACTAACACACTGTTATCGTATGCTAACATACCACACAGAGTATGCCAACTTAACTAGAGATGCGAGGTAAGGTGGCATAGTTGGAACATTTTTTTACAGGTTTTGACTTAAAGATGAGAGTATACTATAAAATTTTATTGGATGTGCTCTGACTATTTAGTAGACAAGGAGTTTCATCATCAGCAGCATTTATTTTAAAGTATTTATGAAAAAAAATAAAACAACAAAAAGAAAAAATATGCCAATTGGCTCCATCGCTCGCTACTTTCTAAGTAATTGAATATTTCCATGTAATTGTTTTAATAATTTAATCGAGATTGTCTATATTTGTATCTCCTCCAAAGTTTACTACGTGAACAGGAAAAGTGATTGCTGTCTTAATAATCATCTGAAAAAAAAAACGCAACAAACGAAGTCTTAAAATACATTAAATTAGTTGGAGGGTAAATCTAAAATCCATAAGATAAATCCAAATTTCGCAAAATGGGAGACGTTTGAAGTTTAAGGTAAATTTTTGGCACTCATTTTTCATTTTTTAAACTGTTTAAAAATTGAAATTATAAGAAAAAAATATTTTTGAAAAGTATTTCCTCCAATTAAATAAATCGAGTTTAATTTACAAAAAAAGAAAACATCGATAGATGGAACAGATTATGATGAGAACTGCGTGAGATACTAAATCGACTCAAAAATACTTGTTTCATGTAAAACGGATTTAAAGTTTTTCCTCAGCCATTGACACTGGCCCTTAACTTCTCACGACTTAAATATAAGGGAAAAAAACAAAAAAAAAGTTTTGAGGGGACGTTGTAAACACTTTAACTGTTGAAAAATTATAAAGTATTAAAAAATATTTTTCCATTTTTCTTGAGAACTTCCCCTCAATGTTCAAGTGTTATTTTTAACACCAGAACTACCGGAAATTTTACTCAAGTTTTCTAAAAATATTTCACACCAGAAATTTTATTTAAAACTACTTAACTTATTCATTTAACGTATTTCTGTGATTTTTATATTTAATTTATTTTAAAAAGAAATTTGTTTCATGTAAAACGCATTTAAAGTTTTTCCTCAGCCTTTGACACTGGTCCGTTATACTGGTTCTCACGACTTAAATATAAGGGAGAAAACAAAAAAAACTTTTGAGGGGACGTTTTAAACACTTTAACTGTTGAAAAATTGTAAAGTATTAACACATTGACGGACAGTAGGAACAAGTGAAGTTCAAAAATTGACACTATATGTTTTTGTAATTTTTAGAATATTAGAAGTATAGTTTTACTCTTTCTGCTTAAATAAATTTGATTTTGATTAATTCAACACCTTTAATTAGATTGCACTACTCCCTTCACAACCACGTCAGGGTGGCTAGTGGTCTGGGAAAAATACAGTAAAAAAAGTGATAAACGCCAGTACATTCTTATAGAAAAATTTATGTTGATTATTCGATCAAATAATCAATTTGCATTTTTCTATAAGAATATACTGGTAACTATAATTTTTTTTACTGTATTTTTCCCTGACCACTAGCCACCCTGAACGTGCTTACTGAAGCTGCAACTCGTATAACAGGTGGAAAACGAACTTCAACCTAAAAATTATTTTCCAAAACATGACAATGGGCTTCTACTTGTACGCCGGTAAATGCACATTTGTGCTGCTATAGCCGTAGTGTCTAAAAACGACCGTTTCGTTTTGGGCGGCTATCGCCGTCATGCCACATTGTAAACTTCGCTTTGGCGGCTATAGCCGCAAGTGTCCGCCAACGTGTTAAAAATATTTTTTCCATTTTTCTTGAGAACCTCCCGTTAATGTTCAAGTGTTATTTTTAACACTAGAACTACCGGAAATTTTACTCAAGTTTTTTAAAAACTATTTCACACCAGAGATTTATTTAAAACTACTTAACTTATTCATTTAACGTATCTCTGTGAGTTTTATCTTTAATTTATTTTAAAAAGAAATTTCTGGTTCGAATCGGAATATATTCATTTGGTAACCGTCAAAATAACGGCTCATGGTAATTCTAGTGTTAACCATGAAAAATGACCGATTCTAGAAATTGTGTTTGGTTTATCAAACCATAATTTACTTATTAATTTATTAATGAAAGTTTGAAATAAATTTAGATTCACTGAAATTTATGTATCAACTAAATAAAAAAACAAATCAAAAGCATATTTTCATTACTACCATTTTTCATTTAAATATATATTCATTTAAAAATTATATGCAGCATGTATTATACAAATGTTTTAACATTTAAAATCAAACATTTATTAGAGAGTGGTGTTTAAAATACCGGATCATTTTGATAGTTCTGTTTTATTTGTGTAAAATTACAATGAAGACTCACTTATAAAGAAATATGATAAAAAAAATTTAAATCATAACTTTTCTTTTTAAAATAATATTTTTATTTCTGTCCAAATCACATACAACATATATTAGAAGGTAAATCATTTGTAAAATATCATTGCATTGTTTTGTATTCTATTGTCTTCATAGTTTGAAAAGCCAAAATAAAATGCATATATGACAAAACTTCATATCTTTAAGTATGAAACGACAACACGCATATACAATATACATGCATAAAAGAAATGAAGATTGTTGCTATAAATGTTACAATATGACAACATTATTCATAACATTCATTTATATGTATGAATTGCTCCGGAATCTTGTTTTGGAGAAAATGAAACACAATGCAAATACAATAATATCTCTTTTCCATTCTTCTGGTTATGACACCAGAAACATTCTAACTCTGTGAGTTATTCTGGCTTTAAAAGATGTTTGAATTCTATATGATAGTGATTTTTCTCCGCATATGCGGAAATCCATTTGACAGAAAAATGTTTTGAATGAAAAAATAGAAACATGCGGAAGCAATGTAAAACTATTTAAAATATTTAAAACATAAATTAAAATTCTTGAGCGGATAATTTTTATTAGAAAATTTGCGTTTTATACCAAAAAACAACAAAATGTGTCTGTGAAACAAGTAATAAGAAATAACACGTAAGCATTTTTCGCACAACGCTACATTAAATATAATTATAGATTTTTTTAATTAATTGGTATAGAAAGTAGATAATATAACATTTTTACATGTGAATGCTTTTCCTAAATTTTATTGCTAAGCTCACTAAGTACACTCTAAATATAAATATGTATATTGTTTATTGGAAAATATTTAAGGTTAACTTAGAAAGTTCAGTATAGAGTAAAAAATTAGGGATTCTAATTAGATTAAAGTAAAGCCTAATTTATGTCGTTATAAAAAATAAACAAATAGACATACCGTGGAAAGCAGAGAGCATAAGCAATAGGGTGGAACGAAAATAATGGTTAATTTTTTTTCAGTTAGAAATTTGCTATAGTCGGCAAAAGTTGCTTTTTAGGATTAGAATGAAGAATATAAAATTTTGTTGCTGTACTAAAATATTTTCAGGTGCCGCAAAGAGCTTCAAAAATGACTTTTCTATGAAAAAACGATAAAAATTGCCTTTTTTAAAAAAAGTTCTTTTCTTGATTATTAACATAATATACATATATTTTGTAAATAGAATATTCAAAATATTATAATTTTGCAGAAAACTTGCACATTCTATGTATTACGAATTTTTAGAAGCCATTACAGAAAGAATTATTTTGTAGAATTTAGCGATTTTCAACATATTAATTTTTATTAATTTTACTGTAACATATTCTTATAGTACTACATTGAAATGAAATAAATGCAATCTTTAAATATCGTATCTTAGTTAAACAAATCACACTTATTTAGAAAAACTTTAAAAGAGTAAAACCTCTGATTAACGGACACCTATGTGACAAAAAAAATGGTCTGAAAAAATGAGGTGACTGCAGGAGATTGGTTGTTAGTTATAACAAAAGGTTGATGTTTGCTGAGAAATTTTAATTTGGCCGTAAGAGAGGGGTGACCATATATAAGGGTGTCCGTTAAAAGAGATTTGACTTTATATTGTTTTTAAAGGCAAAACGTAATTTTTAAGAAACATTAATTTTTCTCTAATGTCCATAGTAATCGCACATGGTCCATAATAATCACGCTGACACATTGGATTTCTTTTTTTTAAATCTTGGCATGATCTTTTGAAAATTTATTTTGGTTTTTATAAATGCATCTCTTGCAGAAGTGCTTCAAACTGACAAGGATGACTCGGTAACTAATTTAACAATCCTTTTAACTGCTTGTGTGTGACATAGGGAAAAATTGAAGTTGACTCTCATGATCAGGTTCTTCTGTTTGCTTTATTTACTGCTTTAGTTTGTCGTCAGCAATGTACATCGTCGTAGGAGTTTATGTTACTTTAACATCATGCCATTGTGTCATATCAATATAATCCGTGACATCAAAGTTTATGCATACAGGAATTAAAAAATTTCTGATGCCAACTTCATCTCCAGTCCCTGCTTTTACAATTCGGCGTAATGTAAACTCCTTAATGACTTCTATCACCTGATAGCATACAATGGAGTACATTTTCATGAGCAGCAAGTTATGCATTGCTTTGGCTGATTGAATCAATTACATTTTTAGGAGTGTAATTGAGGAAACGTAAATAGCTGACACGTTTTCACGAGTGCTTCGTCCATAGATAGATGGTTTCAACTTTATGTTAAACCAAACAGTTGCATACATTTTCAAAATGTATTCAATCAGTATTTGGAGATTTTGTGATGGGTATTCTGTTCCCACGTACAAGCGAATTATTCTGTTTGCTAAGGTAAACCATTGTGAATGACAATTTTTTTCTGGTTTCTTCATAGACAAATCAGAAGAGAAACTTCTAACGGAGATTGTGTTACACATTTCTTCGAAATATATTTGGTCCATACTTAAATTATCCTTAAATTTTAGCAATGGAATGTTATTTTCAATAGGTGAAAACTCAGTCACTGGAAGTTCATAACACTGTTCCAGTTGTTTCCTTATTTTCACTCCTAATTCATTTGGATTTTTAGTTTTTCCATCTAGGAAAGAAAATAGATGATTAATGGGTAGTTAATTTGTATGAAACAGACAAATCAAGCATGGCAGTGTCTTTCATAATTCTTTTTCCAATAAAGCAATCGCACCATTATTCAATCCAGTGTTCGAAGCGGTTCCATTACACCCAATTGCAGTAATGTTTCAGTATTGGTTTATGCCATTTAAAAATGTCATTTTTTTGTCTTTTATACATTTTCCAGTGCCAGAAATCGGTTTTACGTGTCTTGAAAATTTTGATCTACGTTCTGGAACAAGTGATATATGTTCTTCGATAAAAGTTATTTTCTAATATTTAGTTTCTTTCTTCTCTTGCAGAATAGTCTTGTCTTTTCTTACATTAAAAAAAGAAACAATTACTTTCTGTAACTAATTTTACAGTTTCTTCTACGTATCTTTTTCGGCTCTTTATTTGTTCTCATCTAATTTTCGTTCTGTCAATTCATTTCAGTCATACTTCTTTCTTCATCACTAATCAGACTACTATCCTGTAGAGCGGCGCTTGCAATTGTTGCAGCAATTTTGTCTGATACTCAAGTTCGATCACAAATAGAAGCCACAAATCGCAGTTTCATGCGCATTTGACTATGATTTTGATTACTTCAGGTTTCAGAGACACTGGACGTAGAGGCAATAAAAAAATTAGGATAGTATAGTGTTCTCTTCTCAACTTAGTTCTGATTCTACCTCATTGTGTACTTTTTATGTTTAATTATTTTTGTAATTAAATGTATTACGCAGTAAGTTTACCATGTTTTTTGATTGAAAAGATTTAAAACTGATTAAAACTGATTTAAAGGTTAACTTATGAAAACTATAGCCTATTGAAAAAAAGTTAAACGTAATTGCGAAATTTGTCAAAATTTTAATATAAACCTAAAGTTTGCCCTTCTTGCGGCATCTCTAAACATAATCCAAGTACGCTGATATTTAGTTTCCGTCTTTATTTTGATCAAATGCAACTTTTGAAAACTATAGCATATTGAAGTTATTATTATTATTATTATTATTATTTACATAACTGCGAAAATTGTCAAAATTTTAATAAAAACTTAAAGTTTACCCTTCTTGCGGCACCTGAAAACATAATCCAATTACGCTAATATTCAATTTCCGTCTTTATTTTGATCAAAGGCAACTTTTGAAAACTATAGCATTTTGAAATTTAAAAAAAAGTTTTTTCGTTCCACCCTAATAAGCAATTCCAAATTAAAACGAACAAATAACAAGATACAGATTAGACTTATAGATTCAAATGAAATTTTAACGTTTGCTCTTAAGAGAATGTAAAAACAATTCTTAAATTTTAATATTATGATATACAACAATCTTCATCCTTCTACAAATAAAGAACACATATTGCATCGCGCGGCACTTTTTAATTAAAACTTCATTGTTTGAGGTAAAAAAGAATTATTGATGAAATTATTTCAATATAAAATAAACACAGAAAGGATAAATGTGGAATTTTCAAAATGAAAATTTCAGTAACTCGTTAAAACAACCAAATTTTATACGTATATTGAATTTTTTCCTCTTAAAGTGTCTCGAAAATTTTAATAATTGCTATAAGGGGGGGATCACCTGGCACCACATACTTTTCGCACCTAGCAGCTACACTGTTACAGGATATTATATACCACTTATTTTACCTACACATTTATGGATTGCAACAAGTTAGCGCAAAAATATTATGAGTTAGAAATTCAATCAATCAAACAAAAGCTTCAGAAACTCGAAAATTCTAAGTTAGAGATCCAGTTACTCCATCAAAAGATGTATAAAATTCTGGACGAAAAGAATAAAAAACAGAACGATCTGGTGGAATTGAACGATACTTACAATATACTGATGGATTAATTTAAGTTACCACAGAAAGAAAATGAAACAACGTCTTGCGAAAAATGAAATAAATTGGAAATCTTAATTATAAATATGATATCATGACTCAGATATTTCTGAAAACACAAGAAGATAATGACATAGAACAACAAATACTTGAAAAATATGTTCGAGAAAATTCGAAAGATTTTGGAGGAAAATAACATATTTCAGTTAAGATTCCATGAATTACAGGAAGATTTACTGACAACGCAAAAACAACTTCAATTGTTACAGGCCAGGGTTACATAGGTTAATGTTCCTCTGACAGAAGAAATTCACTAATCGATGAAACAATGAACGTACTTACTTCAAAGTTGAAGAAAAGTTATCATCCTAAACTAATTTCACAAGAACAAGTGTTAACAACCCATACGTCTCCTGATGATAAATATTTGAAACGTTTTCAACAGTCAACCCTGCTGCTTCGAATGCTGAATACTGATATATCTCTAAACGTCATACACCAATCTTTAAACATGGTAAGTATGGCGATTTCTCTAAGAGTAATGGTGACTTTATACTAACCTGTAAAAATGGAGAGGACCTTTTGGGACTCAAGGATAAATTCCAATCGTTAGATAGAATTTATCATATGGTGGATATAGTGGCGAAACAACCGAAACTATCTCGGATTATTATCTTCGGAGCTCCAAAATTGCATAAAATTCTAAAGATCTAGCCATGACAATGATTCAATTATGAGACCGAATTAAGATTTCAGGAATACAAAGATATGATAATCATCCACACTTAAAAATCATGTTCATGTACCAGCCAATTATAAAGTTATTAGAATCCAGGAAGTTCGACAAACTAAAATCACACCTGATTCTCCAACTTCCCGCTGCGGATGCGTCTCACTTTTTGCTAAAGAAACTGCTCATTGTGTTAACCTTTGTCTAATTAAGAAATTTGTTACCATAGTGAGATGTTTTAATTGACAGTGGTTGATTCATCTAGCGAGTCACTGCAAATCTAAACAAGCATGTGCTCACTACAATGGTGAAAACCATGACAACCAATGCTCAGTGCAAAAGAACGAGTTGAGTTGCCGCAAATGCCTAGACGAGTTCATCTCATCGGGTGACGTATTCAACGCATCGATTGTTTCACTCAGACATGCATCATAAAACAAGAGGTATCCTTCTTTTAAATCGGCTCTTAGAATTGCTATATCACCAGGACGATCGCACAATTTGGTCAGCTAGTCTGGCTTCCAACTTCATAGCTTTCGTAAAAGAATCATCTATGCATTCAACTCGTTAGTTATATTCATCTCACTGTACATACTCCGTCATTTTCTACTGTTAAATTTTCTCATCTTATTCAAGGTTGGAGTAGCATAGTTGAGGTTTATTCCAACAGAGCGAGAAATGTCCAAGCCAGAGCTTGAACTTTGGTACCTTGGCTTGCCGTACCAATGCTCTTCCTACTAAGCTACCCGGACGATACCTGGCTGACATAATTCATTCTTACTTGTTGGGCATGGCTGCGAACTGCAGCGCTAGTTGTTCATCGTGGTAGTTACTGAAGTTTCCATTATGTAATTGTAAATATTCTAATCATATCTATTATACTCTCTACCTCATATCTACATGGTGGTATACATTGTATTGCAAGAACATCTATTTCTATCACCACTACACTTTATCGTAAATAATGTTTATTCATTCGGCTACTTCGCAAATTTAATACTTCAAGTCAATTTAATTAGCAAGCGTCTTCATTAACTTTATCGTAAAAATGCTTATCATTTGAACTTGACAGTGAATTTGTAACGAACTAGAATAAGTTGCAAACTTTGAATATGCTATGAACCTTGAACTTCTTAGAAAATCATAATTGCATTCATCTAAACTGTTCACTGGTGGACATCTCACATCTGACTAAACTATTATATTTACTAATACTTGATTAATTTTTTTCAATCTCTAAAAAAGTGTAAGTCGAATTTTATAATTTACAAGGATTTACGATTGACACGAATGCAGAATTTAAAAGTGTAAAACAATTTTAATCCCTTTTTTCACAAGCTATTTGAAGTACGTAATTAAAAAAAGAATTCCTATCTTTGAAAAATTAAACACCCTTTTGTTAACCCTTTGGACCTATTTCTTCAGTTTTATTTTTCTTTATTTTTATCTGAATCTGTATGTATATTTTTTATAGCCGATACATTATTATGAAAAACAGTATGTGTAACTGTATAGTTTCCGTTATTATCCAAAAATTGCAAATTTAATTTATTATTAAAAATGTTTTACTTCTATAATGGGCATTTGACACTGAGCTAATCCGCGCAAATTTTAAGATAACATGGTAGTGCACAATTAAAATACAGTAGAACCTCGATCCATCGTTCCCGCATCTTTCGTTATCCCGTATGTATCGTCTAGTTTTAAAGGTCCCGTCACGAATGCTATTTAAATAATGTTAATTATACCCGCTTAGGTCGTTTTTGAAACATGCAGATTCCCGCATCTATTGTTCAAAAATTTTATCGACCTTCGAAAAAATTGGAGAATTTATCCCATTGTATTCCTGTTTAAGAAAAAAAATGTTCTAATTGTGACCTTGGATGCACGTGCGTATTGATAAACCGAGAGCGATTCCATGAGAGTGTGGTGATCTTTAAATGCAATCCCCAAACGGGCGATAAACGTGCCATTCTTGAAGTAGCAACCCTCCAGTGTACAGAAGGAATGAAAAAAGTTTGCAATAGAAAAAAATGTAAAATGATGAGCAGTGAATTGTCTTTATAAAAAGTAGAATAAGAACTTAGTTTTGGTTAACGACGTAGCGTCGGATATCTATATTTATTAAAGAGTCACCTTAAGAGCGAGAGAGGGAAGGGGGATGAAGGCCTTTCAACCAATGAAATTAAGGAGGGCAGTAGAAACTTCTAGTGTTTTTTGAAAAACGTTGAAAGAGTGAATGATTGACAGAGAGGGCTGGGTTTAGCTGCAAACGTCATAGCTTCTAGAAGTTAAGACATTGTTGTTTTACAAGCCATTTATTTCGTTGTCTCTGTCTGGGAGAGAGTAACCCAAGAAACTATAACTCTTTTAATAAGGCTAAGGGGGATGTCACAGAACTCGAAAATGTAACTGCTGATGCTAACGATGAAGAGGAAAATGATTTATCACAGTTTGGGGCAAATGTATCGAACATCACCTTTGACGATTAAGCATCAATTGATGAAGAGGTTGCGACATGTGGCTTGATTTCTGTTCAAGAAATGATCGCAGAGAATGAAAAAATGGATGATAATACCGATGAAGACGAAAATGTCAATACAGAATCAGTTCCAACGTTTGTTGAAGCACTTAAAGGATTTGAAACAATGAGAAATTTTCTTTATTCACATGCATTAAGCGAAAGAGAGCAGAAAGATGTCACTAATGTCGAAAATTTACTGTTTGGGTTAAGAAAACACTGTGTACAAGCTAAAATTTCCCAATATTTCCAGTAAATAAATATATCTATTCCTTTTTATTCTGCTTCGTAAATTTTTTATAGCAAATATTTTTCTCCTTCAAATTTTCTATATTTCAATGTAATAAATTTATTTATGCCATATACTTTTTCACACGAAAATATTTTATGTTGACCCGCATTAATCGTTTTCCCGTAACTATCGTTTGAAACGAATGGTCCCTTGAGAAACGATCAATCGAGGTTCTACTGTATTTATTATTTTATTATTGCAATACATTATGTGATAACGGTCACTTTATTTATTTTTTTTAATTGCAAAAATATTTTATTCTAGGGCCCATTAAAGAAAGAAACTGTTACAGTATATTACATACTAGCGTTTATTTAAAATAATAAACTATTAAAATACACTTAAAAACAGCTGTATGTTATAGATTTAATGTAATGTAATTACTAAAAAATTTTGAATATAATTATCTCCATAAATTTTTCAGTAAATTTCATAAAATTGTGATTTTGAGAAAAACGTGTTTAAGCTTTTTGTAGTACATTTTTTCCGAATTACTTCTACATTTATTTTCACAATTGTATAAATTAAACGTGGAATTAATATTTTCATGTTGTTTTAAAACAGGTAATTTAGAAATGTTTAATATTTTGAAAAAATGTTGAATTGCTTATTTTATTATTATTTATTTATTTATTTATTTATTTTGCAAATTTTAAGATGGGACTCTTCTAAAAAAGCCAAATAAGAATTATTCTTTTTCATACATAATTAGATTAATTGTAATTAAATATTTGAAAAAAAATGAAAGAGAAAAGTTTTAAAGCAAATCCGTTAGGAACTGTTCAGCTTTGAAAAATTCTAAAATTTAACACAACTAGCGTAAATGCACATCTATGACGGTGGGTAGAAAATCATGGTTTTCAATTAAAATTTGAAATATTTGACAAAAATATTCATGTACTATTCATTGACAACATAAAAAACTGACCTGAAACGTAAAGTTCAGGGGCTGATTAATGCAGGGGTCTGTGGTGTTTTAACAAAAAAAATTGTAATCTGATCACAAAATAAAAATTTTAAAGAAATCAGAATTATTATTTTTTTTTTTTTTCAAGTAAGTCTTTTTTTATTTTGTGTGTGTGTGTCTTCCATACAAAATATCAACATAATAATTTAATTATGTTAGCAAATATAAATAAAAATACGTGAAAGGAATTTAACATTATAGGTTCAGAACGATGTTCTAAAACGTTTGATCCAAATGACTTGAAATTTTATATTTGATAAAATTGTTTTGTCAAAATTTGGCGTTGTTATAGAAATTTCCATGCAATTCAAAATTTAATACGCAGACGTGTTGCAAACCTCAATTCGTGCATATCAGTTAATAGTAGTCATTTTATTATATAAGTTGGTAACCTTCTTTCATTTTTACCATATTCAAGTTCAAAATAGCATGGGTTGTTGCATTTTTTTTCACAAATGTGCATAATTTATTGTTACGAGCAAGGAAGACCGAACTATGCTCGGTCAAAATTAGCTTTGAGTTCAAATATCATTACCCTTGACCAAAATGACCCACTAATCAAACTTTCTCGAACATGTGACCAAGCCCAATTGTCTTCTCGTGTCCGAAAGCCGTAGGATGCAAAATTTAGTTCAAATCGTCTGAGCAGTTTTAAAGATAAAAATAGCTTGACCCATACTGACCCATGACCAAAATGACCCATTAATCAACATTTCTCGAACATGTGAGCTCCCAACAGTCTTCTCGTGACCGAAAACAATAGAATGCAAAATTTAGTCAAAATAGTCTGAGCCATTTCATATATAAAATTAGCTTGACTCACAGTGACCCAAAATAACCCACTAATCGGATTTTCTCGAGCATGTGACCTAGTCCAATGATTTTTTCGTGCCGAAAAACCCTAGGATACGAAATTTAGTTCAAATCGTCTGAGTCGTTTTTAAGATAAAAATAGCTTGACCCATAATGAAAAATGTTCAAAATGACCCACTAATCGAATTTTCTTGAACATGTGACCTAGTCCAACAGTCTTCTCGTGCCCGAAAATCATAGAATACAAAATTTAGTTCAAATCGTCTGAGCCGTTTTTAAGGTAAAAATAGCTTGACCCATAATAGCCCATGACCAAAATGACCCGCTAATCCAAATTTCTCGAACATGTGACCTAGCCCAATAGTCCTCTCGTTTCCTAAAACTGTAGGATACTAAATTTAGTTAAAATTCTCCGAGCAGTTTTTAAGATAAAAATAGCTTGACCCATAAGGTCTCATGACCAAAATGACCCACTAATCGAATTTTCTCGAACATGTGACATAGCCTAACAGTCTTCTCGTGCCCGAAAACCATAGGATGCTAATTTTGTCTAAATAGTCTGAGCCGTTTTTTAGATAAAATTAACTTGACCCACAGTGACCCAAAATTGCCCCACTAATCGAATTTTCTCGGACATGTGACGTAGCCCAATAATTTTCTCGTGCCCGAAACTCGTAGGATAGCAAATTTAATCAAAATCGTTAGAGACGTTTTTAGATAAAATTAATTTGACCCGCGTTGACCCAGAAATGACCCACTAATCGAAAGTTCTCCTACATGTGACCCAGCCCAATAGTCTTCTTGTTCCCGAAAATGGTTAGATGCAAAATTTAGTAAAAATCGTTTGAACCTCTTTTTAAATACAAATATCTTGATCCTGGCCCATGGTGACCCAAAATGACCCACTAATCGAATTTTCTCGAACATGTGACCTAGCCCAATGGTTTTCTGGTGTCCCAAAACGGTAGGATACAAAATTTAGTCAAAATCGTTAGAGCCGTTTTTAAGATAAAATTTGCATATATATATATATATAACCACATGCACACAAGATTTGCTCGTATTAGAATATAGGATGTGGAGCATATTATAAACAAATATCTCCATCTAATTTGGAATTAAGAATGGAAGAACTATTAAGTAGTAACACATTATTATAATTGTATATAATACAGTGTCACTCATGTATTAGAAAAAAGGGGAAGCATGTATACTTTTAATGAAATATTGAATTTTTTTTAATATGAATTAAACAGCTGCGAAAATCAACAACCTTTTCAAAACTATTTTTGAAAATTAATCTTATCCGTATTTAATCACATAAATCTGTAATTAAATAAGGCCAAAATTACTACATGGAATTAGTGCTCACAAAAAATAATAGAACGTTGAAAACTATGAATAACACACAATTTGTGTCAAATATAGGAACTATATTAATAAAATAAATCTTTCCATAAAATATACATATATGGAGTAATAATTGTTTTATTATTATTAGGAAGTCATTTATTAATAGAAATATATATACGTTGCTAATACATTCCATAAATACCTACATTATTTTGTTTCTATTCAGGTTTTCATTGGAATTGCATTGCCTAATACTCAAGACGGATCAATTCGCACATCCATCATTCTGCAAGAGAAATATTTATTACTACAATCACCCCAGAATCTCACGATAAAAATGAATTTCATTATTAGGCTGTCAAATATCAATGCTTTACGAATTCTTCCAGTATGACCGGTTAACGCAATAAATAAAATATGAAAATGATATCACATATTCTATTAAACTAAAAGAATATACTAGACAACACGGAATAAAAGTTTATTTTGCATATGCCCAGAAATATATTCTATAATTAATTATTTTGTTTTATCGCTTACAACTATATAAAAAATTCGAACACCCAGAGAGAATATAAAGTAAAGCTAGGAGAGTCTGCGCACAATTCAAAAGAATAATAAAAAAAAATCTAAATATTAATTTTTTGCTAAACTATCCATGAATAATTTTTAATTCATTTGTTTTTTTTACATTTCCATTGCTATTTTGTTGTTATGTTGTTAATTTAATAGAACAGTTGTAATAAAACCAAGAAAGTTATTTTGCGCAATCTGTCCTTACAGGGTTGGTGTGATTGCGTACATGGGTAGGAGAGATTGTTACTAATAATAACTACAATTAAATTGTTAACAATAATAATTACACTTAAATGACATTGTTGTAAGGTTTTTGTCAACAAATATTATTGTATTAGGAGTGAATATTTCAACCTAATGATTAAAGTATCAGAAAAGGGAAATAATTTAAAAACGATTAAAAAAATTTAATTAAAGGGGAAAAAATTAAAGAATCACAAAAAGCAAGTCCAGGTAAGATTACAAAATAACATTAAGTTACTTGAAAACACTTTTAACTTAAAATTAGTCGATTTTCATTTTTTATTTTTTTATGCAAATTTACCAATAAGCTACGTAATCTCTCCTTGCATGGAAACTAATGGGAATAATGCGCCATCTCTCCTAAGGAAGAGATGCGCAAACTCTCCAATTTTGGTAGGAGAGATTGCGCGACCTTTAATTTAAACATGGCCGCTGCTAAAACGACCCGTTGATGTTCACATTATTAGTCTAGATTAATAGCTTATGAGAAATCATTTAAGTTTAAAATATTTTGTGCTACTGACATTGTATAGAAATTCTGACGAATAGCTATGAAAATTCAAGCACTTACTTTAGGAAAACAAAACAAAATAGCAATGCTTTAGCTTAGACGCGCAAAACAATCAACGTGCACTTTCAAGTAGACACTCCACTACTGCTGTTGTACAACTACCTGGAGTCGCTGCGCGCTCACCCTACTCTTTCCCCCAGAACCTCTATGTGCGCAATCACTCCGACCGCGCCATCTCTCCTGGCTTTACCTTACTTCACTTATTGCTAAAGGTTTTAAATAAAAATCACAAAAACAGTAACAAAAAATATTTTTATATATAAAACTGTCTAAGAGTTTAGGCTTTACCGAAGCCTTTTTAAAATAACACGTGAGCATATGCTACAGTTTCAGGATCTATAAAGTACTAAATAAATTTATCAACTGAGCGAAAACATGCCCAATCTGGAATTCGAACCTATGACTTTCCACTTAATTTGCCGATGCTCTACAGATTGAGCGATCTGGGCTGACAACCGGCATGCATATTTTACTAATCTAACCTTATTGGCAATAGCATCTGTTCTGCCATGTAAACAGCTCAACAGAATATATCACAGGTAACGGAACTCCTTTAAACGATGGATGCGTAAATACATTACTTTTTTTCCCTGAAATATACTGATTGGTAAAGATGTCACACAAATTGAATGTTTCCAACTGAGCGAAAAAATGCTCAAGCAGGGATTCGAACGCAGAATCTTTTACTTAAATTGCCAATGCTATACCGAGCTGCCTGGGACGACAACCGCATATTTTGCTCAGCTAACCTTATTGGCAATAGCATCTGTTCTGCCATGTACACAGCTCGACATAATATATCGCAGGTAACGAAGCTCCATTAAACAATTGGTACGTAGATAAAATATCACGCAATTTGAATTTTTCTCAATTCAGCGAAAAATTCCTTCTACTTACCCATGGTTTAATGGAGTTCCGTTACCTGCGGTATATTCTGTTGAGCTATCTACATGGCAGAACAGATGATATTGCCAATAAGGTTAGCTGAGCGAAATATGCCCACCGGTTGTTTGTTCAAATAGCTCAATCGGTATAGCATTGGCAATTTTAGTCAAATATTCTGCGTTCGAATCCCTGCTTAGGCATTTTTTCGCCCAGTTGGAAAAATTCAATTCGTTTGACATCTTTACCAATCAGTATAATTAAGTGAAAATGTAATGTATTTACGTACCCAGCGTTTGATGGAGTTCCGTTACCTGCGATATATTCTGTTGAGCTGTCTACATGGCAGAACAGATGATGCTATTGCTAATAACGTTAGCTGAGCGAAATATGCCAACCGGTTGTCGGCCCAGATAGCTCAACAGGTAGAGCATTGACAATTTAAGTCAAAAATTCTGGGTTCGAATTCCGGCAAGGACGTTTTCTCGCTTAGTTGCAAAAATTCACAAAAATTCGTTTGAGGTCAATGGTTTAACGACGACGAACAATTGCAGTCATGGTTTGGGCTTCTTCACAAGTGGCAGATTTCTATGACGTCGGAATTCCAAAACTTGTTGAAAAATATAACAAATGTTTGAACAAAAATGGAAATTTTGTATAAAAGTAGATGAAAGTATGCAGAATATGAAAATAAATATATTTTAATGATATTTACAGAATTGTTTTTTCCTTATTAAAAAACGGACCTTATTAGAAAAATATCTTTCACATATTTTAGAACTGTTCTTATGGTACATTGCAAACATTTATAAATACATTTTCAAAGCTGGAACTATTTGTATAAGTGTTTACAATAATTTTACAGGAAGAAAAAAACGCCATCTAATATATTAAAGCGATAAGCAAAAGTCTTAATTTTTCAGTGCAAATTCGAACTTACTGCGCATTTTTCAACTTGTTTTGAACGGTGAATGAAAAAAGAAAACGAATTAAGAAAGAATCAAGAGCACCGGGGAAAGAATAGCTTGCCTATTTTGCCTGCACTGCTCGCAACCCTACCACTGGGAAATACTCCTTCTCAATTCTTCTTAATTCCATTCTTATTTCCCCTTCCTGAAGGGAGAATACATTCTTTCACTTGCTTTGTTTGAAAGAAGGGTGAAATATAGGGAGTTGGGTATTGAAAGGAGAAGGAAGAGATTGAAAAGGGAGGGAATAATTTTCACTTTTTTAAGGCAGAAATGGAAAGGGAAATGGGAGGGGGAGGAGTTCTCTCCTTTTATAAAATTTTAAAAAGGGTGTTTTCCTGGTAAGAAAACATATTTATTTTACAAACAGACAACAATATTTCTGACTTAATTTTATACGGGCTGTAAAACTTTTATATTTAAAACCATTAAAAATTTCAAAGGGTTTGGACAACAAAAGCTTTTTTTTAATGTTTCCGACGAAAATGACGAAATTTGAACAAATTTGTTTTATTGCAGATTTTATTTCCCCATGGTCCATGTAACTTATATTCCAAGTTTCATCGATATCTGTCAACCAGAGCGGACTCTACGTAGGTCTAAATAGGGAAATTTTAATTACAACCATCCTGTATATATTGATCACTTACGAAGGAGGAAGGCTTTTATTTCTATATTTGTTAGATAATTAGAACAACTAAATTAAAATGCTGTTTTTGTATCTCAAAATGCATGAAGCATCTGTTAGAACCGGAATCACTATATCGCATAAACATGTACTTCTTGCACGTGAAAAGAAGAAGAAATGAAAGAAATAGAAATAAATAGATTGAGCAACCTCTCTGGACATGAATCGCTAAATGCATGAATTCCGATTACTCTGCGATCGCCGAATCGCATGTATGTACATGATTTGTCTATCAAAAAAAGAAATCAATCCGTTCGTCTTTGCTACTTTTTTTTCCGCATGAAGCCCCACCAGTGGCTGAGAGGTTCTGCTCTCTAAGCTGGTAGACGGGAGGTGCTGGGTTCAAACCCCTGTCGCGCTCGTCGACCTAACCGTTCGGAGTCTTCCGTGGTTTTCTTCTAACCTTGCCGTAAATACGGGTTAGGATCCCTTAAAAAAAACCCACGGAGGGTGCTCCCCCCTAGGATCTATATCCCTCGTGTTGATAATTGGCCGTCATAAATCAACCCTTATTCGCATGAATTTGCTACGGCGGTTTTCCTGTACAAGAACCAAAACCAAATTTCGATAGAAATCCTTCTTCGGGAACAGAATTGCTCGACAACTGAGGCTTTCGATGACCGAGGTAGTACTGCATATTCTTAACAAATAATTCAAATTTCATTCGACATAAATGATCGAAATCGTAAGCTGTTATATCGAATAAACCTTTATATGCCCATACATTCATTTATAAAAAAATATATATTTTAAAGATACAAACTTTCGTTTCTAAACATTAAGGTAACCTACTCATGTATTATGTAGTAAAATATTTTTAGTTTTCTTTAAACACAAAAGAAAATTGTTTCATTAAATATATATTAAACGGAAAACGCAAAGTCTGTTTTATTAAGAAGGAATCTTTTAACCAATTTTCGGCCAAAGGTGCGTACACGCACCATTTCAATAGATATATTTTTATTAACACTGTGACGTATATTTTTCACTAATTTTATTTTTCTGCTATTTTTAAGGGTTCTGGAGACATCTATAAAATATTAGTAATTCATTTGAAGTAATCACTTTCTGTTGAGAAATTTTCAAAATACGCTGGTTTTTTTACTTGAAACGGTTTTTGACAAATTCGACTTTTTGAAAATGTATAATTATTCCACTTGGGATTAATCATATGTTTTTAGAATGGAGTAAAGTTGCAAGTTCTGTAAATAAAATAAAAATAAAACAAATGCCATAAGAAAACTTAAAAATTTTCATTTAAATTTAATGGTAAATTATTAATGGTAAATTAATAATGGTAAGATCAAATTAAATAAAAATATTATTTTTCATGCACGAAACTTTTTTGGTGTCTTAATGAATGTAATTTAAGCAAATTTCAATGCAAATAATACCACATTTTATACAATTTCTATGCTTGGCCTAAAATGGGTTAATAGAATTAAATGCATTCGATTTATGTTTATTTTTACACCTATTCAAGTTTTCTTTCAACCTCTTTTATATAACATACGAGTAAAAGCCCTTTCGAGGCATATATTCTTTGCTTCTGTAACTTCCGCTGCTATTACTATCACCAGCTTAAGACCGAAGAAAAATTCATTACTAGGTTGTCACGTAACACAGTTTTGTAGATTATTTATATATGAAATGTTAATGCAAAGGAATAAAATATGAAAAGGATATTACATTTTTTAATTAACGTAACAGAAGAAGACTGATATAATAAGATCGTTTTTCGATCTGGTTCGTCAGTAAGAAATATTTCCTAGATACATTTTCACATCCCTTATATTTATACATGCATCTTGCAAACTTAGAAGATTAACATTTTTCGAATATTCTGCATAAAGTTAAAGAAGCAAAATGTAAAGTAATGATAATTCATAAATACAATTACCTTCTTATTAAACCTCTTTTTTTTTTTAAATATACGTACTTTCAAAGAAAAAAAAATTAACGTTTTTATTTGAATTAATAAAAAGTCCGTACGGCCTGTTCTGGCAGGAAAACGTAGCATCCATATTCCATTTTTTTAAAAATTCACCTGCTTTTACTCAAACAACCGAAGCTACTTCTTCGGGTGCTTGTATCCCGATTACAGAAGATTCAATCCCGATTTTTGGCAATACCTAATTTGAATGCGAATTTCACCATGAGAGCGTTTCAAAATATCAGCCAAACAAGAATTTCATACAGCTACGTCCCGATCTTTTTAAGATAAAACTAAAACAAAAAATGCTCCGGAATTGTTGTATCACGATCTAACAATTAATGGAAACAACTTTTGCAATTTATAATTTTATTATACATCTTTTTGAATTAAATAATAATAATAATAATTTAACTGGCCACAATTTTGCAATAAGATGGCGCTGGCGAACGAACTCGGTCGAGACCTTAGTTTGTCCTGTACACATGATCAGTCACATTCATATCGGTTCATAAATACGAGAGTTACAGCATAACACAAATCAGTTTGCTTCAAAACGTCAGCCACATTAAGATTTCAAACTGTCATATCTCAGCCATTTTTTTAAGATAAAGCCAAAACAAAAAAATGTTCCGGAATTTTGGTATAACAACCTAACACTTAACGTAAACATTTTTTTCACTTTATAATTTTTTTGTTCATCTTTTTGAATTTTTTTAAATATATTTTTTTAACTGGCCACCATTTTGAAACAGAATGGCGGCTGAAGCTGGCCAACAAACTCGGTCGAGACCTTGGTATGTCCTGTACACAAACTCAGTCACATCCATATCGGTTCATAAATAAGCGAATTACAGCAGGATAAATGTCAGATATATATATATATATATATATATATATATATATATATGACCGGATTAATCATATTAACCGTAACATATATATATATATAATAAACTCCAATGAAAAAACACATTCAGAACCAACATCACAAAAGCCAACTAAAATGTATAAACAACACAAATACAAAACAAGAAAACAAAACATACTACTTGTACACTATGCTGAAACTGGATTACGTAGAAGATTAAAAAATTTTATTTTATGAAATTCTCTCTGTGTACATTTTCTGCTAGAAACGTCCGACAAAAGAAGCAAAAATTTTTGATAAAAAGAAACGTCAAAATATTTTTAACAAACCTGTAATTTCTTAACTTCGTGCAGTTAAGAAAAAAAATGCTAATTTTGCAAAAGACTCTTTGCAAAATACAAATGAGTCTATAGTTCTATGCTGAATCTAAATTTCTGTTAAAAAGTGTTTTGTATTTAAACTTTCTAATAATAAAACTTTTAAAATGTAATAAAGGCTACCTTTAGTGTTTATTGAAATTGATAGATATATGAATGTTATATATGTTATTGAAACAAAAGTTGCTCTTTCAATAATTTTTAATACGTTTTTGAGCGCCTATGGTATAATTATAATTTTAACAAATTTCTTTGAACAGTAGGTGTAAATCACATATCTGATCTAAGCAACACCCATAAACTGAAACAAAACCAACAAAGGAATACAATTAATTTAATTAATTTTTATTTAAAATATATACAAGGGGATTTTTTTTAATTGTACTACAATAATACTAATTTAATATAGCAAAATTACTTCCGTCTATTCTTTCTACAGCATATATTCTGATAAAATATAAAGAAACAAATAAAAAGAGTATATTTAATCTACATAGGAAAGTAATATTTTCATTTCACAATCCAAAAATTATTTTTAAATTGAAAAAAATCTGTTTCATTTATAAAATGTTTAAACTAATGTTATCCACAGCAACATTAATTTGTATGTTTAAATAGCTCAATTAAAATTTAGAATCCAACTCTTATACTCCCAACTCTTCAATTTTCAAAAGTAATTAACGTTTCCTGAAAATTTTCTTGAAAAGAAGTATCCAGATTGTAATTAAAGCAACACTTTAAAAGATAAACATGATTTCAGAAACTTTTGAGATACAACAGAAACTTAGAAACTTATTTTAGAACTTAACTTACTATAATTCAAGATAATTCATCTTTAAATCATTTGACATGTACAAGCACCTAATATTTAAGAAAAAAACATACGTAAAATTACTTTATGAAATTACTTTTTGTTTTAATAAATTTTAAAAACAGTTGCTGTACTTAAAGTAAAAAATGTTTTTTTTTAGGTAGATTTCGTAAGAAATACTACCTATTACATACTCCCCTAAGTTGGAATTTTTGAAAAAATTTTGCAGATTTACGCCGATCATGACTCCCAGAACCCAAAACCACCCCCAGTTCAAAACTTTATCCATCTATGTCACTTTTTATGGACATGATAACTTCCATAATTCTGCACAAATCTTTTCCAAACTCATACATAAAATCAAGCGGCATAAAATCTCGGTCATGTTCGTTAATGGGTCAAATCAAACCAAGGGTGGACAAATTGGGGGGGGGGGGCTTCTAGTGAAAACAGAAAAAACCCCATCATGTCTTCATTTTTATACACATCAAATTCATTTAAAGTTATTATTACTTCTAGGAAAAGGGCCAAAATTTTGTGTATAACAGATTTTTGATTTCATTAAAAATGCCCCGAAGGGGGGGGAAAATAGGGGTTTCAGAAGAAAAAAATTCATAACTTTATCAATTCCCAAGATAACAAATCCGCTTAAATTTATTGTAATTCTCCTTAAAATTATCTACAACTTTTATACTGACAAGATTTTTATAGGACCAACTCTTACGGTAAAAAAATCTCTGCTGGCTCCGCCCACAAGCAGAGGTGAAAACAAAAAAAAAACCATAACTTCTTAATTTTTATACATATCGAATCCGTTTAAAGTTATTATTACATCTGGGAAAAGGGCAAAAACTTATGTATGACAGATTTTTGATTTCATTAAAAATCCCCCAAGGGGGGGGGGGGGAATAGGAGTTTCAGAAAAAAAATTCGTAATTTTGTCAATTCCCAAGATATCAAATCCGCTTAATTTTTTTATAAATCTTCTTAATATTATCTACAACTGTTACACTGACAAGTTTTTTATAGGACTAATTCTTACGGTAAAAAAAAATCCCTGCTGGCTCTACCTACAGGCAGAGGTATATTTCGAAGTGGGTGGACCCTACTGCCACATCATGGCAAATAGGTCTTTCTTCTGCAATTCCCAATAAACAGGTGCCCCACGGTCTGCGTCTTCGAAATCTACCTGTGTCTGTAGGCCGAGCCGTCAGGGATTTTTTAATCTTGAAATTGTAGCTGTGTAGTCATGTCATAAGAGGAAATATATATTTCTTTGATGAATATTTATTATTTAAGATGAAATTATTGTAGTACTGGAAACCTAATATGCGTTAAAAATCTTTGCAAGTGAAATCTAAATAAACAATAGTACATTTAAAATTCAAAGTCATAGGATCTTACCATTTGAAAAAATCATATTAGCTGGAAAATATTATGTAGATATAAACGCGCTGAAAATATCCTTAAAGTTATTAAAATCGTTTCAATCACAGTAATTGGATTAATTAATTACATAGAGCTATAAGTATCTTCCTCGTATGGTAAAGTAATTACAGGATATTATCAAAACAATAAAATATACATTGAATGATTAAAAATGTCAATAACATAATGAATTTATGCAAATATGTAAGTTTTATATGCTTAACCTTCATCATAAAATTTTACTCTACCCTATTCCCTATTATTACTGCAATAAATATGCAACAAATAAAAAATATAAAAAATCAACTCTCTAATAGTCTTGGTAGCATATTTCCTAACATGCGTTTACTGATAATTATTTATGGCAGAAACATTACGAAATGTAGTTTTTACATCATTATATAATTAATTCTTCCTTCAACCTATGGTAGCACCTTATTTAAGCCGTAGTTAGTAGCTTAAGTTAATAAAATATAATTTCGAAGAAAAATGAATGAAACAAACAACTAAAGCAGTGGTAAATTTTCGGTTTATTTTGCAAATACTTTATTAAAATAAATATTATTTTTTTTGTAATATACACTGTAAAGTACAATAAATTATAAAATTGCATTAAAGTACTGTGTATTACATGAAACAATGGAATTTTCATAACATTATAATAGAAGCTTAACAAAAACCGTTATTATAGCTTTATTGGTTAAATTTTATGACTTAAGAACGAAGGTGGCTTATATTTTTAGATAATTAAAACTTGTAATTTAATTAATGTTTTTAAATCTCAAAGTTAATTAGTCATTTGTGATTCCGGAGCAAAAAAGTCGAGAGAAATTTTATTTGATTTTTAAACAATACAATAAAATCGTCGTTACCAAATTATACAAATATAAAAGCAAGTAGTACAAATGATCGAAATGATTTTTTTGTTGTTGTTTTTGCTGATATACAAAGCATGTACATATATGAGGTACAATGATCACAGAATATACAAAATTAAGCATTTTGAGATTCATGTACAGAGAGTTTGCTCAATCTTTTTCCTATTTCTTTTTTCATTTTTTCTTTCTGTCTTTCTTTTTGTTTGTTTGTTTGTTTTCCTGGGCATAAAACATATGTTTATGTTGCGTATTGATCTCGGTTCTAGAGTTGTTCAAGAACTGGGGCGTCCGAGAACAGGGACTTATACTGTATCTTTTTAACAAACAATCCACATGCTATTAATGATGTTATATTAAACGATACATGACCAGAAAATTGTAAGCTAGTACTTTAGATAAACCTTTATATACTCCTACACTATGAGAAATATCTAAAAGATACATAAATATTTTTTTCTTTTCTAAACATTAATCAAATTTACTCACCTATTGTACAGTGAAATATTTTTTTATCGTTAAATGGAATTTTTTTTATGTATAGATTAAATAAAAAAATCAAAATCGTTTTTTATTAAGAAGGCATATTTTAAAATAATTAAATGCATAAGATAAATGGTTATTTTTACATCTATTTAAGTTTTCATTGAACCTCTTTTATCTAAGTGCCGTAATGTTTTAAAGATACTTCCAAATACATTTATCTGTAAAGTGCAAACTCAACATCATTTTTAATTTGCACAAATGAACAATTATAGATTACATTTAAATTTGTTTTTTTATTATTCTATCAATTAAAAACACTGTCGACCTAATACATAAAAATTCAACTGGAAATGCTAAAATCGTCTGTAAATGAGAAATAAAATTTACGATACATATAAAAAATATATTTTTTTAATTGTCTGGTGCAACTGCCACGACTTTCATGTGTATCATAAAGCAAGAGGCCATAAAAATAAATTTTGTTTCTTATCCAGGTGCCAAATGTAGGCAATAAAAATGATAAATTTCCAAATATTGTTTCAATGGCCGTTTTTGACATTGGAAACTTCTTTTAAGTCATACAAACGTTCCTTTCATATTTAAATTAAATATTTTATATATTATTATTACATTTTCCTTTGTAGTTTAAATAAAATCTGTAATAGTTTTTTATTTTATTTTTCAAGGTGTTTGTATTTTTTTATCTCGTAACGTATATAGCTGTTTCCCAAAAACCGTTAACCAAACGATAGCATAATATCACGTTCCCAAGATGAAAAACATATACCAATGACAACCTTTCAGTCCAAAATAAATATAAAATTCCAAATTTTATTATCAAAAATCATGGTTATATCGGTAACGTAAGGTGCCCTATTTTCGTCCCCCAGTCACTTTTAATTCCTTGAAAGTTGTAATTTTCAGTGAAAACCTACCAAATTTGGTATTTACATTGACTAAATACTCACACGCATAGAAACATGGGGAAATCTACTACAAAAAAAATTAACAATGTGAAAAATTGTTTTTCAAAATTATCTATGTATGGCAAAAAAAAAAAAGTCCCAATTTTGTCCTTTTCAAAAAATCCAAAAAGTAGTCCAAAACGTAATCCAAAAAGGCTAACTAAAATTCATTAAAGGATAATTGACTAAATGACTAAACTGATTAAAGGTTAACTAAATTAAAATGTATTTCAAAATGAGTAGGTAATTTAAGTAACATAAATTAAGGCACAAAGAAATGTACAATTAATGAGTGGGAGAATACCATAAAGAAACATTAGCCATCCAAACATGAGGCACATATAAATTTTATATTGTTTTTGACTCATGAGCATGTTTTGTGTGACCAAATGAAACATTGAAGGTACTGAACCCATTGTACTCCATGTTTATCATCAGAAAACGCTTCAAGTAGATAGTGTACTCTGCATCATTGTCGTCATCATCATCACTTGTATTATCATTATAAGGAATGTCAACAGAAGAGTCACGTTCTTCTTCAGAGAAGCTGGGTAGATCACGTTTGGATTTTTCACATGGTGGATTCTTCCCCTTTCCATTGAGAGTGATGGTGGCAGGTTTTTTTCAGCTGAGCGTTTCTTCTTCGCCAAGGAATCTTCTTTCACTTTGTTTTTATACGGAGATCCAGTGAACAATGTTGCTGAACCTCTTCAAGCAGAAGTTGCTGGTGTGATCACTGGCACTTCCCTGAACTGTTTGGGGCTGATGGCAGCAACAGTTTGCTGAACCTGGCCACTTGATGATAGTTGTTCAGCTACCATGACATTTTCGCCAGATAGAGAGAGATGAGGTTTCATAAAAAAATTCAGGTCGCAAAATGTTCGGGTTAAATGACATGATGCCGGTCTTTTTTAAACCATTGACAGAAGTTTTGACAACAGCAGCACGGACGTGTGCAATTTGTAGGTTACCAAAGTTTCTACTAGGATGATTTGACAGCCAATTTTCGATTGCTTCAGCATAAAACGTTTTAAATTGAAACATAAACCCGATATCTATACGCTGCAGTTTTGCTGTTGAATGGAGAAACAAATACCCGATTATAACACCATTCGCCCGTAGAAAGTCGATGACAATCAAGTTACGAGAATGTGAGTAATGCCCATCCAATATGAACACAATGGGATAGTCTTTTAATGGCTTTACAATGGACAAAAATGGCGAAACCATTTCTCAAAAAGGTCTGCTGTAATCCTCCCTGACTTATACACAGCTCCGATTGATACTAAAGGCGCACCATCTGTTAGCTCTTTCTTCATAAGCGTCTTCGGAAATATCTTGAGGGAGGGCACAAACATCCCTGCGGCTGACATGCACATCACTACAGTCACTAATGAACCCCTCTCCCTAGACGATAATTTATGGACGTTTTTCTTTTCTTTCATGGCTACGATTTTTGGGCTTTGTGTTGGACAATAGTGATGCCAGTTTCGTCTACGTGGATTTATGCTTTCGCCGGGTCGAATTTTATTATCTCTAATTCTGCCTTCAATATGGAGAAAAATAGTTGAACACTTTATTCTGTGAACCCCTGAATGCGAGCGAGTGATAATGATTGAGGTTTTTAACAGATAGTTCCGTGTGTCGCTTCAAAAAGCAGCCCAATCCCTTGGTTGCTGCCATTCGTATGAAATCTGTCAGAGCTAGTCCATAGAAACTTCGTTCAATTTCTTCCCAGTATAAAACTAACTCACTCTTCAGTTCAAGTAGAAAAACGGTTTTCCGGGCTTACACTTTTTGAGGTTTCTGATGATATTATGATTAAGATTAGGTTGAACTTTAGGAAGAGGTTCGGTAAGGCAAATGGTTAAGAAGTTTTTGAGAATATCATTAACATGGAAAAAATGGGCAGGATTAGAAAGGAGGAATTGAGGATAATACTTCGGCATGTGTCTTAGCAAAGATTTTAGTTTTATCTTTATCGGAATAATCAGATGTAATTAAAGCTGTAAGAAGGAGAATGAGAGTATAATTATTATTATGTTTTCTTAATTTGCTATAACGGATTATCCTCCGAATTCAAATTCCGATAATCAACAATAATCAACAATCATTCAAATTCCGATAATCAACAATTTCCTTTGTAACCATTCAGAAAGGAAATTGTTTAATATATTAATAACAAGCTTAAATGAAGGATCCCTGGTAGACTGGAAGAGTCACTGAATGTTGTTCCTCGCTTGCATATGTTACGAATATAATGCAGAAGAGTGGAAGAATAGTTTATGTTTAACAAAATGATAAGGATCATGCATCTGAGCTTTGGTAATTATATTTTGCAAATGAATAACTATATTATCAATATCCTTGGCATCGTTAATAGTTGGAAAAGATAGATCAGAATTACTTAAAAGGATTTTCAATTTACGATAAACTACTGCAACAAACGAAGAAGATGAATGAAGATTAAAAATGTCAATTTTGAAACTTACTGGCGTGTGATCAGAACTTATATCAATAATAACAATAGAAGCAATATGAAATGGAAAAGTTTTATTTAAGGCAAAATAAGCAATAAGTGGAAAAATATTCGCAACTGTAGCAAAATATGTAGGTGTTTAAGGTGCGTGAAGACAATTCCATTGTCGATTATGAAAATTACTATTGGTGATTTAACAGTGCGTATTTTGTTTAAACACTTGTGTAAGGTTAGTGATTTGAATAGCCGACAGTGTTTATCATATAAAGAAACAAAATAAATGCTAATACGTGGAAATGGATCAAGAATTCCCTTATTGTCAAGGCCAGGGAATGTAAAGTTCTGTATTGTGCATTGTGGTATGTGATGTTAGACGTAAAAAGCAGTGTCGCTCCAAGAGAAATCGGAGTCATCTTTTTAAATTTTGTGTTTTACAGTAAGTTTATGAAATTTACTTTCTTATTAGTATAAATTTAAAGATTCGAGAAAGACAAACCCGGAAAAGTAATTGCACACCAGTTAATTTCATTGTGAACATCTTTTATATATTTTATGTTTTACTGTAAGTTTATCGAATTACCATTTTATTTAAATATTATGAACAAATCATCTTTAAATATGCATATTCTTTGAATAGTATTTTATGGAATTATCAATACTATCCTTAGTTGATACTGTGTATCTATATATTTAAAACGCTAAGCGAATTCTTTCGACAATCCGTGAGAACAAACTACTGCAACAAATTACATCATTCTTTTTTTAAATGAAAGACATTTGGACACAGATTTGTTATCGTGCATTCATTTGTTCGAAAATTTAATTAATTAGCCGTAATTTTCAATTAAACTTTTTCTTCTGCTTATGACGTCATAAAGTCAGCAATCAGATTAACGCCCACTGTTGCGAGGTACATAGTTTATTTTCTGAACTCTGTGGTTGCGAGATAATAGAGAAGTAATATTAAAAGCACGTGGCTTTTAGACCGAATTTTTTAATTTGCAAGTTAAATTTAGGTAAAAATATTTATCCGCGTGTTTTATAAGTGAATAAAAATTCATATATAATTGTTCATTGGGTTTATTTTATAGACGCTTTCAGTGTGACGTCAGTGATGACGTTCTGGTTGGATACTCCAAACAAACGGTTGCTATGTTTCATTTCTTATTAAATATAAATCGTAAAAAAATGTTACCGCTGCATATAATGTATTGAAACACTTTACCGTGAGATATAGCTATAAGATATAGCTACATATATAAAATATAATAGAAAATACAACATAGCAACCGTTTGTTTGGAGTCAGTTTCCAAGCAAAACGTCATGATTGACGTTACGACTGAAAGCGTTTATTATTATGCATTATAACTTTGTTGATGCCATTTTTCAATACAGTTAAATACAAATATATTTTGATTTGTATACATGGTATTTACACATAAAAGTAACATATACAAAGTAAGTGCGAAAAGTTTGCGCCGGTGAAAATGACGTTATATTTAGCTTGAAATGCATTTTAACATTCATAAAACTAAAGAGAAAAATGTATATGATTGTGACAGCATGACGTAATTTTAACTGATTTTTCCATTCTTAATTATAAAGATTAGAATTGGAGTCTTTATTGATTGCTTCATCTTGATTGCATGTTACCAATTACTTTTTTTTTTAATTATAGGTTAGAAGATTTCATTTTTTAATATAAAAAATTCCCAAAAGTAAAGGATTTCAAGAAAATTAAAATTATTAAAAATAGTGCTATAGTAGAAAAAAAGAACTTGAAATAATGATTGTATTTTTAGCTAGAATAAACAGAACAAGGCTAATATTTTATAGTAATTATTTTGGTAGGTTTATTATGAGTTCATTTAACAGTTCTATATTAGCGGCAAAGTCATATTTCTTTCACTATGAATTTCTCTTTCGATGTCAAAAAATAGTAGTCTACTTTTGGACGCCAGCGAAAACACAGTGGCAATTTTTAGAAATGTATAATGGTTATGACAACAAACGACGCTATCGCTTTAGCTTTCATCGCGCTTACATCACTTCTAAATACTACAAATTTCAATTTTTTACTACATTTTACTACATTTTATTATTTTAATTCTTACATCATGAATTAGAAAGAAAAAATTAGCTTTCGATTGAAATTTATTTGAAAACTGACGCTTAATTTAACGAATTTTTAAATAATTTTCAAACATGAAATATTTTTCATTTCTATCTTAACAATGGCCATCAGTTTGCTTCAATAATGTAAAAAATAGCCCCTGGGAAATTTCCCACAATTGAAAATATATTTCTCTAACCATCATAAAAAGTGAAAAAAAATAATAATAAACCCTGATAAATCATAAGATCAGATTATCCATAAGATAGAGCATTTTGGCGCTAAACTAAAATCTGTCAAAAAAGAAAAAAAACTATTTTGAGTTTTTGTTTAACATAAAATTGATATGTTAAATCCGCTGATGCATATGTTGCATCAGAATATGCTACGAATTGTACTTTTTTAAAAGATCTATTGGGTATTTAACCGTACAAGAGGTAAAAGATCCCCGACTGTGTTGGAAAAGGGATAATCATCCTGATTATGTAAGGGGACGGAGAAAACTATACAAATAAATTACACTTGAAAACATTAAAAATCTCCCTCATCTGAAGATTGACCTATTATCGTAAAAAAAATTCTTCATGTGATTACCTTAAAACAATGGATGCGTTTTAGAAGATAGGGATTTGAAATGAACAATGATTAAAGAAGACGTTTTAAAATTTTTAATTTAAACATTAATTTTTTTTAACGTCGAATCTCGACGGTGCTTTTTGGCAGATGTAATGCACATGCTCATAGGAGCTCATTCGGTTGCATTATCACAGGGGGGGGGATGTGTGCTTTATTTACTATGTTCTTTTATTTACTGAATATGAGATGAACGTAGGAATATACTATTTGTATGATACTTCATAGGTCCATGAAATTTTCTTTCTTGCCGTAGGGAATATGGCAGTAATGTCAAACTGATTTGCATTACACAGTTGTTTACGGATTGTTTGTTTGGAGTTTGCATTGGAAATCGTACTGTATTTCACTGAGGAAAAAACTTTTAAAATAAAATATTTGAAACACTGTTTCATTTGCACTCTTTTTAAATAATAAAGAAGCTTATTTTAATGATATTGTTATAATATTTTTTTCCGTCAAGTTTTGACGGGTTCCATCTAGTAAATTTAAAGATTCCAAGGAAGACTAACTTTTATGATTTAAAGTTATGTTAACTTATACTAACATAAATTTAACATTTTAATGGATGTTCGAATTAACTTTTAATATAAAATACATCATACTGAAAATGTAAGAAAAGTAAAATTAACTAACCATACAACCAAATTAGAAACACTATTCTTCTGCTACCACTTTCAGACAGAAACTCTTAAATGGGAAAAATTCTTTTTGCGGCCAACTTTTACACACTTAATTGCTTAGTAACACAAGTACTGCAATATAAATAGAAATATTTCATTTAAGTGTTGAATTAAATTCCTGTATTTTCTAAAGTAATTAACATTCTCTTAAAGTTTTCTTATACAGGGCAAATTTAGAATCGAGAATGTATAATTAAATCAACGAAGTAAAAGATAAACTTGGAAAACATTTCGAAACATTTAAGGTATCTCAGAAATACACCATACTTATTTTCAAATAATATTCTGCTAAAAGAAACAGTACATTGTAAATACAGAGTTATATATTTTTAAATAATTATATACCTGCTGTTGTACACACAAAAAATATGTTAAACTAAATGGGAAGAAAGATTCTAATCAGAATCAATTCTTAAGAACAAAGTATAATTAAATGATAGTATCTTGATTATAGTTTATATGATAATGAAAAGTTTCCTTTTTTGTTATGATATCGAAACTTTCATTATTCTCAATGTTGTAAAACTTGTTTTTTAACAAATCAATGCAATATAATTATAACAATGGGAATAACAATTTGCATGTCTATCTAAGTGGCTAATGTTTAAATTCCTGATCAGTGTGGTAAATTAAATAATTGTAGATAGGTAAATCTGGAAAAAAATTTATTCATAAAACAATTTATTATAATCAAATTTCGAAAATTCCATTAAGTACTAACATGCCTATTAACATTTATGTTTCGTCGAATATGAAGCAAGGATTACGTTTTCACACGTTTACGCAATGTTTCATTTTTTTTAAGTGAAAAGTGTTTTTCAAATGCTTGAATAGAATGATGCATTTGCAAACGGACAAGTATACGAATTAAAAAAATATATTTTAGTAATCTGTGTTATTTGATCATCAATATTCGCTGTTACCTATGTTCTATTATTTTTTAAATCTTAGAGCGTTACAGATCCGTGCGCTCGGATTCTTTGAAGGGCCCAGTAAAATTAAAAAAAAAAAAAAAAACTTTGTTTCGTTGGCGATTTATTGTGATGTAATTTTTATATATTACACAAACAACAACATATTGAGCTACTCTAAATTCTTTATTTTATTATTCTTTTTGTTTATTTTATGTTATTTTATTTTTGGAAAACAAATAAACCCTGCAATTTCAAAAACAACCATGCTAACTGGCTGTGAATGCGAATACAACTTTCTGCTTATCGTAGAGAATATGAATATACATGAAGATGCTTTGATATCTGATTTAACCCACCAACGCCCACTGTCACCTCCAGTTAAAAGGACCTCTAGGTTTAGGTTTTAAGTAAATATATGCCATGTTGCCTTTATTGGGATCTACCGGAGTTTACCTAATCACAGAAAATAATCCCATATCTCTCGGAATTTCTGAAACGATACTACAACATTCCAAATTTTTGTACCTCCTCCAAATAAGCAAGAACAGGAATTAGTCTTCTTTTTTGCGATAAAATAAAAAAAACAATGTCTCAAATCTGTTTCGCCTGAATTTAAATTTTACTAAATGTTTAATGAAAACTAAAACCTTAAATTCATACAATTTAATGAAATACACCTTAAAAAACACATTAAATAATTTAAAAGTACGTCGACGTTCCGGACATACATTAGTCCCTCATCAGCACAGTAAAAAACTTTTAAAGTCCTGAAAGTTGGAATTCAAAATATCTTACAGAAAGAAACGTTCCAAAACATATAAAATCGAAGGTAAATCCCAGCAAAACATGGCTTTCTTCATTCAAAGTTGAACAAATCAAACTTATATACCAGGCCTCGAGAAAAATGCGGCTAACGTATACATTGCAGTTCAGTTTAATTATGGCAGAGTTCGTAAAATATGACAATGGTATATATCAAAGGGCGTGGACAACTCTTTTGGAGTTTAAATTTCCGGTTTTGAATGCGTATTTATGTTATTTCAGTCTGATTTCAAATATGCTACCAGTTTCAGCAATATAACCTGGACTGCACTGTTTGCAGCTTATACAGTAAACAAGTTTTTTTTTTTCAATTGTTTAATGGCTATTTGTAGGATTTTAAATGTTTGATTAATTTTTGTTGCTGTGATGCAATTTTTATGTCACAGTTGGCAGTCCAAATTACCATCTCGTACACGTACATTTTGATAAAATTAGTTTTTCAATACTCATTTTTAGTGAAAACAATACGATAAAGCCTACGGATTAAAAAAAAAAATGTAAATATGCTTACGGGCGTTGGTGGGTTAACTTGTGTTCTTCGTATGAAAAGAAAAGAATACCGCCGTAATTATATAAATAATATTTGATTTTATTTGAATTATATAGCATATTTGAGCAAGATCTAAAAAATATTAACGGTTATTTTCCATTATCAAAAACAATATTCATACTGGGATGAAAAAATAAAGTTAAAATAGTTTTTTTTTAATGACAACACTTACATTAATCATGAAACGGTAGAGACTGCGAATTCTATACGTGGATATCAAAATATTTTGCAAACAAAACTATCTATGAACCCATATCTGGACATGGAAATACAAAAATAAAATTTTAGCACATACCAACCTTATAAGAAAAAAAAAACACTGATTTTGGTATGACATTTAAAAATGATTTCCATATAATATAAAAATAGTCTAATAAAAGTGTTATATATGTTCATTACGTATGATTAAATATTTTCAAAGTAGGAGCCATTCTAAAAGCTAAAAAAGGGCATGCTTTATTACAGTCTACTTTTTCATATCTATAAAAAGAACTTTGGGTGTGGAACATTTATTTTTAAACATCACATTTTCAATAGAAAGGAAAATATTAGTTGAACCTTTTTTGACTATATGTTGTAAATTATTTTAGGGAAGATAAAGTATTCAGAGCTAAGTTACTATTTAATACAATCACAAATAGTAGGTTTAGCAACTTATGATGAAAAGATAAGTAACCAAAATTATACCATGTGTACAAAATAGTAACCAAAATAGTTGCATCTTTACTTTAAAATAGGAAAAATTACTTTTTTACCATAAAAATAATAACCAAAATTGTTTCTTCAAAATCAACATCTTATTCTACATTTTACGATACCACAAAAATTTGCCACTTTTTATCATAAAATTGCATCTTAATTATTTTTTTTATCTAAATTATACGACATGAATGATCAGAATGCTGTTCGTTTTTTTTTAATATATAAATCAAATGGAATATGCACTTGAACTTGGATATTACTGGAGAGTTTCTAATTGCAAACAAGGAAAATTTTAGTCATGTTATTAGCTACAGCAATTGTCATTTTTTAAACATAAATGATCTAAAATCGGAAATCTGTGTATAAAAATAGTTTATCAGAAAAATGAACATTTAATAACGCAGAGACATCTGAAACTTTAGTGTACATAACGCATCTATTTTCATAAGAAAATTGTGTAAAATAAAATAGCAAAATTAGGATAAGTAACATTTTATAATATGACGACAAACAGGTTAAATAAAGCCATCTAAATATGTACGAAACCAATGTTACGTATTGTTATTCTCAACATTTTAAGTCATTTATTAAATTGAAAAATTGTACTAAAATATGATTTTCCTTGAGTAATCAAACCCAAATTAAAGCAAGAGGCTATGAGAGATTTGGTCTTGGGCCGCTCGATATTTGGGGACAGCAAATTTAACATGATTTTTTTTAAGTTCAATCTTTTAATTCGTTTTCGATCATCTGATGATTATTATAAAGATTTTGTACTTTTAGATTAAGAATAAAGACTTTTAATAGTATTTTAGTAGCAAATTTAATCCTTGAATAAAATAATAACCAAAGTATCTAAATAAATGTGTATGGTTAATCTCTATATGGTCTAGTCTTCCTGCTGGATTTTCTTTTAACTGGGTTTTTTTCTTTACATTTTTTAAATATCGGAAACCGTTAACCTTTTTGTAAAATTGTATTTTTATAGATTATTTTAACTATAGGAAATTCTTTCAAAAGTTTGTTTTTCATTTTTTTAAATATATTTTTTTAAATATAATTTTATTTTATAGCCTAAATCACCCCTTTTCTACAACTGCATTTTAAAGAAAAAGAATTAGGAATCTTACAAGATTCAGCCGTGTTTGATGGGAATCTTAATTTTCTAAATTTTAGAAAATTATATTACATAGAAGAATATTTTAAAGCTTATATTTACTAAATAATTTACAAACTAGCAAAAATCCTATGTAAATATATGTGAAAACATATAAGAAACTAATGTTTTTCAAAGGTTTAAATGCACTAAGCAAATTTATTTACAGACATTTTTCTTCTTATTTCATTGAACTGGTTTGTTGCTATGCAAAATAACTTTAAAAAATGTTTTTGATGTTTTAATTATTTGTTTGTAACAAACGTAGTTAAAATTAATTTATATGCAAAACAATTATTGTTAAAATTTCATTCTGTAAAACAATTATCAAATCTAACACAATAACATAATACAAACTGAATAAATCCCTCCTGTTTTACATTTTTGTATATTTTAAGAACAAATCATAATTGGTAATTTACCACATGTATCACAATTGCAATAACTATTGTTTCTAACAAAAGATTGTTTTCTGAACAGAAACTAATCGTGCAATTTTAAAAGAAACATAACATTCATGTTTTTAAAACAAGATAAATTATATTGCTTTGACAAAGCTTGATAGTTTTTAAAATAATTTATTAATAATAAGTTACAATTTTGAAATAAAAAATATTATAAAATAAGGCGTTAAATATTAATAGTTATATTTTGAAATATTATTATACGTAATCTATTTCATTAGATATTATTTTACTATTACATATTGCTTATTAAAACATAATAGACTTGAGCCCAATTACCTAATAGTTGTTTAACTGCATAAATCACATAATATAATTTCTTATACAAGTTGATTATAATTAAAATGAACCGATTCAGATCTACGTAGAACCTGTTTTAATTAATGAGTTTCGTTGAAACTTGCTATATGCGTTATATGTACAATGATTATAAGAAATCATTACAAAATAACAGTTCAAATTTTGACTGCTAGATAGCGCTTTTCAAGGAATTTTTAAATTACGCTATGCAAATTACGTAAATCACGTAAGAGAATTTCTGATACAAGTTGATTATAACTAAAGCTACTCAGATCTACGTAGAACCTGTTTTGTTTAATGAGTTTCATTGAAACTTGCTATGTACGTTATATGTACAATGATTATAAGAAATCATTAGAAAATAATAGTTCAAATTTTGACTGCTAAATAGCACTTTTCAATGAATTTTTAAATTACGCTATGCAAATTACGTAAATCACATAAAAGAAATTCTTGTACAAGTTGATTATAATTAAAGTAAAGCTACTCAGATCTATGTAGAACCAGTTTAGGTTGATACATTTCGCTGACATTTTCTATATATATTATGTGTACCATGAATACAATAACACAATTTACATCATTAGTTTCTTCTTTTTCTATGAGGAAAGAATCCCTGAAAACCTTAAAACGATATCAATGAGTTTATTAAATGTGCTCATAACTGTAAGATATTGGAGCTGCAATGCATTTCCGTCTTATAAACACCTGAATGTTTAGAGATATGCCTTCATGCAAGATATTTTAACTCCCCATAACAGCCCAAAAGTTAAGACTGTTCTCAAGGGGAAACTGGTTACTTTCTGGCAGATTTTTTAATTAATTTATGTTTGCGAGCGTATCAAGTTTGTACGTGCAATTATTAAGAAATCGTGTAATCACACTATTCTTTCCGTTTTTCGGTAAACGCAGAAGACATTTTTGAATATGCTGTCAATGTTAGCGTTTTGAACCATGTTTCCGGACGCGACAGCCCAGGACAAAATTTAAACTGCAGGCCTCTTTCAAAAATCACGTATAATTCAAGATGTACTTCATTTATCGGAAAATGAAAAGAAAAACTGTTCGATTACAAATTACTTGAATAATCATGCTTGCAAATACCATGCCTTTTTATTTAAAAATGAGAAAAAAGTTTTAAAAGTTTCGCGTTGTTAAGCAGGAATATATATATATATATATATATATATATATTGTAAACCGCCTTAAGCACTTGTATCATATTCACTTTGGATATGATAGGGTAATTTTCAGAGGTTTTTTGTGTGCCTGGCCTCTTTGTTTTCCAGATCTAAATGCCTACGACATCTGGTTGTGATTATTCCTCTATGGACAAAGCATTTGGCTAGAACTGAACGCAAAGCACCATGTTACTGTAAATCTTCAACATGCTTTTTTCTTCGTGTTACCATTAAACACACAGTTCCCAGTTTAACAATAATTTCCTGTTAAAAACAATTTAAATATTGTTAGTAATAAATTTAACAATAATTTCGTGTTAATTTGACCTAGATCAAATAAATCTGTTATAACCGGGAATTTTATATAAAAAAAATAAAATAATTAAAACTACCATAAACAAAATGATTCTTTACAAATACTTTTTTCTCGTTTAAAATTTGTTTCTTTGCTACCGAAGATATTTTTACCATCCTCTGGAAATTATTGTTATGTTCGCAACCCTGTAAACATGCTATAATTTGTCTTGAAGATGTGATTGATGAAATGGAATACATAGTTAATAAATTCTATGTTTGAATAAAGTTTTACCCCACCCCGCGCTTTTTTCCTGTGTCATCCTTTCAACTTGTGGTCTAAATTTTAACACTATTTTTTTCAGCTACAGCTTTTTTTTTTTCCCACGGTTCATATAACAAACGTATAAATTTCGAAAACAGTACGCGAACCATGACAGGCTCAATATATGTTTAATTAACGTCACTTTAATTATAAACGTATTATATAAAAAAGGTCAAAATCGATAAAGAAGATCATATTCTAAAATAAGATTAATATGGCATTCAATATCTCTTGGATTATAATATTCAACTTCCATGTATATACAAAATGTACATTATCTAAAATTAATTAATACTAAACGTTTGATTACACGCTTATTGGGAAATATAAACTTAATACAAATATATATTAGTTATTATTCTGATTTGTATTGAACTCTTATTGAATCGAATGTAATTGCAGTAATATGTTTTTCAGTATGTTTTATAAATTGTCTAATTTTCTGTATGAATTGTTTGTTGTTCATCAGCAGACTAAAATAAACATTTATTTCCCTGTGCAAATAAATTGATTGTAATTTTAATAACTTTTCGGATACATTTTCTTTGTTTTCCATTATTTGCTGAAAGAAAATCATTAAATTTATTATGTAACAAATGTGTTGGATAAAAAACTCTTTCAAAGTGCTACATTGTAATTATTCTCAGACAGTTAAAATGATAAGAGTAAATCCGTAGGGTTTCCATGCGACTGTAAAATCTATTATTTCAGAAGAAGAAGATTATTGTGATGGAAATTTTATTTTTTATTTGTTTTTTATTTTCCTTCTAGATTTCACGTGTATGTACTAGTTAAAAAATCTTGTAAATTACACTGTTCATTTTCTCTTAATGTAAAACTTTTTAAACTCAATAAAATCCAAAAGAAATGAGACAACCAAGTTATGTTGCTTCTACATGTAACATCAACACATGAAGTCTAATTTGTCAACAAAATGGGGTTTTTCAGAATTTTCGTTCTTTTACATTTCTCTCTTAATTGAAAAATTTTAAACTCAATAAAATCTGAAAGAAATGAGATAGCCAAGTGATGTTGCTTCTACATCTAACAGCAGCATATGAAGTTTTCTTTGTCAGCAAAGTGGTGTTTTTGAGAATTTTCGTTCTTTTACATTTCGCTCTTAATTGAAAATTTTTAAACTCAATAAAATCTGAAAGAACAACAAAATGGAAACAAAATGGGGTTTTTCAGAATTTTCGTTCTTTTACATTTCTCTCTTAATTGAAAAATTTTAAACTCAATAAAATCTGAAAGAAAGAGATAGCCAAGTTGTGTTGCTTCTACATCTAACAGCAGCATATGAAGTTTTCTTTGTCAGCAGAGTGGTGTTTTTGAGAGCTTTTGTTGTTTAACAAGTAATGACAGAAAACAAAAGCCACAAAATCCAATTTACTTCCAATAAAACTTTATTTGTTGCCTGTTGGTATGTACAAGCAACATAACTCTATTATTTTCTTTTCAGATATGATTTAATGTTTGAAGCTTTAAATGTATTTCTTAGTTACTGTGTATTTATACTAAATTTATTTAGCCTATTACTTTGTCTTATTTCACATTTATTTAAGATTACTTATTGAAAAACATGGAAAATTTTTAAGCATAATTTTTTACAAATTATATAGTAAAAATATAAAACCTTTTAAAATAATTATTTTTTAAACCCCAGAGGAGTACTAAATGAGTCATCTGATTCACATTAATTAATCTTATTTTAGCGTGCATGCGAAATGATTACGTTTTACACCCAGTACAAAAATATCTTTCTAAAAAGCTTATATAAATATCTTTACAAATAAAACAGGTTTTTAATTCGATTATTGAAAAAAAGTCATTTTCTGTCAAAGCTATCCCAGCTTTGAATGGATCCTCATTATTTATAACATGATTACCTTGAAAACATGCTATTTATTTCGAACGTTTTTAAAATTTCTTTGTTAGTTGTTACATACTATAAAAATAATGATGCGAATATAATGAATATTGTTGCATTTTCTATAAGAAATTTTAAAGTTTAAGTTTGACACAGTGCTGAAAATTGCCATCGTTATTCTCTTATATTTTATTTTTTATAAATTACCATTATTAGTAGTAATTTTTATTAATATCATTACTATTATTTCTGCTATTATATTCTGTTGATAAAAGTGTTTCAAATTTTTCATCTTTAAACACGTAATTTCGTTGAAAGTTAATGTTTAAAAAATACTTAATAAAATCATATATTTACTTTAAAATTTGTACTTTTCATGTACATCAAAGAATTGACTTATTAAATGTTTATCAAATTCGCTTATGATTTAAATTTTACTTCAGCAAACTCAATACTGCCTTTGTTAAATATTTGTAGATATTTCTTCTAAAAAAGAGAAGATCACCGATGCAAAAAGTCCAAGTATGATCAAAATTTTCATAATTTTTTAGACAATGGTAATCTAGATTTGTTGATTATGATAAAAAACAGTCACAGTTTTAATTTTTAGCGTTTATTTAACTGTCACTTTCAAATGTAAATTAAAACGACTTTATTTTGTGAATTTTTCAAAAACGTAATTTCATAGTTTTAATTTTTAGCGTTTATTGAACTATCACTTTCAAATGTAAATTAAAACGATTTTATTTTGCGAATTTTGCAAAAACGACAGTTACAATTTACAATGGATAATGCATCAGCCATCAAAACTTTTAATTTATGTCAAATATATCTACAAAACCTCAATATCATTTCATTTATCCGTTGTGAGGAGTGCATAATTTATAATTTAATTTCAAATATTGTCACTTCTAAGACTCTCTAAAAAGATCATATCCTTAAGTTTGAATAATCGCATTACTGTTCGTTTTTAAAAAGAATTAAATTCTTTGATAAAAGTCTTCACTTGTGTTTCCCCGAAAACATCATTAACGATTTGAAAAGATGGTATCATTTATCTTTTTCGTATTTATATAAAAAAGTGTCTAAAGATAATTTTATCTGGAATGAATAATCATTTTTATTTTATTTCTTAGTGATGTTTTTTATTATTTATTAGGTAAGTGATAACTTTTATCATTTATTAAGTGAACGTAACATTTCATGGATAACGTCTAACTTTGTTATCATTTTTAACTCAATACCACAACAGAAGTATTTTAATATAACTTAAAGAGGACTAATGAATAGAATAAATATAAGAGTAACGAATGATAGTTTCGATATTAAAGCAAGTAGTAATTTATTTAATTGCACAAGTTTCCATATTAGCTGATATTAATCAGTATTTGATTGATGAATTAAGTTTTTATTTCCGAATGATAAACATTTGAATGAAAAATACAATTTTTTAATACAGTAAGTATTATCTACAATTCTAAAATAATCTATTTAATGTTTTTTAATAATTTATACATTCAATAATTTTAAATAAGCACAAAATAAAAAAAATACTGCAAATTAAAGCAATAAAAAAATTACAGATACAGCTGTCAGCCATTAACCAAAATAAAAGATTGCTGAATGTTATTACTCTATTTGCAATATTTCCTTCGCGGTAAACAGCTGAAATAATTAGAGGTAATTTCTGAGGAATACCTATAACTGTGGTTGATTCATATTCAGTCTCTCTTTACAATATAACAATATCTATTTTGTGTGATTTTATATTTTCTACTAGTATAAAAGGCTCATATTCTTCAAAGTATTTCAAAATTTGACGAATATATCTATTTAAATTATTATACTACAACAGCATTTTAGTGACGCATTCCTATTAGAAACTCCTATTATTCTATTCTAAAGTCCTTTTTACAAACATTTTCTGATAGGTTATTTACTTGGGGAAACACGTTTATATCATATGTGTCTTTTAAAATTTTTGTTAAGTACATGATATTATTTGAAATGATTTTGCTCTTTGAAAGATATAAGACGTAATGATTTCAGGATCAAATTTACAGTATTTTGGAGATTTTCAAATATGTCATTATTCATGAATGTTTCATAATTTTTGCATGCAGTTGTTTCTTAATTTGTTTTTTATTTTTTTAGAAACTTGTGATATTAGACAAGTCTGGTCTTTAATTTATGGACTATATCTACTTATAGTTGTAATTTTTCCAACTGAGTGAAAAAATGTCCAGGCCAGGAATAGAACACAAGACTCTGGTTTTATCTGTCAATGCTCTTCCAAGTGAGCTATCCTGGACAAACCTCGTGGGCACATTTTACTCCCATACATTTGGTCAGTAATCTGAAACAGTACAACAATACCCTACAGTTCATAATGCATTGCTGGTAAAGGAACTCCAAACATCGTGGAATGCCTAATTACAGTTAATTACTGAATTACAGTCGTACTGATTGATAAAGAAATATCACGCGAGTTGCAATTTACAACTCGTATGATTTCTTTACCTATCCGTGCGATTGTGTTAAAATACTTAATTATATCTATTTCAACATAAGCAAACTGAACCTTCAAAAATATATCATTGTAATTTTAAAATCTACTGTAAACCTTTTATTTTTTAATGCTTACTTACGGATTTAAATTAGTTTTCGAATACCAAATTACCTGCTTTTAGTATTCCTTTAACGTAAGCATAATATATATTTTTAACTTCACTATTTTATTTTTATATCTGAAAATCTTAAAGTTTTTGATTTTAATAACATACGTACATTCCCAGCATAGTCTAATTTAACGTAATTTTCATGCCATCTGAAAACTGAAATTAGTCGCATTTCTTACCGTAATTCATAAGAATATTGTTTGTAAGTGGTATTAAGGCTTCGATTGTTGTTTGGTCTTACGGGAAAATAGTTCAAAATGTCCAGGGCACAGGAATAAAAATTGATTATACATTAAGATTCCATGTACATAGTACCTAAATTGCCTGTAAGACGAATATGACATTTATGAGACGCGATGCACATATGTTGAATTTTATGATAACATTTTGTATCATTATTACTGATCACTGATTCAGATTTGTATTTAATAAGTTTTTTCAGATTTTTAATCGCTTTTATAAACCTACCATGCATGCAATTTTCATATGAGGTTGTTTGGAAAAACAACCTTCAACGCACGGTGCGTATTTTTACTTTCATTTCTGTGTCATATATAAAACTTATATAAGCTCCTGTTATGCTAATAAAATACAGAAATAATAGAGAGAAGCATTTCCTTTTCAAATATTCATTTGGAAAAGTCTCCATTGACATTTTATGTGTTTTGAACGCAATCATTCTTTTCTCAACACATTTCCGCTCTTTCACCTAAACAAAAATAGAACCATTTTTTGAAACCTTATGGTAAAATTTAAGAAGTTTAAAATATCACAAACACTATTTAATAATTCTTATTAATAGTTTTTATTGCTTGTATACGTTATAACAGTGTCTTTTAGTAATTTTCTTACTTAAATTTGTTTTGTTATTTAAATGTGTGTGTAATCCACTTTAAATTTATTTTAAGCGCAAAATATTTTTTTTAATTCATTTATAAATTGATGCATGGGAGAGTTAAAATCACAACTTATAACAATATTTGTTTAACACTTTGATTACGGAATAAGATTGACGACTGTTTTTCTATTCAATAGTACCACAATTTACAAAATTTGCGGTACATATCTTTTGAAAATATCCTAGTTTAAGTCTAAGGCGGCAGGTGTTCCCGACTCAAGAGCGTGGCGCAAGAGGAGGACCGGGAGCTTGGCCGAGGACGCCGTGGCAGCGGGATTCATTTTCGGGATCAGACTAAAGCGGGGTCCCAAACGGGGGCAGGTACCGACATAGCACCACTTCTGGGGCTTTAGGTGTGATCGACTTTCGTTGATCGTGCCTAACTGTCCTAAGAACCTGCCGGGGATTCCAACCTGGATGCAGCATCGTGCGGACTGAGTCTCACTCGTCCTGCGTCCGATAGTCCAGAGCTTAGCCAAGCTGAGTCTCTGGCGGACTCTGGCGGGGGGCGCCGGAGACAGTTGGTTGCAGGGTCGGGGTCGGTTGGGGCGCCGCGCCGGTGAAGGACTTGGAAAGCAGGTGGTCGTATCGAGCTAACGGGTTTGGGCGGTATCAGGTCCGGCCGGACCACTTTTTTGCTGTCATTCTCTACTCGGCCATGTGGCGTCTCCAGCCTAGTCATTTGGACTCGTGACGGTGGTGTGGGACTAACTGTCCTAATTTTTTATTGTCTGTCCTATTTAAATGTACTAACATTTTTTTGTGTGTGTTGTTTATTTTCCGGGATCAAAGTAGAGGTAACCTGTATAGCAGCTCTTCGATTCCGACTGGGGATACAGCAAATCTCAGGAGGAACTCCTTGGCTAGTTCTTGGGTCTCTGATTGCTCTTATGGGCTTCTAGGAATACCCGGGGGCGATGATTTCACGAACTTCCCCCAGCGAATCGAACATGATCCAGCCCCTTCAGTACCTATGAGCGGGTTACTGTCGTAGAGGCTGGATTTCATCGTATTCTTTTGTCGCTAATGCGCAGTATTGAGCAGGAAGCTATGGCACATGAGTCTTAAGTGTATGGCAGAGATTAATTTTCAAAAAGTGATACGAATAGTATAAAAAGTACTGAGACGTACATGTCCCAACCTTAGTCAAAGGGTTAAATATATTTATGCGATATATTTATTTCATTGTAGTAAAATAAACTTCGATCTTGATTAATAACAACTTTATATTCTTTGTTAACCTAAAGAGTAAATTAGCTTAGTGGAGTAATTGCATTTTTTATATACAATTCTCAGATTTTTCAATAAATAGAAATCTGTTAAAAAATAAATATTCCTAAAATAAGAAAACAAAGAAAGTGAGAAATCCGCTTTGATGATCAGGAAATGGAAATATTTTAAAACGCATGCAGAAATTTGCATACGTTAAAATTTTTGCATTTTTCTAGTTATAAAAACTTTCAATCTGATAAGAGAATTTTTTTAGAGAATTGAATAATCTTGTGAAATCTTGCTTTAAACATTTGGACAAAATTCATAAATATGACCATGACATCGAAATTAATTAATAAATATGTTGTACTAAAGCATATTTCCTCAATATTTAAATATTATTATAAAAATTTATACATGGGTAGCTTATAAGGATTTTTAAAAAATGGTTGTTTTTTTTTATAATTTATTATTAATTTACAAAATAAAAAACGACTAAGGCTTTCATATTTTTCAATGGGAATAATTGTTCTCTATTTAATTAAAACTATTTTCAAGGAAATAGAACAAATTATTTGTAACAAAATAGATACTTATTTTAAAAAAGTATAATATTTAAATATATTATATAGTTTTCAGAACACAAATGAAACATTTCCATAATACAGCTTTACAGATTAACAAAACAACTGAAAATATTTTTTAATTCCATGTAATAAAATTTTCCTAATGAATTGTTTTATTTTATTTTTATGCTTTTTTTGATTTTATTACTGTATAAACATATATTTTTATAAAAATCACACCAATGAAGAAATATATTTTCATTGAATAAATAATTTTTCTTGCATGTTCCCTCGATGTGTAAAATAATGTTTTTATTTTAATAATACTTTATTATTACAATATTTTTCAGATCACTAGAAAAATTCAAAGTAATCATTCAGTTATGAATAATTTTAAGTAAGTGCATGGAATACTCTTATAAAGTATATCACATTTTGTAAAAATTCAAGAATGTCCATATTTTTACATACATTCACGAAAGTTCGTCTCATTTTTATTTATTATAAATAATTCTAAAAATCTCAATTAACGGTCTTATTTTACGCCAATTTACTTGATACCAGTTTTATTTTAGATATATTTTTTTTGTAATAGAATCCTTTGTTGTACTGTATACATAAAAAGTATTTGAGAAAATAAACACATTTTTAGGTGCGTTCGTAATTATATAAATACGTAGCACCTATAGTCGTCGTTTGGTCCGTCCGTCTGTCCGTCCGTCTGTCTGTCTGTCTGTCTGTCCGTCTGTCTGTCTGTCCGCATATAACAACGCAAAAACTACCCAACCAAATGGTTTGCAATTTAAGATATATTATCTTTGCAGAATTTTGTCGAGACATTTCAAATTTTATTAAAATCGAATCAAAACTTTAGGAGATATTAATAAAAATATTTATTAAGAAATTTGAATTTTTTTTTTAAATCGGTGCTTTTTTGTTATAGGAGCTTCCGAAGTTTAATCGTCAAGCGACCGAGATACTTATTTTATGACAGAAATTAATCTGCAGACGATATAATTCATCTCACAGAATTAAAAATCATCAAGATCTGAATATTTATATAACTAGCTGATACATATATATCTGAATATTTATATAACTAGCTGATACATATATATCTGAATATTTATATAACTAGTTAAGATATTTTGTATGAACAGTGTCATAAAATATATACTTAACTAGCTGTTTAACCCGTTCTACGCACGGGATATCATGAATTTAATTCTAAAACGTGCGTACGAACGCACCTCGTTTGTAACGTTTGACGTACAATTTCCAACTTGTTAAAATTGGAGAAGTTAAGCAATCGTTCAAATATTATAATAATTATAATTTTGGAAACGTTCAAATATTATAATAATTATAATTCTGGAAACGTTCAAATATTATAATAATTATAATTTTGATGTCGAACTGAAATAGCTTTTTTTTAATTTCAAGAAGTGCCTGTATACCAAGCCATGTGCCTTAATATATCGGTAACTACCATCCGTAAACTATCAGTGCTGACATTGTAAATACATTTTATGGAAAATATTAGTATTTCGAGTAATATTTGCATACAGTAGTAAGTAAATTAATCGGGAAAAATTTTTAAACTTTTCATTTCCGAATTTTTTTTTCGAAATTTTTAGAAACTTATTAGAAGAATTGTTCTTCATATTTGGTTCTATAACGAGCATGATCAAACTCAGATTTTCTATGAAAATTCAGTCTCGAAAACACACTGGCGTCCAAAAGTTAAGCAAAAAACATAACATGCTAATTTTCGATTTTGTAAGTTCTCAAAATAAAATGAAATACACGACATGAATCCAAATATGTACTACCCTAACATCACAGCACTTCGAAGTGACGTCTGCTTGACGTCACAAAAATTCACACTAGTCACAAATACTACAGTGAACTGGAATATGATACATTTCATTCATTTCATTATTGGCTGTTCTGTAGGGATAGTACCTATTTTCTATATTTGATGTTTATATAATATTCTTTTGAATACTCACAGTTAACTTTATTAGAACTTTGTGCTTGTTGCTTACCTTTTGCACACCAGCTTATTTAGGAGACAAATGACAAATTTTAAAAGAAAGTTCAATATTTTTTATTAGGCAGTAACACAAAAAAACTGTAATCAATCTGCAACTGTTACAAATACTTTTTTCTGGGTTTCTGAATATTCATTTTCACTTTCATAATAATAGAAGATATATTCACGAAAATAAAAACGCTGTATATAAAAATTACATATTTTGAATGTTGTTTTGCTTTTGATGTACAGAGGTTTCAACAAAATTTAATGAACTTTTAATAAACCTGACCATATTCGGTGACAATATTCTGAATATTCGGTAAGATATTAGCATTGATAGGAAAACAGATTTAACTGCGCATGTGCAAAAGTAGTATTTTTCTTTTGTAACTTAGTACGCAGAAAAAATAAGGTAACTTATATAAAAATTCCAGTTAAACTTCCCAAAAATTCGAAAACTTTTCGCAATTTCAGCTATTTTCTACATCAGTTTGCTATTAAATTTGTTTTGTCACCAAACATGCATTCGAAAGAGAATTTTTACAGAAATTGTGAGTTCAAGTAGCTTCTTTATATGGCTGAATATCACATAAAATGTCTCAGGTTCTTCTTAGGAAAAAAAAAATTCTGAAATTGAAAATGCATCCATCTTGTCCCAATATCCCAATTAATTTGCATACTATGGTGCCATCAGCAAAAAACCTATTGCCCATTTCTCTACCATTAGTACTAAAGACCTATGTCCCATTTAATCTTGTCTGTTATCGAGTTTCTTTTGAAGTTCTATACAACAGTCCTTGATATTTTTATCCAACGTCTAATTATGCAAAACTAGTTAGAGTGTAACTCAGCATGTACGAATAAGATGAAGGAACCTACATCCTCTTCAGCATGTATTTCTTTGTATTTATCAGAATGCATCGAAATATATTTACATACAGACGGGTTTACATAAAATCGATATTATTTAATCTGTATCACATACGTGATAGAAAATTTCTTTTTGTAACATTTTAAGTAATCTACATTCTTTTTCTTCTTTATCAATCAATCTGAAATTAAAATTATTTGTCCCTCTCATAATAACTATTGCAAAGTATAATTCTGCTGTTTAATCAGTTAAAATTTGGTTTTGTAATGTATATCAGGTGAACAATGTACATCTTGCAGTTCTTTTTCTATTCTTTGATAAAATTTTCACGTTTAACAAAACACAAAATTATATATAAAAATGCATTAAAGTAGATAACAAATGAAAAACAATATATGCATCCTTAATTTATTATTTAATTTGTAAATAATTTATTTCTTGTGACTTAAAACTTATTTTAGGAAATAGCACAATTTATGTGACGTTTTGTTGGTAAATTTTGTGTAGTGTGGTAAAGGTCTCTTTGTAAAATAATTTTGATTTATGAATAATAATGTGTGAGTAGACCTACATGTTTTGCAGTATTTAAAATATAATATTTATTTTTAAATATGAAATATTATGGGATATTAATATAAATAGCATCTGATTAAATATAATATAAATATAACCTCTGATTAAAATGTAATTACGAAATTAATATAATGTAGCTGGAAGACTGTAATAGTTGACAAAGTTTGTCTTCTATCATGTCACTTTGATTAACATAATTACTTGGATTCTGTAAACATTTCTAGTAGCACAGAGATTTCAAATTATCGGTAGAAACATAAATTTAATTGGATTACATTAGAGTATTGGAATTCAGTAGATTATTGAATGACATTGGAGTTTTGATGTACTGTCAACGACAAACATTGGCCAATAATGTTCAAGTTGTATAATTATATGCAATATGTAAGTTGAAAATTAAACTTAATGTGAAAATTACGTTATGATGTAACTAACGATGACATCATTAATTAAATATTTACTACTTGTATGAAATCAGATACAACGCTATAAATGTTTTGTTACACATTAGAAACGACAGAATTTAAAATGACCTTGTAAATAGTAAGAATGTAAATAATTTCGTTTGCCTCAAAAACAATTTAAGGCGAAGGAATTATTATACAGCTATAAACCACAATTTTATTAGGCTCAAAATAAAATCAAACCCTAAGTGCTTATTTAGTGATTTGGAATAATTTGAATTTTTGTTATACATCCACCATTCGTGTTAATTAATAAGATGTCAGTTTCTTCACTAGGAAATTGATATGTTGATTTAACTTTGTATTACGGGAGTCGTAATAATAAACAAATATTATTTTTAATTAATAAGGACTTTACGTTGCACATATAAATACTCATTAAACATTTGCTTTCAACGTAAAATTCAAAACGTTTGAAATACAATAAACTTTCCACTGCCTTATCAAGGACTTTTGCTAATGGACAGATTAGGTTTATCGATTTTAACAACGCTAAAGTTATTTCCAGACAAAACAATCCCTTTAAAGCCTACATCCGTGAATCTATAGAAATTTTTTTAAGAAAACTTGAAATTTGTAACGATATCTCATCATTTTCTGTACCAGCTATATAGAAATGCATTTTGAAGGAACTTTAATTTCGTTGATCATGAGTTCCAGTTACATTGATGGATCATAGAGGGCGCCACCTGGCTTATTTTGAATATAGTGTTGTAAATTTCGTTATTTTAGCGTCTTGTCAGTTAGAACATTGGAATCAATCATGTAACACATTTTTTTTTTTTTTTTGCTGTTCATATTTATGAAGGTTTTCTCCTGATGATGGTTATAAAGATTAACCAAAACGTCGAGGTTTATTTATATATGTAGTTTTAAAGTAACTCATATTTATTAAACGAATTTTACGTTGGAAGCAAATGTCTGATGAGTAAATATTATTTTCTTTTACTTTTTACGTAAAAAATTGCTTAATAGTTTTGCCCCTTTTGAACAAATAAGTACTTATGAAGTTATATCCGAAATTAAATCATGTAGCATGATGACTATAATACTTTTTATATTTAAATGTCAAATCCGTCATCGATATTTGGTGGAAAGTTACCAAAAATGAAAATGCCATCATCTTTAACTGAAAACATGTAGGTTTTTTCAGACACATGATAGATATTGTTTTCTGACTTTTTTTCAGGCCATGACCTCAGGTCTTTTTATTCCATTTATACGAATTTCTGAATAATATCATGTAAAGTGTATGTTCCGCATAAATCTATATTTCTAATGCATAGTACAATTATTGTATTCTTTGTTCTGGAAAGCGTAAAATCATACAAATTTATTTATCGTAGCGCAATCGTAATAACATATTTAACATTTAGGAATAAAAATGCAAGTTTATTTTAAATATGACGTCACTTTCACCATCGCAAATTTTCCCTCGATTTTGTTACTATTATTGTTTACGTTATATTATTGTATTTTAGTTTTTATTTTTATTTTTATTTATTTATTTATTTTAATCTGAGTGTGAAGTTGTCTTTCAATAACATTAAATAAAGACTTTTTCTAATCTTATCATTACTGTGTTTCATTTGATTTCCTATGAATATAATTTATTTCATATTATTGCTTTCTTGGCTTTTTCTGTAACTGTTACAATATGGTAAATAGTGTAATGCAGAAAATTATTATTATAATAAAATATACCACATTGTTATATATTTGAAAATGAGATAATTTACACTCTTTGTAATGTTATCATTTCAAGATTTACATTATGTTTTCTAGCATAGTAATAAGTACATTGTCTCAAAATCAATCATTATAGTGATTTATTTAATATTTATTACTGTCATAATTTATATTGTGTAGTCGGTTATCATGTTATTAATGTATCATGTAAATTTATTCTTTATTATTATGAAATACCAGTGGAGCACAGAAGCAATAAATTTCATAAGTTGACTGCTCCACTCGATCTAATTCTGATTTTGATTCTGTTTCTTCTACACCATAGAAAAAGATGATATATTTAAATTATTCGAAGAAACATTATATTGAAAAACTTTCAAAACCATGCTCTAAATATTAAAATATATAAAATTTTTTAAACAAATTCCAATAGATCTCGAGTTCAAGTTTTGTTCTATTTGTCTTTAACTGAAAAGTTCTAAGTTTAAATGAAAAAGAAAATTTTATTCTTCAAGGTACAAATTTCAATCTAAAAAAGTCTACGTACATTATATATATATATTTGTTTTTATTCTGTCAAGGATAAGATACTTTTTAACGGAACTCAAAGATTTTTTTTATTATATATATATAAATCTGGACGAATATTGTTTATAACTGAACTGAAATATGCTTTATCATACAGTAAAATCAACATAGGATAGCAAAATGACTAGGACCAGTAAGATAGAACTTTTCAATGGAGAATAAAAAAATTCTTCTAAAACTATGTATTATATTTTTTTAATTATTTATTATAATTCTTCAATGTTATATAATATTTAGATGCACTGCATTTTAAACAAACCTTTTACGGTGGCCAAGCTTGATTATTTATTTTACATTTTTACATTTTTCTTCACACAGAGCGAAAGAATGTTCCATTGTGATTTTTGTATATGTTTATGTTAGGGTATAAGTATTTGTAAAACATTAAAATAAATTTGATCACCCGATTTCATCAAAATTAGAAAACAACTTTTCCATTTATAACTTTTTACTCATTTTCGCACTTTATCTATTATTTCACTAAGAGCGAATGAAGGTATCATTCTTATTTAATATACATTTATGGATGTGCATAATATAATTTATAAAAAGTAAATAAAATTTCTACTTCAATTCGCTCACAATGCCTTTATTTGATAAAAGGGTTTGGTGTACTTGATTAATAAAGCTTTTATGTTGTATTTTTATATATTGCTCTGATACTTTTTTATATATGTACATAAAATTAAATTTATGTATTTTCCAAAAGTACATTATATTACTAAGGCATCAATAAGTGAATTATTTTAATATAGTATGAATTTAAATTAGGTCCCTTTTAACATCTACTATGCATTACATACTTAGAGTTTTTGAAATAGTTTTAATTGTGTATTGTTAGTAAATTGAACTGCTTAAAATTTTCATGAATGTCGCAGGTTTTTATAGCTTTATGCACCTCAGACCCTTAGCATTGACATCTTATTAAATATTTCAACTGCTGAAAGTAATAAAATATCGAAATTTAATTAATTCAATTAATTACATAAAACATGAAAAACTCCATAAATCATTTTAATTCCTGCCTCTGATATGAACCAATGTTAAGGAAAAAAATTCTTAGATTTTGAATTAAGTAAATTTTGACACTTTTAAGTGCATGTCATGTGATAACTTTTTAGGTTGTTTTCGTCGTAAAACTAGGTCATGTACATCTTCTTTTAAAGCACATTTAATATTAACAGGCAATCGTAGTTGTAAACTACTCAAAAACTATATTAATAGATATTATAAACAAGGTTTTTTGAAATCTTTTTTTTTTCATTTTAAATTTTACTTGTATCTTTATATCTAAATAATCTTGCAAAGATTTCAAATATAAATATTCAAACTAATCCTTCAAAGCAAATATGCCTAAACATCTTTATTTAATGTTAAATTTTTAAAAATGCTGTTACGCAATACATTAATTATATAAGATACAAAATATTTGATATATATATTTCCAATATGACGAAATATTTATCAAAGCATAAATATTTATGAAAAAACAGTACTCTAGGTAAAATAAAACACATTCTATACGCTGAAAAATATATACAGATATAAGATAAAGTCATATCGTGTTCTTCCTTTCAAAACAAATTTATATAATATTTATAAGAATATAATGCAATTTTAAAGTTTTATTTGAAAAAAAAATAATAATAATAATGGTAGTTTAAAATGTATGAAGACACTTTTTAGTAAATAATATCTTAAAAAAAATACAATGAGATGAAATGAAACAGACATTTCTTGAAAGATATTATTCTAGAATTCTGAATATGAATACGCGTAAAGAGAATCATGTTTGTTTTATAATAAAGTATTTGCATATTAAATTACCAACGGATTTTTGAGCAAACTGTAGCTCAATTTTCAAATATGAGTGGAAGAACAGATATATGTTACAAAATAATTATAAATATTTTTTAACCCTTTCGGGGCGGAGTAAATCTGTTTGTAAAATGATGAAATGATGGACTGACACCAGAATTTAAAAACGAATTCATTTGAAAATAGAAACTTGCTTATTTTCCCGTACTTTATAAAAGGGAAATTTTAATTAAATATTCGTGATGCCGTTTGTCAGTTTTGGAATTAAAATTAGGTGTCCTTTTTTGTGGATACCGCCTGCTAAAGGGTTAACAAGAGAATATATACATATTTATGTGTCTTAGTATTATTTTTAATTATATATATTTTAAAAAGTTAAATGGCATATTTTGTAAAGTAAATATTATTAATAAAATATGAATATATTATTAATAAAATATGAATATATATTATTAATATAATAATAAATTAATCAAATATGGCTTTAGAGTTTCCTCAGTAAGATTCTGAAAAATTGCAGGTATAGACTATCTGATGAAAATCCGAACACTTTAGATTTTAGACGTTCTGTCTAATATAGAGACATACTTCACGAGTTCTTCTGGAAATTCAAGAATGTAAAGAATATGTATACTATTTCAGCGAAGGTTTAGTCACAAGAACAGTTAGGATACCAACAACAAACAGATTAAAAGTTAATATATGCAATTACAATGTAAATTATAATGCTAGAAATGATTTGTAGCTTTAGAAGATGACTAGGTGGCGTCCTGTACGATATATGTGTCCATTTATGCAAGAACAGCACGTATATTCATGAAGATATGTTTTTATTTTAAATTAAAAAAATCAGCATGTTTTTTTTGTTTATAGCATGAATGATTTTCTACCAAATTGAATGGCATTTACTGGAAACTTGACAAAATGCAGTAGAAACAATATACGGCAATTCGAATATAAATATATTGAATATTTGATTCATTATGAGCACTTTTATGGAATACTTTTTAATTGTGAGATTGCGCGAATGATTACAAATTGTTTTTTTTTCAGAATTCACTCATCAACTACATAGACTGAAAACTCAGATAAAAGGCCAGTCGAATATCGTGAAAATTTAGAACGAGATAGGCGATGTACTGAGACGATTTTAAGTTGTTTTTTTCAAAGTAGCTGGATGATAATTTTTTTTTTTACAAATGTTCATTTTCTATTAACCGACTTCTAACGAAGGAGTATGTAGTTAACATATGTTCCCTCGCAGCTTTTGAATGGATGCTTCGATTCTGTTAATTATGTTTTTGTTTGGAATGGGCTCGTTTTTATAGTTCTTAAAAAATGAACTAAAAAATGAATAAAAATGGCAAATAAAATATTTAAAAAACAAAAAAACAAAACTGACAATTCCTGCAATTTTTTTTATTATCTTTAAAAAGCAATTCTCAGATTTAAAGATTAATTCTAGAATTTTATCTTACAGGGTGATCGCAAATAATATTTTTATCCAATTTGTTTTTGGTCCTCTAATTGCTCTGGTATGACTAAAATTTCCCTGAAAAATATTAGGTCAAAGATGTTATTTACATTCCTAATGTTCCAGAAAATTCGCCATTTCTCTAGATATTCGACAAAACGTCAAATATTGAAAGAGTCCGTATACTTTAAATCAAACAGTGTGCTTTACAAAAGTACTGTGAAAAAAAAAAATATCCCAAAGACCTGTATTGTGCAACAATGTTAAAAACATCTTGTATTAGCTATTCATGTGTAATTTATCTTATATATAGGCTAAAAATCAGCAGCATGCTAACTTTAGCAAATCTGTAAAAAATGTTTCTATAAATACGCATATATCTTCGAATAATCAATGTGTTAATTTAAAATTTCAGTATTTTATCTTCAACCTTTTAAAGATATCTGAAACATTCCTAAAACATGGTTTCAAACTCTCCATATTATAAGAAAAATAACATGCCTTTAAAGAAATTTATACCTTTTTCAACATATGATTATTCTTGTGTAAATGCATACAATCATTCTACACAGGAAGAAAAATCATTTCTTAAAGTGCCAAATCATTTCTAGGTATTTATAATACACGGTGTTAATAAATTTATCTTTCCTTTTAAAAGATGCCATTGACTCGTAAAAGAGCTCATAATTGAAAATTTGTTGGAAAGTGCGAGTTCACACATATCTTATACATGTCCAATTATTCTAAAAACTAGTCGTTGGGGGCCACCGTAATACTTACCCATCATGGATATGCATAATATAAAATATGAAAATAAAACATGTGTAAACTATTGTTAAAATGCATTGCAATTCGAATAAAATCGTGGCTTGATGACGTCATAAACTTTAAATGCTCTATTACTGAATGGCATAAAAGAAACATCTTTATAACTCCAAAATTTATAATCATATTAACTAACGGTTTACTGTGTCGGATTAAGCGTCTCATTTCCATTTAAAATATATCTTTGAATTGAAATTTGAATGAAATACAAGGTCATGAAAAATCAAAGAGTGTGGAATATAGGATTACAAATATCTCGGAAACTAATTATCCGATCGACTTCATTTTTATAAAAAAAATTATGTTTTTTTAATGTCTTTTATATTCACTCCTTAAAATAAACAATTTCAAAAAATTTTATATACCTTTTATCAGAACGAATATTGCGAGAGTCCGAAAAAAATAGTTTTGGATAATCGAGGTTACTGAAATTCAATAAGCTTCTTCCCATTATTACATACTAAGTACATACCAAATTTCAAGTTTCTATCTCAATTTTTTTCGGGAGATAGAGCGTTTACAGACACACACACAGACACACAGACAGATAGACGGCAATTTTTTTTTCTAAAAATATGTTTTTCGGAATCTCCTGTGTCTGAAACGTGCAAATCCGTCAATTTTTTTTTTCGATTTTCAAAACGATTACATCACTTGCCCTATACTACGTATGATGGTTAAGTAAAAATCTTCCAATATTTCTCTAAGAAATTAAAAAGAAATACTGAAAATCAAAAGGGTTCAGTGAATTTTTGTTATATAGTGTATCTAACACCCAAACGTATCCATATCTAATAAATATTCAAATGCATTCTTCCAGAAAACAGATTGCATGCCTTTACATGTTTCTCTTGTGACACCTTAACAGCAACTCAGAGTTCACACATATCTTATACATAGCCAATTGTTTAAAAAAAAAAAAGTCCAATATTTTTCTAGAAATTAAAAAGAAATACTGAAATTCAAAAGAGTTCAGTGAATTTTTGTTATATAGTGTATCTAACACTCAAACGTATCCATATCTAATAAATATTCAAATGCATTCTTCCAGAAAACAGATTGCCTGTCTTTACATGTTTCCCTTGTGACACCTTAAAAGCAACTCAGAGTTCACACATATCTTATACATGGCCAATTATTAAAAAAAAAATCTTCCAGTATTTCTCTAGAAGTTAAAAAGAAATACTAAAAATCGAAAGAGTTCAGTGAATTTTTGTTATATAGTGTATCTAACACTCAAACGTATCCATATCTAATAAATATTCAAATGCATTCTTCCAGAAAACAGATTGCCTGCCTTTAAATGTTTCCCTTATGACACCTTAAAAGTAACTCAGAGTTCACACATATCTTATACATGGCCAATTATTTAAAAAAAAAATCTTCCAATATTTCTCTTGAAATTAAAAAGAAACACTGAAAATCAAAAGGGTTCAGTGAATTTTTGTTATATAGTGTATCTAACACTCAAACGTACATGCATATCTAATAAATATTCAAATGCATTCTTCCAGAAAACAGATTGCCTGTCTTTACATGTTTTCCTTGTGACACCTTAAAAGCAACTCAGAGTCCACACATATCTTATACATGGCCAATTATTTTTTTAAAAAAAATCTTCCAATATTTCTCTAGAAGTTGAAATACTGAAAATCAAAAGAGTTCAGTGAATTTTTGTTATGTAGTGTATCTAACACTCAAACGTATCGCTCTCTAATAAATATTCAAATGCATTCTTCCAGAAAACAGATTGCCTGCCTTTACTTTTTTCCCTTGTGACACCTTAAAAGCAACTCAGAGGCATAAAATAGTTTATTCTTCTCACATACGAAGCATTCCAGTCGTTGAATTTTAGCACAATGCTTCGAAAGAAACTTTAAGGCTACAACACATCTAACAAAAGGATACTACGTGAGTATTTTAAGTGCACAACAGTAGACGACATATAGTATGTGACATAAATACGAAATAATAGATAAAAATTAATTTAATTTAAATACTTCTTTTGTTATCCGAAAGATATTGAAAGGTGAAACAAATTTTACATGAGATTTTCACGCGTATTTATTTTCGTTTCAAGCATTTTTAAGTATTTTAATTTAGAGATTTAACTGAATAATAACAATAATATTTAAATATGCGTATAATACACTGCTCAAAACAATTAAAGGATATTGCAGTTTTAGGTGGATTTTGTATCTGGGAAACTGTTTAGCTGATTGATACATGGTCGACAGACATAGTAGGTTATATGAGAATAAATTACACATGTTTGGCAGAAAAAAATGCATTTTATTGCGCATTTGTGTAAAAAGGAAAAAAACACAATTTGTGCATATGAGAAAAAAAGAATAAGAAAAGGTGTTTTCTTCAAAGAAAATCATTTTCAGTAGGGGTTATGGTTTCCACGGGCGGCCAGCAACGTTGAACACCTTTGAGGCATGGACTCAATGAGGCTATTAATGACGAGTTGGGGTATTCTGCCCCACTCTTCCAGAAGAGCTCTTTCCAGTTCTTGGAGAGTTTGTGGGGGTTGTTGGCGGCCAGAAACTCGTCTTCCTAGAGCGTTCCAAACGTGCTCGATTGGATTCATGTCTGGAGAATACGCTGGCCATTCCATTCGAATGATTCCTTCCTCGAAAAGGAAATCCTCCACCAGGTTTGCACGATTTGGCCTGCAGTTATCGTCCATTAAAATGAAGTTATCTCCGATTGCTGCAGCGTAAGGGACTACAATAGGTCTGAGGATCTCATCCCTATATCGGCGACCAGTCAGAGCTCCATCTCGAATGATGTAGAGGTCAGTGCGCCCGTCAATGGAGATGCCACCATACACCAACACTCCTCCACCGCCAAATCTGACACTTTCGTGCACGAACGCAGGATTATTCCTACTGCCACGGTCCCTCCAGATGAAAATACGCCTATTATCCGGATGCACAGAAAAACGGGACTCGTCAGAAAACAGAATATTGCTCCATTCATTTCTCCTCCAGTTGACATGCTCGGTTGCCCACTCCCTGCGGTCGCGACGATGCCTTGATGTTAATCTAACACATACCATCGGTCGGCGAGCATACAGACCTACAGCATGGAGCCGGTTTCGGACAGTCTGAGTTGAAATCGTGGTGCCTGTAGCCGAGCGAAGGTGTTGTTGGAGAAGAGTAGCGTTCATGTTTCAGTGTCTCCGAGCTGTTAACGCTAAATACCGATCTTCATTGGGCGTTGTTGCCCATCTACGACCTTGCCCTGGTCTTCGGCCTGCACATCCACTCTCCAAAAAACGGTTCCAGATCCTGGAAATGACACTTTGTGACACTCCAATGGCTTGCGCTACTTCGGCTTGAGTTTGGCCCCCTTCTAACCTACCAACAATTCTCCAAGCTTCTGAATCTGTCAAATGACTTCGCTGAGACATCGTACTCATCGAAACAAAGCAATCACTGAATGCCGATCATCCTTGTCTTCATTCTCTTTTATCCAGTTGAAAGTCAAATTTCATTCGCTGCCGCTGAAGCGACGTTTTTGACGTCGAACTCAAAATTTGCATACTCCACAGTTTGAAAACCAGAAAAATTTGCATTTGTGATTCTCTTCTTCTATTTTCGGCAAAAAAAAATTCGTTTATATCTTTATTTTATATAAAACTTCAAATATCCTTTAATTGTTTTGAGCAGTGTATATTATAAATTTGCACAAGCATGAAAAAGTCACTTTTAAAATATTAATACAGACCTTTTAAAGTTGCATTAGCAGTAAAAAGTGTAAAAATATTGTAACAGAGGTTAAAGGTAAAAGAAGATACATTATATATATATATATATATATATATATATATATATATATATATTTATATATTTATTTAATCTTCAATACAAATAAGTAAATTTGTTGTTTATATAAGCTTTCTATACATACTTTTATGAAATTTCAAAGAAAATAATATTTAAAATAATATTTAATATAATAATATTCCTGAAACACATAAAAATCAAATAACCCCTAAATCGTTTGTTTTTCTTCTATGACAAAAGGTAGATTTTGTCTCTATATCTGTGTAGAGTCACATGCTATGATGGTATGGATCACATCAACGAGAAGGTATTCCAAGAAAAGATCGGAAACACCTGAATTTTTTTTTTCAAAATTAGATTCAAATTTTTTGCATCAGATAGCATCTTAGATCGCATTACCTGCGCTCCTAAATAATGCAATAAATTTCATCGCTTGAAAAGTCAGTTATAACAAAAGAAACAGTTTCTTATAAAATTGGTTTCAAATATGTAAGAATTTCAAAATTCGCAAAGAGATAATATATAAGACGCAGATGAGCACTGCCATTTTTCTTTTTAATTAAAATTGATAAAAGTTGAAAGATGGCGAAAAAGCCATTATTTGCCTTTCCAGCGTTAGATACAATCTCACACAGATTCAAAATTGTCGAGGAGAAGGGGTGAAATCCAAGTAGAAGTAAATGAAAAAATAATGAATGAAAAAATGAGATTTTTCACGCGTATTTATTTTCGTTTCAAACATTTTTAAGTATTTTAATTTTGAGATTTAACTGAATAATAACAATAATATTTAAATATGCGTATAATATATTAAAAATTTGCACAAGCATGAAAAAGTCACTTTTAAAATATTAATACAGAGCTTTTAAAGTTGCATTAGCAGTAAAAATTGTAAAAATATTGTAACAGAGGTTAAAGGTAAATGAAGATACATGTTATAAATATATATATATATATATATTTTTTTAAAGTAAATTTGTTGTTTATATAAGCTTTCTATACATACTTTTATGAAATTTCAAAGAAAATAATATTTAAAATAATATTTAATATAATAATATTCCTGAAACACATAAAAATCAAATAAATTTTGTCTCTATATCTGTGTAGAGTCACATGCTATGATGGTAGGGATCACATCAACGAGAAGGTATTCCAAGAAAAAATCGGAAACACCTGAATTTTTTTTTCAAAATTAGATTCAAATTTTTTGCATCAGATAGCATCTTAGATCGCATTACCTTCGCTCCTAAATAATGCAATAAATTTCATCGCTTGAAAAGTCAGTTATAACAAAAGAAACAGTTTCTTATAAAATTGGTTTCAAATATGTAAGAATTTCAAAATTCGCAAAGAGATAATATATAAGACGCAGATGAGCACTGCCATTTTTCTTTTTAATTAAAATTGATAAAAGTTGAAAGATGGCGAAAAAGCCATTATTTGCCTTTCCAGCGTTAGATACAATCTCACACAGATTCAAAATTGTCGAGGAGAAGGGGTGAAATCCAAGTAGAAGTAAATGAAAAAATAATGAATGAAAAAATGAGATTTTTCACGCGTATTTATTTTCGTTTCAAACATTTTTAAGTATTTTAATTTAGAGATTTAACTGAATAATAACAATAATATTTAAATATGCGAATAATATATTACAAATTTGCACAAGCATGAAAAAGTCACTTTTAAAATATTAATACAGAGCTTTTAAAGTTGCATTAGCAGTACAAATTGTAAAAATATTGTAACAGAGGTTAAAGGTAAATGAAGATACATGTTATAAATATATATATATATATTTTTTTAAGTAAATTTGTTGTTTATATAAGCTTTCTATACATACTTTTATGAAATTTCAAAGAAAATAATATTTAAAATAATATTTAATATAATAATATTCCTGAAACACATAAAAATCAAATAAATTTTGTCTCTATATCTGTGTAGAGTCACATGCTATGATGGTAGGGATCACATCAACGAGAAGGTATTCCAAGAAAAAATCGGAAACACCTGAATTTTTTTTTCAAAATTAGATTCAAATTTTTTGCATCAGATAGCATCTTAGATCGCATTACCTTCGCTCCTAAATAATGCAATAAATTTCATCGCTTGAAAAGTCAGTTATAACAAAAGAAACAGTTTCTTATAAAATTGGTTTCAAATATGTAAGAATTTCAAAATTCGCAAAGAGATAATATATAAGACGCAGATGAGCACTGCCATTTTTCTTTTTAATTAAAATTGATAAAATTTGAAAGATGGCGAAAAATCCATTATTTGCCTTTCCAGCGTTAGATACAATCTCACACAGATTCAAAATTGTCGAGGAGAAGGGGTGAAATCCAAGTAGAAGTAAATGAAAAAATAATAATAATGAAGACATATTACTAGTATTTTTAGGTAAAGGAATATTTCATATTTTGGCTCTTGCTTTTGAAAATTATTGCAAAATATACTAAACTTATGTTTTTGAGCTTATAATTTAACGATGTTACATTTTTATTGCTTATTGTATCGAAAATAATATTTAAAAGAGGAAATATTTATTCATTTCAGAAGCTATCTATATATATAAAAGAAAGTCCTTTCTGGCTAGATGATCAACGCACAGCCAAAACTACTGAACCTACAAAGACAAAACTTGCAGGAAAAATACATCTTAGTATGTAGAGGCGCACTAAGACGGGATTTTCAAAAACTCCACCCCCTAAGGGGGGTAAAAAGGGGAACAAACTTTAAAAAAATTCCTTAAAAATCGGGTATTATAGTTAAGTGACAAATGATAACATATTTTAATGTATTTTTGTATGCTGAATCGAATGGTATCAATTAAATACTCATAAGTCAAATAGTTTGTGAGATATTGCACATTTTTCTAATTTGGCGAAGTCTTTGACGTCAAAATCTAACATTTCTAACAATACAAGTGATAATTTCAAAAAATACGTCCGTTACTATAGCAATGGAAGAAATTCAAATTAAATCTTTTTGTTTATTTTTGCAGATAGAAACATTAACTGCTCAATTGGGAATTGAATATTATTTTTACAGATATTTATGTAATTGTGTATTATTATTATTTCTAGAAACGCCATGATTTAAAATAAAACGTGATTGCTAAAATAAAGGGTCTTCAGATCAATTATTCCGTCGACCACTTTTCATAAAAAAATAAAAAAAAATCATCGCCAAACATGAATGAACTCCAAATAAACAAATGGAAGAATGTTGCCATTGGAACGTCAAAATAAATAAATAAAATAAAATAAATTCGGAAACTCACCACTCACCAAAGTGTGCAGTAAGTTTTAACACAAAAAAATTACAATATATTAATGAAAATAGAAAACAAAATCCTGAATATTTATTTATTTACATTATTTTTCTTAATTATCCTTCTCGGCTGGTGAATTAATGTTTGTGACGTCAGTTGAAATTGATCTATTGCACTTAACTATGAAACGCAACATTTTTACAATGCATTTTCTCTTTTAATGTCATGCCACAGCCGTTTAAGGACGCAATTTTTATTTTAATTAACGAAATAACAAAAATATCAGAAAAACAAAATGAAAAATACAGGTAAATGCCGAATTAAAAACCGCTTCATGACATAGCAAACACGTTTAATACTTCTGACGTCAAGTGAATAGGACTGCATTTTTAGCGTTAAATCTTATAGTTTGGCGATAGTTTTTTTTTATGAAAAGTGATCGACGGGATAATGGAGAAGTACCAAATAAAGTGTGGAAGGTCTGATTGGTATTATGTATTACTGCTTTATTTGTTTTCAGTCTTCAGCCATGTTTCTCTTTTTCTTTGGGTAGTTATTCATACGATTTCGGGCTAATTTTCCGCAATCGGATACCTCGCCAATTGGCGTATTAGCCACAATGTTGAAAGCATCATTTATGTTTGAAGCGAAATCTTCATGATGAATCCTGTTACAGAAAATCATATCATCATCTACTATGAGTATAAACCGCATATTCACATTTTAATCAGGTAATGTTTTTTGAAAGGTTTTAGCGTATAGCGTAATTCTACGTTGCTTTGTTATAGAGCTAAAGAGGAAAGCTCTAAAATTATGTGAACCCGATTATTAAAGATTACTTAAAAAAATTCTACTGAACGAATGTTAATGGAAGTGATTTTTCAGGTATAGTTAATGACCCTATAACATATCATTCTATGTTGCTTAGTGATAGAGCTAATGGAAAAGTGATTGGGAAAGGTGAATGCAATTATGAAAGATATATCTACTCTGTATTTAAAATGCAAATTCGTATTTCATTCCGACCGTTTATAATTTGAGTTCTTTGGTGCGATTTACAATGTTAGCAGGGATGATATTTCTCCGCTTTTTTGCATACCAGTATAATGTTAGAGAAAACGTTGTTCTTTTAAATTGCAGAATGTTCCGATTAAATAAAAAAGCCTTTTCTGTAAGATTATACTGGTATGCAAAAAAGCGGAGAAATCTCATCCCTGACTGTTAGTTAGGTAATTTTGTGGGGATGGTTGGTACTTCTGTGGAGCAAAGTTTTCGCCTGCGTTGTGTTTTCTGAAGCGAAAGCTTGACAACGAATCCGATTACAAAAATCATATCATAATCATCTATAATATTTATAAAACGCAAATTCTTATTCCATTCCGATCGGTTAAAACTCAGGTTCTAGCGAACAGATTTTTATATGATTTCACTGTTAGTAAGGTAATTTGTTTTAGAAAGGTTTTAAAATAAAGTATATTGTTCTACATTGCTTATTTATAGAGCCACGGGAGGAAGTTATAGATAAAATTAGGTGAACCCGATTATGAAAGATTACCTTTTTTAAAGTTCTACTGAACGGATTTTGATGGGAGTTTCGCAGTGTGATAATATTTCAGGAATTGATTTTCTACATTATTTAGTTATGGAGCTATGGAAGAAAGTTGTCAGTGGTGTAGTCGTAAAAAATAAACAGTGCATATACTCTATAGACAGAGGATATATACTAGAGAGTATATGTTATAGCTACGGACGGTGTGCAGAATTTAGTCTTAAAAATTCCAGAAGGTTGACGGCGTATACCAGCATATACTTTCTACAAAATCCCTGAGAGTTCTATCAACAGGTGAAGACGATTATGAAAGATACATTTATCTGTCTACTGTATATGTATAATTCAAAGGGAATTTCAATCCTGCCGCTTATACCTTGAATTCTGCTGGAACTTGCACTGTTAGTTAGGGTGGGGGGCATTTCTATAATCAGTTGAACCCAATTATGAAACATTAGACTTTTTTAAAGATTCTGCTGAATGGATTTCTTTGGAACTTGCATTGTTAATTTTCCAGGGATAGTTTTAGTATATTGCATATCGTTATATCGTTCTTTAGAAAATCATACTGCAAATGATTAAATAAACGCGTTGGTCTTTAACCGCCTAAATTTCGTGTAACACTTTAGAAAATATAACAGCATAATGGCTTTCGTATCGTTTTACACCAATGCGGAAGGATATGAAGGTAAAAGTTCATGTTTCTTTAAAACACACAATCAAATTCAAAGATATATTTAGTTTGATTAAAGTTTTTTTTTGGATAAACCGACCAGCGTAGCGAGCAAAGCCTGATAGGTAATAATAATGGTTAATTTTATCTGTATATAAAATTCTATATTATGTAAAAGGAAGTCCTGACTTGGGATATCATTAACGCACAGTTCAAACTACTGAAGCTACAAACACGAAATTTGCGGGGAAAATACTTCTTCGGATGTAGAGACGCAATAAGAAAGTTTTCCTAAAATTCCATCCCTAAAGGGGTTAAAATGGGAACAAACAATAACAAAATTTCTTAAAAATCGGGTTTTATATTTATTTGTCAAATGATAACTTATTTCAATGCATTTTTGCATGCTGAATCGAATGGTACCAAATAAAAATATTCTAACTCCAACAATTCGTGAGATATTGCACGATTTCGAATTTGGCGTTGCCTTTGGCGACAAAACCTTAAATTTTATTGCATTGATCGCCAAGTGATATTTTCTAAAATACATTTGTCATTGTTAAAGATCAAACAATAATTGGCGATTTATAAGATACTGGATAAGAAAAAAAAATCACCTGATATTTTGATTAGATGAAATCTCAATAATGCCAGTTCCCGGGCTCTTTGTTTAACTATTTTTTTTTTTGCTTCGGGAATTTGGAATTGAATATTATTCGGTATTTTTATGTTAGCTGGGTGCCAGTGATCGCCAAATTTTTTTTTAATCTCGCCAATCCTTTTTTTTTTTTTTTTTTGCTAATATTTTAACGTTAGCTAATAACAACTAGCCATTATTTTAACATTGCGATATAATATCTTAAAAAAACTTATTTAAAATAACTAAAATATAATCATAATAAAATACATAAAAACAAACATATCAATACAAATAAAATGTCACGCAAAATGTTTCAATTGAAATGATGCCAATTGAAACTAGATTTGGTGAGTTTTTACTGGCGCCCAGCAATATAAAAGTACCAATTATTCTTACGGATATTTATGTAATTGTGAGTTTTAAATAAAATATGTTTGCTGAAGTAAAGTTTCGAGGGTCTGTACGGTTTCGATATTGCACATTTTCTATAATTTGGTGATGCCTTTAGCGCCAACTCATCAATATTTGTAACATTACAAGTTATAATTTTTAAAAACGCATCCATTACTATATCTTCTTTATTACCGCCACTGCAACATATCCAGGGAGTCTCATCTTGCCACTTCAAGGCACGGCACGAGGTGCAGGGTAACTGAGATCCGAGATCAACAGGCTTATTCCAGGAATAATCAATATGAGGATCATATTTAAAGCCAGACAAATACTTAGTAGTGCAAGGCAATAAATTGATATGCGATCTCTTTTTATATTTTCCTGTAGCTGTCTGACCAAAAGCGTACATTGTTGGATAAATGCAATTCACCGGTATATTTAGTTTGATTCAAAATTCGTTTGGAGAAACCGACCAGCGTAGCGGGCGAAGCTTGCTAGTTATTGTATAAAGGAGAAAAAGTTGAAGCTATAGAAACTTAGAAAGGGGGTGCTAATGTTAGAAACGACAGGTATTAATGTAACATTTTCATTTTAAATCTGATGTCCTTTAGAACAGGAAAAGCGATTTCTCTTCCAAAATCTGCGCCAAAATGTAAATATAAGCTTTTTTAGGGTTCCCTACTACAAAAGTAAAAACGGAATCATTATAACTTCACTCCCATGTCTGTCTGTCCGTGTGTCAGGGACCTTTTATTCGTAAACTCTGAGAAGTAAAAGTCCAAACTTGGGAATGTTATAAACCCTAATGAACCACATATTTTCAGGTTATTAGCCATTCACAAATATGTTTAAGAATAATTTAGAGGCGCCAATTAAGTTACTTGAAAAAACAAGTTTTCTTTTTGTATATCGTGTGGGATATCGTGTGAAAGATCTCGTAATATCAAACTCAAAAATACATTTGTTTTAATTCTAGATATTAAATTTTTAGAGATATCGTTGAAAATACTCTGCAAAAGTATGCCCCCTCCCTCTATTTCCGAATCTGCTGAAACTAAAATTATGAAATAATTAGGGGAAGTAGGAAATTATTTAAACTTTGCAGAAAAACTACAGCGATTTTCCTAGGTCTCATAGGTTTTTAGGAAAACGCCTTTTTCCGTTCCACACAAAATTTACTTAACGGGCGGTCAACGGGGACATTGACGGGCGTTTAGGTTATCATCTATCGACGCAGAATCATCCAAGGATAGTTGATAATGATTTTCGTGAAAAATTGTCGGTGATTAGCCGAGATATTCATTAAGTTACTTGAAAAATTATTTCTATATATCTTGTAGGGTATCGTTCGAAAGATCTCGTAACATCGAACTGAAAAATGTATTTGTTTTAATTTTGGTATTGTATTTTCTGAGATATCGTCGAAAGTGTACTGGAAAAATATGTTCCCATCCTATTTCTGAAACTAAATCCTACTGAAACTAAAAAAGTCCTTCCGGCCTGTACCGGGAGGAAAAGGTTGCTTTCCTATATCTTCGTTTTAAAATTTTAGCTAATGTTACACGAAAACAGCAAGTTAAAATGCAAAGAAACGTTTACAAAAGATTCGTTAATAATGAATTTGAATAAGAAATTCGCCAAATCATTGAGCAATAGCCAAATTGGCTTCATTTATGAATACTTATTTTGGTAGCGAAATTTGGCGATATTTCGACAAATATCGCCAATTTTGGCGAGAATTTGGCGTTAACGGATATGAATATATAGTTTTATGCGTATGATTGGGAAAATTATTACAACAATGAAAGAAAATAATTTGCGAGTAATCGCGTTAATGTGCTGTTTTGTTTCAAAATGTCAGCCACCCTAGAATTTCAAACTGCTCTATCTCAGCCATTTTTTAAGATAGAGGTAAACCAAAAAATGCTCGGGAATCCTCGTATCAAGGCCTAACACTTAATTAAAAAATAAATTGGATTTTTTTACTTTTTTGTATATTTATTTTAGTTTTAAATTTTTAAGTGACCGCCATCTTGAAACAAAATGGAGGACCAAGCTGGCCAACGAACTCGGTCGAGACATTGGTGAGCTTAATACACACAATTAGTTTCATCAAAATTGATTTAGAAATACGAACGTTTTCGTATGACATAGCTCATATATATATATATATATATATATATATATATATCAACATTTGAACGGAGGGTCTGGGGGTCATGATCGGTGAAAATATATCGAAATTTTCCGGAACTGCTTTCCTCCGAACGGCTTCAATAGGTAGCTTTATACTTTTTTGTATTGAAAGCTACCTAATTATGAAAAAATTAGGGCTAGTAGGAGTTTCTTAATTAATAAATTTACTATACGGAACCCTTTGACCGCGAGTTGTACTCGCACTTGACCGATTTTACTCTAAGTATAATGTCATTTTTAAAAATAAAGAAATTTTTCGCTGGCACTTATTTGTAAACTCTTTGTAAAAATTCATACGAATAATCTATTTAACATTTCAACAGTTCGTTATATGAAAACATTTTAAAATATAATCTGTAATACTTTATCGTTTTTAAAAGTTTTATCAACGTTTTAGTAATATGTTTATCTATACTAATATTATAAAGAAGTAACGTTTGTGTTTTGTTTGTTTGTTTGTAAGGAGTAATCTCTAGAACTACCAAACCGATTGCAAATGTGGTGGTGGGAAATTCTTGGTGACAATCCCTGCTCAACATAGGCTATATTTTATCGCGGTGACGCTAACCCAGGGGGGTACAACAGTGAAAACCGTTCTAAAATTGCAATTTTTTTTTATATTGAAGGAGCTAGAAAGTTGAAATTTGGCATGGTAGTTACTTACAAGATGTAAATGTTCTCTAAGAACAAATTCTAAAAGAATTCGAAATTTTAAATTACAGTTAATTCTGATTCTCTGGAACTACCGAACCGATTTCAATCGTAATAGTGGCAAATTGAGGGTGACAGTCCCTGCTCTAACATAGCCTATATTTTATGTCGGTGTCACTATTCCAGAGGGGTGTGGTAGCGAAAAACGTTTTTGTAATACTGAAGGGGCTAGAAATTTGAAATTTGGCATGGTAGTTACTTCTAAGATATAAATGTTCGCTAAGAACAGTTTCTAAAAAATTTGAAATTTAAAAGGGTGAAATGAGCTAAACGCGTTCTAAAAACATCCTAAATTACAATTTCTATGGAATCTCCTCTGAAACTACCGAACCTATTTTAAAAGTAATGGTCGCAAATTTATGGTGACAGTCTCTGCTCGTAACATAGGCTATATTTTTTGTCAGTGTCACTACTCTCAGGGGGTTGCAAGAGCAAAAAACGTTCTAAAATTGTAATTTTTGTGATACTGAAGGGATTAGAAATTTGCAATTGGGCAAGGCAGTTACTTATAAGATATAAATGCTCTCTAAGAACAGTTTCTAAAAAAAAATCGAAATTTAAAAAGATTATGTGATTGAAAAGTGTTCTAAAAACGTTCTAAATTACGATTTCTATGGCTTTGTTAAGGACAGAAACTTGAAATTTGACACAGCTGATACTTTTTAAGACGCAAATGCACACAAAGAACAGTATTTAAAAAAATCGAAATTTAAAATGGTGAAGGAGGAAAAAAACGTTCTAAATTACGATTATTTTTTTTTGACAGGATTAGAAACTTCAAACATGGCGGTTACTTTTAAGATACAAATGCTCGCTATCAATGGTTTGTAAAAACATTCATAATTTCAAAGGTTGAAATAAGCGGAAAGCGTATTAAAAGCGTTCTAAAATATTATTCCTATGGAATTGTTAGGGATAGAAACTTGAAATTTGACATGGCTGTTGATTTTAAGATATAAATGGTCGCACAGAACAGTTTAAAAAAAATCGAAATTTAAAAGAGTGGAATGCGCGAAAAGAGTGCTAAATTGAGATTTCCATGGAGTTGTCCAGGATAGAAACTTGAAGTTTGACATGGCTGTTGCTTTTAAGACGTAACATGTCGCACAGAAGATTAAAAAAATGAAATTTAAAAGTGTGAAAGCGTGAAATACGTTCTAAAAGCGTTCAAAATTACGATTTATTTGGAACAGTTAAGGCTAGAAACTTCAAATTTCGCATGGCTGTTACTCACGTAAATGATCACAAAGAACAGTTTAATAAATATGCAAAAATAAAATGGGCAGGAGCACAAAAAACGTTCCAAAATTTTAATTTACGTGGTATAGCTAGTATAGAAGTTTCGTATTTGGCATGGTAGTTACACTTAAAATGCAAATGCTCGCTAAGAGCTGTTTCTAAAAAACTCGAAATTTAACAGACTGAAATCAGCGGAAAACGTTCTAAAAATGTTCTACATTATTATTTAATTGGATTTATTCGGGTTAGAGACTTAAAATTTAGAATATAGGTAACTTTTAAGATGCAGACGCTCGGTATAAACAGTTTATTAAAAATTCGAAATTTAAAGGTGTAAAGGAACGCAAAACATTATAAATTATGGTTTATTTTAACATGTTAGGAATATAAACTTAAAATGACATGCTTGTAAGACGTAAATGCTCGCAGAAAAGTTTTTACAAAATTCGAATTAAAAAAAATCCCTGACGGCTCGGCCTACAGGCACAGGTAGATTTCGAAGACGCAGACCGTGGGGCGCCTGTTTGTCTGGAATTGCGGAAGAAATGACCTTTTTTTACGATGATAAGGCAGTTTGAACCGCCTACTTCGAAACCTAACTTGTTTGCAGGCGGATCCGGCAGGGATTTTTTTGTTTTTAATTATTTTTTTTTTGGTATAACGGTTGGTCCTATAAAAAACTTGTCAATATAAAAGTTTTAGATAATATTAAGAGGATTTATAATAAATTTAAGCGGATTTGAAATCTTGGGAATTGACGAAGTTATGCATTTTTTTCTTCTAACCCCCCCTCCCCCCCCTCTTAAGGCAATTTTTAATTATATCAAAAATTTGTCATACATAAATTTTCGGCCCTTCTCCTAGAAGTAATAATAACTTCAAGGGGATTCGATACGTATCATAACTAAGACATTATGGGTTTTTTTCTGTTTTCACAAAAAGGCCCCCCCATCCCCCCCCCCTGGTTCGATTTTGCCTATTAACGAACTTGACCGAGATTTTATGCCTCTTGATTTTATGTATCAGTTTCGAACAGATGCGGGAGTTGGAACCGCTTACTTCGAAAAATAACTTGTTTGCAGGCGGAGCCGGCAGGGTTTTTTTGTTTTTAATTTTTTTTTGCTATAACGGTTGGTCCTATAAAAAACTTGTCAATATAAAAGTTTTAGATAATATTAAGAGGATTTATAATAAATTCAAGCGGATTTGAAACCTTGGGAATTGATGAAGTTATGAATTTTTTTCTTCTAAACCCCCCCTTCCCCCGCTTAAGGCAATTTTTAATTATATCAAAAATCTGTCATACATAAATTTTTGGCCCTTCTCCTAGAAGTAATAATAACGTCAAACGGATTCGATACGTATCATAATTAAGAAATTATGTTTTTTTTTTCTGTTTTCACAAAAAGCCCCCCCCATCCCACCCCCTTGGTTCGATTTTGCCCATTAACGAACTTGACTGAGATTTTATGCCCCTTGATTTTATGTATCAGTTTCGAAAAGATGCGGGAGTTGGAACCGCCTACTTCGAAAAATAATTTGTTTGCAGGCGGAGCCGGCAGGGATTTTTTTTTGTTTTAAATTTTTTTTTGCTATAACGGTTGGTCCTATAAAAAACTTGTCAATATAAAAGTTTTAGATAATATTAAGAGGATTAATAATAAATTTACGCGGATTTGATATCTTGTGAATTGACGAAGCTATGATTTTTTTTCTTCTAAAACCCCCCTTTTTTCCCCCCCTTGGAGCCATTTTTAATTATATCAAAAATCTGTCATACATAAATTTTCGGCCCTTCTGCTAGAAGTATTAATAACTTTAAATGGATTCGATACGTATAATAATTTAAAAATTATGGGGGTTTTTCTGTTTTCACAAAAAGCCCCCCCACCCTCCCCCCCTTGGTTCGATTTTGCCCATTAACGAACTTGACCGAGATTTTATGCCCCTTGATTTTATGTATCAGTTTGCAAAAGATTAATGCAGAATTTTTCCAGTTATCGTGGTAAGAAAAAAGTGACATAGATAGATAGATAGATAGATAGATAGATAGATAGACAGATAGATAGATAGATAGATAGATAGATAAACTTTTGAACTGGGGGTGGTTTTGGGTTCTGGGAGTCATGATCGGTGAAGATCTGCAAAAATTTTTCAAAATTTCCAACTTAGGTGAGAATGTAATAGGTAGTATTTCTTACGAAATCTACCTAAAAGGTGCTGAAGCAAAAAACTTTCTAAAATTGCGATTTTAGTGATGCTGTTGGTCTAGAAAATTAATATTTGCCATAGTGGCTATTTTTAAGATTTCAGTGCTCGCTAAAAACGGTTTTGTAAAAAAAATTTGAGTTTAAAAGACTGAAATGAGATAGAAAAGTTCTAAGAGCCTTCTAAACTATAATTAATCCGAAATTGTTAGGGATAGAAAATTGAAATTTTACATGGCTGTTACGTTAGAGACACAAATTCATCCACAGAACAGTTGTGGCATTTGCGTGTCAAAATGTTTTTATATCAACAATCTTAAAAATGAACTGGACGGAATATTTCACACAGTTTAAAAGTAATAAGAATTACCAGTTACTTTTCTGCAAAAATAAATTATTTATAAAATGTTCCACTGTTTGTGTTCAGTAGAGAAATTTCTCTGCAAAAATTTGATATAGAAAGAAATGAGGAGAAGAAAACGGTGGAGCACTGCGGTGCTACAAATTGTTTTAAAAATACACAGCAACGAATAATTAGTCATAAAAAATTCTAAATCAGTTAGATTTTCACGAAAGTATGTTTTTAGCAAAATACATTAAAAAAGTACCAAAACGTAGAGGAAATTCTTCTAAAATAACGTCAAGATAAAAAAGAATTCTTATACAAAATTCAAGAGAATGTTTCATTTTTGGTCCTTTTGTTCTCCGCCAAAGACACTCGTCTTAAAGTAAGTGACAAAACAATTCTAAAGACACTTCTAAATGGAAAATATGGAAAATATAATCGCATAATAAGATCACTAGTTATAACTAAATACAGATAAAATGCTTAAGTGATACAAAGATAACACAAAAAGGCTTATAAAAAGCTTTTAATATAAAGATCGACATATTTCAAGTTTATTTTCAAAAATTTGCAAGAATATTTTGTTTATCGTTGTATATCTTGATAATGTCGCCGTTGGAGCGTTGAAACAGATGCGATTGTTATATTAAAAGGTTTTTATAAGCCTTTTTGTATTTCTCTTTGTATCACTTAAGCCTTTTATCTATTTTTAATTGAAAAATATTTACTCTTGAAGTCCAAAGAAGATTTCAAGTTTAAAGAAAATGCATACCGAAGAACATATGCAATTTGCAGACTTGTATTATATCGAAATAGACTTTGATAGATCGAAGAGTTAGTGGAAAAATGTGATCTGGAAAGATGAAACAAAAAATAAATTTGTTCGGAATTGATGTGAAGCAGTTATTTGAGAGACCTCAAAGCCAGATTCATAATCCGTAATACACAAGGTAAACTGCTAAAAGCGCAGGTTGCAATCTGATGTTAGGAAGATGTTTTCCGTTGTATGGTGCAAATTCAATACTTTGTGTTTATGAAATTATTACTAAAGAAGTGTGGGAGAATATACCAAACCACATAATGTTACCATGTATGTGGATATCTTAGAGGATATAATGTTATCATGTTTGGATAAAAACATGCCTCTCAACTGACGCTATTAATATTAAAATTATCCACAGGGTTCAGCAAAGCAGACAAAAATTTTTTTCAGACGAAACCAGATTAATTTTTAGCCATGGATGTTCTGCCAGTTATAGGGAGCTTATGTCACAATAGGGAACTTATTTCTTAAACTAAACGATAAAAGTAAAAGTGATTAAATTTGAAAATGGTGTATGTAATTGAGCAATATGCAAATCATTTCATTCCTATTCAAAACTGTGGAAACTTAGTCGACTCCGTACCACACAGAAATAGTATATTCCTTAAACTAGGTTTTTGAAACTATCAATGAATCAGTTAGAATTTTTATTATAAAAGTGTTTTTCCTTTAAAAAAAAAAAAAAATTCGCCATTTTTCTTTGTCCGATGATTTTTTGGGGGTTATTCAGAGGAAACTTTTATGACACAAAACCATCTATAATCGGTGATTATACTTGCAGAATCAACAAATCATTTCACTGAATCAAAAAATACACATTAAAGATAAATTTCAAAATATAAAATGACATTATTGTTAAACTTGCCAAAAGTAAAAAGTATTTCTTTCTTTCTTTAAAAAACAATTCAGTATAATTTTATAAATTAGTAATGAGAGCAAATCCATATTGAAAAGAAGACAACAAGTTGAATGAAACGGCGTTGTAAACGAAAAGCACAAAAACCATTCAGATACAGAGAAAGATAATCCACTAAGTAAGTTACGGAATCAAGAGATTTAATATATCGGGAAAATAAAAATGAAAAAATTCTACAATTCCTCTATCTTCGAAATAGTAAAAATAATCGAATTAATATATTTTTTTGAAAATATATGTATTTTACGTCTTTATAGTTTTTGGAATGATTTAACAATAAGATAACTTCAAAATTACATTCTTATATCCATTTCAGTATATTGACAATTTTAGATCAAATCTAAAAAAAAAAGAAGAAAGTTATGAATTCAGTTTAGTAGCGTAATGGAATAACCTTAAACTTGATTGTATCAAAATATCGAAATGAAATCCAAAACACTATTATAAACCGACATAGTATAAGTTTTCATGAAACTTGTCTTAACTTTTTTTTAGGAAAGTTTATATTGTCCAATATAACACACAATAAGGGAAAAAAATCAATTTAACCCTAATCTCTTTTTGATGATCTTAGAAAAGAATTCTTCTCTTTCTAAAGCGGTATTATACAATGGGACTTATGGATCGCGCATTAAACCGATGTTTTCTTTGGCCCATTTCTTTACAATTTCTCGAGATAAAATAAAGATTAACTTATTTTCCGATTTCTACTCGTATGCACTGATGACTAATTTATATTCTATTTGTATTTTTTTTTAACAATAATCTTTGCCGTATGCTTTTACAAGTGAAAGATACCACAAAGTATATTTTTTTTAGAAAACGTGGTTTTATTAGAATATAGAAATAGTTGCTATTGGCAGCCCTGCGTAAATGATCAATTGCTAACTACTCTTTATAATCAACCTTGGCTGTAGTCCTGAATACGGAAAACTAATCATATTTTGTATTAATCTGTATTTATGAGAGTGAAGATATGTATAGGAAAGCCCAGTAGGTTAGTGGTTAGCGTTTAGCGCTACCACGCTACATGTCCATAGTTCGAGTCCGGACTAAGCAAGATTCATTAAAACTTTTATCCCTTTGGGTTGTATAAAATGAGTACCAACTTTGCTTGTCAACTAAATGCTGGAGTCCCGCGTTAAGTTGACCTCCTGAGAAGGACACATGCTGCATAGCACCCCAGGGCCCATGGTCCAGAAAACACAGTTGAGAACTGTTGGCCATATGATTCTTAGGTGTTATAGCGTCACAGAGTTTAGTTAAATATGTATGGGTATATAAAATTTACACACATACAAAGAGACTTTTAGGTATATAGGTAGAGGTAGTTCTAATCACAGATATTAAGTGCGTTAGGAAATTTAATAAGCATTTGAGAATTAGTAAATAAAGACAATAATTTCAAAAATACCTCAAGTATAATCCGGCCAAAGTTTAATCATTGTGAAAGATTAGTAACGTATGAAGTTATTTATTAAAAACAACTTTTAAAAAGGACAAAATTTCTAATGATTTATTTGACGATTTAAATGTCACAGTTTTTTCTTTGTTTATAATGGCAAAATGAAATAATCGTACATATTGCAGTTTTCTTTTTAATCAAGCAATTTATACGATGAAAATATATCACACATTTTTAAATTCTTTTTTTCTCTAAAAACACACTATTTACCACTAATATTACAGCGAACTAAACGCTTAAATGAATGGTATAAATAAAAGAAATTTCGTACAGGTTCGTGATGCAAAACAGTTGCACTATGTTTATATATAGAGAGAGATAGACAGAGAAGATGTTCACATTCTTAGGTAGCTTTCAATACAAAAAGTATAAAGATACCTATTGCAGCCGTTCGGAGGAAAGCAATTCCAGAACATTTCGGTATATTTTCACTGATCATGACCCCAGGACCCAAAACCACATTTTTTCAAAAGTTGATATATATATATATATATATATATATACAGGGTGAATCTAAACTCTTGGGCAAAATTTTAAGGGGTGATAGTACACATCAAGACAAACAATATTAAATAGGAAACTAAGGGTCCCAAACGTCTTCCGAAGGAGATAGGCGCCATTAAAGTTTAGGGTCCAAAATTTCACATAATTATAAAAAACGTAAAAATTGGTCGATTCGTTTGCGGTTTTCGCGAAAACTATTCTCTATGGCAATATTGTCTTAAAAAAAAAATTTAAAGAAAAAAGTTTTAAAAATGTCGATAGAGGGTGCTTTAGACTTTGGAGTAACGAAAAACTATTTTTTACAGTTAATTTTTGTATCTCATTAAATGCTTTCAAAAGCTTAGACTTAAACTTAAATTTTGAGATCAAAATCTGATTCGTTAGCACAAACTGAATTGTGTTCAGGAGTTGAAATTTGAACCCCCTCCCCCACACTCCTGAACACAGTTCAGTTATTCCCGATCTTGGTGCCGTAGACCAGGCAGAAACAATGTGGGATCTCTTGGCTGAAGCTGCCATGCTCTATCAACTGAGCTATCCCGGTTGAATCTGGAGGGCATAATTCATCCAGTTCATGCCCTCCAGATCCAACCGGGATAGCTCAGTTGGTAGAGCATGGAATCTCTCTCCAAAGTCTAAAGCGCCCTCTATCGGCATTTTTGAACTTTATCTTTAAAATTTATTTTTAAAATAAATTTTTTATTTAATTTTGTCATCCTTCTGTCGTTTATTTTACGAGTAGGAGGTAGTAGTTTCTGCCTCGTCTATGACACCAAGATCGGGAATAACTGAACTGTGTTCAGGATGAGGTTCGAATTTCACCTGCTGAACACAGTTCAGTTTGCGCTACTTAACAACTCCCAACAACTCAGATTTTGAGTTTAAATTTAAGTTTAAGTCTAAGCTTTTGTACGCATTTAATCAGATACAACAAGAACGAAAAATCATGCGTCAAGCATAGATTATGTAACACTTTCCAACGCTTCCAAAATAATTTTACAAATCATACCGTTCAATAAGCTAAAAGATAACATCTCAGTAATCCGAATACTTTTATTCAGCCCTGTATAGGATCTATAGATTTGTATATATACTACATAAGATGTTAAATTTTAGTTCAGTTAGGAAACGCGTAGCACAGTTTAAAATTCTCCGTCTGGAGTTAAATAATACGGAAATGTGTTCGCGAACTTTTGTGCTTCCCTGTATAGGATATACAGAATTTATACATACCACATAATAGAAAAAAGCGAGTTAAAATTAAAATCGCGATCAGTAACTTAAAACGCACTTCCAGGAATTATTGTTAACTTACAGTAGATAATTCTTTTGTGTGTCCCTGTAAATGAACGATGACTGCTGTACACACACTATTCTGTAGTAAGCCTCTTGAAATACACCTTAGTGATATATATTAATTTCAATGCATTTAAAATAGGGAAACACTATTTAAATAAACCGCAGACGATTTTTCTCCATAGACGTAATGTAACAGAATTCTTTTGACTGTCCCTGTAAAGTAACTATAAGTGCTATGCACACCCTATTCCCTATTAAGCTTCTTCTAATGCACCTTAGTGATATATATAAATTTCAATGCGTTTAAAATAGTGAAACATTATTTAAATAAACCGTCAATGATTTTTCTCCATAGACCGCAATGTAACGGAATTCTTTTGAGTGTCCCTGTAAAAAAACTATAAGTGCTACACACTTCCGTTGAAATAGGGAACATGCTATAGATAACGACTATAACATATAAAAATTGCAGAGCAATCCGAGCATATTTACGGCAGTTAGAGCACGGACAGACGGCAGACGGCCAGACGGCCAGACAAACCGAAGTCATAAACACTTTTCAACTAGGTTGGAAAGTGTTAAAAAATAACGGTAAAAAAATAGTTGTTCTTTACTCCAAAATCCAAAGCACCCTCTATCGACATTTGTTAAACTTTTTCTTTAAAATTCATTTTTAAGAAAATACTGACATAAAGAATAGTTTTAGCGAAAACCGCAAACAAATCGACCAATTTTTCCGTTTTTTATAATTATTTTAAATTTTGTACCCTAAACTTTAATGGCACCTATCTCCTTCGGAAGACATTTGGGACCCTTAGTTTCCTATTTAATATTGTTTGTCTTGATGTGTACTATCACCCCTTAAAGTTTTGCCCAAGAGTTTAGATCCACCCTGTATATGATCTATGTCATACGATAGCACTCGTATTTCTGAACCGATTTAGATGAAACTAAGTGTGCGTATTATGCTCACCAATATCTCGATCCAGTTTGTTGGCTAGCTTGATCCGCCATCTTGTTTCAAAATGGCGGCCATTAAAAGGTTTAAAATTCAAACAAATACACAAAAGAATTAGAAATTCAAATTAATTTGTTGTTTAAGTACTTGATACAAGGATTCCAGAGCATTGTTTGTTTTGCCTCTACCTTAAAAAATGGAAGAGATATAGCAGTTTGAAATTCCAGGTAGGATTATATTTTAAAACAAGACAACAGATTACAAAAATCAGGGATTAATTTTTGAGTTTTAGTGAACATGATTTCTCGCAAATTATTATATTTCATTGTTATAGTCATTTTTCCAATCATACGAATAAAACTATATATTCGTATCCGTTAGCGTCAAAATCTCGCCAAGCTTGGCGACGGCGAAATATTGCCAAATTGGAGATTAAAAATAAGCTGCCATAAATGAAGCCAACTTGGCTATAGATGGCTAATTTGGCAAATTCTTGTTCAAATTCAGCATTAACGAATCTTCTGTAATCGGGCTCTTTACATTTTAGCTTGCTGATTCCGAGTAACATATAAGTACATATACAACACAATAAGCTAAAATTTTAAAACGAAGATATAGGAAAATTACTTTTTCCTCCCGGTACAGGCCGGAAGTATATATATACAGGGTGGTCCTAAAATATATGTCAAAAATGTAAATGTAGGTAGAGGAGACCTAGATAAGAAGATTTCGTATAGGAATATGGGTGCGGAAATGTAGCGTTGAGGCAGTAGAGGGCGCTGTTGAGTTCGCCGGATGAAAGCGCTTCGTTAGCTTGAATCGTCATTCCCCGCACGGATTTCGAGCAACATACATCGTTACACTAATACGGAGCTTGCCGACATGTGTTTCATGTATGAGGCTGCGCAAGGAAATTAAGCAGCTGCTCAAAGGATGTACATGGAACGATTCCCGAGTAGGAATCTGCCGGATCGCCGAACATTTGAGCATCTTCATGGGAAGTTGTGCACGAATGGACCGTTTTAATCTTTCAGGCTTGATACGGGCAGAAAAAGATATCGCAGAATTCCAGGAGTGGAAGAAGCAGTAATTTGTACAGTAGAGGATAGTCCTTCAACAAGCTCGAGAGCTTTAGGACGTGCATTGGGTGTGAAGCATTTCCTTGCTCAAACCCGTACATGAAATGCATGTCGGTAAGTTCCGTATTGATGTAACTATGCATATTACTCGAAATCTGTGCGGGGAAGGACGATTCAAGCCTGCGAAGCGTTTTCATCCGGCGAACTCAACAGCGCCCTCTACTTCCTCAACGCTGCATTTCCGCACCCATATTCCTATATGAAATTGTCTTATCTAGGTCCCCTCTACCTACCTTTACATTTTTGACATATATTTTAGGACCACCCTGTATATATATATATATATATATATATATATATATATATATATATATATATATATATATATATATATATATATATATATTTGTAATAATTTTGACATTCTCTCTGTAATTTAAATTTAAGTGAAACAAAACTATATGGCATCATTTCGGAGTAGTTTTTAATTATCGTCTGCATCATTAAAAATATTATTTGCTTTAAAATGTCGAGTGGAAAATAAATAAAGAAAACTGCCCAGTTAAACTGAGGGCATTGAGCTCACAGGCTATTCACACTAATTGCATATTATGCTATTTTTTCAAAGAGTAATGCCACTCGTAGAATAAAGAAATCGACAATATATTAAGGGGGAGGGAGGATAAGCACCCGTTCCCACCCTTTATAATTAACCAATAAACCCCCAAAACCTAATCAGGCAAGCGCCTTACCACAATGAATTTATACACAAAATTTGAAAAAAATCGGATAATTTTGCTTGAAAAACCCATTTATCTAAATTAAGGGAGGTGAGTCCCCCCCGTCCCCCCCCCCCTTTATACTTAACAAATGAAAACCCAAAACTAATCAGGCAAGCGCCTTACCACAATGAATCTATATACAAAATTTGAAGAAAATCGGATAATTCTGCATGAAAAACCCATTTATCTAAATTAAGGGGGATTAGCCCCCCGTTTACTCCCCCTTTATACTTACCCAATGAACACCCAAAACTAATTAGGGAAGTGCCTTATCACAATAAGCCTATATACAAAGTTTAAGGAAAATTGGATAATTCTGCATGAAAAACCCATTTATGTAAATTAAGGGGGGGTAGCCTCCCGTTTCCCCCCTTTATACTTATCCAATGAACCCCCAAAACTAATCAGGGAAGTGCCTTATCACAATGAGCCTATATACAAAATTTGAAGAAAATCGGATAATTCTGCATGAAAAAACCCATTTATATAAATTAGGGGGGGATTAGCCCCCCGTTCCCCTCTTTATACTTAACCAATCAATCCCGAATACTAATCAGGGAAGCGCCTTAACACAATGAACCTATAAACAAAAATTTGAAGGAAAGCGGAATAATTCTGCATGAAAAACCCATTTATATAAATTAGAGGGGGGATTAGCCCCCCGTTACCCCCTTTATACTTAACCAATCAATCCCGAAAACTAATCATGGAAGCGCCTTAACACAGTGAACCTATAAACAAAATTTTAAGGAAAACGGATATTTCTATGAAGAGTTATCGCTTTACGTACATACAAATACATACAGAACCGGCGGGCCCATAAACTCTCAGACTTTGATAGCCAGTGAGCTAAAAATTAATGTATTTATGATTTATGCATTTTTGCTTTAGAAAGAAAAATAATCTTATTCGATTGTAAAAATAAAAAAAGTGTGAAAAGCAGGGCTTTACTATTTCTACTTGTAAAATAAGTGACATAATTAATAAAGAAAACTGCCCAGTTAAACTGAGGGCATTGAGCTCACAGGCTATTCACACTAATTGTATATTATGCTATTTTTTCAAAGAATAATGCCACTCGAAAAATAAAGAAATCGATAATATATTAAGGGGGGGGGGATAAGCACCCGTTCTCACCCTTTATACTTAACCAATAAACCCCCAAAATCTAATCAGGCAAGCGCCTTACCACAATGAATTTATACATAAAATTTGAAAAAAATCGGATTATTTTGCATGAAAAACCCATTTATCTAAATTAAGGGAGGTGAGCCCCCCCCCCCGTTCCCCCCCTTTATAGTTAACAAATGAAAACCCAAAACTAATCAGGCAAGTGCCTTACCACAGTGAATCTATATACAAAATTTGAAGAAAATCGGATAATTCTGCATGAAAAACCCATTTATCTAAATTAAGGGGGATTAGCACCCCGTTTACCCCCCTTTATACTTATCCAATGAACCCCCAAAACTAATCAGGGAAGTGCCTTATCACAATGAGCCTATATACAAAATTTGAAGAAAATCGTATAATTCTGCATGAAAAACCCATTTATATAAATTAAGGGGGGATTAGCCCCCCGCCCCCCCCCCCTTTATACTTAACCAATTAATCCCGAAAACTAATCAGGGAAGCGCCTTAACACAATGAACCTATAAACAAAATTTGAAGGAAAACGGAATAATTCTGCATGAAAAACCCATTTATATAAATTAGGGGGGATTAGCCCCCCGTTCCCCCCTTTATACTTAACCAATCAATCCCGAAAACTAATCAGGGAAGCGCCTGAACACAGTGAACCTATAAACAAAATTTGAAGGAAAACGGATATTTCTATGAAGAGTTATCGCGTTACGTACATACTTACGTACATACGTACATACATACAGAACCGGCGGGCACATAAGCTCTCAGGCTTTGATAGCCTGTGAGCTAATAAAAAAGGGAAAAAACGCCTACGTTTACATTTGATAGAGAAAAGGGTAAAAAAATGCATATCCATCAAAGGTAAGTTCACCACTTTTTATATCTAAGGACGCATATCGAGTGTTTTAAAAGAAAATTCAACCCTCTAAAGCACTATTGCAAAATCTTTAAACATCTGAATAGGAACTGTAATCAAAATTTAAAAAATATATTTAAAGGTAATTAAATCAAAAAACCAGCCGTACCTCTAAACCATCCTCTGTACATGCCATACCTCTAAATATACTGAGTAATATTTTTAGAAAAATGAGAAATGAACACCCGGACTTCTGGAGCTTATGTTCCAGGAATGGAATAAAATCAACATTGATATTTTAAGAAAAGCTTATTTATTTTGGAAATCGAAATATAAAATGATAGTTCAACAAGAAAACTATCAGATTAAACATATTAGATAAATAAAATTCTTATTTTTTTAAATATTTATTTTTCCAAAATAGTTACAAAAATGTGTAAACATTTTCTGTATGTGTACACTGTATAAGAAATAAAATAGACAAATGTTTCTTAATGTATGAAAATGTAATACAACCACAAACGATGTTATCCACGATTCCGAAAAACATTTTTTAATCTTTAGATACCTCAAAAACATACATTTTTGAGATTTAAAGAAACATCTATAAAAACAATATTTCTTTTACTGCAACTAATTTTGGGAAACGTTTCCGAGTAGTTTCTATAGAACAGGGCGATTCATAAGTAAGTATACAACTTCCAGATGCTGTAAAACAGGAACATTTAAGGTACGTTCCCCAAATTCAAGCCGTAAGGTAGGTGTACTCATAAAGATTTTTTCACGCTGCTGTGTGAAGTAACATAGGCGATAGTTAGCGTGTCACGCGAATATCAGTAGAAAGGGCTGCGTCTGCAGCAGAGAAAACATTTTGTGTTCTTAAACTGAGCAAAACGGAATTTGTCACCATTGTGCAACGGCATTTTCGAACACGATTTGGAAAATTACCTCTAACCTGAAAAACAGTCGCAGATGTTCTATTCGTGCCCCCTTAGTCACATGACACACATCAAAACATTAACCTATTTCTGTCCACTTTTTACAAACAACCCGTAGTTTCAAAATTTTTAAACCAAACATAAATGGATTTTCTGGTTAGAGGTTATTTTCCAAACCATGTTCGAAAATGCCGTTGCACAATGGTGACAGATTCCTTTTTGCTCAATTCAAGAACATAAAATGCCTTCTCCACAACACCATTCCATTTCTACTGATATTTGCGTGACACGCTAGCTATCGCCTATGTCACTTCACACAGCTGCAGGAAAAAAACTTCCATACTACACCTACCTTATGTCTTGCATTTGGGCAACGTGCCTTAAAATATTCCTGTTTTACAGCAGTTGGATGTTGTATTCTTACTTATGAATCACCCTGTATATTAATCCGTTTTCTCAAACTGGAATATCGATTTTTAGTATGCTATCAATTTTCTATTTAACATTTTCAGCTGCGATGTGAAGTTATAGATGCAAGAGAAACAAAATTATATTCATTTTAATATTAATGTTAATGCTGTTCATTTATCATGTTTGTCTATGTAACATGTCTATTGGACATGAAAATGTTTACTTGAGAATTTACAGCGCCCGAAAACATATGTTTCATGTTTTTTAAAAAAAACTGATTAATACACTGTAATAACAATGCGTAAACGATTTTAAAATCAGTGACAGTAAAGGAAACTTTGTTTTTATAAATGATCCTTTAAATCTCAAAATCCTATTGGCTTCTGAGATTTTTAAAGATAAAAAACGCTGTTAAGGAATCATACATAACTCGAAAGAGGTTCTTTAATATTTTCGTTCTTGGTTGTATTATATTTTCTTAGATTTAGAATCATTTATCTTTGCAGTATATATATATATATATATATATATATATATATGAGTTAATTTTAGACGAATTTCTCATTCAGTCAGCGTGGGTATATTTTAATAGGGTACATTTACAAGCGTAGTCCCAAATCAAACGCGTTTTGTAAAAATTGCATAAATATATGTAGATTATTGCTTACCCATCATACGTAGTATACAGTAAGTATTATGATCGTTTTAAAAATCTAAAAAACATTTTGACGGATTTACACGTTTCAGACACTGGAGATTCCGAAAAAAAATTGCCGTCCGTTTGTCTGTGTGTCTGTGTCTGTAAACGCTCTATCTCCCGAACAAATTGAGAAAGAGACTTGAAAATTGGTATGTACTTAGTGTGTAATAATGAGAAGAACATTATTGAATTTCAGTAACCTCGATTATCCGGAAATATTTTTTCGGGCTCTCGAAATATTCGTTCCGATAAAAGGTATATAAATTTTTTCGAAATTGTTTATTTTAAAGAGTGAATATAAAAGGCGAGTAAAAAACAGAAATTTTCTATAACGAATTGAGTCGATCGGATAATAAGTTGTCGAGATATTTGTAATCCTATTTTCCACACTGTTCGATTTTTCTTGACCCTTTATTTCATTCAAATTTCAATTCAAAGATATATTTTAATTGAAAATGAGACGCTTAATCCGACACAGTAAACTCTTAGTTAATATGATTATCATTTTTGGAGTTATAAGAATGTTTCTTTTACGCAATTCAGTAATAGGCATTTAAAGTTTATGACGTTATCAAGTCAGGATTTTATTCGAATTGCAATGCATTTTATAAATTGTTTACACTTGTTTTATTTTCATATTTTATATTATGCATGTTCATGATGGGTAAGTATTACGGTGGCCCCCAACGACTAGTTTTTTTTCGTGCGTGCCACGTTCTCGTGTAATATACACACCATGATTTTTTAAAACAACATTTGAGGAAAAGATTCTGATAGAAAATAATGTAACAAAAAAGTAAATGAATTATGAAATCAACATTACTTCATTTTAATAATTTCTTCAATCAATATTACACAAACTTTAGGGCCGTGCGCGTAGATTTTAACTGAACGCACTTTAAGTAAGGTCTATGACCTATGCTATGTCTATTAGAATACGTATAAAAAGACACAGTGAACGCTGTACTATAATACTAAACAAGAAACATAATTTAAACTGTGTAATATTTTCTCATTCAATTTCTTCTGAAATAAATATTTCACCAATATTTTTAGATATAGAAATACATAGCATTAAGGTGACCAAATTTCTAAAAAACTTAAATGTCAAAGCTTTTGAAAGCTTTTAAGCTTTACTATTTTTTAAAAAAGGTCATAAATTTATAAATTTTGTATAACGGGATTTTTAACTCTGTAAGTTCCTCTGTCTGATCCTCTAAACGTGAACTGTGTCTCTAAAATTGAAGGACAGGGAATATAATCAATTGATTTAAACACTTATATAAAAAATAATTTTAAACAATTCGCTACTTATATAAAACAACAGTTTTTACTTTGCGTTTGAGATATATTTCAAGACAAATAATAACAAAAAATCAATGCTTTAATAAAGGATGTTTTTTAACAAACGTATGTATTCATTTTATTTAAAAACTCGATATCTATTCAATATAAATACTTTAAGAAAAAAATATTTTTCATAAGCTTGCGTGCGTCTTTTTATTTAAAAATCCAATATCCTAGAATTGATATTTATATTACATTTTTGAAATACATTTATTATAGAAAAGCATCAACTTTTGGATATTTGAAAAACACTTTTATCAGAAATAATTCAAATGTTTTATTAAAAGTGTCGAAAAATAATGATGCATATTATTTTTATCTCGGAATGTTTGCTTTACTTAAAACTTTACGGGCAAATGCTTTAAGAAATGTGTGCCCCTTTCATTGTCAGATTCCTTCCCCCTTTATCTATGTAAGCAGTCTGATAAAGCATATAATTAAAAGTTCTTCAGCGGTTTCAACACCGATGACGACATCTTAATGGAATTTCTTTATGTAAAGAAATATTTACTTTTATCTTATTCAAACAGCCTCATAATAGGAATATGATAGCAGAAGCAATTACTGAAAATACGATCTCTTAAACATCTGTTTTCAGTTTTATGTAAAATTCTTTATATTTTTATAGAAAAAAAATCATGTTTGCTTTTATGTGACACACTTTTCTATAAATGGGGCAACTTTTTTTTTAAACTGCATGTAATTTAGAATTATGCATGTAACTATTAAACGTGTATGCTTTTCATGCATAAAATCTTTGTTAAATACACAGAAATAGACGTAAAATGTAAAATCGTGTAAGTTTTAAAAATACTTTTAAGAGTCAGTTTGGATACAAATTGAGTACATAATTGCAGTTATTTGCATTTCTACAAAAGTATGTTAATAAAAGTAATTAGATATTTCAATAAAATAAATAATTTCGTTTTTTCCCTCACATGCAATATACTAAAATTACAGTTGCATGTATATTACTATGTCCATATAAACATATTTTTTTTTAACTAGAGATAATTTTCTTAAAATAATGTTAACTCTGTTAAGAGATTTTTATTTCTAGAAACTTCAGTTTTGTGTAATAATGCTATATCTTAAGGGGACAGGGGACCTTCAAACTCATTTTTTTATTTTTTTTATTTCACTTTAAATACTATTCAAGGACACACTATATGCATTATGGCATGTATTTATCACACCAGAATTTTTAAAAAAAATTGGAGAAAAATAAGGAATTTTTCTGAATTTTTTAACCGTTACGCAGAATTTTTCAAAATCTCCCATGCGCATTCCATATCAATTAAAATCATCAATATTTTTTATGCAGGTTTGGTTTATATATACAAATAAAACTTGGCATCAAATTTTATATATTTGAATAAAAAGGTAAAAAAAAATCAAATTTTTTTGAAAATTTCCGCATTTTTGCATAATATTTTTTCAATTAACTACCTATAATTTTTCAATTATACTTCATTTCAAAAAATCATACCAAGTTTTATGACAAATATAAGGACAAATAGCTACAAAAAATTTCAAACTATTCAGATGAAATAGTATGCGCATGGAGCATTTTGAAAAAAATGGAAACCGACAAAATTTTCGAAATGAGAAAAACAATTTTAAAGTTTTAGTATTGGTAAACATAAGAAAATATACCCTGAAAGGGACTAAAATCATATATATGCAAAACCTTCACATGTTTAATGAATGATTCCACAAAAATAATTATTTATAACCCCCCCCCCCCTGGGAGTGTCTGAAAAAATTCATTTTTTACTGCGATTGAGTAATAAATTTTGAGATTTTTCTTCGCAACCAATTATAGAATTTCTCAGTTTCATCTTTTTACAGATTACTAAAATTCTGTATTCTCGCCCCCCCTGCCTCCCTTCCACCCCCCTTGAAAAAATTATTTTTTTCTGCGATTGGCTAATAAAGTTTGAGATATTTCTTCACAACCAATTGATAAATTTTTCGGTTTCATCTTGACACAGATTACCAAAATTCTCGATTCTCCCCCTCTCCCCTGTTGAGCGACTGAAAAAATAAATTTTTTAGTATGATTGAATAATAAATTTTTAGATTTTTCTTCGCAATCAATTATTGAATTTCTCAGTTTCAACTTTTTACAGATTACTAAAATTCTGTATTCTTGCCCCCCCCCCCCTCTGCCCCCCCCCCTTGAAAAAAATCATTTTTTCTGCGATTGACTAATAAAGTTTGAGATTTTTCTTCACAACCAATTGATGAAATTTTCGGTTTCATCTTGAGACAGATTACCAAGATTCTCGATTCCTCCCCCCGCCCCCCCCCCCTGTTGAGTGACAGAAAAAATTCATTTTTCACTGCGATTGACTAATAAATTTTGAGATTTTTCTTCACAACCAATTATTGAAATTCCCAGTTTCATCTTTTTACAGATTACTAAAATTCTGCATTTTCGCCCCCCCTGCCCCCTCCTTGAAAAAATTCATTTTTTCTGCGATTGACTAATAAAGTTTGAGATTTTTCTTCACAACCAATTATAGAATTTCTCAGTTTCATCTTTTTACAGATTACTAAAATTCTGTATTCTTCCCCCCCCCCCCGCCCTCCCTCCTGTTGAGCAACTGAAAAAATTCATTTTTTGTATGATTGACTAATAAATTTTTAGATTTTTCTTCGCAACCAATTATTGAATTTCTCAGTTTCATCTTTTTACAGATTACTAAAATTCTGTATTCTCGCCCCCCTTGCCCCCCCTTGAAAAAATTCATTTTTTCTGCGATTGAGTAATAAAGTTTGAGATTTTTCGTCACAACCAATTGATGAATTTTTCGGTTTCATCTTGAGACAGATTACCAAAATTCTCGATTCTCTCCCCCCCCCAGTCCCCCCTGTTGAGTGACAGAAAAAATTCATTTTTTACTGCGATTGACTAAAAAATTTTGAGATTTTTCTTCACAACCAATTATTGAATTTCCCAGTTTCATCTTTTTACAGATTACTAAAATTCTGCATTCTCGACCCCCTGCCACCCCCCATGAAAAAATTAATTTTTTCTGTGATTGACTAATAAAGTTTGAGATTTTTCTTCACAACCAATTGATGAATTTTTCGGTTTCATCTTGACACAGATTACCAAAATTCTCGATTCTCCCCCCCCCCCCCCGCACTCCCTCCTGTTGAGCAACTGAAAAAATTCATTTTTTTGTATGATTGACTAATAAATTTTTAGATTTTTCTTCGCAACCAATTATTGAATTTCTCAGTTTCATCTTTTTACAGATTACTAAAATTCTGTATTCTCGCCCCCCCCCTGCCCCCCCCTTGAAAAAATTCATTTTTTCTGCGATTGAGTAATAAAGTTTGAGATTTTTCTTCACAACCAATTGATGAATTTTTCGGTTTCATCTTGAGACAGATTACCAAAATTCTCGATTCTCACCCCCCCCCCAGTCCCCCCTGTTGAGTGACAGAAAAAATTCATTTTTTACTGCGATTGACTAATAAATTTTGAGATTTTTCTTCACAACCAATTATTGAATTTCCCAGTTTCATCTTTTTACAGATTACTAAAATTCTGCATTCTCGACCCCCTGCCACCCCCCATGAAAAAATTAATTTTTTCTGTGATTGACTAATAAAGTTTGAGATTTTTCTTCACAACCAATTGATGAATTTTTCGGTTTCATCTTGACACAGATTACCAAAATTCTCGATTCTCCCCCCCCCCCCGCACTCCCTCCTGTTGAGCAACTGAAAAAATTCATTTTTTTGTATGATTGACTAATAAATTTTTAGATTTTTCTTCGCAACCAATTATTGAATTTCTCAGTTTCATCTTTTTACAGATTACTAAAATTCTGTATTCTCGCCCCCCCCCTGCCCCCCCTTGAAAAAATTCATTTTTTCTGCGATTGAGTAATAAAGTTTGAGATTTTTCTTCACAACCAATTGATGAATTTTTCGGTTTCATCTTGAGACAGATTACCAAAATTCTCGATTCTCCCCCCCCCCAGTCCCCCCTGTTGAGTGACAGAAAAAATTCATTTTTTACTGCGATTGACTAATAAATTTTGAGATTTTTCTTCGCTACCATTTATTGAATTTCTCAGTTTTATCTTTTTACAGATTACTAAAATTCTGCATTCTCGCCCCCCCCCCTGCCCCCCATGAAAAAATTAATTTTTTCTGTGATTGACTAATAAAGTTTGAGATTTTTCTTCACAACCAATTGATGAATTTTTCGGCTTCATCTTGACACAGATTACCAAAATTCTCGATTCTCCCCCCCCCCCGCACTCCCTCCTGTTGAGCAACTGAAAAAATTCATTTTTTTGTATGATTGACTAATAAATTTTTAGATTTTTCTTCGCAACCAATTATTGAATTTCTCAGTTTCATCTTTTTACAGATTACTAAAATTCTGTATTCTCGCCCCCCCTGCCCCCCCCTTGAAAAAAATTCATTTTTTCTGCGATTGAGTAATAAAGTTTGAGATTTTTCTTCACAACCAATTGATGAATTTTTCGGTTTCATCTTGAGACAGATTACCAAAATTCTCGATTCTCCCTCCCTCCCCCCCTAAAAAATTCATTTTTTAGTGCGATTGACTAATAAACTTTGAGATTTATCTTCGAAACCAGTTACTGAATTTATTGGTTTCATCTTGCGACAGATTACCAAAATTCTGGATTCTCCCCCCCTCCCCCTGATAAAATTAATTTTTTACTGCAATTTATTAATACATTTTTTTATTTTTCTTCGCAACCATCTGATGAGTTTATTGGTTTCATCTAGCGGCAGATTAGCAAAACTTTGGAATTCTTAATTTTTCAATCGCTCAACAGGGGGGGGTGCTAGGGGGGAAGATTTAAGAATTTTGGTTATCTGTCGCAAGATGAAACCGAGAAACTCATCAATTGGTTGTAATTGAATGAAAAATAAAAATAAACAGTTAATTAGAAGAAAAAATGCATTTGCAAATATTTGTAAACAAACATCAGCTGATCACGACGGCCGTTTAATTAATTATAAAAATGTAAATAAAATCCGAAAAAATCATCCAATTGTAATTATTTAAGTTGGAGATGAAAGCTTACATGGAGCTTTATTTTTTGGGGACAAGAAATTTTTTTCGAAAATTTGAGCGATTTTGCTGATTTTGAAGGTCCCTTGTCCCCTTAAAGAGGAAAGTAGAGTAAAATTATATAGCCGGGTGAAAACGGATATGTCAGTTCTCTCTCCCCTTGAGAAGTTTTCTAGCTGGTAATGGTTGAAATACTTAGGTCTATGCAAGAAGCAGAATCGACCATTACGATATCTGATTGGTGGTAATTGTGTAATTACCCTGTTGGAAAGTTTATTCTATCATTTTCAGTTTTAAAGTTTGCAAATTTTCATAATTCATAAATGTGAACAAATTTAAAGTTATGGATTTTTTTTATTATTGTTTACAGCATATATAATAAAGATTTATTTCCCACATTGAATAGTTTGATAAAATTTACGAGTTTACTTTTATGACTTTCATTGTGATCCTCATTCTCTTGGGGTAAGAACAGATATCCCACTTGGTATGAAACCAGGTTAATGAAAACAATGCTTGAAGAGTCGGAAAAATGCTTAGAGAACAGACCGTCAAAAATATACCGGAATGAGTGAATGTGGTTTTTTTAATGTTCAGAAAGGGATGATTTTTTTTCTCCAATTTCACAAATCATAATAAAGGTAATTATTGCTTTGTCATTAAATATTATATAATTATTGTTAGTTGCGTTCTTTAATCATATTTATAACATAAAATATTTTTTTCCCTTTTTAAAGGAAAGTCCAAATACTTTTGTTTCTCCTAAGATTAACATATGAATAAGATCTTACCTTACTATCAGGGTAAGGCCAGAAGATTTGATTTTTTTTTTATAGAAAGGCATTTATTAGTAAAAATGTGCACAAAAACATATATTTATAATGATATTAGTGTGCAAGAATACGTGCAGAATGTTTACTCAAAGTCTCATTAAATTAAGCTCGAAATTTTTTTTCAAGAAAGACATAATAATAAAGTATTCGATATTACCGTGTACTTTTCCTTTCATGTAATCTTTCAAAGTAAAGAAGACTAAACATACATAAAATAAAGTAACTAATTCGTCTGTAATATATTTTAAGGCTTATATGAATGACAAATTAAGCAAAAACGTAAAATTTATGTTTCAAGATTTGAAAATAACATAAAAAAGTTGATTTTAGTACATAATTGTTTAAAAAAGTCTCTGAATATATATATGTTACGGTCAATATGATTAATCCTGTCATTATTAATAATAACCGGTTATTATTAATAATGACCGAATTAATCATATTGACCGTAACATATATATATATATATATATATATATATATATATATTTAAAATAAACAAGAAATAAAACCGTACGTCAAGCATAGATTATAAAACACATTCAAAAAACATTCGGAATACCGCACAGTTTAATAAAGTTTGTAAACAACAACTTCAAAAGCACATTGTTACAAAACCGTCTGATATAGAACATTTTATTCATGCACAATTTACAAAGTTTAATGTTAAATGGCAGTGATTAATGCATAAATGTAATTTTTGAAATGTGATATAATTTGAGTATGCGATCTAATTCTAAAACTAAACCTACAAACTAATCTAGTTGTTCTTTTCCAGACATGCCTCGCAGGAACGTGAGAAAAAGGCCCATGCGATAATATCATAGGGAATGATACAAAATGGCTGCAGTAGATGTATAAAAGGGCTTATCATTGTATGTGTCAGCGTCAGTGTATGCTAAATTTAATAGATATAGAATTTATAAATTTCCCCTGATAAACCTCTAAAATGCCTTTTAGGTAGCTTTCATTACAAAAAGCTACCTATTGCAGCCGTTCGGAGGAAAGAAATTCCAAAAAATGTTGATATATTTTCACCGATCATGACACCTAGACCCCCAAACCTCTGTTCAAATGTTGATATATATATATATATATATATATATATATATATATATATACATCTGACATATATCATGCTGTGACTCTTATTTATGAATCGATTCGGATGTGACTGAGTCTGTGTGTAGGACATACCAAGGTCTGGACCGAGTTCGTTGGCCAATTTTATCCGCCATCTTGTTTCAAAATGATGGCCAGTTAAAAATTTTAATTCTTTAAAAATTCAAAAAGATGTACAAAAAATGTATAAATAGAAAATATTGTTTCTGTTATGTGTTAGAACGTGATACAAGGATTTTGGAACAATTTTTGTTTTGGCTATATCTTAAAGAATGGCTGAGATATGGCAGTTTGAAATTCTAGGGTGGCTGATATTTTGAAACAGTCGGATTTTAATTATGCTATAACTCTCATGCTGAAATTCACATTAAAATTTAGTATTAACGAAAACCGGGATTGAATCTTCTATAATCGGGTTCCAAGCATTTTAGCTTAGGGTTTTTGAATAAAATGAGTTGAATTTTTAAAAACATGGACTATGAAAGCTACCTTTTCCTCCTGGTTCAAGCCGGAAGGACTTTTTTATTTCTTAACATGCTGAAATTTATCTATAAATTAGTAAATTAAGTACAGTTAGAATATAAAACACATATTTCTTTCTTAACACACATTATACCTAAATTCTTTCACCGACGGCGTAATTTGAGTATAGTTAAACTTTTATTTATTTTGAGGTAACAAATAAATTTAACAGATAGTTCCATTATAGAAGAGCACATTGCTTAAATGAAACCGAAAATATATAAGAAATCCTGTCATTTGTAGTTTCTGTAAAAATTTTAAATTTACGATCATATGATTTTTATACCCAAATTACCCCGAAAGAATATAAAAAATGACACATCTAGTTCTGTTAAATCACACCCTTAATCTATTTAACAATGAAAAGCAAAAATGCTTCATACTTTAACATTTTGAAATTTGTAAAAATAATTTTGGTTTGTAATTATTGTTTTGCATTGATTTATGTATATGTCAAATTAAAATTAACTTTTTGTCCGCCTTTATCGAGTGTGACTCGACAAATTTGTTCCTAGCACTACGTCAAAATTAATATACTTTTTTAGAAAAATCATCTTTATAGTATCTGAAGACACATACATTTACAATAGACATTTTACACGAACATGTTTGTTTAAAAATAGAGGTAGCCAAAAAAGGTGACTGCTATTTCCAAACAATAAATTTTAAATAATGCAAAGGGTTAAAAATTAATGTTTCTTAAAAACACATATTAACAAATATCTAAATTTATAACTCAATAAGCAATCCGTAAGCTTTTCGTTACATAATTCATTTTAATAATACATGTCCTATTTATCATTGATTGATACCTTTCCTGACAGAAAAGGTCGATTTTAGTGATTAAACTATTTCATTGTTGCAGTTTCACAATCAGTTGGCGAATAATTAACTCTAATGTTGTAGTAACTCGTATACAGTTGTAACCATCAAGAACATTTGGCGATTCATCACCTGCAACCGGCTACCAGAAAAATATCCAAAATTATTTTAAATTATTATTAAGCTCTAAAATTATACAAATTTTTATTGTCATCGCTAACACACCTGTGTATATAACATTTATAATTTTATCATATCAGGGAGTAAGTGATAAATCGATTACAAAATTCCCTCTTTACTTTTAATCAAAAGAGTACAAAAATAGCTTTTACTTTAAATCCAAATAATAAATTGATAATAAACTAGTCGGATGTGCCAATCCCAAAACTTTCTTCTATCTCACACGGGTTTCGCATACACTAAAAATAATCAGCAACCAATTTATATCAAGGTCTAACTGAATCTAAAGTTTCATTAAATTCCGTGCATTAGTTCTTCAGATATAGCTATCGTAAAAATAATGAATAAAGTAGTATAGCAGCGTCACCTGTTGGGATATCTACACTAAAATGTAATCAGCGTTTATTTATGTCAAGGTCTAACTGAATCTGAAGTATTATGAAAATAACTGCATTAGTTCTTGAGATAGAGTTATTGCGGAAAAAATGCAGCGTAGTAGCGCCACCTGTCAGGCGATTTTCACCAAAAACTAGTCAGCACCAATTTATATTAGGGACTAACTGAATATAAAGTTTTAATAAATTCCGTGCATCAGTTCTTGAGATAGAGTGCCCACTAAATTTTTGTCACATACAGACAGACAGATAAAGTCACAGACGCACAGACAGACATTTTTTAAAAATAGTCAAATCATGTTCAACGTATAAATCCGTCGAAAACCGGAAGTCGAAAATTTTCATGAATCCAATAATTTCTTCTTTTAAAGATAGAAGAAAGTAAAAAGTAACACATTTTCGACTAATTTAAACGATTAATACTTCATTCTTTATATCATTTTTCAATCTTCAGAAGCATATTCATCTTCTTCATAAACTAAAAGCATAATTAGGCAGTTAATAATGACTGTGAAATACATTAATCAACTCTAATAAACGAATATATGCAGTTTAAATGTACTTTTATACTTTAAACAGAGCAAAACGCATGCCACATATTAACTTAACTATGAAATATATTCAGTACACTGGAATAATTAATGGCATAGGGTTCAAGAATACTTAAGATAATTAAATAAATGAAAATAATGGCAGCTCATGGAGCTTTTATAATGAGCAGTGACATTTGATCTACAGAAGGTCAAGTAAATTACGTGTTAATTTTGAATTCCTTTTAAAGGAATTGAAATATTTATTACTTAATTAGAACTTTATATATGTCAGGTTTACTTATTTTTATTTTTTATCACACATCAAATGTTTAATAACGAATATTCCATCTAACGAAATTAATATTAAAAATCATAATAATGATATTAAAAATGACCTATAAATGGATTCATTGACGTAATAAAGCGTTAAAGCAAATGGGTTTGCAGTTTAAAAAGAAAAGTATTTTTCACCATGAATTATACCACGAATAAATTGTTTATGAACACTTATTATTCATACAATCCTATGTATTATTTCTGTTGTCAACATTCCTTTACCAAAGCAAATAAAAAACGCAGAACGATAAATGACATACCATATCAAGGTTCGTACACTTTTACCACAATATTTTAGTAGAATTTTTTTTATTTAATATTTGAATTACAGAAATCGCCGTTTACTTGCAGTACTTGTAATACTTTTCTTAAATTAAATAAGGCGAAAAATTCAGGTAAAAATTGTGGTAAAAGTGTACGAACCCTGCATATGAAAGGATTTGGAAGCGGCATCTGACATACTCATATTTCGTTAAAACGTGTATTTTGATTAAAAATTGCAATTAATTAAAAATTAAATCGGCATTGTTTTTATAAATGAAATGAAAGCTTTTCCTCAAATTAATGTTGCTACAAAAATAAAATGCCACAACAGTGATTATAAAAAAAATGTTCAATAAAGATGAAGTGGGACATAGTTGCTGCACGGATTTATTTTATATTTATGATTAAATAGCAAAATTTAAATTCAAATACTCAATTCATTTTTCTTTATCCCATATTTTTTTTTTCCCGAAACCGATGATATAATGCAGTTAAAATGCGATTGATATATATATTTATTTGTGTTTACTATCTTCGATCAGTTTTTACTCTAACTTTGATGGAATAAATTAGATGATATTCTGGCTTGAATAATGTTGTTTGCAGATATGTTTAGTCCTTAATTTTTTTAGAAGTTTAAACCTGCATCTATAAGATATTAGATATCGATAAAAAAAATATCAGACAGCAGTGCGAAATCTTCGGTCTAGTCTACTGGTTTCATATATATTTTTTTTAGTATTGTTATACTGTTAAAAAATTATATTTTTCACATTTTTTTTAAGATATTAAAAATAGCTTTTATTTCTTTTCGCTCATGAGTTTTATAATAAAATAGGACACATCAGCATTGTATATATGGTAGGAATAAATTCGAACAGGCTTCCATGCCTGAACACCAAAATCCTTCGGGAAACAAACCTCAAATTAGATACAAAACTTGTACGCTTCTCTATCCTGATCTTTCACATGACCTGTACTTTGTGTACTTTGTATGGACCGATATTGCATTTCCCATAACTCTCTAAAATAACTGATAAACACATGAGCAGTTCATTTTAAATATACTTATCTTTATTATTAACTATTAAAAACAACTTTTAGGTGGTGGAAACAATTGCATTATTTTCACATTTATTTCATTGGGATTTTCAAGTATGTCAGAATATGTTAGGTTGGTTCTTATTTGACTCCATCATTTGGCGAAGTCGTGCCAAATCGTCGATAGTCAGCCAGATGTAGCTCTTTTATTGTTGGAAAGGCTGAGCTACGATATTTTTTGTGATGATGCATTTGTTACGTCATCAAGTTACACCGAGGCTAACGAAAAAGAAAGGCTACCGCGGTGCTTTACGCGTGTCTTTTTTTACAGACCGCCGGAGTCACGTGATGCTCGAATGCACCAATGAAGGTGTACGAAAAGAGCACACGTCACTCAAGCGGTCTGTAAAAAAAGATAAGTGGAATGCACCGCGGTAGCCTGTCTTTTTCGTTAGCCTCGGTTACACTTTGTCGACGTTTATCTGTATTTTTAATGATGTTCAATGATTTATTAGTTATTTAACGCATGTTTTTATTTTCTTTTTTATACAATTAAATAAGACTTACGTCATTAAACGGTTGCTCATGATATTAAAAGAAAAAAAGCATTGGAAAATTTTCATCATCTGTTTGTTAATTTAAAGCTTGATTTTTCCCCATTTTTTACATTATTTTATGTATGTGAGTGACTACTTTTGTTGCATTAGAACAATAAATTTCAATTGACTGCAGATTTCAGGGAAGACACGTGTTCGCGAAGCGATCATACATGCGGTATAGTGATCGCCACATTAACGAATTTCGTGTATTTTTTTTATCCCTATACAACGAGGTTGCTGCATCCAGTGATGTTTTTTTTTCGGTTTCATGTTCACGAAGCGACCATACTTGCGGTACAATGATCGCCGCATTAACGAACTTTGTATGTTTTTGGGATCCCTATACAACGAGGTTGCGGCATCCAGTGATGTTTTTTTTTTCAGTTTCATTTTCGCGAAGCGATCATACTTGCGGTACAGTGATCGCGGCATTAACGAATTCCGTGTATTTTTGGGGATTCCGATACAACGATCTTGCTGTATCCAGTGAATTTTTTTTTTCGGTTTCAAGTTCCCGAAGCGATCATACACGCAGTATAGTGATCACCGCATTTACGAATTTCGTGTATTTTTTGTGATCCTTATACAACTAGGTCACTGTATCCCGTGATTTTTTTTTCAGCTTCACGTTCGCGAAGCGATTATACTTGCGGTACAGTGACCATGGCATTAACGAATTTCGTATATTTTTGGGGATTCCGATACAACGAGGTTGCTGTATCCAGTGATGTTTTTTTTTCGGTTTCATGTTTGCGAAGCGATCATACACGCTGTACAGTGATCACGGCATTCATGAATTCCGTGTATTTTCGGTTTTTATAACTTCACATTAACCGAAAACTTTTATGTATTATTGATGAAATGTGTGTAAAAATGTTGTTTTTTACTGTTCATATTATATTTTTTATATCTATCTTATTAAATTTGTCAAATAAAATATTTTATTTCACTCATAAATGCAGTATCTAAAAAAATCAACTGTGTGTTTATTGTTTAATTTAAAAATTCTGTATTTAAATTCTCATTCTTTTGTCCACATTTTTTTGAACGAATCAGACCAAACTTTATATTCGGTACGTTGTTACTCTCGCATAAATGCAATCTGTTTTACAGTGACGTTTTTATCGCTAAAACCATTACTTTTTCTATATGTAACTATTTAAAAATTAAGAATGGCAACATTCTACCACTTGCTTGTTGGGGGTTACAATACGGTAAAATGTAAGTAAATAATATATTACTTTTAAATGCTAAAGGTGTAAAAGTAATATACTATTACAAGGTGTTATATTTTATTATATTGTTGTAAGTAAATAATTTAGAAATCGCCAATTTGGCATCATTAAAAAAATGCCAAATGGTGGAGTGAAATAGGATTATGCCAATAGGTTAAATTAGGTTAATACTATATCAAACAAATTATTTAAGAAATGGGGTTATAAATGACAGTAAAATTCATTAATAAACTCTATACTACTAGAGGAACATTTTCATTTTGGTTCAAATTCATCTTAACCTTCAATTTTAATGAAATCAACGATTCTAACTGGACGGCGAAGATTGGGAAAAAATATAAATTGTAAGAAGGAATTATTTTCTGTAAATTTGTAATTATATATAGGGTGTACCACAAACGTATTTCCGAATTTTTCAATTCAATGAAACGTTGACTGTAATAAATATATAGATGAAATAATTGACACACTGGTAAAGTAACCCGTGCATTTTGGGCACTGTAATTTTTAATTAATAATTACAATTTCAGTAAATAGATAACGTCGCATTGCCGTAACATTCACGAATGCTCATTCTAAAGTATGAAACCGGATAAAATGCCACTGAAATTTCACTTTCGTTAAGCTCTTGTAGCGCGAAAATATTGTTTGAAGTTTTGCCATCAGATTGAGCATTCTTACAATTTAAGTTTACGCACGGCCACGTATTGTCCAAAATTTGAACCATTTTTAAAATACACGGCAGACAAAATTTACAAACTATCTTTGAGGGAACGTTTTAATACGATGTAAACTTCTGTTCCCACCAGAACACTGAAATTATCCTGCAAAATCCTGCGTGATTACTACTTTGGAGGGTGACCACTTGAGAACACTGTGCTGCCGTTGGCACCGTTTAGATACAAGATTCCTGCACATACAGTCAATGATGTTGAGAGTGTTCTCGCCGGGGATTAGTGGGTGGGAGACAGGTACCGAAATGCAAGTTAGTTCCCTTCCAGTAAGGATGAAATTGTAGAGGAAATCTTCATGCCACAGTCTTTCACCCCTATGATGATAAATGCAACCTTTCTCCGCTTACTTAGCACCTTCGGAACTTCGCCTGTTAAGCAGTATTAGTGACAAAACATCCACATGAACTAATGAACTACCCAATAAATAATTCACTTAAGCATTTTAAACTTATACCTTTCAAGTTTAATGAATTATTAAAATTCCAGCATATTTTTGTAATACACCCATTTATATACATTTAAGAAGTTTATTCAAATAAAAAATTTGTTTTGACACAACATATGGAAAATAAGTTTCAATGTGTTTCAGTATTTTTTCTTAATATTATTATAATATTTAAATTTTGCAATCATTTGTAATGATTTTTTTTAATTAAATTTCTTTCTTTAATTAATCTTGGTAAGTTAAATATTGATTTCAATATATATGTTAATAATTATTATTGTTGAAAATTTTAGTAATTGATTTTCTTTATTAAATACATAATTAATATAAAGACCGATACCCCATGTAATACTCAATTATTTATCATAAAATATGTAATTAAATTCGCTTTATAGAACAATATTTGTCTGATACAAAAATTTCAATATTTCTTTTTAAGAAAAACAATTTGCTTCTTTGCAACTTTTACTAAACAAACATTACTAAGGTTAAATAAATATATATAGATACCGGGTGATGCAAAAGTCAGGACGAACATTAAAAAGGATTAATTCGAAAACGAATAAAGATATAAAGATACGGTTTGCACCAAACGGATGGAAAAGAAACCGGGTTTTGTGTGGCAACGAAATAAAAAATAGTTCTGTTGGCGACCAACAGATGGCGCTGTCGGATTCCTGATGTGGGATTATGCAAAGCAACAAACGATATAAAAAGGAGTAATTGCAGCAGGTAATGGTAGTCGAAGCTTGTATGCATCGAAATGCTGTCCATAATTGAGAAAGCCCTCTTAGTTAAACTGTATTATAAGAATTCGGAAAGTGCCATTGCGGCATTGCGAGCATATCACTACATGAAGGATATGCGAGATAGCAAAGGACCAATGAAGAAATTTGAAGCTACAGGTTCTTTGGCATTACGTCAAAGAAGCGGACGTCCCTCAACAGCCGCTGATGTTGCCACGACAGTGGAGCAGACGGTGAAATCCATGTCGGTGGTTGCTGCACATGGGGAGTGCAGTGCTCCAGAAGCTACGAGGCAGACAGGAATGTCATACGGAAGTGTCTGGAGAGCACTGCGAATAACTTTGCAACGGTATCCCTACAGGCTGCAACATAACCAAGAACTGAAACCTCCTGACTTCGACTCTCGCTGAGATTTTGCGAATTTGGTATTAAATACGATGGAAGAGCAGCACGACTGGGCTTCACACTGTGCTTTGGACAGATGAAGCGCATTTCACGCTCTCTGGCGCTGTTAACACCCACAATTGTCGAGTGTGCACCACAGAAAATCCACATGCATTTCTTGAGGTACCCTTGCAACAGCCTAAAGTGACAGTCTGGTGTGGCTTCACTGTTCATTTCATAATTGGTCATTTTTTTCGAGGAAGTCACACAGACGAGTTTCAAAACAGTTTCTGTCACTGGTCAGCGATGTGTAGCACTGTTACAGAACAACATTATTCCTGAACTGCAAGCACGACAGGCACTCCAAACAGTCAGCTTTATGCAAGATAGAGCCCCACCTCATATTGCTCTGCCTGTGCAACGCCTGCTACGCTCAACATTTGGGGAGGATGGCATTATCAGTCGCTACTTTAATCACGCATGGCCTCAAGATCTCCCAAGATTTGATACCCTGTGACTTTTGGCCGTGGGGATTCTTGAAGTCAAAAATGTACCACGATCAACTGGCATCACTAGCAGACCTGAAAGATGCCATCCGCCAAAATGTGTCTGCCATAACGCAAGAAATGCTACTAAATGCTGTGAACTGTGTGGTGCCTCGTCTCACAAGTGTACTTCTGAATGATGGACAGCACATTGAACGTTTACTGTAGTACTAATTAACTGTAAATAAGCTGACTTGTAAGTTGTCAACATTTTTTCATTTATAAATCAGCTTTTGGTGCAATAAAACACTATAGCGCCATCTGTTGGTCGCCAACAGAACAATTTTATTTCGTTGTCACACAAAACCCGGTTTCTTTTCCATCCGTTTGGTGCAAACCGTATCTTTGTATCTTGATTCGTTTTCGAATTATTCATTTTTAAAGTTCGTCCTGACTTTTGGATAACCCGGTATATACGTGTTCATAGACAAGGTAAAGTTTTATTTTTAATTTAATTTCGTATAAATATAGTTCTTGAATTCATCATGAAAATACTGTCTATGAAATATCGAAACTTCATGGACTGCTTACCATAATTATATAACGAATGTGGTGTAACTTTATATTCCCTCGATTGTCCGGCGGCGCATTTATATTCAATTTCTTTAATCAGACACCTATTCAAATCGGCAGTTATGATTGAGACGAACAAAATATAATTTGTTTTCTCCTATTATTATGCATATTCTGTGTCAAATCAAATTATTTATTTGAAAAAACTTTATAAAGTGAACATTTAATATCCAAGTAATGAACTTTTGTTTACAAACCTTTATCAATATGAATTGATGCAAATTATTTAGACACTTTAATATTTCATTATGTTTTATCTTAAAGTATCTTTTCCATCGAATTTTTTTCCTTAATAGATGTAGCTGCATTTGTAATCAGTATTGTTATAAAATTTAGGTATTCACATAAAAAACAGATCTTTTAATTGAAAAAAAAAACTCATTTTAATTGAAAGTTGATAAGAAAACAGAACTTGCTATTTTATTCTAAGAATGTTCCAGAAAGTACGAAACTTCAACATACTATAAAACGCTATTTCAAAATCAGTTACAGTTATAATAACAGGAATAAATATTTCAAATCAGAAAGCTAAAATGCCTCAATACGTATCTCGCTACTGCAGTCAAAAAGCTGAACTCAACACCAGATCGGCTGAACTGAAACTTACTGACAGCAAAGGAAATAAGTCTATACTTTTGATGATAAATCGAAAAACCAAGAAGTTTAGGCATCTGGAACATTCCATTGCGATTATGTCCATATTTCCTAGGCCACGCTACAAAGAGGCATGATCAATAACCACGTACTTTTAACTTTTATCGCTTACATGTGGTCGAACTTTTTTAAATATTTCAGTGGAAATACATGTTAAAGAAGTAATGTTTTTTTATATTTATAACTACACATCAATACTTAACCCACTCAGAGAATTAATTGAACTATTAACAAAATCTGTAACATTATGATGTGCACACAGTTATTAGTCTAATAAAACGTATTTAAGAAATAATTTAAGTTATTTTTAAAACAGAAATTTTTTAACCGGCATAAGTGATTTTTGTAAATTACATTCCACCAATACTGATTTGTTGCCAGCACATCTCTTGTTGGACGCTCAATAAAAGATCTAACATTAAATTTTACATAAATATGCACACGGTGTGATGATATTTTTATAAAGGTAAAATATCACTGTGTACCTTAGTACCGTTATTCAAATATCGTAACGATTGGCCACATTTTACGAAAATTAATACCACAGAAAGAGAAAAAACGAAACACATAGGCATACAAAGATACCATTTTGAGAACTAGTGAAGTTCAGATGGAACCATCATCAACATGAGCTTTTTCTAAAGAAAAAATAAATCAGAACTCAAGCATCCTTTCAAACAAGAAGCTTAAAAAATTCATAACTAACAAGAACGAAAAATCATGCGTTAAGCAGAGATTATGAAACACTTTCCAACACATTCTGAAAACTGTAACGAAATTTCACCCTTAAATAAGCTCACATAAGTAAGTATAATGTACAGGAAACATAACACATTTAAAAGTCCAGTTTTAGCAATTACCAGCCACAGGTAAAAAATGTAGTCGATATATTTTGTGCCTGTAGATGATCTGTTAATGTGGATATATATACTACATATCATGTTCAGTTAGAAAATTCAATTTTAGCAATTTTCGCCAATCGATGGAAATGCACTCGAAATCTTTTGTACAACCCTGTATATTAGCCAAAGACTTTTGTACACACCCCATATTCAGGTAAAATTTAATTCAGGTAAAAAATGCATAACGCAACTTAAAACAAACTTCCAGCATTTACCAAACATAAATGACAATGTACCTTTTTTTTGAGTAGCTCTGTTTATAAATTTATTTATTTTCCACAAACTTCTATAAGTCTACTAACTATAGTTCAGCAAGAAAAAGCGTACCACAATAAAAACTACCCTAAGCAATTCACTGCCATAGTCTGTATCACTTACGACTTCCCTTGTGTAGCCCTGTATATGATCAACCGAAATTATACACACTACGTATGATGAAAAAATTTAGTTAAGCGTTAAAACGCAAACCAAAGTTGAAAGCGCACTTACCACACATATACTGTAAATATCGCAAGTATAGTGTAACAGATATATTTTTTGTGTCCCTGTAAATTAACGATAAACAGAATGTACACCATACTTTTAAGCGAGCATTTTTTAATGATCCTTAGTCATAACTAAGCATATAATTTTCATTATGTTTGAAAAAGTGAAACATCACAATACATTACACATTATATTACACTGATTTTTCTCCGTAGAACAATGTGTAACAGAATTCTTTTGTTTGACCCTGTAAATGAATAATAAATACTTTGCACGCCATATTCTACAAAAAGCATGTTTTATTGCACTTCATAATTGTATATCAATTTTATCATGTATTAAATGGCGTAGCATCATCAAAATGCACTTCCAACGACTTTTTCTTATTGACTGTAATGTAACGGAATACTTTTGACTGTCCTTGTAAACTTTGTAACTATAAGTACTACACACTTCATTTGCAATAGGGGTCATGCTATAGTAAACGACAATAATATACAAAAATTTCAGGACAATCCAATCCGAATTTGTTTACGCAAGTTACAGCACGGACAGACGACAGACGGACAGACAAACCGAAGTCATAAACACTTTTCAACTTTGTTGTGTTAATAATTAGTTTATATTTTTAAACTTTTGAAAAATATTAATAAATAAAAAATAGACTGTTCTGTACAGTGCTTCAGTTGTTGAACTAATTCTATTTTCAAAGTATTTTTCCATCAAAATGTGTATTTGTATAACGTATAAAGTATGAAATAAATATTTGAAAAACGTGTACTGTAACCTATGAAATCTATATTAGAAATCGATTTCAAGAAATTTCAAATATTTTAATCCAAATTTTCAGCTTATTTTTGAATCGGCATAAAAAACCAAAAAACTCCGAAATTTCATAAAATTTAAAGTATTATAACTCGGTGAATGTTGATCGTAGAAGAATGGAATCTTTACTCTTGTACTTGTCAGAGGATATATAACGTTTTTTTTTTAATATAACCTATAAGACCGAAAGAACCAACTAAAAATTGTAACTTTTTTTTAATTTAACACCAAAACTATTTCATCAACATATTTTTTAAATCAAAACTTGATTTAAATACCTTTTGCAATTTAAATTGCATACGTTTATGCAACAGGAAAGAAATTAAAACGCGTTTGACTTCTTTTGGGATAACCTGTATAATAATGGTAATAATTCTAATCAAAGTACTTATATGCACAGTACAATAATTGTTTTAATACAGATAATTTGCATATTTTTGTTAGATAATATAACATTTAGAATGCAAAAGTATCGTGTAGAAATGGTGTTACACATGTCTAAAAGACACGAATTCACGTCATGTCTGCCAAAAGTAATGTGTTAAGTACAGTTAATGGGAACCACGCTTGAAACTAAAACTGAAAATATATGTTCGTTTAAAATCCCATATATTATGTCTAGACTTCAAACAAAATCTGTAATAAGGTATTCCTGAACATTTAACATGAATTTAAAGCAAGATTTTTTTTTTCATGTACAGTGATAAAATGGAATCTGAAAAAAATATGAAATAACAATTTTGGGATCATATTTTGCGAAATTAATCGAACCATTTTATTATACTAAGACATGATTATTTGAAGAAATTAGTAAATATTTTATTAGTTTCAAAAATCTTCTGTTAGCTTAACTTCCTATTCAAGATAAACTTAAAGCTTGTTTAATTAAAGTTTACTGCTACAGCTTATGTAAAAGACATTCGATTACTTTTTAAAATCAATATAGAGTTTTCTAATATTTTTAAATGTAAATTTTAATTTAATTTCTGTTTAAGTAAAATATGTAAAGTTTGTCCTTTAGCAAATGCCATTACGAAAAGCTTTTCATTTATGGAATTACTTGTATGATAAATACTGATAGAATTTTTTAATAAATCGTTTAATGAAATTATTTTCCTAGAAATACATCTTAATGTGTAAATGCGTGGTATTTATACTTTTAATACAGTTTTCAACAATGAATATTTCTTTAGAATTGAATAAACTCTAAAAATAGTATTAACTTTTTAAGGGACAGTGTTGCATATTTTTTTTTTATTTCTTGAAAAACTTCGTGTCATTTATGATAAAAGCTTTCTATAAAAACTGCTGTAGTTATTCATGTGTTGTGGATTAAAATTAGGGACGATTGCACATTAGTAACTAATTCTTTCATTTGTTGAAAGACTAATTGTTATGCCTATTGTACGTGCTTAATTCCGCTTTTGGAAAGGAGGCTTTACTTATGTCCGAACTTTAACTGAAGGAATAAAATACAAAAGTACTTGGAATGTTAATTATCTGATTTTACGAAAAATTTTATACAGACATTAACAAAAGTTTAAAACCATTCGTACCATGTAGTCGTAAAACATGGAATCTTGAAATGTTGGAACAAGATTTCGTTCGATAGGTTAAGTATTTCGCCTTACGTTTTCCGTGTTACTGAAGAAGGTTAGATTAATATTTTGTTCAGAAATTTTGAGATATCGCGGTTTTTTGAGAATTGTTCAATAGGGGAAAATGCTGATTAGAGTAGTGTTTGCAGAGGCCAAATATTAGTTTTTATGGACGAATGATATTCTGAACGGCAAATAAGCGAAAAATTAACTGTAAACAAGACTGCATATAATACCACAATTCCTTGCAGTGAATATTTCATCTGCAGTGATCAAGTCAAGAAAGAGCACATGATCTCGAAACGACCAATTTATATGGTGATTAGCTGTGAGGTCACATAATCGTTCCTGTAAGAAAATAAAGGCAGCTTTGTTTGCGGCAGACAGAAATGCGAGTCTAATGGCCGTATTTACGCGTTTAAACAAACAAGTTGGATTGTCGTAGCGAATAGCAGGTGGCCTTATATTGTCATGTCCGTCGTCGTGTGGTGTTAGACTTTTGCTAATGACTGCACCGTAAAAAATTTGGTGTAAAGTTCCTGAGAAAATCTGTGGCAGCTCTTCTGCCACAGGATTTTCCCAGGAATTTCAACAAAGAAATTCCAGGAAACTTACACAAGTCGGTTACACACAAAACATATGGAACTTTACACAGATCACCGATAATTTCTCTTTTACTATAATTCTAAAAAGTTATACAAAAGTTCAAAAGTATACCTGAGAAAACTAAGGAATGTTAAACACTAAACGTATGGGACGTTTCACAGTGTATTAGTAAATTCCACTTTCTCAACTTTCCAAAAAGATACACAACATTGTGGTAGATGTTACACGAGATTTCTCGGTGTTCTCGGATCAACATAAATAATCCGAGAAAATCCAGGAAAGGTGAGAAAAATTTAAATGTTTTGTTATCTATACTGATTATTAAGCATGAGTATCCGTTATTTCGTTATTTCGTTCCGCATGAGTATCCGAGTTTTCTGCTAAAATCACATCATAATTTTAAGAAAAGGAAAATGAACACGAATCTATTTTATTAAAATTTGACCGTGTGTTTGTATTTCGCAACTACGCCTAGACTATCGAACGCAACGCGATTTACTACCGGTTAGTTTACTACCGGTTTAGCGAATACCGGTTATAATTGATCCGAGGATGTCACACAAATTCTCAGAATTAAAAAAATTAAATTAAATGCCATTTTTTTAACGAAGTTTTTCTAAAAACGGAAAGTAACTTACTCCATATTTGTGTATAAAAAACGAGAAATAAAACAGATCAGTATATTTTTTACACCATTTTCTCATTAAAACTGAAAAACAGAATTTATTTTCACTTTGAATAGATGGTGAAAACAAAATCTTGATTTCAGTAAATTATCCGAAAAATACAAACATATTTTCACATATTCAAACTTCATGAATCAATTTATTCTGGAGAACAAACATTGCCTGCCAATATACTGTCATTTAGAAAACAAGATTTGTTTCAACTATATATTAAACCAAGGAGGCAGAATTGAATTTAAAGAAAAAGCATATATACTATTTCTAATTAATGTTTTTTTTTTTTTAAGGATGGCTGTTAAAACGTTTCACAAAGGCGTTAAAAGTAAAATTGTTTATCAGGTAAAATTGACATTTGTTTTTACCCAATTCGTCTATTTCCACGATTTTATTTGGCCCTCCTTTTTGCATTGGTTGCAATTTCATTTTAGCGATTATTTGGCACAAAATTACCCTTTTTTAAGACTGAGTTATGTCAAGGTCCCTATAATAATAAATACCGTATTGTCTCCTATGAAATGTGATAAATAGTTAGTTAATTATTAACGTTTTTAATTATTGGGAGTAAAATATTTTGCTTAATTAATGTATTTATTCTTCTTTTAATGTTGTGTGAACGAAGTCACGGGTAACAGCTAGTAATATTATAAATCCGATTGTGTGTAAATGTTAGGCTAAAGCCATGGGGAAAAATGGGGCATTTAATGATCCCGTATCTTTGTATATACGTTGATTATAATCCTCAAATGAACATAGGCCGATTTTTGTTTATTTTATTCAAATATTTTTCTTAATCATTCAAAATTACGTTATTTTTATAGAGAATAAATAGACATTTTTTCGTATAATACTTCAAAATAGTTAAATTTACTTTACCGTTACTAATACTTTATCGTTGCCAAAACTAAATCAAAGCCCGGAATAACATTTTTTACTCAACAATTTAGTTTCAATTGAAAAATTTTCCCTTGAAAAATGAAAATGAAATAAAAAAATTAAAGAATTAAAAAGAATATTAAATAATATTATTATATTTTATTTATTTATTTATATATTATGTTATTATATTTATTATTATATATAATATAAATAATATTATTAGAAATAAAAATGTACTTTTTTTAGTTTTTGATAATAATACAAGGTTTCAATATGCGTAACCATAGGAAACAGGCGGATATGACGTCATACATCGAAAATAAAGCGGATATGCTTTGATGATGAAATAAAATGATCTTGGGCTTTTTCTTTACTTTTTTTCTTTTTTTATCTTTTGTATGGTAACAATACGTGGCGTTTTACCGTCTGCTCACGGCTAATATAATTATACCGTATTTTTTATTTAAATTTTAAAAAAGTAAAAAGAAGTTTGAAAAGAAAATGGTTAGCAAATGTCAATAATATGCTCCGCAAAATTATCCATGTCAAAAATGATGTCATGGATAGAGAAAAACAGTTATTTTCATTCTTAAAACTAAAAGCAATAACTCGATTACCTAAAAAAAATGGCGAATGTTAATAGTTCCATTTTTGTTGATAAAACCTAAAGATTTAATATTATTTCGTTAAAGTAAAAAAATTTCCCCTATGCCAGCTGTAAAAACTCCGGCGGGATTTATAAAATTCGAACTGGTAGCTGTGGCTAACCGGAGTAATTACTATAGCTGATTTTTAAAAGAAATATTTCTTTTATTTGTAACATCAACTTACAAAACATTCCTCCGATAGATTTCGGTATTAACATAAATTAAGGAGTGCGTGAGATGCGGTGATTATAAACCATGCGATAGTCTTTAAGTCTCTCCTTTCTCCTCTAGGTCTCTACACCAGACAGGGCCATCTGTCCTCCCTCCGTTTCACTTCGCTCTCGCTTCACTGCAAGACTCTGCTTTTTCAGGGTCACGTCCTACCCTTTTGCCTCCGAAGAACCATCTCCTCTCCTCTTCTCTTCTTTCTCTAGCCTCCCAAAAAAGGGGGGCGGGGGAAAGGTTCCTCCCGGCCTCTTAAACTTACGGCAGCCTATCGTAGTGGATCTCTGGTTCTCATTCGCAGATTTTAAAGGACTTCCCTTGGCGTCCGATGGTCTCTGGGAACCCTCTCCATCTGCGACCTCACAAGTAGAATCAATAATTCGTTACTGTCGGGTAGGTGCCAGCCAGTCTCCAGTATTGTTTCCCTAATGTCCAAACCATTCAGCGTAGGAGATGGATCGCTTCCTTAGGTTCGGCCCGACAACTCCTGCGGTCCATAGTAAAGTAACTCAGCTGGGATATGGGAAAATGTCACAGCATTACCCCCTCCAGCAGTTGAGATTTTTCAAGCATTTGGAAAATCTTACATCATTACTGGTGCGCTAGCCTTCCATCCATACCCAACACATGTTAATTCTCAATAGAGGCTTACCTTAAACATTATTATTCACAAGTTTACAATACACTCTACAGACTCACATCGTTAAATTAAATTTCAATATTCATTGTATGATTCAAATACACAATTATTTCAATTACAAAATTAAAAAAAACTATATACAAAATTACTGAGTGGAATGTTATTTATTCCATTCTACTTAAACAGTCTACATGTGGAATTTGATATACCTGGCCGATAACCTAAGGATCTGCGAATATCCCGCCTTTTTCCACAATCTCTAATTAGTCGGAAATCATTTCCGGCGTCGTTTTTCGACTGTTTAACCTCGCTGCCTTTTATTTCGTTATGCGGCGAAATGTATCCTGGGGTTTCTAAACAATCAGAACTGAAAACCGTTTTTCGTTTTCTTCCCAACGCACAATAACGGTTTACCCCTTTTGTTGTTTTCTGTCCCGAAGATTTAAACCTAAAATCTTCCTTTCGTTTTAAGACTGTGTCTTTATTTTTTTTCCCATGCTTACTTTCCCGGATTTCATTCCTTAAATAAAACACCCTCGCTCTTTCTTTATAACCCTCTTCCTTCATCCTTGCTTTGGGTGTCGCGCGGATCGGGGTCGTCGCGAATTTCGTTTTAATGGAAGATTCACAATGCGTTACTCCTGCACGTTGGCTAAGGGGAAAGGGAACAAAGCCTTTCTTTTCCTTCCTGTCCGGTTTTCTCACTTCATTCTTTTGATAAGCCGAAACTAAGCGGTTCGTGGGGTTGGGGGGAATTGGGCGGTCACTCCTGTGCCTTTTTTTCGGTGCTGCACTCCCAAAGCTAACTGGCGGTTTCGGTTTCATTCTGTCCAGCAAATTTTGTGTTTTGCTTCCCAATAAATAATAATCCATTTCTATGTCTGCATCGACAATACCTGCGTAAGTCCTAACTCTTTTTCCTAAATCACACAGATTAAGCTCTATTTCTGCGAGGGGTAGACATTTTAAATCATTTTGTAACGGTTGCTTTACCCACACGACTCTCCCTGTGTATTGTTCTCGGGTCACCTGGTTGGCACTAATTAAATCTAGCGACGTAGCCGTGTCTCTAAAAATTTTCATTTCTTTCCCATTTATAATCCCTTGTGTTAAATAGGGCTGGAACATTTCGTTTAACTCATCGAGGTCAGCCAACCGATTAACCACTTCAGGTATTTCACTACTCCATTTTAGTTTGGGGCAAAATTTGCGGATATGAGAAAAACTACCACAATGGAAACAAGACCTGTCTTTTCGCTTATCAACAATTACATCTCTATCTTTTTTATCTTCCCTCTCCCTCCAATTTCTTTTCATTTCCGCGTTTTGGTGTTCTGTCTCTGGTCTATCAACCAATCTGTTTCCCTCAACCTGTTTGCCGTTATTTGGATATCTAGGCGGGGACTGTTTCATCTCTGTTCTTCTAACCGCCTCATAATGATCTAGTTTTTGGGTTAATTCCCCGGGCGTAATTAAATCACTCCAGGAATCTATGAAATGCTGTCTAATTTCAGAGGGCACTTTCCGTTTGATCTGGTCAGTAATTATCAGGTCCCTAAGTTGACTGAATTCGGACACCTGAATACCGCTTAACCATTGGTCGAAATAATTCGTAATTTCATACGAAAAATCTTTCCAATTTTTTTCTTCGGACCGTGGTGTTGTTACGAATTTGATTCTGAAGTCTTCTGCACTAATTTTAAACCTTTCGAGTAATTTTCCCTTCACAAAATCAAAATTGTCCGTTTCGTCTGGTGGTTCTCTAAGAATAACTTCTGTCAATTCTATAGGAAGTAAACCTAGCAAATTTGTTACCCATTGCGACTTATCTAATTGCGCTTTTAATGCCTGTCTCTCAAATAAGTTGAGATATAAGGAAATCTCCGATTTTCCCATTTCAAATTTAGGTAACACATTTTTTAACAGAATTTTAGGTTCCCTTTCTATTTGACTAGATGATAACGTTAAAGTATCATTTTCCCGTTCCGCCCTAATTCTCGCGAGCTCATGTTCTTTCTCAATTTTATCTTTTTCCAATTTCGATCTCTCTACACGGTCTTCTTCAATCAACTTTAATTGGTTTAACGCCATAGTCTCATCATAATCGGGGGCTTCCGTTATCTTTTTAACCAACTTAGGAATTGTATCATTTGACAAAACCTCTACTTCAAATTCTATCGCAAGGGTTTGTAGATCGCATTTTCGAAATCCCGATATGCCTGCCATAATCACTAATTTTAAATTCTAACACAATTTAATTCCAATTTCCCGCACATAAATGCAATAAAAAAAATACACAATTTTTTTCACCCCCAAAGCAACATAAAAATAAATACAGTAGTTTCTGCTCGACACAAAATACAATCAATATTCATGAAATTTTGAATTACAAGCAAACCAATTCCACATATAGGCTACAATTTGCCAAAAAAAACATATATCTTACTTAACTTAACTGAATTACTAACAGACTTCAACTTAGTCTTACAACTTCTTTAAATTCAAAATTTAATTCCTTAGCAATCTTCAAAATAAGAGAGCACATTAAAAATTTCGGCCGAAAAATACAATTAACATAATTTGCTTTTCACCAAACAAAAAAATTTTTAATTAAAAAGATTAAAAGAATTTTTCAATTACTAGAAACAAGATGAATTTAAAGTTTGTTACACTTTTAATTTACCTTCAACACACAAAAACATCTGTTGGTAATTAATATTTAAAATTTTTACTTATATTACAGAACACAAATAATTAAAGAAAAATTGCTTCCTGTCCAAAATTAAAAATATACACACTAAGCCTCCACTGAGAATAAAACAAGTGCTCACCTGGGTATAGCTCTGTGATTCTCGGCGGTGATTCTGCTTTCTTTTCTCTCCACACTGTCAGCAAAGTTCGGATGCTTCTGGTTGCTGGTTCAGCGGATGCAGTTTCAGATCAGCTCGGGTCTCTGCCTTGGTTTTGGCGGGTCACTTTGGGGTCGGTGGATCTTCCTCGATTCAGCGGAATCTGTCTCTCTATCACAGGATTCTGTACGAATTCGGCGAGTTGTCCTGCTCTGCTCCGATTCGGTATGTAGATTCAGGTTCCCAACGGCTGGTGTAGATTCTGAAGAAATTCGGCGAGTTGTCCTACTCTGCCCCGAATTCATAAAACTTTGTCACGCACGTTTCTTTCACCACTTTAAATCCCTTGAAGCTGCCACCATCTGTACAAACTCCGGTGGGATTTATAAAATTCGAACTGGTAGCTGTGGCTAACCGGAGTAATTACTATAGCTGATTTTTAAAAGAAATATTTCTTTTATTTGTAACATCAACTTACAAAACATTCCTCCGATAGATTTCGGTATTAACATAAATTAAGGAGTGCGTGAGATGCGGTGATTATAAACCATGCGATAGTCTTTAAGTCTCTCCTTTCTCCTCTAGGTCTCTACACCAGACAGGGCCATCTGTCCTCCCTCCGTTTCACTTCGCTCTCGCTTCACTGCAAGACTCTGCTTTTTCAGGGTCACGTCCTACCCTTTTGCCTCCGAAGAACCATCTCCTCTCCTCTTCTCTTCTTTCTCTAGCCTCCCAAAAAGGGGGGGCGGGGGAAAGGTTCCTCCCGGCCTCTTAAACTTACGGCAGCCTATCGTAGTGGATCTCTGGTTCTCATTCGCAGATTTTAAAGGACTTCCCTTGGCGTCCGATGGTCTCTGGGAACCCTCTCCATCTGCGACCTCACAAGTAGAATCAATAATTCGTTACTGTCGGGTAGGTGCCAGCCAGTCTCCAGTATTGTTTCCCTAATGTCCAAACCATTCAGCGTAGGAGATGGATCGCTTCCTTAGGTTCGGCCCGACAACTCCTGCGGTCCATAGTAAAGTAACTCAGCTGGGATATGGGAAAATGTCACACAGCATTGAAATTAATTGCCTGGAAAAGAAAATTAACAAGAATTATGTCATTAAAAAGGGATTTCTTTGGGGAAAATGAGACGTCATATTTGAAATAAAACGTGAATTTTCCAATATGTTTTAAAATGAGTGTGAATCAATTCCTTACATTTATAATAAAGGATCAGTAAGTATAGAAAGTAGATGAGTTTCGCGCCATATTTATAATGAAAAATTTAAATGTTTTTTATCTATACTGATTATTAAGCATGAGTTTCCGTTATATACAGATGAGAGTTTTCTGCTAAAAATCACATCATAATTTTAAGAAAAGGAAAATGAACACAAATCTATTATATTAAAATCTGACCGTGTGTTTGTATTTCGCAACTACTCGTAGACTATCGAACGCAACGCGATATACTTAATACCGGTTATCATTGATCCGAGGATGTCACACAAACTCTCAGAATTTAAAAAAATGAATTAGACGCCAAGATTTTTTTTTTTTTTGTAAATTTTAACGAAGTTTCTCTAAAAACGGAAAGTAAATTACTCCATATTTGTGTATAAAAAAGGAGAAATAAAGCAGATCAGTATATTTTTGTACACCATTTTCTCATCAAAACTGAAAATCAGAATTTATTTTCACTTTGAATAGATGGTGAAAACAAAATCTTGATTTCAGTAATTTATCCGAAAAATAAAAACATATTTTCACATATTCAAACTTTATGAATCAATTTATTCTGGAAAACAAAAATTGCCTGTCAACATTTAGAAAACAAGATTAGTTTCAGCTGTACATTAAACCAAGGAGGCAGCATTGAATTTAAAGAAAAAGCATATAGTATTTCCAATGAATGTTTTTTTGAAGGATGGCTGTTAAAACGTTTCACAAAGGTGTTAAAAGTGAAATTGTTTATCAGGAAAAATTGACATTTGTTTTTGCCCAATTCGTCTATTTCCACGATTTTATTTGATTCTCCTTTGTGCATTGATTGCAATTTCATTTTCGCGATTATTTGGCACAAAATTTCATTTTTTTTAAGTCTGAGTTATGTCAAGGCCCCTATAAAAAATATCGTATTGTCTCCTATGAAATGGGATAAATAGTTAGCTAATTATTAACGTTTTTAATTATCGGGAGTGAAATATTTTGCTTAATTAATGTATTTATTCTTCTTTTAATGTTGCGTGAACGAAGTCACGGGTAACAGCTAGTTGGTAATAAAACGGAAATTTTCAAACATTTCTCAATAATAAAAGGAGTATGAGTATGTGTAAATACTGAAAGCAGCTTAATAAGACGTCATTAGAGAATTAAAAAGAAAATTAATCTGATATCATATTGGAATTTTAAAGGATTTTTCAAATGTTTGAGAATAATACAAAGAGAGTATCAATATGAGTAATAGAGATTAGTAAATATATGAGTTTGAGGAACGTATTGAATCATGATAAAAACCCGATTATAGAAATATTTGCATATTTTAACATTTTGAAGGTGTACAACATGATTAATTTTAAAATTGATTTTTTTTTAAATATCGCATATGACAGATATTATTATGACAGAGTATAATAGCGGGCTTCGTCCGCTATCAAGCCGGTTCAGCTATTCAAAAAAACGAGAAAAATAGCCCGGTAAATTTTTACTTTATAAAAAACATAACTTTTTTTTGTGAAATTTATTTGGATTTATTAAAGAAAGGATAAAGTGTTTTGAAAAGAATATTAAACGAAACGCTTTGTGCGATCTGCGATCTTCGATCACACTTACCCACTTGTTTGCATTTGTTTTAAATCAGCATTTTTATGGATACAAAGGGCGTTTAAAAACCATATATGTTTTTTTTCGCTGTGAGCATTATTTTACGATAAAATAAACAGTAAGTGTGCAATTTAAAATTTTCTAAAATTTACCGCTGTAATTGTAACTGTAAAAACTTGGTTTTTGCTCTTTACTTCTTTCTAGAGGTGAGTCATTCATCTCGTCTTCTCACGGTCGCTAGGGAATCCACTCTGAATATAGTTATTTATTTTATGTAACGTAATGCATAAATACGAGAATATAAAGTGACCATAATAAATAAAAAAGAGATGCAAGAAATTAATTATATTCAATTGACTGCTCAATGTCAAATTTGATTTTAGTATCACAAAATGTTTTAAATAACCTACAAACGTTTCTGTCAAGAAATAAGTATTGATCTGTGTTATAGACGATTGATGATGGATGACCGCCTGGATTACACATTTGTGGCCAGAAATTTAGTTCAAAACATCAACTTGGTGGCATTTTCAGATATAAACATTACGTTTATAGCAAAATAATAGATGTTGTTCAGTTTTCCGGAATATGGATATCTAGAAGTTTTATGTATGTACATATGTAAGAAAATGTTTCAAGTAATAATGTCAGTAAGTAGCGAGTTACAATTTTAGAAGAGTTTTCATAGAAATTGAAATAGAAGATTCCAGAAGTAATATTTTACCTACATCTTCCAGAAAATATTAATATTTTCTTTGCAACTGCTTTTTTGAAATAGTTTTGGCTGTAGCTAAATGATTGTTCGAAAAAAACATGTAAATAAAAGTGAACGAAAAATCATTCGTCAAGCATAGATTATGAAACAATTTCTAACTCATTCAAAATAGTGTAACAACACATAAATGTTTAATAAGATGACAGATGATGTCTAAGTAAACAATTCGGTAAACGCATAACACAGTTGAAAATCCAATTTCAGCAATTACCTCTATCAGTTGGAAAAATATCCGAATTATTTTGTGCAACACTGTATATGATCTAAAGATTTGTATATATGTTGCGGTCAATATGATTAATCCGTTCATTATTAATAATAACCAGTTATTATTAATAATGACTGGAATATTCATATTGACTCATAGTATGTGAAAATTTACTTCAGTTATACAACAGTTGAAAATTGCCCTTCAACAATTCCCGTCCATAAACGGAAATGTGCACTCAGAAAAAGGAATTAATTAAAACTACAAAATATTTTTGTCGAGTACATTTTGGTTGTTTTAGCAAAATTGGAGTGAAATTGAACCATTTTACTTCAATTAACAAAACATTTTTGCTGACGATACAAAATGTTTTTTTGGAATTGCAAAAAAAATTTTTTTTATTGATTCAAACAAAATTTCCATTGACCTATATTTAAACAAAATTTTTGTTTAAATATGGGTCAATAAAAATTTTGTTTGAATCAACATTTTTTTTTTTTTTTTTTTTTTTTTTTTTTTGCAATTCCAAAAAAAAATTTTGTATCGTCAGCAAAAATGTTTTGTTGATTGAAGTAAAATGGTTCAATTTTACTCCAATTTTGCTAAAACAACAAAATGTACTCAAAAAATATTTTTTGTAGTTTTAATCAGTTTCTTTTTCTCAGTGTGCGTGAGATATTTTTTGAGCCCTGTACATTATCTATGGAATTTATACAGCTCAAGTAATATGCAAAAAATTAGTTACATTTATGAACGTGTACCACAACTAAAAACTCACTTTCAGCAATTATCGCTTAGAGAGAGTACGGACACAGAATTATTTTGTGTATCCTTGAAAATGGGCGATTCTATAGTAAGCACCTTGTAGTGCACCTCTGTGATCTCTATAAATTTCCATATGTTTGAAATAGTGTAACACTATTAAAATACGATGCAAATAATTTTTTTCCCTTAGACCGTAATGTAACGGAATTTTTTAAGTGTTCCTGTAAAATAACTATAAATGCTAGACACTTCACTTTCAATACGGAACATGCCATAGTAAACCTCAGTAACATTAATTATCGATAAAAGAACAGACATCAATCTCACTTGTCTTACATATGTATTTTGCAACTGATGTCAATACCTTAAAACACTTCAGAGATTTAATATTTTGATTTCTTTCTCAATTTTAAAGCTAATAAACACAATTAATAAAAGTATATATATATATATATATATATATATATATATATATATATATATATATATGTTTAAGTTGGTGTTATGATAATGTTTCATTTATGGTTATATATATATATATATATATATATATAGCACGTTATGTATGGAATGTATTCGTCAGACCCAGAATCTCGCACTATAATTTAATTAAGAATAAATAACAAACATAAAAAAAATAACAGATATAACCTAAAAAAGTAAAAATAGAGGAAAAACAACCAAACAGCTGTGGCCTCATCAGCAGTGGGCATATTAAAAAGCACAGCGATGTTTCAGACTAATTACAATACACAACAAACTATTATTGAGTAGTGGCCGTGGGTTTCGGCCAGAATGTTGTGAAGCATAAATCAAATGCATAAAAACATTTAAAGGCATATCACGAACACTCCCACGCCGGACCCATACCACAATAAACAGCACAGCTGAATTCAAACCGTATGTTTAACATACACTGAACCAACAATAGAATTATCCTTCCTCATCCTGAGCCACACAGCCACAAAAACAATAAACATCAACCAAATCCAGTGATCCAAATTAATATTGTATATATATATATATATATATACAGTAATACATATATATATGTGTATATATATATATATTTCACTGGCACCCGGCTAATCGAAAAGTACCTAAAATCCATAAAAAATTAAACTCTTTATCAAAAATTAAATGAAGAAAATTGTTTTTTTTTTTTTTTTTACTTTAATCAAAAGTTCAAATTTTGGCCAATTTTTTTAAGTAAAATTCTTTTTCACTTTTGATTCTCTATGATTTTCACGTTTAACGTATAAAAAAAGTATACTGCGAAGTATCAAGCATTCTAAATGATTCTAAAAAATTACAAATTTACTTTATGCATTGTGTATTTTCTTTTCATTTTTCTATATATATTTGTTCCAGTGACTGAATTACTTCTAAATCTATGAAAACGATAGCACAAAGTGCATGCTGCAATGAAAACAAATTTATGACTTCATCGATTTTATAAATTGATTTCGAAATCACTTAATAAGAATGCATGATTTTTTTTTTCCAGTGACCATAAATGTGCTAAATTGAAAAAAAAAATTCGAAATTAGATACTTCGCCAATAGAGGTGCATTTTTATGTTTCTCGCAAATTCTCTACAAAGACCTAAAAACTATTGTAAAACAAAACGCATAAAATGACCTAAAAATAATCGTTCCCTAAGAATTTTCAGAAAAAAGTAGTATTAAAGCATTTCATTTATAAACTGGGAAGGTTATAAATCTTTTCTTTGTGTCACATTATACTTTTTGATTTTGGATAAACTGCAAAATGTGCCAGAATTTATTTTTATAAGATTCATCGCTATTAAATAAGAAGAGCAATATCAAAATCTTTCACATATTTTTCAGAGCGTTTTAGAAACACAAAATCAATTCATAAAATATTCTAGAAATCGCAGAAAATGTATAAGAATTCTCTATGTTCCCACTGGTAAAAGATCCTTTTTTTTTACCAGTATTTCTTATAATATAAATTATTTTTGTGAATTAATCACATCAAGCTGTCACTTTGGAAACAAATATATACTTTTTAGACAAGTTATCTTTTTTCTTTCTATTTAATACCGAATTTGCCTTAAATTTGCCAGCATTTCAAAAATGTTTAAAATTGTAACCAAAAGATGAACCTGAATGGGATTGGTTGAATATATCTTTATAACAAAGAAGATTTTATTTTATTTTAAGATAAACAAAAATACAAAATATTACGGCGTATTGAGGGTCTCTTGAATTTATGATGAAACACTTCTAATTTTAATTTCATACTAGTTGATTCACTCGGCGTTTCCGGTCCCGTCAAAAAGCAGTATGAAAAGCGAAAACGCTTTAAAAATAGCTGTACGAAACTGTTCCTCTGGTAATCCTTTCATATTTCGGAAATTAAATAGAGAGACGGTCACTGAAGCGGAAGTAAATTCAATACTACCCTCTCAAATGTCTGGGTCATTTGCACTGTAACATGCAAATCTCTGGCCGTATTACGCAACACTGAAGACACAATATATTGCATGGACGAAAATGTCTCTCCTATGATCAAAAAGCAGCAGCAAACATCCGGGACACAATTCGTTCGTTCCATTCGAAGTTCCCTTCCTCCAATTTTTTTTTTATTTATTTGGTTTTGTAACCAATAAAATGTGTGCTTCTAAAGGAAAGCTTTGATGGTTATTAGGTTGATTAGATTCGTAGGAACTTCATCCTACCTGGCTGATGTTTTAAATATGGCATTTCATAATAAAGAGATCAAATTTAGCACTCGAGTATTCCGTAAAAAACAGAGCAGTAGCAGTCATGATTCCAAAGGCAAGACGATGGGTTATGAAAAACATGGAGTTTTCCCGTGGAAATGAAAAGATGAGAGTTAATATTAGTTATTTTATTGACACGATACTAAATATGAGTCAATTCCACTAACGAAAAATTTCAGAGTTCATATCTTAGGGTATTACGCCATAAGAACAGCATGCAGATGTTAAAATGATTAGAGATAATGCACCAACTTGACGGAATTTCTCCTCCAGGTGACGTGCTTTTAATTGGCAGTAAGAAAAACGTACAAATTCTGCTCTCCAAGCCTGTGCAACCGTGTTTTAAAGGTAGAGAGTGTATGAAAATTTTCGCTAATGCAGTTGAGGACCAGCCAATAAGAAGTTTGTAAAGCCTTGGAACTTATTACTATATACGGCATAATTTTGAGGTGAACCGGTAGACGCGCGAGCCGAAAGGATTTAAGGGATATCGAATGATAATATTAATAAAAATAAAAAGGATACTAAGAGACGTTCTAAATAAATAAAATTGAATGTTTCAAAAGAAGAAATAATTTAAGGTTTTTACAAATACCTGTAGCTTTTAACGGATTCAGATTTTTAGAATAATAATTAAAAGAATATTTTGATTAAAGCTATGGAATAAAAATATAATTTATATTTAAGAGACATTTTAAAAGACGGAAAAAATTAGAATTGTAAGAACTTGAAATAAATTAATTAATGAAAAATGGCGATATTTTTTAAATTATTACATATATATATATATATATATATTGTACGATAAACTGCATATTTTCATTTGTTTACACTTTCACGTGCAAGATTGCCGTCGATTGTTGCAAGTAACATTTAATGTCATTGTTTCTTGCAATTATTTTTACTAAAAGCATTTTTAAATTAACAACAATGTAGTTTGTTAACAAATCTTTTAGTTTTTCGCCAAAATTAAGAAACGGTACCGTCCAATTTTCACAAAATTTACATTTTCGAAATCAGAAAAATAAACTACGTAATTTACTGTGCGTTTCGAATCGATACCTCCAATAGTTTTCTTAATACAACAAATAATGAAGCCGGCTAAAGTTAGATTTAGCCAATTTGATTTTCCAAACAATGAACTCGTTGCCGTCGGCAAAAAAGGAATAACCGCTTTTTCGCCAGCACGCAACTTAGCGTTTTATATACATAGATATTTGCTTTTTGATAAACTGTATGTCAGTGTTTTTTAAATAAATATTCCCTACGTTTTATTACAATTCGTTTGCAAACAAATAGTTATCTATACTATTTAAATCCGTGACCGTATCTATGTAACCTCAAAAACTCGGAAACCACAGGACGCAGGGCTGCGAAATTTGGCCCAAGGGTTGCTGGTAGGAGGCCTATGAACGATTAAGGTAATAAATTAAAAAATTTAAAAATAGATTTTTGATAGATTAAATATTAATTAAAATCTATCTACAAAGAGATCTTATCAAAAATACGCTTTTTATCTTCGGTTGATTGGTTGTATGAAATCTTCGCTGAAGACATTAAATAAATCAAGGTAGGGATCATTGCAATTGCGAGTCGAGTGTTTAAAATCAATGGCTCAGAGATTATATGACATGTAAACAATCAACTTAATTAGTAACCGTTGTCAATTGCTAAAACTTAATTTAAAAGGATTTTATCGACTTAATGAATGATAATTAACTGGGTTTAAGGTTTTTTTTTTATAACGGGGGATGAGGGGATTGCGGGGATAGAGAGGGGTGGTGATAAACGACGTTTTTTTAAAAATAAATATCACATTTATTTTACTTGACCGCGCGCCACTTTGCGACGGCTTTTTCATTAATTGAACCTTCTTATTAATAAATCGAAATCTACTGCTCTGATTTCAACAGAATTAATTACATTTAACAAATTTAACATTTTTAGCTTCACCTGTAACGTTTAATCGCTGTTTTCTATAGATAATATCGTTATTTTAGAATAACAGTTTTCGTAGAAATTAAATTTATGTTTCTACTAGCAAGCTACGCCCGCTACGCTGGTCAATTTCTTATAACGAACTGTTAATCTAACAAAATACTGACATTTCATAATTCACTTTTATATTTTAACAGAATAATAAAGCTACTATAATTTGTGACTCGTGCTATAGCCAATATACACGCCAAGACACGTCGCCCTTATCATTATCTTTTTACGCATGAAGGTTTCGTTATGGTACTCCACTGTGAAATTTGGTAATTTTTCAAATTCAATATTTGAAAAATGGCATAATCATTAGATTTGAAATTTATATCAAGAAAAATACAATTTTTTACCTTTCAAACGCAGTTTGCCTAACAATTTTCTGGCAAATACTTTTCGAGCTACTATTTTTTTTCAGTAACTTCAAATGCTTCATTCTCCGAGATTAATCTGTGGCAACAATTAGCGTAAAACCCAGTCGTCAGAAATGCATAACTTTTTATTAAAGAGGCTGTTGGAGCAGGGATTGTCACCACCAATTTGTCACCATCACTTTTGAAATCGGTTCGGTAGTTCTAGAGATTCCATAGAAATTGTAATTTAGAATGTTTTTAGAACGCTTTTCGCTCATTTCACCCTTTTAAATTTCGAATTTTTTTATTTTGTTTTTAGAGAGCATTTACATCTTATAAGTAACTACAATGCCAAATTTCAAATTTCTAGCTCCTTCAGTATAAACAAAATCGCAATTTTAGAACGTTTTTCGCTCCTGCACCCCCCTGGGGATAGTGGCACCCACAAAAAAAATATCCTATGTTGGAGCAGGGGTTGTCACCATCCATTTGCCACCATCACTTTTGAAATCGGTTCGATAGTTCCAGAGATTCCATAGAAATTGTAATTTAGAATGTTTTTAGAAAGCTTTTCGCTCCTTTCACCCTTTTAAATTTCGAATTTTTTTTATTTTGTTCTTAGAGTGCATTTACATGTTATAAGTAATTACAACGCCAAATTTCAAATTTCTAGCTCTTTCAGTATAAAAAAGATCTCAATTTCAGAAAGTTTTTCGTTCCTGCACCCCTCTGGGGTTAGTGACACCGACATAAAATATAGCCTATGTTGGAGCAGGGGTTGTCACCATCAATTTGCCACCATCACTTTTGAAATCGGTTCGGTAGCTCCAGAGATTACCCCCTACAAACAAACAATCAATCAAACAAACAAAAAAACAATCTTTACTCCTTTATAATATTAGTATAGATTAAAAGCACAGAACCCGTATTCAGTTGATGCATGCCAGCAGTCAAAGTTAGTGATTTGTTGTTGAGTAGTTGACTGCGCGCCTCCTAGCGAGTAATTAATTAATTGCGCTTAATTATTAGCTTTTTTAAAAAGTAAAGAAAAACATTTTACACAAACATCAACAAAACTTTTTATTCTATTTATTCCTTTATTCCAAATGTATCGTTTTATTGTCTGATGCCATAGCAACATGATAAATTAAATTTTATTTAAACTAGTCGTTGGGGGCTTGAATCAAATACAGGGTCATGAAAAATCGAAGAGTGTGGTAAATAGGATACCAAATATCTCGGCAACTAATTATCCGATCGACTTCATGCTTTATGAAAAATTTATGTTTTTTTATTGTCTTTTATATTTATTTCTTAAAATAAACAATTTCGAAAATTTTTATATACCTTTTATCAGAACGAATATTTCGAGAGTCCGAAAAAAATAGTTCCGGTTAATCGAGGGTACTGAAATGAAATAGGCTTCTTCCCATTATTACATACTAAGTACATACCAAAATGCAAGTCTCTATCTCAATTTTTTCGGGAGATAGAGCGTTTACAGACACACAGACGGACGGCAAAATTTTTTTTCTAAAAATACGGAATCTCCAGTCTCGGGTTTTTCGGAATCTCCAGTGTCTGAAACGTGTAAATCCGTCAAAAATAATTTCGATTTTCAAAACGATTACAAGACTTACCCTATACTACGTACGATGGGTAAGTAAAAATGTACAGTAGTAGAAAAATATTTTTTTAAATCGAATAGTTATTGAACAACTCAACACTTTAACAGGGTAATTCTTATTTCTTATATAGATATTTTAAAATTGTTTGTTGTTATTGCGTTTTCATGCTAAGTTTCGTTTCATATTCGATTATTATTATGTCTATTTGATGTGAATTTTTTATGTACTACTACTTTTTACTACGGATTTTTGGATGAGTAAATACTGATTTTTTATAGACATAACAAATTTTCATATTCATAAACTTTAGTTTGGTTGTACTGATTTCTATTTTTAACTTTGGTTTTAGAATTAAATTCATGAACTCCCGTGCGTAGAACAAGTTAAAGAGCTAGTTGAAGCTATATAAATATCTGGAGGCACGGTAGTGCCTCCGCTAAGTCGAAAAAGCAAAGGCGTAAGCATCGTTTTCTGGAAGCAACTCAGAGCCCTTAGTTTCAGGTATCGCAAAAACCTGAAACTTCGTTTTTCAAGAGTATGTGGCAAATAGGATCCAAATTTAAAATTTCACGTTTCTGTCTTTTCTAGTGCAGGCGATATATGAATACAAAGTTTCGATTTTTTGTTACTCACGCGTCAGCAAAAAGATTAGGTAGATCCCGCAGCCCTAAAAACTTGAATTTGGAATAAAAACAGTGTTTAGGATACAAAAAAAGAAAAATATATAAAATCCGAAAAATTCGAAAAAAAAAACTTTCGAAAATTCAACAAATTCCAACATAATTGAAAATTTAAAATAATACGATCTAGCCGTCTTAAAAACTTAAAATTTGGTGTGAAGGTAGTGTTTAGAATTCAGGAAAAGAAAACATCAAAAACACAATAAAAATCGAAAACAAAGTAAAAAAATCGAAAGAAATTGAAGATTTTAAAATAATCCGATTTTGTTGCGCTAGAAACTTGAAATTCGGAATAAAGGTAGTATTTAGGATACAAAATAATAAAAAATTAAAAAATCCGGAAAATTAAAAAAAAAATCGAAAAGTCGAAAAAGTTGAACACAATTGAAAATAATGAAAATAATTTGATCTTTAGGCTTAAAAACTTAAAATTCGTCGTAAAGATAGTGTTTCGGATTCAGAAAAAGTTAAAATGAAAAGCACAATAAAATTTGAAAATAAATTTAAAAAATCGAAAAAATCGATAAATAAGGAAATTTTGAAAAATAATTCCATTTATAGCGCTAGAAACTTGAAATTTGGAATAATACGATACAAAATAAGAAAAAAAGATTAAAAAATGGAAAATTCGAAAATGAAAAAAAGAAAATAATTTGATCTTGAAACGGAAAATTTGGTATAAAGGTATTGTTTAGGATTCAGAAAAATAAAAAAATGAAAACGCAATAAAAATCGAAAATAAAATTAAACAAGTGGGTAAGTGCGATCGACGATCGCACAAAGGGTTTCGTTTAATGTTCCTTTCAAAACACTTTATCCTTTCTTTAATAAATCCACATAAATTTCTTTTAGCAACAAAAAAAGGTATTGTTATGAATTTTGTATATATCTGTAAATATTCCCTTTGTTTAAATTTATTTTATTTTATTATTGTGAAAATTGCAGTATTATTAATGTATTTCCTATTGAGCATCATGTAACTCAATGCTAAAGACCTCGTATGCTTTGCAAGAAAAACAACCTTACACCCTCATCTTTATAATAGAAGTCTATGGAAAAATCGCCAAGGAATGGGTTTATCGCCAAGTTGGCGATATATCGCCAAATGTCGCCAAGTTGGCGATGGATTTGGCGACTTTTTGTGCAACCCCCCCTTATACCTGTACATTCGGATCCTTTCTCGCTTATGTTCTCTATCGAAAGTTAAAGCACTTTCTGGTAATTTCTAGCATCTGAAGGCTCTGGAAAATTCTACAGTTATCTTTAAAGCCTATATAAGGGACCTCCACCAGTCCAGTTCAGTTAGTTCTCTGTCAAATGCGATTGAATACGCACGAGAGGCTTTGCATTGGGAACTGTGTTTCTCTGAGCGATTTTGTATTTGATTCGCCGTATTGAACAATACGCTATATTGTTCTGTGTGAAATTTTGCTGTGCTGTTATTAGATTTGAAGATTACTCAATATTTGTGTCTTCGAGAAGATTTTTGTGTATTTACCGAACTGTTTGGAGTAAATAAAACCTGTTGATTGTTCTTATATATTGGCATCAGTCCTTTCGAACCCCGAGCTCACAACATTTGGTGTCAGAAGTGGGATTGAATGCCGATCACCAGAGCAATGGTGGGTGAACTGAAACAATTATTGGAGAAATTAGCTGCAAACCTTGGTGAGTTGAAAGAAGAAATGAAGAAAGATATGTCAGCGATGGATGAGAAAATGACTGCGAATCAGGCTGAGATGTCAACCAACCTTGCTGAGTTGAAAGAAGAAATGAAGAAGGAAATGACTGAATCAGGCTGAAATGAAGGAAATGTCGGAAGAAATGAAGAAGGAAATGTCAGCGATAGATGAGAAAATGACTGCGAACCAGGCTGAAATGAAGGAGATGTCGGAAGAAATGAAGAAAGATATGTCAACCACCCTTGGTGAGTTGAAAGAATTAATAGATAATAAAATTACATCTTTAAATGAAAGAATTGACAGCGTGGAAAACAAATTTGAAGGAAGATTTCAGGAAATAGAAGAAAAAGTTCAAAAGACAGCCAATAACGTAGAAGAAAGAGTAGAAGAAAAAGTTCAAAAGATCTCCAAAACCGTAGAAGAAAGGATTGAGAGTGTAGTAAAGGAGTTGGAAAATGTGAAGAAACAAAAGATAACTGCCGAAAACTATCCCGAAGATGTCAAGTATCAAGCTATGCTTCCTCGGGCCTCTATTAAACTCTCGACCTATGACGGAAAATCCTCATGGCCAGTTTTTAAGACACAATTTGGGATCGTAGCGGACGCCAATGGATGGGATTCCCAGACAAAGGCTTGCCAGTTAGCTGCTTCTCTACGAGCTGATGATGCCGACGTCCTACAGACTTTGCCTGCAAATGAACCGCTGGATTTTGAAACGCTCGTCAGTGCCTTAGAATTGCGCTTTGGCGAGAAATGCATGAAGGAATATAGCAGACTCCAGCTCAAATCTCGACAGCAGAAATCCACTGAATCCCTGCAAGAGCTTGCTACGGATGTCGAGAGACTTTCACATCTTGCTTATCCTGGCTGTCCGACTGAAATTAGAGAAAGTTTAGCTCTGCAACATTTTATTGATGGTGTGCGTGACCCTGAGATCCAGACAGCACACCGGATTGCAGATCTCAATGATTTAAAAGGGGCTTTGGTTTACGCTCTGAAATTCGAGGCAGCCCAGCAAGCTACTAGGAAAGATCGACACTTTGTGCGAGCAGCCAACCTGCCTGAGATGTCGGATAGAGCTGTGGAGTGCTTACAGCAGCAGATGAATGACATACTGAGAAAGATGAACTCCTTAATGGCCAACAAACCTTACAGGAAGATCAAGTGCTGGAAATGCGGTGGAGAAGGCCATATCCAAATCGACTGCCCAAGACGACCCACCACCGAAGGTAATAGCTCACCCGCTAACGGAAGAGCAAGAAAAATGATTATTGACCATCTTGCGGGGCGGAGGTTTCCAGATCTTAAGAAGCCTCATTTTCAAGTATGTGAAATTTCTGCAAGAAGTTGCGGCGAGAACGGAGTTTTTCTAGTCGGAAGTGTGAATGATTTGCCCTGTAATATGATCATCGATACAGGAGCCAATGTGACCTTCATTCGGAAAGATCTAGCTCAGCGGCTGAAAGAAAAACTCTCCTGGACCCCGCCACGTGTAATCCTTCAAACTGTGACAGGAGATAAGACCGACATATTTGGAAGAATGACACTGGAAATAAAGTTTGGGAACGCCGCTTACCATCATACAGTCTATGTGGCCGATATTTCAGATCCTTTCATACTCGGACTGGACTTTTTAAAAGAGCATGGATTTGCACTGGATTTTAAGAATAATGAATTACGCTCTGCTCAAGAAGATGTCACTATTTTCAAACTTGGAAATGAGTCCGGGTCCATTCAACGGATCACAGCCAAGGCAGATGTTATCATCCCTCCTCGAACCGAAATGATGATACCTGGAGTAACTGGAAACGAAAGAAGTTTTCAATGTGGCTTGGTTGGATATCCTGAGAAGAGCCCAAAAGGAGTGCTAATAGCATCAGCGCTGGTAGATCTGTCGAGAGATGTCATACCTGTGAGAATTGCGAACGTAAGTGAAAAATCTAGAATTATCCAAAAGGGTGAAGTGCTTGCAACCTGTGCTCCAATCACCTGTGTTTGCAAAGACCCGAGCTTGACGTTATCGGAGCCGTCTACAAGTTTAACACCTGTAATTGGAAGAAATGAAAATTTATCTCCTGAACAGAGACATGCCGCAGAAAGACTGTTCCAGGAATTTAAGGATGTGTTTTCACAAAACGAGAGTGATATAGGGCGCACTTCACTGACACGTCATAGAAATGATACTGCCGACCATCCACCGATTAAACAGCATCCAAGACGCTTGCCGATCGCAAAACAAGAAGAGGTTTCTAAGCTCTTACGAGAGATGCAGGATAGTGACATCATCTGTAGGTATGTAAAGGTTGCGCTGTGGTTATTTATACGACGGCATAATTGACTATATACGACTTTATTACTTTAACAAAATATATAAAATTCAACATATTCAAATAAACATAATTAATTAATAAATAAATATAATGTTTAATAGCCGTCCAGCAGCCTTCTAAAATCACGATGCATCACTGGAGAATGCCGAAGAGCAAGTGTCAAAGATTCCGGTCGACTCCACCGTCAGTCTATACTTGGCAAAACTTTCCAACCGCCAAACTTTCGCCAAATGTGAGAACGCTCTTTTGCTCCGCTGGAGAAACTTAAATGGATTATGCTTCCTCTTCCATTTTCAAATAAGGCAGGTAGGTATTGTAGGTATGTAAAGGTTGCGCTGTGGTTATTTATACGACGGCATAATTTACTATATACGACTTTATTACTTTAACAAAATATATAAAATTCAACATATTCAAATAAACATAATTAATAAATAAATATAATGTTTAATAGCCGTCCAGCAGCCGATCTAAAATCACGATGCATCACTCGAGACTGCCGAAGAGCAAGTGTCAAAGATTCCGGTCGAATCCACCGCCAGTCTATACTTGGCAAAACTTTCAAACCGCCAAACTTTCGCCAAATGTGAGAACGCTCTTTTGCTCCGCTGGAGAAACTTAAATGAACAATATTATCAATAAGGCGAATAAGCACAATTAGCGTCGCCACATGACTCCCCCGCCAGTCTCACACAACCCGTGGGAGACGAAAACGAACTTTCCTTCCCGATCTCGTTATATAAGTTGTAAGATCAGGCTCACCATCCTCATTCAACAGAAACGCAGGTTTTAAACGATCAATATTTATGATCTTTTCCTGGTTCCCGATAGAAACCACAAAATCTTTTAGCAGTCGTTTTACGATTTTGAATGGACCTTCGTAAGTCGGTTGTAAAGATCTCTTAAAAGGACCTCTCCGTACAAATACATGGGTGCAGTTCTTTAGTTCTTTCGGAACATAGATCTTTTGCTGCCCATGCCTTAAAGGTTGACAAGGTCTCAAGGAACACATAATTTTTTGTAGTTTTGAAATATAAGTCGGTGGGTCTGAGAAGGGGCTATCCTCGTACAACTGGCCTGGAAGCCGTAGAGTCGTTCCATACGTCAGCTCAGTTGTAGATGCACCAAGGTCCGCACGTACTGTCGTCCGTAGACCCAGCAAAACCAGGGGGAGCGCTTCCAACCAATCTACCTTATAGCACATTAAGGCCTGCTTTAAAGGTCGATGAAGTCGCTCCACCAAACCATTCGTCTGGGGCCTATACGAAGCAGTTCTAGCTATAACAGAGCCTAGCATTTTTGCCAGACTTTCAAAAAGTATGGACTCAAATTGTTTACCCCTATCGCATGTTATCCTCTGAGGCGTACCAAAACGGGAAACCCACGTCTGAACAAAAGCATGAGCAACAGTTTCAGCAGTCATATCCACAATAGGTACTGCCTCTGGCCACCGGGTAAACCTATCTATCATGGTTAGGCAATATCTGAATCCACGTACTAGAGGTAAGGACCAATGATATCTATGTGTATATGAGCAAATCTCTCGTCTGGAACCAAAAATTTCACCAAAGGAGACTTAGTATGCAGGTGTACCTTAGTCCTTTGACAGGGTATACACGCTCTACACCACACAGCAACATCTTTATTTAGCCCTGGCCAAACATATTTCGAACAGATTAGCTGCCTAGAAGCCCGTATTCCTGGATGCGACAGCCCATGCATTGACTCAAACACCTTATATCTCAAGGTCTAGGGGACATAAAACCTGTTCACATCACCAGAAGTTTCACAATACAATAATGTCTTAGCATCCGGCATTTGTACTTTAGCTAAATTTCCACTAAACTCAGCCTTTCCGTCCAAAATAGCCTTTAGCTCCTCATCCTCTGTTTGCAACTTTTCCCACAACTCAAAATCTGCAAGTGACGCAAATTGAATCTCACAAACTCTAGATAAACTGTCAGCAACAAAATTTCCCTTGCCTGGCAAATAACGTATATCCGTAGTAAACTGAGATATAAAGTCTAATTGCCGAAGCCTTCTAGGGGAACATTTCTCTTGTTTCTGCTGAAATGCAAAAATTAGGGGTTTGTGATCTACGTACAATGTAAATACCCGAGCCTCCAACATATGCCTAAAATATTGGATCGCAGAATATGCCGCCAACAATTCCCGGTCATATGTTGAATATTTGCACTGTGTACGGGACAACTTACGAGAGAAAAATCCAAGTGGTTTCGGACCATCGGGCGTAACTTCTTGTAACACCCCACCCATAGCAAAATCACTGCAGTCAGTTATAAGTGCAAGCTTCGCATCTTGAGAAGGGTGATAAAGCAAAGTCGCATTAGCTATAGCTTGCTTAACTTGCTCAAAACTACTTTCTGCATCCGCATCCCACTGAATTTCTCTTTTATCCCTCTTTTTTGCTCCATTTAAGAACACATTTAGTCGTCTTAATATTGCTGCAATATGGGGTACAAAACGATGATAGTAGTTCACCATTCCCAAAAATCTCCTGAGATCGCTAACAGTTTTTGGTTTTGGAAATTCAAGTATAGCTTTCACCTTATCTTTGTGTGGAACACAGCCCTGGCTATCTATAGTATGACCCAGAAAATCTATAGTTTCTTTGCCAAACTCACATTTTGATTCATTAATTATAATCCCGTAATCTCTAAACCGCTTAAAAACTTCCTCTAAATGCTGCATATGCTGAGCGTGAGTTTCACTCGCTATTAAGATGTCATCGAGATACGGAAAGCAATAGTCCAAACCTCGTAATACCTCATTTATAAAGCGTTGAAACGTTTGCGCTGCAGAGCATAACCCAAAGTTTAAAAATGGAAATTCAAACAAACCAAAAGGAGTTATAATAGCAGTTTTATGGATATCGGGAGGATGAACCGGAATTTGATGATAAGCACGAACTAAATCCACTTTAGAAAATATTTTTTTACCTTTTAACATATAAGTAAAATCTTGAATGTGAGGAATGGGGTATCTGTCTTGTACAGTAATTCGGTTAAGTGCCCTGTAATCCCCAGTTGGTCTCCAATCCGAAACGCCTTTAGGGACCATATGTAATGGACTGGCCCAATTACTTTTAGATGGCCTACAGATACCTTTCTCAAGCATATAGTCAAATTCCTGCTTAGCTATCCGGAGCTGCGCTGGATGTAACCGCCGAGCTCTAGCTGTCACAGGTGGGCCAACAGTAGGAATAAAATGGATTGTATCATGTTTTACAGTTCGTTTATTCGTATTACTTAACTGGGTAATCTCTTTATACTTTTTTAGCAGTTCTATATATGCAGTGTTTCCGATGATAGTTTTAACCACCGGGACATCACACAGACTGGCGCGACCACGAGCAGAAAAGTTAGTTACAGGGTCTAATAAACGCCGCTTTTTTAAATCAACCAATAAACCAAAATGTTGTAGAAAGTCAGCGCCTATAATTGGTTTAGATACCTCAGCTATGATAAATGGCCAATGTAATTTACGTTTCAGTCCCAAATCCAGTGTCAATAGTTTAGTACCGTAAGTACAGATTTTTGTACCATTAGCGGCATACAATGTGAAATCCCTCTTTCTAGTACTTTTAACTAAAAATGACTTCGGAAAACATGAGACATCACTGCCTGTATCTATCAAATAGCTGGATTGAGTAACCCTATCCGTAACATAAAGCCTGCGACTCAAGCCCATACGTGCAGTAGCCGTCGCTACTCCTGCGAGCGAAGGTCGTTTTTTGGTTTGTAAGCACACGGGGGTACACATTTTCGAGCTTTTTCCTTAAATCGAAAATGATACCAACATAGCCACCCCTCTCTGTGTGACCTATCCCCTGAGTTAAATGAGTTCCGCCGGTAAGATTTCCTAGACGACTTGGGACAAGAACCCGCTTTAACCAACTTTAAAAGTTCCTGAACCTGAAATTGCAGCTGCTCCAACTGTTTATTTTGTTGACTAAACTGAGTTTGTTCAGCCCCTCTCGATTCCAGAGAGTTAACACCAACCTGCGTACATTCACAAATCCTATCCGCCATCTCCGCTAATTTATTTAAACCCTCAGAGCTGACAGACAAAATTGTTTGCACAGATACCGGTAACCTCCGAAGCCATATATTTTTCAAAAAGTCATCGTCAACATGGCCCTCACTTAACTCTCTCATCTTACGCAATAACATTGAGGGGGACCTATCACCCAGCTCTAAATCTTCCAGCAGAGTCTTAACCTTCCGATTCTGAGAAACTTCAAATTCCGATAATAACCTCGCTTTAAGAGCACTGTACGGTTCTTCTGGGGGTTTACACACAATATCGGAAGCAAAAGATAAAGTTTCCGCATCCAAAGACGCCACCAAATGATCAAATTTAGTTTGTTCGACCGAGATTCCCGCTAACCTAAAACTAGCCTCTAGCTGTACAAAAAATAACTTTGCATTACTAGGCCAAAAATTTGGAATTTTTACCGACACTCTATTGCATCCTGTACTCCCCCCTTTCACAGTTTCACTAGGATTGTCGTCCGGCATCCCTTATACTATCAAAAAACAAACAGAAATCTCAAACTGCCGAACTAAACAACAATTTAAACCAGACTGAACGAAGGTTAAAACATCTTAACACTTAAAACAGCAATATCAACATCGAAACCATCCAACCATTGGAACCTAAAACAAGTTTAAATTATCTTAAAAGTCCTCAGAGGATACATGCAAAAGAAAATAAACAGTACGTAATCTCATACCTTAATCCTTGAAAGACATCCTAATAGATTGGACGAGAACTCGTTATGAATTAATTTTTCTTTTACTCTTTTAAACCACAGCCAAAGACGTGTATACGGGTCACCACTTGTAGGTATGTAAAGGTTGCGCTGTGGTTATTTATACGACGGCATAATTGACTATATACGACTTTATTACTTTAACAAAATATATAAAATTCAACATATTCAAATAAACATAATTAATTAATAAATAAATATAATGTTTAATAGCCGTCCAGCAGCCTTCTAAAATCACGATGCATCACTGGAGACTGCCGAAGAGCAAGTGTCAAAGATTCCGGTCGACTCCACCGTCAGTCTATACTTGGCAAAACTTTCCAACCGCCAAACTTTCGCCAAATGTGAGAACGCTCTTTTGCTCCGCTGGAGAAACTTAAATGGATTATGCTTCCTCTTCCATTTTCAAATAAGGCGAATAAGCACAATTAGCGTCGCCACACATCAAACCGTCCTCAAGTTCGTGGGCCTCTCCCATCGTGTTGGTCCGAAAAAAAAGATGGCTCCACAAGATTTTGTGTGGATTATCGTAAACTTAACGATATCACGAAGAAGGACAGCTATCATCTATCAAGAATAGACGACACGCTAGATACTCTTTCAGGACATAAATGGTTTTCCACGCTGGATTTGAAGAGTGGATATTGGCAAGTAGAGATCCATCCTGATGATAAAGAGAAGACCGCATTTACTACTGGACAAGGATTTTGGCAATTTAAAGTTATGCCGTTCGGGCTCTGCAATGCACCAGCAACGTTCGAGCGCCTCATGCAGACAGTGTTAAAAGGCCTGACTTTTGAAGCTTGTCTCATCTACCTAGATGACGTCATCATTGGTGGCCGCACGTTTGAAGAACATCTAGAAAATATTCGAAAAGTGTTAACGAAGCTAAGAGCGGCGAATTTAAAGCTGAACCCTTTGAAATGCAAGTTCTTCCAACGGGAAGTAAACTATTTAGGACACATCATCTCAGCTGAAGGTGTTCGAACATATCCTGAAAAAGTGTCCGCAGTAAAGAACTGGAAGCGTCCGAAAAATGTCCATCAGTTACGAAGCTTTCTGGGACTATCCACATATTACAGGAAGTTTGTCCAGAGGTTCTCCAACATCGCAAGACCATTGCATAGGCTCACTGAAAGCAAGCAGAAGTTTCTATGGACACGAGAATGCGAGAATTCCTTCCAGCGGCTGAAAGAAGCTCTCACATCTTCTCCAGTCCTTACCTATCCGCACCCCGAGAAACAGTTCATTGTGGACACGGATGCCAGTCGTGAAAGTGTCGGCGCTGTAATTTCCCAAGAAATAGATGGCCAAGAACGAGTCGTAGCATACTGGAGCAAATGTTTATCGAAACCAGAGCGGAATTATTGCGTCACTCGTAAGGAGTTATTAGCTATAGTGAAAGCCATAGAACACTTCCATCACTATCTCTATGGCAGGAAATTTCTCCTTCGTACTGATCACGCATCCCTAACATGGCTGATGAATTTTAAGAACCCAGAGGGCCAAGTAGCCAGATGGATACAACGGCTCCAGGAATACGACTTTGACATCAGGCATCGCAAAGGCTCATCGCATGGAAACGCCGATGCCCTATCAAGAAGACCGTGTCCCGAGAGCTGTCGCTATTGTTCCAGAGCGGAGATCAAGTATAATCCCGAATATGTCATACGCCAGACGAAGACTTCACTATTGACGCCACCAGATACCTGGAGTGATGAGAAGATTCGAGAAGATCAAATGGCAGACTCTGAAATCAAACCAATCTTGGAGTTATTAGAATCTTCTAGCACGAAGCCCAGTTGGAAAGACATCTCGACTTACAGTCCTACGACGAAGCAATATTGGGCTCTTTGGAACTCTCTCCACGTCAGGAATGGTGTCCTGTTCCGAAAATTTGAATCGGAAGATGGGAAGACATCTCGGTGGCAGTTGGTACTTCCTCGATCTCGAATTACAGAGGTCCTCGAAGAATTACATGGCAGTCCCACTGGTGGCCACTTTGGAGTCATGAAAACGTTACAGAGTCCGAGAGCGCTTCTTCTGGGGAAAAGAGAGAGCTGACGTCGAACAATGGTGCAAATCTTGCGATGCATGTGCAGCTCGGAAAGGACCAAAGAAACGTAGCCGAGGAAGACTACATCTCTACAGTGTAGGAGCACCTTTTGAACGCATCGCCCTTGACATCCTGGGTCCTCTGCCAAGAAGTGCTGATGGCAACAAATACCTCCTTGTTGTCATGGACTATTTCACGAAATGGCCTGAAGTTTATGCCATCCCTGATCAAGAAGCTTCTACGGTTGCGGATGCCTTGGTACACCAGTGGATATCAAGGTATGGAGCTCCCCTTCAAATGCATTCTGACCAAGGGAGAAATTTCATATCTGCTGTGATTGAGGGTCTCTGTCAACTTCTCGGAATGGACAAAAATAGGACGACACCTTTACATCCACAGTCGGATGGCATGGTTGAGAGGTTTAATCGTACCATCCTCAACAACCTCTCACTGCTAGTCTCAAGAAACCAACAAGACTGGGACCAAAAACTTCCCTTGTTTCTTCTCGCCTATTGCAGCGCCGTTCATGAAACAACCGGCTATTCCCCGTCTCAGATGCTTTTCGGTCGTGATCTTCGTCTACCTTGTGATCTGATTTTTGGTCGCCCTCCAGATGCGCCTTCATCGCCAGAGGGATACCTGCAGAATCTCCAGGCACGATTTGAAGACGTCCACAACTTGGCTCGAGAGCGGATCAATATACAGACGGAGAAGATGAAGACCAGGTACGACACGAAAGCCACGGGACATCAATTCAAAGAAGGTGACAAGGTTTGTTTTTTAATCCGACTCGACGTAAAGGACTTTCTCCCAAACTGCAATCGCACTGGGACGGTCCTTATACAGTCCTAAACAGACTGAACGATGTCGTAATTCGGATCCGAAAGTCACCAAGTTCGAAGCCTAGAGTCGTTCATTACGACAAGCTGGCTCCATACTATGGCCATAGTACTTAGTTCATTAATTGTAAATAGTGTAATGTAAATAATGTAAATTAGTATGACCATGGTCTTGTATATAAGTTAATGTAATAATTTCTTTTGTTGGTAACGGGTTTGCTTTCCGATCAAAGGTTGAACTGCCCGGGACGTGCAGTCCTCGAGAGGGGGGCAATGTTATGAATTTTGTATATATCTGTAAATATTCCATTTGTTTAAATTTATTTTATTTTATTATTGCGAAAATTGCAGTATTATTAATGTATTTCCTATTGAGCATCATGTAACTCAATGCTAAAGACCTCGTATGCTTTGCAAGAAAAACAACCTTACACCCTCATCTTTATAATGGAAGTCTATGGAAAAATCGCCAAGGAATGGGTTTATCGCCAAGTTGGCGATGGTTTTCGCGACTTATTTTTGTCGCCAAATTTGGCGATATATCGCCAAATGTCGCCAAGTTGGCGACGGATTTGGCGACTTTTTGTGCAACCCCCCCTTATACCTGTACATTGGGATCCTTTCTCGCTTAGGTTCTCTATCGAAAGTTAAAGCACTTTCTGGTAATTTCTAGCATCTGAAGGCTCTGGAAAATTCTACAGTTATCTTTAAAGCCTATATAAGGGACCTCCACCAGTCCAGTTCAGTTAGTTCTCTGTCAAATGCGATTGAATACGCACGAGAGGCTTTGCATTGAGAACTGTGTTTCTCTGACCGATTTTGTATTTGATTCGCCGTATTGAACAATACGCTATATTGTTCTGTGTGAAATTTTGCTGTGCTGTTATTAGATTTGAAGATTACTCAATATTTGTGTCTTCGAGAAGATTCTTGTGTGTTTACCGAACTGTTTGGAGTAAATAAAACCTGTTGATTGTTCTTATATATTGGCATCAGTCCTTTCGAACCCCGAGCTCACAACAGTATGTTTTTTATAAAGTAAAAATTTACGTCTATTTTTTCGTTTTTTCGAATATCTAAACCGGGCCCGGTAGCGGGAGAAGCCTGCTATTATACTCTGTCATAATAATATCTGTCATGAGGACTAAATGCGATATTTAAATAAAAAAAATAGTTTATATAAAATAGATATTTAAACTTATTGCGTAATCCTCTTAAAGCCAAATTACGTATTTTAGAAAATGAGACTTTTGTTGACAGTTCTTTAAAAGTATCTACATTGATTTTAAACTATATTGTTGCTAGCAAACGCCCATGTTTGGAGCTAACCTTGCTCACAGATTACGGAAGATTAGTTATTTTATATTTTACTAGATGTTACACGTGACATCGTTCATGTAACATTAAAAGAAAAAAATGCATTAATTAAGGAAAACGTTTCACCCCGATAATTACAAACATATGTAACTCTTTATAACAAACTTCGTTTTTTCGAAAATCTGAACAGGCCAAATAGCGGGCGAAGCCCGCTATTATACTTTGTCATAATAATATCTGTCATTTGGACTAAATGCGATATTTAAAAAAAATAATAATTTAAAAATTAAACACGTTGTACACCTTCAAAATGTTAAAATATGCGAATATTTTCATAATCGGGTTTTATCATGATTCAATACGTTCCTCAAACTCATATTTACTATTCTCTATTACTCATATCGATACTCGCTTTGTATTTTTCTCAAACATTTAAAAAATCCGTTAAACTTCCAATATGACGTCAGATTAATTTTCTTTTTAATTCTCTAATGACGTGATATTAATCTGCTTGCTGTACATACACATACTCATACTCCTTGTATTATAGAGAAATGTTTGAAAATTTCAGTTTTATTACCAATAGGACGTCATATTAATCTTTTTTTTAATTGGTGAAACTTTTCGTTTCATTTTTCTCGCGGAAATCTGTCAGTAGAAAATTAATTATTATGTATTTTTAAATGTTGGCAACTGCTATAACGAAAAATGTTTAAATTTAATGGGAAAAGGCTGTTAGAATTTTGGTTTTTTATCTCTATATTAAAATACGATTTTTTCAAATTTAATATTTTGAGCTTCATAGTTTTGATTTGGCTATAAACACACAAATATTGATGCCTGTAAGTTATATAGTTTCTGAGAACGGCTCTGTGACGGACAGACAACGGAGCGGGAGTAATAGCGTTTCGTGATATGGACGAAACCCTAAAAGTACAGCTGAATATGTGCATACCTACACCGGAAAGATTAGAGTTGTAAGGGAATTTCAAATTACCACTTTATTTTTAGTTCAAAATTTTACATTTTTTGCTATTTAAAACGACTATATTTTAGTTTGTGCTTCATTGATTGAAATTATAATTCCATTATAAAAAAGGAAACAATACTATTATCTATTTAATACTTGGAAAATTTTCCGTAGAAAATTTCTCATGCCTTGCATTTATAATATTTCAAATTTTAATTGCTTAAAAGGCGTATAGCCAACAGAGTGAAAAAGTATCCAAGCTGGGACTAGAAACCTGGGTCATCAGTATAGCGCACTGATGTTCTACCAACTGAACCACTTTGAACGATACCCAGCATGGCACTTTTCACTATTACATGTTGGCAAAGCTACAATCGCAACACAAAATGGAATATTTTTCCGTGAGCCACCAACCCTGAGCAAACATGAAACTAAAGAGAATCCAGCAGCGATGATTGAATAAATCTTTATTCAATAATCGATGAGATCATCAAGATTTATTCAATCATCGATGCTGGATTCTCTTTCGTTTCATGTTTGCTCCAGGGTTGGTGGCTCACGGAAAAATATTCCATCTTGTGCTGCGATTGTAGCCTTGCCAACACGTGATAGTGAAAAGTGCCAGACTGGGTATCGTTCCAAGTGGTTCAGTTGGTAGAACGTCAGACTGAAGACCAGGGGTTCGAGTTCCGGCTTGGATACTTTTTCACTCCGTTGGCTATACCCCTTTTAAGTAATTAAAACTTGAAATAATACTATTATCATTAATCATATATAGATATTATAAAACAAGAGGCCCTGAAAGTATATCCGGATTCATTTAAAAAAGTACCGGATAGAATTTTTTTTCAAGTTTACAACATTGGATAAGCAATTTTCCCCCGCTCATTTGTATGTATAATATACAGATATAACAATAACTTTTTATAACAACATTTGTTATTTTCTCCTTATTTCTGGAGTAAAGGTTGCCATTGGTCTTTTTTTTCATCTTGGAGATGGCATATTATCGTTGGTTAAAGAATTGAAACTATATCAATTAGAAAATACAAACCCGATAAAAAATAAAGAAAAAAACCTACTGATTTTATTTAAAATGGAAAAAAAGTGTTTTAATGACGGAATATTAAAAACGAAAGTATTTAAACATTAAAGGAATTTTTGCAATGCTTAAAAAAATTTCAATTTCTAAGATTGTTATTGAAACAATATTTTGCTCCAACATAAGAAAAAGGCATCTGAAAATTTTATTCTATAAAATTTCCGTGACATACTTTTGTTTTCAATTTTTCCTCCCCCCCCCTTTCTTCCTTTGTCAGTTTTAGATTTCATTTTATTTTTTTCAAAATGGACAATATCCGCCTGACGTCAAACCCTCACATCATGTGACTTACAGGAGAAACTAACAGATGTAACTGTAAAAATAACTGTAGTAGCCAGATTATATTCACAAACTGATTTTTTAATATTATTTAAGAATAAATTTATGCAACATTAGTCTATAATTGTACACCGATAATATTTATTATCTAATTTAAATGTAAGTATACAACTCCAGACAAACAGAATCCATTCTTTCATAACTAGGCACCTGTTACAATTAAGTACAGAAAATATGTGAAGTATATGTACAGTGCGAAATCCAAACGCGACAAAATTCTAATTTTTGCAAGATCTTGAAAACTCCATAAGAGAAATAAACAGCCTGATTTTTTTTTTAAATGTCAATGATGAAAGTAAACAAAATATTTCAACATAAATTAGCAAAAACACCGGATTTAAATATTAGATTTTTTTTTTTTTTAGTTTTACAAGTTAATCCGCGTCTCGATTCGTTCAGGATATGAAATGATTTCATGAGATACAGCAATTTTAGGGTAAACACTGCATACAAAAATTAAGGTACCGTAGAACTAACTACATTTTCCTTGGATGGAAGAAATTAAACTTAAATGCAATAGAAGCTTAAATTTTGTGTTATGTATAAGTATTCACAAAACATACGGGAGAATGGCAATCCTGTTTATTTTAAAATCTTGTTAAAAATTAAAACAAGGAGAAAAAATTCTCTAAAGTTCCATTTTGCAGAACGCACATCACACTGCAAATAACTTATCTAAATTAGGTTATAGAATGACAACAATAGCCTCAAAATATGGATTCAGTAGAATATAATTACGCAAGTGAATTGCAAAATGAATTGGTGAAATCATGAATTTTTCTCATCCCGTTCAGCTTGAAGCATCAAAGTTTCTGGAGAACAAATTCCAGGAATATATTCCAAATACGAATACCAATAACGGAAAAGATTAACAGAAAATTTTTATGTAAAGTCGTAGAAGAAAAAGTATGCCCCTCCACACTAATTCCGCGACAAATCATAAGAATTATGCTTGTACCGATTAGGGTTTTGGGTACAGTCTGCATATAAAAATTGTTCCATTTTTTTGTTTTTCAAATAATAAAACTTATTTTTGACACTATGTTAGATTTTTTTTAATCAAAAAGTCTAGAAAAATACATAATTTGCACATTTTTCTTCAATCTTCATAAAATTAGGACTTAAAATTTCAGAATGCTAATATTAAATCAACGTGACAAATTAATTTATTCCAAAGTTTATTCCTAATAATCCCCAAAAATATAACATGTAAATGTTCTTGTTTTTATGAGAATGAATGGACCCACACATAAGCTAGGCAATTTTTAATTAAAAAAATTTTAACTATGAAAAATTCATGCTAAAAAAAATTATGAATTATGATCTGCATAATTTATATAAAAAAAATACTCAAAAACATAGCTATGCGAATTTATAGCTCATTCCTATCAATTTTCGAGGTAGGGCGGAGTGGGGTGATTATTGGTCACTTTTCATAAATATCCATATAACTCAGTAACTAAATTGAATTGAAACAAAACTTTTATACTTGCAGAAAGAGAATCTAATACCTAACAATCTTAATTAGTTTTATTTTTTTTAAATTACATATAATATTAATAAAATTTAAAAATGTCTAACCAATAATCACCCCATTGCCGGTGTGATTATTGGTCATTGTTTTATGATCAAATATCAACATTTTAAACACTCAAAAATTTAATAAATGATTGAATGAGACATTCTTGGAATAAATTTAATACTTTATATTGTTTGTAAATATAAACAGAGTTATGAAAAATGTTATAAAATAAAAAACATTACTAAAATGGTTGGAAATTCAAATATATTTAACAAAATAATACATTTATTTACAAAAGACTTTTTTGTATTTAAGGTATGCAGCTTGCATTTCATCTTCCTCAATCTGAAATGGCCCTGTACCATAGAGTCTAACTGGCCCATAAAACACAAAGGAGCGCTTATATATTTTCTTTGGCCAGTGATAATTTCCTGCAGACTTTTCTAAAAATTTGCAAGACAAAATATCATCCTGAATACTAATAACACGCTCGATGTATGGCATCTGTTGAAAGTAGACAGCATAGTACTTCTCTACACATATGACTTTATGTAATTTCCTTAATTTATTTGTAGCTGAAACATCAGAATCTTTTTTTTTTTTTGCAGTTGAGGGATTTCTTCAGCTTCACCCGTTTCTACTTCTATATCTATATCAGTACCTTGTGTTTTCTTTCTAGTCTCAGATGATGCTGCTGCATCTTCAGCTGTATTCTTGTTTAATCTAGTTTTCTTTTTTGATTCTTTTTCATCTTTTTCACCCAACTTAATGAAATCCTCGTTGGTGATAACTGCTGCATTTGTTTCTATTTCTCCTTGCACTGGATTTACATGTGCGTGGTACAATTTGCAGACGTTGACTGATAAGTGAATGAAATGAACTCCAATATCTCTTCAACAAATGGATAAACAAAGGTTAAGTTATTTCAAATGCAATTTGTAATATGAGTTGCTGAAAAAATGAAAACAATGTGATTCACTCTTAAAGTGTTGCCACATGAACTTGAAAAAACTTTTGAATGCAGACGCTGCCATCTAAAACTGACAAATATTAAACATTTCTGCACTATTTGTAAGTTTATAAGTAATTTTTAAGCTAAAATTACATGACCAAGAATCACCCCATGCTGACCAACATTCACCCCATGTTGACCAAGAATCACCCCATGTATATAGGGTGATGTTTAGCCCTCTATTTCCCAAATGTATATACTCATACAGTGTCCATATGCATACATACATATTCTATGCCTATTTATCTTTCTATATAACCCTTCTAGATCATTATGTAGCTAAATTTCATATTACAGCCACCTTATGTAAAAAAAAGCATGATTTTGTAATCCCTTATTTTTTGCCCAAGTTTTATACACATGTCTAGTTAAAATATTTTTTCTCATTAACTTATGTTTTGAACCAAAAAATCGTTTGTGTTACTGAATAACAATGAAATTGTCTAACATCCAGTATTTTTTTCATTTGATTCTATCATTTGTATTAATGAAAATTTAATTGACCAATAATCACCCCATGTTGCAAGTGACCAAGAATCACCCCGGTCTGCCCTATGGAGAAATTTTTCTTTACAATGGTTTAAGTTCTGTTATAATTTCATTCCACAAAAAAGAAAAAAAAAAAGAAAAAATATCCGGAAAAGGTGTATAACCTTTCTTATATAAAATTTGCTTTTTATTTAGATTTTTTATAATTTTTTTCTAGTTACTAATTAAATGACCCTGGTACTTTTCCAGTAAAATATTAATTTTTTTTAGAGATATGAATAAACTCCTAATATAATCTTTTTTGTAACTTCGCTAGCTTATTTACCGGGCGCTGCCCAAGCCGGGAGTACCGTATGTATATCTAAAATGTGTGTTGAATTCGAACATTTTTATCCTGGAGGGATTTGGTGTTGGTTGGGGATCCCACTGCCTTCGGCAGCGTATACCCTCGAATGTGTACGGTTTTATATTTTTTAACGAAAATCGATCCAAACAACCTTGCCTTTTTTCCCCACGCTTGTATATGAAATTTTGTGATAGATTTCATGGGGAGCGGGGAAGAGTTAGAATTCTTTGAACTTGTAAATACGAGAAAGAAAGAAAAAGGGGAAAAAACGATATTTTCTTCCTGTAACAAATTAGTTAAAAGCTACAAAAATAAAAGATTAAACGAATAAAAATTTCAATAAAATAGAGTTTTAGAAAACTAACATGAGACAGAAAATATTTTAGTTAATTATATTTGGTAATTAGGTGGCCTCAAAAATCTGGATTTCGTAATATACCCTATAATTATGTAAATTCACAAATACAAATCTAGTAACAAAATGAGATAATTAAAGAATTATTCGGTAGATTGCAAACACTAATTACGGAGTTTAATTACTGTACGAATGACATGTTCATCATATCAACTATACTTGATTGACAATTAAGTGACTTGAAGGAAGTGAAAAAATTGTTTTGTCCATTATGTCTATGTCGGAACGACATAAAAAGCACAAGAGGTTGAGTAATATTTTTCTGAACTCCCTAACGTGAAATCTAGATGTATAACTTTTGCTGTCTATTGTAAACACTGAACAGAAAAAGCAAGTAAAATTGTACTAAAATACTTCCGACTACCTGGTCATGTCCTACCTGGTGGCCGGAAGTACCGCGCCACAAAGTAACGAAACTATAGTACTAGCGAGTTTTTCTAGTAGCTTGTAGTGTAACGTGCTACAATTTGAAAAATGTAATGTACAGAGTAGCGCGATACAAAAAACAGTTTGTAGCGAGCAGACGTTATTTTTAAAGCTACTTCAGAGGAAGTGTGGGGGAGTACGTGCCATTCTTCAAATCACCTGATCGTAACTTTCTTCTTGTGCAAAATATGTTCTGCCTAACAATTTGCGAATGTCAGTGACAAATTACAGCAAGAAATAGTAAATAAAATGCATGCAGTGTACAGTTAAGCTTAAATGTTATGTACAGTAATAACCCTCGTAATATCGCTTGTTCAGATATAACTATTTGTTTACCGCAAACAACAAAATCTGTAGTTTGACATTTTTATGTATTAACTCTATATAAATGTTTATTGTATTATACGTATCTCAGAATTTCGCTAAGAAAGTTGCGATATGTGTATAAACTAACATTTTGGAGAATAACACAAAATATTTGTATGCTACATTTTTTTATGGCCTCTGTTATGTCGCATTTAACTTTATACTGGATAGATGCGGTGTCACAAGGGACAACTGTATAAATTACTCCGTGTCAAATTTAGAGAGTCGATTGAATCCTTTGACAAAATCTTGACAAAGTCTTTTAAGAAATAATTTATAATTACTAATTTTTAAAACTAGATGTATCACTATAAAAATAAATAATCAGACTAATTTAAAAACACTAAAACAACAATAAGATAATTACAATTACAAAGAAATTAGACGTTTCGTGCTATAAGCATAACACCTCATCAGTAAAAACATCTTATTTTTACTGATAAGGTGGCTCACAAAACGTTTAATTTCATTGTAATTTTAATGTATATTATTGATATTTTAGTGTTTTTAAATTAAAGTCCGACAATTGTTACAGTGATATTTAGGAATTAAGACGTAGAATGTTTATATATTTAAAATACAAGTAGTTGTAGTTAACTACATTTTTGATAAAGTAAGTTTGCTACAAAATAAAGTAGTTTCTCCGACCACTGGTCTTACGGTGTTTTCTTTTTCCCGTGATAGATATTTTAACAAGTGGGTAAGTGTGATCGAAGATCGCTCAAAGTGTTTCGTTTAATATTCCTTTCAAAACACTTTATCCTTTCTTTAATAAATTCAAATAAATTTCATTTAGCAACAACAACAAAAAAAGAAGCATGTTTTTTTATAAAGTAAAAATGTACCGGACTATTTTTTTCGCTTTTTCGAATATCTAAACCAGCCCGATAGCGGGCGAAGCCTGCTATTATATTCTGTCAAAATAATATCTGTCATACGGCCTAAATGCGAAATTAAAAAAAATAATTTCAAAACTAAACAAATTGTACACCTTCAGAATGCTAAAATATGCGAATCTCTATAATCTCTATAATAAAACTGTAAGTCATGTGACTGTCCTCAACAGTTCCGGGATGCCGCATCGCTTTTTCATATGCCAAGCGGCCATTTTTATTCAAAATTATTTTTTCGAATAAACTGCATAAAAGTTACATTTTAAGAAAGATCGTTCAAAATAAATTAATATTTGAGAGATGACTTGCGTTCAATTATGTATATATTCTGCAATAACTTCAGTCGAAAGATTCGCAGTTCAAATTCTCTATTCATAAAAGTAAACAAAAAAAAGATTGATTCGTCGTGAACATTTAAAATATTAAATCATGGAGGTAATCATTCGCAAAGCAAGTTCTCCGCGAATGAATTTTTGGACCGCTGCCTCGCGTCAAAAAAATAATTCGCACCAGTGAGACAATCAAAGTTTACCATAATTATGTGCTATACAACTCAACTTTCGGACCTTTTCTTGACGTAAATTGAACTCATGTAATAATATTTAATGAATCAGATTTTTAGCATTTTTAAAATCGCTAATACAGCTTTTATTTATCGCGTGTACAAATTAGAAATGATACTTTGATTTTGAAATCAAATGTTTTGATTTATGATATTATTTCTTATTTATTTATTTATTTTCTCTTTTAAATGAAAAGTGTGAAGTATTTTAAATTTATGTAATATAAGCATTTTAGATTAAAGTTAAGTATTTTAAATGAAATGAGTGACAGGTTTATAATTTAAAATTAAATTAATTGTAGTATGAATGACGGTGATGGGAACGATATTTGGCGAATTATCATCTGCTCCCGGCTAACAAAAATACTCATAATTAAAAAAAAAGAATAAAAATATATAAATGATAGTTTGTTGTAAATAAATATTGATATACATATCAAAAATAATTTATAGAATTAAAATAAAAAATAAAGGTAAATAAACAACAATTTCCATAACAAAGTTTTCGCCAAATTGGCGGGGGAGGGGGGGGGGAATCGCGCCAACGTGCGTATGTGACATTTGTGCCCAAAAAATATGCGAAATGCTACCATGATCGCAAAAGTTCATGATTTGTCTATTAGAATCTTCCGATTTGGCGAAGGATTAAGGGAAAATTAAATTATGAATAAATGTAACGTGTTGCAATGTTTAACATACATTTAAGGGAGACCAAACTGGTCGCCAGTGGCGGCTAGTTATGAAATATTAGCAATTTTCTCTGAGCGGGTATAAAATAATAAAGTTCTTCCGAGCTATACCGGGAGGAAGAGGTGGCTCCCCTATTCCGTATTTTTAATAATTAAGCTAATTTTTCTCTAAAACACGATGTTAAAAAACGTGGAGTTCGAATATAGAACATTTCCATTTTTAAATTTTCCCAATATTAAACTTAAAGAATAACTTATTATAATATATTAAATTTAAATTTAATAAAGAAATTAGTCAGCTATCGACAAGTTGGTTTCATTTATGGCGTACTCATTTTGCAGCAAAATTTGGCGATTTTCGCCAAGTATCGCCACGTTTGGCGTGAATTTGGTGCACTGGAGGATATGGTTTATGGTTATGTAGTTTTGAGCGTATGGGAGTAGCAACGATAGTTACAACAATAAAAGTAAATTTCGTAAATTTCCGAGAAACCACGTTTTCTAAAACTTACAAATGATATCTCGTTATGGAAAAATCAGCCACCCTAGAAATTCAAACTGCTATATCTCAGACATTTTTAAGGATGGACGAAAAATAAAAAATACTCCGGAATCCTTGTATCAAGGGCAAACAATTAAAGTAGAAACATTTTGGATTTCTATTTTTTTTTCGTACATCTTTCTGAATTTGAAATCTTTAAGTAGTGGCCATTTTGAAAAAAGATGGCGCATAAAACTGGCCATTGAACTCTTTCGAAACATTGGTATACATGCTCAGAAACATCCAGATCGGTTCAAAAATACGAGTGCTATCATAAGACAAAAAGTCCTTATTTGAAACGATGGTTACAACAATGGAAGAAAATTTGGCAAACAATGTTCACTAAAATTCATAAATTAAACCCGTTTATGGAGGAATGCTACTGTATTGTTTCAAAATGTCAGTCACCCTATAAATTCAAACTGCTATATCTCAGCCATTTTTTAAGATAGAAGCAAAACAAAAAATGCTCTGGAATCCTTGGATCAAGGCCGAACATTTAAACAAAAGGTTTTTAGGATTTCTATTTTTTGTACAACTTTTTGAAATTGAAATCTTTAAATGGCTATCACAGCGCCCCCTCCAGGCTCAATAACCCCAAATTCAACTGGGACCTGCAGGCTATAGTCAAAAACATATACAAAAACTTTGGTTCAATTATCTGCATAACTTCATATGTTTTTTGACGATACAACAGTGAAAATGGAAGAAAAATTGGGACCGAAGCGCCCCTTTCGTCAGAACATCTCCAAATTCAACTGGGACCTGAAGGCTATAGTAAAAAACATGCAAAAAATTTGATTCAATTATCTGCATAAATTTCATACACTTTTTGATGATACAATAGTGAAAATGGAACAAAAATAGCGATCGCAGCGTCACCTTTCGTCGAAATATCTCCAAATTCAACTGGGACCTGCAGGCTACAGTCAAAAACATATACACTGGTGAAAACAATTAAAGGGATAAACGGTTTTTAAAAAAACAAGAACAAAATAAGTTATGCCCATACGCAAATAAGGTATTAGATGATAGTTAAGATCTTCGCGAGAACACCTGCCATGCAGCGGTCTGTGCTGTCATAAGCCAGTGGCGCTGTCATAGCGTTTGAGTGGAGGTACCTCATTTGCTCACGGAAGTTTGTAGCGTAAAGACGTTTTGGAACACCGTAGCATAACCCAATCCTTGTTTTTTGAATTTCTTTGTTTACCTATCGTTAGTATGCCTAGTCGTCATCGTCTAGATGATGACACGAGATGGCGAATAGTAGGAAAACTCGAGGCAAAGCCAATCACAGGCTACCTGTTGTAAGGTCCTCGGGGCTCCGAGAAATGTGGTGTCCACTCTGTGGAAACAGTTCACAGAGACAGGAACTGTGGTCCGCCGACCTGGTCTTATCCACAAAAGGGCAACAACGCCGGCTGAAGACTGTTATTTGAGACTTCTAGCCAAAAGGGATAGGTCCGCGACAGCGACACAACTGTTTCGTCTCCTATAAAATGCAACAGGAACATTCATTTCACGGTTAACAGTCACACAGAGCCATAATGCAGGTGGCCGGTATGCTAGGCGCCCTGCAGTCTGCATCCCTTTGACTGTGAACCACAAAAAGGCCCGTCTAGCATGTTGCCGAGAACACTTGTCTTGGACAGAAGATAGTTGGGAGCGGGTTCTTTTCAGTGATGAGTCGCGGTTTAGTCTGGAGAGCGACTCGAGACGTGTTCTCATCTGGAAAGAACCCGGGAGTCGATATCGCCCTCTAACATTGTTGAAAAGGACCACTATGGTGAAGGTAGTCTGATGGTCTGGGCAGGCATCATGGCAGACGACCGTACTGACCTTCGTGTGTTTGATAGAGGTACTCTGACAGGTCAGGGGTACATGGACGAGATCCTTGTACCCTATGTGAGACTTTTCCGCGGAGCATATAGACCAAATTTTGTTTTATGGATGATAACGTCCGTCCACATAGGGCTCAGTTGGTGGACGAATACTTCGAATCGGAGGATTTTCAACGAATGTAGTGGCGTGTGATGTTCCCTGCCCTTAATACCGTCGAACAGGTATGGGACGTCCTTGTACGATCAACTGCAGCTCGAAGACCAGCTCCAACGGGCATCGATGAGCTCAAGGGTGCCTTGGTGCTAGAGTGGGCACTGTTGCCATGGGGATTTTTAATTACCCTCGTAAATAGTATGAAACGCCGATGCGAGAGTTATGTAGCTGTTACAAGCGATCATACACCCTATTAGACATGTTTTTCTCTGACTGAGAGGGTGTCGGTCAGCTGCTGTGCTGGACACGTGACCAGTTTCTTTATTTAGGGTGCAGAATGTACCCTATTTTGTTTTCCCATACATCGGTCTTATATCGGTGGATATTTTGGCCAGGATTGGTTTTATTTGCTTTCTTAGTTCTTTTTTTATTGCAAAAAAACCATTTGCCCCATTAATTGTTTTCACCAGTGTACAAAAAATTTGGTTCAATTATCTGCATAACTTCATACACTTTTCGATGATACAATAGTGAAAATGGAATAAAAAACGCGATCGCAGCGCCCTCTTTCGTCGAAATATTCCCAAATTCAACTGGGACCTGCATTCTATCGATAGAAACATAGAAAAAAATAGTTCAATTATCGGCTTAATTTCATACACTTTTCGATGAAACAATAGTGAAAATGGAACAAAAATAGCGATCGCAGCGCCACCTTTCGTCGAAATATCTCCAAATTCAACTAGAACCTGCAGGCTATAGTAAAAAAAACTAGACAAAAATTTGGTTCAATTATATGCATAATTTTATACACTTTTCGATGATACAATTCTGAAAATGGAACAAAAATCGCGATCACAGCGCCCCCTTTCGTCGAAATATTCCCAAATTCAAGTAGGACCTGCTTGTCGTAGTCAAAAACATAGAAAAAAATATGTGGTTCAATTTGAAGCATAACTTCATACACTTTTCGATGATAAAATGAGGACAGAAAGACGGAGAGACAGACAGATGGACAGACAGATGGACAGACAGACATTTTGTAAAAACATGTTTTCCGGAATCTCTGACCCCTAAAATGTGTAAATCCGTCGAAAACCGGCAGTCGAAAAACATTTCGATTACAATACTTTCTTCTATTATAGATAGAAGAAAATAAAAATAAGCTTTTATAAATTCATAGTTTAATATTAATTAGTTTTTTGATTTCGTGTTATAGCGACCAACAAGGATAAATCTCCAAGTGACCAAGATTTATCGGAAAATTATAAAACATAGATGACATTATAATAATATATGATGTATATAACATTTCATGACGTATAAGGCCAAGTTCCAGTCATATATGACGTATATAGGATGTATAGATATATGGCATGTGTATAAGAGGTATATGATGTATATATGACATATAAGACGTAAATAATGTTTGTATAATGACGAATAAGGCGCATATATGCGTATTTGGAGTATATATATATGCATTATATAATGATACCTATATAAGCTTTGCGATGATCTTGGGGAAATCATATCTGTAGCCTTGGCATAATCGTAATTGTGTGGGACACTATAACACGAAAGTACCCTTATTTTACTATTATATGTTGAGAAACCAATTTAGAAACCTAAAAAGATAGTTTAATTAATTCTTCATTTTTCCTTTCCTATTGCCCTATCTTTTAAAAAAAAAGAGCAAAAATTATATACTTTTAAATAAATTCACTTGTTTGGGCTTTCTTTCGTGTAAAGCCAAGTTTAGCTATCTCATTAACTTTGAAATTTTCATTCCCAAATCACTCCCAGTCTCTACATCTTTAGTTAATTGTTAATTTGTGACTTGGAGTTACGCAGCACAGGGAAGTTATTACACCTTACTATGTTATGGGATGGGATGAAATAATTTGATTAAGGCTAATTGTATACGCACAGGGGGAAGTTATTACACCTTAATATGTTATGGGATAGGATGGTATTATTTGATTAAGACTAATTATATACATCACATTCTCGTGCTACGTAATTGCCAAGTCACAAATTAATAATTAACTAAAGATGTAGAGACTAGGAGTGATTTGTGAATGAAAATTTTAGCGTTAATAAGATAACTAAACTTGGCTTTACACGATCTGAGTCACGAAACTTGGCTGCATTTTTTACAAGTGACGTTTTTGATGAGATTTCACTTCTTTTTGTAAGTAATCCTCCTTTTCTTGATTTTGGGTTCTTTTTGGAGATCATCCACTGATTTTCGCAAAGCCCACACTCTGTTTCTATTATTTGCAGGTACAAAAAATTTGAAGCTTTAGTTTCGTTTGCAAAGTCCTGTAGATAAAAACAAGTTTCAGGTTCCTAGGCAAGCACTAAGTTATGGGAGGTGGGGGGGGGATGTTAAAGTACTCTCAATTGCTTTCAGGAAAGGTGTTATCCATCTGAGATATTACTCGCAGCCCTAGATACTTTATATTTAGCATTAAAGTACTTTTTAGAATAAAAAGAAAGCCAAAATTTAAATTTCCGGAAATTTCCAATAATTCAAACTATATTTAATTTTTCGATGTTTTTTTTTTTCGTTTTTTTTAGCCTTTTTTTAAATAATTTTTTTAAATTTCCGTATTTTCAAAGTTTTCCTTACTTTGTATCCTAAACCCTACCTTTCTGCCAAATGTCAAGCTTCTACGACTACAAAATCGAATTATTTTCAAACTTTCGACTTCTTATAAATTTATTGATATTTCGATTTTATTCCTGATTGCCCTAATTGAGTTATTTCTGATTGTCATGTCAATATAGCAATTCTTTGATCCGTCTTCTTAGGATCATTTAGGTTCAATTGAAAGATAAATCAAGATAATCTTAGAGTCACCATGATTTTATTTAGAAAGGTATATCTAGCCATAACCAGCCAGTAATGTCGGGAGGGGGAGCTGTGAAAATTTTTGTGGAGCTAACATCATTTAACAATCCATATTTCATATGCAAATTAAATAGAGTATAACCTGTGAAAGAAAACAAAACTGTCTATAAAGAAATCGCCCATAACGTAGCCAGTCTATAGCGGAATTTTTCTATAACGAAATTCGTAAACGAAAGAAAAGAAGAGCATAATCCAGGGAAAATAGCAAAAAACAATTAGGGGCGGTTAGAGCTCCTATAATACAGGCTGACGCATCCTCGCAGATTTGGGTCTCAAATTGGAGTTCAGTCGAAAAACCAAGCTAATCAGAACCGGTTCAGCCAATCAGAACCGAGTCTTAGGCAACCCCAACTCCGGTTTCGGTAGATTGATGCTGAACTGGGCAGGAATAATCCGAAACAAAATGGATATGCGTCAGCTCGTATTATAGGAGTCTTAGGGGCGGTGTACTAGCTAATAGGGCAATTATCTTAAAATTCATGTTTCTAGTACCAAAAAATCGAATTGTTTTCGAATTTTCGATTTTTTACATATATTTCGTTTTTTCGATTTTATTTTCGAATTTAACAAATTTTTTAATTGTTTTTTTATTGAATCGAAAATACTACCTTTACACCAAATTTTAAGTTTCTAAAACTGCAAAATCAAATTATTTTTAATTTTTAATTTTTTTCGATTTTTTTTTTTTTTTTTTGCTATTTTTCCTGATTTTTTAATTTTTCTTTTTTTTTTGTATCCTAAATGCTACCTTTATTGTAAATTTCAAGTTTCTAGCGCTACAAAATCGAATTATTTTCAAATTTTCGATCTTTTTGATTTTATGATTTTATTTTCAAATTTATTGTGTTTTATTTTTTCTCTTTTTTGTATTTTAAACTCTACCTTTATGCCGAATTTTAAGTTTTAAAGCTACAAGATCGAATTTGTTTCAATTTTTCGAAATTCGGAAAAAAAAATTTTCGAATTTTCTAGATTTTTTTAATTTTTTTTCTTTTTTTTGCATCCTAATAACTACCTTTATTCCAAATTTCAAGTTTCTAGCTCTACAAAATCAAATTATTTTCAAATTTTCGTTTATTTTTTTATTTTTTAGGATTTCGTTCATCTCACGAAACCCTATTACTCCCGCTCCGTTGTCTGTCCGTTACAGATCCATTCTCAAAAACTATGTAACTTACAGAGTTGAAACTTTGTGTACATAGATGAATATCAGCTATAAAGAGCTCAAAATATTAAAATTTGAAAAATTCGTATTATTTTAATAAATAGAGATAAAAAACCAAAATTCTAACAGCCTTTTCCTATTAAATTTAAGCATTTTTCGTTATACAACAATTAAAAATCCACAATAAAATTCTTTCTACAGTAATTAATTTTCTATTGAAAGACTTCCACGTGAAAAATAAAAATGAAATAAAAAGTTTCACCAATTGAAAAAAAAGATTAATATGAAATAAAATTGGTTGACGTCATAGTGGTAATAAAACGGAAAATGGCTAAAATTTCTCAATTATACAAGGAGTATGAGTATGTGTAAGTACACAAAGTAGACTAATGTCACGTCATGAGAAAATTAAAAAGAAAATCTGACGTCATATTGGAAGTTTAACGAATTTTTCAGATGTTTGAGAGTAATACAAAGCGAGTATCAATATGAGTAATAGAGAATAGTAAATATATGAGTTTGAGAAACATATTGAATCGTGATAAAAATCGATTATGGAAATACTAGCCGCCACTGGCGACCAGTGTGGTCTCCCTTAAATGTATGTTAAACATTGCAACACGTTACATTTATTCATAATTTAATTTTCCCTTAATCCTTCGCCAAATCGGAAGATTCTAATAGACAAATCATGAACTTTTGCGATCATGGTAGCATTTCGCATATTTTTTGGGTACAAATGTCACATACGCACGTTGGCGCGATTTCCCCCCCCCCTCCCCCGCCAATTTGGCGAAAACTTTGTTATGGAAATTGTTGTTTATTTACTTTTATTTTTTATTTTAATTCTATAAATTATTTTTGATATGTATATCAATATTTATTTACAACAAACTATCATTTATTTATTTTTATTCTTTTTTTTAATTATGAGTATTTTTGTTAGCCGGGAGCAGATGATAATTCGCCAAATATCCTTCCCATCACCGTCATTCATACTACAATTAATTTAATTTTAAATTATAAACCTGTCACTCATTTCATTTAAAATACTTAACTTTAATCTAAAATGCTTATATTACATAAATTTAAAATACTTCACACTTTTCATTTAAAAGAGAAAATAAATAAATAAATAAGAAATAATATCATAAATCAAAACATTTGATTTCAAAATCAAAGTATCATTTCTAATTTGTACACGCGATAAATAATAGCTGTATTAGCGATTTTAAAAATGCTAAAAATCTGATTCATTAAATATTATTACATGAGTTCAATTTACGTCAAGAAAAGGTCCGAAAGTTGAGTTGTATAGCACATAATTATGGTAAACTTTGATTGTCTCACTGGTGCGAATTATTTTTTTGACGCGAGGCAGCGGTCCAAAAATTCATTCGCGGAGAACTTGCTTTGCGAATGATTACCTCCATGATTTAATATTTTAAATGTTCACGACGAATCAATCTTTTTTTTGTTTACTTTTATGAATAGAGAATTTGAACTGCGAATCTTTCGACTGAAGTTATTGCGGAATATATACATAATTGAACGCAAGTCATCTCTCAAATATTAATTTATTTTGAACGATCTTTCTTAAAATGTAACTTTTATGCAGTTTATTCGAAAAAATAATTTTGAATAAAAATGGCCGCTTGGCATATGAAAAAGCGATGCGGCATCCCGGAACTGTTGAGGACAGTCACATGACTTACAGTTTTATTATAGAGATAATAATTTTGAATAAAAATGGCCGCTTGGCATATGAAAAAGCGATGCGGCATCCCGGAACTGTTGAGGACAGTCACATGACTTACAGTTTTATTATAGAGATTGGATACACAGATAATGTTGTCAAAAACAAGAATGATACTTTTACGTTATCTTGGCGCCAGTGATAACTTGCCATATCTGTCTTCAATTGGCATCATTTGAATCGCACACAACCAACGATCTATTGAACAACGAATTGAATAACCAATAATATAATTTTAGAAATTGTAAATGATATTAAAGATTTTGGGATCTTATATGACGTAAGTTTCTATTTTTGAATGTATTGAATTAGATACGATGCTTTAAATTATGCAATAAAATGTTTCTAATTTATGCCATATCTTATTTTAACATTTTCGTAATGGATTAAGCCTAATCATTAATTGACCCGATTACGTGAGATTTTGTTATTTGTATTGATATGTTCGTTTTTACGTATTTTATCATGATTATATTTTAACTATTTTTAAGTAAGTTTTTTAAGATATTATATTGCAGTGTTAAAATATTGACTATTTGTAATTAGTTAATGTTAAAAAATTGGCAAGAAAAAGAAAAGTGTTGGCAAGATTAAACAAGTGGATAAGTGTGATCGAAGGTCGCACAAAGGGTTTCGTTTAATATTCCTTACAAAACACTTTATCCTTTCTTTAATAAATCCAAACAAATTTCATTTTAAAAAAAAAAGAAAAGAAAAAGTCATGTCTTTTATAAAATAAAAATTTACCGGTCTATTTTTCTCGTTTTTTCGAATATCTGAACCAGCCCGATGGCGGGCGAAGCCCACTATTATACTCTGTCATAATAATATCTGTCATGTGCACTAAATGCGATAGTTAAAAAATAATAATTTCAAAACTAAACATGTTGCACATCTTCAAAATGTTAAAATATGCGAATATTTCCATAATCGGGTTTTTATCATGATTCAATACGTTCTTCAAACTCATATATTTACTATTCTCTATTACTCATATTGATACTCGCTTTGCATTATTCTCAAACATTTAACAAGTGGGTAAGTGTGATCGAAGATCGCTCAAAGGGTTTCGTTTAATATTCCTTTCAAAACACTTTATCCTTTCTTTAATAAATCCAAATAAATTTCATTTAGCAACCAAAAAAAAAAGTCATGTTTTTTATAAAGTAAAAATTTACCGGTCTATTTTTCTCGTTTGTTCGAATATCTAAACCAGCCCGCTATTATATTCTGCCATAATAATATCTGTCATGTGGACTAAATGCGATATTTAAAAAAAATAATTTCAAAATTAAACATGTTTACACCTTCAAAATGTTAAAATATGCGAATATTTCCGTAATCGGGTTTTTATCATGATTCAATACGTTCCTCAAACTCGTATATTTACTACATTAAAGACGTGAGTATAAAATATTACAAATTTACTGAATGGTGTATACAAACGTTTTGTATACACCATTCAATAAATTTGTGATGTTTTAAAGTCACGTCTTTACTGTAGTAATAATTCATGGTGTAATCGTCCAGCATTTATATTATATATTTACTATTCTCTATTACTCATATTGATACTCGCTTTGTATTATTCTGAAACATTTGAAAAATCCGTTGAACTTCCGATATGACGTCAGATTTTCTTTTTAATTCTCTAATGACGTGATATTAATTTGTTTTGTGTACATACACATACTCATACTTACTCATACTCCTTGTATTATTGAGAAATCTTTCTGTTTTATTAACACTATGACGTCAATCAATTTTATTTCATATTAATCGTTTTTTCAATTGGAGAAAATTTTTATTTCAATTTCATTTTTTCACGTGGAAATCGTCTGATAGAAAATTAATTATTGTAGAAAGAATTTCATAGTGGATTTTTAATTTTTGGCATCTGCTATAACGAAAAATGTTTAAATTTAATAGGAAAAGGCTGTTAGAATTTTGGTTTTTTATCTCTATTTATTAAAATAATACGAATTTTTCCAATTTTAATATTTTGAGCTCTTCCTACCTGGTATTCAGATTTATACACAAAGTTTCAACTCGGTAAGTTACATAATTTTTGAGTATGGCTCTGTGACGGACAGAACACGGAGCGGGAGTAATAGGGTTTCATGAGATGAACGAAACCATAAAAAATCCGTTAACTTCCAATATGACGTCATATTAATTTTCTTTTTAATTCTCTAATGACGTGATATTAATCTGCTTTCTGTACATACACATACTCATACTCCTTGTATTATTAAGATATGTTTGAAAATTTCCGTTTCATTACCATATGACGTCATACTAATCTTTTTTTCAATTGGTGAAACTTTTTATTTCATTTTCATTTTTCACGTGGAAATTTTTTATCGAAAATTAATTATTGTAGAACAAGCGCATATTATGTGTAACATATTATTTTAAGTGATTACGCGTTATGATAATGATATTGACTGTGCCAATGGGTTTTGGATCCGATTATGGAAATTTTCTAGAGAAAAACGACCGCAGAAAGAGTTTTTGCCCTTTGTCACGAGTGAGGCTCGATGGACTATGCAGGTACTTTTAAAATATCAAGGCTGAAATATTTCACGAGCAGCCACCACGTACGTGGCGCTGGCTGGTCAAATGCCAGATCTAGCGTCTTCTTGCGCGACCTACGTAATACATAATACGTAATATGTCTTGATACTGTAAATAGTTAATCTCATCAAAAAGTCACCTGTAAAAAAAGCAGCCAAGTCTCGTAACTCATTTACCGTAAAAAGTACTGAGATCGTATAAAGCCAAGTTTAACTATCTTATTAACTCTGAAATTTTCATTCACAAATCACTCCTAGTCTCTACATCTTTAGTTAATTATTATTTTGTGACTTGGCAATTACGTAGCACGAGAATGTGTTGTATATAGTTAGTCTTAATCAAATAATACTATAACATATTAAAGTGTAATAACTTCCCTGTGCGTATATAATTTGCTTTAGTTAAATTATCCCATCCCATCCCATGACATAGTAAGGTGTAATAACTTTCCTGTGCTGCGTAATTGCCAAGTCACAAAATAATAATTAACTAAAGATGTAGAGACTAGGAGTGATTTGTGAATGAAAATTTCAGAGTTAATAAGATAGTTAAACTTGGCTTTATACGATCTCAGTACTTTTTACGGTAAATGAGTTACGAGACTTGGCTGCTTTTTTTACAGGTGACTTTTTGATGAGATTTCACTTCTTTTTGTAAGTAATCCTGCTTTTCTTGATTTTGGGTTCTTTTTGGAGATCATCCACTGATTTTCGCTAAGCCCACACTCTGTCCCTATTATTTACAGGTATCAAAAATTTGAAGCTTTAGTTTCGTTTGCAAAGTACTGTAGATAAAAAGAGATTTCAGGTTCCTAGGCAAGCACTAAGTTATGGGAGGGGGAGTGTCAAAAGTACTCTCAATTGCTTCCAGGATAGGTGCTATCCATCTGAGATATTACTCGCAGCCCTAGATACTTGATATTTAACATAAAAGAACTTTTTAGTATAAAAAGAAAGCCAAAATTAAAATTTCCGTAAATTTCCAATAAATCAATCTATATTCCTTTTTTCAATGTTTTTTTTTTCGTTTTTTTTTTTAGTCTTTTTTTTATTGTTTACGGATTTTTTAATTTTTCCTTACTTTGTGTACTAAACCCTGCCTTTCTGCCAAATGTCAAGCTTCTAGGACTATAAAATCGAATTATTTTCAAATTTTCAACTTTTTATAAATTTATTGATTTTTCGATTTTAATTCTAAGTTACCTGATTGTCATGCCAATATAGTAATTATTTGATCCGTCTTCTTAGGATCATTTAGGTTCAATTTAGAGATAAATCAAGTGAATCTTAGAGTCACCATGATTTTATTTAGAAAGGACTATCAAGCCATAACCAGCCAGTAATATCGGGGGGGGGGGGGGGGGGGTAGGGGGAGCTGTGAAAATTTTTGTGGGGCTAACATCATTTAACAATCCATATTTCATACGTGAAGTAAATAGAGTACAACCTGTGAAAGAAAACAAACCTGTCTATAAAGAAATCGCCTATATCGTAGCCAGTCTATAGCGGAACTTTTCTATAACGAAATTCGTAAACGAAAGAAAAGAAAACCATAATCCGGGAGAAATAACATAAAACAATTAGGGGCGTTGTACTAGCTAATAGGACAATTATCTTAAAACTAATGTTTCTAGCAGTACAAAATCAAATTGTTTTCGAATTTTCGATTTCTTAAAGATATTTCGATTTTTCGATTTTATTTTCGAATTTAACGAATATTTTAATTGTTCCTTTTATTGAATAGTAAATACTACCTTTAGACCAAGTTTTAAGTTTCTAAGACTACAAGATAAAATTATTTTCAATTTTTTATTTTTTCGAATTTTTTTTTTTATAATTTTCTGGATTTTTTAATTTTTTCTTATTTTGTATCTTTATTACAAATTTCAAGTTTCTAGCGCTACAAAATCGAATTATTTTGAAATTTCCGATTATTTTCGAGTTTTTTATTCTATTTTCGAATTTATTGTGATTTAATGTTTCCTTTTTCTCTATCCTAAACAATAAGTTTTCGCCGAATTTTAAGTTCTAAAGCTACAAAATCGAATTTTTTTCAATTTTTCTAATTTTTTTTTTCGAATTTTACAGATTTTTTATTTATTTCTTTTTTTGTATCCTAAATACTACCTTTAATCCAAATTTTAAGTTTCTAGCTTTACAAAATCGAATTATTTTAAAATTTTCGTTTTTTTTCGATTTTTTGATTTTATTTTCAATTTTTGTTGTGTTTTTAATTTTTTCTTTTTCTGAATCCTAAACACTATCTTTACAGCAAATTTTCAGTTTCTAAGACTACGAGATCATATTATTTTCAATTTATCTCCTTTTCTTTCTTTCTTTCTATTTTTTATTTATTTATTTTATTTTTTTAAATTTTCGATTTTTTTTTGAATTATCCTTATTTTTTAATGTTTCCTTATTTAGTATCTTAAATATTACCTTTATTCCAAATTTCAAGTTTCTAGCGCTATATGAAATCGAATTATTTTCAAAATTTCCTTATTTTTCGATTTTTTTATTTTATTTTCCAATTTTATTGCGTTTTTATTTTAACTTATTCTGAATCCTAAACACTATCTTTACCGCGAATTTTAAGTTTCTAAGGCTAAAAGATCAAATTATTCTAATTTTTTTTTTTAATTTTTTCGAATTTTTGATTTTTTTTTTCGAATTTTCTGGATTTCTTAATTTTTCCTTATTTTGCATCCTAAATACTACCTTTATTCCGAATTCCAAGTTTCTAGCGCAACAAAATTGAATTATTTGAAATTTTTCGATTTTTATCGATTTTTCGATTTTATTTATAAAAAAAAATTGTGTTTTTGACGTTTTATTTTTCTGAATTCTAAACACTACCGTCAAACCAAATTTTAAGTTTTTAAGACTACAAGATCGTGTTATTTTCAATTTTCAATTTTGTTCGATTTTTTTTTGAATTTTCGAATGTTTTTTTTTTTTTTTTCGGATTTTATAATTTTTTCTTTTTTTGTATCCAAAACACTAGCTTTATTCCAAATTTTAAGTTTCTGTGGCTGCGGGATCTACCCATTCTTTTTGATGACGCGAGATGGAGTGAGTGTGTGAGTGACAAAAAATCGAAACTTTGAGTTCATATATCGTCTGCACTAATTTATGGGTATTTTTTTAATTATCCATATTTTTTAATTTTTCCTGATTTAGTATCTTAAATATTACCTTTATTCCAAATTTCAAGTTTCTAGCGCTATAAAATCGAATTATTTTCAAAATTTCCTTATTTTTCGATTTTTTCGATTTTTTGATTTTATTTTCGAATTTTATTGCGTTTTTTATTTTAACTTATTCTGAATCCTAAACACTATCTTTAATGCGAATTTTAAGCTTCTAAGGCTAAACAATCAAATTATTTTAATTATTTTAATTTTTTGCGAATTTTTCGAATTTTTGAAATTTTTTTTCGAATTTTCTGGAATTTTTAATTTTTCCTTATTTTGCATCCTAAATACTTCCTTTATTCCGAGTTCCAAGTTTCTAGCGCAACAAAATCGGATTATTTGAAAATTTTCGATTTTTTTCGATTTTTCGATTTTTTCAATTTTGCTTTCGATTTTTTTGGTGTTTTTGATGTTTTCTTTTTCTGGATACTAAACACTACCTTCACACCGAATCTTAAGTTTCTAAGACTACAAGATCGTATTATTTTCAATTTTCAATTTTGATGGAATTTGCTGAATTTTCGAATGTTTTTTTTTTCGAATTTTCCGTATTTTATAATTTTCCCTTTCTTTGTATCCTAAACATTACCGTTTTTCCAAATGTCAAGTTTCTAGGACTACGGGATCTACCTAATCTTTTTGATGACGCGTGAACGAGTGAGTGAGGGACAAAAAATCGAATGTTTGAGTTCATATATCGTCTGAACTAGAAAAGACAGAAAGTTGTAATTTTAAATTTTGGTCCTGTGTGCCAAATACTCTAGAAAAACGAAGTTTCAAATTTTTTGAATACTCCAGCGCGGAGATATGGGGGGGGGGGGGTCAAAAGTGCCCTGAGTTGCTTCCAGTAAAGTATGCTTACGGATGTCCTCTCTCGACTTGGCGGAGGCACTGCCGTGCCTCCAGATTATATAATTGCACGGTCTAATGAAGTTATTATTTGAAACGATATCATTTAATTTTTCACATACTGATTAAAACTACGCACGTTATTTTTTATTTGTACTTGGATGTTTATTTCCATACTAGCCGCCACTGGCGACCAGTTTGGTCTCGCTTAAATGTATGTTAAACACTGTAACACGTTACTTTTATTCATATTTTTTTTTCCGTAATCCTTCGCCAAACCGGAAGATTCTAATAGACAAATCAAAAACTTTTTCGATCATGGTAGCATTTCGCATATTTTTTGTTATGTATTTCATCTTTCTTGACAAAAACCGCTTAACCAACTTAAGCATTTATGCTTCATATCCGTTTGCTTATCAGTTGCAATATGCTTGCTAATGAGGAGATTCTTAAACATATTAAGTAGTTTTCCGTAATTGGATCCATTGCCAAATGGCGTATTTTAGTTAATACGATTTGGTGCAATGAAGTCTATTTTGTGAAAGTCTTTAATGATATCCACCATTTACACTGAACCATATTGTTGCCAATATTTTTTTGTTTGTTTGTTTCTCGCTAACTTTGGCTGTAGACTTGATTACGGGAGAATCAAGAAGAAAATCTATCATTATTCTCATTTAAAACGTCTTGAATAATGTGACATAATCGGAGTGCATATTATAACACGTAATTTTCGAGTATGGTTTGGTGAAACATTGAACTTTTGGAAGCCAGTTTTGATAATCACGTAAATATGTCACACCAACATTACCGCCTATAATTCTAATTACAGCAACCCGTTTTTTCTCTCTATATTGCAACTCTATAGTTAATATAGTGCCCCGGTGCGTCTACGACAGCTGTTCCATCAGAACATTTGATTTCAAAATAAAAGTATCGTTTCTAATTTGCGCACGCGAAAAATAAAAGCTGGTATTGGCGATTTAAAAAATTCTATTGGCGAGATTTGCGCCCAAATAACACAAAAGTACTTAATGATGTTATGTATTTTGTAAATGTATATTAAATTACTGTTTTGAAAGCGATTGGTCATTAATAATGGTAAATATGATTGGTGATTAACAATCATTTTCGGTGGTCTCTCTTCCTTTCACGTATAATACATAAATACCAAATTAACTGACAATTTGTTTCGAAATTTGATTCATTAAATATCATTACCTGAGTTGTATTTGTTTACATTCAGCTTACATCAAGAAAAGATAAAGAATGAAGTTGAGTTGTATAGCACATAATTATGGTAAACTTTGATTGTGTCACTGGTACGAATTATTTTTTTGACACCAGGCAGCGCTCCAAAAAATCTTTCATGGAAAACTAACTTTACGAACGATTATCTCCATGGTTTAATGGTTTAATATTTTAAACCTTCACGACGAATGAATCTTTTTTTTTTTTTGTTTACTTTCATGGATAGAGAATTTGAACTGCGAAGCTAATTTCAACTTAAGTTATTGGAGAATATATATATAATTGAACGTAAGTCATCTCTCAAATATTAATTTATTTTGAACGATCTTTCTAAAAATGTCACATTTATGAAGTTTTATTAAAAAAAATAATTTTTAATAAAAATGGCCGCCTGGCATATGAAAAAGTGAAACGGACATTCCGGAACTGTTGATGACAGTCACATGACTTACGGTTTTATTATATAGATTTGTAACCATGGAGTACATCGAGCCACAATTTTCATAAATTAAATTATGTTTATCGTTTACACATTGTATTTTTACGTGTTACAAACTCTATGGTTTTTCGGTACTTCTCTATTATCCCGTCGACCACTTTTCATAACAAAAAGCTATCGCCAAACTGTAACGCCAAATAAACGGGAGAACTTTGCCATTATAGTATCAAAATAAATAAATAAATATAATGTAAGAATTTAAGGACACAATTGTTATTTTAATTAAGGAAATAACTAATAAATCAGTAAAACATAATGAAAAATACACGCAAATGTCGAATTAAAAAGCACTTGATGAAATAACAAACACGTGTAATGCTTCTGACATCAAGTAAATGGGACTGCATTTTTGGCGTTTAATCTTACAGTTTGGCGATGTTTTTTGTTATGAAAAGTGGTCGACGGGATAATAGAGAAGTACTGGTTTTTCTTATAATACATGGTTTGTATAGATTCGAGGGGAAAATTATATTACTTTCATAAAAATGTATTTGGATGGTTTCTTGTTAATACAGTCTTGCCAAGGCTGTGGTTTTCCTATTAGACTTAATGTTATCTATATGCTCCATTTTTCTGCAACTAAATTTCCTCATGCCAATATAGTAATTCATTGATCCGTTTTCTTAAGATCGTTTATGTTCAATTTAGAGATAAATCAAGAGAATCTTAGAATCACCATGATTTTATTTAGAAAGGACTATCAAGCCATAACCAACCAGTAATGTCGGGAGGGAGGGAGAGATGTGAAAATTTTTGTGCGACCAACATCTTTAACAACAAATATTTCATATATAAATTAAATAGAGTAAAGCCTGTGAAAGAAAATGAACCTGTCTATAAAAAAAAGGCCTATAACGTAGCCAGTCTATAGCGGAACTTTTGTATTACAAAATTCGTAAACAAAAGAAAAGAAAAGCATAATCCGGGGAAAATAACACAAAACAATAACGGAAGGTGTACTAGCTAATAGGACAATTATCTTAAAATCTATCTAAAACAAACTATCCCCATCCTGTGGGATTTGTTTTTCAATGTTTTACTTTATTTAATGCAAAACATAGATTGAATCCGACAACTCATAAAAAAGTCCTCCGGCAGGAAAAGGTAGCTTTCCTATATCTTCGTTTTAAAATTTTAGCTAATCTTACTCGAAAACAGCAAGTTAAAATGCAAAGAAACCGTTTACAAAAGATTCGTTTACACTGAATTTGAATAAGAAATTCGCCAAATTATTGAGCTATAGCCAAGTTGGCTTCATTTATGAAGACTTATTTTTGTCGCCAAATTTGGCGAGATTTCGCCAATTGTCGCCAAGTTTGGCGAGAATTTGGCGCTAATGGATATGAATATATAGTTTTATGCGTATGATTGGGAAAATGATTACAACAATGAAAAAAAATAATTTGCGAGAAATCGCGTTCACTAAAACTTATAAATTTATATTAAAATCATTAAAATTACAGACATTACAATACACTTTCATAAAACATTAAAAACATATTAAAATTGGACGTTTCGGATTTACATGGAAAATCCCTCTTCAACAACAACATTTCACTTAGCGTAAATCATAGTTCAAAAATATCAACAAATAGAAAATGCAACGTATCAAAATTTCGAAGTCAAAGTTACAGTTATAATGACACGGAGTATTCATTCGGGATTGCACCTGCTTGACCATTATTGACCATAAATTTATCGTTGTTTTTTTGTAATGTGCTGTTTTGTTTCAAAATGTCAGCCACCCTAGAATTTTAAACTGCTCTATCTCAGCCAATTTTTAAGATAGAGGTAAAACAAAAAATGCTCTGGAATCCTTGTATCAAGTCTTAACACCTAATTAAAAAATAAACTTGATTTTTTAACTTTTTTGTATATTTATTTTAGTTTTAAAATTTTCCGTGGCCGCCATCTTGAAACAAGATGGCGTACCAAGCTGGCCAACGAACTCGGTCGAGGCATTGGTGAGCTTAATACACACAATTAGTTTCATCCAAATTAATTTATAAATACGAGCGTTATCGTATCAAATTATTTTCATTTTTTCAATTTTTTTCGAATTTTTTTATTTTTTTTTCGAATTTTCTGGATTTTTTTAATTTTTCTTTTTCTGTATCCTAAATACTACCTTTATCACTAATTTGAATTTTCTAGCGCAACAAAATCGGATTGTCTTCAAATTTTCGGTTTTTTTCAATTTCTTCGATTTTTTCAATTTTGCTTTCGATTTTTTTGGTGTTTTTGATGTTTTCTTTTTCTGGATGTTAAACACTACCTTCACACCAAATCTTAAGTTTGCAAGACTACAAGATCGTATTATTTTCAATTTTCAATTTTGATGGAATTTGTTGAATTTTCGAATGTTTTTTTTTCGAATTTTCTGGATTTTATAATTTTTCCTTTCTTTGTATCCTAAACACTACCTTTTTTCCAAATGTCAAGTTTCTGGGGCTACGGGATCTACCCAATCTTTTTGATGACGCGTGAACGAGTGAGTAAGAAGTGACAAAAAATCGAATGTTTGAGTTCATATATCGCCTGAACTAGAAAAGACAGAAAGTTGTAATTTTAAATTTTGGTCCTGTGGGCCAAATACTCTCTATAATTGAAGTTTAAAATTTTTGGGATACTCCAGCGCGGAGATATGGGGGGGTCAAAAGTGCCCTGAGTTGCTTCCAGAAAAGTATGCTTACGGCTGTCCTCTCAAGACTTGGCGGAGGCACTGCCGTGCCTCCAGATATATTTTCAAGTACGAGAAGAAGAAATTATGATTAAGTAAATACACGTGACTGTTTATCATTTCATAGTTGACTATTTATTTAATGGAAGTGAAAAGAAATAATTTTCACGTGCTTTAATTCACGTATAGAATTTTAATCCAACCAGTGAATAGATCCATTTATTTAGTAACCTTTTGATTTTTAAATGACTTCGAAAGTTTGGTTTGTGACTAAAATATAAATATTTTTTTTTTCCTCAAAAGATGGAGAAATTTAAAGAAGAAATGGAGAGAGCAGTTGAAAAGATGGAACTAGAATTAAAAAATATATCTGAGGAATATTTAATTCAGCATGTAGCGCCTAAGATTCTTAAAAGAGAAGACATTTTGTCCAATATTGCTTTAGAAAAAAGTGATAGTAATATTGTTTCAAGAAACCTGGATTTGAAGAGCGTTGAAATTCAACAGACAGTTGAACATTTAGACAATCCTCAAAAATTGGAATTAAATACCATTATTTCAGATAGACAAAATGTACGCGAAGATTCAATTTTTAATAGTTTAACCACTGATGATGCGTTATATGATCTAGGTGAATCTGCAATAACTGACGGGTCAACCTCTTCAGCAACATCACAGTCTTCTTTTGAAGTCCTTGAACCTAAAAGCTCAGCTGTTCATCAAGAGTTCGAATTGGATTATTTAAAGGTAAATGAAAATAACTTAAGTCTAAACGAATCTGATATTGCTGACTACCACATGGCTGTCCAGGATTCCTTTAGCGAAATGCGATCTACTAATGTCTCAAAATACTTTGCTAGCAACGAAAATCCAGTTCAGAAGCAAGTGAAGTTTTTTTCATTGTGTGTAAAGGAAAAAATAAACAAAATTAGTCACAATTTTGGTAAATTTTTGGAAGAATTAGAAAAAAGAGATCTCAATGAAAATAACTTAAATCAGGAAAAAAGTAAGATGTCTCCAAACTCTGAAAAAAACGACATAAAGAATAGAGTCATAAAAAGCAGAGTCAATACTTCTAATTCTACCTTGTCAACAACAAATAGTTTAGAAAACAACTTCGCTACTAGTGTCCATAAAATAAACCTTTTTCGCAGCATGGAAACATGTTTGGATACATTTTCAGCTGTCCTAGAGATTTGTAAAATTCAATGCGATGTAGATACATATAAAAGAATAGAAAATGGAAATTGTTCTTCACAAGCTGCAACAGAAATTCCCCTATGTAACAGCTGTATTCTACTATCGTCTAGAAAGTTTGAAATGTCTGAAAAGGATCAAAATGGAGAATATTGTGGTAATCTAAGGGATAAGAAGCCAACGATAACTTTTATCAAAGCAATATCTAACCAGCTATTTAAAAAATTAGTATTATGGTCTGCAAAGCCAAATGCGGTTGAAAAGGAGAAGAATGAAGAATATGTAACAAAGATAAAAGGAAGGAGAGGATATCTTGTGGAAGCAATAAGCAAGAAAAGTCCAAAATTACAGATTATGTACCTTTCTTTGCTTCTGGCTTCAAATTGCTTTTTGTTAATTTTGGTTTTTGTTGTACTGGTTAAAATCTTTTTCTAGTGTTTAAACTTATAGAATTCGTTATTAGCTTATTTCTGGATAAACACACAGCCTGAAAGCAGTCCCTCTTAGGCATTCAAAGTTCTAAAGTGTCATTGAGATTATGTCATGTTTCATGTGTTCAAGTGTTTTGGCATTGTGTAGTTAGCTTTTGTATTAAATTCTGTACGACAGCATGACGTTTCAAAATTATAAGTTGTTTACTAAAATTAAAAATGTAAAACTTTTTCTTCTAAAATAAACATACATTATGTCTAACATTTCTTGTTAATGTTTTCAATGTAAATGATATGTTGATACAGATGTCACAGACACACCTGGATTTATTTTTGGTACCAAAATGGCAAATGTTTGCCTGACGTATGGTAACTTGGCGATTTTTGCTTCGTCTGGCAACGTAGTATTTTATAATTTGTGTGTTTTTATGATAAAACTAGCTGTTACCCGTGACTTCGTTCACGCAACATTAAAAGAAAAATAAATGTACTAATCAAGCAAAATATTTCACTCCCGATAATTAAAAAAGTAAATAATTAACTAACTCTTTATCACATTTCATAGGAGAAAATACGATATTTCTTTGTTATAGGGGCCTTGACATAAATCAGTTTAAAAAAAGGTAAAATTTTGTGCCAAATAACCGCGAAAAGGAAGCAATGGAAAAAGGACGGCCAAATAAAATCGTGTAAATCGACGAATTAGGTAAAAAGAAATGTCAATTTTACCTGATAAACCATTTTACTTTTGCGACTTTGAGAAACGTTTTAACAGCCATCATTTAAAAATAATTCATTGGAAATAGTATATGCTTTTTCTTTAAATTCAATTCTTGTGAATAGGGATGAATAGTTCTACACCTAAATGCAAGGAGCTCCAATTGCAAAGCTTTTTGCTGCCCAAAATTACATGCAAACGTAACACTTAAATTGCAAAGCTTTTTGCAACCCAAAATTATATGTAAACATTACTTTTGCATGTAATTTTCATTGCAAATTAACATTTTTTACGGTTCAAATTAAAATTAATTTGGGTGCAAATTACATGTAAATGTTACGTTTGCATGTAATTTGGGGTTGCAAAAAGCTTTGCAATTGCAAGTGTTACGTTTGCATGTAACAGCAAATTTGTGTCCTTGGTTTAATCTATAGCTGAAACAAATCTTGATTTTTTGACAATATGCTGACAGGCGATTTTTTGCTCTGCAGAATAAATTGATTCATAAAGTTTCAATATGTGGAAATATGTTTTTATTTTTCGGAAATTTTACTGTAATCAAGATTTTGTTTTCACCAACAATTCAAATTGAAAATAAAAAAGTCCTTCCGGCCTGTACCGGGAGGAAAAGGTAGCTTTCCTATATCTTCGTTTTAAAATTTTAGCTAATGTTACACGAAAACAGCAAGCTAAAATGCAAAGAAACGTTTACAAAAGATTCGTTAATACTGAATTTGAATAAGAAATTCGCCAAATTATTGAGCAATAGCCAAATTGGCTTCATTTATGAAGACTTATTTTGATCGCCAAATTTGTCGATATTTCGCCAAATGTCGCCAATTTTGCCAATTTTGTCGCCAATGTCGCCAATTTTGGCGTTAACGGATATGAATATATAGTTTTATGCGTATGATTGGGAAAATTATTACAACAATGAAAGAAAATAATTTGCGAGTAATCGCGTTAATGTGCTGTTTTGTTTCAAAATGTCAGCCACCCTAGAATTTCAAACTGCTCTATCTCAGCCATTTTTTAAGATAGAGGTAAACCAAAAAAAGCTCTGGAATCCTTGTATCAAGGCCTAACACGTAATTAAAAAATAAATTTGCATTTTTAATTTTTTGTATATTTATTTTAGATTTTAAGTTATTTTACATCTTTAAATGGCCGCCATCTTGAAACAAGATGGCGGACCAAGCTGGCCAACGAACTCGGTCGAGACATTAGTGATCTTAATACACACAATTAGTTTCATCAAAATCGATTCATAATTACGGGCGTTATCGTATGACATAGGTCAGATATATATATATATATATATATATGGATATATCTATATATATATAAATCAACATTTGGACGGAGGGTGGTTTTGGGGTCTGGGGGTCATGATCGGTGAAAATATATCGAAATTTTCCGGAACTGCTTTCCTCCGAACGGCTGCAATAGGTAGCTTTATACTTTTTTGTATTGAAAGCTACCTAATAATTTTTTTCAGTTTTAATGAGAAATTGGCATAAAAATATATTAATCCGTTTTATTTCTCTTTTTTTATCCACAAAAATGGAGTAATTTAAGTACCATTTTTAAAGAAATTTGTTAAAATTTACAAAAAAAATATATTAATATCTTGGAATCTAATTCAAAATTTTAAATTCTCAGAGTTTATATGACACAATCGAATCAATGATAACCGGTGTTAAGTAAATCGCATTGCATTAAGAGGAGTAGTTGCGAAATACACACAGTCAGATTTTCATTTAATAGCCTTGTGTTCAATTTTCTTTTCCGAATAATCTTACTGATGCTTGTATTATTAATCACAGAGTTTATAGAATAAATAGAGATGAAATGCTCATGTTTGGCGTGATGCTAAAAATGCAACCCTACAGTCAGCCCAAACAACTGGCGGCTTGCTTTGACAACCTCTCCCCGTCCAATGAATCCAGTCCTTGTTCCATGTGCAGCCTCTCTCTATCCAATGAAGTCAGCCGTTGGGCCTAATGATTTGAGCGATAACCGGCTTCATATTGCAAGCCGATTTTACGGTTCATTACCTCTCTATTCTTTCACTGTACTCAGTGATTATTAATGTATGAAATTGATACACGCTCCATTTGAAACATATTTAAAAAATCCCGTTTTATTATGACGTCACTTTGAGCCCAGAGAAATTTTTTTTCAATGATATAATTCTTGTTAATTTTATTTTCCTGGCAATAATGACGTGAATTTTAGCAGAAAACGCACATCTGTTTGTAACTGATATTCAAGCTTATTATTAATCAGTATCAAAAAAATATTTCAGTTATTCATCTTAAATGTGACGCCCATTATGTATATAATTTTATTATACACTGATAGTCATGCTCTTTGTAATATTACGAATATTTGAAAATACATGTTTTATTTATGACGTCATATTTGTTGAAGCCAAGAAGGGTCATTTTCATAGTTCCATGGTTCAAGCGAAAGAGTTTTTTTAATAATATAATTATTGTTCATTTTTCCTTCTAATTGTAACGCAGTTTTTTGACAAAAAAAGATCTTTTTAATGTAACCGATATTCATACTTCATGTATAATAACAAATACTCCATATATTCTTGTTTCAAATATCACAGAAATTCATCTTCTTTTGAATTATTTTAATTTTTCACGTGAAAATCGCTCAATTGAAACTTAATTGGTGAGGAAAAATTATTTTTTCGCATTTTCATTTATTGGCAACGATCAAAGCCCTAGCAACGATAAAGTAAAATGGTTAAATTTTATCTAAAAATGTCCATTGATTCTCTATGAAAATAATCCAATTTTGAATTATTAAGAAAAGTATTTGAATAAAATAAACAAAAATGTTCATTTCCGGGTTATAATCCACCTATATGCAAAGATACAGGGCCATTAATTTCTCCATTTTGACGCTGGCTTCAGCCTAACATTTGCACACAATCAGATTTATAATATTATATTAGGAATTAGGATTGAATGTGTGCGTAATCAAATAAAATAATATAAAATAAATTAATAAATCAAATTAAATGTGTGTGTAATAAAAAATAATGGGAATATTAAATAAAAATATGTGCCTTAAATAAAATTAAATGTGTGTGTTTTGTAACAAATTTGTAATATAATTTCGTAATAAAATATAACTAGCATGTTTTCACACGCTAGGCTAACAGGTATTTCAAAACTAGGTTTTCTCGCCAAAATAAAAACTAAAATATTGTGACAACCCCGGCGCGTCTGCCACACCTGTTGCAAAATGTGGCACATATGTCATATACGCACCACATTGGCGCGATTCTTTTCCCCGCCAATTTGGCGAACACTTTGTTTTTTAATATTAGTTACAAAAAGCATGCAATAATAGCACGTGATTTTTTTATTTCAGTATAAAAATAAAATAACGCAATAAAAGAAATAGCTCTTATTATTTAAAAAAGAGAAATAAAAAGAAATAAATGATAGTTTGATATAAATAAATAGTGATATACATAATAAAAATAATTTCTAGAAATAAAATAAAAAATAAATAAAAGTAAATAAACAACAATATAAACAAAATAACCGGGTTACCATTTGAAGCATAAAATTGCCATTTTGTTGCAATCGCGCCAATGTGGAGCGTATATGACATATGTGCCCAAAAGTTAATAGGATTACAACACAAAATCTAATTTTGTTGAGGAATATTTTAAAGGAAAATAATTTTGCTTAGGCAATTGTGAGCTAGAGTTCCGTAATCAGGCTTGGAGCCAAGACTGTCATCAAAGCGGTCAAATAACTCGCAATGTTATAAACAGTGAAACTTTATTATAATTGAATCGATGACTATTGAAAGGTACTAGGTCCATATTTTGATATTTCTCATTTTAAGATGGTTTCATAACCTTTCTAAAATTGTCAATAAACATGAAACCATATCCGGTACCGGTTTGCGCGATTGGCGAAAATATCCAAAATGGCACAAAACGCAGTTTAAGCATCTTACCAAATTTTTCCATACACTGTAAAAAATGACCAATGTTTCTTATTTTAGGAAAATATACTATAACCACGAACGAAAATATAAAATAATTTTCTGAGTTATCCGAAATTCCGAAAAGCGTGTTCCACTGTCTTTTGAATCCCCAGAAACCAATACATTTCCAAAATTTAAAGAATTATTTATAAAAACAAAGTATTTTTCGCTGCCCGTATTTTTCAGAAACGTTTCCGAAAGGTTTTTATAGTGTATTAATTAGTGTCCTCAGCCTGGAATACCTGTTTTTCGAATGCTATGAATTCTCAAGTAAACATTTTCATGCTCAAAAAATATGTTTAACAGACAAACATGCAAAATTAACAGCTTTAACAATAACATTAAAATTAAGATTATTTCTTTACTCTTTCATGTATAAATTAACTTATGCGGCTGAAAACGTTTACTTGAGAATTTATGACATTCGAAAAACAGGTATTCCAGGCTGAGGACACTAATTAATACACTATAAAAACCCTCCGGAAACGTTTCTGAAAAATACGGGCAGCGAAAAATACATTGTTTTTATAAATAATTCTTTTAATTTTGGAAATTTATTGGTTTCTGGGGATTCAAAAGACAATGGAACACGCTATTCGGAATTTCGGTTAACTCAGAAATTTACATTATATATTCGTTCGTGGTTATAGTATATTTTCCTAAAATAAGAAACATTGGTCATTTTTTACAGTGTATGGCGGAAAAAACATGCTTTTTATATATTTATTAACATACGTTTATTAAATCGTGTTTTTGCCCTATCTTAAAGAAAATAAGTACAGTGCTAAAACAAAAGTTTATCGTCATTTTCGATATTTTAATAAGTAATGAAAATACATAAATAAAAGTTATCCTCGACATCTTTCTTTCTCTTATTGAAGCTGTTGAATGGTTTTTGTTTGAACAAAAATGCGTGTGACGCTACCATATGAAATTCGGGATATAGTACGATAATTTTTTTTTCTTTCCTATTCCCTTTCTTTCTTTCTTTCTTTCTTTTTTTAATAGTTACGAACACTTAACACTGATTTTTTTCCTCCTGAGATCTCGAGATTATTTTTAAAAAATATATATAAAAATACAAGTGGGAAAAATTCTACCTTACGGCAGAATATAGATTGGTCACCTATGGCTTTTATCGTTGAGATTTTTCAGCCAAGTCTAACTCGTCAAAAAAAAAAGTGTTTGTTAGCATAAGCCAGCTTCTCCACTTTAGAATTTTGTTAGCGCTCTAAGATTTTTTGTGAGGCAGGCGGAATATATTAGGAACGAACACACCAAGTTTTAAAAAGATTCGGTGACTAGGAGTATTTTTAATAAATATAATAGTAAAAAGTCCTTCCGGCCTGTACCGGGAGGAAAAGATAGCTTTCCTATATCTTCGTTTTAAAATTTTAGCGAATGTTACACGAAGACAGCAAGTTAAACTGCAAAGAAACGTTTACAAAAGATGCGTTAATACTGAATTTGAATAAGAAATTATTAGATTAATTATAGCCAAATTATAGAGCAATAGCCAAATTGGCTTCATTTATGAAGACTTATTTTGGTCGCCAAATTTGGTGATATTTCGCCAGATGTCGCCAATTTTGTCAATTTTGTCGCCAATGTCGCCAATTTTGGCGCTAACGGATATGAATATATAGTTTTATGCGTATGATTGGGAAAATTATTACAACAATGAAAGAAAATAATTTGCAAGGAGTGGTGATAATGTGCTGTTTTGTTTCAAAATGTCAGCCACCCTAGAATTTCAAACTGCTCTATCTCAGCCATTTTTTAAAATAGAGGTAAACCAAAAAATGCTCTGGAATCCTTGTATCAAGGCCTAACACTTATTTGAATTTTTAACTTTTTATACTTTTAGCTTTATACGTAGCTTTATACTTTTTTGTATTGAAAGCTACCTAAAAGGATAAAGCTACCTATTGCAGCCGTTCGGAGGAAAGCAGTTCCGGAAAATTTCGATATATTTTCACCGATCATGACCCCCAGACCCCAAAACCACCCTCCGTTCAAATGTTGATTTATTTATATATATATATATATCCATATATATATATATATATATCTGATCTATGTCATACGATAACGCCCGTATTTATAAATCGATTTTGATGAAACTAATTGTGTGTATTAAGGTCACTAATGTCTCGACCGAGTTCGTTGGCCAGCTTGGTCCACCATTTTGTTTCAAGATGGCGGCCATTTAAAAATTTAAAACTAAAATAAATATACAAAAAAATTAAAAATTAAAAATTATTTTTTATTTACGTTTTAGGTCTTGATACAAGGATTCCAGAGCATTTTTTGGTTTACCTCTATCTTAAAAAATGGCTGAGATAGAGCAGTTTGAAATTGTAGGGTGGCTGACATTTTGAAACAAAACAGCACATTAATGCGATTACTCGCAAATTATTTTCTTTCATTGTTATAATAATTTTCCCAATCATACGCATAAAACTATATATTCATATCCGTTAGCGCCAAAATTGGCGACATTGGCGACAAAATTGGCGACAAAATTAGCGACATTTTGCGAAATATAGCCAAATTTGGCGACCAAAATAAGTCTTCATAAATGAAGCCAATTTGGCTATCGCTCAATAATTTGGCGAATTTCTTATTGAAATTCAGTATTAACGAATCTTTTGTAAACGTTTCTTTGCATTTTAACTTGTTGTTTTCGTGTAACATTAGCTAAAAGTTTAAAACGAAGATATAAGAAAGCTACCTTTTCCTCCTGGTACAGGCCGGAAGGACTTTTTTGTTATTCGTCCGCATAAAAATTGAATGTACTATGTTTAGAAGTAAATGGCTTTACTTCATAAAGATCAAATAAGTTGACCTTTCGTAATTGGATTGGACACAGATTAAAAAATATACACACTTTAAAATTACTTTAATTTCCATAAAAAAATCAGTAAATTGAGATAAACTTTTCAAACTACATTTGAAAGTGCATTTTTTCCCTAACTGACAGTTTAAAAAATGAAATTATGCGATATTTAGTAGTCACAAAAATGAAGTACAAGCAAAATTTAATGGTTAGATCGTTGTTACCGTCAATATAATGTTGACATTACTCACAGATATGTTTTTGTTTTATAATATAGATAGATGCCATTTGAAAGAGAATTACGCAAAATATTCCGACATTTGGTTGATTTTTTTTTATTGTCAGGAATATCCTATATTTTTCTATTGTATGCGCAAAAGAAACGCGCATTCTCATTTATAAAGCTGAGAAATTTTACTATGGTTGAGTCAAAGTAACGCTATTTTTTTCGAATAGTCTTTTTTTATCGTTTATGGTCAAGAATGCACAAAGCTCCGCCATTGTTACTGCCGTATTATTGTATTTTAATTTATGTTAACCCGGGCAAAGCCGGGTGGTTCTGCTAGTTTACTATATTGGGCTAAAAGATTGGAACCGGATTCCGGTTTCTAATGTGTGTAAATCGCGGCGAAATGTCAAAAAACAATAAAAATCGCATTTTTAAAATCATGATTTTTTATCTGTAAAGAATTGTCAACTTTCTCCAAGCTAAAACAGAAAAAAAAATTACGATTCTGAACGTATCTGAGGCTGAAATGGAAGCGCCACCACTGAACCAATTAAGCATTCTGGGAAAATTACTTAGTGTCGAAGGAAAAAATTCTCCAAAAAATCAAAAATCGCTGTATAAATTTCGCATAAACGTTATTGAAAAGAGGATAAAATTTACTATATTGGGCTAAAAGATTGGAACTGGATTCCCGTTACTAATGTGGAAAATTCGCAGCGAAACGTGAAAAAACACTAAAAATCGCATTAAAAATTAAATTACAAAAATCTATTCAAAAATTCAAAAATCTGGCTTCGAGTTTCAAAACTACATGCATAGAGGTATCTTCGCACCAAAGTTTGTAGCTCTGCGTGCAGCGGTCTCTTCAGAACACAACCGAGAAACATACATACACACACACACACACACACACACAAGCTTCCTTCTTTTTTATAGTTGGAGATGATATAGCCGCTACAGTTCTTTCACCAACGATAATGGTTGCCAAAAAATGACCAATGGTAACCTGTTTGTCCAAATTAACAGAACTTTCCATCACAAATCTATAACTAATCTACGTAGAACGATATGTTATACACTAAAACCTTCCCTGAAAAATTATCTATCGAACAGTGTAAGTGCAATTAAACTCTATTCAGCAGAACTCGAGTTATAAGAAGTCGGAACGAAATTTCCGTTTGTATTTTGTATATATAGTAGATAGATTAAGTAAAAGTTTAAAAGTATTTTACAATAATGAATGTGTTCGTCATCATTATGACGTGAGTGACAACATATGTTACTAAAACATGCAATATTTAAAGACCATGCAGAATCTTTCATGATGAATGGCGTCAAGCAACACTTTAATTATGCAAAAGGGGTAATTTTTTTTATAGTGATGGACACATTCAGCATTTGCTATAATAAAAAAACCTGAGAAGTTTAGATAATTTGTTGATAAATGTTGTTTGCCAAAATAGTATCTTATTTGAATTTTTATGTAAACCGGTGTTATTAATTTCGAGTTTAAATAAGCTTCTCCATACTTTTTTTTGTTTTGACAACTTTGTTAAAATCATCCATTTACTGAAATTAATAGCAAATAAGTGTGATATTGTTTTAAAAATGTTGGTTTAGTACAGCTATGTATATAGGATTCTGTTTGAAATGTGAAATATCGTAAAATTTGTAATAAGCTTTTAAAATGAAACTAGTATTTTCTGTTTCAACTTATGCTGATATCTAAGATGTATACAAAAAGTTTTGGTTTTTAATTTTTTTTTTAATTGGTCGAGTTAATATCCATGAACCTTTAAAAGGTTACTAGCTCTCTATACACAAACCCCATATTTCAATTTGCACACTGCTGCCTTTTGGAAAATACTACAAATATTTTCTTTTGTATTTGTAAAAGACAGTCCTTTTTATTAGAATGCATTTCCAAAAATCCACGTTCAATTATACAAATGCCTTATTATTTTATTTTATCATTATTTTAATTTTATTGGACACCTGTATATTCTCTTAACATTTCTCATAATGCAGCCTTAAATATACATTCTCAGTAAACATTCAGATCTTCATTTGCTGGTGTATTTAAGAGCAAAACTGCCGTTATCTGCTTCAGAATCTGAATAACGTAATTCTTTTGACAAATATTACATGAGAGTGATTAATCAAATGAAATAAATGCACTATTGATATACCATTGTTTTTTAAACAGAATTAAAGGAACGCATTAATTTGTGACTAGTTCCCTGTACACTATAATTAATGATGCAGAACTGAACAACTGAGTACAACTTAAAATGATTAAATAATAGAATTTAATGGTTAATACTAAAAGCTTTTATGATAGAGAAAAGCTTTCGATATACATCAGGAAGAATGATATATACACGAACTTCATATTATATTTAAAGGTTTTCAGTCATTTATCATTTACTTAAAATTACATTAGAAATACATTTTAACTGTTGTTTTCCATAACTTTCATAGAAATGGAAATTTAAACTAATTTTGAGGCCTCATTTCTACTAGTAGGTGTGCAAAATATTTTCAACAGAGCCATTATTACTGTTTTTATTATTTTTTTTAAAGTGAGTCTCCTAATGTGACAATTAACGAGTGAACTGGAAAGTGATGCTAATGTAGCGAAACGTTGCAATGAAAGTTCAGGGAACATAAGAAGTTGTTGCTGGTAATTTACAGACAGAGCCTACTAATGGCCGGTTACAACTGTCAATAAATAGTTTCTCACCATACTTAGAGAAAATAAGGTGTGGGGTGGACCTTTACCATCACCCAGAAATTACCTGAAGGGGCTTCTGATTGCAGACGACTCCGTGATCGTAGCTTAATTAGATATTATAATAAATAAATTATTTATTTAAAGAGAATTATTATTATTGCGTTGTGTTAGAAGAGTATCTAATTTATAGCCCTTTTGTTTTGGACAGGAGTGTATAGAATTCCTAAATTTACCAAAACAACCCTAAAGATAATTTTAAATAAAACCATTCAAATATTTAATTTAAGAAAATTCTAGAATATGTTTAGGTTTTAGAATTAATTAGGCAAACACTTAAATTAAGACAACATATTTTTAAACAAATAACAATTACTTTATTTACATTAAAAAATAATTATTTAAAGAAACATAGTAGATATATACATCAACCTTTTTTTTACAATTTAATTTATCCATTAAACATTATGATTTATTAAATAACAAGTTCTTCTGCAGTAAAAATAACAATACGTATCGGGCGGTACAAATACAATAATTAAGCTGGTAAAATCATAACAAGAAGTCATACCTGGATTATTAAGGGTGGACTCAAGTCCTCTACTCAGTGGGTTGGCCGGTCCTACACAGAATGCTGGTGGTTGCTTGTAGAGAGGCCCCTTTTTAGGGCATACCTTCATCACCTCACTCGGTAAAAAAACTTCAGCACTTTTTTTTTCACTCAAACTACACACTGCATTTTACCACATTTTTCCCTCAACTAACTCTCTCTCTAGCTTTTTTCCCAATCGGCGGGGGCTCCTCCCAATCTACTGGAACTTCACACCCTTGAATTTGGATGGCCCTGAGCGGCAATCGCCACACCCACCTTCGATGCTCCTCTAATGCCAGGCGAACTGTCCAGTCAGTGGCCACAAACTTTTTGGCCCCCTTAATTCTACCAGACACCTCGGCGTCTACCATGAGTTCCGTAGTTGTCGAAACTCAAGGTACCACACACGAAGCGTGACTGACAGCCCCCATAAATTTACGGTCGTAAAGGTTTCAAAAGTCGCTCCAACCCACCTTTTGCGTCAGACAGCGTTCATAAAAATGCCAGTCATTCTGCTACTTAAATTTATACCAAACATTGTACCGCCATGATACCTAGGTAATTGCAGTGTAGCATAAAAAATATTAAAAAAAAAACAGTAATTACTAATTATACTTAAATGCAAAAAGAAAAATTTACTTATAATACAATAATTACTTGGATAATTTACATATAAATTTATCCAAGTGTATAACACAGAAAGGTGTTGAAAACTTTCCACCAGTTGTCTGCTTTTTTTCGTGCGGAATTAACATCATAGGTAGACTAGATGGAACCGTCAAAATTTGACGGCAAACAACTTGATAGTACCATAAAATTAAATTTTATAGTTGCTTTAACTTGACAAATTTCATAGTGAGGAGCATAATATGATTAAGCGATCACAGACCTTTCCATCGATATATCACATGAGGTTGTGTGCAAAATTTAGAAAGTACCTCTTGGGGGGAGGGGCAAAGTGGGGAGATGGGCATTGGAGATGCATAATATGATTAAGTGGTCACAGATCTTTCCATCGATATATCACATGAGGGTTGTGTCCAAAATTTAGAAAAGTGCCCCCCTTAAGGGGAGGGGAGTGGCGGGATGGACCCTGAAGATGCATATGATTAAGCAGTCACAGACCTTTCCAACAATATGACATGAGGGGTGTAAGCAAAATTTAGAAAAGTACCCCTTGTGGTGGGGTGGGGGCAAAGTGGGGAGATGGACATCGGAGATGCATAATATGATTAAGCATTCACGGACCTTTCCAACAATATATGACATGAGGGGTGTCAACAAAATTTAGAAAGTATCCCTTGGGGGGGGGCGGGCAAAAAGTGGGGAGATGGACATCGGAGATGCATAATATGATTAAGTGGTCACAGACCTTTCCAATGATATATAACATGAGGGTTGTGAGCAAAATTTAGAAAGTACCACTTGGGGGGGGGGCAAGTAGGAAGATGGACATCGGAGATGCATAATATGATTAAGTGGTCACAGACCTTTCCAATGATATATAACATGAGGGTTGTGAGCAAAATTTAGGAAGTACCCCTTGGGGGGGGGGGGGCAAGTGGGAAGATGGACATCGAAGATGCATAATATGATTAAGTGGTCACAGACCTTTCCAATGATATATAACATGAGGGTTGTGTGCAAAATTTAGAAAGTATGTTGGGGGGGGCAAATTGGAGAGATGAACATCGGAGATGCATAATATGATTAAGCAGTCACGGACCTTTCCAACAATATACGACATGAGGGGTGTCAACAAAATTCAGAAAGTATCCCTTGGGGGGAGGGGGGCAAAGTGGGGAGATGGACATCGGAGATGCATAATATGATTAAGTGGTCACAGACCTTTCCAATGATATACAACATGAGGTTTGTGAGCAAAATTTAGAAAGTACCCCTTGGGGGGGGGGGGGGCAAGTGGGGAGATGGACATATCGGAGATGCACAATATGATTAAGTGGTCACAGACCTTTCCAATGATATATAACATGAGGGTTGTGCGCAAAATTTAGAAAGTACCCTTTGAGGGGGGGGGGAAGTGGGGAGATGGACATCAGAGATGCATAATATGATTAAGCAGTCACAGACCTTTCCAACAATATATGACATGAGGGGTGTCAACAAAATTTAGAAAAGTGCCCCCCTTAGGGGGGGGGAGTGGCGGGATGGACCACGGAGATGCATAACATGAATAAGCGGTCAAAGACTTTTCCAGCGATGTATCACATGAGGGGTGTGTGCAAAATTTAGAAAAGTGTCCCACTTGGGGGGAGTGGGGGGATGGACTCCCAGAAATGCATAACATGAAAAAGAGGTCACAGGCGTTTCAACTTGCAACTTTTTTCTCGAAGGCATTTGACAATAGTAAATTTTTTTTACCCAAGACAATTTAACGATATTCTTAATTTTTTTGCGTAATTCGTCAAACGTTCATAGAAAAAATCATGAAATTCGCTAATCAATAGTTGATAAATTATAAAATTCAACAATCAATAGCAGCAAAATTGGTCAATTGATAACAGAAAAATCACGAAATTCATCAAATGGTCTACCTAAAAAAACTGTCCTGCACACTGATGTGATGATCAAAAGGGTTTTGAAGTATAGGACAAAATTAGCACTTGCCAAACAGCGAGTAATACTGAAAATTTTGCAATGGACTTTATTGCCACCACTGGTCAAACATAATAGTCACACTCACCAATTGCAATGACTGAATGGAAAAAGATTATTTTCTCTGCTGTCGCTCGACAAATTTCAAAACAGTTGATGAATTTTCCGTCGATTAATGAATTTTGTGATTTTTCCCTCTATCGATTGACAAATTTCGCAATTTATCGATTAACGAATTTCACAATTTTTTCCATAAACGAACAAATTGCGCACTTTATTTCCGCTAATGTCTGACACCATTTCGCCCTTTACAATTCAGCCAATAAATTGAAAGTTGTTTCTTTCTAGAAATGTCAGGAATGAAACAATGATTCTTTAGGATGAATTTCCTTCGTTCGATGCCCCATGGAAGAATGTGTGCAATGCAGCAACGGGCGTCAGACTTTTTAGGGCACCTGCAGACTAAAAACATCTAACCAATCTTCGTGTTTTGAAAAAATCACAGATTTCGTCAAATGATTGAGAAAAAAACACTAATTTCATCAAAGGATTGAGAAAAAAACACTAATTTCATCAAAGGATCATGGGAAAACATGACTTTCATTAAAAGACCACAGAAAAAACGTGAATTATGCAAAAGGATCGTGAAAGATAAGCAAATTTTGTCAAAGAATCGCAAAAAAGGAAATTTCACCAAAAGATCACGCTTTTTTACTAAATTTCGTCTAAAAATTGCGGAATAAAATGTATTTTATCAAAGAATCGCTGGAAAATGCGAATTTCGTTAAGGATCGCGAGAAAAATGCGAAATTCTTCAAAGGATCGCTGAAAAAACACGAATTTCATCAAAGAATTGCTGAAAAAACATGAATCTCGCCCAATAACAGAAAAATCATGGTTCATAATCATTATATCTAGTAGTATCCAGTACTGGCTAAACTTAATAGTCACACTCGCCAATTGCGATGATTGAATGTAAAATGAAATTTTTTTTCCCGCTGTCACTCAAAGAATTTTGAAACCATTTGGTGAAGTTTTTCCCGAAACCATTTGGTGAAGTTTTTCCCGAAACCATTTGGTGAATTTACCGATTTTTTCTTCAAAATCATTTTTCAACAATATTCGACCCAATACGCATGCGTAAAAAAAAAACACCGGCCATTAAAATGAGGGTCTATTACTGTCTCTAGAAACGTGTTTGGGATAATCTCCTGTTTTTTTTTTCTTGCACGTTGCATTAAACCTAGGAAGATATTTATATAGAACTCACTGTGGAGTGTTCAGAAGGTATTTATTTTATTTATTATAATTTGTATGAATACTTAGGTGTCCATTTCGGATTTACTGTTTAAAAATGAATTTAGGCTCATTTAACATTCGCGAAATCAATCCCGATGGAAATTGTGGTTTTAGGTCTCTATCATTTTGTTTATATAGTACAGAAAATAATTATTCAAATGTACGTAAAAATATCGTAGAACACGTAATACAAAATTGGACCACTTACAGTCTGTTTTTTATCGGGGATGAATCTTATGGTGTTCCGATTGCTAATGAAAACGATTATGTAAATATATGGTTCTTCATAGAAGTATGTGCTTCTTCACACTTCAATAGAAGCATTGTTTAAATTAATATAATTCTACAAATATGATGCAGTTTTAAAATATTGAGTAATGATTAATACTGTCAAGGAATCTACTCATATACGTAATTAAGTTTTGGTACTTCTCTATTATCTCATCGACCACTTTTCATCACAAAAAACTATCGCCAAACTGTAACGCCAAATAAACGGGAGAACGTTGTCATTACTACGCGCAAATGTTGAATTAAAAACCACTTGATGACATAACAAACACGTATAATGCTTCCGACATCAAGTAAATGGGACTGCATTTTTGGCATTTAATCATACAGTTTGGCGATAGTATTTTGTTATGAAAAGTGGACGATGGGATAATAGAGAAGTACCTAAGTTTTTTATACCAAGTTTGAAAATTTATCTTTTTTTGACATTTAAAAAAAATAACAGAAAAAACATTACAAATTTGCCCATTTGCTCAGCGGTCAAAGGATTAAGTAAATAAGTAAATATTAATGATTAGCGGAACTGGTTCTAGCTATGAAGTAATATTATTTTGCTCAAAAACCCCCAACAAAAAAATAATTACAAAGAATAAGTAATCGTCTTTAAATATACAAAAAACAATGTGATTAATGGCCAGGATTTTTTTACATATAACATTTTTTATATACAAAAGAAAAACCGAAATAACCTCATTCATTTCACCCGATGTCAAAAAGTTTTTTTTTCCACATTCTTGGGCAAAGCACTAAATCAATAAAATCACCAATTTGTGACAAATTATTAGTTTCATATGAATCGCCCATGAACGGACATGCAAACTGGTAAAAAATGAATGTAATAAATTAAAACATTCAAGATTTGTATACATACAAACAATACAATGTAAATATTAATATTGTTACATGATACATTGTTTGTATACATACTTCTTTGTATACATATATTGTTTGTATACATACAAACAAATATAATGTAAACATTATTCAAATATTAAGAGATTCTAAAGATTTGTATACATACAAACAATATAATGCATACATACTCTTTACAAATAAAATAGCACACTTATATAATGACAAAACTTTTAAATCGAATAGAGATAGTATATTTCTGTTAAAAAATAATGCTAAAGTTCAGACTTATATATATTATACATTCACATAAAGCTAGTCACATTCCTGCATATTTATTAAATATTTAGTTGCTAAGTACAGAAATAATATTTTATAATTTATATTCAGACGCTCAGATTCGCTTTTTTCGAACAAATAATAATAAAAATATTACTGCCGTGCGTACTGTCTTTTGACATTATATTTACATAATCGTTTTCATTAGCAATCGGAACACCATAAGATTCATATCCGATCATAAACGGAATATAAGTGGTCCAATTTTGTATTACATGTTCTACTATATTTTTATTTACGATTGAAGAATTATTTTCTGTACTATATAAACAAAATGATTTGATTTCGCGAACGTTAAATGAACCTAAATTCATGTTACACAGTAAATCCGAAATGGATACCTAAGTATTCATTCAAATTACAATAAATAAAATAAATACCTTCTAAACACTCCACAGTTTTTTTATATAAATATCTTCGTAGGTTTATTTTTATTTATTTTATTTATTGAGAACATACATCTGACTTGTGTGCTTGACATCAAGTGCCCGCTTATAAGTCATCGTCAATATACAGGGACGAGATAGCCACAAGGAAATTTACAACACCAGAGAGTTACATCCGGGAGCTCCACAAAGTGTGTGCAATGGAGCTGGCGGGAGTCGAACCCGCCGACCTGACTCCTACGCTCTGAAGCGATTAGCGGAATGGTGTCTTAACCACTCGGCCACGGAGGCCCCTTCGTAGGTTTAACGCAACGCGGAAAAAGCCATCAAAACAACAGGAGTTGATCTTGATCCCAAATACGTTTGGAGACAGGAACAGACCCTCGGCCTCATTGGCCGGTCCTTTTTTGACGCATGCGTATACGGTCGAAATTCGATGGAATTATTTGACATTTTTAGCAAACAGCTTTAAATATATGGATTCTCTTCTGCGAAACTTTTTCATGTAGTCTTCTGAAACAAAGTTCTTTTGTTTAAATGCTTTTAATTTTAGAATTTTAAATTCATATTCCATGAAATTTCATACAATAATAGGAGCTAAAATATCTATCTAGCTGCGTAAAAGAATAGAAGCAAAAATATACGACTATATTTAGACAAATTATGTATATACAATTTTATTTACTTTAGATTTATTATTGTTTTGTTTAAATTCAGCTAAATAAATAATAAAAACTAAATAACATTCATTAATTTGAAAATACTACCAATATACTGCATTTTTAGGTGCGTTCGTAATTATATAAATACGTAGCACCTATTGTCGTCGTCTGGTCCGTCCGTCCGTCCGTCTGTCTGTCTGTCCGTCTGTCTGTCCGTCCGTCTTCATATAACAACGCAAAAACTTACCCAACCGAATGGTTTGAAATTTAAGATATATTATATTTGCAGAATATTATCGAGTCATTTCAAATTTTATTAAAATCGAATCAAAACTTTAGGAGATATTAATAAAAATATTAAGAAATTTGAATTTTTTAAGAAAATTGGTTCTTTTTTGTTATAGGAGCTTCCGAGGTTTAATGATCAAGCGAACGAGATACTTATTTTATTACAGAAATTAATCTGCAGACGATATAATTCATTTCACAGAATTAACAATTATCAAGATCTGAATATTTATATAACTAGCTATAGTACGAACGCACCTCATTTGTCACGTTTGACGTACAATTTTCAACTTGTTTCTTGTTAAATGTATCTTATTTTTACTTTTAGCATCTATGTAATGATTTAAATTATAAAAATTTCACGCATAAAGTATGAATACATAGGACATAAACACAATATCCACCATGTTTCAGTGTAATCCATGCCCTATTTTACATTTTATATGTCATTGCTATTGTCCGAACGATAACTGCATTTGTACGATTATTTCCTTCAATATTACATTACGCGATATTATGTTTATCATACAAGAATACATTGGGCAAGTTTCACTTCAGTCATGCGTCTCGCGGCGCACTTTGTTTTTTGTTATGATCACTTTATTGCAATTACTATTGCAATAAAATTTAATCACTGTTGTAAAAACTTGAATGATGGGAATATCTATTACTTTTTATGATGTTATCACATTTCACAGAAAGCAAAGTAAGTTTGTTGAAAATATTTTTACAATATCTTCATTATTTTTAAAGTCACTACGAACGATAATCAGAGTTCGGTTTAGAGTGAAACGCGGTACTTTTTTACGATATTAGTAGATTAAATCCTGGTTTTCTATATAAAAATTATTTGTTGTAATGTGCTTAGTGTTGCCAAGTGTCCCGATTTACTTGAGATGTCCCGTGGAACCGTTGCATGGGATACCAAATGTCTTGATTTTTCAGAGTTCACAACGTCTTTTAAACTTACAAATTTACTATTTCTTATTCTGTTTTAAGTTATTATAACGTTGAAAATTTTATGAAAAATAATTAGCAGTCTTTAATTTTTATAAAGACTTGATTTTTATAGCCTATAGAATGAAATTTTTATGGTAGATTGAAAATTATAAATTTTAAAGAGGCTCTAATATACTTAAGTAAAGCTGAAACAATCACATCACGTTTTGTGTGTGAGATTTTTTATGTGTTATGCTGTTTGATAATATATTTTGATAATGTATGTTGTTATTGATGCTGGTAAAAAATTTATCTAACAAGAAAAGTGAATTCAACTTTTAAAAACTAACTTGTATGAAAAACAGTGCACCGATATTGTAATTAATTTACGTTATTTATCCTATACGAAATTTATTATAATAAAAAATAGATGTATACATCCCTATGTGTCTAGATTGAGAAGTAGCGGTGCCGTTTTTATCGGTACTGGACTTTTAAAAACTAAATATGCCCTATAAGCATTTACAATTTATACCACAAGTTCTAAATCCCCAATGTATAATTGAAGTTTCCATAAAATGAAACAACTCATACACCTAAATTAGTTAATTACAAATAATTTAAAATAAAGTATTACGTTATTGCAAAAACAGTTGTTATGTATGTGCCTTTTTATACTCTCTTTTTCTCTTTCACTTTCTCATAGATATATTATATTTATTACTTAAGTATTTATTTGTTTATTTATATTTGTATGTCAACCCTTATAGTTGAAAATCGCAAAAATAGTGCATTTTTCAGATCATAGATTACTTGACAACATATAAACACCATTAACCTATAATAAAAATAAAGAGGCTTCAAATAATTCAAGCTCATCTCAATCTTAGTCTTCTATTTAATATAAAAACAGTGACAATTAAAAATAACTAACAAAACATTATATAATGTGAAAAAAACTAACAAAAGTTTATCCAAATAATCTACTTATATTTAAATGTTAGTCAAAATAAGCTTAATTTCTGCTTATTATTCAGCATTGTGCGACCGCATTGGTCACTTATTATTGGTCGCATTATGTCTCATATTAATTTCAAAAACTAGTAAACTACTCTAATTAAAAAATAAACGTAGAAAAATCAGAAAAGTATATTTGACATTATTCGCTGTCAACGTTTTTAAAAATCAATAATAGATATAGCTGTTTTAAAAATACCGAACAATATACTCGTTGTTATAAGATAACGTTGAAAAGTTTGTACAGAGTAGAAAATACTCACATTCATGTGGTGATAATTTTTTTTTACATATTCTATATATACTCTATATAGCAGCAAAGCCAATTGGGGGGGGTCCCTAGCTAAGGTGTGTCTATGCACTCGATATTCGTATGCCGCGGGAAAGCAAGAGTAGTCCGGAAAGCTCGGCATGTGGCCTAGGGACCGGTTCCTCTTATGGGGTTCCAGCGACGAAGCCGTCGGGTGATTTCTGGCGATTCATCAGGTGTCTTCGTGGAGGTCTCCTCTAATTATGGAAACCTCCGCGTATCGTAGCGACCTATGTCGTCGACACTTGGTAGAATCGATGTGATGCACAGGTGGCGTTGCACCGACGACCGTAACGCATACAGGGAGCAGCCATTGGTCGTGCGTGTTAAATGTCCCTCAAGACATGGGTACGGCGGTTGAGACGCTGACGGGTGCCACTCAGGTGCCTAGCAGCGCAGCTCAGTTTTATACCGTGTATAGCATTACATTAAAAATAAAAAGTATTTTTAAAAAAACAATAAGTTATAATAATTCACAATTTTCAAAATCCATATTAGCGTTTTTAGACAATTGTTCAGGATATGGTTGTACATCAGAGAAAATTTCACATAAACACAGTATCATTTTTAATATATTATTAATGATTTTTTTAATTAGACTTCCATTTTATCATATGTTATTTTCCTTGACAGAAGAGCACGGTACAATAAAAAAGCAAAACAAAATAATTTTGGCTTTCCAAATAAAATATTGTCTTCGCCATCTCCTTACTAGTTTTGTAAAGCAATTATTACAATAAAACATACAATTTTGCACTATATTTTTGTAAGCTTTTATCGTTGAATCTCAGTTACACTGTAACGTAGGAAAATGATTTATGAATTTAATTTCACTAAGTAAGATGATTAAGTTATGCAACTGATAAATAACATACATTAATTTAAGTATGAGATAATTTTCACGTTGTCTAATAAATGTCACTAAAGAGTGGGAAAATAGTTTGTTAAATTCTCGTTGATGATTTGATTTAGAAAGATATTTTATTGGACTAAAAACAGATGAACTCGATAAAAAGCTCTAATTGCACGATATATTTTCGAGTAAAATGTATCATTTATTTCGTATGAATCTATATATAAACGGGTAATTACAGGGCTGCCAACCTTTCTTTGTACTAATGCGTAGTTCAAGATCAGAAAATGTGTAATTCTAAGTTATCAAGTGTAGGCACTATAATTACAACTTATTCAAATTAAAAAAATAATATAAAATAGATATTAAAATTTTATTCATAAAACACATTAAAATATGAAACATTAAAATATCACACAGCATAAAAATATACCTAATGACAATATAGAGCCCTTATACAAAAATACAAAGCTTTAAATGTTTTTTTTTTTTTTTTTTTTTCAAATTTACATCTATCTCCTGGTTGAATAGGATGCATTTTTTTTATTAAAATAGGCTACATCAAAATATAAAAGGTTTGGTCAAAATATAAATTTATACATTTATTTAAGGGGAAGATCTACCTGCACACCTACCTACCTGTAGCCTTTCAAAAAAAGGTATTTTTATTGCACTTTCTGCAAGTACAATTAGTAAAAAATATCTAGTTACCTTTTCTAGTCGATCTGATAAAAATTAATTAAGAAATTTACGCCGTTTTAATTTACTTTTTTCTAACATAAATCTTAAATAATACATAAATCTTAACTTTAATATTTAAACGTGATTATCTCAAAATTATGTTTTTCAAGTAGGCGATCACGATAACTCGAACAAATCTTCTTCAAATTTTGATTTTGATTTTAACAGCAATAGAGAGTAATTGTTCCTCTTGGTAATCTTGTGATCTTTTCTAATGTTTATAAATAGTAATCAAATTTCAAAGTTTTTTTTTTAAATAGGTACTTTAGGTTTGAACGGATGCCATTTTGTTCAAAATCAATTTTTCCAAAGACCAAGCAACAGTTTTAAGTGTTTGTAAGACATTATACTTTTTATAATTTCAGATAACTTCCGAAAGAGTTACAGATATTACAGCGTGAACCGCTACCGGAATGACATCATCACGGGGGATCGGGTCTGCTGGGGACGCCCAACTTTATTTCGCCATTACGAAAATTATTTTATTTTCTTTAAAGTTTAATAAAAAAGCTGAAAAAGATTTTTTTAAATATAATGTTTCATTTTCCTGAGTACGTCCTGAGTTTCACGTAGTACACAAAGCCTTCAAAATTAAACATTTAAATCATAGTACAATTTTATAATAGGAAATCTATACATGTTTTAAAATAAAAAAGAAACAAAGTACTCTATTTTAAAAAATAACTTGACAAAAAGTGTAGATTCTACTAAGAAATGTGTAATCTGTAGTAGAAGGAAACCAATGTGTAGTTTATACGCCTAATGTGCAGTAGATAGTAGCCTGAAATTATTTTTTTTCATTGTGTCTCAAAAAATGTAAAATCAGTTAAAAATTGTAACAAATATGACTCAAATCCCTCTTTTAATCTGTGAAGTATCTGAAAATTTTACACATCAATCCCGTTCATATTCATAGTAGAAAGATAGGTGTTCATTTCCCCCCTCCCAACACAAATAGACTCAAAATACTTCTCCTTTTTAAGTTGTTTTGGCCTTTTTAATGTAATTTAGGATCTTTTTTTCTACCTGTCTGATTGATTCTTGTTTAAAGATTGTTTAAATATGTTATACGCGATCTTCAACGTAGATTTAGTAAATTTTAATGTATTTCAATTATGTGAATTTGATTTTTTTCCCCATATGAACATCATCGTAGTTTTTGTATTAGTTTCACATTTTGTTACACATATAAAAGACAACCATGGTGTTGTAACCTCTTTGCTTGAAAAGAAAAAATCCAAATTAATAGTACTAAGTTAAAACATTTATGTTTCTGATCTTATGCTATATGATGCACTATGAACTATAAATGCTACACTCTTCATTTTCTCATTTTCTATATCGAACATGCAATGGTAAATCTGAATAACAGATATAAATTACATGGCAATCAGTCTATGTTTACTCGGTTAGATTACGAACACACTGCAAACCCAATTCATGAATATTTTTCAACTATTTTGGAAAGTGATAAAAAGACCACAATGGTGTTTTAAGCTCTTATTATCGAAAAAACAAAATTAATATTACTAATTTAAAAAAATGTATATTTCTGATCGTGTATAACACCTTTAAACAATCGTCAAACTAAATTAAATCAGAGAGGAAATTAACAACACAGGGATTAAAAAACAGATCCTAATTTACACTGCAGCAGTCAAAACGTTTTAGATAAAGGGCTACAATGTAAAAAAAAAGACAAATGTTTCTTCATCTAGGAAAAAATAATATAACCACGAACAAAACTCTACATTAACCTCCAATAAAAGTCCAATAAAATAAAATCTAAGAGACAAAATTGTGTTGCACATAAGTTAACTCTAGGTTTCGTCTTAAGAAATCAGTTGATTTACACTGTAAAAAAAAAAGACAAATGTTTTTTCATCTCCAGAAATATAACCAAAAACCAAAATATACAATAATCTCTTCCACGATGCCACAATTTCGAAAAAAATTATTTATATATTTTGAAACATCAGAACGTAATATATTTTTCAGATTTAAAGAATCGGTTTTAAAAATAAAGTTTCTTTTGCTGTCACTGATTTTTGGAAACGTTTCTGACTTGTTTTTATAGTGTATTAACCAGTTTTCTCATTCCAGGCCGTCCCGGCAGCGTGGTTGGTAGCGAAGACGACCGCCACGGTGAGAGCCCGGGTTCGAATCCTGGTAAGTCATGAATGCCATTGTGTGTGTATCTTCAGTGCTGTCAACTTCCTTGTGTCTATCCCGTCCTCAAAAAGTAGATTTATGAAATTTGTCAAAGTCCTGTATGTATATCTATGAATAAAAAATATGGATCATTCGGGACAACAGCCTTGTAACTTATATGTCTCAAAGCCATCTCCTTCAAAATATCAAAGTGTGAAATGGCTCAGTCCAGAATATAAGTTTTCGTATGCTATGAATTCTCAAGTATATCTTTTCATGTTCAAGAAACATGTTTTATAGACAAATATATTAAATTAACAGCATTAATATTATTTTATTTTATTGCATATATAAATTCAATTACGAAGCTGAAAAGGCTTGATGGAAATTTGACATCATCCTAAAAATCGATTTTCAGGAAAATAAAAGCAAAGTAATGGAGTTGGCAGGTAAAACATATTTTTGGCTTTACGATACATTGTAAAAAAAGACAAATGTTCCTTATTCTGTGAAAATATAATATAACCACGAACGAAAATGTAGCCATAATTAAAGTGCACGTGTTTAAAGGGCTTAAAGCTAAACTATTTGGAATATCTTTAAAAGATTTCGTATTTATACAGTTTATTAGAGCATGCGGAAACAAGCTCTGAAAAAAAAAATGAATTTAAAAATTTTCCAATAGGTGGCGCTGTATAAAAAAAAACAGAAAAGAAAAATAGAAGATTTTCTACCAGCTTAGATTAGAAACTTTTTTATTACAAATTTCACATGATCCTAGATGTTTTAGACATCAAGAGCCTTATGAGTACTAAAATTTTAGCCAAAAAAAGCCACGATCTGTTAATAACGTGTTTTTTTTTATCAAAACTGTATTAATTATAGCTCTGCTATGAAAGAATATCGTTGTCTCAAAAACTATTAATTTAAAATGAGTTAATTTTGTTAAAATTTTCTAATAAAACATCCCAACATCTAAGAGTCATCAACTGGTAAAATTTCGAACTAATCCTTTTTATTGCATAACTCGTTTCCGCGTACTTTAAAACAGTATAAATACCAAAGATTTTAAAAATTTCCAAATAGTGTATCTTGTAGAGACCTTCAAACGCATGTACTTTAATTATGGACACCCTGTATTTTTTTTACAATGTATCGTATCTTTTTTTAAGTGTATCATGAAGACCAAAACTAGTCTTATATATCCATCACCTTTATTTTGTATTTTCGGTAAAATATTATCCTAGCAATTAAATTACTTCTATTTAAAGACAATTACAAAAAGAAGACAAATTTTTGCAGTGCATGTTTGCAAGCGCTTATCTTTGCATTTAAATTACTAGATAGCATATTAGAATGATTTATGAATTTAATTTCATAGTGCTTCACGCTGTTATTGATAAATAACCATACAGTAATTTAAATATGGGATATGTTTCAAGGTCACAATATAGAGCATTATTAATTAATTAAGTTGATAAAGATAATTTAGTAAAATAATTTTTTTTCTGCTGACTGTAATTAAACATAAGTAAACTCAATACAAAACTTAAAATTGGGCTATTTTTCCCCCAAGTAAAATGTGTGATTCATATCCTGGAATTTCATGTAGAAAAGAAGTAATTTTTCTTAAATTAATTCAGTAATACAGCAGGTGAAAAGCCTAGGAATCCAAAAACGTAACAACATTTCGTTTACAGAAAACGATTGATGTTCTGCCGGGAGTTACTGTTGAAAATTCTAATTTCTATTGGTATGCATTGCGTTTTATTGATGGCTGCGTATGAAATCAGTGAAAAGCCTAAACACCAGTAGGGACAGTTTTCCCAGTCAATCAGGCAACACGAAAGAATTAATTAATCACGCATGGGAAAAATGCATAATTAACACGAGAAAACGGTGCGGAAACTATTAGAACAACTTCGGAATAAATAAGAAGCTAGTCTTATAAAAGAACAAGAACGAAAAATCATGCATCAAGCATAGAGTATGTAACATTATCCGACACTTTTAAAATAATTTTACAAATTTTTACCGTTTAATGAGGTCAAAGAGGATGTCTAAGTAAACAATTTAGAAAACGCATAACATTCTTAAACACCGAATTTCAGGAATTACCAACAATATTCTGAAAAATATCCGATTTTTTTTTATCCAGCCCAGTACATGATATATAGATTTGAATATATAGTACATAGAATGCTAAATTTTAGTTCAGTTAGGAAACGCGTAGAAAAGTTTAAAATTCTCCTTCTGGAAATTCCGTCAATAAACGGAAATGTACTCGAGAACTTTTGCGCTGCCCTGTATATGATCTCTAGAATTTATACACATCAATTAATAGACAAAACATGAGTTAAATTTAAAAACGCGTTCAGCAACTGAAAATGCACTTCCATCAGTTATTGTTAACAGGCAGTTCCGATTTATTTTTAGTGCCCCTGTAAAGGAACTATAAGTGCTATACACACCATATGCTATATTAAGCCTCTGATAGAGCACCTCAGTGATATATATCAATTTCAATATGTTTGAACGTGTGCAACATTAATAAAATACACCGCGATTGATTTTTCCCCATCGACCGTAATATAATGGAATTATTTTGAGAGTCCTGTAATAAAACTATATACTTCATTTTCAATTCAGAACATGCCATAGTAAAACTCAAGAGCATATATCAGTTGCATGGCAATCTGAATATATTTAAGTTAGTTAGAACACGGACTAATAGTCGGTAAATAGACAGAAAGACAGACAGACAAACCGAATTCATAAACACTCTTCAACTATGTTGGAAAATGTTAAAAAGACTGTTCGAAATGGAATGATATTAATAAAGGAACAGTAAAACACTAGGAGTAGAATAATGAAATTTTGATATGGGAAATAGTCGAAAAAAAGTACTTAACCACTTCAGTACCAGCCGTACTTTTCGTTCGTCACGATTTCATCGTAGACCCCCTACCAGACGTATTACCCGTACGTTATATATAATATTAAAATGTGTGGTGGTGTTTCATTTTCTGGAAAATAACTGCCATCTCTAAAGTGATTCACGGTAGTGTTTAGAAACTTGCCAATTGGCGCATAAATGATACGTTGCGTCGTACCAATAATGTGGTGCTGAAGAAGTTAAGGTTGTAATAAGTAAATTAAAAGAGAAAAACGTAGAAATTTATGCATCGTAATTTATCTTTTTGGAAAACACACACACACACACACACATATATATATATATATATATATAATATACATAAAATTTGTATAGCAATGAAAATTTTAAAAATCTTGATTGCAAAATATACATATTAGAATTCATGATTTTTAAAAGTACGTTAAATTTGTTGTCGTGTAAATAGTTTATATATATATATATATATATATATATATATATATGTTAATATAAGACTTGTTCAATAGTGGTGATTATTTTCAGTAAAAGAAGACACTGTAATTTTAATTAAGGTATTATTTAAGATTAAAATAGACTATTTACACAACTATATACAGGTAAAAAATTAATAAGTTCCAGAACATCTTCTCTAATTAACTCCAGTTACACTTCGTTTAGCTACAGTCACGTACGTCTTGCTTCTTCCAGCATCATCTCATCCTCTGGTTATGGCGGGAAGTTTTTCCGCTGGAGAAATGGTGGCTCTGCTCTCAGTGCGCATCTGCTACCGGGCCGTTGCCATTCCGACACACGGCCATTCGACTTGCCATGACCTCATGGCGACGTTGCCAAGAACTGAAAATTGAAAAGGAAAAAAAGCAACAGCAAGAGAAAACAAACAGTTTTCTTTTTTAAATATATATATAGCAACTGATGAATATTGGTGATGATTTTTTGTTTGTTCGTCTTCGGCTTCGTCGTCATCAGACCGTCTTAAAATGTTGCGTCATCGTACAGTCCTAACATTCGTCTTACTATCACCAGATCATCTTAATGTTACCACATATTCGTCGTATGAATTTAATTGAATACATCATTTCGTCTTGCTGTATACATGTTAAAAATTTTCATAAACTTATCTTTGCAAACCAAATTGTAATTAAACAAAACATATACATATACACTTGAGAATAAAAATAATAATAGAATCTTTCTTGACAAAAATGGAAAACACACAAATATACTTGAATAATGAAATGATAGACGTCGTGTAATAATATAAGACAAAAATATAGAAAATATGTACAGTATAAGAATATAAAAAAAGCGTTGAATTTCATCTTTTACGTGGTTGACCACGGTTTCATCATATCAACTGCAGTGGATGTTGTGTTTGGACCCTCATGGTGTCCAACCTTTTCTACCTCATATCTGTCATGACTGTTAACAGCTTTGACTTTATACGGACCAAAATATTTCATTCTAAGTTTCAGGCCTGGTCCGAATTGAGTACGCTTAATTGCGACTAAGTCACCAACCTGATATACTTTGGGCGGTTTTCTACGTTTGTCATAAAATCGTTTGCTTTGTTGTTGGTGTTGAATAATGTTATTTTTAGCGATTTCTCTTAACTCGTTTTTAGTATCTAATGCTACGTTGGCAAGCTCTTCTTCTAGGAGTTGTTTTATGCGAATGTCATCTTTATTTTTCATTTTAATCCCAACCAACAATTCGAATGGGGAAAACTGTGTTGTGTCTGACTTTGTACTATTGATAATTCTTTGTACTGAAGGGACATGTTTATACCATTTGGTGGGATCATCCAAAGATAACTTAGTGAGAACTGGGATCAGCGTGGCATGGAATCGTTCGACTTGGCCATTTCCACGTGGTACACCAGTAGCGATTGGGATATACTCTATGTGCACTTCCTTACAAAATGTTATAAAATCGGTTGACGTAAAAGCAGGGCCTTTGTCGCAAATAATGCGACGAGGATTTCCAAAGACAATTTGTTGGAGTTTAAGCTTGTCTAAAGCATCACGGGCAGTTGTGGATTTTACAGGATATATCCACATGAATTTAGTAAATGCATCGACTACCGTCAAGAGATGCTTATAATTTTTATTCGTCGACGGTAACGGTCCTATAAAATCGACATGGTACGTAGCAACAGGAGTGTCACCTTTGGGAATTGGATGAAGGAAACCTTCGGGCTTTCCAGACTTCCTGGAAGACAAAATGCATGGCACACAGTTCGCTATGACAGTTTGGACTAGTTTATTAAGGTTTGGAATGTAATAGTCTCTGTTAAGGATATCCACAGTTTTTTGAGTGGAAAAGTGACCTTTAGAATGTGCATCTTGTATAATTTGATTTTGCATAGCTTGTGGGACAACTAATAGTTCGCGATCTTGAACAAGTTTATAAAGTACACCGTTCTTTAAGAAAAAATCATTCACGGGTGAATGCTCAACAGCTTGCTTCATACTACTTATAAAATCATCAGTGGCTTGAGATGCAATGATTTTTTGTGTAATTTCGTTATATGTGACTAACATTAATGGGTATCGACTTAACGCGTCGACGTGTTGCATTTGTTTTGCAGCTCTGTGAGCAACAACAAAATTAAAATCTTGGAGAAAAAGAGCCCATCTGGCAATCTTTGCACTAATCTCAGCTTTATCCATAGTTTTTTGGAAGAATTCACAATCTGTGACAGTTTTGAATTCCATGTAAATACATTCTGAATTTTTTTAATGCTTCAACGACCGCTAAAACCTCTAATTCATAACTGTGTAATTTTTCTTGTGTAGGGATGTCTTTCTACTCATGTATAAAACAGGATGAAATTTGCCATCGGCAGATTTTTGTAAAATAACTGCGCCGAAACCAAACTTAGATGCGTCTGCATGTACTTCCAATTCGGAACCGAGGACAAAAAGATGAAGAACAGGTTCAGTTGTAAGCAGCTTTTTTAGAGTGGAAAATGCAGCTTGTTGCTCTGCGCCAAAATGAAATGTAGAATTATTTCTGAGAAGATCACTTAGGGGTTTTGCAATGGCGGCATATCCAGAGATATACTTGCGAAAATAACCCGTTAAACCTAAAAAGGATTGTAAATGTTTGGCATTCTGGGGTTCTGGAAAATTTTGTACAGCTTTGATTTTAAAGGGCGATGGTGCAATTGTATTATTTTCTATCACGTGTCCTAAGAATTCAACTTTACGGACAAGAAATTGACATTTTTTTAAATTAATGTTCAAACCATAGCTTGATGCTAATTGTAGGACGCGTTTCAGTTTAACAAGTCCGTCTTCTTCAGTTTTCGTAGGTATGATAAAGTCAGCCATATATAAAATTAATGTGCCGTCTGCTAATAAAGGACGAAAAACACAAACTAAATATCTGTTGAAAGCAGCAGGGCTAATGCTCAACCCGAAAGGGGCCTTTAAAAATTCCCACTGACCATCATGAGTGATGAAAGTAGTATATTTAGTACTGTTAGGATCTATATCCACATGGAAAAAAAATTGAGATCAATTGATGTAAACACTTCGGCACTTTGCAATTGATCCAAAACATCATCAATGAGGAGTAAAGGGTAATTATCCCTAACAATTTTTTTGTTTAATTTTCTATAGTCAATACATAAACGTGTAGAATTATCTTTCTTTTTAACAAGGACTATTGGACTGGCATAGTCGCTACAGGATGGTTTAATGATGCCTTCTTTGAGGCATGAGGTTTAATGATGCCTTCTTTTTGTTTCTGCTCAATTTGAGCAGAAACAAGTAGTTTTTCAGACAATGACATTCGACGAGCTCGTTGACAAACGGGAACATCATCTTTTAATATAATAGACATCTTTAGATTGGTGGTGCGTTGTTTGATTGGTTTATAACTATGAATTAAATTATACACTTCTTGTTTGCATGCTTTATCACGAATATGACTTAAATCTACGTCAAGGAGATTTTCAATAGCATTTACTAAGTGTACAAACAAATTATCATCAGATTCTGGTTTACTAAGAGAAATACCAGTTTCGTCATAAAGTAATGTGCCTTGAGTAATTATATCTGTACCAATAATAAGTGGGAGATTCATGTGATGCTTTCAATGACATATACAGTTGTAGAAGAAATAATATTATCAATATCAATGTTACCAGAAAATGAGCCAACTGGTTTAGAATTACCACTACCAAACCCTGTTAATGTTAAACCCACGGGTGTTAATGCTGACAAACCCAGCTGTGCATAAATATCTTCACGAAGTAAAGTAAAATTGCTTCCTGTATCGATGAGAGCATCAATCGTAACACCAGAAATTTTAACTAATTTATGCATTTCATTACGAGAACACGTTAGAACATTTACTGGAGAACGATCATTCGAATGGTTTGCATCCTTTGATTTATCACATTGAAATGATTTATGTCCGTACCGATTACAAGAAAAACAGAGGGTACCTTTATCTTTATTTTTACAGTCTATACTCACGTGATTTTTTTGGCCACAATTGTAACAGAACTTAACATTACGATTTTTGAAATTCTGGGAATTAAATGATGACTCAGCATTATCAGGTTTAGATTTAAATTTAGGAACAAATTTTTCATTGTGTTTCGGTTTTTCATCTTGAAAATGACGCTTATTCTTGATAAAGTCATTTCGGATTTTATCGTAAATTTTTAACTTTTGTTTAAATTCTATGATAGTTTTACATTCATACAGGATTGATTTTTGAAAAACAGACCCAGGAATACCTTTATTATGTATTGCATAAGAGCAGAATATTCGATATTACCGCGTGAACCCAACTGCTTCATGATTAAAAAATATTCTTCTAATGTCTCATTTTCATTTAATTTTCGCGCATTTAAAATTTCATGTAACTCAGCAAAATTATATAATTCACCAAATTCGGCAAGAAACAACTCTTTAAACTTATTCCATGAATTTATGTGACTCTCTGTTTGAACTAATAATAGCGCTTTACCTCTTAAGGATCTTTTGGCGAATAAAAATTTATGCAGTTCAGACAAATTAAAAATATTAGCTACATCTTCAAAATAGGCTAATCATTTACGAATACTTTGAAAAGAACTGCCGTCGAACGGCGCAAGAACAGTTTCGATATCATGAAAATTTACAGTACTTGGCAAAACATGTTGAACTGAAAAATGCTTGTTAGGAGAATGAGAAAATTCTTCGTCAGTGCTTAAAACACTCGAACCCGGTACAGTACTTTGTTTATTTTCAACATTATGAGAACTTAACTCAGATTCAGACTCTGCGTCACTTTCGTTTTGTAAGATATTAGCTTGTAGCAATGTTAAGTCTGAAAGATACGTAATTATACGTGTAGCAATGTCAACTAAATTTCCCGCGCTATCTATACAGAGTAGATTGCACAAAGTAATTAAATCATTTAAAGAAAAGTCAGCTGTAATTTTATAGACTTTCTTTTTAAACTCCTCCGAATCCGTGACAAGATTAAAACCGGTAAATTCCCGTATTCTTTTCCTATTCGAACGATCGTCTTCAGTATCATATAAAAATCGATGGAAAAGTTTTATCTTATTTGTTTTCTGATTCTTTAGAACAGTTTCCAGTTCAGCTATTTCCACTAGTTTCATGATTAATTTTGAAATATACAAAAGAAAGAGAAGAAAAAAAATGAACTCACCGCAAAAATATATCCTTTAGATAGAATGAAGAAAAAATAATTCTCCGTCGGCACGTAATGCAAGAACAAGGGCTGCTTCAGTCTCTCTTTATTTTGTTCCTTCCTCCTTTTTTTTCTTGCGGTGGCCTTGAGCTCTGAAATCTTTTAATAAATAATTGAAGAGTGCTGTCGTGTTTATCAGCGATCAGTGTCGTCTAGGGGCTTTCTGAATTCAACCGCCGAGCGCCCATGTTAATATAAGACTTGTTCAATAGTGGTGATTATTTTCAGTAAAAGAAGACACTGTAATTTTAATTAATGTATTATTTAAGATTTAAATAGACTATTTACACAACTATATACAAGTAAAAAATTAATAAGTTCCAGAACATCTTCTCTAAGTAACTTCGTTTAGCTACAGTCACGTACGTCTTGCTTCCTCCAACATCATCTCGTCCTCTGGTTCTGGCGGGAAGTTTTACCGCTGGAGAAATGGTGGCGCTGCTCTCAGTGCGCATCTGCTACCGGGCCGTTGCCATTCCGACATATATATATATATATAAACTATTTACATGACAACAAATTTAACGTACTTTTAAAAAGTATGAATTCTAATATGTATATTTTGCACTCAAGATTTTTAAAATTTTCATTGCTATACAAATGTTATGTGTCATCATACATTTTCGCGTATTTAGCTATATTTTATTTAGAACTGTAATTTGAGGATTATTTCTAAATTTTTAACATAATTAATGGGTTTTAAAATCATATTCATCAATTTTTCGAAAATTTTATTTATAAGTTCATTTTTCAATACATAATTTTCTATAATAAAAAGTAGACTAACTTGCAATTCAGCATAAGTATACATATGGAAATAAGTGATATACAAAATTTTGTGGCTCTATAATGATTTTTTTAATTAGAGTGCGTGTAATAGAATGAAAGGAATAAAAGGTTATAAAATTAACTTTATGCTGCAAGCTTTTGCTTCGTTATCGGACTTTTTAATGAATAACAGCTTTTCAAATTAGAATTTTTGGAAAATTATTTTTGTAGCACATTTTAAACAAGCATAATTATACGTAACAAATCTTTGGAAAATCCATTTTTTTGTATTTCACTACAATATCTCTATCTCTTCAAGCGATAGTGGAGTTTCAAATTTTAAAATATCAATTTAAAATGTATATAATTGAAACACTTATTAAAATATAGATTTGACTCTGGTTTGTGTTCTTAACCATTTTAAATATGAGCTAAAACATGTACGGGCGCTGAATCACTATTGAAGAATTCATTGTGAAGATTGACCTCACCAGCGGCAGAGAGGCTCTGCTTCCAAAGCTGGTAGACGGGAGGTGCTGGATCCGAGCGCAAGTCACTATCGTCGGCCTAACTATTCGGAGATTTTCCAGGTTTCTTCCAACCTTTCTTAAATACAATTTAAGTTATCTTAAAAACTCTCCGTCGGACAACATCCCCACCGACTCAAACTAATACATGGCGCAGATAATTGGCCTTAACAAACAACACACACACACACACACACATGAAAAACGATGCTCGCATGAGAATATTTAACTACGTAGTTCATTTGGTTGTATTTAGCATACATGAAGTGTATTTTCAACTGATGTACTATTGTTTTACACCTAAACAAAATTTCGTCGAAAAACATAAAAAGTGCAGGCAGTAGCAGAAATACTCCTGAGATTGAAAGCGATTTTTTTTTTTTCGTTATTTGAAGAAATTTACGTCTTTTGACTGAAGAATTGCGGGAAATTGTAATCTTAGATTTACGAGTTTTTCGTGTTTTAAGAAAAACGGCACATACGTAAAAATTCAATTTGTATTAGGATTAAGTACTACTCCGCCCACCTGTGAACTGACGAAAATTCCGATTTGTACTAAAAGGATTTCGGATGCATTTTGTACATTCTGTATTTTCAAGGAAAATGGGCAAATGAAAGCGGGCTTTTTCGTGCTTCAACGAAGTATGATCAACGGAATTATTCGTTGAATTCATGTATATTTTGAGAGTGCTCTTAAAGTTTTCTGTTTTATATATTTGCTCATTACTTATGAATTAAGGATCAGAAATTAACTAATAGCTCTGTTGATGTGAAATAGCAGTGGAAATTTAAATGTCATGACGTCTAAAAGATTGTTTTCTTATTAGATTTTAATTACTAAACACAATATGTGTATAAATTCAAAGGAAAAAAGAAAATATATCAGTAAAGCCGCTTCATGCCGTTTTATACAAGTGCTTAGTTCATTGAAGAAGTCCCAAAATATTTTAGTACTTAAAATTCTAACATTAGTACATTTTCTTATGCAATAATATTCATTATTAAAATTTGCTAGGGCTATCTTCAAATAAAGGAAATAAATAACAAAATAAAATACTTTTAAAATTGAAAAACGTGAAAAAAAAATAATAAGATAATATTTTTAGCAATTATTTCCACCGTTTTATGCAATTATTTCACAGTTTGAACAAGTCAGAAAATACCTTAGTATTTAAATATCTTCCATTAAGTCATCACCTTTAACAGGAGAAGTTTTAATTAAAATTTACTGTAACGACTTAAACAACCGAGAAAGACTTGTATGCTTTTAAATTTCCGAATAAAGTTTTCTGCTTGCTTTAAAATTAATGCACGGTTTAATTTCTGATAAGTAAATATGTGCAAGCTCTGTCTAATGCAGTTAAAAATGCATTATTTAATAAATAATGCGACGACGAAATTTGCATTTATTTGATTTTTTTAATGGTTCTTATAAAATTCTCAATTAAGAAAACATGTGTTTAATAAAATATTTACTGAAATTAATGTATTTAAAAACAGCTGGTAGGATGTAAAAGCATGGTTTGAATACTTTTAGGGATTTTTTTACGATGCATTATTTATAATTTATATGAATCAACTTCAAAATATCCTCAGCGCATTCATATTTTACAAAATATTTCCATTTGTTTTTCTTCTACTTTATCTTAAAGTGTGTTGAATAAAATACTTGAAACACTGTTACTTTTATACAGTTATTTATTATTTGAAATACAAATATTAAAATATGTGATTGCTTCTTTCATATCAACAAGGGAACTAGATAATAAAAACAAAGTTGCAATATTTTGTTACTTTTTTGAAAGAGAATTATTTCCACATTATACTTACTTAATTTAGATATACTTACATATAGTATGGAATGCTGCAAATATTTATAAAATTTCTTAGAGAAGTGTTTTATAACTAAAATCATATACTAAAAAAACAAGCTATTTACATGGTAAAATTTGTTCTTGAAAAATGTGCTGAGCAGGAATTCGACCCATGACCCTTTGACTTAGAAACCAGAGTGCTATCACTGTGGCAATTCTTCTATGCCTTCATATCCTTCTCTATCCTGGGGAGGTGGATTCAGGCTCCTTACACCATCAACTCCTCGATTTTTTTGGCTGGTCCAGGATTTTCCCCAGTCAACCCCTATTTGTCTCATTTAGCCTCTTTCCTGCCGTACATTGATTGCCATTCAGTGTGCTAGCACTATACCACTGCGGCCTTTAAACTACTTTTTCGTAAAATTCTCTCACTTCGGGAGGTGGGTCCAAGCTTCTTACAAATGTTGTATCTTCTGTATCAATAACAGCAGCTATAATAATCAGCTCTTTTCCAAATATTCTTCCATATGCACGTTTACACCTATACTGTCTCAGTCCGACCAGCAATCGTTCCGAAGTTTTTGAACATTTCTCCAACGTAATAGTGTCAAACAGTTCCGTTTAACCAATGTGTTACTATTTTTTAATACACTCACAAGTTGTCTCAGATAACGAATACTCTCTATTGTCACGTGCTCCTGCTATCTAGAGACGTTCTGTTGTAACATTCGTAATTTAGAAAAAGTATATTACCCACAATATCAAAATTATAAGCTAGTGCAGGAAGGACGTATTTAAGGCACCCATGCTACTTTTGTCACGCTGACAATTTTTGTCAAGGATAATTTTGGCACAGGTGTTGATTAAGGCTGGAATTCAAGAACTGCTTCGAAACATTGAGAGTCTTACATGTTACCATACGTTCAGATTGCAACTGAATACTAGCATTTGATATATTTCGAAATTTAACGTTTATTTATTAAATTGTATATGGAACTAGCAGAAACAGAATTCTTATTCCCGGTAATATTTTTTTTAAAAATTCAGAAAACGTCATTCACACGCAGTATACAGTCAGTATATAAAAATTATACACACCATAAAAAGTAGTCGGTAAATTTTGAAGATAAAAAGAAATCTATTAGAAATTCATTTTATGTTTAAAAAAAAAAGGCTTAGAAGTTAAATTGTGTTCATACTGAAATTGTACCAAATTCTAAAATTTGCAATACGAACACACACTTTTGACAGTTATATTAGGATACAGTACATTTTATCTTCAGATGCAAAACGGAAAGTCATTCAGGCACACAGTTCAAGAAGTATGAAAATTTAAAATTTGAAACTTGTAATGTTAAATAGCTTGTTAATCATTGCAAAAGAGACTGCAATGCGCGGAGTTTTTGCATCATGACTAAAAATCTACTTTTAATAGTGCGTTGTAATTTTGAATTCACATATAGAAGCTTATAGAATTGCTGTTAGAAAAAATCCTAATTAATAAACCAGACGTGCTGGCTTGTTTTCAATTGAAAATAATGATATTAGAGGTACGTTACATCATATATGCTTCAGGATATGAAATTATAGAACCCTCCGATAGAAATACAAATATTGTTTTCTATTGAAATTCTTATTTAATTAAAAAAAATTCGGAAGTTGGCAGAAAGTTTTCAAAATATCAGATGTTAACATTGAAATTTTGAAAGTAAAACAAATTAGAGATTTTATGTATTTAATTTAGATAATTTTTCGTTAGCTAATCTAAACGCTTGAAACTCTATTAACAACATTTTTTAACTTCAAATACTGTTTAAAGAAAATTTTGTTATTGAAAGTTTCCAATAATGAAATTTTAATAAGTAATCTGAGTGTTTTCTTTTGGATAAAGATTACTCCTTATTCTATGGAAATTAAAATATATTTTACTACAAATGTATCATTGTATAATTATACTGGGATTACGTCGAGGTTATTAAGCAATAATTTACAACTTTTAAAAAATCATCAACTGTACTAAAATACCATATCTTGAATATATCTATGACCCGAGATTCTACTAAACATAATCCTTAATCTGTTTCCGAAATTGGGAACAATATCCATATCCTTACACTAATAACTTTACAGCTCAATTCTTACTCATGTAATGTAAATATAAGAAACTTGAAAATCCACTGTCATGCATAAGTTTTTTTTCTTTGAAACCACTTTAGCTGTAATGCTACAGTACAGTTGAAATAAAGCAAAATATCCTTTAAATAGAATTAATTTCAATTTATTACTAGAACAATCATTCGTATTTGTGATATAAATTTAATCAATACTTATTTCATTAAATAAAAACTTCGATTATATGTAGCTTAAAACACATAAAAAATAAATTACATTCTTTTTATAAAAAATCAGGTTTGTTTTAAATGGTTTATCATTTATTATTACAGAAAAATATTTCTTTTCCTTTATCTTTAAAGTTTGTGCTTTTTCTTTTTCTTTTTTTCATGTAATCCATAATCATTTGCTTTATTCCCTCATGTAACCCACATTCCTCTGCCAAAATGCAATCGCGCGACATAATGTCATTGTTTTGAAAATACATACCTAAGGTTTTGAAAATAAGAAATATATTTTCTAACATCCCATACAGTGAAAAACATTTCTCTGAATTTATACAAGAATTTTATTACTTGAAATTTTAATGTTTCACAGCTAAATATATTTTTATAAAACGCAAAATAAGGGTTTGCGTTTGATTAAATTGTATTCTTCAATTAGTGAACAAATAATACTTGTGCCTAAAATAAATATATGGCAATTTCTAGGAAAAATCCTTTGGTAATTCACTTGTTGTACTACATCCAATTTACATGCATGATGTGCAGTTAAAGTCTATGTTTTGTAAAATATATTACTATCTAAATACTATACTGAGAGTTTCCCTTTCTTTCACAGATGATACCACAAACATTTAAAATGCATGCTAGCTGTCGAGACATGCGTTAATCAATTAAAATTTAAACAGCTGCTATTTAATTTACATATGTCAATAGGTCTAACTTTCTGAAAATACGTAGCTATTGTTTTGAAAATGAGAGCTATATTGTCTACCATGCCATAAACCAAAAAACATTTCTCTGAATTCAGAAAGAAGAAGAACATTTTCTGAAGAATTTTATTATTTGAAAGTTAAAAAATTATACTTTTTTTAAAACGTGAAACTAGGGTTTAAGTTTGATTAAAGTATTGTTTTGAAAATAGAAAAAAAATAGTATTTGAATATAAAATTTATATATGACAATTTCTTGGTAAAATCTTTTGGTAATTCACTTTTTCATACTATTAGGGCGGAGCAAATCAAAACGGAACAGTGGTTATGATTTGGTTTAATTTTGTATGAGTGGAGAACAACTATGTCTAGAGGTACAGTGGGAAGTGAGGAAGAACCCCCTTTATGCGGAAATGGATTTGCCCTGAGTAGTTTCGCTGGGGCATAGGATATGCGTTGGGTTTCGGCAAACAGTATCATCCTGCAGGCAGTCGATTGTAATTCATCAGCGTCTGTAGAATAAAGAGCACGTAGTGTTTGTTATTCGTTTATTAGTGGCAGAAGGAGAGAGGGTTTGCAAAGTGCATCGGCGAAGGATAGCAGTGTACGGAGAACATGCAGTGTCATTCAGTTGTTTGAAGGGACTGGCTCAAAGATTTCTGCAAGGGATGCAAATCTGTAAATGATGATACACGACCTGGTCAAGTTAGCCTCGTCATCACATAGTCACATCGTCATCTTGTCGTTACATTTTTGTTCCGTTGAAAAGGGAATTAATGGGTCGCCGTTTTTACTCGGACATGGAAGTCATGGATAATGTTCGAAACTGATTCCAATTTCAGCCAAAATACTTCTAGGATCAGGGTATTCATCATTTGGTGAAACCATGAATGAAGTACCTTTGAAACGTTGGCGATTACGTTTGAAATAAACCATGTCATTTCATTCTGTGGCTTCTGTTCCGTTTTCATTTGATCCACCCTAATATACATCCAATTTATATGAAAGATGCGTAGTGAAAGCTTATGTTTTATAAAAATGTCTTGCTATCTGAATACTATAATGACAGTTTCTTATTATTACGTAGATGATAGCACAGTCATTTAAAATGCAAGCTAGCTATTTTAGACAGGCGATAGTCAACTAAAATGAAAATAGCAAATATTTTATTTACCGTAACTTCCGGCGTATAATCCGCGGCTAAAATAAGTCTGTTTTAAACCAGAAATTGCATTTAGTAAATAATGTAAAACAAGTATCATGTAGAAAAATGTTAACTTTTATTAAATACTTTTTCTGGTCGGAAACATATTTATTTGAGCCGCAGCTTTTACGCAGGCAATTACAGTACATATGTCAGTAGCAGTTTTAACTTTCTGAGTACCACATTCTTTTCAATCTAGCATAAAATTTTGCCACTTTCTATGTCTTTTTATATCTGTGCTTATTTAGAAATTGAATAATGATTTTTTTTTAGATTAATAAATTTAGATTTTTTAATTTATAGCATGAAAAATAAAAATTGAAAAAATATATACATTTCCTGTTTTTACAGATCTTAGAAAATTTGATAGTCTTTCTCAAATTATTAAAGTGTAAATATACATTTTTATGAGGTAGATTTCATAAGAAATACTACCTATTACATTCAAAACTTATATATATATATATATATATATATATATATATATATATATATATATATATATATATATATATATATATATATATATATATATATATATATATATCGTTTTTTATGGACACGTTGACTCCCATAATTCTGTATGAATCTCTTCCACAATTATACAAAAAATCAAGCGGCACAAGTTCGGTCAAGTTCGTTAATGGGCAAAATTGGACCGAGGAGATGGAAATGGGGAGGGTTTGTGAAAACAGAAAAAAAAAACTATAACGTATTAATTATGATACATATCGAATCAGTTTAAAGTTATTATTACTTATAGGAGAATGGCCAAAAAGTTACGTATGACAGATTTTTGATATCATTAAAAATGACCTCAAGGAGCGAAAAAAATGGGCGTTTAAGAAGAAAAAAAATGCACTACTTTGTCAATTCAGAATACATCAAATCCACTTAAATTTATTATAAATCCTCTCACTATATCTGCAACTTTTATGTTGACAAGTTTTTGATAGGACCAACTCTTCCAAGAGAAAAAATAGGAAGTAAAGGGGGGGGGGTTGTAGAAGATAAAAATTACATATACGTTATTCCACCACTAAGATGATAAAAAAGTATAATTGGCGTGATAAAAATTTTGGACAACCCTCATAGATGCTGTATATTATATAAGGTTGCATTATTAAACGCACGCATGTCTCAGTAAAAAGAACGTCAGAATTTAAAATATAGTGTGTTGTTCATTTAATGATACTGTCATTTACCTCTAATCTTGATTTAGTTTTTGTTGGTGAAAGTAGTACTTAACTTCGAAATCTACCTGTGCCAGTAGGCCGAGCCGGCAATTATTTTTCAATAAATAAAAATGTAAAATAAATTGAACTGAAATACTTAAAAAACACGATTTGCACTCACTGGTCAAAAAATAATATTATACACATGTGTGATAATACGTAAAAAATTAAACAGCAAAATCAATTTTGTTATTTTATACCATTTTTATAATACATTCTTATAGAATGAAATGTTGGAAAAATATTTTTTTCTTTTCTTTTAAAACCCGCACTTTCTGCTAAAAAGTATGACATACTTTTCCTTTCTGAGAAACAAATCACCCCCTTCTTTAATAAAAACTACAAACTTGAACATAACGGCAAACATTGTTTTGAAAATAATAGCTATATTTTCTACCATGTCATATACAAAAACCAAACATTTCTTTAGACTCATACAAGACATGTACGACTTAAAATGTACAAGTTTGAAAATAATATTATTTGTTTTCTTTAGCAAAGTGAAATAACGCCTTATGTTTGAATTGTTTTCATTGAAACAGAAAACAAGAAGTATATGCCCATAAAATAAATGCATAACGAGTCATGTTAAAGTCTTTTGGTAATTCCACTTTACATATAACGACTATTTAGGTGAATGTTGCTTATCGAATGCATATGTCTTGTAAAGTGTCTTGCAATCTGAATAATAATTTTTTTCTTTTGCAGATTATACCACGGGAACTTAAAATGTACGAAAAATACCAGGCATGCAAGTCGCATTTGAAATAAAAATAACAGAAATTTCATTTAAGTATGCAAAAAATGTTTTTTTTTTTTTTAATTGTGATTTCCACGATACATATATATTTATTGAAGACATAAACATAAAATTACTTGAAATGTAATATATAAAAACATTTTGAATGCTCGAACAAAAACCAATATTAAACTTTTGTATGATGATTAAACTTTAAGAATAACACTAAGAAAATGTTCTTCCTGACTCCTTTAAAAAATTAGTACGAAAGTGTATCTTATTAAATTCCTACTATTAGCTCACACTCTCTATATATATATCTTGTTGGAATTTTCAATCGTTAATAAAATATTTTCTATTCATCCTATCAAGTTCAAATAAATTTTTTTAGACTTGTCCTGGATGACAATTTATGTTAATACAGTTTTTTTAAATATTAATTCATTAATTAAATAAAATTAATTAATTTTAATTTTATATTTCATTTCTGTTCAAAAGTATTGACTCACTCCATATTTATAGTCTGACCTTCACACGTAAAAAGATAATGGGGCTGGCTGTTCAAGGACGAAGATCAGCCAGCTCGCTGGCGAAGGAGACTATAAATGTGGAGTGAGTCTATACTTTTGAACAGAAATGAAGTATGAAACTAAAATTAAATAATAAAATTTAATTAATGAATTAATATTTGAAAAAAAAAACTGTATTATCGTTAACTGTAACATCGCTATGGCACTTTATTGTGAAGTTTGGTAATTTTCGAAATTCAATATTTGAAAAACGGCATAATTATTAGATTTTAAATTTATATCAAGAAAAATACAATTTTTTTAAATTTCTAACGCAGTTTGTCTAACAATTTTGTGAGAAATACTTTTCGAGCTATTAATTTTTGGTATTTTAGCTATTTATTTTTTATTTAATTTTTAATACATTTCAAAAATTTCTCTTATGTAAGATATTTAGCAGGATATAAATTTAGGAATAAATACCGTCAGTGGCGAAGCGTGTAGATCGCTGGAAAAAAATTTCTATTTGACCTAAGTAGGAGTTGACTTAAAAAAAAGTTTTTATACTACTTGTTTTATACAAAATATGTTAGGTATTTACATTATGTATATAATGCTAAAAGAATTCACTTTATAAAATGCTGTATTAAAAAATTGTATAGGCATTTTAATAGCGAAAAATAAAATAAGACTTTCGCTTGAAATTAAAAAATAGAGAACAAAAAAATACCCAATATTTTATTTTTAAACAATTTTAGAATTACTGTTTTTGCTACAACCGATTACCTGCGCAAGAGGGATATATGCAGAAGAGAGGATTCCCGTCGTACTACTCTTTATAAGGGTATCAAACCGGTATCAGAGCTGCCACTGACAACTATTTTTTAATTCTATTTCGCACCACATTCTCATAACAAATTTTTTTCACATACAATTTGACAACATGTGATAAAGAAATATACTACAAAATTTATTATTTAAAAATAGTGGTGCAAATATAATATAGAAATAGTCGCCAGTGGCAGAGGCGACTACAGAGGCTAATCAAGATTCGAAAAAAAAACTAGGAAAATTCTGAACTCTTATGTCAGCGAAATGTCCCATTGGTAAATCAGATCTTACTATATGTTTGTGACTATGTTCACATTTAACCCATTAAGCACCGCTATATATATTAACCTATTTTTTTACGAAACAGTTGTTTTTACTTTCTTCCATCTTTACAAGAAGAAAGTATTGGATTCATGAAAATTTTTGACGGATTTATGCGTTTTAGAAGGTCCTGAACACGATTTGACTGTTTTTAGAAAAGGTCTGTCTGTCTGTATGTGACAAAAATTTTGTGGGCGCTCTATCTCAAGAACTAATATACGAAATTTAATAAAACTTTATATTCAGTTAGTCCCTGATATAAATTGGTGCTGATTAGTTTTTGGTGAAAATCGCCCGACAAGTGGCGCTGCTATGCTGTATTTTTCGCGATTACCGCAATAGCTCTATCTCAAGAACTAATGCACTTATTTTCATCAAACTTCAGGTTCAGTTACACCTTGACGTAAACAGACGCTGATTACGTTTTGGTGCCGATATCCCAACAGGCAGCTCTGCTATACAGCTTTTTTCTCGATTTTTACGAGAGCTATATCTCAAGAACTAATGCGCGGAATTTCATCAAACTTCAGATTCTGTTAGACCTTGACATAAATAGATGCTGCTTACTTTGTGGTGTAAATTGACCGACAGGTGGCGCTGCTATACCACTTTTTTCTCTATTTTTACTATAGCTATATCTGGAGAACTAATGCACGGAATTTCATCAAACTTCAGATTCAGCTAGATGGTGACATAAGTTGTTGTTGATTAGGTTTTGGTCTAAATCTTCCAACAGGTAACGCTGCTATGCTGCATTTTGCAGGATTCACATGATTTTAGCAATAGTCATATCTCAAAAAATAATGCACAAAATTTAATAAAACTTTAGATTCAGTTAGACCGTGATATAAATTGGTGCTGATTCTTTTTATGTATGCGAAATCTGTGTGAGATAGAAGAAAGTTTTGGGATTGGCACATCCGACTAGTTTTAATTTATGAATAGGAAATCTTTAAAATAATTCTGAAAAAAAATTTAAAAATTCAAATATTTAGGGGAAACAGTATGTTTTCAAAAGGGGAGCAATGGCGTCAAATGGAGTAATTTTTTTTAAAAATATTGCAAATGCCTCAGTGGATTTATAGTAGTTATTTTTCAGTTCTTTAGCTATAAAAGGATAATATCATTCGGTAATTAATAGTTTTCGTATAATTCCTATAAATTAGTACAATCTCTACATTTATTTAAAAATATATATAAATTAAAATAAGCATTTTCATTGTCATCTCTTTATTTTTCATCATTAAATAATTTTTTTCTGACTATTTTACATGGAAGATGATTGAACAAATTGAGGTTTTATGCAGCATTACAGTGCATTTTTTTCTGAGATTTGTTTTTATTTTTTTATTTTTTGTTTAGTTTGTTCAGTTTTTTCTTTATCCTGATTTGAAGATTCGTCTGAACTTTCATCTATAATGCTAAGTCTGATTTTAATTAATAGTTTTCTTTTTTTAAAATATTAAATCACATATTTTTTGATTTCCTGTTGATTTAGAATTTACGGAAAGTTATACTTCTCCAGATATATTATGGAGTAAATTGCCGTATAAATTTCTTTCTGTTACATTTTGTTCATCTGTTACTATACTAGGATCAAGATGCAAACAAACGATTTCCGAAACAACCGAACAATCATCCGAATCTAATTATTCGAATTAATCCAAAACTTGAGCTACAGTTAAAAATTTCACAGGCATATTTTCCTAAAAATCGAAATATATGCAACGAAGAAATTAAAAAAAAAAACAATACTAAAAAAATATCGTTTTGCAAAAAGAAATATATATGAAAGTAAGAATCAGACTTTATGATTAACACTTTCAAGAAAAGTTTGCTAGGAATGAATGAGCAACTTTTGTAAGAACTTTTTTAAAGACCGTTACAGCATGCGTAACACAAGAACGTAGTGAGAGGTCCGAATTTGGGGCATTCCGAATCGCTGTGAAAACTAACGAAGGTGCCAATGCTCCCATTTTGGGAACATATTTTTCTTTCTGTAATTGTGATTGATCTATTATACTTATTAAAAACGGATTGATGTTGTTTTATATAAAAGATTGTTATATACATATTTTAACTGAAAATATATGATTTTTATTTTAAAGTTATTTTAAAAAAGTATTTTTTCGAATAACGCCAAAAAGCTAAATTTCACTTTTTTCAACACGTTTTAAAAATTAGAATATTCAAATGAAATTTTTTTTTTAAAAATTGCAAAAGTCATCACATATGTTCAAAATGCAAATAACATGAACGGCTTAACAATATATAAAATACTCAGTTTAGAAAAAACTCCTAAATCAATGTTACCAAAATAGGAACAATGGCGCCTAGTGGGATTAACAAACCAAGTCTATTGCTGATTGGACATTTCAATTCAGGAGTAGATTTTGGAAGCAGCAGACTGTAAACCTTAATTTTAACAAAAGTTAAGCCCCAGTTAACCCAGTTTCAAACAACATATATACTGAAATCTAGGAGTAAAATAGTCATTGTGGCATAACACAACTCTGCCTAACGTTACATAACATAACATAACGTTGTGGATAAACACGTCCGTAACGAATCAAAAATGAGATATCATCACTGAGGTAAAAATTATGTCCATATACTTAGCATGCATTTCTAATGATTTTCACTGAACTGATACCTAATAATTAATATTGCGCAAATTATTCAGTTATGAAATTATTCAACTAATTTGTGTCCCTCCTGCATATATATATATATATATATATATATATATATATATGTTCACCTTTATTCATTTTTTAATGATTTTATTAAATGTATAACCATTTTTGAGAAAACCTATATTTATTTTTAAAAGATTATTTGGGTTCAAATGAGTTTGAAGAAATTTCTAAGTAAACATAAATAAAATATTAGTAATTATTCTTAAGTAACAATAAACTGGTTAGTTTTTAATTAAAATACAACATTTGCTAAATGGTACATACATTAAAATCGTGAATTTACAACCACAATTAAACATCAACGTTTCATTTCGCTTCTGCGAACGTCATCAGGATGTTACAAACAAGTCGAAAATGTCAAAATGAGCATACACGTCAGAGTTCTGGAGAAAACATGATCGGAGAGTGCGCAAACGTCATCAAGTTCCCATGGTAACCAAGTGGATCATACCACAGTAATGAAAAGAGGGGTTGGAAGACAAAATGAGCAGATTGTATTAATGGATTATAACATATTATGCCAGATTTTATGAATGTTATAGGATAAATTATCTTTACATGTATACTGCCCAAGCTTAATAATCGTAAGGGACTCTAAAATTTTATTAACATAAGAATTCTTGCATGGGATTATGATTCTAGCCTCTTCAAAGTCAATTTTGCTACCTTCATTCGAAAAATAAAACCTTGCGAGAGCTGTACTCTGTTTTGATTGTGAAATATCTCTCGTGCTCTTTTAATCTTTCTGAAAATTTTCGTTTTGTCTCACCGATATAAACCAACCGTTCGTTATTTGGGAGGGTAATCGGTATTTCATAAACTCCGGCTTTTTGATGATTCTGGATTTTATCAATATTGCTACTAATAATTTGTATAAGATATGGAGGGGGATAGCTACTAATTTTATATTGAATGTCTGAAGCACTTGTTTTAATTTTTCATATATTATCGGAACATAATGCATACTTCTGTAATTGATCTTTAAACTATAAACAAACCTTTGACCTGAAGGAGGGGGGGGGGGTATTATACTGTCGAATAATCTTGTCAATCTGAGAAACTTTAAAACCATGATCTAAGGCAATACCTTTAATAAAATCTATTTCAGCGTTAAGTTGGTCACCTGAACGAATCTTATAAGCTCGTCTAATAAATGACTGAAATGCAGCAATTTTATATTTAACGGGCATATTTGCACAAAAAGGTATTACTGTATTCTCTTTTAATGGTTTTCTGTATACAGAGAATGTAAAATGAGAACTGTTCCGGTTAATCCGAACATCGAGAAAAGGCAAATTTGCATCCTGTTCTATTTCGAGGGTACATTTAATGCTATCACTTAATCTATTGACTTCTTGAAGAAAAAACTGTAAATCTGGTAAAGTGTAGGTCCACAAGATGAACACGTCATCCACATACCTTAACCAACACACTGGAAAACAAAATTTTCAGTTCATTTAAACTGAAACCAGTGTGTTGGTTAAGGTATGTGGATGACGTGTTCATCTTGTGGACCTACACTTTACCAGATTTACAGTTTTTTCTTCAAGAAGTCAATAAATTAAGTGATAACATTAAATTTACCCTCGAAATAGAACAGGATGCAAATTTGCCTTTTCTTGATGTTCAGATTAACCGGAACAGTTCTCATTTTACATTCTTTGTATACAGAAAACCATTAAAGAGAATACAGTAATACCTTTTTGTGCAAATATGCCCTTTAAATATAAAATTGCTGCATTTCAGTCATTTATTAGACGAGCTTATAAGATTTGTTCAGGTGACCAACTTAACGCTGAAATAGATTTTATTAAAGGTATTGCCTTAGATCATGGTTTTAAAGTTTCTCAGATTGACAAGATTATTCGACAGTATAATACCCCCCCCCCCCACTCCTTCAGGTCAAAGGTTTGTTTATAGTTTAAAGATCAATTACAGAAGTATGCATTATGTTCCGATAATATATGAAAAATTAAAACAGGTGCTTCAGACATTCAATATAAAATTAGTAGCTATCCCCCCTCCATATCTTATACAAATTATTAGTAGCAATATTGATAAAATCCAGAATCATCAAAAAGCCGGAGTTTATGAAATACCGATTACCCTCCCAAATAACGAACGGTTGGTTTATATCGGTGAGACAAAACGAAAATTTTCAGAAAGATTAAAAGAGCACAAGAGAGATATTTCACAATCAAAACAGAGTACAGCTCTCGCAAGATTTTATTTTTCGAATGAAGGTAGCAAAATTGACTTTGAAGAGGCTAGAATCATAATCCCATGCAAGAATTCTTATGTTAATAAAATTTTAGAGTCCCTTACGATTATTAAGCTTGGGCAGTATACATGTAATGATAATTTATCCTATAACATTCATAAAATCTGGCATAATATGTTATAATCCATTAATACAATCTGCTCATTTTGTCTTCCAACCCCTCTTTTCACTACGGTGGTATGATCCACTTGGTTACCATGGGAACTTGATGACGTTTGCGCAGTCTCCGATCATGTTTTCTCAAGAACTCTGACGTGTATGCTCATTTTGACATTTTCGACTTGTTTGTAACATCCTGATGACGTTCGCAGAAGCGAAATGAAACGTTGATGTTTAATTGTGGTTGTAAATTCACGATTTTAATGTATGTACCATTTAGCAAATGTTGTATTTGAATTATAGAAATTATGGTGCAATTGTCCTGTTTTTTTTTTTTTTAAATGGTTAGTTTTTTTTTATTTTCTTTTAACTGAACAATGCCAATTACACCCTAATATGTCTGCATTTAGGATTTTCTTGTAGTTCATTTTCAATTCAATTCAAATTATTTTTTTAGTGTTAGAGACCGAATGACGCCCCAGTTGGTAATCGAATTTAAAATTTACAAAGATTCCTAATATCGTGTCAAAATTAGGCGTACGTATTATTAAAATACAAAAATTCTTACAACTTCTTTATAGAAATGGTCCCTAAGTTTTTTTTCTAACAACAACAAAAAAAATACATATAATGCTCAATCAAATGGCTATTTTCTTTTTTTGTGACAATTTGAGGATTAAAATGTATGAAGAGTATTTTTAACACCTTTCAACATATTTGAAAAGTGTTTATGAATTCAACTGATCTGGCAGCATGTCCTCGAGAAATATACTCATATTACCAAGTAACGGATATAAGTTACCTTGATTTACCATGGTTTGTTCAGTATTGAAAATTAAATTTGTAACATTTCTAGTTCTTTTACAGGAACACTTAAAATAATTCCGTAACATTATGATTGTTGGAGAAAAATCGTTTGCCGTGTATTTTAATGGTGTTACACTGTTTCAAACAAATTGAAATTGATATACACCACAGATTGATAACAAGATATTTACTATGGAATACGGTGTGTAACGTCTATCGCTCATTTACAAGGTTCCGCAAGAGAATTTGGTTACACTACTATCTTTGTGCGATAATTCCTGGAAGAACGTTTTAAGTTGTGGTATGCATTTTTAAATTAATCATTTATTACATATTACTTGATGTGTACATATTCTACAGATCATATACAGGCTGTGTAAAATAATTTGACTACATTTTCGCTTATTGGCCGAAATTGCTGAAGGGGAATATTCAGCTGTGCTATGCGTTTCCTAATTGAAATACATTTTTGTATACTATGTAATATATATATAAACTATACGTCATATACAGGGCTGTACAAAGGAATTCGTATATTTTTCCGACAATTCGGATTTTTTTTTTCGATTGTAATTGCTGAAATTGGGTTTTCAAAGGTATACGTTTTCAAAATTGTTTATTTACACATAAACTTTCATCTTATTAAACGGTTTTGTTACAGAATTCTGAATGTGTTGAGAACTGTTTCATAATCTGTACTTGACGCATAATTTTCCTTTCTTTCTGTTTTTTTCCTTTTTTCTTGGCCGAAGCGACTGTACAGTTCAGACCTCTCATTGCCGATTACTATTATTTTAGGTTATTGGCATCTTTTTGGCTTGGACGGTGTTCAAAAGTAAGAAGGATGTCAAAAACAGCTGTCACGAGTCCTTTCACTTCAAACCGGCCGAATGATAACAGGGATGAATTGAATTTTTATCACAGAGACGATCATAATCTATGAATAATGATGTAATTTTGTTAGATAAGTAAAATATTCGCCGCCCCTTATCAACTTATAATAATTGGCTTAATAGTATTTTGTCTTGTCCAGTACTTCGTTCAATATTAAAACAATTTTTTAGTTTTCTAATGGACTTATCTAACAATCATCAGTACTGTACTTGGTATATAAAGAAATACTACCTTTTTCTATTCTTCTTTTCCTATCAGTTATGGTCTCTCACCTTAAACAGTTGTCACTGTAATTTTACTATCGCCCCTTGTCGCGTTTATGTCGATCTGGTCTATGACCACAGTCTGTAACATCTTTATGTGTTTTTCATATTTCCTACAATAGTCCATTGCTCGCATTTATTTTTCGGCGACTCGAGTCTATGAACTAATTACTGTACTTTTATTTAAGGACCTTAATAAAGGTTTCCGGTGGGGGGGAGGGGGATATCTATGCTCTATATATGGGGTTTCTATGTCTGAGCAGTTTTCAAGCATTCAAAATATTTCTATTGTATCATTGGTTGTGCATTTAAAGTAAAATAAAAACACAAAAAATTGAATCAACCTGATATATTCACATTCAATGATTAGTTAGTAGGCAAATTTACATGTCTTATTATGCTATTTCACTTAGTTAATAAAAGTACACTATAAAAACGACTTGAAAACGTATAGCATCATGTATGTAGTGCCAGATAAAATAATTTTGTTCTGTATTCTAATTACTTTTAAAAACAGCTTAATATTAATAGATATTTACTATATTTTAATTTTTATTATGTAGTAACTTTCTTGTTAATAAAGAAATTTTTCGTTATAAATTACCCATTGTATTACAAGAGCCCTTACTGGATATTATTAGAAAACTGTTTCTCATTCACTCTAAAAAGGACGAATGTTTTTTAATCAACGAAAATATACTTTAACCACGAACGAAAATATACAATAACCTCTCCTGAGTTACCCACTATTCCTAAAAGTGTTCTTTATCTTTAGAGACCTCAGAAAGCAATATTAAAAAAGCATGTATAAAACCAAAGTTTCTTTTATCTGCCAGGGTTATTTTTAAACGTTTCCGAGTAGTTTGTATCGTGTATGAATAAGTTTTCTCAAACCGGAATATCGCTTCCTTGGATGCTATTAATTCTCAATGAAACATATTCAGCTGCGTAACTAAATTTATGTACGCAAGATTAATAAAATAATATTAATTTTAGTGTCAATGTTAAGGCTGTTAATTGGCTTTGTTTGTCTATAAAACAAGTTCGTTGAACATGAGAATGTTTACGTGAGAATTTATATCATCCTAAAAACTGATATTCCGGTCTGAGAAAACTGTTTCATACACTATAAAAACGACTTGAAAACGTTTCCGAAAATTAGTGGCTGCAAAATGTAACTTAAATATATATATATATAAATGCTTCTTTAAGTATCGAAAATATATTGGTTTCTTATGTTTCTAAAGATAAAGAACACTTTTCGGAATCATGAGTAACTCGCAAGAGGTTATTGTATATTTTCGCTCTTGCTTATATTACCTTTTCCTATATTAAGAAACATTTGTCCGGTTTTACAGTGTACAATTGTAGTAATTCTTATTTATAATCCCCCAGTCACTTAAATATCTACTTGGCTTATAATTATGAAATGAATCTAGATCTTCAATCTAAGTTTTATACAGTTTTTAAGACTTACTTAACCAAATAATTCGATGATGACACTACTCAACAATATAATATATTTGTATACAACAGCAATTTACCTAGAATTGCGCTTCTAATCGTTTATTATATATATATTTCGGATTATAGACCACAATATTTGCGTACAAACTACAGAACAACACGTGTAGTGGCTCGATTCCGCAGTTTAAAGCAACTTAATGTCATTTTCACTTACTCCATGTTCCCATTATTTTATTTCATTTTTAGGGTTTCGTTCATCTCAAGAAACAATATTCGTCCCGCTACGTTATCTGTCCGTCACAGAGCCGGTTCGCAAAAACTATATAACTTACAGATATGAAATTTTGTGTACTTATAGCTGAATACCTACTATGAAGTTTAAAATCATAACATTTTGAAAAACTTGTATTATTTTAATATAGAGAGTAAAAAACCAAAAATCTAACAGCCTTTTCCTATTAAATTTAAACATTTTTCGTTATAGCAGTTGCCAAGAATTAAAAATTCACAATAAAATTATTTCTACAATAATTAATTTTCTACTGAAAGATTTCCACGTGAAAAATGAAAATGAATTAAAAGTTTCATCAATTGAAAAAAAGATTAATATGATGTCATATTGGTAATAAAACGGAAATTTTCAAACATTTCTCAATAATACAAGGGGTATGAGTATGTGTAAGTACAGAAAGCAGGTTAATATGATGTCAGTAGAGAATTAAAAAAAATAATAATCTGATATCATATTGGAAGTTTAACGGACTTTTTCAAATGTTTGAGAATAATACAAAGAGAGTATCAATAGGAGTAATACAGAAAGAAATTAGATATGACGTCAGCAAGTGATTATAACGTCATATGAGTTTGAGGAACGTATTGAATCATGATAAAAACTTGGTTATGGAAATATTGGCATATTTTAACATTTTAAAGGTCTGTATACAACATATTTCATTTTGAAATAAATTTTTTTAATATCGCATTTATTCCACATGCCAGATATTATTATGACAGAGTAGGATAGTGGGCCTCGCCCGCTATCGGCCCAATTCAGATTTTCGAAAAAATGGGAAAAATAGACCGGTAAATTTTCTCTTTATAAAAAACATAACTTTTTTTTTTTTTTTTTTTTTTTTTTTTTTTTTAAATGAAATTTGTTTGGATTTATTAAAGAAAGGATAAAGTGTTTTGAAAGGAATATTAAACGAAACTGTTTCTGTGGTCTTCGATCATACTTACCCACTTGTTATTTCTTTTACTGTTAAAATTATCGGCACATTTTTGGTATGAAATATTGCAACTGTCCAGTTTTGTTGTTATTCGAAAAAAAAGAATAAAATGTTTTCGTTCGAATGTTTTATTATTTCTGATAATTAATAAGTGTTATTAAAACATTTAACTATAAAAATAATTATATTATCTTTCTGTACGAGTATCCCCACACAAAGTGGTGACCCTTTTAGTAAAGAAAATGTCTGCAAGTCAATTGGAGTACAATGATTCGTTTTCCTCGGAAAAGCCAGAACTTTCTGGATTGATAGACCAGCGATCTGATTTTACCAGGTTGAGGCTCAATTTAAAATTAATGAAAACACTAAAGAAGTAACTAAATTCAATTATTTAGTTGCGCAACTTGAGCCGAAATTCGTAGAAAATATAAGGGATATAATAAGTAGTGAAAGCTTAACCAAATATTCCGACTCGAAAACTAGATTGCTTAATCTATTTAAAGAAAGTGACAGCGTTCGAATTAAGCGATTGATAACCGGAATTGAACATGGCATTATGAAACTTTGCCAGCTACGTCGAAAGCTAAAAACTGTCGGTATTGCTGATGTTTCAGAAAAGCTGATTAAAACACTTTGACTTGAAAAATTGCCCGATTGCATAAAAAAAATTATTGGCAGACGAAATCAGTGATATGAATCCAAGAACCAAAATCTTCACCACAAATAATAAAACTGAAATTGTTAATGATAGCACTGCCTTGTTTGTCTATAATGAACTGTTAAATCGAATAGCTTCTCTGGAAAAGCAAATTTCGCAACTGTGCATTTTACGACACAACAGGTCTAACTCTCGAAATAACGAAAACCGTTCCCGCTCCCGAAGCAGGTCTCATCAGTACTACAATCTAAACGGCAAACTGTGTTATTTTCATTACCGTTTCCGTAATCGTTGTTTCCCTGACAAATGCACTCAGCCATGTGCGTGGAGCAAAAAACCAATTCCAAACAGGAATAGATCTGCAGTAGATTTAGTGGCACATACTACTGCAGAAAAATGTCGAAGGTTTACGCAAATTTCGATTATTTGTGACAGATTTAAGAACAAATTTGCAATTCCAAGTTGACAGTAGTGCTGACATTAGTATTCTTCCAACCACTGACAAAAACAAAGAATCTTCCGAATATAAGCTATATGCAGCAAACGGAACAAAAATAGAAACTTTTGGCATTAAAATTCTAAATCTAGACTTAGGATTTCGAAAGGATTTTCAATTACCTTTCGTGTTTGCTGAAGTCACAAAAGGAATTCTTGGAGCAGACTTTTTGAATAAATATAATCTTCTAATCGACCTGCAAAATAAACAGTTAATTGATGGGGAAACAAAACTTTGCGTAAAAGTTGAAGTTTCTTCGATTACTTTTAACAATATTAGCACATTGAACAAAACTGTTAAATTTCAAAATTTATTTTCTAAGTATCCCAATATTTCAAAGCTAAATTTGCTAATTTCAACATCCGAGCATGATGTAAGGCCCTTTATCTGTACGGAAGCTCCTCCAGTGTATAATTATGTTCGACTACTCGATTCAAAACGACTGTCAATAGCCAAAGAAGAACTTAAATACATGCTGGATAGTGATATTATTCTTCCTTCTAAATCCCAATGGGCAAGTCCATTACATTTAGTAATTAAAAAGGATGGATCTTATCGTCCTTGTGGTAATTACAGACAGCTTAATTTCCGTACCATTCCTGACAGCATTCCAATTCCCAGAATTGACGATTTTCATCACATTTTGAAAGGTGCAAAAATTTTCTCAAAAACAGATATTTTTAAATCTTACAGCAAATACCAATTGCAGAAGAGGATAAATGTAAAACAGCTATTATTACCCCTTCGATTTTCATGAAGTTTGAAATGACTCGACAAAAGTCTGCAACGATTATATATATATATATATATATATATATATATATTCAATTTCAAATCATTCGGTTGGGTAGTTTTTGCGCTGTTATACACAGACAGGCGGACAGACTGACAGACGGACGGACCAGACAATGACAATAGGTGCTACGTATTTATATAATTACGAACGTACCTAAAAATAGATATATAGTTTATTTTTTATTTTTTTCCATGTGATTTGATAAAATCAAATCGAGTAAAAGCGTATGAAAAATAGTGAATTTTTGAAAAAAAAAAATAACACTTTTTGGAGTCATATTTTGAGAAATAAATGCATCCATTTTATTATAGTAAGAAAAGTAAATATTTTATTAGTTAAAAAATTTCAGCTAAATTATCTTCCTAATCAATAGAATTTTAAAGCCTGTTTAATTAAACACTTACTGAAACTGCTTATTGACAGTTGAATACCTTTGAAAATCAATTTAAAGTGTTCTAAACTTTTAAGACGTAACTTTTAATTTAATTTCTGCTTAAGTAAACATGTAAATTTGTTCTTTAGCAAATATCTTTACGAAAACTTTTTCCTTTTTTGGAATTACTTGTAGAATGATAAATACAGATCACAATTGTTTGAAAGATCGTTTAACAAAAGTTTTTGATTAAAAATATATAAGGTTACTTGGAGCAATCGGGTCGTGATTTTACATTGTCACTCGAGAATGTCTCTTAGTTCAACTTCTAGAAGCCAATGTTTATTTTTAATTTAAAGTATGACCTTTTGTAAATGTGTTTAATTATGTTCGCTCTATCAAACAGAAACGAAATTGCACCTTACACTCTAAAAATAAAAATATACATATTTAATCTGTTCCTCTGCCTGGATCCAGTTATAAAAATGAGGCAAGAGGACCAGGTAGGTATGTGTTCAAAACGCGTTCGTTTTGTTTAAGCTGGGGTATCAGAGTAAATAGTTTAAAAAAATTAAACCAGGCAGATCATGTAAATTATATATCAACTAAAGGGGGGAATGTATTTGAATTATATATAAAATAGTAAGGGAATCCTTTTCTGTCATGGTGTTTAAAAAAAAAGCACCAAATGCGGCGTTATTATATTTATTTATAGAGAAAACTTTCGAATCAAGTCAGCACTTATGTACTTTAGTATATAAGTATAAAAGAAATAAGTATAAAAGTTGCATGGATATTTTAGGAGGAGGGGGGGGGGGGGTGAACAAGAAAAATTTGTGTAAAAACGGGTAAGTAATCTCATTCTCTTTTTTTATTTTAAACCCTTTTTTTGTCTTCATAATTTAGGTTATATGTCATGCACCATATCCTGTAATAATAAAAAAAAATAATCCACATTAATTAAGTGTCTAATACCTAACCTAGTAGCTACTAAGTAAGTATTATCTACTTACATAGTAGTTTTTTATAAAGAAAAACTGAAGTTACACATCTTCTGCTATCATTTATTGTATACTTATTAATATTAATGTATTTATGCCTATCCTTAAAAAAAAATAAAAATAATAAAAATAAAAAGATTATTTAATAATACTACTTACCATATTTTGATAAAAAGCCTAGAAAGTACAACCAATATAAAAGAAAATATATATAAATAAAACTTTTAAATTTTCAGCAACCTATTACAGAAAAAGGAAAGTTACGAATGAGCTCACACGCGTTGTTTTAAGAAGTACAGATGGTGCTGAAATGCTGCACACCGCCAAAACTTAAAAGACACCAACGAATTATTATATAATAGCATATGGCCCCTTTACTGGTTTGGTTACCCCAGTTTACCAGTTTACCCAATTTACCAAGTTATCCCAGTTTACCTTATTAATGTGTATAAGCATGGTAGTTATATTTTTAAAACAGTTTTCGATAATGAATATTTGTTTAGAAATTAATGAATTTTAAAAATTAGTATTCAGTTTTTAAAGGACAAAGTTGCATACTGCTTTAAATCTCTGCAAAAACTTCATGTCGTTTATGACAAATACTTTTGTTAATATTTTTAAAACAGTTTTAAATAATGAATATTTGTTTAGAAATTAATGAATTTTAAAAATAGTATTCAGTTTTTAAGGGACAAAGTTGCATATTGCTTTAAATCTCTGCAGAAACTTCATGTCATTTATGACAAATACTTTTGTATAAAAACATTGTTGTAACGGTTGCTGCTTTGTGGATTAAGATTCTGAAAGATTCCCTTTATTAATTGTTATTTGCATTTGTTGTGAGACATTGTTATGCCTATTGTATATGTTTAATTCCGTTATGTTTATGTCCGAACTTCTACTGCAGAAACAAAATACAAAAGTAGTCACATTATTAATTATCTTATTTTGGTAGAAGGCTAGTAGTTTGGTAGCAAGTTTAAGACCACTCACACAGTACAGCGGGGTTGGCATTAATCAATTACTTTTTAGTTAATTAATTAGTTGATTAAACGTTTAATCATACGAAATTTAATCCTGCTGAATGTATTCATGATTGAAATAGAAGAAAATAATTACCCTTACAATTTTTTTCATGATTAATTCAATTTGAACTAACTCAATCGCGATTACTTTAATCATTAATCTAATTACATAGACGAAAACTAAATATGGCTACCATTTAACTTCCTTAAATTCGCTTTTATTGCTATGAGGCTGTTATTACGACTATGCAATTTTCCTTACTTAAAATTATAAAGGGTCACATAAAATTATCCAGATACACCCAGGTCAAAATGTGTCAATCATTTAGGTTAGAATGGACAGTTGAGCCCTTTTTATAGCACTAATATAATTTTCTTTTCTAATTATTATATACAAAGGCGAACAACATCAAAGAACTACATTTTCATTAAACTAATAATTGAAATAAAATAAAATTATGTTTATATCAGAAAAATGTTGCGAAAAACGGAAAAAGAAAGAATATGGTATAAGCAAAATATTAATGTTCATTGTTGGCTATGCATAATAAAATTATAAGAATAAACAAATCATTAGTGTTGCTCTTCATTTCTTTCCCTTGAACCAAAATGAATCTTTCAAACTTACTCATAAACCGTTAATATAATCGTAAATAACGTAATAATATAATCGTAATATAATCGTTAATATAATCGTAAATAAATAAATCGTAGTAATAAAGTGAATATAATCATAACGTTTCAAGAATTTTTTACGCTGTACGTTTACATATTTGTAGACAATTTTTAAACATTTCAAAGAAATAAAAAATATATTCTGAATCAGATAACTGATTTGTTGCTGCAAATGACGTTCCAATAAACATACTAAATTATGCTAATATCATCAAGAAGGTGCGTCAAACTAAAAAGAAAGAATATTGTATAGACAAAATGTAACAGTTCGATGTTACAGGGCTCCCATATGGTTGGCCAACTGAATACCAATATTTCTTAACAGAAAATTTCATAGTACGTTTCTACAACATTTCGGCAAGACCTACGAGGGTGGTTTCTGCGAAATTTGCAAGAAGAACCTAAAAATAAACTTATTCTAAAGGTATACCGGTATTCAAAAAGCGCACCATTTAGGAGCCCTGATGTTAGCAATTCACCATACTGTAGGAATAAAGCATCAGGGTTGCTCTCCTTTTTACCCTATCTCACTAAAGCTAATCTTTAAAACATACTCAAAAACCAATTAATTTCAGATGTTTTAATTTTTTTTAAGTAAATACACGTTTGACAATAGTCTTTTACTAATTTTAATAATTAATGAATATCCTTTCGTTGTTTCCATACTTTGGAAATCCGTTCGAAACACGCACTTTCACCCATTTTCTTAAAAAGGATCTTTGTTTTATTGCAAAATGAATAATTTTGTTCGCTTCCTTCGTATTTAATTTTTAATTGTTGTTAGCGGTCTCTTAGACCGCTGCTTTTTTCAATTTTCAGAGTTGAACATGTCATTTTTAAATTAACTACAGATACTATTGGAATTTTGTTTCCTTTGGAGCTCTAGAACTACCGCTAGAGTCTGATGAAAAGGTGAATTGGTATTTTGGTACGATATGAGTAGAACGGGGCGGCAATTGGTGATTTTGAAAGCCCTGTCATGTTATCAATTTACGGCAAGTTTCTCTAACATATTACATATCTTGAATTGTACAATACAAAATTTTCAATCTGTCTCCTGATATTTTGGTATGATATTAGTAGAATGGAGAGCCAATTCGTTATTTAACTGTTCTATCACGTTTTCGAGTTACTACAAGAAACTGTAGCGCGTGCGATCTCACTTGATTAATACACTGCAAATGTTTCAATCTACCTCGTAATATCTAATATGATATGAGCAGAACAAGGAGCGAATTCATCCTTTTGACGGTACTTTCACGCCATCACGTTTAGAGGTGAAATTGTTGCCAAATTAAAGCTTAAACAATGATTTTTTTATTCATTCCAATTAAAACCTCCAACCCCCAACACCCCTCCCCTTATTTTCTTCAAAACTGCCGGAAAAAGGGTAGCACAGAAGATTACACCTGAAAATTTAAAGCTAATTTTCATTAAGTTAAACAGTAAGCACACCAATCAGCGGACTTAATCAGAACTAGGGATTTTAATCCATCAGACGACCCCTGTGGCTTCGAGTTCATTCATTACTCGCACACTTGTTCTGTTGTACTCATATCGTACCACTTTTGCTAGTGGGCTACTTTTCTTTAATTCGGTTATCTTGATTACCACCAGTTTTTTGCAAAAGTAAAATGCGACTTATTAATGACAGATTAAATAAGGACGAAAACAAGGCGAATTATACCATTTCAAAAAAGTGGTGCCAATCAAGAAATCTGAATTTTAAAAATGTAGCCCACTGGCAACACTGTATCGTACCAGAATCCGAAATTTCTGCTTATACTCATTATATTAAAATATATAGCTCGTTTCATTTGATAAATATTCAGGACTTTCTTTTAAAAAATCGGTAAACGCAAGCTCGACCTCAAAGAGTCAAAACCTAACCTGAAACCGAACAAACCCATAATATTCAAAGTCAACCCGTCCCAAGCCTATCCACTTGTTGGGTCAGGTAAAATTTGGGTACCCAACCAGATGCAGGACACAAGCTGCGAACCCAGGGGAATAAAACAGAAAGAAACTTTAGAAAAAATAAAGAAAATAAAAGGGCCAAAGCCCTAACAGAACATGACATCTTTAATCATTAATCATTAATTAAATTAACTAATTAGATTGAGAATTGATTTAATAGTTAATCGAAGAGAGGGATTGGAATTAAATTAATTAATAATCATTAGTCTATGTGTAGGATTGAAACGAAGTTTAATCATCAATCTTCAGTCATGATTAAACATTTAATCGTTAGTTTTCAATCGTTAATCTAATTAAAATTTTGTACCACTCTGCCGTACAGACGTAAAACACACAATATTGAAAAGCGAGAACGACCACGTTATTTATAGAACGCTAACTTTTACGCTAACTTTTAATACAGTTTTCAATAATGTAAATTTTTATTTAGAAATTAAGGAATTTTAAAAATAGTATTTAGTTTTTAAGGGACAAAATTGCATATTGCTTTAAATCTCTGCAAAAACGTCATGTCATTTATGACAAATACTTTTGTATAAAAACATTGTTGTGACGATTGCTGCGCTGTGGATTAAGATTATGAAAGATTCCTCTTTACTAACTGTTATTTTCATTTGTTGTGAGACATTGTTATGTCTATTGTATACGTTTAATTCCGTCTATGGAAAGAAGACTTAACTTATGTCTGAAATTCTACTGCAGAAACAAAATTCGCACTGTTAATTATCTAATTTTGGTAGAAGGCATTAGCGAAAATTTAAGACCACTCACACAGTTACAGACGTAAAACCAGGGTGGTGCAACATTTTAATTAGATTAACTATTGAAAACTAACGATTAAAAGTTTAATCATGACTAAAGATTGACGATTGAACTTTATCGTCAATCTTTAGTCATGATTAAACTTTTAATCGTTATTTTTCAAAAGTTAATCTAATTAAAATTTTGCACCACCCTGCGTAAAACACAGAATCTTGAAAAGCGAGAATGACATTGCATCAGACAGGCCACGTATTCCATCATACGTTTTTCTGTGCTGCTGGGAAAAGGTTAGAAGCATTTTTGGTAGCAATCGTACTGGTGTTTTTTTGTGAACTGCGCAATGAAAAAAAAACTGATTTGAGTAGTGCTTTCAGATCGTAAATAATCGTTTTGAAAGGACGAAGGATATTCTAAACGGCAAATACGCGAAAAACTAAATGTAAGCAAGACTGTTGTACTGCCGAAGGAATATTTTACCTACACGTACAAGAAAGTATTAATTGTGTTTAAAGAGGCAACAACGGTTGCAAAATCCCGAGTAAAACAGCTAAATTAAATTTACTTTTTTTTCTGTTTGGAAACTACTTTTAACACTTTCCAATATAATTGAAAAGTGTTTATGACTTTGGTTTGTCTCACTGTTTCTCTGTCTCTCTATGCTCTAACTCGCGCATATGTATTCGGATTGCTATGTTACATGTTACATGTGTACATATGTTATTGCGATTTACTATGGCATGTTCGCTATTGCAAATGAAGTGTGTAGCATTTATAGTAGGTTTACAAAGAGACTCAAATGAATTTCCGTTACATTATGGGCTATGGAAAAAAAGTCGTTTGCAGTGTATGTTAATGATGTTACACTATTTCAAAAATATTGAAATTGATATAAATCACTGAAATACACTACAAGATACTTTTTGTAGAATATGATCTATATACTATTTATCGTTAATTTACAGGGACACATAAGATAATTTTGGGTACAATTATCGTTGATCGATAATTGCTGGAAGTGCGTTTTAAGTTGTGGTATGCATTTTAAAATTTAACTAATATTTTTCATATTACTTGGTGGGCATAAATTCAAAAGATCATATACAGGGCTGAACTAAAGAATTTGAGTGCATTTTAGCTTATTGACGGAAATTGCTGAAGGAGAATTTGCAACTGTATTATGCGTTTCCTAACTATACTAAATTTTAACATACCATGTATTGTATAAATAAATCTATAGATCATATACAAGGTTGCACAAAATGAAACAGATAATTTCCCGACTATATATTACTTGCTGAAATTGGGTTTTCAAATGTGTTATGCGTATTGCTAGTTGTTCACTTTGATATCACCTTTCACCTGATTAAACGGTCAAGTTTTGTTACATAATTCTAAATGTGTTGGAAAGTGTTTTAAAATATATGGTTGACGGATAATTTTTCTTTCTTATTTTAAATGATTTTGACTGTAGCTAAACTATAAAATTATCTTTCGAAAAAAGTATAAATAAAAAATGCAATAGTTGTGTTAATTAAAAAAAAAAATAGAAATCATTCGTCTACGAAATTACGTTACTATTGTATTTTTTATTTTTATTTCTTGCCGTAGAATCAATTTAAAATGTAGATGTCAAAACTGTTAAAAAATGCGCTGAATTCGCTTCTGTAATTCTCAAGAAAAAGATACACCCATTTCATCTGTTTTCCATGACGTTTTGCAACTGTCGCACTTCTTTAAAACAGTTGAGAGACTTAAAATATTGATTTATTTCTCAATTTTAAAGGTGAAAAACACAATTAATAAAAATAAGAGAATGAAAAGAGATAGAGAAATTCTATTTTTATATTAAGATTTTGATATTAAAAGAGCAAAACTTTTCAAATAAGGGGAGGTTTTACAATATAAACTATAAAAAAATCTCTTTATCAAAAATGAATACTGTTTATTTTAGCACAAAGTTGAAATTTCCGCCAATATTTTCAAAGTAAGTTCCTTTTTTACGTTTCATTTTCTTTAGTTTTCACGTTACGTTGAACATATAAAGCAGAAGCATACATAGGGCGAAGCATCAAGTATTCTAAATCATTCTAAAAAATAAAAAAATCACTTTATGCATTGTGTATTTTTCTTCGATTTTTCTCTCTATTTTTTTCAAGTGATTTTCCCTTTTCAAGTGATCTTTTCGAGCTGAAATATTTCTAAGTCTACGAAAACGATATCACGAAGTGCACACTACGAAGAGAAAAAAAAAAAACGTTATGGCTTTATAAATTTATTTCTAAATCACTTAATAAGAATACATGAATTTTTATCAGTAGCCACAAATGTGCTGAATTTTAAAATAAAAAATCGAAAGTAGATGCTCCGAAAATAGAAGGGCTTTTTTTATACTTCTCATAAATTCTCTACAGAGACATAAAAACTACTCTAAAACAAAATGCATAAAATGACCTAAAAATTTTCGTCCCATCAGACATTTTGAAAAAAAGTAATTTTAAAGCTGAGGCTATTATAATTTTTTTCCTTGTGCAACATTATACTTTTTGATTTTGAGTAAACTGCAAAATGTGCCAGGATTTATTTTTTTTAAGGTTCATCGCTATTGAATAAGAAGAGCGATATGAAAATTTTTCACATCTTTTTCAGAGTGTTTTGAAAAGACAAAATCAATTCATAAAATATTCTAGAAATCGCAGGAAAATGTATAAGAAGTCTTTCGTGTTTTCTCTCGTAAAAGTATGAACTTTTTTTATTATGGCTGTGTATTAATCATCCAGCTAACTGGAATCCATCCACTGGAAACAAATATAAAATTTTTAGACGATTGAACTTTAACTTTTTTCTCCCCTTTCCCTTTAATTCTGAATGTCCCTAAAATTTGTACACATTTCAGAAATTCTTAAAAAATGGATTAAGGTGATACTGGATGAAACTCATTCTGACGAAGATTGTTTTTTCTTTTTAGTGCGGTAAGAAACATTAGTCGGATGTGTCAATCCCAAAACTTTCTTCTATATCACACAGATTTCGTATATACTAAAAAGAATCAATACTAATTAATATCAAGGTCTAACTGATTCTAAATGTTATTAAATTCCGTGCATTAGTTCTTCAGATATGACTATCGTTAAAATTGTGTAAATCCTGAAAAATGCAGCATAGCAGTGCCACCTTCTGGGAGATTTAGACCAAAACCTAATCAACAACAACTTATGTCAACATCTAACTGAATCTGAAGTTTGATGAAAATACGTGCATTAGTTCTTGAGATATAGTTATCGTGATAATAATTAAAAAAGTAGCATAGCAGCGAGACGGTTGGGCAAGTTACACCAAAACATACGCAGCATCTATTTATTTCAAGGTCTAACAGAATCTAAAGTTTGATGAAATTAAGTTCTTCAGATACAGCTATCATGAAGATCATGAAAAAAGTAGCATAGCAACGCTACCTGTTGGGACATCTGCACCAAAACATAATCAGCGTCTATTTATGTCAAGGTCTAACTGAATCTGAAGTTTAATGAAAATAAGTGCATTAGTTCTTGAGATAGAGCTATTGCGGAAATCGCGAAAAATGCAGCATAGCAGCGCCACCTGCTGAGCGATTTTCACTAAAAACTAATCAGCACCAATCTACATCAGGGACTAACTGAATATAAAGTTTTATTAAATTTCGTGAGTCAGTTCTTGAGATAGAGCGCCCACAAAAATTTTTTGTCACATACATACAGACAAACAGAGTCACAGACAGACATTTTTTAAAAACAGTCAAATCGTGTTCAGGACCTTCTACAACGTATAAATCTGTTGAAAACCTGAAGTCGAAAATTTTCATGAATCCAATACTTTCTTCTTGTAAAGATAGAAGAAAGTAAAAAGATCTTATATTCCGACGTATTACGCGCATACTTATAATTTGGGACAACATTTTTCATTTTTGTTGTATATTCGCCGCATTTTAAGTATCCCTTTCATTGAAAAGGATCTTTCATGAGTTAACATTAAATTACACAAACAGTGAAAAGTATAACACAAAGAAATAAATGAGAAACAGCGAAGAAAAACATATGGTACATTCAATGTCTATCAATGCATAAATATCAATTCTTATACTCATATTTTCTGAATTGTAAATCTTTTTTTTTATTGTTTGCGTGTAATAGCACTTGTAAAATTTTATGAATTTTCTTTTATGAAAAGTGTACATTATACGTTGGAATCTATTATTATAGAGCAAGAACATGTCCATTAATACACTGACGTCATATTAACAGTGGAACATCTGAGCTATACATTTCACGTTTCGTGTAATTTTTGTAACTTATAGACATCGCACAATTTAAATTTTTTACGCTATCGATTAGGAAAAAATGTTCTTTCAATCACAATTTGTTTGAAAAATTTATCCCAGTTTACTGATTCTGTATGGCTTTTAAAATAATGTAAGTATGTTTAATTCCTAGAAATTCTATTTCTTGCATGGAGCCCAATTACGAAAGTTTAATCCGTTTGCACTTGAAACAATATTGAGTGTTTGTTTTCGGCTAACATTCCATAACGAAAGTTAAACCTCATCAATAAATAAATAAAATAATAAAATAATATAAATAAAACACAATTATAACAAACATGTAATCGATTTACACAGTTAAACTATTGAGGTTATCAGCATCAAAAAGTTTGCTGTAAGTAGCAAAATCATTGGCGATTTCCTCGACAATCAGGAAAGAATGAAGAAATTGTAATTATTGTCTTGCTGTGAATAAGGGAGGCAAAAAGGCCAGAACATTGTTTTAACTGGTGCAATTTTGCAAGAGAAAGCACAGGCTTTTGCTGGTGCTATCGGTGAGGGCTATTTCACATGTTCTAACAGATGACTGATAAGATTCAAATAGTATCATAGATTTATCTGTAAAAAAGATATGTGGCCAAAAACCGGGAAATTCTTGTTTTCCAAGTACAATTGCCTAAATGAAGATGTGCTGACTTCGAATGTGATGCCAGACGAAGAAATAAATGCTGCATTAGCTAAAAAAGAGATGACAACATCCGACACAAGTGTAAGAAGAGCATGAAGAAATTGACACAGAACGGAAAAGTTTAGTGTCATTAAAAGAATTTACCGCAGCATTGAAAACTGCACAACGTTTCACTATGGAACAAGAGGATTCTTCCTGAGCTTTGGACAAGTCAGATGAATTCCATACGTTCCAAAAAGAAGTACTCAACAAAACTTAAAGCAAAAGTCAATAACTAACTTAAAAAAAACTGGTTAGCAAGTTAATAAATTTATTATTGCCCAAAATGATGATCAATTTGTTTTATTTTTTAAATTTTCTATTTCTTATTAATTTGTGATTTTAAGAACAGGGATATATTTGTAGGTTAATTCATTTAGTATTTGATATCTGACATAAATACTAACATAGATAAATATACCGCCACTAATGTGACGGTTAACATGAAATTTCGGATAACACGAAAAAAATTTGCCATTCTTTCAATTTCGTGTTAACGAGGTTCGACTGTATTAAATGTAAAAAATCTGTTAGAGTTCAATTTAAAAAATGGTTTTCACTTATATTCTGTAACTCGGGAAGCCCAGGATTGATCCCCTAGAACACATAATTGCAATAATTGTCCACGAAGAGTGTAGTATGAATTATAAGCATATAATTCTGTAGTTAAAAAGGGTTTCTTTACATTTAAGTTAAAATTTAAAAGCAGTTTACATCAACAAATGGTGAACGATTTCGTCGCCATTAAGAATTTCAATTTTGAGGTGAATGATAACATCTGTTACTAAAGCAGTCAATATATAAAGATGATTCAGAATCTTTCTTTAAAAAGGGCGTCAATCAACACTTTAAGTATGCAAATGGAATAATTTTTTTTATGTTGGTGGACACATTCAGCATTTGGTGTTGTAAAATGTTTGTAAAGATTTGATAATTCGTTGATAAATGTTGTATACCACAACGGTATCTTATTTTAATTTTTCTGTAAACTGGTGTTATTTATATCAAGTTCAAATATGCATCTCTCTATATATTTATGTTGCGTTATATTAAAAGTATTCAAATTCTTAAAATAATAGTTCTTGCAAATAAGTATCGTATTACTCATAAAAACCCATCTCAGTACAGCTATACATATCAATACTATTATGCTCTTAATTTTGCACAAAATTTTAACCCATATAAAATTAACTAATTATCATTCTTATGTAAGTGCAATTACACATCTTTGAACTCGCACTCATCAGATATATTAAGTGTACATACGATTCTATTTGAAATGAGAAATATTGTAAATATTTTATCTGGAGGCACGGCAGTGCCTCCGCCAAGTCGAGAGAGGACAGCCGTAAGCATACTTTTCTGGAAGCAACTCAGGGCACTTTTGACCCCCCCACATCTCCGCGCTGGAGTATCCCAAAAATTCAAACTTCGTTTTTCTAGAGTATTTGGCAAACAGGACCAAAATTTAAAATTACAACTTTCTGTCTTTTCTAGTTCAGACGATATATGTACTCAAACATTCGATTTTTTGTCACTCACTCACTCAATCGTTCCGCGTCATCAAAAAGATTAGGTAGATCCCGTAGCCCTAGAAACTTGACATTTGGAAAAAAGGTAGTGTTTACGATACAAAGAAAGGAAAAATTATAAAATCCAGAAAATTCGAAAAAAAAAACATTCGAAAATTCAACAAATTCCATCAAAATTGAGAATTGAAAAAAAGACGATCTTGTAGTCTTAGAAACTTAAGATTTGGTGTGAAGGTAGTGTTTAGCATCCAGAAAAAGAAAACATCAAAAACACCGAAATCGAAAGCAAAATTAAAAAAATCGAAAAAATCGAAAAAAATCGAAAATTTTCAAATAATCCGATTTTGTTGCGCTAGAAACTTGGAATTCGGAATAAAGGTAGTATTTAGGATGCAAAATAAGCAAAAATTAAAAAATCCGGAAAATTCGAAAAAAAAAATTCAAAAATTCGAAAAATTCGAAAAAAATTGAATAATTTGATCTTTTAGCCTTAGAAACTTAAAATTCGCGGTAAAGATATTGTTTAGGATTCAAAAAATTTTAAAATAAAAAACGCAATAAAATTCGAAAATAAAATTTAAAAATCGAAAAATATCGAATAAATCGAAAAATAAGGAAAATTTTAAAATAATTCGATTTTATAGCGCTAGAAACTTGAAATTTGGAATAAAGGTAATATTTAAAATACTAAATAAGGAAAAATTCAAAAATATGGATAATTCAAAAAATACCCATAAATTAGTGCAGACGGTATATGAACTCAAAGTTTCGATTTTTTGTCCCTCACACACTCACTCACTCTCGCGTCATCAAAAAGATTGGGTAGATCCCGCAGCCATAGAAACTTGAAATTTGGAATAAAGCTAGTGTTTCGGATGCACAGAAAGAAAAAATTATAAAATCCAGAAAATTAAAAAAAAAAAAAAAAAAATCGAAAATTCAACAAATGCGAACAAAATTGAAAATAACACGATCTTATAGTCTTAAAAACTTAAAATTTGGTGTGAAGGTAGTGTTTAGAATTCAGAAAACGAAAACATCAAAAACACACACACAAAAAAAAAACTCGAAAACAAAATCGAAAAATCGGAAAAATCGAAAAAAACCCGAAAATTATCAAATAATCCGGTTTTGTTGCGCTAGAAACTTGGAATTCGGAATAAAGGTAGTATTTAGGATGCAAAATTAGAAAAAATTAAAAAATCCGGAAAATTCGAAAAAAAATTCAAAAATTCGAAAAAAATGGAAAAAAAAATAATTTTATCTTTTAGCCTTAAAAACCTAAAATTCGCGGTAAAGATAGTGTTTAGGATTCAGAATACGTTAAAATAAAAACGCAATAAAATTCGAAAATAAAATAAAAAAATCGAAAAATAAAGAAAATTTGGAAATAATTCGATTTCGTAGCACAAGAAACTTGTAATTTGGAATAAAGGTAATATTTAAGATACTAAATAAGGGAACATTAAATAATATGGATAATTCGAAAAAAAATATCGAAATTTTTTTTTCGAATTATCCATATTAAAAAAATATATAAATTAAAAATTAAAAAAAAAAAAAAGAAAGAAAAAGAAAAGAAAGAAAAAGAAAAAAAAAGTGAGAAATTGAAAATAATATGATCTCGTAGTCTTAGAAACTGAAAATTTGGTGTAAAGGTAGTGTTTAGGATTCAGAAAAAGAAAAAAAGAAAAACACAACAAACATCGAAAATAAAATAAAAAAATCGAAAAAAAAAACGAAAATTTGAAAATAATTCGATTTTGTAGAGCTAGAAACTTAAAATTTGGAATAAAAGCAGTATTTAGGATACAAAAAAATAAAAATAATAAAAAATCTGTAAAATTCGAAAAAACTTATTGTTTAGGATACAGAAAAAGGAAAAATTAAAACACAATAAATTCGAAAATAGAATAAAAAAACTCGAAAAAGATCGGAAATTTTAAAATAATTCGATTTTGTACCGCTAGAAACTTGAAATTTGTAATAAAGGATACAAAATAAGAAAAAATTAAAAAATCCAGAAAATAAAAAAAAAGTCGAAAAAATAAAAAATTGAAAATAATTTTATCTTGTATTCTTAGAAACTTAAAACTTGGTGTAAAGGTAGCATTTACTATTCAATAAAAGGAACAATTAAAAAATTCGTTAAATTCGAAAATAAAATCGAAATATCTTTAAAAAACCAAAAATTCGAAAACAATTTGATTTTGTACTGCTAAAACATTAGTTTTAAGATAATTGTCCTATTAGCTAGTACAACGCCCCCAATTGTTTTATGTTATTTCCCCCGGATTATGCTTTTCTTTCGTTTACGAATTTCGTTATAGGAAAGTTCCACTATAGACTGGCTACGTTATAGGCGATTTCTTTATAGACATTTTTATTTCACAGGTTATACTCTATTTACTTCGCATATGAAATATGGATTGTTAAATGATGTTAGCCCCACAAAAATTTTCACAGCTCCCCCTACCCTCCCGACATTACTGGCTGGTTATGGTTTGATAGTTCTGTCTAAATAAAATCATGGTGACTGTAACATTCACTTGATTTACCTCTAAATTGAACCTAAATGATCATAAGAAGACGGATCAAAAAGTTACTACATTGGCATGCCAATCAGGTAACTTAGAAGTAAATTAGAAAAATCAAAAATTTATAAAAAGTCAAAAATTTGAAAATAATCCGATTTTGTAGTCCTAGAAGCTTGACATTTGGCAGAAAGGTAGGGTTTAGTATACAGAGTAAGAAAAAATAAAAAAATCCGTTAAATGTAAAAAAAAAGCTAAAAAAAGAAGCTAAAAAAATAAAAAATAAATAAAAAACATCGAAAAAATGAATATAGTTTGATATATTAAAAATGTCCGGAAATTTTAATTTTGACTTTCTTTTTATACTAAAAAGTTCTTTTATGCTAATTATCAAGTATCTAGGACTGCGAGTAATATCTCAGATGGATAGCACCTATCCTGGAAGCAATTGAGACTTCCCCTATTTGATGGTACTTTTGACACTTCCCCTCCCATAACTTAGTGCTGGCCTAGGAACCTGAAATCTCTTTTTATCTACAGTACTTTGCAAACAAAACTAAAGCTTCAAATTTTTGATACCTGTAAATAATAGGGACAGAGCGTGGGCTTAGCGAAAATCAGTGGATGATCTCCAAAAAGAACCCAAAATCAAGAAAAGGAGGATTACTTACAAAAAGAAGTGAAATCTCATCAAAAACGTCACCTGTAAAAAATGCAGCCAAGTCTCGTGACTCTTTTTCCGTAAAAAGTTCTGAGATCGTGTAAAGCCAAGTTTAGCTATCTTATTAACTCTGAAATTTTCATTCACAAATCACTCCTAGTCTCTATATCTTTAGTTAAATATTATTTTGTGACTTGGCAATTACGTAGCACGAGAATGTGATGTATATAATTAGTCTTAATCAAATAATACAATGCCATCCCATAACATATTAAGGTGTAATATTTTCCCTGTGCGTATATAATTAGCCTTAATCATATTATCTCATCCCTTCCCACATAACATAGTAAAGTGTAATAACTTCCCTGTGCTGCGTAATTACCAAGTCACAAAATAATATTTAACTAAAGATGTAGAGACTAGGAGTGATTTGTGAATGAAAATTTCAGAGTTAATAAGATAGCTAAACTTGTCTTTACACGATCTCAGAACTTTTTACGGAAAAAGAGTCACGAGACTTGGCTGCATTTTTTACAGGTGACGTTTTTGATGAGATTAATATTTTAAAATGTAACTTATTATTTTTTGTTTCAGCTTATGCTGACATCTAAGATGCATAAAAATATATTGGTTTTTAATTTAAAAGTTTTTTTCTATGGCTGAATTAATAGGCATGAACATTAAAAAGGTTACTAGTTCTCATTAGACCGAGCCTTGATTTTAATTTGTGCAGCGCTCTCTTTTGCAAAATATTTCAACTATTCATTTTATATTTGTAAAATAAGTTATGTTTTGTTAGAATACATTTTTAAAATGCCCATTTAAATATACAGATGTTTTTCATCTGTATATTTAAATGGGCATTTAAAAAAAAAATTTCATTTTTTTATTTGTTTTGAATTTTATGGAACACTTGATAAATTCTCTTAGTAATTCTCATTATAGCATCATATAGCATATAATCTCTATATTATCTCTCATTTAGCTTTGGAATATACAGTCTCCGTTAATATTTAGAGCTAAATTTGCCAAAATATTTACGAGTAAAAGTGTCTTTATCTGCTTCATAATTTGAATAACATAATTCATTTGACAAATTACTGCATGAAAGTGCATTTGTCAAATGGATTAACAGTATTTGTGATATCAATTGCATATTAAATACAACAAAAGGAATGCATTAGTTTGTTTATGCTCTGTACACTGGCATATTAAATGGCGCAGAATTGAAAATAAGTTAAAATGGCTAAATAATTGAATTTCATGGTAATACGAAAATATTTCATGATAGCCAATAGAATCCGATTTATTGAAGAAAAAATGATATGTATATATATGAACCTGCTGGAAGTTTTTAGTCAGTTATCACTTAAATTAAATTACATTAGCCAATTTTAACTATTGTTTTTCCCTAACATTAATGGTAATGAATCTTTTTATTTAATTTTGAGGAGCTATTTTAAAAAATGTGCGCAAAAATTTTCCAACACGAGACATTATTAGTATTTTTATTTATTTATTTATTTATTTATTTATTTACTGAAGTGTCTTCTAGAGTGAATATTGACGAGTGGACAGGAAAGTGAAGCGGAATTGCAGCAAAACATTACACAGTAAAAAAAAATCCTGAGGTTACTAAAATTATTTTAGTAAATTTGTATTCCACAGAAATTTTTAGTAACCGATATTATAAACCGGAATCTTTGCTAACCGTTTTCTAGTAATTCTTACAGATTTTTTTGTAACTGAGCAAGAATACAAACATTTTTTTAGTAACTGCAAGGACCAATGAGAAAAAAAAAATTTTGTAGATCGACCCATTTTTTATTTACAGTGTACAACGAAAATTGGAGAAATAAACGAAGTTCTCACAAATTCTTTATGCAAAATTATCTTATGTAGATTCTCTTCTGCAAGACTTTCTTATGTAGTAGTCTGATACAAAGTTGTTTAGTTTAAATATTTTTATATTTAGAATTTTTCATTCAGAATACGTGAAATTTCGTACAGCTATAAAAGCTACTTGCGTCTATCAGTATGAAAAATTGAAGCGAAAACATGTGAGTGATTATAGACAAATTATATATGTAAAACTTTATTTACTTTAGTTATAATGTTTTTTTTTAATTCAGCTAAGCAAATAATAAACATGAATAGGAATTATTAATTTGAAAGTATTAACAATTTACTGCATTTTTCCTCTTGTTCAATTGTTCTTTTATTTATTTTTAACATTTATTTATTCATTTTAATCTATTGTGATTTCACAGATGGCATATGAATACATAGGACATAAACATCATTTGCACCGAGCTTCAGTGTAATCTATGACCTGTACACAATTTATGTCTCTACTACAATCCAGACTATAACAACCTCATTTGTATGATTATTTTTTTCTATATTACGTTACACGACAGTACGGCCATGGAAAAATGCCACTAGGTACATTGTACTTCAATCATGCATCCAGCAACACACTGTTTTTTTTTTCACGGTACTACTGCACTCATTATTTTAGAAAGTTGAATGGTATCCATTTTTATTACTTTTTTAGGTTACATTTCGCATAAAGAAAAGTAAGTTTGTTGAAAATATTGTTACAATATCTTCATTATTGTTAAAGTCACTACGAACGATAATCAGAGTTCCGTTTAGAGGCGACAATGTAAATTTTTACTCTATTTGTAGGCTGCAATACTAGTTTCCTATAACAAGAATTATTTATTATATATGTTTAGTGTTTCCAGGAGTCCCGATTAATCGGGATGTCCAGTAAAGCCACTGTGTGGGACACGAAAGTCCAACAAAAGATTTAATGTCTTTTAAATGTTCATACGAATCTTACTATTCCTTATTCTAAGTCCTCAAACCATTGAAAATTTAAAGACAAACAAGTAAGAATAGTAATAACTTTAATGACTAGTAATGACTTTAGTTTTTATAAAGGCATTATCTCTATAAGTTATAACATTAAATGTGTATGAAATATTGAAAGCTATAAATTTAAAGACCAGTAAATATAATTAAGTAAAACAACTGCTACAATTACATCTCGTTTTGTTTTTGTTTTGTTGCGCTGTTTGATAATATATTTTCATAATGTATATGGATACTGGCATCGGTAAGAAATTTATCTAACTGTGAAAGTGACGTGAACTGTTAAAAACTAATTTGTATGAAAAAAAAATGCACCGATACTGATAATTCATTTATTTTATTAAACCGTATAGAAAATTTATCAGGATTTTTAAAAAATCTGTAGATTGACAAGCGGTCGTCCATTTTCTTTCATTTTACTGTTCCGTTTTAATCAATACTGAAGCTGGAAAAACTAAGTGTGCACTATCACCGATTAAAATTTGTGCCATGAGTTCCAAATTTTCCTTATGCATAATTAAAATTTTTATAAAATGAGACAAATCAAACACTGAATTTGGATAGTTATTATTATTTAAATATATCTTATCACGTTACTGGAAAAAAAATTGTGTATTTGTGACATTTTATACTCTCTTTCTATCTCTCTCTCTCGCTCATACATATATTTATGTTTAAGTATTTATTTGTTTACTTATATTCATCATTTGTGTGATATTCCTTAAAGTAGAAAAAATACGAAAATACTTTTTTAAGATCACAGATGACTTGGCATTATATAAACACTAATAGCATTTGGTGAAAGCAAGATGTTTAAAATAATTTAAGCTAATCTCAATGTTTGCATTTTGTTTGGCATAAAAACAGTGACTGTATAACTAGCGAACAAAACATTGCAAATAATATGAAGGTTTGCTCAAATAATTAACTTTATGTTTAAATATGAATCAAAATAAGCTACAATTTTGGTTATTATTGGTCACATTGTGTGGTCGCATTGGTTGCTGATTACAAGTCGCATTGTGTATCATATTAATTTTCCAAATTCAGAAAATACTACAATTAAAAGTTAAAACTAGAAACATTTTAAAGTATATGCCATTACTCGCTCTCTGCAGTTTTAATAAACAATTAACAGATAGCTGTTAAAAAAAATATCCAATATAATACTCATTATTATAAGAATACGCAAAAAGTATAAAAATAATAGAAAATGATTAATGCCACCTAAATGCTCACATTTATGTGGTGATAATTATTTTTATTTATGTACTACTTAGAATATGTTTATTACTACTTTAACCCTTCAACAGACATTGGTTTTCCTGCAAAACCACAAAATTTTAATTACGAAATTCAACAATGACAGCAGAATTTTAATAGAAATGTTTTCCTTTTATTATGTACGTGAAATAGCGCTTTTTTCTTATGTTATATACAAATAAATTTGTTCATAATTTCCGATGTTAATGATTTATTTCAACATTTTAGAAATTGAAGTGCTTTATCCGTTAAAGGGTTAAAAGCAAAAAATAAAATAAAATGATAAATTATAATAATTGACCAATTTCAAATTCCATATGATAGCTTTTAAAAAAATTGCTGATGATATGACTAGAATTCATAGTAGAATTAAACTGAATACAGTATATGTTCTAATATCTTATTACCGCTTATTAATTAGACATCTATGTTATCATATGTTATTTTGTCTGACAGATGAACATGTGGAGAAAAGCAAAAAAGAAATTATTTTGCCTTTTAAAATAAAATATTATCTGAGCTATCTCCTTTCATATCTTTTAAAATAATTATTATATCAAAAAAATGCAGTTTTGTATTGCATTTTTACATAAAAAAAAGGCTCTTATCTTTAAATCTTGGTTACACAGAAGCGGAGAAAACTGATTTATGAATTTTATTTCATTATGTTAGATGATTAATTTAGGCTACTGATAAATAACAGACATTAATTTAAGTAAATATATTTAAGTAAAACTCAAACAATCACATCTCCAGATTTTTTATTTTTGCTTACGCTATCTGATAATATACTTTCATAATGTATATTGCTGCTGGGGTTGGTAAAAGCAGTAATCTCTCATGTTGTCTAATAAATGTCACTCAAGAGTGGATAAATAATTTGTTTTTAATCATGGTTATAATTTTATTTAGAAAATATTATTTTCAGTTGTATGTAACTAAAAATAAAATAATTCAATAAAAAGCTCTAATTGAACGCTATATTTTCAAGTAAAATGTATGATTTATTTCGTGTGAAACTGTATAGAAACAGGTAATTACCGGACTGCAAACCTTTGTAAGTACTAATGTGTAGTTCAAGATAAAAAAAAATGTGTAATTAAAAGGTATGAAGTGCGGTCACTCTTATTATGAACATATTAAAAGTAAAAGAAGAATCTAAAATATGATATTAAAAGGAATTTTTATTTATAAAGCACATTCAAATATCACGCAGTTTAAAGATAATTTTAACTAAGAAAAATATAAAAGCCTTCCACAAATATGCATTGCTTCAAAATTATTTTTTTTTCAAATTTGCAGTTATCTTGTAGGTTACATTTTTAATTAAAATTCTCTACATCAAAATATAAACATTTTGTCAAAAATATCAGCTAAAAGTATTTATTAAAAACATTTCACGTAGTATACAAAGTCCTTCCTTGAACATTTTAAATCATTATACAACTTATAATGGGAAATTTATACATGTTTTTAAATGAAAAATAATCTCTTAAAGTAATATGTTGTTAAAAAAGAACTTGCCAAAAAGTGTACATTCTGTTAAGAGATGTTTAGTGTGTAGTAGAAGCAGACCAATGTGTATTTTTATACCTAATGTAATAGTAGATAGCATCCCCGTAATTATTTTGCCCTTATCTCTCAAAAATATAAAATAAGTTAAAAAAAAATAAAGAAAACTTATTAAAATCCCATTTTACGGAAAGAAAGATCTGAATATTTTACACAGCCATCCTGTTCATGCACATCAGGGAATTCTTTTAAAATGACGATGTTTATAAGACGTTATAAGAGATGGTTTCATTTGGCACTTTCCTTTCAACCTACGATACGGTAAAAATATTCCTCCTTTCTAAGATGTTTTGATAAAATATACTTTTAATGATTTTAATGTAACTTAGGATATTTATTTTATACCTGTCTGATTGATTTTTGTTTATAGATTTTTTACATGTGTTATACAAGACCATCAACGTAGACTTAATAAATTTTAATGTATTTCGAATATATTAATTTGATTTTTTATATGTTTTTTATAAGGTTTACCTTATGTTACACATATTAACATATATCAAGAAAGAAAAATAATGTACCAAGCATAGTTTATTAAACACTCTCCAACGCATTCAGATTTCTGTAAGAAAACTTCCCAATTTAATAAGGTGAAAAGTGATGTCTAAGTATAAACAATATGAAAAATGCGTAACGCATTTGAAAACCCAATTTCAGCAATTGCCATCTATAGTCAAAAAATATCCGAATTATTTTGTGCAGCCCTGCATATAATCTATCGTTCTATATATATATATATATATATATATGTATATATATATATATATATATATATATCACATTTTAAGTGAAACGGTGTGAGTGTTTTAAGTTCTGATAGGAAAGCAAAACAGAGTTGAAAATTCCCATTCAGCCTTTTCCATTGATAAGCGGAAACATACTCGAATTATTTTCTGCAGCCCTGTATATGATCTATAGAAGTTATACATACCAAATAATATGCAAAAATTAGTTATATTTTAAAAATGCATACGATTGAAAACTTACTTAGAGCAATAACCTGTCATAGACAGTAGTGTAGTCGGATTCTTTTGTTTATCCCTATAAATGAACGATAAATGCTATGTATACCATATTCTATAGAAAGCATCTCGTAGTGCAACTCAGTGTGGCATGTCAATTTCAATATGCTTTAAATAGTATAACATTATTAAAATATACTGCAAACTATTTTCGCAATAGATCATAATATAACTGCATTATTTTGAGTGAACCTTTTAACAAACTATAAATGCTGCACACTTCATTTTCTATACAGGACTTGCCATACTAAATCTGAATAACTAATCTGAATACTAAATCTGAATATATAAGTTACATGGCGATCAGACTATATTTACGCTAGTTAGAGTACGGGCAGAAGGTCAGGCAAACCGAATTCATTAACAATTTTCAAATATGCTGCAAAAAGTTAAAAAGCCCACAATGTTCTTCATATCGAATGCTCTTCTACGATAAGCTCTTCATGTCGAAAAAAAAAACAGAAATTTATATTCCTGATTAAAAATGTTTGTGTTTCTCATCTTGTATAACACATTTAAACAATCTACAAACTAAATTAAATAAGTAGGTGTAGTATACACAGATCCTAAATTACATCACAACATCTTAGGTAAGGGATAAAAACAACTGAAAAAAAGAAAAATGTTTTTTAACCTAGAAAATACAATATAACCATGAACAAAATTATAGAATAATACTTCCACTATTACTTTCAAGTTACCCATGGTTGCGGGAAACCTTTGTTAGTTTTAAAAACCCCAGAAGCTCAGATTTTTGTAGAGCATTTATTAGGAAGCATTTGTAAAAACAAAGTTTCTGTTGCTACCACTGATTTTCGGAAACGTTTCCGAGGTGGTTTTATAGTGTGTTAACCAGATTTCTCCACCCTGGATTTTAGATTTTTCGGATGTTATCATTTCTGAAGAAAATGCTTTCATATTTAACAAACATGTATTACAGACAAACATATTAAATTACCAACATTACACTAAAATTAATATTATTTTGTTATTCTTGAATATATGCATTTAATCCCGCAGCTGAAAATGCTCGATTGAGAACTGACAGCCTCCTAAAAACTGTTATTCCGGTAAATAAACGATAAGTAAAGGAGATGGGTAAATAAGACTTGATTTTGGTTTCACGATAGACTGAACACTGCAAATATTTATACACTTTTCAGAACACTTTTAAGAACACTTATTTTGTCACCTCTTTTTGAGATCACTTTGAAGCCCACTTTTTGGAACAGTTTTTATAATATATTTCTAAAAACACTTCTTTTGTTCAGCATACTTTCTAGCGCACTTTTTGAAAGCAATGATATCACAAGTGTGCCCAAATGTGTTCCCAATCTGTTCTCAGATGGGTTCTTACGTTTAGATTTAACAGATAGCCTGAACAGAACACTTTCGATACACTTTCGGAATGCTTTCTTTAAAGCGGAGCATATTCGGAACACATTTCAGTACAGATTAAGATAACTGGAACACTTTTTTTTTCAATCAAAGTGTTCCAAATGGGCTCCCAATGTGTACTGGGAATTTGCAGTGAAAAAAATACAAAAGTTTCTTATTCTACGAATACACAATGTAACTACGAATGAAATTATTTTTACAGTGTACCGTATATTTTTTATAGTGTACCGTGAAGCCAAAAATATGTCTTATCTAGCTATATTCTTTACTTTGCTTTTTCAATAAAATATTATGTTAAGAATTAACTTTCTTCTGCTTAAAAGCAATTACAAGAAGAAAACAATGCAGTACATTTTTCCAAGCGCTTATCTTTGCATTCCAATTACTCGATAGCGTAAGAGAATGATATATGAGTTTAATTTCATTGCGCTTGATGTTTAAGTTAGGTTGTTGATAAATAACATACATTAGTTTAAATATGAGATATGTTTCATGCTGTCTAATTAAAATCACTATATAGAGGATTAATAATTAGTTATGTAGATAAAGATAATTTAGCGGAGGTATATTGTTTTCTTTTGCAATCTGTATTTAAACATGAATAAACTCAATAAAATACTCAATTACGCCAAATATTTATCAAGTAAATTTTGCGATTTATCTCTTGTAAATTCATACAGAAATAAATAATTATTATTGTTTTTTAATTTATTAAATAGTACAGCAACTCCAACGTTTACGAATTCAAATAATAAAAACATTTCATTTCCAGAAAACGATTAATATTCTGATATTACAAAACAAGAAAACAGGTTGAAAATTAATTTCTGTGCGCGTTCATTGCGTGTTATTCTTGGCTGCCTAATATGAATACAATAAAAGCCTAAAAACATGTGCGGGCCGTTTCAAGAGCCACTCAGAAAACCAGAGCATGACTTCTGTATATGAAAAAAAAATTATGCAAATTAGCACGGGAAAACGGTGCGAAATATCAAGGAATTTTGAGATGGGAAATAGTAGTTAAAAGCATTTTAAGATGGAAAGAAGCAAATTATATGGGATAAAAATAAAATTTAAAAATACATTTTACATATATATATATTTAAAAGAAGCAAAAAGAAATACACACGATGATTTTCATATAACATATCATCATATATTCTAATACGAGCAAATCTTGTATATTCTAATACGAGCAAATCTTGTGTGTGGATATATATATATATATGCAAATTTTATCTTAAAAACGGGTCTAACGATTTTGACGAAATTTCGTAACCTACCGTTTTGGGGCACCCGAAAACCATTGGGCTAGGTCACATGTTCGAGAAAATTCGATTAGTGGGTCATTTTGGGTCATTTTGGGTCATGGTCTAGCTAATTGTATCTAAAAAACGGTTCAAACGATTTTGACGAAATTTTGTATCTGACCATTTTCGGGCACGATAAGACTAATGGGCTGGGTCACATGTTCGAGAACTTTCGATTAGTGGGTCATTTTTGGGTCAACGCGGGTCAAATTAATTTTATCTAAAAAACGGCTCTAACGATTTTGATTAAATTTTGTGTTCTACGAGTTTCGAGCACGATAAAATCATTGGGCTAGGTCACATGTCCGAGAAAATTCGATTAGTGGATCATTTCTGGGTCATTGTGGGTCAAGATCTAAACAGCGGCTCAATTTACATTAAATTTTGCATCCAATGGTTTTCGGGCACGAGAAGACTGTTGGGCTAGGTCACATGTTCGAGAAAATTCAATTAGTGGGTCATTTTGGGTCATTTTGGGTCATGGCCAAGCTAATTGTATCTAAAAAATGGTTCAAACGATTTTGACGAAATTTTGTATCCGACTATTTTCGGGCACGAGAAGACTATTGGGCTGGGTCACATGTTCGAGAACTTTCGGTTAGTGGGTCATTTTTGGGTCAAAGCGGGTCAAATGAATTTTATCTAAAAAACGGCTCTATCGATTTTGATTAAATTTTGTATCTTACGAGTTTCGGACACGCGAAAATCATTGGGCTAGGTCACATGTTCGAGAAAATTCGATTAGTGGGTCATTGTGGGTCATTGTGGGTAGTCATTGTGGGTCAAGATCTAAAAAGTGGCTCAAATTACACTAAATTCTGCATCCAATGGTTTTCCGGCACGAGAAGACTGTTGGGCTAAGTCACGTGTTCGAGAGAATTCAATTAGTGGGTCATTTTGGTCATGGGTCATGATATTTGAACTCAAATTTAATTTTGACCGAGCATAGCGCGGTCTTCCCTGCTCGTGTAGCTAAAACGAGTACTAATTACGCAATCATTTGTAAAAATTATATGGTGAAATATTAATTGAAAATTATGATAATACATATATAATGTGATGAAATCTAAGGTTCAAGATGCGGAAAACAGAATCAAGGCAATGTATAAAAAAATTAAATGAAACAGAAGAATTTGAATTTACCTTATTTGGTTTTAGTGCCCAAGTTTCGTAAGAGTCCAATAAAGTTCAGAACGATTACTTGTGGTTATAATTCCTATATTGAATGTGCTAATAAAACTTGTTAAAAGTATTGCAGAGATTGCTTTCAAAAATCAAAAGCATTAAATTCCACATTCATAATACCTAAAAGTTATGAACTAATAGAAATATTAATCAACTATAAAAATAATACTACAGGAATATATGCATATGAGTTTGCAGATCTTTTTAACAATAGAGATACTGTACATTTAAATGAGAAAATATTGGGAGTTCATAATAGTTATTGTGATGAATATATTGATTTCAATGGATTTCAAAACTTATTTCAGTTTGTAGTTCAAGAGAGCTATTCATATGAAAGCAACAAGATATAAAAGAAAATCCATAGCATCCAAATGGGAGGCTGCTATAGTTCGATACTGGCCGAGTATCAAGATATATATGAAAATAATAGTGATTTAAATAAAGATATAAACAGCTTCAGATGCATCAAGGATGTTTTAATTATTGAATTAAATGGAATGAAAACCAATTTTGACTTTAACTACTACCCCCAAAATCTTAAGTTGAAACCATCCTCCAATAATAATCAAAAAGCTAGCCTATCTTCAAATAACGGATAGAAATAACAAAATCAGATACTTTTAAATCTCAAAAACATGCAAAACCTAAAAAATAAATAAATACGCCTTTTGAGATGATATTTTCATCAATTAATCCAGCCGTTTTATGCAATTATTTAATAGTCTTAACACGTCAGAAAATACATTAGTATTTGAATATCTTTCATTAAGTCACCACCTAAAACAGGAGAAGTTTTAATTAAAATTTATCGTAACGTCTCAAACAACTGAGAAAGGCTTGTATGATTTTAAATTTCCAAATAAAGTTTTCTACTTGTTTTAAGCCTAATGAACGGTTTTATTTCTGATAAGTAAATATGTGCAAATTCTCCCTAATGAAGTTAAAAATGCATTATTTAATAAATAATCTCACGACGAAATTTGCATTTATTTGCATTTAATGCTTCTTATATTTAGAATGATAAATTGAGAAAACATGTGTTTAACAAAATATTTACTGAAATTATTTTACTTAAAAATAGATGTTAGGATGTAAAAGCATGTTTTGCATGTTTTGCATTTTCTTAAGGATGTGTTTAACGACGCATAAATAAATAAACTTAAAAAGTATACTAAATGCATTCATACACCCAGAAAAAAGTTTTGTTGAATTAACAAACATTTGGTTGACCCAACAAAACTTTTCGTTTAAATATGGGTCAATGGAAATTTTGTTTAAATCAACAAAAAAATATTGTTGATTATTTTGCAATTCCAACAAAATAAAATTGTATCGTCAGCTAAAAAAGTTTTGTTAATTAAAGTAAAATGGTTCAATTTTACTTGAATTAACAAAATTATTTTTGTTACGTAGATATCTGCTATATGTTATTTTAACAATCTATTTTGTTTTTTCAACAAAATATATTTTGTTTGTTTAAATAATAAAATATGTTATATTACGAACTTGTTTTTTCTATACTACAAAACGTTTGTTAAATGAACCAAACTAATATGTAATTTTAACTATTTTTTAATTCATTTTCAGCAGTGAATTACGCCTGTAATCCTTGAATAATAACAAGTGAATTTTTATGCTGCTTTTTTCAAGTGTAAACCGACAGAGTGAAAAATTCCCCAAAAGCAACGATATCCCAACTCGGCATATGTCGGACCGGCTGCAACCGCAGCACAAGATGGAAAAGTCATCAAGAGCACGCTAATTTCTGCGGCCAACATGAGACGAAAATACAAAGCCCAGCATACGGCAACACATAGTTAATTTTTAATTCTTTTTCGGCAGTGACTTACGCCTGTAAAAAGCAGGATAAAAATTCACTGGTTATTATTAAAAGATTACAGGCGTAATTCACTGCGTGGTATGAGATTGCAGAAATTGCGAAAAATGGAACATAGCAGCGCCACCAGTTGCGCGATTTACACCAAAAATTAATCAGCAACAATTTATATCAGGAAGTAACTGAATATAAAATTTTATGAAATTCCGTGCATTAGTTCTTGAGATAGAGCGCCCACAAATTTTTTGTCTCATACAGACAGACAGAGTCATAGACAGTCATTTTCTAAAAACAGTCAAATCGTGTACCTTCTAAAATCCGTCGGAAACCGAAAGTCGAAAATTTTCAAGAATCTAATTCTTCTTCTTTTTGTAAAGATAGAAAAAAGTAATAAATGGGACAGGTGGATTTTTAAAACTACCCTGGTCCGCCCCAATGAAAATAATTTTAATTATCCAAAAATTATGTTAATCCTTTAATTATATAGCTATATAAGTCAAATAAATCAATTTACGTAAGAGAGTTATGGCTACTACGTAACAATTTAAATTTTGCAAAAAAGAACAAAATATTGCTTTAATTACAATTTTAAGTTACAAAATTATTGTAAAATTTAAAAAAAAGCAGATTTTGTTAATTCAAGTAAAATTGATGAAATTTTGTTAAAATTTTGTAAGAGTGTTAACAATATTTTTTTGTCCAAGCAACAAAACCAAATTTTTACTTCACTTAAAAATTTTGCTTAAAACAACCAAAATGTACTCAACAAAACATGTTTTGCTGTTTTAATCAATTCCTTTTTCTGGGTGTACTTTACAAACTATTTCAATTTCTTTTATTTCGTCTACTTTCTGTTAAAATAAACAATTTACATAAGTATGTTGAATAAAATATTTGAAACACTGGCATGTATATACAGTTAATTTGAATTAATTGCAACACAATATTATAATATGCGATTGTCTGTTTAATAAGAACAAGGCAACTAGAATGTGAAACAAAATCGCAAGAGTTTGTTCATTTTATAAATGATTTTTTTTTCAAACATTCTTACTTATTTTCAAAATACTTCTATATAGTATGGAATTCTGTGCATATTTATCAAATTAGAGATAAGTCTTCTATAACTATAATCATATATTACAAAAAACAAGTTATTTTCATGATAAAATATCTACGAGAAATACATTTTGGGTCCGAACCACAACCCTTTGATTTGCAATTCAGTGTGTACTACTACACCACAGCGCAATTATTCTATCTCTTCATATATTTCTCTATCACGAAGGGGATGCCAGCTCCTTAGATCACCCCCTTTAAATGTTTTTTCGCTGGACCAGGGTCCTCAGTCAACTTAGACATATGTCTTTTAGCATCTTATCTTGCCGTCGTTCGATAACGCTATTGTTTGGATGACAAATTTGGAGATCACTGCATACGGGATTCGAACCACCGCCCTTTTATTCCAAAACTAGTGTCTACAATAAGACAACTGTGGGTTTTTTTTTCTATTTATTCATAACTTTCTCTAACTTCAGGAAGTGGATGCTGGCTTTTTACAAATTTTATATCTTCTGAATCCTTAATAGAAGCTATAATAGCGGCGCTTGTCCGAATACTCTTCAATATAAAATCTTACACAGTTACTCTCTCAGTCCGACCAGCAATAAGTTCGAAGTCTTCGAACGTTTCTCCAACATAACATTTCATTTTTTGAATAAAGGCGTCCCAACATGAACTCTATGAGATAGACTTTAAATGATGTCGAACAGTCCCCCGATGCGGAGGATTGTTCCGGGTTATTGCGGCATTTTCCGATACCCCATAATCTCGCAACATTTTGGAAATGACAATTAGTGTTATGGCGAACAAAATTATAGTTGTGATTTACTGTGAAATAATCATATCCAGCATCTCGCAGTTCATTTGTTTTATATCCTCTACAACAATCTGTGTGGATAAGACTTCCATCAGCTACATTGTTTTCTATTGCCGCCATTAAAATTTTAGCTGTACGATCGAAAATAGGACTAAGGAAACATTCCTGTGTTTCTCGACATAAACCACCTAATACCCACTGAGGTGGAAGAGCACGTCGTACAGTACTTTTTCTTCTGTTAAATAGACTTTCATCTACTATAATTTTGTTAGCTCCACCGGCTTTTCCATTTGTACGTGAACTAAAAACATTCGCACAAACTTCTCTTAAATAGCTATTCCAGTCCACTGTCGTGTTGTGGTTCATTTCGACAAAACTCACAAAACTCAATCGGTGTCAACTCTTGGCACCATAAATATATAAATCTCAAAACATTAAGAAAAGACAACCGCGATGCTTCAAACTATGTTTTCTTTTGTACTCCTATCCTTTCTCGGCATGATAGTAAGCTACATCTCCATTGCGGATAAAATCCAGAACTCATGCATAATTTGATTTCATGATTGTTTGAACAAAACTTTTTAAAATATTTTTTTTAATTGCTTAAGAGGCGTATAGCCAACATTGTGAAAAAGTACCCAAGCCCGGACTCGAACACGGGTCATCAGATTAGCGCACTGACGTTCTATCAACTGAATCACTTGGGAACGATACTCAGCCTGAAACTTTTTCACCATAACATGTTGACAAGGCTACAAACGCAGCACAAGATGGAATATTTTCCGTGAGCCGCCAATCCTGTGGCAAACACGAAATGAAAGAAAATCCAGCATCGACAATTGAATAAATTCATATTTTAATACCTGGAAAATTTTCCAAACTTTTTTTATACAGAATTCCAAAATCCTGAAACAATTTTATCGCAGCTCTCTTACCATCTGGTAATTGTCAAATGGTAATATCTATCTCAGCGTTCAGTAGTGAAAGCAAGTTATAACTCTACAAGAAAATATTTTTAATTCGAAAATAGTGAATTGCAATGTTTTGCGAGTTATGATTAAATAATAATAATAAAAAAGTGATTCACGTTCCATAAATAGCAAATCACAATGTTTGGCACGGTTTACAATAAAAATCCTTTTCACGGCCAGGGTTGGAATAATTGGCGAATTAGCATACATTTTGGCAGGGTGTTTGTATAACGGAAAAGTACCCTTCAGATTCAAGAAAAATTAATATATTTTAAAAATTCATCTCAACTCTTAAAAAAACTTTATTACACTTATGACCCTAGAATTTATTAAACATTATATTTTCTTTGATCTTTTTTGCTAAATTAAAGAAAAATATTCATATGTTTCACTAATGTTTTATCAGAGAAATTCCTACTCATATAATGTAAATATTTGAAACTCGAAAAAAACTTGTGTCATGCAGAAATATGTTTACTTTTTTGAACAAATACAGTACTACACTTCTACATCTGCGGCAACTGTTGCGGCTGCAGTTGAAAAAAATCAGAATGTCCTTTAAATAGATTTAATTTTAATTTATTACTATGCAAAGTTATTTATTTAGTGGAATACATTTAATCAATATTTATTTCATTAAATAAAAATTTCGATTATACAGTGGCGGACAAAAAAACTGCATCAAAAGTGGAAAATGCTGCAAATAATGTTTTTCAAGTACAGGTATTATGGAAGGATGATATTTTTACGATAAAATACAGTTGTAGGATTAATTTAAATTAAATTTTATTGTGATTTATAAATTATTTACGCATAATATTTTGGAAAAATGGTAAAAAAATGAAAAACGCAATATTTAAAAAAACTTGGAACAAAGTAATAGATGCACAAATTCTGTAGTTAATGTAAATTTTACATAACTGCAGTCATATTATATATACTTAGATGTGTATACATGCATAAGGATCACTTCAGTATTTAGTAGATCCACCAAGAGCTGCGATGACAGCCTTGTTGTGGTCCGGCATAGAATATATCAAATTCTGAATGTAATCCTGGCCAATTTCATGCAACCAGACCCTAAAAATGCTTTCCAGCAGTTTTATTTTAGTAGCAGGATTCTGAGCAACAATTTTTGTACCTATTATATGCCAACCATTTTCAATGGGATTCAGGACTATTCCCAGGCCATTCCAAAACTTTAATGCCATATTTTTTCAGATAGGCCGTCACCTAAAGGGAGGAAACTGGGTGAAAATCACTTTTCCAATATCCTTAATGTTATGGAGATTAAAACTTGTAAATTAGGCAACAAAATAATTCATGAATAAGTTAGGTTGTATTTACCAATTTCGCTGTATGACAGGGTGCGGAGTCCTGTTGAAAAATACAATTTCTAGCACCTTGAAAATCATCCTTAATAACTGGTTTTAAACACTCCTCTAAAATCTTGGTATAAACGGATGCATTCACAGTTCCAGTAATAAGTTTCAGACATCCAACACCATTGCTGGATATACATCCCTAGACCATTTGGCTGACTGCGAATTTTACAGTAGGCGATATGCAGTCTGGATAATAAGCTTCACTTTTACGTCTTCGAACATACCGCTTACCGTCTGATCTATGTAGGTTGAACTTATATTCGTCCCAAAACATAACTGAATCCCACTGAGCCTTTGTCCATGAGACATTCTCTTTTGCCTAAGAAAGTCGTTTCTGCATCTTTTTTTTTTTAAGTAAAGGCTTTTTCTTCGGGCAATACGCATGCAAACCGCATTCCACAAGTCGTCTTTGGATAGTTCTTGAAATTAGCAATTAACACCACAGACTTTCTAAAAAAAGATTTTTAAGTCAGGAGCTCTTGCATGACGATTACTCAGATACATCCATTTCAGATATCGATCATCAGAATTTAGAATCACCCTCTTTCGGCCCGACCCTGCCTTTCTCTCAACATTACCCGTTTCACGTTCTAATTTATTCATCCTCCAAACTGTCTATTGATTGCAGCCAATTTTTTTTAGCGATCACACGTGTCGAATATCCTTCTTTAACTAAAGCAAGTATCACACATTTTTTTCTTGCGTGAATTGAACATACGAAGCCATCATTTGACCACTTAAAGAACAAGACAAATGACCGTTTTTCCCTTTTGCTGCACTATTTTTAAAAATTTTATGACGAGATACTTCATAAGGGGTATATTATCCAATAGAAATGTAGAATGATATCTTATCTTGCTTTGCAGCAACTAAGATTAATTTATTTGAACGAAATAACTCATTAGCTTTACAAAATGTTAATTTTTCTAGGTGATGCAGTTTTTTTGTCCGCCACTGTATATAGTTTTAAACAAACAAACACAGTTACATTTCCCTTTATAAAAAAATCGAATTTAATTTATCATACATTGTTGCAGAATTTATTACTATTATTTTTAAATCTTTAAAGCACGTGCTTTCTTCTATTTTTTTTCTTATGTAACTTATAATCCTCCCCTTTATACAAAAATACATAATGTCATTGTTTTGAAAATACGCGCTATATTTTCTAGCATGTCATACACAGAAAAACATTTCCTTGAATTCATAAAGAAAAAGAATCTTTTCTGAAGAATATTATTATTTGAAAGTTAAAACATAATATTTTTTATACTTGAAACTAGGGTTTATGTTCGATTAAAACGTTGTTTTGAAATAAATAAACAAATAATATTTGCGCGCAAAATAAATATCTGACAATTTCTAGGAAAAAGCCTTTGGTAATTCACTTTTTCGTACTACATCCAATTTATATGCAGGATGTGCAGTGAATGTCTATGTCTTGTCTATGTCTATGTCTATGTCTTGCTATCTGAATACTATAATAACTAGATTAATTTTGACATAATTATTCAAAAATAGGTTTAAAAAAATCATGTGAGATGTAATCTTCCCAGCTGAGCAAAAAAGTCCTGCCCAGGATTCGAACCCGGGATCCCTTGGCTGAAACTGCAAATGCTCTACCATCTGAGCAATCCCGAACGATTATGGCTCAACTAATTCACCCAGTTAACCTTAATGGTCATAGAGTCTGGTCTGATATCTGAATCAGCACAACAGAATAAATCACATGTTTCCATCGTTTACTGGAGGTCCCATTACGTGTGATTTATTCTGTTGTGCTCATTCAGATATCAGACCAGATGCTATGATCATTAAGGTTAACTCAGTGAATTAGTTCAGCCAGATTCGCCCGGAATTGTCAGGTTGGTAGAGCATTGGCCGCTTCAGCCAAGGGATCGCGGGTTCGAATCCTGGCCCGGACTTTTTCGCCCAGTTGGGAAGATTACATCTCACTATAATAACTAATTCTCATTCTTTCACAGATGATACCACATACATTTAAAATGCGTGACAGATGTCGAGACAAGCATTAGTCAATTAAAATTAAAATAGCAGCTACTTAATTACATATGTCGATAGCAGATTTAACTTTCTGACTATCACAACTTTTTTTATGCAGTATAAAATTTTGCCGTCTGCCATCTATCTGTATGCCGCGCTGTCTGCTGTCTGTCAATTATCTGCCCGCGCTCTTACTAGCGTAAATATACTCAGATTGCCATGTTATTGATATATGTATTAATGACATTTACTATCTTCGCTATTGAAAATGGAGTGAGTCGTCGCATTTACAGATCGTTTAAAAGGGCACTCAAAATAATTCCATTACATGCGTTTGCAGTGTATTTTAATGATTCTACACTACTTTAAACATAAGGAAAATAATATACGTCCCTTAGGTGCATCATAAGATGGTTACTGTAGAATATGGTGTGCGAAGCACTTATCGTTCCTCAGAGGGACACAAAAATAATTCATTTACAGTGCTGGTTGCGAGCGATGATTGATGAAAGCGCATTTTTCATTGTAGTATGAATTTTTAAATTTGTGTGTGTATGCATCCACAATTGTTGCATACTGCATTGTATGTATAAATTATATACTGGATTATATTCATGCACAGGGCGGCACAAAAAGAAATCGAGTACATTTCTATTTATAAGCGGAAATTCCGGAAAGGGACATTTCAATTTCGTTATGATCTTCCTAACTGAATTAAATTTTAGTATACTATACAGTATATATACAAATCTATAGCTCATATACAAGTCCTCACAAATGAATTTAAATACTTTTCCGACTATACATAGTAATTGAAAAACTGGGTTTTCAGATGTGTTATGTGATTTCCAAATTATTTTTTAAATATCATATTTCACCTTATTAAACGGTGATGTTTTGTTGAAGTACACTTAATGTGTCGGAAAGTGTTTTATAATCTATGCTTCACTCATGATTTTCCTTTTTTTGTATAAGTATATGCTCATATAAGAATCAAATTAAAATCTGAAAGAAAAATAAATTAATGTTCTTAATCTATAACATGAAAAGTACAAATTGAAAAAAGGTACACAATTTCCTCTTTTTATAGATATCAAAAAGTTTCTTAGTCTTTCTCAAGTTAAATGCAAATATACCGTTTTCGTTATGCAGAAATAGGTGAAACAGAAATCCAAACATTATTTGGATACACACACATCTAAAATTGAATTAATTAAAAACTAAAATCCAGTACACAAAGAACCGGAATCCTGAAATGAGCAAATGTCGTTACAAAAACATTGTCACAGATATCGCGGGATAAGAAATTAGAGAGTGGTTGATAAGATTGTAATTTTGATCATAAGTATTAGTTATTAAAGTGGAATTTTAATATACACATGTAATATTGTACACATTAATACGTAAAACAAAATATCAAATTTATTTTGTATATTTTATTACATTTTTATAATACATTCTCACATAATGAAGTATTTAAAAAAATATTTATCTGTTTTCTTTTAAAACACGCACTTTCTGCTAAAAATATGACATATTTTTCCTGTAAAAAAAAAATCACCCCCTGCTTTAATAAAAACTAGAAACAAGAACATAATGGCAGCCATTGTTTTGAATATAATAGCTATATTTTTTATCATGCTGTACATAAAATCAAACATTTCTTGAGACTCATACAAGATATTTATGACTTAAAATGTAAAAGTTTGAAAATAATATTATGTGTTTTCTTAGCAATGTGAAATAACGCCTTGTGTTTGAATTGTTTTTCTTGCAACAGAAAACAAGAAGTATATTCATATAAAATAAATGTATAACGAGTCATGCTAAAATCTTTTGGTAATTCCACTTTACATATAACGACTATTTAGAAAAATGTTGCTCAGCAAATGCATATTTCTTGTAAAGTGTCTTGCATCTGAATAATAAATTTTCCATTCTTTTACAGATGATACCACGAGAACTTAAAATGTATGAAAAATAGCAGACATGCAGGAGGCATTAGGAATAAAATTAACAGTGATTGTATTTATCTATGTCAATAATGGGTTTATTAAAACTGTACATGTATGAGAAATAGATATTTATTAAAATAAAGATACAAATTTTTATTAAAGACATAATATAAAAAAATTAAAGGGAAATATATAAAAAATAATTTGATTTATCACACAAAAAATTATATTAAACATTTGTATTGATAAACTTTAAGAATAACATAAGAAAATGTTCTCTCTGACTCCTTTAATAAAATAACATTATTAACAAGTTATTAACAAGTATATCATTAACAAGTATATTATTTTGTACGAAATAAGTACATAATGCGAATAAAATATGTATTTTATAAAATCGGCTATTGAAAAGTTCCGAAGGCATTTTAAGAGAGGAAAAGAAAATAACACTTTCTCTTAAAATCTAAAAATAGAGTGCACGCAAATTACCCTATCTAATTTTATTTTTCATTGCGTGAGGGATATGCCAAAAGTTGGGGGGAAGCCCTCCGTGGTGTGTCTTTTTAAGGAAACATAACGAATATTTACACAAGCTAATCAATGTTCGAAAAAAAGCCACGGAAATTTTCAAACGATTAACCCGACGACCACGACATCGGTTGAAATCCAGCACCTCCCGTTTGCCAGCTTTGAAAACAGAGCCTGTGAATCGGTCGTGGAGAACAAAAATTTTAGAAAAAATATGACCACAATTAATTCTAAATTTTCTATCTTGCCTCATATTGTTAAATTTAGAGGTAACAATACTTTCAAAAATTAACAATGTACTCAACAATATAAAAAATGATAGTATTTCTAATTTGTTTAAATGAAAGTAGGATATGACAAGCGAAGAAAAAGAAACAACATTACGTTCTATGAACAGATTTTCAAATAGCAGCAATACATGGGACAAAATGTAATTCTTTTTACCCTTTGAAATTATCACTTTTGAGCAGACCTACACTCTGGATATTACTTCACATGAAACTAGACGATTTGGCAGCAGGCACATATCCAAATATTGTGCCTTTATTCGTCCGCAAACGCAAAATTTCAGTGTGACGAAATAATTTATTGTAAAATAAATCCAACTTACAATTTTAAGCCTTTATTACTAAAAACTCACAGCTCACTGTATTACCGTGACACACGGAATCTTCAATAAAATATTACACTAAGAAATCACAACATACGTTGATGAAGTAATAGTAGAATCAAATTATGGCATAATACATGAGGCACAGGACAGGGACCAAAAGTTTAGGATGCTGAAATTTGTGGGCAAAGGTTTGAAAACCGTACTAGAGTATCATTGTTTGCATAGTTTTATGATGTACTATATGAGTACTAACTAATTATTTTTTTTCTTTCTTCAAACGTTTAATCTTTTTTGCAAGCCGTTCAGCCGATTTAGGCTGCACAGCCACGTAAACTCTCATCATTTTCAAAAGCCCATTAAGTGTGGGACCTAACATACTTTTACTGGTTTAATCTGGTTTCGGTGTTAATGTTATTGCACCCTGTTCACTGCATACGTGTGTACATAAATATGATATTGTGTTGTCGTTGTTTTTTTAAGTGTGTTGATTATGGTATTAAAATCTTTAATTGTGATGCATTTCATAGTTGTATAAGAAATACATGCAAGAAAGTTTTTTCATCCTACGACATAGCACACACATTGAGGACCCGTGTTACGTCTATGCCCCGGACAAACAAAAGTCATAGAGCAGGACAAAAGGAAGAAATCGTACGTTTGTGAGTGTAATATGACATGTTTCAATAGATCATGTTTATCTAGCTGCAGTTTCAGTTTGCTAGTATCACGAATTTCAAATTTGTCAGAAATATTTCTCTCATATCAGCACAAAATAGGTTAAAGACGAAATATGTGATTCGATATAGTAGTGGTATTAGAAATCATCAACTTATATGGTACCATCCATTGTTCATTACATTTTTCAAAAACTTCAATAATATATATATATACGTATATTACAAATTAGTTGGGCAAAAGAATAGCTTATTATGCGTAATTATAGAGCAGAATATGAGAATCCAGATTATTATAAGATACTGAAACACTCAAAATGTAGGGTCTTACAAAAATATTTGATGTTGATACCGTCGTTTCTCTTAAAATGTCCAATTGGTAAATCAGCTCTTGCCATATGTTAGGGAGTATGTTCATGTCTATCAAACTAAATCTAGTTCTGATTTTTCATTTCACTTCAAGAATGTATTTTGTAAGCATGAGACTGTAAACCTGATTTTTAACAAAAGTTAAGCCCCAGTTAACCCAGTTTCTAAAAAACCCCATACATTGAAACCTAAGAGTGAAAACTCTGATGGTAAATGTGGTCATAGAAAAACATATCCGTATCGAATCTAAACTTAGAATACTTTACTAATAATACACTGTAAAAAATGACCAATGTTTCTTATTTTATGAAAATATGCTATAATCACGAACGAAAATATAATATAATCTTCTGAGTTATCCGAAATTTAAAATAGCATGTTACATTGTCTTTTGAATCCCCAGAAACAAATACATTTTCAAAATTTAAAGAATAATTTATAAAAACAAATCATTTTTAGCTGCCCGAATTTTTCAGAAACGTTTCCGAAGGGTTTTTTTAGTGTATTAATTAGTGTCCTCAGCCTGGAATACCTGTTTTTTGAAAGCTATTGATTCTGAAGTAAACATTTGCATGCTCAAAAAAAATGTTTAACAGACAAACATGAAAAATTAACAGCATTAACAATAACATTAAAATTAAGATTATTTATTTACTCTTTCATATATAAATTAACTTATGCGGCTGAAAACGTGTACTTGAGAATGAATAACATTCGAAAAACAGGTATTCCAACCTGAGGACACTAATTAATACACTATAAAAACCTTCAGAAACGTTTCTGAAAAATTCGGGCAGCTAAAAATAATTTGTTTTTATAAATTATTCTTTAAATTTTGAAAATGTATTCGTTTCTGGGGATTCAAAAGACAATGTAACATGCTATTTGAAATTTTGGATAACTCAGAAGATTATATTATATTTTCATTCATTGTTATAGCATATTTTCATAAAATAAGAAACATTGGTCATTTTTTACAGTGTATGTAGCTAACCTGATACCTAACAATATTTCGCAAGTTATTAAGTTATGAAATTGCTCAACTAATTTGTGTCCCGCCTGTATATATTAAATGCAAAGCTTTATTTTTTAATAATTTTATTGAATGTATAACTTCTTTTTTGAAACCCTATATTTATGTTTCAACGATTGTTTGGGTTCAAATATATTTGAAGAATATTATATTAAGAATATTGATATTAAGTAAAAGTAAAAAAAATTGTAATTATTCTTAAGTATTAAAATGCTGGTTATTTTTTGTTTTTCCTTTAACTGAAATGTGACAATTATGCCATAATAAGTCTGAATTTAATTTTTTGTTGTTGTTAGATATAATAATATCATTTAATTTTAAATTCTATTTTTATTATTCTAAAAATAATGTTTGAAAAAATTAATGCCATCATTTTACTTTTTTAATATGACAAAAATGTTTAAAATAATTCATTTAATTTTTAAATAGTCCTTTACACTGGGTGTATCTCAATTTCTGAATGTGCATGCTAATCTCCATGATTTACTGTAGCATACTGATTTCAAATTTATGTTTTACTTTAGAGACAAATATTTGAAAGAGACGCCTTATACATACTAAACGTATTTCAATTCACTTTCTCTTACAAATTCAGTTGTTCTCAATATTTATTACGTGTTTTCAAGCATGTTAACAATGCCTGAACAAACGGTAAATAGCAATGATAATAATTAGTAAACATGTTAGTATATCTAGACTAATTACCAAATAACTGACTGTTTTTGAAAGAAGACATTTGTAATACTACATTATTAGGAGTGTATTTTATGTTAAATTTTATGGTATATAATGTAAATCTGTATATCAAATATTGTACACTAATGTAATCATTAGTACACTAATTTGTCCAGAATTTTTTTTTTATTATTATTTGTTAAAATCAATATGGCTCACAATCCCTGCTTGTGAATACATTTTTAATTGATTGTAAAATGAAATATCTGCTATGCACCATTTTATAATAATCTAATCCCATTTTATTAAAATTTTGAATACACGAAGATTTTAATTTTCAACATTATAACTCACTCTGATCTTTTAAAGATGTGTTTACTTTGCTTTATTTGAAAATTAAATTCTAAATAAGAGTCGATTTTAGTATCATACATGGAAAATATTATAATATAGCATAATATAGTTTCAATACAAATTAAAAACAATGAGTTTTAGAGCGTGTACAGTTTTCATTAAGGCGAGAATTAACTATCCTGCACAATAGTTAAGGTACAATCCAAATTAAAAATCTCAATTTTTATTCCATGTATACTCGAACTACAAGTAAGAATGCGTGTTTATTTAATGATAATATTGCATTAAACTTATTATACGTATTTAACAGTAAAATACTGGTTTTTACAATGAATTTTACAATGTATTATATATTTTATTGATTTCCTCCCTAACTATATAATAAACGCAATGATTTTATTGAGTCCCTCGTGATACATTAGTACTATTTTTTGCATCATTAAATGATCTAAATTGAAATAATGTAAAATCACAGTATATTGCACTAAAAAAATACTTTAAACGAGCAAAAGTCAACTTCAATATTTTACGTACAGGAAAATTATCTGACTACGCAATAAACACTGACTAAGCCAACAACCTTCAAAGAGTTACTTAATTTCAAACACATGACAAAGTGCTATTTCTCGTCTTAATTTGCTTTTAAGACTGAATAAACTGTTTCTATCTACTCTTTAGGAACCTCGTGAACTTGAAAACAATCTTTATTCAAAAGATTATTCTGAGTTATCTTCAGGTTTTCCCACCCCTCGAGTTGTGGTAGAGCAAGACATCCCGACTTAAGGCCTAGGGCCTGGTTCCCTTTCGGGTTTCCAGCTCCGAAGCTGTTGGGGGACGCCGGGCCGTCTCCAAGTGTCTCGCGCCCGTGGTTTCACCACGTATCGCAACGGCCTACGTCGTCGACACGTGGGTTCAAGGTTAGAGGGTCCGCAATGGAGCGGTCCTCTGGCCGGCCGAAGCGCCGCAGGTACACAAACCTGCTGGCGCGATATAAGTCCCTCAGGACTTGGGTTCGGTGGTTGTCTGAAGTGCAGGGCGCTCCCTCAGGGCGCCTGCGGCACAGCTTACTTTTGTCATTCGGGAACTTCAAATTTAAGTAGCTCTGAAATCACCATATGAGTACAGGAACTACCTTAAAGTACACACTATGCTTAGATACACTTTTTATAACTAAAATTCAGTTGAGAAAACGACTGATGTCTGTATAAGTGCAGACAGTTAAAAGTCTCCAAATGGACGACATTCTTACTTTGAAAATTAGAAGTTTCGAGTATCTATCAGTAACTATCAGCGAAACATGTATTAAATAAACTCAAATTTAATACAATATATTAACACATTACTAAAAAACCACAATTTCCTCCACAATACAATTATTTACAAAAAATCCATTCCAAATTCAACTTGACTTTACATACTTAGAATAAAGCTCTCTAACGACATCGAAACACGCAATCGATAACTCACATCTTGCCATTTTGTCGACAAAATCTCGTGATTAGATACTCATGAGGTTTTGAGTACCTTTGATATGTCATAGCAGTTTTCAAAAACTGTACTATTCCATAAAAACAATAACGAAGCCAATTTTTTATAAATCAATCAACTCACAGCACAGATATTAATAAAATTTTCTCTATTCTATTAAGTCCTATCATGAGTAATCTATATAGTAAAAGCGCAAGTCATGTGACAGGGGAAAACAAATACGAGATAACCCCATCTTTTTCCAAATGCCAATGGCCATTTTTATTCAAAATGATTTTTTCGAATAAAATTGCATAAAAGTTACATTTTTAGAAAGATCGTTTGCTTGAGAGATAAGTTTCATTAAAAAATGTATAGATTCTGAGATAACTTCAATGAAAATTAGGTTAACAGCCAAATATCGCAATCCATCAAAGTCAATAAACAAAATTTTCATTCATCGTGAGTCATAGAAATATTAAACCACGGAGGTAATCATTCGCAAAGCAAGATCTCCATGGTGAATTTGCAGCGCTACCTGGTGTCGAAAAAAAATTTGCATCTGTAAACATGGCATCCGTAATAAGAAAAAAAGGCTTCCTCATTTCGCTCATAGCAGACGATACAATTTATTTCACTGAAATAATAACGATGATTTTTTTTACATTGTAAAACTAGTTATAGGACGGAACGAACGCACCTCATTTGTCACGTTTAACGTGCAATTTTACCTTGTTTTTTTATATCGCGTGAATTTTCGAACTGCCAGTATTGATGTATGTTAATTTGAAGATATGTTTATAAAGTTTTTATTTTACACCTAGGTGTACAATACGCTTAAAGTACTGTAATACTAAAAGATTTTAGAAATTAAAATAAGTATACAGTTGTAAAAGAAGTTACAGGGTGTTATAATTTGTTATATATTTTTATTATACGCATTTTATAGTTAAAAATACTACCTTTTATAATGAAATACACAATATTTTACATATTTCTCTGATTTTATCCTCAAATATGCATAGAACACAAATGCTTTTTTACGGATCCTTACAAAGCACCCACAAAATTTAGCGTTTGAAGAATCTTTTTCAATAGACCTATTATTATGCTTCTGTATATCTTCTTGAAAAACATTAAATGTCAATTTTCTGGCAGGTAACATAGAATTTTTGTCTCTAAATTAATTCTTAAATAAGAAACTGACTTGAATATGATTTAATAAGTAGCAAATTTCTTGTAGAATTTCGAATGCATAGAATAAAATATCCTAATTTACCGCAGTATATTTAAACATTTTAATAATTTCCAGTAAATTGGTAATAAATTACTTGAAGTATTTGTTCAGATTTATCTGACGCTATATGTGGCAGCAGTTATGAGATTGATATTTAATTGAAACATCTTATATATATATATATATATATATATAACAAAACTTATCTGGCGTTTATATTATAACATAAACTGTTTTCGCTTGTTAATTTTAAACATTTTTCACATACTGAAAGAAAGTATTAATACAGCGTTATTTGCTGTTAATTATAATAGCCATAAAATATGACTGATATTTAAATTTGCTAAGTCTGTCCATTCTTGTATTTGTTGTAAGTAAAATAAAATGAATATGTTACTTCTCCTACTTAAAAAAAATTAAATGTCACTTCTTACTTTATTTTTTCGTAATTTTAAATATATATATACATATGAATTTTAAATTTTCTTAGTATAACTATAAGTGTCTTTCGAAACATTAAAATGAAAAAACAAGAACGAAAAATCATGCGTCAAGAATAGATTATGTAACACTTTCCACACTTCTAAAATAATTTTGCAAATTTTTACCGTAAGGTGTAAAATGATATTTAACTAAACAATTTTGAAAACGCATAACATATTTAAAAATCCAATTTCAGGAATTACCAACAATATTCGGAAAAATATCCGAACTCTTTTGTTTAGCACTGTATATGATCTATATATTTGTATATATACTAAATAGAATGCTAAATTTTAGTTCAGTTAGGAAACGCGTAGCATACTTTAAAATTTCACTTCTGCAATTTCCAACAATAAACGGAAATGTACTCGAGAACTTTTGTGCTACCCTGAATACATCTATACAATTCTATCTATAATCGATATCGAATCGATAATCTTATATCGAATATATCTATACAATTTATACACACCAAAAACTAAGTTAAATTTAAAAACGCGTTCAGCAACTGAAAAACATTCTCAATCATTATTAATAAGCAGTATTTTAACCGAATTCTATTAGGTGTCCCTGTAAATGAACGATGAAAGCTATACACACAATATTCTATTGTAAGCCTCTTGTAATCCACGTTAGTGATATTCATCAATTTCAATATGTTTGAAATAGTAAAACATTATTAAGACAAACTGCTAACGATTTTTCTTCATAGTTGTTCTGTAACGGAATTATTTTGAGTATCCCTGTAAAAGAACTATAAGTGCTATACACACCACATTCTATAATTAGCCTCTGGTAGTGCACCTCAGTGATATATATCAATTTAAATATGTTTGAAATTGTGTAACATCATTAAAATAAACCTCAAATGCTTTTTTTCCCATTGACTGCAATGTAACGGAATTCTTTTGAGTGTTCATGTAAAAAAACTATAAGTGCTACAAACTTCATTTTCCATACCGAACATGCCACAGTAAGCCTCAATAACATATATCAATTGCATGACGATCCGAGCATATTTACGCGAGTTAGAGCACGGACAGACAGACGGCAGACAGACAGACAGACAAACCGAATTCATAAACACTTTTCAACTATTTGGAAATTGTTAAAAACAATAAGAATTCCTAAATAGCTAATTCCTAAACAGTTAGTTTTAGAGATAAAGTTCTAATAGCATAAATCTTTTAAATGTTGTTCCCCTTCATATTAAAATGGTCTTTTGTCAAAATACGTATTCTTCTGAAATTTATGAAATTTAATTTTTTATGTAATTTCAGAATCCTAATTAAATTTTTAAAAAAAAATTTCTCAATGGTATAAAAAATAATTTTCTGCGACTAAAACATACCAATTTATGATACTTTTAATTTCATAAATTTGCAGCGCTTTCTAGTGACAACAGAATAAATGTGATTTTACTTCTAGAAAATTCAAACTCGGTAAGCTTTAGTCGTACAAAACTATTTAGTTTTGTTATAACATTTTAGAGTAGCGAGAAAGTTTTTCTATTTATAATTTATAGGATCTAGCTACTGTAAAAAAAAATAATAATTTTGTACCTTTTACAAAAATAACTATTTTCACAAATATATCTAAACCTTATATCTAATATCTATCCTTATATCTAAACAATTAGATTTAGAGATGAAGTGCCAATTGCATAAACACTTCTAATGTTGTTCCAATTTAGATTAAAACAATCGCTCATGTGAAATAAGCGAGTTTTTTAATCTAAATTGGAACAACATTGGAAGTGTTTATGCAATTGGCACTACATCTCTAAATCTAATTGTTTAGATATAAGCTAGTGGACAATGATAACAGGGCACGATAATGTGTACCATATTAATTTATTTTACGAGAGATTTTATGATTTTCCATACACACTGTTAACAATTTGAAGCAAACTGTCCAGTCATTCGACCGTTTTTAAAGATAATGGTTATTTGGTCATATTATTAAGCGTATCTAATCGTATTATTGGCCATATTATGGTCAGAATAAAGATAAATTATGGTTATGTAACCGTTTTCTATGAAAAAGGTTGAATGACTGGACAGTTTGGTGCAAAGTTTTAACAGCGCAGCGCAGCTTCAGGTAAATTTTCAAAAGTAACAATTGTGATCTCCAATAATCTACTAAAACGATCTCTGCAAAATAATGACCGTTTTGAGCTATAATTTAATTAATGTGCGTTTTATTAAATTATTATTAAGAACTTTAGTTTATTCTTATACAGTTTCAAAACTTCACTTACATAAAAATATAATTATTTCTCAAATGAGAGAATATGTCATAATAAATGCACCAAATTTATTTCATATGTAGGATTTAATCCATATTAGAATATAAATCTTCTCTTTTACGAATGAAATAGCTTTTACATAATTTATTGATGTTTCTGTCTTGAATGTAATATCTGACTGAAATATGATAGCTTAAAAGGTTTCTAGTTGTTGTAAAGACGAAATAATTTGGATGTTCGTTACAGGAATACTATTTTTTTATCCTACGAAAATAAATTCTGTCAAAATTTATTTATGCATCTTGTAATGCTTGTTAAAAATATACGACAGAATTATAAATAACTTATTGAAAAGTCAGATGTTGAAAATTCAAGAATAAAACATTTTTAGAATGTACATTTTAGAATTTGCAAATAGATTGCAAAATTTAAAATCTTCAAGAATCGGGGAAATTACACGATCTCTTTTAAGAATACTTAATAGGAATTTAAAAAACAAAAAAAATAGGATAATTATTATGACTATACACAAACATTAAACATATAACTTAACTTGAAAGACAGCTGAAAACTTTGACAAACAGAATATTACTTTCACATTTTAGGAAGAAAATTCTGCAAATATGCAGATTGTGCTTATATAAATTTGGACTTCCAGTAAACGCTGGAAACGTGATTACACTAGATTAATTTTATCGATCCTGGTTCAAATCCTGGCCCGGACTTTTTTTACCCAGTTGAGAAGATTACACCTAATATGATTTCTTTACCAATTAGAATAATTGTGGTAAAATTAATCTAGTGTAATCACGTTTCCAGCGTTTACTAGAGGTCCCATTACCTGTTTTTTATTCTGTTGCGCTGATTTCAAATTCAGATATCAGACCAGATGCTATGATCATTAAGGTTAACTGGGTGAATTAGTTCAGCCATATTCGTCCGGAATTGCTCAGTTGGTAGAGCATTGGCAGCTTCAGTCAAGGGATCCTGGGTTCGAATCCTGGCCGGACTTTTTCGCCCAGTTTGAAAGATTACATCTTATATAACTTAGATGTAGTTTGGGGACTTTCGCTTTTCCTTAATTCGAACGATTCGGCCGATGCGCGTTTAGATAGACGGAGAAAAAAATCCTTTCTATCTTATCCGCTACCGCGCTTCGAAATGTTGTTTTGGCAAGCACCGCCTCCTAACTTTTTCTCAGACCACTTTTAAGTGTGGTTTTTAATTATTGTATCGGCTAATTATCAAGAAATGAAAAATCTGGACTTCCTGTGCACCAGGACCTGCCTTGGACCATCCTTACTTAAACGTGTGGTACATTTTCCTAGACGTCGCGGACAGACAGTCCCGCGTAAAAACAAACATATTTCTTTTATTAGTATATATGGTGATCCTGCAGAAAATGGTTAAGCAATGAAAGTCAATTTCAATATAATATTCTTTTTCTATGCCACACTCTCTTTAACATCCGACTGTTTCTTTCGCTAAGTTTTCGTCTATTATTGAGCCTTTTCATAATTTTCTTACTTTCTACTACTATAGCATCATATTTTTGGACACTATAGATCTAGAAAACGCCACATCTCTAGTAGTTGTGGTTATTGAAGCTCATTGCATCCGTGCGTCAACAACTTTGCTTTATTGAAAATCTGAAAAACCTCATATATTTTATCATATACATAAACCAAGACGTTCACAAAATACCTTCAGACCAGCGCCAGCGGAGGAGAGAATTCTGACTTTTATTGTAAAAATATTCTGGTAGCTAAGGTTTAAAATCATAGCGTTATCTTTACTTTCTTCAGCACCTGTATTTTTTTCTTTTAACAGCATTATTACTTTGTCGTGTTTCATAGTTTGATGAATTTATTTTCATTTTCTTTCCATTTCACATATTTCAAAATTTAATGCATTTAACGTTCAAAATATTGTGAAACATAGACTGAAAATTACATAAAGAAATAAAATCACATAATTAAGTTTTGTCAGCACAAACTTTTCTACCTATCGAAACATCGTATATCCTTTCAGAGCCAAATAAATTAGATTTTCGTTACGTAAAATGTCTCACAATATTTGAAAAATTCTTGAGACCAAGCCATGTGAAAGCAATAAATTTTAATATTTATTTTTCAAATAAATTAAGTTTCTGGACATTGAAAGGCTCGCAATCAATTAACTTTGATGTTTAATTTATTCAACATCATAAAATGTTTAAGAAGTTAATAACTAGAACTCGAAATTACACTTTAGGTCGTTTGTTAGTGCAAGAATGGGGGTAAACTTTTCATAAAAATCTTGTTGCTTTCTTAAAAAAATTAAAATTAGTTGAAAGTAATAACTGAATTATTTATTAATTATAGCGTAAATTATATGCGAAAACAATATTATGCAACTGAGTTTCCTTAATAATCTCAGATTTTTCATAGTGAATTTGCTTGAGGCAAAGTAATGGAAATATATTTTTTTAAAAAATTCCATTGCATTATAGTTGAATCCTTACATGTACTCAAACATTTAATTAATATACCGGCATATTTACAAGTTAAAACTTTAAATAAACCCTTTTTTCAATAAAATACTTGCTTAGAGGTGTTTAGTGATTTACGAGTATGGTAAAGTCATTCATATGAGAAATTAAAAGTATATATGCCACTTATCTACTTCTATGCCATTTATTATTCTATATATTAAAAGTTATCCTCAAAAATCTTTAAAGGCATTTTTCTCAAAATTGTTTCCTTCAAACTCTTTTAATGCATTTAAATTCGCCCAGGAATTTGGTAATATTTTTACATATCTGTAATGTGTTTCATAAAATAATAGCTACACAAACTGCCTGCATGTTGATTGGTATATGAGTAACTTAGATATATATTTATGTTATGCAATAGTAAAAAATCAGTATATATTTCTAAAGTGTGCTACACCAGACTATTAATTCATCAACTTCATGGCAAAGAACGACAAGTCCAATGCCTATATTGCTAATATTTTTTCTGCTTTGAAAGTGGTGATACGATCTAGGTAACTATAGATGAATGGCGAACAGAAAGAATAACTAGAGAAAAAAAATTTCCCCTGTTCCTTCGTTTTGTGAAAAATTGGAAAAGAATTTTGCCGCAGTATACATTTCTTTTTACCCTTCCCGATATCCATCCAGAAAAAAAAAAGTTTGGAGATTCTTTACTACAATACCGCATTTTAGTTACAAATATCACCGACAAATGGCACTATGCTGTCTCAAACTGTTAGAAAACTTAAAATAAACTATAAAAATAGATCAAAGTTTAATCAGATGTCATGCTTTATTCTATTTAGCTCTTAAAACTTAAATATATATTTGCATGATGAAAGGTTATTTTGAGCAGTATTACTCTTTGAGGTAATACAACACCCTCTATCGGTGATATTTGAAATTAAAATAAGGACATGTAGTAAAGAAATCCCGCAATTCATACATTACCTTACTACAAGAATAATTACAATAGCACTTTTCACTTATTATTGAATTTTAAAAACCTTCAACCCATTTTATGGCACTCTGTAAAGATGTCTACATTAATATTCGAAATCAGTGATATGATGCCATTAAAAAAAATAACGTTTCTCACCAGAAAGCATTGTCTGGCATATGCAATCACATTTTAAATTTTAAGCATTGAACATGCCTAGGTATTCTTTTTTAAAACTTAAAAACTTATATCCGAAAAAAGTTCATGTTATAAATTGATAACTTACATTGAAGAATTTATTAAAACATTTATTCGCATGGGCACATACGAAGACTTAAACTTGGCATGCATTTATTGTGACAAAAAGCAGTATGATCAGTTAAACTTGGTGACAGAATTTGTTTAATAAATTTGAAAATATACAATCAATCGTATTAAGGAACATTCCGCAAAACTTAACATTTTAAAATTTGTTTTACGCTTTTGCAAAAAATCCCACAAATTGAAATCTTCATAAAAAAATTTAACTCGAAAGTTATGTAACAACCAAATTTTATGAGAGAAATAGTTAAAGTTTCAAAATATTTTCTCAAATTCGTTAAACTAAAGGACTAGAATTTCTGAAATTTACTACAGCAGTTATACCAAACCTAACTAGACATTTTCATATACAATGATATAATTAATTTTTGCATTTTCTGCATTCTTAGATATGTTTATAAACAAACATTGTTTAATATTACGCCAATAAACTCACGAAAATTTATATAATGCTTTTTCAATAAAATTTTACATTTTCAATATATTGAAATAGGATACATAACAGAACTGAATTTTTTAGGAAATATTTGTTTAACGAGATATATTCTGCAATTAATTAAATAAATGTCTGTTCGAGAAATTTTTCTCAGATTTTATTCTTTACGATTTGAATTTGAATGATCTGATTTTAATATTCTGAACAGTTTTATTTGAGAAACTCACGAACCTTAAAATTTTAAATATTGAACAATAAGTAGGTTATTTATCATATAATAATTTATTTAAAGCTCTTGCATTTCTAAATAAGTAGCACACATTTGAGAAATTACAAATAGAGTAATAAATTATTTCAAACCTACTTTTATTCTACTGAATACTAAAAGACAGACTCTATTTGAAATGCTTTAGCAATTCCATTATTTTCAATTTTCTCATTATCTCAAAACATTCTTGAACGGTATGACACTAATTATAGTAGCATAGACAAACACATTACAAATAGTTAGTCCACATTTATTCATTTTGTTCTGTTCAATATGTAAGTAAGTATCAGTTAAATTAATTTAGTAAGTATTAGGGAAAATTCTTCCATTATCTTAGTTAACAGAAGAACTGTTGAGAGTCGTATTTTCAATTACAAATTCCAACTAATCGGGTGTGCCAATCTCAAAACTTTTTTCTATCTCACACAGGTTTCGCATACAGTAAAAACGAATCAGCACCAATATTTATCAAGGTCTAACTGAATCTAAAGTTTTATTAAATTCCGGGCATTAGTTCTTGAGATATGGCTATCACTAAAATCGTAAAATTCCTGAACAATGCAGCATAGCAGCGCCACCTTTTGGGAGAGTTACACCAAAACCTAATCAACAACAACTTATGTTAACGTCTAACTGAATCTGAAGTTTGGTGAAAATACGTGCATTAGTTCTTCAGAAAGTTGCATAGCAGCACCACCTGTTGGGCTATTTACACCAAAACGTAATCCGCATCTATTTGTGTCAAGTTTTAACAGAAACTGAAGTTTGATGAAATTCTCTGCATTAGTTCTTGAGATACAGCTATCAGAAAAATCATGAAAAAAGTAGCATAGCAACGCTACCTGTTGCGATATCTAAACCAAAACGTAATCAGCGTCTATTTATGTTAAGGTCTAACTGAATCTGAACTTTGATGAAAATTAGTGCATTAGTTCTTGAGATAGAGCTATTGCGGAAATTGCTAAGCATGCAGCATAGCAGCGAAAGCTGTTAGACGATTTACTCCAAAAACTAATCAGCACCAATTTATATCAGGAACTAATTGAATCTAAAGTTTTATTAAATTTCATGCATTAGTTCTTGAGATAGAGTGCCCACAAAATGTGTGTCACATACAGACAGACTCACAGACAGACATTTTCTAAAAACATGCAAATCGTGTTCAGCACCTTCTAAAACGTATAAATCTGCCGAAAGCCTGAAGTCAAAAATTTTCATGAATCCAAAAGTTTCTTCTTGTAAAGATAGAAGAAAGTAAAAATTTATTTTAAATGAAAAAAAGTTATTTAAAAAGATTAAATGCGATAAAATTATAAATTATTATCAATCCGAACATACATGCAGACAGACGTCTAAGTATGAACCGCATAAAAATTTAAATCTAAAATCAAAGTATGACTCTGAAAAATCTTATTTAAACAACAAATAATATTACTATGCTATGGCCATCAAAAAGTTACTATTTCTACAATTTTTCTACTATATTATTCTACTACAGTAATTTAAATAGCACTATTACACTCCAACAATTACGAAGTATAGTGTATTTCTTTGAATTTACAGAGTTACAATGATCACTGAACAAAAAAAAGGCACAATTCAACAGCCTTTCCTATTAGGTATTTTTAAAAAATGGACCGACATACGAGTATATATTTACCGAAACGTCAGTGGAGGCTCACTGTGGAGATGCGAAAAGTTTTTGGTTTCTGTTTGTTTGTCTGTTCCTGGATGATTGCCTCAAAAATCATCCCATTAGCTTGTAATTAAGTAGGTATGTTGGTGAGGAACCAGGAATTAGCTGTATAGTTTTTGATTACATTTGGTTCGTTCGTTCGAAAAATATAGAAGATTTTAGTTAAGTCATAATGCTTTTCAATGAGAAGTCAGACGATTTTTTAATTTTAACAATCATCGAAAGGAAAATGACGCATTGGGATAATTGATATGTTAAATTATGGATGCTAAATTTCTGAAATCGAGATTTTAAATTAATACGATCGCTTTAAAATTTGACAATAATTTCTCAGATTTTCGAAATTAATCATATAAATTATTGGAAAATTTTACGCATTAATTGGAGAGATATAAAACATTTTAATTTGTTATTTTTTACAAAAATGTCAAATGTATTTCTATTTTACCTCTCTTTCTTTAAATGATAAGCAAAGGTCTAGCAAAGTATTTCAGTATCTCAAAGAATATCAAAAAAAGAAAATCGAGTAAATCGCATTACTTTGACGCAAAATTCTGTTAAGAAAATTGCTGATTTTCGGGTGATTTAAATTTTTAATATGCTTTTTCTTTTGAAATAGATGAGGATTTATTTTAACTACTAAAGAATGATTGCCAAATCGGTTTTCCAAACAAAAATTATAAAAACGTTCAAATGTGTAAATTGAATATAAGTACCATAAGAGGATTAGCAATATATGATGATGCTTAGTGGATTAAAAATAAGTATTAATTTAAGAAAAGGAAACAATCTCCTGTACAAGGAGAGGGTTAATCTAATGAAATTATAACAGTAAATGCATTCAGACATATACTCGTATAATGAAGTAACACAATTACTGGAAATTGAGACCATAAAATTAAAGCGAAAATGGGGGGTACATAAGAATAGTAGTCCTTCTAAGCCCTAGAAAGTCCTTCAGGGGGGCGGGGCCCCCTTGAAGGAATGTATTCTTTTTTCGAAAAAATACAATAATATGTAATTTATCCTTCCGTTGCATAAAATTGTGTTTAAAGTGATATCTCGAAAATATATAGCAAAATATAAGAAAGCCTCGAAAATATATTGATTTCTGAGGTTTCTAAAGATTATCTTTAGAAACCTCGGAAATCAATATATTTTCGAGATTTCAAGAAGCATTGATAAAAACTGTTTTTGTTTTACTACCCCTGATTTTCAAAAACATTTCCGAGTAGTTTTATAGTGTATTAACCAGTTTACTCAAACCAGAATATTAATTTTTAGGATATCACATCTCAATTAAATTATTTTAGCTGCATAATTGAATTGATGCATGCAAAAGTAAGAAAATTATATTAATTTTAATGTTAATATTAAGGAAGTTAATCTATCATGTTTGTCTGTAAAACATGTTTGTTAAACAAGATAATGTTTACTTGAAAATTGATAACATCCGAACAACCTATTTAGGGTTAAAAGAAACCGACTAATACACTATTAAGGATATTCTCAAAGGGAAAAAGGCTAATTTCTGACACATTTTCTAATTCATTTTTGTTCACAAAAGTGCCAAATTGGCAGGTGCTGTTATTAAGAAATTATGTAATCGGACTGGTTTTTTTTTCGTTTTTCGGTGACGGATGATTTTTCAGAAAATGCTGTCAAAGTTGACGTTTGAAACAAAATTCCGGACGAGACAGTACAGAACAAAAACTGCAGCCTTAACACAACAATCGCTTATAACTCAATATGCAATTTATTTAGCGGAAAATAAAAAAAAAATGTTTGATTACAAATCACTTCAAGCTTTATGTTTAAAAATGATTCCGAAATTGTTTCAGAAAAATTCGCATTGTGGAGTAGGGGAAAATGTCTTGAGAACCGCCTTAAAACTACTCGGCAACGTTTCCAAAATGTAGTGACAGCAAAAGAAACTTTATATTTATAAATGCTTCTTTAAATCTCAAAAACATATTGGTTTCTGACGTTTCTGAAGGTAAAGAACGCTTTTCGGATTCTTAGGTAATTTGGAAGAGGTTATTCTGTATTTTCGTTCGTATTTATAATATATATTCCTGGATTAAGAAACATCTATCTTTTTTTACCATAAACATTAAATATATCCACTCGGATCGTATGATGAAATATGTTTATGTTTAACCGAGTGTGTCGTATAATCGAACGACAGATAATCAGCAACCCAGGTAGTTAATAGCTTAACATACGTTCTTCTATAGCCTTCATTTCTTGAATTATTTAGTTAGTTAGATTTAAGATTGGTACGAGTAGTATTCATTTTAGATATTTCACACAATTTTAAAGTTAACTATGTTCGAGACAGTCAGTTTTTAGTCTTAAGTAGTTTCAAGTATAAGTTTGTGTATGTAAGACATTCCAGCGTGAAACTGATAAGGCACATTCTATAAATATCTAAAAAAATTATATAACATTTTAAAATTTGACAAAAGAAATGAAAATGTTTGTGAAACTTATGAAATCTAAAATCATGTATTTTTAGACTTTACAATTTAACTCTTTCGGCTAATGTCGTATTTTGTTTTTTTAAATGCGGATATTTGAAAACTGCACGAACTTACTATTATTATTTTATTATTTAATCATCAAATTTTTATTTATATTGCTCTCATTTTTATGTTACAATAACATTACTTTTTCCAGAACTTTTTTTTTTCAGTAGAATATTTATTTGGTTAATGATTTCCGTAAAACTTTATATGGGAAAAAAGTGAATTTGTTAAATATGTAAGCTTTTGGAAGGAATTCTCAAACCAGCTGCCCGCTAATTATTTTAAATTAATCATCACCAAATACTTAAATACAAGATATATACAGCTGACGAGGTCTTGGCTTGTAAAATTAAAGTATGACTGATTTAGAATTTGTTTATAACTTAGCTTAAAGCGTTAATCGAACCTTCATAAAAAGGGAATGCTATATAAATATTATCATTATAAAGGCAGTTTCGTAAATTTTTATTACATTTCTGCCTGCTGTCGATGTTTTTAATTATTAATTAATCTTAACGTAAAAAAATGAAAGTTATACACTTCAAGGATTTCTTAAAAATTCTTTCGGATTAGACAAAGTAAACAACTACCGAATCAGGCATTGCCTTGATTCACCATGCCGGGAAAAAAAAGTTATATTTCCTTCAAAGCGTATGACTTTCATTATGCCGTTTTTTTTCAAACGTTTTTACGTATGTTTAGTTGCTAAAATTCACCTTAATATGAGTAAAAAATGTCGACCATTAAGTAAATTATGTTATACGCATCTAAAACTTTCGATGTACATTTAATATTTAAAAATCCTGGAAGAAACTAAAAATCGAGATATCATTCCGAAAAATAAGTTATTTGACTTTCAAAGTGTATTACATTTAAAAAAATTTTTTGATGTGTTTAAAATATTTTATTTATGTTTAGTCGCCAAAATTTACATTAATTTAAATAAAATTGACAACCGTAACAAAAACTTTAAAATACAAACATACATTTAAAATTTTCGATGTACTCTTTAAAAATATTTGGAAGAAGTTATAAAGACTTTCAGAGATTACTGACACGTGATTCTTTTTATACTAAAATTCGATTTTAACGACTTTTTTTAGTCTCTTATAAAGGAAACATTTTTAACTGTATCGGTTTTTTAGTTGAATTTTCGAAACAGCAATGAAATTTTAGGAATAAACATTGTCAATGAAACATAAAAAAAGTGTTCTTAGAACTTCGAGCTTTTATATTTCCACAATTTTTCGAATACTGTAACTACAAAAACTAATCACGAATGTCGTTCAATAATTCAATTCTTGTCCATGTACCTTAAATTGTACTTATGAGCAACAGACAAAATTTGTTTAGCACGCCAGCACAGACAATGATGACACTTTACATTCATTTTCATGTTTAATACAAACCGCTTTTTCCATATCTTTAATATTTAGAAAGGAACATTATATTTTTACTCTAAGCCTGTATAAAACTCTTTCATGCTTGAAATAACATATAAATAGCTGTTTTTCAAAAGTTTTATGAATCAGATACATAGAGTTAGAAATGCATTTTTAAAGATAACTTCTCACGTTTTTCTGCGATATATCTCGTTTTTCAGATATAATACGTGTCTTTGTATTATGTTACAATGTATAATAGTTTGTCCTATTGTAGACGATTTACATAAGAATTGTATGGAAGATACAACTTCATAATAAAATATACATTATTAAACTTCATTTCAAAAATATTTTTCGTAAAATATACGTAACCATTATATTACCCGTGGCATTGCCCTCTCAAGCTTGAATATTTTAGTCCTTTTTTCTTTTTTTTTTCTAATATCCAGTGTTTATTTGGAAAACATTCTACTATGTAACTTGTTCACCAAAAGTATGAAGTGTATTGCTCTTCTTTAAAAAGTTTGAATTATTACTTTGCTAGATATTTATTACACCTGACTAATGATTTTTCCCAAATTTTTAAGAATAGCTATGAATGCTACAACTTACTATTACAAAGAGAATGGAACTTTAGTTTCCCGGTTAATCTTCGATGAGACTTTTGATAAACTCACAAAAGTATTCGCGCAATCTCTTGGATTTTCATATCAGCTTTTACCACCAAAAGATGGTGAGATAGGTACACGATTGCCTGATGGAAATTGGACAGGTGTCATAGGAATGCTGCAACGTAATGAAGCTGACTTGGCAATCACTTCATTGTTTCTCAATTTAGAAAGGACTGAAGTAGTAGATTTTAGCTATCCATATGATGTGACAAAATTTTCTTTCGCTACAAGAAAGCCAGAATACCGTCCGAAGTTTACAACTGTTCTTGACCCGTTCAGCTTGAACGTGTGGTTAGTCACTGCAATTTTTTTCTTACTCATGCCATTTTTATTATCAATATTTCTTGAAAAAAGTTACTCTCTTAAGATGTTATTCTGGAAAACTTTCAGCAGCTTCGTGATTCAAAATATTTCCCTGAAGCCCAAGAAAATAGCTGTTTACTTTCTGTTAGCATTTTGGTTGACTGGCACAGCATTCTTAATCTACAGTTATACGGCAGTTTTTCTGGCTTTTCTTACATTTCCTCCAATAAGTGGAGTGCGAACAGTACCTGAGTTAGCAACCGCTGCAGCTAAAGGAGAATACAAATGTGTTACATACCATGGAAGTTTAATTGGCATAGCCCTGGTAAAATCCTTTGATCCTAATTTAAGAATCATCGGGAGCAGTATCTTGGAAAATGAAGGCTCTAATAATTTAGATATGGTTCTGAGCGAAAAAAAATCTTTTAAAAAATCGGCTTATGTTGGAATTGAAGCCCACTTGCTTATCTGGAAAGAGAAATATTTTTATTCTGGTGATCTAATTTTCCCGATGTTGATGGCGGCTGCAATACGTAAGGATTTCTGTTGCAAAGTACATCTTGACAGAGTTATAGGCCGTATATGGGAATCAGGAATTTTTAGAAAGTTGATCGATGAAAGAATTTATCATCATACTATTAAAAATTTTAATAACAATTCAATGTCAGCTCCAGAAATTAAAGAAAGACCGATTACTCTAGAACATTTAAAAGGTGCCTTTGTTATCCTAACAATTGGATATTTCCTGTCATTTGTTGTATTCATATTTGAAGTTTGTGGAGAAAAGCTAAATGTAATCTGCTTCAAACTTATCAGTGGCATTAGAAATTATCATTAACCCTTTTTATCCTGACGGTACTTATAAGTACCACTTTAATAAAACACCTATATATTCGTAATATGACAGTTTTTCCTAACGGTATTCACAATGGCACAAAGAGTGTATTTCTGACAGCAGGCAGGAGAGGGCAAATTCAAGCACATACCTCTTTCTTTACATTGTAGGGATTTTACATTTGCCACGCTACATTCAAAATCCATTTTGCAATAGAATTAACATGCATGTTGTTCTTCATTTGAGTAGTTTTAGTGGTTTATTACCAGTTATTTAGTACTATTATTTTCTATTGTTTTCTATACTCTACAGGTGAACATTTCCTATATTTTATTTGAAGTTTACTATTTGAAATTTACTATTTTATTTTATATCATAGGGTAAAAAATTTATGGTGGTTACAGTTGCATAATTAACCACTAAAACACTATAAAAATTATTTTCCTCTTTCCTATGTTTATTCTGCACCAAAACTTATCCAATGATGCAAAAATACAATTAAAAAGTAGCTGGAAAATTAATTCAGGATATAAAGGGTTAAACTCTACTTGTATTATTGCATTCTTGGTTAAGCAGACTATTTGTTTCGTATCTCAGAATCTGCAGGCAGTTTTTGGTGAATAATTGACAGACTCGAGAGATATAATACAATTTTCTGTAAAGTATTGCGGATGATTACTTTTTGAAATATAGTGAGACGTTTAAAATAGGGTGACTGCACCAGTAGTCGATCAATTGAGAATATTTTCTGTTTCCAGAGCTTCTCTCGTCTGTCTTATTCAATGAAAAATTCTGTTCAAATAACGATTTTCTTCTGCATTTTTTTTGTGTATAAAACTATGTATAGCACATTCGACTACTATGTGGTCGTTAACTTAAGATTCTATTCTAAATGTAAAAAAAATCAAGTTTAGCTAGTACTTGATCACCCACTTTTATTAGTTATGTGACCATGATATGTAAGTTGATAATACGTCTCAAAAGCATGTAAAAACCGTTTGTACAAAACTTTAATGGATAGGATACAATATTAACTGATAAACAACTGGGGATTAATACCCGGCTAGTGCAGTCATGATATGTCGTAAAAAACTTTTGTAATAACTTTCAGCTATGTTGGAAAATTTTACTGGTAAAAAAATAGAATAAAGGTATAGCTTGATTGTCTATCTGTCAAAAACTATTCTGACTTTATCTGAAAGGTTTTTGTCAAAACATCAATATAGCATTGATTTGTACTCTGTATTATTAAAAGTATGCTTCTGTCACGAAAGCGTTTCCTATATATTTTTTAATTACTATTTGTTATCGATTACAATAATCTATGGAAAAGAACGTTTTTGAAAGGATTAATATTAATATTTTATAAAACTGAATGCGCCATATTAATAGAAATAAAAGTAGACGTGGTTTGGTGTCTTTGGTTTCTTCTCATTTTGATTTACGAAGACGATGCACAATTTTAAACATAGCAGAAAAAAAAAACGGAATTCGCAAAAGTGAGTTTTGCAAACGAATTTTTTTCAATGGGTTAATATTCGTAATTTTTTTAAACGGATTGCAAATTTAGAAATAAAAATAAACATCATTGTTGTCTTGAATTTTTGGTATCTTCATCCAAAAAGCTGATGCAGATTTTTAAAATTTGAGGAATTCGCGAAACGGCGTACGGAAAATAATTTTTTCAATGGGTTAAATTTAATATTCTTAGAAAATAAAGGCGGCGTTTTGTAGAGCAAAGTACTATCTTTAATTTGGCGTAATCAGTTTTCCGTATTTTTGTCAGTTCGTCGGATGCCAGGTTTGGAAAACGAACGGGGGGGATGAAAACACGAAATCGAGGTATCATAATTATTTTTTTGAAAGGGTTAACGTTAATATATTTTTTAAACGGATTGCAATGTTTTAAATATAAAAGTAGCAAATTTAAGAATATATCTTTCGTTTTACTGTATTTCCGATGGTTCGGCCTACGCTCGTTAAGGAAAACGGACAAAATAAAATCGGATCTCACACTTTCCTTCTTTTTTGCCTGTCGGCATCGGAAAGTGAGAAACTGTGCATGTCGCCTTTGTTGATATAAAAAAAAATACTTTTTTATAAGTTTTCAATTAATATCTCGGCTAATTGTCAAAAAAAAAGAAACATCTAAACTTCAGGTGCATCAGGACATTCTTTCGACCATCCTCACACAAATTTTCCGATCTCTACGTAAGGAAGATTTTCCTAGCCATTAGCGACACACATACACAAAAAAAGACAGATCGAAACTTTCTTTTTTTAGTACTAGGGAATCGAACCCGGGCTTCCCGGGTTATAGAGCATTGGTAAAAACCATTTTTCTCTATCTCTATTATAGATTTTTTTTTATTTTTAGATTGTCCATTAACAACACCATAAAGCATTTTTATATTAAAAATATTCAATATATGAAATTTATTAAAAGCCATACTTTCGTATTAGTGACTGTAGTCTAACTTGTGATGACGGGATGTCTTGTATACAGTACATTTCAGTAATTTTCAATACAAATGAAAAAGAATATTTATTTTGGCGATAATAATTATTTACTTCAATAATTATGAAATTTTGTATGAATAAATTATTTATATTTAAAAGGATTTCTTCAGATTAAAACAAGCTACACTGAAATTAAATAATCAGTTGTAACTTTTTAAATCTGCAAAACTACATTTTAAATATATCTCCTATAAAAGGATTTCAAAATCGTTGATGAGATTCACATGTCTAAAAAGAGATTTTTCAGCTGCAGAACAAATACTTAAATTGTAATAGAGCAGCAAAACAAAACTTACAGCTAAATTATTTGAAGCAATAAAGTATGCAGAAATTTTACAGATCAGATTTTCAATAATTGCTTCTACCATTTATCTTTTAAGCAATTAACATCTGCCAATTAACCTTTTAGAATGTTGTTTAACTAAGAAAATGGCAAATATTTTAGTAATTAATGAAATTCAATGGTGAATACCTGTTTTGCGCATAACTTAAAGATTTTCTTGATTATTGGTTTACGAAATAGCTTCAATGAAGAAAATCTTAACACATTCTGCACATGCATATTTTTCAAAGAATTCTTATTTCTGTTTAAAGACGTATGATAGAAATGAATTGCTTTAAATAGATTTAGCAGTTATATTGTTTCGATAGATTATTTCAGTTAAAATTTATTAAAAGTATATGGATTTCAAAAGCTTTTAATAAATGATTGAAATACAAAATCAAAATTTTAAAGGATATTGCATTAGACTAAATATCAAATGAATTAATAATGCACTTTTGGTAGAGATTTGTTTTATTAAACTATGTGAATATTTTAGAACTAAAATGTTATTTTAAAATTCCCATGATTTCTAATATCAGGGCATATACATTTTGATGTTGTTTGTTATTCCTAAAAGTAGTAGTCAGAAAAATCAAAATACAATTTTAAAAGGTTGTTATATTTCCATTTCTATTATCATACTTTTAAAAATCCAGTTATAAAGAATAAATGTTTCAACACAAATTTAGTCTGTCTCATTTGTAAAAGGTTAATTAAAATGATACGAAATTTTGGTTGGATCTGTGAAGTTATTTTGCTAACGCACACCTTTTGAATTCATTCTGTTTCTTATTCTTCAGTTTTCAATGAATTTGAGCAGTTAGAACAGTTTTATAAGCGAAATATATGCAATTTGTCTGGGAAATTTGTGTGCCTAAGCAAATATGTATAGGAGAATAATCCGAATTTTAAGAAAAATACTGTTTGACTCGTACAGAACCTGTAATAGCACTTTTATTTATGTACCTTAATTGGCAATCGCTTCATTTTTTTTTCTGCAAGTATTGTTTTGCAGTGAGGATAGCCAGAGAGTTTACATAAGGTCGGATGGTCATATTAACCGAATTACAGAGAGGGTGCTACAAAAAAATCTGACATTGATTATGCTAATTTAAACTCTCGATAACGACGGCAACTTACTAATAATGTCGGGGACCCAAAGGTAGAGATAGTTAAGATTTAAGGATTTTTTATAAATTTCTGGTTGGGTGTGGGCGGCTGAATTTTTGTTTGCAAAATTTTACACTTAACTCTAACACATATCAAGTATACGTATCCTTGTAAAATAAAATTTAATTACTTTTATAATAGAATTTCAAAATTGTAGCTCGTGGGTCACCTTTGGCGCATAGTTTTCCAAAAGTGGCCCATGTATTGAAATCACTTTTAAAATGTGAAAAATATTCTCGGAAAACTATTTTGCAATTATTATGCTCTGATGATTCTTTCTTTCTTTTGATATCTTTCGAGTTTTTCTTCTTATCTTATGACACGAAAAGACCTTGAAGCACTTTGTCTGCATGGTAGTTCAGGAATTTTCTTCTGGGAGTTTCTGATTTCTTTTGAATGATTCCTGGTGTTAAAAATAAATAGCAATGAGTTTTTTCTTATATTTTTGTAGAAAATTTAAAAATTACTCTTACTACACTGATTTCCACATTTATTTTCTAAGGTGGCCTCCTTGGAAACATGCGATAGTCGCCATTTGTACGACGTAACAGTATTAATCTGATACATTTCTTAGAATTGAAGTAAATGTGGTTCAAGAGAAGGAAATTAGCAGAAATAATACCTTAAAGGTCTAAGAATTTAAACACGTGTAAATTAAAAAATATTCTTACCTGGAAATTAGAACGACTACTCCTCAAAAGTGAAATCGCTGCAGAAAATGTCGAAGGATCAAGATGATATCTGCCACGATGATTCAGCCACGTGCACTGCAGATACATGATTGACAATGAAGGAGCACCATTTTGTGCTTAAAAATGAAATTAATTCAACTTTTCAGGGGTGGGCTACCTTAGGGACACTGGCTACCTTTGGTTCACCCACCTTATAGCGGTACGGGTCACTCCATGTCACTTTAATCAGACCTTCTAACCCGACCGACAGGGATTTCAGGGTAACTTAATATACAAACTACCCCTACCCTGATATGAACCCATGCAATATTTTTCTTTTCTAGATCTCATAATTTTGGAGGTATTGCGGGTCAAAAATTTGAATTTTTCAACAAATCTCGGATCTCTGATTCTGTTTTTTTTAAACTTCAGTGCCATTTTTAAAAAATTGTTTCACTTTATCTAAAGTTTGTATTGGCTGGAACATGTCATTTTAAGTTAATAAAAATATGCAGAGTTTAATAAAAAAAATATTTAAAATAATAATTTTTAATTTTTAAAAGCAGAAAAATGAAATCAAATCTGAAAAATTTCCACTTAAACTCTTTTTTCGTGTTTTGATAAAAGCTCAGTAAACATTCTATATTTATAAGATTATTTTAATGTTTTCTCTTAAAAATTAGTTCTATACTTTGAATATATAAATTGTAACTGTTTAACATCAATAATAAATGTAAAATACTTTTTTTTAATGTTTCGTATGCTTATCATGACTGAAAAAACAAAAATACGTATATACACATCTTACATTATGTTACAATATAAGTATTTTTAAACAATTGTTCATGTTATAAATTAAAAAGTGTTTGCAAACAATAGCTATTTATGTACTGTTTTTACAAAAATGATAAATTTATATTTAATGTAAATTTATATTTATGTGATAAAGTGTCAAATTCAACTAAAATAGTAAATAAAGTGATGATTACGTTATAGAATACTGTAAAGAAATAATTATTGAAATCTGTTTTTAATTTTTGGGGCTACTATATATTAAATAAAATAAGTTGAAACTGGTGTGAAACACTCAGAACTAAAATATCTTCTTAAAACACCATCAAAAACTTTAAAATGAGCTAGGCCTTTCGAAAGATCTGAGTCTTTCTTCGTTAGACGCAAAAAGACGTGCGTCTACTATGAAAGCAGCAGCAAGACTGAAATGAGAGATAAGGGAGAGGAAACAAGCTGAAGCAACAGCCAATAGGAACGTAGAAATCAACAGCCAATAGGAAAACAGAAGACAACAGCCAATCACAGAAGAGTAAAATCAAAACAATAGAATACAAAATAGAAAGGGAATAAAGAAGTGAAAATATAAAAATAAAATAAAATAAATAAATAAAATAGAATAAATAAATAAATAAAATAAAATGAATAAATAATAAATAAACAAATAAATAAATAAACAAATAAATAAATAAAAATTAATGGAAAAAAAAAATAAATAAATAATAATTTAACTGGTCATTCTAAAGGAAATCTGAAGGTTTTAAGTTTCACGCGAAACAAATTAATTATAAAAAGAAAGTTCATTTGCTCAAAATGAAAGGACATTTTTTTTTCTTAATTTGACAACATTGTGAACGCATTAGAAATAACAAAGAAATAATCATTATGCCTAATAAAATATATCTTAAGGACAGAAAAAAATCCTTTTTGACTCTATTACAGACATTTTCAACAGCTGTGCCGTAGCACAGTGGTGTACCATGGGAATATCTTTGGCGTGCCGCGAAATTTGTTCAGAATCTTTATTAATATATTATCTTTTCAACAGATGTGCAATGGCACACTGTGCCACGTGCGGCTGTTACGTGTTCCACGAAATCTTTTCATGATCTTTGATTAATGTATTATTTTTTTACCGGCAGCGCCAGAAGAGGATCTTAGGTGCGCCGTGAAATTTTTTCGGGATCTTTGATTAATTTATTATTTTTTCATTATTTTTGAAGGGTGAACTTTTTAATATTATAGAAAAAGTACTATATATATATATATAAAGTCGGTTTGTGGCGTCAGGTGCCGCCATCCGAAAAATCTACAAGAGACCACGCCACTTCTTCCGGTCAAGGCTCCATTCTTCTTCTAGACCTCTATCCCTCATGGCTTTTTTTATATCATCCATCCAGGTCTTTCGTGGTCTTCCTCGTTTCCTCATTTGGTTTGTTCTGTAATTAGATGCGATTTTGGGTAGTCTCTCGTCACTCATTCTTTTAACAACATTCTTTTACCGGAGAGCTGTGCCGGCGGTAGCGTAGCTACTGGTAGGGTCTCCCAAGCCGGATTGGTCAAAGGGTAGGTGCCAGACTAAATTTGACACCCTGGTCCTCCAGGTTGGGGGTTATGACAATAGGCCTGCTCCCTATTTCATATAAAAAAACCATTGCAAAAAGAATCTACAAGAAAAAGTACTATTACTTTTATAAAATAATTATTTCGTTCTTGGTGGTAAAATAAACTCTTTTGGGTGAAATTAACTATTCTTCAATGAAAACATTTAAAAGCAAATATCGATCCTGAAAAATGATATTGGACTTGACTCTATACAACATAATGCTATAAAACAATGTTTGGGCAACAAGACTTCACTAAATATTGTATGCCGGTTTCGGTAAAATTCAGCTTACCATCATCAGTGCAAAAATAAAAATTGCGTATTTGCCTACATATATATCGGAGAAGCGAAATGAAACATATTTTAAATGACCAATAGAATTGCAGGAAATTGAAATAAACAGCCATGAGAAATATATAGTTGTCTTCTGTATATATATAATATAATATAATACCTTTGAAATCAAAATACGACAATATATATACTATATATTCATTTTGGTTGCTCTTTTTAATTCCATTGGTAAATATATTTGTTTGTTTGACAGAGTTCTCCACAAATGACAGTTTTCCTTTCTTTCGTGTATTCTATTGGTCAAATAAATTATCGCTTTAATCCGCTTCTGTACTATAAATGTGAACAAGTTCCCATTATTAATTTTGCATTAATGACAGTAAATGAATTCTATTGAAACCGTCTGCAATATTTGGTGAATTTTTGGTGCTCTAATCGTTATTTAGTACACTTAAGATTTGATTTTCTTCAATATGAAAAACATCTCATTACCGAATGGAATTATTTTATAATAGTTTATTGATGTTCCCTAATTTTGCACAATCATTATATAGAAGGGTGCAGATACATTTATGCTGAAATATTCTTTGTTGTGTTATTTGATTCCTTTTATTTAGAAAATTTGTCGACAGCTAAAATGCCTTTTAATATTTTCAACTAAGCCAATCAACTTTATTCAAGCCTTTCAACTTTAAGTAAAAGGTACATGTTTTTTGTTTAAACAATATTAACATACAGAATTTATGCTCATCTTTATTCTTCATTTTTTTTATATATTCTCATCCTGAAAGTGTTATGCCATATTAATACCATGTATGTTTGTTCAAATTAACATACATACATTTTTGATTTCGTTATATTATGTTTCATATGATTACGTTTCAATTATTATATGTCTGAAGTAAAATCTCGTATAATTTCAAGATTTTTTTTTTTTAACTTTTATAATTAGACAACGGTACTTTGCTTTAAAAAAAATACAGATATAATACTCCAGTTTAATACTGGGTTCATGCTATATGTACTTGTACCGAAATTCGATAGTTGGTTGATAGATAATAATTGGCCGACTCACTCAGTTTGATAGCTACTTATTTAGTTCGTTTTTAAACCTATACAACATTATATATTTCATGAAAAAGGTTGGTTTTATCTTTTAAAAATGAAAGATTTCTGAACTTACAAAACGTATAATGAAAGAGTCGTAACGACACTTCTCTTAAGTAAGATCTGAAAGCTGAGCATATATCAGTAGTTTCTGTGGAAGGCATGATATATTCATCAATGCCATTATCGATCAAGAGAATTTCCTAATATTTTGGCTGCAATTTTTTTTTTTTTTTAGTATAAGACATACTATTGTTTTCAACATGAACGTTGTAAAAGGTTAAGCATTCTAATTTAATCGTTGATTTAGTGTACATTTTTTCACTTGTTTCTCAATTAGCCAAAAAATATCCGTGGTCATTAACACGAGAATCTAAACTTTTATTAGTGATATTTTATTCAATTGATTTAAACTCTGTATATAATATATTTATGTAAATATTTATGTAATTTAATTAATATATGTAAATATATGAAAAATATAAATTTTTAAGGTTCATACTTCCCATAGTGTGTGCCAAACCATCACAAGAGATGGGCTTTTATTAACAAATTCCCCATTTCTAACATTCATCAGATGTACAATTAATTACAAATTGCACAATTTGGCATTTTAATAATAAAATAACTGAGGTAAGTAATGCCGTGAAACAATTTCTGTTGTAAAATGAAAATTTTCAAAAATATTAACGAAAGGGATAAAACTCTACAGATTACCTTACATAAGAAATGTATGAAAAGTACAAAAACGTAAAAAGACAAGAAAAAAACTTCGAGTCAAAACTTTTCTAAATCCTTTTTGCTTCAGAGTAAAATAAAATATTAATAAATTCGCAAGAATGATTTCTTTCTGATTCCGATGAATTAGACTTATCATAAAATTGTTTAAGCTTCAACTTAATGCCATTTCAAGCTTCAACTTATTAACATACCTAAAAAAGGTTTTACAAAAGAAACAAGAAAAAGTGAGACAAAGAAGTAAAATTTATAATTGATGTTTTTTTTATATAAAATAGTGTGGAACTATAAATATGGGATATAAAAATATATAATATGCCATGATACTTTATTTCTATAATTTTGGAAAATAATTTTTCGAGAATGAGAATCATGTTTTAGAAAACTATTTAGTATAATCTGCCAAAATTAAAAGCAATACGATGTAATCAAATATTTACATTTATAATACCCTTTACGCTTAACAATAAAATCATTCCTACTTTAATTTATATTTATTTTTGAAAATCACTATTAGAAAATGCAAAATTAATGAAACGCCGAGTTATGGGTTGGTTAAAGGAATCGTTTATAAGAATAGTTAGTAATAGTTCGAGTTAAAGGAGGCGTATTAAATGAATTCATAAATTCTTCGACAGCATTTTCACTTACGAAGTTACGACTTATTTTAAAACTAACGAAAGCGCAATAGCTTATTCTCGAATAAACTTTTAACAATAAAAATAAAATTAGATACATTCAAGGTCTTTTTAAATATAACTTTTCCAAACATGCTTCCGACATCTAGCCTTGAATTTAAATAATATTTTTACTTATCCACTCAATAATAATTTTCTGCCTTTCAGAACAAAATATTGCTCTGAATTAAAAACATATCATGCATGTAATAGAAGCATAACGTGAAAGATAAAAAAAAGGAAACCAGATAAAATAAAAATATTTGCATTTAAGTTATATTTCAATTGCATTTTGAATTAAAGTCTTCATTATTAAATGTCTTTTAATGTATGTCTGATCATGGAAAAAACAAATAATTAGCTATTTAAATATTGAATTTCCCCGGAAGACAAAAATGTCTTTATTTGTAAATGTCTTGTTGAAATCCTTCCAAATAAATGTTTTGACATTTGCTTAGATGATGCATTTAGAAAAAGCTCCAAATAGTTACTGATTATTACAAACAAATTTGATGTTTAGATCCTAGTTTCATATTTAATTTAAATATTCTTATTAAATAGTAAAAATATGTATTTTAAAAATCTTTAAATCTCTTTGAACGTTACGTTATAAGTAAAATAAATATTCATTTCGAAAAATAGGAGGTCTTCTACACAGGCTGTTCATCCTATATCCTTTCACAAATTATATGGGTGCGTAACATATACGTTTCCCACCGTAATATATATATATGTATGTATGTATATTATTAATAACTTACTATCTTTATTAAACATCTAATTAATCGTCAAACATGCTGAATTTTTTTTCATTAATACATAACTAATTTTTATATAAATCCGAAATGTATCTAATCTAATAATAAAATTTTAAAATTCTTGTTAGAGAAGAAATTTTAATTTCTACAATTTATTACAAAATAAATAACCGAAAAAAACTGTATAAAAATAATTTATCTCAGACGTAATTAAAAAGAATTAGAATATTTAATTTCATTTGATATAGACATAGCTATTGATCCCATATTCGAAATTCTGACTCTGAAATATCAAACATTCATAGCATAATTTTCATATTTATTATTTTACAATATTCTGAGTGTCTGATGAATTCATTGCGAATTCGGCTAAGGGAATGCATATTAAATTATCTAGTTTTCAATGTACCACATGTTATTAGTTTCAACAGACATGGAGTCATCAAATCAGTTTTATTATGTATTTAAGGTGATGAGAAAAAATCGAAATATATATTTCTGATTCGTTAAAGTGCGGAATAGATGCCTTTTCAATTGCTAAGAAATACAAAAGGAACATTTTTGTATTCGGATAACATCTTCCGATCGCGCATGCAGTCTAAAATTACCGAAAATTGTCAAATTTCAAGGGTTTTTTTTTTTTTTTTTCAATAAAAATAAAACTGATTTCAGAAATATATTCAGGCGCTGTAGCGTGAATAAGTTGCCTAGGGCATTGTTAAAAATGATTTTAAAAAGACTTTTGAAATAGGATAACATCTTCCGATCGCGCATATACTTTAAACGTTATAAAAATACTACTTTTTTAGTATTTTCCAATTTAAAAAAGATAAACTGCATTATACTTTTGATCAGTATAGTTGGATTTTATTTTCAGCTCTCCACACAGCATAGGCAAAGCGTGCATCTCTTAGCTTGTTTTCAAATTTAAAACATGATGAATCATTTTCGATGTTAACAAAACAACCCATACACTTTAAGTTCCACTACCATTATTCCTATATAAACCCGCTAAGAATACTTGAACAGTGCGTATTACCTATCTACAATATATAATATGTAGTACATACATTTCTATTTCCTGTAGAAAATTTTCAATAATGATAAAATTGTCACATTTAAAACCACCGGTATCGCCAATTTAAACTATCTTTTTAATAAAGCCAACTTTATAGTGTGTTTCTTGTGAAATCTGAGTTATGATTGATATCAATTCCCTTGATTCTGGTCCACAAACTTTTGTGATTCTTCTGAAACTACTTTCCGTATCTTTACACAGACTAAATGTGGCAGGTTAACTTTGCTACATTCCATTTTGGTATGTTGCCAGATGGTATGAAAGATTTGGTATCATCGTCAGCTATGTTATATTTGACTGCGTTCCAATCAATGAATTAACTTTAATCTGAGACATTGCAATTAAGAGTTAGAGTGACAAAGTTTCTGATAACCTTCTCTATAAAATACATTATCTGGTTTTTAAAACTGTTCTCAGAACAAGGTTCTTAATGTATGCTTTGTGTAAATCATATTCGCCAATATATTTTCATTGTTAGAAAAGACATAAAAAATTATATGGCTGAACTGAACAAGTTTTTCCAAGCTGCAGAGAACATTACGATTAATATAAATAAATAAATTTCCGAAGAAGTCCTACTATGGGGTACTATTGGCATTAAAATTAATTTAAAGTTAATGTTATACTAACAAGACTTGCTAGTTTAATAGTATATGGTTAAGTGCAATGGATATCATCTTTTAGATAATTAGTGCCTTACATTTTCTGTTAATAAAACACAACTATTTCGGGAAGTATAAAAACAAGGCCAAGTTGAACTCTGTTAGCATTTCATATTGTTCAAGTTAACGTGCAAAAGCGCTTTTATTTTTTTCTGCGAAACCACTGGAGATTCTTTAATTAAACACGAAATTAAAATATACACATATATTTATTTACAAAAAGACATTCGTAAAATGTTTAAGTAAATATTTTACAGAATTTTATCATTTTTACTTTCTTCAATCTTTACAAGAAAGTATTGGATTCATAAAAAATTTCGACTTCCGGTTTTCGACGGATTTATATGTTTTAGAATCTCTTGAACACGATTTAACTGTTTTTAAAAAAATGTCTGTCTATAAGTCTGTGACTCTGTCTGTCTGTCTGTATGTAACAAAAAAATTGTGGGCGCTCTATCTCAAGAACTAATGCATGAAATTAAAAAAAAAACTTTATATTCCGTTAGTACCTGATATAAATTGGTGCTGATTAGTTTTTGGTGAAAATCGCCCAATAGGTGGCGCTGCTATGCTGCATTTTTCGCGATTTCCGCAATAGCTCTTGAAATAAATAGACGCTGACTATGTTTTGGTGTAGATATCCCAACAGGTGTCGCTGCTATACCACTTTTTTCATGATTTTTACGATAGCTATACCTCAAGAACTAATGCACGGAATTTCATCAAACTTCAGATTCTGTTAGAACTTGAAATAAATTGATGTTACTTAAGTTTTGGTGTAAAAAGCCCGAAAGGGGGTGCTAATATACTATTTTTTTCATTACTATCACGATAACTATATCTCAAGAACTAATACACAGATTTTCATCAAACTTTAGATTCAGTTAGACGTTCACTAAAGTTGTTGGTGATGAGGTTTTGGTATAAATCTCCCAACAGTTGGCGCTGTTGTGCTACATGTATATATATCACTGGCGCCCGGCTAACCGAAAAGTACCCCCCTTTTAGGTAGATTTCGTAAGAAATACTACCTATTACATTCTCACCTAAGTTGGAAATTTTGAAAAATTTTTGCAGATCTATGCCGATCATGACTCCCAGAACCCAAAACCACCCCCAGTTCAAAACTTTATATATCTATCTATCTATCTATCTATCTATCTATCTATCTATCTATCTATCTATCTATCTATCTATCTATGTCACTTTTTTCTGACCACGATAACTGGAAAAATTCTGCATTAATCTTTTACAAACTGATACATAAAATCAAGGGCCATAAAATCTCGGTCAAGTTCGTTAAAGGGCAAAATCGAATCAAGGGGGGGAGGGTGGGGGGGCTTTTTGTGAAAACAGAAAAAACCCCATAATTTCTTAATTATGATACATATCGAATCCGTTTAAAGTTATTATTACTTCTAGGAGAAGGGCCAAAAATGTATGTATGACAGATTTTTGATATAATTAAAAATGGCCCCAAGGGGGGGAAAAAAGGGGGGTTTTAGAAGAAAAAAAATCATAGCTTCGTCAATTCACAAGATATCACATTCGCGTAAATTTATTATTAATCCTCTTAATATTATCTAAAACTTTTATATTGACAAGTTTTTTATAGGACCAACCGTTATAGCAAAAACAAATTAAAAACAAAAAAAAATCCCTGCCGGCTCCGCCTGCAAACAAGTTATTTTTCGAAGTAGGCGGTTCCAACTCCCGCATATTTTCGAAACTGATACATAAAATCAAGGGGCATACAGTCTCGGTCAAGTTCGTTAATAGACAAAATCGAACCAAGGGGGGGGGGGAGCTTTTTGTGAAAACAGAAAAAAACTGATAATTTCTTACTTATGATACGTATCGAATCCGTTTGAAGTTATTATTACTTCTAGGAAAAGGGCCGAAAATTTATGTATGACTGATTTTTGATATAATTAAAACTTGCCTTAAGGGGGGGGGGTGGAGGGGGGTTTAGAAGAAAAAAATTCATAACTTCGCCAATTCTCAAGATTTCAAATCCGCTTAAATTTATTATTAATCCTCTTAATATTATTTCAAACTTTTATATTGACAAGTGTTTTATAGGACCAACCGTTATAGCAAAAAAAAAAAAAAATTAAAAACAAAAAAATCCCTGCCGATTCCGCCTGCAAACAAGTTAGGTTTCGAAGTAGGCGGTTCCAACTGCCGCATCATCGTAAAAAGGTCATTTCTTCCGCAATTCCCTACAAACAGGCGCCCCACGGTCTGCGTCTTCGAAATCTACCTGTGCCTGTAGGCCGAGCCGTCAGGGATTTTTTTATTACGTATTACGTTTAGAGATGCGAATTTTTTTCGATACCAGACAGCGCTGCAAAATTCATCATGGAGATCTTGCTTTGCGAATGATTACCTCCATGGTTTAATATTTCTATGACTCACGATGAACGAATCTCTTGTGTTTTTTTACTTTAAGGGATTGAGATATTCGACTGTTAATCTCATTTCCACTAAAGTTATCTCAGAATCTATTCATTTTTTAATGTAACTCATTGCTCAAGCAAACAATTTTTTTGGACGATCTTCCTAAATATGTAACTTTTATGTAATTTTATTCGAAAAAATAATTTTGAATAAAAATGGCGCTTGGCATATGCAAAAAGAAGTAGTTATGACGTATTTGTTTTCCACAGTCACATGACTTGCGTTTTTATTATATAGATTACGTATGACAGGAATTAATAGAATAAAGAAAACTTTTAATAATATCTTTTTAAGTTTTGATTCGATTTTCATAAAATTTGAAATGACTCGACAAAATTATGCAGCACTTATATACATTAAATTTCAAACAATTCGGTTCGGTAGTTTTTTTGCTATTATATGCGGACGGACGGACCAGACGACAACTGTAGGTGCTACGTATTTATATAATTACGAACGCACATAAAAAGACATAACTAGCGCCGCCATCTAGCGTTAAAAAAGAAAATGCTGTTATCTAGTTTTAAAGAGAGGAGTATTCGTCTTAAGATAAACTATCTTGATTTACATATAAATGTAAATCAAGGTATAAATAGATATGAAGAGTAAAAGAGAATAATATGGTAGTAAACTATGATTAAAATTAGAAAATATGTATAGTTAATAGTATTTAAAAATTTGGAAAGATGATGTAGGTAAAAACTTAAAAATTGAATAGTTAAAAAAATAATATTAATTAAAAGTATATAAATATATAAAAATAAAAAAAATAAAAAAGAGATTAAAATTTAAAATGATATACTAAAAAAAAAAGTAATACTTTAGCGGCGTGAAAACATATTACCATGTATGAGAATATATTATGTAATTGATATATACATTTTATTTATAGACATATTATTTTTTCATATGTAGTTTATTTCTATTTGTATATAAAAACAGTTAAAGAGTTCCTTATATTAAGTAATTGTATAAATATTTAAAAAATTGCGTATGTATATGAAACAGTAAATAGGTTGGTAGAAAATATGTTGCAAAATTCCCTTCTCTCGACAAGGCCAATTTCTCTATATCGCCAAGATGCTTATACAGCAAAAATACCCTTTTTCAATTTAACAATCTTAGAATAACTATTTATCAAGCGTTATTCTATTAATACTATCGGCATAAGCAAATGAAACTAGTACGATTTTTATTTTAACAGCCTGTTGCATGTAAAAATGTCTTTTATGCCCTTTTATTGCTCGTAACACCATCTGTGGAAGGATAGCAGAGTAATATTATGTTTTCAAATTGCAATACACTTTGTGAGACACATATTTTCACTACATCTCATACATATAAATGATATTTGTATGAAAAATTGGAGAACAAAAGACATTTACGTAACGTTACATATGCGAATATACTTCTTTTCTTCTATTTCAAGAAAAACAATCTAATATAAGTGATAGAATTTTTTTCTTACTACTGAGGGAACAAATAACATTAAACTTTTAAACTACTGAAATATCAAATAATGAAGAATCTTCCTTGTGCGAGCTCGTTTAAGTTTTTTTATGTCTAACATTTTAGAAAATATAGCTATTATTTTCAAGATACTAGTTTCCATTACAGTTTTTTAGGATCTTTTAAAAGCAGGCATTAAAGAGTTTCTGAGAAAGAAAAAAAAAATGTATGATATATTTTCAACAGAGAACACATATATTAAAGAAAAATCGTATAGAGAAGTTTTGGTAATATCATATTGATAATATACGGGTAGGAACCCATATAGCATTTTGACGTCATAATAACATCTCTGTGACTTTGTAACTATCGTCATCGATGAGAAATCACAGGGATATGGATGTGAAGTCGTTGATTTTGTAACTCTGCTGTGACGTCACACTTTAACCATTTTGTGAAGTCACAGGCATGTGGATCGAGGCTAACGAAAAAGAAAGGCTACCGCGGTGCTTTACTAGTATCTTTTTTTACAGACCGCGGGAGTCACGTGATGCTCGAATGCACCAATGCAGGTGTACGAAAGGAGCATTACGTCACTCTAGCGGTCTGTAAAAAAAGATATGTGGAATGCACCTCGGTAGCCTGTCTTTTTCGTTAGCCTCGATGTGGATGTGAAGCCGTTATGGTGGTTTTTGAGCTCTGCTGTGACATCATACTTTGGCCATTTTGTGATGTCACAGTGTGACTGCTTTGTGAAAACTGTGACATTTTTGTCAATTTTGCATAGGGTCTGGTGACCAGACTTTATCTGAATCCGAACTAGAAAGTTCGGATCGGCTTTTTGTTTTATTACTACATGTTGAATTTGGATTAAAGGTCGGGTGTCTTTATTTTCACGACCAAGAACAGACTCAGGTCGGATCAGATCGCATATAATCTTTTTGCAGCGATACATGACTTGAACACCCAAATTCTATTTCAAGTCAACCCGCAATCCGACTCTATCTCGACAAAAGTTTGTTGTTGACCCATATCGCTACCGGAAATCCGAAATCAAAGATATTGATCTACAATTTAATGCAATTATGAAAACAATAGTCTGTAATCATGTCTTTAATATCAGATATATCTTTTATTCAGAAAAATTTAGTACAATTGACAAAAAAAAAATACCCCATACATTTAAATCTCCAAATTCTCAAAGAAAATAAAAACGAAATAGCAGTTCGACTGGAAATTATGTTTTCTTTCAATTTATATTAAAAATTAAGTTTACGGTTCGCCTTCATAGGGAATTTGCACCAAATTCTGAAATTTTCAGATGGAACATCTAATTTTGATATCGTATTTGTTTTTTTCTCTAAATTTTACCTTAAGATACCAAATGGGATTTCATCCGGTCAAGTAGTTTAAGAAGTAAATGGTTTAAAATTTAGAGCGGTTAGTGTTAAATTCATCTGTAATTGTTCCAAAACAAGTTAAAGAACTCAAGAACTATTGGACGGAATGAGGTTTAATTTTGAATTCGTATATATGAAGCTCCTAGCAATTAATTTCTATTAAAAAATTCTTAAGATCCAATATATATTTTCTTCACAATTTAATAAAAAATATACATACATTTTCGAAGTTCTTACATATTTTTTTCAAACACATATTTTGTTATGTTGAAACTGAGAAGGAAATTTCCACTATATACGAAATTCAGATATGTAAAAGTTAGAGAACTTTACAATCTAAACAATCTCAATATTTAATGGCTGATTGAAATCTTAAATGCAAAATTATAGCAACAAGCCCACACGAAAACATATTTTATATATTGTTCACTTAATATCAAATATAACTGTTTGGTTATTCTCTCTCTTCCCCCCCCCTCCCCATTCACGACATAATATTCGATTAAATCCACACGAAAAGAAAAATCCTGTTTTTGTTAATTGAAACTGTCTTTGAAGAATATCTATAAATATACAAAGATCGAATATAAGCTTAAAACCATGCAAAATAAAATCTTTCTTATTCTTAATAGGTGCATAAATAATTTACTTTAATACATTTTAATATGCATGAACGTACATTAAAACACATTATAAACAAACTATTTCCTGAGCCTAAATTGTGTTAGAAAACGTTTAATTTTAAATAACAGAAATGAAGAAAATAGTGGTAGTCTGCTGTATTTTATGGAATGATAAAATGGAAAAATCGCAATTAGTAGGTTGCTACGTGTTTCACTATTGCCAACTTTAAAATAATAATAATAAAACATTAGTAAAATTTAGAACATTTTATATTATTATTTACAATTTAGAAAATAGTTGTTACAGTTTTATCATGAGCTGAGCTGATAATTGAATAGTAAAAAATCAAAGTAGTATCAAGAAAAACTTAAATTATTAATATGGAAGAAATATTCAACATGTTTTGGCTTTCTATTTTCAAAAAATAATAAATATTAAGAAAAAAACTTAAATTAAGTTCCCGGTGAATAATGCGAGGAAAAACTAAAAAATAATTCATATGAAAAAAAGGTGAAGAAACATTTTTATATTATGCGTGAACCATAAAAAGTTAGATATATTCAACATATTAAAAAAAATAATAAATATTAAAATATAAAAAATAAAGGAATTTCGACGTGAGTAATCTTTGGAAAATATAATAAATAATTCATGTCAAAAGAAAAAAAAAACATTTCTTTATGATAGTTGATTATGATAGTTGATTATGATAGTTGAACCATAATAAGCTAGACATATTCAACATATTTGGGTACTCTATTTTAAAAAATTAATAGATATTAAAAAATATTGAAACTGTTCCCTCAATTTTTTCAAATTCTTAAAAATGCTTCTTATTTATAATTTTTCGAAAAACTTAAGTCTAAAAAAAGTTTTAAAAAATCCCTAATAAAACTGACTTTATAAATTAGGGTAAATTCGATTTAGTTGCCCTCCTTCATTTTTCTATTTTGGAGTAATGAATGATTTTTGTAGTGCACATGTAAAATATCTACGCCAAATTGTATGTAGAATTTCTTTAAAAATATTACTGTTATGTAAATATAATATAAAATAGTGTTTTCATCATAAAAACTTAATCAATGATTTTGACCATATATGCCGGACCTCAAGGTTAAACGCCCCGCTTGATCGGGATAGATGACCCATTCCTAAAAGAATAAAAATCATAGGTAATTAACATTTATAATTAAAAATCTGGATTTGCATTTTATTTTATATCTTATTTACAGCATAATTATGATTTATTTTATTTTTTTGAAAAAAAATTGAGTTTACAGGCTTTGTATTTCAATCCTGCTTTACACATCCACATGAAAGGATATTTGCTATTCCCAATTCTTCGAATAAATGGCTATACAAAGTTTGAAGCCCACCCGAAACTTCTAGAGAAAGCTAAATTTGTTTAATCTAAACTAAGAGGAATCACACTCCTCCCCCCCCCCCCCCACTTATATTCGATGTACAAACTCTAAAAACTAATTCGGGAATCAAATTTAAAATTCTCAAATTAAATGCGTTAGTTTTTTATGTTTCTAAATAAACGAATTCAAAATATTTTATATATTCTACAAAATGTTTAACTTGTGTCATTTGAATTAAGGGAGGTGCAGAAACAACAATAAAAGTAATATTATTTAAATAAATAAATAAGCATAAAATGGGATTATACCTGTAATATGGTGTCCCGGTATATTCTTTCCGAATTTTCTGTGACAATGACATATTAAGTCATTTTATATTTCTATTTTGTATTTCAATTTGTATTTAGTACTTCTGAATATATTCTGATATAAAGAGAGGGAAAGTTCGGAACGTGTGAATTAAAATGTCCTTAGTACAGCTATAAATACCAAACACTTAAATATTTTTCACTTAAAAATGTTGGAGAATCACAATCTTTTGAACCAACTTTCTTAAATGAAACAAATTAATTTTTTTAACCATCCCTTAAATGAACAATTTATCATTACTAACACCGCCCATGACTTGGTACGTAGTGATCCTTCCGAAGGTCCACAGTCAACCAAAATAATAAACAATGTTTTTTCTCACAATCCCGATGATTAAAAAAAATATCATCACGCATCAAAGTTATTTGATAATTATAAATAGGTGTCATATCTCAAATCAAAAATGAGGCATATATCCCCGATACAGGTGGGGCATGTATCCTTTTTATCCGGCGTAGAAGCTCCAGCAAGCAGCTCTGGAAGTAGGAACAAAAATAGGTGTAACTTATAACTAACACATTATTCGATACTTGTCTTAACAACATTCACTAAAAAGTTCGTGAAAAATTTACAGTAAGTACATTATATTTCATCTTCTGCGTGTCTTTATCTTACAAGAGCGTACAAAAAAAAAGGGGGGGGGAGCTCCGAAATAGCTGTTTGTCATTTTATATATTTTTATTTGTGCTATTTTACGTTGTTCATTTTTTTGTAATATAACGGCACAAAGTAAAATCCACCTATTTTAAACGTACAATAAAAGCAAAATTTACCTTTCTTTGATGGATAAAATATATATTTGAAGAAATAAATCGCTATAACTTCATTACTATGTTTTTTTATAACCACTGATAGCAGAACAACTTCGCTAGTACTGCCACACATTCGATACCTGAAATACAGTAACTAGGGCGTCTATTCTGGATTTACCCTATATATAGTCTACACGAAACGATAAATTCACCTTTGTTTTACTATATAAAATATGAAAACATTCATAAAATAATTCATTAAAATTTATTACTAAAATATGTGTTGAAAAAATATACAAAAGTTTTTTAAAAAACTTAAAGACCCTAGATGTTAAAAGTATATAAAGCTCTGCGAGCCATTTTCAAGAAGGAAATCAGTGGAGAATAATTCGAAGCTGACTGATACCAGACGACAGAAAATTCCTTCAAAAATTTTCGTAGGTGGTCGAAACCACTAATAATGAGGGGGAGAGGTAAAGAAAGCTCAATCCCACGATTCACTCGGGAGACCAAACTCTCCTCTAACTTGAAGTAGTTCGAACTAACTAAAATGTATTTAGTATGTAAAGTCGTCGTTATAACATACGTTATAACATATATCACACAAACGCCACAAACATTTTAAAAAATTGTCAAAAAGTAATTTTCTTCATGTAATAAGATGTTTTTGTTTCCCTTGAAGTATTTTTATAATCACCATTATTTTCACATTTAGGTCACATTGTGACGTCACACAGTTTTCGAATTTTGGTCACAGATGCGACTTAACGTACCTGATTTTTAGTGACGTCACAGCAACATCACTGTAACCATGCTTGCTGACGGATAAAGTAATATGTAATCCCCTTCATTTAATAAAAATAACGAAAATATTTTGTTCTAAAATAAATTGAATTACTTTTCTTCCATAAAATATAAATCTTACTTTAATAAATAACATTTTGCATACATTTTTGTCAAAATAAACATCAGTATAGGATGAATATGGGAACAATATTATAATTAATAAGTAAAATTATTATTTTTTAAATTTATTTTTAAAAACATAACTTTTATGTTAAGAAATATTAAGCTGAGACTTAAAGTAACGTACTTGTGTGAGACAGAGGACATATTGCCCATATGAGTATGATTAATTAATTTTTTTTTAAACACAAACAATGATTTGCTTTAATATAACCAAAATATAGGATGAAAATGTATATTTTTCTCACTCTCTATCTCTTTATCTATCCGACAAATATCACACTGTTTCTTTATGAAATTCCATAAAAATAGTATCCACAGTCAATGAAGCTGATATCATGTACTTTTCTGGCACTGCAATTTTCAAAAATATATCTGAATATAAAATAATGAAATTAATAATTGAAAACTCTGCTTTTCTTTTTTATTTACTTTGTTTTGAATTACACGAGCAGGGAAGACAGAGCTATGCTTGGCCAAAATTAGCTGTGAGTTCAAATATTATGACCCTTGATCAAAATGATCCTTTATTCAAATTTTCTCGAACATGTGACCGAGCCCAATTGTCTTCTCGTGCCCGAAACCCATAAGATATAAAATTTAGTCAAAATAGTCTGAGACATTTTTAAATAAAATTAGCTTGACCCTCAGTGACCCAAAAATGACACGCTAATCGGATTTTCTCGAGCATGTGACTTAGTCCAATGATTTTCTCGTGCCCAAAAACCGTAGGACAAAAAATTTAGCTCAAATCGTTTTTAAAATAAAAATAGCTTGACCCATAATGAACCATGACCAAAATGACCCACTAATTGAAATTTCTCGAGCATGTGACCTAGACCAATAGTCTTCTCGTTCCCTAAAACTGTAGGATACTATATTTAGTTCAAATCCTCTGAGCCGTTTTTAAGATAAAAATAGCTTGACCCATAATGACCCATGACCAAAATGACCCACTAATTGAAATTTCTCGACCATGTGACCTAGCCGAATAGTCTTCTCGTTCCCTAAAACTGTAGGATACTAAATTTACTTCAAATCCTCTGAGCCATTTTTAAGATAAAAATAGCTTGCCCCATAATGACCCATGACCAAAATGACCCTCTTATCGAATTTTCTCGAGCATGTAACCAAGACCAACAGTCTTCTCGTGCCCGAAATTTAGTCTAAATAGTCTGAGCCGTATTTTAGATAAAATTAGCTTAACCCACAGTGACCGAAAAATGACCCACTAATCGAATTTTCTCGGACACGTGGCCTAGCCCAATGATTTTCTCGTGCATGAAACTCGTTGAATATAAAATTTAATCAAAATCGTTAGAGCTGTTTTTTAGATAAAATAAATTTTATTCACGTTGACCTAAAAATGACCCACTAATCGAAATTTCTTGAACATGTGACACAGCCCAATTGTCTTTTCGTGCGCGAAAATGGTAGGATAAAAAATTTAGTCAAAATCGTTTGAACCGTTTTTTAGTTACAATTAGCTTGACCCTGACCCATGGTGACACAAAATGACCCACTAACCGTATTTTCTCGAACATGTAACCTAACCCAATGTTTTTTCTGTTGCCCCAAAACGGTAGGATACAAAATTTCATCAAAATTGCTAGAGCCGTTTTTAAGATAAAATTTGCAAGAGATATTTAGCTTATATTAAAAAAAAAATTAAATTATGTGACTAACTGTAGATTAACAATGTGCTAGTAATTATTCGAGAAGTGAGTGACCTCTTTACCCTAAATACAACAACTAAATATATTAAGTAATATGTATGCGCATGCAGCAAATGTAATGATGATCATTGCTAATAAGTGGAAAAAAATCATTGACTGGAGTAAATTATTTTGCTAAGTGACTGGACTAATGTTGACAGCTCACATCCGCTCGATTAGAAAATTATTCACCAGTCAGTGAGATTACTAGCATATAGGAATTATGATAAAATATCATAGACTAATTATTAGTTAAAGATATGAGCATTTTTCCATTATCACAGCTAGGCAAAAATATCACTTTTAAATCTTGGACATACTAATATTATGCAATAATTTTCTGAAAAGACACAATGATTTTATTTAAAATGTTAAAAATGCATAACGTCTCTCTCTCTCTCTCGCTTTATCTTTTCAAACAATGGTAACCTGTGGCAGTCATAGGAATCGATATTTTCTTTTGTGATACAATGAACATGCCTTATGCTTTGCTTTTTAAAATAACTAGAGCATCCGACCCGGGCTTCCCGGGATAGAGAATAAATGTAAAAACCATTTTTTTTTACTGAAAACTCTAATAGATTTTTTACATTTAATAATTTTTCTTAGATTGTTCCCTAAGAACACCAAAGAGCATTTTTATATGAAATATGTCAATTATATATTCAAATAAAATGTTGACATTTATTAAAAAACGATAATTTCGCACGGCCGCGTGCCAGAAGTTAATAGCCGAAGATATTGCTAAAAATTTCTTTATATACAGCAATTTTTTTTATTTATTTATTGTGATAATTTCAGCGTTTTTAAGCGCTTATTTCAATTACATGTCTGTTAAATTTGTGTTTTATTTATGCTATTTTATTCATTGCTAAGTAAAGTTTTCATTTCGTTATTGAATATTAGCTGGAAATAAATGCTGAACTATTCATAATGCTTATAGTATAATCGGATTAATATTTTGTAATCGTCCGCAAGTGATAGAAATAGATTTAAAAGTAACAAGTTGGAAATTGTACGTCAAACGTGACAAACGAGGTGCGTTCGTACTATAGCTAGTTCTATAAATATTCAGATCTTGATGATCTTTAATTCTGTGAAATGAATTATATCGTCTGCAGATTAATTTCGGTAATAAAATAAGTATCTCCGTCGCTTGACGATTAAACTTCGGAAGCTCCTATAACAAAAAAGCACCGATTTAAGAAATAAAATAAAATTTCTTGATAAATGTTTTTATTAATATTTTCTAAAGTTTTGATTCGATTTTCATAAAATTTGAAATGTCTCGACAAAATTCTGCAAAGATAGTATATCTTAAATTTCGAACCATTCGGTTGGGTAGTTTTTGCGTTGTTATATGCGGACGGACGGACCAGACGACAATAGGTGCTACGTATTTATATAATTACGAACGCACTTAAAAATCATGTTTGAAATTTAATTTAAGTGTTATAAAAATTGAATAAATTGTGATACAGTTTTCAAACAAATTGCATTTAAAAGTAGATTTATTTTCCTATATAATGGTGTAAAAATTGAAAATGTGCGACATTTAGAAATTAATTATAATATAGATAAAAAGCAACTGGTGTTGGAAAATATTAAATAAAGGTCTAATTCAAATAGTATGCATTTGAAAATTTCTACTTTTCAATTGAAATTACGAGTATTTTTAATGTAGATTTAAATACTTAACGGAATCTTTATTGCATTAAAACGCTTTACTTAATTTAATTTTTAATTTATGAAAACAAAATTTTAATATAATTGATGTTTGTAATTATAAATAAACTTTCGAATTTTTAAATCCTTTATTTCTTATAAATATTCTAAATAAAATTTGTTAAAGACAATAATTTTAAATAGAAACTAGATGGAACCCGTCAAAACTTGACGAAAAAAAATACTATAACAATATCAGTAAAATAAGCTTCTTTATTATTTAAGAAGGGGTGCGTATGAAACAGTCTTTCAAATATTATATTTTAAATGTTTTTTTCTAGTCAAATACAGTACTATTTCCGATGCAAACTCCAAACAAACAATCCGTAAACAACTGTGATATTATCGCCATATTCCCCACGGCAAAAAAAATCATGGACCTATGAAGAATCATACATATAGTATATTCCTACTTTCATTTCATATTCAGTAAATAAAAGAACATAGTAAATAAAGCACACATCTCTCTTTCCTTCCCCCCCCCTCCTTCCCCCTGTGATAATGCAACCGAATGAGCTCCTATGCGCATGAGCATTGCATCTGCACAACAGCACCATCGAAATTCGATGTTAAAAAAGTTTTAAAATGTTTAAATTAAAAGTTTTAAAATGTCCTCTTTAATCATTGTTCGTTACAAATCCATATCCTCTAAAACGCATCCATTATTTTAAGCTAAGTTTTCAAGTGTAATTTGTTTGTATGGTTTCTTCGGTTCCTTTACATAATCAGGATTATTATTCCTTTTCCATCATAGTCAGGGATATTTTCTCTCTTATACAATTGGCAAATGGATCTAAAAAAAATGCAATTTTTAGCATATTCTGATATTAGCTGGAACATATACATCAACGAATTCAGCATATCAATTTTATGTTCAACATAAACTAAATTTTTTGACAGATTTTCGTTTAGCGCCAAAATGCTTTATCTTATGGATAATCTGAACTTATGATTTATCACTGTTTTTATTATTAGTATTATTATTATTATTCACTTTTTATGATGGTTAGGGAAATCTATTTTCAATTGTGGCAACTTTCCCAGGGGCTATTTTACATTATTGAAGCAAACTGGTGGTCAATGATAAGATAGAATTAAAACACTTTTCATGCTTGAAAATTATTTAAAAAGTAGTTAAATTAAGCGGCAGTTTTCAAGTAAATTTCCTTCGAAAGCAAATTTTTTCCTAATTGATGATGTAAGAATTGAAATTGTAAAATGTAGTCAAATATAGTAAAAAATAGAAATTTGTAGTACTTAGAAGCGATGTAAACGCGATGAAAGCTAAAGCGATAGCGTCGTTTGTTGTGACAACCGTTGTACATTTCTAAAAAATTGCCACTGTATTTTGGCTGGCGACCAAAAGTAGAAAACCATTTTTTGGCATCGAAAGAGGAATTCACAGTGAAAGAAATAGGACTTTGCGCTAATAAGGAACTGTTAAATGATTTATAATAAATCTACCAAAATACGAAATATTAGTTTTACATTGTCTATTCTACCTAAAAATACAATCATTATTTCAAGGGTTTTTTTCTACCATAACATTTTTTTTAATAATTTTAAATTTCCTGAAATCCTTTACTTCTGTGATTTTTTTTAATTAAAAAATGAAGTTTTCTAATCTATAATTTAAAAAAGGGAATTTGTAACATGTAATCAAGGTATGCAATCAAGATGAAGCAACCAATAAAGGCTCCAGTTCTAATCTTTAAAATAAAAAATTGAAAAATCAGTTAAAAATACGTCATGTTGACACAATTCGGACACAATCATATAAATTTTTCTTTTTACTTTTATCAATGTTAAAATGCATTTCAAGCTAAGCATAACGTCATTTTCACCAGCGCAAACTTTACGTATTTTTCTTTGTATACATTATTTTTATGCTTAAACACCATGTTAACAAATAAAAATATATTTTGTATTTAATGGTAATGAAAAAATGGCATCAACAAAGTTATAATGTATAATGATAAAATAAACCCAATGGACAATAATCCCGTGACGTCACAAAAAATATGAATTTTTATTCGCTTATAAAACACGCGGATAAATATTTTTACCGAAATTTAACTTGAAAATTAAAAAATTCGGCCTAAAAGCCACATGCTTTTAATATTTATTATTCCTCTTTTATCCTCGGAACCACAGAGCTTAGAGAATAAACTCTGTATCTCGCAACAGTGGGCGTTAACGGATTATGACGTCATTAGCAGATGTAAAAGTTTAATTGAAAATTACGGCTAATTAATTAAATTTTCGAACAAACGAATGCACGATAACAAATCTGTGTCCAAATATCTTTCATTTAAAAAAGGAATGATGTAATTTGATGCAGTAGTTTGTTTTCACGGATTGTCGAAAGAAAAAGCTTAGCGTTTTAAATATATAGATTTAGAAATAATTTTCCTTCAACATTTGTAAATCAGTCTTTCTAAAGTTTTTCTGAGGTACGAGAATTAAAGAATACGATTTTGCTTCTATACGTGCTTTTTCTTGATCTAAATCATATGTGCAATGTTGTATAACGAAAAAAATATCCTAAAACAAGTTTTAATCCTAAACGTGTAAAACAAAAACGCATCGCTTTTGAGGATATTATATATCGCAAGCGGCTGAAGATATTTCACTGAAAATTCCTATAACTATTTTGGCAATCATTCGTTTTGACCCCCTATCCCATCAAATTTATTCATTATTTTTCTTATTAGCAAATAGTCATCTTAAAGGAATCTTCATAACAAAAAAAAAATTCAATTTTATATTAAAAAGAAAAAAAGAAGACCTTTTATCATTGTATAACTTCTAAAAAATTAAAAGTTTGTTGTTTAAAGTTCCTGACTACGTACGGAGCAATTTTTTCCGAAAAAGCTATTTAATTATTTTTTGAACATATTTTTATTAAGATTATGGCTAGAAACTGTAAAAAAAAGCAAAAAATATCTCATTAATTCATAAAATTTTGGTAAATGAGGGATTTTGTTGTAAAATTTAGTGAAATTGGACCCAATACGCAAAACACTCTAGAGAAAATTCTATTGTATGCATCTTAATTTTCCTTTTACACGTCATACTTATGACGTTGATGAAGGCAATGAACTAAAATATAAGAGATATTTTAAATATATCAAAATTTATAGTGTATCGCACCTCTTTACATGCTGATTTTCATAAAATTCATCGATGTCATTCCACGAAAACATCCATAAAACAAAAAATATTTATTCTAAAATTAAATCTTTAGTTCATTGCCTTCACAATAGTGTAAATAACATGCACTTTAAATTTCATAGTGATATTCTTATAACTTTTTGAGAAATCGTATTTTGCGTATAGAATTTTCACCAAAAATTACATATTTCAAAAGATGCATTTAAAGTTTAGATTTATGTTTTATTACAAGAATGTACGCAGTAATATGCATCTAAAAATCACTGTTTTTATGAGGCATACTCTTTTTTTCAAGTACTGATCATTTGTTTATTTCTAGAAGGCTATATTTTTGCTCCCCCTCTGCCAGTTAGTACCTTTAAATAGTACTTCCGGTACTTTAAACAGTACTTCCGGTTTGAGTGACAGCTGTTGAGTAGTTTAAAAACTGCTACAACTCCATTTCTATTTATCGTATAATAAAAATTAATAGAGTTTTGGAAATGTAAAAGTTGGGTTTTAATAAAATGTAATACAATCGTTTTGACAATTTTGGTCGAAAACTACTTTTTAAACGTAGTCAGATACCTTAAATTCTCATGATGTTATGAAAAATCTTGCTTTCAATTTTCGATTGTAAAAGTCTACTCCAGACAGCCCTTCGCGGACAAGTCGTCTGAACAGCGAAAACAAACTCCCTCGCGGTACTCATCCACTACTTGACACGATTCCGTGACACTATCTGAAATACAGACCGTTGCTAATAGGGGCTCTCACTCATTATACGAGAGGTTCCGGATGAGTCCGTGACATCATCGCCCCCGGGCACATCCAGATACCCAGAAATTAACCAAGGGCTCCCTTCTGAGATTTTCTCTACCCCCGGTTCAGAACATGGAAACCCTACAGAGGGTTCTACTAGCTCCGTTCCAGGGGACAAAATATCGCAGAACGTAAGAAAGTAGTAAACTTAAAAACTAGATAGACATGAAAAAATAGGAAAGTTAGTTCCCCACCACCATCATGACCCGACTAGGCTCGGAGCACGGTATGGCAGAGTAGAATCGAAGCCAAAACTGATGGTCTGGCCGGACCTGATATTGTCCATACTCCGCTAGCTCGCCTTCTCAAGATACGACCACCTGCTTTCCATGCTCTTTACCAACTTCCGCCACACAGTTGGCCCAACTTGCAACGGTCCGACTGCGGCGCCCCCGCCAGGGACCTGAGATCGGCCAAGAAGGACTCATCTCGGCTAACCTCTGGAGTGACCAGAGCAAGAAGAGTAATTTCGGTAACCACAGGCCGCACGATATAAATCACCGAAACCCATTTACAGAAACCTATAACTAACTGTTTTCAAAATATCGGCATTATTTCGACAGGTAAATTGATTAGTAATCGAACTTGTGTGAAATTGACAGAATCAAACTATTTTATATACATTTAGAAGAGTTCCTCTCAAAGGTGACTGTGTATGAACAGATTTAGTTAACATATTTAGTTAATGCGTTTAGCATCAGGTAAATCACTCGCTCTATAAGTACTTCCCTTCAGTATTTAATCGTATAAATACTTCGACAATAAATTATGCATTTAAAAATCTCAAGATAATTGCTAAATAGAATTAATGTTTCACTTTATCATTCTACAGTCGTTGCTTATTTAAGTGAACTAAAAGTCTGTGCAGGGCTTGAAGCATAATCGGGAAATTTTATTGTATGTACCATTATCTCAAACCAATAATCTTCGGAGTAATGTTTTTTAACATATGTAATAGAAATCTACTTATAATAAAATACGAAGCCAAGAAACTGTTTGTAACCATTCCAGGCAGGACCACTCTGGTCTGCGAATCGACTGTAGTTAAACGCCATGTCAGGCTTAATCAAAAACGTATGCTAAGATATCACAGCTAAATGATAATATATTCCACTTGAAATCATGTCTGTTCAGCGTATTTTTCCTATAAAACGTGTATATCATATCGTATCATAATGTTTTAAGTTCTTAATTAAAAATCCAGATTAAACAATCCTTGGAATCCTAGATGAACACTGATGCCAGGGATATGACTGTTGTGAACAATATTGTTTTGGCGCCATCTAGCGGCTTTTAAATGTACTTTTCATGATTCTTCATACAAACCTTTCATGCTCTTTGCATGAAGTCTTATGAAAATGGAACGCAGGTCAACAATCCGTCATTTTTGACGGGGATTATATACTAGCTTTTTACAAACTTACTGTACTTAATTTTTTACAAGCATAAGGAATTACGTTTAGAAACAATAAATCAAAGCTTTATTTTGTTGATTCATAAGGTAAAATATCCATAGAAACTTTCCAAATTATGTTAATTTTAGATTTTATTATTTTTTTATGTCATTTTAAATATTTGGGGAATTTAGGATTTAAAAAATAATCAGTTGATTTAATTCAATGATTTAAAGAAAATCAGTTGATTTAATTCAATGATTTAAAGAAAATCAGTTGATTTAATTCAATGATTTAAAGAAAATCAGTTGATTTAAATCATGATTTAATCCCCAATTTCAATCATCTGATTAAAATCGTTGACACCTAGATTGTTTTAGCGCCATCTACCGGCTTTAAAATGTACTTTTCTATGAAATCTTATGAAAATGGAACGCAAATCAACAATCTGTCATTTTTGACTGGTGTTATATACTAGTATATCATAAAGATTGTTTAGAAATAGGGGTAGGAACAATAGAAGTTATCCTATGCGCTTGGAGCCTTGTATGTGGTATCAGTTTCATTAAGTTCCAAACAGAAACTTCAAAAGACAGTTAAATTTAATAATTTGAAAAATGCATTTTATCAACTTTATTTTTGCTGCTTGTACGTTTTCTTCGTGCATTACTTTTTAAATATATTATTAAAAAAAATATTTTCTATTTTCTTTAAAGTATGTGATGCGCTCTGCAAAAAGGAATTCATATATTTTTCTTTTAGAAAAAATATATAACTACCTGCTTTCAAAAGATCCACAAACTGTAATGGCAACCATTGTTTTGAAAATATTAGCTATATTTTCTAACATGTCAGACATAAAAAAAATTAAACTAAGCCTGTACAAGAATTTTTTGTTTTTATGATTTGATATTTCAGTTGTTTGGAAGTTTAATATCATATGCTTTCCTAGCAATAAGAAATAAAGCTTTCGGTTAGATTAAATTGTTTTTCTTGAAATTGAAAATAAGAAGAATTGAAAATAAGAATAACCCCTAACATAAATCTAATCTATAATGACACTTACGTAAATGTCTTTTATACTAAACTTTTTATACAACGCCTATTTATATGAATGAGATGTCGTGACAACATTTTTTATAAATTGTATAGACATTTGAATAACATAACATTATTTTTTATATATGGTTTCATAATAACTATAAATGTATAAAAGCCATTCTTATGTGCACTAGGATGTTAAAATGTAAATCATATTAATTTTATTTGAATATGACAATAATTAATAATTTAATAATAATAATTATTAATAATAATTAGAATTAGAATTAATCATTAATAATTAGTTAATATGTTAATAATAATTAATTTATTATTATTATTAATTAATAATAACTAATAATTAATAACTTTGAATTAATTTTTTAAAGAAAATATAAATTACTATTGAGAACATAAAGAATATAATAAAGTTTAAAAAAATAGGTTTTCTGATAGAAGATTCAGGCTATAACAGCAAAAGTTATGCTATAAATCACCTCTACAGAATTATTTTATGTTTTAACACTTCCCAACTAATTTGAAAAATGTTTATGTTCTCAGTTTGTCTGTCTATCGTCTGTCTGTCCGTACTGTAACTCTCGTAAATATACTTGGATTGCCATGTAATTGGTATTTGTAATCAAGTTTCCTATAGAATGTTCGATATTGAAAATGAATATTGTAACTCTTCTAGTTCGTTTACAGGGACATACAAAATAATTCCGTTACACTATGAACTATAAAATAAAATCGTTTGTGGTGCACTTTAAAATGTTACGATGATTTTAACATAATGAAATTATATACATCATTGAGATGGACTATAACATTATTTCTATAGAGGATAAAAAAAATTATGATTCGTTTACTGAGTTTACTGAGATATTACTGAGATATACCATTATATTACGAACTATCAAGAAAAATTGGTTGCAGATTATTTCAATGATGGTAGACTACTTCAAACATAATAAAAATGATAAGCAGCACCGAAGTGCACTGCAACATGGTTTCTGCAGATTACAAAGTACGTAGCATTTACCGTTAATTTACAGAGTCACACAAATGAATTCGATTGGTTACAGTACTTTATTAGTGTTAATTAATGGAAGTGCGTTTTCAGCAGTACTATGCAGCTACTCTTTTTTCGTGTATTACGTGGTATGCATAAATTCTATGGATCACATACAGGGCTTCGCGAAAAAATTAGCACACATTACAGGCTATGAGGAGAATAGCTGAAAATGGATTTTAATTGCATTATGTGTGTTTTAAGTTGTTTATTTAGATATCTCATTTCACTGTACTAAAAAATGAAATTTCATAAGTGTATACTAATTGTGTTTGAAAATGTTTTATAATCTACACTTGATGCATGAATTTTCACTTTTGTTATTTTATTATTTTGCTTTCTTAGATGCATACAATCACTAGAATGAACTAAGCTAAAAAACAACTTTAAATTACATTTTTTTTTCCCAGATACGAAATGTTTTTTATTTAATTAATCCTCATCGATTTTTTTTAAATAATAAGATTTTATGGAATTTAATTATCAAAGTATTTTACATTAACAAATTAAGATCAGTTACGACTCTAGGACTTTTAGCGATCCTAGACTAGGCGAGCGGATTTCAGTCTTTATGCAGAGTATAGTACATTGCTTCCTCTTCTTAAAAAAACGTTTTTGAAGTAAAGATTTATTAATTAAATACAGATCGGCCATATTTATGGGCTCGAGTATGCACGAGGCTTTGCTATAGTTATTGCCGTATCATCAGTTTATAGGCGGGAAACCCATAAGTGTCTGTTAAAATTATTGTCATTTTAACGATGTATGTAAATAAAATTCCCAGACCCCATTATAATGACCGCTGCGATTAACGACATATGGATAAAAAGTAAATAAAGTTTTTTTGATAACCGTATAAGCAATTTATAGGTTCGAAACACACAGGGCCATTTACAAAGATCACCATATGTTAGGTTATACATATCTATTTATTTTATTCAGAAGATCTCCTTTCCTCCATATAAGCACGAGCAAGGCCGAGCAAGTTTTTATCAGCGGGCTCATGAATCAAATTTATTATGTATGTCGCGACATCTTCATATACAAGCTTTTTTTATATGTTTATTAGTGATGTTCGTATAATTTAAAATAAAGTATGTTATGTATATTTTTATGTTTTTATGCAAAATGCATTTTGTTGGCACCAGGCGAGGACCGGGCTTTACGCTTCAGAAGGCATCTTCCTCCCCCCCCCCCCCTCAAGTGACCAGCTAGACAAACGAAGACCTGTTAGATATTTATAATAGAGTAAACTAATTATCTTAATTTTCAATAGAGCAAATTATTTTACATTATGCATTTTATAATTTTTTATTATATTTATGTTTAGAGTAACAACATTTTAAACAATTGACATTTAAAATGTACACTTAAAATATTTCTTGTTGCTTGTAAATCTTTCTACGACAATATTACTAAGTAAGTATCTAATTTTATATTTATATAATTACGATTTTCTCTGGCACGTTTATTTTATTTTATATTTTCTTTAAGGAAATGTATTTCTACTGCCACAACTTGTACATGCTAAATGTAAAACGACTATCAATTACTTGTTCATTTGTTTGTTCTTAATGTTTAACCCATTCATTAAGCCTACTTAGAATTTGTAAACAAAAGAAACTAGAAACAATAATTAGAGAAAACATAAATTTTCCCTGGTTAATTACAGAACAAACAGATTTTTGTGAATAAAAGACATTTTTAATATTACATTAGGCAGGTGTTTTGTTTTACCTTTTGCAGGTGTTTTGTTTGTAAAAGGAATGTAATTACACATGTAGAAAATGTTAAAGTCATGCATTTTCAGTGATTTAAACTATTTTTATTATCTTTTGTCTCGCACTTCCTTAGTAGATGCATTTTGATTAATTACAAGTTTAGAATGTTTTGTTTTGTAAATCATTACGAAGTATAGTAATAACCTCAATTCTAATGTATGCGGAAAATATAAAAGTACCGTTGTAATTCGTGTATGGTTCTTTATAATTGTATGTGTTTTTCTTTTTTTGTTGTTGTTATATATATATATATATATATATATATATATATATAAAGGGTTATATACATATTATACTTGAAACCTACTCTTATACATTCAATAGCAGCAGCATAGTTTTGTTACATACGCAAAGAAAAAAAACAAAAATATAAAATTCTGCCAATTTTGAATTAGTAGTTAGTGAGCCATACAATGTGAAAAAATAAACCAATCAATATATTTTATAAAAGAACATATCACGTTACCATCCGAAACGTATACAGGGCTTATCTCTTGACATTTCGGAAGCTAGTTGTCCCTTTTTTCTCTTTGTTTTTATCAAAGTAAACACAACTGATTCATTCCTGTGTGAATGACAAAACTATTAAACTGCGGAAGAAATTATTTAAAGTAAGTTCCACAGCGACAAATTTTGCAGCGCTCTCTGGCGCCTGAAAAATAATTCGAGCCAGTAAATCAATCAGAGTTTAGTATAATTTTGTTAAGTTAAGTTCTACACAACTGAACTCACTAAAATAAAACTTCACGTTTGTTTCTTGCCGTAAGTTAAAAGCAAGGAAACTTGTTTCAAACAATAAAAAATCAAAAAGCTGTGTTGTGTTCATTCTGAAGAATGAACACAAATGAAGAATTTTGAAGAATGAACACATTTAAAATAGGGGGGTGAACACCCCTCCTTTTTTTAATAAAAATATTTCTCAGTGACACTAATGCTGCTAGTAATTAAAGTTTTTTTCTTTTTTGATAAAAAATCAAAAAGCTGCCTTTACTTATTATTGCGTTCTTTCTAAAAAAAATTAAATTAAAAGTGTTCTCTGACTCTAAAATTAATTAGACAAGAATGGTAATTTATTCGGGACTGCAGATAACAGAAACGAAAAGAATTAAACAAAATGTAACTTTTTTCAATTTAGTAAATAAGCTTCTGCTTACTATATTTATTTGGAAATTTTGTGTGATGAAAATTGTTTTAGCACATTCACGGGTAAAGTTGTAATTTAAAATTTTATTCCTTTCCCAACCCTTTCCCAAGAATGTAAAACCACATCTCGGGGAAAATTCTAACACGCTCTTTAAGAAGAAATTTTGTGAGGGGATAAATAGGCCTTCGGATAATTGTTTTTTTTTTTACCTGCTTTGCCAAAAAACTTATTCTAAAATAGAATTTTATGTAAAAGTGTAAAATAGACGGGCAAAACTCGTTACCATTTGTTTTATGTGATACAAATTTTTTAATACGAAAATGTTAGATACGCAAAAATCTAATTGTTTTTAAAGTGTTAATTCACAACACAATTAATAAAAATTCATAAATAAAATGCACAAATTCGTTTGGTTACCATTCAAATCCGCATTAGTGGGAAACAAATTTTCTCCAAAGACAAGTTTTCAGTCCATTCTGTTTTTTTGTTGTCACATTTCAATTAGAGATGAAAGTTTGTCACTGAAAAAAATTCAGAGATCTCACCGGTCGCATTTTTAATAGTACTATTTTTAAACAATAATCTTTGCTATAGATTATAGTTGCAATTGCTGTAGACCACGAAGATACATATATTTTTTAAGTCGTGGTATTAAAAAGAAAACCACTGAGATCCTGTCAATTTTCCTGCCAAAAAATATTCAACTGTAATTATAAGCAAATACGTAAAAAGGAAATTAAGGGTTCGTCTGTTACTTTAAAACTGAAAATAAAAGAAGTTTTTACCTTTTAGTTGTTGGTGAAATGCGCTGATTTTACTCTTCAATTTGCTTTAATTATTGACGCACATTTTCAAACAGCGACAGATCGTTTTACTAACTTTCATAAAATAATAAGGTATTGGATAATTTAATTTTTGCAACTGTATAAAAGTGTGTTTTCCTAAAAATTTAATTGTGATGGATATGATTTTTATAAAATTTAAATCTGCAATAAGTTTATACAAATGAATATAACGATGATCCCTATTTTTCATGTTGCACATATCCAAACATACCATTAGAAGGCGTTTAAGAAGGCGTAGGGAGAATTTATTTAATTCATGTTGAATTTAAAACAATATGGCTTTAATGATAGACGTACATTTACAAATTAAAAACTACATTTTAAAGAAATTTATATTTTGAATACTTATTTCTTCTTATTTCGGATAGTAGACGCAGGCTAAACAAATGTTTTCTGTGCTTCATTGAGATTTACATGGTCTCTTTCTGAATGTCAAATAAGTGCAACAGTATTTGACCTGCAGGTTTTCAAAATTGCAAACAGAATAACGTCTGATTAGTTGAAATCTACATCAGCCCATGAAATCTTTACTCAACGGGATGTATTCAGCATATAGTAAAAATTGCACTGGCTTATTTTTCCGTCGAGTACTTTCACACAGCCCATACAATTTTCACTCAACGGGACGTATTCAGCATATAGTAAAAATGGACACTTTCTATTTTAAAAAACTGTCGCCAAACAATGTGATTTAACGCCAATAATACAAAAGTGTAACGTCATGTTCGAATTCAAATGCAGTGCTATCAAGCGATACATGAATTCGATATTTATGTATTTTGTGGATAAGCCAGTTTAATTATTTTTATGAAGCATGTAAGTTAATTGCTATTTCTCTGTATATATATATATATATATATATATATATATATATATATATATATATATATATATATATGTATATATATATATGTATATATATGTATACAGATATGTATATATATATATATATATATATATATATCTGGGATCTTCCATCTAGAAACTTCATGTTATAAATTATTTTAGAGACTAGGGGATTCTGTCACTCAAAAATGTGTACATTAATAAGCATGATATGAGACTTATCTGCAAATGGATAAACAATGGCGATGTAAAGTTAACAAGTGAACATCAATTAAAAAGAGACCGTGGTTCAAGGGGTTGAATTATTTTTTGTTCAGAATGGGAAGGATTTATCTAATTTTTATATACTTCATTATATACGTTATATATGTTATTTATAATTTTTACATATGTTATACCTAAACTATAGATAAAAATGCTTAAGTGATACAAACATAACACAAAAAGGCTTATAAGAACCTTTTAATAAACATCGACATGTTTCAACGATCAAACGGTGCCATAATCCAGATCTACAATGATAAACAAACTATTCTCGCAAATTTTTGAAAATAAACTTGAAAAACATAAATCACTAGATCATATGTGTAAAAAAAGCAGATGCTTAAAATAGTCAACTGTAAACGTGAAAATTAATATTTCCTTATTGCCTTTTTTTAAAATTGAAAAGTACCTCGTGCCAAATTTTAGGTAATTCAAATGAGGCTGATTCATTGCAAATGTTCTCGTTTCGTATATAGATTTCTATTGATTCATGGATAATAGATGGGAAATAAAGTCTTGGTGGATAAATGATGGATACCACAGCAATGGCAAGACTACATAGAACCGAGACTTAAAAATTGATTTTAAAAGTAGTAAAATAATTTTCCATCAAGACTTTATTTTCCATCTATTATCTGTGAATCAATAGAAATCTATATGCGTAACGAAACAGTTTCAAATGAATCAGCCTCATTTGAATTACCTAAAATTTGGGACGAGGTATTTTTTCAGTTTTAAAAAAGTAATAAGGAAAGATTAATTTTCACGTTTACAGTTAACTATTTTAAGCACCTGCTTCTTTTTTTACATATATGATCTCGTGATTTATGTTTTTCAAATTGATTTTAAAAAAATTGCGAGAATTGTTTGTTTATCATTCTAGATCTTGGTAATGGCGCTGCTTGAGCGTTGAAACGTGTCGATCTTTATGTTAAAAGGTTCTTATAAGCCTTTTTGTGTTCTGTTTGTATCACTTAAGCATTTTTGTCTATATTAGTGATCTTATTATATGATTACATGTTACACCTGTTTACAATTTCTGACTAAATAAAGAACAATTTGTTCTTTCTAAACTTCCGTTATTATTGGCGTTTATTACATCCCACCAAAAAGCATAATTATAACAATAGTATAGAAATCAATAAACAGGGAATTTTAATGCCAATAGCTTTATCCTGCGACTTTTAGGAGAAGGCTTATTCCTAGTATGTTTTAAATATTTAGCTGGGTATCTTCTCAACAATATTCCGTTGTCGGATACACGGATAAGGCATACGAATGTGTAACGAATATTATGTCACGTTTATGCATGTTTGGCGTTAAATTCCGTTGTTCGACAGTTTTTTTTATAGAAAATGGTCAACGGGAAATAGACAAGTACCGTAAAATATAAAAGAATCAGATAAGATATTACGAATAAATCGGTATTCAATAAGATTATCCGTAATAATTTCTGAGAAACTCAGAAAAATAGTTAAATATTTATTTTTTAAGAATAATATTACTAATAATTTTTTTCCTATTTACGAAATAATAACGCAGTTTCAAGATCTAAAACTCAAAATTAAAGCAAAATAATGCAATTGCCAAAAAGAATAAATATAATTTTACGTTTTATCACAGTATAATATATTTTATTCCATAAACTGAAAGGTAGATCCAAAAGTTCCGGAAATACCATTATCTTCAATTATTTCATTACCGTGTAACATTCTTCAACCTTATGACGTTAATTAAAGTAACATTTTGCAGTGCATTATTGATAGCCAGTTTAATATGCGGTTTTCGTTTTCTTATCATCTAAGTATAATTATATGTTAAACCTAAATTCATGCCGTGCTAATTAAACATGATTAATCTATTTCGAAGTAATTGTGATCAGAATAATTATGCATTATATATTCTGAAGAAGATAGATATATTTCTCTATGTATAATCACTAGAAAATAAAATTTAGTTAGGGTATCTCTCTATATTAAAAAAAAAAAATCCTGACGGCTCGGCCTACAGGCACAGGTAGATTTCGAAGACGCAGACCGTGTAGCGCCTGTTTGTTGGGAATTGCGGAAGAAATGACCTTTTTACCATGATGCGACAGTTGGAACTGCCTTCTTCGAAACCTAACTTGTTTGCAGGCGGAGCCAGCAGGGATTTTTTTTTTTTTTTTTTTTTTTTTTTTTTTTTTTTCTGCCTATAAGAGTTGGTCTTATACAATCACAAAACTTATCAATATAAAAGTTTTAGATAATATTAAGAGGATTTAAAATAAATTTAAGCGGATTTGAAATCTTGGGAATTGACGAAATTCTGATTTTTTTCTTCTAAAACCCCCCTTCCCCCCCCCTTGGGGCTATTTTTAATTATATCAAAAATCTGTCATACATAAATTTTCGGCCTTTCTCCTAGAAGTAATAATAACTTCAAACGAATTCGATACGTATCATAATTAAGAAATTATGGTTTTTTTTTTCTGTTTTCACAAAAAGCCCCCCCCCATCCCCGCCTGGTTCGATTTTGCCCATTAATGAACTTGACCGAGATTTTATTCCCCTTGATTTTATGTATCAGTTTCGAAAAGATGCGGGAGTTGGAACCGCCTACTTCGAAAAATAACTTGTTTGCAGGCGGAGCCGGCAGGGATTTTTTTTTTTTTTTTTTTTTTTTTTTTTTTGCTATAAGAATTGGTCTTATACAAAACTTATCAATATAAAAGTTTTAGATAATATTAAGAGGATTTATAATAAATTTAAGCGGATTTGAAATCTTGGGAATTGACGAAGTTCTGAATTTTTTTCTTCTAAAACCCCCCTCCCCCCCCTTGGGTCTATTTTTAATTATATCAAAAATCTGTCATGCATAAATTTTCGGCCCTTCTCCTAGAAGTAATAATAACTTCAAACGGATTCGATACGTATCATAATTAAGAAATTATGGGGGTTTTCTGTTTTCACAAAAAGCCTCCCCCCCACCCTCTCCCCCTTGGTTCGATTTTGCCCATTAACGAACTTGACCGAGATTTTATGCCCCTTGATTTTATGTATAAGTTTCGAAGAGATATGTGCAGAATTATTGCAGTTATCGTGTTCATAAAAAAGTGACATAGATAGATAGATAGATAGATAAAATTTTGAAATGGGGGTGGTTTTGGGTTCTGGGAGTCATGATCGGCGTAGATCTGCAAAAAATTTTCAAAAATTCCAACTTAGGTGAGAATGTAATAGGTAGTATTTCTTACGAAATCTACCTAAAAGTAACCACCGCCGCCGCAGCCGCTGTCAATGAAGATTATGTGCTTGAAGTCTTTCTAGACTAAAATCCAGAAAACTATTACAGATAAAAATTTAAAAATTGGTAGTTTAAAGAAATGTTCGATAAACACGCTGAAGCAAACAGTTTTTAAATCGAAGAATTATTTTAAGAGATATTTAAAAACAAAGTTGGTCAAAACAGTTTTTTGAAAAAAGTTTTATAGGAACGAAAACTATGCACAGGAATTTAACCATAATTTGTAAGGATATAGTTGACAAGTTTTCGGGGTGCAGATTGCAATTATTTTTTAAATTTGAGTAATTTTTTGAGGTTATATTTCAATGTTTTATTCAAAATTTTCATTATTTTTATGAATATTTATTTCATATTTCATAAAATCCATTATTTGAATTGTTGCCAATTTGTAAAATAGCGCATATAATAATATTCCCTTTCAATGTCCCTTTCAAGAAATGTATTTACACGTGACTATTAAAAACAGAAATAAAACTTTAAAATAATAATTAAGTGATCACGTGATAAAAGCAGTAAATGTAGAAAATTGCGTAATAAAAAATATACTTGCGCGTGAATATTAAAACGAGAAATAATTAAATTATTAGGCGTTTTCAAAGCATTAAGTAGGGAAACTTACGTTATATTTAAAATGCTCAAATAGCAATATTTCCATACAATTTCAATTAAAAATTATATTTACACGAGAGATTAATTTTTTTCGGCATATATTTTACTTGTTATTGCAAATTTTAAAACAGCGTAAATAATACTTCCTCTCAATTAAAAACTATATTTTTACGTTTAATAATTACCTTTAAAATATCGAAATAACTATTAAACTGTTAAAATATCATTAACAATATGGTACTTCTCCTTTAACCCGACGATCACTTTTTATAACAAACAATCGCCAAACTATAGGATTTAATACCAATGTGGCGTCACATTCACTTGACGTCAGAGGCAATACATGTGTTTGTTATAGCATCAAGTGGTTTTTAATTCGACATATACATATATTTTTCATTATGTTGCACTGATTTATTAATTGTTTCATTAATTAAAATAACCATTGCATCCTTAAACGACAGTGCCATGATATTAAAAAAGAAAAGGCATTGAACAATGTTGCGATGAACAGTTACATACAATAGATCAGTTTCAACTGACGTCACAAATATTTATTCACCTGCCGAGAGAGATAATTAAGAAAAATAATGTAAATAAATATCTAAGACCTATTTTTTTCTGATTTCATTAATATATTGTAAATTTTATTGTTTAAACTTACCGATAGTTGACACTTTGGTGAGTGGGTTTTTTTCGGAATTTCTTGTATTTTATTTATTTGTTTGTTATTTATTTATTTTATTTCTATTTATTTTTAGACTCCTATGGCAAAATTTGGCACAAATGTCATATACGCACTATATTGGCGCGATTTTTTTCTTCCGATAATTTGGCGAAAGCTTTGTTTTTCAATATTAGTTTCAAATAGCCTGCAATAATAACACGTCATTTTTATTTTAATAGAAAAATAAAATAACGTAATAAATGAAATAGCTTCTATTATTTTAAAAAAGGAAATAAATAAATGATAGTTTGATATAAATAAATATTGGTATACATAATAAAAATAATTTATAGAATTAAAATAAAAAATGAAAGTAAATAAAAAACAATTTATTCAAAAACAACGTTATCGCGAAAATGGCGGTTGAAAAAAATCACGCCAACGTGGTGCGTATATGACACCTGTGCCAAAAATTCTTCTATTTGCTTATTTGGTGTTACAGTTTGACGATAGTTTTTTTTTTTTTTTTAATGAAAATTGATCGACGGGATAATGGAGGAGTATCAAAAAGACAAATAAACCTTGAATTAAAAATCCCTCGATGAAATAACTCATACGTGTAACGCTTCTGATGCCAACTGAATGCAACGCGACGCCACGATCATGCTCGTTTGGTGTTGAATGATATATTCTGACGACAGTTCTTTTCTTTTTACAGAAAGTAGTCAACGGGATAATGGAGAAGTAACCAATTTTTTATAGCATCGTTATACTGTTTACTTAACCATTTCACACAAGTTGATTTTTAAATTTTTAATTCATCTTATTTAATCAATCAGGAAAGCAATTGTTAGGTGTTTCGAGAGCAGTTGATTCGACCTTAAAATCCCTCAGTCAAAGGAAAATGAATGGAAACCCGGTTACAGCAAATCGCCACAGGTCGTTTAATTATAATACAATCTTCCGTAATCGTTTTAGAGTTGATCAAACCAGAGTGTTTTTAAATCATGCGGTGTCAGAACGGGGGATGGCGAGCGTAGCTCGTAGTACCCCGTAGTATATATATATATATATATACACTCCCTAGTATATATATATATATATATATATATATATATATATATATATGACCTGATACAAAACAAACATACCTTTGATGCGAAAAATTAAGCATAAATCCATATTCATGAAGGCAAAAAGAAGACGATAAAATGAAGGAAGAAAGTAAGTTTAATCGATGTATTTAAGTTTTTTGAAAGCAGGTAAAATTTCAACCATATGAAAGAAATATTGCTGGTCTAATATTCAAAAACATATTCAAAGACATATGCCAAACGGGAATCATCATACATTTTTTTAATTGCTCTGATATTTTGTAGAGACACTTCCAAAATCTTAAATGAGCGACCATTTCGTGTCAAAATGAGCGTGTATGACAACAATTGGAACAGTTATAAAGTATTGCTGCAAAACACACTCTGGGTGACAAAGCACTTTCTCTGCCGTGCAAAAACTGTATGTCTATGTAATAACTTATGTAATAATAAAATAAAGTCGATTTTATTTTTTCTTAAAAAATATATCTTTTAAAAATTCTTCTCAATCTTTCCACACACCCACACATTGTTTATTTTGCAAGTTTTTCATTACCGTCATATATGACTTTCTTTTTTAAACACTTTCAACATAGCTGAAAGGACTAATCAGGTCTATAATCAAATTCATAAACACTTTCCAACATAGTTGAAAAGTGTATATGAATACGATTTGTTTGGCTATCAGTCTGTCTGTGCCTGTACGAAATCGCACAAATATGCTCGGGCTGCCATGCAATGGATACGTGTTATTGAAGTTTATTATGACATGCTCGGTATTGAAAATGAAGTGTGTCGCACTTTCAGTTCGTCTACAGGGACACTCAAAACAATTCCGTTACATTACGGTCTATGGGGAAAAATCTTTCGCGGTGCATTTTAATGATGTTACACCGTTTCAAACATATTGATATCCATATAAAGGCTAAACTGCACTACAAGAGGCTTACTGTAGAAGATGGTGTGCATGGCATTTATCAGGGACACACACAAAATAATTCGGTTACAGTACTGCTAATTAACACTAATTGCTCCAAGTGTATTTTCAGATGGGGTACTAATTTAACTAATTTTTTGCACAATTGTGTGTATAAATGCTGTAGATCATATACAGGTCAACACAAAAGATCTCAAGTACATTTCCGTTTATTAACGAAAATTGCTGAAGGGGAATTTTGAACTGTGCCATGCGTTTTCTAACGGAATTAAAATTTAGCATTTAGTATAGATACAAATCTATAGATCATATACAGGATTACACAAAATAAAATCGGCTGTTTTACCGAATTTTGTTGTTAATTCTTTGTTTTTGAAATGTGTTATGAGTTTTCCAAATTGTTTACTTAGACATCATCTTTTACCTTATTAAACGGTGAAGTTTTGTTATAGTATTCTGGAAGAGTTGGAAAGTGTTTCATAATCTATGATTGAAGAATGACTTTCCGTTTCTGTTAACATTGGTTTAAGAGTAACATAAAATAACACGCGCTGTAGTATGTTTAAAATAAAATGTTTCAGCTATTGTATATTTAGTATTTTCATAAAAACTGAAATCTAATGTAACATGATCTGAAAGAAAACGAAACTATTTTTAATGCAATTTCATAATTTATTATAAACAACTTGTTTGATATCGTCCATCAAACAACATTTGCTTATCAGATTCAAAACGTACATGCTCTGAATGTTAAAAGACGTTATTTTAAAACTATCAAAATATGTTATTTAATTTCGAAAATTTCGCTGAAATGGCATTAATATTTAAAGCATTCAAAATGAAAATGAATCAAGTCTATAAAACATAATCTAGATATATTTGGAGATAAAGTTAGTAGGCTCTGTGATGTTGTCACCTATTTTATTTGTAATTTCACTTTAAAATATATCAAAATTAATATTCCACCCTTTAAATTTAATAATTAAAAAAAAACATTTTATTAATAGTTTCTATCATTATTCGGTGCTGGTTTTCAAATTTCAAATAAGTAAAACCAGATAATAGACTAGCTATGTCATTTCTTTTAGTTTTTTCTTTTTCATTTCACAGTTTACTAAAACGCTAAAACAATTATATTTTATCCTTTTCCTTCTGATAGCCGTCATATTTGTTTCGGTCGTCCAGTTTCCTTTCATAAAGAACTTTAAGTTTAGCACTGGTATGCAGTAACACAGATGTTTCCTGGCCTCTCCCATAGGTTTGTAGTAATGCTAGATATAAAGATTAGAGAAGCTTTGTGTCATGCAAATTTCACAATTACGATAATTTGATAATAAAGCAGAACATCGTTGCCATTCATTAAGAATTATAGGTGACTAGCGCCGATCGGTTGCTCACATTTTCGATCTAGCAATTGGCATGTTATGAAACTGAATGAAATGTTGTCTATAGAGAAAGACTGCAGCTCAAACTTTAAAATTCGATTAAACGAAAAAATTAACTTGATCCACTTTGGTCCTGAACATCTCATTTGAAGCATAACATGCTTTTTACCTTGTAAATAATCTTATCATACAGCCATTCCTTATGCAAAAATTAAAGAAAATAATCATTATCTACACTATTATATAAAGAGAGAAAACCTGATTGACTGGGTGATTCATTAACGCCTAGCGGAAATGATTAAAGTTAGGATCACGGAATTTGGACAGAAGATTGCTTTTATGACCTAGACAAGTAATAAGAAAGGATTTTTGAAAATTCACCCCCGAAGGGTATTTAAGGGGTGGTCGACCGTTTTATGGGATTTCGCCGTATCTCATCAGCAGTTTTACGTAGGAGCGCGAAATTCAAGGAAACAAATCTGCTAAAAAATAATTAAAAACGTATTTTAGCGATTTTAGAAATTCACCTCCTAAGGGGGTTAAATGGAGAGGTCAAACATTTTACGTCATTTCACCATATCTCTGCTGCAGTTTTATGTAGAAGCATGAAATCCAGGATAACACATCTACTAAAAAGATGATTAAACATGTATTTCAGCGATTTTAGAAATTCACACCCTAAGGGGTTAAATGGGCAGGGTGGTCGAATGTTTTAGGTTATTTCGCGATATCTCAGCTGCAATTTTAGGTAAGAGCATGAAATCCAGGATAAAAAATCTACTAAAAATAGTTAAACACGTATTTCAGCGATTTTAGAAATTCACCAATCGGGTTAAACGTCGGATATGAACCCGATTATGAAGATTAGATGAATAAGACAACTATTGCTGATTTTTTTATTAGATATTTTGCGTAAGTCATTTTAAAAAGGAAAATACATATTAATCGCCACATTTCCACCCGCGCGAAGACGTACGGGCCGCTAGTAAATAATAAAATTCAAAAATAATGATTAAAACGCATATGCATTCTTCTAAAAATTAAGGAGAATGCCTTATACTGTTTCATCGATAAATTATCGCGGACAAAAATAAAATAGCCATTGAGTCAATTCCCAATGATTGAGAGTGACACATGTACCATTCGAGAGATTAAACCATCTGGAGACTAAACCATTCGGATCTATAAACAACACTTCCTGTGGTGACTCATTGAATTTAGCAATCAAAATCGCAATCCTGAGTTGTACCATCAGACTAAAATCTTCAATAACTCTGGTGTTTGTGCGAATTTGGGAAAAACAGTTGTACCATCGTGTAGTCCAATAGCTTTTCTATTTTTAAGTACTTGATTCAACTTTTTTCAGAAATTTAAACGCAAAAGCGCCAAGAAGTCAAAATTTGTCACCATGCCGAGACCAAAATGCAAAGTCCATCAAGAAAACCCAAACGAGAACGAGTCCAACCACACAGAAGCACGGAGAAGAGTCGCTTGCATCTTATGAGGCAAAAAGAACAGCAGTCGGAGGCCATGGGGGCTAACCAGCCAACTCGAGTGGATCGAGAACGAGCGGCCGACCCCACGTCTAGTACTTCCAGAGCGGATACCAAGAGGCAAACAATGATTTGGTCGGATCTGTGGATAAGGGACAAGTTCGCGATATCACACTCGAGGTACGTAAGGCAAAGACTGTGGTCACAGACCACGTGCCTCCGCTCGACGCACTGTCTCGCCGGCTGCCGACAAACGTTTCCGATCCGGACGCAAATGCAATTCCACGGAATATCTAGCGTTAGGAGGCCCAACTCCTTCCTACATGTTTTATAAATACAAATGTCTTATAAATACAAATTTAGATGTGTTTTAACTCACTGATTATGGAAATATGAATTATTGAAATTTGAGCTGTTTAATATTTGACTACAATTTTGTATTTAAAATTTCAAAGTTATAACAAAAATAAGTAAGCAAGCAATCCCTTTTAAATCTAAGATTGTAACCAATATGTAGAAGATCATAAGCAAGATACTTGGATACAAATTTCTTTAAATGGTGACATTTAGAATTGGAATCGTGCCTTTGGGCATCTTACTGCAATTTTGCATTGTATGTTTATGCATAACTTTTTATTTTATTTGTTTAAAAAATTATATCTATTTTAAATGTTTCTATATTTTATGGAATTAGTGTTATGATGTGATTGTAACTTTTGCTGTCTCCTCTTTCATATTCATCCGCATAAATTTACTATGTCACAACATCAAAATTTATATGCATTATTTAAACAGAGTAGAGGTTGCTCCAGCCCGTTTTAAATACAATGTAATTCCACGCTTTTATGAACATTTCTGTATTTTTTTTTTAAATATCTAATTTGAATCTGTTCTGTGGAACATTTTGATAATTTTTTTATAGTAACTTAAAATACGCCGATTAACAAAACTTAAGCTTTGTCGTGCCGCATGAACTTTCTTAATGTTTTTGAATACTATACGGTGTCGTCAGTATAAAAAAGAGGTTTTGAAATTTTGATCAACAATGAATTTTGTTTGTTGACCCCTTCAGGGGCAAAGTACTCTTGGAGCTAAAATATTGAGATGATTGATTGAAACCAGGATTCACGAACAAATTTATTTTAAAATAAGTAAATATTTCCTTTATGTAAGTTATAAATTCAAAATTTGATTCTAAAATTCTGGTGTCATTCTGACATTTTGGGATTAAAATAAAGTGGTATATATAATATACCGGTGCTCTTCAAGGGGTTAAATAAAAGTCAATTTTAAAGAAAAAATTAGGGTTTTCCAGAAACATGCATAAAAAATATACATTAGAAACTTATGATCTGTGATTTTCTAGAATATTTGGCGTGCGATTGATCTCTTTTGATCAGCCTGTAGAAGTCTGCCAACATCCTTCGGCTCCATCTACCCTGATAATGCTTTGAAATGTCCTGATGGAACCTTTTTCCGTGCGCAGCGCTGATAGCCCCAAATTTCTCCTGGAAATAATCGAGATGCGAGTTCAAAAGATGGATTTTAAACAATATATTGCTACCCAAAGCTTTATATGCTATTAGAAGCTCGTTAATCAACTCTCTATAGCTGACACTATTATTGTTACTTTGAAAATTCGCAACCACGTTCTTGAAGCATTGCCATGCTGATTTTATATGTGACTTATTTTACCTCTTGTCCTATTTGTCCTGTTGTTTGTATTTTGTACTTATACTGGGGTGATTTTGTACTTGTCCTGGGGTGATTTTGTACAGTTTTGTACTTTGATTTATTACTTGTCTTCAATTTCAGATATTTTATTAATTTCCTGATTTCTGGCCCTACGAAAATTCCCTCTTTAATTTTAGCATCACCTATTCTGTACAACTTCTCTTTCAAAATCTATTCTCATTGCGATCCATCGCCTTTACAATTTTTTTATAAAGCCTAATTTGATATGGAGTATTTCCGTTTTGTGAGGAAGTGGCATCAGTTCCAGGCACTTGATTATATGCTCCACACCTTCTGACCACACCTCATAATTTGTCTTCGGGGCTGTTCATATTCCTTTATCATGATAGTACCAAGAATGAACTTGACCTTATCACAGAAAACTGAGGGTGATTTAAAGAAATTATGTGCAGTTTCGTAATGCAAGTAGGTAGTCAAAACGCGATTACTTACCAGAGATTGTGTGGCATGAATACTGTTGATCAGTGTTATCAATTGTAAGTCCGTAAAATTGTAACTTAATCAAAAATGACTACTTATATAAAGCTTCTAATATTTTTTTTTTTTAAATCAAAAAATGCATTTTTTTTTCTATGAAACTTTTTCTTCTGTGCGCCACTCTGAATAGAAATTGAAATCAAATAGCAATTTAGAAAGAATATATTTTAAATTTTATTTAACTGTGTACTTCAAACTACATAATTTTAAAATTAGAAATATCACTAAATAATACAAAATTACACTTTAGTCGTAAAGCGATATTTTACTTTACGAACCTGTATTGAAGCTTACGTATTAAATGTACCTTTAAAAAAAAACCGTGCATATATTTTTTTTCATTTCTAGAACAAGGAGCATTTGAAAAAGAGAATTTTTCATAATTCGACTGAAATACCTACTGAAATAATGGTATATTATCCTTTATTTATTACAAAGAAATGTACGAAATATTTTTATGGTTATTGTTATTACCTTCTACAAAAATTTCAAAAGTATATTCTGGATTTGCTGTCATATTTTACATATATTTTTTAAAAACACAATTTTACGCTATTCCAAAACTCGAATGCATAAAAATATCAAATTTCATTCATTATTAATTGTGGTTTTAACAGTCGCATTTCACAAAGATAAAAAAAAAGATTGGATCTGAAATTTTATACTGAAATCACAGTATTAATAAAAATTATAATTTAGTCAATTTTGAAAAGTTTTCAAAGGATGTTTAATGCGATTTTTATTTCTCATGTAATTTAGTTTATTTGTAAAAGTATATTTTCCTTTCTTCATATCATGAAAATGACAAAATTGTAAAAAAACAACAACACATAAAGAGTTTCTGGTATTCACAGACAGTCTTTCTAGACTCTACTCCTTCACTCATCAAGCTACTTTATAATAGGAGTACTCAAATTCGTACATAATTTATGATGTTTCGACTACTCTGATGAGAAGAGTAGGCGAAGTTATGATTGTTAACGTATTTTTTGTCTATTAATTGTCAATGTGCGTAAAAGTATTAAGGCTATCTTTCTTTAACTTTCGATGAAAGTGTGTGAAAACCTCGGAACTTGTGAGTTTTTGCTTCGTATCGATATTTATGCAAATGGTCAATCGATGTTTTAGTATTTAAGCACTTGCATGCGTTCGGAAAATAGAACTTGGATCGAGATTCTCCTCCCTGTGAACACTGTTAGATCCGGCTAGTGTGCTCAACTATCCGAAGCTGAGGAAGGAGAGTAACAGTTGGTAAACGTATGTTACATTATTTCTTGTTAATTGAAATAAAGTTAATTCGGTGCTCACGGAGTGCCACTTTCAGTAGTAGCCTAGGCGGACATCTTGCCATCGGAGTTCGACTAGTTTGTATAAGCGGACATTAAATCTTTACTGAAGGTATCTTGACTTACTGTCTCTCTAAAGTTGCAAGTGGCGTTTTAAGTTATTTCTAATTGATATTTGAAGTTGTAATTTTGCTGAGTGAAGTTTCGCGCGATCTAATTTTTTTTGACCTAAGGAAAATTAGTGGGGTCCTTTCTCAAAATCCCTGCCCACTTAAGATTTTAATAAACTGGACTTTGAATTTTATACATCTTGTGCTCTCTTACGACTGACTAGCATTGTTCACTGTCACTAACAGCGGCATAGCTGTTACAAATTTAGACAAAATATCTCTAGTTACTCGGGTAAAAGGGTACGCTGGAGTTCATGGAAACGAAGTACTCGATCTTCTTGTAAAGACGGATTCAGAAATTATAGATACATTACAATATAAATTATTTCCACTCAAATATTTCAGTTTTGAAGAAAATGGTGAAATAGGAGATGCTAGAGAAATGACAACATGAATGGAATATTGGCCATACTGTGTGGTATATTCACAATGTATTATAAAAAAAATTCTGTAACTACCTACTTCGCTACAGGATTTTATATCAAGTTGCAATTAATCACAGTTGCTTTTTAAGTTACTTATTTAAATTTAATAGAAATTATCTGCACTTTATGTATGTGGGCGTGTGTGAATTTCTCTGCATTATATATTAAATTGCATTTTTTTTTATACAAATAAGTCATTCTACTAGGTAGTATCACATTGGTTTCCATATTTATTAAACAGAAATTACCTTATAGATAAAATACAATATAAATGATGTTTCAAACTTCTCAGAGGCTTTACTTTTACATTAATGGACTATATACAGGTACACTGAGTCTGTGCATATCCAAACATATTGATGTATTCAATGTCTATACGTTCAGTTCATTGTAAAAATTCTGATAACAGGTACAGGTATAGGACAAAATAATAGGAACACCTGTGAAATAAAGCAAATTTTTTATTAGTAAGTGGTTGGGAAGCATTTGCGCTATCGTATCGTAATTGTAATCGTAGCATTACATCTTAAATTTTATTGGATGATATTTTTGTGTAAGCTTTCTTGCACGTGCGGGAAGCATGACTGCAGAATCCCAGACGAATTTATAAATATAAGTGATGTTTAATTTTCTGTTTGGATACCATGTTTTTGTCATTGTGTAATGTTCTTTCGTAACTCAATATATATTCGATCCAAGGCCTCGTCTATTTATTTGCTTTGTTATTTCATCAGCAGAGCTTGGTTTAATTCGCAGACAGAGTGACGCTAGTCCCTTTTCATATTTATTGCTGTGGTTTTGAGAGAGAAAATTTATTTTTCTTTTGTTTCTGTTTTTTTACCCAGCGATGGAAAGTGAAAAAGAATTATACGGAGTTGCCCTTTTTGACGGGGATGGTACAAATTTTTCTGTTTGGAAAAGGCGTGTTAAAGCCATATTTGCGGCAAAAGATTTCGATAAGTTTTTAGACAATGAAGCGAGAACTGAAACTGCGGAAGTTGTAAGATCGAAAAAGGCTTATGCTTTATTATAATCGCTTTTAAGCGATGGGGTTCTTGCGTCATTGCAAGAAGAAAATACTGCGCATAAGATATGGAATAAATTAGAACGAACATATGATACCAAGCGTGCAGTTAATCAAATTTTAATTAGAAAGAGGTTAGCAACTATTAAAAAGGATCGTGTTGTGTCGATGAGACGTCACATTGAGGAAATAAATAAATTAATTTCGGAACTTAAAATTTCCGGTGCTGAAGTAAGTGAAACCGATACTATTGTTTATATTCTGATGTCGTTGCCTCAAGAGTTTGAAAATGTTAAAACTGCGTTAGAAAATCAACCGAATACTGTTTTGACTCTAGATTTTATCACACAACGGCTGTTAGATGCTGAAGCACTTCTGTTCGACTCAAAGAAAGAAAAAGTGCAGTCCAAATTTGCTCATGATAATACCGCGTTTGTATCAACTCGCAAAGAATATGTGTGCAAAAACTGTAATTCAAAGGGGCACATAGCTAAATATTGTAGAAAGAAACTTACTTGTTTCAAATGTGGACTTCCTGGCCATTTTAAACGAAATTGTAAAACTGTTAAAAATTCAAATGAGGAAAAATTTGCTTCTTCAGCAGTATCTTTTGTTGCGGGGAACGTTAAAAAGAATGAATTTATAGTGGATTCTGGAGCGACTTCCCATATGTGCTGTAATGAGAAATATTTCACGTCTTTACAACCATTTTCAGGAACTATTAAGTGTGCGTCGAAAACAACGAATCTTGAAATTAAAGGTGTTGGAAATATTACTGGAAAATTATCAAACGGAATGGAAATTACACTAAATAATGTTCTTTACGTACCAGATTTAAGTGGACAGTTGATTTCCGTTAGAAAAATCGAAAATGCAAATTATGCAGTTATTTTCAAGAATGAAAAGGTGTTCATAGAAAAAAGAAGAAATCGTTTTTGTTTTGGTGAACGTGATTCAAATGGACAATATGTTAGTTATTTTGTCCCAAACTATGAAACTGTTCTCACATCAAAAGAAAGTGATTCTGAAATTTGGCATCGCAGAATGGGCCATCCAAGCGCCAAAGTGTTGAAGGAAATGAAACTTCCAATACCCCTTTCTTTTTGTGATGTTTGTGTTCGAGCAAAACAGAGTGCAACACCAATGGGAAGAGGACCTAGGAAAAGAGAAAGTACCCCAATGACTGCTATTCATTCTGACATATGTGGCCCTATTGTTCCGAAAACTTTTTCTGGTGAATGCTATTTTATGACTATCATAGGTGATTTTTCCCGATTTACTGAAGTTCGATTATTGAAGCATAAAAGTGAAGCTTCAGAAGAATTGAAAGTTTTCTTAAAAACTAATCCTACAGTAAAGAAAATCAGATGTGATAACGGAAAAGAATATTTAAGCAATGATTTAGTGAATTTTACTCGAGATCTTGGTATAGTGATTGATCCCGCTCCTCCATACACTCCAGCTTTGAATGGAGTTGCTGAAAGATGCAATAGATCGCTCCTGGATATAGGAAGGGCTTTAATTGCTGAATCACATTTACCTAAGACTTTTTGGGGTCAAGCTATTCTTACAGCAGCTTACTTGAAAAATCGAATGCCAAGCAGCTCCACTGAGAACTTAACGCCGTATTTCTTAAAATTTAGAGAAGATCCCGATTTGAAGCACATACGTGTTTTTGGATGCAGTGCCTACATGTTAGTTCCTTCCGTTCATCGTAAGAAGCTTGATGATAGGTCTAAACATATGATCTTCATAGGTTATTCTTCAATGGGATATCGTGTTGTTAGATCCTGAGACGAAACGCATAACTATATCAAGAAATGTCAAATTTGATGAAGAGAAGAAGCATACCATAAACTCAAAGCAAAACATAGTGGAAAATTCAGAATTGACTGATTGTGAAATTAACCCAGATGCGCAAGAAAGAACAAGTGAAGAATCAGAGGATTCTGAAGAGAAAGAAGATAAAATGAGAAAATCCGAGAGATCAAGAAAACAACCTATTCGGTATCCAGCTCCTGAGGTGTATGAAGCATTACTTTGCCAACAAGAAACTTTATCTTTTGATGAGATCAAATTTCTCCCTGTTGATGAACAACGTTTATGGAAGGAAGCTATGGATGCAGAGATAGAAAGTATGAAAATCAACAACGTCTGGGATCTCATAACATTACCACCTGACAAACGAGCTATTTCCTGCAAATGGGTGTATACCATCAAAAGAGATGGACGTTATAAGGCTCGACTTGTAGCCCGTGGATTTATGCAAAAAGAAGGACTAGACTATAGTGAAACTTTCGCCCCTGTAATAAGTATGACTGCTTTACGTTTAGTGCTTTTTGTGATTTTAAATGATGACTTACATGCATTTGTTTTGGATATAAAAACAGCTTTCCTGAATGGTAAGTTAAATGAACTTGTTTTTATGGATCAGCCGCAAGGCTATGATGACGAAAGTGGGTTAAAATATAAACTCAAACGGAGTTTATATCGCCTGAAACAGGCCCCACGACAATGGTTTGAAAAGTTTCTTGAATTTGTTTCAAAATTAAAATTTAAATCTCTTGATAATGAACCTTGTATTTTTATTCGTTATAGTAATGGTCATAAAATAATTATTGCTCTGTATGTTGATGATATGCTTATAGCAGGTTCAGATTTAAATGAAACTAATGTAGTTATTTCTTTACTCTCTAAAGAGTTTCATATGTCAAAATCAGAATGTGTTTCAGAATTTCTGGGTATTCAAATGAAATTTAAATCTGATAGTTTAATAATGGATCAAGAGTCTTATATAAATAAATTGTTAAGTAAATTTAATATGCTAGAATGTAAACCTAGTGATATTCCTATTTCTCCTAAATCCACTCCCTCTGATTTCAAAAATGGAAAACCATTTAATGGTCCATACGGTGAACTTGTAGGTTGTTTATTGTACTTAGCATATATTTCACGACCTGATATTTTATATAGTGTTAATTGTTTGAGTCAAATGCAGGAAAATCCTACTGAAGTTGCATGGATTGCACTAAAGAAAATTTTAAGATATTTGAAAGGAACTTTGTCCTTAAAACTTGTGTATAAAAAGCAAAAATCTGATCCTAAATTATCTATGTATGTTGATTCTGATTGGGGGGCTAATACAAATGATAGAAAATCAGTATCAGGTTACATTTTAATGTTTTGTAACATGCCTGTTCACTGGTGTTTTAATAAACAAAAATCAGTTGCATTATCTTCAACTGAAGCTGAAGTCATTGCCTAAACTAAAAGCTTGCAAGACCTGTTGTGGTTCAAAAATATTGCTTGTGAAATTGTAAGTATTAAGGATTTAGTTATTTTAGAGGATAATCAGTCTTGCATAAAATGTATCAGTAATGAAAGTAGTTATGGTAGAATGAAACATATAGATATAAAACTAAAATTTGTTCGTAATGTTGTAAAAGAAAATAATATCAAAATTGAATATATTCCAACAAATATGTAAATTGCTGATATGTTTACAAAGGCATTGCCTAAAGTTAAATTTTATGAATTGTTGGTTCTTTGCTGTTTGTATAAGTAATGTTTTAACTCTGTCATACTTTTAATGTTTGTTTATTGTAATTTTTTATTCTGTGTTTTCTAATGTTATGCTAGATTATGGGCGGGTGTTAGTATATCGTATCGTAATTGTAATCATAGCATTACATCTTAAATTTTATTGGATGATATTTTTGCGTAAGCTTTCTTGTACGTCCGGGAAGCATGACTGCAGAATCCCAGACGAATTTATAAATATAAGTGATGTTTAATTTTCTGTTCGGTTACTATATTTTTGTCATTGTGTAATGTTCTTTCGTAACTCAATATATATTCGATCCAAGGCCTCGTCTATTTATTTGCTTTGTTATTTCATCAGTATTCAATGTCTATACGTTCAGTTCATTGTAAAAATTCTGATATCAGGTACAGGTATAGGACAAAATAATAGGAACACCTGTGAAATAAAGCAAATTTTTTATTAGTAAGTGGTTGGGAAGCATTTGCGCTTTTTTACAGCTAGCATTCGACGTGAGATTGACAGATAAAGATCGAGAACAATGTTCAAGGGAAATCGCATCTCTTCCTCGTGCAGAGCGGTATCGAGTTCAGGTAGTGTGCGTTGAAGAGAAAACCGGGCACTAACGTTTTTCCCTAACAAAACCCAGATAGGCTCAATGATGTTGAGATCAGGTTACTCAGGACACCATGTGTTATGTTCCACTTCATCATCATGCTTATATAATCATGTTTGAACGCAGAGAACCTTGTGAACATGGTCGTTGGCCTCTTGAAACACAAAGCGTTCTCCAGGAAGCAAAGTCTGAAGCAAAGGGTGAAAATAATCTGGGAGAATACTGTGATAATGCTCACTTGCGATCTTCCTCCGTGGCCCCAAGCCACGTTAAGATATCGCGAAGCACACAATCACACAGCCGTTTCCAAGCTTAAAGGTAGGAAGTAGACAGTCAACATGAAATGTCCTCCTAACGAACACACGTTGGGTGATCTGAAATAATCTAATTGGTGATAAATCAGACCAAATGACCTGTTCCCATTGTTGTTCTGTCCAGTTTTGGTAGACTCGGCAGCAGCGTCTTCACTTCATAGCATTCCGTGGCGACACTAACGGCTTTGGAATAGCCATTCTGTCACAAATGGTCGCAGCATGCAGTTCCTGTGGTATAATTTTGGTAGATATGTGGTTCTGGAAATGGGTGTTAATCTCAAAGGTTATCTGCGGCAATGTAGTCTTGTGTTTTCGGGCAACTCTCCTCTTCAACACTTGTCTATCCAGCTCGGTCAACTTTGACTTTCGTCCACAGTTCGGCTTCGCAAAGTACACCTTTTCCAGGTTTGTGTATGCTGCCATAACCCTTGACACAGTGGTCCTTGAAACACGGACAAGATTGGCTGTTCTCGACACGGACGCTCCAGCAAGACGAGCTCCAATAATCACGTATATATTTTCCTCAGAGGAAAATATAACAACGCTTTGCTGGGAACAGAATTTTCTTATAACTGCCACACCGGCAAATACTCAGCTGATATCTTCTCTTCAGCTACCACTAAATAGTAGATTGTGCGACACGTGGCTTGGTTTTATTGTACGGTCGAAGTACATATTTGAAATAGGTGTTCCTATTATTTTCTCCTATACGTGCATGTGTGTATGTTATTTGCAAAAATATGTATGTATACGATGTAAACTCTTTTTAAAGTAATTGCCGATAGAGCATCAAAACCGTAAACTTCATAGGTTGATTGCTCCATTTGGTTTGATTGTTACCCTTATAATAGGATAGATATCTGCTCCGCTACTATTTGGCAGTATTTAGTATTAGTGGTATTTAGTACTAATTACTTGAAAATAATTAATTATTAACAAAATTCTTCAACGAAGAAATAAAAAAAAATAAATAGTCAGTTTGACCACATTTGCTCTTATGATTGTACACTTTAATGGCTTTTAAATCTAATGACACAAGAATCAAAGAATGTATGTATAATTCACAAGATTGTTTAACTCTTTGACATTTTCAAAGGTATTTAAAAAATAGAACTTTGTACGAAAATTATAAAATAATTAAATAAATCAAAGTACTTTTATTATATTGACGTCTAATTTCCACGGACCCAATATTATCTTAATAAATAGTGCAAGATGGTATTATTTTAACGTCTTCACAAAAACTACTTTAATAAAATTGTTTTGTCAAAGTAATTTAACGACAATGTTTCTATTTTCTCTACAACGGAGAAACTAATCAACCAGTTTAAGATATACTAAAGAAAAAAACTTAAAACCTTAAAGAAAAAGTAAATTTCTAAGATTTTTTTACAAAAATTGATAAACTAGACACTTGAGATTTAAGGCTGAAACTATCTTGCAATTTATTATAGCTAAAAGATTTGGAGAGAAAAAAAAAAGAAAAAGCCGTTTCTTTCAAGATACTGACATGTCGCTAGAAAATTGGATATGGTATCCTTTTCCTTATGATATCAAAGAAAAGACACTATTTTAAATTTGATTTAGATTCAGTAATATAGTATAGTTAAGGCTTGATCTCTGGATGAATTTCAATTTATTTTATTGAAATAATAGAAAATATTGTAAAAAAAAAGCTTCTTTATTTTGCTTTTAATTAAATATTCTTAGTTTTTATCTGGTTTTCTTAGCGTAAGTTTTATTTTTATAGATATTAGGCATATTTGTAAGAAATTTTTCATTTTGAAATAATTGATAATATAACCGATTCATGTCGTATTATCTTATTTTACGTGATTATTTTACGTCGTTTTTGACGTATTTTACGTCGTAGTATCTTATTTTACGTGTCTCGTGATATTAGTATTTTAGTAACGATTTTTATGATTTACTGCCGTAATTTAAATATATGTAAAACGCTTCCAGGGTAGGCGAAAACTGTTATGTGGATCAGTTTCAATACTTACTGTGAGAATTTTTAATTTTCAAATTACTCTTTTTCTTCTTAGTTGGGGTGTTTTTTCATTAAAGACGCAACAAAATATTATAATATATACACATTTTCTCAATATATTATAATATATGTAAACAAACATCGTTTAATGGTATGAGACGTGTCATTTATTTAGTAATTTACTGTTGTTCATTTTGTTGCTTTTCCGCAATTCATATTTTAAAAGAAATATTATGTTCATGTGAGATGTTTATTTAAATCAAATTTTAAAAATGTTTTATTCTTAAATTGGTAAGTAAATTTTTTATAGGTTTACTATATTTGGATTTGCACAGTCATACGTTTAAATTGACGTGCAAAATTTTGCACGCATTTGCGCATATTGATGTGCATGTATATTATTGTTTACAGTATAAAAGTTCGATTTAACTTGCATTGCATATAAACTTGAAGGATAAAGGAATTAATTTGAAAAATGTACGAGGGACGTTGCGAAAGTAAATTTCATCATTTTTTACACACGGAAATTTTATTGCCAAAATAAAATACACCATAAGCTATACACCTCGCACTATTTTTCGACATAGTCGACATCGACATTGAGACATTTGTCGTAACGTGCAATCAGTTTGAAGAAACCACTCTGGTAAATCTCGGCGCCCTGCGATGCAAGGAATTGCCGAACATCCTGTTCTGAATCAGCATTATTTTGGAAGTGACGTCCCGAGAGTGCGGCTTTCAATTCAGGGAACAGGTTATAGTCCGATGAGGCAAGATCGGGGATGTAGGCAGTGTGATCCAATCTCTCCCATCTGACGCGACGAATCTGATCATGTGCCAAAGAATATTTACTCCGTAAAGAAGATTCACTCCCATAGTCGTAATGTAAAACGCATCGAGTCAAGTCGGCAGAATGAACAGTAATGCGCGATAGACAACTTTACAGGGGAGTAAGCGCAAACCAACCGGTGGTTTTAACTTTTTTTTTTTTTCGGTCATTTTGCTTTTCGTTATTTTTTATTCTGTTATTCTAAATTACGGAGATAATTACTTCATTTAAGTAGAAACTCCTTTCAAAACATCAGATAATATTTACAATTTAAATTTGAATGCTTAAATAGCTAAAATATTTCTAAAAAAACAGGTTTTTTTTTTTTTTTTTTTTTTTTAAATCAGCCAATAATATATATCACAAAAAAATAATGTGTAAAAGCTTATTGTTTCTTCGAAATGAGGGAAATGATATATATATTTTTAAAACAAGGCTTTTGTAAATCTATATTTGATTATTAGTGGACAGGGTTGATAAAAATCATGATTTTTTTTTAAATAAAAAAAATCTGATTTATTTGATTTAAATCGGATTTTTTTTATTTAAATCAGATTTTTTTTTTATTAAAATTATTTTTGTACTGTGCATGTATTTATTTTATTTTCTCTGCATAGATATACACATTTCTATTAATTTTATTACAGTTCCTAGATAAATTTCAAAATAATTTAAATAAAAATAAATTGTTGCAAACAAATTCAGATTTACTTAAAACTTAAAATATTATTCTACTATTAAATTGTTATAGATAAGATTATACCTATGTGTGTTGTGTCTATAAATTTGCAGTTAATTTAAGTTATTAAATTTTTCACTAAGGTATTACTCCAATAATACACTAGACTGCCTTAAATCTGCATAGCTTAAAACCGGAGGTTATGCAGATTTTAGAATTTTGCGGATTTCTGGTCACTGTTTACATTTTATAACAATAATTTGAATTTAACAATGTACTCAAAATTATAATGAATGCTTGCAATAAAGTAAAATAGTTAAATAAAATAAAAAAATTAAAAATAAAAGTCAAGTAAATAATTAAAATAATTAATAATGCATAACTAAATACAAATATGCATAATGATGAGATAATTTTTTCTTGAATTATTCAGTGAAAACTTGCCTTATAAATGTACACTAATAATTCACATCAAAATCTTAAAATAACAAAGTTTTCTTTCATGTTTAGCCATACTTAATAACCATGACTTGAATTCTAACATTATTAAAACCTTTCTCAGAATTTTAAAAAAGATATATTTGTAAAATTCCACTATTGTTAAAATTTTAGTCTTTTGTGTCAATTGGAATAATATTTTGCATCCCCCCCCCCCATTCTTAAGTTGTATTAAAGTAAATGATTATTTACAACTTAATTGAAAAAATAATTACACCACAGCGATTTTTTTCTTTCTTTTTTATTGCAAGTGGAATTATAATCGTTAACAAAGTTTGTATTTTTAGAAGATCCATTTCATATATTTTAACAATATTTTTTCCTGTATGTATAAGAATGATTTATGAAAAGTAAAGAATATTTCACTTTTATATTTCTGAAACGAATAACTTCACCTTTGTTATTAACCCCATCATTCCATTTTTGCACCATATCCTTTAAATTTGTTTTTCTAATTTTAATTAAATGACAAAGACAGGTTTTTTTTTTTTTTTAAATCAGCCAATAATATGTATCACAAAACAATATTAATTTGTGAAGGCTTATTGTTTTTTCGAAATGAGGGAAATTATATATATTTTTTTAAAACAAAGCTTTTGTAAATCTATATTTGATTATTAGTAGATATTGTGAATATACTAATTTCACACATATTTAAAAGGAAATGCAACAAAAAAATAATTTGTATAAGTGATGTTTTGAAATGAATTCTAACATTATTAAAACCTTTCTCAGCCTTTTAAAAAAAGATATATTTGTAAAATCCCACTATTATTAAAATTTTAGTCTTTTGTGTCAATTGGAATAATATTTTACATTCCCCCCCCCCCCCCCCATTAATAAATAGCCAAATAAATAGCTATGAAGCGATGGAAATTCTGCAAAATATACGATCTCTTTATTTAAAAAAAAAAAAAAAAAAAAAAAAAAAAAAAGAGCTGGAACAGTGGAATGTTGTTTGGTTGGAACCATAGAAGATATTCTATGGGTTGGAACGAAGGGTGAGAAGTATGTGACAGATTGACGCATGCGCGTTATTGGCGGCGCACTCTGCAAAGTTTGTTTTTCCGTCCTGAAAATGTTCTACCGACTTTACCCAAAGTTTGAAGTAAGACTTCTTGTGAGCCTTGCTGTGAGTGGTTTTTCATTGTCATCCAAGAGCACAACACATTCACTCACGATCCCTGGTCTCTTTCGTCGTATGGCGGACCTTTGGAGTTTAGTGAAATGGAATTTGGCGGCCTTTGGTGAAATTTGTATTCGAAGAACCGCGGGCAAGCCGGTTTTCTGCTACTCTCTCTTCTTTGTCGCTCTGAGCATGCGTCATTACTCCTCAGCTGACGTTCTTTCCGTCGTTGAACCAACAACGGGTGTGATTCTTATAGCGATTGTTTGTTTCACCTGGTATACAATCTTCTCTTTAAAAAAATGATCAAACTTACTTACGGAACGTACCTCGTACAAAGTGATCCTTGTCAAATATTTTCAAACATGACTGTGTCAAAATCAGCTTATTAGATATTACTTGATTATTTCGACCAATAAGATATCTTGCAATACCTTATACTGTCACCAGATCCAATTATAAGGAAAATCATAGAAATAATATTTTAAGTGGAAGGTACTTGCAACAAATTTTTCGCGGAACTAACGCAACCTGGACCATTGTGTGACGGCCTGAAATTGAAATGTTTTCATACGAAGGCGTGAACATGACATAATATACATTTGCAAGTCACAGTGGTTATTTGTGCCAATCTGGCTACAAGATGTTCACCTCATAATACTTATTTCATTTTGGTGCGAGATGCCCATACTCTCTGCTAATCTGACGTTTATCTGCGTTTTAAGAACACATATTTACTATAAACTGCAATTTTATCAACATTGTCTTTTTGTCATTAACCCTTAGCACACCCCGGTTATGCAAAATTAGACCTATAATTTAATGGTACATTTTCTTGGTACTTTTGAATCAAATATATTCTACTTAAATTGTGAATTTCGTAATATTTCCATTATATGTGCGTGATAATTTTCTAGATTTTTCAGTGAACATTATGAGGGAAACTGTCTTTTTTAACTAATCTTGATTTTTTTCAATCGTTATACTTCTCGAAGTTTTATCTGGAATGTTTAATTAAAGTACAAGAAAAGTAGAATTTTATTAGGCGAAAAGTTTCTTACCTAGATTATTTTAAAGATAATAAAACATCTTTGAAAATTAGGTGTTTCTCAAACTATGGTTCACGGGCCACCAGTGATCGTCGAGGTAACACCTTATGGTCCTAGATTGAAAACAGAAAAAGACAGAATCTGTAGAATAAAAGTAACTACATTTTATTCACTTCAGATAAATGAAACAACAGATATTTCGCATGATCCATAGTGGATTTGTTAAGTCAGGCACGAATTTAACAATATCAGTCATTAATGTATGTTCTTTTCAGAGACTTTACCTACTCATAGAACTAAAGAAAATTTTTTAAAGTTCTAAAGGCGTGTATGCAAGGGTATGAAAGGAATTGAAAAAAAAGTGTTGGTTTTTATTCGGATGGGGCTTGTGCGCTCATCGATTTGTATCACATCGTTGCCTCTAAAGTCAGATATACGGTTCTTAATATTAGCTGGAGTCATTGTTTCACTCACAGGGAAACTTTAGAAGACAAAAATGCGCAATCTAAACTCAAAATCGTATTGTAAGAGATGGTTAGTGATTTTTACCATTGCGTTATTGAAAATAACAAATTGACATTTACGAAAAGAGAGTGATTAACTAAAGTTTGAATGGCACCGGACTTAAAATTAAGTTCCAAGCAGAATGTACTGTTAATTTTAGGTTTTTATCACCAACGAAAGGGAAATATAATGATGGTATTTATTAAAAAAAATCATTCAGTTTTCCTCTATGTCATAGCTGCCATCTTCTACGATTTTTTAAAAATCAAATAAACATATTTTAATCCGATATTCTACTTAATAAATAAAATACAATATATACAACATTTCATAAATTCAGCACATGTTTTATAAAATAAATTTTCTGGCTAAAAGCATATTTATTTGATTTACAAAATCGTAGCAGTTGGCAGTTCTGGTTTACGGATCTGTGTCAGAAGTTAGCAATTCTGGTTTAAAGATCTGTGTCAGAAGTTTATTAGAGATCGTACTGTTTTCTGAGTTTATGAATGACTCAGAAAACAGTATCAAATCAATTTATTGTATGTGCATATATCAGATTAAGCTTCACAGCATAGGTTCAAACACAGAAAAATTGTGCAAGAATCCATTTCATTAATATTAATAACAACATTTGTTTAACTTATGAGTTAATGAAGAAAAAAATAACTAAACTCTAATAGACTTGAATTTTTTTACGAATATGGATTTTTTTCTCTTAATTTAACTACTTAAATACGAATGTAAAATTAAATTAATTTTAATCAATTCTATTTTTAAAATATAAATATGTTGGTATTAAAATATGCTGAAATAATAAAAAAACAGTATAAATTTGATTTCAAAGCGAACAAAAATGGGGTGATCCGCAGATATTCTGACTTGTAAAAGCGGTCGCCAACTGAAAAAATATATATTGAGAAACGGGTAATGTGTTTCCAGACATTTTCAAAGCTTAGAAATGAACTTTAACTAAGAAGAAGCAAATACTGTGTAAAGTGTGTGACCCATTTAAAATCAAAATGTGACTAATTGGACAATTTCTAGTGGGAATATCTATTTTACGAGTCACATCATCGTTTTATTTCATAAGTTGATGGGAGAAGTAATTCTGAATGGTGTCCCGTAAAATGAATATTGACGAGATCTTTTGAATATCTTCAATAAATTATATAACTTCTTTTCATCAGCTTTCTCACAGAATTTGATGTCACGTTAAACATAAACAATTTTAATATACAACTAAATATATTTTTTAAATAGTAAATCTACTATTGTGATTTATTTTATTATTAAAATCAGATTCCATTTTTTCAGCGATGGATTTCAATTTTACATATTTGCTATAAAACATTAATAAAATCTTATTTTGTGATAAATGTATTAATAATTAAATGTTATGTAAAAATAGGTGTACAAAACGAAAATTCTTACCTTTGAATTTCACACGTATTATTTCTAACAGCGCTATCTCTACTTTCTAAATTTATTTAATAGGGTAAATTGTTTTGCATTTACAAGTGAAAAAAGTTAGGTTTCCTTAGTATCTCTACTTACTAAATTTATTTAATAGGGTAAATTGCTGTGCATTTACAAGTGAAAAAAGTTAGGTTTCTATAAAAAGAGTGAAGTGCTTTAAAATGCATAAAAATTTCTATATACACCCAGAGAAAAGTTTTGTTGAATCAACCAAAATTTGGTTGGCCCAACAAAATTTTCTCTTTAAATATGGGTCAATGTAAAATTTGTTTGAATCAACAAGAAAAATATTGTTGATTTTTATTGCAATTCCAACAAAAAATTTTGTATCGTCAGCAAAAAAAAGTGCTGTTAATTCAAGTAAAAAGTTTCAATTTTATTTGAATTAACAAAATTCTTTTGTTGAAAGTTTTCTCAAAATAAATATAATTATCTGTTACTTTAAGAGTTCTTTTCAATTTCGGCAACAAAAACTTTTGTTTAAAGAACAATTGTTTTGTGTAATTTTAAGATTTTTTTTGTTTTAACAACAAAAGGTTTTTGTTACATAAACAATTATAATATTTACTTTAAAACTATTTTTTAATTCATTTCCAGCAGTGAATTACGCCTGTAATCCGCAAATAACAACAAGCGAATTTTTATCCTGCTTTTTTACAAGCGTAAACCTACAGATTGAACAATGTCCCAAGCTGGGAATCGAAACCGGGTCCTCAGAATAACGATCTGTGACTCTAACCACTCAATCAGAAGGAACGATATCCGAACTCGAAATTTTTCACTCTTATATATGTCGGACTGGTTGCACATGATGAAAATGTCGTCATGAGCACAGGGCTCGCTTAAGACATAAAAGTAGAGAAAGCCGGACGTTACTCTGGAGCCCCCCTCTACCAATTGCTTTGTTATTTACTAAATCAATTTTGGTATGCAGCAACAATTTGAAATTTTACCATCAAAATTTCGAGTAAACAACAATTTAGAAAGAGCGAGCTTCTTAGGTAAAAATTTCCTAAGGAAAAATGCATTTTTTACCCTGATTGATTTTTTTTTTTTTTTTTTTTTTTTTTTTTTTTGCAAAAAGTTATTCTGAAAAGTAAATTTGAGGGCACCTTTATATCTCTTTGGGTAAGCACGGGCGTCCCGGGACTATTCGGTAAACAGGCCCTGCATGAGCATGCAAATTTCTGCGGCAAACATGAGACGAAAATACGAAGCCCAGCATACGGCAACATATAGTTAATTTTTAATTCATTTTCAGCAGTGAATTACGCCTGTAAAAAGCAGGATAAAAATTCCCTGTACGATTCTCGGCTTGGGACATTTTTCACTCTGTCGGTTTACGCTTGAAAAAAAAAAAGCAGGATAAAAATTCATTGGTTATTATTTAAGAATTACAGGCGTAAATCACTGCTGAAAATGATTTAAAAATTAATCCGTGCATTAGTTCTTGAGATTTAGTTATAGTGAAAATCATGAAAAAAAATAACATAGCAGTGCATTTACACCAAAACGTAATCAGCTTCTATTTATGTCAAGGTTTAACTCAATCTGTATTTTGATGTAAATGAGTGCATTAGTTCTTGAGAAATCGCGAATCTATTACAGAAATCGCGAAAATTACAACATAGCAGCGCCACCTGTTGCGCGATTTACGCCAAAAAGTAATCAGCACCAATTTATATCAGGAAGTAGCTGAATATAAAGTTTTATTAAATTCCGTGCATTAGTTCTTGAAATTTGCCACATACAGACAGGCAGAATCATAGACAGTCATTTTCTAAAAACAGTCAAATCGTGTTCAGGACCTTCTAAAATACGTCGAAAACCAGAAGTTGAAAATTTTCATGACTCCAATACTTTCTTCTTGTAAAGATAGAAGAAAGTAATAAATGGGATAGGGGGATTTTAAAAACTACCTTGGTCCGTCCCAATTTAAAAAGTTTTAATTATCCAAAAATTATGTTAATCCTTTAATTATACAGCTATATAAGTCAAATAAACCAAGTTACGTGAGAGAGTTATGGCTACTACACAACAATTTAAATTTTGTAAAAGCAACAAAATTTTGCTGGAATTAAAAATTACAAAATTATGGCAAAATTAAAAAAACAAATTTTGTTAATTTAAGTAAAATTGATGAAATTTTGTTAATTTAAGTAAAATTGATGAAATTTTGTTAAAATTTTGAAAGAGTGTTAACAATATTTTTCCTCAATGCAACAAAACCAACTTTTTACTTCAACTAAAAATTTTGCTTGAACAACCAAAATGTACTCAACAAAAGATGTTTTGTTGCTTTAATCAATTCCTTTTTCTGGGTGTATTTTTATTTTACTAAGGTGAATTTTATAGTAAAAATTATTATTTACAGAATGCTTAAATTACCTTAGCTAAAGTGAAACTGCAACCTTTTTTCTGGTTCTTTAACTTTCGCAGAAATGTATCAGCTGGAACACATTTTAGAGGAACTAGGCAAATGCTTATTTAGTGTAGCTGATTGACTGGGGTATAAAAAAGAAAGATTTTAAAAGTATGAAATGCCTATAATTATGGCTATAAATGTGCTTTTACTAAAATTAGGAGCAAGGCCAAAACATGAGGTTTAACGAGTCATCACTGATTCAATCTACTCAGTAACAGAAAACTGGTTTTCTCCGTAGAAAAGTGTAATTTCATTATTGACTACATTCCTTGTGCATTCTTTACAGTCCCTGGCCAAATTATTACACGCAGTTGTTTTTATTATAATTTGTTAAATATCTGGAAAGATACATGAGGAATTATCTTAAAACTTTAGGAGTGTAAACAACACGATAAACGTCATATATTTCCGAGAAGATTTTTTCTTGAAACCCCATAAGGGGCCGTCAGCAAAGTGAAGAAAAACGAATATCTTTTGGATAACCCTGTAAAAACTAATAACACAAAAGCGTTGAAACGGTATCACACGCTTAGGAGGCTTGTTGTAATAATTTGGGTTCATTTTTATGAAGATAGCATGTATAGTCGAAAAGAAATTCAGGTTTTTATAAAAACGGTCCCAAATTTTACGAAGTTTTTTGTTTATAATTTGCAGAGTTTTTAATATAAAAACAAGTTATTTTCAGAAAATATGACAAACAAAATTATACACAATACCCTGTACTCAGAATTAAAAAATAATAATAATTGCATGAAAAATGAGCAGGTTTACTAAATATTTTTTCACTGCGCATGCGCGAATTCAATCAAAATATACTGTGCATAATATATTAGCTAAATATATAGACCAACTTTTATGAAAGTCTCAAAAACATAGCTTGAAAATTCTGATAGTGATCGTCGATAGAATAAGCTCGAAATTCGCTGTTTCCAAAAGGAAGCAAAAAGATGAGGGGTTGTATCAAATATAGAATGAGAGACGCTTCATTTTTATTATGTCAACTTTCAAAAGCTAGTATATTTGGATATAACCCCTCATCTTTTTGCTTCCTTTTGGAAACAGCGAATTTCGAGCTTATTCTATCGACGGTCACTATCAAAATTTTCAAGCTATGTTTTTGAGACTTTCATAAAAGTTGGTCTATATATTTAGCTAATATATTATGCACAGTATATTTTGATTGAATTCGCGCATGCGCAGTGAAAAAATATTTAGTAAACCTGCTCATTTTTCATGCAATTTTTTTTTTTTTTAATTCTGATTGCAGGGTATTGTGTATAATTTTGTTTGTCATATTTTCTGAAACTAACTTGTTTTTATATTAAAAACTCTGCAAATTATAAGCAAAAAACTTCGTAAAATTTGGGACTGTTTTTATAAAAACCTGAATTTCTCTTCGAGTATACATGCTATCTTCATAAAAATGAACCCAAATTATTACAATAAGCCTCCCAAGCGTGTGATACCGTTTCAACGGTTTTGTGATATTGGTTTTTACAGGGTTATCAAAAACGTATTCGTCTTTCTTCAATTTGTTGACGGCCCCTAATGGGGTTTCAAGAAAAAATCTTCTCGGAAATATATGACGTTGATCATGTTGTTTACACTCCTAAAGTTTCAAAATAATTCCTCATGTATCTTTCCAGATATTTAACAAATTATAATAAAAACAACTGCGTCTAATAATTTGGCCAGGGACTGTATGTTATTTTTTATAAGAAATATAAAATACAATTGTAGCAATAGATTTTTATACAATCACAGCAATAAAACTTTAAAAAGGAAAAATAATAATCTATATAGTGTTTTATATTAAAGTAAATTTTATAATAACAGTCCTTATGTACAGGATACTCAAAGTACCTTAGCTTATGTAAAACATTTTCATCGGTTCTCTAACTTTCAAAAAATATGCAAAAGCCGAAACAAATTAAAAACCAACTATTGAAATGCGAGTTAGTGTAGTTGACCAAGGTATTATAAAGGAATGTTTTAAGAGTGTGAAAATGCCGGTAATGATGTCTATAAAGGTGTTTGTGCTATAATTAAAATCAAATCCAAAACATGAGGTTTAACGAGTAATCAGTGATTCAGACTGCTCAGTAACAGAAAACTACTTTTAACTCTAGAGTGGAAGGAAGAGTCAATTTGATTTCTTCCTGCTAAATTGAGGAGAAGTTTACCCTGAAGCAGTGCATTTTGTCTTTAAGATACTTAAAATCTATTGAAACAATCTATAAACAAGCTCATTTTAAAGGAGGCCATTCAAGTTTCACAATATATACAAGGAAGAGGATAAGAATGGTGCTTCCAATCCAGGGTTAACTTTATAATAATACAGGCATCAACTTGTTGAACTGGGTCAAAGACCGCCAGGTAGGGGCCTAGTCAGCGGTCTGAAAATAAAACCTTATAATAATGTCATTACTGACTAAATACCTACTGTATGTTTTTCACTGTTAAAAAAATTGCAACAAACTGTCCAGTTATTTGACCGTTTCTAAAGAAAATGGATACATAACAGTAATTTAGCTCTATTCTGATCATATTATTGCCCATATTAAAATAAGAATACAGTTAAATTACAGTTATATAACGATTTTCTATAAAAACGGTCAAATGAGTGGACAGTTTGCAGCAAACTTTTACCAGTGTATATTCAGTTTTATAAGAAAGGTAAAGTGAAATCATAGCAATAAAAATTTTTGAACGAATAAAACAATGACATTAATAATTTTTACATGATGGCGTTATTTACAAGAATCAAGAATGGGCATAGAATGGAAACCTAAAAAAAAAGAACTTTTTATATCCATCTTAAATTCTTGCAAACTTAAATTGATGCATATAAAAATGGCGTATTTACGTTCTCTAAATATTCTAATACTGTTTATAAAAAAGAATTTAGTTGACGCCAAATATTTTCCTTACGATGTTTTCAGAAGAAGCTTAAGGATGTCTCACAGTTTATGTGACTCGCGTATAGCGCATTTGAGAAGATGTATCTAAGCAGGAGAAAAAAAAAGTCCAGAAAGCACTAGAATTCCAATAAGTAGTTGAAGATAATTTTAAAGAAGTTAATTTTAAAGAAAACATTCATTACTTATTCAAACATTAAATAGACTGTAACTTACTTAGTAAAAAAAGTACATTGTTCTCAGACGAAGTTTTTGAACTTAGGAAGTATTTTAATAACTTATACGCATCACATCAATCGATTTTACTTGAATTGCATTCCATATATTTTCCAAGTATTTATTGTTTCCGATAATTTGTATTCATATTTGCATATCACTGTGCGATATTTGGACTGTTTAAGCAACCTATTTGGACGAAAATGATGTTATGTTACTATAAAATTACATCCAAGTCATATTTATTAGTTAATACTTTAAAAACCTGTTTTGATACAATAACACAAATATTCACCATTTAGGCATAGCAATTATCACTTTAACTATATATACATTCTCGATTTATTTAAAACATCTACTGCATACAATTGCTTACATTCACATTTGTAATTTTGTAATTTGATAAATGAATTTTTTGAACGACGTATTTCAGAACAATTGAAGGGTATATTAATATACAGCGTGTCCATAATTAAAGTCCATAAATACTTTAAAGTTTTCTACAGACGAAAATATTGCTCAGAAAGTTGTGAAATTTTGTGAAGGACAAAATGAAGTAATGGGAATTAGTTTAAGCGAAAAAAAAATTTATTCAAAATTTCGCCGCCAGATGACGTTTTTAATAAATCAATCGCATTTGAAACATTTGGTAAGCTCCGATAAACCAAGAACATTTTATGAATTACACATTTAGCATACATTTTAGATAGTTTACATATTTTATTGCAACAAAATGTGTTCCACATGACGTCCATCATTTTCAGCTACCATCTGGAATCGTAGGAAGCATGTTCCACAGTTGACAACAGTGTGTTCTGGAAAATGCTAAAAACATGTCGTGAACATGTCTTTAAGATCAGGTAAAGTTCTTGGTTTATCATGACTTACAGAATGTTTCAAATGCGATTGATTCATTAAAAAAACCCTCTGGTAGCAAAATTTTGAACTATTTTTTCGCTTAAACAAATTACCATTTCTTCATTATGTCCTTCACAAAATTTCACAACTTTCTGACCAATAGTTTAGTCTGTAGACAACTTTAAAGTAGGGTCGTTTAATTATGGACACCCTGTATATATATATATATCAACATCGTACTTTCTCATTAAAATTTAAAATGTGCTTTCTATCATTTAACACATGTGAAAATGAAAATTCCTATAATTTTCTTGAGTAACACTCCAAACATTTTCCTTTAAGATAATTGTTTTAAAGAGATTGTTTCTTTTATGATTTAAGGCATATTTCAAAGTTAAACTATAGTTTAACTCTCTAGATAAAAAGACGACACTATACAATTACTCTTTTGTCTCTCTATTGCTTTCTTTTAAATCCCTATAAATATAATGGCGAAGAAAACATAAGATATTTTGTAAACATATGTCTTCATATCCATGAGTAGAAAGTCATTCAATTGTGTAACTGAAAAAAAAAGAAAGATAATTTAGTATAAACTACAACAGTGAACTAAAAATAAGTCAAAGTACATTCTTTGCTTCAGGACATCGTTCCATTGAAATGATAAAAAATTGGTTATCGTTGTATAATCTGTGTTTTACAAAAAAAAAAGAGAGAGAGAGAGAGAGAGAGAGAGAGAGAGAGAGAGATACCCGTTTTTATTCAAAGAATTGTTATTTAAAATAACGTCTTGTTTACAATAAAAAGAAAACGTGTTATTAGAGTCTCAATACTGTTTTCTTTTAGAATATGAATGCCATTTTTGAAAGAGGGACCGTCGATTTCATATTTTAAAAATGCACCAGCTATGTTTCTTTCAAATTCAAAGAGCCTTTATGGCACCCATTTGAGTTCGTTTGATCAAAGCACCCAGAAGAAAAATGTGTAAATTATGTATTTTTTAAACCTTTATAGAGAAAATGTGTTAGAGATACCTAGCCCAACAGTCTTCTCGTGCTCGAAAACCATTGGATGCAAAATTTAGTGTAAATTGAGCCGCTTTTTAGATCTTGAACCTCAATGACCCAGAAATGACCCACTAATCGAATTTTCTCGAACATTTGACCTAGCCCATTGATTTTCGCGTGCCAGAAACTCGTAGGATACAAAATTTAATCAAAATCGTTAGAGCTGTTTTTAGATAAAATTAATTTGACCTGCTTTGACCCAAAAATGACCCACTAATCGAAAGTTCTCGAACATGTAACCCAGCCCAATAGTCTTCTCGTGCCCGAAAATGGTCGGATACAAATTTCGTCAAAATCGTTTCAACCGTTTTTTAGATACAATTAGCTAGACCATGACCCAAAATGACCCGAAATGACCCACTAATCGAATTTTTTCGAACATGTGACCTAGCCCAATGGTTTTCTGGTGCCCCAAAACGGTAGCATTTGTGTGGTTATATATATATATATATATATATATATATATAACCACACACAAGATTTGCTCGTATTAGAATATATGATATAGGTCATAATTTACAAAATTTTAAATGAATTTATTAATAATTTTCAAAATTTAAAATAAGTTTTTTGAATTAATGCATAGATTATGTATGGATCTATTTATTGTATATCTTTAAAAAAGGAACATTCTGAACAGAAGAACTTTTTAGGAAGATATAAATCAATGTTTGTCAAGTAAATATAACACTAGTACCCCTTTTCACTCTATGAAAATTTAGGAAAATATGTAGATTCAACATCTTTTCCGGGCTATGTTGATGCGAAGAACTCACTTATGGTGGCAAAAATGGGTGTTACCATTTGACAAAACAAAATTGAAACAATTTTATTGTGTAGGCGACCATTATTTTATAATTTGCATTTATATTCTTTAAGAAAACTTTATTCCCTTATGATATTTTTGTTGTGATTTTATCATAAACGATGTGCGGATAAAGACAGATGTAATTTTATTTATTTGTTTATATTTTACATTTACTACACAGTGACAGAAAATGTAAGAAGTTATAATTTAAACTCCAAATAATAATTTGTTGATATTGATTTTTTGTATACTATCGTTTCCCTGTTAGTACAGAAAAGTTCTGCTGTACAATGCTGATATATTTATGTCCAAATATTTACTCACAGGTATGCATTTTTATCCGCAACTATTAACTGAGGTACAGTTTCAAATCAATAAAAGAAATATAAAAAACATGCTTCTATATAGAATCTGAATTCTAAGCAATAAGTAAAATAATTAAATAACGAATACAACATGGCAAATATTATTTTAAATAATGAATGCAAATCGTACACATTTCACTCGCTACTTTTCATCCTGTCCAATATTTAGACGTAAATCCTAGAGTGATGAAAAAAATTATAATTGTAATATAAATGTAACAGTAAATAAATAAACAAATAAACAGTTACAGTGTAGTGACATATAATCCTACTGTAAATCCTTATATGAATTTATAGTATATTTTCTTATATGTAAAACAATACATTAAATTTATCTTAATTTTAATTCCCTCCACACCCTCCCCAATAAAAAAAGAATAATAAAAAAAAAAGATTTTAATTTTCCTAAAGAAAAGCATATTTTAAAAACGTTTAGATTTATGTAATAATAGTTATTTTAACTGAAACTTAATATATTTTTTTATTTAACCTAAGCGTCGTGTGACTGAAAAAAAAAGAAAAATGTTTCATCATCCAAGGCTGAGAAATATTTCAACCAATGTCAGATTCCATTTCCAAAGAAATATTATTCTTTTCATTTTAAATATTTAAATATTTTCCTTTTCACTCTCAAATACCCATTAAAAGCCATTTAATAGATGGAGAATTTTACTTAAAATGTGGTTCCCACTTTATCTCTAATAATTCAACATTTAAAATTCAAACACAATTTTACACTTTTTAACTTTATGCTTTATATGTCTTTTTACATTACGGTTCTTTATCACATGAGTGATATATTTCTTGTTAATAAAATATAGTATTTTATTATGAAGGTTGGAAAATTTATATTTATTAGATCAGAAATGAATATGATTTAAATTCAAGGATATCTGAAGTGAATTTGGGTAATTCGAGTTGGAAAAGTTTTTAAATGACTGTAATTCTATATTTTATGTTTTGGAAATCATTCAAAAAATATATATTGCTTAATGCATCGTTTATAATTTATAATCGTAAAATTTGAAAACCCTTTTAAAGAGAAACATAAATTTATTCAAGAAATGTATTTTAACTAGAACTGATATTAGTGATTCTTTAAAACTTTTCCTTTAACCAGTGCACCTTTTAAACATTTGCACACATTATGAACTTTTCAAAGATGAGTTATTAAAAATAAATATGAATTACCGATACTCTTATTTGTAGAACATTGCAGCACATTAATTAAAAAGCAATTTATTTATATAAATATTTTTATATTAAGATGAATTTTATAGTAAGGGAGAATCGCACTCCATATAATGTATCCGATTGTGTTTGAATATTAATTCGGGCAAATATCATATTGGTTTATTTGAAAGACTGTACAATTAATTGTCTGAACCAATTTTGTTTTTTCGTATATGCTCACTGGGAGCATGATTACGACTTGCCATTAAGAACGAAAATACCTTCCAATACTGAAATTAATGAAGGTACAAAATAAATATCTGGACATAATCCGTTGTAAGGATTTCGAATAGATTTTAAAAATAGAAACTTTGCATGAATTTTTAAAAACGTGATTTTCATGAATAATCAGCTACAAAAAACTGTTTACCTCATAAAATTATGATTCTATTTATATAAAGAAGATCCCCTGCAATTTATATGATTTTGTAAGTGTGATGAACTATCGATTTAAACATCTGAGAATTTCCTAAAACTTTACATCTACTTTTGTAATTTAGCATACAGAAAATATATGTAAAGCAACTGCACCAGATGGGGACACTGTAACAGGAGTTCGCACTTTAAACTTTGAACTTAAATAATAAGCCATTAAATACCATTCAGACACTCGCACAATACGCAGAGTTGCTGTCAGAGTCCTATAGCATCGAACTACAGAAATATCAAGCCTGAATGAAGTCAATCTGTATGAAGAGCTATTGAATGAAGTCAGTTAAACTCGAACAGTACGACCATGTCGGTATATTATGGCTTTAGAATAAGGAAAACTATTTTATATACCTTACTGTATGCTATTTTCTTGTACTTTATTGCTTTGTTATGGCTACAATTAGTGTGCAGAATACATGTATTGTGTTTATTTTTAACTTTTCAGCTACGAGATATATTTTAAGGGTGTTCACTACTAGTAACCTAACACATCACCACAGTCATTAATAGACATTCATGTCCAATACTTTTTCACATGTTAGTTTGTCTAACAGTGCATTTTTAAAAACTTTCCTACGTAGTTGAAAAGTGTTTGAGACTTTATTTCATCTGTATGGACAACTATTGTCTGTCTAGCCATCTATCCACAAGGTAACATTCGTAAATATTCCTAGATTACTAGGTAAATGGCATATGTAATTAAATTTTACTGTAGGGCGTTTCCTATGGAACATAGAGTGAGCAACATTTATAATTCGTTTACAGGGCACAAGAAATAATTCTATTAGAATATAGCCTTTAGTGATAAGTTGTGTTTCTGGTGTATTTTAATGATTGTACACTATTTCAAATATTTTGAAATTACCGAAACAAATCCATAGGCTTTGCTAAAGTTCATTAAAACATGCTTTATATAGAATATGGAGTTCATATAATACATCGTAACTGAAGCATGGCTGAAGAAGCCAGGGCAGTGAATGTATCAATACTTGTAATTTTAACGTTAATAAACGTAGCAAGCGTTTCTCTGTTTCAGCTTTAGATTTAATTTTATAAGAAAAATAATTGAAATCATAGCAATAACGGTTTTAGGGAAGTGTCAGAAAAAATAAAGATATAATCTTTTATGATGGCATTCTTTTATAGAATCGGGAATAGCATTGAGTGCATTTTTTGGAAACTTTATAAAGCTGTTTTTATTCAACTAACATTCTGAAAAATTTAAAGTGGTACATAAAAATGCGACCATTCACCTTCTCTAATATTCCAATGTTGCTGATAAAAAAAAATTACTTTACCGAATGTTTCCTTTGTGATGATTTCAGAAGAAGCTTTAGGATGTTTACAATTTATGTGACTTGTGTAAAGCGCATTTTAGAAAATGCCCTTATGTTAAAAAAAAAAAAACTAGAATTCAGTTATGTAGTTTTTGTGTCAGTACATAAAGTTAAAAAGAAGAATAAAAATTATGCAGGAAAATTAACGGATTTTAAAGTGAAATGAGATTATACTGTAGGTTTGGCATTCTAAATTTTAAATAAAACTGGACTATTTATTCAAAATTTAAATGGACTGTAAACTACTTAGTAGAAAATACATATATTTTTCAGACAACATTTCTCTTGACATTTCTTTTCTAAGTAACATTTTCCACACAAAAGACATTTTCGTATCTCTTATGCATGTCAACAGGCAGTTTTCCTCGACTTGAGTTCTTCATCTTTTCAGAGTATTTGTTGCTTATTATTTTTATTTCCATTATTTTATTATTTTTAGTGTATAACGTCTGAATAGTGGGAGCGTCATTTTTCGGAATGAAAGAGTGTATTCACAAAGCTAAATCTACACCAAGATCATACTTATAAATTTAAATTTAAAGCACCTCTATTGAAACGTTCAACAAATGCATTAACCCTTTAAGCATAGCAAAAATTACTGTAGTAGTTATTATCGTTTTTACTTGATTTATTTTTCAGTTTATTTTGTCTATATGCTGCTTCCCATTATTTTAAATTCACATTCGTAATTTCGGAATCTGGTGAGCAAATTTTGTGTGCAACATATTTCGGTACAAATAAAGAATAAATTAAAATCAGGGTTTCATTTATAATTTAAAAATGTACCGAGTAAATATTATTCTGCAGTATCATCAACCCTCTCCTTTTCATCTGCATACTTTATCTCATGCATTTTTTACAAAATTTGTTCTTAAGCAAAAATAAGTATTTAAAATATTTTTATACGCTTATATAAGATAAAATCAAATTAATGAACAGATAACAAAAACATTTATAATCAGACGCGGAGAATTTTCAGAAAACCTTCCTAGCGAAAGATATTTCTTCTATCAATCAGCAAGATACAGCGCTGTTCCAGTGAATTTCATTGTGCAGTATTTATCAGTTCAAGTGGGCGTACATAAATATATATTTCATCTTTCCCCTCTTATACATGTGTCCCAATTGCAACATAAAAATGAGGCAAGAGGAACACGTAGGTCTATGTTCCAAACTCGTCCGTTTTATAAGCTGGGGTAGCAGGGCCTATTTCAAAAAGTGTAAATAGCTTAAAAATTTTTTAAATCATGCAGATCATGTAAATTATATACCAAGAAACTAGTAATGTAAGGAAAACATTTTCTGTCACAGTGGGCGTAGTTATTAAGTTGATTTATACAAAAAACATAATAATTAAGTAAGTACTTATGTACCCTAGTATAAGTAATAAGTATAAAAGTTGCATAGGTGTTTTAGGGGGAGAGGAATGAACAAGAAAAATCTGTAAACAAACGGGTAACTAATCTCATTCTCTTTTAGGTAGATTTCGTAAGAAATACTACCTATTCCATTCTCACCTAAGTTGGAATTTTTGAAAAATTTTTGCAGATCTACGCCGATCATGTCTCCCAGAACCCAAAACCACCCCCAGTTCAAAACTTTATCTATCTATCTATCTATTTATGTCACTTTTTATGGACACGATAACTGGAAAAATTCTGCATAAATCTCTTCCAAACTGATATATAAAATCAAGGGGCATAGAATCTTGGTCAAGTTCGTTAATGGGCAAAATCGAACCAAGGGGGAGGGTATGGGGGGCTTTTTATGAAAACAGAAAAAAAAACCATAATTTCTTAATCATGACACGTATCGAATCGGTTTAAAGTTATTATTACTTATAGTAAATGCTTGTCTTCCTAATTCAGATTTGCACCATATCCTATAATAAAAATTTAAAAAAAAACTAGTCGTTGGGGGACACCGTAATACTTACCCATCATGGATATGCATACTATATAAAATATGAAAAAATAACAGGTAAACTATTTATAAAATGCATTGCAATTCGAATAAAATCATGGCTTGATGACGTCATAAACTTTAAATCGAGGCTAATGAAAAAGAAAGGCTACAGCGGTGCTTTACGCGTATCTTTTTTTACAGACCGCGGGAGTCACGTGATGCTCGAATGCACCAATGCAGGTGTACGAAAAGAGCATCACATCATTCTAGTGGTCTGTAAAAAAAGATAAGTGGAATGTACTGCGGTAGCCTGTCTTTTTCGTTAGCCTCGCTTTAAATGCTCTATTACTGAATTGCGTAAAAAAAACATCCTTATAACTCCAAAATTAATAATAATATTAACAAACGGTTTACTGCGACTGATTAAGCGTCTCATTTCCAATTAGAATATATCTTTGAATTGAAATTTGAATGAAATGCAGGGTCTTGGAAAATCGAAGAGTGTGGAAAATATAATTACAAATATATCGGCAACTAATTATCCGATCGACTTCATTCTTGACGCAAAATTTATGTTTTTTTATCGTCTTTTATATTCACTCCTTAAAATAAACAATTTCGAAAATTTTATATATCTTTTATCAGAACGATTATTTTTAGAGTCCGGAAAAATAGTTCCGGATAATCGAGGTTACTGAAATTCGGTAAGCTTCTTCCCATTATTACATACTAAGTACATACCAAATTTCAAGTCTCTATCTCAATTTGTTCGGGAGATTACAGACACACACACAAAGGACGGCAATTTTTTTTTCTAAAAATATGTTTTAAGGAATCTCCAGTTTCTGAAACGTGTAAATCCGTCAAAAAAATATTTTCGATTTTCAAAACGATTACAAGCCTTATCCTATACTACGTATGATGGGTAGGTAATAATCCAAATTAATTATGTATCTAATACCTCATCTAGTAGCTACTCAGTAAGTATTATCTACTTACTTAGTAGTTTTTTTAAACAAAAACTTAAGTACCACTGAGCTCAGTGGTAGAGAGTGGAGGCTTCAGCCAAGTGATCCCAGGTTCGAATCCTGGCCCGGACATTTTTCGTCCAGTTAGAAATTTACAACTTGTATGATTACTTTACCAATTTGAAATAATTGTGTTAAAAAATAATCCAGTGTATTCACGTATCCAGCGTTTACTGGAGTTCCATTACCTGCTATCTTTTCTGTTGAGCTGATTAAAATATCAGACCAGATGCTTTGATCAATAAGGTTAACTGGATGAATTATGCCCTCCAGATTCGACCGGGATAGCTCAGTGGTAGAGCGTGGCGGCTTCAGCCAAGTGATTCCAGGTTCGAATCCTGGCCCGGACATTTTTCGTCCAGTTGGAAATTTACAACTTGTATAAAATATGTATATAGATACCTAATACAATTAATGTATTTATGCCTAATCTTTAAAAAAATATATATATATTATTTCGTAAAAGTTTTGATAAAAAGCTGAGGAAGATACAAAATAGTGTCGGACGACGCTTCTTATATTAAAAAAAAAAACGCTTAAATTTTCGGCAACCTATCACAGCAAAGGGAGAGTTGTTATGGAGCTCACAAATGTTGTTTTAAGATGTACAGATGGTACTTCAATGTTGACAACCGCCAAAACTTAAAAGATACCAACGGTTTATTATAAAAAAGTCTATGACCCAGTTACCTCCTTGGTCCAGTTACCCCAGATTACTACGTGATTACCTCTTCGTTATTTTCAACTTTTAATAGGTTCTTACAGAAGGATTTTATTTGCAATCTAAACAAGGCTTTTCTCTAAAATTATGTGTTATATCTGTTATTTTCTTTAAAATTATGTTTTATATGTGCATTTATTTTAATTAAAAATTATCTTTTTTTTATCAATGTCTTTATTTCTACTTTTAAAAATGGTTTTTTAACATGAAAAAATAGATTTATGACGCAAAATAGACCTTATAGCTTTTAGTTAAATATTGTTCCTCATGGACTGAAAGTTCATTTCTGCATAGTAATAGATTTTGATTTCTCAAAATTTATGAAAGCCTCAAATTTACACCTTTCGGGAAATATGTAAATATTATTTGCTCATATGTATGCATATCAAACTATATCCATCTTCTTCAATATTGTGTATGCCTATTTATTATGAAAACTATAATAGCGAAATACATTAATCAGATCTGATATGTGACATAAATTTAATACATATTTATACGTTGAGCAGAACAAAATTAATGCCATACATTAACTCGACTATCAATAATGTCCCATATATTATCATAGTTAACGTCACATGGTTGAAGAATGCTTCATGATAATGAGATAACTGAATATAATGGAATTATTAAATTTTTCGCTGTGTAGTCTTGCTTTCAGCGTATAGCGGTAAAAGGGAAAGATGAAATAACCTCGAACTGCATTTACAAGTTTTCAAATAAGGATTATTTAATTGAATTTTTGCGTTTCATGTCTTGAAACTTTGTTGTAATTTCTTACATCAGTTTAATTATTTATATTATTCTTCAAAACTATATATAATTAGGTTTGTAAGAGTCTAATTATTTATTCAAATTTATGATTTTGAGTACATAAGAATACTCAATACTGGTTTAGTTTACTTCTTTAGAACATTCAGAACGCACTCCCTTAAGAGGCCACTTCATGCATGCGAAAACACCCGTTCGCTAATCTTAATCCTATGGAGGAAATATTTTAAGATATCACGTTCGCATTTCAATATTTTTAAATGATTTCTTTTGCATTGGATAGCTGAGGTCAATCTCTATGCAAGCCATTTTTAACACTTTCCAACATAGTTGAAAATTGTTTATGAATTCGGTTTGTCTGTTGTCTGTTTGTCCGTCTGTCTGTCCGCGCTCTAACTCGCGTAAATATACTCGGATTGCCATGCAGTTGATATATGTTATTGAAGATTACTATGGTATGTTCGGTATTGAAAATGAAGTATGTAGCACTTATACTCTGTGTACAGGGAGTCAACTCAAAAGAGTGTCGTTACATTATGGTCTGTGAGGAAAAATCTTTTGCATTGTATTTTAATGATGCTACACTATTTCAAATATATTCAAATTGACATACACCGCGGAAGTGCACTACAAGATGCTTACTATCGAATATAGCACGTGTAGAATTTATAATCAGTTTACAGGAAAATTCAAAAGAATTCCGTTATATTAAGGTCTATGGAGAAAAATCGTTTGCGGTGCATTTCAATCATGTTACACTATTACAAACATATTGAAATTGATATCACTTTCTAAGATGCACTAAAACATGATTTATGTAGAATATGGCGTGTAAAGCACTTATAATTCATTTACAGAGCCACACAAAATTATTCGCTTATATAATGGTGTAAGAGAAAAACTGTTTGCAGCGTATTTTAATTACGTTACACTATTTTAATACATAATGAAATTGATATATATTACTGAAGTTTATTACAAGATACTTCTTGTATAATAGGATGCACATAGCATTTATTGTTCATTTTCAGGGACACACAAAAGATTTCGGATACAATATCGTATCCGAAGTATTATCTGTAAGCGATAATTTCTGGAAGTGCGGTTTCAGTTAGGTATGCGTTTAACTAAATTTTTGCATACTATGTGGTATGTATAAATGTATACATTATGTATACATTGTATACAGTACATTACCTGTACATTACCAGTACATACCCTGTATACATTATATACAGGGCTACACAAAATAATCCGTGAGCATTAGTGAAAATCAGCGTAAATTGCTTAAAAAGTTTTTTAAATCGAGTTATGCATTATTGAACGTGAAATATATCTAATATACTAAGAGATGTTTGTTGAATATAAATAAAACTATATACTGGGCCACACAAAGAACTGGATAATGGCCGCCTCTGTATGATAATTTCTGGTAAGTGTGATTTCAATAGTTTTCAGCGTGTTTTTGCCTGCATTAAACTTTAGCATAATATGTGGTGTGTATAAAAATCTTACGGTAGTATACAACATTGTACAAATTAATTCAAATATGTTTCCGTCTATTGGTAGAAACTGCTGAAGGGGAATTTTTAGCTGTGTTATGTGTTTTCTTATACTAAACTAAATTGCAGCATACTATATAGAGTATATACAAATCTATAGATTGTTTACAAGGCTGGACAAAAGAATGGGGGTACATTTCTGGCTATGGCCTGTACTTGCTGAAATTTGTTTTTCAAATGGGTTTTGCATTTTCTAAAGTGTTAACTTGGGTATTTTATTTACCTTATTAAACAGCAAAGGTTTGTTAAAGATGTTAGTATTGGAAAGTGTTTCATAATCTATGCTTTATGTATGATTATTGTTTCTTGTTTACTTTTTCTATTTTGTTTGCAGTTTTTTGTAATTGAGGTTACTTTCACATTCGAAACTGGTTCCGAAAGTGAAAGTATCTTAATAAAAAAAACTTACAATCAAAATCGGAAAAGTAAAAAAGAGCCTGCCTAGAGATTGTCCTCAGCTATCCAATGCAAAATATAATATTGAAAAATATTGAAATGTGAACGACATATCTTAAAATATTTCCCCCATAGGATTAGCATTAGGGAACAGGTGTTTTTGTGTGAGTGAAGTAGCCTCTTAAAAGAAGGTTTCTATGAAATCTTATTTCTACTTGTTTTAGTAATACATTTTAGCGCGATAAAACTAAAACGTCTTTTCTTCTAACAAAAATCACAACGAGCTTATAGTATAAAATTGCAATTCACGAGGGGTAGTTTGCAAAATAAATTTCCATAACTTACTATGAGCAGGGTTTTTAATTAAGGCAAGTAATAAACCAAGTACAAAAGGAAGTAGGCTTATTTTACTTTTCTACATAACCACCGAAGATATTGATGTATTTCTCATAACCCTTGCAAAGAAATAAACAAGTTCTTCCGGCTCAGTCATAATAGCAGGTTGATTTTTCAAATTACGTATATACATCAAATTTAATAAAAATTAAACAAATTGGTCTAACCCCTTCTAAGTTAGTTATTTTGGCGCGAAAGATAATTTGCAGGGAAATTTTTAATTTGGCTTACTAAAGGTAATTGAATGGAAATGAGGCACTTATGTCAAGATGTTAAAAATTTCTTGAAAACAATTCTACAATATCTATAGCTTAAAAATCAACCATCAGCTATAATATATTTCCGAAGCTCAAAAGTGGTTTAGATACAAAACATTCGATGAATGCAATCGAAAACCTTTAAGTGTCCCTGTAAACGAACTAGAATATCGACGTACCTGATTAACGAGCTCATCCAAGATACTTGCAATGTCAATACACTGTCCGAATTAAGTTTGAATTAATTCAGTATTTCGGACATTATCGTGATGACAATTTGTTTATGTTCTTTGTGTTGTGTATCCTTGTAAACAAACTATAAGAGTTACATACTTGATTAACGAGCTCACTTAAGATACTTTCAGATCGCTACACTGTCCCAATTAGGTTCTTATTGATTGGTTTATTTCAAACATTACGGTGCTGACAACATTTCCATTATATATATATATATATTTGTATATATCGAAGTTATTACAACAGATTTATTTTTAAGGAAATTGGCATAAAACGCTTTTGACAATTATGCTATCTTAGCATATGAAAAAACTGTTTCACTGTTGTCTACATTCCTTCTTTGTTACCAAAGGGCCTTCCTCTGAGAATGTTCTATTTCCATCCCCGTCATTCTAGGGCCACTTATACCGCTCAACAGGTATCACTCCCATTTTCTTCACATTCTGCTCTCCATAGCTGTCGTAAGCACGCTGGGATCACTCATCCGCGTTTTTTACTAGCAGTGCGCATGCGCCATCTGCAGGATCTCGGTTGCACTTAACCAAATGACGTATAGATGGTTATCGCCTAAATAAAACTGAAGTGCTGTTCTGCCAACATTGCCTTATAAATTTTTGAGAATAAAAAGAAAATAACTTATTTTCACACTTCATTCGTATGCTAGTTTTGTATTAAATAAAACTTCCAATTTATGGTCGTCAGGAACTGCTTTCCGATATTGAGTAATGTAACAGCCTAATTTGGAACATAATTTTATAAAAAATAGTTTTAAATCCTAGAAAGACAGTTATGATGTTTTAATCATTTCGTTAATCAATTGTTTGCTTCAACAAGTCGATCAAATAGTGATCAAACCGTGTAAATCAGATTACACACGTGATTCTTTCGCAAATCTAAATGCAGGAAGGAGAGAAATTATACAAACAATTGCGAAATATTTTTGAAAAACAAAATCAATATCTGAGATGAATTAGGGATTTCTACAGTGAAGTTAAGTAAAAAATATTGAGAGATGTTTTAAAGATGCTTGTTCTATTTTTGTATTTGACTGAGAAAACGTCTGATTATTTTGATTTTGTACCTCTCATTTAATGAATATATTGTACATAATTGAGAACGCTATTTTGACCTTAATGTTGTAGATATTGAACACCTGAATTTCCATCACCTAGAAATAACGATAGATTATTTTATATAATTGAAGAGTACATGTACCTTAGAAGAAACTGAAGGCATTAAGTCTATGAAAAAGTTTTACGAAAACTAATTAATACCCTATAAAAACTACTCGTAAACGTTTCCGGAAATTAGTGGCAGCAAAAGAAACTTTCGTTTTATAAATGCGTCTTTAAATCTGAAATATATATATATGTTTTCTGGCGTTTCTAACGCTTTTCGGATTCATGAGTAACTAGGAAGAGGCTATTGTATATTTTCGTTTATTTTTAAATTACATTTTCGTAAATTAAGAAACATTTGTCCTTTTTGTATAGTGTTAACAAATATAAATTCGTAGCACGTTTTACTAAAACTGATAAAACATACCCTTAAGATATAAAGCTAGAACTATCTTTCAGCTTATTATAGTTGAAAGGATTTGGAAACAAACAAGAAAAATCTATTTCTTTCGACACGGATTTGTTCTAAAAATTTTCAACGCAATATATTTTTTATTATATTCATGAAAGTAACATAGTAAAATGTTAAAATGTTTGTCCATAACACTCTTTAATTAATATTTCAGCATTGCCTCTATTCCAGTTGTTATAGAAATAATAAACACATAAATAAAAGCTCCACCATTTTAGAAGTAAACTTTTAGAACCACTTTATACGATAGAATAAGAGAATGTCACTTCCAAAATGGTGCCGGTTATATTTATATTTTCTAAATTAAAAGCTGCACCAAATTCTACACGAAAACTAAGGAAATGCCGAGGAAAAGAATCAGAGTAAAAAATGAGAAGGAAAGAGCGATAGTGATTTCTAGGCACAAAGTAATGCTAAGACTTCTTAATTTCGAGGTGAAAAAAAAATTAAATATTAGAATAAGAAAAGGTTTACCCGTAATATTCACCGAACAAGACGTCAAAGAGATTAAGTATAATATTTATGTTAAAATATGATGTAGGAAACAGGAAATTATTATTTTATATAATTATTCAAATGTTCATTAGGCAAAACTATTTTTTAATAAATTTTGGTTGGATAATTTTGAAGCAATATGCATTTCTTTTCTACATTATGTCGTAAATTGAAGCAATATGCATTTCGTTTCTACATGATGTTATTTTTTGTTTGTTTTTTGCTCATTTTTTAATGACTATGATATTTAAAGCTTAATTGGATTATGTAGTATTTGTTAGTTTATATTATAAAGCAAAAACATGTCTGTGAGTAACGCTGGCGTTATATTTACAATGGCAAAACCTGTCCAATAAATTTCGCTTTCATAGTCATATTTTTTACCTTCTAAACACCGCACAATTTAAATTTTTGCACCGTCGAATAGGAAATAAAAATGTATTTTCAAATGCAACTTTCTTGAAATGAGTACATCAATTTAATGATTTGTAATGGCTTTTAAAGTAATTTTTAAGCATTAATTTTTTTAACAAAATCTGACTATTTTTTACAAACCCTGTTACACAAATTTAACCCGTTTGCACTTAAAACAATATAAATAGTTCATATTTGATTTCAGGTAATATTTCATAACTAAGTTAAAACTCCATCAATAAATAAATAAAATAATGAAATATTACAAATAAAACACAAATTTAACAGACAATTAATTAAACTAAGCGATTAAACTACTGAAATAATTAGGATTAAAAAGTCTGCTGTATGGAGAGAATTCTTTGTCGATTTCTTCGGCTTTCAACTCCTGGCATGCGGCACAAAAGTATTCACTTTATTTGTATACACTTTATTTGTATATATATATTTATCTCATATTAGTTTTTGTGTGTAGAGATGTAATTTTGTAATTGACTTTTAACTCACTTCCTTACATACAAGAATTATAAAAATTATGTACAAAGGTGTGTTTTTCGGTGAAAATACAACATTTTAATATTTTTAGAACATAATTATAATAACTGAATTTAATGATATTCTCCCGTTAGTGAATCACTCGCCAAATATTCTATATGTTTAAAATATTCTACGAGTAAACAACATCAATGGATTTATTTATTTTCAGTTGATATAAAAAAAGGAATAAACAGAGCAAAAATTATATATTTTAAAAAAATAAATTCCCTAACTCGCCCTTTACCAATGATAACAAGAAACGATAATTTTTCCATAATCGGGTTTCGTCCCATGCCAAATTAATGCATCGTAACGGATTTTTATTTTTATTTATTTATTTATTTATTTATTTAATTTGGAAAAATCATGAATTGTAGTCATGAAGTTAGGCATGCTTTTTAACATAAACATTAGATGATTATGGAAAAATAAGTAAAAAAAACTATTTTAGTTTTATACATTTTTTTATTCATATAAAAATGTTTTTTGATGCTGCTAGAGGGCAGGCTCAAACAAATATTTAATATAGAAAAGGTATTAGAGTTTAAAGAAAAATGGTTTTCACCTCTATTCTGTAACTGGAATCCCCTGTTAGATAGATATTCTACTTTCAGCAAAGACACAAAATATCCTCACTAATCTATTTCATTAAATCAAGAACCAATTTAATGAACTAAATAATCTAGTCATAGAAAGAGCTACTCACTCACCGATGTAATTTTACAGGGTGTTTCAGAAAGAACTCCCCAACTTTGAAATTAAACTGCAAAACAATGAAAGACAGAAAGATGAAACAAGTGGTATGTTGGACAGGCAGGGTCTGGAATTTGTTATACTTCGGTTTGCAGAAATAGTTCCAAGATTGGACATCAGAGGACGCTGCAGTAACAGAGCATGTTTAAGTTGAAATAGTGTCTGAAAGTGTGCTTCGTAAGCAGAGGTCAAATCACATTACATTGGTTTCGATTTGGTCCCTTTCTTAGCAATAACATGACGCAAATGAAGGGTAAAGTTCAAAGTCACTCGTTGCAATATCTCTACTGAAACTGATACACATGTCTCACAGATGAATTGTTCCAGCTGTTCCAACGTTTGAGGATTTTTAGAGTAACCAGTGTTTTTTAAGTAGCCCTACAAGAGGAAGTCACATTGAATGAGATCCGGCTAATAAGGAAGCCAATCCATACCAATGTCTCCAATGTCGATGTGGTCGGATCCTATGCTGCATAAACCATGAATTTTCTGGTCCATCCTCTAGAGCTTGAAATGTGGCAACAAATCACCGTAAAGTTTCAATATATCTGTATGAGTTAATCATTCCCCTCGTGAAAAAAGGCCCAATGATCACTGGACAGTCCAGCCTAAACTGTAACTTTTGCAGAGTGCAGTGGTTTTGCAAGACACACAAACAAGTTTTCAGTTCCTCATATTCACCAGTTTTGTTTATTCACAAATCCCTCTAATTGGAAATGGGCCTGATCGATGAACCATACTCAGCCAACATCAATTTTACTCTCATCAGTCATCTGGAATAACTCATTTGCAAAGTCTTCTCTTTGTCGCAAAGCTGTATTTGTGATGGCTTGATGACATTGTATTTTATAGGAAAACAGCTTCAGGATTTTTCGCATTATTCTGTATGTAGTGGTGTTTGAGACAACCACTTCAACAGCGGCTCGCATGATGGATTTCTAACGACTGCGTTTAACAATTTCTTCGACTGCTTGTACATTTGAGGTGTCATGACTGATCGGCTACATCATCGGCCGCACTGCCTGTCCGTTTAAACTTCTTGAATAAATTACGAATTATTTTATGGTCTGGACCTTTTTTAATATTAAATGTTTTCTGAAAGCTTCGCTTTGTCATCGTCGGACTTAGACATAATCGGAGGTATTCCAGTACAATAAAAACACGTTGGTCTTCTGTTATTCTGTGTACTTTTTAAAGATTCATGTACTTTTGCTGCCACCTATTAACCAATATCGGAACTATTTCTGCAAAGCGGAGTATAAAAAATTCCAAAGCTGTCTGTCCAACATACCACTTGTTTCACCTTTCTGTCTCACTGTTTCGCAGTTATGTAATTTCAAAGTTGGGGGGGGGTCCTTTCTGAAACACCCTTTATCTAATTACTACTCAGTTCGAGAATATGTAATGGAATATTTTCTTCCATAGACTTTTATATCGAAATCAATGTCATCCATTTTTAACGTTTTCCAACATAGTTAAAAATTGTTTATAAATTCGGTTTGTCTGTCCGTCTGTCCGTACTCTAACTCCCGTAAACATACTCCGATTGTCATGAAAGTTTTATTCGTTATTGAATTTTACTATAGAATGTTCAGTATTGAAAATAAAATGTGTGGCATTAATAGTTCATTTACAGAGACATACAAATTATTCCATTACACTATGGTCTATGGAGAAAAATCGATTTTTGCGCATTTTATTGATGTTACGATATTTCAAACATAACGAAATTAATAAGCATTACTCAGGTGGACTACAGCATGCATTCACTAGAGTATAAAATTAGTAGCAGTTATAGTTCAATTACAGGTACGTACAAAATAATTTCTTTACATTATGATCTATAGGAAAAAATTGTTTGCGGCGCATTTTGAACGTATTACGATGCTTGAAGCATAATAAAATTTAAAAGGACCATTAATGTTCAGTGCAACTTATTCACTATGCATTATGGAGTGCGTAGGAGTTATTGTTCATGTACAACAGAGACGCACAAAAGAATTCGGTTAAAACACTGACTGTGATCGATAATTGTTGGATGTGCTTTTTCTACTGTGGTATGCAATTTCATGTAATTTTTAGTATGTTATATGTTGTTTATAAAAACAACATCATATACAGGGCTACATGGAACACTTAGAATATTGGCAGCAATTGCTAAAAATGATTTTTACTGAATTATGTCATTTTTAAATTGCATATTTAGATATCTCAAAAAATTAAATTTCTTATTAATATTCTGTTAGTGTTGGAAAGTCTTTCATAATTTATGCCAGATGCATGATTTTTAGTTCTTATTTCTCTTTTCCCTAAGAACGTCTTCAGGAGCAGAATTTTTTCGAAAGGAGAAGCCGGGAATGATTTTAAAGCAAATCCTACACTGTAAAAAAAAAAAAGAAAAATATATTTTTAATCTAGGAAAATATAATTTAACCACAAAAGAAAATATACAATAACCTCTTCCGTGTTAACCACGATTCCGAAAAGCGTTCTTTATCTTTGGGGAATTCAGAAACCAACATATTTTCCGATTCAAAGAACCATTTATAAAAACAACGTATTTTTCAGCTACTGATTTTTGGAAAAGTTTCCGATTAGTTTTTAGAATGTATTAATCAGTTTTTAAAAAACTGGAATATCGATTTTTTGGATTCTACCAATTTTCAAGCACGAATTTTCATGTTCAACAAACATGTTTTAGAGACAAACATGATAAATTTACAGTATTAACATCACTTTAAAATTAATATTTTTTTTTTATTCTTACATGTATAAACTCAATTGCATAGCTGGAAATGTTAAAATGAAAATTGACAGCATATTAAAAACTGGTATTCCGCTATAAAAAAAAAACTGATACATATACTATAAAAACAACTTGGAAACGTTTCCAAAAACCAGTGGCAGTAAAACAAACTTTATTTTTATAAATGCTTCTTTAAACCTTGAAAATATATTAGCTTCCGAGGTTTCCAAAGATAAAGAACGCTTTTGGGATTCGTGGGTATCCCAAGGTGGGATAGGTGTATTTCCATTCGTGATTATATTATACTTTCCTAGATTAAGAAATATTTGTCTTTTTCTTTTACAGTGTGCCTACTTTTATTCAATTGTAAAAAAAGAGAAAATTATGATTGTATTAGCGTATAATTTTAACTACATTAAATATTTATATTTTAAACCAATTTTGTCTAAATTGAAAACCGTGATTCGCCTACGATAGCTATTCATTCCTTTAATCAGCATACCACGTCTTCTATAAAATCTGAATAAAGTTAAAAGTATTTACACTGATCCCATTTTCTAAAAGGATATATGAAAAATGTGACACACTTCTCTTCTGCAAATCTTGTAATGCTGCTGATGAAAAGGAATTTATATATATTTGACTTTGAATGTTTCCCCGATGACATTTCCAAAAGAAGTTTAAAGATATTTCACAGTGCATTCGAGTCACGTACAACACTTTTGAGAAGGTGTATCTTAGCATAATATATTCAAAAAGTACTAGAATTCCAATAAATAGTTGTTGTGCAAGTGCTCAAAGTTCAAAAGCAGAATAAGGAATCCCCAAGAGAATTAGAAATTTTAAAGTCAAATGATATTAGACTGTACATGTTACCTTTATATAGTTTAAAGAAATTATGAGTTATTTTTTAAAGAATTAAATAGGTCGTAAGGTATTGACTGAAAAAAAGTGCACACCATTCGGGTTATCTTTTAACTCTGAAACATTTTTGTATATTAAACATAAAAGCTACCTTTATATTTCTTATGCATTATGTTGTTCTGCAACCATTTATTCACACAAAATTTTAGATCTTCAGACAAAATATTTTTATTGAACTACGACTAAAACATTTAATATATAACATCCATATATTCAAAGCGAAAAGCACTTTCTCTGATATTCACACATTAGATTTCCCACAATAGATTTTCCACACAAAATTGATCTTTTTGCGCATGCTTCAATTTTTTTAAGGCCTTCACCCCTCAGAAACGGGAAACCTGTTTAGCCCTGACCCTCCCGGCTAACTATTTCCCGGAAGCGAAAGGGAAATGACATAGAGAGTGATCTCCATTCTTCCATCTGCTTTGTTTGAGAGCGGTCTGGAGAGCGGACTGGACTGCAAGGGAATTAGGGGATTGAAAAGGGAATTAGTGGATTGAAAAGGGTTGACAGAAAAGCGATGGAGGCGTAATATGACAATTGCGTTGAAAGCTAAAGCTTTTTTTAAAGATTTGAAGGGAAGGTTTTATTTATTTTTTATTATTTAAATTTTCTCTGCGATTTTTAACGTTCAGCGACCGGATCCGCACACAGTGGGGAGCCCAATCCTAAGTTCGTATAATTTCAGTTCCGTTTGGAATAAACAGACCAGCGTAGCGGGTGAAACTACGCTAGAATTAAACATATGCATACAGGTATTTTTTTTTCACTCAGGGTGTCACGCAGCATTCCGTTATTTATTACGTTTGCTTGTAGACTAACAGTGCTGGTAATAAGCTGGCTGTGCGCAGGTATAAGTGTGCTTATAAAATGTCTCGCTCGCTTTAAACCAGCACATCCCGTCTGCGAGAGGTGCATTTTTTTTCTTTAAACATTTCTAAAAAACAAACACACATATATACAAATTTACATTAAAAAAATTACACACAAAAGAACACATATTATATTAAGAAAATAGTGAAATATTTTTTATGTACTATACGAATTTGTATTCATTGACAGCTTTTATGAAAAAATCAGCAATAATATTTTCAATTTGGACTTATTTTAATAAAATAATACTTTCTGATAATAAATCTGTGACAAAATGGAATCTTAAGTTCATATGCCTTTATTTATTTGAGGATTTAGTACACCTAATCCGTTTAATTGCTGCTTGGTGTTTAAAGTTATGGCATGCTTTACAAAGTGTTTACATTTTAAATCAGATAATAAATTTACAGTAAAAGGAGAAGAAGAAACGCATTAGTAAATACCCACAGCTTTTTCATTTCTCACAAGTAAAGAAAAACAACTTTACTTACTCGTATCATTAGCGTGCCTGAGAAATATTTTCATATTTAAAAAAGGCAGAAGAAAGAAGACAGTAACAAATAAACACAGGCTTTTGATTTCTTATCCTTAACTTTTGGCAATATAAGAACGTGAAGTTCTATTTTAGAGAGTTGACTTGAATAGAATATTACCTAACAGAATTGTGCTAAACTCGGACTGGTTTACAAGCGGGAATTATTTTTCAGGTGCGAGAAACCGCTACAGAATTCATCGCTGTGGAAATTGCTTTGCGAATGACTTCCTCCGTGGTTTAATATTTTGTCATTCACAGAGAAAGTAATTCATTACTAGTCGATCCCTAGCAGAACATCTGCGCTCTAGTGTCTACTCTTTTAAATATAAGCATATTAGAATACAAAATTCAGCATTATATGCATAAATACTACGCATAAAAACTTCTTCACTTAGGACTGGGTACTTTGAAATTAAAAAATATAAACACATTATAAGATACGGACGCCATTTAGAAATATGAAAACAGGGGTACTTTTTAGCATCATGCATATAAATACCTTTGTATGCACACAATAGTTACTGGATACTCTTTAAAATTAAAAAAGTGTATATATATTATATTGAAAGTATCTACACCATTCACAATTATCAAAATATTTTTATCTTTTTTTTTTTACAACATCGAAAACTTCTTTATGCACACAATTGTAAATTTCAAAGCTCACATATTCTACAGTAACTGAATCAAAAGATCCAACTCTTGAAAGACTAACATACAACTGACCATTAACTAAAAACTGGATTTGACAAATCTAAGCAATTTCTTTCAAAAGTTTGACCGGATACTAAATTGTATACGCTTAAATGTAAAAGGCATATTATTCTCTGATGGAATAAGTGGTATTTGAGGGGTAAGAAAAGTTTCATTAATATTGAAATCAATTTATTTTGCTTCAATATCATTATTCTGTAAGTTACGAACTATAAGTCTTGCACAGACCTTTAGAAGGTACTAAATTTCTTGATAACATTATGATGGCCTCTGGCCTTCATTTCAGTTTATGAGGTGGCATTCCAATTGGTGTCAAACAGTTTAAAAATCCTCCAGTATATGCAAGTTGATCTTGTGGATCATAATTTATGATCATGTCAATGCTTTCATAAACCCTTTCCGTTCCTAGCATACATTGTAAAACACGATTTTTAATTTCAAGTGACAAATTGTTTGTCGCTGTTAGTATGGCTCTTCCTTTAAGCTTTTGAGGTGTCACCGTTAAAAAATCAATGATACTGAAAAGTTGATGCACTGAATCATGTATATCTGGATAGCAAATTGGGGGCAACTTAATTGTTTCCCCACCTTCTTTGACATTCGCCAAACTGTAACAGCCACCTTGCTGACTCTCTAAGGGTACGTATATTTTCTGTAAGTTTCAAAATTTAAAATTTAGAGCAAAGTCTATGCATCTTTATGCAACGCTAAACTGTTAGCGATCTTGAATCTCTAAAACTGAGAGCGTTAGGACATGACGGAAATCTCCGCTCTATATAAGATTATTTTATTCATTTATTATTATCGAATCCATATTATAAATCATAAATATGTGCATCAGTAACATTGACGTCATAAAGATGCGGACAACAATGAGATTAAATTGCATAAGGTAAACAATGGAGCTAATGTTTAAATTGGTAACAAAATGGCGCGTTTTTTGGTTTGACTTCGCACTAATATTTTCTTTCCTTTTCAGAAAGTAGCTAGTTTTTTGCAAAAAATAAGAAAAAATACAGCCCCATTTTTTTAAAAAAAACGCTTTTTCGATGCAGAAAATTTTTCTGCATAATGTGTGATGAGTTTTAAATCGATACCTCAAATACTTTTCTTAATATTTGCAAATTAGTGAAAACAAAAGACTTGTTGCCACCGGCAAAAAAGAAATAATCGCGATTTATGTGCCACGTACGATAGCGTAATATATATATAGATGTTTACTTCGATTAAAAAATGAGAAAACATGGACGACTGGCTTCTGAAATGTCAAACGATAAGCTCCGTATACATTTTGGATAGTAACACAATATGTGTTTTTATAAAATAGATTGATTGGTTCATCTTGCTATGTTTTATACCTCACAAACTAATAATTCCAAATTGATAGACATTTATATTGCAGCCTTTTTTAGGTGCGTTCGTAATTAGATAAGTACACAGCACCTATTGTCGTCGTCTGGTCCGTCCGTCCGCATATAACAACGCAAAAACTACCCAACCGAATGGTTTGAAATTTAAGATATATTATCTTTGCAGAATTTTGTCGAGCAAATTTTATGAAAATCGAATCAAAACTTTAGGAGATATTAATAAAAATATTAAGAAATTTGAATTTTTTAATAAAATTGGTTCTTTCTTGTTATAGGAGCTTCCGAGGTTTAATGATCAAGCGACCGAGATACTTATTTTATTACAGAAATTAATGTGCAGACGATATAATTCATTTCACAGAAATAAAAATTATCAAGATCGGAATATTTATAGAACTAGCTATAGTACGAACGCACCACATTTGTCACGTTTCACGTACAATTTCCAACTTGTTTCTTTTGTGTGCTGATGATGAAGTATGGAACAAAATTATACCGTCGCTATTGAACTTATAAAGGTTGGTTTCAACAATAATACATAAATAAATTTTTATGACAAAAGAAACCACATATAATTAATTATAAAGAACCTTATACGAATTACAACGGTACGTATCTTTGTTGGTATATTGCCATCCTTCGTAATGTTTTACATAACAAATATTCTATACTGGTAATAAATCAAACTACCTCTAAGAACAGGAATTGCGAGTCAAAAGATAAAAAAAACGTAACGAATCACTGAAAAATGCATTACTTAAACATTTTCTGCATGTAATACATTCTTTTTAAGTAAAACAAAACACCTGCTTAATAATGTAACATTAAAAATGTCTTCTTTCACAAAACTTCTGTGTGGTCTGTAATTAAGCCGGAAAAATTTATTTATTCTCTAATTATTGTTTCTATTTTCTTTTTGTTTACGAATTTTTAATAGAATTAAAAAATGGGCTAAACATTAAGAACAGACAAATGAACAAGTAATGGCGAATAGTTTTACATTTATCACTTGCGAGATGGGTAATAGAAATAATTTTCTTTTTAAAGTAAAATATAAATTAAAATAAAATTGCCACAAAAAATTAATTATCTAAATATAATATTAGATACTCGCCCAATAATACTGTCGCAAAAAAGATTTACAAGAAATAAGAAATATTATTAGCATAGTTTTTAAATATTAATTATTTAAAATATTAATTTAAATATAAATCTATATTAATAAAAGAAAAGCGTTTGTGTGCGTACGATGTGTAGCAAATCTACCGCACGTAGATGTCTGAAATTTTTAAAGAGGATTGTACATGGCAGATTCTAATGCACCTGACTCTCAGATTTTAAATATTTTGTTAATTAATCGAGATGTTTATTAAAAACCATAAAAAACGTCGCAAAATCAAGTGCGTTCGCTGTTCCAAAGCTTTCTGATCTCGTTCCCAAGACGGCGTAGCATAAAAGATCCAATGAAGAAAAATAGCTCTTTTTTCGCGCATTTTAGCAAAATACAAAGAAAAAAAACTCAGTTCATTACCGTGCTTTTGTCTTTCAAACTGTGTAATCCGTTTACAAAAAATCAATATTAACCCTTTAAAAAATTATTTTCGAAACGTCTTTTTCGTATTTTTCCCTTTCACGTATTCCGAAGCTCGCATCGAATAAAGTAATCAAAATACGGAAAAGACTAAAAATACTCAATATTAGAAGGTACTTCTGATTTTAAAATGCCGTTATCTATTCGAAAAAATACTAATATTAATCCTTTCAAAAAATTATTTTTGTGCGAACTCTAAAAATTGTCTATACATTTCTTATGAAGACAAAACGTTCGTACTGAAAGAAATAGGACTTTGCCATTTAAAAAATTCGCATTTATGAACACCTTCAATTTGTTTTTTTATATGAAATAATTCAAATTAAAGTTTTACGCTTTTTTTCAACGTGTATGGAAATATTGTCAATGTTTCAACATTTGTGTAAAAATTAATAAAATATGTATACTTTTTATCCTCGTTAATTTAGCGAAATTAATATTGAAACAATATTATTCTAATTAAACATATCCTAATGCTTACGGAAATTTGCGTCAAATGTGTGTCAGATAGCAGGACACGCACGCTTGAATTTATAAATAACGTTTTTAATGTCATACAGAACTTAAATTGTTTTCTAAGAAAGTATGTACCGCATAGTAAAAATATCCGGACTTTAACACTATGGGAAATATGATATTCTCATGCAGTTCGCTTAAATAAATAATATTGCATCATACTTAGCATTCACTTAAATTTATTTAATTTTTCTACACTTATTTCGCTACAAGTTAAAGAAAAACATTTACAGAACACAATTTTAGCATCCACAGTAACACAAGCAACGTTTTTATGAAACACGTTAATTGTGTCAGAGAAAAAAAGGCAGTCAATTAAACAAAAACTTTATACAAATCATTCTTATCTAAATCTTATTATATATACACATTAAGGTTTATCATGATGTAGAAAGATTTATTTTCAAAGCATTTTTTGATAAGATTTTTTTTTTGTTGCGGATCATTTCATTTAGATAGAAATATTAATAAGCTTATCTTTGTACAAATGAAGTTTTAAGTGACGTTAGGGGATTTAAAAACAACAACAACAAATCGAAATATTTCTTAAATATCCTTTTCTTTCGGAAGCTTTTATATTACGCTGCTCTCTAGGGAACAAAACTTCTTATCAACTGCTTACCAAAAGTAGGAATTCTAAAAAATATACTTTTACAGAGTGCTAAAGTACTTCTGATCTCTAGTTTTGTCTGCAAAGGCTTTGAGAATAGGCTCTTAAGCCCATAAGGTTTGATATTATCCCCTTACAGCATATTTATTTGTAGAAAAAATTTAGAATTTGCTTAGAATGTCAAAAACTATAACAAATAAATAGCATGATTAAGTTCTATTAAAAAGCTTTAAGAGTGCAAAGGAAGCAACTACTGAAGTAATTTTCTTCTTCAGTTTTCTATTTGATTCAGTCAATTTATTTCCTGAAGAACTGAAGAAAATTTTCATTACCTCTATTTCATCATTTATTCCTTTTTTGTGTGCTTTCTAAATATTTTAATGAATAACGCAAATTTCAGGAACCCTTCACAATTAAACCATAAGTTAATAATGTATTTTAATAGTTTTTTTTTCAATTTCAAAATCATTTTATCAGTTCGTCTCTACAATTTAACTTTGTTATGGTTGTAAACTAAAAAGTATGCTGATTTAATAAAGCAGCTTTTTATGAATAAATTTTACATATATTTATTTGATATAAATCTTTATAGAGTGTATATCAACTTCTAATATTTCAAAGCCTTTCACACATGATTAAAAACCATAAAGAATAATGATAAACAGCATGCGTTCGTTGTTTCAAAGTTTTCTAGAAGATCCGATGAGGGAAAATAGCTCTTAGTTTCGTGTCTTTTAACAAAAAAATAAATACTCAGTTCATTCCTCTCAGTTCATACTCAATCCTGAATTTTAATTTTGTTTATTACGTATGGATGTTTAGTTACCTTTCTTTTATGCATCAGAATTAACATAATTACTGATTTAACTTAGAGACATGGTCGTTTCAATACTGAAATTCACAAATTAATTTTCTTAATTATCTTAAACATTCTGTAATTTCGATTGTGGAAGAACTATATATTCTAATTTTACCTTTCTTACCAGGATAAGGTCCTTGTCGTTCTCAAAAAAGATTAGACTAGTGATCTGAAAGTTTTTTGAGGTGATTAATCACAGCTTAAAAATGAACACAAATGATATTTTGCTTTGTTTTCGTTTAAAGCTGGAGACTGTGTGTGTGAAAAGAATTTTATATAAAGTCTTCATGTGTGTCAGTTTGAAACCAAATTTCACAGAACAAAGTCCAATTTAAATATATATATACTAGGGGGTCTACCCCCTGCGAGCTACGCTCGCCAACCCCCACTCAGACTTCGAGGCCTCTAAAAACATGGCAGCGTGCTTTATTTTAAAAATATTGGTAAATCTGTAATTGGGTTGCTATGCTTTTAACGTTTTAACGGGGCATTTTTTGATTATCATGGCTTCATACACAGCTGTTGCGACAACAGACGACTTTTTTCGGGATTGATAAGTAAAATCAATTACAACTTGAAAACCAACTTGTAAAAAATGGTTAGGTTTAAATTGTGGCTACTTCTCGGACTTTTATAACAACGATCTGTATTCTATTCTTCCTTTGCGTTTAAGGATGAGAAAAATTCCATCTGCTTGTGAATAACATTAAGAACCACGGTATTGAAAAGTACTATGTTATAGACATTTTCAGTAACAGGTTATAATTTTCTCTCTATTTTAGTGCACCATCATGCATATTTTCATGTTATTTTAAATATGTAAATTATGTATTTTAATTAATATGTATATACGAATTTTCTAATAATTATTTATCATACAAAATTAATTAAATATTTTGTGCATGCATGCCATAATTTATTCGGCATCAATTGATGAGATATTTAAACAAATTTGCTATCCGCGATAATTTTACATCATGTTATGTCACTTGAATATTGTCCATAAGAAAATCGGGTACTTTTCCAGTATAGGATCCTTTGCTTTAAGGTTTGGCGTAATTCGAGCTTCAAAAAGGGATAGATTCGTTAATATACATAGATTCGTTGCCAAAAGTTATGAAAACAAACCCAATGAGCTTTTGGTGCTTTTCTATTATAGGAGTATTGACGCTTTTTTAAAAAGCTTGGCGGAAAAAACCAAGCAGGATATTTTATTCTCCTTCCGTTCAGTTGGGCAATTATTATTTTATATATCCGTTTCAAATATCCAAATTAGTGATTTTATAAATTCGTTTAATTAAATTTTACAAAAAAATAACAAAATGATATCAATAAATAATAATTACTATTAATTCCTTCCCCCCCCCCCTTTCTTTTGCGTTTACATAAATGACGTCATTTGGACGAATTTATTCTAAATATTTTCAGTTTATAAATTATATTAAATGCTGACAGACGAACGAATCCTGACGATAGAAATGTGATTACTTTTTTTTTCAAATTTTCCTGAAAAACATAATTTAATCACAATCTTGTCTTCATTATCGATTGAAATAAAAAATAATTTCAATTTCAATTTGAAAAGAAATCAATAATCCCTATCGGGATCCTTTTCAATTTTTTCCCTTTTTTATCACAAAAAAACTGAGTAATTAGTTGCCATCATTACAGAAATGTCATTAAAATTAGAAAAAAAATTAATATCTCGAAAACTAATTCCAATTTCAAAATTCTATTACCAGTTTTGACATCCGCGGATTTTTATGGACAATTGGTATTAATTTCACCATCAAGCGTTTAATATTTTATTAAGAATAGCCCTGAAACATAATCAGTCGTTTAATCAGTCGTTTCATAAAATCGTTTCATAAATTCGTTTCATAAATTCGTTTCATAAAATCGTTTCACAAATTCGTTTCATTAGGATTTTATATATATAGGGTAGATATGTGTGTGTATTTGAAAGAAATGTTGAAATCTCTGCAAAAGGCGAATGCTAACAATTCTATGCCAAAAACGGATTGGGTATTAAACAAACAATGAAGATAACTAAATTAAAAACTGTTGACTGTGCAGAAAAAAATAAAAGAAAATGAATGGATTTGAATCTGAGTGTATTCATATGTAAAAACTAATATTTCTGTTCTTATAGGGTAACTCTGGGATATGTGGCCATAGAGGAGAGATGGCCAGTCTAAATATTTCCAAAACTTGATCATAGATCGCAGCATAAACTTTGTTCGTAGGAAATGGTTAAAGGAGTTCATTAATAGTGACCGTACGGCTGTGTTCTTCATTTATAAAAAGTAAGTGAAATTTTAATGTTTATTTAATTTAGTGGTTGAATATTTTCGTTGAGATAGGTATCTGAATGTTTTGCAGTACGTACGTTACATTTTCTCTTAATATATGGACTTTTAAGGCACTTTACAAATTGCTACATGTTTCTCATGATTAACTATAAGAAATGCCTTATTTTTTGCTATTTTAACTTCACTTTTCTTTTCTTGTATTGGATGGCCTTCTCTCCTCGGCTTGAAGGAGAGATGGCCATCTGCCACTTTAATTTCAATTTTGTTTCTCACTTTCTGTTCTCAATATTTAATTATTTTTTGCCCAAAATATGATGTGATATGTATAAGAATTTTAAATATGCATACGTATTTCTTGTATTTGCAGTCTTAGAATTTTTATTTCAATCTTTAAAAACTATGGCCATCTATCCTAGAGTTACCCTAATTTTATTCTATTAGCTTAATCGAAAAAAAAAATTCATTCTTCCAATTCTTCGTTATAACAGCATTTTAATCTCTTTTTTTACACAACTCTCTTTTCTAAAACTACACATTAAGATGAATGTATTCTAATACAGTGTTAACAAACCCTTGAATAGATTTTTTTAACGAATTAGCTATGTGGTGGAATAAAACATCAACAGATTTTTATCATGAAATTATTATCCTGCCCCGGATGAGAAATAAATTAGAAAAAATATTTATTTAGCCGTTATTTTATTTATTAATATAGAAGTTGCCCGAGATTAATGTTTACGTTTTATGAAATTTATTAACAGAAACTGTAAAAATAATATAATCGAACCGTGCTATTTTCCTAATATCATACTCCAAATTTAAAACTACAGTTAGATGCCACAAATCCAGGATCCCTGTACGCTGTAAAAGAGGCAATTGTAAAAGCTTGTAAATTAATTTGAATGAGTAGCGTGGATCATTGCTTGATGACGATTCTGCAGAGTTGCTTACTTAAGACATCATGTGAATCTTAAATATCTAATGCATCTAGAAAATCGCTTAAACGGTTTAACTTATCTCGTAAATACCTGAAATAATTAAGAAATAAGAGAGGATTTTTATAGGAGTATATAGAGATTAATTCCATCATCATGAAGTCATTAATCACTTTAATAAAATGTTTATTAAAATATCCAAAGGAGAAAAAGGAGTGTGTGTGAAGTCGATAGAAATGTCAGTGATCAGATTAGAGTAGATTGGAATATCGATGGGGTAGATTAAGTAAAATATTATATTCTAGAATATGTACTTCTATTTTACATATACTAGATCAAGATGACGAACCTTTTTACTTGCCCGTGCCAAAAATTCAAGCAATAACTATCGAACTGTAACGTGCAAAACTTTTACATAAAGAGATATTGCAGAATATATTGCTTATACGAAACACTGATTAGTCGAAGCAGTCACTTTCATGCATTAACCAAGAACAAAACTCAAAATACCATTTTTCTAAATATTGGATGCAAATTGTTATTAATTTTATAAATTTCGATTCGGAAATGTGATTTATTTACGTGGCATGTAATGTAATAAGGAGGAAATACGAATTTTTATTTTAGTAATTTTTAGCATCATAAATGCAGCATGTAACTTAAAATGATCAAAGTTGCATAAAAAATGTGTTATTAATTTATTAATCAAACTTTTTCGGTTGCACGTGCGAATGAGAATGCTTCCTACCTAGATTTTTGTTATTTTTACTAATATACGTACACAACATTGGGTACATTTGTCATTGCATTGTAGAGATTATCGTATGCAATTCGTTTGAATACTTAAAGATTTCTAAATCCACATAAGAATGCGAAATATTTACATGCCAGAAATTATGAACATCTCTACAGAAAAAGAAATAATAATAATGTGTTAATTCCTGCAAAATTAATTGCATTATTCGTGGTAGTTTATACGTGTAATCACAGATTTATTTATTTTAACAAGAAAAAAAAAGAATGCTATCTTTATATGGATTATTAAATTCAAATTTTTCACGTGTGAGGGGAAGATTTTCGTAAGAGCCATCTCCAGCACGCATTCTATACGTTCGCTGTCCTTGGACTAGATATTCCATTAATTCAGTTTAACGAAAATGTTTGAAGATATGCAGGTAATTGGCAGAAAAACATTTGTAACATAAAAATTTACACCGAACTTTTTTGTAGGATCAAGTGTGATTGTAGTTACGGATATTTTGAAATTCATACATAGTTTTGGTGCAGCAACAAACGGTAAATTTGAAATAACTCCAAATATTTTTTTAAAAAACAGTATTCAAAGTTAAATGTGTATAACGTAGAAAAATTCAAATATAAATAAAAGTAGTAATATATGCTCTTAAATATGAAAAATATAGAAGTGCAATTGACACTTTATAAAAGTAATATATTGATTCAGTATTGCGAGCTTAATTTGTGGAGGAAAAATTGTTCACTTTTAATATATTTTTCCATCAATAATTGCAAGAATACTATGCTGCATTATCCCAATTCTGAGAGACAAAATGAACAAAGTATGTCACTGGATTTTCATGATAAATATTCTTATATAAGTAAAAAAAAATACGCTGTCCCAATCCTTTTATTATCTGAATAATAAGTTTTATGAAATCATAAAAAACTCGTAAATGACGATTTTCATTATGTTGACTATCTGAAAATAATAGAAAACTGAATTTTTAAAGCGGACCAAATTCACCTGAATACATTCCTTTAATTTTATTAATCTTTAATATTGGGAATAAGAAAAATAGAGAAAATTTGTGATAAATATAATAATTTATCTTTATATATACATTAATATCCATTTTTATATACGATTAACGTTAAAAATTTTATAAAACATAACAGAACTATAACTTATTCTGAAATAAAATATAAATACGAGATAAAATATATAAATGAGACAACTAAATATCAACAAGTCAAATAATAGGGAGGTAAAAATTATTGAGCAGCGGAAAATTCCGATAATTAATTAATATTCTTTTGAAGTACAGATATTATTGAAAATAGGTTTGCAAGGCTGTTTTTTTTTCAACCTGCATAAAAACTAGTTGTTGGGGACCACCGTAATACTTACCCATCATGGATATGCATAGTGTAAAATATTAAAATAAAAAATGCATTGCAATTCGAATAAAATCGTGACTTGATGACGTCATAGACTTTGAAGATTCGATTACTGAATTGCTTAAAAAAACATCCTTATAACTCCAAAAACAATAGCCCTATTAACTAGCGGTTTATTGCATCTGATTAAGCGTCTCATTTACAATTAAAATATATCTTTGAATTGAAATTTGGATGAAATACAGGGTCATGAAAAATCAAAGAGTGTGGTAAATAGGATTGCAAATATCTCGGTAACTAATTATCCGATCGACTTCATGCTTTATGCAAAATTTATGTTTGTTTATTGTCTTTTATATTCACTCCTTAGAATAAACAATTTCGAAAAATTTTATATACCTTTTATCAGAACGAATATTTCAAAAGTCCGAAAACAAATAGTTCCAGAAAATCGAGGTTACTGAAATTCAATAGGCTTCTTCCCATTATTACATACTATGTTCACACCAAAATTCAAATCTCTATCTCAATTTGTTCGGGAGATAGAACGTTTGTAGAGTGCTCAAAAATTAATAAATAAACAATTCAAATGCGGGTTGCAACTTTAGTTCTAAATAATATAATTGCAACTGTGTTTACTTAATTTTTTGTACACTGTTAAAAAATTCAGAAAACTTTACGAAAATTCTGTTTAAGCTGGCAGTTACTCATGATTCTAAAAGACTTCTTCATTTCATTTGGGAAAATGTTAATCACAAAATGGTACGAAATTAATGAAAACACCTTTTCCAAAATTTATGGGGAACGGAGTTATTTTTTCGTAAACATTGGAAACCTGCTTTTTTCTAATTCATTTTTTTTTCTTTCAAGTTTCGAAAACATTTGCGCTATTTGAGGAAAAATTTTGTAATTTTCTATAGTATTGTCTTTTCTAAGTTTGTTTAAAGTTCAGAGTTTGTTGGACAATACAAAACGTTAATACATAAATATGTTGTACTATCAGTTTACAAATATTTCAATGAAAGGCATCGTCTACGACAAATAAAGGTCAATTTTTTTTAATTAAAAAAAAATAATAACAACTTAATCTTACTTAAATCTAATTACGCTATGAATTCATGTGATAAGCCGTAGTGCTTCTTTTAAGAGTAAGATGATTAAGAATTTATAAAAGTCTTCGTTAAATATTTATTTAGTTAAATAAAATAAAGCATGTTATTAAGAGGTTTATGAGATATTTGTAAGAAATCAAAACACACTGAAATGCTTTCTCTCTTAAAAGGCTTTTTCTTTAGAAATCTTTTTTTTTAATAAAATACAGAATCGCTGATAATGAAAATAAATCAGTATACTCAAAAACAAAGAAAACAATTAACAACTTAATCCTACTAAATCTAATTGTGCTGGCAATTTAAGTAAAAAGCTATAGGTTTTTTTTTTTTTTTTTTTTTTTTTTGTAAAAGAAAAAATATAAGATAGCGTTTTTCTTTTTTTAAGTACAAGTATTTAATCTTTGTAAAGATTTATTTACTAAAATAGTAAATACAAAGCTTTGTTTATTAACAAGTGAATTTCAATTTATTTTTCAGTTAATTTTCCATTTGTGAAATTCGCTAGAAACTAATGAGTAACATACAAATGAATTTTTCATTGCTAAACTAAGTGTTTAAACCGACAGAGTGAAAAATGTCCGAGGATCGACTTGTTGTGAATATATATATATATATATATATATATCGTCTAAAATATGCCACAGGGTTGATGTGCTCTGGATGACAGTTTCCATCTTGTGCTGCTATTACAGCCTTTCCGACATATATAAGAATGAGAGATTCCGAGTTGAGATATCGTTCCTTGTAGCTCAGTGGTAGAGCCCCAGAACGCTATTGTGGGGTCCCGGGTTCGATTACCGGATTGGGACATTTTTCACTCTGTCGGTTTAAACGCTTAATTTAGCAATGAAAAATTCACTTGTATGTTACTCATTTGTTTATTAAGTTTAAAATAATGTTAAGAAATCTATAAAATGTTACAAACAACATGATTATGTAATGTTTTCTTACATCTCTTTTAAAAGTTTTTATATAGTTATTTTTTTAGGAAACTCAACGTTTTATTAGAAATTTTTTTTCAGTTATCTTGACAAAATAGATTAACATATTACTAAAACACCTGGGGATCTCTCGCACTTGCATACAAATACCGTAAGACTAGCGTCTTAAGCAAGAAGAATAAAGAATATTTTCTTTATAGTAAATCTATTCTTAGAATAAAATTAGTATTTAGTTCTGGATAGGAAAGAAAATCTCCTTTTGATGTAAGGAAAATAGAACATCGAATAAATTCTTCTAAGCTTAAAGTCTATAAATGAAATAACTGTACATACAGTCAATACTTGCTTTTCCTGTTTGATTATTTTCTTTTCAGAAAATTATTTTCCATGTACTACATTTACCCATTATTAATTTGTACTTTCTTCTCATATTTTATTTATATTAACGCATAATAATAATTTTAGCAACGTTCTCAATTATATTAGACATTACTAATGTTGTTTGTTTTACTTCCCAAGTTCTACTCTATTGCGCAAGTTTTATCTATATTTTATGTCTCTTGTGTTTATAACATATTTTTGACAAGTATACCGATATTAACAGTACCTATTCCATTATCATCGTTCGGAATATAACCTTTTGTACTTTATGAGAAATTTATTGGTATGCTATCTCATGTTAATTCTTTTTAATTTCTCTCTTTTTTGACGTTTCATGTTGTCATTTTTTCGTTTTAATGACTATAATAGCATAAATTAATCGGTTTACCAAAGAGAAGAAACCGTATTAGGATCGAAAGATCCCTAATCGGCGTTTACACCTGCACGAAGCCTAGCCGAAGTGAAAGAAAGCCCCACCAGATGGACGAAGCCGCCGTGGACGGACGGCGCAACACACCCCGAGCAGCTTAGGAACCAGTCACCACAGCCAACGTCTATGGGTTGTCCACTACAAGAATGGGTATTATTAATTTGTTGTGAATATGTTTTCCTTTCAATGCGAAATTTTACTTATTTTCTATAAATGTGGTTTTGTGCCTAATATATAAACATTAAAGAAAAACTTTCCATCTACATATCATAGCGCATAAAACAATATTTATTTAAACGTGTAATTATATAGTATAGCTAAACGGTTGATCTTGTATACTCAAAATGTAATATTTTTATCATTATGTCTTTACGTATAAACTTAAGATTGAACTGTAGAATATATGTTATTGTAATCATTTAAATTGGTTTTAAAAGTATGCATTCCATGCGAAATTAACATGTAATGGATTTTGCTAGTAATATACTGGACCGCTGGTGAGTTCCAATTAATGATACATAAATATAGGCCTACAAAATATTTCTGTGTAGACAAGTTTTTCAGGTAAAATATGGGTATTCTTATGCTGATTTATATGATATTGTTTGGAAGTTACGTGTCGTAAAGTAACATCAATAATTTTTATGATCTTAGCTGCAACATGGCTTTATTTAATATCCGATTTAGTTTTAATCAATTATTGCAATCCATGTAAACCTAATTCCATGGTATCATGTAATACCATCTATAACCAGTTTACAAATGGCCTTTTTTAGTTGTCATCACTACAGTCAGTTTAAATATCCTGAGGCCAAAACAATTTCTAACATTTAACAGTGGAAACACAAAATCTGATAATGATCTCACGCAAATAACTTGCATCATGTAATTTACAGCGTAATATTGTAAAAAAAATAATAACATAGAATAAGAGAAATAAATACAAAGTGCAATTTGTTTAGTTAAAAATTTTAAGACCAACAAATAAAAATTAACAGAATAGTTTTCAATCTCAAACGTTTAATGAAGCTCCAATCAAAAATATTTAATTATACTCTATTTAATTAAGCTCTAAATCTAATTAAATCCTATATATTTAATTAAACTCAAACAAGCTTTGCCAGTTTCAGTTCATGCAGTTTGTATTCACCACTACTTTCGAATAGTAATCTTTAATTATTTAATCGTAGAAACTTATTACTAAAGATTACTATTCAGATATTTGGTAGTGGTAGTACAAAAAACGTTCAAACACTCTCTAATTAAAATCTAATTCAAAAGTATTTAGTAAACTCCAATACTTGAACCTCGTTTCACATTTGTGAGATTATCAGACAACTTAGTGATTAAAAAATTGTATATTTTTGTAGTATTCTTCAAATAATTTGTTTTATATAAATCATTAGAAAATTATTTTATAATACTCACAAAAATGTTAACATTGTTTTATTACATTTGTTTATTAATTTTTTATTACTCTACACTGTAAAAAAATTGCAGAAACATTTTAAAATATTCAGTGCAACATGACAGTTACTAGTGATTTTGGAATCCTTTGCCTCAGGGCCGTTTAAATGTAGAGTTGTATAAATCACTAATTTTAAAAAATTGAGTCATTAAGTGATTGAAGGGTATCTGACCATATCAATCTGTACATAAGAATGTCGGTATCAGTGATAGTTAGACGAAATTTCTCTGTAAATAGCACCCGAAGATATTTTATCCTATAAGGAATCATTGTACTGCGCCCAGAGAATCCTTGATTTTGATGATTTAAGAAAATATGACTTACATCATTCTGACTCTCAACGTCTTACATATTCAAAAACCATTTGGGAAAGGACTAATAAAAAACGTGAGAAATAAATATGTTTCCATAATTAACTGAAACGCATTTTCAGAAATTTACTGGAGGAAAAGTGCTCTTTTATTTAAGATACGTTTCCATAAACTTCGGAAACTTATTATTTTATATGGTTTTCATGAGTAGTTCTCATCCAATTGGTTTTTAGAAGTATGGGGCAGGCTTCCAGAATCGTCGATAACTACATTGGAAAATCGATTTTCCGCTAAAGTTTCTATCATATTATAAAAATATTCTGTAATTCTTTGTCAGTGTTAGAAATTTGGTTCAACCTTCCACCAAAATGTGTTGATAAAACTGTTGCCACTACAAGATGGTGAGACATCGTTCCAATACTTGCAGCTACGGTTGAATCATTAATTTCTGAAGGTTGAACGATAAGTTTGCAAAATGTTCAACCATAAAGTGATAAAATGTTGAATCATAATTTGGTAAAATATTAAACAATGAACTGGTAATAAGTTAAACCGAAAATTTAATATATTTTGATCAATATTTTGGATTTAAGTTCACTCTTATATAAGTTCTACTAATCCAATTAATGAAATTAATTTTAACTTTAACATTTATATTTATTTATTATTTATTTATGAATTATATTTATGCCAAACTAATATAACGTTTAAAACATTGCATTTTAAAAATTTAGAATTGATTTTTTTTTTCAAAAGAAAAACTTAAGCTTTTCCTTTGAAACTGAAAAAAATGTAATAATAATCAATAATAATAAATTTTTATGGTGTATTTCAAAAATAGTTAAAATCTTTTAGACTTTTTAAGCTGTTCATAAAAGCAAACCAAATTCAATATTTTATCCAAATAAAGTAAATTTTGAATCATTTCGATAAAGTGTATTCAGAATTCGTGCAGTGATTTTGAGTATTTTTGCAATTTTTTTAAAGTCTACAATTTGCCATAAGTGACGGCTTCGTTTTTTATTATCTCATATCCATTTGAGACTTTAGTCATCCATTGTTATATTTTACATTCCAGTATGGAGAAAAATCGTGGAAAAAGGTTAAAAAAAAAACTAAAAAAAAGTCTAATATCCGTATTCGGAATTCGTTCAGCGATTTTGAATTTTTTCACAATTTAGTCCACATTTTGCCATAAATGTGGTCTTTGTTCTTTATTATCTCATATCTATTTGAGTCTTTAGTCAACCAATTTTATATTTTACTTTCCACTATGGAGAGAAATCGCGGAAATTATTTATAAAACTAAGAAAATTCTAACATACGTATTCAAAATTCGTTCAACGATTTTTTTTTTTTGCAATTTAGTCCACATTTTGCTATAAATGAGGACTTTTTTTATTTTCCCATGTCTACTTTAGTATTTACTCATCCAATGTTATAATTTAGATTCCAGTATGGAGAGAAATCTTCGAAACTTAAACAGTTTCTTTAAACTAAAAATATTCTAACATCCTAAATTTATAATTTTTTTTAAGAGATAGGGGAACGTGAATTTTTTTATGATTTCAAAGGATACTTTGAGTAGGTTCCCCACTTTGGGTTTACTATAATAATCTATTATAATTAAACTGTATTACTATCAGTTAATTGAGAGGTGCGAACAAAAATGAAAAACAAAGTTCGTTTACAAAGTTCGTTAGATCGGCTTTTATTTTGAAAAGTGTGCGTGTTTTGATGAAATATACGCTTTTTACGATTTTTGTCTTAATGGAGCACGATCTAAATTTTCAGTTTAGTTTGTTTTTCTTTTTGTTTTCTGTTATGTTGTTGTTGTTTTGTTCTGTAAATTGTTTGAATGGCCCCAGCTTGGTCCAAAATTTGAACCCGGAGCGACCCGCGTCCCAATTTTTTATCATCAGACTGTAGTCGGTCTCGGTATTAGTTTTTTCTATCCGGGTACGGGCAACGCCGTGTGGGTCTGATAGTTTTAACTATTACAAAATCACCATCTATTCACATAAAAATGACAATCGAAAATAAATATTTTAGAGATCTATAGTCCAATACCTGCCAAAAGTGTAAGTATAACAACAAATACGAAAATTAATTTTAATTAATCATTCTAATGTAAATCCTTGTTCATATATGCTACAAATTATAATTTTAAAAATATATATTTAACACAATTAAACTTAACATACTAATACATTTTGTTTTTTTCTTCCAAATACTTCTTATTGCATATGTTTTATTTATATTTTTTATATAGTTTCTGACATACTTTTCTGACAAGTGTACTGATATTAGTAATACATATTCTATCATAATTATCCAGTATGTAACTTTTCAAGTTTTATAACAAGTTGGAAATTGTACGTTAAACGTGACATATGAGGTGCGGTTGTTTTATAACTATTTTCACAATGTAAAAAAAAAAAAAAAATCACCCTCATTATTTCAGTGAAATGAATTATGTCGTCTGCTAGGACCGAAATGAGCATGCCTTTTTTATTATTATTATGTATGCCATGTTTACAAATGCGTTTTTTTCCCCATGGAGATCTTGCTTTGCAAATGATTACCTCCATGGTTTAATATTTTTATGACTAATAATGACCAAATTTCCTGTGTTTATTTACTCTAAAGGATTGAGGTATTCGGTTAACCTAATTTCCACTGATCTCAGAATCTATACACTGTTGAATATAATTCATCTCTCAAACAAACCATTTTTTTGAACGATCTTTCTAAAAATGTAACTTTTATGCAATTTTATTCGGAAAAATAATTTTGGATAAAAATGGCTACTTGGCATATGGAAAAAGATGTGGTTAGCCCCTATTTGCTTTCCTGAGTCACATGACTTGCACTTTTACTATATAGATTACGTATGATAGGATTTAACAGAATAAAGAAAACATTCATTAATATGTTTTTAAGTTTTCATTCAATTTTCATAATATTTGAAATGACTCGACAAAAGTATGCAACGATTACATATAGGGTAAATGTACCAATAGTCGGCCACTTAACTGTTTTTTTGTATATAAATCTTAACGTAGAATTTTTAAAAAACGACACAACATTTTTAACAGTGATATAATGTTAAAACATACGTTTCTTATTATGTTTCAGCAATTATTTTTAAAACACACGGTAATAGTTTTTTTTTAGACAAAGTTAAGTTCAAAAAGGGCAAGTTCTCCAATAGTCGGCCACTTTAAGTCTGATGTTCGGCCATCACTGCACCAATAGTCGGCCACTTCAGAATTTTGTTTTACCTGAAAAACGACTGTAACAAATTTGATTAAATTTTGCATTCTACCATTTTCGGTTATAAGAAGATGATTGAGCTATCCCACATGTTCTAGAAACATAAAGAAAGGGGAGGTCCCAACTGTCGCATCACGGCATTCCGATCTAGTTGTTTTAGCACTTTTATGCATTTTGAACATGAAATATATTTAGTACTAGCTGTTACCCGTGACTTCGTTCACGCAACATTAAAAGAAGAATAAATACAATAATTAAGCCAAATATTTTACTCCGAATAATTAAAAACGTTAATAATTACTAACTATTTATCACATTTCATAGGAGACAATACGGTATTTATTATTATAGGGACCTTGACATAACTCAGTCTTAAAAAAGTGAAATTTTGTGCCAAATAGTCGCGAAAATGAAATTGCAACCAGTGCAAAAAGGAGGGCCAAATAAAATCGTGAAAATAGACGAATTGGGTAACTAGTCGTTGGGGGCCACCGTAATACTTACCCATCATGGATATGCATAATGTAAAATATTAAAATAAAAATGTGTAAACTACTTATAAAATGCATTGCAATTCAAATAAAATCGTGGCTTGATGACGTCACAAACTTTAAAGGCTCGATTACTGAATTGCTTGAAAGAGGTTTTTCCTTATAACTCCAAAAATAATAATCCTATTAACTAGCGGTTTATTGCATCTGATTAAGCGTCAAATTTCCAATTAAAATATATCTTTGAAGTGAAATTTGGATGAAATACAGGGTCATGAAAAATCGAAGAGTGTGGAAAATAGGATTCCAAATATCTCGGCAACTAATTATCCGTTCGACTTCATGCTTTATTCAAAATTTATGTTTTTTTATTGTCTTTTATATTCATTTCTTAAAATAAACAATTTCGAAAATTTTTATATACCTTTCATCAGAACGAATATTTCGAGAGTCCGAAAAAAATTGTTCCGGTTAATCGAGGTTATTGAAATGAAATAGGCTTCTTCCCATTTTTACATACTAACTACATACCAAATTGCAAGTCTCTATCTCAATTTTTTCGGGAGATAGAGCGTTTACAGACACACAGACACACACACACACACAGGCACACAGACACACAGACGGACGGCAAATTTTTTTTTCTAAAAATATGTTTTTCGGAATCTCCAGTGTCTGAAACGTGTAAATCCGTCAAAAAAAATTTTCGATTTTCAAAACGATTACAAGATTTACCCTATACTACGTATGATGGGTAAGTAAAAACAAATGTCAATTTTTCCTGATAAACAATTTTACTTTTAACGCCTTTGTGAAACGTTTTAACAGCCATCCTTCAAAAAAAAAAAACATTAATTAGAAATAGTATATGCTTTTTCTTTAAATTCAATTCTGCCTCCTTGGTTTAATATATAGTTGAAACAAATCTTGTTTTCTAAATGACAGTATATTGGCAGGAAATTTTTGTTCTCCAGAATAAATTGATTCATGAAGTTTGAATATGTGAAAATATGTTTGTATTCTTCGGATAATTTACTGAAATCAAGATTTTGTTTTCACCATCTATTCAAAGTGAAAATAAATTCTGTTTTTCAGTTTTAATGAGAAAATGGTGTAAAAAATATACTGATCTGTTTTATTTCTCCTTTTTTATACACAAATATGGAGTAAGTTACTTTCCGTTTTTAGAAAAACTTCGTTAAAAAATGGCATTTAATTTAATTTTTTTAATTCTGAGAGTTTGTGTGACATCCTCGGATCAATTATAACCGGTATTCGCTAAACCGGTAGTAAACTAACCGGTAGTAAATCGCGTTGCGTTCGATAGTCTAGAAGTAGTTGCGAAATACAAACACACGGACAGATTTTAATATAATAGATTCGTGTTCATTTTCCTTTTCATAAAATTATGATATGATATTTAGCAGAAAACTCAGATACTCATGCGGAACGAAATAACGAAATAACGGATACTCATGCTTAATAATCAGTATAGATAACAAAACATTTAAATTTTTCGTTATAAATATGGCGTGAAACTCATCTACTTTCTATACTTATTGATGCTTGTATATTATTAATGTAAGGCATTGATTCACACTCAATTTAAAATATATTGGAAAATTCCCATTTTATTTCAAATAGGACGTCTCCTTTTTCCCCAGAGAAATCCCTTTTTAATGACATAATTCTTGTTAATTATATTTTCCAGGCAATTAATTTCAATACTGGCATAGGGAAAATTATGTTACTTTAACAAAATAATATTAAATCTTTAGGTTTTATCAACAAAAATGGAACTATTAACATTCGTCATTTTTTTTTTAGGTAATCGAGTTATTTCTTTTAGTTTTAAGAATGAAAAATCACTATTTCTCGCGATCCATGACATCATTTACGACATGGATAATTTTGCGGAGCTTATTATTGACATTTGCTAACCATTTTCTTTTAAAACTTCTTTTTACTTTTTTTAAATTTAAATAAAAAATACGGTATAGTTAGTTATATTAGCCGTGCGCAGACGGTAAAACGGCAAGTATTGTTTGTTACCATACAAAAGAAAAAAAAAAGAAAAAAGAGAAGAAAAAACCCAAGATCATTTTATTTCACCAATCAAAACATATCCGCTTTATTTTCAATAAATGACGTCATATTCGCCTGTTTCCTATGGTTACGCATATTAAAACCTTGTATTAATATCAAAAACTAAAAAAAGTACGTTTTATTTCTAATAATATTATTTAATCTTCTTCTTAATTCTTTAATTTTTTTTATTTCATTTTCCTTTTTCCCGTGAAAATTTTTCAATTGAAACTAAATTGTTGAGTAAAAATTATTTTTTCGGGTTTTGAATTAGTTTTGGCAACGATAAAGTATTAGCAACGGTAAAGTAAATTTAACCATTTTAAAATGCTATACGAAAAAATGTCCATTTATTCTCAATGAAAATAACGAAATTTTGAATTATTAAGAAAAATATTTGAATAAAATAAACAAAACCCAGCCTATGTTCATATGAGGGTTATAATCAGCCTATATGCAAAGATACAGGATCATTAAATGCTCCATTTTGACACTGGCTTCAGCCTAACATTTGCACACAATCAGATTTATAATATTATTAGGATAGGATGTAGTTATTAGTATACGAGTTCATTTTGAATCCGCAGTGGAAAAGCGTAGGGAGGGGCGGTCCCAACTGCCGCATTCCAATCTAGTTGTTTTAACACTTTTCATTGAAAAGCAAATAATGGGGGTTCCAACTGTCGCATCTAATCGAGTTGCTTTTAACACTTAAAGCAAATATGCATACATTCGTGCATCAGCGAAGGGGCGGTCTCAACTGCCGCATCACGGTATTCCGATCTAGTTGTTTTAACACTTTTATGCATTTTGAACATGAAATATATTTAGTATGTAGTTTATTAGTATACGAGTTCATTTTGAATCCGCAGTGGAAAAGCGTAGGGAGGGGCGGTCCCAACTGCCGCATTCCAATCTAGTTGTTTTAACACTTTTTAACAGAATTGAAAAGCAAATAATGGGGGTACCAACTGTCGCATCTAATCGAGTTGCTTTTAACACAATTTTCAACATAGTTGAAAAGCAAATATGCATACATTCGTGCATCAGCGAAGGGGCGGTCCCAACTGCCGCATCACGGCATTCCGATCTAGTTGTTTTAACACTTTTATGCATTTTGAACATGAAATATATTTAGTATGTAGTTTATTAGTATACGAGTTCATTTGGAATCCGCAGTGGAAAAGCGTAGGGAGTGGCGGTCCCAACTGCCGCATTCCAATCTACTTGTTTTAACACTTTTCATTGAAAAGAAAATAATGGGGGTTCCAACTGTCGCATCTAATCGAGTTGCTTTTAACACTTTTCAACATAGTTGAAAAGCAAATATGCATACATTCGTGCATCAGCGAAGGGGCGGTCCCAACTGCCGCATCACGGCATTCCGATCTAGTTGTTTTAACACTTTTATGCATTTTGAACATGAAATATATTTAGTATGTAGTTTATGAGTATACGAGTTCATTTTGAATCCTCAGTGGAAAAGCGTAGGGAGGGGCGGTCCCATCTTCCGCATTCCAATCTAGTTGTTTTAACACTTTTTAACAGAATTGAAAAGCAAATAATGGGAGTACCAGCTGTCGCATCTAATCGAGTTGCTTTTAACACTTTTCAACATAGTTGAAAAGCAAATATGCATACATTGGTGCATCAGCGAAGGGGCGGTCCCAACGGCCGCATCACGGCATTCCGATCTAGTTGTTTTAACACTTTTATGCATTTTGACCATGGAATATATTTAGTATGTAGTTTATTAGTATACGAGTTCATTTTGAACCCCGCAGTGGAAAAGCGTAGGGAGGGGCAGTCCGAACTGCCGCATTCCAATCTTAGTTGTTTTAACACTTTTCAATAGAATTGAAAAGCAAATAATGGGGGTTCCAAATGCCGCATCTAATCGAGTTGCTTTAACACTTTTCAATATAGTTGAAAAGCAAAAATGCATACACTCGTGCATCAGCGAAGGGCGGTCCCAACAGCCGCATCACGGCATTCCGATCTAGTTGTTTTAACACTTTTAGCATTTTGAACATGAAATATATTTAGTATGTAGTTTTTTAGTATACGAGTTCATTTTGAATCCACAGTGGAAAAGCGTAGGGAGGGGCGGTCCCAACTGCCGCATTCCAATCTAGTTGTTTTAACACTTTTCATTGAAAACAAAATAATGGGGGTTCCAACTGTCGCATCTAATCGAGTTGCTTTTAACACTTTTTATCATAATTGAAAAGCAAATATGCATACATTCGTGCATCAGCGAAGGGGCGGTCCCAATTGCTGCACACGGCATTCCGATCTAGTTGTTTTAACACTTTTATGCATTTTGAACATGAAATATATTTAGTATGTAGTTTATTAGTATACGAGTTCATTTTGAATCCGCAGTGGAAAAGCGTAGGGAGGGGCGGTCCCAACTGCCGCATTCCAATCTAGTTGTTTTAACACTTTTCAACAGAATTGAGAAGCAAATAATGGGGGTACCAACTGCCGCATCTAATCTAGTTTAAGAAAAAGCTACTGTGTACGAGCATTTGCGACTTATAAGTAACCCCGATATCGAATATCAGTTTTCTATCCCTATTAATTCTAAATAAATCATAATTTAGAATGATAAATAACAATTACTATAATTTCAATTTTTTAAATTTCGAATTTTATAGAAACCATTCTTTGCGAGAGTTTACATCTTAAAAGAAACCCCCATGCAAAATTTGAAGTTTCAAAGCCAAACTAATTTCAATTTTAGAAAAATTTTAGTTCCTTTTAAATTTCAAATTTTTTAGAAACTGTTCGGCTACGGTCAGACCACTTACGTACGGAAAAGGTTATCCATGTCTAATTTCAAGTTTCTATTCTAAAATTTATAAAAAAAAAACATAATTCAGAACTTTTTCCTCTTATTTCGGCATTCTAAATTTCCAAATTTTTAGAAGCCTTTCTTAGCCGGTCGTTTATGTCTTAAAATTAACCACAATGCCAAATTTTAAGTTTCCAGCAACAAAACTATCACAGATTTTGAAACTTTAGAACGTAACAGACATGTTAAATTTCAAGTTTATATTCCTAACAATACATGAATTGTAATTTAGAACTTTTTCCACTCATTTCACACTTTTAAATTTCGAATTTTTTAGAAAACAACAACCATACCAAATTTCAAGTTACTACCTCCTTCAATATCACAAAAAGGGCAAGTTTGGAATGTTTTTTGCTCATCCATTTACTTGCGAAAAGTGGCCCTGGCGTAAAATATAGTCTATGTCGGAGCAGAGACTGCCACCTTTACTTTTGAAATTCTTTCGGTAGTTCTAGTAGTTTCCCGTACAAACAAACAAACAAGCACGTAAAAAAAGATTTTTTTTTTACATAATATTATTATAGATGTAGAGATAAAGTTATATCTACCAAACAATTTTTTTAAAAATGTGGCACTTCGGGAGTGCCGGCAGAAGTGAAAACTTGAACAATTACCTGTGTATTTTTTGAATTGTCAGGAAATGTTTTATTGTGCAGGAAATACTTTTAAATCAAGTGTTTTTTTATTCATTATTATAAACTACTACTACAAAAATTATATAACAATTTTCATTTAATACGCTATTGTACATGAAAAATCATGCATATTATTTTACATACAAAAATTTCGGGAACCAGACTTCAGTCACACTATACCGCTTATATTCTTCTGCGTTATTATACCGCTTACTATACCGCTTACATTTTTCTGCGCTTCCCATACCTTACTATACCGCTTACATTTTTCTGTGTTATTATACCGCTTACTATGCCGCGTACTATACCGCTTACATTTTTCTGCGTTACTATACCGCTAAATATACCGCGTACTATACCACGTACTGTACAGCTTACATTTTTCTGCGCTTACTATAGCGCTTACATTTTTCTGTGTTACTATACCGCTAATTATACCGCGTACTATACCATGTACTATACCGCTTACATTTTTCTGCGCTTACTATACCGCTTACTATGCCGCTTACATTTTTTTGCACTTACTATACCGCTTACTCTACCACTTACATTTTTCTGCGTTTACTATACCACTTACTATACCACTTACATTCTTCTGCGCCTACTATACCGCTTACTATACTGCTTACATTTTTCTGCGCTTCCCATACCTTACTATACCGCTTACATTTTTCTGCGTTATTATACCGCTAATTATACCGCGTACTATAATACGTACTATACCGCTTACATTTTTCTGCGCTTACTATACCGCTTACTATACGGCTTACATTTTTCTGCGCTTACTATACCGCTTCTACACAGCTTACTATACCGCTTACATTTTTCTGCGTTACTATACCGCTTACTATGCCTCTTACATTTTTCTGCGTTACTATACCGCTTACTATACCGCGTACTATACCGCGTACTATACCGCTTACATTTTCTGCGCTTACTATACCACTTACATTTTTCTGCGTTTACTATACCGCTTACTTTTTTTCTGTGTTACTATACCGCTTACATTTTTCTGCGCTTACTATACCGCTTCTATACCACTTACTATACAGCTTACTATACCACTTACTATACGCTTACATTTTTCTGCGCCTACTATACCGCTTACTATACTGCTTACATTTTTCTGTGTTATTATACCGCTTACTATGCCGCGTACTATACCGCTTACATTTTTCTGCGCTTACTATACCGCTTCTATACCGCTTACTATACCGCATACATTTTTCTGCGCTTACTATACCGCTTCTATACCGCTTACTATACAGCTTACTATACCGCTTACATTTTTCTGCGTTACTATACCGCTTACTGTGCCTCATACATTTTTCTGCGCTACTATATCGCGTACTATACCGCTTACATTTGCTGCGCTTACTATACCACTTACATTTTTCTGCATTTACTATACCGCTTACATTTTTCTGCTTTTACCATACCGCTTACTATACCACTTACATTTTTCTGCGTTTACTATACCGCTTACATTTTTTCTGCGTTACTATACCGCTAATTATACCGCGTACTATAATACGTACTATACCGCTTACATTTTTCTGCGCTTACTATAGCGCTTACATTTTTCTGTGTTACTATACCGCTAATTATACCGCGTACTATACCATGTACTATACCGCTTACATTTTTCTGCGCTTACTATACCGCTTCTATATCGCTTACTATACAGCTTACTATACCGCTTACATTTTTCTGCGTTACTATACCGCTAAATATACCGCGTACTATACCACGTACTATACAGCTTACATTTTTCTGCGCTTACTATAGCGCTTACATTTTTCTGTGTTACTATACCGCTAATTATACCGCGTACTATACCATGTACTATACCGCTTACATTTTTATGCGCTTACTATACCGCTTACTATGCCGCTTACATTTTTTTGCACTTACTATACCGCTTACTCTACCACTTACATTTTTCTGCGTTTACTATACCACTTACTATACCACTTACATTCTTCTGCGCCTACTGTACCGCTTACTATACTGCTTACATTTTTCTGCGCTTCCTATACCTTACTATACCGCTTACATTTTTGTGTTACTATACCGCTTACTATAACGCGTACTATACCGCTTACATTTTTCTGCGTTACTATACCGCTAAATATACCGCGTACTATACCACGTACTATGCAGCTTACATTTTTCTGCGCTTACTATAGCGCTTACATTTTTCTACGTTACTATACCACTAATTATACCGCGTACTATACCATGTACTATACCGCTTACATTTTTCTGCGCTTACTATACCGCTTACTATGCCGCTTACATTTTTTTGCACTTACTATACCGCTTACTCTACCACTTACATTTTTCTGCATTTACTATACCACTTACTATACCACTTACATTTTTCTGCGTTTACTATACCGCTTACATTTTTTCTGTGTTACTATACCGCTTACATTTTTCTGCGCTTAATATACCGCTTACATTTTTCTGTGCTTACTATACCGCTTACATTTTTCTGCGCTTACTATAACGCTTACTATACCGCGGTGTAATAGCGCACAAGCAAGCTTGCGGCGCGCCTGTCCCGCCCTACCTCATACCTAAATATACACAATACTTGTACATACTTATATACAGAGGTGTCGGTTACAGTAAGAGTGTCGCGAGTTCAATGTTTTTTTCCCATCTTAAAAAATGTCCAACGCGCCTAAAGAAGTTTTCACTTCAATAAACTCAAAAAAGTACAATAAGTTATGTATTAATTATTCAGCTCCTGGTGGCCGACTTTTGGACATGTAAGCAAAATTAATACCCAATGGTCGACCACATTAAAGTTAATTAAAAGCAACAAATTAATTTACTTTTTATACTCAAAAACATTAGTTTATTTACCATGCTAATATTGTAGCCTTATAATTTTAGAAAAAAATAAAAAATTAATTAATACTTGCTTTTTAAAAGAATTGCCATCTGTTAACAAAAAAATAGGGAAAATGGTGATTTGACCTCTATCTTGAAAAAAAATGGCTGATTACAAATTCAATAAAAATACCCATAATTCTTTGGTGATGGTTTATGACTTATGAAAGATGGCTGCATATAACCAAATTGTAATATTTCATTTAGAACCAAAAATAAGCTATGCGTAAGGCATTTTATCTCAATGCGGCCGACTATTGGTACATTTACCCTATTAAATTTAAAATCATTCGGTCTGGTAGTTTTTCGCTGTTATATGCGGACAGACAGGCAGACGAACGGACGGACATGACGACTACTTAGGTGCAACATATTTATATAATTATGAACGCCCCTAAAAATACAATTTATATCTTATTTCATGCATGTTCTTTTAATTTTTTTTTCACTTCCAAATTTTTACGTTTCCCTTTGATAGAATAATTAATTTGTACTGTAAAATCTGTGTCACTGATATGAAAAAAATTTCACGAACTTATTTTTAATAAACAAGACTGGTTTTTATCTAACATAATAAAAATAAAGGAAAATATTTCATCCGTAGAAAATAGTACCGAACTATACTTCTTTAGATATTTTATAGACTTTAAATATTATTTTTTTTTATTCTTAGGGCTTCATACATGAAACTGAGCTTCGACTGTACAATATATCTCCCTGCAATAACATAATTCCATTACCAATGACTGTGTTACATACGGAATTCACAGCTAATAGCTTTTGCTTCAAAAATTGGGGTAATCTTCTTTGGTTATTTAGACATTTCTTCCACTTAAAAAACAGATATTTACCAAGTTAGTTTATTTCTTAAAATGAAGGACTTACGGACAGTTTTGCGATTGTTATTTGAGATCGCAATTGCAAACGACCATTTTACAAATACTCAGTTAGCTTTTACAAATAATTGTAGTTTTTGCAAGCTTAAATTCTTGCCTATATCAGTTTTTGAGTCTTGCTATTTTGTTGGTTTCGTTCAGTTTAGAAGAACACACGCCTGCTATTATACTAAACCTAACAGCACTCTTCAGCTATTCTGGTCTGCCATCACCTGCCAAAGAGTTTTATGTACCTTAGTTAATAGCAGTGAATTTAATTTTGCATACTTTTCTTTTCTTGCTAATTCATATTCATCAAAGGTTAAAGAGTGTTAGCACACAGACTTCTAAATTTCCCGTTAGAATATATAATTTAACTCACTCCTATTGGATATAAAATCTTGTAAATATCCACCACTACAAATCATTTTTAATTTTCCACAATGAGTTATGCGTTATTAAAAACTGCTTAATGGTATAATATTGGAATGTAGTATATGATTCTTTAAGTAGATTGGAAGCAAAACATAGCATTTGTAATATAGGAAGTAGACTAGAAAAAAACTTTTAATAGATCTGTAACTAAATGATAATATATAATATACATACAGAGTGAAGCTTTAAATTATTTTCGCCTCAAACAACTAGTGAGAATACAAGTGTTCAGTCAAAAAGGACACAATTTATTTATGTATGTAAATGAAGGTTGATGAACGAAATGAAGTAAAGAATACATTAAAAATGCCCGATACAAAGCGAAAAAGTTAATCAATCTTATGAGCGTCTGTGGATCGTTTTGTATTTTCATAAGATTACTTTTAAATACCAGAAATATATATTTAATCGCAGTTTGATGCTATAACATCATTCAATTCTTTTCATTCAATATACATTTCAAAACATAGTTGATACTGAGCTGCACCACCAGGCGCCAAAGTGACGCCCGTCACGCACGTCAACCGTCGCACCCAAGTCCTGAGGGACTTTTACCGCGCACGAACAGGAGGGTCCTCCTGTAAGCGCCGCGAACGGTGGGAGCACCATCACCTGTGCATCACTCCCATTGAACCCACGTGTTGATGATATAGGTCGTTACGATACGCGATGGATCCCAAGATCAAAGGCAACCACCACGAAAACACCTGGTGAATCGTTAGAGTCCCCCCGACGGCTCCGTAACCGGAACCCCAAAGAAGAAACCGGGTCCTTCGCCAAATGTTGAACTTCCCCAACGACTCATGCTTTGCCGCGGCTTCCGATCGTCGAGTCCTAGGGAGGGAAGAAACAACTAGTTAATCGGCCGCGGTGAGCGGAAGAGACCTCTTGCCAGTCCGGGGCCGCGAGGAAAGAGGTCCCTGACGCATAGACACTGCCTGGTTAAATTTGCCCCCCCCCCCCCAGTGGCTTTGCTTCCAGTGAGCCCTGCAGCGAAATGAAGCTGATCCCCGATCGATTCCACTGACAGGATCATGCACATATAAAACAACACAACACAAACACAAAACAAAAACTCAAAAAATTTTAGAATCAACGGAAAGTTAATTTAGAAACACTATAGTACTGTAAAGGACATGGAAAACTCCTTCAAGAACGCTAAAGAAGCGGTCCCGATCGAGTTTAGTAAACAGAAAATCATGTGAAGACTCCCGCTGATCCAACCATCTGGCACAGAAAGTTCCGATTACGCAAAGATGCGCTGGATTGGTTTTCGACCAGAGGATTGAGTTTTGGCTTGATCGCCGCCGCATTAGTCGGCAAGCCACCGGTCTGATTCCTCGTAGATAAACAGCCCAAGAAGCGGGTGATCCCCGTCCCAAGATTGGCTTCCGCCATAGCGACCTGAGGGGTCGCCTTCGGGCTGAAGCCCCACTTGGTTTTGGGCACTCCCTGCTCTGCTCAACCATTGAGGTCGACGCACAACTGCTCCAGCTGCAGCGGATGACGTGGTGGTTGCGAACCATGCATGTACGCCCACATGCCGGTAACTAAACTCTACCACTGGCACAGCACCGATGGTTGCTTCACGCCACATCACGCACTGACCAGTGTCACAATAGAATCACCACGCATCATGCTCTTCAGAGCTCGATTTTGCCTCTGTCAATTCCTCGGATAAACTTTTGGAGACTGTCCAGCCACCGTTTGCTTGCCGTTGCCCAACGTCACCTATTTCGACGCAGGGTAAGGAAACCGCTCGAGCAATTGGGATTGGCTTACGGGACGTCCTTCCACCATCTACGGAGGAGGCACCAAGCATTGGCCGAGTCTTCGCGCCGTAGAGAACACGCGCTTGCGAGGGGGGACCCAGACTCGCGGGCCCATTACAACGAGTTTTAGTGGCGTCCACGGCTTTTTCGGACGTCCCTTTTCCACTGGCGCACCATGGTGAGGTGGTGGTTCGTCCGCTCCCTGTCCACGTCGTGTCGAATAACATCTCAGTATGTCGGGAGTCCGGTCATCTTACCCAGTGAATGGGCCGAGGTGACACATGAAATGTTCTTGACTACAGACATTTTAATAAGATTTCTAAAAATGGAAAAGTACGGGACAGTCTGTAAATGATTTGGTTAATAATTAATAAATTAAATTAATACAGCGATTAAAAATGAATCGAAACAATGGATATTAAGCTAAAATGAAGCGTACAGAATAAACAGTATTAAGGTAAATAATTAATTTACTATGCATAATTGTACAATAACCCTCTATTCTTTTATATATAAATGAAATAACGATCGCGCATTAAATATCCTTACAACACCACTCATCCTCATACTCTAGCATCAACTTTCAAACCTGCCAGTAGTTATATTTGTTTTTTCTTTTTCATTTTTATATTTATTTTATTTTGTTGCAGTTTTTTTTTACTGATATGCAGCGTGGTCATAAAAAAAATTCCGGATATGTGACCCTCTAGCGGTTTAACAGCTCAACCAATCGAAAGAAAATTTCAGATATTGTTATATGAAGGTATTGACTCGAGATAGTGATGATTTAAAACAATAAAACTCTCCACGTTACGGTTACAGTGAAAATATTTCGAATGGAGGTACCCACTTTTTTCCTGCGCAGATTCATCACCGCATTGAAAAACCATAATTGACGTTGTAACTATACGCGTATGACGAAAATTACCGGTGTAGAACAATTGCACAGAAGAGCATTGTAAAGGACCAACGACAACACAGAGAGGAGGTCCATCGACGCACTTAGCGTAATTCACAGGGATAGACAGTAGAAGCACAAATCACAAAACACTATGTGCAAAGCATTGCGTTTGCAAAACCTTTAATAAGCAGTGTGTTGAAGATTGTTTCTTCAATCAGGTGTTCGAACGTACCAACAAGATGACACTTACGGGGAATCAACGAGGTGAATAGATAAAGCTGTTTTATTTGTACGTGGGAAATGCTGTCGAAACCGTGAGAGTTTATCGGTGAAATCTTATGCTACGACGTGACGAGGCCCATATTACGTAACAACTGTACGTGATTTGATAAAATTTGTTGAAGAAACTGGATGCACATATGATAGACCGTGATTCAGACGACCATCTCTTCTTGTTGAAGTTGTTGCGGAAGTGCATAATACGATTACTTCAGGTCCATTGCATACGTCGAAAAATGTTGGTCGCAAATTGGATGTACCGAAATCAACACATCTCAAGATTCTGATCAAAGAATGTTTCTTTATCGATTCCAGCGCGTCCAGATGTATTGCAACCCGGAGACGAGCAATAGCGTTTCGACTTTGCGATTTATTTCCTTATCAGATATGACGAAGATAGCAGGTGGACACTGCGGATATTATGGACTTCAAGATCTGCGTTCATTACGTAGACAAAAATCCTGACGATGTAGCACCAACGCTTTTACACGAATCTATAGTAACTGTGGGGTGTGGCATTGAAAGCACATTCGATCTCGGTCCACACTTCTTCGAACTGGTAACTTTCACAAGTGTGAAAATGTACTCCATCTCAAGTGCTCGGTATACAACAATGTTGCAGAATTACGTAATTCCAGAATTACAGCAGTAAAATGTCGTTAATAGCATTGTAAGGATGCAAGATGGAGCTCCTCTACACGTCGCCACATGCGTTCGACAAGTGCTGCAACAGCACTTTGATGAAAAAGTCATTTCACGTAACTTTGCAGTTTCGTGGCCACCGAAATCCCGTGACCTCACTCCGATGGATTTCTTATTTTTGGTTTATCTGAAATTGAAAGTGTACACATAAAATCCAAGAGATTTGTCAGAATTGAAAGATGCTATAAAACATAAAGTTATACAGATTCCTCCTGTGATGTTACGTTCATCATTGTTATCAATGATATCCCGTATGCAATGCGTTTTTGTCTGTAAAGGTGGGTATGTTGAAAACTGCTAAATCCAATAAAAGTTGTTTTCCCTCTTCTTTTTTGTGTTGTCATTGGTCCTTTACAATGCTCTTATTTGCAAATGTTTTTCGCCGGAAACTTTCGTCATACGTGTATCGTCCCAACGCCATTTACAGTTTTTCAATGCGCTGATGAATCAGTGTAGGAAAATAGTGAGTATCTCCATTCGAAAATTTCGAAATATTTTCACCGTAACCATAACCGGGTGATCTATATTATTTTAAATCATCACGATCTCAAGCGTATACCTTCAAATAACAATATTTGAAATTTCCTTTTGATTGGTTGAGCGGTCAGGCCACTAGCGGTTCATATATTGGGGAAGTTTTTTTATAACCACCCTATATATAATAATATAAAAATTACTCATTGAGTTAATTATGTCCCCATCCCCCATACTGTAATGTCTCCCTCTCTCCTCCCCTACCATTATGTTTAATATAAATAAGATCAGGGAAGTACTAATTGCATGTTAGAAAATAGGTGTATAGGTGTATTTTTAGGGAAACCATGATGTAATGCATAAATGTAAGTTTAGATAAGTTAAGAGAAGAACTTAACCTCTTTATTTTAAACATATGATATGTTCTTTTATTTGCTGCTGCTTCGGGGTAAGTCTTGTTCTATTATCCGATTATATTTCATACCCTCCTTCGCAACGACAGTTATATTACTCGAGGGCCTAACACTTTCCGCATTTGAAAGTGGACACTTTTCGCATTATCATAGAAAAGCTTCTTGCTGATTTGGTTTCCTCTTGGCTGTAGAAAGCTAATTAAATGTTCTTGGAAGTATATCAGACGTCATCTGGAGGAAAAGAAAGATCTTCATCTGTAAATGCTATCATCCCCAGATATATTTATTTATTATTATCATTATAATCAATTGGTTTTTTTTTTCTTAAGTACATCAATTTGGGTGATATTATAAACTAGGTATTTATTGAATGTAAAAAAAAAATCATGCTAACGTTTAAAATCTTTTTTTTTTTTCTTTTTAAGAACAATATATTCTTAGCTGGCCCACATTTTAACAAAAAAAAAATGTTACTTTCACTAAAGAATCAATCCGGAAAACCTGTTTAAAACTTTTTTCTTGTCTTGCTTCACAGATATTTAATTCCATTTTTTTGTGATATAAATTTTCAAATAAAAGAATCCATACACATTTAGTTTTTTACATTAAACGATATGCATGATTTTTTTTATTATTATCATTGTACAAAGAGAAGCCATCTTTTATCATTAAATGTTCTATCATAAACCTAAACGTTTTGACGTAAGCAATACAGGTTAAATACTATTTTTTAAATAGTTCTTAAACTTCAGAATATCTATCTTGTTATAAAATATCTTCTGATATCGTAACTGAAAATAATGAAAGAGAAAACTAAATTTATGCTATATATATTTTTACGAACATAAGCTTCTCCAATATTTAATCTTTTATACATTTTATGCAACATTCACATGAATAATTTTTTATAACATATTAGTATAAGATTTGAAGTTTCCTAAAAAACAACGATTCCATTTAAACTAAGCTTTTATTTCATTGGGATGATAAACAATGAGGCATTTACAACTTTTGAATCATCAAGACAACGAAACATAATTCTCCGCAATAAAATTAAACAAATGTTATACTTTAGAACTACGCATGACTTGAAAGTAAATATAGCTACTATTTTTTTAAAGAACTGCCATTATAAGCGATAATTTTGTTATTCTAAATCATTCATACTTGTATCATTTCATAACAGAGAAATAAATTTAAATTAGTACAGTTAAAAAAACTGTAGGGCGCACACATTTAGATCATAAGATCGCTGTATTAATAGACATCGGCAAAAATATCCTATTGAAAATAAATAGAAAATGTTCCTGAAAAATTATATAAATTTTAAATTCAATTAAAAGTTTATTAAGTATTATGTTTGCGATGACATATAGGATAAGTAAAAAAAACGTAATTTACATTCTAAAGCTAAAATTTATAGTCCATCCGATATGTTTATAACTATAACACTTGATATTTTAATTCTCATTTCGTCCCTATAAATTAACGTTTTCTATTTAACAAATATTAATATCAGAGATTCATTTAAACACATCTGTAACATAAATAAAAATAAAAGTGCCCAGTTAAACTGATAGCATTGAGCTCACAGGCTATTCATACTAATTGCATATTATACTCTTATTTCAAAGAATAATGCTCCTCGAAAAAGAAAGAGATCGACAATAAATTAAGGGGGGATTAGCCCCTCATTTTCCTCCTTTATACTTAACCAATGAACCCCCAAAACTAGTCGGGGAAGTGCCTTACCACAATGAATCTATATACAAAATTTGAAGCAAATTGGGTAATGCTGCATGAAAAACCCATATATCTAAATTAACCCCTTCGCGACGAGCGTCCTTTACAGAATTTTTAATCTTTTACCACCGGTTTTTTAGAACAGAAATTTTCACCTAATTGAATCGCAGAAATGCTAGGATTACATAAGGCAAAGAAGCTTAAAATAAAAAATAACTGATGGGAATAATAGACGATTCTGAGCATCTTATGCGTCACGTATACGTGTCGCTCGTCCCCAAGGGGTTAAGGCGGTATTAACCCCCGTTACCGCTTTATACTTAACCAATTAACCCCCAAAACTAATCAGGGAAGCGCCTTATAACAATGAACCTATAAACCAAATGTTAATAAAATCGGATAATTTGGCATGAAAAACACATTTTTCACCAATGAACCCCCAAATCTAAACAGTTAAGCGCCTTATCCCAATATACCTATAAACAAAATTTGTATCAAATCGGATAATTTTGCAGAAAATACCCATTTATATAAATTAAGGGGGGATTAGTCCCCCATTCCCCCCTTTATACTTAACCAATGAACCCCCAAAACTAATCAGGGAAGCGCCTTAGCAATATAAACCTACAACCAAAATTTGAAGCAAAATGGATATTTCTATCAAGAGTTATCGCATTACGCATGTACATTCGTACATACCTACATACATACATACATACATACAGAACCGGCGGGCACATTAGCTCTCAGGCTTTGATAGCGTGTGACTTAAAAATACAAAGTAAACATAACTTGCACTGCGGTCTCCTGGGGTGAAGTCTATTCTCGACGTGTCCTTGTGGTCAGAGGCCCAAATATCCATAAAAAGCTCTTAAACCAAATAAAAATAAGGTTACACCTATTGTCCCTTATCTCTGGCGGCTAAAATTAGAAGTTGGCCAGCAAAACTGGGCAGCAACGAAGAAGAGCGGCCATTCTGGCTAAAATTATCTAATAAACCAAATCTTTTCACCAGAGACTCGGGACATATGCAATTGACTCATTAAAAGGAAAATGTACTGTTAAAGAGGAATAAAAATGCCAGGTCCCAAAGTTATTTTTAAGTTTAATTATTTTGACTTACATCGGCGTTACACGACCATCAATATGTAACTTCTGTCTCAACTTCGTAACGTGTCGTGAATGCGTCACATACATATCGAATGAAGTATTAGTTTTAACATGTTATACAGAGTAATTCTTTATACTGGTGATCTGCAATGGAAAGGATAACTGTACATAAGGCGAGAAAACATCGGCAAAGATGCAAAGCTACCAATATAAATTTTGTCACACAATCTCATCTGTTATTCCATGATAACATTATTTAAACGTACACCTTGTCCTTAAGATGTTTCCATAAACAGATTCAAGGAAGTTGTAAATAAAAAATGTTTTAAATTTTGTGTCCCATAGCATTATCTTACCATGCACGCTATTTATTTTATATAATCCTATAAGGGTGAGAATGTTTAAGCACAACATGCTTACGTACTATGAGAATTTGTGTCACTATATTTGAACCACTAAGATAAACTTATTCTAGTATCTGGTGTCTATTGCAATGTGACCGCATTTGCAAACTGTATATTATTTTATATTTTTTTTTAATTTAAGGTTGCCGTTTAGGAATTCAATAAAAAACTATATAGTACGGACATTATGATTTTTATCTAATTAATTCAACGTATTTATGACCAAATTTTTCATGATTCCAGAATACTTAGTTCTCAACAGTTGACAAATTTCGAAGAAGGATGTTTTATCCAACACCAATTCATTATAATTAAGAACCTATGAAACAAGATATTATGAATAAAATTATTTAGGAATAATTTTGTTTATAGACATTGAAAAGGATAACAAAAAGTTAACGAGAATGTACAGGGTGGTTATAATTAAAGTTACCCTGTTTAGACCTACGTAGAGTACGCTCTGGTTGACAGATATCGATGAAACTTGGAATATAAATTACATGGACCATGGAGAAATGAAATCTGCAATAAAAAATTAGTTCAAATTTTGACCGATAGATGGCGTTTTCGCCTACGAGAAAGGACTTTATGCAAATTTGGAGTGGTTTAAAAAGCCAGTAGTCGCTGCCGTAAAGTTATTCTGCCCAATGCGGTTAGAGAAGAAGGAACGAGCGTTCCAGGTGAAGTTGATTTATCAGAACGGCAGTAATTTGTCAATTGCACTGCAAGAATATTGACGTTTGAAAAGGTTACGAAAAGGACCAATGTCGAGGCAGGCTTTGAAAAAGATGATATCTAAATTCGAAGAGACTGTGAGCTGGGTGTGCTGCAAGGATGAGGACAGAAATGAATTTCAAATGAAACTGCTGAAGAAGTCGCTCTTACCGTGGTCGAAAGACCGACCAATTCCCAATATTCTGTGACAAGTGCTCGAGCGGTGTCACATGATTTGTCTCTCCCTTGGTCTACAGTACGAAAGGTTCTTCGATCCATTATAAAATGGTATCCATACAAGATTCACGTTGTGCGAGCGCTGAACCCTGCATACCGACGAAGTCAATTTGCGAGGATGTTTTTACCCAGAATAGCCGTTGACAATGCATGGCCTTGGAACATTTTGTGGCTGGACGAAGCGCATTTTAAACTAGATGGAGCAGTGAATACTCAGAACGGTCGCGTATTGGGTACTGCAAGTCCTAATATTCTGCATGAACAGTTTTTGCACCCTTATTATATTGCAGTATGGTGTGGCTTTACGGCTTATTTCATTCTTGATCCCTTTTTTGAGGAGAACACTTCTCAGAGTCCTAAAAGGTGTTCCATTACGGGTACCTGTTACTGCGACCTCCTTCAGCAGCAGGTCATTCCATCCTTACAAGAGCGAGAGTGTTTAGAGACTACCGTATTCATGCAATATGGTGCACAGCCTCACAAAACCCAAGCAGTGACGGCACTGCTTCGTGCCCACTTTGGAGATGATCGGGTAAATTTGAGATGTTTTCCGACAACCTGGCCTCCTCGTTCTCCGGACTTGAATCCCTGTGACTTCTAGTTATGGGAATTCCTGAAAGATCGTGTGTATGGAGGAAGCATACGGACTCTGCCTGATTTTAAAGCAAGCATAACTCGTCATGTTGCTGCAATTTATCGAGAAACCCTTCGCGCTACTTTTGAACACGCTATAATACGCTTTGAACATGTGCTTGACGCAAATGGAATGCACATTGAACATATGCTGTAAATAAAAAAAGTTTTGTGTTTCCAGTTTGAGATTTTTGGTCTTCATGCGCCTCCTTCTTACCTGGTGTTTGAATTTGAACTAATCTTTTTATTACAGATTTCATTTTCCCATGGTCTACATAACGTATATTCCAAGTTTCATCGATATCTGTCAACCAGAGAGGACTCTACGTAGGTCTAAACAGGGTAACTTTAATTATAACCACCCTGTATTATTACCTATTTATTATAATGTATAAAGAATATGTGAAAATATAAAATTATGCATTTTGAAAAATTATGAAACGATGCGAAAACTGTTAAGAGAAAAGTAAAAGACCGAATTGTTATCATACGTAAGAAAGATGTAGATGGAATTTAATGAAAAACTTTTTTCACAAAAAAAAGTACGAATTGTAGTAAAACTAGTGAAATAAATGGATTTTTTTTGCTGAAAGATTTTTGTAAGTAAGCCTAAAAGAACTGAACTGATTTACATACAATGCAACCATATATTATAATGTTAGGTCATCGGAAACCTCTACCAAATAATCTATTGGACAATGTATAGAAATTTCTGCATACGCATACAATAGAGATTGCTGCTTCGATTTTTAAAGAAAACAAAATATTACCGAAAATTGCCTCCCGGGTAAATTGTGACGTCGCAAGAGTAATGTGTGTGATAAATTCATGCATATGATTAATATTATTGTCGTAGATGTAGATAGTTCATGAAGTTTACTGATATATGAATTTCCATTCTATATTTGTTCATTTTAACTTTGAAAAACACGTATGAAACTGCGCAAAAAAAGAATTAAGGTAGGTGACACAAAGGCGGCCATAGTTAAATGTTGAGGATTTTTTATAATATTCTGGTTGGGTGTGTGTGGCTGAATTTTTGTTTATAAAATTTTACACTTATCTCTAACACATATCAAGTATAATTAAAATAAAATTTAATTACTTTTATAATACAATTTCAAAATTGTAGCTTGTGGGCCACCTTAGGCGCATAGTGTTCCAAAGGTGGTCCATTTATGGAAATCCCCTTTAAAATGTGAAAAAAATACTCGGCAAACTATTTTGCTTACTATTATGCTCTGATGATCTTTCTTTCTTTTGATATCTTTCGAGTTTTTCTTCTTAATCTTCTTATCTTATGACACGAAAAGACCTTGAAGCACTTTTTGTGCACAATAGTACAGTGATTTTTTTCTGGGAGTTACTGGCTTCTTTTGAGTGATTTCTGGTGTTTACAAAAAATGGTAGTAAGTTTTTCAGATATTTATGTAGAGATTTTGAAAATCACCCTCATTACACTGATTTTCACATTTGTTTTTTAAGGTGGCCACATTGGGAGTATGTGTATGGTCGCCATTTGCATGAAGTAAAAGTAATAATCCTACACATTTATTGAAATTGAAGTAAATATGTTTAAGGAGAAGGAAATAAGCTTTCAGAAAACGTATCATACTTCAAAGTTCTAAGAATTTAAACACGAGTAAAATAAAATAACTTCTTACCTGGAAATTAGAACGACTACTCCTCAAAAGTGAAATCTCTGCGTAAAATGTCGGAGGATGAAGGTGATCTCTTTAAATTCAGCCACATACACTGCAGATCTTTCTTAATTGTTGACAATGCAGTAGCACCATTTTGTGATTAAAAATTAAATTAATTCTACTTTTGAGGGGTGGGCTACCTTAGGGACACCCACCTTAGTATATAAATTTATTGAAAAAAGTTTTCCATGTTTGAAATCTGAATACATCCGACTAAAGACAAGTATATATATATATATATATATATATATATATATATATATATATATATATATATATATATATATATATATATAGCGAAATTCTTTCTAACGAGCTTTTTCATTCAGATAGCTAACGTCAATGCCGAATGTTCTTGGAATTCAAAATATATTTCTCCGGAATATTTTTCTTTTCAGATCTTTCCGAATTGCATTTTCGATAAAAGATCGTTATGTATCATCTAGAAATTCTTAAATAAAAAGGGACTTTCTAGCATAAAATATGTATCAAAATTGATTTTCATGTATTAAAAAAGTTATATGCATAAAAAAGCAATCCAGTGGAAAGAATGCATTTTAAAAGTCGGAGATGTTATATAAGAAAAATATATAATAGATTTTTTATTATGAGATTGTACATTCGAAATTCAAAGAATGAAATTTCAATATTCCTGACTCCGGAAGGAATATTTCTAACAAACAATCTCATCCAGCAAAACTAATGCTACTGTTGAATAATTTTTGAATTGATATTGGAATTTATTTCTTTAGATTTCTCGTCATTTTACAGATTTCGATCTAATGCATATAAAGGATACTTATAAATACTAAAAATGATTTTTAAGGAATTTTTCAATGATATGTCTAGCAAACTTTTTTTAGTAAAAAAATATTAGTATTCTGTAATAAAAATATTCGGATAAGCAAAGCATTTATGGCGAAAGATGGGTGTTACATAAAATTCTGAGTTATTATATCTAACATTATAAAAACGTATTTAATTAATTTACATATATAAATTTTAGTAATCTAGTATATCTAGTATATCTAAAACTCGCTCTTAAGCGTAAAATGGTAAATATTTTAATAAAGATTCTCCATTAAAGTTCACATTTTTGAAACAAGAGGCTTAGTTAATTTTAATTAAAATTTACTGATACAGATTGCATAATACACAGTTGAAAAATTTTCATCATTAAATATAAACTTGCGTGTAATCTTGAAAGTTATTTAACATTAAGTTCAATAATGCATTGTAATTTCCGAAAAATTTTGAAAATTTGTCTGTAATGAAAAATTCCGATGCTATATTTTAACACTTAAAATTAATGAATAACCTAATAAATTTAAAAAACAAAAGAGATAAAATCAGTCTAATAATCTTTGAATGAAGTGTAATTTAGTAATATTACGTTAAAATATTTACATTTCATATATATCATATTTGTATATTTTTTTAAATCATCATACATATTTTCTTAAATTTACATAAGAAAATAATATTTAGGTTATATGTAGTTATTTCCATTTTTAGTGAAATCGAATTTATTAATACATATATTCATATTTATATGCATATTTTCTTAAATTTACATAAGAAAATAATTTTTAGGTTATATGTAGTTATTTCCATTTTTAGTGAAATCGAATTTATTAATGCATAAATAACTTCTACAGCATTTTCTAAAATCAACTTTAAACTAGTCGGATGTGCCCATCCCAAAACTTTCTTCTATCTCAAACATGTTTATATTTCAAATAACGGAATATGGAGTTTGATGAAATTCCACGCATTAATTCTTCAGATATGACTTTCGCTAAACTTGTGTACATCCTGAAAAACGTAGCATAGAAGCCCCACCTGTAGGGCTATTTACACCATAACCTAATCAGCAACGACTTATGTCAACATCTAACGTAATCAGAAGTTTGATGAAAATCCATGCATTAGTTCTTGAGATAATAGAGCTATCTTGAAAATCGTGAATATTGCAGAATAGCAGCACCAACTGTTCGGTTATTTACACCAAAAAAGAATCAGCACCAGCTTATATCAATGTCTAACTGAATCTAAAATTTTATTAAATGCCATGCATTCGTTCTTGAGATACGACTATCATTAAAATCTTGTAAATCCTGAAAAGTTCAGTATAACAGCGCAACCTGTTGAGAGATGTACACCAAAACCTAACAAGCAACAACTTATGTCAACGTTTAACTGAATCTGAAGTTTGATGAAAATCCGTTAATTAGTTATTGAGATATAGCTATCTTGAAAATCGTGAACAATGCAGCACATCAGCGCCACCTGTCAGGCGATTTTCACCAAAAAAAAATCAGGACCAATTTATATCAAGGTCTAACAGAATCTAAAGTTTTATTAAATTCCGTACATTAGTTCCGGAGATAGCGCGTCCAAAAAGTTTTGTCACATACAGACAGACAGCACGCAAACAGAGAGACAGACATTTTATAAAAACAGTCAAAACATGTTCAAAACCTTATAAAACGTATAAATCCGTCGAAAACCGTAAGTCGAAAATTTTCCTAAATCCAATACTTTCTTCTTGCAAAGATAGAAGAAAGTAAAAATGAGATATTATCAATAAAACAATTATAATTCTTCCTCAGAATCTGTTTTCTTTATGCACTGCATTAATACTATTTTAAAAATAATAATTTTATGACCTTACTAATTAAACACCATTTATAGCTTAAACTTAACATTGAAATATTGACAATCTTTTCATATTTATTTGCTGATATGGAAAAAATGTAAATTTTGCTGGGTCAAACACGCTATTTCTTACATATATAAATTCCCGTTAAAAATAAATTTAGAAAAAAAATGTACAAAAAGGCGAATATATGTAGTTATATATTACATTAAATTCACTGATACATACATATAATACATATAAAAATACCTATGAAAAGTGAGTTTAATGGTCTAAGCTGAGTGATATTATTCAGAATAGAAAAAAATATTGAATACTTGAAAGTTTTGGAAAAGTAGTTTTACGCAAAATAAAAAAAAAGGTTTCGAATTAAACTTTGAGAGTTTACCATCAATTCGAAATCCTTTTTTAATGTTTACGTTACAGTGAAATACATATCCTGTAGCATAAAAATGCTACAGGAATTTCGATGAATAAAATAGTGTTGCTATTCCAGTATCAATTTAAGTCGCATTACCTTTCATGTGTTATGTTACTGTATATATGTTTGTATGTTGCTGTATCAAATACAAAAACAAATATGTAAGTTCTCAGAAACATTACTTTTCCTCTTAATGTATTTCAGGAACGATTCATTTCCAAACATTCATGCAATAATAATTTTATGTTTCTGCATTATATTTTAAGCTTGAACATGAATGTTTACTTTTCGCTAGATATACAGTATTTTCAATGGTAAGAAAAACAAATCATATAAATATAACATTCATTTTTTTTTTCGGTACAAAATAGATAATGTTTAGCCTACAATAATATCAAAAATCAAAATAATGAACTTAGTTTTGACATTTCTGAAACGCATTAAAAGCATGACTACAATGAGGCCATTCCATCACAGTTAAAAATTTGCAGCAAACTGTCCAATCATTTAACCATTTTTATAAAAAATGGTTATATAACCGTAATTTAACTCTATTCTGACCATAATATGGGCAATAATATGGTCTGAATAGAGTTAAATTACGGTCAAGTAACCGCTTTTTTTAAAAACGGTCAAATGACTAGACAGTTTGCTGCAAATTTTTATCAGTGTAGAACTTAGACAAACATATAGGGTCTTTGATTTTTCCCATACTTTATATGTGGAAACCTAGATAGAAAATAAATTAAAATGCATCTGATCAAAAGAATCCGGAAATTTTCGATTTCAGACGTTCTGGTGAATATCTAAAGAAATACTTCACAATTTTTTCTAAAACTTGAATGTAAAGAACATGTGTGAACTCATATTTTACATTGGATTTTTAGTCAAGGGGGCAATTAGAGAACCAATAGAAAATTGAGTAGAAAAATAATATAAGCAAACTCCCTGTAACACACATAATCAAAATTGTCTGTCAATGTAGCAGATGACAATGTGAATCGTGTGCAACAGTTGCTTAAGATTAGCACATATATACATGAATGTATAAAAGTGTCTTTAAAAAATTCAAAAGATTTCAGCAAGCTTTTTAATTATATCATGCAGGGCTTTGATCAAATTTTACGCTAGTTTCAGCAAACTTGATAAATTACAGCAAGTGATGAAATATGAGCATTAGCATGAAATAAATTTTAGTTGAGCAAACACGAATAATAACAAAATTGTCTTTTCACAATTTAGTAGATAACTATATAAGGGAAATCATATAAAAAGCCAAATCAAACATCGGAAAAATCCAAAAGATAGGGAGTTGAATTTCGGTTACTTTCTAAAGGTAGCTGAATGTTAAGCGATTTTCACAAATTGTTATTTTTCATTTTTATTTTTTTTGTGTCTGTTTCTTTTTCTCCTCGGAAGAATCATCAAAACGAACTCATTCCAACTAGAAAAAACTTACGAAAATAGAAGAATCCATTTAAAATCTATGCTTTGACATGTATAATATCCCTCTTTATTAGAAGTCTGTTAATAAAATATGACCATTTATGAAAAATCCCTTATCATCCAGCTACTTTTAGAAAGTAATTGAAATTCAGATTACTATAAAGTCGGTATCTTTTTTCATTTTTCACGATATTAATTTTATATGAGTGACCTTTTTATACGAGGTGCCCTATATAGTCGGCTACGAAATTATAAAAATTTTGTTATACTTCGCGCATGCGCATTTCAAAATTATTTCATGCAAATGCTCATATTTCATCAAATAGGTTTATATTATAATTGTAGTTTATTGTTTCTGCATCACTTTGTCAAGTTTTCTGAAACTGGCATTAAATTTGGTTGAAAGCCTTGCATGTTATAAATAATAAACACACGGAAATTGTTTTGACTTTTAAAGAAGCTTTTATATCTCCATGAATATATGTACTAGTCTTACACAAACGAACATAAATGTTGTACATGACTCTCATTGTCATTTGCTACAGCTACTGATCATTTTGAACATTTTATTTTACAGGTTGATCTGAAATATATTTTTTAATTTAATTTATTGTTTGTTCCTCAATTACCCTCGTGACTAAACATTAGCTGAAAAATATTTTTAGACTAAAACATTAAAAGGAGAGATATGTCTATATAAAAATTTTAATTTTCAACTAAAATCGGCCTTTAAAATATTAGTTAAAATTCACTATTACTGAAAAAAAAATAACTTGAATAATTTTAGTAAATTATATTTACTTTTACCATTGTCAAGAATGGACGTCTTGGCGTCGTCACTTTATTTTTTTAAACCTTTTTAACGAAATTCTGTAACTTTAGAAGACTTTTTAACGAAATTCTGTAACTTTAGAAGAATTTTTAACGAAATTCTGTAACTTTAGAAGAATTTTTCTTTTAATAAGCAATAGAAATGCATAAAATCGTTACAAAAATGTTAAAGTTACAAAAAGGATAGATGCAAACTATCAGATATGGAAAAAAAAGCCGAATTCAAAAATTGACGTCGGAGGAGAAATCGTCTTATGAAGCAAAAAAACGTGGTATTCAACTTTAATTTCCACAAAATACCTTTAGCTCAGACATAAATCTAAACAAGAGTTAAAGTTATTGTAGGAAGGATCCGACAAAATATTAAGATATATTGGTTGGTTAACATTTATTGATTACCACTTTCCCTTTATTTGCACGACTTAATGTTACTGTTAGTTGCTTCTCTTATCCACCTACTCGTTAAACAATTCTTCCAGACAGTATGTTGTTAAATATTATTATTTATATCGCAACGTTTATCGTTTGCTGGTTGAAACATCTGCGACAACGACATGCGATGATGGAAAGGCGCATTGCTTACAATCAAATGACGAATTCATTCAACGCTGTCAGAGGTGCGATGGAGAGATTAATTGTGTAGATGGTTCAGACGAACATTTTTTCGGGGGCAGAGAATACCAGGATCTCTTCAACTGTAGTAATGGAAAATGTGTAATCTGTAGATGGTTCCGACGAATAATTTTGCGAGGGCAGAGAATGCCAGGAACTCTTCAACTGTATTAATGGAAAATGGGTTTATTTGTAGCAGTATGCAACGGTTATGATAACTGCGGCGATAGTTCAGACGAAATGTTTTTACATAGTTGTTCGTCGTTGTTAAATACTATTACGTATCGCGTAATGTTTATCGTTAGCTGGTTGAAAAATCTGCGACATCGACAGGCGATTATGGAATGCGCATTGCTTACAATCGAATGACGAATATATATATATTTTAAGCTTTCAGAACACTTTCCAAATGGTTGTTGTAATTTGTTAAATTACAATTTTTTTATTATTATTTTTATTTTATTTCATTCTTTGTATTTTATATAAAATCAGTAACATATTTTTTTCTTTTACTTTTCGAGGTGTCTGTATTATTTTCTAAATAATAATAGCCATTTCAATTCCTTAACCAACGATAATATGTGGTCGCTAAGAGGGAAAAAATTACAAATGGCAACCATTAAGCTAGAAAAAAGTGAGAAATACGAAATTATTTATTTTAAAAAGCCATAATAAATCAGTCAATTAAGATCCAATTTTCAAACAAATTGCATTTCAAAGTAGATTTTTTTTCCGATATAACGGTGTAAAAATAAAAAATGTGCGATGTTTAGAAATTTAAAAAATTGCAGTAGCAAAAATCGCAAAACCGAAATTTCATCGCCCTGTGTTGCCATTTGCAAAATGACGTCAGCGTTACGCACGGACACGTTTGTCCTTTATAATATAGATAGATAGATAGATTTTATTTTTAACTAAACTATTAAACATTAAAGATTTTATTCTTAAATTAAAATCGTTTTTGTATAACAACATCAATATTAAATATTTTTAAAGAATATCATTTGAGTTCATATTTTACTTTTCAGAGTTTTCAATACTAAGCAAATTAATTTAAATTTTCCTGCAAAATAACTTGGTAAAGAAATAAAAACAAGGTCTTATAAACGTGCTTTGAATGAATTGAAATCATGAATTTCATTTAAAAATGAAAGGAAACTTTTAATTAAAAGCATTCATTTCTTCGTGTTCTAAATTATAGAAGTATTTTTTAATTAAGAATACTTTTAGCTTCTAGTAGATGGAGAAAAAGACTTTATGAAAGGTCTTTAATAAGTGCACTTGCAATCTCATTCAAACAATGGAGTAGAAAATATAAAATGGCTAGAATATTTATGTAAAATGTCTTCTAAAAAATCTCTACGTAATTGCCTAAAAAAAGAAGGTTTCTTAAAGATGATATAAAGACATGTATATGTAATGTAGGTAAAAAAAAAAACGGAACTTAGTTATAATTTATCTAAGAAGTAATAATGTAATTCATGAAAGTTTCTATATAAATGTGTACAGATTGTTTTGATATAAGGTAAGTGTATCAATTGTGAGCCGCTTAAGGACATTTATCTGATCCTGATCACTGGACAACAAATTAAAACTTCTGCTCTGCCCAAAGCCAAAATTAGTTGTTTGTTATTCAATATTTCGCACTGATTCTGAATCTAGTTTTAGATTGTCTCCAGGATATCCAGTTATTGAGATATTTGCATATTTTGATTTATGCAATTTTTGGAATTTTTGTAAAATTATATCCAAAATTAAATCATAAAGCATTATCAGACTGGAATTTTTTGTTTTATGTTATTATTACTGGCCAGTTTACTTTACAAAAATGTTGTGTCCGCGATTACACTGACATGTGACCGTGAGATATTGTGCCTCGTTTACATATTTTTCATTTTTTTCTAATAACGTTTCGTGATATCGGAATATTTCAGCCACATGAGTACATTAACATTTTTCTAAACCAGTTTTTTATGCTGATTTCAAATCAGGTGTCTATTTTCTTCTATCATGGTCAGTTTTTGAAAAAAGTGATTTTTTTTTTTGGTCAAAAAAAGGCAGAAACTGCTTTTTATGCTATTATGTGATGTAGTTCAGTTAAATAGAATAGATTCTACTACATTTTTTCAATTGTTTTTCGAATATACCCATTGGTGATTAGGTCACTGATAGGAATCTGACACTATTCACCCTTTTGAAAATGAGATACACGCCCCTAAAAAGCATTTTATATCAAACGTGTACCAATACAATACAAAAGTAGAAATTCATTTTACTCAAAATCTAGATGTGATATAAGGAAACGGATTGCATATTTGAAATAAACATAAAAATCTAGTCTAGAAAAACATTACGTCAATTCTGTGGTAACTACTTTAAAGTTGAAAGTAATGTAAACATTACACTATTGAAAAATACGCAAATTAGGCTTAGTAAACTGACAGGTAAATGTTAATAATATGCAGACTGCGATATTTATCTGAAGCAAATGGTCTAGTAATCATAATCTAAATAAGGCAGTTCAATCTGACATTGATTGACATTGATCTAAATTTCCATAAAATGGCACAAAAAAGCTTAAATTTGCATAAACTTAAATATGCAAATTTTTCAAAAATTGGATGATCTAGAGAAAAATGAAAAGTATATTCGGAATTAGCGCAAGAAACTGATCTATGATCAACTAATTTCAGTTGTGGTATAATGTGTCGACTAATCTGACTTATAAGAGTATGCGAAGTTTCGATTGCGAACGTAATTTTGTCCAATAATAATCAATCTGCGTAAAGGTTATCAAGGCTATCTTTCTCTAACTCATGAGTGTGAAAACCACGGAACTTGTGATTTTTCTCTTTGTACCGATATTTATGCAAATTTTTGCATCTGGTCAATCGATATAGCAGTATTTAAGCTCTGGCATGCGCTGGAAAAGAGGAACTTTTGGACATATAAGAAAATTTTACAGTATATTTTAGATTACTATGTGTTCGCATGACAAAAACAAAGGTGCCAAACCTCCCAGTAATCCTCCGTAATATGTAGATTTATCTGAACCAGTTAACCACTTTAAAACCAGAAAATTTATTTAATGAAACTTGGACTTATTTAATTTAAAGGTTTTAAGTCAAATTTGTTCAATTGAATTTCTTAAAAAGGTTTCTGGTTCGAACGTACTAAACTTGGGTCAAATAAACACACTTATAACGGAAGATTAGTGGGAGCTTGGCATCTATTCAAAAAATACGCAATAGCAACGTTAATGATTATTTATACTCTTAGACCATTGCATTCGAATAAAGATTTATTTTTAAAAACAATGTCGTTTGGAATAAATGAAAAATAGATTTAAAAACATCATAACTTTTGAAGCTGTATAACAAAAAGTAGAAATTCGAAATTTATTAAAATATATTTCCAATGATTCCGTTAACAGAAGTTTCATTATCTCTATTACTATTTTTACAAAAGTTATTGCCTGCGCAACACGTCCTAAGAACAATGAAGACACGGGTCGGTTACGGGTATGGCGCCAAGCCCATGCAGACCTATAGCATATTTCTCAAGCAAGTTTAACGCAAAATCTATGTTATTTTATTTCTAAAAGTTAAGGCATCGTCTTAGATCGACTTTTAATAATGTGTAAATTTATGGTCGATCCCTAACTTTCATTTCAAATGAACTGATATCGCGTCGCTCAGAGGTATGCTTAAGTGGTGTAAGTCATAATTTTGGATTTTAATATCTCTGTGAATTTTGCAGATATCAAGATGGAATTTTTATTTTTTTGTTTAATTCCGAAATGGATAAGGAAAAATATCCTAATTGGAAAATTTATCCTGCAGGGACCGTATAAAAATATAATTTTTGTATTTTCTCAAATAGACCCCACCCCCCTCTCAAATGCAGTTTCAATTTATCTCATCAAATTTTGCAACTTCTTTACAATTGGAAGTATGTGCCTAGGGTCAATATTTAAGATGATAGCATATTGTTTCGATATTTATGAATCACACTGTATAATAATAAAATGATTAGAATTTCGTTTTTAAAATTTCAAACTTTAGACAAAAATAAGTCAGCAGACAAACCTTTTAAAATCAAAGATTGTAACAAAAGCGCAGAATATGCACTTGCATATTCTGTATGAAGTGCAGTATTGCATGAAGCGCAGAATTGCTTATGAAATATCATAAGCAAGAGACATAGATGAAAGCACCTTTAATTGGTGTTATTTAGAATTGGACTCGGACTTTTATACAGACTATTGAAATTGTTATTCTATGTTAAGAATAACTTTTGATTTTATTTAAAATACAGTGGAACTCCGATTATCCGAAAATCGGCTTAACCGAAAAACCTTGAAAATTTATTTTTTTAATATGAAAAATTTTATTTTTAAACAAGCATGCTGTTTATGAAATAAATAAACAACATTATTGCATAAATGCAGGCATTTTATCGCATAGCCACATACAACACTTCATTTCTTTACGAAATATGTTGCGATTTTTTTTTCAACTTCGCATTGCTTCAATGCTGCCTTATCACGCCACCTTTTAAACAACAACAGATCTGACCCTGATGTATTTTCCTGCACTTCAATATATTGAGGTGCCAATATCAACTTTTCCAACTCGTTGAGCTCTTCATGCTTATAAAAACCCGTTTGTATTTTAAAATATTACTCATCGTAAATAAAGTTTGGAGGAAATTAAAACACATGTAAACAGGAAGGGGAAATGGAATAGAATACGGACTCTTGCAGCACCTGCAAGCACTAACGCTTTATAGTACAGGCATTAGGGGATAAAAAAGAGCATATAAAGGAAAGTTTTGGTGTAGTTTGTTTGGGGTGTTTATGTTTTTTGGGTCGCTGAATACGAATCCGAGGTTTTCCAACAAAATTTTTTCCGGGAAATACGTTTTTTTTTACAAAAAACGTGTAAAAAAACGGACTTTTCTCCGTTTATTCAACATAATTCCAAAATTGTGCATTTTACGTGAAAGTCGGCAATATATGAATTAAAGAAAATAAAATTTCCTATATTTTATGTATTGAAAGTTTTTTTCTCTGATCAATGGTTTAGCCGTGAGAGTGCCGCAAAAAAAGGTGTTAAAAACAAAAAACTAATAAAACGGGAATTACGGTAGTGTATGTCGAAGTAACATGGAAACTAACCATTTTACGCAAACGGTAACCATTAATGATACTAAAGATTATATGTTTGACTATATTTTATGCATTTGAGGTAGAGGAAAAGTGCGAATTTTGCGCCAGGGGAAGGTGGGAGCTGTGGAGCAGTTCCACATTTTCTCATGAGTCGAAGGTGTTTCTCCGCCGGAGTGCTCATACTGTAAGAGGCGGTAAAATTGGGAGGTGTAAGAGAAAAAAACTGTAAAAAACGGGAATTACGACCCTGTACGTCGATGTAACATGTAAATTAACCATTTTAAACAAACGTTGACTGTTAATGATACTAAAAACTATATGATTGACTACATTTTACAATGAAGTTGCCAGATAAAAAATACGGCGACTCATTATGAATCATTATTTAATTATAAATTATTATGTACATTAGTAACAAACATTAGTATATTTACATGAAGTCAAAAAGAAAAATTCTTATTTCCGCAATCTTTTATTTGAAAGTCCCTGCTGTTCATCGACATCTACAACATAGAAAATAGACGTATGGAATTAGTGGATTTTTTATTTACTACCAATATCATAGAATAAATGTCTTCTTAATGGTAAATATTTCATACCTTGTGGCATGGCTTGTTCCTCTTCCATTGGGTCCACGAATTCAATGGATGGGCAATCCATCTCCAGCTCGGTTTCAGGGTATAACTCGTCTTCCTCATCTTGATTCACCACTGAGATGTTGTTGCCGTTCCCTTTCGCAGTTGAGGCACATGTTGGAACAACAAAGACCTGCCTTCTTGCACCCACAATTTTGTTGACAGTTCTTTTTACACTTAATGATACAAGCTTCAACAACGCAGGGGAGCAGTGGGTAGTAAAGTAAATACAGGCTCAAGGCCAATATTTGTTTTTTTTCCATCCCCAATGTTCAGCAATTTTTTCAACTCCTAGCCATTGCTGCACCTGCTGATATACTCTTAAAGAGTACTGTCGTGCTGCAGCTTCAGATGGTGGTAAAGCAGAAATATTTGAATTGAATTTAAATGCTGCCTTCTTGTACGAAATATACCTTAGGTTGTTCAGCGAAGGCACATTCGTCCCACTATAACCGTACAGCAAGACCAGGAAATGTTCCCCAGCAGCTGCAATCACCTCTTGAGTAGCGTTGGAGTCTTTAAATACTTTAACAGCGTTAGCAACATCTGAATTCTTCACAAGAGTTTTGAAGAACTTCATTTTTCCTTGCATAAATGGTGCTGACGTTGTATCACACCCGCTCATAGCATGTAGGAAGAGGATGTTTTCCGCAACCGTTGAACTAGCATTAATTGGAGAAAATATCACTGGAGAAACAGTGTCCTTTCCAGATTTTAAAAAGAAAATGTTTTCAGCCCTGCAGAGAGCTATCAAAATTACCAAGAGGTCTACATCCTCCCCAAATATAATCACCGTCTCATTTGATGAAGCCAAAGACAAAGCAGTGTTTATAATCAAGGTGTCTTCGTCTTCTTTTGCTTGCTTGCATGTAATATCTGCTGATGAGAACTTATCACTCATCATAGATATTAACCGACCCTTGTTTTTTGGGTTAGCAAAGAACTTTTCTTTGCAAATGGTAGGTATCATTGTACCGTCAAACAATATATCCGTTGAAGAATGTTTCTATGCTCGTCTCATACGCTCAGCAGTTTTTGTACCACCTTGTAAGTCATCAGGGTAGCTATCAAAGACAACTACTGCCTGCGGTTGGTACCGTGACTGTACGTACTCAACATATTTATCGCAGATTGTTGAAAAAGGCTGATTCTTAAGCCAAACAACCCTATGCAATAAAAACTTTTAGGAACTGAAGTACGTGTCAGCTCTTCTAAGCGAAAGTGTGTTTTACTTATTTTATTTTTCTGTTATTAAAAAGGCCAATTAAAAAGTTTATTTTTTTATTATTATTTTATTTTTATAAGCAAATGGAGATTTTGGTCACAGACATACCATTTTTATTTTTATTTTTCAGTTATGAAGAAAACAATGAACCTCAGATGCATAAAATATAGTTAATCATACGACGTACGTACAGTGCCGTAATTTCCGCTTTTTGTTTTTAACACCTATTTTTGCGGCACTTACTAATATTTGTTGCTAATGTACATAATTATTTATAATTAAATAATGATTGATAATGAGTCGTCATATTTATTATCAGGCAACTTCATTATAAAATTTAGTTAACCCTATATATTTTAGTATCATTAATAGTCAACGTTTGCTTAAAATTGATAATATTCATATTACCTCGATACAGGGCCATAATTCCCGTTTTTTACAGTTTTTTCTCTTTTATCCACTCCCAATGTTACCGCCTCTTAGAATACGAGCTTTCCGGAGGAGTAGCACCCTCAACTCATGAGAGTAGCTGGATCAGCCCCACTGCTCCCACCTTCTCCTGGTGTCGGATCCGCACTTTTCCTCTACCTCAAATGCATAAAATATAGTCAAACATATAATCTTTAGTAACATTAATAGTTAACATTTGCGTAAAATGAATAGTTTCTATGTTACATTGACATACAGTACCGTAATTCCCGTTTTTTTTTACAGTTTTTTGTTTTTAACACCCATTTTTGAGGCACTCTCACGACTAAACTATTGATCAGAGAAAAAAAACTTTCAATACATTAAATGTAGAAAATTTTATTGTCTTTAATTCATATACTGACGACTTTCACGTAAAATGCATAATTTTTTAATTATTTTGAAAAAACGGAGAAAAGTCCGTTTTTTTACACGTTTTTTGTAAAAAAAAACGTATTTCCCGGAAAAAAATTTGTTGGAAAACCTCGGATTCGTGTTCAGCGACCCAAAAAACATAAAGGGACTCCCCCCAAAAAAACTACACCAAAACTTTCTTTTATTTTCTACCAAATGACTGGACTATTACCTGACTGTGGGGATGTGAGAAGGGTGAGTAGTGTCATCTGGTATAATACAATTAGAAGCCTCCCGGTTATCCGAAAATTTCTATGGAACCCCGGTTAACCGAAAATCCTTTGGTCCCATGATTTTCGGGTAACCGGGGTTTTACTGTATATATATTTGGGGTGTCCATAAGTTATTGTTGGTATTCCTTACCTCATAACTTTTTATTTAAGGGCATGACAAAAAATAATCTTACATATTCGAAAAGAACAACTCAAAAAAGGTAAAAAAAACAACAACAGAAAGTTACATATGCGTAAAGTTTATTATATTCCGCGTTATTAATCCTATAGCGATTATAATCACATAATAATTAATATTAAAAATATAGCTTCTTTTAATTTATTAATGAATTATGTATATCTATCTAACTTTATGCTCATAATTTATTAATAACTTTTTAATAACTTTTATAAAATTGTAATATTTATTATTTAATTAAAATCGTTATTTGATTAATAACGATTTGAGTTGAAACGTTACGCGTATGTACTTTGTGTTATTAAAAAACGTTTTGAATAGTACTTTAGGAATATGTAATAATATTTTTCGTCGTGTTCTTATATCAAAATTTATGAGGTAAGAAAACTCAACAATAATTTATGGGCAGCTTCTATTTTTGACATATTTCTATTTCGGATATTTTATGGAAATATTGTTAGGATCTGTTTGTAACTTTTCTTTTTGTTCCTACCTATTTAACCGTATACATAAATGCACCATGTCTCAACTACAAGATTTAAATGCATTATGTAAATAGAGTAGAGGTTGCCCGGCTAAATTGCTCCAGCTTGTTTCAACTACAATGTCATTCCACGCTACTATGGATATTTCTGTATTTTTTAGAATGATCTAATCTAATTCTGTTGTATGAAATATTTTGATATAGATTTTTTCTTTTAGTAACTAGAATAGTCAGTAAAAGTGTAATTTATTGAAAAATGACTACATTTATTTAGCTTTCACTATTTTTCTTAATAAAAATTTAAAAAAAAATTCTTCTATGGAAATCTTCCAGCTGTACGCCATTCTGAATAAAAATAGAAAGCAAACAGCGATTTAGAAAGAAGATATTTTAGAGTCTATAGCATTATACATTTCCAACTGCATAATTTTGAGATTAGAATTATCACTAAATTTTGAAAATTAGATTCTAGTCTTAAAGCAAAATTTTACTTTACGATCTTGGATTAAAGTATATGTATATGTAGGTTAAGAAAACCGTGCATATTTTTAGTCATTTCTTAAGAACACATGCAAAAGGAGATTTTTCACATTTCAACTGAGATATCTACTAAAATAATGGTATGTTATCTTTTTGTTTTGCAATAAAATATATGGAATATTTTATGGTTATTCTTATAACCTTCTTCAAAAATTTCAAAGAGATATTCTGGATTTGCATATATATTTTATCTAAATTTTTCAGAAAAACAAAATGTTACACTTTGCCTAAAATCGCAGCTAAAAAAATAGTAAACTTGATTTATTAATAATTGTGTTATTAACTATCTTATTTCATTAAGTTAAAAAAAGGTTGGATCTGAATTTTGTATTGCAACAACAGTAATTTAAAATAATTAAGTTATATTAATTAAATATATTACGTCTAAATCAGAAATTTAAAATTAAAATACCTTTTTTATCAGATGTTTAATAAAACTTAAAAAACACCCATTAACATTTATTTAGCTTAAAAATTTTTCTTAATGAAAAAATATTGTTTTTCTTTTATGAAGTTTTCTTTCTGTACGCCATTCTGAATAAAAATGGAAATACAGTGATTTAGAAAGAAGATATTTTAGAGTCTATTTACTGTACATTTCAAACTGCATAATTTTAAAATGAGAAATATCACTAAATTGTGGAAATTCGTTTCTAGTCGTAAAGCAAAATTTTACTTTACGATCTTGTATTAAAGTTTATGTGTGTGTAAGTTAAGAAAACTGTGCATATTTTTAGTAATTTCTTGAACAAAAAGCACATGAAAAAGGGGATTTTTCACATTTCAACTGAGATATCATGGTATGTTATCTTTTAGTTTTGCAATAAAATGTGCGGAATATTTTGTGGGTTTTGTTATAACCTTCTTCAAACATTTCAACCAGATATTCTGGATTTACATATATATTTTATCTTAATTTTTCAGAAAAACAAAATTTTACACTTTGCCTAAAATTGAAGCTACACTGTTAAAAATTTGCAGCAAACTGTCCAGTCATTTGATCGTTTTTATAGAAAATGGTTACATAACAATTTTACACGCAATATACACGCAATTTAACTCTATTCTGGCCACATGATTGCTCATATTGTGGTTAGAATATAGTTAAATTACGGTTATGTAACCATTTGCTATAAAAATGGTCAAATGACTGGACAGTTTGCTGCAAATGTTTAACAGTGTATGAAAATAGTAAACTTGATTTATAATTAATTGTGTTATTAATTGTCTTATTTCATTAAGTTAAAAAAGGTTGGATCTGAATTTTTATATTGAAACCTCAATAATTTAAATGAATTAAATTATATTAATTAAATATATTACGTCTGAATCAGAATTTAAAAATTAAAATACCTTTTTATCAGATATTTAATAAAAATAAAAACAACACAATAATATTTATTTAGCTTAAATTTTTTTCTTAATGAAATAATATTGTTTTTCTTCTATGGAATTTTCCTTCTGCACGCAGTTCTGAATAAAATGAAAATACAGCAATTTAGAAAGAAGATATTTTAGAGTCAATTTACTGTACATTTCCAACTGCATAATTTTAAAATTAGAAATATCACTAAATTATGGAAATTAGATTCCAGAAGTAAAGTAAAACTTTACTTTACGATCTTGGATTAAGGTTTATGTATGTACAAGTTAACAAAACCGTGCCTATTTTTAGTCATTTCTTGAGCAAAGAACACATGAAAAAGGGGATTTTTCACATTTCAACTGAGATATCTCTTAAAATAATGGTATGTTATCTTTTTGTTTTGCAATAAAATGTACGCAATATTTTATGGTTATTGTTATTACCTTCTTCAAAAATTTCAACCAGAAATTCTGGATTTATATATATATTTTATCTTATTTTTTCAGAAAAACAAAATTTTACACTTTGCCTAAAATTAAAGCTAGAAAAATAGTAAACTTGATTTATTAACAATTGTGTTATTAACTGTCTTACTTCATTAAGTTAAAAAAAGGTTGGATCTGAATTTTTGTAATGCAACCACAGTATCTTAAAATAATTAAATAATATTAATTAAATATATTACGTCTGAATCAGAAATTTAAAATTACAATACCTTTTATATCAGATATTTAATAAAACTAAAAAGTAACACATTAATATTGCATAATGGCAATTCTCAGTTGAAAATATAACTGACTATAAACTCTCTTTTTTAGATATTTCGATTGAAATAAAATAAAAAGTCACCGGTCAAGAAATTTTAACATCATTACAGCATAAAGCAACGTTTTCTGATCAGTACTTAAATATTAATTCAGAAAACCATGCCCCCCATAAAATCGCTCGTTAGAACTTTAGATCAAAGGGGAAGAAAATATTGTAGCAACGACGAAGTACTTCAATTTAAAAAAAAAAAAAAACAAGAACGAAAAATCATGCGTCTAGCATAGATTATGAAACACTTTCCAACACATCCAGAAAACTGTAACGAAAATTCACCGTTAAATAAGGTAAAAGAATTTATGTAAGTAAACAATTTAGAAAACATATACCATATTGAAAAATACAGCTTTCAAAATTACCTTCCATTGCAAAAAAAACAAAACAAAAAAAAACAAAAAAAAGGTCGAATTATTTTATGCAGACCTGTATATTATCCGTAGATTTGGATATATAATACAGAGCATAATACAATTTAGTTCAGTTTGAACATTCACCAATCGATGGAAATGCACTTGAAATATTTTGTGCAGCCCTGTATATTATCTAAACACATTTGTTCGCATCACATATAAAGCTAAAATTTAATTCATGTAAAAAACGCATAAGGCAACTTAAAACTCTCTTCCAGCAATTACCAACCATAAACGACAATGTATTTTGTTCATTGCGTAGCCCTGTATATGATTTTTTTTTATATTCCACTAACTTATGTTAGTCTACTAAATATAGCTCATCAAGAAAATTCGTAACACAATTAGGAACTACCCTTAAACAATTCACTCCCATAGTGCGTAATGCTTATGAATTCCCTTGTGTAGCCCTGTATAAGATCAACCGAATTTATACACACCACGTAATATGAAAAAAATTAGTTAAACTTAAAAACGCAAACCAAACTTGAAAACGCACTTATCACACATAGACTGTAATTATCGCACGTATACTGTAAGCGAATTCTTTTGTGTGTCCTTGTAAATGAACGATAAACGTAATGCACACCATACTTTTAAGCGAGCAATTTATAATGCACCTCAATCATGCGTATAATTGTCATTATCTTTGAAATAGTGAAACATCATTAAATTACACTGCAGACGATTTTTCCCCGTAGAAGAATGTGCAACATAATTCTTTTATTTGACCCTGTAAATGAACGATAAAGGCAATGCACACCATACTTTTAAGGGAGCAATTTATAGTGCACCCCAGTAATGTATATAATTTTCATTATGTTTGAAATAATGAAACATCATTAAATTACACTGCGAACGATTTTTCCCCGACGAACAATGTGTAACAGAATTCTTTTGTTTGACCCTGTAAATGAATAATAAATGTTTTGTACTCCATATTCTACAAAAAGCATGTTTTTAACCGCTTCATAAATATATATCAATTTCATCATGTTTCAAATGGCGTAGCATCATCAAAATGCACTTGAAACGATTATTTCCCATTGACTGTAATACTTTTGACATTTTTTTGGAATACTTTTGACTGTCCCTGTAAAAAAAACTATAAGTGCTACACACTTCAGTTGAAATAGGGAACATGCAATAGTAAACGACAATAACATAAAAATTTCAGGGCAATCCGAGTGTATTTACCTGAGTTAGAGCACCGGCAGACGGCAGACTCCCACGCGGCCAGACAAACCGAAGTCATAAAAACTTCTCAAGTAGGTTGGAAAGTGTTAAAAAGAAGAATAACGAAAAATCGTGCAACAGGCATAGATTACAAAACACTTTCCAATACTTTCAGGATATTATTAAGACATTTCCTTTTTTCTAGAATGAAATGATATATCTAAATAAGCGACTTAAAAAACACATAACTCAGTAAAAATCAGTTTTCACAAATTACAGTCCATATCCGGTAACAGATGTACAGTCTTTCGTGTAGCCCTGTATACGATCTATAAAATATATACACACCACCTCATGCACTCAAAATTAGATCAGTTCAAAAATGCATACTACAGAGGAAAACTCACTTCCAGCAGCTATCGATCTTAGTCAGCCCATTAACCGAATTCTTTGTGTGTCTTTATAAATGAACGATAAATGTTCTACACTCTATAATCGATAGAAAATAAAAATAAAATAAACTTGAGCTATGAAAAAACAACACTCATTTGAATCTATATTCACCTTTGTAATGTAATTATTATTTAAAACAACACAAATGTCACAAACACATATGCATCATTTAATAAAACTTTACTTAAGGTGTTTTTCAAACATACATAACTGTATTTCACAATGATAAAAACCTAGCGCTTTCGAGCAACCTTAGCTCGTCATCAGGGTTATAAAACTAAAACGCAGACATACAAAAAACAAATAGTCTAAAACTAGTAAAACATCGTTTTCTGTTGAAGAATGGTCAAACCATTACAAACAGGTCACTAGGGGTGGGAAGCATTGGGAGGGATGTGCTTAACCAGAATTTTAACCAGAAAAGATAGGACATGCAATGATTCGTTATCTTACAATATACCTAAATTGTGGTATAAACGTTTGCAGATTGTTTAAGGCTGAATAATATTAGCACATCCCTCCCAGCTATATCTAAGCTGTGTAACTCTAATTACTAACTTTATTTAGAATTCAATAAAGATAAATTGTTTTGCATTAACCAGTAAAAATATTAGGTTTCCTTAAAAAGGGTGAAATACGTTAAAATGAAAAAAACAGTTCTATTTTTTTTATATTAATGTAAATTTTATTGCAAGAGTGGTTATTTACATAATTCGTAAATTGCTTAACTAATGTAAAATTGAGAGAGAATGGCTTGTTTATATCAGTTCTGTAAATTTCGAAGAATGTGTATCAGAGGAAACGTATTTTCGAAGAAATTAGGCAGATGCTGAATTAGTTTATTTGGCGAAGGACATAAAAGAAATGTTTTAACTATGCAAAAATGCTTATAAAGATGCCTATAAAGGTGTTTGTGCAACAATTGTGGTCAAGGCCAAAACATGCAGTATAAACCGAGTCATTAGTGGTTCATTCTGCTCAGCAACACAAAAATTGGTTCTAACTTTACAACGATGTCATTAGTGACTAAATTCGTTGTGTATGTTTTATTTTATGTTTTATAAGAATGGTAAACTGCAATCATAGCAATAAAACTGTTTGAATTAAAAAAGTTACAATTGTTATACGATAATGTTTTTCTTAAGAATCTGAAATGGGCATAGAACTTTTGGAAATCTAAAAAGATTAAGAACTCTTTATATTTATCTTACATTCACACAGATTTAAAAAGGCGCATAAAAAATACGGCACATTTATCTTTTCTAAATATTCTAATGCTGTTGACAAAGGAGAATTTAGTTGACATCGAATGTTTCCGTTGCGCTGTTTTCAGAAGAAGCTTAGGGATGTTTCACAATTTATGTGTCTCGTGTATAGCATTTTAGAAGATTGTATATAAGCAGAGATGAATGTCCAGAAAGCACTAGAATTCCAATAAGTAGTCCTTATATAAGTACTTGAAATTCAAAAATAAAATAACAAAATAGTGGATTTTGAAGTCAAATCAGATTGTATAGTAGATGTAAGATTCCAAATATTAAAGAAAACTCGGATAACTTATTAAAAAAATAAATAGCTTGCAAACTACTTAGTAGAAGAAACATACACTGTTAAAAATCTTCAGCTTTTGCTGCATAGTCACTCCACCGCTTTTATAGAATATTTCTATTTTGACGAATGAAAATGCTCCATAATATAGTAAAGTAACCGTTTTCTCTAAAAGCGTGTCTGCAGCAAAAGCTGAAGATTTTTAAAAGTGTAGGTTTCAGACGCCTTTAGAGTTTTTAGTCTAAGTTAGTTTTTCTACATGCAAAGTATTTTCGTATTTTTTATGCATTACATCAATCGGTTTTACTTGAATTATATTCCACATCTGTTCCAAGTTTTTATTGCTTCCTATAATTTTTATTCATATTTCTGTGGGAAAATGTGATATTTGTAGTGCGTAAGCAACATATTTTGACGAAAAAGAAGTTGCGTTACTAAATTGAAATTAAATCCAAATCATACCTATTAATTTAAATTGAAAGTGCCTGCTTTGATACATTCAACATATATATTCACTGTTTAAGCATAGCAATAATCGCTTTAATGTGATATATATTCTTAATTTATCTCGACCATTTACTGCTTACCATTATGGTCATTCACATTTCTAATTTTGTAATTTGATACATGAATATTTTTAACTACGTATTTCGGGACAATTGAAGAGTATATTAAAATATACATCCACAGCATTCTTACTCATTAAAATTTAAAATATCATGCTTTGTGCCATTTAACTATTGTGAAAATCAAAATTCCAATAATTTTCTTGGGAAACACTCCAAGCACGTTTCTTTAAGATAATTTTTTTAAAGAGATTGTTTCTTTTATAATTTAAGGCATATTTCAAAGTTAAACAATAGTTTAACGCTCTAGATAAAAAAACGATATTCTAGAATTACTTCTTTGTCTCTCTTTCGGATTTTTTTAAACCTCTATAAAAATAATGGCGAAGAAAACATAAGAGATGTTGTAAGCATATGTCTTATCATATACATGAGAGGGATGTCATTCAATTGTGTAACTCAAAGATAAGAGAGATCATTTAGCTGGTGTAAACTACACCTGTTAGCTAAAAATAAGTCCAATTATTTATTTATTTTTTTTGCTTCAGAACAACGTTGCATAGAAATGATAAAAAAAATTGACGGTCGTTCGAAAGCTATATAGCAATCAAATTCAAAATGGTGCTGGACAAGGATTACGACCGAACAGCAAACCTGATCATGCGGTATGTATAGTGGAAAAAAAAAAGATAACCATTTTTAGGTGCGCTTTTAATTATATAAATACGTAGTACCTATAGTCGCCGTCTGGTTCATACGTCTGTCCGTCTGTCTGTCCGTCCGTCCGCATATAACAGCGCAAAAACTGCACAATCAAATGGTTTGAAATTTAATTTATATAATCGTTACCGAATTTTGTCGAGATATCTCAAATTTTATGAAAATCGAATCAAAACTTTAAAAGATATTAATAACAGGTTTCTTTATTCTATTAAATACTATCATACGTAATCCTCTTTAATAAAAAGCTACGCGTTGCTGACGACTGGCTTTTTCGCTAATCGTTGCCACAGATTAATCTCGGAAAATGAAACATTTGAAGTCACTGAAAAAATTAATAGCTCGAAAAATATTTGTCAAAAAATTGTTAGACAAACTGCGTTAGAAAGGTAAAAAATTGTATTTTTCTTGATATAAATTTCAAATCTAATGATTATGCCGTTTTTCAAGTATTGAACATCAAAAATTACCAAATTTCTCTATGAAGTACCAACGCGAAACCTTCACGCGTAAAAATATAATGATAACGACAATGTGTCCTGACGTGTAATAGCGCTACCTACGTAATACACATAATAATACTACGTAATAATATGTACGTAACAATATGTATGTAAATATACGCGGTAATAGTAGCCTTATTATTATGTTAAAATATAAAAGTGAATTATGATGTCACGAGTGCATGATGTTTATTTAATTCTCGACAAATACTAGATGCGCCATTTCGTTTTAGTAGTGAATAATACAGATTAATTCACGTTTAACTTTTAAATATAACTTTTTTAAAACTGAGTTATGTTAAGTCCCCTATAAAAAAGAAATACCGTATTGTCTCCTATGAAATGTGATAAAGAGTTAGTTAATTATTTACGTTTTTAATTATCGGGGGTAAAATATTTTGCTTGATTAATGCATTTATTCTTCTTTCAAAGTTACGTGAACGAAGTCACGGGTAACAGCTAGTCTATATAATAAAAGCGCAAATCATGTAACTGAAGAAATAATGGCTAACCACTTTTATTTCCGTATACCAAGCGGCCATTTTTATTCCAAATTATATTTTCGAATAAAATTGTATAGAAGTTACATTTTTAGAAAGATCTTTCAAAAAATTGTTTGCTTGAGAGATGAGTTACAATTAAATAAAATTATTAGGCATAATATAATTTAATATAAAGACAATTATTTAAAAACGTTAAGTAGATGGAGCATTTTACTTAAAATATGATTTTAAAATTACTCTATCCATTAGCATTTCTAACCCAAACAAAATTTTACGCTTTCTGACTTGATGCTTTATCTATCTTTTTATATTACGATTCTACGTTGCATGAATTATATATTTTTAATACTTCTTTTTCCAAAACTTAGAAAAATGTATATTTAATAGGTCAGAAATACATGTTATTTAAATTCAGGGATATCTAAAGTGCGTTTGGATAAGTCGAGTTGGATTAGATTTTAAATGGCCGTAATCCACACTTTTATATTTTTAATTCATTCAATTATACTTTATTACTTATGCTTAGCTTCTAATTTATAATCTGAAAATCTGGAAACGCTTTCAGAGTGAAACATACATATTTATTCAATAAATGTATTTTAACTATAACTCATATATTAGCGATTCTTGAAAACTATTCCTTCAACCACTATGTCATATAAATATTTTTGTGCTTTGAACATATTGAAAGCCAAATTTGAAAGATGATTTATTAAAAATAAATGTGAATACCGATACTCTGATTTACAGAACATTGCAATACTTTAAATAACAGGCAACATATTTGTACTACATGTATATTTTATATTAGGGTGAATTTTATACTAAGGGTGAATATTCTCAGACGAATTAAGATATCCTACTACTGTTTCTGTTTCAACTGTCAAACTGGTAGCTTATTATTAAGAGCCTACATTAGTAACACGAAGGCACTCGCAATCTAATGTTGAGGTCAATGTCTAAGCGGGTATTTTCTTACTTTTTCGAATTTGGTGGCACTTTTTGTTTTCTTTGTTCTGACACTTTTACTTCCGAAACCGGCTAAGACATTGAAAGTATCACTAGAAAAAACATTCCCACCGCAATCGAAAAAGTACGAAAGTACCCGATTAGACATTCACTTCTGATATCCTATGCAAAACATTTAAAAATATTTAAATGCAAGCAAGAAATCTGAATTGAACATTGTCATTGGTTTAAAATTAGATTGCTTGTATCTTCGCGTTACTACCGTATGCTCTTAAATAACTCAAAATTGCTGCTTAATATTCTTAGAAAAGAAAATCTCTTCTAATATGCAAAGACAGGCGTGGGATTTCTTTAAAAAAGGAAAACCTTTGTTGCCAGAATAGTTACATTTATCACTGATTTGACTACCTCTTAGTATTTTACTTTGAAGTAAGATACAACTTACTTCATAAAATGTTAACTTTTTAAACTAGCAAACAACTTACTTTTTTAAATGTTTTAGATCAACAGTAAACAACTACAAAGGTTTCAGGATTGACTGAATGTAATCGGCCCAACATTGGCGTTAATTGGCTCATCTGGACTGCCGTGAAAACTCAGGTCTTAGGCATTTCTTATAGAAGGGTGTTGCTTATTATTACATGATTTTTTTTTATAGTGATGTGTGCCTTTTTTCTCTGAAAAATGTTTGGATCTTTGATTCAGAATAGTGGGTTTATAGGAGTTTAAAGAAGACAGTTTAAATAAAAAGACATAATTGAGGGGTCGGGGCAAAAATGTGCCAAGCCACATTTTTGGTGAAATAAATCTAACACCGTAATATGTTGCTAATATTGTAATTTGTAATATCCAACATATAATTTGTTCCTAATGTCACTTGGTGGCGGCCTATGTGGCAGGTTTCGTTTTTGCCCCAGATGTTTATGTCCCCAATGAAGATAGCTAATTTACAAAAAACGTAATAGTAATATCATTAAAATAATGCCATTATTGTTACTCAGAATATCTCAAATTTTACTAAGATATTAGCGAAAAAACTTTAGGTTATATATCTTAATTTGAGTATTTGATCAAATTTTCAAATTGAAATATCTCAGAAGTTCAAAAATGTGGCTTGGCACGCTCTTGCCCCGACCACTTCAATTTAAAGCAGAGGTTACGTGAATCATGCAGAAATAAATCAGACTAAAAAAGGGAATTAATTTTTATTAAAGCTACTTAAAATATTTCAGAAAGTGATTAAACAATTCAAGATCAAAAATCATAAGTCACATCGTTAGCTAGAATGGAGTTGCGTATTACACAGTATTACTTAAACAAATACAAGTGCATTTTACCCAATGAGGTGTACAGTGTATGTTCCTTTATACATAACAGAGTGGCGACATGCAGACAATAAAATTTTATTGACCGAGTCGATTTTGGACAAAAGTAAATCTCAATCGTCGTGGTGAACTCATTATCGCGAAGCTAATGTATGTTGACTTGTCTCACTCGTCTAATCTAATCGATTCCATCCGGGTGAGCACCAACAATTTCTGGAATACAGATTGTCATATAATTTGGACATAAAATTCCTTCTAAGCTGTATGTCACTATTTTCATATATAAAAGCACTCTGTCTGTTCGATAGATTTGCAGATTTAGCGTTATTTATGAGAAATATTTTGAATCTATTTCTTTTTATTTGCTGAAATATAATTCGATCATGAGAAGCAATTTCACTGAAAACGCACTTTTGTATGTCGAGTTTTCGATTTTTATTCATTTTTAAAACGTGGCAAGGAATTTTTGTACCCCCTGAACTTCAACTTAGCAATCCACTTGAAAAGCAATCTTGACAAAAACAAAATAGGTTTATTAATTATGTTGATGCAAACTGTTTACCCGTTTTAAGAGGTTTTCTATCATTTAATTTACAAACAAAGAATTTGTTTAACCCTTTAAGTCACAAAGTACTTGTTTTACTAAAATGTTGAAAAGATTGAATCACACCAGGATTTAAGAACAAATTTATTTGAAAATTACAAAAGCTTTTCTTCACGTACATTATAAAAGGCAAAAATTTATTTCAAAATCCTGGTGCCATTGTGGCATTTTGGGATTAAAAGTAAGTGGGACAGAATTTGACCCACCATGGCGGAAAGGGTTAAATCAAGCATTTTAAACTTTAGTCAATCTGAAATATTTAATATAATAAAACCCCACACGAAATTTAGCTTTAAAACAAAAATTATTTCAAAAAGAACTTCAGCTATCGCTATATGCAGGATAGGAATTTTTTTATTTTTAAAGTAATTTTATTCAAAACGGTTATTTAACAGCATATGTATGATTTTGAGAAAAAAGCTAGCCATGTTTTAAGGAAATTTTAACATATGCAGTAAATAAATGCAGAGACCGTGTCAAAAAGTCCGTGAGTTTTATTTGCGGATCATTTGTATTTAAAAAAATCCTTCCGGCATGTAATGGGAGAAAAAAGAAAGCTTCTCTATTTCCTAGTTTAATGAATTCAGCTAATTTTACTTGAAAATGCAAAAGCAAAAATGCGCGGAACCGGATTATAGAGGATTCCATATTTTCGTTAATACTGAGTTTGAATGGGAATTTTGAGAAATTATTCAGGGATCGTCATGGTGGCGTGACTTATGGAGCTTTACATTTGTCGCTAAGTTTGGCGATAATTCTCCAAGTAAAGTCAAGCTTGGCAAGAATTGGACGCTGGCGGACACCATTAAATACGTACGTATGCATGCGCATGCGTGTGTGTGAATATTTTATGATTACCAATATTTTTTTCTCTTAAATATATCATTTTATGATATGACTATGTAACTTTAAGATTATGAGAGTTGCAAACAATAGTTGTAACCATGAAATTAATTTTGCAAGATAGCGCGTTCGCTAGAACATAAACTAGGTGTTAACACAATTATGGAAGTATGTTTTATTTTTTATCCTCTGTCTTATTTCAAAATGTCAGCCACTTTAGAACTTCAAACTGGTATAGATCAGTTATTTTTTGCGATATAGGCCAAACACAAGTCGTTCTGGAATTCTTGTATCAAGACACAACGAAAAATATTTTTATTTATTTATTTATTTATTATGGAATTACAGTCGAGCCCGTTTATAGCGAGCCCGCATTTAACGAGATTCCGTATTTAGCGAGGAAAATGGAGACTTTTGTTTGGTATAATGTTTATAAATGTATTGAAGCATACTCTTTTAGCGAGCAAAATTTTGTACTTTCCCCGGATTTAACGAGCAAAATAATTATGAAAGCAAGAAATAATTACAGAAATAATGGTTTAAAAAAAAAGAAAAAAACACAGATTTCCTAGATTTCTCCCATTCCTCTTGTAAGGAAAAAATAACTATTCTTTATAGTTATCCAACAACAGTTGAAACCATCATAGGAAAATATCAATGTTTGGAAGGGAGATGGTGTGAACTGGACGCCCGTCCCATTGTCCCTTTTACAGGAAGGGGAAAAGGGGGAAACAAACAATCCCAACTGATAAGGAATAGAGTTCCAACACTTGGTGCTTTACCACGGTTAAAGATGGTGGATGCAGGGGGGTGGGGTAAGGCGGGCATCAAGTGAAATCATTTATGACGAACTCACCGCTCCCTTCAATGACTTGATCCAATCCAAATCAGGTGTAATTAACTGTTTCAGAACTACCTGTAAGAAAAACTTTTTTTCGGCTTGTGCCTTTTCTTGAGAGCGTGTTTTTTATTCTGCTGTTTAAACTGTCGAAAGTAAAGTTTTATCCATAAGAGAAAAAGTGAAAATTATAAAACTCTTAGATAAAGGAGAAAAAAATGTTGAAATATGTGAGCAGTTCAACTGTGTCAACTCTTTTAAAAAACAAAGAGTCCTTAATGGAAGCATATGAAACAAATGTGACGGATTGCAAACAGCTGAAGAAGTTTGAAAAAGATGATTTGGATGAAGCTCTGTTAAAATGGTTTTCTCAGCAACAGAATTCTTGTTTGCCGATAACTAATCTCATCATTAAAATCCAAGATGAAAAATTTGAAGTTCAGCTAGGTTACATAGATTTTGCATGCTCTAATGGATGGCTTCATCGTTTCAAGCAACGTCACATCTGTGCAGCAAAAATTATCGGCGAGGCTCTAATGTGAACAACAAGAATGTGAGAGACTGGTTGGATTGCAATGGAAAGATTTACGTGAAAATTATGCTGAAGATAACATCTACAATGCCGTTAAGGCTGGCGTCTTTTACAATCTAATCCCTTATCAAACGATGAAGTTTAAAGGTGAAATATGTGTGGGTGGTAAGTTGCTGAAAAATTGGTTAACTGTGTTAATGTGTTGCAACATGTAAGGGAAAGACAATAAAAAACATTTTATCGTCGGTAAATTTGGAAACCCAAGATGCTTTAAAGGGGTAAAAATCCTATCAGTGACTTACAAATCGAAGAAAAATGCATAAATGACTTCTGAATTATTTTAATCCCATTTCCCGAGTGGGATAAAATGCTCCAAAAGCAGAAAACAAAATTTCACTCATCGTTGATAATTGTTCTGCAACTCTCAAACTAGTTCTCAAACTAGTTCTTATTCGCAGTTTCAAATGCTATTATAGAAAGCAATTAATTCTGATTATGTTAGAGAGAAATGAAAAAGATCAGGATCTTAAAATTTCTGTTCTTCACGTTATACATCTGAAGACAGATGCTTGGGGAAGTGTAACTCAATCCTGTATTCAAAACTGTTACAGGAAAGCTTGATGGAGTGACAGAAGTGATGGTGACTTCGAAGATGAAGATGACTTGTGATTCTCAGTCTATTTGCAGAAAAATAACATTGAACAGTTTAACGATCTTTTAAACACCAACGAGTACAATAACGTTGATGATGATGTCTTAACCTCGGACATACTCTTCACTGAGGATATCGTCGTGGAAGTGGTAAAAGCGCAGGAAGAGGAAAATGCAAGTAATAGTGACTCGGAAAAAGAAACTGTAATTAAAACACCGTCACGTGATTGTGCTGCAGAGTCATTACAAAATCTTGAACAGTTTTTTGAAGCAATGAAAAATACTGATGATGCAACATTTAATGCATTAAGCGTTTTACGACGAAAATTAAATGAAACGAAATTTTGTAAAGTCAAACAATAAACTTTGGATGAATATTTTTTCACTTCTCATTAAAGATTACCAAGCAGCAATTCATTTAGGTTGTTTTGTATGTATATACTACTTATTCAATTGGATTCGGATTTAGCGAGCGACCGGATTTAACGAGCATTTTTCTGTGCCCCGCGTTCCTCGTTAAATACGGGTCCTACTGTATTATTCAAGTCTTTTGGTGGCCGTTTTGAAATAAGATGCTGGATCAATCTGGCTAACTAATTCGGTCGAGATATTAATACACTGAGAAAAATGCATTTTCAAATCTGAATAAATCGATATTTTCTTTTTGTTATGAAAATTTTTATTTCAAATATGAAGACCCAATGCTTTCAATTCTGAAATACCAGAAATACTCAGAATATTGAAACATGGGCATACTCAAAACTGAGCGAATAAAGGTCAGTTCATATACTCATTTTTAAAACAAGGACATACTCAAAAATGCTTAGCATCAGTTCAAACTCATTTTTAAAACATGGGAATACTCAAAAATGAGCACATAGAAGTCAGTTCATAATCATTTTTAAAACATATGGACCTACTCAAATATGAGCAAATGATGTTTTATTCTTGAGTGTGTGCATGTTTTCAGAAATGAGTATATACATGTTTCAAACTGGAGTAATTTAGATTCGGAGCCATTTTGACTATGCAACATTCTCAAATTTGAGTATTTTTGGCACAGTTTTGAAAATGTCGTTTTTATAGTGTGGAAGCTTTACATATGCTCAGTCGCATTCAAATCTGTTTATAAATACGGGTGCTATCGCATGACGAAAAAAAGATGTATGTGTATATAATATATATATATATATAAAGGAGGCAAAATATACCGTAATTTTCTGTAATTACTTTCCACCTGGCAGCTGCAGCAACACATCCTACAAGACATCTTGTAAGCTGCAGTAATAAGCTTCTTACTTTTTGTAATGGAAGTTACTCCTAATAGCATTGTGTGCTCCGTCTTTTATTGTAGGACTGTGTATTTTATTATTAAAAGAATACAAGTTTTGTTTAGATAGTCATTTTAATTAGATACTATTTGTATAAATTAAAAAAAACGAAACTACTGGGTTATGTGAGCGTTATACTGCCCATAGTGTGTAAATTATGTATCTACTTATGACTTAAAATTAACAAAAAATAAAAATATTTAATTTTTAAAAAATTTAAATTTAAAAGAGTAGAGTCGTAACATTTTATGGTTTTAGATAAGTGAGTCTAACGGTTTTAATAACAAGCCTTAAAAGTTTTAGTTATGTTTGATAATTAAAATAAATTAAAAACATTTAGAATTTGTAAGAAGAAATAATTGACTAAAAATAACTAATGGTTAGTGTCATGTAATATCAATTGGAAGCAATAAAAATAGTTTTAATACGTTTACATTTTATGGTTTCGATATTCTTTTTATTATTATTATTATTATTATTATTATTATTATTATTATTATTTATGTATGCAGTATATTCTGCTGATAAAGGTATTAATGTTAGGTGTAATATTTTATTGCCGGAAATAAATTTTAAATAGCACCTTAAAATTTTAAAATATAGTATATTGATATATTTAAAAATGCATTGATTAAAAAAAAACTCTAATATTCATCAATTTCGGAATATTAATGGGTAATATTTGACGAATTATCCTTTTTTAAGAAATTCTGTCATTTATAATTTAGAAATTTTATATGTAAATCGTTTTATGTTCTGACATCAACTTATGATTAAAAAAAAATATTTTCACATGCTTCATAATTATAGTTTTTCCTATTTAAAATACAATTTTCTTCATTTATTTCAAAAATATTTTGTTATTTTTTTTTAAATAATTTATTTCATAAACGATTATAAATTGTTAATATCCTGGCTTTTTTGTACATTATCTTCAGAGTAAAATCTCCCTGCTTCATAAAAATGTTGTCTCACTTGATTCCAAAATTTTAAATTGTTACGCTTCAGACACTTTATTACAAACTTTTAGCGATGAATTCCTAATTCTTTAACTGCGGACTTCTCGTCGTCGACAGAAATGTGTTGTAAATTTAACATTAGAAATGTATCCTCAAAAATAATACTGTATGCTTATGACATAACAGTGGTAGCAATGACCTGCACTATCCTTTTCATTTTTATCCCTCATTCATCACGTGTAAATGTTACATAATTTCGATTTTTACACCATCGAATATAACAAATTAATGTACTTTGAAATCAGATTTGTTTGAAAACCGCAGCTCCATTTACTGACTATTTAAATAATTTTCGAGCATGAATTCTTTAATTTTACCTAAACAATGGACATTATTTTGCTGCTATTTTTTAAATTAACTAGTGACAGACTTACAACAATTGCTTATTGATTACCCAGTGGAAAAAAAGAAATTCTTTAATTATTATTCTACGTTCGATTAATGTTACGTAATAGTCTCCACTTCCAAGCGTTCGCAACATGACTACAATGTCCGTTAAATCAGAAGTGAATACCATTAAAGTTTTTAACAAGTTGGAAATTGTACGTCAAACGTGACAAATGAGATGCGTTCGTACTATAGCTAGTTATATAAATATTCAGATCTTGATGATTTTTAATTCTGTGAAATGAATTATAGCGTCTGCAGATTAATTTCTGTCATAAAATAAGTATCTCGGTCGCTTGACGATTAAACCTCGGAAGCTCCTCTAACAAGAATGCGCGATTTAAAAAAAAAATTCAAATTTCTTAATAAATATTTTTATTAATATCTCCTAAAGTTTTGATTCGATTTTTATAAAATTTGAAATGTCTCGACAAAATTCTGCAAAGATAATATATCTTAAATTTCAAACCATTCGGTTAGGTAGTTTTTGCGTTGTTATATGCGGACGGACGGACGGACCAAACGACGACAATAGGTGCTACGTATTTATATAATTACGAACGCACCTAAAAAACACTGTTCTGCCAAATAACTTTTGCTAAAATACGCCATTTGGCTATAGATCTGATTACGAAAGATGGAGCTAAACTCAAACCTATCAAATATAGCACAGATTTTCATTTTATGTTGAAAATTTTATATTCATAAAATTTATTTCAAGTTAGTTGAATGCTCGGAATTATTTCTTTAAATTTCAGTTCTGTTAATGTATTTACGTAATATATATATTTTTTAAGTAATGCAACATTTTAAACATTCTTGAGAAAAATAATTATGTGAGTAGAATATAATTACAAGTAAATTATATAGATATATCATGTGCAGATTACATATAGTTATTAAAAATTAAATCTTCAATCATGATTTTTTTTCCAAGATGAAAATCTTTAATGATAGTTATTAGTTTCAAAAACTTTCATTTTCTCCTTAGATTGACAGAGCTTAATTTCGTTTCATCTAAGAAGTTTCGTGAATGTATAATTAATAAATTCTTTAAGTTTCCTTCCGCAAACAGCGAGTCTTAATGGAATTTCTTTAATCACTAAAATATTTGCTCTTATCTTATCCCAACAGCTCAGTAATAGGTATAAAGGAATATATTTTTTTAAATGATCCCTAACGTTCATTCTTTTTGTTTTATTTAAAACGCTTCAAGTTAAAATTTTATATTAGTTCTGACGTTTACTTTAAGTATAACTTTTGAAATACAGATATTAAAGGATTTTGTCTTTCATACATTTTATCATTTGATTTATTTTAGTATGTGTGTGCTTGTGATATATTTTAGCATAGTGTGTTCCTTTAAATACATGTAAAATCACACTTTATACTTAATGCTTTGAAAATATATTTTATCTCATTTTTTAAGTTAATATAACTTATTAATATAAACAATTATTTATTTACATAAAAGTTGGAGAAAATAGATATTATCACTGCAATACAATAATTGCTGATATATAATCTATTCTTCACATAGTTATGCTTATTACTTATACAGATTATTTCATGAAGACTGCATAAATAGCGAAGCTGGAAGACCTTTACTCCGAATCCATCAAAAATACTATAAGCAGAGGCAACAAGAAAAAGAAAACAACATACAACGAGTTTTTGATTAAAATATGACTTCATCAGATGCAAGTAGAATAACTTTTTTGAAAATATGAAAATTTACGGAGCGTACGCCAATAAAATTAATGCATGCAATTATTTTTCCTATACTGCTTCATATATGATTATCATATAAATTAAATACATTACAACATATACCAACTTGGCTGGCTGGTTTTTATTCTTCTTTCAGCTCCGAAGACACTGTTGCATCGCATTTTGGTATTTTTTAAATGTAGAAAACAAGCATGCATCAATATGTGCAAAGGTTATTTGAGTACTTACTCAAATAAACATACTGTCAAATGAAAGTGGCAATGCCCATGTTGCCAATAAAATCAATTTTCTTTTACCGGTGTGACTATTTATATTTTAGCATATTTTTCAAAGATGTGCAAAAACTACTCAAACTATCCAAGATTACACAACTTAAATGGACTTATGAATTCTATCAAAAAACTTTTTATTGGAAATATGCAGCTATAGTAAATGCGTGGTTGGTCGAAATATATTTCAAAATTCGTACGCTATAGAAAACACAATTAAAAGTTCTCAGGGCGTTTTAGCGTTGAATGTAGCTACATCATTGTGCCTTTTGAAGCTATTCTAATCTGGTAAAGGAGTTAGGAGCTAAGTCAACCAGTATTTAAAGCCGTTCAGGGGATTTTGTGCAAATAAGTTACCATGGTAAGAGCTTTAAGTTTGTTAATTTCTTAAATAAATTTTAAGAAACAATTCACCTGAAAGTAGTCTGTAATTACAACAAAGTGTAGAGTTGAGAAATAGTGGTAACTAGCGCTAAAGTATTTCAGCAGAAAAATTCTCCTTGGTCACAGGGTTGGTACAAAACCCAAACCTCGCACAGGTGACGGGCCGGATTCGGGTCAAATTCGTCTCATTTGACTTTGCCTTAACTTACATTTGTACTCAGACCGAATTGAATTTGCCCTGGACATTTTCGGGTTAATAATTGATTCAATTATATTTTCAAACTTTTCAAAATTTATAGAAAAATCTTGAATGATATATTACGCATAACACAAATCTATATAAACCCAACAGTTATGTGTTATGCGTGTATTATGCAAATCACTGAAATGCAAACATAATGTTTAAAGAAAGAACAATAGAATAAAAAATTTAAATATGAAATACTGTTTGTTTAAAACTACAATGATAATGGAATACAAGTTAAGGCCGGTACGAGTTTCCATGATTTATTTGTCTCATTTTGTTTATTTATCGAATGCAAAAGACAAAAAGCACATTTTCTTTATGTTAAAAATATTCAAACATACAGCAAAATTCAAAATACTTTGAGAAAATATTTCTCTTAAAAATGTTTTTATTCCACTAAAAGCCATATGTTAAGTTTGTTTACGAGATTAAAATCATTTTATGTGTCAAATGTTGCCACACTTAAAAATCCATTTGAGGAATGTTTTCAGGATCTTGGAAAATGTTTACAAATAAGAAAAACTTCTTTCGATTGACTTAATATAAAGTCTTATAAATAATTCACATATAAATCACTTTCTATACATGACAAACCTATACACTCTTTGATTGTTATGAACAAAAATATTGTTTACATTTAATCATTAAATAGCAGTAAAAATGCTCCCATTCTGTTATAGTTAATACAATATGATGTTAACTAAAGGAAAAAATATTACAGTAGTAGATTATTACATGTTTCCATGATGCAGTATGAATACTGTTTTTTACTCTATAAATATTGTTCAAACAAAGTTAAATTGCGAGATTTTTGAAAAGTATTCAAGTAAACAATATGTGTGATTAAACCCTGAGAATAATTTATAAAATAAATGTTTACTTCATACATGTATATATATATTTTTTTCCTATTATCTGTTAGCTGTTTGATAAATAACGTCTAGTGAATAACGTCTAGTGAAGTAGCCGAGTGAAAACTCCAAATACTGCTTTCTGAAGAAAAGTTTTGGTATATATTGTTTTAAATAATGTGTGTAATGTTAAATACAAAAATGTAATACTGCTAAGTGAAAACTGTCTTTACGAATTAGAATACTATATATCTCTGTAAATTAAACAAAAATGAGCTTTCATATTTTTAGTCGAATAATGAAAAATATTTTTAAATTTTTATATTGATTTTTGGAAATTTAATGTATTAAAGTATCAATTATTTGTAAAAGATTTTTTTTTACGTCATAAGTCTTTGTGTCTTTTAAAGGTCAAAAGTCAACCATATTGTTTTGTCCAACTATAAGAATAAATGAAATTCGGACAAACTTTTAACAGAAAAATTATTTATTTTTTACACTTTGAATATCACGCATTATTTAGAAGTAAATAATTAGATATTTTCAAATAAGTGTATAACTAGAGATAAAAATACATGATGTTTGCATATAGATATTTGAGTTATATACTCCTCTAATTAAATGCATGCATGCAGCTGGAGTGTGCCGGCCCTTGAGTGGGACATTCAAGTCACTTCCCAACCCAAATCCTTTCGTTACTGATTCTCAAGCTGTCAAACACAGGGCAAGGAAGCAAATATCATACATGAAGCAACCCTTGTTCTAACACATTGGACGAGCTTGTAAGGCAAATGACCAGGTATGTTGTGAAACACAGATTCCCTCTTGAACACCGAAGTGCATAAGCATCGTGGTTCGTACTTAGACGGGTGCTAGTCTGCGGTAATTGTGTTCTGTTTACTTCTTAGTGGATGTCATGTAATTGCACGTAAAATCAGTGGTATGGAGAGTTGGAAGGTTGGTAAGTCGGATATAAGGTCTGAGTCAAGAAGTCTCTCTAAATAGTATAAGAAATGTTCTTTTAAAAAGTAATATGGGATATTATGTTCATTGTTACATTATTTTTTTAATAATAATAATAAAAAAAAACAGAATAATAATTCCGAATATCCTGTTAAAATACGCTTAAAAAATTCTATCTTCATAACATCGAAGGATTGCTATTAAATTTTACATGAGTATTTTAAATCGTATGAAATGTCTATCATTAGCCATCAAAAGTTGGAATATTAATTAAAAGTGACGCACGAACCAAAGCATATTTTCATATATCATACGCAATTATTTCTCTGCTCCTGTAATAATCATTAAATGAAATACAGATTGGCTTATCAGAAATGTCCAAAATTTTTAATATTCGTTGTAGTTAAATTTAATCAATTTGATTCATATCTTAACAGTCTGTAGTTGTCTGTTTTTATTGAATTTAGATGTGTAGTTATAAAGTATTTAGCGCAGTGATAGAGAAATATATTTCAAAGATATTTAAGATATTTTCTTTTTGTTTTTCAAGCAATCAAAATTAATGCTCAGCAATAAATTTAGAAGGCAACTGTTTGAATATGTTTGTCAAAATATCACCATTTCTGCTATTTGATTTAACTATCTAATGCATTTAAATGAATATGTTTAATGTATTTTTCAATTGAAAAAAAAATTATATTTACTTAACCCCTTCGCGACGAGCGTTCTTCACAGAATTTTTAATCTTTTACCACCGGTTTCTGAAAACTGAAATTTTCGACTAATTGAATCGCAGAAATGCTGTCATTAAATAAGGCAAAGCTTACAATAAAAAGTTATTGGTGGGGATAATCGAGGATTCTGAGCATCTTTTGCGTCACGTATACGTTTCGCTCATCCCCAAGGGGTTAAATGAGTAAAACATGTACGGGAAGTTGGTTATAATATGGTGTTAATCAAAAACGTGGTAGTAACATTAATATAACTTGTGTTTTTAAGTTTATAGTTTTGTGCATGTGGTTGCAGTAGGTTTAATACGTTATACGTCCCTTGGGTGGTGATAATTTGACTGATAGAGTATCGCACTCCGTGTTCCAGGCTGCACGCAGTTACATATTGCCATGTACGCGATTGTCATCAGGTGTACGTTAAACCGCTTTAGATGAAAAGTTGACACAGCCTGAATTGCAAATATCTGTGCCACCTGTCCATATAAAGGCACATTGTCTCATTCGAGATCTAAATTATGATGAAACTTAAGAAATCTACCTATTGAGAATCTGACAACCCCTCTTCCACGGAAAATGCCATGGCACATTCCTGGACATAGTCATAACAACAGCTTTAAAAAAGTATTTTTCACAAATATCGATAGCACTGTTAAAAATTTGCAGCAAACTGTCAAGTCATTCGCCCGTTTTTATAAAATATGGGTACAAAACAGTATTTTAACTCTATTCTGACCATATTTTTGCCCATATTATGGTCAGGATAGAGTTAAATTACGGTTACATAAATATTTTCTATATAAACGGTCAAATGACTGAACAGTTTGCTGCAAATTTTTAACAGTGAGGAATGTAAAAACATGGTTTCAGAAAACTGTCACTGAAAGTAAATCTGGTCGATTTAAATTTGGTTTAATTCATGCTGCGAGATGACTTGAGATTGACATGACTGGATTTCGATGTCCTAGACAAGTTAATAAAAATCCCATAGTCGCAGTGTTGAAACTGGAACTTCGAGCAGAAATTAGGTATAATTTAAGTTCCTAAATGCACATTCAATCTTGTTTTTCGGAATTTTCTTAGTTTCATAATCATTTCTTTAACTTTCTCGGCAAAATTATTCATTGTTCTGTTAATTGGATTTCTCTCGATTTTCATGGTCGTCTTTAATGGCAGTTGCGAAATAACGTGCATCATATAGCGAACCTTGCAGAAAAAATGCGTTTTTAAATGTGCGTTTCGCAATAGTGCGAAATTTCACGTAGTCAATATTTATTTTATTGTAATATTTAATTATTGCTCGAAGTGAGAATTTTAATAATAATTAATTTTAATCAAAGAGGCCACAGAAATATCATATATTATAATACGAGCAAATCTTGTGTGTGTGTATGTGTGTATATATGCAAATTTTATCTAAAAGAGGCTCCATCGATTTGATTAAATTTTGTATCTTACCGTTTTCGGGCACGAAAAGACAATTGTGTTAGGGCACATGTTCGAGAAAATTTGATTAGTGGGTCATTTTGGGTCACTGCGGGGCAGGGTCAAGCTAATTATATCTAAAAAATGGTTCAAACGATTTTGAATGCATTTTGTATCCTACCATTATCGAGCAAGAGAACCATTGTGCTAGGTCACATGTTCCAGAAAATATGATTAGTATATTTCAATCTATGATCTTTTCTAATGTCATTTTTTAATTAATAATTCTTCGAACTACCTGTTATTTCAGACATTATTTTAATCTTTAAACATATAGACAGGCACTGTACATTCTTAAAAACATATTTAAAAATACATAAAACCAGTCCAAACGCTAAAAGTTTCATAAAAGTAGAATATTTTCGCCTGTTGGCCCAGGCATCTTCAATACTGATGTTTCGTCTTACTATTCTGTCATCTGGCACCATCTGGTGTCAATTTCGGTGTGAGCTACGTCGTTGCAAGTTCTTGTATCTGATGTGTATATCTCTATTGCCTCTCTCTGTAATGTATATATATATTCGTATGTATATATATAATCGTAATCTGTAATGTATATATATAAAATAAATATAATCGAAAAAGCGGCATCAAGATATGATAGAATACAACCAGCTCAAAAAGAAATAAAATTTATGAACTCAATTTCATTTATAAAAGGCATTTTCCTAAAATGAAAAAGAGAATTCAAAAAACGTGGAATAAATTCTCCTATCACCCCAGATGCATCCATTTTCAAATTATCAGATACGGAAAAGCTTAATTATCAACAGACATCAGGGATATACAAAATTAATTTCAAAGATAACGAAGGAAAAGATAATTCATATATAGGCATGACAAAAAGAAAAATCCAGGAGAGAATGAAAGAACACATAAGAGACATAAATTTAAGTAAATCAACCACTGCAATAGTTTGATTAAACAATACATCCCCAATTAAAATAGACTTTAATAATGTTGAAAAATTAGCTAATTACAATAATCTAAACTACGCATTACAGAGAGAGGCAATAGGAGATATACACATCAGATACAAAACTTGCAACGACATAGCTCACACCAAAATTGACACCAGATGGCGTCAGATGCTGTTAAGAAGGGACAAAAGGGGAGTTTCAGAAAAATCGGACTGACAGAGCAGAAAGACGAAACATCAGTATTGAAGATGCCTGGGCCAACAGGTGAAAATATTCTACTTTTATGAAACTTTTAGCGTGTGGACTGGTTTTATGTGTTTTTAAATATGTTTTTAAGAATGTACAGGGCCTGTCTATATGTTTTAAAGATTACAATAATGTCTGAAATAACAGGTAGTTCGAAGAATTATTAATTTGATTAGTGGTTCATTTTTGGGTCACTGCGTTTCAAGTTAATTTTATCTAAAAACGGCTCTAACGATTTTGACTAAATCTTGTATCGTACCTTTCTGGATTACAAGAAGACCATTTGGCTGGGTCACATGTTCTATAAAATTCGATTAGTGTGTCATTTTGGGGTCACTACGGTTCAAGCTAATTTGATCTAGAAAGCAACTTTAACGATTTTGACCAAATTTTGTATCTTACCGTTTTGGGGTAAATGGCTCCAATTGAAAGAATGTGCCAAGTTTGCGCATTTTCGCCAAAGTTTGGCTACATTTGGTGAAAAGAATGGCTTTAAGAATGTGAAAGAGTTTTATAGAAATACCCAATAGGATTCGAGATGCATGATTCAACCAGTCAGCGTTTTTATAATGTTCTCGAAAACAGAACTCAACCAATTATTATACCAAGTAGCTGATTATAATATTTTGGACAGATAATTTATTGTTATATTAATTTGAGCACAAAGCTTATTTTAACAGAGCAAAGCTCGGTCTTCCCCGCTGGTTACATTTAAAGGAGAGAAACATTAGTCACCACATAGAAATATCTTATTTTGTGGAAAATCTGCCACTCTGGTCTTTAAATCTGATAAAAAATATTTTGTTAACTTCCATTGCAACTAATAGTTTGAATGATAGTCATAGGAATATAATATATATATATATAAATTGTATTTAAACTTTATAATTTCACCGGATAGTAATACATATTGCTAATGAATGAGCATATCATTAATGTCATGTTTATAAAAATGTGTTTTCCTGGAAATTAGGAAGTCTTCCAGTAGACGAAGCATTAATGTCTACTAAACAAAGCATTAATTCCCGCTAAACGAAGAATTAATACACTCATGGAACTATACATTGATTTATCGCCACGAAAATTTTTCCTGAAAGAGAAATGTTCATTTATCGGAAAAAAATTATAATAAACTGCGTATAAGTCTATAGAAAATAAGCGTCTTGCATAGTTTTGCATCAAAAATTTTTGGTTGCTGGAAAATTAATATTTCTGCATGTGATTAACTGTCGATTATTTTCAACCTCTCAATAGGTAGTTAAAGAAGTATTTTATTTGCTATTTAACCAATGCTTTTCTGTATCATACTTTCATTCTAGAATTAAATTTGTTATTTTCTTTAAAAATGTTTTTATATGTAAATTTGTATCAATTCAAAATTATCTTATCGTATTTAATTTTTTAATCAATATATTTATTTCTGTATTTAAAAATGCCTATTTAACATAAAAGATTAAAAGTGAGACTCACGAAATATGCAATATAGCTTTTACCTAACCTCTTGAATTTCAAATTCATTCTCTGCATAGTAATAGATTTTGATTTCTCAAAATTTATTACTGTCTCAAATTTACAGCTGTCGGGAACTATGTAAATATTATCTGCTCATACGTATGCATATAGAAGTATATTCATCTCCTTGAATAATGTGTATGCCTATTTATTCTGAAAACTATAATAGCGAACTATATTAATCAGATCTAATATATGACATAAATTTAATACATATTTATGCATTGATCATAACAAAATGAATACCATACATTAACTTGACTATCAATAATGTACCACGTATTATCATAGTTAACGTCGCACGGTTGAAGAATGCAGCATGGTAATGAGATAGCTGAAGATAATGGAGTTTCTAAAACTTTCGTTGTACAGTCCTGCTTTTATTGTATGGTAGTAAATGAGAAAAATGAAGGAACCTGGAATTGAATTTACAGGTTTATAAATAAGGATGATTTAATTGAATTTTTGAGTTTCATATCTTGCAACGTTGTTGTAATTTCTCAGCTGAATTTATTTATACTGTATTACTCTTCAAAACTAATAATTTTAGGTTTGTAAGATTCTCATAATTTAATAAAATTTTGAGTACAGAAGTACACTCAATATAGGTAATGTTCTATTTTTACAACATTCAGAATGCATTTCCTTGATAGAAGATCTATAGAAAAATTTATTTCTACTAAAAAAAACCTGTTTTAGTAATATATTTTAGTATGATGAAAGTAAAACGTCTTTTTTTTAAGAAAATGGCAAATGGCTTATAGATAAAAATGCAATTTACAAGAGGAAGTTACAAAGTAAGTTCAGCTAGCCTACTACGAGCGGTGTTTTTAATTAAGGCAAGTAATAAACCGAGAAAGTAAAGAAGTAGGCTTATTATATTTATATGAAGTAGGTTTCTTAGATTATGTTTGTTGTACTTAATCAACAAAGATATTGATGTATTTGTCACAACACTTATCAAAGTTTAAACAAGTTCTTCAGGCTCTGTCGTAAGAGATTTCTTTGTTTTTTATTTTAAGGTATATATATCATATTTAATAAAAATTAAACAAATTAGTATTCCTTCTTCTAAAATCATTATTTTGGCAGGAAAGATAATTTGCGGCGATATTTTAAATACTGTTTACTAAATGTAATTGAATAGATATCAGGCACTTATATAAAAAATTCTAAATCTTTATTCAAACCAGAGTTTAAAAATCGGAAATAGACTATAATATAATTATGACGCTCAAAAGTAGTTCGAACTAAAACCATACAATCAATGCAATCAAAAACCGTCTACTGTCTCTATTAACGAGCTAGAAAATCTACGTATTTGATTAACAAACTCATCTAACATACGTGGAATATCAAACTAATAAAACCGCAATAAAGTTCGAATTAGTTCAATATTTCGGACATTATCATGATGATAATTGTTTTAGTTTTTAGTTTTATTTATCACTGTAAACGTACTATAAAAGCTACATACTTGATTACACTCAGAAAAAGAAACTGATTAAAACTACAAAACATATTTTTGAGTACATTTTGTTGTTTTAGCAAAATTGGAGTAAAATTGAAACATTTTACTTCAATTAACAAAACAATTTTGCAGACGATACACAATTTTTTTTTTTTGGAATTGCTAAAAAAAAAAAAAATGTCTTGATTCAGACAAAATTTTTATTGACCCATATTTAAACAAAAATTTTGTTTAAATATAGGTCAATGGAAATTTTTTTTGAATCAACAAAATTTTTTTTTTGTTAAAAACCACTTTTTTTTGCAATTCCAAAAAAAAATTTTGTATCGTCAGCAAAAATGTTTTGATAATTGAAGTAAAATGGTTCAATTTTACTCCAATTTTGCTAAAACAACCAAAATGTACTCAACAAAAATGTTTTGTAGTTTTAATCAATTCCTTTTTCTGAGTGTAATGAATTCACCAAGTTATTTACAAGACCAATGCATTGTCTCAATTACAAATGTCTCAATTACAATTGTCATATTTTCTGAAAAGAACTTTTTTTATATTAAGAACTTTGCAAATTATAAGCAAAAAACTAGGCGAAATTTGGGACTGTTTTTATAAAAATCTTAATTTCTCTACGAGTATACATGCTATCCTCATATAAATGAACACAGTATATTACAATAAGCCACTTATTAATAATCTCGAGTTTGAACGCCTTTGCTACATTAGTTTTTACAGGGTAATTCAAAAGATATTCGTTTTTTTCAATTTGTTGGCAGTCCCCTATGGGGTTTCGGGAACAAATCTTCGCGGAAATACACTGCTCAAAACAATTAAAGGATATTTGAAGTTTTATATAAAATAAAGATATAAACGAAATTTTTTTTGCCGAAAATAGAAGAAGAGAATCACAAATGCAAATTTTTCTGGTTTTCAAACTGTGGAGTATGCAAATTTTGAGTTCGACGTCAAAAACGTAGCTTCAGCGGCAGCGAATGAAATTTGACTTTCAACTGGATAAAAGAGAATGAAGACAAGGATGATCGGCATTCAGTGATTGCTTTGTTTCGATGAGTACGATGTCTCAGCGAAGTCATTTGACAGATTCAGAAGCTTGGAGAATTGTTGGTAGGTTAGAAGGGGGCCAAACTCAAGCCGAAGTAGCGCAAGCAATTGGAGTGTTACAAAGTGTCATTTCCAGGATCTGGAACTGTTTTTTGGAGAGTGGATGTGTAGGCCGAAGACCAGGGCAAGGTCGTAGACGGGCAACAACGCCCAATGAAGATCGGTATTTAGCGTTAACAGCTCGGAGACACCGAAATATGAACGCTAATCTTCTCCAACAACACCTTCGCTCGGCTACAGGCACCACGATTTCAACTCAGACTGTCCGAAACCGGCTCCATGCTGTAGGTCTGTATGCTCGCCGACCGATGGTATGTGTTAGATTAACATCAAGGCATCGTCGCGACCGCAGGGAGTGGGCAACCGAGCATGTCAACTGGAGGAAAAATGAATGGAGCAATATTCTGTTTTCTGACGAGTCCCGTTTTTCTGTGCATCCGGATAATAGGCGTATTTTCATCTGGAGGGACCGTGGCAGTAGGAATAATCCTGCGTTCGTGCACGAAAGTGTCAGATTTGGCGGTGGAGGAGTGTTGGTGTATGATGGCATCTCCATTGACGGGCGCACTGACCTCTACATCATTCGAGATGGAGCTCTGACTGGTCGCCGATATAGGGATGAGATCCTCAGACCTATTGTAGTCCCTTACGCTGCAGCAATCGGAGATAACTTCATTTTAATGGACGATAACTGCAGGCCACTTCGTGCAAACCTGGTGGAGGATTTCCTTTTCGAGGAAGGAATCGTTCGAATGGAATGGCCAGCGTGTTCTCCAGACATGAATCCAATCGAGCACGTTTGGGAAGCTCTAGGAAGACGAGTTTACGGCCGCCAACAACCACCACAAACTCTCCAAGAACTGGAAAGAGCTCTTCTGGAAGAGTGGGGCAGAATACCCCAACTCGTCATTAATAGCCTCATTGAGTCCATGCCTCAAAGGTGTTCAACGTTGCTGGCCGCCCGTGGAAACCATACCCCCTACTAAAAATGATTTTCTTTGAAGAAAACACCTTTTCTTATTCTTTTTTTCTCATATGCACAAATTGTGTTTTTTTCCTTTTGTACACAAATGCGCAATAAAATGCATTTTTTTCTGCCAAACATGTGTAATTTATTCTCATATAACCTACTATGTCTGTCGACCATGTATCAATCAGCTAAAAAGTTTCCCAGATACAAAATCCACCTAAAACTGCAATATCCTTTAATTGTTTTGAGCAGTGTATATAACCTATACTATACTGTTTACACACCTGCGGTTTCAGGTTAATTCCTCATGTATTTTTCTAGATAGTTAACAAAACGTCTAAAATCGCAAGTGACTGGTCACCTTTGGCAATATAGTGTATCTCTAAGGTCTGTTTTATCAGTTTTAGTAAAACATGCTACAAATATATTTCTGTCTATGGAGATTAAAAAACAATTACCATTTTCATCCGCATCTTAAATTGATTCATCAGTTTCTATGTTATCAGGAAAATGAAAATACTAAATATCATTTTGAAGTGTTTAACTAGTTTATCGAATATATTTTGTGTAATAGAAAATGAAATTTGCACTTGCTTGTCAGCTACAACCCGATGGAATGTGGTGTACTGAACTATGCTAGATTTAAATAAAGAAATGGTACAGTAATATACCGACTTACGTGAAAATGTCTTTCTAAAATTAATTCTAAGTAAAATTATCTACGGATATACTGTTACATTAAAAAGAAATTATGTTTAATTCAAATTGACGACATATTCTATTAAATTTAATGATAATGTTTGTACAGAATCAATATTCACAACAGATATGTTTGTAGCAGTAAAGATATTCAGTTAGCTATTATGTACAATTTATTGTTTTCATTGTTGCTTCATTTGATAATTTGAAGTTGAGAGGTGGTAGTTTGAAGTAAAAGCTTTTTGTTTATTCGAGGGACAGTAAGTTTTTAAAGTCTGTCAACGGAAATACGACTGCTTTCAGCGCAGACTATTTTTATCAAAATTCGGACAGTTACGTGAATGTAATCTGCGTTTACAGAACATCAAAAACTGTGAAATTCTATTTACTGTGATTTTTCGAAAATCGGAAGCGCTAAATAATTATTGAGTGATGTCGAAGGGACTTCAGAGACATGATGTTTTATGACTTTTGACAAGGTTTGACACAGAAACAGTGTAGAGATGGAATAAAATCGACGTTTAAACACGAAGTATCATCTAAGGCAACGATTTACAACTGGTTTAAAGAATTCTCCGGCGGTCGTAAGAGATCTCAGTGACGATGTTCGGGAGGGTCGACCAAGAAGTGCAGATACTTTCGAAAACATTGATGATATGAGAAAACTAATCACTTCTGATCGTCATGTGACATATGATCAAACAGAAGCATATTTAAACATTTCAAGGACCGCTGTGCATTAAATTTTATATGCTCATAGAAGTGAAAAGGTGTATTCCCGATGGATCCCCCACAATTTATTTCAAGCTGAAAAAGGCACTCGTGTCAAATAGTGCCAGGAAAATGTAAAATTTCAACTCTGGTGCCTCAAAACATCTGTACGATATTGTAACATGTGACGTAACCTGGATTTATTCCTATGAACCTTAAACAAAACAGCAATCGACTGTTTGGGTGTTTCTAGATTACCCTAAACCGACAAAAGTTGTTTGTGCAAGGAGTGCTTCAAAAAAAATGATTGCTGCGTTTATCGGTAAATCTGGCTATATTGCAACCGTTCCTTTGAACGATCGAAAACAGTCAATGCTCCTTGTATACCATAATTTGTTTGCCAAAAGTAGTTGCAGAACTAAGAAAAGAATTCACACGTCGCATTATTCTTCATCAGGACAACGCCAGCTCACACACTGCTTCGCTAACTATGTATTATTTGAAGTGTGAAAAAATCGAATTGATGACTCATTGCCCGTATCACCGGACTTAGCACCTAATGATTAATTTTTATTTCCTTTCATAAAAAAATAATATGCGTGGTGAACGTTTTAACAACTCGGAAGAAACCGTTGAAGCTTACAAATGCCATTTTTCTGCTATGCCACTTTCAGAGTGGCATAAATGTTTTGATAATTGGTATATTCGAATGCAAAAATGTATCGATGCTGCAGAAGAGTATTTTGAGAAGCAATTAAATATATATTCTTGGTAAGAAACTATTTGTTTTTTTACTTTCTTAAAACGTAAGTACTACCCCTCGTACAGTAGCAGAGTATGCATTTTATACCTTTTCTGTTTTTTCTCCTACTTCTGTTGTTGTTAATTTTAATGACCCATCGCCGATAGAGTATATTTAACAGGTTTCGATGGCATTGGACAAGGGAGTTGAAGCTTGCCTTTAAGAGGAACAGCAGGAACTGAAGCCTGACTATGTCTCAGTGTTTCTCGATATCTTTCTCCCTCTTATCCACCTCCCAGTAAAAAGACTTTCCACATCACTGATTTTTTGTGCAAGCATGTATGTAGCCTCTACATGAAGTAAAAAAAAAACGCGGTGTTTCTAGTTAACAAGTGCTGACCACAGTCAATCACTTAGGTGTTTAGATGAAAACTGGCGTTTTACAGTATGGTTTGCCATTGACACATTTTTGTTCCGATAAAGGTTAGTATTACTGTTGTTTATACAACTTTCACAAAGTTTTCCATAGGTTTAAAATCTTTTTTTTCTAGGAAACATATACTCTTTAATTCTATAAAATCTTCCAACGTTACTTCCAGATGGTGGGAATTCAGGAGTTCAACATCTACAATATTTAGTTTTGTATGATTTTGTATGATAAATCTCATCTATTTAGGTCACATTCTTTAATTAATAGGTACAAAATCGTAATAATCAACCGTTTTCTCCGTCTCTACAAATAAAAATGGGGTACAAGCATCGTTAAAGCCTCTCTCATTATTTTTCGATTAATTTCGCCTCACGAATTGCTGACTTAATCTCAGAAGTTAAATTTCTTCCAAATCTTAATTATATGGATTGATAACAATTTGTTTTACTCGTTGAAACAAACAGGTGGTTAGCACAATCAGTAAAGCATCATAATTGTCTTTCATGGATTTTAAAATAAATTCGTAAAATACTGTTTCATATTCGCAAAATAGACGGATGTTACATTATGCAATATGGAACAACAATTTCTTAAGACACTAAACTAGATGTTGTATTTATTACGACACTAGCACATGAAGGGAAGTTGGAAAATAAGTTCCCTTCCTTTTATTCTCGAGATTTCGTAAAGCAATGGCGGTATACAAGACTTCAGTTTATTTTGTCGAGAGCCAACTAATACGTCATTTGGTAAGTACAACCAAGATTCCGCTCATGGCGCATGCACAGTGCTTGAAGAAAGCTCGGATGAGCAGCCCAGACTGTCGCTGACAGATATGGAGAGCTCTTTCACAGTCGTAATCCAAAGAGGAAGTGACAAATGTTGAGAGATATGAATGGGCCGAGTGTGACAGAGCAATGTGAAATGGATAAAAGGCTCGTGGAAGTGTATGTACCAGGTTTCATCCCCCCCATTTGTAGAAACGCTTTGCAAAGTGCATGATAAAAACCTTCTTATCACCATAACAAATCAAGTACTGAATAAATTAAAACAATCCGTTGTTCCCAAAATGAAGCAAAAATATGAGGGGTTGTATCCAAATATAGTAGTACGTACAATATTTGTACGCTATCTTAGCACTAATCAACAGATATTTGATACAACCCCTCATCTTTTTGTTTATTTTTGGGAACAACGGATTTCGAGCTTATTCTATCGACGATAATTTTCAGAATTTTCAAGCTATGATTTTGAGACTTTCACAAAAGTTGCTTTATATACTTAGCTAATACATTATGCATATTATATTTTGATTGCATTCGCGCATGTGCAGTGAAACATTTTTTAGTAAACCTGCTCATTTTTCATCCAATTATTATCATTTTTTAATTCTGATTGCACAGTGTTATGTACAATGTTGTTTGTCACATTTTCTGAAAATAACTTTTTTTTATTAAGAACTCTGGAAATTATAAGCAAAAAACTAGGCGAAATTTGGGACTGTTTTTATAAAAATCTTAATTTCTCTACGAGTATACATGCTATCCTCATAAAAATGAATACAGTACATTACAATAAGCCACTTATTTATAATCTCGTCTTTGAACGCCTTTGCTACATCAGTTTTCACAGGGTTATCCAAAAGATATTCGTTTTTTTCAATTTGTTGACAGTCCCCTATGGGGCTTCATGAAAAAATCTTCACTGAAATATATAACCTATACTATACTGTTTACACACCTGTAGTTTCAAGTTAATTCCTTAAGTATTTTTCTAGATAGTTAACAAAACGTCTAAAATCGCAAGTGACTGGTCACCTTTGGCGATATAGGGTAGAAAGATCTAACTATCTTTCAGCTTATCATAGTTAATAGGATTTGAAAGTAAACAAGAAGAAGCGATTTCTTCCAAAACGCGAATTTGTTCTAAAGTTTTTCAACGCAATACCTTTTTTTCTTATTTCCATATGAATACAGTATACTACTGTAATATCAATATGTTGGTTGGAAACATTTCGTAGTTATTATTTCAGCATTCCCCCTTTTCCAGTTGTTATTGAAATAATAAATAAATAAACAAAAGCTTCACCATTTTAGAAACAAACTTTTCGAATAATTTTATACGACAGTATAACAGAATGTCGCTTCGAAAACGATCGCATATGTTTATATTTTCTAAATAGCGATTTGCTTTTAATTCTTCACGAAAATTAAGAAAATACTAAGGAAATAATCAGAGTGAAAAACTACAAGGAAAGAGAGATGTTGATTTCAACGTATTAAGGCTTTGCTATCAAGAGGTAAAAAAAAATAAATATAACCTAGATAAGAAAACTTTATCTGTTATATTCATAGAAAAAAGACATTAAAAGAATTAAGTACAAAATTTTTGATAAAATATCATATATGCAAAAGTAAATTATCAGTTTAAACGAAATTCACATATTGAATGAAAGGTAAGGGAAAATCTTTATAATTAATTTTGGTTTGACAATTTTGAAACAATTTGCATTTCTGTTATTTTATTTGTTAGATCATACAGAAACTTTTTCCTAACATAAATTATAGGACTCACAAGGAAGGTCTCCTTAAAGCGCATACTCAGAAAACTTTGAAAAAAATGCTAATAAAGCTACACATGTATGTAATAAAGGAACAGTGAAATTTAGCTGCGGAATCCCAGCAGAAAATTTGCAAAAAAATAAAATACTTTCGAGTATTTGGCGCAAAAACACACGATTTGGCTAGCAACATTTTTCCTTCGCCTAACGCAAACGATTTTAATGCATTTTAAATTGATTGTAAAATGATTATTTGAATGCGCAATATTTAATTAATTTAAACAAACTATGAAATATTTATTATTTTTTGTATAATATATACAGGCTGCTTGTTGTTGCAGTTATTTATTTTTACCACTGAAAAAATATGTTCTATGTTTTGGAAGCTGCAAATATCTATTTTATGTTACAGCGAAGCTGACATTTAAGTTATGTGTATTATTGAATTATTGAATCTGTGTGTTTATTTTCACTTTTAGTTAACAATCGAAATTAAAAAAAATATATGAATCTGAAAGGCGTATTAAAGTAAGCGAAGAGTTTGAAGAAATTCTTTTTATGAGATTTTTGTAAAATTTGAAAGCGTACAATTGTCATAAGCTTAAAAAATTATACAAATGGGTTAATTCTATGACTCATGATACCATACCCTCTTGTTCAGAATCGTTTGCATTTTTCCTTCAACATTTTCAACTCTTTGTACGTTTGCATTAATATTAATTTAAAATATTTTTTAAATCAGATTAAATAAATCACTCACGTTTTTTCTCTATTTATTACCAATTGAATGAAATTTTGCCTATTGTTTTATTCTCCATTCCACGATTTTTTCTAATTTAAAAGGCTTCAACGGTTGTACAAGTAATTTTTAAATGTATTTTAAAAGGAAAAGCCCGATGACAAATGGATTCATTATACATTTCTATATCGAAGAAGTCGTTGTTTCCATTGCAACAAAAACTTTCTTGAATTGATAATGTTCAAAATCGGGCTTATTTTTGAACTTGAAACAATTTTAATCAATTTAAATTTTGTTTTAAATCGTAAAATACAATCGTTAAATTCCATTATATATACATAAAAATGTGTACACAAAATTGTAGTTATAAAAATTTATTTATTATGTTAAGTTAAACATGCATAAACAAGTTCAGTATGAAAAAGTTTTTCCTTAAAGAGTATTTGTCATAAAAGTGTATTTTTTTAACCCCTTGAAGGGCGGTGGGATATAATATATCCCACTTAATTTTAATTCTCAAATGCCACAATGACACCGGAATTTTGGAATTAAATTTTACTTTTATAATGTACGTGAAGAAAATCTTTTACTTATTTGGAAATAAATTTGTTGTTAAATCCCGGTGTGACTCAATGATTTCAACATTTTAGAAACATAAGTTCTTTGTCCCTGAAAGGGTTAATTTCATTCCGTCGCCAAGCGGTGATAAATCGCCAAATGAACGAAATTTTCATATTTTTTACGGACGTTATATCGAAGTTCCGCAGAAATTTTTTTATAGACGTTTATATCCTCATGAGAAGAACATTCTGTATTTTTTTTTTCAAATATATCTGAGTATGCGCTTATGGAGACCTTCTTTGTCAGTAATCATGTAAAACATAAATTTCGTAAAATTAAAAAATAATTATTATTATTTTTACATAAATGGACTTTTATATGAAGAGGAACAACATCTGAAACATTTTTAGAAATAGGATTATATCTATAAAACTGTTTAGACTGTTTAGGATTTAGTAGTACGTAAACGACAAGAAGTGACGCTGTGTATATAACTTTAAAATTTTTAATTGCATATTATAGGATATTATATATTATGTGAAGTGAGGTAAAAATAAAAACGACCACTTACACTAAACCCCTACTTGTCATGTGTACTACTAAAATTATGTATTGTAACCATCCAAACTTCTAAATGAGTTTTCTTTGCTGTGTATATTTAGTTCTAAACAAATTATAACTCATGTATGGTATACAGTATACTCAAAACTACCTTGGTTCACTTTTGGGCTATTCGTACATAAGAAATTTAATATGCCCAATACTGCTGCAGAGATGAAGGTAATTTTATTATTTTTCATTTTTTCCAAGAAATATGTTTTAACACTTTCAATGTTTATTCTGTTGGATGAAGGTTAGGACTAGACTAAAGCAATATATATATTTTGAAAATTACAAATTTTTTAATAATAACTAGATAGGTGTCCTTAAGCGGCTCACCATTGATCAATTTACCATAAATAAAAAAATCATTTATAAAGGACAGTTTATGAATTACATAATTACTTCTTAGATCAACTAGAACTAAGTTATATATATACAGCCTACATTAAATATATATCATCTTTAAGAAACCTCCTGTCATTAGGCAATTATGTAGAGATTTTTTTAAACGACATTTTCAATAATTATTCTAGTCATTTTATATCTCTTACTCCAATTTTTTAATAAGATAGCTAGTGTACTTAATAAAGACCTTTCATAAAGTCTTGTCCTCCATCTACTAGAAATTAAACGTATTCTTAATTAAAATTTGGTACCATAATTTAGATGACTGAGGAATGAATGCTTTTAATTAACTTTTCATTTCATTTTTAAATGAAATTCATGATTTGAAATCATTCAAAGTACGTTTATAAGACCATTTTTTTTCTTTACAAAGTAATTTTACAGCGAAATTTGAATTCATTTGCTTAGTTTTGAAAATTCTGAAAGGAAAATACGGGCTCAAATAACATTCTTTAAAAATGTTTATTATTGATGTTATTATTGAAAAGCAGGATTTTAATTTAAAAATAAAATCTTTAATGTTTAATAGCTTAATTAAAAGTATTATATCTTATAATATTTCATTTGTTCTACAGATCCCTTTATATACACATTTTGAATTAGATGTCAATCAAAACATTTTTCACTCCAGGTTGACGAATTTGGTATGTTTTTTTTTCTTTTTTTTAACAAACAATTGAGCTAAAAATTGAAAGAATAATAACTTTGAACTTTACTGTTTCTTACGGTGAAAATTACGTCATTTAAAAATAAAACATACGTTTTCATTCATAAAACTAAAACATTTCACTACGGTTGGAATAAAATTATGCCATTTTTGACTTTTTATTTTACCTTTACTGAGAAAACGACTCATGGTTTTATTGAGAATTTAGGGTTCAAATTAAGATAATAGGAAAGCTGCAATCGTTTTATATATTTAATAAAATTGTACTTGTATTATCAATGAGAAAACTGGGTCCATGCGTTGAAAATTATTCCCCTCAGGTTTGGACGAAGTTTGGATAGCGTCAGGCTTTAATAAATATTTTGGCTAAAGTATGTAATAAAATGATTATTTTTGAAGCATTAAACTCGAAATATGGCAGTGCTTCCGTCGTTGAAGATGACATCATTTTACAAATAATTGTGTTTTCATTTTAAAAACTGAAACATTGTACTCAAATTTCATCAAACAAATTGTATTTTACTACCTGTAAAATGAATCACTACGTATGAATGAAACTTCAATGAAAATAATTTTGTTTTTTGGTTTGACGTATTTAGCTTCTAAGCATAGATCAAATACTTTGTGCGAATTTTAACTCATAAACCAAAACCAGTAACAACGTTGTAACGCACAAATATTAAAAATTGGCACAAAAAAACGCATACGGCCATTTCAAGGATTCCTCGATCCCCTTCCTCAGTGCAGAAAAAAGAAAAAAAAAAGAAAAAAATGGGTTCAAAAAACCCATTTTCTCATCTCGAGATTCCTATCTCGGGGCTATAACCGAGGGGTTTTTTAAACCCATTTTTATCTCTTTTTTTCCGCACTGAGGAAGGGGATCGAGGAATCCTTGAAACGGCCGTATGCGGTTTTTTGTGCCAATTTTTAATATTTGTGCGTTACAACGTTGTTACTGGTTTTGGTTTATGAATGTAGCTTCTGTTGTATATTTCAATTTAAAACATACGCGTGAACACACATCATATAAACATACCTTTTTGTCCCCTTTATGTTAAAGCAATAATATATACTCTAATGAATTTTTATAGTAAAAAAATTGACTAAATAATATCAAAAGAAGAAAATATTTCGTCGCAGTAGTTGAAAGGAGGACATTGTTGAATTTGTGTTATGATCCAACAGAGAAGTCCCTTTTCCATCTCCCAAGCATCGAAATGCCTCCTTTGGAAGATATTGGATTTTCTTCTTATTGCTTGGTCAAGAAAATTAATTTTCACTCCATAGCTACAGTAATCGTTCCCAGGGAGAAAATAGCTTAATTAATATTTACGAGGTATAAATTTTTATCACGTTAAAATACACATTTTAATCGCAACAAATAAAATTTATGTTGTTAATTGACAAATGATTTGGCGGAGATTGCAGGCATGAACATTTTCTGCATATCTGTGCAAAATAAATAATTTTTCTGAAAATATTATTTTCTTTACAGTGCACGCAAGTTGCGAAGACGCGATTTGAGAAAAACACATGCAGTGAAAAAATAAATCAATTGGTAATCATTTGTGTTTAAGTGCACATTTTCGATTTGAAAGCGACACGGCACTAACCCGAATATTTTCATGCGGTTTGTTTAGTTCGATTTAAAATTATATATATATAGGGTAAATGTACCAATAGTTGGCCACTTAACTGTTTTTTTTATATAAATCTTAACGTATAGAATTTTTAAAAAAACGACACAACATTTTTAACAGTGATATATGTAAAAACATACTTTTCTTATTATGGTTCAGCAATTATTTTTAAAAAACACGGTAATAGTTTTTTTTAGACAAAGTTAAGTTCAAAAAGGGCAAGTTCTCCAATAGTCCGCCACTTTAACTCTAATGTTCGGCCATCACTGCACCAATAGTCGGCCACTTCAGAATTTTGTTTTACCTGAAAAACGACTCTAACAAATTTGACTAAATTTTGCATTCTACCATTTTCGGTTATAAGAAGATGATTGAGCTATCTCACATGTTCGAGAAAATTAAATTAGTGGGTCAATTAGGGTCACTGCGGGTAAAGCTAATTTTGTTTTATCTGCTAAATGGCTTTAACGATTTTGACTAAGTTTTGTATCCTACATTTTTGGGATACAATAAGACCATTGGACTGGGTCGCATGTTCGAGAAAATTTCATTAGTGGGTCATATGGGGGTCACTATGGGTCAAATAAATTTTATCTAAAAAACGGCTCTAACGATTTTGACTAAATTTTGTATCCTACCGTTTTGGGGTACGGAAAGACCATTGGGCTGGGTCACATGATTGAGAAAATTCGATTAGTGAGTCATTTTAGGGTCACTACGGGTCAAACTAATTTTATCTAAAAACGACTAAAACGATTTTGACTAAATTTTGTATCCTACCGATTTGGTGTACGAAAAGACTATTGCGCTGGGTCACACGTTAAGGGTCACATGTTAAGGTCCAAGGTAATTTTATCTTATCTAATAAATGTCTTTAACGATTTTGACTAAGTTTTGTGTTCTGCCTTTTTGGGATACAAGAAGACCATTTGGCTGGATCACATGTTCGAGAAAATTCGATTAGTGGGTCATTTGGGGGTCACTACGGGTCAAGCTAATTTGATCTAGAAAGCAACTTTAACGATTTTGACCAAATTTTGTATCTTACCGTTTTGGGGTAAATGGCTCCAATTGAAAGAATGTGCCAAGTTTGCGCATTTTCGCCAAAGTTTGGCTACATTTGGTGAAAAGAATGGCTTTAAGAATGTGAAATAATTTTATAGAAATACCCAATAGGATTCGAGATGCATGATTCAACCAGTCAGCGTTTTTATAATGTTCTCGAAAACAGAACTCAACCAATTATTATACCAAGTAGCTGATTATAATATTTTGGACAGCGAATTTATTGTTATATTAATTTGAGCACAAAGCTTATTTTAACAGTGTATACCTCGGTCTTCCCCGCTGGTTACATTTAAAGGAGAGAAACATTAGTCACCACATAAAGGAGAGAAACATTAGTCAAACAAATTGCAATTAAAAACGGTTTAAGTGATTTTGACTAAATTTTGTATGCTACAGTCGACTGCAAAAAAAAAAAAATAATAATAAATAAATAAAAATAAATAAACGCTGGTACCCCTTCTGGTCGCGCTCAAATTGAAGTTAGATTAAAGTTGGTTTTGAATCGAATTATGCATTTTGAATCCTGCAGTGGAAAAGCGAAGGGAGGGGCAGTCCCAACTGCCGCATTCCAATCTAGTTGTTTTAACACTTTTCAACAGAATTGAAAAGCAAATAATGGGGGTACCAACTGCCACATTTAATCGAGTTGCTTTTAACACTTTTCAACATAGTTGAAAAGCAAATATGCATACATTCGTGCATCAGCGAAGGGGCGGTCCCAACTGCCGCTTCACGGCATTCAGATCTAGTTGTTTTAACACTTTTATGCATTTTGAACATGAAATATATTTAGTATGTAGTTTATTAGTATGCGAGTTCCTTTTGAATCCCGCAGTGAAAAAGCGTAGGGAGGGGCGGTCCCAACTTCCGCATTCCAATCTAGTTGTTTTAACACTTTTCAACAGAATTGAAAAGCAAATAATGGGGGTACCAACTGCCACATTTAATCGAGTTGCTTTTAACACTTTTCAACATAGTTGAAAAGCAAATATGCATACATTCGTGCATCAGCGAAGGGGCGGTCCCAACTGCCGCTTCACGGCATTCAGATCTAGTTGTTTTAACACTTTTATGCATTTTGAACATGAAATATATTTAGTATGTAGTTTATTAGTATACGACTTCATTTTGAATCCCGCAGTGGAAAAGCGTAGAGAGGGGCGGTCCCAACTGCCGCATTCCAATCTAGTTGTTTTAACACTTTTCAACAGAATTGAAAAGCAAATAATGGGGGTACCAACTGCCGCATCTAATCTAGTTTAAGAAAAAGCTACTGTGTACGAGCATTTGCTACTTAAAAGTAACCCTGATATCGAATATCTGTTTTCTATCCCTATTAATTCTAAATAAATCATAATTTAGAATTATAAACAACAATTACTGATAATTTCAATTTTTTAAATTTCGAATTTTATAGAAACCATTCTTTGCGAGAGTTTACATCTTAAAAGAAACCCCCATGCAAAATTTGAAGTTTTAAACCCAACAGTATCACAGAAATTGCAATTTTAGAAAATTTTTAGTTCCTTTTAAATTTTGAATTTTTTAGAAACTGTTCGGGTACGATCAGACCACTTACGTATGGAAAAGGTTATACATGTCTAATTTCAAGTTTCTATTCTAAAATTTATTAAAAAAAAACCTAATTCAGAACATTTTTCTCTCATTTCAGCATTCTAAATTTCCAAATTTTTAGAAACTTTTCTTAGCCGGTCGCTTATGTCTTAAAATTAGCCACCATGCCAAATTTTAAGTTTCCAGCACCAAAACTATCACAGATTTTGAAACTTTAGAATGTTTGTTTGGTCCTATACCCTTTGAAATGTCGTTTTTTTTTATAAACTATTTTGTACCAGCGTTTACATATTAAAAATGATAGAATTGGCAAATTTTAAATTTCTATCCTTAGTAATTCCATATAAATCGTAATTTAGAATGTTTTTAGAATGTTCACAGTTTTTTTCATTTTCTAAAATTCCCCCCTTTTTTAAGTGTCTTGATCCAGAATTTACGTCTTAAAAGTAACAGACATGTTAAATTTCAAGTTTATATTCCTAACAATTCTACATAAATTGTAATTTAGAACTTTTTCCTCTCATTTCACACTTTTAAATTTCGAATTTTTTAGAAAACAACAACCATGCCAAATTTCAAGTTATTAGCTCCTTCAATATCACAAAAAGGGCCACCAACACAGTGTTTTTTGTTCATCCATCTATTTGCGAAAAGTGGCTCTGACGTAAAATATAGTGGATTGCAAATAAAGGAGCAGAGACTGCCAACTTTACTTTTGAAATTCTTTCGGTAGTTCCAGTAGTTTCCCCTACAAACAAACAAGCACGTAAAAAATATTTTTTTTATATATATAATATTATTATAGATGTAGAGATAAAGTTATATCTACCAAACAATTAAAAATAAACTCAAAAAAGTATAATAAGTTATGTATTCAGTATTCAGCTCCTGGTGGCCGACTATTGGACATGTAAGCAAAATTAATACCCATTGGTCGGCCACATTAATATTAATTAAAAGCAACAAATTTATTTACTTTTTATACTCAAAAACATTAGTTTATTTACCCTGCTAATACTCTAGCCTTATAATTTTAGAAAAAAATAAAAAATAAATTAATACATGCCTTTTAAAAAAATTGCCATCAGTTAACAAAAAAATAGGGAAAATGGTGATTTGACCTCTATCTTGAAAAAAAATGGCTGATTACAAATTCAATAAAAATACCCACAATTCTTTGGTGACGGTTTGTGATTTATGAAAGATGGCTGCATATAACCAAATTGTAATATTTCATTTAGAACCAAACGTAAGCTATGCGTAAGGCATTTTATGTCAATGTGGCCGACTATTGGGGGGTGGCCGACTATTGGTACATTTACCCTATATATATATATATATATATATATATATATATATGAAATATATATATATATATATATATATATATATAACAAAAGATCTTTTTTTGAAAGTTTAAAACTTATGAGTCCCCTTAAAAACCACGTAGTATTTAAATTTTCAATGCCGGCATATGATTCAGTACTCATTGTATGATTCAGAACTCTCTATATTCATCTTATCATGGAAATAGTATTTTCTTTCGCAAAATTGAAAAATGTTTGAACTAATTATTTTGAAACTTTGTATATAGATAGATTAAAACATTTTTTCTATCCCAATTTGTCAGTTACAAATGAACTTAAACACCCTAACATGTGAAAAAAATGATCTTCATATTTTACTTTCAGGTCACATATTATAAGGAAAATATTGTAATCATGATTTGCGTGTATCTGTGAACATGATAATTCCCAAACGATACTTGCGATTGTGCTCTCATTTGGCGAATATGTTATAGAGCACTTTCGTAAGACTCGAATAGATTTTCATAAAATGGGCCGACGGATTAGATATTTAATTAATTTTTTTAACGATTTTCAAACTATTTTTCGAGTGATTAGGAAAAATCAACAAGGAAAAGTGACAGAATATAAGTGATAAATATTTCGGCAATGTAAACAAGCATTAGTGGCGTGGAGGTACAAAACAGGTGATCCTGCGTTCAAATCCAGCCGATTCGATTGTGTCAGAAATTTATAAATAATCTTTTTTCTTCTTACTTCCTGGGCTACTACACCAGTTTTAGGAAAATTGGATGGAGTTACTCCAGATTTTTGTTCAAGCGCGCCGCGCAGTTATTGAAATGTTCATCTTGCCACTAACTAAAACAGCGTGTATATTTTTAGTAAACATAAAACATTTAAAATAAACATTGTATTTCACATCATATATATATATGTGTGTATGCGTGTGTGTCTTTGTGTGTGTAAATGCGTATGAGGATTTATATGATATCATAACAATTAAGGTGGAAAATCATTTTCTGTTGAATTAACTGGTGAACCGAATTAGCTACAACTACGAAGGTAGTATTTGGGTATAGTAAAATTGTAGGTATTATACTATGATGTACCTATCAGCGCCTTCAAGAGGCATTTCTTCAATGAGAGTCCGTATCACAAACATTATAGTAGAAACGATTAAAACTTCGCTTACAAAGTTATAGAGAATGGTTATTTAGCAAGAAAAAAACATATTGTGCACACAGATACGATAAAGAACTCCCTGTATAGAGTTAACTTAATTCTTAGTTTAGCAAAATAAATAATGGCAGAAGATAAATCAAGTTTATAATTACAAATAGACTCGCGTCACAAAAGTAAAAATCGTTCTTCTCTATATAAATTAAGTTTTACTCTAAATACAAGAGTAACAAAAATTTATTTACTTTTTTTTTTCTTTCTTGTAATACACGTCACAGTCTTTACATCATATTTATGTACATGGTCTTTTTTAGTTTGATAAGGTTTCATTTGCATACACTTAATAAAAATTATTCTTTCAGTTTCGGAGATAACTTGGAAACAACCTTTTCCTCATAGGATTCGAATATTAGACAGTTCAGACGACCATTTATCGCATATGCGTGCACAATATACCTTTTCTTACTTAATTGATAATGCTCTGCAAATCTCTCGTAAATGTTTTGTTATAACACGGTTGTATCTCGTATAATTTTCGAGATACGAACTCTATAATTTATTGCTAGGAGTCGCTGTGATGTATCTTATCTAGTGCGTATCCTTTATTTTATACTTAAGCTCTACTATTAACTCATTTAACCGAAACAGGATTAAATTACTTGAACCGAAATAAACTTAAGATTGCAACCTTTAAATTTATTTGAAAAAATGAAATAAATGATACATTTCTTATTGTTTAAAAGATGCAAATCAAAACGAAAATTCAGATAGGCAGGGTGCTATAAAATGTCACACCGGCACGTAAAATTGGGTCATTCCAGGGACTTTTTTCCAACAAAAAAAAAAACAGAATTATCAAAATCGAAGCATCCGTTTAAAATGAACATACGTTAAATACTCGTACATTCCCCTTCGTTACTTGTCTGTTAATAAAAAATGACCACTTGTAGAAAATTCCTTATCAACTCGTCACAATTTTTTTTTAGTTGTTGTTGTTGTTGTTGTTGTTTTTGCTGCACCATTTTTTTATTTTCCTCAAACTTTTTATTTCTAAATCTATATAGAAAATAAGTTAAAATTAATTTGCAAAAAATTGTCTATTTTAAAAACTTTCATATTAGCAGGAGTCGAAAACTTCGTTTTTACAAAATTGATATATTTTTACTTAAGGACATTTAGTAACAAAAAACGTTTTATTAAACAAATTTTCTCGGTTTAGCAAGTTAAATGTACAATTAATTCTAGACATATTTTTCTGAGTAAATCCGATAGAGCTATTCAATAAAATGTTTCTTATTTCTAAACGCCTTTTTTATTTGTGGCTGACTATCATTTCTCCAACTTCGAGATTCTATATCTCAGAGATCAGTTGGTAAATCAGAAAGCTACTTATAGATTACAGATAGGATATACAAGTCCTTACTTGCCAAATTGGATATGAATACCATTACCTTTGGAATTACAAGTTGTCAGAAATGCTGATTTTTGAAAATTTTCAACATTTAAATTGTTATAATTCAGGAGGTAAAAGAGATAACAGCCTGTTTTTTGTTTACTGGACATTTTCAGGTGCATTAATATCAAATAAGAAAAATTCATACTGTTGTCTCTTTCCTTTCATGAGGTATATTTTTTCATAAATGGCATTTTGTCTAACATTTCAGTATATATTTACCTCTACCAGTTCAGAAAATAAGATTTTATAAGCCTCTGATTTTACCAAAAAAGTAGGATTAAAACCCCTTGTAATTAAAAAGATTTTTATAAGAATTATTTTTACAAATGGAACTTACTACTGGAACAATTACAAATGGAACTTTCTGATTTATTTTAACTTATTTGCTATATAGGTTTGTACATACTCTATCTGATAAAAAATATCCCGATACCTTTGAGTAGGCGCTTTGTCGAATATTTAGAGAAATATTTGTCGAATTCTTCTGGAACTTCAGGAATGTAGAGAGCATGTTTGACCTCATATCTTACGGCTAAGGTTTAGTCACGAGAGCAGTTAGGGGACCAACAATAAATTGAATAACAAAAATATTTGCGATCACTCAAAATGAACTGCGCTTGTCGTAAATGTCTATGTGAGTTATGTACTATATTTGTGTTCATTTGTGTATGAATGGAACATATATTCTGAAGTTATAAAAGTTTCCTTTAAATATTAATTAAAACTATCGCGTGTTTATTGTTTATAGCACGCAAGCCTTTCAATCAAATTTAACACTATTTTCGGCAAATTTGACAAATTGCATTAGAAACAATATATTGCGATTAGAATATAAATGTATTAAATATTTGAAGAAATGTGAGCATTTGCATGAAATAAAATTTAATTACAAATGCGAGAAATATAACAAAATTGTTTCAATAATTTCGTGGCCAAATACATGGAGCAACTCATATAAAAAAGGCCACTCATATGAAAGGAATATTGTGAAAGTTAAAAAAGGTATCGACGATATAGTGAACCGAATATCAGTTGTTTTCTAAAAATATTTGGATGAAAACGAATTGCAAAATCTACAAATGCCATTTTTATTAGATTTATATCAAAGGTTATTTAACGTATGTTCATGCGTAGATTTTAAACGGATACTTCGATTTAATTTTTTTTTATGTTGGAATGAGGTTGTTCTGAAGGTTCTTTCGAGGAGACCCAAAATATCAATAAAAAATAACGATAAAGAGAATGAAAAATGTGAATTTGTGGAAAATCCCTTATCACCCATCTACTTTTAACAAGAGACTGAAGTTCAACTCCCTATATCGCCAATATCTTTCTGAAATTTCACGATATACAATTAAGTTCTTTATATGTGCTGCTTTATTTAGTTAACTACTAAATTATAAAAAATTTTATTTTGTTAATGTTCTCGCATGCTCAATGAAAATGTATTACATACTAATTCTCATACTTCATCAAAAATGTTATATATTTATATAATAATTCCTCCATATTGTTTCTATGCCCTTTTTCAAGTTTGCTGAAAGTGGTATCAAATTCGGTTGAAATAAATGAAAAACGTGCAAAATTCTTTTGAACTTTTATAGATTCATGAATATACGTGCTAATCTTAAGCAAGTGAATATAAATGTTGTAAAAGACTCACATAGTCATCTGCTACATTTTTAGATCATTTCAAGTATTTTGTTTTACAGGGTGATTGCAACCATATTTTTATTCAATTCTTTGTTGGTACCCTAATTGCTCCCTGCACTAAACCTTCATTGTAAAATATGAGCGCAAACATCCCTGGCATCCTCAAAATATATAATAGCTATCATATTCATCAAACTCCATATACTCTGGATGGTTGAAATTGTCCTGCAAGCAGTCACAGGGAAAAGTCCCATAAAACCTATAGACATTCTGACCTATAGACTTTTTATGACGTTTTATGGACGATTATAGGATGAAGGAAGACAGAAAGAAATTAAGAAAAATGTCTAATGCACATCTACGTCCTATAAGAATATCCAGAGGCTTTTTAAAAGAGAATGTAGTTGGATAATTCGTTCTCTCTATACTCTGGATCTCTAGTGGGTAGTTCTTATAGGATATGACAACTACCTGTCCTATGGCAATGTCCTGAGGACAATTGTGGCTGTATGGGAATTTCTTTACATTTCTTAAGTTTAAAAATAATTCGTAAAGTAGATGTGTTTTTTATCTATTCAACAAAATGTTGAAAATTTTCAGATACTTTTGATCAGATGGATTTTAATTTATTTTCTATACATGTATAAACATACAAATTATGAGAAAAATCAAAGATTATGGGGCAACCCATGTTTGTCGAAATTTTATGGAATCACTCCACTTTACTCATGCTTTGAATAAATTTCAGAAATGTCAAAAATAAGTTTATTATTTTAATTTTTTATATTATTGTAGGATAAACATGATTTATGTTTTACGGAAATAAAATAAATATTACATTTATTTCAGGGTTTTTTTCTTACCATTGGAAAGAATGTATATCCTGCGAAAGTAAACATTGATGTTCAAGCTACAAATATGAACAGAAACATAAAATTATTATTGAAATGATTTGCTCTGGAAATACATTAAGGGAAAAGTAATGTTCCTTGAGAACTTATATATTTGTTTTTGTATTTGTTACAACAACAAATTTATACATGTGAAAGGTAATGCAGCTTAAAGTGCTACTGAAATAGTAAAAATATTTTATTCATCGAAATGCTTGCAGTATTTTTACACGGAATTTCACTGGATTGTAAAACATTCAAAAAAGAATTTTGATTTTATGGTAAGCTCACAAAAATTAATTTTAACCTTCTTTTTTTCGTAAAGACACTTTTTCCAAGTATTTATAAGTAATCAATATATTTTTTTAAATCTAAATCATATATTATGATACGAGCAAAACTTGTGCGGGTCTATGTAAATTTTATCTTAAAATCGAACGTGACGATCTTGACGAAATTTTGTATCTTACCGTTTTCGGGTACGAGAAGACCATTGGGACAAACATGTTCGAGAAAATTCGATTTGTGGGTCATTTTGGGTCACTATGGGTCGGGGTCAAGCTAATTCTATCTAAAAAACGGCTTCAGCGATTTTTACTAAATTTTATATCCTACCATTTTCCGAGCACGAGACGATCGATGGGCTTGGTCACGTGTTCAAGAAAATTAGATTAGTGGGTCAATTTTGGGTCACTACGGGCCAAGCTAATTTTATCTAAAAAATGGCTCTAACGATTTTGACTAAATTTTGTATCATATCGTTTTCGGGCACAAGACCATTGGGCTAGGTCACATGATTGAGAAAATTCTATTAAAGGATCATTTTGTGTCACTATGGGTCAGGGTTAAACTAATTTAGTGTAAAAAACGGTTGAAACGATTTTGATTAAATTTTTCATCCTACAGTTTTTGAGTAAGAAGAAACCACTGGGCTAGGTTACATGTTCGAGAAAATTCGATTAGTGGGTCATTTTGGGTCACTATGGCTCAGGGTCAAGCTAATTGTATGTAAAAAAATGACTGAATAGATTTTCACGAAATTTTATATCTTACCATTTTGGATTATGAAAAGTCTATTTGGTGAAGTCCCATGTTCGAGAAAATTTTATTAGTGTGTCATTTTGGGTCATTTTTTCCTAAAAAACGGCTCTAACGATTTTGACTAAATTTTGTGTCATATCGTTTTCGAGCACGAGATTAGATAACTAGTTCACATGATCGAGAAAATTTTATTAGTGCGTCATTTTGGGTCACTAGGGATCAGGGTCAAGCCAATTTTATGTAAAGAAAGGCTGAAATGATTCTTGCGCAATTTTGTATCTTGCATTTTGGATTGTGAGAAGACCATTTGGTTAAATCACATGCGTAAATTTCGATTAGTGCGTTATTTTCGGGTCACTACGGGTCAAGCTAATTTTATCTAAAAAACTGCTCCAACGATTTTGACTTAATTTTGTATCGCACCACATTGGATTACTAGACCATTGTTCTAAGTCACATATTCAAGAAAATTTGATTAATTGGTCATTTTTTGGTCACTATGGGACACTGCATTCCAATGTAATGGAAGGTTGAAACAGTTATTAAATTGTTGAACAGTTGACAATAAAGGAAGTCGCAAAGTTGGCAATATTGGCGAAATCTGGCGGTAGAATTGACTTTCAAGATTACCAATAGCTAAACGTATGTTTGACGTCAAATGAAATAATGTCGCCTATTTTGGCGATATTTGTCGAAATTTGGACGACTTTTGGTGACAAAATTGGTTTTCAGGACTGAAAGAATTTTTAAGGAATTCCCAATATAGGAGCCTAGATAGATAATTCAACCAATAATTCACATTGCAACAGAAAGCACGATTCTGGTGGTTCAGAGCAGTATGCAGTTAATTTATTGTTATACTGAACGCAAGGCTTGTTAGTTGAAAACAAAGCTAATTTTAACCGAGCATAGCTCGGTCTTCACAGCCGGTAATATTATTAACCTTAGACCTTTAAACTTACTTTTCATATGTATTTTCGTATCTACTGTATGCATGTATCAGAGAGTTGAATGTAATATTTATAATTGCTTAAATACACCCTCTTGTACACAAATTTTTCTTTTTTTTTAACGGGAATTTATATACGTAGGGAATAGCGATATTTTTACCAACAAAACTGACATTATTTTTTTTTATATCGGCAAATAAATATGTAAAGATTACCAATGTTTGAATGCCATATTTAAGCTACAAATGTTGTTTAATTAGCGCGATCATAAAATTTATTAATTTTATAATTGTTTTAATGTAGTGAATAAAAAATAGATTTTGGAAAAGAATTATAAATGTTTTATTGATAATATCTCATTTTTTAAAGTGGGATTTAAGAAATGGTGTAGAAATTTGATTTTACCACTAATTGGAAATAACTGCATTTAACCTAAATATTTAAAATTTAAGTAAATATGTACCAGGATTTCAAAAATATATAAGTATGATATATAAATGAAACACAAATTTGTTAACGCAATTTTTATAAATTGCACTTTATTCAAAGATTCTTAAACTGATTTTAAAACCTTTTTTTCCGATCTTCCCGAAATGTATTTTTAATAAAAGATCTTTATGTATCATATAGAAATTCTTTTTTCAAAAAAGGAAACTTCTATCATAAAATATGCAACAAAATCGATTTTACCACTAAATTTATTAATAAATAAAACTAATTAATAAACTAATTTATTAGTTCATTAGATGTTTAAGCCTAGCACCGGAATTTTGCATTATAGGAATATTTTAAGTTTATGTTTTAGGGAATTAAAATGCATTATTAAACTTAATATTAAATGACTTTCAAGCTAAGATAATATATAATGTTGAAAAATTTTTATCTGTGTATTATTCAATCTGTATCAGTAAATTTTAATTAAAATTTACTAATCCTTTTGATGCTGAAGTGCGAACTTTCGTGGAGAATCCTTATTAAAATATTGGCTATTTTACACTTTAGAGCGAGTAAGACATTTATCAATGCTAGATTACTAAAATTGGTGTCTCTAAGTTATTTAAATACATTTTTATAAAGTTAGATATAATAATAACTCTGAATTTTATATTACACACCTGTTTCGCTGTGAGGGCTTTGCTCAAACGAATATTTTTAAAACAGGATACTAATATTTTTATTACGGAAAACAAATTTTACTCGACATTTTACGATGAAAAATTACTTAAAAATCAGCTGTAGTATATATAAGTAGACTTTATCTGTATTAGAGCCAAATCTGTAAATTGAAAGGGAAATCTAAAGAAATAAATTTCAATATCAATTCAAAAATTATTCAGGAGTAGCTTTAGTTCACAGGATGATATTACCCGTTAGAAATATTCTTTCTGGAGTCAGGAATATTGAAATTTAATTCTTTGAATTTTGAATGTACAATCTCAAAAAAAAAAATCTATTACATGATTTTCTTATATAACCTCTCCGATTTTTAAAATGCATTCTTTCCACTGGATTGATTTTATGCATGTAACGTTTTTTATTACAAGAAAATCGATTTTGTTGCATATTTTATGATAGAAGTTTCCTTTTTTAAAAAAAGAATTTCTATATGATACATAAAGATCTTTTATTAAAAATACATTTCGGGAAGATCGGAAAAAAAATTCTGAGAAATATATTTTGAATTCCAAGAACATTCGACACTGGCATTAGCTATATGAATGAAAAAGTTCGTTAGAAAGAATTTTGCTATATATATGTTTTTTATATATATATAGTTAGAAATATTCATATTTCATACGTGGAATACTTTTTTCAGCAATTTTATATATGCTATAGCTTGTGTGCGCAGTTTTATAAGTTGTATTTTAAAGTTAAAAATATCAAACATTGAATGGAAATTAATATATCAATGTACTTCATGTGCTTTCTAAATTTATGACTATCACAGTAATCATATGCATTCATTTATCATACATATTACTCTTGCGACGTTACAATGTTCCCTGGAAATAATTTTTGGTAATATTTTTTCTTTAGAAATCGTAGTACCATATGCTCAACTGTCCGCATATATTTTCTATACACTGTCCAATAGATTATTTGTTAGAGGTTTCAGAGGACCTCAATATGTAAATCGGTACAGTGCTTTTAGGCTATTTACTGAAAATTTTCAGCAAAAAATTCCATTTATTTCAATATGTTTGCTGGAAGTCGCGTTTTTTTATTGAAAAAGTATTTTTTATTATTACATATTTTCTTACGTATGATAACATTTCTGTCTTTTAAATTTCTTTTAAAAGTTTTTGCATCATTAAATAATTTTTCAAAACGCATATTTTCATATTTTGATATAATCATTATACATTATAATGAATATGTAATGATACATCCTTGTTAAATTTTTACTGTTGTTTTCTATTGCTATAAATAGGCAATTTCTTCAGTAACTTTATTTCTAAGATATTTTTTTTTTTGGAGTTTCTTCATTTCTTAAATTATAGCAGGATGAAATATCGTTGTAGAAATATGACAACTGTTGAGCACTAAGTATTATTAAATCATAAAACATTTGGTCATAGATACGTTAAATTAATTAGTTGGTGAGATAAAATGTAAAGGAAAAAATAACAATATACGTATAAGTATTATTAAATCATGAAAACTTTGGTCATAGATACGTTAAATTAATTAGTTGGAGAGATAAAATGTAAAGGAAAAAATAACAATATACAGTTTAGAAATGCGGCCACATTGCAATAAACACCGAACACTAGAATATTGTAGCGTATAGATGGGTTCTTCCGATTTTACGGTGTATCAGGTTCGAATGAACAGTCTTTAAAGAGCGAAGCAATTTATTCACAACTATTCACAGCAACAGAGTCCTTGTAACTCACAAATAACCCTAAAAATATGAAAACAGTCAAATCACTGAACAAATCAAGCGTTTAGATACAACTTAAATATCTCACAGAGATTCTCTACAACACAACGTCTCAACACAGTAACAAATGCAAAACATCGTAAATAAGTCGCAAAATCAGGCAAACCCGCTTTACTGGAAAACGCTCTTAACGTATCGCATTCTGAAATGCGACTAACTAACTAACTCGCTACTCCGCTCCTCGGCCCATATACAAGGTGGCCAAGATAAAAGAGCCCCGGTATACAGAAGAACAAATACTTACTAATTTTTATTTAAAAGTAGTAAATGCAGAATATTATGAATAACAACATACTGAACATTCAATAGTTCACAGGAGGTGTTGCTTGCAAAAAATCAACAAAAACTAATATTAGCTTATGAATCAAGCTTAATTGAACTATTTATATTATTTTTAAGCCCAGACACTAACTATTTACAAAACCCGCTACAATATGTTCAGCTTAGTGGTTCAAGTAAAGTGACACAAATTCTCATAGTACGTAAGTCTGATGTACTTAAACATTCTCACTCTTGTAGGGATATGTAATTAAATTGAATGCATAGTAAGATAAAGTCGTAGGACACAGAATGTACACTTTTTTTAATTTATAACTTCCTTGAAATTGTTTCTTCTTTTGGAAACATCTTAAGGTCAAGGTGTACGGTTAAATAATGGTGTCATGGAAATAACAGATGCGATTATGTGACAAAATTTCTTACTCGTAGCTTTGCACCTTTGTCGATTTTTTCGGTTCATTAGAGCTATCATTTTCATTGCAGATCACCAGTTTAATTACTCTGTATAACATTTCAGCACTAATACTTCATTCTATATACATGTGAAGTCTTCCCGACATATTACGAGGTTCACACAGAACTTACATATTGGTAGTCATGTATGAAAGGTGTAACTGAAAATGAATAGACTTAATCCAGATTGGGACCTAGCATTTTTATTCTGCTTTAAGAGCACATTATCCTTTTAATAAGTCAAACCTATTTGTCCCGAGAAAAGTCTCTGGAGAAATGATTTGGTTTAGCAAGTCCTTTCAGCCATAATGTCCCATAAGTCATGTATGAAAGGTGTAACTGAAAATGATTAGACTTAATCCAGCTTGGGACCTAGCATTTTTATTCTGCTTTAAGAGCACATTATCGTTTTAATAAGTCAAATCTATTTGTCCCGAGAAAAGTCTCTGGAGAAATTATTTGGTTTAGCAAGTCCTCGCCCTTCTTTTGTGCTGGCCAGTTTTGTTGGCAAACAAATAATTTTAGTTCGCCAGGAGAAAATAAGAGGGAATAGACATAACCGTATTTTTATTTTGTTTAAGAGCTTTTGATGGATATCTTGGCCTCTGACCCTAAGGATATGACCGTGATGAACCTCGCTCCAAGAAACCGCAGTACAAGTTCCGTTTACTGTGCATCTTTTTATTTTAAAGATGTTTTTAAATGAATCTCTGATCTTAATATTTGTTAAAAAGAAAAAGTTAATTTATTGGGGCAAAATGAGAATTAAAATATGGAATATTATAATTATAAACATACGGGATGTACTTTAAATTTATCTTTAGAATTCAATTTAATATATTTTACCTATCACGTATGCCATCACATATATAATATTTTGATTAAAAAAATTAATTTTTACTTGAATTTAAAATTTATATAATTTTTAAGGCAAATTATTATTTTTTTTCAATAGGATATTTTTGTCGATATCTTTTTATACGATATTAACAATATTATTACCTAAAAATATGCGCCCTGCATTTTTTAAATATACTTCTGGAAATTTATTTCTTTATTATGGTACAAGAATGAATGGTTTAGAGTAACAATAATAACGCCTATAATGGCGGCTATTTTTAAAAAATAATAGCTGTATTTACTTTCATGTCATGCGTAGTTCTAAAGTATAACATCTGTTTAATTTCATTGCGGAGATTTGTTTTGTTGCCTTGATGGTTCAAAAGTTATATACGGATAATTTTATCATCCCAATGAAATAAAATCTTAGGTTAAATGTAATCGTTGTTTTTTCAGAAAGTAAAACAATGTATATATATAAACTAACAATGAAGGATATTACTTCAAATCTTATACTAATGTTTTATAAAAAAAATACTTCATGTGAACGCTGTATAAAATGTATAAACTATTAAATATTAGAGAAGCTTATGTTTGTAAACATTTATAAGATACATATAGTTTTCTTTTTCATTATTTTCAGTTATTCTATAAAAGGATATTTTATAATAAAAGAGATATTCTGAAGTTTAAGAATCATTTTAAAAGTAATATTTATCTTGTATTGTTTATGCCAAAAACATTTATTGCTTATGAAAAAAAATATATAAAAGATGATTTTTCTAGCTGAAATGATACAAAGCAAAATCATGCATACCATCAAATGTAAAAAAAATAAATTCATGGGGATTCTTTTAAAAGAAAATTTGTATAACAAAAAAGAAAAGAGGAAATAAATGTCTGTAAATCAAGGCAAGAACAAAGATTTAGACAGGTTTTCCGGTTTGACTATTTAGCAAAATTTTCTTTTAATTGTTAAAATATGTGCCAGCTAAAAAACAAATAATTTGAATATTTCTTTTTTTATTGCTCTTTAAAAGAAAGTTTGTAAGTATTTGCATGATTTTTCCACATTTCATGAATATTTAGTTTATAATGTCACCAAAATTGTTTTACTTAAAAAAAAGAAAAAACACAATTGTTTGTAATGAAAATAATAAATCAGTATAACTGATGATGACACCATTTTCAGATAAATATCGTCTTTTCTCTCCAGAAAATGATAGCTATACTTTCAAGAACATTTAATTAGCTTCCTTAAAAGCCTCCCCTTCCCCCTACTATACTAATAACTATATTTTTGGGAGTAATTGCTCGCATCAGTGTCAAATATTTTCGTCTATACAAGTAACTATTTATCGTATTCATGTGCACAGTATATTTTTCCTTATTAAATTGATGATGCTCTACAAAATTGTCTTAATATTTTGGTCTTATCTCCTATAGTTTTATAGATATCAGCTATAATCCCGTAATTTACCTCTGAGGGGTGCTGCAAACTCCACATCGTGTACAGTAGCGCATACCCGTTTTTCTATGCCTAAATGCCACAGTCATTTCTGTAACTGATTCGGCTAACTAGTTATTTGGGGCCAAATGAACTTAAATATTAAACATTTTATGTATATTACATATTATCTGTCAGATGTAGGACTGTAAAAAATCAATTTCTAGACTACTTACTGTATTAGAAATGTTATGCATTGCTTCCAGTCTACTTTAAGAATCCTGCACTACTTTCCAATGTTACAACATTAATCAGTTTTAAGTAACGCATTGTGGAAAATTAAAAATAAATTGAAAGGGCGGATATTCACAAGATGTTAAATCCAATATGAATGAGTTAAATTATATTTACTAACGGGAAAATTAGAAGTGAATGTGCTACCATTCTTTAAATTTCGATGACTGTGGGAAGGCATTGAAAGATTTTTTTCTATAAAATAACTTTCTTAAACGTTTTTTAACATTGAATTCCAGAAAAATACTTTCATTCTAATAAAATAATATTTTACAATCAATACACCTCTCGGAATAAAAATAATCTGCAATATAATCTCTGCGATTTCAAATGAATCTCCTCCATATTTGTAACGCAACTGGAAATCATAATGCTTTGTTTGTATATTTAAAATTTCTTATTCCTGATATTTATTTGCAGAGACTAAATGGCAGCTTATTAAAGATTTTTTTCTTCTAAATACACTCAGACTAATGCAGTGCGTGTCAAAATTTTAAGCAAAACAACTATTTTTAAATAAAACTTTAAAACTAAGTATACTAATTACCGGTCATATGACTGGTACCAAACGAAAATATTTCGATTCAAACCATAAATTTCCTCAAAATTCCAGGTATGTTTAATGTTAAACATTGAGATTTTTTCAACGATTTTTTTTTAAATGGCCATTTACATCTACGATTTCAAATTATAATCGTATAACTGTCCGCAACTCCTTCATTATATCAAATAAACTAACTTAGTAAATAACTGTGTTTTAAATGGAAGAAGTGTCTACACAACCATAGAAGATCGCGCCAATGTTTGAAGCAAAAGCTATTAGCTTTGATTTCCGTATGGAATACGGCCATTGGAAACGGAATTACCGAATAACAGGAATATATATTCTACAGTTGAAGTTCACTTACAGGTATAAAGTCCTGTAAATTAAAAATAATACAGGGTGTGCCAAAATCTCCGTACAACTTCAAAAATTAATTACAAAAAAAATAATAGGCCTACAGCAAAAATAATTACAACAGTACATAGAGTAACTTAAAAAGTTTTTTTCTACTACCTTAGTATACTTGTATATGAGATCCTTTCGTTGCACGAAGAATATCAAGTCGATATTCCAATTCCATCCATGTGCGTTTCAGCATGCTAACACCAACAGTAGTTACAACTGTTTGGTTCTTTTGTTTCAAGTGAACAGTCTCGTGGAATTGAAACAAAAGATCTAAACAGTTGTAACTACTGTTGCTGTTACTGTTGATCATTTGTTTCAACTCTACGAGATTGTTCACTTGAAACAACAGAACCAAACAGTTGTAACTACTGTTGGTGCTAGCATGCTGAAACGCACATGGATGGAATTGGAATATCGACTTGATATTCTTCGTGCAACGAAAGGATCTCATATACAAGTATACTAAGGTAGTAGAAAAAACTTTTTAAGTTACTCTATGTATTGTTGTAATTATTAGTGCTGTAGGCCTATTATTTTTTTTTAAATTAATTTTTGAAGTTGTACGGAGACTTTTGGGACACCCTGTATTTTAAGTACATGAAATCTCTAAAGAAGAATAGTTCTGTACTATTTTCTACCAGTGAAATATTTCCTTTTTTATGTTATTATATTCGATAAGAACACGTCTTGTTTACTAAAAATATGTTCGTGAAAAACTTTTTTATCAGTGAGACAGATTATTCAGTGCAAATTAATCAGCATAACAATAGGAAAAGTGTGAACTTGAAATTGAAAAAAAATATATTAAAAGAACATACTTAAAATAACATATCAATCGCATTCTTATAAAATATAAAAAGTTATATACTTGATAATGAGAAAAATATATGTATTGCTAATATGAGTAAATTTGTCAGAAAATTATGTCATAAAAGAGATAAAACATAAATAAAACTTGCACAATATAGCAGCATTTGGAAGAAAGAAAACAAAGTGCGTTAATATCTTAACATCTAATCTAAAATTCTTCTTAGATATGACTATGCGATAATATAAATGGAATTTAGGCAGAAAAGTTTGAATTCATAACGATAAATGGATACTATGTAAAATATGTCTTCTGAAAATGTAAAAAAACAAACCAAATAGGAAAAGTAAATTTTGACTAAACAAACAGTTATTCCCTTTATAGTCTTGAAGCTTCTTTTTTCAAAAGAATTTATTCAATGTTCTATTTGTCTTGCAAAGGAACCGTTTTTCTCGTATCCTGAACTGAATACTAAATTTATGCTAGAAATAGATTTTCTATAAAGAAAGAAACCACTGTCCTTTTTTCTTAAGACTCCAATATTACGGTATTTGTACGAGCCTACAAGACACCACTGTGTTTTAGTAGTCTGTTAATCTCTTTCGTCAAAATAATAGAAAAGAAAATGCTGATTGAGTGTTTCTAAAAAAACAACTCAATATAAAATTTTAAAATGTTGATGAGAATTAAAATTTCTCTTTTTTTTTCCTTTAAAAAAAAAAAAAAAAAAAAAAAAAAAAAAAAACCATTTTTTTTAAATATTTAAATTAAAAATATATTTTGAAAATATTTTTTTCTTAATACATTTCTTTTAGAAAAAGAAAATAAATACAGCTAAGAATTTAAATTATTAGGACAATAAAATTTAATTAAGATAAGGTTGTTGTTCTCTTTTTTCCCGTTCTAAATTGATTGCCATTACTTATCATATATAAACATGTATATTGCATCATCTATAAAAATATATTTTAAAAATTTCATATTTTAGTTGTGTGGCAAGATTACAATGTAAAAGGTTTTCCTCAGTGTTGAACCCTTTGGTGGTGTAAAATAAACAGAAGCTCCAAAATATGGTTCAAATTCCATAATATGTATTGGTAATATGTTACAGCGAATTGCAGCAAAACACGGAATGAAAAAAATAATCTATTTTCCACAGATGGCAGTACGGAAAAAATCGCAAATCCAATTTGAATTCAAAAGGTATTGCAAGAATGTTTCGTTTAAATATTTTTTTAATGTTTCTTCTCATTGAATTTGGAAAAAATATTTGTGTGTAGGCTGGGCACCCGAATACCTTTGAATAGTGGATATTTGATGTTCTATTTCTCCACATTTCGTATGGAGTTTTGTTGTTGGACTTTGTTGGTAAGCGGTTTTGAATATGGTTGGCAGTGCTAATTGCTTCTCCCCATAATTTCTGTGGTAATTGTGCTATTAGCATACTGCGGGTGATCTCTAGTAAGTACATGTCCTTTTTCTCTCCGCAATCCCATTTTGACTAGGCGATTGTGGAACAGTGAGTTGATTTTCTATACTTTTTTCTCTTAGGTACTGTTCCATATCAGTACTGGTATATTCCCCACCATTGTCTCATCTTATAATGTTTGTATATCTCCCGAATTTATTGTATACTAAGGATATGTAATCTTTGAATTTATCAAATACTTCACTTTTTCTGAAAATTAGGTAAATTATACAAAATCTGGTTTTGTCGTCGATGAAAGTTACGAAGTGTGTTTTTCCAACAATTGTAGGAGTTTGCAACGCACCGCACACATCAGAGTGTGTTAACTCGATTCTTCGTGTAGCCCTGTATTTCGCTTGTTTGGGGTACGGTGCTTCAGTTGTTTTTGCCCAGATACATACCTTACATTTGTTTTCGTGTCTACAATTATTTATTGTTATTCCTGTAACCAGTTGATTAGCTAACATTTCTTTAATCGTTTGATAGCTACGGTGTCCCATTCTGCGGTGCCATAAATCTATGCAGCTGGGATTTTGACAGCTGTAAGTCATGTTTACAGAATTCGGTTTTATGGTTTTGTTAATTAAATTTATTTCGTATAAGTTATTTATCAACTTTCCTTCTAGTATTGTTTTCCCGTTGTTTATTATGCTACATTTGTCTTTTCGAAAGTTACCTCACAACTGTTTTGGGTCGCCTTGCTTACGGAAAGTAAGTTTGTTTCAATTTTGGGTATATACAAAACATTTTTTAGTGTAATTTGTTCACTGTTGTTTTCCGTTTTAATTTTTATTTCTCCGGAACCATATGATTTTAGTTTGTTCTCGTTGGTGGCAGTTATTTCTGTTTCAGCATCTTCGTTGAATTTTGAAAACAATGTTTTATCGTTGGTCATGTGGTTAGAACTACTACTATCTATTACCCCAAGTATTTGTTCCAGTTTTTTCCGCTAAAAATGCTACGTTTTTTATTCTATCATTTTTGGTGTCATGTTCCTCATTTCTAGGATTTGGGTTTGCTGTTTCAAAGCATAGTGAGGTTGAATGTTGTTTATGTGTATAGCTTTTGTTTTGACGCGGATGGTGGTTTTGTTGTTGATTGTAGTTATTTTGGTTCTGTCGCTTTACAAACCAGCATTGGGCAGTGTTATGGTTACGCATTTACAATGTGTGCAGTATCTTTCTTTTGTTGTTGTTTGTGTATGCAGGATTTTTCAAAATTTTGTATGCTTTCGATGTGCGTTGCGGAATATCCGTGTTTTCTATTCTTCTTGAATATTCATCAATTAATTTCGTTCTCAAAAAATTAGGTGTCAGGTTGGATTCCGGACGTGACTCGAGTGCTGTGATCAAAATGTCATATGATTTCGATAATTATGGCAGAAATATGCGAGTCGCTTATGCGTTCACCAATCGCGGCTAATTTATCTATTACTTCCAAGATGTTTATAATGTGTTCCTGCATGTTGCCATTCTCACTTAATTTAGTGTTATATAGTTTTATCAGGAGAAACAGTTTGCTAGATAGTGATTCACGTTCATGGATTTCCTTTATTTTGTCCACGTTTCGCGAGCTGTCTGTAAATTCTTCACGTGGATGATTTGCGCGTCTTCAATGCTCAAATTTATGAGAGCAAGCGCCTTTCGACCCTTTTTATTCCAAGCAGCAAATGCTGCGTCCGTAGGAACTGGAGTAGTTTCGGTTATTGTCTCTATGAGATCATCTTTTGTTAGAATCATATGAATTTTGAATCGCCAGTTGGCGTAATTCGTTGCGTTTAATTTGCCTACTAATTGAGTATCTTTATTTTTTTTCTTCTTATTGCCTACTTTAGTTTTTGTATTCGTTATTTATATTGAGCGCAGTTTCGGTCTAAAAATCTTTATTTGTTGTAAATTAGATATTATTTCGAACTATTATCATTCTAGGTAACAGCCACTGAATATTTGATTTTTCGTAATTTAACTAAAGTGGCTAAATTAGTGATTTAATCACTCCTACTCTTAGTTCAGATGTACAGTTCAAAGTTTATTAGATAAGGTTCTAAATCTTCTTACCCTTTTCCATTCAGCTGCTGGCAGGTTGAGTAGATAATGCAAGTGATATCGTATATGGTTTTGAGCTTTATGCATCATCATGAGTTTTAGATGATTTTTTTGTTGTAGCTCATAATTCACTTATTTATCGTTCTAAAGTGTGAAATAAATTAATTATTATAAAAGTTCTTGAAAGGAGATGCGATCCATTTTGCAGAATTAAAATGGTTTAATATTAGAAAGTGAATATAATAAATTTTTGCACACTATTATATAATAGATTAATTCTCGCTTTAGGACCTAATGAAAGATACATCTTTACACTTCAAAATTTAGGGTTACACTACAAGTAAAACGGTATATAGTCATTATAGAGCTCTCATGTTGCGAGCCCTGAAATCCAGGCTTGAGGTTAAAAGTTCAAAGGTGAAAAGTTCACACTCGTGCCGTTTACGTCACGAAGTGGCCATCTGATCTTTAATTCACTTGTGTGCGTTGACTAGCATCTTGAATTTCGTTCTTATTCTGAAAACTGGGATTATTAACTGTAAGTATAAGTTTACAATAAGTATCTCTTAGTTTTTTAAAAAGATTTCCGATATTTTCTCCATACTGGAATGTAAAATTTAGCATTGCAAGGCTAAAGCCTCAAGTAGATATCAGAGGATAAAAAACAAAGTTCTCATTATCGGCAAAATGTGGGCTTTAAAAAAATAGCAATAAATCAAAAATTACTGTACGAATTCCGAATAAACTTTATTGAAAAAGACAATTTTTTCTATATACCTATATGCTAAAAGATTCATTTAGCATTACTTTTAGGATTCTAGCTCAAAAAAGTCTAAAAGATTTTAACTATTTTTGTAACATACCATAGAATTTTATTATTACTGATTATTATTACTTGGTGTCATATCTTGGTGTCATTCTTGTCATTCTTGGTGTATTTCAATGGGAATGCCAAAATTTTTCTTCTGGAAAAAATATATATTCAGTTGTTAATTTTTTAAATATAATGTTTTAAACGTTATTAGTTCGACATAAATGTAATTCTTAAATAAACATAATTGTGATAGTTAAAATTAATTCGATTAATTAGATTAGTTGAACTTACATAAGAGTCAACTTAAATTCTAAATATGGTTCAAAATATATTCAATTTTTGATTTAAATTATTATCAGTTCATAGTTCAACATTTTATCACTTTATGGTTGAACATTTTGTCAACTTATGGTTCAACCTACAGAAATTTATGGTTTAACCCCAGAGTTGGAATGTACCTTCTTACCGTGACCATCTCACTATATTTTGGTGAAACGTTAAACACATTTTCTAATATTGTATGCAAGAAAAAGACGAAACGAATTACAGAAAATTTTCGTTGTATGACAGAAACGTTAGCGGACGTAGTTATCAACGACTCTGGAAGCCTTTCGCAAACTTCTAAAATTCATTCAGACGAGAACCACTCATGAAAAACCATATAAAATAACAGGTTTCCGAATCTTATGGAAGCCCTTTTTCCCATGTACATTTCTGAAACAGCATTACAGTTGATTTTGGAAACATATTGATTTTTCACGTCTTTAGTGGTCCTTTTCCAAAAGGTTCTTTAACATATGAGACGATGAAAGGCAAAATGATGTAAGTCACATTTTCTTAAATCATCAAAACCAAAGATTTTCTGGCTGCACTACAATGATTCTTTATATGGTAAAATATCTGCGAGCGCTATTTACAGAGAAATTCCGTGGAACTATCACTGATACCGATATTCCTGTGTATAGATGGATCTGGCTAGATACCCTTCAATCACTTAACTCAAATTTTCAAAATTAGTTATTAATACTACTCTACCTTCAAACGCCCCATATGACAAAGGATTCCTAATTCATGGGTAACTGTTATGTCACACAAAAGTTTCCAAACATTTCTGCAATTTTTTAACAGTGTGGAGTAATGAAAAATCAATAAACAAACGTAATAAATAAATTTTAAAAATTTTGTGAGTATCTATTTATATAATACGCAAGTATTCTAACGATTCCAGGCACCATTGTTGATTAGTTGGCTGTAACTTGAATCGTTTATTTTTTAGATTCATTGTGATGATTGAATGATGATGGTTAAATTTTAAAAAGACTTAAGTTGTTGCAGAGAAAAGAGAAATAATGAAACATATTTAGACACGTGGTGTTTAGAACGTATTTTATTTGCAAGATAAATTTATGCACGTTTACTTTATTTTTATAAGCTAATAAAAAATTAATATTTATTGTGACGTTACGAGAATATTAGCCATTGGATTTATATTATGTTTATGCCTACTGAAGCCAGTTTATTTAAATATTTTCGGTTAGAGTTTCATTAAACGTTTCAGATTTTAAAAGAAATTCTATTAATTTTGGTTGTTGGTTTTATAATATTGTACACAAAGCAATTGCACTTTGTAATTAATATAAAATATAGTTTAACTATAAATTTTAAACGTCATGTTAACCTTGAATAACAAATGAAACGTAAGAATATTTATTTTTTACTATTCTGACAATACTATTCTACATTGATGAAGTTTCACACTTTCCGAATTCCCCTGATGATGACTGTTTAGAACAGTTGAAAGCGCTCCGGTTTTTAACATCTTTTTAACATCTTTTGACGGGTTTTTGTGTTTTAAAAACCTTTATATGCATATTTGCACTTTTTTAGTCAAAAATAAATAGTCTTACATTTCACTTTGTAATTATTTCTTTCATTCTGCGTTATCCTTTTTTGAAAGTTTGTGGTTTCATGCTGTAGATTATATGCAAGTTACTTGTGAGTCATCATTATAAGATTTAGTGTTTTTAGTGTTAAAGAGTGAGAAATCGGTTTGGTCTTATAATAACTAACTGTAAGGATGCCAAATGACTAACTTGCTTTGAGAGCTGATATAAGTAAGAAAATACATTTGTATATAGGTTTACATGGATTGCAATAACTGATTAAAGCTAAGTCATATTTTAAATAAAGCTCGGTTCCAGCTTAGATCTTAAGAATCATTCATGTTACGTACTTCTCGTAACTTCCAAACTACATCAAATTAACCAGCTTAATAACATCCATATTTAAATAAAAAATTTGTATACACAGACATATTTTCATGGTCATTTATCTATCATTAATTCAAATTCACCAGTGCTTCTGTTAGAGGTAATTTAATCTAAATTTTTATATTTATATTTTCATTTATATCTTAAAACATTTCTTTTTTATAAACTCATTCTATTTTGATATTTAATCAAACCCCCCTTCCTCCTTTTTCTTATTTTTCTTAAACATTATTAATTAAAACTCTTATTTTCAAAATCCAAACATTTGTATCTTTCTATAAGTCAAGACCACCCAGGTTCTTCTTTTTTCACTATGAGATAGTTTCCACGCAAACAACTTTTACTTGAAATTCTCACGTAATTTAAGGGATCGTAAATTCGAAACACACACAGGCAGATTGGATAAAGTACAAAAGGCCTTTATAAGAAGTCATGGGAATAACTGAAGCATTATTGTCAGTTGTAATGTGTGCAACTTTTATTACCCTCAGAAAAGAGAGTCATAAAACTATTTCGAAGGCTTGTTACGAAGATACATCAGTATATTGCTTTCGAGTCGTTGTTTACGAAATAGCAGGTGCAAGCGTGCACGTGGTTTCTTTCTTTTCGTGGGACCCAACAGACGGCTAATTTCCAGGAATTGTAGCTAGGATTTTTCACCTAGCAACAACTAATCCAAAAGGCATGTTATTTTCTCCCCCCACTCATCCAATCAGCGTTGACTTTTTTTACTCCCTGGTCCAGCGTTGCCAAGGAAACGGAGCTAGTTAGTAGAGAGAGTGATGTTTTAAACCACGAACAGTGAGGTTGTGTGTGCGTGTTAGGTGTCATTTTTCCCCCCACCGCCGCCTGCTCGAGCGGTAGTTTTTTTTTTTAGTGAGTAAAGTAAATTATTGTATTCTCTAGTCATGGAATTTCTAAATATTATTTTAAGCATTAAATCTAATAAAAAAAATAAACTGCTAATTTACTGGATGTTGTAATTTTTAATATTCAAACTTATTTTATTTAATTAACTGAGACCTTTTACTATTCTTTAATTAATTGCAGGACATACTTATCTGAATTTTTTATATAAAGTAATTTTAACATTTTGATCTAAAGTCTTATGAGAAGAATTTTATTATAATGAATTACTTATTCAAAATTTAATTATTTACTCATGGTCTCTTAAACAAGGATTAATCTATACGATCACAGCTTCAGTGTTGTGAATTCTTGGAATTAATTTTGCATTTTTCTTTAATATTGGTCAAATATTATTTTGTTTAACCTATATCATCAATTTCATACCTCCCCTTTTTGTATTTTCTTTAAAAAAAAAGATTTTATCCCCTTTATTCCAAAATTTTCACTTAGTCTAAATTATTAGGTCTATGAAAATTCCTTGTTGTTACCCTTCATATTAATTCTTGAATTCACGATGCTGATTGTTGGGGAATTGGATGTAGTGCAAATTGAGAACCTTGTCAGTGCTTTTAAATGATTAATTCTTATACTTTTTTTAATTCAAAACTTAGAATTCAGGTAAATTTAAACTCTTTAAATTTTAATTGTTTCTGTTTAATTTAATCCATTTACTTTTTTTCTAAATTTATTTTAGTTTGAGAATAATTTTGTAAGTATGCATATTGACAGGATTCATTTCAATTTTTAGTCATAGGTAATTTGCACTCATTCATAATTTTTGCAAAAGGTAATAGTACCTAGGCAAGAAAACAAAACCCCAACACTTCAATATGACTAGCAAATTCTCTTATATATGTTAATTTTGTATGAATGCATTTTTTAACCGATATTATATGATTGCAGGAAGATATATTCTACAGTTTGAGCTCACGTTCAGATGTAAAGACATATGAACACAAGTGTTATATTTTGGGTATTTAAAACCTACCGTTTAGCTGCAGTGCAGAATTTAACGTCCGAATAATTATTGTCTTATAAGCTATTATCAAGGGAAAAGTCGTCTAAAACGGGGATGGCTGTTCAAATGAGGACGTTAGAATTCTCACTGATAAGTGTTGCCCTCTTAAGATCCAACAAGTTACTATCATTCATGGTTGCCAATATGTCATTCTGAAATGTGCTATTGACAATTTTCAGTGATATGTTGTTTTCCACACAATTTTCAAATTTTGGCAGTATTTCTTTTCGATTTTCGTCGTCATCAAGTCATCTTTGAACATTCGAACTTGGTAAGTACAGTAATGATTCTCCTAGATTTAGGTTACATTTTGACATATTGCTTGATAAATTATATAGCATCTATACAGGGTGACGCCATATTTTTTTAGCATACGTCATTGTCTGCTAAAACGGGACATTAGTGGTCTTCCAAAACGGAGCCGTCCCCGTTTTGGACACCACGGAATATGTTACTGTATGCTTTAATTTTTGGACAAATCAGTGGTATTTTGATTTTTATTAACACTTTCCAACCTAGTTGAAAAGTGTTTATGACTTCGGTTTTTCTGGCCGTCTGCCGTCTGCCGTCTTCCGTATGGCCGTCTGTCCGTGCTCTAACTCCCGTAAATATGCTCGGATTGCTCTGTAATTTTTATATGTTATTGTCGTTATCTGTAGCATGTTCCCTATTTCAACGGAAGTGTGTAGCACTTATAGTTACTTTACAGGGACAGTCAAAATAATTCCGTTACATTACGTCTATGGAGAAAAATAGTCTGCAGTTTATTTAAATAATGTTCACTATTTTAAACGCATTGAAATTTATATATATCACTAAGGTGCATTACAAGAGGCTTACTACAGAATATTGTGTGTATAGCAGTCATCGTTAATTTACGGGGACACACAAAAGAATTCTCTACTGTCTGTTAACAATAATTCCTGGAAGTGCGTTTTAAGTTACTGAACACGATTTTAATTTTAACTCGCTTTTTGTCTATTACGTGGTGTGTATAAATTCTGTAGATCCAATGCAGGGAAGCACAAAAGTTCGCGAACACATTTCCGTTTATTGACAGAAACTCCAGAAGGAGAATTTTAAACTGTGCTACGCGTTTCCTAACTGAACTAAAATTTAGCATCCTATGTAGTATATATACAAATCTATAGATCCTATACAGGGCTGAATAAAAGTATTCGGATATTTTTTCCAAATATTGTATAAGTTGGAAATTCCTGAAATTATGTTTTTAAATATGTTATGCGTTTTCCAAATTGTTTACTTAGATGTTATCATTTACCTTATTAAACAGTATGATTTGTAAAATTATTTTGGAAGCGTTGGAGTGTTACATAATCTATGCTTAACGCATGATTTTTCGTTCTTTTTAAGTTTTTTAATGGCGTATAAACATTTATTAAGACATAATGCCTTATTGTAAAGGTTAAACAAGTGGGTAAGTGTGATCGAAGATCGCTCTAAGGGTTTCGTTTAATATTCCTTTCAAAACACTTTATCCTTTCTTTAATAAATCCAAATAAATTTCATTTTCCAAAAAAAAAAAGTTCTGATTTTTATAAAGTAAAAATTTACCCGTCTATTTTTTCGTTTTTTCGAATATCTAAACCAGCCCGATAGTGTGCGGAGCCCTCTATTATATTCTGTCATAATAATATCCGTAATGCGGACAAAATGTGATATTTAAAAAATAATTTCAAAATTAAACAAATTGTACACCTTCCAAATGTTAAAATATGGGAATATTTCCGTAATCGGATTTTTATCACGATTCAATATGTTTCTTAAAAACATATATTTACTATTCTCTATTACTCATATTGATACTCGCTTTGTATTATTCTCAAACATCTAAAAAATTCGTTAAACTTCCAATATGACGTCATATTTTCTTTTTAAGTCTCTAATGAAGTGATATTAATCTGCTTTGTGTACATATACATACTCATACTACTTGTATTATTGAGAAATCTAGACATTTTCCGTTTTATTACCACTATGACGTCAATCAATTTTATTTCATATTTATATTTTTTTCAATTGGTAAAACTTTTTATTTCATTTTCATTTTTCACGGGGAAATTGTCTGATAGAAAATTAATTATTGTGGAAAGAATTTCATCGTGGATTTTTAATTTTTGGCATCTGCTATAACGAAAAATGTTTAAATTTAATAGGAAAAGGCTGTTAGAATTTTGTTTTTGTTTTTATCTCTATTTATTAAAATAATACGAATTTTTCAAATTTTAATATTTTGAGCTCTTCATAGCTGGTATTCATTTATATACACAAAGTTTCAACTATGTAAGTTATATACTTTTTGAGAATGGCTCTGTGACAGACAGAAAACAAAGCGGGAGTAATAGGGTTTCGTGAGATGAACGAAACCCTAAAAAGAATTCTAGAAAAAGGGAAAATGACAAGAAGAGAGGTAAAACTGTTATATTAACATCATATCTTTATAAAGCAAAACTGGAAACTATAAAGCAGTAGAAAAACGAATAAACGAATTTCCAAAAGGGTTCAAGAAATCTAATAATCCTGAACCCACAACTCCTAACACTCAAAAACTGAAGAAAAGAAAATTGACGAATAAGTGATATCATCTAATGCGGAAGAAAATGATAACGATGATGCTTAAATCTTCTGTAATGAACTGTATGTAAATTCAAAGGACAGAGAAGGATGGATTCAGAGTAGCAGCTGTAGAGGTTGGGCACATGAAGCCTATTCAATTGCTGAAGAAGGGAATGATATTTTCATATGTGACTTTTGTAAATGATTTCTTTTTGTAGCAAGATATCATCTGTTTAAAACAATAGTAACAATGATAAATTACTTTGTATTCTTTTTCTGTATTTATAACTTCATTTTTTTATGTCCAAATAAACTTGTTAGTGAAATTTCGCATCAGTCTTCAATTTTATGTTATTTCATATGAGTACCCCATTTTACCCAACCGGTCGTCTAAAACAGGGACTTCGAACATTTTCCATAAAAATATTTTTAATGTCTAACAAACAGTCCTGAGTTCTGATGGTCTAGGAGTTACTCTAAAAGTAAAATAGCTTGCCCGATATTTTTCAGTTAAATATTTTTTTGGCCAAAATACGTTAGCGTCCCCAGTTTGGACAACTTTCCCCTACATGAAGTGTTTTTCTTTATTTTTGATAACATTGGATTACAAGTCACAATTGTAGAAAATACGCGCTTGAGAAAAATGTTGTGTAGAAAGACAACATATTCAGAACAAATTAATAATATAGATTAATTTGTATATTTTTAAAGTAATTAACCCATTAATTGCCATTGCTCCCCTTTTGGGAACATTGCTTTAGGATTTTTTCTAAAGTGCATATTTTAAAAATTGTTAAAAGGTTCATGTTATTTGCATTTTGAATATATTAGAGGATATCTGATTTTTTTTTAAAAGTTTCATTAGAATTTTCTATTTTTTAAAACGTGTTAAAAAAGGCGAAAAATAGCTTTTTGGCAGTATTCGAAAGAAATATTTAAAAAAAAAACTTTATAATAAAAATTATATCTTTTAGTTAAAATATGTTTATAACAGTGTATTGTATTAAACAACTTCAATCCGGAATTAATATATATAATAGATCAATCATAATTACCGAAAACATAAGTTGTTCCCAAAACGGGAGCAGTGGCGCCTAATGGGGGTGATGTTTTTGAAAACTTGTACATATGTCTCCGTGCGTTTGTGGTATTTATTTTTCAATTTATTAGCTATAGAAGATATAATATCATTCTGAAACTAATATTTTTAGAAGATTTCATATAAATTAGTCCAATTTTTACATTTATAATAAAAAACAAAATGAAATTAACAGTTCCATAAGCATTTTCATTATCCATCTCTATTTTTCATCATTACATCATTTTTTCTGACTAATTTACATGGGAGATGATTGAACAATTTTTTAGATTTGGATGATTTTTCGGATGTTTCGGAAATTGTTTGTTTGCCACCTGATTGCAGTATTGTAACATATGAGGAAGATATCTTCCTCATATGTATGTCGCATAAATTATTTTCTATTACCTATGTAATAGACAATAATTTATGCGACGATTTATCCCATGTTATTTTTGGTGGAGTACAACTTTCTGTAAATTCTAAATCAACGGGAATCACTAATCAAGAATCCCACTAAATCCCACCCCAAGAATCACTAAACACTAATCAAGAAATATCTGATTTAGTGTTTAAAAAAGACAAAGTATTAAACACAGGCTTGATATTTTAGATAAAAGTTCAGACGAATATTCAAACTAGAATATGGAAAAAAATAAACAAAATGCAAAAAAGAAAAAAAAAAAAAAAAGAGTTAAAAAACCAGAGAGTTTTTAGAAAACGAAAAAAATGTAATATAATGCTACATAAAAAAGGTTCAATCATTTTCATGTAAAATAGTAGGACAAAAATGATGTAATGAATAAAAATAAAGAGGTGGATAATGAAAATGCTTATGGAATCGGTAATTTTATTTTTTATTTTTATTATAAATGTAGATGTTGGACTAATTTATATTAATTCTTCGTAAAATATTAGTTTCAGAATGATATTATCCTTTCTATAGCTAAAGAACTGAGAAATAACAAATATAAATGCACGGAGGCATAATTAAATTTTTTGAAAAAATTTACACCCATTAGGCGCCATTGCTCCCATTTTAGGAACATGCTATTTTTCCTAAATATTCGAATTTTTTAATTTTTTTTCTTCAGAAATACCTTAAAGACTTTTTATTCATAAAGAAAAAACAACTGTTTCATTAAAAAATAGCTTAATATATATAGCGGCGCCTATTGGGTTAAAACGAAAAATGTCAACATGGAAATCCAAAAAAGAAAGACAAATTAAAAAGAACAAACATGAGATAGCATAGAATATATATGACAAAAATTACTTTATCTTTAAAACAAAATACATTCGCTAAAAGTGATTACAGTAAAAATAAATGCTTAAAAATCTTTTACTAAACAAACCGATTAATTTCGTACACACTCAATAACGGTGACATTCTCAATGTATGTATTGTTAAATAAACTATTTTTGCATAAAATTTTAAATATTTACTTGATAATCCTGTTACATTGTTCTATTTTATGAAATACAAATTTCAATTTTCATGCGAAAATGTTTTTTTTTTTTTTTTTTTTTTTTTTGTCACAGTTATTTTGTGTGTACGAAACTAGTTATGGTTTGTTTATTAAAAGGTTTTTCAGCTTTTGTGTTTCCTGTAATCACTTTTAGCATATGCATTTCCTTTGAATGAGATGTAATATCAATCAGTTTCTTATAAAATACAAAAAGCTACATTCTAAATTATGATGGTGGAAGAATTATTTTTAATATCGATATACTTGTCAGAAAATTGTGTTATAAACATAAGAGAGATAAAATATAGATAAAACTTACACAATAAAGTAATACTTGGTAGAAAAAAAATGACACTAATAACTTATAGTTTAAGTGAGAACGTGCTTCATTTATTATTATCCGTTAATATAAATAGAATAGTATAAGCAGAAAAGTTTTAATTAATAATGGGTAAATGGCGGAACCATGGAAAATATTTCGTCTGAAAACAGAATAACCAAACCAAATAGGAAAAGTAAGTATTGACTATATGTACAGTTTTCTTTATAATCTGTAAGCCTCTTTTTTAAGAAAAAGTTATTCAATAATTTATTTTCCTTACCAAAAAAAAAAAAAAAAAAAAAAAAAAAAAAAAAAAAAAAAAAAACAGTTTTTTTCGTAACTTGAAGTGAATACTAAATTTATGCTAGGAATAGATTTACTATAAAGAAAATACTCTTTGCCCTTCTTTCTTAAGACCCCAGTCTTACGTTATGTGTACATAAGTGCAAGAGATGACAGGTGTTTTAGTAGTCTGTTAGTCTGTTAATCTATTTTGTCAAAATAATTGAAAAACATTGACAATAAAACGATGAATTTTCTAAAAAATAACTCTATATAAATGTTTTTTTAAAAAGATAAGATTTGAAAAAACATTTCAGATTATCGTTGTTTATTACAATATTTTAAAGACTTCTTAACATTATTTTCATTTTAATAAACAACGTTTCAAATTTTCTATTTTATTATATAAATCTTTACCAAGAATAATTACTCGCACTAAATTGAAAAAAAAAAACTCCATGTGATACTTCTTTCCTTTAGAAAAAAAAACTATAGCTTTTCACTTAAATTGCTAGCGTAAATTATATTTAGTAGGATTAAGTTGTTATTTTTTTTTCTTGTTTTTAAGTATACTGTTTTTTTATATTCTTTTCAGCAATTATGTGTTTCATTAAAAAAAAAAAATAGAGAGAGAAATTTCTACGAAAGGAGAATTTTAAGAATGCATTTAAGTGTATTTTTATTTATTACAGATCTCTTATAAACCTTTTAATAATACGTTTATTTTATTTTATTAAATAAATGTTTAACAAAGACTTCCATAAACTAATCTGTTTTAATCATCTTATTCTTAAGAGAACATGAACTGCGGCTTATCACTTGAATTCTTAACATAATTAGATTTTAATAAGATTAAGTTGCTTTTTTTTTTTTTTTTTTTTTTTTTTTTGAGAAGACTGACTTTTACCTATCGTAAACGATGCATTTGATAGAAATATTTGTATACATTGATTGCATTTACCAGTATATAGCAAATACGTCGGCAACTCTTTAAGCTTTATGAAAAGGTGTATTATAAATTAGTATTTACTACATCTTATACAATCTTATTAAATACAAAACAAACTTCCCAACTTTGAACATAATAAGTTGTTATTCGTAACAGATTATTCTATAGCTATTAAATAAAGTATTTAATAACCATAGTAGACTTTTATCACTTAAAAATTCGAAAAACATATGATCATAATAAATGAGAATTTTAATTTATTGATCATGCTATTTACGTACTAAAAGAATTCTTCTATCGGATTAGATGAAAAGTAGTAGTTTTTATAATTTACAATAATCTTTATTTTATTTTTTACTAAGTATGTCATGCAGGTTTTTTCGTAAAGAATGAGATGTGCGTTATATGACGAACATACCTATGAGTTAAACAACAAAAAAAGGAACTTTCAATTACCGTGTACTCCGACGTATAACGCGTACTTTTGATCCAAGAAAATTGATGGATGTTATACGGCGTTATAGGTGCTCGCTATACGGCGGGGATAGAAAAGAGTAGTTAAATATTTAAAAATATATATGATCATAATAACTGAGATTGTTAATTTAACATGCTATTTATACACAAAAAATAACTTTTCTATTGTACTAGAGGAAAAGTAATCTTTATTTTATGTTTTGCTACTTATGTTTTTTTTTTTTTTTTTTTTTTTTTTTTGTGGTAAGGAGGTGTTCGTTGTATGACAATATACCTAAAAATAGAAAAATAAAGTCTGAAAGTTTAGGTGCGTGTTACATAACGAAGCGCGTTATATGCCGGAATGTACGGCATATTATATTGCAGATACGTTACATGCAGAAATCTTTGCTGTAAGATATGTTTTTAGAAAATGCAAAAAATATTATTTTAAGCCTCTTATAAAAAAACAAAAGTGGCATTTGGGACGATTCTGCATCGGGTCGGGTTACTAGATTTTATCCGAACCCATAACCGAATTTATTGTGGTTGGTTGATTTTATGACGGCCGATTATCTACACGAGGATATAGACCCTAGGCGAGATGCACTCCGTGGGGGTCTTTCTAAGAGATCTTAACCCGCATTTACGGCAAGATTAGAAGAAAATTATAGAACTCCGAACGGTTAGGTCAACGAGCGCGATAGGGGTTTGAATCCAGCACCTCCGTCTACCAGCTTTGAGAGCAGAACCTCTCAGCCACTGGTGGGGCTCCGAACTTATTGTGTATTATGCTTTTTATTTTTTTTTTATTTTTTATTTTTAGCTGCAGGTTGGATTCAGATAAGAATCTTGAATCGAGACGAATAACCAGATTTTATCAAAAAAATTCCTGCGTCAGGTTCATGTAAAATTTGGATATCCGAACAGGATCGGGTTCGTGTAAAACCTGTATATCCGACACGATGCAAGTTTCTAATCCTAATCCTACCTATAACTAAAAGAAAAAATAGTCGACACAATAAGGTCGGCTGGGTTCCGGTAAAATCCGGTTACCCGACCAAATGCATGATCGGAATCCTGCCTATAGAAAAAAAAACCCATTCAATACGATTGGGTAGGATCGGGTTTAATTTGATCACCGATACCCGATGCCGAATCGTCCCAAATGACACACTTTTCAAAAATTGGTCACACTGTGACTTCATAAAGTAGTCACTGTGTGGCGTCACAGAATAACGTAAAAACGGACATAACGTTTTCACATCCACATCACGTAACGTCACATCGATGCAACGATCACAAAGTCAGAATGTGATATCATGATGGTATACGCGTATCTATTAGCGATTTGTATTTTCGAAGAATATCTAAGCTTTTTCTTTCTTTTTTTTAAGTAAACTTAGAAAAGACTACAAATTAGAAAATTACAAAAAATTTCCTCAAATAGCAAAAATTCTTTCGAAAATGGGATAAAAACAAAAATGAATCAAAAAAAAGTAGTTTTCCAAGGCTTACGAAAACGATTTATGATCCCCGTAAATTTTGGAAAAGGCGTTCCCATTAATTTATTCCCACTTTTTAATTGATTCCTTTGATTTAACATTTTCGAAATGATTTATGTGATATGAAAAAGGTTTCCATAATCGTGAGTAACTGCCTTCTTATACTGAATTTCCGTACCGCTTTCTGCATTTTTAACAGTGTATAAAAAAGTAATTAAACATAAGTAAACATAATACTAAATTGCAGCAATTAGAATATAAGTTGCAATCCGCATTTGAGATGTTTATTTAATAATTATTTTAGTACTTTACAAAAAACATGAAGGATTAAAATAACTATAAATCTGAATACAATATATTCTTCTGTTGTAATTGAAAAGATATTTTGGTTGAAGAAAAAGCAACTTTAAAAACCTATTTTCAATTTCAGTAATTTTCCATCGATTAATAATTCCTCACTCCATATTATTTGACATATTTCGTATTTAGTTTCTTTATTTATATATTTTAACCAGAATTTATATTTTAACGCAGAATAAGTTATATTTCTATTATATTTCATAATTTGTTTTTTAACATTAATTGCATGCAATTGTAAAGAAGGATGTTAAACCATATATAAAGATTAACTGTTATATTTATCACAAATTTGCTCTATTTTTCTTTTTCCAATATTAAAGATTAATAAAATATAACGAATGTGTTCAGGTAAATACTCTGCTCTTTGAATATTCAATTTTGTATTATTCTCAGGTATTCAATATAATGAGAATCATCATTTACGAGTTTTTTATATAATTTCATAAAACTCATTATTCCGATAATAAAAGGATTGGAATATCGTTTTTTCTTTGTATTATACCAGGAAATTTATCATGAAAATCGAGTGATATATTTTGTTTTTTTCTCTCACAGAATTGCGATAATTCAGCGTAGTATTTTATAAATTTTTCATTAAAAAATATATTAAAATGAAAACATTTCTCCTCCACAAATTTAACATGCAATACTGAATGAATATTTTATTTTTATGAAGTGTTAAAAGCGTATTTAAAAGCATATATCCTTACTTTCATTTATCTATTAATTAATTTACATATGAATAGTTCTATGTTGTACACATTTAATTTCGAATCCTATTTTTTTTTTTTAAATAAATAAACTCTTTCGAATTTACTGTTTTTTCCTTCACCAAAAATATGTACGAATGTCCAAATTTCCATAACAATAATTACACTTCGTTCTACAATAAAGAGGCATAGAATTCGAAGTAAATTGGAGTATTTTGAATGTTTCTCTACTCAGGATCTTCAAATATATTCGTTAAACTCAATTAATAGAATATGTAGTTAAAGAATGGCGAACCTATGATACACGAGCCGAAGGTGCCACGTACAACAATTGCCCTCGCACCGGAAAAACTTAAATTTGATAATCATGATATAGATAAAATTCCTATTTTTTGCTGTTCAAATAAATAAAATATTGTTTAACACGTACAAAATATTACAAATAATGCAATTATTTTTCCATGAATCAAGACATTAGGAAAATTTAATTGTCTGTAATGATATATGTGCATACACTGTAAAACAATACAAATGAATCTTAATGTATGAAAATATAAAATAACCACGAATGAAAATATACACTAAACTCTTCCGGGTTACTCAGTGTTACGAAAAGTGTTCTGTATCTTTAAAAACCGCAAAAGCTGTATATTTTGGAGATTTAAAGACATTATAAAAAAAAAGTTTTTTTTTTTTGTTGTTGTTGTTGTTTTTGCTACGTATTTTCGGAAGCTTTTCCGATCACATTTTATACTGTTTTAACCAGTTTATTTAAACCGGAATATTGACTTTTAGGATACTGTCAATTCTCAATTAAAAGTTTTTAGTTGTTTAATTGAATTTATACACGCAAAAGTAAAAAAAAAAAATAAGTATATTAATTTTAAGTTAATGTGAATGCGTTAATTTATCATGTTTAGTTGTAAAACATGTTTTTCGAACATGAACATGTTTACGTGAGAGTTGATAACGTCCGTAAATGTGATATTCCGGTTTAAGAAAACTGATTAATACACTGTAAAAAAGTACTCGAAAACGTTTCCAAAAATCTGTGGCAGCAAAAGAAACATTGTTTTTTTAAACGCTTTTTTACAACTCAAAAATATATTCGTTTCAGAGGTTTCTGAAGATAAAGAACGCTTTTAGGAATACTGATTAACTCGGAAGAGGATTTTGTATATTTTTGTATGGTTACAGTTGTAAAAGATATTCATAAAAAGTAAACGTATTAAAAATGCTTTATTATATCAGTATACTTTTTAGTTACAACCATGAAAAATAAAAACGGCAGGGCATGGCGAAATGATGTATAAGTTGAAACAGAACTACGAAAATTCGTTATTAAATTATGATTCAATGAAGAATGATATCTTAACCCTCCAACGCCCATAAGTAAACTTATAATTATTTTTTTTTTCAAATTCATAGGTTGTAGTGTATTATTGTCATTAAAACAAAGTAATAAAAAAACAAATTTTATCAAAAAGTACATGTTATCAAATAAGTGACACACAATTTCAAAATTACATCCCAGAAACAAAAATTAATCAATCATTCGAAATCGTACAAATCTCAATTGTTACATTTAGTTAATTTTAACATTCAGGCAAATACACTATATTGCCAATGATGACCGGTCACTTGCGATTTTAGACGTTTTGTTAAAAATCTAGAAAAATACATAAGGAATTATCCTGAAACTTCAGGCGTGTAAACAGCATAGTCGACGTCATACATTTCGAAGATTTTTTTCCCCGAAACCCCATAGGGGGCCGTCAATAAATTGAAGAAAAACAAATATCTTTTGGATAATCCTGTAAAAACTAATATCGCAAAAGCGTTGAAACGGTAGCACATGCTTAGGAGGCTTTTTTTAATAAACTATATTCATTTTTATGAGGATAGCACGTATACTCGTGGAGAAATTCAGGTCTTTTATAAAAACAATCCCAAATTTCACCAATTGTTTTGCTTATAATTTTCCAAGTTCTTAATATAAAAGAATGTTCTTTTCAGGAACAATGACAAACAACATTATATACAATACCCTGCAATCAGAATTAAAAAATAATAAATATAGGATGAAAAATTAGCAGGTTCACTAAATATTGTTTCACTGCGCATGCGCGAATGCAGTCAAAACATACTGTGCATAATATATTAGCTAAATGTATAGAGCAACTTTTGTGAAAGTTTTAAAAACATAGCTTGAAAATTCTGATAGTGACAGTCCATAAAATAAGTTTGAAGTTCGCTGTTCCTAAAAGGAAGCAAAAAGATGAGGGGCGGTATCCAAATATACAATGAGAGACACTTCATTCTTATTATGTCAACTTTCATAAGCTAGTATATTTGGATACAACCCCTCATCTTCTTGCTTCCTTTTGGGAACAACGAATTTCGAGCTTATTCTATCAACGATTACTATCAGATTTTTCAAGCTATGTTTTCGAGACTTTCAAAAAAGTTTGTCTGTACATTTAGCTAATATATTATACACAGTATATTTTGATTGAATTCGCGCATGCGCAGAGAAAGAATATTTAGTGAACCTGCTTATTTTTCATCTAATATTTATTATTTTTTAATTCTGATTGCAGGGTAATGTATATAATGTGCTGTGTCATCGTTCCTGAAAAGAACATTCTTTTATATTAAGAACTCTGAAAATTATAAGCAAAACACTTGGTGAAATTGGAGATGGTTTTTATAAAAACCTTAATTTGTCCATGAGTATACGTGATATCCTCATAAAAATGAGCATAGTTTATTAAAATAAATCTCCTAAGCATGTGCTACCGTTTCAACGCTTTTGCTATATTAGTTTTCACAGGGTTATCCAAAAGATATTCGTTTTTCTTCAATTTGTTGACGCCCCTTATGGGGTTTCGGGAAAAAATCTTCGCGAAAATATATGACGTCTATCATGTTGTTTACACTCCTGAAGTTTCAGGATAATGTATCTTTCCAGATATTTAACAAAACCTCTAAAATCGCAAGTGACCGGTCATCATTGGCCATATAGAGTATATATATATATGACACTTACTGCTTTTTTGACATTTTTATCTTAAAAAGTGGACCAACTGGAAGTCTTTGCTTGTTTGGAAAGGTATAAATTTTTGGTTAGTTATAGTATCATATCAGGAAATTGAGCGATACAGGACTTTTTTATGATTATATAAACTTTTCTGGACCCCAATAAAGGCGTCACGGTACATATTCACTTAAAATCTAAACCTAGAAGTCCTTTGAAAAACGTGTCACCTGGAGGTGACAATGGGCGTTGGAGGGTCAAAATTTTAATTATCCATTAAAATATTTAGAACACACACAAACCATGAATAAATAATGATTAGAATGTAGAGAATGACATTTTTTTTTTCAATTCTTTAGAAAATAAAGAAACTAAATCAAATAGGAAACAGGAGAAAAACTATATCAATAGTTGCTTGTTTGCTCGCTTAAAGCTTCTTTTTTTAGAATTTAATCTTTGCTTTATATTTGTTGCAGGAAAACAATTTTTTGAAAGCTTTAACAAAATGTTAAATTCTACTAGAAATATATATACTGTAAAGGGGAAAAAATCAAATGTTATGTGCTTAAGAGCCTATTCTCAAAGTATTTGTCAGACAAAACTAGAAGACAGGGGTATTTTAGCCCTCTGTCAAAGTAAATTTTTTAGAATAATGTTTTAAAGTAGTTTATAAGAAGATGTAAATCCCTAGAAAACAGCTTTGGATAAAAGTCTCCGAAAGAAAAGGAGATTTTAAAAATGTTTAGACTTTTTGTTGTCTCAAATCTCCTAACGTTCCTTAAAATTTAATTTGTACAAAAATAAACGTATTAATATTCATTTTTAAATAAAAAAATATTTTGCACAAAATAAATATTTATTTAAAATACTAATCCTTCTAAGTCATCATAATTATCAAGTATGTTTCGAAAAAGATTTTCTGTAACTTGCAGTGAAATAAGTACAGAAAAATTAAATTAATTTAAGTAACTCGCAAATGTAATGCAATATTATTTATTTTTAAAAACTACATGAGAATATTATATTTTCAAAAGGGCAGAACACAAAATAAATAATTTAATAATCGACGACATTGTAAATGTTATTTATAAATTGAGCCTTTGACTTTTTCAGGCCATCTGCCACGCGTTTCAAACAAATTTTCATAAGAGTTAGCATAATTTTAATTAAAATAAGATTATTTTACTAATAATTTCGCTAAATGAACTCGGATAAAAATCGTACTTATTTTATTAATTTTTACTCAAAAGTTGAAACATTGACGAGCTTCTTATTAATGTGGAAAAAAAAGCATATAAAATTTTAATTAATTGGCTTTCAATAAATATAAAACAAACAAATTGAATTATTCCACGAAATAATTCAATTAATCTAAAATTTTCATAAATGTGGAATTTTATATCGACAAAGTCCTATTTCTTTCATTAAGGCCTTTTATATCGTTATCAGAAATGTGTTGGCTACTTTTGGACGTTTGCGGGAAAAAAGGGGGGGGGGTTGCTATTTTAATGCTCATATATCACTTGTAAATATCACATAATATAAAGTTTCACTTCATCAAACAATAAAACAACGCACTTTTGTATAAAATTAGTTTTAAAACTGTAGCTCAATTTAGAGACTTTTATGACTTTTTAAATAATTTTCAATCATGATTTTTTTATCTCTCTTAACAATAAGCATTTGTTTCCTGCAAAAATGTAAAGTAACTAGTATTCAAATTACCACAGTTCGCAATTGATTGCCCAGAGCAAATTAAAAAGAAAACAAGAACGAAAAATCATGCCTCAAGCATAGATTATGTAACCCTTTCCAACGCTTCCAAAACAATTTTACAAATCATTACCGTTTAATAAGCTGAAAGATAACATCTAAGTAAACCATTTGGAAAACGCATAACATATTTAAAAACGTAATTTCAGGAATTTCCAACATATACAATATTCGGAAAAATATCCGAATACTTTTATTCAGCTCTGCGTATGATCTATAAATTTGTATATGTACTACATAGGATGCTAAATTTTAGTTTAGTTAGGAAACGCGTAGCATAGTTTAAAATTCTCCTTCTGGAGTTTCTGTCAATAAACGGAAATGTGTTCGCGAACTTTTGTGCTGCCCTGTATATGACCTACAGAATTTATATACACAGAGTAATAGACAAAATGTGAGTTAAATTTAAAATCGCGTTCAGCAACTTAAAACGCTCTTCCAGGAATTATTTTTAACAGACAGTAGAGAATATTCTTTTGTGTGTCCCTGTAAATGAACGATGACTGCTATACGCACAATATTCTGTAATAAGCCTCTTGTAATGCACCTTACTGATACATATAAATTTCAATGCGTTTCAAATAGCGAAACATTATTTAATTAAACCGCAAACGATTTTTCTCCATATACGTAATGTAACGTAATTCTTTTGACTCTCCCTGTAAAGTAACTATAAGTGCTATGCACACCCTATTCCATATTAAGCTTCTTGTAATGCACCTTAGTGATATATATCAATTACAATGTGTTTGAAATTGTATAACATCATTAAAATAAACCACAAGTGATTTTTCCCCATAGACCGTAATGTAACGGAATTCTTTTGAGTGTCCCTGTAATTTAAACTATAAGTGCTACACACTTCAGTTGAAATAGGGAACATGCTATAGATAACGACAGTAACATATAAAAATTGCAGGACAATTGGAGCATATTTACGGGAGTTAGAGCACGGCCAGACGGCAGACGGCCAGACAAACCGAAGTCATAAACACTTTTCATCTAGGTTGGAAAGTGTTAAAAAGTAAATTAGCCGTAATATATTGCATTGACGCTAAACTACTGCTGGTCATAAAAAAGACCAATTTATATTTTATGTTAAACATAAAATAAATATTAAGTTAAATGGGTTAGGCGGTTCACAAAATTTTTATTTATTTATTTATTTACTTATTTTTTGACTGCTCAATCATGTCCCATTTGACCAATCATGTCTCATTGACTGCACAATCATATAAGTTATTTCATTACTTTCTAAAGGCGACTTTCAAAAGAAAAAAAAAAAGTGTTTTTTCTTTGTTTTTATTTTAAAATCTTAACGTAATATATTCGTGTATTCCCATTTTAATTACATTTCAATTCGTGAAGATGCAATTAAAAAAAAATATTTTTTTTTTGTCTCTGCTATTGTCAAAGATTCATTCTTTTAAAAGGTTAACTCATGCGTTTTGTCATTTTTTAAATTAAATTATGCCTCTCTCTCTCCATTTTCTTTTTATACTCTAAAAAATTAATTATAGTTTTAATGGTTTCTCTCATATTTCCCATTCGCATCACCAAATATTAACAAAATATTAAAATGTGTTAAAATAAAAATGCATCTCTTCAGAAAATCACGTTACTAATACTCTGAAACAATTAGCATAATTAGAATTAACAGCTACCATAGTTTCCGAAATCCGTATAATCAACCGCTTGGTTATGATGTATACTTTCCATTGCTAATGAGTTACTCTTTAGAGTATTTTCATTTGAGGGTAAGAGATTAAAAAATAAATAAATAATAAAGTATTCTTCTTGTAAACCGATGATTATTGTCAGACCTACAGCTTAATCTGCAAGAAAAATTCAAAACATAATAATCACTGTTTTACCTTTCTTACATAGGATCAATTTTATTTATATTTGAATCATGAAATAAATATTAAAATAACGCTACAAACAATTTTTAAGTATATATAAATAAAAACGAAATCTCACTTATTTTGCCTTAAGCCTTTTAATCTTATAGCGTTTGAACGACAGTAAAAGAGATCACGGGTGTTTTAGTACTCTTTAAAGCTATCTTGTCAAAATAACTGAAAAAGAAAGCAAAAATTTCCATTTTCTAGAAAACAGTTCTATAGAAAACCTTTTAAGAAGAAGAGGGATTTAAGATATCTATGCAGACATTTATTGTTCGATATGGATCTTTTAAAAAACCTCTTAACATAATTTAAAATTTGATAAACAACTTTTTAAATTTTCTCTATTTAATTAAATAAATCTTAAATAAAGAATAAATAGATTAAAAACAACTATTCTTATTCATCTCTCTTTTCATGCAAAAAAAAAAAAAAAAAAAAAAAAAAAACTTTCTTAATAAATGTTTTTATTAATATTGTCTAAAGTTCTGATCCGATTTTCATAAAATTTGAAATGTCTCGACAAAATTCTGCAAAGATAATATTTCTTAAATTTCAAACCATTCGGTTGGGTAGTTTTTGCGTTGTTAAATGCGGACGGACGGACAGACAGACGAACGGACAGACAAACAGACGGACGGACCAGACGACGAAAGTAAGTACTACGCATTTATATAATTACGAACGCACCTAAAAATGAAAAAAAAAGACTACAACTGACCTTTTAAACTGTTAGCACAATTTGACTTAGAAAGATTAAGTTGTTAAGATTTCAAGTTCATTTCCTTATTTTTGAGTAGATTGTCCTTTTCTATGTAAGCTATGAGTTTCATAAAATGCTTATTTCATTATAAAAACAAGAACGAAAAATCGTGCGTCGCGCATACATTATACAACAAAATGAGATTTCATACAACAAAATGAGATTTCATACAACAAATGAGATTTCATACAACAAAATGAGATTCTAAATAAGCAATTTAAAAAAAAAAACACCACAGTAAAAATCCATTTTCATCAACTGCTGTCCTTATCCGATAATGCGTGCAAATTCTTTTATTTATGCAAGGTATAGCATGTACAGTACACACACTACCTAATACACTCAAAATTAGATAAGTTACAAATTACATGCCACAGCGGAAAACGCACTTCAAGCAATTATCGACCTTAGTCGGTCGTTTAACTGAATTTTTTGTGCGTCTTCTCTGTGAATAAATAATAAATGGCTATACACTCCATAATCTATAGAAAACATGTTGTAGTCCTTTTCAGGGATTTTATTAATGTTTGAAGTATCATACTTATTAAACTTATGATACTTAGTATGATACTTATTCGATACTCCTGAGTAAGCATGTTGTAGTCCATCTCAGTGGTGTATATTAATCTCGTTATGTTTGACATATCGTCACATCAGTAAAATGCTTCGCAAACAATTGTTCCTATAGACCATAATGTAACGGAATTATTTTGTGTGTCCCTGTAGACGAACTTCAAATGCTACACATTTAATTTTAATACCAAACAATCTATAGTTAACCTCAATAAAATATAAAAATACCATTCATATTTATTTATATTTAGGAGAGTTAGAGTAAGGATTAGGCAGACAGACAGACAGCAGACAGATAAACAAAATTCATAAACACTTTTAAACTATGCCGGAAAGCGTTAAAAACGGTCTAATTTTTTTTTTCTGATCAGTTAGTTATGTGCAAGGAAAAAGTCAGTAGTAAAACTAAGACTTCCATCAAAGGGATTATTCTGAGTGATATTGCTGAGAACATGAAGATAATAACTTTTGACAAGTAATAAAAAAGGAGACGCTATCTTTAATTAATTACATAACATACTGGTGCAAGTTCAGATGATAAAAATGACCATATTAAATGGTAGGATTACAAAATACCATGCATAAAGTAATATACACTGTTAAAACAAATAGGGAATCAAACTAACAAATAAAGAAAACCATGCCAGACAGTCATGCATAGGTATAACATTGAAAGTACACATACATTAAAGATAATATAGAAAATAAGACACTAAAACAACGTATCGAAATTTCAACTCTTTGAAATAATGTCAAGAACATGAAGAGACGCTCCGCACCAATTAGAGCACCTATCAATTTCGAAAAATGTGTTTTTTGAAAAAAGAAAGTTTTATAAGGTGCGTGGTCCCCTCGAACAATTAAGACTGTTGCACATCTGTTTTCCATGGTTGTGATGAAGTTGTCGGTAGGAGTATGGGTAATTCTGCTCCACTTTTCAAAAAGTGCTATCTCAAAATCCCGAACAGTCAACTTCAACAGAGTCATTACTCTCGCTGCAATGCGTCGTTCGAGTGTGACCCAAACATGCTGGTTCTGATTTAACTGAGCTGACCATTTCATGCGCTGTATTATTTCCTTTTAAAACATATTCACCACAAGATGAGCTGTTTTATGCATTAGCATGCATTAACAGAAAAGAATGCGCAATGACTTCAGCGTCAGGTAAGACTCTGAATATCTCGTCAGCAAATCTTCGTGCCATTCCAAATAATTTACATATATGTGCATATTTTCCAAGCAAATCATTCACTAATATGAACCCAATTACGGGACTGAGTTTTACGGTTTTGACGAGAGAGAGAAAAGATCAGAGAAACAACACTTTCAGAAGTATTTTCGGCCTATCTATTCACTGTTTCATACACACAAGCGATTCCCCAATATTTACACAATTTATTTAATACTAGCTGCGTAGCATTCTCTCTTCCATTTAAATTTCATGAGGACTTTCTATTGTTTTTTGAAAAATTAAATCTGGTTTTATTAAACATTTCAAATGTCTAGCTGTAACCTTTCCAAATAAATCGTAATTTAAAATGTTTTTACAGCGTTTTCCGATCATTTCACCTTTTTAAATTTCAATTTTTTGAAGCCGTTCTTAAAGGGTTCTTAAGAGGTAACTCTTAAAAGTAACTTCATGCAAAATTTCAAGTTTTTTGTCCCAGCAACATCACAAAAATAGCAAATTTTAGAAAGTTTTTGTTTCTGCGCTCTTTTACATTCCGAATTTTTTGGAAAATGTTCTATTACGAGTAGATTATTTACATCTTAAAAGTAAAAGTCATGTCAAATTTCAAGTTTATAGTCCTAACAGTTCCAAATAAATCGTGATTTAGAACATCTAGAATCGAAATTTTGAACTTTTTAGAAACCATTCATAACGAGTATTTATATCTTAAAAGTAGCCACCATATCAAATGTCAAATTTCTAGCCCCAGCAGTATCAGATATATCGCAATTTTAGAACCTTTTTTTGCTCCTGCACCCCCTTAGAGGCTGTTCTACCGACATAAAATATAGCTTGTGTTGGAGCAGAGATGGTTATCATCATTTTGCCACCATTATGTTTTAAATCGGCTTGGTAGTTCCAAAGATTATCCCAAACAAACACACAAACATTACTGCTTTATAATATTTGTATGGAAACCGAAGCCGTTTATCTGTTATTATATACAAACAGAAATAATTTCTTATCTAATACGTGTAATCGGGTGCAATTTTTTAAAATTCATACATAAACCAGTATAATTCAACAGCTTTATTTTCATAGTTGTTTACATCATTTGGCAATTAATATAATTTTCTTAAACCCGCATTGCGTCAAGCTTTTTAATAAAGTGCCAAGGCTTGGACAACAGTAAAGTATTGTCAAGAGTATGAGAAACATATTAATAAGTCATTTTTATGTTAGCCTGGAGAAGGTGATAAATCGCCAAACATTGTTTCTATCTCCATCTTTCGTATTGCATTACTTTCAATTAAAATACATACATTTAAAATACATATATTAAATACATTTAAAAAACATGCCTTTGAGTCATTTCATTTAAAATACTTATAAGACGAGATAACACTATAAGCCAAAACATTTTATTTTAACATCAAAGCATTACTTCTAAGTGACACATGCGAAAGAAAAGGCTCCTTTTGGCGAGATTATCACCCGGCTAACATAAAAGTACCGTTAATAATTCAAGTTGTGAAGGAAAGGGTTTGCAGCCAATGGTGTGGGAAGAGCTCCATATATTGTGCCGGTTGGCGCAATTGGAAAAAAATCCAAAAGGGCGATAAAACGCAGTTTTAGCATCTTGCCAAATTTTTCAAGATGGCGAAAAATTCATTTACGATATTTTAACAAGTAATGAAAGTACCTAAACAAACATATTTAATAAACCTGAGAAGACTTTTTGTGACAAATAACGGTTATTGTCCGGGGGGCATATTGTAAATAATTAATAAACGAACGAAAAGCAAACTGAAAATAATTTGTGGAAATCTCAGGAAAGATGTATCTCATGTAAATAGCACTTAAAATCATAAAATGGAGAAATTCTCCCCATAAAAATACATACACTCTATATAAATCTTTTTTGTTTTTTAACCACTTCAACGGCCGCTTGGGTAGCATACATTTAAAATACATGACTCTCACTCATTTGATTTAAAATGCCTGCCTTTCACCTTTTCAACTTAAATTACTGAAAGAAAAATGTAAGAAAAAAGTCAAGCTACAGACAGCTCCGAATAGAGATACTTATTTTATAACCACCCGGTATATAAACATTAGGAATTATTGTAAAAGAGCAATAGCATTTTTCATATATTGCATATTCATTTCGAATATCGAATATTTACAATGTATAATAAACGTATTGAGATAAATAAGCACGTCTCCCAAATTTCAGTTTTTTGTTTTTCTCAGACTAGTAGTATAATTAGAATCAACATTCATCATACTTTTATATTTTTGCATTAATCATTAGTCTAACAGTAGAGGTGATTACGTTGTCACGTTAACATTTATTCAGCATTAAATATGACAACTTAGGAAAATGGAACATATTCTTCAATTTTTCTTTCAGAATACTGATGAGCACGAGCTCTATAATTATTACTCTAAAAATACGTTACAATAAAATATTTTTATGATTATACTTTTTAATCATAATATTGAATTTAATTGATTTTAATTCATAATATTGAATAAAAATTTAACTTTATTTCTAAACAATAATAAATGTACCCATTTATTTTAGATATACTTAAACGAAAATAACATAAATATTTTTCTATATGTTATTTAATCTCTAATGCACAGCGTTTATTGCTTGCTTGTTTTAAGTTTAAGAATATTAAATTAAATTGATTACTATACGCTGTCTGTTGTTTCATAGCGAAAATATAGGGAAAAAAGTCCAGGGAAAAAAGTTTGAAATTCCTTCTGTTAAACTAATTTTTAGCAGCTGTAAAACATATTGCAATGCGGGTAATTTTTATGTATAGTGTTCGTCCGTATACAGGGACCGGTCTAAAACAGAATTAAATTAAGTAGCAGAGTACGTGGAAGCCCAATGGCTGATATTGGCAAGGTAGTGACAAAAGTGTTTGATGTAGATATAACACATAGACAAAGCAGTTTTAGGTTTTAAATTAAACTGACGTTTATTAACATATCACAACATAAATTAAAGATGGATAAATATGACAGAAAATTTTATTAAATAAAAATATATAATGACATATGGCGTGGCAACAAAAAAATACACAGGTGGCAAAAATATGAGTATGAGCATAAGATAAATGAAGCTTTGAAGATATTACACACTTGTAAAAAAGTTCACTTTAAACTCACATGATAATTAACTGAATGTAACGAAACACAAAATTGAAGCAGGCCTTTTTATCACTTATTGAATTTGATAAAACAAGATTAAGGGAAGTCCACACATTAATCTTTGAAGTGAACACACATCACCATGAACGGAAGAGAACTATATATACGAACTTCAGCAGACGAAAAAAAAAAACAATTTAAAACGTTTAAATCCATCATCGCACTCAATAACTTTATACCGCCGCTAACATCGTTTTATTTGGCAACTACAAATATTGTTTAATTATTGCTGCTTCTCTCTCGCCATCCAAACGGCCTTCCCGTGCCTTTTAAATAGTATCAACATTCGGCTTTCGGAAAACGCCCAGTTTCTAATGTGCTAAATTGAGAAGTTCTTAAACTGCCTATTGCCAAACTGATTAGAGTGCCTTGAAAACCGCGGGCGCATGCTCCTCTATTGCGTTATGAATTAAATGATGTCGTAACTAGCGGTCGCAACTGAATCCGGAATAGGGCTGAGAAAACGATAGTCGATGTGAGAAACGATATTGAAACGAACAGTTTGGAAAATAAACGTTATCGGCGATTTGAAAAACGAAAAGAAAGATTTGAACGATACCAGAAATGGAAAACGATAGCGACTGAAATTAATTACTGAAGAAAACGAATACAAGATTGAATGGAAATTAGGCAAGTACCAAAACGTGACACTATGTATAAGTTTCAAGGTCCAAAAATATGTATAGGGCTAACACATAGGTTAAAAGCTTCTTGGTGGAATGTCCAGTAATTTTTTTATTCACATATTTAAAGCTTCTAAAAATCCTTTTTTTAATTAATTTCGAAATATGTATATGTTTTTTAATTATTTTTCGAAATAATTGTAAGCTATAAATGTTTTAATAGAAATCGATTTCTAGAAGCTTCAAATATGTGAATCCAAAATAACAGATCATTCCGCCAAGTAGTTTTTGACGTATGCTTAAAAAACTACCCGCATTGTAATATGTTTTACAACAATTAAAAATAAATTTAACATTAAGATTTCCAAACATTAAATCGAAACAATTCCTGAACTACTTCACCGAATGACTTCCTGTTGGTATTCGAAGGTAAAATTCAACAAATAATCCAAATATGATTTCAAATTTAGTTGTTAATGTTGAAAATTTTAATGTTTGTTGCACCTTATCAATGTAAACGATCCCCTAATCCAAATTTAAGTATGGTATTATTTAGTAAATTTCAGTACCAATTGATTGGCACAGGTCACATTTTATACGATGATTTTGGAAGAAGTTATTCTGTAGTAGGCTTTTTAATAATACTCTAACCCTTACTCTTTTCCCTTGTCTTTCTTGAATTGTTCACTATTATTGTATCTCTTTTTAATACACTGTTAAAAATTTGCAGCAATCTGTCCAGTCATTCGACCGTTTTTATAGAAAACGGTTACTTAACCGTAATTTAATACTATTCTGACATGTCAGAATCCTTCGAAGGGAAGTAATTAGAAAAATTAAAATACGCAAGACGTAAAAGAAACGGAAAATTACTACAAGGGTAAGAAATCACACCCCAAATTTATTAAGAGGTTCCTCTGTTTTGAATGTGGAGATACATCATGTTTCATACCTGATTGCCCTAAACTTAAGATAAAGACAGCATAAGAAGTGTAAACCATGTTACAAATAAATTTGATGAAGACCTATTAGCTCCATACACCATTTCCGGAAAAATAAATGGAACTAGCATTCCAATACTGGGAGATACCACAACAACTGTCGGTATAGTGTGCCAGAAATATGTTTCGCCTCAAAGAATGGCAGGAGAATATATATGGGTGCAACATTTGATGAACTAGAAGATGTCATACTTTCCAATACCCGAAGTCGAAATTAAATGCCAATTGGACCATGTTACCACTAAGATAGCAGTTACCAGAGATAACCTGGATCAGGGGAACTATATCCTTGAAACCAAAACTGCCTTACTTTTAAAAGATAATGGAAGCTGGCAGTAAGAAGAAAAGAGATACTCTGAATGCTGTACTGACAAGAACGCAACAGAGAAAACATCTTGCTGAAAAAGAACACTTACAAACATTCAAGAAGTGAAACTTGAATTGTTCAACGATACAGAGTTCAATAAAGAGAAATCAAAATGATCTTCCAAGTACAGGATTTCAACTTTTGTCAGAAGTTGATGAAACATGAGTTCTTTTGATCTTGGCAGAGGTAAATTCAGAAACATTTCCAGCAGAACAACAGCAGAGCAAAGAACTAGCTCTGTTATAGCTGATTTTAGCTTTTCCGCTAAATAAATTTTGAACTCAGCTTAAACACTGAACGAGACTCATATTTTTTCAAGAACATTAATTTTTCTGTGTTGTATATTGATAAATTAGTAGTCGCTTAAATTATATAGTTATTTCAAAATCAATGGCAGATAATCTGTATCCGGTATTTAGGTTTCAAAAGTTATCTGCATAAAGTTACATACTACGTATTTACAAGTTCACAACAAGTCATCATTATTATTAATAAAACGTATTATTACAGTCAATTAATAAATAATAATATAATTTTGAAGATGTATACTTATTGTACTTACGTCGACGTCAAAGGCATTCGATTGCCGCAAACATGGCCCAACTCGGCGCAAGAAATAAAAACAAATATTCAAGATAACGGCAGTTAGTAAATTTACTTCAATTCATATACGAGGTTGAACCAAATTCCCGTTCCATTTATCGAAATGAACCATAAAATCATATTAGTAATTTTTTTAAATATTTCAGTGAACCATTTTTCAGTTCAATAAGTAAAATAACATCAATTTATAGTTAAAAAATAACTTATATTTTTAACTTTGAGTAACATTTGGAAGGCCCAACAATGGGCACCAGTACAATGAAAGCCGTGGAGGGTCAAGATTTTCAAACAGATGGATCTGTAGTTTGCTGTCAATGACAATTTTGTTTTTTAATGAAAGAATATAAACATTAAATAAGCTACAGTAATTTTGTTCTTGCCAGAACACCCATCATGAAAAACAATCTTTAAACATATCAACGTAAAAAACAATACAAAAATGTAACAAATAAAAATATTAAAAATCCAAAAATTAAGCTTCGACTGACCTTCATTTTTAACAATTTCCAACATAGTAAGAAAGTATTTATGAATGCGGTTTGTCTGTTTGTCTCTCTGTCTGTCGTCTGTCCGTTCTCTGACTCACGTAAATATACTCGGATTGTCTTGAAATTGATATATATTATTAAGGCTTAATATGGCATGTTTGGTATTGAAAATTAAGTGTGTTGCATTTATGGTTCTTTTACAGGGTCACTCAAAACAATTCCGTTACATTACGGTCTATGGGAAAAATCGTTTGCGACGTATTTTAATCATGTTACACTATTTTAAACATATTAAAATTCATACATATCACTGAGGCGCACTGCAAGGTGCTTACTGTAGAATATGTTGTGCATAAAATATATCGTTAATTTACAGGGACACTCAAAAGAATTTGGTTACAATATTGTTTATGTAGAATAATTGCTGGTAGCTCGTTTTTAGTTGTGGTACACGTTGTTAAATGCAACTAATGTTTTGCATATTTAATTGGTGCATATATATTGTATACATCATATACAGAACTACTCACAAGATTTCCGTTTATTGACGGAAATTGCTGAAGGGGAATTTTTAATTGTGTTATTATTTCCTAGCTGAAGTAAAGCATACTGTGTTTTAGCATGCTTTTCTTTAGCAATACATAACTTTAGCATACTGTGTAATAGGCATACAAATCTATAGATCATATACACAGCTGCACAAAAAAATGGATATTTTGTTTCACCATTGGTGGTAATTGCTGAAATTGGGTTTTCAAATGTGCTACGCGTTTTCTAAGTAGTCTAGATTTTCTTGAAAACTGTGAAATTTTGTTACAGTATTCTTAATGTGTTGGAAAGTGTTTCATAATCTATGCTTGACTTTTTTTTTCTTGTAAAGGGGAGTTGAAATAATTTATATTTTAATCAAAGATGCTCATCCGCCCTTAGTACCTTTAATTTTTAAACACATAAACGTAAAAAAAGCTAAAGATTGCTTTCTACGGGTGACTCAGATGAGACCCCCCCCCCCCCCCCCCCTCCACACACACACACAGACTTTCAGACGAAAAAATCTTTAGTTCTTTTATACCTTAGTGTTCAATTACTTTAAATCATTTGTGAAGAATACTTTTTTTTTTTTTTTTTTTTTTTTTTTTTTATCATCAAAGGAAAAGAAAATTTTGGTAATTAGGCGTCCATAGGTGAATATTTTTATGTGAGTTATACTCGAATCTTTGTATTACTCAGTACCTTGTACCAGATGCATCAGAAGTTTGTTAAAACTTAAAAAAATTATTAAAAAGAAACATATGATGCTAAATAATTGCAGTTTGCAGGAAAATTAGATTAGAGGGATTAGAGTGATTTAGTGTAGGGATTAGAGGGAGATAGGATATTTTTAATTACAAAAAAGTTGTGGTTAAAAAATTACCGATAGATGTCGCTGGCATGCATAATATGAAAGAGATATATGCAAATTAGGCATATAGCCAAAGACCCATTTCTGCGAAGCGTCTGACAAGCTTCAGTATCCCAGCACATGAAACAGGCACTTTTCGCGTTTTAGTCATTTTTCCGGGCGGAATATTCGCTATGTTCCAGTTGCTGATTCCCGGTAAAAGGGTTTAACCAACAGCGCCTGATCTGATAACGATTTGCATACAAAAAAATGTGTGCGGCATCTATCGGTAATTTTTTAACTTTTTTTTTTTTTTTGTTCTTAAAAGAAATCTTATCTCTAATCCTATACCTGAAAACCGCAATTTTGTAGCACATTTTTTTAAATAATTTTTTAAAGTTTTAACGAACCTATGACGCACCCGATATATACACTACAATTACTGTATATGCTTCAAATTTTAAACACTTTATGCAGTTTTTTCTTTATAAGTTGCTTTATGCAGTTTTTCTTTATAAATCTTTATAAATCACTTGAAATCACAACAAAGTCATTAATATAAAATGTTAATCCATTTACCATTTCGATTTTTTTTCTGCGATTATTTTTCATCCCTTCCATAAATCAAGAAAAGTCAAATAAAGATCATTTATGACTCTTGAAGTTTACTCAGAATGTAAAATATATAGTACTTGATATAAAGTATTTTATATAAAAAATTTATAATATCATTGCGCATTTTCCAATGACTGAAAAGAAACAAATGGCGCAACAATACTTCTTCAAAGAGTAATCTTATCATTTAACTTACAAATTAATATAAAAATTCTCCGAAAATTAATAAGTAATTTAATAACATTTATTATACTTGTGACAACATTTCGAAGCCAAATTTTATTTATGTGAGTTGTACTTGAATCCTTGTATTTATATACAATAACATCAGCCTTCGAAGTTTAAATGTTTTACATGCAGTTTTTCTTTCTAAGTGAGATCACAACGAAGTCATTAATATAAAATTCTAGTCCATTTAACATGTCGCATTTATTCTGTGATTATTTTTCATTCCTTCTATAAATCAAGAAGGCTCAAATAAAGATCATTTATAACTTTTGAAGTTATCCCAAATATCGATTAGTCATTGTTCTTCATTACAAAAAGAATCTATTCTCTGACGTCACTTTAACTGACTTCAAGAAAATCTTACTATTATACAGGATATAAGAATCTCATTAATTTTTATAATATATAATATTATTTATTGTCAATGTATAAATTATAATTTTCTTCTCACCAAGCTAATCCTCAAAAACAAATAATAAAGAAAAGTTAACTCTATATATTTCAATTCCCTATTTCAATTTTTTTATTATAGCTGTGTCAGATATGTCTTTATTATAAGTTACTATTAATAGTTATACGCCATTAATAAAGATTATTGTTAACATTTCTATCATTAACAACTTTTGCCATAATCGTATATATTATTTCTGTTGTCAACATCCCTTTTTCTAAGAAAATAAAAAAAGCAGAACGATGAATGAGATGCCATATGAAAGGTTTTTGAACAAGTTGCTGACATAGCATACGTACATTTAAAACATATTTTATTTTTTAAAAATTGCTGGTAATTAAAAATTAAATCTATATTGTTTTCACAAATTAAATGAAAGACTTTTCTCAAATCAGTGTTGGCATCAAAATAAAATACTGCATTATCAGATGACGTCATCCTATAATGCAATTAAAATACGATTGTTAATTTATTTCTTGCTTTTTGAAAAATATATCGATCTTTTAATCGGGTTTTTATTTAATTAATACGCGTGCGTCACCTATTGTTTATTTGTTTTCTTTGTTTAATCATAGCTGTGTATTTTCGTACTGTATTAGAGCACCAGTAGATTACGTAATTTAAGGATTATCTTCCATTTAGATATACAGTTCATTAGGATTCACAAAAATTGTAAGTATTTATTTTTTAATATTTCATTAAGCTGTTAATACGCCAGCGAATTCTGTCGGCACTTAAATGGCTGCTGAACCACAAAGTTTTATTTAAACACATTTATATAACAAAGTGATGTCAAAATATTGATTTATGTATTTAAAACATTTCTGGAACAGTTTTGAAAAATATGAGAAAATGCTTTCATATGAATTCCCTAAACGTCTGATTCAATGTTTCAATTTTTTTTTTTATAATTCGTTTTTTTCCCCCAGTATAGGTTTCTTAGCAACCTAGAAAAATAATCTTGGCGAGAGAAGAAAATTTGGCAAAAAATTTTCTGGCAATCTATTCCCATTTTTTATACACAAGCAATCATCATATATATTATTTCTGTTATCAACATATTTTTTTCTATGTACATACAAAACATACAACGATGCAAACAAACATACAAGCAAATTGTGACGAAACAAACATACATGCTTTTAACAACTGTCGAAAAATGCGATGTTAGACGTAGGTATGCGTGATCAACCCAGTAATCTGAGACATCAGAAAAATAAATATTTGTTATAGTCATTGCAAAATGAGGTATCATTCGGAAAGATTTTTAACAAGTTTCTGAGATAGTACACCCACATTTCGTTAAAACGCGTTAAAATATTAATTATAAAAATAATATGGTTGTTTATGGTTTGTTTTTATGCTTGTTTGATTAAAAAAAACAGTTAATTAAAAATTAGTGTCTAAACGTACCAGGAAATAATCTCAAAGATTGCAGAGCGAAAGCTTCGCATGGGTCCTTCTGGTAATTATTTATGATCAGTCAGTCAATGGCATTAATGGATATATTTAGTGGTCGCATTGATTTGATATTATCAAATATACTTTTCTAAGTATATAACAAATCCGAAAACCTAGATAAAATATACTTCATTAAATGCTAGAAGAAGTTAAATGCAATGTAAAAAAGTTTTATATACAAACTGTGTACATGTTTCGGCTTTACTGAAGCCCTTTTCAAGACAAATGAGAATAGTCTAGTATAGTAGTATATAACAGTAGTATAATGTTTAGCTAATCATTATACACTTCTTTTAATATGCTTTTAACAACTGGAGTGGAAAAATGCGATGCTAGACGTAGGTACGGTCATAAACATCAGTCACGTGATCAACGCATAAATCTGAGACATCAGAAAAATAAATATTTTTTATAGTCATTGCAAAATACTAAAGTTTTCTGTGGATTCATATAATTTGTGTTATGTTAATTGGTACTGGTTACAGTTGTAGTTAAAAATGTTTTTATAGTAAACCAGATACTATTTATTTATGATGAGGTGAATTTCTGGACAAAGTGAAAACACTTATTGTATAACAGATTTTATTAAATGCCCATGCGTGATGTACCTTAATTTATTTTTTAATATGAATTTTGAAAAATGAGGTCGCAATTCTCATTCCTGCTGGTGAACGTTTTGAAGAAGGTGTCTGGGTACATTAGTGTTGATAATTTTATTTTATATGTTTAATGTCGGTTTCTACGATAAGTGTTAAAGTGAGTTTTAATTCAACATTGTAATTGTATTTTTAAGATGTTAATTATTTGTTAAATGTCTTACTTATATTTCTTGCTGATGTTGCAGCCGACTGTTTCAGAAGAGTAATAACATATTTCAAAGGGTGTGGATGAATCGTCTATGACAAATATAGAGATGGAGCGCAATAAACATGCTTCCATATGGAATATGGGATATTATGTTGTATATTATATAAAGTGTAAGAAATTATCACAAATTTATGGTAAACGTAGTTGTATCGTGTTTCTTATAAAGATTGTTGGAAAAATTCTAAGTAATATATATTTTTTCTTTTACAGGTTTGTCTTAATTGCAACAGATCATTTTCAAGAAAATGCAACTTTGAAAATCATACGCTGGAAAAAAAAAACCTATATCGACAAACAAAATTGTTGAAGATCAAGTTAAGAAAGTGTGATGGAAAGAAGAAAGACCGTGGAGAAAGCAGTCTCGGTATAGAAGACTGTTGATAGAATGTTTCTTAAAATCATCTCTATATAATGAAACACAATGTAACCATGCCGGTTCCGACCACTCTGGTTTGCGAATCGACCTTAGCGAAACGCCATGTTAGGCTTAATGAAAAGCATACGACAACTAAACAACATGTATATCATATCCAGTTATAATGTTTTAAGTTTTAAATTAAAAATAACAGATTAAACATCGAATTACCAGATGTAAACAAACGAATACTCTTGCCTTTCAGAAACACTAATTCCAAATCTAGAAAAAAACGAATGACTCTTTGAACGTTTCATTCAAATATTCGATTATGCTCTTAAAATATTTGTAAAAGCATATTAAAGTCTTTAAATATTTTAAAGGATTTTTTTTATTTATTTATGTAAGCATTTTTTTACTGTAAGCACTTTTTTCAGAAATAGCGGTGATCGCTTTCGAGGCTTTGCGATAATCTACCAGTATGTTACATTTCGTTCCTAAATACTGTTCTGACGCCATCTATTGGCAATAAATATAAACGAAGGACCTTTCTGTTGGAAAAAGTATAACAAAATAATAAAGTTGTAAAATAATATAAAATGTATATAAGCATATTTTTAAAATAAGAAAAATTCAGAACGTATTGATTTATTTCAAGATCAACTTTTTAATAATTTAAATTATTTTTATTATTAATTTTGAACGGGAAATATTTGATTTGTGTAAAATTTAATGCATTCTTTTAGATTTGGAATAAACTAAAAGATCGTTTTCGTATTATTAAGAGCGAAAATTAATACTTATAGTTTACTTACCATAATTACTTATTGAGATCGCTACTAGGATTAAGATTTTAATTATTCAGAAAATATTTGGAAATTTGGAGTTGAAAAACAAAAATAAAGAAAAAGGTTACGTTTCGTAAAATTTACCATTAACAAAACTACCATTAACAGTAAAATTTACCATTAACTCTGAATTTAACGTTCAGGTCAGTTTTCACTATTGTCGATAAATAGTACATGAATATTTTTATCAATTATTTCAAATTTTAAGTGAAAACCCCGATTTCTACCCACCGTCCTAGGACGGGCATTTACACTAGTCCTACTAATAATTACTACATGAAGATAAGACATCACCAAACAAGTTCTTGTTAAAGATGGCAATTGTTTCCTTTTAATTAATCTTATCACAGTAAATTGTTAAATATATTACTTTTTTATCGAGTTGTATCTATTTTTCATTTATCGGTTAATTTTTTTTTACCTTTTTTTTAAAATGATTTTTTTAACTAACTTATAGATTTTTTGTTAACTTGTACAATTTTTAAACTTTTTTTTTAACGTGTGATAATTTTTTTAACTTTTTTGCAAACTGTTTGTTAATTTGTAAATATTTTTCGAAAACTTTTACTAACTTGTATATTTTTGTCATATATCTATCAATTTTTTAAACTGTTTCAGAAAACATTTTCAATATTTTCAGTAATTTGAAATTTTTTTGTTAACTTCTTAATTTTTCTAAACATTTTGTAAATTTTTCTAAATATTTAAGTTAATTTATAAATATTTTTAAACTTTTCTAATTTTTTTAAACTTTATGCAATTTTTTAAAATTTGTTTTTAATTTTTTGTAAAATTTCTTTTTAATTGTAAATTTATAAATATTTTTAGAAAACATCGAAAATTTCATTAACAAGTTTGAAAATCTGTTGCTTGGTATTATCAAAAGCTAATTTTCATGTGTAAGCTGGTAAATCGGTTATTCATTGGGGGAAAATGTAGTTTCGTTAAAAAGTTAAGAGATATTTTACAAGTCTTCCGTAAAGTAAAACAGCTTTTAGCTAGCATGTGAAAATTTAAAGTTAAAAATCTTAAAATATATTCCCATAATGAAATAGGCTTTATAAAAATAAACACACAGATATGTATAGTTGAAAAAATATTTATTATAGACGTTTAAACAATAAATTGTGAGTAATGCCTACATTAATATCAATTAGAAAATCATGAGTAACAAAATCTATATGATCTAAAAAGATCTTTACAACAGTATATATGTTTGTTAGTATTAATATTTCTCTACCTAATTGTTCATATTTTTCACGGTCGCTAAAAGTTATAAACACGTGATTGAGAGGGTTAATATCATAAACTCGACACCCCTCACATTGAAATATTCTATTAAATATACTTATCAAATCATGTTCAATCCGTATAATTTGTTGAGTCCTCATCCAATTTTCCCTTTTTGAAGATCTAACAGCAACTCTGTACTCTTGTGTAATTAGATTGGGCAGATATTCTGAATACATAGACTTAATAATCGAATCCTTTAATTCTGGAATTAATTGCTTTAAAATTCTAAATTGACTTTGGTTCAATTTTATTTTAGATGATTTTCATGCATTTATATTCTGCATATATATTTCACAATCACAATTTAATACTATAATATTATTATTCGCTACAAACGGAGATGTTGGATATAAATACGTAGTATCAAAGTTAATAATTTTCTTGTAGAAATCATTTCATGTTAAAATATCCATTGTTATTTCTTGACTTGGGTATATGTTGGTTTTATTCGCATCAAGTCTAAATTGCGATATGAGAATTATTAATTCAGTATTATGCAGTTCTAGGGATAAAAATGGAAGGTATGCATGTTTCTCCTTTAATGCAGTAAAACTGGAGAATTATTTACTTTTAGCTATATCGATGGAAACCAATGTATCTTGTTTACTGTCGTTACTTGTAAATTACTTGTAAATATATTAATTCTTGTATCATATTTTTGAAAAGATTATGTGGTGGTAAAGTAGCAGTCGAGTCTATACGATGGGTAGATGCAAATTTCTTCTTGATTGTGTCTTCAGTGTGCATTGAATTCGAATCGGTTTTGTAATAAGCAGGTGCGAAAACATCGTTAGTAGCTGATGGTTTGGTTGTAGAAAATATTATCTTCAATATGTTACTAACTAAAATATTAATTTGATAAAATATACGTAATAGATATACACAACTCCGAATATTAGATGAAAAAGTTACTTGGCATGAAAGAAGCTATTTTGAAACGTAAGTTAAACGTTGTATAAAATTTAGTGCATGCGATCATTGCAAAATCCAAGGAATGTGTGTGCATACTTATATTTTGCATTATGTTAACGATACTGCTGGTTACATTTGCAGTTAAAATAATCTTTACAGTAAATCGTAAATTATTATATTTTGAGAAGTGATAATGGCAATGGTGGTTATGGTATTAGTTAAACTTGTAATTTTTTTTTCTTTTTTTCTTTTTTTTTTTTTTTACTTTTTAGAAAATGTTAATTTTTTTCATCAACTTCTAATTTAAAAAAAATTAACTATTTGCAATTTTTTTTTAAGTTTTTGTAATTTCTTTTTAATTTTTGTTAACTTGTGGATTCTTTTTAACCTTTTTGTAATATATTTTTTTAATTGTATTTTTTTTTTTTTTACTTTTGTAATTTTTTTTAACTTTTTGTAATTTTTTTTTTAATATTTTGCTAGTTGTGAATTTTGTTTAGACTATTTTACATTTTTTGTTAATTTGTAAATATTTCTGGAAAAATTTTAAATTATTTTACAAAGTTGTATAAACTTTTGTAAAAACTTTTTTAGTAACTTGTATATCTTTTCGTTCAATAGTTTAAAGTATCTAGTATATGTAATTTTTAGGTGATAGTTAATTATTTTAATTGATTTATTAGTATTTTCATTCAGTGTTTCACGCAGTTTTATTTAATGTATTCTTGATGATTATGTGGGATATATAATCGACAGCTAATAGTGTTGGTAAAACGTATGCATACTAGTTATATGTTGATAAAAATATCGCTAATATTTACTTATTGAATGGAAAAAATTTTAAACTGTGTCTATGTATATATTTAAAGTAGAATGCTTAGATACTGTTACAAATTTTCACTAACTTATAAATATCTTTCAATGTTTGGATAAAGTGTAATTTTTTAAAACTTTTTATTTATTTATTTATTTATTGTAGTTTTAAAAAAAATGTTTTGTTTGTTTGTGATTTTTTTAAAACTTTTCCTAATTTTTTTAAATTTTTGTAATTTAATTTAAACTCTTTTTAAATATTTTTATTCTTTTTGTTTTTTTTTTTTTATTTTTCTGATTTTTTAAAAAGCTTTTTGCAATTTCTAAAATAATTTTGTTGTTGTAATTTTTTTAAAAACCTTTGTACATGTTTTCTAAAAACATTGAAATTATTTTACTAACTTTTATATTTTTTCATTAATTTGTTAATTAAAAAAAAGAAAATCAGTCACTTGTATATATTTTCGTTCAATAGTTGAAATTTCTATCTAATAGATTAAGTTTTTATGTGATAATTAATTATTTTATTTCATTATTAGTATTTTCATTTAGTGTTTATTTTCAGATGTGGGTTTATTTAATATATATTTAATTTTCTATAGTATTTCATAATATGGTAATGTGTGTGAAAAACATATGCGTTCTAACTATCTGTTGTTAATAATATTGTTATATTTACTTATTGAGAGGTGAATTCTTAAAGTGTGTTTAAATATATATGCAAAGTAGGTTTTTAGTTAAAGGTATAATAAATTTATCTGCTAATTAAAATAAACTAATTAAAAGTAATAATTATTAATTGAAGTATAAAAATTATAATCGTGTACACACTTCGAAAAGACGAGAAACTTAAAAGTTACTATATGAACATCTCTCTCAAAGAAAGCTTTTTGTAATCTCTGGAAACGTATTGCATTCCTTCGTTTTCAAATCAAAATCTTCTACTGAAACTCTCCCCTTTTCGGATGGGAGGCTATCGCTTCCCATTCGATGACTGTCTATTTGAGAATGAAAACAGGATTGTGGTAGCTTTTACTCAAAATTGACCTCACAAAAATAGAATAAAAATATTATAAAAATTTTGCTATGTGGTGTCTAAACAGTATAAAATCAATTCTGAATGTAATAAAATTAAGTAATTGGTCATAGTTAGTAAACTCCTATTTTTTTATCTAAATTCGGGAAATATGTAAGTTTTGAAAGCATAATGTATAAAATTATGTTACCGGTTAGTAAACTTCTATTTTTATATCTAAATTCGCAAAAATATGTAAGTTTTGAAAGAATAATGTATAAAAACTCAGATGAGGCGTTCAGTGCTAAAGTGGATCAAGTCGATAAATTTTGAGATAATCAAGGTTAAAATTTATTACCACTAGTTGAATCCTAAAGTGATTTGGATGATAGTTTTCTTTTTTTTTGCTGTAGTATGAAGACTAACTTAAATATGGGTCCTAATTTGAAAATTCAAAACAAATAATTAAGGTGGCAATTCAATTTTAAATCAGAGTTTACTGGACTTATCCACTTTGGCCCTGAAATATTTTTTACATAAAGTGGATAAAATCAATACGACACAGTGAAAATGGGACTTGGTTCACTATGGCTCTGAAAAAATACACCTTTAACAAGTATTAATACGCAACAAACAATTTTTTAATACATTTCGACTTGGTCCCCTTTAGTTCTGTACGCGACATATACCTATGACTTTTAATCTTGAGGCTTGAATCGCTGTATAGAAAAAGTAATTAAAATATTAAGTTATCCTGCGTCTTAACTAAAAATAAAGATGGAATCGTCTTACCTATATTTTAAAATGGGTATGATCTTCGCAGAAAAATCTATTTTAATTCTCTAATATTCTGTTATCTATACTAATAAAAGAAAGTTTCGTTCTGTGTGTATGTCTGTCTGTCTCTGGGTGATGGCTAGGGAAATCTAGCCCACAAAGAAGCCTGAAAATTTAGATTTGGGTACTCGAAAGCCTCTCCTGATGCACCTGAGATTCAAAATTTTAATATTTTAATTATTTACTGAAATATTAATTAAAATCCACAAAGAACTCTCATCAAAAATACGTTTTTTTGGGGTTGGATGGTTGTATAGAATTTTCACAGAAGTAATTAAATAAACCAAAGTAGCGATGCATAGATAAGGACTTTTGTCAATATGGATTGCAGTTACCGACGTACAGACATACTAATGTAGCGCTACCTGCACACGACAAATTACACAGACGCCACAAGTTTGAAACATTTTCCAGGCACGTTTTCCTTCATTATAATTAGCTAGCTTTAAGGGGGGGGGGGGGAGGTTACATGACATGTATTATTATGAAAGAGATTATTAATACAGAAAACTTTATTTAACATATTATTTGTTATATTTGCGGGGATGGAGAGTGGTAAGGGTCTAATTACATTTAACAATTTTAACATTTTTAGCTTGACCTGTGGCGTTCAATTGCTGTTTTATATAGAGAATACCGCTATTTTAAATATCAGCTAATAATGTTCCGAACTTCTCCAAACCAGTTACATTTTCACTAAATTATCGTAAAAACCAGCATTCATAAATTCAAGGTGTATTTCTAGAAAGCAGTTACAAGTATTTCCGAATAATAAATAGTCTAAGCCAAATTTCAAATTAAGTTCCTAGCTTAACCAAATGAATCAATCTTTAAAGATGTATAGTGATCCTCCTAATTAGTAATTTGCTGAGGAGCACTTGAACATGCCCTCCCCCACCGGCCCCTCCTTCAAGGTTTTACTCTAGCTATGCCTCGTTTCCATACCTCAGCAACTATCTCTCTGATTTCAACACAAGTGATTCCAAACATTATAATTAATATAATAGTCACCCTTTATAACACTAAACTAAATTTATGAGTAGCGATTACCACTATTTCCGAATAACAGTTTAAGCCAAATTTGTAATTAAGTTCCTAGCTTAACCAAGCTAATTAATTTATAAAAATGCATAGTGGTCTTTCTAATTGGTAATTTTCTGAAGGATACTAGAACATCCCCTCCCCCGGCACCTCACTCAAGGTTATTTTCTCTAACTGTGCCTTATTTCAGTAACTCGGCTAATAATTTTCCCATCTTCTCGAAACCAGCTCAATTTTGTAGCACGCCTACTATGCAGTACCGTAGGCAGCGGGGACCTGTCTCAGAGGCTCGTTTGGAAAGAGGTCAGAATGCTCCCCTGGCGGTGGATGAGGGAGATAAAAGATTTTCCGGAGCATACGAGCATGCCCGATATACGGTGCCGAAGCCATCGGAGACCGTGGCCAGAGTTTTGTTTTTTAAGAGATTTAAGTTTATTACACGGGATCGGGCAACGCCGCTCCGACCAGCTACTATAATGATAAAAGTCGGCTAAAGTTAGATCAAGTAAATTAAAACAAGTGAAAATATAGAAAAAAATCAATTAGTTCGTTAAAATTCTGCTATAAAATTATCTAAATTTGAGTATTTTCTCTTATATTGCGGTAATCTAAATATTAAAATCATACAAACAAGACAATCAAACCTCAAAACTTGTGTAAAATTCGATAAAAATTGTCTTTTTCCGTTAAATTTATCTTTTTCCGCCAAAGGGTGCTGAAATCGGCTTTACTAAAAATATTTTGAAATAATGTTGCATTCTCAGTAAAATATTTTTTCAAATGTGTTATTCCCAGCTATTTTTAAGGTTAAAAAGTAATTTGTTTTAATTTAAAAATAATTTGTTTTCACTAATTATTAATATCTCTTGGGGTGTCGATTGTCCAAGGGTTAAAATCATACAAACTAGTGCCCTACAGTACAATCAGAAATGAAACTGGTGTAAAATTCATTCAAAAATCGATATTTCCGTTTGTTTTGCCTAATTATTAATATTAATTAAGATGTTGGTCATTCAAAAATTAAAATAATATTTTAACCTTCATCTTATAGCTTGATAACTTCATCTTATAATTGAAAAATCATTAAAAATTCACCTTTCTCCATGAAAATTGATATTTTCCTTTATTTTGTTTAATTATTAATACTAATTAAGGCGTTGGCTGTTCAAAATTAAAATATAAGTTTAACCTTTATATTATAACTTGATAACCTTATAGTTGGAAAATCATTAAACCTCCTACTACCATTGGGGTCTCTTTTGACCACATTTATTTTTGTTTTGTAATTTTGCATGTTTCGAACAAGAAAAAAATTGCAACTTAAACTTAATAAATAAAATTAAAGAGACACCTCAGAAGAAATTTAAAATTAATCCAAATTTTTAAGTGTATGTTTCTAGTTACTCACTTCAAAGAAATATACATTTTTTTACTAACGTGTTGAATATATATATATATATATATATATATATATTAATTTCTTAATATCACTTAGCACATTTTAATGAATAACTTTAAAATTGTCGCATATAATCCTTTTACACTTTATCAAGCAAGCTTATACTTATTTACATTTCAAAATATATTGCGATTTTGTGAAGCCTCATAAACTCTTTATGTTATAAAGGATATCAAAGTACGTAGACTAGGCCCATCAGCAGCTGAGAGGTTCGGCTCGCAAAGTTGGTAAACGAAAGGTGCAGGGATCGAACCCAAGTCGCACTCGTCGGCCTACCGTTCAGAGTTTTACCGTGGTTATCTGCTAATCTACCGTAAATACGGGTTAGGATTCCTTAGAAAGATCTTACACGATGGGCAGTCTTTCCCCTCTCGCCCTATATCCAAGCCGGCCTATATCTCCACCTTCGAATTTCCAAGGAATATGGCACCACTATTTGTGATAAGAAAAAGAAAATTTCAATTTAACAATTAAATCGCAGAATTTGTAATCGCGTTATTTAATCGAATAATTTGTAATGTTTTTCTGCGTCGAATAAGTTGAAAAATTTTATTCAAAAATTGGAGTAAATCTGTACGCACTATGGAGTATTGAATCTGTTTTATGGGAACAAAAACTATAAAAGAGACATTGATAAAGAGTTCATACGGTCTCCATACTCTAAAAGTGATGATAAATTTTAAAAAAAAAAAGTTTATGACTTAACATACGGAAATGTTTATAGTCTGTTGCTTTTTCGGATTACATTTTTATTGCACTTCCTAGTTTAGCCGGTGTTTTAAAGGACTCGAGAAATGTAGCTTTTGCCATATCGCGGTTCTTCAGAAAGCCATATAAAACGCATTTGATACAAAGTGATTTTTGAACACGAGCGCGTACGCGTCGATATTTCCTAAAAACATGCATTCACTTAAAAATTTAATAAAGTGCGCATTTTTCTCGTATTTTAGACTTTTGTGTTATAAATTATTTTACATTTTATTATTGTGACAACTGACAATACTTTACTTTTCATCTGAGCATTACAGAATAATGTTTATTTATTTATTTGATTACAAGTTAAACAACTTGATAAAGTGCAAACTTTCCATTACAAATTAGTATTTATTTATTTAATGATTCAGTATTTTTTTCTCTTAATGCATATTTGAAAAGAATTTAGACAAATTTCTCTTACTACGTTTGAAATTGCATTTTCTATAAAATATTTGCTAAACTTTATATATTCGTAATTTTCATTTTTTATCTTTAAAAATATAGAATTTTTTCTCTTTTTGACAGATCATGAAATTTTGTAAATTCTATCTGTTTTAAAATATTTTAAAATACAATTATATAATATATATATATATATATATATATAAGTCCTATATAAGTCACTGATAAAAAGTCCATTTAATAGTCATAATCTCAAAATACCTAGCTAATTCTAAAAGCTTTTGAATTTATTACTTTTATTTCTGAAGGTTTTTAGTCCGTTGCTTTTACCGTTGATTATATACTCGTATTTTTCATTTCATTCCAAAAATCGGATGACGCGGCTTCTCGAGACTCTAAAAATGTATCTTGCGAACTATAACGTAGTTTTTACAAAAGACATAAATTCTTTTATTGCAAGGTAATTTGAAACTATCGCATATGAGATATATCTGTAACCAGATATATTTTAATGCCACTAAAAAATGCATTTCAGGCATTAAAAATAAAAAGTACGCCTTAAAAAATTCATTCATGCGTTTTTTCAAGCTTTGTTTAAATAATATTTAGCATGTTTTATTGATTAAACTTTGTCCTATTTTCTTATATAAAGGAAGCCATTATGGGGGATGCTTTCTTTTGTAAAAGATTGTAAAGTGAAGGATATTTTTGTTGGATGTTATAAGGTGCGTATATTATACTATAAAAATTATATTAAAAGTTGCAATATTATTAAAATTGGTTATTACCCGTTAAATAACTTGTACTTGGTATACACATTTTATGGTTGAATGTGTTAATAAATAATATTCAAAATATTACGATTTTCTTTCTGCTCACTTTCAAGTTTTTTCTTGCAGGAAAATTCAGCCTTTAACACTTTGTAACATAATTGAAAAGTTTTTATGATTTCGATTTGTATGTCTGTCTGTCTTCCCGTGCTCTAACTCACGTAAATATACCCGGATTGCCATGCAATTGATATATGTTATTGGGGTTTAATATGGTATGTTTAGTATTGAAAATGAAGCGTGTATCATTTATAGTTCATTTATAGGGATACCCCAAAAAATTCCGTTACATTACGGTCTAGGGGAGAAAATCGAATGTTTTGCGGTGTATTTTAAGGATGTCACACTATTTCAAATATATTAAAATTTATATATATCATTGAAGTGCACACAAGCGATTTATTATAGAATATTGTGGGCATAGCATTTATCGTTTATTTACAGGGATATACAAAAGAATTCGGTTATAGTACTGTCTATGAATAATAATTGCTGGAAGTGTGTTTTCAGTTGTGGTACACGTTTTTAAATATAACTAGTTTTTTACATATTATTTGGTGTGTATAAATGTTATAGATCATAAACAGGGCAGCACAAAAGATATCGAATACATTTCGGTTTATTGAAGGAAATTGCTGAATAGGAATTTTTAATTGTGCTTTGGGTTTCCTACCTGAACTAAATTTTAGCATACTATGCAGTATATATACAAATCTATAGATCGTATACAGGGCTGTACAAAACAATTCGGATATTTTTCCGACTATTGATGGTAACTGCTGAAATTGGGTTTTCAAATTTGTTATGTGTTTTCCAAATGTGCTATCACAAATGATTACTACAACGAGAAGGAAACTCTCTTATTCCCATTTTCAAAAGTCAAATTATTTTTTAGACTAAAAATAGTGACAGATTGGCAGCAAGATTGGTCATATTCATTAAAAGGCCGAGATACTTATGAATTTTTACGAAAAGTGGATCTGAACTTTATTTGCAAAAAACCAGTCATAGATAGTCATAGACCAGTCTATACATTTATAAATCGTGCCCTTCATGTTTGCTCGGATTCCCGGTCATTTAATAGTGAAATTCAATATATTAAAGCAATTGCAGTTGATAGAGTTTACAACCCTTCTATGGTTGATACTGCGCTTTTTAAACTGCAGAATCCTCGTTCCTCAAACTCATCTCAGTCTTCTACTCGTTCAAATATCAATATTGTGTTACCCTTTTTTCCTAAATCAAGTTTTTCCATTGCTAAAATTCTTAGACAATTTGACTTTAAAATAATTTTTTCCCCTACCAACAAACTCATCCTTTCCAAACTCAAAGATCCTATTGAATTATCGAATTCATGGGGTATCTATAATATTAATTGTCAGTGCGGTCTTTCTTACATTGGACAAACCAAACGTAGTCTTAAATTTCGTATTAAAGAACATAAACAATATATTGAAAAACAAGACATCAAAAAATCCTCTATTGCGAAACATTGCTGGGAGATGAATCACGTTTTTGACTTCAGTTCGGTTAAAATAATATCTAAACCTACTTCTGTACACGAACTTAATTTCCTTGAAGCATTCCATATTCATAAAAATCTTCGAAATCTTGTTAATTGTGAATTTGCTATTCCACCATTATCAGACTGCTGGAAATATTACATTAAAACCAATTTTTCTTAACTTTTTAAACTATTTCTCACCATAGCGTTTCTTTTTCCTATCTATTTTCCTATTGGCTGTTTGCCTGGAACCCTCCGTTTTCCTATTGGTTAACAAACTTGTCACTTGAATCCTCTGTCATTTCTATATATATGAGCAAATTTCCATTTTTTTCAGCACTGAGGAGGGTATACTATATGCTACCGAAACCGGCATGCTGTAGATTCAATTATACTGGTGTTTTAACGTTGTATTTTATTTTTACTTTAATAGCTTACTACATTAGTGGACACGGTAGCTTCCCATCATCTACAAATAAAATAAAGTTTCGCTCTGTGTGTGTGTTTGTTTGTTGGCGATGGCTAGAATAATCTAGCCCACCTAGAAGTCTGATAATTTAGATATAGGTAGTCCAAACCCTCACCTGATGTACCTGAACCTCAGAATTTTAATATTTCAATTATTTACTGAAATATTAATTAATATCCACAAAGAACTTTCCTCAAAAATACGCTTTTTTCTCTTGGGTTGGTTGGTTGCATCGATTCTTCACAGAAGTAATTAAATAAACCAGAGTACCGATGCATAGATAAGGATTTCTGACTAAATAGTTTCAATATGGATTGAAGTTATCAGCGTAAAGCCATGCTATTGTTGCGCCACCTGCAAATTACACAGACATCTCCCTGTTTGAAGTACTTTCCAGGCACGTTTTCCTTCATGACAATTAGCCGGGTTTAAGTTATTTTTTTACATGACATATATTATTATGATAGAGATTATTAATACAGAAAACTTTATTTAACAGATTGGCAAGGGTCTAATTACATTTATCAATTTTAACATATTTAGCTGCACCCGTAGTGTTTAATTGCTGTTTTATATAGAGAATACCGCTATTTTAAATATCAGCTAATTGTGTTCCAAACTTCTCCAAACCAGTTCCATTTTTACTAAACTATCGTAAAAATCAGCATTCATAGCTTCAAGGTGTATTTCTAGAAAACAGATAACAGAATTTCCGAATAATATTCTAAGCCAAATTTCAAATAAGTTCCTAGCTTAACCAAATGAATCAATCTTTAAAGATGTATAGTGATCCTCCTAATTAGTTATTTGCTGAAGGACTCTTGAACAACCCCTCCCCCCCCCGGCCCCTCCTTCAAGGTTTTTTCTCTAACTATGCTCCGTTTCCATATCTCAGCAACTATCTTTCCAATTTCAACGCAAGTGATTCCAAACATTATAATTAACTTAACTTTATAACATTAAACTAAATTTATGAGTAGCGGTTACCACTGTTTCCGAATAATAGTTTAAGCCAAATTTGTAATTAATTTCCTAGCTTAACCAAACGAACGAATTTTTAAACATGCATAGTGGGCCTCCTAATTAGTCATTTTCTGAAGGGCACTTGAACAACCCTCCCTCCCGGCCCCACCTTCAAGATTTTTTCTCTAACTATGCTCTGTTTCCATATCTCAGCAACTATCTTTCCGATTTCAACGCAAGTGATTCCAAACATTATAATTAACTTAATAGTCACTCTTTATAACATTAAACTAAATTTATGAGTAGCGGTTATCACTATTTCCGAATAATAATTTAAGCGAAATTTGTAATTAAGTTCCTAGCATAACCAAACGAACGAATTTTTAAACATGCATAGTGGGCCTCCTAATTAGTCATTTTCTGAAGGACACTTGAACATCCCCTCCCCCCGGCACCTCACTCAAGGTTATTTTCTCTAACTGTGCCTTATTTCAATAACTCGGCTAATAATGTTCCCATCTTCTCGAAACAGGCTCAATTTTGTAGCACGCCTACTATACAGTAACGTATAGGCAGCGGGGACCTGTCTCAGAAATTCGCTCGGAAAGAGGTTTGTTTAGAACAGAATGCTCCCCTTGCGTTGATATGGGGAAATAAAAGATTTTCCGGAGCGTACGAGCATGCCCGGTATACGGTGCCGAAGCCATCGTAGACCGTGGCCAGAGTTTCATTTTTTAAGAGTTTTAAATTTTTACAGGGGCTCGGGCAACGCCGGTCGGGTCAGCTAGTTTTAAAATAAAATAGGAAAACGCTCCTTCCCAACATTTATATGCCAAAAAAGCTCAGGAGCGTTTCTACATTACATATATGGTAATTGTCCTCTAATGAGACATACTTTCAATTTCCATAAAAATGTCACAGTGAGACAAAATCTGAATATAACTCTGTTTGATCCTTTAAACTATGATAAACTAAAAGAAAATTACAACATTCTGAATAAACGTTTCTCCTTTATTAAAAAGGATCTATGATCCTTTTTAAAAAATACTTTTCTATTTTGTTTTTGCAATTTGTAAGTTTACTTACGAATCACATTTTTGTACTCATACTGTTCCTATTTCAGCTTACTGTTTGAACCATGAAAATTTACTAGTTGTTTTATGATTAAATATTCTTTTCTTACATTTTCTAATTACTTTCTTGTACACTTTTTCTTATGTAATTTTTTTAAATATTAAGAAATGTAATGATCTGAACCAGTATTATAAAAACTAACTTTGTACTAATTTTATTTAATTCTTTAATGCAATATTCAACATCTGTATTTTAAAATATAAATTTTTAATAAACATTTCCCCTCGTGGAGAAAAGTTCCTATTATGGTTAATGGCTGGATCTCCACGAGAGGGTGATTTCATTTCATTTGTTTACTCAGACATCAACTTTCACTTTATTAATCGGTAAAGTTTTGTTAAGGTATTCTGGAAGTGTGTTGTAAAGTGTTTCATAATGTATCTATGCTTGACGCATTATTTGTATTTGTATGTATTTGGTCTTGTTCTACTTATCCTTCCTAATGCCATCAGTTACATTACACTTTTTCATTGTTTTCCTCCGTGCGCGATATAACGAGGAGCTTCTTTTATCTTTACATTTTAAGAAGTGAAATATCAATCAACAAAATTGAACTATACTATTCATATCTAACCGTTGATAACACTGTAAAGCTTTCGGATATATATACCGGATGGTTGTAATATAAGTATCTCTATTTGGAGCTGTCTGTAGCTTGAAGGAATAACCGGAATGAAACCAAAATCGGTGCATTTACTACTTGGGAAAGGGAAAGAAGAAAGGAACAATAAAAAAATTTAATTGCAATAATCGCCGACAAATGACGCTTTTGAGTGTGACATGTAATGTGTAATATTGTGTACCGTGGAGGTGTCGCAAACCTCAATGACTTTACCGCATATCACAACATGCGCGAAACATTACTCCTTATGCGTTACATACCGCAGTTGAGCACGTCGTGCACCGCCTGGATTGTGTCCTCTAGCTCAATGACCATGTGGAACTTGAACATGATCGGCACCGCCCTGCAAAAGCGTAACCACATTCACTGTGACAGTTTCCAATAAATTAGGTGCGCCATACGGTTTGATGCCTTAATTTTTTTCTTGTATTACACATTACATTTCACACTCAGTAGCGCCATCTGTTGGTGATTATTGCAACTATTTTTTTGTTCCATTCTTCTTCCCCCTTCTCAAATAGTAAGTGTACCGATTTTGGTTTCATTCGGATCGTTCCTTCGAGCTACAGACAGCTCCAAATAGAGATACTTATATTATAACCACCCTGTATATATATATTTGTATGTATTTTATCTTGTTCGACTAAAAACAAATAACATTATTAAAACTCAGTATTAAAACTAAAATATACTACACATTCTCCTTAAAATGTAACCAATTTCTATCAAACTAGAAATCCTCAAAATGACTCTCATAATGTTTTTTGAAGATAGTTTAAAACTTTCAAATGTTTTCGACATTTATAAATTACTCTTATCTATCTGTGATACTGAGGATAAAAATTTTATTAATAACTATTGAGACAAATAATTCACTTGATTTCGCCCTTAAAATACGCAAAATACTTTTTGATTTCACAATTTTATTTATTATCTATATTTATTTTTATTTATTTACTAACTGTTACCCGTGACTTCGTTCACGTAACATTTAAAGAAAAATCAATGTATTCATTAAGCAAAAAATTTCACTCACGATAATTATAAATGTATACAATTAACCAACTCCTTATCGCTTTTATTGTGACAATATTTTTGATGCTCCCAATTTGCATATTTAGGTTTTCATATGTAAGATCATTTAAATTTCTTTCATGTGCTTCAAATTTCACACGCTTCCTCTAAGATTAAGTATGTTGAGTAAATTTATACTTCCTTGTTATTCTATTTTATCACTTCTATTTATTCTATTTTACATTTATTGTGTTCATGGATATTGATTTATTTATGTTTCCTTGCCAAAAAATATTGTTTAAAGTGATTAGGTTAGTAAATATTTTTGAGGAAATTTTTATTTAACAGGTTACTACAAACATGGTTTTGAAGTGATCAGAATAATCATCAACATAAAACATTATGTTTCTATTCCAAAACACATCGTATTTTGAACATCAACAAAAGAAGAGAAGAAGAAGTTGTATGCTATTTAAAAAAGAAATTAAAACGTGATGAAGCAAAGAAGATTAAAAATAAATAATAAAAGAAAACCAAAAATATCTTTAATTCTCATACATTTACGGCATTTTTATTTCATAGTGCCATATTTTTCGTAGCTGTAGAACTATTAACAAGGCAAAATGTTTATCACGCACAAAGGACTCACAAAGCCTAAAACATATTTATTAAGAAATAGAGTTGCTTAGTGCTATCAATCTTTTCTGCAAAAATATATGTTATTGATGGGGGGGGGAGGGGCGACAGATTATGCACCAAAATTATGGATAAAAATGCCATAACGATTTCATGTCATCATTCATTTCAACGCGTAATCGTTGTACTGAAAATTTGGATTACCGAAATTTCGAAATTTGTTAAGAATTTACTCCAATAGGGGGACAAAGATTACCTCACAGTGATATTTTCAAATATAGATTTAGATATTTTAAAATTTAAAGGAAATATCAGATTACTTCGTCTTGCTTATCCGGGATAACCGTTAGAATAAAAACAGAATAACCGATTGATACCGCGATTATTTACTGGCTTTTCTCTTTCTATTTTCCATAATCAAGGTGCGATTAAAATAATGGGAAGAAGGGCAGAGAGCGAATTTTTTGCTTAATAAGAGGCATCGGCTCGTCTTTGAATTTCACACGAATGATGTCACAGGTAAACCATAAACCCCAATGAAAATTAAATGCTAACAACGACTAACAACGAATGGTAACAACTTTAATATATTTATTTAATTTTAGTGAAATCGGGATTCTGAAAGATTATACGGTGACAGGTACTTGCAGACGACAGAGTCTGAAAATTACGCCAGTTTCTGCAAAGGCAGTGAAATACTTATTTTTTATAAATGAAAATTGGCGAATGATTTAATATACGACGACGCTTTTACCAAGGATAGTATTCCGTACGGACCAATACTTGTCAACATATTTATTTTCCCCTTCACTGCATAAATCTTGAGCAAGTATGCATTTCTTTTTATTTACTGAAAGCTTTAAAAAAAATTAGCTATTAAATGTATGTATTTTTTTTTTTAAGTGTTTGCTAAGTCTTGATTCTTGAAAAAAATCTGATAGCTAAATGAAAATTCTTATTTTATAAATAAAATCCATTCATGGCATCACTTTCTCATGTAAAAGCCATACATTAACCATACATTCGTTTTCAATACGATATCATATTTACCTGCTTTCTATACTTACTCAAATTGATGCTCCTTGTATTATTAACAAATATTTGAAAATGTCCACTTTTCTTGAAATATGACATCATATTTACCTGCTTTCTGTAGTTACTTATAGTCATGTCCCTTGTATTATTAACATTTTTTAATGTCCGTTTTATCATTAATATGACGTCATATTCACCTTATTTCTGTACTTACTCATATTCATGCTCATTGTATTGTTAACAAATGTTTGAAAATGTCCGTTATACTTCCAATATAACGTCATATTCATCTTCTTTTTAACTCTTGAAATTTTTTATTACATTTTCATTTTTCACGTGAAAATCTTTCAATTTAAAACTAATTGCTGTAGAAATAATTTTATTGTGGGTTTTGAATTTCAGGTAACTATAACGATAAAAGGTTAATTTTTATAGGAAATGTCTGTTATATTGTTGGTTTTTCATTAATTAAAAATTAACGATAATTTATTTCGATTCCGGATTACTTTAGTTGCCTCGGCTGTGTTTTAATACACCTGTATGTAACATTTCACAATTCTCGCTTATAAATTATGGATTTGTATGGAAAGGTAACAGAATGACAGACAAATATTCATTTTTATATATTAGATTATAATTATTATGCATACTAAAAGAACTCTCCCACCCAGCCTCTTAAAAAAAAAAAAAAAAAGAAAAGAAAAGAAAAAGAAAAAGAAAGGAAACGAAAAAAAATACAGTGAGGGGAGGGGAAGGCAGAGAAGGTCACCGAGATTTAGCACTAAAATTTACTAACAAAAATTCCTTGTAACATTTTCCCATGGACATTTATCATGGACATTTCATAGACTTCCCATGGACTTTCCCGTAACATTTTATCGTTAATTCCATCGAACTCGAAATCCTTAACATGGTACTTCTGATGATTGGGGGAGGGGGGGGGGCGTAAAACTTTTAAATAATTCTGTCATTTAAATATTAAACTGCTTATTTGACATTTTTCTAAAGTTTTCAATGATCAATGTATTTTATAGTAAATGACAAAATATTCTTTGAACTGAATACCATCATATTTTGGTATTGTCAAACAGGTTGTCAAATGCGAAGTGCTGCCATCTTTTAACTTCATTTTATACTAATTTTCTTTCATTATAAAGTAACCATTATTATTTTATTTAAACTATTTTCACTAGAAGTAAAGATTCTCTCTTTTGAATTAACTACTGATCGAAAAGATGTATCAAAATTTTTACCAACTTTATATTAAAATTCCTACCAATTTTTGAATTTTCGATTCAAATGCTCCATTAAAATATATATATATTAGTTTTATTTATTTACGGTTATTCCAAAATATTCCAAGTTTCAAATCATGACGGTGATAAACTTTAAAATTAAAGTTATTCGAAAATTGGATTATCTAGTGTTAAATTGTTTGTGCATGTTTAGTTTAAACTTTCAAAAGTTGAAATTTAAATGCTGATTTTTATATTAACATACTACTTATAAACCAAAAAGTAAATTATTATTTTTCTAATTCTCATGAAATTGAATTCATTGTATTATGAATTATGAAATTAATATTATTTTTTTTTAATTATACTATTTAAATGAAACTACTGTGTTTCATTAATATACTCTATATGCGTACACGCGTTTAGCTTTTTCGTCGAAGAAAGGTTTCCTTAAAAATGTTTCAATAGTAAACAATCACTTTTTGTTGGTATGTTTCATATACTATGAAAAATATGTTTCCATGCTATTGTCATTAAGGAATTCTCAGAGTACCAATAACTATCGTAATTTCAGGCATATAATACGCAGATCAAATAAACATATTTAGAACCAGAAATTTTATTAAATGGAATGTGACCTTCTTTTAAAGTATTTATTTGACTGAATTTGCGTTGCAAAACATGTTTATTATTTCTACGTACTCTGCGCTGGAAATTGCGGTACTAAAATATCACACTAATGTAGCCAACTAAGAAAGAAAATTCGTGCTTCAAGCATAGGTAAATTATCTTGTTTCATTTTCCTAAAAACAAATAAAATCCCAAAAATACGCGTTTTTTTTTTTTTTTTTTTTTTTTTTTTTTTTTTTTTTTTTTTGTAAGACTTTGCAAGTAGGTAGAATTCTATAAAATACTTTTCCCTTACGTTTATCAAAATCATTTTTAGCAGGATTACATCAGGACGTCGCGTCGTGCAACACGTTTTATTTTGGTAGGTCATAATGGAGAGATAATTTTCACTTTTCTCTATTATCTGTTATTTCAGAAGTCTCTGGAGGAAAGCTGTTCAAATATATTAAACTGTGTATTATCGCACTAGACAATCATGTTGGAAATTTATGCATAATTGTCCGCAGTGGATTGTAAAGTATGTATTTTCTTTAAAGTGGCCTACACTTCAAAGTTGTAACAAGATGGATACAAGCTTTTATCTAGAACCATACTCTTTCTAATTACAGGTATGCATTACATTTCATTTTCATAATAAAAGTAAATTATTATAGTAAAAACTTTATTTTATTAGTGTATCTCTAAATCGAAGTTAATTCTATACCGATTTTAAAATGCATGCGTTATAAACGAAAATTCACGATCTTTATATGACATCGAATTCCCATATAAAGTCCATAAATTAAAGGTTCAAAATTAATGGAGTTTTTTGTTAATACATCTCAACTATAAAGATTAAAAAAAAAAAACATTTTTATAGTAATGCAATTGTTACTTTACATTAGTGTAAAAAAACAAATATTTTTTGTTGAATCACTTGACAATAGATTTTTCATTCCTGACAACTATTTAAATTATCTAGAATTTATAAAATATTTTCTCAACGTGTAATTAAAATCAATCTATCAATTTATAATAATGTTCTGAAAGTATGGAAATATTGTATTGTCATCGGGAACAACACATAATGGTATATAATTTCTTGAACTCTAAACTTCAGGAAGAGGGTGGGAAAATTTAATACGAAATTCCATCCTTGCATATATGAACCTGGTTAAGTTAAATAAAATTATGGAAAATCAAAATTCTTTTAAATAGTTTTTTAAATGTAAAGTTTAGATTTCAGTTTTAAAAATATTTTCAGGCATTCACAAAAAATGTCCTACTGTGTAAATGAAAATAATTGATTGTTTGCTGTATTTTAAGTTTTACAAGCAGTCATTTGACCTGTTTTAATTTTGAAATGAACCTGACGTTATTATTCTCAAATGTCATTCTTATTAGTAAAAGTGTAGCGTAAGATTTACTATATTTATCTTATCTACGTAATACATAAGTAAGTTCTGCTTTCATTGCTAAAGAAGATTTATTAGATCATTTTACATGTGGGTGATTCTAAGGGAAACGTTAGTTTCTAAACGTGAAAATTTCAATATATATATATATATATATATATATTAATATATATTAATATTTATAAAGTGATTAATATTTATAATTTATATTAATAAATATTAATATATATTAATATTTATAGTTTATATTTCATTTCTTATAAGAGTTATAGGTACTTTTCGGTTAGCCGGTAGCCAGTGATATATGTACATATATAAAAACATATGTATATACATATATATGTATATACATATATATGTATATATATATATACATACATATATGTATATATATATGTGTATATATATGTATATGTAGATATGTCTATATATATGTGTGTGTGTACATATATACATGTATATATATTACTGGCGCCCGGCTAACCGAAAAGTACCTATTTATATAAGTGATCGTATAGTCTTCTCATTACTTGGTGCTTAATTTATTTTCCAAATATTTATGGGGTGGTCTCCTTAATAATATTGTAACAGAAGATACAAATACGCAAGTTTTCTTTTATAATGCCATTTTTATTTACGATAGGATATGAACTTGAAGAAAATACAATCGAGTCTCTCTATGACTCTCTATATAACGAATTTCTCTCTATATATATTGTGTAACAGGAACTGTCGTTTTTCCCATGATTACATTAAAATTTAATCTCAATATAGCGAAAGATCGGTAACGAGTTTTTTGGAAATATTCCTTCATTTGTTCAGAAAAGCTTCAGAACCATGTGGAATAAATTATCCTTCACTGATTCTTGGTTTATCTTTGAAAGCTGAGTACCTCTATCTTATTCCTTATTTTGTTTAACAAGTTGATTTTCACAAAAATTTTGTGAAAGTATAGCTTATGATCGTCATTATTGATCTTGAAAATACCGTCAATTGAACGTAAGAAACTTGCTGATTAAAACATATTTATATGCCTTTATGTGTACTGTTATCACTTTTAACACATGCATTTTCACTCTTATGATAATAAGTTATTTTCTTATATAATTCTCTATTCTTTGTTAAAATGTAAAAATTCTAGCGAGAAGCCAAAAGTTACAGGTTCCTTCGTCTAAAAGAAATGTAAGCTTTTCTTATAAGTTTTTTTTTTTTACTATGCTTTCAAATAAATGCCTATTTTCCGTTTTATTTAAAAATTATTTAAAGTTTATTTAAAGTTAATTTTTAAAGTTAAACATTTCAAAATCTTAATTAAACACCAGAGAATATATTTTTACTTATTAAATAGGATTTGTATTTGTTTTTCTCTATGTAACGAGTTTGTCTATATAGCGAATTTTTTTACTGGGACAATGGATTTCGTTATATAGCGGCTTGACTGTATTTAAAAAAAAGCTGTATAGGTGAATATGAATTTAAAAAATATTTTTATTATATAACCGATGCTTACATTTTAAATAAAGAACGGAGGATGCATAAAATTCATGGCCATTTCGAGTTCCATGAAAAAATATATATATATTATATAATAAATGACAAACGACATTGCACATACACGGCTAACAACTAAATAAAGGGATTCCTCCTGCCTCTGAATACAGGTGGAAAATGCTACTATAATTTAGAAATTATTGCACAATTTTATTGTAACAGAGAATACAAGAAATGATCGTATCAGTGGTTAAATTTAAAAGTTATTTTTTTCTTAATAAATTTTTATTTACAAAGGACTTTTCAGGGGAAAAAAGGTATATTACTGAATAAATAATATATTTATAACATTAACAACATAAATGATGATCCTAATAGAGAAAACTACGTGTAACATGTGAAAAAGGTAGGTCTGCACGGGCCGAAATTTCCAGGCACGGACCCGACCCGACCCATACAAAAAAAATTCGGCCCGGCCCGGCCCGGAAAAAAGTTAAAATCTCGGCCCAAGCCCGGTCAAAGTGAATTTCTACAAAACATTCATTTTTACGTTGATTTGGTTAAAAATTTGTCTCGTAGAAGGAGATCTAACCAAAAATTCCTATCTTACCTTTTTTTTTCATGTTTATAATCTTCATTTTTATAGAGGTGCCGCAACCTGGAATATTTATTTTTTTAATAAATCTCCATTTGTTGTATGTATGTGTTTAAGTTATTATTAATATTGTTAATCCATATTCCATTTATTGTAAAACAAAAATCAGAAAAATGCTATACAGTAAAATCTTCTAAGATGGAATTGCATAGGGAAGAAAAAAAATGAGTTATAGACAATTTGCCTTCTTAGCAGGTGTAAGTGTATTATACAGCGTGTCCACGTATAACCTGACCGACCTTTATTTTCGCAACCGTTGGTCCTAGATGCATACTTCCAATTACAAAAATGGTTTAAATAAGGTAAAGAATTGTTTTTAAAGCGATTTGGGTCAAGAAAAACATTTATTAAAAAATTACGAAATTTAAATTTTTATACGGTCCCCCGGTCCTATAAGTGATATTTAGTAAAAATTTACTGTGACACTAACAAGTGAGATAAAAAAAGTCCCATTCATCTACGATTAAAACTGACTGATTAATAGCTGTTTAAAGTTGGTGTATATTTTTTGTTGCGAAATAGGGGTCATTCACAAATGTAGTAGAAATATAAATAAGCGTCAGATATATCAAAAAAATAGTTCAGAGCAAAATTAACATTGCAATCTAATATAAATGTGAAATCTATAATCATTCTGGCATATTAATGCAAAATATACAATTTGTACTGAACATATAAGAGGATAAAAATAACAGAATTTTTGTTAAATAAAAGGATGAAAAACAACAGCCTCAATTACGATTTTAAAATGCTGTTAGATTACACTGTCTTTCAAATTTTGGGTTGTGCCATGTTTTTTAGCTATTGAAAATTGATTCTAATGTATTTTTTAGCGCTGAATCCGAAAATGACCTTCATTTTAAATCATAACGTCAGGATTTTTCTCAAATCGAAAATTTCAAAGTTAAAATTGATCCCCCTTCCCCTCCCCTCCCAACCTCATCGGACCCCTGAGCTATTTAGTTGTAAAAAACCCAGTATAAGCCAAAAAATTGAATAAATTATTGTATTAAATAAAATTAAACTGAATAAAAAAGTCTTGCATCTATTTAATAGTATCAGATTTTTCGCTATTTTTTAACCTTGAAATTTACGATTTGCGAAAAATCTTGACATGATGGTTAAAAGTGAAGGTAATTTTTTTATTCAGCGTTACAAAATACATAAAACGTAATTATAAAAGCTAAAAAACACAATCATCGCAGGTTTATGTTATCTAATCTAAAACTTTTTCTTAAACTTGTTGACGGTAATCTATCGGAATGTTTTCGTGTTATCCTCTAATATGAGTATTATTAAGATGGTAAGCGTCGAAAATCATAATAATATTACATTGTCATCGGATTTAAGTCAGTATGTAAAATTTAACTTCGATCGGACATTTGAAAGTGAGTTAAAGTTCTAGTACAAATTTTAAACTGGAAAGACGATCGTTGCAAGTTAAATAAAACCTTATGAAAATAATATAATTTTTGTTACAATAGATCATAGCCTCAAATCGTTACAAAATAAAACATATGATAAAACACAATTATTTTAACTAATCTAAAACTTAACTAATAAAATTTAAGTCAATCGTAGTAGTTGTACGATTTTTTTCAAAGCGCAGATACCTTGAAATAAGTTTAAGTACTTTGTATACGACCCCTGAAAGCACAGCCAAAATAATCTGTTTTGAGATGCAAAAAAGTGGTATAAGTCATGCATTTCAAAGTTTCATGATTCGGTCAATTTTTATGTTAGATGAGTGGGACTTTTTTTTATCTTACTTGTTAGTGTCACAGTAAATTTTTACTAAATATCACTTATAGGACAGGGGGACCGTATAAGAATTTAACTTTCGTATTTTTTTAATAAATGTTTTTCCTGACCCAAATCGCTTTAAAAATAATTATTTACCTTATTTAAACCATTTTTGTAATTGGAAGTATGCATCTAGGACCAACGGTTGCGAAAATAAAGGTCGGTCAGGTTATACGTGGACACGCTGTATATTCTTTTCTTACGTATTAGTATATTCATTTTTCATGGATCAACAGATTTTTCAGTCTAAGACAGGATTCCGTCCTAAGCAGGTTATTTTTCACACGTTTTACTACATTTTAATTTAACTATATTTTAATAAGAGTGTATAAATCTACTATTCTTTAAAAAGAATAAATTTTAATGTTTAATTGTAGAATAATGGCGATTTAAAAATGTATGCATGTTTTGCAAAGATTTTTGTGCCATGTCTTATTTTACGGACCTTCGAACGGACCAGGCCACGCCGAGACAATGATTTTCATACGGGTCAAAACCAGGACTGAAAATTTTATGGGCGTGAAGACTAGTAAGAATGAAACCAGTCCCAGCTCTGTACGGAAAGAATAATTTAAGGCACGGCCTTATCCTTCAGGAAAAAAGTAAGGCCCGGCCCGAGCTCTCAGAAAATATATGGCCCGGCCCGAAACGAGTGGGGACCAGGCCCGAGTACCGTGAAGGAAAATAGGCCCGAGCCCGGCCCGTGCAGATCTCTAACATGTATACCTGCGTTCATCAAAAATAATAATAATAAATAAATAAATTCAAAAATCATCAATCTTCTTCAAATATATATTTTTAATGTATTCTGTTATGTAAAACCTCTAAAACATTTAAATATATATATATATATATTCTGTTAAAAATTAACTAGCATGTACTGAAAAAGTAACGTTTTTTTTCTGCAGAATGACCCATGTAAAATAAAATGTGCACTCAGTCGTGATTAGTACATTAGCCATCAATGCGTCATTGACTCCAAGAAATAAATAGATGGTTTGTTTCTCAAGCACGACCACTAACTTCGCTTTTATGTTTTACTTTATTTTTCATGGATTAACATACATGTAAACATTACGATGATGTTCTTCATAGTAAAAAATAAAAAATAAAAATAAATAAATAAATAAATAAAAAAGCAAATTGATATAGTTCAAAAACAGTAAAATTAGCTTAATAAACCTATGTTTCCGATCTTGTATAACACATTTTTAAATGATCTCAGAAGAATTAAATATAGATTTTAATTTATATTTAAGGATAGGGGGGGGGGGTTAAAATGGATGTTTTTTAGCTAAATTTTCAAAATGGAGATTATTGCGCCTTTAAAACCTTTAAACTTTCCTGTTTTCATCCTCAGGGCCCGTTTACCAGAGAAAAACTTTTTTTTCATCACAAACTACGCGTTTTTTATAACCTTTGCAAATCTTTGTAATCTATGTTTTAATATTTAATCATTTTTCTCAAAATGCTAGTTTTGATGCACTCTGAGCTCCTTGCAACTAACCGTTTGGAGCATATATTTGCCATTTAACATGCTATTACATAACACAAAATTCTAACAAAATTTGCATTGGCAGATTTGCAGCATCTGTATTTAGTGTTTAAGACTGATTTATTTTGGTAAAAAAAAAATATATATATTTGTTAAAAGCTTTGTTTTCAACAAGGCAGAAACTGTTTGTTTGTTTTTTTTTCAACCGGGGAATGTATGCATTTTGTGCCCCATCCCTCTTTTCTTTCCAAAATGTATTTATGAAGAGAAGTTTTCAACCCATTCCCTTGATTTTTATACCAAATATGAAATAATTGTTAGGAAGTATATTAATTTTAAGATTTTAATCGACCTATTACAATTACTTATTTTATCTATCTACATGTAATGCAAATCTTGTCATCACAATAACGCCCGAAATACTGAATGAATTAAAAACATAAAAACATTTGAATCACGATTTATTTATTACTAAAATAGGTGTAAAATGAAATAAAGCTTTTAAAACATTAAAACCCTTCCACAGATGTTAAAACTTTCGTCAGAGTCCCGAGCGCTTTCGACCAGAACCTGGCCATCATCAAAGGGCGGAAATGAGAAAAATTCTGTAACATCCGGAATGTACGCTGGTTAAACATCAGAAGGCGAAATCAAATAAGAAAAAAAAGGAGGGATTGGTGAGTCTATTGAGCGAGGTGGGTTATTCCAACCCAAACGTACCATTGACACCAAGTAGATTAAACAGATTTTTGATAAATTGCATGATAACCATTTACTAAAAATCTGGTTTAATGTACTTGATGTCAATGGTACATTTGGTTTGGAATAACCCACCTCGCTCAATAGACTCATCCATCGACTCCCGTTTTTTTATTTATGTATTTTATATATATTTTTTTAATATATATATATATATATATATATATATATATATAAAACCATATTTAACCAGCGTACATTCCGGATGTTACAGAATTTTTTCTCATTTTCGCCCTTTGATGATGGCCAGGTTCTGGTCGAAAGCGCTTGAGACACCGACGAAAGTTTTAACATCTATAAAAGGGTTTTAATGTTTTAAAACCTTTATTTCATTTTACACCTATTTTAGTAATAAATAAATTGTGATTCATTTTAAATGTTTCATGTTTTTAATTGGTATACTAGGGTGGATTTATGTTTCAATATTAGAAAATAACGCGCGGAGTTTTCTAAAATATAAAAATTAGTCAAATATAAAAATCACCTCTTCCTACTTAAAAATCTTGCTTTTCATAAAATTTTTTGTACATTCTCATATGATTAAACTGTTGCTTTAATACATATTTGCTTTATTTTATATGATTCAATAAGAGTTTGGGTGTAAGTACAGCTTTGACTGGTTTAAAATGTTATGCATGCTTTTACACACATGCTCAAAATCGTCCAAGTACCTACCATTGAATAGATGTGTTACTACAACTGGACATCCTACAACTTTCCCTCAATCTTTTTTACCCCGAATTTCATCGTCAGCAGTAAAAAGCTTTAAAAAATATATGAAAGCTTTCATTTTTTAAAGATATTACAAAGATTCAGTTAGCTACCAAACTGATGAAAATAAATCATTTCATGTTTTGTAAATGGTTGTACTAAATAAACTATAATTGTTTTTATCAAATAAGCTTAGAAGGAAATAATAATACATTTTATAATACATGATGTTATTTACTATTTTTACCTTTTATACTAGTTTATTTATTCGCGAATAAACACGAATACTTATTTATTATATTTAGTTAAACGCTTTATTAAATTAAATTATCCGTCGCCCCCCCCCCAGTATATATATATATATATATATATATATATATATATATATATATATATATATATATATATATATATATATATATATATATACATATATATATACATGTATATATATATATATATACAGTTTGTTAAGTACTGATAGTATGATATACATATATATATACATATATATATATACATGTATATATATATATATATATACATATATATATATATACATGTATATATATATATATACAGTTTGTTAAGTACTGATAGTATGATATACATATATATATACATATATATATATATACATGTATATATATATATATACAGTTTGTTAAGTACTGATAGTATGATATACATTCTAAAGGGATAATAATATATTCTTTAATTCGATTTTTTAAATTAATTAATTTTAAAATTCCTTATTCTTTTCCAATTTTAGTATTTCAAACTACATTATTAAAATATTATATTCAGAGTAGTTTGTTCTACGAAACTAAGTATCGGATTTCTGATACAAAGAAAAACATGCATACACAAAAGATAAACATTGGTACACATTGATACACTACTGTGTAGTGTCAAAACCATTTTCATATACTGAAGAAAAAATTAGAAATTGTATGTATATGGAATAAACGTATGAAAATAGCATATATTTAGATTAAAATTTTTCAAAACAAAAATTTCAAAGATGTCAAATAATCGATACTTAGTTATCTCTCTAAAATCTAAAGATACATTAAAAGAAAATTCAGACAATTTGTTCAATTATTTTGCATTTTGATTACATATGGAGAATATGAAAAAATACGGAATGAGAAAAACGAGTTTAAGCATTTAATTTTTTTTAAAAAAAGATGTATTAAAGAGAGATAATGTAAAATTAACCATACCTCCTTTACTATTTATCAAACACTAAAAATTTGGGCGCAATGTTCTAAAGATGTTAAGTTTCATTTTAAAATAAAAATCTGTAATTCGAAATTTTTGTCAAAATGGGAGATAATACTTAATACCACTAGTTTTCTAACTTTTAAAAATGAAAATTCATCGTTTAAATATATAGATAAACGCATTTTTTATCTATACTTAAATGATATCAATACGTATTTATTGACACATTCTTCCCATTTCAGCACAGAAAATGATTCCTTGTTTTTACGTTGTGAAGGTTGTTTAGTAAATGAATTATTAACAAGGTACTTGAGTAGATGTTCGATATTGTATCACCTAAAAACCGATAATTTTTTTTTTTTTTTTTTGAAATTCCTCTTTTAAATATACATAAACGCATTTTTTAGCTATGCATAAGTGATTTCAATATGATATTTATTGGCACATTCTTTCCATTTCAGCACTGAAAACTTTTCCTTGTTTTTACGTTCTAAAGACTGTTTAATAAGTGTTGAATTATGAACAAGATACTTGTGAATATTCTCGATGTTATATACCGAATAGTCTGTGCGTGTGTTCATTATTGTTGTGCAGTAATATATGGAATTTTTGGCAAGAAAGTTCCTCCAGTCAAAAAACCCCTCCTGCTTCAGTCAGCAACAGAGTTAGCTAAACGTATCCGAGAAGGAAAGGTAAGTTTCAATTTATTCGGAACTTCACTGTAGAATATATATATATATCACTATTTTAAGTTGTTTTTTATTATTAATTTTTCCATCTTAATACTTATTTATAACATAGTATTATTCATTAATACATCCTTTAATGTAATTCGATTTTCTATTTATTAATTAATTTCATTTATTTATTATTTAACTAATTGGTATCAATTAAGATAGTAATTTGGTTGAATTATGAAACATTTATTTCCATCCAATTCCTTCGATTCAGATTATATTCACTTTTACTAATAGATGGCAGCACTAATGTTCCTGTTTATTTTATAATCCATTATATTTTAACATTATTTCTGGCATCACTGCAAAGCAATTTATATTTCTAAAATTGGCAACATGTTATGATTTTTTATGCAATTCATTCCCCAGTCATGTTGGAGTTTTCATGATGGTTCATGAACTGCAAGGTATCTTATTTATATCTCTTTTCATCTTTATGGATTATATACTTAATGTCTCTATTAAATGTTCTCTCTGTAATTTATAAGTATGGCTTCTTTCCTTTTTAATATTGTATTTTATTTTTTATTTTATCACTGATTTGAATCATTGTATTTGAGATGTAGTCCCAATATCATATTTTTTAGCAATGTATGGCTAATATGATGATGAAACATCTCATTTCATTTTATTTGTGGTATTTAGGCAATTGGGACTTGATAATTCTGTCTAAATTGCACAAATTTCATTTCATTTAATTCCATTTATTCAATTTTTATTTAATATCTTATTCTTTCAATGTTTTTGATTCCATATTAAGTGTGTTGGGGAATCTTTCATTGTCAACTAATTATTTCATACTTAATTATTTCATTGTTTAAGTTGGTGTTATGATAATGTTTCATTTATGGTTATATATATATATATATATATATATATATATCAGTTGTTTGCCAGTACAATTTCCGTATATTTGCAATTTTATTCTTCTAACGGATTTCGCAAGTGCGGATGAAATTACCGAATATTAATTTGAGAATTGAATGGTTTGCTTCAAAAGGCAGTTTTTGCACTTTTGGAAGATAAACAAATAAAATCTTTAAAATTTAAAATTTTACAGATTCTTCAAAAGTATTTTTCCACTTATGCATTAGTCTATTCACCTATGCATTGGTTGTGCCTCCAATATTATCCAAAATATACCTAGTTTGAGCGAGTTTTAAAAAAAATCAAAAGAAAAGAAAAGAAAAAGAACGTGGAGATCTCAAAAACGTCAAAAATATATCTACCTCGTTTTTGCAGAAAATCCTTTAATTCTTGGTAAATGTTAACATTTGAAATGTTAATGTGTTAAAAGCTTAGTTAAATTGTCATTTTCACCAAGACCTTAGGATGAATTTTATTTTTACGATGTAACAAAAACTTTCGTAAAAATACACTTACTAAAAATGAGGAAATTGGTTAACACGATTGGTAGTACAATTTTCATATTTTTACCTTAGTATGATAAATAACTAAGAAAATATTTGCAAAAATATTTTCCGAAAAATACGAAAATTGTACTGTCAAATATGGAAATTTTTCTTACAGTGCAAAAATAAAAGTAATTCCCTAAAGGCCTAACTAAATATGACAGCTTAACTAGACTTTCAACTATGTTAAGACATAAACGGACAACGTGAAAAGAGCACAAATTAAATTATGTGTGTAGAAAATGGCAGACAGCTGTTTCGGAACTTCTAAATCTCCATCATCAGTGCAATAGTAAAAATAACAAGAGGCAAGTATATGAAAATATACGAGATTGCAAGTAACCCGACTTGCAGCCATGTGCAAAATGACGGTAACTGTTGTAAACAAACAGTGGAGTCAGGAGTTCCCGTATGAGGGTGGCTAGTGGTCAGGGAAAAATACAGTAAAAAAAGTGATAACTACCAGTATATTCTTATAGAAAAATTCATGTTCATTATTTGATCAAATAATGAACATGAATTTTTCCATAAGAATATACTGGTGTTTTCTCACTTTTTTTTACTGTATTTTTTCCTGACCACTAGCCACCTGCGTATGGATGACGTACCGAGGATGCCAATGAGAAGCGGTTAGTTCGATTGGAAGCGCTTATGCAAGAAGGTGAAAAAAGGGTCGAAGGGTACAGGGTGAATTAAATAAATGGGAGCTAGACATTGGAAAATTTGGGTTCTGAACATATCATTAAACAAGTTGTTAGAATTCTTCCATATATGACAAGTTTCGCAAAAATCAAGATCATAAATCAATGAGCATTTCTGAATTATTGAACCTTTGGAAAAGTTAAAATTGTGGTTGTTAACCCAAACAATGGTTAGAAATGGACATTTAATGTCACCTTTTTACTTTCTTCTATCTATAATAGAAGAAAGTATTGTAATCGAATTTTTTTTTATCGACTTCCAGTTTCCGATGGATTTACACGTTTTAGGGGTCAGAGATTCGAAAAACGTGTTTTCACAAAATGTCCGTATGTCTGTCCTTATTGTATCATCGAAAAGTATATGAAGTTATGCCTTGAATTGAACCAATTTTTTTTTAATGTTTTTGGCTATGGCCAGTAGATTCTCCTTGATTTGGGAATATTCCGCCGGAAAGGGGCGCTGCAATTACGACTTTTGTTCCATTTTCATTATTGTATCATCGAAAATTGTATAAAGCTATGCCTAAAATTCAACCAAATTTTTTTCTATGTTTTTCTACTATGGCCTGCAGGTCCCAGTTGAATTTGGGAATATTCCGCAGGAAGAGGGCGCTGTGATAGTCATTTAAAGATTTAAAATTCAAAGAGAGGCAAAAAAATTAGAAATCCTAAAAGTTTTTTTCGTTAAATGTTCGGCCTTGATTTTGGGATTCATGATTTTTTCCTGGAAATCTTTGTTTTGCCTCTATCTTAAGATCTGGCTGAGATAGAGCAGTTTGAAATTTTAGGGTGGCTGACATTTTGAAACAAGACAGCACGATTCATCCATAAAATCCATTTATGAGTTATAGTGAACTTTCTTGCAAATTTTCTTCCATTGCTGTAACCATGAACCTCTATAGAAGGACTTCTAACGCAATAGTGATAACATCGTGTCGCGACTTCGGCACTAAATGGCAGCTGCACAGCTACGCGCACGGTTCTGCGCAGCTGGCCAGAATCCGTGCTGCAGCAGCACCCATGGCTGCCACTGTCAGTGTCAAACGGTGAAGCAGACGAATTAGTGACGTATGCAGAATCCGTCTTACCACATGCGCCACCTATTTGAGGCTTTTTTCGAGGAACTATTTCCTTCTTGGAAAGGCTATTTCGTTAGAAGTCCTGGTATAGAGGTTCATGGCTGTAATCATCGTTCCAACTCATATGTTTACACTATGTATTCATATTCGCCAGCGTCAAATTCTCGCCAATTTTGGCGATATTTCACTAAATGCGCCAAATTTTGCGATATTTGGTGAAATATCGCCAAATTTGGTGACAAAGATAGGTTTGCCATAAATGAAGCCAATTTGGCTATAACTGAGTTATTTGGAAACATTCTCATTCAAATTAAATATTGATGAGAACTGGGAATGAATCTTTTGTAATCGGGTTTCACTCATTTTATATTCGTGTTTTACAGTAAAATTAGCGAAAATAAAAAGTAAGGAATATGTAGGCTATCTATTCCTGCCTGAACTGGCCAGAAAGACTTTTCGTAGTTGTGTTGTACATGGTATGTTAGTGCAACGAAGGGTGCTCACATCCAGCTATCCAGACTATTAGCAAGCAGCTGACGGACAACAGAATGATTTTTTGATATTTTGTTTTGGCGCTATGATAGCGAATTTTGAAGTATTAACTTGTATCAGATAGAAGAAAGTTTTGGGATTGGCACATCCGACTAGTTAACATTGGTCTTATGCTCCCTCAAATGGACTTTAAAAAGTCGCTTACTTTGGTCTATTACTCGTACATTTCATCACCCTCACAAGATATCTTGTAAATTCCCCATTGTGAAAAGCTGTTTATTGGATATTTGAGATCTGTAAATTTGATTTTGTTAAATGGAGTATAAATTACTTTAAAATCGAACTTGATTTTGGATATTTTCTGGCTAATTTTCGGAAAATATGGAAATATGGTTAAAGTTGGAATTTATACGTTTAATGCGTTTATTGTGAATTGAATCGACAATTCAACTGTTCAACACCGGTAATGAGCTTAATTTAATCTAATTCTGCTTCGGAAAAATTCTCAGAACAAATACTTAAGAGCCTACACTAGTCACGCGAAAAAACGCTGCTAGCTAATGTTAAGTGTATGGGAAGGTTCTTGCGCGATTTCTCGCTCGCATTTTAATATTTTTAAATGATTTTTTTACATAGGATAGCTGAGGTCGATCTCTAACGTTGTTAGTTTTTCTTTTTTGATTTTGGTTACAGTTTTTTAATAAGCGGACATTTTCAATTCTGGAACCGGTTGGAACCGGTTCTGAAAGTGAAAGTACCCTTATATAAAAAAAACTGGAACCAAAATCGAAAAAGTAAAAACTATCAAAGTTAGAGATCGACGTCAGCTATCCTATGCAAAAAAAAAAAAAATCATTTAAAAATATTGAAATGCGAGCGATAAATCGCGCAAGAACCTTCCCATACACTTAACATTAGCTTGCACGTTTTTTCGCGTGACTGATGTAGGCTCTTAAAGCACAGTAAACATAAACATTAAGTGCTGCTAACTTCTGATTTGTAGGATGATAAGAAAGACGATTAAGTGGTAAAGAAACTGCGAATGGTTTATGATAACATTGGTGTGAATTGAGTTATTTTCGCAGAATATCATAACATCACGGAATGTTAGTCGGTTGTTAATTTCAAATTCAGAAGTAAACTGTATATACTCATCTATGGAGTTCATAACAAAGAGAATATATGGAATATCTAGATCATTAGAAATCGGTAATACGAAGCAGTCATCAACATAAAATGTGTAAAATGGAAAATTATATAAAGAGATATATATTTTTAAATATATGGAATGTTTTTTGGAATTTTTATGGAAATTTTAATATATGGAGAATATATAGAGAATATATGAAATATCTAAATCATTAGAATTCAGTAATGCGAAGCAGTCATCGACATAACGGGTGTAAAATTTCGAAAAATAACTTATTGGATAGGTTCTATTCGAAATAATACATTTATATATCACTGAAGATGGGACTGAGGAAGGAGCCCATATACAAACCATCAGTCATGCGATAAACATTATTGTTAAATATGAACGTATTTTGCAGTAAAAAAATGCCAGTGAGATGTATTAACTCATCTACTTCAAATTGTGAGTAGTGGAATTCTTGGAGGCGTATTTTAAAACAATTTAGAGAGCTTTGAACCAGTACGTCAGGAAAGAGGGGTTTCACGTCGAATGAAACCATACTGTAGATTTGAGTAGTAGTGAAGTTACGTAGTTTTTTAACGAACTCGTAAGAGTTCCTGCAAGTTTAAATATTATTGGAGAGCAGCGGAGAAAATAGAGACAAGGTATTTCGCTAATTTATATGAAAGAGGTACCAATGTAAGAAACGATTGATCAGAAGTGAATGCCAAATTTCTGAACTTTTGGAAGTGCATAGAATGCAGCACAATGCAGCACAGAAAGAATTGGGAAAGATTTAGCCCCGTTAGAAATGAGAGGGAAACGCTCAATAACGCTTTTAACTTTTTTAGAAGAATCAAACTTGGTCATTTTATAAAAAACCTACATCTCTCAAATTTTGTGTTTTAGTCAGGTAATCTTTTTTATCCATAACGACAATCTGGCCGCACTTATCGGCTTTGTTGATAACTATGTTCGGATTAGATTTTAGATTTTTTATGCAACCGGAAACTGTCTTTCTGATATTAGACATAGGAAGGTTTTTGTTGAAATTGACAATTAAGTGTTTCTAATTGAATCCTTCAGAAAATAGTTTTAAGTACTGAGTTTGAAGACCTTTTCACTGAAGGCAATAATATTTGGAAAAGACTGTTTACTGGAGAGTGCAAAAGTGGTATTTCATTTAAGATAAAGGATTTTATTCTTATTAAGTTAAACATTCGAGTGATTGACGACTGCATTCAATTTTAAAGTAATTTATACTCCATTTAACAAAATCAAATTTGAAAATCTCAAACATCCAATAGACAAATTTTTCACAATGAGGAATTTACAAGATACGTTGCGAGTGTGATAAAATGTATGTAGCCCGAACCAAGCGACCTTCTAAAGTCTGCTAGAGCAGACCAGTGAGCGAGAAGAGCATAAAACCAATGTTAGAAATGTAACATTAAACGCTTTGCTATTTTTAACCATTGTTGGTCTAAAAACCACAATTTTAATTTTTCCAAAGATTCAGTAATTCAAAAAATCTCATCAACTTACGATCTTGATTTTTGGGAAGCTTACCATGTATGGAGGAATTCTAACAGCTTCGTTAATGATATGTCCAGTACACCCAATCTTTTCACAGTCTGGCTCCCATTTATTTAATTCACTCTCTTCCCTTCTGCCACTTTTTCTCCTTCCTACTTAAGTTCTCCCAGTCGAACGAAGCGCTTCCCATTCGTCTTCTTGGGTACGTCATCCATACGGGAACTCCTGACTACTCTACTTGTTTTCAGCATTTGCCACCATTTCACCCTTGGCTGCGAGCCCGGTTGCTTGCAATCTCGTATGTTTTCATACACTTTTCTTTTGTTATTTTAACTATTACACTGATGATGCGGCTTTAGAAGCTCCGAAACAGCTGTCTACTCTTTTCTACACATATAATTTCATTTGTTCTCCTTTCACGTTGTCAGTTTATTTCTTACTATAACGGCAAAAAGTTCAATCCTGCCCCTTTTTTAACTTTCAGCAATGCTATTTATCAAGATTATTCTCAAATCGATAATCGTTATTTTCTGACACAGTTACTAAATCATTGTAATATATACATATATATGTAATTGTAGTGCCAAAATATGGACATTTTTCTTACGGTGTAAAAATAAGAATAAATCCCTACAGCTTTAGTGAAATTGACAGTTTAAATAGACTTTCAGCAATGTTATTTGTCAAGATTATTCTCAAATCCATCATCGCTGTTTTCTGACATAATGACGAAATCACCGACATGGAAGAAAAAAATCAGTAAAAATACAGAAGTTGTACTGTCAAAATATAGACATTTTTTCTTATAGTGTAAAAATAAAAATAAATCCCCACAGCTTTAGTGAAAATGACAGTTTAACTAGACATTCAGAAATTCTATCTGTCAATATTACTCTCAAATCCATAATCCCTATTTTGTAACATAGTCTTATCACACATAGTCATACCACCAATCACTGTAATCGAAAAGAAAAATCAGTAAAAATACGGAAATTATTCTGGAAAATAAAGGAATATTTTTTTGCATTCTTTACTAAATAATTCGTAACACAATTAATTTCAAATTTTCTGACCTTTTAGAAAACAGAGGTATGACAGCCAATCGAAATCAACGGTTAACTGGAAAAATGTTATATAATTTAAATGGAATACGTGATACTACATAAATAAATTTAGTATTAGTATATTGTCTAGGAATAAAACTTTCAAACAATAGAAGATAGTATAAGTTTAAAGAATTTATCATACCAAACCATAAACGTTGTGACAAAGATATGCCCGGTGATTCAAAATTGGATATCTCTTAAACAGCTGATTACAGATACGTACATCCAGTTACAAAAGAAATCAAGTGCAGCTTTAAAATAAGGATTTTGTTGAGCTGTATACATATGAACATAAGAAATATAATATTTTATACAGTCTTATATGTTGCATTTAGAAAAACGTTGCCCTGCATCTAAGAAAGACATTTTACAACGAAAACTTACCGTGTTATGATATTGATTTTTTATGATTTGAATTTTTATTTCAATGTCTGCGGACCATTAAAAGCGTGTTTTTGTTGTTGTTGTTGTTGTTTGTTTGTTTTTAATGCCAGAAAAGACGACGAAAAACAGGGTATAAAAAATAAATTTAAAAAAACGCTGTTTATGCCACTGCCTAAATATATATAAATATTTATGGAATATTTCGCATTACTTCTGTAGTTACAGCGCCCACAAAGTTTGTAAAACACATTAACATACATACGTCTAACAGACAGACATGGGTACAAAACATTCATATCGTATTAAGGACATCCCAATAAGTGTAAATCCATCAAAAATCAGAAGTCGAGAAACATAAAGTTTTTACGAATACAATAATTGTATCTCATGAATAATGAAGGAAGTCAAAATTTAAGTTATCAAATAGACATTAGTGTAACATAGATATCGAACAAATTTTGTTGCTAATACACCAAATAGTTATTTTAAGAGAGGTTTTTTTGTTCCCATATTATCATGAAAAGTTATCTTCACGGTTGACTTTTTTACCCACTTATTCACGAACTTTTAAAGAAACTTTTACGAATATCTGTGTTTAAAATCTTGTTATTTTAGTAAAAAAAAAGTAATAAGGGGAACAAACATCACATAAAATAGTCGTTTTGAATATTCCATTCCTTAAGGTTTGTTCATAGTTTTCAAGCCGAAATCCAAATGATGATTTTGTCAACTGCCCCAAACGACTCTTCCTTTATCTGTATTATTTGAAAAGATTTATTAAAAGTACATCAGTGATTGTTATTGTTTTCCATATTGGCCCATAATAAAGCTACTTCAATTCCACTTCATATATTTGCAATTTTCCGAATAATTTTTTTTTATTGATTTAATATTCTAAAAGCGGTTTTAAGATAAAATTTTAAGCCAATAATAAAAATAATAAAAGAGTTTATTTTAACAAGATCTATTTGTTTTCAATTTTATTGACTAGTTATTATTAACATTGTATTCTTAGTAAACACATATTGTAAATTTTATGAAATTTTACTTTTTTCTGAGACTAAAAGCGTGCTTCTCCATATTTAATGCAAAAAACCGCTGCAGTTTCATAAAATTAAAATTAAAATATCGTAACTCCATGTGTATCGGTCGTGCAAAATGGAATTTTTACTGTTTTTCTTGTTTTAGGATAGAGAAAGTATTTAAATTGAGTGTTTTAGACGTAAGGACCGATTGAAAATTTAAAATGTTTCGTAACTTTTAAAAAATAACTATTTTGACGTAAACGACTTTTGATATGGCGAAGAACATTCAGTAACTATACCTATAAAGCTAACTATTTAAGAGTAAGCTATTGAACAACGATAAGAGTTGGCAACTTGTATATGAGGATACATCAAATATAAAGGATTCTTTTTTAATGGATTACTTTTGAGATATTAGTTACCAAAATTATACCAATGTTATTATTCTAGATAGCTTCCTTTAACATCTACATACTTTCTTCAACATATTGGGAGTTTTTTTTGTATTCTTGTAAAAAAAAGAACTAGAACGCGTATACGTGAATCATACGCTACTCAAAAAGACTTTCATTTCATATTCAATGGTTGGAGTATCATGATTATCAGGAGTTTTATTCCAAGAGAGCGAAATATTCCGGGAACATGACCCTTATCATGTAAAAATGCTATAGTTATAGTTCGAATGAATGAAATTAGCACTGCAGTTCGCAGCCATGTCCAACAAATAAGAGTGAATTATGCCAGCCTGGATATCGTTGGGATAGCTCAGCAGGAAGAGCGTTGCCACAGCAAGCCAAAGTACCCAGGTACGACTCCTGGTTCAAGCATTTTTCGCTCTTTTGGAATAAATCTCAACAATGATACTCTAACCATTGAATATGATTTACCTAGTTGAAAAAACTTTCCTCTGTTCATTACGACTTTGACTTCTTTATCTGATGAAACTCGTAACCCTCCTAATGCTTTTCAAAGGCATTCAAACAAATGTTAGTGAGAAGATGATAGGTGCGGAAGATAATCGAGTGATTTACAATGAAACGTTTGTTCAGTTACATCTTTTGTGTGACGTATTGCATTGTTCCGGCGAAGATAAACATTCGAATCGGAATGGAACGTTTTTAAAGCCGATGTTCAGGTTAAATCTTCTCTAAACATTAACACTATACTATACTGCATTATATATACAGTGCGTGTAAAAACTTTTAAGGACAGCAAAATAAAAACAATACAGTAATGAAAAAACAAGTACTTAATACGTTGTGCACTCACCATTGCTTTTAATGGCCGCAAATATTCTATCTCTCATGGACAGTATTAATTTTTGACACAGTTCGAGAGTGGTTTTGTACCATTCATCTTGAATCGTAGATCTCAGTTCTGAAGGGGAAGAAAAATGCCTTCCATTTTATTAAACTTGTATTGGTAAATCCCCTCTCAAGTTCTTGATAGGGTTTAGATCAGGACTTCTGGGTTGCCACTGCAAAATTCCAATATTTTTCTTCTGGAGACAGACTTGTGAACTACGGTTTGTGTGGATAGGCGCATTATCTTGCAAATAAATCCATTTTTCAGCTGAAAAAAGTGTTTCAACAGGTGAAAGATGGCCAGAAAGAGATTTTAGACAAGCATTTGTATCAACTTTTCCTGAAAGAAATACAGGCGACCCCACGCCGTTAGACGAAAAGCAATCTCCATGTCATAATGGATTCACCACCTAATTGATGTTTTGAGAAATTTTCTTTTTCATTTCTAAAATCATGTTAATAATACTTCCCGACATCAGCCCAATCTACATTCCATTTTGTTTCATTGGAGAGAGTAACCTATAGCCATTTGTCGTCTTAAGTCATCACTCGTCTTGAAAACTGTAAATGCGGGATTTTGTGTCTAGTCAGTGAGTGTTTACACAATTTTGCTGTGTATTAGTGTGTGTGCTTCCCACATCGAGTAATTGTATTGAATTTTTTTTTACAAACTTTTAACCCAGTCGTTCGTAAATTTCTTCAGTTGAGTTTATTCCAGTTGATGCTAACTCTCCATTGATATCTGGGTGGCAAAGGCTTTTGGTCTGCCTTCAGCGTTTTCTTTTTGCCACATACGTCTTTTAATCTTAAAAAATTGTTCATGGCGGTTTTAAGTCTCCTATTTATTTATTTATTTATTTATTTATTTATTTGCAATTTACCGACAACGCATTCCTGATAATGCAAAATATTCAACAGCACCTTTTTCCTATTCAATCAGTTCAGTCATTTTCTTTTAGCATTATTATAAAGTTAACAAAACTCTTAATATAAAACGTCACAAAAATCTCTATACACAAGAGTTTTTAACATGCAAATCAATAATAGTTATACGTAAAATTTCTATAAAAAATCGTAGTGTCCTTATAGTTTTTACACAAACAAAAATAACATTTGTTTGCATAATTATTATTTTTCGCAATACAAAGCCCACATATACATGTCGTTGACTTTTATTTTAGTATTTCAACCTTATGATCAACATTAAATTTCCATTTCAACTATCTCATTTTAAATGTATGAAAATTTTTACAATTATTTGCTGTCTTTAAAGTTTTTAAACGCACTGTACGTTGTTTATGAAGAAAACTGACGTACAAAATACCCCGGAAATCCCAATAATTATTGGTGTCAAATTTTGCTTCAGTAGAGCAGTTTCACTTTTTTTTATGGTATTCTGTACTGGATCGCCTTCTTTCACCTTCTTCAAGGCCTTTTTTAAACAACTTGTGACATTTACATATTTAAGCCCTCGATAGGGTATCATTTCCGAAGTATGCATTGAATCTGTGCAAGTTTGAAACTTTCATTTGTTGAAAGTTTTGTGAGTATACCTTGTACATCCTCACCGAGTATTTTGTGTTTATTTACAATGTTGGCAAATAAAAAAATGAATGTATGAAGACTAAAACGATGCAAACCAAATTTTTAATGTTCAAATACACGTACTATCGTACGATGTGAAATACATGGTGTCCATAATTAAATGACCCTACTTTAAAGTTGTCTACAGACGAAACTATTGGTCGGAATGTTGTGAAATTTTGTGGAGATCATAATGAAGGAATGGGAATTTGTTTGTGTGAAAAAAAATATTAGTTCAAAATTTCGTCACCAGGGGGCTTTTTAATGAATTACACATTTATCATACGTTTGGGATACTTTACAAAATTTATTACAACACAAGATGTTCAACAAAATTTTTTTCACGGCATGTTCTTGGCATTTCCCAAAACACACTGCGGTCAACTGTGGAACACGCTATCTTAAGATTCCAGATGGTAGCTTAAAATGATGGCCGTCATGTGGAACATGGTATGGTGTAATAAAAATTTTAAACTATCGTAAATTTATGCTAGATGTGTAATTCGTTAAAAACGCTCAAACAAATTCCTATCCCTTCATTATGTTCTCCACAAAATTTCACAACTTTCTGACCAATAGTTTCGTCTGCAGGCAACTTTAAAGTAGGGTCGTTAATTACGGACACCCTGTATATGCTATTGCATCTGGCTTGCTTCAGCGTGGTCACTTTGTTTCGTGGTGCAAGTAGAGTTATTTTCAAGATTGAACGAAATTCGCAAATGTAAGCGACACGCAGAATATTTCTCGAGAAATCGCTGCTAAGTGTTTTAAAAAGCTGTTTAAAGCCCAAGAACTGAGAACAACTACTTTTAGAGTACTCTGATTAGTGATATTCGAAATCTGATATCTATCACAGATGATACAAACTGCAATAAGTCCGTCATTGATGAAGTTAAGAAAGGTAAACTATCGCGTGGTGTGTTTTTGACCATTTTCCTCCTTGAAAATAAGTTTATGAGGAAGTGTTTGATATTGCCTAGAACAGTACGTATGATTGCAGCTCTAGGGCATAAACAAAATATCTTAACTACCATGACAACAAGTACAAAAAAATTCTATTGTTATTAAAAATGTTTCCTATATATATGTGTGTGTATTTACAAAGCACTGCCTAAAAATATTTACATCTCAGGGGTTATAATTAAATTTATTAATATATACAGGGTGATTATAAAAAAAACTATCCCGACATTTGTGCCCCTAACTATCATACCATCCACAGAAACTGAATGAAATTTTGGCAAAAGGTATTTTGAGGTATGCGCTCAAGAATGATATGGAAAACAACAGTGCCACTCAAACAATTACGGTTACAGTGAGAAAATTTCGAAAAACTGAATTTCCATTCAGTTTCTGTGAATGGTATGATAGTTAGGGGCCCAAATGTCATAGTTTTTTTTAATCACCCTGTATATATGTGAAACATTTATTCTATACAACTGGTCAACATTCTCCATGTGATCCCTATGAAGATTACTGTATTGTTCCTTACGCTTATATGTAGGTATTTCTTACTACCAAAAATTCTAAGATTCATATCTCAGAAAAACGAAGTTACGAGACGTTCTACTCAACAAAAACTAACCACACTGATTGTGGAGCACAGTCGTAACACGTTTTGTCATTACACCACAGCGGTATAAATATAGAAATTATAGCATTTTAGCATGCCACGAAGTTGAGAAGTTACCAGAATTTCAGGACGCAATTCCGTGCGATTTTCCCGCAATAGAAGTAAACACAATGCATGTTGACGAAAAATAGTTTTTATTTAATCTACATATTCGGTAGGACTCGGTAGTAAAAGTAAGTCACTGGACTACATGGGATTCATCGGACTATTTTTTCCCGTTCTTCTTTTGGTACTGGTGATTCAAGATTTTTTCCCTTCTCGTTTCTGTAAGAGTGCACGACAAGATATTTATTACAATTATAAAGTGTTTATCGGTTCAAGTTTCATCAAAGCAGTAATTTTTCCATTGTTAACGGTTAAGCGTATACAAAAGTAAGTGCTACTTTACATCATTTTTAACCATGTATTTAAACGACATTAAGAGTATTGCCATTCAAATAAATTCTGAACGAACAGATCGAATTGTGATCTATTACGAGACAATAGAAAAGGCTTCGTACATTCACCGGATTTAATTTTAAAGAAGGCGACAACGAAAGTGTGTAGTGTGCAGTGATATATATTTTTCTTTTTCTTGTTTGATTAATTTAAAGTTTCAAGTGTGTTAACATGCTACAATAGAAATATTTTTTTTGTGTGTGTGATCATTATTTTTATCTGCAGTTTTATATATATATTAAAGTGCTTAAACAATGTTACAGATGAAGCTATATATATATATATATATATATATATATGTGTGTGTGTGTGTGTGTGTGTGTGTGTGTGTGTTTATATATGCATGTGTGTAAATATCTATATTTTTTTGGCAGAGTACTCCCTAAAATTGTTCGCGCGTTATTGTCAGGTGATTTTATTGTTAAATTTTCAGTCAGTAGTAATGAGTGTAGGGGTGGCGCGTGTGTGGGAACTACGCACCACCACTAAACTCATTGGATTTCTAAAGATTTAGAGTTTTACTCTCCTAGAGTTGAACCCCCCCCCCCTTCCCCGCAAAAATAAAATAAAATAAAATAAAATAACGCAGCGTCCTTCTCCAAAAAATAAAATAAAATAAAATAAAATAAAAAAATTGACAACGAAACAACCTAAGAAAAAATAATCACACGTAATTTTGGAAAGAGATTTTTTATAATATTAAATTAACATCAAACAAAAGAATTTTATGTGACTTGAATATTTAAATTTCGAGCAATTTGTTTTTTGTATATACTTTTAATGAAGTTTTGTGTATTTTTTATAAATAAAACATTGTCATTCTAAAATATATATCGCACTACATATACCTCTTTGATAATAGAATTTTAAATAATATGATGTCAGTCATCAAAAAAAGAAAGCAGATTAAAATAATGTATTATATTCTCCATATATATATATATATATATATATATATATATATATATATATATGCAGGATAAAGAATCGTTGATTAAAATAAAAATGCTTTTCCATGGATTGACTTTTCTTCTGACTGAGTTTTAATTTGAAATTTTCATTTGTAAAAACTCCCCCTTCAATCAGCGGATAATGATTTCCTAAATTTAATCAACCGTGGGCTTTTGATATTTCATTTTAAATTAATTCTTCAGAAAAAAGGGATCAGAAGAGGAATAATGAATGAAATATTAAGTAATAAAATAAAACCATTTGAAAAATTGAAACTAATTTTTGGTTAAAAAATAAATAGCTGTGAATAGAAAAGTTTAATTTTATCTGAAAATTGTTTTATTAGATTACCATAATCATTGAAACCAAATTTCATTAAGTTGCGGAAAAATGAAAAGGTTTATTATTAAAGCCGTTTTTTATACCAAACGCAATTTTTATTGAACAGTTTTCATTAAGAAGAGTTTTAACTTCAGAAATGCTAAAATATTTTTTTTCTTATTTCAATGATTATTTTAACACCTATCAATTTTGCTCTGTTACAAAAATGATTTTCATTCTTATCAGTTTTCCCTCCTGAATCAATTTGTGAGCTTGTGTCTACATATTACTTAAATTCACACATTCATTATGCAAAGTATTTCATTAGAAGGCAGACCAGGAATATGCTGGTTTTAGAAACAAGTAATGGGGCAAATAAAACAAAACGATTATATGCCACAGTTGTATGTTTAAAAAACGCGAGGCTTGCGGCCCTATCCTGTTGGAAATAACAGAGTGTAAGTCGTGTAAGTTCCTAATCATCTGACTGATTCACCAGTTTTGACTCATCTTGACTTTTTCTTGTGGTGTCACTTAAAGAGGCGTGTCTACATGAATAAGCCACACACACTAGATGAATTATGGGAGAACATCCGTACGAGATCCAGACGATGATATCAGACCTTCTGGTAGACACTCTCAGAAATGGGCAACGTCGTGTTCAGCTGTATTTGGAAGCTTAAAGCGGATATTTTCAGAACTTCATGTGACAACTTCATTTTTTAACATATACGTATGACATGTATTTGTTTTGTTTTATTTTTTATTGACCTTTTTAAAAAAAACGAGCATCATATGAGGCTACCTTCCCGAGGGACACCTTGTATTTTCATAATTTACAATTATGGGATTTTATGTCTTTTATTAAATAAAATAATACGGTAGTCGTTTTAAAACTGGATTTAATTTACTTTAATAAGATTATTTACATTAATGAATGCTAGTACAAATATTATATATATATATATATATATATATATATATCACTTTGAATTCAATCAATAGATAGCTCTGATTGTTTTTTTTTTTCTTCCGAAAAAGTTTTCTTATTTCTTTTTAAATAAAACTAAATTGCTACACTTAGTCTTTAATTCTGTATAGTTGAAAATGAAATTGTTCTAACTATTAGTAAAAAAGACAGTCAAGTGCATTCAGATTTAAATAATAACATAGCAAACTGTAAATGTTTTAAATAAGACAAACTTCATATATTTTTCATCTTCAAACATTAATATATATAAAGGAATTTTAGAACATTTTAACTGTCTATGTAATGGTTTATATGTATGTAATAGGTAAGTAGTAACCATTGTAAGGGAATAAAATGTATTATACGACATTTACTAATAATATTTAACTTAAACAATATAATCAACACATTTACACATTTTCATCAGATATAGAAAAAAGACCACGCACAAATTATATGAAAGTGTGGCGCTGGTAGAAATGACGGAAATTTTGATATGTCATAGTTCATGCTATGGTGATCAAATATCTCAATGGACACAAACCATAATAATTGCTAATTATGATGCTATGACAGTCTAAATATTTTATGTCATATTATAGAACTTCCAAGCATTTCTTTTTTCTGTTTTCTTAATTTAAATAAATATAATTTGAAACAGAAAATTTGATTTACGAAATGTTTCCTGCTTACGTGTTGTTCTTAATTAAGTTTTATTATTCAATGAAATTTCTGGTTTAATTTTTTTTTAAATGGAAGTTTGCCAGTTATGATATCATGATACAAATATGATATTTTAAAAAATCAAACAAAACCAATTAAAAAACAACATGGAAACCAAAAACATTTCGTTGAATAATTTATCTGGTTCGAATTATGTTCGAATTTGTCCTAAAAAACCGGAACCTATATATTATAAATTAACAAGAAATTCTACTTTTTTAGTCAAAAGCTTCGATTTTTTTCTTTTTTCTCATCTCTCAAGTATCTGGATTGTTGCCTTAAAACGATTTCGTGATATTCCAATTCCTTACTATCTTTTTTGCCCGTTGAACGTCACACTGACCGCAGCAGCCAGAAAACTACGCGTTGCTCGCGCGCTCGAATTTATTGCGTCTCGAAACCATGTCGAAACCGTCTAGAAACAATGTTTTTCAATCTGTGCGACCATTTTTCTAGAGAACTAAGAGAAAAAAAACTAGAAAGGTAATCGTTTTTACTACCCAAAAGCATAATTTTCATTGTTTAATTATTTTTTGAAATCGCAAAAGGTAAAAAAAAATAAAGGGTGAGAAAAATAAACACTTTTGTTTAAATGACCATAATTTTGTCAAAAATCAATTATCAAAAATCATCTATTTCAAACTAAATGTTGATATACGCTGTTAAAATTTTGCAGAAAACTATCCTGTCATTCGACCGTTTTTATAGAAAAAAGGACACATAACCGTAATTTAACTCTATTCTGACCATAATATGAGCATTAATATGGTCAGAATACAGTTAACTTACGATTATGTAACCGGTTGCTATGAAAACTGTCAAATTACTACACAGTTTGTTGCAAATATTTAACAGTGTGTGTTCCAGCGATATTAATACCCTTTCATAGTTTGGCAATCAAATTTGTTTCAGAGGCTGGTAACTCGGGAAAAACGGTCGCCCGATCGGAAGTTTAGAGGCGCGCACTTGCAGATAGTCGAACCTCGTTAACGCGAACACTCAAGGGGAAACTTTTTTTGTTCGTGTTAGTAGTAGTTCGTGTTATCCGAAGTTAAATGCATTACATACAACTGGACGGGGCAATCGGAAACAGTTCGTGCTAAAAGTAATTCGCGTTAAGCATGTTCGTGTTAACGAGGTTTGACTACTCTTCGTCGCACAAAGCGTCTTTATATATATATATATATATATATATATATATATATATATATATATATATATATATATATATATATATATATATATATATATATATACATATATATATATATATATACAAACATTTAAATACATAAGTGAAATGTAAACAAATAAAATTCAAAACCTCCGAAGGTGATGTCTTTTTTTTTTTTTGTAATAAGTGACAAAAAAAAATTCTTTAAAATCACGTGAATTTTAAACCAAAGACGTACAGTACAACCTCCCCTTAAGATCTTCTGGTGATCATGGTATAAAAACTAGACGTTTTTCAGTATTGTGCCCATTGATCAGCATCATATGAACAACAACATATCAAAGTATCAGCAAATTCCATCGGTGCCACATTTCCATCTAATTTGTGCGTATCCCCTTCATTGACATTAAAAACCTTTTATCTCTCAGCAGCATAAACGTCTCTAAAAAATAAATAAATCTAACAAATAAATTGAATGGCTTATGATATTATTAAAAATATTATAATAATATACAATAATGATTGAAAAGGAAAAATCGGAGACGTGTCAGCGATCTTCATAGTTATAATAAAATTCCAAGCTAAGATAAGTAAAAAATATTATTACATAATTATTCATTTCCTAATAAATTTTTAAAAATCCCATTTCCATTACATGAAATAACATTTTAATATTGACATAACCTGTTTCTGTTCTTTAATATGTATTTATTTTTTATTAAATAAGTAACATTTTTAATTATAATATTCGCCATAAAATAAATTTTAAAATCTTGGCACCATCCAATAAACTGTTTTTATTCAAATGCTTAGAGGATCGTGAATGAAACATATGAAAAAATTATCTAAAGTAATTATTCACATTATTGATACTAATTAAGTAAAATAAACAAAAAATGTCATTTCTTTATGCGTAACTATTTCTAATAATCCTATATATTAAAACGAAAAGCGATTTCGGTAAGATTCACAAAAAATTGACCTATTTGCGCATGCGTGAGATTAAATCTAAAACTGTTCAGTTTTATGGTACACTCGAATACGGACAGCGTAACCCAATGGTCTAAAGTGTTAATTTAAACTCTTGCTCTCTGCATAGAAAGTGGGTTCGAATCCCGCTTCCGGCAGAATGTTTTCTGTAATTCATTTTAATTGCTGTCATATTTCCAGGAAAAGTTATATGATTTGAATTTTTTTGTTCGAATGCTTTTTAATTAAGTAAAATGTAACACCCAACAATATTTTTACAAATTAAAAATTGTATTATATAATAATATAAATAAAAATATTTGTATTAAAAGTATTGAAATTTTTTAAAATTGCATGTTTTTATCGATTCTGTAAATTGAACTGATCTACAACTTTTGTTATATTTTGTATGACCATTATCAATAATATATTTATATGTATACTAAGAAAAATATGTGATTATTGTTCGTAAAAAAAGAAAAAGAAAAAAAAGAAACTAGAAAGAAGGAAAATATTCCTCTAAGAACTATAAAATATATTTTTTTATATCCATAGTTTAATAATTAAATAATGTATGAAAATGTTAAATTAAATTCAAGTAATTAAAAAATATATATTATAAATCGTTAGCCGCAGACAGCAAATTTTAAGTTTTTAAGTAAGACTGATAAAAATTAAATTAATGAAAATTTTTAAAAGTCGCGAGTCGCGTAGTTTTAAAAAATTAGAAAATATTAAATATTGTTTTTTTTTAAATTGAGACTGCAATAATTAAAAATAAATGCCTTATCCATTCAATTAATATTTCAGTTAAACTTAAAAAAAAAACAAGCATAATATGTTATAAATTACAAGTTTATAATTCTTTAACTTCATTAATTACGTATGTTGGACTGAGAGCGATATCTATTGCCTTATATATGTATATATATATATATAGGAATCTCTTATACAATATAGCAATTCCTCAAATTTTCAATACATAATTCCTTTAAAAGCAACTAATTAAAAATTCATACATTTTTCTAATAAAACTTTCAAGTTGTTTACCGTCAAATCTTGGCGGGTATTATCTAGTAACCTACTTAAATGAAAAAGAGTTGAAGAGAATACTTTTTCCAGTATGGATAAACATTTTTATGTTACTGAGCACAGCAATTTTTAATGCAGAGTTTGATACAATTTCTGTTATTTTACTGTTTAATTTCTAGAAGTGGTATAAATTTACGTAAAAAGGTACAAAATATTATAGATCTTCTATGTACATTACTAAAAACCTAACTGTTCATTTGTATTTTCAATAGTTGCATAGTGCTTCAGTAGTACAAGCTTACATCGATCGAATAAACGAAGTTGATCCTTACATTAATGCTACTGTAGACAGACATTTTGAAGATGCTCTCGAAGAAGCGAAAGAAGCCGATGCCTTAGTGGCTTCTGGAAAAATGACAAGGGAACAACTGGAGAATGAAAAACCTCTTCTTGGAGTCCCTATCACAGTCAAACTGTTGATAAGAGTTAAAGGTAATTGACATTTTATGAACTGATATTTAAACATAATGAACCGTTTTTATTAAATCTGTGTAACTTAAAAAAAAATTTGGAGTTAAATAATTCAAATTATTATCTAACGTCTCCATAAAAAGACTCAAGTCGTTTGCATTTGATAATGCTCTTCAAAAAAGCACAAAGTTTTCATACATCAAAGTAGGCATACTATAATCCATTTTTTTTTTACAAGGATACCTTAAAATATAAATATAAATGTGTATTTTAAAAAATCGATTTATTTTTCGTTGTTGAAAATAATGGTTGGCATAAAATCAATCATGCCACAACAAATAGCTTTTTGCTAATTGCTTTTTTAAATTAAATAATTAAAAATGTATAAGCATTATAAGTAGAAAGTCGAAATATGAGGATTAATGTTCAAATGCGTTTGAAATTAACAATTATCAAGCAAATGTATGTTAATCTTTGAAATATTTTCAATGTTGTAAAAACATAGAGTATTGTATTGAAAATTAAAATTATTAAAATTTAAACACAATATTCAAAGCAATTTTTTAAAAAAATTTCTAAGGAACTAGCATATACCAAAAATTATATATTCACGTGTGAAACAAAGGTTTGCTATCCACTCTACGCTGAAATATCTGAAACAATGGCAAAATATGAGAAATTTAGAAAAATACACAATTTTTGTCAAATATATTATCATATTGCGATTATTATTCCTAAATTAATTTAGTATTTAATATTGAAACACTGTTAAAAAATAACACACCGAGAATTTCCATGACGTCTTTGTAGTGTAATAATGAACGATAATGCTATAAAAACGTGGATCTCATTTCAAAACTCTGGGCTTGTGTATTAGAAAAGAAATGAGTTTAAATAATATTATGCAGGAATAAATTGAAATATCTAATAAAATCATCATAATAAAAACTGTAAAGTTACCTTAGCAGACTAAAAAATGAGACTTTTCAGTACAATAATTTTAATTAAGAAATCGAACGCTGTATCGAATTACGCAAAGAAAAATCAAATTATCCTTTAACATATGATGAATTAACTTTAAAGAAAAAAACCTTTATTCAAGGATTTCGCTGCACTGCTGGATCTCTGCTTTTTAAAGATCTCCGAGCTGAAGAGGATGGTATCTCAGTGGCACTAATGAAAAAAGCTGGAGCTATTGTCTTGGCTAATACCAACATTCCTGAATGTGGAATGAATTTGCAGACATCTAATATCATTCATGGAAATACTTTTAATCCATATAATACAAGTAGAACAAGTGGAGGTAGCTCAGGTACGAAAAACATTTTTCTATGAAAATTTTAGATTTACTTAAATGGATAAGCACAAAGTGATTTTAAACAATATTTTCTTTTAATCAGTTATGAATTCAGAAAGTAGCGTGGAGTGAAAGGGACACCCAAGAGCATGGTATCAAAATGTCCTCTCCCTCGAAGCTGCTGAAATGCCTCATAAAAAAATGTTTCAATTCAACATTACTTTTAACGTTATGAATTTTAGACAGTAAATGTTTGTAAAAAATGGACGAGGGAAGGAGGAGTGTCCTACATAAGTCTAAAAGAAATCGTAAATGTTTACAGTGATTTCTGTAGTTAACTACATAATATACGTATATAAATACATAAGTTTAAACCTTAACATCACTGCGTTCTATATATGAAGGGTGTAGATGCAAAATTCACACTCTCCACATAACCTAGATTTTAGAAAAATGAAAAAAACTGATTATTATTAATAAACATGATATATTGGCATACTTTTTTGTGATATATTTGTTGCCATTACAACTAGTTGCACATAGTCCTAAACCTCTAATAATTGTGGTAAAGCTAGAATTTAAATTTAAATGCGGAAAATGTGAGTCTTATAGCAAACTTTTATGAGTAATGTTAGTTATAAACCAAAATAGTTATGAATTTAAAACAACACCACCTCAAAAAAAAAAATCTGAACATTAGTTTTCATTACGTTATTTTGGAAGGTAATAAACAACAAAAATCGAAAAACATTTATTAAAAATAATTTCTGCAAAAAGTTTACTATTACATGGCTCAACTTCTTCACTGTCAGGAAACTAGTGAAAACTTTTATACTTCTTCTTACTTCTGTACTTCTTCTTCTGATTGGTTAAATTGGAGAGTGTCAGTTTTGCTGCGAAACAGTTGTTGGATAATGTAAGTTATACATCAAAACGAGATTTTCAGCATTTTTTTTCAACCTTAATATTTTTTTTTTGTCCAAATCAATTATATAGTCCCCTTCACCGTAAAAAGACGAACACGGTGATGTGAATAATTCAATAACTTAAAAAAGTGGATAATGTGACTTTTGCATCTGCACCATTCATATATAATCACTCCACATACTAAGTTCAACATCTAAGTTTCAAATACCATTTTGCTAATTGCTGCGTTACCACACAATCACGACTAATGCAATATATTAGTGGAATTTTGCCCAGATGACACTTTCTTTTTCTAACTAGTATATCAGTTGTACTTTTAATAGCTATAAGCGATAGCTGCTGGAGTCATAATTTTGTGATTAGCCAAATTTAAAAAAATGGCGACATTCAGAAAAAAATATAGCACGCCGCTTGTAGCGACTTCCCCGCCAGTGTACGTAAATCAGGGTCTTTGATGATTACACAGATATAAAATAAAATATATTGTTAAGCCGACAGAGTGAAAAATGTCCCAAGCCGGTAATCGAACCATGGGCCCCAGGATAGCGCTCTGAGGCTCTACCAGTGAGCTACAAGGAACGATATCCCAACTCGGCATCTCTCACTCTTATATATATATGTCGGACATATATACAAGAATGCGAGATGTCGAGTTGGGATATCGTTCCTTGTAGCTCAGTGATACAGCCTCAGAGTACTATTCTGGGATCCGGGTTCAATTTCCGGCTTGGGACATTTTTCACTCTGTCGGCTTAACGCTCGGTTTAGCAAGGAAAAAATCCACTTGTTTTTTACTCATTAGTTTCGGGCGAATATCACTCCTGAAAAATTAATTGAAAATTAATTGAATTTTACTTGTAAATATACCGTCATTGAAACAAATAGGATGCCATGGCAATGGTTTAACTATTTAACCGGATATAAATGCTACTTTTAAATTTATCTCTCACTTTATTCAAATCTCGGGTAGTATCCATTAGTTGAATTCCTTAAATACTTGTTCAGTTAAATCTTCACTTTAGCTCAGCTTAAAACAATCACAGCTTACTTTACTTACAGACTTGCACTTGAAGTAAAACAGTCGGGCATCTGGCGTTTAAAATCAAAGTGTATGCACTCCATTAATTTGTTCAAACGTGTTTGAAACGAGTTCTTGCTGCATAAACAATAATTTTCATGGTGTCATAACAAAACAAGTCCTAGATTCTGTAGACAACAAAAAATCTAATCTCCTATGATGCTCAATGAAATGCACGAAAGTTTATTAACTTAATCTCAAAATATCTCTGGGTAATGCTTAAAGAATTTAATCCACTTTAATTCTAAACGTCTTATATCTTAGGCATCTTTAAATTGGCTAACCTATTTTGATAACTGCACTTCCCTAATATTGGTACTAATTTCTACTAAAATGGTTTCCCAACTATTCATATCCGTCGAGACTTATGTTCATAAATTAAATAAGTCATCCAATTCTAAAGATTAAATCTTATATAAAAATGCCTTATTTAAAAAATGAAGAAAAAGTTCATCAACTTACTCTGAATTCCGCATTTTTCCAGTTTCCAACATTATAATCTGATGTACTGATTTTTGTGACAGAACATTGATAATAAATGTAGAAAACATTTCTTTTTTGTTGATTTTGTTTTTATTTCCACTCCACCCTTTTATAGCTTTCTCTCGTTGTTAAGTAAACTATTTTTTTAATTGGATTTTTTTTTATATAATGTATTAATAAATCCTGATACAAAAGTTTAGATAACCAACGATTTCCCACAATTTCAGAGGTAATACTGTTCAAAATATTACATGAATACTCCCATACATTAAATTAAGACTTTATACATAGCAAGAAACACTTTTCGTGCATTCCATAAATTATATTTTAATAACAATAAAACATAATTAAACTGTCTCAAAAGGTCTTAATTTAACAGAATTAAACCAAATTCAAAATGTAACGTAACTTTCATTCTTCCTAATCAGTTCAAATATGCGAGTTCCCATTGAAACAAAAATGAGAATTGAATGGAATTATTCATACTTTCTGGCTCCGTTTCTTATCAAGCTTTCTGAGTTGAAGCTTTAAGTTCGTTTCGAGAAGAATATTTCCAATTATTTTCTTAAACTTTAAGAGTCAAAATCCCTCATAGGTGCTCCATCGGGGTGAGATCTTAGACTATAAGATGGCCAATCCAAAACTTTAATCTGCTGCAAATTAAACCATTGATTTTTAATGTGCGCTTTATGTATTTGACATTATCTTTATGAAATATCCATTGTAGACCAGCTAAGAGTTCTGCAAAAAATAGTAGATTATGTTTCATTATATGTACGTATGTTTCGGCTGTTTGGCGTCCATCGAAAAGATCAGAGATACTTGATATTGGAGACAAACACTGACCCCCAACCTTGTACTTTTGCGTAAGCCGTACCAGTAGTTCACCCAGTCATCCGGACAATCTAGATTTTATTTATTTCCATCACTGACTATTACTGAATACCACTTTTCTCCATATGCCTTTTGCCCACTGCTCCGGTTTATTCCCTGCAACTTGTGCTCATTTTGCACAGCTGAGTTCCCCCTTTTACGTTGAACTACGACACTTGTTTCTTTTATTCGTCTAAAAAATGTATCTTTTGATAAAAATAGCTCCTTTTTTCATTCAGAATTTGTCGCACGGTCACCTTTTGTGTAGATATCATTATCAGAACTATTGTATCGCCCCGTTTCCTTATGTATTACCTCTGGATAGGACTAAGTTAGCAGATATCTTTGAACAGAAACTGATTTACAACGCAAACTTCCACCAAATTTTTTAATATAGAAATTTTCGGCTCATTTAAATGCAAAATTTCTGTCTTAAACAAGGCGAAATTTTTTATAAGATACTGATGGAAGATTGACTGTCCGTTAATAAAGATCTTTCTTTGAACGATTTGAAAATACAGCAATTTCTGAAACACGCCGACCTTCTGATATTAACTTCTATATCCCATTTTTCTCTGCTGGCTGAATCTCCTTTACTTGGGATATCTTGAATAACTGAAGCTATCGAAAGTTTAATTACCTGAAATATGTGACATCATTCACATTTGTAATTTTGCATTTCCTCGCGACAAATTCTAACAATTCAACATTGTGTGTAAATTTTTCGTTTTGTTAGTTTGTGTTTAATTGCGAAAAAAAGGAATATTTTAGCAGAATTACAGACATTTATGGGACGTCACCCACCTTGAGGACCTGCTTGTGGCATATGGTCGGGACAAGCCCCGAGCTCAAGGCAGACATTTATGGGCACTTCCTCCCAAGCATCTTCTAAAATTACACATTTAATTATTAAAATATCTACATATCTCTATCTATATATCTATATCTATATATCCAAATATCTATATCTATATATATCTATATCTATATATCTATATAATCATTAAAATATTTAAAACAATTGATTGAGATTGCTAAAATTTTTGAAATGCAAATGAGGTACATGTGACAAAATACACACAATAAATAATTACTACACTTCAAAATTAATAAATTATGTTATCAAGAAACTAAATATTTACCTTATTTTCTTTCTGTAAGGTGGTGAAAGTGCTTTAGTCGGGGCAGCTGGATCACTCATTGGAATTGGCAATGACCTAGCGGGCAGCATACGACTTCCAAGCTGTTTTACTGGAATATTTGGTCATAAACCAAGTCGAGGTATATAAAGTTGAAATATTCTGTTAATATTGTACTTTGTAAAAATGACTGTTAAATTTTTATAGATGCGTATGTAGAACTGCTAAAGTTTTATAGACATTAAATCGATTTTTATAATTTAACAGATATTTAGATATAAATTTTTTTGTTTACTATCTTCATATAATACCGAAATTGGTGTTTTAAGTACTTCTTAACATAAATTGTACACCTTTTAATGATTTATAATTTTTTATATCTGTTTTTAAGTTATCTTTACTTTTATTCATTTTTATATGTTTGTAAAAATTTTATTTTCAAAATATTTCCTCTTTTATCATTATTTTTTAGTACTCTTTTATCATTATTTTTTGGTACTCTTTTATCATTATTTTTTTCCATGCATGTGTATTGTTCCGATTTTAGCATTAAAAATATTATCATAAAAACGGTGATCTATCGTGGTAGTAAATTAAAACCTTCACGTTGTCTCTTCGTGGCATTGTGAAACACTTATAAAAAAAATTAGACAAAAGTCCCGGTTCGAATATTTGATGTTTGTTTCAATTGAACACTAACAGCAATTTAAAATTCCGAGATAAAAATTACATAGCATAACAGCAGAGGTGTAATTTTGAAGCTAATGAAGAGAACAATAATTTGGCAAAAAAAATAAATAAATAGAAAATAGACTGAAAGATAATGGTTAAAGTGGGAAGGAAATGCTAATTTGGAATATGGATATAAAAACTGCATGTAAAAGGTGATACAATGGCAAATCTAAAGAGAACAACAGCGCGTACCTCAAAACACATAAATGATTCACATATACAATTGAATCGGTCATTTCAAAAACCACATAAGTCATAGAATCATAACTTTTCAGGAATAAAAAAAGCGGTATTATTCACGAGTAAACGAATTTTTATGGATTTTTGGGGGCTGATTACAGAATTTGGACATAAAGTTTGTAAATATTGAATAATATTTATAATTTGTGAATATTAGAAAGAAGAATAACAGAAAAACTGTTCCTGACTTATGTTGTTTTAGCAAGAAACAAGGTTAGGTGATACTTAATTTGAACAAAACAGTCATATTAAACATATTTTTAATCAACATTAATGAAGATATAACTTATACAGGAACAATTTTATGTTTTAATATGGTATTGCATGCAAATGGTAATATGGTAATGTAATATGGTATCCACATCTAATCTAGTATTGAATGGAAAAAACAACTTAAGTCGCTTATTTTATGTCGTTTAAGTAATGAACGAAAATTAGAAGGTATTGTTTGAAGAGGAAGGAATACATTGACTTATGTGGTTAATACCCAGATCATGGTTCTACCTTTAAGGAAGCATTCGCGACAAAAAAAAGTATATTTGGAAAAAAACTTGACTTATGGGTTTTTTAAAATGACCGAATCAATTAAGAGAAAGAGAAAAAAACAAAGACACTTAAATGTTCAATTATTTATTTTGATAAAACTTTCTTGATTTTGTTATAATGGCATATGCATTTTACTTACAATTATTATTATGAAATTTTCTTTTGTTTTGATTTCATTCATCTTTTCCACTGATTGGTACAAAATGGACACAGGTGAGTATTTTGTCTGTCACTCTTTTCAAACAATAATCTTCGTGATACATATTTCTAGCACAAATGTACCAGGACGATCGTTGTTTAAAAATAACGGTAGACAAAATAATAGAAAAAGCAGTCGCCTGTGGCAACCATATTAGTATACATGTATGGCGACAGTAGTCAACGGGTTGAGTAGCACTGATCTAATACCGCCCTTTTTTAAAAGAACAATTTCACTGTATCGTACCAATATTTATTTTATACTTATTTAATCTTGACGAAACTGTTCACCAACATTATTGTGTAAAACGGAAGGAATTGTTTACCGTTTAGGAAAATGCAGACTATAGTTGTAAACGAGATTTCCCACATATTGGTAAATACTGACACAATGTGGGAAATTATTCTTGAAGCTTCAATATTTGAGAAATATTTCGATTAAGTCTAAATATTTTTATAGAATGGCACTATTTCCAATATATTCTCAATATGTCAGCTTACAAAAGGTCATTCGCACTTTATGCAAACGATTTTGGAATTTAATTTCTATGCATAAATAACATATTCTTTGCAACAGTTTGCCTTTGTTGGATAGCCTTGACTTTTGGCTATAGCTCTGACTTGAAATTTCTATGATAATAGAATTTTCTTGTCGCAGTCATGTCAGTTTTCCCCGATACCTCTTGTAAAAACTTTCCAAAGTCTTTTCAATGTTCGTGAATTCATTTAAACAGTCCAAATGCAGATAAACGCCATTGATAAGGGGGAGGGTTGCGTCAAGTGATTTTACATGCATTTCTTCAATTGATACACAATTTATTTCCGCTTGGGTTTATTTCTTTGCTAAATATGCGTCAGCTGAGTTATGGTACAGTTTGTTCATATGAAGCTCCATTAATGTCTTTTTCAGATAAAGCTGGAATTTCTTCTTCAAAAATGGATTCTAAAATATTTTTCTGATAATAAAGTAAAATCACCTTAGCTTTACTGCATTTTTACCTTTAATTTAATTTCATAACACAATACAGCAGCAATCATAAATTCTTTTGGAAAATTTTCTTTGCATTGACAAACCCATTTCTTTCTCTTTTTTCTATTAATTGATAAAAATTGCTCTTATTTTGATACACTCACTTAAATAAAGCCATGTTTCATCCAGTGTTACGATAAATTTTTATTTATCACCACCTATGTGTTTGTTAAAGCGTGCGTTAAAAAGCGCTATCCACAACACATTGGAAGACTTTGGAAAGTTTTCCAAGAAGTGTGGAAGAAAATTAATATGATTGTACTAAGAGAAAAATCAACTAAGATGGAAATTTCGATTCAGAAGTATAAACAAGAGTCAGAGCTATACAGTAGAGTAAAATTGTTGCAAAGAATATGTCATTTATGTGTAGAAATTAAATTTGAAAATCGTTTCCATAAAGTGCGAACGACCTTTTGTATTTCTAAGCAAAAGCTATTTTCCATCTAATGCATTGCGAATACCGAGACACTTTTTTATATTATAAAGTAAAAACGTGTCCAACAAGAACGCTGACGTCATAACGAACGTGACAACGATTTTTGTTATAACTGCATGAAAGTCGCAATAATAGATTAATTATGCTGCACACATGTTTACTTCTAAATATCGCACAATTTCAACTTTTGCACCACTGGACAGAAAAAAATGTATTTACAAATAAATTTTATCTCAAAACTGTAACTCAATTTGTTAAATTTATTATGTTTGAAATAATTTTCGAGCATGAATATTATAAAATGTATTACCACGTGACAAAATAATGAACATTTACTTACTTATATAATGTAAAATAACATTTAAAGTAATATAAATAAATATGCTAATCAAGCATTCGTAACTGAAACTCAGCAGGTTACCATGTGTGTATAAAATTCAGAAAACTCGTCGTAATTTCATAAAACAGCTGAAAGGATATACAAGGTTATCAGGAAAGAATACTCCGATTACAAAATTTAATATTTTCCCTAATTACAAACAGAAAATTATAATTAATATGTCATTGTAAAGAAAACGTGTATACATTGTAAAGTGTGTTTTTCACAAGTGTTCGATATGACCTCCTTTAGTCCCCCATATTATACCATTGCGATATGCCGATTCGTGACATATTTAGAAATTTACGAACCTCCAAATGCCAATGGGGCGGTGGACCATCTTGTTGAAAAATGAAATTTTGCAATTCTTGCTACAATTGAGTGAAAAGCCAAATTTCCAACATATCGATGTAGATAATACCACTCACTGATTTTTCGGCACAAAAATACGGTCAGTAAACCTTTGATGAAGACACGATGTTACAAACTAAACATTTCATATTTTTCCTGTACAATGACATATTAATTATAATTTTCTGTTTGTAATTATGGAAAATATTAAATTTTGTAATCGGATAATTCTTTCTTGATAAACCTGTATTTTATTGAAATACCATCTAATAAAATTTCAATACTATAATATTTTTCAATACTGAAATTTCTGAAGTTTAATTTTTTAAACCATATAAAATATAACTCTATGCATTTTGGAATAAATGACTTCTTATAATTAGTTTTCAGGAAACGAAAAACCTTAAAAAACGGTTAAAATAACGGGTCAGTCAGTTTTCTGACAGAGAAACTGAAATATGTTTGTCTTTGTGAGAATTTGTTTCTATCAACGTCTATAACTGCTTTATCATGTGAATCGATTTGATGGATGAATATTAATGTCATGTGCAAGAAACACAGGATCGCCCATAGGGTTTGCATTAGAACTTTGACTTTTAATTAACCAGGTCATAGATCGAATTTAAAAATTAATACCTCTGTTTTACCGAGATGTATGTTTGTGATAAATTACATTGTAATCGATAGAGCCATTGCCGAGAAATCATGTTCATTTTATTTTGAGATTGGAGTGGATTACATCAGAAGCTTCGCTCACCTGCTGCTCGCCACGCTTGAATAAAACGTAGGATAAAGCTAAAGCGCTAGCACAAGTAGACACTGATTGCCCAAACTTGGCTATAACTTCTCTTTCAACTTCCTCACCTAATGAAAAAAAGTATATATTTAGTTTTAGTAAAATGGAAAAATGTCTGAACAAATTCTTTTAAATTTTGTATATAGAAAGATTATGAACTAGATTTAAAAATAGGCTGGTTACATCAATTAAAAGTATAGTTTTTAATAAACTTCAAACCTTTATTATTTGAATATATAAGTGATGTCGTACAGACATTATTTGGTATGGCTGGTGGTCAATCTAGAACAATACACAGAATGTTCGGATACCACCGCACAAACTGTTCAGAACTCACTATATGTACATAAAAGTTGTCCAAAGAACCATACCTCGAAGATGCATGGTTTTCGAGAAAATGCAATAGAAAAAGTATGACGTCACATACTCCTTAGCAGTTTGTAATGCCCGAATGGAGCATTGCACTAACTGAAAGTAAATGTCATATCGCAAAACTCACAAACGGATTACATTATCACTATGCGAAGACTGCCGATAGTTTCAAACTGCCGCCTTTTAGACCGAGCCGTACGATAGCTGTTCATTTGAATATCAGATATAACCAGGGATGTTGTGGAGGGAATTCGGTGGTATATACAGTATGCCTTCTGAAGTTTTCTAAGATCCGCCGTATTATCCTCTGTTTCTGATGTATAGCGCATACTCGCAAGCATATATCCTCTGCACATAGCACCCTCTGGTTATTTTACAATTACATCACTGTATACAACCTTACCATCCATCTCTTTTTAAACTGTTCTACTTTCACAAGAATAGGGGTACAATATTTATTCTTTAAAGTCTGTTATTTATTTATTTATTTATTTTCTTCTTAAACTTTCGATTTGAAATTTCATGAAGTTCAATAAAGATTATTTTTGGTGCTTTGGATGTGATTTCATACTTTTTTCTTTCGCATATTCTCGAAAATTATTCGTTTTAGAGGTACGATTTTTTTTTTACACTTTTCATGTATTCTCAGCGAGAATTCTGGTACCAAAGCGCGTTATACGATAAATATGAGTCCAAACCTATGAAGACTTAGCAGCTGTTTGTCGTCTGTTTTACAGCAATATAGACTATTTTTCTTAACGGGAGTCATTTTGAACATTTGTAATCGAAACGACTTATGAAATACATAAATGTAGTTGATTTTTAGTATTTTTCTTTCCTGATTGCTAATTTTCAAAAGTGTAATAGGGACATTGTGTATTATTGTGTTTCTAGATATCCCTATATTATTATGATTTTTCCTTACATCTTCGGATAAAGTGTATGATTTCAACTCGAAATAGGTTCTTCTTATTTGCTGCTGTTTAAATTGCCATAATCGTACTATTTCAATACCATATTTAATGAATGCCATTTAAGGTGTCAACATCAATTGCAAAATTCTATGAAAAACAGCTAATATCGAAGTACCATTCTGTTATAAACTACCGATGTGATTTCCATAAATTTTACTCAGCTTGGCCAGTAGCTAAACTATTAATTAAATAGTTCGGCAAGGAAAAAAATAGTTATAGTTTTTTTTCAGAAACAAAAAATCCAAGGTTTTCATTTTAATTATCTTTATTAAAACAAAATTAATTTTCCAGAAAAGCAAAAGGATCGAAATATAGCTAATCATAATACCAAATTAGAAAGGATTTGATAAAATTATTGGGGACGTTGTAATCTTAGGATGTATTGACAGTGTTCTCGCTGTCGATAGCCATTGCACCAAATCGGGGCAAAATGCTTTATTTGGTGTAAAACAGAGTGGACCAAATCGCTAGAATGCAATAGCTGATTTCTTTTTTCTTCTGCGTACACGCGAGAAATATTCTAGTACGGCTTTTTAGTCGTATATCTGAAATTGGGGAATTGTTTTCTGAAAATCAGGGATTTTGAACTACTTTGCGATGTCTTGTAACCAGGCGTCAAGTGTAATTAAAAATTGGGGTTAAAGAACGATTTTACAGTCAATGTTTCACAATGAATTTCGCTAATGTTTTTTTTTTCCATTTTGCTAAATTGCCTTTTGCTGATTAACCAAATTGCTAAGATTGGTCAATAGTGAGAACGAGAATCTTGCATGTGGATATGAATAAATAATTAATAAATAATTAACAAATTAATAAATATTTCTTTAAATCTAAAGTAAACATTCTTAAATTGAAACAACTGTTACAATTTTAGGAGTCGTTTCAAACGAAGGATGTTTTCCAGTTCCGGATCCCGATTTGCAACGCCTGTTTTCCACTGGACCTTTGTGTCGTTATGCTGAAGATTTGGTCACCGCGATGAGAATTATGTCGGCACCGAATGAAATAAGCAATAAATTTGGATATAAGGTATTTTTATGCTTATAATTTTAGGCAAAAATTGTTGTATTTCTGAAATCTTGTACTTCAATGTATACAAATCATCAACAGTATTTAGGATATAAAATGTATCGCTTTCATTTAATTTTTTGCATTCTTCCACCACGCCTACGCATAATTATGATCATAAAATAATTCACTTTGCTTTTGGCTGCATCCCCTTTCATTTCCATTCTTATTCTTTTTTCATGAAAATGATATATACCACGTAATTGTGCTCTTGACACACAGTTAAAACAATTAAAAGCAATAAATAATTGATTTATTTCTTCTAAATCAAAGAGAGGGACAGGTATGAACATATTAAATCCTATGTCTATTTGTTTATGTAGTATTTATTTCTAAGTGTAACTCCCATATATTTAGTTCCGCTTTCATTTAGAATATACGTACAAATTTTGATTGAAAATAAAAATTATGCCATCAAACTCTTTGAAAGTATCTAACTCTGCGAGTGCTACGGAATTCTTATATCTTGTTATGAAGAAAATTGCTTTATTTTATCATTTAATATATATTGTATTTTATATTATTTATATACAGGGTGGTTATTAATTAACGTGAGGTGTTCAGAGCCCTCTAGCGAGTAAAGTATTGGACGAAACATAACCAAATTTGATGAGCACGCATAGTAGACCATGGGATTTCGAATTCTAAAAAAAATCGCCACTAGGGGCAATTTTGGCGCTGTTTACCGACTAAAATGCATTAATTTGCATAAAATCCGTTCTGTGTAGCGATCATGAGTATAAAAGGAAAGGCTGGGAGACTTCTCATCATTCTGAGACTAACTGCTTTGCGATGGCTCTTACCTTACGAGACCGTGCTTTGCTAGTCAAGCTATATTATAAACGAAACGAGAATTGCAATGCTGCTCTTCGTGAATTTCGCCTATTAAAGAAGTTGAAAAAAGGACCGATGAGCATAACAAATTTACGAAAGATGATTCAACGATTTGAAAGTACAGGGACTCTAGCACGGCAACCAGGCCAAGGACGCAAAGTGACTAGTCAGCAACAAGTTGACGAAGTTGCAACTGCTATTGTTGAACAGGAGATGGAAAATGTGCAGTGTACCAGCAACGCTCTGGCAGTATCTCGGCACGCGCAGATCCCATACTCAACGGTGAGGAAGATCCTGCATCAGATGTTACAGTTTTATCCGTACAAAATCTCTTCTGTTAAAGGATTGCTCCCAGGCGATGCGGCCAACCGATTGGATTTTTCATTGATATTTTTAGCACGCATACAAGTTGATACTACATGGCGGTGGCAGATTTTATGCAGTGATGAAAAGCACTTTCATTTGAACGGTGGCATTAACACCCGCAACTGCCGCATTTGGGCTGCGAATAATCCACACGCTTGTGTGCAAGAGCCTCTCCACTCGCCAAAAGTCACAGTGTGGTGTGGCTTTACAGCATCCTTTATCATCGGTCCTTACTTTTATGAGGAAAATGGAGCAAGTGGACCAGTGACCTGTACCGTTACTGCTGCCAGGTATGCAGATATGCTACAGAACTTCACGATTCCACAACTACAGCAGCGAGAATGTCTCGATTCGACCATATTCATGCAGTATGGTGCACCACCCCACATTGGACTTAGGGTACAGCGTGTGTTGTGGCAACATTTTTCTGACAGCAGAATCATTAATAGGGCATTTCCTACGGCATGGCCACCGAGGTCTCCCGATCTCAATCCTTATGATTTTTGGTTGTGTGGATTTCTTAAAGGTGTTGTTTATCAAGAACATGTCTCCGATATCGCAACGTTGAAGATCGAATAACGTTACAAGTGAGGCAAATCAACTCTGATATGCTGCGAGCGGCGGCAGTAGAAAACGTCGTGCACCGTATGCAGTTCTTGGAATATACCAATGGTGCTCATATTGAACCTAATTTGTAAGTAAAAAACATTTGTTGTAAATAAAATCGATGTGTACTGTATTGTTTGGCATTTAATCATTCAATATTTACACTAATACACTTTTGCAGCGCCAAAATTGCCCCTAGTGGCGAATTTTGGAAGTACTTTTTTTTAAAGAATTCGAAATCCCATGGTCCATGCACATCAAATTTGTTTATGTTTCGTTCAATACTTTACTCGCTAGAAGGCTCTGAACACCTCACGTTAATTAATAACCACCCTGTATATTATGAGCCAATAATATACAACAAAATAAAATGGTTCCATATGAATGCCCTTAAGGCAGATCAATCAGATCTCAAATTCCCTTTTCTAGTGTCATATCATGGGGTACGGAATATATTAGTATACACCGAGTTTCTCGAAGTAAAAAAAATAATATTTTAAAACTATTTTTTGTGTACTAGGAGGCAGAGGCTATGGTCAAACGCACCTCATTTGTCACGCTTAACGTAAAATTCCCAACAAAATGAGCATGGGGGCATCTAATGGTCCAAGAAATGATGTGATCAAAAATGCTTTAATTGTTGGTAAATATAAATGAAGCAAAACTGTTATTTTCTTTGTTAAAAGTTTTCATTTTTTGTCTTGAACTATTTCTACCCATGATATTTTTCCCCCATATTCTTTTTTTTTTCAGAGTTTCGTGAATAAAAATAATTCTAAGTTTTATATTTTACAAAATTTGACTTTTTCATGTATATGTATTCTAATGTATATGTGATGTACGTATGTGCTGATTCAGTTAATGTTTTTACATTCATTTAGTTAATGTTTTATACTGATTCAGTTAATTTTTAAAAAATGTACATGGAGATATTTCTAGCATCTGAGGTTTATTATTTTTCGTACACATACAGTATAAGGAAAATATTGTAATTAAGATAAAAACCTGATTATGGAAATATTGGTTATTTTTTTTTTTACATTTTGAGCTTCTCTGAATCCTTTTTCGTAACTTTTAGAATGATTTCAGGTATGTGCAGATGTATGCTTGTACATAAGAATTTCCCCATATTTTCAGGCCCCCAGAGCAAGTTTTTGGTAGTTTTTAATTTTTTCTACCTTTACAAGAAGAAAGTATTGGATTCGTGAAAAATTTTGTCATCCGGTTTTCGACGGATTTATACGTTTTAGCCTTTTTTAGAAATTGTCTATCCGTGAGTCTGTCTTTATGTGACACAAATTTTGTGGGCGCTCTATCTCAAGAACTAATGCACGGAATTTAATCAAACTTCATAATTAGTTATACCTTGATATAAATTGGTAATGATTAGGTTTTGGTGTAAATCGGCTAACAAGTGTCGCTGCTATTTTGCATTTTTCACGATTTCCGCGATAGCTATATCTCAAACACTGATGCACGGAATTTCATCAACCTTCATATTCTGTTAGACTAAGACATAAATAGACTCTGATCAGGTGTTGGTGTAAAACGCATAACAAGCGGCGCTACTATGCGGCACTTTTCTAGATTTCTTAAGAACTAATGTACTGAATTTCACCAAACTTCATATTTTGTGAGACCTTGACATAAACAAATCCTTATTAGGTTTGTGTGTATATAGTCCAACAGGTGTAGCTGCTATGATCTGTTTTTCTAGATTTTCGCGATAGCTATATCACAAGAAAGAATAGATTGTCATTTAATTTTGGTTGCAGATGATTTGATTTATATAAAAGAAAGATTTGTGATGGCTACTACATACTAGTTTGACGATGTCGGCACGTATGTGTGTATGAAAGTGAACACGATAGCGCCTAAAACAGGCTTTCGATTGACCTCTCACTTGGGGAATATGTTGCAGGACACTTTCGCAAGAACAGTATACGTTTTCCGAGCAATCGGTCGACGTGTTTTATACCTAAACTTTTTTTCAACTATTTTTCAACCACTCTATGACGATAAATACGAAACATTTGCTCTTATATCTCAATTAAATTATTTCTGTTGCTTACGTTCATCTTACATCGATACAACAACTATTTTTCACCCGGAGGAGACTTAATTTAGTAAAATCTTTTATTATATATTTTTTTAATTTGTAAGCCTTAAAACCCCCTGACCGCCGAGCAAAAGGGCAAATTTGTAATATTGCTTTCTCTATAATTTTTTTAAAATGCTTAAAAAATCTGAATTTTCAGACTTGAGATAAAAAATTTAATTACGTATATAAGTATAATCCTTGAGAGTATCAATCATTACTTGATGTTTTAAAAATGCATTATATTTGTAGAATTATATTAATTTAAACAAACCTTGTATTGTTGTGAAACCTACAGCATAGTGAACGGATATATCAGGTCGAGGCGGTGAGAATGTTAATTTCAGCACGGGCGGAATGAAAATGTATTGCAAATTGCAACATTGGAAAAAATTTAAGCTTTATGAATGAAGTTGTGCTTTTTCTTTAAAACATGAGATCATTTTTACTAGTAGAAATATTTCGTTTATTGGAAAATTAGCATCTAAGTTTTTATTTTTTGTTATATTACTATTTATTTGAATACACTGTATTCTGTAAAGTGTTTGGAAAGTCGAATGGAGTCACTCCAGATTTTTTGTAAGTTTATCGAACATATTTCTAATTTGTTATCAATATAATTAACAAAAAATTTTACCAAAAGCTCTAAAACGGAATCAAAATATCCTTGCACAGTTAGGTATAATAATATTTAAGGGGAAGCATATACAAATTTTAAAGTAAAAATAGCAATTTTTTTTAATAAACTAGACACAGTTTTCAAAAATCAATTTTTTTCATAGACAAAAGGATTTTTCAAATAATATACAGCGTTAGTATAAATGAATGACGGGATTTTAAAAATTTATATTTTCAAACTATTATACATATTATATTGTAATAAGTATATATGAAAACAAAGAAAACATTCCGTTTGAAAGAGAAAGTCTATGAAAATAAAGAAAACGGTTTATTTTTGCCGTCATTCAACACCGTATTAGACGTGAAGGTAACAATCATTTACCCTTTTTCACATGGCCACCAAGATCACCGGATCTTGCCCCATGTGCTTTATTTTGTGGGTTACATTAGAAATATTGTTTATGAACAATCATTGCCAAAAAACTCAATGAACTTGAAGAACAAATAGGTGCTGTATTAAGAACCGTTGAGAAGAGTAAAACTGCAAAATGTGTTGAACGAACTTGATTACATATTAGATGTTTGTCGTGTTACGAAGGAATCACTCACCGAACACTTGAAATGTTTTCTTTATTTTCTGTATCATTTATTATACAATATGTAATAGTTTTGAAAATATAAAATTTTTAAAATACTGTCATTCATTTATTATAATTACTGTCATTCACCCTGTATATTTTTAAAACATATATTCTATTAAATGTATACTTGAAATTCAATATTGAAATAAGGGATAGTGATACACAAGAAGACAGGGTGCACATTAAAGCAGAAAATATTGTGTTTTTACCACTAGATATCAGGTTATTTAGTGATACTTTTTTTTTAGTATTCTCCGGTCATATTTTAAGCGTGGATGTTGTATCGTTTGCAAGTTGTGAAAAGAAAGTAATTTTTCGGACCTGAAAGATATTCATTTAACTCTCTTACAGATCATATATCTTTAGACTAATTGTATGTAGCATTTGAGTTTGAATATTATCCATATGATGCATTTATTTATCTTCTTAATAAGGATTTAACGCGAACAAAGCCAATGGAAGAAGTATGCAATCATTTTGTTTCAACAAAGTCCACGTGGTAGGCATGCGAGACACAGAACATTGGTACACAGCGAAACAGCATTTCACTGAAAGAAAAAAAAAAAGATTCGCAAACCGGACAAAAACAAAATCCCAAACATTAGAAAAAATCCGTTAGACAAAAACGTGTTAACTGAGAAAATTGAAAAAAAGACAGTTACAGGTGAAGGGTAAAAATATGTTTTCCAACAGCATGTTTTGTAAAAAGAACATTACGCCGAAAGATTTTAATATTGACAGATTTTCTGATGAAGAACATGAAACGGTGTTGCATGATTCATCACGTTTTGAAGAGGACGGCCGAGTTTTCATTTTCTTCTTCTTTTAAGAAGTTCTTGATCCTAATGTTGATGATTATGTTTTTGTGCGTTTTTGAATTGGCGTGTTCGGCAATGTTAAATTTTTTCGGGTATTGACAAGAATAGTGATTTTAAAGTCACTTATCTACGCAAAAGTGAGAAATTTAATGCCTGTGTGATGTCTAACATTTAGAATTGATTTCGGTAAAAAAATTGGACATTAACATGGTTCTACCTCATCGAATACCCATGAAAACTAAAAGACGGTTAGAACATGTCAGTTTGTAAGAGCGGTTTGGCATTATAAAGGGGAGGTGATTTTTCTAAGGTTGACAATTCATTGCTTCGTGAAAATACGTATATCACGAAGCATTCTTTCGGTTCAGTATTTTGGCAATATTTTTTTCAATACTTAAATTTGCACTGTTTCACTGCATACTAGGTGTGATGCACAGCATGACTCATCCAGTGTGACTTATTTATATTCATGTGTATTCAGTGGGTGACTTATTTATATTCATGTGTATTCAATGTGTGAATTATTTATATTCATGTGTATACAATGTGTGAATTATTTATATTCATGTGTATTCAAAGTGTGAATTATTTATATTCATGTGTATTCAATGTGAGAATTATTTATATACATGAGTATGTAAATTCGGTATGAGAAATTCTCATTATAAACAGATTTATGTATGCAATAGCTAAAATATTTTCGGTCCTATATACCCAACTCTTAATTATTGTTTTTTTAATATCCCTTAATGTGTACAACTCTCCTTTAATGTGTATTACTCTTCCTTAGTGTATGTCACTCTCCCTTAGTGTGTACCACTCTCCTTATACTACTCTCCCTTTATGTGTACCATCCAAATAATGCAGTTATAAATTTCATCATACTGTAAAAATGCTTAAAAATTTTATAAAAGTGTACTGGTTCCACATAATTAAAGCGTTATATTGATCAGTAAATTCGACTATATGCTTTTAGGTTAATTTTGAAAAGCTCAAAGTGTACTATCTGTATTCATTCGAAGAAAACCAACCTTTTATGGTGAATGTAGATCCAGAAATTAAAGATGCTATCAAAGGGGTAAGAATAACTGTTAATTTATTTGGACATGCCAACCAAATCAATACACTAGAACGAAAGTATGGGTGTCATTAATTTTTATTTGTCTTAGTTAATGTTTACTGTTTTATATCATTATTATTTTTTATCTGTCATTAATTCCTATTAATCACTGTCTGTAATCATTAATTTTATCTCTCACAAATCGATTTCCTCCAGTTTTATGATTGTCTTTTTTCCATTTTTCACTATATTTATGATATTACATTAATGTGATGACACTTTCCTGATCTTCAAAATTTTCCACAATTATACGTGACTTTTAAATCAAGCCATTTTATCAAAATTTTAAATAATCAGGTTTTATAAATGACCATCATTTTCGTCTAAACAACACTGAACTAGACGCGGCATAATTCAGGGTGTAGAAAACAATACATACAGTGTCACTGATGAAATTACAATGCACTTTTATTCCTTCTCGTGATATCATCAAATTCCACACACAACAAAATTAATCATTGAAAAATTGCGCTAAAATATCTTCATTTTTGTTTACAATTATGTGCAAAAATTCGCATTCAGCTGGGGGCAACCTGTATTTTTTACTTAATAAAAGGTTTGTGAACCTGGTTTCCTATGCAACAATCGTTCATATTCGTAGGGTTCTACCGTTTTGCTTATTTTATAAAAACAGTTTATCAACGTCAATCTATCTTTGTTTGCCTGAAAAGAGAACTTCATCGACACATCTTTTGAAAAAATCTATAAATATAATTTTATTTAGATGCCTTATTGTTAGATTTTTTAATGAAAAAGGGGATAAGTTGGCAATATTGCTTATACCTTATAATATTGGCAGGTAACTCCGACTTACGTAGACGTTCCTATTTTCATGGGTTTCATCGCCACAGAAATTCTGTTTAGCGAAAGATATGGAAATTGTGTTTCTTTTTTAACCGTTTGCTGCTGTATCAGCAGAGACAACTGTAGAGGCAGTAAGAAACAGTAAATTATCAATACAGACAACGTTAATGAAACGTCTGTAAGAATTAGCGCCTGATGCCGTAGCACTGATCCTTTCATCTTTGATGCTACACAGATTCCAAAACCCACTCAGAGTACCTCTATATAAGACACGAAAAATACCCCTTTTTAAAATGAACTTTTTTTAAATTATCAACTTCGCATGCTATTCTTCAATCTATGATAGATTCTTCAAAAACCTAACACTAAACAGAAAAACTATTAATAATATTTTATTCATAAAGACTTTATTTCCATAAATTTTCCATTGGGAGTTTTATAATTATTTGCTCAGAATACATTTTTTAAAGATATGAAGGATAATTTCTAATTAAGTACACTACCCAGTTGCACTTTACTATTTAAAATTCAGATAGGTTAAACTTAAGTAGTGGTTAAATTTCATAAAGTTTCCTTTGTTATAATTTCATAAATTATTGAGAAAGGTAATCATTGTTTAGGAAAAATTTGAAATATTTTGTGTATTACAATCATTAAAGTAGTATGGTCTCAAAAGTAACATTGTTTGTTCTGTTTAAATTTCTTTTGTAGATACTGCACTCTAAGAACGACATTTTCAAAACTTAGCTAAAAATAACTCAAATCTGAGTATGTCGCATAGTCAAAATGGCTCCTAATCAAAATTACTCAAGTCTGAATCATATATGTACTCATTTCTGAAAACATGCACACACTCAAGAATAAAACATCATGTGCTCATATTTGAGTATGTCCATGTTTCAAAAATGAGCATGAACTGACTTATAGGTGCTCATTTTTTAATATTTCCATGTTTCAAAAATGAGTTTGAACTGATTCTATTCCTTTTTTAATATGTACATGTTTCAAAAATAAGTATGAACTGATTCTAATCATTTTGAGTATGTCCAAGTTTCAAAAATGAGTATGAGCTGACCTCTATGTGCTCAGTTTTGAGTATGTCTATGTTTAAATGTTCTGAGTATTTCTGGTATTTCATAATTGAAAGCATTGGGTCGTCTTATTTGAAACCAAAAGTTTCGGAACAAAATGAAGACATCGATTTACTCAGATTTGAAAGTGTCATTTTTCTCAGTGTGGTTATTATACAAATGTAGTATTAAAAATTTTAGTTGTTTTTAAGTAACTTTATGCTATGTCTATAGGGTTTTTTATAGCTCACATAAATTTAGCACGATGAAATATAATGTATTATATGTTACGACGGAAAATGAATAATTCCACTTTTCTTACACCTTCTTGTACCGCATTTTATTTCACTAAACATAACCTGGCAGTTTTTATCCTTACCAAGATATGCAGATAAAAATTAAAGTGAATTAAATATTTAGATAAATAGGATCAATTGTCCAAAACTGAAAGAAGAAAAGTATTGTTTACTTCCATTGTAACGTTCATGATATTATTAAATATATTTAAAAAGATGTTTTCTGCTTATTAAAGATTTATAGCATAAATAATGATGGGAAACCGAATTTTAAATATTGATATAACATTTCTCTGCACAGTATGATGTTATAATATTATTAGACCTATATATTTTATCAATAATAAAGGTAAAGATATAAAAATAATCTAGAAATAAAACTTTTTGTATAAGTAATGGTAGACAATAATTAATTTTAATGTAAATAATTATAATATATGTCTTATAATAAGAATGATACAGTCTGATTATTTAGATCATTAAATTTTCCCAATAGAAATTTTAATTTAAATATAATATGAATTGGTTTGATAAAGTAGGTAAATAAATTTTATTGCTGTGTCGCGATTGAATGTATTATGCTATTATTTATGCAAAATTTCTATTAAAATCCATACAATTGTTCTTAGAGTCATAGAATGTAAAGTGTAAACAACCATAAACTTTAAAATAATCAACTACACAAATTCCCATCTCCTTTCCTTCTTGAAAAAATAGGATATTTTTAGTAAGGTAACGTTTATAGTGAACTCATATAGGTAACGTTTATAGTGAACGATATTACTACACGTTTTTCTCAAAACAACGTTTTTTAATTCCGTGGAATAATTACAAACAAAGTCCTTTACGGATTTTAGTGAAACTGTGAAATTGTAGCTATTAAAATTATCTTTAATAGAGGTTACTTCCAGTCATAAATTTTTAAAAATTGGTTTTGGGCAAATGTAACCATGCGAAAGTATAGTCCGTAGACTATTCAAATCAAAAATTTTTAAGTCGATCTGATAGTAAGAACATATTTTGTCCTCCCGTCGAAGCAAAAGTTGCAACCCGTCCCGCGACGACAGTTAGCACGTCACCGCTCCTCGTAGTAGCTGTCTACTTTCACTCATGCACGTATGCTGACCTGTTTAAGATGTGAAACACGTGTTATATATATATATAGCATCGTTTTTTAAGAATGCTATGTACATTTTATTTCATTCCAAAACTTTTAAGTCGTTTTTCTCGAAACGACATTTTTTATGTCGGTTGAAGGATTACAAACAAAGTTCTTAGCGGATTTCAGTGAAACTATATTATGTATGTGAAATTGTAGCTGTTAGAAATATCTTGCTCTTTGACGAAGGAATTTAATTTTTGATCAAAATTAATATTTTTTATGCACGTTATAATAGCCAAATTTAGCCTTCAGCTTCAATCAGTCGCCATTTAGTTTACAATAACCATAAATTAATTTCATTCGTTCAAGAACAAGTTTATTTAATGTATTATTAAAATAGATTGGTTTCGTTTGTTTCAGATAAGCGGTTTTTGAGTTATCCTGTCCACTACACAGCGCTTCCGCTGAGAGGTACCGTGCTATAACTCCGCCATTTTTCATTGTTTTTGTACACAATAATGCGTGAATAAACATTAAGAGTGAAGTGTTTGAACGTACTAATTCTTGTTTGTATCTATTATGTACTTCCTGAGAAAACAAATGTGAAAAATGACTTCTGATCGGGAGTCGTGACTGGAGGTAACCCCTTAAAGAACGCTTCTAGTGAACACTTCTAGGCTAATGGTTTGAGGAAAATAGAAAAAAACTTTCATTTGACTTTCTGACTGCAGAATTCTTCAGACCTTAGCTCTATCTAAGACATATGAAAATTGAACCAGTTTTATAAATGAGCTCAGAAATCAATTTTCTACCTGCCCTAAATGAATGTAAATATCGTAGCATGCACGAATATAATGTTGCACTGCAACGGAAGAGTAAAATGTTTTGAGTCTCACAGAGTAAGAGTTGCGCTAGAAATCTGTTATTTTCTATGATTATAAAAAATAGTTTTCTATTACGTTGTGGGGCATTGTTTTTCTTCAATGTTTTTTAATTACATCAAGACAATTCACCGCTTTACCCTGCTGCAGTTGCACAGGATAGCAGTGGCGGCACCTCTTCTGGTGCACAAGAGCAGGTGAACCCCCAAAGAAACACGAGAAATAAATAAATAAATTAAACAAAGTAATATTAAACACATTTCTTTATTTTTCCTCAATTTCCAGGATGAGCTTAAATACCCCTCCCCCTCCTTCACCTCTTCGAAATACATCCATAGAAAAACGTTACTCTCGAACACTATTTCAAAAATTATCATTAGCGAAGTTGCAATCAGCTGATGACCTTTTCATTCACACTCCTTTTTATTCTCCTCCTCAATCACAACTACCCGGTTGACCTTCAGCCGCGCCCACAATCTTCTCAGCAACCAATCACAACTTCCCTCCGATGGTTGTTTGACCTCCCGTTATCAATTTGTGACGTCATTTGAAACTACCCTACCGCCCCCTGAATACTAGGCCTGCGCGCTGACACAAAAATAGTGGCTGTCGTAGGCGGATTTTTTTAAGCGTTTGTACGGTCCCTCGAATGTCAACACCAATCACTAATATTAAGCACGGTAAACGTCTCTGTGTGTGTGTGTCTGTGCACTCCGCCTTTGTACCCGCAAACGCTCCTGGACTAATCGACGCACCGACGGCGGACGCGGACCGAAAAATTCGCAAAAAAGGCGCGACGCTCAAGTTTCGATCGGGTCGGGCCTCCGACCCGGACCTGGGGCGTTATTAACCGACGAAACTGTTTTTATTACCGACCGAAACCGAAGTTGGAAGAGAAGTCAAAACAGCGAAAAGTTCGCCTCCGCCGAGGGTTGCCGGTGGAGACGATTCTCGAAAAAGGCAGGGACGCCAGGAGCAAATTAAGCCCCAAACCGCAGTGCGGGTTTTTAAACCGACCCGGATCTACGGAAGTCGGGGTGTCAGAAATTCGGAAATGAGACAGACAGATTCAGGAGAGCATTTGCTTTCAGAAATTCGAAAAATCATTCCAGTACGACCATTAGAACTGAAAAAATCCTTTAAAAATCGATCAATAAAAAATAATTTTTTAATTCTTTCGGCGCGGCATGTGGAGACCGCAGACTGCCTGGAGCGCAGATGTTTGGAAGGAAGAAAGAGCAAATTCACGTGACAGCTTTCATGTAATGCTCAAGTCCGTTTTCGAAAAACAATGAAAGAATTAATCTCTGGACCCCCAAATCGGCCATCACACGTAAAAAAAAATCCTGATTTCAACAAAAAAAAGATTGTACAATTCGACCAGTAAAATCGGAAGATATCAATTAAAAACCGGTTAATGAAGCAATTTATTTCTAATCATTTGTAACCAATGCAGAAAAACGACACGTGACCGGATATTTTCAGACAAGAGTAGGATTTTCAAGAGTAGAGGTGCCATTTTTTTACGGTGGTCACGTGACGTTCAATTGGGTTTTCTAAGAGGCGCAGAAATTCCAAACTTTGACAGGGCGACGCTAAATAGATTCTGCTTTCAGAATATCTAAAAATTATTGCCATATCTTCATTACGAGCCGATATATTATTTTATTGTATAATTAATCATCGTTATTTGTATAATTAAAGCAAAAGAAAGATTTCCATTACAGTGCCGGCTAGATATTACGATTTTAAGAAGTAGGCCGCGTCTAAAAACTGCATTACGAGTATTTTCAGTTTTTGTTTTAGAGTGGCAACCAGATATTATGATAGGAAAAAGCGGGCTTCGCCCGTTATCGATTTTTTTTTTTTTTTTTTTTTTTTTTTAGTTTTAAGTTTTTCTACAGCTCACTGCCATTGAAATAGAACTCAGGTAGTCTACATAAGTTGTTTGAGGAAAAGCAGTGTCATCGCCACCCCCCCCCCCCCTCCCCCCGCTTTTTATGACAGTGCCGGCTAGATATTAGGATTTTAAGAAGTAGGCCGCGTCTAAAAACTGCATTATTATTTTAAGTTTTAGTATTTTAAGTTTTTTTTTTAGTGGCAACCAGATATTACGATAGGGAAAAGCGGGCTTAGCCCGTTATCGATTTTTTTTTTTTTTTTTAGTTTTAAGTTTTTCTACAGCTCACTGTCTTTGAACTAGAACACAGGTAGTCTACATAAGTTGTTTGAGGAAAAGCAGTGTCATCGCCAACCCCTCCCCCCCCCCCCGCTTTTTTCTTTTAACTGTGGTCCGTTTCTATAACTAAGAAACTATGTTACGGATGTCCACCAAACTGATTCCAAACATCATAATTAAAGTAATAAGGACCCCCTATCCAGATATTATGATAGGGAAAAGCGGGCTTCGCCCGTTATCGATTTTTTTTTTTTTAAGTTTTAAGTTTTTCTACAGGTCCCTGTCTTTGAACTAGAACTCAGGTAGTCTAAATCAATTCGACTCGACATCGATAGAGCTTACCGATTTTATTTCGTTTTTTCACCACTAGGGGGCGCTTTCCTATCTTCGGTTCTACGGGCATGAAAACGACGGGGTATGGCTCATTTGACTCGACATCGAAAGTCTTAACGATTTCAGTTATGATCATATAAACAGATTGCGCCACCTGGTGGCGGAAGGTGGAACTAACGTATACTGCAGCGCGTGCGCAGCACGACTGCTATACGGTGCCGCAGGCAGCGGGGACCCGAGCCGCAGGTTCGTTCAGTTAGAGGTTTATACTATTCCATGTGCAATTTAAGGGATTATCCGGTGCATGCGTAGCACGACCGTCATACGGTGCCGAAGGCAGCGGGGACCAAGGTCGGAACGACTGCTATACGGTGCCGCAGGCAGCGGGGACCCGAGCCGGAGATTCGTTCAGTTAGATGTTTATACTATTCTATGTGCAATTTAAGGGATTATCCGGTGCGTGCGCAGCACGACCGGTATACGGTGCCGAAGGCAGCGGGGACCGAAATCACCCACTCGTGGACAGCCACCCGTGAGGTATAGCAACAATAAGTCCACGAGGGGAAAAATAAACGCTACCCGGCACCGATAGCACCCATCCGTTCCAGCCCCCACCGCAGGAGGCGCCTGTTTATTAGATTTGAAACAATGAATATAATTACATAACAATAATAAAATATAAAAGGTAAAAAATAACAATTTTTTGCAAATTGAAAGTTAAATATAAAATATTTTCGAAGTACTATAAGTTCATAATGTCCTAAATTTATGGTATTTTAGTTCAGAAAGTCAATGGTCAGTTCAGTCAATTTTTTTTTAAATTCTTTCGTAATGAAAGAGAAATTTTTATTGAGATGGAGGTTCGTTCGGTTAGAGGTTTGTACAATTCAATGTGCTAATTAAGGGATTACCCGGTGCGTGCGTAGCACGACCGGTATACGGTGCCGAAGGCAGCGGTGACCCGGGTCGGCGGTTCGTCCGGTTTGAGGTTTTACAAGATTCGAGATTTTCTACAATTCGAGGCACCGATGTAAATTAGGGCCCCGCTGGCGGGCGAAGCCAGCTAGTAATTTCTAAAAGTTTGCTTGGTCTTATTTTTCTGAGATCAAATAAGTCTAAGAACACTTTTAGAAAATACTGGTGTGGAAATTCAGGGGACTGTACAAACGCTTAAAATATTCCCCTTACAACAGCCGCCATTTTTGTGTCAGTGCTCAGGCCTAGTATTAAGGAGGCGTTGATTACCCGATAGAGAACGCCGGTCTTTCTAGGATGGTACGTACGATCGAAGACATTCCCTTCGAAATCAGCTTATGCGGACGAAAGTGGTTAGGGGAATGTGATGCAAAGGCCTGTCTTTCAATTCGCACAATCTTCGGTGTGAGGGAACTTGCATACTTCGTTATCGTTATTTATCCGAAATCTCTCTTGGTTTCCTTTATTCAGTTAGTTAATTTTAGTTTGCTTATTTGTTTGATTGTATGATCTTCCTTCTTGAAAAGTAAAATGTTACATTTTTCTACTTATAAGTGGTTATTCTTTCTTTAGTTTCATTGTTTTAATTAACATTTAAAAACTCAAATTTATTTTAACCTGTACACCAAGTCGTACTTGACTATTATATTTTCGTAATTTATGTATTGTGAACCCTCTTTTAAATAACCCATGAGTCGCCACTGCAGGACTGTTTGGTAGATTATGTTAATATTCTATGACAGCACTTCTTTTTATAAAGTCCACCTATATCACACGTTCTTGCTGAGTCTCAAAACTTCTCAACTATTCCTCGTAGCAAATTTTAAGGACATACCATGGCAAAAAAGACTGAAGTTATTTTACTTATACAATTTCAGGTATATGATACAAATATATCAGTCAAATTAACATAAAGAGAAAATAACATCATGCATTTTCTATTCAGTATATAGCATTAATTTATATCAATTTGTATTATGCACTTATGTACCTAAGTACACATATCTATCAATTTATTTGCTTGTATATCGATGCATGATGCAACATAATATTTAAAACATTTTAATATTTTTCAGGTTGTCTCACATTTTCAGAAGAAAGGTTCAAAAACTGAAGAATTATACATTCCAATTTTTAAACACAGCTTTTCTATATATTTCCATGCTGTGCTTTCATCAGTTCCTAATGTGGGGAAATCACTGACAGCTGGTAAAGATGAATTGAATCCATTTCAAGAAGTTATTAATTTTTTTTCTTTTCGATCAATGTTTACAGTGGGTTTTCTCATAGCAATATGTGCCAAACATTCTTTCTTATATCATGAAGATATGGTAGACTTTTACAAGCAATTGGAAAATAAGCTTGATGATCAACTAAATTTTTTACTGGATGAAAACTCTGTACTAATATTGCCAACAATGCCCTTCCCAGCGCCCTACCATAATGAAATTCCAATACTGCTTCCAAGCATTGGTTATCCAGGAATTTTTAATGTACTTGGTTTACCAGTGACACAGTGTCCTGTTGGATTGAATAAAAAAGGGCTGCCACTAGGATTATCTATAGTAAGCCGAAAAGAAAATGATCCTTTAACGATCGCTTGTGCTTTAGAAGTTGAAAAAGTTTTTGGCGGTTGGAAATCACCATAATTATTTTGTTAACATGTTTTTGCAAGTATATAGTCAAAAAACATATTCTTAAAAGTTTTAAAGTTTTAGATTTTAAACATTGCTTCTTGTACATAAATAACATAATAATACGTAACTTTGTCATACGTAAGTAGATGCTAAAGTCTCTTTACTAAAGTACTTCTGAAGAAAATTGCTAAATACAGGGTAAATCTAAACTCTTGGGCAAAATTTTAAGGGGTGATAGTACACATCAAGACAAACAATATTAAATAGGAAACTAAGGGTCCCAAACGTCTTCCGAAGGAGATAGGCGCCATTAAAGTTTAGGATCTAAAATTTCAAATGATTATAAAAAACGGAAAAATAGGTCGATTCGTTTGCGGTTTTCGCTAAAACTATTCTTTATGTCAGTATTTTCTTAAAAATAAATTTTAAATATAAAGTTTAAAAAATGCCGATAGAGGGCGCTTTAGACTTTGGAGTAACGAAAAACTATTTTTTACCGTTATTTTTTGTATCTCATCAAATGCTTTCAAAAGCTTAGACTTAAACTTAAATTTTGAGCTCAAAATCTGAATCGTTGGGAGGGATTAAGTAGCGCAAACTGAACTGCGTTCAGGAGTTGAAACTTGAAACACCTCCCTCCCCCCGCCCCACTCCTGAACACAATTCAGTTATTCCCGATCTTGGTGTCGTAGACCAGGCAGAAACAATATGATTTGTAATTTTCCAACTGGACGAAAAATGTCCGGGCCAGGATTCAAACCAGGGATCTCTTGATGCTGCCATGCTCTGCCAACTGAGCTATCCCGGTTGAATCTGGAGGGCATAATTCATCCAGTTCAAGCCGGGATAGCTCAGTTGGTAGAGCATGGCAGCTTCATCCAAGAGATCGCAGGTTCAAATCCTGGCCCGGACATTTTTCGTGCAGTTGGAAAATTACAACTCATATGATTTCTTTACCAATTTGAATAATTGTGTTAAAATTAATCCAGGCAGAAACTACTACCCCCTACACGTAAAATAAACGATAAAGTAATGACAAAAAAAAATAGAAAATTTATTCATAACAGACATGAGCAATTTCTCCGCGCAAAATAAAAAGAAACAATTTGATGTATGCATGTAGTGCGCAATATGAATGAAGGTTGACACGTAGGAAATGGTACACGCATGATGTTTGTGAGGAATCGCAAAAACTGCTCGAAAGAGTGCCCACTAGCAACAATGCAGGCCTCACACGGCCGGCGGAGGGAGTTGCGAACATTAGTGAATACCTCGGGCATCTCCTGGATATCGCCTGCTACGACGGCAATCCTTGCAACCAGGTCCTCGTCGGAGTCGACGGTAAAAAATAGTTATTCATTACTCCAAAGTCTAAAGCGCCCTCTATCGGCTATTTTGAACTTTATCTTTAAAATTTATTTTTAAAATAAATTTTTTATTTAATTTTGTCATCCTCTATCGTTTATTTTACGTGTAGGGGGTAGTAGTTTCTGCCTGGTCTACGACACCAAGATCGGGAATAACTGAACTGTGTTCAGGGGGGGGGGGGGGTTCAAATTCCTCTATCGACATTTTTAAAACTTTTTCTTTAAAATTTATTTTTAAGAAAATACTGACATAAAGAATAGTTTTAGCAGAAACTGCAAACAAATCGCCCAATTTTTTCCGTTTTTTATAATTATTTGAAATTTTGGACCCTAAACTTTAATGGCGCCTATCTCCTTCGGTAGACGTTTGGGACCCTTAGTTTCCTATTTAATATTGTTTGTCTTGATGTGTACTATCACCCGTTAAAGTTTTGCCCAAGAGTTTAGATTCACCCTGTATATAGCAGTTTATAATCAATTTTTAATGTAATGCAGTCCTTGTACCTCGATGCACTTTTCGCTTAATTAATGACTTTATGCCCACTAAAAGAGAATCTGGATGTCAAAATGTCACATAACTGTCATTATCATCGCTAAATCTCGTTAAGGGATTTCATTTCGAGAAGAGAGACTAATCATTTGGAACTAAATATAGATTTTAGGTGAGGGGTATATATGAGTACAAGCTCGTTGAACTCGCATTTCTTCACTGCTTCTTTAGCAATCAATATTAGCTCATTGCATAGAAACATTATCACGAGAAAATGAATTCCGTGTCCGTCGCTCAGCATTCTTCACCTTTTCTTTATTGCGCAATTTATATAAAATTCTAGCATAGTACTAGTCGTTTTGAGTCTAATCACGAGGATATCTAATCAGTGCACAATGATTAATAACGGTACAAAAATTGACATTGATAGTGCAATTATATCTTTAGAAAGACAGTGGGCAAAATCTGACTGTAGACAGGAAAGCGCATGCTTTCAGGTAATACGATGTCTTCGTAGTGGCATATGTTAGATGGAGTCTATTGATGAATTTTTTCCATTGCCTCAAAAATGTTTCATACCGCTACCACTGCGCTCTCTTGTCTGTGAACCACTGAGTGCTATCCCGTCAACCACCAAACAGTGTCTACAGTATTTCTGAAGATATAACTGCATTAGCAACTTCTATTTTTGTACTTCTTTATATCGTTATCCACTGTTTAAAATTCCCCACGATTGCACTCGAAACAACTGACTGCTTTTAGATGTTTTTAATTAAAATTACTTGTACAATTCATACGCATTTTCTCTCAAACAGAAAGACGCATGTTTCTCAGAATCATTCTCAAGCAGCATTTCTTAATGATATTTTTAGTCTAAATTTATTAGAGAAATTTATTAGTCTAAATTTATTACAACTCATTTATTGTAATATTTATAATAAATAAATAAATAAATATATTATATATTCTCTTATTGTGTATTCTTAGTATTATTTTATTATGTTTTAATTATTAAAGTGTTTGTTTTGTAGTATAACGTAGTGTTTTATTTGTTTCGAAAAGTAAACATATCTGAAATATTTAGTACTGCCAAATTATTGTAAAAACAAATTTGTTTCGAATAATTTTTACAACTTTATATCGAATAATAACATATTTATATTTAAATGTTATATTCACTGGAAAATAAACGTTAAGACAAAGCATTAAAATTTTAAATATATATTTATTTTTTTTTATTTTTCGAATAATTATTACATACATATGATACTTTGTTTACCTGTCTAAAGCAGTATGTACTAATGTATAGTTTTAAAGATTGCCGGATTTTTTTTTTCTGGTCATCTTAAAAAATTCAAAGCGTGTTAGAATTGTTTCAGATGTCATTTACAGATTTATATCAGAAAGAGCATCAAATGATTTCTTATATTTCTGGAACACAACATTTTCTTTCAACAATGTAACACATATAAACAGGTAAAAGAGAAATTCTGTCATATTACGATATCGTATAATATAAACCTTTTAAATATTGTGTTAATATATGTAATGGATGTAATACTATGTAATTAATTTGAGTCACGTAGAAGAAAAGTCCCAAAATTATTTTCGTGAGTGTAAAACATTTTCAATATTGTATTACTTCATTTATACTTTCTTCTATCTTTACAAGAAGAAAGTATTGGATTCGTGAAAAAAATCGACTTCCGGTTTTCGGCGGATTTATTTATTTTAGAGGGTTTTGAACATGATTTGACTGTTTTTTAGAAAATGTCGCTCTGTGAGTCTGTCTGTCTATGGGTATGTGACAAAATTTTTGTGGCTGCTCTATCTCAAGAACTAATGCACGAAATTTAATACAATCTTAGATTCAGTTAGTCACTGATATAAATTGATGCTGATTAGTTTTTAGTGTGTATGTAACTTGTATGAGATAGAAGAAGGTTTTGGAATCGGCCCATCCAACTTGTTTATAGGGGCCTTGGCGTAATCTAGTGTCAAAAAGTAAGATTTCTTGCTGAGTATCATAAACAATCACTAAAGTCAAACGAGAAATCCAGTGAGAAAAACTCTAAATCCTTTTTAATTTATTCATGTAGCCATATGTTATATATTTTGTATTATATTTTAATATGACTCATTTATGAATATATATAATAAATTACTTCTCGATGTATGTACATGTATTAAATAGTGTAAATACTGAACAAATTACATGTGTATTTGATAAATTGATAGTTACTTCATAAAGATATAACATTCTGATTAGATTTTAAAATATAATCAAAGGTTGCCAGAAAAAGCTTTTGAAATTTTTGTTTTTCTCACCAAATTCAATCTTGCCGTTTTCTCTATCATGTAAATGCCACTATAAAAAAGAAGTACCATATTTAGTTTTCAAAAATATAAGATTTTGTTCACCCCTAAAGCTAGTTTATTTCTCATACAATATAGCCAAAATAATAAAATGTTCAAAACAGAACTTTGATAGATAAATACTTAAAAATAGGATATGCAAAACATATCCGAGTACATGAAAGGCCTATGGGTTAATTTACATAAAATATCTTGCGATTGTATTGAAAAAAAATCATTCACCAGTAAATCCAAAATGCGCATAGGAATATTTGTAACCTAAATGGATTGGTAACCTTAGTAAGGATGGATTTATTTTACAGTGCATACTGTAAAATACTTTCTTTTAATACATGTACACGCCATCTTTTTGCAGATGAAACTCAAGCAAATTGAGATCTTTAGCAAAAAGTGGGCTTCTAACAGCAACCTCCTTCAAACACAAATCGGTGTTCGAACTCTATATCTCCTGACTGTTAGTCAATGCTCAAAACGCTTTATATGCTGGTGGACAGTCAGGTTTTTGTGGCCTAGTCCTTATTAAAAAATAATTTTGGTCTATTAATGCCACAGACGCTTTAAACAGAAAAAAATCAAAAAGCAGATAAATAGAGATTTTATTTTTAGCTTTATTACATTTCAGTCAAAACGTAAAAAACTTGATGTACAATCTTGAACAGCTTGACGCACTACGTATTTACTATAGTTCAAGTATACATATAAAGTTTTTTTTTATGTTTTTACTGGAATGTACGACTGGAACGCCTTTTGAAAGCTGCAGGAAGGGACTTTTTGTAGTATTAGGGGGGGGGGGTATTTTTCTCACCCTTTCCACCTCTTGAATAGAACGAGGCTGCCTGTTCGTCAGGGAAGTTCACTGTTTATTGTTGCAGTTTTTGTTCAATATCGTTGATTTAGTTATTTATATACACCTGCATTCAAATCTTAATATTTTGAAGTTAATATATTTAATGAAGTATGTACAGGGCTTGATTATCCAAAAAGCACGTGAAGCACATGCTTCCCCTCTAAAATTTAAAAGGATCCCCAAAATAACCATGAAGAGAGCCCTCTAATTCCCATTTTCATTTTTTACATTATATTTTTAATTCTTTTAAAAAGAAAGTTTGCTTAAGCCAAGAGGGAATCCACGCAGTACTTCACGAACAGATAAATATGAATGTCATCAATAAGATGTTAATTAATCATATAACATCTTGGTGTGCCTGTTAGGAATCACCCGGTAAATTGAGCATACAACTGGCTAAATATATTTCAATTATATGTACAAATTATATATTTATTATATGTACTAAATATATTTCAAGTATATACAGAGAACATAAAAAAGCTGTTTAAGGAAATATATGTGACTTCGGCTAAGCTACTCCCGGGAATAATATTAGTATTATTGGTGAGTTTTCGTAAATGAAGAATTAAGAAAACTTTTTCCAAATGAAAGGAGCTCCCAAAATGGTACCGTGCTTCCCCAAGATTCAGAGGTTAATCGGACTCTGAGTATATATATATATCTATATAATAAAAGCACAAGTCATATGACTGTCATAAACAATTACGGGCTGACCGCTTCAGAAAAAAATTGAATTGATTATGATTTTTACGTTCTCAAACCACGGTGAACAACAAAGACTTTATTAACCTGCAGAGAAGAAAATCAAAAGAGACCTTTGGCGCCATTTACCTATGAACGAATAAATTTAGTTAGAAATGTGCCAAAAATTGTGACTCGCTATTAATTGAACGTGAATACTATTTTTTAAATTATCAGTTAATCGTATCCATGCAAAACACTTTAACTTTCTATTTTTCGAATTAAAAATATTTTTTAAGTTATAAATTACATATTTCATTGACGCTGAGATAGATTTAACCATTTTGAAATCATCTTATGCTTAGGAAGCTGCGATAAAAGTGTTTCAGGGATATGGAATTAGACATAAATAATGATTTTTTGCGAGATACCGGCTACGAACTTTCCACTGTAAATCATAAATATAATTTTGTTGACCCTAATATTGGATGTCATACTCAATCTGTTGAAAGATTATGGGGTACAGCAAAGTAGCGTTATTAAGGATAGCGCGGCATTATTTGCAATTGTGTCTCACACATCATATGGCAACGTCTTTTTTCAAAAAAATAAATGTTTACTGAAGTGCCAAGAGCCTTTACAATTTTATGCCAGCATTTTAAATTGAGTTTCATTTTATTATTCCATTGTATAATATTTTTTTCTTTCACCTTAAATATCTATTTGACTTTATGTAATAAAATAGTTCGTGAACGTTTGTAAGTTTCAAATTATAACTTTTTTTTAAACGATCGCTTTCTCATTAACAATGTTTTTTTTTTTTCAAATGTTTAATTTGGCGTCAACTGTTATGCTTAGGGACAATGGTATTGGTGAAACGTAAAAGTAACAAACTGGTTCTATTGATGTAAGGAAAATAATGTAAAAAATATTTCCATTAACTTTTGTTTGGAATTAACGCGAAGAACCTTTCCGTAGAAATAAATCATAAATCCTTTTTATAAGGAATATATTATATCTACTACCTATATACAAAAGGTTTTGTCCTGACTAATTCAGCAATGTACTGACAAAACTATTGAAACTAGGAATTTGAACTCCTGTGTACATATTCGAAATACATAATAGGATTACATTAAGTAAGGCTTTTTTAATTACACTTCTAGGTAGGATAAAGGGGTGTCGAAAGTTTTGGGTCATATCGATATATCTCAGTAGCAGTTTTAGGCAGGAGTAGGACATGAGGTATAACAAATATACTAAAAAATGGCTAAACACTTAATTCAGTTATTTTAGAAATTCATTCCCAACGGGGAGTGAATGGAGATATTGAAGATCCAAATCAAAAGATTTTTCCGTAATCGATTCTATACCCTTTGTGTTTTAGCGTGCGTTGTTTGGCACAAAACTATTTTTTTTTATAACTATTGTTATCACTCTCATAATCTTGAAACTACATAGATGCCAACATCGCTCATCTTTGTCGCCAACCTTGCCTATGAGCCTGATTATGGGAGATTAGACGAATAAGAAAACAATTGCTGATTTATTTTTAGATATTAAGCGCAACACAAGTTTTCAAGGGAAATTTTGTTGTCTTTTTTAAAATTCCTATTTTACGTATTGTTTTTGTGCTTTTGTCTTTTAGTGATCGGATTTTAATCTACACAAAAAATGTAGTCTATTTTTACCCCTTCTAAAAAAAATAATGTTTTGGAAGTAGAGATTTACGGTTTAAATACAAATCGTCATATTTATGAGCGCGAGTATGCACAGTACTTCACTATAGTTATTGCCGTACAACCAGTTTATATGCGTGAAATCCACAGAAATTTGTTAAAATTATTGCTGTGTTAACATTTTATGTATGGAAAATTCACAGGTCCCCATTGTAATGATTGTCGCTTTATGATGCATAAGGCTCAAAACACACAAGGTATCGTTATAGTAATCGCCATAATAACGATATATGGCTACAAAGCACGCAGGGATCCGTTATTTCGATCATCGTATTAATCGTATTATAGGCACAAAACTCACAGAGCCTATTTACAATGATCGCTATATATCTTAGATTATCCCAGTTTATTTCATCAGGAAGCTCATCCCTTCCTCCTGAATTAGCACGGGCAGGGTCAAGCGAGTCTTTGTATGAGACTCATGAATAAAATTTATTATTATTTATGACGCGAAATCTTTATTTATTTATTTTTTGTATTTGTATTAGTTATTTTCGTATAATTTAAAATAATGTGTTTCACTTATTCTCTGTTTGCATCTAAAACGCATTTCGTGGCCTTGAGCAAAGTCCATGCTATACGCTGGATAAGGCATATGCCACCCACTCACAAGCGAACATCTAGACGGGCGAAAACTGTCTAGTATATACATATTTATAAACATTATATATATATATATATATATATATATATATATATATATTACTAACTGACCCGCCCAGTGTTGCCCGGGACCGTGATAAAATTAAACAAACCTAAAGTTTGTATGATTTTATATCTTTAACCCGATTTAGTATGAAATTATTTATTTAAAAGTGCTGCGCACTCGAAAAAATCCTTTATTTCTACTTTCAGCCAATAGAGGGTGCATTCTAATATAAACGAACCTCAAACACATGTTCCCACTGCCTGCGGCACCGTATAGTAGGTGTGCAGCGCACACACTACAAAATCATTTAGTTCCACCTTCCGCCGCTAGGAATCGAACTCTGTTACAGACAAACCATTATCCAAAACGAAACTCCGACACATGTCCCCGCTGCCTCCGGCACGCTTCAAAATCATTTAGTTCCAATTTCCACCGCCAGGGGCGCAATTTGTTCTATACGAACATCCGACATGAGTACACGTTGTATCAAGGGAGTTGAATGAACCAATTCCCGTCGAAATCCAGCCCATAGAACTCGATAAAATGATGCACCCCTGGTGAAGAAAGGTGGAACTAAAATCTGTAACGCGATCGAAAACCAAGTCGAATACTCCAAATCCCGTTGTGATCGGGCCCATAGAACCCGTGATAAGACTGCAAGTGCTCAACAACAAATCATTTACTTTGTTTGTTGGTATACATCAAGTAAATACGGGTTGTTTAATTTTATTAGGAACATAAATTTAATTTTTACGAAAATCTTTATTTGAATTTTCCGGTATTCTCTATATTATAACATTTATAAAACACTACGGGAGAAGCTAAAAATGTTAAATTTCTTAAATGGAATTTGTTTTGTGTAAATCAGAGCAAGGCGTTAACCCCTTCCCTCCCGATACCCGCAAATATAACGAATAATTTCTTCAAGAAAACCACTTTCTTCTACATTAATGCGATCATTAAAAAATAATTATTTTTTCTGATAATTAGACTATAACGAAGGCGCTACGTTAAAATAGCCGCCAGATGGCACCCCTTCCCATCCTCAATTTCAAAACCATATCTTAATTAGTTATCTTAATTTTTGTTCATTAGTAAAAATTGTCAGTTATTTCCTTTCATTTTCGGAAACAAAGTGGACGGATTGGCCAGAAAAATAGATCTCTTTGTACTTCAGGTTTTAATGAAAGCAGATCCCTGTTTGAAACTTTCTCTGATTTTTTTGACTGTCGCCGCCAGATTTTTGGCAGTTTTTTACAAAAATTAAGAAAAAATACCAACTGAATTTTAGAAAAATTGCATTGTCGAATGTAGAAAATTGTTCTACATATGCTCCGAAAATTTCAAATAGATATCTTAGTTAGTTTTCTTAAAATTCGCTAATTAGTAAAGTAATTTCAAATTCGTTCATTTCTGTTTGCAAATTGAGAACAGGTATTTTCTTCTTTTCCATTTTGATACAAAATATGGCATTTTTGATGCGATGTTTAATGAGATTTACGTATTTAATATCTTAGGTACCTATAAAAAATATTAAAATTCTGAGTCTCAGGTGCATCAGATCAGGCTTTGGACTACCAAAATTTTCAGACTTTTAGGTGCGCTAGATTTTGCTGGCCATCGCATACAGACAGACACACATACACATACACATAGAGAGAAATAGCGAAATTTCTTTTATTAGTATAGATAATAGTTTTTATATACAAATTATATTTGTTAGTATATAATAATAGATAAATGGCTTCTATATGTTAAATAAATTGTATAAATATTGAAAAAAGGCTTGTGTATATGAAAGAGTGAATAGGTTGCCAAAAAATATGCATGAAAAATTTTTCTTCTCTTGCCATGACCCCTATACTGGAAAAATACCAAAAATTCTTTGATTTTTAAAAATATATAATGTAATAAAAGTAATAAAGTAACAAAGGGGCATTTTTAAAATAAAATTTAAAATGTTAGTTTTAATAAGTATTGCTATTACAATAAAAATATATAGTTTAAATTTTTTTTATTCAAATATTATCAAAATTGAAGAAAAAAATTTGCATCTATGTACTATCAAAGTAGAATTATTTTTATTTTAAAAGAATTTGTCAACTGAAATAATTATTTCTCTAAGACCAAATTAAATTGTTAAAATTAAAGAGAAAATCGGTAAGTGCACTTTTAATAGTATATATTCCCCCAAAAATAAATTATTGTCATTAATATTGTCATTGAAATATATAAAATCAACCACAAATTATCTATTAAAAAATCAATAAAACCTTATTTCTTTTACTGACTCTAAGCTAAGCACAACATTGGGACATAATTTATCTTATATAAGCATTGTAATCTGTTTTCGTCCCTTATCTTGAAAACCTCGCATGCATTTTCATGATTATATTATCATACCATTTCATGGTTATCAATAGATACATACAAAAAAAGGGGAATAAAGCATATCTAACAATGTTTGATTATATTTTCAAGATTATTTATCTATACTAATATTATAAAGGAGTAAAGATTGTTTGTTTGTTTGTAGGGGGTAATCTCTGGAACTACCGAACCGATTTCAAAAGCAATGGCAAGCCACCATCAAGCCGATGGCAAATTGATGGTGACAACCCCTGCTCCAACATAGGCTATATTTTAAGTCGGTGCCACTAACCCCAGGGGGTGCCGGAGCAAAAAACGTTCTAAAATTGCGATTTTTTAGCTATCAATCTGGCTATCAAGCCCCGAGAGCTTGCCAGCCGGTTCTGTATGTATGTATGTACATACGTAATACGATAACTCTTCATAGAAATATCCGTTTTCCTTCAAATTTTGTTTATAGGTTCACTGTGTTAAGGCGCTTCCCTGATTAGTTTTCGGGATTGATTGGTTAAGTATAAAGGGGGGGAACAAGGGGCTAATTCCCCCCCCCCCCCCTTAATTTATATAAATGGGTTTTTCATGCAGAATTATTCCGTTTTCCTTCAAATTTTGTTTATAGGTTCACTGAGTTAAGGCGCTTCCCTGATTACTTTTCGGGATTGATTGGTTAAGTATAAAGGGGGGAACGGGGGGCATATCCCCCTTATTTTATATAAATGGGTTTTGCATGCAGAATTATTCCGTTTTCCTTCAAATTTTGTTTATAGGTTCACTGTGTTAAGGCGCTTCCCTGATTAGTTTTCGGGATTGATTGGTTAAGTATAAAGGGGGGGGGAACGGGGGTATAATCCCCCCTTAATTTATATAAATGGGTTTTTCATGCAGAATTATCCCATTTCCTTCAAATTTTGTTTATAGGTTCACTGTGTTAAGGCGTTTCCCTGATTAGTTTTCGGGATTGATTGGTTAAGTATAAAGGAGGAACGGGGGGCATATCTCCCCTTATTTTATATAAATGGGTTTTTCATGCAGAATTGTTCCATTTTCCTTCAAATTTTGTTTATAGGTTCACTGTGTTAAGGCGCTTCCCTGATTAGTTTTCGGGATTGATTGGTTAAGTATAAAGGGGGGGGGGGGAACGGGGGTTTAATCCCCAACTTAATTTATATAAATGGGTTTTTCATGCAGAATTATCCCATTTGTTTCAAATTTTATTTATAGGTTCACTGTGTTAAGGCGCATCCCTGATTAGTTTTCGGGATTGATTGGTTAAGTATAAAGGGGGGAACGGAGGGCTAATACCCCCTTATTTTATATAAATGGGTTTTTCATGCAGAATTATTCCGTTTTCCTTCAAATTTTGTTTATAGGTTCACTGTGTTAAGGCGCATCCCTGATTAGTTTTCGGGATTGATTGGTTAAGTATAAAGGGGGGAACGGAGGGCTAATACCCCCTTATTTTATATAAATGGGTTTTTCATGCAGAATTATTCCGTTTTCCTTCAAATTTTATTTATAGGTTCACTGTGTTAAGGCACTTCCCTATTAGTTTTTCGGGATTGGTTGGTTAAGTATAAAGGGGGGGAACGGGGGGATAATCCCCCCTTAATTTATATAAATGGGTTTTTCATGCAGAATTATTCTATTTGCTTCAAAATTTGTTTATAGGTTCATTGAGTTAAGGCGCTTCCCTGATTAGTTTTCGGGATTGATTGATTAAGTATAAAGGGGGGGAACGGGGGGCTAATACCCCCTTAATTTATATAAATGGGTTTTGCATGCAGAATTATCCCATTTCCTTCAAATTTTATTTATAGGTTCACTGTGTTAAGGCGCATCCCTGATTAGTTTTCGGGATTGATTGGTTAAGTATAAAGGGGGGAACGGAGGGCTAATCCCCCCTTATTTTATATAAATGGGTTTTTCATGCAGAATTATTCCGTTTTCCTTCAAATTTTGTTTATAGGTTCACTGTGTTAAGGCACTTCCCTGATTAGTTTTCGGGATTGATTGATTAAGTATAAAGGGGGGGGGACGGGGGGCTAATACCCCCCTTAATTTATATAAATGGGTTTTTCATGCAGAATTATCCCATTTCCTTCAAATTTTATTTATAGGTTCACTGTGTTATGGCGCATCCCTGATTAGTTTTCGGGATTGATTGGTTAAGTATAAAGGGGGGAACGGAGGGCTAATCCCCCCTTATTTTATATAAATGGGTTTTTCATGCAGAATTATTCCGTTTTCCTTCAAATTTTGTTTATAAGTTCACTGTGTTAAGGCACTTCCCTGATTAGTTTTCGGGATTGATTGGTTAAGTATAAAGGGGGGGGGGCAACGGGGAGGCTAATCCCCCCTTAATTTATATAAATGGGTTTTTCATGCAGAATTATCCCATTTGCTTCAAAATTTGTTTATAGGTTCATTGGGTTAAGACGCTTCCCTGATTAGTATTCGGGATTGATTGGTTAAGTATAAAGGGGGGGAACGGAGGGGGCTAATCCCGCCTTAATTTATATAAATGGGTTTTTCATGCAGAATTATCCGATTTTCTTCAAATTTTGTATATATATTCATTGTAATTAGAGATTTACCTGATTAGTTTAAGGGGTTCATTAGTTAACTATGATTGGGGTAACGGGGGGATGACCCCCCCCCCTTAATATATTATTTATTTCTTTATTTTTCGATGGGCTTATTTCAAATTGTTTGAAATAAGAGTATAATATACAATTAGTGTGAATAGCCTGTGAACTCAATGACCTCAGTTTAACTGGGCAGTTTTATTTTTATTTTTTATACTGAAGGAGCTAGAAATTTGAAATTTGTCATTGTAGTTACTTATAAGATGTAAATGCTCTCTAAGAACAAAATAAAAATGAAATTGAAATTTAAAAGGGTGAAATGAGCGAAAAGCGTTCTAAAAACAGTCTAAATTACAATTTCTATGAAATCTCTGGAACTACAGAACCGATTTCAAAAGTAATGGTTACAAATTGATGGGGACAATCCCTACTCCAACATAGGCTATATTTTATGTCGGTGCCACTAACCCCAGGGGGTGCAGGAGCAAAAAACGTTCTAAAATTGCGGTTTTTTAGCTATCAAACTGGCTATCAAGCCCTGAGAGCTTGCCAGCCGGTTCTGTATGGATGTATGTACGTACGTAATACGATAACTCTTCATAGAAATATCCGTTTTCCTTCAAATTTTGTTTATAGGTTCACTGTGTTAAGGCGCTTCCCTGATTAGTTTTCGGGATTGATTGGTTAAGTATAAAGGGGGGGGGGAACAAGGGGCTAATTCCCCCCCCCTTAATTTATATAAATGGGTTTTTCATGCAGAATTATTCCGTTTTCCTTCAAATTTTGTTTATAGGTTCACTGAGTTAAGGCGCTTCCCTGATTACTTTTCGGGATTGATTGGTTAAGTATAAAGGGGGGAACGGGGGGCTAATCCCTCCTTAATTTATATAAATGTGTTTTTCAAGCAGAATTATTCCGTTTTCCTTCAAATTTTGTTTATAGGTTCACTGTGTTAAGGCGCTTCCCTGATTAGTTTTTCGGGATTGATTGGTTAAGTATAAAGGGGGGAACGGGGGGGGGCTAACCCCCCCCCCCTTAATTTATATAAATGGGTTTTTCATGCAGTATTATCCCATTTCCTTCAAATTTTGGTTAAAGGTTCACTGTATTAAGACGCTAACCTAATTAGTTTTCGGGATTGATTGGTTAAGTATAAAGGGGGGAACAAGGGGGCTAATCCCCCCTCATTTTATATAAATGCGTTTTTCATGCACAATTATTCCGTTTTCCTTCAAATTTTGTTTATAGGTTCACTGTGTTAAGGCGCTTCCCTGATTAGTTTTCGGGATTGATTGATTAAGTATAAAGGGGGGAACGGGGGGATAAACCACCCCTTAATTTATATAAATGGGTTTTTCATGCAGAATTATTCCGTTTTCCTTCAAATTTTGTTTATAGGTTCACTGAGTTAAGGCGCTTCCCTGATTACTTTTCGGGACTGATTGGTTAAGTATAAAGGGGGGAACGGGGGGCTAATCCCTCCTTAATTTATATAAATGGGTTTTTCAAGCAGAATTATTCCGTTTTCCTTCAAATTTTGTTTATAGGTTCACTGTGTTAAGGCGCTTCCCTGATTAGTTTTTCGGGATTGATTGGTTAAGTATAAAGGGGGGAACGGGGGGGGCTAATCCCCCCCTTAATTTATATAAATGGGTTTTTCATGCAGTATTATCCCATTTCCTTCAAATTTTGGTTAAAGGTTCACTGTGTTAAGACGCTTCCCTAATTAGTTTTCGGGATTGATTGGTTAAGTATAAAGGGGGGAACGGGGGGGCTAATCCCCCCTCATTTTATATAAATGCGTTTTTCATGCAGAATTATTCCGTTTTCCTTCAAATTTTGTTTATAGGTTCACTGTGTTAAGGCGCTTCCCTGATTAGTTTCGGGATTGATTGATTAAGTATAAAGGGGGGAAACGGGGGGATAAACCACCCCTTAATTTATATAAATGGGTTTTTCATGCAGAATTATCCCATTTCCTTCAAATTTTGGTTAAAGGTTCACTGTGTTAAGACGCTTCCCTAATTAGTTTTCGGGATTGATTGGTTAAGTATAAAGGGGGGAACGGGGGGCTAATCCCCCCTCATTTTATATAAATGCGTTTTTCATGCAGAATTATTCCGTTTTCCTTCAAATTTTGTTTATAGGTTCACTGTGTTAAGACGCTTCCCTAATTAGTTTTCGGGATTGATTGGTTAAGTATAAAGGGGGGAACGGGAGGGCTAATCCCCCCTCATTTTATATAAATGCGTTTTTCATGCAGAATTATTCCGTTTTCCTTCAAATTTTGTTTATAGGTTCACTGTGTTAAGGCGCTTCCCTGATTAGTTTTCGGGATTGATTGATTAAGTATAAAGGGGGGGAACGGGGGGATAATCCACCCCTTAATTTATATAAATGGGTTTTTCATGCAGAATTATCCCATTTCCTTCAAATTTTGTTTATAGGTACACTGTGTTAAGGCGTTTCTCTGATTAGTTTACGGGATTGAATGGTTAAGTATGAAGGAGGGAACGGGGGGCATATCCCCCCTTATTTTATATAAATGTGTTTTGCATGCAGAATTATTCCGTTTTCCTTCAAATTTTGTTTATAGGTTCACTGTGTTAAGGCGCTTCCCTGATTAGTTTTCGGGATTGATTGGTTAAGTATAAAGGGGGGGGGAACGGGGGTATAATCCCCCCCTTAATTTATATAAATGTGTTTTTCATGCAGAATTATCCCATTTCCTTCAAATTTTGTTTATAGATTCACTGTGTTAAGGCGTTTCCCTGATTAGTTTTCGGGATTGATTGGTTAAGTATAAAGGAGGAACGGGGGGCATATCTCCCCTTATTTTATATAAATGGGTTTTTCATGCAGAATTGTTCCATTTTCCTTCAAATTTTGTTTATAGGTTCACTGTGTTAAGGCGCTTCCCTGATTAGTTTTCGGGATTGATTGGTTAAGTATAAAGGGGGGGGGGGGAACTGGGGTTTAATCCCCAACTTAATTTATATAAATGGGTTTTTCATGCAGAATTATCCCATTTGTTTCAAATTTTATTTATAGGTTCACTGTGTTAAGGCGCATCCCTGATTAGTTTTCGGGATTGATTGGTTAAGTATAAAGGGGGGAACGGAGGGCTAATACCCCCTTATTTTATATAAATGGGTTTTTCATGCAGAATTATTCCGTTTTCCTTCAAATTTTGTTTATAGGTTCACTGTGTTAAGGCACTTCCCTAATTAGTTTTCGGGATTGATTGGTTAAGTATAAAGGGGGGAACGGGGGGGCTAATCCCCCCTCATTTTATATAAATGCGTTTTTCATGCAGAATTATTCCGTTTTCCTTCAAATTTTGTTTATAGGTTCACTGTGTTAAGGCGCTTCCCTGATTAGTTTTCGAGATTGATTGATTAAGTATAAAGGGGGGGAACGGGGGGATAAACCACCCCTTAATTTATATAAATGGGTTTTTCATGCAGTATTATCCCATTTCCTTCAAATTTTGGTTAAAGGTTCACTGTGTTAAGACGCTAACCTAATTAGTTTTCGGGATTGATTGGTTAAGTATAAAGGGGGGAACAAGGGGGCTAATCCCCCCTCATTTTATATAAATGCGTTTTTCATGCACAATTATTCCGTTTTCCTTCAAATTTTGTTTATAGGTTCACTGTGTTAAGGCGCTTCCCTGATTAGTTTTCGGGATTGATTGATTAAGTATAAAGGGGGGAACGGGGGGATAAACCACCCCTTAATTTATATAAATGGGTTTTTCATGCAGAATTATTCCGTTTTCCTTCAAATTTTGTTTATAGGTTCACTGAGTTAAGGCGCTTCCCTGATTACTTTTCGGGACTGATTGGTTAAGTATAAAGGGGGGAACGGGGGGCTAATCCCTCCTTAATTTATATAAATGGGTTTTTCAAGCAGAATTATTCCGTTTTCCTTCAAATTTTGTTTATAGGTTCACTGTGTTAAGGCGCTTCCCTGATTAGTTTTTCGGGATTGATTGGTTAAGTATAAAGGGGGGAACGGGGGGGGCTAATCCCCCCCTTAATTTATATAAATGGGTTTTTCATGCAGTATTATCCCATTTCCTTCAAATTTTGGTTAAAGGTTCACTGTGTTAAGACGCTTCCCTAATTAGTTTTCGGGATTGATTGGTTAAGTATAAAGGGGGGAACGGGGGGGCTAATCCCCCCTCATTTTATATAAATGCGTTTTTCATGCAGAATTATTCCGTTTTCCTTCAAATTTTGTTTATAGGTTCACTGTGTTAAGGCGCTTCCCTGATTAGTTTCGGGATTGATTGATTAAGTATAAAGGGGGGGAACGGGGGGATAAACCACCCCTTAATTTATATAAATGGGTTTTTCATGCAGAATTATCCCATTTCCTTCAAATTTTGGTTAAAGGTTCACTGTGTTAAGACGCTTCCCTAATTAGTTTTCGGGATTGATTGGTTAAGTATAAAGGGGGGAACGGGGGGCTAATCCCCCCCTCATTTTATATAAATGCGTTTTTCATGCAGAATTATTCCGTTTTCCTTCAAATTTTGTTTATAGGTTCACTGTGTTAAGACGCTTCCCTAATTAGTTTTCGGGATTGATTGGTTAAGTATAAAGGGGGGAACGGGAGGGCTAATCCCCCCTCATTTTATATAAATGCGTTTTTCATGCAGAATTATTCCGTTTTCCTTCAAATTTTGTTTATAGGTTCACTGTGTTAAGGCGCTTCCCTGATTAGTTTTCGGGATTGATTGATTAAGTATAAAGGGGGGGAACGGGGGGATAATCCACCCCTTAATTTATATAAATGCGTTTTTCATGCAGAATTATCCCATTTCCTTCAAATTTTGTTTATAGGTACACTGTGTTAAGGCGTTTCTCTGATTAGTTTACGGGATTGAATGGTTAAGTATGAAGGAGGGAACGGGGGGCATATCCCCCCTTATTTTATATAAATGTGTTTTGCATGCAGAATTATTCCGTTTTCCTTCAAATTTTGTTTATAGGTTCACTGTGTTAAGGCGCTTCCCTGATTAGTTTTCGGGATTGATTGGTTAAGTATAAAGGGGGGGGGGGAACGGGGGTATAATCCCCCCCTTAATTTATATAAATGTGTTTTTCATGCAGAATTATCCCATTTCCTTCAAATTTTGTTTATAGATTCACTGTGTTAAGGCGTTTCCCTGATTAGTTTTCGGGATTGATTGGTTAAGTATAAAGGAGGAACGGGGGGCATATCTCCCCTTATTTTATATAAATGGGTTTTTCATGCAGAATTGTTCCATTTTCCTTCAAATTTTGTTTATAGGTTCACTGTGTTAAGGCGCTTCCCTGATTAGTTTTCGGGATTGATTGGTTAAGTATAAAGGGGGGGGGGGGAACTGGGGTTTAATCCCCAACTTAATTTATATAAATGGGTTTTTCATGCAGAATTATCCCATTTGTTTCAAATTTTATTTATAGGTTCACTGTGTTAAGGCGCATCCCTGATTAGTTTTCGGGATTGATTGGTTAAGTATAAAGGGGGGAACGGAGGGCTAATACCCCCTTATTTTATATAAATGTGTTTTTCATGCAGAATTATTCCGTTTTCCTTCAAATTTTGTTTATAGGTTCACTGTGTTAAGGCGCATCCCTGATTAGTTTTCGGATTGATTGGTTAAGTATAAAGGGGGCAACGGAGGGCTAATACCCCCTTATTTTATATAAATGGGTTTTTCATGCAGAATTATTCCGTTTTCCTTCAAATTTTGTTTATAGGTTCACTGTGTTAAGGCACTTCCCTATTAGTTTTTCGGTATTGGTTGGTTAAGTATAAAGGGGGGAACGGGGGGGGATAATCCCCCCCCCTTAATTTATATAAATGGGTTTTTCATGCAGTATTATCCCATTTCCTTCAAATTTTGGTTAAAGGTTCACTGTGTTAAGTCGCTTCCCTAATTAGTTTTCGGGATTGATTGGTTAAGTATAAAGGGGGGAACGGGGGGGCTAATCCCCCCTCATTTTATATAAATGCGTTTTTCATGCAGAATTATTCCGTTTTCCTTCAAATTTTGTTTATAGGTTCACTGTGTTAAGGCGCTTCCCTGATTAGCTTTCGAGATTGATTGATTAAGTATAAAGGGGGGGAACGGGGGGATAAACCACCCCTTAATTTATATAAATGGGTTTTTCATGCAGAATTATCCCATTTCCTTCAAATTTTGGTTAAAGGTTCACTGTGTTAAGACGCTTCCCTAATTAGTTTTCGGGATTGATTGGTTAAGTATAAAGGGGGGAACGGGGGGCTAATCCCCCCTCATTTTATATAAATGCGTTTTTCATGCAGAATTATTCCGTTTTCCTTCAAATTTTGTTTATAGGTTCACTGTGTTAAGACGCTTCCCTAATTAGTTTTCGGGATTGATTGGTTAAGTATAAAGGGGGGAACGGGAGGGCTAATCCCCCCTCATTTTATATAAATGCGTTTTTCATGCAGAATTATTCCGTTTTCCTTCAAATTTTGTTTATAGGTTCACTGTGTTAAGGCGCTTCCCTGATTAGTTTTCGGGATTGATTGATTAAGTATAAAGGGGGGGAACGGGGGGCTAATCCCTCCTTAATTTATATAAATGGGTTTTTCAAGCAGAATTATTCCGTTTTCCTTCAAATTTTGTTTATAGGTTCACTGTGTTAAGGCGCTTCCCTGATTAGTTTTCGGGATTGATTGGTTAAGTATAAAGGGGGGGGGCAACGGGGAGGCTAATCCCCCCTTAATTTATATAAATGGGTTTTTCATGCAGAATTATCCCATTTGCTTCAAAATTTGTTTATAGGTTCATTGGGTTAAGACGCTTCCCTGATTAGTATTCGGGATTGATTGGTTAAGTATAAAGGGGGGGAACGGAGGGGGCTAATCCCGCCTTAATTTATATAAATGGGTTTTTCATGCAGAATTATCCGATTTTCTTCAAATTTTGTATATATATTCATTGTAATTAGAGATTTACCTGATTAGTTTAAGGGGTTCATTAGTTAACTATGATTGGGGTAACGGGGGGATGACCCCCCCCTTAATATATTATTTATTTCTTTATTTTTCGATGGGCTTATTTCAAATTGTTTGAAATAAGAGTATAATATACAATTAGTGTGAATAGCCTGTGAACTCAATGACCTCAGTTTAACTGGGCAGTTTTATTTTTATTTTTTATACTGAAGGAGCTAGAAATTTGAAATTTGTCATTGTAGTTACTTATAAGATGTAAATGCTCTCTAAGAACAAAATAAAAATGAAATTGAAATTTAAAAGGGTGAAATGAGCGAAAAGCGTTCTAAAAACAGTCTAAATTACAATTTCTATGAAATCTCTGGAACTACAGAACCGATTTCAAAAGTAATGGTTACAAATTGATGGGGACAATCCCTACTCCAACATAGGCTATATTTTATGTCGGTGCCACTAACCCCAGGGGATGCAGGAGCAAAAAACGTTCTAAAATTGCGGTTTTTTAGCTATCAAACTGGCTATCAAGCCCTGAGAGCTTGCCAGCCGGTTCTGTATGGATGTATGTACGTACGTAATACGATAACTCTTCATAGAAATATCCGTTTTCCTTCAAATTTTGTTTATAGGTTCACTGTGTTAAGGCGCTTCCCTGATTAGTTTTCGGGATTGATTGGTTAAGTATAAAGGGGGGGGGAACAAGGGGCTAATTCCCCCCCCCCTTAATTTATATAAATGGGTTTTTCATGCAGAATTATTCCGTTTTCCTTCAAATTTTGTTTATAGGTTCACTGAGTTAAGGCGCTTCCCTGATTACTTTTCGGGATTGATTGGTTAAGTATAAAGGGGGGAACGGGGGGCTAATCCCTCCTTAATTTATATAAATGTGTTTTTCAAGCAGAATTATTCCGTTTTCCTTCAAATTTTGTTTATAGGTTCACTGTGTTAAGGCGCTTCCCTGATTAGTTTTTCGGGATTGATTGGTTAAGTATAAAGGGGGGAACGGGGGGGGGGGTAATCCCCCCCCCTTAATTTATATAAATGGGTTTTTCATGCAGTATTATCCCATTTCCTTCAAATTTTGGTTAAAGGTTCACTGTGTTAAGACGCTAACCTAATTAGTTTTCGGGATTGATTGGTTAAGTATAAAGGGGGGAACAAGGGGGCTAATCCCCCCTCATTTTATATAAATGCGTTTTTCATGCACAATTATTCCGTTTTCCTTCAAATTTTGTTTATAGGTTCACTGTGTTAAGGCGCTTCCCTGATTAGTTTTCGGGATTGATTGATTAAGTATAAAGGGGGGAACGGGGGGATAAACCACCCCTTAATTTATATAAATGGGTTTTTCATGCAGAATTATTCCGTTTTCCTTCAAATTTTGTTTATAGGTTCACTGACTTAAGGCGCTTCCCTGATTACTTTTCGGGACTGATTGGTTAAGTATAAAGGGAGGAACGGGGGGCTAATCCCTCCTTAATTTATATAAATGGGTTTTTCAAGCAGAATTATTCCGTTTTCCTTCAAATTTTGTTTATAGGTTCACTGTGTTAAGGCGCTTCCCTGATTAGTTTTTCGGGATTGATTGGTTAAGTATAAAGGGGGGAACGGGGGGGGCTAATCCCCCCCTTAATTTATATAAATGGGTTTTTCATGCAGTATTATCCCATTTCCTTCAAATTTTGGTTAAAGGTTCACTGTGTTAAGACGCTTCCCTAATTAGTTTTCGGGATTGATTGGTTAAGTATAAAGGGGGGAACGGGGGGGCTAATCCCCCCTCATTTTATATAAATGCGTTTTTCATGCAGAATTATTCCGTTTTCCTTCAAATTTTGTTTATAGGTTCACTGTGTTAAGGCGCTTCCCTGATTAGTTTTCGGGATTGATTGATTAAGTATAAAGGGGGGGAACGGGGGGATAAACCACCCCTTAATTTATATAAATGGGTTTTTCATGCAGAATTATCCCATTTCCTTCAAATTTTGGTTAAAGGTTCACTGTGTTAAGACGCTTCCCTAATTAGTTTTCGGGATTGATTGGTTAAGTATAAAGGGGGGAACGGGGGGCTAATCCCCCCTCATTTTATATAAATGCGTTTTTCATGCAGAATTATTCCGTTTTCCTTCAAATTTTGTTTATAGGTTCACTGTGTTAAGACGCTTCCCTAATTAGTTTTCGGGATTGATTGGTTAAGTATAAAGGGGGGAACGGGAGGGCTAATCCCCCCTCATTTTATATAAATGCGTTTTTCATGCAGAATTATTCCGTTTTCCTTCAAATTTTGTTTATAGGTTCACTGTGTTAAGGCGCTTCCCTGATTAGTTTTCGGGATTGATTGATTAAGTACAAAGGGGGGAACGGGGGGCATATCCCCCCTTATTTTATATAAATGTGTTTTGCATGCAGAATTATTCCGTTTTCCTTCAAATTTTGTTTATAGGTTCACTGTGTTAAGGCGCTTCCCTGATTAGTTTTCGGGATTGATTGGTTAAGTATAAAGGGGGGGGGGAACGGGGGTATAATCCCCCCCTTAATTTATATAAATGTGTTTTTCATGCAGAATTATCCCATTTCCTTCAAATTTTGTTTATAGATTCACTGTGTTAAGGCGTTTCCCTGATTAGTTTTCGGGATTGATTGGTTAAGTATAAAGGAGGAACGGGGGGCATATCTCCCCTTATTTTATATAAATGGGTTTTTCATGCAGAATTGTTCCATTTTCCTTCAAATTTTGTTTATAGGTTCACTGTGTTAAGGCGCTTCCCTGATTAGTTTTCGGGATTGATTGGTTAAGTATAAAGGGGGGGGGAACTGGGGTTTAATCCCCAACTTAATTTATGTAAATGGGTTTTTCATGCAGAATTATCCCATTTGTTTCAAATTTTATTTATAGGTTCACTGTGTTAAGGCGCATCCCTGATTAGTTTTCGGGATTGATTGGTTAAGTATAAAGGGGGGAACGGAGGGCTAATACCCCCTTATTTTATATAAATGTGTTTTTCATGCAGAATTATTCCGTTTTCCTTCAAATTTTGTTTATAGGTTCACTGTGTTAAGGCGCATCCCTGATTAGTTTTCGGGATTGATTGGTTAAGTATAAAGGGGGGAACGGAGGGCTAATACCCCCTTATTTTATATAAATGGGTTTTTCATGCAGAATTATTCCGTTTTCCTTCAAATTTTGTTTATAGGTTCACTGTGTTAAGGCACTTCCCTATTAGTTTTTCGGGATTGGTTGGTTAAGTATAAAGGGGGGAACGGGGGGGATAATCCCCCCCCCCTTAATTTATATAAATGGGTTTTTCATGCAGTATTATCCCATTTCCTTCAAATTTTGGTTAAAGGTTCACTGTGTTAAGTCGCTTCCCTAATAAGTTTTCGGGATTGATTGGTTAAGTATAAAGGGGGGAACGGGGGGGCTAATCCCCCCTCATTTTATATAAATGCGTTTTTCATGCAGAATTATTCCGTTTTCCTTCAAATTTTGTTTATAGGTTCACTGTGTTAAGGCGCTTCCCTGATTAGTTTTCGGGATTGATTGATTAAGTATAAAGGGGGGGAACGGGGGGATAAACCACCCCTTAATTTATATAAATGGGTTTTTCATGCAGAATTATCCCATTTCCTTCAAATTTTGGTTAAAGGTTCACTGTGTTAAGACGCTTCCCTAATTAGTTTTCGGGATTGATTGGTTAAGTATAAAGGGGGGAACGGGGGGCTAATCCCCCCTCATTTTATATAAATGCGTTTTTCATGCAGAATTATTCCGTTTTCCTTCAAATTTTGTTTATAGGTTCACTGTGTTAAGACGCTTCCCTAATTAGTTTTCGGGATTGATTGGTTAAGTATAAAGGGGGGAACGGGAGGGCTAATCCCCCCTCATTTTATATAAATGCGTTTTTCATGCAGAATTATTCCGTTTTCCTTCAAATTTTGTTTATAGGTTCACTGTGTTAAGGCGCTTCCCTGATTAGTTTTCGGGATTGATTGATTAAGTATAAAGGGGGGGAACGGGGGGATAATCCACCCCTTAATTTATATAAATGGGTTTTTCATGCAGAATTATCCCATTTCCTTCAAATTTTGTTTATAGGTACACTGTGTTAAGGCGTTTCCCTGATTAGTTTACGGGATTGAATGGTTAAGTATGAAGGAGGGAACGGGGGGATAAACCACCCCTTAATTTATATAAATGGGTTTTTCATGCAGAATTATTCCGTTTTCCTTCAAATTTTGTTTATAGGTTCACTGAGTTAAGGCGCTTCCCTGATTACTTTTCGGGACTGATTGGTTAAGTATAAAGGGGGGAACGGGGGGCTAATCCCTCCTTAATTTATATAAATGGGTTTTTCAAGCAGAATTATTCCGTTTTCCTTCAAATTTTGTTTATAGGTTCACTGTGTTAAGGCGCTTCCCTGATTAGTTTTTCGGGATTGATTGGTTAAGTATAAAGGGGGGAACGGGGGGGGCTAATCCCCCCCTTAATTTATATAAATGGGTTTTTCATGCAGTATTATCCCATTTCCTTCAAATTTTGGTTAAAGGTTCACTGTGTTAAGACGCTTCCCTAATTAGTTTTCGGGATTGATTGGTTAAGTATAAAGGGGGGAACGGGGGGGCTAATCCCCCCTCATTTTATATAAATGCGTTTTTCATGCAGAATTATTCCGTTTTCCTTCAAATTTTGTTTATAGGTTCACTGTGTTAAGGCGCTTCCCTGATTAGTTTTCGGGATTGATTGATTAAGTATAAAGGGGGGGAACGGGGGGATAAACCACCCCTTAATTTATATAAATGGGTTTTTCATGCAGAATTATCCCATTTCCTTCAAATTTTGGTTAAAGGTTCACTGTGTTAAGACGCTTCCCTAATTAGTTTTCGGGATTGATTGGTTAAGTATAAAGTGGGGAACGGGGGGCTAATCCCCCCTCATATTATATAAATGCGTTTTTCATGCAGAATTATTCCGTTTTCCTTCAAATTTTGTTTATAGGTTCACTGTGTTAAGACGCTTCCCTAATTAGTTTTCGGGATTGATTGGTTAAGTATAAAGGGGGGAACGGGAGGGCTAATCCCCCCTCATTTTATATAAATGCGTTTTTCATGCAGAATTATTCCGTTTTCCTTCAAATTTTGTTTATAGGTTCACTGTGTTAAGGCGCTTCCCTGATTAGTTTTCGGGATTGATTGATTAAGTATAAAGGGGGGGAACGGGGGGATAATCCACCCCTTAATTTATATAAATGGGTTTTTCATGCAGAATTATCCCATTTCCTTCAAATTTTGTTTATAGGTACACTGTGTTAAGGCGTTTCCCTGATTAGTTTACGGGATTGAATGGTTAAGTATGAAGGAGGGAACGGGGGGCATATCCCCCCTTATTTTATATAAATGTGTTTTGCATGCAGAATTATTCCGTTTTCCTTCAAATTTTGTTTATAGGTTCACTGTGTTAAGGCGCTTCCCTGATTAGTTTTCGGGATTGATTGGTTAAGTATAAAGGGGGGGGGGAACGGGGGTATAATCCCCCCCTTAATTTATATAAATGTGTTTTTCATGCAGAATTATCCCATTTCCTTCAAATTTTGTTTATAGATTCACTGTGTTAAGGCGTTTCCCTGATTAGTTTTCGGGATTGATTGGTTAAGTATAAAGGAGGAACGGGGGGCATATCTCCCCTTATTTTATATAAATGGGTTTTTCATGCAGAATTGTTCCATTTTCCTTCAAATTTTGTTTATAGGTTCACTGTGTTAAGGCGCTTCCCTGATTAGTTTTCGGGATTGATTGGTTAAGTATAAAGGGGGGGGGGGGAACTGGGGTTTAATCCCCAACTTAATTTATATAAATGGGTTTTTCATGCAGAATTATCCCATTTGTTTCAAATTTTATTTATAGGTTCACTGTGTTAAGGCGCATCCCTGATTAGTTTTCGGGATTGATTGGTTAAGTATAAAGGGGGGAACGGGGGGGATAATCCACCCCTTAATTTATATAAATGGGTTTTTCATGCAGAATTATCCCATTTCCTTCAAATTTTGGTTAAAGGTTCACTGTGTTAAGACGCTTCCCTAATTAGTTTTCGGGATTGATTGGTTAAGTATAAAGGGGGGAACGGAGGGCTAATACCCCCTTATTTTATATAAATGTGTTTTTCATGCAGAATTATTCCGTTTTCCTTCAAATTTTGTTTATAGGTTCACTGTGTTAAGGCGCATCCCTGATTAGTTTTCGGGATTGATTGGTTAAGTATAAAGGGGGGAACGGAGGGCTAATACCCCCTTATTTTATATAAATGGGTTTTTCATGCAGAATTATTCCGTTTTCCTTCAAATTTTGTTTATAGGTTCACTGTGTTAAGACGCTTCCCTAATTAGTTTTCGGGATTGATTGGTTAAGTATAAAGGGGGGAACGGAGGGCTAATACCCCCTTATTTTATATAAATGTGTTTTTCATGCAGAATTATTCCGTTTTCCTTCAAATTTTGTTTATAGGTTCACTGTGTTAAGGCGCATCCCTGATTAGTTTTCGGGATTGATTGGTTAAGTATAAAGGGGGGAACGGAGGGCTAATACCCCCTTATTTTATATAAATGGGTTTTTCATGCAGAATTATTCCGTTTTCCTTCAAATTTTGTTTATAGGTTCACTGTGTTAAGGCACTTCCCTATTAGTTTTTCGGGATTGGTTGGTTAAGTATAAAGGGGGGAACGGGGGGGATAATCCCCCCCCTTAATTTATATAAATGGGTTTTTCATGCAGTATTATCCCATTTCCTTCAAATTTTGGTTAAAGGTTCACTGTGTTAAGTCGCTTCCCTAATTAGTTTTCGGGATTGATTGGTTAAGTATAAAGGGGGGAACGGGGGGGCTAATCCCCCCTCATTTTATATAAATGCGTTTTTCATGCAGAATTATTCCGTTTTCCTTCAAATTTTGTTTATAGGTTCACTGTGTTAAGGCGCTTCCCTGATTAGTTTTCGGGATTGATTGATTAAGTATAAAGGGGGGGAACGGGGGGATAAACCACCCCTTAATTTATATAAATGGGTTTTTCATGCAGAATTATCCCATTTCCTTCAAATTTTGATTAAAGGTTCACTGTGTTAAGACGCTTCCCTAATTAGTTTTCGGGATTGATTGGTTAAGTATAAAGGGGGGAACGGGGGGCTAATCCCCCCTCATTTTATATAAATGCGTTTTTCATGCAGAATTATTCCGTTTTCCTTCAAATTTTGTTTATAGGTTCACTGTGTTAAGACGCTTCCCTAATTAGTTTTCGGGATTGATTGGTTAAGTATAAAGGGGGGAACGGGAGGGCTAATCCCCCCTCATTTTATATAAATGCGTTTTTCATGCAGAATTATTCCGTTTTCCTTCAAATTTTGTTTATAGGTTCACTGTGTTAAGGCGCTTCCCTGATTAGTTTTCGGGATTGATTGATTAAGTATAAAGGGGGGGAACGGGGGGATAATCCACCCCTTAATTTATATAAATGGGTTTTTCATGCAGAATTATCCCATTTCCTTCAAATTTTGTTTATAGGTACACTGTGTTAAGGCGTTTCCCTGATTAGTTTACGGGATTGAATGGTTAAGTATGAAGGAGGGAACGGGGGGATAAACCACCCCTTAATTCATATAAATGGGTTTTTCATGCAGAATTATTCCGTTTTCCTTCAAATTTTGTTTATAGGTTCACTGAGTTAAGGCGCTTCCCTGATTACTTTTCGGGACTGATTGGTTAAGTATAAAGGGGGGAACGGGGGGCTAATCCCTCCTTAATTTATATAAATGGGTTTTTCAAGCAGAATTATTCCGTTTTCCTTCAAATTTTGTTTATAGGTTCACTGTGTTAAGGCGCTTCCCTGATTAGTTTTTCGGGATTGATTGGTTAAGTATAAAGGGGGGAACGGGGGGGGCTAATCCCCCCCTTAATTTATATAAATGGGTTTTTCATGCAGTATTATCCCATTTCCTTCAAATTTTGGTTAAAGGTTCACTGTGTTAAGACGCTTCCCTAATTAGTTTTCGGGATTGATTGGTTAAGTATAAAGGGGGGAACGGGGGGGCTAATCCCCCCTCATTTTATATAAACGCGTTTTTCATGCAGAATTTATTCCGTTTTCCTTCAAATTTTGTTTATAGGTTCACTGTGTTAAGGCGCTTCCCTGATTAGTTTTCGGGATTGATTGATTAAGTATAAAGGGGGGGAACGGGGGGATAAACCACCCCTTAATTTATATAAATGGGTTTTTCATGCAGAATTATCCCATTTCCTTCAAATTTTGGTTAAAGGTTCACTGTGTTAAGACGCTTCCCTAATTAGTTTTCGGGATTGATTGGTTAAGTATAAAGGGGGGAACGGGGGGCTAATCCCCCCTCATATTATATAAATGCGTTTTTCATGCAGAATTATTCCGTTTTCCTTCAAATTTTGTTTATAGGTTCACTGTGTTAAGACGCTTCCCTAATTAGTTTTCGGGATTGATTGGTTAAGTATAAAGGGGGGAACGGGAGGGCTAATCCCCCTCATTTTATATAAATGCGTTTTTCATGCAGAATTATTCCGTTTTCCTTCAAATTTTGTTTATAGGTTCACTGTGTTAAGGCGCTTCCCTGATTAGTTTTCGGGATTGATTGATTAAGTATAAAGGGGGGGAACGGGGGGATAATCCACCCCTTAATTTATATAAATGGGTTTTTCATGCAGAATTATCCCATTTCCTTCAAATTTTGTTTATAGGTACACTGTGTTAAGGCGTTTCCCTGATTAGTTTACGGGATTGAATGGTTAAGTATGAAGGAGGGAACGGGGGGCATATCCCCCCTTATTTTATATAAATGTGTTTTGCATGCAGAATTATTCCGATTTCCTTCAAATTTTGTTTATAGGTTCACTGTGTTAAGGCGCTTCCCTGATTAGTTTTCGGGATTGATTGGTTAAGTATAAAGGGGGGGGGAACGGGGGTATAATCCCCCCCCTTAATTTATATAAATGTGTTTTTCATGCAGAATTATCCCATTTCCTTCAAATTTTGTTTATAGATTCACTGTGTTAAGGCGTTTCCCTGATTAGTTTTCGGGATTGATTGGTTAAGTATAAAGGAGGAACGGGGGGCATATCTCCCCTTATTTTATATAAATGGGTTTTTCATGCAGAATTGTTCCATTTTCCTTCAAATTTTGTTTATAGGTTCACTGTGTTAAGGCGCTTCCCTGATTAGTTTTCGGGATTGATTGGTTAAGTAAAAAGGGGGGGGGGAACTGGGGTTTAATCCCCAACTTAATTTATATAAATGGGTTTTTCATGCAGAATTATCCCATTTGTTTCAAATTTTATTTATAGGTTCACTGTGTTAAGGCGCATCCCTGATTAGTTTTCGGGATTGATTGGTTAAGTATAAAGGGGGGAACGGAGGGCTAATACCCCCTTATTTTATATAAATGGGTTTTTCATGCAGAATTATTCCGTTTTCCTTCAAATTTTGTTTATAGGTTCACTGTGTTAAGGCGCATCCCTGATTAGTTTTCGGGATTGATTGGTTAAGTATAAAGGGGGGAACGGAGGGCTAATACCCCCTTATTTTATATAAATGGGTTTTTCATGCAGAATTATTCCGTTTTCCTTCAAATTTTGTTTATAGGTTCACTGTGTTAAGGCGCATCCCTGATTAGTTTTCGGGATTGATTGGTTAAGTATAAAGGGGGGAACGGAGGGCTAATACCCCCTTATTTTATATAAATGGGTTTTTCATGCAGAATTATTCCGTTTTCCTTCAAATTTTGTTTATAGGTTCACTGTGTTAAGGCACTTCCCTATTAGTTTTTCGGGATTGGTTGGTTAAGTATAAAGGGGGGAACGGGGGGGATAATCCCCCCCCTTAATTTATATAAATGGGTTTTTCATGCAGTATTATCCCATTTCCTTCAAATTTTGGTTAAAGGTTCACTGTGTTAAGTCGCTTCCCTAATTAGTTTTCGGGATTGATTGGTTAAGTATAAAGGGGGGAACGTGGGGGCTAATCCCCCCTCATTTTATATAAATGCGTTTTTCATGCAGAATTATTCCGTTTTCCTTCAAATTTTGTTTATAGGTTCACTGTGTTAAGGCGCTTCCCTGATTAGTTTTCGGGATTGATTGATTAAGTATAAAGGGGGGGAACGGGGGGATAAACCACCCCTTAATTTATATAAATGGGTTTTTCATGCAGAATTATCCCATTTCCGTCAAATTTTGGTTAAAGGTTCACTGTGTTAAGACGCTTCCCTAATTAGTTTTCGGGATTGATTGGTTAAGTATAAAGGGGGGAACGGGGGGCTAATCCCCCCTCATTTTATATAAATGCGTTTTTCATGCAGAATTATTCCGTTTTCCTTCAAATTTTGTTTATAGGTTCACTGTGTTAAGACGCTTCCCTAATTAGTTTTCGGGATTGATTGGTTAAGTATAAAGGGGGGAACGGGAGGGCTAATCCCCCCTCATTTTATATAAATGCGTTTTTCATGCAGAATTATTCCGTTTTCCTTCAAATTTTGTTTATAGGTTCACTGTGTTAAGGCGCTTCCCTGATTAGTTTTCGGGATTGATTGATTAAGTATAAAGGGGGGGAACGGGGGGATAATCCACCCCTTAATTTATATAAATGGGTTTTTCATGCAGAATTATCCCATTTCCTTCAAATTTTGTTTATAGGTACACTGTGTTAAGGCGTTTCCCTGATTAGTTTACGGGATTGAATGGTTAAGTATGAAGGAGGGAACGGGGGGCATATCCCCCCTTATTTTATATAAATGGGTTTTGCATGCAGAATTATTCCGTTTTCCTTCAAATTTTGTTTATAGGTTCACTGTGTTAAGGCGCTTCCCTGATTAGTTTTCGGGATTGATTGGTTAAGTATAAAGGGGGGGGGGGAACGGGGGTATAATCCCCCCCTTAATTTATATAAATGGGTTTTTCATGCAGAATTATCCCATTTCCTTCAAATTTTGTTTATAGATTCACTGTGTTAAGGCGTTTCCCTGATTAGTTTTCGGGATTGATTGGTTAAGTATAAAGGAGGAACGGGGGGCATATCTCCCCTTATTTTATATAAATGGGTTTTTCATGCAGAATTGTTCCATTTTCCTTCAAATTTTGTTTATAGGTTCACTGTGTTAAGGCGCTTCCCTGATTAGTTTTCGGGATTGATTGGTTAAGTATAAAGGGGGGGGGAACGGGGGTTTAATCCCCAACTTAATTTATATAAATGGGTTTTTCATGCAGAATTATCCCATTTGTTTCAAATTTTATTTATAGGTTCACTGTGTTAAGGCGCATCCCTGATTAGTTTTCGGGATTGACTGGTTAAGTATAAAGGGGGGAACGGAGGGCTAATACCCCTTATTTTATATAAATGGGTTTTTCATGCAGAATTATTCCGTTTTCCTTCAAATTTTGTTTATAGGTTCACTGTGTTAAGGCGCATCCCTGATTAGTTTTCGGGATTGATTGGTTAAGTATAAAGGGGGGAAAGGAGGGCTAATACCCCCTTATTTTATATAAATGGGTTTTTCATGCAGAATTATTCCGTTTTCCTTCAAATTTTGTTTATAGGTTCACTGTGTTAAGGCACTTCCCTATTAGTTTTTCGGGATTGGTTGGTTAAGTATAAAGGGGGGGAACGGGGGGATAATCCCCCCTTAATTTATATAAATGGGTTTTTCATGCAGAATTATTCTATTTGCTTCAAAATTTGTTTATAGGTTCATTGGGTTAAGGCGCTTCCCTGATTAGTTTTCGGGATTGATTGATTAAGTATAAAGGGGGGGAACGGGGGGCTAATACCCCCCTTAATTTATATAAATGGGTTTTTCATGCAGAATTATCCCATTTCCTTCAAATTTTATTTATAGGTTCACTGTGTTAAGGCGCATCCCTGATTAGTTTTCGGGATTGATTGGTTAAGTATAAAGGGGGGAACGGAGGGCTAATCCCCCCTTATTTTATATAAATGTGTTTTTCATGCAGAATTATTCCGTTTTCCTTCAAATTTTGTTTATAGGTTCACTGTGTTAAGGCACTTCCCTGATTAGTTTTCGGGATTGATTGATTAAGTATAAAGGGGGGGGGACGGGGGCTAATACCCCCCTTAATTTATATAAATGGGTTTTTCATGCAGAATTATCCCATTTCCTTCAAATTTTATTTATAGGTTCACTGTGTTATGGCGCATCCCTGATTAGTTTTCGGGATTGATTGGTTAAGTATAAAGGGGGGAACGGAGGGCTAATCCCCCCTTATTTTATATAAATGGGTTTTTCATGCAGAATTATTCCGTTTTCCTTCAAATTTTGTTTATAAGTTCACTGTGTTAAGGCACTTCCCTGATTAGTTTTCGGGATTGATTGGTTAAGTATAAAGGGGGGGGGGGCAACGGGGAGGCTAATCCCCCCCTTAATTTATATAAATGGGTTTTTCATGCAGAATTATCCCATTTGCTTCAAAATTTGTTTATAGGTTCATTGGGTTAAGACGCTTCCCTGATTAGTATTCGGGATTGATTGGTTAAGTATAAAGGGGGGGAACGGAGGGGGCTAATCCCGCCTTAATTTATATAAATGGGTTTTTCATGCAGAATTATCCGATTTTCTTCAAATTTTGTATATATATTCATTGTAATTAGAGATTTACCTGATTAGTTTAAGGGGTTCATTAGTTAACTATGATTGGGGTAACGGGGGGATGACCCCCCCCCTTAATATATTATTTATTTCTTTATTTTTCGATGGGCTTATTTCAAATTGTTTGAAATAAGAGTATAATATACAATTAGTGTGAATAGCCTGTGAACTCAATGACCTCAGTTTAACTGGGCAGTTTTATTTTTATTTTTTATACTGAAGGAGCTAGAAATTTGAAATTTGTCATTGTAGTTACTTATAAGATGTAAATGCTCTCTAAGAACAAAATAAAAATGAAATTGAAATTTAAAAGGGTGAAATGAGCGAAAAGCGTTCTAAAAACAGTCTAAATTACAATTTCTATGAAATCTCTGGAACTACAGAACCGATTTCAAAAGTAATGGTTACAAATTGATGGGGACAATCCCTACTCCAACATAGGCTATATTTTATGTCGGTGCCACTAACCCCAGGGGGTGCAGGAGCAAAAAACTTTCTAAAATTGCGATTTTTTAGCTATCAAACTGGCTATCAAGCCCTGAGAGCTTGCCAGCCGGTTCTGTATGTATGTATGTACGTACGTAATACGATAACTCTTCATAGAAATATCCGTTTTCCTTCAAATTTTGTTTATAGGTTCACTGTGTTAAGGCGCTTCCCTGATTAGTTTTCGGGATTGATTGGTTAAGTATAAAGGGGGGGAACAAGGGGCTAATTCCCCCCCCCTTAATTTATATAAATGGGTTTTTCATGCAGAATTATTCCGTTTTCCTTCAAATTTTGTTTATAGTTTCACTGAGTTAAGGCGCTTCCCTGATTACTTTTCGGGATTGATTGGTTAAGTATAAAGGGGGGAACGGGGGCTAATCCCTCCTTAATTTATATAAATGGGTTTTTCAAGCAGAATTATTCCGTTTTCCTTCAAATTTTGTTTATAGGTTCACTGTGTTAAGGCGCTTCCCTGATTAGTTTTCGGGATTGATTGGTTAAGTATAAAGGGGGGGGGGGGGAACGGGGGTATAATCCCCCCCTTAATTTATATAAATGGGTTTTTCATGCAGAATTATCCCATTTCCTTCAAATTTTGTTTATAGATTCACTGTGTTAAGGCGTTTCCCTGATTAGTTTTCGGGATTGATTGGTTAAGTATAAAGGAGGAACGGGGGGCATATCTCCCCTTATTTTATATAAATGGGTTTTTCATGCAGAATTGTTCCATTTTCCTTCAAATTTTGTTTATAGGTTCACTGTGTTAAGGCGCTTCCCTGATTAGTTTTCGGGATTGATTGGTTAAGTATAAAGGGGGGGGGGGGAACTGGGGTTTAATCCCCAACTTAATTTATATAAATGGGTTTTTCATGCAGAATTATCCCATTTGTTTCAAATTTTATTTATAGGTTCACTGTGTTAAGGCGCATCCCTGATTAGTTTTCGGGATTGATTGGTTAAGTATAAAGGGGGGAACGGAGGGCTAATACCCCCTTATTTTATATAAATGGGTTTTTCATGCAGAATTATTCCGTTTTCCTTCAAATTTTGTTTATAGGTTCACTGTGTTAAGGCGCATCCCTGATTAGTTTTCGGGATTGATTGGTTAAGTATAAAGGGGGGAACGGAGGGCTAATACCCCCTTATTTTATATAAATGGGTTTTTCATGCAGAATTATTCCGTTTTCCTTCAAATTTTGTTTATAGGTTCACTGTGTTAAGGCACTTCCCTATTAGTTTTTCGGGATTGGTTGGTTAAGTATAAAGGGGGGAACGGGGGGGGGATAATCCCCCCCCTTAATTTATATAAATGGGTTTTTCATGCAGTATTATCCCATTTCCTTCAAATTTTGGTTAAAGGTTCACTGTGTTAAGTCGCTTCCCTAATTAGTTTTCGGGATTGATTGGTTAAGTATAAAGGGGGGAACGGGGGGGCTAATCCCCCCTCATTTTATATAAATGCGTTTTTCATGCAGAATTATTCCGTTTTCCTTCAAATTTTGTTTATAGGTTCACTGTGTTAAGGCGCTTCCCTGATTAGTTTTCGGGATTGATTGATTAAGTATAAAGGGGGGGAACGGGGGGATAAACCACCCCTTAATTTATATAAATGGGTTTTTCATGCAGAATTATCCCATTTCCTTCAAATTTTGGTTAAAGGTTCACTGTGTTAAGACGCTTCCCTAATTAGTTTTCGGGATTGATTGGTTAAGTATAAAGGGGGGAACGGGGGGCTAATCCCCCCTCATTTTATATAAATGCGTTTTTCATGCAGAATTATTCCGTTTTCCTTCAAATTTTGTTTATAGGTTCACTGTGTTAAGACGCTTCCCTAATTAGTTTTCGGGATTGATTGGTTAAGTATAAAGGGGGGAACGGGAGGGCTAATCCCCCCTCATTTTATATAAATGCGTTTTTCATGCAGAATTATTCCGTTTTCCTTCAAATTTTGTTTATAGGTTCACTGTGTTAAGGCGCTTCCCTGATTAGTTTTCGGGATTGATTGATTAAGTATAAAGGGGGGGAACGGGGGGATAATCCACCCCTTAATTTATATAAATGGGTTTTTCATGCAGAATTATCCCATTTCCTTCAAATTTTGGTTAAAGGTTCACTGTGTTAAGACGCTTCCCTAATTAGTTTTCGGGATTGATTGGTTAAGTATAAAGGGGGGAACGGGGGGCTAATCCCCCCTCATTTTATATAAATGCGTTTTTCATGCAGAATTATTCCGTTTTCCTTCAAATTTTGTTTATAGGTTCACTGTGTTAAGACGCTTCCCTAATTAGTTTTCGGGATTGATTGGTTAAGTATAAAGGGGGGAACGGGAGGGCTAATCCCCCCTCATTTTATATAAATGCGTTTTTCATGCAGAATTATTCCGTTTTCCTTCAAATTTTGTTTATAGGTTCACTGTGTTAAGGCGCTTCCCTGATTAGTTTTCGGGATTGATTGATTAAGTATAAAGGGGGGGAACGGGGGGATAATCCACCCCTTAATTTATATAAATGGGTTTTTCATGCAGAATTATCCCATTTCCTTCAAATTTTGTTTATAGGTACACTGTGTTAAGGCGTTTCCCTGATTAGTTTACGGGATTGAATGGTTAAGTATGAAGGAGGGAACGGGGGGCATATCCCCCCTTATTTTATATAAATGGGTTTTGCATGCAGAATTATTCCGTTTTCCTTCAAATTTTGTTTATAGGTTCACTGTGTTAAGGCGCTTCCCTGATTAGTTTTCGGGATTGATTGGTTAAGTATAAAGGGGGGGGGAACGGGGGTATAATCCCCCCCCCTTAATTTATATAAATGGGTTTTTCATGCAGAATTATCCCATTTCCTTCAAATTTTGTTTATTGATTCACTGTGTTAAGGCGTTTCCCTGATTAGTTTTCGGGATTGATTGGTTAAGTATAAAGGAGGAACGGGGGGCATATCTCCCCTTATTTTATATAAATGGGTTTTTCATGCAGAATTGTTCCATTTTCCTTCAAATTTTGTTTATAGGTTCACTGTGTTAAGGCGCTTCCCTGATTAGTTTTCGGGATTGATTGGTTAAGTATAAAGGGGGGGGGAACGGGGGTTTAATCCCCAACTTAATTTATATAAATGGGTTTTTCATGCAGAATTATCCCATTTGTTTCAAATTTTATTTATAGGTTCACTGTGTTAAGGCGCATCCCTGATTAGTTTTCGGGATTGACTGGTTAAGTATAAAGGGGGGAACGGAGGGCTAATACCCCCTTATTTTATATAAATGGGTTTTTCATGCAGAATTATTCCGTTTTCCTTCAAATTTTGTTTATAGGTTCACTGTGTTAAGGCGCATCCCTGATTAGTTTTCGGGATTGATTGGTTAAGTATAAAGGGGGGAAAGGAGGGCTAATACCCCCTTATTTTATATAAATGGGTTTTTCATGCAGAATTATTCCGTTTTCCTTCAAATTTTGTTTATAGGTTCACTGTGTTAAGGCACTTCCCTATTAGTTTTTCGGGATTGGTTGGTTAAGTATAAAGGGGGGGAACGGGGGGATAATCCCCCCTTAATTTATATAAATGGGTTTTTCATGCAGAATTATTCTATTTGCTTCAAAATTTGTTTATAGGTTCATTGGGTTAAGGCGCTTCCCTGATTAGTTTTCGGGATTGATTGATTAAGTATAAAGGGGGGGAACGGGGGGCTAATACCCCCCTTAATTTATATAAATGGGTTTTTCATGCAGAATTATCCCATTTCCTTCAAATTTTATTTATAGGTTCACTGTGTTAAGGCGCATCCCTGATTAGTTTTCGGGATTGATTGGTTAAGTATAAAGGGGGGAACGGAGGGCTAATCCCCCCTTATTTTATATAAATGTGTTTTTCATGCAGAATTATTCCGTTTTCCTTCAAATTTTGTTTATAGGTTCACTGTGTTAAGGCACTTCCCTGATTAGTTTTCGGGATTGATTGATTAAGTATAAAGGGGGGGGACGGGGGCTAATACCCCCCTTAATTTATATAAATGGGTTTTTCATGCAGAATTATCCCATTTCCTTCAAATTTTATTTATAGGTTCACTGTGTTATGGCGCATCCCTGATTAGTTTTCGGGATTGATTGGTTAAGTATAAAGGGGGGAACGGAGGGCTAATCCCCCCTTATTTTATATAAATGGGTTTTTCATGCAGAATTATTCCGTTTTCCTTCAAATTTTGTTTATAAGTTTACTGTGTTAAGGCACTTCCCTTATTAGTTTTCGGGATTGATTGGTTAAGTATAAAGGGGGGGGGGGGCAACGGGGAGGCTAATCCCCCCCTTAATTTATATAAATGGGTTTTTCATGCAGAATTATCCCATTTGCTTCAAAATTTGTTTATAGGTTCATTGGGTTAAGACGCTTCCCTGATTAGTATTCGGGATTGATTGGTTAAGTATAAAGGGGGGGGAACGGAGGGGGCTAATCCCGCCTTAATTTATATAAATGGGTTTTTCATGCAGAATTATCCGATTTTCTTCAAATTTTGTATATATATTCATTGTAATTAGAGATTTACCTGATTAGTTTAAGGGGTTCATTAGTTAACTATGATTGGGGTAACGGGGGGATGACCCCCCCCCCCTTAATATATTATTTATTTCTTTATTTTTCGATGGGCTTATTTCAAATTGTTTGAAATAAGAGTATAATATACAATTAGTGTGAATAGCCTGTGAACTCAATGACCTCAGTTTAACTGGGCAGTTTTATTTTTATTTTTTATACTGAAGGAGCTAGAAATTTGAAATTTGTCATTGTAGTTACTTATAAGATGTAAATGCTCTCTAAGAACAAAATAAAAATGAAATTGAAATTTAAAAGGGTGAAATGAGCGAAAAGCGTTCTAAAAACAGTCTAAATTACAATTTCTATGAAATCTCTGGAACTACAGAACCGATTTCAAAAGTAATGGTTACAAATTGATGGGGACAATCTCTACTCCAACATAGGCTATATTTTATGTCGGTGCCACTAACCCCAGGGGGTGCAGGAGCAAAAAACGTTCTAAAATTGCGATTTTTTAGCTATCAAACTGGCTATCAAGCCCTGAGAGCTTGCCAGCCGGTTCTGTATGTATGTATGTACGTACGTAATACGATAACTCTTCATAGAAATATCCGTTTTCCTTCAAATTTTGTTTATAGGTTCACTGTGTTAAGGCGCTTCCCTGATTAGTTTTTCGGGATTGATTGGTTAAGTATAAAGGGGGGAACGGGGGGGGGCTAATCCCCCCCCCCTTAATTTATAAAAATGGGTTTTTCATGCAGTATTATCCCATTTCCTTCAAATTTTGGTTAAAGGTTCACTTTGTTAAGACGCTTCCCTAATTAGTTTTCGGGATTGATTGGTTAAGTATAAAGGGGGGAACGGGAGGGCTAATCCCCCCTCATTTTATATAAATGCGTTTTTCATGCAGAATTATTCCGTTTTCCTTCAAATTTTGTTTATAGGTTCACTGTGTTAAGGCGCTTCCCTGATTAGTTTTCGGGATTGATTGATTAAGTATAAAGGGGGGGAACGGGGGGATAATCCACCCCTTAATTTATATAAATGGGTTTTTCATGCAGAATTATCCCATTTCCTTCGAATTTTGTTTATAGGTACACTGTGTTAAGGCGTTTCCCTGATTAGTTTACGGGATTGAATGGTTAAGTATGAAGGAGGGAACGGGGGGCATATCCCCCCTTATTTTATATAAATGGGTTTTGCATGCAGAATTATTCCGTTTTCCTTCAAATTTTGTTTATAGGTTCACTGTGTTAAGGCGCTTCCCTGATTAGTTTTCGGGATTGATTGGTTAAGTATAAAGGGGGGGGGGAACGGGGGTATAATCCCCCCCTTAATTTATATAAATGGGTTTTTCATGCAGAATTATCCCATTTCTTTCAAATTTTGTTTATAGATTCACTGTGTTAAGGCGTTTCCCTGATTAGTTTTCGGGATTGATTGGTTAAGTATAAAGGAGGAACGGGGGGCATATCTCCCCTTATTTTATATAAATGGGTTTTTCATGCAGAATTGTTCCATTTTCCTTCAAATTTTGTTTATAGGTTCACTGTGTTAAGGCGCTTCCCTGATTAGTTTTCGGGATTGATTGGTTAAGTATAAAGGGGGGGGGGAACGGGGGTTTAATCCCCAACTTAATTTATATAAATGGGTTTTTCATGCAGAATTATCCCATTTGTTTCAAATTTTATTTATAGGTTCACTGTGTTAAGGCGCATCCCTGATTAGTTTTCGGGATTGATTGGTTAAGTATAAAGGGGGGAACGGAGGGCTAATACCCCCTTATTTTATATAAATGTGTTTTTCATGCAGAATTATTCCGTTTTCCTTCAAATTTTGTTTATAGGTTCACTGTGTTAAGGCGCATCCCTGATTAGTTTTCGGGATTGATTGGTTAAGTATAAAGGGGGGAACGGAGGGCTAATACCCCCTTATTTTATATAAATGGGTTTTTCATGCAGAATTATTCCGTTTTCCTTCAAATTTTGTTTATAGGTTCACTGTGTTAAGGCACTTCCCTATTAGTTTTTCGGGATTGGTTGGTTAAGTATAAAGGGGGGGAACGGGGGGATAATCCCCCCTTAATTTATATAAATGGGTTTTTCATGCAGAATTATTCTATTTGCTTCAAAATTTGTTTATAGGTTCATTGGGTTAAGGCGCTTCCCTGATTAGTTTTCGGGATTGATTGATTAAGTATAAAGGGGGGGAACGGGGGGCTAATACCCCCCTTAATTTATATAAATGGGTTTTTCATGCAGAATTATCCCATTTCCTTCAAATTTTATTTATAGGTTCACTGTGTTAAGGCGCATCCCTGATTAGTTTTCGGGATTGATTGGTTAAGTATAAAGGGGGGAACGGAGGGCTAATCCCCCCTTACTTTATATAAATGGGTTTTTTATGCAGAATTATTCCGTTTTCCTTCAAATTTTGTTTATAGGTTCACTGTGTTAAGGCACTTCCCTGATTAGTTTTCGGGATTGATTGATTAAGTATAAAGGGGGGGGGACGGGGGGCTAATACCCCCCTTAATTTATATAAATGGGTTTTTCATGCAGAATTATCCCATTTCCTTCAAATTTTATTTATAGGTTCACTGTGTTATGGCGCATCCCTGATTAGTTTTCGGGATTGATTGGTTAAGTATAAAGGGGGGAACGGAGGGCTAATCCCCCCTTATTTTATATAAATGTGTTTTTCATGCAGAATTATTCCGTTTTCCTTCAAATTTTGTTTATAAGTTCACTGTGTTAAGGCACTTCCCTGATTAGTTTTCGGGATTGATTGGTTAAGTATAAAGGGGGGGCAACGGGGAGGCTAATCCCCCCCTTAATTTATATAAATGGGTTTTTCATGCAGAATTATCCCATTTGCTTCAAAATTTATTTATATGTTCATTGGGTTAAGACGCTTCCCTGATTAGTATTCGGTATTGATTGGTTAAGTATAAAGGGGGGGAACGGAGGGGGCTAATCCCGCCTTAATTTATATAAATGGGTTTTTCATGCAGAATTATCCGATTTTCTTCAAATTTTGTATATATATTCATTGTAATTAGAGATTTACCTGATTAGTTTAAGGGGTTCATTAGTTAACTATGATTGGGGTAACGGGGGGATGACCCCCCCCTTAATATATTATTTATTTCTTTATTTTTCGATGGGCTTATTTCAAATTGTTTGAAATAAGAGTATAATATACAATTAGTGTGAATAGCCTGTGAACTCAATGACCTCAGTTTAACTGGGCAGTTTTATTTTTATTTTTTATACTGAAGGAGCTAGAAATTTGAAATTTGTCATTGTAGTTACTTATAAGATGTAAATGCTCTCTAAGAACAAAATAAAAATGAAATTGAAATTTAAAAGGGTGAAATGAGCGAAAAGCGTTCTAAAAACAGTCTAAATTACAATTTCTATGAAATCTCTGGAACTACAGAACCGATTTCAAAAGTAATGGTTACAAATTGATGGGGACAATCCCTACTCCAACATAGGCTATATTTTATGTCGGTGCCACTAACATCAATGGGGTGCAGGATCGAAAAATGTTCGAAAATTGCGACTTTTTTATACTGAAGGGGCAAGAAATTTGAAATTTAGCATTGTAGTTACTTATAAGATGTAAATGCTCTCTAAGAGTAAATTTTTTAAAAAATCGAAATTTAAATGGGTGAAATGAGCGAAAAGCGTTCTGAAGTCATTCTAAATTACAATTTCTATGGAATCTCTGGAACCACGGAACCGATTTTAAAAGTGATGGTGGCAATTTGGTGGTGACAATCCCTGCTCCAACAGCCTCTTTAATAAAAAACTATGCGTTGCTGACGACTGGGTTTTTCGCTAATTGTTGCAACAGATTAATCTCGGAAAATGAAACATTTGAAGTTACTGAAAAAAATGATAGCTCAAAACGTATTTGTCAGAAAATTGTTAGACAAACTGCGTTTGAAAGGTAAAAAATTGTATTTTTCTTGATATAAATTTCAAATCTAATGATTATGCCGTTTTTCAAATATTGAATTTCAAAAATTACCAAATTTTCCAATGGAGTACCATAGCGAAACCTTCATGCGTAAAAAGATAATGATAAGGGCGACGTGTCCTGACGTGTATATTGGCTATAGCACGAGTCACAAATTATAGTAGCTTTATTATTCTGTTAAAATATAAAAGTTATTTATGAAATGTCAATATTTTGTTTGATTAAAGGTTCGTAAAAAAGAAATTGACCAGCGTAGCGGGCGTAGCTTGCTAGTACATTTATATTTTTTCACGAGTAATTATAATATAAATATAAATCTTTCCATGTCCAAGTCAACATAAAATAAATGTAGATAAAAATTAATTACAAAAACTGGAACTGATGTGTTACACTCACGCACCAATTTTTGGCGATTTTTTGCCATGTTTTTTAAATATGCGCCAAACCAATAAATTAAAACAAGCAAAACTTTATAGCTAGGTTACCATTACAGGAAAAAATCCCCGAAGTTTGGGGACTTTTTTCCTTTTTATAACCGATTAAGAAAAAAAAGTCTGTGCGTGAGTGTAAGACATCATAGCCCAAACACTATGTAATTTTCTAAGTTTCTAATTAAAATTCTATGTACAGTTAATGTTAAAAAAAAAATACATTTGACTTTATTCGCAGGTCGTTTACAATAAAATCACACCTAAGAATATTGAATTCTTTTAGAATATGAATGCAATATTTAAAATAGAAGGACTTAAAAAATGCACGAAACATTGATTTCTCAAATAGTAACACCCACTTTTGACAATTATGTTGACTGACTTTATTCGTACGCCGCTTAGAATAAAATCACACCAAAGATATAACTAAAATAGGAATATTGTATTATTTTAGAATATGAATGCAATATTTAAAATAGGATGTCTTAAAAAATACACGAAACATCGATTTCTCAAACAGTAACACCAACTTTTGATATAATATTTGAGTTCCTTGGATCAAGGCAGGCCTAAAAAAGGTATAGTTTATATTCTTTTTCTTTATTAAGTCTTAAGAGAGTTCTAAAAGAAAGTATATTAGGGGCATATCCACAAATTTAGAAAAAATTAAGTTAAGATTTCTCAGGAAGAGTTCCCAGTAAAATTGTAGAGTAAAATAAACTAAAATAATCTTACCTCCCAAATTTTTTATAATAATTTTTGTCGCAATTTTTCTAGTTCCTATTTGAGATTTTCTTATTATCTGATTATAAGGTAACAGAATACGGTCCCTTTACATTTAAACATTTGATAAGCAAAATTTCATGATATCTTGTAAAATAATGGTTAGAATGAACTGTAAACTCACACAGCCATGTTTTTGACGATGTCCACTCTGTTTATGTAAAAATTGATGAAGGTCATGATTAATATGTTTAATATGAATTTCAGTGTTTCTTATTTTCAGATTGTAACCTCTTAATTCCATAAAGATTCCCCCCCCCCCAAAAAAAAAAAAAAAAAAAAAAAAAACATAAACTATATATTTTTCCGGACTGATTTGATCCAAAGAATACAAATGAAGCATTAAAAGTAGATGTTATTATTTCAAAAATCAAAATTGGTGCAATTTAATAAGTAGACAACACCTATTTCAAAAACTGCCTTCATAATTTGAAAGAAACTGTTATTCCTAAACTAATGATATTTTTAGTGAGATTTTATCGTAAACGGTTTGCGGAAAAAGGCAGGTGTATCAATTTTTTAAAATACTAACTATAACTTAAAAATCCAAAAATGCTTTAAATTATCTCAAACCATGTTTAAAAGGAAATTTATAAATTAACAAGAACTTTTCAAATTTCACTTACTGTTTATTTTCCATTATCACCAATTTTCACACCATGTCTATGTCAAAACTGATAACGAAATATTTTTCATCACTTTAAACTTTATAACACACCTGTTGCCACATCAGCACTACATTATTTTTGAGACAGTTTTCTAGTGACACGAGAAAATGAATCCCTCATACACAGCCGGTTCTTTAAATAATTAATTGGATTATAATGAGTTGGATGAAATTCTAATAGTAAAGCAGCAGTAATCCATAAATTTCAAAAAGTTCGCATTTTTGTTTTCAATGTATGTCTCTCACTTGCTGTTATTTTAAACGTATAAAATTTTAAATACGTAGATAAATGCCAAACTTTCCAGAAGCTTTCAAAATTAAAATATCGCTTGACATTAAAATTGTTGTTCTACGCATAAAGCAGCATAAATTATTAAATTTTTTTAAAAAATTTGACGCAAGGGTTTAAGTTTGTGTATATGGTATAACACATATTCGAGGATAATGTTTTCCGGAAAATTTTAAAACTGAGCACTATTCAATCACTAAAGTTTTGACTGTACAAGATCTAAATGGCAAACCCTAATTCAGTAAAGCAAACATTTCGATGATGTATTTGTTGGATTTTTGTATTTCTTATTCGACGGTGAAATAAATGGGATGAACAAGTTTGGATGGCATGATAATCCCTCTAATATGATCTTATCATTAAATACGCTTCCATCGAATCACATTTATCTTGCTGAAAGAAATACTAAATAGTATAGAGCGAATAAAGAACACGCTCCCGGTCTACTACCTATATAGAATTTATATAGGTGGCACACGGATCCCTTTTGCTTAGATAGAGAGATCCATTCATTCGGCGAAAGCCATCAAAGAGAACGAAAGACACGATTTAATAAACGATTTTGTTAGCACACATCAATTATAATTTCATATGGCAGTACAGGTAAAAACATAAGTTTGTTTTCCATCATATACATAAACTAGCCGGTCTTCGACCGTCCAACCGACCACTCCTGAGTTGGGCCCAGATACATTCTGCAGCGTACAGCCTTGACTTCGCTCGGGGCCCAGAAAATGCATTTTACATGCAAACAGAATCATTTAAATAAAATACTTTATTTTAAACTATACGAAAATAACTAATAAAAATATAAAAAAAGCACGTAAATAAATATTTCGCGACATTAATAATATTTTTTTGTTCCATGAGCCCTCTGACAAAGTACTGCTGAGCCCTGCCCGTGATTATGTAGGATGGGCGGAGAGCTTTCAGATAAAATAAATAAAAATGAGATTGCCCAACATACATGGCGATCATTGTAAATGGGCACTGTGGTTTCACACCCATAAATTGTGATCAAAATAACGGGGCCCTGTGTATTTTTCAGCCATATAACTTTAACGCAGCGATCACTGTAACGTGGTTCAGTTATTTTGCGTGCATAAATCGTTAAAATAAAATCATTTCAACAATCCATTGGGTTTCACGTCTATAAACTGATTATACTGCAATCACTATAAGGAAGCCTTGTACATACCCGAGCCCATAAATTTAGCGATCGATATTTAAATCGCAAATATTTATTTCCAAAAAATGTATTTTGAAAAGAGGAGGAAATGTATTATATTTTGTATAAAAAATTAAATCCGATCGCTAAAAGACGAAATGCCTAAAAACAATTTATAAAATATGAAAAAAAACTTTTCCTTGGAAACATGTAACGCAATATATAAAATAAAAAATCCGCATTAGTTATCTTATTCGTCTAAGCCTCCCTAATCGGAGTTAAAGCCGATGTTGCCCACAAACTCGCTAGCTCTAAAATCGATGAAATACATGTTTAACTATTTTTTAGTAGATTTGTAATGCTGAATTTCATGCTCCTGCTTAAAATGCTGCTAAATTACCTAAAATATTGCACATGGGTCCTTTTTTCTTAGGTGGAGAAATCGATTCACTCGGATAAAGCCATCAAAGAGAACGAAAGCCACAATTTGATATTTTGTTTGCTTATAGAAATTATAATTTCATATGGCAACCAGGTAAAAACATAAGTTCTTTTTCCATCACATACATAAATGATAAACAAGTTATCTAATAAATACAAGACATAAAAAATTAAAATTAATATTGTCCAGCCATTAACTTTCAAAATGTATACTTTTTAAATTTTTATACCCCTTCCTAAACAATTTTGGCTAATTAAAAAATTGTTCCTTTTGCTTCAACAAGATCATTACAAAAAATTTGCTTATCTATATTTTTATAAAGAAGTTAAACATAAAAAGAATAACCATTGTGAATTTTGATCATGTATCAAAATATAAATATGTGATATATTCCAAGAAAAAAAGAAACACAGATGATAATGCATGTGAAGTTGATCTTAAAAAAAGAGATAGTCGATGCAACAATTTTAGTTGTGAAAAACTCCAAAATATTAAGAAAAGCAGAATTAGAAGAATTCAGTTATGTATTGGAGATGAGAGAAAACACTTTGAAAATCCTTTGTGTATTTTTTTTCATTTAATTTTTATTGCATTTCTGGATTTAAACACCTACATGTGTCTCTTTACATGACTTCTGTCTGTCTCATATTTTATTTCGATGTATTTATGCTGCAATTTTTTCACACTTTTTAACATATTTTTGATCTAAGGAATGCTATCATAAATTAGTCAATTCAGTTCTTGTTTTTACGGAAGAAGTAGCCTTTGAAATGGTACGAAAAAGTGGTGTCAGCTTTTTCCCCCCTTTATCCTAATTCAGTTAATTTTAAAGATACAGATGAGCAATTTTTTGTAATGATCTTATAAGAACGAAGAATATTTCTTTTCTGGTTCAAATAAATATTAATAAAATAAAATTTATGAACTTTTTTCAGACTTTTATAGTTTTCCTCTGGTGAATGTCAGTAGTTACCAGTCTTTGGACGTTTTACAATAATGCTTACGTTAAAAACCTTTTTTATACGTATTTCAATCAAAAGCCGTACTTAAACAGACTTTAATTAAATGTAGTTTAAAATATCATGTGAAAACAACTTATTATAAACAAGCACGTGTTTAATTAAAATATTGTATGTGGGCTTGGATTAATTTCTTAAGAGTGTATTTGTAGAACGGAGGGGGGGGGTGTAACATTGTTTTAAAACACAGTAAGAAAGAGGCAGAAAACTAGCTGCCACCAAACCCACATGCTTGTTCACAAGTGCTGGCAGACTGAAGTCGGACCGTTGAGATGGGAGGGGGGGGGGAGCAGTATTGTAACCAAAAAAAAGTATTTTACTTATCAATCATTTTTTTCTCAATATTTAATAACTTTAAATTAAAAAAATATAATTTATAAAAGATAAATTCAATTTCAATTTGAAAACGACGAATAAAAAGAAATCAATAATCCCTATCGGGATCCTTTTCAATTTTGTTCCCTTTTTGTCACAAAAAAACTGAGTAATTAGTTGCCATCATTACAGAAATGTCATTACAATTAGAAAAAAATTAATATCTCGAAACCTAATTCAGATTTCAAAATTCTATTGCCAGTTTTGACATCCCCGGATTTTTATTGACAATTGGTATTAATTTCACCATCAAGCGTTTAATATTTTATTAAAAATAGCCCTGAAACATAATCAGTCATTTAATCAGTCGTTTCATAAAATCGTTTCATAAATTCGTTTCATAAAATCGTTTCACAAATTCGTTTCATTAGGATTTTATATATATAAGGTAGATTATTTTTTCCCTAAAAATATCAATGATAAAAATAGGTTCATTTATGTTAGACTGTTAACGTTTTTTCTTTATGTAAACATTTAGTATTAATTTTTATTTATTTCAACCACTTAATAATTTGAGGAAACTTAAAATTTTTACAGCACTAATTACTTACGCGTGTAAGTTGAGTTTTCCTTATTTGATCTCGAATTTTCATGCGCTTAGAGTACTTCAGAAAAGATTACTTTGTCTGGTGAGGAAAGTCTGCAGTTTAATCTATTGTACTATAATATCAGTGATATATTGCATAATATTTTCCATTGTCCTGATATAAGGAAATTCATCTTTCAGTTATCTCTAGTCGCATTTTTCAATTATGCTTAAGTAGTTAGTATAATCATGTGTTTACCGATACATTTTTCTATTTATACATTTCAGTTAGTGATGGGCATAACGATTATTTTGATTATTCGAAGGAATCATTCGGGCATACGCAGAAACATATCTGTCAAACTTCAATTTTTTTTAATTCAATTTCTACCAGAAATCTTTTGAGAAAAATTCTGATTTTAATTAGAATTACATTAAACGCCAGATAAAAATGAAAAATGTGTTTATTTTTAATTTTTATCGGGCGTCTAAACTAATTATAATTAAAATCAGAAACTTCCTTTTTTTTTGTCAAAAATTCTGGTACTAATTGAATAAAAAAAATTTTCAAGTTTGAAAGATATTCTTCTACGCATGACCGATGTGATTCATTCGAATAATCAAAATAATCGTTATGCCCATCACTAATTTCAGTAATCTTTGTTTTTCCATTGTAATGGATGTGGGTGAATCTTGTACTACGGACAAAACAATCTTAAGAATTCTCGATGTTGTATCCCGATTAGTTCGTGTTTGGCTTCATTACATTTGTGTACATATATGCATTTCGTGGCAAGAATGTTCCCCTAGTAACAAATCACATTCTATTTCTGTTAGCGCCCCACCAGTGGCTGAGAGGTTGTGCTTTCGAAGCTGGTAGACGGGAGGTGCTGGGTTCAATCCCAATCGCGCCCGTCGGCTTAATCGTTCGGAGTTTTCGTGGTTTTCATCGAGCCGTGGATTTATCCATGCGTAAATACGGATTAGGTTCCCTTAGAAAGACCCCCACGAAGGGCACTCCTCCCGGGCCTATATCCCTAGTGTAGATAATTGGCCGTCAATAATCAACCCAACCCTATTTCTGTTAGCAACAAAGTTAACTAAACGTATCTGAGAACGAACGCTAACTTTCAATTTTTTTCAGTACTATACGGCTGTACTCAAATCAAAACTGGCTACTTTCTGACACATTTATAAATTCATATTTGTTCGTAAGTGTATGCGATTGCAAGTGCTTTTATTTTGAAACTATGAAATAGAAGAGGTTTTTTTTTCTATTTTCGATAAATCTTTCAACAAATGCTGTCAAATTTGACGTTTTGAACCGAATTTCCGGATGCAAGAACCCTGAAAAAGTAATTAAACAACAAAACTTTTATAACTCAAAATCGAATTCATTTATCGAAAAACGAAGAAAAACGTTCGATTCAAAATCACTTCAATAGTCATACCTGCAAGGGTCATGCTTTTACGTTTAAAAATGAGTTCGTAAATGTGCAAGAAAATTTCGCGAATAAAAATAATTTTTGAGAACGCTTCCAACTGATTAAGTACCTTTTAAATATCAACAGTAACAGAAACTTTTAAAGATTCCTATTCTGAAACTATTAGACCCACTTCTCCGAAACTTTAAAGGAATTTTATACAACATAATTCTTTAAATTTTGCTTTTTGAAAAATGAAATATATTTTAATTTTATTAATTTCAAAATCCTAAGCAGATACATATGTTATCCACTACGCGCAGAATAACACTCACAGAAATAATCCCATAACTAATCATTAATACTTAGACAAAAAGTGCTTAATTAGCAGGACCTTCTAACTAAACAGACTTAGTCTTATTATTTCAGCAGTAAAATAAAAATATTTCATAAAATTCGGAAATTAGGAAGCATCCCAAACAAAAGTAAACATACTTTAAGAAACATTAAGGGAAAGATCAAAATAATACTTCAATTCATGTACATTTATTTATTCTATAAGTAGTTAAAATTTCATGAAAATTAGTCAGGAATTTTTATGAAATAGTGCGCGCAAGCTTCAAAATAATCGTTCGGAATAAAATCGTTTGACTTAAAAAATTAACACTGAATATGGTAATTACACTGTATATGGTGATAGCTGAATTTATTTTTCAGTAACTTTTATTCTAAAGCAAATTTTCAAATACGATTTTGTTTAAAACACTACAATCAGTTAAATTTCAATATTCATGGATTTAAAAAACAAAACAAAAGATCGTGTTTCTTCGATTAAAAAGTGCTAGACCTGTAATAGTTTAAGTAAAATAAAAAATAAACCACTAGAACAGGATTTTCTAACCTATGGCATGCGTACCAGAGGTGACACATAGGACAAGTTCTCTGGCACGCAAAATAATTGAATTTATATAAAGATAGTACATTAATATATTTATATAAATTAAGATTTATATAAAGATATTAATTTTTCCTTGCTGTTCTATTAGGGCGGGGGGGGGGGGAGAGACCCTTTCTCAAACTGTTTCGTAGCTATAGAGAAAAAAAAACTCATGATGATGTTTCTCGGAGTGTAGGAATGCGTGTATCGGTTTCTATCCGACCCGAACCTGAAAATTCTTTTTAAAGATACAGTTCTGTTAATTCTATTTAAAGACACAACCAAAAGGAAAGAAAATTAAACTTTTTTTTTAATACGATTATGGAAAAATAGTCTCTAATTTCACCACCCCCAAAGCCCCAAATTATATTCCTAGTCTACTCGCATCCAGACTCGAATCAGACAGCAAATATATATATATATATATATATATATATATTCGGCCCGCAACCCGACTAGAATTCGACAAAAAAATTTTCGTTGGCCCGAAACCAAAGAAAACTAATCCATAATTTAATACAGTTATGGTAAAATATTCTATAATCATATCTCTAATATCAATTTTATCTTTAGTATATAAAAATGGACATGCAAAAAATTATTCGCATTCAAATGGATTTTTTTTTTATCTGAAACAAAATTCTGGATTTTCTTTTTAAAAATTGTATTAACCTGAACCTGACTCGGAAAAATCAAAACTCAATACAAAACCAACCGAGCTCAACCAGCAACGAAAAAAAAAAATAAGGCTAACCCCGACATGACCTTCGTGGAAAATTTCTATGTAGCTATAATCATAAAAAAATAGCATAGTGGTGCCTGTTGAGTAAACAAAGCCGAAATTACATTAATATAATTTTAATAAACGTCTTACACATTAAATTGGGTGAAATTTCATTCCATTGTTGCCGAGGTAGAAGTATCACGGAAATCGTAAAAAAAACAGCGTGCCAGTGCTACTTGTTAGGGGATATACAACCAAACCCAATCAGCACCAACTTATGCCCAGATCGATGAGAATATAAAATTTTGTGAAATTCCGTGCATAAGTTCTTGAGATAAAGCGCCCACAAAATTTGAGGCAGAAACAGACAGACATTTTCAAAAATTATCAACGTGTGTTCAAGACAGCCCCAAACACGTATAAATCTATCAAAAAACGGAAGTAGAAAATTTTCATAGTTCCAGTACTTTCTTTTATGCATATAGAAGAAAGTAAAAAAGAAAAAAATATATCAGAAAGTTTTTATATCTATTTAATCCCTTTGTAATACGACATTTTCTTAATGTCTTCAAATTTATTCCATAGCCTATTGTAATTGTACTCATAATAATTATATTCGTTAGATTGCAATTAATGATATATTCGTTAGATTTCAATAAACTTTCATTTTCCTCATTTGTATCGCTGCTAGAGATGGATTATTTATCAATATATCGGTCAAATAATGATATTTTTTAAATATCGAAATAATGATACCTAAACTGAAACTCTACCGATGTACCCCAATAACAATAATATTACATTGTGCTCACCGCCATTTCAAGCCCCAAAAACCAGCGACGAATATCCCGTACCAATATGTGCCCTTTAATACCTTCTTTCGTCCGATCACGTATTTATTCACTAGCCTGCTTCATCCAAAACAGAAAATCTATCTCCGCTGATTATCTCCTATCTTATCTCCAAAAGTAAGGAATATCCAATACATTCACATTCTACGTTTGTTACTACCTTTCTCTGTAAATCGCAAAGAAATAACTACGGAAAGCACTTATCGCCAGTTTCTTGTTCGGCTGTTGCTATTGGTTATGATATATCATATCTAATAAGATAAGTTTAAATATGCGTTGGTTATTGCGTTAATATTGATATTGCTTGTTGGTATAGTTTTCGGACTCGGTATGAATTCATATCAGCGCTTACATTAAGTGTCCGGAATCTGGTAGATTCGGTATTTTTCCGTTGTCTGGATCATGAAAAAAGTACTTTAAATACATTAACATTTTTTATGATGAACTTCACTGGATTATCAAAATTAACTCTTTGCTTATTCTAGTGAATTTGATTACGAAATTAAATTTCTGAACGGGAAAATGTATTTTAGTTATTCAGCGAGCAAGATTTTCTCTTTTTTCAATGAGAGATACATTAACAGGCTACTTCGCTCAAGCAAAAACACCTGCCCGCTAATGTTAATCCTATTGGACAGCTTTTTTTAAATATTTCTTTTGCATTTCAATATTTTTTAACAATTGTTTTTTGCATTGGATAGTTGAGGTTGATCTCTACAATCGCCGTTTTTTACATTTTTTATTATATATATATATATATATATATATATATATATATATATATATATACATATATATATATATATATATGTGTGTGTGTGTGTGTGTGTTTTAAGGATACTTTCCCTTTTGGAACCATTTTCGAAAGTGAAAATATCCTCATAACCTGTGAAAAAAATCGATAAAGTAAAAAGGCCGATTGTAACGATCGACCTCAGCTATACAATCCAAACAAAAATCGTTTAGAAATATTGAAATGCTTACGAGATATTTTCAAAGAACTATCTCATAGGGTTAATATTAGCGAGCGGGTGTTTTCGCGTGAGTGGAGTAGCCCCTTAAAGAATTTAAACACCGTCAGATAAAAATTTGCGCCAAAAAGGAATAAAAAATTAAATTCCATGGTTGCCCTGGTTACATTTTGTAGTAAATCGCAAGGTTATGAAAATACGCAATATTTATAACGTTTCTTAAATTCGTATTTTTAGCCATCCTTTTCTAAATAAAAAATAAGAAACGGCAATGATCATTCATAAAATGAAGTTTTTCAGGATTAAACGAAGAGTATATACCAAAGAGATACTGATGCACCAGTGGTACTGCGATATATAAGCAATATCAATATTATCTTGTTGATATATTGCGATATTAAATTTCTGATATTGTCCAACCCTAATCGCTGCTTTTAATTTTTTTTATTTAAATGTATCTTTTCCTCAAAATCAAAAAAGAAACAAATTGAGCTCGAAAGGGTTAAATACACCACATCCGCACAACAGAATATCATTCGGTAAAACAAATGATTCAATACACACCAAAGTACAGTAGCAGCTCTTTAATCCGGCACGTCCGGTACCACAGCCATGCCGAATTAGCGAATTTACCGGATTATCGAACATCAATGCATTTTTTTGTGTTCACCTACATTATGAACCTGTGCAAATTGTATAAATATCTGACAAATAATGTTCTGTATTTCGTCATTCTAACAACTGTGAGAATTATAGAAAAACATAGAATACAAAATTAAATTCCAATTATTTATTATATACTGTATATTTACATCACATTGTGTGTAGTAAAACATTAATATGAACATTACATTTTTAAAAAGTCTCGGATATCACGTTGCTTCCACGATTGATTTTTTCTTCAAAAAATCATTACGGATTATACACATATTTATGAGTTTTGCAGAGTTGTAGCTTTTGTTCGATTCGGCAAATTTTATGAATGTATCTAATGCATCAGAAGCTTGTTTCCACGAGACTTTAGATTCATCTGCCACGGTTCCTTCTTCATCCGATCCTATCTCCTGAATGTGGGCTTCTTGTAGGTTCAAAACACTTTGTATAATCAGTGCGTCATTGATTGTTCAAAACACTTTGTAGAATCAGTGCGTCACTGATTGTTCAAAACACTTTGTATAATCTGTGCGTCACTGATTTCTTCGACCACTAGCACGCTGTTATTGATTACAATCCAGTCTATAACTTCCTCATGGGGTATATCTCTCAAAAGAGTTGTGTGGCATCTGCCGGATTATAGAATGTGCCGAACCATAGAATGCCCGATGAAAGAGCTTTTACTGTAACATGATTTCAGTTTTGATTTTAAATATTTAGCATATAAATGCAAGAGATTCAATATAGTAGATTTCACACAGATGTTTTTTCATGCTGTACTTCTAAAGAAAAACATAAACCCAATTTCGCGCCAATGAATATGAATCATAGCACGGGAGTAAATGAAAGGAAAAACAGTCTAATATCTGTGTCTCACTTCAGACGTCTGCAGTGATGGTCTCGATTCGTCTATCGAATGCGGTTCTACAGGATCCGTTTTTGGAATACCAGTTTTCCCGAAGAAAAAATTCCGTGGTAGCTTTTTACAACATTTTAAACAAAAATAACGTTCAAGGTAGGTTTCTACAAAATTTGCAAGATAAATCTAAATAGAAAAAATTTCTTAGAAAATATTGGTATTCAAAACGGACCGAGTGGAAGCCCTGAATTCATGATAAGATTCGAATAGCAATTAGTTGACTGGTATCATCGAAAAACAATTGGCACAATCGAAAACATTCGAGACATTCAAACAACCTAGAGAATCGATTAAACATATCGACATCACCCAACGTTGCCATTAATGGTGGGTATTCCTCGGTATATTTTCTAGAGCTTTCACATTTCGTCCGTTGGCTTTGAAACAGTGTTAGTAGTTATTGATAGTAGTAGTGGCATCAATTAATGGAATCTATTGATGGATTTTTTTGTGCTGCTACCAATGTCCTCACTTACCTGTCAACAGCTTAGTGATATGCTCTCGGACTCTCTCAGGGGTCTGGCGAGGTCCACTTGGGGGGGTCTTCCTTTCCACGTTGCTTCTTGGGTCCGGTCTTCTGGCTATGATCCGGTAAGTGGAAGATTTTTTTTTTGCTCTCGTGGACTTTTTGAGCCTATACCTCACCATCGGCTGTCCACGAGTGGGTGATTTCTGTAATTTTTTGTCAACTACGTGATTGTCGCTTACTTTTTTTTTTTTTTTGGGGGGGGGGGGGGGGGTAGGGGGGGGCAGATATGACTCCATTATAAACTTCCTATTTTGTTCTATTTTTAATCATTGGGCAATAAAGAAGAGTCTCTATGATTTCCCCAAAAACTTTTACTTGTTTTTAATTAAATTTATTTGTGTATTTTTATACGTAGTTTCTCTTTTATTTCAAACAGAAAGAAATATGTTTATTAAAAGCTTTCTCAAGCATCATTTCTCACAATGATACATTTAGTCTAAATTTAATGCAATATTTATAATAAACAGAAAATATTTCATTCTCTTAGAGTATCCTTATATTATTATTTCATTATGTCTTAATTATCAATGTGTAAATTTATAATATAATCATTGGTCTTTCATTGGTTTCGAAAAGTAAACAAGTCTAAAATATTTAGTACTGCCAAATTATTTTGGAAAATAAATTTGTTTGCGTTATTTTTTTCAACCTTACAATGGATTTCGGATGCATTTTAAAATTCAAGTGTTAGATTCACTAGAAAATAAAAGTTAAGGCAAAGTATTTTAAATATATATTAATATTTTTTTTTCTTCGAATAACCATTACATAAATAGGATACACTCTTTTACCTGTCTGAAATAATGTATTGTTTTGAGGATTACAATATATATTTTTTTCTATTCATCTTTAAAAAAATCAAAACATAAAAGAAATGTACAGATGTCATTGACAGCTTTATATCAGGTAGAGATTTAAAAAAAAAATTAAACATTTCCCTCTCAACAGTGCAATGACAGTTAAAAGGAAACTTTGTCATATTATGATTTAAACCTTTAAAGTATTACGTTACTTTGTCTAATGGATGTAATTTTGTAATCATAAACAAGTCACATAAAATAAAAGTCACAAAGTAAATTTCTAGTGTGTAAACATTTTTAATGTAATATTTAATGTATTTCATTTTTATAGGAAATCCAATCGTAATAAAGTGCGATTTCTTTCCAAACATTATAAACAATCGCGAAAATGAAACGGCGACCAATGAAATAATTTATAATCGTTTTTAACATTTTCCAACAAAGTTGAAAAGTGTTTATGAATTCGGTTTGTCTGTCTGTCTGCCGTCTGTTCGTGTTCTAACTCGCGTAAATATACTCGGATTGTCATGCAATTGATATACGTTATTTAGGTTTAGTATGGCATGTTTGGTATTGAAAATTAAGTGTGTAGAACTTATAGTTCCTTTACAGGGACACTCAAAATAATTCCATTATATTGCGGTCTACAACGAAAAATCATTTTCGGTTTATTTTAATGATGTTACACTATTTCAAACATGTTAAAATTGATGTATATTACTGGGGTTCATTATAAGAGGCTTACTATAGAATATTTTGTGTATAGCATTTATTGTTCATTTACAGGGATACACAAAAGAGTTCGGTTACAGTACTGCCCATGAACAATAATTGCTAGAAGTGCGTTTTCAGTGCGGTATGCGTTTTTAAATTTAACTAAGTTTTTGCCTATTACTTGCTGTCTATAAATTCTACATACCATATACATGGCAGCACAAAAGATCTCGAGTACATTTTTGTTTATTGGCGGAAATTTCAGAAGAGAATTTTAAACTGTGCTATGCGTTTCCTAACTGAACTAAATTTTAGCATTCTAGAAATCTATGGATCGTATACAGGGCTGAACAAAAATATTCAAATATTTTTCCGAATATAGTTGGTAATTCATGAAATTAAGTTTTTTAATGTGTTATGCGTTTTCTAAATTGTTTACTTAGACACCATCTTTCACCTTATTAAACAGTAAATATTTGTAAAGGTGTTTAAGAAATGTTGGAAAGTGTTACATAATCTATGTATGACACATAATTTTTCGTTCTTGTTAGTTTATTTATCTAGCCATTTGTTATACATTTTGTACTACATTATTATATTGATTATTTATGTATATTTAAAATAAATTGTTTACAGGGTGCATATTATATGGTGTAAATATACAGAAAAAATTGCTTGTGCGTTTAATACAAAACAATTTTGGCACTTTAGTTTTTTGCATTAAATTCAATCTCTCCAAAACTAATTTTATTCAAAGCTAAAAAAAAGTAAGCTAGAACTCTAAGCAAGATTAATCTCCAATTATATGGGAGTTGAGACAATGTGATTATGTGAAAATATTCATAAAATATGCTTTTATGTTCTTTTTTGCACTTTATATTATTTTATGTTTCGCCAGCTCTAACGCCCTTTTGATAGTTCAGACATTTAAAAAAAAGAACAGCAGCGGCACCACACATTAACAGTTCGCGTATTGGCGGGGATAAGGATATCAACTATGTAGTCTCATAACATAAATAATGTAATCTTCTAATGTTTAAACATAATTTTCAAGACAACTTAAATTTTTTAAAGATTATGCTAAAAATTTGTTTTAATAATTCCATTTTTTGAAAACTGATTCGTAAAAGAAATGTAATATGAATTTTTTAATAACATTATTTTATGTTGCTAATAAGTTATTTGGTTAATGGATCTATGACTCTATTTTGTCCCACACACTGAACTGTTACATCTCATACAGAAATAAACAGAAACAACTCTGCTCGAAAATAACAATCATTTAATGTACTGAAAAAAATTAATGTTCTGTAAAACATTAGACAAAATCACTGGAATTAAATTTGATAAATAAACTTATTTTAATGTTTGCCTTATTGAGAAATAAATATAAATAATTAGTACATATTGTTAGCTAATTATATAAACCTTCCAAAGTAAAAGTAGTAAATTTTGCTTTAATGATATTTTCATGGTATATTTAGAAACGACAACAGAACAAAACTAGTCGTTGGGGACCACTGTAATACTTACCCCTCATGGATATGCATTATATAAAATATGATAATAAAACCTGTGTAAACTATTTATAAAATGCATTGTAATTTGAAAAAAACTCGTGGCTTGATGACGTCATAAACTTTCAATGTTCTATTACTGAATTGCGTAAAAGAAACATCCTTATAACTCCAAAATTGATAAGCATATTAACTGCGTCGGATTAAGCGTCTCATTTCCAATTGAAATATATATTTGAATTGAAATTTGAATGAAATACAGGGTCATGAAAAATCGAAGAGTGTGGAAAATATTATTACAAATATCCGACCAACTTCATTCTTTATGCAAAATTTGTTTTTTTATTGTATTTTATATTCACTCCTTAAAATAAACAATTTCGGAATTTTTTATATACCTTTTATCAGAGCGAATATTTCGAGAGTTCGAAAAAAACAGTTCCAGATACTCGAGGTTACTGAAATTCAATAAGCTTCTTCCCATTATTACATACTAAGTACATACCAAGTTTCATGTCTCTATCTCAATTTATTCGGGAGATAGAGCGTTTACAGACACGCACACAGACAAACGGACTGCAAAAATTTTTTCCTAAAAATATGTTTTTCGGAAAATCCAGTGTCTGAAACGTGTAAATCCATCAATTTTTTTTTTCGATTTTTAAAACGATTGCAAGACTTACCCTATACTACGTATGATGGGTAATTAAAAGGCCAAAATATATTTTGGAAATGTGTAACAAATATTAAAACTGTGTTTTCTTCTACGCATTTTTTTCTCACTTTCTGTGTTTATATATTTGTTTCTTTAATAACACGCATTCACCGTATATTAATTAAAACTCAAATAAGTTAAATTTCAAATAAAATCATATTATGAGTCTATGAAATATTCTTTTTTTTTCAATAAAAATTAAATTATCTTTTCCTGGAAGTATTTTTGTAATCCTTTCTTTGGTATAGAAAACATAAAAAATAAATGAAAAACGTGCTTCATATGTATAGCTTTATAATTTATTCTTTAAATTTATAACGATTAAAAGATTTCTCATATCAAGTGCAATTTACGTGAAATGGTGGTATTACAAAACATTTTCGTGCACAAATTAGTGAATGAATTTTCTAAATATTTAATACAGTACATGACTATAAAGAATTTTATAAAATATAAATATAAATATTTTGAATTTAATTAATACTTTTAATTTTCTTTTGGCTTTTCTGATTATTGTTATGAAAATAATTTTAATAAAAGACATAATTTCAAACCTATTCGCCATTATCGATAAGAAAAAATGATATTTGGGCGGATTTATTTTAAAATGTAAAAAAAAATTAACAAAACATACTTTTTTTTTTTGTTGTTAGTTTCCATTTTATCTCGCTTATATTCGCTTCAAATATATATTTTTTCTCTCTTTAAAACATTTGATGTAGTAAATTAAAATGCATAAAAATAAATATTCATTTGGTAGTTAAACATTAAATATCATTAAGGAAAATACCATAAAATATAAAGAACAGTGGTAGATTTTTCTTTCTTTTTTTTTTTTATTTATACTATTTTTAAATGGACTGATAGAATTTGCGTTGTTTAAGATTAAAATCAAAGAATATTTGATCATCAAACAATATTATATCGGTAACTACAAAAGATGACGAAAATACAAAATTGAATTATATTGGTATGATCTCAAGGAAATTTAAAACGCGTCTTAATGAACATATTTTTTATATTAAATTTGACCGTTCTCGTACCGCTGCACAGTGGGGCAATGTTATTCAAATTGGACAAAACTTCGTACACAGGTGTTTTTCAGTATGCTGATTACAATTCCGTAGTTAAAATTAAAAAAGAAAAACAAAATGGGAGATCCAATATGGCGGACTAAAAATTTAAATGTTTTGAAAGCTATTCAATTTGTATGAAATTTCGTATACAGGTGCTTTGAAAAATGCTAACTACGATTCAAAAGTTAAAATTAAAAGCAAAAATGGCGAATTAGTATAGATACCCAAAGCATGCAGTAGAAAATTGTTAATAACATTTTTAAATTGTTTCAAGAATATTTTTCTCATTTAAAAATCTTTTCTGATGTAGAAATAGTATTAATTGTAAACATTCCCTCATGACAACGTTTCGTGATTTTCATGTCACTGAAAATCAGTTTAAATTTGCAACTTTTTTAATTATACCCAACCACTGGCAGAAATCTGACAAAACTCAAAATTCTTATTCTTTTAAAATATCACTGTACAACTGTGGCAGAAAGACTTTTTTTTTTTTTTTTTTTTTATTCTTATTTTTATTTATGGTTTTTTTGTTATTCATTAGATAATAGTTCAGGACATTATCTTCTTAAATTTTGTCGCGGAACACTGTGGAACTTATAAACTTTCTTATATTTGAAAACAAAAAAATATTATTTTTTAAAAATATTTTAATCAAAAATAATCATGACAGTATTAATTTTTATGCGCTTAATATAATTTTTCTAATGCATGCTAATAATTTACACACCATCATCGTGGGAATCCATTTTACAGAATTAAAATTGGATGGTATGGAAAAATGTAGCACATGTTTAGAGGAACCGCTGTTTTGCTCTCTTTGTTCACCTCAGATGATACTTTCCCAAGCGTCACTTTTGAAATGATGCATGTTGTCAGGAAAACGCGAAAACCTTTTTCTAAATAAAGATTCTGACCCTCCAAACATTATTCTAGCCAACTGTATAATCAGAATTCCCGAAATAGTAACTTTATTTTGCGACTTTTGGCCAGCTTTTCGGGATTTTGCCCTACTGTGCCCTGTTTCAAGATTAACCCAAAGATGTGACGTTAATATACATTTTGAGAAAGCCTTAATGATTAAAAAAATGTTTGGATTTCATGACCTCTCTATTAGAGAGTCTTTAGAAATTTTGTCCAGGAGTGATAGCATTTTGTAACGATGCCATGTCCTATGATATTCCAAAGATATGGATCAACTTATTCCGGTAGTCATGTAATTTTTTCACCCACCAACTAACCAATTTTCATGTTGTAATGTAACAGTTTTCACTGATTGTGTTTTTTTTTTTTTTTTTTTTTTTTTTTTTTGTTCTAACCCTGATGAGGAATGCGATTGCATTTGAAATTACATGGTTTTAAATATATTTTACATCAAAATTAAACGCCTTTAAATAATATAACTTGTATTGCTACGAATCAATAGTTGTACAAAAATTGTATGACTTCTTTTTTAGCATAAGTAAATAAAAATATTTAAAAGAAAAAGTGACAATAATGTGCCAAGACGTGTTTTAGAAAGATATATTTTTTAACATTTTAGAAGTATTTGAGAAAAGCGATAAGTATGAAAAGTAACAGTTTTATAGTTCTTTCATTAGAGAAGGCAAGCGTTCAATTACCACAAACGTTGGCAACAGATTTGCAGTTTGACTTGTAATTTCTATTTTTGCTTCAAATATTTCATTTCTCATATTTGCTTCAAATATTTCTTTTCTATTTTTGCTTCAAGTATTTCTTTTATCATATTTGCTTCAAATATTTATTTTCTCATATTTGCTTCAAATGTTTCTTTTTACCAAAGAACTTATCAACTTAAGTCACGATTTTTAAAAAAAAATTTAAATAAAGACCAAATTAATTTTTTAAAACCTACTTTAGAGAGAAAATTTGTAAATGTACTTTTAATAGTATCTATTCCTCTAAGAATAAATTATTCTCATTCAAATATATAAAATCAAGTGCTAATTATCTATAAGCTATTCGAATGTCCCAGTCTCAAAACTTTCTTCTATCTCACACATGTTAATACTTCAAAATTCGTTAACACTTCGCCAATAAAATCAATATTTTTCGTCATTCTGTTGTACGTCAGCTGCTTGCAAAAAGCCGGGTTACTTGGGTGCGAAGCACCCTTCACTGCACGAGAAGCCAACGTACAACACAACTACGAAAAATCGCGAAAATCGCTAAAACGTCGCTATTGCAGTGACTAAATATAAACAGTGCTTAGAGTGATATAAACAGTGCCTACTTCCGACAAAATATTCTCAATTCAACTGGCACCTACACGCCATAGCCAAAAACATATAAATGAAATTTGGTTCATTTCTACGAATAACTAACTTTATATACTTTTCGATGATACAAAAATGAAAATGGAACAAAAATTTATATCACAGCGCCCCCTTCCGGTGGAATATCCCTAAAATCAACTGATACCTTCTGCCATAGCCAAATCATATAAATGAAATTTGATTCAATTATATACATAACTTCATACACTTTTCGTTGACACAATAATGAAAATGGAACAAAAAATTCTATCGCAGCGCCCCTTTCCGGTAGAATATCCGCAAATTCGACTGGGACCTGCTGGCCATATCCAAATATATATAAATAAAGTTTCGTTCAATTCTATGCATAACTTCATGTACTTTTCGATGATATAAAGAGGATACATGGATACATGGACAGACAGGCATTTTGTAAATATACATGTTTTTCGGGATCTCTGACACCTAAAGCGTAAAAACTCGTCCAAAACCGGAAGTCGAAAAAAATCGATTACAGTACTTTATTTTATTATAGAGAGAATAAAATAAAAAATCATTATAACTTGACTTCTGTTATTAGCTCTAAACACAATAAAATTGAGACATTATTTTCTTAAATAAGCATTGTAATCTGTTTCTGTAACCTATCTTGGAGACATTGCATGAATTTCTATGATTATCATGTCCAGACACAAAAAAACGGTATTTTGGTAATATTTTTAAGATTACAAAAACTTTAAAAATTTTCCACATGTAATTTTAATATATGTATAAATATTTCCATCTCCAAGAAAAGATAAAATAAATATGGATAAAAAATAATCATAACAACTATTTGAAAGTAATTTTCTAAGTCTCTAATTAAAATCCTATACCGCACAAAATTCTAAAATGCTGAAATCATGCTTAAAAGGAAATTTATAAATTTAAAAGCTATCTTCAAATAATGTCTCTTGCTATTTATTTTTCTTTAGGTACCAATTTTCACATAGACCGGGAGTCGGCAGCACAGATAATCACCTCATCGAGTTGACGGATGAAATTCTAGGATTAATTAAATCTTGATTCGCATATTAAAACGCAATCGGTCTGCCAAGTCATATCTTGGTGGAAAACACCTGAAAACCCGATTTTAGTGGATGATTCGTAGGTTTATCATTGTGTTTTCCTGCTGCCAGTCCTCCATGTTTTCAAACTTTTTGGTGCAGGAAAACACAATGGTAAACCTACGAGTCGGCCGCTAAAATCGGGTTTTGAGATGTTTTCCACCAAGATATGACTTGGCAGACCGATTGCGTTTTAATATGCGAATCAAGATTTAACTAATCCTAGAATTTCATCCGTGAATTCGATGAGGTGATTGTCTGTACTGCCGGCTCCCGGTCTAACACTATGTGTACGTCAAAACTGATAAAGAAATAATTTTCATCACTTAAAACTTTATAAGACATCTTTTGTCACTCCATCAATGAATTCTTTTTAAGGGACATTTTCCTAGTCACACGACAAAGTGAATCACTCAAACGCAAACGGATAGTTATTCATAAGTACTTAATTGAATTATAATGAGTTGGAGGAAATTCTAAATGTAAAGAGCTTGATTATATAATAAGCCATAAACTTTTAAAAAAAAGTCTCGTATTTTTGGGTTCAATATTTGTATCTCTTTTGCTGTTATTTAAAAGTACAAGATTTTAAACAGGTAAATAAATGAAAAAAATTATATAAGTTTTCGAAATGATATCGCTTAGCAATAAAATTGTTGTTCTAGATATGTAATGACATAACTTATTAAATTAAAAAAAAATCTTTTTCGCAAAGGTTTTAATTTGTGTATATGACATGACAAATATTCGACCATAGTATTAGTTTTCCTGTAAAATTTAACAATCTGCACCATGCAATTATTAACGTTTTTACAGCATAACCCTAATGTAGTGGATAAAGCGTTTCAATGGTGAATTTGTAGATTTTTATTCCATTAGTCTACATTGAAAAGAAAACAGGCGTAACAATTTTTAATAGTTCAATTATCCGTCGGATACTACTTTTGTTAATAAAGACATTGACCTCAAATAACACTGGTCTTTTTGAGAAAGAAATAGTCAGTGGTACAAGGAGAACGATGAACATATTACCCACAAGTGCCTAACGAATATAGTTTTTATAATCGATACATACACTATATGGTCAAAACTCATGTTCCTCGGTGATTTTTCCACATTAGCCAAAGGAATATTTTTCAATCTTTCATTCCGATATAGTAAATTTTGTAATCCTAATCCTAATCCTAATAATATTATAAATCCGATTGTGTGCAAATGTTAGGCTGGCGCCAGCGTCAAAATGGAGCATTTAATGATCATGTATCTTTACATATAGGTTGATTATAACCCTCAAATGAACATAGACTGGTTTTTGTTTATTTTATTCAAACATTTTTCTTAATAATTTAAAATTTCGTTATTTTCATAGAGAATAGATGGACATTTTTTCGTAATATTTTAAAATGTTTAAATTTACTTTACCGTTGCTAATACTTTATCGTTGCCAAAACTAAATCAAAATCCGGAATAATAATTTTTTCTCCTCAATTTAGTTTCAATTGAAAAATTTTCACGTGAAAAATGAAAATGAAATTAAAAAAATTAAAGAATCAAAAAGAAGATTAAATAATATTATTAGAAATAAAACGTACTTTTTTTAGTTTTTGATAATAATACAAGGTTTCAATATGCGTAACCATAGGAAACAGGCGAATATGACGTCAGACATCGAAAATAAAGCGAATATGCTTTGATGGTGAAATAAAATGATCTTGGGTTTTATTCTTTACTTTTTTTATTTTTTTTTTATTTTGTATGGTAACAATATTTGGCGTTTTACCGTCTGCGCACGGCTAATATAACTATACCGTATTTTTTATCTACATTTTTAAAAAGTAAAAAGAAGTTTGAAAAGAAAATGGTTAGCAAATATCAATAATATGCTCCGCAAAATTATCCATGTCAAAAATGGTGTCATGGATAGATAGAAATAGTTAGTTTCATTCTTAAAACTAAACGAAATAACTCGATTACCTAAAAAAAATGACGAATGTTAATAGTTCCATTTTTGTTGATAAAACCTAAAGATTTAATTTTATTTCGTTAAAGTAACATAATTTCCCTTATACCATTATTGAAATTAATTGCCTGGAAAAGAAAATTAACAAGAATTATGTCATTAAAAAGCGATTTCTCTGGGGAGAAAGAGACGTCATATTTGAAATAAAACGGGAATTTTCCAATATGTTTTAAAATGAGTGTGAGTCAGTTCTTTGCATTAATAATACAAGGATCAGTAAGTATAGAATGTAGATGAGTTTCACGCCATATTTATAACGAAAAATTTAAATGTTTTTTATCTATACTGATTATTAAGCATGAGTATCCGTTATATACAGATGAGAGTTTTCTGCTAAAAATCACATCATAATTTTAAGAAAATGAAAATGAACACGAATCTATTTTATTAATATCTGACCGTGTGTTTGTATTTCGCAACTACTCCTAGACTATCGAACGCAACGCGATTTACTTAATACCGGTTATCATTGATCCGAGGATGTCACACAAACTCTCAGAATTAAAAAAATTAAATTAGATGCCAATATATATATATATATATATATATATCTACACTTTACGCGTTCATATTTCCAATTTTATTATTTCTAAACTGTTATCTCGTGGTAATTTCGTGAGGTGTTAAATACAGTTTTTGGGATAATCGATGTGAGTGAAATATATTGTATATTCTTAATGGTTTTTTATTTCGTATTTAAATATTTCCAAATTTTAATATTTCCAGTTGTTGTCTGGTAATAATTCAGTGTACCTGGATGATTCTACTGATCTTAGCATTATGCCAGTAGAATTATGAAACACTGAATTATTATTTAAAACACATGTGGATGCATCCAGGCTGATGAGTACATGTGCATGTGTTTTTTCATATCCAATTCATATTTAATTCTCATGTGGTCCAATTTTTCATTCTATATGGTTCATATTTAATTTATTAATCCATTTGTATTTACTTAATTGCAACTCCAATTTATAATTTTTTTTTCCCTTTCTCTCTATTTCTTTTTTCTTTTTTCAATTTTCTTTAGGTATGAGTAAAAATTTGGCCAATTACCATTGAAGCACAAGCTATGGTAATATTATGTTTGCACATGTTAATTATTAGCTATGTGGTATTCTGTATACACAATATCATTAATTATCTCTTTGGAGATTTAAGTAGAATGATAATAGAACTTGATATGTTTTTTGAAATTCATAGATATTATAATTATATATATATATATATATATATATATATATTTGTAAATTTTAACGAAGTTTCTCTAAAAACGAAAAGTAAATTACTCCATATTTGTGTATAATAAAGGAAAAATGAAACAGATCAGTATATTTTTTACACCATTTTCTCATTAAAACTGAAAAACAGAAGTTATTTTCACTTTGAATAGATGGTGAAAACAAAATCTTGATTTCAGTAAATTATCCGAAAAATAAAAACATATTTTCACATGTTCAAACTTCCTGAATCAATTTATTCGGGAAAAAAAATTGCCTGTCAACATACTGTCATTTAGAAAACAAGATTTATTTCAGCTATACATTAAACCAAGGAGGCAAAATTGAATTTAAAGAAAAAGCACATACTATTTCCAATTAATGTTTTTTTTTTAAGGATGGCTGTTAAAACGTTTTACAAAGGCGTTAAAAGTAAAATTGTTTATCAGGCAAAATTGACATTTGTCTTTACCCAATTCGTATATTTCTACGATTTTATTTGGACCTCCTTTTTGCATTGGCTGCAATTTCATTTTCGCGATTATTTGGCACAAAATTTCACTTTTTTAAGACTGAGGTATGTCAAAGTCCCTATAACAAAAAAAATACCATATTGTCTCTTATGAAATGTGATAAATAGTTAGTTAATTATTAACGTTTTTAATTATCGGGAGTGAAATATTTTGCTTAATTAATGTATTTATTCTTCTTTTAATGTTGCGTGAACGAAGTCACGGGTAACAGCTAGTATTTTCAATATAGTTTATTCGAATTCATACTGCAATTTTTCATTTTATCGTGAATTGCTTTATGCGGTTTTTAGAGGGGTTTTTTTACGTTTCACGGCAATATAATTTCAAACTTTTAGCCTTATATAGAAAGTTTTGTCCTCAGCGAGTTTCGAATTTTTAACGATATTTAATGTAATTTTCAATACAATTTTTAGCGTTTTTCTGTGTTCCGCATTTTTTTTTTTTTTTTTTTTTTTTTTTTTTTTACATTTGTAAAAAAATGCCTGGTGCAATGTTTTAGCCCACTATAGTAAATCTTGTCCTCTGCGAATTGTTTTTAATTTTTAGGGATTTTTTATTTGATTTTAGCTTTATTTGAATCTTTTAGCCTAGTATAACAAATTTTTTCCTCTCTTTAGTAGAGTGAATTTTTAGCTATTTATAATCCGATTTTCTTTGCAATTTTTAGCCTTTTTTCGCGACAATTTTTTTATATTCGTGAAAAAAATCCACACAAAAGTATACTTTGTACTTTTCAATTTTTGAATTTTTAGCGATTTTAAGCGTTTTGATATGTTGTTCACTTTTCAATAAAGTTTATTCGAAATGCGCATAGCGATGTTTGTATTTTTCGAAATTTTTCTAAGCAATTTTTAGTTTTTTCGCGTTTTGCGGCTATTATTTTACATTCGTGAAAGGATTCCGGTAGGTAATCTTTTAGACCGAAATAGTAAATTTTGTCATCTGCGATTTTGAAGTTTAGTGATTTTCTATGCGATTTTTCCACATTATTAAAAGGAAACCGGTTTCAATCTTTCATCCCAATAATAGTAAATAGTGCTCCTTCTCAACAGAATTTATTCGGAATTTGTGCAGTGATTTGGGAATTTTTCGCAATTTTTTTAATGCGATTTTTGAAGTGATTTTTTCTTTTTACATTTTTGACATTTTGACATTTGTAAAATTTGTTTAGGCAGATTTTCGTTTAAAAAATAAAATCATACAAATTCGAGGTTCGTTCGATCAGAAAGTGCATGCACCCCCGGTGTATGATACCAAAGGTAGTGGGGCTCGGAATTCTAGGTTTGTTTTGATATATTTTCGTTTAAAAATATAAAATTATTCAAATTTAGAAAGGGTACGCTGTCGAATGCCAATGTCGGTCCCCAGCATTAGCTTTGTTTGGAAAGATTTTCGTCTAAACCTATAAAATCATTCAACAGTGATTTTAGGTATATTTATGGTTATTATCATGGATCTCGGACAACGTCGGGCAGATAAGCTACTAATCAATAAGCAAATCCTCTCGTAAAGGCAACGCATCAAAAATAAAAATGTAAATATACAGATCGTCAAACGTATGTAGAAATAAAGCTTCAAGAAAGATCGATAAATCTTCTAAAATTCGTAGTATATTTTACATGTTTGAAACTCCGAAGAAAATTACTGTTATTTTGAATAAAAAACACAGAGAACTCGTATAGCGATGCGTTTAATAGAAGTATGTATAGAATTGAAATTAGAATTTGAAAGTAAATAATCACAAAGAAGCATGTGTGTAGTTAAAATATAGGTGGGCTTGGATTAATTTATTAAACATACTTACGTTACGCATTGGGATGGAGACCACAAACGTGCGTTTTGAGGCATTTTTAATCCGATGGCGAGTAACTAAGAACCAAATTAAAGCATTAATTTAAAACAGTCACTTGCTATCATATGATGCTGGCAGAGTGATAGCAGAATAAAAAATTAAAGGTCGAGAGTGTAAATATAGGCATTATTATAGCTAATAAAAACTTTTTTAGTCATCAGTCATATTTTTTTCTATTAATATTTTAAATTATCAAGAAAAAGAATGAATTTTATTAATTTTTTTCGAAATCATCAAAGATAAACATAGAAAACATATCTGGACTAATTGAAGAATCATCTCCCTTTCTCCATCAGTTTGATGCTTTTCAGGCTTATTGCAAAGAGCTCACTCAAATTGGAATATGGTCATTTATTCCTCAAACAGCCTGAAATTTTTTAGGCTGACTGCATAGAGCCTAGATAGCGTTAGGCTAGTTTAAAAATGACCATTTGTTTTTAAATCAGCATGATTATGACCGCCTGTTTGTCCAAATATCGTGTTCTACACGAACCGAACCTGAAAATTCCATTTTAAATCAACCCGCAACCCGACCCGAACCTAACAAAAAAAAATCCATTTAACCCAACCCGATCGGAACACGACAAAATAATATGTGTCGATACGCAACCCGACCCAAACTGAAAATTCCATATCAAGTCAACTCGAACTCAAAAAGATTTCCATCGAATCGCAAACCGATCCGAACACGACAAAATTATTTCATTCGACACGCAACTCGACACGAACAAGGATGTTCCATTTGAAGTCATCCTGAAACTAAAAACAGTTTCATCGAACCGCAAACCAATCCGAAACAAGGCAAAATAATTCACATCGACTCGCAACTCGACCCGAACCTGAAAATTCCATTTGAAGTCAGCCCGAACTCAAAAGGAGTTTCATCGATCCGCAAACCGATCCGAACACGACAAAATAACTTCCGTCGACACGCAATCCGACCAGAACCCGACATAAAAATTCCATCGAACAGTAACCCGACCCGAACCCAACACACTTACAACCAAATCCAACTTAAAATTAAACTAATAGTTTGTTTAAGTATTATTAAATAAAATATTTTTTTTTAAATTTACTAAATTAGTAGCATTAGATTAATAATGCATTAGAGATGCACTTAATCATTCGTTTAAAATTGGAAAATATATTTTTAAAAATTAAAAAGTATCTAGTAATATATAAGAATAATTTACAAATGTTAATTATAGCAAACGTTTTAAAAACTTACTATACGATAAACTTAATTAATCTGAAACATAGTTCTGCTTAATTTCATTAATTTGTTTGAGAAAATCAGGACGTTCCGTCTTGCTAAAACCTAAATCTGACCTAAGAAACATCTAGAGTGAATCCGTCTCAATGAAAAAATTACAGTAACCCTGACCAGAAAAAAGAAAATTAGGGACAACCCGAAACAATCAGAGGTGTCCGCTATTTAGAAATTTTATCATATTTGAGTATTACAGAATATAGATAGGTCCATTTTTCAATAAAACATAAAATTGTATTAGTGATGTAAATGTAGACTTTTCTTTTCATACTTGCATTAAAACATAAATTAATTTCCTTTAATTTAGTGTTCGGGTTGAAGAATTTTGGGTTCTGGGTGAAACATGTCTTGTTCGGGTCGGGTTGCATGTCGACGGAAATTATTGTGTCAGGTTCGTATCGGGTGGCAGTTCGATAGAATTTTTTTGTCTGGTTCTGGTCAAGTTGCGTGTCGATGTAAATTATTTTGTCCTGTTCGGATCGGGTTGCGGTTCGATAGAATTTTTTGCCGGGCTCAGGTTGGGTTGCGGTTCGATGGAATGTTTTTTGTCGGGTTCGGGTCGGGTTCCGTGTCGACGGAAATTATTTTGTCGTGTTCGGATTGGTTTGCGATTCGATGAAACTCTTTTTTAGATCGGGTTGACTTCAAAAGGAATTTTCAGGCTCCGATCGGGTTGCGTGTCGAAGGAAATTATGTCGTCATGTTCGGATCGGTTTGCGGTTCCATGGAACTTTTTGTTGGGTTCGGGTTAACTTCAAATGGAGTTTACAGGTTAGGATTGATGTAAATTACTTTGCCCTGTTTGGATCGGTTGCGGTTCGATGGAGCTTTTTTAGGGTTCAGGTAGACTTCAAATGGAATTTTCAGATTCGAACAGGTTTGCGGTTCGATAGTTTCAATTTTTTTCGTGTTCGGATCGGGTTTTGGTTTGACTTGAAATGAAATTTTTAGGTTCTGGTTGGGTTGCGTGTCGACGGAAATTATTTTGTCCTGTTCAGATCGGTTTGCAGTTCGAAGGAATTTTTTTGGGGTTCGGGTTGACTTCAAATGAAATTTCAAGTTTCGGTTCGGGTTGCGTGTCCATGTAAATTATTTTGTCCTGATCGGATCAGTTTGCTTTTCGACGGAAATGTTTTGTGTTAGGGTTGAATTCAAATGGAATTTTCTGGTTCGTGTCGGATTGCGTTTCGGCGTAAATTATTTTGCCCTGTTCAGATAGGGTTGTGGTTCAATGAATTTTTTTTTCTCGGTTTCGGATTGGATTTCGGTTTGACTTGATATAGAATTTTCAAGCTCGGGTCGTGTTGCGTGTCAACGGATAATAGTTTGTCGTTTTCAGATCGGGTTACGGTTCAATGGATTTGTTTTGTCAGGTACGGTTCGGGTTGCTGATTGATTTCAAATGGAATTTTCAGGTTCGGTTGGGGTACAACACGGTGGACAAACAGCTGGTCAAAATCATGCTGATTCTGAAACAAGTGGTCATTTTTCAATTAGCCTAACGCTATGTAATCACTTTGCAATAAACCTAAAAAATATTAGGCTGATTGAGGAATAAATTGTCATATTCGAATTACTTTATCGCTCTCTAGGCTCTTTGCAATAAGCCTAAAAAACATCAGGTTTAATGGAGAAAGGGAGATGATTCTCCAATCATCCCGGTCCTTTACAAACAGCCTATTTATTCTCTTTGCAAAGAGCCGGATTTCGCAATTCGCCTACGACATACATATAAGAAGAAAATCGCTTTTTGTTAAATATTTGGGGATTAAAACAAAAACAAAAATCATAAGCGTGTGAGGCACTAATCGAAATACCTTAATGAAAATTGAATATTTACTCACATTCATTATAATATGTTTTAATTTTTAATGAATATCTAGGATTTTTTCTTACTTCTTACTAAGATTTTTTCTTGATTGTTGCTCAATTTACCTATCGTATTCTTTTCAGCGGCTAAAGTTTTTACGAATTTTGTTTTAACCTTGGAGATTTTTGAAAAAAAAAATTCTACTTTTACGTACACTAATAAACGCGTGTTTAAAAAAATTAATTTTACTTTTAATTTTAATTTCTATTTTCTAATGTTTCATATACAGGGGGATTTAAATTAAAGTATGCTTGCTTAGGACGCTCGGGCTAGTCAACTTATGGACGTAACGCCTCCAGATTTGAAAGATATACATTTTAGATCATGGGGAAAATGATTGATGCAATAAAAATGGTTACATAATTACCCGATAGAGGCCGCTACTAACTGCACCGGGGGAACAAAATTTACATAACATGTCCATGAAAGAGACTCGTAGCAGAAAAAAAAGCATACGAAATTTTTGGAACGTTATTCAACGAACATAAATGATTTTGCCGTCAAAGAAACTCGCGTTGCTATTAAATTTATCTTACGAAGAGTGTTTGTATGGTGTGAATTAATAAATTTACACGTGTTGGTATAATGGTTTTTATGGGTAATGTCTTTTTCTATTAATTACATGACAATGCTTGTATTTCCCACTGTCGCCCAGTTTTGTGAATAATTTGGCATTACGCCCATGAATTGTGTTATCTCTTCGCAGTGTTCCAAACAGGGATACTTTAATTTGAATCACCTGGTATTTCATAATTCATTATTATAATTATTATGCAATAAAAAAATACTGTGGAAGGTAAAGAAGTAGCCTTCGCAAAGATTGGACATTAGTTGCCAATTGTGATAAAACTACCACTTTCTCTGTTGTATTGCATATTTATTTATTTTTCTCTGTTGTATTGCATATAATTCCAGCAGCAAATTACATCGCTAAGTTTTGGTGATAAATAGCACAAATGTTACTTTAAATACATTACAGTTATAATTTTGCGAAAATGGCTTTTTAACAAACAGTTCGCTTTATTTTTTGTGATTTATTTTTTACTTCAAAATTGGCCCGAGTGGGCGTATACAGATGCATGTGTATGTATATATATATATATTCGTAAATGGGGTGAAAGATCCATAATCGCATGCACAGACAATTATATTTTATCAAGCATGATTTGGTGCGTAATTAATTCATTGCTGTAACTCTCTTACAATTCTAAAGCACATTGTTGCCAACAGTACTATGAGGTCAGGTAATAGACGGACTTGTTTCTGCTTTATCTTACAATATTTTAATATTTTCTGAACTTAATTATCATTTAAAAGATTAACTTTAATAAAGTTTTGAAACGTTAAAAAAGAACTCTGATTAAAAAAATACAAATTTATTTTCATATATGAATCTATTAATATTTAAATCTATTAGCATGTGACTCAAGAATAAACATTTGTTTGCTACAATAATGTAAAGTAACATTTGCAGGTACCTATATATATATATATATGCACTGTATCGCCAATGATGACCGGTCACTTGCGATTTTAGATGTTTTGTTAAATATCTGGAAAGATACATGAGATATTATCCTGAAACTTCAGGAGAGTAAACAACGTGATAAGCGTCATATATTTCCGGGAAGATTTTTTCTCGAAACCCCATAGGGGGGCCGTCAATAAATTGCAGAAAAACCAATATTTTTTGGATAACCCTGTAAAAACTAATATTGCAAAAGCGTTGAAACGGTAGCACATGCTTAGGAGGCTTCTTTTAATAAACTATGTTCATTTTTATGAGGATAGCATGTATACTCGTGGAGAAATTAAGATTTTTATAAAAACAATCCCTAATTTCACCTTGTGTTTTGCTTATAATATTAAGAGTTCTTAATATAAAAGAATGTTCTTTTCAGAAACGATGACACACAACATTATATATAATACCCTGCAATCAGAATTAAAAAACAATAAATATTGGATGAAAAATGAGCAGGTTTACTAAATATTTTTTCACTGCGCATGCACGAATTCAATCAAATTATACTGTGCATAATATATTAGCTAAATGTATGGACCAACTTTTGTGAAAGTCTCAAAAACATAACTTGGAAATTCTGATAGTAATCGTCGCTAGAAGAAGCTCGAAATTCGCTGTTCCCAAAAGGAAGCAAAAAGATGAGGGGTTGTATCAAATATACAATGAGATACACTTCATTCTTATTATGTCAGCTTTCATAAGCTAGTATATTTGGATACAACCCCTCATATTTTTGTTTCCTTTTGAGAACAGCTAATTTCGAGCTTATTCTATCGACGATTACTGTCAGAATTTTCAAGCTATGTTTTTGAGACTTTCACAATAGTTGGTCCATACACTTAGCTAATATATTATGCACAGTATAATTTGATTGAATTGGCGCATGCGCAGTGAAACAGTATTTAGTAAACCTGCTCATTTTTAATCCAATATTTATTATTTTTTAATTCTGATTGCAGGGTTTTATGTATAATGTTGTGTGTCATCGTCCCTGAAAAGAACATTCTTTTATATTAAGAACTTTGAATATTATAAGCAAAACACTAAGTGAAATTTGGGATTGTTTTTATAAAAATCTTAATTTCTCCACGAGTATACATGCTATCCTCATAAAAATGAACATAGTTTATTAAAAGAAGCCTCCTAACCATGAGCTACCGTTTCAACGCTTTTGCTATATTAGTTTTTACAGGGTTATCCAAAAAATATTCGTTTTTCTGCATTTTATTGACGGCCCCCTATGGGGTTTCGGAAAAAATCTTCGCTGAAATACATGACGTCAACTATGCTGTTTACACCCCTGAAGTATCAGGATAATTCCTTATGTATTTTTCTAGATATTTAACAAAATGTCTAAAATCGCAAGTGACCGGTCATCATTGGCCATATAGTGTATATATATATATATAATTATAATATCTTTGAATTTCAAAAGACATATCAAGTTCTTATAACATTCTAATTAAATCTCCTAAGAGATAATTAGTAATAAAGTGTAGACAGAATACCACATAGTTAATAAATTAACAAGTGCAATCATAATATTACCATAGCATTTGCTTCAATGGTAATTGGCCAAAAATACTGAAAATATGAAAAATATTTAAAAAAAGAGAGAGAGAAAAAAAAAATATATATATAATAAACCATAAAATGTTAATAATTTGAAGTTGATATCAAGTGAATACAAATGGATTTTGAAATGAAATATGAACTAAATATAATGGAAAATTGGATAACAAGAGATTTAAATTAGAATTGGATATGAAAAAACAAGTGTAGATATAATCATCAGCCTGGATGTATCCACACGTGTTTTAAAAATAATACAGTATTTCATAAATATACTTGCATTTATGCTAAGATCAGTATATTCATCCAGGTATACTGTATTATTACCAGAAAACAATTGGAAATAGTAAAATTGGAAATAAAAAACTTGTAAAGAACAGATAAAATATCTTACTCAGAATAATTATCAAAAATTCCTTAAACATCACAAGGTCAACATTTATACCAATACGACCACATGGCGCACATCATGAAATATCATAATCTTGATGAGTTGTGTTTTTGTATATGTTATGTATAGTTATTTTAATACAATGCATATTTTATAGACTTTTATAACTGATCATTAGTATCACTTAATATACAGGTGATTGGCAGACGCACATTCACCATGACTATATAAAGTGTAAACAATGTTCAACCATCTTAATAATAGTCCTTATATGTTTTAATTGTATTATTTGCTATATCATTTGCTATATTTTATCGCACACTAAAACAAAATAAATTATTACATAACATGTTTATATTTATATGATGTAATAAATGTTATTTAAAAGAGTTGATAATTGAATTTATCAAAAAAATAGGATAACCACAAAGTTTTGCTTGATTTCGTATAAATCTAATATTTTGTTTTTATTTATATCTGAGCATAGATATTTTATACGATGAAGGTAATTGATAATTATATTTTTATAAACTGATTTATGTAAACATGAAGCAAAATTGGTAAAAATATTTACTTTAAATGGAAAGTCAAATCTTTTATCATAAATATCAAATATTAATTTATAATTATCATTAATATTATTTTAAGTCAAGAAAATTTATATTATTATTAATCAAATCATTTTCGCTTAATGTAAGCTGATTAGGATAAAAATTGAGTGGTGATGTGCAATTTTCATCATTGAAATAAAAAATGATAATGTCATCAATATAGCGATAAAATACATAATCATTGTTCGGACCAATATTTCTTTCATAATAATATAAGTAAAGGTCAGTATATATATATATATATATATATATATATATATATATATATATACATATACACATATAGATATATGTATGTCTATATATATATATATATATATGTGTGTATGTGTGTGTGTGTGTGTGTGTGTTGCATTCTGCGACAGTCGAAGAAAAAAGATGAAAAGCATCTCCAATTTAATGACGTCGTACTCTAAGTTTACATATCAGCAGCCGAGTAAAGTGTAGCTTGCAGAAAAGTAAAACACGATGACAGTCAAATCCCTTTTATTTACACACAAACCTCTTTAGATTCCATGGAAATGTTCCCTTTACATAACGATAAATTTAATAGCTCTCCATAGAACAAATTCATTTTTACCAGTGGCATCCGTGCGAGAATTTCGCACTGCAATCCAATTTTTTTAGCATTGTATTTATATATATATATATATAGATTTAAATTTCTAAAGAAACATTAAGAATAAAAATACCTGTAAACTACATTGGTACAGATGTCGCAAACGCACCGGGTTTGCTTTTTGGCGCCAAAGTGGCGATTTTTTGCCTGGTGGCGTAACCCGATGACTTTTACTTTGTCTGCAACTTGGTATTTTATAATAAAATGAAATGTGTATGTAAATAAATTAAAAATAAAATAATATAAAAATAATTAATAAATAATTTTAAAATATGTGTAATAAAAATAATGTGTGTGTTAAATAAAACTGTGTGTAATAATAAAATTAAATGTGTGTGTTTTTAAAATAAAATTATAATACAATTTTATTATAAAATAAAACTGACCTGTTTCCGCAAGATAGGCCTAACAGGTATTCGAAAATGGGTTTCTCGCCAAAATAGCACCAAAAAAAAAAAAAAAAAAAAAAAAAAAAAAAAAAAAAGAGTTCAAACCCTGGTGCGTCTGCGATATCTGTTCCCTAACATTAATTTGTCAAGACAGAGTACCAGCTCATTTATTTCATCAAACTTACTAAAAGGCACGCGCGAGAAAAAAAATAATCGTAGTTTAACTGCATCGAAAAAAAAACATGGTACAATCCATGGTGTCTTTTACTCCTAAACATTGCAATTTCAATTTTGCTTTTTAATCATAAACTAGATGGAACCCGTGAAAACTTGATGGGAAAAAAATCACAATATCAGTAAAATAAGCTTCTTTATTACATAAGAAAGGCTGCTTATGAAACAGTCTTTCAAATATTTCATTTTTAAAGTTTTTTCCCCCAGTGAAATACAGTACTATTTCCGATGCAAATTCCAAACAAACAATCCGTAAACAACTGTGTAATGCAAATCAGTTTGACATTATCGCCATATTCTCCACGGCAAGAAAGAAAATTTCATGGACCTATCAAGTATCATACAAATAGTATATCTCTACTTTCATCTAATATTCACTAAATAAAAGAACATAGTAAATAAAGAACCCCCCGCCCCCCGTCCCTGTGATATTGCAACTGAATGAGCTCCTATGCGCATGTGCATTGCATCTACCCAAAGGTACCGTCGCAATTCAACGTTAAAAAAGTTTTAAAATAATTATGTTAAAAGTTTTAAAATGTTCTCTTTAATCATTGTTCGTTTCAAATCCATATTTTCTAAAACGCATTCATTGTTTTAAGCTAATCATTTTTTATGTAAAGATGAAGAATTTTTTTTTATAATAATAAATCAATCTGCAGATATCAGGGAGATTTTTAATGTTTTCAAGTGTAATTTATTTGTATGGTTTCTTCGGTCGCGTTATATAATCAGGATGATTATTATTCCCTCTCTGTCACAGTCGGGGATCTTTTCCCTCTTATACAGTTAAATGTGCAATGTATCTTTAAAAAAATAATAAAATACAGTTCCTAGCACATTCTGATGCAACATATACATCAACAAATTCAACGTATCAATTTTATGTTAATCATAAACTGAAAATAGTTTTTTTTTCTTTTTTTTTTTTTTTTTTAACAGATTTTAGTTTAGCACCAAAATGCTCTATCTTATGGATAATCTGATCTTATGATTTATCAGGTTTTTATTATTATTATTATTATTACTACTATTTTTCACTTTTCATGATGGTTAGGGAAATCTATTTTCAATTGGGGTCTGGGGCTATTTTACATTAGTAAAGCAAACATATGGTGATTGTTAAAATAGAATTGAAAAATATTTCCGGCTTGAAAATTATTTAAAAAGTCGTCAAATTAATTTGGAGTTTTCAAATAAATTTCAATCGAAAGCTAATTTTTTTTTAATTGGTGATGTAAGAATTAAAATTGTAAAATGTACTAAAATATAGTAAAAATTTTAAATTTGCAGTATTTAGAAGTGATGTAAACGCGATGAAAGCTAAAGCGATAGCGCCGTTTGTTGTCACAACCTAATATTTGTCACACATTTCTAAAAATTGCAAGTGTGTTTTGGCTGCGTCCAAAAGTGGACTACAATTTTTTGACACCCAAAGAGAAATTTGCAGTGAAATAAATAGGTTTTTACCGATAATAAGGAACTGTTAAATGAACTTATAACAATCCTACCAAAATAATTCATAGAAAACCATTACATTGTTTATTTACATTGCCTTACATTGTTTATTTTAGCTAAAAATACAGTCATTATTTCAAGCTTGATTATTTTTATTTTTTATTATTATTATTTTTTGCCATAACAATATTTTTAATAATTTTAATTTTCCTGAAATCCTTTACTTTTGTGAATTTGTTTATTAAAAAATGAAATCTTCTAACCTATAAGTTAAAAAATGTAATTGGTAAAATGTAATCAATGTATACATTCAAGATGAAACAACAATAAAGACTCCAGTTCTAATCTTTAAAATTAAAAATTGAAAAATCAGTTAAAATTACGTCATGTTGACACATTCATATAAATTTTTCTTTTTAGTTTTATCAATGTTAAAATGCATTTCAAGCTAAGCATAACGTCATTTTTACCGGCGCAACTGCTCACACGTACTTTGTATACGTTAATTTTATGCTTAAACACCATGTATACAAATAAAAATATATTTTATATTTAATTGAAATGTATTTATGCATTAACAAAGTTATAATGCATAATGATAAAATAAACCCAATAAACAATATTCCGTGATGTCACAATAAATATGAATTTTTATTCGCTTATAAAACACGCGGATAAATATTTTCACCGAAATTTAGCTTGCAAATTAAAAAATTCTGCCTAAAAGCTTATTTATCATTTTTCTTTTATCCTTGCAACCACAGAGTTCATCGTTACTCTGTGCCTCGCAACAGTGGGCGTTGTCCAATTGTCGACTTTATGACGTCATACGCAGAAGTAAAAGTTTATTTTAAAATTACGGCTAATTAATTAAATTTTCGAACAAACGAATGTACAAAAATCAATCTGTGTCCAAATATCTTTCATTTAAAAAAGAATAATGTAATTTGATGCAGTAGTTTGTTCTCACGGACTGTCGAAAGAAAACGCTTAGCATTTTAAATATATAGATATAAAATAAACCAATGCGGAGATGTCACACTATCTTTTTTGTGCTATTTATAGTTTTTTATAATCATTGATGAGCGTGATATAATCCGAAATTTTATTTTTCTGGCAACACTAATTAGAAGAAAACCTGTCATTTCATTTATGAAAACAATGCCGATTTAATATTTAATTATCAGCAAATTTTACTCAAAAATCATGTTTTATGAAAATGTAAGTGTACTATGTCAGAAGCCTGTTCAAAATCCTTTCATACGGTATCTCATCGTCGTTCTGCGTTTCGTATTTTTTTAGAAAAGGGATGTTGACAGGAGAAATAATATATATGATTGGATAACTATTCGAAGGCAAGCAACAGTTTATTTTAACATCACTTGGACGACAAAATCCCCATATGTTGACACATATTAGAACTCTACTACTCTAAAATAGTTTATTTTAACAATCAATTCGATGATAAAATCTTCTGCTCTCTGCGTCTGTCGCTTCGTTATAAGCGATGAGGCGTAAGAAAACATTTCGTAACACGTCACCTTTTTTTACCCAATGAATGTACAACTTTTGATGTGTACTCACTTTTATAGGAGAATTAATATTGAAGAAATACGCCTCTCCTAGTTTTTGGCAGGAAAAGAGTCTTCTAGAACATTATCGACAGTAAAAAACGCGAAAAAATTAACAGTAAAAAGTTTCAGTTTTTGCGTATTGAGAAAACAATTTACAAGAATTAATTTTTAGACTATTAGGAAAGAGATTTGATGAATGTACATAGATTAAAAGAAATAAAAGAGATTTAAATACGGGAATAAACAGGAAATATTTAATATAATAAAGAATTTCAGGAAATAGGTTTTTTTAAGAAAAAATATTTTTATAAAATGTGATTTTTACATCTTATTTGTTGGGAAATAAAAATGAATTTAAGTAGATTAGGATAAAAAATGTTTTAAATAGACAGTAATCGAATATTTTTAAGAAAGGAAATAATTTAATAAACTATGTTTGTAAATGGAATATTAATAAAAGGAATTTTTTTATACAATCAAGTTAATAAGGTATGGAATTTTAAATTTTGTAATATATATATATATATATATATCGTAGGCTAATTGGGAAATTGGGAAATTGGGCTAGTTGGGAAATCCGGCTCTTTAAAAAGAGCCGGTCGAATTTGAGAATCATCTCCGTCTCCCAATCAGCCTGCTATTTTCCCGGCCTATTGCAAATAGCCTAGACAGCGTTAGGTTAGTTAGAATATTGTCATTTATTTCTCAATCAGCCTGATAATTTTTAGGCTTATTGCAAATAGCCTAGATAGCGTTAGGCATGGCCATTTTTCAATTAACCTATTTAGAAAATAACCAGCTCTTTGTCAAAATATGGTGAAAATTCCATTCGAAGTCGACCCGAACCCGACAGAAAAATTCCATCGAACCGTAGCCCAATCCTAAAAGGACAAAGTAAATTCCTTCCAGTCGCAACCCGACTCTGAAAACTGAAGTTAACCCGAAACACGATAAAAAAAAATCCATTGAACCGTAACCCGATCCGAACCGGACAAAATAAATTCCGCCGCAACGCAACCCGATCCGAAACTGAAATTTCAAGTTTACCCGAAACCCGACCTAAACCTGCAAATTAAAATTAACCCGAATCCTGACCCAAACCGGAAAATTTAATTAACCCGAAAGCCGACAAACAATTGCCATCGCCCCGAAACCGACCCGAACCAGACAAAAATATCAATTAAACAGTAACCCGATCCGTTCCCAAAAAAAAAAAATTTCTTCTTCTCGCAACCCGACCTGAATCTGAAAATTGAAGTTAACTCGAAAGCCGACCCGAACAGACAAATAAAAATCCATCGATACGTAACCCGATTCGACCTTGACAAAATAATTTTCGTCGTCATGCAACACGATCCGAACCAGAAAATTGAAGCTAACCCGAAAAAAGACCCGAACCAGATAAAAAAATCCATCGAACCGTAACCCGATCCGAACCTGACAAAATAAATCCCTTCGTGTCACAATCCGATCCAAACCAGAAAATTCAAATTAACCCGAAACCCGAGCCGAACCAGACAAAAAAAAATCCAACGAACCGCAGCCCAATCCGAATCCGAAAAAATAAATTCCTTCGTTTCGCAACCCGACTCGAACCTGAAAATTGAAATCAATTTTAAACCCGACCGAACTTGAAAATTTATGCTAACCCGAAACCCGACCCAAATCTGAAAATTTAAGTTAGCCCGAAACCCGATCCGAACCCGACAAAATTAATCCATCGGACCGTAACCCGATCCAAACTCGACAAAATAAATTCCTTCGTCTCGCAACCTGACCCGAACCTGAAAATTGAAGTTAACCCGAAAGCCGACCCGAACCAAACAAATAAAAATCCATCGATACCTGACAAAATAATTTTCGGTTTTTAGGTTTCCGGTTAAATTAAATTTTCAGTTTCGAGTCGGTTTTGAGGTCGGTTTTGAGGTTAACTTAAATTTTCCGGTTTGCCTCGGGTTGCGAGGCAAAAGAGTTTCTTTTCCGGGTTCGGAAATTATTTTGTAGTATTTTGTCGGTTTCGGATCATGTAACGATTCGATGGATTTTTTTATCGGGTTCTGGTCGGATTTCGAGTTCAATTTTCAGGTTCAAATCGGGTTGCATGACGACGGAAATTATTTTCTCACGTTCGGATCGGGTTAAGGATCGAAGGATTTTTAATTATTTGGTTCAGATTTTGGAATTTTTGGTCTGGTTCGGGTAGGTTTCGGGGCGATGGTAATTTTTTTGTCGGGTTTGCGTCGGGTTTCGGGTTAACTTAAATTTCCAGGTTTTGGGTCTGGATTCGGGTTAATTTAAATTTTCAGGTTCGGTTCGGGTTTCGAGTTAACTTGAAATTTCAGGTTCGGATCGGGTTGCATTGCAACGAATTTATTTTGTCGGGTTCGGATCGGGTTACGGTTCGATGGATTTTTTTTTGTCGGGTTCTGGTTGGGTTTCGAGTTAACTTCAATTTTCAGTTTCGGGTCGGGATGCTTGACGACGGAAATTATTTACGGATCAAATTACGGTTTAATGGAATTCTTTTTCTGGTTCGGATCGGGTTTCGGGTTAAGCAATTTTTTTTGGCTCGGATCGGGTTGCGTGACGATGAAAATTATTTTGGCGGGTTCGGATTGGGTTACGGTTCGATGGATTTTTTTTCTTTGGTTCGGGTTGGGTTACGGGGCGATGATAATTTTCTGTCGGGTTTTGGGTTAACTTAAATTTTTATGTTCGGGTTAGCTTGAAATTTCAGCTTCGGATCGGGTTGCGTTGCGACGATTTTATTTTGTCGGTTTCGGATCGGGTTACGGTTCGATGGATTATTTTTGTCGGGTTGTGGTCGGTTGTGGTCAAGTTAACTTCAATTTTCATGTTCGGGTCGGGTTGCGACACGAAGGAATTTATGTTGTCGGGTTCAGTTCGAGTTACGGTTCGATGAAATTTTTATGTCTTGTTCGGTTTGGGTTACTGGTTAACTTCGATTTTTTAGGATGGAGTTGGGTTGCGCCATGAAGGAATTTATTTTGTCGGGTTCGGATCGGCTTACGGTTCGATGGATTTTTTGTCGGGTTCTGCTCTGGTTTCGGGTTAACTTCAGTTTTCCGGTTCGGGTCGGGTTGCGACTCGAAAGAATTTATTTTGTCCTTTTGGGATCGGTTTACGGTTCGATGAAATTTTTATGTCGGCTTCGGGTCGACTTCGAATTGAATTTTCACCATATATTGGCAAAGAACTGGTCATTTTCTAAATAGGTATGGCCATTTTTCAATTAACCTAACGCTATCTAGGCTGTTTTTAATAAGCCTAAAAATTATCAGTCTGATTGAGAAATAAATGACCTTATTCCAATTAGCCTAACGCTGTTTTAGTCTCTTTGCAATAGGCCTGAGAAATAGCAGGCTGATTGAGAAAAAGGGAGATGATTCTCCAACTAGACCGCTCTTTGCAAACAGCCTAGGGTCTTTGCAAAAAGCCGGATTTCCGAATTAGCCTACGACATTATATATATTATATATACATCATCGAGAATACAAAGTTGTACGGAATCGCAAAACCTAACACATCAGGAAATGAGTGAAAAATCGATTACAAAACTTTATCATAACGACCTTGAAACAGGTTAAGTTACTATAAAGTGCGTAATTAATATAAACTGAGGAAATCAGTCAAAGCAAATTCTTTTGTTTCGTAAACATCCATTTACATAAAATATGCTGTGGAAATTATGTTTCTGTAAGCGCTTACTATGCATCTTTTTTTTTTATTTCATTCCCTTAATTGTTTGAGATAACTAGATAAATAGCAGATATTTAAGGCAAGTTTTCCTTATTTGTTTTAAAAGTTTCATGTGCGTGAAATGCAGCAAAAATTGTTATTACCTGTGAAGAGAAGACTGCAGAGCGTTATCTATTGCATCGGTGACAATATTTTACATTTATCACATTTTTCCTTCTCCTGATAAAATGAAAATTGCCTTTCAGACACCTTTAATCACAGCTCTCAGTTATGTTTAAGTGTTATCATCGAGTGTGATTTTTGATGCGGTTTCTTTCTTTTCAACATAATATTCTTTCTTTTTTCTTTGTAAAGACTGTTTATTAAATGTTGAACTATGAACAAGATACTTGTGATTATTCTCGACATCGTATACCGAATAGTCCGTGCATGTGTTCATTATATTTGTGCAGTAATATATGGAACTTTTGGCGAGAAAATTCCTCCAGTGAAAAATTCAATCCTGCTTCTGTCGGCAACGCAGTTGGCTAAACGGATACGAGAAGGAACGGTAAATTTCAATTTATTCAGTATTTGACGGTAAAATGTAAAAGAAAAGAGGGTGAGGGAAGAAAACCGTTATTTGCCAATATATTTTTCACATTTTTACAGAAAAAATGATTTTTATTGAACGCTATTTTGCGAATGTGTCAGAGAATAATGAAGAATATGGATATGAGAATATTCTTGAAAGATTAACAGAATAAGTCTTGTTAACAGATATAAAATAAACATTTTGGTATATATGTGTTCGTATTCCCCATATATAAACTATTTTTTGTTTTATATGTGTTATTACTCTCTGTTATTAATGTTTTTAAAAGTTTTTTTTTTTTTTTTTTTTTTTTTGTATATTTTATGAGTGGCCTCATATAAATTAACATGGGATTTTTTAATCTATGATAATCACAGACATAATCTCCCTTACTTTTCTTTCATGTTCTGTTAAAATTATTATGTGTATTTTTTTGTTGTTGTTCATATGTTCAATTATTAGATTTAATCGTTTGAATAGGTTTCAACGATTTCTTTTGAGAGACTTTTATGATATAAAAAAAAATTATTTAAAATCAAAAGTTTTCGAAGTTGTTGACAATGAATAAATGCATTGATGCACAAATATGATAATGTTCATTTTTATGCTGAAGTTAATGATTATTCATAAGTATCGTATAATACATTTTTCATTAATATGATGATTTGTATATATGTATCTAAATTTTATGTATAAAAAACTTCCAAAAATGAATTATTAAATGGTTTTAAGATTCTTTATAAATAATCGAAGTATGAAGATAAAGATAGTTATGGAGTTTTTCTAAATTTAAACGTTTTACAATTGACTTTTTTATTTTCTAAATCTAAAAATTGCAGTTTACTACCTAGATTATTTTATTTTGGTTAAGTTTAATTTTATTAGAGTTATTTTGGTAGGTTGATTTGATAGTTAATTTTACTTTGTTGTATTTTTGTGTATATAAAGGAATTTTCCCCTGTAAAATTTTCGGACGTAAGTACGCATGCTTGCACTAAGTCAGTATGTACAGAATTTATATTTAACAATACAAATGTATGAATATAAACCATATCCCCAGAACAGGCTGATTAATATAATCTGTTGCCACACCACACAGTTATACATGTTATACAACAAGGACTCATACTGTTAATAAAGCTGCTGATTACAGTTTGTGGCAACAAATATCACTCATCTGAAACAGTTAGTTTTAAGTTCGTCAAGGGGATTGACACAATGCCACGGATTTTCCTAGTCATACAAGCTCGATGGTATTAATGTCCAGCACCCTTACGGCAAATTCATACGATGAGTATCCTTACCTTCAAGAAAATCATAGAAGCTTTGGGGCCTCGTATTATCGTCCATAATACAAAATTATGACCTTCAGAAACCCGAAAATATTTCAAGGAAGCAGTTTGATCCATTGTGCTGTCATAATTTTATTATTTTTACTTCAAATACGTTTAATATAGCCATCTTATTTATAAGATAACGTTCTAATATGAGTTGGGGTATAGGGAATTGTCAGTTAGTGTTATGGGATTTACCTAAAACATTACTAAAAATTAAATTTTCATTACAAGAAATTTGGTATCGAGATAATCTGTTTCTGTTTTACAAGAAATTTTGATATAATTTTTAATTAAATAAGTAGGGATAACTTTAAAGTATTTCTTACCATAAAATATTTTTTTATAAAATAAAACTTTATCGGGCTGTTTATGAAGACCATACATAGAAACAATATTTTAAAATTATTGACATTATCGGCACATTTTACGGTTCTTCTCAAAAACTTATGCCTCGTGTACCCTCTTAAAGATTTATATCTATCGGACGTAGCACCTTTTTCTACTTGGAAGAGTCAACAGTAGAAAAATAAAAGCAAAGAAAATAGTGAAAGAATAGAAACATATATAGCTTATATTTTAAATTTGATGTAACCTTTAAGGGGTCTTACTTTTCCATTGAAGGTGCAATTTAGCATCATGTCACATTTAATTTTATTTCTGATTCCCCTATATAACGCAGATGCAGAAAAATTTTACTGCTGACAGCTTAATGTCTGTTCTATGTAGCATAATTATTTCAATATTATACAACAGGTATTTTCTTGTTTTTTAAACATTTAATTTTGTTAAAAAATAACAATAAAATAAAATAAAATATTTTTTTTTTACTTGCACGCAACATTTCTCAAAAACCTAGAATATAATTTGTATGAAACTTGACAGATACATTCATTTTTATGCAGGCAATAACTTATACTTCAAATTTAGTACTATAATTGCATTGGTTATTTAAAATTAACACTTTTTTCAACAAAAAATTGATTTTTTTTCAACATTTTATAAGTTAAATTTAAATTTATAATCAATTAATATCTTCAATTCCTTAAAAATGAAGTATACTTTCAAGGTACATTAGTTTTACATTATTATCATTATTATTTAGGGATCTAGAACCAATAGATTTGCTACAGTTTTGCGCACAGTAGATGTAAAACAAACAATAATTTTAAAATTTTTATCAAAATTAAACATTTAAAAAAAAGTTAAATATCAGTTGTAGAATGTTAAAATAATTATGCTGCATAGAACACATATTAAGCTATTAGTTGTGAAAATTTTATGTATTTGTGTTTTATAGGAAATGAGAAATAAAATTAAACGTCACATGACGTTTAATTTCACCTTCAGTGAAAAACTAAGACTCCTGAGAACCCTTAAGAAATTTTGTTAATATTCTTATCCTTACATATGAGTTTCTTGAATGTTTGCCTGCATTTTTAAAATACTAATGTTAATTTTCTGAAGTAAATTTATAGGTCATTTTCGACATCCAGTGCGTTTTTGTATTTTGTTTTTAAAACATTCAGTGATTAAATACTTTACTCGGTGACTAATTTAGTTACGATACGCCACACCCAGAAAAAATTTTTTGAATCAACAAAAATTTGGTTGACCCAACAAAACTTTTTGTTTAAATATAGGTCAATGAAAATTTTGTTTGAATCAACAAAAAAAATTTTTTTTTGCAATTCCAAAAAAGAAATTTGTATCGTTAGCAAAAAATGTTTTTTTAATTCAAGTAAAATGGTTCAATTTTACTTGAATTTTTCTAAAACAACCAAAATGTACTCAACAAAACATATTTTGTAGTTTTAGTCAATTCCTGTTTCTAGGTGCGTATGTTTGTTATCCACATATGAGTGATCGCGTACCGCCTAGAATTTTTATGGGTAACACCAAAGGGTACGAGTACCATACTTTGATGAACAGTTTGAGTAAAAAATATAAAAAAAAATCATAAGAATATATCACATTATGCATAGTTACTTATAATAACCTGCTTAAATGTAAAAGAATTGAAGAGAATTGGATGTATCAAAATTCTGCAAACACTGTATCTCTCTCTCTCGGTCTCTGAACATAATTATTATTTTAATGTAAATTTTGAGATAAATTCTGTTATTATATTCTTTTTATTTTGTAGAAATTACATAATTTTATTTAAAAAGATGTAAAATAGCATACAACTACAGACCTTACTAAAAAGTTAATTGTCAAATATTACCTTTAACAGTTGAGTAGTGCTTCGGTAGTACAAGCTTACATCGATCGAATAAAGGAAGTTGAACCTTATATCAACGCTACTGTAGACAGACGATTTGAAGATGCTCTCGAAGAAGCCAAAGAAGTCGATGCCTTAGTGGCTTCTGGAAAAATGACAAGGGAACAACTGAAGAATGAAAAACCTCTTCTTGGAGTTCCTTTCACAGTCAAAATATTGTTAACAGTTAAAGGTAATTAGCATTTTTATAAAAAGATATTGAGACATAATGATGTCTATGTAAATTTTTCAATAATTTTAACCTAATTAAAGTTATAAATTACGAATATTTGAAACAACTTGGTAGATTTTGTAAATAACTGATAGTCAAGATAATGTCGCATTTTCATTTTACTGACAGGTAAATGAATAAAATAGCATATTTTTAAGATATTAATAATAATTTGCTTTGTTACAAATTGTTTAACACAAATATGTCTTTGTCACTACTCTTAACCGACATCATATAAATTGTAAAATACTGTCAACAAATTAAACAAAATATAAAATTTTAGAAGAATTAAAGTCTTTAAGAAATATTCCTATGAATTACTCATAAAAAAGTGTAAGCTTATTCTTTAACGTATAATGCATTTTCTCAAGGATTTCGCTGCACTGCTGGATCTCTGCTTTTTAAAGATCTCCGAGCTCAAGAGGATGCTGTCTCTGTGGCACTAATGAAAAAAGCTGGAGCTATTGTTTTGGCTAGTACCAACAGTCCCGAATGTGGAATGAATTTTCAATCAAGTAATAACATTCATGGAACAACTCTTAATCCGTATGATACGAGCAGAACAAGTGGAGGTAGCTCTGGTATGAAAAGCATTTTTCTACGATAATATTACATTTCTTTAAGTACTGATATAGAGAGTGATTTTTAATTTTAAGAATTTATATATTGCAACTGATTTTAAAAAATAATTACTCTTTCTTTTTCAAAAGATTCACGTAGCCCATATTTTTTTTTTTTTTTTTTTTTTTTTTTTGAAGTTTCTGCAGATGGGTGTTCATTAAACATACGTGAAAGTTTCTGTTTAAACCTAGAGGGCATTTCATTGTATATTTACTATAAATATAATCTAACTATATGATTTCAACGTAGAATTTTCAAAAACCAATTTATTAATTATTTTCTTTACACAATAATTAATATTGCAAATTATACAGACCTGAGGTGAATTTCCTTTCCTCAAAATGAAAAGATTTTTTTTAAGTTTTTTTTTTTTTTACACTAATTTTTAAAAAAATCTATCGTGACACAAATTGAGAATTTCTGCCTTTCTGGTAAATTATAAATTTATTTATAAAGGTACTGAAATTTCCAATTAGTAAATTAACTTTAATCATAAAGACACCCTATAGCAATATACATAATAGCATTCTAATTCTTGTTACTGCACAGAAGTCAGCTGCAAACAATGCACAAATTAAAGTGCTGTAAAGAGTAGAAGAAGATATCTTTCTTCGAGGTTAAGAAAATGCATTAATGATTTTACACTTTACGGCAGCCATTTGAAACGTAACAAATTGGTAAAATGAAAGAGGCAGATTATTTGTAAACCTATTTTCAATAAAGTAAATTCTCTCTACTAACTTCCCTGTGCGATTTTACGCAGGATCTTCATTTCACTCTGTGGAAAAACCCTATGTGATAGAGGTTAACCCCTTAACTCTTGCGCCCGTGATATTCCCAATTCGGATTGCTTGATTCCCACCAATTTCTGCAGCTGTAAGTGTACATCTAAAGCTAGCTGTTTAGAAACTAAATATTCGTCAAAGATAACAGGGGATATCCTCTATAATTTTTTTTCTGTCAAAGAATTTATACTTCTTGTATAGTCATTAGTATTCGTAGTTGTGGACATTCCCTCTTATAACATTTCTCGTGTTTCAGTAAGCCATTTTTTTAGGTATTTATTGTTATCTGGAAGATAAATATGTATGCAGATATGTAAACAGATTTTTCAAACAAAAAATATATCAAAGCATTATAGAACAAATATGATATGAGTTAGGTAATTATCACAATATCTTTCACTTTTCAATAAATTATTTTATATACTTTTTCATATCTTGCCCATCTGTAAAAACTGCTGTTGTAAACGTATGCAAAAATTAACTTATTTAATCGCTAATAATATATTACTATGTTACACAATTTTCTTAATTAATTTTCTGTTCCGACGCTACTTTTAAGTACCATTAAAGAAAAATTAATATAAAATTTATTTAATCTGTCTATTAATAAAAGTAGATTTTTCTACTTCGAGAAATACTTTTCTAGATCACATTTAGAAAGCACAGCAAAATATTCTAATCATATTTTTTAATTAAATCTTTTTTCTGGCGGTTATTTGCGTAACCATTTATATAGGTTATTTTCTCTTGTTTAAAAAGTTGGTACTACTCTATTATCCAGTCCACCACTTTTCATAACAAAAAAATATCGCCAAACTGTAACGCCGAATAAACGGAAGAACGTTGCTATCAAAATAAATAAATAAATAAAATATAAGAATTTAAGGACACGATTTTTATTTTAATTAATGAAATAACTAATAAATCAGTAAAACATAATGAAAAATACAGGCAAATGTCGAATTAAAAACCACTTGATGACATAACAAACACGTATAATGCTTCTGACATCAAGTAAATAGGACTGTATTTTTGGCGTTTAATCTTACAGTTTGGCGATAGTTTTTTGTTATGAAAAGTGGTCAACGGGATAATAGAATAGTACCAAAAAGTTATATGGCAAACTTGCAACTGCAAAAACTTTTCCATTTAAAAATAAGATCTCAATACATTTATTTACATTGTTTTTATAACAATTTCGAGATTTCTATAACATATTTTTTGTTAATTAATCTAATTATTTTTAAATATTTTACAAAAAAGGATATAGCTATCAATTTACTAAATCCGTTAATGAAAATCCTTTCCTAATTTCATACTATTGTTACATAAATTTTCTATTATATATTTGGACATTAAGGAAAATAATTGTTGAGGTTGAACAATTTCTTGATTAATAATTTGAGGTATAAAGTGTGAATTGATGTTTGACGAAATAAGTTTTTTGTGACTTAGGCTTTAAAATTCTTCTCGTAAATAACTGAAGCAAATCCTGATTTTTTTAATAGAAGACGGAATGATTCTCTTTTCGCCGAAAACACTGGAAACAAACACAAAAGAATAAAAAATAAATCTGAGAAAGAAAAGTTATGTAACTAAAAGGAAACCCATATTTCCTACAAGAAAATACAGCGGTTTTTCTTCAAGTGTAAACAAGAGACAGTGAAATGGTATGACGTGCAACGAATGAGGAAAATTGTGGCAAATACGGAAAAGGCGAATGAATGATGATTAATTATTTCATTTTAAAACTAAATTAATATTTTCAATTATTTCAATCGAGAAATTAAATAAATATTTTTTCCTTTTTTAAAAAAGGTGGCGAAAGCGCTTTAATCGGAGCAGCTGGATCTGTCATAGGACTTGGAAATGATCTGTGTGGCAGCGTACGAATTCCAAATTTTTTTACAGGAATATTTGGTCATAAACCAAGTAGAGGTAACTAGATTTTTTTTAATATTCTCTAAATATTATATTCTGAGTAAATGACGGCTAAAATATAACAAATGACCTACAGTTTTATAGCATGATAGATAAATTCTTAGATAATGTATTTTGTTATCTTCATATAATCTCTAAACGGAATCAGATAGTTTTTTTTTTTTTTTTTTTTTTTTTTTTTTATTTATATGATTCATAATTTTTTATACATGTATTTGAATTAAATTTACTTTTCTCTTTCTTATATGTCTTATTACGCTGGTCTTTCATTTAAAAATATAAAACTAAAAGAGACCGCAGAATGCCCGGTGAGAGTCCCCAACTCTAGATTTGTTTGGATAGATTTTCATTTAAAAATATAAAATCACACAAATTCTAGGTAGAGTTGTATGATTAAATTCTAGGTATGAATTCTAGGTAGGTATGCATGCGCTGCCGAAGGCAGTGAGGCTCCCAACATTAGGATCGTTTGGAAAGATTTTCATTTAAAAATATAAAATCATTAAACACTGATTTTAGGTATATTTAAGGTTATTATCATAGATACGGGCAACGATGGGCGGGTCAATTAGCATTAACAGAAGAAAGATATTTGTCTGTGTGTCTGTATTCGATGGCTAATGAAATCCATCACACGCGCAGGACTGAAAATTTCGATGAAGATAGACGAAGGCAGGTCCGAATGCAACTGAGACTCAGTTTTCTCACTATAATTAGCCGAGATATTAATTAAAAACCATAATTATCATCTCAAAATGACGAGCTGTTGCAGTTGTGTACCAAAGCGGAATATCCAAGATTCTTCAAAGAGAGAAGAAGGGAGCATAGAAAACGTTCTTTTTTTCCTCGCATTTTGAAACTGTTGCATCCACTGTTCAGAACTAAATGCAGAAAAGAAAAAAAGACCACTTATTGCTCATACCTTTACCCAATATAAGCCCGTGATAATAACTTGAAATATACCTAAAATTCAGTGTTGAATTATTTTAATTTGTTAAATGAAAATCTTTTCAAACAAAACTTCTTTTTCAGGCCCCACTACCTTCAGCAACATACACCCTCGAATTTGTATAATTTTATATTTCCAAATCAAAATCTATCCGAACGAACTAAACTGCCCTCGTTATAGTGACTGTCGTTTTTATTTTCTTTAGATATATTAAACTTTCAGTTCTGACCAAAAGTTCCTGAGAAAACAAAAAATAATATAAAATACCCTCTCAAACCTCCCCTCTTTTAAACTCGAAATTCTATCTCCCATTGATGAAATGTTGAGGTTTTGCAGTACATACGCAGAAACGAAAACCTCTCCGAAAAATTCCCCAAGACAGAATTAAAACGGGAAACTATCTTCAAATGCACTGAGAAAGAAAACAAAATCTGGCGACATCGAGAAAAAAAATTTCTTTTGGGAATAGCAAACATTAATGTATATATATATTTTTTTAATATGCAAGACATTGTTGAAACAAAAAACGTAATAGATTTTTTTTTTTTGAAAGTGGATGTGAATCTCTAAAAATTGCTGAAAAACGGTAAACACGAAATTGGCATTTAGAAAATATTTTTGAGGAGGTAAATATTAATGTTTTTTTAAAACAAAGGCATCCGTTAGAAAGGCAAATATACCATAAAAATGTGGGTATGTTTTATTTATATTTCGTACTGAACAGCGGACACGAAAGTTTCAACATGCGAAAAAAGATGGAATATTTTCCCCGCTTCTTTCTTCTGTGCTTCGGAATGCTTTGGAAACACCAACGATCGCCGGCACGCCATTTTGCTATATTCATTTTTGGACACCTTGTATATTCGTTTCATATATTAATAAAAAATTATCAATTATTAATTATTATTAATTATTAATAAAAAATTATTCTTATGTGCGACCCTGTAAAATAACTATAAATGCAATATACATAGTTTTTTGGAGTTTTCAATTAATATCTGTGCTAATTATCAAATAAATCGGTCAAGTGCGAATTTTACTCGCGTACAAGGAGTTCCGCACAATAAATTTATTAATTACTAACTGCAATAGTACAAAAAATCGTTGCTAAACGAATAATAAGGCTTTGAAAAAAAAACTATACAACTTAGGATTGGGTATAGCTATATATACTAACAAAGCATAGAAGGATATACCATGAACATTCAGACGGATATGGAGCCTAAATAGTAACAAATGTCGCTACTGTATGACTTTTTTAAAACCGTATCCGAATCTCTTTATCATGACTAAGAAATGAATGAATAACGCCTATAAAGTTGACATTGAAATCACCTGCGATAATTAAATTTTTACAAACCTCGACAAGTCTAAGATATAGGAATATGGGGTAACACAAGACATTTGAAAAAAAATCTTAATGAAAAGAAGCAGATAGTTAAACAAAATATATCAGAACTGTTCTACGACAATATACTCGTATATGTAAAACAATACTACATATAACTGAATTCTAAATGTATTAGGGAAAAAAAACGATGAATATTTCTGACACTAAAACAAAGACCTTGTAGAAAGTTAAAACTTGGCATTGTGCGAAGCGCGCTTCAAAAAGAGGTCGCAAAATCGCAACATCGGCTTTGTTCGCGCCGCATTTTTCTTTACAGATTGTAATTAAAATCTCAGCTAATTGCCGACAAATTTTCTAAAAATCCTTATCAACAGTCCTTGGATGATTCCGTATCCATATTTCGTGTCCTCGAGCGCCCGTCAACAACCCGCTGAGCACCCCCAAATTAAAGTTTGTGTGTAACGGTAAAATGCGATTTTCTCAAAAACTATGTGACCTAGGATAATCGCTATAGTTTTCCTGCAAGGTTTAAATAAACTCATATTACTACTCATCTTTTTATAATTTTAGTTTCAGTAGATTCAAAAATAGGGGTTGGGGGACATATTTTTGCAGTACATTTTCGAAGATATCTCTGAAAATATAATACCTAAAATTAAAACAAGTATATTTTTGAGTTTGGGGCTAAGAGATCTTTCGAACGATACCCCACACGATCCAAATATATACAATATATATATATATATATATATATATATATATATATATATATATATATATATATATATATATATATATATATATATATCAGTACAAAAACCCTTAACGGGTTAAAAGTGTTGACGCAGCACTTTCTTTTGGCTCTATGAATTTTAAATATGGGTCTTAAAAGCAATGATATCAAATTTAAGTGACGCTATGTTAATAATTTTTTTTTAAATCATAATTTTCTTTTTAGTTTTATTTATGTTCACAGGTGCAATTATTATCTTAATATGAAAAAATATATAAAATTTATTCGCTGATGCTTTTTCATTCACATCTCTCATGAATTCAAAATATGGGTTTTAAAAGAAATGATATCAAAATTTGAGTGACACCTTGACGTTAATTTAATAGGACTCTTTTAAAATTCAATTTAAATTATTTTTGGTTTGTCTTCTAAAGTATATTTACACATACAAACAATACTTTTAATTTTTCAATATACTTTTAAATATATTACTTTCACTGACGCTATATTATGTATTGAAATGTATTTATTTCAATAAATTGATTTATCTTCTGTGCCACGCTATCCAAAATCATAAGTAAAATTTATGTAAATGATTATTTTGCGTCATAGTATCCAAACAAAGGGAAATGTATGCAAGTGGATAATATGACGCAAAATAATCATTTACATAAATTTTACTTATGATTTTGGATAGCGTGGTACAGAAGATAAATCAATTTATTGAAATAAATACATTTCAATACATAATATAGCGTCAGTGAAAGTAATATATTTAAAAGTATATTGAAAAATTAAAAGTATTGTTTGTATGTGTAAATATACTTTAGAAGACAAACCAAAAATAATTTAAATTGAATTTTAAAAGAGTCCTATTAAATTAACGTCAAGGTGTCACTCAAATTTTGATATCATTTCTTTTAAAACCCTTATTTTGAATTCATGAGAGATGTGAATGAAAAAGCATCAGCGAATAAATTTTATATATTTTTTCATATTAAGATAATAATTGCACCTGTGAACATAAATAAAACTAAAAAGAAAATTATGATTTAAAAAAAAATTATTAACATAGCGTCACTTAAATTTGATATCATTGCTTTTAAGACCCATATTTAAAATTCATAGAGCCAAAAGAAAGTGCTGCGTCAACACTTTTAACCCGTTAAGGGTTTTTGTACTGATATCATTACTTTTTTAAGGTTATTGATGAAAATGTCAATTAGTCGAAATTAAGTATAGGGTATAAATTAATCATTAGTATAAAATTTTAAAGAAATGCTAAAAAAGACCCCTTGGACCCCAATAAAATATGAGGGTGGTGGCCCAGGGAGAGGAATCCAAGACTCAACTTTTAAATTATACAGCGAGAGAGTAACACAATTAGAAGGATGAAAATGCATGGCAAAACCCGTTTGTTCCATCTTCCTCCGCCAAAGGGCGCAATCTTTTCTATACAAACATAGCTGAAAATTTTCAGGCTGTCGATTCCGAGTCAAATGAGCCATACATCGTCGTGATCGGTCCCATAGAACCCGATAGGGAAGTGCCCCTGGTGGTGAAACTTGGAACTAAAATCAATATATCCTGTCAATGTCGAGTCGAATGAATCAAACAGCATTGTGATGGGACCCATAGGACTTGAGATAGCTGCAAAATCCGTTAGTTCCATCTTCCACCACCAGGGGGCGGACTCTGTTCCATGCAAACATAGTTGAAATCTTTGAGGCTGTCGATTTCAAGTCGAATGAGCCATACCTCGTCGTGATGGGGCGCATAGGACCCGAGATAAGAAAGCGCCCCTGGTGGTGAGACTTGTAACTAAAATCTATATATCCTGTCGATGTCGAGTCGAATGAATCAAACTGCATTGTGATGGGACCCATAGAACTCGAGTTAGCAGCAAAATCCGTTAGTTCCATCTTCCACCACCAGGGGGCGCTCTCTGTTCTATACAAACATAGCTAAAATCTTTCAGGCTGTCGATTTCAAGTCGAATGAGCCATACCTCGTCGTGATCAGGCCCATAGAACACAAGATAGGAAAGCGCCCCCTGGTGGTGAAACTTGTAACTAAAATCTATATATCCTGTCGATGTCCAGTTGAATAAATCAAACTGCATTGTGATGGGATCCATAGAACTCGAGTTAGCTGCAAAATCCGTTAGTTCCATCTTCCACCACCAGGGGGCGCACTCTGTTCTATACAAACATAGCTGAAATCTTTCAGGCTGTCGATTTCGAGTCGAATGAGCCATACCTCGTCGTGATGGGGAGCATAGGACCCGAGATAAGAAAGCGCCCCCTGGTGGTGAGACTTGTAACTAAAATCTATATATCCTGTCGATGTCGAGTCGAATGAATCAAACTGCATTGTGATGGGACCCACAGAACTCGAGTTAGCAGCAAAATCCGTTAGTTCCATCTTCCACCAGCAGGGGGCGCTCTCTGTTCTATACAAACATAGCTGAAATCTTTCAGGCTGTCGATTTCAAGTCGAATCAGCCATACCTCATCGTAATCGGGCCCATAGAACACGAGATAGGATAGTGTCCCCTAGTGGTGAAACTTGGAACTAAAATCGATAGATCCTGTCGATGTCGAGTCAAATGAATCAAACTGCATTGTGATGGGACCCATAGAACTCAAGTTAGCTGCAAAATCTGTTAGTTCCATGTTCCACCACCAGGGGGCGCACTCTGTTCTATACAAACAGCTGAAATTGTTGAGGCTGTCGATTTCGAGTTGAGTGAGCCATACCTTGTCATGATCGGGGCCATAGAACCTGAGATAGGAATGCACCCCCTGGTGGTCAAACTTGAAACTAAAATTGATATATCCTGTCAATGTCAAATTGAATGAATCAAACTGCATTGTGATGGGACCCATAGAACTCGAGTTAGCTGCAAAATCCGTTAGTTCCATCTTCCACCACCAGGGGGCGCACTCTGTTCTATACAAACATAGAGCTGAAATCTTTCAGGCTGTCGATTTCGAGTCGAATGAGCCATACCTCATCTTAATCGGGCCCATAGGACACGACATAGGATAGTGTCCCCTAGTTGTGAAACTTGGAACTAAAATCGATATATCCTGTCGATGTCGAGTCAAATGAATCAAACTGCATTGTGATGGGACCCATAGAACTCAAGTTAGCTGCAAAATCTGTTAGTTCCATGTTCCACCACCAGGGGGCGCACTCTGTTCTGTACAAACAGCTGAAATTGTTGAGGCTGTCGATTTCGAGTTGAGTGAGCCATACCTTGTCATGATCGGGGCCATAGAACCTGAGATAGGAATGCACCCCCTGGTGGTCAAACTTGAAACTAAAATTGATATATCCTGTCAATGTCAAATTGAATGAATCAAACCATGTTGTAATGGGACCCATAGAACTCGAGTTAGTTCCAAAATCCATTAATTTCCCCTTCCACTGCCAGGGGCGCACTCTGTTCTATATGAACATAACTGCCCCTGGTGGTGAAACTAAAATCAGTAAGTTCTATCGAGGTCGAGTCGAATGAGCTAAACTGCATCACGATTAGGAATGCACAACCTGTGGCCCGTGATGGGTAACTGGTGGCCCGCAGAGACCATACATGCCAACCTATCCAAAAATTTCGAATTTCCTTAATAATTCGTGAGAAAAATGCGCAAATTTTGTCCATAGATCGTAGGAAAATATGAATTTCATCGATCAGGTGCATAAAATTAAGAATTGCATCGACTGGATGCAAATTTTGTCGAATGGGCATGGAAAAATCACAAATTTCCCCATTTTGTCGCTAGAAAAAAAAACGCAAATTTCAATAATCGGTCAACAGAAACCAGAGATGCCAAAATCGGTAATTCTGGAGTTGTAAATTTCGTCAATTTTGTAAATCAGTTGAAAAAACCTGCAAATTTTGTCGATAAGGCACTTAAAATCGCAAATTTCATGGATCGAGCAACGAATTTCATCGAATGGCATGGAAAGATCGCGAATTTCAACGAACAGTCGCGGAAAAAATTTGCAAATTGTCCATAGATTGTGGGAAAACATTATGAATTTTGTCTATCGGCTCTGCAAAATTATGAATTTTGTCGATAGGCATGGAAAATCGCAAATTTTGTATATTGGGCATGGAAAAATCAAGAATTCCATCGAATGTTTGTGAAAAAATTGTAAATTTCAACAAACGGTAAAAAAAAAAAAAAAAAATGAAAATTTTGCCATTGTCTAGAGAAGAAAAATTGTGAATTTCATTAAATGGCCGACGGAAAGCATATCAGTTGAAAATCACGAATTTTGTCAATCAGGCACAGTAAAAACATGAATTTCGTGGATCGGGAGAAGGAAAATCATAAATTTTGTTGAACGCATGCATAAAAATCATGAATTTTGTTTATCGGGCATATAAAAATCATTAATTTTGTCAAACGGATCCATAAAAATCAAGAAAGTCATCAATCGGGTGCGTAAAAATCTTGAATTTCATCGATCAGGCGTGTAAAAATATAGGACAAAATTGCCATTCGCCAATCGGCGAGTAATACTGAAAATTTGGCGACTGACTTTACTGCCACCACTGGTCAAACTTAATAGTCCCAATTGCGATGATTGAATGGAAAAAGATTTTTTCCCCGCTGTCGCTCGACAAATTTCGAAACCATTTTTCGAATTTCACGATTTTTTCCCCGAAATTATTTGACGGATTGTGACTTTTTTTCTTCTCGAAGCCATTCGACGATATTCGAAAAAATTTTCCCCTGAAACCAGTTGATGAATTTTGTGATTTTTCCACTATCAATGAATTTTGTGATTTTTCTGCTATCGATTGATGAATTTCGTGATTTATCGACTATCGATTAATGAATTTCACAACTTTTTCCATGAACGAACAAATTGTGCACTTTTTTTCCACTGCTATTCGACGAATTTTGCAATTCTGTTCCGCGATTGTTAGACAAATTTCACTATTTTTCTCCCGAGATCATTTGATGAATTTTGTGATTTTTTTCCCCCGAACGTATTTGACGAATTTCTCTAATTTTTTCACGACAGTTAGACATAATTAATTTTTTTTCTGCAATGCCTGATTTCTTTCCCGAGACCATTTGACGAATGTCGCGATTTCTTTCCCAACACTATTTGACAAATTTCGCCGTTTATTCCACAATCGTTTGACAAATTTCTTAAATTTTTTATCAAGTATTTTTAAATTTGTTATTGGTCATTGCTGAAAAACAGGAGTAAAAAAATCCATGTACTGGCCAGTGGTCACTGAGAAAAAAAGTTGAAACCTATACATAAAAGTTGAACCTATACATAAAAATCATGAATTTTTTAGAACGGGCACATAAAAATCACAATTTTGTCAAGTAGCTGCATAAAAATCACAAATCCATCTAGTGGGTGCATTCTTCCAAATTTGCAACCGAACAGTGCTATATGTATGGATAATGCTAATTATCCCCCCCCCCCCCTACCCAACATCTCCTCGAAACAAAATTCTCTCTGTGCTACTGATGGTGGTCCTCGACAACCCAACAATTTTTTAAGTGGCCCTTCGCCTAAAAAGATTGGGCACCTCTACTATCAATTAACAATAAATTAACCTATCGCTTGTGTCATGTATTCATGAGCGGTGATTGCAATGCAAATTCTTGTTTACAAGAATAAGACTTATATTAGGTATTTTATTATTTATTTATTGTTTGTTTACTTATTTTGTTTTGATTTTCTTGTCCTTTTAGAAATTGACTTTAGATTGTTACTTAAATGGTGAGATGATTGTCAATTACCTGTTTTATCGATAAAAATGATACAAGGTAAGGAAATTGCATCGTGTCGAGTGAATATTTAGGAAGTATTTTAAAACCCGCAGACTAAAGAAGATTTGTGTTTTACTTGTTAGCTATATTTTGCAACTCTCCAAATTACTGCAATGTAAATATAGTATGAAGTTAACTTTCCTCTGTTGTATAGCTAATTTTATTGGAAAAAAACCCTGAAAATGCATTGTTGTAGTAATCAATTATTTTTGCAGTTGTGTAAATTCTGTCATAACAATTTTCAACTAAGGGAAATCTTACATTGGACATTTAATCACAGTATTTTAAATAAGAAAACTTAAAATATTTGCAAATTAAAGAAATGAAAAGAGATTTTGTTTAAAATTACATCTAAAGATTTTTTTTTTTACAAAAAATGCAAAATTCGCCAGTCATTCGGGAAATTATCACAAAATTCTACTAATAAAATGGGACTGTAAACAAACCGGTTCAAAATGTGTCCTTTTTAAAAATTAAATTCCATCCCAGCAGCCCTGTTGTTATGTTAGTCGAGCACTAGCTGATCGACAAAATTTTTTAATCTCGCCAACCTTTTTTTTCTGACCAATCTTTAACATAAGCTAATAAAGTAGAGCCAACATTTTAACATTGCTATATAGTATCTTAAAAAACTTACTTAAAAATAGCTGAAATATAATCTTGATAAAATACGTAAACACAAACATATCAATACAAATAACAAAATCTCATGTAATCGGGTAGGGGAGACCGGTACACAGTGGACCACTTTTTCAGTTAATTTTTTTTTTCTCTTTAACAGACTGACCAATCTGTATGAAAATATTTTTGAATATTCCTTAAACCTTCTTACATCCATCATAATTTTCTCACAACATAGTTTTCAATACATTAAAAATATATATATATATATACACTGGTCCACCCACCAGGGTACAGTGGACCACTATTAGGTATTATCTAAAATATAATATAAATCTATTTTCATTAATCTAATTCTTTTTTGTTGCCTCTTCATTCGCAAAATAACATAGTAATATAAATTTTGAAACAAAAACAAAAAATTAATTATATTTTGAAAATAATAACAGATTAATACAGGAACAATTGCAATTTAGTTGAAGTTATTACTTAAGTACAAAAAAAATCAGCTCACAATAAAATTTGCAAATGAAATTCCAAAATACTTATCAGTAAGATTGAGCCTGGAATTTTCAAGAAATAATTTTGGGTCTGCGAGCAACATTATGAAATCATTGACATCAACAGCAGATTCATCTACAGTTTCGGGAGAAATAAACTGATTTCCATTCAATTTGCATCTCATGAATCTTACTTGAATAGAATCATCAACAATTAGACTACAGTTATATTTATCAAAGGCAGTAAATACAAAACAAAATATTTCTTACTATGTTAAAAAAATTGTTATTTTTATTTGTTTACTTTATTTTACAGTTAATTCTACTTTAAAACAATCTTTCTTTATAGAAAACAATTATTACATATTTTGAACATTCTGCATTAGAGGAGCAGAGTGGATTGTGGACCACTGTGCCCCAGAAGTGGGTGGTCCACTGTACCCCATGTTGAAGTTCAATAAATAATCATATTAATATTGTTTATAGCTTTCTTTTAAACATAATAACTTTAAAGTAAAATAAAAACAAGTATCTTAGCTTTTCAAAAAAGCTGTTTTATTTTATTTATCTACAACCTTTAATTACTAAAAAAATAAAAATATGATGATGAAAAATTTTACTTTTAGAAGCTCAAAACAACAAAGCAGGATAAAATAGTTCAATCTGAGCTAAACATACTTTCTGAACGCTATAAATAATCATTGCAGTGCTGTTGTCTATTAGGATAGAAGAGAAGCTTAAAAAAAATTTAAATAAATAAAATATTAGGGGGTGGTCCACTGTGTCCATAGGTTCACTGTGTACCAGTCTCCCCTATATTAATGATAGGCTTAGTCAATAAAAAAAATGTTAAAGTAAGCCATAACATAAATTAGAAACATTGTATTTCATAATGAAAACATCGTATCTAATTTTATATACATAAAAGTGAAAACTTACGTTATATAAATTCCCTATATAATATACCAAAGTTTCATCACAATTAAACGTATTTCAATCACACTGAAATAAAAAGTTTTAGTTATTAAATTTGTGTGAGGTGAATGATGGGAAACTTTGATTTGGAGAGTTGGAAAATATAGCTAACAAGTAAAAAACCAATCTTCTATCATCATCAGATTTTTAAAAGACTTCTTTAAAAGATTCACTGATTATTTTTAACGATAAAACAGGTAATACTATTGACAATTATCTCACCATTTACGCCACTAAATCAAAAAACAATTTCTAAAATGACAATCTAATCAAAATAAGTAAACAAACAAACAATAAATAAATAAATAATAAAATACCTCATATGAGTGTTTGAACTTTGAAGGGGGGGGGGGGGATTATGAGACCTATAGCGGCAGGGCTGTCGTCTCGAATGATCCAAACCATCAACCACGGTATCAACATTCGAGACTCGTTGAAAACAAACAGATGATTGATTTGTTGATTAGAGGCTGTTTCAAATTAACTGATAAAAAAAAAAAAAATCTGAATCTTTTTTTCCTTTAAAAAATGACAAATTAAATATATAAATAACAATTAAATTGTATATATATAATTATAAAATATTTCAATATTTCAATCAAGGAATCTAAATATTTTTCGACTTAATGAAGATTTTGAAATAAAAAATTCTTTATTATAACAAAAAAGAAAAATATACAAACAATAATTTAATTTAATACATATATATTACATATTAAAAATTGCATTAAAAACTGTTTTCGTATTAAAAAAAAAAAAAGAATCTAAATAGTTTTTCAGCGATATGGATATGCTTTAACGTTTAACTGTAACCGTAATAGGCAAGAGCTTCCTTATTGCGCAGTAATAAAAAGCAGTGAAAAGGCTGAAGATCTGTAATGTTAGTCTACCAGAAAAAGCATAAGAAAATAGTCCTATTTTAAAAGTGGATTATATTGAAAACAAGAGTTTTCCTACGTTAGCTCAAAATCTTACTCTCTTCATCTAAAAGCGATTAATATAATATATTAATTTTAAAAAAATCGTTCGATCCATTTTCGAGATAACACCTCTGTGCCAATTACACCATTACATTTTCCATTTTCGCTTAAAAATTGGTTTCCAGATCTCAAAATCTACTGCATGTAGAAATCTATAAATTTCAGGATAGAGTTAGGCCATAGATATAAGACTAATGTGAAAAAATCGAAACGGTATGCCTCATATTTACTGAGATATTAAATGTCGGCATTTCGATTTTCCTTTGATCTCCTGCTAGCTGTATATATGAGAGTGACGGAATCTTCGGTTTTGGGCTTACGGTTTTCGGTTTTTCGCTGCGTCACTCAAGAGACTACCGTCTCTTATGATATATATATATATATATATATATATAGAGAGAGAGAGAGAGAGAGAGAGAGAGAGAAAGAGACCATAGCCGACTGACACACAGATAAACATCTTTCTATTATTAATATACATTACTGAAATTTAAAGTGCAGCAAAACTTTTATACAAAATTTTCTGCAAGCATGACAAAGAAAAATGCCAAATATATTTACCGATAATAAATTATAATTAAATCAAATCCGTCATTTTTTCAACCCCCCAAATTATCTCTTAAGCTTCTATTATGGTGTATTTTTAAAGATAATTAATAAATACTTGGCAGAAACATTTGAAATTGTGTATATGCGTATAGAAAGTATTCAGGAACCGAATGCAGTAAAAAAATTCCTTCTATATTCCCTTATTTGTTTTCACTTACTATTTTATAATTCATAATTCATGTTTTTACAATTATGGAAATTATATTATTGAGATATTTATGTTTAGTTTTTAAATATTATGTTCTTAGATAAAAACAGTATAAGATTCTTAGTCTGAAAAATTTAGTTAAAATATATTAAAGTAATTTGCCATTAGATGACAAAACTTTTGGTCCATGAAATTTGAAATTTGATTTTTGAGCATACATTTAAACGAAGAATAAAAATTCATTTCCAAAATTGAGTTTTGTTCTTTCAAATGTAAGGATTAGCCCCCAATTAAGTACGTATACGGCTTTCAAAATGCAATTCTTTCACATCAATTTTACTTTCTTCTATTTTTACAAGAAGAAAGTTTTGGATTCATGAAAATTTTCGACTTCCGGTTTTCGACGAATTTGTACGTTTTAGAAGGTACTGAACACGATTTGACTGTTTTTAGAAAATGTCTGTCTGTGAGTCTGTGACTCTGTCTGTCTGTCTGTATGTGACAAAACTTTTGTGGGCGCTCTATCTCAAGACCTAATGCACGAAATTTAATAAAACTTTATATTCAGTTAGTCCCTGATATAAATTGGCGATAATTAGTTTTTGGTGAAAATCGGCCAATAGGTGTCGCTGCTATGCTGCATTTTTCGCGATTTCCGCAATAGCGTGTCTCAAGAACTAATGCACTTATTTTCATCAAACTTCAGATTCATTTAGACTTTGACATAGACACTTATTACGTTTTCGTGTAGATATCCCAATAGGTGGTACTATACTATACCACTTTTTTCATGATTTTTACGATAGCTATAATTCAAGAACTAATGCACGGAATTTCATCAAACTTTAGATTCTGTTAGACCTTGACATAAATAGATGCTGCTTACGTTTTGGAGTAAATAGCCCAACAGGTAGCGCTGCTATGCTACTTTTTCATTATTATCACGATAACTATATCTCAAGAACTATTGCACAGATTTTTATCACACTTCAGTTAGACGTTGACATAAGTTGTTGTTGGTTAGGTTTTGGTCTAAATCTACAAACAAGTGGCGCTGCTATGCAACATTTTGCAAGATTTACGTGATTTTAGCGATAGCCCTATCTCAAGAACCAATGCGCGGAATTTAATAAAACTTTAGATTCAGTTAGATCTTGATATAAATTGGTGCTGATTCTTTTAGCGTATGCGAAACCTGTGTAAGATAGAAGAGAGTTTTGGGATTGGCACATCCGACTAGTTCAACAGATGTTAATCCCAAACGATTGGTAGTTATCACTTTTATATGATGATTTTCAGCCATGATTGTACAAGTACATGGATTCACAAATTTAATAAGTGAACGACATTGAATTAGTCATTATTTTGCATAAATGTAAAGTGAACTGGCCATTCTTCCAGTTGTAACAGCTGTTCAATTTCCTTAGGAATAGTTTCAATTGAGGGAGCTTTCCCGGTTCCGGATCCCGATTTGAAATGCATGTTGAACACAGGACCTATGTGCCGTTATGCCGAAGATTTGGTTACTTCAATGAGAATTCTATCAGCACCAGATGAAATTTGCAACAAATTTGGACAACAGGTATATTTTTGCTTATTATGTAGTTTTAAAAAATCCCTGACGGCTCGGCCTACAGGCACAAGTAGATTTCGAAGACGCAGAGCGTGGGGCGCCTGTTTGTTGGGAATTGTGGAAGAAATTACCTTTTAGCCATCATGCGGCAGTTGGGACCACCCACTTCAAAATCTAGCTTGTTTGCAGGCGCAGCCGGTAGGGATTTTTTTGTTTTTAATTTTTTGTTACTATAAGGGTTGGTCAATATAAAAGTTTTAGATAATATTAAGAGGATTTATAATACATTTAAGCGGATTTGATATCATGTCAATTGACGAAGTTATGAATTTTTTTCTTCTAAAACCCCCCTTTTCCCCATCTTGGGGCCATTTTTAATTATATCAATAACCTGTCATACATAAATTTTCGGCCTTTTTCCTAGAAGTAATAATAACTTTAAACGGATTCTATACGTATCATAATTAAGAAGTTATGGGTTTTTTCTGTTTTCAAACCCCCCCCCCCTCCCCATTTCTTCTCCCTTGGTTCGATTTTGCCCATTAACGAACTTGACCGAGATTTTATGCCCCTTGATTTTATATATCAGTTTGGAAGAGATTTGTGTAGAATTATTGAAGTTATCGTATCCATAAAAAAGTGACGTGGATAAATAGATAGATAGATAGATAGATAGATAGATAGATAGATAGATAGATAGATAAAGTTTTGAACTGGGGTGGTTTTGGGTTCTGGAAGTCATAATCGGCGTAGATCTGTAAAAAAATTTCAAAAATCCCAACTTAGGGGACATTGTAATAGGTAGTATTTCTTACGAAATCTACCTAAAATGATGTATTTCAAAATGCTTGCACTTCCAAATCGAAACAACCAGAGAAATGTTTACATTTTAATATTAAGAGCTTTATTATTTAATTCATCACACTTCGTCGGCAACATACATAATAAGCATCAGGAATTCATTAACGCTATTTATGATACAATATCGACAGCTTCTATTACATTGTTATTCTGGTGAATATATGCTAAATGCAGGGTTTGTAGAACACTAATAGTAATGTAATTTTAGTATATTGTTACAGTCTCCTACAGCATGTTTCTTATTGAAGAGTGTGTATATAGCATGTATAGTTATTTTACAGGGTCGCACATAAGAATAAGAATATATGAAGCTAATATAAAGGGTGTCCGAAAAGTCTGGAAACGGTCAAATAACTCGAAATATATTTATCGAATTGAAAAACGTGTAATACGTGAAGAACGAAAAATATGTGTTCAATATTTTTGAAAAATCTGTTTAGGGACACCAAAGTTGCCTCCCAACTCTGCCCCCTGGGGGAAAGGGGGGGGGGAGTTTGAAATGTTAAAGGATAACCCCCTCCCCCCCCCCCCCAATTTTTTTTTTGCAGATTCGGATTCTACGGGAAAAAATACGTAACTTTTGTATTTAACATTTTCTTCAGAAAATCGTAGATAGCGTTATAATCGTGTGAAATACAGTGAGAATTGTTTCCATTGAAAAGTCTGGAAACGGTCGAATAACTCGAGAAATATACATAGGATGGAAAAATGAAAAAATGCATGTTCAAAATTTGAGTAAAATCTATTTACGGATATCAAAGTTGCCAAAATATTGAACACGTATTTTTCCGTTTTTCAATCCGATGTATATTTCTCGAGTTATTCGACCATTTCCAGACTTTTCAATGGAAACGATTCTCACTGCATTTTACTCGATCACAGCGCTATCTATGATTTTCTGAAGAAAATGTTAAAAACAAAAGTTACGTATATTTTCCCGTAGAATCCGAATGTTCAATAAAAAAGGGGGGGGGTTATTATTCAAGATTTCAAAATTGTCTTTACCCCCCAGGGACAGAGTTGGAAGGGGGGCAACTTTGATGTTCCTAAATTGATTTTTCAAAAATGTTGAACACATATTTTCCGTTTTTCTATCCGATGTATATTTATTGCGTTATTCGACCGTTTCCAGACTTTTCGAACACCCTGCATATTAACTCCGTGGTTGTGGAACGCTGACGGTAATGTAATTTTAGTACTTTGTTTGAGTCACCTACAGCATGTTTTTCTTGAAGATTGCGTATATAGCCTTTATAGTTATGGAGAGGGACGCACAAAAGAATTCGATTACACTACCGTCTATGTGCGGTAATTACTCAAAATACCTTTCATTGTCATTATGTTATTTGAAACACTATGAAATTTGTATTTGTTAGTAAGGATTACTGCGGCATGCTCTGCATTGGAAATATGAGATGTAACATATACAGTAAAATCTCGTTACAACGAATTTGTAGAAACCACTGTTGAAGTTCGTTATTCTGAAAAATTCGTTAATGTGAAATTCCAATATGGCAGATTTAAAGAATGAAATTTCGATACACATTAAATGAAATTGCATATTATTAGTAAAATTGTATTAAATTTATGCAAACATGTCAATAAAGAATTTATTTACAGTATATTATTGTGAACATTTTTGTTATAAGATAAAAATTAAATTCATTAATTTTGAAGATTTTAGTCGTAATTTTGTAACTATAAAGAAATTATAATTTATCTCACATACCTAACTGCTGAAAAATTCACACTGATATATTCCATTAATGTAACTATTAATTAATTATTTTTACAAAAAAAAGTCGGAAATTTTCCTCCTTTTTCAAATTGACAATTTTTTTTCCAAACAATCTTCAATATGATTTAACGTTGTATGAAATGTGTCTGGCATAATGTTTTGCTTGGGATAAATGCTTTTTAAAAGTTGCAATGTTTGACAGAGATTCTTTTGATTGTAGAACACAATTTTTAGTATTGGATGAACAATCGTTGTCTTAACTTTCCTTCTTTTATTAAAATATTGGTATTGTTATTTGTATGTCGGGACATGTGACGACTCCTTCATCCATTCAATGTAAGCATTATAGCAGATGATGTAAGTTAAAAACATTCTGTAACTGTGGTCCAGAGATCTGAAGGAAATTGAATGCAATAAGTACACTCTTCTGCAGTCTTTTGTGCTTCATTTGTCAAATGTATAAGGCTAGAGCTTCTCTAAGAGTTTTTAATTGTGGTAGACTTTGACAAGCAGCCTATATCGCATTCATTGTTACAGATTTTTTTTTTTTTCAAAAAAGGCCCTTTCTATTAGTCGGCGCCTAAATCAACTTTGGCATTTTTTTCAAAATGCCTTGATATGTGAGCTGCAAAATCGAAGTAAGATTAGGAGGTCAAAATTTTACTTTTATGTTAGATTAATTTGATGTAATTTAGTGTACAAATCTATTATCTGAGAAAAATTAATTTTTTTCCCTGATTTGGCTCATTTGCTCAATCAAACTCCTTTTGGCCACTTGAAAAAGTCGAAGTTTCTGCCCAATTTTAAAGCAGCATGGCTTGCAGATGTCCCAAAAGAGCTTTAAATGGCTTTAAAGGATTTTAGCATTTTTGTGCCGGTGGAACAAAACCGAAATCCGCGCTTTAGATTTTTTCTGCTTTTACATTTTTCAACGTTCATTGATGTAGTGCGACTTCCTTTTGGTATAAGTTGATACAAAAGCAATTTCGTCGGCATTGAAAACTTTCACGATATATAGGCCTTTTTTCTTCTCCAGAAATTTGTTTTTATTCTATGCCATACCTATGACGAAAACAAAACTGCCAACCACAACTCGCATCAAATTTCTCGATTGTCATATTCTGTGAAACTTTTTTGGCTTTACCATGTAATAGGTCATGAAATGGGCTAAGTGTTTGTCTTATATCTTTAAACCAAGTGTATACCTTTTCATAAACTGCTTGATAGTCCCCAAGTCAAATTAATTTACTGTTTAGGCACATATTAGACCTTTCAGAAAGCTTCAAAAGTTTTCACTTTCTTTTAAAATGATAGCTCAATGCCGAAGTTTCTTTCGCGGCATGTACTTGCATTCTTCCAGAACTTATTGCCTTTATAATTTAAATTTTTCTTTCAATGAAAATTGCTAACATTTTTCATTTCTCTACGATTAAAAAAGAAAGAAATCTAATTCCAAATGTGAATTATTGCAGATTAGAAATTTACTGATAGATACAGCTATTTATTGCCGAATTCGAATGTAATTCGAATGTAAATTCGACTACTTTGAAAATAAAATATTTGGACTTCCTACATTTTTTTGAAAATAGTGTAAAGGTAAACCAAATTAACTATAAAGAAAAGTGATTAGATATAAATAGAAAGAAAAAATTTCTTTATTTTACTGATGCGCATAGAACAGCAATTCTTCCCGTCTCTTGAAAAACAGGTGCGAGATACGCTGAAAATTCAACAATCGTGGGTATTCAAAATTTAAAAAAGTTCTCTTTCAGTATTATAGTTTTTTGATAAAGATTATTTTTTTCTTGTCAACTCAGCGTTCGTTAAACTGAAATGAGCATTCTTTTTAAGACTTCAATAAATTCGTTAATTTGAAAAATTTGTTAATCTGAAATTCGCTAAAGTGAATATATTTGTAAATACAAACTATAGGGGATTTTTTTCTAATCTAAATAAAATTCGTTAAACTGAAAAATTCGTTAAAGTGACATTCGTTGTAACGAGATTCTACTGTATAGTTCTTTTACAAAGCAACACAAAACAATATAGATGTATTACACTTTATCGCCAATTACTATTGGAAGATATATTTTCTTTCACGTTCATTTAACTTATGATTCTTCATGTATCTCTATGCTTATCTCTATGTATATAACTATGTCTTCATCTAATTTTCTGAACGCATTTTAAACTCACTTACCATGAAAGAATTTTGCACAAATCTTCAGAAAAAGCTTCTGTTATTGTCAAATATAGTCAAACTTTGATTTTGAGTATTTCATCGGACCGGATGAAAGGAAAAACGGGAAATCCGGGAAAAAGGTAAAAATTAAAAAAAATTTAATTTATAGGAAATGTAAACAAACACTCAACTTGTTTGCTCTGAAAAGCATACTTCATTTAAAGAAATTATTTTGTTTTCTTAATATGAATAACAATTTCATATACTTCGATTTTAACTTCGATTTTACGTTTTACGTTCTACCACGTTACGTTTTACGTTGGCAAATTAAAAAAAAAAAATTATAAAAAATTGAAATTTAGAATGGAATAAACGTATTATAAGTATTTAAAACTATTATTTTAAATATTACAGGCACAAATATGAGATTATTACATATTAATAAAATTTAAGACTATCTTATTTGAGTTTTAAAAAAGTCTGTGATTTCAGTTTGTTTGTTGTTTTTGTCTCTAAGATCATAAAAAAAACATCTCAATATTATACAAAATGAGGTTCTAGAGAGTCACATCTTGAGAGAAACTCGCTTGTTCTCACAGTTTTTAGTCCATTTAAAATGTCGATGTATGATGGCACATTCTCCAACGTCTCTGAAAAGTCATTTACGCTATCATCGGAAAAAAACATTAAATCGGAAATCGTTGAAGTTTCAATTTATGAAGATATTAAGGCCTTATCGTAATTGGCTTATTCACTGAAATTAATTTTAAATTCAGTAAATGCATAATCATTTAAATGTTAACCAAGGATCACTTCTTGTGTTCACTGTCATCTTCGGAAAACTTCGCAGCCTTCACAAAACAGTTGTAACACAACTCTTAGTTACGTTATTCCATGCAGAGAATATCAAATGCAATGCCTCCAATGCATTTTTTACAAGCATCTTCTAAGCTTCCATATTCTATTTAGACTAATGAATTGCGGACCAACTGTTTTCTGTAGGACACTTTGAAAGTGTGAATCATGCTTAGATCACATGGTTGGAGTTGGTTTGTACAGTTGGCAGGAAAAAAACTCAATTTGAACATTTTTTTAAAGTTCAATTTATATAAGCAATACATCGATCAACGAATAAAATAATCTTACGCTTTTGTAGACCCATTCTTCTATTTAAGTTTTTTAGAACATTTTCAAAAACAACACTTTTCCTGAGAGATTTCCTGTTTGTATCGTAACATATTGATATGTTCTTTACATTTTTAAAATACCTGAGTTTTCGACTCTTACCGATAACAAACAGAACCTTTTCTAGTTCGTCATATGGAGAAGACTTCAAAGAATTTTATTATTATTATTATTGTTATTTTCAGAATCTCCTAATCTTTCTGATTTCAGTTCTATCACTTCTTTCTGTCTTAATATCGTTTGCAAACTTGCCAGAGCTATTTCAAGACTTTTCACAAGTTGGACTTTGGTTCCGTTAGACATTCAATTACGGATGCCGTTTCGCCGACAGAAAAACATTTGTGTTTAGCAGTCATAAAATTACTGAGTCGCTATCACTAAGTTACAGGGTCGTGTAAGTACTACCCCATAGTAGAGACTGAAAAGTTTGTATGCAATGCAAAAAATCAGTAAGCTTTATGCGGCTGAGCACATTGAAACCACATAGACAAAGACAGATAAAGATATTTTTTTATGTTTTTTTATGTGTCAACCATACTCCAAGTTAAATTTAAATAGGGCCAAATTTAAATTTAAATTTTAGGATTAAATTTAAATAAAATTAAACTAACCTTTTAATTTAGTTATTTATTGCTGATACTAAACTATCAACTACGTTATTACGTAAAACACACAAACGTAAAGTATATGCAATTAATCTGTTTGCCGGCCTGCCCATTCATACACAATTTAAATTTCTCTTAATGCTCTTAATCCAAGAAATTTTAATAAGTTGGAAATATATGGTGGAAAATTTCTCATTAGCCTTTATATTTTGCATTGTTCTGCATGACAGGCAGTCAAACTTCCCTCAGACGTGTCTATAGTTTGTGGGTCTGTAATGGGATCTTACTAATAGTAATGAAGATGCACTTGTTTGTCACATGTAAACTCCTGTGCCACCTACATTGCAATAGCCACCCCACTGCTTTATGTGAAAACAATGCATTAGCCTTCTTATCTCTTATTCTGTACTCTACAGGAAGTTGGAACGAAAGGGTTTCTGAATGTCAAGGAAACATTAATAAAGCAAAGGTGTTGGAAGAACTTACGCTTGAAAGAAACATGTACAGTAAACAAGTAAAATACGAAAAAAAAATTAGGCACCCATAATAAAACGTGCTGTTTGGGAGAACTTTATTTGGGAAAACGTTGGAAACGAAGAAATTTAATATCATTGGGATACAGATTTCAAGGATAATAAAATATTTTAAATGCGTGAAAACGTACGAAGTGGGAAATTTAAAGTTGAAGTTCTACTGTATATATATTGATAAACAAAATTGCTCATTAGTTATTTATTCTGGTACCACTTTAAATGGAAAATTGCATAACTAAAAGTTTGAAATGGATTTTTTTATATTGTCTCATATGGGAACCATACTCCAAGCTACAAATAAGATTAAATAAATTTAAATAAAAATATTCTTTTTTGTTTTGCTAATAAATGTTCAGAGTAAGCTTCTGCCACGGTGAAATTTTTGTTTTGATAAAAGAAAAATTATAGATTGTTTTATGCTGGTAGCACCTCTAGCGGAAAAGTGCGCAATAAAAATTTTAAAATGGATTTTTTATGCTTTTTTTCGTGTAGCAAACATACTCCACGTTAAAATTAGATAGGATACTTTAAACCCATCTATATTTAACGCCGATAATGGCGCCTAACGAGAAATATATTAACAAAATTTTAATTAAAATATTTTTTTAATGTTTTACTATATGGAAGCAGTACTCAAGAAAAACCTAAGTAGTACTGATTCAACGCAATTTTCTTTTGCGTTTGTAGTGACGACTGGCCGGAAAAAAAGCTACCTACATTTACATAAAGTTGATAATTTATGTTTCACTGTATGAAGACATTTATGGTGATTAATTTGTTTTTAAACTCATTTCGTAATACAAACAAAAATTTAAATATGAATATGGAAATAAACAAAAAATAGCTATTCCTTACTGATAGTAAACTATCAACTACGTTGTTACATAAAGCACACAAATGCAAGGTATATGCAATTAATCTGTTTGCCGGCTGGCTTATCCATACTCAACTTAAATTTCTTGTAATGCTTTTAATCCAAGGAATTTTAATAGGTTGTTATGGTGGATTACCATGCGTTTACAAATTCGCAACGTGCAAGTCTGCTGATAGTCGGGAAATTGGTGCACGAAGGGAGCGGGGGGCGGAGTCTTCTAGTTTAAATATATTACTATATTTATTTCTTTTATTTCATCTACAATAAACGAAAACACGAAACTTTTATTTAAATAAATAGGATATGTTTAATAGAAATTTTATTAAATGAGTCATTAGTTGAAAAAGTTTGAAAAAAACTGCTGTAAAAAATATATTTATAAATGAAAATCAGGCATGTTAACAGCAAGAAAATGCATATTTTAGTTTTCAAAACATCGAGAAACAGAATAGGGGTGACCATTTAGAACGTTTTAGTGTTAAAAGCTAACAATTGTCTTCGCCTTTCCAAAAATTATATATACCTGATATATTTAAGCATACACTAATGTGCACTTTATATATTTAGACATACAAACACAAAAAATTATGAAGCCTAATTATCGCAAAATAAGTAGAAGTTTTATTTTTTACAATAATTGTCTATGATTATTTGATAAAACTGTATATGGAAATAATTCTAGACTCTATATTTTTTTTAAGTTAATTGACCAAAATAATGTGTTCCCGTTTATTAGCAATATTAATTCACTAAACAGCATGCATTAAATCTAATATACAGAATATTTAAACATCCATGTGCTATTGTCTCTAATAAATCTCAGTGGATGTATATGAAAATTTCAAAACATAAACAACGATATTTTTTAAAAACATAATTTTACAAAATTGGATTCTTTTAAAAAAAGAAATTTTGTATTTTAAGCATTTTTTTCCTATGAAACTTACTTATAAATCTATGATGAACTATAGTGCTACAACGATTTTCATGATAGTTAATTTAAATGTTTGAAAAATTGATAAAAACTTAATGTGTCCGCATAATTAAGACATAATGCTAATCTCTAAATTTTCTTATATTTTTCTCAGGTGAATTTTGAAAAACTTAAAGTGTACTACTTATATTCGTTTGGAGAAAATGTACCCTTTATGGAAAATGTAGATCCAGAAATTAAAAATACTATTAGAAAGGTAAGAGTGTATGATTAATTAAATATTAATTTCTTTAGAATGTCTTGAAATATCAATAGAGCAACTCAACCAATGCGAATGCAAATTCTCGTATGTTATATATTTTTTTAGTTATAGTATACTATATAGCAATACATTTTGTTTAAGGAGTGTTTTTCCTTTATTATCATTATTATTTCCATTGTATTCATGAAATTACAGCAATGTATCGATATTTCGCTGACTTCTGAAACTTCCCAATAGAAAATAAGATATATGAATGCTGCGACTATGTATATTTTTCTGTTAGGCAAGAGAATGTTGTTGATAGCTTTTTTAACTATGAGTATAAATAAAAAATTAAATACTTGATAATTTTTTGTCAGTAATTCAAATTTTTTTGAGTGTGTCTATTTTGAATTTCTTATGTGACGAACACTTGTGGGTTGGCAGCTTAGAGATTAGCCATGACACAGAATTTAATAATAATAATAATTTTATTTAAAGTAATAAATAATTGTGTTTGGCAGTGGAGCGGACGGAAATTAACTTAAAGATGACCAAAAGAAATCAGCTTGAAGAACTAAAAATGAGAGGGGGAATGTTTTCCCCAAGAAGCCTTGCTAAGTCCAAACGCTAGCTTAAAACAAAATGGCTATGCTGATCGTTTATTAAGAACTCAGAAAAGTTCATTTTAGCTCACAATAAAAAATTCACTAAGAACACTGTAGATAAAATGTCACTTCAAAATACTGCAATATCATTATCAGGGAAAACTCCTTGGATTCCGACCCTCTTTTATTTGAGATACAAAATTTTAATTATTTACCACACTCAAAAAGACCTGATCCGAAGACACTATTCCAATAGCAGTTCAGTGGAACGCTTTACTCAGCTGGCTACTCATCACGTTTAAAATACCTTCAAACGCAGAAAGCGATGAAACTCCTGTCTGATTTACCACCAAGGGCGAGATGCAACGAAATCCAACGAATCAACTCCTACCGTAGTAAATTTAGCAGCGAAAGCAACCTAATTACAACATTAAATTTGATACTGAATTATCATATCTTTGCACAAAATAACCGTGAAAATCAGATTCTCGGATATTCAGACACGCTTTGCGAAATGTAAAGAATGGGCGGAATAGGTAGTTTATTCCCACGAAAATGTTAAAATTCAGGGCAACACGATCGCACGCAAAAATGAAAACCCACTCGGCCATAGACTATCTTCATAAGAGAGTAAATAGGCACAATAATGGGCAGAATAAGTAGCTTATTCCCACGCAAATGTTAAAATTCAGGACACGATCGCACGCAAAAATGAAAACCTACTTGTCCATAGACTATCTTCATAAGACAGTAGATAAGCACAATAATGGGCGGAATAGGTAGCTTATTCCCATACAAATGTTAAAATTCAGGACAACACGATCGCACGCAAAAATCAAAACCCACCCGGCCATAGACTATCTTCATAAGACAGTAGATAGGCACCTATGCTATACTATAAATTTTCATGGATTTGTATGCCCTTGTATTTAAATTAGTTGCTGTTATTTTAACATTTTGTATCAATATGAATCTATAACGTGCTTGCCTTTCTAGGGCATTTGCACAAAAAAACCATGTACCGCTCAGGATATATTTAGAATTCCATAGAACTAAATAAACGTTTGGTCCAAGGGTTTGTTAACTCTTAGGAAAATCACTTTTCGATCTCCCGGACGATACTTCTTTGTGTCCTCTCTACAGCTTTTTAATATTCTTTTGACGAAATATAGAAATTTCGTTCAAATCTCTTATAATGTACTTTCCCGAGCTTTCAAAATTTCACGCTCTCCATTCAATGACTTATACAGTGGATCTCTCTTCAAGACATCAAAAATCTTGATTTACACAATGCACAAATTCTTTTAAATACATTGAAGATGTGTTATGAACAAATTTAAATGGCAATACGTTTTTAAAGGTTTAAACTTTTTCTTCAAAGAAAAGGAATGTAATGCCCCACTGCAATTTTAAGACCTATATTGAGATTTATCTCCATCAAATCATTATTCTGCAATAAAGCGTATTTAAGGAATTTTAAGCTTATTTCAGTTTATTTTTTACAGCCTAATTCTATAGACTTCTTCCCTTTTTAACGTATATGAAAATTGTGATAATTTTTATACAGATCTCAGAAACCGTTTTTTTTCACTTCATATGATTAATATTAATTCCACTTATAAATGAATATCTTAATCCTTGCTTACAAAACTGTTGTAATATTGCTTTAGCATTTTTAAGGTACTCCATGGCAAGGCAGGCAGAAGTAATTTTATTAATTAGTAATTTAATCAGATTGACTATACAGAGTGTCTCTTCTTATCGTTGAGCAATAGCTAATTCTTTAATGGTTAATTTTATTGGTATAATTCCAACGGTAAAAATGTTCCAAATGTTGTTCTTCATCTTATAAAAATATTTTGCGTTAAAATATTTTTTTTTATTTACAAAATTGAATTTTTTAGAAGGTTCCTGAGTCCTACAAGTCATATTTAGAAAAACTTTCTCCATTCTCTAATAAGTAAAATAGTAAAAATTGCGTTTTTCTGCGACCAAAACTTATGACGCTTTGAACTTTATGAATTTATGGTGTTTATTGGCACTAAAAATGGAAAAATGTGTTTTTAGTGCAAGAAATTGCTGAAATTATATAAAATTCAAAGTATCATAACTCAGTAAGTTTTGTCGTAGAAGAATGAAATATTTATAGTTTTATAGCATGGAATAGCTGTTTCTAAATGTAACTTACAGGGAACAGGGACAGAATAAAAAATTTACTTTCTTAACTTTATAAAAAAAAAACTAGTATGACGTAAATAAATATTTATATATTAAATATTACGTTAAAAATATTATCGGAACTAGAATTGTATCTATAAAACTAACGGTTTATAAAAAAGCTATTGGTCAACGATAAGAAGGAGCACCCTGCACATTGTTAAGGCGTACATCTGATTACTTTGTATATTCAATATATAGCATTAAACCCAATCAATTTATTTGTATATATAAATATACCTGCCACTAGGCATATCTATTCGTTTATACACATATCTCTTTTTGTACACTTGCATATATATGTGTGTGTGCGCGTAATGGTGCATATTATTTAAACTTTTTCAATTTTTTTCAGGTTGTCTCACATTTTCAGGGAAAAGGTTCGAAAACTGAAGAAGTGTCGATGCCATTGTTAAAACACAGCAGTGCTATATTTTTCAATACTTTATTTTCATCAGTTCCTGATATAGGAAAAACTCTAACAGCTGGTAAAGCTAAACTGAATCCACTTAGAGAAATCATTAAATTTCTTTGTTTTCGCTCAATGTTTACAGTGGGTTTCGTCTTTGCATTACATGCAAAAAATACTTTCTTGTACGATGAAAGTATGGTAGACTATTATAAGAAGATAAAAAACGAAATCGACGAACAACTAAATAATTTGTTGGATGAAAACTCTGTTTTAATAATGCCAACAATGCCCTTCACAGCACCCTACCACAATGAAATTTTAGTATTAATCGCAAACATAGGCTATACAGCTATTTTTAATGTACTTGGTTTGCCAGCGACACAGTGTCCTGTTGGAATGAACAAGCAAGGACTACCACTGGGATTACAAATTGGAGGCCGAAAAGGAAATGACCCTTTAACAGTCTCTTGTGCTCTAGAAGTTGAAAACGCTTTTGGTGGTTGGAAAACCCCATAATACTTTTTTTGTTAACAATTCTTTAAGAAAGTTTAGTCAAATGATACATATACAAGATGCGTCAGAAAAAATGTATACATACACTGTTTAACGGGTCATAAGTTTCTAATTTTTCTTTATTTTCAAAGCGTAATTAATTAAAAATAAGGAGTAGACCAAGATTAACTTTAAAAAAAAAAGAAATTTACTTTAAAATACCATTGTAAGTATGAAAATGCAGCAGAAATACAAAAACAATATTGCAGGGAGTTTCAGACAGATCCACCTATGTCACTTACAATTCATCCGATAAAATATAAGTTTGAAACAAATGGATGTTCATAGACTACGTTCTGGAACCGCAATTGAGCAAGAATGCACCCCAACACCAAATGAAATGTTTGTTGAAGTTAGTTGAATCAATTGCCCATCTTTATAAGCAGTGCATGGATGAGAAATGTAGAAATTTTGAACATCTGCGGTAGAAGGAAAAGTTCTACATTTTATGCAGATTCTTTTGCAATTTAAATATTAATTATATGTGGATAAAAAATGAAGTTTTAATCATTCAAAGTGTGTATAAATTTTTCTGACGTACGTTGTATAATGTAATATACATTTTACATTCTTAATAATCTAAACAAGAACTAGTGTGTCGTGTTTTAGCGAATTTTCTGTTAATATGGGGAATAGTCATAAAATCAAAAGGAAGGTGTTAATCATTATCACAATTAATAAATATGATTTTAATAACTGAGATGTTTTGAAAAGATTTAATATATTTGGTTGTGTTAAAAAAAAAAAAAAAGAAAATTGGCTAGCACAAAAATTATTTTACTTGTTTTAATTTTGGTTGCAACGTGCTCGTTAAAGAAATATTCGAATCCATATTTTTTTTTCAATTATTTTTTTAGTCGGAACTAGAAAAACACAATGAACTTAAATACAGTTAATTTTTAATCTAAATATACGAAAACGACACTACTTACACTTTTCGACCGTAAATATATAAGCGAAACCTCTCAAGTTCATTTAGATAATTAGATTTGTAAATAAGTTTAGTTCCCGCAACTCTATACAAATCCCGTTTAATACGCGGATTTTTGTCCAGTCCCTTAAAACGCGTCTTAACCGAGTTCGACAACACTTGTATTACGGAAATGTCATTCATGTGAAAATGTTTATGTAGAAAGCCCAAAACACCTCTTTAATATGAGCGTTCAGAACTGAAGTGGATCAAGTCCATTTTTTTCACAATTTCAAGATACATCGAGTTAAAGTTTCTCCTTGATTGAATTTTTCCATTCGAATAGTTTTTTTTTTATTATTATTATTTATTTATTTATTTATTTATTTATTTTGCGTCATGGAAAGTCTAACTAAAATGTTATTGTTAGCTGTAAAAAATTATAATGATAACAAAAAAAAAAAATCAATTTGATTCTAATTTAAAATTGTGGGCTTGATCCTCTTCAATTTTGAACGCCTCATATATACCCAATCTGGCTGCTTCCTCCTTTAGTTTCAATTTCCTGTCATATAATACATAGCAATATTTTCTGATACACAATTTCTGTATTTAATGTTGTCATTACATGTACACAAGAGGAATTCTCCCGCAATTATTTTTATGCATGTGGTCTCAAACTTTTGTATTTTGGCTATGTATCTGATAAATTTACTACAAAATAAAATTGTTTTCTAATTAAAATTATGGTTGTACGAAACAATTGTTACATATGTCTGAATCAATTGAAGGTGTCATAAAAAACGTATCTTCAATGCTAATAAACAAAGAACTGCCTTTCTAGATGTAAGAAGCCACAGAATTTTTATTCTATTTATCATTCTATAGAAAATTATCTTGAAATAAAATCTTAATATGATTCCGAAGAAATGTTGTAACAATGGAAAATTATTTTCTAATTAGAGATATGCTGTAGAAAAAAAATTATTTATTTATCTATTTACTTATATATATTTTTTTTAATCTTAAACAGTCATACTATTTGATGCATTAAAATAAATTATTATGGTTCAAAATTTATATATGACTAAGACAGATATTTCACGTGCTCCATAAAAATGAGCCAGAATGATTTTTCTTGAGCCAGGATTATTTTGTTGTTCCTTTCGTTTCCGGTTGCACAGGTTTTATTGAATAAATATTCCACATAGCTGATTACATAGTTCAATATTACGTATTTTATGATGAAATATTTTTAATTTTAAAAAAAGTCGACTACTATAAATTTAGTAAAATTCACTTTGTAAATTTACTTTGTGGAGGAGGGAAGGGCGCCCAAATCCATGTTTTTCTTCCAGTGAAAAAAAAAATCTAGTTTCGGCGCTAGTGTCAGAAACAAAAGGCACTAGAAGAAAAATATTAGCTATTATTTTTTTAATTTTTAGCCATCAACACGAGATTTTACTTTAAATTTTTTTTTAAATGCTTTATTTTTTAAAGTGTGGAGGTGTCTTCGGGGCTGGGAAGAGATTATTACAAAGTTATATATACAAGTAATAACATTATAAAAATGATTTTCAATAAGATTTGGGAGATTTGTTAGACAGTCTCACAAAAACATATTTATAATTTTCCAAAAGTAGTAATCTCCTTTTTTAATGACAGGAATTCAGAGGTGAAGGCTGTGTGGCCCGCAGGTCACGTAGTAAGTAGGTAACAATATATCATGAAAGAAACAAAAACCCAATGAATGATAGACAAAAACAACCCACAACAGGGGTGAGCCTATAAAAACGCCAAAAAATCTTGACAGAAACAAATACAACAAGAAGTGAAATCAGCCCATAAAAGAGGCGATAAACACTACAGCGACAACCCACCATGAACGTGACAAGTCAACAGACATGGTAAATATGTAAATCTATGTACGCTAATGGTGCGTGTAAAATCCGTCGTGGGTTCAAAGCCCTCCAAGTTACCTATGAATTATACCTCTGGTGGTGCCTAGTCAGGTGAGGGTCTCGTCATCTGACCAAGGTTCTAAATTACGAGACCTATTAAATCTGTCAATTCAACAAAGTTAAACAGAAACCTTGAACCGGCAAACAAAGATAACTGTAGCAAACCACAAGAGAGCAAGCACAGCAACGATGTGAACAAATCTATAGTCAGGTGGATCACAGCCATGCTGTGATCAGGCGATTTCCGCCCCGCACCCAGGTACTAACCCGTCAAGCTAGGCATTCATGCCGGGCAGGTAGAGGCCTGGTTAGCGGTATATATAAAAAAAAGTACCACCACCATATAGAAAGGTGGATCGAAATTTTCCATAGCGTCTGATGAAAAATAATGTGTATATGCCCATTAAAAAAATTGGTACTTTTATGTTAGCTGGACGCCAGTGATAACTCGCCAAATCTTGTTTTAATTGACATCATTTAAATTGCAAATAACTAACGATCCATTGAAAAATGATTTGAACGACTAACCATTGAACAGTGATTGGAACAACTAACGATCCATTTTTACAAATTTTAAATGATATTAAAAGATTTTTGGACCTTATATAACGTACGTTTCTATATTTGTGTATATAAAATTAGATACGATACTTTCATTATGAAATAAAATGTTTCTAATTTATCTTATGTCTTATTTTAATACTAGCTAACCCGCCCAACGTTGCCCATGCCAACAATCCTGAAATACCTGAAATCAGTGTTGAATGATTTTTTTATTTTTAAACGAAACTAATGTTGGGGGCCCCACTGCCTTTGGCAGAATACACTGAGCATACAGATATATTACTGTAAGCAAACCTGAAATTTTTCTGAATATTTTAATGAAAATCCAAATGGCATAGTTTTTTCCATCACGCTGTTATCCGGGCTTAGGACTGACTAAAAGAAAGGCAACTGAGTTTAGAAGCAAAGATTTATTTTATATTTTAGCCATAGAACAAAAGCCTTTCTTTTAGGATTGTTAAAAAAATTTGCCTGCGCTAAACTACAGACATTGTTCCTTTGGAACACAATATCTCTACATAAACAATACATTTTAATAAATACACATTATATACAATTAAATAAAAAACAATCAATGCAATATAATAATCATAATACAATAAATAACCAATACATAAAAATATATAAGAACAAAATACAACACTAACCTAAAATCCTGGTTAAGAATATTCGCCTGAGAATAAGAACAGAAAAAACACGTACCTAAGTGGTAGCTGTGGTCTGAGAAGTTGTTTTGTTATTCATTTAGTAGCTGGAGGACCTTAAAAATTCTTAGGGGGTTGGGGATCTAGTGAATCGGACCATTTTAAAGAGAGATTTAGTAGAGGGACCGAAAGGGGCCAATTGATAGTTGAGAGCAGAGCCCTAAGATGAAAACTTGTTAAAAGGTTCTAGTACTTAGCGCTTTGATCTTCAATTCGTCGAAAGTAAAAATAGAGTAAAGTTAATCATTAGAATAAATTTTTAATCAAATGTGACAAAAATGACGGAAAAGGCTTAAAAAAGGCCCTAAGGCCCCGATAAAAAAATATGATGCTGGTAACTCGGAGATAAGACTCAACTTTAAAGTTATGCATTAAGAGAGTGACACAATTAGGAGGGTATAAAAAAACCATGGCGCACAGAAACTTCAAGGGGCCCCGAACTGGGAAACAGCGGGCCAAGATATAAATTAATCATTATAATAAAATGTTAAAGAAATGCTTAAAAGGGGGGGGGGTGATAACTAAATAGAAAAAAAGCCCCCAAAACGAGAAAGATCAGATTAAAAGGGGGCAAATTATTAACATTTTAGGGAACAAAAACTTCAAGAGGTCCTATACCGGATCCCAGGGAGCTAGAGTCTTCACTGGAATGTAGTAATAGAGAAATAACTAAATGGAGAAAGGAGCCCCAAAAACAAAGAAGATCGGAATAAAAGGTGGCGAGTTATTAAAGATTTAGGGCCCAAAAACGTAAAAGGGACCAGGGGGCCTAGGTCTTGTCCAAGAAATTTATTTGTAATTCATGTGGTAGCTGGAATTCCTAAAAGGTTTTTAGGAAAAAAAGCTAGTGAATCAGAGGATTTTGAAGAGAATTATAGTATGGGCTCAAAAGAGGCCGCTGATTGTTTTAAGCAGGGTCCTAAGATGAATGGTCCTAACTGGAATGTAGAAATGGGGGAATAACTAAATAGAGAAAAGGCCCTAGAAACAAAGATCGGAATAAAATGGGGCAAGATATTAACAATTTAGGGAACAAAACTTCAAGAAGCAACGGGGGCCCGGATCTTCTCCGAAACTTTTTTGTCGTCCATGTCGTAACTGGAAATACTAAGAAGTTGTTCGAAAAAAAATGCTACTGAATCGGACAATTTTTATGGTGACTACAGTAGGTGGCCCAAAAGAGGCCAGCTGATAGTTTTGAGCAAATCCCTAAGATGAAGGTTCCTAGTTGGAAAGGAATGGAGTAATAACTAAATGGAGAAAAGTCTCCAAAACTAAGAAAATCGGATTTAAACGGGGCAAGTTATTAACAGTTTAGGAAACAAAAACTTCAACGGGCCCCGAACAGGCCCCCAGGGAACCAGGGTATTTACTGGAACGTAGAAATGGGGGAAAAGCTAAATGGAGAAAGGGTCCCAAAAACAAAGAGGATCGGATAAAATGGGGCAAGTTATTAACAATTTAGAACAAATATCTTAAAGGTGCCCCAGGGAGCCTTGGACTATATCCTCCCCAAATTTTCAGACTTCTACGTTAGGTAGATTTTGCTCGCCATCGCACGCACACAGACACACAGACAAACAACTTTCTTTTATTAGTATAGATTTTTCAATTGACTAAGCCTAATCATTAATTGAACGAATTACGTGAGATTTTCTTATTTGTATTGATATGTTTGTTTTACGTATATTATCATGATTATATTTTAGCTAAGTTTTTTAAGATATTATAATGTTAAAATATTGGCTATTTCATATTATCTAATGTTAAAAAATTGGAGAGAAAAAAAGGATTAGCGAGGTTGAAAAATTTTGGCGATTACTGGCTCCCGTCTAACATAGAAGTACCAATATATATATATATTCCATCTATACCACGACGATTTCTTTTAATTTCACAGAAGCAGGAAATCAAACAGACATGTCATTATCGAATCCTAAATAAAATTCACACAGAACTTCCAGAAAATGTACCCTTGCCAACAGAAGAAAGAATATTAAAATAGATTCATTAAAAATTGTTGTTAAATTAATACATTAAAAAAAGTAAAAAGGGGGAATTTAAAATCAATGAGAAATGTATTGGGTTGTCCGGAAAGTTCGTTCCGGTTTGGAAAATCAATTCGTACCGAAAAATTCTGCTCGTTAATTATTAGACAGATGTCGAACAGTTGATGTCGGTTAAGGGGCTTCCGAGTTGCAATCAACTTAACGCCCAGTTTATTGCAAGTACAGTGCCTTGTATTAAATTGAGCGGTTGGGAAATGTTAAGATGTAGTAATAACTATAAGAAAAATGAGCAATTACAATAAACAAGATATATGTAAAATTAAGAAATGAGATGATAATAAATTTGGAATAATAAAGTAAAGCGAAAGAGATTAAGGATAGAATCTAAATATTGAGAATATTGTGAAGAAAGTGAAATGGTATAGCTGTAGTTATAACAATTTGTAAGAAAGTTGAAAAAATAAAAAATAGGGTTCGGAACATGTTCGTGAAACAGCACATAAATGCCAGGTGGTGAAAAGGCGAGTAAGGTTTAAACAAAAAAAAAGCACTCAAAAGAGCCATACTTTTTTTTTGTATAACTTAGACATTAGATATCGAAATCAATGTCTAATAATTAATTGATAGAATTTTCCGGTACGAATTGATTTTCCCAACTGGCACGAGCTTTTAGGATAACCCAAAATTTTTCCTTTTTCTGTTATTTTCTGTAAATCAATTAATAGAGTTAACTATTAAAGTAAGTTAAAGTTGACGCGGATTTTCTTTTAAGATTTGTATGTATCACAAAACAATTATATTTTTAATAAATATAATTATTTATAGAATTCCCTTCCCTCTTTTTAAACCCAAACCATTATGAAAGTCGTTCATTCTGACACAACAATCAATCGTTATCCATTGTGATCCGTTACATTGTAATAAAATTCATAATAATTAAAAAAGGAATCTTTTCAGAGTAGGGTTTAAGCTAAACTTAAATAATGTATATTTTTGCAAGAGAGATATACCGTAGACTCGATATTTATACATTTTTTAAATTTTCAATACAAAAATAGCTAATTTATAATAGTTACTGTTGCTTATATCTCGATAAGAAACTAAGGATAGTGCTAAAAAATAATAATGCTATATTTATTTTTTGGCTGAAATTCATTTTACTTGAAAATCTATGAAAAACTACATTTATTTTTTTAAATAGTGTAAAAGTAGTTTGAAGTTCAAATACGTTGGGTCTATGGTAGTGCGATGTAATTTTTTTTAGTTGTACGACCAATTATCCAAAAATTCTTTACAGCGCAATGATGAAGAATGCCGAAGTTGGAACTAAAATGGCTGATTTCCCAAATCTCCCACCGACCAATGTCCATTCTCTCTACATGCAGGGTCACCACATCGGGGTACAAAAGTTGCATAACATGCCGGTGAAAAAGCCTCGAATCAGAAAAAAAAAAAGGTATACGAAACTTTTCTGGAACATAATGAGTCTGTCTTTGACGAAACGTGTGTTGCTATTAAAGTTGTTTTACCGAAAGTTTGTGGGTGTATGTTGTTGAAATTTACATGACACTTTGTATGACGGTCTTTATGGGTTGTGCCTTTTTCAATTCCTACTATGACTTCACTCTCTCCCTATATATATTTATATATCTTGTTCAAATGTTCAATAGTTAATAAAATACGTTTTATTCATCCACTCAAGTTCAAATACATTTTTTTAAACTTGAAGTGGATAACACTTTATGTCAATACAGTTTTTTTTTAAATAAAAAGTAACTAAAATAAAATTTTTCTTTGTTGACCTAAGTAGGAATTGACTTTAATTTTTTTTATTATATATATATATATATTACTGTTATATTCATTACATGACAATACTCAATAGCGTAATATCTCAATAGATTTAAATATCAATAGATTCATGCTTAAAAACTATTTCTAAAATCATAATGGTTTTCTCAAAGTTTAAAAATTATATTTAAGTTAATCTATTTAATTGATAATAAAGTTCTGGAAACATTAATACATTGTGTCATCATCAAGGACATGTTTTCAAAACAATGGAAAATCAGGAAATGAGTGAAAAATCGATTACGAAATTCTATCTTTACGACCATAAAACAGGTTATGTTAAACAATATAAACTGAGGAAGTCTGTAAAACCAATTTCTTTTGTTTCAGAAACATCCATTTACATTAAATAGACTGTCGAAATGTTGTTTCTATAAACGCTTACTAGCATCTTTTTTTTTTATTTCATTCCCTTAATAGTTTGGGATAATTAGACAAATTGCAGACATTTAAGGTAAGTTTTCCTTTATTTGTTTTAAAATTTTCATGTGCATGAAATGCATCAGAAAAGGTTAATATCTGTTAACAGAAAACTAAAAAGTGTTATCTATTGAATCAGTGATAATATTTTCCAGTGATAACATTTTCTGTTGTAGTGATAAAGTTCAAATCAGCTTTCAGATACCTTTAATCGCATCTTCAATTATGTTTAAGAATTTTCATGCAAGTATTTATTGATAAACATTCTTTTCATTTCAGCATAGTATTCTTTGATTTTCCTTTGTAAAGGGTGTTTAATAAATATTGAACTATGAACAAGATACTTGTCAATATTCTCGATGTTATGTACCGAATAGTTCGTGCATGTGTTCATTATATTTGTGCAGTAATATATGGAACTTTTGGCAAAAAAGTTACTCCAGTGGAAAATTCCATCCTGCTTCTGTCGGCAACACAGTTGGCTAAACGTATCCGGGAAGGAACGGTAAGTTTCGATTTTTTCAATATTTTACGGTAAAAAGTAAAAGAAAAGGAATGAAAATCTGTTATTTACAAATATTTTCCCCGCATTTTTACAGCAAAATATGTTTTTTAGTGAATGCTATTTTGTGAATGTGTCAGAAAATGAAGAATAGGGATATGAGAATATTCTTGACAGATAACAGATATAAAAACCTTGTTAAATATATAAAATGACAATTTTATGTTACATGTGTTTATATCCGCCATATATAAAGAAAAGTTTTGTTTTTTATGTGTAAGTATTCTCTATTATTAATGTCTTTAAAGTTTTTAAAAACTCGTATTTTTTATGAGAGATCCAATATGGGATTTTATAATCTATCATAATCACAGATACCTTACTTTCCTTTCAACTTTTGTTAAACATTATTATATGGATTCTTTTGTTGTTGTTCACATAACTATTCACTTAACTATTTAAAAGATCTTCAATGATTTCTTCTCAGAGACTTTTCGGCTATAAAATAAAACTTATTTAAAATATTTTTTTTTTCATATTAGATGACAATATATAAATGCATTGATGTTTACATATGATAAGGCTTATCTTATGCTTAAGTTAAAGATCATCCATAACTGCCGTATATTAAATTTTACACTTACGTGATGATTATTATATACCTAAATTTTATATATAAAAAAACTTTTGAAAATAAATTATTAAAAGATTCTAGCATTCTTTATAAATAATCGAAGCATAAAGATTTATTGAGTTTTTCTGAATTTAAGCATTTTACAAATGACTATGTTATTTTCTCAATCTAAAAATCACAGTTTACTACTTAGATCAATGTATTTTAGTTAAGTTTTATTTTCTTGGAGTTATTTTGGCGAGTTCTTTTGAAGTTAATTTTACTTTATTGTATTTATGTGTATATAACGGGCATTTTCCCTGTAAAATTTTCGGTTGTAACACTACGCATGCTTGCACGCGGTCAATATGTATATCACATATATTTCACAATAAAAATGTATGAATATAAACCATATTCCCAGAACAGGCTGACTAATATAACGTATCGCCCCACCATACAGTTATACGAGTCATACAACAAGGCCTGATACTGTTAATACGGCTGATGATTACAGCTTGTGACAACAAATACCATTCACCCGAGGCTAACGAAAAAGAAAGGCTACCGATGTGCTTTACGCATACCTTTTTTTTCAGACCGCGGGAGTCACGTGATGCTCGAATGCACCAATGGAGGTGTACGAAAAAAGCATCATGTCACTCTAGCGGTCTGTAAAAAAAGATAAGTGGAATGCACCACGGTAGCTTGTATTTTTCGTTAGCCTCGCACTCACCTAAAGAAGCTCGTTTTAAGTTCTGATGTATACTTCAAAGGAATTGACGCCATGCCTTGTCTCTTCCTAGTACATCTCATACATGCACGATGGTATTAAAGTCCAGTACCCATACGGGCAAATTCATAAGATAAATATCATTACCCTCAAGAAAATCATAGAAACATTGGGGCCGCGTATTATCGTCCATAAAGCAAAATTTCGACCTGGAAATATTTCACATTAAGTTTAAGGTACCCGTTTGTTCCAGTGTGCTGTCATAGGGTTATAAATTTTACTTTAAAGACGTTTACTATACCCGTCGTATGTATAAGGTAGCATTCTAATATGAGTTCTGGTCTGGAGAATTGCCATTATAGCACTATTTATTACTTAAAACATTATTGAAAATTCAATTTTCATTCCAAGAAATTTGATCTCGATATAATCTGTTTCTGTTCCACAATAATTTTTGATATAATTTTTAATTAAATAAGTATGAATAATTTCAAAGTATTTCTTACCATAAAATAAATTTTTAAAAAGGTAGCACTATCGAATGAAACGTTATCGGGATATTATGAAGACTATAACATACAAACAGGGGAGTTAAAAATTATTCATATTATCGGCACTTTGTAGTACAATGGTTCTCAATTAGTTATGTCTCGTCTCGGGTATCCCTTAAATAATTATATGTTTAGGACGTACATTTTATTTTTTACTTGTCAGAGTCAACAATAGAAAAATAAAAGCAAAGAAAACAATGATGGGATAGAAATATATATAGCTTATATTTTTAATTTGATGCAACTTTTAAGGAATGTTACTAATTGCGCTTATCATTACATATAAACTTCTTGGATGTTTTGCGTTACCTTTCTGAAGTATATTCGTAGGTCTTATTCTAGATCTGGCGCGTTTTTAAATTTTGTTTTTAAAACATTCAGTGATTAAACATTTTTCTCAATGACTTATTTAGCTGCACTGCGCCGTATGTTCGTTATGGATATTGAGTCGTCACGTATCCCTAGAACGTTTATGGGTAACACTAAAGGGTGCAAGTATCATATTTTGATGAATACTTCGAGTGCAATATATAAAAAAATATGTAACCTCACATTATGCATAGTTATTTTAAATAGTAATCTAGTTAAATGTAAAAGAATTACATTGAACTGGATGAACCAAAACTCTGCTAAACACTGTATGTTTCTCTTTCTCTCTTTGAACACAATTATTATTTTACTTTACAATTTGAGATAAATTCTGTTATTATATTCTTTTTATTTTGCAGAAATGACATACTTTTATGTATAAAAATGTCAAATCATATACAAGTACAGACCTTAATAAAAAATTAACTTTTCAATATTACCTTAACAGTTGAGTAGTGCTTCGGTAGTACAAGCTTACATCGATCGAATAAACGAAGTTGAGCCTTACATCAATGCTACTGTAGATACACGCTTTAAAGATGCCCTGGAAGAAGCAAAAGAAGTCGATGCTTTAGTGGCTTCTGGAAAAAAGACAAGGGAACAACTGAAAAATGAAAAACCTCTTCTTGGAGTTCCTTTCACAGTCAAAGTATTGATAACAGTTAAAGGTATTTAGCATTTTTTATAAAAAGATATTGAGACATAATGATGTTTATGTATTTTTTAAGCTAAACAAAGCTATAAATTGCGAATGTTTTAAACATTTGGTAGAATTTTTAAGTAACTGGTAATCAAGGTAGGTCTTATTCTTATTTTACTTTCGGGTAAAAGAAAAAAATAGCATTAAAAAAAATACTAGTAATAGTTTGCTTTCTTAAATATCGTTTAACACAAATATTTCCTAGTAATTACTCTTAACCGATATAATATAAACTGTAAAATGCTGTCACCTGATTAAACAATATAGAAAATTTTAGAATAATTAACTTCATTAAGAAATACTATTGTGAATTACTCATAAAAAATATCACTTTATTCTTTAATGCATGATATGAATTATCTTGAAATAATATTTTTTCTCAAGGATTGCGCTGCACTGGTGGATCTCTGCTTTTTAAAGATCTCCGAGCTCAAGAGGATGGTATATCAGTGGCATTAATGAAAAAAGCTGGAGCTATTGTTTTGGCTACTACCAACAGTCCCGAATGTGGAATGAATTTTCAGTCAAGTAATAACATTCATGGAACAACTCTTAATCCCTATGATACGGGCAAAACAAGTGGAGGTAGCACAGGTATAGAAAACATTTTTCTACGACAGTATTATATTTCCTTAAACAAAGATGTAGGCAGTGATTTTTAATCTTAAGATTTTACATATTGTAATTTATTGTAAAATATAATTCATCTTTCTTTTTCAAACAAATCCGATAGCCCATAATATTAAAAGAAATTGCTGCATATGGATTCATTAAAGATACATAATTTTTCTCTTTAAATCTAGATATGATTGTGATCGAAATATATCAGTTTCAACGTATAATTTTCAAATACCATTTTGTTAATTGTTTTATTTCTACACAATGATAACTAATGCAAATTACACAGACCCGAGACTATTTTTTTTTACTCAAAGGTTTTTAATGTATATATATATATATATATATATATATATATAAAACACATGTGAAAAACAAAGGATAAGACATTATAAAAAGCAATGGGATGGACACTGTAGGAATTATATTTAACAGGATGAAAAATCTAAAATTGGAAAACTATAAATATCTTATAGAATCTTCAGAAGGGCTTTATAAGAATATTCATAGTAAATATATGTTATTTCATCAAATATTGTCAACATTATGCTTAAAATCGACGATATTAAGCCCCTAATAACATACATAGTTGAAACAAGAAAATTAATAACCTATATGAGGTTACTGTTGAAAAAATCGCAACTATGATACTCCAACCATTGAATATAATTTACCTAGTTGAATATACTTTCCTCTGTTCATTATTAAAATGAGTACTTTTGGTTATTTTCACACCATTCTCAAAATTCGGTCACAATAAAGAATAATTCGTTATTTATCATCAAACATTTTATACAGATGTCCAAAGTAATTATTGATAATGACTTTCATTAAGATGGATGTACTTAAATCAAATACTTTAAAGTTAAATTATTTTCCAACTCATTAAATACCATAAACCATAGTTTTATCATACTCGTATTTCCTTTTACAAAATTATTATAAGTTAAGAATTAATTTCATTTAAGTTTTATTAAGAGTAATGGTCATAATATATAGAATTTCTAACACAAATATTCATTGAATTATTCTCAGTTCATGATGTTATTACATTCTAAAAAAACGTAACTTATCAGGGTTGAGCACGAGCAGCTACTGCAGTATTACTAATTTAAATATCCAAATAGAGAGATCAGTTCTTGTTCATTTTAATCACTCATAGTTAAATGGATCATTAAAAAAAACTTATACTTCGATTGTCCGAGGAATGCTAGTCCCTAAAGTGCACCAACAATGATTCTTCAATAGTTCCTAATAGATATATGCCGACGACAGGCAACACGTTACACGACAGCTCATAAATGTAGAGAGGAGACACGCTGAGGGACACGGACGACAGGCAACTCGCTCCATGACAATTCCCAAACGCAAAAAGACACACTAAAGGATGCGACGACAGGAAACTCGCTCCACGACGACTCATAAATGCTGGGAGACACCCTGAGGGATGCGAACGACAGGCAACTCGCTCCACGACAATTCATAAATGCAGAGAGACACACTGAGAGATGCGGACGACAGGCGACTCGTTCTATGATAGACGAACATTATCTTTGTCAAACACGGAAAGTACTCTTTAATCAGGGGAATGCTCCGTCCCTCGGACTCATCCGACCTGTAATCACATATATCTGTCTATTTAGAGAGTGTCACAGCATTCTGATGTCCAAAAGAGGGAAATCGTCGCCAATTTTCTATTCAGCAGCAAAAAGGCCAGAGAGAATCATAACACTAAAACTCGAACCGTATACTCTCTTCTTGAATGAATGTACTTTTCATTCTCAGCCTGTTATCTATTAAGGGTCGTTTCACGACGCTCGCTTTAATTGCTTGTTCCTCCCCAAAGGTCATGTCGGGTGGAAATTTATCTTATATCATTGGGGTAAATTGAGAATGGGGTTCTATTGTGAGTGGTGACCCGAGCGGTGTGATGCAGAATCTTCTCTTAACAACCCTCTGGGTAGGGGGGGGGGGGGGTATACGTTTTCCGTGCCCAATTCTCCAAGCAGAGAAACCCAACGCTCCTAACTGGCTGACATCGCATAGATTCTATCAAATTAGTCCTGCCCAAATTGCATTTTAAAACAACGCTTACATTTTTAAGTAACGCTGACCTCTTTTGACTCGTGATTACCCCTCTCGCTATTGACAGAATTATGTAAGAAACCAAATCTATTGGAAATTAAGCCTGTCACCTACCCTTAAACTTAGGGGTCGTTTCACGACGCTCGCTGTAATTGCTTTTTCCTCCCAAAGGTCAAGTCGGGAGGATATTTATATTATATTATTGGGGTAAATTGAGAATGGGGGGGGTCTATTGTGAGGAGTGACCCGAGCAGTGTAATGCAGAATCGATAATACTAAGTTTTAAACAGATGTTGTTAGCAAAGTGCAAATATTTTCTGAGAAATGGAGGTCTTTTTCCTTCTTGGGAGGTAGACTGCTTAAGAAAGTATTTTATTACCATGCGTTTAGGTAATAACGTTCCTTATTTTGAAGTAACATTTACCCTTTTGTGCGATAAGTTTAGATGGTAAGTTACGTATGGTAATAAAATACTTTCTTAAGCTGTCTACCTCCCAAGAAGGGAAAAGACCTCCAATTCTCAGAACATATTGGCACTTTGCTAACAACATCTATTTAAAACTTAGTATCATATGGTATGTGTTTCTCAGCAGATTTTGGGATAAGTATAACAAAACTGATTACGTTTAAAAGGAAAATGTGCTTTTTTTATATAACTGTTCTTAAAATTTTAAAAGTACCGTACCCCTTATAAGTATACATAACACAACATAACATCAGCAAATACAAGAAAAAGCGGGTGCACCAATGATTAAATATTTTATTTAAAAATTAAATAAATATTTTCAATTATCTCAATCGAGAAATTAAATAATTATTTTTTCCTCTTTCTAAAAGGTGGTGAAAGCGCTTTAATAGGAGCAGCTGGATCTGTCATAGGACTTGGGAACGATCTGGGAGGCAGCGTACGAATTCCAAGCTGTTTTACAGGAATATTTGGTCATAAGCCAAGTAGAGGTATCTATATATCTATTTATATATATATACCCAACATTTTATATTCTTAGTAAACACGGGTAAAGTATTGCAAATGTATTACAGTTTTATAGTATCATAGATAAATTTTTAGTAGAGGTCATTTGTTATTTCATATTATCTCTAAACTAATTCCGATATTTTTTTTTTTTATATGGTTTATAAATTTTTAGATATATTTGAATTAAATTTACTTTTTATTTATTTTTATATGTTCGTTAAAATTCCCTAGAAAGGTTGCTTTCTTTCTTTTATCATTATTTTCTTTAGTACCACCATTAAATTGTGATGATAAATGATAGCTTATTTTTTTTATTTTTTCCTCGTGAGAAAGAAATACCACTATCTATTTTTTATGTCACCACTGTACTTTCATTATTTAAGATTATATTGTATGTCACATCAAAAACTGCAACATCTCATTAGAAATGCTTCTATAAAGCATTGCTCACATTTTGTTTCTTCAATTCTCCTACACAATCCTGGAAATTTAGAAGAAAAGTAAACACCCAATACTAATTCCGACACAAAAGATAGTAGAAAAAGGAAGTCGATACCAATTAGTTATTAATAGCATCTGCTTTTATTTTATATTTTTAATTTTTTCTTCGTAAATTTTTCTTCAATATTAAAATATATCTTAATTTTTTTTTCAGTAATAAACCACCAAATTTGAGGTAATAAAAGATTTCTAATACCATTTTTACCACAACATTCCTATGACTAACTAAAGAATTATTAGCTGTTCAGTAAAGATCTAGTTTAAGAGGTTATCTCCAAATTGAAATTAGATACTTATACAAAGGATGTTAGCACATTTTTTAGACGAGTTTGTTTTGGTGAAAAAAAATAATAAATCGTCTGCATAGAGAAATTACTTTTCATATCTGATATGTTTTTAAAAGTATAAATTCTTGTCTGGCAACTGAAATTTTTGTTTACGTGCAAAATTACGTGCGCTTTTAAAGAACTGATGGAAGGAAGGCAATATTTCTGAACTTTCCGAAGAGAATTATTGGTATTCGGTTATAAAAAAAAACCTCTGTGAAAGACATGGTTTTTCTATATCTAACTCAACAGTAGGTAATATTTTCAATAAGACAGGAGGGGGGGGGGGATTGAATACACATCAAGAGGAAAAAAATTTACAAATATGTACCCAAGAACATAAAGGAATTCTTCGAATATTGCAAATGTAAGACCTTTTATTGTAAAGGAAAATCCTACATGTAAAAGTATTGTTGCTAAATCATTAAAATGATCAGTGTCAACTGTTAACAAAATCATTAACACTAATTTGAATTTTTAAGAACCACAATTACACAATGCTCATCGTCTTTCTCCGCGACATATCGACGAGCATAGAACACGATGCAGAATTATTTATGAGAAGCTTTTATCCGAAGAAAAATGGAAAAATGTTGTTACAATAGATGATTCTTGGGTCCATTACATACCCATCATACGTAGTATAGGATAAATCTTGTAATCGTTTTGAAAATTGAAAAAAAAATGTTGACGGATTTACACTTTTCAGGCACTGGAGATTCCGAAAAACAATATTTTAAGAAATAAATTTTGCCGTCGGTCTGTCTGTTTGTATATCTGTGTGTCTGTGTGTGAAAAAGCTTATTGAATTTCAGTAACCTCGATTATCCGAAACTATTTTTTGGGGGCTCTCAAAATATTCGTTCTGATTAAAGATATATAAAAATTTTCGAAATTGTTTATTTTTTGGAGTGAATATAAAAGACAATAAAAAAACATACATTTTACATAAAGAATGAAGTCGATCGGATAATTAGTTGCCGAGATATTTGTAATCCTATTTTCCACATTCTTCGATTTTTCATGACACTGTATTTCATTCAAATTTCAATTCAAAGATCTATTTTTATTGGAAATCAGACACTTAATCCGACGCAGTAAACGCTTAGTTAATAGGATTATCTTTTTTGGAGTTATAAGGATGTTTCTTTTACGCAATTCAGTAACAGAGCATTTAAAGTTTATGACATCATCAAGCCACGATTTTATTCGAATTGCAATGCATTTTATAAATAGTTTACGTTTTATTTTCATATTTTATATTATGCATATCCATGATGGGTAAGTATTACGGTGGCCCCCAACGACTAGTTTAAATTATTGCAATAAAAAGAGATCCATTTATTAGCATCAACAAATTTAAAAAACGATTCAATGTATCTACAGAAAGTTTTAGCACAGGATTTATGATTGTTACTGACTTTGCATGTAACTCAAATTAAAAATAAAGAGAGTGGAGAAAAATGTTAAAATCAACTCCATGTACTATCAGAAACATATTACTCCCAATCTCCAAACATCAAATACCATCTCTTTACTCCCAGTGCCACCAATCTGTTGAATTGCATCAAGGTAAATCAATCAGCCACACATCAAAATCCACTGTTAATTTCCTGGGAAAATGGGTATCAGGGCTATACCCTTAACTAATATACCTGCTAAATCTCCAGATGTATCACCCATGGATTTTTGCGCTTTTGGACTTTTAAAAATCTCGTTATCCAAACGTAGACCGGGAATTTGGAAAGCTGTTCAAGAGGAATGGGCCAAAATGCCTCTTCCAAAACTACAAAAGACATAATTGTCGTGGAAATTACGGTGTAGAAATGTTTTCAGAATAAGGATTACCAAATTAAACATTTAAAACACAAATGTTTTATGTAAAATAGTTTTGTAAGTACCTTGAAAATCGTCTAAAAAATGTGCGAACACTCTCGGTACATAATATTAAAACTTTCAATATTATTATAAATTGCTTAAATTGAAAGTGCAGTAGAAGTTTTAAATAAAATTTTGTGTACGCTTGACAAAATAAAAATTCAAATTATATTTAACGGTAATAAGCAATTATATATCAAATAAAATTCATTATTTTTTTTTAACACCTACACGATCTCTTAAGTTCCTATTATGATGGAATTTTATGGATAATTAAAAACGTACATGGAAGGTAAAATGGAAATTTTGTATACGCGTATGGAAATAATCTATTAACCAAATGCAGTAAAATATTATTTATATAATTCCTTCTATATTTACTACTTTTTTCCAATTATTAAATTCATAATTCATAATTTATGTCATACAATTATAGAAACTGCATTATTAAGATATTTATGTTTAGTTTTTTTTAGCATGAAGTTTATGGCTAAAAACAGTATAAGATTATTACTTTGAGAAATTAAAGTAAAAAATACGTAAATGTAATTTGACATTAGAAGTTCAAATTTTGAAGGATTTTAATACCAAAACTTTTGGTGCACATGATTTGAAATTTAATTTCTGAGCATACATTTAAACGTAGAATAAAAGCATGTTATCGAATTTCGACATTATTCTTGCAAATGTCAACATTAGCTCAAAATTCAAAACGTATACAGCTCTGAAAATGTAATTAATGCACACCATTTTACAATAGATATTATTCCATACAGATTAGTAGCTGAATTATTTTTATATGATGATTTTCGCCAAAAATAGCAGAAAGTGTTTACTTTTTCTACATGATTATACATTGATGCAAATAATTAATAAGTCAGTGACGATAAATTAGTCATTACTTCATTTAAATGTAAAATGCACATTCTTCAATTGAAACATCTGTTGTATAATCTCAGGGATAGTTTCAAATGAGGGATGTTTTCCTGCTCCGGATCCCCATTTGCAACACATGCTAAACACGGGACCTATGTGTCGTTATGCCGAAGATTTGGTTACATCAATGAGAATTCTGTCAGCACCACATGAAATTTCCAACAAATTTGGACAACAGGTATATTTTTTATTATAATATAGTTTTAAAAATTTATGTATTTCTAAATTCTTGTATTTCCAAATCGAAAAATCATGAGAAGTTTTTACGCTATAACATTAATAGTTTGCATTTAATTCTTGTCCTTCCTCTGCAATTTACATAATAAACATCAGAAATTCAACAGCGTCGCTGCTGGCGGAAGACTCTCCCTGGCAATAGGTGTATAATACAGTAGTGATAGTCATAATGAATCCTTTTCATATTCGAATGAATCATTCGGACATGAGGAAAAGCATAGCTGACAACCTTCGTATCCTTTTTAATGAATTAAAACCAAATATTTTGTAAAAATATACATATATAGATGTATATTAAGAACCTGCTCTTAATTTAATTTTTTCCTACAAAATTCCCAGTTGTAATAGATACGAAGGTTGACAGCTATGTTTTTTATGCATTTCTGTATGATTCATACGAATATCAAAACCATTCATCAAGTCCTCACTAGAATACAGGCAGCTTATGTTACATTACTGGTGAATGATATTTAGTGCAAAAAATTCTCGTTTACTAACAAATCGAATAATTAAGAAAACGAATGAGTAATTTTATTATTTAACTATATTAAGAATATTTCTTTTACTCCTTCTACAATAAACGAAAATACGCAATTTTTATTTAAAGAAATAGATTGTGTGTAATGAAAATGCTATTAAATTTATAATTATTCACTTGTGGAAAAAGTTTGAAAAACACCGGTGTAGAATATTTATTTAGTTTTACAGGAAAATCGGGCATATTATCAGCAGGAAGACGTACATTTGGTATTGAAAAAATCGAGAAGTAGATGAGGGGTAACCATCATTATATAACTAGCGTTTGAGAGTTAATTAGTGTATATACTCCTTTCCTGATTTTATGCATACCTTATATAATTAAGTATACATTAACAGGGCTCATAGTATATAGGAAAACTTTTATTGTTCCAACCAGTATCCGTAATCAATAATCCTCAGCACATGCAATAGAGATTTAGCAAATCATGAAGATAATTTTTTCAAAATAGTGGTAGGAACAATAAAAGTTTTCCTATATACTATGAGCCCTGCATTAATGTGCACCTTGTGTATTTAGGCATAAAAACACAAAAAAAATATTTAGTCTAATTTTCGCCAACAAATTTGAAGTTTTAATTTCTCTATAATTGCACAATGCAGTTATATTTAATAAAACTGTGCATAGAAATAATTTTAGCATGTATAATTATTTTCTAAGGGAATTTGCCAAAATAATAGTTCCCTATTTATTAGCAATATAATTGATCAAACAGCATACATTAAGTATAATTGACAAAATATCTAAACATCCATACGAGATTTCGCGTAATATATCATCGTGGATGTATAGATAAATTTTGAAGCAAAAGCAACAATATTTTTTTTTATTAATTTTTTTTTTAATGGAATTTTGTAAAAATCTCTATTTTAATGATTTTTTTCCGATGAAATTTACTTATAAATGTATACTGAAATATAGTTCGACAACAATTTTCATCTTATCTTACGCTTAAACGTTTACTCTCACATTTATACGTTTGAAAATATGATAAAACTTAACAAGACTGCATAATTAAGACATAACGCTGATCACTAAATTTTCTTATATTTTTCTCAGGTGAATTTTGAAAAACTTAAAGTGTACTACCTATGTTCGTTCGGAGAAAATCTTCCCTTTGTGGAGAATGTAGATCCAGAAATTAAAGATGCTGTTAGAAAAGTAAGAATGTGTGATTAATCAAATAATAATTTATAGGGACCATGTTGTTCAACAGAACCAACTCAATCAATTTGAAGAAAATTTTCATTTGATTGATTTTTATTTTTCTTAGCTACAATGTACTATTTACAATACAGTTTGTTTAGGAGTCTTTTTTATGTCTTTGTTTGATTGTTTATTTCATGTCCTTTGTATTCATGAAATTGCAGCAATATATCGATCTTTTACTGATTCTATCATTTTATTGATTTCTAAAACTCCGCAAGAATAAATAAGATTTTACACTATAAATGCCGCGAATATATGTATTTTTCTTTTTGAAAATGCCTTATCATTTATACCTTTCTTAACTATGAATATAAAAATTAAATTAAATACTTGACAATATTTTTTTTTATTTTTTTTTCTTAGAAATTCAATTTTTATTTTCCTATGTGTGTGTGCGCGCGCGTATATTTTGCATTTCACATTCTTCTATTCAAATACCCTTTTATTTAGATTACTTTCTGGTATTTTAACATTTTTAATTTTGTTCTTGCGTTTGCAGTGCGTTTACATAGACAAATATGTCTCAGTATTTGTTAACTCTTAGGAAATGGTTATTCGAACTCCAGGGTGATAGTCTCTTACCACCACCCCCCAACCCTTTCCCTCCTCTTGACGAAATATATAGATATCACTTCACATACGGATCCTTTAATACAGGCTGACTCATCAAGCATCTTGTTGCCTGCTTACTGTTTGTTGCTCATTGTTGCCTTTGAGATCAAAAACATTTGAATTAATATCGTGTAACGAAATAGTTAATATAGGACGGTTGTTTGGCATAAAAGTGTTCTAACCTGTCAAGGAATGGATTTAGAATATAGATTCAATATAAATGAAGATATGAGGAATACGTTGTCTATAAATGCTTAGAAGAACAGATTAGGGTTGAAGAATTTCGTCAAATACTGCGCCAACCTGATCACTTGTGTACAACCGGTTCATCGAATCAGATATATTTTGTTCCGTAGAATATTAGTGCTAGAATTAGAAGTTTAAGTTTATTTGTTAATAACAAATCATATAATAACTTCATAGTGAAGTAATAAAACGCCAATGAAACGCATGTGAATCTATACATTAACAATAAATCAGCATTTAGTATTAGTATAAATTATATTGTTATTATTAATCATTCATGTAAAAATATCAATACATATTAATTGGTAACAATAAGTTTTTATTTTAATAAGTCATTACATAAAAGCATAATTACATAATTTTTTTTTTACCTTTTAATTTATAACACTATTAAATGTCTTAACTTCTTATATTTTCGCACGTGATTAAGTAACTGAATTCACTCGCGATAAGACGCCAATTTAGGCGTCCGCTTGAGCAATTAAATGGCGGCATGAGTCAGCCCGTTTTACAGGAGCCTTAACTTCATGCGGATCTCTTCTAATGTGCTGTCAAGTGACTCAACTTACACGGACTTTCAATTTTTCACGCGCCTCATACAGAGGCCAACACAGCAAACTTGTCTACAAGACATCAAAAATCTTCATTTACACAAAGCACAAATTCTTTTATATACAATAAAAATAACTTATTTAATCTATTATAAAAATTTTGAAATGGCAACGCGGTTTTAAAGCAACAATTTCCATCCTTTATCAATTTTTCTTCTCAAACAAAAGGAATGTGATACCACTGTTAATTTATTAGCAAGATTGAGCAGTTTTGCTCCTACTCTCTTAGTGGTAGCTACTGTTTTTCGACTGAAGAGTGAAAATTAAATATCTTGAGATGTGTTGCTATATCAACATTTTTATGACATTTGGAAGAAGTTATTTTCATTAGATTAGTTTTTTGCTCCTATATTTTAAAAATTTGATTAGCTATAAGTTTTATATTGTTGTACTTTTCTATAAATTTATCAGTGTGCTAGTCAGTACTTTAGTCGACCTCAATTATGTCTGTATTATGGGTTATGCCTTCAAGCTACAGACAGCTCCAAATAGAGATACTTATATTATAACTACCCGGTATATATCTATCTATTTATCTATCTGTTTGTGTATATATCTCTATTTGTATATTTACATACGTATGTGTGTAAGTGTAATTGTGCATATTACAATTTAAAAATTTTCAAATTTTTTCAGACTGCCACACATTTTCAGAAAAGAGGTTCAAAAATTGAAGAAGTATCGATGCCATTGTTACAACACAGCAGATCTATATATTTTAATACTCTATTCTCATCAGTTCCTGATATTGTAAAATCTCTAACAGCTGGTAAAGTTAAACTGAATCCACTTCAAGAAATCATTAAATATTTTTGTTTTCGATCAATGTTTACAGCGGGTTTCATCATCGCACTATATGCAAAAAATACTTTCTTGTATGATGAAAGTATGGTAGACTTTTATAAGAAAATGAAAAATAAAATTGACGATCAACTAAATACTCTGTTGGATGCAAACTCAGTTTTAATACTGCCAACAACGGCCTTCCCAGCACCTTACCACAATGAAATTCTAGTATTATCCGGAAGCACGTGCTACACAGGTATTTTCAATGTACTTGGTTTGCCAGCAACACAGTGTCCTGTTGGAATGAATAAAAGCGGACTACCACTGGGAATACAAATTGTAAGCCGAAGAAGTAATGATCATTTAACTGTCTCTTGTGCTCTAGAAGTTGAAAAAGCTTTTGGTGGTTGGAAAACACCATAATACTTTTTTTGCTAACAAATCTTTTAAAATATTTAGTGAATGTATATGATATTTAGGTGTTTAAAAAAATTATTTTTTTAATGTTTCTTTTTGTGAATTCACGGCGAAAAGCTTCTAAGTTTTAAAAGAAGTTCGGAAAATTTTAATAGTAATTTTAATATAACTTTTTTGTACTTCTGTATAGAAAAGTCCGTCAAAAACAATGTATACATACAGTGTTTAACGGTTCATAACTTTCAATTTTTTCTTTCATTTCAAAGTGCAATTAATTGGAAATAATAAGTAGATCAACATTGAATTTTGAAAAAAAAAATATTTTAAAACTCTATTGTAAGTATGAAAATATAGCAGACGTACAAAAACAATATCGCTGGGAGTTTCTGGCAGATCCACCTATGCGACTTACAAATCATAGGATAAAATATAAGTACATAGACAACGTTCCGGAACCGCAATTGAGCAAGAATGCGCCACAATACCAAATGAAATGTTTGTTGAAGTTTGTGAATCAATAGCCCACCGTTTTAAGCAGTGTATTGACCAGAACGGTAATCATTTTGAACATCTGAGGTAGAAAAAAAAGTTATATATTTTATGTAGATTCTTTTGCAATTTAAATATTAAATATATGTGAAAAAAAACTGGAGTTATAATCAAAGTATGTATACATTTTTCTGACGCACTCTATATTTATGGTTTTTCTTTAAAATTTCCAACTTTTTTTTCTTTCTCCGGCATCATCAGCAATAAATTTCTCTTTACGAAGCTCAGATTTCAGTTTGGAGAACAGATAATATTCGAGAAGTATATCCGAGCTGTAAGAATGGAAGTCAAATTCCTTAAACTCAGGGAAGGAATTTTTCTTTATTTTTCTACTTCTTCTTTACGTTTTACATAAATATATTTTTTAATTAATATAATTAATGAGGTATTGCACGAAAACATTTTATAAAACATTTGTGGTTAGTTGAGGAATGTGACTTTTGCGTTTAATAAAGATTATTATTTCATATTTATTTTCCAAAGCATTCTGAGATACAAAACAAATCTATGATTAAAGGAAGATTACAATTCTTTTAAAGGATGAATTGGTACATTTGATTCTTTTACATTGTTTTGAAGTCGTTATCCTACATTTATAGTTTTCACATTTATAAGATTATAATAAACGGAACTCTGTAGCTAGATAGCATTTTGAAGTGTCAGTTTATCACCTGATGTTGTAATTGCTTCTCAGTGGTAGCTGAATAGTTTGTGTAAGTTTGTTTTTATTTTGCAGAATGTTAGTGATGGGTTACGATTACATAACCTAAATTCATATCAGGAATATTCAAAACTAAAAAATGTTTTCTTTAATGACACATAACATTTTATGAGGAAAAGAAAATATCTTTTTCAAACTATACTTGAGTGTTGGTATGAATTTTACATACATTTTAGGCGCAAATTGAACTCATTTAAAAGTTTGCATTGTTTGATATGCTTTTAGAAGATTTTCATTTAAAACAAGAAAGTCACAGAAGTTCAATGTACAGTCATTTGTATATTGGATAAACGGGCGAAGATCGAGTCTACGCTGTAGACTGTTGGGCCAGTAATAATAGATTCATTTGGAAGATCGCGTCTTGATTCGTCTTGTCTCATATCTCTTGGATGTTGAAGAATGGGTGTGTAAAGTTCATCTATTACATGTAATTGTGTGTCTGTATTTTACAAATGTAAATATGTAATAAAATACTTCCTCAAAAAAAATATATAAATATAGCTCTTTTATTCAGTGAACTTCTTAGATGTTAATTTTGTTGTGCCTGTAGCCATTTTTAAAGACATTTTCCCGTTAGATCCAAAAAATAATCATTAGTGTCAGTTCAAATGACAATTGTTACACGCCTTTTTTTCAGAATTTGAAATAAAGCAGAAGCTACGTCATTTTGATGTGTAACTACTTTCTCAATAACTTACTGTTTTTGGAAATATATAGGGCGAATGATTGATCCTCTTTCGAAAAGCAGGCAATTTCTCCTGGTTTTTTACTTTACTCATTAAATGGACAATCCCTTAAGTCTCCTACCTTTTGCCAGCACCTGTTTTCCAGAAACACAGATGTTTGCTTATATCTGAAATGTGTTAGTGAGTAAAAGCATATATTTAAGGCGGTTCTAACAAAAATATTTTTCCCGCTCAACAAGGCGAAATTTTCTGACACTTTTTCTCATTATCAAGCGTAAAAGTTGATTTAAGCGTAAACTCGATTATTGAAGCGATTTGTCTTCGAATAATTTTTACCAATTTTTTATAAGCATAACTTTAGTAATAAATAATAAGCATATAATTAAAGCAGGTTTAAATTAAAAAAAAATTAATTCTCACTCAACAACGCCAAACATTCTGATACATTTTTTTGATCCATTTTCAAACGTAAAACCATAACACTTGCTGACATGAATATTGAAGTGATATGAAATAAAATAGTTTTTCATTTTTCGATAAATTAATTTCATCTTTATTTAAAAACGTATTGGAGTTATAAACATGCTCTAAATATGGACACCTGTGGGCCATGGTATATTTTTCGCTATATAAGAAGTAAAAGAATAGCTGATGTGGATTGACAAAAAAATTGCTAAATAGAAATGTCCATTACTCAGGATTAGGACATAGGGATGTAACGAACAGTGATTTGATTGAATAGTCCAATACCAAATTTTTGGCCAAATTTTAGGCCGAATATTGATTATAACTTTTTTAAGTTAAATTGGAAATGAATTAAAATAAAAATAATCTTATATTATTTGTATGTTTAATTTTTTTTAACTTTATGCAATTGTTATAATATTTGAAACATTTTGATGCTAATTAATAAAACAAGACTGTTACTGAATTTAAATTACTAATAGCACAATTTTATCTCTAGATACATGTAATTTATATATATTTTAGGTAAAATAGGAACATATTATTATCACTGTTGTACTTTATATCATATGTACTTTATAAATTTATTTTTTATTTTTAAAATCTTACTTTTATACAAAAATTTAAGAATTTGTTTTTTATCCTTTTATACTCAAAAAATCAAATTGATATTTTGCAAGTAAGGCTGGTATGTTATTGCCAATAATTCTTTTCTACTATCCGGTCGTACTTTTATTCTTTCTTACACTCAATATTAATGGAGCCCTGATAATGCTTACGAAAAAGATATAAGATGCCTTAAGATAAAACTTATAAGATAAAAGATAACAGATAAAAGATGCCACAAAAGATGTCTTCTGAAATAGCTTTGGTGAAATAAATTTTGTTGAAAGGGGTTTGTGTGTAAAAAATTCACTGGCAAACTAAAACATGAAATGTAGCATATTTATTATGCATTTTATCACTTTTAGTTACAATGCTTCTTTAAATAAAGAATGCAAAACTGCAGCAAGAAAAATACTTTTATTTGTATAACATAATTAATTGCTCTTATTTCAAACTAGACCTAACAATACGACTTTTGTACAATTTAAAATTGAAAAATAGTATTAAGAGATTTTTTTACGTACTGTATTATTTTTCTGCAATATTTTGAATTTAATATATTTAAGGCAGTTCTTGAAAGAAATAATAATACTGCTGAACATTGCGAATCTTCTTGGCACATTAACAAAGTCATTTTTATAAGTACGTGAAATTTGCAGAAACTGATATTCAAGTGCTTCAGAATTGAATAGTAAATTTTATTTTATTATAAATGTATTTTATCTATAATCAATTGATTCCCAATAGATGAGTTTATAACATATTTCGTAATCTCCAACTTTGGCACTATTTTCTAAAACTTTCTTAGCCTTTAATGAAAACAGAGAAATGATATTCGATATTTTTTGTATATAGATACGAAGCATCAAAATGACTCACTGAATGAATGTGTCAGAAAGTATCAAGTTTGGATTTGAGAAAAACATAACAAACTATCAGAGTATTCGGTTAATATCCAAACTATTCGATCAATTGACATTCAGTAGTCGGCCAACCAAATATTCGACTAACGGGCCAAATATTTATTGCACCACTACGTTGAAAATGTCCGTTATGGAGGTTTATGCCAGTATTTTTCATTCTTTTTCAATATAAGGGTAGAGAATAGAGATACACGTGCGTTACTTGTAATGTAGAATCGAAGTTATCAAAGAAATTTTCTACTTTTTCAAGATGTTACAAATACGTCATTATGCAAAAATGTGCGGACCTAGGTCTCCATTGTCTCGGGTCAATTTTTATTCACGAGACTCGTACCATACCGGAGCTTTATTTTTTATGCAGACTCAGCTCGGGCCGGCTCACAATCCTTTTTCCCGAGCCGAGCCTGGACATTTTACCTAGGGAATCTGCATGGGAAGAAATTTTCAGGCCCGGTCTCGACGTAGATCGTACGAAAATCATTGGCGTAGCCCGTGCAAAAATCAGTAAAATTTGACCCGACCCAACAACTTTTCTAAAAAAATCATATATTTTTAAATTGCCATTATTCTGCAATTAAAATTTAAAATTTATTATAATTCAAATACAACATTTGCTAAATGGTACATACATTAAAATCGTGAATTTACAACCACAATTAAACATCAACGTTTCATTTCGCTTCTGCAAACGTCATCAGGATGTTACAAACAAGTCGAAAATGTCAAAATGAGCATACACATCAGAGTTCTGGAGAAAACATGATCGGAGAGGGCGCAAACGTCATCAAGTTCCCATGGTAACCAAGTGGATCATACCACTGTAGTGAAAAGAGGGGTTGGAAGACAAAATGAGCAGATTGTATTAATGGATTAGAACATATTATGCCAGATTTTATGAATGTTATAGGATAAATTATCGTTACATGTATACTGCCCAAGCTTAATAATCGTAAGGGACTCTAAAATTTTATTAACATAAGAATTCTTGCATGGGATTATGAACACGACGAAGAGGCTAGAATCATAATCCCATGCAAGAATTCTTATGTTAATAAAATTTTAGAGTCCCTTACGATTATTAAGCTTGGGCAGTATACATGTAACGATAATTTATCCTATAACATTCATAAAATCTGGCATAATATGTTCTAATCCATTAATACAATCTGCTCATTTTGTCTTCCAACCCCTCTTTTCACTACAGTGGTATGATCCACTTGGTTACCATGGGAACTTGATGACGTTTGCGCCCTCTCCGATCATGTTTTCTCCAGAACTCTGATCTGTATGCTCATTTTGACATTTTCGACTTGTTTGTAACATCCTGATGACGTTTGCAGAAGCGAAATGAAACGTTGATGTTTAATTGTGGTTGTAAATTCACGATTTTAATGTATGTACCATTTAGCAAATGTTGTATTTGAATTATAGAAATTATGGTGCAATTGTCCTGTTTTTAAATATTAAATATTAAAATTTATTATTTTTAAAGAATAGTACCTACATTTCTAGGGAAACCTATAAACCTATGAAAAAGTACCTGCCTATGGCAGTATTCTGTCCTAAACAGAAAAATGTGTTGATCCCTGCAAAATAAATATAATAATACGTGTGAAATGAATATAATACGTGTACAACAGACGACGTACCTGCTGAAGAAACCTGTCTATAACGGATTTTTCTTCTCTCCTATGCGTATTGATTCCGTCTTAGAAGATTTTTCTGTATAGCATTTTTCAGATTTGTAAGTCTCCATGCCATGGGACATGAATTAATGATAACTCAGACATTTTCATACAAATAGAAATTCATCAAAAAAATAAATATACTTTACATGAGCACATGCTGAAATCAGTCGAGGGAGGGGCAGTATTTTGGTACGGATGTGCCTGAATTTCGCAGTTCCGGGTTCGAGTCGATATTTTAACTTTTATAATGGGCCGTGCCAATAAATATTTTGTACGGGTTGGGCTCGGGCCGAGCTTTTGGATTTCATACCGGACCAGGCCAAAAACAAATTCTACGGACGGAGCAAAAAAGAATTTCTACAGGTTGACTCGGGTCCGGGCTTGGAAATTTCTTGCCTTGCAAAATTCCTCTATGGGGCGTTCTCTGCTTCAGTTATATATGGGCCTTTACTCCATTTGCGATTTTTAGCCCATTTTCCCGCCTTCCAGAAAAATGGGTACCGTAGAGGTCTGCATGGGCAGAAATTTCCCGGCCCGGTATAAAAGCTAAAAGTTCGGCCCTGTCCATTTATATTTTCGCAGTTCACGGCCCGACTCGGCCGGTGTAAGAAGTTTATGACAACAGGGTCGTACAAAAATCAATTAAACAAAACCCGGCCAGGCACGACTCAATTTTAACAAAAAATTCCGATTTTGCTCCTTATACAAATAAGATTATTTTAAAGAATGCATACATACTTATGGGAAATTTTTAACGTATATAATTTAGATTACTATATGTTCTCAAGCCATAGAATACAGAATAGCAACATTAATGATGACTTAGATTCTTAGAGCTAGTATTACATTAAAACAAACTAGATAGACAAAGTAGAAACAAAGTAGACAACAAATTACATCAAAACTCATTGAAAAAAATAATGTAGTTTAGAATAAAAGAGAAAAGATGTTTAAAAATATCATACCGTTTGAAGCCATATGATAAATAAAAAGCAGATTTTTGAAAATATTTCTCTGTGATTTATTAGAGTATATTTTTAAAGATTCCATTTACAGAAGTTCTTTATTGCTATTACTATTTTCACAAAACAAATTGCCTGCCCGACACGTCTGTAGAATAATTACGTGCAACTTAAATGTGCATTACAATTAAGCTTATTGTGATATTCTTTTAACATAAACTGTTCCCATAATTTCTATCAAACTTACACAAAGATTTAGTTACTGATAATACGAGCTGCTTACATCATAAACAACATTTTAATCCCGCCGTCACATTAACAAGGATCAACTGTATTTATATATATACAGCAAAACTTGCTGAAATCAAATCGGAAATGACTGAAAATAATTTCTTTTCAGTCAGACGTATGTCTTAGAAGGTAATTGTAATCCGTATATTATACAGTGAAACCTGCAATAACGTAATCTATCGGTACTCGAATAATTTTCCATTGTAGACATTTTTTCGTCTTAGCAGGTATAATTGTTGGATATTCTTTCATCTTTAACATGGAATTATTCTGTTTAAGGCAGGATTCCGTTATAGATGGTACCATTTCACTAGTTTTACTCTATAACCAGCGGTGTTACTGCTAAGACGTAAAAGAGTCTGAAAATGGTTGGTTATATATATATTATTTTACTCTTTTACATAAGTATATTTTACAAAACATAAGTATATTTTATAAAAAATATTTTATAAAATATTTATAATTAGATGAGGAATGTGACTTTTGCATGTGATAAATATTATTATTTCCATATTTATTTTCCAAAGCATACTTAGATACAAGATAAAGAAAGAAAGAATTTATTTAAAGGATGAATTGCTACTTTTGATATGTTTACATTGTTGTGAAATCGTTATCCTACTTTTATATTTTTCACATTTATAAGATTATAATAAATGAACTTTGTAGCTAGATATTATTTTGAAATGCCAATTTTTCACGTGATGCTCTAAATCGTTGTCATTGGTAGCTGAAAATTTTGTGTAAATTTGTATTTATTTTGCAGAATGTAAGTGATGTGTTACGATTACATAACATAAACACATATCAGGAGTATTCAAAATTAAAAAATGTTTTCTTTAATAATACATAGCAATGTTTTATGGATAGAAAATATTTTCTTTTTTAAACTATACCTGAGTTTTGTTATGAATTTTGCCTAAATTTTAGACGCAAATTGGACTTTTTTAAAAGTTTGCATTGTTTGATCTGCTTTCATAAGATTTTTATTTAAAACAAGGAAATCATAGAAATTTGTAGTACAGTTATTTGTATATTGGATACATGGACGAAGGTCGAGTCTACGCTGTAGGCTGTTCGGTCCTCTGTCCATTTGGAAAATTGCCTCTCGTCCACTGTTAAAATATGCAGCCAACTGTCCAGTCATTCGGCCGTTTTTAAAGATAACAGTTACTTGACCATATTATTGGCGCCATATTAGGGTCATAATATAGTTAAATTATGGTTATGTAACCGTATTGAATAAAAACGGTCGAATGACTGGACACTGTCCAGTCATTCAACAAGCTGTACGGTCTTGATTCGTCTTGTCTCGTAAGTCATGTACGTCAAATGGGAGTGCAACGTTCATCTATTATATATAATTATATAGGTGCCAGTGTGTTATAAATATAAATATCTTTCTCTAAAATTATAAATATGGCTCTTTTATTCAGTTAACTTTTTTCAAAAGATGTTAATTGTGATATGTCTGTGACGAATTTTTAACCGATGATGTCACATACAATGTTTTGTATACGGAATCATTCAAAATAATACTGAATAATGCCCGATAATTCAATGTTGCGCTGCCACACTACAGGTTCTAAGTTCGCCTGCGAATTTTTGCAAAATTCACTTAAACTCTCATCCGTTTAGAGTCAATAATTTGAGTACCAAGTTTGTTTGAGATCTAAACGTTGAGTGTCCAGGTTAGACTGACCACCTAACCGGTACATGTGACATATAGAACCTGCATCCATGGTCAAGAAAGCGAAATTGAACACCACCTTAAATGATCCTTTAAGGATTACAGCGCCATGGAGTCCAGTTTCGTTTATGGTATTTACTGTATAAAAGTTAAACAAATGCAGCTGTACAGTACTCAAATCTTTAAATTGCTATTACAACAACAATATTATATTTCTATTTGGACAAGCATTGTTTGCACTTTTGCACTCATTGCACTTTTTTAATGCCACGTATTTCTTTTTAAAAAGCGTCTTAACTTGGATGCATTTTAAATTTTATTCGAAACCTTATTTGAAATGCAAAATAGCATGCTGAAACTGGACCATTAATTCTAGAAACGGAAAAAGCAATAATAAAATTAAGTGATGATAATTTAAAATTTCCTTTTCTTAGAAATTCCTCGCATTCATCAAACACCATTTAACATGCTAAAAAGGCCCTTTGAAATATGCGTCGCAGTAAAAGAAGTCTTTCGTGTAATTTTAAGAATTCCATTCAATTAATTTGAACGATCTGGAGCTATGAGGTTAAATAACTAACATTATCTTCTTTAATAACTAATTTTTTGGTATTCCATTTTTTGCAAAAAATTGTTTCTGGTATTCAATACCGTAAAATATTTTTTGTGTGTGTGTGCAATGTAACACTAGTGTGTAAATACAAATGTAAAAGCAGTCGCATAACCAGAAAACTTTTATTTTTCAAATACATCGTGAAACGATCTATATTAATCTGATAGTTACACAATATTTAGTTAAAAATTGTAACATATGAGTAGCTGCATGTCAGATGAATTTTGTTTCTCTTTTTTTTTTCTTGATTTATTTTTTAGTACATTATTTGATAGATTTTACTTTTTACTTCTTTTCCCACATTTGTATTTTAAACTTAGAACTTTGAACATACGTTTTTCATAATCGTATCTATGTATTAATCTTACAAACATTTGGCCATTAAAATATGTGGGATGATTTCCTTTTTCTACAATTTCATTCCCATTTTTTCTTTCTTTTTTTTAACACTTTCCAACATAGTTAAAAATTGTCTGTGAATTCGGTTTGTCTGTCTGCATTTTGTCCGTGCTCTAATTCGTGCAAATATACTCGGATTACAATGCAATTTGTATGTGTTATTGATGTTTACTTTGGCATGAGAAAATGAAGTGTGCATCATTTATAGTTCACTTACAGAGACACTCAAAAGAATTCCGTTACATTACGGTCTTTAGGAAAAAATCGTTTTCGTTGTATTTTAATGATATTCACTAGTTCAAACGCATTAAAATTGATATATATTACTAAGGTGCACTACAGTATGCTTTTTATGGAAAAAGGTGTGCACAGTATTCATCGTTCATTTACAGGGACACACAAAATAATTCGATTACAGTACTATCTATGAACAGCAATTGCTATAAATGCGTTTTCAGTTGTTGTACGCGTTTTCATTTCGTTTCATGACGGAAATAGCTGGATGGGAATTTTCCACTGTGCTAGGCGTTCTCTAACTAAACTAAAATTCAGCACACTATGTATTATATATACAAAGTTATACAAAATAATTCGGATATATTTCCGACTATTGATAGTTATTGCTGAAACTGGGTTTTCTATTGTATTACGCGTTTTCCAAATTATTTACTTAGATATCCTCTTTCACCTTATTAAACTGTGAAATTTTTTTGCATTATTCTGAATGGGTTGGAACGTGTTTCATAATCTATGCTTGACGCATGATTTTTCGTTCTTGTTTCTTTTTTACTTTCATCAATCTTTACAAGAAGAAAGTATTGCAATTCATGAACATTTTCTACTTCCGTGTAATGACCAGTCTCCTTCGATGGATTCTTGTCCCAAGAAAAAATTCTTAAACCCTTTTTTCAATATAGAATAATGAGGAAGAGAAATAATCTAATACGGCATCCAAATGTTTTATTTATTTTATTTAAGATTTAAAACTTCTACAGCTATTTTCGTGATTTTATTTCTTACCTTTCAATATTTCCATCAGGACCAATGCTAAGTGATGTATCTGCAATATCATCTCATCAATATCAATATGACTCTCATCTGTACTGACCAGAATGGATTGTCGTCCCAAGAAAAATTGCTTAATCCCTTTTTTCAATATACAGGGTGTTTCTAAATGAATATCGGGGGTTTAATGCTTTGTAGTATCTATTATATAAAATTTAAAATTATACTTAATACATAAAATGAAAGAGCAACTCAAACAGTTTGTTGGTACCTGTGCATGCACATGCGTGGGCAATGTTTCTTCCGTGATCCGTTAGAAAGCGCTAGTACCGAAAATGGCGACTAGTGAACAGAAAGCATTTTGTGTTCTGCAGTTTGCAAAGACCAAATCTGTAGTTACCGTGCAACGTGCGTTCCGGATAAAGTTCAGATGTGATCCCCGAGCCAGCTGTTGCAACAATTACCCCACAAACACTAATTAACGTTTGGGAAGAACTGAGCTATCGACTTGATGTGTGCCGTGTGACGAAAGCTATTGGAGTGTTTCTATATTAAGTTTCTATATTAAGCTATATTAAGTTGTTCACATTGAACACTTGTAAGCTTGTAGGTAAAACTGTTTGAGTTGCTCTTTCATTTTATGTATTCATTATAATTTTAAGTTTTGTGTAATAAATACTACCAAGCGTTAAAACTCCGATATTCATTTAGAAACACCCTGTATAATAATGAGGAAGAGAAATCAGCTAATACTGCATCAAAGGTTTGATTTATTTTATTAAGATGTAGAACATCTCATAGCCAAAACTTTACGGATTACATAGAGCTTAATTTTAAACTTTTCAAAAAACTTACACACATTCGAGTAATTGTCACACAAAATTTTTGCGTAAAAGAAAATTTTGTGAGTACGTGTCTGTAACAAGAATTATGTCAAATGTGTTATTAATTTTGTGTTGGGAAGCTTTTGTATTCATCTACATATTTGCATTTAAATAATGACCGACAAAATACATACATTAATAATTAAAACATGCATTTTTAAAAAAAGTATGTTATTTTGTAGTCAAGCTGCTTACATATTCATCCAACTCATTATAATCCAATCAATTATTTATGAATAAAGAACCTGTTGTGTCATTGATTCATTTTCTCGTGTCACTAGAAAATTGTCCCTTAAAAGTAATGTATTGCTGATGTGACAACAAGTGTCTGTTAAAGTTTAAAGTTAAAAGCAATGAAAAATATTTGTTATCACTTTTGACATGAACATGGTGTGGAAATTGGCGATAATGGAAAATAAACACCAAGAAAAATTTAAATCTTGCTTGCTAAGTTATAAATTTAGCTTTTCAAACACGATTTCAGATAAGTTATGACATTTTGGAACTTTTAATGTACATAGAATTTTAATTAGGAACTCAAGAAAATTAGTTTTTCAAAGGGTTTGTATAATTCATTTTTATCCAAATTTATTTTATTTTGCCTTGGGTAGGGAAAGATTAATACCTATGTTTAATGTAATTTTCTTTCTTAAAAAATAATCAGAATAATTTTAGAGCCGGTTTTATTTGTATACTACCTGGTGTAGCGAATCGATGTGTTGCATTTGGTTTGTATGATATATTTCACTTTTTGGGGGAAAAAAAGATTTGTTTTCCTGCATTTAGAAAATATTTATAGTATTAATTTTATTAAATTGATTATTATAAGATCATATTTGAATGTAAAATTACTAAATATTACGTAAGTTACATTTTGTAAATTTCATGATTTCGATGTAATTATAGACGAACGCCTTTATAAGAAAATAACGACATACGAGCTATTTTCGAGCTAGCGATATTTGACTGGGTGAAAGGATTTCGGACAAACATTCGCCTCTATGGGAAAATCCTTTGAAGTGTATTTTAATGATGTTACACTGTTTAAAACATATTGAAATTTATATACATCACTGAGCTGCGCAACAAGATATGATATGTCTAACATATGTCTAACATTTATCGTTCATTTACAGGGACACCCAAATAATACGTTTACAGTATTGTCTGCTGGAAGTGCAATTTCATTTGACGTATGCGTTTATAAATTTAACAAAATTTTTGCATACTATTTGGCGTGTATAAATTCTGTAGATCATATACAGGGCTGTACAAAATAGTTATTGGCATAAATTGCTGAAGGTGAAATTTCAACTGTGTTATGCGTTTCCTAACTGAACTAAATTTTTTCACACTATGTAGTATATATACAAATCTATAGATAATACACGGGGCTGCACAAAATAATTCGAAAATTTTTCCGACTACAAATGGTAATTGATGAAATTGAGTTTTCTAATATGTTATGCGTATTCCAAACTGTTCATTCAGAAAACTAGAAAAACGCTTAGTTACAAAAGTCCCTATGCTTAACGAATGGCTCTCTACGAGTGGGTGATTTCATTTTATTTCATTTCGTTTACAGAGATATCATCTTTCACCTCATTAAATGGTGAAGTTTTGTTACAGTATTCTGAATGCGTTGAGTAGTGTTTCATAATCTATGCTTGACGCATTCTTTTTCTTTCTTGTTTTTCATTATTTAAGAATCGTTTACAACATAAATGGATGGAAATTCTTTTCTTATGTAGGATCAAACTACACAATTATTACAAGTTGTAATTTTTCCAACTGGACGAAAAAGTCCGGACCAGGATTCGAACCAGAGATATAAAAAATATTATATACTATAAAAAATACTATATATACACTATATATACCATATATATATATGTATATATATATATACTATATCTTACTATATATACTGTATATATTATATATATAGTAATATATATACTATATATTATATACTATAAAAATATTAAATATTATATTATTCTCTTGGTTGAATAAAAGGCTGTATTGGCTGAATAGTATTCAGCCAAGAGATCTTTGGTACGAATCCTCACCCGGACTTTTTCGCCCAGTTGCGAAAATTGCAACTTATATGATTTCTTTACCAATTTAAATAATTGTGTCAAAATTAATCTAGTATAATCACGTATCCAGCGTTTACTGGAGTTCCCTTACCAGCGATTTATTCTGTTGAGCTGATTCAGATATCAGACCAGATGCTATAATCAATAAGGTTACCTGGGTGATTTAGATCCGTCAGATTTGTCCGGGATAGTTCAGTTGGTAGAGCATTGACAGTAAGAGATCTCTGGTTCGAATCCTGGCCGGGACGTTTTTGTCCCGTTGGGAAAATTACAATTTATATGTTTTCTTTACCAATTTGATTAATTGTGTCACAATTAATCTAGTACAAAATTATTAGTCTACGTCAAGCTTACTTCTTTTAGTTTTGATTTAATAGTTATGAGATACATGATTGGACTACTAGTTAAGGTTTCGATGTTAGTAGTTTCTGTGCCGATCTATTTAGCTGTCTTATGAAAAATATTACAGTAGCGTTCTCAAATTAAGTATCTCAAAAATACTCATTTATGGATGAATATAGAAAATTACAAGTGCGTCAGGAAAGTGTATAACATACACTGTTTAACAGGTGATAAGTTTTTAAATTTTTCTTTCATTTCAAAGTGTCATTAATTGGAAATAATGAGTGGCCCAAGATTAATTTTTTAAAAAAAGAATTTTTTTTTTAAATACTACTGTACAGATTCCCCTATGCAACTCGACTTACAATTCATCGGATATAAGATAAGTTTGAAACGAATGGATGTTCATACACAGCGTTCCGGTACAGCAATCAAGCAAGAGTGCATCACGACAACAAAGGAAATGTCTGTTGAAGCTTGTGAATCAATAGCGCACCGTTATAAGCAGCGTATTGACCAGAACGGTAATAATTTTGAACATCTGCGGTAGGAGGAAAAGTTATACATTTTATGTAGATTATTTTGCAATTTAAATATTAATTGTATGTGAATAAAAACTGGAGCTATATTCATTCAAAGTGTGTATACATTTTTCCAACGCAACCTGTATTATTAGGTTCCAGGTATATTGCTTTAAAGAAGTGCATTCAAGCGAAAGCTATTGAAGTAAAATTAACTTGAAATTTTATTTTCGTGAACATTTCAAAATTTTATACATCCATATTATTCGTAACATACATAATTAAACTTGCGAATCTTGACTTCAAGCTTCTCCGTTCTTTGCCAGAGATCTAAGCATTACTTGATAAATCATGAATATTTCGTTATAATTAACATTAAAATCATAAATCTGTGAAAGAATTTGAATCTTTTGTATTCACTCTAAAAACGACATTTTCAAAACTCAGCAAAAACTACTCTAATCTGAGTATGTCGCATAGTCAAAATGGCTCCGAATCAAAATTATGCAAGTTTGAAACATGTATATACTCATTTCTGAAAACATGCACACACTCAAGAATAAAACATTATGTGCTCATATTTGAGTATGTTCATGTTTCAAAAATGAGTATGAACTGACTTCTATGGGCTTAATTTTAAGTATTTCCATGTTTCAAAAATGAGTTTGAACTGATTCTAATATTTTTTTAGTATTTCCATATTTTAAAAATGAGTATGAACTGACCTCTATGAGCTTAGTTTTAAGTATGTCCATGTTTCATTATTCTGAGTATTTCTGCTATTTCAGAACTGAAAACATTGGGTCGTCCTATTTGAAACAAAAAGTTTCATAACAAAATGAAAACATCAATTTACTTAGATTTGAAAGTGTCATTTTTCTCCGTGTTTACGTGAGCACGGATCTTTTAACTTAGATCCAGAAGAGCATTTGAATATAAATAGTTTGAAATATTTGTACGATTGAAATATTTGTAAGACTGTAACATTTGACTCTCTGCGATATTATAAATAGCTTACCAATAAAAAACATGTCTGATGTGCCAATTCTGAAACTTTCTTCTATCTCGTACATGTGCGACGAGACACTTGGCAACAAAATTCGCTATCACAGTGTCAAAATCAAATGACAATCTATGCCCATCATGAAGGTTTTAAAGGTAGATTTATATGTGTTTTAAAGGTTTTATAGGTTCGCTGAATTGTGTGAATTTAAAAAGGATATATAAGCATTGTATTTTTCAAATAAATCGTTTAAGTTCGGCACGCACCCACTTAGATGTCTGCAACCCAAACAGCATAAAAGCTACACTTGTTGGGTAGTATACACCCAAGCCTAATAAGGATCTATTTATATGAAAGTGTAACATAATACGACGTTTGATTAAATTTCGTGCATTAGTTTTTGGGATATAGCTATCGCTAAAATCGTGAAAAATGTAGCATAGTAGCGCAACCTATTATATGATTTACACGAAAAACTAATCACACCAACTTATGTCAAGGTATAACAGATTATGAAGTGTGATGAAAATCCGTGCATCAGTTCGTGAGATTTAGCTATCTTGAAAATCGTGAATAATGCAGCATAGAAGCGCAACCTTTTGGGCGATTTACACCAAAATATAATCAGCAACAACGTATGTCAACGTCTAACTGAATCTGAAATTACATGAAAATCCGTGCATTAGTTCTTGAGATAGAGCTATTGCGGAAATCGTGAAAAATGTAGCATAGCATCATCCCCTTTTAGGTGATTTACACCAAAAAGTAATCAGTATCAATATATATCAAGGTCTAACTGAATCAAAGTTTTATTAAATTCCGTGCATTAGTTCCTGATATACAGTGCCCACAAAATGTTCGTCACTTTCGGACAGACAGACAGACTCACAGACAGACATTTTCTAAAAATCCTCGAAAACCGAAAGTCGAAAATTTTCACGAATCCAATACTTTCTTCTTGTAATGATAGAAGAAAGTAATAATTATTTAGGCTTAATTTATTGTGTCGTACCTCTAAAAATGTCCTCGTTAAAGCAATGTCATATGGAAGAGACACGACTTTTCAATCAAAGTTTTAAGGGTGTAAAAAATAAAAAGTCTTTTTTTTTTTGGTCCAAAATTGATACTAAAGATTAGAAAAAAGAAATAAGAAAATTGAAACTTTTGAATACAATAACAGTTTTAGGACAAAAATTGTGCAATAAAAGGTAAAACGGTTTATCTCAGTTTATAGAGCTAGTAAATAAGATAAGGAATTGAACAAATTTATACTTTTTAAAGATTAAAAAATAAGCGATTAAAATCTGGCATGTCATCTATTTAAGTATGATGCACAAATAAAAACTGATATCATGATTTTCCACTTAAATGAAAATAAAATTTGACGATTTGGACTGTGTACTAGAGGTCTGCACGGTCCCGGGCCTGGCCCAAGGCCCATATCCAGCCAGCAGAATGAAGTCAAAGTCTCAAACGGGACGGACTGACAGAATAAAGACAATTTTTAACGAGCCCGGCCAGACCGATAAAATTTAATAAACGGGCAAGCCAGGCCGACAAAAAAATTAAGCGGGCCACCCTGCCCGATATAACAAATTTAAAAGGATCAAACTCTGGAGATAAAATATGAACAAATTTCAATGGACGCGGCTAAGGCGCGAATATAAATAAATGTGCTGCACGAGCCAAAGTTAGCTTGATAACATCAATCCTCTTTAATAAAAAGGGACGTGTTGCTGACGACTGGGATTTTCGATAATCGTTGCCACAGATTAATCTCGGAAAATGAAATGTTTGAAGTTGCTGAAAAAATTAATTGCTCGAAAAGTATTTGTCAGAAAATTGTTGGACAAATTGCGTTAGAATAGTAAAAAATTGTATTTTTCTTGATATAAATTTCAAATTCACTGATTATGCACTTTTTTAAATATTGAATTTCAAAAATTACCAAATTTCACAATGGAGTGTCCATAGCGAAAACTTCACGCATAATAAAATAATAATAACAGCAATGTGTCAGCACAAGTCACAAATTATAGTAGCCGTATTATTCTGTTAAAATATAAAAGTGAATTATGATGTCACGAGTGCATGATTTTTATTTAATTTTTCGACAAATACTAGATGCGCCATTTCTTTTTAGTTGTGAATAATATAGATTAATTCACGTTATTAAAAAATGTAGCTATATAAATCAATGGAAAACAGTAAGTAATAAATTGTAAACGTAATAGTAAACCATATTAAAAAAGCACAACTTAGTGAAATAAGTATCCGTTTTTATGTTATTTTAGGATATTCCAGGTAAAGGTACAGATTACTTTAAAATACAAGGTTAAATTCGCCGATATATTTCGTTTGATTCAAGGTTCTTTTGTAGAAACCGACCAGCGCAGCGGGCGTAGTCTGCTAGTACAGTAATATAAAAAGGTCCAGCGTAGAAATCGGCATAGGACAGTTACATCGTGTCCGAGTTCGGACTTAATTTTTTAAGCAACTGGGACAGGGTGAGATTAAGCTTACATTTTATTCTACATACTCGGACAGGGCCGGAACTGGACTAACAGAACTCGCAGAGCGTGTCGAGTAACCAATTTATTTTGTAAAAATATTAATGGCGATAATAAACTGTTGTTAACGAAATCCTTGGAAATATACTTTAGTAAGTAATAGAGAAACATTTTCAAAAAACTGCTTTTTTTGCTATACAGCAACAAAAGTTATGCTGTTTTAACCATCTTTTCTTCTTTTCTTCTGCACTACATTAATTTTTTTAATGTTTTTTATTTGAATGTAATAGTCTAAGAGTCTAAGCCATCATTAATGTTGCTATTCTGTTTTCTATGGCTTGTAAAGATATAATAATCTAAAATATATTGTAAAAATTCCCCATAAATATGTATGCAGTATATATTAAAAGAATCTTAATTGTATGTTAAGAGAAATTGGAATTTTTTGTAGTAATTGTTTTGAGTCGAGCCGGGCTGGGCCTGATTTCATTGATTTTTGCATGGGTCGGGCCGACATGTTTTCGCTGTTTTTTGCACGCGTCAGGCCATGAACTTCAAAATAATAAACGGGCTGGACCCGGCCGAACTTTTAGATTTTACACCGGGCCGGGCCAAGATAGCTTCCACTTGGGTGGGAACTGGAAGATCCGGACCATGCAGAACTTTGCCATGTACATTTATACTACAATATTTGAAATGTTTTATTGCTCGAAGAAAAAAAAGAAAGGGAAAAAGAAAATATGCTTGAAATAATATATCAGGGCTCGTACGCCTTAGGAGATTAATACCAGACATTTCATAAAGTAGTATTTACCTTATTTAATATAAAAAAATCGTGTTTTTTAGATATGACGACCATTACTATAAAAATTCTAGTATTTAACGAGGAAGTGCAGAGGGTCATTTTCCATTCATAAGTCCTTTCTGAAGTCATCCCTCCTGCAGAAATACGGTCAAAACTAGCCATGCTTTACAAATATCCCAAACCCTTCATTTATTTTACTTATATAATGTTATAGAACGCACAATTCCCAGGCAAATATTATCTTTTGCGTCTCACTGCGATAATTTAGAGATTAAAAATATGGTGCTTCTTTCTTTCTTTCTCTTCTTTGGCAAACTGTACATGATATAAAATTTATACACTGTAATTAAAAGAGTAACTCAATTGTAAAAGGAAAAATGTACTGATTCGATGGTAAATCTAGACTGTACATATAGGAACAAATCCCTGAAACCACGTTTCTGTATGGTACTTTTAGCATCATGGATAAGACGAATTGCTTGATTTAATATCTTTATTTAATATGATTTGAGAATTCAGAAAATTCTTCCATGCCATCCCTTATTCACAGTCTCATTCTTGACTTAAAGTCTGTCATGAGAATTTCTTGAAAGTCTTAAAAATTAAGGCCAAATATATTTACAATGCGTTACACTGAGAAAAAAATATACCTCCTTCAACTAGAATGAATAGTTAGGCTGTTTCTAAATCTCTAAACTAAAAATATAGAAGTTCGAGCTATGCGAATAGGGTAAGCAACTAAACTGAATAGACGAAATGATCGATAATTTCTAATCTCTTGTTTTCTAGGTGACGAAACGATAATGAATCGTGCAAACTGCGAGAAATTATCACTTTATTTCTGGAATGGATGTATAAACTAGCATTATAGTTACTAAAACTAGCGTCTTGTGTTCGCATCTATTTGCAGACATTTTTAAAAAGTCTGACCACGAGAATATAGGAAAACACTCTTGAATTCTAATAGGAGACTCTAGAACTCTCTGGTAAAAGGAACTAGAATTTATAGGGGTGACATGGAACTATTTTTTCTAGAGCCACAATTTAGATTCTAGTTGAGAAGGGCAGATTTTTTTCTCAGTGTACATTTTCTTTTGCTCGAAAAGTTTCACTTAGTATGTAGCACTCCATAAATTACTTTTTTGAAAGAGAGTCAAAATGTGAAATTAGACTTTTTTTTACTCTTAAAATTTCTGTTATTTGCACTCTATATCTGCAATAACTATTCGCAGCCAAAGAGTCACTTTTGCGTCACTTTTGCGAACTGCTAGAAACCGGCACAGTCATTTTGACTGTAGAACGATTGATTTGAGAATAGTACGGCTATTTTCGTGATTTTATTTCCTATCTTTTAATATTTTCATCTCGATCTGCAAAATCATCTCATCAATATCAATACGGCTCTCGTCATCTGCGTCTATCTCCATACTGGCGATAGTAGAGTTTATTTTTATTTTCTAAACTGCATATTTTGAAGTTGAAAATAAATATCTTCAAAACCTTCATAACATATCAATATTATTTTCTTAAAAATAATCGCATAACTACTAAGTAATACTTTTTTTCAAAAGTGGATTTTACAAATGTGACGAAAATCTAAATTTGTTTTTCGAATGAGAAAATTTCCCACAGTCTTAAATTCAGTAAGCAATAGAAGAATTTAACATGTACGCTAACTAATTTGGAGTAATCCAGTATATCATACACTGATTGGTAATATAGCTCGCATTTTCTTGCACCTAATTTAAGTAGAACACGAGTTACATTTTAAACTTTTATATTCCATGAATGATTATGTTCATCCCTAAAAAAGAATGTCTTTACTTATGTTAACTTTTTCAAAAATAAACATATGAATAATTAAAGAGATTATCAATTTTTGATAGAATTTTTTTTATCTTAATAAAACTTCAGATTCTTGCAGAGGAAATATTCAAAACTCATTTCTAAAATATCAAACATTGAACACTGAATGAAGAAATAATCAACTGCTGGACATTATTTTATTAATAACTATAGACAATTTAATTTGATAATTAATTAGATGAAAATACAATAGTGTAGTAAACTTAAATTCCTTTCGACAAAATTAGGTCTAGACTAAATTAAAATTTGTCTGGACTGGGACCAAAGTCAAAGTGACGTTTAAGGCGGTTCTTAAAATATTTGTCCCCACTTAACAATGCGAAACTTTCTGACACAATTTCTGATTCATTTTTAAACATAAAATTATGATAAATGCAGGCATGATGATTGAAGCAGCCAGCTTGGATTTGAGAACAACATTAAGAAGTCCAACCTTTCTTGAGGCTCTAGCACTAATTTTTCACGAACGCAACAACAACTGAACAGGAACATTCCGTTATTAATTTGTAATCAAACAGTTTCTTTCATTTTCCGATAAATAAATTACATCTTGAATTGTAAAATATTGTTGTCTCAGGACAGCGCTTTTTTTTTTCAATTTCCTGCGCTGCCGCGTCCAGAAATTCGGCTCAAAACGCCAAATTTGACAGTATTTTCGGAAAAATCTTCTGCCTTTACCAAAAAACGGGAAAAAGCAATTCGATTACATAGTTTCTTAATGAGACCACCTACAAATTTGATAAGTTTGCGAACAAAAATGAATTTAAAAAGCCAGCTTAGATTTAAGAACAACCTTAAGAAGTCCAACCTCTCTTGCGACTACTTTTTCACGAACGTAACAATAACTGTACAGTAAAATTTCCTTTATTAATTTTTTCATGTAGTTATTGAACTTTAACAAAGAGATTTGCACATTTATTAATAGTATGAGAGTTTAAATAATAAAGTATCAACATTGCCAGCAGTAATGTATAGTAAAATATTTATTTCAGTATCATTAGTATCTTTTATTTACAGTTGAGAAGATTTTCTTTTTTTAACATGTTATTGTTGTAGTTGTTTTAGACTTTTTACAAAATTTTATTATATGTCTTGATGAAAACAATTAAAAATGAAAATCTATTGATTGATGATCAATGACTCTGCTTGTTTTAATAGAATTAAGCTGTGTTCTATTCTAATAACCAACTCTAACACATCTTCTGACAGCTTGATCGCAATAAAGGCCTTCACCGCATTCAGATGTGACGATAACACCGAAGAATTCCCCTTCAGGTTGGCAACGTTCGTTCTCACCTATAATTAAAAAAAGCATCATTTTTAGATTAAAGACAAAGATATATGAATCATTTTTGAAAGCAAAGCTATACATGAACAGCTTAGTCTTAGATCAATAGATAATAGATACGAGACAATGCATGAAATTTAAAAATTAGAATCATAGGCATATAAAAATCAAACATTAAGAATATACGGAATTAGAATTCTCTTTAGAATTTTTATGCTCATTAAAATCTGAAAAACATTAAATAACCAAGTTATATTACTTGTACCTGTAACAACGACACAAAATTCTATTTATTATAAAAATTTTGAGTGGTTTTTTTTTTTCAACTTTATTCGTAAAGAAGGAAATAATAACAACCCACTCACTACGAGCACTGCGAAAATAAAGTGCTCCACTGTCCCATTTCTGCGTATGATAGAAGATTCAATACTCAAGAAATTTTAAATATAATGTCTAATGCATAAATATTTGGGTTTTCATTTAAATATTCCTTATAAATCCCACACTCTAAAAACGACATTTTCAAAACTGGGCAAAAAATACTCAAATCTGAATATGTCGCATAGTCAAAAAGGCTCCGAATCAAAATTACTCAAGTTTGAAACATGTATATACTCATTTCTGAAAACATGCACACATTCAAGAATAAAACATCATGTGCTCATATTTGAGTATGTTCAGAAATGAGTATGAACTGACTTCTATGTGCTTATTTTTGAGTGTTTCCATGTTTCAAAAATGAGTTTGAACTGATTCTATTCATTTTTGAGTACGTCCATGTTTCAAAAATGAGTATAAACTGACCTCTATGTGCTCAGTTTTGAGTATGTCTATGTTTCAATATTCTGAGTATTTCTGGTATTTCAGAATTGAAAGCATTGGGTTGTCATATTTGAAACAAAAAGTTTCATAACAAAATGAAAACATCGATTTACTCAGATTTGAAAGTGTCATTTTTTCTCAGTGCAGAGAGCTAAACGAGAGTCAGATAATGGCACTCTCAGTCCGTTGCAGATAAGCATCCGTGGCTACAGGTGGCTATAACATCTTAAGTGTTGTTGCGCAGCAAACCCTAAGAGTGAAGTCATCTAAGAGCCGCCATTAATGTTTGAATTAATCTCTATTTACAAATAACAAGTTACAGTGAGAAATGTTTAACACGACCACTTTTAATCAAGTGCAAAGTATCCAAGTGGTAATCCAACTTTTTCCAAGCACGCTCCAGCAAATTGAAATTGCACGCATATGTTGGCAGTTTCAACTATGATAATCAACTTCAAACTATTGTTATTAGTCACTGAAGTGTGATACAGGTAGTCCTTACAAAAATAATTTGCTTATAAATAAAACTTTATGAATTGCTGTTAGATGCGAAAATAACATATATTGGCTATCTATTTATTTTTTCAATTTTGTTGACTAATCAAAGTTGTAAATATGTCTCATTTACCCTGTTTTTTATTGTCTAATATGTACGAGATGGTCATAAAAAAATCCCGATATATCAGCACCTAGTAACCAAGAAACGGGTGTCATTTATGATTTTTCATTGTGAATGTCATTTTGCGATAAAAAGAATTGGATGTTTCCACTTAAAATTTTCGAAATGTTTTCACTATAACCGCAACTTTTAAAAATCGATTTTCGTTCATTACCTCATTCTCAAGCCCATGCCATAAAGCATCTACATCCCAAATGGCATCCCATTTCCTTTAACGGTATTGTCACTAGGAGCCCATATACATGTAAAGTTCTTTTTATGACTACTTCGCATAAAAATAAAGAATTCGTTTCTGCTTAAAATCATATTTATTTTAGGAAAATTTATTTATGGATAAATACAAACGCATACATCTCTCACTAGCTTTCAAATTTCCTGTGTGTATAGATGCATTTTTTCTTGCAGTATTTTTATCAAAATTGATAAATATTTTTCTTCTAAAAATGTTGAAAATTATAAACAAATCTCAACAAAATGTAGGTTTAATCAACATATTTAGTTAATACGCCGAATAAAATTTTATAAGAGACATAGAAAATATAAATAATATAAATGTATTGTTTATATTGATAGAAAAATTTAAAAATATACATCAATTTCTTTATATATTTCTTATTTTATATGGGTGTTAGTGCATGTATTGATGCAGCATGTTACATAAAAATTAGAGTATTTCCTTTCCATACAATTTTTAAATTTAAGGAAATCATAACAAAATAATAGGATCAATGTAACAATCTCAATTAATACATAAAATGAAGTTTTTAAGATACATAAAACAAATGTAAACAACATAACCGTATCATAGATTGATAAATTTAAAAAATGTCCATATTTTTATATATTTCTTAATTTATATGTGTGTATCAGCGCATCTATTCTTTCAACATTATCAAATTTAAGAATTTTCTCTTTTTTTAAATTAATTTTTAACTAAACCTTAACAAACACACAAAAACAATAATAATAATAAACTTAACTACAAATGAATATAATGAAAGTGAACAATTTAATGTAATCTTAATATAAAAATAATGTTAAACATTTTATCAAATTAAAAGGACAAAAATATAAACAAAATGCCATATTAGAAAACAAAAAAATAAAATAAATAAATTATTTTCTTATTTTATATGGGTGTTAGTGCATGTATTGATGCAGCATGTTTCATAAAAATTAGAGTATTTCCTTTCCATACAATTTTTAAATTTAAGGAAATCATAACAAAATAATAGGATCAATGTAACAATCTCAATTAATACATAAAATGAAGTTTTTAAGATACATAAAACAAATGTAAACAACATAACCGTATCATAGATTGATAAATTAAAAAAATGTCCATATTTTTATATATTTCTTAATTTATATGTGTGTATCAACGCATCTATTCTTTCAACATTATCAAATTTAAGAATTTTCTCTTATTTTTTTTTTTGTTTTTAAAAAAAAAAATTAATTTTTAACTAAACCTTAACAAACACACAAAAACAATAATAACAATAAACTTAACTACAAATGAATATAATGAAAGTGAACAATTTAATGTAATCTTAATATAAAAATAATGTTAAACATTTTATCAAATTAAAAGGACAAAAATCTAAACAAAATGCCATATTACAAAACAAAAAAATAAAATAAATAAATTATATTGAATTATTTTTAACAATTGTTATTCAATAATGCTGTGTTCTTTTATCATGTCGTTCGCATTTCCTTATTTAAAACTGAAATTTGTACATTAAATATGAAAAGAGTTTTAAATTGACAAAAGGTAAATTGATATTGTTTTTTCCAGAATCTGTAAGAATACTATAAAGTATTTACTCATTCTTTTTATATCCCATTCAGAATATCTCTTAATAAAAGTAAGCATTTTGTTCTCCTCCTTCACAATCTTGAATAGAAACTCATTTTTTGAGTTATTTATGTTGTTTCATTAATAATATAAAAGAGTACTTTAAGATATTTTGAAAACAAAATAAAAATAATTGTGAGATAAAATTTCTCAATAACATGTTAAACACAAAAGGTAATTTAATCAGTCTTTTAGTTGATGTTAAAAAGCATTTCAGAAGTTTATTTTATAATATAAAATAAACATCTTATAAATGAAAATAAAAGACACTCTGATAATGTCAAAGGATGAACATTTACTACATGCATTTTTTATACTGTATGCATAATACGTAGCTTATATCAGATGCGGTATTTATTATATTATTATACATTTTATGTGATGGTGGAATTCGCTATATTATAAAAATTTAACCTATCTTTAATATTACTCATACAAAATTTCATTTTTAAGGGATAAGAGTGTTTATAAAGGAAATGTCGGTACAGTGCGGGTCTTCACGACAGATGTGTTCATATATTCATGGTAAAATACAAGATATGTTCCAAAATATTAAAAGAAAAATCATAAAAGATCAAGAAATATATCGTCACTAACATGTCAAACTATCAAATGTGACAAAATGCATTTTTCATTAGTTTTAACAATGGGCCGATTGTCACCACTAAATTTTAAGAGTATTCTTCACGAGTGTTGCCAGTTTTGGTCTCCTTTTTCATCCAGAAATTTCAAATAGAATTTTTTTCCTTTATTTAATGACAGACATTTCGTGATTATTTAAAGTAAAAAAAAAAAAAAGTCTTAAAATTTCCGGTATGAATTCGGCACCTCTGAATAGAAAAGAAGGCCAAACTGGGTACCATGTTCTCCACAGAAATTTTACTAGTAATTTTGCTAACCAAAGAATTCTAATAAAGTTTAGTGGTGGCAATCGACTCATCTTTAAAAGTAATTAAAAATGCAGTTTTTCATATTCGATAGTATGACAAGGTGGCGACGATATAATTGCAGCTTTCAAAATGTCTTCTATTTTCTATCAAAATATTTTTCCTCGCGTGCAAGGCAATGGTCCCATCATTCAATCTACTTTTCAAAACACAATGAAAACAATTTAGTCGAAGCTACTTTTCTGAACCCAAAATCGCTGAAATAACGCGAGTTACTAGAGTACGTTGATTTTAACTCAGTCAAACTCACTGATAACGAATTGATACAAGTTGATTTTTTTTCAACTGAGTAAAAATGTGTCGAGACCGACACACGAACCCAGGACTTTTTGGATTTACCTAACAACGCTCTTCCAACTAAGTCCGGCAGATGCAAATTCACTCAGACAGCCTTGAATGATTGAGAATGGAGGTAGAAGATTGTCTGATTGAATTTGAGTGTGTCAGACTTGTCTAGGATATCTTAGTTGGTAGTGCGTTGACAGCTAAAGTTCTGTTCTGTGTTCAAGTCCCGGTCTGAACACAGCCTCACTCAGTTGGAAAACAAAATTCAACTTGTACTACAGGATGTCCATAAAAATGAACTTAACGTTTTTAAAAATCAATAACAAGTAAACGATGGCATCTATTGAAACCATTCTCACATGAGATTCAGAGTATGATATCGGAAATTTCTTCACTACGCTTTCTTGTTTTAGTTCCAAATATCATCGATTGATGACACTGCGCGTCTCAAACTCTTAAAGTATTAAAATTAAGTGAAAAAATAGATCAAAGTTCACTCAGTAGTTTTGAACTTTCATTCTGTTTAGCTGTTGGAACGCCAAAAAATACAGTTTGCGTTTTAAAAATGAAAAATTATTTTCATCGGTTTTAAAGCTTGATAAATTCAATGAGACAGGTATTTATCCATGATATTTGGAACTGATAAAAGAAGTTGCAGAAAAGAAATTTCTAGCATGACACATTATTTCTCTGCAAGAATAACTTCAATAACTGTCACCGTTTATTTGTTATTGGACTTTAAAATGTTTCAGTCCTTTTTTAACACACCGTGTATATTGAAATTTCTTCCACGAAAATCCTCCTTCACAGCTCTTTCTAAAACTCATCGATTCATCGAAAATTTCTATTTAAAAGCTTCATACATTAAATTAAAATAATAGTATTTAGACAAGAAAGGAAATTCAACACAGACATCTTACGTTATTTCAGCCTGTAAAGATTGAAAAGTAGTTCCTACAAAATACTGCGCCACTTATTTGAAAAGTAGAATGAAGAATGAGACCATTGCATATCATCTGAGGTAAGATACTTTGATTAAAAAAATGAAATATTCGTTTTACGAATATTTCTTGATTTTTTATTACTTTACACTTTTTTTTATGGAACGCCCCTTGTAAATAAATATTTTTTTATAATTTTTAACTTTACCGTTATATTTTTAAATCAATACATAATTACATAATAACTTCTGTTGGTACTTTTCCATTGTAAGGCCATTTTAGTAAAGCTTGGTGCAATTCGAGCTTCAGAAAGTGAGAATCGTTGCTAAATGATATAAAAAACTATGAAAATAAACCTAATGAACTTTTATGCTTGTTTATATATGTATTTATATATCTATAAACATTTTATTTGTGTATATATTATTGTTGTCTTTTATATACAGTTTACTTCTGTTTGCATATAAAAATAGATAAATGGCTTCTTTATATTAAATAAATTGTATAAATATTGAAATAATTGCTTCTGTGTAAGAAACAGTGAATAGTTTCCGAGAAAATATGTTGCCAAATATCCTTCTCTCGCCAAGGTCATTTTTTCTATCACGCCAACGCCAAGGCCTCTATACTGAAAAAGCACCCTTTTGTTTCCTTAGTTACGTCCAATTGAAAAGTTCTTTGAGGTATTTTCATTTAATTGTTTGTAAACTCATCTGCTAACATGACAGTATTTTTTCGCAAAATGTGGGTTCATTTGTCCTAAGTTAAACACGTTTCGAACCAGACCTTTTTTTTTTTTTAGAAATAAAATCAAATAAGCTACCCACGTTGAAACATGAAATTAAATAAATAAAAATATATTAAATACATTTTCTAGCTCGAATCGTGTTTAACTTGAGTCAATTTAAATTACCATTTTACTGAAGAATAGTTGGAAGCTGGCACATATGTAAACTCCATTTGATTTTTTGGTTGAAATGCTTAAAATATGCTTATAAATTATACAATACTATATATTAGCTCAGTAAAATGAAATCACATGTAATTAAATATTTTGCTAAGTTTATCACTAGATCTTTTTGTTTCAAGTTTATTCAGCCTTCTTCAGCCGGTTTATATCCGTAGCGTGATATAATCATGAATATTTTCCCATTTTCACTCCAATAAACCGTATACTGTATATACTAAAATACTTTATACAAATCAAATAATTCATCACTGACACTTTTAGTACCTTTATCTAAAGCCGGTCCTTTATGTAGTATTTTAAATTTGAAATTAATAATGAATTTTTCAGATAATTAAGTAATATCTAAAGTTTCAACAATTACAAATCGCTGTCATAAACAATCTCCTTTATATAACTATCAGGCATTAAAATATATTTAAAAGTCTTATGAATCAAATGATTACTTTAAAGCTAAAAACATCCTTTTAGGAGCTCATGGAATCGTCAAACTTCAAAGTATTCATATACAAAAATGTTGACGTATATAATTATTCTTGAACTAAAAACACTTCTTTGAGAATAGTTATTTCTTATTCATCATTATCATGTCAGATGTAAAAAAAACCATATTTAAAATTTTTCAAAACTTATTTGCACTATGCAACGTTATTTTCAAATGCATACTTTCACTAAAATAATAAACTATTCTAAATTAAATCTATCTTCAATCTTAAACAACAATAGTCTTTACTATTAAACGATAATGTATTCACTGGAGATCAAAAATATGTAGACGTTAATATCTTTTTCTTTATATAATTAATAGTGAATACATTTATAGTTTCGAGATGAATTAATTATCAGCTCTCATCATCATATGATAGCATCAGAAAGCAATTATCTCGGCAAGGATAAAAAATAACATGACAATGGCAATGATAAAACAGAACATATTTTATCTTTGCCGGGATAACTACTGTCTGTTACTATCATTTCATGATGAGAGTTTCTAATTAACTGCTTTAGAAACTATGGTTGTGTTCTTTAATCATTATAGGAAGAAAATGATATTTACATCCGTATATCTTTATTTTAGTTTTGTCTTAACTGTTTTTCCGACGCAATTAAAATGTCCCATATATATAATTCTAATCTATAGATTTTAAAAGTTATTTCCACTTCGAAACATTTTTTTTTTGTTTCACAGAAAAGCAAACTGAATTTCGTAAGAAACTTAAACAAGTTCATTAACTTTACAATAAAGTTTCATACAGAACATTTCCGTGCATCAAATATTTATTGATTAAAAAGTTCTGGCTTGTTTGTGCCATGCTAAAATACACTGAGAAATATTTAAATTGTAATTGCTTAATATGAGTATAACCAACATAGTGAAAAAGTACCCAAGCCGGGTACTTTTTCACTATGTTGGTTATACCCATAGTGAAAATAATACACCGGGTTCGAGTCAAGAGACTCGAACCCGGGTCATCAGCATAGCGCACTGACGTTCTACCAACTGAACCACTTGGGAACGATACTCAGCCTGAAACTTTTTCACCATAACATGTTGGCAAGGCTACAAACGCAGCACAAGATGGAATATTTTCCATGAGCCGCCAACCCTGGGGCAAACACGAAATCAAAGAAAATCCAGCATCGATACTTGAAATAAATCATATTTAATACTTGGAATTTTTTCCAGAGAAAATTTCTCACGCCTTGCATTCATAATATTTAAATTGTAATTGCTTAATAGGCGTATAGCCAACATAGTGAAAAAGCACCGAAGCCGGGAATCGAACCCGGGTCATCATTTTCAGTATGTTGGCTATACGCCTATTAAGGGTTGGGTTGATTATTGACGGCCAATTATCTACACTAGGGATATAGGCCCGGGGGGAGTGCCCTTCGTGGGGGTCTTTCTAAGGGAACCTAATCCGTATTTACGCATGGATAAATCCACGGCTCGAAGAAAACCACGAAAACTCCGAACGATTAGGCCGACGGGCGCGATTGGGATCGAACCCAGCACCTCCCGTCTACCAGCTTCGAGAGCACAACCTCTCAGCCACTGGTGGGGCCGCCTATTAAGCAATTACAATTTAAATATTATGAATGCAAGGCGTGAGAAATTTTCTCTGGAAAAATTTCCAAGTATTAATACACTGAGAAAATTTAATGCATGTAACACAACTTCCAATTTATTTTGATTAAATTGTTTATTTCTGCTTTAAAGTAAAATTATTTGTAATATAAAACTACTGTTTGTCTTATCCGTTTTTTACCACAGTTAGAATTTCCTACACTGTTAAAAGAACTGTCCAGCAAATTATTGCAGTTTTAGACAATTTTATAGAAAACGGTTACATAACTGTAATTTAACTCTATTCTGAACCTATTATTGTCCATATTACGGTAAGAAAACAGTTAAATTATGGTTCTGTAACCGTTTTCTATAAAAACGGTCGAATGATTGAACAAATAACTACAAATTTTAGCACTGTATATAAATAATGCTAATCTATAGATTTTAAAGCTTGTTTGCACTACGAAACTTTTTTGGCAGAAACACAATCTGAATTCGGTAAGAAGCTTAAACAAGTTCATTTAATTTACAATGCATTTTAATGCAATACATTTTCATACAATAAATTTTCGTACAATAGAGTTTAATTGATTAAAACCTCTTTATTTACTTGTGCGATGATAAAACAAACTGAAAAAACGAATTGTATGCATCACGAGCACTAATGATTTTCCCATTAATCAATTTATTTCTGCTTTACAGTAAAATTATCTTTAATATCAAATTATTAACTAATATCAAATTATACACAAATTTTAAATATTACTTCAAGAGCATCATGATTACACTTACCTAAAATTTTGATGCAGATATCACAGCAATTGCAAAAGCTGCCCTTTTCTCTGACTTTTTGTCCATTCTCTCTTAAACAGTCTGTGAGATCTTCACAGTCCACTTTGCTGCAGTAGTCAGCGGGGCAGACAATAGCATAAGTGACTGCACAAGCAACGGTGAGCAACAAGAAAGCTTTCAACATCATTGTCACGAGAAAAGAAGAGCTGGAAGGAGTAAACATTTGAGTTACAAAAAAGCCATATACACATGTCATGTTACATTTATTGAAATTTTCGTAATACAGGGTGCGTAGGAAAACTGTATACACACTTTGAATGGTTATAACTCCAGTTTTTATTCACATATAACTAATATTTAAATTGCAAAAGAATCTACATAAAATGTATTGCAGATGTTCAACATTATCACCGTTGTCTCCTACCGAAGTTGTTCAAAATTATTACCGTTATGGTCAATACACTGCTTATAACGGTGCGCTATTGATTCACTTACTTCAACAAACATTTCATGTGTTGTATTGTGTATCATTCTTGCTCAACTGCGATTCCGGAACGTAGTCTATGAACATCCATTAGTTTCAAGCTTATCTTTTATTCGATGAATTGTAAGTCACATAGGTGGATCTGCCAGAAACTCCCTGCAATGTGGTGTTTGTATTTATGCTACATTGTCACACTTACAGTAGTATTTAAAATAAATTTTCTTTTTTTCAAAAGTTAATCTTGGTCCACTCATTATTGCCAATTAATTACACTTTGAAAAGAAAGAAAAATTAAAAAGTTAAGACCCGTTAAACAGTGTATGTATACATTTTTCTGACGCATCCTGTACAGTAGATTCTATGTAACCCTTGAGCTAATCCTTCCCATCCAATAATCCAACTTTGTAACCAGTAACTTGTTGTTGAGTGGGGGAGTAACTTCCAAATCTTGTGACGTGAAACATATGATATGCATTCTGAGTCAACAGTCCTTTTACATATTTTAAAATGTAGAATAAAATATGTAATTGCGTGCGCGGTTTGGACTAAAAAGCTTCTCATGACAAAACACTTTGATTAAGCAAATAATAATTTAAAAAAATATATTTGTAATATTTCCATATAAAAGTTAAACCCAAACGAACAAATAGGGTTCATCAAAACTGAAACCAAGCAGTTATAAAGAATGAATTTTATGCAATCTGCTACCATACTTCAAATGTGCAAATTTTGTAGCTGAAACCATACTTAAACAACGCTGGATTCGAGCACTCATTAAGAAAGATAGTGGATTGATTACATGAGAAAAGATTTGTATGTTGAAGTATAGTAGAGCGCTGCACAAAATAAATGTTCTGGAACTGCTTATGTCAAAATAAATGCTCTACAACTGCCTAGATTGAGTTTTTTTTGTCTCCGAATAAAATAGGGAAATGTACTGTAGAAGGTAGAATAATTTTACTAGGTGACGACTTTGCATTTCGATTTTCATTTTAACTGGTGCCCTTTTGGGACATAGCATTCATATATTTTCTAAATGATGTCGAAAATTACAAAGCACTAAACAACGCATAAAAATCTTAGAAATAAAATAAAAGAAGTATTTTTTATTCTTTGTTATAACACGTCATTTTCCGAGAGAAAAAACATAAGTTTCTTATTTGAAAATATCAAATTGGACTACGAAACTTTAATATTCGAGTCATTCTACTGAAAATGGTACTTTTTGAGTTTGGAAATTTAAATAAATAAATTTAATCCGAAAAATGATATACTAATATAAATAGTTCATCATTCACCTCTTTTAAGATAAATCTTTTTGTGTAGTGTAGTCTTTTCATTATTTGTCACTTAATTTATTTTATAAGGATTGAAGGAATAATTTCCCCAAAAATATATATTGAAAGAGAGAATACAACTAATGGAGATATAAATACACAATGTTTTGTTTTATAATGGCAGGGCTTTTTAGTGTATCATGTGAAACATGGGGTATAAATCTCCAAAAACGTTTTACATATATGGATTTAAAACTTATTTTTATTAAAAATATGATTCTACCTTTTAAATCAATATCGGAGATTACACGAAATTTGCGACCATTTCTAATTCAGTGAGAATAAATACTTCAAAATTAAGGACAAACGGCAATGTATAAGACCATGGCTAACAAATGAAACTTAAGAGGAATGCCTCCTGCCTCTGAATATTTTTATTCGATGGTAAATTAGATGACATATTTTGGAAATTATTGCAAATAATTTTATTGTAACTGATGATACACGAACGGCTTGTAATAATAATTTAAACATGCTTAAAAAAATTTTAAAAAAAGCTATATATTTTTTTTAAATTGCGGATAAAGGAATTTTCAGAAAAAAACTACAATTTCGGATAAATAAAATAGTTATCACATTCACAAAATAAATAAAAATGTTAATAGAGAAAATTAGATGTATCACGTACCGGGGGTATACAGGTAAGATTCTGTTCAATAAAAAAAATAAAGAAATTTAAAAATCATCAATTTTTATCAAATATATATTTTAAATGTGTTAAATTGTATAAAAACCCTAAAAAATATATTTTTTTAATATTCTGTCAAAAATTAACTACCATATACCGAAAAGGTAACTTTCTTTTGTAGAATGACCCATTCAGTAATTCACTAACTGTAATATATATAAAAATGGAATAAATAACGTATTTATGTGAAGTAAAAGACTATACCTAAACTCCGATTAAACTGAAGCTCGAGCCTAAGAAATGTATGATGTCAGAATTTTGAAATGTATGTTTACAAAAATACTTAGTGGATGCTGGTTGGTTTTGTGCTAATGAAGTACAAAGAAAAATTATCCGATATATTATGTAAGATAGACATTTGAGCTCGTTTAGTTTATTATTTAGCTCAATCTGCTACCTACTGTGTTTATAAACTTTTTTTTATTAAACGTTTTTTGATCGTTTAAAGTTCAGCGTCGTCATTTCAAGCATTTTGTGGTCATAAATCAAGGTTGCTCATAAAATTTTGTAAAAATTAATTTTTCAAAATAGTTTAATTATAAACCAATAGATGACGCTGCTCGATCTCATTTTGTGATAATAGCCAATTTGGTGTGTAAGGATGAATTAAATATTTACCTCTTTACCATTTACCTCTTTAGCTGTAGGAACGTGAAGCAAAAGCAGAGTTGGGCAAATTTGCAATCTGATTAATCTGTAATCTGATTACAATATAATTGCATGTAACAGATTATAATTTCAATTACATGTAATCATAATCTGAATTTGAAATTCAATTAGGATGGTAATTGTAATTATAAATGCTATGATTATGATTACATAGAGTTGGGAAAAATCTGATTAATCTGTAATCTGATTACAATATAATTGCATGTAACAGATTATAATTTCAATTCATGTAATCATAATCTGAATTTAAAATTTAACTAGGATTGTAATCATAACTATAATGATATGATTATGATTATGGTGTAATTATAATTATAATTGAGAACTTATAGTTACAATTACGTGTAATTTCAATGGCACATTTTCAATATGTACCATAAAAGACAATTTTTATCAGACACAGTAGAAATTTGATACAACAAGAACGAAAAATCATGCATCCGACATCGATTATAAAACACTTTCTAGCATGAACAGAATATTATTCAGAAATTTTAAATTTTATTAATAAATACCCGCAACCGTAAATATGTACGATGAAAGCCAGTTTTTATCACACACAATAAGAACGAAAAATTATGCAGCTGGCATAGATTATGAAACACTTTCCCACATAAACAGAATATAAATCAGAAATTTTAAATTGTTATTCCGCTGTAGAAATCGGGTTACCCGACACAATGCAAAATTACGTTTTAAGGTATTTTTAAGTAATTACAAAATAATTATTAATTAGAACTAAAATATTAAAATGTAACTCAAACATATAAAAATTAATTTTTCATCAAAATAATGCCTATAAATACAAGCAGAAATTCGATGAATTTGGATTTTAAATATAAAACTTTATTTTTTTCAACCATAAATACTGAATCACCTTGAATATATTCGTAATTGCAAAAAGTTTAAAATAAAAAATGCGCTGATAAAATAAGTCTTCGTGGGCTGCGTGGAAATCTTATGACGAACCCGATGGATGACTCTACTTTAAACTATTTTAATCAATTAAAGAATAACAAATAAATAAACATATATATTCCAATATTACCCAAGCATGTGAAAAATTATTTTTCCATCAAAAGAATGCACAAAAACATAAACAGAAATTCGATGAATTTCGATATTAAATATAAAAGTTTTTTAAACTATAAACACTAGATTAATTTCAAGAAAAGATTATTAATTGCAAACTGGACAAAAAAAAGCCCTTCCTCCTCCTTTTAAACGATTCCTTTTACCATATGAAATTTGTATGTTCTGCGACAATTTGGATCCTGGTTATAAGTGTGTATGGTTATCGGGCCCTTATATTTACGCTATACTAATGGTTAGGGGCTTCTGTTAAAAACACCAACAACGTCACACTCCCCTTTTTAAAGATTACGTTTACCATACAAAATATCAGTGTTCTACGATAACTACAGCTTAAGTTATAATTGTTTTAATTTGCCAGCACCTTATATTTTGATACACCAAAATATGCGAGGGCTTCTATAAAAAAATCTATAGAGCACCCCACCCCCTTTTCTAAAACGGTTACGTTTATCATACGATATTTGTGTTGGTACCGATAATTTGGTTTCGAGTTATATGTGTTTGTGATTATGTGGTCCTTATATTCGCACTGTAGTAAAATTCACGTGGTTTTAGATTTTAAAAAAAAAAATTAAAAAAAGACAATGTCTTCTCTAAAATTATGTCACTTTGTGGGACTGAAATGACACTGGGGCCCAGATGTCAGGATCGAAGTGCTGCGACTTAAACACAAGACCAAAGTGTCGGAACCGAAATGTCGTGCGTCCACGGGATGGATTAATTTAATATTCCTTCATTATCAACATTGTATTCAAAATCGTTAGATTATCTATAAAAAATTAAATACATTATATTAATTAATTAAACCACAGAGATATTTAAGATCTATGTTTAAGAATACTATAAAATCGTTCTTTTGAGAGCGGTAAGTAGTTTTTAACATTTCATAATAGTTTAAAACTCATATATTTACTTTTTTGGAGGTAAAAACCCTGTAAAAAAAAACATCTCCTTGTAAAATTATGGAGTATTCACAATAACGAACAGGCTGAAATCGGTATATCAGACTCAGAACAGAATTTGAAAAATGCATAGCATATTTGAAAACCCAATTGCAGTAAATACCATTAATAATCGAAAAAATATCCAATTTTTTTTTCTGAAGCTCTGCATAATATCAATAGATTTGTATATATACTACATAGCAGTATGCTAAAATTTAATTCGGTGATTAACACGGTTGAAAATTCTCATTCGGGAATTTCCGTCTATAAACGTCAGTGTACTGGAGAACTTTTGTGCAGTCCTGTATATGATTTATAGAATTTATACAAACCAAGCAATATAAAAAAGAAATAGTTACATTCAAAAACGCGTGCAACAACTAAAAAAAAAGTACTTCTAGCAATTATTGTTCATAGTCAGTACTATAACCGAAATTTTTGTGCGTCTCTGTAAATGAACTATGAATGCTATATACTCCATAATCTGTAATGCACCTCAGTGATATATATGAAATTCAATATGTTTGAAATACAGTAACATCATTAAAATACACCGCAAACGATTTTTCCTAATAGGCTGCAATGTAAAAGAATTCTCTTGAGTGGCGCAGTAAATTACATGCTACATACTTCATTTTCTATACCAATCATACCACAGTAAACCTCAATAACATATATCAATTGCATGGAAATCCGAGTATATTTACGCGCATTAGAGTACTGATAGACAGACAAACTAAATTCATTAACACTTTTCAACTTTGTTGGAAAGTGTTAAAAGTACAATTAGAATTAGCTCGTAATAAATTGCAGTTTAATTTAAATACATTTTATAGAATTTAATTAAGATTTAGTTGCATTACATTACACGTTAACCAAATTGTATTCTGGACAAACATAACTGACATTAACTTGTAACACATTGCAATTTAATCTAAATTATATTCTTAAAAAATGTAATTAGAATCCATCTATAATCCATTACAGATTAATTGGATTATACAATTAAAAACGTAATCGGAATCCTCCTATAATGCATTACAGGTTAATTGGATTATACAATTAAAAACGTAATCGGAATCCACCTATAATCCATTACAGATTAATTGGATTATACAACTAAAAACGTAATCGGAATCATCTTGTAATCCATTACAGGTTAATTGGATTATACAATTGAAAACTTAATCGGAATTGTCTTGTAATCTAATTACAAATTAATCTAATTACAGATTAATCTAATTATATTTTTAAAAAGAAAATGAGAATTGTCTTGTAATCCATTACACGGTAATCAGATTATGCGATAATCAGATTATATTCAAATTACTTTGTAATGCATTACATAATAATCGATTGCACAGTGAGAAGATTATAATGTATTTTAATCAGTAATTTGATTACTTTGTAATCAGATTCTGTCCAACACTGAGCAAAAGATTTGTGTTTTGAAGTCAGCTTTAGTATTCTTGGAGGCTGAGGAATGCACCGCCATCTATTGGCTGTAATTTTTATTATTTTTAAAAATACACTAGACAAAATTTACAAACCGTCTCATAGACATGTCACTTATGTCATCTTTATATATTATAGTTAATTATTATTTGGGATTTTTTTTTCCTTGGACACCTTGTATAATAAATTGGTCAGTGAAAGAAAAGTAAATAAATGCCTGCATATTTATTCAAGACGTTTAAATTAAAAGTTTTACCTGTATCTAATAGACCAGAAATTTTTACAAATAGAAGGCAGCGATTACATGCATGTTTATAGGTTAAAATAATTATTTTACAGTAACTCTTAAAAATACGTAGAATCAACAAATATGCACAATGTTTCGCTTCTTTGACAAATGCTTTGAAATTTTAATGATGCAAATCAATTCCGAAATGAATGTAATGAAATGCTAAACAATGCCATGAATAATTTGTTTAGAATAAAAGAATCTGTTCTGGATTCTCTTTGAAATCTCCGTTCTAGTTCATTCATTCAGTACACATTTTAATCTTTATTGCCTAGGGATTCATTTCCTTCGGAAATGAATTTCATTCTTGATTATTTCTAGAAGAATAATTTCATTGTTTAGGTAAACAATTCAAATCGATTTTCCCTAAAGATATTTGCCAATTTAAAATTTTCAAGAAATTTACTGAGTTAGTTTAGCTTTGAAAAATGCAGTACTGTATATAAAAATTAAGCGTCAATGTGGATTTTATGCAGATGATGAAATACGCAACTTTTAACATATTGTAGTTTGTTTCAGGGAGTAAAAGAGATTTGTTTATCTTTTCATTGTTGATAATTAAAATATTCTTCTTATCTTCCACACACTGGATAAATTTTTGTAGTATGCTCTGCGATAATATTACATTTCATTGTTTATGACACTTGCTTATTCTTTGTATTTTTAATGAATATCAAGCTTCAGAAAAATAAAACCTTTTACATATTTAAGAAATAAGGGATGACAGAAAATTAAATAACGTTGAACATTTAAAATATAAGTCTCAGATATACGTTTCTGACCGCTTAAAATTAATTTAAAAACAAATTTAGGATTTGAATCACCTGCAAGCTACACTAAAGTTAAGCAATGTGATTCCTATAAGATTTATTTGAACCAAACACTTATTTTTAATGATTTATCAAATTGAGATTGCGCCAATTTTGTCCATTTTCAAAGTTTATCATCTTAATAAAAGATCATAATATTTAATCATCATATATATTATTTCTGCTGTCACCATCCCTTTTTCTAAGGAAATACAAAACGCAGAACGATAAATGACATACATATGAAAGGATTTTAAACCGGCTTCTGATATAGTATATATTTACTTAAGACTGTGAATTATATGCATATTTATTGACGTTAACATTTCGGTAAAACATGTATTTCTATTAAAAATTGTAAGTAATTAAGAATTAAATCTGCATTGTTTTCATAAATGAAATGAAAGGTTTTCCTCAAATTAGTGTTGCCACAAAAATAAAATACCTCAACAATAATTATAAAAAAATTTCAATAAAGATAAAGTAGGGCATAGTTGCTGCACAGGTTTATTTTATATTTATGATTAAAAAGCAAAATTTAAATTCAAATGCTCAATTTATTTTTCTTTATCCCATGTTTTTATTTTATTTTTTTTTTCGAAACAGATCATGTCACCCTCTAATGCAGTTAAAATACGATTGATAAATTTTATTTTGAGTTTGCTATCTTCGGTCAGCTTTTACTGCAACGTTGATGGAATAAATGAGAATAGATTCTTGCTTAACTAATGTTGTTTGCAGATATTTTTAGTCCTTATTTTTTTAGGAGTTTAAACCTGCATCTAAGAGATATTAGACTGCAGTGCGAAATCTTCGCACGGGTCCACTGGTGTCATTTTAATATGCTTTTAATTATTATTTTAATTGTTCTTACTTTTTAGTAGTTATTTAAATTTGAAAAGAAACGAAAAATATATATTTTTTTTGAAATCAAGAAATTATAAAGCTTTTTAAATTTCGCCCTGCTGAGGAGAGGAAAATAATAAAATATACATACATATAAATTATTTAAATAATATTAAATTTACTGGATAAAATATATTTTTATTTAGTTTCAGTTCATTAAGCCGCAAGCGAATAAGTTCTAGAATCTTTGGCTCTTCCTGTCAAAGAAATGTAATGATAAGTCGCAATAAGTGCTACATCTGTGAAACTGTCAAAAGTTTGTTTTGTGATGGAAAAAACAAAAAGCTTGTAAACAATCTGACAAAATATTCCAACGAAAACAAGTAAATGAGAAATAACATTTTACCTTTTAACATTTAAAAACATGAAATCTTTTTTTAAAAATATGTTGTTCTTAACTAAAATACAGTTTTGAGACGATTTTACTATCGTTAAATGTAATTCAATAAGCGAAATTTTCAAAATCATATGAATTAATACTTGATTGATGATTGTTTAAAAAATGGATATAAACTTAGAATTTCATTACTTTTCCTATGCAATGTTTTGTTATTTTTATCTGTGGAAAAAATGGTTCAAGAATGAGAATTGTGATTATGCCCAATGTTCTAAGATAAAACTTAACATTTATAACTAAAATTTCAGACATTTATACCTAAAATTAAAGACATTTTATTAAGTATATTTTTTTTACTAAGTACACAAGTCCTATCTGAATCTAGTACATTATAAAAGAAAGTTTTTACAAGAGTAAAAATTCAACCATTTCAGATAAATAAAAAATACTTTAAAAAAATGAATTGCATTTCTAAAATTCGCTTATTCATTAAGTTTATTAACCATATTACTTTCATGATTATATAAGAAAATCACTTATTAGCATTAAAGTAAAAATGTATATGCTTAAAGTGACAATAGTACGCATAAAAGCTTAAAAAAGATTTTTTTTAAATAAGAAATGAATTGCGTTTCCTAAATTTTCTTATTCATAAAGTTTATTAACCGCATTACTTTAATAATTATATAAGAAAACTAGCAGGCTTTGCCCGCTACGCTGGTCTGTTTCTCCAAACGAAATATACCCGTCAATTTGGTCATCTTGTGTTTTAAAGCAATATGCACCACTACTTTGATTGTCCTTCGCAATGCTGTAAAACAAAATAGACGTCATTGCTCTGTTATATTTTCTTTTTTTGCACAAAATTTGGCTATTAAAGACCAACTTCTTTATTTAATCATTTACAGTATGATTTGCTATAGAACTATGTAACAATATGCAATATACTAAAATTACCCCTGGAAAATTATTAATGCAAGTTCAATCGAAATCCATTCTGCAGTATTTTTTAAAAAGGCTAATGTTTCACGGCTTTAACTTATTATAGAAATTTCACCCCTAGTTCTATAATTAGACAACGTAGAACTATTATATGATAATCGTTACAAAAATATGCATTGTCTCATGAACAATAGGACTTAGAAGAATGTACTTTATACCATTCTATTCAGCATACAAAAATATATTAAAATATATTATAATTGTCACTTAACTATAATACTCGATTTTTAAGAAATTTTTTTTAAAGTTTGTTCATTTTTTTACCTTCCTTAGGGGTGGAGTTTTTGAAAATCCCGTCTTAGTGCGCCTCTACATTCTAAGAACTATTTTTCCTCCAAGTTTCGTGTTTGTAGGTTCAGTAGTTTGGGCTCAGCGTTGATCATCTACCCAGTCAGGATTTTCATTTATATACTAGATGGAACCCGTCAAAACTTGACGCAAAAAAAAAAAATACTATAACAATATCAGTAAAATAAGCTTCTTTATTATTTATGAAGGGATACGTATAAAACAGTCTTTCAAATATTTTATTTAAAAAAAATTCCCCAGTCAAATACAGTATTATTTCCGATGCAAACTCCAAACAAACAATCCGTAAATAACTGTGTAATGCAAATCAGTTTGACATTACCACCATATTCCCCACGGCAAGAAAAAAATTTCATGGACCTATGAAGTATATACAAATAGTATATTCCTACGTTCATATCATATTCAGTAAATAACAGAACATAGTAAATAAAGCACACATCTCCCCCCCCCTGTGATAATGCAACCGAATGAGCTCCTATGCGCATGTGCATTGCATCTGCCCAAAAGCACCGTCGAAATTCGACGTTAAAAAAGTTTTAAAGTGATTAAATTAAAAGTTTTAAAATATCCTCTTTAATCATTGTTCGTTTCAAATCCATATCTTCTAAAACGCATCAATTGTTTTATGCTAAATCAATTTTTATGCAAAGATTAAGAAGTTTTTTACAGTAATAAATCTATCTGCAGATGAGGGAGATTTTTAATGTTTTCAAGTGTAATTTATTTGTATGGTTTCTTCGGTTCCTTGACATAATCAGGATGATTATCCCTTTTCCATCACAGTCGGGGATATTTTTCCTCTTATACAATTGGCAAATGTAAAAAAATAAAAAAATACAATTCCTAGCATATTCTGATATCTGATGGAACATGTTCATCAACGAATTCAACATATAAATTTTATGTTCAACATAAACTAAAAATAGTCTTTTTTTTTTTTTTTTTTTTTTTTTTTTTGACAGATTTTTGTTTAGCGCCAAAATGTTGGATAATCTGATCTTATGATTTATCACTTTTTTTTTCTTTTATTATTATTATTCACTTTTTATGATGGTTAGGGAAATCTATTTTCAACTGTGGCAACTTTCCCAGGGGCTATTTTACATTATTGAAGTAAACTGGTGGTCATTGATAACATAGAATTGAAAAACTTTTCATGGTTGAAAATTATTTAAAAAGTCGTTAAATTAAGCAGCAGTTTTCAAATAAATTTCAATCGAAAGCTAATTTTTTTTTAATTGATGATGTAAGAATTGAAATTGTAAAATGTAGTAAAAAATATAAATTTGTAGTATTTAGAAGTGATGTAAGCGCGATGAAAGCTAAAGCGATAGCGCCTTTGTTGTCACAACTATTGTACATTTCTAAAAATTGTCACTGTATTTTGGCTGGCGTCCAAAAGTAGAAAAACATTTTTTGACATCGAAAGAGAAATTCACAGTGAAAGAAATAGGACTTTGCGCTAATAAGGAACTGTTAAATGAACTTATAATAAATCTACCAAAATAATTCCTATGAAGTATTAGTCTTACATTGTTTATTCTAGCTAAAAATACAATCATTATTTCAAGATTTTTTTCTACCATAACACTATTTTTAATAACTTTAAATTTCCTGAAATCCTTTACTTTTGTGAATTTTTTTTATTAAAAAAGAAAATCTTCTAACCTATAATTAAAAAAAAAGCAATTGGTAACATGAAATCAAGGTATGCAATCAAGATGAAGAAATAAATGACGGCTCCTATTCTAATCTTTATAATTATGAATGCAAAAATCAGTTAAAATTATGTCATGCTAACACAATCATATACATTTTTCTCTTTAGTTTTATCAATGTTAAAATGCACTTCAAGCTAAGCACAACGTCATTTTCACCGGCGCAAACTTTTCACACGTACTTTAAATACGTTACATTAATGCTTAAACACCATGCATACCAATATAAATATATTTTGTATTTAATTGTAATGAAAAAATGGTATCAACAAAGTTATAATGAATAATGATAAAATAAACCCAATGGACAATATTCCCGTGACGTCACAATAAATATGAATTTTTATTCGCTTATAAAACACGCGGATTAGAATTTTTACCGAAATTTAACTTGCAACAAATTCGGCCTTAAAACCGCGTGCTTCTAATATTTATTATTTATCTTTTACTCAACCACAGAGCTTAGAGAATAAACTCTGTGCTTCGCAACAGTAGGCGTTATCCGATTATGACGTCATTAGCAGAAGTAAAAGTTTAATTGAAAATTACGGTTAATTAATTCAATTTTCGAACAAACGAATGCACGATAACAAATCTGTGTTCAAATATCTTTCATTTAAAAAAAGAATGATGTAATTTGATGCAGTAGTTTGTTCTCACGAATTGTCGAAAGAAATCGCTTAGCGTTTTAAATATATAGATATAGATAACAGTTTGCGGGAACAGATTTCGCCACATTATTTTATAACAATGAAAAGAAGTCCGTCGCGTTTTATCGACAATTTAAATTTCTTCCATTACTATAATAACGCGCGTATGTTTAGAAATTATCATTTGTAATATTAGAATTTTGAGGTTTTGGCGCCAAGAACGTCACCAAATTTGTAAAATATGCAATATCTCACGAACTATGGGACTTAGAAGAATGTACTTTGTACCATTCGATTCAGCATACAAAAATACATAAAAATATGTTTTAATTTTTCACTTAACTATAATACTTGATTTTTAAGGAATTTTTTTAAGTTTGTCCATTTTTTTTACCCTTCCCCTTAGGGGTGGAGTTTTTGAAAATCCCGTCTTAGTGCACCTCTACATACTAAGAAGTATTTTTCCTCCAAGTTTCGTGTTTGTAGGTTCAGTAGTTTGGGCTGCGCGTTGATCGTCTACCCAGTCAGGACTTTCATTTATATATATAGATAATACACTACACCAAAACTATCTCTGAAAAATTAACAATACAAGTTGCATCGAAATCCATTTAGCAGAATCTTTTAAAAAGGATAATGCTTCATAATCGGGTTCAGTTGATTATAGAAATTCCCCCTAATTCTATAACTAAGCAACGTAGAATGATATGTTAAGCACTAAAACCTTGCTTCAAAATTTAGCTAACTAACAGTGCAAGTCCCATCAAAATTCATTCAACAAAATTCCAGTTATAAGTGGCCGGATCGAAATTCCCCTTTGCATTATATATATACAGTAGATAGGAGAATGTATCTTTCATAATCATCTTGTCCTGATGATAGAACTGGAATTATCTTCTTAACAATCTGGAATTTTCAAAAAGATACTCTGCACACCCTCCGTAGCTGTAACATATACTCTCTAGTATACATCCTCTGTCTATAGCGTATATGCACAGTTTTTTACGACTACACCACAGACAACTTTCTCCCATAGCTCCATAACTAAACAATGTAGAAAATCAATCCCTGAAATATTATCTAACTAACTGTGAAACTTCCATCAAAATCCGTTCAGTAGAACTTTAAAAAAGGTAATCTTTCATAATCGGGTTCACCTAATTTTATCTAAAACTTCCTCCCGTAGCTCTATAAATAAGCAATGTAGAACAATGTGCTTTCTTTTTAAACCTTTCTAAAACAAATTACCTAACTAATAGAGAAATCCTATAAAAATCTGTTCGGTAGAACCTGAGTTTTAATCGATCTGATTGAAATACGAATTTGCTTTTTATAAATATAGTAGATGATGATGACATGATTTCTGTAATCGGATTCGTTGTCAAGCTTTGGCTTCAGAAAAAGAAACGCAGAGGAAAACTTTTCTACAGATAATTGCCAACCATCTCCACAAAATTGAGTAACTAACTGTGTAAATCCCACCAAAGTCCGTCCAGCAGTTTTAAAATTATAAACAGTCGGAATGAAATACGAATTTGCATTTTATATATATAGTAGATATATCTTTCATAATTGCACTCATCTTTTCCAATCACTTTCCCATTAGCTCTATCACTAAGCAACATAGAATGATATATAATAGGGTCATTAGCCATACCTGAAAAGTCACTTCCATCAAAATTTGTTCAGTAGCATTTTTTGTAAAGGTAATCTTTAATAATCGGGTTCACTTAATTTTAGAGCTTTCCTCTGTATCTCTATAACAGAGTAACGTAGAATAGCTATACTCTAAAACTTTTCAAAAAACATTACTTAACTAACAGTGTAAAACCTAATAAAATATCATGAATAATCGGATTAAAATATGAATATGAGGTTTATACTCATAGTAGATGATGATATGATTTTCTGTAATAGGATTCATCATGAAGGTTTCGCTTCAAACGTAAACGATGCTTTTCCTAATTGGATACTTCTCTATTATCCCGTCGACCACTTCTCATAACAAAAAACTATCGCCAAATTGTAAGATTAAACACTAAAAATGCAGTCCCATTTACTTGATGTCAGAAGAATTATACGTGTTTGTTACGTCAGCAAGTGGTTTTTAATTCGACATTTGCGTGTATTTTTCATCATGTTTTACTGATTTATTAGTTATTTCATTAATTAAAATAACAATTGTGTCCTTAAATTCTTATATTTTATTTATTTTGACAATCCAATGGCAACGTTCTCCCGTTTATTTGGCGTTACAGTTTGGCGATAGTTTTTTGTTATGAAAAGTGGTCGACGGGATAACAAAGAAGTACCCAACATAGTAGTTAAAACTCCAATTGGCGAGGTATCTGATTGCGGAAAATTAGCCCGAAATCGTATGAATAACTAACTACCCAATGAAAAGGGGAAACATGGATGAAGACTGAAAACAAATAAAGAAGCAATATACTTGTATAATATTAAACAGACCTTCGAAACTTTATTTTAGCAATCACGTTTTATTTTAAATCGTGGCGTTTGTAGAATTAATAATTATACACAATTTCATAAATATCCGTAAGAATAATATTCCATTCCCAATTGAACAGTTAATGTTTCTATCTGCAAAAATAAACAAAAAGATTTAATTTGAATTTCTTCCATTGCTATAGTAACGGACGTATTTTTAGAAATTATCACTTGTATTGTTAGAAATGTTAGATTTTGACGTCAAAGACTTCGCCAAATTAGAAAAATGTGCAATATCTCACAAACTATTTGACTTATGAGTATTTAATTGATACCATTCGATTCAGCATACAAAAATACATTAAAATATGTTATCATTTGTCACGTAACTATAATACCCGATTTTTAAGGAATTTTTTTTAAGTTTGCTCCCCTTTTTACCCCCCTTAGGGGTGGAGTTTTTGAAAATCCCGTCTTAGTGCGTCTCTACATACTAAGAAGTATTTTTCCTGCAAGTTTCGTCTTTGTAGGTTCAGTAGTTTTGGCTGTGCGTTGATCATCTAGCCAGAAAGGACTTTCTTTTATATATATAGATAACTTATTATCATTAAAGTAAAAATGTATATGCTTAAAGTGACAATAGTACACATAAAGGCTTAAAAAAGACTTTTTTTTAATGAATTGTATTTCCAAAATTCGCTTATTCATTAAGTTTATTAACCATATTACTTCCATAATTATATAAGAAAATCACTTATTATCATTAAAGTAAAAATGTATATGCTTAAAGTGATAACAGTACACATAAAGACTTATAAATACCTATTAATAAACAGATCAACACGTTTCGTACGCTCAGTCGCAGTGACAGTTTCAAGGTCGATATTCACTTAAGATTAATGATGATAAATAGATTAGTTTGCAATTTTTAAAAAATGAATTTGATAAACAAAAACCACCTGATCACATGTATAATGAAAGCAGGTTCTTTAAACATGGTCAACTGTAACCATAAAAATTATTTTATCTTATTGCTTTTTTAATCTGTAAAGCATCTCGCGCCAAATTTTAGGTAGCTCAAAGAAGGCTGATTCATTGCATATTTTCTCGCTACACATATAAATTTCTATTGATTCTCGAATAATGCATAAGAAATAAAATATTATTATTATTATTATTATTATCATTTACTATTTTTAAAATTAATTTGCAAAGGCTCCATGCTATGTATTCTGGCTAAAGCTACAGTTCTTTTTTGTATATTATATCTGCTATATGTTATTTTATTCTCGTTTTAAATTTTCTATTTGTCATTCCTGTATAATATTGTAACGTTCCATCTGCTTTTGCTCTTTTTTCTTACTGGCTATGTTTTTTTTGTTTGTTTGTTTGTTTTTTTTTTTTTTGTTTTTTTTTAATGTTATGGAAAGTTTTGCGATAAGGCATATATTGAATATGCTATGTTTATGTTTCAAATTTTCAGAGAGCCCAGAAAAATATTGTAAAGTAGATAACTCGGAATTTTGCTCATTTTGCAACCCATTATAAGATAAATTACATACTTTTTAGTTAATAAGCCAATCAAGATAAAAACAAACGTGAAGACTAAAGGAGAATAATATGGTAGAAAATAATAATTAAAAGTAGAAAGAATGTAGTTAATAGTATTTAAAAATATGGAAAGATAATTTAGGTAAGAACTTAATAATTGAATGAATGAACAAGACAATATTAATGAAAAATAGAAAAACAAATGAATATGTAAATAATATTTTAATATAAAAGAGTAACATTTTAAAAGAGATGAATATATATAGACATTTATGAGGACACATTATGTAAATGATAAATTGATTGTGTCAATGTAAGAATAATAAATGAATGTGCAAGATGACCTATATATATTTTTTATTATTATTTATTTATTTATTTATTTTACTTTTTTGTTTTTGTCCAAAAACTTAATTTTATTTCCGAAATGTTCAATTTAAATCATATATTTGGTTTAATAAATCTTTCTTACTATTTCGTTTATTATTTAATCAAAAGTCGCTATATTCCATTTTTGAATGCACAGAGAATAGTTTAAAATGGCAATGTCCTGAATTGGAGCCATCATAGAAATCTTGCACAACAAAAATCTTCCATTTTAATGATCAATACCTTTAAACTAAAGCTAGAATTCGAAATTTGAATTAATAATAATAATTTAAATGATATCTCAATCTTAATACGGTCTGTAAAAGTTTAATTTCAAGGTAATAACTAATTTTAAATCCATTTTGGCAGCATTATGAATATTACCTCTTTAAAAAATAGTTTAGATATCAGTGATATAAGGAAACAATCTGTGACACTTACCTTCAACAACAACTTAATATCACTCCTAAAGGTTTGAGGCGACACATGTCTCTAGCTAATACGACTTTATACCCTGATGGATGCTCCTTGTCACTTGCACGTGGTGTTTCCTATATCGCATTTTCATCATGATTCGAGAAAAAAGATTCTTTTTATCGCCTGTAAACAGCTGTATTCCTCACTGTTATACTTATCGCAACATAACAGATGGAATAGTTTCGAAGAAGGTTTTCTAACTCTTAAGATAATTTTGTAAAACCGTAATCAAAAACAAGTACTTGTTCATAAGAGCAATGCGATGTGGCTATTTTTAGTCTTTTAAATGTAAAATTCCTGAGATACTGTGTCATTCGGATCACAAGAAAGTTTAATGGAAAGACAAAATGTAATGTTGTCTAATTTAAGAATATTAAAACGATACAATATAATATGTCATTCAAATAATTCCTGAAAACTTTTTAAAAATTAACTTTTATAGCATAACGCTAATAGAGTCTTTTCTATTATTTACTTTATCGCATATGTACAATAAAAAATGTTTTAAATGTACGAAAAGGAAAATTGTTAAATAAAAGTTATATTTCCTTTTTTTTTTTTTTTTTTCATTTTCAATTTTTAATTTGTAAATCTCAAATTTTATACAATTCTTATAGCTCAGTAAATAAGTTATAGAAATAAATCATTTTTAACACTTTCCAACATAGTTGAAAAGTGTTTATGAATTCAGTTTGTCTGTCTGTCTGTCCGTGCTCTAGCTCGCGTAAATACACTCGGATTGCCATGCAATTAATAGGTGTTATTTAGGTTTACTATGGCATGTTCCGTATCGAAAATGAAATATGTAGCACTTATACTTTGTGTGCAGGGGCATTCAAAAGAATATCGTTACATTATGGTCTATGGGAAAAATCCTTTGTACTGCATTTTAATGAAGTTACACTATTTCAAATGTATTGAAATTGATATACATCGCTAAAGTGCACTACAAGATGCTTACTATCGAACATGGCACGTGTAGCACGTATAATTAATTTACAGGATAACTCAAAATGATTCCGTTATATTATGGCGTATGGGTGGGGGGGGGGGGGAATGATGTGCGATGCATTTTAATCATATTACAAACATATTGAAATTGATATCATTTTCAAAGGTGCACTAAAACATGATTTCTGTAAAATATAGAATGTAAAACATTTATCATTCATTTACAGGGCCACACAAAAGAATTTGGTTACATAATGGTTTACGGGGAAAAACTGTTTACAACGTATTTTAATTATGTTACACTATTTTTAGCATAACGAAATTATGTATACATTACTAAGGTTTACAGCAAAAAAAAATTTGTATAATATTATGTGCATAGCATTTATCGTTCATTTACAGGGATACACAAAAGATTTCGGATACAGTACTGTATCCGAAGTAATATCTATAAGCGATAATTGGAAGTACGCTTTCGGTTAGGTATGCGTTTAACAAAATTTTTGCATACTATGTGGTATGTATAAATGCTATAGATCATATACAGGACTATACCAAAGAATTCGTAAGCATTACTATGTATCAGCGCAAATTGCTTAAAGGTTCTTTTAATCGAGTTATTCCTGTTAAACGTGAAACGACAGTAAGTATACTGAGAGATGTTTGTACAATAAAAATAAAATCATATACAGGACCACGGAAAGAACTGGATACATGGCCGTCTATGTATGATAATTTCTGGTAAGTGTCATTTCAATAGTTTTCAGCGTGTTTTTGCCTGAATTAAACTTTAGCTTAATATGTGGCGTGTATAAAAATCTTGCGGTTGTATACAAAGCTGTACAAAAGAATTCAGATATGTTTCCATCTATTGGTAGAAACTGCTGAAGGTGAATTTTCAAGTGTGTTATGTGTATACTAAACTAAATTGCAGCATACAATATAGCGAAAAACAAATCTGGTTTTCAAATGGGTTTTGCGTTTTCTAAAATGTTTACTTAGGTATTTTCTTTACCTTATTAAATAGCGAAGGTTTCTTAAAATATTCTGTTTGTGTCGGAATGTGTTTCATAAATATGCTTTATGCATGATTTTTCTTTCTTGTTTTACACTTTCTGTCGGCTGATAGTTGTTTTGTTAGTTTTCATGTCAAGTATATTTATGATAATTTTGCTATACATGCTCCGAAATAAATTAGTTTCATCTCAAAACCCTTATCCAAGCAAATTACACAAAACAATCAATACCTATTTGAATATTTAAAGAATCGCTGATTTGGCTTTAAATTAAACATATCGAAATATTTATCCATGCTTTAATATATACTAGATACACTAAAACCTACTAAGATGAAATCACAAGATACATAAAAGAAAATCCTCTTTAGACCAGTTTTCGGCCGAGTACGTAAAATTTTATCGAACTCTTTTCACTGTTAAAATGCCAATTTTTCGTTTAATGCAGAATTCCGTTATGGACAAGTATCTTTTCTATAGGTTTTACTATATATGTTTTCATATTTATTCATGCATTTAATAAGAAATTACAAAGCATTACTATTAAAATTATTTTAAATTATATTTATAGTATCATTAGTAATGTTGCATAAATAAATTGATTTTTTTCTTTTACATTTCTGTGCCACTACACCTACCAGGGTGGGGACATTTGGACCGTGTTTTAGATTGTCAAATTTCTACAAGTATTTGTCACCACAATTTTAGTTTAGAAAACTTCGCTTCATTTAATAACAGACAAAATAATATTTTTCTACGTTTTTTTTGTTGTTGTTGTTGTTTGTTTGTTTGTTTGTTTGTTTTTATTTTTTATTTATTTTTTTTTTATTATTATTATTTTTTTTTTTTTTTGCATTTTTTTTTACTCGAAGATTATTTTTCCAAATTAGTGGGGGCAGCTATGCACACAATCTGCTAGACGGTCACCCGGTAATTTTATTAAAAATATGAATGTAAAAGTCTTACAATGAGGCACAGTATGCACAAATTGCTATTTATGTAATTTTTGTGTCTTAAAAGCTTGTCCTAAATTATATTAGCTAAAAGATATATTTAATAGCTCAATAAGCGTATAATTTAATCGCTCAAACATTTTACGCAACCTCTTTAAATAAATGCAATTAATTTTCAAAATTATTTCATGCTCTTTATTTAGCGATAATTTGAAGACTGGATCTTTTACGGCTATGATAACTGCAAAAAGCAAATTAAGGCATCGTATTCAAAAATTTCTTATTTGATCTAGAAATACAGTCTCTTTGCTTCATTTTGAACCTTATATCCTATAGGAACGTATAGAAAACCGTCATTTTCTTTAACTAACTTTCTTTCCCCTTTTCCTTTCTTTCTTTGCCAGGTTTTAGGTAGATTTCATAAGAAATACTACCTATTACATTCTCCCCTATGTTGGAATTTCTGGAAAATTTTTACAGATCTACGCCGATTATGATTCCTAGAACCCAAAATCACCCCCCAGCTCAAAACTTTATATCTATCTATCTATCTTTCTACCTATATCACTTTTTTATGGACACGATAACTTCCATAATTCTGCACAAATCGCTTCCGAATGTACATAAAATCAAGGAGCATAAAAAATTGGCCAAGTTCGTTAAGGCTGCTCGTCAGTAAACTTCCCGATTCCCCTCGCTAATGTTATTCCTATGGGCCTATGTTATTCCTATGGTAGTATGCATTCGTATTTTTAAAATATATCCCCAGGAAATTAATATTTTTAACTTCTGTTTTCTGTGTACTGTTCTTAAAGAATGTCTCTTTTTTTCTTAGTTATCAAAATATTTCTAAACTATATGCTTAATTTATATTTTTATGTGTTAAAATCTTAGCGAAACTGCATAAGATTTTAACATTTCATATAAAATTCAGTATATATTTTAGCAAAAAATTGACAACTAAGAAAAAAAAGAGACATTCTTTAAGAACAGTACAAAGAAAACAGAAGTTAAAAATATTAAAATTTTCCGAGGAGATATTTTAAAAATACGGATGCATCCTACGCCCATAAGAATAACATTAGCACGGGGAATCGGGAAGTTTACTGACGAGCAGCCTTAATGGGCAAAATCGGGCCATGGAAGGGGAAATGGGGGGGGGGCTTTTTGTGAAAACAGAAAAAAAAAACATAACTTTACACGGGGGCTCGTACAGCATCTGTCCGATAATACATGTAAACTTGGACAGATGCTGTCCGAGCACCTGTGTAAAGGTTAATTATGATACATATCGAATCCGTTTAAAGTTATTATTACTTCTAGGAAAAGGGCCGAAAATTTATGTATGACAGATTTTTGATATAATTAAAAAATGGCCTCAAGGGCGGAAGGCGAATAGGAGTTTAAGAAGAAAAAATTCATAACTTCGTCCATGTACAAGATATTAAATTCGCTTAAATTTATTATAAATTGACTTAATATTATCTACAACTTTTGTAATGACAAGTTTTTTATAGGATGAACTCTGACAGCAAAAAAAAAAATAATAATAAATAAAGAATCCTTGCCGGTGATACCTACAAACACAAGTAGATTTTGAAGTGGGCGGTCAATAGTGCCGCATTATGGAAAAAAAGTCATTTCTTCTGCAATTATCAATAAAGAGACGCCCCATGGTCTGCATCTTCGAAATCTACCTGTGCCTGTAGGCCGAACCGGCAAGGATTTTTTTCTGTACCTTTTTTTTTTTTTTTTTTTTTTTTTTTTTTTGCGAACGTTTAATATTACTAAAGTGAGGTTTTCTACACCATTTCAAATATTTTTGAGACTCTACCCATAATTTTTTTTTCAATTGATATTGCTTTGTTTCGGAAACGAAGCATAAATGTCACTTATATCTTAAGGATAGTCTCTTAACTCCCTATACTTACTGATGAGACGATGAAATATCCCATCAAATTTCAATGAATTTCACTTGATATTACTTATTGACAAATAGAAATATTGACAAAGTCTTCAGAACATCTTCCTGTATAATAAACTTGTAAAACTGAAGTTTTGGATTTTAATTCCAAAGATTCCACTACTGCGGAATTTTATTTTTAAATATTTGTTTACACTTTGTTTATGTGAGAAAAGCGGATTCTAGTGGTACGCCTAAAGTTCTGTAAATTATTTAAGTAAGAAAATGCGTAGTTTGTTTTTGTCTAGTATATGTATATATAACTCGAATAGTTTGAATTAATATTATCAGTATTCCTTTTTAATTAATAATGACACTTTTATAAAGAAAAAATAAAATAATTAAAAATCTAATCATTATTTATTCTTGTGTAATAAGCATATGTCATTTTTTTAAGACATTGATAAGAGCTGTTTTTATTTATTATACAGGATATCCATAAATTCTTGACGGTGTTTCCTTATCTGATAAATGTTGATTTATGAACATAACAAAAAATATTATTACATATTCGTAAAGTACAACACAGAAAGTTTTTTTTATTATTTTTTTTTTATAACACAAACAAGTTACATGTGCGTAAAGTTTCAATTCTAAACATTATTAACCAAATAACGATTATAATCAAATAATAATTAATATTAAAATTGATCAAATTTATCAAAGAGTACAAAATTAGATAGTTAAATAGAACCACAATGTGCACATTGCTTTCTCTTGTGCACTTCTGAATTCTCACATCTTAGCCTTCCTGAATGCGACGCCGCCGCTAGGGCCGACACAACGTCGCACAGGGCCCTAGCAAAGCACTTAATATTACCCAAAGCGTCTGACTGCATATTGGACTAATAAAATTTATTGTTTATTATATATATCATAGAATAAAATATAATATAGATAATAAAATATCTGAAAAATACCAGGGAACTTCTTTCACATTTAATGGGAAAATTATTTTTAATATCTCATAATCTTCTATCTTTACAATATTTTAAATAATTATTTATTTTTAATTCACATTTAGTACTTTCAGGATCATCAAACCAATACATTTCCCGATATCAACTTTGGCTGCAAAAAATAAAGCTAATACTCACTATTTTCCCACGAAAAAATATTTAAAGACAAAAATAGAGCAAAAATAAGATTATTTTACACAGAGGCAACGTTATTTCGAATTGTATAATATAGGCTTGGTGCCCCTAATAAAGCCCCAAGTGGCCGTGGGCAGCCGCTCTGTTTGCCCGATGGCTGCACCGGCCCTGGTTGCCGCATAAAGTGCCGGAGTTTGTTTGTGTTATTGAAAAAAAAATTTTTGAATTGTACTTTACGAATATGTAATAATAATCTTCATCATGTTCTTAAATTATATCAAAAGTTATGGGGTAAAGAAACCCCGACAATAATGTACGGACGCCCCTGTATGACTTCATTTAATGTAATACATCGTAATAAATATAATAAACAGAAAACTATTTTCTTATTCCAGAAGAAACAAGTTATACAATCGCGACAAGTATGTTTTACTTATACTTGTTAAAACAAGTGTTCACTCATTTACAATTAATTTAATGTGTATCATTTTTAACACTTTCCAACCTAGTTGAAAAGTGTTTATGACGTCGGTTTGTCTGGCCGGATGGCCGTCTGCCGTATGGCCGTCTGGCCGTGCTCTAACTCCCGTAAATATACTCGGATTGCCCTGCAATTTTTATATGTTATTGTCGTTATCTATAGCATGTTCCCTATTTCAACTGAAGTGCGTAGCACTTATAGTTTTTTTTTTTACAGGGACACTCAAAAGAATTCCGTTACATTACGATCTATGGGGGAAATCATTTGCGGTTTATTTTAATGATGTTACACAAGTTCAAACACATTGTAATTGATATATATCACGAAGGTGCATTACAAAAAGCTTAATATGAGATAGGGTGTGCATAGCACTTATAGTTACTTTACAGGGACAGTAAAAAGAATTCCGTTACATTACGTCTATGGAGAAAAATCGTTTGCGGTTTAATTTAATAATGTTTCACTATTTTAAAAGCATTGAAATATATATATATCACTAAGATGCATTACAAGAGGCTTACTACAGAATATTGTGTGCATAGCAGTCATCGTTCCTTTACAGAGACACATAAAAAAATTATCTACTGTCTGTTAAAAATAATTCCTGGAAGTGCGTTTTAAGTTGCTGCACGCGATTTTAAATTTAACTCACTTTTTGTCTAATACTGGGTGTGTATAAATTCTGTAGATCATATACAGGGCAGCACAAAAGTTCGCGAACACATTTCCGTTTATTGACAGAAACTCCAGAAGGAGAATTTTAAACTGTGCTACGCGTTTCCTAACTAAACTAAAATTTAGCACCCTATGTAATATATATACAAATCTATAGATCCTATACAGGGCTGAATAAAAGTATTTGGATATTTTTCCGAATATTGTATATGTTGGATATATATGTTGGAAATTCCGGAAATTACGTTTTTAAATATGTTATGCGTTTTCCAAATTGTAGATGTTATCTTTCAGCTTATTAAACGATAATGATTTATAAAATTATTTTGGAAGCTTTGGAAAGTGTTATATAATCTATGCTTGACGCATGATTTTTCGTTCTTGTTAGATATTCAGATGCTTGTACAAATGTAATTATATTTGTTAAAAATTAATCCTTTATTTATTTTGTTGTTAATTATCACTTATACTCAAATTATTCTCTTTTTATTCCCCCGAAATGTCGTTAGATTATTGTCCATGGGATAAAATCGCTAGTGTAGAGTATTTTAATGATTTTGAACTATATCAAAAATATTGAAATTGATATAATCACTAAGGTGCGCTACAAGATGTATGCTATGTGCTATGGAATATGGTGTACATAGCATTTATTGTTCATTTACAGGGACGCGCAAAATAATTTGATTACAGTACTGTCTATGAACAATAATTGCTGGAAGTGTGTTTTCAATTGTAGTACGCGTTTTTAAATTTAATTTTTTTTTTCATATTACTTGGTGTGTATAAATTCTATAAATCATATACAAGACTTCACAAAAGAAATCGAGTACATTTCCGCTTATTGAAGGAAATTCAGAAAGGAAATTTTCAACTGAATTATGCGTTTCTAACCTAAATTTTGGCATACTATGCAATGTATTATATATACAAATCTGTAGATCATATACAGGGTTGCACAAAAGGATTCGGATTTTTCCGACTATTGATGGTAATTGCTCTAATGGGGTTTTCAAAGTATTCTGAATATGTTGGAAAGTGTTTCATAATCTATGCTGGACGCATGATTTTTCTTTCTTGTTTTTATTCTATTCGTATCACTTTTTCAAAAAAAATAATTATCGCCATACGCCGCTCGGGAAATTTCAAGAGAAATGTACAGTACAAAGAAGAATTTTTGTAAGCATTGGTACGAATTCGAATATAAAAATAGTCGCCAGTGGCAACCTTGCTGTTGGTCAGTGGAATATATATATCTCCCGATCTTTAGTGAAAGCGTTAATCACAAAAAAACTGTGTTTTCAATAAATAATGCATCGCTCATAATTTAAATATTGCAAAAATAATAAATCAACACGATGTTCTCAAGCACAATTTTACATATGCTACAATTTGATTTATTAAAATATTTATTTCTGAAAGTTTTTTTTTTCTTTTACAATGTTTTACATTATTTCTCTTCGAAAAGAAATGAAAAAATACAGAACTATTTATGATTATGCCTCTTGTTTTTTAAGTACAATTGAACTTTATTCGTTTTTAATAGCCTTTTTTGACGCATTTTCTGACAGTTCTGTCACATTGAAGTCCTTCCGCACATTCAGATGGTATAATTACACCAGGGATTAATCCTTCAGGTACACATCGTTCTCCTTCGCCTGTTAAAAAATATTGGTTTACATTATAAGAACAAAGAGAAATAACTATATTTCTAAAATAAAAAATGCGATAAGAGTTTTTTTTTTCGATAAATAACTTACATGATAGTATATACCAATGCATGATTACATAATATTAGATAAAAAAAATATTATTACATAATATGGAATTGCCTAATATGCAATTTTATTAAACTTCTTTACCAAACAAACTTATCTAAAAAGTCAAAATGATAAATTCCTGCTAAAATAATTCAATATTAACAGGTAAACAAATATCAATCAACAAATATCAAATATTGTTAAAATCTATTTTTATCTACAGGTGTTTCTGTACCAAGGTTACGAACTTTCAGAGTTAAGAGAGCATGCTACAACAACAATTATTATTTTGGAAATAAAGGTCGCATTGCATTTATTCAGTTAAAAATACAAGGTATCACTTTAATACGGGGGATAGAAGTGGCCGCCATCCTGTTCTCATCCAAACAGTGCTGAACAGGACACTCCATATTTTGGAATGTAGTTGATATTGCATACAATGGTACTGACCAAATTACTATGTACTTTTCATGATGCCATCGCATTTTATACAAAAAAAAAGGTTAGTCTCTTAAAAAGTTCTTTAAAATATTTTCATTATTGTTAAAGTTATTGACAAAAATCCGTAATCGCATTGGAGTGAGTTAAAGTTTATAACCTCGGTAATGAAAGATCATGATATGATTCTTTTTCTCTAGTCTTTCCCATATTTCTTTTTGTAATCTGATAGTTTTAAAACTAAGGGTTCCGGTACCATTTAAAGTACTAAATAAACTTTTTTTTTTTAAATAGCTTTTATTAAAATTTTATTATTTAGGAACATTTTAAAAGAAACCCTATACAAAGTCAATTTTCTGAAAACGGTGATTTTTGTCACTAGAAAAATGATTTGTAAGATAGGACTTGGTACAATTTCATGAAATTTTGACTGATAGTATAAACTTTATAGATGCACAAAATGACCTACTATTATCTTCATCAAGTAAAAAATTTAGAAATTATGACTATTTTTATTTATTTTTTTTTTTTTATCTAAAGTTTGAGGCATTTGTTTTTATTTCTTAAGAAATTATCAGTATATTTTTCCTGTGTTGTTCATTTTAAACACATATTACATCTCTACTCAATAAAAAAAAAGTTTGGCTTACTGTGACAATTCAATTATGAGAAATCCTGCGTGCAAGGCCTATAAAGTGTATTCATTTATTAAAAAAACATTCAATTTCAAATTAAATTAAAAAACTTTATATGCATCTAGACTCTTTTTCCGGACATTAACTGCTAGAATATACCTCTTTTAATATGTGTTTAAAATTTCATATCCAAAAGTTTATTAGATGTGAAGTTGTTGCAGTCCATATTCTTTTCATTTTTATATATCATTTTATCAGTTTAAAAGGTACCTGACCCATTAAAATACTAAAAGTTCTAAAAACAGCCGTAACAAAAAGTAGAATTTAATACTAAATTAAAATAAAGAATAAAAGAGAGATTATTCCAAATCAATTCGATAAAAAAGAAATTCTGCACAAATCTTATAAGAAAAACAAGATTAAAAAGTTAATTCAATAAAGACTTTTGATATTTTTTGAATTAGCAATATTTTACAAAATATCTCTTTAAAGGGATGAGATAGGGTTGAAATGACGAAAATTGACTAAAGTTTGATCATGCCTTAGGAACACTATAATTAAGAGGCGGTACATATTATAATGTTATCAACTTTTTGGTAATGTTAGACCCCCCTTCCCTTACGATATCATACATTATCATTCCTTGACCACCACCCCCCCCCCCTCTCTAATGATATCATTATCAGTGTCTAAAAATTCTTTTATTTTTACACTTTTTTTCTTTTTATACGTTTGCAGTGATATAGAGTTTGTTATACATTTACTATTCACATTACTGATTCAAATGAGAAGTCAATAAAACATTACTATTATATATCAGATAACTTTATATCAAATAACACTTAAAAGAGATGGTTAGTATTTAAAGGTATTTAATATAACAGCTTTTTGTTACATAATGCATTGAATAGTAATATTATCTTCTTGATCCCTGCACGGGGAGAGGACAGGCAGAACTTCTTATGAACAAAACAGGTGGACAATATTATTTCTCTTTTCTTTGCTAGTAAACATAACAAGTATAATTTCAAACATAGTTCGCACTTGGTTTCTCCAACAGTGAATTATATGCGCGTATGGCAAAAAGATAGGAATGCCAAGCGTATTCCATATTTTGGAATAACATAATTTTATAATCATTTAATGGTTTTGATAAAAACTTTCTATTTTCATAAAAATAGATAAGAGACAATTTTCGTGTAAAGAAAAAGTTACAAAAAAAATGGTTGGATAAAAAATGACAACGATATCAAGAGACAAGCTTCCCCTTCGCCTAGAGATATCTTACGATATCAAGTGTCATTCCCCCTCCCCTCTTAAGTGATAACAAATTACTTCTAATAAACTATTACTTCTAATAAACGTGCACATTAACGTTTTTAACGTTATACTAGGTGTACCGGTTAATTCCCGCTGATTTTTATGGATTTTTGAAGCTAAAAATACATAGGAAATAATAAAAATGGATTATTCAAACCAGCGGCCATCGCTAGCTACACATTTTTCCCATCTTTCTGGCAATTTGTGGATGCCTCGCCAAAAAAAATTGTTCGTTTTTTGAGCCAAACCAGTCACCGAGCCATTTTTTCACATTTTTGTACGAATCGAAGTGTTGCTCTGCCAATGCGTGCGACATTGATGAAAACAAATAGTAATCGGACGGGGCCAGGTCCGGAGAGTACGGCGAGTGAGGCAGCAGTTCCCATCCCAGCGCTTTTACGGTGTCCGTGACCAAAGTTATAGTATGAGCCGGAATATTGTCATGCTGCAAAATCACTTTTCCATGTCTTCTAGCTCATTCTGGCCGTTTTAATCGGCTTTTAATCGATCGGAAATAGTTTGTTGTGAAACTTCTAAGCCCTCAGCCAACTGTTTTTGTGTTTGACACGGATCTTCGTCGAGCAAAGCTTCCAATTCGGGATCTTCAAACTTTTTTGGCTGACCTGGACGTTCTTTGTCTTCAACGCTGTAATCACCACTTTTAAATCGTCGAAACCAATCTCTGCATGTTGTTTCTGATAATGCATTGTCACCATGAACTTTCACAAGAGTTCTATGACTTCCAGCAGCCGATTTCTTGGAATGAAACAGAAACAAAAGCACAGTCTGCAAATGCTCTTTGGAAGGAACGAAATTCGACATTTTTGAGCACGAATATTTATATGATGTTATTACTTTGAGAACTTTTGACATTTATGGTTTTCAAGCCTTATGTTAGTACAACAAAACACACTATATGTCAAATGATTGAACGTTGCATTAATAGCTGCTGCCATCTATTAAGTAAAACAGCGGGAATTAACCGGTACACCTAGTATATGCACAGAATCTAATTTAGACTATTACTTCTTTTTCGCATTTATTTATTTATATTTTATACAAATAAAAATAGTTGTTAAATTGTAAAAAACAATAACAAAATCCTTATTATTTTATGACAAAATTAATCTTTCAAAACAAGTTTAGCCACTATTTTCAAGTGCAGGTTTTTTTAAGTCGTCATTTCATTAACACTATTTATTACGTTGTCGTCTCACGATTATATCTTGCAAACGAAAAAAAAAATTAATATCAAAAAATTACATTAAAACACTCAAATTCCATAAAAAATTATCATATTCCTTCTTTTAATTTAGAAAAAAATGTTTGTTTTTCAGGTACAAGTTTGTAGAGAATTTGTTTTGTTTTAATTATAAAAACAAGTGGGTAAGTGTGATCAAAGATCGCTCAAAGGGTTTCGTTTAATATTCCTTTCAAAACACTTTATCCTTTCTTTAATAAATTTAAACAAATTTCATTTAGCAAAAAAAAAAAAAAAAAAAAAAGTCATGTTTTTTATAAAGTAAAAATTTACCGGTCTATTTTTTCATTTTTTCGAATTTCTAAACCAGCCAGATAGCGGGCCAAGCCGAATATTATATTCTGTCATAATAATATCCGTCATACGGACTAAATGCAATATTTAAAAAAATAATTTCAAAATTAAACAAATTGTATACCTTTAAAATGTTAAAATATGCGAATATTTCCATAATCGGATTTTTATCACGATTCAATATGTTTCTCAAACTCATATATTTACCATTCTCTATTATTCATATTGATACTCGCTTTGTATTATTCTCAAACATCTGAAAAATTAGTTAAACTTCCCATATGACATCAGATTTTCTTTTTAATTCTCTAATGACGTGATATTAATCTGCTTTGTTTACTTACTCATACTCATACTCCTTGTATTATTGAGAAATCTTAGACATTTTCCGTTTTATTACGACTATGACGTCAATCAATTTTATTTCATATTTATCTTTTTAGGGTTTCGTTTATCTCACGAAACCCTATTGCTCCCGCTCCGTTGTCTGTCTGTCACAGAGCCATTCTCGAAAACTGTGTAACTTACAGAGTTGAAACTTTGTGTATAAATCAGAATATCAGCTGCGAAGAGCTGAAAATATTAAAATTTGAAAATTTCGTGTTATTTTAATAAATAGAGATAAAAAACCAAAATTCTAACGCCTTTTCTTATTAAATTTGAACATTTTCCCTTATAGCAGATGCCAAAAATTAAAAATCCATGATGAAATTCTATCTACAATAATTAATTTTCTATCAGACGATTTCCACGTGAAAAATAAAAAAAAAATGAAATAAAAAGTTTCATCAATTGAAAAAAAAGATTAATATGAAATAAAAAACATTGACGTCATAGTGGTAATAAAACAGAAAGATTTCTCAATAATACAAGGAGTATGAGTATGTGTGCATGTACACAAAGCAGATTAATTACACGTCATTAGAGAATTAAAAAGAAAACCTGACGTCATATCGCAAGTTTAACGGATTTTTCAAATGTTTCAGTATAATACAAAGCGAGTACGAATATGAGTAATAGAGAATAGTAAATGTATGAGTTTGAGGAACGTATTGAATCATGATAAAAACCCGATTATGGAAATATTCGCATATTTTAACATTTTGAAGGTGTACAACATGTTTAATTTTGAAATTATTTTTTTTTAAATATCGCAATTAGTCCACATGACAGATATTATTATGACAGAATATAATAGTGGGCTTCACCCGCTATCGGGCCCGGTTCAGATATTCGAAAAACCGAGAAAAATAGACAGTTTTTTTTTTTTAGAAAATGAAATTTATTTGGATTTTTTAAAGAAAGGATAAAGTGTTTTGAAAGGAATATTAACCGAAACCCTTTGTGCGAACTTGGATCACACTTACCCACTTGTTTTCAATTGATGAAACTTTTTATTTCATTTTCCTTTTTCACGTGGAAATCGTCTGATAGAAAATTAATTATTCTGGAAAGATTTTCATCGTGGATTTTTAATTTTTGGCATAGGCTATAATGAAAAATGTTTAAATTTAAAAGGAAAAGGCTCTTAGAATTTTGGTTTTTTATCTCTATTTATTAAAATAATACGAATTTTTCAAATTTTAATATTTTCAGCTCTTCACAGCTAATATTCTGATTTATACACAAAGTTTCAACTCTGTAAGTTACATAGTTTTCGAAAATGGCTCTGTGACAGACAGACAACGGAGCGGGAGCAATAGAGTTTCGTGAGATGAACGAAACCCTAAAAAAGAACCATGTAAATTTGGTAACTTGTTCAAACGTTATCATGGCAAAACCACTGATAAAGTTGAGATAAATGAGTTCAAAGCTTTGCCTTCGTAGATATCGATCGCCGGTTTGCGCGGTTCAACGTTTATTCAACATTCTCAAACGCTCAAACATTACAAAAAATAATAATTATAATTTTTACGTAATTTCAAACATTTCTGGTACTCTTAAGAAAAAAAACAAAGTTAATTAAGGGTAGCGGGGGTGGGGGGGGGGCAACAGTTTCAATATCGATTTTTCTTTCTTTCTTTCTTTCTTTCCGCATTTTTTGATAGCTTATACTGTCTACAATGTAGCCCGAAAACGACTTTTTTTAAATTCAAATAAGTACAAAAGTTACAGCAACAAATATGCCGCTGAAACTAATTGCTGTTAAGTCAAAATTTAAACGTATTATTTTTTTTAACGACATTCACTTGGCCGCTTGGATTGTTTGTCAAACGATTTCCTTTAATTTTCAATACAGACACTTAGAATTGAATTATCAATGCCGTTACATAGGAATTGTTGATATAATTCATATTGCGATATTTAACAAGAATTTTAAAGCCATTTTTATGGGATTAAATTGATTTTTTAATGCCACCATTTTTACAAATATTTAAATTCTAAAAAAATTCTATGCTATTCTAGAGCTTTGCATCAGAATGGGTAACCCGACTATACCCGAACCAGACCCGACCCAACCCGCGATTCCGGACAAACCAGGCTTTCGCTGATTTTTATTTTATTTTTTTTTATTACTTTTATTGCAGGTCGGATTAAATATTTCAAGTTCGGGTAAGTTTCGGATTGACCTTATTTTTCAAAATAAGTTCCTGAATATTTATCAAATGAAAAAAACTATAATTTTCGCGTTATATGCGTTCATTTTTATACAAAAAAGAAAAAAAAAAGAGATATAATTATAGAATATTTTTCCATGATTGTATTAAAATATTGATTAATTTTCTATCACTTTGAGTTCGGGTCGCCAAGAAACGGATCCATACAAGACTCTACGCTATGCCATAGCTAGTACGCTAAAGATTAATTTGTTGTAAGATTTTTTTTTTCAGTATTTTTTCATGGAAGCAGCTCGCTGACATTACATTTTCATGGATCCCAAGAACGAAATATGATGGTTTTCTGTTGTGTTATGAAAATTTTTTTTACAACTACACTACCTAACATAACTTAATATATATCAAAAACACCTAAAAGTTTATGTTGTTATTGAAATCTACAATATATTCAAAGGTTTGACCTTTTTTTACGAAGTTCAGACTGGCGTTCCCCTTAAAATATTTTTTTTTACCTTTTGCTAATTTTAATACTTTCGAACATAGTTGAAAGTGTTTATGAATTCGGTTTGTCTGTCTGTCTATCTGCCTTCTGTCCGTGCTCTAACTCGCCTAAACATACTCAGATTACCATGAAATTTACATATGTTCTTTGGGTTTACTGGTTGCATGTTTGGTATTGAAAATTAAGTGTGTATCATTTACGGTTCTTTCACAGCGATACTCAAAATAATTCCGTTAAATTACGGTCTATGTGGAAAAATCGTTTGCGGCGTATTTTAATACTGTTACGCCATTTTAAACATATTCAAATTTATACATATCACTGAAGTGCACTACAGGGCGCTTACTCTACAGTATGGTGCGCATAAAATGTATCGTTCATTTACAGGGACACTCAAAAGAATTGGGTTACAGTACTGTCTATGAACAATAATTGCTGGTAGCTCGTTTTCAGTTGTGAAGCGCGTTTTTAAATGTAATTAATTTTTTGCATATAAATTCTATAAATCATATACAGGGCTGCTCAACAGATCTCATGTACACTTCCGTTTATTGACGATAATTGCTGAAGTGGTATTTTGAATTTTGCTATGTATTCCCTAACTAAGGTAAATTTTAGCATACTGTGTAGAATACATACAAATCTATAGATCATATACAGGGCTGCACAAATTCGGATGTTTTGTGTGACTATTGGTAGTAATTGCTGAAAATGGGTTTTAAAATGTGTTAGGCGTTTTCTAAATTGTTTACTTAGTAAACTGTGAAGTTTTGTTACAGTATGCAAATCTATAGATCATGTACAGGGTTGCACAAAAGAATTCGGATTTTTGTGTGACTATTGGTAGTAATTGCTGAAATTGGATTGTTAAAAATCTGTTAAGCGTATTCTAAATTTATTTATTTATTAATGGGTGGGGCTAGTTGAGCTTAAGCCGAAAGGTACGCCTCCCCGCCCGGTTTGACCTTGACCTTGTTTATTTATTAAACTGTGAAGTTTTATTACAGTATTCTGAATGTGTTGAAAAGTGTTTCATAACCTATGCTAGACGCATGATTTTTTTGTTCATGTTCATTACTTACCCATCATACGTAGTATAGGGTAAATCTTGTAATCGTTTTGAAAGTCGAAAACAAATTTTTGACGAATTTACACGTTTCAGACACTGGAGATTCCGAAAAACATATTTTTAGAAAAAAAAAATTGCCGTCCGTCTGTGTGTGAGTGTGTGTCTGTAAACGCTCTATCTTCAGAACAAATTGAGATAGAGACTTGAAATTTGGTATGTACCTAGTCTGTAATAATGGAAAGAAGCTTATTGAATTTCAGTAACCTCGATATTAACCGGAACTATTTTTTCTGACTCTTGAAATATTCGTTTTGATAAAAGGTATATAAAAATTTTCGATTTTGTTTATCTTAAGGACTGAATGTAAAAGCCAATAAAAAAACATAAATTTTGCCTTATGAATGAAGTCGATCGGATAATGAGTTGCCGAGATATTTGTAATCACATTTTCTACACTCTTCGATTATTCATGACCCTGTATTTCATTCAAATTTCAATTCAAAGATATATTTTAATTATTTTAATTAGTAAAGAGACGCTTAATCCGACGCAGTAAACCGTTAGTTAATAGGATTATCATTTTTAGAATTATAACGATGTTTCTCTTACGCAATTCAGTAATTGAACATTTAAAGTTTATGACGTCAGCAATCCAGGATTTATTCGAATTGCAATGCATTTTATAAGTAGTTTATACATGTTTTATTTTCATATTTTATATTATGCATATTTATGATGGGTAAGTATTACGGTGGCCCCCAACGACTAGTTTTTTGTTGTCCAGTTCCTTTATCATGTCTTATTCACTTCTTTATCAAATATTTTAAACTTGTATATATTAATTTTAAATATCAAAAGAACATTTAAATATTCCTAATCAAAAAGGTAATTCTTGTTATCAGGATTCATAACTATACAAAAACTCTTTATTCACATTTCTTATCCTCCATTCAAATTATAATTATTTAATTATAAACTAAACACTGAAGGTATTTCTTTCAAACTATTGAATTAAGGGACATTTTATTTTGCTTTTCTTCATTAATAACACAAAAGCCTTCATTGAGATATTTTGAATGCAAAATAAAACTAAATGTAAGATAAAAGTTTTTTATGTTTTAAACAAAATTTAAAGTAATTTAATCAGCTTTTTAGTTGATATTAAATATAATTGTAAGAGAGAAGTTTTAGTTTTATTATTACGAATGAATTAAAATTTAAAAACAACCTGCAAATGCCAAAAGTTTAATTTTTTGAAGCATTCTTTTTTCTACAGTATGTGAAGAACACTTTAAAAAAAGAGAAATGTTTCTTAATCTAGGAAAATATAGTATTACAACAAACTAAAATAAACAATAACCTCTTCCGACTTATCCACAAATTTCAAAAGCATTATTTATCTTTAGAAACTTCAAAAACCAATATATTTTCAAGATTTAAAAAAGCGTTTATGAAAACAAAGTTTCTTTTGCTGCCACTGATTTTTGGAAACGTTTCCGGGTAGGTTTTATTAAATATAACATAACATATTAAACATATAATTTATTAAATATAACAAAACTAACTAAATACTAACCAAAATTTCAACATCTCACATCGATTTCAACGAAACAAGATCATATTACGACAACTGCTGAAAGAAGGCAGTAATTCGATCAGTGACATCATATATAATGTTAACAACATTCTGAAAGATGGCGTATCTCGTTCATCACTGTTTGGATGCAGAAGGTGACTACTTTCAGCACTTCTTGTGATATTGCTGTATTTTAAATAAGAGAATACTACTTTCGTTAAAATATTTTCATTATTTTTAAAGTTATAAACAAAAATCCGACTTCGAATTGGTGTAAGACGATTTCTATTTTTGACGGAATATATGAATTTTGCCCCTAGTATCTTATTAAGGAGACTCGGTACTGTTCAATTAGCGAAAAATGACGAAAATATTAATTTTTTAGTTTTTTGCTTAAAATGTATTTAGATATTTACTAGTATAGTTTGGTGAACTTATGTAAAAATACGATAATTGAGGAACCCTCTGTAATAACAATGCAAGTGGAGTTACTTCGATTCTCGATTTTCAGGTTTATGTAATGTAGTATTCAGCATATAAGTAAATATAAATTTTATGATCATAAACAAAGCAAAAATGCTAGAAAATTGTTCTTAATAGGAATATATGCAAAGAAGTTATATTCTAAATTAAAACGTTAAAAGTAAATTTAAAAGTTTTGTGGCTTTAAACTCCATTTCACTTACTTTCTTATTGCAGCGAGCCCCTCAATTATAAATATGTGTAAAAGGCATTTTATTGCATCCATTTCCTTTTAAATGTATTAGAGTTCCAATTTTTTATTTCATTTTCTGAGAGGTTTTTTACATTTTTCTACAACTGAAATGCTTAAATTTCAACATATATGCAAGGAATGGCATATATATATTTGTTAGATAATGTAAAAGGTATTTTTAATTAAATAAGGAATGGATTTTTGCAGAAGAATGAATAATTTTTTTATATATTTAAATAAGAAGAAATTCGTGTTTTTCACTCTATTTTAGCCAGGGTTGGTCATTTTGCCGGCAAAAAGGTATTTTTGCCGGGACAGTGGCAAAAACTGGTAAAAAGTGGCAAAAACTGGTAAAAAGTGGCAAAAACTGGTAAAAAGTGGCAAAAACTGGTAAAAACCGGCAAAAATGGCAAAAATCCAATTTTGCATAACTAAATGCAGTGATGCAGTTTATATGCAAAGGACTCATAACAACAAATGAAACCAAATGTTTTCTTGGTAAAAATAAACAAAAGTATAAACCAAAAATATATTCTTATTCTATTTTGTTCAAAGAATCTATCTTATTCAAAGAATTGGCAGGTAATCTTTTAGATTCTGTTCACAGTCAAATGGAAGAATAAGTACATGAAAGTTTGAAAGGCAGAGAAAGTACACTTGTTATCGACGGATGGAGTAACATCCACAATGAACCCATAACTGCTTCATGTGTTCAAGTTGATGGAAAATCATATATTGTAGACGTAGAGGATACAGGTGCCACCAAAAAGACTGCAGAATTCATGTCAAAAAAATGCGGTGATATTATTCAGACTGTTGGAAAAAAGTATGATTGCCAAATAAAAAGCATAGTAACTGACAATGCTAAAAATATGGAAAATATGAGACGAGAGCTGGAACTAAAGTATGAAAGTGAAAATTCATGTCTGATGTCATATGGTATTGCAGCTCACTGGTTAAACCTCCTTGGGGAAGACATTACACCTTCTACTATCATTAAGCATGTAGTAGAGGTTCATAAATATTTTCGAAACCACCATGCTCCTTCAGCATGGCTGAAAGAATGTAGTGAATATGTTTCACCTCAGTTACCAGAAAGTACTAGGTGGAATAGTCAGTTGACTTGCCTAGAAACTTTTGAACGAAATCATAATTCATATATAAAAGTATCAAACGACCATTTACAAGAAATGGACCAAAATATCATTGCTCGCATACGTAATTTTAATATTTTGCAACAAGTAAAAGATCTCATTAAGCAATTAAAACCAGTCTCAACAGATTTAGATATCTTGTAGGCTGATTCAACAACAATAGCAGATGCTTGCCATTTATGGCGCAATTTGCTGAAAGATGATAATTTGAAACCCCATTTTGTAAAAGTTAAAAAAATGTTTGAAAAAGCAATTTTGCCCTGGCATCTTCTTGCCTATTTGTTACACCCAAAATATAAGGGTGAGCACCTTAGTTACGAACAAAAAGAACAGGCTAGAGAATGGCTACAAAAAATAAATCCATCTTTCCTATCATATGCCGTAAACTTTGAACTAAAAGAAAAACCTTTCCAAAGTACATTGTTTTCAGAACAAGTAATTATGACAATTGATGCCAATAAGTGGTGGAGAAGTGTCGCAAAGTCATGTGAAATTTCCAAAGAATTTTGTGGGTTAATAGCACACATGCAAGCATGCCCAGCCAGTAGTGCTGCAATCGAGAGAATATTTTCCAACGTCTCTTTTCTCCACTCAAAAATTCGAAATAGGTTGACAATAAGTAATGTTTCCAAACTTGTTTTTTGTTATGGAATGCTGAAAAAAAAAATTATTTTGTAATGATGATGATGATGGTGAGGAAAGTGCGCTAAATGTTGAATGTGTAATTTTTTATGTTATTGTTATTAAAATATTTAATTTTTTTAAAAGAAATTTAAGATTTCACTTATTTGAACACAATACATGTACTTACTACTATTGCTTATATTTTGCATCTCTGAATTATTGCATTATGCTGATTGATAGGTTCATACATCTGATTTTAAAACTAGAAGTGTTATAATTTCTGTAGATTTTGCAATATTGTTAATTTATTGCAGCATAAAAATCAGACTAACAATGGCTTTTTTCAATTAAAGAATTTTTTTTATGATGAAATTAATAATTTCTCACAAATTAAGATGAGTATATTGAGTTATCATCATAATACATTGTACTACTATTATGTGATTGTTAATTTAAGATAAGTAAAAGAAATGAAATGTGCATTTATATGTATAAAATCAGTTTTTGCCATTTTTGCTGGCAAAAACCTATTTTTGCCCCCCACTAAAAATAATCTGAAGATTATCTTAAGAAAGTGACACTTTCTTCCGAAATTCTACAGAAACCTGAAGACATTTTGCAGATTTAACTTTACCTGTAAGAAATCTGCAGAATTTTTTAAGACATTTCGCAGATATTTTGAAGATTTGAAAAAAAGTGGGCCAACTACCTACAGATTTTCTACAGATATTTTTTTAAGATAATCTGCAGATTTTTTTAGTGGGGCCAGGACGGTTTTTACCGGTTTTTACCGCGGTTTTTTCCACCTGCGGCAAAAACTTGCCAACCCTGATTTTAGCACAGATAAGGACATTTCATTTTTTCATAAACTAATGCGCTAATTAATCCCTATTTTATGAAAGATATTCCTGGGTTTTTTTTGTTTTGTTTTTTAATATATGTAAAAATATTAAAAATTGAAAAAGTTTAAACGTTTTTAAATTTATATATATATATATATATATATATATATAATTTTCAAATTCTAGCTATTATTTTTTTTTGTCGTAAATATTATTTTGTTTAACGATTTCATTTTATGGCATGTAAAAATGTATAAAAAAAAAATACAAGTAAAAAAATTTTTTCAAAGGGTTACTGATTCCCCTACAAAATATTATTTTTTGTAATGTAGTGTACATCCGCTAGAAGTTGTTCGTAGAGTTCTGGAATACCCTATATGTTCTATTTGATGAAGGTATAGGTTGTATTAGAATATACTTATTTTTAATATTAATTATAAGAATTTAAATTTTTGACGCATAGAATAAGCGTTTATTTTCATAGTAAATGTTGATTTCATTAATGATATAAAATATCATTACTGGTTAACAAAATGGATAAAACTAATTTCCTTGAGAAGAGTTTGAATTAGATATCGCGCTAAAATTCTAGAAGGCATTTTTACTTTATCATTTGTAAATCAATTGACGCTATGGTCAGAATGTTTAACTAATGAAGAATTTCAGTCACAAATATTTTGATAAGTAAAGTCAAATCCCGCCTAATCAGGCAGTCGAGAAGGTTTTTCAGTGAGACCAATGACTTCAAACGTTTTTAATCTACTATGCAAGAAGTAATAATATAAAGAAACAGCGTTTATCTTTTTCCTTTTTTTTTTTTCTTTTTTCTAAATTAAAGAATTAACCCATCATAAATTATTTTTAGATTTTTTAACGCTTAAACGTTTTATATTATTTCTTGAAAAATTTAAAAATATATTTTTAGTATAATAAAATGTCTGAAACGTATATTTGAAAATAGCCACTCTCCAATCACCATATGCCGATTAGGCAAAAAAAAAAAAAAAGGTGACAACTGAATGACATCCAGCTGCTTTTCTCAATCGATGTGTGGTGAAAAGATTCAGTTGGTAGAAATTTTATTCTAAAAAAATTATTATACGTTAAGTATTTTTCTATCTAAACACAATATCTGTTAAAGTTCGTTGAATTCTGTTTTACTTATTTTGAAGCACATATTACTATAATTATTACCAGAAAACTGCGTTTTAAATTACCCATTTGTCTATTACTTGCTCTGGGGACTCATAGTAAAGTCAAGATTAATTCATAGCCCCGTAGAGAATAACCTATTGTGATCTATAAAGACTCTTTTAATTTAGTTCAACAAGAATTAATTTTTTTTAAAGAGCTATTTAATTAAAACGGTCTACGAGACACGGATTGCTAGAAATATAACAAATTATAACAAGTTCTTATAATATTCTCTTTTTAATTGCTAAAGGGCGTAAAATAAAAACTTTGTAAAAAATAAATTAAGTTTTATTAGACTGTTGACATGTTTCGGCTCCAAGGGAGCCATTATCAAAACAAATAAGATTATTCTACAATAGCACGGTCTATGAAGTTATTATCTGAAACGCCATCATTTAATTTTTCCGGTAATTTTTCAAATTATTTAATTGATAACGTTATTTTTAATTTTTACTTGGATGTTTATTTCCATATTTGTAAACATGAAGTAACTCGAGGCACAGAGTAAAAATGCAATATGTAACGATGCAGCATCTTACTTATGCTCAACGATGCTCAACTTACTAAAATTGTGACTCGATTTATCCCATGGTTGCAAATATGGAAATAAACATCCAAGTAAAAATAAGAAATATCTTGCGTAATTTGAAAAAGTACGTGAAAAGTTAAATGATGACGTTTCAAATAATAAATTCATCAGCCGTGCAATTGTAGAATGTTCTTATTTGTTTGATAATGGCTCCGACCGATCCGAAACATGTCAACTGTCTAATAAAATTTATTTTACTGTTTATAAAGTTTTTATTTTACGCGCCTTTTAGCAATTAAAGAAAGTACGGAATACTAATTTAAAATTTCAATTTTCTGATACAGTAATATGTTTAATTTTCGAAAATATTTCCCATTTACACATTAAGATGTATATTATAAACATTCAAGATGCAAGTGAGATGCTCAAAAAAATTGCAATGGTACCTTTATATCAAAAATTGTTTTATCTTTATCTGTATTAAAGATCTATATAATAAAGCAACAATTTTCACTTGTAAAGGTAAATGTTTATCTATAGAAGCTTAAGTGTTTGCCAATGTCATAATATATGGAAAGATAAAAATGTGCATCTATATCTTGAGTGCTAGTTTTACATTTTTAGTATTCCTACCCTAAAATTACTTTGCCTTAATGAAAATTTGAAAGAGATTATTTGAATGATATTTAAAAGTCTTATTACTTCAATTACCTAAAATTTTAACGCAGATATCGCAGCATCTACAAAAACCTCCTTTTTCTCTCACTTTTTGTCCATTTTCTGCCAAACAATTCGTGAGATCTTCGCAATCGATGTTGTTGCAAAAACCAGGCGGACAGATAATGGCATAAGTTACTGCAAAACTTATGGTGAGGAACAAGAAAACTTTGAGCAACATGCTTGCGGCGACGAAAGACGATCTAAAAAAGAATAGAATTTAGTTAGGAATTCAACCCATACTTTATCACATATAACAAACAAAGAATATTTGGAGGGAAAAATTCATTACAGTAAAAGAACAGAAGAAGCAAAAATTTAAAAAAATAAAAAACTTACCGAAACCGAATTGGTTTTCTTTTTCTTTTTACAAACTGTACTTATATACAGGACGATGGTACAATCCACTGCTAAAATTGCATGGATTTGTTTTGGAATAACTCGGCGATTTTTGACAAATACTCATCAAGAAAGAACTCATTACACAGAAAGAATTTATAACCTTTATAATGATTAAACATGTAAATAATTTTGAATTTTCCTTTTTTAATCCAATTATTTGCATTAAAAAAAGCTATGTCAGATAAAATAGTAACAAGAAAAAAAATCATGCGTCAAGCATATCTTATGAAACGCTTTCCAACACTTCCGGAATACTGTAACGGAACTTTACTGTTTAATAAGGTGAAAGAAGATGTCTCAATTAAACAATTTAAAAAACGCTTAACGTACTTTTAGAAATAACCATCCAATAGACGACAATATATTCAGTTATTTGTGTAGTCCTGTATATGAATTTATTTGTATTTTACTAACATGTCTTAGTATATTAAATATAGATCAACTTGAAAATGTCTTAACTCAATTAAAATCACCCTTAAGCAATTCACGGCCATACAGAGTACTGCTTACAAATTCTTTTGTGTAGCCCTGTATATGATCCACAGAATTTATACACACCATGTTGTACGCAAAAAAAATATTTAAATTTGAAAGCGCATACCAAAACACATAACGCATTTCCAGCATTTATCACCCATAGAACCGAACTGTTTTGTGTGGCCTGGTAAATGAATGATAAATACTTATTCTAATCCATATTCTACAGAAATCCTGTTTTAGTGCACCTCAGAAAAATATATCAATTTTATTATGCTTGAAATAGTATAACATCATTAAAATACACTGCAAACGATTTTTTTCTATAGACCATAATGCAACCAGATGCTTTTGAGTGTACCTGTAATCGAACTATAAATGCTACACACTCCATTTTCAATAAAGAACATGCCATAGTGAACCCCAATAATATGTACAAATAACATAAACTAGATGGAACCCGTCAAAATTTGACGGCAAACAACTTGATAGTACCATAAAATTAAATTTTATAGTTGCTTTAACTTGACAAATTTGATAGTGGGGAGCATAATATGATTAAGCGATCAGAGACCTTTCCATCGATATATCACATGAGGTTGTGTGCAAAATTTAGAAAGTACCTCTTGGGGGAAGGGGCAAAGTGGGGAGATGGGCATTAGAGATGCATAATATGAATAAGTGGTCACAGATCTTTCCATCGATATATCACATGAGGGTTGTGTCCAAAATTTAGAAAAGTGCCCCCTTAAGGGGGGGGGAGTGGCGGGATGGACCCCGAAGATACATATGATTAAGCAGTCACAGACCTTTCCAACAATATGACATGAGGGGTGTCAACAAAATTTAGAAAAGTACCCCTTGTGGGGGGGGGGCAAAGTGGGAGATGGACATCGGAGATGCATAATATGATTAAGCAGTAACAGACCTTTCCAACAATATGTGACATGAGGGGTGTCAACAAAATTTAGAAAGTATGCCTTGGGGGAGGGGGGCAAAGTGGGCAGATTGACATTGGAGATGCATAATATGATTAAGCAGTCACGGACCTTTCCAACAATATACGACATGAGGGGTGTCAACAAAATTTAGAAAGTATGCCTTGGGGGAGGGGGGCAAAGTGGGCAGATTGACATTGGAGATGCATAATATGATTAAGTGGTCACAGACCTTTCAAATGATATATAACATGAGGGTTGTGTGCAAAATTTAGAAAGTACGTTGGGGGGGGGGGCAAAGTGGGGAGATGAACATCGGAGATGCATAATATGATTAAGCATTCACGGACCTTTCCAACAATATGTGACATGAGGGGTGTCAACAAAATTTAGAAAGTATCCCTTGGGGGGGGGGGAAAGTGGGGAGATGGACATCGGAGATGCATAATATGTTTAAGCAGTAACAGACCTTTTCAACAATATGTGACATGAGGGGTGTCAACAAAATTTAGAAAGTATGCCTTGGGGGGGGGGGGCAAAGTGGGCAGATTGTCATAGGAGATGCATAATATGATTAAGCAGTCACGGACCTTTCCAACAATATACGACATGAGGGGTGTCAACAAAATTTAGAAAGTATCCCTTGGGGGGGGGGGGCAAAGTGGGGAGATGGACATCGGGGATGCATAATATGATTAAGTGGTCACAGACCTTTCCAATGATATATAACATGAGGGTTGTGAGCAAAATTTAGAAAGTACCACTTGGGGGGGGGGGGGCAAGTAGGAAGATGGACATCGGAGATGCATAATATGATTAAGTGGTCACAGACCTTTCCAATGATATATAACATGAGGGTTGTGAGCAAAATTTAGAAAGTACCCCTTGGCGGGGGGGGGGGGGGGCAAGTGGGAAGATGGACATCGAAGATGCATAATATGATTAAGTGGTCACAGACCTTTCCAATGATATATAACATGAGGGTTGTGTAAAAAATTTAGAAAGTACGTTGGGGGGGGGGGGGGGGGCAAAGTGGAAAGATGGACATCGGAGATGCATAATATGATTAAGTGGTCACAGACCTTTCCAATGATATATAACATGAGGGCTGTGAGCAAAATTTAGAAAGTACCCCTTGGGGGGGGGGCAAAGTGGGGAGATGGACATCAGAGATGCATAATATGATTAAGTGGTCACAGACCTTTCCAATGATATATAACATGAGGGTTGTGTAAAAAATTTAGAAAGTACGTTGGGGGGGGGGGGCAAAGTGGAAAGATGGACATCGGAGATGCATAATATGATTAAGTGGTCACAGACCTTTCCAATGATATATAACATGAGGGCTGTGAGCAAAATTTAGAAAGTACCCCTTGGGGGGGGCAAAGTGGGGAGATGGACATCAGAGATGCATAATATGATTAAGTGGTCACAGACCTTTCCAATGATATATAACATGAGGGTTGTGCGCAAAATTTAGAAAGTACCCTTTGAGGGGGGGGGGGGGCAAAGTGGGGAGATGGACATCAGAGATGCATAATATGATTAAGCAGTCACAGACCTTTCCAACAATATATGACATGAGGGGTGTCAACAAAATTTAGAAAAGTGCCCCCCTTAGTGGGGGGGAGTGGCGGGATGGACCCCGGAGATGCATAACATGAATAAGCGGTCAAAGACTTTTCCAGCGATGTATCACATGAGGGGTGTGTGCAAAATTTAGAAAAGTGTCCCACTTGGGGGGAGTGGGGGGATGGACTCCCAGAAATGCATAACATGAAAAAGAGGTCACAGGCGTTTCAACTTGCAACTTTTTTCTCGAAGGCATTTGACAATAGTAAATTTTTTTTACCCAAGACAATTTAACGATATTCTTAATTTTTTTGCGTAATTCGTCAAACGTTCATGGAAAAAATCATGAAATTCGCTAATCAATAGTTGATAAATTATAAAATTCAACAATCAATAGCAGCAAAATTGGTCAATTGATAACGGAAAAATCACGAAATTCATCAAATGGTCTACCTAAAAAAACTGTCCTGCACACTGATGTGATAATCAAAAGGGTTTTGAAGTATAGGACAAAATTAGCACTTGCCAAACAGCGAGTAATACTGAAAATTTTGCAATGGACTTTATTGCCACCACTGGTCAAACATAATAGTCACACTCACCAATTGCAATGACTGAATGGAAAAAGATTTTTTTCTCTGCTGTCGCTCGACAAATTTCAAAACAGTTGATGAATTTTCCGTCGATTAATGAATTTTGTGATTTTTCCTCTATCGATTGACAAATTTCGCAATTTATCGATTAACGAATTTCACAATTTTTTCCATAAACGAACAAATTGCGCACTTTATTTCCGCTAATGTCTGACACCATTTCGCCCTTTACAATTCAGCCAATAAATTGAACGTTGTTTCTTTCTAGAAATGTCAGGAATGAAACAATGATTCTTTAGGATGAATTTCCTTCGTTCGATGCCCCATGGAAGAATGTGTGCGATGCAGCAACGGGCGTCAGACTTTTTAGGGCACCTGCAGACTAAAAACATCTAACCAATCTTCGCGTTTTGAAAAAATCACAGATTTCGTCAAATGATTGAGAAAAAAACACTAATTTCATCAAAGGATCATGGATCATGGGAAAACATGACTTTCATTAAAAGACCACAGAAAAACCGTGAATTATGCAAAAGGATCGTGAAAGATAAGCAAATTTTGTCAAAGAATCGCAAAAAAGGAAATTTCACCAAAAGATCACGCTTTTTTACTAAATTTCGTCTAAAAATTGCGGAATAAAATGTATTTTATCAAAGAATCGCTGGAAAATGCGAATTTCGTTAAGGATCGCGAGAAAAATGCGAAATTCTTCAAAGGATCGCTGAAAAAACACGAATTTCGTCAAAGAATTGCTGAAAAAACATGAATCTCGCCCAATAACAGAAAAATCATGGTTCATAATCATTATATCTAGTAGTATCCAGTACTGGCTAAACTTAATAGTCACACTCGCCAATTGCGATGATTGAATGTAAAATGAAATTTTTTTTCCCGCTGTCACTCAAAGAATTTTGAAACCATTTGGTGAAGTTTTTCCCGAAACCATTTTGTGAATTTACCGATTTTTTCTTCAAAATCATTTTTCAACAATATTCGACCCAATACGCATGCGTAAAAAAAAACACCGGCCATTAAAATGAGGGTCTATTACTGTCTCTAGAAACGTGTTTGGGATCATCTCCTGTTTTTTTTTCTTTCACGTTGCATTAAACCTAGGAAGATATTTATATAGAACTCACTGTGGAGTGTTCAGAAGGTATTTATTTTATTTATTATAATTTGTATGAATACTTAGGTGTCCATTTCGGATTTACTGTTTAAAAATGAATTTAGGCTCATTTAACATTCGCGAAATCAATCCCGATGGAAATTGTGGTTTTAGATCTCTATCATTTTGTTTATATAGTACAGAAAATAATTATTCAAATGTACGTAAAAATATCGTAGAACACGTAATACAAAATTGGACCACTTATAGTCCGTTTTTTATCGGGGATGAATCTTATGGTGTTCCGATTGCTAATGAAAACGATTATGTAAATATATTGTTCTTCATAGAAGTATGTGCTTCTTCACACTTCAATAGAAGCATTGTTTAAATTAATATAATTCTACAAATATGATGCAGTTTTAAAATATTGAGTAATGATTAATACTGTCAAGGAATCTACTCATATACGTAATTAAGTTTTGGTACTTCTCTATTATCTCATCGACCACTTTTCATCACAAAAAACTATCGCCAAACTGTAACGCCAAATAAACGGGAGAACGTTGTCATTAATACGCGCAAATGTTGAATTAAAAACCACTTGATGACATAACAAACACGTATAATGCTTCCGACATCAAGTAAATGGGACTGCATTTTTGGCATTTAATCATACAGTTTGGCGATAGTATTTTGTTATGAAAAGTGGACGATGGGATAATAGAGAAGTACCTAAGTTTTTTATACCAAGTTTGAAAATTTATCTTTTTTTGACATTTAAAAAAAATAACAGAAAAAACATTACAAATTTGCCCATTTGCTCAGCGGTCAAAGGATTAAGTAAATAAGTAAATATTAATGATTAGCGGAACTGGTTCTAGCTATGAATTAATATTATTTTGCTCAAAAACCCCCAACAAAAAAATAATTACAAAGAATAAGTAATCGTCTTTAAATATACAAAAAACAATGTGATTAATGGCTAGGATTTTTTTACATATAACATTTTTTATATACAAAAGAAAAACCGAAATAACCTCATTCATTTCACCCGATGTCCCCCAGACTTATATATATTATACATTCACATAAAGCTAGTCACATTCCTGCATATTTATTAAATATTTAGTTGCTAAATACAGAAATAATATTTTATAATTTATATTCAGACGCTCAGATTCGCTTTTTTCGAACAAATAATAATAAAAATATTACTGCCGTGCGTACTGTCTTTTGACATTATATTTACATAATCATTTTCATTAGCAATCGGAACACCATAAGATTCATATCCGATCATAAACGGAATATAAGTGGTCCAATTTTGTATTACATGTTCTACTATATTTTTATTTACGATTGAAGAATTATTTTCTGTACTATATAAACAAAATGATTTGATTTCGCGAACGTTAAATGAACCTAAATTCATGTTACACAGTAAATCCGAAATGGATACCTAAGTATTCATTCAAATTACAATAAATACAACAATAAATAAAATAAATACCTTCTAAACACTCCACAGTTTTTTATATAAATATCTTCCTAGGTTTAAAGCAACGCGGAAAAAGCCATCAAAACAACAGGAGTTGATCTTGATCCCAAATACGTTTGGAGACAGGAATAGACCCTCGGCCTCATTGGCCGGTCCTTTTTTGACGCATGCGTATACGGTCGAAATTCGATGGAATTATTTGACATTTTTAGCAAACAGCTTTAACTATATGGATACCCGAGTATGTTTACGAGAGTTAAAATACGGTTAGACGGCAGACAGACAGACAGACAGACGAACCGAATTCAGAAACCCTTTTCAACTATGTTGAAAAGTATTAAAAATTAGCCAAATTCAAAAGTCTAATAAAATTATTTTTTAATTGAACTTAAAAGCCTACGCTAATAACGTGAACACACTCGCAAGTTAATGTTAAACTAAGGACAACGTTCTTTTCAAATTTCTTGTTTGAATTTCAGTATTTTTAAATATTTTCTTCCTTGCGTTGAATATATGAGGTCGATATCTAACCGATTACTTTCGTGATTTTTCGATTTTGGTTGAAGTTTTTTACTTCTGAGGACTTTTCACTTTCATTTTCAGAACCGGTTCCGAAAGTGAATGTGTCCTTAGGAAAAAATAAAACTGCAACCAAAATCGGAAAAATTAAGGATGTAACTAGCCGGCAAAGCAACAGGGGGCCTTGAAAATGTTTTTATGTATCTAATTTACAGCTTATCTTCTTTTCCTCTATTTTAATGATGAATAGATATAGACAGAAGTAGAGGACATATTCCCCTGTCATAAAACTGTTGATTGTAAAGTTTTAAAATTTTTAAAAGTAATATAACTAATATTATTACTAAAAGATCGTGAAGTCCAGAAGGAGTTCAGCCCACCCTACATGTGCTTAAGGCCCAGGAAAAAATACGAAAATAAACGGTTATACATCGATCTTAAATATCCTATGCAACAAAATGCATTTTAAAATATTGAAATCAAACGAGAAATTTGAAAAGAACGCTGCCATTAACTTGCGAGTGTGTTCGCATTACTAGCGTGGCTCTTAAAATAAGTAACACTTATCAAACTTAAAACTTATTTAATAGCGGAGCAGATGTAAAAAATGGGGTATTACTTGTGACAATTCTGATAAATCTGAGTTGATTGTATGCAGGGCGATGGTAAAATATTGCTTAAAATCACTCAATTGTAAACTTCACTGAAATATTTCAGAAGTCACATGTATTACTGTTCTCTGTTTTTATTTTATTTTCTCATACGTGTCCTAGTAATTTTTTAAACATATCTTTATTTTAAAATTTTATAAAGCAGAAATAATACAATTCAAAATATTTAATTAAGATATAGAAATAATTTTCTCTACGCTTTTCTGCAATTATAGAAAGCAGTCACGATAAAATTGGTGCTATATCTGTTAGTTTTATAACACTTCAAAAACTTCAATATTTTAAAACTGAAATACTACGTCACAGTTGCCAACGTTCCGATTTTAGAATATCACTATTTTCTTATAGAAAAGCTCTCTTTATTCAATCATAGAAATTCTAGAATTACATAAAGCGAATATTTCTACATAACAAAAGTTGTATTAAAATTTTGGTAGGTTGTCTACTGTGCCAGAAAAATTTCTATGATGAATAGAAAGAAAGAATTTTGATTAACCAAATAAATGTAATTTGGAACTGGGGATCTTCCTTACACATCGCTTTCATATTCTGTTAAAATGATATTAGAAACTAACAACAATTAAACACTAGTATGTTGTAAAACTAGTATGTTGTGGTCATCACAAAACTTTTTTCCATATAAATCAAATCGTCTGCAACAAAACTTAAATGACAATCTACAAGTTTTTCATATATAGCTATCGTGGAAACCACAAAAAATGGAGCATAGCTGTGACACGTGTTGGGCGGTATATACCCAAACCTAATAAGGATCTGTTTTTGTCAAGGTCTAACAGAATATGAAGTTTGGTGAAATTCCGTGCATTAGTTCTTGAGATATAGCTATCGTGAAAATCATGAAAATGGAGCATCGCATCGCCTCCTGTAGGACAATTTACACCAAAACTATAATCAGCACCAATTTATATCAAGGTCTACCTGAATCTGAAATTTGATTAAATTCCGTGCACTAGTTCTGGAGATAGAGCGCCCACAAAATGTTTGTCACATACAGATACACAGACAAACATTTTCTAAAAATAGTCAACTCGTATTCAGGACCGTATAAATCTGTCAAATATTTTCATGAATCCAATACTTTCTTCTTGCAAAGATAGAAGGAAACAATTAAATAATTATTCGAGGAACCCTGAGGATAATTTTACTTCCTTTTTATATATCTCTAAAAGTTTACTTTTTAGTTTAAAACAGCTATTTTTTACTCTTTTAATCTTCAGTAAATTTAATACATGACACAAAAAGGAATAAAATAAAAAAAAAAATAGCATAGCAATTTTCAACAGCTTGAGTTCCTTGTACCGTGATCGCACCTATCCGATTTACGCTGAAGAATTTTATTACAGTTGAATCCGTTAAGTTATGGACAATGCCATTTGTGGATACTGTCGGTAAAATTCCCTCCCCTTTTTCGGCCTTTATTACATGAAATGATTGATCATAGTATTGCTTTTTCTCAAGATTTTTTACGTTCTTTTATTGCCGCATTTTTTTTTCTTTTAAGAAAGTCACATATAATATCAGGCTACTTGGCTTGTGTCAATAATTCTTCTGAAACCTTACGGATTTAAAAAAAAAAAACTAAACTAAATTCTCGCTAGGCTATTTGAAGGTTATAATTAAAAAACCAGAAAGAATTTCGCAATAGGTTTCAGAACAGATGTCGCAGACGCATCGCGATTGGCTCGCTTTTTTTTTGGAGGGGGGGGGGGGCATTATTTTGGCGAGAAAAGTCCGTTTTCGAATACCTGTTAGGCCTACAGTGCGAAAACAGGACGTTAATTTTATTTCATTATGAAATTATATAATACTTCCATTATAAAACACACACATTTTATTTTATTTTTTTCATATATTTTTAATTTTATTCAACACACTCACTTTTATTTAATACACACATTTATTTTTATTATAAAGTACCAGGTTTGTATACGAAGCAAAAATCGCCGGGTTACCACGCCAGGCATAAAACCGCCTTTGTGGCACCAAAGAGAAACCGCGGTGCGTTTGCGACATCTGTACGAAAGTTTCATATCGTTGTATAAATAATCATTTCAAGCTTTGCACTATCTCACAGGCGTTCAATATGTGTCCCTTTGGTGACGCGGCATTCCTCAGTTCAAAAATAAAATATTTGCCATAATTGACCCAACGTTTCACGATCAGTGCTATCCACTATAAATGAGATGCTTCCTCAAAATTCTGGTAAACCTTTTGGCAAAAGAGACACGATCACACAATCTGTGATGTAACCCACGTAAGGGTTGGGTTGATTATTGACGGCCAATTATCTACACTTGGGATATAGGCCCGGGGGAGTGCCCTTCGTGGGGGTCTTTCTAAGCGAACCTAACCCGTATTTACGCATGGATAAATCCAGGGCTCGAAGAAAACCACGAAAACTCCGAACGATTAGGCCGACGGGCGCGATTGGGATCGAACCCAGCACCTCCCGTCTACCAGCTTCGAGAGCAGAACCTCTCAGCCACTGGTGGGGCCCCACGTAAGGGAAATCACACTGAATTAAATCTTTAAGAATAACTGCTTAATTTATTTTAGAATTAATTTATTCAGTGCTTCCAAAAATTCGCATATAAAATCCCTCTAAAGTTTTTCTAAAACTTGAAGTGTTTCTTTAGATAGTAATATGAATATTTCTTCTTCTTCTTCTTCTTTTTTTTTTTTTTTTTTTTTTTTTTTTTTTTTGACATTTTCCAAAAATTTTGACTTAGCAAAAGTCTTCAGGAAATTATGAAATATCCTGTATCTGTACTCCTTATCTATTTAGCGGGAGGAGAGGGGGAATAATTGCAAATAAAGAGGAACATTGATTATGTTTATCTTTGCAACGTAGAATAATTATTTTAAACATTTCTGAGAAAAAATATATTAAAGACAATGAAAAATCCAAATATATTATTCCTTTGATAAACACTTCGCAATTAAAAAAAAAATTGACAATTCAACAATGAACATAAATGTACGGTAAACAATGCCGCGAACAATTTTTGCTTAAAATAAAATAAACTTTTCAGCATTTTTAGAAATTACCATTTTAAAATTTTAGCTTATTCATTCAACAATCGTTTTAATCTTTACTGTTAAGGTTTTATGCAGAAAATGAATTTCATTCTTAATGAAACCAGAAGAATAACTTCATTGTTTACGTAGAAGTTGCGAACTAATTTTACCCGAAGGCATTTATCAGTTGAAGACTTTCGCGATTGTTTCCGAGTCAATTTAGCTTCGAAAATAACTATTCAACATAATAAAATTAAGCCTTGTATGAAATTCATTGAAAAGTAAACATACTATTATTGTAGTAGATCTTCTGTTTCTCTCCTATAAATTAAAGTGTTTTTTTTTCTTTTCAGCATTGGTTGAAAACGTCGCTTATGTTGGCGGCATTCAATCAGTTTAGATAAACATTGCAATTCATATTTTTATCATATGATATGAATATATTTACTTTTAATAAATTATAATACAATTAATTTTTTTTAAGTTTCTAGAAATTACGTTTCTTTAATTTGTTTTAAGGGGGCGCGCGTTTCGCTGAAACTCCCAAAATACCATGTTTACCTATGAGAAAAATTACAATCGTGATTATTCACTACCTACTATAATTATTGGAATAATCTTTGCACAAACAGAAAGTAGACGTCAGATGCCGGAGAGGAACGTTTTTAAAAATTGTCTCCTTAAATTTTAAATATTTAAAAAATCCCTAAACTCTGAAATTTCCACTTGATAAAATTTTATCATCTACTTAAAGAACACTTAAATTTTACGAGGACCATTTTTAAAAACGCACATCGTCGGTATTTGACGTCTATTTTCTGATGGTAAAAACCATATTTTAATAATTATATTAAGTAATGAGTAATCGCGCTTTTGAGCTTTCCCGTAGGTTAACATGGGACATCGCAATCGGGGAGTTTCAGTGAAGCAGCTCCATAAGAGTCGTCTAGGAGACTTCATGAGCAAAATCAACATTCCTCATCAATTTCATAAAGCTTCTCTCATGGCATTTAAAAACTAATAGGATTCAGAAACGTATAAGATTCTAAACCCATTGTGTTAAGGTGAATACCTGATGTGTAAAAGCAAGCAAAAGTCGAAGCATAAACAGGCAAACATAAAATAGCCTACAACTTTTTTAAGGCTTCATAACAGGAGCCCTTTCTTCAGTACTAACGGTATAGAGAGTGGGTAAGAGTAATATCAACTTATAGTCTACCCATGATAACTTTGTGGATGATTAGCGCAAATTTAGACGAATTTATTCCTTATTTAAGGTAACAAATACTACTAGAATGTAGTAAAATCTCGATTCTTACTAAATAATGCTTTCTTTGCATCAATTGTGTCTGCTAGCAGTTTTTTCCCATAGGATCGGGCACTCTATTAAAATCATGATGAAACATGATGGTAACATGACGACGATAACATGATGATGATAAACTGATGAAACATGAATATAAACGAAAAAGAAACAAGTTTATTTTAAAAATATTTTTAATATGTCCGTTACTACTTCTGCTTTTTTGTTTTGATGTTGAGACTGAAGAAGAGGCTCCTTTTATACAGCCTTGTTTTATATGATTCCTAAATTTATTCTAGCTATTTCTCTTTTCATTACTTTTTTACGTATCACATATTTTCTAAAAGCTTCTTTATATATATATATATATATATATATAAAGTAACGTAATTGTACAATATCAATAATAGTTATTTAACCCCCTCAAAAGTGAAGACTCGGTGAATAAATAATTTAATGAGTGCTTTCTGGTAAATGAAATATATTTAGTTTGATTTCAAATAATGAAAAAAGAAATTTCTGGGATGTAATAAATTATTTTTTATCCAATTGCTTCACGAAAACAAAAATGTTTAAAAGAATTTTATCTGTTTGTTTTTTCAGTATCACAAGTATTACTTCAGGAAAAATATGTTTATCTGTGCTATAAAGAACTATCTTAGCTACTCACCTTCTACAACAGCTTAATATCCTCCTGAAGGCTTCAACGTCTCCAGTTAATACGGCTTTATAACTTGATAGATATACTCCTTGTCACTTGCACGTGGAAGATTTCCTGTATAACTTTTTAAGAGGATCCGAGAAAAAAGAAACTTTTTATCACCCATAAACAGCTGTTTTTTTTTGTTGATACAATCATCGTAATGTTACATAAGGAGTACTTTGGCTGAAACTTCCAAGTTGTTGAGAAAATGTTGAAAAAATCCCAAACTAAAAAAAAAAAAAAATACCCATTTGTAAGAGAAATCCGAATTAAGTCTAAAATTTAAAAAAAAAAGTCTAAGGCATTATATGCCATTTACATATACACTAAAATGAATACATTGAAAACATATAATTATCTAATTTGAAAATATTTATGCCGTGCATTATGTCTTTTAAAAGAATTGTAAAAATTATGTATATAATTTTTAAAGCATTGTAGCATAGTCCTTAGCTACTGTTTTATAAAGGTACTCTGTAGTCGAGGGAGTTTTGAGATTTAGCGTGCGATCGTGGTGTACTGAATTCTAACATTTGTGCTTGAATGTGCTATCTCTTTAAGTTTCGCAAAATACGTCTGATTGTCTGGGAATCTGATTGTCACGGTTTTTTCTTGCAATGGTATGTTAATTAGGTATCTGTGGTTGAGTAACTGCTGTATATAGTGCGGTATGAGTTGGAATTGAGGGATTTTGAACGGATATCGCCAAAGGGTTATCTAGTTCTGGATTTTGAATGTCGAGTTCTCCACGTGTCGTCTGCAAGCGAAGTTTTCCATTAGCGATTTCAGATTGAATTTACAGCTGTAAGTGTCGCCAGTATGGTAAGAAGTTACGTTTCGTGTTTACTAACAAAGTATTGTGGGAATACACGGGGTTGCATTTTATACTGATATTACCGTGTTTATAGTGATATTTTACATTGATATTGAAGTAATTTTCGTCAGTTCCTGCAGAACAAATAAGAGGTAATTTTGTTTCAAGCTAAATTATTTGAATTTAATAAATCTTTGGACAAAAGATCCCCCTCCCGCTTCATTCTCAGTCTTTGTAAATTAGAGCTTGTTTTTGACTGTCTATAATTCTGTCCGCACCATTGCCAATCACCCTGTATATCGTTTTAAATAAATTGTTGTGTTTTTGTGAATATTTGTATCATGGCTCTCTTTCAAGTAAACAGCCAGGAAGTATCTGTCACAGCATCATAAAAAGGATTTCAATTTTATGGATCCTATGTTAAGCAATCTTTTCGAGCTTCAGGTCTCATTCGCCTGTAAATTTTTATTTTCTATGTAGGTATACATAGAATTCACATATTATGAATATAAAGTTTAAAAATTTGTTCTTCAAAAAAGGATAGTGTGTATATGTACCCATGTTGTTTAAAAACTAGTAGGCGAAACTTTAGACGATAGCTCAGAAGAAGATAGAACTCAGAAAAGTAAACGCTTTTTGCCAAAGAATGTGGCCCATTGAGGCACTTTTATTTATATATTTACAGAGCGTTTTCTGTTTATGGAGGAATACACATTTTCTTTTCAATATTGTGTATTACCGTGGTGAGGAGTGAATCGCGGAACTGTGGTAGCGGTTCGTAGCACTTCCAGCACATCCATCCACTTCTCCTGCTTCTTCAGCTTCGTAATACATCCCTTGTCATTGGTTAACTTACTTTTCAACTACACCCTTTGCAAAAATATTTTAAATAGAAATATAAAAAGAAGTCAATAAGGAAATAAAACAATCTTCATTTAAGACGAATTATAAAGTTGTCTTAAATTGCAATGACTCAATGAAACATCTGACTCAGAAATTAGAATTCGACAGTTTTTCCATCAAGAGTCTTTCCATTTTGAACAACTTTTGTAATTACTAAATTAAACTTATTTTGCAATTTTCTGATTTTTTTTCTCTTTTATTCTCTTTGATATTTTATCTTTTTTTCAGAAAGTTTATACAAAAAGAGAATTAGCAAGTGAGTTTTCATCGTATTATAAAGAAAGCAAGTTTTTTTCCATAGTCAGAAAACTATAATATTCTAGAGTCTTAATTACCAGCACGGATTTCGTGGTTAAAAAAAAAATGTATATTTCAGTACATTCCACCAACCCCTAAAGCAATTTTAGCCATAAAATCTCTGTAAATAAATGACTGAATCAGAATGTGCAATTTTCATATCCACTTGTAGTGATTCATAGAAATAGATATTAAATCGACTTTTTGCATATTTTAACCATTGAACGTAACATAACCTAAATAGAACCATTAATCAAAATACTTTATGTATGACTTATGTACTGAAATTGACTCCAGATTTTGTTCGTATGTGAAAGAGTGGGGGAAAGGGAGAAAGAGAGAAGGATAAAGAAACAGCTTTTATAAAAAGTAGTATGTAAAAATGTATACATGTAAATACATTTTCACAATACTCATAAAATATTATACACTTCAATCATTCTGCAGTTTTTAACAATACCTATTATATTATTTTGTATACTTGTAAACTAATTTTAATAAACTATTGTTATTTATTTTATCAAAAAAGTTAATTTAATGGCACAGCAACTTCTATTGCACCACTTTTGCTTCTCTCCATACATTCCATTTCAGTAGTTTGAGTTTTTTTCAACTACTAGTAACTTCTTCAAATATAAATGCTTTAAAATACGGGAATGTTGTTGACTTTTATTTGGTTATATTATACTCCTCTAATAGTTTGAACATTTTGAATTGTAAATAAAGACAAAAATTTAGAAACATTTCGGTGGAAAATAATGCATGTACGAGAAATAAATATGCTTGGAGGGTGGGGTCTCTGAAATTTTCAAATGCATTATCGTTAAAAGGTGGATAATTAAACGAAATTTGATTTTAATAACATGTCTCTGAATTTTAAATTTAGGTAATTAAAATTCACTTAAAATATTTAAATCCTGAAGCCATAATTTATTTCCATCCAGGATTTTAAAAGTATTATTTACCATTTATTTAATTTAGCAATTTAAAGGTGTTATTAGGCAATTTATTAAGGTATTGAAATTAATCGCTTAAACGAGTTAAATTCTTATTCACAAACATGATTTATCGACAACCCAACAGGTGTTTAAGTTTCTAATGAAATTTATTTGATAAAAAATATGGCAGCAAATCATAAGTCTTTTTGAAAAGATAATCTTTAATCTTTTTAGTAAAATATTTTTACTTTAATCTGTTAAGTGATAATATTATATTGAACTATCACTTTAAAATATGTTACTGTTATATATCGGCTTAATAAATTTTTCATAATCAAAAAAATAAATAGAAAAATGAATTTATATATATATATATATTAATTTTAAAGCAAATATGAAAAAAATAAGTAATGCTTATCCATTTATTAATTATCTTTATTTTCGAAAGTACTACATCGGATAAACGACACAAGCTCGCTTCAAAATTATGTATAAAGAATTGAAATTATGTCATAATATATTAAAGTTTCAATTTTTAAAAAAATGAGTCAATAACATGAAGTTTCCAACAATTGAGAAGCTGAACATTTCTTTTCCATGCATCCATGTGGCGACAGTCCTATAAGAGAATTTGGTATAATTTATTTTACGAAAAAAGTCTAAAATATCAATTTGCAAACTTCTCAAATAGAAGGAATTTAGACATCCGTAGTATATTCTCGCAATGTTTCGTGAAGATCAGATAATTTAAAATATACAAAAAAGGGATTTTATCTGTATCCGATTCTTTTTAAATGATTCCGAGTTTTCATTTTGTTCCCCAATATATCAGTATGATCAATATGCGAAAACTCCAACATATATTTATCAAATGACTTATTTTTTAAATTGACGATGATGATGATGACGATGCATTTCATAAAATTAAGGGTCCGATTTTCAGTAATTAAAATAAGTAATTATTTAAATCTTAAAATGTTAATTAAATAATCATTTTTACTGTATTTTTACATATGTCATGACATTTTATTTATTTATCCTTAAACTAATTAACTTTTTAGAAATCTGTTCCTTACAGTTACAGAGCACACTTGTTAGAAAGGCATGAAAAATAAATTGCTTCAAAAAGTTCAAAATTGTAGAAAAGTTTGGTTTTAAAATTTTTTTGATTTTGTTATAAAAAATTAAATATTCCAAGGTTTACCCTAAGAAGGGAATTTTTCCTATATTAAATCATTTTCCTTCACAGAATCGTTATATCATATATCAAAAATGTGTTCTGGAAAATTCAAATTAAAAAAAATAAATAAATGAAAATTCAAAGGACACCGACTCCTCTTAAAGTGATTCAAACATAAAATTGTATATTTTTTAAATTGTTTATAAATATATTCACTTTTTTTTTCTTAAAATGTATACAGTCACCTCTCACTTATACGCGTTTGAAGGGACTGGTTTAAAATCGCGCATAACTGAGAAGATGTCGTATGCAGTAATTCTTTATACACATATAATTAATAAACAGACATACATACATTCAATACAATAATCCAACATGGAGTGAAAAATTAGCCAGAGTCAGGAATCAAACCTGGGTCCACAACGTTCCGGGCTGTTGCTCTAACCACTGAACTACTCCGGCCGACACCTGTGTCTGCAATTTCCCACTAATAAACCATGTTGGAGAGAAGGTCACCAGCCATCTACCAGACAACCATGATGACCTTTCTACTACAAAAAAATTCTACTGCAAACACAGACTTACTATTTCATTTATTTTTACTTATACTACTATATTTTACTCTGAACCTAAATTTAAAAGTACAGTCACCTCTCACTTATACGCGTTTCAAGGGACTGGTTTAAAATCGCGCATAACTGAGAGCCGCGCATAACTGGTAGATGGCTGGTGACCTTCTCTCCAACATGGTGTATTAGTGGGAAATTGCAGACTCAGGGGTCGGCCGGAGTAGTTCAGTGGTTAGAGCAACAGCCCGGAACGCTGTGGACCCAGGTTCGATTCCTGGCTCTGGCTAATTTTTCACTCCATGTTGGATTATTGTATTGAATGTATGTATGTCTGTTTATTAATTATATATGTTTAAAAATACGATGACTGCAGACGTTAATTATGTGTAATTGGATTATACACTTTATTCGAAAGAAAAACATATTGAAATATAAGAATTATGATTAATGACATTTTATAAAATAAAAGGGGTGTAATATTAGTATAGTGTACTAAAAAAAAATCCTTACACTTTCACTATAAAATTTAGTTTACAAAAATACAATAAAGTAAAATTTCATTTGACCTAGAAGATGATATACTTACATAAAAAAATGCCAATTAGTCCTTTTTTAAGAAGTCATCAATGGTAGTTTGTTTTTGCTTAGGTCGCGTTTGTACAACGACCTGTTCTAATGCATTAAAGTGCGTCATTGTATTTGATGCTACATCAGCATTTTGTAGGTAACATCTCAAAGTGTCCAGGGCTCCTAAAGCAGTAGCTTAAGATGGGACAATTACAGTATCAGTTTCATCATTATCATCACCTTCTCCTTCTTTTTCAGCTGTCAGATCATCAAAAACAGTTTCAATATCTCTTATTGCCGTTGATGTTAATTTTTCATCAACACTGACGAAATCTTGAAAAGAAAGAGAATCTTGGCTTATTCTATTCCATTTTTCTTCGTCTATGTTAAAATTATTGTTGTTGTTTTCATTTTCCTGTAATGGAATAACTTCAGCATCATTTGAATGAAAAATACCCGCTTTCCTAAAGCAATTAGAAATTTTTGTGGCTGTTAAGTTATTCCAAGAGGAAACCAACATATGCACTGCATCCAGATTCCAAATTTTTTTAATTCCTTTTTCTGCTCTAATGATATAAACATTCTTTGCACCAAATCTTTCCTGTACTGCGCTTTAACTGACCTTATTATACCGAGATCTAAGGGCTGGAGTCTGCTAGTACAGTTAGCAGGGGAAAATATAACTCGTGTATGTGTCAGCAATGGTATATCTGAAGGATGGGCGAGACACTGATCCATAAATAGCAGAACTTTTTTAGCCATCTTCATATCGAATTCTTTCAAAAAGTCTAAAAAAATGTTCGATGTCATCCAGGCATTGGTGCTACTTGCATAAGAACATGGCAATTTCTTGACATTTTTTAAACACTGTGGATTCTTGGATTTACCAATCACTATTGGCGGTAACTTTTCTGATCTGTCCCCGTTGCAACATAAAAGCACAGTCAGTCTTTCTTTGCTGTGTTTGCCACCATGGCATGTTTCTCACTTAATCCTTCATCGTTTTGTTTGGTAAAAGACGATAAAATAAACCTGTCTCTTCACAGTTAAAAATGTTCTTAAGATCAAAGTTCTGAATTAAATTTGGAAGGTCTGCGATTCATTCATTAGCAGTTGAATCTGAAACGGCTGCGCTTTCACCACTCAGACAATGATTTGTTATACCGTGTCTTTTTTTAAGTTTTTGTAACCATCCGGAAGAAGCCGAAAATTTTTCGATTCACATTTTGGATGACAAAGTGAGTGCCTTTTCTTTAGATAACTCACCGCAAATGGGTAAATTAGAAGCTCTCATTTCTCTGAACCACTGAATTAAAGTGATTTCTAAAATCTCAAATTTTTCATTCTAAATTCTTGATTGTTTCTTGTGTAGAGTATTCACGATTCATTTTTTTGATCGAGTCCTGGTTCTTTAAAATCCCTCTGAGTGTTGATTCTGGCAAATCGAATTTTCGAGCTAAACTTATTTTTGACAGTCTAGGATCATTGTCTGCTGCTTTTATAATTTCAATTTTGAACGAAATTGTTAACTTTCTTTTGCTCATTTTTATTTTAAAAAAATATATAAATAAATAAAAGCATCTAAATTTTACCGCAAGGACGAAATGTAACACGCAGGTGACTTGATAAAATTAAAACAGAAAGAAAAGGAACCATTGGAACTGAGGAGGGGGGGGGGGTCTAAAGTCAAACTGAAACATCCTCTCCACCCCGTTTTTCGGAACTGTGCGGTCTTTTGACCCTGACAGGCGCAGAAAATTATTTATCGATTTAAAAACAAATTGTGAATTGCGTTGTTATTTCCGCGTATAACTGAGAGAGACAATTCAAAGTAGCGCTTATAAGCGAGAGATCTACAGCATTATTTTCCTATTTCTCGTGGCGGGACCTTACGAAATTCGCGTATAACTGAGAGGCGCATAAGTGAGAGATGACTGTATTTATATGTACATTCCTTTTCTAATGTATAATTGTTAATTAAAATTTAATTTTTCGTACTTAAAAAATAATTATTTAAACCATATTTAATATATAATATATATATATATATAGATAGATAGATAGATAGATAGATAGATAGATAATATATAGAAGTTAACTTTAAAATGCTCGCTATTGAAAATGAAGTGTGTAGCATTTTTTGTTCACTTACAGGAACACACGAAAGAATTTTGTTGCATTATGGTTTGTTAAGAAAAATCGTTTTCGGTGAATTTTGTTTGCTTATTTAGCTATCTCATTGCATTGCATCAAAAAAGGAAATTTCTTAATAACATTTTATTACAGTTAAAAAATGTTGCATAATCTATGTCTTATGCAAGATTTCTCGTTCCTGTTTATTACTTTCCTAAGGCGTGTCCAAAGCAAAGCATACAAAAAGATGAATACTCAACATTCACTAGATACTGACGAGAAGAATTCAATTTTACCTAAAAATAAGAATATTATTTTGTTGAAAGTCTCCGATATTTTGTAAAGCATCCAAGTTTTAAACATAAGTACAACTTGGCAAACATAAAAAATATATACAAATCTTGCATATTAATCAGTTTTACTCTAATCGGGTCTTTTCTTAAGGTATCAACATGATCTGTCATTTTTTAATTATAAGTACAAATTTTTGAAAGTTTTAGTCTAGTTTATATTTACTCTCTAAATAAAATCATAGCTGTGTAAACATCAGAATCTTTCAAAATTCTGATGTTTACTTGCAAAACTTACAAAAATGTAATACTTGCAAAAAAGTAAAAAACTTCATTTATCAATAAATACTTCAGTTTGGTGATAACAAAAATTTATAGAAAGGACCAGATTAGTAGTATTATAAAAAAGTCATAGACTTCTTAGACCACATTTTACTGGAATTGAACAATAATAATTTTTCTTTGAAGTAGTCACAAAAAGAAAATTACCTATCACAACGTCAAGTACTTTTTTTTTTAATTTGTGATAAAATTTTATATATACAAGTAAAAAAATAAGTTTGTTTCTCTTAATCAAATTTTGTTATTAATACATGCATGAATATTTATAGTTTCTTTATTTTACTAGTAATTCAATATAAAATATTTTATTTAAAATTTTACTTAGTTTTATATTTTATAACAAAGTTATGTATTAAAAGGAATGTCTTAATTAAAAACTCATATCATAAGAAGTTTTTATTTTATTTTATTTTTTTATTTTTTTATTTTTATTTTTTTTTTTGCGCGTATGTGTGTGTGTTATCCATAAAAAATGAATGAACGTGCTAATATGAAAGCCGGTTCAAATTATACTTGAGATATACTTGTAGTACTGTACTTAAAGTACTATTATTTTATACTTGTGATACTTCATACTGTGTGTTCATACTTCACAATTCGAGATCATCTGTTAATAAGTTGTACTAAATATAAATGTTGCATTTCTTTTTTTTTTCTTTTCGCGCTACTTAAATGGAAAACTGGATAAAAAAGTAAGAAAAATATACATTTTTGAAATTTACCCTCCTAAAACTTCTTTTTTCATAAAATTCCTCATGGGATCTGAAAGAGAACAAGTTTGCAATGACCTTTCAGTGAGGAATCCAATTGCAAATAGTAAATTAGCTATGTTAGAAATTAACAGAAGTTTTCAGAACAACATCTGTTACAGCTATCAATCAAGAATAAAACACAATACGAGTCTGGTCTATAAGATTTCAGTGTCTAAAAAACGGATAATGAAAGTACTTTTAAATGTAAAGTTGAACTGTCCAAGCATAATTAAAAGAGAATATAACTGAGGCAAATCAACACAGATAATCATGTATAACATATCCGCATAACATTTAAAATTATGATAAAAAATATTAAATGTAATTTAGACTTTGAATAACATAAATTTTATTTCAATAATATTTCTTTTCATTAATGTATAGCTACTGTTAGAGTAATAACTTTGAAATCAATTAGTTATGCAACTATATCTACAAAAACTTACAAATGGCAGATTAAATCGTTGAATATTCAGAAGAAAACTTGGTAAACCCTGAGTGCTTTGTAATAATGTATTTTTTTAACAATATAATAAACCGTCTAACTTCCATATAATATTGAAAGAGACGTAATTAAATAAATAAATATATATATATATATATAAAATCACAGACGCAACTTATGTACACTATTAAAAATTTGCAGCAAACTGTCCAGTCATTTGACAGTTTTTGTAGAAAACGGTTACATAACCGTAATTTAACTATATTCTGACAGTATTATTGCTCATTTTATCGCCAAAATATAGTTAAATTATGGTTATGTAACCGCTTTCTAGAAAAACGGTCAAATGACTGGACAGTTTGCTGCAAATTGTTAACAGTGTATAACAGTATAATTTTACCCATTGTTCAGCTTCCATTACTTAACAAACGATATTCTATTTCTTCCTCAATCTATTTATGCAACTATGTCACTTCAAATATAGTTTTGGAGCACCATGCTCAATACAAATCTTTTTCCAGATATGTTTTAACAACAAACAGCTGTTTTATTTTATTTTTTTACTTATATACATAAATCAAAAAAGTATTCATTAACCATTTTTCTATTCTATGAAATGTGTTAAATCTGTAAATTCTTATCGAAAATTCACGAACTCTGCAGCTCAAAGAATTTAAAGTTATTTGAATGCCCATTTTACAAATCGTAAATAAAAGAAGTCTAAAAAAGTACATTTTTATTTTTATGACTTTAATAATGGAAACTTTTACTAACATTTTTAACATACGTTACAAAAAACTTGATATTTAATGATAAGTTATTTTAAACTATTGACAAATTTTCTATTATTTTTTTTTTAATTTCTCTAATTTGTAGGGCTGTAAATTTAACAACAATCTTTTATAAAAGAAATAATTTTCTATCGTTCAGAGGATCCTATTTGAAAATGAAAAAAAAATATTTCTGTGCTAACCTGCCCCAATCTTCCCTACTACATTCAATAGACAGAACAAACTTGGATAGAAATGTTTATTAAGAAAATGATAACTTGTTTGTTTTTTCAGTAAAGAAAAAAAACTAGAATAGAAAAAATATAGAAAAAAAGATTATGAAATCGAAGCTTTTTGCAACGCTATTTATATTACCCTTTTATAAACCATTTTTAATGTATCCCTTTCCTTTCATACTACAATCAATTTTCTGGAAAGATAAGGCATAAACTTTATTTATTTATTTTAATATGTATAATAGCCTATTAAAATTTTATTTGTCTGTAAAAATTCTATAAAAACTGTTTGCAGACTATAAAATAGAAATAAATTAAAGAATCAAATTAATTGTATTTTGAATTCAAATTCTATTTAAAGGATATCTTTTACTACACCAGTACATTTATTTCTGAATAAAAAATATTGCATTTTTATTAATTAACATCTTCAACGGTACTTGAATTGGTATATTTTACAACTATTGCAGATGATCGAGCGCCAAATCTTACAAACATTTGTTGTATCTTTTCACTTTGACAATTACCCAGTTACTACGATCATTCAAAAAATGTGTCCTTATTTGCTTGCTGCCAAAATATTTATGCACCAACAATAATTTGTTTTGCAGAAACATCGGCGATTTTCTCTTCATTTTACTGGTATTCAGTATCAAATAGAATGCTTATTACATTTTTGCGCCCGTGTGTGTGAAAATAAAGTCTTTTTTTAATTATTTTTTATTCCTTAATTATTTATTTATTTTTCAATGAATATATCTCAGTTTCTTGGTTGACACTTATTTTACTGTGACTCTTAATTTTAGAGTTAAAAAAACAGAATCAGTTCGTAACAAAATTTTAATTCAGTCAAGCATGTACATTAAACGGAAATATCTTTTCACGTGTTTTAACTTCCGGATCACAAATTAAACCATTACCATATTCACGGCCACTTGGATTGGACTACATGGTTCACCTTAATCTATAAAATGATAAAAAGAAATAAAATACATACAAAAGTATAAAATGTTAACAGCAAGACAACTATCACATATACACATCTTAGAATTAATTAATGTTAAAAGGCATTTAAAACATTTTCACGGTACACTGCAAAAAAAAGTTCCATGAGAAAACGGAACATGTACTAAATGCAAAAACGTGTATTCTCCGTTTTTTGTATTCTCTCGTTTTCAAAATGGAGATTTTCTTTTTGGAAATATATGTGAGCAATAGGGCAATATTTAAAAAGAAATCTAAATAATAATTATGTATTCTGACGTACATTTACAGGTATCTGTACTGAATATTAACACACCCGTATTTTGTCACCTTGACTTCCTCCGGATTTGAGCCTCTTTACTCGCCATTAGAGAATGAATGCTCTGTTACCTACACCAACTTGCCACACTCAACTGCTTGATTATAGACCAACACATTAATTACGAAAATTTAACTGGATTTTTTTCGCTTTCACTCAATTGAAAAGGAACATTTCCAAAAAATTAATAGTCTTGCTAAAAAGTTCAATTTATTTCTTTAAAAAGATGTCACAATATCTAAAAATTTGTTACTACATATAAAATCAGTTTTAAAAACTTAAAACTTTAATATAGAATATTAAAGTATAGGGATATTAAAGTTGAATGATATTAAAGTTTTAAGTTTTTAAAACTGATTTGATAAGTAGTAACAACTTTGTACATATTGTAACATCTTGTTAAGAAAATAAATGCATCTTTTTAGCAAGATTATTGATTTTTAATTTGTCTCATCCACGGTAAATGTGACATTCTAGTTATATATATTTCATATATAATTTTAGGAACATTTCTGTTTTAACATTCTAGTTAAATTGCATCAACTGGTTAGGAATATTTCCTTCAGCGTAGGATAGCAGCAACCTCTGTTGAGTGATAAAATATAAAATTGAATGAGCGCCGATTTTAAGAAAAACGTATCTTACATGTAAAATTTGCTCCACTTCCATCCAATAGATGACGAGACATAGATATCACTGAAATAGTGAAAAAGACAGCATAGAAGCACCTCCAAAATGTAATCAGCTACACCGATACACGCCAAAGTGTAATCAGCACCAACTTACGTCACGGTGTTACAGAATATAAAGTTTGATTACATTCGTGCATTTTTCTTAGAGATATAGCTATTACGGAAATAGTGAAAAATGCAACATAACAGTGTCATCTATTTGGTGATATTTACGAAATCTAATAAGTGCCAATTTATATCAAAGTCAAACTGAATATGAAGTTTAATGAAATTCTGTGTATTAGATCTTGCGATAGTGGTCATTAAAATATATCACACACGCAGACAGAGAGACTGACTGAGAGACATTTTCCAAAAATAGTCAAATTGTGTTCAGGCATCCCAAAATGTGTAAATATATCAAAAACGGAACTCGAAATTTTTCACGATTCCAATACTTTCTTCTTATGTGTATAGAAGAAAGTAAAAATGAATAAAACCATAGGAAACTATTTCTGAAGCACAATTCTACTCGAATGAAAATGAAAAGGGTGAGGTGAGCGAGGAAATGATCATCTAAGATATCATTAAGTGTCTGCCTTAGCTTACAAAAAACAAACTTGTTTACAACAATGAATGTAACTTTGCACTAAACTACGATCGCAAAAAAAAGCTAATTCGTTGTGAACCCAATTACGGAACTTTCTTCAACTGAAACGTCAAACATTTTTAAAGAAGCATTCAATTGTTCAAAACATCTCAAATTCACAACCGCCATTGTTGCTCTTCCGAAGTGACGCTTATATATTAAATGAATTATGTAAAGATAAATAAGCATAAAATCCTAATATCGTTGAGTTAATAAATTGTTTAGACTTTGCAGAACGTTGCCTGAAATTTCACAAAATTGCAAATTTATATTCGAATAAGGTTTTTTATGTACGCTTATGGAAAATTAACATCGACTATCCAACTTCCTGTCAACAGAAGCCATCACGTGACGTCATATTTTGCTGGTATATAATAAAATGCTGAGAGAATCGGTAGTTTGATCAATATTTTCAGAGTGACATCATGATGATGTTACTTCATAGCTAATACTGAATATATGTGAAAAACATGGAAATCACTGAAATAAATTTCATTGTGACGCATGCTTAAATATACTTATAGTTTAGTTAGTGACTCTCCCTAGGTTTAGCCGTGGGTAGATGGTTAGAAAGTACAAAACAAAATTAATACATTATCTCTAAGTTGGATAATGATTGATGGCATAGTTGTCAATATTCTAAGTTCCAAGTTCAAACATTGAGTAAAAAGTGAATAAAAAATGGTAATGGAAGTGGATTCCGTATTTTTATTTCATTAATTACTTGCATTATTCTTTGTTATGCCAAAGATAATATTTTAGGGTTGAAGTGACACCACTTATTAGCTGAGTATAAATGGCTGAACTTCAACAATTCCAGAGGTATTTTCTAATGTACGTACCATTAGGAGGACATAGAACTTTCGGTATGCATTTTCCAAAATCATCTAATATAAATCCAGGATTACAGACGCATCTTACGGCGCAAGCCTTAATACAAATGCGATCAGGATTCCTACAGGTGGGTGGACACATTGATGCACAGCTACTCAGTCTAGAATTTGGTCCACAAGTATCTATACATAGAAAAAAAAAGCGAAATACAGGAAGTCGATACTTTCATTATAGAGAAAATTCGAATGTAGAAGTTTCCAATTATACCAACTCGTAAGCCACAAATGATCATATGAATAAGTAGTAAGCCATATCATCCGCGACGTAGCAAGCATTTCTTTTAAGAAGGCGCTTGTATGAATTAAAAAAATAATACGCTAAATAAATTCTAAAGATTTTATAGAGTTCATAAGATTATTTTTTCGCGTCAATTGAACAATTTCATTTTATCAGAGAGAAAGCTTTATAGGATAAATTACTTATAGCGAGTTTCGCGGTCCACAAAATTATGCTTCGTGGAACGATAATTTAAAACTGTTGATGTAGAATTTGTGAAAAATAATTAATTACTCTTGTTTTTCGCATATGCTACGTTCTCCCCCCCCCCTACCCCCCTCTCTAAAAAATGCGTCATTCCATGTTTAGTGCCAGAAAGCGCTGCAAATTCATAATATTCAAGATATCACAACCCGGTAAGTTTTTGTCGCACAAAATGGAAATATATATTGTTTTATGTGTTAGGACGCAGAACACGTTTTCCTAAACATAACTTATAGGAACCAAGGATTATATAAAAATTTGCGTTTCGTAAATTTTACAAAAATAACTATTTTGACGTAAATAACTCTTGATAGGATGAAGAATCCCATTTGGAACTATACCTCTAAAGTCAACAGTTTAAGAATTAGATGTTATACAACGATTAGAAAGGACATATATACTATCACTATTTTGAACTTTGTCTGTATCAATCAGTCAATACAGTTCTTAAAGATTACCCGAAAAGTACAAATTCCGAAAACTGTTTGAAAGGTTAATGTTACATTAAAATTACAAATTACTCTGTATAGTAGTAAAAGTGAAATACAAGGTGAAGTTAACCTAAAAAATTTCAAACGCTCTTAGCTTGCAACTTTTGAAAGCTTAAGAAAAGGAGCACAAAACATAACAAATGTGACACTTTTTTAGCACAAAACATAACAAATGAGATTAAAATAATATTTTCAAAAAGCAGTCACACTTATACTTACTGCAGAGGTCAGAACTAAAGAGTGATAATCAAGATTATAAGCATTTGTACTTACAGAAAAGGACAGAGTGCCCATTTTGACTTTTACAATAATCGTGGATATTTCTACTTTTTTTTTTCTTATTTTGCACTAATGAATGAACTCTTATATAAAACTTTGAAACCGATGCATATTTATTCTTGGTTTATTAGTGACCAAGACCTATTTGTTTTACTCCGGATTTTTCTGTTCCGAAATTCATAATCCACTTTTGGACGACTGCAAAAAGCCAGTTACTATATTTTAGAAATGTATAACAATAGTAGCAACGGCTGGCGCTGCCTTTTTTATTTTTATTACTCAAACACTACATTTAAATATCGCTTAATTCCAATTTTTTCGTCCTCGAAAAGGAAAAAATATGTAATTTCGACTAAAATTTGTTTGAAAAATCTATCTTAATTTAGTGATTTTTTATGACTATTAAATAAATTTCAAGCATGATTTTGTTTTTAATCTATCTCCACCATGAGAATTTTCTTGCTACAATAATGTAAAGTAATTACTAGAAGAATTTCCACAATTGTCAGTTGATTGTCTAGAGAAAATTAAACAGAAACAAAAAGCAAAATCACCATAAGATCAGATTACACATGAGATACCACACTTTGATGCTAAACTAAAATCTATCAACAAAAAGACAGATTTTCATTTTATGTTGAACATAAAATTAATTCCTTAGTCGAAATGATGGTTTTAATCATCCTTCTAAAAAATGGAGGCGAGAACCACATTAAACGCATAGTTGAGGGCCGTCTAAATTCAAAAATTTACTTTTTTGCTCTTATCTCTCTGGCACTGTAGTTTTTAACTCACTTTATTTTTTATGATGTTATCCGAAGTGTTCAGTAACTGATGTAGTTCATCTTCTTTATCTAATTTTCATCTTGTTTGCATTATTATTATTATTATTATTATTATTATTATTATTATTATTATTATTGTAAATAATTAAGATCTACCTTTTTTTATTTTTTTTGTAATTTATATAAAGAAAAAATATTACATGGTTTTGGGGTCTTTTATTTCTCCTCCCTTACCTTGGTGTTTGCCTGTACCACCTCGATTCTCGACCCATCACAGTGCATCGGAAGCTACTTGCCAAATTCCCAACCTCTTTTTTTCTCTATGCATCCTTCTAGTAGATCTTACAACTCCAATGGAGTGTAATCATAGGCATTACAACCTATGTAAGAAATATAACTAATCTGCATTCGTTCATAGATTCATAAAATTAATATAATCTTAAGTTAAACCGAATAAAAGATATGTAGCATTAGAATATACTCATAATGTTATTTTCATCGGGCTTTATTATTATTATTATTATTATTATTATTATTATTATTATTATTATGAATTCAAACGATCTTACAATTTTAAATTTTTTATATTATTTAAAAATATTTTTGATTAAAATGCATATTTATGTAAGCTTATGAGCCAATTAAAAATTATTATGAAATGTATAGACTAAATTCAACTTTTTTTGTATGCAAGTAAAATCTAGAGAAAAATAAAAATTGTAATTATAACAAATATTTAATGAGCGTTTAATTGTTTATTATTATTATTTTCTTTCTATTGATTCTTACAATTCGGGTATTCACTGTAATATAAGAGAGAACACTTTCAAATATATTATTACCTGTTGGACACATATCTTCAGGAATACATATCCTCTGATCATTTCTTGTGTAACCTGGTTGACAGTCACATCCTTTGTTACAAACCAGAAAATTGCAAGTGACATTTCTATACTGGCACTCATTGCAGATATTTACACATTGACTGTATATTTCAGTAGGACCGCAGTATGGACCTGTAAGTATATAACCGTCTGTTTTACATCCAATTCAATCTAAAACACAATCCACTTTCCCATGAATTTTTTTTTTCTTATCTAGGGTAATCGTTTTAGCATTTAAACATAATTTTCAACCATAGGTGGAATACAAAGATGATGGGAATATTACACGAGGAAGAGCCTATTAGATATAGTAAAGATATATTGAATTTTCTAAAATTCAATATTATTTCATATATTCAATTTTCTAAACTTTTAATCATATCTCACACTACTTCCTCAAGGAAGAAGAATTTTAATCATGATTTACATCTAACAAACTCATTTAATGTACTAAAGAGGCAGTCTTCAACTGCGTCTCATAGGCCACTAGTGGTTCACCGAGAGCATTTTATTGGCTCGCCATATCATTTCAAATATTAAGGAGATATTCCACTTTGTTAAGTCTAAAGTAAACGATTTTTCTTTTTACATTTTTGAATTCTTGAAGTGTATACAATAAAAGCCTGAAAATATTTTGGGTTTTAAACTCGTTTCTTCGAAACTGCGGTACAGTATTGCGTTCTACCCAATCAACCAATTTTCAAAAAATTAGTCGGGTTTGAAAGATTAACCTTTTCCCGTGTCTTGAATCTATTTAATGACAAAACATTGACTGTTAAATATTTTTTCAAGGCATAATTGAAGAAAAACACGAAATCAGTAAGTCGATTTTCAAACAAGCACCATTCTGTTTTCTGTGAGTCAATGTCAGTGATATGGCCTCGCAAATCTATTTGGCTTTCATAATCCGTATCATTTTGGGGTTCCAGATTACTGTACAATACTCAAATCCTGCATGTACTTGTTCGGCGAGAAAAAATGCGGTTTCGTTTTAATGATCTTTCATTCAGAAAGTAATTCTTAAAAAATGTTTTGTGTTTTGCATAACAAATTGGAATCTTTCCTTAAAATAAAAAATATTCCGCGACATCGAAAAAGACTTTCAAAGCGCGTTATTAGTACAAATCCTATTGTTAGATAAACAAGTTGGAAATTGTACGTCAAACGTGACAAATGACTAATGTTCGTACTATAGCTAGTTATATAAATATTCAGATCTTGATGATTTTTAATTCTGCGAGATGAATTATATCGTCTGCAGATTAATTTCTTTAATACAATAAGTATTTCGATTGCTTGAGGATTAAACCTCGGAAGCTCCTATAACAAGAAAGCACCGATTTAAAAAAAAATCAAATTTCTTAATAAATGTTTTTATTAATATTTTCTAAAGTTTTGATTCGATTTTCATAAAATTTGAAATGTCTCGACAAAATTCTGCAAAGATAATATATTTTAAATTCCAAACCATTCGGTTGGGTACTTTTTTGCGTTGTTATATGCGGACGGACGGACAGACAGACGGGCGCACCAGACGACAACAATAGGTGCTACGTATTTATATAATTATGAACGCACCTAAAAATGATGAGGAAAGCATGTGAACAGCCACTCGCATTTGGTATACATAATTTAATTCTACATCTATACAAATGGAACTAAGTGATTTTTCTCCTTCCGTGCCGTAAAAAACTGGAACTTTAAGACGGACAATACCGGTTTATACAATCTGTATACGATGTATTCTTAGCTTTCTTATCTACCATATAATATATGGTACCGTAATAATTATATGCTAGCATTTTTCGCACTTCTGAATTTTATCCAACAGATTAATTTCATTACTTTTATGTTCTACTTGTACTATTACTAAATAAAGTAACTGTATAAAATTCGGGGAAATAAATTTAAATAATCAAATCAAATTTTTAATAAATCAGATATAAATAAAGGAAGTTTGACTAATTATATCAAGAAGAAAATGAGAACTCTGAAATTTCTCAGATTGAAGACTCCCATGCTAAAGTATTTGAAGTTGCTTGGAATCTACTTTGAAAAATATTCGGTAAGGAATCATTGTGGCCTATCTTTGGACACCGGACGTTTCAGGAACTGTAGTGCAAATAAACAGTAGTACATGATTAAAAAAATAGAAATGTTTTTAATTTACGAAAATATAAAATAAGTTCTTCCGAGTTAACCACGATTCCAAAAAGCGTTCTTTATCTTTAGAAACCTGAAAAACCAATATATTTTCTCGATTTAAAGAAACATTTATAAAAACAGTTTCTTTTTCTGGCACTGAGTTTCGGTACCATTTCCGAGTATTAACCAGTTTTCTCAAATCGGAATATTATTTTTTAGAATGCTATCAAGTCTCAATTACAGATTTTCAGCTTTATAAGCGAATTTATAGATGCAAGAGTATCAAAATAATATTAATTTTAATGTTAATTCTATAAATTTAAGATAAAGACGAAAGATAAAGAACGCTCTTCAGAATCCTGGATTACTCGGGAAGTGATATCGTATATTTTCGTTCGTGGTTATATTACGTTTTCGTATATTAAGAAACATCTACATTTTCTTTACAGTATACTCACAACTAATGATAGACGACAATGAAGTCTACTCCTGAGTGTAATAAGAAATTCATGTGAAGAACACATTAAAATTTATGTATTTTTTTTTATTTGATAACGTTACAATAACTTTACTGTGTTGATTAATAAGTATTTTTTAGTATAAATCTATACTATCCCGACTTAACTCACAATCAACCGTTTCTCCTAGGACAATGAAATTTGGAATACATCTTCCTTTCATAATGTAGGCACCCACTAAGAAAGGTTTTTGAAAATTCACCCTCTAAGAGGGTTAATAAGGGGGGGTCGAAAGTTTCAGGTCATTTCGTCTTTACGCCATATCTTAGCAGCAGTTTTAGATAGGAGCGTGAAATTCAGGATAACTAATCTACTAAAAAAATAGTTTAACGCGTATTTCAGCGATTTTAGACATTCGGCCACTAAGAATGGGCTAAATGGGGGTCGAATATTTTAGGTCATTTTGCCATATCTCAGTAGAAATTATAGGTAGAAGCGTGAAATTGCGAATAACATATCTACTAAAACAATAGTTAAATACGAATTTCATCGATTTTACAAATTCATCTACTTAGGGGGTTAAATGTAAGGTCAAAAGTCTTAGGCCATTTCGCCTTTTCGCCATATCTCAGAGGCAGTTTTTGGTAGGAGCGTGAAATTTAGGATAGAAAATGTACTAAAAAAATTGTTAAATACGTATTTCAGCGATTTTAGATATGCATCCACCAAGAGTGTTAAACGGTTGATCGAAAGTTTTAGGTCATTTCGCCATATATCAGCATCAGTTTTAAGTAGGAGCGTAAAATTCAGAATTACAAATGTACTAAAAAATAGTTAGACATATATTTCAGCGATTTTAGATCTAGTAAGTTAGTAGCCAACATCGGATATGAACCCGATTATGGAAGATTAGACGAATAAAACCACTATTGCTGATTTTTTTATTAGATATTTTGTGAAACATTCTTCTAAGGAAAATGGTTTTTTTTTTTCCTCACATATAAATTGTTTTTGCGCTTTTCGTCTTTTAACGATTAGATTTAAATTTTTATGCAAAATATAATATATTTCCTCCTCTTTTCAATTACATTTTTTGGAAGTAAAAATTTTATTTACGTACTTGTTTATATTTATATTAGTTATTTTCGTACAGTTTAAATGGGGTATTTTATTTATATTTTCTGTTTGTATGCATAATGCACTTTCTGGGCCCCACTCGGAAGCGACCAACTAAAAGGGCGAGGACGGGTAGTAATACATATTTTTAAAAAGAAATATCATTTTTTTTTAATCTGCACATTTATTAGTCTATTATATTGGATCTCATCATAGTCCCGAGTTTTATAAGCGGAAATTCTAAAACCAAAGGACATGAAGTAGAGAAAGTTGAGAAACAAAACAATGAGGAAAGTTGTGCTCAACGTAAAGGAACTCACCTCCGGCTTATGCGATCTTTCAACACATCATTTTCTAGTTTAATGTAAATTAGATAATATATTACCTGTTGCAAAATCTTCCAACTTACTTATACAAATATCGCAGCAACCACACATTCCTCCATTCTTTATTAAAATTTCGTGTTCTCCACATGGACGGTTCATACATCTTACTATGCGACATACGCCAGGATAGCACTCGAGAGCAGTTGCCACCCCAACAATTCCAAATAACAGCATCAAATTAGCCCACATCATTTCGAAACTGAAAATATATAGACCCACTGATTAAAAATCATATATTGATAGCTAGGAAATCTATACAATGTGTTGCAAGAAAATACTGATTATTTCCAAAATAGATAATATATTTTCATAATATTCTGGCTAAATGATCCGTTTAAAGAATGAAAAATGGCATATGTGTCCCTACAATTTATTTGCTTCACTTCAGCTTGAGCAACACTGCTATGAAATGTAAAATGAAACCTGTAAGAACAATGTTACCAACGAATCACAGTCCACGTTATTAAACTTGGTATTCACAAATCGGAGCAATTATATTCCTCACACAATAACTTTGCCGATGATCTTGAAATATTTTATGATATACGTGGAAAAAAGTTCCTAACAAACGCAAATGGTGCGGGAAATATTATCTAATTAAAAACCATTTTATAGTAATTGCTGCAATGTTAGTTGAGACTTCAGTATGGAGAGAAGTTTTTGGTGTCTGTCTGTATGCGTGTATGTATGTATGTCAGTGTTGAATTCAGGGGGTGGGCCGGGGGGCGATATTCCCCCCGGAGCATTGAAATGTCCCACCCCCCGGAAGATTTGATATTGCATGCTTTTAATGGTCAAAAATTGCAATTTCCCCCCGGGAGCCACAGAAATCCCTCCCGGAGAAAAGTGTCTGAATTCAACACTGATGTATGTACGTCGATATCTGCCGCAAAAAATAATCGATTAGGTTGATATTTGCAGGGTATGTTTGTGATATACCCAAACATAGCTGTAAAGTTTTTGGTTTAATTTGGACTATTAGTTTATTTACAGAGATACTCAAAGAATACGAATATATTACGGTCTATTGAGGATAATTTATTAAAATACATTTTAGTGATGCTATACGACTTCAAACATAAAGAAATTGATATGTATTGTTGATATGTACTGCAACTTCGTACGAAAAATGGTATGTATAGCATTTATTATTCACTTACAGGGGCACGCGAAGGATCTTATATTTTTGAGTAAAAAGTTTTCCGCCAAGGGGAGATACCTTCGCGCAAACAGCTGTCATTCGTGCGGTTGTTAACTTTTCAGCCAACCAATTTTTGCATTCGAAAGCAGAGCACAGGGCATATATGACTGTGTAATTTGTTTGTTAAAAATTTATTATCTTGTATTTCAAAAAAGTGTTTATAATGGAGCTATCAAGTCAGCAGATCAGAACGATTATTTACTATAAGTTCCGTAAAAAACTCAGTGCGACTGAATGCCACAGAAAGATGTGTGAAAGTTTGGGAATCAATACTGTTTCTTATGATACAGTCAAAGTTTGGTTTCGGAAGTTTAAAGCTGGAAATTTCGGCATAGTGAAGATGAACCCCGTTACGGCCGCCCTATTGAAGTTGATTGTGAGCAGTTAAAGCAAATCATTGATCAAGACGGAAATGTTTCAACACAAACTATTGCGTTAGAGCTTAACGTTTGCCAAAAAACAATAGTTCACGCTCTAAAACGCATAAACCTAACGTTTAAGTTCAACCGCTGGGTGCATCACAAATTGATTGCTGAAGACCAAGCGCAGGAGAAAAAAGTCTTGTTTGGCTCTGCTCAGAGATCAAAGGAAAGAGAACATTCTGGACAGAATTGTGACCTGTGATGAAAAATGGGTGTACTACAACAATACAAGCCGTAAAGGAAGGTGGTCGGAATCTGGGGAATCAGCTGGCTCGGTTGCAAGACGTGCCTTAACTAACAAGAAGGTGCTCCTCTGCATCTAGTGGGATTGTCGTGGAATTCTGTACAAAGAGTACCTGAAAAGCGGACAAACTATCAACAGTGCAATATACCGCAACATGCTAATCAAAGTTTGCGATACCATTCGCGAAAAACGAAGAAACGAGTTCAAAGGGAAGGTGGTTCTCTTTCATCAAGATAACGCCCGGCCACACGTTAGTACGATAACCGGCTGGACGCCCTACAAGCTGTGGCAGTATTCTGCCCTCAACGGAAGAAACCGACGCGGAAACAAACGTTAACGTAATTCATAACGAGATTCAAGAGTTTGCAATTCTGCCGTATTCCCGGTATTCCCGAGTGACCTTCAAACTCACTGCGTTCGAGTTAGCATATTTCGACCAATCAAAGACAAGATCACGCTTGGTTTGTTTATTTACGTGAGATGTGAACGTGTGTTTTACTGTGGTGTTTGCGATGCTATTAAAAAGGGGAAAAAAGATTCGTCTCGTTTACTTAATTTGAAAAAAAAAAAAAGAAAAATCCTTGGATCAGCAGATAATAAATGGATCTAAGAGAACAAGAATTTGAAATCATGGTTGATTTTATCACCAATCATAGACAGATAGAGAATAGCAAATTTGCGCCTAGTTATACAATATTTTAATTTTTTGAATTTTTTTTTCGGGATATTGATTTTTTTTTTTTTTTTTAGCGTGGCGGAATTTTTTTTTCGAAGTTAAATTCGCGGGAATTATTTAAAAGTCAGTGAAAAATTTTATTTATAAATATTAATAAAGAAATAATTTTAAAATACTAATTACTGATGGGAGTTAAAAATTTTTGGAAAAGGATTTAAATATTTTGATGAAATAAAGGAGAATACACCAAATTGTATGAAAATTTTATGCGGTATCTATCTATATTACATAAATACACATTGTTGTTTAAATAAATACTACATATTCTGATGACATGCAGCAAAGGCTTTATTGCTAAATTTATAAATTATGTATATATATTTTTTACTGTTCAGTTAATTTGAATTGTTCTAACCCATATTTCATTGTGACTCAGACTTGAAATTAAATAAACATTTTCTATTGAAATTAAATATTCGTGCCATGTGACACTTCCCTCTCCCCCCCCCCCTTTTTTTTCTTTTTTTTTAACTATTCAGTGAATATGAATTGTTCTTGCGCATTTTTTATTGTGATTTAGACTTAAAATTAAATAAATATTTTCAATTGAAGTGAAATATTCATATTCATATGACACCTTCCCTTCCCCTCTTTTTTTTCTCGTGTAATACACCTTTTACATTTCATTTACAAAATAGAATTACATTATGTATATACTGCAAATAATGTATTTCATTTCCACAATTTGAACTACATTCCGCATAAGTATGAGAGCAGTAAATATATTTCAAAATTAATAACATTTTTATGAGGTGATTATCTAAATTTTATAGCTATACAGGGTTGTTTAAATATATATATTATATTTTCTTATGAAATGCAACAAAAACTTTCGAGAAGCGAGGTTTTTTTTTTCCTAGTGGGTGATTAATAATGATGAGGTTTTTAATTGTGTATTAACATATTTTAAATCTATTACACACAGCCCGGTTGAATTAAAATATAGCCAACCCCCTCCTCTTTTATTATGTTTATTAGTAAATTATCAGGGATCTGTTTAGGAAGAAATTGGGTCCTTTAAAGAAACTTTCACACATTTTTTTTTATTTCATAACAAGATCCTTCACACAACTTTTTACCTTTAAAACGGACTCTTGACAAAATTCCTTGTCTTTAAAAAAAACCTTTCACAAAACTTTTCCTCTACAAACTGAATTTGTCATAAAATTAATAATTTAAAAGTAAAATCTGACAGTCACTTTTACATATAGAAATTTTTCATATTTTACATACACATATCTTCTTAAAAATGTATAAACAAGAACCTGAATATGACGATCCTTTCAAATTCACAAAATTATGACTAGATTTTTCACAAATGTAAAAAGCTGTTCACAATTTACAAAGGCAGGACCCAGGGAGTAAAGTCTGGACAGACTCCTGATTATGCTAATTATGTTATGAGATGTCGGAAAAATTTAATGCTGTTAGTGAAATATATTAATTAAACTATACACATTTTTAATGTTTTTTGTGAAATATGATTTAAACTAAACAATTTTTTAATGTTGAATAAATATTTAATGTTGGCAAAATCTTTCATTAAATTGAATTTTTTTTTTCTTAACGAATTATTTTTTTAACAAAATGTGTTAATTACATTTTGGAAACTGTTAACGAAATAAGAAGTAATGCTTTCCTTTATTAGTTTTCAATAGAGAATATGTTTCAATCTTTATATGTATTATGACTCAGATACTATATTTCATACATATGCAAGACAGTGCAAAATAAATCAGGTAAATTTCATTTCATCTCTGTAATAAAAGCCTAAGTCATGTGACTGTCATCAACAGTTCCGGGATGCCCGCTCCACTTTTTCATATACCAGGCGACCATTTTTATTCAAAATTATTTTTTCGAATAAAACTGCATGAACTTCGAATAAAGTTACATTTTTAGAAAGATCGTTCAAAATAAATTATTATTTGAGAGATAACTTACGTTCAATTATGTATATATTCTGCAATAATTTTAGTTAAAATTAGTTCTCAGTTCAAATTCTCTATCCATGAAAGTAAACAACAACAAACAAAAAAAAACATTCATTCGCCGTGAAAGTTTAAAATATTAAACCATGGAGGTAATCGTTCGTAAAGCAAGTTCTCCGTGAATGATTTTTTGGACCGCTGCCTGGTGTCAAAAAATAATTCGCACCAGTGAGACAATCAAAGTTTACTATAATTATGTGCTCTACAACTCAACTTACTTCCATATCTTTTCTTGACGTATGCTGAATGTAAACAAATAAAACTCATGTAATAATATTTAATGAATCAAATTTCGAAACGAATTATTAGTTATTTTGGTATTTATGTATTATACTTGCCAGGAAGAGAGATCACCGAAAATGATTGTTAATCACCAATCATATTTATCATTGTTAATGGCCAATCGCGTTCAAAACAGTAATTTAATATACATTTATAAAATACATAACACCATGAAACACTTTTATGTTATTTAGGCGCAAATCTCGCCAATAGCATTTTTAAAATCGCCAATACCAGCTTTTATTTTTCGCGTGTGCAAATTAGAAACGATGCTTTGATTTTGAAATGAAATGTTTTGATGGAACAGCTGTCGCAGACGCACCGGGGTTGGCGCAATTTTTGTTTTGCGCCATTTAGGCGAGAAAATCCCATTTTCAAGTACCGTTGCTAAAAAAGGATGTTGCTTTTATTTTATTATGAAATAGTTTATTTTATATTAAAAAACACACAATGTTATTATAAAACACACACAATGATTAATATATTATAAAACACACAATATTTAATTTATTATTTTGCTCTACCGGGTTAACATACGAAGTAAAATCTAGCCGAAACAGCCGGGTTGCCCAGGCATAAAATTGCCATTTTGGAGCCAAAATGATACCCAGGTTTGTCTGCGACAGCTGTACCTAAAAGCACCCATCATTAAAAGTGGTAAATAATTTAGAATCAAAGTAAAATAATACAAGAAATAATTTAGTATACATTTATTAAACACATAAAATCATATCGACGGCTTTTAGCATAAAATCATATCAATAGCTTTTTCTACATATTTACAATGGTAGTTTTATTGGCGGTATGTTATATCCATCGGAATGAATATGAGATATATATTCTAATCACATACTATATACCCGTGAATATAATATATATATATATATATATACTATAGCAATAAAAGCGTCTTTAATTGTCTTTTATATTTCTACTACATAATATTAACTATAGAGTTAAAAATAGAGAGAAAAAACTGGTTTTCTCTAATTAAAATTACAGGCGCCAATGTTGGCGCAACGTATTTACCTGTTACAGACCATAATAGTCAGTAGACATTAAGCAGAAATGCCAAAGTAAAATAACTACGCAATTATGAAAACTCCTAAACTATATCAAGGAAGGAGAGCAGAGAAAAACAGGCATCTAGAAGGAAGTTCGTGAATTTTAATCTGATTGTACGTCACGGGTCAAAAGTTCTGACAGCAAATAGAGTGTAAAGAGAATGTGATTAAAACTGAGCTGCGCCGCCAGGAGCCTGAAGGCGCCCGTCAGGCACATCAACAGCCTTTCCCAAGTCCTGAGGGACTTTTAGCGAGCACGACCAGGAGAGTTACTGTATGTGCTACAAAGTGGGAGCGCCGCCACCTGCTGACCAGTTCCATTCTCTTCCAAAAGTTCAATGTTTGTCCAAACCATACTCGAAAATTACGTGTAATAATATGCAGTCCGATTATGGCGCATTATTCAAGACGTTTTAGATGAGAATAATGTTAGATTTTCTAATCTTCCGTAATCGAGTCTACAGTCAAAGTTAGCGAGAAACAAAACAAAATATTATCAACAATATGGTTCAGTGTAAATGTGGATATCATTAAAGACTTTCACAAAACAGACTTCATTGCACCAAATCGTATTAACTGAAATACGCCAATTGGCAATGGACTCAATTATGGAAAATTACTTAATATATTTAAGAATCTCCGCATTAGTGAACATATTGCAACTGATAAGCAAACGGACATGAAGCATAAATGATTAAGTTGGTTAAGGGGTTTTTGTCAGGAAATATGAAATACATAACAAAAAATATGTAAAATGCTACCATGATCGCAAAAGTTCTTGATTTGTCTATTAGAATCTTCAGGTTTGGCTAAGTATTAAAGAAAAAAATTAAATTATGACTAAAAGTAACGTGTTACAATGCTTAACATACATTTAAGGGAGACCAAACTGGTTGCCAGTGGCGGCTAGTTAGTATATAATTTCCATCGGTAGTGTAAAACTGTTTTCTCGTAACATGCAAAAATAATTTCGTGAGCAAAAAAATTTTTTTCAATCTAGTGAAGCTTTTTACTAATTATAATTTAAATAGTACTATTGGATTAGGGCTTTTATTTTTCTTTTCCTAACGGGTGTATATAATACTGTACTATTTACAATTCAAAATAGTATTACAATAAATGTTAACTGAAAAATAATTTGTGTTTAAAAATTTCGTGTAAACTGTATTCATTAGAAAATGTACCTGTTCTAAAACACTGTCTTTTGGCCCTGTATCCTCATATACAAAAGCGCTGCATATACACGCGCCATCTTGAAACGACAAAGCGAAGGCTTTCCGGCTGCCTAAAGCTGTCAGAGAAATTACCACAAAACAACCCCCAAATACCGGAACGAATTCCGAGACGATAGGGGCAGAATGCGAAATTATCACTTCGTCGGCGCATTACAAGAAAGTCTCCCGTTCCGATGAGGGCAGAATACTGCCACTGGAGTGGGATTTGATGCAACATCCACCATACAGCCCCGACATGGCCTCTTCAGAGTTCTATCTCTTTTCACATCTGCAGCTGCATCTTGATGGCACAGTCTTCCATTCAAATGAGGAGGTCACAAATGAGGTCGATCTCTTTCTGGACTCGAGCACGCCACAATTTTTCGCAGAAGGGATTGAAATGTTGCCAAAAAGTCGGTAAACAATTGTAGACTTAAACGGAGATTATTATCTTCATTATTTTTGATGATTTCGTATGTATTTATCATTTTACAATAAAACATTTTTTGGCGGAAAACTTTTTACTCAACCTGATATCATTAGGGTCTGTAGTACTAATTGTTTGAAGTAAGTTTTAGTGATGCTGCGTTATCTCTAGCATAATGAAATTAATATATGTTATTGAGATTTACGATAACACCTTTCCTACAAAAAAAGTATGCATATGTAACATTTAAAAGTCTTTTATAAGGACTTATAAAATAATTCTGATACATTATTGTCTGTAAACGATAATTACAGGAAATATGTTAGCAAGCATAGCAAAATTTTAGTATATAATGTGATGTATATTATATAGAGTATGATATTTAAATTGTATAGATCAGGGGTTCCCAAATTGTGGTACGCGTACCAGTACTGGTACGCGAAGCCCTGGATACTGGTACTCAGAAGTCCGATACTAGTACGAGGAATAAAATACAGAATGCAGCACATTATTATGGCATCAAAACGCTTGTCTTGGAAATTTTCAAAAAAATTTTGAATGCTATTTAGGATCTATAAACGCTTTTTCTATTTTTTTTTTTTGTTGTTGATGTTGTTGTTGTTACGAGAAATGTTTGTTATAGTAGACTTGCTGAAATTCACTGCTTATGATACAATGAGTTTTCCAGAATTAAAAACATAATTATTAGATTTATATGGATAAAAATTGAACTTTTCAATAAAGATCTAATTTTTAAATTTTTAAATGAAGTATTTTTAATTAGCGGAAGAACTGTTTTTAATCTTGCTTCATAAATTGAATATCTGAAGGTAAAGTCTGAATGTTTGGAAGTAGGAGGAGATTGTGTGAGTAGGAGGAGTTAAAACAAAATAAAATTCCAAGTGCAATTTATAACCCATTGTTCTATTTATACAAAAAGAGCTTCTAGGAGGTGTTGAAATAAAAGATTTATTTCAAACATAATTCATAAATTAATTTCATTCTGTTGATTGAAAAATTTACTTCTCTTGTACAAAATGTGTATAGTTTCCTCCTATTTCACGGAAATCAGTTTTTAACAGAGTAAGGTTATTTAAAATGGTGATCTGAAATCAAGCAAAAACTGTGGTCATATGCAGTGCGGATTTGAGGTAAAGCATTGTACATATGTATTGAGGTGGCATAAACATAAATGGATGAAGAAACTTGCAAGTGTTTGCCGGCTGCGCGACATTATTGTCGCAGCATTTAAAGGTATGCAGATTATTAATGCAGTTGTGTTGAGCCTAATGTGAAAATCGCTAACTAAGATTTGGATAAGAAATTAATTTCTCATTTGAGTCACCCTGTCAGTGTATTTCACGAGAGTGGAAAGAAGTGAACTTATTTAGATCTCCTGTGATGGATTACTGGAGTCCACATTCAAAATTATGAATGTAGCAGAATTTTCGTTGGCGAGAATATGAGAATACCGTCTGATATCGTCAAAGTCTGCTTGTGTTTAACACAAAATATCTCTGGGAATGTGTTTTTCCCCCTTCTTTATATGGAAAACAAATACAGGAATAAACTATACATCGAATCTGACTTCTGACTCTTACCTAATATTGAGCCAGACATGAGGAAGCTGTGCATGATAAAACAAGCCCACCCTTTTCATTAGCGATAGAAGCAAATTAGTGCAATAAGTGATATGGATCAGTGTGCGCCAATATGTCATTACGTTTTGTAGCTTTTTTCCTATATGCAAAACACTCTATTTTGATATTGTATGTATTATTAAAATTTAATGATGATACTACTTTTTACTTGAATGTTATTGTAAAGCACAAAGCAGTCAATCTAAGTACCAATTTAGTAATGTAATCATTCATTTTTAAATACAATAAAACCTGTTAAGATGGGAACACAGAAGACTAGAGATATATTTCGTTTTATACAGGTTCCTTTTGACAGGTTTTTCTATATTATTTTTACGTTTGTTATATGGTGGTACGCGGAAGTATGAACTTCGATTTAGTGCACGTCGGTCTAAAAGTTTGAGAATCCCTGGTATAGATCATATGCAGGACTTCCCAAAAGAATGTACATGTACCGTTTATGGATAAGAATGACAGAAAATGCGTTATAAACTGTATTATAAGTTTTTCAGTTGAGCCAAATTTTGATCTATTAAGTTGTGTGAGTATGATATAAGCAAATTCATATTCAGGGCGACACAAATGGATATGGATACATTGTTTTCTGTATATGGTACTTTCCAGAAAAGCGTTTTCAAATGTGTTATGCATTTTCAAACTAAATATAATTTAATATATAATGTGATACAGGGTGGCTACAGATCAGGTAAAAACACAGTCGAAAAATAGGGTACACACTAATATTTTCTTTTAAATACATTCGACTTATTTATCATTCAAAATAAACAATACGAAGTTTTCCATAAAAATATACTGGTGTTTACCTCTTTTTTTGACTGCGTTTTTCCCTGATCTGCCGCCACCTTGTGTTATGTGTAAATATCAATGCATATTATATAAAACACTAGCCGGTCTTTGGCCGTCTGGCCAGTCGCTTCCAAGTGGGGCTTAGGTACCTTCTGCAGCGTACAACCCTGATTTCGCATGGGGCCCAGAAAGTGCATTTTGCATACAAACAGAAAAATATAAATAAAAAACTCCATTTAAAACTATACGAAAATAACTAATAAGAATATCAAAAAATCATAAAGTATTACGTGCCCTAAAGACATAAATATTTTTTTTCATACTCGGTCCTGTCCCTGATTACCTTGTGAGAAGAGACAATTTTCAGATAAAATAATAAAAATAAGATTGCCTAAGATACATGGCGATCATTGTAAAGGGCATCATGGTTTCCAAGCCCATAAATTGTTAATGCAGTGATCAAAATAACGGGGTCCTGTGTGTTTCTCAGCCATATATCATATCATCCATATATCAACTGATTAGTGTTGAAATAGTTGTGTTGAGTAGTTTAGTTGCTGTCATTGAGAATCTAATTTGAGTGCCTTTATTGCTGGTATTTGGTTTCGTAGTTGCGATTTTACTATTAACTGATTGTATTTAAGTGTCTCTATGGTTTTTATTTTGGTTGCTAGGGTAACTATTTGTAAATAAATTGATCCCTGTAGATTGACGTCATAGTATTTTGTTGTTCTTGGTTTTCGAGTGCTGGACTGAATTTATTATTGTTGCGGTATATTTGGTTGTTAGGGCAACTGTTAAGTGTTCTCTGCTGCGTGACGGTGTTTTTGGACTTTTTGATTGTTTTGGTGTTGGTTTAGACCATGGATGAAGTGTCAGCATGGATTGAAGAGTCCGAGGAGGATGATTTGGGGCTCACAATTAATAGAATGAGCTCCAAGCTTTATGCTTGGTTAGAAGCGAAAAGGACAAGACAAGAAAAGGTGTCAATTGCAGTTTTAAATGTGGTTAAATCAGTGACTGATTATATGACCCTAAGATCTTTGGATATATTGAAGAAAAACATTATTTTGGAAACTAAGCTATCGGAGCGGGCACATTACGACAAGTTATTGGAAGGATTGGTGGAGAAAATTTCTAATGCATCGATTGGGGTGGAACATGAGGTTATGCAGACGGAGACGCTGAAGACTAGGAGATCGGATCATGCGCTGATAGTTGAAACGAAGAATGACGGTGATATAGAGGAGGTTAAGAAGACAGTTAGAGAGTTTTATAGGGGAAGTAAAGATATACCAGAACCTGGAGACGTGATAGTGACTAAGAACAAGCAACTGATTTTGAAGATGAAATCAAGACGGGAGACGGAAAGAGCTCGTGATGCGTTGGAGAAGGTGGAGAAATTGAAGGAATCAGCAAGGATTAATATACCAAATAGAAGAAGGAAGAGAATGATGATACTTAGTGTGGACAAGGATGTGACGGAGGAACAGGTGAAGAGGGGATTGGAGAGAGTCTTGGCGGCTTCGGATAATAAAGGAGAATTACATGGGGAACTGAGTGGAAGGTTAAACGATCTGGCAGTGGATGAAGGGACAAGAAAAATACTGCAGGACGTGTATAGGGATTCTCTTATGGATTTTGATATAATAAGACAAGTGAAGACGAGAATTGGAAAGATTAATTGGCTGATAGATGTAGATGATGAAAGTAGGCAGAATCTTTTGGACACTCTCAGGATATGTATTGATTTTGAAAGGTATAGGGTAGTTGACTTTATATCAATTGCCAGATGTTATAATTGTCAGGAGTTCGGCCATTACGCGGGCAGCTGTAAGAATGATACACGCTGTGCTAAGTGTTCGGGGCCTCATAATCAAAGAGAATGTAAGTCGAAAGAGGTAAAGTGTTGTAATTGTTATTCTGGGAATACTGGGCAGGATTGTGGTCATCAGGCAGATAGTCAAACTTGTCCTTCATATTTGGAGTATAGAAAGTCTAGGATTCCCGATCGGAGCTAAGGGCGGTTTACATTTTTTGCAGATCAATTTGAATCATTGTAGGGACGCAAATGGGGCATTGGAGGAGTATGTTAATAATAATAAAATAGATGTTATTTTGGGACAGGATCCGTACGTGGTTAGGGGTGTGGTGACAGGAATTCCCAGGGAATGGTCTTGTTTTTTGTCGGATAATCTTAGTGCTGTTATAATCATTAGTAACCGGGATTATATCTGTCTTGAGGCCCTTAAATTGACAAATAGTATTTTTATCAACTTGAATGTTTCAAACACAGTACTGTATATCGGCTCTCAATATTCAGCTCCTTCGGCTGACCTAGATTCGGATCTATCAGAGTGGTCAAATATATTTAAAGATTTTGATAATCTGGTGGTCGGCGGTGACTTTAATGCTCCTTTGGTGTCAATGGGATATACAAGAGAGAATAATAGATCGGAAGAGCTTATGGGACATTTGATGTTATACAGTTTAAGTATTTGCAATGACCCTGAGGCACCCCATTCTTTTGTTCAAGGTTCGATCACTGGGAGATCGGATTTGACTTTGCTTGGTTTAAATCTTTGTGATAAGATAGAAAGCTGGATGGTAGATGACAAAAGCTTCTCATTCAGTGATCATCGCTACATAAAATTTTCTCTGGGCTTTGAACCGACTAAGAAGGCAAATCTAAGATTTAAGACAAAGAACAAGAGTTTTAAAAAGTTAGATAAATTGATTGATGAAAGTTGTGGAAGGTGGACGCGTTCTTTGTCCGATGTATACACAGGGTTTGATTTGGACATATGGGCGGAAAAATGGCAAGATGATATAATCAAAATGATGAATAAATGTTTTAGACGTGGAAAAATAACGCATAAAACAACAAATTACTGGTATACACCGGAATTGAAGTCAATGCGGAACAAAATAAATGCCTTATATAAGAGATACGTACGCAACAGTCAGATTCAGGAGTATAGAGAAGTCTATGTTAAAGAAAGAAATATATATAAAAGGAAAATAAGGGAAGCAAAGAAGAAATCTTGGCTTAAGTTTTGTTCATCGACAAATAACGCTTTTGGTAACTTATACAAGTTTTTGTCTGGTAAAAATTTACATCATACGGATTTCATCTATACGGCGTTAGAGAATTCAGTACCTTTTGCAACATATGACGATGTGGCGGATGATTTAATGAAAGAGCATTTTCATGTGGATATAGTGCCTCCGATCACTTACGAGTATATCTCACGGATGCAGTATGATGGAGATCCGGATTTCAGGAAAACCACTGATAAAGAAATTGAATATGTGATAAAACAACAGGCAAATGGAAAAGCACCGGGCCCAGACGAATTGGATGCTATTATCGTGAAGCATATTTGCAAGAGATATAGGCTTTTTGTTAAACAGTTTTTTGACAAATGTTTGGGTCTGGGTCATTTTCCTAGAATTTGGAAATGCGGACAGGTGATCTTTTTTAGAAAAAGGAACAAGAGTCCACATTCTTCCAGAGGTTATAGACCCATTACACTTTTATCTATTTTTGGGAAATTATTAGAAAGAATAATAAAAATTAGGATAATGACGAAACTTGAATCTATAAGTTATTTTGAAGCTGCTCAGCATGGTTTTAGAGAAGGAAACAGTACGATTACAGCATTATATTCATTGAAGAGTATGGTTAAAGAAAAACTAGAATCTGGTAAATATTGTACCTTAATTTCCTTGGATATTGAGGGTGCTTTCGATACAGTGTGTTGGAAGACACTATCTAAAATTATTGATGACTTACCAATTCCTGTTTATTTAAGATCTATTCTTAAAAATTATATTTCTAATCGCAAGATTGGCTTTTTATTTTCAGAGGGAATAAGATGGTTTGCCCTTAATAGAGGATGCCCTCAGGGCTCATTAATTGGTCCGTTGATGTGGATTTTAGTTGCAGATACGTTATTGAAAGTATATAAACAATCTTTTTCGGATATTGTATCGTACGCAGATGATTTCGTCATCATTATTGGTGGCAATACACGTCGTAGTCTTGAAGAGAAAGCTAATATGGCAATTGATCTCTTCAATGATGTTTGTCAGGAATTAAGGCTGAAATTAAGTGTGAATAAGTGTGAATCAATGATGTTTGGCCCTAATCAGATGATAAATAGAAGACCGATATTTAAACTTCAGGATACTTCGATTCCTGTGAAAGATAACGTTAATTATTTAGGTTTTAAGTTGGACGGAAGGTTTAACTGGATGGACCATTTTGATCAAGTCAGGGAAAACATTATGAATTTTATTATCAATATAGGTAAAACGGGGTGTTTACCTATGTGATACATGTCTTGCTGCACATTTTAAGAAAACTTGGTATAAAGTTGTCATTGAGAAGCGAATTTTGTATGGTTGGGAGGTTTGGTTCCCAGACCTTAAAATACATGCCATTCGGAGATTAAGCTCTTGCCAGAGGTCTGGGTTAATGTCTATAATAAAGGCTTATAGAGACGTATCTACTGAGGCCTTATGTGTATTAACGGGAATTGAGCCAATCTACATTAAGTTAAAAAATGATTTTGAAATATATAGTGTAGTGAATGGGTCAAGCCAACTTTATCTGGAAGACATTTGCATTAACAGAGAAAATGTAATGAGGAAATTGCGTACTTATGATTATCCAGAGTATTTAACTGAAAATAATATAAATATCATATCTTCTGTAAGACAGGTTAACCCAGTAATGCATGGGCTGGTGACTTATACAGACGGGTCTAAGATGGAGTCTGGGACGTCAGCTGCTTTTGCAGTCTATTTGGATGGTGCAAATATTTTTGATTATAAAATTAAACTACACAAATTAAATTCGATTTTTCAGGCGGAACTTACAGCTATTAAATATGCAGTTGATTGGTTTGTTAATTCCAGCTTTAATAGAATGATTTTATATTCAGATAGTTATTCATCTATTCAGGTATTGCAACATACTTTCCCAGATAATAAAATTATCATGGATACTTTTAAAATAATGTCTCAGTCAAATAATAAAAAATTGTCATTAGGATGGATTAAGGCTCACACAGGGTACGCAGGAAACGAGCGTGCTGACACTTTGGCCAAAAATGTAATAGAAAATGAAGAGTTTGATATAATGGAAGTTATGCCTTTTCCAATTTCCACAGTTAAGAGGTATTATAAAGTTATGGCACTGTCAGACTGGCAAGAGAGCTGGAATAGTTCAACAGTTGAAGGGATACCTATAATGTTTTTAATGAAGTAACGACGGATAGAATTATAGGTAGTAGAGTGGTTCATTATTATTGTACGGGTCATGGAAGTTTTCCAAAGTATTTGAAGAAAATTGGTAAGCGAAGTAATGATTTATGTGACTGTGGACAAAGGGGTGATATTTTGCACTATCTGTTCGGTAGATGCAGACTTATGCCACATCATTTTGCATTAGATAACTTTTTGACAGTGAGAAAAAATATACAAAAAACATTGCTGAGTTTTGGAAATTACAATAAGTTGAGGGAAAATTACAATAAATTGAATGAGTTATACTCGTTCATTAGATATAAATTCTGATTTTGGAATTACTCAGTGTATCATGGAAAATTATTTTAATCTCAGTGCATTTTGATGCGTACAGTGAATGTTTAGTGAACTGTTGCTTTATTGGACAATAAGTCACAATCGGGCTTGCATTTGCAGCAATGATGAGTCATTGTGTTATTGAAGTGCATAGTTTGAGTTATTTCTTGAGCAAGTGTGTTTGCAATGTTTTAATGATGAATTCTGAACATTGGTTTTAATCATTGTATTAGTTGCATCATCATGAACGTTTGCTTTTAACAAATACCCAAATGAATTAATATTTTAATCGTTGTCTATAGAATATTTACATGGTAGTTGGTATTGACATTGGATACGTAATTGAAGTATTTTGAAATAGTTAAGTATTTATATAATTATGGTCAAGATTTTAAGACTGGCTTGCTGAGTTCATGGAGTGTATGCATCAATACAGATTTATTTACAGTGAGTTACCTTTCGTGTAGCGTGGCGATGTAAATCTGCAATTTGAATAAATTAATTTCTAATATGAATTGTGTAGCATCATGAACAATGACTTTTAAATTATGATATTGGAGTGGCATGACGAACACTTATTTTACTGGTTTTTGAAAGTTGCTGATCATCTGGATTGTAACCTAAATACTTAAAAGTGGATAAGCAAAAACTTGTTCAATCTCATCTGTGCATTGTAGTAAGAATCTATTTGGTCTAGTAAAGTCTGGACATTTGGTCTTCAATCAAGTGAATGGAGACATTTACAATTATCTATGACGAAGTGAGGTAATAGTGATGGAAATGGCATAGTCCTAATAAAGCTCTTAATGTTTTACAGTTGAAGATTGTCTGATTGTAAAGTTATATTATATTTCAATTAGATTGTATCTTATTTTAGTTTAGTTTAGTCGGACACTTGTAACTTCAATTGTCCTTAAAGTTGTTATTATTTTAGGTTACTTTAATATTAGTTGACAATTGTAACTGAAATTGTCATTAAACTTTGTATAATTCAGTAGGTTAGTTTTTCATTTTTAGTTTGTATTTTAATATATAGTCTGAGCTAAGGTTTGTTTGGCCTTCTTGTGACTCCATTTCGGAGCTCTTGTTGTATGGTTTTATATTTGCTCATTGTTCTGAGTCTGTCTTGTTGGGGTGATTTGCTGGCTAGCTCTGGGTATTTTTCCGCCGGGACATTGTATCCTATACCTTTTACGGTTGGTGTCCCGGTTGGGTGTTTCAAGCCATATATCATAATTACAACGATCACTATAACGGGTTTAAGTTATATTCTGTGTATAAATCGTGAAAATGAAATCATTTTAACAGATTCCCGTAAGTTGCAAGCCTGTAAACTGATTATATGGCAATCACTATAACGAAGCCTTGTGCATACTCGAGCCCATAAATATGGCAATCAGTATTTAAATCACAAATCTTTACTTTCAAAAAATATATCTTTAAAAAAGGGAGGATATAATTTATATCTATACTTATAAAAGAGTAGCTCGATTTTCTCATAATCAACGCCGAGCCTCAACCGTTTGTCCAAGAACAATGAAATTTGGAATAAATGTTATTTACACAATGTAGGCTCCCACTAAGAAAGGATTTTTGAAAATTCACACCCTAAGAGGGTTAAATGGGGTCGAAAGTTTTAGATAATTTCGTCTTTTCGGCATATCTCAGCAGGAATTTTAGGTAGGAGCGTGAAATTTGGAATAACAATTCTACTAAAGAATAGTTAAACATGTATTTCAGGCGATTTTAGAAATTCAACCAATAAGGGTGCTAAATAGGAGGTTTTAGGTCATTTTGCCTTTTCGCCATATCTCAACAACAGTTTTATTTAAAAGCACGAAATTTAGGATAACAAATATACTAAAAGTTAGTTAAACACATATTTCAGCGATTTTAAAAATTCAACCACTAAGGGGGTTAAATGGGGGTCGAAAGTTTTTAGTCATTTTGCGTTTTCGCAAGATTTCAGCAGCAGTTTTAGGTAGGAACATGAAATTCAGGATAACAAATCTACTAAAAACATAATTAAACACATATTTCAGCGATTTTAGAATTTCGTCCATTTAGGGGGTTAAATGGGGGGTCGAAAGTTTTAGGTCATTTTGCATGTTCGCCATATCTCAGCAGCATTTTTAGTTAGGAGCTCGGAATTCGGGATAACAAATCTACAACAAATATAGATAAACATGTGTTTCAGCAATTTTAGAAATTCAGCAACTAAAGGGGGTTAAATAGGAGGTCAAATATTTTAGGTCATTTTTCCATATCTCAGTAGAAATTATAGGTAGAATCATGAAGCTCAGGATAACAAATCTACTAAAAAAATAGTTAAACATGTATTTCAGCGATTTTAGAAATTCAGACACTAAGGGGGGGTTAAATGGGGGTCGAATGTTTTACGCCATTTTGCCATATCACAGTAAAAGTTATAGTTAGGAGCGTGAAATTCGGAATAACAAATCTACTAAAGATTATTTAAACATGCATTTCACGCAATTTTAGAAATTCAACTACAAAGGGGGTTAAATGAAGGGTAGAAAATTTTCGATGATTTCACCTTTTCACCATATTTCATCAGCAGTTTTTTTTTTTTAAGTGTGAAATTCAGGATAACAAACCTCCTTAAAAAATAGTTAAACAAGTATTTCAGTGATTTTAGAAATTCGGCTACTAAGAAGGATTAAACAGTGGGTCGAATGTTTTGTGTCATTTTGCCATTTCTCAATAGAAGTTATAGGTAGGAACGTGAATTTTGGGATAAAAAATCTACTAAAGAACAGTTAAATATGTATTTTAGGAGAGTTTAGAAATTCAACTACTAAAGGGGTTAAATGGGTGGTCGTTAATTTTCAATGAATTCACCTTTCCACCATATCTCATCAGTAGTTTTGGATAAGAGCGTGAAATTCAGGATAACAAATCTGCTATAAAAATAATTAAACAGATATTTCAGCGATTTTAGAAACTCACCCATTAAAGGGGCTAAATTGGGGTCGACAATTTTAGGTCATTTCGAATTTTTAGTTAGGAGCTTGAAATCACAGATTCAGGATAACAAATCTTCTAAAAAATATTTAAACATGTATTTCCGCGATTTTAAAAATTCAGGCACTAAAGGGGGTTAAATGGGGGTCGAATTTTGCAATATCTCAGTAATAGATAGGAGCGTGAAATTTAGGATAACAAATGTACTAAAAATTAATTAAATATGTATTTCAACAATTTTAGATAATAATCAATCAAGGGGGTCACACTGTGTGTTGAGTTTTAAGTAATTGTGCCATATCTCAGCAGCAGTTTTAAGTAAGAATGCGAAATCCCGCTTTACTAATCTACAAAAAAAAGTAGTTAATCATGTATTTCAGCAATTTTAGAACTAGCGAGTTTGTGAGCAACATCGTCTGTGAACCCGATTGCGGAATATTAGACGAAAAAGAGAACTATTGCTGATTTTTTATTATATATTTTGTGTGACATTTTTTCCAAGGAATAAATTTTTTAATTTCCCATTTAATTTTTTTTTTAAATTTTCGTCTTTTATCGATCGGATTTAAAATTTTAAACAAAATATTACACTTCCACCTTTTTTCAAAATACATTTTTTGAAAGTAAAAAATTGCGATTTAAATACTGATTGATATATTTATGGGCTAGGGTATGCACAAGGATGCCTTATGGTGATTACCGTAAGCAGATTACAAGCGTGCAACCGAATGGGACTTGTTAAAATTATTTCATTTTAATGATTTATGCACGCAAAATAACTGAACCACGTTATAGTGATCGCTGCATTAACGATGTATGGCAAATACACAGGGCCCCGTTATTTTGATCATCTCATTAATAATTTATGGGCGTGACAGTACCCATTCACACTGATCGCCATTTATCTTAGGCAATCCCAATTTTATATATTTGAATTAGAAAGCTCTGAGCTCATCTTAGATGAATACGCACAGGGCCAGTAGTATTTTGTCAGAGGGATTATGGAAAAAAATTATTAATGTCACGAAATATTTATTTACGTGCTTATATATATATATAGTTATTTTCGTATAGTTTAAAATAAAGTATTTTATTTAACTTCCTCTGTTTGCATGTAAAATGCAATTTCTGGGCCCCAAGGGAAGTCAAGACAGTACGCTGCAGAATGTATTTGGGCCCCACACAGAAGTGACTGCACTGTAAAAAAAATCACAGTATTTTTACAGCAAAAAATGCTGGCAATATGGGTGCCAGCATATTTTGCTGTGAATTTACAGCAGTTTTGTTTTTCATGGATAAACAGCACTTTTGTAAATCCACAGCATTTTTTGCGGTTAATTTTACAGCAGTTCAGTTTTTTTATTTTACAGCTGATTTGTTAGTTTTACAGCAGTTTTTGCTGTTAATTTTAACGCAATTTTAACAGCATAACTGTAAAACTTTTAACATTTGTTATTCATATTTTTATCCCCCCCCCCTCCTCTCCGTGTATTGTTTTTTTTTTCTTTTTTTTTTCTTATTAACCTGAGACATATTTCAAAGACTTTGGGCAGTAAGTATTACCTTTCTGTTTACTTATATCATGTTTTAATATCATTATTATATAATAGATTCTGTTATACATATATAAGATACAAATTTCGGTTTTTTGTCAAGTATATCACCCACAAAAATTTTAGTCATTTGCCTATAGATAAAATGTTTTTTCAATAAATCATAACAAAGGAAGATTTTATCTAGCTTTTAATTAATTATTCAGTATTTCTTTACAGGACTCTGTTTATCTGTTTGTTTGTATTTGAAAATACCTACTAATTTAAATCATATATATATTTTTTTTTTCCTCCACCAAATTAGGGTTATTTTTTGTATCTATTTAAATATGTTTGTTTATTCAATGTAGTCATTATTTCCCCACCCCTCCACACGGATATACAAAACTTTCTGATATTTACACTATCATACATATATAATTAATAACAAGACCTTATTGTACGGAACTTGCCGATATGGAAACTTTATATTGATAAAAAAATTATTGTATGCTAAGATAATTTTATAAGTCTACATTTAATTCCATAAATATCAGGTCCGATTGAAAAATGAACACGGGGAGAAAAAAAAAACACTTATGAGTTCAAGAAACGTAGAATAAAATAATAATTAAAAAAATCTGCTCACATAAAAACTTTAAAATTAAGCGTAAAAATAAATAGATAATGGACAAAAACATTAAACGAGTTACTGCAAAATAATTCTGCGACAGTAAACAAACTCAAGGAATATTTTAGGAATTGATAAAATAGTGCATCCAGATTACTCATAATAAATGATTTGAAAATGAAAAATAAATCACTGTTCGAAATATCGGCTAAATATATTAAATAAATAAAAATATTTAAATTACCGTCGAAAGTGAACCGTAAACTGTTGGCTCGTAAAATATTTATAGGATTTAGAAAGTATATTCGAATGCCAACGTATGAACTGGAGTTTTGAAAAATATATAATAGCGTAATAAGGCATAGCTAAAAACAGGGATCTTCTTTTTAAAAAAATCTGCTTGCATGAAAATTGCGTGTGATACTTAGACGCAAATTATACTTAATAATAACAAAGTCCTGGGAGAAAATACGGAAGAAAAATAAAAAACCACATAACCAAGCAAAATCATCTATTCTTACGATTTAAAACAAAATATTTATTCTAGACTTGAAAGCTAACTGTCGTGATATACACGTGGTTTAACAACAAAATTTGTGTCAGGTATATATAACAGAAATTATATAATATTTAAACAATAATATAAGAAAACAAAGATAAAACTTACTTTTATTCTTTAAAATATGTTTGAAATAATCCAATAAGTGGTGTAATTAATAATTATTACACCTTTATACGCTCGCATGTAACGGCGGCCATTTCTCTCATAGCCTAGCGTCAAAGCGTCACTACTGCAACTGCCTGCACCTGCCCGCTGCCCCACTGTCCTTCTCTACCTGTGTTTTTCTTTTCCCCCTCATTTGAGAGATATAGCCAACAGATGTCGCTTTCTATACTGCTGTTATCACTGTAAATTAACAAAAGTGCTATGTTTGAATTCTAGATGAAATATTAACTGCATTTTTTGCAGTTTTTTCTTCCGTTTTTTTTTACAGTGTGGCTAGACGGGCGAAGACCGGCTAGTTTTGTATAAACAAATAAATCCGATCGTTAAAAGACGAAAACCGCAAAAACAATTTATAAAATATAAAAAAAAATCCTTGGAAGAATGTTACGCAAAATATCTAATAAAAAATATCAGCAATAGTGCTTTTATTCGTCTAATCTTCCATAATCGGGTTCATATCCGATGTTCGCTACTAACTTACTAGATCTAAAATCGCTGAAATATATGTCTAACTATTTTTTAGTAGATTTGTAATTCTGAATTATACGCTTCTACTTAAAACTGCTGCTGATATATGGCGAAATGACCTAAAACTTTCGAGCCGCCGTTTAACCCTCTAGGTGAATGCATATCTAAAATCGCTAAAATACGAATTTAGCTATTTTTAGTAGATTTGTTATCTTGAATTCCATGCTCCTACCAAAAACTGCCTCTGAGATATGGCGAAAAGGCTAAATTACCTAAAATTTTAGACTCCACATTTATCCCCCTAAGTGGATGAATTTCTAAAATCGCTGAAATACATGTTTAACCCTTTCCAGCACAGACAAAATCTGTCGTAAAATGAGAAATTTCTGACTGACACCGGAATTTACAAACGACTTTTTTTAGAAAATATGAACTCCTTATTTTAAGCTTTCATTACAGAAACAAAATTTTATTAAAATATTCTTGGTGCCGTTTGCAAGTTTGGAATTAAAATTAGGTGTGCCCGGAGTGGGACCACTGTGCCGGAAAGAGTTAACTATTTTTTCTAGTACATGTGTTATTCTGAATTTCACGATCCTACTTAAAACTGTGTTTCTGAGATATGGCGAAAAGGCGTAATTACCTAAAACATTCGATCCTCCATTTAACCCCCTTAGAGGGTGAATTTTCAAAAATTCTTTCTTAGTGGTTTGCCTACATTGTATAAGGAAGATGTCTTCCAAATTTCATTGTTCTAGGACAAACTGTTGATGCTCGGCGATGATTATGAGTCAGTCAGGACATGTTCTTTTGTAAATCTCTATCTCTATAAAAGAGTAAGTGTCTGTCTGCCTGCCTGCCCGCCGATTTCTCCGTAATTATAACACCTAGGACTCAGAAATTTTTGTCATGTGTAGATGTTGTCACCGGACAGTATACCTCGCGGCCGGATTTTTAAATTTTAATTTAGATTTTTTTTTTAATTAAAACGTGTATATGGAATTTTGGGTTCGAGGCTATTTCAAGCTCCTCCCATGAAATAGCCTCGGCAACGCCATCCGTCGCAACGAAGCAGCCAGTCATTGAGAGCAGTGTAACGACCGAAGAAATCTATGGCCTAGCCTGACTCGTGAGTTGCTGGCCTAGAGTTGTCCAGTTTTTGTCCATGGTTTTGTCGCCTAGCTTCGGAGGTTGACTGCCGTGTAAGCCGTGTAATAGAATCGAATGACAGTTTTCGATATGCAAAGAGACTGCAAGAGATGTTAGTTGGCAGGTCAAAAAGAAGTGAACCGAGCTACGATAAGAGAAATGCAGAGAGAGTTGAACAGACGATGGTGAGCGGAAAATGATGTGTGCGCGTGAACAGTATATGATGGTTGTGTACGCTGGGGTTTTGATGGCTGAGTGTAATGTTTTTTAATTGTTCATCTTATTTTAACTTGTGTATCAACGATGCCTAATAAAAAGTGCTGGATGTTAATCATCACCTTGGATCACTGGAGTTCGTTAAGTCATTACAGTATGGCTCTTTCCACCCGACATCATAGAGCTTACTGATTTTAGTTCGGATTTTCACCACAGGGGGCGCTTTCGTATATTTGGTTCTATGGGCTGGATCATGACGGGGTATGCCTCATTCGACTCGACATCGATAACCTTAATGAATTCAGTTATGTTCGTATAGAACATATTGTGCCCCCTGGCGGTGGAAGGTGTAACTAAAGGATTTTGCAGCTAACTCGGGTTCTATGGGTCACATCACGACACGGTTTGGCTCATTCGACACAACATCAATAGAGCTTATCCAATTTTAGTTCTGAATTTCACCACCAAGAGGTGCTTTCCTATCTCTGTTTCTATGGGCTGGATCACAATGGGGTTTGGCTCTTTCCACTTGACATCGATAGAGCTGACTGATTTTAGTTCGGATTTTCACCACAAGGGGTGCTTTCCTATATCTGGTTCTATAGGCTGGATCACGACGGGGTATGGCTCATTCGACTCTACATAGATAGAGCTTTTCAATTTTCACCACAAGGGGTGCTTTTCTATCTCTGGTTCTATGGGCTGGATCATGAAGGGGTATGGCTCTTTCGACTCGACTTACGGTAATATATGGGAGTGTGTATGGCACTCCCAGTGTTTGCTGTCTAAGGTAGTGGGGCCCCCAACATAAGATTTGTTTAAAAATAAAAAAATGTTCAACACTGATTTCAGGTACATTTAAGGTTGTTGGCACGGGCAACGCCGGGCGGGTAAGCTAGTATAGAATAACTGTACAAAACATTTTGAACACATTACCGTTTATAGGTAAGAATTACGGTAAATGCGTTTTGAACTGGTGTATACATTTTCCTGATGAATTAAAGTTTACTATATTAATTTATGTGAATATAGTATAAATAAATTTATATACAGGTTGACACAAAAAATATGGATATATAGCCTTCTATAGATAGTAGTTCAGGGGAATGTGCATGCAGTTGGGTTATGCGTTGTCAAGCTGAATTAAATTTTAATTTACTATTTTGTATGTACGAAAATTTATAGATCATATACAGGGCTGCACTAAAGAATTTGAATACATTACCGCTAATAGGCATTTTTATTAGATGAGATTTTATTCAACTTCTGCAATTGATGCAGATATTTTATGCTTGTCAGGCAAGCAAACATCGTTATGAGGATAGGATAAGTTATTTTGCATACGGAGATTCATATCCTAATAAAAAATACCGTGTAAAGCAAATTCTAGATATGCATTTATCCAGGAATAGCACAAATATTCTAGAGAGAGTGAAAATATAAAAATAATGAGACATGGGAGGGTGGGAGAGCCCCCCCTGAAGAAAAGTACTTTTGACCTTAAGATGTTTATAAGAAAGTCTGTCTTGCAATCAGTTTTAACGTTTAATTTAGATTTCCACAATCATTAGAAAATCTTATATGCTTATAAAAGTATATAAGGAAAAAAAATTAATTGAGGATGGGGGAATATTCGATATTATATAATTTGGAATGAAAATAGAAATGAGTCGCACAGCTGACGTTGAGACGCCTGATTTAAATATTTACTAGTTACTAGTAGTGATTGTCACCTTAATTAACAAATAATTTCATCTAAATTTATGTTATTCTACGGTCAAGTCACCGTAGGAGGACTATACATGTTGTAGTGATGCAAAAATACGTGTCATTGTTTGTGTTACTACCAAGAAAATTAAATCCAGTGCTTTTGTTGGGACATTCCATATAAGATGAATAATGTTCAAGCATTCACTATTTATTAATAGAAAAAAAATTAATTTGGCAACAAATTATGAGATTTTTTGTTAAAATTTTGAAGCGTGTTATTTGTTTAAAACTTAAATTATAATTATTTGCCCCTTAAAAAAGCAATTTTCCTCATATGCCTCTAATACTTCTAGATTAAAAAAAAAATATTTTATAAATAGAATTTCCTTAAGAAAAATTTATATAGTGAACTCAGAATGTAAGATAATACATCTGGAACCGCGTACAGGTAGTGATGTGTTAAAGAATGTCAGTAATACATTTATAAATAAAAGCTTACCATACGCTGATTAAATCGCTAAAATACAGCCAGGATACCTTGATAAACACTCTGTAATTATACTATTTCATTTGAATAATATGATCATGGAATGACAATTGCTGAATTTCGAAACATATCTATCTGAAACTATTAGAAATAGACAAAGGAAACAGACGTAACTTCCGTAATAATATCACTTACAACCTTTGTTCAGTTATCGTTAATCAACAAATGTCCTTCAAAAATTACTTCCGCATGCTTGTTATTATAATGATTTCACTTTAGAAATAATTTGTAAAACATGCTAAATAACATGCTTTAAAATCATGTGTGATAATAAAATAAATACGTAAAAAGAGATAGACATGGCCCAAGTACAGATGGCTCAATATTAGAAAAGGTATTTCAATGTCCTCGATATGAGCTGCTTCGAAAACATAAAAAAGCTTTATTGATTCTTTGATTCATTGCTTATATATATATATATATATATATCAAGAATCATATATTGAGTCAAAGAATCTGAAAGTATTTGGGCAGCGTTACTATGGTGTCTTTAATATTTAAAACAGAAAATCAGCACGGATACACGGTGTTTCATAAAGTTTCAAAAAGGGAAAATATAAATGGGTATGGATGCAAAGTGCTTTGTAAACCTGTAAAAAAGCGTTCTAAATGCAAGGAGATTAATAAGTTATATTATTTAACTAACGTTAAATTTGCATTCGTTGCTGTCTGATGTATCTAAACTTTGGTTTGACGTTGAAAAATTTTACTACAAAATAAATAATACATAACGATAATAAAATATGTATAAAATATAATATCTGCCAAGTCTCCCGATTTTTCAGTAGCGCTATGTTAATTAGGTCTAGTATAGAATGTTTGGTATTCAAAATGAAGTGTGTAGCCTCTATAGTTACCACAAAAGAATTCGATTACATTATGGTCTATGGAGAAAAATCGTTTATGGTGAATTTTATTGATGCGATATTTAAAACATAATGAGAATTATGCAGCAATAATGTGACTAACAGTATAATTTCTCAGGAGTATAGAATAAATAGCATTTCTAGTGCGTTTATGGTATACACAAATGAATTCTATTAGATTAAGATCTATGGGATAAAATGGGTTGAGATGCTTTTTAAGGATGTTACGATACTTGAAATATAATTAAAATAACAAAGAACACTGTAGGGATCTACAATTTGTTTTCTCTGCATTATTGAATGCGTAGCATCGTTAATTTACAGAGACGCACAAGAGAATTCAGTTACAGAACTGACTATGATCGATAATTTTTAGAAGTGCGTCTTCCGCTGCAGTAGGCATTTTTATAATTTTTAGTGTATTTGAATGGTGTGTATAAATTCTATAGATCATATACCGGGCTTCACGGCAGAATTCGCACACATTGCTGCATATGGACAGCAATTGGTGAAAATGGATTTTTACTGTGTTATGTGTTTTTGCTTATTTAGAAATCTCATTTCATTGTTTGAAACAATTAAATTTGTTTATAATATTTGGTTACTGTTGTAAAGTGTTTTATAATCTATCTATGCATGATTTTTCGTTCTTGTTTGTTTTGTTTTTTCTTTATTTTGCTAAAACACGAAACTCTCCCCTCTAATTTACCCGTCTTCCCTCAAAATACTAAATCTTCACCGATCTAGCATACAAAATTACGTGAATTTCTCCAATTTAAGCTGTATTTTCGTCATATCACAGGAGTGTTCTGGAAATCGTGCTGACAGCACATTTTTGCTTCAGAAACGGGATATTTATATTTGTTCTTTTTCACTAAAATCAGTAAAATCTCGCGAATAATAAGTTCAAAACTTCCTGAATTCCTACAATTAAATTACGGAAATTTCGTCAAACAACAGAAACAATTCTTCAAATCACAAAGGTGTTCCAGCAACTTTACTGCGAGTACTTTTTTATATATTTTTAAGAATATTTTTTTGAGGATGTGTATGAATTTTACTTTTTTTAGGCGCGTTCGTAATTATATAAATACGTAGCACTTATAGTCGTCATCTGGTTCGTCCGTCTGTCCTCATATAACAGCGCAAAAACTACGCAACCGAATGATTTAAAATTTAATATGTATAATCATTGCAAAATTTTGTCCAGTCATTTAAAATTTTATGAAAATCGAATCAAAACTTAAAAAGTTATTAATGAAAGTTTTCTTTATTCTGTTAAATCCTATCATACGTAATCTATATAACTAGCAAGCTACGCCCGCTGCGCTGGTCGGTTTCTACAAATGAACCTTGAATCAAACGAAATACAGTGGAACTCCTGTTAGACGTTTTGTTCGGGACCGGAAAACAAAACGTATAACTCAGTAAAATTTACAACTCAATTAATGGTCAACCGAAACCCTTTTTTAAATTTAGCCTAAAAACTTTGTTCTGATGAGGAGTTCCAGTTACCTTTTATATCGAAAACGGAAGTTTCCTAAATATTATTGCACCCATGACATACAGTTTCGGAAATGGAACAGAGTAGACAAAAAGTACATAAGAAAGGTATAAATGAAGTTATTTTATCATAAAAACTTTTTTGAAAATATTTTCAATACACATACATAGAGTACTTAAAAGAAATGATTGGAATCGCCTTGGCATGTAAATCATTTATCAAAAGATATGTCAGTAGTTTACTGAATCTTGTAGAATTAATCTATTCGATTGTTTCTTTTCGGCAGTGTCGACATTGAACAGCAAACTTTGCATTTCTGTTAATAATGCAGCCGCCTTACCGTTACTGTTTTTACTACTGACAAACAGCTTTACTACATCAAAAGCTCTCAGAGCAGCTCCGAAGTTTGAGTGAGATCTTTCAAATAAAACTCATCCGACGCGGCGGCAGTGTTTATGGTTACAAAATGCAAAAATAAGACAAAATTTCGGCCAGGGATGCAAAAATGTAACGTATAACTGAGGGAAATGTATAATTATAATGCAAAACGTATAACTCAGCTAATTTTTAATGGCAAGCAGCCGAGACTGCTGAGTTGAAACGTATAACTGAGGGAAATGTACAACTCAGGTAACGTATATTTGGAGTTCCACTGTATATCGTTTAATTTGACCTTGTATTTGAAAGATATCTGTATATTTACCATGTGCAATCAAATTTTTAGCTGTTAAGGACCAACTCTTTTATTTGGTCATTTACAGTTAAAGTTTGCTAAAGAATGATAAAACTATATTCGAATATACTAAAACCATCACTAAAAATTGTCGAACTAACAATGCAAACAAGTTAACTAACAAAATCCATTCAATAGATGTTTTTATAAAGGCTAATCTTTGATAATCGGGTTCATCTGATTATAGAACTTTTCCACATAATTCTAAAACTAACAGAACGATATAAAATATACTAAAACCATCCTTAAAAATTATCTACTTAACAATGCAAGTCGCAAAAAATACGCCCAGTAAAAACTTTCAAAAAGGCTAATCTTTCGGAATCGGGTTCACCTGACTATATAACCATCACACATAACTGTTTGACTAAGCAACGTAGAACAATATGTAGTACATTAAAATCATTCCTGAAATAGCATCTAACTAACAATACAATTCTCATCAAAATCCGTCCAGTAGAACTTTTTCAGAAGGCTAATCTTTCATAATCGGAATCAAATATTGAAAAGGCTAATATTTGTTAAAAGAAATGGTCACCCGATTTTCGAATTTCCCCCTATAATTCTAGAACTAAGCAACGTAGAATGATATGTTATATAATAAAACTTTCCCTAAAAAATTATCTAACAGTGTAGGTTTCATCGAAATCCATTAGGAAGAATCTTTTAAAAAGGCTAATATTTCATAATCGGATTGATCTGATTATAGAACTTCCCAGAATAATTCTATAACTAAGCTACGTAGAACGATATGTTATGCAATAAAACCTTCCCTGAAAAATTATCTTACAGTTTAAGCTCTACTAAAATCCATTCAGCAGAAATCGAGTTATAAGCAGCCGGAACGAAATTTCATATATTTAGAAGTAAATAGAAGTATATTGCAATTAATATAGTTTGCATTTGAATTTTAAAAAAGGTACTTTTCGGTTAGCGGGGCGCCAGTGATATAGGTATATATATATATATATATATATATATATATATATATATGTGTGTGTGTGTGTGTGTGTGTATATATATATGTATGTGTATACATGTTTTTGTGTAGATGTATGTATATATATATATACATGTATATATATTACTGGTGCCCGGCTAATCGAAAAGTACAAAAAAAAAATACTGCAAAAATTCAGTCGTACACTTAAAAAAATCACCCTTTGGCTTAAAATCTCTCATCTAAACTGTTTTTCTTTTTCTTTTCTTTTCTTTCTTTTTTTTAAATAAAATTAGTAACAGTTATTTATTTTATTTTATTTTTCCAGATGTATAGCCATTTTAATTATTTCTGCAAAAAGAAGAAAAAAAAAAAAAAAAAAAAAACTTTTGGCTTAAAATCAAATTGTTTGGGGTCAAAAGTAAAATCAAAATCGCCAAAAACAAAAGATACATCGCCAAATATTGTTTCAGTATAGAAATCTTGCCCCTTGAATAATTTTTTAAGCATTACGAACTTCCCAATCATGTTTAAATTAAATATTTTCGTTTTATAATATTCTCTCATCAAAACTCTTTTTTTTTCTTTCTCTTTCTGTTTAAAAATAAAATAAAATTAGTAACAGTTTTTCTTTTATTTTTCGACATGTATAGCTTTTTCATTTCTTTCTGCAACAGTAATGATCGCCAAAAAATTAGCAATGGTAAACTTTTCGGCCAAAATAACAGAACTTTCTATCACAATTCTATAACTAATATACGTAGAACGTTGTGTTATATACTAAAACCTTCCCGGAAAAATTATCTCTCGAACAGTGTAAGTTCCATCAAAATCCATTCAGCAGAACTCGAGTTATAAAGGAACGGAACGAAATTTCCGTTTGTGTTTTATATATATAGTAGATAAGAGCGCATGTCCTGTGACTGAGGAAAACAAATACGGGATAACCACATCTTTTTTCATATGCTAAGAGGCCATTTATATTCAAAATTATTTTTTTTAATAAAATTGCATAAAAGTTACATTTTTAGAAAGATCGTTTAAAAAAATATATTTGTTTGAGAGATGAGATACATTAAGCAATGTATAGATTCTGAGATTACTTCAGTGGAAATCACTTTAACAGCCGAATATCTCAATCCATTACAGTAAATCAAAGACATTATATAATAAGACTGCGCAGATAGTGTTAAATTTGCTAGTGCAACCGCAGCGCCATTTTATCAATTATTTAAGGGCTTTGCAGTAAATAAACAAAATATATTTATTCATCGTGAGTCATAGAAATATTAAACCATAAAGGTAATCATTCGCAAAGCAAGATCTCCGTGGTGAATTTTGCTGTGCTGCCTGGTGTCGAAAAAAAAATTCGCGTCTGTAAACGTGGTGTACGTAATAAGAAAAAAAGGCATGCTCATTTCGCTCATAACAGACGATATAATTCATTTCACTGAAATAATAACAACTAGTTGCACCCGTCGAAATTCGCCGCAACAGAATGTATTAAATAAGTATGTTACAATTTAAGCTTATAAATAAAAGATTAATGTAATGAATAAAGAAAGTGACTCTGCAAATTTAAAGCATGATATTCACACAAACATACTCAAAACTCTGCACATGAACACCACATTCCATTAAAGTCCTGATCTCAGTAAAAATCTAGACAATTACGTCATTTAGCTTTGTTAAAATTGAAATTTTGTGTTTGAAATTGCACATTTTAAAATGATATCCTTTTCATAAGCAGACGATTTACCTTTTAATTTCAGAGTAACGTAGAATAAAAAACTTGGAAAATAAAATCTGTTTCACGAAAATATATAGGAAAATATTACCGTAAGAGTTATTTAACCAATTGTTTTAAAATGTTCATTAAATATTTATTATAATTAAGTGGAAATGATGTAATTTTCAGAAATATTTTGTTTTGTGCATACCAATGAAGTAAATACATAGAAGAACCGACATAAAATAAATATATCCTATGTTAGGTCAAGATTGTCACCATCAAATTGCCACCATCACTTTTGAAAACGGTTCTGTAGTTCCAGATATTCCACAGAAATTGTAATTTAGAATGTTTTTAGAACGCTTTTCGCACATTTCACCCTTTTAAATTTCGAATTTTTTAGAAACTGATCATAGAGAGCATTTACATCTTATCAGTAACTACCATGCCAAATTTCAAATTTCTAGCCCCTTCAGTATCATAAAAATTGCAATTTTAGAACGTTTTCGCTCCTGCACCCCCCCCCCTCTGGAATACCCTCATAAAACATACCCTATGTTAGAGCAGGGACTGTCATCATAAATTTGCCACCATTATTTTTGAAATATGTTTGGTAGTTCCAGAGATTCCATAGAAATTGTAATTTAGAATTTTTTTAGAACGCTTTTTGCGCATTTCACCCTTTTAAATTCGAATTGTTTAGAAACTGTTCATAGAGAGCATTTACATCTTATAAGTAACTACCATGCCAAATTTCAAATTTCTAGCCCCTTCAGTATCACGAAAATTGTAAATTGTAGAACGTTTTTCGCACCTGCACCTCCCTGGAGTTAGTGCCACCGAGATAAAATATAGCCTATGTTGGAGCAGGAATTGTCACTATCAATTTGCCAACATCACTTTTGAAATCGGTTCGGTAGTTTCAGAGATTACCGATAAGGGTTGTGCTCGTAAAGAAAGAAAAAAATTAAAAATAAATAAAAATCCCTTAACTGTTTATGAAAAACACTCTTAATTAACAGAGAGAAAAATCTGTTAAATTGCATATAATACCGGAAAATGTTTTTTCTTTCTTTTTTCTGCTACACAATTTAATAAAAGCTGCATCAAAATTGAAACATCCAGTACTTGGGCTTTCAATATACACTGCTCAAAACAATTAAAGGATATTTGAAGTTTTATATAAAATAAAGATATAAACGAAATTTTTTTTTGCCGAAAATAAAAGAAGAGAATCACAAATGCAAATTTTTCTGGTTTTCAAACTGTGGAGTATGCAAATTTTGAGTTCGACGTCAAAAACGTCGCTTCAGCGGCAGCGAATGAAATTTGACTTTCAACTGGATAAAAGAGAATGAAGACAAGGATGATCGGCATTCAGTGATTGCTTTGTTTCGATGAGTACGATGTCTCAGCGAAGTCATTTGACAGATTCAGAAGCTTGGAGAATTTTTGGTAGGTTAGAAGGGGGCCAAACTCAAGCCGAAGTAGCGCAAGCCATTGGAGTGTCACAAAGTGTCATTTCCAGGATCTGGAACCGTTTTTTGGAGAGTGGATGTGCAGGCCGAAGACCAGGGCAAGGTCGTAGACGGGCAACAACGCCCAATGAAGATCGGTATTTAGCGTTAACAGTTCGGAGACACCGAAACATGAACGCTACTCTTCTCCAACAACACCTTCGCTCGGCTACAGGCACCACGATTTCAACTCAGACTGTCCGAAACCGGCTCCATGCTGTAGGTCTGTATGCTCGCCGACCGATGGTATGTGTTAGATTAACATCAAGGCATTGTCGCGACCGCAGGGAGTGGGCAACCGAGTTTGACAACTGGAGGAGAAATGAATGGAGCAATATTCTGTTTTCTGACGAGTCCCGTTTTTCTGTGTATCTGGATAATAGGCGTATTTTCATCTGGAGGGACCGTGGCAGTAGGAATAATTTTGCGTTCGTGCACGAAAGTGTCAGATTTGGCGGTGGAGAAGTGTTGGTGTATGGTGGCATCTCCTTTGACGGGCGCACTGACCTCTACATCATTCGAGATGGAGCTCTGACTGGTCGCCGATATAGGGATGAGATCCTCAGACCTATTGTAGTCCCTCACGCTGCAGCAATCGGAGATAACTTCATTTTAATGGACGATAACTGCAGGCTACATCGTGCAAACCTGGTGGAGAATTTCCTTTTCGAGGAAGGAGTCGTTCGAATGGAATGGCCAGCGTGTTCTCCAGACATGAATCCAATCGACCACGTTTGGGACGCTCTAGGAAGACGAGTTTCTGGCCGCCAACAACCCCCACAAACTCTCCAAGAACTGGAAAGAGCTCTTCTGGAAGAGTGGGGCAGAATACCCCAACTCGTCATTAATAGCCTCATTGAGTCCATGCCTCAAATGTGTTCAACGTTGCTGGCCGCCCGTGGAAACCATACCCCCTACTGAAAATGATTTTCTTTGAAGAAAACACCTTTTCTTATTCTTTTTTTCTCATATGCACAAATTGTGTTTTTTTCCTTTTGTACACAAATGCGCAATAAAATGCATTTTTTTCTGCCAAACATGTGTAATTTATTCTCATATAACCTACTATGTCTGTCGACCATGTATCAATCAGCTAAAAAGTTTCCCAGATACAAAATCCACCTAAAACTGCAATATCCTTTAATTGTTTTGAGCAGTGTAGATAAGAACCAAATCGCTAAGATTTTTTACTACCATGTTGTTCGTTAGTAGGGTACGCTTACTTCTGGCTTAAGAATCAATTTTTTTTTCCTTTTATCATTACGATTATACTTAAGTATCTTCATTATGAAAAATGTACTTCTCAAGGAGTCGAAAATATGATTCAAATGAAATAAAATCTAATATGTTTTCAATATTTTTATCACTTTCCAACATAATTGAAAAGTGTTTATGTCTTCTTTTTGTCTGCCCGTCTGTCTGGCCGCCTGACCATACTCTAACTCGAATAAATATATTTAGATTACAATAAACATAATATTTCGTTGATTTATTTTTTATTCTTTTACCTTACCGTTGACAGCGGTGACAGCAGCACGAAATTTTCAACATTTGTAATAATCAAAACTTATGTAAATGGTGGTATGTCAGAACTTATTATTTCTTGGTCATTACATCGATTGAAAGCACACTAATTTCAGATTCCGTTACCCCCTACACACACACTGATAATAATCAATAGATTTTCAAAGATATGAAAAAATAATCTACTATATATATAAAACACAAACGAAAATTTCGTCCGTTCCTTTATAACTCGAATTTGATGGAACTTGCGTTGTTCGATAGATAATTTTTCAGGGAAGGTTTTAGTATATAACACAACGTTCTACGTACATTAGTTATAGAATTATGATGGAAAATTATGGTATTTTGGCCGAAAAGGTTACCATTGCTAATTTTTTGGCGATCATTACTGTTGCAGAAAGAAATGAAAAGGCTATACATGTCGAAAAATAAAAGAAAAGCTGTTACTAATTTTATTTAAAAAAAAAGAAAAAGAAAAAAAGAAAGAAAAAAGAAAGAGAGAAAAAAAAGAGTTATGATGAGAGAATATTATAAAACGAAAATATTTAATTTAAACATGATTGGGAATGTTCGTAATGCTTAAAAAATTATTCAAGGGGCAAGATTTTAATATTGAAACAATATTTGGCGATGTATCTTTTATTTTTGGCGATTTTTATTTTACTTTTGACCCAAAACAATTTGATTTTAAGCCAAAAGATGTCTTTTTTTGTTGCAGAAAGAATTGAAATGGCTATACATCTGGAAAAATAAAAGAAAAAACTGTTACTAATTTTATTTTAAAAAAAGAAAGAAAAAAAAAATAAAACAGTTTGATGAGAGATTTTAAGCCAAAAAGTGTTTTTTAAGTGTACGACTGCATTTTTGTAGTATTTTTTTTTGGTACTTTTCGGTTAGCCGGGCGCCAGTGATATATATATATATATACATGTATATATATACACATATATCTACAAAAATACACGTATATACATACATATATCTACACAAATACATGTATATACATATATATATATATATGCACTTATATGTATGAATATATACAAATATAACTGGCGCCCGGCTAACCGAAAAGTACGTCTTTTTTTTAATTCAAATGCAAACTATATTAATGGCAATATTCTTCAATTTACTTCTACATATATGAAATTTCGTTCCGGCTGTATATAACTAGAGTTCTGCTGGATGGATTTTCGTAGAACGTAAACTGTAAGATAATTTTTCAGGGAAAGTTTTATTGTATAACATATCGTTCTACGTAGCTTAGTTATAGAATTATTCTGGAAAGTTCTATAATCATATCAATCCGATTATGAAATATTAGCCTTTTTAAAATATGTTACCGAATGGATTTCGATGGAACCTACACTGTTAGATAATTTTCGAGGGAAGATTTTATTATATAACATATCATTCTACGTTGCTTAGTTCTAGAATTATAGGGGGAAATTCAAAAATCGGTTGACCATTTTTTTTATCAAATATTAGCCTTTTCAATATTTGATTCCGATTATGAAGTATTAGCCTTCTGAAAATGTTCTACTGGACGGATTTTGATGAGAATTGTATTGTTAGTTAGTTATATGCTATCTCAGAAATGGTTATAGTGTACTACATATTGTTCTGTGTTGCTTAGTCAAACAGTTATGTGTGAAGGTTTTATAGTCAGGTAAACCCGATTCCGAAAGATTAGCCTTTTTGAAAGTTTTTACTGGGCGTATTTTTTGCGACTTGCATTGTTAAGTAGATAATTTGTAAGGATGGTTTTAGTATATTCCATATCATTCTGTTAGTTTTAGAATTATGTGGAAAAGTTCTATAATCAGATGAACCCGATTATCAAGGATTAACCTTTATAAAAACTTCTACTGAATGGATTTTGTTAGTTAATTTGTTTGCATTGTTATTTCGATAATTTTTAGTGATGGTTTTAGTATATTGCATATAGTTTTATCATTCTTTAGCAAACCCTAACTGTAAATGACCAAATAAAAGAGTTGGTCCTTACTAACTAAAATTTTGATTGCACATTAGAAAATATAATAGCGCAATGACGTCATTTTTCAGTAATGTGGAAGGATATTCCAGGTAAATATACAGATTGCTTTCAAATACAAGGTCAAATTAAACGATATATTTCGTTTGATTCAAGGTTCATTTGTAGAAACCGACCAGCGCAGCGGGCGTAGCTTGCTAGTAATAAATAAAACTCTACTTTCATAAAGGCCGATTTATATCGTTTCTAAAATAATGGCAACGAACTAGTCACTTCTTATTTTACTTACTCATTTTTAGATGCGTTCGTAATTATATAAACACGTAGCACCTATTGTCGTCGTCTGGTCCGTCCGTCTGTCTGTCCGTCCGTCCGTCTGTCTGTCCGTCTGTCTGTCCGTTCGTCCGCATATAACAACGCAAAAACTATCCAACCGAATAGTTTGAAATTTTTGCAGAATTTTGTCGAGACATTTCAAATTTTATGAAATTTGAATCAAAACTTTAGAAAATATTAATAAAATAATTTAAGAAATTTGAATTTTTTTTTTTTTTAATCAGATCTTTTTTGTTATACGAGCTTCCGAGGTTTAATCGTCAAGCAACTGGGATACTTATTTTACTACAGAAATTAATCTGCAGACGATATAATTCATTTCACAAAAATAAAAATCAAGATCTGAATATTTATATAACTAGCTATAATACGAACGCACCCCATTTGTCACGTTTGACGTACAATTTCCGACTTGTTGTATTTATTTTGCTGCATATAAACAAGGCATTCAGAACTAATGAGGACAATTCAATGCTAATATTGCTAATGTGATGTTTGGCGGCTACTAAAGCCAATCTGTTGACTTTTTTATCCTTTATAGAGTGAAACAATCCGTATATTAAAATGACTTATTAGGTAGCTTTTAATACAAAAAGTATAAAGCTACCTATTGCAGCCGTTCGGAGGAAAGCAGTTCCGGAAAATTTCGAAATATTTTCACCGATCATGACCCCCAGACCCCAAAACCACCCTCCGTTCAAATGTTGATTTATATATATAGATATATCCATATATATATATATATATATATATATATATATATATATATATATATATATATATATATATCAAAATCGATTTATAAATACGAGCGTTATCGTATGACATAGGTCAGATATATATATATATATATATATATATATATATATATATATCTGACCTATGTCATACGATAACGCTCGTATTTATAAATCGATTTTGATGAAACTAATTGTGTGTATTAAGGTCACCAATGTCTCGACCGAGTTCCGTTGGCCAGCTTGGTCCGCCATTTTGTTTCAAGATGGCGGCCCTTTAAAAATTTAAAACTAAAATAAATATACAAAAAAGTTAAAAATTCAAATTTATTTTTTAATTACATGTTAGGCCTTGATACAACGATTCCAGAGCATTTTTTGATTTACCTCTATCTTAAAAAATGGCTGAGATAGAGCAGTTTGAAATTCTAGGGTGGCTGACACTTTGAAACAAAACAGCACATTAACGTGATTACTCGCAAATTATTTTCTTTCATTGTTGTAATAATTTTCCCAATCATACGCATAAAACTATATCTTCATATCCGTTAACACTAGGGCTGGACGATATCAAAAATTTTATATCGCGATATATCATCGAGTTAATATCGATATTGATGATATATCGCGATAACTACTTTAAAATGTGTGAGGATAGAAATATTGCTAATTTCGAAAGACAAATGTATGAGCAACTTAAATACCAACAGATGTAGAAAGCAACGAATCATATATATATATATTTATGTATATATAAGAGAAAAGCAAAGAAACTAACAAAAGAAGAATAAATAAAAAGAAAACTGCCCAGTTAAACTGAGGGCATTGAGCTCACAGGCAAATCACATTAATTGTATATTATACTCTTATTTCAAATTCTTTGAAATAAGCCCCTGGAAAAATAAAGAAATCGACAATATAATAAGGGGGTTCATAACCCCCGTCCCCCCACCCTTATAATTAACTAATAAACCCCTAAAACTAATTAGCGAAGCCTCTAATTACAATGAACACATATACAAAATTTAAAGCAAATCCGATAATTCTGTATGAAAAAAACCCATTTATATAAATTAAAGGGGGATTAGTCCCCCGTATCCTCCTTTATACTTAACCAATGAACTCCAAAAACAAATCAGGGAAGCGCCTTACCACAATGAGCCTATATACAAAATTTTAATAAAATCGAATAATTCTGCATGAAAATCTCATTTATCTAAATTAAGGGGGAGAGGATTAGCCCCCTCCACTTTACCCCCTTTATACTTAACCAAAGAACATCCAAAACTAATCAGGAAAGCGCCTTATCAGAATGAACCTATATACAAAATTTGAAGAAAATCGGATAATTCTGCATGGAAAACCCATTTATCTAAATTAAGAAGGGGGGGGGGGGGAATTATCCCACTTTCCCCTTTATACTTAACCAATGAACCCTCAAAGCTAATCAGGGAAACACCTTATCACAATGAGCCTATAAACAAAGTTTGAAGCAAAACGGTTATTTATATCAAGAGTTATCGCGTTACGTACAAACATACATACATACGTACATACAGAACCGGCGGGCATACATTAGGTCTTAGGCTTTGATAGCCTGTGAGCTAAAATGTACTATATAATTTTGCTTTATTATGCAGAATACTAGGTTTGATATTTAAACCTGTTTTTTTATTTCAAAGTGCCATTGAATTCAAAAGAAAATAAATTGCAAATGATAAAAATAAGTTATTGGCTAACAAAATTAAATAAAAACAAACAAGCAAACAAACAAAATCACACACACGCACTACACGACACCATAAATTCATTTTAATATCAAGGCGTTACCGATAATGTTGGCCGAGAAAATTATCTCAATGAGCACTGAAGTAGTGCAATGCTATCGACTCGAGAATAACTAATAGATACTCCAGCTCGTATTTTATTGGCCATCACATATCAATACCTTGACCTATTGCAACGAAGTCTGGACGAATAGCAGCAGCGCAGCATCGAGACGAATAAGTCTGGACGATAGCTGTATTATTCAGTTAAGAACAAAGAGTTTAATTTGCGGTTTGAGAGGATAGTACCGAGCTTAGACATAATAAGAGAATGTATTCGTATTGGGACATATTGTGATATTCTTTATTTGGGGATATTAACGAAAGCGAGATAATTAAAGGATAATCGTTGGAGGGAATATTCCGATTGGAATAAAGTAGAGAAGTGAATATAAATGCATGGATCGGACGAAAGGAATGCGTTGAAGAGGATATTATACGGAATATTCGGCGCTTTTCTTGTGGTTTGAAGTCGAGAAAAAAAATGTTTATGGATATATCGATAGAGTCAGAGCTTAACTTAGATATTGTTATACATTGCCAGAGTCAGAGCTTAGCTATCATTATTGGGATATATCGTCAGTGTTAGATCTTAGATATTGTTATTGCGATAATTAAGAAATATCAATATTTGATCGATATATTGATAAATAATCCAGCCCTAGCTAACACCAAAATTGGCGACATAGGCGGCAAAATTGGCAAAATTGGCGACAAAATTGGCAACATTTGTGACATTTGGCGAAATATCGCCAAATTTGGCGACCAAAATGAGTCATTATAAATGAAGCTAATTTGGCTATTGCTCAATAATTTGGCGAAATTCTTATTCAAATTCAGTATTAACGAATCTTTTATAAACGTTTCTTTGCATTTTAACTTGCTGTTTTCGTGTAACATTAGCTGAAATTTTAAAACAAAGATATAGGAAAGCTACCTTTTCCTCCCGGTACAGGCCGGAAGGACTTTTTTCTTTAGTCATAGTTATAATGCACATGTAACAAATCAGATAGAACTACATTGTCATGACGTATAGGCATTTCTTTCTTTTCATTTTTACCCTTCATCCAAATTTTACAAGTCATGTAGAATTCTTCGACGTTAGTGTATTTATTTATTAGCATTTTATACTGTCTTCAAAGTAAAATTTTAAATCGAAATGAGAACATGTATGATTTTTAAACATGAAAACAATTTTTGCCAGAACTTTCGTAGAGAAAGGGAGCACACCAGTTTTAATTGCTCCAAGGCGCTGAATACTTAGCTACACCACTGGACCAGTATTTTTGGAGAAACAATTTAAACATTTCCTTATAGGTAAATTTCCATTCAAATTTATTTTAAATGTACTAGAAAGAGTTATGTTTTGGATTACATTAGACACTGCATAATATTTAGGTTTTCTTTTCTTTTTTTTTCTCTATCATGATAAAATTTTCTTTCCATATCTACAAATACTTGATTTTTTATATAATATTAAATCATTTTCTTATAATATTTATGATATTTTGGCTTAAAATTTATGCTAAAAGCGCAGAATGATAGATTTATTGTAACTTCTTTTAATGAAAAAAGTTTATACAGTAAAATAAATTATTTTAATAATTAACTAACATTAATTTTTAAACTTAGGTTAGTTAAACGATCAATTTTAATTAAATAGATCCGTCATTTTAAGGTGATTCCTCTTTTTCGTTTTATGCATTATAAAATTCTCAATTTGGCCATGGATTTCATACTAATTCATTATTTATTTTAAAAAAATATATTTTTTCTACGCAGTTTTAAATATAATTATAAAATATGCGGAAATAAATACTATTACAAACCCTATTAAGTTGTGTAAAGTAATTATTTTTTCAAAAGCACTTAAAAATCAGTGTAGTCACCCAACCATCTCATTTGTGGAGAAGGCAATATTTCTTGATACTTAACGATATTTAAATAAAGGTTATAATGATGCTATTATTGTAAGGTGCACCTGTCACTTTTACAAACAGTATTGCTACGTATTCAGTTAAGCTGCCTTCAGTGTAAATAATCAACTTGTGGCTATTACCATATAATTGCCCTTAAATAAATATGATGTTTTTGCAATTTTTCTTCATTCTTTAGTTTTACTTTCTTTCTTTAGAGACTAAACTAAGAAGTGGTAAGCTTATGATGTTTTTTATAACTTATTTATTGTATAATCTGTTTAAATATTTTGCCTGTTATTAAGGCAAAAACATATGTATGCATTCTTAAGAATTCTAGTTTTTTTTTTTTTCAGATTAAAAGGAAAAAGATTTTATCTAAAGAAATAGTACTAGTTTTAAAAAAAAATAAGAAATTGTCGCTCCTATCCTTCTCAGATCATAAATTTAATATAAGTCTATATAAGATCGTTTAATATAAGTCTATATAAGATCGTTTAATATAAGTCTGCATAAGATCGTTTAATGAACAGTCTATATAAGATTGTTTAATAAAAGTCTGTATAAGATCGTTTAATAAAAGTCTTGCTACATAATTACTTATTTGTCATTTAGTATTTAATTATGCTAATTATACAGTTGAACGTCAATTTAAGGAACTTCTTTATTACGAACATCTTTATTTACAAAAACGGCCACTGGGACCTTTATTTTGAACACAAATAACATAATTAGAATCTCTAAATAACGAACACAATCTTCTATTTAAAAAAAAAAAAAATCGGACAAATATTCCAAAGTTCTAATCGATTTCAGCTTACCAAAGAAGACCTTTGCAAAACATTCTTTCATGTTCGCTGCCATCATCACAATACACTATTAGATAAGAACTTTTACATAAGAACATTGATGGATCTATTACGCTTTTTTTGACTGTATTCAAAGAAATCTCAGATGATAGAACTATTCATCTTAAAATATATAATGAAAGATTTCGAAAACAATTCTATGTGGTTTATGATTCTTATAAAATCTTCTCGAAACTTTGTTTCGGGCACTTCCAAAATGTATACAATTTTATGAAAAAAATCTCTTTTTACTTTCTTCTACCTTTACAAAAAGGAGGTATTGAATTCGTAAAAAAATTCGTCTTCCGGTTTTCGCCGGGTTTATACATTTTAGAAGGTTCTGAACATGATTTGACTGTTTTAAGAAAATGTCTGTCCGAGAGTCTGTCTGTATGTCTGTCTGTATGTGACACAAGTTTTGTGGAAGCTCTGTTTTAACAACTGAAGCACAGAATTTAATCAAACATCAAATTCAATTAGACCTTTGTATAACTAGACGCTGATTATATTTTGATGTAAATCTCCAAGCAGGTAGCGCTGCTATACTGCATATCCTATGATTTTCGCGATACCTATATCTCAAGAACTAACGCACGAAATTTCACCAAACTTCATATTCTGTTAGACCTTGACATAAATAGATTCTTATTACACTTGAGTGTATAGCGTTTAACAGGCGACGCTACTATACTCTGTATTTCACAATTTCCGCGATAGCTATATCTCGAGATTCAATAGATTGTCATTTAATTTTGATTGCAGACGATTTGATTTTGTTAGGGGAACCGTCGGTAGCGTAATAAATTTTCTCCTTTTTCGAATTGTTAAATTGGTCTTCTATATTTTAGTATACGTTTTCGTCTTTTAATAATGGTAAAGAAGGATAGTTCAGCTTACCTGAGATTTTCTTTATGCGCTGAATATTTCCACAGTAATCCAAAGTGTTTGCACTGATATTTATCTTATCGACTGATTGAAGTATTCGCTATATGGAAGTAATAAGAACTATTATTATTAGTAAGTAGAGATGCACGAAATAAGAAGTAGATCCATTTTGAGTATAATATTATAATTCTTTTCTAGATATTTACATTTAAATCGCGTTTTTGGAGACTGCTTTTAGATGCTCCAATTTTACATTATATTTGAGATATATATTTACAACACATATGTACAAGAGCGTTTTAACTGCTCGGATTCATTTTTGATTCTGAAGGGAATGTCTTTAAGTTCAGTTCACACGCGCGTGATAACAGCTGTAGTTTTGAAGTAGGGAGGTCTGCAGAGTTTTTCACTCAACTGGTTTCGACAGTTTCTGGTTTTGTTCACTATGTTTTTCAGCTGCGGCACTTGAATTACTTATTGGTAATTGGGGTCTGGTTTTTAACATGTTCTTATTTCGATCATTCGCTGCACGTGGAGATTATTCACTGCATAAAAAAGGTTTCTCCGTCACTCCCCCGTAATCTCCTGTGTGGGGAATGGTTGAAGGTTCAGTTTCTTACGGTGTTTCTCGTACACAGGTTTGGGAGTGGGTTTCGTGAGAGTGTCGGCTGTCATTTCTTCGGTGGGGCAGTATTGTAAATCGATTTTTCCTTCTTCTTTCATAAGTTTGATGTTGTGGAAACGTATGTCGATGTGTTTGGATCGCTTAGTATCTTTATCGTTTTCAGTCATTTTTATACAGGACATATTATCCTCAAAAATCGTGATGGGTAATTTTTGTGGAATGTTGAGATCGCTAAGCAAGTTTGTTATCCAACTTAATTCTTGTGCTGCGTTGCTAGCTGAAACGTATTCGGCTTCGGCTGACGAAAGTGCAATACAATTTTGCCTTTTTGTAATCCAGTAAATCGGTGATTTTCCTAGCATGAATAGATTTCCTGATGTTGATTTACGTGTTTTCAAGTCACCTGCCCAGTCTGCATCGGCGTATGCTGTTAGGATGGGCTTGCTGTTTGCGTTAAGAGTTAAATTCAAATTTTCTGTAGTTTTAAGGTATGAAATGATTCTTTTCACTGCTGTCCAATCCTTTTGGCGTGGTGTTTCATTTCTACGACATAATATGTTGACTGCTGCGGATATGTCAGGACGCGTGACTGTTGATATGTAAAGTAATGTGCCTGTGGCTTGTCGATATTTCGTGTTATTAGGTAAAAGATTATCATCGTCCTCAAGTCTGTTGAATCCTGCAATCATTGGTGTGTAATAAGGTTTCATGTCGTTTAAATTCAGTTTTTTCACTAGTTCCTGTATTTTATTATTTTGATTTAGGTAATATGTATCGTTGATTTTATTAATGTTTATGCCTAGGTAATTATTCACTTCTCCTAAGTTTTTCAGTTCATATTCTTTCTTAAGTTGGTTTATTGTTTCTTCGATGTCACTGTCCTTTCCTGCTATCAGGATATCATCTACATAAATGATGATGTATATCGGATTTTCTTGATTTGATTTAAAGTACAGACATGGATCATTTTTGCTCTGTAAGAAATTATTGTTTGTGAGTGTTTCCGATATTTTAGTGTACCAGGCCTTTGCGGCTTGCTTAAGACCGTAGATGGCTTTCTGAAGTTTACAAACTTTTCTTTCATCGCCGGGTTTAATATACCCGTCTGGTTGACTCATATAAACAGTTTCAGTTAATTCACCGTGCAAAAATGCTGTGGTTATGTCAACATGTTTCACGTTCAAATTTTTGTGCAATGCAGAGATGAGAAATGCTCGTATTGTAGCGTGCGAAACTACAGGTGCAAAGGTTTGATCATAGTCAATCCCGAATCTTTGACTATATCCTTGTGCTACTAAATGCGCTTTATAGCTTTGAATATTTCCTAAATTGTCCTTTTTTAGTTTAAAGGTCCATTTTGAACCGATAATTTTTGTTCCGGGTGGTGGATCTGTTAAAGTCCAAGTGTTATTTTTTCTTAGGCATTGGATTTCATTTTGTGTTGCTTTTATCCAATTTTGTTTATCATTAGTATTTTCCATTTTTTCGATATCTTCCCAATTTTCGGGAATGTTTTCAGATGAACTATTTATGAGACAAACATATATGTCAGGGGGAACGCCTCTATTTGTCCTATTAGACCTTCTTGGTTGAATTGGTTGCTGTCCGTTTTCTCCGTCAGATTTATATCATAGAAACTCGACAGAGTTTCCCGCCAAGCATAAGAAACAGCAATACATTGAACCGTTAATGAAAGGAATTTCCGCCAATGGATGCCAAACGATTTTACAAAATTTTTTTAGCACTCTGTCTAGTTTATATTTTGCGGACGGGACAAAACGGGTTTTTGACACATCTGTATCTCGCGTTCTATTTATGATAGAAACAAAATTCTTGATTCTATGGAATGGGGCGTGCCAAGTGACCGAGAAATCAAAAGTAAAACAAAATCCGACGAATAGTGTGAAGTAGTTGGCTGATCAGATCATATTTCGTAGTTGTTGTACTTGATCAAATAAAACAATCCACATGAGCCAGGTTCGTGTATAATAAAAAAAAACTCCAGAATAGATGTCAAGTCGTTTTATTGTAAGATCACCATGAGGATGTCAAGATGGTCGCGGACAGAAGAGGGGGAAACAAGAAAGGCCGCTCTTAAGCAGTCATTATTATGCGGAGACAGAAAGCAAAGTGAGTTGTTTCCACGATACAAGTTGGAATTGCACTGACAAGAATCTCGCCAAAATAGGGTTGTTACAGAGTGTCTAGGCGTAAATACTTTCAGACAGAGATAGGCATAACCAATGGTATTTACCCAGTAGGGTCACCAGATTTTGGCGACAGGACGAATTTTGATTCAAAAATTAATATCACCCTGGCGATTATAACCGACAAATATCTTTCTCATGAGAACGGATTTTTCGACAGACAAAACAGTATGTGCTTTTAACAATGAGAATATATTTTTAGACCTGGGTGTGAGTGATTGAGTTATTACCACTACCATATAAGGGCATGCATTTTGGCCAAATGGAAGATTCGCATAACTTTTGTGGCCACAAAAATGTGCAATGCACATATCGTGTTATAAGCTTGGTTACGGAAAGTAAAATTACGAAAAGGCATCTGTGCTGATTTAATTCTTTTCTTTTTTTTATTTTAATCGAAAAGCCGTGAGATATTAGTGATCGAGCATAAGTGAAAATGAAAAAGGGAAAGGGTATAAATTACAGCGGGCTTATTGTTTGAAGTTAAAGATAACACGATTAAATTTTGACAAAGGAAGGGGGAAAATATAAATTAAATAAAGGATAGGGTTTGTTAAAACTTAATATATGATTCTCATATCATAAATAGGTTTTCAGTAAATGCGATTTTAAAACTGCTTTTTTTTGCACTTTTTAAATCTTGTTCAGACGAAAAACTGTTGACAGGGCTACAGCAATGTGTAATTATCGGATTTTAACGCAGTTTACATCATTTGAATTGTTTTTATGAGTAGTTCAAACCTTTGTAAGTTTCATGTAAAAATGTTAATTAGTTTTTGATTTATATCAGTTTAAAGTTATTGATTCCTATACTTAACATCGAGCAAAAAACTGTTGACAGGGCTACAGCAATGTGTAATTATCGGATTTTTACGCGGTTTACGTCATTTGAATTGTTTTTAGGAGTAGTTCAAACCTTTGTAAGTTTCATGTAAAAATATTAATTAGTTTTTGATTTATATCAATTTAAAGTTATTGATTCCTATACTTAACATAACGCAAAAAAATAATAAATGACCCAACTCTTTTAAGGAATGGTCGTATACACATGATATTAAGATATGTTATTACAGTTGACTCTAGTAAGCTTCCTATTATAAAAAAAAGTAACATTTAAGGTTTGTTTACAGGGTCTCACAAAAGATCTTTTGATATAGGGCTAAAGAGTTGTGCAATTATCCGATTTTTACGCGGTTTGCAGCATTTGAATTGTTTTTATGAGTAGTTCAAATGTTTAATATTTCGTGTAAAAATATTAATTAGTTTATGTATACAACTTTAAAATGATTTATTCCTATACTTAAGATGAAGCAAAGAAATATTAAATGGTCTAACTCTTTTCAAAAAGAACGTATGCGCATGATGTTAAAATATGTTACTACGAACGACCTAAGTTAGCTTCCTATTGTAAAACAGAATTGTAGAATTTACTGTTCGTTTACAGGGTAACTCAAAAGATTTTTTAATAAGACTAAATAGTTGTGTAATTAGCGAAATTTACGTGTAAGTACTTGATTCCTGCACTTAACGCAGAGGAAAAACAATAGTAAATAGCATAACTTTTGTCAAAGTGGCTATATACACAAGATATTCAAATATGTTACTACATCCGATTCATTTAAACTCTCTATTGTAAAGCGGCATTGAACCATATACGTTTCGTTTACAGGGTCTCTTAGAAGATCTTGATTTCATTACAACCGATGTATAATGTATATTTACTGAGTGAGATGTATTTTAATGATTTTATACTGTTTCAATCTCTGTAAGGTTTTATTATCTTGCTTTAAAATTTAATACGAGTTCATTTTGTCCGCCTGAAAGCTCGTCGATCTTAAGCTCTAAATCTATTAAAATATAGTATTTTCATCGATTAAAAAAACTGTGTTTATTTATAAATATATATTTCTAGCGTATCAGGAATTGATTGAAATAGCGATTAACAAATTCCAACTTTACATTCATGCGCTGAGTAATAGAATGTAAAAATGTTGCAACCCCGAGATTAGACGTTTTGCGTTTAAATATTTGCCGTTCATCGAATCTCCGGCTATGACGAACTTAAAATTCTCTAAAAGCGGGCCTAGAGCACAATGAAAATGAAATAACTTCTTAAATTCCACATTAAAATTAAAAATGCTAAATTTCGTATACAATAGGTGATCGGTAACGAACTGTTCAGTTTACGAACAAATCTGTTAACGAACACTTTCGCGTGAGATTTTTATGTTCGGATAACAAACACATGTTCGGTTAACGAACATTTTCGAGAGATTTTTATGTTCGGAGAATGAACACCCCACGAAGCAAAGCCGTGATGAAGCAATGCCGTGTTTCATATTTGCCGGGCTATACTTATTGCCTCTATTGTCGATTTAGAGAACATTTTAACAGTTGCATACATATGTCCTAATTAATTCATGGACTGCCAGGGATTGGGGACCTATATTTTAGGGTCCCAGAATTGGAATGGACAGACTAAAAACATTAATTATGTATTTTTTGTCTTTATGTAGTTTGTGCATTTAGTAAATATAGTCCTTTTTGGTTTAACCACGCTCCTTTTTTAAATCTAATTTAAAGCTTTATGAATTATCAGATCAAAAATTTTAATAAAATTTTACATCTTTTTAAACGGTACAATATGTAAATGCTTTAGTCTTTGCGGTATATTTATAAAATCACACAAAATTTTGGAATACACGTCATCCTACGAACAGTTTCTATTTTGAAATCACTTTAATAGTTATACTTTTGCAAACGTTGCGAATATTATATTTTTCCGATTCTCGAAAAATCGAGTTAAAAAATTTAACAAATAAAAAAACTTTTAAGGTGTTCAGTAATTTTCAAAAATAATATTTAAAATATTAGTATAAAAATCCCTGTCAATTACAATGGTTCGTAGAAAAAAAATTTGATTATTCTCGGTAAAGTATGCTCCATAAACTTATTGTTATAATTGACCGAAAAAAAGTGCTTCTTATTTTTCCACATTTTTCTGAAAATGCAATATTTTAATTAGTTTGTAAACTACTGTAAAATTTTCTAATTTTTTGTTTTTTGAATGTATATAAACGAGAGAGTGATATAAACAAAAGAAAAAGGAAAATAAACATGTCATAAATAATCTGATGAATACAATGTAAGGAAATTAATGTAAAATTTTCCCCTTTGCTATGGTAGAGACATGTACATTGGAATAAGTCACTCAATAAATTGTATAATTCTGATGTATAATTCGGTTTATAGCATCACTATTTTTTTCCCCTTTCATCTTTCTTTTATCTTTTCTTTTCTGAATAAAAATGAAATCTGTATAATTAAAATTAAATACCTTACAAAAAAGAGTGATATCTCATCAAAAACAACTCGCTGTAAATGATCCCGCCAAGCCACAAACCTAAGACATCAATCATAAAAAGAAGTGATATCACATAAAAAGAAGCGATATAGAAGTGCATACTCCGAGTCCCATGTAAAAATCTATCACCACTCGTAATGTTTCCAAAGGCCTCGGAGTGAGGTACAGTATGTGAAAACTGCTTGGCGACCTGCAGGCTGTTATAATGTATGCAGTATATCAATTTTGAAAATCGAAAAAATAAATTTTTATATCACTTTTATAAATATTTTTGTATGCGAAAGAGCTGACAGAACGGATTTTTCCCCAGATCTATGCGATTCCACTTACGCTAGAATTACTGCAATATATCTCAATTTAGTTAACGTTTATTATAAGGTGCATTGTTATTAATATGCGTATGATCATTATATATATATATATATATATATATATATATTACAAACTTAAAATCTTTACATGTTTACTTAAAAAATCCTCTTCGTAAGAGTGGTGTTTCTAGTTTAAATAATGGTAAATAAAATGAACAAATTGATTTTTCAAGCTCATAAATAAGAAAGGACATGCAAACACAGAAGCTTCAACTTTTTACAATGTTATGGGAGCAAAATAAATAAATAAATAAAATAAAATAAAATAAAATAAAAATATTATAGTCATATGTAATTGCAGGAAACGCAAACATTAAAAGCCTGCAGGTCGCCAAGCAGTTTTCACATACTCTACCTCACTCCGAGTCCTTTGGAAACATTATGAGTGGTGATAGATTTTTACACGGGACTCGGAGTATGCACTTCTATATCGCTTCTTTTTATGTGGTATCACTTCTTTTTATGATTGATGTCTTAGGTTTGTGGCTTGGCGGGATCATTTACAACGAGTTGTTTTTGATGAGATAAAAGAAAGTATTCTCGTGGCCACAACATACTAGTTTTCTAATTGTGTTCCAATCCAAATTACAAACTATTTCATATTGCTACTGTAAACATCTAAAATTAAATTTTGAAGGTAAGTTTATTTTTTTTATTTTATGAAAAAACTTAATTAGTATACTTAAAAAATATACAAACCCTTTAAATTACTATTTAAAATGTAATAATTAAAGGAAGGCTAAGAAACATGTGCAATTTTTTCATTTTTAAAATTATATCTGATTGAATTTGCATTTAACGAAATTTCTATATTACGAATAGTTTTGATGGAATCGTGAGATTTCTTAAATAGAAAGTTCAACTGGGTTTAATTTAATTTCACATTATTATTCTTGCCTAATAGTTTCATTATAAATATTTGGCACATTCAACGATGTCTTTCAGTAAATATTACTTTTTAAATATACTTTTTAAGATGCGCCTACCATGCATGATATGGCTTACAATATATTATGTAAATAGTATGTAATACAGAACGTATTATACGTATTTATATATCACATTAAAAGAGATTCCAAATAGTCCTGGATCAACGCAATCTGTAAATTAATTTTTCCTGAATTTTTGCCCATAAGAGTCATATGACCGCTTACGTATGCCAGATTTTAAAAAATATTCTTCTGAGAATTGAAGTGAAGTCAGTATGTCTTATTTACTCTGAAGGAATATGTTTTGTTTGTTTTTTTTTTAGTTCACCATCTTCGTACGAATGGTTCTATAGTAAAATTACTAGTAGTCTCAGTATTCCCAAGTCTATCCCCGGATTTCTTTTATTTTCCCCGAAAACCATATTTGGTAAGAGCGTCTTATCAACAGATTGATTGAGAAACGTCAAGATAGGAATGATGGCAAGTTTATTATAATCTCAGTGGAGAAACTCTAATAAGGTTCTTGCACGAAAAAAGAATTCTTTACCATATCAAGCGACTTCTATCTACTTCTATTGCACATTTAACTGATTGGAGCTCTCACTCTAAAGATAGGCGTATTGGAGTGCATTTTGCTTATAAATTCTGTATAGATAGAAACGTTTGAAGAATGTGTCCAATATTTTTTATCAAGCGTTGTAAAAGTTGATCTAAATGCATATTATTTGTTTAATTTAAATTTCTTTCTTGAAAGAGTATGTAACAAAAGATAACTAGATGGAATGAAGATGGTTCAAGATGTTCAAGATGGTGTGTCAGTTTTTTATTCTTCTCTCATCAGAAGATGGTCCCCTATCCATAGCTAAAAATGTAGTTCAACTGGTGTCTTTAGCTACTAGGAAGTAATAATGCAGGAGAGAGGGTATTTTCTTTTAAGAACATAATGTAGACATCTGAGAGACCTATAATTGATTCTGAAACTACCAAGGGTATATCAGCCGTCCTAATTAACTTTGCTATGCTTTGCCAAGGATTTGCGACAAAACTGGAGTTAAGAAGAGATCTTCGTAATAAGGTGCACGTTTCGAAAGAATACAAGCAGTTATGAACAAAAGTAACTCTTGAATTCTCTTAATGTGTCGTGAATTGCGATTTCTTGAACTTTGTCCGACATTACTTGGACACAAAATAATGAAAGCTTTAAATAAGTCCAGTTCTAACTATGTTGAGAGTACTAGCGTCATTCAGCAATACTCGGTGAATCAAGTCAGTACTCTCAGCACGGGATTGACTGATTTAAAACCTGTAGTGATTAAAACCTGTGACTTTGTTGTGGTTGTGGGTCCAAGCAATTCCCTCTTCCAGAATCCAAGTAACCCCAGTTTACGATAATTATTTTTTTATATTATCTTAGCAATAAAGCACTCTTCCTTATGAACTATCATTCAGACAAATCTTGAAAAGAGTCTCCGAATAAATTGAAAAAAATCTGGTATTCTTATTCTAAGAACTCATATGTAGTATCGATACTTTGTGCTTCGGTGATCATTCATGTGTCTTTTTTAAAGACAAGAAAATTTTGCAATCAAAGGTTTTCACTGTTTATCTGTTACTAAAGGCATTTATTTGCTCATACTTACTCCATACAAGAACATTAGTCTCTCAAATGAAATTATTCTAAAACTTCTCTATATACAGCCTGAACCAAATACATTGGTATGCGATTATTTTTAACATTTTTCAGAGCAGTTGAAAAGTGCTTATGACTTCGGTTTGTCTGGCCGGCCGTGTTCTAACTCGCTTAAATATACTCGTATTGCCATGTAGTCGATAGATGTTATTGAGGTTTAATATGGCATGTTCGCTATTAAAAATTAAGCGTGTAGCATTATAGTTATTTTATAGGGAGACTCAAAAGAATACCATATAATCCTATGGGATTTCTTCCTAAATTTATCAATTATTGCTGTAACTTTTTGGGTTTTCACAATATTTATATGAGTTGCCCTACAGTATTGACTATTAAATCATGACAAAAAAATTTTGCTGTAGTTCGCGCATGCTTAGTTAAAATTTATTTCATACAAATACCGATATCTCATCAAATATTCAACATATTAATATTTTAATTGCAGTATACTATTACTACTATTTTTTGTCAAGTTTTTGGAAAGCGGTGTCAAATTCAGCTGAAAACTCTGCGTGCTATAAAGAAAAAAACTTTTGAATTTTTCACAGAAACGTTAACATCTTCACGAATATACGTGCTATGCTTACACAAATGTACAAAAATGTTGAATAGGACCTACATAATCATTTGTTACAGTGACAGACCATTTTTAACATTTTCTGTTACTTGGGTGATCGAAAATGTTATTTTATTATTAAAACTAGCAAGCTACGCCCGCTGCGCTGGTCAGTTTCTACAAATGAACCTTGAAGCAAACAAAATATATCGTTTAATTTGACCTTGTATTTGAAAGCAATCTGTATATTTACCTGGAATATCCTTCCACATTACTGAAAAATGACGTGGTTGCGCTATTATATTTTCTAATGTGCAGTCAAAATTTTAGCTGTTAAGGACCAACTCTTTTATTTGGTCATTTACAGTTAAGGTTTGCTGAAGAATGATAAAACTATATGCAATATACTAAAACCATCACTAAAAAGTATCGAACTAACAATGCAAACTAATTAACAAAATCCATTCAGTAGAAGTTTTTATAAAGGCTAATCTTTTATAATCGGGTTCATCTGATTATAGAACTTTTCCACGTAATTCTAAAACAGAACAATATAAAATATACTAAAACCATCCTTACAAATTATCTACTTAACAATGCAAGTCGCAAAAAATACGCCCAGTAAAAACTTTCAAAAAGGCTAATCTTTCGGAATCGGGTTCTCCTGACTGTATAACCTGCACACAACTGTTTGACTAAGCAGCGTAGAACAATATGTAGTACATTAAAACCATTCCTGAAATAGCATCTGACTAACAATACAATTCTCATCAAAATCCGTCCAGTAGAACTTTTTCAGAAGGCTAATCTTTCATAATCCGAATCAAATACTGAAAAAGCTAATATTTGATTAAAAAAAAATATCACCTGATTTTCGAATTTCCCCCTATAATTCCTTTCTTTTTTTTAAATAAAATTAATAACAGCTTTTTTCTTTTATTTTTCCAGCTGTATAGCCATTTCAATTCTTTCTGCATCAAAAAAAAAAAAAAAAAAAAAAAAAGACACCTTTTGGCTTAAAATCAAATTGTTTAGGATCAAAAGTAAAATCAAAATCACCAAAAACAAAAGATAAATCGCGAAATATTGTTTCGATAGCAATCTTGCCCCTTGAATATTTTTTTAAGCATTGCGAACATTCCCAATCATGTTTAAATTAAATATTTTCGTTTTATAATATTCTCTCATCAAAACTCTTTTTTCTTTCTTTTTCTTTTTTTTAATTAATTTAACACAGTTTTTCTTTTATTTTTGGAGATGTATAGCCTTTTCATTTCTTTCTGCAACAATAATGATCGCCAAAAAAATAGCAATGGTAACCTTTTCGGCCAAAATAACAAAACTTTCTATCATAATTCAATAACTAATCTACGTAGAACGTCGTGTTATATACTAAAATATTATACTTATTATACATATAAACCTTCCTCTTGAATCACTCTATCTATTAAAAAAAAACCGCATCAAAATCCGTTGCGTAGTTTTAAAGATTTAAGCGTACATAGGGATATAGGGACAGAAAAAGCGACTTTGTTTTATACTATGTAGTGATTATTATTTTCCCTCTAATTGTCCTCGCGACAAAATCTTCACTGAAAACCATGAAGTCAAACATGTTCTTTACATCCTCAAAGTTCAAGGGCATTTTGGACATTTCCTCACGAGTTTCAGTAGCTATTTGAAAAAACGTCTGAAATAGGTCACTGCCCCTTAATTTCTGGACATCAGTGTATTATTCGTATATTCGTTAATCCGTGGGGCTGTAATTATTTTTTGTAAAATTTACTAAAATAAATCATTAAATTATTAATTAATTTTCAATTGTCTATTTTAAACACCTGTAAAATGTAAAAATCTAAGGATATTACCCTCTCCTATGCTTAATTAAAAAAAATAATACTTTCTATATTGTCTTTTTCTTAATCTGTGCCCTGTGCATAAACATATATCCATATTTTTGTATTTTCAGTTAAGACATCATGCAGACATCTATCCTGTTGTTATTTGGTTTTATTGCAGTGGCTACTGCTATTGTTTGCACGTCTAAAACATGTCAAACCGTTCGTTGTGGGGAACTGTCGTGCACGGAGGATCAGGTAGTGAAGAAAAATGGAGGCTTTTGTGGTTGCTGTGATAGCTGCATAACTATAATTCGTAAGTTGAAATATTGTATTACGATGCAAATATTATTCTCTTTTAATTATCAATTGACAGTATGTGGCCTTTTGGAGATGGAGGGAACAAAGTTGGTGTAAAAAGTTTTAATTAATATTAATGATAATTCTGAGAAATCATTTGAGAAATATGAATAAAATTTTAACTTAAATGTAATGTAAAACTGAAGAAAAAGAATGTAATTAAATCGCAGATGCATTCGAAATTCTGAACACTAAGTAGCATAAATCAGGCATGTCAAACATGCCTGCTGGCATGTAGTCAGTGGCAGCGCCGAACCAGATGGGGGCAGCTTGAGCTGAGACTCCTCCCCCTTTCCCTCGAAACCTCTGAGCGCCATCTAAACTTCATAATAATAATTCATATTAATAATAATATCATCTATATTACACTTTAAAAAATGAACTTTATAATCAACAGTTTTATGACAGGCTTGCCTCTATTTCTGCCTATATTTATTTATCATTAAAATAAAGGGGGGGGGGGGATAGGTTATGAGTTAGCCCCAACAAAAAATTTTGAAGCCCTCTCTACTTTTCCGGATTGTTACGGTCCTGGCCTGTGGCCCTCCAAGCGTTTAGCATTTTACACGTGTTCGATCACTTGTTCGAATACGCACGCATACTGTACAGCTCGAGAGAACACACTTATACTGGTAATTGAAGTCTCAGACATGTCATACATCAGAAAACACACGAGTATGCAGACGCATCTAAGTTAGTTTTAAATTTCAACTCCAGGTACAAGTGTTTGTAAATGCGAAATTTAAATGTATTTATTTGATACACGTCTACGATGGATGCTGAAATTGTTGTACGATGGATGCTGAAATTGTTGATGAAAATTTGTTATTGTAACTAATCTATTTGGATTCCATTTTGAATACATATATATATATATATATATATCTGTGTGTGTGTGTGTTTGTGTGTGTGTGTGTGTGTGTGTGTGTGTGTATGGACTAGGACTTTCAAATTCTGTTATTATTATACACTTGATCTATTTTCCAACGTTTGAGCGTAATTAGGCATATTTTACCTATGTTTTATCGTACTTTTTATTTTCTCAAAATAATAAAACTGCTGAAAAAACAAGAATAACAGAATAGCACGTGCAATCAATTTTAAAATACAAATTCAATTAAAATTTTCAGATCGGGGAGTGCGGAATTGGTGAATTGAATTATGCAGTTTTTCCTTCAAAAAGTAAAATAATTTTTAAATAAATAATAATATATGTCTGTACAAAAAAGTTTTGAGACTGAATCAAAAAATCAATGAAAATACAAAGCTTTATTACCGAAAAGCATTCAAACAGATTAATCAAAATTGGAACCACTATATTCAGTATATTTCTGCCATTCTTCCGTCAAATCAAAAACATGGTTGCAAAATAGATTGTTTTTCGATAAAAAGATATTCATCAAACTCATGCGAACTGCTTGAGGCTTGTTCAAATCGTCCATTGACCCAAATATAGTAATGATGTTCTAACGATTTGAACAAATGATACTCCAATCTTGGAGAACATAACGAGTACTCTAACTAATCCTATCCATTTCAAACAATTTCGACTGAGTTTAGCGAACAATATGCTGTTTGGCATTCAAAATGACTGGGCGTCGATGACGACTAATTTACATGACTGTAAATTTTCAAGAATTTGCAGTAGAATATCAGCATTTGTGGTCTGTCCTAATTTAATCAAGACCCAATGGGCATTTCGATTCCAAAAACCGATCAACATCACTTTTAAAAACTCGGATCGGGTCATTCTGGACTGATTTTTATCCAAACAGCCGCAGGTTGCTCCAATGTGAATTTGCGAAGATTAAGGATACCCATTTCTGGTTTGTGCTAACGATGTTGTCGAAAATTTTATAGGACTGACTATGACTCTAAATTTTTCCTTTTTCAGTATCGGGTCAACAAATGCGGTGCTGCATCCAATAACCCAAACGTCTTTTTTTCTCTCTCTTGCCTTCAACATCCTTGCAATGTTTAGATGATCCCAATTAAAATCCTCTCATAAATCTCGTATCTACAAGGTCACATCCAAATCGTTTCCATAAAGCACTGTTTCTTGATAAAATGTTCATAATCTTCCAGATCTTAGCTGATTTTTCAATTCGTGGTCGTCATTTTGGAATTTTACGTACCATCGAAACGCTATCACTGTTGGCACAATTTCTTGACCTTTTTCAGTTTCGATGTTTACAATGGCAGTCTCAGCCTCTTGGTGCGGTTGAATCTGACAAAGATTCAAATGGCTAATGATGTCTACTATAATAAGCTCTATTAGTAAGCAAATAAGAGTAAGAATAAAAGAAAAGCTATGCAAGAAAAATCTGAACCTAAATGTGTATTAAATATACCTATTTAAAAGTTAGATTAATTCTTCTAAATGTTTATTTTAATTCGTATTGGTATATTTATTGATTTTTTAATTCTGTCGCAAAACTTTTGTATTCTTTTAGTATGAATGATGTAAATGTGAAAAATTGCTTTTGAGGTGAGCTTTACATGAACACTTTTTAACACGCCTATCTAATTCTGTGAAACAGTAACAAGATAAATCTGTTTTATTTCTGCTTTTCAATAGTATGGCTCACGTCCTTATATAAATACCTAATATGTGGCCCTTCATGGTAAACGAGTTTGACATGTCTGGTGTAAATGCATCTTTCCGTAAAATTGATACATAATTCTTAACGTAAAAGATCCAAAAAGATGTTTGAAAGACTTCTATAAGAATTATTATTTTTTATTCCGCTTACTGCTATGCAAACATATCAATTAATTTGAATTTTTTTCAGTACGTGTCTTAATTTTTTTTCCCTTTAATACAAAATGATACGTTCTCTATTTTACTTATGAATAATAACGTCTTTAAGCTTATTTCCCGTAAACCGCTGGATTTTCTATGTGTGAACCTTTTCTATATGTTCATTGAATGCTATATATAGACTGATCCAAAAATAAAAAATAACAATTTTTTAATTATTTGAAAAATACAATTTACAGTACGTTTAACAGTTTTAACATTAATGTGCAGAAAACCATGTAACTTTTTACAGCAAAATAAAGTAGTCTCATAATAGCTGCACTTTTTTTACAGATAATTAGGGGTGTAGGGGTCCAAAGGCTTATGATATGGTTTTCAAAGTATTTATCATTCATTTACAGGGTAACTCAAAAGAATTCGGATACATAATGGCCTAGAGAAAAATTGTTTGCAGCGTATTTTAATTATATTATACTATTTCAAACATAATAAAATTTATATACATTGTTGAGGTGCAGGACAAGATGCTTACTGTAGAATATGACATGTATAACAGTTATCATTCATTTACAGGAACACGCAAAATATTTCAGTTACAGTAGCGATAAAAGCTGGAACGAAAAAGCTATTAGTGATAAAAGCTGGAGCTGCGTTTTCCGATGTGGCATGCGTTTTTCTGTTTAACTATTTTTACTTTCTTCTATCTATAATAGAAGAAAGTATTGTAATCGAAATTTTTTTCGACTCCCGGTTTTCGACGGATTTACACGTTTTAGGGGTCAGAGATTCCGAAAAACATGTTTTTACAAAATGTCTGTCTGTCCGTCCGTCCGTCTGTCCGTCTGTCCGTCTGTGTGGGTCTTTTTTGTACCATCGAAAAGTGTATGAAGTTATGCTTCAAATTGAACCTAATTTTTTTTCTATGTTTTTGGCTATGGCAAGCAGATTCTATCAGAATGTGGGGATATTTTGACGAAAGGGGGCGCTGCGATCGATATTTTTGTTCCATTTTCACTATTGTACCATCTAAAAGTATATGAAGTTATGCTTCAAATTGAACAAGATTTTTTTTCTATGTTTTTGGCTATGGCAAGCAGATTCTATCAGAATTTGGGAATATTTCGACGAAAGGGGGCGCTGCGATCGATATTTTTGTTCCATTTTCACTATTGTACCATCTAAGAGTGTATGAAGTTATGCTTCAAATTGACCCAGATTTTTTTTATGTTTTTAACTATGGCAAGCCGGTTCTATCAGAATTTGGGGATATTTCGACAAAAGGGGGCGCTGCGATCGATATTTTTGTTCCATTTTCACTATTGTACCATCTAAAAGTGTATGAAGTTATACTTCAAATTGAACCAGATTTTTTTTCTATGTTTTTGGCTATGGCAAGCAGGTTCTATCAGAATTTGGGGATATTTCGACGAAAGGGCGCGCTGCGATCGATATTTTTGTTCCATTTTCACTATTGTATCATCGAAAAGTGTATGAAGTTATGCTTCAAATTGAACCACATTTTTTTTCTATGTTTTTGGCTATGGCAAGCAGGTTCTATCAGAATTTGGGGATATTTTGACGAAAGGGGGTGCTGTGATAGCCAAATTCAAAAGGTCAAAATAGCCGAATTCAATTTCAAATTCAAAAAGATGTGCAAAAAAATTAGAAATCCTACAACTTTTTTTCGTTAAATGTTCAGAGAATCCGGAACAATTTTTGTTTTGCCTCTATCTTAAAAAATGCCTGAGATATAGCGGTTTGAAATTTTAGGGTGGCTGACATTTTCAAACAAGACAGCAAAATTCATCCATAAACGGGTTTAACTTATGAGTTATAGTTAACATGGTTTTGGCAAATTTTCTTTCATTGTTGTAACAATTAATCCTATTATATGCTTATCACTATATATTTATATTCGCCAACGTCAAATTCTCGCCAAACTTGACGACAGTTGGCGAAATATCGCCGAATTTGGCGACCAAAATAGGTTGTCATAAATGAAGCCAACTTGGCTGTAGAGGACTAATTTGGCGATATTCTCATTCAAATTCAATGTTGACGAGAACTGGGATTGAATCTTTTTTAATTAGGTTCCACGCATTTTACCTTCGTGTTTTCCAGTAAAATTAGCTAAAATCGAAAAACCAAATAGGGAGGCTATCTGTTCCTGTCGGTTCAGACCTGAAGGACTTTTCGTAGTTTAGTATTATACATCATTTGATCGCATCCCGGTAACCCGACGATTCGAAAGCAGCTGACGTACAACGGAATAACGAAAAATATTGATTTTATTGGGGATATGATAACGAATTTTGAAGTATTAACATGACTGAGATAGAAGAAAGTTTTGGGATTGGCACATCCGACTAGTTTTATATAATGTGTGGTGTGTATGTCGTAGACTAATAGAGAAATCCGGCTGTTTGCTAAGAGCTAGACTAATTGGGAAATCATTTCTCTTTTTTCCAATCAGTCTGATATTTTTAGGCTTATTGTAAAGATCGTTAGGCTAATTGAAAAATCACCATTTGTTTTTCATAGGGAATATTTCATTTTTATTTTAAGAGTATATTTTTGCAATCTCCCTTGCAGAAGTATGAATAGAATCTGAAGATGAGACAGATTTTTAATGTTTTCCCAACTTTGGGATGATGGATGACAATAATTATAATATATATATATATATATATATATATATAATTTCTGTATTAATGAAATCTACAGATGAGGTCGATTTTTAGCGTTTTTTCAGGCTTACGTGGAAAAGATTGGTTATTTAAGGAAAATTATTACAAAAAATAAATTTATGAAAATATCTGCAATAATGAAATATGCAAGTGAGTCAGATTTATGTTTTTGCAGCATTAAGCAAAGAAGATGGATTGCTAGTGAAAATAATTATAAAACATATATAAGAAATTTTCTGGAATAATGAAATCTGCAGATGAAGCAATATTTTTCATGTTTACCCAGCATTAAGTTTAGAAAATGGATTTTTGAAAGAAAATTACTATACAAAAGGTATAAGAAAAGTGTTATATCGATGAAATATGCAGGTGAGACAGATTTCTAATGTTTTTAAAGCATTACGTATAGAGTCGATAGATCACAGAATGAAAATTATGATAATAATATTTATATGAAATTTCTCTATAAAAAAAATCTGCTGACGAGGCAGATTTTTAATGTTTTCCTAGCATTACGCAGTGAAGATGGGTTGCTAATGAAAATAATTATACAAAATATATAGGAAAATTTCTGCAATAATAAAATCTGCAGATGAGGTAGATTTTTAATGTTTTTCCGACATTATGTAAAGAAAATAGGTTGCTAATGAAAATAATTATAAAGTATATAAAAGAAAAAAATATATTAATAAAATCTGTAGTTGAGGTTGATTTCTTAATATTTTCTCAGCTTTATGAAGAGAAGATGGGTTTCTTAATGAAAATGATTACAAAAAAATAAGAAGAAAACTCATTTATTGGCAGATTTGATATTTACACCTTCTTGATAATTAAGTTATTGAAACACTGATTTTATTTTATAGGTAAAATTTGCCTCCCCGCCCTTTCCTGCATAGAGATGTTCTAAATATTTGCAGGCAAAGCAACGACTAAGTGTCTAAGTGTATGTTATATATTTTTTCCATTCAACAATATATCATTGCTACATAATGCTAGGAAAACATTAAATCGGCCTCATCTGAAAATTTCATTGATACAGTAGTTTTTCTTATATATTTTTTGTAATTATTTTCATTAGCAACCCATCTTCTCTGCGTAATACTGGGAACATTAAAAATCTACCTCTTCTGCAGATTTCATTAATACAGAAAGTTTCACATGTATCGTTTATTATAATTTTGATTCAACAATCCATCTTCTCTAATTAACACTGGGAAAACATAAAAAATCTGCCTCATCTGCAGATTTCATTCATATGGTACTTTTCTTATATATTTTTATAAATAATTTCCTTCAGTATCCCATCTTCTCTACGTAATTCCGAGAAAGCTCTGCCTCATCTGCAAATTTCATTGATATAGCACTTTTTTATAATTTTTATAGTTACTTTCATTTAGCAGCCCATCTTCTGTACGTAATGCTGGTAAAACAGTATAAATCTGCCTCATCTGCAGATTATTTTTATACTTCTGTACGGGGTGTTTACGGAAAATAAACCCTTAAAATAAAAATTAAGTATTTGCTGACCTTAGACTTCCCATCGCGTTAATAAAATCTGTCAATAAGACAGTTTTCTTTTACACTTTATATAAGCATTTTAAATTCCTGCTCCTGTTTTCCATACTAAAATGAACCATAATCATTCACTACCTTGCAAAAATGTTTGGATAAACAGCTGGTCATTTTTTAATTAGCCTAAAACTTTTTAAGCTCATTGCAATAACCCTGAAAAAAAATCAGGCTGATTGCGAAGCAAATAGTCATTTTTCAATTAATCTAACACTGCATTAGGCTTTTGGCAATTAGCCTAAAAATATCAGAATGAGTGAGAAACAACCACTATGTTGCACCTTTAGATGAAAAAGAATAAGGAAAATTAGATAAACTACTTCGTTAAAAGACGGTGTTGCATTAAGCTTTCTACAGAGAGCGACTGGATGTTAAATTGAACAAGCTTCACTTCCGACATAGAGTGATTGGTTGATACAATACAATGTTATAAATAGCATTGAACTTTTATATTGTATTCAATTAATGATACATTCATTAATAAACTTTTTTCTCGTGCATAATAATAAAAGATTACGTTATGATTGTATTAATTAGTATAAATATAATAGAGGCGAATTAATATAATTGCGATAATTCACTCTAAGAATGCCTACTACTGCTTTCGTATATATTCTTTGTAAAAAATTCGCATTTTTTTCGTAGGACAGATTACACAAAAGGTGAGTAATACATACGGTGGAGGGTTTACATACGGTTTATTTTATTATTATTTATTTATTTTATAGCTGAAGGCGGATCTTGTAACCCAAACCCTCCGAGAGGTGGACCTCCACCTACTGCTGAATGCGATGATGGTCTAGAATGTGATTCAGAAACAAGAACATGCATGGAAAACTGTTGACTGGTTTATATATATATATATATAACAAGTTTTTGTAAGCAGAAAAGAAAATGTTATAATTCTCATGTTTTGTAATTCTTTATTTACTGCTACAATAAAGTTTTATCTATACTTACTTTTCATGTTTCATTTTGAAAATATTTTCAGTATTTTCTCTTTGGATGTATAACTTCATTTTTTATACGAGGAAAGGTAATAAAAAAAGAAAAAAAAAAAAAAATTGTTACGTCTGCATGGGATTCGTTAATGCCTAAACTACTGTAAGCTGCAGATACGCTGTACAGGTATTTAAAAATACATGAATTTCGCTAATATCACGATCACTAAAACGTGTTTGTAAGTTTCACGCCAATTGAAACAAGCAAAAAACCGTGAGTTCAGTTATCTCACTGTACAAAAATATGAAAATAAATAATTTTGTTAGTGTCACAATCACCATTAACGCTTCCCACCCATGATTTTAAAAAATGCATATCAGTTTATTCAGCTACCTCACTGTACGGGAATTTTAAAGGTACGTGAAATTCTTTGAAGCCACGATCCCTGCAACGAATGTATGTGCTATGCGCGCTTGAAAATATGAAAAGAATAAATATCAATGTACCCGGCAAATTCGCTTTAAATAAGTTGCACATTAAATACAGGCATATTTTACATAAAATTTGGTGTTTTTTAAATCATTTGCAGAATATTTTAATTATGCTAGGAATATTCAAATTATATAATTTAAATACTCTTTTATAATGAAGTTTAGCTTTACAATGTCACTACTAAATATTAGTGCTATTGAAGGGTTTCTGGTTATTATAGATTCACAGAAATATGAAACCAGGGGTCGGAAGTAGCGCGCTACAAGTAGCGAAACTACAGTAGCCGCTAATTTTTAGAGTCGTTTGTAGAGTAGCGCGCTACATTTTGAATAATTTAGTGTAGCGAGTAGCGCGATACAAAAAATCAATAGTTTGTAGTGAGAACCGACGCTACGTTTAACGCTACTTCAGTGGAAAAAAAATTAACATTTTGCAAATCACATGGCCGAAACTTGCTTCTTTTATGCAAATATTTTTCTGTTCAACAATTTGCGAATCTCAGCTGCAGTGTATAGCAACGTTTCACATGAAGTCATAGATTTTTCCCATTGACACTTGCTGCTAAAATCAAGTTCTAACTCGGCAAATTAATTGATTTTCTTGCTGGCAACACTTGCCTATTTACTCATTATTCAGTCTTCATGTTTTAACTCCGGGTTTCTTATTATTCGGAATTGCTTTATTTACAGATTTATTTATTTTTTCCTTTTAAAGTTCTTTGTCTGTAATTTTCTAGATTATAATATCTCTGTTAATTTTGCTACGAAATTTTAATGTTTGTATAAACTAACATTTTGAAGACAAACACAAATCATTTTCATGTATGTTATCTTTTTTTAATTTGGTAATGCCCTCGGTTATGTCGCATTTATTTAATTATATCTCGACAGGTGCAATATAACGAGGGGTCGCTTTATTATTTAATCCGTGTCTTCAATTTAAATGGAACCCTTTGACAAAATCTAAAAGTAGCGAAGTAGTGACTACTTTTGAAAAGTAGTTTGTAGTCGCTACTTTTTAAAACATGTAGTTGTAGTTGTAGTTAACTACATTTTCGATAAAGTAGTTGTAGTTGTAGTTCGCTACAATAAAAAAGTAGTTTTTCAGAACCCTGTATAAAACAATATCTCACATAAATATGTATTTATGAATGATAAATAATATAAAAAATACAATTCAAGTAAAATCTAACTTTACAAAACGGTACTTTTCCGCACTTTCAAAAAAAAAAATTATGTACAGTTTACGACATGCTAATTTTTTTTAAATATGTATAAAAGTAAAAATATAGTTTTCTTTAATAAACTCTTTTATTCAATGTTTATCTTGAAAATTACGCCTAATTTCATGACTGCGATTCCTGATTTTTTCAAACAGTGTTCGTTACGATGCATTAATTTAGTTTGGGTGCCGAATCTGATTATGGAAAATTCACCCTTTTTACGCTTGGTAGAAAGCGCGAGACAATGAACTTATTTTTTTTTATTCCACAAAAACATTAGTTAAACTATCTTTTTAGGATTTCTAAATATATTTCTCAACGTATAATCATAATTTAATTAATATGAAACTATTATGTGAGTAAAGCTTATTTTATTAATATATTACACTCTCTATTTTTGATTTATATTTTTTAATTTATAGTAGCTTCACAGCTAGTTGGCTTTTTTGGCAAGCGTGGTTTGACACATCATTAAATCCATTGCTGTTGTAACCTATGGTTACCCAATGGTAACCATAAAGTGTATTTCTCGATTTATCACCTGTGGCGGGTTAACGTAAAAATGCTTGAAAATTAAATTATTAATTTATTATTAAATTCTAAAAATATTAGAATGCTGTATTGTCATTGGAATCATACCTTTGTACATATTTTTTTAGAATTAGAATACCAGGAAGGGATTTAAAAATTGATTACAAAATTCCATCTTTACATGCAAAAAACAGGTTGAGTTAATTAAAAAAGTGTAAAAAAGCTTTCGAACCAAAGATTAACTTGCTAAAAATTCAAATAAAACCTTCGTAAATACTCAGCGCATCAGAATTATATACTGGTTCAGTTTAATAGTGTAAGACACGGTGTGATTACTGCTGATCTTTGTCACAAACTTAATTATACTCATATGGGTGCGCATAAAAATTATTGCCAAAACAACAAATGTAGCTTTTAAAATAATTCGTTTAAAATTATTTTTAATCAACAAATGGCATTGCTCTATATTTTAGTAAGTTAGATGTGTAACCATATCAACTTACTTATGAGTGAAAGCCCTTTTCAGTTACAAGCTAATTTTTTATATTGTTTCATGGTAAAAAAAAATATTAGTGTTTTAGCACTTAATAATCTACTGATTATATTTATCTCCTGAATTGCAAGTTCAATATACTTTAATTCAAACTAGTTGACCCCCGCCCGGCGTTGCCCGGGCCCGTGATAATAAATTTAAAGAGAAATATCAAGTTTTTATTAATTTATATCTTTAACCGGATTTTGTATGAAATTATATTTTTAAATGAAAAATTCGCGAAAAAAATATTGATATTTAGTCATAAAAGCGCTCATTTTCTTTTTTTTTTACGTAGGGTCGTTTCATAGTTTTAAAATAAAAGTTCTTTTTGTCCGAGCTCTTTGAAATCCTTATTGGTGATAAATAAAACGTTTTTACAGCTCGTGTAAAAATTACGTGAAAAAATATTGTTATCTAGTTGTAAAAGAAATATTTTCTTCTCACTTTTTTGTTTGTTTGTTTGTTTTCGCGTCGGCTCTTTTAACATAGCAATAAAAAATTGTTCTCATCTACCGAAATCTCTGCCATTTCAATCCGTTATAAATATATAACTGTATCCAAGCTCTCTTTAAAATTTTGAGAAAAAAATATTGAAATAAAACTGAATGGGAACAATAAATAGGAGAAACGCTATTTTAAACTATTTTATTGTGACATTAAATTCAGATATACAAGAAATACAAGACATAGGATGTAAAACATTCATTTCTGCTTACAAGAAATTGTTGATTTCAAACAATCAACAATTTGGATTATCTATAACACATGTTTTTGTGTCTGGATCACACGTTAGACCATCAGCGCATCCACTGGTAACGGGTACTCCTCTTGGGGGGTATGGATCACAATGTTCTCCATAATCTATATAATAAAAAATAATAGTAGATAATAAATAATAATAATAATAATAATAATAACTGCTTTATTGGCAGATTTTAATGAAGCTCCAGTGTTGATTAAGATTAATACACTTTTTTAATTATATTTAATCACTTTCATGTTAAATACTCTATTCTTAATACATTATCTCTATACCTACGTACATTCATCTATACTTAGATGGAACAAATGTCAGTACATACAATAAATTTAACAATCATTTTTTCAACCATTGAAAGAAATAATGGCTAGTCAAAAATCTTCCGTAATTCTAATTCAACTAAAATTCAATAAACCTGATAGGTTGATACAAAAATTCATTGTAAATAATACATTGTATGAAGGCATAAAATAAATAAAAGTAGCAGACAGAAAGATAAATAGCAGACAGAAATGAATCATTAATAAATTATCTTCCAACACGCAACCATAATTGAAACAATGATCTATTTCCATGATCGGGCTTTTATCATAAACTAGTATATAGCCCACGTCAAAAATGGCAGATAGTTGATCTGCGCTGCATTTTCATAACAAACAAACAGCATGAATATTTTATTATTGAAAGGCATGTATTGTAGAAAAGTACATTTTAAAAATGATAAATGATTTCTACAAATACAAATGATGAGGATTTTTTAAAAAGTTTTATTTATTTATTTTTATTCAATGTTAAATTTTTGAAATAGTTCAAGGACTGGACAAAACATGCAAATTAAATATTAAAAAATAATCCATGTGCGAAAGATTTTGTAAAAAAGTGTTATCAATGAGTTTCTAAAGAGCTTGACTCACCACATAATTTATTTTTTGATAACATAAGCAAAATTAAATGGAAATTACTCGGTACTATTTATTCCTTATATATTAATTACGTTTCATAACAAAAAATTATTTTATTTACGATTATTTACGATGGAAACAAAAATTTCAAAATTTGTTTGTATTATCTGCCGGTAGATGGCGCCAGAATATTAAAAAAAGAAGCGTATATGTGGAAGGCAACACTGTGACGGTAACAATGTTCGTTTGTTTATATCTGGAATTCCGATGTTTAATCTGGATTTTCAATTAAGAAAAAACATTATAATAGGATATGATGTACATGTTTTACAGGAAAATATCCTGAACAGACATGATTTCAAGTAGGAGATATTATCATTTAGCTTTCATATGTTAACGTAGGTTTTTCATTAAGCCTAACATGGCGTTTAACTACGATCGATTCGCAGACCAGATTGGTCGTGCCCGAAATGGTTACAAACACTTTCTTGCCTTCGGATTTTATTATAAGTAGATAACACAACTATTATTCAGCAATAAGCGATTCTTTCACAATTAAAATAAAACAAATCTGAAATATAACTAGTCGAATGTGCCAATCCCAAAACTTTCTTCTATCTCATACATGTTAATACTTCAAAAAGTTTATTTATTTTTTATTATGCATTTTAAAATACCAAAGTGCAGAATAAATGCGCCATCTGTTATATGATTTACACGAAAACCTAATCAGCACCAACTTATGTCCAGGTCTAAAAGAATATTAAGTTTCATGAAATTCCCTGCATTAATTCTTGAGATATGACTGTCTCTAAAATCGTGTGAATTCTCAAAAATCCAGCATAGCAGCACCACCTGTTGGGCTATTTACACCAAAATCTAATTAATAACAACATATGTCAACGTTTAACTGAATCTGAAGTTTAATGAAAATTCGTGCATTAGTTCATGAGATAGACCTATTGCGGAAAACGTGTAAGATGCAGCATAGCAGCGCTACCTGTTGGCCGATTTCCACCAAACACTAATCAACACCAACTAATACCAAGGTCTAACTGAAACTAAAGTTTTCTAAAATTCCGTGCATTAATTCTTGAAATATGACTATCGCTAAAATCGTGTAAATCCTGAAAAATGAAGCATAGCAACGCCACCTGCAGGGAGATTTACACCAAAACCTTACCATCAACAACTTATGTCAACGTCTAACTGAATCTGAAGTTTAGTAAAATTCTGTGCATTAGTTCTTGAGATATAGTTATCGTGTAAATCGTAAACAATAAAGCATAGCAGCGCCACCTTTTGAGCGATTTACACCAAAAACTAGTCAGCACCAATTTATATCAAGGTCTAACTGAATCTAAATTTTTATTAAATTCCGTGCATTAATTCTTGCGATAGAGTGTCCACAAAATTTTTGTCACATATAGACAGACAGACAGACATTTTCTGAAAAACACTCAAATCGTGTTCAGGACCTTTCAAACGTATAAATCCGTCAAAAACCGGAAGTCGAAAATTTTTATGAACACTTTCTTCTTGTAAAGATAGAAGAAAGTAAAAATAAGTATATAAGTAAAAACAGTTTTTTAACAAGTGCGTAAGAGTGATCGAATATCGCACAAAGGGTTTCGTTTAATATTCCTTTCAAAACACTTTATCCTTTCTTTAATAAATCCAAATAAATTTCATTTAGCAACAAAAAAAGTCATGTTTTTTTATAAAGTAAACATTTACCGGTCTATTTTTCTTGTTTTTTTTTTTTTTTTTTTTTTTTTTTTTTTAAATATCTGCACCGGCTCGATAGCGGGCTAAGCCTGCTATTATACTCTGTCATACTTGCCGAAACGTCAGTGAAGGCTCACTGTGGAAAAGTGAAAAGTTTTTGGTTTCCGTCTGTTTGTCTGTCTGTTCCGCGATAACTGTCGTAAAAAGCACCCGATTGGGTTGCTTTTTGATGGGTATGTTGGTGAGATACCCGGAATTAGCTGTATAGTTTTAGTTAAATTTGGTTCATTCCTTCGAAAAATATAGAACATTTCGTTTTAGGTCATAATGCTTTCCTATGGGAATGCAGACGATTTTCAAATTTCATTTTTAACTGAAATAAAAATCGCATATTTGAATAATGGAATTCAACGTAAAATTATTGATGCTAAATTTTCGATATGGAGGTTTTAAATATATTCAAATAGTTTTGAAAAATTGCCGATACATTTAATAGAATTTAGAAATTAATTGTTTAAATTATTGTAACATTTTTTGCATCTGTTTCGGAAATATAAAACAATTTATTTTCATATTTTTTACAAATTTTAAAATTAATTTATTTTTACTTTGCTCTTTAATTTATTAGTTGTTTAGCAACCATATTTCAAAGAATGTCAAAATAGTAAAATTCAAGTCACTCTCACTATTTTGCTGCAAGATTTTATTAGCAAAACTAGGGGGCCTACCCCCTGCGAGCTACGCTCGCCAACCCCCGCTCAGACTTCGAGGCCTCTAAAACATGGCAGCGTGCTTTATTTTTTAAATATTGGTAAATCTGTAATTGGGTTGTCATGCTTATAACGTTTTAATGGGGCATTTTTGCGACCACGGACGACTTTTTTCGGGATTGATAAGTAAAATCAATTACAACTTGAAAACCAGCTTGTATAAAAGGGTTAGGTTTAAATTGTGGCTACCTCTCGGACTTTACTTATTCTATTCTTCCTTTGCGTTTAAGGATGAGAAAAATTCCATCTGCTTGTGAATAACATTAAGAACCACGGTATTGAAAAGTACTATGTTATAGACGTTTTCAGTAACAGGTTTTAATTTTCTCTCTATTTTAGTGCACCATCAAGCATATTTTCATGTTATTTTAAATATGTAAATTATTTATTTTAATTAATATGTATATACGAATTTTCTAATAATTATTTATCATACAAAATTAATTAAATATTTTGTGCATGCATGCCTTCATTTATTCGGCATCAATTGATGAGATATTTAAACAAATTTGCAGTCCGCGGTAATTTTACACCATGTTATGTCACTTGAATATTGTCCATAAGAAAATCGGGTACTTTTCCAGTATAGGATCCTTTGCTTTTAGGTTTGGCGTAATTCGAGCTTCAAAAAAGGATAGATGCGTTAATATACATAGATTTGTTGCCAAAAATTATGAAAACAAACCCAATGAACTTTTGATGCTTTTCTATTATAGGGGTCTTGACGTTTTTTAAAAAGCTTGGTGGAAAAAACCAAGCAGGATATTTTATTCTCCTTCCGTTCAGTTGGGCAATTATTATTTTATATATTCGTTTCAAATATCCGAATTACTGATTTTATAAATTCGTTTAATTAAATTTTACAAAAAAATAACAAAATGATATCAATAAATAATAATTACTATTAATTCCTTTTCCCTCTTTCTTTTGCGTTTACATAAATGACGTCATTTGGACGAATTTATTCAAAATATTTTCAGTTTATAAATTAAATTAAATGCTGACAGACGATTGAATCCTGACGATAGAAATGTGATTTTTTTTTTTCAAATTTTCCTGAAAAACATAATTCAATCACAATCTTGTCTTCATTATCGATTGAAATAAAAGATAAATTCAATTTCAATTTGAAAATGACGAATAAAAAGAAATCAATAATCCCTATCGGGATCCTTTTCAATTTTTTTCCCTTTTTTGTCACAAAAAAACTGAGTAATTAGTTGCCATCATTACAGAAATGTCATTAAAATTAGAAAAAAAATTAATATCTCGAAAACTAATTCCAATTTCGAAATTCTATTACCAGTTTTGACATCCGCGGATTTTTATGGACAATTAGTATTAATTTCACCATCAAGCGTTTAATATTTTATTAAAAATAGCCCTGAAACATAATCAGTCGTTTAATCAGTCGTTTCATAAAATCGTTTCATTAATTCGTTTCATAAAATCGTTTCACAAATTCGTTTCATTAGGATTTTATATATATAGGGTAGATAAAATCGTTTCATTAATTCGTTTCATAAAATCGTTTCACAAATTCGTTTCATTAGGATTTTATATATATAGGGTAGATATATAGGGTAGATAAATTATTTTTGGGAGACTTTAGTATTCTATTAACATAAATAAGATTTTATTTTGCTACAAGTTTATTTTTTTATCTAAAAAGTTACATGAATAAGTTCATAAGAACTTCAGAATATCATTGCATAAACCGTGTTTAATTTAACGCTTCTAATTTCTGAAACCTCCGAAGTATTTTATATGACTACTAGCTGACCCACCCGGCGTTGCCGGAGCCCTTGTAATAAACTTAAATCTCTTAAAAAGCGGAACTCTGGCCACGGTCTACGATGGCTTTAGAACCGTATACCCGGCATGCTCGTACGCTCTAGAAAATCTTTTATTTCCCCCTAACACCGCCAGGGGAGCATTCTGTTCTAAACAAACCTCTTTCCGAACGAACTTCTGAGACAGGTCCCCGCTGCCTACGTTACTGTATAGTAGGCGCACTACAAAATTGAGCTGGTTTCGAAAAGATTGGAACATTATTAGCCCAGTTATTGCAATAAGGCACAGTTAGAGAAAATAACCTTGAGTGAGGTGCCGAAGGGAGGTGATGTTCGTGTGTCCTTCAGAAAATGACTAATTAGGAGGCCCACTATGCATGCATAAAAATTCGTTCGTTTTGTTAAGCTAGGAACTTAATTACAAAGTTGGCTTAAACTCTTATTTGTAAATAGTGGTAACCGCTACTCATAAATTTAATTTAATGTTATAAAGGGTGACTATTAAGTTAAATATAATGTTTGGAATCACTTTCGTTGAAATCGGAAAGATAGTTGCCTATATATAAAAACGGGGCATAGTTAGAGAAAAACCATGAAGGAGGGGCCGTAGGGGGGGGGGGTTCAAGTGCCCTTCAGCAAATGACTAATTAGGAGGACCACTATGCATCTTTCAAAATTCGTTCGTTTGCTTAAGCTTTGAACTTAATTACAAATTTGGCTTAAATTATTATTCGTAAATAGTGGTAACCGCTACTCATAAATTTAGTTTAATGTTATAAAGAGTGACTATTAAGTTAATTATAATGTTTGGAACCACTTGCGTTGAAATCGGAAAAATAGTTGCTGAGATATGGAAACGGAGCATAGTTAGAGAAAAAACCTTGAAGGAGGTCCCGGGGAGGGAGGGGGATGTTCAAGTGCCCTTCAGCAAATGGCTAATTAGGAGGTCCACTATGCATCTTTCAAAATTCGTTCGTTTCCTTAAGCTTTGAATTTAATTACAAATTTGGCTTAAACTGTTATTCGTAAATAGTGGTAACCGCTACTCATAAATTTAGTTTAATGTTATAAAGGGTGACTATTAAATTAATTATAATGTTTGAAATCACTTGCGTTGAAATCGGAAAGATAGTTGCTGAGATATGGAAACGGAGCAGAGTTAGAAAAAAAAACCTTGAAGGACGGGCCGGGAGGGGGGGGGGGGGGTTGTTCAAGTGGCCTTCAGCAAATAACTAATTAGGAGGATCACAATACATCTTTAATGATTGATTCATTTGGTTAAGCTAGGAACTTAATTTGAAATTTGGCTTACACTATTATTCGGAAATTCTGGTAACTGCTTTCTAGAAATACACCTTGAAGCTTAAATGTAATTAGACCCTTGCCCCTCTTCATTCCCGCAAATATAAAAAAGAATCTGTTAAATAAAGTTTTCTGTATTAACAATCTGCATCATAATAATAAATGTCATGTAAAAAAAAAAAAAAAAAAAAAAAAAACTTAAACCCGACTAATGGTCATGAAGAAAAATGTGCCTGGAAAATAATTCAATCAGTGGGACGTATGTGTAATTTGTCATGTACAGGTGGCGCGACATTCGTATGGCTCATCTACGCTGATAACTTCAATCCATATTGACACTATTTAGTTAGAAATCCTTATTTATGCATCGCTACTCTGGTTTATTTAATTACTTCTGTGAAGAATCGATGCAACCAACCAGTGAACCAACCAACCCAAGAGAATAAAAGCGTATTTTTAATTAGAGTTCTTTGTGCATTTTAATTAATATTTCAGAAAGTAATTAAAATATTAAAATTCTGACGCTCAGGTACACCAGGAGAGGGTTTGGACTACCTAAATCTAAATTTACAGACTTCTAGGTGCGCTAAATTTTCCTAGCCATCGCCAACAGACACACACACACAGAGCGAAACTTTCTTTTATTAGTATAGATAAATATGTATGTAATATAAAAAAAATTAAATTGCGGATTATAAGATGCTAAATAATATGGAAGATAAGATTAAAAAACAATGACTTTAGAGCTGACGTTGGGGATCCTGATCTGCAGATATACTAGTAATATCTGTCATGTGGACTAAATGCGATATTTAAAAAATGAATAGTTTATATAAAATAGATATTTAAACCTATTGCGTAATCCTCTGTAATCCAAGGTCCGACTGCCAAATTGCGTATTTTAGAAAGTGAGACTCTTTGTGACAGTTCTTTAAAAGTATCTACATTGATTTTAAACTATATTGTTGCTAGCAAACGCCCGTGTTTGGAGCAAACCTTGCCTACAGATTACGGAAAATTAGTTATTTTATATTTTACTAGCTGTTACCCATGACGTCGTTCACGTAACATTAAAAGAAAAATAAATGCATTAATTTAGGAAAACGTTTCACCCCCGATAATTAAAAACATATGTAACTCTCTTTATAACAAACTCCGTTTTTTGAATATCTGAACAGGCCCGCTATTATACTCATAATAATATCTGTCATAATAATATCTGTCATGTGGACTAAATGCGATATCTCTCTATATTAAAAAAAAGTAACCACCGCTGCTGTCAATTAAGATTTTGTGCCTTGAAGTCTTTCTGGACTAATATCCAGAAAACTATAGCAAATAAAAATTTAAAAATTGGTGGTTTTATAAAGAAATATTCGATAAACACGCTGAAGTAGACAGTTTTTAAATCGAAGAATTATTTTAAGAGATATTTAAAATCAAAGTTGGTCAAAACAGTTTTCTTATAAAAGTTTTATAGAAACGAAAACTATGCACAGGAATTTAAACATAATTTGTAAGGATGTAGTTGACAAGGTTGGGGTGTGCAGACTGCAATTATTTTTTCAAATTGACTCATTTTTTGAGGTTATATTTCAATTTTTTATTCAAAATTTTCATTATTTTGACGAAGATTTATTTCATATTTCATAAATTCCATTATTTGAATCGTTGCCAATTTGTAAAATAGCGCACGTAATAATATTCCCTTTCAATTAAGAAATGTATTAACACGTGACTATTAAAAACAGAAATAAAACTTTAAAATAATAATTAAATGATCACGTGTTAAAAGCAATAAATGTACAAAATAACGGAATAAAAAATATACTTGCGCGTGAATATTAAAAGGATAAATAATTAAATTATTCCGCGTTTTCAAAGCATCAAGGAGAGTAAGATTAATTTATTTCGACAAAATATTTTATCTATTATTGCAAATTTTAAAACAGCGTAATTAATAATATTTCCCTTCAATTAAAAGCTATATTTTTACGTTTAATAATTACGTTTAAATCAACGAAATAACTAATAAATTGGTAAAATATAATTAAAAATACAGATAAACGTTGAATTAAAGATCACTCGATGACATAACTACCACGCCTAACGCATCTGGTATCAATTGAATGCGACGCCACAGATATGCACTTTTGGCTTTAAATCCTATATTTTGGCGACAGTTCATTTCTTTTATAGAAAGTAGTAGTCGGGATAATGGAGTAATACCCAATTTTCCATAGCATCGTTATAAAATTTCCCGATGCCATGACATTGCTTACTTAACCATTTTGCACGAGTTGATTTTCAAATGTTTAATTATCCTTATTTTATCAACAGTTGTTAGCTGTCTCGACAGCAGTTGATTCGGCTTTAAAATCCCTTGGTCAAAGGAAAATGAATGGAAACCCGATTATAGCAGATATTACAGCGGATATTACACAAGGCCGATTATAGCAGCCGATTACAGCAGGTCGTTTAATTATAATTCAATCTTCCGCAATCGTTTTAAGGTTGATTAAATCAGTGTGTTTTTACAGTTTGTGGTGTCAGAACGGGGGTTGGCGAGCGTAGCTCGTAGGGAGCAGAGCCCCCTAGTTTAAAAAAAAAATAACTTAAAAAATAAACATGTTGTACACTTTCAAAATGTTAAAATATGCGAGTATTTCTATAATTATTAGATCATGAGATATGATTTTTTTAATTTATCCGATCGCATAAAAAGAATTTTTTTTTTTTTTATGTCAATTCTAGATCAGACATAGAGTCGCTTTCTGCGGAAAGGGAAGAATTAATAAAATGAGGCATTTGAGAAAGACTGGCATTCTTATAGACTACATAAAATTTTTAATAATATTGGATTTTTTTATATGAAAATTATCCATCCTTACTTGAAATGGGCTGGAATTTCAGATTTTCTAAAAATTTTCGAATTCGGCCTATATATTTTTATTTTAGCAAAATCCTGATTTTTGTATAAGAAACATCAAAGCGGGTTTCTCCCGCTATCGGGTCTATTCAGATATTTGATAAAACGAAAAAATAGACCAGAAAATATTTATTTTATAAAAAACGACTTTTTTTTTTGAAACTGTAATCTATTTTGATTTATTAATTAAAATATAAAATGTTTTGATAAGAAAATTAAACGAAATCCTCTGTGTGATCTTCGATCACATTTACCTACTTGTTTACATAAATAATAATATTTAACCGAATTATTCACCAATAGTGATAATTATTTAGTACATCCTAAATTATATATATTTTTTCTGAACACTGTGAGTTTAAAATAGCAACATCTATCCAATCTAAAATTGGGAAAATCATTAAAATAATAAACTACTTTCTCAATTTAACTAGTTGAAAATATTGATGAATAAAACAAATTTCACTGTAAGAATTAATTCAGAAAAACGAAGCACACTGCCCATTCCTAATTTGTAACATGAATGGAACAATACGTGTTACATTATGTAATATAATATAAACTTACAAAGTACTGTATAACAGATAGGACAGCATCCACAAAAACTTCCATTCTCTTTCACTATTTGATCATAGTCGCATGTCGGATAGGAACAGTCAACAGTATCACAATAATCAGGAGGACAAGCAATACCAGCAGCCACAACTATAAAACCAAACAGAAATAGCACGGATGTCTGCATGATTCTGACGCTAGAAAGTTAAAAAAGTGGAATTTTGAATATATTTAAAAACACGGAAGAAAACTCATATGTCAAGCATAGATTATGAAACACTTTCCAACATTTCCATAATAATTCAACAAAACATCGCCGTTTATTAAGGTGAAAGATGATGTCTAAATAAACAATTTCGAAAACTCATAACACATTTAAAAATTCAATTTCAGCAATTACCAAGAACAACCAGAAAAATACCCGAATTATCTTGTGCAACCCTATATGTGATCTATAGATCTGTATATATACTACATGGTATGATAGAATTTATTTTCAGTTAGGAAACGCATAGCGCAGTTGAAAATTCATCTTCAGCAATTTCCGTCATTAAACAAAATGTACTGGAGATCTTTTCTGCTGTCCTGTATATTATTTATAAATTTTATACACACCAAGTTATAGCAAAAAAATTAATTAAATTTAAAACACGTACCACGACTAAAAACCCACTTCCAGCGAATTCTTTTGTTTGTCCCTGTAAATGAACGATGAATGCTATACTCACCATATTCTACAGCATCTTATACTGCATCTCAATGATATATATTAATATCAATATATTTGAAATATGATAACATCATTAAAATACACCACAAACAATTTTTTCTCAAAACCGAATTGCAACGTAATTTTTGAGCGTACCTGTAAAGGAACTGTATATGTTACACACTTCATTTTTAATACCGAACATGCCACAGTAAACATCAATAACATATATCAATTGCATGGGAATCTGAGTCTATTTACGTGAGTTAGCGCACGGACAGACAGAAGGCAGACAGACAGACAGAAAAACCGAACTCATAAATACTTTTCAACTATGTTAGAAAGTGTTAAAAAGAGAAAATAGAAACATCGCAAATTTTAAAGCAAATACGGGAGAGTGTTATTTCTTTAAATGTTTACTTTTGAAAGGTATTCGTAATTTGTATTTGAAGATTATCTGGTAATTCTTTAACTATATGTAACTATATGTATGACTATATGTAATTGATTATAGTTACACATTCAAGCTCAGAAATTTCACCAAAAAATGGGATAGGGAAAACGGTTCTGTCTTACAGTGTTGCAAAAACTTTTTACGGCATGTAATTGTAACTATAATTAATTACAGACAATTAAACTGTAATTACATTGCAGATAATTGCAACTACAAATTTGTCCAACTCTGGTAACAATTAGTTATACGTTACAGAAATAACAGGTTATTGGAACCTTTTACCAATGCTACTGTGAAACGATGTAACCTGTTAACTAAAAATGACTGCATTTCTCATCTCTAGTAACTAAGGGTATTAGATTTCAGCAACCGACTCTTTAAGAATATATATGGCATTAAACTAAATATATTTAACATAATTAAATTCTAAATAAAATATAATTAACTAACAATTACTTCTTAAAATGATTTAATGCTATTAGGTAATATTTTTTCTTGCGTTTTATCGCTCGCTGGGATGAAAAAAAAAAACTAATTTAAGTCAAATTGTTTTTTTAACATTTTACTGCATGGCAGCTATATTAATGCTACGTAAGATCTGTAAAAATTCAACAAAATTTACTGTTGCATTCATAGCGTCCCCTGTTGGGAAATAGGATAACTAAATTTAAGTAAAATTGATTTTTTTATGTTTTTATTATTGATTTTTTTTTTAATCCTCAGATTGGAAGTTTTTGTCTAAACTGCAACATCCTGCATTACTGAACTGGTGAAACATTTTGCATCAATGATTGCTACATTTACATCAAAAGTTGTGATACGAAAACCGCATATGTCAAACCTTGATGATGGCTCCCTCTGTTAATTTGGATATGAGTTCGCATGAATACAGTAGTAATTAAAAAAAACTTCACATATTAAACAAAAACATAATTTGTAGAACAAATTCAACAAAACAATTTATTTCCCACATTGTTTAGACTCGAAAAGGGACAGATATTAAAATATTTCATTCAGTTGGTTTTACATTTGATGTTAAATTTTTGGTAATAAATAAGGTTAAACCAAATGAACATTTAAAAAAATCATTCTATATGATATTTAAATCACTCATAAAACTTAGATTCCGTGATTCCGTTCGAATAAAAATAAAATTAATCTTTGGCTTTAAATAAAAAAAAAAAGCTTTAAAAGCTGCAAACAATTTGTATTACAGATTAAACTTTAATATATTTATGATGGATGTATTCAAATTGACAAAGTGCATGCAAAATAAAAACCTTTAAAAAAGTCAAAAGATTTATTTCATTTTCATTCGAACAGAATCTAAGTTTTACGAGTGACTTAAATATCATATTGAATGATTTTTTTCTGTTCATTTGGTTTAACCTTATTTATTACCAAAAATTTAACATCAAATGTAAAACCAACTGAATGAAATATTTTAATATCTGTCCCTTTTCGGGTCTAAACAATGTGGGAAATATTTTTTTTTTATATTATTATTATTTGTTCTACAAATTATGTTTTTGTTTAATAAAATTTATACATGGATCTGTAAAATAAAACAATTGATTCAGTCAAATATGAATTGTCATGATCTTACCACTAGGTAGTTCAGTCGATAAAGGAATTCAAACTGAATAACCAGGAAAAATTCCAAGAACAATCATATTTATTTAAAATCAATTATATAATACCAGACACGAGCCTGGTTATCTATTATTGCTGAAGTAAGCTTAATTGATTATGCATCAATACTGTTTGTAAAAGTGAATTAACCAACGGCATATCAATATTCTCAGAATGACAACAATTCTTAAAATGATTTAATGCTATTTCCTCTGCTAAAATCTTTTGATTTAACCTGGACAAGATAACAACAGCGCGTTCACAATGCATATTTTTACTGCTACGCCAATGTCAAATAAAATTTATAAATGGAGCTGTAAATTAAAACTATTCAGTTAAATAATAATTGTCATGAGCTTACCACTACCTGGTTCAGTCGATAAAGGAATTAAAACTGAATAACCAGGAAAAATTCCAAGAACAATCATATTTATTTAAAATCAATTATATAATACCAGACACGAGCCTGGTTATCTATTATTGCTGAAGTAAGCTTAATTGATTATGCATCAATACTGTTTGTAAAAGTGAATTTACTAAAGGGATATCAAAATTCTCAGAATGATAACAATTACTTGTTAAAATGATTTAATGCTATTTCCTCTGCTAAAATCTTTTAATTTAACCTGGAGAAGTTAACAACAGCACGTTCACAATGAGTATTTTTACTGCTACGTCAATATCAAATAAAATTTATAAATGGAGCTGTAAATTAAAACTATTCAGTTAAATATTAATTGTCATGAGCTTACCACTACCTGGTTCAGTTGATAAAGAAGTAAAACTAAATAACTAAGAAAATTTGTAAGAATAATCATATTTATGTAAAATCAATTACATAATACCAGACACGAGTCTGACTATCTATGAGTTCTGAAGCAAGCTTAATTGTTTATGCAGCAGTAGGGTTTGTAAAAGCGACAGGTGCACCTTACGATAATAATATCACTATATTCTTTGTTTACATATCGTTACACATCAATCATTTTCTCAATCATTGTCTTCTCTGCAAATAGGAATAACTGTAATAATTTTCAAACAATTCTAAAATAATTGCCCATATTACAGCCACATTACACAACGTAGTCCTTTTTGCATTAATGTTTATTCGTACATACTTTTATAATATTTAAGGGAGACCAAACAGGTCGCCAGTGGCGGCTAGTACTTATCATAGTAGTTATCGTAGTCTATAAGCTAAAAATCGCATAAAAAATAAATTTTAATGAACAATAAATGATTTTGAAACCTACGGTTAAATTAGGAATTTTTTAATTCATAAAAATAAATAAGAGATATCAGTTTAAAATGGCACTATTTTTAAATACTCGAACTATATAAATTTATAATAAGCACACCTTAGGTATTTTAAACTATTTTTATTATTCTAAATGGTGCATAAAAACAGAACAAAACAAAAAAAATGACTTTAGTAAAATATTTGGTGCAGTACTAGAGTGGGTTTTTTTTTTTAGGAAACATTTCAGTGTGGGTTTTTTTTAGAAAACAACACAAAACAGTTTTTTTTTTAATCTTAAACAATATTGTGGACATTCTTTTGAAAACACGGGTTACCAAACTGGGCTCGCCAAAGTCAAAACTGAACCCGAAAACGACTCGAACTCGAAACGATTAAGAGTCAACCCGACAAGTAACGAAACTTATTATTGCCTAGTCGTTAATCGTGTAAGATTCAGGTAAAATCGAGTTACCCGACTGATGTTAATTACTAGTTTTAGCAAAGTATCAGAATACAATCAAATTACTAATTAAACAGAAAAAACTATTTCAAGCTTTTGTTTTTTACCTCATTACACATATATTTACTTATTATTCACCAGTTGGCGTATTTTAGCGGGAGTGGTTTGGTACAATATAATGTTTTTGAGGTAACCATTAACTGACTTTCAACGAAGGAGATTACATAATTTGTTTATATTCTTTGTGTGTGTGTGTGTGTGTGCCCACGCATAATATTTGAACGGATAGTCCGATTTTGATAATTTTTTTTTTTTTGGTAGAAAGGTCTCAGTCTGCAGATGGTTCTTTTTCAACATTATTAGGATCTAAAAAGGATATGTTTGTCTGTCTGTCTATTTTCGTGTTTTTTTTTCACGTTATTGGCTTTAACTTTCGTAAAAATCAACCAATCGTAACGGAATTTATCGTGTAAAGTACACAGCACTACATTATGTTGTTGAAATAGTCGTCGTATCGTGCATATTTTTTTTACAAGGACACCTCAAAAATACTAATATATCATCGTCTAATGCGCGTCAAAATAAGTGATATTGACAATAATGAGATTTAAAATGAAAGTTGATTACACTCTTACATCAGTCGGGTAACTCGATTTTACCTGAATCTTACACGATTAACGACTAGGCAATAATAAGTTTCGTTACTTGTCGGGTTGACTCTTAATTGCTTCGAGTTAGAGTCGTTTTCGGGTTCAGTTTTGACTTTGGCGAATCCAGTTTGGTAACACGTGTTTTCAAAAGAATGTCCACAATATTGTTTAAGATTTTTTTTAAAAAACTGTTTTGTGCTGTTTTCTAAAAAAACCCACACTGAAATGTTTCCTAAAAAAAACCCCACTCTAGTACTGCATCAAATATTTTACTAAAGTCATTTTTTGTTGTTGTTCTGTTTTTATGCACCATTTAGAATAATAAAAATAGTTTAAAATACCTAAGGAGTGCTTATTTAGTTTTAAAATAATTTAAATTAACAATTGCAGAATTCTGGCAAAACACGAGCTTCAAATTTGCAGATTTTCTTTTTATAATAGAATTTTAGAATTATCTACATAATTTTTTTTATGTTAAACCATTAGTAGGTAATAAAATGCTTCGTTTTCAGCTGATTATGTCAGGTGTGGGTTGTTTTTAGGTAGCATGGGGCATTTTTTGGAAAAGTGGATTTTTTTTCAAATTCTCGCATAATTGGCTGCCATTTTGTAATAAAGAGATAAAATGAAAAATGCTCAACATTAAAATCTTAGCCAGAACACCCTGTAATTATTTAGCCATGTTCAATTTTTATAAATTCTTTATTGGACTTTATATAGAGAAAATTTTAAAAAATGGAGTTTTTTAGAGAACAGCACAATATATATATATATGAAAGGTTTTATAAGGATGTATTGAAAATTCATGAGTAAAAGGCAGCTGTGAATGGTGGTGATCAATTGCTGTCGACAGTTCTAGACAATCATGGCGAGATGTAGTAAGGTAATGAATTTAACCATTCGGTAATTTCTCCAGAAAGAACAAGCCAGTTTTCCAAATAAAGCATTTATTTATCCACAGGAAAACGAAAAACAACTCCCACATGACTAATATGTTCCTAAAGCCTTCAAGCTTGAATATAAATCGTTACATCATACTAATCGATCTTAAACAGCAAATTTAGAAATACTACCAGAATTAGAAACACCAGATGACCGGTTTTTCAGCACTTGAAAACAAGACAAAATTCGGCTTCCGAAGTCAGTGTTTTCACTTTTTGTTAGACGCGAGGAGGACTGATCTCGACGTAAAACGGACACGAACCAATCGGTGAGAGGCGAGTATTGAGAGCTGGGTGGCTAAGCAAATGACGCGGGAGGAAGAGGTTTTAAGGAGAAATAATCCCAGATCTAGTAACACAGTGTTTTCGATGTAAAAAGTCTAGAGTGCGAAGCCAGCTCCGTGGAATTAAAATTGGAAATAAAGATAACAAAATGGCTTTTAAAAACATTTGAAATGAAAAACAAGCTTCTCTCAGAATAATTATAGATTGAATGGTTGGTAAAAGTTTATGAATTGACTTAAAGTTTTAGATTAAGATTTTGAATAAGATAATTAATAATATACGCGTTTTGAATTTAAAGCGAAATTAAATAGAAATAGATATTATTAAGAAATAGGGAAATAATGAATATGTGTCGGAATTTAGAATCATTTAAAGGAATATCGCAAAGTATGTTTTGTTTTAAACATAAAAACAAAATGTATATTATGAATACTGGATATTTTTTTACATTTGCATTAAAATATGGGTTAATGCATTACGATATGGTGTTGAAGTGCGTCGTGTTCCGTTTCGCAAGAATTGTTTCTCTATGTGTCTGGTTGGCTATCAGAGAAGTAGCTAAGTTTGATAGCCATAGCTACCGTGAATACCGTTGGAGCAAACTGTTAAAGGCACACGAATTATAAGTGCGCAAAATTTGAAAATTCAAAATAAAGATTTTTAAGAATAGTTGTAACAATATGTTTTTTATTTATTTGCCAGATATTATGAACGTATCATTGGTATATTATGGTATTTCACTTTTTTCTGTACCTCAACTGCGTCGATACAAAACGTGTTTTGATACTCGATGAAGAGAAATTGTTTTCGCGAGTTCAATTAATTTTATTTAAACACAGGTACGTCAAAAGTGTTTGCGGGTCTTGATAATAAAGTTATATGTGTGACAATTAAGTCATACAACCCTTAAGTATGACAATTAAGTCATACAATCCTTAAATATGATAATTGAAAAAAAAAACTTTTTCAGAAAGTAAAACGTATTTTCTTAAAATTTAAACGCCGTTGTATTAGTAAACTAGTCGGATAAGCCAATCCCAAAATTTTCTTCTATCTCATACATGTTAATGCTTCAAAATTCTCCATCAAACCGCCTAAAAAAATTTAAATTTTTTGTCATTCTGTTGTACATTAGCTGTTTGCGAATCGTCGGATTACCTGGATGCGAGAAGCCGATATATTATACTAAACTACGAAAAGTCCTTCTGGCCTGAACCGGCAGGAAAAGATAGCCTCCCTATCGCTTAATTTTGAGATTTTAGCTAATTCCACTGAAAATACACGAAGCTAAAATGCGCGAAACCCAATTACAGAAGAGTCATTCCCAGTTCTCGTCAATATTGAATTTGAATGAGAATATCGCCAAATTAAACATACATAGCCAAGTTGGCTTTATACATGGAAACATATTTTTGCCGCCTAATTTGGCGATATTACATCAATTGTCGCCAAGCCTGGTGAGACTTTGACGTTGGCGAATATAAATATACAGTGTTAAGCATGTAATTATTGAAACGAAGGTTACAACAATGAAAGAAAATTTGGCGAAACCATGTTCACTAAAACTCATACATTAAACCCGTTTATGGAGGAATCCTGCTGTATTGTTTCAAAGTGTCAGCCACCCTATAATTTCAAACTGCTTTATCTCAGCCATTTTTTAAGATAGAAGCAAAACAAAAAATGCCTTGGAATCAAGGCCGAACATTTAAAGCAAAAAGTTTTTAGGATTTCTAAGTTTTTGTAAAACTTTTTGAAATTGAAATCTTTAAATGACTATCACAGCGCCCCCTCCAGGCGCAATATCCCCAAATTCAACTGGGACCTGCAGGCTATAGTCAAAAACTTATACAAAAATCTGGTTCAATTATCTGCATAACTTCATACACTTTTCGATGATACAATAGTGAAAATGGGACAAATATATCTATTGCAGCGCTCCCTTTCGTCCAAATATCTCCAAATTTGACTGAGACCTGCAGGCTATAGTAAAAAACATATACAAAACATTTAGTTCAATTATCTGCATAGCTTCATACACTTTTCTATGATACAATAATGAAAATGGAACAAAAATCACGATCGCAGCTCCCCCTTTCGTCGAAATATCCCCAAATTCAAGTTGAACCTGCTTGCCATAGCCAAAAACATAGAAAGAAAAAATGGTTCAATTTGAAGCATAACTTCATACACTTTTCGATGATAAAATGAGGACACACAGACAGACAGACGCACAGACAGGCATTTTGTAAAAACATGTTTTTCGGAATCTCTGACCCCTAAACCCTGTAAATCCGTCGAAAACCGGAAGTTACAATACATTCTTCTATTATAGATAGAAGAAAGTAAAAATAGAATTAAAAAAGTTGAGGGTCAAACGCTCCGTGGTCTTATAAATATTTTAAATACCACGGGGATCGTATCGATTTTGCCATCTTAATCCTTATATTGTCTACTACTGGTAACTTTCAGTAGATGGAATTTTTTTTGGCTGTTTTTTCTAAGTGTTCTGTGATAAATTAACTTACGCAATTAAAACGAATCAAATAATGACTTTTTATTTTGCTTGTTAGTAATTTTAAACTGAAAATTTTATGTTTAAAAAAATTCTCAAGTTTCGATATGTCAAAGCACCGTATTATCTCTTTGGTCACTATATCAATCGAAAACACACACACAGAGAGGAGCTTCATAAGAATAAATCATAGTAAAGATATCTTGTTTCGTTGAATATTGTCAGCATTAAGCCTAAAAATGACAATATTAATCTCCTTGTAATATATCGAAAAAACCCAAGAAATCTGCAAAGAATAAGACATCCAAAAAATAAATTATAATCAATCTATATAGATAAAAAAAAAGTAAAAAACAATATAGACAAAACTCACCTGTAAAATAAAGTGTTGTAAGGATTAATTAAAATGCAAAAATGTGATCCATGTGCAAGTCCAATGCTCGTCACTCTGCTGCAAATGTTGAATCATGGCAGACAGAGAAGAAAAATAAGAACAAAAAGGGGGGGGATGTGCTGCCATCTAGCTTTAAATAAAAAAAGGAAGGATGCTAGTCAGATTAAAAGGATTGTCCAATATTTATATTACTTCAAATATTTAATTTTCTCTTTGTTAAATATAAATATGAAGAAAGGAGATATATTATTTACAAAATCATGAATTTGACAAATAATATATTAGCCACTCTCAAAAAATTTAGGGATAACGCCCAAATCAAAACAATAGATATCAGCGGCCCACACATATACTCTCTCTGTGTCCGAAGCCAAATGTTAGCAACCCTAGATACCCGGGCTGGCTGCAGCTAGTTAAAAATAGTAGCATTTAGCTTGCAGGGAATTGTACTTTGGTCGGGTCCTTCTGATGCGGTTTGTTTTAGGTAGCTTTCAATACAAAAAAGTATAAAGCTACCTATTGCAGCCGTTCGGAGGAAAGCAGTTCCGGAAAATTTCGATATATTTTCACCGATCATGACCCCCAGACCCCAAAACCACCCTCCGTTCAAATGTTGATTTATATATATATATATATATATATATATATATATATATATATCCATATATATATATATATATATATATATATATATATATATATCTGACCTATGTCATACGATAACGCTCGTATTTATAAATCAATTTTGATGAAACTAATTGTGTGTATTAAGCTCACCAATGTCTCGACCGAGTTCGTTGGACAGCTTGGTCCGCCATCTTGTTTCAAGATGGCGGCCAATTAAAAATTTAAAACTAAAATAACTATACAAAAAAGTTAAAAATTCAAATTTATTTTTTAATTCAGTGTTAGGCCTTAAAACGAGGATTCCAGAGCATTTTTTGTTTTACCTCTATCTTAAAAAACGGCTGAGCTAGAGCAGTTTGAAATTCTAGGGTGGCTGACATTTTGAAACAAGACAGCACATTACAAAAATTTTCATTGTTGTAATAATTTTCCCAATCAAACGCATAAAACTATATATTCATATCCGTTAGCGCCAAATTCTCGCCAAACTTGGCGACATTTGGCGAAATATCGCCAAATTTGGCGACCAAAATAAGTCTTCATAAATGAAGCCAATTTGGCTATTGCTCAATAATTTGGCGAATTTCTTATTCAAATTCAGTATTAACGAATCTTTTGTAAACGTTTTATTTGCATTTTAAGTTGCTGTTTTCGTGTAACATTAGCTAAAATTTTAAAACGAAGATATAGGAAAGCTACCTTTTCCTCCCGGTACAGGCCGGAAGGACTTTTTTTCTTTGCATCTGGTCTACGATGAATAATTTCGAGCGCCACATTCGGCCCTCCTGACCCTTTTGTGTCCTCACAGATACCTATACATATGAGATCAGAGACTGGAGGACTCTCATGGAACCTGTAAGATACAAATAAAAACCACAAACAACATACAACAAAATAATAGCAACGTCAAACCACTAAATACTAAGAAACTACAATTCTAAAAATATAATATAAAAATAATAAAGGTCATGAATACTAATAAGTCAATGGGTTGGTTTGCAGGTTAAAAATTCGTCAGCGACTTCGGCACAGTTATTGAATACACGGTTTGTACACAATGCTTGAAAAATAAGAGTTCACCAGAAAATTGTCAATAAAAACACAGTAAAAAAGCACAACAGCACTAAAAGCACAGTTGCTGCTCTTGGTGGTAGAAGCCCATGGCTTCATGCGATCTGCCGCACTGGAGGTCACTCTTGGACGTTCTTGGAAATCCACCTTTTCGACATCTTATTGATCATTATTCTTCCCCTTAATCACCTTCTAAGGACCAAGGAACTTTGGTCGTAGTCTCGTGCCGATCCCAAATTGGTTTTTCTGAATCGCGACTAAATCACCAATTTGATAGCACTTAGTTTTTTTCTGCTTGTGATTGAATTTTTTTCGATTTTTCTCTTGGATTTTCAGTATATTTGTTTTGCGATATCTCTGTTGTTCTGTCTTTCCTCGACAAATGCGTGCCCATATTCCTCATCAAGGATCAGTTTAATTTTTAAATTTTCCTTATCTCTAATTTTACCCCAGTTAATAGCTCAAACGGTGCGTAATTTGTGCTTCGAGAACACGTACTATTCATTATCCACTGAACCATTGGTACATATTTATACCATTTCGTGGGATCATCGATAGATAGCTTACTGAAAATTGATATGAGCGTCTCTTGTACTCGTTCAACCTGTCCATTACCTGTCGATATTTCTGTTGTAATTAAGATGTGTTCAATATTTTCATCCTCGAGATATTTTCTAAAGTCATTAGAGTTAAAAGTGGCAACACGGTCGCTAATTATTTGCTCTGGATTTCCGAAGGTAGCCTGATGAATTTTCAGTTTAGAAAGTACCTCTTTAGTAGATGTTGTGTTAACGGGATAAAACCATACAAATTTCGTAAAGGCCACAGAGAAGATGAAATTTCTTGGTTGACGGCATTGGACCTAAATGATCCACATGATAAGTTTGGAGAGAAAATTTTGTTTACGAATGGGGTTTAGCAGTCCTTCACCTTTCCCTCGCTTTCAATTACACTGGATACATTCTATACAATTTCCTACAACACTTTCGATCTGTTTTCGAAAATTAGGGATATAAATGTCTTGCTTAATAATTGTCTCTGTTTTGTCTACACCATAATGTCCTCTGTAATGTATTTCATTTTTCTTTTTGCATACACTCTGGTACCATAATTAACTCTCTTTCGTTTTCATATTTATATACAATATTTTGCTTAACAAAAAAAATATTTACTTTCATTTTTCCAATAGTGTTTTAATAGTTTAAATATTATCATTCTCGTTTTGAGTTTTAGATATTTTTGTCTTTATTTCATCATATGAACGTGTTATGATTAATACAGTGTTACGACTTAGAGCATCGACATATTTCATTTCATTTCCAAGCATGTGGATGATCTGATAATCGAATTCCTGTAAAAACAATGCCCACCTTGCAATTTTGGAAGCAAGATCTTTTTTCTCTAATGTTTTCTGGAAAGCAGAACAGTCAGCTATTATTTTAAATTTGTTGCCTAACGGTAAGTTCGGAATTTCTTTAACGCTTCCAGCTCATAACTATTGTACTTGGATTGGGCGGGTGTTGTCTCCCTACTCATAAAATAGACAGGATGTAAATTACCATTATCGTCTTTCTGTAACAATACTGCTCCTAAATTTCAGTTGCTGGCGTCTGTGTACAATTCCGTTTCGCTTCTTCTCCTAAATATGCGCAACACAGGTTTAATACACAATTTGTTTTCAAGATTTTAAAAACTTCTTTTTGACCTGGTCCGAAGTTAAATTCGTTTCCGCTTTTAGACGATCACTTAAAGATGTAGCGATTCTAGCATAATCGGCTATGTACTTTCTAAAATATCCAGTTAATCCTAAAAAACTCTGGAGTTGTTTCTTCTGGGAATTTTTCAACAGCTAAAGTTAGTGTTTCTGAAGGGTGAATCGTTCCGTTCTTAACTATATATCCTAAATATTCGATTTTTCTTTTCAAGAATTGACACATAGCAAAATTAAATTCGAGGCCATACTCGGCTGCTACTTGAAACACACGTTTCAATTTGAAGAGCGCCTCTTCTTCAGACTGTGCAAGAATGATTATATCGCCCATATAAACCAAAATGGTTTTATCCCTGATCAATTCTTTTAGACATGCGTATATATATTGTTGAAAATTCTGAGAGGCTGTCCATAAGCCAAACGGCATGAAATTAAATTCGTACTGAGAAAAATTTGTAACAAACGAAGTGAATTTTTTACTACCCTCATCAACCTCTACGTGGAAAAAAACATTTTTCAAATCTAACTTACTAAAAACTTGATTTTGCTTGATATTGTCCAAAATATCATCTATCACTGGAAGGGGGTAATTATGTTTAATTATCTTTTTGTTAAGTTTTCGATAATCAACCCATAATCTGAGGTTACCATTTTTTTTTTATCTAAAACAATTGGCGTTTCATAACTCGAACAACTTTCCCGTATAATGCCTTGATCAATCCATTCCTGAATTTGTTTATCAACAAATATATGTTTTGCAAGTGCTAATCGCCTATGTCGCTGTTTAACTGGTATCTCATCACTGAGTATTATGTTAATTTTGAAATTAACTCTTTTAATTTTCTCAGGCTTGTAATTCTCAATTAAGTTAATTAAGTATTCTTAATTCTTCCTTTATAGTGCAGATAGTTAATATGCGTCATATCTATTTCATTTACATTAACGGGTTCGCTATTTCTGCTAAATAAACAGATTCAATTTTAGAATTGTCATCTAAAGAATTTTCAGATAAAGTTTCGCTCCCTTGAGGCAAAAAATCTTGTTTAATACGCGAATTCATAGACCAAGATGCGAATTTCTTCTCTCTTCTCCAGTTTTGCCAATTTAGTGGGATTTTTGTATTCAGATACCTACCACTATTTCCAAATAAGAATATTCAACTTATTTAATGATAAATTGATTAAATCAAATATTACTAATCGGAAATAGTGCTAGATATTTGAATACCCCCTCCCCCCTAAACTAGTAACACGCAAGTCTTTCTAATACTCTTTGTCTCTCGTTTCGTGTATGAAGTAGAGAAAGATAGATGAATATAGAGAAAGATAGATAAATTTTTGTTACTTATTCTTTCTGCTTTACATGGTGTATGTTGTAGATTCTTGTTTCTTCCTTTCGTACACTGTAAGTAAATACAGCCTCCCTAGTATTGTGGGCTTTCAAACGCATTTGAAGAGAAAGGGTTCGTTCTTTCGTTTTCAGTTCTATTTCTTCGTTACTCTCTTCTCATGTCTGTCTGAACCTGTGTTATTTATGATCAATGATTTACTTACACCACGAATTTTGTGGAGTTATAAGTCACTGGATAGCTAATAAATATTTCAAGTTAGAATTAAAAATGAATAGTTATATTCTTATATTTCTGTCTCTTATTTTCTCTTACTGCCTCTTATTATCCTTACTGTCTCTTATTGTGTTACCGAATTTTAGCAACTTTTCTGTTAATATGTAGAATAGTCATAGAATAAAAAATAAAGTATTATCTGTGTCGGATAAATTGGACATTATACAGAAATATGACTAGGAAGTTAAAAGGCATGTTAAATAAAAAACGCAATTCACAAAATCAACAAGGGTTTTGGAATCAATGTCATATATCCTGCTGAAAGATCTAGACATAATCGACTAAATTTCAGTTGCTTATTTGTCTAAGAGAATGAAGAAAAAAAAAACAAGGAATACGATGGCGTATAAAGGATATTGTTTGACTGGTATATTCGAGCTTTGAACATATCTCTTAACGGCCAGTAGTGGAACAGGAGGCTTCATGGAGAGGAAAAATTCTCGACAAAAAATTTTAACCGTTAATTGGATGAATGCACAGACTTAAAAATTACTATTGAATCGTATACAATCATGTTTCTGGGGAAGCGGCAGCAGTGAATATAAAAAATGTAGTGTTAGAAAAACAGCTTGCTTTCGCAAATTGCCAACGAATATATTGGTTATAATATCTTCAATGTGATCATATTTGTAATAGTACACGTTTGTCAAAGTCATCAATTTTTGTCTAATAAAACATTCGCTGTGAAAAAGGACAATGTAGGGAAGTTCAGTAAAGACTGAGTACTTGTCGGAAAAAAATACAGACAGCACGAAAAAAATTAAGCTCTTCCTGTTTGGTAAATCACGAAACACCCACTGCTTCAAAAAATAAATAAATAGAGAGTTTACTCTGTATATGTGCAAACCGGAAGCAGACTTGGATGACAGGTTGATCTTTCTGTCTCATAGATGCGCAATGTCGACCTGCAAATGCAGGGAAAATGTGGGAAGGTATTTTTATTTGTGGAGGGTCCAGATCGCCCGAAGTGACGGACGATATACAACATACACCGTGTCGACACCCAAAGTGTCGAAGCCAGATCGCCCGATCCGTGTTTTAGAAACGTCCAAGTCAAGTTTTTGTCACCAGATTCAAGGAATGTACCCCAGCAGATGGAACAGGGTATAATTAAGGGGCTTAAGACAAAACTAACAAAAGTGTTTGGCTCATCGGTACTCCGTGGAACGATATAAAGATGAATAACTGGCATCTGTTAGTTTTATGGATAGAATATAGTAGATATTAAGATAGCGTTAAACTAAAGACAATGTAAGCTGTTTCTGGGAGGCCAGTTTTAGATTTTTTAAAAAGTGCTACCCAAAGCGAGGAATTGGATGATCACCCTCTATCTCAATATTGAATTGCTGTGAATCAACGCATTGAGAAAAGCACACCTTCCTCGAACCTCGAAGACTAATTGACACCACGAAAACATCAGTACAAGTGACGCTGGAAGATTGGAAGACATTGTCAAAAAAATCTCTATATGTGTGTCCATGAATCCAAGAATGAAGCAAGTAAGAGCAAGGACAACGAAGAATCCGAAACCTCCGGCTATTCTGACATTATCTGCTGTTTTAAATGCTTTCAGCATCTTTCTCAGATATGTTATACAACTTTTATTCACTCTAAAAAATAAATGTGCAAATTTACACATAAAAACAGGTATATCGATGATACAAAAACGATTTGTCTAGGTGTGTAAAGTGGTATGTAAATTGCCAAAATACACACTTAATGTGTAAATTTCTAAGTACACATTTTAGTGTATAATTTGATAATAACACTAAGTGTGTAAAAGTTATCTGATCGCTCCTGAAAGACACACTTTAATGTGTAAATTGCATAAGAATACACATATTTCTGCGTAATATTTTGTGATTACACATATTGTTGTGTATTATGCAAAATACACATTTTTGTGTGTTATGCAAAATACACATATTTTTGTGTAATGTGCAAAATACATAGTTTTTTGTGTAATATTCTGTTTGCATATTTATGCACAATATGCAACACACATAATGTGATATTCAAAATACACATATTTTTGTATAATATTCAAAATACACAGATTTGTTGTGTACATAGCTACTTTGGGTAAATTGTAAACTAGGTGTTTTATATTGCAAAACAAAATTGCACAAAGAACATACTCATATGCTTGATGTGTTTGTTAGCAGATTTGATTTAAGACCATAAAACAGTGTACCCAGAACATATTTTGGCAAATTTCACAAGACAAATCTTTTTTTTATCATCGATATACCTGTTTTAAAATTAAGCATAAAACAGGATCGTCTTAAATTATACTTATGAAAATATATTTGTAATTATACTTATGCTTACTACATGCCATCTTTTCGTTAGAGTTGGTTTTGAGTCCTAAAACCATATCGTCACAATATATGCGTAGAATATGTATAATCTGAATAAATAGCCAGTTACAGTGTGGAGACTGTCTTCATAATTTTCATTTATTATTCTTATAGTAATTATGCACTGCGATATAAGATTAATATAGACATATACAGAAAACCTCAGAATAACGGACACTTAGGAAGTGCGGAATTTCTCCGCTATTCAGAGGTAAATATATTGGTGTGGAGGATCGAAAAAATTTCCTTTAAATAAAGATGTTCGTTATGGTGGATTTACTGTATTTACCAATATATTTGTTTACTCAATTCTCCAATACAATCTTAATATGTCAATCGACTTGATTTCTGCTGATTGTTAATTATATTGAGTTGTCAAATTTTATAATCTAGAAAATTACACAAAAACAACTCAAAAACATACAAAATGTAAACAATAAATAAATTTGCAACCAAAGCAATTCCCAAATAATAAGAAACCCGACATTAAAACGTGAAGACCTAATAACGAGTAAATAGACAAGTGTTAAGATCCTGAAAAGTAATTCGTTTTGTGGGTTAATACTTGATTTTAGCAGCAAGTGTCAATGGAGAAAACCTTTGATTTGATGCGATGCGTCGCTTTACACAGCAGCTGATATTCACAAATTGTTCCGCAGAACACATTTTGCACAAAAGAAACAAGTTACGATCACGTGATTTATAGAATGGCACATTACCCCCTGAAATAGCGTGAAAAGTAGCGTCGGTTCTCACTGCAAACTACTGATTTTTTTTTTTTTTTGTTTCGTGCTTAGAAATGTAAAATTTCCGGAAATTTTGAAATGTCGAAAACAAAAGTTTTTTGACTTACTCCACTGTAATTCTAACCTCCATATGTTATAATCACTACTATGGTTTATAATAAATGTTATACCAATCACGATGCGCAAAGATCACAATAGATGGCATTTTACGAAAGTCAGATGTGGAACAAAAGACAGGGGCAAAAAAAAAGAAAAAAAAAATGATTGAAGCTCATGAAAGACTGAACAAATGCGAATGGGGCTAATATTTCTTTTATGTTTTTTATGTTTTATTTATTTTTTGCCGTGCTAACAATTTATTTTTTAAAAGATTAACAGGGAAAGTTTTTCCGTATTACATAAAAAATTTAATCACAACTACAAAATATGATTTTAATAACTGGGTTGTTCTGCAAAGATTTAATATTTTTGGTTTGTCTTTTAAAAAATTAGGCTAGCAGGAAAACTATTTTTGTTGGTTGTAGCGTATTAATCGACAATAAAGTCATATTAGAAATTTTTTTTCAGTTATTATCTCAGGTGTCCTTTAAAAACATACAATGAGTTAAACTTGAATATTGAAAATTTTAATACAAATATGTGTAAAAGACACAAATTTCGACCATAAACATGAAAACGAAAGCTCTAAAGTTCATTTAGACGATTAGATATGTAAATAAGCTGAGTTCCTGCAAAATCATGCAACTCATGCTTAATTCGCGATCCCGATTAATATGCAATATTTCTCCAGTCTCTTAAAACGAGTCTTAACAGGGTTCGACTGTACTTTATAATTAAGTTCTAAAAATATTAAAATACTGTATTGTCATCGGAAACACGTCTTTGTATATATTTTTTATAATTCTAGCATATCAAGAAGTGAATGAAAAATTTATTACAAAATTAGCATCTTTACATACAAAAACCAAGTTGAGTTAAATAAAAAAGACTGTAATAACAGTCATTGTATGCCACATAAACATTCACAACTACATAAACATGATACCTGCATTTTTAATGCTAATAATTTAAAATTAGCCAATCTGACAAATTTACTTTAAGAAAACTTGACAAGTTAAAGAAAAATAAAATATTAAGACTGGCGTCTGAGGCAATGTCTTAAAATATTATAACAGAAAAATGCTAAATGCTTAACTTAGCTGCTGAATAAACAACGAAAGTTTCTCTGTTTTCCGTTTATTTGGATGGAGAAATATTTATCTTATATGTCTGAATCTACTCTTTAATATTTGAGGTGAATTTTTTATTTTTATAAATCATCAGAATCGACAATTTAAAAATGTTTTGAGATTATGACAAAAGTTATAGTTAACATTATTTGTTGTGATCTTTAAAGTTTTGTTGTTAATGAAAACTAAATGCTAACACATGCTTAAAAAAATAAAGTGTCAAAGTATAAAAGACTTGTTTTTCGAAATCATTAACACGAGATATTTTAATTTTAATATTTAGAAAATCATAACTAATTATAACTAACAATGATGATAACTATTAATTATCATAACTAATAATAACCAAAACTTATAATAATCATAATTTATAATAATCATAACTAACTCACGTTTAAATATATCTTTAAAAATGTTTTATTTATCTAAAAAAAAAATCATTGAATTCATAGCTCCCAATACAGTGATTGAATATCCAAAATAATAATAATCAATATATATATATTTTTTATTTATTATAATTTTTATTACAATTTAAATACAATTTATGATTTTTTTTTTTTACATTTGAAACTGGAAATCATAATTGTACTTTTCGATTAAAAAAAACTTAAAAATTCTAGTTAACTCCTTCTTGTGCACGTATTCGTACGTGAATTGCATATAAGGCCATTTAAACATTCACGTGACGGTGGCACGCCGGCTGGATTTGGTCCACATATTTCTCCTTCCTCTGCAAAAAAAAAAAAAATAAATAAATAAAAATAAAACTTATAGATTGAAACTTTCATTTTCTAGAAAATTTATTTAAATTGTTAAATATTTTAAAGAATTTATTTTATAAATTAACATGATCCATATTATAAAACAGTACGTTAATTTGCAGATTTTGGATGATGTTTTAATTAATTTTCAAACATGATTTTATTAATCTGTCAACAGGTGACGTGATTTGTTTACTACAATAATATAAAGTTACATATACTAATATATACAGTGGTGGCCAAAAGTGTGGACATTTTTTTGAAAGTTTCATGTTTTTCAACTTTGTGTGCTTGAATATATTAATTTTCACTTAAATACAAACATTTATATATCAAATTGAAGGTAATTTAATGTCAAATTTAATAATAAAAACAGTATTACAATATCTGTATTACAAAAAAAGTTATGCAACTAATAGTAAGATCTATCTTAGATTTGCATTTTTTTTAAAGTGATACTTACACAATCAATACTTAGTAGGATAACCCTTATTTTTAAGACAGCTTCACAGCGTCTTTTCATCGAGTGAACGAGTGTTTGGAGTTCATCTTTCGTAATCACATGGTGCCAAGAATCAATTATAGCTTCAATAAATTGTCTTTTATTGGATGGACATTTTTTTGTACAAGAATTTTCAAACGTCGCCACAAATTTTCAATTGGATTGAGATCAGGGCTGTTTCCTGGCCATGGTAATATATCTATGCCTTTATTTTGAAACCATGCTTTGCATACTTTTGCTGTGTGGCATGGAGATGAATCCTGCTGAAAAATAAATGGTGCGTTGTTGGGGAAGAGATCCCTGAAGGAAAGTATCAATTTTGGTTCCAGGACAGTTTCGATGTATTTTTTGGCATTCAGGATGCCATCAATCACTTGAATTCGGCCCACACCATCTGCAGACATACATGCCCAAATCATGACATTTGTTGGGTTTTTTGTAGTTGCTTCAATGCAATCAGGATGAAGTGCTTCTCCTACTCTACGTCTCGCGTATTTTCTACCATCACTACCAAAGAGCCATATTTTACTCTCATCGCTCCAGATTACTTGCTTCCACTGATTTTCTGACCATTTAATGTGTTCTTTTACCCACTTAACTCGTTTTTCGCGTTGCTTTTGATTTAAATATGGTTTTTTTCCTTGGAATTCTAGCTTGTAGTCCAAATCCTGATAACCTTCTTCTTATTGTTCTTGAACTTACTGCAATACCCGCTGCATTCATTTCACATCTAATGGCATCTGATGAAATTTTTCTATCTTGAAGGCATAGCCGTTTAATTTTTCTATCGGCAGTAGCACTTGTGCATTTTTTTGGCCTGATTTGGCCTTATTTTCCACTGATTTCGTTTTTTCATAACGTAAACAGAACTTTCGTACACCAGAACAAGTCACTGAACCACCAACTTGTCTTGCAATTTCAGCATAAAAGAGGCCATTTTCTCTCAATATGACAATTCGGCTGCTTTTTGCAGATGTCCAATTAGTTCTTCTCGTTGATGACATTGTTTAAAATTAGTTTCATTAAAAAAAAGGACTTTAAATATTCAAAAACAGCAATACGGTATTTAATTGTACTAGTATGCATCATTCCGCAACATATTTCCACAACAATAACTCTTTTACCATCCAAATAACCTAAACTATGGTTACAGACATTTGATTGGTCCTCAGAACAGTGTTTGTGATTGGCTAGTACGCTTTTATTACAAAACACGTCCTTATTCAAAACGATTTGTGTTTGTTTGTTCTACTAAAATGAGCATAACTTTTTTTGTAATACAGATATTGTAATACAGTTTTTATTATTTAATTCTACATTAAATTATCTTCAATTTGATATATAAACGTTTGTATTTAAGTGAAAATTAATATATTCTACAAGAACACAAAGTTGAAAAACATGAAACTTTCAAAAAATGTCCAAACTTTTGGCCACCACTGTATATAGATATATAACATTGGGATAGAATAAAAATATGGAAAATTAAATAGAAGGTGGTGGTAAGTCAGTTAAAAACTGACGATTTACGTCTAAGTTTAGCGAGGACATTTTCTAGATATACATTTAATTTATCAGTTATTAAAAATATTCTTAAAGTATGCCATACACACATTATACACAAAAAACATCTTAACATATTTTTATAAGAAGAAATAAATGAAAATTCTTTCAAAAAAAAAAGTAGCGCATATATTTTATATTCTTATTTTCTTCTAAAAGTTGGATGCATCAAAATATTACATGTTAGTAAAATTGAATAACATATTAAAAGAAAAAACTACTTAATATCTATATGTTAAAATAACTTTAGGTGTATTAGGAAACGTTCCTTAAGTGGGTATGTCGGCAATTAGCGTATTTTATTGAACGCAGCTTGGCACAAATTTAATTTCATGGTTTCCCTGGTTTATTTTTCAGACGATTATATATAAAATGCAAAATAAAATATATATTCTTTAAGTTCGAAACGTATTTTAGTGGTTATTTTTTAGCTCACAGGCTATCAAAGCCTGAGATCCAATGTCCCCGGCCGTTCTGTATGTATGTGTGTATGTATGTACGTACGTATGTATGTGCGTATGTATGAATGTACGTATGTACGTAGCGCGCTAACTCTTGATAGAAATATTCGTTTTGCTTCAAATTTTATTTATAGGCTCATTGTGATAAGACGCTTCCCTGATTAGTTTTGGGGGTTCATTACTTAAGTATAAAGGGGGGAATGGGGGCCGATCCCCCCTTAATTTAGATAAATGGGTTTTTCATGCAGAATTAGCCGATTTGCTTCAAATGTTATATATAGGTTCATTTTGATATGGCGCTTCCCTGATTAGTTTTGAGGGTTTATTGGTTAAGTATAAAGTGGGCGATCGGGGGACTAATTTCCCCCTTAATTTATTGCCGATTTCTTAATTTTTCGAGAGGCGTTATTCTTTGAAATAAGAGTATAATATGCAATTAGTGTGAATAGCCTATGAGCTCAATGCCATCAGTATAACTGGGCACTTTTCTTTTTATTAAATATATTTACGTTAGGATAAGTTATTTTCCGGTTTAATGCGGGATATAAATGCGGGGGGAAAAATTAAAAATTTTAAAATAGAGAGTAAATTTATTTTTTTGATTGTTTCAGTTCTTTTTTGTATAATTTATTTTGGTAAAAATAATTAATTTGACGAATTAAAATATTTTCCTAAACTATATATGAGGGGGTCGGGGCAAGAGAGTGCTAAGCCCCATTTTCGAACTTCTGAGATATTTCAATTTGAAAATTTGATGAAATACTCAAATCAATATATATAACATAAAGTTTTTTCGCCAATGTCTTAGTAACATTTGAGATATTCTGAGTAACAATATTGCATTACTTCAATGCTATTAATATTACTTTTTTGTAAATTCTTTTTTGTAAAAATAAAGGTATCTTCATTGGGGGCATAAACATCTGAGGCAAAAACGAAACCTGAGAAATATGCTGCCAACAAGTGACATTAGAAACAAATTATATCCAGGATATTATAATTTACAATATTAAGCAACAGACTACAGTGTTAGATTTATTTCCCCAAAAATGTGGCTTGGCACGGTCTGGGAAAAATATTATTTGTTTAATTAAATATGTAAATACTTTTATTTTATTTTTAAAGTATTTTCTGAAGTGGTATCTATAAAAACCGAAACTAAGACGCATGAAACGATTGTTAATATATATACTTGTAGCTGTGGTATAGAAGAATAACACAGACTGAGATGATTTTTTATTTCTTTCATAAGAAAGAGTTTTTCTTATGTATTTTAGGTAGCTTTCATTACAAAAAGATATTTAATTTTATTATTTGGAATTGCCTTTCGGAGGAAAGCAATTCCAAAGAATGTTGGTATATTTTCACCGATCATGATTTCCAGACCCCAAAACCACCCTCCGTTCAAATGTTGATTTCTATATATATCTGACATTTGTCATTCGGTAACTCTCTTATTTGTGAACCGATTTGTATGTGACTGGGTACGTTTATAGGACATACCAAGGTCTCGGCCGAGTTCGTTGGCCAGCTTCATTTACAGGGATATACACAAAAGATCTTAGGCACAGTACTGTATCCGAAGTACTGCTATTAGCGATAATTGCTGATGTGCGTTTTCAGTTATGGTATGCATTTTTTAGTTTAACTATATGCTTGCATACTACGTAGTGTGTATAAATGCTATAGATCATATACAGAACTACACAAAAGATTCCGTAAGCATTTCTGAGTATGAGCGTGAATTACTTAAAGGTGATTTTTAAATTAGTTATGCATTCTCAAGCTGAACTACATTTTGTTTATTATGAGATGCTTGTCGAATATAAATAAAACCAAAAGGACCCGTGCGAAGCTTTCGCACTGAAATCTTTGAGATTATTTCCTGGTACGTTTTAGCACTAATTTTTGATTAACTGATTTTTTTTTTAATCAAACAACGCATTTTAACAATATGTGGGTGTACTATGTCAGAAACTTGTTCAAACACTTTTCGATTGATACCTCATTCATCGTTGTATGTTTTGTATGTGCATAGAAAAAAAAAGATGTTGAAAACAGAAATAATATATATGATGATTGTTTGTGTATAAGAAAATGGAAATAGATTGCCAGAAAAGTTTTTTCCAATTTTTTTTTTCTCTCGCCAAGGTCATTTCTCTAGGTTGCCAAGACTCCTATGTACTGAAAAAAAAAGGGGAATTATAAAAAAAAAATTAAACACTGAATCTGACGTTTAGGGAATTCATATGAAAGCATTTCCTCAGATTTTGCAAAACTGTTCCAGAAATGTCTTAAATACATAAATCAATATTTGGTACACCAATTTTTTGCAACCCTATGGTAACTTAAACATGGGAGGTTCAAACTTTGTGGTTCAGCAGCCATTTTAAGTGACGTCAGACTTCGCTGGCGCAGGACCGTGCGAAGAGAAAACTGCGCCCGGAGCAAAGTTTCAATTTGGCGCCCCAATCCCCTTCATTTTTCTTCATGTGACAGGTGTAAAATAAATTTATAAAGTGTAGAAACAGAAATAAATTCTATTGAATAAAACTTTCGCGTTTAATTTGGAACTTTGAAAGATTTAATTTTAATTCAGAAATTCCAAACAACTAAATAATATGAGAAAATTGCACTTATTTCTTAGAGAAATCATGCATGATGTTTTGGAAATTCCCCGTAAAATGATTGACATCTAAAATAAATAAATAAAACTGTGGTTGGTAGTATAAATTTAACGCCCCTCAATTTCCGCGCCCGGGGCGAAAGCCCCCTTCGCGCCCCCCTCTTCGCACGGCCCTGCGCTGGCGTATTAACAGCTTAATGAAATATTAAAAAATAAATATACAATTTTTGTGAATCCTGATGAGCTGTATATCTAAAAGGAAGACAATTCTTAAATTACGCAAATTACTGGTGCTCCGATACAGTTCGTATATACACAGCCAAGAGTAAAAAAGGAAAACAAATCAAAAATAGCTGACGCACGCATAAAAATTAAATAAAATCCCTTAAAAGCTCGATATTTTTCAAAAAGTACGCGCAAGAAATCAGTTAACAATCGTATTTCAATTGCATTATAGGATGACGTCATCTGATAATGCAGTATTTTATTTTGGTGGCAACACTGATTTGAGGAAAACCTTCCATTTCATTTATGAAAACAATGCCGATTTAATTTTTAATTAACTACAATTTTTATTCAAAAACATGTTTTAACGAATTGTTAAGTGTGCTGTGTCAGAAGCCTGTGGAAAATCCTTTCATATGCGATCTCCTTCGTCGTTCTGCTTTTCGTATTTTCTGAGAAAAAGGGATGTTGACAGGAGAAATAATATATATGATCATAAAAAGGATCATGCAAAGAACTGGATACATGGCCGCCTATGAAGAATTACTTCCAGAAGTGTAATTTCAGTAGTTTTAAGCGTGTTTTAGCCTGAATTAAATTTTAGCGTAATATGTAACGTGTATAAAAATCTATATGTAATATACAGAACTATATAAAATAATTCAAGTATGTTTTCGTCTATTGGTAGAAATCCCTGAAAGTGAATTTTCAACGTATTATGCATTTTCTTACTAAACTAAATTGTAGTATACTAAGTAAAGTATATACAAATCTATAGATGAAATACAGGACTGCACAAAAAAATGGAGTTCTTTTCCAGCTATGGACGGTAATTGCTAAAATCTGGGTTTAAAATGTGTTAAACGTTTTCAAAATGTTTTACTTAGGTATCTTATTTATCTTATTAAACAACGAATTTGCTAAAGTATTCTGAAATTGTTGGAAAGTGTTTCATAATCTATGCTGGACGTATGACTTTTCTTTCCTGTTTAAATATTGAAACGCAAAAGAATGGCTTATATATTGAAATTTTAGAGTTAATATGAGCAAATGAACAGTTTGAGACAGCGCAGAGCCATCTTTTGACGAAATTTTAACGATTTTAATTATTCTATACAAAATTTATAAGCCACTTGATACACATGTCATATATTTCATCTTTATATTTTTATTATATTTAATAAATTGTTGAATTTTAGATTAGAGAGCTACTTTATGAAATACTCTGAGAAAAACTATACTTATTGCATCAAGTTTTAAGCTCGCCAAATGCTTCCAGAAAGATACGAAAGTGTTTTTCCGGAATCTTCGATGTCAAGCATTATGTATAAATTTGACTATGATTAACTAAAATAACCTTTTGAATAAAACAAAGAAAATATTCCTTGGTACTTTTCCACAATTGCAACCTTGGTGGGGTTTTTTTGTTATTAAAAAAAAGCTTGACGCAATTCTGGCTTTAGAAAGTGAAATTTGTTGCCAAATGATGTAAACAGCTATGAAAACAATTCTAATGAACTTATATATGAATTTATATATATATATATATATAAATTCATTCATAAATTTATATATGATTATGTATATATATATATATATATGTGTGTGTGTGTGTGTGTGTGTGTGTGTGTGTGTGTGTGTGTTATATAAAAAATTATTTCCTTCGCAAATCCTTCACATTTATTTCGCATTAGTCCTTTAAATTAATCTAACTTCTGACATAGTCCGTATTTCCTTAATTCTTAATAATATTTATTCCTATCTAATGTCCTTTTAAAAGTAAATATCCGTATATTAATAATTATTTTATTCCAAATCTTAATCTAAAATTTTAAGTTCATTCGTAGCTTTTATCAGCTCCCCAATCTATAAAATTCCGAGACCCTTTCTCATTTCGAATGGTTTTTAAAAAGCCGTTTTCTTTTTTTTATTATTATTCCATGCTCAGATTTTCGCGCGCTGGGTAATTTTCACTTCAAAATTGATACGCGGCCAGGGAAGGAACTCTTTCCTGTTTTAGCTTCTCTCGCCTCATTCGCTGGGCTGGAGGTTGCCTCTCACTCATTGGTTTGTGCGCACGTGACATCGTTTTTCTGTATGTCTACGCTGAGTGAACAAAACTCGTTGGCATCCTTCGGAGATGAGGATTTTTGACGTGTTTGTAGTATAAACAAATATGTATCTGGTGTCGTCGTCTCGTAGAATTTTCACACTGTTCTTTAACATCTTTAAAACAATGTAGTGATCCATCGTGAAGCCTGAGGGCGATAAGTTTATACCCGTGGGAATTGTTATGGCATCGCTCTTATTCTAAATAAAAGATTTGTCTGGAAATTGGCTGGTATTTATGGAAGAAACTCTTGTGGACTCTTTTCATTGCTTCACCTCTTCGCCGTGATTGTTGATGTCGACTGCAACTTTGTATATCTTTAACCAACTACCATTTTCTCGTGGAGAATTGCATCTCGTGGTGTCTCATCTTAGTCAAAACGCCACATATATAAACATTTTATTTATATATGCATTACTGTTTTACTTCTATTGTTTACTTCTGCTTGTATATGAAAATATATAAATGGTTTCTTTATATTAAATAAAATGTATAAATATTGAAAAACTTGCTTGTAAAAAATTGCTATGAACAGTAAATAAATTGGCTTAAAATATTTTGCCAAATTTCCTTCCGTCTCGCCAAGGCCATTTCCTTTATCACGTCAAGGCCCTTATACTGGAAAAGTACCCAATCCTTTACTGTGTGAGTAAAAACTTCAACTTACTTAGAACTGTTACACATTTATTACAGCAACCGCAGAAACCTCCATTTTCCTTTAGTACTTGACCTTCTTCACATGACAGCTCCTCACATGTCATTCCTTTGCAAATATTAGGTGGACAAACTATAGCTGCAGCAACGATAGCCGAACTAAGTAGTAACAATAAAGTCCCGGGCATCATTCTGAAATAAACAAAAATCATTCTATGAGACATAGTAAAATTAAAGCACAGATTTACTGCCAATTGGTGGTTCTGCGTCAATTCGTTGCACACAATTCATCGCGATGTCAATTCGTTGTAGCATCAATTCATCGTAGCGAAAATGGTTTTAAAGGCGATGATGATAAAATTAAATATAATTTAGTAAAATTATTTAATGCTATTTTTTGTCAGCTATAAAGAATTTTAACTAACGTTTTAAAGGCCTGTTTTAGATGCAAATCAAAATATTTATATTGATATATTTCTTCATTTACTGCTTTATTCTAAAAATATCAATCATTAAAATAGAGAGAATTTTTTTTTATATTTGATTTTTGTGAAGGTGTTGGTCGTTTAAAAATCAAAATATAAGTTTAACCTTCATCTTATAGATTGATTACTTTCTTAAACTAAATTAATCATTAAGAAATCATCTTTTACATTAAAAAATTAATATTTGTCTTTGATTTGTTTAATTATTAATACTAATTAAGGTGTTGGCCATCCAAAATTAAAATATAAGTTTAATCTTTATCTTATAGCTTGATAACCTCATTTTATAGTTGAAAAATTCTTAAGAAATCAGATTTTTTCTTTAAATATCGATATTTTCCTTTGTTTTGTTTAATTATTAATACTAATAATGGTATTGTTCATTCAAAATTAAAATATAAGTTTAATCTTCATCTTATAGCTGGGTAAACCTCATCTTATTGTACAAAAACATTAAGAAATCACCTTTTTTCCCGCTAAGAGAAGTCCGAATCGTTTTTTTTTTTTTTGGGGGGGGGGGGGGGGAAGGATGCACGGGTGATTGATATCTCTGGCCAATAGCAGTAAGAGAAGAAAAAATATATATTTATTTATTTACATTTAAAAATATACCTGCATCTAAAATCGGCCTTTAAAATGTTATAATTCTCTATATCTGAAAAACAAATTATCATTAAATGATTTTACTAAATTATCTTTACTTTTATCATCATAGCCTTCAAGAACATTTTCTCTACGATGAATTGACGCCGCGACGAATTGACGTAACGATGAATTGTGTGCTATGAATTGACGCGACACCTCGGTCACATTTTCTTGGTGACATAAGAAGTACAGACAACCAAAAAGAGCTGCCAAACTAGATTTATGCTACTCCCTATAAAGTACAACAGAAATTGATGCGTACAAATTCAAGCTATATAGCCTATTAGTATATTTGCTACTTTTTCGTTATACCAAAACCATGCCAAAATGTATGCTAGTGGACCATTTATTGCAACCCTGAGTGTGCAAAGTATTTCAATTAAATTAAAACTTACATTTTTAGGGTTTCGTTCATCTCACGAAACCCTATTCGTCCCGCTACGTTGTCTGTCCGTCACACAGCCGGTTCTCAGAAACTATATAACTTAGACTTGAAATTTTGTGTAATTATAGCTGAATACCTACTATGAAGTTGAAAATCATAAAATTTAAAAAAATCGTATTATTTTAATATAGAGAGATAAAAACCAAAAATCAAACAGTCTTTTCCTATTAAATTTAAACATTTTTCTTTATAGCAGTTGCCAACAATTAAAAATCCACAATAAAATACTTTCTACAATAATTAATTTTCTATTGAAAGATTTCCACGTGAAAAATGAAAATGAAATAAAAAGTTCCACCAATTGAAAAACGATATGACGTCATATTGGTAATAAAACGGAAATTTTCAAACATTTCTCAATAATACAAGGAGCATGAGTATGTGTAAGTACAGAAAGCATGTTAATATGATGTCATTAGAGAATTAAAAAGAAAATTAATCTAGCGTCCTATTGAAAGCTTAACTAACTTTTTTCAAATGTTTGAGAATAATACAAAAAGAGTATCAATATGAGTAATAGAAAAATCAAGTAGATATGATGTCAGCAAGTGATTATAACGTCATATGAGTTTAAGGAACGTATTGAATGATGATAAAAACCCGATTATGGAAATATTGGCATATTTTAACATTTTGAAGGTCTCTAAAACAACATGTTTAATTTTGAAATTGATTTTTTTTTTAAATCATATTTAGTCCACATGACAGATATTATTATGACAGAGTATAATAGCGGGCTTCGCCCGCTATCGGACCGGTTCAGATTTTCGAAAAAACGAGAAAAATAAACCGGTAAATTACTGTATAAAAAACATAACTTCTTTTAGGTAGATTTCGTAAGAAATACTACCTATTACATTCTCACCTAAGTTGGAAATTTTGAAAAAATTTTGCAGATCTACGCCGATCATGACTCCCAGAACCCAAAAACACCCCCAGTTCAAAACTTTATATATATATGTCACTTTTTTCTGACCACGATAACTGGAAAAATTCTGCATAAATCTCTTCCAAACTGATACATAAAATCAAGGGTCATAAAATCTCGGTCAAGTTCGTTAATGGGCAAAATCGAACAAAGGGGGGGGGGAATGGGGGGGCTTTTTGTGAAAACAGAAAAACCCTCATAATTTCTTTATTATTATACGTATCGAATCCGTTTAAAGTTATTATTACTTCTAGGAAAAGGGCCGAAAACTTATGTATGACAGATTTTTGATATAATTAAAAATGGCCCCAAGGGGGGGGGGGAAAAGGGGGGTTTTAGAAGAAAAAAAATCATAGCTTCGTCAATTCACAAGATATCAAATCCGCGTAAATTTATTATTAATCCTCTTAGTATTATCTAAAACTTTTATATTGACAAGTTTTTATAGGACCAACCGTTATAGCAACAAGTTGGAAATTGTACGTCAAACGTTACAAACGGGGTGCGTTCGTACGCACGTTTCAGAATTAAATTCATGATATCCCGTGCGTAGAACGGGTTAAACAGCTAGTTAAGTATATATTTTATGACACTGTTCATACAAATATCTTAACTAGTTATATAAATATTCAGATATATATGTATCAGCTAGTTATATAAATATTCAGATCTTGATAATTTTTAATTCTGTGAAATGAATTATATCGTCTGCAGATTAATTTCTGTAATAAAATAAGCGTCTCGGTCGCTTGACGATTTAACATCCATCGGAAGCTCCTCTAACAAGAAAGCACCGATTTAAAAAAAAAAAATCAAATTTCTTAATAAATATTTTTATTAATATCTCCTAAAGTTTTGATTCGATTTTAATAAAATTTGAAATGTCTCGACAAAATTCTGGAAAGATAATATATTTTAAATTGCAAACCATTTGGTTGGGTAGTTTTTGCGTTGTTATATGCGGACAGACAGACAGACGGACGGACAGACAGACAGACGGACGGACAGACGGACGGACCAAACGACGACTATAGGTGCTACGTATTTATATAATTACGAACGCACCTAAAAATAAATTAAAAACAACAAAAAATCCCTGCCGGCTCTGCCTGCAAACAAGTTATTTTTCGAAGTAGGCGGTTCCAACTCCCGCATCTTTTCGAAACTGATACATAAAATCAAGGGGCATAAAATGTCGGTCAAGTTCGTTAAACGGCAAAATCGAACCAAGGGAGGGTGGGGGGGGGGGCTTTTTGTGAAAACAGAAAAAAAAAACCATAATTTCTTAATTATGATACGTATCGAATCCGTTTAAAGTTATTATTACTTCTAGGAACAGGGCCAAAAACTTATGTATGACAGATTTTTGATATATAAAAATGGCCTTAACGGGGGGGGGAGGAAGGGGGAGTTTAGAAGAAAAAAATTCCTAATTTCGTCAATTCCCAAGATTTCAAATCCGCTTAAATTTATTATAAATCCTCTTAATATTATCTAAAACCTTTATATTGACATGTTTTTTATAGGACCAACAGGCGCCCCACGGTCTGCGTCTTCGAAATCTACCTGTGCCTGTAGGCTGAGCCGTCAGGGATTTTTTTGGAAAATGAAATGTATTTGTATTTATTAAAGAAAGGATAAAGTGTTTTGAAAGGAATATTACATGAAACCGTTTGTGCTCTCTTCGATTACACTTACCCACTTGTTACTTTCTTCTGTCTATAATAGAAGAAAGTATTGTAATCGAATTTTTTTCGACTTCCAGTTTTCGACGGATTTACACGTTTTAAGGGTCAAAGATTCCGAAAAACATGTCTTTACAAAATGTCTGTATGCCCGTATGTGTGTCCTCTTTGTATCATCGAAAAGTGTATGACATTATGCATAAAATTGAACCAAATTTCATTTATATGTTTTTGGCTAAGGCCAGCAGGTCCCAGTTGAATTTGAGGATATTCTGCCGGAAGGAGGCGCTTTGATAGGATTTTTGTTCCATTTTCTTTATTATATCATCGAAAAGTGTACGAAGTTATACATAGAATTGAATCAAATTTTATATGTTTTTGACTATGGCCTGCAGGTCCCAGTTGAATCCCTTGTGATAGCCACTTAAAGATTTCAAATTCAAAAAGTCCTTCCGGCCTGTACCGGGAGGAAAAGGTAGCTTTCCTATATCTTCGTTTTAAAATTTTAGCTAATGTTACACGAAAACAGCAAGTTAAAATGCAAAGAAAACGTTTAAGGTAAAGCTAGGATAGTCTGCGCACAATTCAAAAGAATAGCAATAAAAAATCTAAATATTAATTTTTTGCTAAACTATTCATGAATAACTTTTACTTCATTTGTTTTTTATGCATTTCCATTGCTATTTTGTTGTTATGTTGCAATTTAATAGAACAATTGTAATAAAACCAAGAAAGTTATTTTGCGCAATCTCTCCTTATAGGGTTGGTGTGATTGCGCACATGGGTAGGAGAGATTGTTACTTATAATAACTACAATTAAATTGTTAACAGTAATAATTACACTTAAATGACATTGCTGTAAGGTTTTTTTGAACAAATATTATCGTATTAGGAGTGAATATTTCAACCTAATGATTAAAGAATCAGAAAAAGGAAATAATTTTAAAAACGATTAAAAAATTTTAATTAAAGGAAAAAAATAAAGAATCAGAAAAAGCAAGTCCAGATAAGATTAAAAAATAAAATAATGTTACTTAATAACACGTTTAACTTAAAATTAGTCCATTTTCATTTTTCATTTTTTCATGCAAATTTGCCAATAAGCTGCGTAATCTCTCCTACCATGGAAACGAATGGGAACACTGTGCCATCTCTCCTAAATAACAAATGCGCAAACTCTCCAATTTCGGTAGGAGAGATTGCGCGGCCTTTTATTTAAACACGACCTTTTCTAAAACGAACCGTTGATGTTCACATTCTTAGTCTAGATTAGTAGCTTATGAGAAATCGTTTAAGTTTAAAATATTTTGTACTATTGACATTGTATAGAAATTCTGATGAAGAGCTATGAAAATTCAAGTACTTACTTTGGGAAAACAAAACAAAGTAGCAATACTTTATCTTAAACGCTCAAAGCAATCAACGTGTATTTTCAAGTAGACACTCCACTACTGTTGTTGTACAACTACCTGGAGTCGCTGCGCGCTCACTCTACTCCTTCCCCCCGAACCTCTATGTGCGCAATCTCTCCGACTGCGTCATCTCTCCTGGCTTTACCTTACACAAGATTCGTTAATACTGAATTTGAATAAGAAATTCGCCAAATTACTGAGCAATAGCCAAATTGGCTTCATTTATGAAGACATATTTTGGTCGCCAAATTTGGCGATATTTCGCCAAATGTCGCCAAGTTTGGCGTGAATGTGGCGCTAACGGATATGAATATATAGTTTTATGCGTATGATTGGAAAAATTATTACAACAATGAAAATTTTTGCAATGTGCTGTCTTGTTTCAAAATGTCAGCCACCCTAGAATTTCAAACTGCTCTATCTCAGCCATTTTTTAAGATAGAGGTAAACCAAAAAATGTTCTGGAATCCTCGTAAGTAGATAAGAAAGGCCGGTTCTACGCCAGCGCAGTTCGCGCAGTCGACCTCTGAAGGTGAAGTTCAAGGTTACCGGAAGTGGCAGGTGTGGACACCGGAAGTCGCAGGTAGGGATAACAGGCATGTTGAGACAGGAAGTGAACAGGAAGTATGATCGGAAACGCGAAAGAAAGTTTAACCGGAAACATGACAGGAAGTGAATGCGATAAGGAGAGAGGGGGAGGGCTTATTTTTGTGGGGGGCTTATGCTAACCTGAAATAAAAATGGAATTATTTCTTACTTTGTAAAAATTTAACATAAAATGTATCTTTTTTTTTTTTTTTTTTTCCACCTGAAATAAAAATTTTATTTGCTAACTAACACCTAATATAAAAATGGAAATCTTTCTGACTTTGTTTTACTTTCTAAAAGTTTTACATGAAATTTATTTTAAGACTGGAAACGAGACAGGAAGTAAGACCTGAAACCGGATTAGACATGCTTTTTCCAAAAAGGGTTTTCAGGAAGCAGTAAACATGTTTTGGGAACATGTTTGGGAGCTTGTTGCAACAGGAAAGGCAGTTTAAAAGACCGGAAGTGATTAAGCGATAAGAAAAATACAGGAATATACACGTAGATTTTGTTCTTTGTAGAGGGTGAAATTTTATTTTATTTTTTATTTAAAGAGTTTTCTTTTTCTTTTCTTTTTTTTTTTTTTTATTTAAAGCGTTTCAAATTATTTTTTATATTATTATTTTTTTTTTTTGTAGTGGGTTACGTATTATTTTAATTTTTAGTGACGTTAGAACCTGCAATGTTCTGTACCACACATGTCTTATCTTAGGTTATCAAGGATGTGTATGTGTTGTTATCTCTTTAAATGCGAGAGATGGGGCTTCAGACCTGCGTTGAGATATCTTTATCATAGTTTTAATGAACTGCAGGAAATTGTCTTTAGCTATTGAGTAATTCGCGAGTTTTGGTTTAATATGAATGCTAGTACATCTGTTTGTTTAATTTACAAGCACATTTCTCTTACAACATTCTGTCAACAGATCATTTCTATATTCGAAATAATAATTTAGAAGGAAAATTTTTATATGAAAATACTATGAAATGTCATTTATAGAGATTGACAAAAATAGCATGCTTGATTCTTTCTTGTATTAACCTTATATTCGAAATAGAGTTTTGTTACGAAAAATAACATGTTTACATATTTTAAAAACGAAAGCAAAGTGATTTTTACAAATGTAACTATAAGCTATACACCCACGCATTTGTGTTATTGAATTAAATTACAATGCTTAATATTGTATTCACCGTACTATTTTCCTGCAAAAGCCGTTTCACAAACTTGTGTACTGAAATTAATGTGGCATTTTTAGGGAAAAATTAATTCAAGTCTTTAAGACTAATCTTTCAAAGGAAAAAAAGATTTGTCATACTTTCTCTTACATTATATCTTCCGTTTTTTAAGTTTACAAATTTGTGGAGTAACTTAAATAATCGTTTTTATACTAATTAAACAATATATTTTTTAATTATATGTTTTTTTAATTAACTTGTAATAGATTCTTTTTTTTTTCTTTTTCTTTTTCTTAAAAGGGTACTGTAGAATAACTTATGTCACAAATACTACATCCTTCTTTAGTTAAATATGTTTCACTTAAGACATGACAAAGTGTCTTAGAAACATTTCATTTTGGAGTTAAGTGATTAAACAAGAAAAATATTATTTATAAAAACACAACACATAAGACTAGCGGCTGAGAGGTTCTACTCTCAAAGCTGATAGATGGAAGGTGTTAGGTTTAAACCTCTCTCACGGTCGTCGACCTAACCGTTCGAAGTTTTCTTCGAAACTTGTCAATATGGGTAAGAACACCTTAGAAAGACCTACATGGAGACACTTATCCCTAACGCAGATAATCAACCCTATATTTAACCAACCAGTCACAACACGCAATTCATAATCATTACATTCAGTTAATAAGTGATTCGACATGCAAGATTTGATTTATAGAAACATACAATATGATATATCACACTAAACATACAATTTGAACGATTTTTTCCCTTTCATATGAAAAAATTTTAACAAGAATTTAGTGACTATTTAACTTATTAAAGAGAGCGGGTATTTTGTTTAGAGTTATACGATTAAAATAAATTTTCAATAGATTTGACTTTATACAAGCAACATTTAAAAAAAAAAAGAGAATGGAATCTAGTGTTTATAAATTAACGTATTTCAATTTTACAAATACTTTACACACCCCTCTTTTTCCCCTATTTTGGTAGACTTTATACACATAAGACATAAAAGGCGTTTTAGAATACATCATTTAGAAATTAAGCAACTTGATAAGTAAAATATTATTTCTAAAAGCAATAGATACGAAAGTAATAAATATTTCTACTTACAAATGTACGAAATTCTGATAGGTAAGACCTTCTCAATCATTGTGCAAGAATTAAGTCGTGATTGAGCTTATAACATTATAGGATGAAATAATCACGTGACGTATTTTTAAACCAATAAAATATTAGTATTTTAAACCAATAAAATGTTAGTATTTTTACACGAGCGCCCTCTATCATTATATAAATTTCAATGAAATGAGTTCATAACATTATACTGTCCCTTCTCATCGGTGTAATAGAATATTATACTGTCCCTTCTCATCGGTGTAATAGGTTGCATTTTTCGTTTAAGTTAGTTTTTTTTTTTTTCATTTAAGCTAGTTTTTTTTTCATTTATATGGAACGAGTTATGAATTCTTATGTTGATGATCTAACCAACTTGAAGTGTCAACCCTCATAACCAGAATTAAATAATCAAGAGATGGATTCTACAATTTTATCCAAAGAAGGACCCGTTTCGAAGTATGGAGTGAAACCCACATCATCAGGACTAAAGAAACAGTTTGTGTGTTTTACTTGCAACAAAGATTTTTTCCGAAAGGATCATTTAAAACAACATTTGATGACCCATTCAGGAGAAAAACCTTTTGTGTGTGTCATCTGTCGAAAAGCTTTCTCTAGAAAAGCTCTTTTGAATCGCCATAAATTGTCTCATTTAAAAGAACCTACACAACATAAGTGTGGTGATTGCAACGAACTGTTTTCAAGAAAGTACGACTTATTGAAACATGAAAAGATTCACAAATCACCCAAACAATATAAGTGTATTAAATGCAATGAACTGTTTTCGAGAAAGTACGACTTATTGAAACATAAGAAGATCCATAAGCCCCGAAAGCAGTATAAATGCATCCAGTGTAGTGAAATATTTAATCGGAAATATGATTTATCACGTCATATAGACACCGCGCACAAAGTACTACCCAAAGTTGTCAAATCGACATCTTTAAAAGATTCGTTATATGAAAAAGTGAAGCATTTTAAAAGACAAAATGCTTTAAATGTATTTACTAAAACTGTAATAAATTCTAATGAGGAGAATGATCAAGATTTTCACACGTTTTTTAACAGTATTCGGTCGGACGTTTTGAATGAATTAAATTATCAGATAGAAGTAAAAAGGTCAAAGACATGGTATGCAACTGCAAAAGTTGTTGTAAGCCGCCAAACACCGGACGGTGATATAGATACTATCACCCCATATTTTCATTCAAGAACTGTACTGGAATTGACGAATCAAAACATACCTGTACATGTTGAGGATGCCTTTACGAAAATTATTAACTCTTTTGAGAAATTCACTCAACAAGGATCTAATTGGGCATTGCAACAAATATTAAATCTAGAACTGTCTACAGCTAAATATAGAATGGTTTAAAATGTGTGGACTAGTTTTGAAACATGTATATTCATGTTTTTGCTATTGTAGTTATTGAAAATGATAAATAAATAGTCTTTGACTAAAAAATCATAAGTTTTTTATTATTTTCATGGTAACTATTTTATATAAATTACTTATAACAGTTTGTCAATGCTACATAAACTACTGTTTAACATTTTGAATGTCTTAAACAAAATGGGAATGAATTTGTTGAAATTATGTAAAACATGATGAAATAAATGTGATGTATTTATTATATGTTACTTAAACTACAAGAGAATGATTGGAAATGTGTTATTTTAAATCTATGATACTTTTAATCACTAACAAGGTAAGACGTGACGTTATGAATCATCGATGGGTTTTCCTTTGAATATGTATTAATCTTACTTATTGATAAGAAAGTTGGAAAAATAGACTTAACACATTGTTAAAGGTTTTGGAAAAATGTATAGTTGGTTAAAAATTTTAGAAAATTTAACATAAAGTAACAAATTTTAGAAAATAAACGTTTCGATAAATAAAAAAATTACATTTTGGTAAACTTTACACTTAGACAATATTTTAAACTAAGGAAAAATTAGACTTAACGCATTGTTACAGTTTCTTTGAAAAATATCTAGTTGGTTATAAATTTTAGAAAATTCGACCTAACGAAATTAACACACTTAAAAATATCTAGGTTATACATTTTATAAAATAAGCAACAAATACACATTTCGATACATTGACAAAAGAAAATAATTAAGTTTAAGTAAACTTTACACTTAGACAATATTTCAAACTAAGAAAAATAATAAATTTACACTTATACAATATTTTAAACTAAGAAAAATAATAACTTTACACTTATACAATATTTTAAACTAAGGAAAATTAATAACTTTAAACATCAGACTTAACACATTGTTAAAGTTTTTTGAAAATAACACGACATTTTCAAAGCAGTGGAAATAGTATACCTGTAAAAAAATTCAACTTAGTGGAATTTAATATTGAAATTTTTTAACCGCACTCATTTAAAAAATAAAACTTTATAAAATATTCACTTTTTTTAAATAAGCAACTGTTAAACATTTTGAATGTCTTAGACAAAGTGTGAATAAATTTGTTGAAATTATATAAAACATGAAAAATTTCATAACTTTTAAAGGAAATTTTATTTTTGGTGAAATAAACTCGAGCTATTTATTGTATGTAACTTAAACTACTATAGAGAATCGATTGAAAATGTGTTACTTTTAAGCACTCACAAGATAAGACACGATGTTAGGAATTATAGATGTGTTTTTTCCCCACAATTGACGTCACTTGTAGCATATTTACTGATCAAGTCATAAAATCATAGTTCAGGGTATGTTTATGAGCACGGCGTTTAGTTGAGATTTAAGATATTTGAGAAATATAAACTACAACTTTGACTACTTTTTGAAATTTCCCCCTACATAAGAAAAAGGACATGGGAAAATAAAATGAAAAGTTGTCTTTGAATGGAATCGAACCATTACCTTTTCACTTAACAGCTGAATGCGTTGACAATTACATCACAAAGGCACTGATAACAACTGGTTGAATATATTGGGTTTCTTTTTTAAGGTTAAATTCATTTAATATTCAAGTTATTTCTTAATGATACACTTAAAAACAATAAATTAAATTAGCATTCAAAAAACAAACGATCACATTATTGTGTAAAAAAAATCAAATGTTTTGAAAGTCACGAGTTAAAATTGTGGAGGGTGCGATAACTTGGAAGTGCATTGCAGAAGGGGAGTTAAATTTTTGAAGAAGTTTAATCTTAGAAGACTAGAGTAAAATTTGAAATGACTTAGAATTTAATTAGAATTTAGATGTGAACCTTTTAAAATGAAATAATAGTTTTTTTTGTATCGCCCTCTATCGGTGGGTAATGGAATTAAGAGATAATTAAAAGTTTTAACTTGGATTCGAACCCACAACAAAAATTATTTTACGGTTTGATAATTTAGGGTAGGTATAACTAAGAAAACCATGATATTATAGTATTTAGAGATGTTTTAAGATATTCGATAAAGGAAATCATCTAAATTTTCAATTTAATTGAATGGTTTACTGCTTAAAGTACTACAAAATGAATAGAACCCGATACATAGTTTTTTTAAATTATTTATATTTTTCGAAAGGTTAAATTGACTTATTGATAAACTTAGGATTTATGTTTAAAGTGAATAAATTTGATATGTTAGGTTTACTTAATAACAGAGGGTTGAATAAGTTATTTTTTTTAAATTAAAATTTCATAAAAATAAAGTTTACTAAAAGTTTTTAATGTTAAAAAAATTGTAAGTTACGTTAAAAAAGTTAACAAAAATATAGTTTAAAAAAATTAAAAGTTTACAAAAAGTTTAAAATTCTTTAAATTAATTAAAATTAACTTTTTAATTTTAACTATTGAGAGACTATAATTTAATTGTTAATCCTTGTAACCAACTGGTGCATATCAAATATCTGCACATGTGCAGAAAAAACATACACTTTTACACTAACGTGAGTTCGATTTTAAATTATTTGCTAATTTTTATACAACTCGTTTACCTTTCAGAAACAAAATAGAATTAAATACTTACCGAAAAACACGTCCACTTCTTGTGCTTTCTTTCACTAGACTAACCTATCTCTCTTAACTTTGTTAGGGGGCGCTGCAATCGACGTAGAGGCGCTACCAGTCTTCCGGTTTGTGACGTCATTTCCGGTTTGAGATAAGAATAAACTTTAAATACAAACTACACTCGCTCGGTCATTCTTCCTCCACTCTTACTTGATAGCAGTTGTTAGTTTCTTATATTGACGTGTTGAATGACGTCATCACGTGTTTGTCTAAACTTGTCCAGTCTTGTTTCTGTGCTGCACGTCTGTTTTGCTAACTCATCTCTTACTCGTCTAGACTTGTTTCGTCTGCTTTGATGATTCATCTTTTGCTTTAACTGTTTGGCCTTGCTGGTGTCAACCACCTCATGTGTTTTGTCATAGCTTGAATATACTTTACACCAATCACTTAAATATAAAAGTCTTGTCACAACTTACTTAAACTTTGATAAAAATATTAATTATTCATAAATTTTATCAAATTCTTATACATTTACTAAGTCACTTTCATTCAAAAATATGGTAAAGTCCGATTTTAAATCGAAGTCTAAGATAAATTCCCCAAATTTGTAACATTTTAACACTAATAATAAGTATCGTAAACACCCTGTACATACAAGTTTTGTAAACATAATATTACTTATAGCTAACTCGATCAGTCTCATGATAAATAATATAAGAAAAAGTTAGAATAGTTCACATATTTTTGCAATTAAAAAATGTATGCACAAACACACAAACACAATATCTTACAAGGTTACAATACTCAACACACAGTTCACCATACTTAAAAAAACGATTCACGATAAATTTATAAATTTAAATTTAAATATTTTATTTATAAATGAACAATTATAAATAAAAATACTTCAGTATTTTTCAAATATTTAAATTTAAATTTATAAATTTATCGTGAATCGTTTTTTTAAGTATGGTGAACTGTGTGTTGAGTATTGTAACCTTGTAAGATATTGTGTGTGTGTGTTTGTGCATACATTTTTTAATTGCAAAAATATGTGAACTATTCTAACTTTTTCTTATATTATTTATCATGAGACTGATCGAGTTAGCTATAAGTAATATTATGTTTACAAAACTTGTATGTACAGGGTGTTTACGATACTTATTATTAGTGTTAAAATGTTACAAATTTGGGGAATTTATCTTAGACTTCGATTTAAAATCGGACTTTACCATATTTTTGAATGAAAGTGACTTAGTAAATGTATAAGAATTTGATAAAATTTATGAATAATTAATATTTTTATCAAAGTTTAAGTAAGTTGTTACAAGACTTTTATATTTAAGTGATTGGTGTAAAGTATATTCAAGCTATGACAAAACACATGAGGTGGTTGACACCAGCAAGGCCAAACAGTTAAAGCAAAAGATGAATCATCAAAGCAGACGAAACAAGTCTAGACGAGTAAGAGATGAGTTAGCAAAACAGACGTGCAGCACAGAAACAAGACTGGACAAGTTTAGACAAACACGTGATGACGTCATTCAACACGTCAATATAAGAAACTAACAACTGCTATCAAGTAAGAGTGGAGGAAGAATGACCGAGCGAGTGTAGTTTGTATTTAAAGTTTATTCTTATCTCAAACCGGAAATGACGTCACAAACCGGAAGACTGGTAGCGCCTCTACGTCGATTGCAGCGCCCCCTAACAAAGTTAAGAGAGATAGGTTAGTCTAGTGAAAGAAAGCACAAGAAGTGGACGTGTTTTTCGGTAAGTATTTAATTCTATTTTGTTTCTGAAAGGTAAACGAGTTGTATAAAAATTAGCAAATAATTTAAAATCGAACTCACGTTAGTGTAAAAGTGTATGTTTTTTCTGCACATGTGCAGATATTTGATATGCACCAGTTGGTTACAAGGATTAACAATTAAATTATAGTCTCTCAATAGTTAAAATTAAAAAGTTAATTTTAATTAATTTAAAGAATTTTAAACTTTTTGTAAACTTTTAATTTTTTTAAACTATATTTTTGTTAACTTTTTTAACGTAACTTACAATTTTTTTAACATTAAAAACTTTTAGTAAACTTTATTTTTATGAAATTTTAATTTAAAAAAAATAACTTATTCAACCCTCTGTTATTAAGTAAACCTAACATATCAAATTTATTCACTTTAAACATAAATCCTAAGTTTATCAATAAGTCAATTTAACCTTTCGAAAAATATAATTAATTTAAAAAAACTATGTATCGGGTTCTATTCATTTTGTAGTACTTTAAGCAGTAAACCATTCAATTAAATTGAAAATTTAGATGATTTCCTTTATCGAATATCTTAAAACATCTCTAAATACTATAATATCATGGTTTTCTTAGTTATACCTACCCTAAATTATCAAACCGTAAAATAATTTTTGTTGTGGGTTCGAATCCAAGTTAAAACTTTTAATTATCTCTTAATTCCATTACCCACCGATAGAGGGCGATACAAAAAAAACTATTATTTCATTTTAAAAGGTTCACATCTAAATTCTAATTAAATTCTAAGTCATTTCAAATTTTACTCTAGTCTTCTAAGATTAAACTTCTTCAAAAATTTAACTCCCCTTCTGCAATGCACTTCCAAGTTATCGCACCCTCCACAATTTTAACTCGTGACTTTCAAAACATTTGATTTTTTTTACACAATAATGTGATCGTTTGTTTTTTGAATGCTAATTTAATTTATTGTTTTTAAGTGTATCATTAAGAAATAACTTGAATATTAAATGAATTTAACCTTAAAAAAGAAACCCAATATATTCAACCAGTTGTTATCAGTGCCTTTGTGATGTAATTGTCAACGCATTCAGCTGTTAAGTGAAAAGGTAATGGTTCGATTCCATTCAAAGACAACTTTTCATTTTATTTTCCCATGTCCTTTTTCTTATGTAGGGGGAAATTTCAAAAAGTAGTCAAAGTTGTAGTTTATATTTCTCAAATATCTTAAATCTCAACTAAACGCCGTGCTCATAAACATACCCTGAACTATGATTTTATGACTTGATCAGTAAATATGCTACAAGTGACGTCAATTGTGGGGAAAAAACACATCTATAATTCCTAACATCGTGTCTTATCTTGTGAGTGCTTAAAAGTAACACATTTTCAATCGATTCTCTATAGTAGTTTAAGTTACATACAATAAATAGCTCGAGTTTATTTCACCAAAAATAAAATTTCCTTTAAAAGTTATGAAATTTTTCATGTTTTATATAATTTCAACAAATTTATTCACACTTTGTCTAAGACATTCAAAATGTTTAACAGTTGCTTATTTAAAAAAAGTGAATATTTTATAAAGTTTTATTTTTTAAATGAGTGCGGTTAAAAAATTTCAATATTAAATTCCACTAAGTTGAATTTTTTTACAGGTATACTATTTCCACTGCTTTGAAAATGTCGTGTTATTTTCAAAAAACTTTAACAATGTGTTAAGTCTGATGTTTAAAGTTATTAATTTTCCTTAGTTTAAAATATTGTATAAGTGTAAAGTTATTATTTTTCTTAGTTTAAAATATTGTATAAGTGTAAATTTATTATTTTTCTTAGTTTGAAATATTGTCTAAGTGTAAAGTTTACTTAAACTTAATTATTTTCTTTTGTCAATGTATCGAAATGTGTATTTGTTGCTTATTTTATAAAATGTATAACCTAGATATTTTTAAGTGTGTTAATTTCGTTAGGTCGAATTTTCTAAAATTTATAACCAACTAGATATTTTTCAAAGAAACTGTAACAATGCGTTAAGTCTAATTTTTCCTTAGTTTAAAATATTGTCTAAGTGTAAAGTTTACCAAAATGTAATTTTTTTATTTATCGAAACGTTTATTTTCTAAAATTTGTTACTTTATGTTAAATTTTCTAAAATTTTTAACCAACTATACATTTTTCCAAAACCTTTAACAATGTGTTAAGTCTATTTTTCCAACTTTCTTATCAATAAGTAAGATTAATACATATTCAAAGGAAAACCCATCGATGATTCATAACGTCACGTCTTACCTTGTTAGTGATTAAAAGTATCATAGATTTAAAATAACACATTTCCAATCATTCTCTTGTAGTTTAAGTAACATATAATAAATACATCACATTTATTTCATCATGTTTTACATAATTTCAACAAATTCATTCCCATTTTGTTTAAGACATTCAAAATGTTAAACAGTAGTTTATGTAGCATTGACAAACTGTTATAAGTAATTTATATAAAATAGTTACCATGAAAATAATAAAAAACTTATGATTTTTTAGTCAAAGACTATTTATTTATCATTTTCAATAACTACAATAGCAAAAACATGAATATACATGTTTCAAAACTAGTCCACACATTTTAAACCATTCTATATTTAGCTGTAGACAGTTCTAGATTTAATATTTGTTGCAATGCCCAATTAGATCCTTGTTGAGTGAATTTCTCAAAAGAGTTAATAATTTTCGTAAAGGCATCCTCAACATGTACAGGTATGTTTTGATTCGTCAATTCCAGTACAGTTCTTGAATGAAAATATGGGGTGATAGTATCTATATCACCGTCCGGTGTTTGGCGGCTTACAACAACTTTTGCAGTTGCATACCATTTCTTTGACCTTTTTACTTCTATCTGATAATTTAATTCATTCAAAACGTCCGACCGAATACTGTTAAAAAACGTGTGAAAATCTTGATCATTCTCCTCATTAGAATTTATTACAGTTTTAGTAAATACATTTAAAGCATTTTGTCTTTTAAAATGCTTCACTTTTTCATATAACGAATCTTTTAAAGATGTCGATTTGACAACTTTGGGTAGTACTTTGTGCGCGGTGTCTATATGACGTGATAAATCATATTTCCGATTAAATATTTCACTACACTGGATGCATTTATACTGCTTTCGGGGCTTATGGATCTTCTTATGTTTCAATAAGTCGTACTTTCTCGAAAACAGTTCATTGCATTTAATACACTTATATTGTTTGGGTGATTTGTGAATCTTTTCATGTTTCAATAAGTCGTACTTTCTTGAAAACAGTTCGTTGCAATCACCACACTTATGTTGTGTAGGTTCTTTTAAATGAGACAATTTATGGCGATTCAAAAGAGCTTTTCTAGAGAAAGCTTTTCGACAGATGACACACACAAAAGGTTTTTCTCCTGAATGGGTCATCAAATGTTGTTTTAAATGATCCTTTCGGAAAAAATCTTTGTTGCAAGTAAAACACACAAACTGTTTCTTTAGTCCTGATGATGTGGGTTTCACTCCATACTTCGAAACGGGTCCTTCTTTGGATAAAATTGTAGAATCCATCTCTTGATTATTTAATTCTGGTTATGAGGGTTGACACTTCAAGTTGGTTAGATCATCAACATAAGAATTCATAACTCGTTCCATATAAATGAAAAAAAAACTAGCTTAAATGAAAAAAAAAAAACTAACTTAAACGAAAAATGCAACCTATTACACCGATGAGAAGGGACAGTATAATATTCTATTACACCGATGAGAAGGGACAGTATAATGTTATGAACTCATTTCATTGAAATTTATATAATGATAGAGGGCGCTCGTGTAAAAATACTAACATTTTATTGGTTTAAAATACTAATATTTTATTGGTTTAAAAATACGTCACGTGATTATTTCATCCTATAATGTTATAAGCTCAATCACGACTTAATTCTTGCACAATGATTGAGAAGGTCTTACCTATCAGAATTTCGTACATTTGTAAGTAGAAATATTTATTACTTTCGTATCTATTGCTTTTAGAAATAATATTTTACTTATCAAGTTGCTTAATTTCTAAATGATGTATTCTAAAACGCCTTTTATGTCTTATGTGTATAAAGTCTACCAAAATAGGGGAAAAAGAGGGGTGTGTAAAGTATTTGTAAAATTGAAATACGTTAATTTATAAACACTAGATTCCATTCTCTTTTTTTTTTTAAATGTTGCTTGTATAAAGTCAAATCTATTGAAAATTTATTTTAATCGTATAACTCTAAACAAAATACCCGCTCTCTTTAATAAGTTAAATAGTCACTAAATTCTTGTTAAAATTTTTTCATATGAAAGGGAAAAAATCGTTCAAATTGTATGTTTAGTGTGATATATCATATTGTATGTTTCTATAAATCAAATCTTGCATGTCGAATCACTTATTAACTGAATGTAATGATTATGAATTGCGTGTTGTGACTGGTTGGTTAAATATAGGGTTGATTATCTGCGTTAGGGATAAGTGTCTCCATGTAGGTCTTTCTAAGGTGTTCTTACCCATATTGACAAGTTTCGAAGAAAACTTCGAACGGTTAGGTCGACGACCGTGAGAGAGGTTTAAACCTAACACCTTCCATCTATCAGCTTTGAGAGTAGAACCTCTCAGCCGCTAGTCTTATGTGTTGTGTTTTTATAAATAATATTTTTCTTGTTTAATCACTTAACTCCAAAATGAAATGTTTCTAAGACACTTTGTCATGTCTTAAGTGAAACATATTTAACTAAAGAAGGATGTAGTATTTGTGACATAAGTTATTCTACAGTACCCTTTTAAGAAAAAGAAAAAGAAAAAAAAAAGAATCTATTACAAGTTAATTAAAAAAACATATAATTAAAAAATATATTGTTTAATTAGTATAAAAACGATTATTTAAGTTACTCCACAAATTTGTAAACTTAAAAAACGGAAGATATAATGTAAGAGAAAGTATGACAAATCTTTTTTTCCTTTGAAAGATTAGTCTTAAAGACTTGAATTAATTTTTCCCTAAAAATGCCACATTAATTTCAGTACACAAGTTTGTGAAACGGCTTTTGCAGGAAAATAGTACGGTGAATACAATATTAAGCATTGTAATTTAATTCAATAACACAAATGCGTGGGTGTATAGCTTATAGTTACATTTGTAAAAATCACTTTGCTTTCGTTTTTAAAATATGTAAACATGTTATTTTTCGTAACAAAACTCTATTTCGAATATAAGGTTAATACAAGAAAGAATCAAGCATGCTATTTTTGTCAATCTCTATAAATGACATTTCATAGTATTTTCATATAAAAATTTTCCTTCTAAATTATTATTTCGAATATAGAAATGATCTGTTGACAGAATGTTGTAAGAGAAATGTGCTTGTAAATTAAACAAACAGATGTACTAGCATTCATATTAAACCAAAACTCGCGAATTACTCAATAGCTAAAGACAATTTCCTGCAGTTCATTAAAACTATGATAAAGATATCTCAACGCAGGTCTGAAGCCCCATCTCTCGCATTTAAAGAGATAACAACACATACACATCCTTGATAACCTAAGATAAGACATGTGTGGTACAGAACATTGCAGGTTCTAACGTCACTAAAAATTAAAATAATACGTAACCCACTACAAAAAAAAAAAAAAATAATAATATAAAAAATAATTTGAAACGCTTTAAATAAAAAAAAAAAAAGAAAAGAAAAAGAAAACTCTTTAAATAAAAAATAAAATAAAATTTCACCCTCTACAAAGAACAAAATCTACGTGTATATTCCTGTATTTTTCTTATCGCTTAATCACTTCCGGTCTTTTAAACTGCCTTTCCTGTTGCAACAAGCTCCCAAACATGTTCCCAAAACATGTTTACTGCTTCCTGAAAACCCTTTTTGGAAAAAGCATGTCTAATCCGGTTTCAGGTCTTACTTCCTGTCTCGTTTCCAGTCTTAAAATAAATTTCATGTAAAACTTTTAGAAAGTAAAACAAAGTCAGAAAGATTTCCATTTTTATATTAGGTGTTAGTTAGCAAATAAAATTTTTATTTCAGGTGGAAAAAAAAAAAAAAAAAGATACATTTTATGTTAAATTTTTACAAAGTAAGAAATAATTCCATTTTTATTTCAGGTTAGCATAAGCCCCCCACAAAAATAAGCCCTCCCCCTCTCTCCTTATCGCATTCACTTCCTGTCATGTTTCCGGTTAAACTTTCTTTCGCGTTTCCGATCATACTTCCTGTTCACTTCCTGTCTCAACATGCCTGTTATCCCTACCTGCGACTTCCGGTGTCCACACCTGCCACTTCCGGTAACCTTGAACTTCACCTTCAGAGGTCGACTGCGCGAACTGCGCTGGCGTAGAACCGGCCTTTCTTATCTACTCTCGTATCAAGGCCTAATATTTAATTAAAAAATAAATTTGAATTTTTAACTTTTTTGTATATTTATTTTAGTTTTAAATTTTTAAGTGGCCGCCATCTTGAAACAAAATGGCGGACCAAGCTGACCAACGAACTCGATCGAGACATTGGTGAGCTTAATACACACAATTAGTTTCATCAAAATTGATTTATAAATACGAGCGTTATCGTATGACATAGGTCAGATATATATATATATATATATATATATATATATATACATATAAATCAACATTTGAACGGAGGGTGGTTTTGGGGTCTGGGGGTCATGATCGGTGAAAATATATCGAAATTTTCCGGAACTGCTTTCCTCCGAACGGCTGCAATAGGTAGCTTTATACTTTTAGGTAGCTTTCAATACAAAAAAGTCCTTCCGGACTGTACCGGGAGAAAAAGGTAGCTTTCTTATATCTTCGTTTTAAAATTTTAGCTAATGTTACACGAAAACAGCAAGCTAAACTGCAAAGAAAACGTTTACAAAAGATTCGTTAATACTGAATTACAATAAGAAATTCGTCAAATTATTGAACTATAGCCAAATTGGCTTCATTTATGAAGACTTATTTTGGTCGCCAAATTTGGCGATATTTCGCCAAATGTCGCCAATATCTTCAATTTTGGCGCTAACGGATATGAATATATAGTTTTATGCGTATGATTGGGAAAATTATTACAACAATGAAAGAAAATAATTTGCAAGTAATGGCGTTAATGTGCTGTTTTGTTTCAAAATGTCAGCCACCCTAGAATTTCAAACTGCTCTATCTCAGCCATTTTTTAAGATAAAGGTAAACCAAAAAATGCTCTGGAATCCTTGTATCAAGGCCTAACACGTAATTAAAAAATAAATTTTAATTTTTAATTTTTTTGTATGTTTATTTTAGTTTAAAATTTTTAAATGGCCGCCATCTTGAAACAAAATGGCGGACCAAGCTGGCCAACGAACTCGGTCGAGACATTGGTGAGCTTAATACACACAAATAGTTTCATCAAAATCGATTTATAAATACGAGCGTTATCGTATGACATAGGTCAGATATATATATATATATATATATATATATATATATATATATATATATATGGATATATCTATATATATAAATCAACATTTGAGCGGAGGGTGGTTTTGGGGTCTGGGAGTCATGATCGGTGAAAATATATCGAAATTTTCCGGAACTGCTTTCCTCCGAACGGCTGCAATAGGTAGCTTTATACTTTTTAGTATTGAAAGCTACCTAAAAGTATAAAGCTACCCATTGCAGCCGTTCGGAGGAAAGCAGTTCCGGAAAATTTTGATATATTTTCACCGATCATGACTCCCAGACCCCAAAACCACCCTCCGTTCAAATGTTGATTTATATATATATATATATATATATATCTCCATATATATATATATATATATATATGACCTATGTCATACGATAACGCTCGTATTTATAAATCAATTTTGATGAAACTAATTGTATGTATTAAGCTCACCATTGTCGACCGAGTTCGTTGGGCAGCTTGGTCCGCTATTTTGTTTCAAGATGGCGGCCATTTAAAAATTTAAAACTAAAATAAATATACATAAAAATTAAAAATTCAAATTTATTTTTTAATTAAGTGTTAGGCCTTGATACGAGGATTCCAGATCATTTTTTGGTTTACCTCTATCTTAAAAAATGGCTGAGATAGAGTAGTTTGAAATTATAGGGTGGCTGACATTTTGAAACAAGACAGCACATTACAAAAATTTCCATTGTTGTAATAATTTTCCCAATCATCATACACATAAAACTATATATTTAATCCGTTAGCGCCAAATTCTCGCCAAACTTGGCGACATTTGGCGAAATATCGCCAAATTTGGCGACCAAAATAAGTCTTCATAAATGAAGCCAATTTGGCTATTGCTCAATAATTTGGCGTATTTCTTATTCAAATTCAGTATCAACGAATCTTTTGTAAACATTTTCTTTACATTTAAACTTGCTGTTTTCGTGTAACATTAGTTAAAATTTTAAAACGAAGATATAGGAAAGCTACCTTTTCCTCCCGGTACAGGCCGGAAGGACTTTTTTGTATTGAAAGCTACCTAAAAGATGCATAAAAAAGTTAGAAATCCTAAAAGTTTTTTCGTTAAATGGTCGTACTTGTTCCAAGGATTCCGGAGCAATTTTTGTTTTGCCTCTATCTTTAAAAAATGGCTGAGATATAACAGGTTGAAATTTTAGGAGGGCTGACATTTTGAAACAAGACAGCAGGATTCCTCCATAATCGGGTTTAATTTATGAGTTTTAATGAACATGCTTTCTGGCAAATTTTCTATCATTGTTTTAATCATCGTTGCAACTCATGTATGCTTAACACAATATATCCCTTTTCGCCAGCGTCAAATTCTCACCAAGCTTGGCGACACTTGGAGAAATATCGTCCAATATGGCGACAAAAATAGGATGCCGTAAATGAAGTCAACTTGGTTATTTCCAATGACAATACAATATTCTAATATTTTTAGAACTTGATTATCAATTAATAAATTAATTTTAAGGAATTTTTCCTGTAGCCGACCGCAAGTAATAAATCGACAAATAATCTTTAATATTACATCTGTTTACGTGTTTAGTCACAGACAGACAGACATTTTCTAAAAACAGTCAAATCGTGCTCAGAACCTTCTAAAACGTATAAATCCGTCGAAAACTGGAAGTCGAAATTTTTCATGAAATCGATACTTTCTTCTTGTAAAGATAGAAGAAAGTAATCAAACACAACTCAGTTTTTCGACAGATTGTATGGGCGATGAAATTCGTCAAGTTTTGTTACGAAACAGTCATGCAGAGTTTAATTAGTGTAAATTCAAACACACTGTCACCTTAAGCGTTTTAGAATCAGTGACATCCTTGAGATAATTTTCTGCAAACAATCAATGTTGGAGGAAAGTTCAAGTAACTGATCATCGAGCTACCAGTAATTAATAAGAACGATCAATAATTTCAGAAACTGTGGATAATTGAAAAAAAATAGAATCAGTGATTAGTATTTGAAAATTGAGCACACCCAGAAATAATCTATGTCTATGAAAATTTGCGTATAGCATGCGTCAATGCTGTGCCATTCGTTCCATATCTTGATCTCACATTTCGCCTTACGCTCCTAAAATATTAATGAATTTTCCCCTTAGAATTGATCTATACACCCTTAAAAGTCAACTTTTTAAAATTAAAGTTGCGGTCTTATCTCGTATATAGTTGAATAAAATGATTTAGCAACGGTTATAGAATTAATTTGCGTAGTTGTATGTGAAAAAATTCTCAATTCGAAATTTTACGTGAGTATTTTTTTTATCGAAATTGCCAAGAGGTTTTGCATTAGAACTTTGCCTTTTAATTACTCAAGCCACAAATCGAGAGTCTCGTTATTACCTCTAATCTTTTAAAATCTATGTTTGTGATAAATTTCATCGTAACTGATGTAACTAATCTATCATCTTTCATCGTAACTAAATGGATGTGCCAATCCCAAAACTTACCCCTATCCCATACATGTTAATACCAAGACCCGCTTATCATACTTCAGTATGATAAGGGGGTCTTGGTTAATACTTCAAAAAGCATAAATTTTTTAATTATGTACTTTAGAATCCAAAACTGTGGCGTAGCATTGACGTAAGTAAATTAGGAAATCGCCATTGCCGAAAAATCGTGTTCATTTCATTGTCAGATTGGAGTGTATCCATAGAAAGCTTCGCTCGCCTTCAGCTTGCTGCACTTTAATATCGTTAAAATAAGAATATCGTGAAGAATGATGAATAAATGTTTCTTGGTTATTTTTTCTTAATCAGGTCTCCTGACAATTGCCTTATTCCGGTGAATATGACTTGATGCAACAGAGTAGTTTTTGTAACAAACCTTTAATGGCATTCACATTTATTTTTAATCATGTTAACATCAGCAGCGCTCGTATTTAATGCTCAACCTAGGAAGAGTTCTATATCCTGTGCCGGTCGGCGCAATTGGCGACAAAATCCAAAATGGCGTCAAAAACAGTTTTAGGATATTGCCAAATGTTTAAAGATGGCGGAAAAACATGCTTTTTAAATATTTATAAACATACATTTATTAAACAATGTTTTTTCCTCATGTTAAACAAATAAGGACACAGATGTCATATACGCACCACATTGGCGCGATTTTTCCCCCGCCAATTTGGCGAAAACTTTGCTTTTTAATATTAGTTACAAATAGCAAGCAATAATCTCACGTGATTTTTTTATTTAAATATAAAAATAAAATAACGCAATAAAAGAAATAGATTTTTAAAAAGGAAATAAAAATAAATAAATGATAGTTTGATATAAATAAATATTGACATACATAATAAAAATAATTTATGAAATTAAAATAAAAAATAAAAGTAAATAAACAACAATTTATTTTTTTCGCCAAAAAAAAACGCGCCAACGTGGTGCGTATATGACATCTGTGCCAATATATTTTGCAAACCTGAGAGGACTTTTTGTGATGAATAATTGTTATCGTCAGAATAGGCAAATTGTATACAATTAATAAACGAACGATAAAACTTTCCGAAAATAACTTGTAGACATCTCGAGAGAGCTATATCTCATTAAAGAGCGCTTAAAATCATAATACGGACAAGTGGTCCGTATAAAAATACAAAAGATTATACGCTAAATATAAATCTTTTTTGGTTTTGTAATATTTCCAAAGGCACAAATAAAAAGTTTAAAATCTCGTTCGCAATTGTCATTATAATTTTAAATATATATATATAAAAATAGAAAATTATCTATAAAAAATGCAGAAAAAAACATATTTACATAATATTACATCGACAGAAAAATATTGTTTTAAAATAAGCAACCCCAAAAACTGAAGATCGCAACAACCACATCGAAATATTTATTTAATATAAATCTCGCCAAATTTGCTGGCTCAGGAAATGAGACTTTTCCTTAGCCCTCACTGGAGAATTACTATCGATTACGGAAGATTAACCAAGTTTTTATTCAAATGATTCAAGCTATGGTGATTCTTCTTTATGATCATAACAAAAACGGAAGAAATAAAAACAATTTAATTCAGTATTTAAATTCAAGATGTAAATGAAATTTGAAAATACATTGCCCCGCCCTCTTTCTCAAAAAGGGAAAAAAAGGGATGGCGCTAATTAACCCCACATACATTACTCCTACATCGAGTACTTTCAGTTGATCACTTGGAACATGTCTACGAAAACTGGCTGAAGGGTTCTTACGTATTATCCGTGCCAGTTTTAAGCCAACTGCGCCAGGCATGGAGCCAACATTACTAATTATAGTAACCCTTATATTTTGTTTTCTTGCTGCATGGTACATGCCTGGGAATAATCTATCTATAATATTATTCTTTCTTATTTACTATGCTGTTTACCATTTATTAATTTTACTAAAATAATGTTATTTACTATTTTTAACAATGTTATAATTTTAATAAACATATATTACATTTTATTTATTTTATATTACCATTTTTAACAATGTTATTTGATAATGTTAAATTACTGCATTTGAAAACATGATTTGGCAACGATAAACACGATTGGTACTTGGCAACCATTTTTGGCGATCAATCTCCTGGCACGGATAATACGTAAGTACCGGCTGAAGTTCCGTAATCAGGTCCACATACAAGGTTGGCGTTAAACATGAGTTATGTTCGGAACACCGTGGTTTGAAGTGTATCGGATAAATTTACAAAAATGGTTACAATAATGAAGTTAATTATGCACCAAACCACGCTCGGTAAAAGACGCCAATTGAAGGTGACCCCAATTATGGAATTTTCCCAAAAGTGGATTGAAACTGAACAAGTAATTCAGCATAAGTGAAGTACACAGATACAAACATATAACATTCTTTAAACACATGAAGATCTTTATTTATCTTTAAAATTAAAGTTACATGTAACTGAAGAAATTTGGCAATTAAAATAAAACTTTCATTTCGATAAATAAACTTTTAGTTCTGAAGTAATAAATAAATAAATATAAGGTTTTAATTTTGATATAATATAAGTTTTATAATTTTGATAATATAAGTTTGAATTTTGATAAATAAGGCTTTTAATTTTGGAGAAATATAGGCAAATATATAAAAGTTAAATTAAGTTTTTAATTTTTATAAATAAGGCTTTTAATTTAGGAGAAAAATAGGCAAATACATAAAAGTTAAATCAAGTTTTCAAATTTTAAAAATAAACTTTTAGTTTTGAAGTTATAGTAAGTAAATATAGGGTAGTTAAGCTAAGTGTTTAATTTTGAATATCCATTATTCTCTTAAATTTATTTTTCTTTTACCGTTGACTTTTTTCCTTGTCTTCTCTATTTGAATTTTTAAATTTAATTTTCAATGTAATTTATTTTGCTTCCTTTCTTTATCGCTGATTTTCGAAATTGCATTTAACTTCTGAAATCTTTGTTTCTTTAGTCATAATACTTTTTGCTTGTCTTTAACGTTGATTTTCGCAATCGCATTTTAACTACCGAAATCTTTGATACTTTAGTCATAACACCGTTTGCTTGTTGTTTAGGTAGCAAAATCTCTTTTCCTTTGCTAACAGTAACTTTTGCTTGTTGTTCTGGCTGCGAAACTTTTCTTCTTTTAGTAACTGTATCTTTTGCTTGTTTTTTAAATTGAGAAATTTTTGTTTCTTTACTAACAGAAACTTTTGCTTCTTGTTTAGGCTGCGAAACTCTTTTTCTTTTACAAATAACACCTTTTGCTGATTTTATATGTTCTGAAACCCCTGTTTCATTAGTGACAGCAATTTTTGTTTGTTTTTTATCTTCAATTAAGTTAACGTTTCCAACTGATCTTCTGTCTTGATTTTTAGGCTGCGTAATCTTTGTTACTTTCCTGGCAGCTGCTTTTGCTTGTCTTTTAGACTGTGAAATCTTTGTTCTTCTAAAAACAACAGCTTTTTCTTGTTTAATAAGCTGTGAAGCTTTTGTTTCATTAGTGACAGCAATTTTTGTTTGTTTTTTATCTTCAATTAAGTTAACATTTCCAACTGATTTTCTGTCTTGATTTTTAGGCTGCGTAATCTTTGTTTCTTTACTAACAGAAACTTTTGCTTCTTGTTTAGGCTGCGAAACTCTTTTTCTTTTACAAATAACAGCTTTTGCTGATTTTATAGATTCTAAAGCTGCTGTTTCATTAGTGACAGCAATTTTTGTTTGTTTTTTATCTTCAATTACGTTAACGTTTTCAACTGATTTTCTGTCTTGATCTTTAGGGCGCATAATGTTTGTTACTTTTCTGGCAGCTGCTTTTGCTTCTTTTTTAGACTGTGAAATCTTGGTTCTTTTACAAACAACAGCTTTTTCTTGTTTAATAGGCTGTGAAACTTCTGTTTCATTAGTAACAGCAATTTTTGCTTGTTTTTTATCTTCAATTAAGTTAACGTTTCTAACGAATTTGCTCTCTTGATTTTTAGGCTGCGTAATCTTTGGTACTTTACTGGCAATTGCTTTAACTTGTTTTTTAGACTGTGAAATCTTTGCTCTTTTACTAACAGTAACTTTTGCTTGTTTTGTAGGTTGTGAAGTTTTTGCTGCTTTAGTAACACCATATTTTGTTTGTTTTTTATTATCAGCTAAGTTAACGTCTCCAATTAATTTATACCGGTTGCTCTTTTTCCCTATCCAGCCAGCATCCATTGCGGCTGTCAGAAATTTCTTTACATCTTCTTTTAATTTGATGCTCAACGTCATAGCCATCTCCTGCCGTAAAAACCGTATTATTTGAATGAATAATGCCCCTGATCTTAATTCCTTACTTGATAAACTTTTTAAAGTGCCCATGGAGATAGCTTGATCAATGCTAAATAGATCAAATAATGTCTGAGTGCTGCACACTTTATTTATTTCTCTTCTATTCTGTCCTAAATTTACTGCTTGGATTTCATTGCTAGCTTTAAAATCATTAGGGTAATTAATTACATTTGATTTTCTATTTATAGCTTCAGCATTATCTGTTTCAAGTTTCATTTGAACCGGGTGATTTATAATTCCTCCAATAGAACTTCCTCCTGCACATTGAGACATTGTATTTGAAACTTCCATTGCATATTTCGAAATGTTAGTTTTCTTTTTCTTTAATAAATTTTCGTTGCATAGGTAAATGTTTCGTTTCCTAGGTCGTAGTTTTCGTTTGTGGCTTGTGACTATATCACTTACGACCTTGTATGTGCCTGATAATGCACTACACATATTTCTATCAACTGCATCATCACCCAATCCACTTGCATGCTGTTCTTGCATAAAATTTCGTAAAACATTTTCTTTGGACAATTTTTCATCTCCCTTAAGTATTGTATGTTTGTCTTCTTCGTTTTGATTTGAAAGAATATTCATTGATATATTGTTCTCAGCTTCTGACATATGCGTAAATTCATTATAATTTATTTTTGTAGCGAGATGATCACAAACTCCTGTGAGATAAATAGGGTGTTTTTCTTGGATTGAACTTTGTGAATAAACTTGTTCAGCATTAAATTGTTCTATTTCATTTCTTTTCACTTTATATACAGTCTCTTGCCATTCTTGTTGCAAATCATTCATCATTTGGCCAGTTTTCACCTCAAATATATTTGAAAAACTAATAAAAGTGTCTTCATCATCCATGCAAAGATATGCTTCGTCAGTACAGATGTCAGTACTTTTTTGCATTTCAGGTTGGAAAAAATCAATTTCTTTTTCTTCTGTTGCGTTCGCAGCTTCCTTTTTTATAAAAGCTTCAGTTTCCAAGTCATATTCGTAGGGATTAGGAATTTTACTTGTTTCATCATCTGACTTAATTACAGAATCACCTGGATTGTTTTTTGGTGTGGAATGATACAATTCTGCAACTAAACTGGCGACATTTTCTACGATTAAACTTTGGGAATCAGTATTTTCGATTTCACTCTCGATATTTTCAATTGGAACTGTTTCTCTTTCATCAAAATATATTTCATTTTCAAGGTCATATTGACGTGTGTCATCCATAATTTTATCAATGCAATCATCCATAATTTTTTTAATATCTATCATTTCAGGATGCATAAAATCAACTTGTTTTTCCTCTGTTGAGCTAATTTCTACTCTATTAGTTTCATTTTCAAAGACGTAGTTAAGTGCGTCATTAAAAATTTCAACAATAAATTCATCAATGTACTTGTCTGTAACTCTTTCCATATTCACCATTTCAGGTTGTGTAAAATCAGTTTGTTTTTCTTCTGTTGAGATAGTTTCTACTTTATTTAAACAATCTCGATTTTCTAAGTGGTATTGATGCGTGTCGTTTAGAATTTTGCTGACATTGTCATCTGAGTTAATTAAAGATTCATCAGATTTGTGTTTTTCAGGTGTGGATTGATACAATTTGCCAGCCAAATCGGCGTTGTTTTCAAGGATTAAACTTTGAGAAGACTGTGGATTCATGATGTCACTCTCGATTTTTTTACTTGCAATTGTTTCTTCTTGGTCCAAAAATGTTTCATTTTCCAAATAGCATTTATGCGTACCATTATGAATTTTACCAGTTTTGGCGTGTGAGTCTATGACAGCATTATTTTGTTCAGTTGAAAAACGGGGCACTTCTTCAGTGTTTTCTTTCAGTAAACTTTGTGAATTAATGTTCTCCTTATCGTTTTTTACTTCCTTAGCAGTGTATGACAATTCTCTTTGATTTCCCAGGCAATATGATGTAGAATTTGTCCGAATTTTGTCGCTTTTAACAGAGATAATAGATGATTCACCAAAACTGTTTTCCTTGATGTAGCGAAACAATCCTTCTCTTTGCACAGAATTGTAGTTGTTCTTACAATGTGGTGTATAATATAATTCTCCAGAGAAATTGGCGGAATTGTCTTCATCACAATATGATAGATTTTCCAAGTGGGATCTTTCGTATGATGAATCTTTTGCAACATCACTGGTTTCAACTTCAGAAATATTTGACGATTCACCAGAAATGTTTTTCTCTAGTGAATAACAAAACATGTCATCGGATGTATTGAAACTTTTCTCTTGCATGGAACCATCTAAATCATTCTGCTCAAAACCTGCTTTGTTTTCTTTTTGAATAAGAGGCTGAATAAACTCTTGGTTGTTTTTCGTTTTAGTACTCGGTAGTAAGGCATCTTCGTAGAAAGTTTTTCGAATACGAACAATGTATGGCGTACTTTTATCGGCAGAGCCTGGCAAAATTAATTCACGGTTAACTAAAGAAGGTGACAGAAAAAAGACACTGCTTTGTGATTTGGACAAATTAAGACAATCGTCATTTTTTAAACAATTTTCTTGGCTTTCGTTTTTGTCCTTTTTGTATGAATCCACAAAAGATTTGGTTTTATTTTTTATCCCCTTTATGACAGGCTTTCTAAGAATTTTGTAATCGGACTCCTTGAATGCTAGAAATTCATCTGTATCAGTTGATAAAACTCTTTCTTGTCGTTGACCAAAATCAATGCTATGAGTTTCTAATACATTTGATTTTAAATATATTGGTTGTAAAATTTCAGGAGACTCCATCGATGAAATGCTTAAATCTGAAAATTCAATCTCTAGATTGGTATCTTCTTCATATGACGATGTTCTTTCAATTCCAGCGACTTGCAATTGAGAAGGAAAATTTACACGAGAAGATTCTTCTCCAGGTTTAAAATTGGATGCTACTTGTTTCTCACTCATTTTTTTCTGAAGATTCGTCGACATCAGTTTAAAAATTACTAGATTGTCTTTTATAACAGATTAAGTGCGCCGAAATTCTTTTATTCAAACAAATCGGAATAACTTATGAGTCAAGATGAGTTGTATAAATGAACGTGCTACGAATAAATAAATACTTTTTACATAATAAAGTTTAGATGATCAATTAAATAACAGATGAAACTCAATCAATAACTACAAATCATTTGCATCTTTGTAGTACTATTTCAATATTTTTTGCGAATGATCGCGTGCATTTACCACTCATAATAATTGTAGCTGTGGTACAGCGCCTAGAATAATTATGAATAATTATGCCTAGAATAATTATGCCTAGAATAATTATGCCTAGAATAATGTATTCTAGGCGCTGTAGCTGTGGATTGAATATATAAATCGAAATGGATTTACATAATTTAATTCCTAATATAAAAATAAAGTACACTTATTTTCTGTTATTATATTTTTCTCAAACTCAATGCTCTTTTACATTTTGGGAGTTAGCACCTAAATCTCAGCCCATGCAGAATGAAAAATATGTACAAATTACGTCATTTTTTACGCAACAATTGCTTAATGAATAAAATGCACAGTTGCTTTTAAACATGATGTTACTTTTACAACAGGAAGTTATCGTACTTGGATTAGAGCCAGTGATTATTGCAAGGGGAAATTAGTGTAGTGAAAATGACATTATTTTTAACGAGCATGTGCTTTTTCATTCAAAAAGCTTAAATATGATACTATGATTGCGTCTAAATGACATGTTTCGCTGATTATTATTACATACGTACTGAAACTAACAAATCCTATTCAAATGCGAAAAATTTATCGTATTCGCAATTTTTATTTGCCGCTGGATATTTCTAGAGATTAAGTATTAAGGAATGAAAAGTCAATGGATATTACATTCTTTTAACGCAATGGCATAAAAATTTTCAATTCTGCAAATAAATTGAAAAGATAATTTATCAATAACTTTAAGACGGAAGTACCTTCTGCAAACTTGGGCTATAATTACACAAGTTGTCGTAACTCAGCCAGTTTTCCTTAGTTTTGAATATTTATGCTCAATCGAGACCAAAACGGAAATCACCCAGCATTGATGCGAAAGAAGGAGGTTAAATACATGGAGTGGATCCCATTCGCAAATACAATCTTGTTCTTAGGGCCCAATTCTTAACTTAATCGGTATCATTTCGAGGAAATATGTTGTTGCCATGGAAATAACGAATTCTTCGATATAACGACAGCGTTCAGAATTGGTCATGAATTTAATAAGCGGTATTCGAGTGGGCTGGGCAGACGATTTTATATTTATCAAGACTTCCACCGTGTGCAAGTTATTGAATTTCAAAATCAGTCAGTCCATTTTAAGGTATCAGGTATTTACATTTTAATATCAACCACATTCAAATTCTTTGATAAGAATTCTTTTGTTATTTTGTAAACAAGGATGAATTTTTATGGAAAATGATACTTTATTGGAAACTAGCAAGCTTCGCCCACTACACTGGTCGGTTTTTCCAAACAAACCTTGAATCAAACGAAATATATCGGTGAATTTATAATTTTGCGTTTTAAAGCAATATAGACCTTTATCTGGAATGGCTTTCCGCATTGCTAAAAACTATATGAACGCCATTGCTCTATTATATTTTCAAATGTGTCAAACAAAATTTGGGCTGTTCAGTAGCAAACTTTTTAGTTAATCACTTACAGTAGGTTTTCATAAAGAACGATATAGAACCTGATTATAGAACTTTCCTCCATAATTTGATAACTTAGCAACGTAGAACGATACGTTATACATTAAAACCATCACTGGAAAATTATCTAACTAATTGTGCAAGTCCCCATCAAAATCCATTCAGCAGAACTCAAGTTATAAGCGGTCGAATCTAAATTCCCATTTGCATTTTATATGTATAGTAGAGGTGGATGCGAAATGGACTATGGTTGTTTTAAACTGAAAGCCATTTTAGTATCACACAAATCATTAAATAACAATTCTGAAAGCGATATTAAACTTGTTGCCACAGTATATAACATGCAAAAATAGACCAACAGCTGGTGATGAAAATTACTTAATTATTTGATAAAGGTTGAAACCTTTGTAAAACGATTTTCCTTGTACAATTCTTTTCTGCATAAGGACCTTTTAATATTTTTAAATATAAAATTAACAAAACACCTTCACCCTTGTGTGTCTGTGGTTCGTTATCAACCCCAGATCACTGTATCGTTGAATGCTCATTAATCATATAAACTTCACAATCATATAAACTTCGTAAACATTCTCACTACAATTCGACCAATAAACTTAATTCTTCAACATTCACTCTTCTTAAGAAAAATTCTACAATGTGTCAACCTACTAGAAGTGAATCATCACATTTTTCAACAGCTTCACCATATTTCCTACGGGATTATAAACGGGGATTATAATACTAAACCCATCCTTACAAATTATCTACTTAACAATGCAAGTCGCCAAAAATACGCCCAGTAAAAATTTTCAAAAAGGCTAATCTTTTGGAATCGGGTTCACCTGACTATATAACCTTCACACATATCTGTTTGACTAAGCAACGTAAAACAATATGTAGTACACTAAAAATATTCCTGAAATAGCATCTAACTAACTAACAATACAACTCTCTATATTTCTTTTAAATGCTAAAAGGTGTAAATTAACAACATAATACAAATTAAAATAACTTTTATTAGGTTGTTTGACATGTTTTGACTTACTCCGAGTCATTTTCAAAAACAACTTTTTATTATTGTTATTATATTTATTTATTTTATTAAAAATAATATATTATCTACTATATATATATATCATCAAAAACGTCACCTGTAAAAAATGCAGCCAAGTCTCGTGACTCTTTTTCCGTAAAAAGTTCTGAGATCGTGTAAAGCCAAGTTTAGCTATCTTATTAACTCTGAATTTTTCATTCACAAATCACTCCTAGTCTCTACATCTTTAGTTAAATATTATTTTGTGACTTGGCAATTACGCAGCACAGGGAAGTTATTACACCTTACTATGTTATGGGATGGGATGAGATAATATGATTAAGGCTAATTATTTATATACGCACAGGAAAGTTATTACACCTTAATATGTTATGGGATGGCATGGTATTATTTGATTAAGACTAATTATATACATCACATTCTCGTGCTACGTAATTGCCAAGTCACAAAATAATATTTAACTAAAGATGTAGAGACTAGGAGTGATTTGTGAATGAAAAATTCAGAGTGTGGGTTTTGCGTATACACTAGTTATCTATAATGTATAAGTTTGTTATTAGTGTTTTTTAACCATGTGTCCTGTATATTTTGCAGTATAATATGTAAACTGTATATGTATTACGTAACCTGTATTAATTTGAATATAGCATTGGCCATGGATATGTCCAGACACACACACAATTAGTTGCCTGTAGCCAATTAATTGTGTGCCTCTATGGATCAATACATATCTGTCATAGCTGTGGATGACCTGGTAGATTGCAAGTGATTACACTTCGCAACATCTCGTCGAGCCTAACAGCCCGCTGCAAAGCGAAATGAATTGTATTTAGATTACGGATGTTACCTCACTATCGCTAATCGGAATACCGTTAATTTCGCTTTGCAGCGGGTTGCGAGATGCTGTAAAGTGTTCTTTTAGTCCACTGCCAAACTGCCAAATCATCAATATCTCTATCAGATAATCAAGAAAAATCGTTTTATAAAGGTTTCAACCTTTATCAAATACTTCAGTAAAGGGTTTAGCAAGATAAACATGGCAAAGAGACTCCCAATGGAACCTATATTAAAACTTTTGATATGTTATACATTGAAATACGAACACATTTTATGCATTATAATAATATAATAAACAATTATGGAATAGTCTCATTTGTTTTTGAAAATGACTCGGAGTGAGTCGGAACATGTCAAACAACCTAATAAAAGTTATTTTAATTTATATTATGTTGTTAATTTGCACCTTTTATCATTTAAAAGAAATATATTTAAAAGAAATACATTTTATGCATGTTAAAACTCCGTATTTCAACATGACTTTTAGATATAAGAGAAAATATTGCATAATGTAGAATTATTTAAATTTTTAGTATCTTGTTAACTAATCCCGTTGGAGATATAAACTAGCAGCGCCTTTTTGCTAATGTTTCGTAGTATATTTTATATATTTTCATAATTTTCGATTAATTACAACTATGTTAAAAATGGATAGAAAACAGCTAGTATCCGTCAGGACGAAATGTCGGAGTATTGAGTCTTTTTATCTTTCCAAGATTTAGAAATAGGTGGGTACTTTTATGTTAGCTGGGTGCCAGTGATCGCCAAAAATTTTGGTACTTCTCTATTACCCCGTCGACCACTTTTCATAACAAAAGACTATAGCCAAAACTGTAAGATTAAACTCCAAAAATGCAGTCCCATTTACTTGATATCAAAAGCATTATACGCGTTTGTTATGTCATCAAATGGATTTTAATTCGACATTTGCGTGTATTTTCCATTATGTTTTACTGATTTATTAGTTACTTGCAAGCTACGCCCGCTTCGCTGGTCTTTTTCTACAAATGAACCTTGAATCAAACGAAATATATCGTTTAATTTGACCTTGTATTTGAAAGCAATCTGTATATTTACCTGGAATATCCTTTCACAATACTGAAAAATTACGTCATTGCGCTATTATATTTTCTAATGTGTAGTCAAAATTTTAGCTGTTAAGGACCAATTCTTTTATTTGGTCATTTATAGTTAGGGTTTGCAAAATAATGATAAAGCTATATGCAATATACTAAAACCATCACTAAAAATTATCGAACTAACAGTGCAAACAAATTAACTAACAAAATACATTCAGTAGAAGTTTTTATAAAGACAAATCTTTGATAATCGGGTTCATCTGATTATAGAACTTTTCCACATAATTCTAAAACTAACAGAACGATATGAAATATACTAAACCCATCCTTACAAATTATCTACTTAACAATGCAAGTCGCCAAAAATACGCCCAGTAAAAATTTTCAAAAAGGCTAATCTTTTGGAATCGGGTTCACCTGACTATATAACCTTCACACATATCTGTTTGACTAAGCAACGTAAAACAATATGTAGTACACTAAAAATATTCCTGAAATAGCATCTAACTAACTAACAATACAACTCTCTATATTTCTTTTAAATGCTAAAAGGTGTAAATTAACAACATAATACAAATTAAAATAACTTTTATTAGGTTGTTTGACATGTTTTGACTTACTCCGAGTCATTTTCAAAAACAACTTTTTATTATTGTTATTATATTTATTTATTTTATTAAAAATAATATATTATCTACTATATATATATATCATCAAAAACGTCACCTGTAAAAAATGCAGCCAAGTCTCGTGACTCTTTTTCCGTAAAAAGTTCTGAGATCGTGTAAAGCCAAGTTTAGCTATCTTATTAACTCTGAATTTTTCATTCACAAATCACTCCTAGTCTCTACATCTTTAGTTAAATATTATTTTGTGACTTGGCAATTACGCAGCACAGGGAAGTTATTACACCTTACTATGTTATGGGATGGGATGAGATAATATGATTAAGGCTAATTATTTATATACGCACAGGAAAGTTATTACACCTTAATATGTTATGGGATGGCATGGTATTATTTGATTAAGACTAATTATATACATCACATTCTCGTGCTACGTAATTGCCAAGTCACAAAATAATATTTAACTAAAGATGTAGAGACTAGGAGTGATTTGTGAATGAAAAATTCAGAGTTAATAAGATAGCTAAACTTGGCTTTACACGATCTCAGAACTTTTTACGGAAAAGGAGTCACGAGACTTGGCTGCATTTTTTACAGGTGACGTTTTTGATGATATTTCACTTCTTTTTGTAAGTAATCCTCCTTTTCTTGATTTTGGGTTCTTTTTGGAGATCATCCACTCATTTTCGCTAAGCCCACAATCTGCCCCTATTATTTACAGGTATCAAAAATTTGAAGCTTTAGTTTCGTTTGCAAAGTACTGTAGATAATAAGAGATTTCAGGTTCCTAGGCAAGCACTAAGTTATGGGAGGTGGAGTGTCAAAAGTACTCTCAATTGCTTCCAGGATAGGTGCTATCCATCTGAGAAGCTACTCGCAGCCCTAGATACATGATATTTAGCGTAAAATAACTTTTTAGTATAAAAAGAAAGCCAAATTAAAATTTCCGGAAATTTCCAATAAATCAAACTATATTCATTTTTTCGATGGGTTTTTTTTTTTCGTTTTTTTTTTTTTTTTTTTTTTTTTTTTGGCTTTTTTTTTTTTTTTTGGCTTTTTTTTTTCTTTTCATTTACGGATTTTTTAATTTTTTCTTACTTTGTATACTAAACCCTACCTTTCTGCCAAATGTCAAGCTTCTAGGACTACAAAATCGAATTATTTTCAAATTTTCGACTTTTTATAAATTTATTGATTTTTCGATTTTAATTCTAAGTTACCTGATTGTCATGCCAATATAGTAATTCTTTTATTCGTCTTCTTAGGATCATTTAGGTTCAATTTAGAGATAAATCAAGTGAATCTTAGAGTCACCATGATTTTATTTAGAAAGGACTATCAAGCCATAACAAGTCAGTAATGTCGGGAGGAAAGGGGGAGCTGTGAAAATTTTTGTGAGGCTAACTTCATTTAACAATCCATATTTCATATGCGAAGTAAATAGATTATAACCTGTGAAAGAAAACAAACCTGTCTATAAAGAAATCGCCTATAATGTAGCCAGTCTATAGCGGAACTTTTCTATAACGAAATTCGTGAACGAAAGAAAAGAAAACCATAATCCGGGGGAAATAACATAAAACAATTAGAGGCGTTGTACTAGCTAATAGGACAATTATCGTAAAACTAATGTTTCTAGCAGTACAAAATCAAATTGTTTTCGAATTTTCGATTTTTTGAAGATATTTTGATTTTTCGATTTTATTTTCGAATTTAACGAATTTTTTAATTGTTCCTTCTATTGAATAGTAAATACTACCTTTGCACCAAGTTTTAAGTTTCTAAGACTACAAGATAAAATTATTTTCAATTTATGATTTTTTCGAATTTTTTTTATAGTTTTCTGGATTTTTTAATTTTTTCTTATTTTGTATCCTTTATTACAAATTTCAAGTTTCTAGCGCTACAAAATCGAATTATTTTGAAATTTCCGTTCTTTTTCGAGTTTTTTATTCTATTTTCGAATTTATAGTGTTTTAATTTTTCCTTTTTCTGTATCCTAAACAATAAGTTTACGCCGAATTTTAAGTTCTAAAGCTACAAAATCGAACTTTTTTCAATTTTTTGAAAAAAAAAATTTCGAATTTTACAGATTTTTATTTTTTTCTTTTTTTTGTATCCTAAATACTACCTTTATTCCAAATTTTAAGTTTCTAGCTCTACAGAATCGAATTATTTTCAAATTTTCGTTTTTTTTTCGATTTTTTGATTTTATTTTCGATTTTTGTTGCGTTTTTAATTTTTTCTTTTTCTTAATCCTAAGCACTACCTTTACACCAAATTTTCAGTTTCTAAGACTACGAGATCATATTATTTTCAATTTCTCACTTTTTCTTTTTCTTTGTTTCTTTTTTTTTTAATTTTTAATTTTTGAAATTTTCATTTTTTTTCCGAATTATCCACATTTTTTAATGTTTCCTCATTTAGTATCGTAAATATTACCTTTATTTCAAGTTTCTAGAGCTATAAAATCGAATTATTTTCAAATTTTCCTTATTTTTCGATTTTTTCGATTTTTTTATTTTATTTTCGAATTTGATTGCGTTTTTATTTTAACTTATTCTGAATCCTAAACACTATCTTTACCGCGAATTTTAAGTTTCTAAGGCTAAAAGATCAAATTATTTTAATTTTTTCATTTTTCTTCGAATTTTTCGAATTTTTGAAAAAAAATTTCGAATGTTCCGGATTTTTAAATTTTTCCTTATTTTGCATCCTAAATACTACCTTTATTCCGAATTCCAAGTTTCTAGCGCAACAAAAACGGATTATTTGAAATTTTTCGATTTTTTCGATTTTTTCAATTTTGCTTTCGATTTTTTTTTTTTTTTTTTTTTTTTAATGTTTTCTTTTTCTGGATGCTAAACACTACCATCACATTAAATCTTAAGTTTCTGAGACTACAAGATCGTATTATTTTCAATATTCAATTTTGATGGAATTTCTTGAATTTTCGAATGGTTTTTTTTTTTTTTTCGAATTTTCCGGATTTTATAATTTTTCCTTTCTTTGTATCCTAAACACTACCTTTTCTCCAAATGTCAAGTTTCTAGGGCTACGGGATCTACCTAATCTTTTTGATGACGCGTGAGCGAGTGAGTGGGTGAGTGACAAAAAATCGAATGTTTGAGTTCATATATCGTCTGAAATAGAAAAGACAGAAAGTTGTAATTTTAAATTTTGGTCCTGTGTGCCAAATACTCTAGAAAAACGAAGTTTCAAATTTTTGGGACACTCCAGCACGAAGATATGGGGGGTCTAATATTTTGGCGACCATTATAGTTGCTGAAAGAACTGAAAAGGCTATACATCTCGAAAAATAAAAGAAAAAACTGTTGCTAATTTTATTAAAAAAAAAAAAAAAAAAAAAAAGAATAACAGTTTTGATGAGAGATAATATTATAAAACGAAAATGTTTCATTTAAACATGATTGGGAAAGTTCACTATGTTTAAAAGAAATATTCAATGGGCAAGATTGCTATTAAAACAATATATGGCAATCTATCTTTTGTTTTTGGCGATTTTGATTTTATTTTTGTCCCCAAACAATTTGATTTTAAGCCAAAAGGTGTTTTTTTATTGCAGAAATAATTGAAATGGCTATACATCTAGTGAAATAAAAGGTAAAACCATTACTAATTGTATTAAAAAGAAAGAAAGAAAGAGAAAGAAAAGGAAAAAAGGAAAACAGTTTTGATGAGAGATAATATTATAAAACGAAAATGTTTAATTTAAACATGATTGAAAAAGTTCGTAACGCTTAAAAAATTATTTAATGTGCAAAATTCCTTTTGAAACAATATTTGCCTATTTATCTTTTGTTTTTGGCGATTTTAATTTTATTTTTGTCCCCAAAGAATTTGATTTTAAGCCAAAAGGTGTTTTTTTGTGTATAACACCATTTTTGGAGGTTTTTTTTTTTTGGTACTTTTCGGTTAGCCGGGCGCCAGTGATATATATACATGCATACACACACACACACACACACACACACACACACACACATATATCTACACATATACATATCTATACATGCACCTATATATACAATTATATGTATGAATTTATATATATATATATATATATATATATATATATATATATATATATATATATATATATATATATATATATATATGTATATACATATATATTTGTATGTGTACAAGTGTATATGTATATTTATATATGTATATTTATATATTATATTTATATTTATATTATATTATATTATATGTATATTTATTAGTGTATATGTATATTTATATATGCTAATCACTGGCACCCGGCTAACCGAAAAGTACCCTTTTTTTATTCAAATGTAAATTATATTAATAGCAATATACTTCTATATACTTCTACCTTATATATGAAATTTCTTTCCGGCTGCTTATAACTCGAGTTCTACTGAATGGATTTTCATAGAACTTACTCTGTAAAATAATTTTACAGATTTTTAATTTTTTTTCTTTTTTTTGTATCCTAAATACTACCTTTATTCCAAATTTTAAGTTTCTAGCTCTACAAAATCGAATTATTTTCAAATTTTCGTTTTTTTTCGTTTTTTTGATTTTATTTTCGATTTTTGTTGCGTTTTTAATATTTTCTTTTTCTTAATCCTAAGCACTACCTTTACACCAAATTTTCAGTTTCTAAGACTACGAGATCATATTATTTTCAATTTCTCACTTTTTCTTTTTCTTTTTTTCTTTTTTTTTTAATTTTTAATTTTTAAAATTTTCAATTTTTTTTTCGAATTATCCACATTTTTTAATGTTTCCTCATTTAGTATCGTAAATATTACCTTTATTTCAAGTTTCTAGCGCTATGAAATAGAATTATTTTCAAATTTTCCTTATTTTTCGATTTTTTCGATTTTTTTATTTTATTTTCGAATTTTATTGCGTTTTTATTTTAACTTATTCTGAATCCTAAACACTATCTTTACCGCGAATTTTAAGTTTTATTAAGGCTAAAGATCAAATGATTTTAATTTTTTCAATTTTTTTTCGAATTTTTCGAAATTTTGAATTTTTTTTTTTTTCGAATTTTCCGGAATTTTTAATTTATTTTTTATTTTGCATCTTAAATACTACCTTTATTCCGAATTCCAAGTATCTAGTGCAACAAAATCGGATTATTTGAAAATTTTCAATTTTTTTCAATTTTTTCGATTTTTCAATTTTATTTTCGATTTTTTTTTTTTTTTTTTTTTTTTTTGTGTGTTTTTGATGTTTTTTTTTCTGAATTCTAAACACTACCTTCACACGAAATTTTAAGTTTTTAAGACTAAAAGATCATGTTATTTTCAATTTTGTTCAAATTTGTTGAATTTTCGAATTTTTTTTTTTTTTTTTAATTTTCCGGATTTTATAATTTTTCCTTTCTTTGTATCCGAAACACTAGCTTTATTCCAAATTTTAAGTTTCTATGGCTGCGGGATCTACCCAATGTTTTTGACGACGCGAGAGCGAGTGAGTGTGTGAGTGACAAAAAATCGAAACTTTGAGTTCATATATCGTGTGCACTAATTTATGGGTATTTTTCGAATTATCCATATTTTTTAATTTTTCCTTATTTAGTATCTTAAATATTACCTTTATTCCAAATTTCAAGTTTCTAGCGCTATAAAATCGAATTATTTTCAAATTTTCCTTATTTTTCGATTTTTTTCGATTTTTTTATTTTATTTTCGAATTTTATTGCGTTTTTTATTTTAACTTATTCTGAATCCTAAACACTATCTTTACCGCAAATTTTAAGTTTCTAAGGCTAAAAGATCAAATTATTTTAATTTTTTCATTTTTCTTCGAATTTTTGAAAAAAAAATTTCGAATGTTCCGGATTTTTAAATTTTGCCTTATTTTGCATCTTAAATACTACCTTTATTCCTAATTCCAAGTTTCTAGCGCAACAAAATCGGATTATTTGAAATTTTTCGATTTTTTCGATTTTTTTCAATTTTGCTTTCGATTTTTTTTTTTTTTTTTTTTTTTTTGGTGTTTTTGATGTTTTCTTTTTCTGGATGCTAAACACTATCATCACACTAAATCTTAAGTTTCTGAGACTACAAGAGCGTATTATTTTCAACATTCAATTTTTATGGAATTTGTTGAATTTTCGAATGGTTTTTTCGAATTTTCCGGATTTTATAATTTTTTCTTTCTTTGTATCCTAAACACTACCTTTTCTCCAAATGTCAAGTTTCTAGGGCTACGGGATCTACCTAATCTTTTTGATGACGCGTGAGCGAGTGAGTGAGTGAGTGACAAAAAATCGAATGTTTGAGTTCATATATCGTCTGAAATAGAAAAGACAGAAAGTTGTAATTTTAAATTTTGGTCCTGTGTGCCAAATACTCTGGAAAAACGAAGTTTCAAATTTTTGGAATACTCCAGCGCGGAGATATGGGGGGGGGGGTCAAAAGTGCCCTGAGTTGCTGCCAGAAAAGTATGCTTACGGCTGTGCTTTCTCGGCTTGGCGAAGGCACTGCCGTGCCTCCAGATAAAACACAAACGAAAATTTCGTTCCGTTCCTTTATAACTTGAGTTCCGCTGAATGGGTTTTGGTGGAACTTGCACTGTTCGATAGATAATGTTTCAGGAAAGGTTTTAGTATAACACAACGTTCTACGTACATTAGTTACAGAATTATGATAGAAAGTTCTGTTATTTTGGCCGAAAAGGTTACCATTGCTAATATTTTGGCGACCATTATTGTTGCTGAAAGAATTGAAAAGGCTATACATCTCGAAAAATAAAAGAAAAAACTGTTGCTAATTTTATTTTTAAAAAAAAAATAACAGTTTCGATGAGAGATAATATTATAAAACGAAAATGTTTAATTTAAACATGATTGGGAAAGTTTGCTATGTTTAAAAAAATATTCAATGGGCAAGATTGCTATTAAAACAATATATGTCGATCTAACTTTTGTTTTTGGCGATTTTGATTTTATTTTTGTCCCCAAACAATTTGATTTTAAGCCAAAAGGTGTTTTTTTATTGCAGAAATAATTGAAATGGCTATACATCTAGTGAAATAAAAGGTAAAACCATTACTAATTGTATTAAAAAGAAAGAAAGAAAGAAAGAGAAAGAAAAGAAAAAAAACAGTTTTGATGAGAGATAATATTATAAAACGAAAATATTTAATTTAAACATGATTGAAAAAGTTCGTAACGCTTAAAAAATTATTCAATGTGCAAAATTCCTTTTGAAACAATATTTGCCTATTTATCTTTTGTTTTTGGCGATTTTAATTTTATTTTTGTCCCCAAACAATTTGATTTTAAGCCAAAAGGTGTTTTTTGTGTATAACAGCATTTTTGGAGGTTTTTTTTTTTTTGGTACTTTTCGGTTAGCCGGGCGCCAGTGATATATATACATGCATATACACACACATATATCTACACATATACATATCTATACATGCACATATATATACAATTATATGTATGAATTTATATATATATATATATGTATGCATATACATATATATTTATATGTGTACAAGTGTATATGTATATTTATATATGTATATTTATATATGCTAATCACCCCGGCTAACCGAAAAGTACCCTTTTTTTATTCAAATGTAAATTATATTAATTATACTTCTATATACTTCTACCTTATATATGAAATTTCTTTCCGGCTGCTTATAACTCGAGTTCTACTGAATGGATTTTCATAGAACTTACTCTGTAAAATAATTTTTCAGGGAAGGTTTTATTGTATAACATATGGTTCTACGTAGCTTAGTTATAAAATTATTATGGGAAGTTCTATAATCAGATGAATCCGATTATGAAAGATTAGCCTTTTTAAAAGATTCTGCCGAATGGATTTCGCTGGAACCTACACTGTTAGTTAGATAATTTTCTAGGGAATGTATTATTATATAACATATCACAGTCGTTGCTCAGTTCTAGAATTATGGGGGGAAATTCGAAAATTGGGTGACCCTTTTTTTAATCAAATATTAGCCTTTTCAACAAGTTCTAATAAACGGTCCCGCTACAGGATGAGGTTTTTCATACTTTTAGGTTAGCCGGGCGCAAATTTCGCCAATAGCATTTTTTTCTCGGCAATAGCAGATTTTATTTTTTGCGTGTTTGAATTAGAAACAATGCTTTGATGATGAAATAGACTGTTTTGGTTTACAGCATTATTTCTTATTTTTTATTCTTTTGTATTTTTAATGAAATTTGTGAAAGGCGTATGTTTTAAATGTATATAATATGTGTATTTTACATGTATGTATTTTAAATTAAAAGAGCAAGAGGTTTATATTTTAAATGAAATGAATGAAATAGGAATGATGGCGATGGAAACAATATTTGGCTGTTTATGACATGCGTCTGACTAACATTTCCTTGCAATTGTTTCAGTAACCTAACACGAGAATAATAAAAAATATATATTTGTGGCCAAAAAAGAACCACTCTGAGGACTATTAATAATGTCAGAAATATTACTAATATTGAATGTTATGATAATATTTCATAGGTCAAACTAATATACCGCTACGATGACAGACATATTTACATCTAGCCGAACCATTCATCCTGATTGGAAAGTAGGTGTAGTTTGTTACCATATGCATTAATTAAGTGGGTAGGTAAATTACATAATCGGGTCTACAGACATTTTTCGTGAGTCACTGGGTGTTTGTTTGGCGCATAATAACACTTTAAAAAACGGTTAAGTTGATTCTATGTTTTGAAAGTGGACTTATTCCATAATCGAGTCTACGGAGAATTGGCGCAATTTGGAAAAGGAATTCTTTGATAATTTTGGTAATTTTCCGTTATACCAGCATCATGCCAAAAAGTAGGCTAAAGCGCCATTTATTTCAACTCTGGACGTGCAAAGATATATTTCGTTTGATTCAAGGTTCATTTGTAGAAACCGACCAACGCAGCTTGCTGGTATTGTAATACAATTCTCATCAAAATCCGTCCAGTAGAACTTTTTCAGAAGGCTAATCTTTCATAATCAGAATCAAATATTGAAAAAGTTAATATATGATTTTAAAAAATTGTCTCCCGATTTTCGAATTTTCCCCTATAATTCTAGAACTAAGCAACGTAGAATGATATGTTACATAATAAAACTTTCCCTAGAAAATTATCTAACAGTGTAGGTTCCGTCCAAATCCATTCGGCAAAATATTTTAAAAAGCCTAATCTTTCATAATCGGATGGATCTGATTATAGAACTTCCCATAATAATTCTATAACTAAGCTACGTAGAACGATATGTTATACAATAAAACCTTCCCTGAAAAATTATCTTACGGTTTAAGGTCTACGAAAATCTATTCAGCAGAACTCGAGTTATAAGCAGCCGGAACGAAATTTCATATATGTAGAAGTAAATAGAAGTATATTGCCATTAATATAGTTTGCATTTGAATTTTAAAAAAAGGTACTTTTCGGTTAGCGGGGCGCCAGTGATATATGTACATATATACATATATATGTATATATTTATACATATAAGTGTATACATATGTATGTATGTTTATATATGTATTTGTGTAGATATATGTGTATATATACATGTATATATATATCACTGGTGTCCGGCTAACCGAAAAGTACCAAAAGAAAAATACTGCAAAAATGCTGTCGTACACTTGAAAAAACACCTTTTGGCTTAAAATTTCTCTTTAAAACTGTTTTTCTTTTTATCTTTTCTTTCTTTATTTTAAATATAATTAGTAACAGTTTTTTCTTTTATTTTTCCGGATGTATAGCTATTTCAATTCTTTCTGGAAAAAAAAAAAAAAAAAAAAAAAAAAAAAACACCTTTTGGCTTAAAATCAAATTGTTTGGGGTCAAAAGTAAAATCAAAATCGCCAAAAACGAAAGATGAATCGTCAAATATTGTTTCAATAGCAATCTTGCCCCTTGAATAATTTTTTAAGTATTACGAACATTCCCAATCATGTTTAAATTAAATATTTTCGTTTTATAATATTATCTCTCATAAAAAGTATTTTTCTTTTCTTTTCTTCTCTTTATTTTTTCTTTCTTTCTTTTTTTAAATAAAATTAGCAACAGTTTTTCTTTTATTTTTGAGATGTATAGCCTTTTCATTTCTTTCTGCAACAATAATGGTCGCCAAAAAATTAGCAATGGTAACCTTTTCGTCAAAAATAACAGAACTTTCTATCATAATTCTGTAACTAATGTACGTAGAATAATATGTTATATACTAAAACCTTCCCTGAAAAATTATCTATCGAACAACGCAAGTTCCATCAAAATCCATTCAACGGAACTCGAGTTACAAAGGAACGGAACGAAATTTCCCTTTGTGTTTTATATATATAGTAGATTTCATTAATTAAAATAACAATTGTGTCCTTAAATTCTTATATTTTATTTATTTATTTATTTTGATATTCAAATGGAAACGTTCTCCCGTTTATTTGGCGTTACGGTTTGGCGATAGTTTTTTGTTATGAAAAGTGGTCGACGGGATAATAGAGAAGTACCAAAATTTTTTAATCATCCCAGCCCTTTTTTACTCGTTAATCTTTTAACTGTAGATAATAACAAACAAATCTACTTAAAAATAGTTAAAAGCGCGAGTTGAAGGACGGGAAAGGGTTGCAATTCAAATGATGCCTATTAAAATGAGATTTGGCGAGTTACCACTGCGCCTAGCTAACATAAAAAATAAAAGTCAAAGTAATCGTCATGAAAAAATATTTCAGTTTGAAATGGCCGACAGTAATCATCAAATTGAACCTTTAGAGCATGTGGTAAGCCGGTGTCCTGGGTCGTAAATAGTATCTTTTCGCATACCAGTATAATGTACAACAAAAAAGTATAATCCGTACCTATATAAAATGCTTCTTAATATCGTTTTTAATGTTGTTTTGTCTGGATTAAGTAAAAAAAAAACAGAATAAGCATGCGCTTACAATAAACTTAAAAAATATTGAGAACAGAGAGTTTCATTGCGCCGTTGGCTGATTTCGATTTAAAAAAAATTAATTCATAAAATTAATTTTTGTTATAGAAAGAAATGTTTATTCTAAAATTCAATTATTATTTTTAAATATATAAAATTTCTTCCAGGTATTCTAAGATTAAATGTTAGGAGGAGTTAATTTCAGAAGTGTAAAGTACTTCTGCTTGTTAAAATGATGGCATTCACTTGCATTTATATACATAAATTTGTACCATTTTACAGCGATTGCCTCTTAGTTTACATGTACTTACCAATCATACGTAGTATAGGATAAGTCTTGTAATCGTTTTGAAAATCGAAAAAAAAAATGACGGATTTACACGTTTCAGACACTGGAGATTTCGAAAAACATATTTTTAGAAAAAAAAATTTGCCGTCCATCTGTTTGTGTGTGTGTCTGTAAACGCTCTATCTCCCAAACAAATTCAGATAAAGACTTGAAATTTGGTATGTACTTAGTATGCAATAATGGGAAGAAGCTTATTGAATTTCAGTAACCTCGATTATCCGGAACTATTTTTTTCGGACTCTCGAAATATTCGTTCTGATAAAAGTAATATAAAATTTTTCGAAATTGTTTATTTTAAGGAAAGAATATAAAAGACAGAAAAAAACATAAATTTTGCATAAAGAATTAAGTGGATCGGATAATGAGTTAACGAGATATTTGTAATCCTATTTTCCACACTATTCGATTTTTTATGACCCTGTATTTCATTCAAATTTCAATTCAAAGATACATTTTAATTGGAAATGAGACGCTTAATCTGACGCAGTAAACTGTTAGTTAATATGATTATCAATTTTGGCGTTATAAAGCCTTTAAAGTTTATGACGTCATCAAGCCACGATTTTATTCGAATTGCAATGCATTTTATAAAAAGTTTGCACATATTTTATTTTCATATTTTATATTATGCATATCCATGATGGGTAAGTATTACGGTTGCTCCCAACGACTAGTTTTACTACCTTTTTATTTTGTCCGGAGTGAGTCCTAGATTAAGACTGCTTATTAAGAGATTTTTTATTCCAGCAAGTAATTCTTTATAAAAAAAATGGCAACTATGAAGTTTCTGTGAAAATATCTATAAAAAATCTGAAGCTTTTATTTCATTACCTCAGTACCGACAAAGGATCAATATTTTGCTGAGGGGGTCTAAATCATGAGGAAATTCCAATATGCACGAATACATACAAAGATCGTTTTAAAAATAACGAAAATGAATTTAGGTAACCTCAAAATGTAAAGATATGCAGCATTATCATAAACGGGTTGTTATTCTGTTCACATTACTTTCCTTACACTATGTGTATCCGAAAATTAAAAAGTCCTTCCGGCCAATACCGGGAGGAAAATGTAGCTTTCATAGTCCAAGTTTTTAAAAATTCAACTCATTTTACACAAACACCTGAAGTTAAAATGCTTGGAACCCGATTATAGAAGGTTCAATCCCGGTTTTCGTTAATGCTGAATTTGAATGCGCATTTCAGCATAAAAGTTGCAGCATAACAAAAATCAGATTGTTTCAAAATGTCAGCAACCCTACAATTTCAAACTGCCATATTTCAGTCCTTTTTTATAAAGCCAAAACAAAAAATGTTCCGAAATCCTTATACCACGATCTAACACTTAATAGAAACAACTTTTTCCATTTATATTTTGTATACATCTTTTGGAATTTAAAAAAATAATAATAAAACATTTAACTGGTCGCCATTTTGAAACAAGATGGCGTATGAAGCTGGCCAACGAACTCGGCCGAGACCTTGGTATGTTCTGTACACATGTTCAGTCACATTCATATCCGTTCTTAAATACGAGAATTACAACATAACAAATATCAAATTGTTTCAAAATCTCAGCCACCCTACAATTTCAAACTGCCATATCTCAGCCAATTTTTAAGAAATAGTCAAAACAAAAGATGTTCCAGAATCCTTGTATCACGTTATAACACTTAATGGAAACGATTTTTTCAATTTATAATTTTTCAATTTGACCTTGGTATGTTCTGTACACATATTCAGTCACATCCAAATCGGTTCATAAATATGAGAGTCATAGCATGACAAATGTCAGATATATATATATTATACATTTGGGATGCCATCACAGATAATCTGGAGCATTCTAGACAGTTCGGTTCCTATGTGTCAGAGAGATTACATTTCTAGTTATTTTCAAATAAATGCTTGGCACCAATTTTTTTCGCGCAATGTCATCGAGAAAGTCGCCAAGCTCGACCACCATACCGATCAATACATTATTATATATAAATATCTGTAAAACAACTTTAACAGAGAAAAATTGAATGTACAGAATAGCCTTTTTTAGCATTTTGAATCAAATATAAAATTCTGTTCTGTTAAGAAACATACAACATTGCGGAAAAGAACTTCAAGCAATAACTATCCATAGATCATAATGTATTCTAATATTTCTGAAAGGTTCTCTATGAGAACGATAGATTTTACTCACACCTCATAAAAAATTTACTTCAAGTACACATACGGCATAAGAAAAGGAAAGTATTGTAATCATGATAAAAACCCGATTGTTGAAATATTGGTATATATTTTAAATTTTGAGATTCCATGAATCCACTTTCGCTCTTTTTACAATCCTCTTTAATAAAAAGCTATGCGTTGCTGACGACTGGGATTTTCGATAATCGTTGCCACAGATTAATCTCGGAAAATGAAACGTTTGAAGTTACTGAAAAAATTAATTGCTCGAAAAGTATTTGTCAAAAATTGTTAGACAAACTGCGTTAGAAAGGTAAAAAATTGTATTTTTCTTGATATAAATTTCAAATCCACTGATTATGCACTTTTTCAAATATTGAATTTCCAAAATTACCAAATTTCACAATGAATTACCATATAGCGAAAACTTCACGCGTAAAAAAATAATAACAACAGCAATGTGTCAGCACGAGTCACAAATTGTAGTAGCCGCATTATTCTGTTAAAATATAAAAGTGAATTATGATGTCATGAGTGCATGATTCTTATTTAATTTTTCGACAAATACTAGATGCGCCATTTTTTTTTTAGTTGTGAATAATATAGGTTAATTCACGTTATTAAAAAATGTAGCTATATAAATCAATGGAAAACAGTAAGTAATAAATTGTAAACGTAATAGTAAACCGTATTAAAAAAAAACACAACTTAGTGAAATAAGTATCCGTTTTTATGTTATTTTACGATATTCCAGGTAAAGGTACAGATTACTTTAAAATACAAGGTTAAATTCACCGATATAGTCCGTTTGATTCAAGGTTCTTTTGGAGAAACTGACCAGCGCAGCGGGTGTAGTCTGCTAGTGATTCTATATGCATATATGGATGTATGCGGGTATATTAGGATTTCTTCACGTTTTTAAGTCCACAAAGCTCGCGTTTGGTAGTTTTTTGATGATGTCGGTATGTACGTGTGTGCGTGAGTGAACACAATAGCTCACAAAGTATGCTTTCGATTAAGCTCCAGTTTGGTGAATATTTTGCAGGCCACTGTCGCAAGAACTGAATTCATTTTCGAAGGAATCGGCCGACGGGTTTCGTATCTAAATCTTTTTTCAACCATTCCGTGACGATAACTGATAAACATTTTCTCTTATATCTCAATTAAATTATTTTTATTGCTCACGTTCATCCTAAATCGAACGACAACTATATTTTACAAAACCGCGATTTAATTTACTAAAATCTCTTTTCCTTTTTTTTTTTTTTTTTTTTTAATTATCTTTATATATATATATAGACATTAATTTCAGAACGGGCGGAATGAAAATTTATTGAAAATTACATGATTAGAAAAATGTTTAAGCTTCATGAATGAAAGTGCACGTTTTCTTTAAAAAGTAAGGTCATTTTCGCCAGTGGAAACATTTCACCTTTATAAAATTCGGATCTAAGTTTCTGTTTATTTGAATGCACAGTATTCTATACAGTATTCGGAATGTTGAGTGCACTGTTAAAAATTGTGTATTGGTTTGCAGCAGTAGCTGCACCTATAAGATGGAAAAATCTCGTTCCAACATTTGGAACTAATGGTTCAACCGGAGATTCAAATTCTGGGACGAAATTTCACCATCTTGTGGTTGCAGCTACTGCTGCACCAAAAGTTGGTTCATTCAACCCAGCACACAATTTTTAACTGTGTTTAATCATTCCAGATTTTAAAAAAATAATAATAATAATAAAATGAAAATTCTCAGAAAACCATAAAACAAGAGGAAAAACGCACTTCAGCCTATAGATTGGAGAAGGGAATGAATCCTAATTCTTTTGTGCCGCATTATAAATAAAGAACTTTAAATGTTTCAAATATCATTTTCCATAGGAAAGATATATTCATGTAAAGTTCAATAAATTGTATTAATATTTTTCTGTTTTTAATAGTATAACATCATTAAAATTGAACTCAAAATTGGATCAGCGGGTTGCCAGAGTGGGAGAGCTAAATAAAACATAAATGCACTCTTCACTTTGCTTCAGTAATGGAACTCCTGACAGAAAACTGATACAAAAATCACATTGGTTAGCAATACAATGCCACCTATGGTCAAAATTGTTAATTACTTTTGTTTTTTATTTTCCCATAGCGATCACTTGAAGTACGTACTAGTGAAATTGTGTTTTGTTTGAAGTCATACAGCCATCTTCAGAGCGCTCTAAAAAGCGCAAAATACATGATAATCGGACCACGTTTGACTTTTACTCGCGCACAACAGGGTTCCGTACAATAAATTTATTAATTGCTAATTGCAAAATCACAAAAAAAATCGTTGCTAAAAAAATAATAAGACTTTGTAAAAAGTTTGGCATTATTCTATAAATTATTTTTCAATAGTTGCCTTCAATAATTGAATTCATTTGGAATGAAAAACGTTATTTATCAATATGATTCGCCTTACTTAAACAAAGACTTTGTGCGAAGTTTATACTTAAAATTGTGCCAAGCACGCTTCGAAAGGAGGTCGCGTAGTTGCAACGCCGCCGCTGCCACCTTGGTCCGTGCCACGTTTTTCAAGATAGGATTTTAATTAATATCTCGCCTAATTACCTAGAAGTTTTTTTTTTTCGAAAATCCTTATTAATAATCCTTGGATGATTCTGCATTGATAGATACCTCAAGCGCTCCTCAACTTCCCCGTTTATCTCCCACAAAGTAAAGTTTGTGTGTAACAGGAAAATGCAATTTTCTCAAAAACTATGTGACTTGTAAATATAGCTATAGTTTTCCTGCAAAGTTTAAATAAATTGCTATTACCCCTAATTTTTTCATAATTGCCGAAACGTCAGTTCAGGCTCACTGTGGAGACTCGAAAAGTTTTTGGTTTCCGTCTGTTTGTCTGTTTGTCTGTTCCGCGATAACTGCCGCAAAAATAGTCCAATAAGGTTGATTTTTGCTAGGTGTGTTGGCGAGGTATCCGGAATTAGCTGTATAGTTTTTGCTAAATTTGGTTAATTAATTCGAAAAATATAGAACATTTTCTTTTAAGTCATAATGCTTTTCAATGGGAGGTCAGGCGATTTTTAAATTTTAACTTTCATCGAAAGGAAAATGACGCATTGGGGTAATTGATATGTTAAATTATGGATGCTAAATTTCCAAAATGGATATCCTAAATTAATCCGATTGCTGTAAAATTTGCCAATAATTTCTTAGAATTTTAAAATTAATTGTATAAATTATTGAAAATTTTTAGGAATAAATTGGAGGGATATAAAACATTTATTTTTTTTACAAAAATGTCCAATGCGTTTCTCTTTTCCTCTCTTTCATTAAATGATTGCCTAGTAACTCTATTTCAAAGAATATCAGAAAAAGAAAATTGGAGTAAATTGCATTACTTTGACTCGAAATTTTATTAACAAAATAGCTGATTTTCGGGTGATTTAGGTTTTTGATATGCTTTTTCTAATTAAATAGATGAGGATTTATTTTAACTACTAAAGAAAGATTAATAAATTGGTTTTCCAAACGAAAATTATAAAAACTTGGAATGAGTAAATTGATTGTGTCACAAGAATTTACATTTGTATAAGTATATTTCATACACGAAATTTTATTCAATTTTAGCAGCATATGATGAAGTTTAGTGGTTGAAAAATAAGTATTCTTTTAAGGATAGGATAAAATATCCTGTACAAAGAGATAGTTAATCTAATGAAATTACTATAAAAATGCAATTCAGATATATACTCGTATAATGAAGTAACACAATTACTGGAAATAGAGAACATAACATTAAAGCGACAACGGGTGTTTCAGAGGGGCAGGGCCCCCCTGAAGGAATGTATTCTTATTCTGAAAAAATACAGTAATAAGTAGTTTATCCTATCATTGCATAAAATTGTGTTTAACGTGATACTTTTGAAATTTTTGGAAGTTCCGATAAATCTTATATTCTTATAAATGTATAAATAATTTTTAAAAAGTTGAGTTTTAGAATATCAAATATTATGCAGATCATATTAAAAATTAGTGAGAATAATAAACAATGATTTGTAGAGCTGACGTTGAGGCTTCTGATCTGCAGATTTACTAGTTTTAGTTTCAGTAGGTTCGAAAATAGGGAGAGAAGGGTAGATTTTTTCAGTGCATTTTCGACGATAATATCTCAAAATATAATACCTAAAATTAAAACAAATATATTTTTGAGTTCAGTGTTATGATATCTTTCTGATGATACCCCATACGATTTACAAAAGAAAAATGAAAGTAACTTAATTACACGCCCCCCCCCCCCCCCCCTACGCACACTACATTTATCCTAAAAATATTTGTGAATGGGTAACAATTTATAAATATGTGTGTCAATATCCTTTATAACTCTGCCAAGTTTGAACTTTTCACGTTCCATAGTTTTCGGAAAAAACAGCTGTGACAGACGTACAGACAGACGAACAGTGATCTTATAATGGTTCCGTTTTTACTTTTTAAGTACAAAACCCTAAAGACAATGCCAAAAAAAACGTGATAAAACAATAAGAAAAAGGATTATATCGCGAAACTTGTCTTGAAAGGAATTATCTCTCAAGCTAATTTCGAAAGAGATTTTTATCAAAATATATAACCTTCTTTCATCAATTCGGTCTTGAAACCGTATTTTCACAGCTTATATTTTTGTCTTCAGGGCAAGTGAAGAATGTTAATGCATCTCTGAAACACATAAAGCCGGTTAATATAAACATAAAGGATTTAAGAAACAAAATGGAAGAAAAATAATTGATTTGTAAAACATTTACAAGTTTTACAGAAGATAATCCTAAAAGGGAAACAGGAAAAATATATGCGTGATATTTCTATGGAATACCACTCACTGCGTCATATTTTATGCATGGACAGAGACAGCTGATTAAAGTCGTTTCTGCTCGGTGGCGAAAATACAAGGTTCGTGTAAAACACAACCTTGTGGCATGAACATAGACCTAATGTTAAAGAATGCGTGAAAGAATTTTTTTTTTTCACATATACGTTAAAAATACTTCAGAGCAATCTAGAATAGTATCTAATTATTCAGAAGAAAAAATTATTATTTCAAATTAAAACCATTTATGATTAAATGTATGATATTTTTAACAAAAAAAAAAACTATATTAATCAAAAACACTACTGGTGATGTCAGTAATTACCATTGCATGTTTTAAAATCATTTATTTCTTTATGAATGCTTTATACTCGATTAAAATTATTTTAAACATTTTTACTGTCATTTTCTTAGCCTCTGTCGCCCGCATCTCTTTACAACTCGATTAGAAATTCCGTTATAAATAATTTTAAGTTATTTACAGATGACATAGATTTCGTAAAATCTGCAAATTATTTTATATAATAAATGCTGTTAAACAATATAATATATACATTTTTAAGCAGATAAATTAATAATGTTAATACTGATATACATTTATTAGTTTTGAATTATCCTATAAGTTTAATATTGGTTTTAATGCTACATATGAAAGGTACCATAGTTCTTTAACGTCACTAAAGGCTTATAGCATTAAAAAGTGAATGATAATTATTTAAGTACATTGTTACGAAATTCGGACTTTCGATCGAGTTTATCTTTTGGTTCCGCTCGTAGGGGAAGAATTTTAATTTTTGGTCCAATTATGATTTGAGATGGACTTGTTAAAACTCCGCCTGTTTCATTTTGATTATCAGACTCGGCAATCCCGGTATACTTTTCCAGATTTTTCACGTTCATTGATAGATGGTATAAACAAAAGTTATGAATGAGACGTTTGGAGTAAAAATAGAGTTTAATCCGTTGTTTGAAGGGATAGTAATACGCATGATAGAGTCTTCGAGTCTGTTGCGGAATATCTTTATTCAGTTTGTTTTTGAGCTGTATTCGCAGTGTGTGTTTTGAACTGTTGAAGTCTATTTTGGTGATAATAATTCGATTATTTCTAGTGTTCTACGCTGTCTAATTAATACTGCCTAGTTGTATGTTTAACACACTCGGCTGTTAGTGTTTATTTATCGTTGTGAATTTCTGGTTCTTCTAGAATATTCGTAAAATAAATATAGTGTAGGAATTATTGTTTTTTGACTATCAATCTACATGACGTACGATTTACGTAACAACTGATGTCAGGAGTGGAGTTTTGATTAGTCGAAGTTTTATTGAATATTTGATACCTGCTACTACCAGAGGCATAGAGGGACAGATGCTTCAAAAGTTGCTGTGTCTGCAGTACATCTTTTAAGAAGTCATTGCATTCTATAAGACTAATATGTAAACTATGAAAAACGATATATTTGCTGAAATAAAAACAGAACATGAGAACATGACCGAAGAAATGAAGAAAGAACTTATTATTGCTGTTGGACAAAAAGAAATGAAAATCGGATAAGACTGACTGGCCGGAGAAACAGAAGCTAGCCAAGACGAAATGGAAGCAATTGAAGAAAAAATGGTTGCTAATCAGAAAATAATTTTTTTAAAAAGTCAGGAAGAAATGAAGAAAGAACTTATTATTGCTGTTGGAGAAAAAGAAATGAAAATCGAATAAAACTGACTGGCCGAAGAAACAGAAGCTAGCCAAGAGGAAATGAAAGCAATTAAAGGAAAAATGGTTGCTAATCAGAAATTAATTTTTTTTAAAGTCAGGAAGAAATGAAGAAAGAACTTATTATTGCTGTTGGGCAAAAAGAAATGAAAATCGGATAAGACTGACTGGCCGAAGAAACAGAAGCTAGCCAAGAGGAAATGAAAGTAATTGAAGAAAAAAATGGTTGCTAATCAGAAATAAATTTTAAAAAAAGTCAGGAAGAAATTAAGAATGAACTTTAGGACAATATTGTTGCTAATCAAGAGGAAATGAAAGCACTCAAAGAAAATTTTGTTGCGAGCAAGAAAGGATGAGAAAAGAGCTTAAGAAATATTTATATCTATGAAATGTTTATAAAAGAAAAGTTAATATTTATGGAAAGCAGAATAGATGGCATAAAAGGGAAAATTCATAAAATTCATATCCTGCAAGAAACATTTAAAATAATAGAAAGCGAAGTTAATAAAATTATGGAAAGCTTCAATCAGAAAATGGAAGTAAAATTCAAAAGAAAGTAAAAGATAAATTTAATCAAGAAGTAGAGGAAAACTTTCTCAAAAGAGTAAAAAGGAAAATTAATAAAAAAAATTGAAGAAAAAAAAACAGAAAAATAGACGACAATAACGTAGATGAGATTAAAGAAGAACTAGCTGCAGTAAATGTGAATTTCGAGTAATAAAAAAAATGAAAGGTTTACCTATTAGTGAGAACTCTTGGTGCGAATCAATAGCAATACCCAGAACAATAATAAAGTTATTACCTTACGATGGAAAATAGTCTTGGCAAGTTTACAAGACTCAATTTTCGATTGTAGTAGACGCCACAAATTGGAACTCAGGAGCCAAGGCAGCATCTTTACAGGATGACGCAGACATATTCTTCAGACACTTTCGTACGAACAATGGCATAGTTTCGACGCTCTATTTAATTTATTGCAGCTACGGTTTAGGTAAAGTGTCTAAAAGATTTCAGCCGTCTGCGACTTACGTTTCGTTACCAAAAAGCGAGTGAAAAGCTACAGGAATTGGCTAAGATGTCGAATGACTTTCTTATCTAACTTACTCCAACTATTCAGCTAACGTTCATCACAAAATAGCTCTCCGGTGCTTTGCCGATGTTATTCGAGATCACGAAATCCACACAGCACTACAAATGACAAACATTAAGGATCTAAAATCCACCCTAGTATACGTTTTAACATTTGAAGCAACCCAGCAGGCATCTTGAAGAGGTAATCACAATATTAGACGCAGTGTTGGGTATGAACGCGTTCATTGAACGAAAACTCGCGAACTTAGTTCACTTTCTGTGAACGTGAGTTGAACTTGACTCACTTTTTGATAAACGAACGTGAACTGAACGAAAGCTCAAAAAATCTGTGAGTTTGAACAAAATTTACAACTCAAACTCATTTTTTTTCATAATTTATTTAAAATTTTTCCAGCCGTTAAGAACATGTTTTTGCCATTCAAATGAAATTTAGAGGCCTTCACGGACTCTGGCCTGATCATCAGTTTTTCTGGGTCGTGCCGGGTCTTGCTTTCTCTTCTTGCACGTTCCGGGCCGAACTGGACTTATTTCTGGGAAATGAAAGCAATTAAAGGAAAAATGGTTGCTAATCAGAAATTAATTTTTTTTAAAGTCAGGAAGAAATGAAGAAAGAACTTATTATTGCTGTTGGGCATAAAGAAATGAAAATCGGATAAGACTGACTGGCCGAAGAAACAGAAGCTAGCCAAGAGGAAATGAAAGTAATTGAAGAAAAAAATGGTTGCTAATCAGAAATAAATTTTAAAAAAAGTCGAAGAAATTAAGAATGAACTTTAGGACAATATTGTTGCTAATCAAGAGGAAATGAAAGCACTCAAAGAAAATTTTGTTGCGAGCAAGAAAGGATGAGAAAAGAGCTTAAGAAATATTTATATCTATGAAATGTTTATAAAATAAAAGTTAATATTTATGGAAAGCAGAATAGATGGCATAAAAGGGAAAATTCATAAAATTCATATCCTGCAAGAAACATTTAAAATAATAGAAAGCGAAGTTAATAAAATTATGGAAAGCTTCAATCAGAAAATGGAAGTAAAATTCAAAAGAAAGTAAAAGATAAATTTAATCAAGAAGTAGAGGAAAACTTTCTCAAAAGAGTAAAAAGGAAAATTAATAAAAAAAATTGAAGAAAAAAAAACAGAAAAATAGACGACAATAACGTAGATGAGATTAAAGAAGAACTAGCTGCAGTAAATGTGAATTTCGAGTAATAAAAAAAATGAAAGGTTTACCTATTAGTGAGAACTCTTGGTGCGAATCAATAGCAATACCCAGAACATCAATAAAGTTATTACCTTACGATGGAAAATAGTCTTGGCAAGTTTACAAGACTCAATTTTCGATTGTAGTAGACGCCACAAATTGGAACTCAGGAGCCAAGGCAGCATCTTTACAGGATGACGCAGACATATTCTTCAGACACTTTCGTACGAACAATGGCATAGTTTCGACGCTCTATTTAATTTATTGCAGCTACGGTTTAGGTAAAGTGTCTAAAAGATTTCAGCCGTCTGCGACTTACGTTTCGTTACCAAAAAGCGAGTGAAAAGCTACAGGAATTGGCTAAGATGTCGAATGACTTTCTTATCTAACTTACTCCAACTATTCAGCTAACGTTCATCACAAAATAGCTCTCCGGTGCTTTGCCGATGTTATTCGAGATCACGAAATCCACACAGCACTACAAATGACAAACATTAAGGATCTAAAATCCACCCTAGTATACGTTTTAACATTTGAAGCAACCCAGCAGGCATCTTGAAGAGGTAATCACAATATTAGACGCAGTGTTGGGTATGAACGCGTTCATTGAACGAAAACTCGCGAACTTAGTTCACTTTCTGTGAACGTGAGTTGAACTTGACTCACTTTTTGATAAACGAACGTGAACTGAACGAAAGCTCAAAAAATCTGTGAGTTTGAACAAAATTTACAACTCAAACTCATTTTTTTTCATAATTTATTTAAAATTTTTCCAGCCGTTAAGAACATGTTTTTGCCATTCAAATGAAATTTAGAGGCCTTCACGGACTCTGGCCTGATCATCAGTTTTTCTGGGTCGTGCCGGGTCTTACTTTCTCTTCTTGCACGTTCCGGGCCGAACTGGACTTATTTCTGGGAAATGAAAGCAATTAAAGGAAAAATGGTTGCTAATCAGAAATTAATTTTTTTTAAAGTCAGGAAGAAATGAAGAAAGAACTTATTATTGCTGTTGGGCATAAAGAAATGAAAATCGGATAAGACTGACTGGCCGAAGAAACAGAAGCTAGCCAAGAGGAAATGAAAGTAATTGAAGAAAAAAATGGTTGCTAATCAGAAATAAATTTTAAAAAAAGTCGAAGAAATTAAGAATGAACTTTAGGACAATATTGTTGCTAATCAAGAGGAAATGAAAGCACTCAAAGAAAATTTTGTTGCGAGCAAGAAAGGATGAGAAAAGAGCTTAAGAAATATTTATATCTATGAAATGTTTATAAAATAAAAGTTAATATTTATGGAAAGCAGAATAGATGGCATAAAAGGGAAAATTCATAAAATTCATATCCTGCAAGAAACATTTAAAATAATAGAAAGCGAAGTTAATAAAATTATGGAAAGCTTCAATCAGAAAATGGAAGTAAAATTCAAAAGAAAGTAAAAGATAAATTTAATCAAGAAGTAGAGGAAAACTTTCTCAAAAGAGTAAAAAGGAAAATTAATAAAAAAAATTGAAGAAAAAAAAACAGAAAAATAGACGACAATAACGTAGATGAGATTAAAGAAGAACTAGCTGCAGTAAATGTGAATTTCGAGTAATAAAAAAAATGAAAGGTTTACCTATTAGTGAGAACTCTTGGTGCGAATCAATAGCAATACCCAGAACATCAATAAAGTTATTACCTTACGATGGAAAATAGTCTTGGCAAGTTTACAAGACTCAATTTTCGATTGTAGTAGACGCCACAAATTGGAACTCAGGAGCCAAGGCAGCATCTTTACAGGATGACGCAGACATATTCTTCAGACACTTTCGTACGAACAATGGCATAGTTTCGACGCTCTATTTAATTTATTGCAGCTACGGTTTAGGTAAAGTGTCTAAAAGATTTCAGCCGTCTGCGACTTACGTTTCGTTACCAAAAAGCGAGTGAAAAGCTACAGGAATTGGCTAAGATGTCGAATGACTTTCTTATCTAACTTACTCCAACTATTCAGCTAACGTTCATCACAAAATAGCTCTCCGGTGCTTTGCCGATGTTATTCGAGATCACGAAATCCACACAGCACTACAAATGACAAACATTAAGGATCTAAAATCCACCCTAGTATACGTTTTAACATTTGAAGCAACCCAGCAGGCATCTTGAAGAGGTAATCACAATATTAGACGCAGTGTTGGGTATGAACGCGTTCATTGAACGAAAACTCGCGAACTTAGTTCACTTTCTGTGAACGTGAGTTGAACTTGACTCACTTTTTGATAAACGAACGTGAACTGAACGAAAGCTCAAAAAATCTGTGAGTTTGAACAAAATTTACAACTCAAACTCATTTTTTTTCATAATTTATTTAAAATTTTTCCAGCCGTTAAGAACATGTTTTTGCCATTCAAATGAAATTTAGAGGCCTTCACGGACTCTGGCCTGATCATCAGTTTTTCTGGGTCGTGCCGGGTCTTACTTTCTCTTCTTGCACGTTCCGGGCCGAACTGGACTTATTTCTGGGAAATGAAAGCAATTAAAGGAAAAATGGTTGCTAATCAGAAATTAATTTTTTTTAAAGTCAGGAAGAAATGAAGAAAGAACTTATTATTGCTGTTGGGCATAAAGAAATGAAAATCGGATAAGACTGACTGGCCGAAGAAACAGAAGCTAGCCAAGAGGAAATGAAAGTAATTGAAGAAAAAAATGGTTGCTAATCAGAAATAAATTTTAAAAAAAGTCGAAGAAATTAAGAATGAACTTTAGGACAATATTGTTGCTAATCAAGAGGAAATGAAAGCACTCAAAGAAAATTTTGTTGCGAGCAAGAAAGGATGAGAAAAGAGCTTAAGAAATATTTATATCTATGAAATGTTTATAAAAGAAAAGTTAATATTTATGGAAAGCAGAATAGATGGCATAAAAGGGAAAATTCATAAAATTCATATCCTGCAAGAAACATTTAAAATAATAGAAAGCGAAGTTAATAAAATTATGGAAAGCTTCAATCAGAAAATGGAAGTAAAATTCAAAAGAAAGTAAAAGATAAATTTAATCAAGAAGTAGAGGAAAACTTTCTCAAAAGAGTAAAAAGGAAAATTAATAAAAAAAATTGAAGAAAAAAAAACAGAAAAATAGACGACAATAACGTAGATGAGATTAAAGAAGAACTAGCTGCAGTAAATGTGAATTTCGAGTAATAAAAAAAATGAAAGGTTTACCTATTAGTGAGAACTCTTGGTGCGAATCAATAGCAATACCCAGAACAATAATAAAGTTATTACCTTACGATGGAAAATAGTCTTGGCAAGTTTACAAGACTCAATTTTCGATTGTAGTAGACGCCACAAATTGGAACTCAGGAGCCAAGGCAGCATCTTTACAGGATGACGCAGACATATTCTTCAGACACTTTCGTACGAACAATGGCATAGTTTCGACGCTCTATTTAATTTATTGCAGCTACGGTTTAGGTAAAGTGTCTAAAAGATTTCAGCCGTCTGCGACTTACGTTTCGTTACCAAAAAGCGAGTGAAAAGCTACAGGAATTGGCTAAGATGTCGAATGACTTTCTTATCTAACTTACTCCAACTATTCAGCTAACGTTCATCACAAAATAGCTCTCCGGTGCTTTGCCGATGTTATTCGAGATCACGAAATCCACACAGCACTACAAATGACAAACATTAAGGATCTAAAATCCACCCTAGTATACGTTTTAACATTTGAAGCAACCCAGCAGGCATCTTGAAGAGGTAATCACAATATTAGACGCAGTGTTGGGTATGAACGCGTTCATTGAACGAAAACTCGCGAACTTAGTTCACTTTCTGTGAACGTGAGTTGAACTTGACTCACTTTTTGATAAACGAACGTGAACTGAACGAAAGCTCAAAAAATCTGTGAGTTTGAACAAAATTTACAACTCAAACTCATTTTTTTTCATAATTTATTTAAAATTTTTCCAGCCGTTAAGAACATGTTTTTGCCATTCAAATGAAATTTAGAGGCCTTCACGGACTCTGGCCTGATCATCAGTTTTTCTGGGTCGTGCCGGGTCTTGCTTTCTCTTCTTGCACGTTCCGGGCCGAACTGGACTTATTTCTGGGAAATGAAAGCAATTAAAGGAAAAATGGTTGCTAATCAGAAATTAATTTTTTTTAAAGTCAGGAAGAAATGAAGAAAGAACTTATTATTGCTGTTGGGCATAAAGAAATGAAAATCGGATAAGACTGACTGGCCGAAGAAACAGAAGCTAGCCAAGAGGAAATGAAAGTAATTGAAGAAAAAAATGGTTGCTAATCAGAAATAAATTTTAAAAAAAGTCGAAGAAATTAAGAATGAACTTTAGGACAATATTGTTGCTAATCAAGAGGAAATGAAAGCACTCAAAGAAAATTTTGTTGCGAGCAAGAAAGGATGAGAAAAGAGCTTAAGAAATATTTATATCTATGAAATGTTTATAAAATAAAAGTTAATATTTATGGAAAGCAGAATAGATGGCATAAAAGGGAAAATTCATAAAATTCATATCCTGCAAGAAACATTTAAAATAATAGAAAGCGAAGTTAATAAAATTATGGAAAGCTTCAATCAGAAAATGGAAGTAAAATTCAAAAGAAAGTAAAAGATAAATTTAATCAAGAAGTAGAGGAAAACTTTCTCAAAAGAGTAAAAAGGAAAATTAATAAAAAAAATTGAAGAAAAAAAAACAGAAAAATAGACGACAATAACGTAGATGAGATTAAAGAAGAACTAGCTGCAGTAAATGTGAATTTCGAGTAATAAAAAAAATGAAAGGTTTACCTATTAGTGAGAACTCTTGGTGCGAATCAATAGCAATACCCAGAACATCAATAAAGTTATTACCTTACGATGGAAAATAGTCTTGGCAAGTTTACAAGACTCAATTTTCGATTGTAGTAGACGCCACAAATTGGAACTCAGGAGCCAAGGCAGCATCTTTACAGGATGACGCAGACATATTCTTCAGACACTTTCGTACGAACAATGGCATAGTTTCGACGCTCTATTTAATTTATTGCAGCTACGGTTTAGGTAAAGTGTCTAAAAGATTTCAGCCGTCTGCGACTTACGTTTCGTTACCAAAAAGCGAGTGAAAAGCTACAGGAATTGGCTAAGATGTCGAATGACTTTCTTATCTAACTTACTCCAACTATTCAGCTAACGTTCATCACAAAATAGCTCTCCGGTGCTTTGCCGATGTTATTCGAGATCACGAAATCCACACAGCACTACAAATGACAAACATTAAGGATCTAAAATCCACCCTAGTATACGTTTTAACATTTGAAGCAACCCAGCAGGCATCTTGAAGAGGTAATCACAATATTAGACGCAGTGTTGGGTATGAACGCGTTCATTGAACGAAAACTCGCGAACTTAGTTCACTTTCTGTGAACGTGAGTTGAACTTGACTCACTTTTTGATAAACGAACGTGAACTGAACGAAAGCTCAAAAAATCTGTGAGTTTGAACAAAATTTACAACTCAAACTCATTTTTTTTCATAATTTATTTAAAATTTTTCCAGCCGTTAAGAACATGTTTTTGCCATTCAAATGAAATTTAGAGGCCTTCACGGACTCTGGCCTGATCATCAGTTTTTCTGGGTCGTGCCGGGTCTTACTTTCTCTTCTTGCACGTTCCGGGCCGAACTGGACTTATTTCTGGGAAATGAAAGCAATTAAAGGAAAAATGGTTGCTAATCAGAAATTAATTTTTTTTAAAGTCAGGAAGAAATGAAGAAAGAACTTATTATTGCTGTTGGGCATAAAGAAATGAAAATCGGATAAGACTGACTGGCCGAAGAAACAGAAGCTAGCCAAGAGGAAATGAAAGTAATTGAAGAAAAAAATGGTTGCTAATCAGAAATAAATTTTAAAAAAAGTCGAAGAAATTAAGAATGAACTTTAGGACAATATTGTTGCTAATCAAGAGGAAATGAAAGCACTCAAAGAAAATTTTGTTGCGAGCAAGAAAGGATGAGAAAAGAGCTTAAGAAATATTTATATCTATGAAATGTTTATAAAATAAAAGTTAATATTTATGGAAAGCAGAATAGATGGCATAAAAGGGAAAATTCATAAAATTCATATCCTGCAAGAAACATTTAAAATAATAGAAAGCGAAGTTAATAAAATTATGGAAAGCTTCAATCAGAAAATGGAAGTAAAATTCAAAAGAAAGTAAAAGATAAATTTAATCAAGAAGTAGAGGAAAACTTTCTCAAAAGAGTAAAAAGGAAAATTAATAAAAAAAATTGAAGAAAAAAAAACAGAAAAATAGACGACAATAACGTAGATGAGATTAAAGAAGAACTAGCTGCAGTAAATGTGAATTTCGAGTAATAAAAAAAATGAAAGGTTTACCTATTAGTGAGAACTCTTGGTGCGAATCAATAGCAATACCCAGAACATCAATAAAGTTATTACCTTACGATGGAAAATAGTCTTGGCAAGTTTACAAGACTCAATTTTCGATTGTAGTAGACGCCACAAATTGGAACTCAGGAGCCAAGGCAGCATCTTTACAGGATGACGCAGACATATTCTTCAGACACTTTCGTACGAACAATGGCATAGTTTCGACGCTCTATTTAATTTATTGCAGCTACGGTTTAGGTAAAGTGTCTAAAAGATTTCAGCCGTCTGCGACTTACGTTTCGTTACCAAAAAGCGAGTGAAAAGCTACAGGAATTGGCTAAGATGTCGAATGACTTTCTTATCTAACTTACTCCAACTATTCAGCTAACGTTCATCACAAAATAGCTCTCCGGTGCTTTGCCGATGTTATTCGAGATCACGAAATCCACACAGCACTACAAATGACAAACATTAAGGATCTAAAATCCACCCTAGTATACGTTTTAACATTTGAAGCAACCCAGCAGGCATCTTGAAGAGGTAATCACAATATTAGACGCAGTGTTGGGTATGAACGCGTTCATTGAACGAAAACTCGCGAACTTAGTTCACTTTCTGTGAACGTGAGTTGAACTTGACTCACTTTTTGATAAACGAACGTGAACTGAACGAAAGCTCAAAAAATCTGTGAGTTTGAACAAAATTTACAACTCAAACTCATTTTTTTTCATAATTTATTTAAAATTTTTCCAGCCGTTAAGAACATGTTTTTGCCATTCAAATGAAATTTAGAGGCCTTCACGGACTCTGGCCTGATCATCAGTTTTTCTGGGTCGTGCCGGGTCTTACTTTCTCTTCTTGCACGTTCCGGGCCGAACTGGACTTATTTCTGGGAAATGAAAGCAATTAAAGGAAAAATGGTTGCTAATCAGAAATTAATTTTTTTTAAAGTCAGGAAGAAATGAAGAAAGAACTTATTATTGCTGTTGGGCATAAAGAAATGAAAATCGGATAAGACTGACTGGCCGAAGAAACAGAAGCTAGCCAAGAGGAAATGAAAGTAATTGAAGAAAAAAATGGTTGCTAATCAGAAATAAATTTTAAAAAAAGTCGAAGAAATTAAGAATGAACTTTAGGACAATATTGTTGCTAATCAAGAGGAAATGAAAGCACTCAAAGAAAATTTTGTTGCGAGCAAGAAAGGATGAGAAAAGAGCTTAAGAAATATTTATATCTATGAAATGTTTATAAAAGAAAAGTTAATATTTATGGAAAGCAGAATAGATGGCATAAAAGGGAAAATTCATAAAATTCATATCCTGCAAGAAACATTTAAAATAATAGAAAGCGAAGTTAATAAAATTATGGAAAGCTTCAATCAGAAAATGGAAGTAAAATTCAAAAGAAAGTAAAAGATAAATTTAATCAAGAAGTAGAGGAAAACTTTCTCAAAAGAGTAAAAAGGAAAATTAATAAAAAAAATTGAAGAAAAAAAAACAGAAAAATAGACGACAATAACGTAGATGAGATTAAAGAAGAACTAGCTGCAGTAAATGTGAATTTCGAGTAATAAAAAAAATGAAAGGTTTACCTATTAGTGAGAACTCTTGGTGCGAATCAATAGCAATACCCAGAACATCAATAAAGTTATTACCTTACGATGGAAAATAGTCTTGGCAAGTTTACAAGACTCAATTTTCGATTGTAGTAGACGCCACAAATTGGAACTCAGGAGCCAAGGCAGCATCTTTACAGGATGACGCAGACATATTCTTCAGACACTTTCGTACGAACAATGGCATAGTTTCGACGCTCTATTTAATTTATTGCAGCTACGGTTTAGGTAAAGTGTCTAAAAGATTTCAGCCGTCTGCGACTTACGTTTCGTTACCAAAAAGCGAGTGAAAAGCTACAGGAATTGGCTAAGATGTCGAATGACTTTCTTATCTAACTTACTCCAACTATTCAGCTGACGTTCATCACAAAATAGCTCTCCGGTGCTTTGCCGATGTTATTCGAGATCACGAAATCCACACAGCACTACAAATGACAAACATTAAGGATCTAAAATCCACCCTAGTATACGTTTTAACATTTGAAGCAACCCAGCAGGCATCTTGAAGAGGTAATCACAATATTAGACGCAGTGTTGGGTATGAACGCGTTCATTGAACGAAAACTCGCGAACTTAGTTCACTTTCTGTGAACGTGAGTTGAACTTGACTCACTTTTTGATAAACGAACGTGAACTGAACGAAAGCTCAAAAAATCTGTGAGTTTGAACAAAATTTACAACTCAAACTCATTTTTTTTCATAATTTATTTAAAATTTTTCCAGCCGTTAAGAACATGTTTTTCCCATTCAAATGAAATTTAGAGGCCTTCACGGACTCTGGCCTGATCATCAGTTTTTCTGGGTCGTGCCCGGGTCTTGCTTTCTCTTCTTGCACGTTCCGGGCCGAACTGGACTTATTTCTGGGAAATGAAAGCAATTAAAGGAAAAATGGTTGCTAATCAGAAATTAGTTTTTTTTAAAGTCAGGAAGAAATGAAGAAAGAACTTATTATTGCTGTTGGGCAAAAAGAAATGAAAATCGGATAAGACTGACTGGCCGAAGAAACAGAAGCTAGCCAAGAGGAAATGAAAGTAATTGAAGAAAAAAATGGTTGCTAATCAGAAATAAATTTTAAAAAAAGTCGAAGAAATTAAGAATGAACTTTAGGACAATATTGTTGCTAATCAAGAGGAAATGAAAGCACTCAAAGAAAATTTTTTTGCGAGCAAGAAAGGATGAGAAAAGAGCTTAAGAAATATTTATATCTATGAAATGTTTATAAAATAAAAGTTAATATTTATGGAAAGCAGAATAGATGGCATAAAAGGGAAAATTCATAAAATTCATATCCTGCAAGAAACATTTCAAATAATAGAAAGCAAAGTTAATAAAATTATGGAAAGCTTCAATCAGAAAATGGAAGTAAAATTCAAAAGAAAGTAAAAGATAAATTTAATCAAGAAGTAGAGGAACACTTTCTCAAAAGAATAAAGGAAAATTAATAAAAAAAATTGAAGAAAAAAAACAGAAAAATAGACGACAATAGCGTAGATGAGATTAAAGAAGAACTAGCTGCAGTAAATGTGAATTTCGAGTAATAAAAAAAATGAAAGGTTTACCTATTAGTGAGAACTCTTGGTGCGAATCAATAGCAATACCCAGAACATCAATAAAGTTATTACCTTACGATGGAAAATAGTCTTGGCAAGTTTACAAGACTCAATTTTCGATTGTAGTAGACGCCACAAATTGGAACTCAGGAGCCAAGGCAGCATCTTTACAGGATGACGCAGACATATTCTTCAGACACTTTCGTACGAACAATGGCATAGTTTCGACGCTCTATTTAATTTATTGCAGCTACGGTTTAGGTAAAGTGTCTAAAAGATTTCAGCCGTCTGCGACTTACGTTTCGTTACCAAAAAGCGAGTGAAAAGCTACAGGAATTGGCTAAGATGTCGAATGACTTTCTTATCTAACTTACTCCAACTATTCAGCTAACGTTCATCACAAAATAGCTCTCCGGTGCTTTGCCGATGTTATTCGAGATCACGAAATCCACACAGCACTACAAATGACAAACATTAAGGATCTAAAATCCACCCTAGTATACGTTTTAACATTTGAAGCAACCCAGCAGGCATCTTGAAGAGATAATCACAATATTAGACTAGACGTGTCTCTGTACAAGAATCTGATTCTCGTTTCAACAAGTTCCAGAAAAAAATTTAGAATCTCGCAAAGAAATTTTGCAATTTGAAAGATTATAAAGGGGATAGAAACGTAGAAATTCATTGTTGGAACTGTGGGAAAGATAACCATGCAAGAAAGAACGGCACAGAACAAAAGTATGAACTCGAATGTGGCCTTCTCGTGGGGCGAATGTTGCTAGAAATTAAAAATCCCCATTTGAAATTTTCCCAAATTTATTCGATGAGTTGCGACGATAATTAACTTTTTGTTGTGAATCATGTGAATAAAATTTCTTGCTGCATGATCGTCGACACAGGAGCAAATTTTACCATCATTAGAACAGATGTGACTCTAGTTTGAGAGAAACACTTATTTGAACGCCGCCCTGAGTTACACTCCAAACTGTGAATACCTTTTTTAACACTTTCAAACATAGTTGAAAAGAGTTTGCGAATTCGGTTTGTCTGGCCGTCTGCCCACTCTCTAACTTGAGTAATTATACTCGGATCGCCATGTAATTGATATATGGTATTGTGATTCACCATGGCATGTTCGGGTTGAAAATGAAGTGTGTGTCATTTATGGTTAGTTTACAGGGACACTCAAAAGTATTCCGTTACATTACGGTCAATGGGGAAAATATTTAACTAGTGCATTTTAATGTCGTTACACTATTTCAAATTTAATGAAATTGATATGCATCATTGATTTGGATGACAATGTGTTACCTCTAGAGTATGGAGTAAGTGGAAATTATAGTTCGTTTACAGGGATACTTAAAAGTATTCCGTTACTTTGCAGTAAATGGGAAAAATCGTTTTTAGTGCATTTTAATAAGGTCAAGGCTGTTTCAAACATAATGAAATTTATATGTCTCACTGAGGTGGATGGCAATATGTTTTCTATTGAGTATCGAGTAAGTAGCAGTTGTAGCTCGTTTACAGGGGGCACAAAATTCTTTTGTATTTTCATCTATGTGGAAAAATCATTTGCAGTGTATTTTAATGATATTAAACTATTTCAAACGTAATGAAATTGATACACATTACTGAGGTGCACTACAACCTTTTTTTCTATACATTATTGAATACGTAAAGATTAGCGTTTATTTATAGAGACACTCAAAAGAATTCGGTTATAGGACTGACTATGAACCATGACTGCTGGATGTGCGTTTTCAGCTGTGATATGAATTTTAAAGCTAACTTATTTATTGTACATTACAAGGTGTGTAGATCATATACAGGGCTACACGAAATAATTGCACATATTACCGGCTATGGACAGCCATTGCTAAAAATAAATTTTTACTGTTTTTTTTTTGTTTTTTTTTAGTGTTTATTTAGATATATCATTACATTGTATGAACAAAAATGAAATTTTTTAACAATATTCTGATAGTGCTGGAAAGTGTTTCATAATCTATGCCATGATGCATTATTTTTCGTTCTTGCTTAGTTTTACGTGCGTGGGAATCGCAGTCTGCCCATGGATTGTAGCAATTCAACATTCATTAAAATCTTTATAACAGTAGAAAATACCACATTATTACCCATATATGGCTGATTAGTTTAATTTTGTTTCTTTAAACTGTGTGTAATACCATCAAACACTCTAAAAATGACATTTTCAAAACTGAGCAAAAAATACTCAAATCTGAGTATGTCGCATGGTCAAAATAGCTCCGAATCAAAATTACTCAAGTTTGAAACATGTACATACTCATTTCTGAAAACATGCACACATTCAAGAATAAAACATCATGTGCTCATGTTTGAGTATGTCCATGTTTCAGACATAAGTATGAACTGACTTCTATGTTCTCATTTTTGAGTATTTCCATGTTTCAAAAATGAGTTTGAACTGATTCTTTTCATTTTTGAGTATGTCCATGTTTCAAAAATGAGTATGAACTGACGTTTATGTTAAATTTTTGAGTATTTCCATGTTTCAAAAATGAGTTTGAACTGAATCTATTCATTTTTGAGCATGTCCATGTTTCAAAAATGAGTATGAACTGACCTCTATGTGCTCAGTTTTGATTATGTCCATGTTTCAATATTCTGAGTATTTCTGGTATTTCAGAATTGAAAGCATTAGGTCGTCCTATTTGAAACAAAAAGTTTCATAACAAAATGAAAACATCTATTTACTCAGATTTGAAAGTGTCATTTTTGTCAGTGTAGACCTTTCTGAGAATACAATGTAGGTAAAGTAAATATAATTATAATTAAATGTATGGCCTTCATTTCATACGAATAAGTTGTTGTTTCGATACTGCAATTTCTGTACTCCAAAACTACTAAACGATAGTTTCACGCAGATTACACAAGTAAGACTTAGTTTAGCTGGTTAATCGGGATAACCTGCTCACTACTGTATAATTAATGAAATAAAGTTACATGATATGTTTAATGGTTCCGTTTAAATAAAATTGTTGGAACTTCTAAATATTTATGAACTTTATTTGTTTTGAATAGCTATCAAATAAAAGAATAAAAACGCCATAAATATTTTAAACAAGTAAAATTACTTGCAAAATCTTATCATTAAATAATTTTAACATTTTTGTATCTTGGCATAATGCATAAAAAATTACTGAATAACTAATTTGAATATTACGTTTTCTAGTACTTTTTTATCTATATAAGTGTGAGAAAAATAATTCTGTATTTCCATTCACTTCAAAGAATTTTATCTATAAGGGAAATGTTTTTTAAAAAAAATCTTGATTTTTCATTCTGATCACTTACAAATTTTAATAAGTTTTACTCTAAAATTTCTGAAAACTAAATTATTAAAAAAGTGAAACATTTCACGTTCTCCGAAAAGACATTAAATAAAGCAAAAGTTTTAGCACGCCATAAATAATAAAATGCCTTGGACCAAAAAAGAATTTATTGGATCATCAAACACAGTTCTCGTTAACAGAGCTTATTGAAGAACGTTTCACGAAACATTTTGCTAGACCAGCAAAATTTTTATTACTCGGCATATAATAAAAAACTTACTGAAACAGTATCTCTTATTTTTAAAAGTATTTAAACAAAACTCTTTAAAACTTTTGTTAAAATTTCGCCGATTTTTATTTGCGTAGCTTCCATACCGTTTCAAGCACATTCAATCAAAAATATTTAAAGAAACTGATGAACAGATAATACTTTTTTTTTTACTGTTATAAAGCTGTTGATGAAGCTTTTTGCACAAGTTTATTTTTTCTTTTAACATATATTTAGAATTAATGGATTCATAAATGATTATTTTATGCTTAAAATGGGAGAATGGTGACTGATATATTTTGAGGATTTCATTTGCTAAGGGGTTTCATTTGCTAAGTTAAGGGTTTCATTTAAAAAATCACTGTATTTAAAAAGGTATTATTATATTATTATCATATTATAAACTTTTCTTTACGTTTAATTATGGTCATTATTAAATGAATAATAAAACATCTATCTCAAATGTTAAAATTATTGTTTGAAATATTCTTCAAAAACACTTAGGCAAAAAAATTCTATATATTTTTTAAATAATATTACTCCTATTTTATGTTCTTAAAAAAATATATTTATTTATTGGATTCAATTTGTATGTGCTGTCAACTGCAATATAAAAAAAAATTAATTATCAGATTTGTTAATTATTATTAACAATTATCGCTTTTTTGTTTCCAAGAAATTTTTTTTATTCCTAAGCATATCTAAACAAATAGACAAAATCACGAATAATCTCATTATTCTTGAATAAGAGTTTTCAATTTATTTTATATTCGATCTTTAAGTTATTGCATATGTATAACGTTCAACTAGATTTTTTTTTTTTTTTTAATATTATTACTATTTGCCGAAGCTTTATGATTTTGAAGATAATAAAAGTTTTATTAAAATACATCCACAAATTCAGATAAGTATGTTTAAAAATTGCATTCAATAATTCAAGTAATTTACAGATGCTTATTCGGAAGTATGACCCTGAAATACTTCTGTAATGTACTTTACGATATAATTTTATAAAAGAAAATTTCAAAATCGAAGATTTCATAAGCGTTTGATATTTTTGAGATACGGAATCACCTAAAATGGTAGCATCAAAATCAAAGTTTATTTATATGAGATATTGAATCCCATAAATGAAATTTCATTTTGGATTTATAAATAATAAAGAAAAAAATTGTAAATTACTAAAACAAACAACAATTTATATAAATACAATCTTTAATAAATAAAGAGTGTATAATTATTCTTACCAAAAATATATATTTGTTTTAAAAAAATTACGCTTTCAGATGATTAAGTAAATTAATTATTGTTTAACATAACTTTTTTTTTTAACTTTCACAGACGGTTTATGCTTAAATTTTCATTTATCCACTCACTTGCCAAATAGACTGTCACTCCCTTACCACCAAAACTAAGAAAAAAAAATATAGTAATTTGTGATAAATGAAATGTTTCAAAATTCTTATTTAAAATGTAAACTGAACAATGTATTTTTGATAATAATTCGGGTACATTTTTAATCAAATAACATATACATTTTTAAAGTAATATTAGCTTTACTGGAAGTTCTGACTGTTAAAAAAACCACTACTGTAGCGATTGTTATGTTGTGGATTGGGGGTTCTTCATTAGTCACTATATTTCTTTTTTCTTTTTACTGAAAATAGATTTGTTATATTGTAGGCTAGAGATTTTTCCAGCGGGTCTTCCTTTGCGTCGCAATGTAGATATAAAAAGCTGACGTGAACTGGATGAAACATGGCGATGAAGATGAGAAGTTGTTCAAGAAAAAGACTATTCGTCACAGACAGAATAATTAATCGTAATTTTATAATAAATAAAGATGTTTCAACCAAGTTGTAAATATATTTATGTAAATATTGGCGTTTTAATGCATTTTTTTAGTTATATCAGAAGTACGTATTTTCTCTTGTCGTTTTATGTTGTAGTGTCTGAGTTCCATAATATATGTTACAAGTATTAACCGCCTTAACCTATAGCTTTTCTTCTCTTGAACAAATTTCAGAGGTACTTGCACCGCTAGTGAGATAATTGAGCGAGGGAGATTTTAGTGTTTTGTACATTTTAATATAGCTTTCCTGTATATAATTCTTGCGATATTTGCAATGAAAATCAAAGAAAAATCCTGCAAATGACATATAAACAACTGATAATGATAGACATATTAACGCCCAGCTTCAAAAACTGAGCCTAAAATCATGAAAATTGGAGAATACATACGTTTTCTAACGTACAGGGTATTTATTTGAAAAAAAAACTTTGCTTCTATATATGACTCCTTAGCAACCTTACCGTTAAAGAAACGGGGTGTCATTTGGCATGGTATTAGAAAAAAACAACAACAATCGAGGTCTCACAGTTACGGTTACAGGAACAAAATTTCGAAAATTTCAAATGGAAACGCCCATTTTGTTTCATTGCAAAAAGATCTTCACCGTGAAAAAACACAAATGGCGTTAAAATAACTAATTTTAGATGTAGAAATGTCGACATAAAACAAATGCAAAGAATACCATTTCGTGCTCCACGTGTACTGAAAGGACAAATTGGTGACATTGTTATCTATCACTGTTAGACAATATTTACCAAACGAGTAGTAAGGCGAGAGAACGGTTAATTACCTCCTTTATTTTATTTCTAAATACTTAATCATTTTTCTTCACAACATCTTATAGAAGTAAAAAGGAATGTTCTTACCGTTTGATAGCTTCGTCAGTGATGTATCCGAGTTAATCCGTTTGAAACAACTTTGTTTGTTGTTGTGTGAATATTATTTTGTTTGAAGTATCCATTTGAAAAAAATTATATTATTTCACTAGATAGATGATCATTGCTATAAAATTATGTATTCCATAGTATTGTAGTGGTACACTAAGTAGAGAAAATCATCTTCACACTTTGAAAAGGAAAAGAAAGAATTTAATATAAGATAAAATTAAGACTGAACATTCTGCACCCTCTCAGTCGGGTGTTTAAGCACAAAGTGAGCAAAAAACATATATAAGAAAATACACACGTGTTTTTCTCAAAAAAGTGGGTTACATTTAAAAGGTTATATGCGTGATAAACATCATTATCTAAAATTGGCCATTTTGCATCATTAAAAGTCAAATTCAAGTGTTTATAAAAAAGAGTCAGTAAAAGTCTCGTTAAAAAGAAGTTGAGCTAAACTGTTTTTAAAATGTCCGATGATACTTAACACAAATATTCTGCAGATGGCTAACGAATAAAGTCTTTTCTAACAGGCAATAAATTTGCCTCGTTACTGTCAGCTAACCAGATGTGAGCGGCACAGAAAGATTGTCCAGACGTAAGTTCTATAAGATGGAGATTTAACTTTTTCTTTATTTTTGTTTTAACACTTATCTTAATTAGGAGGCTTAATTTCGTAAAACGGGCAACAAAGCCCCCCTTAAGCCCCTAATGAAGATCACTTAGCAGATTCAGTTTGTCCCTGTTTTCTTGAAATACAGGTTTGGGTTCCGGTTTTGTAAACACGTCGGCAATCATAGATTTGCTTGGGCAGTAACACATTTCTATTGTTCCATTTTCCTTCATATGTTTGATTGAGTGGTATTTCAAATCAATATGCTTTGTTTTATTTGTATATTTGTCCGATTCAATCATCTTAATGCATGAAATGTTATCTTCATAGACAGTAATCGGAAGAGATTGGGTTAAATTTAAGTTTTCTAACAATCTTAATAACCATGTAAGTTCTTGAACGGCTGTTGCAGCTGCTACAAATTCATCTTCTGCTGATGATTGAGCTATACACGACTGGCGCTTTGTTATCCAATGTATTGGATTCTTCCCTAATAGGTATAAATTTCCAGTAGTAGATCTTCTGGTTTGTGTATCACCGGCCCAATCAGCATCGGTGTGCATTTCTAACACTGGTGGATGTTCGTTGCTGATTACCAAATTTAGATATTTACTGTGATTTAGGTAACGAATAAGCCGTTTAACACCTTTCCAATCTTCTTCGGACGGATTTTCACATTTTCGCCTCAAAATGTTCACTGCCAATAATATGTCTGGCCTTGTAATTGTCGGGATATATAATAACGCACCGATCGCTTGTCTAAATTTTGTGTTATTGGGCATTGGATTTTCTTCCTTTTCTGATCTTAGGAAATTCGTTTCCATTGGTGTCCCGTATGGCTTTCATTCTTCGAGATTAAATTTCTTAACAATTTTCATTATTTTCGCTGTTTGATTTAATTTAAAGCCATTGTGTGTTTTCTGAATTTTTATCCCAAGATAATTGCTGATTTCCCCTAAATCTTCGAGTATGTATTGTGTTTTTAATTTATTTATGACATCTTCAATTAAATGGATGCTTCCTGCAACAAGAATGTCATCGACATACACAACTATATACACTGTATCTTCCCCTTGTCCTCTAGAAAATAGACAGGTGTCTGCTTTACTCTGTATAAAATTTAACTCTTTAAGCGATTCAGTAATTTTTGTATACCAGGCCCGGGCTGCTTGCTTCAGCCCGTATATGGCCTTACGAAGTTTACAGACCTTTTCTGGTTCGTTTGCGTTCACATACCCTTCGGGTTGTGCCATGTACACTTCTTCATCAATTTTTCCATGCAAGAAAGCAGTTTTTATATCTATTTGCCTAACATTAAGATTTTTGTAAGCTGCGACAGTTAAGAAACATCTTAAGGTGGTGTGTGATACTACGGAAGCATGTCTCATCGTAGTCTATCCCGTATTTTTGCTTGAAGCCTTGAGCCACCAATCTGGCTTTATTTGTCCATTTTCATCATATTTAGCCTTGTAGGTCCATCTGGATCCAATTACTTTGGCTCCCTGTGGTGGTTTCACCAAAATCCAGGTTTCATTTTCCATAAGTGAATTTATTTCGTCTCGTGTCGCGTCAATCCAGTATTTTTTTCTTGCGGATTCTCAATGTTTAGCATATCTTGTCAACCTTTTGGTTCATATACCGGATCGTGCCGGACTGCATATGTAAACCTGTCCGGTGGCACACCTCTATTGTGTCTTTCAGATTTTCTCGTTTGTTGTGTTTGTTGAGACGCGGATGGTGTATCTGGAGCAGTTTGGTTTGGTGTTAGATCAAATTCTACTATACTAGTGTCATTCTGTTGCGCTTGTTTGTTTGTTTCTGACATCAGCTCAATTGTGTCAACATTTTTCTCAACATTTGAATTACACAAGTTATTTTCAGCGAATTTGACGGTTCTGGCTAAAATTACTCTTCCGTCTCCTGTAAATATTCTGTACGCTTTACACCGGTTGTCATATCCCACGAACGTGTCTTTCTCAGCTCTGTCGTCTAATTTGCCGCGTTTAGATTTATGAATATATGCGTATGCGGTACACCCAAATACTTTCAAATATTTTATATTTGGTTTTCTGTTTAACCATAGTTCGTAGGGGGTAGAACTAATGGATTTCGATGGTAAGCGATTCTGCAAATGATTGGCTGTACATATGGCTTCTCCCCAGAGTCTATGTGGGAGGTTAGCCTCACTTAACATGCTTCTGGTCATGTCTAAAAGTGATCTATTTTTACGCTCAGCGATCCCGTTCTGGCTCGGGCAGTACGGTACTGTGTGCTGATGCTCAATACCGTTATGCTTGAGGTATTCTTCTAATTCATCGTTAACATATTCTCCGCCATTGTCGTATCTGATGGCGGTTGGAAATTTTCCAAATTTATTTTTCACGGTCGAACTGTATTCCCTTAACTTTTCATACGCTTCACTTTTTTTCGTCATTAGATAGATGACACAAAATCTGGAGTAATCATCTATGAAAGTGATGAAATAGCGTTTTCCCCCTATGGTAGGAGTATTTATCGGACGACACACATCACTGTACACTAACTCTAACCTTTTTGTGGCTCTATATGCGACCGATTTTGGAAATGGGGTATCGTTTGTTTTGGATTTGTTGCATACCTCACAATAGGTGTTGTGTTTGCAGAAATTTAAGGTTATTAAGTTGTTTTTGTACAATGGTTTTAATTGCATCGTAACTTCTATGTCCAAGTCGCCTATGCCATAAGTCTATACATCTTTTATTTGTGCAATTGTGCGTAATGTTCGCGTAATTATTATCCCCTGGTTTATTATTATTTATATGCACTTCATATAAGTTATTCTTCAATCTACCTTGTAGAATTATTTCCCCATTATGTATGATGTCACACGTATCTTTATCGAACTTTACTTGACATCCGTTTTTAGTAGCCCTGCTAACTGATAGCAAGTTTGTTTCGATATCGGGTACATACAATACGTCACGAAGTGTAATTTGCCTGTCTTGTTTTCCAGTGTTTATTACTATTTCACCTGACCCGTATGAAATTAATTTATTACCATTTGCAACAGTCACATTTGTCTCATCGTTGCTGGCTATTTTCTAGAACATTTCTTTAGAATTAGCAATATGACTTGAACTTCCACTATCAATAATAAATGTTTGTTTGTTTTCCGATTGTTCAGTCAATAACGCTACGTTTTTATTTTCAGTTTGTTTTGTATCACGCCGTTCCGCGATTTTGTCGGGTACATTTTCTTCAAAACACAAAGAAGTAGAATGATTTTTATTTTTGAACGGTTTGTTATGCTGTACTGTATGATTATTTTTCCTTTTTTGAAACCAACATTCGCTGTGTGAATGATTTTTCATTTTACAATACGAACAAAATTTATTGTTTCTTCTTTGATCTGTGTAGCCTAATTTACCCTGTGTTTTATAGGCTTTAAACCCGTTGCCTGAATTTTTCGAATTCTCGACTCTGCGAGTATACTCATCTATAAGCTTTCCTTTAATAAAATCAGGCGTTAAATCTATTTCATTTCTCGCTTCAATCGCGGTAATCAATGTATCGTATGACGGGGGTAACGAACATAATAAAATGGCAGATATGTGTGAATTTGAGATATCTTCTCCTATTCCGGCCAATTTATCTACAAGTTCCAATAATTTGGTAGTATGTGTTATTAAATTCCCTCCTTCATTTAGCTTTGTGCTATAAAGTTTGCGAAGGAGGTGCAATTTGCTTGGAAGATTAGAACGCTCATGTATATTTTTCAAAGTGGTCCAGGTTTTTTTAGCTGTATTAAGATGCTTTATATTTATTATTTGGCTATCTTCGATACTAAGATTTATCAAGGCCCTTGCCTTCCGGTCCCGCTTCGTCCAATCAGTGGTTATCGGATTTGGAGCTTCGTCGGTAACGACTTCAAAAAGCTCTTCACGCATGAATAGCATCTCAACTTTAAATCGCCAATTTGAATAGTTGTTCGCATTTAGTTTTTCAATGGCCGCACTGTCCTTTGCGTATGCCATTATCTCTCTTTTCTTTTCTTTTAAGTTCTTCAAGTTAATTGAATATATATTTTTTTTTTCTTTTATCGGATTACCGGATTTTTCTTTATTATTTGAGGATCTATGTTTTAATTTATCTACCTAAGGAGACATCTCAGTCTCATAATCAAATTGTTAGACAATATTTACCTAACGAGTATTAAGGCGTGAAAACGGTTAATTACCTCCTTTATTTTATTTCTAAATACTTAATCATTTTTCTTCACAACATCTTATAGAAGTAAAACGGAATGTTCTTACCGTTTGGTAGCTTCGTCAGTGATGTATCCGAGTTAATCCGTTTGAAACAACTTTGTTTGTTGTTGTGTGAATATTATTTTGTTTGAAGTATCCATTTGAAAGAAATTATATGATTTCATTAGATAGATGATCATTGCTATAAAATTATGTATTCCATAGTATTGTAGTGGTATACTAAGTAGAGAAAATCATCTTCACACTTTGAAAAGGAAAAGAAAGAATTTAATATAAGATAAAATTAAGACTGAACATTCTGCACCCTCTCAGTCGGGTGTTTAAGCACAAAGTGAGCAAAAAACATATATAAGAAAATACACACGTGTTTTTCTCAAAAAAGTGGGTTACATTTAAAAGGTTATATGCGTGATAAACATCATTATCTAAAATTGGCCATTTTGCATCATTAAAAGTCAAATTCAAGTGTTTATAAAAAAGAGTCAGTAAAAGTCTCGTTAAAAAGAAGTTGAGCTAAACTGTTTTTAAAATGTCCGATGATACTTAACACAAATATTCTGCAGATGGCTAACGAATAAAGTCCTTTCTAACAGGCAATAAATTTGCCTCGTTACTGTCAGCTAACCAGATGTGAGCGGCACAGAAAGATTGTCCAGACGTAAGTTCTATAAGATGGAGATTTAACTTTTTCTTCATTTTTGTTTTAACACTTATCTTAATTAGGAGGCTTAATTTCGTAAAACGGGCAACAATCACATCATTTTATGCTCCACGTGTACTGAAAGGACAAATTGGTGACATTGTCATTTATCACCATTTAGCATTTCCGTGGTCGGCAAGGTAATTCGAATACACCTCAATCGGTTTTTGAGTTTGGGGGAATTTAAAATTCTAGGTATACACGTCAAATCCGCTACGTGAATGCGACATGAAAAACGCCTTTAAACGTGAGATTTTGCATTGCCATCATGCCGTGATTACTATTCATAGTCTCCCACATGCGATGTATTATCGTCTGTGAACATAAACACTTAAACATTTTGTAATACGTGTAAAATTATTTGTTCTTATCACTTATGTGACCGCATTTGTTCTCACTGCCTTTTATTTGGGTTTTATTTCTTGCTATTTCTATAGTTAAATGAGTTTTGTTTAACACTATTTATGTTTTTTTACTGTGAAGGTCATTTTGCAATGAAAAAAAATGTGTATTGTCATTTTATATTTTCGAAATTTTGTCATTGTAACCATCATTGTGAGACCTCGATTGTTGTTCTTTAATTCATTCTCTGATGTGATAGATGTTGACGTGATAGATATTAAATGTTATTAATCACTTAAAAATTGCTTATTAAACTCTTGACTCTTGCTGTGCTCCTCCGACTGCGGCTTCATAGTCCACATAGTCCAGGCAGCTTGATACACCGAATAGACTCCGTAGGTACCTTTTTAAAGGAATTCATACTTCGGTTCTCACAGTCCAGCAGATAAGACATCAAACTGCAACTGTGTAGGAACCTTTTTAAAGGAGTTAAAACTTTCTATTAGAGATCAATCTCAAAGTTACACAAACTATGGTGAGATATTTATGTGCATGGTACAATAGATCAAGGAGGCTTTCTACGAGCGACTCGATAATGATGGGCATTAATAATTAACAATGCTTAATTAAGTATTGCGCGGTAGCGCAATACTTATTTATTTCCAGTGTGACATCTTAATGTTAATTTAACACAGCAAATCCCATTGAACGAGTTAATTTACTAGAGTTTTTCCCACTTTTTGTACGCGTTGCCACAAAATTTTAACTGTGTGCTAATTCTAATAAAATTTGAAATTTGAAATAGTGAAATTCTTTGGCTGACGTCAGGATCAAAATGGATTAAATGCCGTTGCATATAGATGAATTATAATCCAGGAAGTAACATAAGCTATGTTTTATTTACGTTATTCAAATATTTTTCTTAATAATTCAAAATTTCATAATTTTCACTGATAATCAATGGATGTTTTTCCTATAAAATTTAACTATGTTTCTTTATTGCTGCCAACAATTCAAAAACCATAATAATAATTTGACCACAGCAATAATTTTTCAATTGAAAGATTTCCACGATCAAAATAAAACTGAATTAGATTTTTTTACGTTTTAAAAAATGGAACAACACGACATCATACTCTAAATAAACGGACATTTTCAAATATTTGGTTATAATGTATGTAACAGAATTCTTTCAAATTAAATAAATCACGTGACAAACATGCTTATTTGTTTTTATTTTCATACTAGCGTAAATGTCGATTATAGGACAGTAATCGTGGGTAGAAATCGTGGTTTTCACATTAAATTTGAAATAATACTCATATACTATTCATCGACAAAGAGGAAATATAGATATTGGAAAATTGTATCGCCTAACAGGCTCCTGCTATTAACGTTCAAACTCACTAAGCATTTTATTTGCTTGTGTAAAAGAATTGTGTTTCATAATTTCATCTAATTCACGTAAAACATGCGACAAACAATTTTTGATACTTCTCTATTATCCCGTCGACCACTTTTCATAACAAAAAAGTATCGCCAAAATGTAACGCCAAATAAACGGGAGAACGTTACCATTGGAATATCAAAATAAATAAATAAATAAAATATAAGACTTTACGGACACAATTGTTATTTTAATTAATGAAATAACTAATAAGTCAATAAAACATAATGAAGAATACACACAAATGTCGAATTAAAAACCACTCGATGACATAACAAACACGTATAATGCTTCTGACATCAAGTAAATGGGACTGCATTTTTGGCGTTTAATCTTGGAGTTGGCGATAGATTTTTGTTATGAAAAGGGGGCGACGGGATAATAGAGAAGTACCCAATTTTCAATGTCGTCGTTATTAAGTCGTTCCTGTACAGCTTGTGCTGTATCTTTTATTTTGGTACTTTTCCGTTATACCAACACCATGCCAAAATGTTTGCTAATGCGCCAATTATTTCAACCCTGACCGAGCAGATGTTGTCTACAAACCGTGTTGTCATGCAAACCGTGCCAAATATTGTGATTTGTTATTTATTTAATGTAAATCATTTTTTCGGTACATTTCCGTTATACAAAAACCATTGTCGCCAAGCGTAATAGTTGGCGCAAAATGAAATTCCCGCGAATCAAAACACTTGAAAAAAAACAATGTTGAAACGAAAGTGAGCATTTAAAAAATATAACATTTGAAAATTACAGACTTTTAAGGACTATTTTATTAAAATTAAAACATAAATATATACTTAAAATAAGAAAAAAAATAATTGTTATACAATAAAGGGAAAAATCCTGTGCGGGTAGATTTAGTGGGCTCTTATTGGCGATAAATGTTTGATGTGGTTGTTGCGATCTTGTGAAAAACCTTCAATCATATCCACATTTACACTGCATCCATATTGTTGCTATAATATTTTTGGTACTTTTCGGTTAACCAGGGGCCAGTGAAGTATACACACACACACACACACACACACACACACACATATATATATATATATATATATGTATATATTTCACTGGCTCCCGGCTAGCCAAAAAGTACCTAATTTTTTTTTTGTTTGTTTTTTTCTTGCTAATATTGAAACATTGGCTGTAGACTCGATTACGGAATATTAGAAAATCTATCATTATTATCATCTAAAAGGTCATCAATAATGTGCCATAATCAGGCTGCATATTATTACGCATAATTTTCAAGTATGGTTTGGTGAAACATTGAACTTTAAATTCAGTTAAAGACTGCATTTTATCTCGAAAAGGTGGACACCATGTTACAAAGTTATATGGTTTGAAACGATCAGAAAAACAAACTTGGATCAATGATTATAATCCCGCGTTTTTCTTTATGTGAGCCGCCAACACTGACATCCAGTTTGTTGTTAAATCATTACATTACGCGTTATATAACCAACCGGAAAAAATCGTAAGGAAGATATTTGGAATACCATTGACGAAAACAAAAGTCTCGGTGCCAGATTAAGCGCTTTTGTGAGATAAAACTTGATTAGTCGAGAAACTGGAAGTTACGAAGCCGTAAACTAAATTCTTGGCCATAAATGCTTCTATTCATGGTATGCTGTGCAATACTTAAATACCAGCATGAAAAAAGATCGACGAATAAAACTGAAAGTCACCATGATTTGATTTTATCGGCAAAAGAGGATGAACGATCTACTGAGATTTTCTGTCGGAATTTGATTGATGATTATTACCCGAATCGACATGACAAATTCGAAAACATGTGTTTATACAAATTTGCCACTAGGTACTAATACAAACGACTGTAGACCAAAAGTCTGTAGAATATTACGAATTAAAAGAAAACCTCAGTTGGTTCAGAAAACGTTTGAAACCAGTTGTTTTGAAAACGCCCAATCATAACCCGAAAACGGACGCTGGAATTGAGTTGTACTATCATTCATTGCTGATATTATTCAAGCCTTTGCGAAACGAATAAGACCTATTGGGAGAATTTAAACTCTACCGTGAATCCTTTGAGCACAATGTGAAACATTTTCCAGAGATGGAAAAATGTCGCTAAACAAAACAACGACTACAAGCTGCAATCAACTTGGCTGAAAAGTTGCAACAAGAAAGTGATTTGCACGACCAGCTTGAAAATATTGAAGAACCAAATGAAGACGTTGATATGATAGCCGCAGATTTTGATAACTTTAAAACTCTCCCAAGAAATTGTTATTAATGAAGATAAATTGAACAAGAAAAATGAATGCTGACCAAAGGAAAATATTTGAATCAATTATAAAGCACGTAGAAGAACAAAAGAAAGACCCGTCTATTCCACCCATAAATCTGATTGTAAGCGGAGTTGCTGATACAGGAAAAATCTTTCTAATTTAATTACTCAGTCAGAAAGTTCGTTTAATGAATAATCACAATAATGATGCTACTGCAGTACTAGCACCAACGGGAATTCCTGCCTTCAGCATTGCAAGAAGTACAATTCACACGTTTTTAAAATTGTCCGTCCAAACCAGCGGGGACCCGAGCCGGAGGTTCGTTCAGTTAGAGGTTTATACTATTTGATGTGCAAATTAAGGGATCATCCGGTGCGTGTGTAGCACGACCGGTATACGGTGCCGAAGGCAGTGGGACCCAGGTCGGAGGTTCGTTGTGTTAGAGGTTTATAGTATTCAATGTGCAAACTAAGGGATTATCCGGTGCCAAAGGCAGAGGGGACTCGGGTCGGAGGTTTGTTCGGTTCAAGGTTTTACAAGATTCGAGGCACCGATGTAAATTAGGGGTCCGCTAGCGGGCGAAGCCAGCTTGTTTTCTTATTATTTGTATTATATAACAAAAACTCTTGACACATTCACTGTTTACAATTATATTCAAGAACATTCTGCTCATATATATACTCGTTATTATATTTATACTTCTTAGTATGTGATAAAACAACACAAGATTTTATCGATAGCTTTCACACACCACTTACTAGTGTCTCTTTCCAAAGTGGTTGCAAACGTATTTTGCACAGTGGAATAAAATTATTTGCAAAAATGAACATGATTCGTTTATTATTATCATTATGAAGATGAGAAACAATCCGTTGAAGTCCGTTATATATTTTTTTTTGTTAAAAATTACTTTTATCATTTGAATTGTTTATAGAATAATCAATGTTTGAACTGTATATTTCATACTACCAATATTGATTTTGATCTGTGCAGTCTTTTACATACTTGCCTTGTGTGAATCTTATCTGCTTCATATTAATTTGTTATTAAAAAACTTGAGATATTAAAAAAAAAGTAACTTGCAAAGCAAATTAAAAAAAATAAATTTATTTACAAAATTTTAAGCCCGAGAAGGGACAGATATTAAAATTATTTTATTTAGTTAATGCTACAATAATGTTGCATTTTTATATTAAATCTTGTTCCGTCTATTTAATCTTAAAATATTAAATTTAAATTTGAAACATGATATTAAAGCAACTTTAAAACATTACATTTAGTTGAAATGGAATCTAAATAAATCTTCAACTTTTTTAATTATTTGAACTTCTCATGTTTCTTGTCTGTTAGAATTTGCTACAATACAAATTTTGCATAATGCATGTAAAACTGAAAAAAAAAGTTGAAGATTTATTTAGATTTTATTTCAACTAAATGAAATGTTTTAAAGTTGCTTTAATATCATGTTTCAAATTTAAATTTAAGATTTTAAGATTAAATAGACGGAACAAGATTTAATATAAAAATGCAACATTATTGTAGCATTGACTAAATAAAATAATTTTAATATCTGTCCCTTCTCGGGCTTAAAATTTTGTAAATAAATTTATTTTTTTTAATTTGCTTTGCAAGTTACTTTTTTTTTAATTAATGCAGTCTTACCGCAAGAAGGGTGGTAACCTCCAGTTCGGCGATGAGAGAAAAGGCAGAATATCATGCCGAAGGAGGGGTGATGGTCGGCATATCGACCATGGAGGACGAGCGATCATTTAAAGACGTGGATATCTATGCAGTAAAGGACCATCAAAAACCTGGGATGTCCCAAAATGGATATAAGCAGTGTCACTAAACTTTTATACATTCTCATCTGAAGCTCGTGGCATAAAATAAATACATCCCAAATCGCATCCAGTGCCTTGAACGGTACGATTGCTAAGGACTCATATATCGGCAAAGATTTTTTATAATCACCCTGTAGATGTTCACAAAGAAGTGGATTTTGAAGAATATTTAAAACGAACGGTAATTTAAAAATTAAAATGCATTCATTTATATTAACCGCTCCAGCGCGTAAGTAAAATCTCACAATCACCAGGTTTTTTTTTATTTCATTTTTGTTTTCTTTTGTTTGCTTGTTTGTATTTTCGTGTAGGGGCATTTATTAGAGCTGCTTATTGATATTATTGAATAAGGAAATTTAATTATATAGTCTCACTTAATATGCAGATAAAATATAAAGTTTTTTTAGAAGTTTAATATTTTAAATAAGAAGGGCGTTTTCAATATTGAATCACGTCCCAGAATAAATAATTTTGCCTAAAAAGCTTACAAAATAACTTTCACAAACACAGTCAAAAATACATATCACTGCACGTCTTTTATCCGACAGAAATCGAATTTTTGAATCATTATTCAACTGCTGATATATTTTTTTAATAATTGACCGTGCACTACATCCAAATAGCCTTAGCCGTTTTTACAGTCACGCAATGGCTGATATCGAAAGCAACTTTTCTGCGAAAGAAAAACAATAACTAGCCACAGAAAAAACATTGAACACCGGTCAATCAGGCAAACGAAATCGAAGAAAGGGGATAGCGCGAGCTAAGATCGATGTCCCAAACACTGGTTCCCAAGGCGACGCCTTAAAAGTGGCCCTCAAACAAAAGTGGACAGGACCCCCATTGTCCACTCGCTGCCCAGTGATCCGATGGTCCGGAACGGCATGGATAATAGGCATGAGAAAAACATGCGCAACAGGATGCCGGATGTGGAAAATGTAAAAGTGGCGGTCAGAGTAAGACCTTTTGTATCCTTTAATGATGTTTTCGCTGATGCCATACAAAATTTATTAAAAAATATTTTTTTTTAAACAACTTTATAATACTGGTAAAATTGTGGAATTTAAAAATATATATATATATATAATTTTGCAAGACAACTGAGAGTTTTAAAACGTTGCACAGAAAATGTTGCAATGAAAAAAATTTAGTTAAAGTTTACCTGTAATAAAATTATTTTTTCATCTGTGTCTAATGTAAAAGTGAGAGACAGACAAAAAAATATTAAATAGGTTATTAATACTGTTTTACAGTCGCATAAAAATATAAAACATTTTCAGTGACAACTGGAGTTTAAAAAAAAAATTAAAAATTAAGAAGAAAAATAAATTTGCCAAGGGCAACTGGATTTAAAGAGTAAAAACGGGAAACGGGAAAATAAAAATAAAACGATTAATTTTAAAGGGTTTTTTACAATAAGATTATCTTTTTTATTTGTTTCTAATATTTAAAAAAAAGCAATCAGGATTAGATTATTTATCTTTTAATGATATTTTTATTATTTTTGTATGAAAAAACTATATATATAATTTTATTACAGTTAACAGTTTGAAATATCTGCGTAAAAAAACAACAGTTAAATTTTTTCTGTAACATTGTAATTATTTATTTTTTATTTATTTATTTATTTATTTATTTATTTATTGTATTTGTGTGCGTCAGAAAATCATGCAGAGGAAGATCTTTTGTACTTATTATTAATGCAGTTTTATTCTCACATAAAAACAAAAAGAAAATTAAAAATTCAAGGGCAATTAGACTTGAAAAACGCTTCGGAACGTTAAATTAGAGATTCTTATAAAATAAAATTTATATGTGTATAATATGACAGGGGCAGTCAGGACGAAATATGTTGTATTCTTTAATGTTTAATTATTATTATTATTATTATTATTATTATTATTATTATTATTATTATTGAATAAAAAAAGAAAATGTTTAATTTTCAAGCCAATTAAGAGTTTTACAATGTCGCCCATCTGGATAAAGTGGAAAGGAATGTATTTTATTTATTATTATTTTTTGTTTGTTTGTTTATCTGTGACGCAAATGTTTAAAAAAAAAAAAAAAAAAAAAAAAAAAAAAAAAAAGATCATGGAAATATTTAGACAGTTTCTTTATTTTTCCAAGATGTGCAACAATTTTAAATTCTCAACTGACACAGAGTAACAGTGATTTTATCTAATGTACGAATGATAGTGTGTTTTTTATTATTATCGTTGTTATCCGTACATAAAAAGGAACACTTTTTGTTTTTTCGTGGTAAACTGCGATTAAAAAATGCTACATACATCAGTAAAATGGAAAGCTAAATTTCAGCTTTTTATGATATTTATTTATTTATTTATTTATTTATTTATCTAATGTAGAATCGATGTATGATTAAAACAAGTTTGATACTTAAAATATTTTTAATATTACGGTATAAAAAAATAACATTGATTTTACAAGATAATTGAGAGTTTTAAAATATGACAACACTACTGGTAAAGTAAAATATATTTATATATATATATATAAACCTTAAAAAGAAATTCTTGCATAAAATCTTTTTTTTTTACTTTACTTTGATTTCAACATATTTAAACTCACAATTTTTTTTTAACTTTCAATTGACAAAGATTAAAAGTAATTTCGTCTTATGTAAGAATGGCAAACAGAGTAAGTAAGATCCAGACTAAGATCTTTTATATTTTTCATATTATCAATGTAGTTATATTCCTACAACAACAAAATTTAGAATTTTTCATAAACAATTGATATATTTTTTTAAAAGCTATACATACATGAGGAAAATGAAAAATAAATTAAAACTTTGTGTGATAAATTTATTATTTTTATCTACATCAAATATAAAAGTGACAGTTAAATAGAGAATTTGGTGTTTTTTAAAAGCACATTTTTTATAAATGCATGAGAAACGTTATACTTATTTTTAAAACAAAAGATAGTTTTAAAATATGAGACGTTGCGGATATTAATGGTGAACTCGACAAAGGTAGATTTTTTTTTTCTACATAAAATGGCAGACTGTGTAACAGGTGCAATCTGTTACAAAAGTATAGATTTCCTCTAATATTCTGAAATTAGCAAACTGACGATAATAATAAATGTATTTACAGTCGAACCCGGTTAAGACGTGATTCAAGGGATGTTGCTGGAACTGAGCTTATATACACATCTAATCATTTAAACGAACTTTAAAGCTATCGTTTATATGTTTACGGTCGAAAATTGTGTATTTTATGCTTATTTAGATTAAAATTGAACTGTATTCCAAACTTAACTCATTGTTTGTTTTTATAGAACTGACTGAAATAATTACTGACAAAATATGTAAATTCAAATACGACATTATTGTCAATTAATACTTTACAACCAAAAGTAAACAACAAAAGTAATTTTACTGATAGCCTTTTTATTTAACGTATACCAAAAATATGAAATCTTTGCAGAACAAACCAGTTATTAAAACTGTATGAAGTACTTGTGATAATGAGTAATGCATTGAAATATCTACCACAGCCTAAATTTTATCGCGTATTAAGCAGGATCGCGTAATAACTGTTCGCGTATTAAACGTGATATTTTTACATTACTCTTATGAGCGATATTTAAGGGACCGGGAAAAATCCGCGTATTAAGCGGGATCACGTATTAACCATGAGCGTCTTAACCGGGTCCGACTGTATTTTAAACTTCTCGAAACTTGTACTTGTCGAATTCGCCCCTAATATCCGCAACGACTTATAATGCGTATTTAAAACATAATAATAATAATGAAGATAAAAACCATTCTATACCATATATACATTTGTTTATAGTATGATATCAGAATTAGAGATGAGTTTGGGCTTCTTTTTCAAAGCCCGAATTCAGCGATATAAAATACGATCCCAAAAAATTTTGTTTCATCAAAGCCCGAGCCCGATACCGAAAGTACGCAGTAGAAAATTGTTAATTACATTTTTAAATAGTTTCAAGATTATTTTTTTAACTTAAAAATATCTTCTTACATAGAAATGACTATTAATCATAAATACTCCTTCGTGACAAAATTGCGTGATTTTCATTTCCCTGAAAATTTGTTTAAAATAGAAAAGTTGTTATAATTATACCGAACCACTGGCAGAAATCTGCAATAGTCATAATGTTTTGTTTAAAAATATGATTGTACAACTATGGCAGAAAGATATGAATTCTGTTTTCCCGTAATTCTTCCAAGTAGAAAATGAGGATAGACAAGGGATATCCCATGGCTTCTTTATGTTACTAACACTGACAGTATAAAGGGTGAGATAAAATATTTGTCTTTGTATCTCATGAATAACAATTAAATTTCCTTTCAAAGTGAATTTCTTAAGGATTGTAAAACACTTTAAGAAACTTTGACTAGATTCTTGTTTAAAAAATAGCAAGATATTTTTTTTCCGATTTATGAATAATTAAAGTTTTCACTTTGAGCCCGAGAACAGGCTCATGCTTAGCCCGTCTCATCTCTATTAAGAATGTTTGTATTAGCAATATTTGTTTTAGCATTTGCATTTACATCATTATATGCTGTCTTTTAAACGCTAAAACAAATATTTAAATTTAAGTAAGAGAAAAATGAAAATTGTAACTACGCGATGATTCATCTCAAGCATCACTCACAAAAAACAAAATTCTAAAAACTTAATTATTTGATGAGATATTTGAAGGAAACCGAGAAACTTTAATGCCATTGGTTTAACATGGGAAAGGAGAATGAAGAATTTGACTGATCCGCCACCTTAAATGTCATTTTAAATATAATACTTTTGTGTTTATGATAATGTTCTTTTTATAATTTCTGTGATATATCCTTTTTAATTTAGTTAAATGGTCTTTGGTTTTCATAACACAGTTATGTATTCGTTTTAATAATTAATTATGTTCAAAAAAAGAAATTTGCGATAATTTCTTTCCAGTAGAAATTGCAAAAACTTTATCAGTTGACACTTATGTAAAACTTTCTTAACAATATTATATGAAATCTGTGAAAATTATTTCTAAATTTACAGGAAACGACATATTTAAAAAAAAATTCAAACCGAAGCAACCCAAACTAATTAATTAAATTCAATAACAAAAGTAATTTTAAATAATTATTTAAAAAAATAAAAGATATTCAAGAACGCTTTAATAAATATGAAAATAACTCAAAAAGCGGAAAAAAAAAGATAAAAAGTTTGAAAGCATAACATAATGGCTGTCTGAAAGGAATGCATTTCTTTATTATCAGTACCATCTCTAAGGCATCGGTTATGAATATTTTTACTTTCATACATGCAACATATTCCATTAATTTTCGTAATGCAGAGTTGTCCAAGTATAAATAAACTAGGCCGTGTCAAAAAAGGGAGTAGATGTATTTCAGGGCCGCACCCTGAAATATGCATATATAGTTCTTTTAGATATGCGTAAGATCTTTATCAATTAGAATCAGATAAATGCAAAAACGTGGAGAAAATAGCTCAAATACAGAAAATAAAGTATTTGAAATGAAATTTCAAAAACATTTTTAAATTATTGAACCTTGTATAGTTTTATGTGTAAAGATAAAAATAACCATATGATACAGGATGTCTTAAGATGTCGGTTTCAAAAATTATATAACAATAAATCGGTGACAGCTATCGAGTTATTATCGCATGAGATTAATAGATAATATCGGGTTTTTGTTTTTGCTGTTTACAGCGGTTCCTTGTTTTTGTTCTGCATATCACCGACAGACGACACTGCTCTGTCTCAAACGTCATATCCGTGCTGGCTCATGGGGACACTACACGGGGATGCGCATTTTAGGGTTGGTATGCGATTTAGTGTGAAAGTGCTCTCATCCCCTCTGCCTACCGCCTTTTTAAAACACCCAGTACAACCCTGTAAAACATTCTGTCTAACGTATAGAAATCGATCCAAATTCACTCAGTTTTTACTCTTCATTCTGTTGAAATACAAAAGAAAAAATAAATAAAACAAAATGTTTTGGGTTTTGAAATTTCAATGTTTAGTTTGTCATTATTTCAATTTGAGCCAAATGCAGAGCCAAATCGATGACATTCGAAATTAAAACAAGAAACCATAGTAAAGAAATTCCTGACCTATAACACATTACTCTCCTGCATAATTAACTTCTATAACTGTCAACCTTTATTTGTTATTGCATTTTAAAAATCCAGTCAGTCCATTTTAATATAGACACTGTAAATGCTACTATATTTAAGCATAGTAATACATTTAAAATATCTAACATACATTCTGTTCGAATGTTATTATTTTTCTACTTTGGCTTATCAGTATACTTTCTTCTTAAATATATCTAAGCACAATTTTTAGACCTGTAGCAACAAGTTATATTCCGAAGTATTTATGAAATCACCGAGACATTAATTAAAATTTAAAAATATAATACATAAATGTACAAACATTCAAAAATTTGTACATTAGAAAAGTTTTTTTTTTTTTCAAAAGATAGCTCATAAAATAAACGCCTCAAAGAAAAAAAAACTCCACAACTGCGTTTAAAAGATTTAATTTTAAATCAATGTTACTTAAAAGGATTAATATGTATAATTACAATGTAAATCTCATCAAAAACATCACATGTAAAAAATGTAGCCAAGTCTAGTAACTCGTTTACCGTAAAAAGTTCTGAGATAATGTAGAGTAGTCCAGTTTAGCTCTGCATGATATCAGAACTTTTTGCTGTAAAAGAGTCACGAGACTATATTTTTTACATGTGATGTTTTTGATGATATTTCACTTCTCTTAGTAAATAAACCTCCTTTTCTTGACTTTGGGCTCTTTTTGGACATCATCCACTGGTTTTCTTTCATCAAGCCCGCACCCTTTCACAATTATTTGTGGGTACCAAAAAACTGGAGCTTTAGCTCCGTTTGCAAAGTCCTCTAGATAGAAAGAAGTTTAGGGTTCTTCGGCAAGCCCTAAGTTATGAGGGGGGGGGGGGGGGGTGGGGGGATCAAAAGTATTTTCAATTGAATCCAGGAAAGGTACTATCGATATGAGAACTGGGGTATTATTCGCAACCCTAGATACGTGATATTTGGTATAAAAGTAGTGTTTATGATACAAAAAAAAAAAAAAAAAAAAAAAAAAAAGACAAATTTAAAAATTCCGGAAAATTCAAACAAATCGAACAATTTTCAAACATTCAAACAAATCGAATTATTTTCTAAATGCTACCTTTATGCTAATTTTTAAGTTTCTAATGCTAAGAAATCGATTTTTTTTTTTTCAATTTTTTTCGAATTTTCCAGATTTTATTTTATTTTTTTTTAATCTAAATGCTATTTTTATGTGAAATTTCAAGTTTCTAGGACTACGGGATGTACCTTAGCTTTTTGATGATAGGTGAGAGAGTTAATCAGTCAGTGTCAAAGAAGTGAAACTTGTATATCTTCTGAACAAGAAAAGATAGAAACGTAAAATTTGAAAAATTTGTCCCGTTTGCAACGTATTCTAGATAAACGTAGTTTCCTGATTTTGGAAAACTCCAGCGCAAAGATATGGGGGGAGGGGGGGGGGGTTCAAAAGTATCCTGAGTTGCTTCCAAAAAAGGATGCTTACGACTGTGCTTTTCCGACTTGGTGGAGGCACTGCCGTGCCACCAGATTTATTGACTTAAAAGGCAGCCATCATTCATCCCAAACATTTTTCTTTGCTTTGGAAACAATGATATAAGCTTTTCGAATTTCGCTTAAACGAGTTTGATATACTCAACAAATATAAATCTATCATGATCATTTTATTTAGGGAGCCAGGAAGTTTTCAAATGACAAAAATGGATCTAAGTTTCATCGTGGATGAGGAAACCAGCAATTAACTTAAACTATTACATATTTTTCATTTTTTTATTTATGTTTTATATAGAAATAAAACATATTTGTTAAATTGCAAAAAACAATGACAAAAGTTTTAATACAGTTACACACAGTCTTTTTCTGATATGCTATGAAATGTAGTTGCTAGACAACTGTTTAAAAAAGAAGAAGAAGAAGAAGAAAAATTACGTATCATTTCAAAATAGTAAAAGTGACAAAGAAAATTTTTTTTTATTTTTCAAACATATGCATAAAATTCCACTAAAAAATATACAGACAGTTGGGAATGTCTGAGAAACGTTATTAAACGAGAAAAAATAAATGAAAATTATACAGCTGTGATTTCGGGTACCTGACCAACATATCTACCAAATATCAAGCTAATTGGATGCTTTTTGCAACATTTCTCGTCAGTATTATAACAGTTATCGTGGGAAGTACATACACACAGACACCAAAAACTTTTCGTCTAAATAGTAAGCTTTCGCTTGACATTTCGAAAGTTATTCTGAGATTTTGAAAAGTTTACATTTCTTAGTAAAAATTGTAAGTGGGTAGCATTTAACTTTACATCTCGATAAATGATGTTAGTATGATGGGAAAGAATAGCATCATTTTATTTATAAAACAAGAACGAAAAATCATGCGTCAAGCATAGATTATGTAACACTTTCCAACGCTCCCAAAATAATTTTACAAATCATTACCGTTTAATAAGCTAAAAGATAACATCTAAGTAAACAATTTGGAAAACGCATAACATATTTAAAAACATAATTTCAGGAATTTCCAACATATACAATATTCGGAAAAATATCCGAATACTTTTATTCAGCCCTGTATAGGATCTATAGATTTGTATATATACTACATAGGATGCTAAATTTTAGTTCAGTTACGAAACGCGTAGCACAGTTTAAAATTCTCCTTCTGGAGTTTCTGTCAATAAACGGAAATGTCTTCGCGAACTTTTGTGCTTCCCTGTATAGGATCTACAGAATTTATACACACCACGTAATAAATAAAAAGTGAGTTAATTTTAAAATCGCGTTCAGTAGTTTAAAACGCACTTCCAGGAATTATTGTTAACAGACAGTAGACAATTCTTTTGTGTGTCACTGTAAATGAACGATGACTGCTATACACACAATATTCTGTAGTAAGCCTCTTGTAATGCACCTTAGTAGTGATATATATAAATTTCAATGCGTTTAAAATAGCGAAATATTATTTAGATAAACCGCAGACGATTTTTCTCCATAGACGTAATGTAACGGAATTCTTTTGACTGTTCCTGTAAATTAACTATAAGTGCTATGCACACCCTATTCCATTTTAAGCTTCTTCTGATACACCTTAATGATATATATCAATTACAGTGTGTTTGCAATTGTGTAACATCATTAAAATACACCGCAAATGATTTTTCCCCATAGACCGTAATGTAACAGAATTCTTTTGAGTGTCCCTGTAAAAAAACTATAAGTACTACACACTTCAGTTGAAATAGGGAAAATGCTATAGATAACGACAATAACATATTAAAATTGCAAGGCAATCCGACCATATTTACGGGAGTTAGAGCACGGACAGACGGACAGACGGCAGACGGCCAGACGGCAGACGGCCATACGGCCAGACAAACCGAAGTCATAAACACTTTTCAACTAGGTTGGAAAGTGTTAAAAAAGCGCCATAGTTATAGGTAATAGATTCTTGAAATCTATTTCTTTAACTATTTTAAAATTATTATGTCCTCCAAAATGTATGTAAAATATATTTTTTAATTGTTACTACTGCGTTGAATAAAACAATTTTTTTAAGTAGTTTGAATTTAAGAAACTAAGAAATCATTAAAATTTTGCTGATATTTAATATTTTATTAAATTTAAAAATTTTCGTTTGAATTAACCCATTTTCGGCCAAGCATAGAAAATTTATAAAATGTGGTATGATTTGCATATAAATTTGCTTAAATTATATTCATTAAGACATCAAAAAAGTTTCGTGCATGAAAAATAATATTTTATTTAATTTGACGTTACCATTATTAATTTATTATTAAATTTAAATAAAAAATTTAAGTTTTCTTATGGCATTTGTTTTATTTTTATTTTATTTACAGAACTTGCAACTTTACTCCATTATAAAAACATATGATTCATCTCAAGTGGAAAAATTATACATTTTCAAAAAGTCGAATTTGTCAATAACCGTTTCAAGTAAAAAACCAGCGTATTTTGAAAATTTCTCAACAGAAAGTGATTGCTTCAACTGAATTACTAATATTTTATAGATGTCTCCAGAACCTTTAAAAATAGCAGAAAAATAAAATTAGCGAAAATTATACGTCACAGTGTTAATAAAAAAATAAATATTTATTGAAATGGTGCGTTTACGCACCTTTGGCCGAAAATGGGTTAAGTGAAATGTATTAAAACCGGTAAAAGAAATGGATGACTCGATAAACATTGAATGAGTGTAAAAAAATATTTTTCTTATAGATAATTCATAGTTGTTTTAAATGGTTATAATTATATTAAAGGAGTTAAAAACAAAAAATGTTAATATATAAATCAATTTGTCATATTCATTTTCCATATTTGTTGGTTTTACAAGCTGTTATGTAATTATATTCTACATTTCTGCATGTTTATAAAGTTTAGTTCAAAATATATCCTTTTATTTACTTAAACTCTTACGTTTCTCAAATAACATTAATTTTTGTTTCTATAAGGTATCTTATGATACAGATAACACCGTTTACCAACAGCTGTTTACTCTTCATTAATAAGTGTTAGATCTTAAAAAATGTTTTGCGAATACTTCCTCACCAGTTGCTAACATCGTATCTAGGATGATTAATGAAGATTAATACGATGCCAGTATAAATGTTCTGTACCAGTAAAGTTATTTTCCTTTTATATAGCCTACAAAAAACCCTTTCAACGTTTTCTATCACAATCCTTTGAATAGCTACAGAAAGAAACATGAAGGGAATAATCTACAGCTGTACCTTGTCAGGGTGCTTAAACTGGAACATTAGATTAATTACATCATTTGCTTTGAATCTCATGGGAAATTGTACAGACGATCTTTTCTTGTTCTCGTATCATTATAATAGAATAGTAAATGATCAAAAGTTCAATGTTTCAAAACGATCAAAGTGTTTCATTTAACTTGTTTTATGAAATATACCTGTACGATTAAAAGTTATTTCAAGATAAATTTTAATTTTATTTTTCTTAACTCAATGTTTCTAAATATATTGACTAAGTGTTGTTAAAGCTCAAAAAACACCACTTTTTTCCTTTTAAAAATACATCAATACCAGTTAACCCATTCGAGTCTTTTGCAGTACAGTCTTTGAAATTTTTTGATGATACTTTTTTCATTAATTTTTAATTAACAGCATTTTTTTTAATCAAGCAACGTGTTTTAATGAAATCTGAGTGAACTATACTAAAAACAATGTTGAAAAACTCGTCGTATGATTCATCGTTGTGCGTTTTGTATGAAAAATTGGAAGTTGCCATCGGAAATAAAATACATATCAGTGGACCCGTGCGAAAGCTTTGCACTTCAGTCTAATGTTTTTTAGCAATATGTAATGTTTTTTATATGCAGGTTTAAACTTTTAAAGAAAATTAAGGACAAAAATATGTGCAAAACTAATCAAGCCAGGTTATCATCTCATTTATTTTATCAAAGTTACAATAAAAAAATTATCCAAGCCGGTCGATGCCAGAAGCCGGTTCGAAAATCTTTCGAAAAATACATTCATCGTTCTTCGTTTTGAAAATGCATAGAAAAGGGGTGTTGACAACAGAAATCATATATATGATACTTAATTTTCGTTAAATTTCAAACAAACAAAATCTTTTAACGAAAATTCATTATGCAATGTCATATGTGGGCAAAGAATCTTATCCAATGATACCTCATACATCGATGTATACTACATATTAGTTAAATTCAAGATGCAATGTCAGATGTGGGTAAACATTCCTATCTAATGATATCTTATTCAGCGCTGTACGTTACGTAGTAGTTGAGAAAAAAGAATGTTGACAACAGAAATAATATATATGATACTACAAAAAATCTCGAAAATAAGACTGAGTATGAACCTATTTACGTGAACAGATCACATTTTTTTTTTTAACAAGAGCATGGTTATTTTATCTTCATTCATTATATATCCATCGTTACAGGAACATCTCACACTTTAACGCACTCAAAATATCCATTTTCCCTATACTATGGAAAATTTTGGGCAATCATACTGCGATAGCATTCAAATTATCGCAATACTAAGAAAAAATATAAATTTTCATGTGATTCACATTTAATACAAAAAAGTAAGTAAGTCGTTTTTATGTGTGCCTTACGCTATACGTAGGTAAAAATTAATAGATACGGATTTTTTTTCTTACTGTTTAGGCTACTAAATTTAATGATAGAATGTGTTAATAATTTAGGTAAAATATTATGATTTGTGTATACAATTCAATTCAGATAAAGCGGTATCAGATAGAACAAAAAACGCATAAAGGGATGACATCACTTTGACGCCCTGGAAATTAGGGGTTTCTTTCGGGAATCTGTTTTAAGAAATATGAAGTGTTTATACATATTCGTTTACACTATATTAATATATGTGTATTAGGGTAGTGGGGGGGGATGTATTAAAAAAGGGAAGCTTCAAACCTCGTAGAAGAGCGCTTTGGGGGGGGGGGAGGGCAAACGGCAAATACTTTAACTTATCGTAGACTTAACCTAGCACAATGAAACCAAATAAAATATTTTTTTTATCCAAAAACTAGTTAAAAACGCTGCTGTTTTAAAAAATATACATTTTGAGGTAAATAGTATCGGTCTAATGTAAATTTTCAACCGAAAGTTCCGTTACTTAGAAACTTTACACTGAAATGCGAGATAATGTTTCGAAAAAAAAAATTACGTATTTCACTAGGAAAATATTTGATGTTTAATTTTCAAAAAGTTCAAGTTTATTGGTGGAAAATTAGTGGATCCAAAGTGCCTACCAATTTTGAAAATGCTTTTCTCTGAAAAAAGAATTTAAAGTTTTCGTTACTGTATAGTTAGTATGACGCGCCTATTTCTATAGCTCCAAAATTGCCCTTTCGATTTCTATATCGATTTCTAACTAATAAATTAAGATTTCCGTGGGTATAATGAGTACTTTAAACGAAAAAAATTTAAATGTTGACCAAAGTGGTGTTACCCCTTAATCAAATTTTGAGCAACACCTGTCGAAATTACTCCTTAAAAACTGTATGTAAAAAAAAAATTATTAACCGTACAAGTGTTATCTATATTCCAAGGTATATAAATTATTAACTTTAGAAATGCAAGATATATTTTATTTTTTAAGTCAAAATCAATTTCTATTTATTTCATTTACGTAAAATTTGAAAAAATATATATAAAATTGGAAAATCATTATAATGAAAGTTTGCTACAACAATTTTTCTCTGATTGCAGGAAGTTCCTTCTAATGGAATTCAAATGTGTATAACTGTATTATTCACAACTATGCATTTTTCTATGAATGTATTTTTATTCGGGATTTTTATCTACATAAGTTTTCAATTTTTTATCCCACAACCTGCAATTCTGTGATGAAACTATTATAGAAATTGAACCATTCAAAAAGATATAAAATTACATTTATTTTTAAATTTACATTTTGCGGGATAAAAAGAGATAAGCATCACATTGAAAACAACTATTTTCTCACATTATACGGCGAGAAAAAGTTTTATGTTTAGATACCGGAAGCATGTTTAAGTACTTTTTTCGTTGTAGATGAGGTCGCGTGACGGTTACATTTTATCCGGAGAACATGTAGACGATTGTCATACATGGAAATTTTCTTTTCTTGTTCCCTGTTATCTCAGTTATAAAATTACAGCATAAAAGTGATAAAAAATATGTCAAGAGCAATGTTCGTATTATAAGGTTTTTCAACCTAGAACTAAAGTTTAACATAATGGGTCAAGTTTTTAAAGTTTTCAGAGAAAATTATAAATGTTTCTCCCTCTGTAAAACTTTTATTACTGAAATAATATTTTTAGTTGATGAAAGGGGAGAAATAAACTTCATTTGAAACATTTAATTAACACCAAAACGGAATTTCTATGTAACGGAATATTGCCTTAAAAGGAAAATTTTCACGACCAAGATGAAAATAATACAATACAATTAAAATACACGAAGTATCGGATAACACGGGAAACCTGGATAACTCGGAATTTTTCTTTGGTCCCTTGTAAGCTCGTCTTATGAGGTTTTATTGTATAAGACAGGTTTTATTATATAAGTTTATTGAAACCCGTAGCAGTTAGACACAAAACTGAGTTTTCAGATAAAAGCGTGTACAACCACCTACACTAGGATTGGACATCTCTATGAGGAATTTGGTTCGTTATCATATTACAAACAATCCATAAAAAAATCAACATTTTTAAAAGTCAAGTCGATATCTCAGAATTGATTTTAGTGCAAATATACCACGAGTACTTTATTAATGCCAGGGCATACTTCCACCAGTAAAAACGAATATAAATTTTGCCTTATTTTTGACAGAAATTCTACATGAATAAGGTGTTTTAATTAAAAAAAATGTCTATTCGAATTTATTGGTGGAAGTTTGCAGCGGCGGTAATCAGGCTCTGTGCTGTGCCATTGATTCATCGCTGAAAATAACTTAAACTTATACGTGAAACCAAATTCTTCCACATACAATCTCTTTCAATAGACTTATTTATTAGACATAAATTGAATTTTTAATAAGTATTAAATGCTTATTTTTTTTTATATTTTTTGTCGCTTATATCATGCAAGGTCGTAACGAGATGAGGCCAGTGTGGACCGAGCAAACCCACCCCCCCCCCCCTCCCACCCAGCATTTTCTTGAGCCCTCCTCTAGCCCTCGTAATTTTTTAATACAACAGCATATCTATTACTTTAAAGACTTTTAAAAAAAAATATTGCAAACAATTTAAAATTGTCAAAATGTAGAAATATATTTTTAAAAAAATGACGGAAACTGATAAAGAAACGTTTTAGATACAGTTTTATTATTATTCATGAGGAATGTATTTTAAATATTAAGCAGCCAGAACCCGGGAAATTTTCTATCCTCAAAATTATTTAGTATTTAGTTAAAAGCTAACCATATCCTTCAATCAGAGATTAGTGATTTTTGAATTGTATTATTTTATTTTCATGTTATTTGCAAGGATCTCCATATTTTTAATGTATAAAAACATACAACATGTATTAACACTAATCCTGTAATACGTTTTTAAATTTTGCAAAAAATTTAATTGTTTCCAATTTACAAATTTTATATCACATCCCTCGATAGGCAGGAGTACTTACCCTCTACTTCTATCTGAATATTATTCTTCATTAAAGTGGGAGAAAAAAGATATGTGAATTAGCCCCAGGAAAAAAATTTAAAGATACTCAGGCTTCACTATTTGGTCACGGCTGGTGCATCATAGTGATAATAATATCCTGATTCAACGTAGCCGAAGCACTTGGCTTTAATGTTAGGAAAAATAAACTAGTAACAAATAAAATATGGATTTTATCTCAAGTAGTTGTTGGTTAAAAGCTACGAAAATTATATAATTATAAAGTGTCATAAAGCATATATTTTTTTTTCCCCAAGTAGCACGAAATTGTTGGACCAACGTTGATCCACAATAAGAAATGTCCGGCTTGTCGTACCATTGGCTGACGAACTATTTGCCAACAGAAGCCCAGCAGTAGTTCAGCCACTAGTTGTTCAGATACGCACCAAATTAGAGTGATCTCTGAAGTGTATATATAATGTTTTTTTTTCAAACTTGTACATATGTAAATTGAAAATTGAAAAAGCATTCTAAAGCATAATTCATCATATGAACTATTACAAAATAATATGTAGTCTAAGTTGTAAAAAAGATCAGTTCTATTCTTGGTGTGTTATCGTTGTATTGTAACATATTATATAAGTGTATAGTATTGTAACTTGATGCTGTCTTTATAGTATTGTGTTTTGTGTGGTTGTTGTCATACGTAAATAATTGTCAATTCAATATAAACTTGATTGATTTGCATAAATATGTTTTAATGAAGTACTATTCTATAATAAGTCAATTGTAACCTGAATTTACTATAAAGCTGTTTAATTCTTCAACAATTCATAGCTATTTATGTTGTAATGTGGTAATGTAAAATGGTAGTATAAACATTGAAATGGTCATTTGTAACGCTAGCTGCTAGAGGAGTTGGTTTGCCCCTCGGGATTGCGCTATCACTCTAAAGCGTAAGCTGAGTTCCCGAGGTGGTCATCAATGTTTACCCTACCATTTCCCAATGGTTTCCACAAACTGCCAACGATGGGCCATCAATCTGTGCTATTTGTGCTTGGGTTGACATGTGTTTTTGTCCTTGCGAATAATTATGAGAAATTTCCTTAACAATGTCTTAAGAGCCAAAGAGAACGTCAGAGAGATGCACGAAACATCATTGCTATGTACGAAAAGACAACATTCCTAAATAATCCAGACGCACCACAAGAAGAGCCGAAGAAATTTGCTTATGACTACAGTTACTGGTCTCACGATGGCTATAAAGAGACAGAAACGGGCCTTTTCGTACCAGACCCGAGTCATGCAAACGGACACAAGTATTGTGATCAGGTAAATATTGCCTTGTATTCCTTATTTTTCATATTATGAATTCAGATTTATGTAAATGTAAACGTGAATTCTTTGGAAGTAACTGAACGTATAAATAATGTAAGGGCGCTTTTATTAATGTAAAAATATCAAAAATTATAAAAGAAATCCTATGACTGATTTATATAAAAAGAAAATAACAGAAATAGCAGAAATAATGATATTCTCTTACAATATGAAACTTTTAAACCATGATATAAACTTATAATTAATTCTGCATTTGAATTTTTTGTTATTATACATAGTACGATTTATTATTAGCAGTAAAAGAATATTCAAATATTAATTTTGAATTTTTTGTTATTATACATAGTACAATTGATTATTAGCAGTAAAAGAATATTCAAATATTAATTTTGAATTTTTTGTTATTATACATAGTACAATTGATTATTAGCAGTAAAAGAATATTCAAATATTAATTTTGAATTTTTTGTTATTATACATAGTACAATTGATTATTAGCAGTAAAAGAATATTCAAATGCATCGTAAAAAACGGTTTAATTCACAATGGATCGTTTTTTTTTTTTTTTTTTTTTTTTTTTTTTTTTTTTGCTTACAAAAAATATTAAAATTATTGAAATCAATGTGCTACTATGTCTGAACAATTACTAACAAATTTCGAAACACTGATTTGATCAATATAATTAAAGATTTTTTGAATAAAGTTAGTTTTCCTTTTATACTAGTACTTTTCTCCAATATATGAAATGAAAAGAATACATACGATCCAAACCCAAATTTTTAATAAAAAGGGTTTAAGGATGTACCAATGCAGTTTTTGTTTATCAGAACTGTTTGAACAAACCACGGTTGATTTCATAGTTTAAAATAGCATAGACATAGACTTTAAGTCCATTCACATAACTGCATATTTGTTTATGCCTAAAATTATTAAAAGCAGTTCCGTATCATTGTGCCATTTGTATTCTGAGTGCCTGATATAAAATTATTATAAAATATATATGAAACTCTAGCAAAGGGAAATTAATTCTCATTCCCTCCCACAGAAAAAAAAAAAAAAAAAAAAAAAAAAAAAAAGAAAAGAAAAGAAGTAATGCTGTGTTTAAAAGTGAATTCCTCTAACGAATATTAATTTATGCTGTAAATCAATATATGCTTGTAGGCAGTTCAGCTACAGAGCTTCATACATAAACTTCAGACAGTAAAATAGGTAGATTTTTAAACGGTGTAAAAACGTTAACGAAACGTAACGTTATCTTTAAGTATAACTGTGTTTCCATTTAAATTAATATACTCCATCAAAACCAATAGTATAACTATCTCAAATTAATAAAATTCAGTTAAAATTTTAAGATGAATCACTAATTTTGTTCGTTTAATGTTATCCTCTTTTTCATCTCTTTTAGATGACTGTATATAACGATCTAGGACGAGGAGTGTTAAATAATGCTTGGGAAGGCTATAATTCTACACTTTTTGCGTATGGTCAAACGAGTTCCGGAAAATCGTGGTCTGTAGTTGGATATGGTGTCAATAAAGGTACTTTCAGATGTTTGAGATAAAACTAATTTTTGCATTAATTAATTAGTTAATTTAAAGTTCATTATAGCAAATGATAAAGTTAATTATATGCATTACATTTTGTCCTATAAAAATACATATAGAGTAGAGATATTAAACTAATTCAAATTTTCATTAATATTTATTTATAATTATAGATTGAAAGAAATTAAAATCATTGTAACGTTTTACATAAACATTGTAAATACAGTCTCTATACAGTATAAGTTGTAATTTTCCAACTGGATGAAAAATGTCCGTGCCAGGATTCGAACCTGGGATATCTTGGCTGAAGCTGCCATGTTCTACCAACTGAGCCATCCCGGACGAATCTGGAGGACCTATAACCAAGATATCCTGGGATATCTTTTCAGTCAAGATATCCCAGGTTCGAATCCTGGAACGGACATTTCTCATCCAGTTGGAAAATTACAACTTATATGATTTCTTTACCAATTTGAATAATTTTGTCAAAATTAATCTAGTGTAATAACGTAACCAGCGTTTACTGGAGTTTCCAAATGACCTGCGATTTATTCTGTTGAGCTGATTAAAATATCAGACCAGATGCTATGATCAATAAGGTTAACTGGGTGAATTATGTCCTCCAGATTCGACCGGGATGGCTCAGTTGGTAGAGCATGGCAGCTTCAGCCAAGATATCCCAGGTTCGAATCCTTTCCCGGACATTTTTCGTTCAGTTGGAAAATTACAAGTTATATGATTTCTATACCAATTTGAATAATTGTGTTAAAATTAATCTAGTCTATAATACAGTCTCTATACACTCTCTATAATATAGACCAGTGCTTATCCGATCCACTCAACAATCTGGCATAGCAGGTGGCATTTGTCAATGAAAGAGTGGAGTAGAACATGGATGTCATGGCTTACCTCTGATTGTGGAACATGCGATATATTGAGCTCTATTTCAATCAAACATAATATTATTTCATTTTTTTTATTATTATTACGTTCACATTCAAAACGCAGTTTATTTTCTTACTTCTTATGTTATTTTTCTGCTTATAATAAAAACACAATAAAATGGGCTAATTCATGATGTTTAACTGACTTTTACCGACAACATTCCAAAAGCTGAGTCATTTAGATAATTCGACTCATTTCTAGTGTAATATTGTGCTGGATTACTAAACGTTTCCAGTAATTTTGATTTAAAATTAAGGTTGAGAAAATAAGTTATTCAGAATATATTTTTGTTGAAACAGTGCCTCGATTCGCATTGTATTGAGAATTATTTGAATTTAATTTAATTTATTATTAATACTTACTATCGAATATAAAATGAATATTATGGATATTGAGTGCAAAATGCTATCCATAGAAATTTAATCCTTACATATTACCATATTGTGATATTGCCTAATTAAGTGTTATCCCATCCTATTATACATTCTTACCTTATTTGTGAACTAGCTGACCATATCGGTGTTGTCCGGGCCCGTGATAATAACCTTAAACATACCAAAAAACAATGTTAAATGATTTTACATATTTAACCGAAAATCTTTCCCAACGATGCTAATGCTGGAGGTCTTACTGTCTTCGGCAGAGTACATCCTCAAATTTGTATAATTTTATATATTTCAATGAAAATCTATCAAAACAAATCTAGAGCTGGGGACCCCACTGCCTTCGGCAGCGTACACTGGAAGTGTTACGCTCGTTCCGGTCTGTTTTGATTTTATATTTTTAAATGAAAGACTGGCGTAGCACGGATCCGTGATAATAGCATGAAATATACCTAAAATCTGTATTGAATGAATTTATATAGTTAACAGAAAATCTTTCCGAACGAACCTAAGGGCTTATAAGAAGTGTTTTGTTGTCACTTTTTTTCCCACGTCATGCCATTTAATATTAAAAACAAAATAGTTTTTTATCATCCGAAATCTAGTTATAAATATAATGTTTCTAAAACAAGAAAATTGACCGACACTGATAGAATGATATGATTAAAATTAAATAACAACTATGTAATGACTTTAAAATTTAACTTACTGCACTTTTCCTGAAAATGTTGAAGAATTATTTAAAATCTAAGACAGACTTGTAAATCGCAAAAACACACGATTTCAATATACAGTAGAACCCGGTTATCCGAATCCCGGTTATCTGAATCCCGGTTATCCGAAACTCGGCTTAACCGAAAGACCTCAAAACTTTTTTTAATATATATAAAAAAAAATATTTTTAAAGAAGCATTGCAGTTTATGAAATAAATAAACAGCGTCAACTTACTTACTTGGACCATTGCGTAAATGCAGGCATTTTATTGCATAGACACATACAACACTTCATTTCTTTACGAAATATGTCGTGATTTTTTGTTGTTGTTGTTGTTGTTTTTCAACTTCAGTGCTGCCTTATTACGCCAACTTTTAAACAACAACACATCTGACGCTGTTGAATCCTCCTCACTTCAATATATTGAAGTGCCAGTATCAACTCTTTTCAACGCGCTGAGATGTTCATGCTTATAAAAATCCGTTTGCGCTTTTAAGTATTATTTGTAGTAAAAAAAATTTGACGGAAATTAAAACACATGTAAACAGGAAGGGGAAATCGCACAGAATACGGACTCTTGCTGCACCTGTAAGCACGAACGCGTTACCTGACTGTGGGGAAGTGAGAAGAATGAGTAGTGCCATCTGGTAGTATAATTAAGAAGCCTCCCGGTTATCCGAAAATTCCTATGGTACCCCGGTCAATCGAAAATTCTTTGGTTCCATGCTTTTCGGATAACCGAGTTTTTACTGTACTTTTAAAGCTATAGATTTAAATTCATACTTTTAAGAAAATGAAAATTATAGAAAAAATACACTGTTAAAAATTTGCAGTAAACTGTTCAGTGATTCAACCATTTACACTGCTCAAAACAATTAAAGGATATTGCAGTTTTAGGTGGATTTTGTATCTGGGAAACTTTTTAGCTGATTGATACATGGTCGACAGACATAGTAGGTTATATGAGAATAAATTACACATGTTTGGCAGAAAAAAATGCATTTTATTGCGCATTTGTGTACAAAAGGAAAAAAACACAATTTGTGCATATGAGAAAAAATAATAAGAAAAGGTGTTTTCTTCAAAGAAAATCATTTTCAGTAGGGGGTATGGTTTCCACGGGCGGCCAGCAACGTTGAACACCTTTGAGGCATGGACTCAATGAGGTTATTAATGACGAGTTGGGGTATTCTGCCCCACTCTTCCAGAAGAGCTCTTTCCAGTTCTTGGAGAGTTTGCGGGGGTTGTTGGCGGCCAGAAACTCGTCTTCCTAGAGCGTCCCAAACGTGCTCGATTGGATTCATGTCTGGAGAACACGCTGGCCATTCCATTCGAACGACTCCTTCCTCGAAAAGGAAATCCTCCACCAGGTTTGCACGATGTGGCCTGCAGTTATCGTCCATTAAAATGAAGTTATCTCCGATTGCTGCAGCGTAAGGGACTACAATATGTCTGAGGATCTCATCCCTATATCGGCGACCAGTCAGAGCTCCATCTCGAATGATGTAGAGGTCAGTGCGCCCGTCAATGGAGATGCCACCATACACCAACACTCCTCCACCGCCAAATCTGACACTTTCGTGCACGAACGCAGGATTATTCCTACTGCCACGGTCCCTCCAGATGAAAATACGCCCATTATCTTGATGCACAGAAAAACGGGACTCGTCAGAAAACAGAATATTGCTCCATTCATTTCTCCTCCAGTTGACATGCTCGGTTGCCCACTCCCTGCGGTCGCGACGATGCCTTGATGTTAATCTAACACATACCATCGGTCGGCGAGCATACAGACCTACAGCATGGAGCCGGTTTCGGACAGTCTGAGTTGAAATCATGGTGCCTGTAGCCGAGCGAAGGTGTTGTTGGAGAAGAGTAGCGTTCATGTTTCGGTGTCTCCGAGCTGTTAACGCTAAATACCGATCTTCATTGGGCGTTGTTGCCCGTCTACGACCATGCCCTAGTCTTCGGCCTGCACATCCACTCTCCAAAAAACGGTTCCAGATCCTGGAAATGACACTTTGTGACACTCCAATGGCTTGCGCTACTTTGGCTTGTGTTTGGCCCCCTTCTAACCTACCAACAATTCTCCAAGCTTCTGAATCTGTCAAATGACTTCAGACATCGTACTCATCGAAACAAAGCAATCACTGAATGCCGATCATCCTTGTCTTCATTCTCTTTTATCCAGTTGAAAGTCAAATTTCATTCGCTGCCGCTGAAGCGACGTTTTTGACGTCGAACTCAAAATTTGCATACTCCACAGTTTGAAAACCAGAAAAATTTGCATTTGTGATTCTCTTCTTCTATTTTCGGCAAAAAAAATTTCGTTTATATCTTTATTTTATATAAAACTTCAAATATCCTTTAATTGTTTTGAGCAGTGTATATTAAAAACGGTTACTTAACCGTAATTTATGTAGTATATTCTGATCAATGAGAACTCTTTACAATATGGTCAAGTAACTGTTATCTATAAAACCGATTGAATGACTGCACAGTTTGGTGCAATTTTTAACAGTGAAACAAGACTAACGTATTAACATATAACATTAATGTACTTTTAAAGCTATAGACTTAAATTCATAGTTTTAAGAAAATGAAAATGATAGAAAAAATACACTGTTAAAAATTTGCAAAAAACCGTTCAGTGATTCAACCATTTATATTAAAAACGGTTATTTAACCGTAATTTATGTACTATATTCTGATCAATGAGAACCCTTTACAATATGGTCAAGTAACCATTATCTATAAAACCGATTGAATGACTGCACAGTTTGGATCAATTTTTATTAGGGAAACAACATTAACGTATTAACATATAGCATTAACGTACTATTTAACATACATTTTAAAAAAATTATGACTTCTAAATTACTATAAATTTATAGCCGTAAATTTATATAAAATATATGTTGAATGATGTGATTAAAATTAGAAAACAACTCATGTGATGCATTTAAAATTCAATTTATCATGCGTTTTTAGACAAATTTCCAGAATCACTTAAAATTTATCACAGACTTAATAAAAATCACAAACCTTTTAAAACTTTATCATATAAAGACATTATTTTATAATTAACCTTCTGCAAACATTCTCATTCTACTTGTCTTACACAAGCCTGTCAATTAAGCTTAGAAAACTCTTTTTCTTTTGTTAGCTGTACTTTATTTCCTGAAAGATGAGGGCCGCGATTTTTACTGACACGGTGTTTAGCCTTTCAAACAAAATCACGCTCTTTTTGAAAAATGTTTTCTTTTTTTATTTCCAAAGCATGCAGAGAAGATCTAAATCTCATCACACGGTTTCTTGACTGGGTTCAAGAAAGATGTCAAGACTCAGAGCTTAAATAAAAGTAAAAATAACTATTTTTCCTTAAGCACTTTTATTAGTGTACTTCAAAGTAGGAATAAGCCGAATTTAAAATTCATGTTTTATAAATGGAAATTCGCGTCCTTTATATGACGCCCTATTTCCATACAAAAAACATATATTAAAGGTTCAAATTTAATTGTTTGTTATTAAAAAATAATAATAATTTGTGCTCAATTTCTTTTTAAGACATGGCAACAGGAAAAAAAAGAACATATTTTATGTCACTGCAAACGTTGCTTTACATTATTGTAATAAGCGAAAATTTATTGTTTATTCACGTGATCGCTGATTTTAAAACTGCACGCCTAAAAATTATTTTAAATTATCTAGGCTTTTAAAATTAATTTCTCAACGTATTTAATTAAAATGAATCTATTAATCAATAATTAAGTTATGAAAATATGAAAATATTATATTGTCATCGGGAACTTACACCTGCATATAATTTGTCGAACTCTAGCACATCAGGAAGTGAGTGCAAATTTAATTTAAAAATTCATCTTTAGATACATGAGCCAAATTAAATTATAAAAATAAGAAAAAAAAAGCCTGTAAAAACAGAAAATTTACTTTAAAAAAAATTCAATTATCGAAATTTGATTTTTTTTTGTTTATCTTATAAAAGAAATAGTTTCGCACAGAAAATATTTACCTCAGTGTTTTGCATAACATTAAGCATAGAGTTTTTGGCTAGAACTGATTAATGCATGAAAATTCATGAAAATTGGGGGATACCTATTATATTTTGTGTACGAAATGAAAAAAGTAAAAGGGAAAAAATTATCAAGAAAAACACGAAATCTGTTTTATTGGCAGATTTCATTTACGCGTATTTTAAATTTTAAAAGTACCCCATAACTTTAAAACTTTTTATCTTCACACTTAATACAATACATTACTTATAATACATTACTTTCCTCAAGAAATTTGATCTTTCAAAATGTATCATCCATTACATACGTCAGACATAATCATAAATACACACAAAAAAAAAAAAAACATAAATTGCGCAAAAGCCAAAATAATTTGTCAGATTTTACGAAATTTGAAACAGTATCATTAAATAAACACTTTAAGCACATAAATTAATAATTATCAATGCATATCAATAATATTTGCTGAAGTCTTGCTATTGCAGCGTTTTTAAAATGAGATACACTTATCTTTAATTAGTACTTTGGCTAATTTTTAATATTTTCCTACATAGTTGAGGGAGGGATTTTGTTAAGCATCGACCAGTATTGGCTAGATTACGATAGGAGATATGCCTTCAGGGAGGTCTTTTGAAAACCAATATAAATGAGAAGCATTTAAGAATGTGGCTCATCTGTCGATCTCTCTTCGCTCGAACTGTCGTAAATATTCTTCGATTTCAACGTTATTGATATATATGTTATTGAGATTTACCGTGTCTTATCCCCTATTGAAAACTAAGTACGTAGCCTTTATACTTCTTTTACAGAGACACTCAAAAGAAATCAGTTACATTATGGTCTAAGGGGAAATCATTTGAAGTGTTTTTTAATGATCTTATCCATTTCAAACATAATGAAATTGATATGTAATTATGAGGTGCAGTAAAACAAGCTTTCTGTAGAATATGGAATGCAAAAAATTTATCATTCATTTTACAAGGTAACACAAAAAAATTCAATTACATAATGGTCTACAGAGAAAATCCGTTTGACTTTAAATCGTGTATTTAATGGTGTTACACTATTTCAAGCACAATAAAATTTATATACTTTACTAAGGTGCTTTATAAGATTTTACTGTAAAAGTGCATAGAATTTATCGTACATTTATAGAGACGAACGAATTCGGTTACAGTCTCTCAGTGATAATTGCTGAAAGGTCGTTTTCAACTTTAACTAAATCTTTGCATACTGCATAATAAGTAAAAAGTCTATAGATAATTTACTGGGCTACACAAAATAATTCGAAAGAATTACTGTCTACGGGCGTAAATTGCTTTATGATGGTTTTTATTTGTGCAATGCGTTTTCCAGCTCAATTACATTTAGTACACTAAAAGGTGTTTGCATACTATATAAATAAATTCATATATACAGGACTACGCAAAGAACTGAATACATTGCCATCTATGGATACTAACTTTTGGAAGCGTATATTTAGTTACGTTTTTTTTTTTCTTATCAAAATATGTGCAAAAGTCCCTCCTCCAAGAAATTTCTGAAACAGCGAACCTGGCAACACATCTATATATATATTACGCTATCGTACGTGGCACAGAAAACGCGATTATTTGTTAATTGTTTAATGGCAACACCCGAGTGAAACGCATCTCATTGGTTATTCTGTAAAAGTCCTTTGGCAGGATTTAGGCCGAGGTAAATTGGGTTTATTTACGTTTCGCTCTTTCGCTGCAATTATGCTGCTTCAAAATACCATTAGAAATACCCGTAAAAGATCTCGGCGAATACTTGAAAGTGAAGAAGAAGCCGAATTAAGAAGAGAAAATCGAAATAGATTAGATCGAAAACGCCGTCAAACACAGAGCATAAGCGATCGCCAAAATAGGCTTAATAACCGTCGCATGCATTAACGCATTGCTTCTAAAATCCAAATTACTAATTTAAACGTTTCGGAGCAAAACTGTGGGACTTTGAGTGAAACGTGCAATTTCTGTCAAGACTTTTCTTACAGAAATCGCAATTATTGTTTAACCCTTTATTTACTGACGGTACTTATAAGTACCAGTAAAATAACTTGTTAGAAAATTCATTTAATGCATCGATTCGTAATAATACAGTTTAGAATAAGTTATAGATGCATTAATTTATCTTGTTCCAAAAGCGTTATTGGATACACAAAACAAAAATATTTTTAAAAGGATGATTTCTTTTGCCTTTGCGTCTTTTCAGCTTTCTTGGCATTGGGAGAGGGGATGGGTGATTTTCCATTCGGAAACATTTCTATATTTCTATTGTAAGAACATATTTCTACATTCCCTAATTCTACAAAATACTAAAAAATATTTAAAATAAAATATTTGAATGGGGTTATAAATATTACACAAAATCACTATAAATTCAAATTTAATTAATCCTCCTAAATCCTTCAATCCCTCTAAATTTTATTAAATGATTATGGAAATCTTCTAATGCAGTTTCAACAATTCACGAAAAATGCTTTAGAAGATAAAATTTTCATGAATTCATAATTCAGTACATAAAGGGTTAATGGCAATAATGAAGTTTTACAAAATGCATCACATTAGCATTTCACAAATCTTAATTTGCCATATATCAAGCTTCGATCTTATATCGATATGTCATTTAGGTTCAGCCGTAAGAACTTCCCTGACATTTTCATTCTTTAAAAGTAAGTGTAATAATTTTCCCTGACCATTTCATTTTTTAAACGTAACTGTGATACTTTTGAAATTTTAGCTCTTATTCAATTTTTTACAAGACTTTAGTATAAATAAATATTATTCAGTTTTTTTTTATGAAGTTCACTCCACTGTTATATTTTTCAATGACAGTCTGCCCAGGCAACGCCGGGCGGGTCAGCTAGTATATTAAATTTATTTACTCTAGTTACAATGCATACAACATGCTTCCAATACATACAGTTTTCAATCTATGCAACGTACATACATATACACAACAATTTACAATATATACAACATACTTACAGTACATAATACATACAAAAACACTTTTTTTATCATATAAAAGTAATAGCGACCATTCTGCTGCTAACGGGGAATCTTCAAATTGAGAAAAATTTTACAATCCCGATTCAATTAAAATGCTTCTTTTATTACTTATACTTTATTTCCGGAAGAATGAGAATTTCGATTCTTCTTGGGAAAATGTCTTCTTTTATTATTTCCAAAGCACGCAAAAAAGATCTACATCTCATTACACAGTTTCTTGACCGAGCTCAAGAAAGATATCAGAACTCGAAGCTTAAAGAAAGAAAGATTTGTTTGAAATGAAAAAAAAAATATATCGAAATGTAACTTTTAATTTAAATGTTTATATTGTAAGAGTTAAAATCGAAAACATTTCACTTATATTTAAATTAACTGCTTATTACGCATTGCATACAGTATCGAGTAATTGGCTAGCATTGATTAATCTGTGTTTAATGCATTTTCATGCATTAAAAGGGGGGAGGAGGGCACTTGTGTTTTGTGTTGATATGAAAGCACTAAAATAGTAAGTAATATCAACACAAAAACTCTTTTATTGACAGATTGTATTTACGCGCCAGAGTGAAAATACTTTTAATGTTTAAATTACCTCCATACTTTAAAGCTTTTTAAGTCAATATTTAATACATCACCTTCATACTTATATCCATGCTGTCATAGTTACATACATATACATCTTAAACACATACATCTTACATACCTAATCGTACATTACATGCACCAGACATACTTACATACAACAGCTCACAATATATACAACATGTTTTCAGTACATATAATTTTCAATACACGCAACTTAAGTACTTATATATAACATACATGTTACTGATAACACATGCAATACATAGAAAACACTTTTGCACTAAATGAAAATAATAGCATTCTGCTGATAGAACCTGTCAATTAAAGAAAGTTCTGCAATCATGATTCAATTAACACTTTTATTTTGTCAGCCATACTGTATTCTCTAAAGGATGACACCAGCGATTTTTACTGACAAGATTTTTCAGACAAAATCACGTTCTTCGAAAAAATATCTTTTTTTTTTTTTTTTTTTTTTTAAAAAAAAGAGATGAACTAAATCTCATTACACGGTTTCTTGAAAGAAACCAAGACTCAAAACTTAAATCAGGAAAGAGTTACCTTAAAAAGAGAAAAAAATATTTTTTAATTATAGGCAGTTTAACGTATTTATTTATTAAGGATTAAAATTAAAAAAAAAAAAAATCTCTAAAAAAATATTTGAACTATCGTCTTTTTACGCACAGTATTAACTATCGAGTATTAATCTAGCACTGGTTGATTCATGATTAATGCATGTAAATTCATGAAAATGTGAGGTTGACTATATTTTGTGTCGATTTGGGAGTACTGAAATGTTAAAGAATTAAAAGAACACAAAAATCCGCCTTATTGGCAGATATACTTAATACCTTACCTCCGTAATTAAATATATCTTTACTTACTTATTTCAATATTTACATACTTACATACATACATATTTTGCCCATACATTTTACACACACACTCACGTATAACAGCTTACAATTCATGCAACATACTTGCAATACATATAGCGTATGCATTTTTATATAATAGATCTTACAATATGTAGAACATAGTTGCAGCATACTTACAGTATATGCAAACATACAATGCAAGCATTGCATACAATACATACAACAACGGTTTTTCAACAAATGAACGTGATAGTGACCATTCTGTCGCTAATAAACAATTTTATACAATCATGATTCAATTGAAATGTTTATTTTTTTAGCCATTTCCTGAAGAATATCGTCTGCGCTGTTTGAGTTTTCACGTAAAATCTCGCGCTTTTGAAAAGTATTTTATTTTTTTATTTTCAAAGCACGCAGAGAAGATCTACAGTGGCTCACATTTGTTTTTAAACACTTGTGTTTTTGAAACTTACTTATAAAAAACATCATCTAAATATTAAAGGATCTACTTTTTAAAAAAAATTCATATAAACTTTCTTTTCTCAATAATAAAACCTACATATTGTAATAAAAATAAATTCAAACACCTTTTTTAAAAAAAAAATAATTTACCGAGAAAGTGTTAAAAACAATGTCACATAAGTAATTGGACACTGGAAAGATTTACTAAATTTTTTGACAGACGATAATTTTTGTTATTTATTACTTACCCATCATACGTAGTATAGGGTAAGTCTTGTAATCGTTTTGAAAATCGAAAAAAAAAATTTGACGGATTTACACGTTTCAGACACTGGAAATTCCGAAAAACATATTTTTAGAAAAAAAAATTTGCCGTCCGTCTGTGTGTCTGTGTGTCTGAGTGTGTGTGTGTGTGTGTCTGAGTGTGTGTCTGTGTGTCTGTGTGTCTGTAAACGCTCTATCTCCCGAAAAAATTGAGATAGAGACTTGTAATTTGGTATGTACTTAGTATGTAATAATGGGAAGAAGCCTATTTCATTTCAATAACCTCGATTAACCGGAACAATTTTTTTCGGACTCTCGAAATATTCGTTCTGATAAAAGGTATATAAAAATTTTCGAAATTGTTTATTTTAAGAAATGAATATAAAAGACAATAAAAAAACATAAATTTTGCATAAAGCATGAAGTCGATCGGATAATTAGTTGCCGAGATATTTGGAATCCTATTTTCCACACTCTTCGATTTTTCATGACCCTGTATTTCATCCAAATTTCACTTCAAAGATATATTTTAATTGGAAATTTTACGCTTAATCAGATGCAATAAACCGCTAGTTAATAGGATTATTATTTTTAGAGTTATAAGAATGTTTCTTTCAAGCAATTCAGTAATCGAGCCTTTAAAGTTTGTGACGTCATCAAGCCACGATTTTATTTGAATTGCAATGCACTTTATAAGTAGTTTACACATTTTTATTTTAATATTTTACATTATGTATATCCATGATGGGTAAGTATTACGGTGGCACCCAACGACTAGTTTTTATTATAAATGGAAATTTATGTCAAATATTATCGTCTGCACTTTGAAATTACTACTGCTTCATGTAAATTTGTTTACATTTCTATATTTGAAGTGAACATGGCCGGGCGCTACAAAGTTACAACAAATTCTATTAGTAATTTAATCATAGAACATTTTAAAGATGGTAAAAGCATCAGAACTATCGCAAAACTTGTTAAAGTAAGACATTCAACTGTTTTTGCTATTATAAAACGGTGGAAACTACGTGGGACTGTTTATAAAGCATTAAAATCAGGAACTACTCGCAAGCTAACTCCCAGGAATCGAGGGTTTATTATGCATAAAATCAAGAAAATCCAAGAATTAGTGCAGTGAAACTTACAACAGGATTAGAAAACAAATTTGCAATAAAAGTAAACCCAGAAACTGTTAGAGAGTTATCAGATCATATGGATACAACAGTAGAGTTGCCAGAAGAAAATTTTTCGTTAATGAAAGAGCAAGAAAGTTACGTCTGGATTTTGCAAAATCCATGGTAGATAAAGATGTATCGTTTTGGGAAAACGTCATATTTGTGGATGAATCAAAATTTAACATAATTGGGTCTGATGGGCGAATAACTGTGTGGAGAAAGCCCAACGAAAAGCTCAATCAGAAAAATCTATTGCCAACTGTCAAACATGGAGGTGAAGGCATAATGGTTTGGGGATTTTTAGCTGCTTCTGGTATGAGAAATTTAGTTTTCATTGAAAATAATATGGACCAATATAGGTATATAAATATCCTGAAGGAAAACTTGAAAATATCTACCCAAAAATTTAGAATTCAAAACGCATTCAAGTTATATCAAGATAATGATCCCAAACATACAGCCCTAAATGTTCGCCCTGCTGTACAACTGTCCCACAGTTATCAAGACTCCACCATATTCTGCAAATTTAAACCCAATTGAAAATGTGTGGCATGAGAAGAAAAGAACAAAAAAATATTATATTTCTTCGAAAGAACAACTTAAAGCAGTATTAACAAAGGAATGGAACAAAATTTAACATTCTTACACAAAAAAAAAAAACTATTTGCATCCATGCCAAATCATATTAAACGTGTAATTTCATGTAAAGGATATTCAAAAAAAGTATTAAAACGTTTGATTATTTGCATATTTTTGTTTACATTTGTTGAATGTTCAAAGTGTCCAATTACTTATGTGAGATTGGCTGTAGCATTTTCTCGGTAAATTAATTTTTTGAAAAAAAAGTTTTGAATATATTTTCATTCACCTACATAGGTTTTATTATAGACAAAAGAAAGTGTATATGAAAAGTTTTTAAAGTAGATCCTTTAACATTTAGATGATGTTTTTTATAAGTAAGCTTCAAAAACACAAGTGCCCAAAAACAAATGTGAGCCACTGTAAATCTCATCACACGGTTTCTTGATTAATATCAAGAAAGATATCAACACTCAAAGCTTAGATTTACTTGCAATTAAAAATCAAAACAAAAATTAAAGATAAAAAACTTTTAGCTTAATGTTGGACGTGTAATAAAATTATTTTTTAATTAAACTTCTGAAAACAATCAGTTTTTTGATGTTTTCACTTCTCTTCCAAAATCCTGTCAATTAAGCTTAGAAAAGGGGCTGCCGTGGCCGAGTGGTTAAGGCACCATTCCGCTAATCTCTTGTGAACGTAGGAATCAAGGCCGGCGGGTTCGACTCCCGCCAGCTCCATTGCACGGACTTTGTGGAGCTTTCGGTTGTAGCTCTCTGTTATTTTCTTGTGCTATCTTGATTAGAAGATTTATGTAAATGTCAAAGTTATGTATGTGTTTCTGTAAATAAAAAATATGGATCATTCGAGACAAAAACAGCCTTGTGGCTTATAGGTCTCAAAGCAATCTCCGTCAAATGTCAAGTTTAGAAAACTGTTTATCTTTTGTCAGTTGTACTTTATTTCCTGAAAGATGAGGCCCGAAATTTTTACTAACATAGTGTTTGGGCTTTCAAAAAAAATTTCTCTCTTTTAAAAGATGTTTTCTTTTTTAATTTCAAAACACGCAGAGAAGATCTAAATCTCATCACACGGTTTCTTGATTGATTTCAAGAAAGATATCAACACTAAAAGCTTAGATTTATTTACAATTAAAACTCAAAACCATTTAACTTAATTTTGGATGTATATACTACATAAAATTATCTTATAATTAAGCTTCTGCAAACAATCAGTTTTTTGCTATTTTCACTTGTCTTCCAAAATTCTGTCAATTAAGCTTAGAAAACTGTTTATCTTTTGTTAGTTGTACTTTAATTCCTGAAGGTTGGGGGCTGCAATTTTTACTGACACGGTGTTTGGGCTTTCAAACAATTTCTTTTTTTTTATTTTCAAAACACACAAAGAAGATCTAAATCTCATCACGCGGTTTTTTGATTGATTTCAAGAAAGATATCAACACTCAAAGCTTAGATTTATTTACAACTAGCTAACCCACCCAGCGTTACCCGGGCCCGAGATAATTACAATATCAGAGAAAGGCGTTAACCCCCTCCCTCCCCATACCCGTAAATATAATGAATAATTTGTTCAAGAGAACCACCGTCACCTACATTAACGCGATCATTAAAAAAAGAATTACATTTTTCTGATAATTAGAACATAACGAAGACGCTACGCTAAAATAGCCGGCAGATGACATCCCCTTCCCGACCTCAATTTCAAATCTATATCTTAATTAGTTACCTAAATTTTTGTTCATTAGTAAAATTTGGCAATTATTTCCTTTCATTTTCGCAAACTAAATGAGAGGGATCGGCCAGAGAAACGGATCTCTTTGTAGTTCAGTTTTTAATGAAAGCAGATCCCTGTCTGAAACTTTCTCGGATCGTTTTCAATGGCGCCGGCAGATTTTTGGCAGTTTTTTGCATAAATTAAAAAAAATTACCGAACTATTTTTTTCAAAAATCACATGGTCAGATGCAGAATATTTTTTTACATATGCTCAGAAATTTTCAAATTGATATCTCAATTAGTTTTCTAAAAATTCGCTAATTAGTAAAATAATTTCGAATTTGTTCATTTCCGCTCGCAAATCCAACGCGCCAGTTCGTTTCATTCGCCATTTTGTTTTAAAAGATGACATTTTAGAATCGATGATTAATGAGAATCTAATTAATATCTAGGCTAATTATCAAAATATTAAAATTCTGAGGCTCAGGTGCACATGGCCAGACCTTGGACTATCCACACCTAAATTTCCAGACTTCTAGGTGGGCTAGATTTTGCTAGCCATCGCCAACAGACACACACACAGAGCGAAACTTTCTTTTATTAGTATAGATTAAAATCAAAACCTTTTAGCTTAATTTTGGACATGCACACTATATAAAATTATTTTATAATTAAGCTTCTGCAAACAACCTATTTTTGCTATTTTCACTTGTCTTACAAAAGCTTGTCAATTAAGCTTAGAAAACTCTTTATCTTTTGTTAGTTGTACTTTATTTCCTGAAGGATGAGAGCCGCAATTTTTACTGACATGATGTTTGGGCTTTCAAACAAAATCTCGCTCTTTAGAAAGATGGTTTTTTTTGTTTGTTTTTTTTAACTTTCAAAGCACACAGAGAAGATCTAAATCACATCACACGGTTTCTCGACTGAGTTCTAAAAGTACATCAGAACTCAAAGCTTAAAAAACGGAAGATTTATTTGGAAGAGAGAAAAAAGAATCAATTACTGGAATTTAAATTTGTTTGTTTGTGTTACACAGCATTAAAATTTGAAAAGTTTATTTATAGAAAATATCTATTATATCTTCGTTGCGCATAGTGTTAAGTATCGAGTAATAGGTAGAATTGATTAGGTTGTCAACTAGTTAAAATTATATTTTGTGCCAGAAAACAGGTTCTATGGATTTAAAGAACTGTATTTGGTTTCAAAATTTAAAGAAGGGAAAATTTATTTAAGAAAAAAATATTACTGGAATCTATATTTTCGTTAGTTATGTTTATAAGAATTTAAATTTGATTTTTAAAAAAATACGTACATTATTATTCCATATATCTCATTACCATGCATAAGTGTCAAATAAAAATTAAAAAGACATTTTAAATTAGACATTTTAAATGTCTATTTATTATTATTATAAAATATTACTCTTTTTTTTTTTGGCTATGTTACATAAACATTAATTTTATTGTTATATAACATGAAACATTACTTTTATTACTGTTTTTTTATTATTCAGTTGTTAAGGCAAATAATCTCCTGTAGTGATCATTAAAGTAAATGATCATATGTCTTTTTAATTTTAAAATTCTTATTCAGACGGAATGTGTTTAGTTATTTTAAAGCAAAAATCGATTAGTTTTTCAAATACTTAAACTTATATTTTGTTCCTAAAAGTATAAGAATTCAACATTTAAAGAAATGGTGATTTAAAAAAAAATTATTATTATTAGAATATAAACTTTAATTGTTTATTCTTATTTTTATTTTTATTTTTAAGAATTAAAGTGCGAAAAGCTTTTTTATATAATACATTCAAGCTATGTCATTATTATGCATAATACTAATAATCAAATAACAATCGAAAACTGGTTAATATTTGGAATACTTAAAAAAATACTTTATGTTTTAATGATAAGTTATGTGCTGTATAAAATATTACTTTTTTTTACTATTTTACATGAACAATATTTTTTATTAACATGTAACATGAAAAAATATTTTTATTAACTCTTTTTAGCTCACAGGCTATCAAAGCCTGAGAGCTTATGTGCCCGCCGGTTCTGTATGTACTTACGTATGTATGTATGTACGTAACGCGATAACTCTTGATAGAACTAACCGTTTTACTTTAAATTTTGTTTATAGGTTCCTTCTGATAAGGCGCTTCCCTGATTAGTTTTGGAGGTTCATTGGTTAAGCATAAAGGGGGGAAACGGGGGGCTAACCCCCCATAATTTAGATAAATAGGTTTTTCATGCAGAATTATCCCATTTTCTACAAATTTTGTATATAGGTTCATTTTGATAATGTGCTTCTGTCAATAGTTTTGGGGGTTCATTGGTTAAGTATAAAGGGGGAAAGGGGGGGATACCCCCCTAATTTAGATAAATGAGTTTTTCATTCATGCAGAATTATCCGATTTTCTTCAAATTTTGTATATAGGTTCATTTTGATAATGTGCTTCTGTCAATAGTTTTGGGGTTCCATTGGTTAAGTATAAAGGGGGAAAGAGGGGATAAACCCCCCCCCCCTAATTTAGATAAATGAGTTTTTCATGCAGAATTATCCGATTTTATTCAAATTTTGTATATAGGTTCATTGTGATAATGCGCTTCTCTGAATAGTTTTGGGGGTTCATTGGTTAAGTATAAAGGGGGAAAGGGGGGGCTAATCCGCCCTTAATTTAGATAAATGGGTTTTTCATGCAGAATTATCCCATTTTCTTCAAATTTTGTATATAGGTTCATTTTGAAATTGCGCTTCTGTCAATTGTTTTGGGGGTTCATTGGTTAAGTATAAAGGGGAAAAGGGGGGACAACCCTCCCCCTAATTTAGATAAATGGGTTTTTCATGCAGAATTATCCGATTTTCTTCAAATTTTGTATATAGGTTCATTGTGATAATGCGTTTCCCTGAATAGTTTTGGGGGTTCATTGGTTAAGTATAAAGGGGGAAAGGGGGGCTAATCCCCCTTAATTTAGATAAATGGGTTTTTCATGCAGAATTATCCGATTTTCTTCAAATTTTGTATATATATGTTCATTGTAATTAGAGACTTCACTGATTAGTTTAAGGGGTTCATTAGTTAACTATGAGGGGGGTAACGGGGGGATGACCCCAAGCCTTAATATATTGTTGATTTCTTTATTTTTCGAGGGGCATATTTCAAATTCTTTGAAATAAGAGTATAATATACAATTAGTGTGAATAGCCTGTGAGCTCAATGCCCTCAGTTTAACTGGGCAGTTTTCTTTTTATTTTATTATTATTATTCTGTTATTAAGGCAAATAATCTCTTGTAATGATCATAAAACTAAATGGTCATAAAATGATGCTATTATCTTCGTTTCATATATTTTTGTATATGCCCTTGTTATTATTTTCTGCTACTAAATTTACAAAAATCTAGAATACCTGCATAGCTTTAAAAGACTATGATGTAATGCCAAAAGTGGTTACGTTAACTCATTTATGTTTCATGAAATATGATAGTAAATCTTCATTAATAAGTTTAGCCAATTAATTTTTTATATGTTAAATTAATATTTTAGGAAGTCAGTTTTAAGAATGCGTGCAAAGAAATCTGCAAAAGAAAATCTCTAATGTAGGAAAAATAAACATACCACTTTTGATTTTTTAACTAAATTCAGTAATGCATTGTCTAGACAAAACATAAACTACCAAAAAAGTGATAAGAATAATAATTTCTAAATAATTGCAAGTCATCATCTTAATCACTTTCAATGCAACCTTTACGCGTTCATTGCGTATAGGTTTTCCTCAGATGAAATATAGATAAAAATCTTTGAAGCTGTTCTCAAATTCAAACTGGCTAATTTCATGTACATACCTAAATTTATTTTTATTCTTAAAACGCATAATACTGGCAGGCATTTTCAATCAAAAACTAAGAAATCTAATAGAGTTTTCCTTTTTTCCATAAGGACAACGGATCTCTCAGAAAATACTGTCAAAGTTGACGTTTTTAACCAAATTTACGGACACGAGAGAAATGTCACATGAGACAACAATTGCTCATAACCCAAGATTGAATACATTTATCAAAAAAAATGAAAAGCACTATTCGATTCCAAATTATTTCAATAATGGTGCCTACTAATTGTATGTTTTCACGTTTAAAAATGCGTCCGTGAATGTGTCAGAAATTCTCGCTCTGTTGAGCGGAAAAAAAAAATTTTTTAGAACCATCTAAAAGGAAAAAGAAACTAAATTTTATCCATTTTTAAGTGAAGCGGTTACGTTTAATGTATTTTATAAATATAAAAATACTCTTTATTAAAAATTTTCTGGTGAAAAGTTGTTTACTGACGGTCGGAATTACTTAACATCCCTTCGAGGCTTGTTCGAGCTTCAAAGGGATATTCGAGATAAACAACTTATCATTTCTAAGACATTAGAATCCGAGGCTCTGAGAATGACTTGTGGACTAATAGGACTAATTTCCTTCACGAATGAGGAGAAATTACATTAACACAGACGTGTAATTGTTATGACCGCTTTCAGACTTTTAAAATAATTTTATTAAAACACATTCACCGTTAGGCCCGTGTTTTTCCGTTTCTAAAAATCATGTTAAAATGTCTGTTGACAAAAATATTTTCAACAGAATTCTATTTTGAACTGTATATAGAATGAGAGGAAATAAAAGATATTATAGCATCAAACTGCGATTAAAAGTTGTATATGTTCTGGGATTTACAAGCATGCTTATGAAAATGCAGGAACATCCTCAGACGATGAAAGGATTAAAAAATAAGAATACTAACTCATGAAAATTCCTGATAGCCTCGCATTATCTATAGTTCTATATTTTATGTCGATATGAAAATCTTGAAAATGAAAAGAATATCAAGAAAATTACAGAATGTGCGGATTTAAAAAATGGTAGCAATTATCAGGGCCGTGATCAATCCTTCACCCCAAGAGCGGAAATTGAGAGGGCGCCAAATTTATACTACCAACCACAGTTTTATTTATTTATTCATTCATTTTTTGTCCATCAGTCATTTTCCGGGGAATTTCAATTTCTCTCTTCGTCATTCTCTTATACTCTGTCTCAAAACATCATGATTTCTCTAGAAAATAAGAGCAATTGTCTTATGTTATTCAGTTGTTTAGAATGTTTAAATTAAAATTAAATCAGAAATTCGAAATTTAAATTTCGAAAATAAACTCGAAATATTTATTCAACAAAATTTATTTCTGTTTCTGCTCTTTGTCAATTTCTTTTACACCTGTCACAAAGAGAAGTGAAGCGGGGGGGGGGGGAAATTGAAGCTTTGCCCTGGGCGCAGTTTTCTCTTCGCACGGTCCTGGCAATTATAGTTACCGACATCCAATAATTTACACTTTCAGAGCTAAATTGTCAAAGTTTCGAGCCCAAACGTAGATTATCACGTTTTTACAAAAGATGTATACGAAAAATACTATGGTTTATGGAAAATGTCAATATAAATACAGTCCCTGGCCAAATTATTAGACGCAGTTGTTTTTATTATAATTTATTAAATATCTGGAAAGATACATGAGGAATTATCCTGAAACTTCAGGAGTGTAAACAACATGATAAACGTCATATATTTCCGCGAAGATTTTTTTTTCCCGAAACCACATAAGGGGTCGTCAACAAATTGAAGAAAAACGAATATCGTTTGGATAACCCTGTAAAAATTAATAATGCAAAAAGCATTCAAACTGTAGATTATGATTAAGTGGCTTATTGTAATAATTTGGGTTCATTTTTATGAAGATAGCATGTATACTCGAAGCAAAATTCACGTTTTTATAAGAACAGTCCCAAATTTTATCAAGTTTTTTTGCTTATAATTTGCAGAGTTTTTAATATAAAAACAAGTTTTTTTCAGAAAATATGAAAAACAAAATTATACACAATACCCTGCAATCAAAATTAAAAGATAATAAAAATTGTATGAAAAATGAGCAGGTTTACTAAATATTGTTTCACTGCGCATGCGCGAATTCAATCAAAATATACTGTGCATAATATATTAGCTAAATGTATAGACCAACTTTTATGAAAGTCTCAAAAACATAGCTTGAAAATTCTGATAGTAATAGTCGATAAAATAAGCTCGAATTTCGCTGTTCCCAAAAGGAATCAAAAAGATGAGAGGTTGTATCAAATATAGAATGAGAGACACTTCATTCTTATTATGTCAACTTTCATAAGCTAGTATATTTGGATACACCCCTCATCTTTTTGCTGCCTTTTGGGAACAGCGAAATTCGAGCTTATTCTATCGACGATTACTATCAGAATTTTCAAGCTATGTCTTTGAGACTTTCACAAAAGTTGGTCTATATATTTAGCTAATACATTATGCATATTATATTTTGATTGCATTCGCGCATGCGCAGTGAAATAATATTTAGTAAACCTGCTCATTTTTCATACAATTTTTATTATTTTTTAATTCTGATTGCAGGGTATTGTGTATAATTTTGTTTGTCATATTTTCTGAAAATAACTTGTTTTTATATTAAAAACTCTGCAAATTATAAGCAAAAAACTTGGTAAAATTTGAGACTGTTTTTATAAAAACGTGAATTTCTCTTCGAGTATACATGCTATCTTCATAAAAATGAACCCAAATTATTACAATAAGCCACTTAATCATAATCTACAGTTTGAATGCTTTTTGCAATATTAGTTTTTACAGGGTTATCCAAAAGATATTCGTTTTTCTTCAATTTGTTGACGGCCCCTTATGGGGCTTCGGGAAAAAATCTTCGCGGAAATATGTGACGCTTATCATGTTGTTTACACTCCTGAAGTTTCAGGATAATTCCTCATGTATCTTTCCAGATATTTAATAAATTATAATAAAAACAACTGCGTCTAATAATTTGGCCAGGCACTGTAATAAACTAAAAATCATTATGCACATTAGTTTCACTATTATTAGCATCAAAATTTCTTTATAAAATAATGATCTTGGCAGAGTCGAATATGATGTAAAATGAATATGAGTTAATACTACAACATTTTAAAAGACATATATATGCCAAAGAAAATGCAAATTCTAAGGCAGAAAGTTAAAATCGAAGGTAAAACAGTCGTAAACTTATAACTCTCTTCTAATATTTTAAAGCATATATAAATACAAAGAAGTCTATTCGATTTGGACTAATTAATGAAAAATGCGAACCTTCACTCTAAAAACGACATTTTCAAAACTGAGCAAAAAATACTCAAATCTGAGCATGTCGCATAGTTAAAATAACTCCGAATCAAAAAGTTTGAAACATGTATATACTCATTTCTGAAAACATGCACACACTCAAGAATAAAACTTCATATGCTCATTTTTGAGTATTTCCATGTTTCAAAAATGAGTTTGAACTGATTCTAATCATTTTTGAGTATGCCCATGTTTCAAAAATCAGTATGAACCGACCTTTATGTGTTCCGTTTTGAGTATGTCCATGTTTTAATATTCTGAGTATTTCTGATATTTCAGAATTGAAAGCATTGGGTCGTCATATTTGAAAAAAAAAGTTTCCTAACAAAATGAAAACATCGATTTACTCAATTTTGAAAGTGTCATTTTTCTCAGTGTTTTAATATTCAGAAAATATAAATACACTTACATTCATAAAATGAAAATCTGTATGAAATCTTTAAACATGTACTTAGAAGTTGAGAATAATTATACAGCTCATATTCAAAATATTAGAATGATCACTTTTTTTCTTTTTTTTACAAATTGAAAATATCGTTTGGTAATTTAATGTATTTTAATGCAAATATTCAAACTATATTTTTATTAAGACCTTATTGTTGATTAAACTTATTTATTATCTTAAAATTAATGTAATTTTTGAAAAGATTAATTGAAAAAAAAATTATTTTGAAAAGTCAAAATATTAAAATATTTATTCAAGTGGTTCAAAATATCAGAATAACACATGGAGTGATAAGTTCCCGATCTAATAAAGAAAACACAACTTTTTAACAAAGCTTTATAACTTTATGACTTTATAACTTTATAACTTTAATAAATAACATAACTTTAATAATAAATAATAGTAATTTAATAATAATAATAATAATTTAATAATAATAATAATAATTTAATAATAATAATAATAATTTAAATAGTTTTATAATAATAATTTAATAATAATAATTTTAAAAATATTTTTATAATAATAATTTTATAATAATAATTTAATAAATGATTAATAATAATAATTTAATAATAAATAACATAATTTTATAACGAAAAAGCTCCAAACAGTGCTCAGAACTCGTTGTTGTGTTTGGTCAAATGTCAACACGCGCGGCAGCCACTTTGACAACAACTTTTTCATAGACAAATGTTCATTCAAAATAAAACCTACACGTTCCTTGGATATCTTCAGAGTCTGAGCTATCCCCTGCAACTTCACTTTACGGTTCCCCAAAACGATTTTGTGGACTTTTTTTATGTTTTCCGGAGTAACCACCTCTTTTGCGTGGTGCATCACTGGTGTCCGTACGACCGCGTTTAAATTCAGCAAACCAGTCAATAAGTTTTGATTTACATGGTGCAGTGTCCGGATAACGCTTATCTAGCCAAGCTTTTGTTTGAACGGTATTTTTCCCCATCAAATAACAATTCTTGAAATTCTTGTTATCCATTTTTTTGTTTATCAACAAAGTCGTTCAACTAAAACCACTCTAACGTTTTATCCACACGGCGAATCGTCATGGCATTTTTCTACTACCTTTTAAAGATTAGTATTTACTAAAAAAACATCGGTTCGGCGATTGCAACACCATCTGTGTGCCAAACCGGGAACTTATCAGCCCATGTGTTATTTCACATTTTAATTATTCTTTAATTATCACCAATTTATAACTGGTGGCATCATTGATTAAATTCAGACGATTTTATTTAAAATCAGTATTCTTTTTGCAGTTTGTTTGCTTTTTCGTCTTAAAATGGGTCGTGTGAGTAATATTCCTGAATATATTAAACTTCGTATGGTTGATCTGTATCGGCACGGTAAATATCAATGTTATATAGCGAATTATTTACATTGTTCGCAATCAAGCGTTAATAAAATACTAACACAATATTCAAAAAATGAAAAATTTCAAAATAATTGCTAAAATGGAGGCCGAAAACCAAAAACATGTACTACAGATGGCAGGAAACTGAAGCGTATAGTTAAGAAAAACCATTTTAAAAGTGTGCAATTCTTGCACCGAAAATAGAAAGAAGAAGGAGTTGAAGTTTCTACATCGACAACATTAAGACGTCTCCATAAATTTAAATTTGAATCTCGTGTACAAAAAATAAAACCTCTCATGACTGCAAAACAAAAGCGTATAAGATTGAATTGGTGTAAATCAAGACGTTTATAGAGCGAAGAAGATTGGAAAAATATATTATTTAGTGATGAAAGTATGTTTTGTGTTTCATATGGTAATCAAGGTATTCGAGTTTGGAGAATGAAGCAAGAAGCATTTGATAAAGAATGCCTTAAACGTTCCGTAAAATTTGCTGCTAGTGTCATGGTTTGGGGTTGCATGAGTGCAGAAGTACCTGGAAAGTTATGCATCGTCTAGGAACAGGTTAACTCTCAGATATATCAATAAATTTCGGAATATTACATGATTCCATCATCAGAAGATTTATTTGAAGATGATTTCATCTTTCAACAAGATTTAGCGTCATTGCATACCTCGGTGTCAACTAAGAATTGGTTCCATTAAGGCACTTCCTTGGCCACCAAACTCACCAGACCTTAATCCCATCGAAAACTTATGGTGTATAATGAAGAAAAAATTCCAAGAAAATCCTCCTTCAAGTAAAACTGTGTCAGTGGCACATATAAAGTCTATTTGGGCTAATATTGATAGAAATGTTTGTAAACACCTTATATATAGTATGCAAGATCGATTGTACGTTGTTATGAAAGCTAAAGGGGATGCTACAAAATATTAACTACCATTTACTTCATATTCATAAGGTAATATTGTTGCGTAAAATAAAATATTCTAATATTTTGAACCAATCTCAATTTTATTCTAATATTTTGATGTGTTACAGAAAGCTGTATGCCTAATTTATTGAACTGTATTTTATATTTTGTAAATGTTAAAATCTTATCTAAACATTCCAGATTTAATTTATAAGAAATTTAATTGCATTTACTTAGTATCAAAAATAAATAAATGAAAAATATTTTTTTCTTATTACTTTTTCTCAATTATTCTAATATTTTAAATATGAGATGTACTTAAAAATTTTCCAAAAGTCATAAATATCATTTATATAAAAAGTAAATCGTTAATGTCCAGTATGACAGTTTTCTTAAAGATACTTTCTAATGCATTAAAATATTTTAGGGAATAAAAATTATAGAATCTTATTAATGCATGCTTATTTTTTTTTCAATGTATGATCAATTCAATAATCAAATAAAACCAATATTGAATGTTTCTTATTATTTTAATTTTCATTTAACATTTGATAGTGACTAACAGTTTGCTTTTCTCTTCAAGGGATAGTGCCAATGTTTTGCGAAGACCTTTTCAAAGGTATAGCCAACAGCAAAGCAGCCGCAGAAAAAATAGAATTCGAAGTAAGATATGCTCATTTTTCGTATCAATTATTTGTTTTTCCTGCATTCAAAACATTCCTAATTAACAAAAACTATTCATGGAAAGTGAATTTAAAAATATGCTGAAAAGTAAATTTTAGAATTTACGAGCATAGTTAATTTTTAATTAAGGTATGCGTATATTTCCTCTGCCTAAAGCAAAAGAAAATGGAAATTAACTTTAATTATAACTTCTAGAATTCAATTAATTTTGTATTGGGTATGTCGTGTTTCTTTTCACTGAATTTATGTAGTTAGTAATTACTTCTTTTATTTCAATACGCTTATTTCATAAAACCAGAAATAAAAAAATCTGTCATAAAAGGCGAATAATTTTAATTAAAATTTTTATTGTTTTAAAAAAATACTATACTCATATTTTTATGATTTCTTTAGGGTATCTTTCAAGTTAATTAATGATACTATTTTGTGATATTTTTGCATTTGATGTGAATAATTTACCAATAATGTACCAACATAGTGAATTAAAGTAAAAATTAAAATAAGATATAGAATTATGATGGCATAAAAATTTGAGCTAAAATTGAAGTGTTAGCACTAAAATGTTTAGGACAACGATCATTAACAAATAGAAACACAAGCAATGCACAAGAAAAACGGGACAAGTTGTTTAGTTATGGCACTTGTCTAGAAAAGGTTTCATTGCTAAAAGTATATTAAACCCTTCGCGACGAGAGGCACGTGTGTGTACCAAAATTGAACGAAATATTTGTATTTGAACACCAGTAATTTAGTAAAGGAATTTTTATCTTATCAAATTTCGAAGTTTGAGTGATTAAATAAGGTAAAAATTACAATATACAAAAACTGCTGCCGAAGAATTAAACAAAGTGTAAAATATTTTTGTTGTGAAGGGGTTAAGGAATGAAAATGACCTAACATTAAACCCCATTTCCTCCCCTAACCTTCATATGGGAATCTATTCATTTTCTAAGGCTGATTTTACCCAGTTTATATTTTTCACATATTTGTGAAGTTAAATGTGTTCATAACGGTCAAATTTAGAAATATTATTAAAAAGTTTCATGTGCATAAGTTACTTCATGTGAGATATTGCAGAATAAATAGAAATACAAGGTTTAGATTTTTCAGATATTTGTGAAGTTACATGTGTTCATGACAGCCAAATTTTAAAATACTCTTAAGAAGTTTCGTGTGCCTAAGTTTCTTCATCTGAGATATTGCAGAATACAAGGTTCATTCAATAAATAGCCGAAAAATTGTATACAATTCTAACATATGGAAACCAGAAAAGTTATATAGAAATTTTAAGTATTAAAAAAGGAAAGAAGTTCGTTTAGGATTAAAATAGTTGAACAGTTTGGTCATTTCTTGATCTTCGTAGTTAACGCCAACTTTGCGTCCTGTTTCGGAGTAGCTGTATTTCTAAAACCATAAGGAGCCATAAAAAAAAGAAGTCCAACTGTAGTTTAAACTATATAATAGTGAGTAGAATTATAATTAAAGATAGGAAAGCGTTTAGTATGTTATTAAAAATGAAAAATGTAATTAAATTTAAAAACAAATATAGTAATTACAATTTTTAAAAAAGCAAAATGATAAAATGTTTAATTGTTCAAAACATTCGAGATAAAGGAGGAAAAGGACAATAGGACACTTTTACATAATAATCATACATGTTTTTATTGTTAGTAGTGACAGCATGAATTAAAGTGAAAAATAAAGTAATTTTATATATTTATCTATATATATATACAGTTGAACTCCAGATATACGTTATCTGAGTTGTACGTTTCCGTCAGTTATACGTTTCAAATCAGAGGTCCCGACCGCTGTCCATTAAAAATGAGCTTGGCCGTTTTGATGAGCCGTTTTGAGTTATACATTTCCCTCACTTATACGTTACGTTTTTGCTTCTCCAGACAAAATTTTGTCTCATTTATACATTTTGTAACCAAAAACAATGACGACACGTTGGTCAAATGCGAGCCTCGGGTCGGGTGAGTCTGATTTGAAAGATCCCACTCAAACTTCGGAGCTGCTCTGAGGTCTTTTGACGTAGTAAAGTGGTTCGTCAGTAGTAAAACCAATAACGATAAGTCTGCAGCATTGTTCATTATTAACAGAAATGCAAAGTTTGCTGTTCAATGTTGGCTCTGCCGAAAAGAAACAATCGAAGATTAGTGATATTTCAACAAGATTCAGTAAACTACTGAAATGTCTTTTGATAAATGATTTACATGCCAAGGCGATTCCAAGGATTTCTTTAAGTACTCTATGTGTATTAAAAATATTTTTAATAAATCTTTTATGATAAAATAACTTCATGTGTACGTTTCTTATGTACCTTTTTTCTAATATGTTCCATTTCCGAAAATGTATGTCATGGGTGCAGTAATACTTAGGAAATTTCTGTTTTCGATATTAAAGGTAACAAACTCCTTAGAGGAACAACGCTTTTACGATATGTTTAAAAAACGGTTCCGGTAGACCATTAATTGAGTTGTACGTTTTACTGAGTTATACATTTTGTTGTCCGGTCCCAAGCAAAACGTATAAATAGAGTTCAACTGTATATACATATATATAACCATAAATGAAACATTACCATAACACCAACTTAAACTATGAAATAATGATTAAGTATGTAATAATTAGTTGACAATGTAAGTATTCCCCAACACACTGAATATAGATACCAAAAACTTATTTAAAAGAAGAAGAAATTAAATTAAAAATAGAATAAATGAAATTGAATGAATGAAATGAAATTCGTGGAATTTAGACAGAATTATCAAGTCCCAAATGCCTAAATACCACAAATAAAATGACTGGTTTCATCATCATATTAGCCATAACATTGCTAAAGAATATGATTTTGGGACTACCACTCATAAACAATGAATCAAACCTGTGAAAAAAATAAAAAATAAATACAATATTAAAAAGGAAAGAACCCATACCTATAATATACAGATAAAACTTGAAATAGAGTCATAAAGTACATAATCCATTTGGATTAAAATAGATACCTGTGCACCACATGAACCACACATGAACACAACCAAACAAAGAGAATGAATTGCAAAAAATCATTATATGTTGCCAAATTTAGTTTTAGAAAATGATTTACCATGTTGTCAGAATAGATGTTAGAATAATAGGAATAGTATTGTAAAGCAACAGAAACCATGGTGCTGCCATCTATTCGGGTAAAAAGTGAATATACGCTGATTAAAAATAGCATTGGATGAAAATTAATATTTAAAAATTAAACCATATACTATCTAAAGATGATAGCAATTAGTTAAATAATAAATAAATGAAATTAATTAATAAATAATAAATAGAATATCCAATTACATTAAAATAATGGATGCATTATTGAATAATTCTATGTTAAAAATAAGATGGAAGATGGAAAAATTAATAATTAAAGCAACATAAAAATATATGTACCATGAAATGACATAGCAACTATTAAATAGCTGTGCCAAAAGTGCAACATCACAAAAATTAAATTAAATTAAAATACTAAATATTTGAATTAAGATACAAAGGATTTAAAATTAATAATAATTAAATATTGAAATTAATTAGTAACATATAATGTTTCTTCATACAAAGTTAAAAATTAAATACTCTTGATATAAGTGGTAAGGGTAGAACGTTTAATAAAAATTAAAACATGTATTATATTAACACTTTAGAAAAGTATACATTATATTAGAAGTTAATATGATATTGTCCACCGTAGGCATTAATCCAAATGCATTAGATTAAAAACATTCTTAATATTAATAAATATAAATTCATTTAAATTAATTAAATAATGAATATGTAAATATAACTAAATTAATATACATATAAAAATATCACATCACAGTCCATTATAAAATGTGTAATACCAAACGTGTATGTAAATCAAAATGCCCCCCCTTTTTTTAATATAAATTAACCATGCGTTTTTTCCATACAACTCCGCCACACACCTCCTCAATCCAACATCTACCCACCCAACCGTCCTATTATAATTTTTTTTTTACTATTTTCTAAGATTATATATATATATATATTATACATTTTTAACGCATGTGTTAATTTGTTTGCAAAGATCATTTAAGTACTAATTATATATTAAAGAATATGTGAATTTTTTTGGAAAACCATGTTTTAATGCATCATAGATAAGTTTTTTAATATTGTTGTTAATTAGTTGAGAAGAACATAAACTTTTTATTCTATAAATATGATTAAGGAGTATATTACGATATACAGAATTATGAAGACATGATTTAAAATTAGTAAATGAATTAACTTTAAATTTAAATTCTTTACGTTTATCAAATAGATCAATTATTGTTTTGTTTTCTTTAAGTGTAATTTTAAGATCTAAAAAGTTAATAGTATTGTTAGAAAGGAGGTTTTCCGTTAATTCTAAATTAGTAGGATAATCAACTGGAAATATAGAAATATTAGTATGATCAGTGGCAATTAAAATTATGTCATCAATATAACGATATAAATGTATATTACTATTAATAAAAGTACGTTCATAGTGATACAAGTATAAGTCTGATAGAATACTAGATGTACATCCCCCTTGTGGTATACCGACTTTCTGTAAATATAACGTGTTATCATGCATTATATAATTATTATATATAATGAAATTTGTTAAAGTTTTAAAATAAGCTGTATCTATATGAATTGGTAAATTTAGTGAATGATGGTACTTATTAAATAATGCATTTATAATATTATGTAGATCTAATAAATCTATATTATTAAATAGATCTTTGAAATCATATGTCATTATTTTGTTAACACATTTAAGATTTTTCAAAATATTGACGAGTTGATAGCTATTTTTGATACAATGTGTATTATCAGTGGATGTTGTCAGTGTATAAATTTGATTGGGAATTTTTAATAGATGTTTATTGGCTATATTATTATATGTATTGCATCCTATAGTTACAGTCCTAAATTTAATTGGATTTTTATGAAATTTGGGTATAAGAACTAAATAAGGATAATTAAAGTTAGTAGAAGAAATATTTAATAATTTATAATAACTGTGAATTTTACGATTGTTTACAATTACATTTTCATTAGTTTTTTTAAAAGAATTGTCAGTATAAATACAGGATGTAAGTAGTTGGTGATAATAAGCTTTACATATGATTGCATAATTATTAGGAGATTTGTCAATGTATGTGATTACATAGTTTTTTTGTTATTTAGTAATTTGCTGGAACAAATGTTTTGTGTTAATTTTAACCATATGCGATAAATTATGTTTTAAAGACGTAGTTAATTTTTCAATAACTAGTATTTTCCATTGATTAAAATATTCAATAGGTTTACTATATGAGATTGAAATTTTATAAATAAAAATGTCTATATTGTATGTAAACTGTTTTATAATAGAATTTACATTAAATTTAGAAGGAAGTCTATATTTAGTACCATAACCCATTAGTTTTTGTAGTTTAAAATCATTCACAATATTAAGATTACCAGTGATTATAATGTCCATGATCATTATTAATGTATTTTTTTTAGAGTGGGGTCATTGCATTTACACGGAAAAGTACTAGCATCAGATGTATTTTTTGAAAATGCATTATAGTTAAAAATCTTTCTTCCGATTGTATTAGGATATTTAAATGTTTTTGAAATTTGAAGATTATTAATAGGAAAATAACAGTTTTTATCATGAATTATAGAATTAATATTAATTTTATTAATGATTTGATTTGAAAAAGTTATAATCATTTGAGTATTAGTGTTTTGAATTTTTTTTATTTTTATGTAAATTAATGTTGAAAAGATTAGCTCTTGTCATAATTAGATCATAAAAAATATCAGAGAAATGATTTGAGTAAGATTTGCTAAGAAATACATTTAAATATTGTACTATCTGTTTCTTTTTAATAGCAAATATGTATTTTCGTATTAAAAACCAGTTGTAATTCTTAATATAGTTATGATGAAGAGTATTGATTTGTTTAACAATAATTTTTTTGGAAATAACAACTGTAGCAGTACACTTTCCTCGCTTGTTTCGTGTTGTTTTATGATTTAAATTATGATTTAGAGTAGGATAAATAAGAGAATAATCTATAGTATTATTTGTTGAAAAAAATTTAACTGGTCTGTTAAATATTTCTCTATCCTAATAATATTATAAATCTCATTGTGTGCAAATGTTAGGCTGAAGCCAGCGTCAAAATGGAGCATTTAATGATCCTGTATTTTTGCATATAGGTTGATTATAATCCTCAAATTAACATAGGCTGGTTTTTGTTTATTTTATTCAAATATTTTCTTTAATAATTAAAAATTTCATTATTTTCATAGAGAATAAATGGACATTTTTCCATAAAATTTAACCATTTTACTTTATCGTTGCTAGGGCTTTGATCGTTGCCACAAAAATAAAAACACAGAAAAATAATTTTCCCCCAACAACTAATTTTCAATTGAACGATTTTCACGTGAAAACTGAAAGTTAAAAAAAATTCAAAAGAAGGTGAATTTCCGTGATATTTGAAACAAAAATATAGAGTATTTGTTATTATACATGAAGTATGAATATCGGTTAAAATAAAAAGATATTTTTCTGTCAAAAACTGCGTTATAATTAGAAGGAAAAGTGCAACAATAATTATATTATTAAAAAATAGATTTCGCTTGGACCATGGAACTATGAAAAGGATCCTCCTCGGCTTGGACAAATATGACGTCATAAATAAAACATGTATTTTCAAATATTCGTAATAATACAAGGAGCATGAATATCAATGTATAATGAAAGTAAATAGATAATGGACGTGATATTTAAGATGAAAAACTGAAATATTTTCTATCGATACTGATTAATAATTAGCTTGAATACCAGTTACACACAAATGTGAGTTTTCCGCTAAAATTTACGTCCTGATTGCCAGAAAAAGAAAATTAACAAGAATTGTGCCATTTAAAAGAGATTCCTCTGAGGAAAAAGTGACGTTATATTTGAAATAAAATGGGAATTTTCAAATGTGTTTTAGAAGGAGCGTGAATCAATTCATTACATTAATAATACAAGAATCGGTAAGTTTAGAAAGCAGATGAGTTTCACGTCATATTTAAAACGAAAAATTTAAATGTTTTTTTAGCTTTTTTTTTAGCTAGCGATTATTATGCATGAATATCAGTTACATACAGATGAGAGTTTTTTGCCAAAAACCACACCATGATTATTAGGAAAATAAAAATAATTACGAATTTATTATATTAAAATCTGACCGCCTGTTTGTATTTCGCAGAGGATGTCATAAACTCTCAGAATTTAAAAAAATGATTTAAATTCCGAGATATGATTATTATTATTATTTTTTTTATAAATTTAACGAAGTTGCTCTAAAAATGGCAACTAAATTATTCCAATTTTGTGGATAAAAAAAAAGAAATGAAATGGAATAATATATTTTTTCTCATTAAAACTGAAAAAAAGAATTTATTTTCAATTTGAGTAGATGGTGAAAGAAAAAAAAATCTTGATTACAGTAAATTTTTTTAAAAATAAAAACGTATTTTCACATATTCAAACTTCATGAGTCAATTTATTCTGGAGAACAAATATCGTCTGCCAACATATTTTCATTTAGAAATAAAGATTTTTTTTTCAGTTGTAGTACAGCGCCTAGAATATAGGCGCTGTAGTTATAGATTAAATCAAGGAGGCAAATTTAAGCTCCATGCATTTAGATCTACAATTATTGCTTCCTATTCACAAGAATTGAATTTAATGAAAAAGAATATACTATTTCCATTATCTTTGAAGGATGGCTATTAAAACGTTTCACAAAGACGTTAAAAGTAAAATCGTTTACCAGGTAAACTTGACATATGTTTTTACACAATTCGCCGATTTCCACGATTTTATTTGGCCCGCCTTTTTTATTGGTTGCAGTTTCCTTTTCGTGATTATTTGTCACAAAATTTCACTTTTTTAAAACTTAGTTATGTCAAGGCCTCTATTACATAGAAATACTGTATTGTCTCCTATGGAATGTGATCAAGAGTTAGTTAATCATTTACGTTTCTAATTATCGGGAATGAAATATTTTGCTTAATTAATGAATTTATTTTTATTTTAATGATACGTGAACGAAGTCACGGGTAACAGCTAGTTAAGTCCATAAGGATAAATAGTGTTATAATATTTCATATATGAAGACTCCATAAACAAACGTTCTGATTTAGTTTTTATAATTTGTATAATTTCAATTGTAGTATTGATAAATTTATGTTTATGAAAATGCTGTATTTCTGCTGTAGACTGTATATTTTTTGCTTTGTTATTGTTAGAGTCTGAACGATGTTGATTGATACGTTTATGTAATGGACCTGATGTTTCACCTACATATTTCAAACCACATAAGTTACATTTAATACTATAAATAACATTAAAGGCTTTACAAAAAGTTGATAAATTAGGATCTGATACAATTTGTTTCTGAGAAGCAAATGGGCAAGTCTTACATCTAGCATCATTACACATTCGATATAATAATAGAGGAGGAGGAGGAGAGTAAAAATGATCACTGGATGACGATCCAGGAACAACCCATTTGTTGCCCCTGTACCGGGCACTACACTGCATTGATGCAAGGTGTATCTTGCCAGGAACGAGAATTTTATTTAGAACTGCCATTAAAAAAAAAAAAAATTGATACAATGAAAATGCAATGTCAAAAAGAAAATGAAAATATAAAAATAAATATCATTAATATATGATATTTAGACATCTTGATTAATTTAATAAATTAGAAATATTAAAAATTCTTGAATAAATGAAAGTATATACAAAATGTACAAATCAAATAAGGAGTGTGTAAACTCGTATTGCAAAACCACCAAATCAGAAAACCAATGGACTTTTTAGTACAAAAAAAAGTCAAATGAACCAAGTCATTATACCCAATCCATTAATTACAAAAACCAAGCAAAGACTCCCATAGTATTATCCCAATGGACTTCTCAGAATTATGCGAAATTTATTATAAACAATTTACCAAAGCATGTTGAACATTAAATCTCCATTATTTTAAATAGTTTTTCAAAAATGTAACTAAATAAAGAATAACTTTACAGATAGCAGAAGTGCAAGAGAACTGAATATTAAATTAAAACTATAGATTAGATAGGACAATATCATACAAAAGCATTAGAAAATAAATGTAACACACAAAAACAATGGGATTAGTGAAATTCATATAATGAATCGTGTGATGAAAATAATGAATCTATTATTGGAAGCTTCTATAACGAGGTATCAGATATCTACAAAGTAGAAATCAAATATAAAATACACAAATGATAATGCGCAATTGCAGCAGGGATCAAGGCGTATAATATTTAAAAGATTGCTAAAATCAATTAGCACCATTATATATATATATATATATATATATATATATATATATATATATATATATATATATATATATATATAATTATAATATCTATGAATTTCAAAAAACATATCAAGTTCTATTATCATTCTACTTAAATCTCCAAAGATATATATATATATATATATATATATATATATATATATATAAGAAGTTTAAATTAAATATATGCAAAAAAAAAGAAAAAAAAAAGAAGAAAAAAAGAAAGAAAATCAGGTATTATCTTGAATCAATATTGAACAACACGGTCTTTTCCAATTGCTAGGGTCGGAGACATCGTAGTCCGGCAGTTCAGCAATAATCTCATTGGGAATATTATAAATATTTTTGTAAAAATTTTTAGAAAGTTTTTTGACCCGTTGAATAAAGGAGCAACTATTCAAATCGAATCTCATGGTGATATTACGGAGGTATCTGCAACCATTTCTGATGGTTCTTAAATTTCTATTATGAATTTTACACAGGTTATCCATACTAAATTTTCATATGAAACTCCCATATCGGAGAGGCAAGAGTCAGGATGGAGAGTATACAGGCTTTATATATTAGTGTTTAATTACGAATAGAGAGAGCATGATTTTTAAGGGGAGGTTCAAGAGGTTTGCAAGTCCGCCTCTTCTCACCATAATGTTGAGGGAAATTTTTAAAGTCTGCCTCCTGCAGATTTTATTGATGCTTCTGCACGGGGTGCTTGCGAAAAATATACCCTTTAAATAAAAATGAAGGAGCACAAACTAACCTTAGACTTTTAGTCGCGTTAATGAAAACTTTCAATAACACAATTTTTTACATTTTTATAAGCAATTTAAGTTCCTGCTACAATTTTTTATACTAAAATTATGCATAATCATTCACTACTTTGACCTTATTTCAATGATTTGGATATTTGGACAAACAGCTTGTCAGCCTAATAAGCCAATAATCCTAAAATATATCAGGCTGATTGAGAAACAGATGGACATATTCTAATTAGCCTAAAGCTCAATAGGTTCTTTGCAATAAGCTAGAAATATATCAGGCTATTACTATTCGGAATTTCTTAATAAAAAGGGATCATATACTGGCAACCCTTGGAGCATCAGTAGTGATAACTGGGGGCGCCGATGCAGCACCTGTCAGCGCTGTCAAATGCTTGGCGCCTGGTGCGAGGGCGCCACCCGCACAATCCGCGCTGTGGCTCTGGCAGGAATAAATATATTCCATAGTGCGTTGTGACACTGTTAAAAGAAACCCTGAACTATTGCTTCCAAAAATTTTCATTTGTACTCAGAACATTAATACAAACGTATTAAATTAAAAATTCTTCGCGTTTATTTCATAACATCAGGATTAATTTTCCATTACCATGATAATTTTAGTTATATTTTTAATTTTCTTTGTTAAATAAGTTTGAAAAAAATATGTGTACTGACTATAAAAAATACTACTTTATACTTTTTACTTAATAGGTAAGGTTCAGCATGTTAGAAATATATAATGAAATTGTCAGAGACTTGCTGAATTGTAACGCATCTAAGAAGCGAGGGCTTAAAGTCAGAGAGCATCCAACGAAAGGCTTTTTCGGTAAACTTTAATTTTATAGTTCTTTTTAATTTTATGTGTAGAAAGTCCTTATAAAATATATTTTTTAAAAACCTGGTGGTGTCTGAATGTTGGTTTCCTATCTACGATTTCGGATACCAACATGCTTTAAATAAAACCAATGGGCTGCGAAAATCCTTTTTTACTGAAAACTCTAACAGATTTTTTACATTTAATACATAATTTTTAGGTTGCTCACTAATAACACCAAAAGTTATCTTATATGAGAAATATCAATTATGTATTCAAATAAAGTTATGAAAATTATTAAAAGAGGTACTTTCGTGTTAGCCGCATGCCAGTGATTAATAGTTAAAGAAATCGCCAAAGATTTCGCATTTTATAGCAACCGTTGGTATTCTGATTATTTCATTGTTTAAGCGTGCAGTTCGATTACATATCTGTTAGATTTGTGTTTTATTTATATTATATTATTTATTTATTTATAGATGAATTTTTAATTTCGTTATGGAATAGTAGCCGGAACCAAATGCTGAACTATTTATACTGTTTTAAATGCAAACGAGTTTGGTCTTCCGTAATAGGGAAGTACTCGACATAGATAGGTTTAAAATATAATTCGTACTTTAAAATTATTTTTAAAACCATAAAATAGCAGTAAATTGAGATACAGCTTTCAAAAACTTGCATTAGAAAATACATTTTTTCTTCTATTCAATAATATAAAAATTGAAATTGTGTGACGTTTAGATTTTAATAAATTTCAGATAAAAACAAAGTTGATTGCTCAGGTCGTTTCCACCGTCGCGTCGATAGGGTCAGCTTTACCGACGAACACCTTTTTGCTTTATAATATAGATTTTTTTTTTTAAATAAAATTAATTAAATCATCTTTATTATTTATTTATTAATCTTTATTTTTATATTTTTCCTCCTTTCCCAATTTATGCATTTTCATATATGATATACGATCCTATATATACTATACTATATACTATATATACTATAACTGCATAAAACCTCATATTTAACTTAATCATCCTGATTAAATCGTTGCAGTCACTTTTGGCAATTAAAAGGCCTGTAGAAAAGAATAACTACAACTAAGAATTTCTTAGAATAATTTAAAACGAAATACCAGCTATTCACAACTTGTGAAAATAATCTGCATACTGTTTAAGGATCAAATTCTTATTCCTAGTACTGACAAAGGTACTTTTAGAATAATTTATTATTAATATAATTATTATTATTATTATTTAGCTTATAGTTGAGTCTGTAATTAGCCTATTGTTTTATAAAAAGTACATGTTTTTATTTCATCAATGGGATACTTCCTAGCTTTAACCTCCGTTAATTTTCTTTGTATAATTTATTAATTAGCTGAGGGGTTGAGTTCTGCGTTAGTCACCAGTTACAAAGACATACAAGCTCAATTGGATTTAGGAACGACAAATAGAAGTATAGCTTCGACAAACATGAATGCAACAAGCAGGTAATTTTTGTGTAATTTTTTATCAAGATACTATTGCTTAAATTACTTGTTGAACACTACATACTTTTTTTAAATATATAGAGCACCTCATTTGCATCGTATAGGCAAAGAAATGACGTTATTGAATTTTAAAAATCACTAATTTCATATGCTAGTAATATTTGCCTTTTTTAGGCGCAGAATTTCCGTAATTAACTAAGACAAATATTATTATTCGGAAATAGTAGAATTCAAAATTCCATAGTCGTATTTTTGTGGAAACCCTGATAGTAGGTCATAAATATGAAGTAAAAACACACTTTTGTATATTAAAGAAATAGAAATAAAACCAAAATGTAACGATTGTAACGTGATATGGAATATTTTTAGCATCTGCTTCTTTATTTAGGACAGTGGTTCCCAACTTGGGGCGTACGCTTCACAGGGGGGCAGGGATATTTGATTTTTTAGGGAACAATTCCAGAATAAATATTAACCCATATGTTAGCAGTTATTTTTTTGTCTGTTTCGGGGGAACATTTGATGTTATAATCTAAGAATAAGAGTAATCCTTGCAAAATTAAAAAATAAAATAACAATAAAAAATGTGTATTCAATTTTCAAATTATTCAAAAATCCAAAATACAATAAAAGCCGGAAGAATTATATTTACAAAATGATTTAAAGTTTTAAACTTGCAATTAATTTAAATATTTATATGTCATGTTCGTACCATATTTTAGAATATTACATAACTTTTTCCATTGTTTATTGAATGCGCTTTGTGTTTTTATTCAGTCTGCAATATCTCTCATTAAAAAACTTTGAGCAATGAAACTATTTAAATCGAAATATTTAACTGCAAAAATGTTTGAAATTTCTAAACTGAGAACTGGCAACCTTAAAAAATAATAAAACTTGAAATGGAGATCACAGAAAGATATTAGTTAGTATCTTTTGGCTCTACTTATGAACCTTGCTCAATGTACAGAAATTTACACTATGACATATACATTTTAAAATTTAAAATCGGAATACAAATGGAGATCAGCTGGCAATAATCTGGAAGGGAGCTTTCTCTAACAGAAAACAATGTTGTGAAGAGAAAGACAAATGACTACTTTAAAGCTGATAAGGAGGAGAATCCAGAAATGCTTCTTGTGCGTTGTTTTATTCGTAGAGATGATCTTATGGTCAAAAACCATTCCACCTGTTTTATAGAGTTACTTAAATCAACTAGAAAATGTATTAATGCTATCAGACAGAACTAATGTCTAAAACGAATGCAATTTCAAGAAATTTGCGAAGATAAAAATGCCGCCCATATAAAAGTTTTGTTACATATTGATGTAAACTGGGCAAGGAACAAAAAAATTTTTGGTGTAAAGACAGAGATCTCGGAACAGTGATGCCTCGTTCCATTTGTAGAGTAATGCCAGAAATATATTTGTGACAAACATTTTACTTTATTTTTCATACTTAAAAACAATTTGAAATAGTTGATGCTACTGCACTTGTCATTATTGTTAATGTCCTTTTAGGTTTCTTCCATGCGAATAAGTTTTCACTTGTTAAATATTATGAATTACATGTTACGGAGGTGGGCATCAGGATTTCAGAGATGCTTAAGTGGATCATAACCCAAATACACTTGGGAACTAGTACTTATTTAAAATAATCATGTTTGTGAAAAAGGCAAAATTACACTGAATAGGCGAAAGTATATAGTTTTTCATAAGGACTTTTCTCATAAAAAAGTAATTACGTGCAAACTTTCTCTGATAATCCTACAGAACAAATTTAACCATCGCTTGCGTGAATGCATGTGTAACACTTTGAAAAGTAAATTTCAAGAACTATCCGTTTAAGAATAACGCTGATTTGACAAATGTTAATTATAAAGAGAAAATATCTTTTATAGAAAAAATTGTAACACTTATCTCACTCTGTTGTTATTCACAAATTAATGGGGCTAGTTTGACGTTAAGCTATATGCTATAGAATCAAGTATAAAACCAACCAGCTAATCGAATTCAGTAAAAAACAGAAATCGTTGTAATTTAACATTATGACTCTCGATTCGAGTTTCTGATCGTCGTTTGCCAAACCAAATTTTCCGAAGTTTTTGTTTAGACTGTTAATGTGCTATAAATCATTAGTATTAGATGATCCGTTTGGAAACTTTCTGTATAATCTCAAATTTTAGATTTATAACAGATTGCTAAAAGTAATAGTTGTTTGACTAATTGGGACAGTAAATAAACTTTAATTGAACGAAAACTGCATTTTGTTACTTGCTGACTATTGCTCTGTTTCATAAAACGTTTTGTTTCCTTTGCATGCACTAATTTTGATATGTTTTATAGAACAAAAAGGAAACTTTTGATGCAATTCGTAAATATGTATGACAAAATTGAAGTTTAATATATATTCTTTTAAAGTACTTACATTGATTTTCATTTAATAAAATTCAATGTATTCACTCATTTATATGTTTTTTTCTTATTCGTGTTTTACTTTCTAGTCGTGCTCATACAATTGTAGGTATAACATTCATTCAGAAGTCTCGAAATATCAGAGGTCAAGAAACAGCAAAAACATCTGTCGTTAATTTAGTCGATTTAGCAGGAAGGTAGGTGATTCATTTTTAAATATAAAATTTTTATATGTGTTTTTATGTATGCATGCTTGTATGCATGTATGTTTGTATATATATATATATATGTGTGTGTGTGTGTGTGTGTGTGTGTGTGTCTGTGTGTGATGTCGTGACATATTGGAGCTTAAAAAGGCAGTTGGCGAAATCTGTTTTAAGTTGGGTTTCCATGTATTGACGCACAGGCATAGGCCGGATATGCGTTATATCACTAAGAAAATGTGTGTACTCCAAAAGTAAGCATTCGAATTTTATGTTTCAAAACTTTATTACGTAATCAGGAACAACAAAGCAGGAGAAATGCTCTAGCAAATCGGATTAAAATTATTACTTAATCATCTCTATGTGGCAGTCGGAGTTTCAAATCTCCTTTACATAATGAGGTATTAGAATTCATACGATTATATTACCGAAGAAAAGATGTTATTACAGGTACCAAAGATCTTATTAGGTACGGTACAAATATCACTGGGTTTGAACATGACAGTCAACGTGGAAACTGGATGTCGCGAAAAGCTCCGAATACACTTCGAACTCTCCAACCTCCGAAAAACAACTCTCTCTCCTCTGTCTGTCTCCCCTATTTTGCTGCGGTGCGTATTGAAGTTACACTACCACAAAGTGACAATCAAGTCACCTGACTTCCCTTCTCCAATCATAATCGCTTTAAGATGGACTTATTAACAATTCCGGTGATCTAATCTTGAGGTGATTTTGCTTCCGTAGCGCGAAAGTATTTTTCTAGAACAATCTATAGCCTCGAAATCAGGTACACAATGTATTAACAAACAATAAAATCTAATCTCTAGAATACCGGCTAAAAATAGATTTTGGATTGCCAGACGATAATTCTAGCTTACGCTAGAGAAAAACAGAAAAGAAAAAAATGAACTTATTCATGCGGAATAAAATTAGAATATTAAAGCATTGAAATATTATAATAGACATTTTGAATTTTAACAAAAGAATGATTTTAAATAAATAGGTTTTTTAGACCGGGATAAATTAGGAATTATGACATTTTAGCAATTAAATAAAGAGTTTAGAGAGGTTTGATATACACGGGAAATAATAGGGAATTTTAATACGGATTTAAATAATAAAAGGGTTTTATTTAAGGAATATAAGTAGCTAGCGCCATTTTTAGATTTAAGCAATTTGGAATAAAAATTATTAGGTGGATTAAGGTCTTATACTTTTACATGTAGATATTAATAGATTAGTTTAAGAATAGGTTTTAATTTAATAAACCTGTATAATATATGGAATATTATTGAAAGGAAAATTTATATAGAACAATGTTAATCTTGGCGAAACAAAAATTTTAAAATTTGTAATATATATATAGAATAAAAACACACGAAGACATGAAGAAAAGGATAAATCTTAAAACAAAACAACCTTCATGATATCCAAAAGAAAGAACTCGTATAATTTGAGCACGTAAAAAGAAATGTGATGAAAAAATAAATATACTTTTTTATTCCTATAAAAAAAATAATCAAACTTAAAAAAATTGCTATTGATTCTTGATTTTTAAAAGGATTTATTTTTTATATAGTATTTGTTCTTCTACTGAAATACATCTTATTTATTTTTTTTTATTTTTTTTTCATTAGTCAAAAAATAAGACCTACCATAAACTTATTTTTCTATATGAAGTAACATATGCTTCGGAAAACAAACTTTAATTTCATTTTTAAGATGATATATATTACACAAATAGTAAAAAGTATTTAAGGTTCAGTAAAAAGAAATTTAAGTTAAATTAAGAAGGACAATAAATTACTTATTTTCTTAATAATACTATTATACTTTGAAACAATTTCAGAAGAATTAATAATTTCTGATAGGCGATTATAGTGTCGATAGTTTTAATTTTAAATTAAAATTTTTGACTTAACATTTACCGAACTGAACGATAATATTTGATTAGAAATTATTTTTATCGTAAAAATGTAACTATCATAATACCAAATAGTTTGATTTGAATATTTTGCTTCTCTTATCTTTCTTGTTAACCTACTGAAAATAATACTAAGTATTATAACTTATAATAACGAATAAGAAATTTCAAGAAAATTTAAAATTTAAATTAAATATACATTTTATTATTATAATAAATTTAATAAATGAATTACTTCTAACTTTAACGGAGTTACAACGTATATGAAATTACTACTACTAGGCGGGATCACTGCAAGATTGAGATATATATATATATATATATATTTCCTTTTTTACGATAATGATAATTTGGGTTACTTGCCCTACAAATATCCTTCATGAAGGCATCACTCCTGCAGCAACATTATCAAAATTGGCCGATGATCAGCATCCTCCCCCCTCCCCCGTTTCTGATAAGGTGCCACTTATTCCGTTTTATTTTATTTTATTTTGAGAATTAATTGACGTTTCGAGAATGCTTAGGGATGTTAAATGTGAATCCGATAGTCCCAATGTAGATTATTGTATAATGAGGTTTTTTTTTAAAGGGAGGGGGGGTAATCGATCTTTGTCAATCGAGATTGAAATCAAATGACCTTTTCTTCATGTAAATTTAAATAATCCTTATTGAAACCAGCGTGAATTATTTTATTTTTTTTAATTTGGTATAATAAACAATATTTCTTAGTTAATTATGAGTAAAATAGAAATATAATTTATTAATGTACTTTTATTTTAAAAATCGCACACAAATCAAGAATAAACAATGCTTAACTTTACTTTTTCAAATGAAATTTCAAACGTTAAACTGCTTATTAAAATCCAATTAAAATAAACGTGACGAAAAAAGTTGTTGTATTTTACCTGTGTTGTTTTCTCTGATATTCCTTACGTAAATTTCACGCAGAACTGCAATTATTTATCGAAACGTCAAGCCTAAATATTACTTCGAGGTTTTCGTTGTGATTATACGAGTTTTGAAATGCTTTTTGAAAAGCAGGAAATTGCAAAAAAAAAAAAAAAAAAAAAAAAAAATCAAGAGTCGAATTTCCGGTATTCTTTCCAAGAACAAAATAATTTACTTTCATTTCACATTTATATGTAACGCATTTGTGCGTCACATTTTGATAGTTAGGAAAAAGATATTAAGATATTTTGAATTAAAATTGCTTATTACATTATTCTAGATAATCTGTTATCTTTGTTATTTGTTTTCACTTAATTAATACAAAAAATATATATTCTCTAATTTATAATGATAAATATAACATCAAATATATTATTTCAATAAAATGTGCACAAACATATTACGCAAAAAAACATAAATAAATTAATAAATAAAAAAGAATTATGTTTAAAAGTTAATTTTAAACATAATTCTTTTTTTTTTTTTTCGGTTCTTAAAAAAACGAAAATGGATAAGTAACTTAGTCACTTCTGATCAAACTCGAATAAATAAAAGTTACCAAAACTTAAATCTGCGGAAATATAACATATGAAAAACAAAATAATTTTTCAAAAACTGATTACCACTGAAAAATTTCAGACGAAAACTACACTTAAAACAATTCTTACTTAATTGGCACATTATTTAATATAATAAAATTATATTAATAACTACCTAAATTGTGACTTGTAAAAATTGGTTTTGTATGAAACGTCGGGAAATAGGAAAGAATTATTTTAGAAAGATTGCTATTTATTTAAAATGTTAAAACATCACGCCTGAAAGATTTATATTTAAAGATAATGTATGTATTTTAATTTTCATTTTGCTGTGAAGTTTTTGAATTCTTATAGGGTTAAAATAGGATAAAATTAACTCCGTATTTGTGTCGCCCGAACCCCGTTCAGGCAGTTCAAACTTGCACTGTCTATAATTATTGAAATGCAAGATGATTTGTGAATTTTTTGATTCGTTTACATGAAGGCCGATCTAAATTAGTTTTCCTTTCCAATAGAAATTTAAATATATAATTCACTATTTTGTTATCATTCTAATTATGCGTAAAAGTGAGGAAACCTACCAATACAGATAAGGGATTAATGTGTAAAAATTAATTTCGGAAAATCATACAATAGGTTACTTATTATAAGCTGCAATTTGAAATAATTTCCTTTAAAATAGTACGTCATCTCTAACTTTTGACATACAAAAACGTTTTTAGTGTATTTTTTAATTGAATAATTTAATAGTTTTCTTTAAATTTTCTCTTTATATTAATTTTAACAATAAGAATTTAATTATAACTGTTTTCAATTAAATTTTTAAAATATATTTTATATTATTCTCGATTAAATCTTAGGCAACAGTAAAAATGAAAATAAATATAAGCATTTTTAACTCTTCGATTTTTTAAAAAATGAAATTGCCTATATATGCACAAGTATAGGCTTTTTTCCTTACGATCTCAGGAATGAAGTAATTATAATAATAGAAGAAAAAACGTTGTATGCTGTAGCCATCACAAAACTTTTTTCTATGTTGTTCTAATATAATAATTTAAATAGCATACTTACACACTAATGGTTAAGAATATAAAGTATAGTGTTTTTCTTTGAAGTTAACATACATAAAGTTCCATTGATCACTTTTTGAGAATAAAAGAAGCATACAGCAACATTGCTGTTGGGTATTAAAAGACAAAATAGCACCAACTATAGTATTCAACTACAGATTTATATTAATAACTAGCGGCCCGTCCCGGCTTTGCACGGGTAGACAATGTAATTTTTTTAGTACATTTGTTTACCTGAATTTCGTGCTCCTACCAAAAACTGTTGCTGAGATATGGCGAAATGACCTAAAACTTTCGAATCCCCTTTAACCACCTTCGGGGGGAGGGCGGGGGATTTCGAAATTCACTGAAATACGTGTTTAATCATTTGTTTAGTAGATTTGTTTTCCTGAATTTAGCGCACCTACATAAAACAGCTGCTGAGATATGGCGAAATGTCCTAAAATTTTCGAAACCACCCCCTTTAAAACCCTTCGGGGGGAATTTTTTAATCACTGAAATGCGTGTTTATCCATTTATTAATAGATGTGTTTTTCTGAATTTCACGCTCCTACCTAAATCTGCTGCTGAGATATGGTGAAATGACTCAAAACTTTTGAATACCTCTTTAACCACCTTCTGGTGGGAATTTCCAAAATCGCCTAAATACGTGTTTAACCAATTTTTTAGTAGATTTGTTTTAATTAATTTCGCCCTCCTACATAAAAGCTGAGATATGGCGAAATGACCTGAAAAATTCGATCCCCCCCCCCCCATTTAACCGCCTTCTGGGGGTAATTTCCAAAATTGCTGAAATATGTGTTTTATTAATTTTTTAGTAGATTTGTTTTCTTGATTTTCGCGCTCCTACCTATAACTGCTGCTGAGATATGACGAAATGATCTAAAACATTCGACCCCCCCATTTTAAACCCCCTTGGGGGGAAATTTCTAAAATCGCTGAAATACGTGTTTAACCATTTTTTTAAATTTCGCGCTCTTACATAAAACTGCTGTTGAGATATGGCGAAATGACCTAAAACATTTGACAACCCCTTTTTACCACCTTCAGGGGGGAATTTCTAAAATCGTTGAAATACGTGTTTAATCATTTTTTTAGTAGATTTGTTTTCCTTATTTTCACGCTCCTACTTATAACTGCTGCTGAGATATGGTGAAATGACCTAAAACATTCGATCACCATTCTTTTACCCCCTCCGGGAGGGGAATTTCTAAAATCGCCGAAATACATGTTTAATCATGTTTTTAGTAGATTTGTTTTCCTGATTTTTGTGCTCTTAACTAAAATTGCTGCTGAGATGCGGCAAAATGATCTAAAACATTCGACCCCCTCTTTAACCCTCTCCGGGAGGGGAATTTTTAAAATTGCTGAAATGCATGTTTAACATTTTTTAGTAGATCTGTTTTCCTGATTTTTGCGCTCCTACCTATAACAGCTGCTGAGATATGGCGAAATGACCTAAAACATTCGACCATCCCCCTTTAACCCCTTCGGGGGGGGGGGATTCTAAAATCGCTAAATATATGTTTAATCGTTTTTTTAGTAAATTTATTTTCCTGATTTACGCGCTCCTACCTCTAACTGCAGCTGAGATATGGCGAAATAGCCTAAAACATTCAACCCCCCCCCCTTTAACCCCCTCCGGGAGGGAAATTTCTAAAATTGCTGAAATACATGTTTAACATTTTTTAGTAAATCTGTTTTCCTGATTTTTACGCTCCTACCTATAACTGCTGCTGAGATATGGCGAAATGACCTAAAACATTCGACCACCACCCTTTAACCCCTTCGGGGGGGGGGGGGGATTTCTAAAATCGCTGAAATATATGTTTAATCATTTTTTTAGTAGATTTATTTTCCTATTTACGCGCTCCTACCTATAACTGCAGCTGAGATATGGCGAAATGACCTAAAGCATTCGACCACCCCCCTTTAACCCCTTTCTGTGGGGAATTTCTGAAATCGCTGAAATACCTGTCTAATCATTTTTTAGTAGCTTTGTTTTCCTGATTTTCGCGCTCCTACCTATAACTGCAGCTGAAATATGGCGAAATGACCTAAAACATTCGATTACCCCCCCCCCCCTTTAACCCCATTCTGAGGGGAATTTCTGAAATCGCTGAAATAGGTGATTAATCATTTTTTTTTAGTATATTTGTTTTCCTGATTTTCGCGCTCCTACCTATAACTGCTGCTGAGATAGCACGAAATGACCTAAAACATTCGACAACCCCCCTTTCACCCCCTTCTGGGGGGATTTCTGAAATCGCTGAAATAGGTGTTTAATCATTTTTTAGTAGATTTGTTCTCCTGATTTTCGCGCTCCTACCTATAACTACTGCTGAGATATGGCGAAATGACCTAAAACATTCGACCACCCCCCTTTAACCCCCTTCTTTTGGAAATTTCTAAAATCGCTGAAATAAGTGTTTAATCATTTTTTTAGTAGATTTGTTTTCTGGAATTTCAAGCTTCTACCTATAACTGCTGCTGAAATATGGCAAAATGACCTAAAACATTCAAACCCCCCTTTAACCCCCTTCGGGGGGGGGGGAATTTTCAAAAATCCCTTCTTATTGCTTGCCTAGGCCATAACAGAAATCTACAGTCCAAATTGCGTGACCATGACTTTAGTAGTTTCGGCTGGGCGTTGAGGAGTTAGTCAGTCAGTCAGTCAGTCAGCCAGTCACCGTTTCCTCTTTATATAATAGTATAGATAATCTCAAATATAAAATTAGAAGGCATTTCTATCGAATAGAAATTGAGATCAACTATAATATTCATTGCAAAAATAGTAACATAGCAGTACCCCTTTATGAGAGATCAAAACCAAAGTTGAATCAGCGTACTTTTCCATAATAATCATCCTATATACTAAGTTTGATACAATTTCATGATATAGATGTGGGCATGAGACAGGATGGGACGTAACAATGCATGACAACAGCAATACGATAAAGAGCGCACAGCAACAGTCTTAATTAGCAGTTTTGCCCTGATGTAGGTCCTTTGTGTGAAATGATGTTGGCACAGCACAAATTTCTTCGTGTGTAAATGGATCCTACTCAGCGCATATCTTTTGTTTCATATGTAGACGACTCAGTAATTGTTACTGTATAAATTGAGATGCAGAAGTATTAAGTCATCATTCAATCATTAAATGAGCAGAGTTGTAATCTAAATGTCGAGCTAGACAGAGCTCTGTGATGATGACGGGCCATAAACCTAAAAGTCCTGTAACTTTATAATTCCATTAATACACATAACTTGTATTTAATTTATACCATTTCATTAAAATAATGAAAGTTATACGAAGTCTTGTTTCTGCGTTTCCTGAACTTACAATCCAACGTCTCACCGTTGGACTAATATAGATGCTGAGATATAGCTACACTGTAAAAAAAAATCTCACACGTTCCATTTTTTTTTTTTTTTCTGAAACGAATAGATTCATTTTGAGAATGAAAAGTATGACGTCATAATTGATAATACGGATACCAGCAGAAAGATTTCCCATCGTTTTTGAGATGTTCCGTATTCAAAACGGAATAAAATGAAACCGGAAAAATGGGCTATGTTTCTTTTCAGAAATTAAAAGTTTCGCTTTAGATGTGAAACGTTCCTAGAATTTTTTACAGTGTATCACGCACCTCATGAAAAATGCGTTATAGCAGCGCTACCAATAGGGGGAAATATACCAATTTCTAATCAGCACCAATTTTTGTCATTTCATGTTTCGGGCATTATTTTTTTAGTTACAGTGCCTTCTAAAGTTGTGTAATGCACACGCACACTTACACATAGACTGAATAGAAGTATTTTGTCAATCTCAGATTAGAATACATATATTATTTTACGCTTATTATTATATGTATTATTATCTACATTATACCAGCGCTACCAATAGGGAAGGATATAACAAATTCTAATCGGCACCATTTTTTGTCGTTTCATGTTTCGGGCATTATTTTTTGAGTTACAGTGCCTTCTAAAGTTGTGTAATGCACACGCACACTTACACAGACTGGATAGAGGTATTTTGTTAATCTCAGCGGTCAAACGTCGATTATAAAAATGTAATGCCCGTAGAAAAGTATGTCTTGCAGCGTAAAGAGGAAACTAGCATTGTTAAAACGAGCTAAATTAGGGTACATATCTTATTTTACGCTTTTCTAAAGTTGGAACCACGGCCAAACTCAATCTTTCTCCCTTCCGTGGGATCGAGATTGGCCGTGGTTGGAACAAAGAATGTTGGGACGTGACAGTTTCTGAATTTTGGTTATTGCTCACTTTTGAAACATCTAGGTTATTCATAAGATATTGTTGTTTTATCATCTCATTTCTTCATAATTTTATCTGATTATTGTTTTGTTTTCTTCGACAGCGAACGAGCTTCGAGCACAGGTGCTACGGGAGACAGGCTGAAAGAAAGTGCTGCTATCAATCAATCTCTGTCATGTTTAGGAAACTGTATTCATTCCTTGGCTGAAAGAGCAACTGGGAGAAATGTACGAGGTACATTTAACTAATCTATATAATTTAAATATGAAATTGATCTTTATGCGTGGTCTGATTATTTCACGAACCAGTGGGCTCTGTACCCTGGACACATAATTTCCAAGACACACAATTTTTTCTATAATTTTATTTAACATATTTATGGCAAGTAATTTTTAAGAAAAAAATGAAATCGATTTCAAAGGATTTTTCCTTAACTTATTATATTGATATAAGCTTATTGCATGCTAATTGACGTATTTTAGCGAGAGTGGTTTGGCACAACAGAATGTTTATCGTTGCAATCCTTCATTGTTGTCTACATTAATTTTAACTGTATTGTTACCAATATCACTCATGTTGACGCGTACTTGACGATCTTATATTAACACATTTTAATATGTATAAAAAAAGACTATCCACGATACGACGGTTATTTAAAAACTTATAGTAGTACAGTCGGCCGCAAAACACAAAAAAGGGGAGAAAGAAGCCATTCGATGGGAAATTATGTCTTCTTTCAACTTATGTTTACAAAAAAAAAAAAAAAAAAAAAAAAAAAGCTTTGGGGAGCATTTTCATAGTGAAATTATACCAAACTCAAACATTTTCAAAACCAACACCAAATTTTGACACTATAGTTTGTTTTTGTTTTTTTCCCGTAAATTTTATCTTTAGATACCTTACACGAAGTCATTCGGTCAAATAGTTTAGTAATGATGAAAGTTTAAAATTTGGAACACCTAATATTAAATTACTTTGAGGTACAAGTAGTTTCTAAAACATAATTCAAAAACTACTCAGCGGAATGAGCAGTAATTTTGGATTCACATATTTAAAGCTTCTAGAAATTGACTTCTGTTAAAAAAAATCATAATTTATTTCGAAAATATATATTTTTTAACTAAATTTCAATATATATATATATATATATATATATTGTGGTCAATAATTTTTGTTAAAAGAATTTTATTTCTAAAAACTTTAAATATGCAAAACCAAAATTATAGCTCATTCTGCCAAGCAGTGTTTGAATTAGGCCTTAAAAATTACCTGCAATGCAATTTGTTTTGCAAAGGAATTAGCATACGAGTTCCAAATTTTAAACTTTCATAATTTCTAAACTATCAACGAAATGACTTCCCATTTGGTATCCTAAGGTAAAATTTACCGAAAAAAAAAATATATATATACTGTCAAAGTTAGGTGTTGGTATTGAAATTTTCAGAGTTTGGTACAATTTCAGTATGAAGACGACCACCTAAGCTCACTGTTTTTAACATAAATTAATAGAGGACATAATTTCCAGCCAAATGGCTATTTTCGTTTTTTTCTGGGACAATTTGGTGATTAAAATGTATGAGGGTATTCTTTTTATTTCTGTTCCTATGCTGATTGTATCTTTACAACATAGTTAAAGATTGTTGCAATTTCGAATTTGTCATTTTTTACTAAAGTCTGAACCTAGAAAGCAAAAAAAAAAAGTAAAACAGTCAGACAGACAGACATACCATTTATGGATTCTGAAAAATAATGGACTATCACCGAAACGTGCCCTTTCCAACGAAAAAAAATGGGATTACGAAAATCGAAGATCCGTTTGAAAGTTTGGCGTGAACATATATAAATAAAATGTACAAGCAAATTGTATAATCTCCTTTGTTGGAAGTCGGTTAAAATAATTTAACAACCAAAAAAAAAAAAAAAAAAATCTAAAAATGTCAGTTTCTTCATGTTCTACACAAAAATCTATCAATTATTGCACGAAAATGCCTTTTTACACATTTTCTTTTATAACTTTTATTCCATTCAAGGCAATCAAACTCACACTCACAATTTTATTTGAAAATTTGAAGTCAACTTGGCAAAATCAAATGATAACATTAGAATCACTTATGCCAAGTTTTGTTCTATAAACCTTATCTTAATATCAAATTGTTGAAATTGCTGACTATGCGACAAATATTTTATTTTTTCAGAATCTAGTAAACGATAATTTTCTACAGTTTAGAAAATAACAAAAAAATTAAAGTTACAATCGAAGTACTGATTATTATTTTAAGAGTACGTGAAATTTTGTTTATAATCTGTACTATTCTGACTATTTTAATACAGACAATAATAACTTGAAAATTGCCCGGTGTTTGTTTTAAGAGTTAAGGTGAGGTATTTCTTATTAGGCAAATGGAACCTTTGTATATAAAATATGACTTCTGCAACAACGTTAAATCAACCAACAAATTTACAGAAACACAAAAACTAGACACATAAATCTCTTTGTCAAGCCCCTGTATTTATGTACTATATGTTACTATAAAAGAACGAAGATTGGAAAGACTTGAGGTATGTTAGCAGCACAGGCTACTAAAAGACCGGAAAAGGCTCGTAAGTGGTTCCGTATCGGACTTTTACTAAACCAATTTGTTAAATCTTGACATTTACTAGTACCTATTAATAAAAATCCGCTTTGTTCGATTGGGGAAAAAAATCATTCATAAAATAAAACTTATTAATCTTAATTTTCAGGCAATATTAACAAGGCATAATTAAATTAGATTATTAAATCAGGATATACTTTCGTAACCTTTTATAATTCGCAGAGTAAAAATATTGACTCACAAACTCGTGCTCGGGCTAGGCTTTTTGAATAAATGCGCCAACTTCTTTAGAATTTAAAAATTTCTTTGCATAATAAGAGAAATACGTTTTTTAGGTATGTTTTAATTTACAAAGCTTGGTACAAAACTCATAAGCACTATAATGGATTAAGTTATGATGAATCCACTTTTTGTCAATACCATTTGAAACTCAATACTAAAATAGTCATTTTGCAAGATAAATTAATTTTTTATAAGTGGGTTATTAAATTATACAGAATCATAATATTGGAAAATAATTAAAATATGTGTATTGTATATATTTATTTTTAAATATATATTAATATATATTGTTCTACATAAATTGTAAAAAAATAATAATAATAATAATTTGATACATTAGAAATGTTTAGAATTTTTTTTTTCATTTTATTACAACTGTGGTTTGTTATTTCACAGTTCTTTGTGGCTTTGAAAAATACAATATTTGGCTATTTTCTGAAGTAAAATGGGTCAAACTTGGCTATAACGATATTTCAAAACTCTTTCCTTTTCACTGTTATTTTTCAACAGTTTTCTTTTGCCATTTTGCAGTGGAAAGAAGTTGGGAAGGTGAAGTTGTTAAATTTAATTTTGATAGTTCATCCTTTTTATTTATGTTAATAGAAATTATACCTTCTCTTTTGCTTAGTACTATGACATGATGCAACCGAAATTTTTAATATTGTGTCTTAATTATAATTAGAGGAAATTATGATATCTTTATTGCAGTGAAAATTATTATTTTTAATTCTTATTCAACGTTTTGAAATAATATTTCGTATAATTCGTATAATACTTTTTTTTAGTGCCTTATCGAGATTCTGTTCTCACAAGACTTTTAATGAATGCTCTAGGAGGGAACAGCAAGACTGTGATGGTAATATGCATATCTACTATTTTACATTCATGAGAGAGAAAGTTTCGTATATCATATATTTACTTAATCGTATATTTGAAAACAAAAGTTTGAGCACGTTTATCATTTATAAATTAAATACATGCACATGTAAAAAAAAATAAGAAAAATATAGTTGAGTTGATTTAAAGAGCTCTTTTATTTTCAGATAGCCTGCATAAGTCCTGCTGATATAAATTTTGAAGAAACACTTTCAACTCTTCGATACGGTAAAGTGAAACCTTTACTTCTCTTATATATATATATATGTCGTGTTTCCAAGTTCAAATCCGGGAAAAAGGCAGTCGTGCTCGTGATAAATAGGGTTAGCGATGTTATTGGTTTCCCTTTTAGTTCGCATCAGGCGGCCGGGTGGTATCATCAACAACAAGAAATGTCAGTCCATATTTTTGTCGAAGAACCTTTTATTTCCAGTTTAAGACATCTCTTCAGGGAAAATGCTCATTAGCCAACGCTAAACGAAAAAAAATACAACGTTCCATTATTTTCTAGAATCCGTCCCGATTCTTTTAGCAAACACCAGCGTCGAAAAAAATCCTCTCCGAATCAGGATGATCGTGTTTTTAAACTAGCTTGCGTAATAATACAGAATACGTCACGTGACCCACTTCTATCGAATCAAAAGGTCTCTTTTGGAACTTTATCAAAATTTCCGGCGGATTTATTTTGTTGTAAAATGCAAAAACTTTCTACGCCCGTCCAGAATATTCCATAATCTCGTACCAGATGCCTGTCATATCAACAAACGAGCTTATCTGTTTTTGAGGCTGTAGCTAAACTTCGAATTTAATACGTAATAAAAATAATAAGAAGAAAAGAAAATGAATCTTTATAAAAGGAAAAAAAAAAAAGAAAGAATTAAAGTTTTTCGGAAATATTTTAATAGACATTTGATATTTAATAATAGGATAACTTTATGAAATAAGGTTTTTTGAGCGGAATATTTTAAGAGATACGATATTTTAGCATTTAAATAAAGAAGTTATAGCAATTTGACCACACGGGAATAATACTAATGAATTTTAATAATGGATTAAAATAAAGATGTTCTATTTAAAGAATAAATTAAAAAAGCTATCGCCATTTTTAGAATAACTACATTCGAATAAATATTATTAAGTGGATTAGGAATAATTGGCTTTACATATGGATAGTAAAAGGCTATTTTAAGAATGAGAATTATTTTAATAAGCTGGGTTATATACCGAATATTATTGAATGGACAAATTTTATAGAATAATTGCGGAAAAAATTTAAATTTTGTAATATTATCCCCCCTCCCTAAAGATTTTGGATGAAGTTAATAGTTAAGTAACTATAAATTCAGACAATATAAATTTAATACTTTAGAAATTTGAATTTTGACTAGTATAAATTTAGAGACTGCCAGCAAGGAGATGGGGAATTTCTGAAGAACTGGAAGACAAAAACAACAACAAAAATAAAATAATAGTAATCAATTAAAATTAATAGATAAATAAAAATAAAGCTACGAGCATTTCCCCTGTAAAATAATACAAGAAATGGTTACAATCTCACTTACCATTTGTAAGTGCACAAGAAAAATACAATAACAATAAATAATAAATATTAATAAACAAGAAAAACAGGATAATAATAGTAACAGAATTTTGCTTTTACCAAGTTCACAAGCTTTAGAATAAGTAGTCACTAGCAAATTGTTAAAACAAAGTTTTTAAAAAAAAAATTCGACTTAATTCAAATTTGAGTTCATTAGATCCAACTGTTTTATTTCAGTCTCTTTCTTGGATCGTGATAAGTCCTCATTTTGTTTTTGTTTTTTTAAATGGTTACTGCAGTCCCTTTCTTAAAAATACAATTTTTATGTAAAGGCTGAAAATAAAGACATTACTCCATCAAAATTTTAAAACTGTAGTCATTCTTACCAATACTTTATAATGACCTTATAATGCTAGCACTTGTCACAACATCTTCTCTTAAGTATCACATTAATTTTCTCACATAATAAACAAGTCAAATTATCTCTTGGTCGTTTATTGTACTTGGAATATGTTATCTTTGTTATATTCCTGTGGGATTTGTTATATTTCTGTTGGGATCCCACCATCTTTAACTAATATTTGTCAAACATTTTTTCACTAATAAATAATATAACTCTTCAATAATATAAATAAATGCTATAATAAAATTCAATTCATAAACATAACAATAATAACTTTCAATATAACTAATACTTCTCAACATATGTAGTAATTTATAATATAATTCAATAGTAGAAATAATAATATAATAACATCAGTATAATTTAAGAAAATATCACAGTTTGTTTATTTATTGTTAGGAAAAATATTGGTTGAGGATAAAATAATTACATAGCAAATAAATAAATTTCTTATTTTTTTAATTATATAAGAAAGTATTTTTGCCAGTCGAAAGTATACAAAAAAATATATATATAATAATTTCAAAATCCAAATAAATTTAAATCTAAATATTTAGAAATTGAACTCTCAACCATTAGTTCCTTACAATAATTTTTTCCTCTGATACCCTTTTACAAAATTATACTGTTAAGTTATAAGTATTCATATCCTAAATGCAGAGAGTTGTTTTTTTGGCAAACTTAGAATAAATAAAGACAATAAATAACAAATAAAAGATGTTAATTTTAGCTGAGAAATGGAATACAAAGGCAATTAGTTTAGATACTTAATTTTCTATTGTCACACCAAAACAATCACTGTAAAATCACATCATCACTATCCAATCATTTATATAATTATAGAAATACTTATAAACGGTTACTATTTGATTATCTATTGAAGTAAATAACATAATATTAAATCTTTGAAACAATTGGTTTAAGAAAAAGTAAATAAGTAAAAATAGTTTATTTTGATATAGAATTAAAACATTTAATTTCATTTTTCAACATCAATTTGACAATTCCTAAAATCAAAATACACATCTTATGCCTGCATAAGGTGTCTACTCAACCTCAAAAACTCTCAAAAACAAGTAATATTCTCGTTGCGCACCAAGAACATACCTGATAATGTTGAAAATTATTGTAATAAGAGATATTTAAATAATTAGAATTTACTCTATTGTTTTTACTTTAGTTTGATTTTGTGATGGTGATTGTGATGTCTGTGTTGGTTTTGATTGTTGTTTGGGTTGCTCATGAAATAGTCTGAAATTATTTGGTGAAAAATATGGTCGTAATTTAGACACATGTACAATAACTGAATTTAATTTAGTCTCATAATTAAATTTGTCTATTTCATAGGTCACATCAGAAAGTTTATTTATTATTTTGTATGGTCCAGAGAAAGTAGGTTCTAATTTTCTAGTGTTAGGATATTTAAATTCTTCACAAATTACATAATCTTGTATTTCTAGTGGAGATTCAACAAATTTTCTATCATAGAGTCTTTTACTTTTAAGGTGGAATTCACAAGTTCGCGCTTTTGCAATTTTGAGTGCTTTATTAACAGGAGGGTAATAATTTTGTTTTAAAGGAGATTCATAAGGTAATTGACCATAAAATAAATAGGCAGGTGGGAATTTGGTTATGGAATGTGGTGTGTTATTGCATTCTTGGATGACTTGGTCTAATAATCTAGTCCAAGGTATTTTAGAAGAAATGGAATTAACTTTACATTTAAGTCTAGTAACTATAGTTTGGTTCACTCGTTCTACCTTCCCATTGGTTTGGGGGTGATGTGATGATGTAAAACGTTGTTGAACATGATATTTTCTGAGGAATTTTTTGAATCTTGGAGACCTAAAAGATTTATGTCTATCGCTAAGTATTGTTTTAGGTGCTTGAATATTGAAAATTTGTTTTAAACAGTTAGTGTATGTTTCGGTAGTAACACTTTTGGATGGAAAAGCCCAAACAAACCTAGTTGCATGATCTATTATTATGTGTAAGAATTTTTTTGTTGAATTGTAATAATTAAATCCACCCACAGTATCAATAGAAAGACATTCAAAAGGTTGATCTGTGGCTGGCATAGCTTGTAACAAGCCAAATCTTTTTTGTTTTGGTTTTTTATTTCTCTGGCATGTATCACAATGTTTAACAAATTGTGTAATATCTATTGTCATGTTGGGCCAATAATATTTTGGAGATATTAAGTTAAGCATTTTTTGTATTCCTAAGTGTCCAAAATTATCATGAGCAATATGTAATAATTTTCTCCTGAGTGACATTGGTACTACTATTTTTTTGAATCCTTTTCTCTGAATAATTATAATCCCATTCTCTTTTTTGTATTTTCTGTCACAAACATTATCTTTATCTTGCATCGCTATAATTTCTTTTTTGTCCAATAATAAACTTACATGTTGATTAAGATAAGCAACAGGATTTCGCGACAACATGTCCGCTTCGACATTTGTAGAACCTTTTTGATACTTGATCTCATAATCGAACATGCTAAGTTTTAAAGACCATCGAAAAAGTCTACCTCTTAGATTTTTAACATTCTTTAACCATACCAGAGATGCATGGTCGGTATGGATTGTGAATTTAGTACCATGAAAATAGTGATAAAACTTATCAAGAGTATCTATGATAGCAAGGCATTCCAATTCAGTTATAAAGTAATTTTGTTCATAACTCTTCAAAATTCTAGAATGGTAAGCAATAGGATGCAAAAAATTATCTTTCCCTGGTTGTTTTAGAACTGCACCTACTGCTACCTGAGAGGCATCTACAAACATGTGGAGGGGTAATTTTGGGTCATAAATTTTTAAAATTGGTTTTGCAATTAGAGTATTTTTTAATTTCTCAAAAGAGTTTTGACATTCTGAGTTCCATTCCCATATTGTGTTTTTCCTAAGTAATTTATTGAGGGGGTATCTAATTTCAGCATATTTATCTATGAATTTGTGATAAACATTAATGGAACCTAAAAATCGTTGTAGTTCTTTAACATTAGAGGGAGGTTTCAATTTTTTAATTGTCTCAATATTGGTATTAGCTGGAGTTAAAGTCCCATTGGTGATCTCATAGCCTAAGAAATTAATTTTATTTTGATTTAGTTTACATTTAGAAAGTTTAAGTTTAAGGTTTTCTAGTTTACAGATTTCAAAGATTTTTGTTAAGTGATTTAAATGTTCTTCTAGAGAGGAGGAGAAAATTATGATATCGTCGAAATAATGGCAAGCAAAATCAATTTTATACTTATTGAGGATTCTTCTAATGGTTCTATTAAATATCGGGGGGCCTGTCTTTATACCAAAGGGGAGCACCAGCCATTCGAAGAGGCCAAAATTGGTGGCAGAAGCTAATTTTTCTGTATCCGCTGGATGTATTGGTATGTGCCAGTAGCCAGAGGCTAAGTCCAAAGTGGAAAAATACTGGGCACTACTCAATTTATCTAAAATTTCATCGATAAGAGGTAAAGGTTCTGCATCGTTTTTAACTATTGCATTTAATTTTCTATAATCTATACATAGTCGGGTCTTTTTACCTTCCTCTCTTTTCATAGCCAAGGTGACGGGGGCAGAATAAGGACTATTGCTTTCTTTTATGAGACCAGCCGCTAACAAAGATTGAATTTGATTTTTTATTTCTTTTTCTTCTAAGGGGGAAGTTCTGTAGGGCCTCAAAGATATAGGTAGGTCAGATTTTAGTAAAACGCGTTGTGGTTCAATATTTATCTTACCCACATCATATTTATGTTTTGCAAAAATATCCCTATAATTTTGAACTATTTCCCTTAAATCCCCATTTTCAATTAAATTTATTTCCCCAATTAAATCTGAATTATAATCATTAATATCGCGAAAATTTTGAGGAGTCATTGAACTTCTGTAATCAGGCTGCACGTTACAATCATTGTAATTAGCTGCAAAAAAGTCCTGAGTATTCACAAAATTTTCATTAGTATATGGTGATACTTTGTCATCATTATATCCATTTAAACTCTCATTACTATCACCATTTGTTAATAACTCATCTTTACATGAAATAGTATCTTCATTATAAGTTGTTATCAAGTTACCATCATTAAATAAATTCAAATTGTCACAATCAGAAGTTATCAAGTTATCCTTACCTTGTTGTAGTTTTTTTACAGTTACAGTATTAAAATGAAGTGATCTCTCATCATGTATGGATATACTCCTATTTATAATCTTCCTTCCCTGTTTTACTGTACAATTCTTACAATTTATATTTAAATTAAATTTTGAACATTCTTTTAACCCCAAGATGCAGTAATCCAAATCTGTATCACATACTAAAAAGTTAACATATTTTTGGATTTTACCCACTTTAAGAAGAATACTACACTTTTGATTAATTTGTAAAAATCCCTTTGCCTGACCAATAGTAACTGGAGGAACAATTTCAATTTTAGCATTCAATTTTTTAACAAACTTTAATGGTAAAATTGCGATAGTTGAACCGGTATCGACGACACATGGTAAATTATAATTATTCGTATATCCATACACAATTAATTGTCAAATATTAGGAGTACCAATTGGAAGAGTATCAGAGGGTGTTGAGTTGTTATTAAAAATACACTCTTTTTCCCAGTGAAAAGCATTCATTACACCCTTGTTTACACAAATTCTACATGGCCTAGATGGGTACTGGTTCTGAAAATAATTGTTTTGTACTCTGTTTTGAAAATTTCTAGGTCTTTGAAAATTATAGTTTGGTCGAGGAACCCAGTTTCGAGGAGAATTAAATTGATTATTGGGCCGATTTGACTGAATCCAATGCCTAGGAGTATTAATTTGTTGAAAATTTGGTCTATTAGGCTGCACACTATATCGAGGAATGTCAAAATTAGTTGCATTAGGTTTACTTGGTAATGATGGACTTGTAACAGCAGGGGTGGAAACTTCCAGAAATTGCTTAACAATTCTATACCATTCTATTGTACTCTCAGGAGGGTTAAAAATTAGATAATTTTGATATTCTGGTTTTAAACCATCGGTTAATCCTTGTAGTAATATAGTTTCACATAAATGCAATTTCCTACCAATTTCAATTTTCTTTCTAAAATAAGTTTCTAAGTTACTTAAACTATCCAATTTCAAAGCAGAAAATTCAGAAAATTTCGGGATATTTACCCTAATAAAATTCTCAGTTAAGATATCAGCTATCTGTTCGTATTTAGTGCAATTAAGGCAATCATTAATGTAAATCTTAAGAGCTTCTCCCTTTAAATTTTGAGAAATATTTTTAAACTTCCAATCATCATCCTTCTTTTCTTTTTCACAAGCATCATCAAAGTATTTTAACCACGCCTGTATCTCAACTCCTAAATCTGGATCAAATGCTATAAATTTTGGTTCTGCCATAATATTTAATCTAACAAAAGAGTTAACTCGATCTTCTTTTAAATATCCGGATCTTAAAAACATTAAATTTTAAACTTATAACACTATATACCATACAAATAACGAAATAGATAAAATAGTAAATAAATATGTAATTTACGATCTCAGTAACATTTTAAAAATAATAGATATTTTTTTTTTTTTTTTTTTTTTATGAATATCTGTTCTTAAAACATGAAAATATAAATTATACCGCTGTCTATAATATTACAATGACGTATCACACGAAATCATCAAATAAATTAATTAACCTTAACAACACTTAAATATTTGCAACAGAAATAAATTTTAAAAACAAAAATTTAATCAGTATAACATAGTATATAAAACCTTTAAATTTCAAGTAGACTATTAAATAAAGAAAACATTTTAAATATATCATAAACTAATAAATATCAACATATAAAGATACAAATAAATAAAAATACCAACTTACAGTTACTCTTGAGCATATTTCACAGGATCACACATCTAAAAATCGTGACACATCTAAGAGTTTCACACATCTAAAAATCGTTAATTTCTTGATAACACAAAAGTTCTGCTTTTCCGCAATCCTTTAAAACCAACACCATGAAGACGCTTATGAAGATGAATAGTATATTCTCTAGCAACAACTTCACTTAGGCCAACTTTTCCTCTTCTTTTCTCTTTTAGGCTTGACCATTTTTAATTTATTATAAAACTACAAAATAACAAAACACCAGACGTAAACGTGCTGTAATGGCGTAGACGTCCTCGTAACATATTCTTCTAATCGGCAAATTTCACGTTTAACTACACAAACTTTCTGTTGATCACAGCATCCTGTTCGACTTATTATATTAATGTCGTGTTTCCAAGTTCAAATCCGGGAAAAAGGCAGTCGTGCTCGTGATAAATAGGGTTAGCGATGTTATTGGTTTCCCTTTTAGTTCGCATCAGGCGGCCGGGTGGTATCATCAACAACAAGAAATGTCAGTCCATATTTTTGTCGAAGAACCTTTTATTTCCAGTTTAAGACATCTCTTCAGGGAAAATGCTCATTAGCCAACGCTAAACGAAAAAAAATACAACGTTCCATTATTTTCTAGAATCCGTCCCGATTCTTTTAGCAAACACCAGCGTCGAAAAAAATCCTCTCCGAATCAGGATGATCGTGTTTTTAAACTAGCTTGCGTAATAATACAGAATACGTCACGTGACCCACTTCTATCGAATCAAAAGGTCTCTTTTGGAACTTTATCAAAATTTCCGGCGGATTTATTTTGTTGTAAAATGCAAAAACTTTCTACGCCCGTCCAGAATATTCCATAATCTCGTACCAGATGCCTGTCATATCAACAAACGAGCTTATCTGTTTTTGAGGCTGTAGCTAAACTTCGAATTTAATACGTAATAAAAATAATAAGAAGAAAAGAAAATGAATCTTTATAAAAGGGAAAAAAAAAAAAGAAAGAATTAAAGTTTTTCGGAAATATTTTAATAGACATTTGATATTTAATAATAGGATAACTTTATGAAATAAGGTTTTTTGAGCGGAATATTTTAAGAGATACGATATTTTAGCATTTAAATAAAGAAGTTATAGCAATTTGACCACACGGGAATAATACTAATGAATTTTAATAATGGATTAAAATAAAGATGTTCTATTTAAAGAATAAATTAAAAAAGCTATCGCCATTTTTAGAATAACTACATTCGAATAAATATTATTAAGTGGATTAGGAATAATTGGCTTTACATATGGATAGTAAAAGGCTATTTTAAGAATGAGAATTATTTTAATAAGCTGGGTTATATACCGAATATTATTGAATGGACAAATTTTATAGAATAATTGCGGAAAAAATTTAAATTTTGTAATATATATATATATATATATATATATATATACTTTTTAATTAAATAGTTCATGAGTGGAAGAAGATATTATATAAAAATAATTTAGAGAAAATTGAAAGGAAAGCTTTTTTTTTTGTAAATTTACTAGATTTATTTCCTTTTTGCTAGAATATGTTTAAAATGTTAACAAGTGGAACTGAGCTCTCTCAGAAAAATTTATTAACATTTAGTTTTTAAATATTAAAATGTAATGTCGCATAACTTCTTACTAGAAGTAAGAGACTAATTAGAATTATTAGACTAATTACAATCTTAGTTCTTTATCTTCGTTCTGTGATAGATTACATCATTTCATAACGCCTTCATCCATGAAATAGAGGGGGGGGGGGGATGTGTGGAATGTGACATAGCATCTTTTTCCATTGAGGTCTTCGACCTTATTTTAACTTTGTTTTTATACCTTTTTCTTTTCTCGTTAATCTACAGTGTTTTTACACGATAAAGTGGTTCGGAAATTTTTTTTAAAAAGACTTTACGTCCTAAAAATATTACACTTTAAAAGTCGAAACTGATTGCTATTTCCAATTTTTTAAACTTTAAATGTGTTTGTTTTCCTTGATAATGACCCTGAACACTCGAAAAGAATTGTATATTAAACCTTCCTTAATATTACCATAAATAAATCAAACAGTTCTTTCAAGGATGTTCTGTTGCACGGTTTGTGCATGCAGAAAAATACAAATGCTTCAAAAAACTTTTTACTATCTGTCATGATTACAATGCTGTATAAATGAAATTTCAGTTTCCTTATTCTTGCCGTAAATTTAATAATTCTAACAATAATTTCAAGGATATTTTATACACGGTCTGTGCATGCAGAAAAATAGAAATACATCTAATAACTTTTACTATCTGTCATGATTACAATACTATTTTGTGCATTGCAATCATAATTGTAAATGAAATTTCCAAGATGCAATATAAATATTCTCATCAGTTCACTTTCTTTTATTTTTCGACTTAAACATTTTGGAAAATTAACAATTATATTTATTTTACACTAAAATAAATTAAACTAACAAGTTCTAGTTAAAATCAAATATTTAAAAAAAATTGCTAGATTTTGCATAACTACTTTATCGTATGAAACTTTGCTTTTGATGAGCTAAAAAAATTCATTTTCTTATGCTACAGCAATATCGTTAATTTTAAAGTAGCTATTTTGTGGAAAAAATATTTTTCAAGCGAATTTAACTATAATATATCTTATGAACTGTAATGTAAAACATGATTTATTATTATTACGTCTTGTTGAAACACATTTTTGTCCTTCTCATGTTCTAAAATATATTTCGGACTTTGTAATGTGCTTTTATAACGTGAATAAATGAATCTTTATTTTGTTATTAATTATTAAAACCTATCATTTCTTCATATTTCCCTTATCCAAATGTCTTTTAACAATACGCAATAAACATTAATACTTATATCACACAATAATTCCAAATGTTCCTTACGACATTTGAACTATTACACTCTTTCGAGTTTTCCTCCTTTCGTACCTTAAAAATAACTCAAACAGGAGAGATAAATGTGTGTTATAACTTTGAATGAATACCTCTTGTCCTCCTATATCAAGTTGTCACGTATATTGCGTGCCTTCAGCCATTAAATGAAGACGTGATTTTCTGTATGGTTACGAAACACCCTGCTTCATTTTAAGCAGGCTACAATTAAAGTCCCTTATTATGCAGCTGTAATATTCCGGTTGAGATCCCAATATCACATAAATATTTCTGTTGCGGCTGAGGCGGAAATGAAAACACAAATTTCAAGGTTAACTACTTCTAAATACACGTCTAAGAGCTTGTAAATACAAGACACTCTAAAATAGTGTTGCCAGATATACAATGTCACAAAAAAGGGACAGAGAGACAAAAAAGTGGGACAACAACTTCTAAACCGGGACATAAAATTACAGTAAACCCTGTGAAAATAGAACCTGTCTATAACGAAATCCTATCCTAAACGTAAAAATTTCATTATCCTTACGGTAGGAATTAAATTGTACCTGCTAAGAAGAAAGTCTGTTTAAAACGGAATTTTTATCCGGCTCCTTGCGATTCTGTCTTAGCAGATTTTGTTATACTACACAAGGAGGCTTCGCCCGCTATGCTGGTCGGTTTCTCGAAACGAAATATATTGGTGAATTTGACCTTGTGTTTTAAAGTAATATGAACTGAAAACTATACGTACGCTATTCCGCTATTATATTTTCTAATGTGTCAGACAAAATTTGGGCTGTGAAGGACCAACTCTTTTAGTGGATCATTTAGAGTAGTATTTGGTAAAGAACGATAGAACGATATGCAATATACTAAAACCGTACCTGGAAAATTATCTAACTTACAAGTACAAGTCTCATCAAAATCCATCCAGTAGAACTTTTTTATAAAGATTAATCTTTCATAATCGGGTTTACCTGATTATAGAACTTTCCCCCTATCATATATTCTAAATCTTGTGTGTGGTTATATATATATACATATATATATATGCAAGTTTTATCTTAAAAACGGTTCTAACGATTTTGACGAAATTTTGTATCCTACCGCTTTGGGGCACCAGAAAACCATTGGGCTAGGTCACATGTTCTAGAAAATTCGACTAGTGGGTATTTTTGGGTCAAAGCGGGTCAAGTTAATTTTATCTAAAAAGCGGCTCTAACGATTTTGATTAAATTTTATATCCTACGAGTTTCGGGCACTCGAAAATCATTGGGCTAGGTACATGTCCGTGAAAACTCGATTAGTGGGTCATTTTTGGGTCCCTATGGGTCAAGCTAATTTTATCTGAAAAAGGCTCAGACTATTTAGAGTAAATTTTGCATCCTGTGGTTTTCGGGCACGAGAAGACTGTTGGACTAGATCACATGTTCGAGAAAATTCGATTAGTGGGTCATTTTGCGTCATGCATCATTATGGATCAAGCTATTTTTATCTTTAAAACGGCTCAGAGGATTTGAACTAAATTTAGTATCCTAAAGTTTTAGGGAGCGAGAAGACTATTGGGTTAGGTCACATGTTCGAGAAATTTCGATTAGTGGTTCATTTTGTTCATGAGTCATTATGGGTCAAACTATTTTTATCTTAAAAACGGCTCAGACGATTTAAACTAAATTTTGTATCCTACAGTTTTGGGGCACAAGAAAATCATTAGATTAGGTCACATGCTCTTGAAAATCCGATTAGTGGGTCATTTTTGGGTCAAGCTAATTTTATCTTAAAAATGGCTCAGACGATTTGAACAAAATTTTGTATCCTACGGGTTTCTGGCACGAAAAGACAATTGGGCTTGATCACATGTTCGAGAAAATTTGATTAGTGGGTCATTTTAGTCATGGGTCATCATATTTGAACTCAAAGCTAATTTTGACCGAGCATAGCTCTGCCTTCCTTGCTCGTAATTCTATAAATAATCAACGTAGAACGACGCGCAATATACTAAAACCTTCCTTGAAAAATTACATTTCATTAGCAGTGCAAATCCTATCAAAATCCATTCAGCAGAACTCAAGTTATAAGCAGCTGGAACGAAATTCTCATTTGTATTTTGTATATATACGTAGTAGATAAACCCAACAATCTTATACAATAAAACCCATGAAAGCGGAGCCGCTAGGGACTGAAACAAACTTCCAATTTGGCAGGTATAATTGTATATTATTCTTATTCATAGGGATAATGAAGTTTTTATTTTTAAAACAGAATTTCGTTTACACAGGATTTACTGAACAGAGTACAGTAAAACGTGTGAAAACAGAATCGTTAGGAGTCGCGAAGTTTTAGACAGGTTTACGCCTTAGGCATGTAGATTTGTTAAGGTATTCCTTTTGAAGGAACTATAAAAATGATCCCTTAGAGATAGATTCTGTCTTCGCAGGTTTTACTGTATTAAGTTCCATTCAATGCAGACTAAAGAATACCATGTTACTAAAAGAAATTTAAAAGAATTTATGCATCATGAAAAATCATGACTTTTAATTTAGTACAGTTATTAATACAGTTGTATTGAGTTAAATGTGCTAGCTAACTCAGCTTTGGATAAGAAATTCGTTACTCATTTGAGACACCCTGCCACCTTCTCTCACAAGAGAGGAAAGAAGTGCACTTATTCCGCTCTCCTGTGATACTAGAGTTCCTATTCAAAATGATAAATGTTCATTGGCGAGAATATCAGAGTACCGTCTGGCATCGTAAAAGTCTACTTGTGTTTAGCACTACATATCTCTGTGATATATGAGTGTACCCCTACTTTATATGAAAAAGTCCTTCCGGCCTGTACCGGGAAAAAAGGTAGCTTTCCTATATCTTCGTTTTAAAATTTTAGCTAATGTTACTCGAAACAGCAAACTAAAATGCAAAGAACCCAATTACAGAACGTTCGTTAATACTGAATTTGAATAAGAAATTTGCCAAATTAGTCAACTATAGCCAAGTTGGCTTCATTTATGAAGACTTATTTCGGTCGCCAAATTTGGCGATATTTCGCCAAATGTCGCCAAGTTTGGCGAGAATTTGGCACTAACGGATATGAATATATAGCGTATGATTGGGAAAATGATTACAACAATGAAAGATAATAATTTGCGAGAAGTCGCGTTCACTAAAACTTATAAATTAATCGTTGGATTTTTGTAATGTGCTATCTTGTTTCAAAATGTCTGCTATCCTAGAATTTCAAACTGCTGTATCTCAGCCGTTTTTTAAGATAGAGGTAAAACAAAAAATACTCCGGAATCTTTGTATCAAGGCCTGACACTCAAGCAAAAAATAAATTTGAATTTTTAACTTTTTTTTTATTTATTTTAGTTTTAAATTTTTAAATGGCCGCCATCTTGAAACAAAATGGCGGACCAAGCTGACCAACGAACTTGGTTTAGACATTGGTGAGCTTAAATACACACAATTAGTTTCATCGAAATTGATTTATAAATACGAGTGTTATCGCATGACATAGATCAGATATATATATATATATATATATATATATATATATATATATATATATATATCAACATTTGAACGGAGGGTGGTTTTGGGGTCTGGGGGTCATGATCGGTGAAAATATATCGAAATTTTCCGGTACTGCTTTCCTCCGAACGGCTGCAATAGGTAGCTTTATACTTTTTTGTAGTGAAAGCTACCTAAAACAAATACAGGAATAAACTAAACATCGACTCTGACTTATGACTAAAACTAACCTAATATTAAGCCAGACATGAGGAAGTTGTGCTTGATAAAACAAGCCCACCCTTTTAATTAGTGATAGAAGCGAATTAGAGCAATCACCCTATTATAACAGTATATGAATCAGTGTGCGCCAATATGTCATTAAGTATTGTAGCTTTTTTTCCTATACCGAAACACTGTATTTTAATATTGAATGCATTATTAAAAATTAATGACGATGTTATTTTTTACTTGAATGTTATTATAAAGCAGTCAGTCTAAGTATCAATTTAATAATGTAATCATTCATTTTTAAATACAATAAAACCTGCGAAGACGGACTCACAAAAAAACCGGATATATATTTCGTTCTAGACATCTGTTTTCTTTTTACAGGTTTTTCTATATTTGCATTACGTTTGTTACTTGGTAGTACGCGGAAGTATAAACTTCGATTTAGTGGTACGTCGGTCTAAAAGTTTGGGAACCCCTGGTCTAGAGTACTTGGTGTAGCACATTGTTAATTACTTTTGGCTTTATTTGATTACACACTCTATTCATTTTTTCTATAGACGTTTGAGGCATTTGTACTCCCTTAGTAAATATTTCTTTTTTCCTTCTAACATCCACGTATTTCCTTGTTGTCTTAAAATTCTTTTGAATGGTTTATTTACAAAAACATCTGAAGATTGAACTAATGATATTTACCCAGCTGGAACAGCTAGTTAACTAGTTAACTATTCCAAAGGCTTCGGGGGAATTTAAGCACTCAGATGGATATGAAATATCGTATGTTCTCGCTTCGCATTTGCTCATTTTTAAATTCTCCCCTAATGTTGGAATTTCTGAAAAAGTTTTGCAGATCTATGCCGATTATGACTCCCAGACCCAAAACCACCCCCAGTTGAAAACTTTATATATATATATATATATATATATATATATATATATATATATATATATATATATATATATATATATATATATCGCTGTTTTATGGACACGATAACTTCAATAATTCTGCACAAATCTCTTCCAAACTGATACATAAAATCAAGGGGCATAAAATCTCGGTCAAGCTCGTTAATGGGCAAAATCGAACCAGGGGGGGGGGGATGGGGTTTTTTTCTTAAACAAAAAAACATAACTTCTTAATTATGATACGTATCGAATCCATTTAAAGTTATTATTACTTCTAAGAAAAGGGGGGGGGGGCGAAAATTTATGTATGACAGATTTTTTATATCATTAAAAATGGCCTCAGGGGGAGGGATAGGGGTTTAAGAAGAAAAAAATTCATAACTTCGTCAATTCACAAGATATCAAATCCGTTTGAATTTATTATAAATTCTCTTAATATTATCTACAACTTTTATATTGACAAGTTTTTTATAGGACCAACCCTTACAGCAAAAATAAATAAATAAATAAATAAAAACAAAAAAATCCCTGCCGGCTCCACCTACAGACACAGGCAGATTTCAAAGTGGGCGGTCCCAACTGCCGCATCATGGCAAAAAGGTAATTCCTTCTGCAATTCTCAATAAACAGGCGCCCCACGGTCTGCGTCTTCGAAATCTATGTGTGCCTGTAGGCCGAGCCGTCAGCGATTTTTTCTTTATGTTCGTGCTAGTTATTACATTTTAATGTTTGTCATTATGTATCCACGGTAGATATATGATAAAAGTTTCTTTGCAAAGAAGGGGGTGAGCGTAATACGGTGAATATACCTAAAATTATATTTAAAAAAAAAAAAAAAAAAAAAAAAAAAAACATGGTGTCAATTCGTACATGCGCGTTATACACTGGACTATGTGGTATTTCTCTTTCACGGCTGCCATTGGCGACTATATTTTTATTATTTTGTCTTCCACTATTTCAAATCAATAACCTTCTTGTTACATTTCTACTATTCTTCAGGGTTGTTTATTGTTTAGAAATAGTGGTAGACAAAATATTAAAAAATAGTCGGCATAGCAACCCTGTTTTTTGTATTTTAGTTTATAAACTCATTATTGTTAATTCCCTAAACAAGTACAAAAGATTTCTTTTTTTTATTATTTACTGCAGCCGATCGTGCCAAACAAATCAAAACAGTCGCAACCATCAATGAAGATCCTACGGAGATTCTCATTCGTGAACTAAGAGCGGAAAATGAAAAGTTGAAGAAAATGCTCGATCGAGGGACTATGAATGTGCCAATCAAACCAGGAATGACAGACGATGGTGAGTGTGAAATAATCCTTTTACTTGACACACGTCTAAAGGAAAACTATAGCACAATTTTGAAGTATGTCCTAATTTTCAAAGAAAGCAAAATGTAAAGTTTTCTTACTGAAACAATGTATAACTTTTTGTGCAACACTTAATGTAATTAATATTAATTATGTAATGACTTGTTTGTGTAACTCATTTTAAAAATATGCAGTGACCCCTAATACGACAGAATAGTATGCGTTCAAACAAATAGTAATATAAAAGTAGTAAATAAAAACTTTGATCCTAACTTTACAAAATTGAAATTGGTTTCCACTTGAGAAAATGACATCATATTCTAAAGAAAACGTCATTTTCATTCATAAACCTCAAACTTTTTTTCTAAAATTATGACGTAATATCAATGAATTTCCATTCCACCTGTGCTGAAATTAACATCTTTTAATTAAAATAAATACTAAAATTGAATTTACATAGTCATGCTAATGGAAGTTTTACGTTGTTTTAAATATAGATATTTCGCCATTGTTCCTCAACATCATACAATGCTGAAATTTCCCTATGTTTTTATGAGATTAATAAACCTCGCTCTAAGTGTTTTCTTTGCTTTTTAAAGGAATTTTTTTTATTTAATTAAGTCATGCTCTAATGAAATATGACTGTTGTATCGAAATAAAATAAGCGTGAACAATAAAAATATTTAATTGAATAATCGAGTTTAAAAAATATATACTTATCGGGTTTGTTTATTTTTTGTCACGAAAGGATTTAAAAAATGGTTTGGACAGCAACCCATTGACCGATTTGTACGAAAATGAGTACAGTTCTTGCGACAGTGGTCTGCAACATATTCACCAAACTGGAGCTCAATCGAAATCATAGTTTGGGCGTAATCGTGTTCACTCATATTTACGCGTACATACCGACATTATCGAAAAAACACCAAACTAGTGGGTAAGTGTGATCGAAAATCGCACAAAGTATTTCGTTTAATATTCCCTTCAAAACAATTTATCATTTCTTTAATAAATCGAAATAAATTTAATTTTCAAAAAAAAAAAGTTATGTTTTTTTATAAAGTAAAAATTTACCAGTCTGTTTTTTCGCTTTTTTGAATATTTGAACTGGCTCGATAGCAGGCGAAGCCCGCTATTATATTCTGGCATAATACTATCTGTCATGTGGACAAAATGCGATATTTAAAAAAGTAGCCCCCCCCCCTTCTTTATTAACAATTCCTATTCGCGTTATTAATTAAATCATTGTCTATTAGCGTTTTATTTGCTTTTCTACTGTGGGGCTCTGCCCCCTACGAGCTACGCTCACCAACCTCCGTTCTGACACCACAAACTCTAACTAGTCGGATGTGCCAATCCCAAAACTTTCTTCGATCTCAATCATGTTAATACTTCTAATTTCGTCCTCACATCGCCAATAAAATCAATATTTTTTGTCATTCTGTTGTACGTCAGCTGCTTGCGAATCATCGGGTTACCGGGATGCAATCAACTGATGTATACTAAACTACGAAAAGTTCTTTTGGCCTGTACCGACCGGAACAGATAGCCTCCCTATTCCTTGGTTTTACGATTTTAGCTAATTTTACTGGAAAACACGAAGCTAAAATGCGTGGAACCCAATTAAAGAAGATTCATTCCCAGTTCTCGTCAACATTGAATTTGAATGAGAATATCGCCAAATTAGTCTTCTATAGCCAAGTTTGCTTCATTTGTGGCAACCTATTTTTGTCGCCAAATTTGGCGATATTTCGTCAATTGCCGCCAAATTTGGCGAGAATTTGACGTTGGCGAATATAAATATATAGTGTTAAGCATTTAAGAATAGGAACAATGGTTACAACAATGAAAGAAAATTTGCTGAAACCCTGTTAACTAAAACTCATAAATTAAACCCGTTTATGGATGAATTCCGCTGTCTTGTTTGAAAATGTCAACCACCCTAACATTTCAAACCGCTATATCTCCGCCATTTTTTAATATAGAGACAAAACAAAAACTGCTCCGGATTCTCCGGATCAAGGCCGAACATTTAACAGAAAAAACTTTTAGGATTTCTAATTTTTTTATACATCTTTTTGAATTTGAAATCTTTAAATGGCTATCACAGCGCCCCCTTCTGGCGGAATATCCCCACATTCTAGTAGGACCTGCTGGCTACAGCCAAAAACATATTAAAAAAATTTGGTTTAATTATCTGCATAACATCATACACTTTTCGATGATACAATAGTGAAAATCGAACAAAAATTGCGATGGTAGCGCCCCCTTTCGTCGAAATATCCCCGAATTCAACCTGGACCTGCAGGCTATGGTCAAAAACATAGAAAAAAAATTGGTTCAATTATCTGTATAACTTCATACACTTTTAGATGGTACAATAGTGAAAATGGAACAAAAATATCGATCACAGCGCCCCCTTTCCTCGAAATATCCCCAAATTCTGATAGAATCTGCTTGTCATACCAAAAAACATAGAAAAAAAATTAGGTTCAATTTGAAGCATAACTTCATACACTTTTAGATGGTACAATAGTGAAAATGGAACAAAAATATCGATCACAGCGCCCCCTTTCGTCGAAATATCCCCAAATTCTGATAGAATCTGCTTGCCATAGTCAAAAACATAGAAAAAATATTAGGTTCAATTTGAATCATAACTTCATACACTTTTCGATGATACAAGGAAGACACACAGACGGACAGACGGACGGACGGACAGACAGACATTTTGTAAAAACGTGTTTTTCGGAATCTCTGACCCTAAAACGTGTAAATCCGTCGAAAACTGGAAGTCGAAAAAAATTTCGATTACAATACTTTCTTCTATTATAGATAGAAGAAAGTAAAAACACGCTAATTTGATTAACTCTAAAATGACTAAATGAACTTAAACTGTTATTTGATAATTTTTATTCACAAAACAAACAGTTTATTACAATTGTATCATAATGACGTCATTTGAGAAGCCTTTCATGTTCCTGTTGCTAATATTAAAGCACATAATTTATGAAAAGGTTTTACTAAAATGGGTTTAAAAATTGGTCAAAAACGTTTACATAAAAGATTATTTTAAAATAAACCTTATAAAAAAATTTTCATTATAATGTAAAATTGCCGTTACCTCACATTTTTTAAACAACAATGAAATTTATTTTTTTTTACAAATTAATTTTCACGCGAGCGGAGCCATGAATAATAAGTTGTTCTATAAAATAGCGTTATAAGTCGAAGAAATCATTTTTACTAAGCAATATGCTATTATCTACTTAAAAACACTATTCAAACATTTTTTTGCCAAGACAAAAACCGACAGATAGAGGTGTAAGCGCAAAGCGACAAACAGAACGCTCAAGTATCTCTTTCAAATAGCGTGTCCGATTGCCGCTTTAAGGGTCCTCTTCACGCACTTGAAAACACCCGCTCGCTAATGTTAATCCTGTGGGGCATTATTTTTCTAATACCTCGTTTGCATTTCATTATTTTTTTTTTTTTTTTTTTTTTTTTATTTATTTATTTATTTTTTTTTTTTGCATTCGATAGCAGAGATCAATATCTATTTCCGCCGTTGATTACTTTTTCGATTCTCTTTGCGATTATTTTTACGAAGGTACTTTCACTTTCGGAATCGGTTTTGAAAGTGAAAGTATCTTCATAGAAAAAAAAAAAAAAAAAACGTAAAGAAAATCGCAAAAGTAATCAACGGAGGAAATAGAGATTGATCTCTGTTATCCAATGCAAAAAAAAAAAAAATTGTTTAAAAATATTGAAATGCATGCGAGATATTAGAAAAATAATGCCCCACAGGATTAACATTAACGAGCGGGTGTTTTCAAGTGCGTGAAGAGGACCCTTAACATTTTGTTCTGTTTTGAAACGTAGTTTAAAGAATGTTAATTTACACATTATAAGTCATTCGGAATCTTTTATGAAGTCCTGTAAACAAAATAAAATAATCAATAAATACGTTTATAAATGCTATATAATTATTATTATCATGCAACATGTTGTGTTAACGCCTCAACAACATATTTTAATTTTATTGTAATCCGTGTCTGTGGACATCATTGAATGAAGCTTATGGCAGCGTAAATACTCCATCAAACAGAGCTGAAGTCATAAACACATTTTATACAAAAGATTTAAATTCAGTTGAAACAAAAAACGATTTTAACTCAATGAAATCATAATTATATACCTACGGAGTTAAATGTGAAAACAAATTTCAATTCCGTATCAGTGCATAGTTCTGAACATATATGAATACAAGAAAAATCATTTCAAAAAATACTAATTCAGATTTTATTGAAAATTTGCATGCGAAATTCCAAAGTCGTAAATTTTCTAACATCTTTGACTAGAACATGTTAATATTTTATTTCAAAATGCATAGAAACGCCATCTGTTAACTTCAGATCGAATTACATGCATTTATAAAATTTTTCGAGCTGAGGTTATAGGTTATAGGTTTTACACATGTCAAATATATATATATATTAGAAAGACTGCTCGTCAAATGACGCCAAAACAAGCTTCAAACTACAATCTGAGATGGGAATGTATCTGAATATTTTATGCAATACTGGTACAGAAAATAAAATATTTATAAATTTTGAAAATTCCATTTCCAGCACGGTGCGTATGTTGCAGTGATAACAATTCTCGTATTTAAATTCCGTTCATATCTTAATAATTTAAGAAAAGTAGAAAGACAAACAGAGAGATAAACAAAACGAAGTCACAAATTATTATCATTAAATTAAAGAAGATTAAAAATATTTTCTGATGTTGAATTTTACGTTGCTAAATAAAATGAAAGCACTCTCAATTTAATTTTATCAGCCATATTGTCATTGTTAAATACGAACCACACAAAAACAATATTTGTACGACTGTAAGTTTTTGAACTGTATAATCATAAAGGATATTAGTTTAGTTAGTTAGTATTCTATCCTCACACGGGTTTACGTGGCATAACTGCGAATATTTAATGCATGTCATTCAGTAAAGGAAGTTGCAGGTCACTTGGGTAATATATTTTTACAGTTAGGATGTAAAAGTAAGTTTATCCCAAGCTCTCATGCCACACCCACTGACAAAGTTTGTGAGACTAAATATTAAACAAAAAAGCAACCTTGTTAATGCTTTCTAAAAATAAAGTTTTGGTTTTTAGAAGGTTCTTATTTCTTTCAAAAATTACACATTCCTTCTATGTATTAAAAACGGATTTCCTTGCAGTAAATACCTAGTCTTTTAATTATAGTATTTTTCATCGAATGAACTAGCTTATTAACTAATTATCTCGATACCAGTTAAAAACGGTTTAGTACTTAGGGATTTTCCTGAACTTCATATATCTTACAAAACTTTTGCTTAACTCATCCATATGCAAAAAAAAATATATATTATTATTTGTATTTCCATTTTCCTATTTCTAAAATGCTTTTTTCTGTAATAAATCATATACATATTTTTATGCTCAATAGATTTTTTTTTCTAAAAACTTTTTATTCAAATTTCATGGCTCATGCATACTTTTTTTTATGTATTAATATCGAATAATGGGAAATATAATTGCATTAATAATTTCAATTGTGAGTTAATTTATTTAAAATGTATTTTAAAATATATAGTGTAAGATACATTCTTCTATTGAAATACATCTTTTATAGACTAATTTATAGATAAACAAAATGTGATCACTGTAATAATTGCGTTTATTTGGAATTTTCAAAAAAAATTTGAAATAGCGGCAATTTGAGATCGATTTTGGCAGCATATTATTGTATCCAAATTTGAAAATATTTCACCAAGAATCACCAAATTTGAGACAATTTAGCGCATGCGTGAATCTGCATGTTTGTATTTGTATGTCTACATGCGAATATGTACTGTAGATAAGCATTTATCAATAAATAATTATATACCGGGTGAACCAAAAGTTCGTTAAAACTTTAAAAATTCATAAAAAATGAAGAAATTATGATAAAGAAGTGCGGTTTGCAAGAAAGGGCTCACAAGGTAGTCGAATTTTTTTAGCAGCAAAAAAATTTTTAGTTAAAAAAGTCACTTGTAGATGGCGCTAACATGCGAGAGATTCTAGAGATCCTACATTAGAGAGAGTCGACGAAGTCATTGACGAAATGTCCGCCATGTAAGTTCCAAAGCAGATGGAACGCAGTAGAACGAAATGTATTTTCATTACTCTCTGAAGGCATATAAAAGAATTTTCCATGATTTTAATACAATAAAAGTGTTAGACGGTGATGAAAATACATTGCGTTCTACTACGTTCAGCCTACTTTGGAACTTACATGGCGGACATTTCGTCAATTTCCAATCTCTCTCTAATGTAGGATCTCTAGCAATAGGTCTAGCTAGATTCAGCAGAATTATGCAAATTAATCCTGCAATAAAAGACCGCGATACATGAGGATACATTCTCATTTCGCTTTCAGAATGTTATCATTACCCGATCGAGCGTTGTTGGTAAAGTTGTTCTATTTGAACGGAGAGTTTCAGCAATTCATTCCGACAAGTTACATTCAGCTGTAACGGGCGTTGTGAGTCGCCTTAGTTGTGTCGTACAATGTTCTGGAGGTCATGTTGAACAATTCTTATTGCAAGAATAAATGGATGGAGCGTACAGTTGTCCTGTTCAGTGTGTTTCGGGTCGTCAGTGCCCTCTAACAGTGACATTTTTAACTAAAATTTTTTTGCTGCTAAAAAAATCCGACTACCTTATAAGCCTTTTCTTGCAAACCGCACTTCTTTATCATAATTTCTTCCTTGTTTATGAATTTTTAAAGTTTTAACGAACTTTTGGTTCACCCGGTATTTCATCAATTTCAATATTTTCCATGTATTTCCCACGTATCCTAGATCAGCTCTGGCATAACATCATGACGTCACCGAAAGTGTCTGTCACGCTTGCGGCTCGGCTTAGCCTTTTATAATAATAAAATTATTAATTCCTAAAATATTTTTTTAATCAATTATATTTGGAGACCATCTTCAAATTTAAATATTTTAAACAGTGCTTCACTATACAGGGTGGTCATAAAGTATTTTCCTGATTGCAATAATTTATTGCAGAAAAACTAAAATAATTAGGCATATGCTTGTTTCAATATATTGTAAAGACATTTATAACGTTTTTAATACAAGTACTTACGTCAATAAATTTCCATGCAAGCACCCTTGGTAGCTCGAAGAATGTCAAGGAGGTATTCTATTTCTCGACACGTATTGCCCAACATTTGGGCTGTCACATTAGACACAGCATCTGTGATCCTGACCTTGAGTGAATATCCCTTGAATATTAAAAAAAAATATGAAAACTTTAATAATTGAATTTATTACAGAGTGTCAGGTGAAAGATTTTTGTGTAAACTATGTTCAGTTTGCTTTTTAAAGGAGCCTTGGATTGACCAAGCCGTATATCTAGGGGATCATCCATCCAGATGGAAAAAAAACTTAAGAACATGACTTTTCTATAATAAAAATTTTACAGTATTACATTCAATGGTTATTTCGTAATATTTTTTTGTAATCAGGGAAAGACTTTATGACCACCCTATATATGTATGCATACATATGTATTTACATTTATTCACACAACCAGACACAAAAAATATCCAGCCATTAGCTACATAGCATTTGTGAAATGATTTCAAAGAGAATATTTTTGAAAAATTAAAGTCATTTTCAATATTTTATCTAGTTTCATAGATGTATTGATTATTTTAAGGAACCTTATTACCTAAATGTATTACAATTTCACTTTTTAAGCACATACACGCATTTCTAATTATACTCTGCATAAAGAAATGCGTGCATACATACACAAAAAGATTAAGCACAAAAACTTAATACAAAGAATCAAAATCAAAGAAGATATTTAAAGAAAAAAAATTATATAAAAATATATAAAAAAGTGTCTAATGCTCATATGCAAAATGTTAAAATAGGAAAATACCGTAAAAAAGGCACGATATTACAGTTTTATCGAACAAATAATAGAATTTGTGTTCTCAAAAATACCGGGTGTCCCAAAAATGACAGATGGATTTTAAAATTCAATAACTAGCAAACGGTGACAGATATTAAAAAAATTCTTGCAGGAGGGTTATGTACGATGCCGGAGTTTTTTTTACTGCGATTCTTGATTTTAGTTCGAATTTCAAACAATAGATGGCGCTGACAGCGGTTGGCGCTCATTCGAGGCCGAAACTGACGTCACTGAGCATTGATGCGAAGAAAGGAGATTAAGGCTATGGACTGGGTCTCATTCGAGTGATCTGGGATTCTGAATCGGGGCCTAAGAGCAAAATTGTACTGGCGAATGAGACCCACTCCATAGCCTTAATCTCCTTTCTTCGCATCAATGCTGAGTGACGTCAGTTTCGGCCTCGAATGAGCGCCAACCGCTGTCAGCGCCATCTATTGTTTGAAATTCGAACTAAAATCAAGAATCACAGTAAAAAAACTCCCGACATCATACATAACCCTCCTGCAAGAATTTTTTAAATATCTGTCACCGTTTGCTAGTTATTGAATTTTAAAATCCATTAGTCATTTTTGGGACACCCGGTATATAGTTCCATATTTGCATTCGTATAGAATGAATAACAATTACTCATTGTTGAAAATTATTATATTTTAATACTGAATTTAAATAGGCTGAATTTTAAAAAATGAATATCTATACTAATAAAAGAAAGTTTCGCTCTGTGTGTGTGTGTGTGTGTGTTTGTCGGCGATGGCTAGTGAAATCTATCGCACCTAGAAGTCTGAAAATTTTGGTGAGGATAGTCCAAGGCAGGTCCTGCTGAACCTGAGGCTCATATTTTTTATTTTTTGATAATTAGGCGAAATATTAATTAAAAACTCATAAAAAATGTCCTTTTTTTGCAAAAATCAGCATGCCCAGAGCGGAAAGGAAGGAAGAACTTAATGATGGCGTTTTTGGCCTTTTGTTTTAACCTCCATCCGCCAAATAGTTTGTGATACGGAAAAATAGACGACATATTGTTAAAGTTCTACTTTTTCATCTTAAACTCCGCAATCAGTTCGAAAAAATGTCGTTGTTAACACTTTCAAAAAAAATTTCAAAAAGGGCCGTTTTCGAGGTTGACATTTTCCCCCTTACCGAAACGCTCTTCTAATCCGATATTTTAGAGGTACCGACAAACAAAACATATGTTCTTAAAGCTGAGACCTTCTTCTTTTTAACGGTGTAATTGGTTTTCAAAAATACGAATTTTAACACTTTCAAAAACATTAGCGACCTCAGGTCAATTCGCACTTCCCGGAGACACTTTTTTCTACGCTAAAAGTAACTAAATGTATATATTTCAACACAATCTTTTTAGAGAATCTCAGAGGACCAGATTTACATCACCTACAAAAATTTCAAAATGTTCGGACGAGTACAAGTATTTAAAGAAAAATAAAATCTGAGAAATTTTCGAGGAAAACCGCAAACGCTGTTTCCGCACGGTTTCGCTCGGCTTCGGCTCATGTTTTCCCAACTAAACGCCTATTTTTTCACAAAATTTTAAAGAGAGCTTGGACACAGTTGTAATTATAACCGACTAAAATTTCAGAGAGTTCAGAAGATGAGAACTATCTTTTTGTTCTTTTGTTATGTTAAGGAACCCGACGCAAAAACAAAAAAAAAGCGAGAAGAAAACACATTCCTTTTACAACTAGATAACAATATTTTTTCACAAAATTTTTACACGGGTTGCAAAATCGTTATATTTATAACCGATAAAAATTTCAAACAGTTCGGACAGCAAGAACTATTTTTTTTAACTATAAAACGACCCTACGAAAAACAATACCAAGAAAATCTCTTCTTGCGATAAATATCAATAATATTTAGCGAATTTTTCATTTAAAAATATAAATTCATATAAAATGGGGTTAAAGATATAAAATCATATAAACTTTAGGCTTGTTTAAGGTTAAATCATCACTGTAAGGTTTAATTATCATGCGGTTGAGCAACTCCGGGCAGGTTAGATAGTTTACTATATATTACAATTAAAGTAAGATCAATAACTATTATTTAAGTAAACTTTTTTTTAATTCAGTAACATTTTATCGCTTTAATCACTTGATAATCTACAATAACATAAAATCAAAGCATAACGTGTTTCAGTACACATACTTCTAGCTGAAGTATATTCACAAAAATGCCTTAGGGCAAATATTTCCAAGTGAGCTGAATAGCTTTTAGAATTAAATGTAGCATAGTGTACTGAACTAATGGCGTAGTTTAACATCGCTCTGCGAACTCCCAAATATTTACTATATTTTATTATTCAACAAATATTTGGATGATTTCTAAGAGCGGTGTTTGTATTCGTAGAAGTTTATTTCATGTGCGATGAATAAGAGAATATTCTACTCATAAAAATATATCTAAGAATACTTTTCTGGTTTGTTTGTTTAAATTGCTATCTTTCCACTTTTTTTTTCTTTTTGAATAACAAGCAAAATTTAAAATTATTTTCTCAATTTAGGGGAATTTCTCAAAAATGTAAATATATATGTATATTATTATAAAATTCAAAATTCATAAAAAAAAATTTTGAAGCAAACTTTATCTTAGCAAGCAAACGCTACATGATTTTTTCAAAGTATGTTTTTTTTTTTTAATAATTCCACTAATTACACTGGTGGGCAAAACTTAAGCAACAAACACAAAATGCTAATTTCTGAACATGTGAGTACTCAAAAGGGAAATTCTATAAAGAGCAAGTGTAGAAAAGAGGTACTACCCTAACAGCACGGCCAGTCGATGTGAAGTCCCCTTGACGTCACACATGGTTAGAAGTGCCACAATCGCTACGATTAATGAAAGGATGGGATATTTCACTGTCTCATTATTACTCTCAAATGATTGCTAACACTGAAAAGTCACTGTGACTGTCGCTTTGGAATGGGTCACCAGGTGACATTACAATGAAGTCACCTTGTGATTCTCAAGTCACGACTGAACTTTGAAGTAATTGTGAGCATTGCATTGTGATTAGTCGCCAAATAATGTCACAATGAAGTCGCATGGTGACTTTCCGGTGATCGACACTGTATTGTGAAGTCATCATTGCACTCCTTTGTGAAAAGTCACCAGATGATTTCATTTTCTGTCACTTGGGAACTCGTCACAGAACAGCTATCATGATGACTTTACAATGAAGTGTCAAAATGACAGTCACATGAGAGTCACAAGATGACTTCATTGTAAAGTTACCTGGTGACTCGTCAAAAAGCAGCAGTCATGGTGACTGTTCAGTTGAGTGACCAAATGAGGGGAAAAATGAGACGAATGAAAGATATCACATTTCTGTTCATTGTAGTGACTGTGACAATTGTGATGTCAAGAAGACTTTACATCGACTGCCTGTACTGTTTAGGGTAGTACCTATTTTCTACACTTGCTGTTTATAGAATTTCCTTTTGAGTACTCACGTGTTCAGAAATTAGCATTTTGTGTTTGTTGCTTAAGTTTTGCACGCTAGTGTATGTTTGAAACTTCGCATGTCTTTTTGATGGAATTACACTTCTTTTAAAATATTTTAGTATATGAATTTAATATTTCATATTATGAATAATGCATAAATATGAAACATTTTCATTAATATGATATTCGAACTACAGAGCTGGAAGTAGAATAAAACAGTTTTTAGAACGACATACACAAATATTCACATCTTAATACAACAGAAATATTTGGAACACATGTTCCAAAACAGACATTTAATTGGCTCCTACAAGCAGCTTTATAATGCAGTCTTATCTGAATCGTGTATCTCAGTCTCAGCTGAACTCAATTTTTCTAACAACTAAACTCTCCATGGACCATATACTATTGATGTAACGTAACTAAGTCGTCACACACAGAAAATTCGGGAAAATTACACGATCACTTTTGTCAGTTCCATTTAATATGTACTACTGCTCTTACACGTCCACATTTACACAAACTTTGCTCCGCCCATCACGGAGAAAATAGTCTTCCAACTCTTAAACAATCGAAATTTACTAACTTATATGCTATATTAACTCTTGACAGTGAAACCGAAAGGAGGGTTAGTGTTTTTGGTGTGTCTGTATACAGTGGAGTAAATTAGTTGCACTACAGAACCCCAACGGTTAGAACGATTTTACTTAATGAAGTATTTTCAATTTTGCCTTTACATTGCAAATGGCTTAGGCAAATGGTACCATAAAGAAAAGTATAGTGAACAATAGACGTCAAAATGCAAAAATTTTCGTCGAAATCTATCATAGAGATGCATCACCTTTTTAAGCTAAATAATCACAACAGAAAAAAAAATAAATAAAAATATATATGCTAAAAGTGAACACATAAAGGCTTAAAAACCTGTTAATAAACAGACATACTAATTTCATCACACAACCAGTGACATACTTAAGATCAGTAATGATAAAATAAACTATTTTCACAAAACAATTTGAAATGTGAACTTTATAAACAAACATCGCAAGATATCAGGTATTATGAAAGCAGATGCTTTAATAGAATGATCATATGTAAACATGACTTATTTTATTTTTTAATTTATGAGGTATCTCACACCAAATTCTAGGTATCTCAAAGGGGATTCATTGCATATACTCTCGCCGGATATATAAATTTCCTAGAAATGCGCAGCGAGAGCATATGCAATGAATCAGCCTCCTTTGAGTTACCTGGACTATGTACGCAGCGAGAGCACATGCAATAAATCAGCCACCTTTGAGTTACCTAGATTATGTGCGCAGCGAGAACATATGCAATGAATCAGCCTCCTTTGAATTACCTCGAATTTGGCGCGAGATGCTTCATAAATTAAAAAATAAGATAAAATAAATCAAGTTTACAGATGATGTTTTAGTGATAATAAGTGATGTTTTTCTTATATAATTCAAGGAAAAAAAATTGTTACAAATTTCTTAGAATTCTTGTTCTCGAGATTAAATTTGTATCTGAAATTATTAGTAAAAACCTGCATTGTGTTTTTTTTTTTTTATTATTATTATTTCTTCTGATTCCAGAAGTTCTTCACAAACGACTAAAATGGGAAGAAGAGATGAAAGCAGCTATGGCAGAAAATGAGAGGGAACTTCAACAAATTAAACAGTCGTATGAGGAAAAATTAAGAATAGCTCGGACAGCGCAAAAAGCTGTAAGTCTTTAAATGCGTTTCAATATTTTAGATGCAAAAAAACAAAGATATGAAGTATGTTTTTTTTTCTTTACATTATTGGTACTTTCGTGTTATAGCGGTCCCCACAATTATGATTATGCCAAAATTGCAGTTACGATTTCGCCAAGATCATAGAAAAGCTTATTATATGTGCCTCATATATACGCATATATATATGCTTCTAATGCTCATATATGTACCAAATACGTCATTATATACATATTATTTACGTCTTGCATGCCATATATACATCATATACAACATATAAACATGTCATATATATACGTCATATATGACTATAACTGGACAATATGCGTCACGAAATGTTATATACATTATATACTAGGACTTCCCTCAAAGGGATTAGTCTGAGTGATATTGCTGAGAACATAGGGTTAACAATTACAATATAAAGAAAAAGAGCAAATTAAATGATAGAATTACAAAATATCATATTTAAATTCATTTACATTGTTAAAAAAATAGAAAAGAAGTACCGTTCATCAGATGTGTTGTCATAATTTTTTTTAACATGTGGCAAATAATCTCATTTTCTTAAGCGCGTATTGCGCAAAACTTGAAAGAAAAAAAACGCCGGATCTTTTAAAACGCCAAGCTTTTTAAAGTTACGTAATTGGATTTGCAGCCAATAGATTATTCTATCAAGCGTGGCTTAACGCAAATTTAATTTCATTGTTGCACCTTTTTTTGTGTGAATTTAAAAATTTCCTTCCTTGATTATATATCTATTATTTGTATAACTGTTTATAGAAACTCTTACACTTCAAACCACATTGATAGCATGCTTTGCTACAAACCAGATTGCAAAACTATAGTCTAAATTACTATTAAAGTATACAAAAAAATCTTTCGATGACTTCTGTAAAATAACTTTTATATTAAATCTCCATATCGGCAAAATTGAAAAATTATATATATTTCAAAGTTAAGCTTAACAGATACTTCTTGATTATTCTCTAGGAGGCTCTGCCCCCTGTGCCTTTACTGCGCCAATCCGCCAATCCTGCGCCAATTTTCTTTTGCCTGTCTGTCTGTCTATCCACAATCTGTCTGTTTCCCTATCTGTTCTTCTGCCCGTCTCTCTAACCGATTGTCTATCTCTCTACACGTCTCGCTACCTGTCTCTATATTTCTCTATCGGTCTCTCTACCCGCCAATCTATTTCTCTAACCGTCTGTCTATCCGTCTAACTACTTGTATGTTTAGCCGTGTCTCTATCCACTTCGCTACCCATTTGTCTATCTGTCTCACAACTTGTCTATCTGTCTCTCTACCCGTCTGGCTACACGCCTCTCTACCCATCTTCTTACTCATCTCCGTACCCATCTACTGTCTCTCTACTTGTCTGTATACTCGTCTCACTATCCGTCTGTTTTTGTACCCGACTCGCTACCAATCTCATTACCCGTCAATCAACTCGTCTCTGTACTCATCTCTCTACTCGTCTCTTTATCTACCACGCTACGTGTCTCGCAAACTTTCTCGCTACATTCCTGTCTACCGGTGTCGCTACCCCTCTGTCAACCCTCTTTTTACCTTTCTCTCTAGCCGTCTGTCTATTCGTTTCGCTACCCGTCAGCCTACCTATGTCGCTACTCGTCTCTCTACCCTCTGTCTACCCGTTTGTTTACTCGTCATTCTTTCTCTCGCCACCTCTTCCCAATATTTAAACAATTCATTTAATATACAGAAGCCGTTTATCAGTTATTAAATGCAAACAGAAGTCATTTATCTAATAAGTGTAATCAGATGCAATTTTTTTTTTAAATACATGTACATACATAATAAACCTGAATAATAATTCATCAGTTTTGTGTTCATAGTTGTTTATATCATTTGACAGTAAATCTCAACTTCTTAAACCTGAATTGTCTCAAGCTTTAAAAAAAAAAAAACACAAGGTCTGTATAACTGCAAAGTACCCTGTGGGCTATATTTGCTACATGTTATTAAGTTAAGTGAAAGTTTCGTTATCGCGTTTGCAGCCAATTGCTTGTGTCAGAAAGCGTGGCTTAACGCCATTTTAAATTCATTACTGTAACTTTTTTTTGGGGGGGAGAGGGGGTGGGTTTTAAATATATATATTTAAATTAAAACTTTTGCCTGCATGCCATTGGTGTTGTTTGTATTATTAACCCTGTAGACCGAGCTTCATTTGAAACAAATGTAAAAGACTTCTTCTACAGTTTTTTTAGGAGAAACTTTCGTAATTGGGCCCAAAGCCAATCGGAGCATTTAATATCATTATTGTAACTCTTATAGAGTTAAAACAATATTGTTGCTAGCTTTACTCTTGTTTGAGACCAGCCTTGCCTGTGTATCTGAATGGGGAAAATTTTCGTATCCTATGTCGGTTGGCGAAAAAAATTTAAATGGTGCCAAAAGGTAGTTTTAGCATCTTACAAAATTTTTCAAGAGAGCGGTAAAACATGTTTTTCAAATATTTACAAACATACGTTTATTAAAGCATGTTTTTGTACCATCTTAAAAATTTAAGCACGATGCTAAAATAAAATTTTATCACTATATTCGATATTTAAATAAGTAATGAAAATACATAAACAAACTTATTTAACAAACCTAAGAGGCATTTTTGTGATAAATAATTGTTATTGTCAGGGGGTAAATTGTAAACGGGTAGTAAATAATAAATAGCATTTAAAATCTAAAAATGGAGAAGTGGTCCGTATAAAAATGCAAAACCTAACATTATACGCTTGATATATGTAAATCTTTTGTTATTTTTTAATATTTCCGAAGGCACAGATAAAAAGGTAAAAATCTCTTTTCCAAATGCCAAATAGAAAATATACAAAATAGAATACCAAATATGCAAAATAGAAAAATATCTGCAAAAAAATATATTTACATAATTCTACATCTTCAAAAAAAATAAGATTTAGAAAAAAGTAAGCCAAATCCTGCAGATCCCAACAATCACAACGAAAAACTTATCACCAAAAAAGAACTCGCCAAATCTTACGGCACAGGAGATGGATTTTTCCCTCTGAATGCAGAATATTAGTTTTTTTTTTCTTGTACGATGGGTGATTATAATATAATTGTTTCATTTCACATTCTAAATACCGTTTGATATATTGGTACTTTTATGTTATCCTGGCGCAGTTGATAAATCGCCAAATATTGTTCCTATAACATTCATTTCATTAATTTCATTCATTATCATTAATTCAATTCATTCATTTCATTTTCCATAATTCATTTCATTTAAATATAAATCTTTTACTCATTTAATTTAAAATGCATGCCTTTCATTAATCCCATTTCAAATGCTAAAAAGAGAAAAAAAAGAAATAATGCCATAAATCAAAACCTTTTATTTAAACACCAAAGATTTTTTTTTAATTTACACACGCGAAATAAAAAAAGCTGCTATTGCTGAGATTTGCGCCAAATCTCTAATACCAAGTCTACCAAGTTATTGCGGGGTTTTTCTTTCAAACAGAAAAAAATCCAGATTAATTCTCGATTTCTACTAAATTGAAATATATTTTATTGTACTGAATATTAGTGCGTGCATATTTTTTTGCTCCATGTACTCCATGAGCTTTTCAATTCCGATTGTCTACGAAATCTCCCGCCGGTGAAAATGACGTACGCACAAAATTTTCGTGACGTATGTACTTTAATTGTGCTTTTTTATCTATTTTTAATATAATTTCCAAACGGTTTGACATTTATTCTTGGTAATAAATAGACGTCGTTGTGACCTTTATAGGTACCTGCTGTAAAAATTTGAACGAAATCCGTTAAATATTTTTTGAGTTATGCTTGACGAAAGGTTTTAATATCCATCGTAGCTATATATGGGGCAAAGTAATACTGCGCTGTGTATGAGTCTTCGTTGCACTCAGACAATTATTATAATGTACATATGCTTTATAATTTGGCGCCAAATCTTGGTCGCTTGGCGATTCATCTTCGGGGGCCGATGTAATATGAATGTATCCCATTATTTTTTGTTTTAAGTTTTTATTTTCTGTCTGTTTGTTTTTCTTAAGCTAAATAGCTAATCCATTTTAGGCCGATACCAGAAAAATTTTACAAACCATTTTTTTCCCCTTAGTTGCTTTTTTTTACATGGCTTTATGAATACTTTCAAAATTTTCCTGAATTATAGTCAATATTAATCGAAATGTATGGCCGTGTGGTCAAACACGACACCAAACATTTATTTACTTGTTCCATGAAATTCTGGCCTTTGAATTCAATCCATCTATATTTTTCAGCACTTTTAGATAACCACTGTCGAATTAAGAACGTTAAAGGTTTCGTTAAAGGTTGCAGTTCTGTTAACTAAACAAGTCGAAATTAATTTTAGAAAACCATTCTATGAAAATCCGAAAAAACCTTTATTTGTTGCATTCCGGTATATTGAGTACCGTAGTAAAATTTGCGAAGACATTTTTCTCAACATGCCTTTAAAAGACAGACGTCATCATATAACCCAAATAAAACAATTCAACGGAAAAAAAAATTCTAAGTCAGGGTCGTATACGACCTCCCGGCCTAAAATGGGTTAAAAAGCGTCCACGAAATTATTCTTATACAATATTAAAATATGAGATTTCTTTTGAAGATTCCTTAAAACAAGAACCAAGAGTCTTATAATTTTTAAATATGTAAAACATTGTCATTGACACCAATATATCGTGTAAAAATTAATCGACATGCACGTAGTGTACATTATACTAAAGACCTCCAAACAAGTGTTCTGGGTTTTCAATCTTCTACTTTCGACTTTTTAAGTTATTTGGAACAAATGTTCCAAATGAATGGCCTTGTTCCATTTTCCCTGTAAGATCTTAATTTTATTTTTCTAAATTTATGGATAAACTTCCAACACATTTTCTTATATCTCCTATACTTGTGGCTTTCTTACACATAACTTATATACTTTTCACAGCTCATTTGATCCAAGAAACTCAAATAAAGTGTCAAAAATGGGTGCTATTATTTGAAAACAAAATGATGCAATTTTTAATATATAGATGACTCTAGTTCAATTATTGCCCATTGAAGACACAATTCCCCATCGAATCATGATTCTTGCGCCTTTCTGGTAACAAATTGGCAATAAAATAATACGAGGTGATACTTTTGTTTCCACGACTATACTTTTATAATCTGACTATTGCATCTTTTCTATAAGATAATAAATAAATAGCTTTGAAAATGCATACTGAAAAAATTCTAAAAATCGAGTGCCCGAAATGATTTTAAATACTATTACCCCAAATTAATTATTTTAGAGTTGAGAATATTCCTAAAATCAGGCTTACTTTAAAATATGTATAACAGTAACCGAGTGGTTTGAATGATTCTGGATATTAAGAACATATTGTATTAAAAGGGTCACTTCGGTCAAGATTACACAAAAGTTCAACATTATTTTTACAGTAGTGAACTTATCCACTTTCAAAACAAACAATGTATCAATAAATAACGAATCAAGGGCTACCACGAGATGCCTACGTATCGAACAAACCTATGGGAGAATAGTCAATGACCTCAGGGAAATATTCATACAGGAATGAGACATCGGGTTGCGCGGGTAGCGGTTGATGTAATAAGAAGGAGCACAATCAATCAGGCCAGTCGCCTAGGACCACTTCTTGTCGACTTCATTAAACACGCAGTTATGGTTAATGCACATGGTTGACCTTATTACTACGGGTAATAAAGTCGAAACGACGGGAAAAACTTTTCTAACTGCATTGTTTTCCTCTATGACAGTTCTCACCTACATACAGCTAATACAACACAAAATCTCTTCGAAAATCCAAGTGGGGTGTGCACTCAACCACACACCTCGTCACCTATAATCCGAACTTTTCACCTTGTGATTCCGCAGTTTTCAAAAACTGATGAAAGCTTTAAGAAAGCGACCCGGCGCTTCCAGATCCAGTCAGATGATTACGTGGTGGAGACGTTTTGGAAGTGGTTCTCAGAACAACCCAAGGACTTTTACAAGATGCTATTGTCCGCTTGGCATCCCTCTGGATTAGAGCTCCTATAATAGAGGCTGACGCATCCTCGCAGATTTGGTGCTCAAATTGAAGTTCAGTCGAAAAACCAAGTTAATCAGAACCGGTTCAGCCAATCAGAACAGAGTCTTAGGCAACCCCAACTCCGGCTGCGGTAGATTGATGCTGAACTGAGCACCAATAATCCGAAACAAAATGGATATGCGTCAGCTCCTATTATAGGAGTCTTACTCTGGATAAACTCTCAACAATTACGATAAATATATTTGAGCTAAAATAAATCTTTACTGTTTTAAGATTGATCGCTTGTTATTTATTGGACGCCTTTAATATATCATGAATTTTCTTATAAATTCTGTTCATAAAAGGATTTTAACAAAGGTCTAACACTACAATTAAATCAGCTAAATGAATTCAAAACCGATTAAAATTCCATCCATTCTCTTAATTACTGCTTCAAATTTTAGATTAGGTATATAATCTTCGAAAACACTCTATAATGAATGTTGTAATTGGAAGACTGGAATGAAGATTTTGTTGATGGATGATATATTTAATACTCTACCATTAACGTTATTTAATGAATGGACACCTAAAATTTCTGCTCACTCGCCGTCTTTGTCCATTTATTTGGGTAATGCAATTAATTTAAAATAGAAGCTCGAAACATCGAAATTTAGCATAATATTAATTAAAGTGGCATGCTAGGAATATTGTTAATTAAAACAATCTATCATGGTTGCCATATTTCAGCTCCTTTCAATCATGTTTTAATTTCATGTCAGGAAATACAAGTTTTAATAATATCCAAATAAGATTGAAGCGTAATACATCACAATTGTCCGTCTTATAAGCTATCTTTAATTAGTGTGACATTTAAGTGAATACGGAATTCAGTTAGAATGTTAAATTTATTAAATCTTCGGTAAAGTAATAAAAGCAAACCTTGATAAGAAGTAATATATTTTCCGAGTTCCAAGATTTTCCACTGTCATTACAACAAAACATTTTCCCAGATTATACAAGAGTTAATTTCTTTACTATTGATACTACACTATATTGCCAAAGGTGATTGGTCACTTGCGATTTTAGACGTTTTGTTAACTATCTAGAAAAATACATGAGGAATTAACCTGAAACTGCAGGTGTGTAAACAGTATAGTATAGTTTATATATTTCCGTGAATATTTTTTTCCGAAACCCCATAGGGGACTGTCAACAAATTGAAAAAGAACGAATATCTTTTGGATTACCCTGTAAAATCTAATGTAGCAAAAGTATTCAAACTCGAGATTAATAATAAGTGGTTTATTGTAATATACTGTGTTAATTTTTATGAAGATAGCATGTATACTCGAAGAGAAATTAAGGTTTTTATAAAAACCGACCCAAATTTCACCAAGTTTTTTGCTTATAATTTGCAGAGTTCTTAATATAAAAAAAAGTTATTTTGAGAAAATATGTCAAACAACATTGTACATAATACTCTGCAATCGGAATTAAAAAATAATAAAAATTGGATGAAAAATGAGCAGGTTTACTAAAAAATGTTTCACTGCGCATGCGCGAATGTAATCAAAATATAATATGCATAATGTATTAGCTAAGTATATAGAGTAATTTTTGTGAAAGTCTCAAAATCATAGCTTGAAAATTCTGAAAATTATCGTCGATAGAATAAGCTCGAAATCCGTTGTTCCTAAAAAGAAGCAAAAATATGAGGAGTTGTATCAAATATCTGTTGATTAGTGCCAAGATAGCGTACACAATATTGCACGTACTACTACATTTGGATACAACCCCTCATCTTTTAGCTTCCTTTTGGAAACAACGGATTTCGAGCTTCTTCTATCGATGATAATTTTCAGAATTTTCAAGCTATGATTTTGAGACTTTCACAAAAGTTGCTCTATATACTTAGCTAATACATTATGCATATTATATTTTGATTGCATTCGCGCATGCGTAGTGAAACATTTTTTAGTAAACCTGCTCATTTTTCATCCAATTTTTATTATTTTTTTATTTCGATTGCAGAGTTAATGTACAATGTTGTTTGACATATTTTCTCAAAATAACTTTTTTTTATATTAAGAACTCTGCAAATTATAAGCAAAAAACTTGGCGAAATTTGAGTCGGTTTTTATAAAAAACTTAACTTCTCTTCGAATATTCATGCTCATAAAAATTAACACAGTATATTACAATAAACCACTTATTAATAATCTCGAGTTTGAACAATTTTGCTAAATTAGTTTTTACAGGGTAATCCAAAAGATATTCGTTCTTTTTCAACTTGTTGACAGTCCCCTATGGGGTTTCGGGAAACAATATTCACGGAAATATATAACATATACTATACTGTTTACACACCTGTGCAGTTTCAGGTTAATTCCTCATGTATTTTTCTAGATAGTTAACAAAACGTCTAAAATCGCAAGTGACCAATCACCTTTGGCAATATAGTGTATATGCATAGTATCTAAATAAATCGCTCTGTCTCAACGTCTCAATATCAAGCCAATATCTGTTTCAGTATTTCGTGAATATTTTATTAAATTTGGAAAGCAGTACAAATATAAGAAATTCTGTACGTGAATGAAATGACTGATTTTGTTAAGATTAAATTTAGAGGTAAATTTTGTCATTTCCTTTTCTTGATCTCATTGAGATTTACACCACTTTGACGCTGAGTTTAACCGGAAATTTAAGACTTTTTTGAAAGAAATTTGAATGCCTTCGGGACCATGACGCATATATGCACCTTCAAAAGGTGCACAAAGGATTTGTTTTTTGTGTCAGTAATAAAGAAAAGTAATATTTGTCTGTTTTAATTAAAGCATTTTCGTGATTAAAGAATTAAAGGTAATTGTTTTTAAAAAAAAAAGTAGTGCCAGAATAAAATTTCTGCATGGGACGCTGTTCCCGAAGTGGTTTACGCTAAATTATTATACATATTAAAATAGGAAACTGTATATCATTTTTTATTGATAGATTAAAAAATGGCGGCTTGACAGCTGATGGGTGGAAGCGCTTAAAAAGTATGTTCAAACGGTGAACACGATAGCTCATCGTAGACTTAACTAAGAATAATAAAACAAAAATTAGTGTTTTTATTCCAAAAGCTAGTGAAATTAATGAAATGACATAGATTCAAAGAAAAACATAAATTTTCAACCGAAAAATTTCGTTATTTAAAGTTATACAAAAAAGTGATGTATCAATAATGACCCAGGTTCGAGTGCTGGACCGGACGTTTTTCCCTCAACTATGATATTGGAACCATTGAATACGTTCAAGATGATTTTGGCTTTTTGGAATATAAACAGTTATAGAAAAAAAGTATAAATAGTTATGGAAAGCTTTTGGGATGAATTGACACACTGGTAAGCTTTATGAAGATTTTGGAGTGTACAGTGAGATTAGAGCTAAAGAACACGCATTTACTTTAAAACACGGTTAAGTTGAAGGTATTTGGATCATTTAAAGTGAAGTTGTACAGAGTAAGAAGGTTAACACAATATTCTTCGGAGATGTCATATTACATCGATATAGATACAATATTGGTGGAAGTTGTCACATGATGTCTTCGATAACCGAACGCAACTGACCTGGTTTTTATACAATTTAATCGTGTTAAAGTTCATTTGGCGTTTATAACTAGGAATCGAAAGTAAACAAATATGCACTGTAGATCGTAGATAGATATGTCATAGAATAATCAAAAAGTAGAATTTTTAACTATAACGTTATTCTCGGCGAGCATTCTTTTGTCTTTTTAACTAATACCCTACATACAAATACCAATGACCATGATAACAAAACTGTTTTTGTAACAAACACAATGTTACAGAAACAATCGATAAATAAACGAAATCTACAATTAAGTAGTCAATTTCATTTGGTTACCAAAAGATATCATATGACATCCCCGATTAACAATATTTGGGTCACCTCCATCTGAATACTAGGCCTACGCGCTGATATAAAAATGGTGGATGTCGTATGCCGATTTCTTTCAGAGTTTGTCTGATCCCTTGAATTTGAACACCCGTATTTTCTTTAAAATATTTTTTCTCTATTTACATGTAAAAGAAATAAGGCGAAGAAGACTTTTATAAATTAACTAGATGGAACCCGTCAAAACTTGACGCAAAAAAAAAAATACTATAACAATATCAGTAAAATAAGCTTCTTTATTATTTATGAAGGGGTGCGTATAAAACAGTCTTATAAGTGCGTATAAAGCAATCCGTAAATAAATGTGTAATGCAAATCAGTTTGACATTACCACCATATTCCCCACGGCAAGAAAAAAAATTCATGGACCTATGAAGTATATACAAATAGTATATCCCTACGTTCATATCATATTCAGTAAATAACAGAACATAGTAAATAAAGCACACATCTCCCCCCCCCCCTGTGATAATGCAACCGAATGAGCCCCTATGCGAATGTGCATTGCATCTGCCCGAAAGCACCGTCAAAATTCGACGTTAAAAAAGTTTTAAAATGATTAAATTAAAAGTTTTAAAATGATTAAATTAAAAGTTTTAAAATGTCCTCTTTAATCATTGTTCGTTTCAAATCCATATCTTCTAAAACGCATCCATTGTTTTAAGCTAATCAATTTTTATGCAAAGATTAAGAAGTTTTTTTACAGTAATAAATCTATCTGCAGATGAGGGAGATTTTTAATGTTTTCAAGTGTAATTTATTTGTATGGTTTCTTCGGTTCCTTGACATAATCAGGATGATTATCCCTTTTCCATCACAGTCGGGGATATTTTTCCTTTTATACAGTTGGCAAAAATAAATGTAAAAAAATAAAATAATACAATTCCTAGCATATCCTGATATCTGATGGAACATATTCATCAACGAATTCAACATATCAATTTTATGTTCAACATAAACTAAAAATAGTCTTTTTTTTTCTTTCTTTTTTTCCTGACAGATTTTTGTTTAGCGCTAAAATGTTCTATCTTATGGATAATCTAATCTTATGATTTATCACTTTTTTTTTTAAATTATTATTCACTTTTTATGATGGTTAGGGAAATCTATTTTCAATTGTGGCAACTATCCCAGGGGTTTTTTTACATTATTGAAGCAAACTGGTGGTCATTGATAAGATAGAATTGAAAAACTTTTCATGCTTGAAAATTATTTAAAAGGTCGTTAAATTACGCGGCGTTTTCAAATAAATTTCAATCGAAAGCTAATTTTTTTTCTAATTGATGATGTAAGAATTGAAATTGTAAAATGTAGTAAAAAATAGAAATTTGTAGTATTTCGAATTGATGTAAGCGCGAGTAAAGCTAAAGCGATAGCGCCTTTGTTGTCACAATTGTTGTACATTTCTCAAAATTGCCACTGTATTTTGGCTGGCGTCCAAAAGTAGAAAAACATTTTTTGACATCGAAAGAGAAATTCACAGTGAAAGAAATAGGACTTTGCGCTAATAAGGAACTGTTAAATGAACTTATAATAAATCTACCAAAATAATTCCTATGAAATATTAGTCTTACATTGTTTATTCTAGCTAAAAATACAATCATTATTTCAAGATTTTTTTTTCTACCATAACACTATTTTTAATAACTTTAAATTTCCTGAAATCCTTTACTTTTGTGATTTTTTTTACTAAAAAAGGAAATCTTCTATCCTATAATTTTAAAAAAAAAGCAATTGGTAACATGTAATGAAGGTATGCAATCAAGATGAAGAAATCAATGACGGCTCCAATTCTAATCTTTATAATTATGAATGCAAAAATCAGTAAAATTATGTCATGTTAACACAATCATATACATTTTTCTCTTTAGTTTTATCAATGTTAAAATGCACTTCAAGCTAAGCATAACGTCATTTTCACCGGCGCAAACTTTTCACACATACTTCATATACCTTACATTAATGCTTAAACACCATGCACATAAACATAAATATATTTTGTATTTAATTGTAATGAAAAAATGGCATCAACAAAGTTATAATGCATAACGATAAAATAAACCCAATGGACAATATTCCCGTGACGTCACAATAAATATGAATTTTTATTCGCTTATAAAACACGCGGATAAGTATTTTTACCGAAATTTAACTTGCAAATTAACAAATTCGGCCTTAAAACCGCGTGCTTTTAATATTTAGTATTTCTCTTTTATTCAACCACAGAGTTTAGAGAATAAACTCTGTGTTTCGCAACATACGCGTTATCCGATTATGACGTCATTAGCAGAAGTAAAAGTTTAATTGAAAATTACGGTTAATTAATTAAATTTTCGAACAAACGAATGCACGATAACAAATCTATGTCCAAATATCTTTCATTTAAAAAAAGAATGGTGTAATTTGATGCAGTAGTTTGTTCTCACGGATAGTCGAAAGAAATCGCTTAGCGTTTTAAATATATAGATGGTATTAAAACTGAAGGGACCGTACAAACGCTGAAAAAAAAACCGCCTATGACAGCCGCCATTTTTGTGTCAGCGTGTAGGCTTGGTATTCAGAGGGCTGTGTTTGGTATCAAAAGACGTCATATGACGTCTCCAGTCAATAATGTGTTAATCACAGATACATTCTTTCTTACTTACTTTTAGAAAAAATCGCGAGCCACTTGCGTCAATTTCTACAAGTAACCTTGATCAAAAATTCGATAATCCTTTCAGGGTCACTTATGTTGCTAAAATGTTGAAATGATCGAATGACACCAGAATTTATGAACAAATTTATTTGAAAAGCTTTTTTTTTTTTTTTTTACATGGACTATAAACGAAATATTTTATTATAAAATATTGGTGGCATTGTGGCATTTGGGGATTAAAATTAAGTGTCATAAAAATGTACCACCGCTCTTAAAAAAGGGAATGGGACTCAGCAAAATTTCAAAATTCTCTGTTCAATTGCCTATTAAAGAAAATAAACTTTTTTTTTTTAATTTGGTGTGGCCCTTTCAAGTTAACCTCGGATCCCAACTTAGATCAGAGCAAAATGTGCAGAATAAATGGTGGTAGGTAATATCAGACATATACTTTCAAAGTATAAGTACTAAGTATTGCTGCAATTGTGTACAAAATTAGCACAATATGCCACCACAATTCAGCTAGTATCGAACCAACATAGATTGTTATTACAAATACGCATTATCTATAAGAATAATATTTAAAACATTTTCAATGCATCAACATACATGCATGACCAAGCTAACGCAATTCCAATCGTTTGGAATTATCTCGTTCCTAACTTATTGTTAATTTTTAAGATTTAATTTTAATATGTAGTAGGGGTTTATCCTGACTTTCCATTAATGTATTTGTTATTTTCTTCTATTACAGGACGCAAATAGAGCAAAGTTAGAAGATATGAAAAAACAACACCCTCACTTGTCTAATCTAAACTTTGATCCGCAACTTTCAGGAAAAATCTTACATATTTTAAAGAGAGGAGCAAATATTATAGGAAAAGAAGATAATGCAGACATAGTATTACTTGGACCCAGGTACTAAAGAATTATAAATATAATTTTTAATATAGTATTCTAGATTGAAGTAAAACTGAATTAACGGCATTTTATTGTTTTATCTTCAATGTTATTGTTATTATCTATATCATTACTACAATCATGAATGAAAAACCGAATGACTTCTGAAAAAAAAAACATTAAATAGAATTGCAATTTTTATATATGACGAGACAATACATATGCAACTAAACGTTTCGAACCTATGTCTAAATAAATATAAATTTTAAGTGATACATGCAAAACTCTTTTGGAAGGGAATTTGCAATTGTCTTCTTGTTTTATATCAAAAACTTTTGGCTACCTGTTTCCGAAACTTTATTAAAAATTCTTGTATTGAAAATGATTTCTGTATATATACAGTGCACGCTCGTTAATTCTAATTCGGTTAATTCGAACTTTCGGTTAATTCGAACTAATCCAAAAGTCCCCAAAAACTTGTATTGGAATTAATGTTAAAAATATCTCATTGATTCGAACTAATTTTTATTATTTCGGTTAATTCGAACTAAAAATTTGACAAGAAAAAAATTCGTTTTTCTCGTTTAACGGAGAAAAAAGCACGCTGCATTTATCATTTTGTGTGTCAAAATCATCTGTATTTCTTTTTCAAGCGCCACTCGTGGTAGTTAGAAACTTAAATTAAAAACGCTCTAACGTACTTTTCCTTCCCCTCCCCCCCTCCCCCCCACCGGCCAAGCGGAATCCACCCGCGTGAGTAGAAACAGAGCCGGCGGGAAGAAGAAGCATGAGCGCTATCATTTTTTATCTGTTATGTATTTTCTTAGAATTTCAGAAAAAAAGAACAGATTTTAATACATATTCTAGGGGGCTGCGTCAGTTATGACTACAGTGCAGACAAGTTAATGTGCTCTAGTTTTTCTTCCTCAGTGTGTGGTGTGACCGTGTAAAAATTTAGGATGGCTCCACGTGGAAAGTACAAAACCCTAACTTTGGAGACAAAGGTAGAAATTTTAAAGAAAGTAGAGAATGGCGAATGTAAAACAAAGTTGGCATCTGACTACAGAATTTTAAAAAAATACCTTGTCAACTTATTTGAAAAACAGGGAATCAATTTTAGTTCATGGGAAAAATCTAAATTTGCTAGAGGAAAGAAACGAATGAGAAATGTGTCCCAAGAAAATCTAGAAAAGCTCTACTGCTATGGTTCGAGGATGCTAGATCTCAAAACTTTCCGATAGATGGACACCTAGTTTAGACGTAGGTTGATGAATTGGCAAGTCGAATGGGTATTGACGATTTTAAATGCAGTGATGGATGGCTTTCTCAATTTATGTCAAGGCACAATATTTCTTATCAAACGGTTTGTGACCAAAGCTCTGATGTAAACGAAGACGTATGCACTAATTTCGGTAGGAAACTGCCAGGGCTTTTATCTACTTACCTGCTGAAAGATATTTTTAATGCGGTCGAAACTGCACTTTCTTATAAACTCTTGCCAAACAAGACATTACATTTTAAATGGGAAATTTGCGTAGGAGGTAAAAGCGGTAAAGAGAGGATTACAGTTTTAGTTTGTGCTAATATGGATGGGAGCGAAAAGCTTAAATTATTAGTGATTGGAAAATCCAAGAATCCACGGTGTTTTAACGGAATTAAAACAATTCCAGTTGATTATGTATCCAATGCAAAAGCATGGATGACACTAGACATCTTCAGTAGCTGGTTAAAAAGAATAGATAAGCAGTTTTCGAGACAAAAGCGTAAAATTCTCTTATTTATGGATAACGCAAGCTGCCACAAAAACTTTCCAGAACTGAATTCCATACACGTTGAATATTTGCCGCCAAACTCAACTGCGAAGCTTCAACCAATGGATCAAGGAATCATCCAGAATCTTAAAACAAATTATCGTAAGAGACTCTTAAATAATTTTTTCTTTAGATTGTGGTGAAAATTACGACATTACTCTGCTGACAGCTATAAATGATATGTACGCTGCATCGTTAAAGAAAGCACAATTAGTAATTGCTTTCGTCATGCTAAATTAATGCACGACGAAAAGAGCAATCATATCGAAGAATGTGACGATATTGATACCGATTTTCCTGAATTCAAAAAAATTAAATGTGATAACGTTACTTTTTTTGATTATGTAAGGGTTGATGAAGACGTAGAAGTCTATGGAAAACTGAGCGACGATGACATAATAAAAACTATCCGAGAAGATGAAAAAGCAGAGACCTTATCTTATCGGATTCAGAAGAGAATGCATAGACTGTTAACCGTCCTAATGACCAAGCCATAATGAACTTAATGGCATTTATTCAGATGGAACCTTCCTCTGAAAATGAATTCAAATGTTTACTTCAAATCAAGAAGCTGGCAGAAAAATATAGGCATAATAAACAAAACCAAACATACATTTTACGGTTTTTCCCAAAAGTGTAATTCATATTTTTAATTAAAGTTTTCTGTCTACTGCGTACCTACTTCTTCATTTTATGATTAAAATAAGTCTTTATTGCTTTTTAATGTGTTTAATTTAAAACAGCATAGTATAATATATTATCTGGGGTTATACATTCTAGGAGATTTTTCTTCTTCAGTGATACACTTTAAGTTATATTTTCTCTTAACGTCGGATAATTCGAACTTTGGATAATTCGAACTTATTTCTGAGAACCTTTGAGTTCGAATTAACGAGCGTCCACTGTATATATATAAACATAAAACGGTGAACTCGAATTTAAAATAACAAAATAACCTTTCAAATCTGTTAAATGTTGTTTTAAAAGAATCATTTATTGCTTTCATAAATTAAAATGCTCACTTTGGTAAATATAACTTATATCGTCACTGGAAATATTTAATAAGTGTTCTGATTAAGACGTTTATTACATGCACGAGCAGCATTTTAACTCCCGCAATAAATTTGTTTAAAATCTAAAGCTACCTTAAGCACATTTGATGTGTAATTAAAATAATATTTAATCTCGAAATATGGAAGATCCAATTTATTTTTTTACATATATCTCAGTGAGAATCACTGTTGAATCAGCAATAAGAGGTCCCCTAACTCATAGCAGCTCGAAAGAAAAACATTTTAAAAGTCAAAATATAACAATGCAATATTCGTGTTTACGTAATGAATATCATTTTTTAATTAACAAGCTACAAATATTCCTGCATTAAGCAACACTGCTACCAATCATCTGTGAAAAAAAAAAACAAGATTTTTGTTTCTCGTTTGTATGCATTAATTAATTAGTGCCCACAGGAGTCTATTCTATATGATGTCTATAAGAGTCAATACGCAATACTCAGATAAATTTCGTAGTTCGCTGTAGTTCAGAATAATTTCGAAGTACAATTTTATAGTTCAATATACTTTTATTAATATTGGGTAGGGTTCTCATAAGCAGTGAATAGGCTGTTTTTAAACACACTGCGTTACATAAGAATAAGATATTACACATACGATTTATAAGCACAACTGAAAAAGTTGATCTATTGATGTGAATATATATATATATATATACAGGGTGATTCATAAAAGATGGGCAGAACTTTAAGGGGTTATAGTACACTTAAAGACAAATAATATTAAATAGGAGACTAAGGGTCCCAGACGTACTCCCAAGGAGATAGGGGGCATTAAAGTTTAGGGTCCGAAATTTCAAATGATTATAAAACATGGAAAAATTGGTCGATTCGTTTGCGGTTTTTGCAAAAAATTTTCTTTATGCCAGTATTTTCTTGAAATAAAATTTTAAAGTTCAATTTCAAAAAATGCCGATAGGGGGCGCTTTAGACTTTGGAGTAACAAACAACTATTTTTTAATGTTATTTTTTGTATTTCTTTAAATGATTTCGAAAGCTTAGACTTAAACTTAAATTTTGATCTAAAAGTCTGAGTCCTAACGAGTAGTTAAGTAGCGTAAACTGAAATTTGAAATTTGAAACCCTTCTCCCCCCAGAACAAAAATCAGTTATTCCCGATCTTTGTGTCGTAGATTAGGCTCTAACTACTGCCGCGTTTTGCTAAAATTATTCTTTATGTCAGTATTTTCTTGAAAATAAATTTTAAAGAAAATTTTCAAAAAATTCCGATAGAAGGCGCTTTAGACTTTGGAGTAACGAACAACTATTTTATACCGTTATTTTTTGTGTCTCATCAAATGCTTTCTAAAGCTTAGACTTAAACTTAAATTTTCAGCTCAAAATCTGAATCGCTGAGCGTGGTTCAGTAGCGAGGGGAGGGGGTTCAAATTTCAACTTCTGAACATAGTTCAGTTTGCACTACTTAACCATGCCCAACGATTCTGTGCTGTGATACGAGGCAAAAATACAACTTTCGTCAAGGACTGCATAGTCGGAATTCACTCATAAAGGCACTGGCACAGTTGGAAACGTCGCTCATGCAAACGTTAAAGCTCCATTCCTGACGCTAGTCACCGGGTGAAGAAGGAAACAGAAAGTATGCAAATGTCAAATGGGGAAGAAGAAGAACACGTATGCAAAATTTCGACACGATTCAGGCATAAAAACCACTGAACGGTGAGTCAAGTGTAAGTCGCTGTAGTAATGAATCGGAAGATGGTGCCCTTCACGAATAAGGAAAAGGCTGAGATGCATTTAATTTACGGAGCGGCAGATGGAAATGGTGCAGAGGCACAACGAATGTACGGAGAGCGATTTCCTAACAGGCGGTTGCCTAACCGCAAAACTTTCGAGCGCTTGCACAGACAGTTGTGTGAGACGGGATCATTTCTCGCTTCCCGGTCGAATGCAAGTCGTGCAAAAAAGGACGAATCAGTAGTTGTTGCAGAAGCCATTCTGGATGTAGTAGCGGCGCAGCCAAGTACAAGTACACGAACAGTGGCTAGCCAGGTGGATACCTCACAGTCCACGACTTGGAGGGTACTGAAGGATGAACATTTGCTCCCGTTTCATGTGCAACGAGTCCAGAAACTGTCTCCAGGGGATTATCCAAATCGTATTGAATTCGCCCGCTGGTTTCTGCAGCAGAACGCGCTAAATCCACATTTTGGACGAACTGTGCTTTTCACCGATGAATGTACCTTCACACGTGAAGGTACATTTAACACACACAATGCACATGTATGGGCGGATGTCAATCCACATGCTACGTATCCACATGCTCATCAGAGACGCTTTTCCATCAATGTTTGGGCAGGAATCCTCGGAGACCACCTAATCGGACCGTACCTTCTTCCTGAACGCCTCAACGGTAAAACATACCTCACATTTCTGCAACATGTGCTGCCAGACCTGTTAAACGTTGTTCCTCCACGCATCCGGCGGGTCATGTGGTTCCAGCACGATGGAGCGCCAGCCCATTACGTACGAGACGTCCGCAACTATCTGGACATCACATTTCCGAACAGATGGATTGGTCGAGGTGGTCCTGTTGCTTGGCCTGCTCGCTCGCCAGATCTTTCACCCCTCGATTTCTTTTTTTGGGGACGATTGAAGGCTCTTATGTATGAGACACCCATTGAATCCCCCGAGGAACTGGTCGCCAGACTTTCCGCCGCTGTAGGGGAAGTGCTCGAAAAGCCTGATGTTTTCGCGAATGTTCGCCGTTCCATTCGTCGCCGTTGTTCTGCGTGCATAACCTCTGGTGGTCACAATTTTGAACATTTATTGTGATTACATGTTAATAAATATGCTTTGGTAACATAATCCTAATTTGTGTCTTTTTACCTCGTATCACAGCACACAATGTGTGGACATGGTAAACTGAACTGTGCTCAGGAGTAGAAATTTCAAACCCCTCTCCCCAGAAACTTAACCACGTCTAACGATTCAGATTTTGGGCTGAAAATTTAAGTCTAAGCTTTAGAAAGCATTTAATGAGACACAAAAAATAACGGTATAAAATAGTTGTTCGTTACTCCAAAGTCTAAAGCGCCCTCTATCGGAATTTTTTGAAAATTTTCTTTAAAATTTATTTTCAAGAAAATACTGACATAAAGAATAATTTTAGCAAAACGCGGCAGTAGTTAGAGCCTAATCTACGACACAAAGATCGGGAATAACTGATTTTTGTTCTGGGGGGAGAAGGGTTTCAAATTTCAAATTTCAGTTTACGCTACTTAACTACTCGTTAGGACTCAGATTTTTAGATCAAAATTTAAGTTTAAGTCTAAGCTTTCGAAATCATTTAAAGAAATACAAAAAATAACGTTAAAAAATAGTTGTTTGTTACTCCAAAGTCTAAAGCGCCCCCTATCGGCATTTTTTGAAATTGAACTTTAAAATTTTATTTCAAGAAAATACTGGCATAAAGAAAATTTTTTGCAAAAACCGCAAACGAATCGACCAATTTTTCCATGTTTTATAATCATTTGAAATTTCGGACCCTAAACTTTAATGCCCCCTATCTCCTTGGGAATACGTCTGGGACCCTTAGTCTCCTATTTAATATTATTTGTCTTTAAGTGTACTATAACCCCTTAAAGTTCTGCCCATCTTTTATGAATCACCCTGTATATATATATTTAATTGGAAGAATAAAAAAAATACGAGTAACAACATCTTTAGGCTTTTCAGCTGATAGATCATGTTTTAAGATGAGAATTTCAAGTAACGATTAGTTAGAAAGTATTCATAATAATAATGTTTTAGGCAATCTTCAGTACTACAATCATTGTCGGTGTTTGATCAGACCTGAAATCTTTTACGATAGGACCAAAAGGAAACATGGCCCGAGATGTTGTTTGGGAGAAGTATAACATACATGATCATCTGTACTAAGTTATGGTATTAAATCATGTGAGCATCGTCCTTTAGTGCTACAATTATGTGCTATTTGTCAAACATTTAAAAGTTTTACTTTTACTGTTTTTACTATAACGATTTCGAGAGAAGTCTACTAAGAATTTCTGAGTTTTGTTAAGACTTTGTTAAAGGTTAGCAGAAAACTTTTATTTCGGAAACTGAACAACGTATAGTTCTGTGTGAAAGGTCAATTTTACTCTAATGGTAGGGTAGACCGGGGCACATTTACGCGGTTTTTTTTCAATGAATTTTCTAATTTTTATGTTTTAACTTAGAAAATTTTAGACATTGTGGTTTTATAAAGCAGTTAATAAAGTCAAAATTTGTGCGTTCAGTTGCTGCCCTATTTGTGTTTTTAACCGTAAAAAAAATTTTTTTAGGCCCAAGTCTTGTGCGTAAACTTGCCCCGGGAACGGGGTAAGTTTACGCATCAAGTGGGCACGTTTACGCATATTATAAGTGATACCAAGGAGTAAGTGAAATAAATGTTTAATCAAATTGAAATGTTTTATTTATAACATAAAACACTGTTTAAAAATTAAAAAAAAATAGAGAGAATTAATTAAAGAACATTTTATAGGCTAAACTGAAAACATAGGGCTTATTGCTAATTAAAACAGAAACTATTTAGCATCTTCATCATCACTGTTACAGTTTTTACAAACAAAAAATAAGGTATTTTCTTTTGCACACTTGTCATGGGTCTACCTTTTGCATCTAAGACATTGAACCCAGTCTTGTCCTTTTTTGGATTGGTTGTATGATTTCAAACAATAAATACACACACAGTTTTCATCTTCGTCATCAGATTCATTCACTATTTTCTTTTTTCCAGAGTATACCAACATTTTCCCGTTTGGAGTTTTTGGCATACATTTTCTTTTTCTGTCTTCTTACATAGAAACTAGTAAATTTTTACGTAATTTCTTCTTTTTGTTTTGTTGTGCCATCATTTTTCCTTTTTCACTTCTAACTGCTCTTGTCTGAGGGCTTCTTTAACCGGGCTATCAGTTAGGATTGCGGACTTCTTCTTTTTCGTCCCTTTCTTAATGCCAAGCCTTGGTCTTTTCAAATGGTCTCAGTTGATCAGGTGATGGGTAGTCCACATGTGACAAAGTGGAAGGCCTACTGAGAGAAATACTTGGAGGATGGATAGGCATATACATCACAGAGACTTCTGCTAAAGTGCCAGAGGAGTTAGTAGGCCTATTAGTAGAGGGCGAAGTTGGTTCTGGTCTGTCAGTCACGTACGATGGCATGAAATCAGAATCAGAAAATATTAGTGAGTTTAGCGGTTGAATCCCTGTCACTTTAAATCAAGCCATTATGTTTGCTGGAGTAACTGCTAGGTGTAAGGCAAAGGTGCTAGGCCAAAATTGAAGGAATGTCATAAATTGTCATTTATGTTACTCAAACATTAAATGATGATTTGCAAAACTAAATAGCCTGAAAATATTAAAAATGTTTGAGACAGTACGGAGTAAAAAAGCTTCAGGGGCACGTTTACGCAGTAAGAGCGTGCGTAAAGGTGCCCCGATGTCAATGTGTAAATGTGCCCCGTCGCCCTGTTTGGATTTATTTTTAACGTGCAACGAAAATTAATAACATTTATGTTCATACAAATACAGTTCTCAAAAAAGGATAAAATTCTGCTACTGTTCATATATTTTTTCATCCTTAACTAAGTATTATTAGTTCACAATAAGTTTCAATAAGTTCAATACAAAATTTACTCACCTTGACAGAAAACAGGTTATCCTTTCCGCATGCTAGACTAAAGCTCGACTGACGCTCAAAATCTTGTGAAAATACCCGCTAGGGAGCAGCATCAATCTGTCATGACTGGTGGCGCGCCAGTTATAACTCGTTTTGGAAAAAGTGCACTGCGTAAAAGTGCCCCATGCGTAAACGTGCCCCGGTCTACCCTATTTGGGGTATAATTGCTTTCTACAAATATCGGAAGCCCGAGCTGAAATTCTGCAGGTTCTATTCCACAGAGCTGAAGTATATAACGTAAGTTTATAATGAGTTTTTCTAATGCCAAAATGTTAATTCGGGTTATTTTTTCAAAAACATTATCGCTAAAGGCATGTTATCTTTAGAAATAATCACCCATTTTCAAAATACTAAAAGTGTAAAAATGGGAATTATCTAATGTGCAGCTGATATTTTGCTTCCTACGCAGTAAATACATAGTTAATTTCGTCTTCCAAAGAAACAAGTTACAACACATAATGTACTGTTATAACACATAATCAACTGATGCAGATATTATGGCGTTGCTCATATATTCTTAGGATTATTTTATTCAAAATTAATGTTTTTCCCTTTTTAAATATTAAAATATTATGGGCTAAATTATTTTCTAAATTAATTCTTCATTTGCGCATTAAATCTTTTATTCAAAAAGCTTTTCCTTTTATTGTAATGTTAATTTTTATACCCGTGAAATATATCGTGGTGTATTCATTTTAGCTTGCAATCTGCTGTTTGTAGTTTCTTACAGCTGGGAGTAGATATTACAAGAACACTTTATGCTTTGTTCAGAACAAAAACGCATTTCTACGGAAATGTACATCTGCTGGTTCCTGACTTAATAATTAATGCATATACAATTTGCAGCTATCAAAAACCGCATTCCCATAGCATCAGCGAGGTTTACAGATTTACTTTTTCAATTCACTCATTTGATAAAAAATCATTTCTGGTACACTCTTGGCATCTCTGCCATTCAAAAATTTTTGCATTTATTTCTCCCTAACCAATGTAATTAATTCCGCGCCATTGGCTTGATTCAGCATTTTTATGTTGGCATTGTAACTTAATGAAAATGATCACTTCATCTCTGATTCTTGACTGGATAATATCTCATAGTTTTTAAAAAGGGAGACCACCTCTGATGCTAATCTCTGTCTTCACGAAAATAAAGAAAGCTTTCTATGGAGTCATTGTTTTTCATTGTTTCCCATCTGCTTTATTTAACTCAGGAGGAGAACCAGGGGTTCTGCCTAAACAACGCTTATGGTGTACTCTCACGGCTTAAGTGACTAATTACGAAAAGATGTTGTGTTTCCTTCCCGATTCCTTTAAAAATATATTCTCATCCAAATTGTCAACTTTACTACAGTTATGAGCTCAAATTGTTTTCATACACTTTATTCCAAACGTACAATTAAGCTGTACACATAACCATACATTTGTATTCAGTGTTTACATGTTGTCTAATCAATTAATTCTTGCACCAATAGCATTCAAGAGAATCATGCCATTATCCATGTTCAAGACGAAGGACCAATCATCATTGAAAAAGGAAACCCAGAAGCTAGGATCCTATTGAATGGCGACCCTGTAATGAGCCAATCAGTGCTGAATCACAACGACAGGTTACTTATTTATAATACTTTGCACTGTCATTTGATTAAATAGCATGATTTATGCAGGGAAGAAACCAAACCATTTAATTAATGCATCATAAAAAATTAGTATTACTAAAACAAACACAAAAACGCTTTTTATGAGGTAAATGTTTAGAATTATTTAGTCTTGTAATTAAATTATAGCTAACCATAGTAATAAGTTCTTACTTTTTTTTGCCATTATTTAAGTATAACATGCTCAGTATCCCATCATTATAAAAATCCAGGTATATTTCTAACTCATACATCCAAAACAAACTTTTTTCATTATCCAACAACCATCAAAAGTTTTTGAAGATTTCTAGAAGTATATGATCCTGATCGATCAGTGAAGGCTATTCAGAAGAGCACTTAGAATTCATACAGAATAATAAAATTAAGAAATAATAGAATTTAAAAATCAATATTTTAGATAGAATAATTAAAATGTAAATTTTCGATATATCAAAGTAAATCACATTTTTTGTTCTCTATCTTCGAAAAAATATGTATGAACTCTAAGTTTCTTTATAAGTGTTGGAAATTTTTGGCAGTTTTCTCCTATTTTCTTTATCAAGGGATTTTCTTTTATCTTTTCACTTTTAAGATTTTTTTCCCACCGTATTTGAAGAGTTTAGCATTCCTATAAACATTCCAAATTTTCTAAGTTAGTCAATCACTGTAAATGAATGTTATCTTTGACAAACTCGAAAATTTTAATAATTTTTCATGCACACGTTTTGACAACGGAAGTCATAAATCAGTCCTTTATTGGACCATATTGACAAGTTGGTGACAAATGGTATAATTTCATCATCTTCGGAACAATCCATCTTCTAAAACCAAATTGGAAAAACTTTGTTTTTGACATAAATATTTTGAAGAGTCCAGTGATAAGTCAATCTTCTGTTAGCTGGTAATCATAAGATTATAATTCATATATTTTCACTATGATTTGTTTCCTATAATAAAAAGTCTATAGTTAACGAAAAGAAAGAATAAAGAATAACAAGCTGTAATAATAACTGTGTAAATGTAGTGTAGAACAATAACATCATTAATAAATAAGAGTAATTTTGAATAAAATTATAAAAGTTACAAATTGCTGCTTTTTAAGTTTATCATTTAGAAAGGATTATGACATAAGTTCGAACCAAAAATTAAGTAGTCTTCTTATGGGTACTAAAAAAAACTTTATTACTATTCATTCATTAGTATTTTACATTCATTAGTATTTTTCATACATTAATATCTGCAAAAAATAAATAAGGGAAAAGTTGATTTAAAAGATTTCAAATATAAAAATAATCAAAACAATGAAACAAAGTCATTAAAGGGGACCAAGAAAGATTTGAAATGGCGGAAAATTATTATTATTATTATTATTATTATTATTATTATTATTATTATGTTTGAACCTTCAAGAATGTCGTACAGTGGTCCGATTGGAAAATTCCTAAAATTACGATCGTAGGAATCGTAAACGTTGCGATACCAGCAACTCAATTATCTCAAAACACTGTTTTTCCGAGGTTCTGCCACAATAATTTTTAAACAAGTTAACAGATTTACGTGTTTGTTTGTTTGTTTGTTTTTAAATAAAGGAAAATTAATTATCTGCAAACTATAGCTGAAAGCAAACAAGAAAACATTTTTCAAGTTATAACAAAAAATCTGATTAAATTTTATGGATTTAAAATTTTTTATTACATTTTTTATAATTTTTTACAAATTTTTGTTTGTTTTTCATGTATAATCAAGAGATAACGCAATAAGCTTTTTAAAAAAGAAATTACAATTAAAAACTATGGAACCTGGACTTCAAATTCTTTGCAAGATTAATTTTGTCGTACAATAGTAAATCTTTGTTATTTATTTTCATTATTTAACAAATATTTGTTTATTTCTATGAAACATAAATAAATAAATGCGAAAAAGAAGTAATAGTGTAAATTAATTACAGGCTTCCTAATACATGATCAAACTTAAATAATTTTATGTCATTTCAAAACTTTTTGGTACCTAAATGAAAAACATCGTTTACTTTTCTCTGTTTGTACTTACCAATAACTCAAAATAAAACTATTTTATCATTGCTTGAATTTTATCCTACATTACTTCATAAGTTTTTAAAATAACATTTTTATTTTATTTTTAATTACGCCCCATTTTGGAGAAAAAAAAATCATAACAATTTGTATTTGTTGTATATTCACGTTTCAAACTTCGACTATGCATGTAAAAAATGTGCTATAATTTAAGATGATTAAATATATAGAAAATATCGTAGTTTGACCATATTTATGTCCTCTTAACTAGCGAAACATTTTTATTTTTTCACGACAATCTTTTTTTTTAATTGTATGAAGGCAATAAAATGAAATAAATGAAATAACTCATTGTAATTTTATCATTTCTCTCAAAGATCATTGCAGTTTCATAAAATTCCCACAGACAGGAAAAAAAGAATTATGGAATTGGATGAGTTATGAAAATGTTTAAAATATCTCAAATCTTTAAAAAAAAAAAAAATAAATAAATAAATAAAAAAATAAAAATAAAAAAAAAAATTAAAATAATAATAATAATAATAAAATCTCTAAGAATATTGTTCTTATGGTTTGTTTTTATCTTCGGTTAATTTTCGTATGTATAAATGGGTGTATTTTTACAAGGGATTGTCACAGTTATAAAGTTAATATTTTAGAAAAATTTTTGAAGAATTTTCCCTGAAATTGTAATAGTAGGTGAGGTTAAAGATCTACATGTAATTAGTTCTACAATTTTTCGTGCAAGAGAAAATGTATAAATAATTCTCCAATTCCTTTAACTTTCTTTCTATAACTGAAATCAGGCACAATCGACTGTTCTATTTGAAAGAATTTCAATACACAATTTTTTTTTAAAAATCCAGATCTTATATCTAAATAATGTTCAATGAAGGGCACGAGTTATAAGATTTTCAAATCACTGTAGCTGATTCCTAAACTGTTAGTTTTACACGTATAGTTACAGTTTAAAGAACGTTTCAAATGTTGTTCTTCATCATATGAAAATCCATTTAAGTTAAAATAGTTATTTGTTAAAAAGTTACGAAATTTAAATTTGTATAAGATCCCTGGGTACTATAAGTTATTTTTACTCGGAAAAACACGATTTTAGTGCCAGAAAACGCTGGAAATTATAAAATTCAAAGTAACATAACTCGGTAAATTTTGTGAGCGAATTTCTACTGTTTTACTTGTGTTTTCACTTGTGTTTGTATCACTATTTTACTTGTTTTTTTTTACTGTTTTTACTTTTGTTTTTGCTATTTTACAGAGAGAATGTTTTTTCTAAATATAACTTACAAGACTCAGGGGACCGTATAAAAATTTAAATAGTGCAACTTAAAAAACTCTCTTGACGTAAACGGATTTTTATGTGATGAAAAACAACATATGATACATTTTTGCAATTGGAACTATAACTCTAAAGATAATAGTTTAGGAATTAGCTTTGGTCAATAATAAGACGAGGCATCCTGTATATAGTGTGCTATACCGCCTATTTCCTCAATTGTTATCAACTCTTTAATATTTACCTCAATCATAAGACAGAGAGACTTACCTCGCATGGTGAAAGTAATTTATTTACAAAGCCGTTTAGGTCAATAACTGTTTTTCTTGGAAGAATACAAAATCTATATTTTTATACGGTTCCACTATTCTATTAAACAAATTTTGAAGAAATTATCAAGCGATTGAAATTATCACCTCAACAACTCCACTTGACGCCTGCTGCAAAAAAAACCCTTCTTAAACACTTACGGTGTTTAAGAAGTTTTTTTTTCAAGGCACATGAGTAACGAAGGCACATGAGTAACATGGCACATGAGTCACAAGGCACACGAGTAACGAAAATTGACGGCGCCGATGAAGCCTCTCCGATCCTACCCTAATTGATGGTGCCTGGTGTGGGGACACCACTCGCACCATCCTTGCTGCGGCTCTGTAAAGGGAAAATATATAAATGAAAGTAAGAATTTGTTTTCGGTATTTAAAAAAAAAGACTGTGTTAAAGTGTTAGAAAATAACCAGGTATTATTTCAAAATGCAGCAGATGCTGCTCCTATTTGCTGCTTAGTGATTTGCTACTTAGTGATTTGCTGCTTAGTGATGCTGCTTAGTGATTTTGGTGACTCTCTGTGATATTGGTGATATGTGATTTTATTGACATTAATAGAAGACTGTTTGCTGACTTTAGTAGAAATCTCAATTTTAAAACAAGTTCTTAATTTAAAGATACTTTAATTTAGATTTATATTGTAACTAACTTAATATTTTAATTTTCTTTCTGTTTTGTATTTGTCTATATTTGTATAAATAGTTTAAAGTTGGGCCGACTTTTTTCGTGGGGGTTTGGCCGGGCACCGCCTCTTGGTTAGGGTCTTTGGATAGTGGATATCCCCGCTGATCGGGGCTTGTAGAGCTTTAGCCAATGGGTAGGCCTCCCCGCTCAGCTGAACCTGAACCTGAACCGCTATTTAAAAAAATATATATCTTACAACACATAGCAATAAAATAGAACCTCATTTCAAGAATGTGAAAAAGAGAATTGTATAAAAGGTTCTCCATTGTAATTTTCTAAATAAAAATGCATATTGCGACTATGCAATAAAGCATAACTAAAATTTTATCGCCTTGCTTTGCGTGTGTCTGTGTGTTATTTATTCTTACTGAGTCTCACTTTATAGATTTTTTTTTAATGTCTTTGTTGTTATTCTTCTGACGCAAATGTTAGATCGATACACTTTCGATTAAATGTCAACTGTAAAAAGAAACCCAATGGAGCATTACTTATCAAATATGGCAAATGCTTTTAACATGACATCTTTCAGACATTTTATAAAATGCGATGTTTTTACATGTTTAAATATAGTTTGTCGCATATGAAATAACCATAAAAAAAGTTTTCAACCGTAAGGCAATAAGAAACTATTTATTGACGTATATATATATAATTATTTTTTTCTTTTTTTTTTCTTTTATTTAATGCGCGACATGTGTTTTGGATAAAGTATCAAGCGTCCTCAAATTGCAGAGACAAACTTCACGTTTAGAGACTAATCCTCATTTTTTTTATTTAAAACTTATTGTATTTTAAAAAGCTGATAAATTTATAAAGTTTTAAAAAAGGGTAAAATCTAAAAACTTATAAATTTTAAAGCTTGTAAAGCTTTGAAGTTGAAATTCTTTTGAAATTTGGTCACTTCAGTTTAGGATTGTAAAAAATCATCAAATCATCGCCTTTCATCAAATGTAAATACTTGCTAGAAGAACACGGGGCCGCAAAAAAGAAATACAATGCTGACCTTCATTTATGAAGGTTGTACTTTTTACATGCGGCTTATAGCTGAGTAATGAAACACTATTCCATGAACCAACATTGTAATATTTTTAAGGGTTTATTATTATTATTATTATTATTATTATTATTATTATTATTATTATTTAGCATCTTTTGCGCATTGAGCAATGCAGGATATGCTGGCCTCGTCGCTAATAGCAATAACCTCAATATTCCTCTAAAACTCAAACTCAAACCACAAAAGTGTTTCTAAAACTGCTTTGTAACCGCTTTGTAAATGTCTGCCAAGAAAGAGCAAGCGCGGATCCAAAGGGGGGATCTAAATGACGAACATTTGTATAGAATAACGCCCTTTTTTTAAATAAATACATATAAAAGGTGTTTTGATACATATTTTTTCTTCCGTTAAAAATGCTAATCTTTTTTATACACTCACAGAGTTACTTTTATACAGAAATGCATGAAAATTGCAGTCATTGTTTAAGCATAAAACAATCGAAAAACTTTATTTTTATTTTTTTTTTATAAATGTTGTACATCTTAAATTGTACCCAATTGCAACCTCAATACGACATTTTCATGACTGTTGAGCCCGAAAATCGGCTTAAACTGTGAATTTTTAGAACATTTTCTGTAAGATTAAATAAAACAAAAGATAAAAATGAAAACTCTGATTTCTTGGAATCTGAATAGAACATAGAACGTACAAATTTTATACACTTACCATGGTTGCTACGGCTCAGGGAATTTTACAGAGAAAATAGCAGTTTGTTCTAATAGAAATATTCGACTAATTCAATCACGCGATCAAATAAGGCAAGTTTTTTTTATAAGAAAATGCTGGTATTTACCTGGTAAAATCCCCTGATTACGTAGCAAGCCTGATTTACGAATATACTGCAAATATACTGACCATTGCATTTACGAATGAAAATGAATTCAGGTATAGGTCAGAAAATAGCCAATCTGGACTTAAGATATAAAAATTTCTTATGAAGACAGGTGACCTTCCACCTCCTCCCCAAAAAGAAACATGACCCCCCCCCCCTCTAAATGGAGGGCTGGATCTGCACCTGAAAAAGAGCTACTTCGTCGCAAATGTGGGGAGGCCAACGTGTTAACAGAGATTCTGACACTGCACCAAATGAGAGCAATGCTTTTCAAATAATTGTCTAATTCTGTCTGTTTGTCCAGGCTTATGTTTGGTACAACCCAGCTGTATGTCTATGAAGATAGCGAGAATGAAACAAGAGGCAAAAACTATCCGGAGGTCACCTACGAGATGGCTCAAGAAGAAATAGCTGCTAAAGTTGGCATTAATCTTACAGACGATTCTTCACGCGGTAAGAGGTTAACATTGATACGCCTGATATGTTTTTTATGAAAATGTATACTAATATATAAAATTGGAGTGCCTGTCTGTGATTTAAAAAATAAACCACTATTTCTAAGTTCATTTCACTATTTATACGACGTATCGTTAAAAATAACATTTTTTTTTTAAATGTCTGTCTGTCTGCCCGAAAAAGGCACAGAATCAACAATAAACTTATCAGAAACAGATAGAAAATGTTTCTGGCTATAATCTGCATTTTGTCGACAGACATTTTTGAAACACTGTGTCTACTTCATCAGAAAAATCTCATTAGGCTTAGTCGACACAGTGCGGTCTCAGAGAAAACAGCGTTCACCTGTTGCGGGTTAAATGTGGTCAGCCATACAGAAGTTTCCAGATTCAAATCTGGGTTAAGAGTAGATCAGTGTTCTGATCGGATCGGGTTGTACCCTACCTTAATCCGCAAATTCTTCATAAAGTCAACCCGAATCCAACAAAAAAAAATTTCGTCAATCCGAAACCTTCTCGAACCCGACCCGAACTCGAAGTTAAATTAAATTAATCTATATTTTAACACAATTATGGAGTGGTGGAAAAGTTGTCTACAATTATGTCTCTAATATCAATTTCATCTTTATTGTATAAAAATGAACATATATACATTCATTAATATTCTAATAATACAGTTTTTTTTCCCTTCAATTAAAAAATATTCAGGACCTTCTTTAAAAAATCGGGTCAACCCGAACCCGACCCGAAAGATTCAAAACTCAACTCGAAACCAACCCGAACCCGAAGCATTTAAAGTCAACCCTACCCGAATCCGACCCATAATGAAAAAAACAGCGTCAACCCGAACCGCGCGTCGGGTCAGGTTAATAGCAATAATATTAAAATCGGGTTACCCGATCTGATGCAGGACTCTAATGTAAATTATAAGAGAAAGATTTGACGTCGATTGTACATATATTTTTAATAATTAGATGTGTAATTATAATAATATTGATAATAATAATAATAATAATAATAATAATAATTCTACCAATTTAGAAAGTGTCTTGTTAAGTAAAGATCTGTTGGAAGTACTTCCTGGAGTGGAAGTAGCGAATTCCATTAGTGAAGAACTGGACAAGAGAGTCAGGTTTGATATAATGCTGGTCTCGCCGCAGATGATAGGCAAGACATCCGGGAGGACGGAGGTGTGTATTTGTCTAACACCTACCTATTCACGAAAAAAGTAAACTAACGAGAATTGCTTGCTTGATTCTGTGTTATAAAATAGTTCTGAATCCGAAAATTTTAATTAAATTTTACAGGTTTATGTAAAAATGAAAAATCTAGATACCCGACAAGAATATGAATGGCCCAAACAGAAGTTCCTCAACCGATTGTACGTCATGAAGGAAATGTATCAAAATTATGAATCAGATGAAGATTGGGATCTCCCACCAGTAAGTTTCAATAAGTATTTTATTTAAAATTATATCACTTTTAGTAATATCGTTATTTTGGTTTACATAAAACTCATTAGAATTAGAGTTGCAAGAAGTAGAGAAAACCAGTGTTAAACCTGAAGAAAAACTTGAAAATTTCGAAGTACTTTTTGCTTAGAAAAACAAAATACGATTTGTTCTTTTTTTTATTGAATTATTATATGAAATGTTTATTTCATCTAGTTGATAGATGCAGATCTTCCCCCTCCCTCCCTCGTACCGTTAAAATGAGTGTTGCTATCAATTTACCAATTAAAATTCTTCTTTTAATAAAAAATAAATATTTTTAAAAAATAAATATATGTAAACCTATTTTTATAATTTTTTTTTATCATTGATTGTAAAAAATAACCTGACTTTGTATTACTATTTTAATAAATTATTTACTTAAGCAGTCACATATTAATAATTGGCTAGTATTAAGTTTGTTTTCTAAGTGTGCGATATGGAACAAAAAAAAATTATAACCCGCAGCTGAAATCCAATTCATAAATTTTATTTCTATTTGAATTTTAGAAAGTGAAATAATGCACTTATAATGCACTGAAATATGTTATTTTTTACTTAAAAGTAATGAAAGTAGATATAAACATGTGGTATATTAGCTTCTTTACATCAAAATTTCTAAAATGTCCAAAATTCCCAGATCAATTCCCAAAATTAATCTGAGTTTATTCAATGTTTTAAAATTTTCAGGGGTTCTGCATCTCTTATTGAAATACGCTCACTGATCAAGAAATGAGTGTCAACCCGCGCCTAATTAATATATACAGGGTGATTATAAAAAAAACTATCCCGATACATGAGCCCCTAACTATCATACCGTTCACAGAAACTGAATGAAATTTTGGTTTAAAGTATTTTGAGGTATGCGCTCAAGAATCATATGAAAGACAAAAGTTAAATTCTAACAGTTACGGTTACAGTGACAAAATTTCGAAAATTTCAAATGGCAACACCTATTTTTTTTTTATTGGAATGTGATCTTCATAGTGAAAAACCATAAAAAGCGTTGGAACGGTACTTGTAGTACGAAAATCGCTGGCGCTAGACAGACTAAGAAGAATAGTGAAAACAGCCAATAAAGACAGAGAAGCAACAGAAAACAACACATTTTATTGTGTTTCATACATTTTCCATTTCACACACGACGACACTTTACATGCGGCAGACAGTGGATACCACTGAACAATAAAATGTTTTACTTTCTGTTGCTTCTCTGTCCTTTATTGGTTGTTTTCACTTTTCTTCTTAATCTGTCTAGCGCCGGCGATTTTCGTGCTACAGGTACCGTTCCAACGCTTTTTATGGTTTTTCAGTGTGAAGATCACATTCCAATAAAAAAAATAGGTGCTGCCATATGAAATTTTCGAAATTTTGTCACTGTAACCGTAACTGTTAGAATTTAACTGTTGTTTTTCACATGATTCTTGAGCGCATACCTCAAAATACTTTAGGCCAGAATTTCATTCAGTTTCTGTGAACGGTATGACAGTTAGGGGCTCATATATTGGGATAGTTTTCTTATAATCACCCTGTATATATGTGTGCCTAAGATCGCACGGTGAATTGAAAACTTCTGTGGCAATCGTAATCGATTCGAAGTAATATATGTATTACATAAAGAGCACTAATTCCCTTCACCGTCAAACTGGCTATTTTGATTACAAATTCAATCCTGTAATCTATGAAAGGCAATAGACAAATATTTATATACTATGCATATGTATGTATGTATATATTATATACCACAGTAAACACACTAATAATATTAAAGTATATAGGAAAACATATTAATTAATTATTATTGCAAGTAAAGCGTAATTATTAAAAAAGATCTAATCAAAATTGTAATTCATATAAGATTTAATTTTTTCCACATAAACTCATCTTTGGTAAGAAGAATGCAGCTGATTTTACGCCAAAACAAGGCAGCCGAAATCTGTCACTTTCACATGGACCCTGATTATGAAAGATTCTTAGTTATGGTCGAAATCAGATTTTAATGTGAATTTCGCAAATTAGCCAGTTAAAGCAAACTCGGACATGTTTATGGCAACTTATTTTTGTCGCCATATTTACCGATATTTTTCCAAGCTCAATGACAATTTAGCGCAGGATGGCATTTATGCATGCGTACATCTGTGCGATTATATGTTAATACATAAGTATTACTATACATAAATAAAATCTGCGAAGATAGTCTGCTTCAAGTTGATGTCATGGGTTTTGTCACATAAAGAAGAGTTTCACTTCAAGCGTGACGGATGAGTTTTATTCACTGCCCAGGAAAAATATCTAATTGCATTCTGCGTTTTGGAAAAAAGTGTGTTATAGAAGTTTTCATTTCAAAACATTTTCTTGAGTAATCAAATGCTCTCAAAGTTACAAAATATTGATAACTTGGACATAAAGATATGTCCTAGCAACTGATATCGATTAAAATTATTAAAGAATGGGTTTTTTTCTGTTTAGCTTCAGAGTTTCTTAAGTTACCTGAGTATTTTAAAAAGGTGATTAATCGCTACAATTACTGATCTACCCGCTGCCCACGGGAAAGAAGGCCATTTTCACTGACCTTGTTACGTCAGAAAATGGAACCCGTTTCGGATCAAGCTGTTTCCTTCGGACGGTCAAGTCAACACAGGTGCTTAAGGTGTACATAGTACATACGGTGAGTCGCAACCCCGTTAAACCGCCATCGAAAATGAAAATATACGTAACTTTAAACCAAAAGGCAGAGACTACGTCCGACCTAGGTAAACCTAGAGCTCCTATACTACAGGCTGAATTAAGACTCCTATAATAGGAGCTGACGCATTTTGACGTCCATTTTGTTTCGGATTATTGGTGCTCAGTTCAGCATCAATCCACCGCAGCCGGAGTTGGGGTTGCACAAGACTCGGCTCTGATTGGCTGAACCGGTTCTGATTAGCTTGGTTTTTCGACTGGGCTGCATTTCGGGAGCCAAATCTGCGAGAATGCCTCAGCCTCTATTATAGGAGTTCTAAGCTGAATCATACCACCATTTAATAACCCCAACAGACCAAAAACCAAGCTAAAACCGTTAGCTTACCGTAGTAAGTGGACGGCGAGTGACAGTGACAGGGACGGCAAACAACTGCTCGGGCAGTTTCCTAATGCTGAGCTCATGGAACTAAGAATAAATTTATCTATTTATATTTCCATGGTTGAGCTGGGATACAATATGACGGTTATTTTGGGTAACAGGATGGATATGCGTCAGCTCCCACTTATTGTAGTCTTAGGTAAACCGCCCCCAGATGGTGATGCTAAGACTTTGTCTTCCGGAGCAACGGTCTATTTCGCAATATTTTGAAAAACTGCATCAAATCCCCAAAAATAATTAAAATTTATTTTCATACATATTTTTAATAGAAAGCAAAAACCCGGATTTGAAAAAAATTTCGAAAAATTTTTGAATGCTAATTTTTTTCCAATATTCGATTTCTCTAAATTTTGACGTGAGATTAATATTAAACAAATTATCGGTCATAAATTTACCATGTCAATCTAAAAGTTAGTTTGTATACGATATAATCGCGCACTATCCAATCCAAGTCTTGATTAATGATTATCCAAATTCACTTTGAATATTCATTACAATAACAAACTGGGTTGTAAACAATTCCTATAAGGATAACATTTATAACAGCATCAAATTCTGATTTTACTAAAAATCTCTAAAATCTTTCATAACAACATAGCAGAACTTAAAATATAAATTACGAAGTTTCCAAAGATTTTCACGTAACCTGTGCTATTTTAAACTGTATAAAAATGAAAATTGCACAAACTTTTATTTTCGCATGAGTTTAATCTGATTTACTAATAATAAGGAAAATACATCTTAAGTTTTGCAATAATTTTATAAGAAACAAGACATTTTGTAGAATGTTTATATTACGCAAGCATTAAAAAGAAACTTTTCACTTTTAAAAACTAGAACTAATCTCTTTAACTTTTTTTTTCATTTTAAAACTTTCTTTTCAGATTTTTTTTAATAAAATATTAATTTTGATCCTTTAGAGTGTTATTCTTTGATAAATGGCGTTAATCTTAAAGATGTTGATAAAAGTCTTCTTTTGAAACATTTTGGACAAAAGATGTTGACACTTCTGAAACTTCCTGAAAAAACATCGTTCTTTGAAACATCTCTTTTAGAACTTTAATTTTTCACTTTCTTTGAACATGTCAAAACGAAAGAGTTTTTTTTTTTTTTTTTTAAGATATTTTCTCCCCTTTTTCTTTCTATTTCATAATTACCAAGCTTTTTTTTTTCATATAAAATAACTCGATTAAAGCATTTTTTTAAATGTTGGTAATTAGATCAATTCAAAGTCTAATATTTTTTTTTTTAGGTGCGTTCGTAATTATATAAATGCGTAGCACCTTTAGTCGTCGTCTGGTCCGTCCGTCTGTCCGCATATAACAGCGCAAAAACTACCCAACTGAATGGTTTGAAATTTAATATAGATAATCGTTGCAGAATTTTGTCGAGTCGTTTCAAATTTTATGAAAATGGAATCAAAATTTAAAAAGTCCTTCCGGCCTGTACCGGGAGGAAAAGGTAGCTTTCCTATATCTTCGTTTTAAAATTTTAGCTAATGTTACACGAAAACAGCAAGTTAAAATGCAAAGAAACGTTTACAAAAGATTCGTTAATACTGAATTTGAATAAGAAATTCGCCAAATTATTGAGCAATAGCCAAATTGGCTTCATTTATGAAGACTTATTTTGGTCGCCAAATTTGGCGATGTTTTGCTAAATGTCGCCAATTTTGGCGATAATTTGGCGCTAACGGATATGAATATATAGTTTTATTCGTATGATTGGGGAAATTATTACAACAATGAAGGAAAATAATTTGCGAGTAATCGCGTTAATGTGCTGTTTTGTTTCAAAATGTCAGCCACCCTAGAATTTCAAACTGCTCTATCTCAGCCATTTTTTAAGATAGAGGTAAACCAAAAAATGCTCTGGAATCCTTGTATCAAGGCCTAACACGTAATTAAAAAATAAATTTGAATTTGTAATTTTTTTTTGTAAATTTATTTTAGTTTTAAATTTTTAAATGGCCGCCATCTTGAAACAAAATGGCGGACCAAGCTGGCCAACGAACTCGGTCGAGACATTGGTGAGCTTAATACACACAATTAGTTTCATCAAAATCGATTTATAAATACGAGCGTTATCGTATGACATAGGTCAGATATATATATATATATATATATATATATATATATATATATACTAGGGGGCCTACCCCCTGCGAGCTACGCTCGCCAACCCCCGCTCAGACTTCGAGGCCTCTAAAAACATGACAGCGTGCTTCGTTTTAAAAATATTGGTAAATCTGTAATTGGGTTGCCATGCTTTTAACGTTTTAATGGGGCATTTTTTAATTATCATAGCCTCATACACAGCTGTTGCGACAACTGACGTCTGTTTTAGGGATTGATACGTAAAATCAATTACACCTTGAAAACCAGCTTGTATAAAATGGTTAAGTTTAAATTGTGGCTACCTCTTGCACTTTTATAACAGCGATCTGTATTCTATTCTTCCTTTGCGTTTAAGGATGAGAAAAATTCCATCTGCTTGTGAATAACATTAAGAACTACGGTATTGAAAAGTACTATGTTATAGACATTTTCAGTAACAGGTTTCAATTTTCTCTGTATTTTAGTGCACCATCATGCATATTTTCATGTTATTTTAAATATGTAAATTATTTATTTTAATTAATATGTATATACGAATTTTCTAATAATTATTTATCATACAAAATTAATTAAATATTTTGTGCATGCATGCCTGCATTTATTCGGCATCAATTGATGAGATATTTAAACAAATTTGCTATCCGCGATAATTTTACACCATGTTATGTAACTTGAATATTGTCCATAAGAAAATCGGGTACTTTTCCAGTATAGGATCCTTTGCTTTTAGGTTTGTCGTAATTCGAGTTTCAAAAACGAATAGATTCGTTAATATACATATATTTGTTGCCAAAAGTTATGAAAACAAACCCAATGAACATTTTGTGATTTTCTATGTCTTGACGCTTTTTTAAAAAGCTTGGCGCAATTCGGGCATCAGAAAGTGAGATTTGGTGCCAAATGACATAAACAGCCATGGAAACAAATTCGACGATTTTTTTTGTTTATATGCGTATTTTAATTATACGTATATTATTATTGTTTTTTCTATACAAATCACTTCTGATTATATATAAAATAGGATAAATGACATTTTACTCTAAACAAATTGTATAAATATTGAAAAAATGCTTCTGTATATGAAATGACAAAGTAAATAGGTTGACAGAAAGTATGTTGCCAAATTTACTTTTCGTCAAGGCACCATATACTGGAAAAGCACCGAACTTTTATGCTTGTTTATACATGTATTTATATGTATATATACAATTTATTTATAATTGTCTTTCAATTTACCTCTTTTTGTACATAAAAATAGATAAATGGCTTCTTTATATTAAATAAATTGTATAAACATAAATGACGTATTTACATAAATGACGTCATTTGGACGAATTTATTCAAAATATTTTCAGTTTATAAATTAAATTAAATGCTGACAGACAATTGAATCCTGACGATAGAAATGTGATTTTTTTTTTTCAAATTTTCGTGAAAAACATAATTTAATCATAATCTTGTCTTCATTATCGATTGAAATAAAAGATAAGTTCAATTTCAATTTGAAAATGACGAATAAAAATAAATCAATAATCCCTATCGGGATCCTTTTTTATTTTTTTCCCTTTTTGTCACAAAAAAACTGAGTAATTAGTTGCCATCACTACAGAAATGTCATTAAAATTAGAAAAAAAATAACATCTCGAAAACTAATTCTAATTTCAAAATTCTATTACCAGTTTTGACATCCGCGGATTTTTATGGACAATTGGTATTAATTTCACCATCAAGCGTTTAATATTTTATTAAAAATAGCCCTGAAACATAATCAGTCGTTTAATCAGTCGTTTCATAAAATCGTTTCATAAATTCGTTTCATAAAATCGTTTCACAAATTCGTTTCATTAGGATTTTATATATATAGGGTAGATATATATATGGATATATCTATATATATATATATATCAACATTTGAACGGAGGGTGGTTTTGGGGTCTGGGGGTCATGATCGGTGAAAATATATTGAAATTTTCCGGAACTGCTTTCCTCCGAACGGCTGCAATAGGTAGCTTTATACTTTTTAGTATTGAAAGCTACCTAAAAGATATTAATAAAAGTTTTCTTCATTCTATTAACTCCTATCATACATAATCTACATATAATAAAAGCGCAAGTCATGTGACTGAGGAAAACAAATACGGGCTGACCATTTCTTTTTTCATATGCCAGACGACGATTTTTATTCAAAATTATTTTTTCTAATAAAATTGCATAAAAGTTACATTTTTAGAAAGATCGTACAAAAAAATTGTTTGTTTGAGAGATGAATTACATTAAAAAATGCATAGATTTTGAGATAACTTCAGTTGAAATTGGGTTAATAGCCCAATATTTATCCTAATATCTTTTAAAGTAAATAAATAAAATAAGAGATTATTTCATCGTGAATCATAAAAATACTAAATCAGGGAGGTAATCATTCGCAAAGCAAGATCTCCATCGTGAATTTTGCAGCGTATCTGGTGTCCAAAAAAATCGCATGGGTAAACGTGGCATACGCGTAATAAGAGGAAAGAAAGGCATGCTCATTTCGCACACAACAGACAATATAATTAATTTGACTGAAATAATAACAAAGATTTTTTTATTTTAAACTATTTATAGTACGTTTAACGTACAAGTTCCAAATTGTTTAATTTAATTTATTTTTTAAGGAAAGAGACCCTTTCTTAGAAGATCCAGACACAGAAGTAAGAATTGGAACAGTTCAAGTTTATCTACAGCCACTGTCTTACATGGTAATATACATATTTCTTTAATTTTGAAAACTATAAAAACATTTTAGTATAAAAAATAATAATAATTTGTTACAGTTCTAGTTTGATTAGTAACCTCATAAATTTTTCTATTAAATGTGTAACGATGTCATTAAATCTCTCACAGTCTGCTAATTAGGCAGAGTAATCAAAGATAGAAGTTCCCAAGAGTTGGAAAACTTTTCTCACGCTTCGCTGTGGTGTTACAAGAATGTCGCTTACTACAATAGGAAAAGATGAGCTTCGATCAATCTTGTGAAACTGAAATTGCTAGACAGCAAACATTTCTCTGATCTGTCCGACTACATGTGAGGTCTCGAATCGTGAGTAAATTGCCCGTGTGAACATTCTAAAGTTCAGGAAGACCTCCCAAAAGAATGGTTTATCCAATGACTTAAAAACCGAAACTAATGGCGTAAACTAAAACTTTTTTGATTGGTAATCGGAGAATCTTTGTTCGAGCAAGCGGACCGGAAAAAAGAATCGAGGGGAAGTTAGTTAGAGTTTGAAGGGAGAGAGTGTTGGTAGAAAAACACTCATCTCAGGACGGATTCCCATCTTAGTAAGGAAGGAAAGGTTTGCTGACAGATTTTCAAAAGAGAGAGGATCTCTCTGAAGACAACGGCAAGGCCGTCGTTTGAACTTTTTGTGAGGAGTGAAAAAGATACTCCGGTTAGATGTTAAGATTTCAAATTACTGCACAAGACTGGACTCTTTTGATTTATAAATTGATTACAAGTTGAAACGAAACCAGCTGAAAAAAATTGTTGTAATGAGTTGTAAATATGAAGAAATTCGAGAACAATTTTTGAATAAAATTTGTTTCGAAGTAACATATTGAAATAAATCCATATCAAAAGGCCACACGCTACCCCTTTTTAAATTATAACATCATGGATTCATTATAGCTGGTGGCAAGCGGGTCGGATATTTCAACAAAAATTGATTAGCATGAGTGAAGAGAGCCCAGACAGTAGCAGTGACGCCCGCCCGCATCTAAGCGCGCAAGATCTGACGCCAGGTCAGGAGAGGAAAGCAGAGCCCGAAGCAAGCCCTTGCACTGGTACGACAGACACAGCAGTTCCGTCATCCGAACGTAGAAACAGAGCCCGAAGCAAGCCCTGGCAGTGGCACGACAGACAGCAGCTCCGTCCTGGAAGCAAGCCCGTGTGTACAGATAACAAGCCCGAAGCAAGCCCTTGTGTACAAATAACAAGCCCGAAGCAAGCCCTTGTGTACAAATAACAAGCCCGAAGCAAGCCCTTGTGTACAAATAACAAGCCCGAAGCAAGCCCTTGTGTACAAATAACAAGCCCGAAGCAAGCCCTTGAAATGGAAACATCAGGAGCCGACAAATCGAGATAACCTGTGAAATCGACGACGTCTAGGCCAGACCCGAAACCGGCGACAAATGATGCAGACCAAGACTGTAGAAAAGGTAAGCTCAATTCATTTTTGAGTGGCTCTCATTTTGTTTACATATTCTTTGGTGAGGAAAATTCATTTCTGAGAAATTTTTTATTTGAATATTGATATATGATAAATTATGATAAATTTTTAAATCTAATAACTTTTAACATATTTGGAAAAATATATGTATATTTGTTATCAGCATAAAATTTGATAGTGTGAATTTTCTTTTGGCAGTAAAATAATATAAGGATTGTCAGGCTAAATGTGTATATATATATAAAATTTTTTTTTCGAAAAAAAAAGAGATAAAAATTTTGATTTTTCAAATAAGTCGATTGTCTAGTTATTCATGATTGAAAGATTTCAAAGGTGTACTTTTTTATATTATTAGTGAAACAATAGATGTTGTTGATAATCAAATATTTTGCATATGTGATGTTAGGAATATTTTTTAGCAGTTGCAAAAAGTGGTCATTTTGTTACTGGGAAAATTGTTACCTGCGGGGTCAGAAATATCAAGTATTGGTTGAATTATGTGCACAGAATTTCAAATTTCTAAATTTGTTTTAAATGTGTATGATCGACACCAAAACGTGTCAGTGTATTGAAAATTTTACAATATTGAAAATCTATTTTATATGTATACTATTTTTATTATTCCTCAAATTGAATTGTATTTAAAATTGTTAGTATTATGTGGGTAGTAGCAGAAAATTTTCCATAAAGTGTTAGAATCCCTGTTGCATAAGTTAGCGAGCGAAACTATCATTTTCATCTTTATATTGTATTTACATAAAATTTTAAAATGCAAGAAGTAACTGATCTGAAACAGTGCAGGAAAATTGATTTGAAGAATTTAGCGGAAGAACTGGGAGTGGAAATAGGGAAAAATGACAGGATACCGGTAATTATCCAAAAAATCGAAGCTGCCGATGATTACGATAGAGATTTTGCATTTACGCAAGCTGCGTATATCATAAAAAATCGCGAAGACAAGATAGCCGCGGATAAAGAGGAAAAACAAAGGGAGAAAGAAGAAAGAGAAAGAGAGGAAAAACAAAAAGAACGCGAATTTACGTTGGAACAACTTAGATTGACGCAAGATGCAAATAGACGCAGTTCAACGACCAGTGGCGGGTCGGAACGCCCACCTAAATTGCCGCTCCGAACAATCATGCATCGATTTGATCCAGAACGCTCGGATATAACTTTGTTTTTAAATTTGTTCGAACGACAGGCGACCAAAGCGGAAATAGAGACAGGTGACATAGTGACGCATTTATTAGCTTTAGTGCCGGTCGAAATTGCAGAGTTAATTTTAAGGGAACCGCAAGATCAGACGGATAACTTTGAATACGTCAAAAAGTTTTTGCTAGAACGTTTCCGTATGAGTCCCGAATCGTATCGTCAAAAATTAATGAAACATCCACGCAATCCAGATGCTCCTTGGAAGGATATTATTTTCGAGATCAACAGTTATTTAGAGGGTTGGTTGAATGGTTTAGGTGTTACGGATTTCAGTAGTCTGAAAAATTTATTGATAACTGACCAGATCAAGCTCCGTGCTTCTAGTGAAATGAAAGAGCATTTCATTGATTCGTGGGCAAATTACAAAGACCCTTTAATTTTAGCTATATGTCTGGACGAATATGAAGCAGTAAAAGGGATTTCAGATAAAAAAGAGAATGCGAGATCTTTTTATGATAGAAAATCTGAAGAAACGAAACTCGAGGGAAATTCTGGAGAAGAAAAAAATTCCGACAAAAAAATAAATTGGCGAGACAAAGAAATTAAAGACAGGGAACGTGTCTTTGAACGAAAGAGGCGCTGCCATACGTGTGGAAGCGAATTTCGCCTATTGGCCCGTTGTCCGAAAAGACAAAGGGATAGTACGGAAGTAAAAGCGTTCGAGAGCATAAATCACTTAGGCGATATAAGCGAAGACAAAAGCTTGTTCCGACCTTTTTTGAGTGAAAACAAAATAAATGGGAAGAGGGCGTGGGTACTTAGAGATTCAGGTAGCTCGTATTGTGTTTACCCATGGAATTTGGTAAATAAAAACAAATTAGGCAACGAATATGTTTGGCTTAAACAGACATTTGATAAATATCCAAAACGATTTAGAGTGGCACGTATAAAAATGGAAATAAAAGGTCTCGGATATGTAAATACGAAAGCGGCAATCCTGTCTAGACACTCTAAAATTAAACACTATATCTTAGGAAATAAGACGCAGGCTTTAATAAATGAAAAGATAAAGCGAAAGCAAAAATCACAAACTAATTCCAGTTTTGAGAACCCGGGGAATGAGATAAACCCTTTAATAGATCACCAAGGGCAGGAAGAAATTCTTTTGTCATTTCCCCCCGAAATGAAGAACCACCGTTCTCAGTGTATTGGGGAAAAAGAAACCCTTTTGAATAGGTCAAGGAAAGTTGATGAGTTGGTTTTCGACCGGCAGGGAAATTCGAAAAATAAACGCGAAAATATGGAAGTGAGTGTTGACAGGAAGGATTATCATTCAAAAGTTAATCTGGAGGAAGTGAGCGGATTCACAAAGAATTTTCTAAAATCCTTCGAAATTCTGTTGAAAGAGAGTATGGACAGTGGAAATTCACGCCTTTGTGACACTCTTTTTAAAGAAATTGAACGTTTGTGTAAAACGTATTGTTCGGCAAACACAAGTAAAGTAATTCAGTAGTAAGTTTTTGAGTAAAATCCAATCTTTTGTACATATTTGATTATTTTCAGTTTTATTGTTATTTTGGCATGTGTAGTAAAAAAAAAAAAAAAAGTATCTTTCAAAAAAAAAAAGTCTCGAAAGCTAGATGTTCAAGCAATGGTAAACAGTATATAAGAAATTAAGTCACTGATGTATATAGTGAGGTTAAATTGAAATGTTATTTGAGCCACTCAAATATGTTCAGCTAACCCTTTTTTGCAGATTTTCCGCGTTTTAACCCGGAAAAAGTTTTGATGGTGGGGGTGTTGTAACGATTTCATTAAATCTCTCACAGTCTGCTAATTAGGCAGAGTAATCAAAGATAGAAGTTCCCAAGAGTTGGAAAACTTTTCTCACGCTTCGCTGTGGTGTTACAAGAATGTCGCTTACTACAATAGGAAAAGATGAGCTTCGATCAATCTTGTGAAACTGAAATTGCTAGACAGCAAACATTTCTCTGATCTGTCCGACTACATGTGAGATCTCGAATCGTGAGAAAATTGCCCGTGTGAACATTCTAAAGTTCAGGAAGACCTCCCAAAAGAATGGTTTATCCAATGACTTAAAAACCGAAACTAATGGCGTAAACTAAAACTTTTTTGATTGGTGATCGGAGAATCTTTGTTCGAGCAAGCGGACCGGAAAAAAGAATCGAGGGGAAGTTAGTTAGAGTTTGAAGGGAGAGAGTGTTGGTAGAAAAACACTCATCTCAGGACGGATTCCCATCTTAGTAGGGAAGGAAAGGTTTGCTGACAGATTTTCAAAAGAGAGAGGATCTCTCTGAAGACAACGGCAAGGCCGTCGTTTGAACTTTTTGTGAGGAGTGAAAAAGATACTCCGGTTGGATGTTAAGATTTCAAATTACTGCACAAGACTGGACTCTTTTGATTTATAAATTGATTATAAGTTGAAACGAAACCAGCTGAAAAAAATTGTTGTAATGAGTTGTAAATATGAAGAAATTCGAGAACAATTTTTGAATAAAATTTGTTTCGAAGTAACATATTGAAATAAATCCATATCAAAAGGCCACACGCTACCCCTTTTTAAATTATAACATCATGGATTCATTATAAATGTATAACAAACATAAGGATGCCTCCATTTGTTTATTTAAAGCTCTTACATTATATGAGGAGTGTTCAAATGACAGTGATTCGAGGTGTGTATCCATGAAATGCGTAAGGACAGAAATAAGACAGATACATAGATAGAAACAACAATATTTAATGAGTGAAATGCATACAAAGTTTGTTTAAAAAAATCACACATGGTGCTTAGGCAGGCGTCCCATTGCTTAGGAAGGTTACGAATTCCGTCCGCGAAGAACGATGTCGGTTGATCATGGAATCAGTTCAGAGAACTGCAGCCTTTACGTCCTCGTCAGAGTGAAATCGTTGACCTTTAGACTTTTCTTCAGCAGTACAAAGATGTGATAGTCGCAAGGCGATCTGGACGGTGGATGTTCCACGACTTCCCACTTTTTACGGGCCAGTGCCTCGGCACACACCTTGGCGACACAGCCAGCATTATGCGATGAATATCCACCGGCTTACATCCTTCCAGTGTTAAAAACTTAATTGCAGCTCGCTGATCCGTTTTGGACGCAGTTGCATCCACACCAGCCATTTTTATCTGAATGCCACGTCCTTACGAATGAAGTTATCACAAATCCGCTTGCTCGTGCGCACGCGTGGTACATATACCTTCACTATCGCGTTTGTTTCACGAAAATACATTGAAAACTGTTCGCATGCGACGCTTCGAATCACTTTCATTTGAACATGCCTTATATAATATTATAAACACAATATCCCTCTTTTTCAATTACCAAAAAGGTTGACGATTGAAAACTTACCAATTTATTTTTTAATGTAACAATAACAAAAAGAAAACAAAACTGTACAATAACAGAATAAAATGTAGTAACTAAAATAAGCATATAATTTTATAACAAGCTAAAAATTTGGCAAAACCAATTCCATGATATACTTCATTAATTGCTAAAAGGTGTTAAATAAAACAGCAAAAGAAGTTTTATGGTACATATTTGTATGTTATGTATATAACGTTTTATTTACAGTTTTATATAAAAAATTGTCTATATGTTTCGGCTTCACCGAAGCCATTTTCAAGACAAATGATAATATTATACAGGTGCACGATCTAGCAATGATGTAAAACGACATCATTTACATTTTTCATATTCTATCTTAGTTTACTCCGTTATATATATTTTTTTTTCCTTTATGTTTATTTTCATATTCAAACTCGTAACAATAGAGTAATTCAGCCCATATTTTTTGGTATGTTAAATGATGTAAGCATTGTTAAGTAAAATTTCACTGGTTTTACTTATAATGGATGGATAGTATACATTGGGGGGGGGGGGGAATTTATTTTGCTTGCATTGAAATTTATTTTGAAGGCTTCTTCTTGATATAATCTTGCAAGCGCTGTAGTTATTCTATTTGCTGTTTTATTTACTCTTAATAAATAATTAACTGAAATAATTAGCAATTAATGAAGTATATTATCTCTGGGTGTTCGTATTTCTTATATATTTACAATCCCATAATGTTTTTGGAGAAAAAGATTTGTTTTCAAACTAGTTAAATCAGTCTGCTAATTACCATATGATATTTTGTATACTTTCCACCAGTTAAAAACTTTTTTTTTTTTTTTAAGTGGGACTAATAGCGCGAAAAAAGTTATTCCAGAAGAAGACGTTAGAAACTAGTTTATATACAATCAGAATAATATAATGTGTGGAGATTGAAAATTTAGCTAATTTTAATGCACGTAAAACTTACTTCTCGGTAGTTTTTTAGGAAGTGAAAATAAATTTTTTCTGACAATCTAAAATACGATTTATTCGCATATAATCAACTCCGTTCTTGACGCTTCTGATTTAAATTCCTTCGTATTGAATATTCGAAAAATGCACCACTGTTATTGTATTAAAAATACCAGTGGACCCATGCGAGGATTTCGCGCTGTAGTCTAATATTTTTTAGCAATATCTAATATTTTTTTTAGATGCAATTTTAAATTTAAATTTCTAAGGAAAAGGTAAGGATAAAAATATCTGCAAACAAAATTAGTCAAGCCCGAATGTTGTATCATTTATTCCATTAAAGTTACAGTAAAAACTGATCGAAGATAGCAAAAAGCACACGTGAGAACAAAAAATTAACAATCGTATTTTAACTGCATTAGAAGATGACGTCATCCGCTTCTTGAAAAACATGAAACAAAGAAAAATAAATTGAATGAACTTGAAATACAATTTAATATAACAAAGCATATATTTTATTCTGCAGTTGAAATACCACTGCTTAGATCGATCGATGGTGTATTTTTCTTCTAAACATTTCAATTTCAATTGTACTGTTTAACCATAAATATATAATAAACCCGTGCGGAAAAATCATGATTTATCGTGTTTGTACTATTTTTTTATACATATATAATCATTGTTGAGCGTCCTATAATGCGGTATTTTATTTTTGTGGCAACACTAATTTGAGGAAAACCTATTTTTTGGCAACACTAATTTGGGGAAAATCATTCATTTCATCTATGAAAACAATGCCGATTTCATTTTTAATTAACAGCAATTTTTTTATCAAAAACCATGTTTTAACGAAATGTGAGTGTACTATGTCAAAAGCCGCTTCAAAAACCTTCCAAATGATACCTCATTCTTTGTCGTTCGTTTCGTAAATTCATAGAAAAAGGGATATTGGCAGCAGAAATAATATATGTGATTTCTCTTATCTTTCTTAATCTTTTTTTATGCTTTTATAATGCGAGTATACAGGGTGTTTCTAGGATCATGTGACAAACTTGGAGAGATGGTGCAGCTGACTAAAACAAACATGTTTTGTATAGGAATGTATGATCGGAAGTGACGCGTTGAGGCACGAACACAAAAAATAAGACATGAAATGAAAAGCATTGTTTATTAATTTACAAATCGTTCGAATATGTGCAAGAGTTACTACAAAAAAAAAAACACTAAATCATAAACTCAAAATCTAAAATTGAAGAAGTGCAAATGATAAAATAAATAAAATAACAAACAGATGATGAAATAAATCTGAACATTTATTGTAAGCACTAGCCGCCACTGACGACCAGTTTGGTCTCCCTTAAATGTATGTTAAGCACTGTAATACGTTACTTTTATTCATTATTTAATTTTTCTCCTTAATCCTTCGCCAAACCGGAAGATTCTAATAGAAAAATCAAGAACTTTTGCAATCATGGTATCATTTCGTATATTTTTTGTTATATATTTCATCTTTCTTGACAAAAACCGCTTAACCCACTTAAGCATTTATGCTTTATGTCCGTTTGCATATCAGTTGCTAATGTTCGCAAATGCGGAGATTCTTAAACATATTAAGCAATTTTCCGAATTTGGGTCCTTGCCAATTGGCGTATTTTAGTTAATACGATTTGAAGCAATGAAGTCTATTTAGTAAAAGTCTTTCATAATATCCACATTTACACTGAACCATGTTGTTGCTAATATTTTTTTGTTTCTCGCACACTTTGGCTGTAGACTCGATTACGGAAAACTAGAAAATCTATGATTATTCTCATCTAAAACGTCTGGAATAATGTGCCATAATCGGGCTGCATACTATTACACGTAATTTTCGAGTATGGTTTGGTGAAACATTGAACTTTTGGAAGGCAATTTTGATAATCACATTCCCTTTAAACCATATTGTTATCAGCACTTTTGACCAGTGGGGTACAATCTAATTAAAAATATTCACGAATTTCCTTCTAGATGCCGATCTCTGTTCGACTTTGTTTTTCTCTGCTCCCCTTTCTTGATTTCGTTCAGGGGTTTTCATAATTGCGTAATTCCCTTACTTTGGCATTTCTGCTTAATGTCTACTGACTATTAATATCCGTAACAGATAAATCCGCCGCGCCAACATTGACGCCTATAATTTTAATTACAGCAACCCGTTTTTCTCTGTATATTGTAGCTCTATAGTTAATATTATGTAGTAGAAATATAAAAGACAATTGAAGACGTTTTTAATGATATAGTAGATATAGATATGTATATTATATTCATAGGTATATAGTATGTGATTAGAATATATATCTCATATTCATTCCGGCGGATATAAAATACCGTCAATAAAACTATCATAAATATCTAAGCTAAACGCCGTAAGTATGATTTTATGTGTTTATAAATGTACACTAAATTATTTTTTGTATTATTTTACTTTGATTTTATATTATTTACCATTTTTAATGATGGGTCCTTTTGGGTACAATTGTCGCAGACGCACTGGGTATCATTTTGGCGATATAATTATTGGCTGAATAAATTAGCCTTTGTGTGTGTTTTATAATAAAATTTTGTGTTTTTTAATGTAAAATAAACTATTTCATAATAAAATGAAAGAATCATGCTGTTATAGCAATCTCTAACAGGTACCTGAAAATGGGATTTTCTCGCCAAAATGGCGCAAAACAAAAATCGTGCCAATCTCGGTGCGTCTGCGATATCTGTTAGAATTTAAAATACATACCATTCACACTTTTAGTTTAAAATAGAAAATAGAAAAATAAGAATAAGAAATAATATCATAAATCAAAACATTTGATTTCAAAATCAAAGTATCGTTTCTAATTTGCACACGCGAAAAACAAAAGCTGGTATTGGCGATTTTTAAAATGCTATTGGCGAGATTTGCGCCCAAATAACATAAAAGTACTTAATAATATTATGTATTTCATAAATCTACATTAAATTACTGTCTTGAACGCGATTAGTCATTGACAATGGTAAATATGACTGACGATTAACAATCATTTTCGGTGATATCGCTTCCTGTCACGTATAATACATAAATACCAAAATTAACTGATCACTTCCAAATTTGATTCATTAAATATTACTACATGAGTTGTATTTGCTTACATTCAACTTACGTCAAGAAAAGATTCGGAAGGAAGTTGAGTTGTATAAGCACTTCCTCAAATGGAATTATGGTAAACTTTAATTTTCTCACAGGTCCAGGTGCAAATTATTTTTTTGACACCAGGCAGCGCTCCAAAAAATCATTCACGGAAAACTTACTTTACGAACGATTATCTCCATGGTTTAATGGTTTAATATTTTAAACCTTCACGACGAATGAATCTTTTTTTTTTGTTTACTTTCATGGATAGAGAATTTGAACTGTGAAGCTAATTTGAACTGAAGTTATTGCAGAATATATACATAATTGAACGCAAGTCATCTCTCAAATATTAATTTATTTTGAACGATCTTTCTAAAAATGTAACATTTATGCAGTTTTATTCGAAAAATAATTTTGAATAAAAATGGCCGCCTGGCAAATGAAAAAGCGATGCGGGCATCCCAGAACTGTTGATGACAGTCACATGACTTACGGTTTTATTATAGAGATTGCTGCAAAGAAGCACTTTGTGATAATGTTGTAAATAAACAATGCTTTTCTTTTCATGTCCTATTTTTGTGTTCGTGTTTTGTTATCCGCGCACAAATAACTATTACTTGTAGAGATTTTGAAGCCTATTTATATCTGTCAATTTATGAAAATTTGGGGATGTGCATATTCAAACTGCTACTGCAGTAACAATTTTTGGATAGTTAAAATTAAAAGCACATTTTGGGCGCGAAAAGATAAAATCATGTATTATTTCTTTGATTCTTGAGAATAGTGTTAAATGAAACTGTTATATATAAAATTTAAAAGGGATAAATCTTTCATTATTTTGACTTTTGTACTTTTTACAAATTTTCATATTTTCTTTTTTTTTTTCAGGTAGAACTAAAAGAACAGCTCGAAATTATAAATTATAAAGGCAGTGAAGTTGGAATAATAAATGTAAGTGTTCGTGTTTTATGTTATCATTTATACTAAGAATTTATTATTTTTACATTTAAAGAATATGTTGTCAGCATATTTTATGTAAATTTCCATATGTTTATAATTAGGTTTAATTTAATGACAAATTGTTTGAATAATCTATCCAAAGTAATATGTTGTCGTGAAATATTTTATTAATTTTTATTACTAATTGAAAGCATTCAGATACACAGGAAAATCAGCGTTTAGAAAAAAAAATTATTGCATTATCAAAATAAAACATTACTATTAAGTAAAATAACAATTAGGCATAAAATAATTAATGTAAATGAAATACTAACAAAGCTAACATTTGTATACACCAGAGAAAAGGGAGAAAGTACGACTAATAATTCGAGAACAATCAATTTATAATTTCTGTTTTGGAGCTGAATGGAACTCACGTTCTTGTTTCTATCTTGAATACAACGTACAAGCAAATTAGATAGCTCTTTCTGCCTTGTATATAAATCAGGTCGATTCACTCTCTTTTTTATTTTTAAGATCTGTAAATGTTCTGTTCTTTTTTACGATAGGGGTTATAAATTAATTGATCTTGAAATTATAATCGTATTTTCTTTGTTTTCTGGGAATTTAAAATGTTTTGCATCATTAATTTCACTTATTATGCAGAAGAGAGCCAAATGAAATCTTCACAATAAAGAGTTTCCGTTGTTTCTTTAAAAATAATTATAAAATTTAAATGATAAAAATGTCTTAAAGAAATTTAACGCTTCGTTAATTTTATCTCTATTAATTGCTTGTTATTAATTGCTTGTCAGTTATTGCACATTCATTTGATAATATTAAAATGCTAAAAAGTATTTCAATAAGTAAAGAAAAACACCTTTAAATATATGTTATCTAAACACCCATTGACTAAAAAATTTTAATTAAATTTTATTATACTATTGAGATATGTTTTCATCAAAAACTATTTAAAGCCACGCTCTTTCATTTAATAGATTGTGTGTTTATATGTTTGTTGTAAAACTTTATATTGATAGACAGAAATATAAATATATTCATACATAGATGGATAGATAGATATAGACAGATATACTGTATATCTTGTTTAGGTGCGTCCGTAATTATATAAATAGGTCGCACCTATAGTCGTCGTCTGGTCCGTCCGTCCATCCGCATATAACAGCGAAAAACTACCCAACCAAATGGTTTGAAATTTAATATATATAATCGTTGCAGAATTCCGTCGAGTCATTTCAAATTTTATTAAAATCGAATCAAAACTTAAAAAGATATTAATAAAAGTGTTCTTCATTCTATTAACTCCTATCATACATAATCTATATAATAAATGCGCAAGTCATGTGACTGAGGAAAATAAATACGGGCTGACCACTTTTCGCTTTTCATAGGCCATGCGGCCATTTTTACTCAAAATTATTTTTTCGAACACAAGTTCATAAAAGTTACCTTTTTAGAAAGATCATTGCAAAAAATTGTAGGTTTGAGGAAACAGTTACATTCAAATGTGTATAGATTCTGAGATAATTACTGTTGAAATTAGGTTGATAGGTCAAAATCTCACTTCATTAAAGAAAACAAACACAAGAGATTCGTTCATCGTGAGTCATAACATATTAAACAATGAAGGTAAATCATTGGCAAACCAAATTCTCTATGATAAATTTTGCAGCGCTGTCTGATGTCAAAATAAATCGCGCCTGTAAGCGTAGCATACGTAATAAGAGAAAAGCATGCTCAATTCACCGAAAACTATAGAAAAAGCGTAGCCGAATACAAACGGTACAAAATCAGTACAAATCCTGAACCAAAATTCTCATTGGATCAGCGTGATCTTTGTAATAATAGATTTTAAAATATCTGCATTAGCGAACGTATTGCAACTGACAAGCAAACGAACATGAAGTATAAATGCCTAAGCGAATTAACACTTTAGTTAACTTAAATTGTACTTATTTTATTACAGAAATTAATCATATCATAATAACAAACGACATATAATTCATTTCACTGAAATAAAGATCACCATGATCTGAATATTTATAAAACTAGTTATAGTACGAACGCACCGCATTTGACACGTTTGACATACAATTCTCAGCTTGTTTTTAATAACTACCGATGAGCATAAAAGCTATAAGCTTCATAGGTTGTCAGCTCTACTCGTTCTCTGTCTGACTTTAACTCTCTCTCTCTCTCATGTAATATCTAATGTATTAAATTAGAAAGTGAATTACAACATATGCACAATATATTTCTTTACATAATTACAAGTACAAACAGTAAATTTCAAAATTATAAAGACAACACAGCAATTTTACACAGTCGCTGTATAATCTAATTACACAAAAGTATATTAGTCAAAACTCTCCATGCAATGTGATGAAATCTGTAATAACTTAAAATTTCACCACATTACATTAACTTTGTTTCGCAGACAACATCCGTCAGGCCCTTATCTTAAGATAGAATTAAGTTTCATTTGCTTTAATCTCGTGTTCAATTACGAATACGAAGCCTCAAGAGTCAAAACTGTTCCTTTATTTGAAGGCATATGAAACGGGTTTATCTTTTGAACAACGAACCGCCAAATGAATCTCTAGAATACATTTGTATTTAACGCAACATGATTTTCAGAAATGTCTCTCTAGAGAAAATCAACAAAGCTTTAAATATCTGTGTTTCCTTAACGAACAATTTAGGTTTTGTAGCTGAAAAGCGTGTACTCAAAGGTATATAGTAATCAAAAGTATGTAATCAGGTAGCAAATCATATTAAAAATGGCTGTCTTTGAAAATAGACTAATTACTACTTATTTTAATGTTATTTTACATCAAATTATTTTCGCTAAATAAATTCAACCTAAACTTTATCTATGTCAGTACAATTTACATGCTTAGTCACACTTGAAATCCGAAAACAAGTTAATATAATGCATTAAATATCTTTCTGGTTAACAAAGAAGTTAGTTTCAAAAGCATAATAATTAGGAAAGCGCATGCGGGACATGCACAAAATTAGCTGAGCGAAAAAACATTCATTTGATGTCCCCAATCAGACATTGATAATTTCTAATTTGAAATGAACATTAAGATAGTGACAGCAACAATATATCTGCAGAAACTCTGATAAAATTCTTGGCTATTTAAAAAAAAAAAAAAAAAAAAGATCTATTGAAATATTTTATTGTTATTAAAGTTTAAGTTGTTTGTTTACATGTATTGTTGTAATATGTTTTTAAATTCCTTTGTCAAGATAGTGTATTTTGTTTTGTCCTTTTTTTAACAAACCGTGTTAACCAGGTGGGGGGGGGGGGGGGGGACCTTCCGGATAAAGCTGAACTGTGCCTCCAGGCACGTCAACCACCGTGCCCAGGGTCATGAGACCTTTTAACGCGCTCGACCAGGGTATTTGCTGTAAGCGCTACGACTGATGGAGGCGCCACCACCTGCTGACCACCCCACTTTCCCAAGAATTGACGACAGAGGTCGCTGCTATTTGCGGTGGAACCCACCCTCTTGGGACACCACCACGTCACATTTGGGAAGAAGTCGGAGTCCCTTAATTTAATAACATCACTTAACGGTCACTTAATTTAATAACATGTATTTAATAGACCTAAGGGGGACTTCCCAGTTATACCAGGGCATCCGAGATGACGCTGTTTGCTTTTTTTCTATTTTATGGTAAACAAGAACGAAAAATCATGCGTCAAGCATAGATTATGTAACACTTTCCAACTCTTCCAAAATAATTTTACAAATCATTACCTTTTAATAAACTGAAAGATAACATCTAAGTAAACAATTTGGAAAACGCATAACATATTTAAAAACGTAATTTTAGGAATTTCCAACATATACAACATTCGGAAAAATATCCGAATACTTTTATTCAGCCCTGTATAGGATCTATAGATTTGTATATATACTACATAGGATGCTAAATTTTAGTTTAGTTAGGAAACGCGTAGCACAGTTCAAAATTCTCCTTCTGGAGTTTCTGTCAATAAACGGAAATGTGTTCGCGAACTTTTGTGTTGCCATGTATATGATCTACAGAATTTATACACACCAAGTAATAGACAAAAAGTGAGTTAAACTTAAAATCGCGTTCAGCAACTTAAAACGCACTTCCACGAATTATTGTTAACAGACAGTAGAGAATTCTTTTGTGTGTCCCTGTAAATGAACGATGACTGCTATACACACAATATTCTATAGTAACCCTCTTGTAATGCACCTTAGTGATATATATAAATTTCAATGCGTTTAAAATAGTGAAACATTATTTAATTAAACCGCAAACGATTTTTCTCCATAGACGTAATGTAACTGAATTCTTTTGACTGTCCCTGTAAAGTAACTATAAGTGCTATGTACACCCTATTCCATATTAAGCTTCTTGTAATGCACCTTAGTGATATATATCAATTACAATTTATTTAAAATTGTGTAACATCATTAAAATAAACCGCAAATGATTTTTCCCCATAGACCGTAATGTAACGGAATTCTTTTGAGTGTCCCTGTAAAAAAAAAAAAACTATGAGTGCTACACCACTTCAGTTGAAATAGGGAACATGCCATAGATAACGACAGTAACATATAAAAATTGCAGGTCAATCCGAGCATATTTTCGTTAGTTAGAGCACGGCCAGACGGCAGACGGCCAGACAAACCGAAGTCATAAACACTTTTCAACTAGGTTGGAAAGTGTTAAAAACAGAGCGAGTGGGTCTGATTTTTTATTGGCTTATAAAAAGAAGTACACGTGTTATCATTTTTGTTGTAATTCTTGCGACTTTTTTACAGTCTGGCAACAGAAAACAAAAAATTTCGTTAGAAAATTTTAATAATCTGGAGTGACTCCACCCGATTCCCCGAACACTTTACAGAGTACTGTGCGTTCAAATAAATAATAATAAAACAATAAATAAAAACTTAGATCCTAATTTTACAAAGGTGAAATGTTTCCACTGGTTAAAATGACCTCATGTTTTAAAAAAACGAGGCTAACGAAAAAGACAGGCTACCGCGGTGCGTTCCACTTATCTTTTTTTACAGACCGCTAGAGTGACGTGATGCTCTTTTCGTACACCTGTATTGGTGGATTCGAGCATCACGTGACTCCCGCGGTCTGTAAAAAAAAGATACGCGTAAAGCACCGCGGTAGCCTTTCTTTTTCGCTAGCCTCGTAAAAAAACGTGTACTACTGTGACCTACGTAATACGCTTTCATTCATAAAGCTTAAACATTTTTCTAATGACGTAATTTCCAATAATTTTCATTCCGCCCGTTCTGAAATCAAAGCCTATAATAATAAGTTTTTAATAATTTATTTTTATATGTAATTCTATAAAAAAAGAATTTACTAAATTAAGTCACTTTATAGTAAAATATATCTGTTGTATCGACATAAGATAAACGTGAGCAATGAAAATAATTTAATTGAGATATTAGAGAAAATGTTTATCAGTTATTGTCACAGAATGGTTGAAAAAATGGTTTTAAAAAGGGTTTAGATAGCAAACCCTTCGGCCAAGTTCTTCGACAATGAATCCAGTTTTTGCGACAGTGGTCTGTAACATATTCACCAAATTGAAGCTCAATCGAAAACATACTTTGTGCCTTATCATGTTCACTCTCCCTCACGCACACATACGTATCGACATCATCGAAAAACCACCAAAAACGAGCTTTTGGGACCTGAAAACGTAAGGGAATTTCAATATATACGCTACGCTTACATCCACACATATACTGGATTCATTGTAAAAAGAGCGAAAACGGTTTCAAGCAACCTTAAAATGTAAAAATATACCAATATTTCCATAATTACTACAGTACTTTCTTTACACTGCATATGCACGGAAAGTAAAAAAAATAGATTTGTATAAAGATGAACTATAGCAGGTGGTTGAAAAAATTAATAAAGAGTGATCTGAAAATTTTGTGAAGTAGCCAGTAATGTTACCCAGGTTCTAAAACGTATGTATATCAAGTTTCGTGCAAATCGGTCAAAAATTGTATATTTGTTAAAGGAAAATGTACACACACATACTCTGATTTACATATACAGAGTATCCGAAAAGTCTTTTCCTCCCTGATTACAAAATTTGTTCGCATCCGCTATATATAAGATAGACATGTGAAACTGGTATCAAAATGTTGGAAAACTAGTCAAGTTTTTTGTTGCAGGTTCTCTTAACGTGGTTATAGTGTAGCAGTGTCAATGTCTAGGAAACCGGATCACGTACCGAGAACGGGCCGACCATCAACCCTAGATGAAAGGGTGGAAGGAGTAAGACAGTCTTTTGTACGAAGTCCCAAAAATTCAATGCGTATGGTCTCGCATGAATCACAGATGCCAAAAGGGTGTAGTGATTGCAGATTACACACTGAACTTTTTCCTGATTTGAGAACATTTCTGGTTCCCTAGACACTGATCCTGCTACACTACAACCACATTACGGAAACCTGCAACAAAAAAATTGGTTAGTTTTCCTACATTTTAGCACCAGTTTCACACGTCTATCTTATGTATAGCGGATATGAATAAATTTTGCACTCAGGGAAAGACTTTTCAGACACCCGTACTATACGAGGCTAACGAAAAAGAAAGGCTACCGCGGTGCTTTACGCGTATCTTTTTTTACAGACCGCCGGTGTCACGTGATGCTCGAATGCACCAATGAAGGTGTACGAAAAGAGGATCACGTCACTCTAGCAGTCTGTAAAAAGAGATAAGTGGAATGCACCGCGGTAGCCTGTCTTTTTCGTTAGCCTCGCGTACTATATAGATTACGTAATGTGAAAACCAGTCATGTTCTATAATTAGTTACAAATGACACGACTATTGTCAGATTTCTTTTACGCAAACCACAACGGCCATGCATCTATCACTATGCTGAATTGGATGTTCATCGACCGAACAGTTTAGGAGGAATAGAGGCACAAAGATGCCATTGGATAAAACGCATAAAAACTCTCTTAGATCAATAATTAAAATCGTGCATATATAATAATTTTATATGCACGGACTTATGTACAGTAAACTAAATTAAGTTTTGACTTAATTGCCAATTATGGTAACGCTTCCTCAGTTTTGTATGTTTATTTACATAACTGCAAAGTTATTATGTACTATTATAGCAAATAAATATTTATTGTTGAGATTGATCTTTTTTCTAACCCTCTGACTGCTTTTTTTTTTTTTTTTCAAAATCCTTTTGACCAACGTGTATTTCTATTATTACATATTTCAAAATTATTACATATTTCAAATCAGCATGCATTTGAAATGTGTAGTATATTTATCATCTGCATTTTTACTCTTTGATTGTGGAATTTTTAAAACAAAATTTCTTCAAAAATTGTTTCTTCAAAAAATTTTCTACAAATGTCTTGCCCGTGGAAATCGTAGGGTACGTAGTCAGAAGGTTAAACCATTCTTGAAAATTATTTAAAATAAAATACAAAATCAATAAACTAAGTTATAGTTTCAAACAAATTTTATTTGAAAGCATACATTTTAGCTCTATTCGATGGTGTGAAAATTAAAATTATGCGATAATTAGAAACAAATATATTTCGGATAAAAGAGAAAGCGATAGCGCAAGACGTTGCGACCATCGTTATGACGTCAGCGTTAGTGACGGTCCTGTGTTTGCTTTATAATACACGTGTCTAAAAGTTTGAACAAGTGTATTAACGATATATGTATATGTTTGAATACGTTTGAGCTTTTTGAACGTGTGGATAGATAATAAAAGAGACTACATAATATTTTAAGAATAAGAATTTCATATGAGTTTCAACTTTATTAGAATATTTCAAAGATGTCAAATAAATTAAAGAAACAAACAAAAGTTTAAGAAGTACATAATAATAATTTTCAGGTTGAAGTCGTTCCTTGTTCAGATGATGGCAGAGAATATACTGAGCAAGATGATCAATTCGTAGAAAGTCCAAACGAACTACTAAGAAGAAACTTACATTTTATAGTGAAAATACAGGGTTGTAGAGGCATTCCTAGTAGATTTACGGTAAATATATATGTTTACCTTTTTATTAACCTCTTTTCAAACTCATTCTCTTTCTTAAAATACAGTAATAATAATACAGTAAAATACAGAGTACAGAAAACCTCGCGAATGTTGAGTCTATCTCTCTGCACTAAAAAAGGAGTTATACATTCTATAAAATTTTAATTAAAGTGTCACAGCATTTCAAATAACAAATGGATATATGTGTTAACAATACGTTATGCATAACATATATGTGAAAGGTGAATGTAGACACATATTCATAAATATAAAATTTATTTCTTGAAGATAATTTAAATTAACTGACTCGAGAAATAATTACAGCTATAAAAGCATATGTTTTTGGTATAAAATAATTTCGACTCTCTCTATTCGGCAAAGAGATGATAATGTACTATTAGTGGGTCAGTATGCAATGCAGTATTAAAATACGATATTTAAAAACAGCTAAATGCTTCAGAATTGTTTTTATTTTCTAGCAAAATGAAGCTTCAGCTCCATCTTTACGAGAACCTGCACATATTAAATTAATAAATTGAAGATGCTGTCATACCTTACCACTTCTAATATCACCATTACAATGAGCATTCTTCTGTTATTATCTGGAGGCACGGCAGTGCCTTCGCCAAATCGAGAAAGCACGGCCGTAAGCATCCTTTTCTGGAAGCAACTCAGGGCACTTTTGACCCCCCCCCCCCCCTATCTCCGCGCTGGAGTATCCCAAAAATTTGAAACTTCGTTTTTCTAGAGTATTTGACACACAGGACCAAAATTTAAAATTACAACTTTCTGTCTTTTCTAGTTCAGACGATATATGAACTCAAACATTCGATTTTTTGTCACTCACTCATTCACTCGTTCACGCGTCATCAAAAAATTAGGTAGATACCGTAGCCCTAGAAACTTGACATTTGGAAAAAAAAAAAGGTAGTGTTTAGGATACAACGAAAGGAAAAATTATAAAATCCAGAAAATTCGAAAAAAAAACATTCGAAAATTCAACAAATTCCAACAAAATTGAAAATTGAAAATAATACGATCTTGTAGTCTTAGAAACTTAAGATTTGGTGTGTAGGTAGTGTTTAGCATCCAAAAAAAAACATCAAAAACACCAAAAAAATCGAAAGCAAAATTTAAAAAATCGAAAAAATTGAAAAAAAACGAAAATTTGAAGACAATCCGATTTTGTTGCGCTAGAAAATTCAAATTTGGAATAAAGGTAGTATTTGGGATACAGAAAAAGAAAAAAGAAAAAAATCCAGAAAATTCGAAAAAAAAATTAAAAAATTCGAAAAATTCGAAAATTTCGAAAAAAATAGAAAAGATGAAAATAATTTGATCTTTTAGCCTTAGAAACTTAAAATTCGGCGTAAAGGTAGTGTTTGGAATTCAGAATTAGAAAAAATTAAAAACACAATAAAAATCGAAAATTAAATTAAAAAATCGAAAAACATCGAAAATTTTAAAATAATTCGATTTTGTTGCGCTAGAAAATTCAAATTTGGAATAAAGGTAGTATTTAGGATACAAAAAAAGAAAAAATTAAAAAAATCCAGAAAATTCGAAAAAAAATTTCAAAAATTCGAAAAATTCGAAAAAAGTTGAAAAAATGAAAATAATTTGATCTTTTAACCTTAGAAACTTAAAATTCGGCGTAAAGGTAGTGTTTGGAATTCAGAATAAGAAAAAATTAAAAACACAGTAGAAACCGGAAATAAAATTAAAAAATCGAAAAAATCGAAAAACCTCGAAAATTTGAAAATAATTCAATTTTGTAGAACTAGAAACTTGAAATTTTGAATATAGGTAGTACTTACGATAAAAAAAAATTTAAAAATCCAAAAAATTCGAAAATTTTAAAAATCAAAAAAAAATTTTTTTAAGATTGATTTGTTGGAATTTTCCTGAATTTTTAATTTTGTATCTGGAGGCACGGCAGTGCCTTCGCCAAGTCGAAAGAGCACAACCGTAAGCATCCCTTTCTGGAAGCAACTCAGGGCACTTTTGACCTCCCCATATCTTTGAGCTGGTGTATCCCAAAAACCTGAAACTTCTATATAAACTATATAAACTTCTATATAAACTATATGAACTGAAAGTTTCGATTTTTTGTCACTCACTCACACGCGTAATCAAAAAGATTAGGTGGATGCCGTAGTCCTAGAAACTTGAATTTTGGAATAAAGGTAGTGTTTAGGATACAAAGAAAGAAAAAATTATAAAATCCAGAAAATTCGAAAAAAAAATCATTCGAAAATTCAACAAATCCAACAAAATTGAAAATTGAAAATAATACGATCTTGTAGTCTTAGAAATTTAAATTTGGTGTAAAAAAGGTTATGTTTAGAATTCAGAAAAAAAAAAACATCAAAACCACAATAAAAATCGAAAATAAAATAAAATAATCGAAAAAAAATTAAAAATTTGAAAATAATCCGATTTTATTGCGCTAGAAACTTGGAATTCGGTATAAAGGTAGTATTTAGGATACAAAATAAGGAAAAATTTAAAAATCCGGAAAATTCGAAAACAAAAGTCTGAAAAATTGAAAATAATTTGAACTTAAAATTTGGCGTAAGAATAGTGTTTAGGATTTGGAATAAGGTAAAATGAAAAACACAATAAAATTCGAAAATAAAATTGGAAAAATAAGGAAAATTTGAAAATAATTCGATTTCTTAGAGCTAACAACTTGAAATTTGGAATAAAAGTAGTATTTAGGATACAAAAAAAAAAGAAAAGAAAAGAAAAGAAAAAAAAAAGAAAAAATCTGGAAAATTTGAAAAATTGAAAAAAATTTGATCTTGTAGCTTTAGAAAATAAAAATTCAGCGTAAAGGTAGTGTTATACAGAAAAAGAAACAAGTGGGTAAGTGTGATCGAAGATCGCTCAAAGGGTTTCGTTTAATATTCCTTTCAAAACACTTTATCCTTTCTTTAATAAATTCAAACAAATTTCATTTAGCAAAAAAAAAAGAGTCATGTTTTTTATAAAGTAAAAATTTACCGGTCTATTTTTTCTTTTTTTGAATATCTAAACCATTCCGATAGCGGTCTAAGCCAGCTATTATATTCTCTCACTGTAATATCTGTCATGCGGACTGAATGCGATATTTAAAAAAAATAATTTCAAAATTAAACATGTTGTACACCTTCAAAATGTTAAAATAGGCGAATATTTCCATAATCGGATTTTTATCATGATTCAATATGTTTCTCAAACTCATATATTTACTATTCTCTATTACTCATATTGATACACGCTTTGTATTATTCTGAAACATTTGAAAAATCTTCTTTTTAATTCTCTAATGACGTGATATTAATCTGTTTTGTGCACATACACATACTCATACTCCTTGTATTATTGAGAAATCTTTCCGTTTTATGTTTATTACCACTATGACGTCAATCAATTTTATTTCATATTAATCTTTTTTTCAATTGGTGAAACTTTTTATTTCATTTTTCACGTGGAAATCGTCTGATAGAAAAATAATTATTGTAGAAAGATTTTCATCGTTGATTTTTAATTTTTGGCATCGGCTATAACGAAAAATGTTTAAATTTAATAGGAAAAGGCTGTTAGAATTTTGGTTTTTTTTATCTCTATTTATCTCCTAAATTTTGCACCTAAAATTTGAAAATAATACGAATTTTTCAAATTTTTCAGCTCTTCACAGCTGATATTCTGATTTATATACAAAGTTTCAACTCTGTGAGTTATATAGTTTTCGAGAATGGCTCTGTGACAGACAGACAACGCAGCGGGAGCAATAGGGTTTCGTGAGATGAACGAAACCCTAAAAATTAAAACACGATAATTTCGAAAATCACAACAATTTTGAAAATAAAATAAAAAATCGAGAAAAATCGAAAATTTGAAAATAATTCAATTTTGTAGCGTTAGAAACTTGAAATATGGAATAAAGGTAGTATTTAGGATACAAAAAAGAAAAAAAAAATCTCGAAAATTCGAAAAATTGAAAAAAATTCGATCTTGAAGCTTTAGAAACTGAAATTTCAACGTAAAGGTACTATAGTCATTTAGGATACAGAAAAAGGAAAAATTAAAACACAATAAATTCGAAAATAAAATTTAAAAAATCGAAAAAGATCGAAACTGTGAAAATAATTCGATTTTGTAGCGCTAGAAACTTGAAAATTGTAATAAAGGTAGTATTTAGGATACAAAATAAGAAAAAATGAAAAAATCCGGAAAATTAGAAAAAAAAATCGAAAAAAATCAAAAATTGAAAATAATTTGATCTTGTAGTCTTAGAGACTTAAAATGTAGCGTAAAGGTAATATTTACGATTCAAAAAAGAAACTTTTAAAAATTTGTAAAATTCGAAAATAAAATCGAAATATCTGTAAACAATCAAAAATTCGAAAACAATTCGATTTTGTAGTTCTAGAAACATGAGTTTTAAAATAATTGTCCTATTAGCTAGTACACCGCCCCTAATTGTTTTATGTTTTTTCCCCGGATTATGCTTTTTTTTTTCTTTTTGTTTACGCATTTCGGTATAGAAAAGTTCCGCTATAGACCGGCTACGTTATGGGCGGTTTCTTTATAGACATGTTTGTTGTCTTTCACAGGTTATACTCTATTTAATTTGCATATAAAATATGGATTGTTAAATGATGTTAGCACCAAAAAAATTTTCACAGCTCCCCCTCTCCTCCCGACAATACTGGCTGGTTATGGCTTGATAGTCCTTTCTAAATAAAATCATGGTGACTATAAGATTATCTTGATTTATCTTTCAATTGAACCTAAATGATCCTAAGAAGACGGATCAAAGAATTACTATATTGGCATGACAATCAGGAAACTTAGAAATAAAATCGGAAAATCAATAAATTTATAAAAAGTCGAAGGTTTGGAAATAATTTGATTTTGTAGTCCTACCAGCTTGACATTTGGCAGAAAAGTAGGGTTTAGGATACAAAGTAAGAAAAAATTTAAAAAACTGGAAAAAAAAATTGAAAAGTTGAATATAGTTTGATTTATTGAAAATTTCCGGAAATTTTAATATTAGCTTTCTTTTTATCCTAAACAGTACTTTTGTGTTAAATATCAAGTATCTAAGCTGCGAGTAATATCTCAGATGGATAGCACCTTTCCTGGAAGCAATTGGTAGTATTTTTGACTCTCTCCTCCCATAAAGGAGTGCTTGCCTAGTTACCTGAAATTTCTTTAAGGTAACTTTTTCGGAAATCAGTGGATGATCTCCAAAAAGAGCCCAAAATCAAGAAAAGGAGGATTATTTACAAAAAGAAGTGAAATCTCATCAAAAAGTCACCTGTAAAAAATGCAGCCAAGTCTCGTAACTCATTTACCGTAAAAAGTACTGAGATCGTATAAAGCCAAGTTTAACTATCTTATCAACTCTGAAATTTTCATTCACAAATCACTCCTAGTCTCTACATCTTTAGTTAATTATTATTTTGCGACTTGGCAATTACGTAGCACGAGAATGTGATGTATATAGTTAGTCTTAATTAAATAATACTATAACATATTATGGTGTAATAACTTCCCTGTACGTATATAATTTGCCTTAATTAAATTATCCCATCCCATCCCATAACATAGTAAGGTGTAATAACTTCTCTGTGCTGCGTAATTGCCAAGTCACAAAATAATAATTAACTAAAGATGTAGAGACTAGGGGTGATTTGTGAATGAAAATTTCAGAGTTAATAAGATAGTTAAACTTGGCTTTATACGATCTCAGTACTTTTTACGGTAAATGAGTTACGAGACTTGGCTGCATTTTCTACAGGTGACTTTTTGATGAGATTTTGCTTTTCTACAACACTCGTTCCTTTTCAGTTGGCAACTGAAAATGTATTTATAAATAGATACTAAGAAAACACAAGGGAAATAATCTTTAACCACTATAAATTCTGAAAAAGAATGAGATAATTAAAAAAAAAATCACGAATAATCAAGTCGGATTCTTCCGAATGTTCAGTTTTTCCGTGTTTTCATATTATTATTAATATTGAGGTATTACTGTACATTTTTTTAAATAAAACTCTCTGTTTTCTTCCTTTAACAATTGAAAAAAAAAAAGAAAAATCTTCATGAAAAAAAATCAAACTAAAACTTTCACATTTCCTGAATTTTTGCAATATTATTGATATTTATAAGTATGAATTACATATTTTCAACAATTTTAATGGCAAATGATTTGTAATCGTTTCAGGATGTTAACTGTAAATACAGAATGTACCTAGATGAAATGGATACAGTCACAGAAACTGTATCGGACACTTCAAATCCAGATTTTCAGCACCAGAAGATGTTTTCTTTCACACCTGTGACACGACAGGTAAAATATGATTTAAATTATTTCCTGAATTCTACACAAAGGATTATGTATCACTGTGTTCTATACCGCAAAAGTATCGTTGGCTCAAATATTATTTTATATACACTGTAAAAAAGACAGGTGCTTCTTAATCTATGAAACTACCAAGAACGAAAATAACCTCCTCCCAGTTACCAACATCTGAATAACGTTCAGAAATTCCTTTAGAAATCCCAGAAACCAATATATTTTTGAGGTTTAAAACAGTTTATTTTGCTGCCACTGATTTTCGGAAACGTTTCCGAATAGTTTTTATAGTGTATTAATCGAGTTTTCACAAACCGGAATATAGATTTTTAAGATTCCATCGATTCTCAATTCAACATTTTCATGTACACCAAACATGATTTACAGACAAACATGATAAATTAACAGCATTAACATTAAAGTTAATATTATTTTGGAACACTTCCATGTATAAATTCAATCTAAAATAAAGGATATTTCTGATTGAGAAAACTGATTGATACAGTACACTGTAAAAAATGACCGATGTTTCTTATTTTATGAAAATATGCTATAACCACGAACGAAAATATAATATAATCTTCTGAGTTATCCGAAATTACAAATAGCATGTTACATTGTCTTTTGAATCCCCAGAAACGAATACATTTTCAAAATTTAAAATAATTTATAAAAACAAATTATTTTTAGCTGCCCGAATTTTTCAGAAACGTTTCCGACGGGATTTTATAGCGTATTAATGAGTGTCCTTAGCCTGTAATACCTGTTTTTCGAGTGCTATTCATTCTGAAGTAAACATTTTCATGCTAAAAAAAAATGTTTAACAGACAAACATGCAAAATGAACAGCGTTAACAATAACATTAAAATTAAGATTATTTCTTTACTCTTTCATGTATAAATTAACTTATGCGGCTGAAAACGTGTACTTGAGAATGGATAATATTCGAAAAACAGGTATTCCAGCCTGAGGACACTCATTAATACACTATAAAAACCCTTCGGAAACGTTTCTGAAAAATTCGGGCAGCTAAAAATTATTTGTTTTTATAAATTATTCTTTAAATTTTGAAAATGTATTCGTTTCTGGGGATTCAAAAGACAATGTAACATACTATTTGAAATTTCGGATAACTCAGAAGATTATATTATATTTTCGTTCGTGGTTATAGCATATTTTCATAAAATAAGAAACATCGGTCATTTTTTACAGTGTACAAAAATTACTCGGAAACGTTTTCGAAAATCAGTAGCAGCAAAAGCAACTTTGTTTTTATAAATGCTTCTTTATACCTCGAAATATACTGGTTTCTAAGGCTTCTAAAGATGAAAAAAACTTTTCGGAATCATGGGTAACTTGAAAGAGTTTAATTGCATATTTTCATTCGTTTCTTTTACAGTGTATGTAGATAGGACACAGTAATTTAAGTTGATTTTACCCCAAACTTGAAACTAAAATATACGATACTTTAAAAGTGCTTTATTTATTTTTTTTTAAATACACTGTGACCTCATTTTAGTATTTTATTTGAGTAAACATTATGGATCAATAGCTAATTTTTTTTTTTTAAATCTCTTTTATTTTACAAAAAGTTTAATATGTATTGAATTAAAATATATTTGACTAAAACTTCAAAAACGCCAGAGCCTTAACTAGAATTTCAAGGATATATAAATAGATAAAAAATATTAGAGTTTATCGTAGATAGAGTTGCAAAGACTAGAAAAAACCCGGTTTAAACCTGGGAATAAATGGGATTTTTTGGGAATAAACCGGGATTTTTGGGAATAAACCTAGGAATAAACCGGGTCTATTGGAAATAATTCTTTGCAACTCTAATCGTAGAAGATCAACTCTAACATTTTTGGCACATTTTGCGATACAAATTATTCAAATAATTTATCGAAATTTAATAAATATTCACACAATGAAAATTATTTTAACTGCACACCCTGGTAAACAATACATAGAAAAATGTCGCACATTTTTAAAAAAAAAGATGTTATCACAATATTTTGGATTATTAATACCAGGCGATCCAACCCCGATTTCCTGGATTATTGCCCGGTGTATAGAATATAGTTGAAAACCATTTTTAATTGAATACTGCAATAGATTTTGCCCACAAACACCAAAAAGCCTTTTTATATGAAAAATATCAATTATGTGTTTAGAATAAAGTTTTGAAATTTATTAAAGGCGATACTTTCCTATTAGCCGCACTCCAAGTGTTAATAGCTGAAGAAATTGTCAAAGATTTCGCTATTTACTGAAGTTTTTTTTTATTATTATTCTGATTAATTCAGTGTTTAAGTGCGTAGTTCGATTACATATCTGTGTTTTATTTATTTTGTTTATTGATGAAGTTTTCATTTGGTTTTGCAATATTAGCCGGAGGTAAATGTTAAACGATTTAAATGGTAAAACATTTTAACAATACATTTTCTAAAATTCCTTTATTTGTTTGATTGAGAAGATACATTTACCAGATAGCCCACTTGTTCTATATACGCCTATCTGGCTATCCACACTCGGATTACTAGAAAAAGTTGAGGTAAATTGAAATTTGATTATGTTATTGAGTGAAGAATTTTCTGTGTTAAAATTTGTCATCATACATTGCACAATATTTTACTTGACTTGTTACAGAAGTATGTAAACGAGTTGAGAATTTTCTCACTTACACTGTAAAAAAACGAAAAATGCCACAGTTAAACCGAACATGCCACAGTTAAATCAGCCTTTATAGTATTTCTTTTAATCTATAAATTTGATACGTTTCATTAGAATACTTAGTTTGTATTATCTTGATCTAACAAGAAGGTTTACGAAATTATAATATAACCTCTTCCGAGTTACCATGGCTTTCCAAGATCATAAAAACTACCCTGTGACGTCACGAGAGACAGTTTTTAAGAGTTTCAAGAATTTCTTTTTGGAAAATTAGTCATACGTTAGTTATAAAAACGAAAATTTTAAATTCAGGATTCCCAGTAAAAAGATTATCGGCAAAACTCTTTGCTGGATACCCTTCCTCCTGCTCACCTCCTTTCGTCGTCATATTTAAGCGCAGAGATTGACAAATGTGGTCGCCAAGTTGCTATTGGCGACTAAGTTTTTATACCAGGCGACCAAGTTATTTAATCTGGTGGGTTATTTTTTGTTTCCTTGGTACAAGAATTGACCTAAGAAGAGCACAAGCGGCAATTTTTCTCTCCCTGACCCCTACTCGTGCGCGGGAAACACAGATCGATCTTCTTCTTCTCTCGTACTTTTAATGGAAGAACCAAGTTAAAAAGGAATTTTCTATCCTACACAGAAAACGCCATTCCTTACCGCTCTAGCCAGCTAGCTCGTCACGTTATTAGACATTTGGGGGGGGGGGGGGGGAGTAAAATAAAAAAACGTTTAAAATTCGTTAAGAATACTTTTTTTTTCTTCCGGATATGTACATAATCTAACAATAATAATAACTACAGCTTCTTCAATGAAATATGTTTATCCAAATACTTATGATATATTATTTTCCTATATCTATTTCAAGACTTAAAATAACAATATCAATATTTCTTTATAGCTGTTGTCAAACTAAAACTGATTTTTTTTTTCCTTTTCGAACGTATTTCGATTTCAGCTCTTGTCATACTTGAAAGATGGATTTTTTGTTATTCAAGTTTGGGGGAAACAGAAACCCCGGAAATCTGCCATTGCCAAAGCCAAAGGAAGAAGCACTAGACAGATGATTCAGGAAGACTTGTTGAATCAAACTTCAAGGATGATGAATGGCTTCCGCATAAATGGCAGGGTGAGATTTTTCTCTGAGAGGAAAACAATTCAGAAATAAATTATTTTAGTTTTATATGTGGAAATGCAGTTTTGAATACACTAAATAACAAAGGAAAATACAACGTGCGTCAGAAAAATGGATACACACTTTGAATGATTAAAACTCCCGTTTTTATTCACATATTATTAATATTTAAATTGCAAAAGGATTTATATAAAATGTATAACTTTTCCTATTACCGCAGATGTTCAAAATTCTTACCTTTCTGATCAATACAGTGCTTATAATGATGGGTTATTTATTTACAAACTTCAACAAAGGTTTCATTTGATGTTGCGGTGCATTTTAGCTCGATTGCGGTTCCGGAACGTTGTCTATGAACATCAATTCGTTTCAAATTTATCTTTTATCCGATGAATTGTAAGTTGCATAGGCGTATCTGCCTGAAACTCCCTGCGATATTGTTTTTGTACTTCTGCTACAGTTTCATACTTACAATAATATTTTAAAATAAATGTTATTTTTTAAAAAGTTAATCTTGGTCCACTCATCATTTCCAATTAATTACACTTTGAAAAGAAAGAAAAATTAGAAACTAATGACCCGTTAAACAGTGTATGCATACATTTTTCTAACGCACCTTGTATATAAGTAAAAGAAAGTAAGAGAAATAATATAGTCGAGTCCATACATAGGAATAGCCATTTCGCCATGAGTTTACATGATTAATATCCAGGAAAATTTATTAATAAGAACAGTATTCCTATTTTTAAAAAAATATGACAAACAGAACTATTAAATTTTAAATAAACTAGCAGGCTTCACCCGCTATGCTGGTCGGTTTCTACAAACGAACCTTGAATCAAACGAAATATATCAGTGAATTTGACCTTTGTGTTTTAAAGTAATATGGACCTTTACCAAGAATGTCCTTCCTCATTTCTGAAGACGATACGAACTCCATTGTACTATTATGTTTTCTAATGTGTCAGACAAAATTTGGCCTGATAAGGACCAACTCTTTTAGTTGATCATTTACAGTAGGATTTGGTAAAGAACGTTAGAATGATAAGCAATATACTAAAACCTTCCCTGAAAAATTATGTAACTAACAGTGCAAGTTCTATTGAAATCCATTCAGTAGAACTTTTTAAAAAGGCTAATCTCTCATAATCGGTTCACCTTATTATAGAACTTTCCCCCATAATTCTGTGACTAAGCAACGTAGAACGATATGTTGTATACTAAAACTTTTCCTGGAAAATTACCTAACTAACAGTGCAAGTTCCATCATAATCCATTCAGCAGAATCTTTTTAAAAAGGCTAATCTTTCATAATTGGGTTATCTGATTATAACACTCCCCCTCCCCTTTAATACTATAACAAAGAAACGTAGACGATATGTTATATACTAAAACCTTCCCTGAAAAGTTATTTAACTAACACTGCAAGTCCTATCAAAATCCCTTCAGCAGAACCCAAGTTATAAGCGGTCGGAACGAAATTCCTCTTCATAACCAGGTTGGCCTAATTATAGAACTTTATCCAGTAGTTCTACAACTAAGCAACGTAGAACGTTCACTAAAACCTTTCCTTAACAATTACATAACTTACAATGTAAGTCCCATGAAAATCCGTTTAATAAAACATGAGTTATAATTGTTTGAAATGAAATTCGTTTACAATTATTAACAATAATCATTTCATAATCCGATTGACCTAATTATGGAACTTTATCCCATAGTTCGGTAACTAAGCCGTGTAGAACAATGTGTTATATATTAAATCTTCCTCACAAAAATTACCAAACTAACATAGTAAGTCAAATAAAAATCCGATTAGCAGAAGGTTATAAGCATTCGAAATGAAACTCATAACCGGGTTGCCTAATTATAGAACTTTCTCCCATAGCTTGGCAACTAAGCAACGTAGAACAATATATTATGTATTATAACGTTCCGTGTGAAGTTATCTAACATTGAAAGTTCCATCGAAATCCATTCAGCAAAATCTTTTTAAAAATGCTAATATTTCATAATCGGTTATATACATAGTAGAAGTAGATAGTAGAAGAAAGCTCAAATTGTTATTAGAACAAATTACAAAAGTTTGAAAGTATTTTCATGTTATGCGAGTTAAGTGTATTCTTATATAAATTGCTTTTCGTTTCCGGAAACATTTATAACAGTGAATAATTTATTTAACCTTGTTGAAAATAACAGAAATAATCCTATTAATTTACACATTTTTTCCACAGAATGTCGACCCAAATAAACACAGCATGATAGTAGAGCTTTTATTAATGAAGAAACAACAACAAAGGCAACAACAGAAACTGGTAAGAGAACTTTTTAAGACAGTTCATTTTTCAGATTCAGCTTCCTTACGTGAAAACCTTGATTAAATATTCTCATTTCCTACCTACGCTTAAATATTTAATACGCTTCTTTTTTTTTATTGTTAAGTTTTATTTTAGTACATTCGAAATGAAAAGTCTGTGAAAAACATACCATAATTTAACTATTGTAAAAAAAAAAGTATGTCTCATAAACAAAGAACACACTTGTTTTAATTCTAATAACGTCATCTTTTGCCATATAATATTTTTCACATAATAAGAATAAGACATACTTTAAACTATATATTCTGTACACATTATTTCGAAAGCCAACTGTATACTATGTGAAAGGTTAACCATTAATTTGTCTGGATTTATGCAAATCATTCTTTTTTTCGTTGTAGAGTATGTCATGCTTCAAATTTTCGGAAGGAAATAATAACTTTAATATTAAAAATTTTATCACACAAAATTTTTGAAGAAACATATTGCAGTTATAAGTTATTTCAAATTTTTAATAAATATAACCTGAAATTTATAGGTAGTGTGATTATATACTTTGCACATGGTAAACTTAGACCAAAAAAAAAAAATAGAAGATAGGATATATATATATATATATATATATTAAATTATCAAAACAATAATCATTTCTGAAAAGTTAAATACTTTATTTTATAGCTTTTTTATTATCGCTATTTTTTGTATACCGAATGGGGAAACTCAAATAATTTAAAAAACTTCCGAACAATGGAGTAGCCAGGGTGAGGGTCCAGCTGCTTTTGATACCACTAATTTTGTAAAGTTTTCTTTGCCTTATGTAATCTGAGAAATTGCTGCGATAATGAAGGCAAAGAAAACTTTACAATTTTACTGGTATCCAGAGCATTTGGACCCCCTTCCTGGCTACGCCACTGCAGCTTCCAAATTTAAAAATATTTTCAGATTAACAAAACCTAGTCGTTGGGGGCCACCGTAATACTTACCCATCATGGATATGTATAATATAACATATTAAAATAAAAAATGTGTAAACCAGGGTTAAATTGCGCCGGAGGCCACCGGAGCCCGGCTTCGGTACTTTTATGCTTTTAGTAAATATTTAAATATTGGCCGGAATTCACCGGAGCCCAGTGCAAGAGCTTCCGAAAAACCGAAGCCTAAATTACCCTTTCCCTTTCCTCCCATATCGAAGCTTTTGGATGCTTTTCTATCAAAACACTATATGTGACATAATTATTTTTCAATCCATAATTACTTATCAATACTTATCAATCCCCAAAACATCCGTAAGCTGTCGCGACAGCGGTGGGTAAGGCCATGGTAACCGAAAAATACCCCATTTAAATGAAAAAGCGCTATAACCTGAATACAGAAGATAATCGCCGTTCGTGATATCATCATCATCTTTTTAAAATAGGATACATACCAGGTTTTAAGAGGCTGCGAAATCAGAACGAGGATTGGTGAGCGTAGCGAGCAGGGGGCAGAGCCCCCTAGTATATATAAAATAAAGAACTATTTATCTTTTTTAATGCTGTTTTGATCAGAATGAAGGGGAAACACTTTCATTTGTAAGTAGATATAATTGCCACGTAATGTTATCCTTACAGTAAGCAATACAGGGTCATGAAAAATCGAAGAGTGTGGAAAATAGGATTACAAATATCTCGGCAACTCATTATCCGATCGACTTCATGCTTTATGCAAAATTTGTTTTTTTATTGTCTTTTATATTCACTCCTTAAAATAAACAATTTCGAAAATTTTTATATACCTTTTACCAGAACGAATATTGCGAGAGTCCGAAAAAAATAGTTCCGGATAATCGAGGTTACAGAAATTCAATAAGCTTCTTCCATTATTACATACTAAGTACATACTAAATTTCAAGTCTCTATCTTAATTTTTTCGGTAGATAGAGCGTTTACTGACACCCAGACATACAGACACACAGACGTACGGCAAAAAAAAAATTTCTAAAAATATGTTTTTCGGAATCTCCAGTGTCTGAAACGTGTAAATCCGTCAAAAAAAAATTTCGATTTTCAAAACTATTACACGACTTACCCTATACTACGTATGATGGGTAAGTAATAACAAAAACTATTTCAAGAATATACATAAGTAAAAGAAAAACTTTCAAAAATCTCGACTTCTCCAGCCAGGGCCGTGCGAAGAGGGGGGAGGAGGGGGGTCTTCGCCCCGGGCGCGGAAATTGAGGGGGCGCCAAATTTATACTTCCATCCACGGTTTTATTTATTTACTCATTTTTTTTTGGCCATCTATCATTTTCCGAGGAATTTCTTTTTCTCTCTTCGCATTCTTTTTCTTTTCTGTCGCAAAACATCATGATTTCTCTAACAAATAAGTGCAATTTTCTCTTATGTTATTTAGCTGTTTGAATTCTGAATTAAAATTAAACCTTTTAAAGTTCCAAAATAAATGCAAAATATTTATTCAGAAGAATTTATTTATGTTTCTGCATTTTATCAATTTTGTGACACCTGTCACAAAGAGAAGGAATGAGAGGATGGGAGAGGGGGTGGGGCGCCAAATTGAAACTTTGCCCCGGGCGCAGTTTTTTCTTCGCACGGTCCTGTCTCCAGCTGTTTCCCTACTGTATAAATGTATCTTGATCAGAATCGCATCGTAGAATTGAGAAAGAATGAAAGTCATGTTGGTTCCATCAAGTGGCAAATCAAGAATGCTATTTAACATGCATTCAAAAACACTTCAACTATCCATATTATTTTGATCACCGTCTATACTCATTTTTACAAAAAAAAAAAAAAAAAAAGAAAGAAAGAAAGAAAGAAAGAAAATCTTGCAGTATTTTTTCAGAAATGAATTCTATATCAACAATCAGTGATGAAGCATGGCGAATAGCAGTAATTGCTGCCTAACGTAAACTTTAAATTAAAGGGGGTGGGGGGGACACTCCCTTTATACACAACATTTTGGACACAAATTTACAATAAGCATTCAAAGCTTATCTTTAAAAAAACGCCTAATTTCATGATTGCAATTCATGATTTTCTAAAAAAGTTCTGATACAATTGGTGAATTTGCTATGGACATCGAACCCGAAAATTCCCCGCTCATCGAAAACACACTCCTATATATTTACGAATAGTAATCTTTGCTTTATTTAATTCCGGGATGTCTGTCATCATAGGTGCAAGAAATCCATCCACACCAAAACGTCAAAATTTTCCGAGTATTAGATATAACCAAGTGGAGATAGAGTAGAATATTTCTATTTATCTTGCATTATAGTTAAAAATAGATTTGTACAATAAAAGAAAGTGTTTTAAAGATTTGCTTGTAGAATTGCTGTAATTTAAATAGATTAAGTACAATTCACTGTGAGTCAAAAATCTCTCCAAGATATAAATCAGTCCTGAGAGTGAAGGTCTTGTACCCATGTCTGCCATTAATAAAGTAAAGATTACTATTCAGAAATTCTGGTAGGTATTTTATTTTTTTAAAGCGCTAAATTGGCAATAAAAACGCTAATTTGTTTTTAAACGCTAATTTGGCAACACAGTCTCCGAACTTTTTGATGCTAATAGTCACAAATGTCATACGTGATTTAAATTTAGAATTTTATTTTATTTTTGATTTCATTTATTTATTTTATTTTATTTATTTATTTATTTTATTTATTTATTTGTAATTAAATTTAAACATTTGTTAAAGATTTTACATTATGTCAAGGAATGTTTATCTATAAACATATATTTCAAAAATGTTTATAGAGAAAAATATATTTTTAAAAATACTTAATTTTTTTTTTTAAGTATAATTTTGTGTCTTGGACACACTTAATACAATCTTGCTAAAATTTTATTTTCATTTTTTTCCTTTAACAGGAAAATATTGGTTATCTCGTCGACATAGCAGAGCAACAAAAATTGAGAGATCTTCCAACTCCTTTTGTGAAAGAACTACTGCTCGCTAATTCAAATGACGCTGCTGCCAAAATATTTAATACGCTTTTACCAAAAGGTAATTTTCATGTAATAATTTATTTTGTTAAAAAAAAAAATTGCAACATTATTCTCATCTAGCAAATAAAACCAAATTAAAATCTACTGAATTCATAATATGCACAATCAAACTTCATTGATATTTACTTGAAATCACTCTTTTTTTAAGTATAACAATTAATCTTTAATAAATGTTACGATTTTATTTGATATCTTATCTAAAACCTCTGAAAAGTAATTAAAAAAAATAGCTGGTTTCAAAAAATTAGTCTTTAACATAGTCACTTTAGGGATTGAATACAAAGCATTATATCATTCAATCATTATCATTCAATCTAAACCATTCATAATTTCATCCAAATATTTCATTTATCATTAGATCATTTTGTAGGAAACACACATTTAGAATTTAGAAATTTATATTTCCTTCAATTATAATTTAGATGCACCAAATGATAATCATAACTCGATCTAAATTTAAATTTTAATCAGAATATCTGGAATATACTTACCCTTTAGTGCAAAATGAATTTGTTTAGAAAATCCAGGAAATTCCATCCACGAAAGGAAAGTGAAAACTATTCAAACCATTCAATATATTCAGATTCCTTGTATATCATTTAAAATTAAAGTTAACTACAGATATAGAAGAAAATATATTGCTTTAATATATGGAATATGTTTTGCATTAACATACCTATATATGAGATATACATTCATATACTTTAGTGTAGAGTGACTCTTACACATAAGTGGATTTCTGGATGTTACATAAAGCGTATAAGAATGTTGAAATATTTTACATAAATTCATAGTCTGCAGCATTTAAGAAATGTGTATATAGCATAGTATACAGAATGCGTCATTTATAAAGATATGTAGTCAGGTGCATCTGAGATCTGAGATAATGTAATACAAATTTAATCTCAAGTTTCATTTAAAAAAATAAATGTTAAAACGTTTTGGTTTTTTAAATTTTATAATGTCGTTCATAATTTTGTTCATTGTTTTCGCTTTAAAATGTATAAAATCTTAAATACATCATTAAAAAATTACATAAAATCTTAAATACCCCATAAAAGTGTATAATACTCAACGCGTTTCTAAGGAAAGGTTCCTTTTTCTTCATTCTAAGACACAGGCTTCTACAATAGCAACTTGCGGTGTTGGCCATAGAATAAGAGAAGGTGCAACGGGTTCTTTGCAAAGAGTTCTTTGTTCTATGCACCCAGGTTCCGCGCTTATAGGGACCCTATCCAACGAGCGCGCTGTCGCAAATTTTATGACAAATGCGATTTTTCCGAAACTTTGTTCTCCAAAGTGGTGCCGAAATTAAAATTCCAGATTTACTATTGATATGTATAACCGGTTTTCTAATATGACTCATATTACAGTTATGAAATATGTTGTATTTGTAATAGCGTAACTACTATCCACAAAAAAATACGTCACACGCCTGCTCATTTAAAAAAAAAAAAAAAAAAAAAAAAAAATCAAGCGCGCTCGTTGAAAGGTTAAAAAATATATCTTTGTAACAAAAATAAATAAGGCCACAAAAAGTTTTGTCCTCGACTTGAATTTTGCGTGCTAAATTTACAAAAATTATTTTTTTTTTCTCCACTCCTAGGGAGTCGGATTCCACCAAGAACAAAAAGAGTAGAAGAAGAAGAGGAAGAAGAGGAGGGAGATGAAGACGAAGAAGACGATGAGGAAGAGGAAGAGGAAGAGGAGGAGGAGGAGGAAGAAGAAGATGAAGATGAAGACGACGATGATGATGATCGTAAAAGAAAACGAAAAAGACGGCAACAGCAACGAAGACAAAGTGATTATTCATATGATGAAGATAATAATTCTTATAAAGGGTCATCAACATGCCATATATTATGAATATATTAGTTTTCATACAAAAGTACTTTAAAGAACTTTTATAAATTTTATACAGAGACCAAACACATTGTATGAGATACATACTTTTTAAACGGAAGAAAAAGGCCAAACTTTTATTTATTGTACAAATCAATCAAAAAATAAAATTTTAATAGTTTTCCCAGTATTATTTTGCAAGGGAAATATCACGAGCCTACAATTTAATGTGCAAAATGGCTTTTTAAGATTAAATTTTACAGTTATTTAATTGCATGTCATGAGTCATAAGCAGGACTTTACAAATTTGATAAAATTTGGTAGCCAGCAAAAAATTCTAGCCGCCAGTAAAAGATATTTACCCCCCCCCCCCCCCCCCTCCTTCATCATTGATTAAAACATGAATATTTTTATATGAATTTATTGAAAAAAAAAGATAAGTAATAAGAAGCATAGCGTAGAATTAATTACATAATTGAGACTAGTACATAATTTAGAAAGATAATATAAACTATGTTTTCTAATAAAATGTATAAAAATTATATATAAAAAAATACTACAGAGGTTGGATTAACCCATCATGTTCAGGATATGTTGATTGCCGAATGCTTTTTAAATGTCCGGATAGATGAGTGTTACAAAATCGATATTTGATCATGGGGGCATCGATGAAATAGTGAATTAGGAAAAGAATTTTTTGCCTATTTACCTGTCGAAATCAGTTAAATAATTCAGATTTACTATTTTAAAATTTTCATTTGATGAACTTATTTTTGCCAAATTAATAGAAAAAGATAAAAATATTTTTGGTTTGATTATAAATTCTAGATTTCCTAATATTTTATAATTTTGCAACATCTATAATGAGACATCTTACAAGAATTACAAGAAGAGATAAAAATGCCGTTTGTGCTAATTTCTTAGGTCAATTTTAAACAAAAAATTTGCCATATTTAATATGGCAAATTTTGAGAAAACTTGGTCGCCACTGGCGACCGCATTTGTCAAGCCCTGGTCATAAGGAAGTTTTTTTCTTTTTATATACCAGAAAAATTCAATGAATACCAGAATAGAAAATAATCCAGCTTAAATCTATTTCAGTCAAATAGCATTTGTATTAATGAGAGTTTCAAGTAGAAATTGTGTAGTTTAAAGCTAAATGAAAATAAATTTTATAACAATGCATATTAAGAATTTAAATATCAGAAGTTCAAAAGTAATCAAATGTATATTTTCTTTTGAAATTTTCTTACTGTTCTAATCTTTTTTATGTATTCATTTTTAAAAGGTAAACAGATTGCCTGATACAGAGGAAAGAAGGTTATCTTCTAATTCAGTGGTTCCCAACCTGTGATCCACATAGCCCTAAGGATTCCATGTGCACATGCTATGCCAGGGGCTCCTTGTCTGTTCCAAGAAATAATTAAAAATTGAATGAAATTAAAGATTAAGACAAAAAAGGAAATTTTCATCAATTGGACCTGATTTAAGAAAACTTGGCAAAAAAAAATGAAACCTCGTGTGTCTTATTAAACGTTTATACATTATTTTATTTTATAGACTTTATTACAGCGTCAACAATGTAAAACCTACTGTAATGCAAATTATTCGATTTATGGAACTTTAAGAAAACTTTTATGTATGGGCAACTTTGACAATATCATATGTAATAATGGTATTCAAAAATAAATTGAGCATTATACCAAATTTTAGTTTTTAAAATGGATTTCATATCATGGAGATTGGCTAATTGCACAGATATATTTTTACTTTACATTCCCTTACGATCTATTTCCATCTGCCTCTGCTCTATATCATTACTTCTAAATACAGTTTTCTTGTAAGACAGAGAGTATGGTAAGCTCCTCAAGAGCTCTGGTGTATAAATTGATTCTAAGAAGAGCTCCCTAAGCCAACAAGGTTGGGAACCACTGTCCTAATTTACATTATTTTGTAATTAAACCAGTAGAAGTGTTCTACTATCTTGCACCAATGTACATGATTTAATTCTAAATTGCTGCAGGCATTTCCTTTCCTCCCATCTGATTTAGCATGTTTCAGTTTAAACCCTTAACAGTATGTATATCAGTAAAATCTAGATTACTTGTTTTTTGGCGGCTAAAATTTGATTTTGGTGAAAAGTGATTATTTCATTTTACTTTTTACTCTTCCAAATGCTCTTGAAAGTAAGCCAGGAAGAAATGTTAAAATAAGCTTTCATATTCGCCGATTTTTACAATAAAAATAAATAAAAAGAGCAATAAGAAAACTACAATAATAAAACTTACAGTATAGTTGGTTTTATTAGTAGTAGTATAAATGAATATTAAAAAGGAATTAATACTCATACAACTTTTTTTTTTTCATTTAATTATTTCCCTCATCTTATTTCGTTTAGATATTCATAAAATAAAAATAACAGAAAACTCTAAATTGCTTCTTGAGTCTCCTCTCTTTAAGATCCTCTCTGGAATGATTAGTTTAGATAATTAGACGAGATATTGATCTGATCTAGAAAAAAAAAAAGTTAATAGATAGGGCGTTTTTGTTGTTGTGTTTTGTTTGTTTTTCAGGCATAGGATTTGAGTAAATAGTTAAATAAAGGGCAAATAATTAATATTTCTTAAAGGTAAAAACTTCAAAGTCCATGAAAAGAAAAGATTTATTCAGTAAAGTAGGCAGGTCATTATAATAAATATATAATATACAGCTAACTCTCTCTAATCTGCAAAGATTGTACAGATTATAGAAATTTGCACAGGATCTGTCATTGTTAATATAACAAAATAAGCATATATATTTAAATATACAAATCCAAATGCACAAACAACCCTTTATTTAACTGTTTACTCAAATCCTACTCCTTTGAAAAAAACAACTCCTCCCCCTCCCCCCCCCCACATACACACACACACACACAATCTATTCACTTTTTTTTCATATCCATTTTTCATCTAATATCTATTTAAACTAATCACTATTAGTTTTAATTTTCTGAAACACTGATGTAATTGTTTTGTTTTAATACTTTAGATTTATGTTTGGAAATTTTGTCTTGCAAGTTATGCAAAAGTGCAATTTCCTGTCCAGAAATAAAAGACAGGATTTTAATAAAAAGTTAATATTTTTTATTATTATTATTAATGTAATTATTATTTAATACATGGTTTAGTGAAAAAGAAAGATTAAATAGAAAATTTTATTAAATGAATGATAAAAACAATAACTTTCTGGAAAGAATGGGAAAAAAAAGTTGCTGTTACCAAATTTCTTCAAACTATTAATCATAAACTTCATTGTTTCCATCTGAATATGTACTGCAGAATAAAGAAGTTCGCATATTATAGATCTATGGATTAAAAGGAGTTGATTGTGTGTGTGACTGTATAATAAAAATTAATGTATTTTCTTCTTAGAAGATACCTGAATTTTTATTATAGACATGAAAAATTCTAAAAATGTCACATACATATTTAATACTTGGAAATTTTTCAATAGAAAATTTCACACACCTTGCATTCATAATATTCAAATTTTAATTGCTTAATAGGCGTACAGCCAACATAGTGAAAAAGTACCCAAGCCGGGACTCGAACCCGGGTCATCAGTATAGCACACTGACATTTTACCAACTGAACCACTTGGGAATGATACTCAGCCTGGCACTTTCTCACTATAACATGTTGGCAGTTCAGTTGGTAGAACGTCAGTGCGCTATACTGATGACCCGGCTGGGTTACTTTTTCACTATGTTAGCTACATGCCTATTAAGAAATTAAAATTTGAATATTATGTCACATACATCTTGCAACAAATCTGCATGTTACCATTTTGATACTTCTAATTATCCAAGAAAAGCAAGAATTCTAACTAGATGATTCCATGGACTATACTTTAATTAAAATTCTTGAAAACAGAAGGATTCATAAAAGTGAAAAGATAAAGCGCACATTCCTCATAAAGGTGTATAGCATGTATTAACTACGATAAATTGTATAAACTGTACAATGAATGTAAAATTTCAATTTTAAACAGAATCGTAAATAAATATTTTTTTAACAAGCACTCAGCAATAAGTTCATGTTTTTAATACATACATATTCAAACCTCAAAATACTCTCATCCTATAATACACTAATTGAATGATGTAGTTCTAAAACATTCATGAATTAAATATTACTATCTGAATGACATTTTTTAGCACTAAAAATACCATTCAGATTATGTAAATAGCAGCAAAGATTAAAAAAATAATAATAATAATCATTCTTATCTTTTACTGCCTTTTTTAGTGTTTAAAATAGCATATTTTTTTAATTCATCCATTAGTGTATTTTTTATAATTCTCTTATGTATTTACTGGCTGAATATGCATGCTTTACTACAGAATATAATGGCTCCATTTCATAAGCGAATGCTGATAATTAGTTTCTATGACATAATATCAAATTTTTCCAACAGATACATTTCTGTTGGAATGATGAATGAAATGATACAATATGCAGAATCAGCATTCACCCTAGATATAAAAGCAGGTAAGTGTTACTTCTAGATCCAAAACAAAGACATAGCATTGATTCTAGAAACACAGAAAGAAAAATCATGCATCGAGCATAGATTATGAAACACTTTTCAACCAATTCAAAATACTGTAATTAAACCTCTCTGCCTAATAAGATGAAAAATGATGTCTAAGTAAACAATATGGAAAACGCATAACACATTTGAAAACCCAATTTCAACAATTACCATCTAGTCGGAAAAATATACGAAATCTTTTGTGCAGCCCTATATATAATCAATAGATTTGTATATACAGGGTGATTCATAAAAGATGGGCAGAACTTTAAGGGGTTATAGTACACTTAAAGACAAATAATATTAAATAGGAGACTAAGGGTCCCAGACGTATTCCCAAGGAGATAGGGGGCATTAAAGTTTAGGGTCCGAAATTTCAAATGATTATAAAACATGGAAAAATTGGTCGATTCGTTTGCGGTTTTTGCAAAAAATTTTCTTTATGCCAGTATTTTCTTGAAATAAAATTTTAAAGTTCAATTTCAAAAAATGCCGATAGGGGGCGCTTTAGACTTTGGAGTAACAAACAACTATTTTTTAACGTTATTTTTTGTATTTCTTTAAATGATTTCGAAAGCTTAGACTTAAACTTAAATTTTGATCTAAAAATCTGAGTCCTAACGAGTAGTTAAGTAGCGTAAACTGAAATTTGAAATTTGAAACCCTTCTCCCCCCAGAACAAAAATCAGTTATTCCCGATCTTTGTGTCGTAGATTAGGCTCTAACTACTGCCGCGTTTTGCTAAAATTATTCTTTATGTCAGTATTTTCTTGAAAATAAATTTTAAAGAAAATTTTCAAAAAATTCCGATAGAGGGCGCTTTAGACTTTGGAGTAACGAACAACTATTTTATACCGTTATTTTTTGTGTCTCATTAAATGCTTTCTAAAGCTTAGACTTAAACTTAAATTTTCAGCTCAAAATCTGAATCGCTGAGCGTGGTTCAGTAGCGAGGGGAGGGGGTTCAAATTTCAACTTCTGAACATAGTTCAGTTTGCACTACTTAACCATGCCCAACGATTCTGTGCTGTGATACGAGGCAAAAATACAACTTTCGTCAAGGACTGCATAGTCGGAATTCACTCATAAAGGCACTGGCACAGTTGGAAACGTCGCTCATGCAAACGTTAAAGCTCCATTCCTGACGCTAGTCACCGGGTGAAGAAGGAAACAGAAAGTATGCAAATGTCAAATGGGGAAGAAGAAGAACACGTATGCAAAATTTCGACACGATTCAGGCATAAAAACCACTGAACGGTGAGTCAAGTGTAAGTCGCTGTAGTAATGAATCGGAAGATGGTGCCCTTCACGAATAAGGAAAAGGCTGAGATGCATTTAATTTACGGAGCGGCAGATGGAAATGGTGCAGAGGCACAACGAATGTACGGAGAGCGATTTCCTAACAGGCGGTTGCCTAACCGCAAAACTTTCGAGCGCTTGCACAGACAGTTGTGTGAGACGGGATCATTTCTCGCTTCCCGGTCGAATGCAGGTCGTGCAAAAAAGGACGAATCAGTAGTTGTTGCAGAAGCCATTCTGGATGTAGTAGCGGCGCAGCCAAGTACAAGTACACGAACAGTGGCTAGCCAGGTGGATACCTCACAGTCCACGACTTGGAGGGTACTGAAGGATGAACATTTGCTCCCGTTTCATGTGCAACGAGTCCAGAAACTGTCTCCAGGGGATTATCCAAATCGTATTGAATTCGCCCGCTGGTTTCTGCAGCAGAACGCGCTAAATCCACATTTTGGACGAACTGTGCTTTTCACCGATGAATGTACCTTCACACGTGAAGGTACATTTAACACACACAATGCACATGTATGGGCGGATGTCAATCCACATGCTACGTATCCACATGCTCATCAGAGACGCTTTTCCATCAATGTTTGGGCAGGAATCCTCGGAGACCACCTAATCGGACCGTACCTTCTTCCTGAACGCCTCAACGGTAAAACATACCTCACATTTCTGCAACATGTGCTGCCAGACCTGTTAAACGTTGTTCCTCCACGCATCCGGCGGGTCATGTGGTTCCAGCACGATGGAGCGCCAGCCCATTACGTACGAGACGTCCGCAACTATCTGGACATCACATTTCCGAACAGATGGATTGGTCGAGGTGGTCCTGTTGCTTGGCCTGCTCGCTCGCCAGATCTTTCACCCCTCAATTTCTTTTTTTGGGGACGATTGAAGGCTCTTATGTATGAGACACCCATTGAATCCCCCGAGGAACTGGTCGCCAGACTTTCCGCCGCTGTAGGGGAAGTGCTCGAAAAGCCTGATGTTTTCGCGAATGTTCGCCGTTCCATTCGTCGCCGTTGTTCTGCGTGCATAACCTCTGGTGGTCACAATTTTGAACATTTATTGTGATTACATGTTAATAAATATGCTTTGGTAACATAATCCTAATTTGTGTCTTTTTACCTCGTATCACAGCACACAATGTGTGGACATGGTAAACTGAACTGTGCTCAGGAGTAGAAATTTCAAACCCCTCTCCCCAGAAACTTAACCACGTCTAACGATTCAGATTTTGGGCTGAAAATTTAAGTCTAAGCTTTAGAAAGCATTTAATGAGACACAAAAAATAACGGTATAAAATAGTTGTTCGTTACTCCAAAGTCTAAAGCGCCCTCTATCGGAATTTTTTGAAAATTTTCTTTAAAATTTATTTTCAAGAAAATACTGACATAAAGAATAATTTTAGCAAAACGCGGCAGTAGTTAGAGCCTAATCTACGACACAAAGATCGGGAATAACTGATTTTTGTTCTGGGGGGAGAAGGGTTTCAAATTTCAAATTTCAGTTTACGCTACTTAACTACTCGTTAGGACTCAGATTTTTAGATCAAAATTTAAGTTTAAGTCTAAGCTTTCGAAATCATTTAAAGAAATACAAAAAATAACGTTAAAAAATAGTTGTTTGTTACTCCAAAGTCTAAAGCGCCCCCTATCGGCATTTTTTGAAATTGAACTTTAAAATTTTATTTCAAGAAAATACTGGCATAAAGAAAATTTTTTGCAAAAACCGCAAACGAATCGACCAATTTTTCCATGTTTTATAATCATTTGAAATTTCGGACCCTAAACTTTAATGCCCCCTATCTCCTTGGGAATACGTCTGGGACCCTTAGTCTCCTATTTAATATTATTTGTCTTTAAGTGTACTATAACCCCTTAAAGTTCTGCCCATCTTTTATGAATCACCCTGTATACTACATAGTATGCCAAAATTTAGCTCAATTGAGAAACACATAATACAGTTGAAAATTTCCCTTCAGCAATTTCTGTCAATAAGCAGAAATATGGTTGAATTTTTTTGTGCAGTCCTGTATATAATCTATAGAATTTATACACACAAAGTAAAATGCAAAAAATTAGTTAAATTTAAAAACGCATACAACTGAAAATACACTTCCAACAACTATTGCTCATAGACAGTACTGTAACCGAATTCTTTTGTGTGTCCCTGTAAATGAATGATAAATGCTATGCACAGCTTATTCTACAGTAAGCATCTTGTAATGCACTTCATTGATGTATATCAATTTTAGTATGTTTGAAATACTGCAGTACCATTAAAATACACTGCAAACGATTTTACCCCATAGACCACAATGTAATAGTATTATTTTGAGTGCCCCTGTGAACAAACTATAAATGCTACAAACTTTATTTTCAACAGCATACATGTAATGGTAAACCTGAATAACATATATAAAATATATGACAATCTGACTATATTTGTGAGAGTTAGAACATGGACAAATGGCCTGACAACCTGAATTCATAAACAGTTTTCAACTATGTTGGAAAGTGTTAAAAGGGATAGAAAGCTCTTTAGAACCTTGGGCACTCCACAAGAACAAAGCAAATGCATTTTTTTTTCATTAGAAAGGGAATGCCAAAAGTTACTTTTTACTATTGCTAATGTTATTGCATATAAGCTGCTATGAGTGAAATGAATAATAGCAACTATATTAATTGAAATTCTATGTAAATCTAATATTGAGGCATCGTTAAACAGTGCTTGCAATAAGTAAATATATGCATGGTAACTCAACATTATGAAAAACAGCAAAAATAAATGTTTATTCTTATCTTGAGTTGCTAAAAAAAGTGGGTAAGTGTGATCGAAGATCACACAAAGGGTTTCTTTTAATATTCCTTTCGAAACCCTTTATCCTTTCTTTAATAAATGCAAATAAATTTCTTTTTCAAAAAGAAAAAATGTCATGTTTTTTATAAAGTAAAAATTTACCTGTGTATTTTTCTCATTTTTTCGAATGTCTGAACCAGCCTGATAGCAGGCGAAGCCCGCTATTATACTCTGTTATAATAATATCTGTCATGTGAACTAAATGCAATAGTTTAAAAAAAAAAATCAAAATTAAACATGTTGTATAGAGAACTTCAACATGTTAAAATATGTCAATATTTCCATAATCGGGTTATTATCATGATTCAATACGTTCCTCAAACTCATATGGCACTATAATCACTCGCTGACGTCATATTTACTTGTTTTCTCTATTACTCATATTGATACTCTCTTAGTATTATTCTCAAACATTTCAAAAAGTCCGTTAAACTTCCAATATGACGTCAGATTAATTTTCATTTTAATCCTCTAATGACGTCATATTAACCTACTTTCTGTACTTACACATACTCATACTCCTTGTATTAGAAATGTTTGAAAATCTCCGTTTTATTACCAATATGATGTCATATTAATCTTTTTTTTGAATTGGTGAAACTTTTTATTTCATTTTTCATGTGGAAATCTTTCAATAGAAAATTAATTATTGCAGAAAGAATTTTATTGTAGATTTTTAACTGCTGGCGACTGCTATAACGAAAAATGTTTAAATTTAATAGTAAAAGGCTGTTGGATTTTTCGTTTATCTTATTAAAATAATAGGACTTTTTCAAAATTTTATAATTTTCAGCGTGACAGTAGGTATTCAGCTGTAAGTACACAAAATTTCAAGTCTGTAACTTATACATTTTCTGAGAACCGGCTCTGTGACAGACAGACAGAGAAGCGAGACGAATAGAGTTTCGTGAGATGAATGAAACCCTAAAAAGTGTTTATTTCTCTGCATTTTTTACCCTCTCTGACAATTTTTTTTCTCTTTCTTGAAGGGAGATTACTTCTGGTGAAAACTCAAGTAATAGGGTAACGCCAGAAGGATGGTAAAATTAATGGTGCAGGAATTGAGATTCGAATTCAATAATTATGAATTTTATGTAAATTGGCGCAAATTTTCTCATTCTCTGCTCATTTCCACTTAACAATGTGTGCTGTTTGAGAAATACGATGGTTGTACACCAGATAAAATAACACTTCTCTCCATGTGAGTTCGTAACTATATAGACAACTCAAATCAGAGCTAAATGTTTATTTTTCCAGAACATTATTTTATAGAATGAAATATAAAATAATATGTAATATGTTTTTTAAATATTAAAATTCAATATCAGTATTGCACTTTTATTTTAGAAAAACTTGTTCAAATTAAATATTATTATTTTAAGCAAATATAGATATAGTATGTCCAAACCATATGCATTAGCAAGTATGATATTGCACTCTAAAAAAATATAAGTAAAAGGCCAAATATGAAAGAGGTTTTCATTTTTTATTGAAATAATAAATATTACATAAAAAATGCTTACTAAATTAAAAAGTTATTAAATAATTTCAAAATATACATAAAACAGGAAAAATGCTCATGGATATGCACAACTATACAACAATGCACATAAAATCTAATGAAAGCATGAAGAAAGTGCAACACATTGAGAGAAAATATATATCTACTAGACATTTTATGTAGGAATAAATGAAGTTCTAGCTATTGTAAAATCTATTTATAAACACATTAAATATTTATAATTTGCAAATTGCCCTTTTGTTCGTTGTAAATACAATACATAACAACGCAATATGGGATCTTTTATCAAGAAATATCAATGCTTTTATGATTAAGAGAGGAAAAGGAAAAAAAAGGATTAGAAAAAAAATTGAAATGTGAGTTATGCAGTATGTTTTTACAAAATTGGTTTCATTAACTGGTAAACTGAAATAGACAATAAGCACCGGATTAGCTGATTAGTGCAACATGAATTATTGAGAGTCTTCTGCATATAGTTAAGAAATTAGAAATTGAACCTAATACCTAAGCCTAAAAGCAGTTAAATTTATTAGAGAAAGAGCATATTTTAGTTACTTTAATTAGAACAATGAAAAATAATGATCTATAATTAAAAAATATATACATAAATTGTTCTTTAGTTACAGAAAAAAAAATATGTACGCAATTAAACAATTTTCTTTTTCATTCATTATTATTTTTTTTTAATTACAGCAAATTACAAAGTATGATAATAAGAATTTTCAAAATTAGTAAATTAACTTTATAGATTTTAAAGATAGAGAGAAAGAACCATGAAGGAGGAAAATATCTTAATATACATGTCTGTTCTATCAGGGTAGCTACTCCACTAACATTTAAAATATGAAAACTTCAGTCAGTCTATTACTATGCATATTATTTTATAAGCTTTGGAGTTAGGTACAAGCAATTTATCAATACTGAGGTGAAAGGAAATTAACAGATAAATTTCACTTTATTTTATTTTTTCTGTATTCCTCCATCTAGTTCTTAAATTTAACAGATAATAGATCCCAAACTGCAATTATTTGATGTTGGATGTTACAAACGCAACATGAAAAATAAAATTTTACATTAACTGTGTGTTTTTATATTGTCCCTTTCAGCTTAAAAATTAAAATGTTAAATTTTGAAAGAAACTTTACTGATAAATCTATCTGAGACAAGCACAGATAAGAGTTTTGGATTAAAGAAAATACTGGCAGTTTTCTGTTAGCTGCAACTTGAGCAATTTCTCAGGAATAAATAACTTTAATATGCAATGAAATCACTATGACCAACATTTAAACATTGTTTTCATATTTTTTATATATAGAATGTAATATATATATTAACAATAAGCAGGACTGCCAACCTTTCTTGAACAGCGTCAGGAGCACAAATATAAAATTTCTGCATGTTTAAGTTTATAATGTATATAAATACAATCACAAGAAATAAATAATTTTTAAATTTAAAAATAATGCAATTTTTCAAGACAAATTTTTCAATAATGATCTATAACATCAAATTCAAAAAGTAGTTGTTCCAAAACTGTGTAACAAGTTAACAGCAACTGCCTTATTTTCTACCATTTACATAACAATATTTTTTCATAATTTCATTTTAACAAACCTGCCAATTTCTAAAAATGACAATTATTTTGAAATAATATCTTGGAACTCTAGAACGCAAATACATTTTTAAATTATAGTTTGAAAGCATTAAAAACTTATGTAATTTGTGTAAGGCAGATTCGCTTGCTGCTTGTTAGCTTTTTTTTTTTGGGGGGGGGGGGGGTGGAAAGAGGTAAGCTTGTATGTATATATATATGCAAGTATATATATACATATTTATATATGGTTTTGGGGGGGGGGGCTCATTCTACAAATAATTTGACTTTTCTGGTACATGATAGTTATTGATTTTTTTTTTTTTTTTAATGTTTTAGAAGATTTACATAATGACACATTTAAAATATATTTTTGATGAAAACTGGTGATTTGTGAATTTTTTAATGTGTTTTATTTAATGAACAGAGGTATACATTTATAATTTTGTTACATGTTATACCTAACTTTCTTTATTAACATCTTCATATATTTTGTGAATGAGATAAATATATTCTTCATTCAATAAGGATTTTTTTTTATCTCTGAAAATTCCTTTATATGTAAATTAAACTTTATTTTAGATATATATATATTTATATTTGAATTACAGTTACAAGCCTTTTGCATATCCTCTGTTACAATAAAATTCTCTGCAATAATTTCCAAAATATTTGTCACCTAATAAAAATATTCAGAGGCCAGATGCATACCTTTTTTATTTCAGTTGTTAGCTGTGGATATATTGCACATTGTCATTCATTATTAATTTTGAAGTATTCTCACTGAACTAGAAATAGTCATGAACTATCCCCCGTTATGCATCCTCCATTCTTGATTTATGGTAAGCATAATTTATTTAATAAAAATATGTTTTCAGTTAATGTAAATAAAGCTTTTTTTGAAATAAATTTACTCCAAGTTTCAAATCCTAGCCTAAATAAACCTGGCATTATAAAAGAAATCATTGTGTATTTGTATCTTCCATACATGGATCTTTCTGTTACAATATTATTAGGAAATTGCCCCCTACATCTTAAAAAAAATAAATTAAGCATCAAACAATGAGAAGGTTATATGACCACCTATATAAATCTTAAAAGAGATAAAAGATTAACTATAAATATTAATATAAAATTTTTTGTTTTAAATTATTTTATTGAAACTTTTATGCTCAGAAAGTAATATTTTCCATAGAATAACCCATATATATTAAAAGTTAATGTATACCATACTGCACTTACATTAAGTTTGCCAACATTACTGAATATGAAATTATTTTTCCTCATCTCAATCATACTGATTAAAGAAATCTGAATGTAATTCAATTGTGTTATCCAGAGTTATCCAAGATAGCTCAGTAGCAGAGTGTTGGCATGTTAAGCCAGAAGTCCTAAGTTTTAATTCTGACCTAGACACTTTTGATGCAGCTGGAAATAAAAATTATTTCGACTATTAAGTATGACAAGACTTGACACAATGATATTAACAGCCAATATATTTTCAAAATATCATCATTTTGATCTGCTAAAACACAAGACACAATGCAAATGCATAAGAAAACCACAAAAAATTGCAAGAAAAAAATAGAAAAAAAAAAGCAGCAAGAGAATCAATCTGCCTCAGGCAAAATATATTAACTCTTTGTATCACCGTGTTGCATATCAGCAACATACCCAAAAGTCATTGTTACATATACAGCGGGCTTTAAAAGACTATTTTTTTTTATTGCTGCTATCTCCCACCATAGCAGTTATTATAAATTGTTCACAAAATTTACAACAGACGGCAATACTGAGTTAAAATTTCATGCCAAAGTTTTATTTACAATTTGAGCAGTTTTGCATCATTATTGCTAAAATGAACTTCGTAAATTTTGTAAAAATAAAGAGGTGGAGACGTCCAAAGATAGATGTTTTACAAAAGTAAGTTTGTATATTTTACAATTTTGTATTAGAAAATTTATAATATTTATAAGAAGTATGTACTTTTCTGTTTTTAGAAGATGTGAAAAAAAAAAAAATCCTTTAGTCAACAATTTTTTATTTTTATGTTCTAAATTTTTTTATTATTATTTTTTACCTGCTTAAAATGGTGTATTCTAACATCTGAGTAAATATTTTTCAAATCAGAGTTGTCGAGTCACAAAGGGTTAATTTTCTATGCAGCTAAATAAATTTTTAATGTATAAAACTTTTTTTTTGTTTAACAAACAATGCAATTAATAAAACTATTAGTTTTCTAATCTTCTAAACAGAAACTGTTGAAGTTTTGAAGTAGCTGGCAATCCTGAAACAGCATGTTGTAACTTTGATAATTCAATAAATTATAAATCATTCATTTATAATTAACTGCTAAAAGATACTTTTACAAAATAAAGCATCAAGTACTTTCACATTTTACGTTACACAAATTTACCTTCTCTTATTAACTTGAATAAGTATGAACAATCTGTGTTACATTCACACACAACGTCACTACAGCCTAGTTGTCTTTAAGTCAGGGTTTTAGAAAAACAGCCCAAGAGGGGTTTTTTGTCTTCTATTGAAAACCCCCTTTTTTTTTTTTTACTCTGCTTTAAGTGATATGTATCTCACTTATTTAAAGAAACAGAATTCACATATATTTTTTGTTGGCCCATACAAGAAAGAATAATGCAAAATTTGCAGTGGGTTTTATTATTATTATTTATTTGGTTTTTAATATTAATAGAAGTGAAAAACAATACTACGAAAGAAAACAACAAACTACATTTTCAAAAATTAGTGACCTATTTTTTAACCAATAAATGTCATAAGAATAATATAGAGATACACTGATATTAATTTTATGTGTCATACAAATAATACAACAATAATTTGAGTTAACTGCAAATATATGTATCAGAACTAATTATTGGAAATGAAGCACTGTACTGGCCAGTTATTGTCAATATCATAATCAAATGAGGTAAAAAGTGTTAAAGATTGACAATAGAGTTGATAAATTGATTGTGAGATCATGAGCAGAAATTCTTTTCTTCCTTTTACAAAATACATAAATATCACATAGTTACCAAGTTAGCAGTTATAAGACAAATATATATCATGTCATAAAACATGCCATCAAAATAAAGCATTACATAACTCTTTAAATTTTCTACAAAATAAGTCTTAAATTCAATATTTTAATTACATGCAAAAATGTTGAAAAGTAAAACACAGATAATTAGACATTTAATGATAATGCTTGAATAAATCTGCCATATTTGAATGATTCACATATATTTGAGTAAATATACAAGAATTTTCATAGCTAAACTATTATATCAATTCAATTAGCATCAAGAACACTGCCATACAAATCCACACAGAAGATAGAAAATGTAAATTTTCAGTTATTAAAAGTTCTATGCAGAAATTTATAATACTGTGTAAATATACTTCTCATTAACTAAAACCAAAATTAAACTGGTAAAAGATACATACCAATATAAAGCTTTTAATTATAGTACTTTGTCAAGTAAATATGGAATGTTTGCAAAAAGTAGTTATATAAAATAATGAAAGTTATTATAAATATGCACATTGAAATTCAGTTCATTATAAGATCTAGCAGCACCATAATGTAAGTGTTACAATGGCCTTTATAACACACAGGTTATGTACAAAAATATTTAATAATAGTGAATTTATTGCAACAGCAGAAACTAGTAATACTGGCATGAAAACATATAAACAAATATCAACAAGGGCATCACAGGTATACAATATCTGTATTTTCAATAACAACTAAATCATTTTATATTACAGCTTGAACATAAGTAAAAGAAAGAAAGAAAAAAAAAAGGAGGACAAAACTGTATACATAAATATATACAAAATAATATTATAAACTTAGATTTTTATATATTGAACATCAATAACTAGGCTTTTGATATCTTGAAGTGATTTTTCATTCCTCACAAGAAAAGACATTTTTAATTATTTTTTATCTGAAATTTTCCATAAGTCTAAGCATTTTCCCTTTCCCATGATGTCTTGAAATATTAAAATTTAATTCTAGGATTTTAATTGTAAATAACATAGTTTCCTTTAAGCAACATCATTCACATTTATAAACTTGCACTATACTACAGTTGACCCAGTATACTGTGAGATCGAATGTACTGAAGTATCAATTAACACAAATTTTTTCTGCCCCTTTGGATCTCCAATGCTTTAATAATGTTAAAGAGACTGCTTAAAATGAACAACTGAAAACAACATTATCAGATATTTCAAAATGTTTCTGTTCGAATACAAAACTACAGCTTCATTATTTTACTGTCTGGACTGGACAAAAATGATATATCGGAAGAACAAAGGTTTGAGAAACGAAAGGACAGATTCCTCTCTTTCATGGAATGCATTGTGAGGAATCTTAGTGGTAAATTTCACTCTTGAGTGTGAGAAACTATAGTCAATGGATCAGTTTGGTCTTGAAATTATGCATGTAAAGATGATAGTCACAGTGATTTTTACTTGTTTTTCGATACAAGTATTAAGAAGTTAACTCTTCTACATGTTCTTAGACCATGGCGGGTGAAAAAAATGAAAGTGTTTGTCATTAGTAATTAAAATTGAAATGATAAGACTGGTTGAGGAACGTTGGAAGAAAAAGTGTGAAATCGCAAAGAAATTCAGAATTCCAGCTAATTCTTAATAAACAACTTTAAAGAATAAATGTGATTAGTTAAAAACATTATGAAAGTTCTATTGGTTTCATTTTTAACCATATGATAATGTTGAAAAATGCCTTTTTTAAGTAGCTTATGCCAATAAGAACAAAAACAGTACCTATTAACAAATCTATTTTAAAGGAAAAAGCAATGCAATTTGCTAAGAATTTAAGAAAAAAATATTTTGTTGCAGATAATGGATGGCTACAATGCTTTAACGATCACCATACAATTGCTTTTAAAACTATAAGTGGAGAAAATGCACATGTAATAAACTCAGAATGGTTGAAAAATAAAGAAAATTTAATTAAACAATTTCAAATTCATTGTTTCTTACAGTGCTGATTAGACAGGACTTTTTCATCAACTTTTACTAGGACACACATTTGCATTGAAATAAAAACCTGTAGTGCTGGGAAAAAAATTCCAAAGTCAGACTAGCTGCATTATTTTGCTGTAATATGAATGGATTGGATAAGAGAAAAATTTTAGTTATCAGAAAATCTAAGGACCCTCACTTTCTCAAAAATATTGAGTTACCCATAGAATTCTGGAATAATAAAAAGACGTGGATAACTTCAGAAATATTTGGTGAATGACTGAAAGAATTTGATAACTTGTCAAAACAAGATGGGCATATTTTGCTTTTGATTGATAACTAGCCCATAAAACAAACATCCAGCTTAAAAATATTATACTGGGTCATTTTCTGCAAAAGGTACATTCTTTATATATGGGCATAATAAAATGCATCAAAGGGAAATACAGAATGAAGATAATCCAACGATTTTTGTTAAACCTTGAATTGAATTGGAGTTTTGTAACTAATGTAAAAATCACATGCAAATTTTTAGAAAACATGTGTGGCACTCTATCGAACCAGAAGCCCTTCAAAACTGTTGAAAACATGCAGAATTTCTCAATGGGAAAAAAAACTTAATTTCTCTGTAGAAATTGATTCTGAAGACAGCTTTCTTTGGAATAGACTGAATGAAAACAGAAATGTAACTAACACTATTACACTGGCTAACACACAAAAATTAAACTTCACAAAATATTAGCAGTGATAGCAATCAAGAAATAGAAGATCAAGAAACAGGTGAAAACGTCATTGCTGAAATTCTAATCCATCTGAATCTGATAAATCCAAAGATGACAGCATGAAATTTGAAAACAAAATTGCAGTGTCATTAAAATGTGCTGTGGAGAGTCTAAAAAACTTAATGAGTAAATTTTGAAGGACATAATATTGATTGCAAAAATCATTTATATGTAAATGAAACAGAATTGTGCAAATCAATTTTAAATTCAGCTGTTCAAAAAAAAGTTACTGATTTTTTACCTAAAATATAATAATTAAAAAAAAAAAAAAAAAAAAAAAAAAAAATGACGACATTTTTTAGGAAAAAAGATAAATTTCTTACTATTATTTTTTTCCATTTTTTATATTATATCAACCATTATGAATATCAGATATAGTAAATGTTTTTCAAAGCCCCGTTGACTTTGTAAAATGCAGGCTCAACTGTATTTGCTATCTGTATTTGGTAGAAACTTTATCCAACTTACATTAGATCTATCAATTCCAATCCAAAATATCAAAAAATTTAAACAACAATAACTTGACACATTAACTATTAAAAAAATATTTATACATAACCTATATAAAAAAAAAAAAGCAATGCTGTCATAGACTGAAATACATCATATTTAAGGCCATATAAGGTAGACTATTACTTTATTCTCCCATATAATTTTAAATAACAATTTATCTTTTAGCAATCCTAAACAGAAATTGAATTATGACAAATTATTATTCACCTTATTTTTTATTATTTTAATCTAGTGGCAAAAACTGCCTAAATAAAACTTAATTTAAAAAAAAAATTAGGGAAACAGCAATCAGTTTCAAATGCCAGACTAACTTATATTATTAACACAATAAAGAGCTTTGCATAAAGTGAAGACTTTACAAGCAAAGTTGTTAGCACAAAAAGATTTAACAGACCTAAGCCAACAACCAAACCTACCATAACTGAGAGCCTAACTTATGTACTATCAATTAAAAGGAAGGCATTATAGCTTAAAATTTATAGAATAAGTCTATAAATACTTTTAGGGCAAAAAAAAAAATTGGGCAAGTAGAACAAAACATTAAAGAGCTAAACATTACTTTTATAAAAAGTAGATCTTTAAAATAAATCACTCTCACAGAAATAGTTAGGAAAAAGCTTATGATAACTTATATTTTTACTGCTATATTTATTTGTATGTCTTATTCAATGTGTAGTTAGTAGTCTTTATTTATTGTCTGTTAATTTTTGTTTTGGATTACACAAAATTTTAGAACTTGCACAAACTTTTTCCAGGCAGATAGATAGTCATCTGTACCTAAATATCAGAAATGCAAGAACATTTGAGAATAAAATTTCTATTACTATTGTTTGCAGAAGTTCAAGAGAAAACTCATAAAAACTGCTTTAGACAAGAAGGCAAGAAGACATGTATTTTCTTAAGCACTCTGCTTTAATTTTACAATACTTGAAAACAGTATTGTTGATCACATATTATGAAACAGATATTATAGACCTGTTATACAAAACAAAATGTTTTCAATAAATAAAAAAAAAAAGAAGAAACTATTAAATATAAAATGAGAAAGTGCTTTCATTTTTGTAATATACATTCCCTTTCATAGTCACACAACACAAAACAAATACTCATGTGAAAAATTAATAACAATAATAATAATAAACTAAGATATTGATATAAGAAACACAAGTGATATATACTCTGTTACAAACTTTCATAACATTTTGTTAGCATAAAATATACTCTATACTTTGCAGTTCAGAATGTAATTATTACAATGATAAAAAGCTTAAGCAAGATTTTATTAATTGCCAAAACGAAATTACAAATTATTCTCAAGCAAGATTACATATTTTGTACAGTAAAATAGTTAGGAAATCCAATATTCTGTGCCATTATGTAACATATTTAAAGAATTCCATTATATATAAGCAGTGATGTTGCCCGGCAATTGAAATCTTGGGTCTCCTGAACCTAGACTCTTTTTAGAAATAAGATAAATTCAATATATTTAATACAAAATATGCTTCTACTGTGACATTTCACAAAATATTTTACTCATTGTAAGAGAAATATTGTACATCCTAAAAGATCCATCACAATTTTTTTATTAAGGATTGTGCTATAGCGCATCCGCAGCAACACTGTATAACAATGATGTAGGACTAACATAATAATTGGATGAATATTTATAATATAAAGGAAATATTTTAAACAGCAGTTAACTGATATTTCATTATTAAAAATTTATTACACATAGATTAATCTCAAAGTTCAATAGGACTGATTCAAGGAATACTGTAAGAGATTTCAGTTTTAGAAAATATGATTTAATTATTAAATATTTTTTTAATGTGCATGAAGAAGAAAATTTTTTTAGTAAGAAGAAATTTTTATCATCAGACACTACCAAATTTTGTTGTGAATCTTTACTTTTGTTAAATAAAATACCTGAAATAACCTTCTACAGTTGAAATAATTAAATGTTTGATAATCCAAAGTATGTCAATTAAAACACCGAAATAGAAAATGAGTAAACATGAATAAGTTACATATAGGACTATTACTCATCAAAACAATCAATATTTCTTTTATCAACATTATATTACAATTAATTTTTTTTTAAAGATCAATGTTGTTCAAGGTCTTATTTTACACTGCCTGTAACTGTTTGACTCCGAGGTAGTAACAGATAACTTTTAGTTTTTACAACCAATTTAGAAGAATTCGAAATACGCCAATATTTCTGAGAAGATATCTGCTATTTTTGTGAGTGTGAAGCATTAGGACTGCTTATGTGCCTTTAAATCCAATTAAAATTTTTTTGGGTAATTACAAACATAAATATTCCAGATTTGACCTTACAGGTGTAGTTTACCGGATTCCTTGCAAAGGCTGCGGATCTAGCTATATAGGCGAGACTGGACGATCTTTAAATGTAAGAACATATGGATGCATTTAATAGAGGCACTCTAACCTCGAGATTGGTTGTTGCACATGCACTGGAATTTGACCATGTGACTGATTTTCAAAACACGCAAATTTCCTGTTCAAACTGTTGCGTGTGCAGCAGTCGTATCTTTCTGGAGGGTTGGATGACAGTTTTATCTGAATCTCCAATTAACGAGGCTGCACAGGTTCCAGCAGAATACAATGTTTTAACTAAACTGTTACTTTAACTATTTTTTCTTGTTTTGATTCTAGTGTCTTTGTAGTTGTGTTTGTAGTACTGATGAGGTGTACGTAGGTACACGAAACGTCTAATCATTGATAATTTTAATTGTTTTTAACATTAAAGTCTGTAGTTTAATATTATTTTAATCAATTTAGAAGAAGTTCATATGAATATAAAATTTAACAAGCAAGTTTCATTCGGGACATTTAAAATGAATATATATTATACACATATATATATATATATGTATGTATGTTTACTAAGACTTTGTTTTTTCTATTAATAAATGCACATGGGGCAGGAAGAGATTAGTTGTTTAAGCATATATTAAACAGAGTCTAAATTTATGCTTCCAAAAATGTAGTTGTTTTAAAGAAAGAAAACCACAGCTAAATGAATACTATTGAAAAAGTTTATGTTTAGAAACGATGGGCAAAGTGACAACATCACAGAGAATTATAATAAAATATTTAGGATTAAATTTATAAACAAACTTTGACATAATTTTTATTTAGATTCTTTTATCATTTTAGTTTTTCAGATGATTTTTTTAATTATTTTATAACTTCATAATCGAAATAAAAACAATTTCATAAATTAATTTATTCATATTAAAATTATTAAAATTAAAAATTAATGTAAAAAGGGTTTTTTTTTTAATCATTACTTTTTTTAACATTAAAACTCTGCTAAAGCCTGCAGTAAGCATCTCTCTCAATTAATATCCACTAAAAATTAAACCTATTTTAAATTTTAGAATGACAATATAAACACAGGAGTATTTTTAATTTTATACGCTAAGAAAAGTAGTTTAAATAAAAATAATAACAAGAAAAAGAGTACTTGAAAACTTTGAATATATTTGAATGATAATTTATAGAACTGTTACATATAGATAAATATTTTTGTATGTTTAAGCAAGAACTCAAAACATATCCACCTTTTCTATAACTCAGAATATATGCTCCCATGCATTATAACTGCATTCAAAGCAAAAGTTTAGCAGCTAAACTATTCATGCAGAACTGAAGAAGTAATTGGATTCTTCAGGATGCGACTTTACTGTATGCTTCTATACTAAAGTATAAAATTATAGTTGATAAAAAGTAACCTTAAATGCATAGATAAAATTACACTCAAAGCATTATAAGCAATTGGCACTGATTTTTGTTATACATATATAAATTTTAAATAAAAATATTTCTTTTTTTTTTAATTTTATTTAAATATAATTTAAACAGTAAACTAATAGAGATTAAGAAAGAAAATAAAAATGAAAAACTATTTACTAGAGAATGAAGATGATTAAATAAATAATCATACCTAGAAAAACAGGAAAAAATAATAAATAATACAAGAACAGAAAATATTTAATGACTGTGCAATTTTTAATATGTATATAAATATATATAATATACATAGAAGAATTGCACTGATACACATACATTGAACAATAAGATAAATGTAACAAGATACAAGTGGGAATGATGTTAATTAAAGCTCAACATTTTAAAACAATTTGATAAATTACATAGACTCCAAAAATACAACAGTAACAGTAACTGCCCTAAAAGGATGCAGTTTTTGTAACAAAGAAAACAATTACATATTCAACAACTGATCAAAATTAATCACTTAATTCACTGGACTCTGACATTTCACTTTCTTCCTTAGGAGGTTCGGGAGCACCAGGGGGAGCTTCAGCATCGGGATTACTAAAACATAAAGTCAAATTAATCAATAATGTAAGGAAACATAGTTATAACATTTTAATCATTATTCAACACAAAAATATTGTCAAGAAATCTACAATTTAAGCATCATATTAAAGTAATAAAATACAGTAGCTCCTAATTATATCATGCTTCTGGGAGACAAACATGATATATTCGAAAGCACAATATAACCAAGGGTATTAAAAATTAAGAAAGGCAACTTATAAATAAATGCTTTAAATTCATTTCCTAAATATTAGTTTATATGCTTGTTGCAATTTTGTTAAAAGAATTAATGGAAGACAACTACACTGAATGTAATGGACAAACAGATAAGTTACTTAAAAAGTGGGTGAGGGGGTGGGGAGACATGAATAAAGAACGATGTATCTAAATGAGTGATATAATGAAGGGTAGTTTTCCAGTATAAAAGCCTTGCCAGGTTTTTTTTTTTTTTTTTTTTTTTTTTTGCCGCAATTTAGGCTTCAAAAAGTAATATTCATTGTCAAATGATATAAACAACTATGAAAACAAACCAGTATACAGTTACTTCTATTTGCATATAAAAATAGATAAATAGCTTCTTTATATTAAATAAACTGCATAAGTATTGAAATTACTGCTTCCGTGTAAGAAACAGTGAATAAGTTGCCAGAAAATATGTTACCAAATATCCTTCTCTCACCAAGGTCATTTTCTCGATCACACCAAGGCCCCTATACTGGAAAAGTACCTAATGAAGTACAATATAACAGGGGGCTACTGAAATATCATGAGGAAAATCAAAGCTATGAATATTTTAAAAGGTTACACAAAAAATTCATATTAGAAAAAGATGAAGAAAGCTATTGAGCAAAAATAAATAGTAGTAGAAAATAAAGGGAGTGCCTGCTTTAACACATCAGCTTGTACTATGATCTCTCTTGTTTTAATTCATAATTCTTTTTTTTTTTTAAGGGGGGGGGGGGGGGGGGTCAAGAAAGGAAAAAGATTCCAAGCTTTGAGAACTCAACTTCTAGATTTTTTTCTCTTGTATAATTCAGATAAAAGTCTTCTAATTTATAACTAGAAGGGAACATCTAATATATTAGTTGAAGCATTAAATCACCATTCCAGACTATCGATAAATATGCAAAATATAATTCATCATTATTCATTAAATATCATTAGAACTTACTGCTTTTACAACTCCCATTAAAAATTGAAATTCTTTTATTTTAACTTTTAATAATTGCATGAACAAACAAAAGAGGCAAGTAAAAATTAGTAAATTTATAGAAAAAGCTTTTAAAAGGCTGATTATTTTGCACATTAATTTATTTATTACTAGCAAACCCAGTCAGCATTGTCTGGGACCGGCCCTATCAGAATCTGGTGAGAAAAAAAATAATCCCAGCTTAAGTTTAATGAAAGAAAATCAGATGACGACAAGCTCATGGGCCACAACAGATTTGAGTAATAATCTAAACATGTATACAAAATTAAATCATATTTTACGTCCTTTGAGAAAAATATTTAAAAAAGCAGCCAGCTGTAGTCACGTGATGAAACAAATAATTATGCCTTCCTGCTAAAATTGGGGGGGGGGGGGGGAGTTACTGAGAAAAATAATTCTCTCAATGTCAAATGCAAAAAAAGAACTGGTCTTAAAAATTAGACAGTAATTTAAAACTTATTAACAAAATGAATGATATTGGCAAAGTTTCAAAAAATAATATAAGGCTTAGTTATACAATATAAATTATTTCATAGGTCATAATTTTTTTTATTTACTTCAGTATTTCTGGATCGACACCTTCTGCTTGCATTTTCAATTGAACAGCACCAATAGGTACGCCCTGAATAACAACAACAAAAAAAAAAAAAACATTTATTATACAAAAGAAAAAATAATAAAGATACAAGTGGAATTAAATTCATATAAACTTATAACAAATATCAAGAATATTATTTAAATTATGATCAATGCAATTGAAAATGCAAATTTGAGCTCTTTACAAATCATTTTTTTCCCCATTCAGTATGTGATATTAAACATACTGGTTCCTGTGACACATTAATTCTAATTAAATAATAATTTTAGAGCATCCTACAATTTTTTAATATAATAATTATAATTTCTTCATAATTATAATTATAATTTCTTCATAATCTTCAAATTAAAATTGTAATATAGATATATATATAAATTAAGAGAAATGTAAACTAAATTTACATCTTTAATAATATAATCACACAGAGATATTAATAAAGTTAATCATTATTAGATTAAGCAAAATATAGAGCTATCTCACAGCCATGTTGCCACAGGAGAGATATTTTCAGAGGAGCTTTTCAAGAAGAAATTATCTGAATTCTAGTTACATGAAAGTACTAGGAAAACTTACATGATCATCCTTCTTAAATTGTACAAAATAAAATCTGCAGGCTTTAACAGTGGGTATATCTTTATTATTACATAGTAGACATGCTAGCCATAGATATATTAAAATACCTCAAAATAGGCAAATATATATTTTTTTTTTTTAACTTCCAAAATTACAAGACATTCATGATTGTGTCAACAGATTCTATATCAATGCCAAAAAGTATTTGGGGGAGCTTTCAAACAATTTTATTATTATTATTATTCTCAAATTTAAACCATACAAGATTTTTTTTTTCTTTGGAAAAGTCTTCCTCAGTAACAAAAAGATTCTTACATATGCTGAAGCTGAGATAAAGCCCAAAATGTATGAAAATAATAAAATCTTCAATTATTTTATGCTCTATTTACAGTCTAAGCCAGTGGTGCTCATTATGCAGCCCATGAGCTGCATACAGCACTCAAGTCCGGCACATAATTATAAAAATGCATAAATATATACAAATATACATATTTTGTAATATATATTTTTAAAGCATTGTTGTTTTAAAAACCTGATAAAATAAAATTAAGCATAAGGCTTCTAAATAAACTTTCAAATTAATTATCTCAATACTGAAGTAGAATATAGCAAGCATGGTATATAGCATTTCATCTCACTTTCAGGAACCTCTCCTATTAGCTAATGGATCTTATGCACCATAAAGTTAATATTAAATTGTTACCATTTGATTCAAATTAATTTTTATGATTAATTAAAATATAATAGTAGTTCATTATGATATATAGACTTATAACTGTACGAACATTAAGTGTAGCCCTTAAGATCAATTTTCAACCAGATTTTGGTTCTTATAGAAATTTTAGTGGGTGTGATGTAAATAAAAATGAGGCCTCCAAATGTCATAGTAATAAAAAATATTATATTTCAATAAGGCAAGTTTAAAGGCTGTGAATAACTATTTGAAACCCTGCATGAAATGCATTTATCTTTGATGATAAAAAAAATAATAATAAGCAATGATCGTAATTTGAGTACATAACTTTGAGTATAGCATTATGGAAATTCCAAATAAATGCATTGTGAACAACAACCTGCAATAACACTTATAGGATTTATTTTTTGTCAAAAAAAAAAAAAAAAAAAAATTTGAAGAGAAACTGATAAAATTGAAATTAGTCTTACTTTAATAAATATAAAGACTGGAAATAACTACACTTGATTTGGAAAGACTAATCTTATTTATCAAAAATTCAAAGGGGGGATTTCTTTTTTTTCTGTCATTGGTCACTGTCGATAATCCAAATAATTAAAATTCCAAAATGTGCTGGAAAACATCTTAAACTTGAAAAGGGTGAGCTTGATGTAAGACTTTATTCCGAACAGTTCTTAAAATATTAAATTTTAAAAATAATGACAGGCTCTACAAAATTTTAGCAAATTAAAAGAAAAAACAGCAACACTTCAGGGCTAGACATTGCTTCACCCCAAAAGATGGAATCTTTAAAGTCGCCATTTTTAAAATTGGCAACGGCCTATCAAAGTAGGCTTCAGGCCTGACATCTTGTGTAAACTATTGTATCATCAATCAGCTTTTGAAACCCAAACAAACTAATTTCTAACAACCCATCACACTGAACTCAATTCATCATCAAACCAATTTCTAACATAATTTCAAGTAACAGCAGATTAATACCTGTGAAACGAGGATGCCTAAAGTGCTGGAATGGTAATTTTAAAACAATTAATTAATTAAAAATGACAACTTTTGATAAACAAATAAGAGTCAAATGAAAACCAAAACAACTTCTAATGCATGTCTCTAATATGTGCCATCAGCAGTGATCTGCACAGCTGAGAGAAATATTCCCGATCGGCACATGCACATCGCAAGGAGGAAAATAAACTTTGCTAAGCAAGAGCAGCCATTAAAAAAAAATGCTGAGATAGGCTTAAGAGACTACTTCACTCAGGCGAAAACACCCGCTCGCCCCAGTAGCAGAAACAGTGCAGCATGGCAGCGACGCTGCAGATTATTTTAGACTTTGCAATCTAACATCTTAAAATAAAATTCTGGGCTATGAAAAATTGCTAACATTTCTTTTTTGTCTCTAGATTTATTGTATTTTCTTTTTATATTTTCTTTGTAAATAAAATTTTGTTTATTTTATGAGTTACTGTAATTTCTTATGATAGTAAGCTTGATCTAGTATTCTTGGGTCACAAATAAATTTTGGTTTCCTGCAGATTAACACAGAAAATTCTGCTACTGGGTCGCTCGCTAATGTTAATCCTATGGGGAAATATTTTACGATATCTGGTTCGCATTTCAAAAATTTTAAATGATTTTTTTTTTTTTTGCATTAGATAGCTGAGGTTGATCTTAATTTTAGGTTCTTTTTTATTTTTTTAATTTTGGTTGCAGTTTTTTTATTGAGGATATTTTCACTTTCGAAATTGGTACCGAAAGTGAAAGTATCTTAATAAAAAAAACTTGTAATCAAAATCGAAAAAATACAAAAGGACCTGCATAGAGATTGACCTCAGCTATCCAATGCAAAAAAAAATCATTAAAAAATATTAAAATGCGAACGAGATATCGTAAAATATTTCCCCCATAGGATTAACATTAGTGAGCGGGTGTTTTTGAGTGAAGTAACCTCTTAACAAATACAAACAAGTACCAGGATGGAGGGAAAGTTATACAATTGTGACCCAAAAGCGCTGATTGGAAAATAAATATACAATTTTTAAAAAACAATGTGAGAGTTTTCTGACAGTGCTCTAGTCTAACTCATCTAAATTTTTTCAGATGCATCAGATTTCATACAATCTAAGAGAAGATATTTGCTCTACAATCACCAGGCTCCATGAGCGACATTCACGAAATGGTGAGTAGAAATCTGGGTATGGTTTATAAAATTTTGCCTATGACATATTCACTCGCTGATGAACTCTATCAAAAAATCTTGGAGCCATAAAACTAAAACAGTGAGTGTGAAGAAAGTCTTTTTAGTCTTAAATTTTTGTGATTAGAAAGGGAAAAAGCAGAATGCTTCTCAAATATTATCAAATTGATGGAACTGATATTTGTAATCCCCACAGGTTCATGTAAACATGGATTTCCATTGATGAATCTCTATAGAACATTTCACAATCAACGGTAAGAAGATGTATTAAGATGATCTTATGACAAACGGAGACTCTTTTAGCAGTTTCAACCAGGAAATGCAATAAAATTAGAGTAGGAAAATTGCATTCTATTTATAAAAGATGATTCTTCTTGTAAATAACTATAAGTAAAATTTGTAATATGCAATAAGCATGCTCTTTGCTTTGATACATTTTCTTTTTAAAACATTATAAATTATGAAAACAATTTTTTTATATGTTTTTATTTCTCATCCTTTGATTTATGATTAACAGAAAGTCAGACTTGCCAGTTATATTGGCTGATAGAATATTTTCCCTTTGCAAAGTCCATTTGTATAAATTGCATTTCATGTACACAAATATACAATCAGCATGTGCCTATGATACAAATGTTAAAAAGATAATCAAAAATGACTATTTTATTTACTGAAGATGTATTCTGTCTGATAAACTTTATGCATCAAATGCAACTTTATTCCAGTAACAGTTCAGAATACAATCTTATGTAGACAGCATTAAAATCTCATGTTTTTTGTGATACTTACTAGTTAATCTGGCTATAATGCTGATTAAGATGTAAACATATCTTAATCATGTTAATGAACTTGGGACACTAACCTTAACCCCTTAACTGCCAATGAAATCTGATGTCACAGTTTTTCATATAGGCAGATTTCTGCAATTAAATAAGGTGAAGACTGGAGATCACTATTCAGAAATATTGGTGACCAAAACACATAGCAGTTGGCAGTTATTCACTTGTTCAAGGTCCTCCATTCCAAAGCAGTTTGCAGCATTATATGACTGGAAAAAAACTAATAGAGGAAGGTATTTTCTAAAGGCATATATGTACGCCTGTGGCAGTTTAACAGGGTTAACATGCTTCACTGACTCTTACACATTTTCTCAATATAAAGAGCAGATGTCACATCAAGTTGTATATGGAATACATAAGAAAATAGAAGTATGCTAACACGGTTCAAACTACTTTTTAAGAATGAAAATTCTAGAAATTAACAGAGTTTTCCAGAAATATTTTTTTAAAGTTACAGGCATATGTATATGCATCTAAAATAAAATTTTTCTTGAATATAATTATATTCTATATTTCCAAATTACATATGTTGGGCATTGTAATAAAGTTCTTTAATAAATAAACAAAACATTATAATCAGAATTTTAAAATATTTGGCAAAACAATGCTATTATTGTATAATAAGTTCATTATTATTTTTTACAACAGTATTTCTTTAGTAAAAAGATGCATAAAAATGTGATACTATCTACTTTCAGGCAGTAGACAGGTTGCAACAAATCAGACCATATCCATAATTCTCAATCGCAGGATATAAATAAATTCCAAGCAGTTATCATCATACCAATAATAAAACATCAGGTGCAAATGAGTTAAATACAAACATTTTTTTTAGGATTCCACTCAGCATTATTTGCACTAGCCTTGTAACACATAATACAGCCCATGTTTAAATGCATTTTAGCTTTTAACAAACCTAAATGAAACTAAACAATTATAAAAATAATATAAATTATAAATAAAGGTATATACCATATTTATCATTTTAAAATATTTAGAAAATCTGGAGTCTTGAGAAACTGTTAATTTAGGTTTAGGAGGTTCAGAGGGTGTAGTTGGGATAGGCTGGGTTTCTTCAAGTTTGGACTGAGTACTGGATGGCTTGGGAATATCATCTTCTGATTGTTTTGTAGGAATCTCAGTAGAATCTGCATCTGCAATATCATCAAGCCCAGGAATAGATGCTAGCTAAAAATATGAAAAAAAATCACTTAAATTATGCTATTGCCAATGATAATTAAAATACTCTTATTATATTCACTATAATATAATGTTTAAGTAATTTTAAAACAATAATAAAGCAACCATTTCTATAGAATATGGGAATTGCAATCACACACTTATCTAAAGTGATGTGGCAAATCGAAATTTGATATATTCACTCATAAAACCACTCAAAAATTCAGAAGACTAAATTCTGCATAAACAATATAACACCACAGAATGTAGTGGCAGCAAAAATGTATATCATAAGGAAATATGATTTGGGTATTTATCGTGGCCTCAGGTATAGATGAATTTACTTTTGTAGATTTGGAATGGATTGTTCTTCCTAACTACATAATACTGAAAGAGAATATTAGTAATAGTACAATGAAACTGGTACCAAGAAATTCTTGGATCTAACAAGGAAGATCTCTTTGGAGTGCATACTCACAATATTTTGAAAAAAATGCTGATGATCTTCCATATGTTCCTGATATAGGATCAGTGATCAGTTTAGCTTAGTGGTCTAGTCAAGGTGCGACGACATCCCTTCACTTTTTTTATATTATCTCAAACGTCCCCATACTTTTTATTTTTAAAGGGATGCTAGGGAGAGGGGAGGATGCATTTTCAAACTTATTTTTTAAAAGGATAAGTAGTATGCTATTAAATTAACAATTTTAATAAATAAAGCACAAGTTTTTAGTATTTTCTAAGAAAGTTGAAAAATGTTTAAAACTTTCTGTCTGTCTGTTTAAGTATCTGTTCTTATTCTAATTTCCGTAAGTTTCTTGAATTGAGACAAAATTGATGCATGTTTTTTAAGTTTATTACAGTATTATCACTATTGAAAGTAGTGTATATAGCATCAATCTTTCGTTTATGGGCGCATAAATGCAAAAAAAAAAAGTTCTTTCATATTATGGTTCATAGGCAGAAGCTGTTTGAAATACACTCTAATAAAGTTATAATACTTTAAATATAGTGAAAATTATATATGGTATTGAGATTTTATTCCCTACAGAAAATGGTAAAATGTTCTGTAGGGAATTTTAAATGCAAAATTTTTTTAATCAGAAATTCATTAATTTGAAATCAGAAACAGTGCTACAGTCACATATACTTTAAAATCTGATCAAATGGATGTTGCCAACCAGTTATCCAGAATATATCTGGCCTCGATCATTATGGATAAATGGTTATGTACTGTATAATATAAATGAAAAACTTTCTTAATGATTTATACCAAAATATGTAAAGCAATCTAAAATAAATTGTTCTTTGTAATATCACTTATTCATTTGAAAACCTTAAATGAATCATCATTACCTGTAATGTGCAAAACAGTTTCTATGTCTTTTCCACACTAAGCAAGAACTAAAATATTAATAATGCCACCCTATTATTATTATGGATGTTTCATTTGCATTTAATGAATGGATGCTACTTGATTATCCCATTGACCAATTTCACCAAATTATGCAAATTGCCAAAAATATACAAATGGAAGCCATTCAAAAATTTTATTCCATTTTTTTCAAAAATTTTAAGTTAGGAAAATTAATTAATTTAAATAAGAAATCGTCACTAAAGACTAGGGTTACTTTAATGATGACTTTCACTTATGGCATAGCGACATAACAAATATAAAATGTGATTTATTCAGATGATTTTGGACAAAATAATACTAAGAATAGTTTACAAATTTAAATACAGAATTATTAAATTAATCCATATACAAACAGATATTTTTAAAATATTAAGATTAAGTATTTTAAATGTAATAATCGAATTTATTAAGGCACATAATAAATATCAAATGATAACGGAAGATTATAAGGAACTAAATGCTCTTTATTTCATCAAAAAACATAGACTGACATAACTATAAAATATTATGTAAACATCAGATATAAGCTTGAGAAGGGGGGGGGGGGGGGGGGAAATCAAAATTTGCAGTAATTATTCTGGTGTGCAAAACTGTCTAATGCCATTCAAAATTGCAACAAAATAATTATCCTTTTTGTGAATTCTTCGACACATAAACTCAGGTAATTAAGAATCAAGGTGCTGGCTTGCTGTTCCGCGATGCTTTTATTTCTTCATTTAGTGGAACCCCATAGCCTTTCGATGTTTTGAATATGCACACCAGTATCTCGATTCACGAAATTATAATGATGATTTACTTTGAAATACTCAAAGCCTGCAGCTTTTAATTGCTGAGTTTTAAACACCTTCCATGAATCCAAATAAATGATAGAACCATCTTCTATATGCTGTTTTATTCCTACCATCAGCGTAGCAGCACTCCTATTGGGAACTTTTACTATGAAACACTCATCAGTTTCTCGACATAATCCATCGAACAACCATTGTTCAGGAAGAATTCGACCTGTATGACTTTTTTGCCTTGTAAAACGACTCTCATCAATTTCTACAATCTTTTTGGGATCCCTGATTTTACTTAAATTTCTTTGTAGAAGCTCAGACATGCAAACTTCTCTCAAATAATTGTTCCAACCAACAACCGTATTCTTGCATATATCCAACTGTTTTTTTCCTATTTCATTGATGTCAGTTCATCAGACCAGCCATATAAACCTTAATGCAGTAACAAAAGTTAATTTGGAACTATCAAACCAGTTTCCTTTTCTAATAGATATTCTTTTATCACAAATTTTAATATTACAGCACCATTGTTTATTCATGATAGAAGAATCCCATATCTTTGAAAATAATTTATCGCTTCAAATTCTGAAGAAGGAAAATCCCAGATCTTTATCATATTTTTCCAAAATGTGAGATAAAAGGTTAATTTCACGCGAAGTTTGACATAGAGACCCTTTTTAAAATTTGAACAAATTTAATTTTTTTTCATTTTAATTTATAGAAAACATATCAAATCTATTGAAAACAACAAGAAAAACATTATATATGAAAAAGTAATTTTTTACCGTTAATTTCTTTTTACTTTACTTTGACACAAAATATCAGCTCTGATTATCCAAACTTTGATATCAATTGAAGCATTCAAGCATTGCATAAATCTTATTTTTATAATTTTATTTTGAAAACTGACTCGCTACTTTCTAAAAAAACACCAAAATTACCATTAATAACCTTTATATTTTTTTGTTAGAAGTCCGACATTTTTACGTTAGTGCCGTGTCATTCTGTCACAAAAAACATATATTTTTTTAGTTTAAACAAAATATATACTTGTATAAAATACTTATAGTTCATTTTCTCTTTCTGTATATCACAACAAACAGTTTATGATGAAAAGGGAAAATAAAGTCAGAAAAATAACTGAAATATGTGTTTAAATATTGTCATGTCTGTCACGTTTGTCATGTCTGTCACAATCTGTTTTTTTAATTTATTAAAAAAACTGGTGCACAAATTGATTCAGCTCGCATATGAGCTACAGAGAGAACCAATTGTTGTTTATCCATGCTGATTGCATACAAAGCTGAAGAATCCCCTTTCTCTCCTCCTTATTTCAAGCTACAGGGAGGACAGTTAACCCCATGACTTGGTGAAAAGGCATCATTAGATGCAAGATGCAATAGTTTTTCAATTGGACCAGCCTCCAAACTTACTGAACTAGCAATACTTTTGCTATAAAGTCCTGCTAGCTCAGCATCAATTGAGAGAGTATTTTCAAACGTTAGCTTTATACACTCTAAATTCAGAAATCTTTTCGCTGTAAATAAATGTGCAAAACTGGTTATGTGCTACAGAATGCAGTGGGTAAAATTGATTCAGATTATTAATTGTACAATAATTTTCTTCCGATTTGAAAATTCCAAAAAATAAAAATATTTCCTTACAATTAATAATTTAAATTTTTTTGTAATTATTAAATTACTATATATAATTAAAATAAAATATTACATAAATCATCATATTTAATGTATACCTATTGTTGTTAAAAGTTTTAAAGGGTGTTGCACATTTTCAACAGTTAAAACCAGTTTATGAGAGTTTAAACCAGTTTTTGACACTTGTCATGTCGAAAACCAGTTTTTGACGTCAAAAACCCAACCCTGATTATTATGGATGTTTCATTTGCATTTAACAAATGTTTTCTTGCCCTTTTGCCATCTAGTCTTGTCTAATAATAGAAACACCTCTGCTAATGAGTTACATTAAATTTCATTCTGATATTGCAATCATTTTCACTTCGAATAGTGCAATCACTGTTTTTACACAAAGGATTCTCAATCTCATAAAGTATAAATGTTTGCGTACAGAATTATTAAAAAATAATTTTGAGAATAATCAAACTGGCTTAATATACATATATCACTTCCTCCTATCTATTGAAAACTTCATAAATCTATCTTTTGAGTTACCAAACATCCTGAAAATGTTTGTATAATACAAGCTGCCAAATCAAACAAAACCTAAAATATGCTGCACAATATAAATTTTAGTATCTTAGTTTGGGCGTTAGATTATTTTCAAATTAAGTAACTGAAGAAATGATATGAATAAAAAGAAAATGTGAGAGAAAATCTAATCTTATGACAGTCAAAACATTATCATGATTTCAATTAATGGGATATTGTAGTGATTTTCCATAAAATAGAAGTTATAATAAATCCCATGCACTGTCTTAAAAAAGGATGTTGTACCTTTGCTTCAAGAATGCACATTGAAGCTTCAAGCCTTTGTATCCTAATTAGCAGATTTTCCAATTTTTCATCACAAACTGAAGAAAAATGGTTAAGGAAAGAAGTTGTCCGAATTAGGAAATGGTTCAAAAAGGTTAAAGTTCTTTTCTGATGCAAAGGATCAACCTGGGAAATACAAAGAAAGGTAATGAGATTATTTGTTTATAAAATGAAATTTATCAAGAGGGCGTGCAAGCAACAATATTATTTTGTAATACAATGAATCAGATATACTTTAGAGTAATCAACACCAGACCCAACAATTGGCAGCCCATCCGAATCCATCTTTAAGATATATTTAAAGAAATAAAATTGAGTTATATTTATTTAAAATTGAAACCGGTCACTAATCAGTATGCTGCATTTGCAGAGCAGACTGCAGCTGCGACGTATTGCCAAACAGCGAATATTAACATATATAAAACATTCCTGAATAGGGCCCGAAGCTTAACTTAAGATATACACCTTTTAAAAGCTATAAATTACATTATTATAAATGTATTATATTTCTTTATCCCAACAATTTGTCCATTAAAGGGAAATGGAGAGTTTAATTGCATTATATCACTTTGCAATTTTGGGAAATATTTCTTTTTCCTTAACGTTAATGGCAATGAGGAAAATAACCAAAATGTAAACATCGAAATCATTTAAATCTGCAACGAAGCTCATTAGGGCATGCGCGATGCTTTGGTAAGTAGTTTGATAGAAAACTTGAGATACAATTACAATGTTTAATTTCATTTCATTCTAAGTGTACTACAGTTCTGGATTATTTTATAAATTTAATAATTTTTTTATTAAAATCAGTTTAAATTTTGTATTTCAGTGTCTTATTCTTTTTTTAATTAAGTATTCCGTTTATACATCAGAACTTGTCTTTAAACATTGAAACTTTAATTAAGTACTGTATGCTCCATAGAAATTAACCATTAATTCAGTTTATAATTTTCTTGTTATGATTAACAAGCACAACTATTTTAAAGCAAGGTAATTTTTTCTGATTTTGTTTTATTTTTTATTTCTTAAATTTATGTAACTTCTCTTTCAAAGATAGAAATCGAGATTAAATGAATGTTTTGTTTACACTTTTCGTTTAATATCGTGGGCGCTGCCAATGAGGGAAAGGGAGGACCTTTGCCCCTCCCTGGATTTCGAAATTTAGTTAACTAAACTCTCATTTTCTTTGATTTTGAAAATGTATCTATTAAAATATGTCCTTCCCTAGTGACTTAAAATAATTAACAAGGGCGGATCTGGGGAGTCTCCAAGAGGGGGGGGGGCATATTAGAAGTTTAAAGGTTTCAAATCCGACCCTCGGGTTGGCTTGGGGCTATGTTTTTTTTTTTTTTTAATTGCAGATTGAATTATTATCTACTTTTTTGCTGTGGGGCGGTTTGACTTGCATTATTTTGGTTTTCATTCTTCCAAATCAGGTACGGGTTAGAGTCCTGCATGTGTCATTTTGAACCCAACCCGAACCCGAAAATGCCATTTGAAGTCAACCCGCAATATGACCTAAACCCAACAAAAAAATTTAATCAACCCGCAACCAAACAAAATAATTATTGTTGACCTGCAAACCAACCCAAAATAAAAGGAAATAAACTCATGTTTTAATGAAATATGAGAAGTAAATCTTTAATTATATCTGTGGTACCAATGTTATCATTTATATAAAAAAAGTAATCTATCAACATTCTTTAATATTCAAATATAGTAAAGCCTTTGAATACTCGGAATATTTGGAGAACTCGGGATCATTGAATAGAGTTCTGCTTAGAGTCAGGTTGTCTTTTTTTGGGGGGGTTGTGGTGACTCTAATTTTCTTTCTGTAGGTCGAGTTCACTCTAGAATACAGGCCTCCCAAATAATCCCATTCTCCTCCCTAAAATCCCTTTTTTAGTGACTGGAATTTTTTTTTTTTTTTTTTGGCGGGGGGGTGGCTCATGTGGAAAAATTCCCACAAAATTAAAAAAACTTTAAAAATTGCTAAAACTTTACTATAATGGTCTAAAACATTGTAATCCGAATTCTTTCAAGAATGTCAAATAATCGCCGTGGAATGTGAAAAAACATTAAAAAACGCATTCAAAATAACTAAAAATTCAAAAATCTCAGAGGACAAGACAAAAGTTACTGTTAAAAAATCACTGCAAAATGCAAAAAAACTAATTGCATAAAAAATTCTAAAATTGCTCTACAAATTCCAAATAAATCTTATTGAAAAGAGAAAAAAATTTATTAAACTGATCGAAACCGGATTCCTTTTCAGAATGTCAAAAGATCACCGCAGAACACAAAAAATCATATAAAAAATTGCCCAAAATTGAAAAATTGCTGCACAAATTCCGAATAAATTTTTTTATTAAAAGAGGACAACATTTACTATAATGGGCTAAAAATTTTTTAACTGAATTCCTCTGCAAAAAATCAATGCAAGACGTATAAAAATCATTAATAATTCAAAAAATTGCAGAAGACAGAAATCACTATAGTTTACATTGTAACCGGAATTCTTTCACAAAAAATGTAAAAAAAAAAAAAAAAAAAAAAAAAAATCATCGTGGAACGTAAAAAAGAAAAAGATAAAAATTGGTAAGTTCAAGTCAAAGGATGCAATTGCAGAAGGAGAAAATACATTACATTAGAGCTAAAAGTTTGAAACCGAACTCTTTTTATGAATGTCAAAAAACTACTACAAGTCAAGAAAAAAAATAATCACTATACAAATTCGAAATAAACTTTATTGAAAAGGGGAAAAAAATTACTACATTGGGCTAAAAAATTGAAATTGTATTCTTTTTATTAATGTGAAAAAATCACTATGAAACATGAAAAAAGAGGCAGAAATCTCATTAAAAAAATTAAATTAAAAAAAAAAAATCTAATCCAAAAACTAACTTTAGACATACAGGTACCTTCATGCCAAATCTTGTAGCTGGACACACCACAGTCTCTTCAGCACACTGACAAACTTCTGTTGTTATAGATGTAGTTTTGTTTTCAATTTTGGTGAAGAAGTAGCTATATCCCAGCTATTAAAGAAAATCTTAATTACAATTTCTTCTTTTTTTTTTTTTTTAATACTTTCTTTAATACATATTTATCAGAAGAAAATATTAGAATCATGAAAATAATTTCCATTTTTTGATAGATTTACATGTTTTAGGTTGACCGGAATACTATTTGACAATTTTTTGAAAATCTCTTTCCTGTATGTGATACAAATTTTGTAGCCATTCTATATCAAACATTGAAGCATGAAATTTCATCAAATGCCATATTTAATTAGACTTCAGGCACATACAGGTGCTGATTATGTTTTGGCATATATGGCCCAACAGGTGGCACTGCTATGCTGCATTTTTTACATGTTGTAAGATGATTACGAATAACTGTTGATTCAGTATTGGTTTTGATCACTCCCCAGGTGTTGCCATACTATGCCTTTCCTGATTAACATTATAGCCAGGGGTGGGGAATTTTCAGAAAATCTTACCAGCCAAAGACTTATTTTACCAGCCAGAATAGAATTGAAAATTGTTATAACAAAATGTAGTACATGACTTCAAAAATAGTCAATTACTACTGCTACAGTGCATTTTCATTTTTTTTTTTCCATAAAATTAAGAAATATATACAACAGAGGAAAGTTTAGTATAGGATTGAACATAATAAATACCATGCTTATATCACAGTAAATTGGAAAGTTACAAAATATAATGAACTAGAAAAAAAAATAAAGTTTTTGTCATATCTTCTATAGTCTGCTATTTTTCAAAGACTTCCTAAACATTCACTCGCCCTGTCAATAAATCCACTCGCCAGTAGCGAGTAAAAACATGTATTTCCCCACCCCTGATTATAGCTTATCTCAGCTTCTATTGTGTAGAAAGGAACTAAATTTTATGTTTGAGGTTAATAATTAACAATATGTATGTTAGATTAATATTAACACAATTATTCAATTTGGTAAAGAAATCATATGAGTTGTAATTTTCCAACTGGACGAAAAATGTCCGGACATTTTTCGTTCAACACATATGTTATCTAATTTTAAATTTTATTACTCAACAGAAGTTGCTGTTATGCTGTGCTTTTGTTATTCACTGATCGCTCTTACTCCATGTTAAATTCCAAGAAATGCACTATACTTTTGTAAATGTTAATGTGTAACTTAGCCAATGATTGATTTAATATTTTCTTTAATGCATTACAATTTTAACTGTTTATATTTTATTCCAAATCATTTTTTGCTGTTCTAAATATTACCCATCTTGCAGTAGAATATTTGTGTTAAATAAAGCTGTGTAACTTTGTTTAATGACATCTCTGTAAAGATAATCTATGAACATATTTCCTGGTGTAATTAAAAAAAAAAATTGCTTATATATTTAGTAAAACTTGGTGCAGTATTTTTAGATATTTAGTCCCCTTTCCCTCTTTTGGAGGACTAAAATGTGGGAGCCCTGAGAATATTTTTTATGGGTCAGATTTACACTTTTGCGGATCAGGTTGTTGAGATTTTCCCAAAATGTTTGAGCGGAAATATGTACGAGATGAAAATAAATACATATAGTTTTAATATGAATGAGAATATATATATACAGTATAGAACCATTTATCCAGAATGGTCCGGGCCAGATGTTTTCCGGATAACTGGTTGGACATTAAAGCAACATCCATTTGATGGGGAATTGTAGAATATATGTGGCGAATTAAAATGAGGGGGGAGTGATACTGCAAAGGGTTTACTGTATGCACAGGTAACAAACGTATTAGGCTGACGAGTAACTAACACATCAAGAAAGGATAATTTATCTTCAACTTCATATGTAAATTGGATAACAGGATCTATTGAGTTTAGAATAGTTAAGACATTATCAATGGATGAAATAGACAGGTCTAAGAGTGCAAAAGAATCATCAACATATCTACAGTAAAACGGAAAATTAATAAGATTAAACAATTTATCCTCAAAATAATGCATATACAAATCTGCTAGGAAAGGACTTAAAGGATTACCCATCGATAAACCATCTAACATAGAATAAAATTGATTTGAAAACTGGAATGCATTTTGCGTTAAACAAATACTGAATAACTCAATAATGTGGTTTATCTCATAATCTGTGTAATGGAAGTCTTTTAATCGTAAAGTGAGACACTGAAGTGCCCCTTTTACAGGAACATGTGTAAACAGTGAAATAACATCAAAAGACACCATGCATAAAGAGGGGAAGAAGTTCCTAATACGGTTTACAAAAGCATTAGAATTAGGAATAGTATATAAATTGGAAACTGAAACAAAAGAAAACCGTTTAACCAAAAATTTAGCAAGTAGTTAAGAAGCAGAACCAATATTTGATACAATAGGACGGAGTGGGACACCAATTTTGTGTTCTTTTGGAAGAGCATAAAAACGACTACAGTTAGCTATGGAAGGAATTAAAGAATTTTTAGTATTTTCATCAATACAAGGAGAAGTTTTCTAGTTCTCAGAAGATCACTGTTAGATGGATCCCGATATAATTTAACATATGGACCAGATTGTAAGAGATCTTGTACTTTTTAAAAATAATCTGATTTATCTTGTAACACTATTTGACCCCCTTTATCCGCTTTAGAAATAACAATGTCTTCGTTGGACTTTATTGTAAGTAATGCATTACTAAGATCCTTGTTAATATTCGGTGTAAAATTTGCTGCGTTATACTCCATAGTATTTTTAATCAGAACTCTAATAGAATCCTTTTGAGAAACAGATAGTTTGCTAAATTTAAAGCTTCTCTCTACTGGAGCAATAAGGTTAGGTAAGTCCGGACGTTTAGTAAAAGAAAAATTATAATTAAGCTTAAGTGCTTCTTCCTGTACTGGTGACAATTGGTCAGAGGAAAGATTAACAATAGCATTATTATTAACCACTGGAAGCCCCGAAACGTACGTCTGTCCATTGTACTATGATATTGTGTTTTTAGTGTATATTTATCCACACAAGATTTTATTCATAATACGTATCTTATTTTAAAACAACTTCTTACATGAAAATAACTGTTAATCCTTAGTACATAATTAATTTTATAGAAATTTACATTCAGTCTTATCAAAAGAGAATTTTGGTCTCAAATAAAAATATACTTTCTTAAAAGGATTCTCATATTTTTCTGACCCAACAAGCAAATCTGATGGACACATTAACAAAGTGTGTTTTATGAGTAAATGCATGAAGTTTTCAGAAATTACTGCTTATATGACAAAGAATCGAACAATGTTTTTCTATTTCCTATAAAAAGGTGTACATTTTAAATTATAATTGATTCCTCTTTCAAAACAATCTTTCATGATTCTCATCTCCCTGAAAATCAGCTTAAATTAAAAATTTTATACCATTATCTGAAATATCCGATACTTTTATAGGAAAAGAGGTGTACATCTTAAATTATAATCTTACACTGCTCGATTGCTTTCTGTCTGAATAACAAAACATTTCAATTATATCTACTACGACTGAAAGTGACTTCATGAATGTGCAAAGCAGAGTTCATGATGAAAAATATATATAAGAATCACTAACGTTATTTTCGTATGAAGAGCGATTATGACCTGCAATCAGTAGAAGACTAAAAATTTGAAAACCTTAAGCTAAAGGTGGTTGACTAAAAACAAAAGAAAATATTCATTTCGCGTTAGATTCCTAAAAAATAAAGAAAAGAAAAGAAACGTTCCAATTAAAAAATATCCTATTGTCAAGACGAAATTCGAACAACAAATTATTCCTGTTTCTTCTGATTGGTACCATATCAACAGGTTGTCATTGCACAATTTATTTTGAAATTTCGTTTCTTTTTATGGTTCTGGTTCTGTTCTATTCTATATAAAATTATCCTTGTTTTTCCTTCTGTTTTTAGTTTTCTCCTAAATCGTTTATGTTCAAGTGCCAATTTTTTCTCATTTTTCTCAACAAACGTTGCAAATTTTGAATGCAAATCTCTGTTATTTATCACTTTGCACATGTAAGTAATTGCCGTATCACTTGACTCTCTTTACTCTCATTGCAAGTAAACTATGTGGGTTGGGGTGAGAGTGAACAAAGTTGAATGTAAGTATGTTCAGATTACATTTTCAATTTCTGCACAGGAAGTCATAAATTATTTATCTGAGCTCTCTTTTCTAAGGCTGTGTTGATATGCTTTTTTCAGAAATCCTCGACAAAATCTCGTAAATCATTCAATTGGCCTTTCTTTTACAAAGGTTCTGTGGTCAAGAGAAAGGGGGTTCTCAGCAAAAGAAAGATACGCTGATAAACTTGTCAGAGATGTACCTCGCTGACCTCTGACCTTTACACAAGCTAGGAAGGCTGAAAACATCAGAGAGAGCAAATGATCACATGTAAAAGAGCACCTTACCACTTGACAAGTATCGCTTAGAAAAACTAAATAAATACTAGTGTGTTTTAACCTTAAAGACTGCGAGGCCAGCACACAAAATCAACAAAAGAAATTCTTCTCTTAGCGTGACAGAAGACTCATCACATTAAAGAAGGCGACAAAAAGCTGCCGTCGCAGAATGTGATCTGAACACACCTGGAAACGAACTTATCTTAATCAGGGTATTCAGCATGCAGTGACCCCCTGACAGAAAAAAAAGAAAAACTTTTCATTTTCAAAAAAATATGGTAGAAATATACATTTAGATTTTTAATATTTCTTAATTGTTAAATTTCTGTGTTACTTGTTACTCTTTACATTGATATGTTCAAAAAATAATCTTGTGTAGGGCCATTCTAGCAAAAGTTTTTTAGTTTAGTTTAGGTATGTATTTCATGTTTATTTTCTCCATTTTAAAAAATATGGGCTAAACTGCAAATCAGACACATCTGTTTGAAATCTTGCTCTGCCTTGAATTTTATTCTGTGAGTCCCCATGTTTATGTTTAATATAAATCAAATCGGATGTCTGTTTTGTGTTATATGCTCTTTTATAAATGATTTGACCTGTCAGTACATATTTCTTTTATATATTTGACTGAGATAATTAAAGTGTGGTGTGCAGAATGCCAAGCAAGATAGGCCCTTCATCAGCAACATCAATTATCACCAATCAATGCATCATCAATTGTAAAAATACAAGCTTTTTTTTTTTTTTTTTCCACCAAACACGAAATAAAGTTTCTGCTACGCTGGGCATACTGTGTTACATTGCAAAGTGATTTTCATTCAGTGAAATTTTATTTTGCAATTGAATGAAAATATACTGTTTATAAATCATTTTTGAACAAACTTAAACAAAAAAGCCATCATTAGGTACCTTTCCATTATACCAACACCATTGTTGCCAAGCATAATAGGTGGCACAAAATAAAATTCCCATGAAATGAAACATTTTTTTAAAAAGATCATTTTTAGTATGATAGTGATCGCTTAAAATATAAGTATATAAATATATCAGATATGACCCATACCAGGAAGATAGTTCACCAAAAGTGGTTGTTATTCGCCAGTCATGCTTATCATTCTCAATAGCCAATCGTGTTCAAAACAGTATTTTAATAACATTTATTGGGAGAAAGTTCCTCACAAATACCTTCAAATTATTTACAAATATGCCATCTTGGGATGTGAATGGAAATTTTTTTTCCTTGTTGGCACCAACACATTATCAAATGTGTTAAAATGCTCTTTAATCTTTTAATTAAAACTGGGATAGTGAAGTAATTTAATTTAAAATAGTGATAACTATGAACTTTTTAATTTACCAAAATAACATGTGATGAACATCTGAGTGACTTAGCATTTATTATAATACAGATATAAGCATGTGTGTTATGAATGTGCTCTAAAGGAATATATATTTTGATCTTTTCAGGTAAAAAGATGATATCTGAGACTACTGAAAAAGAAACCCCTCCTAAACCTGATGTTGTTTTACAACAGCTCCAGGTTTTTTTAAGTGGAGCTACAAGAATTGCTAAAGTAAAAAATGCTGAAGTAGCTCAAGCAGCTATAATTCTTCTGAAGTCTACAGAAGCTGCACGAGATGCAGCATTAGAACATGCATATAATTTATTTGATGAATCTGTGAACACTTTCTTAAAGCTTGATTTAGAAGATAGGACATCTGAAAATTTAAATGATTCCATTGTCCAAGATGTACACAAAGTCTTATCAGAATATGTGGAAAAGGAACCTGAAACATGGGCTCCAGTTATATCAACCTGGTCTTTAGATTTGTTGGGTTACTTAAGTAGTAAATATGCTGACCGAAGAGGCGTCCTTCATTCTAGCTTGCCAGAAGTTTTGCAACTGTGGATGTCCTGTCCCCCAACTCGAACTTTAATCGATTTAACTACACAATGTCTTTCAACATTAGTAAGTAGCAATCCAGACACATGTATTGATGCTCTTATAGAAACATCAGTTCGTCATTCTCCTCATTTCGATTGGGTTGTAGCTCATATCGGATCATGTTTCCCAACTACTGTTATTACTCGTGTTTTAGCATGTGGCATGAAAGATTTCATGCAGCAAGATATTACGGATGAAGCCCAACTCAGTGCAAACAAAAATCCAAAAATAGCTTCAGTTGTTGGAATTTTAGGACATTTAGCTACTCATCATGATAATGACACACGTAAAGCTATTAGATGCTTATTTGATGATAGCTTTACAGATGGAGCAACTAGAGAGCAACTTGCTGCTGGCCCATTCCTTCTGCATTTGGCTGCAATGTCTGATACTCTGTCACATGTCATTTCATCAGAGTTTGTAAAAGCTGGTTTGTATCTTTTATTTAATTTTCAGTGATATTATTCAAAATCTAATATTCTGTACTTTTTGTTTTCTTATGTTGATTTATAATGAAAATATATAATTGTTTCAATAGCTATATGTAACTTAAATTAAAGTTAAAATTTACCTAAGAACAAGGTTACCTTACATCTTCTTTTACCCAGACATATGCCCTCTTTTTTAAGAGTAAAATAAGCCTCTAGGGTAGGGGTGCACAACCTTTTTAAGCGAAGGGCCACTTACAAAAACGACTGGGTTGTCGAGGGCCACCATCAGAAAATTTTTGTTTCAAGAAGGTGTGACCGGGGGAGGGGATCAGATTAAAAAAAAAAATTTGGAAGGGTAGATTTAACCCCCTAGGTTCCTTCCTTCCAGTCAATGTATTCAGCTCTGTTGGCAATGATATATCAACAGTTTACGTTTGTATTTATACAAGAGATATAGCTAAGATTATTTTCAATACTCCTTGACTTTATTTGAAGGAATAAATTTAGCTTTAAAGATTGCCAATGCCAAAAAAAAATTCTGCTTTCATGAATGATGGTGGAGAGGAGGAGAAACATATATTATTCTAAATTGTACTTCTTAACATATTCAGTCATAAAATGTGGATATCAGAGGGGTGCACAACCTTTATAAGAGGAGGGGCAGTCACAAAAATGACTGGATTGTCAAAATTTTGTTTCGGGCAGGGTGGGGGGGGGTCGGCCTAAGAGTTCATAAAAATGGCTAATTTTAAAAGGAGGGTTAGCTCCCTATACCCAACTACCTCCTTAGTCAGCATAACCCAATTCAGTTGGAAAGGATGGAAAAAACTTGCATTTTTTTTTCCATGCGCAATTGACAATATTCATAGTTTTTTCCTAGTGATTGAGGAAATTCACAATTATTACGCACACGTTCGGCAAAATTTGCGAGTTATATGCACCCAATCGGCAAAATTTGCGATTTTTACGCGCCCAATCAGCGATATTTGCAATTTTTTCGCATCCAATCGCCGAAACTTGCAATTTTTCGCACCCTATTGGCGAAATTTGCGATTTTTACGTGCTCGATTGGCAAAATTCGCGATTTTTACGTGCCGATCGGCGAAAGTCATGATTTTTACGTGCCCAATTGGCGGAATTCGCGATTTTTACGTGCCCGATCGGCGAAATTTATGATTTTTACGCGCCCGATCGGCGGAATTCATGATTTTTACGCATCTGATCAGCCAAATTCGCGATTTTTAGACGATCGGCGAAATTTACAATTTACACGCACCCGATCGGAAAAATTCGATTTATATACAACCGATCGTCAAAATTCACGAAATTTACGTGCCCGATCGGCAAAATTCACGATTTTTACGCATACAATCGACAAAATTCGCGATTTATATGCACCTGATCGGCAAAATTCGCAATTTATACGCACCCTATCGGCAGAATTCGCAATTTTTATGGGCCCAATCGGCAAAATTCACGATTTTTACGCAGGCGATCGGCAAAATTCACGATTTTTACGCAGGCGATCGGCGAAATTTACGATTTATATGCACCCGATCGGCAAAATTCGCAATTTATATGCACTCGATTGGAAAAATTTGCGATTTTTACGGCCGCGATCGGCAAAATTCACGATTTATATACACCCAATCGGCAAAATTTGCGATTTTTACACACCCTATCGGCAGAATTCGCGATTTTTACGGTCCCGATCGGCAAAATTCACGATTTTTACGCAGGCCATCAGCGAAATTTACGATTTATACACACCCAATTGGCAAAATTCGCGATTTATATGCACTCGATCGGCAAAATTTGCAATTTTTATGCACCCGATGGCCGAAATTCGGCAAAATTCGCGATTTCTACGCACCTGATCGGCGAAATTCATGATTTTTTCGCGTCTGATCTCCGAAATTGATCCGCGGGTCACCAGTAATCCGATCGCGGGCCACAGGTTGTGCACCCCTTCTCTAGGGTCTCGGCTGATTTTCTTGCACAATGAATTTCTTTAAATTTTAGAAATATCTAATGTTGAAATAAATAGTTCCATCTTGATTCTTGCAAATATTTGTATATTCATTGACCACGAAGATAGTGTGTAGTAGTTTTGATTAGCCAAATATGTGAATTGGATGTTTGAGAATATAACACATCTTACTTGTGTGAGTTTAAATGTAATTCATTTACTTGAAAAAACATTCAATTTGTCATGCAGTATGTTGTATCAAAAAGAGTAAATATTTTTTATGATTTTTGCTTCCTTTTAAAAAAAAAATTTATTGAAAATTGAACTCAGCAAAATTTTTCTTCTGCTAACTCATCAAAAATGGACACTGCATTTTATATTGGGTACTAATGCTGCAAAACATCCTGATTTATTGATGATTGTAGCATTATCTTTTGCATGTCCAGCCCATAATAATATCGAAAAAGTGTGCCTTGTGCAAAACAAATGGTTCAAACATAGGAATAAGTTGATTTCAAGTTCTGTTTGATGCTTTCTGATTGTTCGGTATAATTTTAAAGATATATAATATGAATTATTTCATTTATACATAAATAGACTTAAAAATGTTTAAAATACATCTTCAACATTATGTAAAGTAGGAAGAAAAAAATCATTTAAAATTTAAGACTGTTGGTTATGGTTCATATTTCATAAATAAATGGTTTTGTCAAATGTTTTCTTTTTAACTTCATGAAATATGGTAATCCTGTTTAAGATTCTCAGAGATATTTTAATATAGATTGTGGAGAAAAATTCTTTTTAGGCAGATTTTTTCATTTAGCAAGTACACCATTTGTTGTAATTGCACTATTCTTTTAAATAGGAATCATCAAATCTTTCCATTTCGACTTTAAGCTCAATCATTTTTTAGAACAAATGTATAATTATTTTTGTTGTATTCTTGATATCTTTGATGAAATCTTATTTAGAATTGCTTTAAAGTCCATTCATTGATTTTCTTATAATGATCTTTAAAATTTTATTATATTATATTTTTAAATTGTTATTTTTATAAATTAATGTATATTTCTGTATGAGGGATTTTATTTATTTATTTTTCATCTTTTTTAGTTACCCCAGAAATCCTTAATAAAATGCATCATCAAGTTGAAAAGTGGAAATTAGCAAAAATTCCTGGTACTGAAGGACTTGTCAATTTAGTTGTCCATCTGTTACTTCGGAGTGATGGTGGTTGTCAAGTTATAAGATGTCTTCTTAATATCATGCCTCCATCAAACATTGATATTCATTCTGGGGTAAATATACAATCGAACGAATGCATGGACCCGGTTAAGACGTGTTTCAAGGGACTGGACAAAAGTCGTGTATTAAACAGGAACGCATATTAAACGCGAGATATATAATGTTGCAGGAACTGGGCTTATTTACACATCTAATCACCTAAATGAACTTTAGAACTTTCTCTTATATATTTTAGGTCGAAAATAATGTCTTTTATGCATATTTAAATTAAAATCTAACTGTAATTCATTGTGTTTTTCTTGGACTGACTAAAAAAGTAACGGGAAAAAATATGGATTCAAATGTGACTTTAACGTGTATGTTAAAATGAAAAATAATTATGTTAAAACAAAAACAATTTTCCTGCTAGCCTATTTTTCCTTTATCACAACCAAATTGTTTTAATTTTTGCAGAACAACCCAGTTATTAAAATAATATTTATTACTTGTGATAATAAGTAACACTTTCTTTTTGATTTTATGCATATTCTCCATATTAATAGAAAATTTGATAAAACTCGATGCACATACAATCAGAGATGACTTGAATCTATGAAACTCGTGGTGCAAGTAACTCACCGGACAAGGACATGAATATAACAGGAAAGGCAGGAATCAGAAGAAAGTAATGAAGAAATAAAATTGTAAATGAAAAAACATTTCAATTTCTCTTCAAACTCGTTTAAAAGATTACAGTACTGGGGAGGCTTTATTTGCTACAGTGTGAGTGAGGAAAAAACAAATATTGACAACATACACTTCGCAAAGAAAGAAGAATAAATAACAAAAAGCGACAAAAATGCATTATCTTTCTCTACTTCAGTAAAAACATACATGAAGCCAGAGACAAAGAATTAGTGTGTGGGATCAAAGACGAGTTTCAATGTTGCTAATTTAGCAAGATTTTTTTTTTATTCAAATAGCTACCACTATTTCCGATTAGTAATATTCGCCTTAATTAATCTGCCATTCCATAAGCCAAATGTTACTATTCGAATATAATGGTACATATCGGAATAAAAAAATTCCACTTTGTTGGCAACACTAGAAAAGAAAGAAGAAATTTACATCTTGATCATGAATTCCTGTATTATATGAGATTTTTTGCCTCAAGAGACCAAAACTTTATTGTGTATTAAGCTGGATCGCATAGTAACCGTTTGCATATTAAATGTGATATTTTTATATTAGTCTTATGGGTGTTGTTCAAGGAACTGATAAAATCCACCTATGAAGCAGGATTGTGTATTAACCGTCTTAACGGGGTCTGACTGTATTTACTATTTAAATTAAATATTGTGCTGTCCTCTAAAAAAACCCATTTTTTAGGGTTTCGTTCATCTCACGAAACCCCATTGCTCTCGCTTCGTTGTCTGTCCGTCACAGAGCCGGTTCTCAGAAACTATAGAACTTGCAGGCATGAAAATTTTTGTGCTTATAGCTGAATATCTACTATGAAGCTCAAAAACATAAAATTTGAAAAAATCATATTTTGATATATAGAGATAAAAACCAAATATCTAACAGATTTTTCGTTATAGCAGTTGCCAACAATTAAAAATCCACAATTAAATTCTTTCTACAGTAATTAATTTTCTATTGAAAGATTCCCACGTGAAAAATGAAAATGAAATAAAAAGTTTCACCAATTCAAAAAAAGATTAATATGACGTCATATTGGTAATAAAACGGAAATTTTCAAACATTTCTCAATAATACAAGGAGTAGGAGTATGTGTAAATACAGAAAGCAGCTTAATATGACGTCATTTGAGAATTTAAAAGAAAATTAATCGGGTGTCATATTGGAAGTTTAACGGGTTTTTCAAATGTTTGAGAATAATACAAAGAGAGTATCAATATGAGTAATAGAGAATAGTAAATATATGAGTTTGAAGAACGTATTGAATCATGATAAAAAAACGATTGTGGAAATATTGGCATATTTTAACATTTTGAAGGTCCCTATACAACATGTTTAATTTTGAAATTGATTTTTTTTTTTAATATCGCATTTAGTCTATACGACTGAGTATAATAGAGTGCTTCGTCCGCTATCGGGTCGGTTCAGATATTCGAAAAAACAAAAAAATAGACCGGTAAATTTTTACTTTATAAAAAAACAAGATTTCTTTTTTTTTTTTTTGGAAAATGAAATTTATTTGGATTTATTAAAGAAAGGATAAAGTGTTTTGAAAGCAATATTAAACGAAAGCCTTTTGTGCGATCTTCGATCACACTTACCCACTTTTTTTTTTTTTCTCTCTATATGAAGTCTTATAAAGAATGCAAAAAAATTGGTAAATTTTTATAACTTCTTCTGAATAAGATTTTAATGTTGAGCATTTTTCGTTTATTACTTCATTACAAAGTGGCAGCCAATTAAGTGAGAATTTTAAAAAAATGCACTTTTCTAAAAAATGATCGATGTTACCTGAAAAAAAAACCTGCATCTGACATAATCTGCTGAAAATGAAGTATTTTATTATATATTAATGGTTTAACCCTTTCCGGCGCAGTGGTCCCACTCCGAGCACCCATAATTTTAATTCCAAACTTTCATACGGCACCAAGAATATTTTAATAAAATTTTGTTTCTATAATGAAAGCTTAACATAAGGAGTTCGTATTTTCTAAAAAAGTCATTTGTAAATTCCGGTGTCAGACAGCAATTTCTCATTTTACGAACAGACTTTGTCTGTGCCGGAAAGGGTTAACATATAAACAATTAAAAATTTATGTAAATCATTCTAAAATTCTATTATAACAAGAACATATATAAAATTGAAGTTTGTGTTTTGTCAGAATTCTGAAATTGTTAGTTTAAATTATTTTTAAACTAAATAAGCACTCCTTAATATTTTTAACTATTTTTATTATTCTAAATGGTGCAGAAAACAGAACAAAATAAAAAAAAAATTACTTTAGTGAAATATCTGATGAAGTATTAGGTTGGGTTTTTTTTTTAGGAAACATTTCACTCTGGATTTTTTTAGAAGACAGCACAATACTTTAATAGTTTTATTTTTAAAATCATTGATGTTGTTTTATAATATAGTTAATGAACTTATAAATGACTTGTTTCTGCTTATTTTTTAGATCAGAGATGTTGCTGGCTTGATATTAGACTCTGTGCTTCTTGAAATTCAAAGACGTGCATATGGTGGTGCAGCAGAAATTCCTCTACTGCATTATTTAAAATCACATGTTGCTGATTTGAGTTCATGCTTATCCAGTCCTGAAACTAGCAAAGCAAGTTGGGTTTTGAATCTCATGAAATTAATTTGCTTTCATGGAGAAGAACCTGCTACTGTGTTCATTTTAGGATATTTAATGAGCAATGTAGAAGGTGCTGCCTCATTCATTAGTAACATCTTTCGTGATATTAGAATGCATCAGCCAAATGCATTATGTGCAACTATATCATATGAAATGGCAGAACTGAAATCTAATCGAAAAGAAAAACCAGTCACATTGATTCAGAATATTACTCATTTATGTCAGAAGGAACAGTGGCATGATCTCATCACTCAGGGCATGTCTTCCAATCTAGAAGTATTAGCTGGACAGATTAACAGCACAAACACAAATTACGCTGATGCGATTGTTGAATTGCTGTCAATCTGTGTAAATCCTAAACAGATGCCTATGAGCTCTCTTTTTATTGTGTGCTCTTCTGTTGTAAGTTACTTCTTTCATCTCTTGAGTCGTCAAAATTTAGATCTGGTAATTAAAATCACATTGATTAATAATGTGAAAAATCTTCTTTCAAATCTTAGTCAGCAGTCAGCATCTCAGCATGCTATTTTACGCATGATATTGGAAGGTATCATTGACAAAAGATATTCATCTTTGTTTGGCTCTAAAGGACATCATATATCAGATTCTTCAGCCAATAGAATCAGCTTACTGAATGAAAATGCAAAATATATGTCATCAATTACTTTACCACAAAGCCACTCATCTGTGTTTCATTCTGGTATAATAGGATCTGGACTTCGAAAAATAACTACAGGTGTTCAGCCGGAAAAAGATATTGTACTTTTAAATAAGCAAGTTATCATTGATGTAATATTGGTCTGCTGCAAACCATCTTGGAGATTTCCTTTGGATGAAATCTCAAATTCCAATCAGTCATTAATTCCAGGAATGAAAATTGCTGCTCTTCTCATGGTGGAATTGATATCGCCTGATGTAATGTTTAATGGTTTGCCTTGGCCTGATGAAGATTACTTAAAAGTATAGTATATCGTATCTTATTTTTTATTTTTTGTGTGCCTATTTATAGCTTAATTCTTCACCAAATCAAAAGTTTCAAATTGATATGGCAAGGATACTTTGCCATCGCAGCAGTATTTCGTATATATATTTTTTTTTTTTACTATTTTCTTTAGTTTTCTATATTGTAAAACTTGGCAAAATCTGCATAACTTTTTCTGAACGTCCATAATTGTGCTTCAAATTATGCATTTGCATTTTAATTCCAATGCATTCAATTACATGGCAATTATTAAGCCTATTTTCGCACTCACTTAAACTATTTTAGATGCTGATTTCTACCTAATTTGTTTCTTTTTGTTGTCCTTTCATCAAATTGTTTAGGATTTTCAAGAACACATAAAGTGTTCATTTAATACTTCTAAAAGAGAGCATTTTCTAAAGAACGTTTTTGTAAATATTCTGAAGATCTATTTTGAAAATTGGTTAACATATGGAAATGAACCAATCAAGATCAGTGCAGTAACACCCTAGATTGTATTTAAAAGGTAAGGGGATAAAATGTTGATAGTCTACTTTTTGTAAGATTTGAGATGATTGTGCCATTTGGTTAGAAAGAGAAGTATAATATAGCTAGGTAACCTTGGATAGAAGCAAAAATTAAGGTAGTCATTTAAAAAATAAGGTTGAAGTTTGGTATAAAGAGGAAAAGAAACAATGAGTTGAGGGAATGAGGGAAAGAACAATGAATAACTAGTTTCTGACTATCATCCTTTTTCTCCTGGCCCTTCATTTGTTTTACAATCATTTGCGTTTATACCAGTAGTCAGGGCTTAATTTGCGCCAGAGCCCAGCTCCGGTACATCCCTATTTTTAGTAAAAATTTAAATATTGACCAGAATTCACCAGAGCTCATAAACACTGCACTCCGGAGCACAGTGCAATAATGCTTCTAAAAAATGAATCCTAAATTACCCTTTTCTTTCAGTCCCATCTGCAATCTTTTGCCTGCTTTTGTATCAAAACACTTATAAGTGACGTAATGTGTCGCTGACGTCAGAGATGGAGATGAAACGGGCTCTATTTTTATATCAGTCTTCTGGTTTGGGCAAGCTCAAGCTCAATTTGTCTTAAATTCAAAATTTTTTTTATTTTCATTTCAAATCATTTTAATGCTATTTTGATAAGAATAAAAAGTAAACAGAAATAGTCTTTTTCTATTCTGCATAGCTGTAAACTATTCATTTTTTTCTTTTTGTGTTAACACTAGTTTTGAATCATAATCCTGAGCTTATTTAATCGCAGAATTCTGCGATTAATTAATATTAAGATTAGGCAAAGGTAGGCCTAAGGATTTGGAAGTAGAAATAACTAAAAAGTGGAATAGTTAATAGCTAAATATACGCAGATAGATGTATTTCAAATTTTTATTTTGCTAAATAAAAAAACAATGCCTTAAATTAAAAAAATAATGCATGAAATATAAATATGCAGATTGGAGTTACGGCTGAGGTGGTGGTGGGGGGGGGGGGGTGTTAGTACTGCAGAATATTAGGGCTCCGGTACTTTTTTTGTTAGAAATTAAGCCCTGCCAGTAATACTCATTTCTGTATCATGTAACTGTATATATAAAGAGATTTTTTTATTATTATTTATCCTAATAATATGTTTTCATTCTTTTTTTTTAGGTTACTGTTGAGAGAGATTTGCATATAAGGAGAATGTTTGATGATCACAGTTTGCTCTGGGATCTTTTATCATTAGTTGCAACAGTTCATCCATCTCTGTGTTATTGCAGTGTTCTTTTAAGGGCAATTATGGCAGTACTATTATCCTTTTGGTGCAGTAGCCAAGAGAAAGCCACTACAAATTCTCCAAAAGAACTAGAAACCAGCCAGAGACTAATAAATATTATGGCTATGGGTCAGTTACTCCCTCCACCATTATCATATATTGACGAAGTATTGCCTCTTGTCACACCATATGAGGCTTTTATTTTACTGTCTGACATTTGGCAATATATGAGAGACAATGTGCCCAGTCCTGCTTTATTTTATCCAAAAAGTAATACTCTGAGAGTATGGAGAGACTTTTCTGTGGATGGTCAGAAACAATATTGTGATAAAAAATATACTAATAGATTGAGATTCATTATGTTTGCCAATATAGAAAAATTTGGATCAGTTTATGCCAAATTCTTTTCATCTGAGTAATAACATAAGTTTTAAAACTGTTTTATTATGAAATATTTTAATAGTCATTCTGAATCACTAATTTTGATAAATGTTATCAAAGAAACATTTGTTTCTGTTCTTTCATGGTTAAAACTGTAATTAAAATCCATATTTCTAAAATATGTATGGATGTTTTTCATTTTTTATTTTTATTATCTTTTAATGTATCAAAAAAAGACATAAAGTATATTTTCTTAAAAGATGTAATAATTGTGATAATTTTATTTTGTATATACATGTAAATTACTTTCCTTCTTAAGTATACAGTAAAAGCTCTGTTATCTGGCAGTCAAGTAACAGTAAAAATTCGGAGAACTCATTTATATTTCTCTTCTCATAAACAGTTGAAAAATTTTTACTGCTAATTTAGGAAGTTTACTGTTAGCATTCTCAAATTATCACAACAACTGATTCGACATAAAACTAATCTATGTGTACATTCATGACAGTGAATGTTTATAAAATAAAAAATATAGCAAATAAAAGAACTATCTACAGCTCCATAGCACAGAATAGCTATATGTTGAGTCATAGTCTACGATCTCCACCGTCTGTTTTCTGGTTGAGAGAAGGTGGGGGAGGGAAAGGAAGGCGAGAGAAGAGAGGCTTGATCCTTCTGCTTTTGGCAAAAGTGGACAAGGGGGGGGGGGGATAAACGGTAGAAAAACTACCTCAAGAATAAGAAATCATTATTTTTAAAGAATTATTTAACAAAGATCTTTATACTATATTATATTTATGCAAGAATATTTTATAATTGAATCTGTTTGGATAATCTACACTTAACTGGAAATTAAAAAAAGACACTCCAGTGTATGTTTCTTTATTTTGTTTTTATGTTGGATTTTTATCAGTTCAAACTTTTTCTCTCCAGCCGGCTGCTGATGACTGAGATTGTATCAAAGTTAGACGCCAAACAGAAATAATAATAATTAAAAAACAGATTGAAACGATACTCTTTTCTTTTCCTTGCTTTTTATTTAAAAAAATAAATAAAAAATGTTTCTGTTGTTAACTGTCCGATTGTGTTTAAATTACCAGAGAATTCAAATAATAATAAATTAGGCTGTTTATCAAATTTCTATTAAAATACAATAAGTTTTCAGGAAATTAGAACCCTCCTCCGAAAAAAACCACTATCGGGTACACTCCAAAGAGATACAAGAATTTTTTTCAAGAATCTTATACAAGAATTTTTTTTTTCTTTAAAAAGGTCTTATTTGAAGGCATAACTTCTATGCCAATATGGACAAAACTGACTGATGACCGATAGAATTCCATGCTGTACGGAAAGATCTTGCCTTACTATGTATTTTTTCATCCTGAGACTTCTTTTTTAATAATAATTTAATTTGAAAGAAAAATATGTATATATATTTTTTTATATATATAAACATCTGAAAGTTCTTACACTAGTCCAATCTGAGAACTCAAAACCGTTATACTAAGGTTTGCATACAGCTCTTATTTTTAAAACAATTAATACTATGCTCTGCTTATAGTTTTAAAAAAGTAAAAGAAAAAAACAAGTGGGTAAGTGTGATCGAAGATCGCACAAAGGGTTTCGTTTAATATTCCTTTCAAAACACTTTATCCTTCTTTTAATAAATCTAAATAAATTTCATTTTCCAAAAAAAAAAAAAAAAAATGTTTTTTATAAAGTAAAAATTTATTGCTCTATTTTTCTCGTTTTTTTTTTTTTTTTTTTTTTTTTTTTAATCGGAACCGGTTCGATAGCTATTATACTCTGTCATAATAATATCTGTCATGTGGACTAAATGCGATATTAAAAAAAAAAAAAAAATTTCAAAATTAAACATGTTGTATAGAAACCTTCAAAATGTTAGACGTCAGATTAATTTTCTTTTTAATTCTCTAATGACATCATATTAAGCTGCTTTCTGTATTTACACATACTCATATTATTGAGAAATGTTTGAAAATTTCCGTTTTACTACCAATATGATGTCATATTAATCTTTTTTTCAATTGGTGAAACTTTTTACTTCATTTTCATTTTTTATGTGGAAATCTTTCAATAGAAAATTAATTATTGTAGAAAGAATTTTATTGTGGATTTTTAATTGTTGGCAACTACTATAACGAAAAATGTTTATATTTAATAGGAAAAGGCTCGAGATCCGATATGACTTTTGCTTTTTATCTCTATAAAAAGCAATAAAATAATAAGATTTTTCAAATTTTATGGTTTTGAGCTTCATAATAGGTATTTAGCTATAAATACACAAAATTTCATGACTGTAAGTTACATAGTTTCTGAGTACTGGCTCTGTGGTGGACAGACAATGAAGCGGGAGTAATAAAGTTTCGTGAGATGAATAAAAAGAGACTACCCTTAAAATAAACATTTTAAATTGTGTTAATCTGTTGTATATATACACAATATACAGAGTATTTTGTTATTGTAGCGACAAACTGAAAAAGTTGATAGGGCATGTCAAGACAAATAAATTTTTCCAGTGGAACTCAGAGTCACAATCCACTTATATTAAAATTACAGGGGTCTCTCTTGAAGATGTACAGTTTGTTTTTTCATTAAGAACTTAACAACAATGAAATTAACACTGATAAACATAATTTTTGGCACATAAAATATTCATTATGTTTCTAATGCAACATTTTATACTGAATTCAAATATGTAATCAATATTTTTCTATTGCACACAGTTTTTGCACATTGACTTTTTTTTAATGATAGTTTTTGTATGTAAAACAATATTTTAAATTGGACCCAAATAATTTATTATTATGAAAGCATTGGTTATATATTTCTAATATCACACAGTGAATGACCAGGATTACTCTTGCAGCATTGTGTTGCGGCATGGCACCAGACCCAGTATCTGTTAGCACATGCAGAATGCAATTAGGAACACATGAACTTTGACATACCTATGGCACGGCATGAACTACAAGATTATTCATCCGACAGCTATTTTTGTATTACAAACATAAAAGGAATTAGTAGTAAAACCATACACAAAGAAAAGTACCCAAATTTGTCATCTGCTATGATACCTGTACCACACCTTTTTACATATATAGTATTGGGAGATGAATCAGAATAAGAAGCTGCTATTGAAGTTCAAAATGAAGAGCAGTGTGACACTACCTTTGAAACAAATATATTTTCCTCAACCTCGTCTATTAACACAAGGTAACTGAAACAACCTCATTCAAGATTTGAATTTGTCCAAAAAAAAAGCTTAACTTTTAGATTCTATTCTATAAAGCTAGAATCCCCTTTTGAAAGATACTAAAGCATGTTTCTTTCGTAACTGCTAAGAATTTCGAGATTTCTATTCTAAAGAAAATGAGTTAGTGTATTGTAACCATATTTGTGCTTTGATAGATATATTAGGTCATGAACATAAAACAACGCAATGGATATTGTTCATAGATTCTATTAGTTTGAGAACTGTACTATCATGGGTGCAAGTTTGAAATGTGGCCAGGACTGAAAATATTTTGACCTTTGAGATGTGGCAAAGACTGAAAATATTTTGAATTCTCCATCCAGACCTCCTTACCGAATGCACATTGCACACACCATACCCACTTAGACAAAACGTCAAAGGATCTCGAGAAAACGGCAAAATTCGTCGAAGGATCTCGAAAAACAGCAAAATTCGTCGAAGGATCTCGAAAAACAGCAAAATTCGTCGAAGGATCTCGAAAAACAGCAAAATTCGTCGAAGGATCTTGAAAAAAAGACAAAATTCATCGAAGGATCTCGAAAAAACGGCAAAATTTGTTGAAGAATTGCAGAAAACACGGCAATTTCATCCACAGGCCAAGGGAAAAACGTGAAATTCATTAAAGGATTGCGAAAAACGGGCAATTTCGTCCACAGGCCGAGGAAAAAACAGGAAATTCATTAAAGGGTTGCAAAAAACAGGCAATTTCGTCGAAGAATCCGAAAAAACGGCGAATTCTGTCGAAGGATCGCGAAAAAAATGCGAATTTCGTTGATAGATCGCAAAAAAAAAAATTCGTCAAAGTGCCACGGAAAAATGTAAATTCCGTCAAAAGATCGTAAAAAAAAAAAGAGTTTTGTTGAAGGATTGCGGAAAAATGCGAAGTTCGTGCTAATTCCTTTGAAGGATCACGGAAAAATGGCCAATTTCGTCATAGGATCACGAAAAAACCACGAATTCTATTGAAGGATGTTGAAAAAATGGCATATTTCGTCGAAGGATCTCGAAAAAACGGCAAATATTTTTCCATCTTCGGAAGTTTTCAAGAGACAGAATTACGTCCTGTGGACGGAAAACTTGCACCCATGTGTACTATTGCACTATGGGAACAACTTTCCTTCTTTTCTAGTTGATTATGCAATTAATATGAAGGATAAAAAATATGAAAATCCTGTGGGGAAAAAAAATTCACTGTGACTTATATTTTTTAGCCATATGCTGCGACTTAAAAGTTGTTGCATTGTTAATGAATTTGCAGCTTGGCTATATTAAATTTTTTTTTGAGTGAATCAGATAGCATGGACATGAAAAATAATATCTAAAAAACAATACTATTCTATTTCCTCTTCATGTAATGTTAGGACTTTTCAAAACCTTTTTTAAGGCATTGAATAAAAATGGTGTTGGATTTTTTTTTCAGGAAAAATTTGCCTATGTAAGAGACATTATTAAAATCAAAGAAGGAATTTTTGTAGGTCCCCGAAATAACATCTCTCATTGAAAGTGGAAAATCCAAAGACCTATTAAGCAGAGTTGAAAAATCAGCATAGAATTCATTGAAAACTTCTTATTCATTATTTTTATTTATTTAAAGAAATCCACAAAGCAACATTCTACTGTGTGATCGTGAATTAACTGGTAGAGTCATACAAAGATATGTTTTATAATATGTCCCTCTCAAGATTCATTTCTTAAACTTATCTGAATTTCTTTCCGGATAATCTTGGTGTCACTAGGGACAAACAATGTGAGCATTTTCACCAAGAATTCTCAGCTATGGAATAGCTACATTTTATGGTGCCTGGGGCAGGAGCAAATTCAGCCCCCTGCCCTCCTACATATAAAATAACCACATTATATTTTCCTCGAGCCGAAAAGTATGCTTCCCGCTTGGTACCAGAAGGAAAAGGTTGCTTCTCACTAATTGTTTTTAAGAATTCAGTTAATTTAACTCAAGCAAACGAAGCTAAAATATGTGGCACTCGATTATAGAAGATTCCTAGTTTTCATTAATAATGCATTATAACGGGTATTTAGAAAAATTTGTTGGATTCATTTATGACGATCATACTTTTAATGCCATAATTTGGTGACATGTAACTAAATATCGCCAAGTTGGATTCTCTTTAGTTTCGTGTTTGCCCCAGGGTTGGTGGCTCACGGAAAAATATTCCATCTTGTGTTGTGATTGTAGCCTTACCAATATGTGATAGTGAGAAGTGCCAGGCTGGGTATCATTCCAAGTGGTTCAGTTGGTAGAATGTCAGTGCGCTATACTGATGAACTGGGTTCGAGTCCCGGCTTGGATACTTTTTCACTATGTTGGCTATACGGCTTTTAAGTAATTAAAAATGTGAAATATTATAAATGCAAGGCGTAAGAAATTTTGTATGGAAAAATTTCCAAGTATTAAATAGATCGCCCAGTTTGTCAAGAATTTGACTTCAGCGGATATAACTATGTAGTTTTAAGCATATGAGAGTAGCAACAATGGGTACAACAATTAAAGTAAATTTGCAAGAAACCATGTTTTTTTTTATTATTATTCATAAATTAAACCTGATTATGGAGAAAAATCTGCTACTTTGTTTCATTTACAAGTTGCATACACTCCTCGGAATTTCCCTGGAGTTCCATATATCCTAAGTGACAAAACTTCAGCAAATATTTTTCAATTGGCTCATTGTTTTTTTCTTCTTTTTTGGACAATCCTTCAGGTGCATTTCATAAAGTTAAAAATAGGATTTTCAGCAATATAAATAGTTTATTTTCTAAAAATAAAAATCTTAAGTAAAATGTCATTTTTATTGTATTTTAAAATTTGTTATGGTATTTACATTTTAACTAATTAACTTTTTTAAAAATCTGGTCCTTATAGTTGGAAGTAAAGCATGAAAAAAAATGCTGTGAAAAGTTAAAAATTGTAGATGAAGTAGGGTTTTAAAATTTTTCTTTAAAAGGTTTTCAAGTATTTTTAACACAAAATTAATTTTATCTCAAGAAATGTGCTTTTGTTTGATTAAATCATAAAACTTTCACAAAACCATTTAATAATATCAATAAAAACTGCATTTTAAAAATTTACAACGGTGCACCCTGTTTGCAAATTTTAATTACTGTAAAATTTTACTTTCACACATTTTTGGGGAATTTTGGTGTTAATTATGGCAGTTTAACAGCAACAACGTGTTCAAGTCTGTGATACCGAATTTTTTTGCATGCGACGATGAAAATGTTAACCATTTTATTCGGGATGTGGTGGATGTCTGCAATTTGAAAGTATGGTCGGATGAAAATCAGATTGTTCTGCTCAGACTGCACTGCAGAGAGAAAGCTCTAGATGTTGTTCCTGGTAACCCTAGAGCTGCAAATGAACAAGATTTTGACACTTTAATTAGATTATTGAGAGAAAAATTCAGAAAGGAGCAATCCTTTCATGAAGTTTGTTATGAATTCTCCCAAACAACTCAAAATTGGAGACAGAGTGTAAAAGACCTTGTGGAGATTATTAGAGAAGATGCACATAAATTGATTTAAAGTTAAGATGAAATATTTAATACTGAAATTGATCAATTATTTTGATTTTGAATTCAGTGAACAGATCATTAAAATATTGTATTTGAATTTTTCAGAATTAATTAATGAGATCATTAATGTTTATAAAATTTCTTTTCTTATTTAAAAAATAGAAATTTTAAACTGAAGAATTAAAAATAACATCTTCAAAGTAATTTAATTTCGGAAATTGAAATGTAATTAAAATTATTCGAAATAATTATAGAGAATAATAAAAGTAATTAATATTATAATTTTAAAATGAATTAGTGGAGCAAAAAGAAATGTTACACTTGGTAACACAGGTGTTATATTTTTACAGAAATTTAACGTGCACATTAAAAAATATGACCATAAAGTATGTGTCTGAGTATTTTCATTATTTCCATTTTATCTGCAATGCTAGAAGTAACAATGCCACCATTTTGAAGAAATTTCATTAAAAACATTTAAAATAAAATATAAAGTTGGAAATATATATTAATAGCTAGTGCTAGCTCATCTACAAATGACTGGAAAAAATAATAATTGTTAAATTTGGCTCAGTAGAAAACTCCAAACAGATGACAAAAAACTTGTTTTAAATATATAGATCATGCAAAGATTTGTTGATCATTTCCATTGTCTACATTGTAATTTTTATTAAGGTAGGTACCTGATAAAAAATAGCTGATTGAAATGATGTAATAATGAATATGTAATTCAAATGATGCTCTAATACATGTTAAATAAAAATTTTGTAGTACAAAAGTTCACCAAAGATAGTATATATGAAGTCGTGAAATAGAGCATTCATTACCATATTTTGTTTTATTATTATTTGACTAGATGCGACAGCACCTATGGGCAATATGGTTTTGTGAATACAGGATGTTGTAGACAATAAAAGCAGGCATACTGAGCATTTATTGTAATCATTTTAAATATTTATACAATTTAATACCTAATATGCCTTTACATAAGACTACTGAACACGTAATTGAATGCTGTATCTTTAATACACTATCTTTAGATGAATTTTCATATGGAAATTTGTAAACAAATGACCAGCACATTATCTGAGTGATCTATAGTTTCAATTTTGTCTCGTTCAAAGTTGTAGAATGCACCCTGAAGCCCTCTGAAGTAGGTAACTTATTTTTCGTTAACCCTGTACATTTTATTAATCTTTCTTGATTAAAAAATACAAATACGAAACTTAATGCAGCATTTTTATTTTATTCTCAATTAAGACATTTGTGAAATAAGCATAAATAAATAAGTAAATTTCTTACAAATTACAATCCATAACAATGTCATAAAAACATTTTGCATATGTCATATGAACTTTTTTTCTACAGTAAATTGCATACTCTCCGATAATGTACAATTAAAATAAACTTTTCTGTCATCTTTAGTATGGCACCGACAAAATCACAATAAATTGCTTAAAATAAGCAATAGAAATCAATACAGTTATGTAAGTATATATATATATATAGTTTATAGAAATAAGTGTACATTCTTCTTTTCTGAAACTAAGTTTTCAAACTATACTTTAAACTAGACATTTTTAATACATCACCTTATTTTTCATTCTACTTTAAATAAAAAGTACTAAAATGATTTTATAATTCAGTTATGCATTCAAAAAGAAAAATATATCACCTTTGTATAATATACTATATCAGTCTCAAATTGTAGGTGCAAATTATATGTCAGAATATATGGTAAGTATTTCATTTATACATGTCAATGTTATGGTTTTTTTTTTTTTTTTTTTTTTTTAAATCTGTATTAAGAATAGCCATGATATCTTAATTCGGTTGAATAACTATCACTAGATAAATTTAAAGCAGTTTCATCTTAGATTTTGTTAGTATTGCTTATGGAAGATGGCGCATTTGCTTATTATCTGAACTGAAAATTTCATGCATTTAAGAATACCTTCATGACTGTGTCAGAAATAAGCCCATTTAGCTTTTAGAAAAGCATTGCAAAAAAAGAAAAAATCATTCCGAATTTATTTGGTTTAAATGATTAATAATATTCGTCTAATCTGTGTTCAGTATTTGGCAAAAGGGCCGAATATTCATTATATCTCTAATCTACAGTACTAATTATGTGAAATATATGAAAATCGTTGAAATTGATTTAATTTTTTTCTTAAAAAAACTTTTTCTCAGAACAATATTTATATCTCCAAGCAATTCATATAGAATTATAAGCATGAAAATTTAAAGTTGATGCCTCAATTTTGTTATTAAGATCTGAAAAGGTATTGTACACATGAACCATAGATTCCAAGCTAAAACAGAGAGAAATTTAGAGTTTCAAGCCTAAAAACAAACTCCTATTTTTATGAAAAGTTATTGTTAGTCTTTTTTAAGATCCACTTAAAAAGAGAAAATTACAGTGCAAATTTAATGAGATGGATGATTTTATGATAAGATCATAAAATATGCTTGATATATTTTTTTGTTTGAATGCAAATCTGTGAAATAAATTTTGTACAGAATAAAAAAAAATAAACTTTTAGAAACCTTTATTTGCAGCTCTTTTTATTTTTTATTTTTTTCTCTGTCTCTTTCTTTCAACATTTTGGATGCAATTAAATAAGTTTAGTTGAGCAAGATAAATAATTTGATGATTTCAAACATTTTTAAACTATTAATGATGTTTAAATAAATAAATAAATAAAAAGCAACTAATCACATGAGTCTGACTGCTAAAAATTAAAGATACAGTAAAAACTTGTGCATTATTAGACAATTCAAGAAGTTAATCTTGCACACTAGCTTCAGTTTATTGGAAAGTGGCTGCAATTATTTCTAAAGAAGAAAAAACGGAAGCAAATTGGGGAGAAAGTGAAGAGTAATGCTGAGGTACAAATGCATATATACTAAAAATTAATAACTTTTTGTTTGCAACACAAATGTTTCATTCAATATTCATTATAAGCTTTTTAATGCAACTATTGCCAAATAAAATGTTCTAAAATCATATTAATTATAGGGGGTTTTATCTTTCATTAATTAATTTACAAACTTGTTCTATCTTTTATTAATTAAAGCAGACTGTGAATAACACAAGTTCTGTTTGAAAAATAAATTACTGATCCTTTTTTATTAAACTTTCAAATACATTTTATTTCTCTAATTTATAGCAAAAAAAAGGAGAGATAGTAGGAACATTAAAGATAAAGAAATGCATAACAGAATAATAGAAAATTAAATATTTACAAACTTGTAAATAATTATCTCACTTTAAGAAAATGACCCATTGTATTCTACAAAAATATTAATGTAGATGTAATGACTAAAACGAAAATGCATCAGACATTCAATAATTACTAAGACACAATAAACATCAAAATAAAAGAAATGGAAATATACAATCATAAATTACCATTTTCACTAGCTCAACTCCATTAAAGAATCTCTAACATACTGTATATCACTAACAGCTCTAAATATAAAAATTTAACAATTTTTGAAATAATGTACAAAAAAGTCTAACAATAACATAATCATTTAACCACTGAAATGACAGACAGTCCAGCAATAATATCTGTACAAAAAGTACATATTTATATACAATAATTTAATTTCTAATATTTGGAATCTGTGACACATTGCATAATACAGTTAAAATTTGTATGTACAGAACAGCAGCATCTTAATAAAATAGATGCTTAAGGCAAAAGTGGCTCTCTCAGTGAAAAAAATGGCACATTTGCTTGAAAGAATGACATTTTCTTTTTCAAAGTAACAATTATTATAAAAAGGGCCTAAAATCTCAGCATGTACTAAAGTTTTCATTTGTGAAAATGACATTGTGTCTAGCGGAAAATGTGCATTTTTAAAAATTACATTTGCATGAAAATGACATAATTTTTACTGACATTGTTGTATATACTGAGATTAAAGCCCCGTATTTCTGAACTAAAAACAAATTTCTAATTTTAGAAAAAAAAAATTGAATATTTACATAAATTTATTTAAGCTGTTTTGATAACAATTTTTATCAGTGAAATAGAAGTATTGATGAGTTCTGAAACATAAAACATCAATTTTAATCAATATTGCTATAGAAAAAAGAAAAAGTTCACAATAAAAAAAATACAGTGAACCATAAAATATTAAGACACTAATTTAACTCATTTGTGCCTAATATTCATTAATGGGACAGTAATCGCTATGAAGTTATTTATATCCCTACTAACCAAAGTTTATTAATATGGCCTGATTTGCCAAGTCCCACCTGCTTCCTAAATGGTATCCTGTCCATATATTTCGTCACTTCTACCAATATAAGACTGTAGTTATGTTGTGAAAAAAGTGACATGAATTTTTGTGTTAAGTTTTCGAAGTAGCGGAAGTCAAATATAATTTTGGTGCATAACACGCTATATTTGGAGAGCGAGGTCACAAATAATTATTATACTTTTGAGCTAAAACAAAACAAAATGCACAGGTTATTATTTTTATTTTTGTAGTTTGCTTAAAATTTCATTTAAAGTTCACTTTTTTAGGAGGGAGGGGAACACCATATAACTCAGAAAAGACATGAGATTTAAAATACATATATATTATATTTTTCTAACATAAATTACATTTTTCTATTTAACATAATGAATGTGCAAATTTTAACATCTGGCATTAATGGGTTAAAATTACTCGGCCTGATCAAAATAGACATAGGATCTAATAAAATTGTCAAGAGTTGTAATGAAAATGAAGAAAAAAATTTTAAAAGTATATATCTGAATACTGTAGGAAAAAACTTTTTTCTTAACAAATTTAAACTTCAAATTAAGATACTAAAAAAATCATTCTTAATATAAGAAAATTAACTTTTTGATGAGTAACACCATATATATACATGATAGTCATACAGAGTAGAACAAAACTCACAGGTCAAAAGGTTAAAAACTATCCATGTAATTCAAATAGAATTATTCCATAAAAATTTTGTGATTATCTTGTTGGCAAAATAAAATACTAAAAGATCTTATCAAATTAAAGAAGATATATACTTGAATCAATGCAGATGCATTTTTCATAAACAAATATTTTTATAACAGAAAACAGAGCATAAAAAAATAAGTATGTCATCGCAATTGTTGATATTAGTGTTAATTAGTATTTCAGATAATTTTTAGAACTTTTTGATAGAGCAACAAATTTTATTTATATTTGAAAGGAAACTACTCAATATGAAGTTATGGCAAATGACTATTTCTGAAAATAAACATAATTACTTTGTGATATAGTATGTTTTATTTGTAGCCTATTTATTTTCTCAACATGAAAAAAGAAATTTTGTATTTTTCAAAATTATAAAATAGGATAAAGCCATTTAAACAGTCAAAATATGTAAAGAGAGAGAGAAATTATTATCACTATTTATCTGGTAACTTCTTAAAACTTAGATAACTCAACTGAACATGCTTAAATTATTTAATAATGAAATTAAATTCATAACAACAAAAAAATTGTAAAAACATAATACTGAATTTTAGAGATCAAAATTGAATACCATAACTAATTATTGTATGTATGGTGCAATTGGAAAATTTGCATTTTTTATATATGATTCAGATATTATCCCTACAATAAAACATATTGCAATATTCTAATTTAATAAGAGAGCATATAATGTTTACAATAAAGATAGTTTAAAAATTCTAAAGAACTATACAATAAGAATTTATATATTTTTTTTCATATCAAAAGTGGATAAACATGTCAGATATTTAAATAATAAATTCAATATCAATTTTTCTGGAAAAATTACTTAATATGATACAGCAATGAACAGCAAGAAATATTACAATTTTATTTTTATTTCAATGGAGAAGTCAAAATTGAGAATTTTTCACACAGTAAAATAATCTCTTAAAATATTTCTGAATCTTCTCTCAATTGAAAAAAAAAAAAAAAAAAAAAAAAAAAAGTTATAACTTCCTTTATTTACTGAAACTAAGAAAGAAGCCAAAAATAATTATTTTACATGTGAAAAACATTGCAATGCTAAATTTGATACATTTCTCATGGTAAAAATCAATTAAGAAGATATGAGATTATTCTTACATTAGTATTAAAAATGAATATTGCATAAAATAATATAAACTGCAATAAATTTTTTGCATTTGCTTTTAAATGAAAATATTTAAATTGAAATGAGACTGAGAAAGATAACAAATAATGATTTTTCAAAGGATCAAAATTGAGTATTTTATGTACAACATATAATTTAATAATAAAAACATGTGGACTTTTTATAAGCAATCAAAAATGTTTTTCAGCAATACAAGAGAAAACACATCATATGTCATAAACTTCAATTAGAAAGTTGTAGAATAACTGCACATTATTTCATCCTCACATCAAAGAGTATTATAGAATTAGTTGCAACATTTTTCACTTTTTATTTAAGTGTGTCTTTTATTACGTTGTGAGCATGCTAAAAACATCAGTGTATATAAATTTAGTAAAATGTAACTGTTAATAAATGAACTGAAGGGCTAGAAATTTGAGGAATTTAAATTATCAAACATTAAAATGTTGATAAGGAAAATTTTTAGAAACACAAGAAATGATAAAAAAAATATCAGAAAAAAAAAATTGTAATTCTTCCACAGAAAAGCTACAAAACAATTTTTTTTTTTTTTTTTTTTTTTTTTTACATATATGTTTGAAATAAGTTATGACTAAAATAATAAAGGAATCCCTTCCTAACAAAACTCCCAGTTGCCACTGATACATAATTCCATCATGGACTAAATAATGACACTTGTTTATATTTTTAATACATTATACAAATGTCAATTTAAATAACATTTTGAAAAAACAGAACTAATATTTTTCCCAGCTACATGACAATAACTTTCACATGAATCAATTATTTTCTCCCTCCTACCTCAAAATGCTGAGGAGAAATTAAGAGAAAAATTATGCTTTCTTAAGTTATTTTATTATTGTTCATATCAGCATTATACAAAAAAAGAATTTTAAGATTTTTTTAAAAATGCATAATAAGAACCAATATGTAATTATATATAGTACTTATATTAGTACTATACGTAATAATATTTGATTTTGAAAAACTAGAATATTTGAGTTAAGAATTGAAATTGTAACATGTTTTAAACTCTTATAATCAGTAGAACCACTATTATTCTCATATTAAAACATTTAACTTTATATTCTTTTAACTCAACTATCAAGGAAAAATTATCACGGCAAAATTGACTCCGTTTGACTAGACTTTTCCTCTCCTTCAACACAACCATTCTGATCCATTTCTTTGGGCTCATCAAAATAGCTCTCTCTGTCATCACTTGCTAGTTCAGAATAATCAATCAATCCTTCAGGCTCTCCAGAACACAAATACTACAATATAAAGCATTATTATTCATTAATTTAGTGGAACAAGATTAATGAAAGAAAAAATCTTAAATCAACTTGTCAAGGCAAATATCACAACTTTTTTATAGAAGTGGAAGGATTTATCACAGTTACTAACTAAAAGAAAAAATTAGGCAGGTTTCATAATCAATGCAATTCACATAATAATACTAAAAAAAAAATAATAATAATAAGCATTTAACAACAGTTATTTCTTCACGAAACAAAATGCATCAGAAAAAAATCAAGGTAAATCAATTTTAATATTGAGATTTTTTCTTCTTTTTTTATGAAAAGGAAAGCTAGATGAATGAAATATTTAATATGCGTCACTGACATATTTGAATTTGCAATTTCAAAGAAAAGCAAAATAACAATAAAATGAATATACATAATAATTTAATGATTTCAGAAATATACATTATAAAATTTCGCCTAAAATCCCAAATTTTAACCAGAGTCAAGTTGCCTATAAGCATAGTGTATAAGAGGACTAGGCCAGAATTGTTCAAAGTTTTGTTTCTCACGATTACATAATGAATTTTTTTTAATGAGGTAGATACTCTAATAAATACAGAAAATGACAACATGACAAAAAGAGAAAAATAAATGGAAAAATAAGAAAATATTGGCAAAAAAGAAGAAAATACCTCTTCTGTTATAATGATTTTCTTTTTCTAAAACATACGATTCATTTAATACTGACAAAAAAAAACTATGAATTGACACTAACTTGTAAGTGATTGGTGTAAAAATGGTATTAAAATGATTCAATATATAAAAAATGGTAAGCTCAAAAATAAAAAAGAGGGTGAGAAACACATGGGAGATTTTTATCATAGTAGCAAAAGATACCAAAAGTAAATAATAATAATAATAATAATAATAATAATTTTAAAACTATTCAATATTGTTATTACATAGATAGCAGCAATGCAATAAGATGTTATAGATGTATAAAATTATCTAAAATAATAATTTGTTAGATATATACAGTGAAACCTCCCTGCACGACCACCTCCCTCAACGACCATTTTTTAATGGTGTAAAGAATTTGAGCTTCGACATCCAGCTGCACTATGTGTCATTCTAGCATTTCCTGTGAGTACACTTAACTGCATACCTTCCCTCGCTATTTTTGCCTTGAAGACTAGCAGACGCCGAATTCTATTGTACTGTGAGCGGAAAGTTCGGACAGTGATGAAGTGGTAAGGCGTTACCCAAAAAGGGGTCTTATGCTTTGATCCTTGCCGAGTTCGTGGGAAAGAGTTCATCTGCGAGAGAAGCGATCTCTGCACACGATTTTTAGGTTTGCGCCCGAAACTTTGCCCTTTGTCTTAGAACGTCCAATGACGGACTTAGTGAAAACGAAACAGAGGGATCTCAAGGCTGCTAAGAGGCTGGAGAGTTTCGAGGGGCCCGCCTCGACAAAGCCCCCGCCCCCAGAAGAAGTTCTCCTGCGAGAAAGAAAAAGTGAGAGAGGACAGTTTTTGGAGAGATCGAAAAGGAGAGGGTTGACTCTCTGGAGAAGGGAAAAGGAAACGTCAGTTTCTAACTCAGCGTGGTGTAAGCGCTAGTGAGGTCCGACCTCTAGAATTGATACAGCAGGTATCCGCTGAAAATCCCAGCAAAGTGAAAAAGCACACCAAGTGCGAGAGTGAGAGTTCTTAGACTCAGAATTAACGAGTATTAGTAGATCTTCCGAAGAGAAGGAACGGACGAGCCTTGGTCCGAATGAACTTTATTTTGTAGTCACGACTGACTGTAATGTTTAGAGACTTTTGTTTGTTTCAGTTACACTTGGAGTCAAGAGGTCATTAATTTATAAGCGATTGACTCACGAAAAATAATTAAATGCTGTAATTAACTTTCTTGTACATATTTTCATTAGAATTAATATTGGTATGCAATAAATTCTATTTTCTAATTTATACGAGAAATTCTCTGTGCCAGCGATCCGATCTCGCTACCACTCACCATCTTTTATCGGGTCGGTATAGAGGAGTTACTACAACTGGTGGCTTGCGGTGATGGATTAATTAGCAAAAATTAATGACAATCTTCAAAGACAAAGAGTGGACTCTGAAATTTAAATCATCAAAGTGCTCCAAGAGAGAGTCTCCTTGTGACTTGTGACCTGAGTCTCCTTAGACACCCCTGTGGATCAACACAGCATCAGAAAGAGTAATCTACCAAGAATTCTGGAGAGTGTTCCCCCATCAGAAAGAGTAATCTACCAAGAATTCTGGAGAGTGTTCCCCCATCCGAAAAGTGTGACAGAGAACCCCGTCTGTGCTCCTGAGAATCTCTGAAGTCTGTGCTTCTGACGCCCTGAAAGACTCTTAGTAATGGAGGTAAGCTCTTTTTATACTCAGAGTGGCTTTAATTGTTATTAGTGTTTGTATAGGTGTTGTAGGCTTAAAAAAAAAAAAGTTGTATGTTTATTTTTGTGAGAGTAAATATTTTGAGAAATTTTTCCGGTAGAAAAAAAAAAGTATGATGAGATACTTCCGAGATTACTGTAACTTATTTAATAGACAAATTTTGTAGTTAAAAATTAAATTATTGTTGAATTAATTTAATGCAAACTGAGAGTTGTGCAGTGTTACAAAATTTTAGCTGAATCTATAAATGAGAGTTCATTGAAAAAAAAAAAGTATTGAACGCATTTCATATTTTTACGATAACAGAGTTGATTTTATATGTTTTTTGTGAATTATTCTAAATTTTTTAAGAGTGGATGCAGAGATTAAGACCACCATTGATTTAAAAAAAAAAAAAAGGGGGAATTGAATGAGACTTTTGCAATTTAAAATATTTTTACTGTACCTTTTGAATTTGAAATTTTTGTTTTGTGTAGAATTTATCCCATATATATTTTATAACCAAATACCAAGGTGAATGTAAACGTTAGAATAGAGTTGCTTATCTTTATATGTTGCATATTTCCTATATTATTGCTAAGCGTACTTTTTTTATGAGCGTATATTTTGGTAATATTTTGACGCACTTGGTAGGATTTGATTTAATCTTATTGTATTGTTTTATATTTGTGGGAAAGATAATTTCTAATTTTATACTTTAAAAATGTCGGAGCTTAAATATTTTAGGAAAGCTGATTTGCAAACGTTAGCTTACGAATTTGAGGTCATTTTAGAGGAAAATGATACTGTACCGAAAATTATAAAAAAAATAGAGTCGTCAGAGGGTTTTGAGAAAGAGCTAGCTTTAGCACAAATTAAACTTATAGAAAAGGATAGGGAAAATAAAGTGGAGCGGGAACATGAGTTAGCTAGGTTAAAAGCAACACAAGAGACAGATGACCGGAGTACCGCATCTAGTAGCATCTCAGTTAGAACGAGTAATTTACCCCTAAAAACAATTATGCATCGCTTTGATGAAAAGAATTCGGATATTTCGTTGTTTTTGAATTTATTCGAGAGACAGGCAAAAAAATGTAATCTAAATTCGGATGAGTTGGTGACGAATTTACTATCATTATTACCTGTGGGAATGGCCGAGTTAATTTTAAGAGAACCCGAACACAAAATTGATGATTTTCAATATGTGAAAGAAAAACTGTTAGAACGTTATCGTTTGAATGCAGAGACATACCGACAAAAATTTAGTCAACATCCACGAAATCCTAATTCAGTTTGGAAGGATCTGATTTTCGAACTTAATAGTTTTTTAGAAGGTTGGCTGTCATGCTTACAAGTTTCGGATTTTGAGGGTTTGAAAAATTTGCTTGTCACGGACCAAATCAAACGGAGAGCGTCTCCAGAAATGCGCGAACATTTTATAGATAACTGGGCAGAGATTAAAAACCCGGAAGAATTAGTAAAGCTTTTAGATGCGTACGAGGCAATCAAGCGCCCCTCTAAAAAGACGTGGAATCCGAAATTTCCTTTAGAGAAGAATTTTGAAAGACCCAGGACTTTTGAAAATGGGCGAAACGGTAACAGAAATTCGGAGACTAACTTTAACTGGAGAGATCGCGATGATCATAAAGAAAGGGAAAGAGTTTACGAAAAAAGGCGAGAAGTCAAGTGTTACGCGTGTTTTCAAAGCGGTCACTACAGAGTAGATTGTCCGGAAATTAAAAAGAGAGATGTTGCACGGGTCGGTCACTTAATAAGTAAACCGACACTTGAAAAAACCTTCTCCCCTTATTTGAGTAAAGTGTTAGTGAATGGAATTCAGACAACTGCTTTAACTGACACTGGGAGTGAAATTGACATCATCGCATACGACTTGGTCAGTCAAGATAAATTGAATGGAGATCACGTATGGATTAAGACTCCGCTGGACAGTAAATTATACTGTTTACCTATAGCAGAGGTCACTTTAGAAATTGAAGGCGTGGGGGTTATTGAAACGAAAGCGGGAGTTAACAATAAAGATTCAGATATGTTTTACTATTTGTTGGGTAATCACACTCAAAAATTGTTAGAACAGGCGAAGAAAAAACCCGAATTGATGAATGCAGTTTTGACACGAGCTCAAACGAGAGAAAAGGGTGGCCCAGCTCCGAATCCAGTAAATAAACAAATTATGATTTCCGAGGGGGAAAAAGAAATTTCTAGCGGGAATGTTGAAGCGGAAACTTTGAATTCCGAGGAAGAAAAAGAAGAGGATATTTCTAGCGGGAATGTGGAAGCGGAAACTTTGAATTCCGAGGAAGAAAAAGAAGGGGGAATTTTTCGCGAGGGCAGTGAAGCGGAAGCGTTGAATTCAAAACTAGAGGGTGAAAACCTAGAAAACCCTATTGAACTGGTCAGTGTGGATAAGGGATTATCGCCTTTGCCGATATGTGAGGAATCTTCGATCTTAGCAAACATTGAAAGAGGGGTTAGTAAAATGGAAAATGACAGGTATCCATATCTCGAAGAGATTAGAGGAAAAGGGGAATTTGAAGAAACGCGTTGTAATGCGGGAGATTCTTTGATAGTGGCAAAAGCCAGAGACAATCGCGTGAATGTGGGGAAGCAGGTGCTTGTCCCATTGCCTTATCAGGCAGATATTTTTGGTGCATGCCTTGAAAAAGTGTCATTACACTTAGGGAAAGGGAAAGTTAAAGGAAATGTGTCAGGATACTTGGACCTTGGGAAGAGATTGATAAGCGATTTAACTACCGCATTTCTAAAAAGGTTCGGTGTTAAATTGAAAAATCCGAGAGTGTGTCGCACAATAAGCGATAGTATTGCATGTTGGCATCGAAAAGTTAGAAAGCTTTTGAAAGCGTTAGTATTTGGAGAATGGATAAGAGAAACGGAGGAAAATAAATTCGTGAAGGGATGTGTGTTTAATCTCATGAACAGGTTAAAAAGAGGTCGAGTTTTAGCCGTTGAAAATGTGTCAGAAAAACGAGAAAAGAGGAAATTTTGGTTTGACAGAAAGGCGGTGAAACGGAAGCTTAATGTGAAAGATGAGGTTTTAGTTTTAACTACCAGAAAGCCAATTAAAATGTCAGATAGTCGGATAGGGCCGGGAAGAAAGAAGTCAATAATTACGGAAACAAATTGTATTGTGAATGTTCCTGGGAGGCGACAGAAATCCCAGATTTCTCACTTGAGTTTAGTAAAGCCTTACAGAAAACGGGTGGAGTTAGCAGATATCTTAACGCGGGAAATAAACGCACTTAAGAATTTCTGTTTACCGTATCTAGATGATATGGCGATTTTTTCAGACAGTTGGGAGGACCATATGCGTCATCTAGAAACAGTATTAAAAAGGGTTAATGACGCGAAACTAAAAATCAAATTGGCGAAATGCAAGTTCGCTCAGAAAACCGCAAAATATCTTGGGCATATTGTAGGTGAGGGCAGACGGAGGCCAGCTGAGGCGAAAGTAAGGGCAATTAAGGAATTACCGGTTCCGAAATCGAAAACTGAAATTCGTAGATGTTTGGGAATGGCTGGATATTATTCCCGGTACATAAAAGATTATGCAGTGATTGTAGAACCATTAACGAGGGCGCTTAAAGGGAAAAATAAAAAAGAAAAGATTGCATGGAGCGACGAAATGGGAAAAGCCTTTGAGACTTTGAAAATGAAACTTACTGAAGAACAGGTGCTTTACGCTCCTAATTTTCAGAAAGAATTCATAGTACAAACTGATGCTAGTGACTTAGGTATTGGCGTGGTTATGGCTCAAAGAGAGGGATCGGAAGAGCACCCCATAATATATTTAAGTCGAAAATTTACTGATAGTGAGAAAAGTTTCTGCGCCACTGAAAGAGAGTGTGCAGGGATTATTTTTGCGATAAAAAAGTTAAGGCATTATATTGATGGACAAAACTTTTCTATCGAAACCGATCACAATCCTTTGGTGTTTCTAAAAAGAAATTCTGGAAATAATCCCAGATTATTAAGGTGGTCCTTAGCTCTGCAACCTTATAATTATGCCATTTCTCATCGCGCAGGCAAAGACATTCCGCATGTTGATTGTCTGAGTCGAGTTTAAGGAGATTTCTTGATAAACTTTTGTATATAATTATTTTAAGATTTTTTATTTTTTATTTCACTGTGTTTTATTTCATTATATGTGCATGATTTCTTATCAGAGCGCGGAAAAAAAAAAGGAAGGTAGTATTATCTTATTCATGTATGTTTTATTTCTTGCCACTCTGATGTAATTTGAGCTTGCAATTCTTTATCCGACTCTTAGAGATTCTTAGTGTTTCACCCTTAAGAATCGTTTGAGGAGGAGGTGCTGTAAAGAATTTGAGCTTCGACATCCAGCTGCACTATGTGTCATTCTAGCATTTCCTGTGAGTACACTTAACTGCATACCTTCCCTCGCTATTTTTGCCTTGAAGACTAGCAGACGCCGAATTCTATTGTACTGTGAGCGGAAAGTTCGGACAGTGATGAAGTGGTAAGGCGTTACCCAAAAAGGGGTCTTATGCTTTGATCCTTGCCGAGTTCGTGGGAAAGAGTTCATCTGCGAGAGAAGCGATCTCTGCACACGATTTTTAGGTTTGCGCCCGAAACTTTGCCCTTTGTCTTAGAACGTCCAATGACGGACTTAGTGAAAACGAAACAGAGGGATCTCAAGGCTGCTAAGAGGCTGGAGAGTTTCGAGGGGCCCGCCTCGACAAAGCCCCCACCCCCAGAAGAAGTTCTCCTGCGAGAAAGAAAAAGTGAGAGAGGACAGTTTTTGGAGAGATCGAAAAGGAGAGGGTTGACTCTCTGGAGAAGGGAAAAGGAAACGTCAGTTTCTAACTCAGCGTGGTGTAAGCGCTAGTGAGGTCCGACCTCTAGAATTGATACAGCAGGTATCCGGTGAAAATCCCAGCGAAGTGAAAAAGCACACCAAGTGCGAGAGTGAGAGTTCTTAGACTCAGAATTAACGAGTATTAGTAGATCTTCCGAAGAGAAGGAACGGACGAGCCTTGGTCCGAATGAACTTTATTTTGTAGTCACGACTGACTGTAATGTTTAGAGACTTTTGTTTGTTTCAGTTACACTTGGAGTCAAGAGGTCATTAATTTATAAGCGATTGACTCACGAAAAATAATTAAATGCTGTAATTAACTTTCTTGTACATATTTTCATTAGAATTAATATTGGTATGCAATAAATTCTATTTTCTAATTTATACGAGAAATTCTCTGTGCCAGCGATCCGATCTCGCTACCACTCACCATCTTTTATCGGGTCGGTATAGAGGAGTTACTACAATGGAATGAAATTTATTCCCATAGGCTCAATGCTAATTTTACCTCCATTCAGAGGCCATTCTCCATAGAACTCCCTCCATAAGTGACCAATTTGTTTGAAGAAATGGAAAGAAATTCTGCTTTTTCCTGGTTATTTGCCCTTTAACTTGACCAATGTGTACATGTTCTCCACCTAGAATGCAATGTGGATCATCCCCATTTCCTAGAACTCCAGAGAATGACTTTTATTTGCCTGTTTGACATAGGGAAATTCCCTATCTATTCTCTTCCTATTCACTTCCTATGTTATTGCGATCGAGGCACAGTGTTACAAAACAAGTTTGCAACTGTGAATGCTTGCTTTTGCCGTCCTCCCTGTGCAGATCTGTTTCAGTGGTGTTTAAACAATGATACTTGCCAGAATGATTTTAATCTTAGAGGAACATATACATGTCATAAATTAACATAAAAATGGAAAGTCTGGAAGAAAATTGTATCAAATGTTTTAACTGAAAAAGTGCAGATAAACAAAATTCTGAAGAATAAAGAAGTCTTTTTAAAAGAATGACAAGACAGTAAATCGTGTAGAATGAAACGAAAACCTAAGGAAAAATTTACACTATGCAACAAGTGCCTTTATACATTGAACTTCAAAAGGGATTTAAAAATAAAAGTTGTAAAAGATAAAATTGTAAAATCAAAGCAAATATGAATTTATATATATTTTAAACCCTTGCAGGAATTAGTATATGAATTTAAATTAAAGTTTTCATTTGTTATTTAAGATTTTTATTTATTTCCTATTGTGTAAGATAAATTTTCATATCACTACTTGTTACCTTATTTTTGACAGTCAAAAACTTGATTTAAACAGGACTTTCATTAAAAGACCAATACTCGGAGCGACCAATTTTTAATGGAATGGAGTGTGATCGCTTTATGGAGATTTTACTGTATATCTGTAAAATACCTTTGAAATCAACAAATAGCTAACAAGTTCATAAACAAACCGACCAAAACTTTAATTTAAAGATGGTGTGGTGTGCTTCACCGTACACGAGTGTTTAAGCAAAGTTCACCAAACATTTCAATTTCATTCACTTATTAAACTTTAAAATTATACATCTTAACCTCCCCAAAAAGCATGATAATTGCAAGAAGAAAATGACAAGAAGCAAGCTATGAATATACACAGGTTTATTCTTCAACCAAAATAAATATTTTTTGAAAAGGTTACAGTTATGGTTAAAATATAATGCAGTCAATCTGAACTTTGAAAGAAAGATAAAATTATGCAAATTTCCAAACTCATTTAAGGAAATACATCTATACACTCAATAATTCATAAAATATATTTTTAAAGTTAAAGTTTATACTAAAAAAATTGTTTATTCAGTTTAATCTTTATAACTTAAAATTACGAGTTTTGCAGTGTCACATTCACGACATAACTTCAAAACCTCCCTGCATACTATTGCCATCTGCCGGCATATAACTGAATTACCTGTGCCAACAATGGCATGTAATAATATTTTACACAAGTAAAATATATATATATAGGAAACATCTTAATAAATAAAACCTACCAGGAAATCTCAATATAATAAGAAACATAAACATATTTAAAGATAGATGATGCCAAAGAAAAGGAAATAAAAAGGATTTAATCATAAATTGGAACAATGACAAATTACCAAATAGAATAATACTTCACAGAAATCATCTATGACACTACAGTAAAAACAACACTTTAAAAAAAAAAAAAAAAAAAAAAAAAAAAAACTTTTTTCAAAAAATTTTAATATAATGTTTTTGACAAACAACTAGTCATGTAGGGCTAAAATGCTAAGATTGAAACTATTTGCCATAGGCATCAATGTACACAGAGTAAAATACACATAGCTATTGAAAAAAATGTCTCATAAAAAAGGCGGTGAATTAATAGTGTTCATTTTATGTATCTTATGGACATTTGATAGCTTGTGAGAAATGAAAAAAATAAGATCTATAAAAAATTATCCTTTAATTCCTTCTTATTTCAAAAGAGAAGAAGAATTTGTCTATACTTTTTTAAGTTTTCAAGTCATTAGAAGAAACAGAATTCTTGAAAAATCATCAAAGAAAATTACAAATCTAAGGGACATATTTTATTTACCCAAGTTATTATGAATCAGAAATATAGGCTATCAATTCATTTGTGGGAGTTTGTCATTTTGCAGGCAAAATGGTATTTTTACCAAGACAGTGGAAAAAACCGAAAAAATGGCTGGATTAAAAAATAAACAACCACCACCAACATATTTTTTTAGATAATATAACTAAGACATATCATTATATTAATTTGATTAATTATAACAATTTAAAATAACTTTAATTGATGATAACATTTAAAGTACAAGCTACTAATACCAATTTACTAATAACCAAATCCATCTTCATTGTATCTTTATCTGAACGTCTATAACTTTTACAATTAAAATTTATAGAGGCAATCAATCCTTGAAAATTCCTAAAAAAATGTTTTTATATTTAAAAAAACACATGAACCAGATCAAATTTATTAATATACATGAGAGAGGGGAGAAATTACATACTACACTACTGGCCATTAAAAATGCTACACCATGAAGGAATGCAAATAACAGAATGATATCTATTGGACAAATAAATACATTATAATGAAAGGGACAATTGATTACATTTTCAGAAAATTTGGAGGAATAGATCCTCAGAAAACCCTACCCAAAGCAGCAACCCCAGGAAGCAATAACAGCATTTATCTGCATATCCATGGAGTCTAACAGAGATTGGATGTCATGTACGGGTACATCACTCCATGCAGCTTCAACACTATGCCACAGTTCATCAACCATAGTAACGGGCGAGTGGTGGCGGGCCAGTCGCTCAGAAGCCATTGACAGGACATTTTCAATTGGTGAGAAATCAGGAGAACGTGCCGGCCAGGCAACAGTCGAACATGTTCTGTATCAAGGAAGGTCAGGATAGTACGAGCAACATGCGGTCGTGCATTGTCCTGCTAACACGTAGAGTTGCGGAGGCATTGAAGATAAGGCAGAACAACGGGCCGTAACACATCAGAAATGTAACGGTTGCTGTTGAAATTGCTGGCAATGCGAACAAGAGGTTCCCGAGATGTGTATCCAATGGCACATCATACCGTCACTCCAAGTGATATGACAGTATGCCGATTCGAATGCAAGCTGGCAATGTGCGTTTTCCACGATGCGCCAAATATGGATGCTGGCATCATGATGCTGTATATGAAGCAGGAATGGCGTCTCACGTCGTCTTTGATGAATCCAGGTTCTGTATGCAGCATCATGATGCTACCATCCATGTTTGGCAGCATCGTAGAAAACACACATTGCCAGCTTGCATTCGAATCGTCATACTGTCATATCACTTGGAGTGACAGTATGAAGTGCCATTGGATACACCTCTCGGTAACCTCTTGTTTGCATTGCCGGCAATTTCAACAGCAGTCGTTACATTTCTGATGTGTTGCGGCCCGTGGTTCTGCCTTATCTTCGATGCCTCCGCAACTCTACGTTTTAGCAGGACAATGCATGACCGCATGCTGCTCATACTATCCTGACCTTCCTTGATACAGAACATGTTTGACTGTTGCCCTGGCCGGCACGTTCTTATGATTTTTCACCTATTGAAAATGTCCTGTCAATGGCTTCTGAGCAACTGGCTCGCCACCACACGCCCGTCACTGCGGTTGATGAACTGTGGCATAGTGTTGAAGCTGCATGGACTGATGTACCCGTACATGACATCCAATCTCTGCTCGACTCCATGGCTAGGCAGATAAATGCTGTTATTGCGGCAAGAGGTGGCTGCTTTGGGTAGTGTTTTCTCAGGATCTATACCTCCAAATTTTCTGAAAATGTAATCACTTGTCCTTCCCATTATAATGTATTTGTCCAATAAATATCATTGTTATTTGCATTCCTTCATGGTGTAGCATTTTTAATGGCCAGTAGTGTAATTATACTTTGTATCTCCAAATTACTATTGTTCTGGTAGCCCAGCAAAGTGGGTAACTTTGATAAAGATTAACTGAAACATAAATTTTGTTGTTCAATAATTATGACTCCAAAACTCTGGGAAATTATTTTATTGTTATTTATTCTCCCCTTTGCAAACCTCTGCATCCACTTCATAAGCTAAAAGATTACTAAAAACAATGCAGACTTAATAGCATTTAAATTACTGTTAGAGTTAAAGTTAATAAGAGTTACAAGAACTTAAATACATTCGCTTAAATAAAATATATACCTATTTTTGCCACTTTAGCAAAAAATGACAAAAACCCATTTTTGTCATTTTTTTCCAAGGTTTTCTCCACTTTTGGTAAAAACTTGCCAACCTTGATTTGCGGTAGATAATAAAATTATACAATGAGCAATCTAAACATTTGAAACTATTTTATATATTTTTTAAACATACCTCTCCCATGACAGCTATGCTGGTTGTTCCTGTAGCTTTAGCAATACAGTGTTCAACAACAAAAAACATATATTCATCATATAAAAGTCTAAGCAAATGAAAGGATCCAAAACTTGATGCGCTTCGAAGAGTTAAATCACGTATCACAAGGGAACTACATAAAAAGACAAAATAATAGTAAAATATTTATAAATTAAAAAAAAAGATTAATTGAAAAACAAGTGCTCTAACATAAGTTAAGATTCAAAATATAAAATAACAAAACAGCAGTATCTTTTAGAAAATATGTACAGTTAGTTTTTAAGCAATAAAAGATGAAGAATCAATTTCATTTTTACACCCTTTTATTTAACTTAACTCTGTTCATGTGTGTAAAGCAGAAAGTTTTGTAATCAATTTTTCACTCACTTCCTGATATGCCAGAATTAAAAAACACAGGTGTGTTTCCAATGGCTATACAACATTTTAATATTTTCACAACTTAATTATAAATTATTTTTAAGGCATTTTTTCACTACCCATGTGCATGTAATAAACCACCAAATATTCTTCATGGTTACAACTGTATATGAGTTTCAACAACAATGGAGTTAATGTGTGCCAAACCATGCTTGCTAAAATATGCTGACTGGTTGTGAAATTGCCATATTAAAATACATATATTAAACATTAAAAAGTAGAAAATAAAATAAATAAAAAATAAAGAGTGTAACTTTTAACTAACCTTTTTTTAAATACAATTTTGTTTGAATGCACTAATGCTAGAATATCATTTAGCTAGAATGTCAATTGTATTTCCTTTCATGCAATTCATTATGTAAATGATCATAATTTTATTTTTCATTACTGTATGTCCAACTAAAATTAGTACTGTATGAAAAATGACAAATGTGTTTTTTTTAATACTCTTTTTATTTCTTCAAATAAAATTTTCCAAGTGGAATGCAGTAGAGTATTGCTAATCAGCAAACCTATAACCCATTAATGCCAATAATCAACACTGTATCTCTGAATAAACAAATCAATTTAATTCAGAAAAATTTTCCATTGGCAACAAATTTTTGAATTATAAATCCCCATATATCATTTAAAATTCTTATTTATAATTTAAATTGATAGTATGTGTAAATATACAGGGTGTTTCATAAAAGATGGGCAAAACTTTAAGAGGTGATAGTACACATCCAAACAAACAACTTTCATCAAAGAATGCATGGTCGGAAATAAAACGCAAAGGTGCTGGCACATTTGGAAACTTGGTCCATGAAAACGTTAAAGCTTCATTCCTGTTGCAAGTTATCGGGAGAACGATCGCAAGTTACGACACTAATAGCATGCAAATGTGATATGAGGAAGAAGAAGAACGCGTATGCAAAATTTTGCCTCGATTAATACATAATAGCCGCTGATCCGAGTGTGCAACTGTCAATCGCAGTAGGAACGTATCGGAAGATGTTGCCATCACTAATAGGGAAAAGGCTGATATGCATTTTATCTACGGAACCTTAACTTTCCGCTGGACTTTTAATTTAATTGTTGCTTTATTAATATTTAGAATAACAAAAAAGGATTTACAATAAAATATAAACAGTAAAACTTATTGCATCTAAGAAAATATTAAATCAATCAATTGTTAGCACAGTTACACATTAACAACTACAAAATATAGCGTATTTCTTAGAATTTAACATGGAGTAACAGGGATCAGTGAATAAAAAAAGTACAGCATAACAGTGCCTCCTGTTGAGTATTACAATTTAAAATTAAATTAACATATAGGTATATTGTTAATTATTAACCTCAAGCAAAAATTTAGTTCCTTTCTACACAATAATAGAAGCTGAGATAAGTTATAATGTTCATCGGAAAAAGCATAGTAAGGCAATGCTCCCAGGGGAGCGATCAAAGCAAATATTGAATCAAGAATTATTCATAATCATCTTGCATATTAAATTTGATGAAATTCCATTCCAAACATGCCAAGATATGACTATCACGGAAATTGTTAAAAATGTGATCCAGTACCATTACTTGTAGTAATTTTCCAACTGGACGAAAAATGTCCGGGCCAGGATTCGAACCTGGGATCGCTTGGCTGAAGCCGCCACGCTCTACCACTGAGCTATCCCGGTCGAACCATTACTTGTTGGCCAAAATACACCAAAATCAAATCAGCATCAATTTATGTCAAATTTAAATGAAAGTGAAGTTTGGTAAAAATTCACCCCAGAGATGCTGAGATATAGTTAGTGTGTTAATAATTATATATTATATTATAAATTGTGATGAATGCCACATAGCAGTGCCACCTGTTGAGCCATATATGCCAAAATCTAATCAACACCTGTATATGCTAAAGTTTAATTAAATATGGCATTTGATGGAATTCTATGCTTTAGTTTTAGAGATAGAGTGGCTACAAAATTTTTATCACATACAGAGGAAGATTTTCAAAAAATTATCAAATCATATTCAAGTTAACCTAAAACATGTAAATCCATTAAAAAATAGAAATAATTTTCATAATTCCAACACTTTCTTCTGATAGATATACATTTGAAAAGTAATAGAAAAAAAAGAATAAATTTCAATTAAGATTTTTTTTTTTAATAGCTAGATTCTTTTCCATGAAATTCAAAAACAAAACTACATTTTTAATAATACAGAAAGAAGTTTGCTGAAAAGACCATTGTGCATAGAGCTACAAGATTTGGCAGGTCTGTATGTCTAAAGTTAGTTTTTTATTTATTTATTTTTTATTATTTTATGTGATTTTTAGCCTTTTTTCCATGTTTCACAGTGATTTTTTTGTCAATAAAAGGAATCCGGTTTCAATTTTTTCCTCTTTTTAGTAAATATTCAGAATTTATATAGTGGTTTCTTTTTCTTTTCTTTTTTTTTTTTTTTTTCACAAATTTTCTATGAAACTTTCAGCTTTTTTTTGGCATTCTGAGGCATTTTTTGACATTCATAAAAGGAATTCAATTTCAAACTTTTAACCCTAATGTTGTAGGTTTTGTTCTTTTGCAACTGTGTCCTCAGATTTGAATTTTTACTGATTTTTAATAGGATTTTGTAGCATTTGAGAAAGAATTCCAGTTATAATGTTTTAGCCTACTATAATAAATTTAGTCTTCTGCGAGTTTTGCAATTGTTTGTGATTTTTATATGCTTCACAATGATTTTTCCACATTAGTAAAAAGAATCTGGTTTCAATTTTTTAGACCAATATAGTAAATGTTGTCCTCTTTTTAATAAAGTTTATTCAGACTTCGTACAGCAATTTTTTAATTTTTCGCAATTATTTGAGTTTTATCGCTTTTCCAGCAATTTTCTGACATTCTTAAAAGAAATCCAGTTACAATCCCTTAGCCCAATTTAACAAATTCTGCCCTCTTTTCAGTAAAATTTATTCGGAATTCATACAGTGATTTTTGAATTTTTTGCTAATTTTTTATGCAATTTGAGTTTTTTTGCAATGATTTTTTGGCACTTGGTTTCAAACTTACTGTAGTAAATTTTGTCCTCTGAAATTTTTGAATCTCTAGGGATTTTTAATGTGATTTACAATGTTTTTCTGAATTCCAAGGCGATTTTTTAACATTCATGAAAGAATTCTGGTTACAATGCTTTAGGCCATGATAGTAAATTTTGTCCCTTACAATTTTTGAACTTTTGGTGATTTTTAAAGTTTTTTGCATTTTGCGGCGACTTTTCGACACTAGTAAATTTTTTTCCAGCTACTGAAAGGGGACTAAAGGGACCTAAATACATAAAAGGGGACTAAAGGGGACCTTTTACTAAAGAGGAGAATTTAGGGAGGAAGGGGACCATTTCGAAGGTCTGCAATGTTTCAACAGTTGACGTGAAACAGTTAATGCAAAATTAGTCATATTATAGTGAAAGTAGTCTAACAGCAAAACTAGTCTTAAGTTTTTTTCATGACCATTCTTCATAAAATCAGATTGGATGTCGGTCAAGAATAACAATTTATTGACTAGAGACATTGATAAAAAAATTTATAGCATCAATATAATCGAGTTGGTCATAGTATCGATTAGTTAGATAAAAACTATCGACATCCTCATCACTACTAACAGCTATTCTAATAAATATTTTTAAAGTTTTGATTTTGTTCAATAAGTGGAACTATCAGTAAACTTATGAATGTGCCACTGACGCAATTGCCATTTTTAATACTGTTTGTTAAATATATATCTCATGCAAGGTTTTTAGCTGAAATTTTTCTCAGGAAAAAGTTGTATTTTGCTATTCAAATACAATTAAGTACAAAGAGTCATTTATTTATGCATAGAAACTAACTATTACTTAAATTATACCAGGGCTGGGTTTTTGCCGGCAGAAAGTGGTTTCTGCCGTGCCAGTGGCAAAAAGTGGTTATAACCGGTTTTAACCGGCAGAAACTGGCAACAACTGGCATAAACACATTTCGTGACATAATCTGAGACTTAAGTACATTTTATTCAGGATAAATAACAAATAAAGTACTGTGGATAGTTTTAATTTAAAATAAATAAATTTGTATTAGAAAAAATTAGTAATGTATCAGATAAAAATTTTGTTATAATATGGTTGTGTAATTTTATATATAAACAATTATTAGTGTGTTTAAAATCTCAGTTTAAAAATCAAAATAGAAAACTATATCCAATACTTATTTTAAATTAAATACTGAAAAGAAAAGAAAAATAATCAATACTTACTCAAAATACTTTTCTGTAATTTAACATAATAATTTAATAATAAATGTAAAAAAATCTTTCTCATAGAAATGTTATACAGCTCCAAATAAAAAAATTAGAATAATTAATTCCATTTGTATTTGGAATTCCATTTACCTTTATTTCACTGTTGTACAATTGAAAAAGAGCAGCAGTGGATGTTTTAATACATTTGCATGTTATTAAAGAAAATTAAAAACTGTAAAATATTAAATTTTGAGTGAATATTTTATTTTTGTAAAATTATTTTCATTATGTAAGAGAGTGTTTTGCATAACATATGGTGAACGTTGTGTTCGTGTATGGCGAATGAAGCATATCAGAAGAACTGCATGAAACGATCAGTGAAATTTGCAGCCAGTGTAATGGTATGGGCTTGCATGACTGCAGATGGTCCTGGAAGGCTATGTATCATTAACGAAATGATTAATTCTGAGATATATCAGGAAATCCTTGAGCATTTCATGATACCATCGTCAGAAGATCTGTGTGGTGACGATTTTATTTTCCAACATGATTTAGCACCTTCACACAGGTTAGTGTCTACTAAGAACTGGCTTAGCCAACATTAAATTAACGTACTTCCCTGGCCAGCCAATTCGCTGGATTTAAATCCAATGGAGAATTTGTAGGGAATAATGAAGAAAAGACTGCAAGATATTGCGCCAAAAAACAAACAATGCTACAAAATATTAAATAATAACTATTTTAACTTTTTTTTAAAACTCATATTATTTACAATGCATTATTCTAATATTTTGAACCAGGTAAATGGTTATTCTAATATTTTGATTTTTTCCAAGTGTGAATAATTATTTTAATTTTTGTATTAATTTCCTGTAATTTTAATGCTAAAAGATTCTACAAACTATGTAGATTCTTAATATTAAGTTTTATCCTGTATTACTTTTTGTATAAGCGATACATAAATCTTTTTTCACAATTTCTTTTTGTTTACTATTCTAATTTTTTAACTTGGAGCTGTAGTTATATATAGATCTTGTAATTCCGTGGATTTAAAAACATTTCATTTAAATGCAGTATTCAAAGGAACAAATCTGACTTCTTTTTTTTAATTTAAGCCTGTTAGTTGAAAATGTTCCAACCATATATACATAACCATATTCCATATAGTAGATAATCTTTAAGTTATTGTATTATATTATTTATTTAAAAATTCTCTAAACAGTAATTTGTTAAAATATCATAGAATTTTTTGTAATTTTTTTTTTTACTTTGAAATAGAAATTTAACTGTAAATAATAATATTAATAGTTAAACTTGTACACCATTAGTACCAATTGTACCAATTGTACACAATTGTACCAATAGTTAAACTTGTACCAGATTACCATTATGAAAATTTCTGTTTTTCAAGTAAAAGAAAATTAGTATTATATAAACAAAGTACATTTATATGATCATTTTGAAGCTTTTTGCTACTTTGAATAACATTCATAATCTTTAGTTTTAATTTTTAATTTAATTGTTTACATATCAAATACATGTGTGAATTATGAATCATTGCAGTTAAAGTTCTTCTTATTATTTCTTAGTTTCTGCCAGTTTTTGCCACCTACTGGCAGAAACTAGTTTCTGCCGTGCCGGTTTTAACCGGTTATAACCACTGGTTTTAACCACCCCGGCAGAAACTTGCCAGCCCTGAATTATACTGTAAAACTTTAACTCATTATTTATCATTATATTGTTAATAGCAGTTTGGGGATAATGTTTTAAGCAAAACTCAAGTAACTTTTCAGCAGCTAAAAACTGGTTAGAAAGTCACTGGAGAAAAGAAGTTGAATCATCATCTATTAGCTGTTTAAGTAGATGTCCTAAAGTAAACAAGAGCTGGATGCAAAATAAAGATTATAAAAGTATTTGCCCAAATTTCATTCATGATAGCAATGGAAGATCCAAATGGGAGAAGATAGGGGATTGTCTGTCCCAAGGGCAATAAATAATGGGTCTCCAAGCTATCATATCTCAGCCATTTTAATGCTTTTTCACCTTGTAAGTGCTGAAAATGGGTACATCTGTCTTTTTTATTCCTACGAGCAGGGAAGACCAAGCTATGCTCGGTCAAAATTAAATTTGAGTTCAAATATCATGACTCATGACCAAAATAACCCACTAATTGAATTTTCTCGAACATGTGACCTAGCCCAACAGTCTTCTCGTGCTCGAAAACCATTGGATGCAAAATTTAGTGTAAATTGAGCCGCTTTTTAGATCTTGACCCAGAATGACCCAGAAATGACCCACTAATCGAATTTTCTCGGACATGTGACCTAGCCCAATGATTTTATCGTGTTCGTAGGACACAAAATTTAATCAAAATCGTTAGAGCCGTTTTTTAGATAAAATTAATTTGACCCGCGTTGACTCAAAAATGACCCACTAATCGAAAGTTCTCGAACATGTGACCCAGCCCTATAGTCTTCTAGTGCCCGAAAATAGTCGGATACAAAATTTCGTCAAAATCGTTTGAACCGTTTTTTAGATACAATTAGCTTGACCATGACCCAAAATGACCCACTAATTGAATTTTCTTGAACATGTGACCTAGCCCAACAGTCTTCTCGTGCCGAAAAACTATTGGATGCAAAATTTAGTGTAAATTGAGCCACTTTTTAGATCTTGACCCACAATGACCCAGAAATGACCCACTAATCGAATTTTCTCGGACATGTGACCTAGCCCAATGATTTTATCGTGTTCGTAGGACACAAAATTTAATCAAAATCGTTAGAGCCGTTTTTTAGATAAAATTAATTTGACCCGCGTTGACTCAAAAATGACCCACTAATCGAAAGTTCTCGAACATGTGACGCAGCCCAACAGTTTTCTCGTGACCGAAAATGGTCGGATACAAAATTTCGTCAAAATCGTTTGAACCGTTTTTTAGATACAATTAGTTAGACCATGACCCAAAATGACCCAAAATGACCCACTAATCGAATTTTCTCGAACATGTGACCTAGCCCAATGGTTTTCTGGTGTCCCAAAACGGTAGGATACGAAATTTCGTCAAAATCGTTAGAGCCGTTTTTAAGATAAAATTTGCATATATATATATATATATAACCACACACAAGATTTGCTCGTATTAGAATATATGATTTGCATAAAAATTCTGAAATACAGCTATTACCAGAAAAGTTGCATAAAATATGTATATTGTAAGAAAATCTAAAATTATACATAGAATATCTTCCAGATATAAAATAATGTAGTGACCATCAATGAGCCTGACAGCCAAAAATTAGACAATAAGACTTTGTAAACTTTTCCTCCTTGAATGGAGAAAGGATCTCTACATCTGAGAGGGAAATGGAATATTAAGAGGGTAAGAATCCAATTTTTGGCCAGGAATCTCATTTTTAGCTAAGAATCCTGTTTTTAGCTAGCTATCCATAGCTGTTGAATAAATGTTTTAAGGTATTTTTTTACTCAGAAACAAGCACTTTTAGTTTTACATGCAGTAAATATTTTCCAAATACCTGTTGCAATAATTCTGGATACTGAAGATCAATTGTTCTCGGAATAAGTATAGATGACAATAATAAATCCTTGTGCAACTTTTTATCCATGCATGAAAAATAAATTGCTAAATTTAAGAAGGAAACTGAATTTTTTAGGCTAGACATCTCAACCTTTCCTAACACATTAACAATCTCAAACAACTATTGTTAGGTAATGTGGATTGGTTCTTTGTTCAGGGGGATTGCAAATATATCCTTAAGGAGAAATCAAAAAATTTGCAATATTGCCCTGTCCCCTCCCTGAAGATCCTCTAGATCTGTCCTTGCATGATAGCTGCTGTGTTTACATATTAAATACAATAAATTGCCCTTTTGTGAATTTTGATTATTTTCTCTCTTAAATACCTAAAAATCTACTTTCCAGTAGTGCTATAGATAATGCAATATATTTTCAGTGGTGTTAAATTTGGCTAAGGTATTATTTTTGCTGTAAAATAACTAGCACATTAGGTAGTGCAAAGTTATCTGCTCTTACAGATTACTTCACAACACTTTTAGAAAACTAATTAAAAATAAAAAATATAATTGTGATGATTTTTTATGGTAATAAGAGTGTTTATGCAATGTCTTAGAACAAACAGATCAACATCTCAGTGATGTTGCTATGCTTTTGAAAAACTAGGTCCTATTTTACAAAAATGAGTCCTCCTTTTAGAAATAAGAAAGATTCAATGTTTTTAATACAAAATATGCCTCTTTGTAATCTTTTAACAGAAAAATTATGTATCTTGAAGGACCCATCATGATTTTTTTATGCATCCCTTCTCCTATTTTATGCTTAAATGATGAACTATAGCACATACTCTGAAGTCAGTCATCCTTTTCAAAAGTCATTTTACAAATTTACCGTGTCTTACATGAATTTTATTCAATAAACTCTAAAAAGTGGTGCAAAGTAGCCCCAGATTATGGTATTTTATGTTTTTGTTTTCTAAACCTGCAATATAAATCAATTATTGTTTAATAAATCAAATTCTTTTCAATAAACTTTTTTTTATATTTTTTATTTATTAAAATTGACATAAATATAATTGTAAATTCTACTGAACATATTTTACAAAGGATGAGAAAAAATACCTATAACAAAGAACTTTAGTGGAAATTGGCAGAAAATTGCCTAAAAATGTAACTGCAAATTCTGCTGAACCTATTTTACAAAGAACGAGAAAAAAATACCTATAAAAAGACCACTTTAGTAGAAACTGTCGGGCAGCTTTGGGATATGCAGGTTTACCTTCATAAGGTTCAAGTGTTTTGCTAACAATATTTTCTAACCAAGTAGCCCATTCTTCTAGCCACAAATGATGTTGCAATGTTTGTCGGAATTCTGCTAATAACTGACGCACTGAATCATCTTCACATTGACAAACCCAAGATGCTTGATCCTAGAATGTCAGAGATGAAAATTTTAAAACAAGTAATATTATAAAAAAAATAGCATAACTAATTTAAATCATAAATAAGTTGTTCAAAACACAAGAAATTATAATGAAATTTTAAAATTGGGACTATTAGCCCTCTGCTTAACCTCACTGCTTATCCAGTGATTTCCACAGGCAAGACATTTGTAGAAAATTTTATATAATACACAATTTTTGAAGCAATTTTGTTTAAAAATTCCACAATAAAAGAGTAAAAATGCAAATGATAGCTATACTACATATTTTAAATATGCGATTCATTTGAAATACGTAATAATGTGTATGTAGTAATATGTAACTGGCCAATTACATAATATTGGTCGAAAGAATTTTGGAAAAAAAACTGAGCAGTCAGAGGGTAAATAAAAATAAAAATGTATTTAATGAATGATTCAATAACTTATCAAATAGATAGCTTCCAGTGCTCTCTAATTATTTGTTTAAGTGTTGTAGTTTTCTTTGCAGCAAAAATTTCATTGCATTTTCTCTTGAAAAAAAAAATTATGTGGCTTACCTTTCAAGTCAGGATAGTTTCACGCAATATGATACTGCAGTTCAGCAGTAAGCATGAATGTTGTTTAACATTTTGTAAAGAATTGAGCTTCGACATCCAGCTGCACTATGTGTCATTCTAGCATTTCCTGTGAGTACACTTAACTGCATACCTTCCCTCGCTATTTTTGCCTTGAAGACTAGCAGACGCCGAATTCTATTGTACTGTGAGCGGAAAGTTCGGACAGTGATGAAGTGGTAAGGCGTTACCCAAAGAGGGGTCTTATGCTTTGATCCTTGCCGAGTTCGTGGGAAAGAGTTCATCTGCGAGAGAAACGATCTCTGCACACGATTTTTAGGTTTGCGCCCGAAACTTTGCCCTTTGTCTTAGAACGTCCAATGACGGACTTAGTGAAAACGAAACAGAGGGATCTCAAGGCTGCTAAGAGGCTGGAGAGTTTCGAGGGGCCCGCCTCGACAAAGCCCCCGCCCCTAGAAGGAGTTCTCCTGCGAGAATGAAAAAGTGAGAGAGGACAGTTTTTTGGAGAGATCGAAAAGGAGAGTGTTGACTCTCTGGAGAAGGGAAAAGGAAACGTCAGTTTCGAACTCAGCGTGGTGTAAGCGCTAGTGAGGTCCGACCTCTAGAATTGATACAGCAGGTATCCGGTGAAAATCCCAGCGAAGTGAAAAAGCACACCAAGTGCGAGAGTGAGAGTTCTTAGACTCAGAATTAACGAGTATTAGTAGATCTTCCGAAGAGAAGGAACGGACGAGCCTTGGTCCGAATGAACTTTGTTTTGTAGTCACGACTGTCTGTAATGTTTAGAGACTTTTGTTTGTTTCAGTTACACTTGGGGTCAAGAGGTCATTAATTTATAAGCGATTGACTCACGAAAAATAATTAAATGCTGTATTGACGTCTTGTATATATTTTTCATTAGAATTAACATTGTTATACAATAAAATTCTATTTTCTAATTTATGCGAGAAATTCTCTGTGCCAACAATCCGATCTCGCTACCACTCACCATCTTTTATCGGGTCGGTATAGAGAAGTTACTACAACTGGTGGCTTGCGGTGATGGATTAATTAGCAAAAATTAATGACAATCTTCAAAGACAAAGAGTGGACTCCGAAATTTAAATCATCAAAGTGCTCCAAGAAAGAGTCTCCTTGTGACTTGTGACCTGAGTCTCCTTAGACACCCCTGTGGATCAACACAGCATCAGAAAGAGTAATCTACCAAGAATTCTGGAGAGTGTTCCCCCATCAGAAAGAGAAATCTACCAAGAATTCTGGAGAGTGTTCCCCCATCCGAAAAGTGTGACAGAGAACCCCGTCTGTGCTCCTGAGAATCTCTGAAGTCTGTGCTTCTGACGCCCTGAAAGACTCTTAGTAATGGAGGTAAGCTCTTTTTATACTCAGAGTGGCTTTAATTGTTATTAGTGTTTGTATAGGTGTTGTAGGCTTCAAAAAAAAAAAAAAAGTGTATGTTTATTTTTGTGAGAGTAAATATTTTGAGAAATTTTTCCGGTAGAAAAAAACTAGTCGTTGGGGGCCACCGTAATACTTACCCATCATGGATATGCATAATGTAAAATATTAAAATAAAAATGTGTAAACTACTTATAAAATGCATTGCAATTCGAATAAAATCGTGGATTGATGACGTCACAAGCTTTAAAGGCTCGATTACTGAATTGCTTGAAACAGGTTTTTCCTTATAACTCCAAAAATAATAATCCTATTAACTAGCGGTTTATTGCATCTGATTAAGCGTCAAATTTCCAATTAAAATATATCTTTGAAGTGAAATTTGGATGAAATACAGGGTCATGAAAAATCGAAGAGTGTGGAAAATAGGATTCCAAATATCTCGGCAACTAATTATCCGATCGACTTCATGCTCTATTCAAAATTTATGTTTTTTTATTGTCTTTTATATTCATTTCTTAAAATAAACAATTTCGAAAATTTTTATATACCTTTCATCAGAACGAATATTTCGAGAGTCCGAAAAAAATTGTTCCGGTTAATCGAGGTTATTGAAATGAAATAGGCTTCTTCCCATTACTACATACTAAGTACATACCAAATTGCAAGTCTCTATCTCAATTTTTTCGGGAGATAGAGCGTTTACAGACACACACACACACAGACACACAGACACACAGACGGACGGCAAAATTTTTTTTCTAAAAATATGTTTTTCGGAATCTCCAGTGTCTGAAACGTGTAAATCCGTCAAAAAAAAATTTTCGATTTTCAAAACGATTACAAGACTTACCCTATACTACGTATGATGGGTAAGTAAAAAAGTATTATGAGATACTTCCGAGATTACTGTAACTTATTTAATAGACAAATTTTGTAGTTAAAAATTAAATTATTGTTGAATTAATTTAATGCAAACTGAGAGTTGTGCAGTGTTACAAAATTTTAGCTGAATCTATAAATGAGAGTTCATTGAAAAAAAAAAAAGTATTGAACGCATTTCATATTTTACGATAACAGAGTTGATTTTATATGTTTTTTGTGAATTATTCTAAATTTTTTAAGAGTGGATGCAGAGATTAAGACCACCATTGATTTAAAAAAAAAAAAGGAATTGAATGAGACTTTTGCAATTTAAAATATTTTTACTGTACTTTTTGAATTTGAAATTTTTGTTTTGTGTAGAATTTATCCCATATGTATTTTATAACCAAATACCAAGGTGAATGTAGACGTTAGGATAGAGTTGCTTATCTTTATATGTTGCTTATTTCCTATATTATTGCTAAGCGTACTTTTTTTATGAGCGTATATTTTGGTAATATTTTGACGCACTTGGTAGGATTTGATTTAATCTTATTGTATTGTTTTATAATTGTGGGAAAGATAATTTCTAATTTTAAACTTTAAAAATGTCGGAGCTTAAATATTTTAGGAAAGCTGATTTGCAAACGTTAGCTTACGAATTTGAGGTCATTTTAGAGGAAAATGATACTGTACCGAAAATTATAAAAAAAATAGAGTCGTCAGAGGGATTTGATAAAGAGCTAGCCTTAGCGCAAATTAAACTGTTAGAAAAAGACAGGGAAAATAAGTTATTGGCGGAGAAGGAAGAGAATGATAGACTTCAGTTAGAGAAAGAAAGATTGTGGGAGAAAGCAGAAAAAGAAAAAGAACGCGAACATGAGTTAGCTAGGTTAAAAGCGACACAAGAGTCAGATGACCGGAGTACCGCATCCAGTAGCATCTCAGTTAGAACGAATCATTTACCCCTAAAAACAATTATGCATCGCTTTGATGAAAAGAATTCGGATATTTCGTTGTTTTTGAATTTATTCGAGAGACAGGCAAAAAAATGTAATCTAAATTCGGATGAGTTGGTGACGAACTTACTATCATTATTACCTGTGGGAATGGCCGAGTTAATTTTGAGAGAACCCGAAGACAAAATTGATGATTTTCAATATGTGAAAGAAAAATTGTTAGAACGATATCGTTTGAATGCAGAGACGTACAGACAAAAATTTAGTCAGCATCCCCGAAATCCTAATTCAGTTTGGAAGGACCTGATCTTTGAACTTAATAGTTTTTTAGAAGGATGGCTGTCATGCTTACAAGTTTCGGATTTTGAGGGTTTGAAAAATTTGCTTGTCACGGACCAAATCAAACGGAGAGCGTCTCCAGAAATGCGCGAACATTTTATAGATAACTGGGCGGAGATTAAAGATCCCGAAAAGTTAGTGAGGCTTTTAGATGCGTACGAGGCAATCAAGCGCCCCTCTAAAAAGACGTGGAATCCAAAACTCCCTTTAGAGAAGAATTTTGAAAGACCCAAGACTTTTGAAAATGGGCAAAACGGTAACAGAAATCCGGAGACTAACTTTAACTGGAGGGATCGCGATGATCATAAAGAAAGGGAAAGGGTTTACGAAAAAAGGCGAGAAGTCAAGTGTTACGCGTGTTTTCGAAGCGGTCACTACAGAGTAGATTGTCCGGAAATTAAAAAGAGAGATGTTGCGCGGGTCGGTCACTTAATAAGTAAACCGACACTTGAAGAAACCTTCTCCCCTTATTTGAGTAAAGTGTTAGTGAATGGAATTCAGACAACTGCTTTAACTGACACGGGGAGTGAAATTGATATCATTGCATACGATTTAGTCAGTCAAGATAAATTGAATGGAGATCACGTTTGGATTAAGACTCCGCTGGACAGTAAATTATACTGTTTACCTATAGCAGAGGTCACTTCAGAAATTGAAGGCGTGGGGGTTATTGAAACGAAAGCGGGAGTTAACAATAAAGATTCAGATATGTTTTACTATTTGTTGGGTAATCACACTCAAAAATTGTTAGAACAGGCGAAGAAAAAACCCGAATTGATGAATGCAGTTTTGACACGAGCTCAAACGAGAGAAAATGGTGGCCCAGCTCCGAATCCGGTAAATAAACAAATTATGATTTCCGAGGGGGAAAAAGAAATTTCTAGCCGAAATGTTGAAGCGGAAACTTTGATTTCCGAGGAAGAAAAAGAAGAGGATATTTCTAGCGGGAATGTTGAAACGGAAACTTTGAATTCAGTAAAAGAAAGAGAAGGGGGAATTTTTCGCGAGTGCAGTGAAGCGGAAGCGTTGAATTCAAAACTAGAGGGTGAAAATCTAGAAAGCCCTATTGAATTGGTCAGTGTAGATAAGGGATTATCGCCTTTGCCGATATGTGAGGGATCTTCGAATTTAGCAGAAATTGGAGGGAAGGATAGTCAAATTGAATTAGACAGAGATCAATCTCTCAAAGGGATTAGTAAAAAAACGGAAGGTGAAGAATCGCATTGTAATGCAGGAGATTCTTTGATAGTAGCAAAAGCCAGAGAAAATCGCGTGAGTGGGGGGAAGCAGGTGCTTGTCCCATTGCCTTATCAGGTAGATATTTTTGGCGCGTGCCTAGAAAAAGTGTCATTACACTTAGGGAAAGGGAAAGTTAAAGGAAATGTGTCAGGATACTTTGACTTCGGGAGAAGTTTGATGAATGATTTAGCGACCGCATTTCTAAAACGGTTCTGTGTTAAGATGAGAGATTCGATAAGCGATAGTATTGCATGTTGGCATCGAAAAGTTAGAAAGCTTTTGAAAGCGTTATTATTTGGAGAATGGATAAGAGAAACGGAGGAAAATAAATTCGTGAAGGGATGTGTGTTTAATCTCACGAACAGGTTAAAAAGAGGTCGAGTTTTAGCCGTTGAAAATGTGTCAGAAAAACGAGAAAAGAGGAAATTCTGGTTTGACAGAAAGGCGGTAAAACGGAAGCTTAATGTGAAAGATGAGGTTTTAGTTTTAATTACCAGAAAGCCAATTAAAATGTCAGATAGTCGGGTAGGGCCGGGAAGAAATGAGTCAATAATTACGGAAACGAATTATATTGTGAATGTTCCTGGGAGGCGACAGAAATCCCAGATTTCTCACTTGAGTTTAGTAAAGCCTTACAGAAAACGGGTGGAGTTAGCAGATATCTTAACGCGGGAAATAAACGCACTTAAGAATTTCTGTTTACCGTATCTAGATGATATGGCGATTTTTTCAGATAGTTGGGAGGACAATATGCGTCATCTAGAAATAGTATTAAAAAGGGTTAATGACGCGAAACTAAAAATCAAATTGGCGAAATGCAAGTTCGCTCAGAAAACCGTAAAATATCTTGGGCATATTGTAGGTGAGGGCAGACGGAGGCCAGCTGAGGCGAAAGTAAGGGCAATTAAGGAATTACCGGTTCCAAAATCGAAAACTGAAATTCGTAGATGTTTGGGAATGGCTGGATATTATTCCCGGTACATAAAAGATTATGCAGTGATTGTAGAACCATTAACGAGGGCGCTTAAAGGGAAAAATAAAAAAGAAAAGATTGCATGGAGCGACGAAATGGGAAAAGCCTTTGAGACTTTGAAAATGAAACTTACTGAAGAACCGGTGCTTTACGCTCCTAATTTTCAGAAAGAATTCATAGTACAAACTGATGCTAGTGACTTAGGTATTGGCGTGGTTTTGGTTCAAAGAGAGGGATCGGAAGAGCACCCCATAATATATTTAAGTCGAAAATTTGCTGATAGTGAGAAAAGTTTCTGCGCCACTGAAAGAGAGTGTGCTGGAATTATTTTTGCGATAAAAAAGTTAAGGCATTATATTGATAGACAAAACTTTTCTATCGAAACCGATCACAATCCATTGGTATTTCTAAAAAGAAATTCTGGAAATAATCCCAGGTTATTAAGGTGGTCCTTAGCTCTGCAACCTTATAATTATGCCATTTCTCATCGCGCAGGCAAAGACATTCCGCATGTTGATTGTCTGAGTCGAGTTTAAGGAGATTTCTTGATAAACTTTTGTATATAATTATTTTAAGATTTTTTATTTTTTATTTCACTGTGTTTTATTTCATTATATGTTCATGATTTCTTATCAGAGCGCGGAAAAAAAAAGGGAAGGTAGTATTATCTTATTCATGTATGTTTTATTTCTTGCCACTCTGATGTAATTTGAGCTTGCAATTCTTTATCCGACTCTTAGAGATTCTTAGTGTTTCACCCTTAAGAATCGTTTGAGGAGGGGGTGCTGTAAAGAATTGAGCTTCGACATCCAGCTGCACTATGTGTCATTCTAGCATTTCCTGTGAGTACACTTAACTGCATACCTTCCCTCGCTATTTTTGCCTTGAAGACTAGCAGACGCCGAATTCTATTGTACTGTGAGCGGAAAGTTCGGACAGTGATGAAGTGGTAAGGCGTTACCCAAAGAGGGGTCTTATGCTTTGATCCTTGCCGAGTTCGTGGGAAAGAGTTCATCTGCGAGAGAAACGATCTCTGCACACGATTTTTAGGTTTGCGCCCGAAACTTTGCCCTTTGTCTTAGAACGTCCAATGACGGACTTAGTGAAAACGAAACAGAGGGATCTCAAGGCTGCTAAGAGGCTGGAGAGTTTCGAGGGGCCCGCCTCGACAAAGCCCCCGCCCCTAGAAGGAGTTCTCCTGCGAGAATGAAAAAGTGAGAGAGGACAGTTTTTTGGAGAGATCGAAAAGGAGAGTGTTGACTCTCTGGAGAAGGGAAAAGGAAACGTCAGTTTCGAACTCAGCGTGGTGTAAGCGCTAGTGAGGTCCGACCTCTAGAATTGATACAGCAGGTATCCGGTGAAAATCCCAGCGAAGTGAAAAAGCACACCAAGTGCGAGAGTGAGAGTTCTTAGACTCAGAATTAACGAGTATTAGTAGATCTTCCGAAGAGAAGGAACGGACGAGCCTTGGTCCGAATGAACTTTATTTTGTAGTCACGACTGTCTGTAATGTTTAGAGACTTTTGTTTGTTTCAGTTACACTTGGGGTCAAGAGGTCATTAATTTATAAGCAATTGACTCACGAAAAATAATTAAATGCTGTATTGACGTCTTGTATATATTTTTCATTAGAATTAACATTGTTATACAATAAAATTCTATTTTCTAATTTATGCGAGAAATTCTCTGTGCCAACAATCTGATCTCGCTACCACTCACCATCTTTTATCGGGTCGGTATAGAGGAGTTACTACAATTTTAATGCAAATCTTTAAAAAAAAATGAGGTGCCAAGGCTACAGAAGATGTGAAATTCAATTTGGCAAATTTCCATTAAGAATTTAATTTCTTTCTTTTTAATTTTGAATCTACTTTTTGCTTGAAAATTTGTCACATGTTATGTGCAGGAAATTCAAAAATAGCATGGTAGTAGAAATTGATGTTCACACCGGAAGTTTTACACAGAAAATAACAAAAGATGTAATCCAAGTGTAAAAGTAGCTGTAAGTAATTTTCTGTTAATAGGGAATTTTGTAAAAATGAAACTGGTATCTACATATTTTTCAAAAATCCAATGCTTCCAATATCTTTTTTTCATTCAAATTTTATTTATTTTCCCAAAGAGCTGCACACTTTTTAGGGCTCTGCAGAGCACTGATTGGGAATGGTTGATTTACAGAGTAGATTGAAAACATATGTAAAATTTTAAAAAATACCAGATAAATTTTAAATTTCTAAAAATTTCTAAAGAATCAATATTTTTTTTTTTTTTTTTTGGGGGGGGGGGGGTTGTGTGTGGTATGGGAACACATTATATATTTGACTAGCGGGCCCCTAATTTACATCGGTGCCTCAAATTGTAGAAAATCTCGAATCTTGTAAAACATCGAACTGGACGAACCTCCGACCCGGGTCCCCGCTGCCTTCGGCACCGGATAATCCCTTAATTTTCAAATTGAATTGTACAAACCTCTAACCGAACGAACCTCCGATCCTGGTCCCTGCTGCCTTCGGCACCGGATAATCCCTTAAATTGCTCATCGAATAGTATAAACCTCAAACTGAACGAACCTCTGGCTCGGGTCCCTGCTGCCTGCGGCACCGTATAGCAGTCGTGCTGCACACGTGCAGCAGTATACGTTAGTTCCACCTTCCGCCACCAGGTGGCACAATCCGTTTACACGATCATAACTGAAATCGTTAATGCTTTCGATGTCGAGTCGAATGAGCCATACCCCGTCGTTTTTATGCCCGTAGAACCGGAGATAGGAAAGCGCCCCTGGTGGTGAAAAAATGAACTAAAATCGGTTAGCTCTATCAAGTTGAATAAGCCATACCCTGTCGTGATCCTTCCCATAGAAACCGAGATAAGAAAGCGCCCCCTGGTGGTGAGACTCGGAGCAAAAATCGATAAGCTGTAGTATCCTCTGTCGACGTTGAGTCGATTGAGCCATATCCCGTCGTGATCCGGGCCATAGAAACAGAGATAAGAAAACACCCCCTGGTGATGAAAAACGAACTAAAACCGATAAGCTCTAGTACTCTCTATCGATGTCGAGTCGATTGAGCCAAACCGCGTCGTGATGTGACTCATAGAACCCGAGTTGGCTGAAAAATCCTTTAATTACACCTTCCACTACCAGGGGGTGCAATCTGTTCTATACGAGCATGACAGAAATGTGTAAAGCTGTCGAAATCCAGTCGAAAGAGCCAAACCCCGTCGTAATCGGGCCCGTAGAACCCGATTTCTGGAAGCGCCCCCTGGTGGTGAAGCTTGGAACTAAAATATGTAAGAGCTAGCGATATCGTGTCGAATGAGCCAAACCGCGTTGCGATTGGACTCGCAGAACTCGAGATATTATGAAATGAATATATAAATCTGATATTATTATTCAAAAAGAGTGGTATAAACTTAGAAACTTTAAAAAATGTTATAGAGGGTCCTTATTACTTTAATTATGATGTTTGGAATCAGTTTGGTGGAAATCCCTAACATACTTTCTGAGTTATAGAAACGGAACATAGTTAAGAGAAAAAAAAAACCTCGCCCCTGGTGGTGAAAGAAGGAACTAAAATCAGTAAGCTCTATCGATGTCGAGTCGAATGAGCCAAACCGCGTCGGGATGGGACCCATACGATAGGAGATATTTTGAAAAGAAATAGATAATTCCTTAGCTTCTTTTTTTTTTTTTTTTTTTTTTCCCTATACAAAAATCCGGATTTTGCTAAAATAAAAAATTATGGTCCGAAATCGAAATTTTTTTGAATCCCTGGAATGTCACCCTACTCTGAGCAAGGATGCGTACTCTTCAGATCCAAAAATTATTATTTAAAAAAAAATTTTAAGCTCATAGAAACCGCAGTTCCTTTAAAAAGGAATTGTTTTATCTCCATGAATAAACGCCTTGATGTCTGTGCTAATGAAATATAACTGAGATATCAGGTGTTCCCAAATAAAATCTTTTTAAGTGGTCTAATTAAATAAAAAAATAATTGTAAATTCTGTCCTAATTATCAGAGAAATACGAAAATTACATATTTAGAATCCTTGTGAAAATTTACGGATGGATGTATAATTTTCAAGTCAATAAATGTAATATTTCAAAAAAATTTGACAGACCTGGAATACTTACACTATAAAAAAAAATGTTTTGTTTTGTTATTTCTTCAGCAGACGCTTGTCGCAGTTAGACACCTGCTGGAGTATTCAAATTAAAACTGATCTTTTTTTCGACATAAAATTAAAAGTTTATTAATTGATAACTTCTCTTCTAATTGGTCGAATTTCACGAATTTTACCTTCATGAATTCGCGCTTTTTTTTTATGCCCTGCAAATTTTTGTGCCGATGTGACAATTTTTGCGATTTTTTGAAAAAAGGCTGGAAAACTTCCAGTATGCCATGTTTATCAGAGCCGGAATGAAAAATATGGGGATGCGGGTGGAAGACGAAAGTTGATTGGCTCGGTTGCTAGCCTCGACGGAGGGCACCGTTCAAGTCAAAACTGATATCGTTTCTTTGTTTTGGAAAAAAATGCTCCTTTTTCGCTAATTTTCGAGACTTTGTTAATTAATAACTGTCTTAATTGAAGGCCGATTTCTTCGATATTGAATGTCAACAATTCTGGGATTTTTATAAATTTTTTGATACAAAAAGCGCTTTGCTACTCGCAACGGTTGCCGAGTTTTTCCAGGTACAGACACACAGACAGACATACGTTTCCGAACATTAATAATATAGATTTCATTAATCTAAAACATCTTGTTTTCATTGATAATATTTATTTAAAATATATCTTATACTGTTAAACAAATAATTCTTGTATATATATGTACTTTTGGCATCTTGAAAATGGCTTTTAACAACTTTCATGAAAATAGCAGATTAAGAGGTTTTTGAGTCTAGAAATCAATCTGTTAGAGTGTCATCTCCAGAAAAAATCCTTTTCATGCAATACGCCGTCCTCTTTTCACAGGTGGAAAACATTGCAGCAAGCATAAAAAGTGTACAAGAACTGCCAAAAATTTAAAGGAAATACAAAAATATTTAAAATAGTATGAGTACATGAAATGAATCGATTTATCATGTTATACCTACTTTCCGCACAGGGAATATGAGTAATCAGATATATATACAGGCATGGTTGGCATCAAAGAAGAATAATGCTAGCAACAATATTATTTTAACTGTATAAGACTTATGACAATGATATTAATTGTGCTAAATGTGATTACAGAACTTTCCCAGGAAAACAACTGCAGAAAGAGCTGTCCCTATTTGTCACAAGTGAAGCTTTCAGTTGACCAGGTAATATCTTTCTTATATGCATATTTACAGTTAAGTATTTAATTTTAATGAAGACATAAAGAATTTTATTTCAATTTGTATACATTTAAAGCAGATAAACTAACATCACAATAACACAGAAGAAACCAAAATAAAAAAATCCCTGACGGCTCGGCCTACAGGCACAGGTAGATTTCGAAGACGCAGAACGTGGGGAGCCTGTTTGTCGGGAATTGCGGAAGAAATGACCTTTTTGCGATGATGCTGCAGTTGGAACCGCCTACTTCGAAACGAAACTTGTTTGCAGGCGGAGCCAGTAAGGATTTTTTTTTTTTTTTTTTTTTTTGCTATAAGAGTTGATCCTATAAAAAACATGTCAATATAAAAGTTTTAGATAATATTAAGAGGATTTATAATATATTTAAGCGGATTTGAAATATTGAGAATTGACGAAGTTATGAATTTTTTTCTTCTAAAACCCCCCTTCCCTCCCCCCCTTAAGGCAATTTTTAATTATATCAAAAATCTGTCATACATAAGTTTTTGGCACTGTTCCTAGAAGTAATAATAACTTCAAACGGATTTGATACGTATAATAATAAAGAAATTATGAGGATTTTTCTGTTTTCACAAAAAGCCCCCCCCATTCCCCCCCCCCCCTGGTTCGATTTTGCCCATTAACGAACTTGACCGAGATTTTATGACCCTTGATTTTATGTATCAGTTTCGAAAAGATGCGGGAGTTGGAACCGCCTACTTCGAAAAATAACTTGTTTGCAGGCGGAGCCGGCAGGGATTTGTTTTGTTTTTATTTTTTTTTTTTTTGCTATAACGGTTGGTCCTATAAAAAACTTGTCAATATAAAAGTTTTAGATAATACTAAGAGGATTAATAATAATTTTACTCGGATTTGATATCTTGTGAATTGACGAAGCTATGATTTTTTTTTCTTAAAACCCCCCTTTCCCCCCCTTGGGGCCATTTTTAATTATATCAAAAATCTGTCATACATACATTTTCGGCCCTTTTCCTAGAAGTAATAATAACTTTAAACGGATTCAATACGTATCATAATAAAGAAATTATGAGGATTTTTCTGTTTTCACAAAAAGCCCCCCCATTTCCACCCCTTGTTTCGATTTTGCCCATTAACGAACTTGACCGAGATTTTATGACCCTTGATTTTATGTATCAGTTTCGAAAAGATGCGGGAGTTGGAACCGCCTACTTCGAAAAATAACTTGTTTGCAGGCGGAGCTGGCAGGGGTTTGTTTTGGTTTTAATTTTTTTTTTTGCTATAACAGTTGGTCCTATAAAAAACATGTCAATATAAAAGTTTTAGATAATACTAAGAGGATTAATAATAAATTTACGCGGATTTGATATCTTGTGAATTGACGAAGCTATGATTTTTTTTTCCCCCCTTGGGGCCATTTTTAATTATATCAAAAATCTGTCATACATACATTTTCGGCCCTTTTCCTAGAAGTAATAATAACTTTAAACGGATTCGATACGTATAATAATAAAGAAATTATGAGGATTTATCTGTTTTCACAAAAAGCCCCCATTTCCCCCGCCCCCTTGGTTCGATTTTGCCCATTAACGAACTTGACCGAGATTTTATGACCCTTGATTTTATGTATCAGTTTGGAAGAGATTTATGCATAATTTTTCCAGTTATCGTGGTCAGAAAAAAGTGACATAGATAGATAGATAGATAGATAGATAGATAGATAGATAGATAAACTTTTGAACTGGGGGTGGTTTTGAGTTCTGGGAGTCATGATCGGCGTAGATCTGCAAAAATTTTTCAAAATTTCCAACTTAGGTGAGAATGTAATAGGTAGTATTTCTTACAAAATCTACCTAAAAAGGGCGGGGAGTTACAAATATTAATTAAACCTATTAAACATATCTGATGATTGTACACCTCAAAAAAGATGCAAACTGAACGTGTTTTTCATGGATATTCAAGAAATATACATGCTGTACAGTAGAACCTTGATTATCCGACCCTCGTTTAACTGGAACTCTTCGTAAACCAACGTCAGTTTCCTGACCTTTTTTTTCACTTTCCTTATGTATACAAGTGGTCTTTCTTAACTACGAGTACAGGTAAATATTTTGGTTTCCCTTTCTTAGAATTCCTTTGAAATTAACTTGAGCTCCAGCAAGCTCCGATCTCGGTATAAGTGTACACTTTTTCTCCCAACCCACCCCCTATGTGTGTGTGTGTGCATGTCCCTGTTCCTAACAAAAACACTTCCCATTTCGAAATTTGTAAGATCGTACTGCCTAGACCCAGGAGATAACATTTGAATGTTATTGCACCCTCTGATTGTAAGCAAGTGCAGGGAACAAAACCTGTTTTGTCATCTTTTCACAATCAGAAATTTTCACAGCTGCAGAATTTCAAAAAAAAAAAAAAAAGGGGGGGGGGGGGGAATCAATGTCATATTTTCACTATGTGCTTGCTTACTGTTGTTTACGATTGACATGCCTACCAAATAAAATAATTTGTTTCAAAATAAATTAATTTTCATGTATGATTTGAATTTAGATATTTATTTATCATTTTAAATAGTCATAATAGCAGTTTGATGATGATGTTACATATTAAACTAGATGATTATTAATAAATTCTCGATTATCTGATGTAGGTTTGGTTCCAATTATGTCAGATAATTGAGGTTCTACTGTATTTAAAAAATGACTTTATACAAAAAATAAAATAAAATAAAACACTCCAGCAGAAATAATCAATTTAAAAGTATGTTTGATTTACATGTTAGTTAAAAGCACAATTACAACGATCTTGTTAATCTATTATCATGAAGTTTTTAAAATGATATAAGATACACAAACAAGTTTTTAACTCACCTGAATGTTTCGAAAATCTACTTTATTTAAATCAGATGTCATCTGTTTTATTTGTGATGGACTCTGTAAGACTGCCCTAGCAGCTTGAGCTAAATGATTTAAGGAGGTATACCGTCTCAACGTCTGAGCAAAGGCACTAATGGCACTCAACTATACGTATAAAAAATAAATAAATAACTTTATTACAGTATATATTACTGTTACATATATTAGATTCAAAAAGGCAGATTTAAAATACAGATTTTAAATTGAAAAGTATTATAAAAGCATGAAATCTTACTTTTATATTTAAGATATCTTCACCACAATGTGATATAGCAGCTTTCAACCACACTTCTAAGCTCTTAGCAAAATTTCGAATTGCTTGTGTAAGGGTACCTGAAGAAAAATTTAGAAAGAGTGAATGTCATCATTTTAAGTAAATAATATGAGCATACATATAAAAAAATGCCCTAAATTTTAAAAACACAGGCAAACAATGATGATTTCTAAAATTTATAAATTACATAGACTAGCAATAAACTCACAGATTCTGATACTAGTTACAATTATAATAAAATATATTTATCTCCTCAAAAGCAATCTAAGTATCATAGTCTAATTTAAATTTTAGATACAATCTAAGAATATAAAATTGCTTGTTTAGATACGTCTATAAAAAAATTGTTTAAAACAAGAAAAAACAAAAAACTTTCTTTCCACTTTTTTACTTATATAAAAGCTTCTTAAATATAGTTCTGGATGCATAAATACCTCAATTGTAAAATGTATTTCCATAGAATTAATTATATTTAGATTTTTATGCTTAATAAGTCCTTTCATAATTAAATATATACATTATATATATATATATATATATGTGTGTGTGTGTGTGTATGTATGTATGTATGTATACAGTCGAACCGGGTTATAGTGATAACTCAGTAATAATATCAATCCAGTCATGTATGTATGTATACAGTCGAACCCGGTTATAGTGATAACTCAGTAATAATATCAATCCAGTCCCGGAAGTCTGGGAGGGGAGGCAATGAATGGGATGAAACTTCTGCTCCTTATCTGTCTAAACAAAGAGAGTAGTGTTAGAGAACCAGTTAGAATTAATAAGGTGCAGAAAGGGGCGGAATCATATGACACCTGACAGCAACATCATCAGTTCGCTTTTTACTTCTTGCAAGCCTCAAGTGGGAAACACTGAACATCATGGCATCCGTAAAAAGAAAAGTTCTTACTTTGTGAGATAAAGTTAACATTATTAATTCATTGGATAAAGGGAAGAAGAAAGCTGAAGTTTGTCAAGAATTTGGATTAGTAAATTCAACTGTAAAAAACTCATTAGTAAATTTAACTATCTAGAAAAATAAAAAGAACATTTTAAATGCCTTTGAAATAAGTAGGGAGAATGTTAAGAAAATAAGGAAGCCAGATAAAGACCTTAATGGGTCATTGCTAAAATGGTTTAATCAGCAAAGAATCAGTGGTCAAAAAGCAGAGAATCAGTGATCAAAAAGCAAAGAATCAGTAGTACTAATCATTAGTACTAATCAGTGGTCAAATACTGATGACAAAAGCAGAACAGCTTGCCAATTTGCTTGGGCATGCAAATTTTGTTTGCTCCAACAGTTGGATAGATCGATTTAAGGCATGTCACAGCATAGAGTTTCACAATATGTGTGGTGAAGAAAAAATGTATCGACAACAAGTGCATTCAGGATTGGCTAAGCAATGTATGGCCAAAAGTTCGACAAAGCTACACAGACATTGACATTTTCAATGCAGATGAGACTGGCCTCTTCTTTACGCTTACTCATGAAAAAACTCTTTCATTTAAGAATAAAAAGTTTTCTTGGAGAGGAAATTATCAAAACAAAAACATTACAGTTCTTGTGTGAAGGAACTTGACTGGAACAGGGAAGAGAACTTTATCAGTGATTGGGAGGTCTAAACATCCAAGACTTTCAAAACTGTTTTAAAATGTTTCCAGTCAACTACTTACACAACAAATAGGCTTGGATGCCATCAGAGTTGTTAGAAACTGAAGTGAGGCAATGGAATAATGAACTCCAGAAACAAAAGAGAAAAATTCTACTACTAATACATAACTATCCTGAGCATTCCAATTTGAAACATTTGCCGAGAATACAGTAAGTGTTCCTACCACCAAATTGTAAAGGCAAATTGGAACCTATGGATCAAAATGTCATCAGAAGCCTTAAGCGCAACTACCAGCACATTTATGCTCATTTTAGAATGCTTAAATGAAAATAAGGTTTGCAGCATAAATGTTTTGAATGTAATCCAGTTTCTGGATAAAGCCTGGAGACTACTTACAGAGAAAATGATTCGGAACACATTTCAGCATGCTGGTTTTGCTTCTGCAGAAGAACATACAAGTGAAATCCCACAACAAAGAGAAGAAGAAGAGGAAAAAGATTGCCATTGTCAGAGTGGAATCGTCATTTCAGAAAATTTTTGCCAATTGCCATTTTCTAAAAATTTAGATGACTTTGTTGCTGTAGATAACACTTTGATAACTTTGGACCTTAAATCTGATGATGAAGAAGAACAAAAAATTTATGAAGTGCCACACCTGGAATAAAAAACGTTCAAGCAAGCAATAGAATTGTTGTCAGGTTTTTATGAAACCTGAGACACAGGTACAATGATCTTTAAATTTATTGGACACATTAAAGATGATATAGAATGAAAATTATTTTGCTTGAAAAACAAACACAAGGCTGAAATTTTTTTCTCTGTGAATATGCCCTCTTAGCTGTAACAATTTCATGTTATGCTGGAATAAATTCAATTTTTCCTTGAAAAAATATGGCAAGTGTAATTTACAGTCAATTTTTAATTCCTACTAGAATTTACTATCATTCTTATTTTGTAAGGTGCAAAATAGGATAGTATGTATGCTTTATTTATTGCATGTTTCTGACCCAACCTTGGTTATTAAATTACTCGGTTATAGTGTCATAATTATTATGATCCCTTGAATGATGCTGTAGTCGGGTTTAACTGTATTTACAAACCAAAATAAACCTTATTTCAATTTTTTTTTAAGGTAAGAATTGTATATGTGCTTGAGACACTGATTATTCTACTCCTTTACACTTAGGAAATGTCAAAAAATTTTAATCAAAAATTCAATCAAAATGCAAACATTACTGAAATTTGTTTCATAAACATAGAGCTTAAAAGAAATGTGTTAAAAGCACTTACTCAGGTTTCTACTTGATAAAGTTTTCAACTTAATTTCATTTTAAGTAAAAAAAAGTACCCAGTTTGAACATGAGTATTTGCACTTTCAACACATTTTCTCCCCTGATTATTAATAAAGACTAGACCCCAAAGTTCAGTATAAACTAGGCTTTTTTTCACATGGATGGTTGGTTGTATAGAGTTCTTCAATTCTTTATTTTTTTTATGCACATAAAAAAATATTTCAAGCATCCTTTTCCATTTGTCCTATTTTTTCCTAAAGCAGTCCCATTTTTTTCTTTTTGTGCACTAATCGTGGCAAGTACCCAGTTAAACTAATTGTTGATTTAAAGGATAGCAGCACACACATTCAAAATTTATGATTTCTCTAAATTCATGTAGTCTGACCCAGTGATGATTTTTTACAAGAACCTTTTAATCATATTTATTTTTTTACATTTGCACATTGTTCCCCAAAGCAGAAAAAGCCATCCTGTGTTTAATTTGCATTTTCCTTATATTTTCTTATCCTGGAAAATTATACGCATCACATGCTCATTGTTTTACTGACAAAGCAGTGAAGTTCTGACCTATGCAGATTAATAAGAGAAGTTTTCAGCTGAAACCCAAAAATTTAATTTCAGAAGAGGAAGGAGTACAGGGAAAAGATTATGTAGTCATTAGCTCGAATTAGTCATTAACAGAATATAGTTGCATTTTAGAAGAGTGATTAGAATTAAGAAATTTTTAAGTTCTGTCAATCTATCAAAATTTTTTTGCTTTCAATATTTCCCTCACTTACATACTAAATTCTCACTGGGTACCAAATTTAAAATTTCTATTATACTGAAAGAAATATGTAGGCTCTGATTACTAATTTTGTAATAAGTCATTAAAAACTAAAATTCATATATTTTTTAATTCTTTATATCAGAACTTATAATAAATGTATGAAATTTAAGATACTGTGTACAGGGCTGCCACTGGCAACTATTTTTGAATTATATCTTGCACCACTTTCTCAAAACAAAAATCTTTCACATATACTTTGACAACATGTGCAAGAGAAATATACTACAAAATTTATTTTTTTTAAATGGTAATGTGAATAGAACATAAAAATAGTCACTTGTGGCAGCTCTGCAAGTATTAATGATAATATTTTTTAAATTCCAGATTAAAATCAGAATTACCTTCTGAGTTACAAGAAAATCAATAATTGTTGAAATTAAAAGTTTTGGATTTTAAAGTCAAGTAATAAGCATTTGTTGGATTTCAGATATTTCTCTTCATTTACATACAAAACTTTCGCTAAGTAGGGAATTTCAAATTTATAAGTGTGACATAAGTACTAGTAACACATAAAATGTAACAAGATCAGTCAGCAAGTATACTAAAAAATAATCGTTTTTGAATAATAATTTTCTCAGTTTCTGTTGAAGATAAATGAATGAATTTGGAATGCTGTATATCATTATATTGTAATTTTTGGAGGCTAAGCCATGATTTATATGTGTTTAAAAGTTATTTTTTTCCAGTGTGGCATATGCGATGAACTTTTTCATTTTCGTTCATGTATTGCATGCAAAATATTGTGTAAAACCAAAAAAAAGTAGGAGAATTTCCAGAAACAATAGGGAAAAGATAGAAATTTTCCCAAGAACCAAAAATAAAAGTTTTGATTGAAAAAAGTGGAGGAAAAAATAAAGTATTATTAAATATTTTTAAAAAATTTCACATAAACAAAAATAAATTTTTTTATTTAAAAGCAGATATGAGAAGCGATGAGCTAAATTTGGTATTTTGCAAATTCATACTTCACATCGTGAATGAATACCAAAGCTATAAAATTATCAAGCCCAATTGATGTTCCCATTAATAAATCTATTAAAATACCAAGGAGAATGTAGCAGCAATTTCTATTTAGTACCTGAGTAAAAAGCACTTTTTCTTATAGATTGTCAATGTATTTATTCACAGTGATAACTTATCTGTCAGTGGAGCTCTATTTTGCTTAGCAGCTGGTGCCGAGTCACCAGCTCACAATCTTGCAGTAATAAACATAATTTTATTTGTTTGATGTAGCGAATCTTTCTGACACATTTGCAGAATTAATTTTATAACTAAAAATATAAAATTTGAGACATTATTAGCTAAATTCTTTAGAATCGAATAGCATTTTGTGTCTTCCTATAAATGTTGTATGTCCTTATGCCACGTTTAATTATAATTGCATAAACACCCCTTGCTGTGCTAAGGAACAAGACTTTTTCCGACTGCTAATGTTCTCTTTCATTTTCAGATCTATGACTTCCTTAAACTGTATCTTTCACTTAAATTATGCATACAATAAAAATCCGAAAATCTAGAATCATCGGGACTGTGACACTTTCGAATTATTTGCCATTTTTGAAACACAGCATCTATATTCATCACAAAAAATAAAATGGTCCTCTTATAATTTGATTTTAACATAATGAATCGTATTTAGCGTATCCCAACAACTTTATATCAACGTTCATATTTTTGGCACTAAAACACAACTTTGAAAGCATTTTCTGGAAGATTGGTTGCTTTTATAAAAAAACGAAAAATGTCATTTCTTGGTATGTAAATTCTAACACTTGCAAGTTTCATGCATTTACAAATGAAAATGTCTTTATGAATGAATCAAATAGTAGGAAATTTAAATTTCAAAACAGCCTTTAAAAAACAGTGTTTGATTTATGTCCAATTTTTTAGTCTTTCTGGTTTTTGGATGTATTGATTTTCAATTATAGTCCAACTATACAGTAATGTTTAACGCTTTTCTCAAATCTAAGCTCGCTATTTTCTTTCATACTCATAAAGTCTCTTTTATTTTTAAATGCAAAATTTTTCTAGGTATTCTTATTAAGATACTTAAAATTTGAATAGCTTTTTTCTTTTATTTCTATAACAATACAGGATCCTCCAGAAAATTATGTCAAAGTTAGCACCTAAAAGAATGCAGTTAAAATAGCTCAGTCAGCAAACTGTTGCCACATTGCAAAATACTGCAGTGAGATCGGCCGGATCGCAAATGATTAGAAGCAGTTACAGATTATGAACGCACTTACGTGCATCTTATTCAACCATCCAACTGCAGTTTGGGATGTTGATTTACTATTTTTTTTTTTAAAACAAACCGTTGATGGTATAGGGGGTCTGATGTAAAAAATGTTGGCGTCTATCAGAGTTTGTTGTGTACTTTTTTTTTTTTTTAATAAGAAAAAAATGGATATTCTCCAAGAAAAAGTAAAAATTAAAAAGTAACCATGGATTTGATAGAAGATTCATTGTCTAATGGACAGTTAATTTTTTTTATACTGCGGATCATAGACTGATAAATGTCTCAACTACTGATTTTCGTATTGTCATCTCTATTTGGTATCAATAATTATTTAACTTGGAATTCTCTTATTCCAGTAATAATGTAGCAAACACTACCAATATGCTATTCATCACAAAAGACAGATTGAGAGATTATAATATTTTCTTCAAATCATTATTATCCTGTTATCTAGATATTTGTCTGCATCCCAGTGCCCATGATTTCGACCTCCATGCATTCATCATTATAGCAATATCACAATGTGTACATTGATCATGCCGTTTCTCATGTTACTCTTTGACAAACTCTACTACAAAATTGTCATTTGTTACAAGATGCTTGTAACATCTCTATTAATATATGCATTATAATTAAATTTATAAATTCTAAATATTAATTAGTCTGATTTTTCTCATTAAATTAATTGTAATAATTTAAATTCAATGTCCACATAAACAATCTTTATTCTTCTTTAATTTAAATATTTTAGTTCTAAATTTCTAACATTCTTAAATAGATTGATATATTTAAAAGAGTAAAAGAAATATTTAATTAATTCAGAGAAATTCTATTCAAAATTCCTTTTAAATCTAATATTTGCAACGATCTTTTACTCCATTTCAAAATCGAAATTAAATAATATATTTTTTTATATAAATAATTAAAAATAAATATCATAATTTAACAATTAACTGCATCGTTTTGCTATCATTATTCAGAATTTTATTACTCATTTTATCCAAATTTAAGCCTCTTTAAAACAATAAACAATTCATTTATTTTTCGGCTTTAAAATCGACCGCTTAAAGAAAATTGCAGAGTCTGAAGCATTTTCTAATTTTCGCTTCGCTCCCGAGCTAAATACAAGCTTTCTTTATCAATATTGCTCCATCTTCTTTAAAAGTTCATTGAACCTCATAGGGATGCTAACCTCCCACACATATTCCCTCTTTGCGATGCCACGCACGCTTCTCTGATTGGCCGAAAGTTTAAAAAGTTAAGCCGCAAAAGGGTCGCTTGAGAATTTTTCGAGGATTCGAGCTGCAAATCTAAGATAGAGAAGACGTAATATTCGTAGCTGCGAAAAAATACGGAGTCAGTAGTTGAGCTGTGCATTAATCCAGCCTTCAACTTGACTACGTAATATTGCGATGATTTCCATGATTGATCTAAAGTAATCTAGTTAAATCCTAAATTTCTGTAATACTGCATTAAGAAGAAATCGTAAAAGATGCGGCGTTCGAGCCAGGTATCGAGAAAATAAGGCATACTGAAAAGATTTGACCAGCTCTCATTTTGTCTCCTCCGTGTATTTTATAATAGAAAAATAGAGGCTTACGCTGCATCCCATATCGAAACGGAAAAGGGAATCAACCGTTCATTTCTAGAGCAACTTTTATCACTACACAATGTTTTACGGCTCTGACTTCATCCAACATCTATAGTGCGCGATGTTTTATATCCTAACCTGCAATCAGCTTCTGCTGAATCAATATTACGCTTCCACTTAAATTTATTGAAAGGAGTCCTACTAAGATGCCTTGCGTGTTAAGAATTTTTGAATTAGCAAGTGCCAGGTCTGAAGTAAAAAACTATTTTAAATCTGAGAGCTGTTATGAAGAAATGTTAATACTTCAGAATGAGAAATTTTATTTAATAATTTGTTTTGAACTTCAGTATTTGAACGGGTTGTACAGACTCTGCCATCTAAATATAACGTATTTTATCACAAAAGAACTGATTTATGGAGAAGTTATGATTGTTGTGTACGATAATGGACCGTAAGAAATTGCGTACTAGTTAATCAATATTATAGTTTTTTATAAGATTTCACATCTATCCTTTTTGTATATTTTATAAGGTCAGCGCTGCACCATAAAATTCTTATTATGATTTCCTATACAATAAATAATTTTATTTGTTAAAATGGTGTCATAGTACGTGATTTCAAATTATGTGTCACTTTTGTTCTGATAATCTGCATTCTCCCATTTTCCAGGTAAGAAGATTCTATTATTAATGATTCCATCATATATTTTTTATAAGGTTTTCAAATATGCGCAATTCTAGGAAATTTTACATCTCTTAAATAGTTTTCAATTTGATCAATATTAATAAATTTTAAGCATTAAAGTTTTCAACTGCAACGCAATGTTTACTTTTTCTAATTAACCACTACACGATTAATGAATTTAATTTAACGGCCATTTAACTCCTAAAAAATTTCTTTTTTTAAATAAAAATAAAATTCTTTATTTTTATATTTTTTTTTGTGTAACATCATTAACATCTCACCATTTATTCGTCAAGAATATTCAATAAACGGTTTAATTTGAGGAATTGTGTTTAACATTAGAACATAACATTTTGAATTACTGAATAGCTTATTACTTAATGTCTTGAAAATATAAAACAGCAAAATTGGTCAATGAAAATCACAAAAATATATTTTTATAAAATGCATGATTCTCTTATACATGGTATTTATGTAATGCGAAATTTGAGATATTCCCATTAAGAAGTTAAGTTAATATTCTGTAGTACCATCAAGAATGTGAGTTATGATTTTTAATAAATTGAAAGATGTATGAAAGTTTAATTATTGAATTATTTCAAAAAAATTATATCCCATGGTCAGTACTCTAATATCAATGCCTACTATTATTCACTAAAAAGAATAATTAATATCTATTGAATTTTTAATATCAAAACTTTAAATGATTTATATTATAATCCTTATATAATATCTCTTCAGGAAAATTTTATTGAATCCTAATAATTTATTCAATTTTTGAGCCAACGCAATATGAAATATTAATTGTTAATACCACTATATGTTAATAGTCTGTTTTGATTTTTTGGAATTTGGATTTTTATTTTATATAACATATGATGATTGCTCATGTAGCATATTTAAATTAAGTAATTATTATTAATCACTTGAAAATATATTGAAGCCTAAATTAAATTATCTTAATTATTAATTAATTATTTATAATATCCCAACCTCAACATTTCATACAAAATGTTTAAGTATGTAAATTAAATCAAATGTAAATTATATAAAAGAAGTTGCATAAACATGGAAGCAAATGTTTAAATTCAAGTATAAATGTTTGCCACACATACACATAAACAAAAAACTTAAAATAAAATTAAAAAAAAAAAAAGTTTTTACAATGAAATTAACTTTGTACTAAGCTATGCTCACAAAAATATGCCAATTGGCTGCAAATACAATTAACTTAAGTCATTGGTTCCAAAATACTTAGTTACAGCATCTTTTTAATTTAGGATAAACTCTGTACGATTTTTTTTTTAAGACAACTTTATGAATTTCCATCTTGCACAATCTTGAATCTTGAAAATTTTAATGGTATTTAATGTTTCTACTTTTTATACAGTATTTTCTTTTGAATTTGATATTCTCTTAAAAACTACTTTCACCTGTGGTATAAGTTCTTTAAATTTCATACACACAAGCCAACCTGCTACACTTCAGTTACAAATCCTTAATTTAGCCTAGTCTTAATATTATACCAATGACATTTCAGCTAAAAGTCTGAATTTTTCTTCGAACTAGTATAAGTTTGGATGACAGGCTTTAATTATCTGCAAAGTGAGTGACTCCTGAAAATTTATGATACTCAAAACTTGATAACTCAGAACCTATGAAAAATAAACATGTGAAATTTAGGGTGCCTATGTTCTTTTCTAAAATATAATGATTATATTTGTGCATTGCCACTTACTAAATGTGATATAAGACATGTCTCATTTGGCTTGCCATTAACCAATGTAAGCAGAGAAATGTTAGTTTTACCTTAAGCTGCATAATGAATAGTTTTATTCTCACATATATTTTTAAATGATTGATGATAATTAACACTCATTGATTTGTTTTTGATAAGTGTGTCTCATTTTGAGAATGCTGTAATAACAAGGCTTTAAACAAGTATTTTTAATAACTAGTAATTTATATGCTCAAAATGTGTTTTTAATGAAATATTCTATTTAAAAAGAAAAAAAAAGAAGACAAGTTATTTTAGATTTGTGCAATTTCTGATTTTTGAGTTTGAACTGTGATGATTGGTTACACTCTGAAATATCAAACTCCTTGAGGGGGCAACTGCCAGTCCTAACCTTCCCCAAATGGCATCCCTGGGAGCAGATAAATTCTCATTACACTACTTTTAAAACTGTTTTCAAAATTCTGGATTAAATTACATATTGTGCATTTTTACTAATGATACAAGAACAACAGACTTACTTGGTATTGGCCTCAAAACATCAGGTATTAAAACATCGACTAGATTCTGATAAAACTGATAATCAGTTTGCTTGATAAATTCTTTAATAGGATCAAATGATAACAAGACTAACAGTTGACTTTTAGACAGGTGTGAATCACTAAAAAAATAAATAAATACATTGAGCAGTGATTTACAAATGCTAAAACTTAATCAATACAAAGTTAATTTACAAAAAAGATATGTGAAAAAACTGGAAGTAGATTACAAAAAACAATTTCTTTTTAAAAAATCAATATTAAAAATCATTTGCAAAGTAGTATTTTTTTTTTTTTTTAAATATGAAATTAACTTTCATTCTCTTTTTTTTTAACTCACTTTTAACTAAATATTTGAACACATAGTCATTGAGTTTTGACTACCATGCTTCTAACTTTTCCTAGATGTAGGACATTTTGCTACTGTTGTACGTTTATACTGTTGTATGTTATGTTGTATTGTTGTATGTTTGCACATGATTGAACATAAAATCTCATAGAACTTGTATTGCCTAACAACACATGCTTTTTGTATCATGCTAACTAGGGCTGGGCGATATATCGATACATCATGAAATATCGATTTTTATAACATATCGTCTCAACCGATTTCAATCTTTCTTAAATATCGATATATCGGCTCTTGTTATATTCATTCATTAGTCAACACAATTTCTTATTCTCCAATTAATTCTTGAGTGTAAACAACGAAACAGCCAAATAAGAGGTATTTTTCACCTTTGTCTCCTCTTCTCCCATATCTAGAGACCATCCATTTACTATTATGCTATTGAAGTGATTTAGAAATGAATAGCATTTTCCATTGTTCGATAAAGGTATTGCATTTTAAGTTATAAGCCAGTTCTATAAGCTGACCATCTATAATGACCATTTCTGGGGTGTCGCGTTACGAAAATTGGTTCAAAACGTTTACTGTGACAGTTTTTTTTAAAATAGACCCTTTACTTTATTGAAAAATGGAAAGCGCTATTCGATTTCGCCGTTTTTAAATAAGTGCACCTTCCAATTTTGTGCGTCTAAGTTTAAGATTGACTTCACAAATGTGTCAGAAAGTTGAGAGCTTAGATTTGAGAACTGCCTTAACAATATATTATATATATTTGTTGAATTTCAAAAGTATAATATATTTGCAAATCTTTTGCATCCCCCCCTCCCCCCCCCTCCAAAAAATAACCTTAACTTGAATAGTTTACGATTTTTTTCATTTTCAAATCTCTATAAAGAATCAACATCACATTCATTAGAATAATCTACCTTCATTAGAATAGCTTAAGATTTCTGGCATTTTAAAATTCTAGTAAAAAAATAACATCGCATTCCTAAAGATTATAATCTTAGATTAATCTTAGATTAAGATCATTATTAAAGATTTTATAATCTTTAATAATGAAGTACCCGCACTGAAAGGCAAACGCTTATTCATATCGCAATCGTGCCACCTAGAAGAGAAGGAATATCGATAAGCCAAAACAGCCACTCGCTATGTTTCACTCACCGCATATCGGTTTACCCTGGTTGTACTCGCGAGTATATTCTAACATTCAGATATCATGCCGTTTCACTCACCGCATATCGGTTTACCATGGTTGTACTCGCGAGTATATTCCAACATTCAGATATCACGCCGGTCGCTTCAGGACTGGCATGATATCTGTGAGTATTTTAATATACTCGTGAGTGCGCGATTATAATCCAGCATTCGTGAGTGAAAAAAAGATATTCTTGACATCGTCTATATTTATTGGACTCGCTCATTCACAAATCCATTTACGATTTTGATGTATTAAGTGAAACTCCATGAATAGGTAGTTAAATTAGAGGGCCTGGGTCTAACATTTTTCTATAGGCTCGGACCGGGCCGGGCCTAGTCATCACTCGTTTCGGGCCGGGCTAGGCCAGACTTTTTTCCGGGCCAAATTAGGCCTGGACGTCATTCTTCCTAGTGGTGTGCGCGGGCCGAAATTTTCAGGCCCGTGCAAAAATCAGTAAAATGAGGCCCAGCACAATAATTTTTACAAAAAATTGCATAGATTTTTAAATGGACATTATTCTACAATTAAAATTCTTTTTAAAGAATAATACATACATTTCTAGGCAAAAAAAAAAAAAAAAAAAAACTACAGTAGAACCTCTTAAATAGAACCTATCTATGATGGAAATCTGCCTTAAATAAAAAAATTTCTTGATATGTGCTAAATGAAAAAATACAACAAACGATGTACCTGCTTGCTAAGAATGGAACCTGTCTATAACGGATTTTTTTTTTCCCTGATTTTCTTCTCTTACTGAATCTTTATTTCGATGTAATTGTCCAAGTGAATTTTTTTAATCAGCGTTTATGTACTTAATTGTCTAAATGGTCATAAATATTGTTGATATTTTGCATTCCATGCATTTTGAACATAATTTGAAAATAAAATCTATCAAGTAAGTGTGCTTTTGTAATACTTTTAATTTTAGGTTAATGTTGTTTCAGAAATATCGGCATTGTTTTGTAGAAATTCAGTCGGGGTTAGGCTCGGGCTGAACTTTTGGTTTTTATACCGGGCCAATAAAATTTTTATATGGGCCGGGCTAAAAAACAATGTGTGGTTCAGGTCGGCCTGGAAATTTCGAACCGTCCAGACCTTTAAGTTGAATATGAGTATAAATGAATGTTGGTATGTTAGTACCAAACCTAAACTGTAAATAGAATAAAAATTAGAAAAAAAACGAAATCAAGAATAAGATAAATTTTGAAACACGTGGGACTGTGGCTCGCAATATCGGCCGAGTTTTTATTTATTTATTTATTTAATGAAGAATATAAAAATCAATTAAAATAAACTAAGAATTTTTTTGTTGGAGATGCCATACAAGACAATGTTTAAGCATACCAGCATTAAAGCAATATAGAAATTTAACAAATATAAAATATAAACAATTCGAAAATATACCTTAGCCGGATTTTTGTTTTCCGTCTGTCAACGGAAAAGTTTCATTTTTTATTAGAGTTTAATTATTTCAATTCGCTCCTAGAAAGAATAAATTGTATTTTTTCCATATATTAAAGAAAATTAATTTATTAAATTTCAGAATCCAGGGCGGAGTAATGGCCCTCCTTTACATCCCTTTTCCGGTTCCCCATGGAATCATATATTACATTAATACAGCAGCTACACCTTATATCTCGCCTATTTATATTGCTGATTTGGATATATCGCCCTTTTCACGTGTATCCCAAAAACTAATGCGTTTTACTTTAGCGGCAATTATAAATAGTTATGTAATTCGATTATAATAAGTGCATTGGTTTATCGTTATTTATTAAAATATTGTAAGATGATTATAAAGTATTATTTGGGAGACAAATATAAAAATTTTCTTGTTTGTTATCATATTTCTTAATGTTTTCTCGGTTATATCGCACTTTCTTCCCGTGTCTTTCAGAATGCGCCAGGTAACGAAGGTCTACTGTATTTAGAATTTAGACGGGGTACAATAAACAAATAAAAAAAGAGAGTATGGAATTCGCATATTTTACTTTTATTACTAGTACAGGCTAACGAACGAATGCGGCATTTTCGGCTTTTTTGCGTTCTCCTCTCTCTCTCTGAAAACACATCTGAAGTCACCCGATACTTTTTGCAGGTGTTAGCGGGGACGAAGGGTTCAGATCCGAAGAGGGGTATAGTTCAGATTTGTTAATGATGCTATTGGAGATAGACGGATTTTATTGGAGAGAAACGAAATTGTTTTTCAGCTGATCACGTATACAACTGCAGTTATTGTCTAACGGGAAATAGACTAGAAATATTGGTTGCGCGTTTAATTTTCAAAATTACGAAATATTCTTAAATGTGGCATGGCAGATATGAATTATCATCATTTAGTGCCAAAGAAAAAAACTAAGAGTAAGGTTTGGGCAACTTTTGGTTTGCCTGCCAATGAGCATGGCACTATTCTTAATTATGATATGTCAGTTTGTAAACTTTGCCAAAAATCTGTATGCAGTAAAGGAGGGAGTACGACAAATTTACTTTCTAATTTGAAAGTGCCCCATCCTCTGAAATTCACAGAAATTACTTCGAAGAGGACAGCTTCTTCAAATTCGTCTTCACCTATTTCTGCAGTAAATGATCCTGACAATCCACCGACAATGAATACAGCCAGTACTGCTGATGAATCTCCCCCCGCCCCCTCATTTAAAGTGCAAAGAACTATGATGAATCTTGAAGTATGTTGTTAATTATACATTGGAAAGTTTTTAATCTCAAATAATTTTTCATAACGAAATTTTTTTTAATATACTGTAATATCAATAATTTTCATTAGTTTTTTACATAACTTGATATTTTACTACTTTTTCTTTGTTCATGTATCACAATATCGATATATCGGAATATCATGATATAAAGTTGCCGATTTATCATGATATTGAATTCCAGACATCGCCCAGCCCTAATGCTAACTACTGAGATACATTGCCCAAAATATCAATCAATCGAATAATTTACAAAGATCAGTAGAAGCAAAGAAAAACATAAAATGTAATATAATTTCATGTGATAATTTGAATATTTTTTCTACTTGAGTGGAAAAAGCTTTATAGTAATCTATATTAATAAAAGAAAGGCTTTTGTCTGAATTTTGTTCTGAATAGATAAGACAGGTCTCAATACATCTGATGCTCAGAATTTTGATAATTAGCTGAGATTTTAATTAAAAATCTTCATTGGATGCTAATTAACAATCTTTGATTGTCCTCAGCTCTTCGCCATCACAATCGATTCCATGCACGTCTGGGGAAAATGTGAAACTTCAAGCAGAAGAAACGAAAATGTTTCATTTTTTCTACTGCTTAAAACTGCATCACTCAAGACTCAATGGACATATAAGATGGTACCTTCATAGTTTTTGCAGTATCTTTCACTTCAAAAAATATTAATAATCTGGAGATCGCTTGTCATTTTCGTTTCCTTCTCTTGCAAGCAACACATGCTGATGAGTGAGATGATGTGAATTGATCATTAGATACTAAACAAGGTTGTGAGTTGGCTAAGGTTGATAATTTTTTTTTTCTATTTTCACATTAGCCAATGTGACTTCAGAGAAGAAAAAATTATATTTTGCAACCAATAAACAAAGTATGCCTGGCTTTGACATAATATAAATGGTGGAGAAGGGGGCAGGTCTGCTAGTTAATATCTAAATGAAAATGTGCTGTAACAGTAAAAAAAAAAAAATTCAGTTTATAAAAAAGTAAAATGTCTCACGTGCTGTTCAGCACTCCAACAATAATGAACCTTTAAATTGACTGTATATAGTATATTTTATTAAAATAAAAATTACACATATCAGAAATTACATTAATGAAATTGAAATATACTTTTATTGGTTTATATTATAAGTTCTAGCAATAATAATAAGTTCTAGCAATAAGCAATAATATGATGTTCTTAAATTTCTATTTTCATGAATGAAAGTTATACCTTTGATTTTCTGAAGATGCATTCCAAAATGAATGCCATAATGTTTCAACATCAGCAAATTGGAAATTTACAACAGACTCAAGAATTGTCTAGAAAAAAAAAAATTACTTTATAATTAATCAAAGAATTTAAAAATAAATAAAATATTTTATCTAAGAAATTATCATAATCCCAGAAATATTAAACACGTGGCAAATCAAATTTTAAGTAGTTTGATAATAAACTCATAAACAATAAAAACAAAGCATGAAAATATGAGTAAGTTGATAGCATATATAACTGGGTAGAGGTTTAAAAAAAAAATCAATTTATAAATCTACAGTATAAAAAGGAGTCAGAAAATAAATATGTTTCAAAAATAATATTTAAAGTAGTAGAAATATGGGCTATAATATACAGGGTGCCCCAAAAGTCTCCGTACAACTTCAAAAATTTATCACAAAAAAAATAATAGGCCTACAGCAAAAATAATTAGAACAGTACATAGAATAACTTAAAAAGTTCTTTTCTACTACCTTAGTATACTTGTACATGAGATCCTTTCGTTGCATGAAGAATATCAAATCGATATTCCAATTCCATACACGTGCGTTTCCGCATGCTAACATCAACAGTAATTACAACTTGAAATCTGATGAGAAATTAGTCAACAGTAATTTTTTTCAACAATTTATAAACAACAGCCAATAACTTTTTAGAACAGATTTTTGATGAAATCTGAACAAAAGTTAATAGTCTCATGGAATTGAAACAAAAGATCCAAATAGCAGTAGCTACTGTTGATGTTAGCATGAAAAACATTTGTGGATTGAATTGGAATATAGTCTTGATATTCTTCGTGCTATGAAAGGATCTCATGTTGAAGTTTACTAAGGCAGTAGAAAAAAACTTTTTAAGTTACTCTATGCACTGTTGTAATTCTTTTTGCTGTAGGCCTATTATTTTTTTGGTAATAAATTTTTGAAGTTGCACAGAGACTTTTGGGACACCCTGTATAACTGACACCGTACCGATATCTTTTGAAGTATATCAATGTCTTTAGCAAATAAACATGTTTCAAACCAGAAAAATTATTTAATAAAAATTGTGGTCCTTATTTATTTCTATTTATTAAGTAAAATTGCTTTTTTAAAATATTTATTTGAACTTGGGCAAATTACCACAAAGCTCTGGAAAATATCAGTCAGTTGGAAGCTATGATAACATTTTCTTCAAAAGCACAAATTTTTAAAAATGTAATACTATGAATAAAATATAATTTATTTCTACAAGAAACATAGAAAAAATGTTTTAATTCATAGCATTCCAAAACTTTTGAAATCAAAACAAATCATTTTTTTAGAGATCAATTACAAAAATTAACTCAAAATAAAATAAATAATTTACATTATTAGAGAAGAATAGTGTATTTTGTTTTTCATTAAATAGGGAAAATAATATTTTCTTCAAGAGCACAAATTTCAAAAAGTAAAATAATAATAATAATAATAATGCATGGATGAAATATAAACCTTTCACAAGAAACACAGAAAAAATGTTTTCAAACAAAACATTCCAAAGCTTTTTAAATTAAAAATATATTTTTTTTACAGATCAATTACAAAAATTAACTCAAAATAAAAAAAGTAATTTAGATATTAGAAAAGAATAATGTGATTTTACTTTTCAAAAAATGAGTAAAAGTAAAATCTGAATTTATAACACAGTAAAGGATTTTATATACAGCAAAGGGAAAAAAATCTTAATTATAATATATTACACTAGTTGATCCACCCAGCATTGCACAGGCCCATGATAAAGCCTTAAATGATCCCCAAATAAAAAATACTCATAATTAGTGATAAAAGTGCTCATAAGGAAACACTAAAAAAAGAAAAAAAAAAAAAAAAAGCTTTTGTTGCCCAAACATTTTGAATTTTTTAATGGTTATAAATATAAAGGTTTTACTGCTCATGTAAAAAAAAAAAATTACATCAGAAAATGACCTTTTTTCAAATTCTATAGGAGGGGAGAACTGTCCCTTCCCATTTCTCTTTCCATTCCTACCTTCAAAAAAAGTAAAAGTGCCTCCTTCCCTTTTCAACCCCTCCCTTCCCCTTGCAATCTCTAATTCCCTTGTGTTCACCCCTCTCTCAAACAAAGCAGATGGAAGAATGGATACTCGCTCCGGGAAGGGGAAATAAGCATAGAATAAAGAAGAATTTAGAAGAGTATTTCCTAGCAGTAGGGTTACGAGAAGTGCAGGACAATAGGCAAGCTATTCTTTCCCCAGCACTCTTGATTCTTCTTAATTCTATTTCCTTCTTTATTCACCATCCAAAAAAAGTTGAGGTATGTGCTGCAGTAAGGTCAATTTTGTGTGGAAAATCTTATCAGAGTCTAACTCAAATCCCTTTTCACTTTAATAATATAAAATAGTATTTTGTATAACAATTCAATGATTTTTTTTTTCTAAGTGAATAAAAAATAAGAAAGAAGTAGTACATAAAAAAATAGAAAAATCATGCACTGCAGTTCAAATTCAAAGATAGAATAGTATAGATAGAATATATAGTATAGATAGAATAGTATAAACAAAAGACAAAAATGAGTTTAAATAAAAGTATGGACAAATTCTTAAACAATATTTCAAAAACTCACTTACTTCACAATGTTTTCTATATGCAGTTTTAAATAAGTTAATCTTCTCCAAAGAAATACCATGGGGTAAAGTTAATGTACAAATTTTTACATCAATATCTGGAACAGCTGTTGAGGTGTCACCAAGTATTATCTCATGCGATTTAGTTTGGCTTTCTGATGACTTTTTTTTATCTTCTTCACTTGAATCCAAAAATTTTTTGCCATTGTTAACACTTTTCATGTTTTGCTCAGTTTTTATTCTAAATTAAAAAAATGATGGTAACAATGCCATTAAAAAATAATAATAACAACTGTTAGTAAAATAATTAAATCATAGTTTACAAAAATATTTAGTATATTAGTGAGTATTTAGTATATTTGAGTATATTTAGTATATTAGTGAGTTCAAACAGACATTGATTATTGATGAAAATATGTAAATAATTTAGTACTTTTCCACTATAGAGGGCTTGTGATTTTTTTTTTTTTTTTTTTTTTTTTTTACCACAATTTGGGCTTCAGAAAGTGGGGTTTGTTGCCAAATAATATAAACAGCTATGAAAAAAAAAACTAATGAACTTTTATCCTTGTTTATATATATATACTTTTTATATTTGTTTGTTTTTTTATATATATATATACAATCTGTTTGTATATAAAAATAGATAAATGGCTTCTTTAAATTAAATAAGTTGTATGGGTACTTTTCTGTTATTCCAACACCATTGTCGCCATTTGGCTTAAAATGAAATTCACATGAACTGTATCATTTGAAAAAAATAATAATAATAAGATTGTTGGCACAAAATTGAGAATTTAAAAATATAACATTTAATTACAGACTTTCACGAACTAATTTATTAAATCAATACAATTATAAACTTAAAATAAAAGAACAAATAAATATTATACAATAAAGCAATAACATGAAACTCAATTTAAACTGCAGACATGAAATTGTAAATGTCTCTTAGCATTGCAGTAAACGTTTAATTTTTTTTTAATAAAGACATTCATAGTTTTCTTTTTTACGCTTTTTGTTAGCTGGGCATAGGAGATAAATCGCCAAATATTGTTCTCATCAACATCAATCATATTACATTCATTTCAATTAAAATATAAACCTTTCACTCATTTCATTTAAAATACATAAATTACATATATACAAAAAAATACCTTTCTTTCACTCATTTATTTTAAAATAAAAATACATTTTATTTCAACATCAAAGCATTGTTTCCAATTTACACACACACCAAATAAAGACTGCTATAGGCCAAAAAAAAAAAAAAAAAACAAGCGGGAAAAATTCTACCTTACGACAGAATATAGACTGGCCACCCACGGCTTTTATCATTGAGATTTTTTCAGCCAAATCTAACTCGTCAAAAAAAAAAAATGTTTGTTAGCATAAGCCAGCTTCTCCACTTTAGAATTTAGTTAGCGCTCTAAGATTTTTTGTGAGGCTGGCGGAACATATTAGGCACGAACACACCAAGTTTTAAAAAGATTAGGTGACTAGAAGTATTTTAAATAAATATAATAGTAAAAAGATGTGGCTCCAATGGGCTGAGACGTAGCGAGGTAGTTGTTGTTTACAAATCTGCTGAATTAATGACACCCTTTAAACTGTTTTTAATGGTTCAAGGCATTTTAGCACTTAATAGATAACCTAAAAAAGGCAATGAAAAGTTCTATGATAGCAGCTTTTATGATGGATACAGCTAAGAGAAGTTGTTTAACAAATGATGAGTTAGCATTAATTGACGGGATCTTGGAAAGTGGTGGGGGGAGCTATACAAAATACAATTGCTCTACGAGATCCGATTTAAAATGAATCCTCACTTGCAATTGAGAGATGGGACTTTAAAAGGGATCCCCCTTTTCGCCCCTCCGACGGTCCCCCCAAGAGAGATAAGTAAAAACCGAGGGCGCCAAAAGAAGCAGGGGGGGGGGGGGGAATACCTTTAGGCGGTTTACAGCTAATTTTGGGTAAATTTTGGAGTTGTCGGGCCCATAGGAACAGAGAAAAATGATAAAGACTAAAATAAATATGAGAAATTGAAAAAAATAAATAAGAAAAGTGCACCTGACAGGAGACGGGCGAGAAGGAGGGGAAGAGAAGGAGGGGGAGAGTAGAACCAGACATAAGTGCTTGATAAGATCAAACTTTTGATATGGTACATGACGGGGTTTGAACACCTTGAATGTCTCCCCCGTGGGGGGTAACTCCGGTCCTATTGGAGATAGGGCCTCGGGACCCTCTTAGAAATGTCAGCCTCGACGATTTTAACTTCGTTGGATCCTTTAGAAGAGGCCTACGTCCTCTGTGGGGCTTAAAGGGGCTGAGAAAGATGGGATAAACTAAAATTTAAAAAGAGTTGAAACAGAGAACTATGTTTCTTAAGGGAGGGGGGGGGGGATGAGAGGCAGAGAGTAGGACCAGACCATAGTGCTTGACGAGATCTATCTATTGATATGTTACATGAAGGGGTTTACATTTGGGGGGAGCACCAAAAAGGTCTTACTGAACCTTTCCCATGATTATGCCAAGGTTGCAGTTATGATTTCGCCAAGATCATCGCAAAGCTTATATAGGCATCCTATATACGCATATATATATATTCCAAACACTCCTATATGTGCCATACACGTCATTATACACATATTATTTATGTTTTATATGTCGTATATGCATCATATACACATGTCATATATATACATCATATATGCATCATATATGGCTATAACTTGGCCACATACGTACAGAAATGTTATATATATATATAAATATATATATATATCATATATTATTATAATGTTACACATGTTTTATAATTTGGCGATAAATCTTGGCCGCTTGGTAGTTCATACTTGGAAGCCGCTATAACACGAAAGTACCAAATTTACAATATATTAATAAAACAGAAACAAAAATATTTCATGCTTGGTGGTTGCTATAACACGAAAGTACCAAATTTCTTTTTTATTTTTCATATCTGACAATTTGCATCTATCCTTTTACTTACCCATCATACGTAGTATAGGGTAAGTCTTGTAATCGTTTTGAAAATCGAAAATTTTTTTTGACGGATTTACACGTTTCAGACACTGGAGATTCCGAAAAACATATTTTTAGAAAAAAAATTTTGTCGTCCGTCTGTGTGCCTGTAAACGCTCTATCTCCCGAAAAAATTGAGATAGAGACTTGTAATTTGGTATGTACTTAGTATGTAATAATGGGAAGAAGCCTATTTCATTTCAATAACCTCAATTAACCGGAACTATTTTTTTCGGACTCTCGAAATATTCGTTCTGATAAAAGGTATATAAAAATTTTCGAAATTGGTTATTTTAAGAAATGAATATAAAAAACAATAAAAAAACATAAATTTTGCATAAAGCATGAAGTCGATCGGATAATGAGTTGCCGAGATATTTGTAATCCTATTTCCCACACTCTTCGATTTTTCATGACCCTGTATTTCATCCAAATTTCACTTCAAAGATATATTTTAATTGGAAATTTGACGCTTAATCCGATGCAATAAACCGCTAGTTAATAGGATTATTATTTTTTGAATTATAAGGATGTTTCTTTCAAGCAATTCAGTAATCGAGCTTTTAAAGTTTGTGACGTCATCAAGCCACAATTTTATTTGAATTGCAATGCATTTTATAAGTAGTTTACACATTTTAATTTTAATATTTTACATTATGCATATCCATGATGGGTAAGTATTACGGTGGCCCCCAACGACTAGTTTTGTAATTTTAACATTTTTGTAACGATTTTATGCATTTCTATTGCCTATTCAAAGAAAAATTCATCTAAAGTTACAGAATTTCGTTAAAAACGGTTAAAATAGTAAAATGCGAACATCGTTTGGCCCATTCTTGACCGAAAGCAACAACCGTTGTCATTATCTTTTTATGCGTGAAGGTTTCGTTATGGATACTTCATTGTGAAGTTTGGTAATTTTTGAAATTCATTATTTGAAAAACGGCATAATCATTCGATTTGAAATTTACATCAAGAAAAAAACAATTTTTTTCCTTTCTAACGCAGTTTGTCTAACAATTTTGTGACAAATACTTTTTGAGTTATTAATTTTTTCAGTAACTTCAAATATTTCATTTTCCGAGAATAACCTGTGGCAACGATGGATTGCTGTGACTTTTCATAAACATGAAAAATGATAGAGATTGAAAGAATAAGCCTCCCTGTGGGTGGCTAAAAAATGCTACTGGCAAGATTTGCACACTTGGCTAACATAAAAGTACCAAAATATTTTTCATGTAGCCAAAGTCCTGAAACTATTTTATTATTTCTTCATCATCAGGTGACCGCCAAATGGTAAGATCCATCAGTGAAATAAAAATACATTTTATTTCAACATCAAAGCATTGTTTCCAATTTATACACACACCAAATAAAAGCTGCTATATGCAGAAAAAAAATAAAATAAATAAAAAATTAAAAAACGCTACTGGCAAGATTTGCACACTTGGCTAACATAAAAGTACCAAAATATTTTTCATGTAGCCAAAGTCCTGAAACTATTTTATTATTTATTCATCATCAGGTAACTGCCAAATGGTAAGATCCATCTCAGTGTCAATAATAAATGTAAGTTATAACTTAATAATAAATATTTTCTATTTGAAAAATAGTAAATTAAGATGTTTAGCAAAGTTACGATTAAATAATAATAATAATAAAATGATTCATGTTCAATAAATAGCAAATCACAATGTTTGGCACAGTTTGCCATAAAAATCCTTTGCACGGTCAGACAGTACTGTTGTATAAATATTGAAAAAATTTCTTCTGTATATGAAACAGTGAAAAGATTGACATTAAAATATGTTGTCAAATTTCCCTGTTTCACCAAGGCCATTTTCTCTATCTTGCCGAGGCTGAAAAAGTACCAATAATTTTGTGCATTGGGAAATGTAAGGCCAAATTATACTTAATTAAAACTAATTGTTAGATTTATTACTACATTATGAAAGAAAGGCATTCTCTCTTAAACAGTAAATAGTAAAGAAATTATGTAATCGACTCTCAGTATAGCTAGTATTAATTTCAAATATAGATATGCTTGTAATGATTTAAATTTAAAAACATGTACCACAAGTGAAAACACACTTTCAGCAATTATTATTAAATTATTATTTATAGAGAGTACTGTAACCGTATTTTTTTGTTTCCCTGTAAATAAACGATAAATTGCTGTAGAATTTCTACAGCAAGCATATATAAATTTCAATTTGTTTGAAATATTTAAACATTCTTAAAATAAACCGCAAACGATTATTCTCCATAGACCGTAATGCAACGGGATATCTTTGAGTGTCCCTGTAAAACAAATTTAAGTGCTATACACATCATATTCTATAGTAAGCCTCTTCTAGTGCACCTCAGTGATATATATCAATTTCAATATGTTTGAAATAGCGTAACATTGTTAAAGTACACCACAAATGCTTTTTCCCTGTAGACCATAATGTAACAGAATTTTTTTTTAGTGTCCTGAAAATGAACTATAAAAATTCTACACATTTCATTTTCAATACCGAACAAGCCATAGTAAACCTCAATAACATATATCAATTGCATGGCAATCCAGGTACATTTATGCTCTTTAAAACACAGAACGACAGCAGACAGACAAACCGGATTCATAAACACTATTCAACCATGTTGGAAAGAGTTAGAACCAAGTTAAGTTAAATAAAAGAGTGTAAAAATACTCTTAATTTTACAATCAATCATTACAAAACAATCAGTGCAGAACTTTGATAAATTAGAGTAAAATCTAGAATAATTTTATTTTAGCAATATTTAATAATGTATTTTGGAGCAAATTCTTTGTGTGATCCACATGAAATTTTGAAAACTTACCTACGAACTTGAATATAAGGAGAATTTCTAGAGTAATTATTTACAAGATCACCCAGAGATTTCACAGAAGATGAAGGTTTTAAACGTATACCATAGTAATGATATTTTGAATTACCCCTAGAAGAACAAATGAAAGAATACAAATTAAGAACAAATAAGAAAATTTTCTTTTTCATATACAATATAAAATTTACAAACAGGCAGGTCCAGTTATGAGCTATAGTATAATATATATATATATATATATATATATATATATATATTGGTGATGGTGGTGGGGGGGAGCAAAGACAACATACATATACCCTCACCATCACCTTTTTTTTTTTTAAATGCCATTTAAAAGATATATGTTTAGTTAAATGAATGTACAAAGTTAAAATTATTGTTGACAAATAAAACTGAAAAAGAAATTTTAGAATTGGACTTATTTCATGAGCTATAATAATATTTTTAGATCAGTTACTCCAATGCAAACTTATCACTTTTATTATTTAAAAAAAAAACAGTATACATCTTTAACAGGTTTGTTTGTGAACTTCTGAAAACTTTTGACATAGCAAATTAAATTTAATAAAAAAATTATCTGAAAACAATAGCAAATAAAATAGATTTTAGAGGCTAGTTATGATTTCATTAAGTGGCATAGATTAAATGAATGAGAAATGACTGATTCAATAAAGATTTGTTTCTAAAGAGAAGGATAGAGAACATATTAGTGGCTGTTTAACTTTTCAATGCACTGAAGAAATTTTTAATTTTTAATCCTAAGGTGATATGTGTTGTAATTGATATGACGCAATGAACAGTGTTACCATTGCTAAGCCAATTTTGTTTTTGTTTTTTTTAATGCATATTGAAAAGGAACAATAAAAGAAATGGGCAAAGGGTTTCATATACCCTGAAGATAGTGCTCAGAGAAAGCTTTAATGCATTTCAATACACATTATTACATATATAAATATGTCACATATTTTACAGAAGAAGAAAATGAGAAAAATTATCAAATACCATATTTTTTTCATGTATGCCACATGGTTTTATTTCCCTCAAATTTATTTTTGGGATGTGCATCATACACATGAGTATTTGGGATTTAAATGGCCTCTGTATATATGAACATTGATCACAGAATAAAAATGTTGGGTGGCAATTTCATATTTAAATTTATGAAACAATGAATTGAGAATACTGTGCAATTTTAGTATTAACTGTTAGATTTTAATAGAAGTATTTGCATCCATTACAAGCAACATCCATTAGATCAGATTTGTAGAATATATGTTGTGTGGCATTGTTTCTGATTTCAAATTAGTTATTAAGTTACTCAGACTAAGAATCAGATCTAATCAAGTTCAAAGATTAATCACAATTTAAAAGAAGCCAATTAATTGGAATCCGTTGGAAGCAATTTTGCATAAAAATCAAAACACCCAATATCTAACTATATATGCTTCCATTTCAAATCCCAAATCTTGACATTAACCTCCTGACTGCCGAGCAAAAAGGCAAATCTGTAATGTTTTTTTCTCCGTAATTGTTTAAAAATGCTTAAAAAAGATGAATTTTCAAACGATATAAAAACTTAATTATGTGTATGAGTATTAGCCTTGAGAGTATCAGTCATTACTCAATATTTTAAAACTGCATTATATTTGTAGAAATACAGTAATTTAAAAAATGCTATTATTGCAGTGAAATCTGCAGCATAGTTAACAGATATATCAGTTCACGGCGGTGAGAAGGTTAAGTTATACCATGCATGGTAATATATGAAGCAACACACATGTCAAACTGGCACTGTATGATACTTTTTTCTGGAATTATTCTAAAATCAGTCCATTGAAAATATCATTTCGGATAACTGATCTCCAGATAAACGGCTTCTTGCTGTATGTATGTATTATATATATACATATATGTATATATAATAAAACTTTTTTAAATAATAACCATTAAACCACATAAATAATCGACAATTTGTATATATATCATCATCATTATACATAATTATCAAAATCCACTGCTGGATGCAGGTTTCCTTCAGATTTTTCTATTGTTTCCTGTCTAGTGATTTAGTCATCAAATTATGTATATGAGTATTAGCCTTGAGAGTATCAGTCATTACTCAATATTTTAAAACTGCATTATATTTGTAGAAATATAGTAATTTAAGAACATAGAAAAAACATATTTAAAAAATGCTATTATTGCAGTGAAATCTGCAGCATAGTTAACAGATATATCAGTTCACGGCGGTGAGAAGGTTAGGTTATACCATGCATGGTAATATATGAAGCAATGCACATGTCAAACTGGCACTGTATGATACTTTTTTCTGGAATTATTCTAAAATCAGTCCATTGAAAATATCATTTCGGATAACTGGTCTCCAGATAAACGGCTTCTTGCTGTATGTATGTATTATATATATATATACATATATGTATATATAATAAAACTTTTGTAAATAATAACCATTAAACCGCATAAATAATCGACAATATGTATATATATCATCATCATTATATATAATCATCAATTGTTTTCAATCCACTGCTGGATGCAGGTTTCCTTCAGATTTTTCTATTGTTTCCTGTCTAGTGATTTAGTCATCTAATTAACCCCGGCCACTTTTCTGATTTTGTCACTCCATCTTAGTTGAGGTTGTCTTCTTGGTTGTTTTATATTTCTGGGATACCACTGTAGGGTATTTGTGTTTCATCTATTGTCTTGTCTTCTTGCAATATGCCCAGCCCATTTCCATTTTAGCCGTTTAATTCTCTCAATGATGTCAAAAACTTTCATCTGACGTCTTATCCAGGTTATTCTCTTTCTGTCTTTTCTAGTTGTGCCTAGCATACATCTTTCCATACTTCACTGTGTTGTTTGTAATCTTTGTACCATCTGTTTTGTTGGCGTCCATGTTTCTGATCCATAAGTTAGTGCAGGCAAAACACGTTAGTTAAACACCTTTCTTTTCAAACAAAGAGGCATGTTACTTTTTACAATAATATTGTTCTTCCCAAAAGCACTTCACCCATTTCTTGTTCTTCTATTGATTTCATTCATGATACTGTTATTTGATGATACATAACTTCTTTAATCTCAGTGTTTATGTAAACCCTTTTCTTTTTTGATGCAAATGAATTGATGAAAATGAACATGCCTCTTTCCTTGAAAAGAAAAGTGTTTAACCAATGTGTTTTGCCTGCAGTAACTTATGGAGTAGAAACATGGACTCTAAAAAAATAAATGGTACAAAAATTACAAACAACACAGCAGAGTATGGAAAGATATATGCTAGGCATAACTAGAAGAGACAGAAAAAGAATAACCTGGATAAGAAGTCAAATGAAACTTTTTGACATCATAAAGAGAATTAAACGGTCAAAATGGAAATGGACTGGCACATTTCAAGAAGAAACTAAAATAGATGGAGTACAAACACCCAAGGGTGCATCCCAGAGATGTAAAATGACCAAGAAGATGATCTCAGGTAAGATGGAGCAATGAAATAAGAAAAGTGGCTGGAATAAATTAGATGACCAAAGCACTAGACATGAAACAATGGAAAAATTTGGGGGAGACCCATATCCAGCAGTTGATTGAAAATGGTTGATAATATGCAGGGTGTCCATAAATTATTGCCGGGGGTTTCATTGCTTCATATCTTTAGATTTAAGAACATGACGAATATTATTACATATTCATAAAGTGCAAAACTCAAAAAGTTTTTTTTAATAACACAAAGTAAGTGACATATGTGAAAAGCTTAAACTCAAAACGTCAATCAAATGATGATTATAATCAAATAATAATTAATATTAAAATTTTATCAAATTCATTAAAAAGTTATTAATAAATTACATAATATCTATCTATTTAACTTCGTTCTCATAATTTATAATTTATTAATAACTTTTTGATAAATTTTATAAAAATTTAATATTAATTATTATTGATTACAATCCGTATTTGATTAATAATGTTTTGAGTTGCAACTTTACACATATGTAACTTTGTTTATGTTATTAAAAAAAACTTTTGGAGTTGTACTTTATGAATATGTAATAATATTCGTCATGTTCTTAAATCAAAAGATATGAGACAAGGAAAGCCCTGGCAATAATTTATGGACACCCTGTATATTATATATGCTGTGTGCGTGCATGCATGTGTGTGTATGTGTATTAAAATATGCAACTCTGATTCCTAAAACATCATACTCAAGCAAATTCAATAATATGTGAATGAATAGAAATTTTAAAATACATACCGAGTACCAAGTCTTCTAGTTCTCAAGCCAGTAAAAACTGCACGTATAAGTTTACCAAATGAAGCAGCATTTAAAGGTTCCATTTTTTGATCAGTACAGTGTTTTAAATAATGACTATACATTGTACTTCTAGGTACACTCATTCCATCTGCCATTTCATAGTTTTCAAGCAGCCAATTCATCTATATAAATATTTTTAAAAGGGAATTTTAAAAATATGTAATAAAACATTACTTTATATAATAAATGCACAATAGATTTTTTTTTAATATCACATCCCACTGCATAGCAGTTCAAATTTACAAAAGACCTATAAAACTTTTGAAATGCCATTGACAATTTGATTTATTTTCTTTCCTTCAGCAATATAATAAGTTCCGGGTACCATCCTCAACCAGTCCAATATCTTTTTTTTTTTTTTTTTTTTACTTTGTTTTAAGAGTCTTATTTTTTTAAATTGATATATTTTTTAAAAACTTGATCAGTTAAATTATCCTAAAATAATTTTAAGCTTTTTCTAAAAATTTTAATAAATAATTTATTTTAAATGCAAGTTGATGGTACTTTGTGATATTTAAAAAGTTATATCTATATATAAAGCAATTTGCTTTCTTTTAAATTATTTACATTTTATAGATAAAAATCAAGGACATTCAAGGACCAAAATCAAAACAAAATAAGGAGCTACAGATTGAATAAACTACTGAATTACAAAGTTGATTCCTCCCCCCTTCCCAACTGCTGAGTGAAAAAGTGTCCAGCCTGGGAATCCAACACAGAACCTGTGGTTTAAATTGCCAATGATCTTCCAATTGAGCTACCTGTAATGACAACTGGAACAAGCCTGAGTGAATTGTGTCAGTTGGTTGTTGTTCCAGGTACAGGATTATTTTTTTACCAGAATCAGTTATCAAGGTTTTTTTCCAGGTTAATGGTTACATGGTTGCACCTGGTATAAAATGAAAAGGCAGTGAAAATAAAGTTATTTTAATTTTATTCAAACAATTCAGCTTTAAAAACCCACTTTTTTAAGATTCATATTTCTTCTAAATATGAAAGTTAAACACTGTTCTTTGTGTGCAAATAATTTATAAAATTTTTCACTGTGTTTACGCTGCTGGAATCCAAGGATAGAAAGCTGTATTAGACTTGCTAGAAGATGACGTATATTACATTTTATAATGTAACGTAGAGTGAGATTGTATTTAAGGTACCAGAATCACACATAGCACCAAGCTGAAAGACCCGTAGTTCAAGTACTAACAAATAAAAATGAATAACCCGAACAAGTTCAATGGTTAATCTCTGCAATTATTGTGATGCTCTCTGTTTTAGTAGTGTGGCAACTCAGAAAACATTTTAATTTCTGTTGGTCACAATGGCCACATTTCTCTACCAAACTCTAATTTAATCGTCAAATTAAAGAGTTACTTTTTAATAGCCCAAATTTTGTATAATGCATAAAATAAGATAATAGTGCAATGGCATTCTAATTGTATTCAGCAATGCGGAAGGATTTTCCAGGTGAAGATCCATATTAGTTTAAAATACATGGTCGAATTCCCCATTTCGTTTGATTCAAGGTTCATTTGGAAAATGGACCAGCGCAGCAGGCATAGCCTGTTAGTTTTTTAATATGTAAATTATGTGCATAACTCTTTCAAGATTTTCAGCTGAAATTCTCTATATTTAATTTAGGATTTTTATTTTAAAGTTTGATATTTGATTTAAATCAAAATCAAAATGCATGGATTTAGGGTCTTAGTCTCTCCTACTCCTAAAATTTGCAATGTTTTTTTTGGTAAAATATAATATTTATTGCAAAATAACTTAACATAAATTTTAAATAAACATTTTTAAAAAGTTGATTTAAATCAATGATTTTTAAAAAATCAGCTGATTTAAATTAACAAACTTAGCTGCAAAGCAAAGGAAAGGGGGAAGGTGAGTGGAAATTTCAAAAAGAGGGTAATTATTTATTGTTACTGCAAAGTTACTAATATAGCAGGAACTTTTTTTTTTAAATTAATGAGCTGTAAAGATTTTAAGCTTCTTGTGATGGAAAAGAAAGTTAGCCAAAAAAAAAAAAAAAAAAAAAAAATAGGTGTGTATGGGAAGAGGAGGGGGTGTAAAGAAATTAAAAGGGAAAAAGGATCCACACCAAGATGTGGAAGATTCTCAGTCAAAAATTTTGTTAAAAATAATTTTTAAGTTATTGAAAAGGGACAAAATGGATCAAAAATGCAAAGGACAAACTAAATCAGACTTTAAGGGAGAACAATATGGAGCCCTATATTGGGAAAAGTAAAATTAGACTTTCAAAGACTTTTTGCAGATTTGTATAAAAATAAAGACTTTCAAGGACCAAAAATTGTTTTTGAAATAAATAAGAACTTTCTTCCGTACAAGCCTTGTTTTTTTTAATTATTGTTACTTATTTTTTATTTATTTACAAAAATATTTTTTGCAGAATTTTTATAAATTAAACATTTTATTCTTTTGGTGATAATGAAATAACTGTAAAATGAAAAATACATGGAAGTAGATCTTTTTTTCTCTAGATGGTGAGCAAAAAATGCTTATAATTTCTAGAACAATTAATTAGAAGCTATCTTCAACAAGAGATTAGCAGCAGTTATCCTAACAAGTGTAAAACATAATCTGATTCATAAAACATGTTTTACTATGGTTGGGATCAGGGTTTTACAAATTTCATAAAATCTGGTAGCCAGCAAAAAAAACCTAGTCTTCAGTAAAAATTATTTACCCTTTCCCAACCTCATCATTAATTTTCAAAAATCAGAAAAGCTTTTATGAAATTATAGAGAAAAATTAATAACAAGTATGGTTTAGAATTTTTAATTGCATAGTTTAGAATAGTACATTATAGAAATATAATGTAAACTAAGTTTGCTAATAATGAAACATATCAAAATTATATGTATCTGAAAAAAAAATAGTAATGCTGTAAAGTCATGTTTGGGAAATGCTAAAGTGCCGAATACTTCAAATGCCCGGATAGTTGAGTGCTACAAAACCTATTTCTGATGAGGTTCATTGATGAAATAGTGAAGCTGGATAACAATTTTTGCCTATTTTCCTGTGGAAGTCAGAAAGTCAGAAAATAATTCTGATTTTATTATTTTAAAATTTACATTTGCTGAACTTATTTTTTCCAAACTAAAAAGTAAAAATATTTTTTTGTTTGAATATAATTTCTAAGTTTATTTTTTAATATTTTGTAACTTTTCAGTATCTATAACGAGACATCTCAAGAGAATTTTAATTTAAATGAATTACAATATAATCACTTACATGTTTTTATTCTTTATAAAATAAACTTTTACAAAAAAAACATTAACCGACTTATAAAAAAAGCACTAAAAAGTATTAAATAATTCTTTAAAATTCTCTAATGACAAAATGTTATCCATTAACCACAAATCTGATATCATGTGCAGGAATAAAAATGATAAATTTAATATGTACAGTTTAATACCCACCAAACATGGATTTTCGAGAGAATATATTTTACAAGAGATGAATATACAGACTTATGATTCAGTTTACGAATATATACATATGAAAAGCAATCAATTACTTTTTGAAGTCGGTGCCAAACTACCTTAAGTTTAGTAAGAATTGTGAATATATTGTACCTAGTATCTACTAATTTATCGATTGGGGTTGTTTGGCACCGACTTCAAAAAGTAATTGATTGCTTTTCATATGTATATATTCGTAAACTGAATCATAAGTCTGTATATTCATCTCTTGTAAAATATATTCTCTTGAAAATCCATGTTCGGTGGGTATTAAACTGTACATATTAAATTTATCATTTTTATTCCGACACATGATATCAGATTTGTGGTTAATGGATAACATTTTGTCATTAGAGAATTTTAAAGAATTATTTAATACTTTTTAGTGCTTTTTTTATAAGTCGGTTAATGTTTTTTTTGTAAAGGTTTATTTTATTTCCTACTTTTCAGTTATTAATACAGTAATAGACAATTATCTTGATTTCAACATCTGCTGAATAAATAAGTAATTTGTAATAGAAATTATAATTTACCAAAATTATCCTTTAAATAAATATTTTTTAATAAAATCTTTGAGAGAATCAAATTCTTGTCAATCTTGACGACTACTGGAAAAATATCGCCAAATGTGGCGATCAAAATATGTTGCCCTAAATGAAGCCAACGTGGTTATAGTTGACTAATTTGACGAAATTCTCATTCAGATTGACGAGAAGTGGGAATGAATCTTCTGTAATCGGGTTCCACGCATTTTTTAATTTTGAAAATTTTTTAACAACAAAATTGTTCTAATCATCAGAATTTGACGAAATTTAAATGGGACCACCAGGGTGTCTTACACTTTTAAACAAAAAAATATATATATCAAAATCGGTGCACATTTACGAAAGTTATGCGTGAACAGGACTAAAACATACATACATACATACATTGGGTCAAATTATTAACATCCTCCTTTTCTCACCTTCTTTTATCGAAATAGAAGAAAGAATTGTGATCAAAATTTTTTCAACTTCCGGTTTTCGACGGATTTATATGTTTTAAGAGTCAAAGATTCCGAAAAACATGTTTTTACAAAATATCTGTCTGTCCGTGTGTGCCCTCTTTGTATCATTGAAAAGTGTGTCAAGTTATGAAGCAACCTAGAATTGAACGAAATTTCATTTATAGGTTTTTGGGTGTGACCAGCAGGTCCCACTTGAATTTGCGGATATTCTGCCGAAAGCGGGCGCTGTGATAGCGATTTTTGTTCCATTTAAATTATTGTATCATCGAAAAGTGTATTAGGTTATCCACAGTACTGAACCAATTTTTTTGTATGTGTTTTTTACTATGACCTGCAGGTCCCAGTTGAATTTAGGGATATTCAGCAAGGAGGCGCTATGATAGACACTTAACTCTTTAACGGGCGGTGGTCACAAAAAAGGACACCTAATTTTAATTCCAAAACTGACAAACGGCACCAAGAATATTTAATTAAAATTTTACTTTTGTTAAGTACCGGAAAATGAGCAAGTTTATATTTGCTAATGAATTCGTTTGTTATTTCTGGTGTCAGTCCATTATTTCATCATTTTACAAACAGACTTACTCCGCGCCGGAAAGGGTTAAAGATTTCAAATTCAAAAAGATGTACAAAGTCGTTAAAAATATTAGAAATCCTAAAGGTTTTTTTCAATTGAATGTTCAGCCTTGATCCAAGGATACCGGAACAATTTTTGTTTTGCCTCTACCTTAAAAAATGCCTGAGATATAGCATTTTGAAATTTTAGAGTGGCTGACATTTTGAAACAAGACAGAAGGATACCTCCATAAACGGTTTTAATTTAAGAGTTTTAGTGAACATGCTATCTCGCAAGTTTTATTTCATTGTTGTAACCATCGTTCTAACTCTCACATTCTCAACACTATATATTCATGTTCGCCAGCGTTAAATTCTCTCCAAGCTAGGCAATATTTGGCGAAATATCAACAAATTTGGCGACAAAAACAAGTTGCCATAAATGAAGCCAACTTGGCTATAGCTAGCATATTTGGCGAAATTCTGATTCAAATTGAATATTGACGAGAACTGCGACTGAATCTTCTATAATCGGGTTCCATCCATTTTTATAGCTTGGTGTTTTGCAGTAAAATTAGCTAAAATCTTAAAACCAAGGAATAGGTAGGCTGTCTTTTCCTGCCGGTATAGACCCGAAGGACTTTTCGTAGTTTAGTATACATAATATATCAGCTACAAATAAATTAATCTCTCGTATAAATATGTTTTTAAATTGAAACTGTTTGGAAGTAATGTTATTTGAGCATTTTAAATATGACGTAAGTTTTCCCATTTAATGTTTTGAACGTGTATTAATATTCACGCGCAAGTATATTTTTTATAACGTATTTTTCTACATTTACTGCTTTTAACACGTAATCATTTAATTATTGTTTTAAAGTTTTATTTCTGTTTTTGATAGTCACGTGTAAATACGTTTTTTAATTGAAAGGGAATATTATTATGTGCGCTATTTTACAAATTGGCAACAATTCAAATAATGGACTTTTTGAAATATAAATTAAATTATCAAAATAATGGAAATCTGAATAAAATAATTTGTTCTAATGATCAGATTTTGACGAAATTGAAATGGGACCACCTTGGACCCTTGCTCTTTCAAACAAAATAAAAATTATCAAAATCGATGCACATTTACGAGAGTTATGCGTGAACAACAAAATACATACATACGGGTCGAATTGATAACCTCCTCCTTTTTTTAAGTCGGTTAAAAATGAATGCAATAGATTAATTAGTTTTAATAACTAAACACAAAAATCTGATTTGAAACTTACGAAATAATTGGAGCATAGCCGACAGATTAACCAACTGGTCGCCAGGTTAGAAAAAACTTGGTTGCCAGTGGCGACCGGATTTGTCAAACCCTGGTTAGGATAATTACTCTCTGCTACTAATCATCTAATGCAGGGGTTCTCAAACTATGGTACACACGGCATGAATTTAAAACTTTGGGAATTTTCAAATGAGAACTAGAGACAGTAAACAGGTTTTTATTGTTGTTGTTGTTATTGTTACTAGAAATGTTTGTTATAGCAAACTGTCTAAAATCGCACACGCTGCTTATGATACAACCAGTTTTTCAGAATTAAACACATGTAAATATTACATTTATATGGGAAAAAAATTAAAATTTGTAAATAAAGACTAATTTAAAAATTAATCAATGAAACAGTTTTAATTAGCAGAAAAAATTGTTTAATCATGTCTTTTAAATTGCATTATATGAAGGCCAAGTCTAAATCTGTGAGAGTAGAAAGAGCTTGTTCAAATAGGAGAAGTTAAAACTTTTATTTATTTATTTATTGTACTGGTTATTTTGGTGTTGAAGTTTTATTCGAAACACAATTCACTATTTATTTATGTCTGTCAATTGAAATTTTTCTCTTCTTCTAATTCACTATTTATTTATGTCTGTCAATTGAAATTTTTCAATTCTTCTGTACCAAATGTCTAAGTTTCTTTCTATTAAATGGAAATTGGTTTTTAATACAGTAAAGTTATTTAAAACGGTGATTTGAGATCGAACAAAATATGGGAAGTTCCACTTTTACAGTTTTTTCTTTGTTAGCAATACGTTTGATCCTGGTGGTACGCGGAAGTATGAACTCCGATTTAATGGTACATCAGTCTAAAAGTTTGGAACCCCTGATTTAATGAATAAGAGCTGCTAATTAATTCTTCTTAAAACAAATGTAGTGTTTTTTACTCACCATCTGGAAAAAAAAAAAGATCTATAGACAGTGAAACCTCTTGTAATGATCACCCTGACTAATGATAACCTCTGACGACCAGTCACATTTTATTAGAAATGAATCTCTTTCATACTAACTAACATTACATCTAACCTCTAAATAACGAATTTCAAAAATTGTTTAACCACAAAAATAAAATACAAAAATTTTATGTTTCGACTGCAAATGGGATTGACAAGAGGGCAAAAGGGAGATTTTTTTTTTTTTAATTCAACAATATCCCATCTCTAAAGAGGTGTGATGAGAGTGGGTTCAATTTTACATACACTGGACTGAGTGACCATTTATACTCTGTTTCACTCAGTAAAAGGTTGTCAATCGTAATAATATTTTTTCATCAGTATTGGATTGTAAGTGTGTTCTTTCTTCTGATCAAAAGAATGAATTAAAAATGAATCTATTCAAAATCTTTAAAAACTTTATTATGCAGAAGATCATCTTATTTTGTAAATATAAAAGTAAAAAAATCTTTAAAAAAAAAAATCACTCTTTTATAATCATTCAATGTTTACCTTGAAAATCACACCTAATTTTATGACTGCAATTCGGGATTTTTTCAAAAAAAATTTCAATAAAATACATGAATATGATGTGAGCACCAAACTCGAAAATTCATCACTTTTATTTACACTTGAAAGAAAGTGCAAGCTCAAAAATTTATTTTTAAAAATTATGATTTTTGCTTGGTTTTTTATTGTTAAGATATCATATGACTAACAGGAAAGAAAAGCAAACATTATTTAAACTATCTTTTTAGGATTTCTAAATTGATTTCTCAATATATAATTTTAATTTAATTATGAAACTATTAATTAATAAAAGCCTATTTTTTTTAATTATTACACACAATTTTTTAATTTATATTTTATTTTATTTTTTTACTGTTAAAAATTGAATCGTTGCAATTTTACAGCCATTTGGTCCATTTTGGCGAGTGTGTTTTGGTGCATAATTAAATCCATTGTTGTTGTATCTTGTATACAATTGTAACCCTCAAGAATATTTGGCTATTTATCACCTGTAGGAGGAAAATGCATTAATTTGTAATTAAGTTGTAAAAATATTGTGCTGTCAACAAAAACACACATGAATATATATTTTTTAATTTTAGCATATGAGAAAGTTAGTAAAAAATCGATTACAAAATTCAATCTTTACATACAAAAATCAAGTTCAATTAAATAAGAGTGTAAAAACATCTCAAAGAAAAATAACCTTTAATCTAAAATATAGTTCTGGACTCATTATTAAAACCAAACACTTTAATTTTCAGTCGTATTAGGTTAGGAACCTTTTTTTATTTTAAGCCATCAGTTGAAAGTTATTCAGGAAAGAAAAAATGCATGAGCATGCAATAATTTACAGAAATGAACTAGCCGGATGTGCCAATCCCAAAACTTTCTTCTATCCCATACATGTTAATACTTCAAAAAGCATAATTTTTTTTTAAATTATGCATTTCAGAATCCAAAAATGCAGCATAGCAACACCACCTGTTATATGATTTCCACAAAAACCTAATCAATACCAACTTATGTAAAGGTCTAAGAGAAGTTTAATGAAATTCTGTGCATTAATTCCTGCAATATGACTATCACTAAAATTGTGTAAATCCGGAAAAATGCAGCATAGCAGCACCGCCTGTTGGGCGATTTACACCAAATCAGCACCAACTTATATCAAGGTCTAACTGAATCTAAAGTTTTATGAAATTCCATGCATTAGTTCTTGAGACCACAAAATTTATGTCACAAACAGACAGACATTTTCTAAAAACAGTCAAATCGTGTTACGGTTAAGGACCTTCAAAAACATATAAATCCGTCAAAAACTGGAAGTAAAAATTTTCCATGAATCCAATGGAACAAGTAGTACAAGAAGAAAGTAATAATATCAATAACAGCCACCTCTAAATGTATGGTGACTTTTTCATGGTCAAAACAGTGACAGCTATTCAGAGGTTTTATTGTATTTTCAATGCTTTATTTGATTTAGAAGAAAAAAAGATTGAAAAAAATATATACCACGAAAATATTCTAATTATTGCGATACAATGATGCCAAAATAGCTATACACCCTCTGACAAATGAAAAGATAAATATCCAATTAAAATAATTTTAAAGGGAACCATAATTATAGAGCTATAAAGAATCTGTATAGGTAAATTTTAAGTAACACACTTAAATTTTGGAGCAGAAAAAAATGATAGTGAATAATTGTAAAATTTACTAACTGTTGCTGTTGATAATCGGGAACTAGGATAGCAGGACATGTGACTATTTTCAGGCTCTGCAATATTATGCTCATCCATTACATGAAAGACATTTTGTTCTTCTGTATAGGAGTGAACATTAGAATCTTGGCCTTGGCTTTCAGAAACATCAACCTAAAAAGACAAAATGTAGTATAATTTTTAATCATAATAAAAATCATTAGGAATCACACACATTGCCAAATATAGACAGCAACTGCTGAAAATGGATTTTTGCTGTGTTATTTGTTTTTTAAATTACTTATTTAGATATCTCAATTCATTATATGAAAAATGAATTTTCTTAATAATATTCTGTTAGTGTTTGAGAGTGTTTCATAATCTATGCCTAATGCATGCTTTATCGTTATTGTTTAAATTCATTTTGTTTTAAGAAAAATGAAAATACACAATAAATGTATATAATAAATAATAGTTTTATTAGAATTGACTTTAAATAAAGCAGGCTTGCAATTACTATTTAAAGAAAAATACAGTAGTTATTATAAAAAATAAATTTTATACTATATTTTATCTCTACTACCCACAATTTTTTTAAATATGCATTGTTAAAATAAAAAAATAAAACAAAATAAAAACCTGTATTGACCCTTCATATCAACATATTTCTTCAAGGTAGAGAGAAATAGAAGTATAAAACTAAAATTTTTCACTTCTTTAAGATTATTTAAAAGCTCTTATCAGAAGATGGATTTATTTACACAAACACATTTTGCAAATGGTAATATGGCTTGAAATGTAGAATATGGAAATTTCGAAAAAAAAAAAACAACACTTTCTATGAAAAATAGTTTCAGTTTTGTCGCAGTAATGTTGCATTTGCCAATTTACAGGCAATAAAGCAGGGAAAAAATACACATATGGAAAATTTAAACTAATGTATTAAAATATTAATAAATAAAATGCTAGAAGAAAAGCAAATGCATACCTGGGAATAGTTCTCAGGAGTGCTACTTGTTGTATAATATGCTGTTGTACTTTGTGTGTACATATTTGTAGTTTCAGGAGATGTGTATATAGAAAATGTAGTCCTAAAAAGATTTAAAATTCATTGTTGAAAGTATCAACTAGTATTTATAATTTTTTTTTTTTTAAGTAAAGTTTAAAATAATTAAACCAAGTTTTAAAAGTTAAGAAATCAAAGAAAATGACACACTGGGAAATTGGGGGTAATGGAAGGCTTTCAACAAGTAAAACAATAGTACATCTTGGTACTTACATACTACAGTAGATTCCCATTACAACGAATTCCATTACAACCAAAAATCCTGTTACTATGAAATTTTACAAATCCCCTTTTTAAATTTCATTAACCCCATTATATTAAAAATTCTGATTTAATGAAGTGCATTTTATTAGGAATTCCGTTACAACGAAAAATCTTCATTGAACTCTTTTTTTCTTTTTTTTCAATTGCTTCACAGAAATGAAATATACTTCGAACCGAATGTCGAAGATAAAAAAATAACATTGTTTTGGAGACAGGTGCTATTTCAGATTTTTTTCCCTTTTGCTATTTTTTTTCTTTTGTCTATTTCTGTTTCTTAATTCCTTTTCTTTCATTAGCCCATACGCTTCAAAATGATCACATAACAGACAGCAGGTGGACTTCACTGTGAAAGGAGTGTTTGTGCTTCTTCTGGTATATCTTTATCGCCAATACCTGTTGCAGTGTGTTTCTTGCTTCGTTCGTTGATAAAATAAGGCTTGTGTAAAACAAAAACAATTTTTGTTGGAAGAAAAGAAAGCTATAATTTCTGAGATTGATAAAGGATTGCAGAAAGCTGATGTGGCAAAGATTGAGAGACAATTCCAAATTGCAAGTATTGGTTCCCATAGAAAACGAATGTGACAGTCCTAATTTCAAGATGTCGATAAAGCTGTGTTCAAATGGTTCGAAGATGTTTGTTCACTCAATGTACCTATAAGTGGTCCTCTGATAAGGCAAAAAGCTCAAGAGTTCGAAACAATGTTTGGTATCGAAAATTTCCAAGCCAGTGTCGAATGGCTCAACCGCTTCCATACTCGGCATGGAATTGTAATGAAATAAATTTGAGGCAAAGCAAGTGATGTACCTACAAAGACTGTAAATGAATGGAGAGCTGGAAAAATAGCTGCCCTTATAAAGATATACATCTCCAATGATGTTTTCAATGCTGATGAGGCTGGAATATTTTATCAACTTGAACCGAGAAAAACATTAACATTTAAAGACAACAAATGCATTGGAGGAAAAACTTCAAAGAAACCAATTACAGCACTTTTTTGTTGTAACAAATCTGGAACCGAGAAGAGAAAAACATTAATTGTTGGTCACTCTGGCAAGCCCTGTTGCTTTAAGAACTGTCATTCGCCTTGCGATTCTAAATTCAATAAGAAGGCATGGATGACACAAGATATCTTTAATGATTGGCTAGAGCAATTTGACAAAGAAATGAAAGCTAAAAAATGGAAAATTCTTCTACTGATTGATAACTGCATGCCTCATAGTAATCCCCCGAAATTAGATAGCATCCAATTTGAGTACTTTCTGCCAAATTGCACTTCTATTCTACAGCCTCTAGACCATGCTGTAAAATCTCACTACAAAAGTTTTTTGCTAAAAAAAATTCTTTGTGGCTTAGAGAATGGCGAAAGGCCAAAAATAAATCTCAAAGAAGCTATTGAATTGATCTCTGGTTCATGGCAAGAAATTAGCCAAATCAATATTTTATTATCAATATTAGCAAAAATCAATATTTTTCATCATTCTGTTGTACGTCAGCTGCTTGTGAATTGTCGGGTTACCGGGATGCGATCAACTGATGTATATATTGAACTACGAAAAGTCCTTCTAGCCGGATCTGACAGGAACACATAGCCTCCCTATTCCTTGGTTTTACGATTTTAGCTAATAGAAGATTCAATCCCAGTTCTCTTTAACATTGAATTTGAATGAGAATATCGCCAAATTAGTCCTCTACAGCCAAGTTAGCTTCATTTATGGCAACCTATTTTGGTCGCCAAATTTGGCGATATTTCGCCAACTGTTGCCAAGTTTGGCGAGAATTTGACGTTGGCGAATATAAATATATAGTGATAAGCATATAATAGGAACAATGGTTACAACAATAACAGAAAATTTGCCAAAACCATGTTAACTAAAACTCATAAATTAAACTCATTTATGGATGAATTCTGCTGTCTTGTTTGAAAATGTCAGCCACCCTAAAATTTCAAACCGCTATATCTCAGCCATTTTTTAAGATAGAGGCAAAACAAAAATTGTTCCGGACTCTCCGGATCAAGGCCAAACATTTAACGAAAAAAACTAAGGATTTCTAATTTTTTTGTACATCTTTTTGAATTTGAAATCTTTAAATGGCTATCACAGCGCCCCTTTTCGTCAAAATATCCCCAAATTCTAATACTTGCCATAGCCAAAAACATAGAAAAAAAAATGTGGCTCAATTGGAAGCATAACTTCATACACTTTTTGATGATACAATGAAGACGGACAGACGGTCAGACAGACATTTTGTAAAAACACGTTTTTCGGAATCTCTGACCCCTAAAACGTATAAATCCATTGAAGACCGGAAGTCAAAAAAAATTTTGAATACAATACTTTCTTCTATTATAGATAGAAGAAAGTAAAAATAGTTTTTTATATACACTATATGCTTTCTCCCTAAAGTTTTATTTTAAACTTACAAGGAAAGCTATCAGATCTGTCGGCGAGAACTGATATAAAACTTTTAGAGGTGAATAAGCATGAGAACAAAACCATAGATGAAAAGCGTGGCATTTCGCAATCGTAAGCAACCCTCAGAATAAGGCATGCTAAAGTGGGTATCCTCCTACAATATTTGCACATAATGTAGAGAAAATGAGAAAAAATGTTATTGGTGATGCATGGCTTAAATACCTATAATTACAATGCTGGATTTCAATAAGTATGTATGTGTAGTGATAATGTGCATTAATTTCTTATAAGCTTACATTAAAAAAAATATTCTATTGGATTAGTGCTGTATGATGCCATTTAAAAATGATGTAGTAATCTATGATTCAAACTATGTGTGTCATGTGCACTTTTTTGATGCGGTACGTGGTTTACGGTGATATCAGAATGCCTCATACATCACAGATATATTGTGTTTAGCAGTTTATGGTAGTAAATATTGCAGGTGGGCACCCACTTTACATGCCCTATTTTAGGGATTGTAGTTGCAGTTGATTACAAAGTGCTTTTGTTCACATGCTTGTTCACCTCTAAAAGCTTCATGATGATTCTCGTTCACAGATACAATAGCTTCCATTGTTAGATATTAATACTAGAACTGGATTATTTATCATTATATTAGTTATAGGGTGTCTGCAAGTCTGAAAATGGTCAAATAACTTGAGAAATATACATTGGATTGAAAAACTAAAAAATACATATTCAATATTTTAGAAAAATCTATTTATGGATATAAAAGTTGCCATTTTTCTAAAATATTGAACACGTATTTTTTTGTTTTCAATCCAATGTATATTTCTCAAGTTATTCAACTGTTTCCAACTTTTCAATGGAAACGATTCTCACTGCATTTTACTCAATTACAGCACCATCTACAATTTTTTGAAGAAAATGTTCAGTACAAAAGTTACATATTTTTTTCCGTAGAATCTGAATCTGCAATAAAAAAGGGGGAGTTATCATTTAAGATTTAAAAGTTGCCCCTCTTTCCCCCCACGGGGCACAGTTGGGGAGCAACTTTGATATCCCTAAATAGATTTTTCCAAAATATTGAACATGCATTTTTCTGTTTTTCAATCTGATGTACATTTCTCGAGTTATTCGACCGTTTCCAGACTTTTTGGACACCCTGTATATTAATATTTTGCTATCTAAGCTTTGAGTCTGCTGATATATCTCAATAACAATAATATTGTTTTGCCCACACTGTGATTTCAAACTGTGAAAAACAGTGTCGAATATCTCGTACCAATATCTTCAATTCTTCTTTCATTCAATACATGTATTTATTTACAGGCCTGCTTCCATCAAACCACAATTTCTACTTCCACTGACTTTCTCTCTTTTGCTAATTATCTACAAATAAAGAATATCCCAGTAACTTCACTTGTTACGTTCATTCTTTTCCCCCGCAAACCACAAAGTCCACTGTTTGTTACAGATGAATAATACTTATTACCCCGTTTGTTGTTCAGCTGCTGCTGCTATTGGACCATAAATATTGCAATATATCAAAGCTTGATATATCATGGCCAATAGCATGAGCTTGAATATGTGCCGGTTATTGTGGATAGACTTGATAATTGCTAGAATGTGGTTTCTCCAAATGAATTTCTATCTGTCCTTAAAATGAGTGTCTGGAATCAAGTAGATTCAGTGATTTTTCATTGCCTTGGTGATAAAAAAGGCATTTTAAATGCATTGAAAATTTTTAAGGTGAATTTTAATGGATTATCGAAATTAACATATTCCTTATTCTAGTGAATTTTATCATAAAATTAAATTATTCAGTTAACAAGAATCTTTCTTTTTTTAGATAAGAGATACAATGAAGAATTTAACTGAAAAAATTGAAGAAAAATTTAATTTGCAATTTTTGCCAAGATTAACTTTTGCAGTAAAATATAAGCTTCTCAAAACATGCAATATTTTTTAAATGTCAACAACATTTTAAACATTTTTAAAACCTCATCTTGATAATTTAAATGTATACTCAGAATAAAGGTCCTCCTACTACTGTCCTGCACATGAAAACCAAACCTGATAATTTTATTTCAAATTAACTTGAACCCAATAAAATGATTTTCGTATACCTGAAAATTAAATGGTGATGAAAATGAAAACCTTAAAAAAAGATGAATACAATAAAATGAGAAAAATAGGGAAAATACTATAATATTAAATTTCAGACATCTCCCAACCCTAATTAATACATACTACAGCACAATTTCACGGCATTAAAAAAAAATAGCTGTCACAATTAAATCTGAATAAAATGTAACTATTAAATTTCTTATGGTTAAATTTAAAAATCTGATTTTTCTTATAATTATATTAAAATCTAAAATTATCAATAGAGGTGATTTTAACTGGATTTTTTAAAAATTATTACTTAATTATTTAATTTAAATAAGTTTCTACAAAAATTCCTCAGACATTTATATTATACCATTAAAAATATATATTCTGCTTTGATGCATGACTGAAACAATGGATTTTAGTCTCAAATTTTGCAGGCTGATGGGCAACTTAATTTGTAGATGGCTTCTATATTATTTTACAGAAGGTTTCTATCATTTTAGCATCATATGAAAAGTGGTATAAAGTCATTAATTTTATTGGTCAATATTCTCAGAGTTTCTTTTGAAGTTTTATGGAATATTTGTTTGTTCTCTATAATTAACGAAGCAGATTTTTTACTAACTTTTTTTTCTTTTAAATTTGAGGATTCATATAGAAAATTTTATTTTTATTACATGGCCAAAATAAAATTATTTATTTTAGAGCTACACAAATACCTAAAATACCCTATTTTTACTGATCAATTGACAGATTTTACTACATCTCTAGAACAATTTTTATTCCTTTTAGGTCACTTTTGTGAAATACACAATACACCAAGCTGCAAGAAATTCTCAACCGAAATTAAAATGAAATATTTTCATTCAGCTTACATATGACTATTTGCCGTAGAAAATGCATTTGTTCCACCTCCTTCATCTACATACTGTATACATGAGGTACTTTGAGTTGTCGGAACTGTTATTTCCGATCTCTCACCTTCTTGAGCTGGCACTAAAAAATCAATCATTTTTGTTTTCAGTATGCAACATTTCTATTATGATAATTTACATTTAATTTTCAGGGGTCGATACAGGTTTTTTTTTCTTGGGGCCTATTTTGTGAAAAATAAGTTTTTTTTGTAAAATTTATCATATTCTTGTGAAATTTATTATATTTTTGTGAAAAATAACATTTTTTAACAAAAGATGAAATTTAGCTACTCAAATTCAAACGAAGCATTTAATAATAATTTCTTCTTTAAGGCCTTTTGCTAAAGTTTTCCTTTTCGGTGAACTTGTTTTATTTGCAAATTACATATTTTTAAATGTAACAAAATAAAAATAATTAATGAAGAGTATGTTTTTATGGAATGGAATTCTGCGAAGGGGCCTATTTTATTAAAAGGAATTTTGTGAAGGGGCCTGTTTTATTAAAATGAATTTTGTAAAGGGACCTCTTTTGTTAAATGGATTTTTGTGAAGGGACCCTAAATAGGCCCCAAAACTTTCCTGGATCGATCCCTGATTTTAAATTAAAAACTTTTCTTAGCCATTTATTTTTAAAAAGAATTTTATCTAACACAATTTCTTAAATTTGAATATTTGAACACAATCATACATCTGTATGGTATATTTCAAAATGTCACATGATTTTCTACTAATTTTATGGTAAAAAGAGGAGAGAAACGACTAGCAATAAGCATATAAAACTATAAACATAAATATATTAAACTAATTAGACAGTTTGACAAAAATATATCCATTTCAACTAGACAGTCCATACTATGAAATCGTACACAAAAAGCAATGATAGTAAAAAGCTGGATTTTAAGAAAGGGGCAATAGCTAAACAAGCAGTTATCTGCATCAGCATATTTTTCTTCTAGAAAAAACATTGCAGCCCACAGAGCAATTTAGTATTCATTCACACCAACATTATCTAAAAAAATTCAAGGTGAATTACATCCACATTGATTTTATCAGCTCTATAGTGCTATGATACAAGTGAAGTTTCATTTTAATTAAAGAAATTTACTTTAAATACATTAGCAATAGCACATACTGTTATTAATGCATTTTTAAGAAACTTTAATATCCATAACATAATTCAAAAAACTGGTTTTTTTTTTTTTTTTTTTTTTTTTTTTTTGTAATTTTACCTTTGTAGTTGATATTTCATAGCTTATGTTCTAAAAATAGTCTACAGTCACAATTCATTAATACATGAAAATGGGCAGTGATTAATTATACAAGTGCTCAAAGTCCATGAGCAAAAAGTACATACCAAGATAAGATGGTTTATTTAATAAATTAAAAAAAGAAAGAAACTAAATTCAAATATCAATTACCAGTAAGTGCTATGAAATGAGGAGCTGACTGTGCTGTTAAAGCTTGAAATAAAACAGATTGCTGCTGAGCTTGATCTGAAAATGAATGAGCAACAACAGCTACTTGAGCTGGTACCAAAACTTTAGCTAATGATAATGGGGCATCTTGAGGAACTTGGGTAGAAATTTCTTGAGTAGTACTAGAAGACTGGGTGGTTGAACCTTTGATTGTCTGAAACAAATTATGCATAAAACTGAATTTTATAAGAGCAATTTAATAAATAAAAAAAAGTAAAAAGTAAGGTGAAAAAAAGATGGTAATAATAAAATATAATAAAGTACAAAATCTGATGTAATTTTTGACGAGTACAAATGAACCAGCTAAATTGGCCACATCTGTAAATTATTCATTAAAGCCCTGAAAGCTCTTAGGTGTTTGTCTACTTTCAAATCGACCACTTCCAATTTAAAAAAGAAAACTGTCGCCCAACAATTTGATTTAATGGCAATAATACAAAAGTGTGATGTCACATTTGATTTTAAATGTGATGCTAGGGCCTGATGTATGTATTTCATTTTTATTTATTTTGTGGATAAGTCAGTTTAACTTTTCTAATGGAGGATATAAATTAACTGCTATTTCTCTGTTTCCTGTCACATTTTGTGTGTGTGTGTGGGGGGGGGGGGATTATAAAGATCTGTGATTTTCATCTACAGAACTTGATGTGATAAACTATTTTTAAGATTATGGGATTCTGACACAAAAAAAAGTGTGCATTAATGGGTATGATATGAGACTTTATCTACAAAAGGTGACAATCTGTGGTAAGCGAGCATCTATTAAATAAGGAATGTGGTTCCACAGCTTTAAAATTACATTTGTGACCACACTAAAATTTATCTATAGTTGGTCATATAAATTAACATCAATCAAATGGATTAAAAAACAGTTGGACTAAAGCATGAGTGCAGTAATTGATTGGAATAGGTATCTCCAAGAAGTTTATATACCTAACCTTCTAGAAAGGTATTCCAGAAAATCAAAAAACCTTAAAAAATTGCAGAAATTGACAAGACGTTTTACAAAGCAAGAAAAATCAAGCCAGTGAAATTCTTCCTCAACAATGGTTATTTGGTAAATTATGTAGAGAAACTGGTGAGTGTTTTATACTAACAAAGGCTATACATAACTAAGTTTTATACTACACTTTTGGTGAAGCTTGCACCTAACATTAAGACCTAATGTATTTTATAGCCCGATAGGCCAAAGTTTAGAGAACTGATAAAATTTGTCTGCAAAAATTTTAAAATAGATATTTTTGTACACATTTAATTTTAAAGAAAAGAATTTTTAATTGTTAATTTCAAGCCAAAAGCAAATTAAGCCACCAAATATGGTGCTAAGAATCCAAACCACTACTCACACACAGCAGACAACTATGACATTCGGCCAGGGTTGCTGGGAAAAATTCTATAGTAACGAATAAAGTCAAACAAAAATGTAATTATAATGTTGTATTTTTTCAAAATGAAATTCCTATGTTTTTGAAGGATTTTTTTAAATTGTTTTGGTACTTTTATTAGCCAGGCACAAATTTTGTCACCTTTTCCCATTACCAATACCAGTTTATAGTTTCCACTTGTGTAAATTAAAAACATTGTTTTGACATTAAATTCCTTAGTTTAGCGACAATATTTTTTATAAAAAATAGTTGACAGGAAAATAGACAAATATCACTTTTTATAATACTTCTCAGGGATCTGTTTAGGAAAAAATTGGGTCCTTTAAAGGACTCTTCACAAAATTTTTCATTTCAAAACAAGACCCTTCACAAAATTATTTGTCTTAAAAATAGGTTTTTCACAAAATTTTTCCACCTTTTAAACCGAACATTTCACAAATTAATCATTTAAAATCTGACATGTCACTTTTACATATATAAAGAAAATATATGTATTTTACATCCATATATCTTCTTAAAAATGTATAAACAAGAACCTCAATATAACAATCATTTCAAATTCACAAAATTAGGATTAGATTTTTCACAAATATAAAAAGTTGTTCACAATTTCACAAAAACAGGACCCTGGGGAAAAAGTCTGGACAGACCCCTGCTTCTTCCTCTTGAGTACATACCTCTTGCATATTGATTGTTTTAAGAATGCTGTCTTTTAGATAATCATTTCATAAACATTTACAGCAATTAACCTCAGTTTTTGGGGTTTTTTTTTTTTTTTTTTTTTTTTTTTTTTTCCTATTTACTTATAAAAAAAAAAACTCAAGACATGTTCTTTTTCTTTTCCACTAGTTTTATAAAATAAAATTCATATAAAACATTAAAAGAGACATTTGTAGCTTAATATTTTACTATAAGTTTATAAGATTGAGAAACATTTTAAAAGAACGTATGTCACACAGAAAAGCATCTTTTTATCAACATATATCAACAGAATAGTAAAGAATTACAGGATTTCTGCTTGAAAGAACTAATAATAACTATGCAATGTTAAAAATATGGTATTGTACTTTAAAGAAAGAAAAAAGAAAAGGAAAGCATAATAAAATATTAATAATACTTTTAATGAAATATGACCAAAATTTTATTGCAGCAATTGAAATGTTTTGGCAAATTTGATTTGCACCAATGTGATTTGCACCTTTGAATATCATAACATTGTGTAAAAAATCATAATGATTAGGAACTTATTTGCAACTGGTAGTTATTAGAGGCTGTATTGTACAGAGACATACATGTCCAAAAAATATTTATTGTCCTGAATATCCAGATTAAGCATTGTAATTTGAGCAATCTCACAAAATAAAATCATGAATCTTTCAAATTTTCATTGGAGAGAGAAAAAAAGAATGAGAAAGAAATGTTTAATTTTTTTTTAACTTAAAGAAAAATTTAAGATATTCTTTTCTTAAGTCTTCTTTAGGCTCATGTAAACTTATAGTGCAAGCACAACACATAAATGTATTCTACAAACATTAAATAAATAAATAAGATAAGATTTATTAAAACTAAATTTAAACCCTTATAAAATCCAAACTGAAAAGTTGTTTCCAATAAATAATCAGTGTCGATTTATTTCCCCCTTATAATTTAAAATGCAATATAATAATTATACTTTCACAATGTATTTATCTTTTATCATACATTAATCAACCAGCAAATGGGCAACAAAAAAAAAAAAAAAAAAAAAAAAAAAAAAAAAAAAAAAACTGTCACTTTTTCATTGGGATGCCTTGTTATATTAATCTAAAAGCATATAAATTAATTTCCATAAGCATTTAATTTTAAATTTTTACCATTCTTTTACACAATGACACAAGTTTAAAATAATTTTTATTATTATTATTTTTTTTTTTAAAGCAAAATTTATTTTATTTTTAATTTGACATGATAACAGCTGTTATTGCTATGTATTTTATCTGCATATTTACAACAAAATATTTTAATCAACATATCATTATATATTCAAGTTCTTCCTAAGCATATGCAACTATATTCAGTCTTCCATATATGAATTTTAATAATTTGCAATTTATATGAAAATCAAATTTTGCATTGCAATTATTAAATTTTAAAATTTGACTTAAAAAATATGTAGGATATAGTCAATGTTCATAATACACCTAAGAAATAAAATAGAATGTAAAATAGTAAGAATAAATAAATGTGTGCATATGCTTGCAACCTTCAGATGAGTGGTTTTTTTCTCTCAATTATGCCTCAGTTTAAAATCAAAATATGAAGAAAATTAGTATAAGAAAGAAAGGAAAATTAAGATAAAAAAGTAGAAAATGCAACAGTCACATGGAGATGGTGCTCTCAAGCAATGATTAATAAATAATTGGTTGCAACAACTTTTAATTGATGTAAAAGTACATACTGATTAACAAATACAAACAAATGATTAGTATCATTCACACATATTTTAAGTCATATAAAACAAAGAAGCATGCAACAGATCATTAATACTGAAAGATGAAATGTAATTAAAAGAAATGTATTAGTGAATCACATAAGGTTATAATTAAATGAGAAACAGGGCAAGCATGTAAAAATATTATATTAAAATATGTTAATATTACACATACAATATCTCTAATCAATACTTATGGATTTAATTTAAATGAATCGTTGAAAATAAGTAAACATATTAGTAAATGTTTTAAAACTAACTTTTGTACAAGTTGAGAACGTATACTTTGAGGTTTTATTTTTTAAATATATAATTTAAAAATAAATAATCAAATCCTCTTACTTGGACTTCAGAGGACTGACTAGAAGACAGATTTTGAGGCGCGTGTTGCCCGGCAGCGGTAGATTGAGTGCTCTGTGACACAACGGCAGCGTTACTGTTGACACTTCGCAAGTCTGTCATGAAGCTCGGCTGCGTTGTCATGGCAACCAGTCCCAAATGTTGCTCTACGGTTGGCATAACAACAGATGCAAGATAGAAAATATAATGCCAGTAAGCGTAAGGTTGTAAGCATATATACACACGCACAATTAAAATAAATATATTGCTTTTTAAACGAAAATACAATATATGAATTCCCTCAACTTTCTACTAGGCACTAAATGAAAAAAAATCGTTTTAATGCTGGAATTTGTTTACTTTTTCAAGTTTATTAGAGTAACCAATAAAATACATTATCAAATCCATATTTAATTTTATCTCACATTAATGTTACGCGAGATTAGACGTGAAAAAACAAAAATAAATAAAAAATAAATAAATAAAAGCATGCAGTTTTAAGAAACGTTTGTCTGTCAATAAAAAAAAAAAAAAAAAAAAAAAAGTACATTTGTTATCAATTAAAAAAAATAGATAAGCAATTTTAAGTGTAAATAATAAATATTCATTAAATCTTACAAAATCATGAAACAAATAATAATAAAAAAAAACTATTTTCTCTTTCGTTTTATATCTAAACTTTAAAAAGTAAAAAAAATGTAGCATGCATATTTTTGTCCGAATTTTTTTGAACATTTAGCTCACTAAATCATATTGTTTAACTATTATTCCTTTTCATTAATTTCCCATGTAAGAAATAAAACGGGACAAATTACGAAAACCTCACTCAGCGGTTTTGAACACGCTGGACAATTTCAAATATCGCGCCCCCTACTTACTACAGTAGATATGTGCAATAATTTTATTGGGCCACTAAAAATTCAGCGCAGGGCAGTCGCCTTCCAGCGTCAATCCCCTGCCCCTCTCCCGAAATTCCAGGCTGCCATCCAGTGTCACCCCACTCACTCTCTCTCCTTAGAACAGAAGTGGGGACGGTATTATAGGTCCGAAAAGAAAAAAAAAGTAAAAATTATACAATATACTAATAATAACTAGTATATTGTAGCCATCACAAAACTTTCTTCTATATAAATCAAATCAATCAAATGATTTATAGTACAAAAAATTACATCGATTTAGCAAATTTTTTTTTTTTTTTCCGGCACCCCTTTTTAGAGGTCTCAAACCAAAATTGAATGACAATGCATTCCCACATTCAGGACGCTAAGCGGGAAGTTTCTTTGAATTATGTGCATTTAAACTGGTGATATATCGCATATATTTCGAACAGGCCCTCTTAGATGACTGCAACCAAAATTGAATGCCAATCTATTCCTATCATGGGGATTCTAAATGATGTTTCGTGGAATTGTGCGCGCATTAACTGGAGCTATAAGCATTACATAAATCTAACAAACCATCGATTCGCGGCACCCCCTTTGGGGGATTTTGCCCAAAAACTAATCAGCACCAGTTCACATAAAGATAGATTCATCCTATTCTACGCAGTAGTTCGTGAGTTAGAGCGCCCATAAAATTTGTGCCATCATACAGAAAGACAGACAGACATTTTCTAAAAGCAATCAAATAGTGTTCACGATGACGACCTTCTCTAAAAAGTACAAATCCATCGAAACCCGGAAACCGAAATTTTTCACGAATTTAGTACTTTCTTCCGGTATAGATAAAAGAAGGTAAAAACATGCATATATTAATGATAAATGAAATTTAAAAAAAGCAATACAGTTTTCTGTGATGCTATGTTAAAAAAAAATAGAAAAGAGGAGAAAAAGCGTTAATAAAACAAGAATGAAAAATCATGCGTCAAGCATAGATTATGAAACATTTTCCGACACATTCAGTATAATGTAACAAAACTTCACACAGTACTAAGTAAACAATTTAAAAATAGCATAACACATTTAAAAACTCAATTTTAGCAATTACTACAAATAGTCAAACAAAATATCCCAATTCTTTTGTGCAGCCCTGTATATGACCTACAGATTTGTTTGTATACTGTACAGGGCCGGCGCAAGGCGTGTGCGAAGTGTGCCACCGCACGGGGCGCCAAACCGACGGAAGGGCGCCAGCAACAGCACCCATAAAAATTATTTTATATTCTGCGTTTTTCTTTTATTTTTTTCTAAATATTTTCTATAGCTAGCTTTTCTATTCCTATTGCTAATTCTATATATTATTTTATAGCTATGCTTGGGTCGGATTCTTCGTTGTGTTTAAAAAAAGAATTCAAGGCCACCGAATTTTCGCTTGCAGACATCGGCTTCTATTCTTTAGCTGAATGGAACTGCCTTTAACCTAATGCTCAAATTGCTTCGTCATACTCAGAAAAGAAACAGAATCACGAACCCCAGGAACCACCGGATTCAAATCTGCTTTCTTTGCGGGATGCTAATTATTTTCGACTTTCACAGGTGGTCAATTCTATCGCTCCCGGCTATTTAAGTGCATCATTATTCTGGAGTCCTCTTATCCCACAGGAAATCTGAGACTGCCCCACAGATGACCGGAAAACGTTGCGGCATGTGGGGTAAAGATTCAGATGGACCCCTCTATAATGTTTTTAGTCACATTCTACTTATTAAGAAAACAATTCTGGGGTTTAGAGGCGGGGGGGGGGGGGGGAGTTTTTTAGAGATGAGAGCCTGGGCAGCTGCCTCTTACCCTTGCGATAATCATGTTTAGATCGGAACCAGTGTTTCTTTCCGGCACATATCGTGGAAGGTAGACACCCCCCCCCCCCCCCCACCTCTCCAGTACAATTCTTTAAATATTTAATTATTCCAATATTTATTATCTTAATCGGAGGAGGGGGGGCGGTCGAAGCTCCCCTATTTTTACTAAGGGCACACATTTGTTGCAAAATCTTCCCACTTCAGGGATTTCGCTCATCTCAGCCGGCGCCCATGCGCATGCCATATTCTTTGAATTTATGTATTGCCCCAGTTTTCCGACACATGGTCTGAAAGAGACGTTTGAGCGGAAAGCCATTAAGAAATAACGTCATAAAAATATATATTGAGTCATAATGACGCACTGTTGCATTCATTATTAGAGATTATTTATTAGTATAATATAGTCTTTAGCTCATTACACAATAAATATTTCGCAATAATTAAAATAACTGAAATTTTAAGCAAATATTGTAAATTAAAAAATAAAAATTGCTGGAAATTTAGCTAAAATAAAATAAGACTTTTATGGAATCAGATTATTTGATACTGAGTCAAACTTTGTCTAAACTGAAATGGAATTAATTCTATTCAATATGGCAGAGATTATTCTTTATTTTGTGAAATAATTAGAACCTTAAGAACTGGAAGAATGAAATCTACTTGGGTAAAGTTTCTTTGGAATAATGTTGTGCAACCCTTTTTACTTTTTTCTATCTTTACAAAAAGAAGGTATTGGATTCGGGAACATTTTCCACTTTTCGGTTTTCGACGGATTGACATGTTTTAGAGGTCAGGGAACCCGAAAAACATGTTTTTACAAAATGTCTGCCTGTGAATCAGTTACTCTGTCTGTCTGTATGTGATAAAAATTTAGGGGGCGCTCTGTCTCATGTCTCAAGAACTAATGCAAGAAATTAGTTAGCAATGTTAGTTTCTGGTGTAAATCACCCAACAGGTGGCGCTGCTATGCTGCATTTATCACGATTTCCGCAATAGGTCTATCTCAAAAACTAATGCAGGAATCTTCATCAAACTTCAGATTCAGTTAGACGTTTTCATAAGTTGTTGCTGATTAAATTTTAGTGTAAATCAACCAACAAGTGGCGCTGTATGCTGCATTTTGCAGAATTAACACAATTTTAGTAATAGCCCTATCTCAAGAACTAATGCACGGGATTTCATATTATTAGAATCTTCATGATGATCATAGATTGCCATTTACTTTTGGCACTGTGATAGCAAATTTTTAAGTATTAAATTGTATGAGATAAAAAAAAGTTTTCGAATTGGCACATCTGGGCATTTTTTGTAAAAGATATTGCTTATTAGTACTATAAATACAACACTTATTCTCAATCAGTTTTTCTTTAGTGTTTAATTGATTTAGGTTACTTAAAAATAGTAAATTTATTTTTTTAGGGGGGGGGGGGGGTATTATCACAGAGAAAGAGAAACATTCAAAAAATGAAAAGAAGGAATAAAAATGTTTATGTTTTCGGAATTAGCTGAAGAAAAAACCGGGTTTTCCTTTTTTTTTTCTTTTAAGTTCTCATCTTGAAAAGTGAGCCCTTTATGAAAATAGATATTTAATTACGAAATTTATTATATTTTTATATCTTAATTGTTATTTTTAAAATTTAATCATTATTATTTTTTTTAATTTATTATATTATATTTGTTTCATGTACTAAATAACAAGACAAGATTACAGTTTTCATCTTTCATAGTTGCTATTTACCTATAATTCTGCTTCTTTAATTGTAGCATTCTAAACAGTATTCTTCTAAAAAAAATTAATTTTAATTTTAATTAATTAACTTATTTTTTTATTTTCGTCCAGTAGCATGTGGTGTGTGCCTTGTGTTATACTTTTGTATCGTAATGTTACACATTAAGATTGATAATTACTGTAAAATTGAAATTTCCCTTGTGAGACTTGATTTTACAATTTACCAAATACAAACTCTAATATAGGATTAAATTCAGAAACTTTTATCTGCTGTTAAAACATTTTACATTAATATATTAACTAATTATTAATAATATGTATAAAAATCATGAATATTTAAAAAAAAAAAAGGAGAATATAAGTCAAGCAATTTTCTATTTTTCTTGCGTGGGGGGTGGGGCGCCCCGATGGGTGCTCGCACGGGCGCCAAAATGACTTTGGGCCGGCCCTGATACTGTATAGTGACAGTATGCTAAAATTTACTTCAGTTATGAAATACATAGCACAATGGAAAATTCCAATTTCCGTCAATAAACGGAAATGTGCGCGAGATGTTTTGAGCAGACCTGTATAAGATCTATAGAATTTATATGCACCAATTAATATGCAAAAAATTTGTTGCATTTAAAAACGCATACCATAACTGAAAACTAGCTACCTGCAATTAGTTCAGACAGTACTATAACCAAATTCTTTTGAGTGCCCCTGTAAATGAACGATACGTTCTATGAATACCATATTCTACATTAAGCGTCCTGAAGTGCACCTCAATGATATGTATAAATTTGAATATGTGTAAAATACAGAAACATGATTAAAATACGCCGCAAACGATTTTTCCTCATAGACCATAATGTAACGGAATTCTTTAGTGTCCCTGTAAATGAACGATACTTACTATGCACACCATATTCTACAGTAAGCGCCCTGAAGTGCACCTCAGTGATTGATATGTATCATTTTGAATATGTTTAAAGCAGTGTAACGTAACATCATTAAAATACGTCGCAAACAATTTTTCCTCACAGACCGTAATGTAACGGAATTCTTTTGAGTGAAAACTTTTCAAAGAACCATAAAATGCTACACGCTTCATTTTCAATACCAAACATGCCATCGTATACCGTAACTCCAATAACATACGATTTTTCCAATTTCAAGGCAATCCGAGTATATATTTTATTTACACGAGTTGAGCACGGACAAACGACAGACAACCGAATTTATAAATACATTTCAATTATGTTGGAAAGTGTTAAAAAATTAACAAAACGAAGATCAGATGCAACTTGAAACTTTATTTTAGGAAAATGTGCAAAGTTAAAATCGCGTCTTCGCAGTGATATGACAAATAAATTATGGGATATGTATCAAATCAGAAATAGTGCAACCAGGCTGAGCTAGTTTTCTACTCGCCAAATGGCGAGCATAAAACTAGCATTTTAAGTATGCCAGCTACTGTGGCGAAATGATCAACTGGTGACAAATCCCATCAAAATATCCAGGAATCTCAAAACCAAATTTGTTTTTTTTTTTTTAACTCATAGGTATGTCCTTTCCCTTCAAGTATAGATTTCTATGTATGTGTGTGAGTGGGGGGGGGGGGGGGGCGTGGGGAGAGGACGTAGTAAAGTTTCAGAAATAAGTGATCGATCTTAGGCAGAGAAAATAATAATACAATTAGAATTAGAATCATCATTTTCTAGAACTGCCAAGAGAAAAGCTACAGAATGCCTCACAAATATCTGACTCACAGAGTTGATTTTCTAATTTTAATCAACACTACTCCGTGTGAACATTGATTTTTGTTTATGAATAACATCATAACATTTTGCCCTCATCTCCGCGAACATGTATTAGATAAATCTTATAATGATGAAATGTAGTGCACACTCTATTTCACCAGATGGAAGAAGGAAATACAACAACATTATGGCTGTAAAAAACTAGTGATGGTATAATTAAGCATTCTGATTCTACATATAAAAAATAATTTCTTTTGCAAATAGCTGTGTGTAAATAAAATGTTTATTGTATACTAAGCACATTGGCTGGCAAAATATTAACACTTCTGTCAGGCCTACCCGCAACGTCGCGTTGCAGCAGAAATATGCAAAAAAAAAAAAAAAAAATTTCCCAAGCAAATTTCGATAACTAGGCGTTTAACGAAAAAAATGAATATTCTAGAAAGGCTGTGGACATTTCTATGATAGTTAAACAACACAGTTTTCATCTATAACGAAAACGCAATAGAAAATTTTAAAATGAAATTTGTAAAAAATTTCAGTTAAAAAAAAAAAAAAAAAAAATCAATACACAAAATGCACACATATGTGCTGAAAATTATTGCAGTTGCATATATATATTTTTTGAAAGAGATAATTCATTACTATAATAATCTTTTTTATAGCCATTCATAGACTTATAGTATTTCAGTTTCATTTCACGTTTTTCACAAGTTTTCAGACAGAAAATTTTTAATCCTGACTTACTCTATTCGCAGGACAAAAACATTACAAAAATTCACTTTTCTTCCCTGGTATTTAAATTTATAAAATCGAACGATTTAAATGGATTACGTACATATGTTTTGCATTAAAATTGTACAACTTGTCATGAAAATGGTAAGAAATTAAAAAAAAAAACGAAAATACAAAATATTCCTACAATTTTTAACACTGACGATAACCCCCGATCTTTTATCGTAGTAGTAACTTATTAATGCCTCTTGGAATATTCTCAAAAAGTGTATAATTTTCTCTAAACTGCATCCTTATTTTTTCTCTATTGAATGATTTTTTTAAAAAACATTTCCAACTTAATGTAACTGTATTATTTAGTTGAATATTGATAAGAACTGGCAAGGAAGGTCTCCATAAGCGCATACTCAGAAATTTTTGAAAAAAATTACAGGATATTCTTCTCATGAGGATATATACGTTTATAGAAAAGAATGTTGGGGAACCTCGATATAACGTCCGTAAAAAATTATGAAAATGTACTTATTTTATTACGGAAATTAATCATATCATAATAACAGACGATATAAATATAAATATTTATAAAACTAGTTGTTGTACGAACGCACCTCATTTGTCACGTTTGACGTACAATTTCCAACTTGTTTAAAATTCTTATTATGATTCTTAAAATTCTTATATCACATTATTCTTATTAAATTTACTATTCTTCTTATATGCATAATGCCCTACATCTCTGAATAAATGAACAAATTATTAAAAGAAATAAATATATATATATATATATATTAAATAACATAAAATTCGATAATTATCAAATATTCAAAACCTTTCTTTAAATATCCGAAATTACATACTAAGTAATATTTTTTTAAATGTTTAGAAGAGGGATAAAAACACAAATGCATATTTTTTATATATCTGAATAAATAAATAAAGCATAATAAATAAATTTTTAAAATAACATAAAAATAGATAAGCATCAAACATTCTAAACCAATTTTAAAATAATCCAAAATTGCATACTATCTTTTTAAAAAATGTTCGGAGTAAGAATACAAAATTAAATGCGTATTCAACAACATTTCTGAAAAAAAAAATAGACAAATTATTATCTCTATCTCTATAATAAATAAATAAATTTAAAACTTGTATGCTGTGGCCATTACAAAACTTTCTTCTATATTATGCTAATACTTTAATTGAAATAGCGGAGTTACAAACCAATAATTACGAAGTATGGTGCATTTCTTTTATTTTAAGGAGTTACTTATATCCGTACATAGTAAAACAACAAGAGAAAGATTTCTGCGCATGCTTCAACTTTTTTTAACGTTGAATAAAGAAGGTAATAGAATTTATAAGAATCAAGAGGACTGGGGAAGGAATAGCTCGCCTATTGGCTTACTGCTCGCAACCCTGGCGTTCCTTCTACGACTTCTACTTTTTCTGCCCCTTTCCCGCGCGCCTTGATCGTGATCGATCGATCGCGTGCTTTGTTTGACATCGGGATTTACACCGAGAACCTCATTCGTTTGTGTTCAATCGGAAAGAGGACGGACACTACATTTCTTTATACTAGAAGAATTACGGCCCTATTAAAATTGTTTGAAATATTGCATTTATGGATTTAAAAGTTATGTACGTATTTTTCAACGACGAATCCAAATATCTAATTTTCATAACGATGGGATAATTAGAAGCGGAAATATCATTTATTTTTAAATTAACTGATTCGCTTTTTTAACGCATCCTTTCGTAGCCGAAACGCCTGACTTTCACTCGAGACATTGAGTCTACTCACCCAAAGATTGAAAATTTTTATACTACCAAATTTCGGGGCCCTATATATATGTGTGTTTTTTAATATCGGATTTTTGGATATTTTTTTATTTTAGCAAAATTCCGATTTCTATATAGAAAAAGAAATAAAACGCTATGGTTTTTGCTATTGCATTTCAAATTATCTCGGGTTGTATGGGTCCGATCACGACGCGGTTTGGCTTATTCGACTCGATATCGATAGAACTTACCGATTTTAGTTCCGAGTTTCACCAGTGAAAAAATACATCAACAATCACAGTTTTTTTAAAATACATTGATGCAGTTTCTGCAGGATTCTAAATGAAATTTTCTTACTAAATAAACCGACCAGCGTAGCGGGCGAAGCTCTGCTAGTACTAAGTTTACTTATTGACCAGTATAGAGACCGATCTTAGCGGAAAACTTTGCGATTTTAGAAGAAAATTAAATCGGAGATGTCCTAATAGTATTCTCTTAATATTAATGTTTCGTCATATATGTGTAATGTATGCTTTTTCTTTATTGTTTGTAAAACGTTTATATTATTTAATTTATTAGATTTTTAAGTATAAAAATTCAATTATTGTTTTAATCAAATATTTACTCTAAACCAGCCATACTCAACATTTTTTTTTTTCTCGCAGGCCACAAACATATATTCGCGGCGTTAGGCGGGCCGCAACACATTTATAAAAGGCTACAAAAAAAATGAGTAATTAAAATAGTAACTTAACATAAGTAGTACAACAAAGCAATATAACAAAGTTAATATTATAAGTAGGGTTAAACGTTTGTCGCGGACGAAATGTTATTAAAAAAAATTAAACCACTATGTCCAAACAATAAACTTCGTGGTAGTTTTCTATTGCAAATGTTGCAGAAATGTGTCACGAGGTTTGTTATTTGGAACTGTTGTTTACTCAATGCAAAAACTTTTATTTAAAATTGTAGAAATATATAGTTCAAATTTATTTAATTTGAAATAATGTTTGATTAGTGTTGAAGGTTAAGAAATGTATACACACACCCACTGTAACCGGTAGCACAACATTAAAAAAAAAAAAAAAAAAAAAAAGTTTTCACTTAGAAAACGACGTTTTAGATTTTTAACATAATTTTAAATTAATAAGACAGGTCTTGTCTTCCCATGAAAATATATAAAACAACAGTGAAGGTCTTAAAATATGTTTTATGCACATTTGAATTAATTTTATAAATATGGATTAATTATTATGTGTCTCGGGCCGCACATGAAAGGTCGCCGGGCAGCAGGTTGAGTATGGCTGCTCTAAACACTGATGTATAGTGACCATCTCTGTTCCAACACAGGCTATAATTTTATGACGGTACAACAACCCCCAAGGAGTGCAGTCGCAAAAAGCGTTCTAAAATTAAGATTTCTGTGATATTGTTGAGGCTATAGAAACTTGAAATTTGGTGTGGTGGTTACTTTTAAGATAAATACTCGCTATGAAAAGTCTCTAAAAAGTTCGAAATTTAAAAGGTTGAATGAAATGAGCAGAAAACGTTCTAAATTACGATTTACTTGGAACTGTAAGACTAGAAACTTGACACGACTGTTACTTTTAAGGCGTAAATATACTGTCAGCGGAACAATTTCTAAAAAAAAATCGAAATGTAAAAAAGAGGGTACAGGAACAAAAAATGTTCTAAAATTTTAAAAGGTGAAATGAGCGGAAAACGTTTTAAATTACGAATTATATTGAACAGTTATGGCTAGAAATTTGAAATGCATGATAAAACCAGATTTCTTTTTCCCAAAAACAATAGAAAGACCTCATGCAACTTAAATGCAACACAGCGGTTAGCCACGCAGCTAGTAATTTTATAAAATGTTAAAAATTAGGAGCATAAAACTTTTTGTTTTTCTCTCTGGCTCGTCGCTCTTTTGCTCATCAGACAGGAAACAGTTAATTTAAAGAGAGGCACGAATAAATAAACAACGATACTAGAGAGCAATAACTTAGGTTTTGTTTCAGGTATACTCAGCATTTTTAATAAAATGTAAAGAAATAGGAGAGAACTCAAAATGAGGGACGCGAGATTATTAATTTACAAATTAACTTGTTTACAACACTAACAACTGCCGGAATACAAAATAATTAATATACACTGATATACTTCCAATAGTACCTTTTAATAATTTCTGCTTAAACCTTTTATGCCAGGACGGTACTTTAGAGTGCGATAAAAATAACTTGTTATAAAATTTATTTTACACTTCGATTTGCAATAATATAATATAGGATGAGTTCTAGATACTTTACTTTATCATGTTTCCAAAAGTGTTATTTAGTTGTACTTGTAGTGAAAAAAAATTTTCAATTAAAACTGTTCAGCTTTATTGATGTTGGAAGACAAGCAGTTGAACGTTCCAATACTGAAAAAAATGTTACTTTATATATATATATATATATATATATATATATATATATATATATATATATATATATATATATATATATATATATAGATAGATAGATAGATAGATAGATAGATAGATATATAAGGCCATTAGATTTGTACATTTCTTAATTCTATCTATAATCTATACTAATAAAAAAAAAAAAAAAGATGCTTGCGTGTGTGCGCGGAATGGCTAGGAAAATTTGGATGAGAATAGTCAAGACACGTCCTAATGCACCTGAGGCTCAGATTTTTTGTTAATTAACCGATATATTAATTTAAAACAATAATGGACATCAGAAAATGACGCTCTGCTGCTGCTCGCGGTGAACTTCAAAATTTTCCAGAGATTTCTATTTTAACTTTCAAAGCAATGAAGAACGGGAGGGGGATATTTGTTTTATTTTAAATTTTTGGAGCTTTTTGAAGCCCGCGTCGGGGACTCTTCACTCACTTGAAAACACCCGCTCCCTAATGTTAAACCTACGAGCAGGGAAGACTGAGCTATGCTCGGTCAAAATTAGCTTTGAGTTCAAATATCATGACCCATGACCAAAATCACCCACTAATCAAATTTTCTCGAACATGTGACCAAGCCCGATTGTCTTCTCATACCCGTAACCCGTAGGATATAAAATTTAGTCAAAATAGTCTGAGCCGTTTTTTAGATAAAATTAGCTTGACCCACAGTGACCCAAAAATGCCACATTAATCTGATTTTCTCGAGCATGTGATCTAGCCCAATGTTTTCCTCGGGCCCAAAAACCGTAGGATACAAAATTTAGTTCAAATCGTCTGAGCCGTTTCTAAGATAAAATAGCTTGACCCATGACCCACTAATCGAAATTTCTTGAACATGTGACCTAGCCCAATAGTCTTCTTGTACCTTAAAACTGTAGGATACTAAATTTAGTTCAAATCCTCTTAGCCCTTTTTAAGATTAAAAAAAAATCTTGACCCATAATGACCCATGACCAAAATGACCCACTAATCGAATTTTCTCGAACATGTGACCTAGCCCACCAGTCTTTTCGTGCCCGAAAACCATAGGATGCAAGAGTTAGTCTAAATAGTCTGAACAGTTTTTTAGATAAAATTAGCTTGACCCACAATGACCCAAAAATGATCCACTAATCTAATTTTCTCGGACATGTGACCTAGCCCAATGATTTTCTCGTGCCCGAAACTCGTAGGATACAAAATTTAATCAAATCGTTAGAGCCGTTTTTTAGATAAAATTAACTTGACCCGGTTGAGCCACTAATCGACCCGGGCTACGCCGGTCTTTCGTTTAAAAATTTATAATCAAAACAGACAGGAGCACGCCAAGTGTACGCTGCCGAAGGCAAAGGGGCCCCCAACTCTGGGTTCGTTTGGAAAGATTTTGAATTAAATATATATAATCATGCAAATTCGAGGGTGTACCCTCCCGAAAACAGCCGGGCCCCCAACTTTAGGATCGTTTGGAAAGATTTTCATTTAAATATATTAAATCATTCAACATTGATTTTGGGTATATTTAAGGTTATTATCACAAGCCCGGGCAACACCACGCGAGTCAGCAAGTAATAATAATAATAATAATAGAAGTTTGTCTGTGTGAGTGTCTGTATGTCTGTGTATTGTGTTCTGAAGACACTGTTGAGTCCAGCGGCGTAGCTACATCATATTCAGCACCCTAGAGCAAGAAAAATTATTGTGCCCCCTTGTCTAGGGGAAAAGCTCTTAAAATTTTTGTTTTATTTAAGGTTTAAAAATCGTGTACAGGGTTCGTACGGGTACTTATTTTTGTACATCAATATTTCTGTAAAGAAAATTTTGCTTTCTTTAATCGCAAAACCTTGCTATTCAATAAGGTAAAATTTGGTTTTAAGAAATACTGGTATGCCAAAGTAAGCACCCATGCAAATTCTGATATATGTACTTATTTTCATTTTATTTAAAACCTTACTTAATTCATTCGATATTCAAGGCATTTTAACAATAAGATATTCAGCGCAATAAATACAAATAAAATAATAAAATAAAGCATAATTATTTATATACTTATAATATATTGACTACGTACAGAGTCTGATTTCCGTTTTATATGCGCCCATGGACCCAATGCTACTTGTCAATCATAAACTTCTATTGTCCGTTCCAAGGCCTTCGAAGACAATATACAATTCTAATAAATAAGGAAATACACACAATTGTGGAGAAATTTTTAATTTTGACAGCACATTACTTGAAGCATTTTCATGAAAAGTAAAACGGAAAAAAAATAAGAAAAGAAAGAAGAAGAAGAAACGCATGCCTATACACCATTACAATGTAGTTATTATAACTATATGACCATAGAAAAAGAAGTATTTTTAACATATCATATATTGATCTCGCTCTGCCAAAGCCGAATTAAAGGCACTTTGAGGCCCTAGCCACAGTATTCTTTCGGGAGCCTCCCAACTAATGCTACAACTAAGCTTAAACCTCCTGATTTTTCCCCTTCACCTTCTAGACTATTAAAGGTAAAATTTGTACAAAATAGTACAAATTACTTTTTTTTTCTTTTAATCAGTGCCCCTCAGATCAGATTATTCCAAATTAGATATGATCCTTAATGTAATTTGTGAGGAGAAAGGAGCCACGCGGAAAAAAATAGTTAGTTAAAACCAAGACCTCCTTATCATAGTATTGATCTATGATAAGGGAGTCTTGGTTAAAACAATGAAAAAATAGTTGTGCTAACTAAATTATTTGGTTAATATAGCCCTATCAAAATTTTTTGTTGGACTGACCAAATTATTTTGTTAGCTTGATATAGTTATCTTAACCAAATCTATTTGGTTGCGATAACTATAATAAGCTAACAAAATCATTTGATCAATCCAACCCATTTGGTTACAATAAATATATTCAGCTAACAGCATCATGGTCAGACCAACCAATTTATTCTTACAAATAATATAATAAAAAAAAATCACTTGTTAACGTTAAATTAAAGTGTAATTACTGCTTAAAGGGATAAAAATATAACACAGAAGGCTTAAAAATACCTTTTAAATATATAGACGACATATGTTTCATACGCTCAAACGGCGACTTCTTCAGATCAAAATGATAAATAAAATATTCTCGTAAAGTTTTAGAAAATGATAAACAAATCATGAGATCACATGTCTTATGTAAGCAGGTGCTTAAATTGGTCAAACTGGAAAACGTGAAAATTATTATTTTTATTCTTGCGAGAATATTTTATTTATCATTTTGATCTGAAGAAGTCGCCGTTTGCGCGCACAAAACCAAAACATATGTCATCTATACATTAAGGGGTCTCAGGAGTCTTACTTTTCCTCCGAAGATGCAAGTTTGGATCATGTCACATTTTATTGTATTTCTGATTTCATATAACACACAATAAAATGAAATTTTTACCACTAATAGGTCAAAATCTACTTGATTTAACATAATTATTTCAATGTTGTAAAATTCGTGTTTAATTTTTTTTTTTTTTAAAGTAAACAAGAACGAAAAATCATGCGTCAAGCATAGATTATGTAGCAGTTTCCAACGCTTCCAAAATAATTTTACAAAACATACCGTTTAATAAGCTAAAAGATAACATCTAAGTAAACAAATTGGAAAACGCATAACATATTTAAAAACATAATTTCAGGAATTTCCAACAGATACAATATTCGGAAAAATATCCGAATACTTTTATTCAGCCCTGTATATGATCTATAGATTTGTATATGCTAGGATGCTAAATTTTAGTTTAGTTAGGAAACGCGTAGCACAGTTTAAAATTATCTTTCTGGAGTTTCTGTCAATAAACGGAAATGTGTTCGCGAACTTTTGTGCTGCCCTGTATAGATCTACAGAATTTATACACACCACGTAATAGACAAAAAGCGAGTTAAAATTAAAATCGCGTTTAGTAACTTAAAACGCACTTCCAGGAATTAGTGTTAACAGACAGTAGAGAATTCTTTTGTGTGTCCCTGTAAATGAACGATGACTGCTATACACACACTATTCTGTAGTAAGCCTCTTGTAATGCACCTTAGATATAAATATATAAATTTCAATGCGTTTAAAATAGTGAAACATTATTTAAATAAACCGCAGACGATTTTTCTCCATAGACGTCATGTAACGGAATTCTTTAGACTGTCCCTGTAAAGTAACTATAAGTGCTATGCCCACCCTATTACATATTAAGCCTCTTCTAATGCACCTTAGTGATATATATAAATTTCAATGCGTTTAAAATACTGAAACATTATTTAAATAAACCGCAAATGATTTTTCCCCATAGACCGCAATGTAACGGAATTCTTTTGAGTGTCCCTGTAATAAAACTATAAGCGCTACACACTTCCGTTGAAATAGGGAACATGCTATGGATAACGACAATAACATATAAAAATTGCAGAGCAATCCGAGCATATTTACGGGAGTTAGAGCACGGACAGACGGCAGACGGCCATACGGCCAGACAAACCGAAGTCATAAGCACTTTTCAACTAGGTTGGAAAGTGCTAAAAAACTTTTCCGCCTGGCATATTGCGCGCAACGTTGTAGAAAAAATATTGCTTCAAAAATAACAAACAAAACTGATAATGATGTAAAATTGATGTATCTTGAACTTATACTTCAATTTCAAGCAATATTATTATTTTTTTTAATTAGCATTTTTTCAAAAAAAAAACATTTTACAATTTAAATTTTCAAAAAAATTAAATGATAATTAAATGATGCGATAGATGTCATTATATATTATTTAATGCATGGATTGGATAAATCTCATGCATAACAAGTTGCTTATGAAAATAAAATCATAGTATCTCAAAATTGAGCTCATAGCTCTCAAAATTGAGATTTAAGTGAATGTACACTGTATAGTCATCAAAGAGTTTTTATTCTTCAACGTAATCGAGTCATTTTAAGGGACCATTTAAAATAGCCCGGATTTCTATTTCGGTAAAAAGGGTCCAATTCTACACTAAAGTTTAAGCAATATCATGAAGTTTCCAACATTTGAGAAGCTGAACATTTCATTTTCGTATAATCATGTGACGATAATTGCTTAATTACAATCACTATTTTGTAAGGAAAACCTTTTCTTTGTTTATAATAGAAAATTCTTATGAATTCATCATTTAAAATTTGTCATATCTTCAAAACTAAAAATAATATACTCACACTATCTCCGTTGCCGGTTTGAGCATCAGCTCAGCTGGCATACGCCAAAATCCTACCCTGACTACATATTTTAAAAACTGTATTGACAAATGCATGTTTAATTTCCACATTAAAAAAAAAAATTAATAAAATTAATTAAAAAAAAAAAACCTTCAAAAGTTTCATTGTCTTGATTTCTTGTTCGTAAGACGATTAATAACTTTCTTCAGATCAAATTGACAAGCTATTATTTTTTCAAGTAATATAGTGACTAAAGAGCTAAAATAATATAGCGACATGCTACTCTTTAACTATTTGATTGCGAATTTATTTAATGTGATCCATTCACAATAATTTATTACTCATAATTTTAAAAATATACAAATCTTTATTACACTCTTCCAAATTTTGTGCCTTTATGATTTGTGCGCCTGGAGCAGTTTTGTTTGCTCCAAATGCTCCACAGTAGCTACGCCCTTGACGTTGAGCCTAGAGCTACAAGATTTGTCTGTATGTCTGTAGTTAGCATCTCAAAGGCAGTGTTAAAGATTTTTTATGCGATTTTTGGCGTTTTGTCACGAGTTACTATAATTTTTTCACATTAGTAAAATGAATCTGGTTCCAATCTTATAGCCCAATTCAGCTTCTATTCAGAATACGTACAGCGATTTTTTATTTTTTTGCAAATTTTTTGATGCGATTTTTAGCGTTTTGCAGCGATATTTTGACATTCGTAAAAATAATTCGGTTTCAAGTTTTTAGCCTAATGTAGCAAATTTTCTTCTCCACGATTTTTGAAGTTTTAGCTATTATTAATGCAATTTTCAGTGTTTTTTCACTTTCCGCGACGATTTTTTGACATTCGTGAAAGAATTCCGTTTACAATGTTTATGCTTTAGTCCACTGTAGTAAATTTTGTCTTCTGCAAGGTTTGAATTGTTAGAGATTTTTCCACATTAGTAAAAGGAATCTGGTTACACTCTTTTAGCCCAATATAGTAAATGTTCTCCACTTTTCAATAAAGTTTATTCGGAATTCGAACAGCTATTTTTGAATTTTTCTTCAATTGTTTTATGCGATTTCTAGTTTTTCACGCTCTGCGGCGATTTTTTGGCATTCGTAAAAGGAATTTAGTAGGTCAGTGTAGTAAATTTTGTCCTCCAAGATTTTTTTTTTATTTTTGCCAATTTTTAACGTTTTTTCGCGTTTTGATTTTTTGACATTCGTCAAAAAGAATATTGATTACAATGTTTTAGCCCGCTACAGTAAATTTTGTCCTCAGCGATTTTTTAATTTTTTGCGATTTTTTTTACATTAGTAAAAGGAATCCGGTTTCAATCTTTCAGCGCATTATAGTAATCTTTTTCGTCTGCGATTTTTTATTTTTTGCGACTTTTCGCGTTTTGCTGAGATTTTTTTCACATTAATAAGGAGTCCAATTTCAATCTTTTATTTCACTATAGTACATTTTTTCCCCTTTTCAAATTTATTCGGATTTCGTACAGCAATTTTTTAACCTTTGACGGAAATGCTTACAATTTTTTTTCAGGTTCCGCGGCAATTTTACCATATTTGTATAAGGAATCCAGTTTTATTTTTTAAGTCCAATATAGTAAACTTTGTCCTCTTTTCAACAAAATTTATTCGGATCTCGTATGGCAATTTTTAAATCTTTCAATATTTAAAAAAAATAATAAAAATAAAAATAAAAAAATCGCGTTTCGCCGCGATTTTTCAACACTACTAAAAGGAGTTCGGTTTAGATCTTTCAGCCCATTATAGTAAAGTCATCTCGGAAGTCGAGATTCGCGTTTGCTTTGATTTTTTCCGTTTTTTCTTCAGTTTTAAAATGTCATCTCTTTTTTGCCAACAAAAATACAAAAAAAATAAATAAATGAATAATAAAATAAAAATCCCGTTCCTAAGGATAGTTTTGGTTTAAAAAAATATATTAATATTTACTATTTCAAAAAACTCATTTTCCCCAAGTCGTTTCACGGATTCGCCAAGATTTTTCTTCTTCAATGAGTGCATTTGAAGATAGTTTCCATTTAAGATAATTGTGCTTTGGATTTCAAATTCGTGTTTACCGGGATTGGGGCCTCATTCATGTTAAATCAACACAAAAAAAATGTCATTTTCTACCTGGCTTCCTCAGAATATTATGATATTAAGCTCAGCTGTCAGGATCATAGAAAAATTTATAAATACTGCATTTTTGCTATATATTTTTGCATTTCATGCACTACAAATTTAGTCATCTTTTATTTCTTGATTGTCACGGGGACTTACTTTTGGTGTTATTAGAAAGTATTTGAATTGGGCTTTCATATGATATATCACATGAGTGTATTTTTTTAATTTTTAATTTCAAGGTCAAACATTTTAACCTTTTATATCTAAAAATCAAACATTTTAATTTTTTTGAAAAAAAAATGTTATTTTATGCTTATTTTCCATAATATATAAACAAATCGTTTTGGGACAATCACGGGATGCTGAGTTACAAATTAAAATGCAAACTGCTATCCTAATTTCAATACGAAAGTCACAAATTCAGATGAAAGAGCAGATGTCGATGTATTGTAAAGTCAGATGTATTGTATACTTATCTGCCTAACTAATGTGTACACGTAAGTACTAATGAGAAAAATCTTTTTTCAAAGTTCACATACCAAATTTTTCCTTTTTTTTTTTTTTTTTTTTTTTTTTTTGTGAGGGGAGGGGGGGGGGGCGGCTGACAAGGCTGATTACATAAATTTACTTGCTCCATAGCTATTAAATCTTTGTTAACAAACTATTGAGTCATTCCACGTAAGATCAATACAGTATAACTTCTTAAATGTTTCAATAAAATTGCGAATACTTAATATGATCATAGTATAGATAAATAATTTAAAAACTAGATGCCTGGGGTTCCAGGGTAAAAAGTTAGAAAACGTTGAAATTTCTATAGTTGGTTCAAAATTAGTTAAAAGATGATTTTTTTTTTTTTTTTTTTTTTTTGTATTTTATTGTAGCAAGAAATCCAGTTGAGCCAAAGAGCCGGTTTTAGATTTATTTTAAAGATTGTTTCGTTAACTTTTAAATAATATGTAACATAATGGGTACTACATTAAAAATATTTGCTTAAGTTTCAAATTAAAATTTTAAAATAACTTATAAAAAAATTTTTAAATAAAAAGTTGATTTCAGACTCTATTGCAGATATATCACATAATTTATATTTATCAATAGTTGTTAAAGATTCATTTAATAAGAATAAAAAAAACCTCATTAGATTTTTTTTAAAGTCTAAAAAACTTAAATAAAATCCTTTTTATAAATTTTATAGCAATTTTTTTTCTAGAGGCAGTAGAAGATTCATCTGAATTTCATAACATGGTTTATATACTACATAAACTATAAAAAAAATAATAACTTCTTTTAACACACAATATTTCCTATGAATTCTGTTCTAGCATGCTAAGTTTCATTTAGTTGAGTAATATTCTGCACACAACTCAATGCAAGCTGGACCAAAAATAAAACAGAACTCTGGCTGATTTCTTGTTGAGCTTGTGACTCAGTTTGTAACCATAGGTTTCTGACGATAACTTGCTCAGTAACTTCACAATGATAAATAATTAAATGTGATTTGTGTACATAAAATCAGAGCAGCGGAGGAATGTATATAGTGGTGGTGATGGTGTATGCCGTATACCTTTTGGGTGTGTTTAAGGAACTCTGCATACCCTATCTTTCTCAAGTACTATAGCATATAACCTATATCAACTAAAGCGTATACCCCCTGGGTTTTTTATGACTACATCACTGTATAAAATTAAGCTAGTTTTACATTTAGATAATTTAGTTTCAATAACAGTTAATTAGAATCTGGATGATAATATTATTTAAAATTTTTTGACTGTTGTAAATAAGTTATATAAATTATCTATAAGTCGCATATAAAATATCTGTGTGAGATTAGTCTTCTAAAATGGATAAGAATTAGACCTTATATTGTTTTAATCTTTTTAAAAAGGTCTAACCACTCTAATTTAAGGAAAAGATTACAAACTTCATTTCTTTTGGGAGGGGTGGGTGTCTGAATTCAACAATGGTTGTGAAAATGAGAGGGAAGTCGTATTATGAATTAATTCATAATGTCAATACTGTTTTTTGTTTTGATTATGCAAAAATTATTTTGTCTACTTAAAATACTAAAAACATCCCCCCCCCCCCCCAAAGAAAAAAAACATGCTTGTGAACTTTACAAACAAGATTATCAGTAAAATATGTATATATATACAGTAGACTCCTTCAAATCTGTATAGGGTAAAACCAAAGGTTGTGCAGATTTCTGGTCACTGTTTTGTTTACATTTATTAAACTATAATTTGAATTTAATAATACTCTCGAAATTATAATGAATGCTTACAATAAAGTGAAGTAATTAAATAAAATACTAAAAATTAAGAAAAATTAAAAAAATATTTAAAATAATAAAAGTAAAGATCAAGTAAATAATTAATAATACATAACAAAATATGCATAATGATGAAAGACAGGCTTCAACCAGAACCCAAAGTGAAAGAAACTGAATCTATATTTACATATCTTTTAATACATTTATGGAAAAGTAGTCTACAATTTTATCACTTAATGTGCAAAAATGAACACATATTTGCTCATTAATGTTTAAAATATATAGTTGTTTTCATCTGAAATATATTCAGAATTTCTTTGAAAAATCGGGCCAACACGAACTTGACACAAAATAGTGAAAAGACAACCTGCACCTAAAACATCTAGCCCTTTGATTACAGGCCAGGATCAGCGACTATTTTTATATGCATTCGTACCCCAATTTTTAAAAAATTGTTTGTGGCAAATTTCTCTTGAAAATATCCTAATATAAATATATGAATATGGCAGAGATTAGTTTTCAACAAGTTGGAAATTGTACATTAAACGTGACAAATGATGTGCGTTCATTTCGTGCTGTAACTAGTTTTACAATGTAAAATCAACGTTATTATTTCAGTGAAATAAATCATATCGTCTGCTATGAGCGAATTAAGGATGCCTTTTTTTTTTATTATTATGTATGCCATGTTTACAGATGCGAATTTTATTTTTCGACACCAGATAGCACTGTAAAATTCAACATGGAGATCTTGCTTTGCGAATGATTACCTCCATGGTTTAATACTTCTATGACTAACAATGAATGAAACTTTTGTTTATTTACTTTAATGGATTGAGATATTTAGCTGTTAACCTAATTTTCACTGAAGTTATCTCAGAATCTATACATTTTTTAATGTAACATATCGCTTAAGCAAACAATTTTTTTGAACAATCTTTCTAAAAATGTAACTTATGCAATTTTATTTGAAAAAATAATCTTGAATAAAAATGGCTGCTTGGCATATGGAAAAAGATGTGGTTGGCCTATATTTGTTTCCAATCACATGACTTGCGCTTTTACTATATAGATTATGTGTGACAGGATTTAATACAACAAAGAAATTAATATCTTTTTAAGTTTTGATTTGATTTTCATAAAATTTGAAATGACTCGACAAAATTCTGCAATGTTTATATATATTAAATTTCAAACCATTAGATTGGATAGTTTTTGCGCTGTTATATGCGGACGGACGGACTAGACGACAACTATAGGTGCTACATATTTATGTAATTACGAACGCACCTAAAAAGTGGTACTAACAGAATAAAAACTAGTCCACTGGGATGTACATATCCCAACGGTAGTCAAACGGTCAAAATCAACCTTGCCCACAGTGAAAAAAAACAGCGTGAACCCGGCTTGATCCATACCGGGGAACGGATTGTGTCATTTTCGGGTAAAATTGGTTTGCCCAATTCAATGCAGGACTTTACCTGAGACTAAGGGGTCATTCCATGCAAAATGAGCAAAAATTTTAAAAAGTCGTGGCCACATAGTAACCGATTTTAATGAAATTTGGTACACAGATTCAATTCATATTTAAATAGAGCTATTCAAAATATCTTGACAAAAAATAAAATATTTTGGAAGTTCTGGACATTTAAAAAACTTGTGACATAGAATGGCTTGTATGGAATCGTTCAAAGTTGCAAGTTTAAACTTCATACCTTGAAAACTATTTAACATAAATAAATTTTTTTCATACTATTGTAACCCGTGGACAGTTATTATCATATTTATTTAGTAATAATAATTTCGTAACACCATGGCTGATATTAAATTGGTTGTAAAAATTGAAAAATTGAAAATTTTGAGAAAATTAAAAGCGTTATAAAAATCAAAGGAATCTATGTGAAATTGATGTATGATGTAATGTTACATATGAAAACCAAATTTCTCAAATTTGGAAGTTGCTATTTATTTTCTTCATCTTCAAAATAGCTTAGAAACTTTAAAAAAATTACAAAATCACAATTTTTCCTCTTATGTATACTTAAAAAATCAAATGAAGGAAAAACCTGACATTAACAATATTGCAGAAGCAATAAGTTCAAAAAGCCCATGATATGCTGAAAAAAATTCAAGATTGCCTTTTGATTCCTAATATAGCAGAAATGACTTCAAAAAGGTAATATTTTATACGCTCTATGGGCTATTTCACTTCAAATTTAAGCGCTTTCTCTGCCATCTTGCAAAAAAAATGTCGTGCTGCCATCTATATAGAAATTTGATTACTATATAACCACTGCCCCGTTTAAATCAATAATTTATTCTAATTTAAAATATTGTTGAGGAAAAATAAACTGAAGGCAAGAATGAAAGTTTCTGTATTTAAAATATACACTTTTATCTATAACGTCAAATAATTTTAAAATCTTAAGACCTTTCCTTCATGTTTAAACAAGTAATAGAAATATTGCATTTTCCTCTCAAAATTTTTCATTATTTTTTTTTTTCTCATTAAGGAATAAAAAGGCAAGAATGAAATTTTCTATATTTAAAATATATACTTTTATCTATAACGTCAAACAATTTAAAAATCTTAAGACCTTTCCTTCATGTTTAAACAAGTAATAGAAATATTGCATTTTCCTCTCAAAATTGTTCATTATTTATTTTTTTTCTCATTATGTAATGAAAGGACAATTACTAAATCACTCCAATCTGTTACTTATTATTCATTCCTAATTATAAATAATTTTTGATAAAGTCTTTCCACTCCTACGGCTAATAATGAAAATCGAAATTTCAAGCATGTAGACAAAACCACGATCTTATATCAACTTTTAATGGAAGTTTTAATACTTAAATAAACAATCCTGAAATCTATTATTTTACATTTACTCATAAATAAATATGATCTACTTATATGCTGATTTTCATTAAAATCTATGACATGTCAGCCACAGCTGATTTGCCGATTTAGCATGGAATGACCCTAAGAATTTTGCAGATTTCTGAATTGTATGGAATTTAGATCATAGTCTGAAGATGAAGGCAGAAAATCATTAAAAAAATTTTCCTTTATTACCACGGGTTACAAAATTTGTAATTTTGTGACATATTGGTGATGTTTATGGTGCTAATTACCTCATGACCAGTTGAATTTCACAAATTTTTTTCTGCGACCATTTGTCGAAATACGAGTTTTTTTTCCGCGATCATTTCATGGAAATCATTTGTTTTTCTTGATCATTTTGCGAAATTCAAGATTTTTTTCTGCGACCGATTGGCGAAATTTATTTTTTCCCGCGACCATTTGTCGAAATTCGCAATTCTTTTCTACGATTGTTTGTTAAAATTCGGGATTTGTTTTTCAAAACTAACTGACAAAATTTGTGATTATTTTGCGCAATCGTTAGACGAAATTCTCGATTTTTTTTGTGTGATCGTTTGACTAAATTCATGATTTGTTGAGGAACCTTTGGACGAAATTCGTGATTTTGTTACGCGACAATTATACGAAATTCAAGATTTTTGAAAAAAAATTTTGACAAAATTTGCGAATTTTTTTCACGCTACCGATGGTCAAATTTGATTTTTTTCTGCGAATAAATGTTGTAATCTGCGATCTGTTTTCACGACCAATTGACAAAAATCACTATTTGTTTCCATGAGCTTTGCAATATTTTTCCTGTTTCATAATAAAATTAAACTAACATGCTGCATTGAAAATGGGACTTATTCGCTAAAATGGCACAAAGTAAAAAATCACGCTAACCTAGTACATCTGCGACATCTGTTCTGGTTTTTAACATCCAAACTTTTAAATTAAAGTGCCAGTGAGCATAAAGTTTCAAATTGTTAGTACAGTAGACTCCCTCAAATCCTCACATAATTGCAGATGTAAAAAAATAAAACTTACAGTTAAGATGTAGGGGGAAAATTCAAGATTTTTAAAATTATTATATCATTTCATGCACATTTTAAATATGTAATTCTTGTTAATATGATAGAACACATGTTTTCTCATCATGAAGTATAACTTTATTTCTGAAAAAATTCAAGACAGCCCTGATCTCAGTGGTGATCACGATCTTTTTACCTATACATATCTGTATTAATCAAGCATTTTTGGATATTAAGTTTGACTAAGCCTAAAATAAAACTTTTTTACTTTATGATTTTTATGTAAATTATTAGTGTATCTTTATGACACAAGTTTCATTGAATAATTTTTTTAAAAATATCTCATCATTATACAGTGAAACCTCCTTGAACGGTCACCTCTAAACAACGACAACCTCCGAACACCGGCCACATATTGATGGAACCAAACAGGTTCCATAGCATTAACATTAGTACGAACCTCTAAATAAGGAATTCTGAACAACGGCCGCTCAAAAGTCACGAGAAAAAAAAAATAACAGCTCCTGGTACAATTTCATATTTATTTGCAAATCGAAATGTGAAGCAGATCAAACAAAAGTTACTTGATATGTCAACAAAAAGTCACTTAATCTCTTAAAAACTTAATCCTTTCCCAAAAACTAATCTCTTAATCTTTCTGATAATCACTTCTGCTTAAGATGTCATAAATTCCCAAGACTCAAGAGAGAGAGTGGACAGAAGGACCAACAACAAATTATCTGTTAAACGAACAATGTGACCACCCAGTTTTTTTTATACTTTTTAACACTTTCCAACCTAGTTGAAAAGTGTTTATGACTTCGGTTTGTCTGGCCGTCTGCCATCTGGCCGTGCTCTATCTCCCGTAAATATGCTCGGATTGCCCTGCAATTTTTATATGTTATAATCGTTATCTATAGCATGTTCCCTATTTCAACGGAAGTGTGTAGCACTTATAGTTTTTTACAGGGACACTCAAAAGAATTCCGTTACATTGCGGTCTATGGGGAAAAATCATTTGCGGTTTATTTAAATAATGTTTCACTATTTTAAACGCATTGAAATTTATATATATCACTAAGGTGCATTAGAAGAAGCTTAATATGGAATAGGGTGTGCATAACACTTATACTTACTTTACAGGGACAGTCAAAAAATTCCGTTACATTACGTCTATGGAGAAAAATCGTCTGCGGTTTATTTAAATAATGTTTCCCTATTTTAAACGCATTGAAATTTATATAAGGTTCATTACAAGAGACTTACTACAGAATATTGTGTGTATAGCAGTCATCGTTCATTTACAGGGACACACAAAAGAATTCTCTACTGTATGTTAACAATAATTCCTGGAAGTGCGTTTTAAGTTACTGAAAGCGATTTTAATTTTAAATCGCTTTTTGTATATTACGTGGTGTGTATAAATTCTGTAGATCCTATACAGGGAAGCACAAAAGTTCGGGAACACATTTCCGTATTATTTAACTCCAGACGGAGAATTTTAAACTGTGCTACGTGTTTCCTAACTGAACTAAAATTTAGCATCCTATGTAGTATATATATACAAATCTATAGATCCTATACAGGGTTGAATAAAAGTATTGGGATTACTTAGATGTTATCTTTTAGCTTATTAAAGAGTATGATTCGTAAAATTATTTTGGAAGCGTTGGAAAGTGTTACATAATCTATGCTTGACGCATGATTTTTCGTTCTTGTTTTCTTTGGTGTGAGGTCTTGAAATTATCATTTTGTCCATAGAAATTGTCATGAAAGTTTCATTGGGGAATTAAAAAGCATTTCCGTTTGGCAACAACGGATAGATGATTTTTGTAAACATTAAACGTCTTTACAAATTTCAGTTTTCTGGAAACTTCCGAACAAAAATGTTAAAAATTGATCATTCTTTTGTTCAACTTTTCTGCAGTCTGTCTTATTGGGGCTCCTTCGTATAACTTGAGAGTACACTTCTTACTTGTTCGTGATTCTTCGTGCGTTGTTACCATAGACCTTCTAATAATACGATTTTACCTTTGAGGTTGTTACCAACTATCGTATTAAAATTCATCATTTGATTACGAGTGGAAAATTACGATGAATTCTATAAACGAAAATTCCAAAATTTCTAGTATTAACACATACGCCGAAGTTTTGACGAATCTTCGTGAAATTCCAAATATTTTCATTAATTAATAATGATGATGAGTTGTATAGCAAAATAACTCATATTGTTATTTCTTTGGAGAAAGATATTTGCAGAAAAAAAAACAAAGCAACTGCAAATCACTGATTTTTTTAATGTATTAAAACAATAAGGATTAATTAAAATGACTGTGTATTTCTATTTAAATTTATGTATTTTGATTTTTTTTTTTTAATGAAACATCTGAATAACACCCACCTCTGAAGAGCGGTCACTTTTCACCGGTCCCACGGGTAACCGTTATTCAGAGGTTACACTGTATTATACCTATTTAGTCAATGAATTATTGTTTACTTGACCTTTACCTTTAAAATTTTAATCGTGTTTTAAATTTTCTTAATTTTTATTACTTTCATTACTTAATTATTTTAATATTTTACTTTATTGTAAGCATTCATTATAATTTACAGTGCATTATTACGTTCAAATTACTGTTTAAAAAATGTAAACAAATCAGTGATCAGAAATCTGCAGGTTTCAAACTATGCGGATTTGAGGGAGTCTACTGTATTTGTTAAATTTTTTTGCTCAAAGGTTAAATTACAGTATGCTGACAGCTTAAAAATTGTGAAAATATGGCGATTCTTCATTTTTTAGTGTTGGGTTCTGAGAAAGGAGATGTCAAAAAACTGTTGGGATATATTTTTTGAAAATATGATACTGAGTGTTATGAATATTTAAACAACCATTGTTGTTAAAAGGTATGTTAAGAATTTTATATTATTTTGTTGCATGAACATAGAAATGGCATAATCCTACTTCACTCCACCATTTGGCACTTTTTAAAAATGATGCCACATTGGCGATTTCTAAATTGTTAACTTACATTTATCATATTGGAAACCCAATAAGCAAGTGGCAAAATGTTTAAATAGTTACACATAGGAAAAATAATGGATTAAGCGATAAAAACGTCACTGGAAAATAGATTGCATTTATACGACGAGAGTAACACCGTACCAAATGTAAAATTTGATTCGTTCAAAAAAATTTGAACAAAATAATAATTTCAATACAGAACTAGATGGTACCCGTCAAAACTTGACGGAAAAAATTACAATAACAATATTAGTAAAATAAGCTAGTAAGTAAGTTAGTAAAGTAAGGGTGCTTATGAAACAATCTTTCAAATATTTTATTTAAAAAAAATTCCCCCAGTGCATTACGTTATTATTTCCGATGCAAACTCCAAACAAACAATCCGTAAACAAAATAGAAATCAGTTTGATATTACCGCCCTATTCCTCACGGCAAGAAAGAAAATTTCCTGAACCTATGAAGTATCATACAAATAGCATATCCCTACGTTCATCTCATATTCAGTCAATAAAAGAACATATTAAATAAGGCACACATTCCCCCCCCCCCCTCTGTGATAATGCAACCGAATGAGCTCCTATGCGCATGTGCATTGCATCTCCCCAAACGCACCGTCGAAATTCGACGTTAAAAAAAAGTTTTAAAATGTTTTGATCAAAATTTTTAAAATGTCTTCTTTAATCATTGTTCGTTTCAAATCCATATCTTCTGAAATGCATACATTGTTTTAAGCTAATCAATTTTTATGTAAAGATGAAGAATTTTTTTTACAATAATAAATCAATCTACAGATAAAGGAGATTTTTAATGTTTTCAAGTGTAATTTATTTGTATGGTTTCTTCATTCCTTTACATAATCAGGATGATTATTCCTTTTCGATAATTAAGAGAAATAATGTAAATAAATAAATATCCAAGATTATTTTTGATTCTGTTTTCATTAATATATTGTAAATTTTATTGTTCAAAGTTACTGATAAATGATACTTTAGTAAATGGGGCTTTTCTTAATTATTTTTTTTTATTGTTAGCAGGGCGCCAATGAAGTATATATATATATAGTATATACATACATATATACAAATATATATAATGTATATAGTTTTGTTTTTCTAGTATTGAATTTATGTGGTTTATAGATTTTGGTTGGCTTTTGTGATAATGATTCTGCAAGTAATTTTCCATTGGAGTTTATTATTATGTGTATATATATATATATTTTACTGGCGCCGGCTAACCGAAAAGTACCTAATTTACATATAGTTTTTTTCTTAATGGGATGACGGGATAATTCACGGAATTTCGACGGGATAATGAATATTTTTGATGGTACCAGAATATTTTTCTGTATTTTATAGTTATATTAAAAATACATATTTTTATGATTTGCTGAATCCCTTATTTGTTTACTTTTTCATGCATTATATTATTGAAGGTTGTTAGTTCTCTTATTCGTTTAAATATACCCTCCTTATATAAAAATAGTGTGTGTTTTCTGTGGTGTTTCGCATAAACGTTGTAAAATTCAGGTTATTAGATTTTATCCAACTTTGCTGTCATAACAGCTGATGAAGCAGCCCTTTTCGGCGATTTTTTTTTGTTACCTGTGAAATGTTTGTTTTTGGTATAGCCCGAACTAAGAAAAAATTGAGTACTTTTCCATTATACGGACACCATTGTCGCCAAGCATATATTTACATGTATGGCATGGTGTTGGTGTAACGGAAAAGAACCAAAATTTGCGATCGATCAAATAATTGAATTTCGTTAAACATTAAATTTTCTGGTACTTTTCTATTATCCGGTCGACCACTTTTCATAACAGAAAACTATCGCCAAACTGTAAAATTAAACGCCAAAAATGCAGTCCGATTTATTTGATGTCAGAAGCAATATACGTGTTCGTTACGTCATCAAGTGGTTTTTAATTCGAGATTTGCGTCTATTTTCCTTATGTTTTACTGAATTATTACTTATTTCAGTAATTAAAATAACAATTGTGTCCTTAAATTCATGTATTTTATTTATTTATTTATTTTGATATTTCAATGGCAACGTTCTCCCGTTTATTTGGCGTTACAGTTTGGCGATAGTTTTTTGTTATGAAAAGTGGTCGACGGGATAATAGAGAAGTACCAATTTTCGTATTTTTAATCTGAGAAAGAAACAATAATCATGGATTTAATTAATTTTGCAATATGCGGTGCAACCAAAATAATTTTGATTAAATCAGTACACATATCGCAGACGCACCTGGGTTATTTTTTGGCGCCTAAATGACGATTTTTGCTTTGTGTGGCAACCTGGTGTTTTATAATAAATTTGAATATGTGTGTAAATAAATAAAATAAAATAGGTACTTTTATGTTAGCTGGGCGTCAAGGATAACTCTCCAAATCTTGTTTCAATTGGAATCATTTAAATTGCAACATTTTACGTGAGATTTGTTATTCATATTGATATGTTTACGTTTAGATATTTTATTATGATTATATTCTAGCTAATTAAGTTTTTTTTTTAAGATTTTATACTACAATGTTAAAATATTACCTAGTTGATATTAGCTAATGTCAAAAGATTGGCGAACCACAGAGTTCAAGGAATAAACTCTATGCCCTCAAAAGCGGGAGTTGCCGTCTTTATGACGTCATAAGCAGAAGTAAATGTTTAATTGCAAATTACGGCTAATTAATTAAATTTTCGAACAAACGAATGCACGATAACAAATCTGTGTCCAAATATCTTTCATTTAAAAAAAGAATGATGTAATTTGATGCAGTAGTTTGTTCTCACGGATTGTCGAAAGAAATCGCTTAGCGTTTTAAATATATAGATTCTTAAATTAAACCATAAACACACAGTTGTATTTATTTTTTTTTTTAGATACTGCATTTATAAGTGAAATAAAATATTTTATTTGACAAATTTAATAAGATAGATATAAAAAAGATAATATGAGCAGTAAAAAACAATGTTTTTATACACATTTCATCGATATTACATAAAAGTTAGAGATTAGTGTGAAGTTGAAAAAAACAAAAATACATGAAATTCATTAATGCTGCCATCACTGTACCGCAGGTATGATCACTTCGTGAACATGAAACAGTAAAAAAACATTGCTGGATACAGCAACCTCGTTGTATCTGAATCCCAAAAAATACACGAAATTCGTTAATATCACACATATGATCGCTTTGCAAACATGAAATGGAAAAAAAAAACACTGGATACAGCACCCTTGTTGCATCGAAATCCCCAAAAATGCACAGAATTCGTTAATGCTGCGATCACTGTACCGCATGTAACATCGCTTCGCGAACCTTAAACCGAAAAAAAAAAATCACTGGATACAGCAACCTCGTTGTATCAGAACCCCACGTTAATGCCGCAATCACTGTACCGCATGTATGATCACTTCGCAAACATGAAAACGAGAAAAACATCACTGGATACAACAACCTCATTATATCAGAATCTCAAATAATATACAGAATTCATTAATGCCGTGATCACTGTACTGCATGTATGATTGCTTTGTGAACATGAAACTGAAAAAAAAATCACTGGATGCAGCAACCTCGTATCGGAATCCCAAAAAATACACGAAATTGCTTAAGAGCCTACATCAGTCATGCGAAGAAATGCTCAAGCTAATGTTAAGTCTATGGAAAGGTTCTTGTGCGATTTCTCGGTCGCATTTTAATATTTTTAAATGATTTTTTTTTGCATAGGATAACTGAGGTCGGATCTCTAACGTTGTTAGTTTTTACTTTTTCGATTTTGGTTCGAGTTTTTTTAAATAAGGGTACTTTCACTTACAGAACCGGTTCCAAAATTGAAAATATCTGCTTATAAAAAAAACTGTAACCAAACTCAAAAATGTAAAAACTAACAACATTAGAGATTGACCACAGCTATCCTATGCAAAAAAAAATCATTTAAAAATATTAAAATGAGAGCGAGAAATCATACAAGAACCTTCCCACAGACTTAACATTAGCTTGAGCGTTTCTTTGCGTGACTAGCGTAGGCTCTTAATGCGACAATCACTGTACCACATATATGATTGCTTCGCGAACATGAAAAGAAAAAAACATCACTGGATGCAACAACCTCGTTGTATAGGGATCACAAAAAGTACACGAAATTCGTTAATGCGGCGATCATTATACCGCATGTATGATTGCTTTGCGAACATGAGACTTCCATGAAAATTGCAGTCAATTGAATTACACTGTTCTAAAGTAACAAAAGTAGTCACTCACATACATAAAAAAAAAAGAAAAAAAATCAAGCTTTAAATAAACAAGTTGGAAATTGTACGTCAAACGTGACAAACGAGGTGCGTTCGTACTGTAGCTAGTTATAAAAAATATTCAGACCTAGATGATTTTTAATTCTGTGAAATGAATTATATCGTCTGCAGATTAATTTCTGTCATAAAATAAGTGTCTCAGTCGCTTGACGATTTAACATCCATCGGAAGCTCCTCTAACAAGAAAGCACTGATTAAAAAAAAAAAAATTCAAATTTCTTAATAAATATTTTTATTAATATCTCCTAAAGTTTTGATTCGATTTTAATAAAATTTGAAATGTCTCGACAAAATTCTGCAAAGATAATATATCTTAAATCTCAAACCATTCAGTTGGGTAGTTTTCGCGTTGTTATATGCGGACGGACAGACGGACGGACCAAGCGACGACAATAGGTGCTATGTATTTATATAATTACGAACGCACCTAAAAAGCAGATGCAATTTTTTCAATGCTTTTTTCTTTTAATATTCTGACATAACCATTTAATGACAAGTATTATATTTAATTGTATAAAAAAGTGAAAAAAACATATTTTAAATAACTAATAAATCATTAAAAATACAGATAAACTTTGGATGAAGAATCATTTGATGATGTAACAAATACATCATACATAACAAACGCGTCATCACAAAAAAAATATCATTGCTCAGTCTTTCCAACAAAAAAAGAGCGCTACATTTGGCTGACTATCGACGATTTGGCTAGATTTCGCCAAATGGTGGAGTCAAATAGGAACCAACCCATAGAAATAGATAAGGGCTTCTAACGAAATAGTCTTTCAAAGAAAACTATTCCTCGAAAAAGGTTTCAAATAGATGGTGAATGTAGGACAGTTGCTCTATACATCACCAGTTCATCTGCTTCTTCAAATCGTCTGCTTGGCAGCCATCGTCTAGTGGGTATCCGATATACAGTTTTGGTTTGCTGTTTGTAGGTGGTGCTACTTTAGCAGGGATGCTCTCCCGCTGCACAATATGTGTAGCTGCAATGAAGTTCAAAAGTCGCAACACGATATTAGAGGTGAAAATTAGCAATTACCACTCGCCACGTGGCGATTAAAAAATCAGCCATCGATCACCACCCATGGGTGCAAGAAGTCCATGCAAACCAAGACTGAAAATTTTTCTGAGTATTAGGGACAACCAAATGGAAATGGACTAGAAGGTTTCTAAATCTTGCATTATGGCTGAAAATTGATCTCTTAAAATAAAAGATAATGATTAAAAGTTCTTGATAGTAAAATTGTTATTATTTAAATATATAAAGCAAAATTTATTATTAATCAAAAATCTCTTCAGGACTGATTTCAGACCTGAGACTGAAGTCTTGCACACATGTCGCTACCCTAGTCGCCACTTGCCCAGTGGCGATTAAAAAATCTGTTATCGATCGCCAAGTGAAATACACCATTTTTCAGGGAAATATGCATCTCTACATTAATTAAATCTAATTAGAGAACTGGTTAATTATTTTTCCTACCAGATGCAAACAGATATCAACGACTTAACTGTATTTTCAATATTTCGGCTTTATCTCATGTGCTTACTCTTTAGTTGAATTATTTTTTCAAGAAATACAGTTTTATTCTGCAAAATATATTCATCAGCTTTGATTCCACATGCATTTCAAGTAATTTATTTCTTTTTTCCCACCGGATACAAGCGGATTTTAAGGACATTTCAGTATCTTCAATATTTTGACTCCTGCCACATGCTCACCAGATGGATTATTTTTCTTCAAGAGATACTGTTTAATCATGCGAAATACACTCATACTCACATACAATAAGTATAAAACTCTTATAGAAAATATGTTTATATACAACGATTATAATTTATCTAGATGTCAAGAAAGTTTGAAACATAATAGTGGCAACTAATGAAACTGAGTCTACCGACCACTGGCTACTAACTAAATTTCCCAGTTTTCACCTGTATACGATATTAACACTATTTCGTCAGAAGTCCTTATCTATTTCTATGTTCATGTTTTGTTGTAATGTTTTATGTTTTTTATTAGCATTTTATTGTACTATCACTCATACATGTATTAGTAACCATGGCTTTAACGAATTTTGTGCATTTTTTTTATTGTTACAGAATGTGGGTTGAACCATTATGTAAAAGTTGTTGACAAATTAGAATTTGAATCATTCAATGTTTATTCTGATGTATCAGGGTACTTTAAAAGATTGAAATAATGAGATGATTTTATCTAAAAGTTTTTGAAAAATCAGAATTTGAATGATTAAATGTTTACTCTGATGTAGTAGGGCAATTTAAAAGATTGTAATGATGCGGATTGCACATTTTCCAATAAATTTATGTTGTAAAAATGTACTTTGCTTTATTTTGATTACTGAATAAAAATATGCTTTCCTGTGTTTTCCAATGCATCGTTATTTATAAATATTGTTTCCCATGACCAGGGGTGGGGAACTTTCAGAAAATTTTACCAGCCAGCACGATGCAATGTACAGATGAAAATTGTTGTGACAAAATGTATGGAACTGCAAAAATATTTAATTACCATTACTACAAAGCATTTTAATTTATTTTTTATCTTTAAAATTAAGAAATATATATACAATAAAGGAAGGTTTAGTGTATGATAAAACTTAGTACCATGTTTATATCGTGGTAATTTGGAAAGTTGCAAAAAATAGCTGGCTAGTAAAAAAAAAATAAAGTTTTTGGCATATCTTCTATAGTTTCTGGTTTTTAAAGACTACCTAAACATTCACTCGCCCTGTCAAAAAATCCATTCGCCAGTGGCGAGTGAAATCATGTATTTCCTCCACCCCTTCCCTTGATGTATTAGAAAACAGCAGTCAGATGAGAGTTCAGAAAGCATGCCAATCGAAAAGTCACCAAACATCCGTGTGTTTTAGTTACACATCAGTATCCATAATTTTTTTCATGAAAGACTGCAAAAGAGGCATATTTTCTATTAAATACATTGAATATGTCTTATTTCTATTTCTAAAAGGAGGACCCACATTTGTAAGAAAAGATCCAGCCCTTTGAAAGTGTCTGGGTCCCAGGGAACCGGGATTTTAAAAGACTGGCAACATCATTCTTTAAGATGTTTTGAATGAAAATTAATTCTCAGCACTAAACATTTTGCAGGAAAAAATATTATTTATATACTATGAAATAAAACTTCAAAAAAAATTATCAATACACACACACACAGAAGTATGATATATTTTTGTAATTATTTCTTTTTAAAATGTTTAATTCTGTTATTTATGTATTCATAAAATCAAGAGAATAAAACAATTGTTCTTATAAAGTAGTAGCTGATGAAGAATTTCTATATTACATTGATGAACATAGTGAAAAACTATTAATCAAATACAGTAAAACCTCCATAAAGTTTACTCCCAAATAGCAGACACTTTTTCAATCCCCATCACCTATACATTAGCATGCTTTTACCTCTGGATAGCGGACACTTCCGAATACAGGACAAATTCTGAGCTCCCAAGGGGTCTGTTATTTAAAGGTTTTACTGTAATTATATATAGGATGCTGTGATTTTCATTTTTCTAGCTAGAAATACTACATAAAATTTCAACACTGATATTTTATTATATATACATAAAATAGGGTGTGTGGAAATAAAAGCGTAAATTCTATTTAATAAGAATTATCAGATAATTTCCCAAATAAGAATCATCACAAAAAAAAGTTTTACAACATAAGTTGATTATAAATCCAATATATTTTAAAGCTCATTTACCTAAAAGTTATTTGATTATTGCAAGAGTAATAATCAAATAAGTTAATAATTCACTTGGGAAAAATAAAAATGACATCCCAAAATGATCTTTAACGTTCAGGGATTAAAAATTTTAATATACTAGTATACATCTTTATTTATTTAAAGGTAGAAAGGCAATAAACAGAATGAGAAAAAATAAAGAAAAAGAAAAACTCAAAAATTAACAGTACTATATAAAATAGCATTTAATATGTCTTAAGAAATCTTCCTTTATTTTGTATGTAATCATTTATTTAGTTTTGAAACACAAGAGTTCTACAATAGTTTATTGATTTGTAGCTTCATTTGTTGTCATAATAACACTAATTCGGTATATCAAAGTAAGGAGGACACTTGTCAAAATAATTTTCAATATTTTGTTAATGAAACCTGCATTTATAAATAACAGAAAATTTTAATTTTAATTTCTTAAGAGAATATTCGAAAATTATCAAGCTAAGAAAAGTCCTTATTTATTTTCCGTAAAGTCACTGTGGTGATAAATCCGTTCACAGGAGATTTTCAGTTTAGCCCTATCTAATCTAATATCATCAACCTATCTACTTTCAGCGTAACTCATACACATTTCATATATTTTTTTGTAAACACTTTCACAAGAATTTAAACTAAATTCATGAATACTTCTTTTCACAATATTGTGAACACAAGATTTCCTTAAAACGTGGAATACAAGATACTTAACATAAAGTTTTCCAAAATGCGCAATAACAAAATTTATGTCTTATTATGAAAGGCTAACAAAAACAACAAATATCTTAGAAGCCCCACAAGCGTAAAGTTAGAGAAAAGGGAAAATTAAGAAGAAATCAAACACTAATTTTTATATTCACCTGGATGTCAACAAGCGCAGGTCGTCGCCTAGAAACGGAGAAAATGGCGTTTACTTCATTATCCAAGGGCAACGGTTGCTAACGAGACGGCCCATAAACAAGTAGTTCAAGCCACGGAGAAAGAACCTGGAGGGGAAACTAGAATAGGCGAGGATATCGAAAATGCAAGTCAGATTTTTTTAACGAAAGAGGGCGCTGTAAAATTTTGACGGCTGTCTTTAAACAGAATCTCATTAGATTACATGTTAAATTCTGAAAGTATTTTACTCGATTATTTTTAATTATAGCAATTATATGTCATAAATTTAAGATGGGGTATAAATGTTTTATTCCGGGATGTAAATCGGGCTATGATGATGAGATAAAAAAAAGAAAAATCGAAAGGAAAAAAAAATTAAGTATGTTTAGAACTCCAAAGGTGAGTACTTTATATTATACTTTAATATATTATACTAAAAAGTATTTTGGGGCTTCATTCAGAAGTGCAAATGCAATAACTCATTTAAAAATATATATATATTTGCCTCTCTCATAAGTGTAATTTAAAAATTTAATTTCATTACTTGGCTGTTCAATTAAATCAAAAAATTTTATTGATTGTAAATTAGGAAAAAGAACTAATTTAAGTAACAAATTTAATATTCACAAAGAAAAAAAGATTTAAGTATATATTGTTTTTAATAACTGTATAATTTTCAAATTGTAAGGTAAGTATGTTACCTTTTCTATCTGTAGCAGTGTATAAGTGTGTATGAAAGAGGAAGCATTTATGTATGATAAAAAAAAAAGAGAGAGAGTTTTTGGACCATTCATAACTAACATTATATTAAAGTCACAATTTACGATTCTTGCAAAAATTAGTTAATAGACCCTATTATTTATTCAAGTTTTATTTCCCAAATAATTAAGATAAAAATTTGTTTTTAAATGTACATAATATTAATTGCATAGATATAAAAAGTTATGAGTTATTAAATTATTCAAAGGTTATCGATATATAAGCAAGATTAAAACTTATTTCAGAAAATTTGAATAATACTTTTAATCTGTAAAAATTATTCGTCCATTCCGTATTTCTTCGCAGTACAATATCCGTGATATTTATTTTTAATGACTATTCAGATGTTTTTGTCAGGATGAACTCTTATTTAAAGAGTTATAAAAAGCAATCGAAACGCCAAATATCTATTAAAATATATGCATGTTGAGAAGAAAACCTTATTTAATGAAATTTCTACTTGTTTGACTTTTTTAAAGTTCAAATTTTCAATCAAAAACATTTAAAAAATGAATGCTTTTCGCATTGAAAAGCATTGCAGAAGCAGGCTAAGACAGCCGTCAGTTTACCGTAGCGCCATCTATGAGGAGAAAAACTGTATTGTAAAATTTCAACGTTACTTTCCCCTCCATCTATCATCCTCCGTGGTTCAAGCTATCGATGTCATATTCTAAAGGGAGTGGAGAAGAAGATTATCTAAATATTAAATTTGCCATCTGGTGAACAAAAGTTTAAGCTCTCTTGTGTCGGAGCATACTTTCGAGAATAGTAATATTTTTTGCAATTTGCAATTTGTTCATAATTATAATTATAAAAAAGTAAGATTTTGCAATTTGTTCATAATTATAATTATAAAAAAGTAAATTTGTTTATCAAAAACTATAGTTTTTTATAAATAATTTGACTTTTAAGATGACATTTATTACTCATATGTAAAATGACAAGGGAAAGTTTATTTGACTTTAATAGGAGACAAAATCATTTTATTTAATCAATAGCTTTCTGACTTTTTTTGTAGAGTTTAGAAACAAGGGGTAGAATGCCTTTATAGGAGTTGGCTCAGAGTACATCCAGACAAAAGTGACTTATTAAGAATGTAGAATGAACAAATTTTATAACGGCACTTTTTAAAAAATTGTATAGCTTTAAATTTTAAAACTTTTAAACTTTATATTTTTTGTTCTACAAATTTATCCCTTCTTAAAATACGATAAGTGTTTTAATTCAAAAACTGCGGGAACTGAGTAAACTTCGATAGGGCGCGGCGCCTCTATATAACAGTGGCAAGGGCGACATACAATACGAGATACAAAATTTGATTATTTGAGGCAATTTTGGACAAAAGCAAATCGCCGTGTATCTTGGCGATACTGCATTAACGCCATGCTAATGTCTGTTAATTTGTCTTATTCGTCTAATCGAATTCGTCCAGGCGAATATCGCGTAAGTTCTGGAGTTTGAGTTTGCCATAGTTTGGACAAAACGTCTGTCTAAGCACAGTATGAGCATGCAACTTGTGCGTATGTACTTGTGCTAAAAAATTGAAGCTGATAAATGTAAAAATGCTGAACGATATACAGTCTACAGCAAAATTATTTGGGCACCGGAACCCCATCAGAAAATGTCATAATCAGATTTCCCGATTTCGAGTACCATGCGTCCATAGAAGCAAAATTGAAAGTTTCCTCCCCCCAAATTCCATTAACACGATAAGTAATTAATTGAAATGAGTCAATGAGTGATTTAAAAAAATGATTTGTCTGATTCCTTTATCAAGCACTGTTTTATTAATCCAACGTTGGTTATACAACCGTCGCAAAAAAATGGCACCGAAGATTGAAACATCACGTTTCAATCTTCGATCCCATTTTTGTGCCTCCTTCCCTAGTCAGTACTGAAGAAGAAGAAGAAGAACTTATATGTCAAATGCATATTCCAAACAGCTAAACAGTTGCGCCACAGCATCCTCATTTAAAACATTATTGAAATTGTTGTAAGAATTTAAAAATTCTTCAAAATTTAAGTAAGTGGGCTAGTCGTTCTTCACAGGCGTATTCACATAATTAAATTCATTCGAGAGGGGGTCAGATAGTCACTGACAGCAGGAGTATTCGTGTCATTCAAATCACTCTGAGAGGGCGTCACGATGTCTTGGTTCACTGGCATCCTCGCCTAATCCAAATATTTTGGTGAGGGAGTCATGGCAGCAGCAGCAGCATTATCCATATGAATCGCGGTAACAGCAGCAGCGGTCTTGTCCATCAAGGTCGCACTCAAGTCCATCGGTTAGGTCTGGTCTGGTCACTCAGTCCCCAATCCAAAACCTCTTTTTTCGGATCCCCGTACAGTCTGTATCTAAACTTGCGTTGATACCAACGCACGACATTCGGTAGCACAATCTGAATCGTCTTCTCCAGCGGTAAAGACCCACTTAAGGGTAATAACCCGATGCAAGGTCGTCGTCGGCAGCAGCTGTTCTCAGCAGTCGTTTATAGGTCGTCGTCGGTCGTTTCAAAACTGCCGGAGGTGGTGGAGCAGATGGTGGCGGCGGAAGTGGCATGAGCATACTCTCAGTCATGCGTGCCTCGAAATTTAGTTCCAAGAGCACGGGATCGTCATCCTAGGCAGCAGCAGTGACTGTAGAAAAGAAAGGCGTACTCCTGCAGGATCGTGTCGGTGGCGGCGGCAGTTCCTTCACTTCATCTTCCTTTTCTTCATCCTCATCACACCGATCAATGCTTCTTCGGTGAGCGGGGTCCTCACGAGTCGTCGATTGACGTTGTCGACAGGATTCGGCGTCGGCCTCGGCGCTTCTTGGATGGGGTTGATGCAGTCAAAGAGCAAATGTCTCTGTTGGTCCGATTTCAAGAGATACATGGCCCTTGTTGGTGAAGTAAATGAGGTAGATGGTCCCTTCCAGAACGTAGTAGCACTCGTGCGGTCTCAGCGTCTTCTTTTTGTATTTGTACTGGTCCTCGATAGGCAGAAATTAGTTTTTCTGCTTGACTTTCGGCACGTTATGTCTTTCCACGTAGTAGAAGAGCATCTGCACGGCACCCACCTGGTAGACGTGCGCGCCCCTCTTCCAATCGGCTCTGGAACAGCTCTTGACCAGAAAGTAGTTGACTTCGTACTTGAAGAAGGTCCGGGTGTCGATGTTTTTCCGCAAATTGTCCACGACATCCTTCTTCAGCTCGCGAGCCGCCCAACTTCAGGGTTTCTCCTCGTAGTGTCGCAAAGACTTCACGTTGCCGCTGGAGTCTAAAAAATGTTTTTGGTACCGTTCATTCCACTCGACCAGCTTGTAGTAAATCAGCTCGCGGTCTCCCGTGTAGACGATGAAAGCGTAGATTTCATAGTTGGACACGACAACCTGGAAGTTGGGAACAAGAGGCAGCTTTCGCATGGTCCTGGGCTCATCGATCTGGGTAGGAATTCCTATCCGGATCGATGAGTCTTTAAAGACATCAGTCTTGTAGCTCCAGTGGATCGTCCTCATCACGGTGCAATGGTGAAATCAGAGAGGAATCGGGAGCCCTTAGATAGAAGAACGGTGGTCGAAGACCGAAACGCGGAAGAACACGATCCGAGAGCGGACGGAGTCGAAGGGGGAAGTGGTGGAAACAGGAAGAAGAAACAAATGGAGCATCGACTCGGTTCAACGTTTTACGGGTGTCCATAAACAGGAAGCGTTTGACTGGGGATGGTCGAACGATCGAAACGCGGAAGGACGAGCCGAGTGGGTGGGGAGTAAGGTGGGGAAGGGGAGGAAGGACTGAGTGAAGGATCAGTACAAGGTCACAAGGAATTTTTTTTTCAAGTTTTAGGAAGCCAATGTTGGTAAACTGTGAGTTAACAAAATTAAAAAAATTTTAAACAAATGTAAAAGTCTTTAAGATTTTTTAAAATCAAGTCCTTAACTATGAATTGTTTCAAGTCTTTTGCGATTCCAACGTTGGTAAACCACTAAACATAAAAAAATTGGCTGAAAAAGATTTTTAAATCTTTTTCAGCACATTTTTAGCACTTTCCAACCTAGTTGAAAAGTGCTTATGACTGCGGTTTGTCTGGCCGTCTGCCGTCTGGCCGTCTGTCCGTGCTCTAACTCCCGTAAATATGCTCGGATTGCTCTACAATTTTTATATGTTATTGTCGTTATCTATAGCATGTTCCCTATTTCAACGGAAGTGTGTAGTACTTATAGTTTTTTTACAGGGACACTCAAAAGAATTCCGTTACATTGCGGTCTATGGGGAAAAATCATTTGCGGTTTATTTAAATAATGTTTCACTATTTTAAACGCATTGAAATTTATATATATCATTAAGGTGCATTAGAAAAAGCTTAATAGGGAATAGGGTGTGCATAGCACTTAAAGTTGCTTTACAGGGACAGTCAAAAGAATTCCGTTACATTACGTCTATGGAGAAAAGTCGTCTGCGGTTTATTTAAATAATGTTTCACTATTTTAAAGGCATTGAAATTTATATAGATTACTAAGGTGCATTACAAGAGGCTTACTACAGAATAGTGTGAGTATAGCAGTCATCGTTCATTTACAGGGACACATAAAAGAATTCTCTACTGTCTGTTAACAATCATTCCTGGAAGTGCGTTTTAAGTTACTGAACGCGATTTTAATTTTAACTCGCTTTTTGTCTATTACGTGGTTTGTATAAATTCTGTAGATCCTATACAGGGCAGCACATAAGTTCGCGAACACATTTTCGTTTATTGACAGAAATTCCAGAAGGATAATTTTAAACTGTGCTACACGTTTCCTAACTAAACTAAAATTTAGCATCCTATATAGTAATACAAATCTATAGATCATATACAGGGCTGAATAAAAGTATTCGGATATTTTTCCGAATATTGTATCTGTTGGAAATTCCTGAAATTATATTTTAAAATATGTTATGCGTTTTCCAAATTGTTCACTTAGATGTTATCTTTTAGCTTATTAAACGGTATGTTTTGTAAAAATTTTTTGGAAGCGTTGGAAAGTGCTACATAATCTATGCTTGACGCATAATTTTTCGTTCTTGTTTTTCATTACTTTTGCTTTCTTTGCAACAAGTCATTTTTAAACTCGGATGCCTACCGGTTTCCGTCGCTTCGACTCCTTTTGAAATTTTAACATCCATTTAAAAAACTCTTCCTTTCGCTCCGTCAGTCGTTTCCACGAGCCAATCAACACAGCTCGGATCCGATCCCTTCGACAAGGGAACAATCTGTCACCACGTGACAAAATACAATGGTCTCTTTCCCGTCCTCATCTTCACCAATTTCCGCACCAGCGCAAACAGTTCGACGACGATCCTCTGTCTGTCCTCCAGGTCGCATCTAGTGCTGACCGTTCCCAACTCGCAACCGAGAAACTGAACCAGGCGTCGCCCCACACATCGCTCAACGTCCTCGACATCCAAGTACGTGAGGCCGTGGGTCGCCGCAAGACCCCATAAGGTACTGGGATACATGCAGCTTTGAATCAACTGGATTTGGAAAGAAAAGATGCTGCCACGGGAGCCATTTGTCCAATGATTTCTAAACGGACGTGCCTTTTATAGATTGCGCCGCCCTCTGGTGAAAATTTAGTTTTTATTCTATTTCCAACGTTGGTGAATCTTTCTTTGCAAATAAAAAGTGAGCCGTAGGAAAAAAATTCAATTTTAAATTTCTTTCCTTCGGCTCATTTTTTTTTTATTTTTTGGATCTTCTTTGAAAAAAAAACTGATTTTATTAACCAGCATGCAAAGAAGAAGAAGATGATGAAAAGTTATTTTTTTGCTTTACCTGTGGGGACGACGGAAACGTAATCCCATAAACATCGGTGGTCTGGATGACTTGCGGAGGCAATGTTTCATGATAGTGCAGGTCGCCCGCCGTTCCGTGCTGCAGTAGAGCCCGTAACACTCGTGCCCACGCGTCTCCATTTTTTAGGTGCGTTCGTAATTATATAAATACGTAGCACCTATAGTCGTCGTTTGGTCCGTCCGTCTGTCCGTCCGTCTGTCTGTCCGTCTGTCTGTCTGTCCGCATATAACAACGCAAAAACGACCCAACCAAATGGTTTGCAATTTAAAATATATTATCTTTGCAGAATTTTGTCGAGACATTTCAAATTTTATTAAAATCGAATCAAAACTTTAGGAGATATTAATAAAAATATTTATTAAGAAATTTGAATTTTTTTGTTTTAAATCGGTGCTTTTTTGTTATAGGAGCTTCCGAAGTTTAATCGTCAAGCGACCGAGATACTTATTTTATGACAGAAATTAATCTGCAGACGATATAATTCATTTCACAGAATTAAAAATCATCAAGATCTGAATATTTATATAACTAGCTGATACATATATATCTGAATATTTATATAACTAGTTAAGATATTTGTATGAACAGTGTCATAAAATATATACTTAACTAGCTGTTTAACCCGTTCTACGCACGGGATATCATGAATTTAATTCTAAAACGTGCGTACGAACGCACCTCGTTTGTAACGTTTGACGTACAATTTCCAACTTGTTTCTAAATCTTGGAGTAAATGATCCAATCGAATCATAGACACACCGCACGGATACGGATGCCACCTGAAAAACTCGAAGTACTTGATATCGCGACTGCGGCGCCATTCACCACCACGGGGCCCATCCTCGTCTCCCAACATCTTGGCCACATCCGACGTAGGAAAATAGGCCTCGCCGTCGTCTTCGGCTAGCACCACGTGGATACCGTAACAGACTTGCTCGTGAATCGCAATCAACTTAAGGTATGCCATGGCAACAAGCTACAGAATGAACGCGTTGAGAAGAAATCTCTCGAATCTTGAGCCGCTGGACCGGAACGCCAAAGGTCACGCGCACGCGATTGGTATAGTGCCTGCCCGCCTACCTCATGCGTCAGAAGCTAAGGAAAGCCATCTCAAGGGCATCCGGTGCCACTGACCGTGAAAATATTTCCCACCGCCGTAGCGTTTCAGTGAAAAACACGTTGACGGAATGAGAGGAAGGGAAAGAATCGAAGATTAGGATCGCAAGCGTGGAGGGAGGGAAAGGAGACATTTGCTTTGGACGTTCAAAGTCTTTGGGCTCCCATCCTTTTCATTTTTAGCGTTCGACACGCCGTTCAACCGGTTTCCTTTTCCCTCGAGTACTTCCGACTCCGACCCGGATGGTACGTGGCCCGCGACCGATGGCACCATCGATTCCATCTACAGATCTATCCAAAAAACTTGTCCTTTTCCAGGTATCATTTCTTACTTGAAAGCGGCTGGGGCGAGTTTAAACCAAATGCACGACGCAATTCCTTTCACGAGTCCATCGCCCGCGTGAAGAGGAACCTCCGAAACTTCGTGGACGAGTTTGATTACGTGGAAAGCCAAGGCATTTCGTTTTATTTCTTGAAGAATTACGGTTTCATCATGGTCAACCACTCGTTTCCGGGCAACGCGAAAAAGATGCGTTTCTTCGACGGCAAGGAATTTTACCTCGAAGTCAACAAACACTGCGAACTGCACCAATGCTGCAACCAGCACGACTGGCACTTTACAGTGTGGCTGACTCGCTCCAAAAAATTAATTGTTCAGTATCACCAATCCCGCTCCCTCTTTTGCCTGTGCGCCGAAAGCATTCAAGAACTGTCGCCAATCACTTTTGAAATCGCGAACGACTGTCAAGAGTTGATTTGGAGCAGTGGGACTGTTCTATAGATAATATTCCAGGAAAGGTTTCAGTGTATAACACAACGTTCTACGTAGATTAATTATAAAATTATCATGGAAAGTTCTGTTATTTTGGGCGAAAAGGTTACCACTGTTTAGCTTTTGGCGACCAATATCGTTGGTAAAAGAATTGAAACGGCTGTATCATTTTAAAAATAATACAAACGCCTCAAAAATAAAAGACAAACTTAGCTAATTTTATTTTAAATAAATAAGTAAAACAGTTTTAATGAAAAATAATGTTATAAAACAAAAAATATTTAATTTATACATGAGAGGGAATGTCCGCAATGCTTAAAAAATTATTCAATGTGAAATATTGCAATTGAAACCATATTTGGCAATTTATCGTTTGCGTCAGGTTAAGACAAATGCATCTGAAAAAATTTTTAGATAAAATCTGAGTAACAATGTTGTTTTTGAGTTGTTCTGTATTTTTTAATTTAATTTTTATTTTTATCTAACTCTTGTGTCATGTGACTTACAGAAGAAACTAGCAGATGTAACTATACAAATGACTGTAATTTTGAGTCACATGTTATTGGTTTATTTACGATTTTAGTTTTACTTTTGTCGCTAAACAACTTGATTTTAAGCCAAAAAAGACATAAGCATGACATCGGTCACAATATTGGCACAATAATTCATGTTCATAATAATGTTTTTAATAATTCTACAACATTTTTGGAGTAAGTTTTTATATTCAAACAAATGTAAATTATATAAATAACAGTTAATATTTTAAAAATAGAGCCGAATAGTTAAATTTTAGTGCAAATGTCTGCGACACATTAATTATTATCACACATTAAAAAAAAAAACATTCACCATTCATTTTTTTTAGTTTCTTTTGCATATCCTTTATTCATTTTGAACGTTTTTAAACATATTGCACACATTTTCTGTAATCGGGTCACCCGCCAACTGGCGTATTTACTATATTGTTGGAAATGTCTTTTATATTTGAAGGGGGCTCTTGAGGGTGAATTCGACTACAGCGAATTTGTACTCAGCGATTAGTAAATTTATGATTTTTCATTATGAAGCAAACGGTCAAAAGAATATTTAATATTACATATTTTACATCTACAGTTATTTTACTATCACCAAAGAAGCCATACTTGCAATGTACGAAAAATACTTTGAAATGCCAACAGTGACCAAGGAACAATATTTGCTGATTTATCATTTTAACCTAGATAAGACAAAAAGTACCTGGAATTCAGATTAGATAAAATTTTGATTATTATAAAGCAATTTCGGCTAGCGCACAGCCCTAACCGCTAAACTTAGTGACAAAGTAACGGATTATGTACATTATGAGGCTTATTTAGAGAACAGACTGGAAAATAATGTAATCTTGAAAATAAAAGAAATAGCAAGCCTTTTTATTTCTTCGAGTCATTATGCTCATTAGAGAAAGGCACAAAAATCTTCGGCCCAAGACTTCACAAAAAAGATTATTATTATACATTTTGCATAACTAACTGTGTTTATCATTCTCAAGGAATTTTATTGGTGAAAGATTTATAATTCAGTAGACAGCAATTTGACATTATTTAATGGAACTTAGTTTGGCGCGTAATTAACATCGTTTTGTAGCTAACTCTGGTACATTTGTAACTATATCGTTTCAAAAACTTCTAATGTTTTACTTCAAACTTGGCTGTGGACCCCATTAAGGAAGATTAAGAATATTTTATTTGATACATATTAGAGGATTATTTTTATTTACCAGAATCAATTATCGAAGGGGTTTTTTTTCAGGTTAATGGTAACAAGACTGTAATTGGTATATAAAATGAAAAGGCAGTGAAAATAACGTTATTTTAATTTTATTCAAACAATTTACCTTTAAAACCCCACTTTTTTATGATTCACATCTCTTTTAAATATGAAAGGTAAACACTGTTCTTTGTGTGTAAGTAATTTATTACATTTTTCGCTGTATTTATCTGCTGGAATCTAAAGATAGACTGTAGCAGACCTGCCAGAAAATCAGTATATTCCGAAATATAACGTAACCTAGAGGGAGATTGTATTTAAGCTACAAGAATCACACATAGCACCAACTGTGAGGCCCGGAGTTCAAGAATTAACAAACGAAAATGAAAACTCGAACATTATTTAAGTTCAATGGTCCATCTCTGCAAATGACTGTAATGCTCTATTTTTTAATAGTGTGGCGATTCAGAAAACATTTTAATTTCTGTTGGTCACAACGGCCTCATTTCTCTACCAAACTCTAATATAAATCATCAAAGTAAAGAGTTTCTTTTTAATAGCCCGAATTTTGTTTTTTAACGCATAAAATAATATAACAACGCAATGGCATTCGCATTGTATTTAGCAGTGCGGAAGCATTTTCCAGGTGAAGATTCATATTATTTTAAAATACATGGTTGAATTCACCATTTCGTTTGATTCAAGTTTCATTTGGAAAATTGACCGGCGCAGCGGGCATAGTAGCGCCTTAATGTTAGATAAATTACTTCTGTTTTCATTTAATAACAGATAAACGGTTTCTGTATAGTAAATGAATTCTGTAAATCTTGGGAAGAGGGGGCGAGAGGAAGAGAGACGGATAGCGAGATGGGTAGGGAGACGGGTAGCGACATAGATAGGCTAACGGGAAGCGAGGCAGGTAAAAAGAGTGTTGACAGAGGGGTAGCGAGATGGGTAGAGAGACGGGTAGCATGACAGATAGCGTGACGGATAGCGAAACCGGTAGATAGGCATGTAGAGAGAAAGGTTGCGAGACGGGTAGCGTGATGTATAGAGAGACGGATAGCGATATGAGTACAGAGATGAGTTGACAGACGGGTAGAGAGAGGGGTATATAGACAGAAACGTATCAAGAGAAGGGTAGAGAGACGGGTGATGATATTGGTAGCGAGACGGGTAGAGAGACAGATAGATGGGTAGAGACTCGGGTAGAGAGACGGGTAGTGAAACAGGTAGAGAGACGAATAGACAGATGGATAGCGAGAAGGATAAAGAGTCAGGTAGAAAGACAGACGGATAGTGAGACGTGTATACAGACGAGTAGAAAGACAGTAGATAGATGGATAGGGAGACGTGTAGTCGGACGGGTAACTATAGATAGATAGACGAGTAGAGAGACGGATAGACAGACGGGGAGTGAAGTGGATAGAGACACGGCTAGACATACGAGTAGTTAGACGGGTAGACAGACAGTTAGAGAAACAGATAGGAGGGTAGCGAGACCGATAGAGAAATATACCTATAAACTAGGAGAAAATTTTTTAAATTTAAATGTAAATATTTGTCCCAAAGAAAATGTTGCAACAATGAAATTAAATTTGCGTTAAGCCACGCTTGCTAAAATTGGCTGTATTGGCTGTAAATCCGATTACGTAACTTTAAAAAACTTGGCGTTTTAAAAGATAAAGCCTTTTTTTTTTTTTTTTTTTTTTTTTAAAGTTTTGCACAATTTGCGCTTCAGAAAATTATTCTTTGCCAAATGTTATAAAAAAATATTCTCTATTTTTTAACAGTGTATATGAATTTATATATGATATTTTGTAATTCTATCATTTAATTATATCGCAATTGTTAACCCTATGTTCTCAACAATATCACTCAGACTAATCCCTTTGAGGGAAGTCCTAGTGTAAACTATCCGTTTAGAAGTACGTTATGCATCGAAGCCAGAATGCAGAGCAACCAACAAATACTTTTGCTGGAAGAAGAAAAACAAGTAATATAAAAATTTTTTAAGTCAATTCCTACTTATGTCAACAAATAAAAATTGTATTTTAAATACTTTTTATTAAATAATTACAATTAATATAAATATGTATATACATATGACAGAATCACAATATTAAGTTGTATTTGAATTTGAATTTTGCTTTTTAATCATAAATATATAAAATAAATCCGTGCAGCATTAATGTCCCATGTTATATTTATTGAACAGTTTTTTATAGACGGCTTGCATTGACGTCACGTTGCTATTAGCAACGACTGATACTACTGCATCTGGAGCACACACAGAATGTCAGAACTCCCCGTTTGCTGTCAAAAGCACGTGTTATCTTTCTGTTCAATTTAGATCTTTCTTATTTTTATTATTATAGTGCAAATATGTCTAATAAATCAAATGCAGAGCACCACATTCGCCTTATATTTGGGCGCCATTTGAAGCGATGCCGCACATGTGATGTCATGTGCAAGCCGTCTATAATCATCGTTGCAGTATTTTATTTTTTGTTGGCATCACTAATTGGAGGAAAATCTTTCATTTCATTTATGAAAACAATGGGAGAAATCTTTTTCTCCCATATAAAAATTAAAATTAATTAATTAAATTTAATTAATGAATTAATATTTGAAAAAACTGTATTAACATCAATTGTCATCCAGTACAAGTTTAAAAAAAATGTATTTGAACTTGAATGGATGAATAGAAAATATTTTATTAGCGATTGAAAATTTGAACAAGATATATAAATATATAGAGAGTGTGAGCTAATAGTAGGAATTGAAAAAAAAGGATGGATGATGAAAAAAAACTTTCTCTTTCCTTCCCAGTATTTTGTAGTATGTGGGAAAAGGCAAAAAAATTGGATCGAAGATTAAAACTTGAGTTTCAATCTTTGATCCCATTTTTTTGCAATCGAAACCATACAAACATTGGAGAGAAAAAAATGGTTGAAACGAAAAACTGGATTGCCCTCAGCTTCGAGCATTTTCAGGCTCCTCCTTTCTCGCTCAGCGCGCATCCGAAACGAGTCGGATGGCGGTTTAGTTGGAGGGAGGAAGGGAGTAAAGGATGTTTAAAAGAATCGTCTTTTTATTACAGACATTAGCAGAGTCGAAAAAGATTTTTCTCTGCCTCCCTTCCTTCTAGCGTTCGAGATGGCTGCTGCTGCTACTCCTTCGTGCACCCACCCATTACTGGATCTGGATAAAATGCTAAAAGTTTTGAGGAATTTCATTCCTCTCGAGGACAGGTTGCACACTCTCCTCACCATGCCAGAGTTTGCTCCTCTCTTAAAATCCTGTGCTGCTTACCTCCGTCTCCCTTCTCGTTTCACTACGTCCGGCTCCTACGCCACATCCGGCCCGGATGGTACATGGCCCGCAACAACTGGCCGCATCGTTTTCATTTACGCATCGACGCAAGGACTCTGCACTTTTCCCTGCACCATTTCTTATTAGAATGCACTCCGAGCCTGTACAGGCTCGAACCCGAACGCGGTGTCTATCGCGGGTCCATCGACCGCATGACCTGAAACCTGGCATATTTCATGACAGACTATCTCTGCCTAGAAGACGTAACTCTGCTGACTTATCACCTGAGAGGCTACTGGTTCACTTTGATCGACCACTCGTTTCGCCATAATGTGCCGAGCCTGTGCTTCTACGACTGGACCCGATTCACGATCGAAACCAACGTCCCGAGAGACATGAAAGACCGATTTCAAGCCTCCAGTCACTTTCGAGTCACGCTCACTCCCGAAAAGACACTCGTCGTCGAATGCACGCTTCCCGGTCACACATGTCCCTGTCCGGATCGCATCCAGCACCTGGATCCATTCACTTTTCAACCCCCCCCCCCCCCCAGACTACCGAACACTCACCTGGGTTATAGGAGACCCTAGCCCCCTGGCCGTGCATCAGAAATTCAAGTTGGGAGAGGGCGAAGGTGACGAAAAGCCCGTCGTCAATGGCGACATCACGTCATACGTAAACTACCCCTTTAAAATTTCTATGGAGAAAGAAACTCAATTAAAACGCAACGAACAGTTGAAAAGTCTTTAACTGGAAAGGAAGGAATCCTCTCCCAAACAAAGAAAATAAAACTGACTGGCTGAAAAACAATTCTTTCCCCGTCGAGCTTATCTTCATCAAATGTTTTAAGGGTAGCAAAAAAAATGCGATATAGGTAAAATTGGTATATCCAATTGTACTTACATAGCATTTTTTTTTTGCAATTCAATGTGCACCAACATTGTAAACAAAAAAGTTCCCTTGGCCTTCAGAAAGAGCGTCGTCATACGCTTGTGTCTGCAAATTGACGAAACCACTCTCCATTTTTCGATTCATCATTTCATACTAGAAAGATTTCGAAACAACTACAAACCCAACGCTCGTTACTCTTTTTATAGCGGGAAGATCTCGCTCGTAGAACGCAAACTCGACGAATTTTTCGAGGATTTTGATCGGATGGAGGACATGAACTTGGTGACCTATCACCTGAAAGGGTACGGGTTCATCATGATGGACCACGCGTCGCACGCTATGCGGTTCCTCGATTGGACCGAATACGGGCTCGAGACGAACGTACCGCAAATCATGCAAACCTGAAGATGACCCTGGACTCATTTCACGGTGGTGTTGACACCCGATAAAACACTCGTCGTGGAATGCATGCTGCCCAAAGACACCCGCCTCTTTTTCTGTCATATCAAAACCCGCTTCAGGAACTGACCCTCTTCACCTCTGACGTCGCCAAAGACTACACCTTTTTGACATGCGACGGAAGTGATCCCATCCCTCTCACCGGACATCAAGACTTTGGGTTGAAAAACGACCCGCAAATTTTTGACATTACTGCGCTGTACCATACGAAATTCGAATTTAGCCTATCAGAAGAAGTTTCGAAAGATGTTAGAAATGATCCACGATTGAAAATACTCTCATTGAACGAAAAGGCTTGTCCAAAATATGAAAGACGTTGAAGAAAAAACTCTATGCTTTCCCGTTTAAGGTGATGGTCCTATCAGATGTTTTCGGGGGTTTAAAAAAATGCGCCATTTTTTTTTTGCCATGGAAGGGATACCAACATTGAAAAAGATTCATCCCCACATTTTTTCTTTAAACGGATTAGATTTTTAACTCTATTTTTTTAGCCTCCAAACTTGGAAAAAGCGATGACCTTGATACGGGAAGTAAACGAATCACGTACGATTCGTGGTCGACTCGTTTTTCCAACTCCGTTCTTCTAGCTGCGCGCGCATCTGTCAGAAATCAGTTGAGAGGGAGGGAGGAAAAGAATGTCAACATGTTTTGCGTTTGACTGACTCTTCTTCATTCGAGCGCTGTTCGAGATGGCTGCTACTGCTACGGCAAAACCTCCCCTCAATCTGATGGAGTCGCAACGCACTTTTTGCAAAGAAATTTAAGAGACGTTCCTCTCGAGTACAAAATGTGCACCCTCTACAAGATGCCCGAATTCCGCAAACTCCTCGAGCACCGCGCCTCTTACCTGGACGCCCGACTTCCCTTTTTGTTCGAGTATCTCCAATACTTAAACCTCTGCGGACCGGCAAAATTGGGGCCATCGCTTCTGTTTTCAGATTCACCACCCTACGGAGACCACCCTACAGTTTTCGATGCCTTATTTAATATTAGACGGATTTCGAGGCAGGTGCGCACCCAATTCGTGTGCCTTTTTCTATCGCGGAAGCTATTCCCGCATGAAAGAGTTACTGGATCGAGTTTTAGACAAATACCAATGGACGGACGACATGCAGGGGTACGGCTTCATCATGGTGGGCCACTCCTTTTATCATACAGTGCAAAAGATGCGCTTCTTCGATCGGATCCAACACATCCTCGTGACGAACGTACCGTGCATCCTGCGGCCCCAGAGGTACGTCTTTCATTTCTTCGTATTGATGAAACCGGATAAAACACTCGTCGTAGAATTGATCTGCCCCCCCCTCCCTCCGGATATACGCTTCCGCTGCCAAAACCCGCATCCAGGAACTGACCCTCTTCACATTCGACGCCTCGGAAGACTGCCGATTTTGAGGTCGGCCAAGAGAAGCACTCATCTTGGCTAAGCTCTGGAGCATCAGAAGCAGGACGAGTGAAACTCAGTCCGCACGATGCCGCATACAGGTTGAAATCCCCAGCAGGCACTTTGGACTGTTAGGCATGACCAGCGAAAGCCGAGCACACCTAAAGCTCCGGAAGTGGATGCTATGCCGGTACCTGCCCCCATCGGGGACCCCGCTTTAGTCCAATCTCGAAAATGGAACCGGCCACCACGACATCCTCTGCCAGGCTCCCGGTCATCCTTCCGCGCCAGGCAGAGCCAGAGGCCAGTTTGAGTCAGGAACACCTGGAGGGGCACCCTGTCGGAGGTCACGGTCAATACACCAATCAGAACTGCCTATTTATAGTGTGTAACTGCAATGGACCTTACCCACGAGTGGCAACAACCCCACCTCTGAGGGTAATTTCCTTCGGAAAAAGACGTTTGTTGGACGAAGGGAAAGCTGTGTTAAAATGTTCTTCACGCCTATCGGTGTTTTTCTTCTCTTTACCCACAGATGACGTGATATGGGTAAAGTCAAGGCAACACTAGATACCGGGCTTGCTCATTCACTCTCAAAACGTCACAAATGGTGGCTGGCCGCGACCAGCGATTGGTCCAAAGCAACGCGCCCATCGTTTTGTGCCAATCGCTGTATGTCTTTCCTCCTAGTCAGCCACCTTTTGTGACGTCATAATAATGAATGAGCAAGCCCGGTATGTAGTGTAGCCCTGGTAAAGTCCATTAACGTCACGCTGGAGGTTACACACTACAAATATATAGTTTGATTGGTGGAACTACCCTGACCTCCAGTTGAAGTACAATGGTTGATCAGCTGATTGCAACTTCCCTATAAGGAAAGGGCATGTTTACAAACAAACAGTTCCATCAACCAATCTACCACTACATTTTTGTCGTAGCTATCATTGCAGGAATCGTCATGGCGACGTAGGCCAATCATATTATAGACGAATTTCATGTAGACCAATCAAATTTCCCCATTTCATGTGTACAGCAGGAGTTATAAAGAACAAACAGGTTTTTCTTGCTAACCAACCGTAATTGAGCCATGAGGCTAACGAAAAAGACAGGCTACCGCGGTCTATTCCACTTATCTTTTTTTACAGACCGCTAGAGTGACGTTTGCTCTTTTCGTACACACTCATTGGTGCATTCGAGCATCACGTGACTCCCGCGGTCTGTAAAAAAAGATAGGAGTAAAGCACCGCGGTAGCCTTTCTTTTTCGTTAGCCTCGTTGAACCAACAGTGACGTCAGGTGCCCTTTCCTTATTGACAACTCTGAGGCAATTTTCGGGTAATGATTTTTGACAACTGCAAGGTCACCAATGTTTTGTGCAAAATCTATTGCAGCAATCAAATTCATTTCTTATGTCACCATCACTACTCGCTCGCGGCGAGTTTTGAATCCTCGGTCCATTCAGAACAGCTTTGGCGCTGTTCTGACTTCTGAGAAGCCGTGTTGTTGTTTACTAATGGATTCAGTGTGCGCATGAACATCATGCGTGTGCGTATTAAAGAAGAGATATTAAATATTAATAAGTAACTATTGATTTTCCTCACGCAGTTAGTGACAAAGACATTTAAGATGGACAATTGGAGGCGGAAGTTTGGAGCTCGGTGAGCGAGTACGTTTTCCTAGCTCCGACGGTTATTTCAATTACGTGGTTTGTGTTAGTTTGTTTAGTGGTGGTGAGTTAAGCAGTGGTTTTTGTGATATTTCAAAAAGGGTTAGGTCATATTTATCAGATTTGGTGAATTTTTTTTTTTTGTTTTCGGCATAGAGTCCTATATTGCGAGAAGGTCTCAGAATACCTCCGACAGCGATGGCGGGGTCTGAGGTCAAAGTTAAAGCTAGTCCTGTTTTGGACAAAGAAGATTACAACAAGTATAATTGGAATGACGGTAGAGAAGCAGGTGAACAAATTGAAATTATTCCGGAACTCCAAGAGTATGTAATTATCACAGAGTGCCTACAAGGAGCTTTTCAAAAAGTAAACCCTATTCAAGTGAAACAAGAAATTAAGAAGAATTTTGAAAGACATAGCGAGATAGATACATTTCGATATACTCGAAATAATAAAATCCTGATAACGACGAAAAGTTATGAATGTGCGCGGGAAATCATACAAAAAAAAAAAAATTTGAAAGACAGGTCAAACATAACCTAATGAACGAAAACATCACCACAAGATTTCTAATCTTTCGAATGGATGTAGACATCATGCTAAAAGATATCCAGGTAGAACTGAGGAAAATGATATTGTTGTCCAAAATGTTAAGAGATTCCTAACAAGACAAGAGGGACGAATGGTTCCCACGGGAACTGTGCTTATTACAATTTACGGCCATAAACTCCCGGAATATGTTAAAATGTTTTATATCAGACAAAGAATTAGGCTGTTTATTGACCGTCCGAGGCGCTGTAATGTGTGCCAAAGTTATACGCACGGTAGTAACAAATGTCCAAATGAAAAAATCTGTAAACGATGCGGAAAATCTCACCCCGAAATAAACTGTAATGAAGTAGAAATAAGATGTGCTAATTGCGGTAAGCAACATGAAGCAGACAACATCGAATGCGAAACCAGAAAAAAAGAAGCTGAAATTTTAAAAATTAAATGCGAAAAGCATATAACGCTAGCAGAAGCAAGAAGACAATCCAACTCAAGGCCAGCAAACAGCTACGCGGCAAAGACTAAACAACATGTGGAAACAGCAAATATGGACGGTAATATTCATAAATTGGCGATGGTTATAGAAGATAAATTTCAACAGATAATGGTTTTCATTACGCACTTTTGGGAAGTATTAGATAATATGCAGCAGAAATTTGTAGAGAGAAAAGAAAACGTTCTGGAGGAAAACACGAAAGAAGCACCTGGTAAAAATAAAGTTGTACACGGAGATGTCATGACGGAGCTATATAAATGCTTGAGAAATAAAAAATTAAAAATGGGTGAGCAAAGTCAGCAAGGAGTACAGTCTCAGATTAATATAACTGTGGAGAGTGAGGACATGATGACGGATTCGGGAGAGACATAACGATGTTGGATCAATGGGATGCTGGTTAATGTCGTATGGTCATTATGTGTTTATGGACTGTTTGTTTTTCTGGTGTTTGTTTTGTAAAGACATTTTTGGGGTAAGTGTTTGTTGTTTTAATTCTTGTATTTTTTGGTGGTTGATTTTTTACCTGTTTTTGTCGGGTTGTGTTGTATGGATACTTTATTGATACATTGGAATATTAGAGGTATACGGGCCAACTTACCGTGGCTTCATACTGGGTTTTTTCGTAAGAGTGTTGTCTGGGCATTTCAAGAATCTCTGCTCAAGGAGAAGCATAAATTATTGTTTAATGATAGGAACATTTTTCGTGCTGATCGGATTGGAAATTTAGGGAGAGGGGTGGAGGTTTGTTTTTAGCAGTCCAAAAGAAGATTCCAGTTACTATCATAAACCTGCCTGCTATTGACCGGGATCATGAGGCGCAAGGGATTAAAATTTGGTTTAAAAAGAGGTGGATTTCCATCATAAATATTTACGCTCCCAAAGGCTTCGGGGCTACGAATTGGTTGGAAAACATAAAAGATATGATTGGTGAGAATTATTTAATTATTGGTGATTTTAACATTAATTTTCTCAACTGGCGGACAAACCCGAAAGGTCAAAAAATGGTTCATCTTGTTAACTGGATTAATCGGAATGATGTAGTGCTCCTGAATACGGACCAGGTAACGAGATTTTCTGGCGGAGGTAGTGGATCTCTCCTAGATTTGAGTATGGTGTCGAGTAGGTTAGCTGGTGAGTGCAATGTGGTAGTTCATTCGGATCCGATGGGCTCTGATCACTATCCCATTGAGATTCAGGTATCGAATAGTGGTTATGAGGTCAGGAGAGAATTTTTGACACTGGTTAATTGGGATCGTGTTGGCTCGGCGGTGGCTGGTGTTGGTGAACATAAATATGGGGATGATATGGATAAGTGGACAAAAACTATTACCCAGACTATAGAACATTGTAAGGAGCGGGTTCCGATTAGTAGTGGGAATCTTCCGCCGTGGTGGGGAGTGGTGACTCGTCGGCTGTTGGCGTTGAAACGATACTATTATCGGAAAGCGGTCCGGGAGTGCCAGCTTGATTTATGGGTTAAATACAAGATGTACAATGCCAAGCTTAGAAAAGAAATAAAAAAGGACAAGAAAAAATTTTGGGATACAGTGGTCAGAGAGGATGGTAGGGGGCCAAAAATTTTCAAAATCATTCGCGGCATCAAGAAAAAATATGAAGGGGAGGTGGACACGGATTTTTGCTTCCCGAATTGTCCGCCTGGCGCCACCTTCCAAGCGAATGCCCTATCCATAATGTTTCAAAACAGTCCGGTGGTACAAGGTATTCCAATCGACTTTTCGGGGAATGATGGAATGGAACCTAAATTCACATTGGAGCAGTTACAAAACACTATCAGTAAGGGCACATCCACGACCCCTGGTATTGATGGCATAAAAATGAGCTTTTTTAAAAAATTGAAAATTAGGACGCTGACAACACTCCTAGATATGTACAATGCAATTTTGGAGAAAAAGAATATCCCAGAGGTTTGGAAAGAGGTGATTATGCTCCCTATAAAGAAACCTGGCAAAAATAGGAATGATGTTCGGGGTTATAGACCCATAGCTTTAACTGTCACTAGCAAAAAGATTTTTGAAAAAATGATCCTGGACAATTTACTTAATTGGTGCATGGAAAAGAAGATTTTCCATAAGAATCACTATGGTTTTATCCCATTTAGGGACTGTGAGGCTGCGGCATATAAAATTTATAGAGATATTAGTAGGGCAAGGTATTCAAAGCGGAAAGGTTATTTGGTGGCTTTAGACATCAAAGGGGCCTACGACAATGTCTGGTGGGATGGATTGCTCTTCAAATTAAAAAAGCTGGGACTTGCTGGTGATCTTTGTGTTTTAATTCGGAATCTGGTTCAAGAGCTAAGGATTCGGGTGAAATGGAGGGGTTCGCTGTCTGCTCCATTCCAGTATCACAGGGGTCTTTTACAGGGAAGTCCTCTCTCCCCTTTACTGTTTGCACTTTATCTAGCGGATATCTTCGAAATCTTTGATTCATGTATACATTGTGTAGTTTATGCTGATGACATTTTTCTTTATGGTTTTCATGATGACGTAGTTTGGTTCAAAGGGATTTTACAGGAGAACATTGCCAGGGTGATTCAATGGCTTCATGCTTGGAACTTAGAGGTAAATCCCAACAAATGCCAAATCATCAGGATTGGGAGGTGGAGGAAGGTAGAGGAAAACCATTTACAGGTGCTTGGTCAGGAGGTGGATTTTTCTGATTCCCTTAGAGTATTAGGGTTTTATTTTAATCGCCAGGGGAACTTAAAAGATCATATTGCCATGTTAAGGGAAAAAACTAGCAAGAGACTGAATTTGATAAAAGTTATTGCAGGGATGAGTTGGGGTACGGAGACTAAACATTTTCTGCGTATTACAAGGAGTATGATGGGAGTTCTGTTAGAAGGAAATCCTCGGATTCTGACGCATGCGAACAAAACGGAAGGTCGGCAACTCCAGGTTATCCACAATATGGCTTTACGGTGGGCTAGCGGCTTGCCTAAGTGGTGCCCAATCCCGGTCTTATTACAGGAAAGTGGGGTGTGGAGATGCGGACAGAGGATTGAGTACCTTGCTACCAAACGGTCTATTTCAGAAGTCAAATACCAGGATCATACGGAAATGCTTTCGACTGACCTACTCTACCGGGAACTAAATACACTCAGGAGGTATGGTACGGAAATTAATGAGTTGGTAAATTATAAATGGGGGACGAAAATCAGTGATCATTGTCGGATAGTAGTCAATACATGGGCATTTCAAAATAAAGACTTTCCGGACGAGGTGATCAAGAATTCCTTCCATAGCTTTGCTCAGACGTATAAAAACATGGCCACGTTCATTGCAACTGATGCTTCAAAAGATACTCATAGGACTACAATTGGGATGATGAATCAGAAGACAGGTAGCCAGTTGGCTTTTCAAATTCCGCATATCAATACGATCTTCACGGCTGAAGCCATGGCTTTATTGGTTGCACTTAAATTTTATACGGTGGACAGGGGGAATATATGTTTTTCACGGATGCTAAAAGCGTTCTCCAGGCCCTACAAAAGGTTAATCGAAAATCAGTTGCTATTATCACGCATTTGAGAGAAGAGATTAATAGGAAAAGCAATGACCAGTATAACATGGCGTTCATCTGGGTACCTGGGCATAAAGGGATTGAGATAAATGAGTGTGCGGATAGGTTGGCTAGGAATGGACCTTTCAGCAACGTACGGATTCCGTGGTTTTCGGCTGAAGATTGGATGACGAATGTGAGGAATAATAAACAGAAAGAATCTGAATGGGAGTGGGAGCAATATCTGAATAACTGTACTGGTCGTTGTTGGGACTATGGTAGCATAGGGCATCCTCATCATTCATTAGAAAGGAAAAGTGGTGTTATATTTGCAAGGTTTTTAACGAAGACTATTCTAACACAGGCCCGGCGTAAGAGGTTTCTTGGTAGAGGGATATCGACGTGTAACCTTTGTGGTTTGGAGGAACAAACTGAGGAGCATTTGGTGTTGCGATGTAAGTGGTTTTCGGGAGTGCGCGAAATTGTGTTTCGCAAGATGCAGGTTTTGAGCAATACTTCGTACGAGGATCTTTTTGGAGTGACTGGGCGTAAAGGTGGAGATCATATAGTTTTGTTATCTCAGTTGTTGAATGCGATTTATGTACAGTGTCCGTGTTGGATTGATATTGATGGCGCTGGGTAGGGGTCTATCAGGTTTTGTTTGGAGTGTTTGGCGGTCGTTGATTGCTGTTTTCTTCGGATCGGTTCACCTCAGGTAGGAGTTGATACTTGTGGAATAAGACAGCTATATAGTAATAAAAAGCTGCTCACCGGGCCCTCGGGTCGAATCAACAACAACAAGACATTTAAGATACAAATGTTCAACTATCATTAGAAAAGTATTTCTTAAACAAGATTTTATATGTGTTATACTTCCAGTTAAAAGATTTAAAATTGGAGGATGTTACATGTTACTCTGTGTTCGAATCGAATCTCAATCTTTATGTACACAATATCTCAAAAGAAAATGAATTATCAGAAGTCAGAACAGCACCAAACCGTCAAAGCTGTTCTGAATGGACATGGACCGAGGATTCAAAACGCCCAGCGTCGCGTCCCATCTCCACTCTTTTATTTATAAAGGTATTCTACTTCCTGTATCTTGAGGGCGTTGTTCATGGCCTATCTGGCCTACTACCAATCGCGTTCGGTACTTTGTGCAAGTTAGATTTTTAGTGATCCGAATCATACTTTCTTTAGACCCTTTCAAATGTATGAATGAATAAATGAATGAATCAATCAATGAATAGAGTTTTATGCGCATATTTTCAGTTGATCGTTGATCGGTTCTGAGGATATTTCAATTGACTACTGAATATTTGTGTTTATATATTATAAATATCTAAATTTGAATGTATTTCTATTAAATAATGGCTCCAGTTAGCAGCATTCATGTCGAAGTCTTTTCATGTTTAAAAGGTAATAAAAGAAAATTTTTATATTAAAATTTTACTGTATGCAGCATTATTAAAACTTAAAGTATAAATTTTTTTGATTATTATTGTTATTTTTTATATTTTTAATTAAGTTTTCATTTCTTCCTTAAAGAGTTTACGGAATTAAAAGTTGAGCCGGTTGGAAAATGGTTTGAAAAATTTCATTTAAGTAAACTGAATGAATTTGAAAGTCCTTTAGCAAATGCGAATTCCCATCTGGATGGAGATGATGAAGAATCCTCTGAAGAAATTGAATTAGAAGATAACTTTGCTTACCTAAAGAAATTAGATCCCAAGGACTGGAAGGTAACTCCTTATTAATTATTGTGGAAAGTAGCTCTTAACTAATTTAACTTATTCTTTTATTAAACATGAGATGAAAGGCGTTAATTACGAAGTGTGGAAAAAATATTTAAAAGTAAATTAAATGATATTTTTTTTTTGTTATATTTTTGGAAGAAAGAATTGGTAGGTACTTTAGGTAGGTACTATGGAATGGTAGGTACTATGTTAGCCAGGTGACAGTGATATATATACATACATATATATGTATATTATACATATATATATAAAATATATTTTATTACATATATATATTATATGCATATCTATCACTGCCGCCTAGTTAATATAAAGGTACCGACAGAATCTATACATATTTAAACATTTAAAGAAAATATGGGAGAGTGGGGTTTTAAGACAATTTTTGACTAATAACTTTTATAAATTTTATTTTTTTGTTCATTTTTATAAAATTTTCGTTGCATGTAACTTGATTTTTTTTTTCACTGTATAACAAAAATGAAGTGACCAACATAGATTGCTTAGGAGAGAAAAAAAATATATATATATATCTGCACCTCTCACACTGTCCTAACCTGCCTCATCCAGTGGGGAAGGCTATAGCAGTTGAGAGTTTGCTTGTCTGTGCTAAATGGAACAACAGACTAATATTAAACTGTAAACTAGTAAAAAAATCATGTGCAGTGCAGATAATAAAAGAAAGTTGGGAACAGATGCTTTACACTCGCACAGCGATTTTTGGCGACTTTTTGGTTGGCGTGATTTTCACGCCCGCGCCAAACCAATAACATAATACAATAGCTAGGTTGCCATTAAAGGAAAAAATCCCCTAAGTTTGGCGACCTTTTTTCTTTTTCTAACCGATAAAAAAAAAAAAAAAAAAAAAAAAACTGCATGAGTGTATGACATCATAGCTGAAAGTTTATTTAATGAAACATCATTGAATATAGTAGTATGTAATTATGTTTATTTAGCATGTTATGTATATTGTTGATTGAATTGTTTCTCCCCAAATTTTGATAAAACAGATCTTTGACTGAATTTCACTCTTTGGAGTTTTCAAGTTCTATAAAATATCAGTCCATCTACAAATGACCTTTATTGTATATAAAATTAAATAAATGATCAAATCTTCTTACATCTTCTCAGAAAATTCATTCATATTCATTACATCCAATTTTCTCAACATAGTTTCCACATGCAACTATTTTTTTTTTTTTCAAATATTTTGAACCTGTTGTAATTTTGATAAAAGTTGTTAAATGTTGATACATAATTACACTGTTGAAATAGTTTATCCAGTAGAGAAGAATTTGGTGAGTTGCTCTGATGATTATAGTGATAAAAATTCATCAATTGTTATATAATAAATTACAAGAATAAAATGAGAAGTTATTTACTTATAAAATAGGGCTGTCCAACCTTTTGCATAAAAGTTATTTGTTTTCACAATATCAAATTAATCTTTGCCTTATTTAATTGGAAAGTTTCTGTCATTAAATAAGGCAAATTATTCTATTCTAAAATAATTGTAGCTTGGTGGCTCATGACCCACTGATTAGACATCCTTAACTTAAAATATTTATGAAAGAATTTTATTAACTTTACTCTCAGCCATTTTACTTATAAATTGTTTCTATTGGCCATGTTCATTGTTCATAATTGCGTATTAGTAACTCTTTAGATTCTAAAAATACAAATTTGAGTACTTCCTTTAGTGGTCTTCAAGAATAAAACGTCAAGTGACCGACATGCACTGCAAAGTTATGTTGTAAACTCTTGTCAAATGGTTTCCAGTTCTAAAGAAACAGCACATATTTATGCTATTGTCATATTGCTTTTTCATTGATTTTCCTGAACATATATCATTTTTTTTTAAATTGCATGCTGTATTGTTTTTCTTAAATTGCTTGTATTTATGTTTATAAATATGGAAACAAAGAGGCCAGAGTTCATTCTAGGATCAAGGGCAGGCAGGGTGCACTTTGCCATAAAAGGGCACTTTGAATAAAAAAAAGGAGCACACTCATGAATTATTACAAATTAGTCTAGTATTTGTGTGTATATACATACAAAATGCAGAGTTTCCCCTAGGTTTAAAAAAGGGCAGGGTGCTGCTGGTGAGAAAAGGCCACTATTTTATTCTTAAGGGCACTTTTTGGATTCTTAAGGACACTTTTTGGATTCTTAAGGGCACTTTTTTTTTTTAAAATTGTTAAAAGGTATTATTTTGGTTTTAAAGCCACTTTTGATATTTAAAAGTCAGGGCACTATTTTCAAGACAACATTGAGTCAATTTTTAGTATGGAAGCAAATTTTCTAATGCAAAAAGGAGAAAGGGCATATTTTTTACTGATGGGCAAGAAGGGTGCTAATTATTTTACTGAGGGGGCAAGAAGGGTGCTAATTATTTTATGAGGGGCAAGAAGGATGCTATTTTGTAAAGCAAAGTGCAGGCAGGGTGCAGCACCCTTCTGAAACTGTCTGGGGGAAACTCTGCAAAATGTATTTAGAAACTTTGATTTTATTGATATATTGAATTAACTGTGGACATGGATTTTAACTCCTTGCTTTCTTATGTTTAGTATAACTGGACAAACTTATAACCCTTTTTTATACAGGGACTCTACAGTCGTCTCTTTATCTACCAATATTTCTAAACTATAATCTTCTTGGTAAATTTCCATTGCAAATGTTGTGGAAATCTGACACAAAGATAATTGTTCAGAAATTGTGGTACCAAAAACAGGTGACTGGACTGCTAAGAACGCTATATTAATAAGGACCATTACTATGCCAAATCACTCTCAACAATTAAATGCAAAGGGTCAAATACTAGCATTTGCAACGTATTTGACACACTTTTTATTATTAGCATAATTTGATTTGCAAATCTAGTCATTGATTTATAATACAATGATGCAATCTCCTATTTTTCAAAAGTGAAGGCTTTTTAACCAATAAACAACTATGCGAAGATGGCTGTGATATAAAACTATATGTTGCTAATGATAAAGAGATGCAACATAAAAAGTTGTGAAAAAAAAAGGCCTCAGTGTTGGAAATTGGATTAGGTGCTTCAAGAATACCATTCGTAACTGCTTTAAGGTTTATGTACTGTTGGGCAGAGGAATTAACATCCATAGAATGGTGTAAAAAAACAACTATATATGGGTGAAAACGCGATAATTGATTGGAATAATTACATGAGAAGGACAGAAGTATGTTCTCTACACGTAATACAAAGATTTAATGGATGAATAAGTGTTAGCAATAAAATTGTTGAGACCAACAAAAGTTTGTACAAAAAAAAAAAATAAATAACAGCAGCAGGATAGTGCTGCAACAGTGGATTTTGGAGCATATGCCGGGAAAAATAGCAAATGTTCTCTCATTCAAATCTCAAATGGAAGTGCTAGTACACTCATGCAAAAAAATTGAGAGCATGTAGTCATGGATCAACAATTTACACTGATGGCTGGAATTGATACAATTCAGAGTAGCGTAAAAAAGATGTACAAGCACTTTACTGTGAGCCATAGAGGTACAATTTTGTTGATGCAACAATGGGTGTTCACAGTTCACACACAACATGTTGAACGAATGTGACGCCCTGCTAAGTGCCACAATAAAAAACAAGGGCACAGCTTCAAATCATATCTTGAAGAATTTATGTGGAGAAAATACCCAGTGAAAAATGTTTCAGATGTATATTAAGAATTATTGAAAAAAATTTCAGAATTACAGGATGAATGTCTGGAAAACGTGTCAAAGTTAGAATTAAATCAAAAATAACAGTAAAGCATGTTTTTTATTCTATAGACAGCTTGAATAGAATAATAATAAATACTCAATAATGTAACGTACAACATATGTACATGACTATAAAATGAAAACATGTATGAATTTTTACGTACTCCAAAAATTCATCTAAATTATTTTGTTTATCTTTCGCAGAAATAAAACAAACATTTGAATCTAATGATCTACATTCATTATTTATTATTTGATGACTCTTATCAATTTCCATTTCAAGTTCAGCATTCTTTTCTGAAATGGAAAAAGTAATTAATTCTGATGATAAAAATTTATTTTTCCTTTCAACAGTTTGATTTTACAAATTATCCACAAAAATGTTTTTTCTTGTTTGTAATGATTTGTTACGTAATTCCCCAATCTGAAGTTTCATCAGATTATAATATATTATAAACATCAGGAGTGATTAAACAAGAGATATTATTTTCTTCAGAAAGTCGTGCTATATTATCCAGCATGACAGACCTTAGGATGCTGGATTAAAGGATGTTTACTGTATACCTAATAATGTAAGGCATAGTATTAAAAATATTTTATTCTTGTGAAGAGTTGTAAAAAATTATGAAACATTGGTATACATTTTTAATGAAACATTACAATGTATTCTTATTAACATAAAATATTAAATTATTTAATGCTATGGTATTTATTTGTATCTATTATAAGTTCACTCTTTTTCAGCTTATCTACAACCTTGGTAAAATTGTAATTGTGCACTGTAACACGGAAGTACTGCTGAGTGTAAAATACTGTATCATTATGAATTGAATACTAATATTTATTTGCACTATAACTTTTGAAAAATAAGTTTTCAGCTATGCATTAATGACACAATTTGACGTATGACTTCTCATTTTTAATGAATGAAGTAACATTAAATTATTTATTTTACTTGTTAATGTTTTCATGTAGGACACTGAACATGTGCAAAAGAAAGAAAAAAACATCAGAATGTAGCTATTGTAAAATAAAATTTTGAATATATTATTTTTATTAAAGAAATTCAATTTTTCCAAATGAAAAATAATCTTATTGGGAACCCCCCTCCCCCCCCCTCTCCCCAAAATTTCTGTTTTTTTTTTTTCTCCGAGCATTCCCATCTTTATGTATTATTCAATTTTATAATTATGTTGTTATTGTTGAATTCAAATTTGATCTCCAGGAGAGGTCTATGCTGCTCTGGGAGGGGAAGGAGACTTCTACCCCTTAACATTGATTTTACAATCATAGGTTTTTCTTTATTTGAATTTTTATCTGTTATTTTGAAATATGAATTTGAAATATTACTGATGAATTCCTTATTTTTGTCCTTTAAGGATCAAGATCATTATGCAGTTCTTGGCCTTAAGAAAAGAAGAATCTTAACTAAAGATGAAGATATCAAAAAAGCTTGTAAGTCAAAATTATTGTTAACTTTCAAAATGAAATGATAAATTATAAATGGTAAATTGATACACAAATTACATTTTATATCATCATATTTTCTATCTGTATTGAATCCATTGCATTATAAAAACTTATGTTTTTACAGTGTAACATCTAAATGACTAATTATTCTGTTTAGATAGGAAAATGGTTCTGCTACATCATCCGGATAAACGAAGACATGCTGGTGAAAAGATAACAGATATAGATCATGATTACTTTACTTGCATTACTAAAGGTTAGTGATATAATAGTTATATTTTCAAAGTTATGAGTTATTGATTTTAAGACAGGTTTTATCGTGTAGAAAAATGCAATCAACATTTTATAAACATTAAATAAATTCAAAATTTTAAATATGAGATTTTGAAATTTACATTAATACTATAGTAATAGGTTAGAAATGTAATGGATGTCTGTTAGATGTATCTTTGATTTTGTCTGCATAAATGGGGAATTAAACTTTCAGCTTCCTAAGGAGCAACAAGAAAATACATGCCATTATTATTTTTATTAATTACTGCAGCAGTTCTTAAACTGTGGTCCACAGACTTTCAACACATCTTCAGGCATGGTAGGCAACTTTTTGTTGAAGGTGGGAAAAGCTATGGGAAAAAATGGTAAAAATTGTCCTTGCAAAAATAGGTAATGTTTTATATACTGAAATGTAATTAAATTATTTTAATTCTTACTAATTTTACTCTAACAATATGTAACTTTGATTTATTTTTTACTTAGAACATTCAATTCATTAGTAAACACTATTGAATTTGCATTGTTTTTAGTAAAATCCTTTTTTAATTTATGCTGAGGAGAGAAAATAACTCCCTGATTTTGGTTTAAACAGTCAATAATTATTCAATAACTAATTTTTATTCTTCAGTTAATCTATAAAAAAGTGTAAGAAATATTATCCACTTTACTGTGCTATCAAAACAATAGTGATTTCAAAATACAAAGGACATTATCCCCCCTTTCTCTCATGTATATTGATAAGTTTTATCTGGTTCATATGTTTTTTATATAAACAAATTATTTTTGTAGGAATTTGAAAGGATTACTTCTATAAATTTTAATTGTAAAAGTTATAGAGGTTCAGATAAAGAGAAAATGAATATTAATTTGGTTGTTGCAAAACTTATATATATATTTATATATATATATATGTGTTACAGGCAACTTTTAATGTAGTAATGTTGTCTTTAATAATTATAGGTTTCTTGAATATATAAAATTTGGGTTTAAAGCTTTTTAATATATATGTCATAATAAAAAAAATTTCCCTTCTTTTCGCCATTTTCTTAGTCCTTATTCCAAATTATCACCATTCTATTAAATTACCAAATGTTATCTATTTTATTTATTTTAATATTTCTCTGTCTTTTATTTATATCTTAAATCCCCTGTTTGATTTAATTCCAAATCTTAATCAAAATATTCTTTAAATCCCTATTCTAAAAAATAATTCTAAATTGCAAAAACGTCCTAAAAAGCATTTGATTAAATTCCTTTTATTGAGACAGTGAAATTTATTCTTTCAGAATATTTTTTCTTTACATTCTTTTTATTTTATTACTTTCAGATATCATTCGATTGTCCCATCATTCCCTGTTTTCGCGCGCTTATTTTTTCCTCCAAAATTCATCTGATTTCTGTAATGAGTTCTCTCTCGAATTAGTTCTCTCTCGAATAGATGATAGACATTAAAGAGAACACCACACACTTAGAAAATCACACTATATAAAAGATGGAATACAGTGTTCTTAGATGACCCACTATGTACAAGATGAAAGACAATGTTGAAGGAAGAATGGGGGTCACTGGAGCTGCATATTATTTTAAAAACCAAAATAGAGCAAAATTCTGATGGTCCTGTCCGATGCAGTATGTTATATACTCAAAAAATTGGTGTAAGAACACGAACACACGAAAATTACCAACCAATAGATTGAAAAAAGGGGGTGTGGCCAAGAAGAGAGCTCCGAAAAACTTAAACATCAATGGCTAAGAAATTAGGTTAAGGGTGGGCTAACCTGACGTAAAATGAAGAACTCCATTACAGAAATTGGATGAATTTTGGAGGAAAAAATAAGCGCGCGAAAACAGGGAATGATGGGACAATCGAACAATATCTGAAAATAATAAAATAAAAAGAATGTAAAGAAAAAATATTCTGAAAGAATAAATTTCACTGTTTCAATAAAAGAAATTTAATCAAATGCTTTTTAGGACGTTTTTGCAATTTAGAATTATTTTTTAGAATAGGGATTTAAAGAATATTTTGATTTAGATATGGAATTAAATCAAATAGGGGATTTAAGATATAAAAATAAAAGTCAGAGAAATATTAGAATCAATAAAATAGATAACATTTAGTACTTTAATAGAATGGTGATAATTTGGAATAGGGACTAAGAAAATGGCTAAAAGAAGGGAAATTTTTTTTATTATTACATATATATATATATATATATATATTACTATTAAAGATGAGATTACAAGTCTTCCAAATGGTCCCAAATATTTTTTAACAGAAAATTTCATGGTAGGTTTCTACAACATTTCTGTAAAAATTTACCTCCGAAGGTGGTTTCTGCAAAATTTGGAAGAAAAATCTAAAAATAAAATTTTTCTAAAAAAATACTGGTATTCACAAAACGGACCATTTGAGAGCCCTGCATTAGTATATTAAAAGTGAGGAATGAAGAAAAACATAATTTTTATCTCCATCAAACTTATAAATTTATTTACGAAGTAGATATTTTTACTTGTACTTCAAATGTTATTGATTAAAATTATTTTAAATTGTTTTAATGAATCAAATTAATATTTAGTGCAGGGGTCGGAAAAACTACTTTTTGTTGTTTGTAGCGAACTACAACTACAACTACTTTATGAAAAATGTAGTTAACTACAACTACAACTACTTATTTTAAAAAGTAGCGGCTACAAACTACTTTCCAAAAGTAGACGCTACTTCGCTACTTTTCGCTACTTTAGTAATCATCGCTAATTAAATACACTGCAAACGATTTTTCCCCATAGACCATAATGTAACAGAATTCTTTTGAACGTCCCTGTAAGCGAGATATAAATGCTACACATTTCATTTTCAATACTGAACATCCTATGGTAGACTTCAATAACATATAAAACTTTCATGGCAATCGGAGTATATTTACAAGAGTTAGAGCACGGACATACAAACAAAGCGAATTCATAGACACTTTTTAATTATGTTGGAAATTTTTTAAAAGAGGAAATTTGAAAACAAAAATTGTAATAATCTTACACATTTATGAGAGTGATATAGCACAGTAGCGCTTAGAATTCTGCATCGGGTCGGGTCAGGTTGGAGCTATATTTTCCCGTCGGGGCTCGGGTTCGTGTCGGATTGACTTCAAATTTTTTTGTTGCGGATCGGGTTGGCTTTCATTCTTTCGGGTTCGGGTTGGCTTTTTGAATCTTGCGGGTCGAGTTCGGGTTGACCCGATTTTTTAAAAGAATGTCCAAAATATTTTTTCACGTTAAAAGTCTATATAAACCGCAGAGCACAGTTTCACAAATGCAAAATACGTGCCTATCTGTTTTGTTAATCTTTGAATTCGTTTCAGGAAGTTAATATAAACATACTTTTTCAACTACTGGTACGATAACGATTATAACGAATGCTTCTGCACAGCTGAAACATTTCTGCTGAATAGTTACAATTCTAATTCTTGATTACTTCTAATTTTGTTATGGCAAAAACTGTGTGATCGACAGGAAGACAGGAAACGATCATTTAGCGTTTTACTGCTTATAGTATTTCGTTATAAGTGGAAGTTTTGAAACCGCAACTAATTAAAAAAAAAAACATTTAAAGATTAGATTTTTAGTTTTATACCGTTTAGAGTCCTGCATCACCCGCACCCGACCCAACCCGGCTCTAGATTTTTTTTGTTGTGGGTCGGATTCAGATTGGGTTGACTTCCACTTTTTTACTGCGGACCCGGTTGAATTTCATTATTTCGAGTTCGGGTTGGGTTTTGACTCTAGCGGGTCGAGGTCAGGTTGACCCGAATTTCAAAAGAATGTCCAAAATACTTTTTCAGGTTAAAAATCTATGTACAATAAGACCTCCATTCTGGTTTTTCTCCCGGAAGGCGCGGCCACCTCTATTTAGCGCCACTTTTTAATTCCTAAAATTTATATGTTTGAACACTTATATCTCTGAATAGCGGCCACCTCTCAATCTAGACACACGTAACATGTGCATGTGTACATAAACTATCAATAATATGATACCTCTCTTTTTGTGTGTATCAAAAACGAAATGTTGATAACATTTTTAATATTTCAAAAGAAGAAAAGTGGTTCTTAAAGAAAGAATAATCTATGATCGCATTTCTTTGTGCATTTTATTTCTCAAGCAGTAAATTGAACATATAGTCCTAAATATTAACATACGTACTTATTTTCCTCTGAAACATAGTTGTGCTCAAACTTTTTGTGAAACTCCCAACAACCTGAGTGGTAAAAAACCTATATACCCAAAAGAATTCTTCTACCGACCTGTAGAAAGAAAATTAGACTCATTCCAAGCCAAAAAAACAAAACAAAATTCGATATAACCCGACACGATGTTTGACTCTATTTAACGATCCCAAGGTGCTCAGAAGTTTGACTGTATTTGAATAGTAAAGAATATAGATTTGTTCATTTTTTTATGTAAAACAGAAGAATGATATTAGAGTTACATTTGTTGATTAATTTTCATAGTGGCATTGAAACATGATTTACTTTCTTTACATTGCAGGTTCGGGTCGTGTTGCGGGTTGCCGGAAATTATTTTTGCGGGTTTGGATCGGGTTGCGGGTTGACTGAAAATGGAATTTGCGGGTTCAGGGCGGGTACAAACCGACCCGCGCAGGACTCTAGTACCGCTTAAGGTGGTTCTCAAATTCCTTGCTCAACAACGCGAAACTTTCTGATACATTATCTGCCTCATTTTTAAACACAAAGGCATAAAATTGACAGGTCTGACTATTGAACCTATTTGGAATCGAAATGAGTTTTTCCTTTTTTGATAAATAAATTACTTATCGGGTTATAAGCGATTCGAGTTACATTTTTTTCCCTTTCCCCTGCTGCGGCATCGGAAATTCGGTTGAAAACGCCAACTTTGACAGTGTTTTCGGAAAAATCTTCTGTCTTTACCAAAAAATAAAATAAAATAAAGAAAGCAAAAGTAAGGGGGCAAAAAGGGAAGCGTAAATTTTGAGGACAAGGAAATAATTTTTATTTATTGTCATTAGACAAATGGAGTGAAAGATTTTATTTTTGTATAAAAATAAAGATTCAAAAATATTTTAAAATAGGGGGGGAGGCAAAAAGTAGAAGAAATTAGTCAGATAAAGACTTAACATAGCCAGACGACTATATTTTGGTAAAAAAAATCATAGTCGTATAAGAATACATTATAGTGAGAAGATTTCTATGGATTTAAATAACAGTACACGAAGTTTCTGACACCCAAATTGTGAAAATGACAGTAAATTTGTGACCGTGCCCGTCGTCGATGGAGAAATATATGACACTGTAAATGAGATTTGTCGCTGACGTTCGCAAATTGTTGCAGAGAACATATTTCGCACAAAAGAAACGAGTTATAGTCATGTGATTTGAAGATTGGGACCCTTTTTCCTCCCTCGGAAAGTAGCGTCAAAAGTAGCATCGATGCTCACTACAAACTACTGATATTTTGTATCGCGCTACTCGCTACACTACACTTTTTTTAATGTAGCACGCTACACTACAAACTACTGGAAAGAGTAGCAGCTACTGTAGTTTCGCTACTTGTAGCGCGCTACTTCCGAGCCTTGATTTAGTGAAATACCAAATGAATATTCTGATGTAAGTCTCAGTTATATTATGTAAACAATTGTATTGTTTGTTCTATAGTTTTTTATTCCAGCCATTTTTTCCAGTTTTTGCCATTTTTTTCCCAGTTTTTGTCATTGTCCTGGCAAAAGTACCATTTTGTTGGAAAATGACCAACATAGGGTCTGCAAAGATCTCATCTTCAATGTAAATATTTTATTTATCTAGCAAAAACTCTTGTGAGTAAGATAAAAAATAAAATAAAAATAAAATACTGTTAAATACTATATCATTAGTTTATAAAGTAAAACATGTGAAAACAGAATCTGTAGAAGCCTGAAAATTTTTTTTCATTTTAGACACATTTTCATCTTATCAGGTATAATTTTATGGTATTACTTTTGTCAGGACCAGGGCTTTACAAATTTGATAAAATCTGGTAGCCAGAAAAAAATACTAGTCGCCAGTAAAAAACATTCCCCCCCCCCTCCCCCATCCTCTTTCCCGTCATTGATTTTTTTTAAAAAAAAGAGTTTTTTTTTATAAATTAATCGAGAAAAAAATAATAGCAAGCATAGTTTAGAATTATTAGTTACATAGTTTAGAATAGTACATAATTTAGAAAGATAATATAAACTATATTTTCTCATAAAACTTATAATCACTTATATTATGTTGACAACTTATATAAACACAAAAATCTGATTTGAAACTTACAAAACTCAAGCATTTTTTAGCATTGTATCCAATTTTAGATGCCGCAGAAACTGGATTGACAGTATTTCTTACTGTTTTATCGAAATATCTTCTCTCTCCCCACATTCTAATCGCGTGACACATACTAGCTGGCTATAGCTGAAAAGAATGGTGTTTTCTGTGCATGAGTTGGAAAATGCCTTTTAAATTTAGTTCTTCCATTAAAAGTACGAGAGAAGAGGAAGATCACTGCTTGTCGCGCACGAGTAGGGGTAGGGGAGGGGAAAAAATGTCATTTGTGCTCATTTTTTATGTCAATTTTTTTTGCAGAAATCCCCTCGGAAGATCAAATAATTTTGGTCGCCAGATCAAAAAACTTGGTAACCAGTGGCGACCTGGCGACCGCATTTGTTAAGCCCTGGTCAGGACCATGATTTTTTTTCCATTTAAGACAGGATTCTGTTACAGACAGGTTACGTTTTCACAGGTTTTACTCTAATACCCATTTTGAACATGGTATGATGTCAAGTTCACAGTTCAGATGACAAAGGTATAGAATATTAGAGTTCATATTTTCGGATTATCAGGAGTTTTTTCATCACAGGACACCAAAAATTCTAGTTTTCACAATCAAAAAATTCTTTTCAATTTTCAGGCATATGTTGCAATTTGCTTTCTTTGTTCAGCTCTGAAAAAGACTGAATTCTAAGGACAAAAAGTTAAAAAACAGGTATTTTTATGGCAGATTGTTAGTTAAGACTAATAAAAAATGAATCAAAATAATCTCAATATTGTGTGAGAAATTACAATGACTAAATACTTGCTGCAATTCAGTGTATTATATATAGAAATTATTCATAAATAGAACGGCACAAGTCCTTCAAATTAGTATGATATACAGACTAGAATATCATGAGAGAATCCTCCTTCTTGCAGCCAGCATATCAGATACCATTACCGGCTCTCCATGTGTTGTTCTCTGGCAAAGTGACATTTTATGAGGACCTGAGCATGACTGGTGTTATATATTCATGACCAAGTCGGTGCTTCTCTATATATGAGATGTACATGCCTATTTAATTAAATAATATGAAATATTTTATTAAATGAGTTGTGTGCAGTTGTCTTCGGTAGGTTTTCTATAAATGTTATCAGTGACCAGATGACAGACAGTCCATCATCTCACAAATGTTTGTGATGGTTGTACAAAAAAAAAAAAGTAATTACTCTATATTATGTTCAAGTTGTAGAAATTTATGTTCTTTGTTTAGTTTTAAGATATCTGACAAGGGAACGACTTTTGGTGAAGCTCACACTTAGCATTGAGACCTGGTGCATTTTATAGACCTATAGACTAAAGTACGAGAACTGATAAAATTTTCCTGTAAGAATCTTATTATATATATTTTTGTATGCATTTCACTTTAAAGAATTTTAATTTCACGCCAAAAGCGAGTTAATTCTCCAAATATGGTGCTACGAATCCAAATTACTTCTCACACACAGCAGGCAACAATATGACATTTGACCAAGGTTATCGAGGTTGTATACCACTCACATTTAGTTTTACAATATTGCCGATTGTATTCAATTGCAAAACAGCTAAATAGGTTTTGATTTTACAGGAAAAAAGTGCTTATTGGATTTGCAGTATAATTACTTAGCATATTTTTTTATCGCTTTTATAATTTTTATTAAAATGTAATTGTAATATTCTGATAATCATTTTCTCTTATAATGTGCATGTCTATAACAAAAATTGAATTTTCAGTTATATAAAGTTTTTAATTAATCTAATCATGTATAAATTGAAAGATTACTGTGGTATACTTAATTAAAACCTTAAGTTAAAAGCATTTTTCTTCCAGAGGGTTGAATTATACTGAGTTAGTTGAAGGCTGTGTCTTTTAAGGACATTTTATTAGTCATTAGCATACTTAAAAATAGAAAATAATTTCTTTTAATAGAAAATCTGAATGTCAAAACAAAAATTATAATATTGGGAGGTTCTGATTCAAATAAATTAGAATTTTAATTCTGTTCATAACATATTTTAATTTTTATAGAATGTTAAGGAATTTATTTCTTATGATTTTCATTGTGGCTTAATTTCCTTATTGTATCATTTTCAACATCTTATGTTTTAAGATTTGTTTTTTCTGCTGTACTTGAATATAAAATGAAGTTTTAACTACTGAATTAAGTCATCTGTAATTTAGCCTCCTGTCTTAAAATAATGTAAAATTTGTGAAGTGAAACATGTATTTAAAGCTTATTATATTTTCAGCATATGAAATTCTTGGAAATCCAGTCAAGCGGCAATCATATGATAGTGTTGATCCTGAATTTGATGATGATGTGCCACCTGTAACCAATTATTCAAAAGAAAACTTCTTTGAAATATTTGAGCCTGTCTTTACAGCTAATGCCAGGTAAATAACACTGAGTTGCTTTTTTCAGTATTACTGTTATGTAATAATCAATATACGTTCTGATGCAGCAAAGGGCAGATTTAAGGGTTGAAACCCTCCCTCACATAGCAATAAAATCTCTGATAAGATAAATACAAAAATATTTGTGCTACAATTAATTTTGACATGTAAAAACACATCTAAGAAAATAACACAGTTAGAATTAATTTAGCATACAGCTGTTTTAAGATTTTACAAAGGAGTATCTTTAGTGCAAAATCTAGAAATAAATATTAAAAATGTTTTATTTATATTTCCAATTTGCATTTTAATTTTCTTACAAATTTGCTAAATTAGACCGTAAAGAAAAGCTTATAAATGAAACAGTGGTTTATAATCCACAAAATCTTGACTACTATACTAACTCTGCAGATTTCGCTGAGTTGCTTGTAATTTAAAATTTTTTTAACATAAAACCAAAATTACTTTTTAAAAAGACTTACTTAAAAGCATCTTGGTACCTTTTTTTATAGCGGCCCCCACAATTGCAATTATGTTAAGGTTGCAGTTATGTTTTTGGCAAGATCTAAACGCTCATATATAATTCATATATGTCAATATTTATGTAATATTTACATCTTATATGTCATATGTATGTTATATACATCTTACACACGTCATATATATCTGTCATATATCACTAACTTGTACATATACATCTTACACACGTCATATATATCTGTCATATATCACTAACTTGTACATATACATCATAAATTGTCATATACATCTTATATGACTATAATGTATTATCCTATAGTGGCTATCGTATTTCTCATATCTGAGCGTTTTCATTAGATCGTATGTTGGGAGTCTGGGCTTCAATTTACCCAATCAGCGTTGTTCATACAACAGAAACTATAAAGTAGTTTGCCCACTTTTTCTGTGCTTGGCGATGCTCATTCAATGCAAACATTGCAACCATCTTGTGGAAACAGAAACATTTGTTTATACCATTTCAGCCAATCCAAAGAGTGAAAAATATGGTGTAGTGGTTAGAATACTGGTCTCTTGAACCAAAGATTGCGAGTTGTATCATTATTTTTGACTTTTTAAAATAATTTTGTTTATATCTTTATTATTACTTACTGGGTATTTTTTTACTCTAATTTTGTTAATGAAGCCAAGTTTTCATATTTAATACCACTTAAGAGCTGTATTTTAATAATTAAAATCAAACATACATTTAAAGGTATTAAAGACATCGAATTAAATTAGATAAAAAATATTTTTATGGTATAACTCTACTTTACTAACTTAAAAATATCTAATTAGCAGAATTAATGTATTAAGGTATTGATTTAAAAAAAATAATCTAACACTTTAATGATTATTAATAAATAAATAGGCAGCATGAAAATGGCCCAGATATAAATATGTGTAGAAAAATGCATACAGCTCTTTCAGAGCTTCTGAAGCTTCACAGTCAGTGCAAAGGTTAAAATTACTAGAGGTAAGTGTTTAAAACACAGAAATACACATGCGTCACAGCTTGTGACCAAATAGAATGATCACAAGATGAAAGATGTATTTCGTCTTTGGCTGCGAGCTACGACACTTGCATACTTCTGTGTTTTAAACATTTACCTCTGAATTCCTTCTAATTTTAACTTGGCACTGATGATGGAGCTTTAGAAGCTCTGAAACAGCTATGTGCACTTTTCAACACATATACTTACATTTGTGTCATATTCACATTGTCTATTTATTTCTTAATATAATGGCACAAAGTTCAATCCTCCTATTTTAACAATTTAATGATTATTCTGAATAATTAAAAAAATACTAATTTATGAACCCTTGCACAAGAATAGTGACAATATTAAATGTATAGTAATTTTAAATGTTTTAAACTTGTATTTTCAAAATTGCTGCATCCAGTGATTTTTATTTATTTTTTTTCATGGGTGTGAAGCGCTCATACATGCGTTAGTGATTGCTGCTTTAACGAATTTCGTGCATTTTTCAAATGGCTACACAATGAGGTTGCTGTATCCATGGATTTTTTTTGTTGTTGTTTCCATGGGCACAAAGCACGGTACTTTTCAATTAGCCGGGCACCAGTGAAATATATATATATATATATATATTACATGTGTGTGCGTGTGTATATATGTATATATATATTTCACTAGCACCCGGCTAACTGAAAAGTACCCAAAGCACTCATACATGCGGTAGTGATTGCGGCTTTAAAAAATTTCGTGCATTTTGAGATTGCCACAGAAGGAGTGTTGAGCCACGAAGTAGCAAGTTCAGAAAACTACCCATTATTTTGTACCCAACCAATAACTGCACAGCTAAACCAACCAACATATTTTTGCTTTATTTTGATTGTTACCACCATTTATTGTTTAATTTTTTATGGCATTAGACATGAGAAATAAGAATAATGCATTATTAGTTGCAACACTTATATAAAATGTTAACATATTCATAAAGATTTTGTTGTGTATTTTGAGGTAAAATCACTTTCATGAACATTGAAAAGATATTCCATTCTTCACCAATGCCATATGCTTAAAAAGCGAAAAGTCACCAATATTGGTTAATTCGCAGTCCAGGCTTCCAACATACAATCCAATGAAAAGGTTCTCTGAAACTGTAAGGCCATGGATTATTTCACGTGCAACTCTTTTTTTTTTCTTTATCCTTTGGGGACGAGCGACACGTATACGTGACGCAAAAGATGCTCAGAATCCTCGATTATTCCCACCAGTAACTTTTTATTGTAAGCTTTGCCTTATTTATTGACAGCATTTCTGCGATTCAATTAGTCGAAAATTTCTGTTTTCAGAAACCGGTGGTAAAAGATTAAAAATTCTGTAAAGGACGCTCGTCGCGAAGGGGTTAAATATAACAACAACATAATTAATAGAAACTTGATAAAAAGGTAACAAGAGTTATTATTAAAATAAATCAGCCTAGCTCATATCTGCCATTTTGGTACATCAAAACAAAGTAGGTAAAAGAACTCATAAAAACCCCTCATGGCTCATGGGCTTTCCATCTTAAGTAGCTTCACTTTAAAAACATTCTAAGTAAACCTGGAAGCACTAAACAAGCATAACATCACATCAACAGCTGCTCTGTAAACATAAGGTGAACCAGTTACAGTTACAGATAAGTTAAAGAAACACAATTGTAGTTAACAATAGATTAATTATGCAAGAGAAAAAACTGTGTCAACATTTCCTTAGTGAGGCAGAAACAGGATCCAGGTTAGTTGGTGTAATCCTATCCTATCTTTCAGTCCAGCATTACACAATTTTCTTTGCTCTAGTGGCAGCCATGTTTGTTTACATTTTTAAACTATTTGCTACAACCTTACATGATGCAGGTAACACTTGTAACTACATTTACTTTATTCTATTAAACATAAATATGCTATTAATTTTACTTTTTGAAAACTTTACTATTAAGGAAACTTTAAAACTTTACTGCAAAAAACTTCAACATATTATTAATTTACGAGACTTTGAAAAACTATCAGTCACAATAAACAAAATGTTTCAACAATACATATATGCAAATTGGTTGGAGAGAGAGCTGGGAAAACTTTACAAACATATAATTGATAGCTTTTATTTTCATTAACTATATAAATGAACTGGAAATTTACTAGAACCCAACAGGAACACAGTGGTCACTAATCTCTAGTCTTTAATGTCATATGTTTTATAATTTACCAATCCATCGTGGTCACTTGGTGATTCATTTTCAGGAGCTGCTATAACAAATAAGTAGCAACATATTTAACCTTTGGATGAGCAATGCAGTATATATTATTAGTCTCATAGAGTATGCCAAAACTCACACATCAACTGATTAAAATAAGATTTTTCTGTGCTTATATGTAAAATAAGTAAATAAATTATGATTTTCTAGGTTTATTTCCGCCTTCTATCTATGAACCAAAATAAATATAATACCATAAAATCCCGATAGTAAGCCCCCCTCTCACTTTTAAGCAAAAGCAATTTTAATTTTCTTTTCCATTCCCAAATATAAGGCCCCCACCCCACAATTTTTTTTTTTTGCACATAAAATTGATTTTAAAAATCCACGGAAGAGAATTTTCAATCCTTTGAAAATTTTGGCAGATTTCCACCTTTGCTTTTATATAATGTTAATGAAATACCCCCCTCACCCACATGAAATGTCTGATTCCCTTCTCTTCCTTCCCCAACACAAAAAGTTCAAAATCTTGAGAATCTTAAATTCTTCTGGCCTTCTTGCTCGCTAGTAATAAAACAATAAGTAAAAAACCAGTCCTCTAAACTACAATCTCCCCCTCGATCCGAAATTTATGTTTCCCCCTCGCCCCTCAGCATACAAAGTTTAAAATCTTTAAAACTCTTTATTAAAAAATATATGCTCTATTTGTTGCTGTCTAGTGACAATAAATAAAGAATCAACCATTTCAGTTATCTCTCTACCCCCAAAATATCTGCTTCTCCCCTCTTTGCCAACTCCTATAATTTTTTTAAAAACTATTTATTTAAAAAAAAAAAAAAATCTGTTCTGTTTGTTGCCCTCTATTAACAATAAATAAATAACAAATCATCTAAATTACAAACCCCTCCCTTTGAAATTCATATTACTCCCTCATCCCTGAGAATACAAAGTTTAAAATTTGTAAAACTTATTTGAAGAAATCTTTTGTCCTATTTGTTGCTTTCTATTAAAAATAAATAAATAATTTGTCAACTATGTTTTCTCTCTACTCCAAAAATGTCCCCTCCCTCCACATACAATATTTAAAATCTTTAAAACTATTTTTTTTTTATAAATCTGCTGTATTTGTTTATCTTTAGTAACAATTAAGGAATAATCAATCATCTAAATTACCCTCCTTTCTTCCAAAAGTTCCATTTCTCCCACTGCACCCCCCCACTCAGTAAATACTTTAAAATCTTTAATATATATTTGTTTAAACACTGTTCTATTTCTTATTTTATAATAAGGTAACTCATCTCATATAAATATCATTCATCTAAAATAATCATCCCCTTTGAAATTTTTGCTCTGTCCTTTTCTCCCAAGGGAAGGGGTTGGATCTCTAAATATGTGAGAGGAAAGCAAAAATTTTCATCCTTTCTGGAGTTTGGCTGTTCTTCCCTGAATCGTATGTATATTTTATGTTTTGAAATAAATATGACCTCTAAAATAACTTCCTTCCCATTAACAACAACAACAAAAAAATCTTTCTGTCTCCCCTCTCCCCTCCCCTCCATGTCTAGAAATGCACCCCTTCATCTGGGGATGGGGAATGGAAATTTAAGGGGAGAGTTATATGATCATTTATTTATTGTTGTTACAAAGTAACAATACAGCATACAAATCTTAAAAAAATAATTTTAAAGTTTGTGTGCTGGGGAGGGAGAGGCAGATTTTTTTGGGTGGGGTGGGGGGAAGAAAAATTACACAATTATTTAATTATTGTTGAAAATTATTATTTAATTATTGTTGAAAATTATTATTTAATTATTGTAGGAAAAAAAACCCTTTAAAGTATGTACTGGGGGGGGGGGGACAAAGAAATAATGAGGACTTTTTTTGTGGGAGTATAGGAGGGGAATAATTTAGATTGTTATTTAAATATTGTTACAAAAAATTACAAATAGAGCAGAAAAAATTAAGAATTTTAAAGATTTAAAATTTATTGAGATGCATTTGTAAGGGATGAGGCTGGGAGAAAAAAGCAGAGATTTTAGGAGGAGCAGTTAATTTAGGTGGTAGATTAGGTTTATTTATTGTAAATATAGAGTATTAAATAAGTCTGAAAAGAAATTTAAAATTAAAGAGTTATAAAGGTTAAACTATGGGGTTTTGGTACCAGACAGGGGGGTGGGGGGGGGCAAGGAGGAAGCAGTAATTTTGAGGGGGATTTAGATGATTGATTATTTATTTTTACAATAAAATAACAAATAAAGAAAAAGATTTTTAAAGATTTTAATTTTTTGGTGGGGGGGAGGGGGGGATTTAGATTTTATTTATTTATTTTTAAGTGAAAATCTGCCTAAATACAGAAGATTCTTGCCCCTTTTTACTTCTGAATTAATGATAAAATTGGGTTTTTAATTGATTTTTTTTTAAAATCTCGATTATAAGCCCCCTTTCACATTTAACCCTTTTTGGTTTTGAAAAAGGGGGTGCTTACAATCGGATTTTATGGTAATGTTATACAGTAAAACGTCTAAAGGGCAGACACCTCTAAAGCACAGAATTTGTTGGCTATTCAGAGGTAAAAACATACATATATATAGTGCTGGAGAATTGAAAAAGTGTTGGCTGAATAGATTTGTCTGCTATTTGGGATTGTCAGTCTTGAAGGTTTTACTGTAACACCCTGACTTATGTAAATTCAGTTATATATAGTTTCAGTTCTGCACCCACTCTCTCTCATGCAGCTATGAGCAAACAATTTTTTTTATATCTACCTGTATTTAATTTGTTTTATATACATCCTTGTTTAGTTTGTTAGCTTCAGAGTTCTTGTAAATGATATATATATATATATATATATATATATATATATTTGTCACAAGTTTGCATATAAGATTACATAATTATTACTATATCAATAAAACAAAGTGTATGCATTTTTTCAAGGAGGGGAAAAAACTGTTTTTTAGTTTGCATTTGCAAAAAAAAAAAAACATTTAAAAATTTTTGAAGGTAGAATAAAAATCTGTGAAAAGCTGAGATATACAACTTTTAGGATTAGGTGGATTAAACACTGTTACACTTTTTTCTTGCCTAATCATGCATGAAGGGGAAATTTTTTTGCCCGATTCGAAAACTTAATTACTTTTACAGAATTACTAGGTTTCCAGATTTAAAAGGGTCATTCCTGACTTTCTATTGATTTCTTGTTTTTTTAAATAATCTTCTCCTGATATTCTACTGTTTGAAATCTTTCACGCACCCACAGCTCTTAATGATGCATTATAGCACATCATTGACTCCAATATTTTGCTTAATTTGGCCTCCAGACCTGAATTTTTCTGCACCAATAACTTATTGTACCATGCTGCTGTTACCAACTTCAATCATAGTGCACATTGGCAGATTTTTTTTTTGTACCATTATAAATTAGTATATTTCAGCTAACCAAAATCTATTTTCCCTAATTTTAAAGTGATTAAATTTTTTAAAACTAATAATAGATTGTACCTGTAATTTTGTTTTGAAAGAACAATGCCAATTATTATTTTACTATATAAAAATGGATCTTTATTATTTTTTTATTTCTTAGTTCTGTATTTGGTAATTTTTCTTTTTTTGTTTTGTTATATCTAAGTAACAATTTTTAATTAATTATTTATTTAGATGGTCTGTGAAACCATCAGTTCCAAATCTTGGAAATGAAAACTCCACTGTTGAAGAAGTAGATGATTTCTATAGTTTCTGGTAAGTATTTTTAAAAATTATATTAATATAGAAAAATTTACTTTTTAAAGAACTTAAAAATTTAACATTTGTGACTCCTTTTTAAGCTGAAAAATCCCACCTAATTTTTTTGGGCTGGACCCACTTTAGTGAGCTTTGAGCTAAATTAATTTTTAATTTCTGTATCTTTTGATACATATTTCAGTCCTTTTTTCAAGTTAAATTAGGTTGTAAACCTTCAATATATCTGATGAAAATACATTATAAGTTAAAGTATCATACGTTGTTTCAAAGATACAAAAAAAAAAAAAAAAAAACTTTTCAATTTTGGTATGTTGTAAATGTATTTTCCATTCACATCTGTCATCACCGTTTAATTTCACACAAACATTTACACATTTACATTTTGATTTCAAGTCCTGCTCATCAATAATAATAATAAAAAAAATTCATTAGTATAAAATGTAATTATATTATTTCTTAACAAAAAACTTTATTTTTTTTTCCTTGGCTTTAAATTGTATTTGAAAATTTATACAAGATATTTTAGGAAATCTATGCTAATAAATGAAAGTTTTACTCTGTATATAGGTTCCTTTCCTTATTTAAATATTTTTTTAAAAAATGAGAAATTTTGATGCAACAATAATATTTTACGTACTTAATCATTCATGACTTTATTCATTTTTACTGACTCAATGATTTTTATTTACCACAAGAAATACGCAGGTTTCATTATCGTTTACAAAAATGAATCTGTATAATGGAAAAATATATCCAACAAAATAATAAAAAATGTTTTTTTAAATCATTCGATAACAAAATAGTATTGTCAGAATCTACATATCATATTTTATTCTTATCAAATCCAAAAATATTTCTTTCCTCAATTAAATTTAAAAAATAGTTTTTGAGATAGTTTGGCGGATTTATTTAATTAATCATGACTCTATGTATAATTACTAACTCCATGATTTATTTTTTCTTCTGAAAATATACGTGTTTAATTTTTTATTTGCAAAAATGTTTCCGTAATGGAAAAACATGTAAAATAAATTAATTAAAAAAATACATTTTTTAAGGTTATTCTGTAAAAAAAAATAATATTGTGCAAATCTACAGATCATTATTTATTTTTATGTGTAATTTCAAGTCAAAATACTGAATAGTTTTTTGTAAAGTGTACAACAAAATGTAATTAGTGTAGCGTAGTAGAGAATTCCCTTCACTCATCCTAATAATTTCATACAAAATTGGGGTAAAGATATAAAATCATACAAACATTAGGTTTGTTTATTTTATTATCATGGGCCTGAGCACTGCCGGGTGGATCAGCTAGTTATATAAAAATTTATATTTTAATTTATAAAAATGAAAGCAAAAAAATAATTAATAAATTGTAATGATGGATTTTTTAAAAATTATTGCTAATAAGGCACTAAATATTGATTACCCCCCCTCCCCTTTGTTTCATGGGTTGTAATAAAAGAAGTGAAGTTAAATTTCCATCCATACATTTAGCATTCTATTATGATAGATAAGTGAAATTTATTATTAGAATATTTATATGATGGCTTGATAAAAATTTGCATCTAAGCAAAAATTATTTATGCAAATGTTTTTCCCATTGTATTTCTATGAAATAATAATTTAACTGATGAAGATTTATGAAGTTGACAGAAATTATAGCAAAAGAACAAATTTTTATTTTAAACACAACATACTTTATCGTTCATTTCAGTAGCCACTTCATATACACAAAATAATTATGTGATTATAGATTATTTCAATAATTAGTTCCAGTTCAATTCTCTTAAATATTTAAAATCTAAAAGATAGTTCATTTTATTGAGATTGTTATTTAGTTTATGAATTATTTAAGGAAGTTGTTCAGAGGAAAAAGAATTCGATCTAGTTGTCTTAAAATTGTCATTTAATTGTTTAGAAGGATAATGAGTCTTACTATAATTAGAGGCAGGAGTAGACAAAATTTGAATCTTGATGGAAAATCTGGAACTTAAAACAGAAGACGATAAAATCCTCTCATAGAAAAAGAAAATTCGTTTGATTCATGCTGCCGCGATGTCTAGATGATTGATCCATACTGCCACCAGAAGATTGAATCAGTAGATATTCTCTCACACAATACTTCGAGATCACGCTGCCGTAAGATGATTGAAACTGAAGATATTTTCTCACACGATCGCACAATTTCTTGAGATCATGCTGCCGTCAGAAGATTGAAACTGAAGATATTTTCTCACACGATCGCACAATTTCTTGAGATCATGCTGCCGTCAGAAGATTGAATCTGAAGATAATTTCTCACACGATAGCGTAATTCTTCATGATCATGTTACCTTAAGAAGATTGGTTCATATTAGAATATGTAGAACTTGACTAATTCTTGGAATACCGTCGAAGCAATTCTCTCACACAAAAAGGAAACTCGCTGAGGTTATTGATTTATCAGGCATTTTTCGTTGAATAGAAGAACTGAAACTGAAGCCAAAATCATATGAAATATATCGTAAAATGTTCAGATGCTATAAGACTTACTGATTCCATCAAAAATTTTTGACATTCTGTCCGGCCTTACGGCCAAACATGGCTTTTATCCTCTGCTGACTACATCTAGCAAAGCAACGCAACAGACTAAAAAAATTTGAATTCAAACTCTCCCAAGTCTGACACACCAGCCAAACTATCCAATCAGAAAAGGCGAAAATTCCTCTTCTTCATTTTGAATCGCTTAACTATCAACCGTCGCCGCTAAAAAGCATTCCCGCGACAACTCAACTCTACACGCGAACGATCCTGGCGAAACGAAAACAACTACGCCCTAGCAACAAGCAGCAGAAATTAAGATCGTTCGTCCGCGAATGTTCTAGAAAGAATTTCAATTCCCCTTTTTCCCCACTGAAAAATGCACCCCCTAACCTTGGAAGCCCACTTGAATGACCCCTAAACTAACATGGTTGACGATTGACCACTAAAGTTGTTGTTTCAACAATGCGCTAAGCTAGAATTCAAAATGGCCAGGCGTCATTTCGAAAATGAACAATGTAAACATTGGGATTAGAAAAAATGTTTAAAAAATCATATCTGCCAAGATTTAAGTTGAATCTTGCTAGAATTTTGGCAGACTGCATAAAAAATTTAGTTTAATCTTTTAAATAAGGTTTAGAACAAAAATTATTAATATTAAAAAAGTGGAAAATATATATTTTAACTTAGAAGAAAATACACGATCTTTGACAGAATCGATGTAAACAAACGGAAATCTTTTATTCTTTTATCCAGAGACTTAAATGCATGATTATAATTTAATTTAAAAATGATTATTGATTTTAAAAATTGATTTAATTATAGAAGTTAATTTTAATTAATAATAAAATATCTTAGAAGAAAAGTTAAAAAGATTAATTTTAAAAAGATAGAAAATATTTACTGTTTAAATAATAACTGTTAAATAATTAATTTAAATATTGCTTAATATTATGAAGACTTATAAATAATGATTAATTACGATTAAATATTTAATTTAGATAAATAAATTATTGAAAACTATTGAATTTAAAAGTAGAAATGGAATGTATCATAACATACTGCATTTGCTATAAACAGCTGGATTTGTTTTTTCATTTGTCTCTGATTATATGAAACTTTTTATTGTAAAATCAAAAATGACTGTTGTAATCTTATTTTGTGTTATAAATATATTTCTAAAGTTTTTCTATCTTTCTTAAAATGAATAGAGCCTAATACATTGTATTACTTCTAATATTATCATAGAATTTAAATGTTCCATTGTTCTTACTGAAATGTACTTCGATTTCTCAGGTATGATTTTGAATCTTGGAGAGAGTTTTCATATTTGGATGAAGAAGAAAAAGAGAAAGGAGAAAAGTGAGTTTTTAGAGTAATTATTTCATGGCCTTTATTTTTGTTTCGTTTTTACAGTGACACAACCAGGATCTTCATCTGAGAGGAGTTTTAAGCCATTGTTACTTCTTTGTGTTATATGTCCATAAGGTAGTGTTAAGTAACCTGTGACACATAAAAAGTGGCATAAAGAATTTAGCATTTAAGTGTTTATAGGTTTCTTCTTCAATCTTCAGGAGAAAAAGCAGTAGCAGTAACACACATACTACTTTGCTGTTATTGCTCCTAAGTTTTCCTTTTATTAATTTTGCGTTAAAATAGAGGTTACAACCCCTTGTGTTAAAATAAAAATATGATGCGTGAAAATCAATGCAAAGAAAAGTGTAAATAACATAAAAATTTTACCATTCAACTGTTTGAGTTGAGTGGTAAAATTTTTATGCTGTTTATGCTTTTCTTTACTTTGGTTTTTACACTTCCTATATTTATGTTAACACGAGGTTTTGTATTCATCTTATCAGTTTTTAAATACTCTAGAAGGAGTTTTAACCTCATCCCCTCCCCCCCTCTTTTCCATTCGCCAGACCAATGCTTTTAATAATGAAGATGATTCCCATAGCTAAAATGTTTTAAATATTTGATATTTAATGTAAGTAAGAGTAATGTATCTGATTTAGTGTTAAAATTTTATATATTTTTGGCGTAATATTTGTTTTTCCAAAATTGTTGATAAATGGAAAACTTTGAGGAAAAAAGTATGAAGTCTCTTTAATTCCCAGTTGTAGATAAAGTCAGCTTCTATTTCTTTAAAGATATTCAAAGGATCGAGAGCTAAAAAGGGGTGACAGATAGTCCAGTCCAGGGCTTGACAAATACGGTCGCCACTGGCGATCAAATATTTTTATCTGGCGACCAAGTTATTTAATCTAATGGGGTTTTTGTTGTTGTTTCTTTTTTGTACAAAAATTGACCTAAGCTTTCTTGAAATGAGCACAAATGTCATCCCCCCCCCCCCATCTTTCCCAATATTAAAAAATAAACTTTGAAACTACATTCACACACAAAAAAAATTTAACTTATGTTTTTAATTTGGCAAAAATAAGTTCATCAAATGTAAATTTTAAAATAACCAAATCAGAATTATTTGAGACATCGACAGAAAAATAGGCGAAAACTTGTTTTCCTGCTTCACTATTTCGTCGATGCGCTCCTCAGCAGATATAGATTTTGTAGCATTCAACTATCCGGACATTTGAAGCATTCGGCAATCGGCATTTTCCGAACATGCCTGTTAATTCACTTGTTGCAGTATTTTTTTTTTTTTCTTTTTTGAAAGATATATGATTTTGATAAGTTTCATTGGAAAACTTAGTTTATATTATCTTTCTAAACTATACAACTAATAATTCTAAACAATGCCTGTTATTATTTTTCCTCAATTAATTCATAAAAACTTTTGTGCTTTTTGAAAATTAATGATGAGGAAGAAGGGGGTGGCATATTTTTTTCCGGCTACTAGACTTTTTTTCTGGCTACCAGATTTTATCAAATTTGTAAAGCCTGTTCAGCCTATATAGGTATTTCAAAATTCAAAGAAACTTTTGATTTTGTGTGTTGACTTTTAAGATGTATCGTACACTCCTCTCCAACAGTGTTCATCATTACTCCCATAGAGATATATATTATATTTTACCCGTTTATTAATATTTTCACTCATTCAGAAAACGTCAAGGAGTGAAATTAATCATCAATATTTTTTTTTGAAAATTTCAAAATATTTTATCACGTTAAAGTCACAACCAGAAAATTCCATAAAGCACTTTCCTACATATAAAATTACGGAGTTGCTTATTAAATATAAACATTTATTTACCAGTGAAAGCTTTTTGCAATCCAGATTATGTTTCCAGAAAATAGGAAACATTATGATTGGACTGATATTTTGTTTTTCGACTACATCATGTGTGAGAGGCTTTTCAATTCAAAATAGTAAAAATAAAAATTATGACTGTATGAACTTTCTTTAAATATTCTTGATTATAATATAAAGTGTGATATAAATTTTAGTCTGTACAAATATTTAAAAATAAAACAGTAATTTTATATTTAATTTTTTTCCTTGCATTATTGGTAAAATTAAGAAAGAAAATAAGTTTTAAAAATGACTCCTAAAATTTATAAACATACTCCTAAATACTTTGAAAGGGAGTGAAATTGCTCTCTGAAATAATGTTTTTGGTTAATGCTCTCCCCAGCCATTATTCATTAATCTGCAGAATTCCTAATATTATGTTAAATAATAGATTTTGCTAACATCATTATACAGTGCTGTCGTTCCCCCCCCCCCCCCCCCCCCCTAAAAAAAAAAAGGTTTAGCTTTTTTTAAAAAAAAATGCTAAACAACATTTAAATTCTAAGCCTGAGCAATCCTGTATAAGCAGATAAGGTGCAGATTCCCAAAACCTGTAAGGAGCCATTGGCTCCTAAACGCTAAAAATCCAGTGGCCACATTGTGAAACAAACACATAAAAACAATAGTATTTATATAGCTATATGAGGTTTATTGTCTACTATTAAAGCTTAAAAGTAATAAACAGTATATTTTTAATTAAAAGTTACCCAAAACTTAAATAAATAAATGATTTATTTTTTCTTTATTAAAATTGGGCAACAGGATTTTATAGAATCTTCCAACCATATATTTGTATACAGTCTGTAGGAATAAATATTTGTAATGTAAGGACCCAAATAAACGATTCTCTAACTTTTTTGTTCTATAGATAAATTTCCCCCAAAAGTGTTTTTCGTAGCTGACAATAAATGCTCAACATGGGCATTTGTATCAAAAAGTATGTCTACAAAAATCAAAAGAAACAATATATATGAAAAAATATGGAGAAGATTTATTTTCTTTTAAGTTTTAGATTTTAATAAAATAAATTGAACAATTTTTGACATCCAGGGATATTTTTTTTTTTTTAAAGTAGAAAATGGGAAACTTTTAGATCTGTGGAAATGGGGTATCCATGCTTAATCATGTTTTTTAATTATGATCAACAGAAAAAATAAAAAAAGTGGTAAATATCGCAGACAATGTGCAGAATTGATTTAAAAAATAAATTTTTCTAAAAAGGCAGAAATCTGACAGTCGGTGGAAAAGGGGCATCCCTGTAAGACACTTAGACTTAGGCAACTTAGACATGGAAAGTTAGTGGCCAAAAAAAAAAAAAAATCCAGTCGCCATATGGCAACTGACGACCGTGAATCTGCACCTATATTAAAAATAAAAACTCTTTGATTGTACTTAATGTCATTAGACTTTTATTATTATTTTTTTCTAAACATTATTTTCATTTATAATTATCCATCAGACTTTTTTTTTTTTTTTTTTTTTTTTTTGTAAAACGGCTTGCATATTTTCTCCTGCTGCTGCAGAAAAAAGATGTCTATTATTTCTGGTGTCATTGGTTGTGTTTTTACTTGGATTAGTAATTTTTCTTGCATAATTAGCCTATATTCCATAAATTATCTTTTTCAACCTTAAAATTGTAAATCTATTCCATTACTTATGCGCACCCCTGTTTTCAGATAATTTATCATTAGAATTTAACAATAATATATTTGTCTGTTTTCTTGTCTACTTTTTTGACTTTATAAGCTTTAAATTTAGTAAAACTTAACCAATCATCATGAAATTTTAATATAATAAGGTACATAGTACTATTTATTTTAACATTTTAAAAATAGTGGTTGTGTCATGTATAGTTTTTAACTGAGACATAAAAAAATTTAATATGTCGTCTACTGTGTGTTAACATGAGTGATATTTTCAATTAAGGAAGTAAATTAAAATGAATGTGAACTGGAGTCGTGCATTGGATTGGTAATCCAATTTTATCCAAACACAACCCAATTTGCAAGTCTGGTTGAGTTAGAGTTGGGTTGGTTCTAATTGTTTTGGATTGGATTTTGACTTTTGCAGGTCAGGTTTGGTAACCCATTTTTCAAAAGATATAGAAAGTCCACAATATTGTTTCAGAGGAAAAACTATATTTGAATATAAAAAAGTTCATTGGCCATTCATATGTTCATTTTCCTACATAAAGCATAAAATAGATATTAGAGGTGTAATTATACAGTATTTTTCATAATCACATTAAAATAGAGATTAATTCTCTTTCATTTGGGAATGAAGTGTGTCAGGTTTGGGGTTGTTTTGGGTCAACAATTTTTTTTTCTCTTTTTTTGGGGGGTGGGGAGTTAGGATCGAGTTTTGGGTTAACTTCAAATAGAGTTTTCATGTTCAGATAAGGTGAATAACAATACAGGATTGCCACAAAAATTTGATAATAAAACTTCACAGAGATTGAAATATTATATATATAAAATCATTAGAACACATTTTATTCAATAAATATATAGGCTGTAACGTATTTTATATCATTTAAGTGATATTGTAAATGAACCACAAATGCTTCCATGCCCTTTTACATTAGGGATCTCATTGTAGTTGACTGCAGTAACATATCTTAATATTGTATGAATAGGGTCAGTTTAACAAGAGTTATATAATTTAGTATTTTTTTGCTCTATAGTATTAGTAAGTATAGGTATCCAATACTTTAACGTGATATAATTAAAAAACCTTAATAATGTTTTACACGAAACTACAAAGGTATGAACTGCTCATGAAAACAAATAAAATTCAACAAATAGCATAAAAACCTGATAATTACATATGTAGCTCCGTCAAAAGATTTGAATTGAATATGAAGCAGAAAATTTGAAAAAGCACTTTTTGGAAATCACATTTACTAAAACCCTATTCATCAGATTCAGATTTATTTTTCGTTTCTTTGTCACTTGGCATGTTGCATTCCGTAGAAATAAATCTGTTTCTATGACAAATAGAATGTGTGCTATAAAGATGTTCAATCAGCAAAATATAAACTAAATAAAGTACTACATAATCTTGTAAAATTGTTTAGCAGCAATTAGTCGAAATTCATTTCTTTTGTTGTTCATTGAGTTCTTTCTTGTGCTTGCTAAGAAACTCTATTGAGTTTCTATGATATCTTACTTAGTTTGATTGATTCATTTGATTTCCAGCTTTATTTATTATATAGATAAAATCTATATATTTTTTGTTTGTAAATTGATATGCTGTTTGTACTTATTTGTAAATGAAATATGCAGAATTATAAGTTGTATTTCTGTTATAAGCTGATTTAAGCTGCAATGCCAATTTACCAGTTTTATTTAAATGCAGTTAAAATACATCAAATTATTTTCTTAAGAGGCAAAATATAGCATTTTTCTGTATATGCCATGCCCTTATGTAACACGTGCATTTCAGTGCATTTTCAGATAAAAAAAATAAGAAAAAATATTTTTAAGAGAATTTTTCTGTAAAAATTTAAGTTATTATTAAAATTACACAATATTAACTTTATTCATAAGGATTAAAAAAAAAAAAGGTATATTTACTCAAAAACGTATATTTACGCATACTGCTTTTTTTTTTTTTTTTTCAAATATTTTAGTTGTTTAATTTTTCCTCTCTCTCTCTCTCTCTCCCCCCCCCCTCTCTCTCCCTTCCTCCATTGTGCATTATTTGGTATTTCTTATATGGCAGCAACATGTTTAAAAATTGTTAATGTGAAAAATTGTATTTTTTTCTATATTATTATCTAGTCGAGAAGAAAGGAAGTGGATTGAGAAACAAAATAAAGCTGCAAGGCAGAAGCGAAAAAAAGATGAAATGGCTAGAATTAGATCGTTAATTGGTATGTTGCTGTTATAATTTCCTAAAAGCAAAAATTTTATTATTAAGCATGCTTTTTTTGTTCCATTCAATAATTCATTTTTTATTTTTTCATAGTTACCATGTAAATAGTTCATGAAAATTATTAAAATATATCTAATTTCAAGTAATGCATTATGTATGCATTATTCAAACATTTGGTTTTGTAGACATACAGTCCCTGGCCAAATTATTAGACGCACTCATGTTTTTTTTGTGTAAAATCATATTACTAGCTTCATAGAGATGATATTATTGTATAAACAATTAAAATTCAAAATAAACATTAATTGTAGGGTAAGAATGAAGAAAAAGCACACCAATGACTTTAAAATTATTTATTTTTGTAAGTCAAATTAAAATTATTGAATTTGAAAAACTTTTTACTTAAAATTCAAAAATATCAATATTTCGTGGAGCCTCCTTTGGCGGCAATCAATGCCTCTATTTGTCGTGGCATACTGTTAATGCAACATTGAATAGTTTCTTGCATGATTCCAGACATGGATAACTTTTTCTATCAATTCAGTTTTGTTCGTTATAACCTCTTTGACCAACTCCTTCTTCACCAGCTCCCAAACATTTTCAATGGGAATCATATCTGGTGAATTACCCGGCCAGTCCAATACGGGGATTTTTTCTTGTTGTAAATAAGCCTTTACTGATCGTGCTGTGTGGCAAGGAGCTCCATCTTCCATAAATGTAAATTGTTCTCCATTTGGAAACCATTCATTTAGGTGTTAAATCAACCGACTTTGCAACACCTCTTTGTATTGCTCTTGTTTCACCGTTCTTTTGACTATGTAAAGACGTCCAATGCCTTTGCCAATTATGACAGACCAAACCATGACCTTTGTTGGGTGCCTGACAGTTGGCACGACACAATCTTGATGAAACTTTTCGCCAGGACGAGGACGCACAAACTGGGATTTGTTTGCTAAAATTTCAAAAGTGCTTTCGTCACTGAAGCAAACCTGAAATAAATAATTTTTAACATGAAGAATTTGTCTAATTTTTAAAGACAGACATTGTTAAATGTTTTAAGTATTAATAAAATAAGAATAACTTTATAATTACCGATTTCCAGAACTCCAATGTCTCGTGTTTATGCTCTCTAGCCCACGTCAGTCGCTTGGCTTTCATTGCTTCAGTTATTTTTGGTTTTTTAGCTGGTCTAAATGCCTTGAAATTCATATCTGTTAGTTTTCTGCATACAGATCATTCTGAAACAACAACATCAGACTCTTAGAGCTTCGATCTGATCTGTTGTGTAGTAGCAAATCAATTTTTCACGCAGATCTTCTTTAAGCGGCGTTCTATCCTTAGTGTAAATACAGATTTTCTTCCACATTTATTCATTCTTTTTGGGCTCAATGTTTGTCCAAGCCCAAGTTTCGTCTTTACCTGCCTTACTCTTGCTTTAGAAACGTTAAGTTTTCTTGAAATTTCATTATTCGAATATTTTTTAATATTTAAAAACGCTTTTATTTCGCCTTCCTTTTCTGTTGACAAATATGTTTTTCTACCCATATTTTAACTACCTAAAAATAGTATATTGACTATTAAAAATAATATATTCACAATTAAAAATAATATATTCACAATAGAAATACAAATAAACATCTAACAACTGATTTTACAATGCCATAAACACCTCCATGATTGTCGCACATAGCCACGTAATTGAAGCCTGTCATGACGTGTTTTAGTTCAGTTGAACTTGAGACAGTGTTATAATTCGACTTGTCAACAAAAGCAGTTTCTCAAATTAGGAAAATATGTGGTGTACATTATTTTAATGAATTAAAACTATATTACCATGCTGAATTAGTTTTTAGGGTCATTACATACCAAATATTCTAATAAAAACAACTGCGTCTAATAATTTGGCCAGGGACTGTAAGTGTTTCTGTTTATTTCCTTGCTTTAATCAGTATTTCTGTTTGATTTAATATAGGTGACATCTGTTGTTTATTAAGTTTGAAAATATTAAATTCTATCTTTTTACACAGATTTGCTTTTACAATATTTATATTTCAATTGATTGCCATTTAATACACAACTGTGACTGAGGTACTTTGGTTCCCCTAGAAATAGTAATATTATATTTTTCTTAAAGCAACATTTTTTAAAACATAAATTCATTTGTGGGTTGAGTAAAAATTTATTGCTTAGCACTTGAAAAATCATAATAAGGAGGATCATCTTTTATTTATTTATTTATTTAATACTAGCAAGCTACGCTGGTCAATTTCTCTTAACGAATTTTTAATCAAACAAAATATTGACATTTCATAATTCACTTTTATATTTTAACAGAATAATAAGGATACTATAATTTGTGACTCGTGCTATAGTCAATATACACGTCAGGACACGTCGCCCTTATCATTATCTTTTTACGCGTGAAGGTTTCGCTATGGTACTCTATTGTGAAATTTGGTAATTTTAGAAATTCAATAGTTGAAAAATCGCAGAATCATTAGACCATTTTTCTTTAGAAATTGTTCTTAGAGCGCATTTAGATCTTATAAATAACAATCATGCCGAACTTGAAGTTTCTAGCTCCTTCAGCATCACAAAAATCGCAATTTTAGAACGTTTTTCGCTTCTGCACCCCCCTTGTGGTAGTGGCACCGACATAAATTATAGCCTATGTTGGAGCAGGGATTGTCACCATCCATTTGCCACCATCACTTTTGAAATCGCTTTAGTAGTTCCAGACATTCCATACAAATTGTAATTTAGAATGTTTTTAGAAAATTTTTTGCTTATTTCAGCCTTTTAAATTTCGATTTTTTTTAGATTTTGTTCTTATAGAGCATTTAAATCTTGTAAGTAACGACCATACAAAATGTCAAGTTCCTAACTCCTTCATTATTGAAAATATCATAATTTTGGAACGTTTTTCGCTCCTGCACCCTCTATGGGCAGTGGCACCGACAAAAAATTTAGCATATGTTGGAGCAGGGACTGTCACCATCCATTTGCCACCATCACTTTTGAAATCGGTTCTGTAGTTTCAGAGATTCCATAGAAATTGTAATTTAGAATGTTTTTAGAACGCTTCTTCCTCATCTCACCCTTTTAAATTGCGAATGTTTTTATAATTTGTTCTTAGAGAGCATTTACATCTTATAAGTAACTACCATACCAAATTTGATACTTCTATCTCCTTCAGTACACAAAAAATCGAAATTTTAGAACGTTTTTCACTCCTGCACCCCCCTGGGGGTGATGGCACCAACATAAAATATAGCCTATGTTGGAGCAGGGATTGTCACCATTAATTTGCCACCATCACTTTTAAAATCGCTTCAGTGGTTCCAGAGATTACCCCCTACAAACAAACAAACAATCTTTACTACTTTATATATTAGTATAGATAAGGGGGAATTAGCCCCTTGTCCCCCCCCCCCCCCTTTATACTTAACCAATCAATCCCGAAAACTAATCAGAGATGCGCCTTAACACAGTGAACCTATAAATAAAATTTGGAGGAAATGGGATAATTCTGCATGAAAAACCCATTTACATAAATTAAGGGGGGTATTAGCCCCCCGTTCCCCCCCTTTATACTTAATCAATCAATCCCGAAAACTAATCAGGGAAGAGTCTTAACCCAATGAATCTATAAACAAATTTTGAAGCAAATAGAATAATTCTGCATGAAAAACCCATTTATATAAATTAAGGGGGGGATTAGCCCCCGTTCCCCCCTTTATACTTAACCAATCAATCCCGAAAACTAATCAGGGAAGCGCCTTAACACAGTGAACCTATAAACAAAATTTGAAGGAAAACAGAATAATTCTGCATGAAAAACCCATTTATATAAATTAAGGGGGGATTAGCCCCCCAATCCCCCCCCCCCCTTTATACTTAACTAATCAATCCCGAAAACTAATCAGGGAAGCGCCTTAACTCAGTGAACCTATAAACAAAATTTGAAGGAAAACGGAATAATTCTGCATGAAAAACCCATTTATATAAATTAAGGGGGGGATTAGCTCCCCCCCCCCCCGTTCCCCCCTTTATACTCAGCCAATCAATCCCGAAAATTATCATGCAAGCACCTTAACACAGTGAACCTATAAACAAAATTTGAAGGAAAATGGAATAATTCTGCATGAAAAACCCATTTATATAAATTAAGGGGGGGGATTAGCCCCCCGTTCCCCCCTTTATACTTAACCAATCAATCCCGAAAAGTAGTCAGGGAAGCGTCTTAACCCAATGAACCTATAAACAAAATTTGAAGGAAAACGGAATAATTCTGCATGAAAAACCCATTTATATAAATTAAGGGGGGGATTAGCCCCCCCCGATCCCCCCCCTTTATACTTAACTAATCAAACCCGTAAACTAATCAGGGAAGCGCCTTAACACAGTGAACCTATAAACAAAATTTGAAGGGAAACGGAATAATTCTGCATGAAAAACCCATTTATATAAATTAAGGGGGGGGGAATTAGACCCTTGTTTCCCCCCTTTATACTTAACCAATCAATCCCGAAAAGTAATCAGGGAAGCGTCTTAACCCAATGAACCTATAAACAAAATTTGAAGGAAAACGGAGTAATTCTGCATGAAAAACCCATTTATATAAATTAAGGGGGGGATTAGCCCCCCCCGATCCCCCCCCCCCCTTTATACTTAACTAATCAAACCCGTAAACTAATCAGGGAAGCGCCTTAACTCAGTGAACCTATAAACAAAATTTGAAGGGAAACGGAATAATTCTGCATGAAAAACCCATTTATATAAATTAAGGGGGGGGGGAATTAGACCCTTGTTCCCCCCCTTTATACTTGACCAATCAATCCCGAAAACTAATCAGGGAAGCCCCTTAACTCAGTGAACCTATAAACAAAATTTGAAGGAAAACGGAATAATTTTGCATGAAAAACCCATTTATATAAATTAAGGGGGGGGGGGATTAGCCCCTTGTTCCCCCCCTTTTATACTTAACCAATCAATCCCGAAAACTAATCAGGGAAGCACCTTAACACAGTGAACCTATAAACAAAATTTGAAGGAAAACTGATACTTCTATGAAGAGTTATCGCATTACGTACGTACATACATACATACAGAACCGGCTGCCAAGCTCTTGACAGCCAGTGTGATAACTGAAAAATCGCAATTTTAGAACGTTTTTTGCTCCTGCACCCCCTGGGGTTAGTGGCACCGACATAAAATATAGCCTATGTTGGAGCAGGGGTTGTCACCATCAATTTGCCACCATCACTTTTGAAATCGGTTCGGTAGTTCCAGAGATTACCCCCTACAAACAAACAAACAAACAAGATTTACTCCTTTATAATATTAGTATAGATAATCTTTTTTTTTTTTGCTTAATTTTTTTATTATTTATTTTTTAAGAGGAGCATTTTTTGCAAATATTTTCTATTGAAGATTTACTATCAATGATTAAAATATGGAAAATCTCATATTTTAAAATTTTCTTCACATGAGAAATTTTTGTAGATTAATTTTTTTTTTAACTTTTTATACAGCTACGTGTTTATGTGTGTTATGTATAAATGTTTATATACATACTTGCATGTATATAATACAGATTGCTTGTAAACACTACTTTTATATTATTCGAATTGTGATAATAATGTAATCTAATTATTTAAAAATTTCTAAGAGATAAAGGCCATATTCTGAAAATCCTTGCATCTTCTGCTTATGAAAACAACAACAACAAAAAAAACCCTTTGTTAATGCATAAAATTATTGTGAGTTCTTTGTATTGTGCACTATTTTTATAGTAGTTTGGTATTGATATTTCTTTTAGGTAGATTTCGTAAGAAATACTACCTATTATATTCTCCCCTAAGTTGGAATTTTTGAAAAAAATTTGCAGATCTACGCTGATTATGACTCCCAGAACCCAAAACCACTTCCCAGTTCAAAACTTTGTATATCTATCTATATCACTTTTTTATAGAAACGATAACTCCAATAATTCTGCACAAATCTCTTCCAAACTGGTACATAAAATCAAGGGGCATAAAATCTCGGTCAAGTTTGTTAATGGGCAAAATCGAACCAGGAGGGGGGGAGGGGTTCTTTTCATGAAAACAGAAAAAAACCCATAACGTCTTAATTATGATACGTATCAAACCCATTTAAAGTTATTATTACTTCTAGGAAAAGGGCCAAACATTTATGTATAACAGATTTTTGATGATATTAAAAATGGTCCCAAGGTGGGGAAAAAAGGGGGGGGGTTAGAAGAAAAAAAATTCATAACTTTGTCAATTCACAAGATATCAAATCCGCTTAAATTTATTATAAATCCTCTTAATATTATCTAAAACCTTTATATTGACAAGTTTTTTATAGGACCAACCCTTATAGCAGCAAAAAAAAAAAAATTCCTGCCGGCTCCGCCTGCAAACAAGTTAGATTTCGAAATGAGCGGTCCCAACTGCTTCATCATGGCAAAAGGTCATTTCTTTCGCAATTCCCAACAAACATGCACCCCACGGTCTGTGTCTTCGAAATCTACCTGTGTCTATAGGCCGAGCCGTCAGGGATTTTTTTTTCTTATATTATTAATCAAGTACCTATTTTGCCTCCATTAGATCTAGTAAAATATTAAAAGTAGAGTAAGCGTTCCTATGTTCATTTCTGGAAGTCAGCCACCAAGAGATAAAATGCTTTATACATAGTATATTTTTGATTATAAATTAAATATTATAATTTCCCAATGTGCAGCCATTTATATGTCATCAACCATCAACAAAGAATCATGGATATTTTTATTGAGTTAGTAATCAGTCATTTATGTTGGGTTGTTGCAAGGTTAACTACCAAAGTTTTATCCTATTTACAATATTTTCAGTTGAAAACAATTGACTGCATTACATAACAATGAGAATCAAAGAGTTTTAACCCAGTATTTACAATCATGGCTAGACTAGTATTAGAAACATGCTTTAGAAATATCGATTCTCTGATATTAAGATATTACAATTTAAAAAAATGAAAAAAACCTTTCATCAAAAATTTTATTTGCAGATAATGCTTATTCATGTGATCCTAGGATAGCAAGATTCAAGGAAGAAGAAAAACAACGAAAATTAGCCCAAAAAAAGGCTAAATTAGATGCTGCAAGGCAAAAGCAAGAAGAGGAAGAAAAGGTATGAAAGCATACTTTGTTTTTCTTTATAGCCATAATCATACTAATAGATCAAAACTGATAAATCTTTTATTGTTTGTATAGAAAAAGCAAGAAGTTTTAGAAGCTGAAAGACGCCAGAAAGAAAAAGAAGAGGAAGAAGCTAGACTAAAGGTTTCACTTTGTATAGCTTAATTTAGTAAAATCTGGAAAGTTTTTAGAATTTTCTTTATTTTTATTTTTTATTTTTAGAGGGAGAAAGAAAAGAAAGAAAAAGAAGCCATGAAAAAGTTACTTAAAAAGGAAAGAAAACTTTTCCAGCAGATTTGTGAGCAGAATAATTATTTTTCATCTGATGAAGGCACAAAGATAACTCATCTTCAGGAAGTTGACAAACTTTGCAACCTTCTCTCTCTTATGCAGTAATTATTATTTTTTAGTGTTAGGTTTAAGAATCTTTATATGTTTTAAGTCTTTTAAAAAATATTTTTAACTATAGTTTTAGTATATACAATAGCTCCTTCCTTGTTATATATCATACATACTGAGAAACAAGAAAAAAAAAGGTGTGATATATCCAATTTCATGATAATAACAAATTTTTATTTTTTGACCTAGATAATAGGAATTTTTCTTTTGATCTTCTTAACATTAAATACATTTAATTGTTTTATATAGGTATTGTAACGGAAAAAAATAATAGAAAAGTTGATTAGGGGGATTTTCTGAAATGGGACTGACAGAGAATTTTAAATAAAATAATAGTTATTTTAAATTTTGATTTTTCAAAAAGAGAGGAGATAAAATTTTGGCCTAGTGATTAAAAGTGGTAAAAACAAAATGAAAGTACAAGACATTGTGAGAACACGAAAGTTAAGAACAATATAAAATAAACACCTCATGGCAAAATACATAAAACATTCTTACGTGAACAGAGAATTCACAGCATCACTGAAAACAAATATACTACAAACCAAATATAGTGCCATAATTAAATTTAGCTTTTATAGAGTTCATATCTTTAATTTATTTAAGCTTAATGCTTATGAAATTACATGATGTTGATAAGTTGATATTCATCAAACTCCATCTTCCAATGTGACTGTTACAAGTCAGTAAAATATTTTAAATATTATATTATTTGAAATTTCATTCTTAAATCTAAAAGCACTTATCAAAAAAGAATTATTATTATATAAATCAAATTGTATTTACACAGATAAATGACAGAAACAGATTCTTAATAACATTAAATTTCTTTATTTAAAAGAAACATTTTTAATTGCAATAATGGTTCATCTGCAGATTCCCCCAATATTATATAAATATTTAAATAAAAATAATTTTCAGTAGTGATTTTACACCAAACAATTTTACATATCTGTCTACAAGAAGTAAGAACATAGATGGAACTTGCTATCCTGAAGAATTAAAAATTTTATGTTACACGCTTCAAAGAAGCCATGGATGAACATATTCAATCGAAGTGATATTGCTCAAACAATTTCCAGATGGAAAGTTCACTTAAAAATTGAAGACATTACCTAGTGTTTGATTAAACTTATCGTAAATAACTTCTATCTTAAAAGAGGACGTCCTCGTAAAGCAGATGATTTAAGCAAGTGTTCTTGAAAGTAAATGCGATCTAATCGTATAACCATATGGTGAAGTATTTACGCATAGCAGTTCGTAAAGTCACCTCCCGAAAGTAAATGAAGTGATTAGAATAAATCTCTCATTACAAAGGTTCCTTTCATCATTTCCATCGTATCTTGAAAATCATTTATTCTCATCCCTTTACTTGAAATACCTTCCGGCACCACTTGAGAAAACTTGCAGATATGGCTGACACATTCTTGCAATACACAATTGAAAAGCAACAGGATGTAAACTGAGAAATTCCATTATGAAGAAATTGCTTATGCAGAGTTAAGACTTGGAAAGAAATATTAAATTACATAGTCAAAATCATAGTTGTCTATTGGTACAAGATAAAATTTTATGATTAACTATTATGTTGGCCATTTCGGACGGTTAGTTTACGCCGAATGCCAGAAAAAAAGCAGAGATTTGGACGAACACGTCCAAACGGTCTTAAAATTTTGATAGAAAGAGAAGGGATGCTATGTTTACAATGCTGAGCTAAACAAAAGCGTGCAAAAACCTCTTAGCCAATGGGGAAGCTCCACACTCTTACGGCATTCAAATCACTCCAGAAACGATATAATGCCACAGTGAAAATGCTTAAAGATTTGAAATAACGAGACGCAACGCAAGTTTGCGATCGCTTAAAGCAGTACTTTGAAGGAATAAAATTAATGTGTGAATGGCAACCGCGAATTGAATTTGAAAGTGGCCAGAAAGAAACTGATAAAAATAAAGATGGCGATTGTTTACAATCGGAAAGAAAACAGAAATTAAAGTTATGGTTGTCGATCAAATAAAATTAAATTTAGAAAATGGGAATTAAATAAAATCATTTAAATTTTAAAAGTAAATGAATAAATTTTGAATATATAGATTTTAGGAGTTAAAACAGAATAAAAAAAGCAGATGTTTTGTCTGTGACATAACAGATATAAAAAAAAAGTAACTTTTTTATTGTATATAGATGGATCTCTCATTGGAAATTCTCACGATTATTTATTCTCTCTGTTTATCAAAAAAGATTCTCGACTTTCTACCTGCTTCATTAATCAAGAATAGAACAAAATGTATTCCTAAATACATGTCATAATTGTATTATCACATCCAGAGGTGGGGAATTTTTAGAAAATCTTACCAGCTAAGAATTTATTTTACCAGCCAGCAAGATACAACACACAGTTGAAAATTGTTATGACAAAATTTACTCGACTCCAAAAATAATTCATTACTATTATGCATTTTCTTAATTTTTTTCATATATTTCTTTTTTAATATAAACTTTAGAAATATATGAAGGGGTTAGAATGACAGTGGAATAAGTCAAAATTTAGTGATTTGAGAAATGAAGGGTTTTGTGAAACTTGTTGTATTGTCGTTGCATTGAGTGGTCCAACTTGTTTTGCCCTCTAGCGACTCCCTAAGTGAACTATGACTTATTTGACTGGCACATTGAACATAAATTAATATATGTTCAATAAAAATATGATTATCTCGATTTTGAAAATTTTTGACTTACTCCACTGTCATTTTAAACCCCCTCATATGCAACAGAGGAAAGCAGAATAGAACTTGGTGCCATGTTTACATTGTGTCAATTGGGAGAGTTGCAAAATATGGCTAACGGATAAAAATATAAAGTTTTTGGTATATTGTCTATAGCTGTAATTTTTAAGTCTGATAAAAATTAACTCGTCTTGTCAGAAAATCCACTCACCAGTGGAGAGTAGAATAATGTAATCCCCCCCCCCCCCCCCCCCGATAACATTTACTATTGAACCACTGCTTATTTGTTATAATATCTTGAGTTTTAAGAATTTTCTATTAAATGCAAATAATAATAATAATAATAATAATAAATAATGTTACATATATATATATATTTTTTTTTAAAAGGTTTTTCAAACTATTTCAAATCTAATACAGTATCTTACATGTGATATGTTTTACTGAAGTATATAAACATTTGACCAATGTATATAAAAAAAAAAAAAAAAAAAAAAAAATGAGATAAATGGGTTAGATTTTATTACTGTTGTAAACAATTGATAGATGTTTGTAATAAAAGCTATAGTTCACCTTTTTTATAAAGATAGGACTCTCTTTGTTGTGATGTACCTTATTGTATATGGACTGTTTTTGCATTAAAATCTCAATTTGTTTTTAAGGTACTGAATTCTCTAAAAAGTATGTTTATACAATACTAAGCGTTGAATGAAAATAAATTGAATTCTATTTAAATTTGACAAATTTTCACTTTTTAAATTTCTATTGCAGGTTACAAAATCTGAATGCTGAATTACAAAAGGAGGATGCTAATAATATGAAAAATATATTTTTGCGAGAAGTATGTAATTTTCTTCTTATTATTAATTGCAACTTTTAGTCTAAAAGTTGGTCAACTTTTAGTCTTAGTTGCTAAAAAATGCTTTGATAAACTATTTAAAATACTTCCATGCTTAATCAAATAAAGTATTGTTTAAAATATTAAATACATTCTTTCTGCATTTATTCTTCATAGTATGCTAAAAATATATAGCCAAGCATCTTTTATTCTGCCTTGTTTTGAACATTATGTGTATTTCAAAATAACCAATTTATTATACAGTGCAATAAGTACAAATGCATAAGATTAAAAGGAAAATGACTTGATGTTTATTGTTGATTTTATCTTTGACCATTTTTAACACTTTCCAACGTAGTTGAAAAGTGTTTATAAGTACGGTTTGTCTGGCTGTCCATCCGTGCTAAAACTCTCATAATTACATTCAAATTGCCCTGAAATTTTTGTACGTCATTGACGCTTACTATAGCATGATCCCTATTGAAAATGAAGTGTGTAGCATTTATAGTTTATATAGAGGGACAGTCAATATATTCAGTTACATTACAGTCAATGGGAAAAAATCGTTTCAAGTGCATTTTAGTGATGTTACAACATTTGAAACCTGATGAAATTGATGTACAATTATATAGCACACTAAGGCTGCATTTTTTAGTGTACAAACTTACCAGTTAGGCTGAGATGCTAATTTGCCCATTCTTCTCAAATCAATTTGTGGTCACAGACAAAAGAAAGGGAAGATTCAATAAAAGAAAGGGGTGGTGTCAACTGCTCTTGCTTTGACCTCTGAACTTTAGACATCCTGAGAAAGTCATAAAACATCAAAGATTCTGCGAAAAACTACAACAAAAGAAACATAAGAAAATCTACACATTGTTCAATCCTTAAAACATGCTTTTTTCTAAAATATGGCATGCAAAGCGTTTATTATTCATTTAAGGGTCACACAAAAGAATTCTGCTGCACAAACAATGTTCTCCGGGGAAAAATCATTTGCAGTGTAATTTAATTATGTTTCACTATTTAAAACGCAATAAAATCTATACATATTACTGAGATGCACTATAAATTGCTCATTGAATAGTATGGTGTGTATTGTGTTTATCATTCATTTACAGGGACACACAAAAGAATTCATTCACAGTTTTAGTGCAATAATTTCAGTCTATGTGTGGTAAGGGTGTTTTCAACTTTGATTAGGTTTTTAAATAAATTTTTGCATAGTACGTGGTGTGTATAAATTCTGTTGATCATATACATGGCTACATAAAGGAATTCATAAGTATTACTGACTATGGGATTGAATTGCTTAAGGATATCTTTAATTGTGTTATGCATTTTCCTGCTGAACTATTTTAGTAGACTAATATGAGTTTGTGCAATATAAATAAATTCATATACAGGGCTATGCATAGAACAAGCTACATTGCTGTTTATGGTTAGGAATTGTTGGTACTGAGCTTTAGTTGCTTATGTGTTTTTTATCTGAATTAAATTTTAGTTCAATATGTGGTGTGTACAAAAGTCTTTATATAATATACAGGTCTGTAAAAAAGATTTTGAGTGCATTTCTATCGATTAACGAAAATTGCTAAAAGTAAATTTTCTAACTGAACTAATTTTTATCATGCTATGTAGTATATATATCGAAGTTTATAGATCATATACAAGGCTGCATAAAATAATTTGACTTCTTTTTTGACTATGGAAGGTAAATGCTAAAATTGATTTTTAAAATCTGTTATAGGTTTCCTAAACTGTTTACTATATGTGTTCTTTCACCACCTTTAAACCTTAATTAAGATACCTCTAATCAATCTAAAGAACCACATATATATTCATATAATAATCCTGTATGCAGTTTCATTACAGTTAACCTTGATGTGTTTCATAATCTATGTTTGACACATGATTTTTTATTCTTGTTAAATTTGAAATCGAAAAAAGTGTCATTTTTCAAGAAATTAAACCTGTTGAATATATTTCACTTTAAAAATTTTTTGAGGCACTGTAGAGCATATTGTTACAAAACATTTAAAGAAGGTAATCAAGAAATTATCTAAAATTATTAAAGACACAATTAAAAATTTTGTTTAGTATTGTAACTTATTTGATCTAATAAAAGGAAGTTATTTTATTGAAGCTGTTGTTTAATTATTTAACAATTTTACTGTTCAAGATATTTAATATATACTTAATGATTTTAACATAATAGAACATAAATAATCTAAAAAAAAAAAAAAAAAAAGTAAAACCTTGTTAAACAACATTATTTTAAGTTGACATATTTTACAATCCATGAGTTATCTAAACTACTGAATAATCAGAGAAAAAATTAAAAATTTTGCATTTCTAATATTTTTTATAAATAGGATTCCTGTGATTTTAATGTCCAAAAAAAAAGTTTCCACAAACAAATTTTGTAATTAATTTTTTTTTCTTCTGCAGGTTGAATCGCTTAACCAACAGTTGGAAATGGAGAAACAGAAACTTGCTGCTTCAACTCAAAAGTCTACATCAAGTTCTGAAGAAAAAACCAACAATTCAAAACCATGGTCCCCAGATGATTTACAACTTTTAGTGAAAGGTGTTAATCTATTTCCAGCTGGCACAAATAATAGGTACTTTATAAAACTTTGAAAGTATTTAAAATTTTATCTTAAAATCTAGATAAGTTTAGACTGAACCACTGTGAAAAGTTAAATGATATAGAAATATCCATATGCTTGGAATTAAAAAGTGCAGCATATATATGTAAATTAAAAAATATAAAAACTGTGAAATTAATCATTGAACAGGAAGAAAATTATTATTTTGAAGATATATGATGTTTTATCCAGTACGTATGACTTGGTATGTGATTTAATTTTAAAGGAAAGTATCTGAAATCTTGTATTTCATTAAATTTTGTTCACAAAAGAACCCAGCTCATTATTTATATATTTTAACAAATGATATTCTATGTATCCACTTTCACTAAATCAAATGAGACTTTGGCAGTAAAAAAAAATTTTGTATTTTTTTTTTTTTTAATTAGAAAAAAAGCATTTCATTTGAAAAAAAAAAAAAAGTGATTAGCACAATTTGTAATTATGTGTATGGAAATAAAATGAATCATTAAACCAAAAACCAAAAATAAAGAGATAATAATTAAGTATGATATTAATTACTGTGCTGGTTACAGTTCTGTTAATTGTAAAAAAAAGCTTTATTGCAACCAAAATTGTTTACTTATTTTTAAGTTACATTTGTATTGACATTCACTTTATTTGAAATTTATCTATCAAAGCAATCAATAATAGATTAATGATTTTTCTTGATTTACTGTAACTTTTCATTTTCAATAATACCAGTCTGATATTTGATTTTTTTTTTCAAATTCAATTTTTAATCTTTCATTACTGCTTTTATTACAAAATTTTTTATTCATCTTTTAGGTGGGAAGTTATTGTGTCATTTATGGAGCAACATTCAACATCTAAAATAAAAAGGACTGCTAAAGAAGTTTTGAATAAAGCTAAAGAACTTCAAAAGAAAAGTATGACTCTTGTTTTTTACTTTTTTAACTGCATTATTAAACCATGCTAAATAAAATTTCTGTTTTGAATCCCCCCTTTAATTTATTTACATTATCATTTGTGAATTGTCTTTGATAATAATTATTAAATTAATCTTTAAAAATAATGTATTCCCTTTCTCTCTGTATCTCTTTCACTCTCTCTGTATGTGTATGAAAGAGAGAGAGAGAGGGGGGGGGGGGGAATTGCAACGGTAATGAACTCTGATTGTATAATACATTTATCTTCTGTGAACTGAAAATTTACAATAAGCCAACTTTTCATATATTTTAGATAAAAAAATAGAAAAAAATGTAGATAAGTTCATTCTTATCAAAGGCTTGGGATAATGTTAGTGAAACTCTAAAATGAAGACATTCTTTGAATATAAAACTATTTCTTTATTGGGACGTAATGTAGTAAAAGGGTTTCTCCTTAACCACTGAATTTGGTAGAATAGCTTAAATAATTCCAAAAAGTTATTTATAAATGTTTGTTACCAACCATCTTTGTAAAAATTTTAAAATTCCTTCAGTTAAGCACATGACCACCTACCTCACTGGTCCAAAGCTCATACTTATCTGACTCTGACAAGCATGGTCAAAACTCTTAATTTTAACAAAATGGGGTCATCCGAAATAAATATACGAAAACTTAAAAAATTCTATACTGAAAATCAAAACTAGTAGTCGTTAAAGATAGAAATGTGATATGCCGAGATTGCAACGTCATCCGTGACGCAATGAGAACCATGCCCACCATTGCAGAAGAGAAGTCACCAAGCGATCATCAGTGCCACAATTTGCAGTGGAAGAACAAAGTGATCCTATGGCGAATAAAAACAACAGCGTCGATTGCAAATATGAGAGAATCCTCGCAGAAAGAGATTGTGGTTAATTGTAATAAAAAGGAAAAAAATAGTAATATTTATTAGTTGTTGATGCTTCATGTGTTAAGCTAATTGTTAAACAGTGCTTTATTTTACTTACGAGGCTACAAACTAAAAATACTAGTTGTATGGTTTTATCATTTAATTTATTTACTTTAATGTAATTTTAAATATTCCTCAAGCTTTTGGCAGAAATTACAATCCTGCTGCTGCAACAACTAAATAATAATTTTTAAAAAAATGCATTTTCTACTAGTTTCTTTTTATAAAAGTCAATAAATATGTCTATTTTTTCTCATAACAACTTAGCTTTTATTCTATCAGCTTAAAAAATTTCCATGATGACTTTGTTTTATTATTACCAAATGATCCAACCCAGGCTAATCGGTTTAAAGATAATCAATATACTGCACAGTATACAGAATGTAGTTGAAAATCACTTTTGATTGAAAACTGTTATAGCTTTATTACATTACATTTAGTATATTTTCATAGATTGTCCACCACCAATCCAAAAAGTATTTTGGTACTTTCGTATTAGCTGCATGCCAGCTATTCCTGAAGGTTTAACAATTTATAGCAACCTTTTTAATTTTGTTTATTTCAGTGTTTAAGTGCATAGTTTTTGTTTGATTACATAATTTGTTAAATTCAAGCTTTATTTACTTATTTATTTCAGAAGTTTTTATTACTTTTAGCAATTTAGTTATGGAATATTAAGCAGAAGCAAACAAATGCTGAATTGTACAAAAATGTTAATATTCCCTAATCATGTTTTGCCAAACAGGTAAAAAAAATCATGATTGAAAATTATTTTAAAAACCATAAAATATCAGTAAATTAAGACAGTTTTCAAACAAATTATATTTGAAATTATTATTTTTTTCTATTTGACGGTGCAATGTTTAGAATTTAATAAATTTGCTATAAAAGAAAAATTTATTGGTCAGATCATTGCTACTGTCGATATGGCATACTCACAAACATGTTTTTTCTTTATAATATAGATTATTTGTTCTACATATCTATTAATTTCTGTTGCTGCTGTTTCTCAAAATTCCTACTTTGACTCATAAATTTTTTTTACAGGGGGGCTGGCCAGCCTGGAAGTCAGTGAAAACCTAAAAAAGTCGAGGGATTCAGCAGCACTGGAAAAAGTCAGGGAATTTTGAATAAAACCTGGAAATTTAAATGAAATTGGCCGCTAACATCACGATTTTAATAGAAAATGGCATGGAAAAATTATAAAAAAATAATCTGAAAAAACACACTTTTCTGATAATGTACATTTTGATTTTTCTGTGAATTAGCAAAATTCTGAGAATCATTTATTTTAACTGTTCTGTGTGGAATTCTGCAAATTATCATTTTAAAATTAATAGCTGCCAAGGGGGGAAAATGCAAATTAGTTTTTAATTTTTTCCAAATCTCATCTTTTCTCATCAAAACCTCTTATCTCATTACAATTTATCCAGTTTATAACTGTAAAGCTTCTTGATCTAAGAATTTTCAATATTTATCTTCTATGAACCTTATTTTAATAATAATAAGAAAATAATTAATATATTCAGTTAGAACAACAATCCATTAATCTGTGTAATTATATGAGGGAGTAGACGAAAAATTATACAATTATTATGCAATTGGTACTAATGTTCTCCTAAGTAATTCTCTACAACTGAAAAGTGCAAAGAAAAATCTGGTATAGAACACATTATTATAAAGCTTTCAGATTAGAATATGCATAAAAATATGATTATGAAGAAATGCATAGTAAAATTCTACCTGAGCAGCTAACTGAAATTGACAGGTGGTATGCTCACTGAAATTCTTTTAGAGGTAGAACACAGGATTCTGTGCATGAACTGCACTTGAAATCATTAAAAAAAGAAACATTTACCTAAAAGTTATTCATATAGATTATCAATTTGTTGTCTTGAATTCATCTACTCTCCCATCCCCATCCCTCCTTTTTATAGGTTTATGTTAATTATTTTGAAGCATCAACTATGGATTTTAAGACATTTTTGCAAAACTGATTTCTTAATCGATGCTTTTTAGCTTTATATATGCCCTTCGCCCTTTTTTGACATAAAAAGAGGGTCTTTAATATTCTAATAGTAAGGTAAAGTTGAAGTTATTTTGTTTGAAATGAGTATATATTTTTAACCATATTTAAAATGGTATTTTTTTAATGTATTTTTTTAACCCACACACACACATCCCTTCATTATGTATACTGATAAGATGAAATATATGAAAGTCTTGATCTGTAATTGTAAATAATATTCTATCTGCAATACTTCTTTAAATTGTGGTTTGTAATCAGATTTTTAAAATTTTATTTTACTTAATTTTTATTTTAAAGTCCTACTGTTTTAGTTATTCTGTGAAAAAACAATGAAAATCAGTTAATTGTTTCAAATTTTGTACTTTATGTAAAGATATATTTTCCTTTCTGTTTTTATTTTTTTCTCCGTTATTATAATGATAAAATACCTGCTAATAAATACTCTTATTGTGCGTAAGATAGCAAATTTCTTCAAGTTATATCAGAAGATATCATATTATATTTATTTTTGATATTGTAAATGTTAAAAAAAAAAATCTTTCAGGTGGTGGTTTAAGAGAACAAATAAATAAAAATGCATATGAAAACTTGGAAAAGAATCAGAAGCAAGTACCTATTGCTGTTAAAGACCAGTCTGCACCCACAGAAAGATTCGATAGTAAGATGATATTTCAATCTATTTTACAGTGCAAATTACCTGTCTAATAATGATTATATATCCATGACTGTAACATATTAATATATTGATAGTTTTCAGTGACATGGTCTTTAATTGCTAAAAATAATTGATATTGAGTTATTATCAATTTTGACCTTGTCAATTTATACTAATAGAAAAAAAAATATGGAAAACATTATTAAAAATATTTATTGTCATTTAATAAAAACTTTTTTGCTTTATGAGAATTTTTTTTATACCTTTTAATTTGTTGAGATTTTAATGTTAATATTTTTATTCAAAAATGTAAATTAAGTTCTTTGCTTCTTTGAAGAAATATAAATTGATATTTTCTCATGATATTTTTGTATGACTTTAGAGAATATTATTATTTTTAATCTTTTTACACATGTTTTACCAGAATTTCCTTAATTGAATTTATTGTGATAACTAATATAACTGTTAAAATTTTTTCATTATTTTTTAAAGAATTATTCTATTACAATTAAACATTTTCATTTTGTTAATTTTTTTTTTTTTTATCTATGACATATTTTAACTTTTTTATTGTATTCATTCTTAAAATTCATTTTGTCTACATTTAACAGTTATTCTCATTGTTCTTAATTATAGTGTATGGTATCCTTTGTAAAATCAAAATTTATCATATCAGCATTCTCACAAAAAATATATTGATAAACATTTAAACTATATTATATATATATATATATATCTGCTTTAACTCTGTATTCAAAGGAATGTGGCTATATGTTAGTATTAGGTAGCTTTCAATACAAAAAAGTATAAAGCTACCTATTGCAGCCGTTCGGAGGAAAGCAGTTCCGGAAAATTTCGATATATTTTCACCGATCATGACCCCCAGACCCCAAAACTACCCTCCGTTCAAATGTTGATTTATATATATATATCTGACCTATGTCATACGATAACGCTCGTATTTATAAATCAATTTTGATGAAACTAATTGAATTGTGTGTATTAAGCTTACCAGTGTCTCGACCGAGTTTGTTGGCCAGCTTGGTCCGCCATTTTGTTTCAAGATGGCGGCCATTTAAAAATTTAAAACTAAAATAAATATACAAAAAAATTAAAAATTAAAAATTATTTTTTAATTACGTGTTAGGCCTTGATACAAGGATTCCAGAGCATTTTTTGGTTTACCTCTATCTTAAAAAATGGCTGAGATAGAGCAGTTTGAAATTCTAGAGTGGCTGACATTTTGAAACAAAACAGCACATTAACACGATTACTCGCAAATTATTTTCTTTCATTGTTGTAATAAATTTCCCAATCATACGCATAAAACTATATATTCATACCGTTAGCGTTAAAATTGGCAACAAAATTAGCAAAATTTGTGACATTTGGCGAAATATCGCCAAAATTTGGCAACCAAAATAAGTTTTCATAGCCAATTTGGCTATTGCTCAATAATTTGGCGAAATTCTTATTCAAATTCAGTGTTAACGAATCTTTTGTAAACGTTTCTTTGCATTTTAACTTGCTGTTTTCGTGTAACATTAGCTAAAATTTTAAAACGAAGATATAGGAAAGCTACCTTTTCCTCCCGGTACAGGCCGGAAGGACTTTTTTATACTAAAATTATTTACAAAGAATGCTTTATTAGGTAATTTAATTATTTGAAAATCTTCTGTACCTACTTAAATATTGTTAAAATTTTGTATGAAAATTATGAATCCAATTCCTTATTAATCAAGTGATAAGGTTTTATTGCAAAATTCACTGTCCTATTCTAAAGATTTCTGTCAATTTCTCCTTTCACATCTTAATGTTCTGCATTTCTAAAAAAAAGTTTATTTGTATAATTTGTTCTTTAAGTTACTTGTCTTAACTTTTAGCATATATTATTTCTTATTGCATGTGTTTTCTTTGATGAGTCTCTTTTTAAATTGATTTATTTATTACTATTTAGTCTTTTATGTTTCTGTCTTAATATCAGATAATTAATAATGCTTTTATTAACACTCTGATATTTGAGGGCTTTCCTGCATTTTCATAAAAATGCACATAAAACTAATGTTAATTTAAATTTTCTCTCACGGTTTGTTTTTAAAATGCACTTCATATCTCTTTATCTAACATATATCTTAAAATACAATCTGTTAAAAATATTTTTGTCTACAGCTGATTTAAATTGTTTTTGGGAAACTGAAAATTTGGGCAAACCACTAAGAACGTTAATGTTAAACTTTATTTTAAAAACTCTTATCAAACTGTATGTGTATTCTGATTCATTTGATAAAATAAAGGTGGAGGAGGGGGGTATACATTAGTCCCAAAAACTATAGCAGGTTGATTGTATCAATTGATCATACAGCAGATTAAAAAATATATATATATGAACTCAAATTTTGATTTTCTTTTGAAATATTTATTCATAACTATAAGTACCAAGTTCTCATAAATATATATTAATAATATGCATGTATTTAAAAGCATTTTCTGTTGTATAACTTGATGTATTTGGTATTGTATAAAGTATTTTTGATGAAAGTTTGGTAATGTAAATTTATTAACTTTCTTTTTTTTTAGATTTGACTGATAATTCTTCACCAGCAGCATGGACTGGGGAGGAGCAACAGTTATTAGAGCAGGCATTAAAAACGTATCCAAGTAACACCGAAGAACGATGGGAAAAAATTGCTGCATGTATTCCAGGTAGAGACAAAAAGGAATGCATCAAACGATATAAGGTGAGTGCTTTTTCCTGATTTTAATTTTATGAAATACCCAATCTGTAAACAATTTACCTCAGTGACTTTTTGTAAACTCCTTTCTCTATTTTCCCCCAAAACCAACTTTAATAAATTTCCAGCATGTATGTGACCTGTTTAATATTTGACTTGTGTTTTATAATTACATATTAATCAAATTGAAAACACATTATATCTTCTTTATTTAACATTTAACTTTTGCATTGACTTTATTTATAATATTTTACCTATTTTTGTCAGTTATGAGATATCTTTTAATGAGAGTTTATACTAATTTTTAAGTGTTATATCTATTACAGTAGAATTATGCTATTTTATGAAATATTGCCAAAAAGTTTTTTTTTTTCTAATTAAAACATTTACATGATGTATAAACACGCCTTAGAATTACCGAGTCATATAATTCAATATGGGAAAAAATACTTCTGAAGAAAGAACAATTGTATTACATTTTTTTTAATGAAAAATGTATAGCAACAGATCTTTATTATAAAGTACAAATATGTTAGTCCATCAGTAATGCTAAGCTCAAAGTTAATACTAGATATCGCAACATGCTCTAATACTTTTGTTTTGATTGCTAATATCTTCACTTTTAAATATAACAAAATTTCATTTTTTATACCATCAAATAGAATGAAAAATGTTTGTTTGAAAACTAACTTAATTTACCATTTTTTGATGATTTCTTAATTTGTTTTCCAGTATGAAAATTTTATATCTTATCAAATTTTAAATCCTCAATAGCAGAATTTTCTGTGTTAATCTGCAAAACCAGCTACAAAAATAAAATTTTACACATTGATCTTAATAATGCTGAGCAAAGCTTGCTATCATGGAATATGATAGTAATGCATATAATACTAAAAATTTGCATTTGCATATTTATTGCATATCTGAACAAAATATTCCTGTAGTTCAAAACTGAAGGGGCAAAGTGAAAGGGAAATGAACTCGTATATAAAGTTAAGAAAAATAATTTTAACACAATTGAATATTTTAAACTAACTTATTGCAGTCTTTATATATTGTTACTAAAAATATTGTGAGCAATTGCTGGAATTACTTAGGAGTTTCACAACTGTTGAAGATGCAGATGTTTAGAAATGTTATGTTTGTTGAAAAATGTTTACAAAGTTGAAAATAGGATGTTTTAAAGCTGTTAAAGATTTTCTGCAAGATCTAAAATAACCTTCAGTGCCCACTAGAGTGCTTCATAGTTTCTACTACTGGAAATCTACATGAAATGGTCCAAAATCACCGGACACTTTCGATTTTACATGTTTGGTCAAATATCTAAAGATATACTTGTTGGATTCTTCTGGAACTTCAGGAATATAAAGAACTTGTTTGACCTCATATTTCTCAATGAAGATTTGGTCATGAGGACAATTGAAGGATCAACGAAAAATTAAAGGAAGAAATATTTGGGATTACCCTGTAAAATAAAATGCATGAAATGATCTGTTGCTGCAGCATATAACTATATGGATATTGTACAACGTTTGTGTAAGAGTAACCTGTATATTCATAAATCTATAAATTTCTTTAAAAAATTAAAGAAATGTTTTGGAATATAAATATTTAATGACATATGAGCAGTTGTATGAAATATTTTTTAATTGTACATGCGTAAACTATACCAAAGGTTTTTTTTCATGATTTTGAAGTCAACTCCATAGAGCAACTTATTTTAAAAGACTTGACTTATATCTTGAAAATTCATGAAGTAATTGGCGATATAGTGAGCTGAATTTTTGTTGCCTTCGAAAAGTAGCTGAATGATAAAAGGATTTTCTACAACTTGTCATTTTTTATTAACCGACTTCCAACAAAGGAGTTAGGAGTTATGAATATCAGTGAGTAGCTTTGGAACAGATGCTTCGATTTTGATAATTCTTTTTTTGTTGGAATAGACTCATTCTGGTGGTTTTCTAAAAAAAAAACTATAAAGCATCAATAAAAAATTAAAATTAAAAATGACAATTTGTAGAAAATCACATATCATCCAGCTACTTTTAGAAAGCAACTAAAATTCAGATCACTCTATCGTTGATATCTTTTTGAATTTTCACAATATTTGACTGGTCTTTTTATATGAATTGCTCTATAGAAATTACTACCAAATCAAGGGAAAAAAATGGTATGGTTTGTGCATGTACAGTTAAAAATTATTTAATACAAATCTCATACTTCATCAAACATTTAATATATTTATATTCTAATTGCATTATGTTTTTTCTAATATACTTTGTCAAGTTTTTTGAAAATTGTGTTGAATTTGTGTGAAAACCCTACGTGCTATGAACAAAAAAATATGAAGAACTTTTTAAAGAAACCTTTATATCTCCACATAGTAATGTTCTGGAGCTACAGATCATTGCAGATATTTCATTTTACAGGGTAATCGAAAATATTTTTTTCTTCAATTTATTGTTGGTCCCCTAATTATTCTCGTGACCAATCGTTCGCTGAAAAATATGAGATCAAACATATTCTTTTTATATTCATGCAGTTCCAAAATATTCTGTCAAGAATTTTTCTAGATATTTGTAAAAATATCTAAAATCAAAAGTGTTTAGTGATTTTTGGCCATCTGATGTAACAATAAACATTTGTTTGCTGCAACAATGCAAAGTATGATTTGCATTAACATAAATATGCAAAACTATGAAAAAAGTGGCAAGGGTACAATAATCAGTGATGTATCACTTATGCTTGGTGTGAGAATCTTCTCCTGGTATTTAGTTGGCTTAAACTGATTAAGTGTTTCAAAATTGAATATGTTACTTAATATGAATAAATTTTTTTGTATGTAGATCTTAAATTAGCATTACATTTTTAAAAAAATTGCTTTAATTTTTTAAAAGCCTGTACGTTTTTCAAAAATTTATTCCTTAAATATGTATTCAGTGGCCATGGCTTAGTGGTTTAAAACTCATTTGTAGTTTCAGTGAAACAAAAATTTAAGCAACATGAAAATTATATATTGTATATTATATATAAGATATATCAGGTAAGATAAATATTTTTGTTATATTTAAAAAATAAGAATTGTATAAGATTACAAATATATCATATACAAATATATCAATTGTATAAGATTACAATATATCAAATGTCAATCACATAAAGTTAGAAACATTTTTTAGAATATTAATTTTAAAACTTATTTTTATTGAAATTAAAATAAAAAGTAGACTGTTTTTTGCGTCTGTTTCATAATAACATCCTTTGTTTATAAAAATAGTATTTTTATTATTATAATTATTTTATCTAAATGTGTTAGTAATGTGTGTTTTTTTTTCTTGTAGGATTTGGTGGAAATGGTAAAAGCTAAAAAAGCTGCTCAAGCTACTGCACAAAAAATTAAAAAATAAACATGAGAAATTGATTATATGAATTCAAAAGAAAATAAACTTGTAAAAATGTGTATAAATTAAAACTATTTAATAAATTTTCGTAGTTATTTATTTTGAATCTGTGTTTGCCACATATTTTCTTTTTTTACTGAATAATTTATCTCTTAAAATAGTCCTTCAAAAAATTACATTTATTTAAAAATTCGGTACTTTTCGGCTAGCTGGGCATCAGTGAAATATACATACAGGGCTCGGAAGTAGCGCGCTACAAGTAGCAAAACTACAGTAGCCGCTACTTTTTCTAATAGTTTGTAGTGTAGCGCGCTACATTAAAAAAAGTGTAGTGTAGCAAGTAGCGCGATACAAAATATCAGTAGTTTGTAGCGAGCATCGACGCTACTTTAGGAGAGAAAAAAAAGTGCCAATCTGCAAATCCCGTTATCATAACTCGTTTCTTTTGTGCGAAATATGTTCTCTGCTACAATTTGCGAATGTCAGCAACAAATCTGAGTTGCAGTGTCATAGATTTTTCCATAGACGACGGGCACGGTCACAAATTAACTGTCATTTTCACAGTTTGGGTGTCAGAAACTTCGTGCATTGTCATTTAAATCCATGGAAATCGTTTCATTATAATGTATTTTTATACGATTACGATTGTTTTTACCAAAATATAGTCGTCTGGCTAAGTTAAGTCTTTATCTGACTCTTAATTTTTTCTCCCTTTTGCCTCCCACCCCCAGCAAGGAAAGAAATGTAAAATCTTTATTTTAAAAAAAAAAGAAAAGAAAAAGAACGGATTCATCTAAACATAAATCATCTAAATTATCCTTAACCTCTCAAATTCACGCTTCCCCCTAGTAGCATATAAAGGAGTTTAAAATTTTTTTAAATCTTTATTTTTATATAAAAATAAAATCTTTCACTCCATTTATTGATCTCTAATGACAGTAAATAAAAATTAATTCCTTGTCCCCAAAATTTACACTTCCCTTTTTGCACCTCCTCCAGCATACAGTTTCAAATATTTAAAATTCTTTATATAAAAAAAATGGCTACATTTGTTTCTACCTAATAAAAATATATAAGTAATCGTCTAAATTGTCCCCTGACCTCCCATAATTTACTTCCCCCCCCCCCCCCAGCATACAAATAAATCTAAAATCTTTAAGTTATTTTTATTTTTATATAAAAAAAAAATCTTCTGCCCTAAATAGTGCTCTGTAGTGACGATAAATAATCAGTAATATAAATTATCCCCCTTCCCATAAAATCTCCTCCACCTCTCCATATTCAAAATTTAAAACTCTTCTTTTTTTTAAGTTCCGTATTCTTTGCTGTCTCGTAACATTAAATAAATAATCAATCATCTAAAATCTTCCCCTTCGAACAAAATTTCTGCTCGTTTCTTGCCAGTTTAAAATTGTTAGAAATCTAATTAAAAATATATATATATTCGAAAAAGAACAAGTATACCATTTTATTATTAGAGAAAAGTGCACTAGGAAGGAATGATTTCTGCCCTTCAAACAAACTAGCAGCTGAAACGTAAAGCGTCAGCTAGAGTCCTGCGCGGGTCGGGTACAACCCAGTCCGAACCCGCAAAAATAATTTTCAATAACCCGCAACCCGACCCGAACACGCAAAAATATTTTTCGGCAACCCGACCCGAACCTGAGTAATTTCACCCCGCACCCGACCAGAACACGTAATATTTAACTCGTAACCCGAACCGAACCCGCAATGTAAAGACTTTAATTCAAGTTCCAATGCCACTGTGAAAATTAATCAACAATTGTATCTCTAATACCATTTTTATGTTTTACATAAAAAAATGAACAAATCTATATTCTTTAATATTCAAATATAGTAAAACCTCTGAGCACCTTGGGATCATTAAATAGTGTCAAACATCGGGTCGGGTTATCCCGAATTTTATTTTTTCGGCTTGGAATGAGTCTAATTTTCTTTCTGCAGGTCTATAGAAGAATTCTTTCGGGTCATATATAGGTTTTTTTTTTACCACTCAGGTTGTTGGGAGTTTCACAAAAAGTTTGAGCACAACTATGTTTCAGAGGAAAATAAATATGTATTTGAATATCTAGGACTATATGTTCAATTTACTGCATGAGAAATAAAATGTCTGTAAGAAATGCGATAATAGATTATTCTTTCTTTAAGAACCACTTTTTTTTCTTTTGAAATATTAAAAAAGTTATCAACATTTCGTTTTTGATACACACAAAAACAGAGCTATCATATTATTGACAGTTTATGTACTCATACACATGTTACGTGTGTCTAGATTGAGAGGTACCCGCTATTCAGAGATATAAGCATTCAAATAAATAAAATTTAGGAATTGAAAAAGTGTCCGCCTTTCGGGAGAAAAACCAGAATGTAGTTCTTATTGTATATAGATTTTTAACCTGAAAAAATATTTAGGATATTCTTTTGAAATTCGGGTCAACCCGACCCCGACCCGCTAGAGTAAAAACCCAACCCGAAATCGACCCGAACTCGAAACAATGAAATTCAGCCTGCTCCGCAGTAAAAAAGTGGATGTCAACCCGATCTGAATCCGACCCGCAATAAAAAAAATCTTGAGCCAAACCGAACCCGGGTCGGGTCGGATGCGGGCAACATGCCCCGATGCAGGACTTTATAAAACTAAAAATCTAATCTTTAAATATACTTTACAATTAGTTGCGGTTTCAAAACTTCCACTTATAGCGAAATACAATATGCAGCAAAACACTAAATGATCCTTCCTGTCTTCTTGTAGATCACACAGTAGTTTTTTGTCATAACAAAATTAGAAGTATCAAGAATTAGAATTGTAACTATTCAGCAGAAATGCTTCAGCAATGCAGAAGCATTCGCTATAATCGTTATAGTACCAGTAGTTGAAAAAGTATGTTTATATTAACTTCCTGAAACGAATTCTAAGACTAGACAAAACAGACAGGCACACATTTTGCTTTTGTAAAATTTTGATCTGCGGTTTATATAGACTTTTAAAGTGAAAAAATTTATTTTCTTGCTGACAATCCTTTGTCTTCTTACTCATTAGATCTTGTGAGATTCTTCTTTTGAGATTGATGTAATATAATGACAGACAAAAATAGTATAGAACTGCCCTGGTCGGCATATAATGAATATGTTGAAGTTATAGGACAATAAGAAAGTGGTAATTATTATGTAACATGTAAACTTTGTCCAATTAATAAGAAGTTATCAGTATCAAAATCATCTGCATACAAGCTGAAATTTCAAATAGAGGTGAGTTAGCATTTTCTTTATTAATAATAATTACAGAATCGCATCTCGCACCGAATATCTAAATCCTTATTCACTAAAATTCATAAATCATTAAAAAGAGTATTTTCGAATTAAGATTTCTGGTTCAGAAAATATTCTTATCGAATTGTTTATTATCGCAAAAAAATATTTTATTAATACGTCTTTTGATCGTTGTGAAATATTTGTCCAATGTATGCATACAAATTAATTTACTACATGTTTCTCTTCGAAGATTTCAATAGATAAAACAAAGGTGGTTGGAAATAGAAATATATTACTTTAAAAAATGCCTAAGAATGCTTAATTTTATTTTTATGGCTATATTTATTTTTACTTTATAGCTGCACAGATTTTTTATCGCTAAAATAATTGATTTGTAATGTTTTATATTTGATTTGATATTGGTTAGCTTGGTGTTTTAATGAAATATCTTTGTCTCCAGAATGAATCTAAAGCCCATTATGTTGAAATTCGGGTTTTCAAAGGGAAACAAACAAAAAGAGATAGAAAGGAAAAGTAAAGCTAGGATTTAACTTATGCAAGTCTATATGATTTTGTTCAATTTTTAAATTGCTTTCTGGAACTATATTTAAATTGTAAAGAAAAAGGACTATTTAGCTGTATTTAAAAAAAATAATGTATATTCAAATTTACCAAGGGTTATCGGTTCTTAAAGTTGTTCTCAAATCCAAACTGGCTACTTTATGACATATTATTTAATTCATTTTTGTTCGGAAACGCATGAAAATGCAGGTGTTCTTATTCAGAAACTTTGTAACCGAAAGACGTTTTCCATTATTCTTTATTTTATTTTATTTTTTGGTAAAGATAGAAGATTTTTCAGAAAACACTGTCAAATTTGGTGTTTTCAACCGAATTTCCGATGCCGCGGCAGAGGAAAGGGAAACAACGTGACACGAATCACTTAAATTCGGATAAGTAATTTATTTATCAAAAAATGGAAAACTCATTTCGGTTCCAAATCGCTTCCATAGTCAGGCCTGCCAATTTTATGCCTTTGTGTTTAAAAATGAGTCAGATAATGTGTCAAAAAGTTCGCGTTATTGAGCAAGGAATTTGAGAACCACCTTAAGCGCTACTGTGTTATATCACTCACATAAATTTGTAAGATTATTACAATTTTTGTTTTCAAATTTTCTCTTTTTAACACTTTCGAACATAATTAAAAAGTGTCTATGAATTTGCTTTGTCTGTCTGTCTGTGCTCTAACTCTCGTAAATATACTCGGATTGCCATGAAAGTTTTATATGTTATTGAAGTTTACCATAGAATGTTCAGTATTGAAAATGAAGTGTGTAACATTTATATCTCGCTTACAGGGACATGCAAAATAATTCTGTTACATTATGGTCTATGAGGGAAAATCTTTTGCGGTGCATTTAATTAGCTTTAGGATATTTCAAGCATAATGAGACTGGTATACATCAATAATGTGGACTACATCATACTTTCTCAGGAGTATTGAATAAGAAGCAGTAATAGAGTTTACAGGGACGCACATAAGAATTCAACTATATTATGATGTATGGTGAAAAATGGTTTGCTATGCATTTTAATAATGCTATGAATGATACGATGTTAAGGTGATAATTTAAGTAGCGAAGTAGTGACTACTTTTGAAAAGTAGTTGTAGTTGTCTACATTTTTCATAAAATAGTTGTAGTTCGCTACAAACAAAAAGTAGTTTTTCCTACCCCTGTATACATACATATATATATATATATTTCACTAGTGCACGACTAACAGAAAAGTACAAAAAATTCTTATATCTGAAAACTTGTATGTTGCAAAATAAATTACTTGATGTACTAAAGATAATTTATGTCAAACGTTTCTTAGTTTTGTTTTTGATGATCCATAGATGCTGAGCATGTTTTTGAATGTGTTTAAACAGGTTAGGAAATTTTATGTCATATTCATATGTAGTCATACAGTTATTTTTTAAAATTATTTCAATAAAGATAAATGAAAACTTTTAAAAAGCATATTTGCATAAAGAGATAAACATTTGAAGTAACGAAAAATGTAAATAAAGAATTGGACAATCATATATTAATAGACATAAAAAAAAAAAAAAAGTGTGAATAAAATTATATGGGTTGTATTTTTTCAACTGAATGAAAAAGTGTCCAGGCCAGGATTTGAACCAAAGACCTTTGGCTTAAGCTGAAACACTCTACCAACTGAGCTATCCTGGCAAATCTGGCAGACACAATTCACTCAGCCAACCTTTTGATAATGACATCTGGTCTGTTATCAGAGACAGCTCAACAGAATAAATTGCAGGTAAGGGAACTCCAAGTAAACATTGGATACATAATTACACTTCATTAATTTTAACACAGTTATTCTAACTGATAAATAAAAGTTCAACTATCCGTGATATATTCTGTTGACCTGTTTCAGATAACAGACCAGATGCTACTACGAGGGCCAATACTTAAGTTTTTAGAATCTAGCAACGAAAAAACAGCTGCTTTCAGTGTGACTCCCGAAAACATTGTTGATACTGTGAGAAAACTAATCGCTTCTGATAGTCATGTGATACATGATGAAATAGAAGCATCTTTGAACATTTCAAGGACCTGTGTGCATTCAATTTTGTATGATCATTTAAAAGTGAAAAAGGTGTGTTCCCGAAGGATCCCCCACAATTTATCTCAAGCTGAAAAGGACACTTGTGTGAAATGGTGCCAGGAAAATCTAAAAAAATTCAACTCTGCTGCCTCAAAACATGTGTACGACATCGTACATGTGACAAAAACCTGGATTTACTCCTATGAACCCAAAACAAAACAACAATAGACTGTTTGGGTGTTTCCAGATCAATATAGATCGACAAAAGTTGTTCATGCAAGGAGTGCTTCCAAAAAAATGATTGCTGAGTTTTTCAGTAAATCTGGCTATATTGAAACCATTCCTTTGAACGATCGTAGTCAATTCTCCTTGGTATACCACAGTTTGTTTGCTGAAAGTAGTTGCAGAACTAAGGAAAAAAAAAAATTCAAAATGTCGCATCATTCTGCACCAGGAACGACAGCTCACACAATGCTTCGCTAACTATGGATTATTTGAAGCGTAAAAAAATCGAATTGATGACTCATTGCTAATATTCACTGAACTTAGCGCCTAATGATTACTTTTTATTTCTATTCATAGAAAATAAAATGCACTGTCAATGTTTTAACAACTCTGAAGAAGCCGTTGAAGTTTACAAATGCAATGTTTCTGCTATGCCACTTTCAGAGTGACATAAATGTTTTGATGATTGTTTTATTCGAATGAAAAAAATGTATCGATGCTGCGAGAGTATTTTGAGAAGCAATAAAACATATATTCTTGTTAAGAAATTATTTCTTGTATTACTTTCTAAAAACTTAATTACTACCCCTCGTATCAAATGGTTGTTGAATGAATTGTGTCTCCCGGATTTGTCAATAGAGCATTGGCCTCATAAGTAAAAGATCCGTGGTTCAAATCCTGCCTTGGACACTTTTTCACTCAGTTGAAAAATCACAACTCGTATGATGAATTTACCAATTAGAATAATTGTGTTAAAATTAATGAAGTATGAATAAAATGTTAATTTCATTTGATTTTTCAATATTCTAAACCTTATTCATTTCATAGATATATCTTCTTTAATACATATAATGATTGTGTAAAGTAATATCCAACCATATTGTAAAATGCAGTCCTTGATGGAATGATGTTGAACTGAGAGATGAATTATCCAAGTGAAAGAAAAGTGCATTTAAATATTGATAAATTTTGTAAGTCCTAATCAAATATTTTAATTAGCTGATCTACCTGACAGAGACCTTGGACCTACTGATGGACCACTTGACCTACTTCCCTCCTTTCTCCTATATGTCCTACAACATGTAAATACATAATGTAGTCTAATTTACTCAAAGGTCTCACTGGGGTTTTAGTGCAACTGATTCAGATGTTTTTGATAGTTAATTTTTTTCTGTCACTCAGTTCATAGCTATCATTACTTTCTGTGGATAAGTATGTTTTATCCATATATTTATCACATATCGTCGATACCATGTCGAACTATCGAATGTGAAAAAATGCATTTTTCATATTCTGTGCCATTCTCTTATACTATGCATGACATGTACGTTGCAAAATCGTCACGTTTCTAGCTTACTTAGAACTTGCTTGAAATTTAGTAAAATGCAAATTTGAAACTATCGAATATGCACATTTTTTCAAAAATTACCATGTCAAAGTGTCGAATACGGCAAATTCGATACTTTGCCGTAAATTTTTGTATTTTTTTTACTTTTTGAATCATTTGTACCATGTCAAACTATCGAATATGAAAATAGTCACTTTTCAGGAAGGCAAAGAACTAAAACTTTTAATTATGGAATCAAAATTAGCGCAATTGACGCATGTTTTTGACGTTTACTATAGCATGTTTTCTACTGAAAATGGAATGTGTAGCATTAATAGTTCATCTACAGGGGCACTCAAAAGAATCCTTTTACATTACCCTCAATTGGGGAAAAAACGTTCGCGGTCTATTTTAATGATGTTACTCTATTTCAACAATAATGAAATTGACATGCATATCTAAAGTGCATTAAAACATTTTTCATTTAGAATATAGTGCGCAAATCACTTATCATTTATTTACAGGGCCACTCAAAAGAATTTGGTTACATAATGGCGTGCGAGAAAATGTTTGAAGCGTAATTTAATAATGTTACAACACTATTTCAAACAAAATGAAATTGATATACATAATTGAGGTGCACTACAAGATGCTTGCCATCGTTAATTTACAGGGGCACACAAAGTAACTCGGTTACAATGTTTTGTATTAGCGATAATTGCTGGAAACCGTTTTTAATTATGGTATGCTTTATTCAGTTTAACGCTTAGCATACTACGTAGTGTGTAAAAATTCCACAGATCGTACTATACAGGGCTACTCAAAAGAATTTGTAAGCATTAATTCGTATGCGTCGTAAATCACATAAACGAGGTTTTTAAATCTTTTTCGGAATTGTGTGCGGAATTTTATTTTTCTAAGAGATGTTTGTAGAATATAAATAAATTAATAATATACAGGGCTACACAAAGAACTGGGTGCATTGCGGGCTAGGAATGGTAATTTCTAGAAGTGCGTTTTTAATAGTGTAATGAGTTTTTTGCTTGAATTAAATTTTACCATATTATGTGACATGTAAAAAAATCTGTAGATAATATACAGCATTTATAACGCATTACAGGGACACTCAAAAGAATTTTGCTACACTACGATGAATGGGGAAAAAGCGTTTGTGGTGTACATTAATGGTGTTACACTATTTAAAACATAATGATACTGATATGGATTTATCAAGTGCACTAAAACATGTTTTACGCAGAATGTGGTGTGCAAGTCATTTTTCATTTATTTACAGGATCACTCAAAATAATTTGGTTTTAAAATAATCTATGGTAAAAAAAATGTTTGAACCGCATTTAAAATAATATTACACTATTTCAAACATAATGAAATTCATATACGTAATTGAGGTGTACTACAAGATGCTTACTGTACAGTATGACATGTGTGACAGTTACCGTTAATTTACAGGGACACACAGAGGAATTCAGTTACAGTGCTTATTATATTAGGAATAATTGCTGGAAGTGGGTTTTCAATTATTGTATGAGTTTTTAAGTTTAACTATTTGCATACTATGTGGTATGTATAAATTTTATAGATCATATACAAGGCAACGCAAAATAATTTGTAAGCATTACACTGTACGGGCATGAATTGCTTAAAGGTGGTTTTTAATTCAGTTATGTAATTTCGAGTTGAATTATATTTAGTACTAAGATATGTTTGTAGAATATAAATATATAATATACATAATATATAATATACAGGGCTACGCAAAGAACTGGATACATTACCGACTATGGATGGTAATTTCTAGAAGTGTATTTTAATAGTGTAATGAGTTTTTTTGTTTGAATTAAATTTTACCATATTATGCGACATGTATTAAAATCAGTAGATAATATACAGGGCTGTACAAAAGAATTCGAGTACGCTTCCGTTTATCGCCGAAAATTACTAAAGGTAGAAAGTGCCAACTGCGTTATGTGTTTTGTAACTAAACTAAATTTTCGCATACTTATATTATAGATTATAGATTACAGGTTACATTCCAATCTGTAGATCATTTACAGAACTTCACAGATCCATTCAACTACTTTTTTGGCTATGGACGGTAATTGTTTTTATGTAATGCTTTTTACGAAATTATTTACTTAAATATCTTCTCTCACCTTATTAAATGATAAAGTTTTGTTATAGTATTCTGGAAGTGTTGGTAATTACTGCGTAATCTATGCTTGACGCAAGATTTTTCTTCCTTTTAGGTAGATTTCGTAAGAAATACTACCTATTACATTCTCTCCTAAGTTGGAATTTTTGAAAAGTTTTTGCAGATCTACGCCGATCATGACTCCCAGAACCCAAAACCATCCCCAGTTCAAAACTTTTTATATCTTATCTATCTATGTCACTTTTTTATGGACACGATAACTGCAATAATTCTGCACAAATCTCTTCCAAACTGATACATAAAATCTCGGCCAAGTTTGTTAATGGGCAAAATCGAACCAACAGGGAGGGGGGGGGGGGGGGCTTTTTGTGAAAACAGAAAAAATGCCATAATTTCTTAATTATGATACGTATCGAATCCGTTTAAAGTTATTATTACTTCTAGGTAAAGGGCCAAAAATTTATGCATGCCAGATTTTTGATATCATTAAAAATGGCCCCAAGGGGTGAAAAAGGGGGTTTTAGAAGAAAAAAATTCATAACTTTGTCAATTCACAAGAAATCAAATCCGCTTGAATTTATTATAAATCCTCTTAATATTATCTAAAACTTTTATACTTGCAAGTTTTTTAAAGGACCTTATAGCAAAAAAAAAAAAAAAAAATTCTTGCCGGCTCCGCTTGCAAACAAGTTAGGTTTCGAAATGGGTGTTCCCAAATGACGCATCATGACAAAAAGGTAATTTCTTCAGCAATTCCCAACAAACAGGTGCCCCACGGTCTGTGTTTTCGAAATCTACCTGTGCCTGTAAGCCGAGCCGTCGGGGATTTTTTTAAAATTTTTAATTTATCTTCTATAACGGTGGAAACCCGGTTATTCTGATGTTGCAAAAAAAGACGGGATCATCTAACGGGAAAGTGCAATTGACAAATAGCGTGACTTTTGAAATATATCGTTGTTCAAATTATGCATTTTTAGTGACTAAAATCTTCAGCATTTTTCTATAATTGAATGAAACAACACTTACTTTTCGAATGTAAATTTTGTTAGTTTCATTTAATCTATAGTGTAAAAATAATTTCTCATACATTGTAACAATTTTATTGAAATTTATGTATATTATTTTCTACTGTTTTTTATGCGCAGTTGTTCTTTATTTAATAAACTGTAATAGTGGAACATACTTATATTCCATCAAATTAAAAGTCGTCTGCGATAGATACTGTTTTGGAACTCTAAAATCAGATTCTTTTTTCCTTTTTTGTTCTGTAAAGTTAATTTTTCACAACGTCTCTAACACTAATAACTTAACAAGAATGAACTAAGCCTAAAATTTCCTCTACATAAATGAAATCGTCTGACAACAAAATTAAATGACAAATTGTTCGTTCTTGAGATATATTTATCACGGATATCGTGAAAAACAGAACATAGCAGCGACACCTGTTGGCAGGTATACACCCCAAACCAATAATGATCTATTTATGTCAAGGTATAACAAAATACGAAATTTGGTGAAAGTTAATTAGTTTTTAAAATATATCTATGGCGGAAGTCGTGAGAATGCAGTATACAAGCGCCACCTGTCGGGCGACTTACACTAAACCTTAATCAGTAGAAACTTATGTGAACGTCTACGTCTAACTGAATCTGAAGTTTAATGAAAATCCGTGTATTACTTCTTGAGAGAGAGCTATTGCGAAAATCATGAAAAATGCAGCATAGCAGGCACCACTTGTTGGGCGATTTAGACAAAAATTAATCAGCACCAATTTATATAGAGGTCAGACTGAATCTGTAGTTTTATGAAAATCCGTGCATTAGTTCTTGAGATATATCTATAATGGTAATCGTGAAAAATGCAACATAACAGCGCCACCTGTTGAGTAATTTACACCAAAAACTAATCAGCACCAATTTATATCAAGGTCTAACTGAATCTGAAGTTTGATGAGAATCCGTGCTTTAGTTCTTGAGATATTAGCTATCACGGGAATCGTTAAAAAGACAGTATAGCAACGTCACCTCTCGGGCGATTTATACCAAAATATAATAAGCAACAACTTATCTCAACATTTAACTGAATCTAAAGTTTGAGGAAAATACGTGCATTAGTTCTTGAGATAGAGAGTCTATTTCGGAAATCGTGAAAAATACAGCACAGCAGAGACACCTCTTGGACTATTTACACCAAAAACTAATCAGCGCTAATTTATATCAAGGTCTAACAGAATCTCAAGTTTTTGTAAGTTCCGTCCTTTACTTCTTGATATAAAACGCCCAGAAATTTTTTGTCAAATACAGACATTTTTTAAAAGCAATAAAATCGTGTTCTGGACCTTCTAAAACGTATAAATCAGTCGAAAACGGAATTAGAGTTTTTTCACGAATCCAATACTTTCTTCTTGTAAAGACAGAATAAAGTAAAAGAAAGAAAAATTATGCATCAAGCATAGAATATGAAACACTTTCCAACACTAACATTAATAAGCCTTCTCTGTGCAATAAGGTAAATAAGATATCCAAGTAAACATTTTAGAAAACGCAAAAACACATTTAAAAACCAGTTTTCAGAAATTACAGGCCATAGCCAAAAAAGTACTACAATTATTTTGTGAAGCCCTGTATATAACCTATAGATTTGTATGATATAATATGCTACAATTTAGTTTACTAAGAAAACACATAACGTAGTTGAAAATTCACCATCAGAAGTTTCAACCAGTATAGACAAAAACATATTTGGATTCTTTTGTACAGCCCTGTATACTATCTTAAGATTTTTATACACGACATATATTAAGCTCAGGCAAAAATTCGCTGAAAACTACTGAAATCACACTTCTCAGAAATTATCATACATAGGTGGCCATGTATCCCAGTTCTTTACGTGGCCCTGTATATAATTTTATTTATATTCTACAAACATCTCTTAGTAGACTAAATATATTCCACGTTCAAAATGCCTAACTTGATTAGAAAAAACCTTTAAGAAATTTACGCTGATACACAGTAATGCTTACGAATTCTTTTGTGTAGTCCTGTATATAATCTATAGCATTTATACGTATCACATAGTATGCAAAATTTAGTTAAACACATTACCTAACAGAAAGCGCATTTCCAGAAATTATAGAGATAATACATCGGATACAGTACTGTATGCGAAATATTTTGTGTGTCCCTGTAAATGAACGATAAATACTATGCACATCATATTATACAACAAGTAACTTTTAGTAAACGTATATAAATTTCATTATATTACAAATAGTGTAACATAATTAAAATGCACTGCAAACAGTTTTTTCCCGTAAAATATTATGTAACCGAATACTTTTATGTGGCCCTGTAAATAAATGATAAATGCTTTACACTCCCATATTCTAAGAAAGGATGCCTTAGTGTACCTTAGAAATTCTTAACAATTTTAATATGTTTATAATAGTGTAACATGATTAAAATGCATCGCAAACGATTTTTCCCCATAGACAATAAAATGGAATACCTTTTAGTTTCCCTGTAAACTAATTAATTATAAGTGCTACATGTGCCATATTCGAAAGTAAGCATCTTGTAGTGCACTACAGCGATGTATATCAATTTCAATATAGTTGAAATAGTGGAACATCTGTAAAATACACTGCAAAGAATTTTCCCTATAGACCATAATGTAATGGTATTCTTTTGAATGCCACTGACATGACGTATAAGCGCTATACACTTCATTGTGAATATCGAACAAGCCCTAATAAACATCAATAACATATATCAATTCTATGGCAATCCGAGTACATTTCAGGACAGTCGGCAGACAGACAAATTGAATTCATAAACACTTTTCAACTATGTCGGAAAGTGTTAAAAATCATGCGCGAATCATTCTACGAAACACTTTCCAGCACTAGAATATTTTAACAAAACGTCGCAGTTTATTAAGGTACATAAGATACCTAAGTAAACATTTTAGAAAACACATAACACGTGGAAAACCAGATTTCAGGAATTATCTAACCATAATCCTTAAAAATACTCCAATTCTGTTGTGTAGCCCTGTGTTTGATCTATAGGTTTGTATGTATCCTACATTATATGCTAAATTTTAGTTTAGTAAGAAAACGTATAATAGGTTGAAAATTCACATTCAGAAATTTCTACCAATAGATGAACACATACCTGAATATTGTGTACAGCCCTGTATATTACCTACAAATTTCTATACAAACCACATAAGCTAAAATTTAATTCTGGCTAAAAGACACTTAAAACTACTGAAATAACATTTCCAGAAATTATCCTCTATAGGCGTTCCTGAATCCAGTTCTTTGCGTGGCCCTGTATATGATTTTAATTGTATTCTACAAACATATACTAATAATTTGGAAATACATAACACAATTAAATAAAAGAAAACTGCCCAGTTAAACTGACGGCATTGAGCTCACAGGTTATTCACACTAACTGTAAATTATATTCTTATTTCAAAGAATTAGAAATAAGCCCTCGAAAAATGAAGAAATCGACAATATATTAAGGGGGGAACCATCCCCCATTTCTCCCCCTTATAATTAACCAATGAACCACTAAAACTAATCAGAGAAGCGCCTTACCACAATGAACCTATATACAAAATTTGCAGAAAATAGGATAATTCTGCATGAAGAATCCATTTATCTAAATTAAGGGGGGTTAGCCCCCCCGTTCCCCCTTTATACTTAACCAATGAACCCCCAAAACTAATCAGGCAAGCGCCTTATCACAATGAACATATACATAAAATTTGAAGAAAATCGGATAATTCTGCTTGAAAAACCCATTTATCTATATTAAGGGGGGTTAGTCCCCCCGTTCTCCCCCTTTATACTTAACCAATGAACCCCCAAAACTAATCAGGGAAGTGCTTTACCACAATGAGCCTATATACAAAATTTGAAGTAAATCGGATAATTCTGCATGAAAAACCCATTTATCTATATTAAGGGGGGTTAGTCACCCCGTTCCCCCCCTTTATACTTAACCAATGAACCTCCAAAACTAATCAGGGAAGTTCCTTACCACAATGAGCCTATATACAAAATTTGAAGTAAATCGGATAATTCTGCATGAATAACCCATTTATCTAAATTAAGGGGGGGGGGGGGGGGGTTAGCACCTGTTCCCCTCCTTTACACTTCACCAATGAGCCCCCAAAACTAATTAGGTAAGCCCCCTACCACAATGAGCCTATATACAAAATTTGAAGAAAATCGGATAACTCTGCATGAAAAATTCATTTATCTAAATTAAGGAGGGAGGATTACACCCCCCCCCATTAGCCCCTTTATACTTAACCTATGAACCCCCAAAACTAATCACGAAAGAACCTTATCACAATGAACCTATATAGAAAATTTGAAGAAAATGGGATAATTCTGCATGAAAAAACCATTTATCTAAATTAAGGGGGGGGGGGTTAGCCCCCGTTCCCCCCCTTTATAGTTAACCAATAAACCCCCAAAACTAATCAGGGAAGCGCCTTATCACAAGGAACCTATAAATAAAATTTTAAACAAAACGGTTATTTCTGTCAAGAGTTATCGCGTTACGTACATACCTACATACATACAGAACGGACGGGCACATTAACTCTCAGGCTTTGATAGCATGTGAGCTAAAAACACCTTTAAGAAATTCAGAATCATACTTTCTAATGCTTACAAATTATTTTGCATAGTCCTGTATATAATCTGTATAATTTATACACATGTAATGTGCAAATAGTTAAACTTAAAAATGCATACCGCAATTGAAAACGCACTTCCTGCTATTATCGCTAATAGACTGCATTGTAACCGAAACGTTTTGAGTGCCCCTGTAAATGAACGATAATTGTCGAAAACATTCCGTGGTTCCCCACCCCTTTATTTGTGTGTTATTTACTTGTTTTCTTATATTTTATAAAATTTACATTACGCCTGAAATAAGTTTTTTCAGCTCATTTTGTAAATTATTAAAGAAAATTGCTAATTATTTTATATTGAATATGTAAATACGAAAATTTTACAAGTCAAACTATCGAATTTAGCATATTTGCTATTTTGACTTGTAACATTTTGCAAAAACTGAGAAAAGTACAAAATTTTACAAGTCAAACTATCGAATACGGCTTATTCGCTACTTTGAATTGTAAAATTTTGCAAAAACTGAGAAAAGTACAAAATTTTACAAGTCAAACTATCGAATACGGCAAATTCGATAGTTTGAGTTGTAAAATTTTGCAAAAACTGAGAAAAATACAAATAATCATAGCATTTCAAAGTATCGAATGTGATTTTTTGGCGAATAAAATTAGCCAAATGATTTATCTCAACAGCAAGCTTAAATAGGATATTAAACAGCACAAGAAATATATAACAATTAGTTATTTCCGCCAAGCGCTGATTTTAAATCCATAATTAAAACAGTTTTTTTGCCTTCCTGAAAAGTAGCTATTTTCAAATTCGATAGTTTGACATGGTACCGACGATATGTTCACACTAGAGATGAGATGGGTTCAACCCAGGTTCGGGCTCAAAGTGAAAATTTTATTTATTCAAAAATTGAAAAAAGGGGAAAAAAAAACTTGCCACATGGTATTTGAAAAAAAAGAATGTAGTCTTAAGTTTCCTAAAGTGTTTTAGAATCCTTTAAACATAAATTTGAAAGGGAAGTAGTTGCTGATGGGATATAAGGATAAATATTTTATTTGATTCTGAAGCCTTTGCATGTTAGTAACACGAGCAGGGAAGACCGAGCTATGCTCGATCCAAATTAGCTTTGAGTTCAAGCTATGATGAGCCCATGACCAAAATGATCCACTAATAAAATTTTCTTGAACATGTGACCAAGTACAATTGTCTTCTCGTGCCCGAAACCCGTAGGATATAAAATTTAGTCAAAATAGTCTGAGCCTGAGCCATTTTTTAGATAAAATTAGCTTGACCCAAAAATGACCCACTAATCGGATTTTCAAGAGCATGTGAATTAATCTAATGATTTTCTTGTGCCTAAAAACTGTAGGATACAAAATTTAGTTTAAATCATCTGAGCCGTTTTTAAGATACAAATAGTTTGACCCATAATGACCCATGACCAAAATGACCCACTAATCAAAATTTCTTGAACATGTGTCCTAGCCCAATAGTCTTCTCGTTCCCTAAAACTGTAGGATACTAAATTTAGTTCAAATCCTCTGAGCCGTTTTTAGGATAAAAATAGCTTGAGCCATAATGATCCATGACCTACTAATCGAATTTTCTCGAACATGTGATCTAGCCCAGCAGTCTTCTCATGCCTGAAAACCATAGGATGCAAAATTTAGTCTAAATAGTCCGAGCCGTTTTTTAGATAAAATTAGCTTGGACCCACTAATTGAATTTTCCCGTACATGTGACCTAGCCCAATGATTTTCTTGTGCCCGAAACTCGTAGGATACAAAATTTAATCAAAATCGTTAGAGCCATTTTTTTTTAGATAAAATTAACTTGACCCACGTGGAGCCAAAATGACCCACTAATCGAAAGTTCTCGAACATGTGACCCAGCCCAATAGCCTTCTCGTGCCTGAAAATGGTAGGATACAAAATTTAGTCAAAATCATTTGAACCATTTTTTAGGTATAGTTAGCTTGACCCTGACCCACTAATCAAATTTTCTCAAACATGTGATTTAGCCCAATGGTTTTCTTGTGCCCAAAATGGTAGGATATAAAATTTCGTCAAAATCGTTATAACAGTTTTTAAGATAAAATTTGCACATATATATATAACCACACAAAATTTCCTCGTATTGGAATATATGATAAAGAAGCCGTGGGATATCTCTTGTATTTCCTTGCTTTCTTTTGGAAGTTCTTTTCCAGAATTACTGGAAAACAGAACTCATATCTTTCTGTCATAGTTGTACAATGTAGAAAAAAATAATAGGAATTGTGATTTTTGCTAATGGTTGGGTAAGGGATTTTTAAATGAAAAAGTTAATCTTGAAACAATTTTCTACTTCTAACTTTCGATATCTGAAAAATTTTTTGGTCTTGGGCTCAAAGAAAAAAAAAAGTTGGAAATTGTACGTTAAACGTGACAAATGAGATGCGTTCGTTTCGTGCTGTAACTAGTTTTACAATGTAAAAAAATCATAGTTATTATTTCAGTGAAATGAGGATGCCCTTCTTTTTTTTTCTTATTACGTATGCCATGTTTACAGATGTGATTTTTTTTTTTTTTTACACCAGACAGCGCTGTAAATTTCACCATGGAGATCTTGCTTTGTGAATGATTACCTCCATGGTTTAATATTTCTATGACTCGCTGTTAAGTCACTGTACATTGACTCTGTATTAATACATTTAAATTAATTTAATATTAATTCCCACTTAGCTAAAATTAATACTCATTTTTCTTTCTAAAATTCAAATATTCTGTTATTAAATATTAATCACAAAATTATTTTAAAAGCTTTTATTACATACTTCGTTAATTAAATATTTAAATTTTAATTAACTATCCTTGATTTTACTTTGAAATGTTCATCTAATTAAATTTAAAATCGAATATTTTAACACATTTTATATTTAAAAAATAGTTTTTGCATATTTCTTGGGCCGACAATTTTTTCCCTAAAAATAATAGTGATATCGCACATTTTTAAATGAAATCTTTGGACATACACTTTGGTTTAATAAATTACAGAAAAATATTTACAAAAATCTACTTCAGTATACAGCTTCAAACTATGTTTTATATATACAGTAAATTCTGTCTAAGGCGGAATCAATCGGGACCGAGTAAATTTTCCGCCATAGACAATATTCCGCCTTATGCAAAACAGCCAAAATAAATAAATAAAATATATATGCGCAAGTCCTATTTTTACTTTCGTAATCTTCAGTACAGTGTTTTAAATGAAATTATACGTCTTATTAAATTTATTATTAATCTCAAAAACATTATATGAATAATAAAATAAATAGTAGTACCAATGATAAATTTCTTCCATTTTAAAAGTTAATGAAAATCATTTACCTTAACAAGTACTTCATACTTCACATAGTAGTGGCATAGTAGTTTTTAAACAGTCGAAAAATAATCTTTTATCGATGCTTGTTTTGTCTTTCTTTTTACCAAGCATTTTTCAGTAGCACATTGCAAGTCCGTTATTATGGGTATAAATTCTTCATTTTTTTGAGCAAGAAATTTTTTTTCGAGATACCTAATGCTTCTCAAGGCGTCTTGATACGTTTGAATTCCTCCATTGTCTTTATGGTTTTCATAATCGTGCACATCTTCATTTTCACTAGCACTTTCCGATTCTTGATATCGCTGAATCAAAATGTCCACAGAAGTGTTAGCTTCAGTCGTACACACTATATTGTCAGCTGAAACGTATTCTTCTTCATTAATTTTTTCATTGCTGTGAACACATTTTAAGTCATCTATTAGATTTTGTAACTCATTTTCTTCCAACTGGTCAACTGATTCATGGCCATTTTCTGAAACAAAGCCAGCTTTTCTAAAACAATGAACAATTTTTTCAGGCGACATTTCTGAACAGGATTTGGCAATCCATTTGACAGCATCTAAAACACTTATATTTTTTGCCATTTCGGTGGCAGAAGAGCAATTATCTAAAGACGCAATAATGGACTGCAAGAGATATTTTTTGTAATGGGTTTTCATAATTTTTATAACTCCTTGATCCATAGGTTGTGTTACTGCAGTAGTATTTGCGGGAAGAAATTGTAATTTTATATTCGATAGTTCGAAATTGGCGTGACAAGGTGCATTGTCGAGAAATTAAAAAAAAAATTCGATTTTCTTTGATTATATGGTTATTGAATTCAGTCAGCCAACCCTCCATTATGGCAGTCGACATCCAAGATTTTTTTTTAGATCTCCAAATCGCAGGCAGTTTATCAATGTTCACATTCTTAAAACATCACGGCTTTTGCGATTTTCCTATCACTAAGGGCTTTTCTAAACTGCCCTCCATATTCGCGCAAAGCAAAACAGTGACACGCTCTTTGGAGTTTTTACCACCGTGGCATTCACTTCCTCTTTTTGCAAGGGACTTAGTGGGTAACGCACGATAAAATAGTCCCGTTTCGTCGCAATTGTATATATCCTTAGCTTGATATCCTTCAATCAGTAGAGGAAAACTTATTTTCCATTCCTGAATTTCTTGGTCTGGGACGTCTTTCGACTCTCCGCAAACTTGTTTCATGGCAATATTGTGTTGATTAAGGAAACTCATTAACCATCCAGTAGAAGCCTTGAAATCCGCTTTACCTAATTTTTCGGCTATCTTTTTCGCCTTTTCACGCAACAGTGTTCCAGGTATGGGCAAATTTTTAGCTCTAGCGTTAGAAAACCATTCAAGTGTTAATGCATCAATGTCTTCATTTTTCACAGCACCTTTTCGCTTTCTGTTGGATGATTTGCTTTCCAATTCCTTTTCCAACTCTGTTCTTCTTTTTATAGCATCATAAATTTGTGTTTTACCTCATTTAAATATGATACAAAGATCTTTTACAGAATAATTTTTTTCTTTAAATTTAATAACTTTTATTTTATTCCGCAGAGATAGCGTATTGAGTTTAGATTTTGAAGCCATATTTTACTATCACTTTGTAATATCAGTAGACAATGTAAAATGAGAAGAACAAATAACAAGTGCAACGACCTCGTTTTCTGACCATGTGATTTATTGAAATAAAACATACGTCACTTCGAATTCATCTTCCATCCCCTTCCCCCTCTGAAACCACACCTCATACAGAATGTAAATGATTGTAGCTTCCCCCTCCCCCCCTCTCCCTCTCACATTAGACAAAGAGTTATGGCGACCAAATGACTGATTGCCAATAAACAATGATCAGAACTCAAAATCCGAAGCAAACAAAAAAAGTGATATTCTTTCGTTAATACAATGAAAAAGAGAGAAATGTTAATGTATAGGGATTTTATTTTATCAATTTCTTTTTTTGAATAATTAATTGAGATAAATGTAAAAAATGTACTTGGTATGATGTTTTTTCTTTCTTTTTTTTTAAGAGGAAAAACATTTTGCTTATATATGAGAAATAATGGAATAAAAAATTATTCCTTAAATATTTAAACATTTTCCGTTCTGATGAATCAACTTTATTAATCTATTAGGAAATTTAATTAAAATGTTGAGCATTTGATGTATGTATATCAGTTTTGAAGTTTCATAAACCAAATGCCTTTCATTTTTAACTTTTTTTCCGTCTTATGCAAAATTTTGATTTCCATGGGACTTTAAAAACCTTTCCGTTTCCGCGTTAGGCAAATTCCGGCTTATGGAGCATGAATTAATGTTATTCCCTATGTGTTTGCCGGGACTTGAAAATTTTTCCGCGTTAGACAAAATTCCGGCTTACACAGAGTCCGCCTTAGACAGAATTCACTGTATTTTTTTCTTTTTATTCAAAGCTACACTAATTTTTTAATGAGGCTTTATTTGAATGTAATGGTCTAAGAATCCAAATGATCATTGATGATGCTATTCTGTAAGTATTCTATGGCTTGTGGATATATTGTCTGAAATATGTTAAAAAATTTTCATACATATGTATGCAGTTTTCTTTAAAAGAATCTTAATTGAAGTTTAAGAAAAATAAGAAATTTTTTGTTTGAGTCTGGCCGATAGCTTCATTTCAGGCCTGGAAATTTTAGCCAATGCTGACTTCTAATGTAGTTTAAAATAAAGAAAAAGTTAAAAAATCATAATTTTAAAGCTCCATAAATAAAAAAAGTAGATTTAAAAAATATATTTAATAGAACAAAATAAATTTTTGAATATTCCATTAAACAAATGTACATTGACGCTATTATTTTCATGAAAAAAATTGTCATACTGGAAAAAATAAGTTCCATGACTGGTCCAAGTCTTCAGAAAAAAATTAAGCCCGGCCTGGATCTGCATAAAAAAGCCTTTTCCTGAATCTACAGAAAAAAAAAAAAAAATAGAAGCTGGGACATGGTCTAAAGCATGGTCCTTTAGAGATCTGCATGGGCCGGAATTTCCAGGCCCGGGCCCGGGCCGGCCCGAACGAAACCTATCTTGGCCTGGCCCGTTTATATTTTCACAGTTCATGGCCCGGCCCGTACAGAAATCAGTGAAAACAGGTCTGGCCCAATGGCCAATATGGCCTGACACAATTTCTGCAATTTCTACTATTTTGAAAAAAATTGAGATTTTTAGCATATAATTAAGAATCTTTTAAAGAATACTGCATACATAATATTTATGGGAAAATTTTACAGTATATTTTAAAATTGCGATGTGTCTGCAAGACAAAAAATACGCAATAGCAACATTAATAATTACTTAGATTCTAAGACTTTCAACATTCAAATAAGGGTTAAAAAAATTAATCTAGTTTAGAATAAACAGAAAAAAAGAGGGTTAAAACATCATAACTTTTGAAGCTATATAATAAAAAGTAGATTTATAAAAATATTTCTCTGTCATTTATTAAAGCTTTTCTCAAATTCAAAGGAGCTACTTTCTGATACATTTCTAAATTCATTCCTTTTCGGAAACGCATAAGATTGGCAGGTGTTCTTATTCAGAAACTGTAATCGAACGGTGTTATCCATTTTTTTGATAAAAGCAATATATCTTTGAGAAAATACTGTCAAAGTTAGCGTTTTGAATCGAATTTCCGGAAGCGACAGCATGGGAAAGGGGAAAAATCTGAAGCCACGTGACAAGAATCTCATATATATCGACAAGTAATTTATTTATGAAAAATGGAAAACGCTATTCGATTTCATATCCCTTCAGTAGTCAGACTTGTCACTTTTATGACTTTACAGTTAAAAATTAGTCAGAAAATGAGTCAAGGTTTCGCGTTGTTCAGTAAGAATTTAAGAACCACCTTTAAGGTATATTTTTAAAGATTACATTAACAAAAGTTCATTATCGCTATTAATACTTTTACAAAACATTGCCTGCCCTACACATCCTGAAAACAATTAAGTCCAGTTTCGGCCCGGCTCGACTATGTCAAAAAAAAAAAATGCAATCCTCATCTCGGCCCGGCACAAGTCTGCTAAAAAAAATATTAAGCCCATATAACTGTCTGTCGATCTCTACGGTGAACAACTTACATTTCTGTATTATGTTGTTAAACTAGCATGGGCTCGTGACGCTCATTTATAGTTAGTCTTGTGAAAACCATATTCTTTGAAAATAGCTCATATTTTATCGGTTCTGATTAAATTTTTTTATCGGCCTGGCCCGTTGAAAAAATTATTCTAATTCTGCCAGCCCGGCCCGTTTGAAAATCCACCTTCATTCCGCCGGCCGGGCCGGGTAGGGTCTCGGGCCAGGCCCGGCCCCTGCAGACCTCTAGGTCCTTTTGTTTTCTGAAAATTAAATGCATTCTCGGCACATTGCACCTTGTTCTCAATCCAATAAAAAAACAAGAGCTTCGACTGATCTGTGCTTGGAGTTTTGGATTACATTGAGTGCTTAGTAGGGACTTGGTACTGTGGAGAATTACAGAGTTTGTGTAAAATGCTGCTAAGAGAAAATTTTTGGGTGCAGTTGGGGGCAATTTTGTTGAAAAGTGATCAATTTCACACAGAAGAATATTTTTACTTCTGCTAAGCCTGGTGAATAAACAATTTGCTCCCATGCACGAAGAGTGACAACTCCAAAAAATTCATTTTGAGTATTATTGCACTAATACATTTGACTTATATGGAACAAGTGTAGGTATCTGGATAACAGCTAGATTACACTATATGTCATTTGCCACTGCATTACAAATTTTGCACAATTAGCACAGCTGTTCCATCATTGCCCAAGTTAAACTGACACCTTTTTTCTAGGAAGATTCTGAAGTTGGACAATTGGAAATATGATTCTGGAAAAACTGTTCCATACATATAACTAAGCATGCTTTGATACCTACAGATTTCTTTTATAAATGTTGTAATTAGCTGATAGAAAATCAAATCTACTAACCATATTGGCTGATAGAATATTTTTACTTCTGCTAAGCCTGGTGAATAAACAATTTGCTCACATGCACGAAGAGTGACAACTCCAAAAAATTCCTTTTGAGTATTATTGCACTAATACATTTGACTTATATGGAACAAGTGTAGGTATCTGGATAACAGCTAGATTACACTATATGTCATTTGCCACCACAGAAGGGGAGCAAATTGTGGGGAGGAATAAAACTACACAATCCTTGAAACCTCTTTTACGTCTGATCAATATATTGTACTAAATTGGAGCTCCTTTTAAATTGTCAAGAATGTTCCTTTCTGTTTACAAATATAACAGTACAGGGTCATCAAAAACTGTTGGACACATTTTAAAAAATCACATCACCTTTCACTGTGCATCACTTTTGCCCATCATCTGAAGGTCATGGCTGCGAAATAGTTATATAACTAATAGATCTCTGAGAATTGCTGAGTACTTTGCAAAGACAATTATCATGTTTCCTCAATTAGTTTTGAAGTTGATTTTTTCAACTGTGTCCAACCTTTTCTGACGATCCCAAATATTAATCCAATGAGTGCCATTGACAAGATGTATCATTTGCTTTCAAATATCTCAAATTTGCTTAGGACAAGATATGGCATCCATGGCACTCAAAGGGTAAATTTAATTTTAGTAATTCATTGAGCCTTTCCATTCAAATCAAGTTTCAACAAAAATATGTGCCAAGCTTCAAGACCAGCTTAGTGGGTAGAGTGTATTATTTTTCTTATTAAATTAAACTTAATTCTTATTAAAAAAGTTATTGCTTTCACATGCAGTTTTAAACATCTTTATTTTTTTTTTTAATCTAGTTTTTTAATAAAGTCTAAAAAAACCCACAGGCAGTTGCATTAAATCTTGCATGATAGTCATGTTGATCAAACTACTGTCTTTTTATATAGTAGTATCCTTACATTTTGTGCTCATGAGCAAAAAATGATCATAGTATTACCAAAGATGCAATATGTCAAGATACAACTGGGATAAAGAAAGAAAACACACCCCATACTCTCTTTGCTGTAATCATCGTATAAAAACGTGATTAGTACCAAATGCTTTGTAATAAACATCTACTAATTAATGCTATAATTACATTTTGTTTAAGGGATTATCTAAATATAGCCATTGTAGCAAACTTGAAAATTTTCAATACTAACCACTCACTTTTGACATATTTGGATTCTTCAGTAAATTTCACCTTAGGATACACCAAATGGCAAGTTATTTGGTCAAGTGTTTTAGGAATTATGCAGATTTAAAGCTTGAAACTCCTAATGTTAAATTTATTTTTAATTGTTACAAAACAGATTGAAATGTAGGTAGTTTTTTTAAGCATAAACCTAAAACTAGTTTGCAGAATAAACTGTAATTTTGGATTTGCATATTTAAAGCTTCTGTTTCTCTTAAAAAATTCATATTTAAAAAAAAAATAATTTTGAAATCATATATATTTCGAAAAAAAATTTGAAATGTAATCTATAAATTTGTTAACAGAAATTGATTTTTAGAAGCTTCAAATATTGTTGCGAGATTTATTTGTTTCTCATCACAGTGATGCAATAATAAAACAAACTATCATTTCCAGAGATTTGACATTGTAGCTTGAGTCTTAGATTTTTTCAACTGCAAACAGTTAAAATACAGTTTCCAAATATACTGGGTTTAGCTAAAGTTTGCCATCTGAAATTAAATAACCAGATCTGAAAATATAGGGGTCAACTTATACATAAGTATAAACTGCAATTGTTTTAGGCACGATACATCATACTGTAGTGATTTCCATTCATCTGTAAACTCATTAAGAATATCTAGTGTAACTGCTTTGGCAACAACTACAGTATGTCACCGATTTTGTGGCTGTTACCAAAACATTTCCAGAAGGTTCAAGATAATCACGGTTAAGTTAGCAAAAGTGTTTCATCAAGGTTCTAAAGAAGTTACCAAGAAGTCTAGTAGTTAGTTTGTTATAAACCAAAATCATAAAAGTAAGTAAAGTTTCTGTCAAAAAGGTGACTTTTTTTTATTAAAAAGTGACTAAAAGTGATTAACTGTAAAAAAGTGACTGAGTTGCATGCCTGTATTAGTGTTGAAAATTTTCGAGTTTGGTACAATTTCTACATGTAGACAACTTCTTAAAATGAAATAGTATGGGGGTGTTCTCTCTCTCTTTTTTTTATGTGTGTGTGTGTGTGTGTGTGTGGGGGGGGGGGGTGTACCAATATCATATTTGCTAACTTCCAACTAATCTTTCGTAAAAATTGGGTTAATTTAACCCAAGTCAAACATGAAAAAATTATTCAATGAATAAATCAACATAGGAACATGAAATTGAATAAATAAACAAACATTAAATAAATTTTCTGGTTCTAAATGTGTTTGACAATGGTTAAATTAACTCAGTTTTCTGCAAGAATAATAAGAGGATGGCAAGTATGCAATACATCAATGAAAAGTAAATGGTGTAATAAAACAGAGTCGATAATAGTAATAATAATTCAGAAAAACTTCCATTTTATCACCAGTATATTATTTTAAAATACATTAGCAGACAAAAAGATTGCCTATAACATAATACTGAAAGATAAAGAAATGTGCATTCAATGGAATGATTACATGCATTATAAAAATATTAAGCAGTTTTATTAAGTAAACTTGTTCAATAAATAACAAAGACAATTTATTATTGAAACAGGCTTTTTGATTTATCATCAATAAATGTATTAAAGCAAAACCATATGACAATTTTATTTATTTTTTAAAAAGGCATAAAAAAATAACAATATAAAAAGATAAAACTGTTTAAATTATTTGCACATGTTGATAAACAAGTGAAAATCAGCAAACAAATTATATAACAGGTATTGCACTAACTTTTAACATTCAAGACTTTCTAAATAGCCTTGAAAATTTTAGAATCATCATGTTTTAAAATACAAAACTGTCTACAAATGACAAACAAATATTTATTAATTTGAATCAATTTTAAAATATTAGTTAATTTAGGTTGCCAGTACAACAAAAGAATTGGACATAGACTTTTTGATACATTTTTACATTTTACATGTCAACTAATTTCTCAATTATATTTTATAATTTTAAAGTTTAAAATTATATAAGTTAAAATATTATGACTATTTTGAGAAAACAAAAGAAAAATATACTGTATTTATTCCAACTCTTATGGCACATACTCTTATTCTGACTAAAATTATTGTTGTAATTCTCAACGGCAGTTTCAATATTATGTAATCTAAATGGATTTCTTGGAGTTTAATTTAAAGTGTGGGCTCTTCTAATAGCAAAAATATAATGTTCATATACTTGGTAATTTTTATATATACAGATTAATTTTTTTCATTCACATACTAAAAATTTTTTGTTCATTGATATTCTAATCTTTAATTCATTTGGCCTCTGTGATAAGATTTATTTAAGTACAAAATAAATAAATAAATATAATAATCTCACATATATTTCATGTATGATGACAATAAAACGTTATAGGATAGATATCACCTTGCCCCTCTCAAATGTGTATTTGTAAGAAAGAAGTCCAGAAGCTTTATTTTTTCCCCTCATTTTGCTACCTATTTTTTTTACAGATTTTTTTTTTTTTTTGTTAATAACACTTTTGATTTACCTTTTCTGCAAAGAGATTTGCTTTTATTTTGATGTATAGAGAGACACAAATACCAAATTATTGAGATTGAATGATTATATGAAATGGGATTTACAAGAGCAACAAGTAAAGTAATGCACAAAGAAAAGATTCTAAACAAATATATTTTCAAATACAAAAATTAAAAAGAACAGGTTACCACTTGATAGCATAAAATCTGTATTATCACCAACTAAATGTATATAAATAAACAGATGTAATTTAAAAAAATAAAACTTTTGTGCCCCATTTATGCATTTACAATCACCTCAAATAGCATACATATATATATACACACATAAAAATGCACATTTGCAAGTAAAAAATATTAATATAAAGGGATTCACCAGTTAATAACACATAAATATGCATTTATACAAGTATAGTTACACATATTTTATATTTTTTACAAACATGTTATTTTTCACAAAAAATAGTTAAAGATACTAGTTCTTGTGAGAATCAGCATTTGGTGGTGTTTTGCTGTACAAAAATATAGAACTTATTACCAAGGAAGCTCCAATTACAAATTTTGCTGTAAGGTTAAATTGAAAAGCATACACAGAAACAACACATGATAATACAATAGCTAAAGATGTTGAAAATCCTTTCAGAATATTATCAGCATATTTAACTACAACAGCAACAACCAAGCCTCCCAAAGCTTGCAAAAATATAACACACCATACAAGAGCATTGTAGCCATGAAAGAATCCTTTAGTAAATACTTCATTATGATCTACTACATAAACACTAAGGAGTCCAAGTGGAAGAGAAGAAACACAAAGCTGTATATTTCGCATCCATACTGTTACTGTTTCACTACCTTTCAAAATTTTTTCAAAATAAACACCAGCAAATCCTGATAAGCAACAAGCAATCACTATTGCAATAAACCCAATAAGAGGTTTTTGTTCATGAACAGAGTCAGAAGGTGCGACACTCAGTTGCGCCACTTGTACTAGAGCAACACCAACAAATAAAAGAAATAATGCGACCCATTGATGAGCATGCAAGCGTTTATTTAACATTGCCACTGAGAATAGAGCTGTAGTTAGTATTTTCAATTGATATGTGACCTAATGGATGAAAAATAAAACACTGGATTAGAAAATAAAATAATTCATATAATATAAACTAACATAATCTTAAGTACTTCAAGTGAAAAAAAAACCCTTTACACATTACATAACAAAAATATGGGAACAAACTCCTCTTAAAAGCATTTCAAGTCTGAATTACTTTCAAACAGCTGAAACACTTAGGACAATAATGTTACTGGATAAACAATCAACCACAGATGATAAAAACAGATTAATAATAACCTCTTTTGAGGAACTTTTATTATATTAAAAGGAGACGTAATTAATAATACATATCCAATGGTTGGAGTATCATAGTTGAGATTTTTTCCAACAGAGCAAAAATATGCCGAGACCAAGACTCGAACCTGGGCACTTTGGTTTGCTTTACCAACGCTCTCCCTACTGAGCTGTCCTAACGATATTCTGGACTGGCATATCTCACTCTTATTTGTTGGACAAGGCTGCGAACTGCAGCGCTAATTTCATTCATCCGAGCTATAACAATAGCATTTACATGATGAATCTTGAAATAGCACAGAAACTCCTGTATACCATGTAATTAGGTCATCATGAATAGAACTTTCCTCTATTCATTATTCTATTCATTTAATTGTTTCAAATTATTAGGTATAGATAATTTCTACTTTTAGCATTTTATCATAGCAGTCATAGTGAATCTAAGTTATGTTTTTACGAATGTAGAGTGAAAATTATCATGTATGATACCCTAAAAGAGTTACCTTAAATCATGATTAAAACATATAAACTACAGATGTTTTACAGGAATTAGTAACATACATGATTTTAAAGACATTGATCAAGCCACAAAGGAAAAATTTCACAGTTGGGAGGCTTCATCTTTAAGAATTACATGTTATATATACAGTCAAACTCGTTTATTAAGAGCATGGTTAAAACGAGGACATTGTTAAAATGAGCAATTTGCACATTAAGAATAGTCCATCATTTAACCCTTTTTTTACTAAACTGCCCGGCCAAGCAAACTACTGCAAGATCGCCTGAAAAATAATTTTCCCATAAATAGAATTTTCTTCCCCTAGGAAAAATCCAACTATTGTCCAAAGTAGGGGATTATTGCAATCAATGGGTGGAGGAGCCTTTTCAGGGTTCATACTCATTTTCCAAAACAAAATCCCCTGAGAATACCCTGATGTATTTTCCAGGATGAATAATTTTCTTTTGTCAACAATTAATGACATTTTTAAAACCAGTATTGTAACCCCTCCCCCCCTCCTAAAAAATTAAATAAAATGTGATAAAATAAAAACAAGGTAATCTCAAAAATAAAGTTTATTGTATTACCAAATACATCACATATGGACAGAATTTTAATGGAAAAACATGGAAAGTTTTTCCATTAAATCTGCATGCCTTGCGGGACCTGTCCTTAAAAATTCGGTAGACTGCTTCACGAATTTAATTTAATTTCGACTTTGTGATTTTATTACCTCTTTGAAAAGCATTATGAATGAATGATAAGAAGGCTACAAGTGCCAATATCAATTTGAAAACATCCTTTACTTTTCTAAAGTTCTTCCTGAACAGTTTTCAAAAATTTCAAATTAACATTAGACCCATCAATACTAATTTGCAACAAATTTCATAAATCCAAATCGGCAGAACCATAAATACATTTATCGTACAAGTCTTGGGCTGTAGAGTGGTCAAGAAAAACAGAATTTATAACATGTTATATTTAATCCAAAATGACTTTGAATCATTTTTAATGTTACAGTTAGAACAGAACTATTGTATGTGACATTGTTGATGCTTTTCGATAAAGCGAGATCATTTATCTTTTGGGTTAAAACCTGAATTTTGGGAGGTGTGTCTTAGTTTGATTTAATTTTGACATCACAAAGAGTATACAAATAGCAGCGGTTGTCCTCATTTCCCAGAGTAGTCAATCCTTTTACCAGGTTTGGGTTATTTCCTGAGTTTCTCCTGATTTTTAAGATAAAAATTTATTCCCTAAATCCCATAATCCCCTGATGAGTATGAACCCTGTTTTTGTACTAGTGATCTTAGGAAAGTTCCACTTTCAAATTTAGCTACCTACTGATTGTGTCGCTGACAAAAGGCAGACAGAAGAAAGGGGGAGAAAAAAAAATCTCCCATTATATTTCAGCATTCAGCGTTTGCCGTATTGAATGCTTGTCTGGTTTTTAGAATTCAATATTCAAAGGGTTTAACAATATAAAGGTTTTCATGCTTTTTATGAGCTACAAAAGCAGGATCACGGCTAATACAAGCAACAAATATGTTCATTTCAATGCTATTTTTGACAAAAGGCACAGAAGAAATCCCTTTCTTATTGAACAGTTTTCTTCCTTGGGGATAAGATTTCTACATTTCAACTGTTTGTTCAAAATGTAATAATTTATTAGTCTTACCAGACTGAATTTCAAGCTTCAAAGAGACCACCCAACACCCAAGAAAATGCAAAAGAATCTGAAATCTTGAAAGAATAAAGGGAGAGATAACATTTCAAATAGCTCCTCTTTGTCGATGTGCTTTCAAATAGTGCCTCTTTGTCAATGTGTTTTCAAATAGCGTCTCTACAACTAAGCCATGGAAAAGAAGGAGTATAGAAGAAAACCTTTATTTTTTTCTTCTTTAAATCCAAACTCTGGGCCATATTAACCAGTCTTTTCATTTCTCTTATAATAAAAAGCATATGTAAAATAATAAATAGCTCGAAAATTGCAGTGGCCATTGCAATGTTAGCATGTTTTTCTGTGAAAAAAAAGAAATGATCAATTGCATTATGATAAATTGTTCACGTCCTTTGGAATTACTAGTTCTTAGAGATTCTGACTTCAGTAATGGGACTTTATTTAAAGTGAAGACCTGTCTGAAGAAAATGGTACTCACAAAGCTAAGACTGAATATTTTATGTTAACTTTTTAATGTTAAGTTAATTTTAGCATAGAGATAATTAGAGCAATTAATAGTAGAAATTAGTGTAATTGCAGTATTTAAAGATTTTTATTATCTTCACAGATATTATGAGTAATGGTTAATATGAGGACTTTTATAATTACCTCGTTTCTTGTATTAACTGAGTTTGACTGTATGTATATAGTATTGTAACGATTTCATTAAATCTCCCACAGTCTGCTAATTATGCAAAATAATCAAGGATAGAAGTTCCCAGGTGTTGGAAAACTTCTGTCATATTTTTCTGCTAGCTTGCAAGAATGTCGCCGACCTGCAAAGGCACAGAATAGCTTCGATCAATCCTGTGAACAGAAACTGTTTCGACAGCAAAATATTTCTCTGATCTCGCCGGCTTCATGTGTGGTCGCTTTAGCGTGAGAACTTTACCCGTGCGAACATTTGGCATTTCAGTAAGACCTCCCAAAAAGGAATCCCGATCGAATCACAGAAAAACTGAATGCTATGACGTGAGCGGAAACTTCTTTGATTGGTGAACGGAGAGACTTTTGTTGGAGCCAAGGGACGAGAAAGAGAATCGAGGGGAGGTTAGTTAGAGTTTGAAGGGAGACGAGTGTTGGTGGAAAAACACTCATCTCAGGACGGATTCCCATCTTAGTGGGGAAGAAAAGGTTTTGCTGACAGATTTTAAAAAGAGAGAGGATTTCTCTGAAGGCAACGGCAAGGCCGTCGTTTGAACTTTTTGTGAGGAGTGAAAAAGATACTCCGGTTGGACGTTAAGATTTCAAACTACTGCACAAGACTGGACTCTATTGATTTATAAATTGATTACAAGTTGAAACGAAACCAGCTGAAAAAAATTGTTGTAATGAGTTGCAAATATTAAGAAATTCGAGAACAATATCAAATAAAATTTGTTTCGAAGTAACATATTGAAATAAATCCATATGAAAAGGCCACACGCTACCCCTTTTTAAATTATAACATCATGGATTCGTTATAGCTGGTGGCAGCGGTGGGATATTTCAACAAAAATTGATTAGCATCAGTGAAGAGAGCCCAGACAGTAGCAGTGACGCCCGCCCGCATCTAAGCACGCAAGATCTGACGCCAGGTCAGGAGAGGAAAGCAGAGCCCGAAGCAAGCCCTGGCAGTGGCACGGCAGACAGCAGCTCCGTCCTGGAAGCAAACCCGTGTGTACAGATAACAAGCCCGAAGCAAGCCCTTGTGTACAAATAACAAGCCTGAAGCAAGCCCTTGTGTACAAATAACAAGCCCGAAGCAAGCCCTTGTGTACAAATAACAAGCCCGAAGCAAGCCCTTGTGTACAAATAACAAGCCCGAAGCAAGCCCTTGAAATGGAAACATCAGGAGCCGACAAATCGAGATGACCTATGCAATCGACGACGTCTAGGCCAGACCCGAAACCGGCGACAAATGATGCAGACCAAGACTGTAGAAAAGGTAAGCTCAATTCATTTTTGAGTGGCTCTCATTTTGTTTACATATTCTTCGGTGAGGAAAATTCATTTCTGAGAAATTTTTTATTTGAATATTGATATATGATAAATTATGATAAATTTTTAAATCTAATAACTTTTACCATATTTGGAAAAATATATGTATATTTGTTATCAGCATAAAATTTGATAGTGTGAATTTTCTTTTGGCAGTAAAATAATATAAGGATCGTCAGTCTAAATGTGTATATATATATAATTTTTTTTTCTCGGAAAAAAAAAAAAAGAGATAAAAATTTTGATTTTTCAAATAAGTCGATTGTCTAGTTATTCATGATTGAAAGATTTCAAAGGTGTACTTTTTTATATTATTAGTGAAACAATAGATGTTGTTGATAATAAAATATTTTGCATATGTGATGTTAAGAAAATTTTTTAGCAGTTGCAAAAAGTGGTCATTTTGTTACCTGCGGGGTCAGAAATATCAAGTATTGGTTGAATTATGTGCACAGAATTTCAAATTTCTAAATTTGTTTTAAATGTGTATGATCAACACCAAAACGTGTCAGTGTATTGAAAATTTTACAATATTGAAAATCTATTTTTATATGTATACTATTTTTATTATTCCTCAAATTGAATTGTATTTAAAATTGTTAGTATTATGTGGGTAGTAGCAGAAAATTTTCCATAAAGTGTTAGAATCCCTGTTGCATAAGTTAGCGAGCGAAACTATCATTTTCATCTTTATATTGTATTTACATAAAATTTTAAAATGCAAGAAGTAACTGATCTGAAACAGTGCAGGAAAATTGATTTGCAGAATTTAGCGGAAGAATTGGGAGTGGAAATAGGGAAAAATGACAGGATACCGGTAATTATCCAAAAAATCGAAGCTGCCGATGATTACGATAGAGATTTTGCATTTACGCAAGCTGCGTATATCATAAAAGATCGCGAAGACAAGATAGTCGCGGATAAAGAAAGGGAAAAAGCTGAAAAACAAAGGGAATATCAGGAAAAACAAAGGGAATATGAGAGGGAGAAAGAAGAAAGAGAAAGAGAGGAAAAACAAAAAGAACGCGAATTTACGTTGGAACAACTTAGATTGACGCAAGATGCAAATAGACGTAGTTCAACGACCAGTGGCGGGTCGGAACGCCCACCTAAATTGCCGCTCTGAACAATCATGCATCGATTTGATCCGGAACGCTTGGATATAACTTTGTTTTAAAATTTGTTCGAACGACAGGCGACCAAAGCGGAAATAGAGACAGGTGACTTAGTGACGCATTTATTAGCTTTAGTGCCGGTTGAAATTGCAGAGTTAATTTTAAGGGAACCGCAAGATCAGACGGATAACTTTGAATACGTCAAAAAGTTTTTGCTAGAGCGTTTCCGTATGAGTCCCGAATCGTATCGTCAAAAATTAATGAAACATCCATGCAATCCAGATGCTCCTTGGAAGGACATTATTTTCGAGATCAACAGTTATTTAGAGGGTTGGTTGAATGGTTTAGATGTTACGGATTTCAGTAGTCTGAAAAATTTATTGATTACGGACCAAATCAAGCTCCGTGCTTCTAGTAAAATGAAGAGCATTTCATTGATTCGTGGGCAAATTACAAAGACCCTTTAATTTTAGCTAAATGTCTGGACGAATATGAAGCAGTAAAAGGGATTTCAGATAAAAAAGAGAATGCGAGACCTTTTTATGATAGGAAATCTGAAGAAACGAAACTCGAGGAAAATTCTGGAGAAGAAAAAAATTCCGACAAAAAAATAAATTGGCGAGACAAAGAAATTAAAGACAGGGAACGTGTCTTTGAACGAAAGAGGCGCTACCATACGTGTGGAAGCGAATTTCACCTAATGGCCCGTTGTCCGAAAAGACAAAGGGATAGTACGGAAGTAAAAGCGTTCGAGAGCATAAATCACTTCTGGCGATATAAGCGAAGACAAAAGCTTGTTCCGACCTTTTTTGAGTGAAAACAAAATAAATGGGAAGAGGGCGTGTGTACTTAGAGATTCAGGTAGCTCGTATTGTGTTTACCCATGGAATTTGGTAAATAAAAGCAAATTAGGCAACGAATATGTTTGGCTTAAACAGACATTTGATAAATATCCAAAACGATTTAGAGTGGCACGTATAAAAATGGAAATAAAAGGTCTCGGATATGTAAATACGAAAGCGGCAATCCTGCCTAGACACTCTAAAATTAAACACTATATCTTAGGTAATAAGACGCAAGCTTTAATAAATGAAAGCAAAAATCACAAACTAATTCCAGTTTTAAGAACCCGGGGAATGAGATAAACCCTTTAATAGATCCCCAAGGGCAGGAAGAAATTCTTTTGTCATTTCCCCCCGAAATGAAGAACCACCGTTCTCAGTGTATTGGGGAAAAAGAAACCCTTTTGAATAGGTCAAGGAAAGTTGATGAGTTGGTTTTCGACCGACAGGGAAATTCGAAAAATAGATGCGAAAATTGGGAAGTGAGTGTTGACAGGAAGGATTATCATTCGAAAGTTAATCTGGAGGAAGTGAGCGAATTCACAAAGAGTTTTCTAAAATCCTTCGAAATTCTGTTGAAAGAGAGTATGGACAGTGGAAATTCACGCCTTTGTGACACTCTTTTTAAAGAAATTGAACGTTTGTGTAAAACGTATTGTTCGGCAAACACAAGTAAAGAAATTCAGTAGTAAGTTTTTGAGTAAAATCCAATCTTTTGTACATATTTGATTATTTTTAGTTTTATTGTTATTTTGGCATATGTAGTAAAAAGGTATCTTTCAAAAAAAAAAAAAAGTCTCTAAAGCTAGATGTTCAAGCAATGGTAAACAGTATATAAGAAATTGGGTCACTTATGTATATAGTGAGGTTAAATTGTAATGTTATTTGAGCCACTCAAATATGTTGAGCTAACCCTTTTTTTTGCAGATTTTCCGTGTTTCACCCGGAAAATGTTTTAAAGGTGGGGGTGTTGTAACGATTTCATTAAATCTCCCACAGTCTGCTAATTATGCAAAATAATCAAGGATAGAAGTTCCCAGGTGTTGGAAAACTTCTGTCATATTTTTCTGCTAGCTTGCAAGAATGTCGCCGACCTGCAAAGGCACAGAATAGCTTCGATCAATCCTGTGAACGGAAACTGTTTTGACAGCAAAATATTTCTCTGATCTCGCCGGCTTCATGTGTGGTCGCTTTAGCGTGAGAACTTTACCCGTGCGAACATTTGGCATTTCAGTAAGACCTCCCAAAAAGGAATCCCGATCAAATCACAGAAAAACTGAATGCTATGACGTGAGCGGAAACTTCTTTGATTGGTGAACGGAGAGACTTTTGTTGGAGCCAAGGGACGAGAAAGAGAATCGAGGGGAGGTTAGTTAGAGTTTGAAGGGAGACGAGTGTTGGTAGAAAAACACTCATCTCAGGACGGATTCCCATCTTAGTGGGGAAGAAAAGGTTTTGCTGACAGATTTTAAAAAGAGAGAGGATTTCTCTGAAGGCAACGGCAAGGCCGTCGTTTGAACTTTTTGTGAGGAGTGAAAAAGATACTCCGGTTGGACGTTAAGATTTCAAACTACTGTACAAGACTGGACTCTTATTGATTTATAAATTGATTACAAGTTGAAACGAAACCAGCTGAAAAAAATTGTTGTAATGAGTTGTAAATATTAAGAAATTCGAGAACAATATCAAATAAAATTTGTTTCGAAGTAACATATTGAAATAAATCCATATGAAAAGGCCACACGCTACCCCTTTTTAAATTATAACATCATGGATTCATTATAGTATATATGTGTGTGTATGGAAGATATGAACTTGAGTAAAGTAAAGAGACATTTAAATAATTGGTGCCAGTTATGACATTTGGATAATACTAGACAACTTAGATAATACTTATCTCTTATTTGTTGAATCTAAATGTCAAAGCTGTTGACACAGAGTAATCAGTAAAAAATATATATATATATATATATATATATATATATATAAGAAAATTCTTTAGCTTCATATGCTGAGATTTGAGTAAAACAAGCTCATCACTATGAAGATAAATTCATTTATAGATGTCAGTGAACTAATTTTTGCTGCAAAAAGTTACTGCAATAAAGGTAGAGAAAATCTTATTTATGTGGCCTTTTATCAAAATCACCCAAGAGATTGGATATTCAAAACACAGTTCAACTCATTTCTCCTTTTAAAAATTTAAACCCAAATTTAGTCACATAATTACCCATATACTTTTAACAAAAATTTGTGATTTAACATAAGTTAATGTGCTATATAACATAGTCTAGCTCTAATATCTTGAATCTCCCTGGTAAAAGGGAAAAAAGCAGGCAAGGTTTGTTTGAGATATCAAGATTTCATTAAAAAAAAGGCCTAAAAATATAAAGTTTTATTAGTGTTTAACTTAGTCATATAAAAGACATGTGTATTGTAACATAGCTAAGAAGAAAATTATTAACAGAGTTTGATGTCTGTTAAAATCTTTTTGGGCATGGCAAAATTTTGTAAAGCTATTCTATGTTGAATATTTCAAAATATTTTCAGTAGACTCTAAAAGTTATAAACACATTTTTTTTACTTCTTTACTGTCACTTTTTATTAGAAATCTGACAATTTCAGGCGGGATGTCTCGAATGACAATATACAGTATACTTCTAAAAAGAAATGATATAAACCCAATTGCTAAACATCAAATTATTCCAGAAATTTCTTAAAAAAGAGAATTAGATACTTTAATTTAAAATGTTTAAATTTAAACTGAAAATATCATAATTGCCCATTTAATGCTCTGACAGAAAAATCAGAAATTCAAGATAGCAAAGAATTTCCAGAAAAACATTTTGAGATAACTATGGGAAAGTGAATTATATTCCTGTATATATATATATATATATATATATATATTATAGATATCAAAGAAATCTTGTAAAAAGAGACTCAAGATATCCAGGTTCAACTGCAAACAACAATTTATTATAAGAACATAAATCATTAGCTGTTATGAATGTTTAAATTTTAAATGATTTGAAGATTTGAATTTCCGACATAACTGATTGGAATTATTTATTTTTATTTAAATTATTTTCCTAGGAAGTATTAATTGTTACTTATACCATTATTTTTGACATTGTTTATTTTTTTAAACCTATAAATATGTATGTATATGTAATACAAAATGATATATATATGTTAAGTACGAGAAATATGAGTAGGTTGTCGTAGTTTGGTGTTTGCAGGCAAAAGGAGTACAACTTCTTAACATTTTAAGGTTTTAATAACTATTCTAAATAATGTACAATTATTTACAAAGGGAATTATAAAGATAGGGGAATTTGTGGGCTTATAACAAGGTATCAGAGCATCTCTCCATCAAACATCATCCGTCGAAAGAGTTAAGTCTCACAGACTTTCATCTCACTTCTACTCAACTCTACATGAGTCTGCTCAATTCTGCATCACACAATGCTTTCACACCACTACTTATAGTTTTAAGAACAGCTGACTTTGCTGTTTTACACAAAGATAAGTTAGTTCAACTCAGTTAGTCTGAGTTAAGAAAAATAGCTTAGCTGGCTCCATTAATTGCTGTCTCAGCGCCATTTTTGTGTATTGTCAGTGCCATTTCTAAAGAAAGGGTTTGATGTTACAACGGAACAGCTGAGTAGGTTTGTTGCTACGGTTTTAAATCTCTACATGTGTATCACTGTTGCCAAGGACTGTGGAGTCATTCAGCAATACACACATATATAAACCTGGTTTGAACAACAACAACAATTAAAACACAAACATTTTTTGGTATTTATATATTATCCGGGCCAGGTCATATTCACTGCGCCAACAACTATGTCAAAAATATTAATTATAGTAACCCTTATTATTATTCTTTTTTCTTTCTTCATTTTAACTGCATAGTTAATATTATATAGTTGCTATATTAAAGGCAGTGACAGAAGTATTTTATTCTTATGTATACTAATAAAAGAATGTTTCGCTCTGTGTGTGTGTGTGTCTGTTGGCGATGGCTAGGAAAATCTAGCCCACCTAGAAGGCTGGAAATTTAGACTTAGGTAGTCCAAACCCTCTCCTGGTGCACCTGAATGTCAGAATTTTAATAATTTAATTACTTTCTTAAATATTAATTAAAATGCACAAAGAACTCTCATTAAAAATACGTTTTTTTTCTTCAGTTGGTTGGTTGTGTAGAATATCTTCTCAGGAGACATTAAATAAATCAAAGTAACGATGCATAGATAAGGAGTTATAACGAAATAGTGCCAGCATGGATTGCAGTTACCTGCGTACAGCCAAGCTAATGCAGCGCCATCTACTCACGGGAAATTACACAAACGCCACCTGTTTAAGACATTTCCAAGCACATTGTTCTCCATTATAATCATCTGGGTTTAAGGTTTTTTTAAAACAGGACATATATTATTATGATACAGAAAACTTTATTTAACAGATTATTTGTTATATATTTGCGGGAATGGCGAGGGGTAAGGGTCGAATTACATTTAACAATTTTAATATCACTCGTTAAGCTTCACTCGTAGCGTTTAATTGTTGTTTTATATACAGAATACCGCTATTTTAAATCTCAATTTCTCAGTAATAATGTTCCAAACTTCTCCATTTAGCTCCATTTTTACTAAATTATCGTAAAAATCAGCATTCATTCCTTCAAGGTGTATTTCTAAAAAGCAATTACCAGTATTTCCGAATAATAGCCTAAGCCAAATTTCAAATTAAGTTCCTAGCTTAACCAAATGAATCAATCTTTAAAGATGTATAGTGATCCTCCTAATTAGTTATTTGCTGAAGGTAACTTGAACATCCACCACCCCCTCCCCCCACCACCTCCTTCAAAGTTTTCTCTAACTATTCCCCATTTCCATATCTCTGCAACTATCTTTCCGATTTCAACACAAGTGATTCCAAACATTATAATTAACTTAATAGCCAACCTTTATAACATTAAACTAAATTTATGAGTAGCGGTTACCACTATTTCTGAATAATAGTTTAAGCCAAATTTCTAATTAAGTTCCTAGCTTAACCAAACGAATGAATTTTTAAAGATGCATATTGGTTGTCCTAATTAGTCATTTGCTGAATGGCACTTGAACATCCCCCCCCCCCCAACCCCTCCTTCAAGGTTTTTTACTTAATTATGCCCCGTTTCCATATCTCAGCAACTATCTTTCCAATTTGAACGCAAGTGATTCCAAACATTATAATTAACTTAATAGACACCCTTTATAACATTAAACTAAATTTATGAGTAGAGGCTACCACTATTTCCGAATAATAGTTTAAGCCAAATTTGTAATTAAGTTTCTAGCTTAATCAAACGAACGAATTTTTAAAGATGCATAGTGGTCCTCCTAATTAGTCATTTCCTGAAGGGCACTTGAATCCCCTTCCCCCGGCCCCTCTTTCAAAGTTTTTTCTCTAACTATGCCCCGTTTCCATATCTCCGCAACTATCTTTCCGATTTCAACGCAACTGATTCCAAACATTATAATTAACTTAATAGTCACCTTCTATAACATTAAAGTAAATTTATGAGTAGCGGTTACCACTATTTCCGAATAATAGTTTAAGGCAAATTTGTAATTAAGTTCCTAGCTTAAGCAAACGAACAAATTTTTAAAGATGCATCGTAGTCCTCCTAATTAGTCATTTTCTGAAGGACACTTGAACATCTTCTTCACCCGGCACCTCACTCATGAGTATTTTCTCTAACTGTGCCTTATTTCAATAACTCAGCTTATAATGTCCCCATCTTCTCGAAACCAGCTTGATTTTCTCACACGCCTACTATACAGTACCGTAGGCAACATTGACCTGTCTCAGAGGTTCTTTCTGAAAGAGGTTGCTCCCCTGGCGGTAGAAGGGAGAAATAAAAGATTTTCCAGAGCATGCCCGGTATATGGTGTCGAAGCCATCGGAGACCTTGGCCAGAGTTTAGTTTTTTAAAAGATTTGAGTTTATTACATGGGCTCGGGCAACGCCGGGCGGGTCAGCTAGTAACTATATAAAATGATATAGCATTGATATAAATATATTAATTGATACCGTATATCTATATTACATAACATTTATACTACATTCATTATGATGGACATAAAAAACTGCTAGAAATAAAACTAGTATTGTTAATACAGTTTATTTCTAAAAGCCATCAATTTGATCTTGCATATTTAACAAATGTATAGTATACTAAATTACTGTTTTATATTATTTCAGTTTGCTTTTATATTATTTATCTTTTTTAATGATGCTATGTGTTTACTAAATGCACATTAAATTACCATTTTGAACATGATGGGCTCTTGACAATGATAAATAAGATTGGCGATTGACAACTTTTTAGCGATGCATTTACCTGGCCTGGATAATATGTAAGCACCATTTAATTTTTTTTTTTTTTTAAACCCAGTTTTTTGTTAACCCTGGCCACAAACTGCCATTACAAAATTGAAAATATCCACATTTTAAATAAAATTTACCCTAATTACTCATAGTGATAGCAAGGAGTGCCACTTTTACTTGAATGCAATTTCAACTTACTGAAAAAACAATCTCATTTAAAGTGCTTTCTTAAATTATAAAAAAAAAAAAGGTAAATAATGTACGCGAAAAGGATTTAATATATATATATATATATATATAATAAAGGGTTAAAATTACTTGGCATGTTGCAGCATCTAAATGAGTAGCTCCAACGTATAACAAATTATTCTGTAATAAATAGACCAATGATGGTATGGCAACCTAAAATAAATAAATATATATGTACATTAATTATCAATAAAAGGGAGAATGTATACAAAATATGGAATTTACTGTCATGAATAGGCATTAGTAAAAATATTACTTTGAAATGTTCTTTCTAAATACAATCTCTTTTGTAATAACAAATTTCAGTTTAAATTAAATTTATACATTAGTAACAAACTATTTCAAAGTGTTTTTATCGAAATAAATGAAAGATTAAAACTAATTATTTTTTATATTCAATAACACCAATAACTTGTTTTGGTAAAGATTTCATTAGTTTCAGTTTGTTGATACATACATAATTTTTTTTAAGACAGCTGTCTATTTTACAAAAAAAAAAAAAAAAAAAAAAAAAAAAAAAAAGTAATTTGTATTCAATTTCAGTTATTTTCAGCCTTGTAGTCAGATGATGAGAATGAACTGATGGAATTGAGAAAGATCTTTTTTTTCCAATTTCTGGAACAATTTATAAAGCAGTGAAGTAGACAATTTATTTTATTTTATTTGTTTATTTATTTATTTTTTTGGGGGGAGGGGGGAGAGTTTCTAATGTTTTTCTATTTGTACTATTGTTTCCATTCTAATTTTTTCATGTGTTGTCTTCCAGGACAAGTTTTAGTTTTTTATGATAAACATTCAAGCATTTGAAAATATTTTAAGGGTTTTTTTTTGTTTTTTTTAAAATAATTTTTAAAGTAATTTTTGGTCAACAATTTTCAACTCTGGTTATAACACACTTTTCTAAATTGTGCATTTAAAAAAATGTATAATTCTTTATTAATCAATGAATAAAAATTATATATAAAAAGTAATATGCAAGTAAAAACAGAAAACAGAAAGTAGTTTCCTTTATTTTTCTCTTGATAATTCTTTGTAGTTTTCCTTGGTAAACTGAAATAAGTGACTTTTTTCTTTTAAACTTTTTAAATCAATTTTCATAAGGTTGCAATCATAAGGAAGTTTGAATCGAGTTCAAACTAAATACAGTGAAACTTGTTTAAATGGCTACCTTTGGGGGAGGGGGGGGGGAGTCACCTTATAAAGGTGCTTACTACTGCTACTTACAACAGAACAACCAGAATTAAGAAAAAGAACTTATAACTAGTATTTCCATTAAGAGGAGTCTTCCCTCACTTGAAAACACCCGCTCACTAATGTTAAACCTATGGGCAGGTTGTTTTCGTATTTCTCGTTAAATTTGAATATTTAATTTTTTTTTTTTGCATAAGATAGCTGAAGTCGGTCCCTAATATGGCTATTTTTAACTTTTTCGATTTCAGTTGCATATTTTTGTAGTAAAGGTCCTTTCACTTTCTGAACCGGTTTTGAAAGTGAAAACATCTTTGTTAAAAAAAATCTGCAACTGAAATCGAAAAAGTAAAATATAGCCATATGAGGGATCGACCTTAGCTATCTTATGCAAAAAAAATCGTTTAAAAATATTCAAATTTAAACAAGAAATCCAAAAACAACATGCCCATAGGTTTAACATTAGTGAGCGGGTGTTTTTAAGTGAGGGAAGACTCCCCTTAATCCAAATTGTTGGAGCTATGTTGTAAATAATGCATTAAAAAAAAAAAGAAATCAATCAATCCCAAATAACCACAAATTTTTACTGAAAAATATGTTCAGTAAACACAATTCAAAGATTCACTTGTTCAGTAATTTATTATTTTGCTTTTAACAATATAATAAGCTACCAAATGGCTGTTGAAGTTTAGCTATTTGCAGCTGTTTTCCATCACATTCATCATACTGCAACTAATTATCATTGAAAACATCAATAATGAAGGTGCATAACTATGGAGAACGGAAATGACCTGGCCAGAACAAATACGTTTTGATTTGCCATCTAAAGTCTCAATACTGTGTTCTGGCATCAATATTAAGAGCTGCAAAGCCAGTAAGATCTAAGACCATAACAGATTCAGAGATAATTTATGGTCTTAACTTTTAAAAAAAAATTTCACCACAGTGTTTTTATTTATATTGGCTTTCCCTAGTATAACAGATGGCTTAGGCTATTTCCTGATTACACCTGTTGAGTGCACAGATTTGCCTCTCACAAAGTCACAGAATTATCTACTGTTTAGCAGAGAACCGCTTTCCATTGCTTTCGAGTTCACAATAAAGTGTGGAAAATCTGTGTCGGGGCAGGGAAAGTGTTTTAAGTTGCATGCAAAAGTATCTTCTTATCATTTGCATTGATTGTGTGAGAAATCTTCGACAGTACATATAGGAATGTTCAAACATATAAATGAAAAGAAATGTAAATAGACAAAATAATATATATCTATTAAAAGTCTGGCATAAATGATAACTTTATTTATATATGATAGACAAAGTAACAGACAATGACACTTAAAAATAACTACAAAAGACTAAGAAACAGACAAAAGAAACTAGGTAAGAAAAATAGAAACCTTGGGTACTTTGGTATTATCCACATGCTATTGACTTTGGAGTTCATATATATATATATGCATTGTTTCATGTGGAAAAGGTTTAGCAATTATCCTTACGATACAGTCAAACATATAATGAAAATAATAATACATACATACTTATAATGAATGATTACATACATACATAAAGGCTAAAGCTCCATAATTAGGTAGGTTTAATTGCCTGTCTCTTTTGTTGAATGCAATTTATATAAACATGGAGGCAAATGTTTATACTCAAATGTAAATTATATGAACATGGTTTATCTATTAATTATATAACCAGCAATTATATAAATATTGAGACACATGGTTATGGTCAAATTCAAGTATAAATGAGGTGTTCAGAAGTCAATCCATATAACTCCATTTTTTTAGAAGGTCAGGTAATAACATGATTGGGTTGAAATTTTTCTATATATTTATACAGTGCTGAAAAATTACCTTTGATTTTAAGGAGTATAATCAAAATATACTGAAAAAATAATAGTTTTCTTTATATAAATACACAACTTTAATTGTTTATACTGAGCATTTTTATTTGATGGAGTTAGTCGGGTTGGCTTCTGAACACCTCAAGTGTTTGCCGTACACACAAAAGAAAAAGTCCTTCTGATCTATACCGGTCAATTTATATTTTATAACAACCTAATTTTTAACCAATTTAGCAATATTTCATCAAGTATCTCTAAACTTGGTGAGAGTTTGATGCTGGCTAATATGACAATGTAATTTTAAGCATATGAAAGTTGGTAAACCTGTTTACGGAGCTATCCTTTATTTTTAATCTGTTGGCTTGTTTAAAAATATCAACTACTCTAGAATTTCAAATTACTATATTTTAGCCTTTTTTAAAGACAAAACAAAAAATGCTGCGGAATCCTTTTATTAAGGCCAAACATGTAAGAGAAAAAAAAATCTTTTGGATTTTCTAATTTTTTTGTAAATTTTTTTGAATTTGAAATCTTTAAGTGGCAGGCATTTTAAAGGAAAATGGTGGATAAAGATGGCCAACAAATTCGAGCAAGATCTTGGTAAGTCCTATACAAAAGCTCAGTAATCACATACAAAACAGTTTATAAATACGAGAGCTATCATATGACAAAAATCATATATGTGTTTGCCAGCCTGACGTTCTAATGATGCGGGCAACAATGTGGTAAAAATATATCAGAGTTGCAACATTAGAGCTAATTTCCTTAATTAAAAATAAACAATTGCAATGTATTTTCTATTGGACAAATGAATATTTTTGGGGTGATGTTTTGGATGACAAATGTTTTCGATTTTCAATCCCTGGTGAGATATTGGCACCATTGACTTCCAGTCCAATTTGAGTATCAATATGAGTAATATTTTGTGAGTTATTGTGAAGACAAATGTGTTGGAATTTTGGATGTTTTAATTTAATTCTATTTACAATTACATTTTCATTCACATTAGGAAATGTGATTATGAGAATGGTTAAATATTGTTGTTGAATTAATGTAACATCATAAAAACATGGAATATAATAATTATAATTATTAATTAAAAATATTTTTTAAAGAAATTCCTTAAGGCTGTCCATTATTGGCACACTTACTCTATATAATAACACTAAAAAAAAAAAAAAAAAAAAAAAAAAAAAAAAAAAAAAAAACCCATTGAAATTTTCATCCATTATTACCTTTTAAAAATGAATAGATCCATTAAATTTAGTGTTACACTTAAATTACATAACCAAAATACTTATTTGATCAATCTGATATTTTTATTATATTTATCATTAAAACAGGCAGTTAAAATCATAATGGTGTAAGTCACATTTTCCTTAAAAGTTCAAAAACAAAAGAACTACTAGAATGTACTCCAATGCTGTAAGAATCTTTTGACGCTATCTACAGGGAATTTTGTATCTTCTTATTGATAATTTAATATGTCTAGATGCTCTCAAAGCACTTAGTGCCGATTTTCAAAGTTAGTGACTTGCACCAAGCACCACTATGACTTTAATAGGCTTAAAAAATAAGTAAAAATCAGTGGTTTTCGTACTAAGAAATCATTAGAGCTAATATTAAAAATTTGACTATAAATTTAAAATTAAATGTAATTATGGAACACCCAATGTTCTTACTTTGAAAGTATCGAAAGGTTGATCAATTACATGTTTCCGTAAAGCTTTAAGTAGGCCTCTGAAACTTCCTTCATCTACAGCTCCAACCATGAAAAGGCAAGTAAATAACTTCATCATTTCAGCCATCAGAACAGCTGTACTTGATATAAACAGTTCTGGTTGAGTACGAACCATTCTCATTGTTAAATTTAAGGCAGCATTTTGGAGAGTAAGGCAGAGTAATGATGTATACTTTAATACTTTTGTTGTACCTGCAAAAAAATGCACAATTCAATAAAACAACTTCAAATGATCCATTTTTAACAGAACAAACGAGAATCATGAATAATTGGTGTACTACTTCAAATAAATATTTTGTTAAAAGAAGTTAACCTTTTATCAAACTATTGTTTCAGCATTTTCTTGCGAGTTAATGATGCATTTAAAAGCTATCAAGAGACTAAAAAATAAATATGAAACTTTAAATTCTTATTTAGACCAAAAGATTTACAGCATATTCTGAAGCAGAATATTTTCTTATGATATATGAGTCATCTGAGTATTTAATCCTTTGACAAGTACCATTCACATGTATATCACTAATCACATGCAATATGCCACATTAATTCATAAAAGGGTTAAAAATTTTGTATGATTTTAATTGTAATTGACACTGTGTTATTTGTTTGCTTCTTAATTAAATATATAGGAAATAAAACACAAATGGTGTTATTATATGTCTACATTTCATGACGAAAAAAAAAAAAAAAAATCTGTGCATGCATTTTTGAAAAAATCCTATTCCATTTTAAAAATTTCCCTAGAGCAATTCTTATCTGTGTTAACAATATTGTTGGAATAAGAATCCAGGAAACAGGTTATATTATTAAAGGAAATGGAAAGTGAGGCTTCATATCTGGAGTAAAAAGAGTTCTGGGATACATAAGTCCTGTACGGACTGAAATTTCTAAGCCTTTCCTTTACAAAAACTTTATTGGTGTGGCCTGGCCCAGCATAAAAGATAAAACCTTCACCTGAGCCCAATCTGGCCCAAGCCTGGCCATACTTGATTTCTACTGAACATACCATATTTCTGAAAAAACTTTATCCTACAATTAAAGTTCTTCAAAAAGCATGCTTACTTACGCAGAGATATTTTATTTTCGGGTTACATGTCTGCAGTTCATGGAATACAGAATAACTTTATTAATGAGCACTTAGATAATTACATACATAAAATCTCATTAAAAAGAATTGACTTAGACAATTACATTCAAATAAAGATTCAGTGAGAAAATTTATGTAGTTTAGAATAAAAGAAAAAGATGGTTAACATAACTATTGCTAATAACTGCATTCCTTCACATTAGCAATATAGTTATGTTCATTTTAGCATGTTTAAACACGTTGCTGCATCCCAAAGTCTCTTAGTGACGTGAGGGAATTCAGTTACTTAACTTTATATTTTTAATATTTTACTATGAGCGCAGCTTTGCAGCACTTTTATTTTCACATATATTGTACATTTTGATGTATTTTTATAATATATGTAAAGAAGAAAGTGTTGCATGATTGCGATCATATAAATAATTGAGGTAAAATTAGGAGAAATTGCATATTTTTCATCAAAAACTACGACTAATACGAACTTTGAGCTTGTGTAAGTCATATAAATCTGAACAAAATGCAAAAACTATTGTTGAAATCATACAGGATAAATCTTCTAATATTAAAAAGTGAAATAATTAAGTCAGTATAACAAAATCAAATTTTAGTCCTATTTCATGGGCCAAAAACACGGCTTATGGACCCTGCTCCTATCCTCCAAAATTTATGTCTCCCCTCCTTTAACCTTTCCTAAACACACAAGGGTTAAAAATTTTAAAATATTTCCTTTCTTTCTTTATTTATTTTTTGCATTTTTCTGATTTATTTGTTATAATGTAGCATTAATAATAATCATCAAAAGATCATCTTTCTGAAACATTATCCCACCCCCCAAAAGGGGAAAATTTCTAGGTATGGGAGGGAGGGAGAAGAAAAAATTTCCTCTTTATTGCAGTTTGGGTATTTTCTTCTCCATTTTAGAGATGCATTGCTTAAGGGGAGTCTTCACTCACTTGAAAACCCCCGCTCGCTAATGTTAAACCTATGGCCAGGTTATTTTCGAATTTCTCGTTTAAATTTGAATATTTTTAAGCAATTTTTTTTCCCGTAAGATAACTGAGGTCAATCCCTAATATGGCTATTTTTTACTTTTTCGATTTTAGTTGCAGATTTTTTTAATAAAGGTACTTACACTTTCAGAACCGGTTTTGAAAGTGAAAGTACCTTTATAAAAAAAATCTGCAACTGAAATAAAAAAAAGTAAAAAATAGCCATATTAGGGATCGGCCTCAGCTAACATATGAAAAAAAATCGTTTAAAAATATTCAAATTTAAACGAGAAATTCGAAAACAACCTGATCATAGGTTTAACATTAGCGAGCGGGTGTTTTCAAGTGAGTGAAGACTCCCCTTAACACCACGCTTCATTTTAGTAACAGTCAAAGCAGCAGCAAGTGTTGTGTGGGTGGCGTCCGGCACCATGTGCCAAGTCTAATTAAAAAATGAAGATTAAACAACTGGAGTTAAAAAAGGATTTTGGATCAACGTTTTCCGATGAATCTGCTTTGCTAATATTTTTTGCCATTTGGCCACAGTTTCTTTTTGCTTATTAGCCAAATTACTAAGGTGTGTCAAAAGTCAGCAAGAACCCTGGTCTTGGACCTATACTTCTGTGAAAATAAAATGTAGACACATTTATTAACACTTTTTCAAGGAATGAACTGTTCAAGATAGTGGTAGAAAGTGTTTTGACTAATTTTTCAAATTTAAGAGATTTATTGCTTCAAATAATGGAAAAGAAGTAGAACTTTAAAAAAGAATATTGTGATTCATTAAATGTGTGCGATTTGCATTAAATTCTCCAAAAGTGAAAAACTGGACACTGAAATTATACAGATGTCTCCATTTTTACTATTCTAACTTTAAATATTTTATAATAGTTTTATAATGTACCGGGTGGGATGTCCTAAAATGAATTGGCTTAAATTTAAAATTCCATAACTTGCAAATGGTGACATATTAAAAAAATTCTTGCAGGAGGGTTAGGTAAGATGTCAGGAGTTTTTTTTTTTTACTGTGATTCCCAATTTTAGTTCAAATTACCAGCAATAGATAGCACATGAATAATAAGCACCCAACTGAGGTAGAAGCAGAAATCACCCAGCATTGATGTGAAGGAAGGAGATTAAATATACGGAGTGGGTCTCATTCACCAATACAATTTTGTTCTAATACCCTGTTCACATTGGACATTTAAGATATCTTAGACCGCCATTTTTGAGGTGGTACCCTCCCGGAATTGAATACCTGTCCACACTGCAAAACTCATCTAAGATAACTCACTGAACATCACTGTGTCCGAGATCTGAACAAACATAGAATGTGCGCATGCGTTAAAGGCAACCTCAACAGCCAATCGGCCTCCAGAGCCAATGAGAGTGAATGGTACTGGCTGTATCTAGCAATAGAAAATTCGAACTCACTAAGTGAGTTTCTGGAACTCCCTCAGTGAGTTTGGCGGTCTAAGATATCTTAACTGTCCGATCTGAATGTTGTATTAGAGTCCGATTCTGAACAAAATTGTATTGGAGAAAGATACTCTCTCCATATATTTAACCTTCTTTTTTTGCATCAATGATGGTTAATTTCAGTTTTGACCTTGCGCCTATTGCTTTCAGTGTCATCTATCACTGCTATTTGAAACTAAAACCAGGAATTGCAGTAAAAAAACTCTTGACATCATACATTACTTGCCTGCAAGATTTTTTTTTTTTTTTTTTTTAAATATCTGTCATTGTTTGCAAGTTATTGAATTTTAAAATCAGTCTCCATTTTAGGATACCTGGTATAATACCACATTTACCATCCTCTTTTTCTGAATTAAGGAGTGTAAAAATTACAAGCATTTTTTAAAGCATTTATTATGTTTTTTACCGAAAAAAAATTACAATAATAAAAGAAATCATTATCTTTAAAATGTACATATCATTTTAATAAATAATTAATATTAAATAAATTGCATTACCTTTCCCCAAAAAATTTGATGGGCTTTTTAAAATTAGGGCCATAAAAATCCTTATTTTTTAAATTTTTTTACAGGGCAATCTAAAATGAAAAATCCCTGTCAATTAGTGAGAGAATATTAGTAAGAATTTTAAAAGGCTTGTTTGAGAACATTCATTGTAACTCTGACTGTTACTCTTTTAAGCATAAAAAAAAAAAATCTTTAGCGGCTTTTTTTTTTTTTTAATAGAAATATTTATCAAACTTAAGGCGATAAATGATCTTGTATTTTTATTTGCCTAGTTTAGTGCTTATTTTCATGCACCAATATCAAATAAATGCTTCACCTGCTCTTCTCATGGCTTTGTTATTAGTATTTTTAGCAAATTAGATTGCATTCAAGTTAAAATCTGTGATAAATTCAGTTTAAAATCTGAGATTCTTTTCCCTTAGACATTACAAAATTCTTTAAAAAATAATCCATTATAAAGGAATATCTTGTATAAAGGAAAAACATGTTCAATATGAATAATAAAAATTAAATGAAATTAATTATAGGAAAGTAAAAGGTTTGAAAGCTTAGTGCACTGTTTTGAATTTTAGTGAAATCATTTCTTATAACCAAAAAAGAGGGTAGTTAAGAATTACCTTAGACATGTGGTGCCCCCGGTGACCCTAATGTATATAAATGCAGACATTTATAAATATATGTACTTTATATGATTTTTTTCACCATTTTTTGTAAAAAATTCAAAATGGTATTATTTTCTCAGTCAGCAACTGATTTTAGTTTGCACCCCACTTGTACAGAATTCATGACAAGTTAGTTTTTTAAACAACCCTGTAGATTTTAATGTAAAAAAAGTCTGGAATCACTAGTAGGTTAATGTTAGAATAATCATACATTTACATGTATATATTTCTAAACAAATGAAGAAGAAAAAACTACGGCAAATTTTTAAGTAGAAGTTTCAATAGGTATAACAATTTCAGCCTGTATAACTTAATGGGTATATTTTCTTAGTATTAATTGTCCTTAATTATAAAGTAAATGCTTTTAAAATCATTTACTCACCCATAATCAGCTTTTCCGCTATGGGAAGGTCGATTTTTATATTGTTTGGCAGAATGATGCATTCTTCTTTCTGCATAGAGTTTGACATCTAAAACATAAAATTAAAAAAAAAATGAAGATTATAATGAAGCTGGTATATATTTTTTAATACTCGTGATATTAAAGAAAAATGACTTGGAAAAAAAAATGAAGATTATAATGAAACCGGTATAATTTTTTAATACCGTGATATTAAAGACGAATGACTGAAAAAAAATAAATAAAAGAAAATGTCTCACCGGTAATTGAAAACGTATATTCCTAGTTATAGAATAATTAAAATGATAATTTCTTTCTAAATGGATCAGTTTGAAGTTGGGACTTTGAGACCTAGAGCGGCATGGCTGTCGTCTCGAAGAAAATGGATCAAATTATGGATAAATTTGTATTTATTTATATATTTGCCATGTTGACGTTCAATAAATCTAACGCACCGACAGTTCGGCAAATTTCTGAATAATAATACGCTGATATATGCTACTAGCGCCACCTAACCCATACTTTTATAAGAGATTCCATCATGTGATGCAGGTTCATGTTTTCAATTGTGTTTATTTATATTTATTAAATTGGCATCATAGGAATGGAGGCGTGATGCAGCTTGTAAACATTTAGCAGAAAGCTTTGAATTAATATCTGTTTAGATAATGAAATATATATAATACATGTGTATTTCTTTTATAAAAAACATCCATAAAGCAACTGTCCTATGATTTGTGCTTATTTTAAAGAAATAAAAACATGGTTGACTTTTTAGCTGATAATAACGCTTGCGGTCAAAATCTTTTGCGGCTTGTTTCTCGTGGGAATGCTATAATTGCTGAGCTTTTAAGGCTCTCTGATGTCGTTCCACAAGTGTTTCGACTAGAAACAAAATTTGACATTCAAAAATACAATGATGTTTTATGTGATTTCAGCTATTTTAAAATGACAGACTATTATGAAAATAAAATTGAAGCAAATCCTGTAAGTGTATACATTTTTATTTCAGCTTTGTTTATATGTGTATAGTATATGTTGGGTTTGATTCAGGGTTGTAGTGGGTAGCTGCCCAGGCTGGGTTTTTTACAACCATAAGGGTTCTAATGGGTAGCTGTCCGCGTACCCGTTCGGGCTGTTTTTTTTTTTAAACCCGGGTTTTTTACAACCCTGGTTTTATTACCTTAGTACGGGCTTAAGATCCACTGCTTTCAGCCCCCTCTTCCCAAACACACATACAGAAAAAAAAAGTAACTTTATACTGAAGCTGGTAAAATCCTTTTAAGACTTATTTACTTTTTATGCTTCACTGCCCAGATTATTTACGTTAAATATATTCCTTTTTGGTGTATTTATATAATTTCTGAAAATCATCAGTGATAATTTTTGTTGACCACTGGGTGGTTTTGATTTGATTTTATGACATGTTCGTTCATAGTAAAACATAATATATCAAAAGAAATTGTCTAAACCAATGAATCAGTTAATTACAATAATGTATGCTATTTTTAAATATCTTTTATTTAACGATAATCTATCTCCTACTTCTTATACCTACCTTTAAAAGTAATTCATAGGAGGTTGTTTTCATTTTTGCATGTAAAAGTTAAAGTAGAGATGTGAGGAGATCGTGGCAATAATTCCATACCTGAAGCCAGATCATTGATCATCAGGTATGTGTATGATATCTATTATTAGGGGAAAATATTTTTAATACACTTCACTTTTTAAGAAATGAAATGAATAACAACTTTTATTTATCTACTGACATATAGTAGAAGATCAATGAGAAATCTTACCTTAGCTAGAATTTCTTTGTTGATCTAAGAAATGTTTTCATAAGGGATAAATTCTGTAATAAGCTCTAAGTAATGTTATAAAGGTTTCTAATACATGTGGAAACAAATCGTTAATTTTTATATTACAAAAACAAAATGATGAATTAATGATAAGTTGGTACTTTTATGTTAGCCATGCGCCAGCGATTGCCAAAATTTTAAAAATCTCACCAACCCCTTTTTTTCGAAAACCTTTTAACATTAGCGGGTACAGCTGTCGCAGTAGCACCGCGGTATCTTTTTGGCACCAAAATGGCAATTTTATGCCTGGGCAACTAACATGCTGTTTTAGCAAGCTAGGTGTAACAGGTATCAGTACAAAAACCCTTAACGGGTTAAAAGTTGTGACGCAACACCTTCTTTTGGCTCTAAGAATTTTAAATATGGGTCTTAAAAGCAATGATATCAAATTTGAGTGACGCTATGTTAATAATTTTTTTTTAAGAAATCATTTTCTTTTTTGTTTTATTTACATTCACAGATGCAATTATTATTTTTAATGTGAAAAGATATATAAAATTTATTCGCTGATGCTTTTTCATTCACATCTCGCCTGAATTCAAAATATGGGTTTTAAAAGAAATGATATCAAAATTCGAATGACACTTTCACATGAATTTAATAGGATTGTTTTAAAATTCAATTTAAATTATTTTTGGTTTGTCTTCTAAAGTATATTTACACATACAAAAAATACTTTTAATTTTCTAATACACTGTTAAATATATTACTTTCACTGAGCCTATATTATGCATTGAAATATATTTATTTCAATAAATTAATTTATCTTTTGTGCCACGCTATCCAAAATCATAAGTAAAATTTATGTAAATGATTATTTTGCGTCATAATATCCAAACAAAGGGAAATATATGCAAGTGGATACTAAGTTGTGAGGAAAAAAAATTCTGTACATGTGGCCATGTCTACTGTGGTTTGATCAGGGAATTAGTTTTGTTGGATTGTTGGGTTTCTTTTTTCCGAATAGTTATTTGGTTTCTAGAATCGTTCTTGAGGTTTTTTTTATTTTTATTTTGCTAGTTTGTGAAGGAGGTTTTGACGTGGACGTGAGTTTGTTGTGGTCATATTTTCAAATGTTTGTGACAACATTTTAAAAAATGGTTGAAAAGATTTATATATGTATAAAAGGTCGTATTTGTAAATGGTTGAAGAATGTCGTATGTTTAAAGCTCATATTTTTAAATAATTAAAGAAGTTTACAGATAAGTTTAATTTTTGTCTTGTCGTCATGTTATTCAGGGTCTTTTTTGTATATTTTGAAAAATTGCTTCATAAGCAGTTTATTTTAAGTGTGGACAAAAAATGGAATAAAAGTAAGGGAATTTTTATTTATTTTATTTGATAAATATTGTGTTGTGTGCATAAATATATGTATTGTATGCATTCTAAACAATTCAGTGTTGTGGTTTTTGACAAATTTGTGCATTTTTAAGATTGCAAATAAAGAAATTTTAATGTATCGATTGGGTAGAAGATTAAAACCAGAGTTACTTTACTGTATAAAAATTAGGGAACAGATGTGTTACACTCACGCTAAAATGTAAACAAAAGATTGGCGACTGTTTGGTTGGCGTGATTTCCAAGACTGCGCCAAACGAATAACTTAATACAATGGCTAGGTTGCCATTAAAGGAAAAAATCCCCTAAATTTGGCGACTTTTTTCTTTTTTTTAACAGATTAAATTTTTTTTTTTTTTAGCGTGAGTGTAAAGCATCTAAGCCAAAATTAGAGTGAAACGTGAAAAAATGCAAAAATCGTAGAGGACAAAATTTATAGTGGCTTAAAACATTGTAAGTGGAGTTCTTTTAGGAATGTTAAAAATTCGCTGTGGAACATGAAAAATTTGTTAAAAATCCATACGAATAAAAGTTTGAAATTGAATTTATTTTATGAATATTAAAAACTTGTCGGAAAACATGAAAAAATGCTAAATATATTGAAAATTGTGAAAGAAAAAATGTTATATTAAGGCTAAATGATTTAAACCCAAATCCTTTTATGAGTTTTAAAAATTTGCTGTAGAATGAAGCAAAATCAATACGATAGAATGATTTTATTCATAAGTTTTTGAAAAATGAAACTTTTTTGCATTCAATGTTTATTTTATAAATGAAATTCTTGTCGGAACTGACTAAGTAATGAATTGTATGCTGCAACTGCAACACATGTAAATCACATTCGTAATCACATCACAGAGAATTTCACTTTTCAGGTTGGCGCATGTTATAAAAATCGCCAAATCGTATATCTTGCTTATTATTATCGGCTTCTGCCAAAAAAAAAAAAAAAAGATTTGAAACTAATATTTTTAAATGTTATATATTTTTATTAAAATATTTTTATTTTTAACATATATATTTTTTATGAAATAAATTTTGATTTAAGCCAAAATAATTTTTTATGATCTTTTTACCCATGGGAAAAAAATTATAATGATTTATTTATTAGGAAGTGTGCAGTATAAACAACTGCAACATTTTCATGTTTTTGAACTGTTGAAAAAGTATCCAGTCCCTTTAATGATATAAATTTATTAGTTATTCATACCATAGTTACTAATGCTAAAATATCTGTTTATCAATTTAACATTCTGTCGAAGTGTTATTAAGAATATTTGTAAATGAAAATTACATATTTTCTAGGTGTAGGATTTTAGATATGCTAACCTTTTGAAAGTTTTTTAATAATATAAACCATGATTTTCAATAATCTCAGACTTGCCAGTAACATTTTTCAGGTACAAATGTGAACATGCTTCTAATTTTATAGGAAACAAATCTGAAAAGGCATCTCTGAGATTTATTGCTAAAGCTACATTTATGAAGCTGTAAGTATAATCAACATTAATATATATATATGACAGTTGAACTCCGGTTATCTGAAAAGTATGTAACCAGAACAATTATGGTTAACCAAGTTCCACATAATATTTTAGATAACTAACCTGGTTTTTGAAAGAATTTTTGCCAGAAGTGTGGTGTTTTTTAAAGAGAAACTATCTTCCTCAAAAGGTAATCTTTTTAGTAGATAATGCCTGATGTCAGTAGTTTTTGAAAAAAATATTGATCCTTCAAATGATAGAATTTCAGGTATTGCATATCTCAATACCGAACAGTTCTTGGATATATTCAAGAAGCTTTCTGGAAAATTAATAAATGATGGCATTACTGTCTTCTTTATCCAACCATTGATAAGTATTTTTTTACAAATGAAGAAACAGTTAAAGCCATAAATAAGGAAGATTTTTTTCCCCTCCTACAGTTGAAGAGAAATCTGAAGACATGAAGAAAGCTATTACTCATGATGTAGCGTCTAGAAGATATAGTGTGGCGACCGGCTATTCCAGCGATGCTTTAAAAAGTGCTAAAAATTTTAATCCAATAGTCTAGAGATGCTGAGTGATAAATGTCAACGCAGCGACACCTGCTAGCTCTTCATTGGCTGAAACGTTTTCTCAATTCAATCCCTATATAATGTACATTTGAACTACTGGATGTCGATGCAATAGACATTTATTGTTCAGCATCGATGGACAATTATCAGATTAAATTTTTTAGCATACTTGGAATAGCCGATTGGCATACTATATGTTTTAGGTGCTATACTCACTGTGAAGATATAAAAATACCATTTGCAGAACTTTGGTACTTCAGACAGAAGGATGATGCTACTACTTCTGATATTCTGTTGTTCAGAAGATGGCATGGCAAAAGCAGCTGTGAAGTTTTGTCAAACTAAACAGCAATAGAAAATCGCTACATACAGGGCCGGACCAAAGTCATTTTGGCACCAGTGCGAGCACCCATTAGGGCCCCCCCCCCTCGCGCATTAAACCCCCACACGCAAAAAAAATAGAAAAATTGCTTGACTTATATTCTTCTTTTTTTCTATTCATAATTTTTATACATATTATTAATAATTAGTTAATATATTAATTTAAAATGTTTTAACAGCAGATAAAAGTTTCTGAATTTAATCCTATATTAGAGTTTGTATTTGGTAAATTGTAAAATCAAATCTCACAAGGGAAATTTCAATTTTACAGTAATTATCAATCTTAATGTGTAACATTACGATACAAAAGTATAACACAAGGCACACACCACATGCCACTGGACGAAAATAACAAAAGTAAGTTAATTAATTAAAATTAAAAAAACATTTTTTTAGAAGAATACTGTTTAGAATGCTACAATTAAAGAAGCAGAATTATAGGTAAATAGCAACTATGAAAGATGAAAACTGTAATCTTGTCTTGTTATTTAGTACATGAAACAAATATAATACTAGTATTAAAAAATGCTCTAAAGAGCAACAAAAAAGGTTAATATGTTTAAGTATGAAAAAGGGTTGGACAAGTGCTTCTAATTGAGCATGAGAAAGGAAAGGGGTTCCTTCTTGGCTGCAGCTCACTGTCAATGCCAACTTTAGAAAAAATCATATTCTCGCTTTTTCATATAAAATAAATTTGCGGTACCGTAGTTTAACTTTCCATCGTGTTTTACAACTGCACTGCTCTACTGTTGTACTGTGCGTGCGTCTGCAATGCAACTTTGTACAGTGCACTGTGTACCATTATTGCTCTACAGACTATACTACACTGTACACTCCCATTATACTTTTGAGCCTCAGTGCACGTCCGCACTGTTCTTTTGTACTTCCGTATTAAAGGTATGTGCGTCTAATGTTCGTGTATAACTAACATATGCATTGCTGTACTTCATATTGTATTGTGGAGCCACAGCCACTTGCATATAATTTCAACAATCAATGAATGTATTATACTGTCATGCATGCATAGGTGGAATATGGTTCCTGTTCAAAGTGCTCTAACACTCTGCACTGCAATACAAATCAATTTTCTGCGCAGTTCTACACTGCGGGCATGCTTGATGCATGAGTGTGATACGCTGCATGAACTACGGTTTTTGGTACTATGTCGCCTTACATTCATGTTTAATCAAGCTGTGTCTTTACACTATACATTTTTATCGTAACTGTGAGTGATTTCATTTATACGGAAAAAGCGCGAATATGATTTTTTCAAAAGTTGGCATTGACAGTGAGCTGCAGCCAAGAAGGAACCCCTTTCCTTTCTCATGCTCAATTAGAAGCACTTGTCCAACCCTTTTTCATACTTAAACATATTAACCTTTTTTGTTGCTCTTTAGAGCATTTTTTAATACTAGTCATTTAAATTTTTTGATAAAAACTGAAGATTTTTTAATATCTTGAAAAGCAAAAAATTTACTGCTGTCAAAATTTTATTGTTACATGGTTTTTACAACACTCGCCAAATCGTTGATTGTTCATCGCCAAAGTAGCATTTTTTCATGTCTACCTGCTCTCTCAAATGTCACGGGACCGTCCACATCAATAATTAAATTATGGTTTTCTATAGCTATCACCTCATAAAGAAACTGGATTCTATCATTGTCTCGGCCGTATCCATGGACTGTTTCTGCTGCACTGAAGTCGCCTGCTATACGCTGAGTTGTTCTTTCAGTGGTATCTTTCCTTACTACTCTTCTTAGTCTTTCTTAAAATCGCTGAATGGGGCCGAATATTAGTTCTAATAATTATAGTAACGAACAGTTCAGTGATGATGCTATAAAAAATGTGTTTTGATTTTGCATCGTTTTTTGGTGTATGAGACTGTTATTTAAGAGAGTTATGCCGTAATATATATATATATATATATATATATATATATAAATAACACAATGTATGACACATATATGTAACACAATATATATAACACAATGTTCATTATTAGCTCTCTGTATTCCAATTCGTATCAAAAGTTGTATGTACAAACACCACCAAACAATTGTTTTACTTTGTTCAAAGGCAGTTCCTGAAATCAAAATTGCACATTTACGGGTGCTGGCTGCAATAAATCCCCTAACAAAAAAATGTTTTTGCCACCAAAACTGTAATCTCGCTTGTTTTTACAACATTCGCCATATCGTAAGCTGATCATCGCCAAAGTAGCATTCGAAACCATACTGCACTCATCGATAATTACTAAACCCAATGATTTCCATTGTTGCTTAAATAATTTCAAATTGTCAGAATTAAGCTTAAATTATTCTGCTTCATTCGTATGTTGGACAGGCAATTTGAAAAACGTGTGAATTGTACTTCTTCCAATGTTGAAGGCAGCAATTCCCGCTGGTGCTAGTACTGCAGCAGCATCATTATTGTGATTACTCATTAAACGAACTTTCTGACTGAGTAATTAAATTAGAAAGCTTTTTCCTGTACCAGCAAGTCTGCTTATAATCAGATTTATGGGTGGAACAGACGGGTCTTTCTTTTGTTCTTCTATGTGCTTTATAATGATTCAAATATTTTCCATTGGTCGGCATTCATTTTTTTTGTTAAATTTATCTTCATTAATAACAATTTCTTGGAGAGTTTCAATGTTCTCAAAATGTGCAGCTATCATATCAATGTATTCATTTGGTTCTTCGATATTTTCAAGCTGGTCGTGCAAATCACTTTCTTGTTGCAACTTTTAAGCCAAGTCGATTGCAGCTTGTAGTGGGTGTTTTGTTTCGTGACATTCTTCCATCTCTGGAAAAATTTTCACATTGTGCTCAAAGGTTTCCGGGTAGAGTTTAAATTCTCCCAATCGGTCTTTTTCGTTTCGCCAAGGCTTAAACAACATCAACAATGAATTATAGTGAAACTCAATTCCAGCGTCCATTTTCGTGTTATGATAGAGCGTTTTCAAAACAACTGGTTTCAAATGCTTTCTGAACCAACTGAGGTTCTTTTTTAATTCGTAATATTCTACAGACTTTGGTTTATTTCGTTCGTATTAGTACGTAGTGGCCAATTCGTATAAACACGTGTTTTCCAATTTGTCATGTCGATTCGGGTAATAATCATATCATATTCCGACAGTAAATTTCAGTAGATCGTTCATCCTCTTTTGCCAATAAAACCAAATCATGGTGACTTTCAGCTTTCTTTGTTGGTCTTTTTTCATGCTAGTATTTAAGTATTGCAGAGCATCCCATGAATAGAAACATTTATGGCCAAGAATTTTGTGTACGGCTTCGTAATTTCCAGTTTCTGGACTAAGCAAGTTTTATCTGGCAAAAGAGCGTAATCTGGCACCAAGACTTTTTTTCCGGTTTGGTTATATAATGCGTAATGTAACGATTAACACCAAACTAGGTTCTCCAATAAACTGGATGACAATATTGGCGGCTCACATGAACAAAATCGCGGGATTATAATCATTGATCCAATTTTTTTTCTGATCGTTTCAAATCATATAACTTTGTAACATGGTGTCCACCTTTTCGCGATAAAATGCAGTCTTTAACAGAATTTAAAGTTCAATGTTTCACCAAACCATACTTGAAAATTACGTGTAATAATATGCAGCCTGATTATGGCACATTATTCATGACCTGGCAGGCATACTGGCGGCAATAGAAAACAATGTAGTTGATGTAAGTATTATCTACACAGATTGCTGGAGAACATATAAAACAGATGAACTGCGAGATGTTGGATATGATCATTTCACATTAAATCACAAATATAATTTTAATGACCCTAATGAATGTCATACGAAAATTATTGAGAGATTATTGGGCATTGCAAACTGGTGCAATAAAAGACATCGGGGGAACTGTTCGTCATCATTTACAGTCTTATCTCATAGAGTTCATATGGCGACGTCTTCATTCAAAAAATGAAATGTTTACTGCGATGCTAAAACACATTTGTAATTTCATGCCAGCAGTTTAATAAGAATTTTATTTTATTACTTTATTGGGGAAGAGTTCCATATCCTTGGCGTGATTGGCGAAAAAACACAAAATGTTGCCAAAAGGCAAAAGGGGTGTGACGTCACGTAGATAAACTACATTCCAGTAGTTAAAATGCAACCCCAAAGGCTGAAGGTCGCAAAAATCCCATCAAACATTTATCGCCAATAAAAGTCCACTAAATCTACCAGTGCAGAACTTTCCCTTTTATTGTATAACAATTATATGTTTTCTTTTTTTAATTATATATATTTTAATTATATGTATTTTAATAAAATAGTGCTTAAAAGTTTATAATTTTCAAATGTTATATTTTTTAAATGCTCACTTTCGTTTCAACATTGGTTTTTTTTTTTTTTTTTTTTTTTTTTTTTTTCAAATGTTTTGATTTACGGGAATTTTATTTTGCGCCAATCATTACGCTTGGCGACAATGGTTTTTGCATAACGGAAAAGTGCCGAAAAAATCATTTACATTCAATACATAACAAATCCCAATGTTTGGCACGGTTTGCATGACAACACAGTTTGTAGACAATAACTGTTCGGTCAGTGGTGAAATAATTGGTGCATTAGCAAACATTTTGGCATGGTGTTGGTATAACGAAAAAGTACCAAAATGAAATATACAGCACAAGCTGTACAGGAATAACGACTTAATATCGACGACATTGAAAATTGTTTGCCACATATTTTACGTGAATTAAATGAAATTATGAGACACAATTCTTTTACACAAGCATATAAAATGCTTAGTGAGTTTGAACGTGAATATCAGGAGCATGTTAGGTGATACAATTTTCCAATATATATACAGTGGAACTCTAGATATACGTTACCTGAGATGTAAGTTTCCCTCAGTTATACGTTTCAACTCATCGGTCCCGGCCACTTGCCATTGAAAATTATCTGAGTTATACGTTTTGAGTTACACAATTCCCTTAGTTATACGTTACATTTTTGCATCTCCGGACAAAATTTTGTCTCATTTATACATTTTGTAACCAAAAAACTGACGACGTGTCGGATGAGTCTGATTTGAAAGATCCGACTCAAACGTTTTGGTGCTGCATTGAGGGCTTTTGACGTAGTAAAGTGGTTCGACAGTAGTAAAAGCAATAACTATAAGGCGGCTGCATTGCTAACAGAAATGTAAAGTTTGCTGTTCAATATCGGCTCAGTCGAAAAGAAACAATCGAATATTAGTGATTATTTCAACAAGATTCAGTAAATAACTGAAATGTCTTTTGATAAATGATTTACATGTCAAAGCGATTCCAATGATTTATTTTACGTACTCTATGTGAATTAAAAATATTTTAAATAAAACTTTCATGATAAAATAACTTTATGTGTACTTTTCTGGTGTACCTTTTTTTTTACTCTGTTCCGAAAATTTATGTCATGGGTGCAGAAATACTTAGGAATTTCCGTTTTTGATATGAAAGATTACTGAAATCCTTCAGCGGAACAAAGTTTTTAAGATATAATTTAAAAAAAGGTACCGGTAGACCATTAATTGAGTTGTACGTTTTACTGAGTTATACGTTTTGTTGTCCGGTCCCGGGCAAAACGTATAACTGGAGTTCCACTGTATTTCTCATTGTCTATTAATAGTATATGAGTATATTTATCAATTATTTCAAATTTAATGTGAAAACCATGATTTCTACCCACCGTCCTATAACGTGCATTTACGCAAGTTAGAAAATAAAAACAAATAGGCATGTTTATCACGTGATTTATTTCATTTGAATGAATTCTGTTACATACATAATAATAATATTTATTTAAACTTTCGTGCAAACACGCACGTTTGCTATGATAAAAAAAAGAAAAGAAAAACCAATGTTCAAATGGAGCTTTACAACATAAATTCGATTTTCTCAGCGACCGACAAACATACAAAGATAAAAAAAAAATCTAAATTAAGTGTTACCAAGAGGAAAAAAATAAAACAAACACGAAGTTAATCCACACAGTGGAACGTTACCGGCAGTTTGTTGAACTTTGCGTCTTCATTTTTTCGTTTAAAGTTATATAGACAACTACAGTAAGCTACAATAATTTTTTGAATGCTATCATTTTATTCGTCTCGTCGAGTTCTTTCTTTAAAAAAAAAATCACTGTCGTATGTCAACTGGTTCACCAGAAATTTCAGAAAAACGTTTGCATTTTCTATTTCTTAAACATATTATAGCAAACACTACCGCGTTTACTATGATAATATTTATCAATTATTTCAAATATAATGTGAAAACCACGATTTCTACCCACCGTCCTATAGCGGGCATTTACGCTAGTAAGAAAATAAAAACAAATAAGCATGTTTGACACGTGACTTATTTAATTTGAATGAATTCTGTTGCATACATAATAATAATATTTATTTAAATTTTCGTGCGAACGCGCACGTTTGCTATGATAAAGAAAGAAAAGAAAAACCAATGTTCAACCGGAGCTTTACAACATAAATTCGATTTCCTCAGCGACCCTCAAACATACAAAGATAAAAAAAGAAACCTATTCTAAGTTTTACCAAGAGGAAAAAAATAAAACAAAAATGAAGTTAATCCTTCCAGGTAAACGTTAGCTAGACTTTGTTGAACTTTGCGACTTCATTTTTTCGTTCGAAGTTAAATAAAAAACTACAGTAAGCTAGAGTAATTTTTTCAATCCTATCATTTTATTCGTCTCCTCGAGTTCTATCTTTAAAAAAAAAATCACTGTCGTATGTCAACTGGTTCGCCAGATATTTCAGAAAAACGTTTGCATTTTCTATTTCTTAAACATATTATAGCAAACGCTACTGCGTTTACTATGATAATAAATTAAAAAAAATAATAATGATTAAATTTTTAAAATAATAATTAAGATATAAAAATATAATAAATTTCGTAGTTAAATATCTATTTTCGTAAAGGGCTCACTTTTCAAGATGAGAACTTAAAAGAAAAAAAAAAGGAAAACCCGGTTTTTTCTTCAGCTAATTCCGAAAACAAACATTTTTATTCCTTCTTTTCATTTTTTGAATTTTTCTCTTTCTCTGTGATGATAACCCCCCCCCCCCCCCCCCACAAAAAAAAAAAAAAAAAAAAAAAACTATTTTTAAGTAATCTAAATCAATTAAACACTAAAGAAAAACTGATTGAGAATAAGTGTTGTATTTATAGTAATAAGCAATACCTTTTACAAAAAATGCCCAGATGTGCCAATTCGAAAACTTATTTTTATCTCATACAATTTAATACTTAAAAATTTGCTATCACAGTGCCAAAAGTAAATGGCAATCTATGATCATCATGAAGATTCTAATAATATGAAATCCCGTGCATTAGTTCTTGAGATAGGACTATTACTAAAATTGTGTAAATCCTGCAAAATGCAGCATAGCAGCGCCACTTGTTGGTTGATTTACACTAAAATTTAATCAGCAACAACTTATGAAAACGTCTAACTGAATCGGAAGTTTGATGAAGATTCCTGCATTAGTTTTTGAGATAGAGCTATTGCGGAAATCGTGATAAATGCAGCATAGCAGCGCCACCTGTTGGACGATTTACACCAGAAACTAACATTGCTAACTAATTTCTTGCATTAGTTCTTGAGACATGAGATAGAGCGCCCCCTAAATTTTTGTCATATACAGACAGACAGAGTAACTGATTCACAGGCAGACATTTTGTAAAAACATGTTTTTCGGGTTCCCTGACCTCTAAAACATGTCAATTCGTTGAAAACCGAAAAGTCGAAAATATTCCCGAATCCAATACTTTCTTTTTGTAAAGACAGAAAAAAGTAAAAAGGGTTGCACAACTTCATTCCAAAGAAACTTTAACCAAGTAGATTTCATTCTTCCAGTTCTTAAGGTTCTAATTATTTCACAAAATAATGAATAATCTCTGCCATATTGAATAGAATTAATTCCATTTCAGTTTAGACAAAGTTTGACTCAGTATCAAATAATCTGACTCCAAAAAAGTCTTATTTTATTTTAGCTAAATTTCCAGCAATTTTTATTTTTTAATTTACAATATTTGCTTAAAATTTCAGTTATTTTAATTAGAGTATTGCGAAATATTTATTGTGTAATGAGCTAATAATAATGTCTAATAATGAATGCAACAGTGCGTCATTATGACTCAATATATATTTTTATGACGTTATTTCTTAATGGCTTTCCGCTCAAACGTCTCTTTCAGACCATGTTTCGAAAAACTGGAGCAATACATAAATTCAAAGAATATGGCATGCGCATGGGCTCCCCGCCGGCTGAGATGAGCGAAATCCCTGAAGTGGGAAGATTTTGCAACGAATGTGTGCCCTTAGTAAAAATAGGGTAGCTCCGACCGCGTGCCCCTCCTCAGATTAAGATAATAAATATTGGAATAATTAAATATTTAAAGAATTGTACTGGGGAAGGGGAGGGGTCTACCTTCCACGATATGTGCCGGAAAGAAACACTGGTTCCGATCTAAACATGATTATCGCAAGGGTAATAGAGGCAGCTGCCCAGGCTCTCATCTCTAAAAAACTCCCCCCCCCCCCCCCCACCTCTAAACCCCAGAATCGTTTTCTGAAAAAGTAGAATGTGGCAAAAAACATTATAGAGGGGCCCATCTGAAGCTTACCCCACGTGCCGCAATGTTTTCCGGTCATCTGTGGGGCAGTCTCAGATTTCCTGTGGGAAAAGAGGACTCCAGAATAATGCACTTAAATAGCCGGGAGCGATAGAATTGACCATCTGTGAAAGTCAAAAATAATTAGCATCCCGCAAAGAAAGCAGATTTGGATCGGGTGGTTCCTGGGGTTCGTGATTCTGTTTCTTTTCTGAGTATGACGAAGCAATTTGAGCATTAGGTTAAAGGCAGTTCCATTCAGCTAAAGAATAGAAGCTGATGTCTGCAGGCGAAAATTCGGTGGCCTTGAATACGCCAGCGAAGTGATCACCTCACTGTAATGGCTGCTGGAGACAAGAAGTTTCGGTTTCCCGTTGAGCGTTAATGTTAGCAAAAAATAAAGTTGTGTAAACAGTATTAATAATTTTTTTTAAGAAATTTCTGTTACAGTTTTGCTAAATCAGAGGTAAGGCATTCATATGAATTCTACAAACTTTTGATTAAATGCATCATTTTTTTTTAATTCATCAAAAAAGATAAGCCTTCATACAGAGCATCAATGGCCGATGTTTAAGGTTTTAATTTTTTTAGTTGATATTTATATTACTCAGAGGCGTACTCTATGTCAAGTTTCATCTGAGTTAAATTGTGTTTCTGCTGGGTTTTTCTCTTTTCTTTTCTTTTCTTTTTTCTTTCTTTCTTTTTTTTTCTACATTTGGTGTATTATTTACATAAATTTCTCTGCTGAATCGTAAAGCAAGGGTGATATTTTAATATATTTTGCTTGATATTCCTGCAGTTTAAATGTATTTTTCAGTAGTTTTCATGTTATTTGTGTTGTTTTTTTCTTAATTATTTTACTTGATTACCGAAAATGTCTATATTCAGTTGTTTACTTTCCTAGTATTTAATAAAATTTTATAAAGATAGTCAGTCTTTCTGCACTTAATTATGCGATGACCGCGCAAAAAAGTATAATCCAGTAACTATGAAGTATCATTTGATAAAATTATCATTAGTGTTCTAGCTGTTAGAAAAATTAAAAAAAAAAAAAAAAAAAAAAAAAGCAGAAACACAGTTTAACTCAGATTAAACTTAACATAGAGTACGCCTGAGCAATAGAAATATCAACTAAAAGAAATTAAAACCTTAAAAACATTTTAAAATTACATTCAAATATTCAAAACAGCCACCATTGATGCTCTCCATGAAGGTTTATCTTTTTTTTTGATGAATTAAAAAAAATGACGCACTTAATCAGAAGTTTGTTGAATGCATATGAATGCCTTACCTAAGATTTAGCAAAACTGTAACAAAAATTTCTTAAAAAAATTTCTTAATACTGTTAACACGACTTTATTTTTTGCTTACATTAACGTTTAATGGGAAACCGAAACTTCTTGTCTCCAGCAACCATTACAGTGACGTCACACTTCGCTGGCGTATTCTTTTTTTTAAACACAACGAAGAATCTGACCCAAGCCTAGCTATAAAATAATATATAGAATTAGCTATAGGAATAGAAAAGCTAGCTATAGAAAATATTTAGAAAAAAAAATAAAAGAAAAACGCAGAATATAAAATAATTTTTATGGGTGCTGTTGCTGGCGCTCTTCCGTCGGTTCGGTGCCCCGTGCGGTGGCACACTTCGCACACGCCTTGCGCCGGCCCTGGCTACATATTTTGAAAAGAAATAAAATTCAGTGGACAAAGTAAGCAATTTTTAGAGTTTATTTTTTCAAAAATTTTGCAAGGCTTCATTTATTGTAATACTATATACACTACTATAGTATGTAATAAACACATTCTGGTTTCTTTAATGGTAAATTTCTCCAAAATAAAGTAATTTTTTTAAGTAATACTTTAATATGTTTTGTAAATTAAAGTTTAAATTATGTATGTTTAAATTCATTCCGTTAAGCTGATTTTTGGATAAATGGGGTTTTACTGTAATATTGTATCATTTTACTCTAAAGAGGTATATTAAATGCAACTTTTATTTAAACACATAAATTACTTCTAATTGGAATTTCTAATGTTGAATTCTATTATAGCAACTTCAAGATAGAGATGAAGAATTCAAGGAAAATTATATAGACATTTTAACAAGATTTTATTTTGCTTTTGAAAGTGTTCACAAATATATTACAGATTTAGGAAGGTAAATATAATTTATTATTATAATTTAGTATAATGTATTTACTCTATTTATTTATTTATATTATAAATTTTCAATTACAAGTTTAAAAGAATGGAACAAATATCACAGGGAAAGACTTGTCTTTGAATAGAGATTTAATAATGTCAGTTAATTTAATTGTTGGCCACAGTAATTCAAGAAGAGTATTCAACTTGCAACAATTGGTACAATTGCTTAAATTCTTGTGCTAGCTGGAGATAGTTTCACAGAAGAAATGGGAGAATTTTGTTAACAAATCTTATTAGTTTAATATTAAAAGTGAAAATAAGTGTTTTAGCATGAATTCTAGACTTGTCATTTGATCATGTCTGTGAGTTATTTCATAATGAACATGGAACATGGAAGCTGAGAGGGGAAGGGGAGGATCACACTCCTTTCCTAAATCTTTGAAAATGTTTTTAGTCACTTTAGGCCAATTTTAACCATTTGGCATTCTTTTAATGAAAATCCTGATTACTCCCATAGGAGGTCCCCTCAAAAGGGGGGCTCGGGGTTACTGCCCTACATTAGTCAGGCCCTGAGAAGGTGCAAATACTTTAACGAATTGACTTCAGAAGGTTTAATTCATTTGCATAGCACCAGATATGAAGATAGCTTAGTATTATGTCGCTGATGACTCCGCTATATTTCATGTATTTTCACTATGTTTGAAGTTCCATCGAATACATTTGCTTCTATAACAAGTTATGTGGCATTCAAAAATTCCAGAAAGTTAAACAGAGATTGCCTTGTAGTAGATTGACAGATACCGATGTTAAGAGTTCCTATTTTACTTTTTTTCCCCAATAAATACCTAGGTGTTACATTAACATATTGGTCATATCTTGATATATCTATGGTTTTGTCCTTTAACTAGAGTTATAAAAAACCCAGTTAATTCTCCGATTGCCAAAACCTTATGTTTATTCCCCACAAAACCCAGTTTAGATTGGGCTTTTTTTCCAGTTTTTTCAACTCTACCATTAATGTAGAAAAATGTTCCTTTATTAGCAATTTCAGCCTGGTTTTCAATCCTGATGGTATTTATGATTTTTTTTTTTTTTTAAATCATCATCTTGTTGTGAGATGACTTGATTGAACTCTTTCTTTTTTAATACAATTATTTTTTATTCAAGAGCAGATTCTCAAGCAACACTGAATTGTTGAGATATCATTGGCCTATTGTTTTCTAGCTTTGTTCGCCAACAGTTGAGTTTGGTCATTTTGCTTACATTGGCTTAAAAGTTGGCTGTTTTTTGAGCCAATGGTTGGTTGATCATTCAACTAAAAATCTGAATTGGTAATTGATCAATTGTTGGGTCTATCATCAGAACTTCACTAATCATAATAATAATAATGCCAACATGTGCTATGGAACAATTTTACTTAGAAACTTCATCTGATTTATGTATTCAAACCAAAATATTTCACTGGATTGGTCCAGTGTATTCACGTATCCAGCGTTTACTGGAGTTCCATTACCTGCGATCTTTTCTGTTGAGCTGATTAAAATATCAGACCAGATGCTTTGATCAATAAGGTTAACTGGATGAATTATGCCCTCCAGATTCGACCGGGATAGCTCAGTGGTAGAGCGTGGCGGCTTCAGCCAAGCGATCCCAGGTTTGAATCCTGGCCCGGACATTTTTCGTCCAGTTGGAAATTTACAACTTGTTTCAAAATATTTCAACCTGAATTACTGAGATTTTTTTTTTTTTTCGGATGTCAAAGTTGAATCATATTTTCCCAACAGAGTAAAAAGTATGTAGGCCAACATACTATACACACTGTTGGGAAAATATGTTTCAACTTTGACCTTGACCTAAAATAATCTGTAACATAATTTTTCTGCTAATAAAGAACTAAAATTATTCTAATGGTAATAAAATACATTAAAATCTGCTATGATAGAATCACTAGGGATGAAAGAAAAGTTCTGTTTTAGACAAGTTCCTTACTTAGCAGGTGCAATTGTATGGTATTCATTTCTCAGCAGCATAATTTTTCTTCATTGAAGGCAGGATTCCGTCATAGAGAGCTTCAGATTTCTTAGGTTTTACTGCTCTTAAATAAGAAAACTTCATGGTCCAGACGGCAGGAATATCATGCAATTATGCCCGTTTCACAGGTTTTACTGTACTTCTTTTCGTAATTTATTATAAATATACATAGTGCACTAAAACCTTTGAAAACAGAAACTTTCTATAATGGAGTCCGGCCTTAAACAAAAAAAAAAAAAATTCATGCAAAAAATCATAAAATTATACCTGCTAACACAGATAACTGTCTAAAACAGATCTTTTCTTTGGTCCCTAGAGATTCTGCTTTAACAGGTTTTACTGTATTAGTTTTCTGTTAATTTAACAAACAATTAGAAACTTCAAAGTACAGTAAAGCATGTGAAAACAGTGTTGGAAAGGACAGAAAAAAAAATTCTGTTATAGACAGGTTTCTAATTTAGTTAGTAGATGTGTATGATACTCCTTCCGTCATTGGCAGGGATTTTTTTTATTTAAGACAGGATTCCATCATAGACAGGTACTGTTTTTACAGATTTTACCATATGAATTAATCAGTAAAAATTATGACTTATCTCAAACTATTTAATTGTAAACAATAGCACATATCGTTTTACATGCACTAAAATGTGTGACAACAGAATCGCTAGTGCCAAAATAAAATTCTGTCTTATACTGGTTTCATCTTAGCATGTATGATTGTTTCATTTTCCTTCCATCAAGACCATTCAAATTTTCCATTTAAGACAAGATTCCGTTATAGACAGGTTTCATTTTTACAGGTAATACTATATAATAGGTCAATTATATGTAACTCTGGTATTATCCCCCCACGCCAAAAAAAACAAAAAACTCTCTGGATCTGCCCCTGCATCTACCCCTGTTATTGGGGTAGTTGAATCCTTAAGAAAAATGATTTTATACATTCTTAAAATTCTGAATCTCATATTGCATTATAAAATGTATCTACAGAAAAAAATACAACAAAAACAGTTGCCATGCCATGGTAGTCTAAAATCACTAAATTAATTGAGTAAATTAACTCTTCTCAGCACACTCTTCACATGATTTTTAAAATTCTTATCATAATTGGGGATCAAAAGAAATATTTATGTTTTCATAATTGCGAGAAGTGTCATCAACGTTGTAGATACTATTTTATTTTTGAAGAAATTCCTTGAAAATAAAGATCATTTTTTCCAATTAATAACAAAATTCACACAAAATGTTTTTGCCTACTACTGTTTCTTTCTTATGTTTCTCAAGTTGTTTTTCAAAAAGCATGGTTTCAATTGTAGCTGTAAGCTTTCTGTCCAAATCATTTGCAAATGTTTCTGCTTTGGTTTCATATCTTTCAAGCACCTCTGATGTATTTTCAGTTTCTTTGTGATAATAAAAATTTTCTTCTTGTGTTATCTGATAATTTGTTAAATAATTATCAAATATGTATTTTCAAATTATTTGTGATAATAAAATTTTTCCTCTTGTGCTATCTGATAGTTTGTTAACAATTATCGATTAATTTATGTAAATGTAATAAATAGGAAAAAAAAAATAAGAGGTTTCAAGATTTTAAAAAGTGTGCTGGGAGAACAAGGATGGGATAAGAAATTTGGATGATTTCTATGCTATTTATTGTTACTTCAAAGTAGCAAATAAAACAAACAGCAAAACAACAAAAATTTAGGACAATAAAAAAAAATTATATATATTTTTTAATCTGTGTGATGAGGAGGGTGAGGGGGTGCGAAGCTGGGGAAGTGACCATTCCAAAGAGGATTCAAATAATAAATTATTTACTAATTGTTTCTATAAAATAACAAATAGTACAAAAATATTTAAAAAAAAATTAAAGAATTTAATGAGTTGGGATAGTAAAATAGAAATTTTTTTGTAGGGGTGGGGGGTTAAAGAGTTAGATGACAAATCATTCATTTATTTTAAATTTTTTCTTTTGTATGTATGTATGTATGTCTCTTCTATGTATGTATGTATGGATGGATGTATGCATGCATGCATGTTTTGGAGATTATTTTGAAAAATCTGGTCAACCTGACCCACATGAAAAATATTAGTACTACAGGTTGGGTTGAATTAAGATTACCTGACCCGATGTGCAATCTAAACTGAAACCGACAACAAATATTTCATCAATCCACATTCCGGCCCGAACCCAAAACACTTCAACCTGAACCCTAAATATATCCAACCCGAGCTTGGCAAAAAATATTTCATTAATCCCTATTCTGACCAGAATCCAAAACACTTAACTTGAACCCAAAATACTTCAACTCAACCCGACCCATAACCCACAATCAGAGAAAAATTATCCACAGTTTAATGTAATTGTCGAAAAATAGACTATAATCACCTGTCCCATATCAATTGTATCTTTTGTGTAAAAAGATAAACATGTAAGAGTAATTCATATCCAAATATATATAGTTTTTCTTCCAAAATCATATTCTGGACATTTTTTTGAAAAATCAGGTTTAACCCAAATCCAACCTACAAGAATCAAAACTCAACCTGAACCCGAAGCATTTAGTTTGTTCAACCTGTCTTGCAAAGAAAAAAAAATGAGCACCAACAACTCATTTTTTATAAACTAACCCATACCCGACTCAACTTGATCCACAGGTTGGATCGGGTATGGGTAAAATTGGAATACCTCACCGATGCAGAACTCCACTTCCAAGTCAAAATATTTTCCCCGCTGTCAATTAAATTTTAACCACATCAAAGTATGAAGGGGGAGAGGGGGCATTTAACCCTCATAAGGGCATTTGACTTCCCGAAAATCCCTTTAGCATCATCCCCAGAGAGTATTCAAATATAGCTCTATTGAATTGTTTTGAAGGTCTACATTTTGGTGTTTAATGATAGTGCCTTTCTCATATTTCATCTGTCTGTTGCTCTCAATCACTGCTTGTCTCATCATTGATTTTTATATTCTTAACTAACTGTAGCAAATAGATTTTAGAAATGTGTTAATTTTTTCTATAGTTATTTATTTATTTTATAGGTGTGGTTCCACTTATCTCTTTAATATTGAATGTGGGGAAAGTGTAAATACAGGAACTGGGGGAAGAGTAACCACACTAGTTACACTTGGCCCAACACTTCTAATTGCTTTTTATTCACATCAACTCTGTGTAATATATATATATAAAAAAAAAGTTAGTAAACAGATAATTCAGATACTGGAAAAAAAAATTACCAGTCTTCATTAGGCAGGACAGGAAAAATATGGTTTCCCATTTCTTTCTCTTCAGAGGAATTATGTTAGAAATCACAAAATGATTCTTGTTAATATATATATTTTTTAAATAAGCAGTAAACTGAGCTAATATTGCCTTGAAAATACTATTATTTATTCTAAGTTACAAAGTATGACAGTTAAAAAATGATTTTCTTTTGAATGCTGATGATGTAAGGCTTAATTATTATTTTAAAATATTATTTTTGGTTTAAAAACTATTGTTTGAACAGAGAAAAGCTTATTTTGTACTATTTTTGTATTTTAGAAAAGCTTATTTTGTACTAATGAAAAAGATTACTTTGCTGTATGTAACATTACTGACTGTTTTTTTTCTTCTTTTTTTTAATGAACCTCCAATTCCACATTATTCTATTGTTCCTTATCTGTGTTCACAATAAAGTTCATAATTTTGTACCTAAATAAAATATCTGAATAAGTCAGGAAGATATGAAATCAATGGAACTAGCAGCATATTACACCTACTCTAGGATTGAGACCACATGTTTTAAAAGTAAGATAAAGGCCCCAAATGCTGGGGTAAATGTAACCATCTGACTTCAGTTGAAAAAAATATCATTGCTCAAAAAGCATTTTTTAAAATTCATATGTAAACTAGTGTACTTAGTAGCTGTCATTAAGCAAGGATGTTAAACAAAAGAAGATACTTAATGTTTAATAGTAAAGGTGTGATAAAGGTTTAAAGTTAGACTATGTCAAAATGCTTACTCCACTTTACCATACATAAATAGTAAAGCGAAGCATCTAAAAACTACAATCTTGTATAACACATTTAAGCAATCTTTAAACAAAGATCAATCAGACGGACAATAAATTTAGGTCCTAAATTATTAAAAAAGTCAAAATATCTTAAAAATATATATATTACTTTATCAGAGAGCAAAAATCAATGCTTATCTACCCATCTTTTTATAGCTTTAATTGAAAAGAATACTTTTTAAAGTATTAATTATCTTTTATCATTAAAAACATGAGAAAGATACATCACATGACCCTTGGGGATATTTACTGCAAAAACAATATTTTATTCTTCCAAAAACACTGGTAAGATGATATTAAAATATGCAACATAAATGCTAAAAGTTGATGGAAATATGAGTGTGTAGGAAAAGATGATAGTATAACTCCTCCATGAAATTACTATTTATCTGGCATAAGAAGGCATGGTGACTGTTTTCCATGTGTTTTTTAAAAATAAATTTCCTTTTTGCATATACCTTGTTTGTTTTTGTTTTTTCTGCACATTTACCCAGCTCATTATGTATTTTCTGATTTCTAATATATTTTCTGTCTTTGTTACTGATGTATGAAAGATTTATTTCAAGATAATATATTTTCTTAAGTTTTTTTTTTAAAGTAATATTTATATATGTGCGTGTGTGTATTTATTGCAGAATTTTAATGCACAGTTTTCTGCCACATTTCATTTAAACCCTTTTCTGTTTTCTGTGTTTCAGGTATTTGGAAGATTTAGAGGAAGGTATATATATTCAACAAACACTTGAAACTGTGCTAGCTAATAATGATGGTAAACAGTTGATGGTATGTAAAGAATAAGGATCCATTTAAAAATTTTCAGTTTTATATCTCAGTAAAATTAAGTAATTATCAATTAGTTAATGTGTAAAATTATTAAAACTTGCTACAAAAATCTTTGAAAGTCTGCATATTAAAAAAAAAATTACTTCTTTTTCAGTGTGAAGGTCTATTTTTATGCGGCGTCATTTTACTTGTCATAGATCAAAAGATTGAAGGAATTGTTCGAGAGAGAATGCTTGTATCTTATTATCGATATAGGTAAGAGATTATTTTAGCTGTTAAAGTGGGTAAAAAATATAAATTACACTATCTCAAATACATCTCTGCAGGAAAGCTTTCATACACTTAAATTGTATTGTATTAGACACTTTAATTGAAACTTTTAAATCTTTCCACATAAAACTGTTAAGTAATAAATAACATTGATAAAAGTTAGTACAGTAGCAATACATTAATTATATTGCTCATCTGGATATATTGTTCTTTTTTCTTGTCCCCCCCCCCCACCTCCCCTCCCTCAAAAAAAAAAAATCTACCTTAACCTCACTTTTTAAGTAATTTTATGTGTATGTTAATTTCAATAAGTGTAATTCTTTACTGTCAATTTTATAAAGAAAATTGTAATATGTATGCAGCAGTGTTTCTCAACCTTTTTTAGTTGACGGCACGCTAAAAATATCTGAAATTATTTGTGGCACACCTGAATATAAAAAATGGGTACTTTTCGATTACCCGGGAGCCAGTGATAAATATATCGATAAATATTTATGTATATATAACACCGGCTAACCAAAAAGTACCAAAAAATTTAAATTGTATGACACACACACACAAAAGAAAAAAATAAATAACAATATTTACTTACAAAATTTATTCAATGAGAGGGCTGAGCCTGTTTTCTAGAACAAATTAAATCGAAACAAGGTCCCAAAGTCGACACACAAGTTCTCATTTAATTGTCAATTTTTAAAAGTCTTTCTCGCTTTTTTTTCTGTCAATGCTGAAAATCCAAATTCACAGAGTCACGAAGACACAAAAGGCAGACGAATTTTAATAGCTTTCAAGCTGATTGCAGGATACAAATTTTTGACAGAAAGCCAAAACTCATCTAAATTTTTCTCGAAGAATATTGAGCAGTAAAACATATCGTTTCTGAAATCAATTAGCTGTTCTTTTTCCATTGTTGTCAAATTTGGTGTCTTGCAAATTAAAAATGGGTTGATTAACCATTCATATTCGTCAACTGAAAGCGAAGAAAAATAGTTTTTAAGTGAAGTTTGGAGTTCGTCAATGGTGCTTATCATTTTGTCTGCAATTTTTCTTTTTGACTGAGATTCATTGACACCTGGAAAACAGTCAAAATTTCCTTTTGATATTTCAGATTTCCAGAGTGTTAATTTTTCTTTAAATGATTTCAGTTTTGATGTTGATGCGACGATATTCTCAGATGGACCTTGAAGACTTAAATTCAGAGCGTTCAGCTTTTCAAACAAGTCCGAGAGAAACTGAATTTTAAGCCACAAATTTCGTTGTGAAGAGAAAATTCAAAGCATGTCTTTTCCGCTTCCAAGAACAAAATCACCTCGGCTTTCAGGTTTATGAGTTGTTTCAAAACCTTTCCCTTCGAAAGCCAACGCACTTCGGTGTGATATAAAAGAGTTTTTTATTCGGAATCCATTGCATCACAAAGCTGAGAGAAAATTCGAGATTTCAGAGGTCGACTCTTGATGAAATTGACCACTTGGATAATTTCGTTCATAACTATCAACATATCTGGAGTTAAAGATTTTGAAACGAGAGATTCTCTGTGAATCATACAGAGGACACTTATAATATCTGGATTTTCGTGGTGCACAAGTGTGATAAATCTTTTTTTGTTTCCCAACATTGATGGACATCCGTCTGTACAAACACCCACGCAGTTTTTCTACAGCAAACAAAAACATGAAATATTTTCTTTTAGAAGCTCAAATATGTCTTTTCCTGTCGTTGCGAATTCTTTACAGAAAAGATACTCATTCAAGAATTTTTCATCTTTAATAAATCAAATGAAAGCAAGGAGCTGAGCTTTACCACTGATCATAGGCGTAACTAGAGCTATTTTGTGGGGTGGGCACAGGCCCCCAACTTTATAAGTCCTTTGTATGTGTGTATGCGTCCAGTGGCACAGCCCAAGGGGGGGGGGGGGAGGGGTAAAACCCCTTCCAGAGTTAAAAAAATATTATAATTGCCGCTTATATGAATCACTTAGTTAAGCAAATTAGACGCTTTTAAGAATCGAAACTAAAGTTAATATTAAGTTTTTTTAGTTTATTTGAAATTCGCAGCTTTGTTGAATCAAATTATATTCAACAAAGTAATTCAATTAGATCGCGAATATTATATTTAAACTGTGGAAACGTATATTAGATCTTAGATGCACTGGTTAAGTAAAAACTGTCATTTGTTTTGAAAAAGGGTAGCAATTACATTTTTCAGACATCTTACAGTAAAAGAATCATTATTTCGACCGTCATACGCTTTGAGTATTATACAGTGGATAGTTTTTAAATTGAATTTCTGTCTTTGCTCCATGTTCAAAAGGATAATAGACATCAATTTCCAGGAGGAAAAAAAACATAATATATATGTTTATAGGTTTTTCTCAGTTTGAGACTTTCTGTTAAGGTCTGCAACGGAGAAATTTCTAGGTTCGAGCGCGACCCGACTTGTAGAAATTTTTTTGCCCCTCAGCCGGGTATAAAAGTTAAAAGTTCGATCCGGATCGTAAAAAATATATGTATGTATATTAGGCCGGCCTGGCACAAAAAAAAAAGCTAAAAGTTAGACTCGAATCCGGTCCGGCCATGCACATAGTTTATTGGCTCGACCCAGTATAAAAGCTAGAACCTCGGCCCGAGACCGGCCTGGCTCATACAAAAACGTAATTATCCCTTCCCAGCTCGCCTGAATTTCAACAAAAACATATTTTTACACTGGTATGGTTAAAAATTGTCTTCTACGAGGAGTTCTGACAAAAATATTTACTTTAGTTTTTCTTTTCATGTTGTTTGTTGCATTCTTCGTTTTTTAAAAAACGCTTTGTGCTATATTTATTTTGTTACTGGATCTCGATTTGTATGCAAATGACTCAGTTGTTATTAATAACTTTAATCCATATTACATGGCTTGGAGACTTAAAAACCTGAATATTCTTATAGTATAGTAAAAATATCTAAGATGGGATCACGTAGCAGAACAGAAATATCCGTTATAGGAAAGTTACCTTCTTAGCATATACACTGTCGGTTGTAAATATATTACATTCTTTTCTCACGTATTATTATGTTCATTTTGCATGGATAAATACATTTTTCCGTTTGAAACAGGATTCTGTCATGGGCAGGTTTTTTTTCACACGCTTTATTGTACTTTAATTTTAATTGCCTAGAAAATGAACTATTCTTTAAAAAGAATAAATTGAAAATTTTAATATAGAACAATGACGATTTAAAAATATATGCATTTTTTGCAAAAATTGTTGGGCCGATCGAAATTTTACTGATTTTTGCATGGGTCATGTCAGGATAGGCAGGGCCAATTATTTTCATATGGGCTTGATAAAAACAGGACCCGAAAATTTCAACTCGTCTAGACCTTTAGGAAGAATGAATTCCAGTTTCAGCCCAGCCTGGAAAAAAGGAAGCCAGGCCCGGTCCGATCGCCATAAATGCGAAAATAGGCCGGAGACTGGCCCGTGGGTTGGTCCGGTTTCGGGCCAGGACCGAGCCCAAACAGACCTCTGCATGTGCATCTTCTTTTGTGTTTTTGCTATCAGTTATTTCTAAGACCAAGGTATGTGAGTGATGCAGGTAAAAATCTTTGACAAAGTAAGAATTAAGAAAATGCGCTATAAAGATATAAATGTAAAATGTGTTTTTGATTGAACAGATTATTGTAGTGTTTTATTCGAACAATTTGTTCCTGAGGGGTGGGGGGGTGGGGGGGGGGGGGGGGCTATATATTTAAAGAGTGTAGTTCATTAGCTAGTAAGGTAGCTCGAAATGTTCTTCAGGCCACGCGTTCCCCGGAGGAAAGAAGCACTGATTGCAATTTTATTGATTTTGACTTACAGATACATGCCTATGAGCAAGGTTTTCAAAAGAAAAGCGTTAAATATGAAGCATTTTCATAAAATTTACTATAATTACACACAAACTTATGCTAATTATGCTTTAACTGAAATTAATAAGTAATAAATTAGTTATACATTGATCTACACTTATTAAATCTTAAATAATGCTGCCTCTATATCATCAAAATTATGATATATTGTTTTTCATGTGGACAAAATTACAGTCGTGTTTAAATCAGATAAGAAGTAAAAACTGGAATATATTTTAGAGTTTTAGCTATAATGTATTTCATTTAAAAAAAGTATATATAAGTAGATCCTTTCGCCCCTACTTTCAGGAAGGGGCAGAGAAAGTTAAAAAGTACCCTCTTTTTTCAAAAATGTTATTATAATGTATTTTTTTTTTTTTTCCACGGCCGAAGGCAGGTACAACCTATCTTTCATTCTGCATAGGTGTTTCTAACAGAAAACTAAATATAGATAAACATTCATACACGCAAACATTATACACACATACAAACTACAAATACAATAAACCCAACAATTGTGAAAAATTAGCCAGAGCCAGGAATCGAACCTAGGACCACAGCATACAAGACTCATGCTCTAACCACTGAGCTACCCCGGCCATGATCTGGGTCTGCAATTTCTCACTAATAAATTGCAGACCCAGGTGGCCGGGGTAGCTCAGTGGTTAGAGCATGAGTCTTGTATGCTGTGGTCTCAGGTTCGATTCCTGGCTCTGGCTAATTTTCACACTTGTTGGGTTTATTGTATTTATAGTTTGTATGTCTGTATAATATTTGTGTGTATGTTTAGACTGGAATTCAGGCGTTATTTATGTGTGTTTTAATAGATAAATATTCTCCAACATCATGAAAAAGGTTAAAAACAAATAATATTTAGAAAGCGCACATACTTAACACATAAACAATGTGTTTAAAAAAAAAGAGTAGAACAATCTGTAAAAGGTGCTAGAGCACACTACAATTAAAGACTTTTGTATAAGAAACCAGGTCGGGATCCATTTATTCAGTGAAAAATATAGGATATAGGAAATCAAGTCGAACCCAAGTATTTTTAGAGAACTTTAATGATAATGAAGATATTTTAACGAAATTTTATATATACTGTATACGAAATTAGATGTCAAATAAAATGCTGGAAGTGCACAGTAATTCAGCCAACGATACCGCGTTTAATGTCAACTACATCCTAAAATATGGAATACTTAATGTGGCATTGTTTGGACGTGGATTATAATAAATTCTACCTCTTCTCGTGTTATTTTACATCTGACGCAAAGTAAAGTCTATTGGAAATTTTGCTAAAATTGCTTTATTATTACTAAAGTTAAGAACAAGAATTCGGGATTGTCTTGGAATGAAATCCTATGTATTTCTGATTTAAAAATAGATTCCTGATTTTCTGTACAAAAAATTGTTTGCTGTACTATTCCCTTCCATTTCTTAAGTTTGCCTCCTCATTTTTCAAACACTATATTAATCTAACAGTTTTTTGTTATTTCATTGGTGCATTTTATGTTTTCTAACTCTTATATAAGTAAACGTTGCTGAAATGAATTATGGTCAACGTAACTATTGATTCTACTCTTCGAGGGAAAAACATGATTATTACTTCATTAGCTAAACTGATTCGATTAGCCGGTGATTCAAGTAACCAGCGACCACTATTATCAACAATTCAAACCTCTCCTCCCCATTGAGCAGAATTCTGGCTGCGCCACTGATGCGTACAAGAATATTAAAAAAAAAACTGCATTGAGACCAAACTCGTTAATTTAATGAAAATTTTGACTTAAAATTAGAAACAACTTATTATCAAGGTTATTATTTAGTAATGCCATTGATCAATGGAGCCAACTTTTGAAATATATTGTTTGGGCCCAAATTTTTTAAGCAAAATAGCACGGCACGTTTTATTATTTGCTTATGTTATTCGTTAATTTTTTTGCATAATAACGTTAATATTTACTATAATATCATAAATATCAATACAAATTAAAAACACAAGAAGCAAAGCATTTCAGTCATTTATGAGCTTTATAATTATCAGGATTAGGACACTAAAATATAGATAATGTTCACTCACTGATTTATACTCACTGATCAAAAGGGGTATAGTGGAGGGCATACAAAGTTACTCGCCGTATACATTTTAGAATCTTTTTTTAAATGCTCCATATACATTCTCTTTCTCAATAGCATAGTCATTAAAGTTCACATGATTCTAGCATTTACCTTTCGGTTTACGTACGACAACAATACTGCTGATCAAGTATATAGGAAATTGAACTGTTGAGAGAAATTTAATAATTATATGTGTACTGAAGAACATTTAGTGCTCTTGATGTCTCTGTTACGGATGTCAATGCTATTTTTCAACGTCAACAAAATGAAATTTGCATAATGAACAGAGGAAAGTATATTTAACTAAGTAAATTATATCCAAGGCACACAGGACTAACGCCCAGGACTCGAACCTGGGTACTTTGGTTTGCCGTACCAACGCTCTCCCTACTGAGCTATCCCGACGATATCCTGGGCTGGCATATTTCACTCTTATTTGTTGTCCACTAATAGAAAATGAAATTTTGTTTCAGAGATTTAAAAATTTAAATAAATACGTAGTGAAATAAAACAAGGGAAATTAGGTGGGTCAGGGGAGCAAATTATTGGGCGGGCTCGACACTAAAGCCCCACGGGCCCAATATAAGTCGGCACCACTGCTATTCATTGCGCCATTGAAATTTTTAAGATGACTAGAAGTTCCGAGAGAGACCCAATTTTAGGCATAATGTCTGGGTGTCCCAATACATCTCTTTAATGTCCCGGTTTTAAACACAGCACTTAAACTATCACTTCTCCAAAATTCATTTTTAAAAAAATGAATGTTTTGATTCTTACCGAATTCCACTTCTCCAACAACAAAATGTTGAATTGTGTCTATTACGTGTCTATTACAGAAAACTGTCTTGAGAAAAATTTCGTGGTTCCGATAGAACGAATACCATATAGATATAATTTATACATGTCTGAAAAATGTATACAACTGAAACCTGTCTAAAATGTAGAAGTTTTCCGATCACTGTAATTTTATGCAGGTAAAGTAAACTGAATCTATTTATTTTAAGAATGAATAAACGGGAAAATTAGAGAAAATTTTTCTTGAAATCATTAATGTAAACTCTAAATTTGTTTAAAAATTCTAAGAAATGTAAGAATGTGAAAAAGAATATTTTGAGGAGTGGAAGGAAAAGATTAGTTTTTATTTTGAGGGACGAATACATTTAAATAAGCAAAAGACAATTAATGTTTCCTTTAACTGCAGTAAAAATGATACGTCAGCCTGACATTCTGACAAGAGACTTCACTTACGCGAAAACATCCAATATTTAGTTTGCATTTTCATATTTTTAAAATGATTTTCCATTTTATTTTTTGCATTGGATAGTTGATGTCAATCTCTACATAGACCGCATTTTACTTTTTCTTATGTGTTTTTTTTTTTAATCTTCGAAACCGTTACTGAAAACGATGCGTTTTTAGGTGCGTTCGTAATTATATAAATACGTAGCACCTATAGTCGTCGCTTGGTCCGTCCGTCTGTCTGTCCGTCTGTCTGTCTGTCCGTCTGTCCGTCTGTCTGTCCGTCCGTCTGTCTGTCTGTCCGCATATAACAACGCAAAAACTACCCAACCAAATGGTTTGCAATTTAAAATATATTATCTTTTCAGAATTTTGTCGAGACATTTCAAATTTTATTAAAATCGAATCAAAACTTTAGGAGATATTAATAAAAATATTTATTAAGAAATTTGATTTTTTTTTAAAAATCGGTGCTTTTTTGTTATAGGAGCTTCCGATGGATGTTAAATCGTCAAGCGACCGAGATACTTATTTTATGACAGAAATGAATCTGCAGACGATATAATTCATTTCACAGAATTAGAAATCAGAAAAGATCTGAATATTTATATAACTAGCTGATACATATATATCTGAATATTTATATAACTAGTTAAGATATTTGTATGAACAGTGTCATAAAATATATACTTAACTAGCTGTTTAACCCGTTCTACGCACGGGAGATCATGAATTTAATTCTAAAACGTGCGTACGAACGCACCTCGTTTGTAACGTTTGACGTACAATTTCCAACTTGTTTATTTAAAATTCAGTGGATACTCCACTGTTTTATTGCATAAAATCCTCAATTTTTAACATGTGCAAAATATGTTTATAAGAACACAATTTTTAAATTCGATACTGTATAAGTTATAGTCCTTTCAAAAGTTGACATATCACATAAAATAGTGTATAAAATCTTGAAAAAAAAAAAAAAGAAATCAGAAGTATTTTAAAGTTTAAAATATATATATATATATTCTTAAATTTTAATAGTACATTATAATTTTAAAACTACGATGATTTCTATAGTAGTGGATTGATTTTAAATTTAATTAGCTCCATCAGAATTCAGCAGAAAGAGATTTGATTAAAGAGAACTCACATGGAAAACATTTTTACCTGAAATAATTTTCGCCCAAAATAAATAAATAAAAAAGCTTAAGTTTTACCTTTTTTTCATGGGAAAACAAAAGTATTCTTCAAAATTATTTCTATCACATTTGAAAGGTGCTTATAGAGATGCATCGATTAGTGATTTTGATCCAATAGCGAATATTCGACATCTGTAAACCAGATGCTGAAAATTCGGTAGGCCTAATATTAATGTATTTTAAGATTTAAAAGTATTCAAAAATAAACTTTAAAGTAAATTGTACACCATATTTAACACAAATACTTGCGTTTTGAGTAATGAGTACAACAATGAGTTATTTTACAAGTACACTTTACACACAAAAATAAAATAAAAAAGCTTTCAGTTTTTTTTTTAAGAAGAGGATGATCTTAAAAATTATTAATTAATGAAACGTTAAATTCCATAATTCCTTCTCTAAATTAAAATAAATTTATAAGAGCTCCTTTATTTTAAAATAAATATTCCAAAATTGAAAAGAAATTTTTAAGGACATAGAAGGAAAATTTTACTGTTATATAGTGTTATTTGTCAGAAAGAAACAGTAAGTCAGTAAGAAAAATTCTATTCAATTGGCAACTCGGCAAAAAAAAAACTTATTGCTCCTTTTGATTTATCAATGAAATTTTTAAATGCACCACAGCGGGCGATCATTTTTAGAAGTTGCAAACATACAGGATTTTTCTAAAATTTTGAAAAAAAAAAATTTAAGCTTAAATTTGACAATTTCAAAAATAAATTTCTGTCTTTACCAAATAGTTTTTTTTTTTTTTTTTTTTTTTTTTTAAATAATAAATGACATTAATTAAAGAGGTTCGAGCAAGAACCTGTTATGTTACATTTTCTCAAAATACAGTTTATTTTTTCGATGAGAGTGTTATGAGATAATATGTCATATGGTAAAGGTAAAATACCTATATTTTAATTAATCTTTAAAATCTGATATATTATTTATTAAAAGTTAATATTTTAATAAAAATAACTTAAATATTATTAATAATTTTTATATTATAAAATTAAATATTGCTAAGTTTTTCTGAGAGAGCTTAGTACTACTCGTTAACTTACTAAATACAAGGTACAAGAACAAAAATAAAATAAAAATTGCAACTAAAAGCTTTAAATTGTCTCAGAATTTTATTTTTGTTACGTAACATCTTATTTCACTAAGCCCTTCTATTTATTCAGAATATCAAAGATTGATAAGGAAAAATTTACTCACAAAAAGTACATTCAGAAACATGCAGCAAAGAGCCTCGATCCATGAAGCAGCATGCAGCAATACAAACAAAAATTTCCAAAACTACAGAATTTGTTTGCGCACTGATAATTACGCATGCAAACTTGGAAAAGGGAAATAATCCCACACGCTTACAGCCGCAGGCAAATTGCAAAAAATTCGCCCTACCTTAACCCTCAAAGTAAAGGGTAAGCCCCCCGCGATGATGTTCTCATTTATGACTTTTGCCGTATCTCATCACTCAGACAAGACAATTAATTGATCAGTAATTTGTCAATTACATCCTGTTTTTTAAATTGGTCATTATTTTGTAAAAGAAAAAACGTTCGGACACCTGTGCCCCCCACTATCCCCTTCTCTCTCTCATCCGCTCTCACCACAGCAGATGACTTAGTTGAAAGAATACGGAACTGGACATCTGGAACTGATTTTTTCCCTATCACCTCGTGACAAAAAAAGAAAACTCTCGTTCAGATTTAGAGCTTTCAGATAATATTTCACTTTGTTCCTTTTGGAACCCTATAGACTCCGGGTCATATAAGTGTTGCAAAGAATGTAGAAGAGTAATAGGATTTTCTTTGTTTGTTGCTTCTTTTATACCTCACACACACACACATTTACATATGCGTGCGTCGTTACATTAGTTCTCAAATCAGAAATATATAGTATTATTTATTGGTATAATCATTCAAATATTTGAAAATTAAAATTTTGACCATATCGCAGTCATAAAATTTTCACGTGAACTTGAAATTCTGGGGTGGGCACTGGAACTACCTGGTGTGGGCACGGCCCACCCGGCCCCCCCACTAGTTACGCCTATGCCACTGATATCTGTCGATTCATCAATTTGAAGTGACCAGAGTTCACTGTCACGCGATTGGAAATGCTCGACAATTTGTTTTTTTAAGTCTGAAGATAAATCCTCGACTCGGCGTAATATTGTGTCATTGTGTAATTGTATTTTCTTGACCTTCTCTAATGCTTCTTTTCCCAGCATTGCTTCAACAATGATACCTAATGCTGGTACAATGATAGACTCGGCATCAGTGTGTGCTTTTTTGAGTTGTGCTATTAATTGGGCAACCTTGTAGCTGGCAATCAATCCCTTTTCTCTTTCTGGCATCTTTATATAGTTTACAAATTTTTTTGATGTTTCATTTTCCCACGCTGCCAGATTTTCAAAATATTCTCTTGGTTTGTTTTTTATCTGTGGATGTGAACTTTCTAAATGCTTTTTCAGTTTACTAAGAACGAGAGCTTCATTCGCAAGTTTCTTTTTACAGATTACACAGAATGGCATTTGAGAGCCTTCCATTTCAATTGCGCTGAATCCAAATTCGATGTACTCATCTTTATACTTCCGTTTTTTTCTTTCTTTATCTTCCGTTCTTGTGAAGCACCAGATTTTATTTCAATATATTCGTCCATCATGCTTCCCTATGCTTCTATTTCTTTGCATTTTAACCAATTTACAGATGTGAAAATCAAGTGTTTTACTTTAACTTTTTTTAACAGCAATATGCACTCTTTTCTTGAACGAAAACAAGAGTAGAATGAAATCCATGCCAGCAACAAAGTCCAAAACAGATCCCAATCGAGAGTTGAGAAAGCAAACGCCTGCTCCCCCAATTGAAAAAAAACAAAGAAAAAAAACAATCTGAATCGGATGGGCGGGGACAAGGGAGGCGCATGAAACACTAATACAGGGAAAGGAGTGAAGAAGGAAGGTAGCACATGATAAATAGAAAATGCATCGTTGATCCGACATCATGCAATTTTAATTAATTGTCAAAAACCCTCTTGGCACATTTGACAATCTCTCGCGGCACACAGGTTGAGAAACACTGGTATACAGGCTGATATTTTAGGATAAAATATATTTTTTGAAACTTTCTCAATATTTAATGCTTTTGCTTACATCACACTTTATCTCCCAGCAAGTGCGATATAATGAGAGGTTATTGCAGTAATAAAAACTTAAATTATTAATTGAATAAAATCTTTTTCTTTTCCCCCCCTCCACTCAAGTAGCTATTTTGAAGCTAAGAAGAAATAATATTTTTTTTAACTACTTTTGTTTTTAAAATTTTTATGCTTTTCTATGACTGTGTCGATATTTTATTTATATTTAAATAATGTGATATGTTTTTTTCCTTCTCCCATATATATTTTTTTCTACTATTTCTTTTTAATAATGCAGATAAATTGATTCAAATGTTCACAAGCTTAAATTTCAATAAAATGGAAATATTTTGCTTTTTAAAATAAACTTTTTAACATATTTATTTAAATTATTTATTTTTTATTTGGGGATAGATATTGCATTATATAAAAATTTTAGTAACATTTGGTTTCAGGCACTGATTTCCAATATGATAAATGGAACACATCCCTGGGCTTTCTGTTAAAAGTGGGCCCCCAAATTAACACGATTAAAATTGTAACCTATATCATATGTTTAAAATGCAATCTGGAATATAAACAATCTCTTTACGAAACAAATTACTGATGCTTTATAACTTGTGACTCATCCATATATTTGTATTCTGCCTATCTAACAGTTAATAATTTGGGATGTTTTTCTTTCTATAAACATAAATAAGAGCTATACATATATAACGTTATCAACATTTTGATAGTGGATCCCTCCCCTTCCCCCTTACAATATCATACGTTGTCATTCCTGGAACACCACCACCCTTCTTAATGATATCATTATCAATGCCTAAAAATTGTTTTTATTTTTACAATTTTTTTTTAATATGTTTGCAGTGGTATATAGATATGAAATAAAAATATTATACCTGTCAGTAATTTTGAAAGTTATTTAATCTCTAAATAATTCATTCATCATAACCATAACTATGATACAATACTCTCAAGTTTTCATTTTTTAGTGCCCAGCGATCAAGTATGGATTCCAATATTGATGATGTATGTAAATTATTGAGAAGTACTGGTTATAGTCCTGCTGTTGGTTCTAAAAGACCACCTAATTATCCAGATGACTATTTTAGGTATTTTTTGTTAATGATTTTATAGATATAAATGTATATTTAATCGATTCCAATATCTTATCTATGTAAAAAAAAATATATAATAATAATAATTAATTATAAATATATAGTTATAATAATATTTGTATGAAGATCTTTCTCATTCTATCTTGTAGCCACATAATCTTTTATCTTCATTTTCTTAGAATAATTATGATATATAATTAAAAAAAAAAGTGTCATGATTAATAGTGATTAATGCAAAATAAAAATTTTAAAAAATCCATATATATATATTTTTTTTAAGTAAGTACAAAATTTTTTAATTGCATGTTATAATTAATTACAATGTTTTATAAGCATGTCAGAGTATTGCATATCAGTAATTTGTTTTATGTCATTTCTTTTGTTTTCTATTAAGGATTAGTATTTTTTATTTTAATTATTTGGAAAGGAATTTCTGAATGATATAAAATAATGTTACCATAGATGTGCGAAATGAACATTGTGGTTCATTAAAAAAAAATGCTCTATTTGAAAATATTGTCAATAAACTCAAAATGTATTTATTTTATATTTTTATATGTGTGATTTATTTTTAAATACAGGAGAGCCCCTTTGAGTAGCACTTTTATCAGTATGATTATTGGAAGATTAAGATCTGATGACATTTATAATCAGGTATACCTTCAACTATTATTTAAATAATTGCTGCGTGATTGGTTTTCATTGATTTATTATTATAGACTATAGGGTTTAATTATATTGAATATCTGCTATGTTGAGATTACAAAACCAAAATATACCAAATATTTAGTGTTTCACTCCTTTTACTTTTTTAAGCTTATGATGCCTTTAATTGTAAAGTATGTTGGAAAAACATATAAAAAGATGAAAAAATATCTCCTTTTACTTTTCAGCGTGCAAAGATATTTTTGAACTATTTTATTATTGATTTAATTTATAATTAGTTTCAGTAATTTACACCATGCTTCTTTTTATTTTCTGATAGGAACATATTTTTGTAGCTGTACAATTGCTGTTAAAATTGTTAATTTATATCCTTTCTTTTTTTCCTCTTTTTTTCTTTCTTTCTTCCTCCCACCCCCAACTGTATAGTGAATTTAAAAGAAAACAAATTAAGAGTGGTATCTCAAACAAACTTTTATTTTGTACTATATTAAAAAATTATAACTTTAGTTTATTTGTTTCTTGTAAAGATCAGGGTGTCTATCCACCTGGAAAAGCTGGATAATAACCTGGAAACGTCAGGGAGATTTATATGGACTGGGAAAGTTAGCAAAATTTACCATTTCTGATGAAAAGTCAGGGAAATTTGAAAATTCTGAGAAAAAGTTAGGAAATTTTGAAACTTTCAAGAACAAAAAATAGAAAAATGTTTCTTATAAAACTAAGGATTTGAAATTGCAGTGCCATTAAAATCAAACTTTGCTCTTCATAAGTACTGTAAAGAGTATTTCAACCTTTCATGCGAATCATTTTGTCTACCCCCTTTCAGTCCTTCTTTGTAACTCGGAGATTTTTCAGTTCCAGCTTCACTGAAACTTTCTACTGAATGTTGTAGGATTGATTAGGTGCTTCACTCTGCTTACTTATCTTTGTGTGGGAACTGAACGTTTGTTACCTTAATTTATTGAATATTTATTATTTGTATTAAAATATGTCTAATCAATCTGTATTTAACTGTGACTAATGTGATAAAGAATTTCATCCTGAGTAGACAAAATGGATAGAACCTGATGCTAAAAGTGTGTATCGCTGAAATGTTTAACATGTGAAATGTTCACCTATTTCTAGATTTTGCAAAAATTTGTTTAACACTTCAGTAGTTTGTGCTTCAGAATCAATTGTGGAAGTTCTACTCTCAAATTCCCAACTTAATTTTTTTTTTTTTTTTTTTTTTTTTTGTAACATCACAAAATCTCGATACCTGGAATTTTTTTTAATTGGTATGAAAAACCTGGAAAAGTCAGGGAAATTCGTTACTGATCTGGAATAGACACCTTAAAAGATACAAGACACTTGCAATGAAGTACCTAAGATTTTTCTGTGTTTAATGTTTTGCACATTTTAGATGTTATCCTGCTTTAAGGTATTTTGTATAGTTTTATAATTTTTATTCATTCCAGATAAAAACTTAATATTTCATGAATATCTTTCTGTTATATTTTATTATTATTCTATTTTTTTAAGGGGTTAATGTGTGATATTTATAATTTATTAATTTTTTACTCTTCTCTTTGTAGGTTTCATCCTACCCACTACCTGAGCATCGAAGCACAGCTTTAGCTACACAAGCTGCAATGTTGTATGTGATTTTGTATTTTTCTCCTGAGATTCTCCACAATCACCATGCAAAGATGAGAGAAATAGTTGATAAATTTTTCCCTGATAACTGGGTAATTTCTCTTATTATTATTTATTATTTTAATATCAGTTGATTATGTAGACATTTTAGTTTTAAATTTGTCTTGGATGTAGGATGGAAATAAGTAAATATTTAATTTAAAGAAATGTTTTGATTTTTTTTTTTTTTAATCATACTGGCTGATAAATCTTTTTTCATTTATCTGTATAAATGCTTTATTTATTTATTTATTGTGTGTGTATTTGTGTTGTTACGCGACGGCTGTGTATTAATTCTATTTTAAAATTTAAATATCTTTAATTTAAATCTTTTGCAATTTAAATATTTTAAACTCAATATTTTATTAAGTCCTAATTTAAATCATTTTAAATTATTTATTTCTAATATTATTATTCAATTTTCACTTTAAAAGATAGTCCTTTATAAAATACTATTACATTCATAATATTTCTGCATCTTCCTTTTTCAATATCTTATCTAACGTTTCTGTTTAGTCTACAAAGGAAGAATCCCCCTTTTTGGCATCTCAGTTAAAATTCCTTTCATCCTAGCGTGTCTGGGCGGCTGCTGAGGTCATTGACTTTACGGTTCACTGCTTCAGCGACATGCACCCGTTCGGGGATTTTGAACACAGCATCGGTTAATTGCGATTAACCCGATCACGAATACTTTTTTCTGATTGGAGGAACTCTTCAGTCCCAGCGGTTGAGATAATTTAACTGGCTTTTAACGGCTAGTGTTTCCCGCGACTTCTTAAAATTTTTCGTAGTGTTCTCTCTCTTGCAAAATGATCTTCATGGAATAAGGATGTAAATTTGAACGTCTATAAAATCTTGGACCGATCGTTCGAACTAAACGGGTTCGACGATCGGTACCGTTTAAAATTTCTAAATTATAGATTCCTTAAAAGGATAACTTAATATACATAATAATTATTTAAATAAAATACTCTGTTTTATAAGTCATAATAACTATGAGATAGTTACTGAATTTGAGATGAGTGCTGGAAGTGAATGCTAGCTATGAATGTCATCTAGTATTTGTTCACTGAGTGTGGAGAAACTGACAGTCACTTTTGATGTCCTGCTGTATATTCTCTTCAACCACCTACTTGAGTAAGATTTATAGTTCATCCAGAGGCGGTAAGATATCTTATATATTTAATTCGCTGATGCTCTAAAGTATCATACGAGGATACTGCTAACCAAGTAGTGAATGCTTCAACAATTAAGTGAACACCTCATTTTTTAGTTCTTATAACGGAACATGCTTCAACAATTAAGTGAACACCTCATTTTTAAGTTCTTATAACGGAACTTGTGCCTATTGAGATGACCCTAGGCTTAATCATTTTAATCTTTTGATGTCAAGAACATTTAAAGCTTTGATAAGCTCTTCATTTAATGTTTATGCATTGTATAAGACAAGATATCTGTTCATGAACATTCTAATTTCGCGATTCTTCAGTTTCATCTTATTTTCACGGTACTTCTGTAGTATAATGCACTGTTATAATATTCGTACAAGACGAATATCGTCATACTCGTATTCATGTCATTAAGTAAATTTTTTTATAATGTTTTGCAAAGTTGAAGGAATGATAATATAATGTTCCTGATGATTTTATTATTATATATGTAAGGGGGTCTGCGCAGTACTTTCCAATTATTTCTAATATTTTATAATAAAGAATTTTAGTATTATTTTATTTGTTTGATTGTTTATTTCTCTAACAAGTGCATGATAAGAATTTAGAATTATCATAGATTCATTGATATTTTCGATTCATTGATATTTTCGATTCTAGTTCTAGTTATATTATGTATGGATTAGGTTTATGGATTTTTATTCAGGTAAGATATCTTTCTGTTATTCACCATGAACGTTCTTCATTATATATTTTCCATGTATTACCACTATACTTATAATAATTATTTTGATCACTGGCTCCTCTTCAAAAATCTCAAATTCTTCTCCTTTTTGATATTCCAAATTTTAAACATTCCCCCCTCTCTTTTACTTTCCCCCCACTTTCAAGTAATTCTCTAAATTTTAATGTAAATATTAATTCACCCCCGGTACCATATTTTTTTATCGTTTCATGTGTGTGGGAAGGTGTATTATAAAAATCAATATTTATTTTGTGCAGTTCTCTATTAATTTAGTATAATTTGTTTAAATATGTTGGATTGTGGGGAAGATTTAAGTTTTAGATTAAAGAAACATGAATCAAGCTCTGAAATAATTTATGTACACACCTAAATGTGTGCTTTATAGTGTACTACCGAAGATGTAACAAATGTAGCTTATTTTAATTTTTGTCAAAAATGTTTTGTATGTTCAATAATTTTCTCTTATTCATCTTTTATCTATGTCCTTTTCTCTCAATGGTATCAGAAAAAATCTGTCATAATTATCTTAAAAATAAATAAATAAATAAAATGAGCATTTAATAAAAAATAAAATATCTGGTGGGACATAGATATTGTGACTGTAAAATTCATCCTTTCATTATTCATTTTTTAAAATTTTCTTTCCTTTAAATATACACCAATATACAGCTTTAAGTATATGGTTTTATTTGATGAAAATTGAATTTAATCCACATTCTCTGAAAAGTCCTACACCCAAGATATTCTTTTAAATCAGTGGCACTCGCTAAAAGTTTTATAACAGACAAGGTCTGGTAGAGAAGGGAGTTTGAGAGCCGCACTTAATTTTTGTAGTCATAAATCTATATATTACAATGAAATACTATTATTTACTATTATTAATGTTAAATAGTTCTGCCAGGTCCAGAATGACAAAAAGTGGGACAATAAGTGGAATGAGTACTTCTCAAATGGGATACATAAATGTAACACAGTTTTCTTTTATAACATTAAACAAATGTGAATTAAAGAACTTCTAAAGAATACAGTAGGAAATTAGTTAAACATATAGCTACTCTTGATTAATTATAAAATGCTTTATGCCAATCACTTACAAATGATAATTAATCAACAATTTTTTTTTAAAAAGACACTATTCTAGTAACTGTAATACAGCAAAAAAAAAAAAAAATTGTTCTGTAAATATTCACAAGTTTTTCTTGTTAAATAAATTTTTACTGATTCTAGTGTCAGTATAGATTAAGAAAATATATTATCAAATTGAGAAACTACTTAAAAAAACTACTTAAAAAAAAAAAAAAAAAAGTCACATGGAAATGTTTTCTGGATTTTTGCAATTTTACTTAGACATTAATTGTATTTGTCTTTTTTAGGATGTATAGTGTTAATCAACAATAAGTTATAAAAATTCTGCACTAAAAGCTATAGAGATCAAGTCTTTAAAAATTGAAGACTTTTATTTATATTTTCTTAAAATCAGTATTTTTTAGACTTTAACATAAAGTAAGAAATAGTATGATGTGTGTGAAAATTTAAAAGAAGTCATTTATTTTCAAAAATTGGGACATTTGGCATCCTGCACAACTATTCTGTGGGTCATGTCTTCTAACACTCAAAAATCATGACACCTAGCAGCACTAAGGATAAGGCCCATAAGCTAATAGAAGAGATTTTTCAAGGTCAGATGAAATGCTGTAGATCCAATGCAATATTCTACTCCAGTATTAAAAAATATAAAACTCATATGTTTATATTTATTAAATCAGATTTTAAAAACAATCACAAAATCTTTAGAATGTACAATTTACAAAATATACTTATTAGTATATGTTTCTATACTTTTTTAATCATGTGTCCAAGTTCTGGAGCCGCATGAAATGAGCTTAAGGACTGTATATAGCTTTCAGGGCACCTAGTGAGTATCACTCTGGTTAAATATTGTAATTCTTATAAGGGTAATTAGGAATTTTTAAATTCAATCTATTTTCTCTGTTTTAATTTCTGTTGAACATAAAGCTTTTACATTTTAAGTTGGAGTAGTGATAAGATAAACAAATGTTGTGTTTTCCTTTGATGGCTGCTTCAGACTAAAGATCTGTACAGGCTGAAATTTTCTGGTCTTTGTGAAATCTATCTTGGCTGAACCTGGTCCAATATAAGAGCTAAAAATTTGGCAATGCTATTATTTCCAATGTCTATTATTTGCAAAATTTATAATCTGCAAAACCTTTTTTTCTCAAACTATATGAATTTCACTGAGTTAACTGTACAATGAAAATTGTAATAGAAAATTTTTGTATTGTGTTAAATAAGATGAGTATTTAATAATGGAAAGTTATATTTCAGGTAATAAGTGTTTACATGGGTATTATTGTAAATCTTGTGGATGCTTGGGAACCATATAAAGCAGCAAAACAAGCTTTAAGTAATACTATAGATCCTTCAAATATAAAAGAACAGGTAATACATAAGTTCATAAGTTATATTTCTATTTTGTTTTTAATTTTATTTTTGTTTTTAATTGTTTTTAATTTAATTTTTAATTGTTAATAATCTGTTTTTAATTAATCATCTATATATAGGCTGTAAGATATCATACTCGAGTTGTAAAGATGGTCCCACAAGTAGAAATACTTCTCAAAGAAGGTGCATTGTCTGAAGAAGTTGTTCTTGATAATGTTCCAAAACTTTTAAATGTGGCTAGAGAATGTAATGTTACTCTTAGATGGATGTTCCTGCATACAGTACCATTATCACAAGGTGGGTGATACTTAAAATATTAAGAATATTTTAAGTATCTAAAAATATGTTACCAAAAAATATCTATCTGTAAAGCTTCTTCAAAATATGAGACATTAAATTGAATATTCGTAATTCATTGGCTGCTCAAAAGTATGAAAATTACTTACCCTTTCTCTTGTTTAAGGAAGAATAAACTTAAAATGAGTATTAAAAAGTAAGGTAAAAAATATCCAGTGAGTATATTAAAACTTAATCTTTTCTATACATTTCTAAAATAGAAAAAATAATGTTAAATTCTGATTTCTGTTTTACAAAACTCTCTATGCAAATGAAATAATGAAATTTTAAATACAAAAAGCTCTCAAAGAATTTGGAAAAGATTCCTAAAATTTGTCTTTTTTTAATCTTTTTTTTTTATTATTTCTGCACTGAACAGTGATGGCATAGGTGTGCACATCATGTACACGAATTTAGAGAAGGGATGCATAAAAGAAATTGTGATAGATTGTTTTCTCCTAGAAGGGGAAAAAAAAAGAGAACTAATCATAGGAAGGACACAATTTGTATTAACATTTTAAAATTGCCTTATTATTACAAAAAAATAAATAAATAAATAAAGGGAGGAAGAGGGGGATTTAGATTTTGGAAATGTCTGGATCGCTGGGACCCAGGTTGGAAAAGCCTAGCAATCATCACTGATTGAAAATGTATGTTAGTGCTAGTTTCCTTAAGCAATGGGATATCTTTTCCTTTTGTTTTTAAGTAGTAAATTACTTATTACTTATTTATACAACTCGGTATTTAGACTTTTTTCTTCTGTAATAAAGACAAAGTTGTGCCTACTAGAGATGAGTTCGGGCTCTTTTTTCGGAGCCCGAGCCCGCCCGAGCCCTATGATTTTAAATCCAAGCCCGCCCGTGCCCTATGATTTTAAATCCAAGCCCGCCCGAGTACAAAACATTTTGTGTCATTAGAGCCCGAGCCCGACACCAAAAAATATTGCATAATATTTAAAAATTGTTTTAAAAGTAATATCTCATTTTAAAAAAACTTCGTACGTGAAAATAACTGTTCATCCGGTGCAGATATTAATTTTATGGAAATTTACATTCTATCTTATCAAAAGAGAAGTTTGGTATCAAATAAAAATATACTTCCTTAAAAGGATGTAAATATTTTTCTCTCCCAACAAACAAATCTGATGGACACATTGATGAAGTGAGTTTTATGAATAAATGAATGAAATTTGCAGAAATTACTATTTCTGTACAGAAGAATCGAGCAACGTTTTATATTTCCTATAAAAGGTGTATATCGTAACATAATTGATTCCTTAATTAAAACAATATTTCATTTTCCTGAAAATCAGCTTAAATTAAAAATTTGACACCGTTATCTGAAAGATCTTGTGTTTTTACAGGAAAAGTTGAAATACTCTTCGATTGCTTTCTATCGGAATAACAATATATGAAAATTATATCTACTGACAAATGAAAGTGACATCGTAAATGTGCAGAGCAGAAATTTAGCATCAGCAGAGTTCATAATTAAAAATAGAATCACTAATGTTGTCTTCCTATGAAGAGCGAGTATGACTCGAACACAATAGAAGACTAAAAATTTGCAAACCTAAGCTAATGCTGATTGACTAAAAATGAAAAAAAAGTATTTATCTCGCATTAGATCTTGAAAAAAAAATAAAATAATAATCGGTCCAATAAAAAAAAAATTATCTACTGTCACAAACGAAAATCTATCAACAAATATTATGGGCGCCTCTTCGCAGTGGCGTCATTTCACCCTTCTCAGTCGCATCGCAAATATCGTAAATTTTTTTTTCAAGTAACATTCTGATACTAGAAAAGAAAAATAAGATTTCTGTTTCCCCTTCTATTTATTCTGATCAGAATAACATTAAAATTACATGAAATAGAATATGTAATTTTTTAGGGGGAAAAAGTTATTTTTATTTTTTCTATATGAGAATAAATAAAATTGTCAGTTTCAGAAAGAATGAGCCCGGGCCCGAAGGCTGGTATAAAAATCGAGCCTGTGTCGGGCCCGGGCTCGGGCTGAGCCCGTCTCATCTCTAGTGCCTACTATGTGTTAAGAGAAATAATGGGTAAATTACAATACCTATTTTCTAACTTGATAATTTTATTTTTTACTATGTGTTATTTTAATATTATTCTTTTAACTTTGAATATTACTCTGATTTAAACTTCCTTTCAAAATTTCAGGACTTTTCAAAGCATTTTTATCGCATTTATAAATAATTTTTTTTATTACAATACTTTTATAAAACTTTTCCTGAACCATTTTAAATTTCTGTATTTATAAATATCACATTAGTTTAAAACAGTTATGTTTATTTTAGAGTAATCTTTTAATCTTTCTTACTGAGTTCCATAGTATTTGATTAAAATTTTGTTGTTATTTTATAGAAACTTTATTTTATTTTGATACTTTTATATACGTACTTCATGCATCTGTTCATTGAACAAGACTAGCATTTTCTCTGGTTCTTAATTTTTTTTGTACCAATTTACCTTTTAGCTGCTGAAACTAATAAAAGATGTAGGCAAATCAGAGATCAAGTATTAAATGATTGTCGTTACAACCCTCTTCAAGTCTTTCAGTTGTTGTTATATACTGCACAATTTGAGTTGAAAGTCAAAGAAGTAAGTTTACTTTTCATATCATTTTCCGATATTTAAAATTATTGTGGATGTGTTTCTAGATATAGAATTAAGTGTACTTGCATATTATACATACCTGTAAGGTACACCACCATTAATGATGCTGATAATATTAATTACTACATAATATTGCCAATAATCTTAACCCTTAGCAGCAGCTTCTTAGTTACTGCTAGTTAGTCTTTGACTTTCAAAAATTGCAGATAATAATTTTTTTCTTTCTACATTTTAACTGTATAGTTAACCACTGATTTGTGGCATGTGTGTTAATTTATTTTCTTTTTACAGTGTTTTATATTCTGCATTTTTAATCATGCATTTGATAGAGTTGCCAAGAACTGAAATAGACTCTAGTGACATCCATCTTTTTCCAAACTCAGCACTGAAAAATCATTCCAACCATCACTCATAACCAACGAGACATAACTGACAAACTCAGCTTGAAAAATTGCTGACCTGATCGCCCTTGGTGATAAAACACGCGTTCGCCCAATGGCAATATGCAAAAAACGAACAAACGGCAAAATTGCACCAACTGCTGGCAAACGCCAAAGAGCGATAATCACACTCTCACTAGCAGCCATGCGCCGAAGGACGTGGATAACGCATGCAGAAAGGAAGATTTCTCCGACCCTGAAATGAATGACCTGGCGAAAATGGTGGGCATCACGATACGTTATAGATTGAACTGAAAAACTAATAAAACTGCAATCATATGCTGAAGAGGGGACTCAAAACGGGAAAGAAACATCGTAGAATCACAAATGATATGTCAAAATAAAGATAATTGAAAATGCTGAATAGAGGGAATAATGGGATAGTTGAATTTTGCAGCAAAAATATTAAAATTATTAAATTTATTGAAATAATAGGGAATTGGAGCACATGCAATCGTAAATATCACGATTGAACTAAAAATGTCGCATTTACAATGTGACAACACCCACCTTCTCTCTTTTTTTTTTTTTGAGAGAAAGAAGAAAAATTTAAAAAAAATGAATGATGAATATGATGATAAATAAATCTTTTAGTAATAAATTATGTAGTAAGATAGTATAAATCTAATTTCTTTCTCTGTCATATTTTAATTTTTCATAATTTTTTAAAATCATTATTGAATAGCTCTTCAAGCAACTGTTGTCTGAAAAACATGAAAAATGGACTAAGTATAAATCTGAAAGTACAGACAGAATGTCTGAATTGAGTGAAGTTTTCTCTGGGACCAAGCCGTTAACACGAGTTGAAAAAAATGGTAATTTGTCAGCTGATATTTTTTCTTTCTCTGCTATTTTCCAATATTGAAATATTTCTGATTTTGCAAAGGCTTGTTTAGCTAATTTCATAATATCTTTATTTCATAGAAAATTTGCAAAATTGGTTTAAAGATATGGCAAATCGCATTGAAACTCTAAATTATGATGATGCAACTGCAACTGGGCGAAAAATTGTTCAACTGATTGAAGCTCTTAAAGAGGTAATTAATGTTTATAAAGTAAATTAAATCTTTAAAAATATAATAAGTGAAAAATTTAATTCATATCATTCTAACAGATTAGTTTTTATGTTAAAATCGATAATAAGAACCTTTTGCGTGTTATTTTTTTCTTAATTGAAATTTTAAATATTTATTTGAATGTTTTATCCACTATATGAAATATGAATTGTAGCAAAAAACCTGAAACCAGTTAGAACAACTTTGAAACAGTGACTTGTAAAATAGATTAGAGAAATAATAAGCCAGCACATTTAATATCTTGTAAATACAGTAAAATTTCTAAGCATTAAATTTTGATATTTCAAGGTAGCTTGTAGATAACTATCATTGTTGTAAAAAAATTAGTGGAGTTAAATTGCTTTTCTCAAGATATATATATATATATTAACAAAACTGGATATTTTATACCATGCTTATTAAACTGTTGTACCTCAAGTTTGATACTAGATTCCATAATATTGAAAACACTGTGGCCTATTCAAAAGGATTGTTAAATTAAATAAATAAGAAGCCCAGCGCAGGTTATACTTATGCCTCCCCACATGTCCCATGAACGAATAATGTATATGAAATCTGCTTAATTTGTCTTCAGCAGGAATGAAAATCTTTTTCTATTTTTAACCTTTTATTATTTTTTAAAATCTTTTTTTTTTCTACTTTTTTGAAAAAAATTTCCTACATTTTTATCTTACAACTTTGTTAAGAATTTTTTATTTTATTTGTTAAATATAATTTTTTAAATGTTTTTATATGTTTCTTTTTAAAAACGAAAGATATATTGTTAAAGAAAAATACCATGTGATATAAAAATTACTAGTATATTTTTATGTACCATAATTTGTAGGTCCAAGAATTTCATCAACTTGAAAGTAATCTGCAAATTAAGCAATTTTTGGAAGATACTCGTAAATTTTTACATCAGATGCTGAGAACAATCAATATTAAAGAGGAAGTTTTAATTACATTAGAAATGGTTGCTGACTTATCATATGCTTGGGAAATTATAGATAGGTATTTATTTTTTAAATAATTGTTTTCTTTTTGTGTGTACTTTCTCACCATTGGGTAAAAAAAAAATTCCAGTGTATACTTATATACAGTCGACTCTGAAATCTGCTGCTGTATAATCAGCAAATCTCTAAAACCCACCATTCACTTTGAGATATAAACAATGGTAATCACAGTTAGAATTTAAGCTCATAGAACAAATTTAATGTGATAGTTATTTCAATTACGACAAAGAATTGAATTGTGTTTTAAAAATTCTGATGTTTCCACTTATTGTAAACTAAAATAATAAAGTTAATTTCAAAATGCAAACATTAAATGGGAAATTACAGTTTTAAGTTTTGCATTAATGAAAACACTAAGTAGTTGGAGAAATATATTATAACAATAAATTAGTCAAAATGTTTATTTAAAAAGTTCTTGTACTCAATGTATCATTTCATTTTAATCCCCCCCCCCCCCCCCCCCCGCAGAACTAGAAATAATGACAACTATTCATAGAATGTGGATTTTTCTTTCACTCATTTATTTAACTCAACTTGGTTATTGTATGTAAAGATGGAATTTCATAATCAATTAATCTTTAACCCACTTCCTGATATGCTAGAATTATAAAAGTTTTGTACAAAGGTGGGTTTCTGATGACACTACAACATTTTAATTCTTTTAGAACTATATTATAAATTAATTTTAATGTGTTTCTCCCTTATCCAGCTGCAAATGATAAATCATCAAATATTCTTCATGGTTACAATTGTTTACAAATTACAAAAACAATGGAGTTCAATGCCATCTGGCTGTAAAACTACAACAACGAATTATTTTAAACACAAAAAAGTAGAAAAATAATAAAATAAATAAAGAGTGTAATATATTTTTAATTATGATTATACATTGATAAATCAATTTAGAAATCCTAAGTATATAGTTTAACCTGTGGACTCCACACTTTAATTCAGCACCTGCACACTACGCAGTAGTGTGATTTGGGATTTGTAACTTCAACTGTATAGAACTTTGTTGGCAATATAGTGATAATGAAATATAACACATTATGAAATGTAATGAGGAATCAAACTGTGATATTTATTTTTATCAAAAAATTCATTTTGTTAGTTAAAAATTCGCATTAATGAAAGCATATTTAAAAAAAGAAACACTGACATGTTGATGCTAGTAATTTTTAACTCACTTTCTGATATGCTAGAATTATAAAAGTTTTGTACAAAGGTGTATTTCTGATGACAATACAACATTTTAATTCTTTTAGAACTATATTATAAATTAATTTTAATGTGTTTCTCCCTTATCCAGCTGCAAATGATAAATCATCAAATAGTCTTTATGGTTACAACTGTTTACAAGTTACAAAAACAAGGAGTTCAATGCCATCTGGCTGTAAAACTACAACAACGAATTATTTTAAACACAAAAAAGTAGAAAAATACAATAAATAAAGGGTGTAATATATTTTTAATTATGATTATACATTGATAAATCAATTTAGAAATCCTAAATATATAGTTTAACCTGTGGACTCCACACTTTAGTTCAGCACCTGCACACTACACAGTAGTGTGATTTGGGATTTGTAACTTCAACTGTATAGAATTTTTTTGGCAATATAGTGATAATGAAATATAACACATTATGAAATTTAATGAGGAATCAAACTGTGATATTTATTTTTATCAAAAAATTCATTTTGTTAGTTAAAAATTCGCATTAATGAAAGCATGTTTAAAAAAAAAAACACTGACATGTTGATGCTAGTAATTTTTTACTCACTTCCTGATATGCTAGAATTATAAAAGTTTTGTACAAAGGTGTGTTTCTGATGACAATACAACATTTTAATTCTTTTAGAACTATATTATAAATTAATTTTAATGTGTTTCTCCCTTATCCAGCTGCAAATGATAAATCATCAAATAGTCTTTATGGTTACAACTGTTTACAAGTTACAAAAACAAGGAGTTCAATGCCATCTGGCTGTAAAACTACAACAACGAATTATTTTAAACACAAAAAAGTAGAAAAATACAATAAATAAAGGGTGTAATATATTTTTAATTATGATTATACATTGATAAATCAATTTAGAAATCCTAAATATATAGTTTAACCTGTGGACTCCACACTTTAGTTCAGCACCTGCACACTACACAGTAGTGTGATTTGGGATTTGTAACTTCAACTGTATAGAATTTTTTTGGCAATATAGTGATAATGAAATATAACACATTATGAAATTTAATGAGGAATCAAACTGTGATATTTATTTTTATCAAAAAATTCATTTTGTTAGTTAAAAATTCGCATTAATGAAAGCATGTTTAAAAAAAAAAACACTGACATGTTGATGCTAGTAATTTTTTACTCACTTCCTGATATGCTAGAATTATAAAAGTTTTGTACAAAGGTGTGTTTCTGATGACAATACAACATTTTAATTCTTTTAGAACTATATTATAAATTAATAAATTAATTTTAAGGCATTTTTCCCTTATCTGGCTGCAAATGATAAATCATCAAATATTCTTTATGGTTACAACTGTTTACAAGTTACAAAAACAATGGAGTTCAATGCCATCTGGCTGTAAAACTGCAACAATGAATTATTTTAAACACAAAAAAGTAGACAAATCTGCTAGTAATAGTATAGAAGTATACAAATAAGTAAACTAAAAGTATACAAATTTGCTTAATTTTTTTGTCTTGTTTCATCATAATTCTATTCATCTAATTACCTGAAAACATGTGCAATTTCAAAATTGAAAAATAGCTATTAAATTTTGCTGTCACATCTCGAGACACTCTGCACAACCGTGAAATATTGCTAATTCTTTGAAAGGACTTCTTTGAATAATTTTAGATCTAAAAAAAAAATTTCTGGATTAAATAAACATTCAGAAATTTCCGATTTACATAAAATGATTGATTGATAATCAGTGTGGCTTCAGATTCGGGAAATCAGGGAAAAATCAAAGAAAAGTCAAGGAATTTCATAAAAGTACTTGAAAATCAGGAAAACTTGTCTATATGCGAAAATAATTGTGTTTTCATACGAGACTGATTCATCGTCAAACAGGTGATATTTAAGCCAATAATAGTATGCGATAAAGAAAAGTAAAACTTTTATATATTTTTTAAAATAGGCACATGATACGTGTTTTTCATATTTAACACAAATTAAGGCGATCAGATGTCCTCACTTTTTTGTCCTCATATTGAAGGCAATTTACCCATATTTGAAAATTTTATGATACTTTAATGTAAGCTGACCAGGTGGCCAGCTTAATCCAATTAGCTATCCCATCAGATGTAGATATGTTTTAGAATTGAACATTTTTCAGAAAATGAGGAATTTTTGTGTTCGCCATATATTCATTAACCCATTATATGATACACACAAAGCAACTCTATGTGCACACTATATGAAGTTGTTTGATTAAATTTCGAGTTTTGATTTATGAAACTGTGAACCAGTACTTTATTGAATATTGTGCAATTTTTATGTTTTTCTCTTGTTTTTTCTCCCAAATGAGCAATTAGCAAGGTGGTGTGCTATACGTGGAATTGGCATATATTAAAAAATACCATATGTGTATCATTAATAAAGGAAATCAAGGAAATCTGATAAAGGTAATCAGGGAAATCAGGAAACTTTTTTTTGCAATTTCTGTTGCCATCTTGTAATTCATGATTTTATACTTTAAAAACAGGAAATAAATAAATACTCTATTTGAAACACTTTTTTTTATTATTATTTCAATTCATTGATGTTAATATATATAATTATTATGTTAATATAATTGTACAGTTTGTATTCTTTTGAATGAAAATATATTTTACCTTATAATATATTACTTTTAAATGCATTTAGTTATACAGGTTACATGCAACAAGGAATTAAGAAAGATCCTTCATTAGCTATTAAACTGCGAGCAACTTTCTTAAAGGTATTTATGATTTAAATTTATTTTTAAAATAATAAATCAACAATTATGTTTTTGATTGTTATATTTGTTAGGATCTTAAGACTCTTTTTCTATGATAAAAAATGTCTTATATTGGTGATGCAAAAAATAGCATGGGGGGAAAATCTGCTTCCTGTTGTGCTGAATTGCTGCAGTTTTAATTTATTGGTATGGTTACAAAAATGGCAAAATTCCCCATTTTTTTGCCAGAAAATCATATATTTTTTTTTCCACACTCTGGTTATCGATAATAATATTTTCTCTGTGCTATTTTTATGAGCTTTATATTCACCATTATTGACAGACATAGTCAATAATCCACCTTATGATGTGCTTATTATTTTGTTATATCTTGATGAATTATATAATTTAATTTTATCCCATCTGCATCTTTATTTTATACATTTGACAAACATTTCTTTCAATTTCTTGTCCATCTAATACAGTGTTTGTTACTCCCAGATTTAATATTTTTATAACACTTTTGGTTCAGTATATGTTTTTAAGACTTTCTGACTAAAAAATTCAATCCACATATACATCAAGTTATATCTTTAAATTTTTTACTTTCTTCTATCTATAATGGAAGAAAGTATTGTAATCGAAATTTTTTTCGACTTCCGGTTTTCAACGGATTTACACGTTTTAGGGGTCAGAGATCCCGAAACATGTTTTTACAAAATGTCTGTCTGTCTGTTCGTCCTCATTGTATCATCGAAAAGTGTATGAAGTTATGCTTCAAATTGAACCACATTTTTTTTCTATGTTTTTGGCTATGGCAAGCAGGTTTTATTAGAATTTGGGGATATTTCGACGAAAGGGGGCGCTGTGATCGATATTTTTGTTCCATTTTTACTATTGTATCATCGAAAGGTGTATGAAGTTATGCTTCAAATTGAACCACATTTTTTTCTATGTTTTTGGCTATGACAAGCAGGTTCTATTAGAATTTGGGGATATTTCGACGAAAGGGGGCGCTGTGATAGCCCTTTAAAGATTTCAAATTCAAAAAGATGTACAAAAAATTAGAAGTCCTAAAAGTTTTTTTCGTTAAATGATCGGCCTTGATCCGGAGAATCCGGAACAATTTTTGCTTTACCTGTATCTTAAAAAATGGCTGAGATATAGCGGTTTGAAATTTTAGGTTGGCTGACATTTTGAAACAGGACAGCAGAATTCATCCATAAACGGGTTTAATTTATGAGTTTTAGTTAACATGGTTTCAGCAAATTTTCTTTCATTATTGTAACCATTGTTCCTATTATACATTTATATTCGCCAATGTCAAATTCTCGCCAAACTTGGCGACAGTTGGCTAAATATCACCAAATTTGGCGACCAAAATAGGTTGCCATAAATGAAGCCAACTTGGCTGTAGAGGACTAATTTGGCGATATTCTCATTCAAATTCAATGTTGACGAAAATCTTCTTTAATTAGGTTCCACTCATTTTACCTTCGTGTTTTCCAGTAAAATTAGCTAAAATCGTAAAACCAAGGAATAAAGAGGCTATCTGCTCCTGTCGGTTCAGGCCAGAAGGACTTTTCGTAGTTTAGTATACATCAGTTGATCGCATCCCGGTAACCCGACGATTCGCAAGCAGCTGACGTACAACAAAATGATGAAAAATATTGATTTTTTTGGCGATGTGATAGCGAATTTTGAAGTATTAACGTAACTGAGATAGAAGAAAGTTTTGGGATTGGCACACCCAACTAGTTTACAATGTTTCAATAACTTAATCTCTTGTCTACTTTGCCCATATGCCATAAGGACGGTGTTATTAGGAATATACAACATACAGCAGTCTCATTCTTTTGTTCCTTTCACTATTACACCTATTTTTATTTTGATGTCAAATTAGTTGTATAATTGGTGGTAGTTGTCCACTAAATGCTAGATTGAGAACACTGTTTTTTCCCCCTATTCTGATTGGTCCAAATGTGTGTGCTTATTTCGTGAGTTTTGCATAACTTGTAAAATTTGTATATTTCTGTGTTCAGCTTTTTGCATATATTTTACTTATCATTTGATAACTTTTCTTTGAAAAAGAAAGTAGGATAAGTAGAAGTAACTGTAGTAATTGAAATAATAAATAATTGTATAAAAATTATGTATTTTTATTATATAATTTTTTATTTAAACTATTAACTTTTCTTTTGGATAGTTTCAAAATTAAATTCATAAAACCAAAAGTTAGTCAAATTTCAGAGTTATATTAAATCATTGTTGAAATTTAATAAGGTATTTCATAGGTCGGTATGTCAATTAGTTAAACTAAGTATAATAATAAGCATTTTTTTCAAGTTGATGAGAAATCCAACTAGTTTAAGATTAGAGTTCAGAAATATTAGGCTTGTTATATGTAAATCTTTTTCATGAACTGACAGTTTAAAAAAACACCATCTTATTTTTATTGTTGCAGCTTGCATCTGCTTTAGACTTACCTCTTCTCCGTATTAATCAAGCATCAAGTTCTGATTTATTATCTGTATCTCAGTATTATTCTGGAGAACTTGTATCCTATGTACGTAAAGTTTTACATATCATCCCAGAAACTATGTTTGGTTTAATGGCACAAATAATTGAGCTACAAACTAATGCCATCAAAGAAGTTCCTACAAGGCTTATGAAGGATCAACTAAAAGCTTATGCACAATTAGATGAACGCTATAAGGTTAGTGATTTATTTCAACATATTTTTTAATGTACCTATATATTTATCTGTCTTATCTAAGAAAGCTTCATCTATGTTTAATTTTCCTACATAAAATTTCTGCTAAATCTGGATTTTGGGCCTCAACTAAGTTAAGACTGTTAAGTTAACAAGGCTTGATTAAAAAAGCCTGGTTTATAAAATACTTTCATGTTTTATCATTAGAATGGTAAATTTTTTTCAAGCACTGAAAAATCATTGTAATCATTGAATTATCTGCTATGTTCTGTTTTAATTATGAGGTCCATAATGATGTTGATTTTCTAGGGTTGAGGACAAGAAATTTGTAAGTTTTTAAATTTTAATCTCAATGTAATAATGGTAAAATTAATTTTAAAAAAATTCTGTACTTAATGATTATTTTGTTATATAAATTAATTTATATTTAGAATTTTAACATCATCGGATTTTTTCTATAACTAAATAATAGGGTACATTTCTACAACTGACTGCTATTTTTTAGAAAAATAAACATGAAAATATAATATTAATGTAAAGATCCCCTCAAAAGCCATATGGCTCAGAACCTCTGGAAAATCTTGAAATGGCTTTCTGAAACAGATTTCTTAAAAATGCTGTTGCAGATCTTATTTTAATCAATTTGATTTTGCAGGTTGCCAAATATACACATGCTATATCTGTTTTTACTGAAGGAATTTTAATGATGAAGCGCACTTTAGTAGGAATTATTCAGATTGATCCTAAGCAACTTCTTGAGGATGGCATTCGTAAAGAATTAGTTCATAAAATAGCAGTCGCCTTGCATGAAGGACTTGTGTTTAATCCAAAGGCGAAAGTAAGTTATTTTTAAGCAGTTAAAAATATTTAAGTATTAACTTAAGATTTTTTTTTTTCAATTTCCTTCTTGCACCGATTCTTATATCTTCATTTTAAACTGTTATTTCCTGTAAGTTTCATACTGTAACTTTTTTTTGTTGTTATTTGATATTTGCATGTTTTATTAATTTATTGAGGCATACTCTCAATAAATTATTTTTTTTTTCTTACATTTTCTTTCTTTTCTTTTCTTTTCTTTTTTTTTTTTTTTTTTTGACATTGTTTAGATTTTTTGGCTTTAATTATTTTGTTTTAATATATGAGAAAACTTTTAGACAGATAACTCTTTGAAAAATAGTTTTTAAGAAAATATATGATTTAGATTAATGTTAAATGATTAAAATATGAACTACTGTTATAATATAATTAAACTTATAAATAATCTATTTTATATTATTGTAATATTTATTATTTGAAAAAAAATTTGCATGAAATATTTTCTTTTCAAATCTGCCATTGTACTGCTGAATATTGCACTAATCCTTTTAACTAACATATTGATTGTGACAACATTTGAAATCTTTGAAATGTTTCTTAAAAAACTAATTTTGAGAATACTTTTTTAAAGTTCTCTTTACAAAGCAATGAATATGTATGATCACCATAAGGCTAAAAAGCAATTAATCATTTTCAGACCTGTTTTCTACTTCTTTAGCAATCACATACATGCTTTATCTGATAAAGGCAGTTATAAAATTATTGCTTTTGAACTTAATTTCCTATTTTCAAGCTTTTTTTATTTGAGCGGTTGGGGGGAGGGGCGGGTATTAAAACTGTAAAGTTTCTACCTTTTCTTTTCCTTCTCACCTACAACCATTATTGTTCGTACTTTAAATATTCTCAAGATAGCAGTATTTCTTTTTATTTACGGTACTTTCCAAAGGATGATATAAAAGTCCAGTCTAAATTCTTATTTTCATTTCCTGTGTTTTCCTTATCTATAATTAAACTTTTACACCATTTTCCTTCAGAAAGATGTTTTTTTAAATAATAATAATAATGTCTTATAGTTCTACTGCTGAACCTGAAACTCGCATGTATTTAATACTTTTCCTTCCCTTTATTTCTATGCTGAATTAACTTTCACCAAGCTTGAGATTTGTTGAATAAATGAAATTAATCTGTTGTTCTAAAATTCTAAAACTAATGTAGGGAATATAACTATCGTTTCAGAAATTCAGTCTAGGTAGGTTTTACTAGAAATTTTCCCAAAAATTGTGAACTAATTTCTGAGCAAGATAGCAGTAAATATTATTGCTTTCCCCCCCCTCCTTCTTATTTAGTGCAATAGGATGGTTTTTAGTTGAGATTTGAGATTTATAATGAGAGATAAAGAAGTTTTTAAGAAAATATTGAAGATAAACTAATGCAAATAATATTAGCTGAATTTAAGATTAAATAAATGTTGAAAGTATTTAACTTTTTGTAAAAGTGATTTTCTGTCATATTCAAGTTATTTTCTACCTCCCCCCCCCCCCCCCTCCTTAAAGAAATTTCTCCACATCTTCTTTTTTTAACAATAAATAAATTTGTGTGCATATTATGTATTTTTTTCCCCTTATTATATGTTTGGTATTATTATAAAGTATAATTTTTCAGTCTAGTGAATTAGTTCCTAAATTGGAAGCAATTGGCCAAAAAATGGATGGTTTTCGAAGGTCTTTTGAATACATTCAAGATTATGTGAGCATTTATGGTCTCAAGATATGGCAAGAAGAAATGTCTAGAATTATTAATTATAATGTAGAGCAAGAATGCAATGCTTTTCTTAGGCATAAGGCAAGTGTTTTAGTACAGTTTTTTTTTCTATTAACTGCACCAATGATTTGTTATTTTATACATAATTAATATAATTTTATATAATATTTTACATACTAGTATATACCCCCCGTCAAAAATGACAGGATATTGACTCAATATTCAATTTTTAAAATAGTTTAGCAAATGGACAAAACATTCAAATTAAATATTAAAAAAACAATCCATGTGTGAAATTTTCTGTAAAAAAAGTGTTATCAATCAGTTTCTAAAAAGCTTGACTCACCACATAGCTCATTTTTTTGATTACATAAGAAAAATTAAATGGAAATTACTCGGTACTATTTATTCCTTATATTTTAATTACGTTTCATAAGAAAAAAATCATTTTATTTAGGATGGAAACAAAATTTAAAAATTTGTTTGTATTTTCTACCGGTAGATGGCGCCATCTTCCCTTATGCAGTCCAATGTTGCTTGTGATTGCCAAGCAAACCACTTCGACTGTCTTTCTCTAATTAATCGTCGTCTACGTTCAATCAGCGTTTCATCATTTTCTTGAGGCATCGCTAAAACGATCCTTAAACTATATAAAACAACAATAAAAACTGATCTGATTGAACAGATTCAAATCCACCGCATGTTTAAAACAGCATTTAAAAAGATCAACAAAGATGTTAAAACAGTAAAACACACGTTGCCAATTGGCAATCAGTACTACAAATAATTTTGATGAATGATTCTCAAAAGTGAATGACTCACTACATTTTTTTTTTCAACAATTATAATAATAATTAGCAAAGTGAAATGTAATTTCTGAAAATTTCATATTAAATTTTAATATGCTAATTAATGCAAATATTAACTTGTATTTTTAACAAAGTTCGATTGTTTATATTAATTGACGAAAGATGGCTGCAAAAATAGTTTTTGAAGGTTTTAAACAAAATTAAAATATTTGAAGACTTTAATATACTTTTACAAATATTTTAAGAAGATAATCAGATAATTAACCTGTATTTTTTTAATGAAGCGTTCAAAGAGTGATTCATTTGTTTCAAGATTCAGAAATTCTGAATGGCAACAGTGTTTGTTTGTTTATATTTAGTAATCTGATGTTTATAATAGCTTATTTTTAATTTGGAATTTAATACATTATAATTGGATAAGATATACATGTTTTATGTGAAAATATGCAGAACAGACATGATTTCACGTAGAAGAAATTAACGTTTAGTTGTCATATGTTAGTATATGTTTTTCATTAAGCCTAACATGGCGTTTAACTACGGTCGACACGCAGACCAGAGTGGTACATCCCGGTACCGTTACAGACACTTTCTCGCCTTTGGATTTTATTATAAGTAAGATATTTGTTATTTTATATGTGTTATTTTGATATTAAATCACAAATTTACACTCTAGAAAATAAATCAATACATCGGTCAAATATTGATTTTTAAAATATCGCAATAATGATATCTAAACTCTGACTCAGCCCATATATCCCAATAACAATAATATTGTTTTGCGATCACTGCGATTTCGAGCCCTGAAAAACAGCGACAAATATCCCGTACCAATATGTCCTTCAATCCTTCTTTCATCCGATCTATGTGTTCACTGCCACGCTTCATCCAAAACAGAAAATCTATCTGAGCTGATTATCTCTCTATCATATCTCAAAGTAAGGAATATCCCAATACATCTGAATACATCCAATCTTTACAAACCACAAATTCTACTGTTTGTTAGAGATAAATACTGAATAACACTTTCGCTATTGAATAACACTAATCACACAGTCCTTGTTTGGCTGCTGTGATTGGTCCTGACATATTGCAATATCTCTCGGCTTTTGATATATCATGTCCAATAGGTGAGATTCAATATGTGTTGGTCATTGTGTAGTACTGAATGGTATTGATATTGCTTGCTAGGGTGCGATTTTTCGGATTCGGAAGGAATTTATAATAGCGCTTAAAATGAGTGTCCTGAATTGGGTAGATTCAGTCTTTTTTGGTTGTCCTGTTCATAAAAAAGGTACTTTAAATACATTGAAATTTTTTACGTTGAATTTCACTAGGTTATTGCTTATTCTAGTTGATTTTATTTGGAAATTAAATTTCTGAACAGAGAAATTGAAATGTTTATCAGTTATTCAGTGAAGACTTTTTTTTTTTTTTTAATGAGACATACATTAAATAATTTAAACAATTGTAGATAATAATTAACACAAAAAACTGAAAAAAATTTTAATTACATAGTTGCCATGATTAAATTTTGTAGTAAATCATAAGCTTCTCAAAATATGCAATATTTTTTAAATTTCTTAAATTCATATTTTTAGTCATCCAAGGTAATCCTTTGCTAAATTAAAAATAAGAAACGATAATGATCATTGATAAAATGAAGTTTTTCAGGATGGAGTTATTCCGTTATGCCAAGATTAAACGAAGGATATATAACGAAAGGTGGTTTGCCCGGGTCCATTTTGTGTACAAAATAAACGAAATCAGGCTCATTCTCTCCAAACTCTATTTAAACCAACTAAAACAAAGTTTGATATTTTTAACCAATATTAACCAATAATTAAATTCTATGAAATGAAAACTGTATACATTTTTATGTGGACAATTTTGAATTTCATTTTATTAAATGTGTTTTTTTAATCATATATTTAATCATATCATAGTGGTGAAAATGAGACTTAAAAAAAAAAAAAAAAAAAAAGATTAATAGAATAAAATGAGAAGAATAAGGGAAATACTATCTTTAAAGAAAAGCTTTATGAAAGAAATGGTGTAAATGCAAATAGTTATTAAACAATTAGTTTATTTTCTTTTAAATATTTTGTTTTAAAAACATAAAAAATAAAAATTATGTTCCATGAGCAAATAGATATAAAAATTTTAATTCATTGTATTCAACTAAGTTTTGTGTTTAAATTTTAATACTATATCATTTATCTTTAAAAAACAGCAAATGCTCTTACTCTCCTTCTCCTCTTTCAATTAGTATTGCGATATATCAGCAATATCAATATTAACTTATTGATATATTGAGATATTAAATTTCTGATATTGTCCAGCCCTAATTGTCAATGCAAATAATTACCTTATTTACTCGAATCTAAGAAGCAAATTAATATTTAGCCTCAGTAATAGATTTTTCTTTAGCGTTCGTCTATAACACACAAGAAAATTTGAAATAAAGAAAAAAAATTAGGAAATTTGCGAAATATGGTAAATCTTAATTTTATTTATTCTCCAAATTATTCTAAATTAGTAGTCATTCCTCATAGACAATTCTCTGTCTACATCATCAGATATTTCACTGTAGGAATCTTCACTACTGCTTAGGATGAGACTTCATTGATGGATTTTTCAAAGATAGTGTCATCCTCAGTTCCATGGCATATATCCGTAAGAAGAAATGAAGATGGATTGAGAGATAAATAAACTTTCTAACATATAATTCAGTTGATTATACAGTATTACAAGATACACCCAATCAAAGGTTTGGAGAGAAAAAGTGCATCTTGAATTCGAGTAAATATGGTATATAATTTGTTTTAATGTAGGAACTTAGATGATCTAGAAATTTTGGTAAAATGAAGAGTTTCACTTTTATATTTAAAAACTTTGAAAAGTAATGTTAGTGCTGTTATGACAAGGTGGTCACAAATTTGAAAAATATGGAAATGTCAGGGAATTTTGTCAGTCTGGAATTATCATGGGAAAATCAGGGGAAAAAAAATTTTGATTTCCATTATTTACTGATTGCGGTAATCTTGAGAAAAAAATTGTAAAATGATACAAAAATATGACTGACCCCGTAGATTTTGTATATTTTAGTGACTCATTAAATTCTCGACACCTTTTCACATTTGTAACATTGTAAGGTTGTTAATCCAATGACTTTCCATCTTGAATATAGAATCTTGTTGGTTCTAGTGTTGAATAATCGGGGTTGCTTAGTAGACCAAAATGATCCACCTCCTCCTCCAGGTAATTTAGAATTTTCCAAAACCATAGCCAAGAGAGGGGTTTATGGGGTTCCCCTGCCTCCCCCCCTCCCAAAATTTTACTAATCTATATGCATTTATCAAAAGAAATTTTGAATTGCTTCATTTGTAAGAAAATTTTACTTTGTTAAATGCACTATTTTAAAATTATTTTAGGTGGTGCTGGTGGTGTTTTGTTATGGGCAATTATCTGCACTAGAGGTATAGGCCGGCAGAGGGAGTCCTCTCTGTGGGGATCTTTCTAAAGGATTCTAACCTGTATTTATGGCTAGGTTTGAAGAAAACCACAGAAAACTGAATCATTAGCTCAATGAGCACAACAGGTGTTTGAATGCAGCATCTCCCGGCTACCAGCATTGACAGCATGACTTCTCAGCCAATGGTGGGGCAAAATTATTATAGGATAGTGATAGTTCATTTATTTTTTTAAGTCATGTATAAATTTTATTAGTATGATAAAATGTAAATGTTTGTATATTTCCCGATTGAGAAATAGTTGTCCCTCTTTTTTTCCATTTCCATGTCTTGCTTTTTGCCATACCAGACTTGACAACACTAGCCGGCCCCAGTTTTACTTGATTTTGCATTGTCCGAAACTTACATTTAAAAAATAAATAAACACCCTGACCTTTTTGGACAACCCAATATTTTAAAGATCTGTATGGTAACAAAAAATCTATGACAAGTCATTTTAATGCTGCATTCTAATTAGTAGTCATTTAAGCAAAAAATATTTTTTTTTTTCAGACACTCCAGATGTCTAATTAATCTGGATAGTTGATGATGTAGTGTATCTGATTGTTAACTTTTTTCTCACAATTTTTTAACTGTTCTATTTTGTAATTCTTCTTGATCATTTTATTTTTATTTGTAGGTCCAAGATTGGCAAAGCATGTATCAATCACGCACCATTCCCATTCCTTCTTTTGCCCCCTTAGACTACCTGTCAGTCAATTTCATTGGACGTTTAGCTCGAGAAGTTCTGAGAATTACAGATCCTAGGTATAGTTTATATTTGAAATGTCATCTTTAGAAAAATAGTCTTACTGTAGAATGTTACTTTTTTTTTTTTATTAAAGATTACTCGTACCATTCAGTTTCAAATTGAGATTTTTTTTTCAAATCCAGTTCTCCATGTATGATTGGATAAAAAAAAATTCAATTAAATGCAAATAATAATAATAAAAAAAAATCATACCAAGATAGATAGCCAGCTATATCTTTAAATATATATACATTTTTTTCTGCATACATATTTGAGGCACATGTTTTTAACATAATTTATGGAATTGGCTTATATTGAATTTTATTTAAATGTTCTCAAGATTGATTTGGAAAGAGGAATCTTGATTTTTTTATAAAGTATTTATTTATTGATGTTAAATTTTCTTGGGGAAGTCTTAAGAGTAATTAAAGAAATAACTTTCTTTAAGAAAGTTAGGACATTTTAATAAGCAATTAATATTAAAAAATAAATTTGTTCATAATAGTTTGTTCCAAACTAGTTTCAACATCTATGACAATACAGCACAACCATCATTTCGACTTTTCTAAAAATATTTAAAAAATGACTTTTTATTTCAGGGAATTTCCCAGATTTAGGACCACGAAAAGCTCTTGTGCTTTTATTTGGTTGGTTAAATTTACTTTTTTGTTTAAGCCAGTATTAAACAAGGAATTCATACATTAAATTCATGTAAGTTAAATTCTCTTCCAATGGCTCATTTGCTATATTTTTCCACAAAGCAGTCTGCTCAAAATTTAAAGGTTTTTCTTTTTTTGCCATCATAATTCCACAGTACAAGCAATCTGAAATGTCTTAACTTAGACTGATTAATTTTCAACAGGAAGCACTAATAAATCACGTTTTATGATGCAATATTATTGATCATAAAATTACTTGCACTCTTAGAACAGTCAAAAATAAAAAAGTTACAGGAAGCTAAGAACCGAATATGCTCTTTCGATGCACAGAACTAAACTAAAAGTTGACTTTACATCTGATTAGGAAATCAAAATTGCTAAAATATATGTGGTTAGAGTAATGTGAAATCCTGTTTCATTATTTCTGAGTATATCAAAAATGCTTCATCTGAAAATTATACGTTAGTTTTTTAATTATTATTTTTAAGAAATTTTCTTTCAAAAGTAGGGGATGCGTAAATTATGTGAGTAAATATGGTAATTACATTAACATTAATGTCTGTCATATAGCGTTGTTGGTGGCTACGTATAGTGGGACTTGTAACTTGAGATAAGATACCACGTGCCGGGATTGCTACCCCTAACGTGTACGTGTACCTGTACTAAGAAATAACACCTCAGGTTCGATGACTCGCTGATCATTGTCCAAGGAAAATCCTGATGAGGAGTATAAAAGTAAAATTTTACTTGCAGTTTTTTTCTGGAAATACACCACCGATAAAAATGAGCATTGTTGACATCAGGGCGACAACAACTTCAGACTTTATGGAGATTACAAATGTTCTACACGTTGAGACACACAAAAGAAAAGGAACTTCAGGAATCACTAGCTAATACACATTCTTTATTATATTTGTAAAAAATTTAGGTGGGCACTGATGACATCGTTTGCTATTGTAGTTAACTATTGTAAGTGCCGTGACGATCACGGCCAGTTTGCGCTAACTCGCACGGCATCGGCAGAGCCGAGCCAGGGAAAAGATTGAGAGCACCTCACTCCTAGATGATTTTACTGCAACTGAAGATTCCGCCTCGTGGAGAAACGTACTTCGATGATCCGACTGGCGGTTTCATCCAATCCGCGACGAGGAGGCGAAACGGCTGCGCGCACATCACCCGAGGACGGTGAGGAAGCGATGCGCCACGATCAAACCACATGGGAGAAAACTTGCTTTATCCCGCGTGAGTGTCCGATAAAAATGGCGCCTGCTAAAACGTAAGACTAAATAAATTATAAATTGAAAACTCCGGCGTTCGGAAATATAACTCGGAAAATGAACCGGACATCGTAGCATAGAAAGTAATACATTAAAATGAAGGGAATTAAAAGTTATTACAATTAGAAATATTAATTTAAATGGGAAATAATGAAAAACTAATAAACTAATTAAAATTAATGCTGAAAACGGGAATTAACCACGTGGATATACAAGGGAAAACTGAATGTCCAATTTCTATTGTGACAATGTCCTTAATGATAAAAGAACTGATTGCACATTATGTAAATAGCATAAATTTGTAGTATTAAAATGGTTTCAATTAATTTTTATGAAAACACTTGTGTTTACCCACTTGTGTTCCCTTTGTACTTTTTCTTGATTAGGCGAAAATTTAAAAGTTGGCTACCATGTTTGTTAATCTAACAAAGAATGATTTGTTCAAATGGTTGTTTATAATAATCTAAATTTTATTAATTGTTCTCATTGTCCAAAAATTTGTTTAAATGAAAAATGTTATTTGTTGAGTGAGCCTTAATTAATGTATTTTTGTTATTTTTCTTTGTAAATTTTGGCAATTTCTCATATCATACTATTTTAGTAGTTTGATGAAAAAATTTTGAATTAATTAACAGTAAATCAATTTGGTTTATTCCTTTTTCTTTTTTCCAATATTGTAAGGAAAGGAGAATGGATTAATTAAGCATATCCATGTATACATATTGTAATTGCTATCCAATACAATTTTAGTAAATTGATATTAATTTCAATTTACTTTCTTTTTTAATTTAGACTTGTTTTAGCTTTCATTATCTATATTTCTGCATTGTAAATTGATTTACTTTATTTTATTCTCTTCTGCAGAACAACTGTATATATTGATCAAATGACTGCTTGGTATGATTCAAAGACTCATGCTGAAATAGTGAGCTTGAAACATTTCTCTCTTATCCAGGTAATGTTTTGTTCTGTAGTTCATAATGTATTTATATTAAACATTGAACATTTGCATTGTGTCACAAGCTATTTCAAAAAAAAAAAAAAAAAAAAAAAATTGGTGTACATGATTTTTTATTTATCTTATTATAAAAATAAATTATAAAGAAACATTCTTAAATGAAAAACTGTCCAATATGTGAGCTTGTTTTCACTGTTTTTCCTCTTCTGCTGTTGTAACTTGTCAATATTATATCAGCATTATTTAGCTAATGCATGCTTTATAGATACATTAAAAAATATTTTTGTCATTGTATTCATTATTATGTATGCTATTTTATTGCTTATTTTAAAATAAATTATAGTTTAAAATATGATTTTCCAATTTATACTACATAGATTTTTCAACATGTTATCATTAGGAACAGCAAAGTACTTCTTTATACAGTGTAATATAATTTATTTAAAGGAACATAATGTTTTTAATTATCCAAAATTCAAATTAGCAAAACTCTCATTTTACACAAAAAAGTGCACACACATAAAAAGATAAGTGGATGGGATTTTTTTTTTTCTTGGAAGAATTGTTTTTAATTTTAAAGAAAAGGTTATCTAATTTGACTGTATTTTTTTCTTCTTTATTTATGTGTACCTTTTAAATAACTTCAGTTATTTTGATTATCTTTATTTTATTGTTTCTTACCTTCCCTTTGAAATGCCAAGTTTTCCAGTAGCCTCTTGTAAATCTTATTAGGATTTAAAATTTGACCTATCTGTTTTTCTATAATCTTATCGCAGAAATATGTTTTTATGGTACTTTTCGGTTAGCCGGGCGCCAGTGATATATGTACATATATAAATATATATGTATATACATATATATATATTCATACATATATGTGTATATATATGTCTATGTATACATATGCATATGTGTAGATATATGTGTATATGTATATGTGTGTATATATACATGTGTATATATCACTGGTGCCCGGCTAACCGAAAAGTACCGTTTTTATATTTCTTTTTTCGTTAGTCAGACACAAGCATTACTATATGAAAATACTGATAAAAATATTGTTTTGCTAAAATATTTGTTTTAGTATAGAAGGCATAACAAGAGTTCTTATATTGAAACTTAATTCTGCTTTTTATTTTCACCTTCTTTTAGAGAAGTGTTGGAACTCCTGGGGTGACTGGTCTGGATCGCTTGCTTTCTTTTATGATTGTAACAGAGCTTCAGAGTCTCATTCGATCTTATGAAAAAGTAATTTTAGGTGACAAAGTGTGGCAAGAGCAACTGAAAAGTCTTCACTCCACATTGCAACCTCTCAACAAACTTATACGTAAGTATTTATATCCATCTTTTCTCATTTTAGATGTATGTTTTATAATTATATTTCTATAATTTTAATATATAATTTTTGTCTATTATTATTTTCATAATTAGGAGCAACTCATTTGTTTTGTTGTAATTAAATGTCTTTTCAATTTTTGTATAACAGATTGTTTACCATTTTGTTATGGTGACATCTATTAATTTAACAAAAGTGAAACTGTAATATTGTGCTATAGTATAGAAAACATTAAAAAATAGTTACATTTGTGCATGTGGATTTATATTTTTTAGCAGAGATATTAACTTTTAAGTAGATGTTTATTCATACATGTCAGTATGTTGAGCATCTTTTAATAAAGGCTACCTTGTCAGGTGGATTAATATAGTTTACTATGAAGGAAATCCAAAATTTTAATCATTATTAGGAGGAGGAAACTCTCTGTTCCTTAATTTTATCCCACCTGCCAGATTGCCACCAGAAACTTATGTTCTTATAAATTTAATGTTGTACGTGCATGCCATGTATGCAAGATATTATTTGAACTCTAAAATAAATAGTATCAATAAGAAATTTAATGGAAAACATTTACTTTAACAATTACAGTTACATACCTCATTTTTTACATAGTAGTTTAGAGAGTCAAACAATGATATTTTATCAATGTTTGTTTTTTTCCCTTCTTTTTACTAAATACTCCATACATTTAAATCCAAATTTCCACAGAAAAAAAATGGAAATAAGCATTCAATTGGAAATTGTCTTTTTTCAATTTGTTTAAAAAATAAGCTTAGTCTGCAGTCTTCATACTGAAATTATACCAAATGTTAAAATTTTAAATACAAACACCTAATTTTGACATCATAAATTTTACTGCAGGTTACCAACTGGGCAGGCATTCAGTCTAGTAGTTTAGGGTTTATGAAGGTTTAAAGTTTGAAATTTCTAATGTTAAATTCATTTCTAATCATTGTAGAACAAATTGCAATATGGGTAGTTGTTTAAGTATAACTCAAAAACAGCTTGGCAGAATGAGCTGAAATTTTAGATTTCCATATTTGAAACTTCTAGAAGCCAATTTCTGTTAAAGAATTCATAGGTTACAATTCATATATATTTTTTTAATGAATTAATCTATATATATAGGTAGGTATTTGGTATACATATACCAAATAAATGTTTGAAAAAACAATTAATTGTAACCTATAATATATATATATATATATATATATATATATATATATATTTTTTTTTTTTTTTTTTTTTTAGCAGAAACTGATTTCTAGAAGCTTCAAATATGTGAATCCAAAATTACAGCTCATTTCGCCAAGCAGTTCTTGAGGTATTCTTAAAAAACTACCAGCATTGCAGCCTGTTTTGCAATGGTTACAAATTAATGTAGCATTTGAAGTTCCAAACTTTGAACCTTAAAAATTCCTAATCTATTTGACTGGGTGACTTCTCGAATGTTATCCTAAGGTAAAATTTACTGAAAAAGCCAAATATGATTTCAAAATAAGTGTTTATATTGAAAATTTCAGATTTTGGGTACAATTTCAGTATGAAAATGATCCTTTAAGCTTTTTTTTTTTTTAAACATAAATTGAAAGAAGACATATTTTCTAGTCGAATGGCTATTATTATTTTTTTTTTCTGGAAGAAGTTGGTAATTAAAATGTGGTCTTTTTTTTTTTTTTTTGTCTGCCGACTGTATTTAATGCTTCTCAAGATATTCTGATAGGTTTGAATTTCACTGCTGTCTTCAAAGTTTTCAGAAACATAGTCGTCTTCATTTTCACTATGATTTTCCACATCATTGTATAACAGTATCAAAGGGTCTACAGAAGTGTTGCTTCATTAGTACACACTGTATTGTCACCTGATACACAATCTGTTTCATTAATCTTTTCATGGCTAAGTATACATTTTAAGTCATTTATTAGACTTTGTGTAACTCATTTTCTTCCAGCTATTTATTTCTAAATTTATTTAAATTTTTGTCATCTTAATTATATTTTCAGTTGCTTTTGTAAATAGTAAAATTAATTGTTTTGCTGAATATTTTATTATGTTAATTTAGCTCATTTAATTAAAAAAAAAATTATATATCTGTTACCGTGACATTTTTATTTGTGCATTACAGTAAATATTATTTAGTATTATGTTATCATTGATTAATATTTCTCAATGTAGCACAACCTTCACGTTTGTATGGACCAGCCATCTCTAAAGCTACTAAATATATTCCCTTTTTGGACTGCTTACTAAAAGTATGCTGTGAAAAATAATTTTTTGTTTATAATATATGTCTGTTTTAAATGAGAAGTAGTTATTAATCTTTCTTCCTCTCTGAAAGGTGGGACAAATGCAGCTTCTTAGACGTCGCATAGCATATGAATTAAATACATCATGTAAATTTGATTCTAAACATCTAGAAAGTGCACTTCAAGCCATAAATGAGTAAGTTTTTCTTTCTCAGATTTTTTTATTCTTTTTTGAGAACTGCTATAAAAAAGTACTGTAAATTTAAAAATATCAAATTTAAAAAAAAATAATAATGGTAATGTATTTTAATATTAAAAATAGTTTGATTATGTTCTTAATAATATTTGTTCATTGAAAATTTTATAGTTTAAGCAATATTCTGACTTTTGTACTCACTGAGTTTTATAAGTTTCTAATCTCCATTGCAAGAAGAACAGAATATTACTTGTTCAGTTTTGTTGTGAAATATTCTATAAACACAGGTTATGGTAATACATTTTTAGAATGATTTAAATAAAGATTCGAAAAAATATGATGTGGAACATAATTATGCTATTCTGTATTTTATGAAAGATTTAACATTAATTAGGAATTAAGTGTTTCTGAAAGTATTATTGTATTATTTACTGCATATAATGAGAACAATAACTTTTTAAAATTACAAAATTCCTTAAGATAAGCAACTGCTGTTGAGAGCAATAGTCTTATAGCTTTTCTCATTTCGTATAGCAATCCATGCATGCTATGACATAAAAAAACAAAACAAAAATCTGTATACCACAGAAATCAGTTGCTTATTTTAAGCAACTTTCAAGTTCAATAAAAATATTACTGCCATTGTATCATTTCATCTCCATATTATTATTATTTTTTTCATAATTGAGTAAAAATGTAATCATTTATTAGTATTTTCTAACTTTTAAAACTTTTGAAAAATTCTTAGGGATCATTATTTGTTTATTTAATTATATATATAAAAAAAATCTATAAAAAAAATACAAAAAGCCTCACACAGAATTAAATTTGTGTTTGTAAATAACGAACATTATAAGAAAACTATAATATGAAGAAATGAGTCTACTACATTTTTTTATCATAATTTATGCATTTGGATCAGTTAAAAATGTAGGTAGTTTTATATCTTCATAGTGTAAATTTGTAAAAAAAAATGTCAAGTGTTTACTGCTAGTCTTTAGTGTTTAGATGGTATGATTCCAAAGATCCTCCAATTTCTAGCTCAGACCTAGATTGAGTTAGAAAAAGGCTCTAAATCCTATTGTAAGAAAACTAGACAAAAGTTGGCTTTTTAAAAAAAAAAAAAAAAAAAAAAAAAAAAAAAAAAACTTTAGATTGTTAATTTGTTTTAAAAAGGCATTTACAGGGGGGGGGAGGGGAGGCGAAATCCAACATATGTTATATTAATTATATACAATCTTCTTATCATCATTACCTCCTCCTCCAAACTCTAAGTACTTTATTCATATTTTTCTTTTATATAACTGGTAATATTTTCCCTATTGTTATTGTATAGAGCTCTCTTAGCTGATATTGAGCTTCACTACAAAGATCCCAGCAAGCCTTATCCAAAAGAAGACAATCCATTAATGTATGAGTTATCTTCCTATTTGGAATGGTGTGGAATATCAAATCCTTTGGCAAAGGTATCTCTTATAAGTATATTATTAGATTTGTAACCATTTTTTTAAGCTTTTTTTCATAAATTTTATTTAATATTCTCTAATTATATTTAGTGATCTTTGTCCTTATCCCTGAAATGGTAAAAGCAAATTTTGAAAAAATTATCCTTTTATACAGCTGTATTGCTAATCACTTAATATAGAGGTATGCTAACATTTGGGTCAACATTGTTATCTATTGGAGACAGGGTTGGGTTTCTTCCGGAAGAAACTAGTTTCTTTCAGGACAGTGGAAGAAACTGGAAAAAACCAGAAGAAACTGGAAGAAATGGAAGAAACCAACAGAAAACAAAACAGATGCTCAAAATTAAAGTTTATTAACTATATGAAAGAGTTAAATTCAAAACCTAATTATATGAAATTTAAATTAAAAACTTTAATTAATATAAAAAATATTATTTATGGAAAAATAAGTTATTTTTTTTTTAATAACAAACTTCAGGGTCAGCAGATATTTACAGGTTATGTTTTTTACAACTGAAGATGTGGGGGGGGGGGGGTATTTTTTCATTGTTTGTCATTTCTGTAAAAAAAAACTACCTACCAATTCTTTATTTATCATATAAAAATGCAATATTTTAAAAACTACTGTGCAACACTTAAAATAACGGAGTGCTAGGTTCTTCGAACCCCCCATCTTTAAGTCTAACACTTAAAATAAACAAATTTGTAATTATGTATACTAGCACGCATATCTCAATGTTGATTTTAAAAGATAAATGTCCTAAAAATGAACTCTACAGGTATGCCAAAATTCTTTTAAACTCTCCAAGTTGCGTAGGACTTGAAAGAATTTTTTCATCTTTTCCTTTCATCCATTCTAAGTTGAGAAATTGATTACAGCATCCTACTGCTAAAATACTTTTGTTTTGTTATACCATGTTGCACTGTAGTAAGGAAAATGGAGATTTTAATGAAATCTTTCAATACAGTAATTATTCTATATTAGTTCCCTTAATAAAATGAATGTAAATAAAAGCACTCTTTTATTTAAAGGAGTTTCATACTACAGTAGGTAAATGATTCACATACAATTTACTATTGGTTACAGAAGTTTAAATAATTAAAAAAAATGTGCCTGTTTTGAAATGATTTACTTGTAATTGATTTTGTATATTTTGGATAAATTTATTTGGTACATTTCCGTTAGTTATACCAACTCCATTGTTATCGCTAAGCATAATAATTAGCACAAAATGGAATTCAGGTGAAATGATTCATTTGAAAAACACATTGTTGGCACAAAATTGAGCAATTAAAAGTATAACATTTGAAAATTACAGACTTTCCAGAACTATTTTATTAAATCAATACAAATATTGACTTAAAAAAAAAAAAATTATATGATAAAATAATAAGATAAAACTCAATTTAAACTACAGGCATGGAGTTGTAAATGTCTTAGCATTGCAGGGTTTTTTTTTTTCTTAATAAAAAGCTTTTTTTATGTATCCATAGTCCTGAAACAGTTTTATTGCAACTTCCTCATCACCTGGTAACTGCCAAATGATAAAATCCATACCAGTGTCAACAATAAATATAAGTTACAACTTAATATTAAATATTTTCTATTTGAAAATTAGCAAATTAAGATATTTTGCGGGGTTACGATTAAATAATAATTAAAAAGATAGAAGTTCAATAAATAGCAAATCACAATGTTTGGCACGGTTTGCAATAAAAATCCTTTGCACGTTCAAGGTAGAAATAAATGGCACATTGGCATACATTTTGGCATGGTGTTAGTATAATGAAAAGTACCATTTATTTTATTCAGGTACACAATGATTAGAAAGCTTTAGAGAGGTGTGTGATCTTGGCTAAAAAACTGATGTAATTATACATTTATCGTATATAGTTAAATTTTTATACGTCTCATTAAATTTGCTTAAAGTTATCTATTAGAAAAATGCATTTATTTTTATTGTATCTTACAAAGTTGCAACTTATATGGTAAATTCCAAAAGAGAAACAGTTTCTTCCATTTCTTCCGCCCAGTTTTTTCCATGGTTTTTTCCACGGTTTTTTCCACTTTGGAAGAAACTTGCCAACCCTGATTGGAGATCTATGTTATATATGAGAATCTGGTTCTCTATCCCTTTCCTATTTCTAACCTCCCAGTGATAGGATTCATAGTTCTATAGATGCACATAAATTACATGTACACAGCCACATGTTAAAATCCTCCAGCTATGGATTTGTGAGGATAAATATTTGATTGGTTGGCAACCATTTATTTATAATGCTTAAAACTGCATATGAAAGTTATGCAGTTTCAAATTGTTATTTTAGTTTTTTTGCATAATAATAATAATAATAATAATAAAAACAGTGTATTTAGAATATGTTTAGAAATTTTGATTGTTGATAAATGATAAATTTAACTATTTATTTTAAATTAAATGAAACATTTTAGCATTCAGTTTATTGATTTTTATTTAGCTTTGATAGACCTATGTATCTCATAGTCAACTTCATTGTAACAGTTTCGTTTAATTATCCTGACCACTTGATCTAAATGTTAATTTAATTTTTATGTAAACTTAGTGAAGAATATAATATTTATTGTTTTAATTAGTGAAAAATTCCATGATTCAGTATTAATGTTTATGATTTAAAAAAAAAATCCTGCTGTAATGATAAACAATTTTTATATTAAGTTATTAAGTGTGACTGATGTAGGAGATGAGTTTTCATGCTACAGAAATTAGAAATGTTTAATAGCTATTTGTGTGATATCTATTGCTTTGATTTATTAATGCAATAATAAAATAATTATTTTTTTCCCCATTCTAGATTTATGCCACAACAAGACCTTTACCATACCTATCTTTATTCCTTTTCCTATTTACAACCTCTCAGTTTTCAAAACTGACGTATGACAAAAATATTGGTATGTATGCTGTGAATTTTAGCTTTACAATAAGGAATTCTTTCTGTAACAAATATATTTTTTATAATTGCTGCTTTTAGAATGTTTTGTGAAAATTTTTTTATTATATTTTATATTTTGAAAGTTCATCTAAATTATATCTATCTATATTTATTGTATCTTCATTTATTCCATTTTTATGAGTTAATAATTATATTGTAAAATTTAGAGCAATGAAATTTAACTACTAAATTGATTACTAAATCACATGTAAAGCTATCAACTAAATCTGAATTTCTATGTCTATCAACTTGGTATCCTGTTTAATTGTTTTTCTTTTCACAATATGTATCCAGTACTATTTTATATATTATTATTTTTTTTAAAATTGTTTCATAAATAAGGCTTCTTGAAAGTTAGTGCAATAAATTAAAAATTAAAGATATCATATTATTATGATTGGTTATCAAATATGTTTAGTTCTCATGATGGGAATTAAATGTTAGATCCTTATTTAAGGATTTGACATTTTCAAATCTTATTGGATATGATAAGTAGTTGTTTAAAATTAAATGAATTAAAATAATTAGTAGATTTCTGTGATTTTTAATGAAAATGCTACAGCAATTTTTTAATATCTGAAATTTGGCATAAATGTGTTTTAAAAAGCTCATTTTCTAAATTATGTAAAAAGAAAAAAAAATTAGTTACTTAAAATTAATCAGCAATAGCTTCAAGATTATATCTGAGTGCAAATAAAAATGGGATAACTAAAATGTAATGTAAATAAATATTTTATTTATTTTTATATATTGCAAATTTAAGAAAAGATTCCTTTCCACGATACCTGTTGTTTTTATATTTATTATTAAAATAACCAATCATAATATATCTATTAATATGGTATGGTCTGTATACCAAGGTTACTACACCACCTAGGAAACTTGGAAAACCTGGAAAAGTCAGGGAATTTAATAAAATTTCATGAGAATTGCCAAATAAGTGTGAGCTTTGTACCATGATAGGTCTGAGAAATCTTCCATGTTTTCAGAGATTCCAGTTTTTGTTTTCTTTAGAAATTTCTTCTAAATCACACTGCTCATCAAAATTCCCACTTCCTTCTTACCAACCCCACACACAGAAAAAAAAACTTTTAAAACTCATCTATGTGTAAATCATCTAAACTCTTTTATTTTTAAAACTCATTAATGTAACGAATTTTTTATGAATTTTCTGTATTATTTCTTATTTTGAAGTGACAATTAATATAATTAATAGATCATTTCAAATCATCCCAAACCCCTCCCTGAAATGCATGCTTCCCCTTCCCCCGTTGTCTAAAGTTGGATTTAAGTGAGTTTCTAATAGTTGCTGATGTGAGTTCAATTCAAAAATATTGTATTGCTTTTTATTTTTCAGTTTGGAGAAAACTTTATTTGAAAGTTTGTAACTATTATAATTTATTAAGGAAAGCAATTCTTATTATAATCCTAGAATTAAGTTTTCTGAGGAGAATGCATAAGTCAAAAATTCAATTAATATCTATAGCTGTAAAAAATTTTGTGTTTTCAAGTGATAAAAAAAAAATATTTCATCTTCAGTGTGTACAGAGCACACTACACTAAAATTTTCTTACAATACACTTCGAAAAATCAGGGAATTTCATTCTCCTATATGAGTAGCAACCCTGGTAGATGAGCAATCATAATAAGCAAGTTTAAAGACAAATGATGGGTATGCAATGAATAATAAAATCAAACAAAAATTAATGTCCAAGAGAGAGAGGATACATGCAATTGCTGCTTCCTAAAAGCAAAGCCTACAGGTGAACAGAGAGTGGTGAAGTCACCTCTAGCATGAAGGGAAGAAATGCTGATAGCGGGCTTGCGCTAAATGATGGCAAAGAACGGCGAATAAAATACGGAAAAATAAAAACAATGGGATAGTAATATCACAGATATATTTTTTGCTATAGAATGCAAAGAAATTTTAAATACATACATAATAAACAGTCTGAAAAGCAACTGAAAAGAAAAAGTATGTTACTGAGCATCCACAAACCATTAATTTGGTTTCATTTCAGTAAATACATTTCCTATTGAATTTATCTTTAATTATGAGGTTGTTAGATTATGTAATATTTTGTGCAGTTGCCTCTCACTTTTTGGTGTATAATCAATGAAAAAATTTAATTAAAAACTATGAATATTACACAAAATTAGCTTAAAAATTTATTGTTATTAAATCATTTTTATCTGTCTCTCTCTCTATTAACAAATGTGCTGCAATTTGTTCGGAATTTTTTTACACCATTTGTTGCAATCTTTTAGACGTGTGTTGTTATGATTTAAAAATTTGACTCTTAATTTATTCAGTATTTTAATATTTAACTTTAATTTATTCATCCATTTAATTCAACTCATTAAAATTCATTTAAATTAATTAAGCTAAGTTTCATCTTTGCATTTTAAATCAAACATTCTTTTTAAATTGTTTACTTTTGGTGAGAATATAAATTAATTTCAGAATCTTTCCATTACATATGTTTTAGGATATTTATTCATTCAAGTTAATTTACATTTTATTCACTTTACAATATTAATTAAACTTCATTTCAAATTATCTAAAATAAAAATATTTATAACTTACTTTTTCTAACTTTTAAATAATATACAGTCTAAATTTAATAAATTATTCTAAAATATAGTGTATTTCCTTTTTAATAATATTGATTAAAAATTGGTTAATTGTTAATTTTATTCTTTTCAGAAAGTTCAAATTCATTTATTTTAATTCAGGCAAATTCTTTCAGAATAACGAACTTTTCCATATATCATTTCAAAATTTCTTAGTCCAATAATCATTTTTCAAAATTTCTTAAATTAAATATTTTACTTTCAAAAACATATCTGGTGGAAAGAAATTTTAATTTTATTTAGATTGCTGAAATTTCATTTGTTTTCATCCATTAGTTTGGCAGTTATAGATTTTTAATTACTTTCGTTTATTTTATTTTGATCATCGTCAAGATTTGCGATGAGACGCCATTGACAAGCTTTTAGATGTTTCGGGTAAACAAGCAGGCGTTATTTCAGTTATTTCAGAGTTCCCGCGCATTGGTATCTGGGTCAGTGACTTACGATAGGCAAGGTCATTATCAGTCCGATTCAAGGTGACAGATGGAAGCTCATAGAACATTCGCAATGACGTGTCGTCAACAGTTAATATTTGACTTTGACCGCGTGGGTGAGCTTCTTCAAAAAATCCATCAGGTGGTGTCACGAGCGCGACAGTTAAATTTGCAACCGTTGGGAAATGCTGCTGTCTGATTGGGGGGATTTTTAAAATCGTAAGTTTTCCAGTATTATCGGAACGAAACACCAGCATGTAAAGATCATCTTTTTTTTAAGCTGCCAGGCCTCTGGCCTAGCAGCGGGCCGTAGAATGCCGATCCAGCGAGCGTCAATTTAACATTTTATTTTAAGATTCTCAACATTTAAGAAGATCTCGGTTTCATCTTTATTATTCTAGATGAATGATTATATATCAATCATCCTACCAAGATTCGTTTTTCAGTGTCATTCAGCATTGCTTTCGATGATGAGATGGGTCCACAGCTTATAGCCACCTGATGATTAGGAGTTAGTTTTTTTTTCTGGATGCTTTCTGAACGCCTCATCTACGCCTATATTCATTTCCCAGTGAGTGTGTTGATACTCTGCTTAGAAGTTCCTTATAACAACGTTATGGTTGGTTCTACTGAGTCTAATCTACAATGATCCTCCATCCGTACAAATGTCTTTCGACATAGCCCATTTAACTTTTATAATAACTTTTGCCTCCTATGAACTTAATTTTCTTCATATGAACATTCGGAAAGTTTCTAGTAATGCATCTACAATTTTCAGAAACTAAATAGATAACCTCCACGATAAATTGAACAATTTGAACTTTGCAGAAATCAAATTATTATTTAAATTAACTGGAAAATTAATATAATGAATTATCAACTTACTTATGTGAACTGAATACTCCAAAATTTTAATATGGTTATAAATATAAAAAAATGATTGATTTGAGAAATATTATATGATATCTATTTCTATGGTGAAACAAGTGATTTTATTCAATGAAATATTAATATTTAAATGCATTGAAGATGTCAATAAAAGTCTGTGTTTCTTACATCTGGTGAGTTCTTTTGTTTTTATATTCTCCTTTTACACCAGGATCAAGTTGATATGCAGATAAACTTCAGAATAATTTTTATGATGTACATGTACTGTAAAATCTAGTCTTTGATTTTATATGCTAAATATATAACTTTAACTTTGCTTAATAGGTAGTTAAAAGCCCCAAAGCAGATTACTTTGTGATGTTCTGCAACGCAGATTCATTTGACCAAAATTGTTCTGCAAGATAAATTCATACATTATAAATTTATCTTCAGAATGTTATTAAAAACATTTTCTTTATTATGTGAATAATGCAAAGCAAAGTAGAATTTAATGAAATGCAATCAAATTTTAAAACAGAAAAGGATTATATTTCAATATATACATCTTCATTCCTTTATGCACACCAAGTCCAGTATTTAATACCACAGTAGTGATATAGAATTCGTTGTTTTATGAATTACTTTTGATGCAAAATATTTTGACACATTTCCTCTATGCACAAAATGTTTATTGAAAAATGATCCATACATGGATACTAATCCAGCCTTTAAAAGTTTTCTCAAAGAATTGTGTCCAGATGGAGGGCCATTACAAGAAATGAACATTCGTTGGTCTGTTGTACCAATATTAATTTCATTGCCATCATTCGTATTGGGTCGTTTTGAAAAAAATTGGTCAATTCCAGAACCCCATGTCTCACAGATTGCTTCTGAAATGGAAATTGAAAATATATGAACAAAGAAATTAAGAAAATGGGATCTGTGATTTCAACTCCAATATTGACTTTTTTAATATTATCTTTTCTTGAAAAGATTTCCAGTTTGTTTGCATTCGTTAATGCTTTTTATCATCCAGTCAACAAAGATTTTATATTGAAAAAAAGTTTGTTCTTTTCCTTTTCGGATGGAGGAACACATGAAAAGGCTTTTATTGTTTCTAGAAAATTGGAATGATCTATGGAATTATTTTCAACATTCGAACGTAGGAATATCAAATGTTCAAAGTTAAAAAGTAACTTTGCTGCAGAAATTATTGAGTCTATCTTTTCATTCTGCTCAAAATACAAACTACATTGGTGTAGTAATGAATCTATGTATTTTATTATTTCTTTGAGATCATGCAAAAAATATGAAATAGTTGAAGAATCATGCGGGTTGATCTCAACTTTTTGGAACTAATTGGGAAGTCTGGCATTGATACACCCTGAAATGTATTTTCTTTTGAGAACATCGAAGAGGAAAGCTTTGTATATATAGCTTTGTATCTTGCATTAGAAGCGGCGCGGTGTTTTCCCTCAGAATAACGGCACATTGCTCAACTTTTATGTTCTCAGAAAAGCGCGGTAGCTTCGGTGATTTTATTTTGATTTATTTTTTCCACATTTGAACAGAATTGTTCTGCAGCTCATGCATCTGTTCTGCGACGTACGTCGCAAATTTCGTAGTATTCTGCTTTCGGGGTTAAAAGTAATACTATGAATTTTAACTTAATATTTTTATTACTTCTCATGGCTTCGCAAAGTGTGCTGCTACTTACGATCATGCCTATAATGGTGTTTGGGGAAAGTGTTGAATATATGTTTTGTTTAAATTTTTAGGTTTTCTGAATCACTCCGGTGCGAGTCGCTGGTGATTCACCCTTTATTAATTTTTCCTTTTATATTCATCACGATCCTCAGATACCGTTATATGTGTGTGTGAAATAATGGAGGAAAAATATTTTGTACATAGAATTGCATTTTTAATTTTTACCTTAATAATAATAAAAAAAAAAATTAAATTTTTTAATCAAACTGATTAAACTGATTAAAAAAATTGATCATGAATAAGCACTGATCAATTAATCAGCACGACCCTAATATATAGTAATACCCCAGTTTTCGTTGACTTCGGTTATCGTCGATTTTTTCCGCGAAATATTTGTTTCGGATTTCGTTTATTTCCTGTGTATTTTTGTGCTTTTTTTATTGATTGCGAGTGCTCCATCATGGAACCAAAGAAAGTTTCTTGTAAGCAACTTGTTTATTAGTGTCTTGCCCCATTTTAGGCAAATTTTAATGAGAAGGCAGAAACAGACCACTTTGGACAGCTTTTTTGAGCTACATAGGTCCTCTGACTCTGAAGCTAGTCATACTGCCAAAAGACCTATAACGGTATCTGAGGATCGTGATGAATATAAAAGGAAAAATTAATAAAGGGTGAATCACCAGCGACTCGCACCGGAGTGATTCAGAAAACCTAAAAATTTAGACAAAACATATATTCAACACTTTCCCCAAACACCATTATAGGCATGATCGTAAGTAGCAGCACATAATGCGATGCCATAAAAGTTAAGCTTAAAGTTACGTTAAATTCATAGTTAATTCTTAAGTTATAATATACTTTTACAAAATAGTAAATAGAACTTATTCCAACTTTTCAATAAGAGCTGAAAAAACAATAATATAAATAGAAATAAATGACAGACTCACCCAAATGAAGCTATACAGATGTTTATTATGATAATAAAAGTGCACTGAATCATCAAAATAAAAAAAATTAAGATATTACAACTTCAATTCCCTCACAATAAGCATTCCTTACAATCACATGCCTTCCTCTGTGCAATTATAACATATTATATGTTTATTGATATAAAATAGGTTGAACATTTCGTTTACGAAAAATCTTATATATTATTGTAATCAAACATAATTTTTAGTATCAAATTCTACTGCTTTATTTAGATTTAAAGTCAATGCAAAGTTCTGTTCAGTGATCATTTAATATGGCGGGAACAGCAGATTTATCTACAATCCAAGTTTATCGTTAAAAAAAAATATTAAAAGAAGTTAAGTTTATCATTTAGTTCTAATCGAACGGCTCACAATCACAATTGGAAGAAATTCATGTTGCGGTACCAGATGAAGAAACTCAGAATGCGTTCCAAAACAATGATATTCATGAATCGGTTAGTAGAGAACTTCAGGATGCAGATTCAAGATGAAGAAAATCAAATATAAAACTCTACGAAGTTGAAAACACCAAATGATTGAATACAAAATGGTTTTCATGCAGAAAATGCGAGGCTATAGGGAAAGTTACTTTCAAACTTCCTAATTCACTATGGCACCTAAGTCGCTTGTAGAAGTATAACTGGTTCCGTCAGATCATGAATCAGTGTTAAAAAAAACATCATAAGTAGATCTATTTTCTTTATAAATTATTTGTAACAGTTCTGGTATCAATCTTATACATTGATCAACTTGAATTTGTGCGAAAATGAAGAATAATATCTAAGATGAATTCATTTCAGGAAAATAACATTCAGGAAAATAACTCCAGCCGCAAACAAGGCAGGCAAGCCAAAATGGCTTAAGCCCCTAAGAGCGCAATTCAATTCACCCTACATCATGCCAAGTTTTTCAGGAACTGAAAGAGTCTTCACATTTTCCCACTCAGGCAGAACTCGACTGCGGTTACGGAACAACCAATGAAAAAATCCGAACCGTCTGAAAGTCACTGAACAAGCCCCAACAGATCATAGTCAAAGTTGCAGTCAAACGTTTCACTGACACTTCCAACCCTAGCAACAGCATTAAATAGTATTTAGAACATTCGATCGCGACCTTGGAGCGCTGTCAAAACGACCTTGTTCAAAATCCGCGGGAAGAAAGGTTCTTGTTTACTTGAAACATCTAAATACCCATCAATGGCGTCTGATCGCAAATCTCGACGAAATTCAAAACAGAAAAAACGAAAGTAATTAAAAATCTATAATTGCCAAACTAATGGATGAAAACAAATGAAATTTTAGCAATCTAAATAAAATTAAAATTTCTTTCCACCAGATATGTTTTGAAAGTAAAATATTTAAATTAAGAAATTTTGAAAAATGATTATTGAACTTAGAAATTTTGAAATGAAATATGGAAAAGTTCGTTATTCTGAAAGAATTTGCCTGAATTAAAATAAATGAATTTGAACTTTCTGAAAAGAATAAAATTAACAATTAACCAATTTTTTAATCAATATTATTAAAAAGGAAATATACTATATTTTGGAATAATTTATTTTAGACTGTATATTATTTAAAAGTTAGAAAAAGTAAGTTATAAATATTTTTATTTTAGATAATTTGAAATGAAGTTTAATTAATATTGCAAAGTGAATAAAATGTAAATTAAATTGAATGAATAAATATCCTAAAACATATGTAATGGAAAGATTCTGAAATTAATTTATATTCTCACCAAAAGTAAACAATATAGAAAGAATGTTAGATTTAAAATGCAAAAATGAAATTTAGCTTAATTAATTTAAATGAATTTAATTAAATTGATGAATAAATTAAGGTTAAATATTAAAATACTGAATAAATTAAGAGTCAAATTTTTAAATCATAACAAGACCAAAAACAGAAGTGACCCCAGATACAGTGTCTTTATACCATACGTTAAAAACACTATATTAATTTCTTACTGTTTTTAGTATTAAACTCTATACTTATTTTCTATAAAATGTGTTTTTGATACGTATTTTGGAGTGTTTAGAACGGATTAATTGGATTTACATAGATTCATATGGATATAATTGCCTCGGTTTTCGGAATTCGTCGATTGTTTTCGAACGGATTATCAACAAAAACTGAGATATCACTGTATATATATCCTAATCCTAATAATATTATAAATCTGATTGTGTGCAAATGTTAGGCTGAAGCCAGCATCAAAATGGAGAATTTAATTACCCTGTATCTTTGCATATATGTTGATTATAACCCGGGAATGAACATAGGCTAGATTTTATTAATTGTATTCAAATTAGCAATAGTTTAACAATTAAAAATTTCATTATTTTCATAGAGAATAAATGGACATTTTTCCATAAAATTTAACCATTTTACTTTATTGTTGCTAGGGCTTTGATCGTTGCCAATAAATAAAAACACGGAAAAATATTTTTTCCTCACCAATTAATTTTCAATTGAACGATTTTCACGTTAAAAATAATTCAAAAGAAGATGAATTTCCGTGATATTTGAAACAAAAATATAGAGTATTTGTTATTATACATAAAGTATGAATATCAGTTACATTAAAAAGATTTTTTTTTCTGTCAAAAACTGCGTTATAATTAGAAGGAAAAATGAACAATAATTATATTATTAAAAATAGATTTCGCTTGGACCATGGAACTGTGAAAAGGATCCTCCTCGGCTTGGACAAATATGACGTCATAAATAAAACATGTATTTTCAAATGTTCGTAATAATACAAGGAGCATGAAATCAATGTTTAATGAAAGTAGATAGATAATGGATGTAACATTTAAGTTGAAAAACTGAAATATTTTTTATCGATACTAATTAATAATTAGCTTGAATACCAGTTGCATACAAATGTGAGTTTTCCGCTAAATTTTACTCCCGGATTTGCCAGAAAAAGAAAATTAACCAGAATTATGCCATTAAAAAGAGATTTCTGTGAGGAAAAAGTGACGTCATATTTGAAATAAAACTGGAATTTTCAAATGTGTTTTACAAGGAGCTTGATTCAATTCCTTATATTAATAATACAAGGATCGGTAAGTTTAGAAAGTAGATGTGTTTCATGCCATATTTAAAACAAAAAATTTAAATATTTTTTATGTATACCGATTATTAAGCATGAATATCAGTTACATACAGATGAGAGTTTTTTGCCAAAAACCACACCATGATTACTAGGAAAAGAAAAATAAATATGAATCTATTATATTAAAATCTGACCGCCTGTTAGTATTTTGCAACTACTTTTTCAGATTGTCAAACGCAACGCGATTTATTTAACACCGGTTATCATTGATCCGAGGATGTCATAAACTCTCAGAATAAAAAAAATGATTTAAATTTCGAGATATTATTATTTTTTTGTAAATTTTAACGAAGTTTCTCTAAAAATGGCAACTAAATTATTCCATTTTTGTGGATAAAAAAGAAGAAATAAAACGGATTAATATATTTTTTTTCATTAAAACTGAAAAAAAGAATTTATTTTCAATTTGAATAGATCTTGATTACAGTAATCTTGATTAAGTAATCTTAATCTTACAAAAATCTTGATTACAGTAAAATTTTTGAAAAATAAAAACGTATTTTCACATATTCAAACTTTATGAATCAATTTATTCTGGAGAACAAAAATCGTCTGTCAACATTTTCATTTAGAAATAAAGATTTTTTTTTCAGTTATAGATTAAATCAAGGAGGCAAATTTAAGCTCCTTGCATTTAGGTCTACAATTATTGCTCCCTATTCACAAGAATTGAATTTAATGAAAAAGAATATACTATTTCCATTATCTTTGAAGGATGGCTATTAAAACATTTCACAGAGGCGTTAAAAGTAAAATGTTTTACCAGGTAAACTTGACATATGTTTTTACACAATTCGCCGATTTCCACGATTTTATTTGGCATGCCTTTTTTCATTGGTTGCAGTTTTCTTTTCGTAATTATTTGTCACAAAATTTCACTGTTTTAAAACTTGGTTATGGCAAGGCCTCTGTAACATAGAAATACTGTATTGTCTCCTATGGAATGTGATAAAGATTTATTTAATTATTTACGTTTCTAATTATCGGGAATGAAATATTTTACTTAATTAATGCATTTATGCTTTTTTTAATGATACATGAACGAAGTCACGGGTAACAGCTAGTATATATATATATTCAATGCAATTTGAAAAAATATCTATATTAGTATGTGTTTCTTTAGTTCATCCAAACTGTAATATTCTGATTAAGTTAATTAGCTAGGTTATTTAAGCTAGCATTTGGTAGCATGTGATTGTTCAAAATGTTAAATGCAATTATTGTTTTTTAAAAATTAGATTCTTTAGTAAGCCGCAAAGTTACAGATGGCATTGATGGCTTGCCCTTCATAATTGGTACTTTGACATTCCTTCATCAATTTCACCAAGACCAGAAGACTAATTTCCTGGCTTACATGGGCCAATACATTAGATCAGCTGTAGAAGTTGTTCAGTAAGTTTTGTTTTCTTATGCTTCTGGAAAGTTTGAAAATACATTTTATTTTTGATTTATTAGATGAATTTCCCCCTGCTACCCTACAAAACTTTTAAGTGTAATATTCACTTAGAAAGTACTTTACATTTAGTTATAAATCTTTTTTAAGGATAAAATGTTTTTTCTTAAATAAAAGTTTTTAAAAATGAATGTGAATATAATAATAGCTATATGTAATTAGGCAGTTAGATAGATATTTAAAATTTTATTTAAAAGGTTAACTCTTTTAGTCTTTCTCCTCTCCCCCCTTTTTTTATTAATTTATTTTTTACTTGACTTCTAATCCAAAGATTATACATTATGAAATTTTAATATATATTATATCACTGTCTAATTTTTTGCTGTGTAAAATAAATTTTAATTACATAAGGTTTTACATAACTTTAATTACAAAATGTAAAAAATATTTAAAATTTGTTAATTTTTGCTTTTCAGTGTTAACAATAAAATTGAACTGCCTGCTGAAATCATTAATTTATCTGTGTTTCTTGAAGAATTTGTTGAGTATGGACAACTGCCCAGAAAGGTAAATAAATTACACTTTTCCCTGTATATCGCGATACACAATAAATATAAACTTTGATAACAAGTTGCATGGTTAGTTTAAGAAATATTTTTGTGAAAATTTTGCTTTATATTTATATCAGATTCTAATATCACATCGATGTATTCAATTAACATTTCACTGTGTCATATTTTACTTATATTAAAAAAAAAAAAAAAATTCCTTTTATTCTTTTTTTTTCTTGTATACATAAAATTTAAAATTAACTTTATTTTATTAAACTATTATTTATTGAGATGCCTCTTCTCATTATTTTCATTGCACCAGAGTTTGTTTCAATATTATCAACTTCTGATACTGTTATAGTTTCACCCGAGCTGCCTCAAATAAAAGGCTCAGGAGTTCTCCATTAATAACACCACACACATTTTGTGTGTGTGTGCTTACTCTCCCTCTCCCTGTGTCACAGGTTATTACATTTTAGTGATACTCACCTCCTGTTATGACATCACATTTGTAGCAACTATTAATTTAAAGCTAATTTTATGTAAAAAAAAATATATATATATGTACAATCTGTTACCTATCGATATAAATATCCTAAAAATGTCAAAATCTTGCATGACTTAGCTGTTGCAGCTCAGATAAAAATACAAACTTTTATTAATTTTATTATGCTTTTTGCAAATGATGTTTATTTTCATATTTTGTTTGTGATGTCACAACGTGTGTGTTATTCTGCTCACCTCACCCTGTCTCACATGTTGTGGATCCCTTTTCAAGTGTGATGTAATTGATGGATGACCCTCTAATTCAAAAAAATTATTATCCTTTCTTTTATATTATATTTTATTTATTTATTATGGTATTGCATTTATATTTTATCAAATGACTTTCTTCGTTAAAACTTCATAGAAAATATTTTTCATTATTATTATTTTTATCATTAAAAAACATAGTTTCTTATAGTTTAGTTATTTATGTATCTTTGTTTAGAAATATCATGTTCAGTACTAAATTTATTTTTAAGCATAAAAAAGTGCTGATTTTTTTGTGCAAGAGTTTTTGGTACTTTTATCATTTTTAAAAATTGAAATTCCAGTATGCCAACAGACATTTATCTTTATATTTTTATCACTTAAAGTATTACATTTATCTTTTCATTTCATATAGCTTATAACTAATGTGATAAAACTAGAAAAAATATTTAAACCTATATAAATATTCAAAGATTGAAATTTCTATTTTTTCTTAGTACATCATTAATTAAATGTATTATTTTTAAAAATATTCTAATGTATTTTAGGCTCTCACAATTCATATGCCGCCTTTGTTATTAGATGAAATTCGCAGCCAAGTAAAATCTGCAAATTGAGACTTTTTGAGAAAAAAAAAACTTGCTTTTAATGCTGTAATTTATGTTTAATTATTGCAAACAAAATTGGGTATTGTATAGAAAAAATTGTAACATATCAAAATGAAAATTTGTTGTAAATAATGTTTCAATTTTCTGTTATGTATTATGTTAATTTTCTAATAAAATGTATATTGCTGTTAAGAAAGTATTAGAAAATTTACTTCTGAAATACACTGTAATTTATGTTTTCCCTTTCTGTTTTATCTTTTAAATTATGTACACACATGTCAAATGAATGCTGAACAGATGTGCACATAAACAAAAGAGTTCATTCATCTTGCATTCATTCTATAAATGTATATATACTGTTGTAAAGAATTTTGCGAGTGATTTATCTTATTAAAGAAACAAGAACGAAAAATCATGCGTCAAGTATAGATTATGTAACACTTTCCAACACTTCCAAAATAATTTTACAAATCATTACCGTTTAATAAGCTGAAAGATAACATCTAAGTAAACAATTTGGAAAACGCAAAGCATATTTAAAAACGTAATTTCAGGAATTTCCGACATTTACAATATTTGGACACTTTTATTCAGCCCTGTATATGATCTATAGATTTGTATATATACTACATAGGATGCTAAATTTTAGTTTAGTTAGGAAACGAGTAGCAGAGTTTAAAATTCTCCTTCTGGAGTTTGTCAATAAACGGATGTGTTTTCGCGAACTTTTGTGCTGCCCTGTATATGATCTACAGAATTTATACACATCCAGTAATAGACAAAAAGTGAGTTAAATTTAAAATCGCGTTCAGCAACTTAAAATGCACTTCCAGGAATTATTGTTAACAGACAGTAGAGAATTCTTTTGTGTGTCCCTGTAAATGAACAATGACTGCTATACACACAGTATTCTGTAATAAGCCTCTTGTAATGCACCTTAGTGATATATATAAATTTCAATGCGTTGAAATTAGTGAAACATTATTTAATTAAACCGCAAATGATTTTTCTCCATAGACGTAATGTAACAGAATTCTTTTGACTGTCCCTGTGAAGTAACTATAAGTGCTATGCACACCCTATTCCATATTAAGCTTCTTGTAATGCACCTTAGTGATATATATCCATTATAATGTGTTTGAAATTGTGTAACATTAAAATAAACCACAAATGATTTTTCCCCCATAGGCCGTAATGTAACGGAATTCTTTTGAGTGTCCCTGTAAAAAAACTATAAGTGCTATATACTTCAGTTGAAATAGGGAACATGCTATATGTAACGACAATAACATATAAAAATGGCAGGGCAATCGGAGCATATTTACGGGAGTTAGAGCACGGCCAGACAAACCGAAGTCATAAACACTTTTCAACTAGGTTGGAAAGTGTTAAAAATAGCAATGGTACTTAAATATATACAATTAATATTTTTAAACAACTGCTATTGATGATGAAGCATTCATTGAAAAAAAAACTAGTTAGATGGAATATTAATGTGTATTGCATTTGTCTCCAGTGTCTAAGATAATCATATTTTTTTCACAAAATGCATTTGTATCATAATTCGTTCCAGGGTTTTAAAAAGTATTATACAGTTGAAAATTTTATGCCACCATATAAAGAAACATTTCAAGCTACATTAAGCTTTACTCTGTGTTCAGTGTACTCTTATTGATATGGTATATTTCAATTCTAAAATCAAGTTCTTGCCAAGAAATCCCAACATCTCACATTCAATGGTAGCAAATACAAGTGTGATTGTTCCTCACCATTCTGTTAAATCCTCTGGCACAGGAGACAGAAACACAAGATCTTTGATGTAACCTCATTAAGAAATAATCACACAGAGTTAAGTCAAGTAAGCATGGGGGAGGGGGGGGGGACTATGAAAGAAGAGGATTGACATTTTGCAGAGCACATCCAGTCCAATAATTTAAAAAAAATTAAGTGATTTATAAGGTGGTATCAAAGTTGCCATTTTTCTAAAATATTGAATATGTTGTTTTTCCATTTATCAATCCGATGTATATTTCTCAAGTTATTCAACCATTTCCAGACTTTTCAATGGAAATAATTATGATTGCATTTTACTGGATCATAGCGTCATCTACTATTTTCCATTAGAAAATGTTAAATACAAAAGTTGCACATTTTTTCCTGTAGAATCCAAATCTGCAATTAAAAAAATAGGGGGGGGGGGGTTTATCATTTAAGATTTCAAAGTTGTCCTGCCTTTCCCTCCAGGGGGCAGAGTTGGGGGACAATTTTGATATCCCTAAATAGATTTTTCAAAAATATTGAACACATATTTCCCGTTTTTCAATCCAATATATATTTCTCGAGTTATTCAACCGTTTCCAGACTTTTCATTTCAGACAACATATATATATATATATATATATATATATTTGTCATGTATTCAGTTTTTTATAAAACAAATATCTTTCAGCTGTACTTGGTTTAAATAAATTTTATATTGGAAGAATGCTTCTATTGTCTATAATTTAAAAGTATTTTGAATCACCTGGCAAACAATGTTAATAAATAAATAACTGTCATTCTTAAAATAAAGCTTGTTACTCAAATCTCACTTTTCCTTTCTGTTTGAAGTTTCATGCAAGAAATTGGGGATTATTTTTCAGTAAGTTATTATATAAGAACTTTCTGATTATTGAAGATTAAGTTATATGGTATGTTTCTTGCTGAACATTAAATTTTTCTAGAGCAGATTTGTAGGCTTAAACACTCATGTATGTATACAATTGGAAATTTTGCATTGAAACTTATCTGAGGCTTAAATGATAATAATATAAAGCAACTTGAGGTTATATATACGTTGAATAATAATGTAATGCTGTATGTTTTAAAGCTTTAATTGCATTATTGATGTACTATATAGTTATTACATTATTATTACTCTAGTTAAATACTGTATGATTAACAGTTTTGTACTAACAATTTTCATTCAATATTACACTACTTATTCAAAAAATTATCCAGTAATCAAAGAAAAATATTTTTGATGAAAAGTTGTTTGCTAGGGTCTGAATTAAAATGTATTTGATAAAGTAAGCTGATAAAAATTATAAAAAATAATCACAGAAGACTTTTTTTTTTTACATTGCCATATTTATTTATTAAAAATAAAAAATACAATTATATCTTATAATTAAATCATTTTTTTACCTTTTTTTAAGCATTGTAAGCATTCAAAATTTGATAAAACTCTTCAACAAATAAAAAATATATGATCTGAATTTAAAATACAGAAGTCTTAAAACAACAGCACCAATAGACAATTCATACGTAAAAATATTAAAAACAAATTGTCATCATTTGTTCAGTTTGATTTGCATATAATTACAATTACTACAAAGGAACATTTTAAAATTTGATAAAACATGTTAATAAATAAAAATATATGCAATAAATATATTTATATCCTGAAATTGAAATATAGAAATCTTAAAGTAGTAGCACCAATTGGTAATGCATATACAAAAAAACTTTTTAAAAATATATAGTTATTAGTTGTTTATTTTCATGTGCATATAATTACAATTGTTGCAAACAATTTCAGAACAAAATATGTTAAAGTTTAAAAAGAGAGGAAAAAAATGCTTAAGAAAATATCACAGAGTAAATATACCATTGATATTAAGAAAAAAACCTTGAATAATTGCTGAGGTTTTTCTTTTTAATAAGGATGTTTTTACTGCCATAGTCTTCTTAAGCATTTATTTTCATAACAAGTGCCCAATTCTATTAAATAGTTTCACATTTTTGTAAAAAAGTGTTACAAAAAGATGCAATATTTTATATTATAGAATATATGCTAAAAAGTCCAAGACAAATAATTACAAAAAGCTTATGCACTTCAAATAGTCTGCATTTTAAAAACAAATATTTTAAAGCACTTGAGGCAAGTTTTTATAAAAATCTAAATATTAAGCTTTCTAAAAAGTACAAAATTGAATGACTATTATATGTATATATATGTATTATTTTAAGTAACTGCTTCCCTGACAAAATGTGTAAACATTTATGAAGATGAATTAGGCATTGTAAAAAAAATATGTTCTTGTCTATTTACGAAAATATATGGAATTACATGTTATTAATTTTACATAAATATAAAATTAATTTATTATCTTTAGAAGTAATTTAATTTATTAATTACTTCAAAATTTTCATATAAGTTTGATACATCAGATGTTTATACACATTTCAATGTTGAGATTAAACCAAAATTTAATATTAAAATTGTATTTATGTTGCCAATGAATTTTCCATTATTTAAGTTAAAATACTTTAAATTTGAAAAAGATGCTGATATATTTTAATAGTTTTAATTCTATGCTACAGTAGTTTAATGACTATATCATAGAGGCAATCTACATTGTTTATTATGGAATACAGTTTTACTTTTAATATAATATCAAACTTAAGTTTTGTAATTTATGATACTCAAGCACCTTTTGTATATATCACATAAAAATACTATAAGTAACACTAAAAATATGTAAGAGCATTTCATAAACAAATTATCTTTAAGTACCAATGGAATTTGCTCTTACTTACTCTACAATAATATACGAATGTTTTAACAATATCAAAATAATAAATAGTAATTTAATATACTTTTATTCAGCTTTTATTTTTATAAAAGCTGTTAATAGCTATATTTAGTTAAGTAGATGCAATGCACAAAATCAATGTGGATATAGTTCTTCAATTCCTAATAAGTAATGCTGCAAGTTCCTGCAATTAAAAAAATATACAAGACTAAGAATTTCTGTAATTTCTTTTAGTACTTGTTTGTTAAAATTATGATTTCTCTTATATTGTTATAATTTGTGATTATGAACACATTTTAATGTTCTCTGGTAATTATACAAAATACATATTCATTGAAAAAAGTACCTATCTTTGTGTTTTTTCAATTTCTAGTAATACTGTATTTACAAATTTACAGCATATATTATCTTAGAAATGGTCCAAGCTTTTCATGTGCTATATTAATTTACTTCTTCTCTTTATTGTAGAATAACAGCATCATTTTTTAAAATGACATCCTGGTTAGGGATGCGCTGAATATTTGGTTTCTATTCACTATTCAGCCTATTTGGTCTTACTACTGAATATTTAGTTTTGCTGAATATCGAACTATTTGGTTTGGCCAAATATTTTGATATTCAGCCAAATCAAATACACAAAAGAATCTTTAAAGAAAAAAAAATTAAGAATATTTTTTCATAACTGGTATTTTTAAATGTCAATAAATAAAGATATTAGTTCTAAGTAAGAAATAGAATCATGTTTAAGTTGAAGAAATTGTTTTAAAATTATTTCCTTTGTTGTTTGAAAAGAGGCACTTAAGAAAATTAATTATTAATTACAATATTCAAAGACACTAGCAATGTTTAAACCAAGAGCTTTTTTTTTTTTTTACCATAGCAATAATTCAACAAAGGTAATTGATGATGAATAAAAATCTTGATACCGTTTGTTAACAATTTGTTTCTTGCTCTTTTCTTATAGGAGGTGTTTCTAAACTAATGGAACAAACTTTCAGAAGAAATTTAGAAAGTCTAGAAATGTATATCTAGGCAAAATAAATAAATAAAATTGTATAGGAAATCAGGATTGCAATCAAAAATAGAGTGCTACTCCAAGACCAACTCTGATTTCTGTTTCTAACTTGAAATAATGAAGATATAACAATATTTTCAAGAGACTTTGTGAATCTCATGATGTCATCAATTTCACAAAAGCAGAAAATCTGCTTTTGTGAAATTGATGACATCATGAGAAGGTCCGGAAATTGTCACTATTCACATCCAAATAACAATGAACTACATACTCCATAATTTGGAATGCAAGTGATAGTACATACAGTGTCACAGACCAAAATTCAGTGCACTTCCAATGATGTCATCACATTTATACAAAAGAAAGTTAATCTGATGAAAATCTCACTAAAATATCTTCATTATTGTTTAAGTTGTGAACAATCATTCAGATTCAGCTTCTAGTGAGACATCCTGTATTTTAGACTAAATAAATGAATTGCAACCCTTGTTTCTCCCACAAAAACTGTTTGTCTTGATGCACGTTATCACTCCTGAAAGTTTGTTCCATTTTTTTTTTAGAAACACCCTGTAAATTTTCAACCTCTAAAAATAACTGCTTAATACTGATACTGTTTGCTGGTGTATGTAAAAACTTCCTTGCTAAATCAACAAGAAGCAAAGTTCCTTTTATTTAGTTATCACAATTTGGATGGATTTTTTTTTTCAATTTTAGTCTCTTTTTGACAAATGAAAACTGCTTGATTGTGCATACATATATATAACCACAAATGAAACATTATCATAGCACCAACTTAAACAATGAAATAATAATTAAGTATGTAATAATTAGTTTATATATATATATATATATATATATATATATATATATATATATATATATATATATATATATATATATACAGTCGAACCTCGTTAACACGAACACTCAAGGGGAAACTTTTATTATTCGTGTTAAAAGTAGTTCGTGTTATCCGAACTTAAATACATTACATACAACTGCACGGGTCAATCGGAAACAGTTCGGGCTAACAGTAATTCGCGTTAAGCGTGTTCGTGTTAACGAGGTTTGACTGTATATATATATATATATATAAATTCCTTCCAGTCTGTTATAATTAACTTAAAGAAAAGGTGGAGAGTATGGAAATGGTATATTCATGGAAATCAAAATATTAATTAAAAACAATATTAATTAAAAAAGTTTTAAGACTATCCTCATTAATTCAGTTTTAATTTTTTTTTTTTTTTTTTTGTGTATGTGTAAAGTTTAACTTATTATTTGATCAAAATGAAAGAATTTATGTTAAATATGATGTAAAACGCTTTTAAAAATTTCATTTTTAATATCTAACTTTTTGCACTCACAAAATGTCACTAAAATGTAAAGTGTGACTTAACATTTTATTTTTTCTTGCAGTTATTAGGAGTGCAAAGGGTTAAACCCTGAAATATAGGAATATTCAGCCAGCCGAATATTTGGTATTCAGTTTATCTGTGTGCTGAATATTTGATATTCAGCCAAAATCACTGTTCAGTGCATCTCTAATCACAGCGGAAAAAAGGTTTTTTTTTTTTTTTTCTTTCTTTTTTTTTTTTTTTTTTTATAAGTATTTTAAAATGTTAATATTTGTAAATAACTGTGCAGCATGAGTTTTGTGCTCGATTAAAAATAAATTCATTGTGCAAGAAATACATAACCATTACCTCCTATTTGCTAATATGCTGCAGAAATGTAATACTTACAGTATAAATTAAAGTTATGTAAATTGAAGAATTATAATTGATTCATGAGAAATTTGGACCAATATCACTACTATGCAATACGAAAAGAAAAAAAAAATTGATTAACTTTTTAAAATTATATAACTATTTTGTACATTCTTTTCATAACCACAATGGGTTTTTTTCCTTCCCCTCCAGAAATAGTGGTAGTCTAACAAATTAGTAATTATTGCCAAAATTTATTAACAGAATTTTTAATTAACAGAATTGTTTACAATGTTACTTTGATTGAAAATAAAAATTTTAAAATAGAATTAACCATCAAAATATTAAAACCCAGAATAATAAAAACTTAAGTTTCAATAACATTCGAGAAAAAATTTGTGCTGAAGTTTATCATTTTAACAAACAAGTACTAACTGTCAGCTTTGTTGATACAACTATCATTAAAATAGCACCAAAGTTGTTAAAGAATGAATAATATAAAAATATTAGTAAATGAAACAAAGAATGTCAGTTTCCATGCAATTAAAAATCATCCAGTCTCAATTAGACCAATAGTTGAAACATGTTAGTTATGATAAAACTTACTACAATACTTATTAAGAGAGTGTTAGAGCATGCTTGTTTTCTTCCATCCCTTAGTATTGCATCAGAGCAGGCAAAAGAAAGACAAAAATAGTACCTCAGTTGATTATAATCCTTAACTTACATCCCATAGAGAAGGGTTCCACTTGTCAAAATAAGATTTGAAAGTATCCGGTTCTTCATACTGTTTTACAGTTATGACAAGTGTGTTATCAAGGCTTCTATCAGTAGGATCAGATTCTAAATAAGCCTGTTTTCAAAATGCAAATAGAAGTTGAGTGAAAAGTAAATGTTTTATCCATCAAAAGATCTTTATAATGAAATTATATATAAATATATTATAAATATATTGGGATATAGAATGACTACATACATTTAGAAAATAACATGTAATACACAATAATTTCTTCTCTAGTAAGTTATGTAGCCCCCCCCCCCTTTTCATTTAAAAAACGAATTATAATAATTGCTTCAGAGTTTCAACCAAAAGTAATCCAGTCAATAGATGAATGAAAATTCATCAAGAAAATGGAACTTTTAACTTATTGCAACAATTTTTTTTTCTGTTAATTTCAAAGCTGTTCACATTCTAAAGAAAATTACAAGCTGTTCATTTTGTTAAATTAATTAATCTTTTATTATCAATATTAAGATTATGATTACCTATATTTGTCATCTAGGATTCGAAAACAAAATGTCTAATTATCACTTTTCTAAATATTAAAAATAATTTTTAGAAGATTATTAATTAAGAAAAAAAATTCTTTACAATTACACATTGCCTTACAGTAGAAGTTCACATTGTTTTGTTTTTCTTCTTTTTTGTATTTTTAGAATTAGAAGTTATGTGAACAGAAATTTGATAGAATATATTAAAGAGCTGATTTCAAAACAGCATTTATTTTTTATTGTTAGGGCATGATTTTATTGTTATTGATGATTAACTATCTCAACTGCATAACATAAAAGGTATTTAAAACAAATATTCAAATTTAAAAAGTTTTTCTTCTTAAGATTAGTAAGATTTTGTTAATTGTTAAATGCAATTTTTTTCATCAGTTCAAAATATAAAACTTAATTTTATTTTTTAAAGTTAAGAAAATAAATCGGGGAAAAAAAAAAGACATTGGAAAAGAATCAAATGAATCATAATATAATTATAGAATGATTTTTGGATAAAAATTAAATTTCTATTTTAAATAGACTTCTCAATCCTTGGTCTCAATTATTTACATATTAATTATTTTTATTTACCAAAGTTAAGTAAAACATACGACAGTTTCAAAATGTGAAAGCTTTTTTTTTTTTTTTTTTTTTTTTTTTTTTTAGTTAAAATATTTAGAGATAGGACTTTTATGTAACTCCAAATCAAACTAGTTTATTTTTAGTTGTCAATAGCTGAACATTTGCCTGAGATATATGCTCTTTTACATCAACCAATTGTATGACAGATTGCAATTAGATGTTACTTTCAGGAACATTTAAAAAAACATATTTACTTCAGCCATTTCCAGGGATTTCTGTTTTTCTTCTTCATTAGCCCCTTTTCCAATCCATATGTAAATAGCATCACCTGAATCTAGTACCATTACATCATCTTCATCCAAGTCCTGAAATGAAAATTGTATCGATTGAATTCATTTGAAATGATTCAGTGTTTTAATTCATTTGAAATGATTCAGTGTTTTAATTCTCTTAATATCGTTTTTATAATTGTTGTATAATATCAATATGAATACTTATTATAAGTTTAATCTCAGAAATTTTCATCATTTATGTCAGAATATACATGATGTAATGTATAATTTATAATAACTTTGTTATTTGATAAAGTAATTTAATTAAAAATTACTCAAAATAATGTAGATGCAATTTAAAATAAATACCTCTTGTATAAAGTTGCATATTTCTTCAACAATAAATTTCCCAGTTTCATTTGAGAGCTTGAAAAGCCTAGGATGTAATAATGGACGAGAAGGCAAATCCCTTGTAGTTGCATAGTCTCCTTTACCTCCTAAACTTGCCCAAAATTCATCTGACTCTTCCTCTTCGAGTATTTCAACAACTTTTCTGTAATAAATCATAGCATTATCTCAAAATAATAATAATAATAAATAATAAGCCAGTTCCTTAAAAAATAAAAAAAATCTTCATTGTTTGATACTTTATTTAATGTAGCTTCATTTCACTATAGCTATTTTAAATTTTAAAAATTCTGTTTAACCCTTTAAACCTTGAATTTTCTTTCAATTTTGGAAAAAAATTACTTTTATGCTAATAAAATTAAAAGTAGCAATCCAAATCACAGAAGTTAAGGTTTACTGAAATTTAACGAATATGTTATTTACTGAAACCTAATGAATGTAGTTATTTTACATACTTTTCATATGCCAATAGTCTAAGGAAGAATTTTTGAAAACATTTGGAAAATGCCGTATTACAACAGGAGTAAACACACTACTAATATTTTTTTATGTTTTATCACAGATTATTAGTTTGGAAAAGTAGTTCCCAGTTCAAATTTAAAGAGTGAAACATGTTTGAAATAAAGGAAATGTCAGCAGTTTAATGATAATTAAGGAAAATTTTATTATTATTACTAAATGCTGAAAGATAAATGAAGTCATAATATTAAATGAACTACTATCATTATCAGATACTGATATTAACAACAATAATTGTTAAATCAAATAATACCCAATGAAAGACATGTCCTATTAATAAGATGTCAGGGCCGAACTGGTTAAAGACTTTTTTTTTTTCTTTTTTAAATTGAGTGGTTTTAGGATCATTCATCAAAAATGACATTTTAAATTTTTTGTAATAGAAACTGAATGATATTAGATTAACTTTTATTTAAATCAATCAAAGTACTTCTCATAAAATATAATTTTATTTGAATACAGTTTATTACCTTCCTGGTGAGACAACTTCTATTATTTTTTTCGCCATTTCTTTCTCTTCATCATTTGATTCCTGAAATAATGTATGATAAAATAAGGACAATATATTTAGTTTCAAGAACAATGTGTGGCAAATTTTTTCTTTAGTAATTAATTATTAAATTAGTATTTATTTTATATTGCTATAAGTATTTTGACTACATCAGGCTTTCCTTTAAAATATTAAGTTTTTTTTACGTGTATTTGTAATCAATGTTGCTTTCATAAAATATATTATTTATAGATTATTTATTTAGGGTTGCTTACCTGGGATAGAAAACTTAAATAGATTGGGATATACAGATATAAGTGCTTACGTGATAAAACAGAACATAAGAAGGCTTATAAAAACCTTTTAATATAATGATTGACATGTTTCAAATGCACAAACAGCACCATTATCAAGATCTACAAGATAAACATAAATGAAGTCATAATATTAAATGAATGTATATATACTGTCACTATTAGATGCTAATCATTATATTAAAAGGTAAGCTGCCTTGTGTTCTGTTTTATCACTTAAGCACTTATATCTGTATTTTAATGATTATAGTGATTTTATTATATGATTAGATTGAGAAAGTCATAGAAACCTACAATGACTAAGCTGATTCAATGCTACTTATACAACACCCCCTCCCCCCCCCCTCCCAAAAAAAAGGACATCAATATTATGAGTACCCCTAATATTAAATAAAAACTGAAGAAATAATGATAAAAATTGTCATTTAGTTCATAATTAAACAAATAATTTCCACAATCATTGCTTACATAATTTAAAACTATAATAATATACAGGGTATTCATAATTAAACGACCCTACTTTAAAGGTCTCTACAGACAAAACTATTGGTCAGATAGTTGTGAAATTTTGTGAAGGACATAATGTATGAATGGGAATTTGGTTAAGCGAAAAAAAAAAAAAAGTTCAAAATTTCACCCCTAGATGATGTTTTTAATGAATTACACACTTTGCATACATTTACGATAATTTACATATTTAATTGCAACAAAGCATGTTCCACATGACGGCCATAATTTTCAGCTACCATCTGAAATCTTAAGATAGCATGTTCCACAGTTGACCGCAGTGTGTTCTGGGAAATGCTAAAAACATGTTGAAAAAAAAAGTTTTGTTGAACATCTTTTGTTGTAATAAAGTTTTAAACTATCGCAAATGTATGCTAAATGTGTAATTCATTAAAAACGCCATCTGGTGGCGAAATTTTGAACTAAATTTTTTTTCGCTTAAACAAATTCCCATTCTTTTATTATGTCCTTCGCAAATTTTCACAAATTTCTTACCAATAGTTTCGTCTGTAGACAACTTTAAAGTAGGGTCATTTAATTGTGGACACCCTGTATATTACAATCTTTAAAAACATAAAATGGTCAACACCATGAAAATATGTTAGTTATCAGTGCTCCTATCTCATATGAAGTTTTAACATCCATATGATAATAATAGTAACTTTATAGGCATCTTTCCCTCTATGTTCCCTATAACACATTGTTAATTTTTAGAATTCTTTTGCAAATACCTTCTTTGTGCTATCAAGCCAATGTTAATAATTTATCCAGCTTTCTACATATAGGATTACAGATAGTTTCTTTGACTTGCTGTCATTGTATTTGTAGAATATAAATGCTAAAACCTATTTTCATTAAAAAAAAAAAAAAAGTTTTATATACAACTATTCTTTCAATTTTAACCAAATATTATAAAACTTTAACAATTGAGTTCATTCAGCATTTCTAGTCTGAATCATATAAAGGCCACTTTGCCTCAACTTACTTCAATTGATTTATTAATCTAAAAAAGCAATTAAAAAAAAATGGTAAAATTTCTTGGGCAGGAAGCTCCTACCTGCAAAATTCTCTTAGGTAGGATTTTACCATTAGATATTACGATACCATTATCAGTTAAGTAAAATATTTTTTTGTCTTTTGAGTAAATCATTTCAGAACACTGCATTTTTAAGAAAGTTTTTGAAATAATTTTATTTATTTTTGGGGCCCTGTCTGCAGTAGACTCAAAGCTTCGGCCTAGTTGGCCTGTACAGTAATCAGTTCTTGGCAGGATTGCTGCTAATATGAGCAATTTTCATTCAGTTGGAAAAATTACAATTTTTATGACTGATTGTGTTAAAATAACTAAGTGAGTATTTTATGTTGACTTTATGATATTAAAGTTAATTTTAGCATTGGGATAATTAGAGCAAAAATAGTACTGATTCATTTAATTATGTGTGTGGTTTTAAGATTTGTTATTATTATTTTTTTTATCTTCATGGGTATTACGAGTAATTAATGGCTAATACGAGGACTTTTCTAAATCCCTTGCTTCTCATATTAACCGAGTTTGACTATATATATAGATTGAGAAATGCTTATTTACTCAATGCAAAATATTTTTATACTGTGTGTAAAGATTTTTTTTTTCCAATTTTATTATCTTGAAAATTCCAAAACAATGTCAATTATAATTACAATCTCATGTTCAAATTAATATAAAAATAGAAACTAACCTTTCCGAACCATAGATATGTAACAGACGGAGTTTCCAGAATAAAAACATCATTAGAATTCAAAGAACTGCTTGTCTCTGGAACCTAAGAAATTGAAAAATGTACACTCAATGTACATAAATATTAAACATTCCATTTGACAAATAGGGAAAATATTTTAAAGATTGAAATATATCTTGAATTTATTAGCATATATAGTTTCTTACTTTTTTTCCCCACAATATAAAATTTTTATTTAAATGTTTAAATGAGTTGCACAATATAATGAATTGGATATTTTGTTTGAAAGAAATGAAAAGAAAAAAATAACACTAATATAGCAAATATTGAATATAATGGAATTTCTAAAACTGTTTTATGTTTTGTACAGGATATATACTATGAGTAATTAAAATGGATAATAATTGTAAATTAAAAGAAAAAAATACATTATGTTTAAATTGTGGTTACATTTTTACATTCTGCAATCTATTGCATTATGTGACCCACAATTCATTTTTTAAAAGGATGTGTATGAAAATCTGAGTAGAAATTATTCATAATAGAAAAAACGAAGAAATAACAAAAGAAAACCATTATCATGTTTGTACAATCAATAATAAGATAAAAAGAATTTATAAAAATACCCTCCCATATTATTTCATCACCAAATTGTCACAGAGATATGCTAGAGGTATAATTTTACTGGAAATTGTGTTTTCTATAATTGCGTATGAATAAAGAAAGCTTAGGATGTTGTCTCCCTGTTGAAACAGAGACAAACTTTAAAATTTTCAATACTAACATCTAATTTTGTCATCACATTTGAATTCTTCAGTAAATTTTATTTTCGGATACCAAACGGAAAATCATTTGATGAAGAACTTTAGGAGTTTATGCAAATGTAAAATTTTGAACTCCTACTGTTAAGTTCATTTTTATTAATTCCAAAACAAACTTCAATGTGGGCAGATTTTTAGGCATAGCGCAAAAATTACTTGAAGGAATGAGCGGAAATTTTGGAATTGCATATCTGAAGCTTTTCTAGAAATTGGCTTCTTTTACATTTTAATAGGTTACTATATATATTTTTTAAAACATTAATTTTACAATCTTCATGTATTAATAATATCATACTACTGTCAAACTCATTTAATATGAACATAGGTAAACGGAGGACACGGATAAAACGAACAATTTGCACGTTCAGAATAGTTCATTGTTTAAACGATTTTGATTTTCATGCTTTTTACAAGCTACAAAAACAGGACACTAATATGAGCAAAACATTTCATCATGAGTTCATTTAAATGTGATTTTTGGCGAAAACTAGGGTAGGAAAGAAATCATTTTCTTATCGAATGCTGTTCTCTTTCAGCGATACTATTCCTACATTACAACTGTCTGTCTCTGTCAAAATGTAGTAATTTACCAGACGAAATTTCAACTTTCAAAGAGATTCCCACCCAAGAAAATGTGAAAGAATAGTCTGAGGTCTTGAAAGAAGGAAAAGATAAGGACTTTTCAAATACCACCAGTTTGTAAGGTTTACAACTGAGTCATAGAAAGGAAGGAACATAGTGGTTTTATCGGTTTCATTCTTTAAATATGGACTTAAATGAAATAGGTCGAATAGCTTGAAAATTACAGTGACTATTGCAATGATGTTAGCCGAGTTTTTCCAGGAAACTATGATATAATGTTCATTTTAGTATTCAGATAATTAGAGCAAGTAGTAGTAGTAGTAATTAGTTTTGGTTTTATTTTAAGGTTTTTTATTATTTTCATGGGTATTACGAGTAACGGTTAACACGAGGACTTTTAATAAATAAGACTTAAATTCCCTTGCTTCTTGTATTAACTGATTCGACTGTATTAAGCCTCTGTTTCAACATGGAGGCTAGCATAATTAAGCATTTTTTATTCATACAGAATTATAAAAGACATAATTCTCATTTAAATACCTCTCGCATCTCTGCAATAGTTTGGTGATGATACACACAAACATATATAGACTGTATATATACAGGGTGTCCCAAAAGTCCTTGAGACATTTTAAAATTCAATAAAAGATTAAGCATATGAGGCATACAAGAGTTCTGTTTGGACGAAAATGCTTCTTATGATCTGAAATTTTGTTTAAGCATATAAAGAAATTAGTTCAAAAAATTTCAAAAATTAATAAAAAAATTTCTCATACATGGTGCGATTTCTGGAAAGTTATCGAATAGGTTGAATGCTTTTATACATAACAGTGGTGAAAGGCGTACGATGCGTATGTACGTTTTTTGTCCAAACTGTGGCAATCCACATTCCAGAACTGAACAATACTCGCCCTCTTAAGTTCAATTAGATGAGTGAGGATGGATAGACAAGTATTGTTAACTTCTGGAATATGGGTTGCCATGGTTTGAACAAAAACTGTGCATATGCATTGTGTGTCTTTCGTCATTATTATGTATAAAAGCCATTCTACCTATTCGATAACTTTCTAGAAGCAGCACCATCTATGAGAAATTTTTGGAACTAATTTTTCTATTTGATTAAACAAAATTTCAGATCATAAGAAGCATTTTCGTCCAAACTGCACTCTCGTATGCCAATTGCTTGATCTTTTATTGAATTTTAAAATATGTCAAGGACTTTTGGAGCTCCCTGTATATTGGACCAGCATTATATATATTGATTACAGAGATATTTGTATTTTTATGCAAATGATTTGAAGCAATGAATGTATACTGAGGCAAGATAATGCTCCAATAATTTTCTTTATAGTATGAAAAACCAAGTATGAGAAAAGTTTAAAATAAATTTTAATTATCTCCGAACCAATAAAACTGTTTCATTGTAATTAACAATAATGAATAATAACCACATTTTTCAATCACAATAGTATAAACGTTACCTGTTCAGCTCTAGTGTTGAAATCATTAGTTCCCCTGACTTGAAATAAACGAATGCCATCTACATCATAGGAATCATAGTCGTGAATGTTCTTGAAACCACTTGCTTTGCCTCCACTCAAGATGACCATTTTACCTTTGAAAATTCTTAGGAAGTGCTCAGGTTCTTGACCATGAACAACTCTAACCTATTTTTCAAAAAAAAATATATTAAATTAATAATTGTATTATTAATTAACTTGGATTTATTCGTTCCTTATTCATTTAATTTATGATAAAGTACTGAAATATATCAGAATAATAAGTGAAAATTGTTACAAATTAAGTACACAATAATATAAATCTACAGTTCTCAAATTGTTAAGAATCACGTACCCCTTTGAAAAATTACATGTACCTGGATTCACCTCCCACCGCCCTTTTTTTTTTCTTGTAAGAATCATAAATAAAAGCGGGAAACAAAGGAAATTACAAATGCAAAACCCAACAATTATTTTACACTTAAATTAAGTGTTACATATGTTCCTAATATGTGTACTTATGCATATTTTTGGAATTTCTTTTTCGTTCACTTGCTGAAATATCGTCGTAAATTATCTTCATTATCTAGTCTGTCTCTATATTTAACTCTTCGCATTTTTGTCAGTACTTCTTCGTTTACCCCCCAAGGCTACAAATACCTCACTTCAGAGCCAAAACGATATATATATATATTTTTTTTTCTTTTTTAACCCGGGGAACAATTTTGGTACCACCCACCCATATACCTTTCCGAAATAAATTTATAAACAGAAGTTTTCAATCCATTGCCTTTTTAAAGATGAAATAATTACTAGAAAATATTTTAATCTTAATATTTTTAGGTTGATTTCTTTAAAATTGACCTATTTTGTTTATATGTAAATACAGTGTAACCTCTGAATAACGGTCACCCGTGGGACCAGTGAGAAGTGACCGCTCTTCAGAGGTGGTTGTTATTCAGAGGTTTCATTTAAACAAAAATCCAAATATACAAATTTAAATGGAAAGTGCCATTTTAATTTATCCACATTGTTATACTACATTAAAAATATAAGTGATTTGCAATTGCTTTGTTATTTTTGCTGCAAATATTTTTCTCCAAAGAAATAACAATATGAGTTGTTTTGGTGTATAACTCCTCATCATTATGACTTAAAGCAAAATTTTGAATTTCACGAAGGTTCGTCAAAACTTCGGTATATGTGTTAATACTGGAAATGTTAGGTGATTCTATAATCCCTTCCATTTCCTCTTCCTCATCATTTTTCTCTTCCTCTCTCCTGTCTTCCACCATTTGCTGTATGGAATCAAATGTGGAAGTAACAGCCAAATCTTTGTCCAGACATACAAACTCGCTGGCCTCCATGTTTGTTATGCCTGCCGTTCTAAGAATATTATCTAAATTTTCTTCATATTATTAAGGTCTTCTACTTTCAGATTGCTAAAATCATTTTCAGTAGGATGAAATTTCGAATTGTCCATAAAAAGAAGGATTTTGCGGTTTTGTTTCTTCATTTCTTTATTCAGTTCTGTCAAGTAGCAGATAAAAAAAGGGAGGCAAGAAATTTTCTTGCAGCATATTTCACGGTATCCGCTCGTATTTTCAATGCTATGTTGTCAGAGTCCAGTATTCAAAGAGTTGACAGATTATTTATTGACGGTTGTCCAGATACCCACAGTGGTACGAAAGTCTTTCTGTTCTCCCTGTCCCTCTTGAGTTTTGGAAATTTAGGACATTTTGAATGGTTATCAAAAGGATTAAGATATTAGTGTTTGGAAAAGGATTAAGTCATTAAATGACTTTTTGTTGACATATCAAGTAAATTTCGTTTGATCTGCTTCACATTTTGATTTGCAAATAAATATGAAATGGTATCGGAAGCTGTTAAATTTTTGCTCTCGTGACTTTTGAGCGGCCGTTGTTCGGAATTCCTTATTTAGAGGTTCGCACTAATGTTAATGCTATGGAACGCGTTTGGTTCCATCCATATATGGACGGTATTCGGAGGTTGTCGTTGTTCAGAGGTGACCGTTCAAGGAGGTTTCACTGTATAATGCAAATCTCGTCATCACAATAACGTCTGAAATACTGAACCAATTTGAACCTAATTGGGACAGTAAATAGTATCTTGGATGAGTATCCAGTATCTTGGATGAGTTCGTTAATCAAGTATGTAGCTGTTATAAATCGTTTACAGAAGCACACAAAAGAAAAATAACATGCAGAACGTCATCACGATAATGTCCGAAATACTGAACCGATTCAAATTAGAACAGTATATTGATATTATAAGTACCTTGGATGGATTCGTTAATCAGGTATGGTTTAGCAACCTACGTAATCACCTAATAAAAACAAAGGCCCTGTTCAAAGCAAATAATATAAAATCAACGAATACATTTGTACTTTGAGTTGTCCAATTGCATGGCACTTTTGCCCAAATTTTGTCATTTGTTTTTTGTACCGAAAGACGAATCAAATCTTCTTTTGGCTCCTCCACCTACAGTGGCGCCCGGGCCACATGCCCCACCTGTTCCTTCCTAATTTTGGCCCTGTCTCACTTTAATAAACCATGATATAAATGGAAGAAATGAAATATTTCGAATTCATTATATACAAATGAATCAACTGTAGCTTTTACCTGTATAGCTTTTCCTCCAAGATCATTATCCATTTTTACTGTCATTATGGCTGAGGTAGCTTTTTCATCTTGAGTACTACTTTGTCCCTGTAACAATATAAGACAAACTAATAATAACAAAACAGCTTATTATAATATAATTTGAAAGATGATGTTATTCTATTTCGAATAAATAATGAATTTTTTATAATAATAAACTAAAATAACAAAAACAGTTAATACAGGATAAAAAATGCAAAGGCAGGTAGAGGTGACCGAAATAAGCGGATTTCGTTCGTATAAGAATGTGGGTTCGGAAATGTAGCGTTGAGGCAATAGAAGGCGCTCTTGAGTTTGGCGGATGAAAGTGCTTCGCTAGCTTGAATCGTCATTCCCCGCACGGATTTCAAGCAACATGCATCGTTGGAGCTTGCCGACATGCATTTCATGTATAGGGTTGCGCAAGGACATGGAGTGGTTGCTCAATGGATGTTACATGGAACGATTCCGGGTAGGAATCTGCCGGATCGCCGAACATTTAAGGGTCTTCATCGGGAGTTGTACGCTAGTGGATCGTGTTATGCTTCCAGGCGTGATACGGGCACTGGACGATATCGCAGAATTCCTGCAGTGGAAGAAGCAGTATTATGCACATTAGAGGATTGTCCTTCGACAAGCTCAAGAGCTGTTGGGCGTGAGCCGTGTAACTGTTTGGAGGACTTTACATGAAGACGGAATGCTCCCGTATCATTTGCAGATAATGCAAGCATTGCAGCCTGACGATTATCCTCTGCGTGTCAACTTTGCCCGCTGGTACCTACAACCATGGCTTCCTGCGATCTCTATAGAGATCGCAGGAAGCCATGCTACAACAGACTGCAGCCAATCCCACCTTCCCTGCGGATGTTTTATTCACTGATGAGGCTATCTTTTCTCGGTCTAATATGTTTAACACCCACATAATTCTCACCTTTGGGCTCATTATAACCCACATGGTACAAGAACACATGGCTACCAAGATAGGTTTTCCATTAATGTTTGGGCAGGCAATGTGCATAATAACTTGGTAGGACCGTACATTCTACCTAGTCGTTTAAACGGCCACAGATACGGCATCTTCCTACAAGAGGTCTTACCTGAACTTCTGGTCGATGTTCCTCTAGCTGTTCGCACACGAATGTGATTCCAACATGATGGAGCCCCAGTTCACTTCAGCAGGAACGTCAGAAATCACCTGGACGCTGTGTACAGTCATCATTGGATAGGACGGGGCGGACTTGTTCCTTGGCCAACGCGCTCAACAGATTTGATGTGCTTGGATTTCTTCTTTTGGGGTCACATTCAGAGCATGGTGTACGATACCCCCATAACATATGAAGACGATCTGGTGGTCCGATTGTCTGTTGCTGCTGGAAATGTGCGTGATATATGCTTGACGTTTTTAGTAATGTACGCCAAACCATGCGCCGTCGCTGTGAATCTTGTATCGCTGTTGGTTGTCACTCTTTTGTGCAGCTATTGTAAACTGTTTGATAAATTAGTTGTTGCTATCCTTTGTCTTTGCTTGTCTTTTCACTTATCTGTTATTTTAATACTGCCTTACGTGCTAGCACTTTAACACTGCATTTCCGCACCCACATTCCTATACGAAATCTGCTTATTTAGGTCCCCTCTACCTGCCTTACATATAGTTTTGAAGCACCCTGTATAAAAACATTTAGATATTCAAGTTTTACATGTAATGAACCTGACATACAAATTGTTGAAGAATGTGAGAAAGGTTTTTGATACAGATGATATGAAAGAAACCTAAAACCCAAATTCTTCTAAAGTGACTAATTCCGTAATCATAAAAAAAAAAAAAAATCGGTAAAAAATTATAAAATATAAAATTTTTTATAGTAAAGTAATAGTAAACACACTGTAGATGAAAAATACAAAAGAGAGAGAAAGAAAGAATCTTCTCATTCCTCTAGAAAATTAATAAAATCATAAATACAGCTTCAGAAGCATTCAATTAGCAGCTCCTTTCGTTATGGCGCAGCAGAGAGCATTAACTCAGTAAAAATAAAAGCGATTCTGCAAAGAAATTTTCAATATTTCGATATAAGCAGTAAAAAATATCTAAAGTCTCAGAGTAATAAAAGCGTCACTGCGGAAGAAAGGAATGTAACAGGTGGAATAAAATTTTGGGTAATGTTCGAAACAAAATAAATCCCGTTGACTCGAATCCAAAATACTTCATTTGAAACTAGAAATGGAAGAAAACAAAATTTATGCCATATTTTAATCAAGTTACGAAAAAATAGCCTACAATCATGCCTCTAATTTTTAATTTTATTTTTTATGAAAAAAAAATTATATATGTATTCATTCATTACATATGTACTCATTCATATTTAAATATAAAAATTTTCATTTGAAATAATGTTTTTTGTTTTCTGTTGCAAAACAGCATATCTGAACCCGACCCGCAAAAACCAAACATCAATCCGAAACCGAAAAAAAGAATTAACCCGACCCGAATGTAACCCACGAATCGGATCGAGTTCATGTAAAATTGGGTTACCCGATCTGGTGCAGGACTCTAAACGTGGGGGAAATTATCTTGACATACTCTAACAACAACAATACAGATAATACAGACCATCCACTAATATTAAAATTTGACATTTTTGTGGATGAAGAAACTTAACTATGCATCTTAAATGTCTGCCTGTAAAACAAGTTTTACAGCAAGAATTCGTGTAGATGAAACTTCTTTCAAAGGTATTGAGATAATTATAAAATAGATAACGAATCATGAAGAAACCATAAGTCAAATAGGTACAATTACTTTCCATTTTTGTTTATATGTTTACAGTGATTGTTGACATAAACATATATACTAATAATAACTAAATGATATAGTTGATGAAATTATTATCGTACACAGCTAAATATACTGGGTGATTCAAAATAGAAGGTTGTGGCTATTATAGGACCGCTGATGATAAGAAACATACTTCCAATAACAAAGTATATTCAAATCAAGTACAGGTTTTAGATAGGACAGTTGTTTACAAAGGGTCAAAATAATAAATTTAAAAATTATAGACATCTTTTCTTGTAATTTATTCCCAAAGAATGCTACCCTGCGTCCAAGAAAGACATTAAACAAAATCCCATTTTTGTTATGACCAAAACTTACAAAATTAAAGTACGGATGTTTTATTTATTTATTTGTGTGTGTGTGTTAAAAGCGTATTTTCATTTTTAGTGCAAGAAAACATGTAAAATTCATAACATTCAAAGTATCATAACTCGGTAAATTTTTGTCGTAAAAGAATGGGATATTTTTTTATTGTTCTTCTTGGACGGAGCTCAACATTTCTTTTTTTTTTAAAATAAGTTATTGAAACACAGAGCCATATGAAATGTTAAATTTTGTATTTTAAACGTACGGCCCCTTGTAAAACAAATGTCACATCAAAAAGCTATACTTGATTTGAATATACGCTTTGCAATTGGAAGTATGCATCTATCCTCAGCGATTTAAGTGATAACTTCTATTTTGAATCATTCGGTATATGCATATTTTTAAGTAAATCAGACAATGAAATTCAGAAAATAATGGATGGCTGTTTATGATATATATTTTTACGAGTTTTTTCTGCATAAACTATTAAAAAACTAAGGAATAAAAACAAAAGCTGTTTTTTAATGTTTCTATAATTTTATAAGTTTTATTTTTATTTAAAAAAAAAAATCAAGACTCAAAACAAAATTACCGATTCAAATAATCGCAATAACAAGACTGTTTGAATTGCAATTAATTATTGGTTTCACACCTGAACGGATTATTACATTATTTTTGTATATTGCAGTAATTTAAACAGCAAAGGCTACAAGATTCTTGCAAGGTACAAACGAAACTAGTTACAAATAAGTATAGATATTATTTATATTTCAGGTCAAAACTAAACAGTTTTTACGCAAACGAAAAACGTGACGAAAATCGCACGCAGAACAAAGAAGTTAAGTCAGGAATTGCACGAAATACTGAGATAAGAGCCAGTGTATAATCAAAGGCACAGACAGCAATAAAGATAACGCAGCATATGGTAGGTGGAAAAGCAAGTTTCTATCTTTAAGAGAAATCTTTTATTTTAATGAAATTAATTTTTACTAAGCATTGAGAAATAAATAATCAAAATCTTCTTCAAGAAACACTTTAAAATTATTTTACATAAATGTTACGTACCTGCCAGTAATACAAAATGTAGCGTTCAGAGCTATTTTTATTGTATGTATACTTCACTATATAACTGTCTCCACCAAAGAAGATGCCATGCTGTGTAGGTTCCACGGGAACGATATCGAAATTTTCTACTCGCCATATCTGGAAGGTAAAAGAAAAAGTATATACTACATGAAAAGAATAAAAATCTGACACACACAGAAGAGCGTAACAGCAACACAAGCGCTGACAGTTTAAAGCTTAAAGCATGGGTGCCAGAAAAGGGGGAGGGTAGGAAAGGGCCATTGCTTTTCCTTGGATTTTCAAATTTAATTTTTTCTCGGATGATTTTGGAATTTTTCTTTACCAAGTGACTTAAAATAATTAAATTCTAAGAGAAAAAAGAAGTAGGGATTTTTCTTCCGGGTGTCAAAGTCAGATTTTAAAATAACACAAATTACTTTAAAATATAACAAAAATCCTATAAAGATTAGATGAAAATTATTTCATTGATACGTCGTATTTAAACAAATATATATATATTTTCAAAATAATTTCTAATTTTGCTTTTCGCTGTCTAACAATAGAAAGATTCCCCAGAAACTATATTTAGCACTTGGTAAATAAAATTTGCTTTGATTTTTATAGATCGCAGGTACATCGATAGTGATAATGAAAAATGCCGATTGAAACGTCTGTCTGACTTGGCATCTGATGCCAGGACATCGCTCGCACCACCGCTGCGAATGCCATTGCATTTGAGAATCTAAAAGATTTTATCTTGCCCAATAAACTAAAATGTCTTATTGATATCTAAATATATTATTATTTTAAATGTAGGCAAGTGTATTCAATTAAAATTTATCAGATCTTTTAACCCTCTACCCGCGGGCGATGTTTCCATTTTCTTATATAAAACCGCGGCCTACTTTTATTCGTCACTTATAATAGTTATAAGGATTTAATGTCACCGGAATTTACAAACAGATTTATTTGCAAATAAATAAAAGCACATTTTATGTACATTATAAAAACAAAGTTTTATTTCAAAATTCCAGTAGGAATGTGGCATTTATGGATTCAAAATACTTCAAAAATCGCAGAACTTTCAGAGTGACCTCATAAATGAAATGATATATATATTATAATTTGTAAACGAATAGCTCTATTTCTAAATAAAAGAAGATAGATTCAACGAAGAAATAGAATCTCCCGATGCTTAAGTACTATACAAATTATAGGGAACATCAAAATAGCATTCCCCGCGGAATTGTATAGAATAAGTGAAACGCGATAGGAGCGTTACCCGCGGCTGGAGAGTTAAATAATGAATGGACCGTGTGATGTGTAAATGAGTCTGTATTTTAAAGTATTTGTATAATTAAGTGAAATAAACTTTTCCAGCTTCGTATTTACGGACATTATTTATGCAAAATATCTCACCCCCTTCCCCTAAAAAGTAAAAAAGTAAAAAAGAGAGGACACTGATCATCACTGTCTTTCATTTTTCAGTATTTTTTATTTGTCTAATCAGTTATGTAAAAAAAAAAAAAAAAAAAAAAACAATCAAGGATCTTTCTGTTACAGAATTTCTATACAATTATTGGAAAATTCGAATACTCAAAGTATATAGGAAAGTACAATTAATTATTTTCATTTTCGATGAAATTTCTTTTCAAAACAAATATTTGTTTACAATTATTTTTATTACTATTTTATTGTTTGATAGTAGACTTTTTGAATCACCTCAAAAACTTTTACTCTTAGCTAGCTTTTAGTAATAATTTTAATGTTTGATTATTTTATTTAAATATACTGATTTATTAAAATAATTTCGGAGAAAATGTATTCTTACCTCAGTGCTTCCTGATCCATCGTCAGGCATGAAGCTACATGCTTTGCCAACACCTTTTGTAAAAAATACTCTTCTCTTTCGATCTAAACTTCCAATGCCACCAGATAAATCTTCATTAGGTAAAGAAGCTATCAAAGTAGTATAATAAATAATAGTATATTAAATATTATATCAAGATAATAAAATGAAAAAAACCAAAAAACAAATGCATCTTAGATACTTGCCTGTAAAACAAGTTTTACAGCAAGAATATAATCCTGTAGATGAAACTAACTTAGAAGGTAGTCGTAAATTAAAATTGCTATAAAGTAACCATGTGAAATTTGGGCAGTTAATTCTCCATTATTGTTTATGTTTCTGCATTCAACACCCCCCCCCCCCAAAAAAAAAATAAATAAATAAATAAAATAAAATAAATAAAATGAAAATAGAATAAATTAAATAAATTAAACGATGGCTATAAATTCAGTTCTAATTAACGCAAAAATAAGCTAAAAGTACCGTTTTAATTGATATGAAATTCTTTATAATCTTATGTAATTTATTTTGTCGCAAGGGATCATCTACATATTAAAAATCCCACCAACTTTAATTAAAAACAAAAAACACTCCTGATACCATTTTCGAGTTCTTTTAATAAAAGCAGTCCGGAAAAAGGTATAGTTCTTCTTAGGTAATAAAAGGTATAAGTAGGTCTTCTTAGAGTTAGAAGGAGTCAAAGCTTGCGGATGCTAATATGTTAAATTCGTGTGACAAACTTTAACTTATATCTTCCCCAAAAATCATCCGATTGAAATGTTTCTCTCATAATGAGATACAATTTTGAGCGTTTGTTTTCCGCTAATTTTCCATACCGAAATTCACACTTCATCAATAAATAAATAAATAAAATAATACAAATAAACTGAATCAGAAAAGCTGCTGAAAGTAGCGAAATTTTCGGTTATTAATCCCTTCCATGCAGCTAATACGAAAGTATAGCTTTTAATAAATTTCGTAACTGTATTTGAATACATAATTGATATTTTTCATATAAAAATGCTTTTTGGTGTTCATAGTGGGTAATCTGAAAAAAATCTATTAAATGCAAAAAATCTATTAGAGTTTCCAATTATTTTTTTAAAATGGTTTCCACGTATATTATATTATACACCGAAAGTATGTTCTGTAACCAGGAAAACCCGGGTTGGATCCTCAGGTATATGTAATAATTAAATGATACAGTGAATGAAATTATTAGAATATACATATTTTTAATTAATATAAAAGAATTAGAAGAATTAGTAATAAAATGCTAGCATAACTTATTACTTTAATAAAAATATTATTATTATTACTAATTAATTCAAGGAACTCTAATAAAACATCTAAATTGCGTGTTACTATTGAGTTGTAAAAGAAAGTTTGTTGAATTTGTAATCTGTACGCAACACTTTATGCAAAAATATGTATTCATATAAAAAAAAGGCATTATTTCACGTTTAATGGTATTTTTGCATATATCTGCTTTAATGTGCTGATTACGTTTTTTTTTTTTTTTTTTTTTTTTTTTTTGACAGGTTGTAAATGAATGTCTAAAATTCTCTAGGTTTAAATTACCGGCAATGTCTTCAATCGCATATTCTCGTCCGAGTCCCAACTGATCATCAGGTTCCGTCCAGGTAACAAAGTAAGACTTGAACACTGGTGGTTCACCTTGGTCTATTATACGTTTGACCTGAAGCCATTTCGGATATCCATTCTTTTCGATGTATTTCTGTTGAGATAAAAAATAAAAAGTATCTTCATATTATCCTTGAGAAAGAAAATTAGTAGTTTATAAAGAGCTATTATAGTTAGAAAAGAAATATATGTAATCTTTAAGATAAACAAGATTGTCCATATTCAAGTAACAAAGCTTACTGTAATTTCAAGAAATGTCTATCTATACATACTTTTGCTAAACTTAAACGCTTTTATCCTCTTGTCTCAGACAGACTATAATTAATTCGGTTACGTCTATCGTTTCTAAAAACACAATGTTGAATGAAAATCTATAAACAGAATTTTAAATATACTGTTACAAAACTTTTTTTTTTCATCTATAACTCCTTTTGAATAATCCTAAAAAAGGTCGTTTTTCTCGTCTAATAGGCTGTTTTGTTTTTTAACCATTGGGAAAATGGTTGTTGTTTTCGGTCGAGAATGGATCTCTTGGCGGCGTCACTTTATTTTTTTAAGCGTTTTTAACGAAATTCTTTACCTTTAAAAGAATTTTTCTTTTTTTCTAAAGCGTTTTTAACGAAATTCTTTACCTTTAAAAGAATTTTTCTTTGAATAGGCAATAGAAATGCATAAAATCGTTACAAAAATGTTAAAGTTACAAAAAGGATAGATGCGAACTATCAGATATGAAAAAAGGCCGAATCCAAAAATTGACGTCGGATGTGAAATTGCCTTATAAAGCAAAAAATGTGGTCTTCAACTTTAATTTCCTCAAAATATATTTAAATTAGACATCAATCTAAAGAAGAGTTAAAGTTATTGTAGGAAGGACCCGACAAAATATTAAGGTATATTGGTTATCATAGAAACTCGGCAGAGTTTCTCGCCAAGCATAAGAAACAGCAATGCATTGAACCGTAAATGAAAGGAATTTCCGCCAATGGATGCCAAACGATTTTACATTTTTTTTTTTTTTTTAACTCTGTCTAGTTTATATTTTGCGGACGGGACAAAACGGGTTTTTGGTTTTTGACACATCTATATCTCGCGTTCTATTTATGATAGAAACAAAATTCTTGATTCTATGGAATGGGGCGTGCCAGGGGACTAAGAATTCAAAAGTAAAGCAAAATCCGACGAATAGGTTTTCAGTAAATGTCATTTTAAAAGTGCTGTTTTTTGCACTTTTTAAATCTTGTTCAGACCAAAAACTGTTGACAGGGCTACAGCAATGTGTAACTATCGGATTTTTACGCGGTTTACGTTATTTGAATCGTTTTTATGAGTAGTTCGGACCTTTGTAAGTTTCATGTAAAAATATTAATTAGTTTTTGATTTATATCAGTTTAAAGCTATTGATTCCTATACTTAACATAGAGCAAAAAAATATAAATGACCCAACTCTTTTAGGAATGGTCGTATACACATGATATTAAGATATGTTATTACACTCGACCCGAGTAAGCTTCCTATTATAAAAAATAGTAACATTTAAGGTTCGTTTACAGGGTCTCACAAAAGATCTTTTGATATAGGGCTAAAGAGTTGTGTAATTATCCGATTTTTATGCGGTTTGCAGCATTTGAAATGTTTTTATGAGTAGTTCAAATGTTTAATATTTCGTGTAAAAATATTAATTAGTTTTTTATGTATACCACTTTAAAGTGATTTATTCCTATACTTAAGATGAAGCAAACAAATATTAAATGGTCTAACTCTTTTCAAAACGAACGTATGCGCATGATGTTAAAATATGTTACTACCAACGACCTAAGTTAGCTTCCTATTGTAAAACAGAATTGTAGAATTTACTGTTCGTTTACAGGGTAACTTAAAAGATTTTTTAATAAGACTAAAAAGTTGTGTAATTAGCGAATTTTTACGTTGAAGTACATGATTCCTGTACTTTACACAGAGGAAAAACAATAGTAAATTGCATAACTTTTGTCAAATTGGCTATATACACAAGATATTCAAATATGTTACTACATCCTCTCTATTGTAAAGCGGCATTGAAGCATATACGTTTCGTTTACAGAGTCTCTTAGAAGATCTTGATTACATTACAACCGATGTATATTTACTGAGTGAGATGTATTTTAATGATTTTACACTGTTTCAATCTCTATAAGGTTTCATTATCTTCCTTTAAAATTTAATATGAGTTCATTTTGTCCGTCTGAAATCTCGTCGATGTTAAGCTCTAAATCTATTAAAATATAGTATTTTCATCGATTAAAAAAACTGTGTTTATTTATAAATATATAATTCTAGCGTATCAGGAATTAATTGAAATAGCGATTACAAAATTCCAACTTTACGTTCATGCGCTGAGCAATAGAATGTAAAAATGTTGCTACCCCAAGATTACAAGTTTTGAGTTTAAATATTTGCCGTTCATCGAATCTCCGGCTATGACGAACTTAAAATGCTAAATTTCGTATACAATAGGTGATCGGTAACGAACAAATCGGTTAACGAACACTTTCGCGTGAGATTTTTATGTTCGGGGAACAAACACCTCCCGAAACAAAGCCATGATGAAGCAATGCCGTGTTTCATATTTGCCGAGCTATACTTATTGCCTCTATTGTCAACTTTGAGAACATTTTAACAGTTGCATACATATGTCCTAATTAATTCATGGACTGCCGGAGATTGGGGACCTATATTTTAGGATCACCGAATTGGAATGAACAGACTATATGAACAGAAATCACTTTAATAGTTTTTATACTTTTGCAAACGTTGCGAATTTTATATTTTTCAAATTCTCGAAACGTTGAGTTAAAAATCTTAAACAAATAAAAAACTTCTAAGGTGCTCAGTAATTTTCAAAAATAATATATTTAATATGTTAGTATAAAAATCCCTGTAAATTTTTATACTAATAGAAATAGGTTCGTAGAAATAAAAAATGTTGATTATTCTCGGTAAAGTATGCTCCATAAACTTATCGTTGTAGTTGACCGAAAAAAATTGCTTCTTATTTTTCCACATTTTTCTGAAACTGTAGTATTTTAAATAGTTTGTAAACTACTGTAAAACTGTCTAATTTTTTGTTTTTGAATGTATATAAACGGAAGAGTGATATAAACAAAAGAAAAAGGAAAATAAATATGTCATAAATAATCTGATGAATACAATGTAAGGAAATTAATATAAAAGTTTCCCCGTTGTTATGGTAGCGACATGTACATTGGAATAAGTCACTCAATAAATTGTATAATTCTGTTTATAGCATCACTATTATTTTTTTGCCCCTTTCATCTTTTCTTTTCTGAATAAAAATGGAATCCGTATAATTGAAATTAAATACCTTACAAAAAGGAGTGATATCTCATCAACAACAACTCGTTGTAAATGATCCCGCAAAGCCACAAACCTAAAACGTCAGTCATAAAAAGAAGTGATTTCACATAAAAAGAAGCGATATAGAAGTGCATACTCCGAGTTCCGTGTAAAAATCTATCACCACTCATAATGTTTCCAAAGGACTCAGAATGAGGTACAGTATGTGAAAACTGCTTGGCGACCTGCAGGCTTTTATAATGTTTGCGTTTCCTGCAATTACATATGGCTATATTATTTTTCTTTTCTTTTCTTTTCTTTTCTTTCTTTATTTATTTTGTTCCCATAAAATTGTAAAAGTTGAAGCTTCTGTGTTTGCATGTCCTTTCTTATTTATGAGCTTGAAAAATCAATTTGTTGATTTTATTTACCATTACTTAAACTAAAAACACCACTCTTACGAAGAGGATTTTTTAAGTAAACGTATAAAGATTTTGAGTTTGTAATATATATATAAACCTTATAATAAACGTTAACTAAATTGAGATATATTGCAGTAATTCTAGCGTAAGGGAATGGCATAGATCTGGGGGAAAATCCGTTCTGTCAGTTCTTTCGCATACAAAAATATTTATAAAAGTGGTATAACAAAAATATAAAATTTATTTTTCGATTTTCAAAATTGATATACTACATATATTATAAAAGCCTGCAGGTCGCCAAGCAGTTTTCACATACTGTACCTCACTCCGAGTCCTTTGGAAACATTATGAGTGGTGATAGATTTTTACACGGGACTCGGAGTATGCACTTCTATATCGCTTCTTTTTATGTGAAATCACTTCTTTTTATGACTGACGTTTTAGGTTTGTGGCTTGGCGGGATCATTTACAACGAGTTGTTTTTGATGAGATCATATATTGGCCACTTTCCCTTTATTTGCACGACTTAATGTTACTCAATAGCGTTCAGTTGCTTCTCTTATCAACATACTCGTTTAAAAAATTCTTCCAGACAGTATGTTGTTAAATATTATGTATCGCGCAACGTTTATCGTTTGCTGATTGAAACATCTGCGACATCGACATGCGATGATGGAAAGGCGCATTGCATTCAACGCTGTCAGGGGTGCGATGAAGAGATTGGTTGTGTAGATGGTTCCGATGAATATTTTTGTGAGGGCAGAGAATGCCAGGATCTCTTCAACTGTAGTAATGGAAAATATGTATTGTGTAGATGGTTCCGATGAATATTTTTGAATTAATATTTTTAATTAATTAAAAAAAATCATTTTCACAATGGTTGTTGTAATTTGTTAAATTACAATTTTATTATTATTATTATTATTATTATTATTATTATTATTATTATTATTGTAATTTGCGAATATTTAATTTTTATTAGAATAAAATAAAAATTATTTTATCGTTCATTTTTGCATTTTACCGCATCGAATCAAGATAAATTGCAGTCAAAATACTTAAATGTTGTTAACATTCGTTTTATTTTTAAAAATAATATATATAATAGAAAACATATCCCAAAAGTATGTGAAATATCATTATTGAGAAATTTTCAATTATTTTTGAAAGTACACTATAAATTTTAATATATTAATTTTCCTATTTGTCAGTCCAAGCACGGAATTTAATTCTAACTCCGATAAGATTGTATAGAAGCATTTCTATAAATTTTTGCGATCTTTTTAAGTGATTGGAATATATATATATATATATATATATATATATATATATATATATATATATATCTAATTTATTGGGTAGTAACTCCAAATTCATCAGCATATTTCCATCCTGGTTTTAATTTTCAAAGTTTTAATATTATAGTTGTTTTAAAAGTTAGGCTGGAGAAAGGCATAATGCAGTGTGTTCGTAAACTACTTTGACAAAATAAGATGAGTGATGGGACCAATCAAGACTAACAATCTTTGTATAGGAAACCAGGTTCTCAATCCACTTATTCAATAAAAAATACAGGCTATTTCACTACTTGTCGGACCCGGGTTTTCGTTCATAACTTTACCAATAATGAATATTTTACATATGTATGCTTTGCTTTCTGTGAAAGAATGACATCGTTAGAAATACTGTAAATGGTCACAATCCACGTCCTGATAACTCAGAACTAGACACTCCATAATTCAGATTGCAGGTGACAGAACATGCGGTGTCTTTAACTGCATCACAGTGTATTTTTAGAACTTGGCGTGACCCATTTCACACACAACAAAATTAAATCAAACTAATGAAAATTTCGCTAAAATATCTTCATTAATGAATACAAAGAATGTGAATTATCACTTTACTGCACAGCATAAAACCAACAGAGTGAAAACAAATGTCCAGACCGGAGATCGGACGCGAAACCTTTGGTATTACGTACCAATGCTCTACCATTTGGAGCTACCCAGACGACATCCAGTCTAGCATTCTTCCGCGCATGCGTAGTAGCATATTACTGCTTATTTTACTGTTTATTAGTGTTAATTTTACGGTATAATACTGGCATCTGGGGTGCTAGTATTATACTGTAAAATGAACCCCTTTTTTTTTTTGCAGTGCACATATATATTATTATTATTGAATTTGGCATGATAATCATACAAAATACTTACGATTATCTAAAATGTAGTTAAGCAAGAAAAAACTGCCAAATAGCTGTATAAAGCTAGTTAAAATTAAATTGCAGAAAAACTAGCTGATTAAAGATAGGCGTAATTTTCCAAGACAAGTAAAGAGTTGAGAGTATAAGAGTTGACAAGTTTATTATCTAAACAGTTTAGATAATAAAAGTTTCTCCTAGCAGGTTTATAATTCAAGCGAGCAGATAGCATTTCCTTTTTTATTATTTAGAATTTACAGAATGGATGCAAAGAAAATTTTATTGAAATATTCTAGAATTAGAGTCTTCAATTTTCATCAGCATTCCAGACGAATAATTTTGACTATCACTTAATATTCTGATTAGAAAGTGGGTAAGTTAGGTGAATGAAGAATAAATAATTGAAACAAATGATAAAGTTATAAATATTATAGATATCATAACAATACAATTTCAAAAACTTACATTAGCTAAGTTCATTGCTTCTCGTCTTTCTTTTTGGCTAGAGTCCCTTCCTATCCAGACGAACAATCCGTCAATACCAGTATCCAGCACGTAGCAATCCTGCAAAAGAATTAAACAATTAAAGAAACATAGAATCAGCCCAATTAAAGTTTCCCAAACTACTATGGAAGGTAGATTTCCAGCAATACGCATTTAAAGTGAATTAAACTACTCGCACTTTTGTATTCGCCCATTCGTTAGGAGGAAAAGAACTGAATTTAAATCCATTGACATGAGAAATGTTCATCGCCAAGATATGGCGAATTTTCTTTTTCCATTGATTTGTTATATTCTTCGATATCCCATAGTACCGCATCTGTTCTTTTATTAAATTCCTACTATTAGCTCACACCCTCTATATATTTATATATCTTGTTCAAATTTTCAATCGTTAATAAAATTCTTTTTATCCATCCACTCAAGTTCAAATACATTTTATTAAACTTGTAGTGGATGACACTTGATGTTAATACAGTTTTTTCAAATATTAATTCATTAATTAAATTAAATTAATTAATTTTAGTTTTATATTTCATTTCTGTTCAAAAGTATAGACTCACTCCATTTCATTTCTGTTCAAAAGTATAGACTCACTCCATTTCATTTCTGTTCAAAAGTATAGACTCACTCCATATTTCAATCTCTTTCGCCCGCGCGCCGCCTGATCTTTGTCGGTGAACAGGCCCATTATCTTTTGTACGCGTGAAGGTTTCGCTATGGTACTTCATTGTGAAGTTTGGTAATTTTTTAAATTCAATATTTGAAAAACGGCGTAATCATTAGATTTGAAATTTATATGAAGAAAAATACAATTTTTTACCTTTTTAACGCAGTTTGTCTAACAATTTTGTGAGAAATACTTTTCGAGCTATTAATTTTTGATATTTTAGCTATTTATTTTTTTTATTTAATTTTTAATACATTTCAAAAATTTCTCTTATATAAGATATTTAGCAGGATATAAATTTAGGAATAAATACCGTCAGTGGCGAAGCGTGTAGATTGCTGGAAAATAATTTCTTTTTGACCTAAGTAAGAACTGACTTTAATTTTTTTTTTTTTTTATATTACTTGTTTATTTATTTTTTTAAGCAATATATTTTCCACTGTGTATGATTTTTTTTACCTTTCCAGGGATCTGTTTACGAAGAAATTGGGTCCTTTAAATGACCTTTCACAATTTTTTTCATTTCAGAACAGGGTCGGTCCTTCACAAAATTTTCATCTCAAAACAGGGCACTTCAAGAAACTTTTCACATTAAAACAGGATCCTTCACAAAATTCTTTGTCTTAAAAATAGATATTTCACGGAACTTTTCCCTCTTAAACTGAACCTTTCACAAATTTAGTCATTTAAAAGTAAAATCTGACTGTCACTTTTACATATATAAAGAAAATATGTGCATTTTACATACATATATCTTCTTTAAAATGTATGAACAAGAGCCTGAATACAATTATAATTTCAAACTGACAAAATTATGACTAGATTTTTCACAAATGTAAAAAAAACTCTTCACAATTTCACAAAACAGGATCCTGGGAAAAAAAAGTCTAGACAGACCCCTGCTTGCAATAGAGCTTAACCCTTTCAGGGGTAAAGTACTTATGTTTCTAAAATGTTGAAATCATTGAATCACACCGGGATTTAACAATAAATTAATTTCCAAATAAGTAAAAGCGTATCTTTACTTATATTATAAAAGCAAAATTTGATTCGAAAGTTCCGGTGTCATTGTGGTGTTTGGGAATTAAAATTAAGTGGGATATATTATATCCCACCGCCCTTCAAAGGGTTAAACACTTCACAATTAGGAAATGTTAATTATCCTTAAACGTATTCTTTTTGTGTGTGAATTAGATATCATGAGGCAAACTAAAAAAAAAAGAAAAGAAAAAGAAAGAAAGAAAAAAATAAAAAGAAAGAAAGAAAGGAAGGAAGAGAGAGAGAGAGGGGGAAAAAAAAACGCGTTTCAATTATTGATCAAAAATAAACCCAAATACAAGCGTAATTTTCTCATTATGTAATCTTTATAAGTTCCTATATTTATAAATAACATTAAATAAGTCATAAAAATCATCATGAGTAAGAAATTTGCACCGCAAGATATTCCCAATACATAAACTGTTTATTTAACCATAAAATAAATATATATGCAAATTTGAAACTTACGCCAGATTGAAGATATTCTTGTTTAAGTGGCTTTTCCGATACGAGTTCAAATTGTAAATCCCCGGAGTCATCTTCCCAAATTCTAAATAAATTGAAAGAAAAATAATTTTCTAAAACAAATTAAATAATTTTGATTAAAAAAAAAATCAGTTCAACACTTTCATTTGAAAATACAGCTATATACACAAGCTTTTTTTTTAAATATATAAATTATGAGAAGGTAAAAAAAACCTGTATAATGCAAGTTTCTTTTCCAAACTGGATTCGAATGCGGCATCGTCTCCCCCTGCACTCGAATCTGCAACTTCATCAGGAGATCCGCCTCCTAATTCGTCGAAAAATTCTTGTATTTCTGAACTGGAGCTGTCAGAGTCTTTAATAAAACAAAATCACTCTAAATTACTTAAAAGCAACAACGAATAAAAAGTAAAGAAAGAAAGAAAGAACGTCAAAATGTACACAAAACGTAAAGACGCGTTTTTAATGGGGGGGGGGGGAAGAAAGAACGTTGAAATTTCACAAATTTCAAAGTATTATAACTTCGTATGCTTTGGTCGCACAAAAATGATTTTTTGTTTTTTGTTTTGTTTTACTTGTTAGAGAACGAAGAAAGTTTTTCTAAATATAATTTATAGGATCCAAGTAATGTAAAAAAACTTAAATTTCGTAACTTTCACAAAAATAATTGTTTTGACGTAAATGGGTTTTAATATGATGGAAATTGACTTTTGAAACATTTTGCCATTTACGTTTCTAAAGCTAAAGATTTACGAATTATCTATTGAACACCAATAAGAGAAGATACCCTGTTTACCAGTGGTAATCACTAAAATTTTTATAAGAGTCAAAATCTATTATAGAAGTGATCTAGATGGCAGCACTTACATTTTTATAGCCATATGTATCTGTATAAAATAATTAATTAGTAATATAAACTAATTTATTACTTATTATGTAATTGTTAATTTTAATAAAAGTTACCAATCTAATAGTAAATGAAATTCTTAATAATTTCATTAATTGTAAATATTAAAAGTATTTAATATCAGCATCAGCATACATAATAATTACAAAATTTAAACTTAATAGCTTTTCTAGTTTATTTAATTTTTAAAGTGAATGGTCGAAATCTATCAATGATTTATCAATTTGTTTATATACGTTTATATGTATATTATATTTTATTATGTATATTGTATTTAATCCCCTACTTGCGGGGCCACATGAAATGTACTCGAAGACCATATGCGCGTGTAGTGAGACGAGATGGACTCGGGCTCGATTTTTATACAAGTTTTCGAATTTGGGCTCGATTTTTATACCAGTCTTCAGGCTCGGGGTTAAAGTAAAAATGTTATTTATTCAAAAATTAGGAAAAAAAACTTGCGTTTGAGAGACAAGAATGTGTTCTAAGTTTCTTAAAGCGTTTTACAATCCTTCAAAAATTAGTTTGAAAGGGAATTGAATTGTTATTGATGGTACATAAGGAGAAATATTCTATCTGATTTCTGAAGCCTTGTGTGAAGATTTCGCACTATAGTCTAATATTTTTTAGCAATATCTAATAATTTTAGATGTAGGTTTAATTTTCAAAAGAAAAATTAAGACTAAAAATATCTGAAAACAACATTAGTCAAGCCAGAATGTCATCAGATTTATTCCATCAAAGTTACACAAACAACTGATCGAAGATAGAATATGTAAAAAGAAATTATCAATCGCATTTTAACTGCATTAGAGGATGACATCATTTGTTTCGGAAAAAAACATGGGACAAAGAAAAATAAATTTAGCATTTGAATTTTGCTTTTTAATCATAAATATAAAATAAACCCGTGCAGCAATAATGTCTCCCTTTATCTTTATTGTACCATTTATTTTTTTTTATATAATCTTTGTTAAACACGATATAAGGCAGTACTTTATTGCTATTGATTTTAGAAAAACCTTGCATTTCATTTATGAAAACAATGCTGATTAAAAATTTAATTAACTGCAGTTTTTAATTAAAAAAACATGTTTTAACGAAATGTAAGTATACAAAGTCAGAAGCCTGTTCAAAATCATTTCATATGCTATTTCATTTATCGTTCTGCGTTTGTATTTGCTTAGAAAAAGGAATGTTGAGAACATAAATTATATATAGGATAGTAACATAAAGGAGCCGTGGGATATGATATCCCTTGTGTATCCTCGCTTTCTGTTTGGGGACCTTTTCCAAAATTACTGGGAAACAGGGCTTAGTTTGCGCCGGAGCTCAGCTCCGGTACTTCGCTGTTTTTAGTAAAAATTTAAATATTGGCCAGAATTCACCGGAGCCCAATGCAATTACACTTCCGAAAAACGAATCCTAAATTACCCTTTCCTTTCCCTCTCATCTCCAATCTTTTGCCTTCTTTTGTATCAAAACACTTATAAGTGACGTAATGTGTCGCTCACGTAAGAGATGGAGATGAAACGGTCTCGATTTTTGTATCAGTCTTCGGGTTTGGGCAGGCTCGAGATCAATCTGTCTTAAATTCAAAATTTTATTTATTTCCATTTCAAATCATTTTAATGCTATTTTGATAAGAATAAAGAGTAAACAGAAACAGTCTTCTTCTTATCTGCATAACTGCAAACTATACATTTTTTTTTGTGTTAACACTATTTCTGAATCATAATCCTGAGCTAATTAATATTACTAAATTAATCACAGAATTCTGCGATTAATTAACATTAAGATTTCTATTTGGAAGTAGTAAAAGTGGAATAGTTTATAGCTAAGTATACGCAGATACATGTATTTTAAATTTTTATTTTTCTAAAAAAAAAAAAAAAAAAAAAAAAAAAAACAATGCTTTAAAATAAAAAATATAATGTATGAAATATAAATATGCAGATTGGAGTGATGACGGAGGGTGTGGGGAGGGTGCGCTACGGGTGTTAGTACTACAGAATATTAGTGCTCCGGTACTTTTTCCCTTACAAATTAAGCCCTGCTGGAAAACAAAACTAACGTTACGCATAGTGAGTACGAGAACGAGTACCACTACTAAGATTAGAGAAGCAGTGTGCTCAATGATTTACCACTCTTGGCATAACTGCAGAAATTCGTGAAAAAAAAAAAAATCGAGTGCACTTTACTCTTTTTGCTCTTGAGTTTCAATGAGTAGACTGTCTGTGTTATGTAAATTTTAGTTAACAATAATAATAATAATAATAAAACATTAAAATGAAATCACTTTTCATTAATACCAAAGGCAGCCAGATTTTTTTTTTTTTTTTTTTTTTCGTATAATTGATATTGTTTTTGGCAAGAATTTCTTTGTTACAGAAAAATGTTTTTGTCTAAATGTGCTTTTCGCACCATGAAAAATTCAAGTTTGTTTAACATCTACGCTTTAGGTTTGTATTTTGATGTTTTCCAAAGAGATGCAACAGACGTTTACACAAATGTACACATAAAAGAAATAACATTTTTATTTATTTTTCTAATTTTAGACCTTGAGAACCGTGTGTGAGAGAAAGAAGAATCCCGGTAAGATAACAAAATAAGCTGCTACAGCGAGATAAGAAATTCTATATTCCCTTATTTTATTCAGCATACGGAGAAGAGTGTTTAAATATAGATATTCTGTCACTTTGGTTTGAAGAGCAAGGGGATAGCGAATTTGAGATAAAGTTGATGAAATCTAAATGGTAAAATAAAATAAAAAAGGCAAAAAGAAATACTAACATTTATGTTAGGTAAAGCAGAGCTCAAATATTTCATTCTAAGCGAGAAAAACGAATTTTAGTTAATTATCAAGGATTCAACCAGAAACAAGTTCCTGAATTTGAAGTAACATAATATATGTACATATGTGACTCCCTCAAATCCACAAAACCTAAAATCCGCAAACACCTAAAATCCAGATGTTGTTGCAGATGTAAACAGTGAAACTTACAGTTTAGATGTAGGGGGGGGGGGGACCCAAGATTTGTTTACTTTTATATCATTCCGTACACATTTCAATATGTAATTCTGGTTAATGTCACTGAACTCATGCTTTCTTACATGCAGGATGTATAAATTTATTTCCGAAAAATTTCAAGATAGCACTGATATCAGTGGCGATTGCGATCTTTTTATCAAATACATTTATGTATTAATCAAATTTTTTTTAATTATTATTAAGTCGGGCTAAACATGAAATAAAATTTCGTTATTTTACTATTTTGGTGTAAATTATTAAAGTATCTTTATGAGGCGAGTTTCATTGAATAATTCAAAAAAAAAAAATTATCTCATCATTATTATGCATATTTCGCTATGCATTATTAATTATTTACTTGACCTTTTACTTTTAATACTTTAATATATATTTTTTCATTTCTTAAATTTTTATTATTTTACTTTATTACTTTGTTATTTTCCTTAAATATTTTAATATTTTTCTTCGTTGTAAGCACTTATAATTTTGAGTGCATTATTACGTCCAAATTACTCTTTAAAATATGTAAACAAAACATTAATCAGAAATCCGAAAATTCTAAAATCTGCACAACCTCTCTGGTTCCAAGTTGTGTGGATTTGCAGGAGTCTACTGTATGCACTGCAAAAAGAAAAAAAAAAAAAAGAAAAAAAAAAATGTTGATTTTACAGTATAATACTGACACCCCAGCTGCCAGTATTATACCGTAAAATTAACAGTAAAATAAGCATGCGCTGCAGCGTATTACAGCTTATTTTACTGTTTATTACTGTTAATTTTGCGGTATAATACTGGCATCTGCACTGTAAAAAAAAAACTCGGAAACGTTACTCTATCTGGTGGGGCAGCAATGTGGCCCATCGGTTCTGTTATGTTTCCGCATATTTCGGTCAGATTTTCGTAAAAGTTTCCGCATATTTCGGTCAAATATTCAGAAATGTTTCTGTATATATTGGAAACATTTCGGAAACGTTTCTTTATATTTCAGTCAGATATTCAGTAACCATTCTGCATATATCGGAAATGTGTTTGTATACATCGGAAATGTTTCTGCATATATCGGAAATGTTTTTGTATACATAGGAAAGGTTTCTGCATACATCAGAAATGTTTTTGTATACATCGGAAATGTTTCTGTGTGTTTTGGAAATTAATATTATCAGACTCTATTTTATTGCATATTAATATTGCATTCGCTCGAGGCGAAACTCCACTCCACATCGTCGTGGTTGGGTTTTCTGCGAAGTTCGGGGAGAGAACTCGCTAATCATACTATAGAAATGATCCTATAAAGTATGATCTTGTAGATGAATTATACTATAGAATTATCAATATTGTAAATTTTCTGTAATTTCTGGTGTGAAACATATATTTTTCTGAACTCGTTTTATTATTCACCTTTTATTATTAGACTGCTACTCAAGATATCACTTTAAAGTTATTTATGCAGGCAAAATAAACATTGAAAAATCTTAATTCTATGACAAATACTTCTGTCATTTTAAAATAACTCCAAATTTGAGAGTATGTCCTTCTACTGAAGAGAGGCTTCCAAATTTTCCTTTGTAGGAACAGAGTTGAGTCGTCTGGAAACTTCTTTAGTTTACCTACTACAAGTTTACAAGTACAACAAGTTTAGAAGTTGTTGTATACACAGTTAAATAACTCGTTCGATAGTTTCTTTATATTCTTGTTCCATGAATCTATAATAAATATTAGATATTTGATTGATGAATAATAATGTAGTACTAGTATTAATGAAGTACAGATAGCGCCGTATATACGTCTTTAAAATCTTTTCGTTTTGAGATCGGTTCCGTTTCATAACTTTTCTAATGATGAAATGTATCGTTTATATGACAGAACAAATTCCTAATTTCACTTATACTATACGTTTTTCACTCAGTTTTTATGAATCAGATATTTGTAAATAAATAACGTTGAAAATATGATTTATGGATCTATAAAAAAATTTTTTTTTAAATGCAGCCTCGTGTGTTCCATTCTCGAAATAGATAATGAAAATATTTAATTTCCCTATGCTTATAAATAGATAGATTTTAGTAATACCTTTCAACATTTTTTTTAATCTTGTAAATAGTTATACTATTCGAAAATATTTTATATCTGTGGTAATCGTTTTACTTTCACGAATTGTATACTTAGAAATAGATATATTGATAAAAATGTTTTGTCTGTTTGTAAATATTTTTAATATAGTGTTTTACAACTATCATGCTTCTAAATATATTCATTTAAAGGTATTATTTTATTCGTATAACTTGAGAAGTGCTGAGATAACCTGAGAAAATAAATATATTTTTATAAGTATACAGTTCATAAAATAAAATAATTATTTACAGATACGAAATCTTTTGACATAATAGCTGTACTTACAAGATTAAAAAATATATTTATTTAAAGGTATTAAAAATAATACATTTATTTTGGGAAATAAAGCATTTTCATAATGCATATGTATCTGTTTACAGCATGGAATTCACGAGACCAGATTTAAAAAAATAACTATTTATAGATTTATAAATAAAATTTTCAATTATATTTATTTATAAATATCTGATTCATAAAACATGAAGGAAAAACGTATAGTATAAGTGAAATTAGGAATTTGTTCTGTCATATAAACGAAACATTTCATCATTAGAAAAGTTATGAAACGGAACCGATCTCAAAACGAAAAGATGTTAAAGACCTATATACGGTGCTATCTGTACTTCATTAATACTAGTACGTCATTATTATTCATCAGTCAAATATCTAATATTTATTATAGATTCATGGAACAAGATTATAAAGAAACTACCAAACGAGTTATTTAACTTTGTGTATACAACAAAAGATTAACTGCAAATGTAATATTAATATGCAATAAAATAGAATCTGATAATATTATTATTTTTTAAAAAGCATATTGTTCTCTCAAATAAAAGAAATTATAAAACAGAATACTTACAGCTCATATAAATACGTTGCATCTGCATCTGTTTTAAGCTGTCTTTCGTCTCAAGAACAATAAAAATCACGTGATAATGACATGTGCAATAGGTCGGAGTAGATGAGCATCGCAAATATTACTTCATTTCGAATTCCATTTTAAAACTTTACACGGAATGAGAGTAACATTTCCAAATTTTTCAGTAACCATCATTTTACACTACCTATTCGAAAACATTTCCGGTATGGAATGTAACGTTTCTGACTTCTTCAGAATAATTCACCGCTTTGAATATTTTTCCGAAAATACGTGTAACGATTCCGAAAAAACAAGTAACTGGGGTGAACACAAAGTTTACTATAAATTTCCGGAAACCTTTCCGTCTTGTGCCGAAACGCTTCTGAGTTTTTTTACAGTGTGGGGTACCAGTATTATACTGTATTTTTACTGTAAAATCGACTTTTTTTTTTTTTTTTTTTTTTTTTTGCAGTGTATATTTAAGAATTGCAAGGTATTTCACTGACCCTCAGCCAAGAGACCTTCTTGTTATTTGCAGGAAGAACTGATCATGATTTCGATTAATACAATGGCTACATATTCAGAATTTAATCTTGGACGAATTTATCCCTTTACAACGTTACAGTTGTTCCAATGTGTTTATTAATAATTTAATCAATTAATAATTTATTTATGCCAAAAAAAATAATGGATACGAAATTGCCAAAAATATAAAAACTAATTCGAAAAACTAAAAACTATCCTAAAAGAACAAAAAAAATAGAGAGAAAAAAATATATAAATGCACTCAACATCCAATTTTAATAATAATATTTTTTTAACCTTCAAAATATGGTACATTAAATGATGAAAATTTCAATTTAAACAAATGGCTAATTTTAAGTTTCATTAAAAAGCACACAATCATTACAACTTTAGAATAATTAATAGAAAATTGCATTAAAACCCGCATCTTACCGATGATTGTAACTGTGCTTCGTCCATGATGGACATCGTCTCTAATGGCATTAGCAGCCTGGATGGCTTTAATGCGTTCCATCCGTCCACTTTGAGGTCCGACATATAAAAATACATTTGGAGAACTGTCTAAAATAAAACAATCGCCAGCATTCAATGACCCTACTTCTAAGGCCATCTCATGCAAACGCACATTTCTTCGTCCTTTGACTCTCAGAAGTCGTTTTACACTTTCATCTTCAACATGATGAAATCCCGATTTAACACCACCTTTCAAATACCTATAGAAAATACATAAGAATTAATTTCGTGAATTCTAATACACATTTTAAAATATGCTGTGTTTGGATGAATAGACGCTTTAAATAAAAAAGTAATAAATAAATGATTCTATAGATTATACCATATAGGTTTTTCTAAGTGTGTTTAAATAATTATTAAGAATATTTTTTGTACAAACACTTGATTCGAGGGTTTAATTTTATTTATTGCATTTGACTTATTGTTTGCAAAAAATGTAGCCGATAATTTTCTTAGACCAAAAGAAAAAGGGGGGGGGGGTGGAGGCAGAGGAATTAAGATAGATATCCCATAGTTTTTTCCATCAATTTTATAAATTTTATTAAATAAATCCCAGTTCAGAAACATTGGGAAATAATTAATTACGACTGGGGAGGGGATTTTGTAAAAGTTTCTCTCTTATTACGCCTTTTTTCACAACTTAAAGAATATCATAAAAAAGTAGCTAAAATTTGAAAAGTTACACTTTGATTTTTATGGAATTGATCTGAAGTACACAACACATCATGGGGAGTAAAATGACGTGAATACAAATTGCAAAATAATTATGTTTTAGAAAAATGAATGCACAATTTGAAATGATTAAATTGACAATTTTGATGCGTCATTTTGAAATTATCTTTCTATACAGTTCGGATAATCGGCACTCTATTGTATACGGTACTCGATAAACACTATATGGCCAAAAGTCACCGGATATTTTTGATTTATACGTTGTTTAGAGAAATATTTGACAAAAAATTTCAGAAATATACAGAACATGTTTGATCTCATGCTTTTCAGTGAAGGTTTAATCACGATTGCAATCAACGGTGACTTTTGACCATATAGTATAACTCTTGACCGTGCTTGATTGGACCTTCTAGATCTAGATGCTGAATCCTTAGTTTGAATTGTTACCAAAGTATATGAACTAAAGAAAAACAAAAAGGAAAAGAAGTAATATTTAGCCATTTTGCTGTCTTCTTTCATTTTAACTTACCTCCAATTTGTGTAGTCCTCCATTTCAGTTCTTCCAGGAAATGATGCCTCGAAGTCATTGTACCGAATTAATAATTAGAGATTTATTTTCACTATATCATAGTGAAAGTGAAACCTACTAAGTCTTACTCTCAAACATCCACTTTTTACAGTACTGGTAAATGGCGATTTCCGAATACAACGCCCGTATTTTGAAAACTACCTTTTCTCCGGCACTATTAACCCCTTAAGCACCAGGTTCAATTCAGTGATAGTATGCTGAATATCAGCTATGTTAAATTTCGTCAAAAATACAAAAATATTCAAAAATACAAAATTCATACCAGAAAATCTAAAAGAATAATTTTAATTTATGCAATCACGAAAAGTCTGTCATTATATAAAATACAAATTACTACCATAACTATCTGGTATTAATTCATTTAATATTATATAATATAATTCGGCATTACTCATATTTCGTATCGATTGGTTTATTTTTAACTGATTTAAAAAAAAAGAAGATTCCCAATTCGACGTGTATGTATATATATATATATATATATAACCATTAAATAACAACACAGAAACATCATACAACATACAGGGAAAAAATATGTATATATATTAATATGATGAGAAATGAACACGTACCTGTTTGAACAATATCCATAAATACGTAAAGAAAAAATAAATGAATAGAATTTTATATTTGATGTATGTTCACCGATTACTCCAAAACTACGCGACCGATTCCTGTGATTTTTTATTATTATTATTGAAAGAGGATACACCCGAATTAGTCCCATTTAAAGTTAATCAAAATTGGTCCAGTATACTTTTTTAGAAATTCAACAAAAACCAAAAAAGTAGTTTTTAAAGGTTTTTTTTTTTTTTTTAAGTTTATATTATTGAACTGTTAATTGCCATTTTTGTGGTTCTTACTGATTTTATGGAAATCAGCATATTTAATACCGAATTTCGGATTTTTTTAAAAAAGTTTCTTGCCAGCCTTTTTGTTTCAAATCAACAAACTGATCCACCGCAGTTAAGGGACAAAAACATTCCTTAGTTTCATTAAATTGCACAAACTTGATGAATTTAAGATAACGTTTGGTTGATACAGGGCTATTAAAATTACAACTTCTCCAGTCTTTTTCGGAAGAATAGACATTTCTAAGACGCTCCGTAGTGTAAATTTGTTTCTTGAATATATATTGTTTCCTTGTAATTATATACTTCTTTTTAATTGCTAAAATGTGTAAAATAAAAAGATTATAAACAGTAAAATAGGTTTTATTAAACTGTTGACATATGTTTCAGCTCAATCTGAGCCATTATCAAAACAAACAAAAATATTCTACAAATGCACGGTCTATGAAGTTATTTGAAACGCAATCATTTAATGTTTTACGTATTTAAAAAAAATAAATAAATAATAATAATTATGCACGTTATTTATTTTTTACTTGGATGTTTATTGCCATATTGCATGTAATGGCAATCTCTATGGTTTTTCTTATAACGGATGGATAGTATAGATTGCAGGGGAAAATTTCTTTACTTTCATTGAAATTTATTTGGATGGTTTCTTCTTGATATAATCTTGACAGGTCTGTGGTTTTTCTATTAATCCGCTTTATGCTCCTTTTTTCTGTAACTAAATTTCCAGCTTGTCATAACAATATAGTAATTCTTTGATCCGTCTTCTTTAATAAATGATATTTCACGTATTCCTAAATCGATAGAGATTGTAACATGCAAAAATACAATATGTAACGATGCAGCATCATTTAATTTACCAAAATTGTGGCTCGAGTTACTCCATGGTTACAAATATGGCAATAAACATCCAAGTAAATAATAAAAATAATGTGCGTAATTATTTATATTTTTAAAAGTACGTGAAAAATTAAATGATTGCGTTTCAAATAACTTCATCGACCGTGCATTTAGAGAAAATTTTTGTTTGTTTTGGTAATGGCTCAGATTGAGCTGAAACATATATCAATAGTTTAATAAAACTTATTTTACTGTTCATAATCTTTTTATTTTACACCTTTTAGCAATTAAAAAGAAGGTTACTTCTCTATTATCCCGTCAACCACTTTTCATAACAAAAAACTATCGCCAAACTGTAAGATTAAACGCCAAAAATGCAGTCCCATTTAATTGATATCAGAAGCATTATACGTGTTTGTCATGTCATCAACTGGTTTTTAATTCGACATTTGCGTGTATTTTTCATTATGTTTTACTGATTTTTTAGTTATTTCATTAATTAAAATAACAATTGTGTCCTTAAATTCTTATATTTTATTTATTTATTTATTTTGATATTCCAATTTCAACGTTCTCCCATTTATTTGGCGTTACAGTTTGGCGATAGTTTTTTGTTATGAAAAGTGGTCGACGGGATAATAGAGAAGTGCCAAAAGAAGTACATATTGTTGCCCTTAAAGAGAGCTTAATAAAGTATTTAATAATTTTTGGTTTCAGGATTAAAAGTATATTATTTATATTCACATAACATAGGTTTCAATTATTTATTTGACGATTTATAAACAGCCTTTCTTTGGAACGCCGAGTATAAAAAAGTGATAAACTCTTCTAAAAGGTAATTTTTAATAATGACTAAATGTATTTTTCTTTAAAGATTAGAATGTATATTTCAGATTCAACGGTCTTAAAATCTCAAAATTCATTTTTCGATTTGTGTTACATTATAAGGAAATGAGAAAAATCTTCTTTGCACTAAAAACAAAACAAAAAACATGTATTGCATGAAACAAATCCGTAAGAAAATAATTAGAAGATATTCTGAATTAACTGTCGAAGCGCTGTCCACAGTAACGTTAAAATGATTACAAAACTCTCTCATTTTCCAAAATACTAAACTTTTATATTGAATAAAAAAGAAAGAAAGTAAGAATTGTGAAAGCGAGACAAAGGGGGGAAAAAACCATCATTAAGTGAAAAACAAATGCATGAATAGAATTCATATCGATTTAATTAAGGAACGCTTTCAGATAATTAGTATAAGTGCTTTGGAATAATTAAGGTCATTGTCATTTCGAAATTAAAGCATTCCCACCTGAGGCAGCGTTTTTGTGACACTTCGCCTATCTCACTGTGTATTGTATTTCTGTTTTACTAAGTTTGTCATTTGAACAGTCTTCATAAACAAAAACTATCGAATGAATGCCCCGAAAGAGTGTAAATGATATAAATAATAATATATTTGCGATTTTTCTTCAGTAGAATTATATATAAGAATTTTCTAGTGTAGACGCCGGCAGCACGAAATCCAGGGAACAGCAAAATTTTTGGAATAGGTGTGATTGTTATCCGCAAAGTTTCGCGTTTTTTTTTTAAATATAGAATATAAACATGAAATAATTTTTCGAGCCCCTATGCAAGACAATTTTTAAAAATATCAACATAAAAAGCAATACGGAAATTTAACAATTAAAAAATATTAAATATTCAATAATAAATTTCTATCAGCATTTGTGAATATGGAGAATAAAAACATGCTTTTTTTTTGTTTTAATCATGTCCCCACCCCCTTTTTTTAATCTCTCGTTTAAGATAAAATTTAAACACACGATCACGAAAGAAAAAACAAAGCAAAAATTGTCTTCTTCAGTTTCTTCAAATTCTTAGTTCTTTCTCTTAGTGTTTAATTTGGAAAGTATAAATTTTGATTTTAAAAAAATCACCAGAAAAAAGAAAATTTAGTTAATTAAATTTCAAAATTAAGGGAGAGACAATAAATAGAATAGGCCCTTCACAATCCTCAACTCCTTCTTGTCGGAGTCGGCGCCTATGTTTTCTAATAATTACAAAAAAAGAAAAAACTGCTTCTTACGACATTATTGCCTTAAGTATAAAATAAAAAGGATAAAGAAGCCAAAATATAGTTTCAAATTATTTAAGACTAAGAAAAATTGTTTCTTCTAAAGCAAGATTGCAATGATTTTTATCTTTATTGAAAATTTTGATAATATTTGCAAGATATTTTAAATTATCAAATCTAAAATTGTTCATTACTATACAATGAAATAAAAACTACATTCTAATTAAATCATTTCCGATAAATACTTAATAAAGAAAATATGAAATTACCATTTTAGCAAACTGTGTTATTCCTTACCATAATGTAACCTATGTTATTACATAAGCGAAATTTCACCACTAAATTTAAATTATATTTTTATTTACAGGAGAGGAGTAGTCTAAAATGGCTCGAATTCAATAATGTAAATATAGTGCATGCCGAACTTATATTATTATTTTATAGGACAGATATGTAAGAACTTGGCCTGTGTTCTTTCCTGCAATATGATTAAAATTACGTTTTTAAGATACTAAAATTCAATGAAAGATTTTTCAAATAATATAATAAAATCACTTGTTATAACTTTAAATTAAAATGTAATTACTGCTTCAAGCGATAAAAACATAACACTAAAGGCTTAAAAATACCTTATAATATATAGATGACATATGTTTCAAGCGCTCTAACGGCGACTTCTTCAAGAAAAAAACGATAAATAAACTATTTTCGCAAATTTTTTGAAAATGAACACTGATTAAATTACGTCCAGAGTAATTGCTAGACTGCTTGGACGCCTTAAAGTCTTCTCCTCCACTGATAATGACTGTAATAACAGTCGAAAGCGCTCTGGTAGTCAATTTTGGCATTGCGTTCGTTTATACGATGGTTTTAAGCTTTTAAAACCTATGTGTAACTACTTTTTAGCACCTTTTTAGTAAATTAAAATAATTTATTTTGATTTTGTATGGTTTAATGTTTTAATACAATTTCAAGGTGAATACGACTTTCCGAAAATATAGTTTAATCTATTTATTTTCTTTACATTTGATATTTTCGAGAAAAAAATTTCCAGAAAATACAATGGTAAAAATTTTATTATTTAACGTTTTAAAATATTTTTTCATTCGTCATGCGTGATGGGCCTTTCACCTATAGTACATTAAAAAAATGAATTTTTATAAAATTATATTCTAGTGCTTATTGCTATTATTATGGTTATTAATAATAATATAAAAATAATCTTCTTTTCTTTTTAATTCAAAGTAGTGTATCCCTTAATATAGAAAGCCTCTGTTCTATACAAAAATTCCTTTTCCTATAGCTTCCACCGACCACAGCGCATTCTTAGTCATCAAAGTATGGTTTAGAATTTTTATTTTTATTTGTTTATTTATTTATTTATTTTACTTTATAAGCAAGTAATTAACCATCATTGAAAGCATGTCCATTAACTATTTATTTTTCCATCTATTGTGTAGCTTTTTAATTGTTTAAAATGTCATTGAGTGCCGTGTAACCTTACCTTATTCCTTTCTTGAAATAGGACAGGAATAACCCAGATTCGTGGTTTTGAACTTCTCTGTGTTGCACCGGGCTTCCTCCGAGCACGTCGTCCAACTCAATCGTCTTGATAGCAGCCACTCCAGCTTCATCCTAAATTAATTTCGCTATTAGATGATAGGAAAGAAAAGAAACGAAAGAATGGAAAACACACACATAAACTATAAAGATTCTCAATTAAAATTATTTTTCAAATCCCAATTTACCCTTTCTATAAAACCATTTCAATCCTTACATGCATAACATTTTCAGATATCCTTCCTTTCCTGACTCATATTCTAAAGAATTGAAGTTTTCTTGAAAACTATTTTTCAACGAAAATAAGGCATCTATTATCAAAGTTAATGGGACTTTTTCAGAATAGGAATCTTCGCGAGATACAGAAAATGACTTTTGCGAGAAATGGAAAATTAGCAGCAACATATTTTCTGGCAGTTTATTCACTGTTTCATATACACAGGCAATTTTTCAAATATTTATACAATTTAACATAAAGAAGACATTTATCTATTTTTTTATATACAAAGAGAAGTAAATTGTATATAAAAAACACGAATAATCTCTCTCTCTCTACATATATATATATATATATATATATATATATATATATATATATATATATATAAAATAGACGTGTGTGTCCGTATATTTCACTTTGCAGCCAAAACTATCCAGCGCAGACCACTGGTGTTTGTGTGTGGTAGTAGCCTCGAGTCTCCCATCGTGCACTATGGTGGTTGCATTTCGGTAGCTGGAGGGATGTGGGAGATATGGTGTTGAAAGTGGTCGACCTAGGGCATTTTCAATATAAAAATAGACGTGTGTGTCCTTATACAGTCGAACCTCGTTAACACGAAATTGAAGGGACTGCGAATTTATTTCGTGTTATCCGAAATTTCGTGTTAACCGTCATAATAGAGGGGCCATCTATATTAGATATAAAAACTAAATAAATTAACCTATACAAATATTTTCCTGCTCATAAAATCAGAAATTAATGAGAAATAGAATATTTAATTTACAAACTGTCATCCTTTTTTTAGGCAATAATAAATTTATTTACTTTCTAATCATTTTTTTATAGTCCGTTATTGACTTTTGCTTCAATTTTTGTACAGTAGTTCTTTAAGGAATGTATGAACCTCATCTGATTTGTTCAAAGTCCTGGAAGCATCCTGTTGTTCCAAAAGGAAACGTTGTTCAGTTTTCAATGCTGTGGTAGATTTATTTAATGACACTAAACTTTTCCGTTCGGTGTCAATTTCTTCATCCTCGTCCGATACTTCAATGTTGTCATCTTTTTTTTCAGCAATTATTTCTTCGTATGTCGTCACATCCGAAGTCAGAACATCTTCATCTATAGAAATGTACTCGGAAAAAACAATGTCTAAGAAAGAATTTCCCGTTTTTTGGCTACGTATCTTTTTGTAGACAATTCTATGACGCTCTTTAAATCTCCGTTCAGTCATCTGTTAAAAGATCTGAAGTCGCTCTCCCCGAGAGCAATAGCAAAAGCCTTTGCTTTCTCTTGCAAAACTGCAAAAGTTAAAACATTGTTCTAGATTCTTGCCTCTTTTATCCACCGCAAGAGAGAAATTTCAATTTATTCCTTCTTTCTTCTTCACATTCGTTTTCATGCTGGTTTGAATGGACTCACAGCATAAGCGGCTTCAACCTTTTCACGATTCTTTAAAATTGCAGAGAGGACCAAATGTAGAAGAATTGCAGGTATCCCATACTTCGCTGCATTTTCTGATTTTTTCAGCACTTTATTGCTAACTTCGTTTAACATTTTTTGTTTGGTTTCTAAAGATACAGCTTGTTGTTTTTGACTCATCTTTCACAGAATTCTACAGAGCAACTGCGAACAGAGTTTCAATTATGTTAGTCAGGTAGTGAAGTAAGGATTGTCAGTTCTTTCACTCACAGATAGGGGAATTCGGAAACTCGGTTTATGTCACTGTCAATTCAGTTAACCGGGTAATGGAACAATCACTTTCAAAAAAGACATTCCTTCACCCAATCTTTCATTATGGAGGACTTAATGTGGGAACACTTACGCACATCAGAGATCAAAGAAAAGTAGAGATTAGTTAGAAATTCAGTATTTCACGATTTTCTGAAACCCTTTTCCACTTTATATCTTTTACAAACCATGAGAAAATTCCATCTTTAATAAGAGTATGTGACATGTAAGTTTCAAATATCGGAAACATTGCGTAAGGATTTTTTTTCTTTTACTTTGGAAGAAAAAAAACTTTCGCCTTAAGCGGGATTTTCCGAAATTCTATTTCGTGTTAAACGAATTAATTAACATTGATTTTCAGGCTCATTTGACGGGACCTCAATATTATTTCGTGTTAAGCTAAATTTCGCGTTAAGCGATTTCATGTTAACGAGGTTTGACTGTATTTTACTTTGCACAGATATACCACTACCCAGCGCAGACCACTGGTTTTTGTGTGTGGTTGTAGCCTCGAGTCTCTAATCGTGTGCTACGGTGGTTGCATGTCGGTAGCTGTGGGGGTGTGGGAGATATGGTGGTTGAAAGTGGTCGACCTGGGCATTTCCATATTTCGACCAAAGTGTTCTAAAAAACGTTTGGAATCTTCTAGAACATTACTATAATGTTCTTGAATGCATTAGAATTTTCTGGAATGTACTAAAATGTTCTTTATATTTCACACACACACACACACACACACACATTACATATATACATAATTTTTATTAGGTTTACATATGGACCGGAAGGATCGAAAACGTTCTGGGATGTAGGGTACTTTCATATTTCGCCCAAAGAGTTCTAAATAATAAAAGAAGAAACAAAAAATGAAATGTATTTTAATGCACGTCTTCTATATTAAATATAGAAAAAAAAAACAGCACAGATCTACCAAAAGAAAAAAAAAACAGCGAAGCGGATTGTCCTCAGCTAGTATAATATATAAATAAAATGTTTTATGTAAAATTCATATATAAACAAATATAAAAGTTCATTAGGTTTGTTTTCATAACTGTTTATGTCATTTAGAAGCAAATATCACTTTCTAAGCCCGAATTTCCTGTTTTTTAAGAATAATGCCAAGGTCCCCATAGTTGAAAAGTACCAAGTTGACGTTTTAAATAAACTTTTCAGACAACAAAATCGTGGGGGGCAAAATAAATACTATCATTAACCGATTATGGTAAAAGATGTGACACCTGTATGGGGAAGAAATACAGCTCTTCTACTTTTTAGCATCTGAATGAAAAAAAAATTTCATACATGTATCTATGTAACGATAAAAATGATATTGAAACTGTATAAGAATATCTGCGTTCTTTATAAAGGATTTTGGTGAAAGATTTTAGACAACCCGCAAGAGCAACAGATTGCAACACCGAACGTGCTAACAAATCAGGAGAAATCTACCCTATATATATAAAATCCTAATGAAACGAATTTGTGAAACGCTTTTATGAAACGAATTTATGAAACGATTTTATGAAACGACTGATTAAACGACTGATTATGTTTCAGGGCTATTTTTAATAAAATATTAAACGGTTGATGGTGAAATTAATACCAATTGTCCATAAAAATCCGCGGATGTCAAAACTGGTAATAGAATTTTGAAATTGGAATTAGTTTTCGAGATATTAATTTTTTTCTAATTTTAATGACATTTCTGTAATGATGGCAACGAATTACTCAGTTTTTTGTGACAAAAAAGGGAAAAAAATCGAAAAGGATCCCGATAGGGATTATTGATTTCTTTTTATTCGTCATTTTCAAACTGAAATTGAATTTATCTTTTATTTCAATCGATAATGAAGACAAGATTGTGATTAAATTATGTTTTTCAGGAAAATTTAAAAAAAAAAAAAATCACATTTCTATCGTCAGGATTCAATTGTCTGTCAGCATTTAATTTAATTTATAAACTGAAAATATTTTGAATAAATTCGTCCAAATGACGTCATTTATGTAAATACGTCATTTATGTTTATCCAATTTATTTAATATAAAGAAGCCATTTATCTATTTTTATGTACAAAAAGAGGTAAATTGAAAGACAAGTATAGATAAATTGTATATATACATATAAATACATATATAAACAAGCATAAAAGTTCGGTGCTTTTCCAGTATATGGGGGCTGCGGTAGCGTGAGACGTTGTATATATAAATAATAAATTCCATTTATCGTTTGAAACGAAAAAACTTTATTTTAAATTAACACATTAAAAAAAGAAAACAAAAGTAAAAATGAAAAATTATGATAAGCATCCATGCCACAATTTACATGGTCAGCCAAATTCCGATTCTGACGTCCGCTCAAAGTGGAACCTCACCCTCGAGTATTCCAAATCCAACTGATTCCACATTCAACTCCTTCCACCTTCAACTGCCGTCTGCCATTTTACTTCCCAGAGGCTTTCCTTGCATTCCAGGAATTTCCCAGAAAACATTGCATGTCGTAGGGGCCCAGTTCTTTGTATCCACAAGAACAATACTTTACAATTCTTATCTACTCATTCAGATAACATACCATTCAATACAAAGCATGTATTGCAGCTTAGCTTATCTCAAAATGAAAATGAAATTCACACTATTGATAGAATTTTCGTCAATAGAGATCAATCTGTCACATTATTTTCATTCCAGAGAGATTATCCTTTTTCCACAAATAAGGGAGGAGTTGAAACATGTCAACTCATCACAGGGCCTTGACGAAACAGAGAAAATAGCCTTGGCGCCAAAAGAAATTTGGCAACATACTTTCTGTCAACCTATTCACTTTGTCATTTCGTATACAGAAGCATTTTTTCAATATTTATACAATTTGTTTAGCATAGAATGTCATTTATCCTATTTTATATATAATTGAAGTAATTTGTATAGAAAAAACAATAATAATAATATACGTATAATTAAAATACGCATATAAACAAAAAAATCGTCGAATTTGTTTCCATGGCTGTTTATGTCATTTGGCACCAAATCTCACTTTCTGATGCCCGAATTGCGCCAAGCTTTTTAAAAAAGCGTCAAGACCCTTATAATAGAAAAGCACCAAATGTTCATTGGGTTTGTTTTCATAACTTTTGGCAACAAATATATGTATATTAACGAATCTATCCCTTTTTGAAGCTCGAATTACGCCAAACCTAAAAGCAAAGGATCCTATACTGGAAAAGTACCCAATTTTCTTATGGACAATATTCAAGTGACATAACATGGTGTAAAATTATCGCGGATAGCAAATTTGTTTAAATATCTCATCAATTGATGCCGAATAAATGCAGGCATGCATGCACAAAATATTTAATTAATTTTGTATGATAAATAATTATTAGAAAATTCGTATATACATATTAATTAAAATAAATAATTTACATACTTAAAATGACATTAAAATATGCATGATGGTGCACTAAAATAGAGAGAAAATTAAAACCTGTTACTGAAAATGTCTATAACATAGTACTTTTCAATACCGTGGTTCTTAATGTTATTCACAAGCAGATGGAATTTTTCTCATCCTTAAACGCAAAGGAAGAATAGAGATAGAATACAGATCGTTGTTATAAAAGTCCGAGAGGTAGCCAAAATTTCAACCTAACCATTTTATACAAGCTGGTTTTCAGGGTGTAATTGATTTTACTTATCAATCCCGAAAACAGTCGTCAGTTGTCGCAACAGCTGTGTATGAGGCCATGATAATAAAAAAATGCCCCATTAAAACGTTAAAAGCATGGCAACCCAATTACATATTTACCAATATTTTTAAAACAAAGCACGCTGTTATGTTTTAAGAGGCCTCGAAGTCTGAGCGGGGGTTGGCGAGCGTAGCTCGCAGGGGGTAGGCCCCCTAGTTGTCTATAACATTAAAATTATAAATAAGCATACTCGTGACATATTAAGTACTTAAACTACTAGATGTACTGTATAAAGTCAAAACTAAAAATATTAATTAATTCGTTATCAATTGTATATTTCCAGTCGTATAAGGATTTTACATGCAAATATGAACACCAGGGGCGTAGCTACCGCGGAGCAGTTGGAGCAAACTGCTCCAGGCGCACGAATCCTAAGGGCGCAAAATTAGAAAGGGCAACATAAAGATGTGTAAAAATATCTTTTTTTTTCATTATTAATCTGATATTATTGATGGATCAGAACTGTTATAATCAGAATATTCCTGTGATATTTTACCTTATTTTCAATCTCAACTACTTCAACTTAAAATATGTCGTTATACTCAATTAAAAAAAATACTTCTATTCGCAAAGTTTCAATTTTAATTCATAACATATCGCAGCCTCAAGTAATTTTTCTAACGCCATTTTTTTTTTCTTTAACTTTGCCTTTTGAAGACAGATGAAAATTTTCAAATATTAAAGTAATCAAAATTTATTTGCAGGATTCTCAGCGATCACTTTGTCGGCTATCAAACCATCTTCCTGCTTCCTGGCACGTTTCTATTGCAAATAGAAATAATGCATAAATTTATCATGATGATTACTACATGGAAGATGGAAATAATGGTCCTTTAGCTGTTTCATCGATTGAAAGAAACAATAGTTGACAAATTGAAGAAAATTATCGATTTTTTTTATAAACGGAAAAGTTAAAGTTTTGAAGTTTTCTTTTCTTTTATGGAAACTAAACATGCATATAATGTATCAATATAATTTACAAAAGACATAATCCGCGCCAGATTTATATATATGCCACGTGGGCCCAGGCGGTAAATGAAATTTTGTGTGTACTGTTTTTGAGATTTTGAAAATGTAGCAAATCGCAAATACAGAATTGGTAAGCATTTTAAAAGAGAAAAAGTTAACTATCCAAGCTGTGTTCCTTGGAAATTATTGATATCATTAATTATCGTCACATGGTCACAGTTCGTCTTCTCAAATGTTGGAAACGTCTTGTTATTGTTCAAAACTTACTGCAGAATTTGACCATTATTATCAGGGTGGAAACCATAGTTACCTTAGTTATCTTCTACTATGCGTCAGGAGCTAACAAGTTTAAAAAAAATTGTTGATTCCATCCTTCAGAAAGTGAAATATTCAAAGTATTTTTCCATACTTTCAGACACCCTCCTCCAGGACCTGATTAACACCTACACAAATTTCCACCACTGTTTTCGAAAAGTATTTGTCGTCTTATATAATCGCAGAACATTAGGATTAAATAAGGCAAAAAATACATTTCGTAAAAAGTGGTGTAAGTTTGTCTATTCCGTGATCAGGCTTTCCCCTCCACTCCCATCAGAAATCACACATTAATCATCAACGAACTTTTGAATTATAAAACAGAAAAAAATTGCAATCTTGAATGGTATATAAGAATACAAGTGTGTCAACTGTTATCGTTTTAAGCCAATGGTTCAGGAAGTTAAAAAGTGGTTTTGGTTTTGGAAGTTGACAAATTTACAAATCTAATAGCAAGAAGTTTCAAAGTCTTTATCATCTTAAAAGCAAATTATGTTAAAATAGTTAGTTTTTGGAAGTTATAAAACTTAAAGTTTTAAACGGTCCCTGGGTCTTATAAGTTATATTTAGAAAAACTCTCTCTGTACTCTAACAGATAAAACAATAAAATTTCTTTTTTGCACGACCGAAACTTACCGAGTTATGATACTTTGAATTTTATGAATTTTCAGCGTTTTCTGGCATTACCCTGTTTCATCCAAAAACGATAAATGAAAATAAAAATTTCTTGAGAATAGTATGCTTTTTTATTGAGCAGTTTATGATGCTTCGAAATTTTTGAAAGGATATTAAGGGCAGCAGATAGTACTGGACACATGGGCGCATATGAAACGGAAATTCCATCAAGTTCGTTGTAAATATTAGTAGGTACTCCCCACACAGCACATACGTTCATATTACATCCAGTTTTCATCTACCAAGTTCGAAATACGTCTAAAGATGTATTTTGGACGTAGACAGCCAGCTAAAATACGTCCAGATTTTGTTAAATGTTTGACATTACGTACGCACATAATATCTACAAAATATGGACGTCATTTTATGACGTAAATTGGATGAAAACCGAACATACTCTCGCCATATACCTATGGACGAAATATCTACAAACTATGGACATCAGTTTAGAACATAAATTGAATGAAAACGCAACTAATCCAATTTTCGTCAGATCCGGAACCAAATCTTAACAAGTTTGTCCCCATTTTCTGTTTTACGGACGTAAACTGGATGAAAACGGTACTAATCCAATTTTCGTCAAACTGGATGAAAATTGAACCTCTCAGCCGCCATTTTTTTTATGACTGCGAACTTTTCAACTGCTAAACCTTGCAGACTTCTAGAATTTATTTTTATTTATTCTATAAATTTATTTAAACTAGTAGTAAAGCCATCTCCATTTTTAAATATATTGCGTTTAGTTCAGCTCCACTTCAGCTAATCAATCAATCCATCTCTGTTTGTAAGATTTTTTGTTGATATTCATGAAAATTGGCGCGACGAAAGTTGGTAAGTAAATATTACATTTTGTTTTCTAGATTTATCGTGGTGATGTGTGTACTTTACATAAAACATTTCTGTAACGACTCTTTTTTCTTACTTATTTATATTTATTAATAATAATTCATATGATTTTACAAGTCATGTGTAAGTGGTAAAGAAATAGAAGTTTGTTTACTTTTGAATAAGAAAATTTTGTAATATATTTTGTATTGTTGTGTATAATGAGTAGAAATGTTATGTTATGAAGTATTATAAGTCTTTAATCCAATTAAAAAGAAAGTTTTAATGTTTTTTAAAACACAAAAATCCAGAAGATTGTCAGTTAAAAACAAATCTAGTCTTGTAAAAATGCTTTTCTTACCACAGATTTATGCAATATTTAGTTAAGATGCATTTTTTTGGTATGATTTAAGAAAATATGTGATATTTCATGCCTCGAAATTAAATTAATAATAATTTATATGATTTTAGAAACCATAGGTAAACGAACGAAAAATCAAATCGGAAAAAAAGGCTTTTTTTTTTGTTTGTTTGTTTACATTTCAATAACAAAATTTTGTAATTAGTTTCTACTCTTGTGCACACTAAGTAGTAATTAAGTAGAAATACTATATTATAAGCCTTTAATCCAATTAAAAATAAAGTTGTATTGTTCTTTTAAAACACAAAAATCATAAAAATTATTCATGGTTAATTTTACTTATTACTACAGTTTTACATAATACAGTAACCCCTCAATATATCGTGCTACTTGGGAGATAAGAAAAAAACATGATAAAAAATTGGGGGGGGGGGGGAGAGAAGAATGTTTATCAATTAAAAATAAACAGCTCTAAATTTAGATATGAGGTTTTCGATATAATACTTGTTTAAACAAGCTACGAGTTCAACAAAAAAGAGATGGTAAAACATTGAAAAAATACAAAACCATACATATACAGTACACATATTTATTTACATTTTACAGTATTTTCTGAAAATAAAAATCCAGAGTTGTTTGTTGTTTTATTTTCTTTGATTGTCTGCTTGCCACTGGAAATTAAAGAACAAAAATGAACTAATTGCATTTCAGTTACTTGCTTAGATTTCGTCGTTTCAAAAGTTGGCTATGATGTCATACACTCATGCACAGTTTTTCTTTTTTTTAATTGGTTATAAAAAGGAAAAAAGTTGCCAAATTTAGGGGATTTTTTCCTTTAATGGCAACCTAGCTATTGTATTAAGTTATTGGCTTGACGCAGGCTTGAAAACTGAAAAGTCACCAAACATCAGTGCGTGAGTATAACACATCTGTTCCCAAAAGTTTTACATGCTTTTTCGAGAAACTAAATTTATCAGGGGATAACTGAAAAAGAGCAAAATAGCCGAATGTGCAATATAACAAGGGATTACTGTATATCTTGTAAAGCTGTATTGTTTTTACATGATTTAAGTATATAAAAGGTATTTTGTGCCTCTGTCTAAATTAATAATAGTACTTTAAATGATTTTAGAAATCATAATAAACAGAAAAAAAAATCAAATCAAGAAAAGCAGTTGTTTACTTTTCAATAACAAAATCTTGTAATATATTTTTGATGAATATATTTTATTCTTTTTAGTTAGATATCAGTATTGGTAATTAAACAAACATACTATTATTGCACTCATATGCATTTTTTATCACAGATAATTTATTTCAGTATTTTTACAACTAACCTCTTCTAAAGAATATTACATTCATGAACTAAGTTGCATAAAATGTTATCTATAAACAAGAGCGAGTGGTGACATCTGTACTTCTTAGTTGCTAGAGATTTTTATATTACTGACTAGCTTATACATTATTTTACAGTACACAGTGTACATTGGTTGTTGATTATTCATTTAAACATTCAAGATCGAACATCAATTCGTTTCTTGAATGAGATATTTGATCAATGTTTGGTTCTCGACCAGGGAAGGAAAAATAGGGAATAAGCAATTTAATTTATTATTTATTTATTGTATTGTTATGGGAGTAAATTGTACATACATGAGTTAAAGTGATCACAACATTTGCAAAATTCATGCATTTTGCTTTAGAACAAGGTTGCTGGATTCACTAATTTTTTTTTTTTTTTTTTTTTTTTTTTTTTCAAATAACAGTTACTTAAGCTTCTTGTGTTTAGAAAATCGTCTGGCTTGTGAATAGATGTCAATCTTGCTTCAGTTGTTTTTGCTTCCAGAGGATCTTAGATGAGTAGTTATGTGTTCGAGAAAGTGATTACCATCTAAGATCCTTCGCAAGAAAGTTCTATACAAGATAATTGGTTAAAGGATGGACTCTAATATTTCAAGCAGGATTGAACTTTGAATAGGGTAAACTTTCTTTTAAAATCTATAAATGTTATTAAATAAAATGTTATTTTGTATGGTTATAGGTTTTGCAATATATATATTAATTTTCTGCTTCCATAAAGAGTGAATAATTTGGTACTTTTATGTTAGCTGGGCACAAATTATACTAACAATATATTTTTTTCAGTTACCAATAGCAACTTTTATTTTTCCCATAAGTAAATTAGAAATGATGGTTAGGTATTAAAATAAAATGTTTTGGTTTATGGTATTATTATTCTTATTACATTGTATTTTAAATGAAATAAGTGAAAGTCATGTATTTTAAAGAATGTGTTTTAAATTAAAGTTGTGTATTTTAAATGAAACAAATGAAAGGTTTATATTTCAAAGGTAATGAATACAATATTAATGATAGGAATATTATTTCGTGATCTATTACCTGTGCGCTGCTAACATAATAGTACTCCATTAATTTTGTTGAATATAAGCTAGCACAGGTGATAAATCGTCAAATATTGTTTGAGATGCTATCGTTGACATTGCAAGCATTTCTTGTCATTCTTCATGTGGTATTGTAACAACTAAATCTTGATTATATGAACAAGATTAGAATATGCTTAATTGTAATGAAAGTTTGGGACATTCGTACAATGGCTGAACAAGTAAAAATAAATAAATATATACACTATATCAGAGTTTCCTCCAGTTTAAAAAAAGGGCAGGGTGCTGCTTGTGAGAATAGAGCACTTTTTGAATTCTAGAGGGCATTTTTAAGATTCTTAAGGGCAGTTTTTTTTACTTTTAAAGGTATTATTTTGTTTTTTAAAGACACTTTTAATAGTTAAAAGCCTGAGCACTCTTTTCAAGACAACATTGAGTTAATTTTTACTATGAATTATAGGTGCAGATTCACGGTCGCCAGTCGCCACGTGGCGACTAATTTTTTTGCTGTGGCCACTAACTTTCGGTGTTTAAGTCGCCATGTGATTTAAAAGTAATCAATTTCTGGTATTCCCAGTCTCCACCGTGAAATGTTAATTTTTTTTAAAGATTAAGACCAAAACACATAACAAACATTATTATTATCTTTTAATAACATTTCAGAATGATCTGTTTAACACAGCAAACTATTAAATATATTCTAATAGCAATGTTATTCGTAACAGTTTGTATCTGATAATTTTACATAGACTGTGATTTTTAAATATTAACTGTGTTTTGATTTTTTATAGTGCAAAATAAATCTCACGAATTCAGATTTTCTTTCATATGTACTTTTGTCTGGCAAAATTAAAATAAGAAATATTGTTTTTTTCATATTCCCCGCTATCATGATTACTTAGCTTATACATATTTTTTTTTTTAAACCGTATCTTGCCCAACTTTATCTTCAGACTGTACATGATTTAAGATTTAATTAATATTAAAAATTTAGATTCTAAGGACAACATTCTTTTATTTGTTTATTGGCATTAGTGTTATAGCTTGGCAATAGTTTTTATGGAAAGTGGTTGATGGGATAATGGAGAAAAGTACCTGTTATTTGTTATTAAACCTTTTTTCTTTTCGTATTTCAAATGTAATGAGTAAAAAACATTCTTATTTTATTTATTATTTACAACTCAGTTTAAAGAATTTTTTATGTATATCTTATAACATCTTCTCTTATATTCATTGAAAATTTACATTCTGCCAATGGTTGGCATGAGTTAAAAAAAACGTTAAATTGACATGCTTTCGCATCTTGTCTTTTGGAGTTGCAACCTAATATCTAAATATCACAAAATAAATTTTGGGCAGGGGGGCAGGCTATGCTTGCAAATTGTAAAAGTATTAATATTACAGTTAATTATAGATAAAAATTAACTTCTTTACTCACTGGTCACTGGCTAGTACATGGATTTTTTTACTCAGCAGTTTTTTTTAAGCACTGGCCACTAACAAACTTACATATACTTGATTGAAAAAATTTGTCAAATAGTCTCGGGAAAAAAAATTGCAAAATTTAAGAAATAATATCAGGGGAGGGGGGGGAATCGCAAAACTCGTCAAACAATCGAGGAACAGAATTGCAAAATTCGTCGAACGACAGCGGAAAACAGTGTGCAATTCGTTGAACATCAGCGGAAAGAAAGTGTGCAATTTGTTGAACATTGTTGGGACAAAAACATGAAATTCGTTAATCAATAGTCAATAAATCGCAAAATTTGTCAATCGATAGTGGAAAAATCACAAAATTCATCAAATGGTCTCAGGAAATAAAAATATGTGGATATCGTCAAATGGTCTCAGCTATAGGTGCAGATTCACGGTCGCCAGTCGCCACGTGGTGACTAAATTTTTTGCTTTGGCCACTTACTTTCAATGTCTAAATCGCCATGTGTTTTACAGGTATACTCTTTTTCAATCTTTTTTTTTTGATCAAATACGCTGATTGTCCTCCATAATTCTGCAATATTTAGCAATTTTATGTATTTTCCAGGCCATAATTAAATAAATACGATTTAACATAGATGCCACATTTCTGCTGAACCACAAATTTTTTGTTAACTTCTTTAAAAAAGAAAAAAAATAGTAATAAAAAAAATCATGTTGATATGCGCTGTGAATGAACTCTGTGGTGGCGACATACCGCAATTAGCTCGCAACACAAAAAAATTCGTAACGAGAATACAATAATTTTAGATCCCACTCATTAAATTTGTAGCTCTGGGATTTTTCCGATATGTTCTTACAAGTAGACATAGATATCAGCATGCAATTCTTCCATGAATAAGCAGAACTCTTCGAATTATCATTATTTATTTAGTTACCGTATTTACCCGCGTATACGTCGATTCCGCGTATAAGTCGACCCCCCACTTTCCCGATCAAGAAATTTGAATTTTCTTAAATCCCGCATATAAGTCGACTCCGCCCTTTTCCGAGCAAGAAATTTGAATTTTTTTAAAAATACATTATTCAAAATCACCTGGAAAGAAAAGAAAGTACTAAATATACAATAATAAAGAAACTTTGATTTTTTTTTTGTGCATTTATTCGAAATCATCTGGAAAAAAAAAGTTCTAAATATACAATAATGAAGATAATAATATACTAAAGTAATATACAAAGTTAAACTGATTCAAGGTCCAATTCACTATCGGTTTATTCATAGAACAAAAAATTTTAGGGAATTGTTTATATACAACTATGGTGGGAAGAGTCTATAAAATCCCGCTGTCCAAATTTAAAAGAGAAAAAATATTGTTTTTATGCTTTTGTGTCAAAATATGGCCACTGGATTTTTTGGGTTTAGGAGCCACTGGCTCCTTCCAGATTTTGGGAATATGCACCTATAGTCTCAGGTAAAAAAAAATAAGAATATCGTCAAATGGTCTCAGGTAAAAAAAAATTGAGAATATCGTCAAATGGTTCCAGGTAAAAAAATTGCAAATATCGTCAAATGGTCTCAGGTAAAAATTGAGAATATCATCAAATAGCCTCGAGAAAAAAACTCTTAATTCGTCAAATTATTTCGGGGAAAAAATCGCGAAGTTCACCAAATGGTTTTGAAATGCGTCGAGCGACAGCGGAAAAAAATCTTTTTCCATTCAATCATCGCTTTTGGTGAGTGTGACTATTAAGTTTGGCCTGGGGTGGCAATAAAGTCAATTGTCAAATTTTAAGTATTACTCGCTGATTAGCGAGTGCTAATTTTTTCAATACAGATAATTGTTGAAAAATTTTATGGTGAATAGTTTGGTGTAATACAAAATTTGAATTTTGAAATGGGCTTTACCTGCCTATTGGTCATTTTGTAAAAGATTCATTTGATTCAAAATTCATTTCAAAGGAAATTTTTTGTAATTGAAGCTCTCAATGTAATTAGCAGCTCCGCTGACTAGCAGGCAAAATTCGCTAGTTATGTATTAAGAATAATTTATGAAAAATGTTTTATATATATATATATATACATTTAAAAGTACAAGATAAGTTTCTTTGTGGGGAATTTGGTGATTATCGGTCTCATCTATTTAATTTTTAGGTACTTTCTTGTTATAGCAGACTTCGATGGTGAATTGCCAAGTAACCAAGATGTATCACATATTATAGTCGTATATGATGTAATGACATTTTATTATTCTATTGTCAAATTATAGTCATATATGTAGTATATATATGTATGTAAATAAAATATCTATGAAGTATAAACATAAATAATGTATATTGTTTGAATGTAGGGAAGACTGGTACACACTGGACATATGGGCACAGTGGACCATCCCCTAATATAATATTTTATTTATATAAACAAATTTTAAGCTTCTCTTCTATTCTAATAGACAACAGCACTGGATTGATTATTTACAGCCTGCAGAGAACATGTTTAGCTCAGAATGAACCATTATATCCTGATTGGTTGTTTTGAGATTCTAAAAGTAAAATTTTTCATCATCATATTTTTCTTTTTTTAGTAATTAAAGATAGTAGATAAATAAGATAAAACAACTATTTTGCAAAGGTGTAAGATACTTGTTTTTATTTAACTTTAAAGTTAATATGTTTAAAAGAAAGCTATAAACAATATTAATGTGATTATTTATTGAAAAAAAAAAACCCTTAATATATATATATATATATATATATATATATAGTCATGATTTTTCTGGAATTATTTTGATTTGAAGCATAAGAAATTGGTAGTTTTTTCAAACTGAAATTTTCAATAGGGTGGTCTAGAATATTATATTTTATTCAAATCAACTTAATCTAAAATTTAGACATAACCCTTTTTTTTTTTTTTTAATTGCCCAGTGTAATGCCAAAATTTGTAAATTAATGCTAGTTTTCAAATTCTCAGTAACTCAGATAATGTCTTTTTTTTTTTTTTTTTTTTTTTTTTTTAATTCTATTTTCTGGTCTGTGGGAAAAGAAGTAGTAAGGTCAAAATTGTAAAATTCTCTCACATTTTTTCAGAATATGCAGAACTCAAAGTAACATTAAATTGTATATATAAATTTATATATAATTTTTTTGAGTTTGTGTTCTGAAATAATACTGAAATACTTAGTAAAATTTCTGTTTCTTTTCTCCTTTTAATTTCAATATTAAGGAAACTAAAATTGCAAAATTAATGTAGGTGACAATGTGAAATTTTCACCTTTAAGTTGCAGAACCCGAATTTACCTTTTCAAAGTCATGGTAAAACCCAAATGCTGAAACAGTAAAATTTCATATCTATATAAGTAGATATTTTTTATTATTTATGAAGTCTTCTATTTCTGTAATATTAACTAAACATGTATTTTATAGCTACTTTTTTTTTTCTCTTCATAGATGCTGTTGAGACTTCTATTTTGACAAATGAGACGTCAGATTGCCAAATTGAAAAAAGTTATTGCAAATTGGTTGTGGCATGCAAAAGACTGATTAGGGGGGGGGGGGGGGGGATTTAAAAGCTGTTTTTGTTTGCAAATTTGTATTGCATATTTTTCTTCAAACAGTGGCATGGGCTGAATGATTTTATAGATTGATTCTTTTAAAAATGCATTATTTTTTATATTAATGAAAGTATTAAATATATATTTTTAATAGATTATTTAAAGGATAATATTTTTAAAAATCAGCCTTAAGCCATGGCTTATTTTTCATAAATTAACAAAATAATTAAAATGTTTTGTTATATAAAACTCATTGTACAATGAAAAATTTATATAATTTATAAATGATTATGCAAAACTCATTTCTTTTTTATATTAATAGATGACATCAAATAGCTGAATAGATTATTTTTTTTTTTAATTTAATTTCATAGTATATGATTAAATATACAAGATTTTTTTTCTGATTTAAATAAGTTGTAAATAAAGTACTTGCTTTCATGTTAAGTGAATGAAATTGAACTTTTTTAAAATTCATACATCTGTAATGAGAGTAAATTCTTGTATGTCAATATTTTTCTTTGAATTCTTCTGCTCTCTGGAACCAGAAGTGAAGTCGATATTGTAAAACTTTGATACTTTTTTTCTCCCAAGTATGTCTTAAATAATACCAATTTTACTGTCAAGAACTTTTAATCGCTTTCATTTATTGTTAGATATAAATTTTTAGCCATAATGCAAGACATACAAATCTTCTAGCCTATTTTCATTTGGTTATTCATAATATTGGGAAAGTTTTCAGTTTTGCCTTGAATAGGCTTCTTGCACCCATGTGTTTTCGCCTTTTAATTTTGTTATTCAGGAAGTTAAATTTGTAAAATTTCCAATTGAAGCTATGGAATCGAATTAATGCTGAAATAGTAAAATTCATATACGTATTAGTAAATACTTTTTTTTTTTTCATATGTCTTCTGTTTATGTATTAACTAAATATGTGTTTTTTTTTATTTCATCTTTTTCTCATAGGTGCTGTTAAGACTCATGTAAAGTGGGATGAAACATTAGAGTGCCAAATCGAAAAAGTTGTCTCAGATTAGTTGTGGCATGCAAAACGTCGATTGGATAATAAAAAAAAAATAAATAAAGCATTTTTTGTTTGCAAATTTTTATTGTATATATTTTTTAAACAATGATGTAGGCTGAATAATTTTACCCATTGAATCTTTTAAAAATTCATTAATTATTATATTAATAAAATAGATTTTAAAATAGATTATTCAAAGAGTAAATTTTTTTAACAATCATGACCTTTAACTATCTGCATTACTTGTAAACCCTTAAGCCATTATATTTTTCATAAATTAACAAAATAAATAATTAAAATGATTAATATATATATATATATATGTTTAATTTGCTGTGCAATTAAATTATTTAATAAATTTTTTTATGTATAATTAAAAATCAAATATGCTAAAGAAATTTAATAATGGCAAAAGTAAATGAAATTGAACTTACTGGATTTTTTTATCCATGCATGTGTAATGAAAGTACAATCTTGTTCTCAAGGAATGTATTTAAGAATATTAGGGAATGAGGTGTCAGGTTGAAAAAGTTACCACATGTAAAATATATTTCTTGCATTCTTTCCTACAAATTTCAATATGTAAAATTTTATACACAATATACAAAAGTTGGCAAGAAATATCTCATTTGCCTCCATGAGTTAGCAATATTTGAAAAACTAAAATTTCTTCTTTTTCTTCAATACATTTAGTCATTGTTATTCTTAAGTATAGCCATACTTAAAGGAAAAAATATGATTTTGCCTTCGAAAAAGCTATTTTAGTGAAAAAGAGAAGTGCAATAGTTTAAAAGCAATGATTTTACTGACAATTTAAATGGGAGAAGGGGGGGGGGGGGGGGAATGATTCATCAAATGCAAGACCTTGCAAAATAGTTTAATAATTTAAACATAATTGTTTAATAATTTAAAAAATAATAAGTATCCAATTACTATTTGTATATATTTGGTATTCTGGAATCTACAAATTTAATTATTATCAGTGAATAAATCAGGAATTTTTTCAACGAAAAGCAAAAAAGAAGTTTTTGAGATGGAAAAAAAGATTAAGACTGTGACTTCAATTTTCAGCAGAAAATATAGCAGTATGGTACGTCAGCGGTTCCGAAGCTGTGGTCCAGAGGGTTCTTCAGGGGATCCATAAAGGCCCTATGTTCAATATAAAAACTTTCATTTTCTGAAATCGGTGACTAATCTAGTGAATAAAATAAAAGGCAATATAGTAAAACCTGTGAACATGGAATCAGGATAAAATTATTTTTTAGACAGATTTCTGTCTTCACATGTACATTTGTCCGGTGTTTTTCTCATTGGGACCATGGAATTTTTTCGTTTAAGACAGAATTCCGTTACGTTAGAGACATGTTCTATCTTCATATGTTTTACTGCACTAAGAATTTTGTCAAAAAATGTAATACAATTAATTTGCTTATACAGTCGGACCCTGATTTAATGAATTCATCAGGACTAAAATTTTTATTCGTTAAATCGGGGTTCTGTGTAAGGCTCTCTCTCGGAAAAATATAATTCTCACTTTACTATGATTTATATCTTGTATGATTTATTTTTATTTTTGTCTAAATTATTTTTACACGGAGCTCTTGAATCCTAGAGGCCTGATGTATGTGCATCATATAAGACATTTGTGTACCAATTTCAGTACTACAGTAAGATAATATTGTTGCATGTTTTGAGTCAGGTAAATAATGTTGTCCTTCACTTGACCATCCTCTGAGGTGCACTTCTGCTTACTGAAAGGTTAGAGAAACCTGTTCTAAAGAATCAGTATATCCAGTCTTAAATCCTTGGAATCTGTGAAAAAGGGTCTATAGTAAATAAAAAATTAAAAACTGCTGTGATAGATCATATCATCAGATCTAACTGGAAATTTTCACACTAAAAGAATAAATTTGATGTAATTTAAAATGTTTAGACACAAAAATGTTGCAGTTGGGTAATTTTTTTCTAATCATGAGTAGAATACAATACAGCAAAAAGTATACAAAAAAGAAAAATCATGCGTCAAGCATAGATTATGAAACACTTTCAGAATACTTTTACAAAACTTCGCTATTTAATAAGGCAAATAAAATACCTAAGTAATTATTTTAGAAAATGCATAAAACATTTGAAAACCAGATTTCAGCAATTACCACCCATAGACGGAAAGTACTCCAATTCTTTGATACATTTTGTCATTGACTTCTTAGTATAACCATACTTAAAGGAAAAAATATGATATTGCCATCGAAAAAAGCTATTTTAGTGAAAAAGAAAAGTGCAATAGTTTTTAAGCAGTAATTTTACTGACAATTTAAATGGGGGGGAAAAAGGATTCGCCAAATGCAAGACATTGCAAAGGGCAGTATTGTCTGCTAATAAATGAATATAATAAATTTTTACAACTGGGCCACCTCTAATTTCTAATGAAAATATTTGCAATACTTAATCTCAAATATCTGCAATTAAATAAGGCGAAAACTTCCGTTTAAAAATAGTGCTGGTTAAAAATCATATCAGCATCATTACTAATGAGAATATGACAATGCTGAGAGACCAAAATGATATGAGAACAAAACCAAAAAGTTTATTTATTTATTTATTTTTTTTTTTTTTTTTAAGTAGATAGTAAAATAAAAATGTGAACAGCTGAAGTGCATAGATTTGTAGTAATCGAGAATGGATAAAAGCCAGAAGGTATCTTATAATTTCAATTTCTTATATTTATCATAAAAAGTTATTGTTACCCAATATGAAATCATACTGTCAATTTGAATACATTCACTTAGTTTTAATAAAATGACACAAAGTAATCATATACATGATTTTGGATAGCAAAAGATAAATCATTTTGATGGAAAAGATTAATTTATTGAAATAAATATATTTCGATGCATAATATAAGTTCAGTGAAGGCATGATATATTTAACTGTGTATTGAAAAATTAAAAATATTGTTTGAATGTGTAAATACACTTTAGAAGACAAAACAAAAGTAATTTTACTTGAATTTTTAAACGAACCTTTTAAAGTCACACAAATTTTGATACATCTTTTAAAGTCTAAATTTCATATATTAAAGCTTATGTCATTTTCTTTTATAACAATAAATAAAATTAATTAAAAAAAATAACTGTGTTCAGGTGAAGGACACTTAACTAAAATAGTTTCTTTAAAGGTCTTACAGAATTAAAAGTAAAGTTAAATAAGTTTTATTAGCAATAATATTTAAAAATATTTATATGCTCTCAATATTTTGAATATATATATACTTTTAAAATATTAAAAACACAATAAATTTGATTGAAAAAGTTTTTACTTTTTATTAATTTTTATCCTTCCCTATAGGAACCCACATAACACAGATTCATCCAATTTTGGTTTAAAGTACGTAATTTGGACTTATGGACGTGTCCAATTTTCGTCCAAAAGTAGTCTGTACTTCATCTAAATCTCATCAATTTACGTTCAAATGTCACCACCTTTTACGTAATAAGTACGTCTTTTAGACGATAAAGTGAACGTAAAATGAACATAAGATGGACATAATACGGACGTCCAAAATTTGTTCATATTATGTCCAAAATTTGTTCATATTACGTCCATTTTATGTCTTTCAGACGAGAAAATGAACATAAAATGGACGTAATATGAACAAATTTTGGACGTCCGTATTATGTCCATTTTATGTTCATTTTACGTTCATTTTCTCGTCTAAAAGACGTACTTATTACGTAAAAGGTGGTGACATTTGAACGTAAATTGATGAGATTTAGATGAAGTACAGACTACTTTTGGACGAAAATTGGACACGTCCATACGTCCAAATTACGTACTTTAAACCAAAATTGGACGAATCTGTGTTATGTGGGTCCGTAAGAATAATAGTTCATTTTATTATTTCATTTGTATTTATTACGTTGAATATCTTGTTAAAATGATTTGAGTTTGAAATGAAATTAAAGTTTTTAGTCAAAATAAGTATTAATGTATGATTTTTAAACTTCAAAACAAAGTTTGGCAAGAATTTTTCCGAGTGACAAGGAGGCGCACCAATTTTACTTGCTCCAGGACGCTGAATGTCTAGCTACGCCACTGATGAACATAAAAATATATGAATTGACTTTCACAACCTAACCCACAAGTATCTGTTCATTTATAAACTACATTCTATTTACTTACAAAAGTTTCTTTTTACAGTTAAATTTTATATTTAAAACTAAATGCATAAAAAATCTGTATATAATTTGATTTTGGCATTTTGCATCGTTAAAAGCTGAAAATAGTTTTCAGATATTTTGAAAAATCAACAGTGCTTCAGGTAAAACTATTTTACAGGTCCAAATTAGTAGAATTAAACTAAATTTATTTTATCTACTAATTGGCGTGCGTGTGTGTGTGTGTGTGTGTGTGTGTAATTAACAAAATATTCAGTATTGGACAATCGATTGAAATTTGATAGATGAAAGACTACATTCGCCAGCTATTTTTATGCGGCAAATTATAAATGATTTTGCCACTTGCAAGAAAATGACATATATAGGAAGTTGCTTTAATTAAATTATTTATGCGGTTAAGTACTCTTCTTCGAATTTAAAATTTACGTATTTTGAATTTCTCAATTTCCTCTAATTAATTATTGGATTATTCGGAAAACAATTCTGTCCCCCCCCCCCCCCCACATGAGTGTGTTGTATTTTTAAGAAGTCAATTTCATTTTAAATCAAATTGACTTTACACTATTCTCCTCTTCTTTCTTTTTGTGCGTGTGTCATATCAAAAATAGAAAATTATTATTATTATTAAATTTATTAATAGAATACAAAAATTACAAAAACAAATTTTTTTAGGCTTATTTAATGAAAATGAAATTACTTTTTTGAAAATTTCTTTGATATACAAGATAAAATGCTGTAACTAATTTATTAGAATATAATTTCTAGTTGCATATGCCCATTAAATTTATGTGCATGACAAAATGCAATTTAGGGCCCATTTCATAATTTCCGAAGGAAAGCTTATGCTTCCCGTATATTTTCAGTAATCAGAGACTAATCTCAATCACGAAATGTGCAACTTTTCTTATCGTTAAAATTTATATTAAAAGTAGTAAGAATAACAAGACAAATTTCTATCTAAATGGTAAATGTGTTGAAATCCCACAGATATACAGGAAATAAATCAAGAGGAAGTACGTCCTTATCCATAATCGTCAGCTTTTGTTTCCGGTATTTGTTTCGAAAGTTTATTTAAACATATACTTTATTAGTTATGTCCATACGTAGCGTATGGAATAGAATCAGACATTGATTCATAAGACTGTTTAGAAATTTTTAATTGTGTCTTGATTTATTGGTATGTACATCTGCAGGTCTGCATTTTATGCAGCAAAGATGATATCCTCCTTTCAGTTAAAAAACTTAGAAATAATCAAATTTGATTTTAATATATTAAAAGCTCAAATTTTTCAATCCATTCATAAAATAAAAATAAATTACTAATTTATAAAACTAATCTAGATTGACCATTCTAATGATGATTATTAAAACAAGTAAGCTGGGCACTATATATTACATGGCAAGTAAAAATCAGTATAAAGAAAAGCGGAAAAAGAACAAAAATAGCATGAAACTCTTTAACGATTTATAAAAGATTCTTCTTCAGTGCAAAATGAAAAAACAAAACATTGTAAGATACAGCGGTAGCAACACGCGTACTCAACTAAAAAATCTCGAAATGTTTTTTTTTTTCCTTCATAATTTTTTTTTAAATTCTGGTCAGTTTTGTTTATCTGTTTCTTTTTTCATTTTGCACTGATTAAGGAGAGGTTGTTTTACGAAATCTCTAAATAACCACACATGTTATTCTGGATAATTGTATGCTTGAATTTATGTTAATTATTTCTGATTTTTTTGTTTTTCATGGTAACATTAAAGTTTTGTATTTGTCCTATGACTACTGACTCACCAGGGATGTTTCTTCGCCCAACCAAAAATGAATATCCCATTCCAGGCGTCTACTTTTGGTTTCTTTTGTCTGAAAAAAAAAAAAATGCATAAGACACATTATTTAATGACATTCCAATGCAAAATAAAATAACAAAATTACATTACATTACTGTGGTACTCATGAATGTTTTTTTAGATAAATAGATGAAATATTTTTAACACTTTCCAACCTAGTTGAAAAGTGTTTATGACTTCGGTTTGTCTGCCGTATGGCCGTCTGCCGTCTGTCCGTGCTCTAACTCCCGTAAATATGCTCGGATTGCCCTGCAATTTTTATATGTTATTTTCGTTATCTATAGCATGTTTCCTATTTCAACTGAAGTGTGTAGCGCTTATAGTTTTTTTACAGGGACACTCAAAAGAATTCCGTTACATTACGGTCTATGGGGAAAAATCATTTGCGGTTTATTTTAATGATGTTACACAACTTCAAATACATTTTAATTGATGTATATCACTAAGGTGCGTTACAAGAAGCTTAATATGGAATAGGGTGTGCATAGCACATATAGTTACTTTACAGGGACTGTCAAAAGAATTCCGTTACATCACGTCTATGGAGAAAAATCGTTTGCGGTTTAATTAAATAATTTTTTCACTATTTCAAACGCATTGAAATTTATATATATCACTAAGGTGCATTACAAGAGGCTTACTACAGAATATTGTGTGTATAGCAGTCATCGTTCATTTACAGGGACACACAAAAGAATTCTCTACTGTCTGTTAACAATAATTCCTGGAAGTGCGTTTTAAGTTGCTGAACGCGATTTTAAATTTAACTCACTTTTTGTCTATTACTTGGTGCGTATAAATTCTGTATTTCATATACAGGGCAGCACAAAAGTTCGCGAACACATTTTCGTTTATTGACAGAAACTGCAGAAGGAGAATTTTAAACTGTGCTACGCGTTTCCTAACTAAACTAAAATTTAGCGTCCTATGTAGTATATATACAAATCTATAGATCATATACAGGGCTAAATAAAAGTATTCGGATATTTTTCCGAATATTGTATATGTTGGAAATTCAGGAAATTATGTTTTTAAATATGTTATGCGTTTTCCAAATTGTTTACTTAGATGTTATCTTTCAGCTTATTAAACGGTAATGATTTGTAAAATTATTTTGGAAGTGTTGGAAAGTGTTACATAATCTATGCTTGACGCATGATTTTTATTTCTTGTTTTAATAAAGAAAGAATAATAAGTTTGGGTACAGTTTGGTAATAAATAAAAAGTAAATCATAAAAAGAAAGGGATTCTTATTCACCATATTTTAAAATTTTATTTACAGTTGAAAATATGGCATTTGTGATTATATATAGATGATATGAAAAACAAAAAAAAAAAAAAAAAAAAAAAAAAAAAAACAACAGTCTTACTAAAAATAAATAAATAAATAAAATAGCAGAGTGTTCGCCAAGTTTCGCACATTTTTGAGATTTTATAGCATTTCAATAAGATGTGTATCATGAACTAAAATAAATTCATATTGATACATAACTTTACAAAATATTTTGTTGCATTTTTAAAAGAATTTAAGCATTCCATAATGAGAGTGAATGCGTATTTGGAAAGGTGAAAATATTAAAAACTGCCAAATACACCAATATAAAAATCAATAAGATTTCCTGTCGTATTTCTCTTTTACACGTTTAAAATAAAAGAAAAAGTCATAGCTAAAATTATAAGGGAATACGAAATAAAAAGAATATACAGAATATTCTTTTTTATTCTTGCGGAATAAAACCTTTAATTTGCATGACATTATAGGCAAAAAATGGCTGAATTTCGCCCATATCTTGACAAACGATATTCCCAAAGTAACATTTTAGAGTTTTAAGCGCAATCTAAATAAAAACAATCTCCGATTTTACGGCTTAACATAAAAGTTTAATGAAAAAGAATGAAAGGCATATAAAAAATATAATAAGAAAGAATAAGTGAGTTGTTTTATTTTGATTTGGCCCTAACAACCCACCAGAAATAGGTGAATTGATATGTCCAATGTAAAAACAATTTACTCATAATTACTAAATATCCTAAAATTTCTTCTCGCATGAAATTCTACAAAATAATCTTTTAAATGTTGAAATAAGGCGTATTATATGATATTTCCGAAGGGAAGAAATTAATCTCAACAAGCAGAAAATATTCAATTGACTTCTTTGTTTCCCAATTAAAAAAATAATATAAAAAATATTCATATCAATAAAAGTAAATGAAATAAAACAAATTTCATTTAGTGTAGTGATAGTTTATTTAAAAAAAAAACTTTTTTTCCAACTGTATACTTACTGATAGGAACAGACATTTTGTTATGAAAATTTTGTTTTTTCTCCTTTTCACATCCTCCTCTTTTAGGTAGATTTCGTAAGAAATACTACCTATTACATTCTCACCTAAGTTGGAAATTTTGAAAATTTTTTGCAGATCTACGCCGATCATGACTCCCAGAACCCAAAACCACCCCCAGTTCAAAACTTTATATATATATATATATATATATATATATATATATATATATATGTCACTTTTTTCTGACCACGATAACTGGAAAAATTCTGCATTAATCTTTTACAAACTGATACATAAAATCAAGGGGCATAAAATCTCGGTCAAGTTCGTTAATGGGCAAAATCGAACCAAGGGGGGGAGGGTGGGGGGGCTTTTTGTGAAAACAGAAAAAACCCCATAATTTCTTAATTATGATACATATCGAATCCGTTTAAAGTTATTATTACTTCTAGGAGAAGGGCCGAAAATGTATGTATGACAGATTTTTGATATAATTTAAAATGGCCCCAAGGGGGGAAAAAAGGGAGGTTTTAGAAGAAAAAAAATCATTCTTCAATTCACAAGATATCAAATTCACGTAAATTTATTATTAATCCTCTTAATATTATCTAAAACTTTTATATTGACAAGTTTTTTATAGGACCAACCGTTATAGCAAAAAAAAAAAATTAAAAACAAAAAAAATCCCTGCCGGCTCCGCCTGCAAACAAGTTATTTTTCGAAGTAGGCGGTTCCAACTCCCGCATATTTTCGAAACTGATACATAAAATCAAGGGGCATACAGTCTCGGTCAAGTTCGTTAATGGACAAAATCGAACCAAGGGGGGGGGGGGGCTTTTTGAGAAAACAGAAAAAAACTCATAATTTCTTACTTATGATACGTATCGAATCCGTTTGAAGTTATTATTACTTCTAGGAAAAGGGCCGAAAATTTATGTATGACTGATTTTTGATATAATTAAAAATTGCCTTAAGGTGGGGGGGAAGGGGGGTTTAGAAGAAAAAAATTCATAACTTCGCCAATTCTCAAGATTTTAAATCCGCTTAAATTTATTATTAATCCTCTTAATATTATTTAAAACTTTTATATTGACAAGTTTTTTATAGGACCAACCGTTATAGCAAAAAAAAAAAAAAAATTAAAATAAAAACAAAAAAAATCCCTGCCGATTCCGCCTGCAAACAAGTTAGGTTTCGAAGTAGGCGGTTCCAACTGCCGCATCATCGTAAAAAGGTCATTTCTTCCGCAATTCCCGACAAACAGGCGCCCCACGGTCTGCGTCTTCGAAATCTACCTGTGCCTGTAGGCCGAGCCGTCAGGGATTTTTTACTTTTGCAATTTACCCACTTTAATTTTTTTTTTTCTTTTGACTTGTTTGTTTTCCCACAATAATTGGAATAAGTTAGTCTTTTTGTTTGTTTGTTTAAAAAAGGGATTTTTAATCTTTTTTTTTTTTGGTTCATTTGCTCCCCCTCCCCCCCCCCCCCCCCCCCCACTCCCACCTGAAAAAAAAAAAAAAAAAAAAAAAAAATACGGACTACCTATTCAAGATCAAAAACTTTATATTAATTACTTAACTTTTCTTGGATTTTCACCAATCAGCAAATAATTTTTGACCTCGTTTGATCAACATTGTTTTTAACAAAATTTGTTTTGCATATGACAGTGAAAGTGAAATTTGAATAACAATATGTCAATATGTATCCCCAACAAGTAATATTACTACGCCCAAGCTCGTTTGGAAGATCTGATTAAAGCTCTAGAAACGGTGTTAATCCTATCCTAATGCATCTAGATAAGTGTAAGATATATTTTTAGACATGGAAAAATTGTAATTTGTTATAATACCACGTGAGTTTTCTATTTTGCAAAACAAATACAATTAATACTACTCTTATTTATAGCATCCATCACATAGGAAGAAAATGTAAAATTTTACAAAATCTCTCAAAAATAAACCTAATGAGCTTTTTTTCCCCCTCTTACCAAAGGCCATGGATCTGCCGGAATTTCTGCATGAACCCCAGTTTAAGGAAATCCTGTTTTAAAGGTTTATAATTGAAATATTTTGTTGGTTTTCTTCATATTTCAGTTGATAGGTAAAAAAGCTAAACAATCCTATTTTCACCATCTTCTTTCATGTTTTATCTTTTAAAATCTATTAAAAATATATAGTAGATCCGTCTCAAATTCTGTCATAGGTTAGATTAGTCTTGCTCTTTGGATAGTTTATTAGGCAATCAGAAAATAATAGATTTAAAAAAATATATTTTTTTGTTTGAGTAATTAGCTTTTTGGGCAATTTTTTAAACGAAATAGCTCAATCCAGTTTTGGATTATATTTATTTTACAGTAAAATAATTTTAGGCTGATTATTTTGCTTTTACTACTTTTTTTTTTTAATTTTCGGTTTCGATGCATTATAACGATAAAAAGTGATTAAAACTTCGATATAATATTTTGCCATCAAGTATAATAGTTGATAAATATCTATTCTTTAAAACGATGATATAATCATAATCTGTAATTTTAAAAGTTAATTGATTAAAAAAAAATTGTTATGCCTAGATAAAAACCTTCTGTTGATAAAAAAGACTCACTAAAAATTTAAATAGCAACAATGCATGAGTGTTATTCGGATATTTATATGCCGAAGTAAAGAGACATCTCAGGTAATTTTTTTTTTTTTATGTTTGTTTTAGATTAAAACAAATAAATCTTTATAAGTTTAATAAATGTATAGAAACAAGTTTTGAACCCAAAATTTACATAATAATATCAAAGATGTAATAAATGGTTAAAAAAAACTGAACGCATGACAAAAGTTTTGGTTCTCACTAAAATAACAAAGTATTTTTACATATTGAATTATTTTGTATGCTTCCCTCTTTTAATGTATAGGTATAATTTAATTTGTTTTAAAAATCACATACATACCAAAATTGAATCATAGATTAAAAATTAATTCATTAAAAATGCTAAAGTTTTTTCTTTTAATGTTGAAATACACATTTTAAAAGATTAATTTACAAATAAATGCAAAATGTCACAAATTTTGCTTTCTAATGAATAGGCATAAATTGCTCAGAAACGACCATTTCAATGATACATCAAGCGAAACTCAAATTTAAAGGTTTAACCCTGAATGTATCACATCAAAATTGGTATTGGTGTAACAATATCGCAACACGTATCAGCAAACACATTATTTTATTTGTAGACTCTTAAAAATATATAATAATAAACAAGAGCGAAAAATCATGCATTCGACATTAGATAGGGAAACACTTTCCAACATTAACAGAATAGTGTTAAAAAAATCTCATTTTTTTATAGAATGAAATGAGATACTACATATTAAATAAACAATTTAAAAAACACACAACGCAATAACAGCCACTTCCCGCAATTGCGGTTCATATCCTGTAGTGTGTTCGAATACTTTCGCGCAGTCCTGTATGTAATCTATCTAATTTATACACGCCACGTAATATACTAACAATTAATTAAGTTTAAAAATACGTACTGTTTGAATTATCATAACATGATTTAAATGCATCGCACACGACTTTTCCCCATATACCATAATGTAAGGGAATTCTTTTGTGCATCCGTGTAAACGAATTATAAATGCTGCATATTTCATTTTCAATAACGGACATTCTATAATAAACCTTAATAACGCATAAAAATTACATGACAATCCGAGTATATTTACAAAAGTTAGAGCACGATCAAACAGACGACCAGACAATCCGAATTCATAAACACTTTTTAACTATGTTGGAAAGTGTTAAAAATAGTCATTTAAAGTAAGCTAATTCTTCCGCCAAAACATTTAATCCTGTGATAAATTTTAAACAAATATAAAAATTACAAGAATTTTAATATGTCTCATCGTTTTTAGCTCACAGGCTATCAAAGTCTGATAGCTAATGTGCCCGTCGCCGGTTATGTATGTATTAAGTACGTATCGCGATAACTCTTGATAGGAATATCCGTTTTGCTTCAAATTTTGTTTATAGGTTCATTGTGATAAGATGCTTCCAGTTTTGGAGATTCATTGGTTAAGTATAAAAGTGGGAAAGGGAGGGGGGCTAATCCTCCCCCCCCCCCTTAATTTAGATAAATGGGTTTTTCATGCAGAATTATCCGATTTGCTTCAAATTTTGTATTGGTTCATTGTGATAAGACGCTTCCTTGATTAGTTTTGAGGGTTCATTGGTTAAGCATAAAGGGAGGGACGGGCTGGGTAATCCTCCCTTAATTTAGATAAATGGGTTTTTCATGCAGAATTATCCGATTTGCTTCAAATTTTGTATGTAGGTTCATTGTGATAAGATGCTTCCCTGATTTGTTTTGGGGGTTCATTGGTTAATTATAAAGTGGGGTAACGGAGGGCTAATCCCTTTTTCTTAAGTTATTGACGATTTCTTTATTTTTCAAGGGCATTATTCTTTGAAATAAGAGTATAATATACAATTAGTGTGAATAGCCTGTGAGCTCAATGCCATCAGTTTAACTGTGGGCACTTTTATTAGGTAGCTTTCAATACAAAAAAGTATAAAGCTACCTATTGCAGCCGTTCGGAGGAAAGCAGTTCCGGAAAATTTCGATATATTTTCACCGATCATGACCCCCAGACCCCAAAACCACCCTCCGTCCAAATGTTGATTTATATATATAGATATATCCATATATATATATATATATATATATATATATATATATATATATATATCTGACCTATGTCATACGATAACGCCCGTAATTATGAATCGATTTTGATGAAACTAATTGTGTGTATTAAGGTCACTAATGTCTCGACCGAGTTCGTTGGCCAGCTTGGTCCGCCATCTTGTTTCAAGATGGCGGCCATTTAAAGATGTAAAATAACTTAAAATCTAAAATAAATATACAAAAAATTTAAAAATTCAAATTTATTTTTTAATTACGTGTTAGGCCTTGATACAAGGATTCCAGAGCTTTTTTTGGTTTACCTCTATCTTAAAAAATGGCTGAGATAGAGCAGTTTGAAATTCTAGGGTGGCTGACATTTTGAAACAAAACAGCACATTAACGCGATTACTCGCAAATTATTTTCTTTCATTGTTGTAATAATTTTCTCAATCATACGCATAAAACTATATATTCATATCCGTTAACGCCAAAATTGGCGACATTGGCGACAAAATTGGTAAAATTGGGTGACATTTGGTGAAATATCGCCAAATTTGGCGATCAAAATAAGTCTTCATAAATGAAGCCAATTTGGCTATTGCTCAATAATTTGGCGAATTTCTTATTCAAATTCAGTATTAACGAATCTTTTGTAAACGTTTCTTTGCATTTAAGCTTGCTGTTTTCGTGTAACATTAGCTAAAATTTTAAAACGAAGATATAGGAAAGCTACCTTTTCCTCCCGGTACAGGCCGGAAGGACTTTTTTTATTATATTCCCAAATGCATGTTCCCGCATAACTTCAGGATAACATCGTAATGATGATCGTTTTCTAACTTAGTTGAAAAGTGCTTATGGTACTACTCGTTTTTCAAATGAACTAAATTTGATTATACTGTATGTGGTGTGAGTATGAAATAAATTTATAGAGGGTTTGCCCAAAGCATATGGATACATTGCCATCTATACTAATAGTAATTTATAGAAAAATGTTTTTAGTTGAATTAAATTTTAGTATCACGTGGTATGCATAAAATCTCTTCGTATACAGCACAAAAGAACTCACATGCATTACTGTCTGTGGGGAGTAGTTGCTGAAAAAGGGTGTTTAGATATCTCATTTCATTATAAGAAGGGGGGGGGAGAGAGAGAGAGAGAGAAATTTTGTTACAATAGTTTGATGGTGTCGGAAAGTGTTTTATAATCTATGTATGATTTTTCGTTCTTGTTGAAAGTTCTAAAGAATACTTTCTACAGATCTTTTCCATACGCATTTTAGAAAAATCTGATATTGTCATCCAAAGATAAACTATGGAGCTTCTCACTGGCTAGCAGTATACATTATTTTGATTAACACAACAAACTTAGACTTAGGTTACTAATATTGATAAATTATTGTTATTATCATTGCATTGTTACCATCAATCAACTGAGAGATTGGTCTAAGCTCCAGATTATAAGCATGGATATCCCCTGGAAACGTTTTTGATTTTTATAAAAATGTTTATTTGTATTATATGTTAACAATTTAAACAGATATTATGAACGATGAAAATATAAGATATTCTGTGGTTGAGTTTTTTAGGTTCCTGTTTTATTAAAAATATTTTTTCTTTCTTTAATTGCGTTCGTAATTATATAAATACGTATCACCTATAGTCGTCGTCTGGTCCGTCTGTCTGTCCGCATATAACAGCACAAAAACTACCCAACCGAATGGTTTGGAATTTAATATATATATAATCGTTGCAGAATTTTGTCGAGTCATTTCAAATTTTATGAAAATCGAATCGAAACTTAAAAAGATATTAATAAAAATATTTATTAAGTAATTTGAATTTTTTAAAAATAGGTACTTCCTTTTTATAGCAGCTTCCGAGGATTGATCGTCAAGCTATGGAGATGTATCGCGAGGTTATCCGACATGTATGACGTTATAGTCATATATGACGTATATGGTATTTTATAACCTCTATGACCAAGTTAAAGTCACATTCTTCATTCTATTAAATTCTATCATACGTAATTAATTCAATGATACCTCATGATAGGTAATGATTCTAGGTTGCCATGGTGACTACGTCATATTTAAGATCATATTATTTCCGTATTGCTGAATTTAAAAACCGAATTTGTATACTAAAATTGTTTAATTATAGCAATCCTATAATTTACCGACAGTTTTTTTGATCGATATAGATGTTTCCGGAGAAATAGATATTAAATGGAAAAAGAGTCTAAATATGGATTTCAAGTTCTGAAATTTTGAAAGGCTAGGCTTTAGTTTCCCCATTGGAATTTTCAGTAAATGTCAACAAAAGATAAAATGTTGCCGACTTAAAATGTACTTATTTTATTACGGAAATTAATCATATTATAATAACAGATCATATAATTTATTTCACTGAAACTAGTTATAGTACGAACGCACCTCATTTGTCACGTTTAACGTAGAATTTCCAACTTGTTTTATTTAGTATGCTAAGATAATAAAATATAGAATACACAAGGCCTTCATTATAAGATTTTATAACGTTGCAAGTTGCAACATCCTTTAGTAACTGTAACTGCAACAGAAATTTCCATTTGCAGATATGAATAAGATAACAACCGACAATTTCAATATATTCGTTATTTTTATCAATAGGAAAAAAGAAATGAAACTATTGTTATCAAAAAGATAAATATAATGAGCGATATAAACAATTGTAAAACTTAATGTTTATATCGAGATGATAAAAGACTACAGCCTTTTCTTTTAAATTATTTTATTTTTTTTGAACGTGCAGGTTTATTTACACTGTATTTTTATTTTCTTCCGAGCAAAAACTTATTAACTTATCTCAGCTATTGCTGATATTAGTAGTAGAAGTTTGGTTTGTTATTCATAAGTATATTAGGTTATGCATAAGTGTGTTACTATATATATATATATATACATATACATACAAACATATATATATATATATATATATATACATATACATACAAACATATATATATATATATATATATACATATACATACAAACATATATATATATACAGGGTAGTTCAAAAGGTCATGTCCAAACGGCACGTGTAGTGTAGGTGTGTCATGTCATAGGAGGGTCGGAAACGCGATCCTGACGGTGCAATTGCATCATGACCGTGACGAAAAGAAAAGAAAACAAATGGTGTAAAATACCTTTATTTTACAAAAAAACTTAATCGAAGTACAAAATACAAATGAAAAATGTTATAACTTATAACAAGTGCTCAAAATGTGCCCTATTAGCCATGGTGCACATCGGCCTCCTCGCCAATTGGAACGTGTTCGCGATCCCCTGCGCCGCCAACGTGAAGCATCATGGCTAATGGGGCATATTTTGAGCACTTGTTATGAGTTGTAACATTTTTCATTTGTATTTTGTACTTCTATTAAGTTTTTTTGTAAAATAAAGGCCTTTTTACACCAATTGTTATCTTTTCTTTACGTCACGGTCATGATGCAAATTGCACGATCGCGTCTCCGACCCCCAGTTCCTATATAATTCTTGTTCTTCATGACCTGACACACCCACACGTGCCGTTTGGACATGACCTTTGGAACCACCCTATATATATATATAAAACGTGATAAATTGAGTAAAATCATATAACAACTTAAAAAAAAATCGGTTAAAAATAAAATTATACGTATCCAAAGCCATTGAAGAGTCAAGATATCAAATTTAAATATCCGCTTAAAAATAATATGAAGTGAAAGATCTAAAATCATTTTTTTTTTCTCATCTGCGTTTATAATAGCATGACTTTTGATATTTATTTTATTAACGTTTTTAAACCGTACTCCACAGACAGGTAAGCAGTTTAAAACTCATACTAGATGGAACCCGTCAAAACTTGACGTAAAAAAATACTATAACAATATCAGTAAAATAAGCTTCTTTATTATTTATGAAGGGATGCGTATAAAACAGTCTTTCAAATATTTTATTTAAATTTTTTCCCCAGTCAAATACAGTACTATTTCCGATGCAAACTCCAAACAAACAATCCGTAAATAACTGTGTAATGCAAATCAGTTTGACATTACCACCATATTCCCCACGGCAAGAAAAAAAATTCATGGACCTATGAAGTATATACAAATAGTATATTCCTACGTTCATATCATATTCAGTAAATAACAGAATATAGTAAATAAAGCACACATCCTCCCCCCCTCCCCTGTGATAATGCAACCGAATGAGCTCCTATGCGCATGTGCATTGTATCTGCCCAAAAGCACCGTCGAAATTCGACGTTAAAAAAGTTTTAAAATTATTAAATTAAAAGTTTTAAAATGTCCTCTTTAATCATTGTTCGTTTCAAATCCATATCTTCTAAAACGCTGTCATTGTTTTAAGCTAATCAATTTTTATGCAAAGATTAAGAAGTTTTTTACAGTAATAAATCTATCTGCAGATGAGGGAGATTTTTAATATTTTCAAGTGTAATTTACTTGTATGTTTCTTCGGTTCCTTGACATAATCAGGATGATTATCCCTTTTCCATCACAGTCGGGGATATTTTTCCTCTTATACAGTTGGCAAATGTAAAAAAATAAAAAAATGCAATTCCTAGCATATCCTGATATCTTATGGAACATATTCATCAACGAATTCAACATATCAATTTTATGTTCAACATAAACTAAAAATAGTCTTTTTTTTTCCCCCTGACAGAGTTTTTGTTTAGCGCCAAAATGTTCTATCTTATGGATAATCTGATCTTATGATTTATCACTTTTTTTTAATTATTATTATTCACTTTTTATGATGGTTAGGGAAATCTATTTTCAATTGTGGCAACTTTCCCAGGGGCTATTTTACATTATTGAAGTAAACTGGTGGTCATTGGTAAGATAGAATTGAAAAACTTTTCATGCTTGAAAATTATTTAAAAAGTCGTTAAATTAATCGGCAGTTTTCAAATAAATTTCAATCGAAAGCTAATTTTTTTTCTAATTGATGATGTAAGAATTGAAATTGTAAAATGTAGTAAAAAATAGAAATTTCTAGTATTTCGAAGTGATGTAAGCGCGATGAAAGCTAAAGCGATAGCGCCTTTGTTGTCACAACTGTTGTACATTTCTAAAAATTGCCACTGTATTTTGGCTGGCGTCCAAAAGTGGAAAAACATTTTTTGACATCGAAAGAGAAATTCACAGTGAAAGAAATAGGACTTTGCGCTAATAAGGAACTGTTAAATGAACTTATAATAAATCTACCAAAATAATTCCTATATGAAATATTAGTCTTACGTAGTTTATTCTAGCTAAAAACTAGTCGTTGGGGGCCACCGTAATACTTACCCATCATGGCTATGCATAATGTAAAATATTAAAATAAAAATGTGTAAACTACTTATAAAATGCATTGCAATTCAAATAAAATCGTGGCTTGATGACGTCATAAACTTTTAAAGGATTGATTACTGAATTGCTTGAAAGAGGTTTTTCCTTATAACTCCAAAAATAATAATCCTATTAACTAGCGGTTTATTTTATCTGATTAAGCGTCAAATTTCCAATTAAAATATACCTTTAAAGTGAAATTTGAATGAAATACAGGGTCATGAAAAATGGAAGAGTGTGGAAAATAGGATTCCAAATACCTCGGCAACTAATGATCCGATCAACTTCATGCTTTATGCAAAATTTATGTTTTTTTATTGTCTTTTGTATTCATTTCTTAAAATAAACAATTTCGAAAATTTTTATATACCTTTTATCAGAACGAATATTTTGAGAGTCCGAAAAAAATAGTTCCGGTTAATCGAGGTTATTGAAATGAAATAGGCTTCTTCCCATTATGAGATACTAAGTACATACCAAATTGCAAGTCCCTATCTCAATTTTTTCGGGAGATAGAGCGTTTACAGACACACAGACACTAGAGGTCTGCACGGGCCGAAATTTCCAAGCCCGGGCCCGGCCCGACCCATACAAAAAATAATTTGGCCCGGCCCGGCCCGATACAAAAATTAAAAGTTCGGCCCGAGCCCTGCCCGGCCCGAACAAAAAAAATATTGGCCCGGCCCGGCCCGGAAAAAAGTTAAAATCTCGGCCCGAGCCCGGCCCGGCCCGAGTGAATTTCTACAAAACATAATTTTTACGTCGATTTGGTTAAAAATTTTCCTCGTAGGAGGAGATCTAACCAAAAATTCCTATCTTAGCCTTTTTTTTCATGTTTATAATCTTCATTTTTATAGAGGTGCCGCAAGCTGGAATATTTATTTTTTTAATAAATCTCTATTTGTTGTATGTATGTGTTTAAGTTATCATCAATATTGTTAATCCATATTCCATTTATTGAAGTGTTAAAAATCAGAAAAATGCTATACAGTAAAATCTTCTAAGATGGAATTGCATAGGAAAGAAAAAAAAATGAGTTATAGACAATTTGCCTTCTTAGCAGGTGTAAATGTATTATATATTATTTTCTTAAATATTAGTATATTCATTTTTAATGGATCAACACATTTTTCAATTTAAGACAGGATTCCATCATAAGCAGTTTCTTTTTCACACGTTTTACTATATTTTAATTTAGCCATATTTTAATAAGTGTATAAATCTACTATTCTTTAAAAAGAATAAATTTTAATGTTTAATTATAAGATAATGGCGATTTAAAAATGTATGCATGTTTTGAAAAGATTTTTATGCCAGATCTTATTTTACATCAGGACTAAAAATTTTGAGGAGTGAAGACTAGGAAGAATGAAACCAGTCCCGGCTCTGTACGGAAAAAATAATTTAAGGCACGGCCTTATCCTTCAGGAAAAAAGTAGGGCCTGGCCCGGCCCGTAAAGAGTAATTACTAGGCCCGGCCCGGCCCGAGCCTTCAGAAAAAAATATGGCCCGGGCCCGGCCCGGCCCGAGTGCCGTGAAGAAAAATAGGCCCGAGCCCGGCCCGCGGGCCGGGCCGAGTACGGGCTTCGGGCCTTGGCCAGGCCCGTGCAGATCTCTAACAGACACACACACAGACACACGGACGGACGGCAATTTTTTTTTTTTTTCTAAAAATATGTTTTTCGGAATCTCCAGTGTCTGAAACGTGTAAATCCGTCAAAAAAAATTTTTCGATTTTCAAAACGATTACAAGACTTACCCTATACTACGTACGTATGATGGGTAAGTAATACAATAATTATTTCAATATTTTTTTCTACCATAACACTATTTTTAATAACTTTAAATTTTCTGAAATCCTTCCTGAAATTTTGTGATTTTTAGGTGCGTTCGTAATTATATAAATACGTAGCACCTATAGTCGTCGTTTGGTCCGTCCGTCTGTCTGTCTGTCCGCATATAACAACGCAAAAACTACCCAACCAAATGGTTTGCAATTTAAAATATATTATCTTTGCAGAATTTTGTCGAGACATTTCAAATTTTATTAAAATCGAATCAAAACTTTAGGAGATATTAACAAGTTGGAAATTGTACCTCAAACGTTACAAACGAGGTGCGTTCGTACGCACGTTTTAGAATTAAATTCATGATATCCCGTGCGTAGAACGGGTTAAACAGCTAGTTAAGTATATATTTTATGACACTGTTCATACAAATATCTTAACTAGTTATATAAATATTCAGATATATATGTATCAGCTAGTTATATAAATATTCAGATCTTGATGATTTTTAATTCTGTGAAATGAATTATATCGTCTGCAGATTAATTTCTGTCATAAAATAAGTATCTCGGTCGCTTGACGATTTAACATCCATCGGAAGCTCCTCTAACAAGAAAGCACCGATTTAAAAAAAAAATTCAAATTTCTTAATAAATATTTTTATTAATATCTCCTAAAGTTTTGATTCGATTTTAATAAAATTTGAAATGTCTCGACAAAATTCTGCAAAGATAATATATTTTAAATTGCAAACCATTTGGTTGGGTAGTTTTTGCGTTGTTATATGCGGACAGACAGACAGACGGACGGACAGACAGACGGACGGACAGACGGACGGACCAAACGACGACTATAGGTGCTACGTATTTATATAATTACGAACGCACCTAATAAAAATATTTATTAAGAAATTTGATTTTTTTTTTTAAATCGGTGCTTTTTTGTTATAGGAGCTTCCGATGGATGTTAAATCGTCAAGCGACTGAGATACTTATTTTATTACAGAAATTAATCTGCAGACGATATAATTCATTTCACAGAATTAAAAATCATCAAGATCTGAATATTTATATAACTAGCTGATACATATATATCTGAATATTTATAAAACTAGTTAAGATATTTGTATGAACAGTGTCATAAAATATATACTTAACTAGCTGTTTAACCCGTTCTACGCACGGGATATCATGAATTTAATTCTAAAACGTGCGTACGAACGCACCTCGTTTGTAACGTTTGACGTACAATTTCCAACTTGTTTTTTTATTAAAAAAGGAAATCTTCTATTCTATAATTTAAAAAAAGAGCAATTGGTAACATGTAATCAAGGTATGCAATCAAGATGAAGAAATCAATGACGGCCCCAATTCTAATCTTTATAATTATGAATGCAAAAATCAGTAAAATTATGTCATGTTAACACAATCATATACATTTTTCTCTTTAGTTTTATCAATGTTAAAATGCACTTCAAGCTAAGCATAACGTCATTTGCACCGGCGCAAACTTTTCACACGTACTTTATATACCTTACATTAATGCTTAAACGACATGCACACAAATATAAATATATTTTGTATTTAATTGTAATGAAAAAATGGCATCAACAAAGTTATAATGCATAATGATAAAATAAACCCAATGGACAATATTCCCGTGACGTCACAATAAATATGAATTTTTATTCGCTTATAAAACACGCGGATATGTATTTTTACCGAAATTTAACTTGCAAATTAACAAATTCGGCCTTAAAACCACGTGCTTTTAATATTTATTATTTCTCTTTTATTCAACCACAGAGTTTTAGAAAATAAACTCTGTGCTTCGGAACAGTAGGCGTTATCCGATTATGACGTCATTAGCAGACGTAAAAGTTTAATTGAAAATTACGGTTAATTAATTAAATTTTCGAACAAACAAATGCACGATAACAAATCTGTGTTCAAATAGCTTTCATTTAAAAAAAGAATGATGTAATTTGATTCAGTAGTTTGTTCTCACGGATTGTCGAAAGAAATCGCTTAGCGTTTTAAATATATAGATTGGTAAGTACTTACATTTAAAATTATATAAGAATCTCCATTGTAAAAGTTTCCATATTCACTTTTCGGAATGGGTTTCACTTCCATTTGCTGAAAGAAAAATAATATGAAACATTAGTGCAAACATACGCAAAAATCACCTACTCATAAAAGAAGAATAAGTAACTAATTAAAAAATATATTACCAATTTCAAATACCCTTTTATTAATCTAAGTCTTATCCCATTCTCAAATTTAGAATTTTGAGCGCGACACGATGCTATTATAGCATATTCATATACCACCACACTATATAATGACACAATGATAATAGTCATTGTATCATGTAATATAAGAGTTTAAATATTGTTAAATATCCAACATTTTATTACGCGACACATTCGATTAACCGGCATCCCTCACATATTTTATTATAAACTAGCAAGCTGCGCTGGTCGGTTTCTACAAATGATATTGTTTAATTTGACCTTGTATTTGAAAGCAATCTGTATATTTATCTGGAATATCCTTCCACATTACTGAAAAATGACGTGATTGCGCTATTATATTTTTTAATGTGCAGTCAAAATTTTAGCTGTTACGGATCAACTCTTTTATTTGATCATTTACATCAGTTAAGGTTTGCTAAAGAATGATAAAACTATATGCAATATACTAAAACCATCACTAAAAATTGTCGAACTAACAATGCAAACAAATTAACTAACAAAATCCATTCAGTAGAAGTTTTTATAAAGGCTAATCTTTGATAATCGGGTTCATCTGATTATAGAACTTTTCCACATAATTCTAAAACTAACAGAACGGTATAAAATATACTAAAACCATCCTTAAAAATTATCTACTTAACAATGCAAGTCGTAAAAAATACGCCCAGTAAAAACTTTCAAAAAGGCTAATCTTTCGGAATCGGGTTCACCTGACTATATAACCTTCACACATAACTGTTTGACTAAGCAACGTAGAACAATATGTAGTACATTAAATCCATTCCTGAAATAGCATGTAACTAACAATACAATTCTCATCAAAATCCGTCCAGTAGAACTTTTTCAGAAGGCTAATCTTTCATAATCGGAATCAAATATTGAAAAGGCTAATATTTGAAAAAAAAAATAGTCACCCGATTTTCGAATTTCCCCCTATAATTCTAGAACTAAGCAACGTAGAATGATATGTTATATAATAAAACTTTCCCTAGAAAATTATCTAACAGTGTAGGTTCCAAAGAAATCCATTCAGCAAAATCTTTTAAAAAGGCTAATATTTCATAATCGGATTGATATGATTATAGAACTTCCCAGAATAATTCTATAACTAAGCTACGTAGAACGATATGTTATAGAATAAAACCTTCTCTGAAAAATTATCTTACAGTTTAAGTTCTACGAAAATCCATTCAGCAGAACTCGAGTTATAAGCAGCCGGAACGAAATTTCATATATGTAGAAATAAATAGAAGTATATTGCCATTAATATAGTTTGCATTAGAATAAAAAAAAGGTACTTTTCGGTTAGCCGTGCGCCAGTGATATATATACATATATATATGTATATACGTATATATATATGTATATATATACGTAATATATGTATATATATATATGTATACATATAAGTGTATATATATATGTATGTATGTATATGCATGTATTCGTGTAGATATATGTATTTATATACATGTATTTGTGTAGATGTATGTGTATATATATATATACACACACACACACACACACACACACACACATATATATATATATATATATATATATATATATATATATATGTATACACATATATATATATATGTATATATATATATATATATATATATATATATATATATATATGTATACATATACACACACATATATATATATATATACCGGGTGTCCCAAAAATGTCTGATGGATTTTAAAATTCAATAACTAGCAAACGGTGACAGATATTTAAAAAATTCTTGCAGGAGAGTTATGTATGATGTCGGGAGTTTTTTTACTGTGATTCTTGATTTTAGTTCGAATTTCAAACAATAGATGGCGCTGACAGCGGTTGGTGCTCGTTTGAGGCCGAAACTGACGTCACTCAGCGTTGATGCGAAGAAAGGAGATTAAGGCTATGGAGTGGATCTCATTCGCCTGTACAATCTTGCTCTTAGGCCCCGATTCTGAACTCATTCGATATGATTTCAATGGAATGCGTTGTTGCCATGGAAACAACAAATTATTTGATAGTGGAATACAGCGTTCAGGTCAGGGCATGAATTTAACAAGCAGTATTCGAGTTACCGGCGATTTTACATTTATGAGTATTTATGGGAATTTTATCTAACCAATATGAAAATTTAGTTTCGAGAAATGACGGCAATGCAGGTATATGAGAGCTGCACAGAAATCGAATCCGTCACATCTTCATTCGTTATTTTGCTACGCAGTCTGCTAGTGAGTACTTTTAAAAGAGTGTACACTATTTATTGAAAATGGTTTATTTCACCTAGTAGTTTTAAAATACGATGAATAAAATATTCTTTAAATCAGGCTATAAAAAGGAATTTAATCCCGGAAAATAAAACTTCATAAATGTAAAATCGCCTGCAACTCGAATACTGCTTGTTAAATTCATGCCCTGATCTGAACGCTGTATTCCACTATCAAAGAATTTGTTGTTTCCATGGCAACAACGCATTCCATTGAAATCATATCGAATGAGTTCAGAATCGGGGCCTAAGAGCAAGATTGTACGGGCGAATGAGACCCACTCCATAGCCTTAATCTCCTTTGTTTGCATCAATGCTGCGTGACGTCAGTTTCGGCCTCGAATGAGCGCCAACCGCTGTCAGCGCCATCTATTGTTTGAAATTCGAACTAAAACCAAGAATCACAGTAAAAAAACTCCCGACATCATACATAACCCTCCTGCAAGAATTTTTTTAATATCTGTCACCGTTTGCTAGTTATTGAATTTTAAAATCCATCAGTCATTTTTGGGACACCCGGTATATATATATGCACACACACACACACATATATATATATTTCTGGCGCCCGGCTAGCCGAAAAGTACCAAAAAAAAATACTGCAAAAATGCAGTCGTACACTTAAAAAAAACACCTTAAATCTCTCATCAAAACTGTTTTTCTTTTTTTTCTTTTCTTTCTTTTTTTAAATAAAATTAGTAATAGTTTTTTCTTTTATTTTTCCAGATGTATAGCCATTTCAATTCTTTCAGCAACAAAAAAAGGCACGTTTTGGCTTAAAATCAAACTGTTTGGGGTCAAAAGTAAAATCAAAATCGCCAAAAACAAAAGATACATCGCCAAATATTGTTTCAATATAGAAATCTTGCCCCTTGAATAATTTTTTAAGCATTACGAACATTCCCAATCATGTTTAAATTAAATATTTTCGTTTTATAATATTCTCTCATCAAAACTTTTTTTCTTTCTCTTTCTTTTTTCTTTCTTTCTTTCTTTCTTTCTTTTTTTTTAAAATAAAATTAGTAAGTTTTTCTTTTATTTTTCGACATGTATAGCCTTTTCATTTCTTTCTGCAACAGTAATGATCGCCAAAAAATTAGCAATGGTAACCTTTTCGGCCAAAATAACAGAACTTTCTATCATAATTCTATAACTAATATACGTAGAACATTGTGTTATATACTAAAACCTTCCCTGAAAAATTATCTCTCGAACAGTGTAAGTTTCATCAAAATCCATTCGGCAGAGCTCGAGTTATAAAGGAACGAAACGAAATTTCCGTTTGTGTTTATATACTTAGGGAATCGAACCCGGGCTTCCCGGGTTACAGAACATAGGCATTTTTTTAAAATTGATTTTTCATATTTAATATACATATATTAAACTGATTCATTAGCAACGTAAAAAGAATTTTTATAAAATATATGAATAATATATTTAAATAAAATTTCGAAATTTAATAAAGCGATACTTTTGTATTAGCCGCATGCCAGGAATTAACGGCCAAAGGAATCGTCCAAGATTTCGCTGCCTACTTGCAGATTTTTTATTCTGAACATGTTAACTGTTTAAGCGCATAGTTTGAGAACATGTCTGTTAAATTTGCATTTTATTCATATTATATTATTATTTATATTTATATTTTGATGAAGTTTTAATTTCGTTCTGTAATTTTACCTGGGAATAAATGCGGAACTTCTTACATTGTTTTAAATGCAAACGGATTAATCTTTCGCAATCGGACTGCACATAATAGATATAGATTTAAAAATAACTCATGCTTGGAAATTATTTTAAAAATCATAAAAAATCAGTAAATGTAAATACACTTTTCACAGTAATTGCATTTCGTTTCTATTCGACGGAGTAGAACTTGAAATTGTGCAATGTTTAGAAGTTTAGAAAGATGCAGTGAAAGCGAAATTTATTAGTCAGTTCGTTGCTACCATCAAAATGACTTCAGCAATAATCAGACATGTGCTGGTTTATAATATAGATTATTATTAACATTAAACCCTATACTTGACAACATCATTTATGTGTGACATCATTCCTTGACATAGACCCGATTACTTAATATTAGCATCAAAATTTAATAAAATAATTTTATTCTGTATGTTTGAATCTAGGCAAAATTTGTCTAAAGTCTCCAGCAAATATAACTACTTATCCATCAAATGGCGAATCAATGTTTTTTATGCCTTTAAGTGTACGGTCTACACATTCAAATACTAATTTACTCATCATGGGTGCTTCATCCCAGACGATTAACTTCGTTTCTCTCATTAATTCAGTAAGGTCAGATTGCTTACTAACGGTACACGTAAATGTTTCGTTCAAATTCAGCAGTATTTTGAATCTTGAATGTTCTGTTCTACCTTGATCTAATAACAAAGTTGCGATTCCAGAAGATGAAACAGCATTCGCAACTGTATTATATGATCTCACCATTTTTTAACTTCCATTAAGTAAAATTGTTTTGCCGCTCTTAACGCGTCAATAAAATAAATCTTAGAATTTTCATTTAAAACACCAAGCGAAACTTTATCATGTAAATTGATTTTTGAACGTGATAATCCTGGCGCAAACGATAAATAGCCAAATATTGTTTGCGTCACAATTTTTACAATGAAAAATATTTTATGTATCACAAACATTCCTTTGATTTTTTAATTAAATAATTTCGATTTATAAAATTTTTGCTTATCAAAACGTTTATTATTATTAGTTTCATTATTAGTTTTGTATTTTATATAAAATCAGTAACAGTTTCTTTTCTTTTACTTTTCAAGATGTATGTATTATTTTCTAATTAATAAGAGCCATTTCAGTTCTTTAACCAACGATAATATGCGGTCGCCAAGCGGAAAAAAAATTACCTATGGCAACCACTGAGCCCGAAAAAAGTGAAAAATAACAATTTTTTTATTTTAAAAAGCCATAATAAATTAGTAAATTAAGATACAGTTTTAAACCAAATTACATTTGAAAGTACATTTTTTCCTCTGTATAACAGTGTAAAAATAAAAAATGTGCGATGTTTAGAAATTAAAAAAATTGCAGTAGCAAAAATCGCAAAACCGAAATTTTATCGTCAACTGTTCCCATTCGCCGAGGCTAACGAAAAAGAAAGGCTACCGCGGTGCTTTACGCGTATCTTTTTTTACAGACCGCGGGAGTCACGTGATGCTCGAATGCACCAATGCAGGCGTACGAAAAGAGCATCACGTCACTCTAGCGGTCTGTAAAAAAAGATAAGTGGAATGTACCGCGGTAGCCTGTCTTTTTCGTTAGCCTCGCCATTCGCAAAATGACGTCAGCGTTACGCACGGACACGTTTGTCCTTTATAATATAGAAGATAGATAGATAGATAGATAGTAGAAGTATTTGTGACTGTGTTCCAAAATTTCGGACGAAAATGTATCATTTTTTAATTTATATAATCAATTATACAAAGCTTTAAACATGATTTTAAAAAAGACTAATAAATGATTAAAACACCATTAAATTATTTTAATATATTGTAAATTTAATTAAATAATACATAATTTTGTCACAATAATCTTTTAAAATAGATCAAATAATTTCGGAAATCGAGAGGAATTCTCACCAACAAACACTCTTGCATTATTTTAAATCCCCTGTTGGTAACAAAAAGGTTTGAAAATTAAGAAGAAGCAGACGTAACGCAACTGCGTTTATGTTAGAATCCGGAATTTTGCTGCAAGAAAATCACAATAAAAAGGCAAAAAATTGTATCAATGATTTTTTTTTTTTTTTTTTTTTTTTTTGCTTACTAAAAAAGGTACATAATTATTAATTTTCTCCTTAAATTTGCCTTATTTTTATTTACAATATTTCTTTTATATGATAACAGTTACTTATATTTTGCTGTGTATAGTGGCTATACAGTGAAATCTCGTTATAACGAATTTCTGGAGACCTCATATTAAATTAGTTATACCGAAAAATTCGTTAATTTGAAATTGCAATACGGCGTTTTCTTTTTAAAAGAAAATGTGCATGTAAATATTCAATTTAGATTAACATGCAAACATTGTGAACTTATTTATACTTGTTAGAAATTAGATAATTATTAAGTTCATTAAGTTTCAAGATTTTAATCGTAACTATTTTAAAGGAATTATAATTTATCTTACAACCTGACCGATTTAAAAAACATCACTGACATCTTCTGTTAATGTAACTTTATTTCTTTAACAAAAAAAAAAAAAAAAAAAAAAACAGAAGTTTTTTTACCGTACTAAAGTTGACAGTGCTTTTTTCAAAACAAATTGTATAAAATGTTTTCGAACACTATTTTGCTGGGATAATTACTTTTTAAGCTGGGATAATTACTTTACCTGCGATCTTTTCTGTTGAGCTGATTAAAATATCAGACCAGATTCTCTGATCAATAAGGTTAACTGGATGAATTATGCCCTCCAGATTCGACCGGGATAGCTCAGTGGTAGAGCGTGGCGGCTTCAGCCAAGCGATCCCAGGTTCGAATCCTGGCCCGGACATTTTTCGTCCAGTTGAAAAATTACTACTCGTACTTTTTAAGAGTTTCAGTGTTCTATAGAGCCCTTTTTGATCGTACACCACAATCTTCGGTACTTGATGGACAATCATCATCAGCTTCATTTTTACAGCCTCTTCTTCATTGAGTCTGGACGAAAGTTTTCTCCCAAATTCTAGTTTTTCAATGGAGATATTTTTTTTCTTGTCAATTCAACATTCGTAAAACTGAAATGACTTTTCTTTTTAAGTTTTCCATAAATTCGTTAATTTGAAAAATTCGTTAATATGAAATTCGTTAAAGTGAAAATATTTTTATAATGTGAAAACACAGGACGTTTATTAACAATCCAAAAAATATTCGTTAAACTGAAAACTTCGTTAAAGTGACATTCGTTGTAACGAGATTCTATTGTCTACTTAATTTATAGTAATTTAAATTATACTTTAATGTTTGAAGAATTAGGAAAATCATCTGATAATGTCCTCTCGAATAACCGACGATTTCAATTTTCCGACACAGACCCGGTCTTGTCTGTCTCGAATAATCGTGAGTTTACTGTATTTAGTAATTTTTATAGATTACAAAAAAAATGACATAACTGAGTGACGGCGTTCTCAATTCGAAATAAATTCAAACTTTGAACCAATAGACAAACTTAAATCATTTTATTAAAAGCAGTCTAGAAGTGAAAAAGAAGAGAAAGGAATAAGACTACATACGAAATAACGAAAGAAAGAAAAAGTTCTTTTTTGAAAAAAGAAAATTAAACGTAATCGCCACACACACTTTTTTGTTTTAAACTTCTCAAATAGCTAATGGGTGAACGCCTACATGTGTTGAAAGACGGGTGACCAAGATGCTATTTTAGAAGCACTAAACAGAAGCAGAATGACACAAGGAATAACTACATTTTAAATTACACTTAGTTTCATCATACTACTCGCGAGTTACGCCCGAATTTCGGGAAAAGGAATATTTTTGAAAACAGAAACAGAAACTTGTATCTTTGTTCTTGATTGACGAATTAAAGATTCTAATTTAAATCTACAATATACAATTTGTTAAATGTATTTATTATTATTATTATTATTCTGACATGTTTAATATTTGAAAAGTAAGAAAAAAAAAAGCGTAAACTCAAGAGTTTCATACGAATTTCGGGGAAAGGGATATTTTTAAGAATGCAGGAACTGGAAATTGTATATCTGTTCTTGATTGACAAATTAAAGATTCAAATTTTAAATCTACAATATACGAGACTTGCTAAATGCATTTTTTCCTTCAGGTACGTTTAAAAATAATTAAAAAGTAAAATAAATAAATAAAGCGTAAACTCAAGATTTTCGCCCGAAGGGATATTTTTAAGAAGGCAGAAACAGGAAGTTGTATCTTTGTTCTTGATTGACGAATTAAAGAATCAAATTTAAATATATTACAATATAACGATATGTTAAATACATGTTGTTGTTGTTTTCAGACATGATTAATATTATTTAAAAAGTAGCAAATTTAAAGCATAAAATTTCTTAATACATCCCTATATATTTTTTGTTAAAAATATAAATAAGTAAAAATAAATTCTGCTGAATTTATTTATGGATTGAGTTTTTGAGGTAATTTACTACAAATGGTTCGTTTGATCACATGTAAGGCTATTTTTAAATTTAAAAGATTATAACATGTACTAATTTTTATAAGTGTGTTATTGGGTTGAAATATAATCTCTTTCTCGCTCTCTGTTACCTTACAATGTTAGATATTTTTATTTTTCTAAAATTCTTATGGGAGTTAATTCAACGTTAGGGTGAGATAATTGGTCATTTTTTTTTGTTTACATGTCGATTCATATTACGATTTAATAGTTATCTATTTACAAAATGATCTAATATAATATTTTAAATGGTGTTACACCCCATAACACAATTTATATATATATAGACAAAAAAAAAATCGTTTTTTTTTTTTTTTTGTTTTTTTTTTTATAATTATAATACGGTTGCCACTTGTGGATGGACATTTTCTTTTAATTACTTCGATTTTAACCCATTTTAGGCCAAACACAGAAATTTTATAAAATGTGGTATTTTTTGCATTGAAATTTGCTTAAATTACATTCATTAAGACACCAAAAATGTTTCGTGCAAGAAAAATAATATGTTATTTAATTTGACGTTACCATTATTAATTTATTATTAATAGTTTACCATTAAATTTAAATAAAAAAGTTTAAGTTTTCTTATGGCATTTGTTTTATTTTTATTTTATTTACGGAACTTGCAACTTTACTGCATTATAAAAACATATAATTAATCTCAAGTGGAATAATAATACATTTTCAAAAAGTCGAATTTGTCAATAACCGTTTCAAGTAAAACACCAGCGTATTTTGAAAATTTCTCAACAAAAAGGGATTACTTCAATTGAATTACTAATATTTTATAGATGTCTACAGAACCCTTAAAAATAGCAGAAAAATAAAATTAGTGAAAAATATACGTCACAGTGTTAATAAAAAAATATTTATTGAAATGGTGCGTTTACGCACCTTTGGCCGAAAATAGGTTAATTGACAAAATTATAATATTGTGCAAAAGGACTGCACGTAATTTTAACTGAATTGCTAGATTAATTTCCGCGATGTACTCTAATGGATATTTAATTACGCCTCTTCAGATTTTTTAAAATAAGGAATTCTATTGATTATTGTTTCAGACTATACAATGAATATTTCGCTAATGTTTTTTTAAAAAGAATTAAAAAAGTAGCTTTGCAGCTGTATACATTTCATGAATGGGAAAAAGAGAGCCCATTGAAAATTTTGTGTATAAATGAACATATGCATCCAAATGCAAAACTACGTCAAACAGAAAAGATTTAAAAAGTTAACATCTCAAGGTTAAATATAAAATATGTCCATCATTGAACAATCGCGGCATTGTCCGATTTCTAACATACATCAAAGAGGAAATATAATACTCATTTTATTTTTTTACTTCTTCATGCCAAATATTTTACGTTAGTATGTGACTGAGTAAAAAACCAGCACGTTTCCTGTTGAGTATAAACACTATCATAAACCAGTCGTTGGGGGCCACCGTAATATTTACCCATCATGAATATGCATAATATAAAATATGAAAATAAAACGTGTAAACTATTTATAAAATGCATTGCAATTCAAATAAAATCCTGGCTTGATGACGTCATAAACTTTAAATGCTCTATTACTGAATTGCGTAAAAGAAACATCCTTATAACTCCAAAATTGACAATCATATTAACTAACGGTTTACTGCGTCGGATTAAGCGTATCATTTCCAATTACAATATATCTTTGAATTGAAATTTGAATGAAATACAGAGTCATGAAAAATCGAAAAGTGTGGAAAATAGGATTACAAATATCTCGGCAACTCATTATCCGATCGACTTCAATCTTTATGCAAAATGTATGTTATTTTATTGTCTTTTATATTCATTCCTTAAAATAAACAATTTTGAAAATTTTTATACACCTTTTATCAGAACGAATATTTCGAGAGTCCGAAAAAATAGTTCCGGATAATCGAGGTTATTCCGTACTAAGTTCATACCAAATTGCAAGTCTCTATCTCAATTTATACGGAAAATAGAGCGTTTACAGATACACACACAGACAGACGGACGTCATTTTTTTTTTCTAAAAATATGCTTTTCGGAATCTCCAGTATCTTAAACGTGTAAATCCGTCAAAAAAATTTTTTTTTCAATTTTCCAAACGATTACAAGATTTGCCCTATACTACGTATGATGGGTAAGTAAAATAGTTTGACATAGTAGGAAACGCTTTTAAATTAGACTGCCTGTTTTGGAATTGAAATAAAAAACTGAAGTTAGTTTGCACAGTACATGTGGTAATAGCTTGATCTTCCTATAGTAGAAATTAGAATCCTACAAAGGTCGGGTAAAATCCAACGAAAAAACAGGAAAATTCTATTTGGAGTGAAGCCAAATCTCGATTTTAAAAAAAAAATTGACTTTAAACCCGTTACTTTTTAACCCGAAACCTGAAACTGAAATAAAATAACCCATATTTTTATGAGACTATAAAAATATAGTCTGTAATTATACCCCTAATGTCAATTTTATCTTCTATGTAAAAAAAAAAAAAAAAAAAAAAAAAAAAAAAAAAAAAAAAAATGAACATGTATGTATATATATATATATATATATATATATATATATATATGGTCACATATATTCAAGTATATACTTTTTTCACCGGAAAAGTATTCTGGGACTTTCTATAAAAAATTAGCGGCAACTCGACCCCATATTACTCTCAGATTGGATCGGACGGATTTGGATAAAATCGGGTTCACCGACCCAATGCAGGACTATAGTAGAAATAACTATAAAATGTATGATGTGAGATCATGCCTGCTTCTTGTTTCAGTTCTCACCTCATTACATTATTCACATAGGACTATATTGCTATAGTTATTGGGCAAGAAAGACGCTTCTCTGCGGCTGCTCTCGCGTCGCGGTCGAGGAGTAGTTAAGGACACAGTCAAAAACTAAGCAAATGAAATTACAAGAGAACTGTTATTAATATATATATATGTTTATTTATTTATTTAAAAAACTTGTTTTTGTGATTCAGTAATTAAATTTTTAATGTTGTACTGTAAAACTTTGATTTTACATTTTATAAAAAAAAATGACATTAACTTGAAAGAGTTCGTAGACAGCTGAAATAAAACTTTGAAATAGTTTTCACCAGGCGATTGCCCCACCCCCCTTTCTTTTTAAAATACTTTCCAACATAGTGTTGAGCACCATGAGCACATTTTATCACCCATAAAGGGAAATGTATCAAAATTCTTTTGATACATTTCCATAATTCCAAAATAATAATTTCCATAATTCCATAATTCCAAAATTCTTTTGGCCTTGAAAAGAAATATAATTATATTAAGCATCATTACCCATAGAAAACATGCCATTGAATTTGTGTAACACAATTTCATCCTTTTGGGAACAGAATAACAATGTTAAAACTCACTTCAAACAATTACAGCCTGTAATGTATATAAATACTTTTGTGTGTCTCTGTAAACAAACTATAAATGCTATGTAGATTATATTCTATAGAGAATACATTTAAATGCATCTAAATAACGTGTTTAAATTTCGTTACGTCTGAAATGGTACAAAGTCGTTTAAAGAATTACCACCCATAAGATCGTAATGTATACGAATTCTTTTGTGTGCCTTTTTTAAAAGAATGAAAATGCTATTCTCACTATTTTCAACAGGAAACATATCGAAATCAAACTTTTTTTCAACTAAGTTGGAGAATATTTAAAACATTGAATCCACGTTGAAAATATTTAAATGCAATAATGCATATTAACGTTTCTTTTTCATTGCATTTTGAAAACTTCCCCACTTTCCTTATGCAATTAAAAAAAATCCGTTATTGAAAAAGCAGGTATCGGAAACTATTTTTGTATAAAAAAAAAAGCTTTGAATTTTTCCAAAATTTTATTTTTAAAATAGTATTATATTAGAACAAGGAAAAAAAACAGAAAAAAAACAGTACTATTCATTACAAGATAAATAGACAAATACACCATAATAAATGCGCAGTAATTTTTCTTTTTCTTTTTTTCTTTTCTTTTCTTTTTTTTTTTTTTTTTTTTTTTTTGTCCTTCTGTAATTTTTTCATTTATGGCAAAGAAAAGTTTGAACATTTTTTTAAAATCACTATTGGTACCTTTTTATGCAGTTTGCGTTTGTTACGCCGAATATTTGCATGAAGGATATAGGCCGACTGGTGGGGGGTGGGGTGTAGAGATGACACGGGCTCGGTCTCTATTTTTATACCAGTCTTCGGGCTCGGGCTCATTCTTTCTGAAACTGACAATTTTATTTGTTCCCGTATAGAAAAAATAAAAATAACTATTATTTTTTGTTCTTAAAAATTACGGATTGCAGTTCAAGTTATTTTAATGCTATGTTGATCATAATGAAGGGAAACCAAAAATCTTGTTTTTATTTTCTGGCATTAGAATGCTATTTTAAAAGAACATTTGTCATGTTTGGAGATTTATTTATGTATGGCAGGTATGTCAAACACGTGGCCGCGGGCCACAACTGGCCCGCCGACTTCTTATCTGTGGCCCGCGAAGCCTTTGGCATTTTACCTGTGTTTAATTTAGTTGTTAGAGTTATTTTAGTTATCAGTTAACTCAGAATGCTACCACTAATTTTGAATAGTAATATTTGTCTTATTTATTATATCATTAAATAAGGAGAATATTTCTCTTCAGAATTTGGTAGAATTTTGAATAAAAAAAAAATCATGTTCAGCTGGCAACAGTGATGTATATAGACAGATATAACTCAATTTTACATTTAGCACCATAAAAAATTGTGGATACGAAAATAACCAATCGGAACGTACCAAATCGCGGGATCTTGAGTCTGAAAATTTAAAGATTCGCAAAATTTGTACATTATTTTACTTATAATTTTTATTTGTTTTATGTCGAAAGTAATACTTTATTTTACTACTCTCTTCGATTTTACACCACTTTAGAAAATAATGTGCTGTATTTATTAAATACTAAGAAATGCATTGTAAAATTAATAAAATTCGAAGCTAATTAAAAACAGTTAAAAGTTAAAAAATATTCAAAATATATAATTAAATAGCTTTAAGTGAGTCGCTTTGAAAGTGGCATAAATTATCACTTTTGCGCTTGACATAAAACCCCGAATATGTCATCCAGGTTCTTCACTTGGGCTTTAGTCGAACATAAGTATTTTCGATTTAAACTCTTTATTTCCATTACTTAGGTTAGTAATTGTGTCATTATTAATGAATCCTGCATGATTTTTCTTTCTTTTCTTTCATTTTTTTATTGATATAAACAAATTTTATTGACATAATCTTATACATCTTAGGATTTATAAAATATATCTTATCTTAACATAGTATAAAACAAAGTCGCTTTTTCTGTCCCTATATCCCTATGTACGCTTAAATCTTTAAAACTACGCAACGGATTTTGATGCGGTTTTTTTTAATAGATAGAGTGATTCAAGAGGAAGGTTTATATGTATAATAACATCCATTAAATAGTGGAGAAATACTGTTATTTTTGAGGTTTTTAATGTGATGTCGTAAATAATTTCATTTTTTCCGCTTATACATTGCAAACGCAGGCTGAACCCTACAAGATTTATCAAAATAATGTACTAATTATTGTAAACATTAAAAAGGTCTACAGAAAACACAAAGAGATGAAGGTTTTCAAGGTTAACCCGAAGCAAAGCGAGGGAGGGCCGCTAGTATATATTAAAGCTCTTTACCACTATGAATAAATATAATAAACTGAAGATGAACATCAAATATTTTTTTAAAGGTTATTTACAATACAATTCCATTCAAAAGAAAACTGAAATTTTATGTTTGATATGTAGCTACTGTTGGAGTTTGAAAAGAATGTAACATTAAGAGATGCCATCACAGCACAAAGTATAATGAAAACTCACAAAAATCTGGCTAAACATCTGAAAGATAAACTGTCAGAATTGAAACTGATACTTCTTAAAAGAGAATCAAAGTGCTTTCACCAAGCCTATTGAAGAAAATACACTTGCTTTATAAAATTAATTATTGTCTTTATTACTTTAAATATCCCGCGAATCGAAATCATTCACTACGAAATTAAAAAAAAGATGCCTAGAGCAGTTAAAATATTTGGAAGTATTTTAAGCAAGTACCACTGCTAGAAAGATTTATATATAGCGGATAGATTTATAAAAGTAGGAGATGTGCTTAAAAACTTTAGTGCTTAAAAATTTATATTATATTCCTGTGCACATGCTTAAACATCATCAATCTAGAAAATATCTTGGAAATATGGGCAGTGAAGATAAACATAGATCAAACTTTTTATACAGATATTTAACGGCTTTCCATCACAGAGTTTTAACTGTTAAGTAACTGTTTAAATTGTTACATTTTTTTTTTTAAATCGACAATGTGAATTATTTAAGTACCACCAATGGACAAAGTATTTGGAGTTTTCATTTGAAATTACAAGGCACCCGAATAAACTCAAAGCACATTTCATAGTGCTATCTTGTTATTTGATAGTATTAGCGTTTCCAAATAGAATTTATTACTTTCATAAAATAATTTTCAGAAATAAAATGGTTTTCATTTTAAATGTTGCAAGGCATTATTACAAAAATCACCGGGGTGGAAATTTTTAGAATATACTAAAAATATTTAAAAATGAATTCAAAATATGATTTTTGAATTTCGAAAAATATGAAAATCAGTTTAATCTATATTCTTTACCTCTAATGATTGATGTTGAAATTAGTTTTCAGAATTGATTACAGTGGTTAATCAAAATTCAGTACGATTCCATATTAGAGAAAAAATATATGGATATGGGGTTTTCGAATTTTTGTAATTTTTCCTCAATCGACCGATTTTTTAAAATATAGTGTGCAAAAGCATATTTTAGCTACGTTCAGTAGCGCAAATTTATACGACATCTTTGCGTATAGTTTGTTACTTTTGAAGTCAAATACATAAAATTTGAACTATAAAATGTATTTTAGAAATGTAATCAAATAAGTAGCTCACAGATAAAAGACACATTTTATTAAATAAATTTTCTCATTCAAAATATGTTTACATTTATTTTTACTTCAAGAAAACACTGAAGATTGACAGCTATGCCTTTGCTAGATCAAGGTTAGCAGACCAGCGTGTACAGTCAATTTTTAAAATAAATACAAATTAGAAAATTCATTTAAATTTTATAGATTTGGTTAATAAAAAGTAATTTAGAGTATATATATATATATATATATATATATATATATATATATATATATATATATATATATATACTTTTTTCTTTTTTTTTTTTTGAAAAATGAAAATAAAATAAAATCTGTATAAGAATAATTTTGGAACTTTGCGTGAATATGTCTTTAACATGGCTGTGTTTGTACACATTTTATTCTGTGCAGTGATACTAATATTATCTACTTTTTTCTTTATGTGGCCCGCGGTTTTGCATATAATGCTTAATTTGGCCCGCGGCGGTAAACGAGTTTGACATGCCTGATGTATGGTATTGACGGTGATGAGTGACGACCTGTTGACGCCAATCGAAGAGCGCAAATAATTTGTTGTTCGATTTTCGTTTGTGACTGTAGAAAATGTTTAAATTGGAGCGTTTATTTTATTTTATTTTTTTAGAGATCTAATGCGAAATGAATATTTTCTTTTGTTTTTAGTCAATCAGCATTAGCTTAAGGTTTGCAAATTTTTAGTTTCCTCTTGTCTGCGGGCCATAATCGCTCTTCATATGAAAATAACATTAGTGATTCTTATATCTATTTTTCATCATGAACTCTGCTCTGCTTATTCTCGAAGTCACATTTCTAGGTAGTATAATTAGCATGTATTGTTATTCCGATAGTAAGCATTCGAGCAGTGTTTCCTTTTTTCCCATAAAAGCATCGGGTCATTCAGATAACGATGTCAATTACAGCGTTTTTAATTTAAACTGATTTTCAGTGACACAAGAATCACGAAACATTGTTTTGTGGAAGGAATCTATTATAATTTAAGATTTACACCTTTTATAGGAAATAGAAAAACGTTGTTTGATTCTTTGGCATATAAATAGTAATTTTTGAAAACATCATGCATTTATTCATAAAACGCGCTTCGTTAATGCGTCCATCAGATTTGCTTTTTGTGGAAAAAAAAAAATATGAGAATCCTTTTAAGGAAGTAAAATTTTATTTGATACCTAACTTTTCTTTTGATAAGATTGAATGTAAATTTCTTAAAAAATTATTATGTTCTTGAGATTAGCAGTTATTTTCATGTAAGATGTTTAAAAATGAGATATTATTTTTAAAACAATTTTTAAATATTTTTTTTATTATTATTATTATTGAATACTTTCAGTATCGGGCTCGGTCGGGGTCGGGCTCTGATGACAGAAAATGTTTCGGGCTCCGAAAAGAGAGCCCGAAATCATCTCTACAGGCACCCTCCTTGGGGGGTCCATGGGGGGGGGTGAAATGTCTTGGAACCTAATCGTATTTACGCAGCGGATATGTAGGCTCGAAAGAAAAAAAAAGCATGGAAAACTCCGAACGGTTACGCCAATGAGCGCGATATGGGTTCGAACCCAGCACCTCCCAAGTAGTAAGATAGTGGGGGTTCAACGGCCACAGGGGCGCTCAATTAAGCAACCAGGGAGCAACGCTCTAATGTCCAGACGATAAACCATCTTTTTTCGCAATAATTTTTTCATATCATTTTTCTAACAGGTCTGATATTTTGTTAGGAAGGTTTGTGTGTAAGAGTATGTTTTAAAAAGCATATATGTCTTATAGTTATTATAAATAGTTCTCTTTGTGTGTGTATATGTGTGTGTGTATGTATGTGTGTAACAAATAGTTCTCTTTATGTGTGTATGTATGTGTCTGTGTGTGACAAATAGTTCTCTTTATGTGTGTGTATATATGTATGTGTGTGTGTGTGTGTGTGCGACAAATAGTTCTATGTGTGTGTATGTATGACTGTCTGTCTGTTTAAAACTATGTTTATATGTAGTTGCGTATGTTTATGCAAAAAGTTTATGATAATTTAAAATATATATAACTTAATTTTATGTTAAAAAAAAGATTTAAAAATTGAAACTCAATTTAAAAAAAAATAAATTAAAAATAAAAAGGTAAATTAAAAAAAATAAGAAGAAAAAAATAAATAAAATAAAATTTTTAGAAAAAGATTTAAAAAAAAAATTAATTGAAACTTAACTTTAAAAAATATATATCAAAGTTTAAAAAATAAAAAAGTAAAGTTAAAAAAAAAATAAAACATCTTAAGAAAAAGCTAAGAAAAAAAAAGAAGTAACAAAAGTTTTAAGAAATTCACAAGTTAACAAAAATGTTATAAATCTTTCACTATTATTACTTTAACGTATTTCATAACTTATAAAAATATTGTACTAACCTTTTGACACACGGTTAACGCTTTAGATTGATTCAAAAAGCATTTTGTAATATTTTTCAGCTAGGTAACCGGTTTTTATAACATGGTAAACCGTTTTGAAAAGTGTAAACGTCATAAGACTATGTGCGTGTATGTGCAGAGGTAAAACTATATATTTATATCATTCATAAACTAGAAAAAAATTGGAAAAAATATTAAAAACATGTAAAAATATAATGTATAATAATAATAATAATAAAAAAAACCCTTTAGAAAATTACAAAGCAGTAAAAAAAAAAGTTTAAAACTGTATATGGTAAAAAAAAAATACATATGTTTGCATATGTGGGTGATTGTACGTATGGGTAGAATACATTTCAATAAAGTTCACATACGTAGCATTCTACGAGAAATGCTTGTGTAGAAGTTTTAAAAAGTACACATATTTAAAATTAACATTAAAAAAAATACAGAAAAGTTTTATTTACCGTAGAGTATTTACATCACGATTCAACATTTTTCTTGATAATCACAATCTTGATCAATTTCATAATATCCATCTGCTGAGCTAGTTATTCCATCGTCTAGCAAGTAACGCTTATCATCAAAAGGACTTAAGCTAATTTTATTCTGAGCTAATGTATATAAGTTGTAAGATTCCTCATCGATCCATGTCTGCATGTCCATGCTTGTTTTTAGTTGTCGCAGGTATTCTTTAAACCTTCATATCTGTTTCCCTATCAAACCTATCTTTATATCTGTTTCCTATCAAACAATTTGTGTAGACATACCTTGTACATCGATGAAATCGCCTAAACTGTACATACAAAAATTATATTAAACTAATATATTTCTTTAATAGTTTAAAATATATATGTATGATTGCACTAAAAAGTCTCAACCATATCTAACGCATGCTAACAAGTACATCTAAAACCCCACAAAAATATTCATGATTCTTCTTTATGTAGATTCTTTGACATAGAACAGTTTAAAATGAGTACACATACATAAAATTTGCGATTTTTATTGAAACAAAACAATTTTTAGAAAGGATATATTTACATATATCTACAGATCAATTTTGCGTAATTAAAAAAAATATATGTAAATTCTCAGCTTTTAAGCCTTGATTAGTTTCTCACTGATCATAGGGTAAACTAATAGATATTTCATCTATAAAGTATATATTTGATCATCAAAAGGACTTCGTATAATTTTCTTTTAAGGTAATATTTATAAGTTACGCATATCTAAGACGATTCGTGTTTGCTACTACATACTTGTTTTAGTTGCTGTAGGCATTCTTTAAAAAAAAAAAAAAAAAAATCCATATCTGATTTTCTGTTGGACAATCTATGTTTACACCTCTTTTGCTAATTTATTTTATGCTTGTATCAATAGCAAAGAATACATTTTTAATTACAATATAAGAAGTCAGTGTCAGTTTCGTCTCTAAGTTTGTGGTAATTATATAAATCTACACGTTTCTTTATTAATTGAAAATGCATATATGCATGATTGTATTAAAAAATCCTAACCATATCGAACATATACTAAAAGCGCAATTGAAATTTCGTAAGTATATACATAAATATTTTATTAAACCAATTTTTACCACCTAATAGTTTTAACATATATAAGTTATTTTTGTTGGCAACCTGCCCTCCTCTTTTATATCGTAAATTGATAATACAAAAATCTCATATACATACACATGCCCATTAAGACATCTTTTACACTTATTTGATATCTAAATGTTTTAATTATGTAAAAGTGATTTTATTTAAAATGTCTACCTATTTCTTTAAAATATTAAATATAATACCTAATAATTTCATCATATTCATATACACAATTCTATTAAATCAAAATTCATCATCAGCTAAAAGTATTGAATTTGTATAAATATTCTGATTAATACCCCCACTCAAATTTAACAAACGCTTAAAATGTTCTCATTACTACATATGATTTTCTTTAAAATCACAATACTTAATATTCTATATATTACAGTCTTAATTACATACCTTCAAAATTCAAACAAACAAATATTAAAAAGATGAATAAATAAATCCTTAAACTATTTTTTTAAATAAAATCATTACTATATTTTCTGTTTTGTAGAATTGGTTTATTTCAAACATTCAAATTCAAATTTTAAAAACTCGCTTTTAAATTTCCGTAATTTTATAATAAAAGTAGTTACGTAAATCTTCCCAGTAAAATGTCTAATCTTATAACGGTTAAAGTAAACATACAATTTAAAAGTACCCTGTAAAAGTAGTATAGAAAATAAGTTTAATATATTTTCTTTTTATAAAATTATTAATATAATGCTGGATTAATGTGTATTTTGATAAATACAGTATATTGTTGAAAAAAAAAATCTTATCTTGAAATTATCTATCGTTTTTTTTTTAATATAGTAATACATATTTATAATTCAGCTAACCTTTTCTTCTAAATCAATATTCATAATTACATTTTTTAAAAATAGACTTATGTCATCTTAAATCAAGTAAAATAGATATTTTACTATATATATATATTACAGTCGAAAACTTTTTTTAATACCATTTTACCATGAAGAATATAAAAAATATTTATACAATTAAAAATTTTAAAAACTTAGACAGAAATGAAAACCAAATTGGTGTTCAAATATTTTATTAAAACCAGATTGTAGTTTAGGTGTTCTAGACTTTGCATCAGATAAAAACATTTCTTCCGTTTCACACTCATCGTATATACATAGGATGTTGGGTACGCATATGTTGTTTCAGTTCATAATTTCGTCCCAACAGTTTATGACAAACACTACAACTAGGTCGAAAATTTTGATGTGACCTTACATGTCGCTGGAAGTTACACTTTTGAAATATCTGACCACAATCATTACACTGAAATGTAGACAACGCTCCACTATCATGAGCTTCCAAATGTCTTTTTAAATTCGATTTTCTCCCAAAGGCTCTTTGACATATATCACATATATACGGCTTTATATTTAAGTGAATCTTAACGTGTTGATGCAAATTAAAATATGTTGAAAAAACTTTGCCACAGGTGGGGCAAACATGCTTCTTTTCCACATTCGTAGGGGTCACAGTCTTTAAAGAAACATCCTCTTCAACTTGTTGATTAAAATTGAAAGTACTTTGAGATATAGTGTCTTTTTCTGTAAAAACTTCAGGGACTTCAACATGCTGTAATAATCCAACACTATCATGTGTTTTTAAATGTCTTTGTAGGTTTGATCTTCGATAAAAAGACTTCTGGCAGCTATTACAAGTATATAATTTCTCGCCAGAATGAATTTTCATATGACGGTTCAGATTAGAAATGCTCGAAAAATCTTTACCGCAGGTAAAACAGCTAAACATCTTCTTAGCAGATACAGAATCTCCCACAATCGGGGTTTCATCAATAGGCATATCAACATCCATAATATAAAATCAATAAAAAAAACTTTAACTCTTAATAGCAAACAACAGCGATTCGCACTGATAAAAAGCGGGAGCAATTTAAAACACGTTTAACCACTAGCGATATGAATCCTCAAATGATGAAAATCCTAATTTTCCCCCGTCTATTTATACCGACCCGAAAGCAAAGTTGAGTTGTAGTATTGCTTGATATGATTGTTATCAAAACGCGTCATATGATTTCGTGGGCCTATAAGTTTCTTTCCCCTCTTTATAATATAGCATAATTAAACAGATAAACCCGAATGTATACAAATTTAAATTCCTAAATTATAATATATCACAAAATATAAAAAAAAACCTACAGAATAAAAATAGAATTTAGCACTTACCCCAAAAACACGTCCACTTTGGGTGTTAGTCTTCACTTAACTAATCTTTCTTCCTTATCTTTAGTAGGGGCGCTGCCATCGCCGCGAGAGGCACTGCCCGTCTTCCGGTGTGTGACGTAGTTTCCGGTTTGCGATAAGAATAAACCTTAAATACACACGCTTAGTCATTCTTCCTTCGGTCTTACTCGCTAGTAGTTGTCAGTTTCTTGTTTAGACGTGTTGAGTGACATCATTACGTGTTTGCGATAAGAACAAGATTATCCCCTTATCAACAGGTAAAAAGCTGCGCTTCAGTGACGTCATAAGTCATGTGACATAACTGATAACGGTACGATTAGCTGATAAGGATTTGTACTAATCATCTATTTCCCTTCAAGTCATTGCATGAGACGGTTGAGCTCCAACAGCTGTATATAAGGTAAGAGTAATTTATATATTATAATAAGATTTTAAATTAATTTAGCAGATGTTACAATTTGATATTTAAAAATGTTCATGCTAAACGATGTGATTATATGTTGTTCATCATACTAAATCCACAAATTTTAATTCGAAAGAAATATTATTAAAATTATAATCTAAAATAAATTAGTGAAAATGACTAACAAATTTCAACAAAAAGAATAATTATAAAAGGAAATGTACAAAGTTTATAAATTTACACATGTGTTAAACGCGTTTACAAACCTTATCATGGGCAAAAGTCTAATTCGACCAGCCTATTTGTTATAAGTTTAACTATAAGTCAACATGTAAGATATTTGTGAAAAGGAATCTTATGATTTTTAATTTTCCAAGTTCAGTTTCAATCATATTGTAAAAGGATAATTCAAACTTTGATATGATCTATAGTAAAATACTTAAATTAAAATGTATTTTTGATAGTTTAAGAATTATAAACTACAACTTTGACTACTTTTTAAAATGTTTGCCTGATAGAAAACTACAATAACATGTTTATGCTTGAATTTTTCTGATAACATGCCAATACCTGAATTTTTCTGACAACTTGTCTGTGTTTGAATTTTTCTGATAACATGTATGTGCTTGAATTTTTCTTATAACATGTCTATGTTTAATTTTTCTTATAACATGTCTATGTCTAATTTTTCTCTTCTTTTGAAATGTATAAACTTTTACTATACGTGTCTTTCGATTTCATTGAAGAAAAAAGTGATCGATCAACTTTATCAAACCCTTTTAATGTTAATATTTTTAAACGAACGCGATAATCAGATAAAAATATATGTAGCTAATTCATATTATCCCACTAAACATTGCAAAACAAAAAAATTTTAAAAAATTTTTATACTTCAGCATTCAAAAATTGCCAATATGCACATCCTAATACTAAAAAACAATCCTTATCTTGGAGTATTTCCTGTAACAAAATCTAAAAATTTCATATCAACAAGACCCAAGTTAAAAACTTTACCTCTGAACCTAATACCAATTTTTAATCTCAGAATGATAAAACTCAGAATTTTTTTAGAAAGTTACTTCTAAAACATCTCATAGATGGCGCTGTTGAAAAAATCAACTCAAAGTTGTTTAAAAAACATTAATAAAATAAATCTAACTTTAAACTATCATCAAACTCCCCAAAAATCACTTCCAATTATAAATATTCTAAAATAATTAAAACTTATAAAATCGCTCATAGGGGGCGCTGCTGCGAAAAAATCATTTCGAAACTTGTTTAAAATACATTAAAAAACTAAATCTAACTTTAATCTATCATCAAACTCCAGAAAAATCGCTTTCAATTAGAAATATTTTAAAATAATTAAAACTTCTAAAGCCGTTCATAGGGGGCGCTGCTGCGAAAAAATCATTTCGAAACTTGTTTAAAATACATAAAAGAAAAAAATCTCACTTTAAACTATCATCAAACTCCAGAAAAATTACTTTTAATTAGAAATATTTTAAAATAATTAAAACTTCTAAAACCGTTCATAGGGGGCGCTGCTGTGAAAAAATCATTTCGAAACTTGTTTAAAATACATAAAAGAAAAAATCTCACTTTAAACTATCATCAAACTCCAGAAAAATCACTTACAATTAGAAATATTTAAAAATAATTAAAACTTCTAAAACCGTTCATAGGGGGCGCTGCTGTAAAAAAAAGCATTTCGAAACTTATAAAAAATAATTCATTACTTGATTACATCATTTTCATAAAAAAATTTCATCAAAATATCAATAAACAAACAGTAGTAGAGGAATGAGTGTGTAGCTCAGCAGGCTCACTTCCGGTACCCACCTCCACCACGCACACAGCGCCTGCTGGACTGTAACTCTCATTCCTCTACTACTGTTTGTTTATTGATATTTTGATGAAATTTTTTTATGAAAATGATGTAATCAAGTAATGAATTATTTTTTATAAGTTTCGAAATGCTTTTTTTTACAGCAGCGCCCCCTATGAACGGTTTTAGAAGTTTTAATTATTTTTAAATATTTCTAATTGTAAGTGATTTTTCTGGAGTTTGATGATAGTTTAAAGTGAGATTTTTTCTTTTATGTATTTTAAACAAGTTTCGAAATGATTTTTTCGCAGCAGCGCCCCCTATGAACGGTTTTAGAAGTTTTAATTATTTTAAAATATTTCTAATTAAAAGTAATTTTTCTGGAGTTTGATGATAGTTTAAAGTGAGATTTTTTCTTTTATGTATTTTAAACAAGTTTCGAAATGATTTTTTCGCAGCAGCGCCCCCTATGAACGGCTTTAGAAGTTTTAATTATTTTAAAATATTTCTAATTGAAAGCGATTTTTCTGGAGTTTGATGATAGATTAAAGTTAGATTTAGTTTTTTAATGTATTTTAAACAAGTTTCGAAATGATTTTTTCGCAGCAGCGCCCCCTATGAGCGATTTTATAAGTTTTAATTATTTTAGAATATTTATAATTGGAAGTGATTTTTGGGGAGTTTGATGATAGTTTAAAGTTAGATTTATTTTATTAATGTTTTTTAAACAACTTTGAGTTGATTTTTTCAACAGCGCCATCTATGAGATGTTTTAGAAGTAACTTTCTAAAAAAATTCTGAGTTTTATCATTCTGAGATTAAAAATTGGTATTAGGTTCAGAGGTAAAGTTTTTAACTTGGGTCTTGTTGATATGAAATTTTTAGATTTTGTTACAGGAAATACTCCAAGATAAGGATTGTTTTTTAGTATTAGGATGTGCATATTGGCAATTTTTGAATGCTGAAGTATAAAAATTTTTTAAAATTTTTTTGTTTTGCAATGTTTAGTGGGATAATATGAATTAGCTACATATATTTTTATCTGATTATCGCGTTCGTTTAAAAATATTAACATTAAAAGGGTTTGATAAAGTTGATCGATCACTTTTTTCTTCAATGAAATCGAAAGACACGTATAGTAAAAGTTTATACATTTCAAAAGAAGAGAAAAATTAGACATAGACATGTTATAAGAAAAATTAAACATAGACATGTTATAAGAAAAATTCAAGCACATACATGTTATCAGAAAAATTCAAACACAGACAAGTTGTCAGAAAAATTCAGGTATTGGCATGTTATCAGAAAAATTCAAGCATAAACATGTTATTGTAGTTTTCTATCAGGCAAACATTTTAAAAAGTAGTCAAAGTTGTAGTTTATAATTCTTAAACTATCAAAAATACATTTTAATTTAAGTATTTTACTATAGATCATATCAAAGTTTGAATTATCCTTTTACAATATGATTGAAACTGAACTTGGAAAATTAAAAATCATAAGATTCCTTTTCACAAATATCTTACATGTTGACTTATAGTTAAACTTATAACAAATAGGCTGGTCGAATTAGACTTTTGCCCATGATAAGGTTTGTAAACGCGTTTAACACATGTGTAAATTTATAAACTTTGTACATTTCCTTTTATAATTATTCTTTTTGTTGAAATTTGTTAGTCATTTTCACTAATTTATTTTAGATTATAATTTTAATAATATTTCTTTCGAATTAAAATTTGTGGATTTAGTATGATGAACAACATATAATCACATCGTTTAGCATGAACATTTTTAAATATCAAATTGTAACATCTGCTAAATTAATTTAAAATCTTATTATAATATATAAATTACTCTTACCTTATATACAGCTGTTGGAGCTCAACCGTCTCATGCAATGACTTGAAGGGAAATAGATGATTAGTACAAATCCTTATCAGCTAATCGTACCGTTATCAGCTATGTCACATGACTTATGACGTCACTGAAGCGCAGCTTTTTACCTGTTGATAAGGGGATAATCTTGTTCTTATCGCAAACACGTAATGATGTCACTCAACACGTCTAAACAAGAAACTGACAACTACTAGCGAGTAAGACCGAAGGAAGAATGACTAAGCGTGTGTATTTAAGGTTTATTCTTATCGCAAACCGGAAACTACGTCACACACCGGAAGACGGGCAGTGCCTCTCGCGGCGATGGCAGCGCCCCTACTAAAGATAAGGAAGAAAGATTAGTTAAGTGAAGACTAACACCCAAAGTGGACGTGTTTTTGGGGTAAGTGCTAAATTCTATTTTTATTCTGTAGGTTTTTTTTTATATTTTGTGATATATTATAATTTAGGAATTTAAATTTGTATACATTCGGGTTTATCTGTTTAATTATGCTATATTATAAAGAGGGGAAAGAAACTTATAGGCCCACGAAATCATATGACGCGTTTTGATAACAATCATATCAAGCAATACTACAACTCAACTTTGCTTTCGGGTCGGTATAAATAGACGGGGGAAAATTAGGATTTTCATCATTTGAGGATTCATATCGCTAGTGGTTAAACGTGTTTTAAATTGCTCCCGCTTTTTATCAGTGCGAATCGCTGTTGTTTGCTATTAAGAGTTAAAGTTTTTTTTATTGATTTTATATTATGGATGTTGATATGCCTATTGATGAAACCCCGATTGTGGGAGATTCTGTATCTGCTAAGAAGATGTTTAGCTGTTTTACCTGCGGTAAAGATTTTTCGAGCATTTCTAATCTGAACCGTCATATGAAAATTCATTCTGGCGAGAAATTATATACTTGTAATAGCTGCCAGAAGTCTTTTTATCGAAGATCAAACCTACAAAGACATTTAAAAACACATGATAGTGTTGGATTATTACAGCATGTTGAAGTCCCTGAAGTTTTTACAGAAAAAGACACTATATCTCAAAGTACTTTCAATTTTAATCAACAAGTTGAAGAGGATGTTTCTTTAAAGACTGTGACCCCTACGAATGTGGAAAAGAAGCATGTTTGCCCCACCTGTGGCAAAGTTTTTTCAACATATTTTAATTTGCATCAACACGTTAAGATTCACTTAAATATAAAGCCGTATATATGTGATATATGTCAAAGAGCCTTTGGGAGAAAATCGAATTTAAAAAGACATTTGGAAGCTCATGATAGTGGAGCGTTGTCTACATTTCAGTGTAATGATTGTGGTCAGATATTTCAAAAGTGTAACTTCCAGCGACATGTAAGGTCACATCAAAATTTTCGACCTAGTTGTAGTGTTTGTCATAAACTGTTGGGACGAAATTATGAACTGAAACAACATATGCGTACCCAACATCCTATGTATATACGATGAGTGTGAAACGGAAGAAATGTTTTTATCTGATGCAAAGTCTAGAACACCTAAACTACAATCTGGTTTTAATAAAATATTTGAACACCAATTTGGTTTTCATTTCTGTCTAAGTTTTTAAAATTTTTAATTGTATAAATATTTTTTATATTCTTCATGGTAAAATGGTATTAAAAAAAGTTTTCGACTGTAATATATATATATAGTAAAATATCTATTTTACTTGATTTAAGATGACATAAGTCTATTTTTAAAAAATGTAATTATGAATATTGATTTAGAAGAAAAGGTTAGCTGAATTATAAATATGTATTACTATATTAAAAAAAAAACGATAGATAATTTCAAGATAAGATTTTTTTTTTCAACAATATACTGTATTTATCAAAATACACATTAATCCAGCATTATATTAATAATTTTATAAAAAGAAAATATATTAAACTTATTTTCTATACTACTTTTACAGGGTACTTTTAAATTGTATGTTTACTTTAACCGTTATAAGATTAGACATTTTACTGGGAAGATTTACGTAACTACTTTTATTATAAAATTACGGAAATTTAAAAGCGAGTTTTTAAAATTTGAATTTGAATGTTTGAAATAAACCAATTCTACAAAACAGAAAATATAGTAATGATTTTATTTAAAAAAATAGTTTAAGGATTTATTTATTCATCTTTTTAATATTTGTTTGTTTGAATTTTGAAGGTATGTAATTAAGACTGTAATATATAGAATATTAAGTATTGTGATTTTAAAGAAAATCATATGTAGTAATGAGAACATTTTAAGCGTTTGTTAAATTTGAGTGGGGGTATTAATCAGAATATTTATACAAATTCAATACTTTTAGCTGATGATGAATTTTGATTTAATAGAATTGTGTATATGAATATGATGAAATTATTAGGTATTATATTTAATATTTTAAAGAAATAGGTAGACATTTTAAATAAAATCACTTTTACATAATTAAAACATTTAGATATCAAATAAGTGTAAAAGATGTCTTAATGGGCATGTGTATGTATATGAGATTTTTGTATTATCAATTTACGATATAAAAGAGGAGGGCAGGTTGCCAACAAAAATAACTTATATATGTTAAAACTATTAGGTGGTAAAAATTGGTTTAATAAAATATTTATGTATATACTTACGAAATTTCAATTGCGCTTTTAGTATATGTTCGATATGGTTAGGATTTTTTAATACAATCATGCATATATGCATTTTCAATTAATAAAGAAACGTGTAGATTTATATAATTACCACAAACTTAGAGACGAAACTGACACTGACTTCTTATATTGTAATTAAAAATGTATTCTTTGCTATTGATACAAGCATAAAATAAATTAGCAAAAGAGGTGTAAACATAGATTGTCCAACAGAAAATCAGATATGGATTTTTTTTTTTTTTTTTTAAAGAATGCCTACAGCAACTAAAACAAGTATGTAGTAGCAAACACGAATCGTCTTAGATATGCGTAACTTATAAATATTACCTTAAAAGAAAATTATACGAAGTCCTTTTGATGATCAAATATATACTTTATAGATGAAATATCTATTAGTTTACCCTATGATCAGTGAGAAACTAATCAAGGCTTAAAAGCTGAGAATTTACATATATTTTTTTTAATTACGCAAAATTGATCTGTAGATATATGTAAATATATCCTTTCTAAAAATTGTTTTGTTTCAATAAAAATCGCAAATTTTATGTATGTGTACTCATTTTAAACTGTTCTATGTCAAAGAATCTACATAAAGAAGAATCATGAATATTTTTGTGGGGTTTTAGATGTACTTGTTAGCATGCGTTAGATATGGTTGAGACTTTTTAGTGCAATCATACATATATATTTTAAACTATTAAAGAAATATATTAGTTTAATATAATTTTTGTATGTACAGTTTAGGCGATTTCATCGATGTACAAGGTATGTCTACACAAATTGTTTGATAGGAAACAGATATAAAGATAGGTTTGATAGGGAAACAGATATGAAGGTTTAAAGAATACCTGCGACAACTAAAAACAAGCATGGACATGCAGACATGGATCGATGAGGAATCTTACAACTTATATACATTAGCTCAGAATAAAATTAGCTTAAGTCCTTTTGATGATAAGCGTTACTTGCTAGACGATGGAATAACTAGCTCAGCAGATGGATATTATGAAATTGATCAAGATTGTGATTATCAAGAAAAATGTTGAATCGTGATGTAAATACTCTACGGTAAATAAAACTTTTCTGTATTTTTTTTTATGTTAATTTTAAATATGTGTACTTTTTAAAACTTCTACACAAGCATTTCTCGTAGAATGCTACGTATGTGAACTTTATTGAAATGTATTCTACCCATACGTACAATCACCCACATATGCAAACATATGTATTTTTTTTTTTACCATATACAGTTTTAAACTTTTTTTTTTACTGCTTTGTAATTTTCTAAAGGGTTTTTTTTTTTTATTATTATTATTATACATTATATTTTTACATGTTTTTAATATTTTTTCCAATTTTTTTCTAGTTTATGAATGATATAAATATATAGTTTTACCTCTGCACATACACGCACATAGTCTTATGACGTTTACACTTTTCAAAACGGTTTACCATGTTATAAAAACCGGTTACCTAGCTGAAAAATATTACAAAATGCTTTTTGAATCAATCTAAAGCGTTAACCGTATGTCAAAAGGTTAGTACAATATTTTTATAAGTTATGAAATACGTTAAAGTAATAATAGTGAAAGATTTATAACATTTTTGTTAACTTGTGAATTTCTTAAAACTTTTGTTACTTCTTTTTTTTTCTTAGCTTTTTCTTAAGATGTTTTATTTTTTTTTTAACTTTACTTTTTTATTTTTTAAACTTTGATATATATTTTTTAAAGTTAAGTTTCAATTAATTTTTTTTTTTTAAATCTTTTTCTAAAAATTTTATTTTATTTATTTTTTTCTTCTTATTTTTTTTAATTTACCTTTTTATTTTTAATTTATTTTTTTTTAAATTGAGTTTCAATTTTTAAATCTTTTTTTTAACATAAAATTAAGTTATATATATTTTAAATTATCATAAACTTTTTGCATAAACATACGCAACTACATATAAACATAGTTTTAAACAGACAGACAGTCATACATACACACACATAGAACTATTTGTCGCACACACACACACACACACATACATATATACACACACATAAAGAGAACTATTTGTCACACACAGACACATACATACACACATAAAGAGAACTATTTGTTACACACATACATACACACACACATATACACACACAAAGAGAACTATTTATAATAACTATAAGACATATATGCTTTTTAAAACATACTCTTACACACAAACCTTCCTAACAAAATATCAGACCTGTTAGAAAAATGATATGAAAAAATTATTGCGAAAAAAGATGGTTTATCGTCTGGACATTAGAGCGTTGCTCCCTGGTTGCTTAATTGAGCGCCCCTGTGGCCGTTGAACCCCCACTATCTTACTACTCTCCCATCTATCGGCATTGGAGCAAAACCTCTAAGCCGCAAGTGGAAAGATAGGTTTTATGAAATCACATTTAGAACCTATACTATGGAATTAAAAGAGTAAAATAATGTATTTCTAAAGTAAAATACTTGTAAAGTTTCGCACTCGTAAAGTAAGCACTAAGCAAATAACTCGTAACGCAAAATGGACTAGCTCGTAAAGGACTTTCAAAATAAACACTAAAACGTGCTAAATAAATAAATGTCAATGAAATTTAAAAGTGTATTTCACGTTTTATTTTTAGAAACATTACAAAATTAATTGTGTTAAATTATTCATGAAATTGCTTAACGTATTCACGATTCAAAGAGCATGCATTATTAATTAAAGTACTCGTACCACATAAAAACAAAAACATATGGAAAACATATGATGAAAATGAGTAGACAAGGGAAATCAATGGAAATGTTGCCAAAGATAATAAACTTGGTTTATTCTGGGAACTCAGTAATGATAAAACTGAAATGACAGAGAATTCCATTTTCAAGACTTTTCCGAATGTTTCTTAAAACTCTTACAGTTAAATTTGTATAAATATTTTTTGTTTTTCTTAAGATAACATTTTAATGCTCAATGGGGCAAAATAAATAAATAAAAGTAGTATAAAATAAATTAAAAGAAGTATGGATTATAGTGTCATTTGCATGAAAGATTGAAAAATATACCATAATCTAAGCTTAACGTAATTTTTCTTTATAGTTCATTCTAATAAACTACTATTGAGAAAATCTAAGGGAGATCCCCCACCCCCCCCCCCCAGAATTGCAGTTTTCTTTTTGTAATAATATGAAAATAATACTGTACTAAAAATAATCTGTACTAAAAATTAACTTTTCAGTACATTTTAAATTATATTATAAATTTCATTTATAATAAAATTTTAATGTGCTATATTAATCTCTTTGTTACATATATATTTTCATTTGAAAAAAAAAAGAAAGAAAGAAAGAAAAAGAAAAAAAAGAAAGAAAGAAAAAGAAAAAAAAGAAAGAAAAAAAAAAGACCCCTCACAACTTAAATTTTACAGAATTGAGGTCACACTGATAAATTAAAATATATTATTATCTATATGAATTACATATGTTGCAGTAGAATTAATTGTTTCAATATATTAGTGAGACAAACTGCTAGTTAAACATTATTAATAAACCATTCAGTGTTTGGAAATTTTTAGTTTATTCCACAAAAGGCATATGGTACAACATTCGATTATTGAATTTAGAGGTGAGAGAAGATAATTTCTATTAATAAAAAATTCTGAGCATTGAAATGTTTAGTGATGTGAAATATAAATATTATTAAAGAAAAATCATTCAAATGATAATAAAAATATTATTGCATTGGGAATAATGGTCATCAGGTCATCGAAGATTTAAAAATCACTTAGGTAGTTACAACAAACACGAACCAATTAATATAAATTTATAAGATTTTTTTTTTATTATTTAAGTAATTATTCAATTTTCTATGTTACTTAGATGAAAATATAGTTAACTAAGATAATGATTACTAATATCAAACATAATTTATAAGAAAACTTTACAAGATTTTATTTTGTCTTCTTTTTGTAGTTATTTAATCTTCTGTATTATTTCGTTGAAAAAAAAAAAGAGCTAACTAAGGTGATATTTATTTTTTTTTAATTAAAATATAATTTATAAAAAACAATAAGATTTTTCGTTTGCCTTCTTTAAGTAATTATTTAATCTTCTGTATTATTTCGAGAGAAAAAAAACCAGCTAAGATAGTGGTTACTTTTTAAATTTCAGGCATAATTTATAAGAATAGAAGATTTATCTTCTTTGTGTAGTTATTTAATATTCTTTATTATTTCGTTGAACAAAAGAGCTGACTAAGGAGATATTTATTTATTTTTAAATTAAAACATAATTTATAAGAATACTTAATAAAAATTTTTGTTTGTCTTTTTAAAGCAATTATTTAATCTTCTATATTATTTCCAAAAGAAGAAAAGCTATCAAAGATGGAGGTTATTTTTTAAATATTAAATATAATCTATAAGAAAACATTATTATTATTATTATTATTATTATTATTATTTTATGTAGTTATTTTGTCTTCTGTTTTATTTCGTTGAAATAAGACCTAATTTGGGTGATGTTTATTATTATTATTTTTAATTGAAACATAATTTATAAGAAAGCTTTATAAGATTTTCCGTTTGTCTTCTTTAAGTAATTATTTAATCTTCTATGTTATTAAAATGTGATGTTAAGACAATTGTTACTTTTTTAAATTCAAACATAATTTATAAGAAAACTTTAACAGATTTTTTTTTTTTTTTTTTTTTTTTTTTTTTTTTTTTATGTAATTATTTTATTTTCTGTATTATTTCGTTGGAAAAAAAACTAAAATGCTTTCTTTTTTTTTTTTTTTTAAATTAGAAATTAATTTATAAGAAAAACTTTATAGTTTTATTTGTCTTTTTTATGTAGTTAATATTTAATCTCCTGTTCTTTTAGTAAAAAATAAAATAAATAAATAAAAATAAGCTAGCTAAGATAATCGTTACTTTTTCAGTTTCAAACATAATTTAGAAAAAAAGGGTAAAATAACCCTTTTTTTTTTCTTTTCGAATTTACAAATAACAAATTAATTGTAAAAAATATTCCTTTTCCTTCTTTCTTTCGTTGAATTTCAGTTTGTTCATTTACTTAATCATCAATTATATATATTATTTCTGTTTTCAACATCCCCTTTTCTAAGCAAATACAAAACGCAGAACGATAAACGAGATACCACATGAAAGGATTTTGAACAGGCTTCTGACATAGTACACTCACATTTTGTTAAAAGATGTTATTCGATTAAAAATTGCAGTTAATTAAAAATTAAATCAGCGTTGTTTTCATAAAGGAAATTAAAGGTTTTTCTCAAATCAATGTTGCCACAAAAATAAAATACCGCATTATACCGCACTCGAAAATTATTATAAAAAAATAAGTAATATAAAAAATATAAAGTGAGATGTCTCCGTACGAGTTTATTTTATATTTATGATTAAAAAGCAAAATTCAAATTCAAATGTTTAAAAAACATTGATCGATCGATCGAAGCAATAATATTTCACAAGTAGCCTAAAATGTATGCTTTGTTATAATACATTAAATTATATTTTCTATGTATTCAATTTACTTTTCTTTGCCCCTCCCGAAGCGGATGACTTCATCCCCTTATGCAGTTAAAAACGTAATAAAAGAAATATAATAACGTATAATCAATGACATATACCAAGGTTAAAATACGATTGTTATTTTTTTTTCCCTCGCGCGTGCATTTTAGTATCTTCGATCAGTTTTTACTGTAACTTTGGTGGAATATTTCAAATGCATTGTGATTTATGGGTGATTATGGAGTCCAAGTTCCTTCTCCACTTTACAGAAATTTAAGAGCAGTGCTGATTTCAGACATATTTCTTGCAGCTTCGATAGGGACATCATAGCATCTCTAGTAGACTGTTAATAAGCACAAAATTCCAAATATTCAGGGAGGGGGCTATGCCTATGCTCCGGGGGAGGGGGGGAGTTCCGCTCCCTCAGACCACCTTCTAAATTCATCGCTGTTCCAAAGTAGTAGCGAAGTAGACTGCGGCGAGAAATAAGTGTATGTAGTTTAACAGAATGTAATTTGTACGTAATGATAGAAAGTGAGTTATTAATCTTTGAGTAACATATAATTTTCCAATTATACGTTATTTCAAGGTTTTTGAAAAAATACGGCAAATAATTTTACATCTAAATTAAAGTGAAAATATTTTCCGATTATGATAAAAAAGAAAATATTGTCATACTGTTTGTGCTGAAAGAGGACCGGGCACTTAAATGCCGAGTCTTCAGCTAAAATAGTATTCAAAGTTGAACCAATCCGCTTAGAACTAGAAAAAATATTTAACATATAAATGTTTCTATAAAGGTAGGGAAAAAAATGTTTCATCATTATCATACTATAAGGAAGACTTTAACAATTGTGCCACGATAAAAACAGGTTTGTAAAGTTGAAGGCTGTATTGTGGTGGAAAAACAGAAACAAAAACTGGAGGTCACGTAAAATATGAGTCATCCTTGCGTAGTTTTAGCATGAAAGATGTCGATATAAATCTTGCGTGACGTGATACAGACCGGAAGTGGCATGAAGTGAAGAAATGCCATGTTAAATTACATCAAATACTCTGCAAAACACAATTTCACATAGAGGAAAAAAAAAAAAAAAAAAAAAAAAAGATATATCCCTGTTGTTTGGAATTTATAAGCACAATAGGGATATTGTAAGTAACAAAAATTGTTTCCCACTTTTACTTACCCATCATACGTAGTATAGGGTAAGTCTTGTAATCGTTTTGAAAATCGTAATTTTTTTTTGACGGATTTACACATTTTAGACACTGGAGATTCCGAAAAACATATTTTTAGAAAAAAAAAAATTGCCGTCCGTCTGTGTGTCTGTAAACGCTCTATCTCCCGAAAAAAAATGAGATAGAGACTTGCAATTTGGTATGTACTTAGTATGTAATAATGGGAAGAAGCCTATTTCATTTCAATAACCTCGATTAACCGGAACTATTTTTTTCGGACTCTCGAAATATTTGTTCTGATAAAAGGTATATAAAAATTTTCGAAATTGTTTATTTTAAGAAATGAATATAAAAGACAATAAAAAAACATAAATTTTGCATAAAGCATGAAGTCGATCGGATAATTAGTCGCCGAGATATTTGGAATCCTATTTCCACACTCTTCGATTTTTCATGACCCTGTATTTCATCCAAATTTCACTTTAAAGATATATTTTAATTGGAAATTTGACGCTTAATCAGATGCAATAAACTGCTAGTTAATAGGATTATTATTTTTGGATTTATAAGGAAAAACCTCTTTCAAGCAATTCAGTAATCAAGCCTTTAAAGTTTATGACGTCATCAAGCTACGATTTTATTTGAATTGCAATGCATTTTATAAGTAGTTTACACATTTTTATTTTAATATTTTACATTATGCATATCCATGATGGGTAAGTATTACGGTGGCCCCCAACGACTAGTTTAATGGAAAATTTGTTATAAACGCTTTGGATTTTAATCAAAGTCTTGCACGAATTTAAACATGTAATTTAAAATATCAACTGGAACACTACCTGAACCTGAAAAAAATATTTTTTATCGACCCGCAACCTGATCCGAACCTAAAGCATTTTAACATGAAACAGACCCAAATGAAAGAAAATATATTTAAATGCAATTATGAAAAATCAGTTCTACAGTAATATCCCTAAGACAACCGAACTCTGTTATAAGGAGGTCGAAGTGATCAGTGCTTTTGCTTGTTATATCACAATTCTCGAAATAAGCTAATTCAAGCTCTATTAATTTATTCTGTACGAAAATGAGATAATATATGAAAGTTCAGTAAGAACAGTTGTATCAATACATTTGTATGAAATTAAATTATTAATTATAATGTCATGTTTAATTTTATCCTCGTAATATTTGACCAGTGAACAAGTGCGAGGATTTCGTACTGCAGTCTATTTTTTTTTTTTTTTTTTTTTTTAGTAATATCTAATATTTCTTAGATGCAGGTTGAAACTTCTAAATAGAAATTAAAGATAAAAATATCTGCAAACAACATTATCCAAGCCAGAATATCATCTCATTTATTCCACCAAAGTTACAGTAAAAACTGATCGAAGATACTAAAAGGCACGCGAAGAAAAAAAAAAAAACAATTGTATTTTAACTGTGGCATATGTCATTAATTATACGTTATTATATTTATTGTATTACGTATGCCCCGATTTTAATTGCATTAGGGGATGAAGTCATCCGCTTCGGGAAAAACATGGGACAAAGAAAAGTAAATTGAATACATAGAAAATATAATTTAATATATTATAGCAAAGCATACATTTTAGGCTACTTGTGAAATATTATTGCTTCGATCGATCGATGATGTCTTGTTTTTGAAAACATTTGAATTTGAATTTCACTTTTTAATCATAAACATAAAATAAACTCGTGCGGGGACGTCACCCTTTATATTTTTTGTACTATTTATTTTTTTTTATAATCATTTTTGAGTACGGTATAATGCGGTAATTTATTTTTGTGACAACGCTGATTTGAGAGAAAATCTTTCATTTCATTTATGAAAACAATGCTGATTTAATTTTTAATTAACTGTAATTTTTAATCAAATAACATGTTTTAACGAAATGTAAGTTGTACTATGTCAGAAGCCTGTTCAAAATCCTTTCATATGGATTCTTCTATTATATTCTTCTCATTTATCGTTGCGTTTTGTATTTGCTTAGAAAAAGGGATGTTGACAACATAAATAATATATTAGATGATGATGATTGATGATTAAGTAAATGAATAAACTGAAATGCAACGAAAGAAAGAAGGAAAAAGAATCATTTTTACCATTAATTTATTATTATTAGCAAATTTGGAAAAAAAGAAAAGTTTATTTTACCCTTTTTTTTAGGTGCGTTCGTAATTATATATATACGTAGCACCTATAGTCGTCGTCTGGTCTGTCCGTCTGTCTGTCTGTCTGTCTGTCCGTCCGTCCGTCTGTCTGTCTGTCTGTCCGTCCGTCCGTCCGTCCGTCTGTCCGCATATAACAGCGCAAAAACTACCCAACCAAATGGTTTGAAATTTAAGATGTATTATCTTTGCAAAATTTTGTCGAGACATTTGAAATTTTATGAAAATCGAATCAAAACTTTAGACGATATTAATAAAATATTTATTAAGAAATTTCAATTTTTTAAAAAGAAATCTGTGTTTTCTTGTTATAGGAGCTTCCGAGGTTTAATCGTCAAGCGACCGAGATACTTATTTTATTACAGAAATTAATCTGCAGACGATATAATTCATTTTACAGAATTAAAAATCATCAAGATCTGAATATTTATATAACTAGCTATAGTACGAACGCACCTTGTTTGTCACGTTTGACGTACAATTTCCAACTTGTTTTTTTTTAGAATCCCTTTCATCACATACATTTTGTCTAATTAAGCTTATTACGCACTTTAATGCTGAACTACATTTTAGTACGTTATTTGATGCTTACATCATCTATTATAAGTTATAGTCATGATACAGGGCTGTGCAAAATAATTGGAATACGCTGCATTTCAGTGTTGACACACGTTTTTGTAAACTGAATGAAACTTTATAATTGGTACAAAATGTTAAAATTGATTTCACCACGCTAAGACTATTGTTGTTGTAAAACTAGTTTTACAGGCATTCTTGTGTAATTAGTATAATGTATTGCCAAGTATACAGATTAACCACAGGGAGAAATTTGGCGACATACTTGGTTAATTTTCGGTTTTGCCGACAATAATAAATTAAATTAATAAATAAACAAACAAATAAAATATTTTGACAGTAAAAAGACGAATAATTTTTGAACGAATAGATTTAATAAATCTTATAATTCAACAGTCAAAAAAAGTCTGCGGTTCGATTCGAAAATTAAATATAAAATCAAAAACAGAAAATGATAGGAAGATAAAAAGCATACATCAGTGTAATAGTACAGCTACTTATGGCTTTATTATATTCTAATAAGCAATATATCCGCTCTTCGCACGTTGAAGAATTTGTAAAAACTACATTAAAAAATCTCAAATATTCAAATAAAACGGAGATTTAAAAAAAAAAAAAAAAAAAAAAAAGAGAGAGAGAGAGAGAAAAGGGGGGTGTGTGTGGATTTTATTTCTAATTTTATAACAACATTGCTGTCGTACCATACGTTACGTTCCGTTTATACTCAGAATCGTGCGCAGAGGATGAGAGAGGAACAGATGTACCGCCGATTTAATATAAGGTGTGTACAGGACACATTGAAGCAGAGCCGCAACAAGCGTAGTGCGAGCTGTACCCCCGTCAATTAGGATAGGCGCGAGCAGGCTTCATCGGCGCCGTTAGTTATTATTATTAATGCGTCGACACGTTATACACCGTCTAGAGTTGCTGCGGTGCTGTATTAGCGCATAAGTGTAATCTGTATAGGACCTCACAATTTCTGTTTATGCGCACGGGAAAAAAAAAAAAAAAAAAAAAAAAAAAAACAAGTATGGTCAAGATTTTGGAACAGATGTGCCCGTAATTCGCTGCCAAGGTTGCATTTTTTTTTTTTTCCAAATATTCTCATTACACTCAAATATACTCATGAAACAAATTAAAACTAAGAATTTATTCACAGAATAACCCAACATCGAAGGCAGTTTTTAATCATATCAACTAAAATAATAATAATAATAATAAGATATACTAAAAATCAAAAGGAAGAATTGGCCCCTTTGAATCCTCCGTTTAAGATAATTATTAATACATGAACTTAAAAAAAGAAAAACAGAAATAAAAATTGTCTTCCACAGGGGATTCAGAGCGGAGTAAAGCCACAATGACGGAAAAATTTTTACAGAAAAAAATTAAAAAAAGAATTTAAAGTGGAATGATAAATTCACCCTGTAGTTTAAACAGATAAAATACTTATTAAAAATGTACTTAACCGGTGCTGAAATGAGACAGACATATGTATAAGATATAACATACTTTAATGTTAAAATGCTTTAATGTATATTATAATATCTTATACACATGTCTGTCTCATTTCAGCACCCTTTTAAGTATATTTTTAATAAGTATTTTATCTGGAAATTTTTTAAATTCCTTTTTCTCTCTTTTAATTATTTTTAATCATTTGAGGAAAATTAATTTTATTATTCTTTAAATAAACACGAGAAAAAGGAAAATGTAATTATTTAAATTTGAAAATCCACACCCCCTTGAGGGAACCCAAGGGGGTTTTTACTGCAGTTTTGAGAGATTTTCTTCTTCTTTTTTTAAAAAGAAGGCGCGGATTAAATTGATATTAGGAATGGGGGGCACTAATGGAAAGATTGAGCATCGTTGAAGGTAAGTCTTCGAATTTAGTTTCAATAAAATATTCATTTAAGCCAGTTTAATTAAACTAACTCTATCTCAAAATTATGTGTAAAACATTGTGAGACAGATATAATTGTAATTAATTAATTATACATTGTTTCAAAAGTTAAATTGTTTAACATTATTTTATTTTTCATTTAACGTGTATATATATATATATATATATATATATATAGAGAGAGAGAGAGAGAGGGGGGGGGGTAGTGGTGGTGGAGGTTGATTGATTTATGACGGATTCTTTTAGGATATAGGCCCTAGGGGGAATGTACCCTCCGTGGGGGTCTTTCTAAGGGATCCTAACCCGTATTTACGGCAAGGTTCGAAGAAAACCACGAAAAACTCCTAACGGTTAGGTTGACACGCGACAGAAGTTTGAACCCAGCACCTACCGTCTACCGGCTTTGAGAGCAGAACCTCTCAGCCACTGGTGGGGCGGGGTGGTGGAGGAAGAAGGCAGTATACAAATTTTCGATTGTGCATGAAAATGGCGTAGTAATTAAAAAAAAAATATGGGATGAGATCGGATAGTCATTTTAAAATAAACTGAACATTTAGGATTACTATTAGTTAATAAAATATTTATGAACATAATTAATCTTTCAAACAAATTACGAATGTCACTATCACGAAATAAATATTTTAAGTTTTTTAGATAGAAGATTTAAAGTTACTGAATTACTGAGAGTTACGATCACAATTAAAATAAAAAAGTGTTTGATTTAATAAAATATCGTCTAGGAGTATCAGTGAATGTAACCGCGTTTTCTGTTGCAATTTAAATCTTGTGAAAGTACTTGAAATTTTACTTCCAGTTTTAGTAATATGAAATAAATGAAACTGCAGATTTAAAATTTCAAATAGTAAATAAAATGAGTTCAAAATAAAAATGCAACTTGCAGAGTTGACATTGAGGTCTCTGAACAGCAGATTTACTAGTCAGAAATTTAATCAGTTTTTATAGTGCTTCGTTATGCCCATAGTTGTTTTTAAAAGATGAATTATTAAAGATTGAAGAGAGAAAATAATAGTCTTTGGGACACCTCATGCAACTTAAAAAAATTATCTTCATTTGAAAGGGAAGAACTTGAGCCCATGAACTTCTTCATTTCTAAAGCCCCTGATGCATGATAGTCAGTTATAAACGCAGAATTAAGAAGAAACAAGAATTTCTTCTTAATGATTTCTTCTATGGTTATAAGTCAATATTTGCTTATGATAAATCCGTATTAACAAAAAATCTGATGTCTATAGAAAGATGTCATATTTTGTCGAGTAATGTTCAAATTTTTGATTTTCTTCTTCTTTTTATGTTATTGCTGGCAGCAAGCCCCTCCTATCACAAAACAAATCTAATGATTCTGTGTCTATATGATAAGGAGGGGGGGGGGGGGGGGGTCTTGTGTTGTAGATGTCACAGGGAGAAAAAAAAATCAACTTCTAGAATTTTAAACTGAAGCTCGTTCAAAAATTACAAGTGTGCTTGCTTTCTCTTGAATAACTTTTCTATAAATCATATAGATACACAATTTAATGAGATAACACGCATAGACATATTAAATATATTGTAGTAAATACTGCAGATACATAGGATATATTGGGATATGTATACATATACGTGTGTAAGACTATGAAAACTGATTTATAGTTATTTATTTTAATCAAATATTTAATCAAATAATAGGAAAATAATGATTGAAAATAAATATTTTAAAACATTTAAAATAATGTTTTTAAAAGTATATTTATCCAATATTTTAAGAAGCAATTACTGATAAATGATAAAGAATATTTCAATCTTCTTTATAAAAATTTACTATTATTTAAGATTACTTCAAAATTATATATTTCTCCATAATTACACTAACCTCTATTCTCCATATTATTATTCCAGCTTCTTGACCAACGCCTTCGAAAGCTGGATCTAATACTGTCATAGTGTCAATTAGCAAGAGCAAATTAAAGCATCTGAACAATCCCCAAAGAGAAGCTGGACTATAATGACGGAACGTACTCTACTTACTGAATCACCGACGCTCACTTGACTTCGAAACTATAGCAGAAGTTGTTTATAGATCAAAGCTGAGTAAAGCTACTCCTTCCTGTTTTGTGATTAGTAGTTTTGCAAATGACCGCCAGAGTATCTGATGCATATCCAACTATCCTTATCCAGTAGGATTTGATGAAAATGTTCAAATATTTTTCACCTGGAGATATTTCTGCCGCTCCGGGGGGGGGGGGGATGCCCTTCTATCAGTGTTGAATTCAGGGGGTGGCCCGAGGGGAATAACCCCCCCCCCGGAGCATTGAAATGTCCCCTCCGGAAGGTTTGAGATTTTATGTTTTTAATGGTATAAAAAGGGCAATTACCACCCCTCGGAACTCTACAATGTCTCCCCCCGGAGACAAGTGTCTGAATTCAACATTGCCTACCCGGAGGGGTCGTGGAGGCGATATCGATGTCGGGTGATACATTCCCTCGGAGCATGGAAATCCTCTAAATCCTGAATTCATCACTTATGATGATTAAATAGGCCATGATAGTCTCTTGTAGTTCTATGATTATGAAGCACAAAAGACAAAAAATGTTAATAAAGTTATTAAAAAAGACACTAGTTATAGAAAAGTTTTTTATGCTATGCCTTCGTACATTTTTTAGTGGACTGAAGACTGAACAGAAAGCAAGGCAACTAGATAGTGTTGCCCTGCTTCTTACTTCAGAGCAAACGAATCATAACTATTTTAGAAAAATAAATATTTGTCTTTAAAAGGAGCCACTGTTCTAAATATTTTATCTCAAGTCTTTTCTAGTAAAAAAACTTCAAAAAAATCAGTTTTTTAAGTAAAATCTGTTTATTTTAATTTTGAATAAAATATTTCAGGGTATTTTACGTCTTTTAATCATTCTTATTTCTTGATTTATTATTTAAGTATGAAATAAAAATAGTCAGTAAAAATGCATGTTCTTTTAAAGAAAATAATATTATTTTTACTTATTTATTTACTTTCATTCGAAGAAGCTGAAGCTGGCATGCAAATATTTTTGAAGGTTTTTAATCCGTTACCTTGTGATGTCTTGTAATGCTCTGCTCTGCTTTACAATTTGAGGAAGTGATAGAAAAATTATAATTGGTGAATCAACATAAAGTTCAACGACCATCAAAATTTTATTATCATAATACTGTATGCTTGAGATCGATAGAAAATTTGAAAAATAAACTGTTTTTATTTATTGTACGTCACGCTAATTTATATATACATACGGTGGCAGCCATATTGACTTGCTCCATTTCTCAAGTTCTGCTCATCGTAACGTTGTAGTATTTATCAAATTACTTAGTACGTTTTATTTTAAAGGTAGGAAAGTGTTGATTATAAATAAATGTTATTTATCACTATTTATAAAGAAAGTAAATGCAGCTTTTTTGTTTTATATGTGGGTTTAATGAATATCGATTTTCAAACTTAAAATGGCTGAAGGTTATAGTTGTGTAGTTGCTTTACAAAATCCGGGTTGCGGTGCATCTTTATGATTCTGTTAACTTGACAAAATCTAGTCTCTTAGTATTTTATTACATATTTAAGCTTAACAAACTGTGTAGTTCTATAAAAGCTTGGCATTTAAGCGAATATTTTGAATGTTGCTTGTAGCAAATAATTTTAGTGACCATTGTTAGTTTAGTACCGCTCATGAGATGCTTGTATGCAGTAAGTACTTTCAAATTCTTTAAAAATTTAAGTTGTTTGCTCACTTCAACGCACGTTTGCCTGTTTGCACATTTTGAATTTCGTCTGTAATCTTTCAAATATTAATTTTAATATCGTAAACAATTCCAGGTACATGTGACTTTCTAATCCAAACAATTATCTGAAGTTTCTGAAGAGAAGAGTGCGTACGTGCGACTGCCTTCTTTATTTCCATGGCTTCGGTCCAGGCAGAAACTCTCGTACATCCTACTCATAATCCTGGCAGTCCAAACAGACTTGGAATGCCCTTAAATACTAATGCTATTACAAGGTGGGGATTTTTAAGCTTTACTTTATTGTAGTTAAGCAAATTACTTTCATCTAAATTCAATCTCTTGCCTCGAAGTTGAGGCAAAAGTGTTTAAATTGTAATTTTTATTATTTTTTACATCAAGAGTTTGTTCAAAATTCCCCCTCCTCTCTCACCTTTTTTTTTTTCCTTGTCAAGCTTTATGTAAATAAATCTGATATTAATACTTAAAATTTATGAAACTTGTGTGCAGCAGAAAATGTTAATGCTACCAAATGTTTGTTCATGTTTTCATATGCATAGTAAAAATCAAAATACTGATTTTGTACAATTTTTAAACTAGACATGACATAAAATATAAAGAATGAATCATTTGTAAATGCACTTTTTTTCAGGAATACTTTTTCATGCTCTAGGGCCAGTCTGTGGTAACGGGTGTGACATGGACTCATTTTAAGGGGTTAAAATGTATTAGGCACAATTTATTAAATTTTCTCCAAACAATTTGACATTAATTTAGTATTACAATGCAATCGGACCATTTTTTAAATTTTGAACTTCGTGATGAGACTTTTGTGACGTACTTTTCACTTGCATTCATGTTTTAAATTTCTTGTAAATTTTGTAAATGCTTGACTTTTTTTAAATAGTCCAAATTAACCTTGGTTATTAAATTGACCGGTAAGACTGAAGTTTTGGCAGATGTTATTGTGTACATTTGCAACTTTTTATGTTGAATCGCCATGTGCCTTAATATGCCTTCAGAATTGCACCCGGCTCCCATATATCTCGTGTTCTTATATAGGAAGTCAAATGTGAGATGTAAAGACCTTATTTATCTTTTGAAAAGGCACAAAAACTTCTTTTAATAAAGCCTGCTCGAAATCGTGAAAAATTGGATTTTTCTGGGATATATAATTTTCAAATATACTGAAAATGTATGAGAAACTTTGAAAAAAGTAAAGTATTTAACAATTTTGCTGAAAAAATTTTTAAGGGGGGAAAATGTTGTGTAATATCATTCAGTTTCATTGTGTGGGGAATTGCTTAGTTTGTGCAAGGTAAAATTTTCTTGGTGATAATATTTAATACTTTTCTACAGAAATAATGATGAGCACTGTTTCTATTTGACATTTTAATTGCCGTAAAATCCAGATTGTAAGCCTCTTTTTTCAAAAACCGTTAAATTTAGGAGAGGCTTATAATTTTTAAAATTCATCGTAAAAATAAAAACTAGGAGTAAAGGTAAATCAAAGTGAGAATCTGCTGCATTTCAACTAATTCAACTTAAAAAAAATCTGAATCACCTGCCTCTTAAGATTGTTTCCCCAGGACACATTGTTTTAAATTTGTTTCTACATTATTTTATAGTAATCTGAATCCTCCTCCCTTTTGAGTACCAAACAGACATAATTGTAACTTTTATAACTTTGCTTTAAAAATTTTCTGCCCTATTTAGTAATCTATATTTAACAATACTCCAGAGTTTCTCCCTGACAGTTTCAGAAGGGTGCTGCACCCTGCCTACCCTTCTGGTTTAAAAAATTCAACTCTGATATTCTATCACTTAAATATTCCCTCCTCCTGAAATTTCTACTCCTCCTTATCCCTCTGCCTCCCAAGCATCATCTCATGAAATTTTAAACTCTTTAACAAATTAAAGAATATTATTAATATAATTATATATAAAAATTATCCAAATTATTTCCCTCGATTTTTTTTTTTGCTTTGTTTATAACTTTTGTTTAACAATAATTAAACTGTAACCTTTCCTCCCTCCCCCCTTAAAAAAAATCTGCTTCTCTTCCCTCCTTCACCACACAAAGTTTAAAATCTTTAGAACTAGTATGTATATTTAAAGATATTTATGCTCTATTGTTACTTTGTAAGAACAGTCATTCAACTCTTACCTTAAATCTCAATCTTCCCAACTCCCAGAAAAGTGAATTTCTAAACATGAAGGGTGGGGGAAGAGAGATTTTCTTCTTTTTCTGTAGTTTGGCTGTTTTCACTCCCTGCTATTTTGCTAATGGGTAGAAAAGTTAGACTATTTTAAAATAGGCATGTGATTCACGAGTGAGAAGAGCCAAACTGTAAAAAAAGAGGGGACAACTTTACTACTTCCTCCTCCTCCCCCCCCCCCCCCCCCACACACACACACATATTTAGAAATTTCTTCTTTCTGTGGGGAGGGGAAGACAAAGCAAAAATTCAGAGGCGGGGGAATTTTAGATGAGTAATATGGATACTTCTCTATTATCCCGTCGACCACTTTTCATAACAAACTATCGCCAAACTGTAAGATTAAATGCCAAAAATGCAGTCACATTTACTTGATGTCAGAAGCATTGTGTTTGTCAGAGTGGCTGCCCGTATGACAAATCATTGTCCCAGCGTAGCCTGGCCCATGCAAAAATCTGTAAAATTTGGACACGACAAACAGTTGCAAAAAAGATAAATTTTGAATTGCCATTCTTAAATTACTTTTTAAGAATAGTAGATATATTTCTACTTCTAAGAAATAAAACCTATGAAATAACCTGTCTATAATGAAATCCTGTCTTAAATGGAAAAATGACTATATACATGGAAAACGACTAATGCATTTAAAAACAGACTATGTTACTGCTAAGAAGGGAACTTTGGCTATGAGTTTTTTCTTTCCTATGAGATTCCATCTAAGATTTTACTGTATAGTATTTTTCAGATTTTCTAGTCCATGGAATATGGATTAATGATAAGTACTGAAACATTTACATACAATAAATTCGTTCAATATCTCAGCCCAGGGTGCTTTTTTAAAAATAGATTACAAACATGTAGAAAAATCTGAAATAAGTGTTTAAAAGAACTCCTCGTGCAAGAGAATTTTTAACTATTGACATAAATGTCTGTTTTTGTAATTCGTTTGGGCTGGTGCAGACCCATTAAGTGTTTGTGCGGGCTGGGTTTGGCTCTGGCCTGATAATTTTTGTCCGTGCCAATCTGTAGACTGATTATTCGTTACTGGAGCACAACATAGATTTTTAATTTGTGTCCAAGGTATGCGAGGAGGAAAGATTTTGGGGATTAGAGATAATTTAGGGGGCAGATTATCTATTGTTACTCAATCAACAAATAGGACAAAAGATTTGAGTTTTAAAAATTTTCAACTTTGCTGGTATGAGGTGAAAACATAGCTTTCAAAGGGAAGGGGTTTGTAATTTAGATGTTTACTTATTGTTATTAAAGAGCAACAAATAAGATTTTTAAATAAGAGGGTGGTTTGAAAAGCTGACAAAGAAAACACAAGATTTTTGACAATTTTATTTTTCAATGTAGTCCCCTTGTAACTCAAATTTAAGAACACTATTGAGAAAAGTTCATTCTTTGATGTTCTTGGTTGACATTCAACAAATGCAGCATCCATAGAGTGCAAATGTTTTTCATACCCAAAATAAGTTTAAAATGTAGTGGACATGGTCTATCGAGATGTTCGTAACATCAGCAAGTTCTTGTGTTTTCAGTTGTTCAGTATGGCATTGTGAATAGAGGCTATTTCGTTAGTCATAGTGATTTTTGTGCGTCCTGAGCATTCATCTTGATTGGATGTCTGTCTGACCACATTTAAATTCGGCAGCCTACTCATTTATCATCAAATGCAGAGGAAGTTTCCTTTAAAGTGGAATGCAATTCTTTTTGTATGTTCATGGATGTGGATGTTGTCTTTTTATAACTGCTCGAACTTCTTAAATTTTATTAATTTAGAAAATGTCAAAACTTTATTGCTTGGAGATAAAATAAACTCGCATGTTTGAAATTCAGCATGCCATCTAAATGATCATATTTTACACAAACATTGTAATTTGGTCATATTTGTGCCATGTGTGTCGGGCCGAGAACTTATTGAACTACCCTTGTAATTTTTTTTTTTTTTTTTTTTTTTTTTTTTCAGCTATTGTCATTACACTACATAAAAATAAAATTTTAATCCATTTTCTTTTATTTAAGGGACTGTATTTTATGAAACTTTATATTCAAATTATGTACTTTAAATTTTTGCATGTTTATCTGGGTTTTCCTTTCATATGCTACATGGTTTTCCAATTTTCAATGTTTTTATATGCATTTGTGCTTTTTTGATGTAATGGTTATAAATAGGGCTGGATGATATCAATATATCTTAAGATATTAAATTTCTGATATTGCTGATATATTGTACTGTTTATCCTTCTATATTAAAAAAAAAGTAATCTGGAACTGAGCCAAAAACGATTTAGAAATGGACCAATCAAATTCTGCATAGATATTCCAAGTTATTCTCATCGCTTTTTTACTAGGGACTTTTTTGAGGAACTATTACTTTTTTCCTAGCCATCCTATGGATTCGAAAATCATGCCACCAGATGCGAAGTATAACAAGCTTTCAGAAATTAAAAAATTATCATGGTCGGACAATAACTCAAAAAATCCTTAAAAATCGAGTAAAATGTTATTGAAAAAGTCATTTTTTTATATTGTTGCCAATTTCTAAATAAGCGCAAAGGATTGTTTTATCTCAAATAAAAAAATGTGTTTTCGCGAGACTATTAAAACAAATAATGAAAATTTAAAATAATTAAATGATCACGTGTTGAAAGCAGGAAACAAAGAAAATTGCATCATAAAAATTGTTTACATATGAATATTAAAAATATAAAAGATGAATTAAATGAAAAAGCATAACCAGTTATATGAAAAAACATTATAACCTGATTACAGAAGATGGTCGTCGTTCGTGATATCATAATAAACTTTTTAAAACAGGATACATTACCAGGTTTTAAGAGGCTGTGAAATCAGAACGGGGGTTGGTGAGCGTAGCAAGCAGGGGCAGAGCCCTCTAGTCCTTAAAAAAAAAAAAAAAAAAAAAAAAAAAAACCCATATTAGTACTTTATCAAATATTTCACTAAATTTTTTTGTTTTGTTTTTTATGCACAATTTAGAATAATAAATAGTTAAAAATACTTGAGTGCTTATTTAGTCCAGTAGAAATAGCACAAAAAAGGGCCTTGCCTTACAAAAATTCGGGTAGTTCAGATTTTTGGGTATGCTGTAAAGGTTGACCCTCTAATAAAAAAAAAAAAAATTTCGACCTTCTAGACCTTGTGCGATTTTCACAATATTGAAAAAACCAATATTTTTCGGCACTTTTTTCGATTTTTCAATAACTCAATGTTAGTGCATTTTACAGAAAAAGCACTGTTACCGTTTTGTAGAGCATAAAATTCTCTACAACATGCAGTATTCAGGTTTGTAAATTGTCCAAATAGGGGGTAAGATACAAAGCCGGGAAAATAGGGTAAAATTTGCAAAAAAGCAAAAATCCACTAAAGACATTAGTTTTTGCATAATAACCCACTTTTAGTACGTTTTAGAGACAGAAGCAATTTCACCATTTTGTAGAGCATAAAATTCGCTACAACATGCAGTATTCATGTTTGTAAATTGTCCAAATAGGAGGTAAGATACGGAGCCGGGAAAATAGGGTGAAATGTGGAAAAAATGTAAAAATCCACAAATGACATTAGTTTTTGCTTAACCCACTTTTAGTGCATTTTAGAAACAAAATTGTCATAATAAACTTTTTAGAGCTTTTAAGTAGGTTATTAAGAAAAAACTAACGTCATTTGTGGATTTTTACATTTTTTCCAAATTTAACCTTATTTTCGTGGCTCCGTATCTTGCCCCCTATTTGGACAATTTACAAACATGAATACTGCATGTTGTAGAGAAGTTTATGCTCTACAAAATGGTGAAATTTCTTTTGTCTCTAAAATGCACTAAAAGTAGGTTACTAAGCAAAAACTAACATCTGTAGTGGATTTATGCATTTTTTGCAAATTTTACCCTATTTTCCCAGCTCCGTATCTTAACCCCTATTTGGACAATTTACAAACCTGAATACTACATGTTGTAGAGAATTTTATGCTCTACAAAATGGTAACAGTGCTTTTTCTGTAAAATGCATTAAAAGTGAGTTATTTAAGAAAAATCGAAAAAAGTGCCGAAAAATATTGGTTTTTTCAATATTGTGAAAAACTCACAAGGTCTAGAAGATCGAAAACTTGTTTTTTTAATTATAGGGTCAACCTTTACAACATACCCAAAAACCAGAACTACCCAAATTTTTGTAAGGTAAAATGCTATTTCTACTGGACTAATTTAGTTTAAAAATAATTTAAACTAACAATTGCAGAATTCTGGCAAAACATGAGGTTCATTTTTACGGATTTTCTCTAATAGAATTTTAGAATGATCTACATAAATTTAATTGTTTTTATTCTAAACCATTAATATGTAATATGCTTGGTTTTCAACTGATTATGTTGTGGGGTTTTTAGGTGAAATGGTTATTTTTTTGGAAAAGTTTTCAAATTCTCGCTTAATTGGCTTCCAATTTGTAATAAAGTGATAAAATTATAAATGCTCACCATTAAAATCTTGAACAAGCTGTAAAAATTTAACATCATTTTTTTCATTCTTTATTAGACTATATAAAGAAAATTTCAGAGTTGGAAACTTTTTTATTTTTAAAAACAGCACAATATCAAGGTACTAATTTAGGAAGAACGGAAGGCATTTGTTAATATAGTATCAACAATTTAAGTACCAAATTTAGTAGAAAGCAATTAAATTTATTTTTTGTTCATAGAGCATATTTATTTTTTAACCTTTTGATTACGGGCTTAGACTGGCAACTATTTTTATGCATAAAAATACTGAATCTACCCGATTTACATGATAGTCTGTGTTTTGGGAGTTGAAGTGAGTGCAATACAATATTGTTATAAAGGATATCAGCAGTGTCTGAACTTGGATATCGTTATTGCAATACTTAAAAAATATAAATTTTTGACAGATCTATATATTTAAAACGCTAAGTGTTTTCTTTCGACAATCCGTGAGAACAAACTACTGCATCAAATTACATCATTCTTTTTTTAAATGAAAGATATTCGAACACAGATTTGTTATCGTGCATTCGTTTGTTCGAAAATGTAATTAGTCGTAATTTTCAATTAAACTTTTACTTCTGCAAATGAAGTCATAATCGGATAACGCCCACTGTTGTGAGTCGCAGAGTTTATTATCTGAACTCTATGGTTGTGAGGATAAAAGAGAAATAATAAATATTAAAAGAACGTAGCTTTTAGGCCAAATTTTTTAATTTGCAAGTTAAATTTCGGTAAAAATATTTATCCGCATGTTTTATAAGCGAATAAAAATTCATATTTATTGTGACATCACGGGAATATTGTCCATTGGGTTTATTTTATCTTTATGCATTATAACATTGTTGATGCCGCTTTTTTCATTACAATTAAATACAGAAAATACTTTTTATTTGTGGTGTTCAAGCATTAAAGAAATGTATATATAAAGTACGCGTGAAAAGTTTGCACCGGTGAAAATGACGTTATGCTTAGCTTGAAATGAATTTTAACATTGATAAAATTAAAGATAAAAATGTATATGATTGCGTCAACATGACGTAATTTTAACTGATTTTTCAATTCTTAATTACAAAGATTAGAATTGGAGCCGTCATTGATTGCTTCATCTTGAATGCATACCTTGATTACATGTTACCAATTACATTTTTTTTTTATTATAGGTTAGAAAATTCCCCTTTTTAATTAAAAAAAAAATTCACAAAAGTAAAAGATTTCAGGAAATTTAAAATTATTAAAAATAGTGTTATGGTAGAAAACCCTTGAAATATTGATTGTATTTTTAGCTAGAATAAACCAATGCAAGACTAATATTTTTCAGGAATTATTTTGGTAGATTTATTATAAGTTCATTTAACAGTTCCTTATTAGCGTTAAAGTCTTATTTCTTTCACTGAATTTCTCTTTCGATGTTAAAATATGGATTTTCTACTTTTGGATGTTAGCCAAAATACAGTGGCAATTTTTAGAAATCTACAACTGTTGTGACAACAAAACGGTGCTATTGCTTTAGCTTTCATCATGCTTACATCACTTCTAAATACTACAAATTACTATTCTTTACTACATTTTACAATTTCAACTCTTACATCATAATTAGAAAAAAAATTAGCTTTCGAATGAAGTTTATTTGAAAACTGCCGCTTAATTTAACGACTTTTTAAATAATTTTCAAGCATGAAAGTTTTTTCAATTCTATCTTATCAATGACCACCAGTTTGCTTCAATAATGTAAATAGCCCCTGGGAAAGTTGCCACAATTGAAAATATTTCCCTAACCATCATAAAAAGTTAATAATAATAAAAACAGTGATACATCATAAGATCAGACTATCCATAAGATAGAGCATTTTGGTGCTAAATGAAAATATGTCAAAAAAAATTTTTTTAGTTATGTTGAACATAAATTTGATATGTTAAATTCGTTGATGTATATGCTCCAGCAGATATCAGAATATGCTAGGAATTGCATTTTTAATTTTTTTTAAAGATCCATTTGTCAACTGTATAAGAGGGAAAATATGCTCAACTGTGATGGAAAAGGGATAATATCACCCTGTTTATGTAAAGGTACTGAAGAAACCATACAAATAAATTACACTTGAAAACATTAAAAATCTCTCTGATCTGCAGATAAATTACTGTAAAAAAGTTCTTAATATTTACATAAAATGGATTAGCTTAAAATAATGGATGCGTTTTAGAAGATATGGATTTGTAATGAACAATGATTAAAGAGGACATTTTAAAACTTTTAATTTAAACATTTTAAAACTTTTTTAACATCGAATTTCGACGGTGCTTTTGGGCAGATGCAACCGAATGAGCTCCTATGCGCATTGTATTATCACAGGGGGGGGGGGGGAGGTGTGTGCTTTATTTACCATGTTCTTTTATTTACTGAATATGAGATGAACGTAGCGATATACTATTTGTATACTTCATAGGTCCATGAAATTTTTCTTGCCGTGGGGAATATGGCGATAATGTCAAACTGATTTGCATTACACAGTTGTTTATGGATTGTTTGGAGTTTGCATCGGAAATAGCACTGTATTTGACTGGGGAAAAAAAAACTTTTAAAATATAATATTTGAAAGACTGTTTCATACGCACCTCTTCTTAAATAATAAAGAACCTTATTTTACTGATATTATTGTTATAGTATTTTTATTTTCCCGTCAAGTTTTGATGGGTCTATCTAGTATTAATAATCTAGCCCGAATTATTATAAACATTAAAATTTCTCTTTCCTCAAATAACTTTACATTATTTGTTAACTTCTGTTGATTGAATATTTTCATTTGTATATTTTTATTTTTGTAGTTTATATTATGTGAGGCTTTTGTTTCTTAGTATGAAACTTTGTATGAATTGGTTATGTTTGAGTTCAAGTTTTTTACATGTGATATTAGAGGCTACTTCACTCAGTCGAAAACACCCGCTCGCTAATGTTAATCCTATGGAGAAAATAATTTACAATGTCTCGTTCACATGTAAATATTTTTTTTTTTTTTTTGCTTTGGGTAACAGGTCAATTTCTATGCACGTTCCTTTTGTACTTTTCGATTTTTGTTGCAGTTTTTTAAATTGAAGATACTTTCGAAACTGAGGACACTTTCAAAACCAGTTCTGAAAGTGAAAGTATCTTAATAAAAAAATTTATAATCAAAATCGAAAAAGTACAAAGGAGTGTGCATAGATTGACCTCAGCTATCCAATGCAAAAAAAATCATTTTAAAAATATTACAATGCGAATGAGATCATAAATTATTTCCCTCATAGGATTAACATTAGTGAGCCTGTGTTTTCGCCTGAGTGAAGTAGCCCCATAACTGGTTTTAAACATGGTTAAAACTTACAACGGTCATATAAAAAACTTTGTCAAGTGTCAAAAACCTATTTTAGTGATAGTATCGAAGGAGTCATGGAGCAGATTTAGATTTTAATAAATTCTAAATAAAACTGCATAATTGTAACTACTGGGTATAAACTGCACAAATCAGAGCATATTTTAAGGAATTATCACTGGGCGACAATAGATTTGATTTGTTGTCTTAAGCAAATATCTATAAATTCACCCCTCTCCCCCTCTTCTCGGATACCTGCAAACCAAATAATTATAGAACATAGATTTCTATAATTCTGTTTTATTAATTCTGTGTATTTTACTTCCTCTGTACCTGGCAAGTAAATAATGATGTCTTCATTGAATCATGTAAACCCGTTCATTTATATCTAGGTAGCATTAAAGAAAGTCTACATTCACAGTTCAGACTAATTGCTAACAATTGTTATGTTAGTCATACATATAGATCACACATAACATTCAACCTACCAAATTTCTGTACCTAATTAAAAATTTATGTATGAAATTTATCACTAAAATTATGTTAAAATGCTGCCTACCTTTTACTGGTTTCTACACTTGACTTTTGTACAAAACAGTATAACATCTACCAATTTGGTATTTGGAACGTGGAATAAATTCTCAAATTGAAAAGCAAATTTTACTTGAATCATTAAATATTTGTTTTTAATTTCCCGTAACTACAGTTTTAGATCCAAAGTAGTACTAATCAAAAAGATTTCCCTCTTGCTGTTTAAAAACATGAAATTAAAAAAATACCATGTTTCCCATAGACGATAGGTCACACAACACTTCCCGTCATCCCAGCCTGTAATATGAAGTTCTTGGTCGTGGTAAAGTGGATTTGATACGATGAATATTTCGATGACTAAAATCATCATTATCTTCTAAGAAATCTATAAAATTCAGAAGAAATGAGAATAGACAAATTTGGAAGAACAGGCAGACATGAGTAGATGAAGGTATTTTAATAATCCCAGGTTCTATATAAATTGCAGAAGTGCAGGAACGTTGCATGGCTACGGCTGCCTACGGCAGCGCAGAGGTACCCGGGCCCGTAACACAATTCGTGATATTGTTACATGTTGATAGCAAGATGATTAGCGAGAGAAGTGATTGTTTCTCGTATCATGACATGAACTCGAATGAAATTACATTTCGCCAAAAGGTTACAATATGGCGATCGTTTCTCCAAACAGAGCATAAAGACAATTAAAAATTTAGAGAACAGAGCCATTTTTGGCATAAATCATCCTAACGACTATTCCGGCGGTAGTCGACATGTGTGGGAATGCAAAACCACACAAATGGGGCTCGAAAGAGTTTTCGCATTCTTGAACCCGCGAACCTTAGAATTTGTTATGACTTCGACATGTACGTTGGATATTTTTGGACCAAAGTTATTCAGATGCGCTTGGGAATCATTGTAATTAAAAAGGGTGTGTATGAAGAAATCAGTTAGCAACAGAACTGTGTGACCAAATAAGGAGATGGCAGATGGGCATATTTTTGCTGGCTATTTGAAAGTGTAGATGTAATGGTTTTCATTTACTTTATCAGCACAGTATAGAAATATTTTTAGTGTAACTGAATTAAAAGGATATTGGAATAAACGGAATTAGATTTGTTGCACTGAATTTAACAAAAGGGTGGGAAAGGAAAATGAAAAAGTATTTTTGTGAAACAGTGAGCGTTAAAATAATGAAAAAGGGGAACAAATTTGGAAACGGGAATTAAATGAGAGGGGAATAATTACTAAAATTGAATAATATATGATGCAACATCATACAGCCTACCTCACATTGTATCGTACTGTCCCTGCCTATACTCGGTATCTGTTATAACAACTGTCGCCAGTCATATTATCCGAAGCACAAAAACAATTTTTGTTATTCAAAGATTTTTATTTAAAAAATTGCCGGAAACACTGTCACTGGGCGACACTAGTGTCGCCTACTTTATGTTATTTTATGCCCTGGCACAAATACATTCTTCAAACCTATTTGTAGAGGTTATTGTAGGTAAACTGCAAATAGACTGCAGCATTTTACCCTATCCAGAAAGCAGATCGGTCAGACTTCAGGGTTTGCATGATTGGTCAATGTTGATTGTAGGTTGCAGCACCTTCTAGCGATTAACTTCATACATTATAAGCAAATGAGTATGCCTTCGAATAATAAACATGTGAATTTTAACATTTCTAACTAAGCGTAATACTGACAGTGAAAAATTTCAAAGCTGGGAGTCTAACCTGGACCCTTGGAATAATGCACCATTGAGCTAAGAGGACGATACCTAACTTGGTATCTCTCACTCGCATCTGTTGTCAAGGCTGCAATCGCAGCAAAAAATGGAAATGTCATGCTGACATGCGAGAGATGCAAAGCAGGTTAGTCTTCGTATTTTTTAAAACTGATTGCACCGTCAAGTCTCAGCTTTAGTCCATATTTTTTATTAGCCGGTACCTCTAAAATTGTAAAACCTGTTCCTAAAGTAAAAATCTTTTAGATTTACTTTGCCGTTTTTTTTTTAAAAATAAAAATGAGGTGCTGTAGAGAATCTCGGTTATTAAATTAAAAAAAAAAAAGGGAGGTACTTGCGTATTAACGTCACCGCAGCTACAGATTTGGTAGTTTTAAGTGCTGCCAATCTTTTTGTAGCACTAAAAAATGGCGTCAAAAATCAGCAAACAAGGAATCCAAAAGATAGAACAAGATTGTATCAAATATTGTTTGAAAATATTTTAATGCAAATAAGATATTCTAAAATAACAGTCTCATAGAACATTAGCAAGCAGGTGTTTTTATGCTAGATCAAATCTGTAAAACTATAAAGCTTTTTTTTTTTTTTTTTTGTGGAACTTGTATTTAAAAGTAAGGTATGCTCTTCTGTTCTAGATTTAGTGTGCAATAAGTGTTTTTTGTTAGACTTCAAATTTGTGATGTAGTTAACTTAATGTAATTTGTATATTTTATAATCAGGGACATGATGGCTGATGACATGGGATGGAAATCAAAACTGAAGATACCGCCTAAGGATCGCAGGAAAAAAACTACAGTAAGAATTCTTTACATTTAAGTTAATTTTTGGTGGAAATTTTGTTTAAAAATACTTTTTATATGCAAATTTTCTGCATGAACATAAAATTGTACAGTATTTTACACTTTAACTATATGCACTCTTCCCCTTCTCTTAAAAAATAGTCCTTAATTTTTTGCAGTTCAGATTTTCCTTTTTCACTCTAAAATGAGCCTTGTTCCAAAATTCTTTTGAGCAAAAGAATTGGTTTAAAAAATCTCGTGTAATATATTTTATGAAAATTATATTCTAAAAACTTTTTAATGTGTAAATTACTTTATTTTTAAACGAAGGATAATGAGAAAATAAAATTGAGAATGCTAGTAGCACTTGTTTAAAGGGGACCCCCCCCCCCCCTCGCAAATTTTTTTTTCGATAAATGACAGCTGCTTAGAATTGTATTTATAAATTTTGCTTACTTGTCATATATCAAACTTAGTTTTATTGAATGAATTTTATGTTAATCTGTATTAGAAGTCTTGTGTAAATTTAACTGAATGAACAACTGGAAAAAATAGCCTATCTGGATTTTTATTAAATTAAAATGTAGTACTGATTGAAATGATTTAATATTTAATCAAAATAAATTAATGTTTAATTACCTTTTGGTACATGAAAGTGATAATAGAAACAATTTTCTGAATATATTTTAAAAGTTAAAGTTATTGGATTTTGCTAATTGAATGTTTAATATTTTCTCAGATGACATCACCAGGCAATTTTTTATTGCATTAAAAAAGTTGTCATTGTAAAATATTTATTTACTTAACGTTTTTTGTACATTTTAATTTTATTAATTTAAAGATGAAGCAAAATTTCAAAGTCAGTCGGAAGATGGCGCTAATATACTGAATCTATCCCCACAAAACCTCCCAACGAAAAAAAAAAAATCAATGTATTTCTGAAAAGAAAGTGTTTACAGAAAAAATTGTTTACAGAGATGTTGATATAAATGTTTTATGAAATAGTTTTTGAAGGTTTTAAATAAAACCAGAAGGACCCGTGCAAAGCTTCCGTACTGCAATCTTTGAGATTATTTCCTGGTACGTTTAGCACTAATTTTTAATTAACTGATTTTGTTTTAAATCAAACAATGAGTTTTAACTAAATGTGGCGTACTATCTCAGAAACTTGTTCAAACACTTTTCGAATGATACCTCATTCATCGTTGTGTTTTGTATGTGTATAGAAAAAGGATGTTGGGAACAGAAATTATATATATATATATATATATATATGATTGCTTTTGTATAAGGAAATGGGAATAGACTGCCAGAAAATGTTTTGCGAAATTTTCTTCTCTCGCCAATGTTATTTCTCTAGGTTGCCAAGACCCCCTATAATGAAAAAAAAAAAAAACTAATTATAAAAAAATTGAAACACTGAATCAGACGTTTCGGGAATTCATATGAAAGAGCATTGGTACTTCTCTATTATCCTGTCGACCACTTTTCATAGCAAAAAACTATTGCCAAACTGTAAGATTAAACTCCGAAAATCCAGTCCCATTTACTTGATGTCAGAAGCATTATACGTGTTTATGTTCTCAAGTGGTTTTTAATTAGACATTTACGTGTATTATTCATTATGTTTTACTGATTTATTAGTTATTTCATTAATTAAAGTAACAATTGTCGTTAAATTCTTATGTTTTATTTATTTTGATATTCCAATGGTAACGTTCTCCCATTTATTTGGCATTAGTTTGGCGTACGGATGTACTGAATATTCGGTATCTATTCGGTGCTCTGCCTATTCGGCCATATTACCGAATATTCGGTTAGGCCGAATATCGAAATATCCGGCCAAGCCAAATACTTAAGAAAGCTATTTTTTTTTTAAAATATTTTTTAAAACCCGCAGTTTCTACTTTTAACTGTCAACTAATAAAGATATTAAAAAAAAATTAGAAATAAAATCCTATTTCAATGAAAGAGAATGCTTTTACATTATTTATTCGCTATTTGAAAAGTGTCACTTAAGAAAATTAACCATTAATGGTGACCTTCATAGGAATTAATAATGTACAAATAAATGCAAGTTCCTGAATACTGTCTAGTAAATGTTTCTTGCTTTTTTGCAAATGCTGTGTTTCTAAAAAAAATGGAAAAGAACTTTAACAGGTGATGATAAACATCAAGACAGACAATTTTTGTCCAGGAAACCAGAATTGCAACACTTATTTAATCAAAAATAAAGTGCATCTTACTCAGGTCAAATTTGAATTTTTATTTTGTTACTTTAATAATATTGAAGATATTGTAACTATATTTTCAACAAAGTTACTTTGATTTCTGTGAATCACGATAAGTACTGGAAATTTCCACCATTCATATCTAAACAATACTGAGCTGGATATTACTATATTCAGAGTGCAGCTGACAGTACTACTTATACTGTGTCACTGGCCAAAATTCAGCCACCTCGTATTATATTTTCTACAATCAAAATTAATACGATGCAAATATCGTTAAAATATCTTCATTGTGGTTAAAGTTTTAAACAAAAATTCAGTTTTAGCTTTCGGTGACACACTTAGTTTTTGATGGAATGTATTGTATTTTTGATGGAATAAGTGGATTGAGATAATGTTTCTTGCTCAAATTTTTTGCCTTGATCACATTATCTATACAGAATGCTTGTTCTAAAATGTATGAACACCCTGTATGTTTACAACCTTTGAATAGGATCGCCCATTCCAGACCCCTGCTCTCTGGTTCATTTAAAAACTTCTTTATGCCAAATCAAAAGGAGCAGGAAAGTTAATCTTGCTGATTTGCCAGCATTTTAATATTTCGTTATTGTTTTACTTTAGTCCCTTCCTGACGACAAATAAACACTGCAAAATGTTTCTTTTAATTCATTCAAAAAATTTCTTTGATTTTATCATAAGAGACGGTAGTCTCTTGAGTGACGCAGCGAAAAACCGAAAACCGTAAGCCCAAAACCGAAGATTCCGTCACTCTCATATATACAGCTAGCAGGACATCAAAGGAAAATCGAAACGCCGACATTTAATATCTCAGTAAATATGAGGCATACCGTTTCGATTTTTTCACATTAGTCTTATATCTATGGCCTAACTCTATCCTGAAATTTATAGATTTCTACATGCAGTAGATTTTGAGATCTGGAAACCAATTTTTAAGCGAAAATGGAAAATGTAATGGTGTAATGGGCACAGAGGTGTTATCTCGAAAATGGATCGAACGATTTTTTTTAAATTAATATATTATATTAATCGCTTTTAGATGAAGAGAGTAAGATTTTGAGCTAACGTAGGAAAACTCTTGTTTTTTATATAATCCAGCTTCAAAATCGGACTCTTTTCTTATGCTTTTTCTGGTAGACTAACATTAAAGATTTTCGGCCTTTTCACCCTTTTTTATTCCTGCGCGGTCAGGATATTCATGGGTATCACGGTTATAGTTAAAGGCGATTTCGCAATCATATCTGGCTGAAGAACTATTTAGATTTTTTTTTTTTTTTTAATACGAAAACAGTTTTTAATGCAATTTTTAATATGTAATATATATGTATTAAATTAAATTATTGTTTGTATATTTTTCTTTTTTGTTATAATAAAGAATTTCTTATATGAAAATCTTCATTAAGTCGAAAAATATTTAGATTCCTTGATTAAAATATTGAAATATTTTATAATTATACATATACAATTTAATTGTTATTTATATTTAATTTGTGATTTTTTAAAGGAAAAAAAAGATTAAGATTTTTTTTTATCAATTAATTTGCGTAACAAGGAATCATTCAAAATGAATCAATCATCAGTTTGTTTTCTTCGTGTGCGATGCGATTCGCTGCTATGAACATTCTTTGAAGTGTTGAAAATCAAATTTCACAAATACTTCTAACTTCTATTAACAAATACTTCATGAATATATTTTTAATTCCATGTTGTTTATGTACGATAAAAAACACGTTTGTAAGCTTCTGTTTCATAGTATAAGAATCCAAACATTCAGTGAAATGCGTATATTTGATCAGCTATATAAACAAATGAAGAATACAGTACCTTTTTTTTTTCAATTTCATTTCTTAAATTTGCATTTTAAAAACAAATAATAAAGAAATATGTATTTATCTTCTAATATTTATTTTCCTAAGTCAGAGAAATGCAAAGTTCTACCATTGTTTTTTTTTGTTTTTTTTTTTCTAGTGAAAGTTTATTTTCAAATGTTAAATATAGATTTTACTTAATAAATCACGAAATCAGTCGTCAGTTCTCGGGGCAATGGTAGACGTGGCATTGGAAACCTAAAAATCATGAGAGAGGGTAATATCTTTAAACAAATCTTGTAGCAAAGTATTCAGTAGTATCTTGCACCAAATATAAGAAATTGAAAAAAAAAAAAAAGGTACTGTATTCTTCATTTTTGTTTATGTATTGTCAAAGCTATGCATTCTACCGAATGTTTTTATTCTTGAAATAGACTATTTAAACAGAGATAGAAGTTTACCAAACTTTTGTTTCTTTCTTCATACATAAACAACATGGAATTAAAAATATATTTTTGAAATATTTGTTAATTAAGTTAGAAGTATTTGTGAAATTTGTTTTTGAACCCGTTAAAAAATCTTCACAGCGCATGGAAAAATAGAAACGCTATAGAAGGATTTTTTTTTTTCTTCAGTTACCCTGAAATTAAAACAATATATATATATATATATATATATATATATTTTTTTTTTTTGGGGGGGGGGGGGGGTTTCAGGAGTGCAAAACGTTCATATTTACTGATTTATTAGTTGTTTGTTTTCTTTTTAAAATTAAAATAATGTTGTTAAATAGCAACATCATGGTGTAGAAAAAAAAAACATTAAAAAAATGTGATGCATCGTTATGTACGAGAGATCAGTTTCAACTGACATTACAAAAATTTATTCACAAACTAAGACAGATAATTAAGAAAAATAGGTTAAATCCTAGAACAAGCGAGACGCTTGGCGTCATCGAATTTAGCGAAGCGATAAATGAGTTTTCTTGTTACCGGTTTATTTCTTACGTTTTTTCCACGCCTTCTGTGCTTGGTTCTAGCATGAGCAGAATGCATGGTTCTGAAAATTGAGCTGGTTTTTGAGGGAATTAGATTTGATTGGTTGGTTGACAGATTAGAATATTCTATAATAGAGTTCTATTGTCTGTGGGTTGGTTTGTTGTGTGTCAGATTTGTTGAATTATGTTTATGAAATGTGTTTTATGTCATAAAGGATAAATCCTGTGAAATATTAAAAAAAAACGAAGGATGAGAAATAACGGTAAGTGCATTTTTGTTGATTTTATATGATAAGATGTATTTTAAGCACTTTAGAGATTGCTGTAAACCGATTTTTGTGCGAACATTACTGACCGCAGCTTGAATGGATTTCATGCATTCTAGGGAGTGCGGAATATAGCAATTTTTGTGCATCCAGGATTTTTTTTTTTTCAGTTAATGTACGCGAAGCATACACATATATACATATATATATATATAAATTATTAACTGCTGTTTGAATGAATTTCATGCATTCTAGAGATTGCTGCACAGGGAGTTTCATGCATCCAGGATTTTTTTTTTCTGTTATGTACACAAAGTGTACATATATATGTTACTAACTGGTGCTTGAATGAGTTTCGTGCTTTTGAAAAATCAGAAATCTCTAGATTCTCCCCAATCGTAACCTGTGTTCTTTGTAGCAGAGAATTCACTACTTACACAGTTTCTATGAAAATTTTTTCACGAAGTAAACATTGATTTTATTCCGTTTTGTGACAATTTACAAAGTTTTAGCAAGGAGGAAAAAATAGCTAAAAATTATTAAAAATAGAAAAATCTGGAGGAAAAAATTGCTAAATGTTTGTATGTAAAAATTGAAATATCCAGACGAAATATTGCTAAAAGTTTGTAAAAATAGAAAATCGTGAAGAAAAACTTGCTGAAACTTTGTAAATAATTGTAAAACGAAATAAAATTTATGTTAAAATTGTATAATAAAGCTTGCCGTAAGCAGTGTGTAAGTATCTGCTTGCTTAAGCTTAAAAAGCATTCGTTCTGATTGGGTAGAATTTGGAGGTTGCCGATTTTTTGGTTGACGTGCGTAAAAAAAATAGCCAAATCGGATGTTTTGCTTGTTCTAGGATTTTGCCCAATATATTTGATTAATGAATTCATCGATTGATACTTTGGCTTAATTAGGTTTGAATTGGCTTAGTAATTTGAATCTTATCATGATGACGTTTTGATTTTGCATGTCCCTGTATAAAAAACTCCTCAATGATATTTGCAAGATAAATACACTGTCACAATTAGATTCAAATTGGTTCAGCATTTCAACAGTGATAGTAAGGATTAAAAAAAAATTCATATTTTTTGCTTTTGTGTGTACCTTTTAAACAAACTGTAAGAGCTAAGTGCTTGATTAGCTAACTCATTGATGATGCGGCTAAGTTTAGGGATTCATCCTCAGTTAGCCATCTTGTTTTTAAATCAAAACATTTTAACTTTTATTATTAAATATAAATCAATCAGTCAGTAAAATTAAATAACATGCTTATAATAAGTAAATATGAATGAAAATTATTTTGGAAATGAGAAACAAAACAAATATGTTTTGAAGTATAGATAAAATGCTTCAGTGATTAATTTGTAATCACTTCAGCATTTTATCTATATTTTAATTATAATTAGTGATCTTCTGTGATTATGTAACATTTCAGCGATGCTGGATTGAATCCCTGAAGCATTTTATCTATTTCGAAAAACCGAAGTCAGAGAAATGCAAGTTTTGTGCATCCAGGATTTTTTTTTTCAGTTAATGTACGCGAAGCGTACTCACACATATATATATATATATCAATTATTAACTGCTGTTTGGATGAATTTCATGCATTCTAGAGATTTTCTGCACAGGGAGTTTCATGCATCCAGGATTTTTTTTCTGTTAATGTACGCAAAGAGTACATATACATGTTACTAACTGGTGCTTGAATGAGTTTCGTGCATTTGAAAAATCAGAATTCTCTAGATTCTCCCCAATCATAACCTGTGTTCTTTGTAGCAGAGAATTCACTACTTACACAGTTTCTATGAAAATTTTTTCACGAAGTAAACATTGATTTTATTCCGTTTTATGACAATTTACAAAGTTTTCGCAAGGAGGAAAAAATAGCTAAAAATTATTAAAAATAGAAAAATCTGGAGGAAAAAATTGCTAAATGCTTGTATGTAAAAATTGAAATATCCAGACGAAATATTGCTAAAAGTTTGTAAAAATAGAAAAATCGTGAAGAAAAACTTGCTGAAACTTTGTAAATAATTGTAAAACGAAATAAAATTTGTTTATTTTGTGAAAAAGCTTGCCGTAAGCAGTGTGTAAGTATCTGCTTGCTTAAGCTTAAAAAGCATGCGTTCTGATTGGGTAGAATTTGGAAGTTGCCGTTTTTTTGGTTGACGTGCGTAAAAAAAATAGCCAAATCGGATGTTTTGCTTGTTCTAGGATTTTGCCCAACATATTTGATTAATGAATTCATCGATTGATACTTTGGCATAATTAGGTTTGAATTGGCTTAGTAATTTGAATGTTATCATGATGTCCCTGTATAAAAAACTCCTCAATGATATTTGCAAGATAAATACACTGTCACAATTAGATTCTAATTGGTTCAGGATTTCAACAGTGATGGTAAGGATTAAAAAAAAATTCATATTTTTTGCTTTTGTGTGCACCTTTTAAACAAACTGTAAGAGCTAAATGCTTGATTAGCTAACTCATTGATGATGCGGCTAAGTTTTGGGATTCACCCTCAGTTAGCCATCTTGTTTTTAAATCAAAACATTTTAACTTTTATTATTAAATATAAATCAATCAGTCAGTAAAATTAAAAATCACAAAATTCGTCAAATGATCTCGGGAGAAAAATAGTGAAATTTGTCTAACAATCGCGGAACAGAATTGCAAAATTCGTCGAATGGCAGTGGAAAAAAAGTGCACAATTTGTTCGTTTATGGAAAAAGTCGTGAAATTCATTAATCGATAGTCGATAAATCACGAAATTCATCAATCGATAGCAGAAAAATCACAAAATTCATTGATAGTGGAAAAATCACAAAATTTATCAACTGGTTTCAGGGGAAAAAAATTTCGAATATCGTCGAATGGCTTCGAGAAGAAAAAAAATCACAATCCGTCAAATAATTTCTTTGAAAAAATCGTGAAATTCGCCAAATGGTTTTGAAATTTGTCGAGCGACAGTGGGGAAAAAATCTTTTTCCATTGAATCATCGCAATTGGAACTATTAAGTTTGACCAGTGGTGGCAGTAAAGTCAGTCGGCAAATTTTCAGTATTACTCGCCGATTGGCGAATGGCAATTTTGTCCTATATTTTTATGCACTTTATCGATGAAATTCATGATTTTTTACACGCCTGATCGATGAAATTCAAGATTTTTACGCACCCAATTGATGACTTTCTTGATTTTTATGCATCCGTTTGACGAAATTAATGATTTTTACATGCCTGATAAACAAAATTCATGATTTTTATGCATGTGTTCAACAAAATTTATGATTTCCCTTCTCCCGATCCACAAAATTCATGTTTTTACTGTGCCTGATTGACAAAATTCATGATTTTCAACTGATATGCTTTCCATCGGCCAATTAATGAAATTCACAATTTTTCTTCTCTAGACAATGGCGAAATTCGCAAATTATTTTTTTTTTTTTTTTACCGTTCGTTGAAATTTACAATTTTTTCACAAACATTCGATGGAATTCTTGATTTTTCCAAGCCCAGTTGTCGAAATTTGCGATTTTCCATGCCTATCGACAAAATTCATAATTTTGCAGAACCGATAGACAAAATTCATAATGTTTTCCTATGATCTATGGACAATTTGCAAATTTTTCCTGCAACTGTTCGTTGAAATTCTCGATCTTTCCACGCCATTCGAGGAAATTCGCTGCTCGATCCATGAAATTCACGATTTTAAGTGCCTTATCGACAAAATTCGCAGGTTTTTTCAATTGATTTACAAAATTCAAGATTTTTTTTTTTTTGAGTGATTGACGAAATTTGCAACTCCGGAATTACTGATTTTGGCATCTCTGGTTTCTGTTGACCGATTATTGAAATTTGCGTTTTTTTTTCTAGCGACAAAATGGCGAAATTTGTGATTTTTCCATGCCCATTTGACAAAATTTGCATCCAGTCGATGCAATTCATGATTTTATGCGCCTGATCGATGAAATTCATATTTTCCTACGATTTATGGACAAAATTTGCAAATTTTTCTCACTAATTATTAAGGAAATTCGAAATTTTTGGATAGGTTGGCATGTATGGTCTCTGCGGGCCACCAGTTATCCATCACGGGCCACAGGTTGTGCATTCCTAATCATGATGCAGTTTGGCTCATTCGACTCGACATCGATAGAACTTACTGATTTTAGTTTCACCACCAGGGGCAGTTATGTTCATATAGAACAGAGAGCGCCCCTGGCAGTGGAAGGGGAAATTAATGGATTTTGGAGCTAACTCAAGTTCTATGGGTCCCATCACAACATGGTTTGATTCATTCAACTTGTTTCAAGTTTGACCACCAGGGGGCGCATTCCCATCTTAGGTTCTATGGCCCCGATCATGACAAGGTATGGCTCACTCAACTCGAAATCGACAGCCTCAAAAATTTCAGCTGTTTGTATAGAACAGAGTGCGCCCCCTGGTGGTGGAACATGGAACTAACAGATTTTGCAGCTAACTTGAGTTCTATGGGTCCCATCACAATGCAGTTTGATTCATTTGGCTCGACATCGATAGGATACATCGATTTTAGTTCCAAGTTTCACCACCAGGGGCGCTATCCTATCTCGTGTTCTATGGGCCCGATTACGGTGAGGTATGGCTCATTCGATTCGAAATCGACAGCCTGAAGGATTTCAGCTATGTTTGTATAGAACAGAGTGCGTCCCCTGGTGGTGGAAGATGGAACTAATGGATTTTGCAGCTAACTCGAGTTCTATGGGTCCCATCACAATGCAGTTTGATTTATTAAACTGGACATCGACAGGATATATAGATTTTAGTTACAAGTTTCACCACCAGGGGGCGCTTTCCTATCTCGGGTCATATGCGCCCCATCACGACGCGGTATGGCTCATTCGACTCGAAATCGACAGCCTCAAAGATTTCAGCCATGTTTGTATGGAACAGAGTGCGCTCCCTGGTGGTGGAATATGGAACTAACGGATTTTGCATCTAACTCGAGTTCTATGTGTCCCATCACAATGCAGTTTGGTTCGTTCGACTCGACATCGGCAGGATATATCGATTTTAGTTACAAGTTTCACCACCAGAGTGTGCTTTCCTATCTTGTGTTCTATGTGCCCCATCACGACGAGGTATGGCTCATTCGACTCGAAATCGACAGCCTCAAAGATTTCAGCTATGTTTGTATGGAACAGAGTCCGCCCCCTGGTGGTGGAAGATGGAACTAACGGATTTTGCATCTATCTCGAGTTCTATGGGTCCCATCACAATGCAGTGTGATTCATTCGACTCGACATCGACAGGATATATCAATTTTAGTTCCAAGTTTCACCACCAGGGGCACTTTCCTATCGGGTTCTATGGGACCGATCACGACGACGTATGGCTCATTTGACTCGGAATCGACGGCCCAAAAATTTTCAGCTATGTTTGTATAGAAAAGGTTGCGTCCTTTGGCGGAGGAAGATGGAACAAACGGGTTTTGCCATGCATTTTCATCCTTCTAATTGTGTTACTCTCTCACTGTATAATTTAAAAGTTGAGTCTTGGATTCCTCTCCCTGGGCCACCACCCTCATATTTTATTGGGGTCCAAGGGGTCTTTTTTAGCATTTCTTTAAAATTTTATTTTAATGATTAATTTATACCCTATGCTTAATTTCGACTAATTGACATTCTCATCAATAACCTTAAAAAAGTAATGATATCAGTACAAAAACCCTTAACGGGTTAAAAGTTGTGACGCAGCACTTTCTTTTGGCTTTATGAATTTTAAATATGGGTCTTAAAAGCAATGATATCAAATTTAAGTGACGCTATGTTAATAATTATTTTTTTAAATCATAATTTTCTTTTTAGTTTTATTTATATTCACAGGTGCAATTATTATCTTAATATGAAAAAATATATAAAATTTATTCGCTGATGCTTTTTCATTCACATCTCTCATGAATTCAAAATATGGGTTTTAAAAGAAATGATATCAAAATTTGAGTGACACCTTGGCGTTAATTTAATAGGACTCTTTTAAAATTCAATTTAAATTATTTTTGGTTTGTCTTCTAAAGTATATTTACACATACAAACAATACTTTTAATTTTTCAATACACTTTTAAATATATTACTTTCACTGAGCCTATATTATGTATTGAAATGTATTTATTTCAATAAATTGATTTATCTTCTGTGCCACGCTATCCAAAATCATAAGTAAAATTTATGTAAATGATTATTTTGCGTCATAGTATCCAAACAAAGGGAAATGTATTCAAGTGGATAATATGACGCAAAATAATCATTTACATAAATTTTACTTATGATTTTGGATAGCGTGGCACAGAAGATAAATCAATTTATTGAAATAAATACATTTCAATACATAATATAGGCTCAGTGAAAGTAATATATTTAAAAGTGTATTGAAAAATTAAAAGTATTGTTTGTATGTGTAAATATACTTTAGAAGACAAACCAAAAATAATTTAAATTGAATTTTAAAAGAGTCCTATTAAATTAACGCCAAGGTGTCACTCAAATTTTGATATCATTTCTTTTAAAACCCATATTTTGAATTCATGAGAGATGTGAATGAAAAAGCATCAGCGAATAAATTTTATATATTTTTTCATATTAAGATAATAATTGCACCTGTGAATATAAATAAAACTAAAAAGAAAATTATGATTTAAAAAAATAATTATTAACATAGCGTCACTTAAATTTGATATCATTGCTTTTAAGACCCATATTTAAAATTCATAAAGCCAAAAGAAAGTGCTGCGTCACAACTTTTAACCCGTTAAGGGTTTTTGTACTGATAGAATATAAGAACATTTTATAAATTTATTTTAATTCACAGAAGTTACGAAGTTTAAAGCTTTATTAATTCAAAAAGTTTTAAGACTATCCTCTTTTTAAGTTATAACTCAAAGCACAGATTTTTTTTGTTAAAAGGTCTAGTTCATAAAATAGTAGTATCCATGTTAAATATTATGTAAAATTCTTTTATAATTTAACTTTTAATACTTTTAAACTCTGAAATATAAAAATATTCGGCCAGCCGAATATTCGGTATTCGGCTGAATAGTTACTATTCGGTTGGCCGAATATTCGGTATTCGGCCTCACTGTTACTATTCAATATTCGGTTTACTTGTGGGCCGAATATTCGGTATTCGACCAAAATCACTATTCTGTGCATCCCTATTTGGCGATAGTTTTTTGTTATAAAAAGTGGTCGACGGGATAATAGAGAAGTACCAAAGTATTTCCTCAGATTTTTCAAAACTGTTCCAGAAATGTCTTGGGTACATAAATATTTGGTACATTACTTTTTTGCAAGCCTATGGGAACTTAAACATGTGATTAAACTTTGGGTTCAGCAGCCATTTAAGTGATGTCAGACTTCGCTGGCGTATTAACAGCTTAATGAAATATTAAAAAATAGTTAAAATTTTTATGAATTCTAATTAACTGTTATATCTAAATGGAAAATAATCCTTAAATTACGTAATCTACTGGTGCTCTGATACAGTAGGCATATACACAGCCATGATTAAACAAATAAACAATAAGTGACGCACATGTAAATATTAAATAAAAACCAGATTAAAAGCTCGATATTTTTTCAAAAAGTATGCGCAATAAATTATTTTAATTGCATTATAGGATGACGTCATCCGATAATGCAGTATTTTATTTTTGTGGCAACACTGATTTGAGGAAAACCTTTCATTTTATTTATGAAAACAATGCCCATTTAATTTTAAATTAACTGAAATTTTTAATCAAAAACATGTTTTAACGAAATTTTAAGTGTGCTATGTCAGAAGCCAGTTCAAAATCCTTTCATATGCTATCTCATTCGTCGTTCTGTGTTTCATATTTTCTTAGAAAAAGGGATGTTGACAGGAGAAATAATATGTATGATAAAGCTTTAATATGCTTTTACAAATATTTTAAGAGTAGAATCGTATGTTAAACTGTATTTTTTTTTTTTTTTTAATGAAGCTTTCAAAGAATCTTTCATTTGTGATTAATTTGAATTTGTAATTCTGAATGGCAACGGTGTTCGTTTGTTTGGGATTCTGATGTTTAATCTGGATTTTTAATTAAGAACTTAAAACAGTACAGGATATGATATACATGTTTTATAGGAAAATATACTGAACAGATGATTTCAAATAGAAGATATAATTTACCTGACCTGTAATAAGCGTAGGTTTTTCATTAAGCCTAACATGGTGTTTAACTATGGTCGATTCGCAGACCACAGTGGTTGTGCCCGGATTCGTTACACTTTCTTGCCTTCAGATTTTATAAGTAGGTGGATTCTGGCTAATATGATTGAACTCCTTGTTTTTTTTTTTTTTTTTTTCCATGAAGGAATTGTAAATTCATTTCTGAAAAATTTCAAGATAGCACTGATATCGGTGGCGATCTCTATCTTTTTACCAAATACATACATGTATTAATAGATTTTTGGTTATAAAGTATGGCTAAACATGAAATAACTATTTTAAGATTTTGATGCGAATTATTAGTGTATATTTATAAGGAAGTTTCACTGAATAATTAAAGCAAAAATAATCTCGTGTATATTTAGTTATGCATTATTAATTTACTTTACCTTTACTTTTAATATTTAAAAAAAAATTGTCTTAATTTTTATTTTACTTTATTGTAAGCATTAGTTATAATTTAGAGTGCATTATTAAATTTGAATTGTTTAAAAATGTAAACAAAACAGACCACAAATATGTAAAATTTTAAAATCTGCACAATTCCTGGTTTTAAGCTATGCAGATTTTTCTTCTGTACTTAAAATTCACGGAATTTTTTTTTTAAATGCACATTGTCAGCATTTGATGTCTACTTCCTGATGGTGAAAACTGTATTTTAATAATTGTAAATTGTATTAAATGAGTAATCATGCTTTTATATTTTCTCTTATGTTAACAGCATAGGATTTCAAGATCTGAGTTTTAGTGAAGTGGCCTCCTTAATTCTAAATTAATAAACAGCTCATTGAATTGATTTTCTTTTTAATCTCAAGACTTTATGATTTTTTTTTTTTTCAAAAAAGGCTTGCGATATTTCAGTCTATAGGCTGCTACAGGGTTTGAAATTAAACTTCTTAGGAGTTTATGGAGGAGAGTTTCTGCTAACATTTGAGAAGGGAATTGGAACTGTTTGGGAAGGAGAAAAAAAATATTTAAACCTCGTTATTATGTCATGTGCTTTGTGCTATTTAAAGAATTGCATTAATACAGACATGGTGTAATACCATTTGAAAAAATTTAAATCAAGAACTCTGAATAATTATGTAAAATGTTTATTTTTTAAAAAGAGGAAAGTCGAGCTTTAAATGTAAGTCTATTTTCGACTTTCACCAAATGTTATGTGCCCTTTTTTAAAAAAATTGAATTGTTAAATGAATTTTTCAATTTAGATTTTATAAGAGTTTGGGTGCTGAAGCCTCTTTCACAAAGTACACTTGTGATAGGCAACACGAGCAACTTTTATAACTTTGGAAATTATCTGAAACATGCGGTTATGCTCTTTTAAGGATGTTTATCGTAAACTTTAAAAATGTGTCTTCATTTTTAATTACTTAAATAAACAATGCATGTTCAGTGATGGCATCATAAATATCCATTTCAGAACAGAATTGTTTTCTGTCTTTTTAATCCCTTAGGGACGAGCGACACGTATACGCGACACAAAAGATGCTCAGAATCCTCAATTATTCCCACCAGTAACTTTTTATTGTAAGCTTTGCCTTATTTAATGACAGCATTTCTGAGATTCAATTGGTCGAAAATTTCTGTTTTCAGAAACCGGTGGTAAAAGATTAAAAATTCTGTAAAGGACGCTCGTCACGAAGGGGTTAATAGAATTATAGCCAAAACCGGACTCCTTTATTTTCTTTGATTTTTGAATTAGGTTTTCTGTATTTAAATTATAAACTAGTGTCTAAAGTTAACTGTTGGTCTTAATTTTTGTGAATTGCAAGGATCAACTAGTTGGTTTCTAAAAATGTTAGTTTGGAATTTTTTTTCTTCAATGTGGATCCAGGGTTTGTTGATATATCAATGGATATATTTTCAAAATATAAAGATTTTTCATATTTGATATTTTCAAAATATATAAAGATTTATTTTCAAAATTTCACTGAGATATTTTTGATATTTTAAGTCAAAACAAGTGTAAATGAAATTTTCGACTAATATTGACTGTTCCATTCTGCAGATAAAGAACATTTATCTCTGGCAGTGACTTTTCTAGCTAAATTAAAAAAAAAAAGTTATCAAAGTTTTGTTTGAAGTTTTTTATTTTTAAATGTAGATTATATGGGACTAATAATTATGTAGGACATAAATAATTCAGGACAGATATAGAAAGGTATAATTATGTAGGACATAACTAATTCAGGACAGATATAGAAAGGTAAAATTATGTAGGACATAACTAATTCAGGACAGATATAGAAAGATACTGTCTAATTTAGACAATCAGTTCTATACAGCTTCATTAGAAAATAATAAATTTCTGATTTTGGTGTTGAGCTTAAATTATACATGTTTGGGAATAAAAAAAATAAGCCGACATGTTTAAATTTTTCAATTAAAAAGAAACTATTTTGATTTTTAAATTTCTGATTTCTTGATAGTTGATACTGAATCTTATTGTTTTTTTTAAGTGTATGAATTAAATTGTTTTGATTAGTTGATCTTCAATTATGTTCAAAGTGTGTGTGGAGGGAAGGGGGGAAGAAAAAGTTTTAGCATATTGTTTAACTTTTCACGTAAAGTGCAATATATTTGTTTCTAATCTATATTATGCTTGAAAATATTATCAGCAGCAAGTTGACTATTTTGAAAATGTTATATTTTGAAAATATATCTTAAATCTGTATCCTGAATTGTCTTTCTGGAAAATATGCAAAGTTTGACAGTTGGTTGTAAGAAAATATTGCAAAATTAATCTCAGTTACAGGAAAATATCGTGAAAATTCAGTCTGTCGCAAGGAAAAAGTTGTGAATTTCATCAGTCTGTTGCAAGAAATATGTTCATGAAATTTGCCAATTGGTCTGGGGGGGGATTACAAAATTCGATCTGTCGTGGAAAACTCAATTTATCGGTCTCAAGAAAATATTGTGAAATTAGTCTGATGCAGGCAAAAAAAAATTGTTGGTTGCAAGAAGAAACTGTAAAGTTTGCCAGTTGATTGGGGGAAAATATTGCGAATCTATCTGTTATGCAGAAAAAATAAATTGAATTTCATTGATCTGTTGCTGGGGAAAACTGTAAAATTGATCTATTGGTAATGGAGAAATATCCCGAAATTCGTTGGTCAATCGCAGGAAAAAAAAAATCTTCAATTTCATGAATTTTGAGTTTTTAGAAACTCAAACGCAAAAATGCTCTGCATTGATCCTTTTTCATTGTTTCATATTGTTTTCTGGATTGATTCTCCAACTTTATCTCCATTTCAAATAAACAAAATTCTCTGGAAGATGGTTATTTTGGGTGAGATTTCAAAATTTTGGGTATGAATCCCACCCTCAAATTAAAGCCTTGTGCTAAATCTCTAGCAATTGAACAGAATTTCATTGAACTTAGTTGATTGCAGGAAAGACCTGCGAAATTTCAGTTGGTTATGGAAAAATTTCTCATTTGTCGATTGATCATGGTGGGAGGGGGAGAACCTCACAAAATTAGTCTGTCACAGGAAAATATCTCAATTCATCAATTGGTCACAGGAGAAATTTCTAAATTCGTCAGTGGTTCATGAGAAATCTTGAAATTAGTCTTTTCTGTTTCTCTTGTTATAAATTGATTTTTGAATTTAGATTAATATTTAAAAAAATTTCTCTTGTAAAACTTCTCAATTTTAATTTCAAAATTTATTATCCCTCCATTTATTCATAGTGTTCTGGACAAAATTGTCTTTTAACCAATTATCCTGGTTTCCATGCTTTCTCGCGTGAAAATTTCAAGATGGTATCAAACCAATGTTTTTATGTAAAAGTGCTTACCGATAGACTCTAAAGGACTCCAGTTTTTTGAAATGTATGCAAGAACACCTTTTTTTACTACCCTGTTCTAGCGGCCTTTTTGTTCTAGTCAGCACTAATCTTGCTAAAATGTTATTTTTTTTCATGAACTTTCAATCACCCCTGAGTGTTTCCAAATCTTAAACTTTTATAGTGATTGCAGATTAGTTCAATACTTGTTCAAATATTCATTGTCAGGAAGAGACTAAGCAGTTTGATTTGGAAGCCTGAAAATTGTCAGAGCTTAAATAATAGACTTTTTTTATCTTGTAGATAAGTAAAGACATCATTAAACTTAGCAAATTAAGTCTGTTAAGTAGGAAATGATTCGTATAATTTTCTCAAAACTAATTAAAAAATTCTACCATGTAACATCAGTGAAAGCGACTATTCTTAATATTTTTTTTTATAATAGATTTTGAACTTTTTTCCATTGATCTCAGGGTTGTAGTGGGTAGCTGCCCGGGCTGGGGTTAAAAAAAAAACTTTTTTTACAACCCTGATTGATCTTTACCCAATCATCTGAGGCTGAATTGATGTCATTTTAATGTCGTGTTGGCCTCTACGGACGATATATATAACTTTAACGACACTTGTATCAGTTAAATAGAACAGGGGTTCCGAAACTTCGACCAGTGTACCATTAAATCCAAACTCTTAATTTTGCTGTACCACTGTTATAAAGGTAATGCTAACATTTTAAAAATGTCTTTTTTTATATTGGTATTCGAATTTGAAGTAACGCCATGCCCATGATTATGTATTTTATATAAGATTCATGAAATATAATTGGTGGGGGTGAAGGATGTTTTTTCAAATGGCAAAAATTAGAAGTTTAATAAAATTATTTTTCATAATGGTCATTTTTTGAAAAAAGCCATACATGGTATTCGTGGGTTACAGGCAAATGCAGACATCTTAGACAGGTGGGTTGAGAATAAATCTAAAATGAGATTTTCAGTTTTGTATTTTTTTGCATATTTTTCATGTATCGCTTCGCTATCTGAGGCTGGTGTGTACTATTGTTTAAGAAACCCTGATGTAGAAGGAAGTTGTGTGATGGCCACAGCATTTTAGTTAGCTGACACAAGTTACGAATTTAACCATGATATAGAAAGTAAATAGTAGAATTCGGTTAAAACCAATAACATTGCAATTTTTAAAGCATTTGTCAAAATTTTATTTATAAAGAGAACTTATGTGGTCAGGAGAAATTTTTGCACCAATGGATACATTTACTATTTTTTTAATAAAATATTTTGTCTATTTTACGAAGGTATTTTTTTGATTTGTAAAAATTTCTTTTGATATGTTGGAATTCTTGCCAAAGACATCTAAAATTTTATTGATTTGGTCAAGCAATAAAGCTTCTTTAATGGATTTTAATTTCTTTACAATATGTTAACTGTTCAGATTAAGATGAATATACCTTTTTTTAAATAAACTAGCCTTTTTTACTTGAACTTGCATGAATCTATGAACATGTTCCTGTAGGACTAAATTGTCTTCTCAATTCAAGAAAGACAATTAGCTTTAAATTTACTGAATTTTTTTTTCTACTTTAGATTTTTAATGACACGCGATTAAATCAACCTTTACTTTTTTAGGATGTGACTGATACAAAAGGAACTGAATTTGAAGACTTTTGTTTAAAAAGAGAACTTTTGATGGGCATCTTTGAAAAAGGCTGGGAGAAGCCTTCTCCTATTCAAGAAGCCAGCATTCCCATTGCTTTATTGAACAGAGACATCTTAGCTAGAGCAAAAAATGGCACTGGAAAAACTGGTGCCTATATCATTCCCATTCTTCAGAGGATTGATATCACTAAAGACTATATACAATGTAATTTTAATTTTTCTTATTTAATAATTTTATTGCATTAAGTTTTTAACTATCAAATATGTAACATTTTAATTTGTTACAGTATTGCTGTTAAGCTTTCAATTAACAGAGGTTTAGAAAAGAGATTACAAGATTTTGTTTTATAAACACCAAACCACTTGCTTTCTGCTATGTAAAACAAGATCAATATCACAAACTGATCTTTATCTTGCCTAGACATGCATAAGCAGGGTTGACAGGTTTTGACATGTATCTGCTTTTGACGGTTTAAACAGTCATGTCAAAAAGCTTTAATATTACTTTATGTAAAATTTCGCATTAAATGTCACACATATACAGCATTATTAGATGTAATGTTTAAAATATCACTTACTGTTACTGCATATTTTATTAATAAGTAATGTTTCTAGTATTGTTAAGTGCAATTAATTTGGAATTTTTTGTTTTTTTTTAAATTTAGAAAACTCTTTTGGGTAAAATTGTACTTTTAAAAAAGTAAATATAAGATTTGAAAGTGCTCATATGAGCTGCACATTTTTTCTTATTTAAAATGTTAAATGTCCTAGTAATTATCGTCACTTTCCTGCAGCATAGCTCAAGCTAATGTTAAGTCTATGGTAAGGTTCTTGGCAGATTTCTCGCTCACATTTTAATATTTTTAAATGCTTTTTTTTTTGCATAGGATAGCTGAGGTAGATCTCCAACGTTGTTAGTTTTCACTTTTTGATTTTGGTTAGTTTTTTTTATAAGCGGACATTTTCAATTTTGGAACTAGTTCTGAAAGTGAAAGTACCCTTATATAAAAAAAAAACTGGAACCAAAATTCAAAAAGTAAAAACTAACAATGTTAGACCTCAGCTATCCTATGCAAAAAACATAATTTAAAAATATTAAAATGCGAGCAAGAAATCGACCCAGAACCTTCTCAGACTTAACATTAGCTTGTGCATTTTTTTGCATGACTGATGTAGGCTCTTAATGAATGTAAAGAATCTGTAAAACTCCAGCTGCCAAGTGATACCCACTGGAATAGTCAACTTGCTTGCTTTGAAACTTTTTATGCAATAGGTTAGTATTTTGAGAAAATTGTGAAAAAAAAAAAAAAAATGAGGTTGCAGTAGATATTGGAATTTTTCAACGGATTAATGATCTTAATTTATATAAACAGTGCAAAGATCTTTTTACTTTACCCAAAACCCATAGATTTTACATTACTTTCTTCAATGAGATACTGCTGCAATTGCTGATGCATATAGTGTTTGACCCAGTCTTCTAAAAGGAAGTCAATTTAAGTTCATGTTGAAGTGCATAATAAAATAAATCCAATCATGAAACCATAGCATTTTTTGGTTTAATTGCATCCCAGCCATTAAAATAAAGGTTGACTGATGCACAAATGTAGCTCTTATGTGCTACAGAGAGAATCGATAGATGTTTATACATGTGCTGTGCTGATTGCGTCGAAAGTTGAAGAATCCCTTTCCCTTCTTATTTCAGGCTACAGGGAGGTCGGTTAACCCCATGACTTGGTGGAAAGATATCATTCAATAGAACTAAGAACTATGAGAAGGAAAATGATGTGCAGGTTTTGCTCCGAGGTGCGCAGGGGCTGATTGAAAAAAGCACCAAACTAAAATCAGTTTTCCCCAGGTTTAAAAAAAAAGGCAGGGTGCTGCTGGTGAGAAGGGCACTTTTTTTTATTCTTAAGGGTAATTTTTGGATTCTTGAGGGCACTTTTCAGATTCTTATTGGCACTTTTTTTAATTATTAAAGGTATTCTTTTGGTGTTTAAAGCCACTTTTAATATTTAAAAGAAAGGGCACTCTTTAAGACTACATTGAGTCAGTTTTTACTATGAAAGCAAATTTTTTAATGCAAAAAGGAGAAGGCAACTTTTTTTTTTTTTTTTTTACTGAGGGGCAAGAAGGGTGATATTTTGTAAACCAAAGGGCAGGCAGGGTGCAGCACCCTTCTGAAACGGTCTGGGGAGGGGGGGAACTCTGCTAGAATGCTTGCAACCCTGCTGATATTGGTGAAAACTTGGCATTTATCTTGACATAAACTTGTATTCCTTGCCTTGCACGATCGCTTATGTCATTATCATTACTGTCAAACTCGCTCTTCGTCCTTTTTTTCAACAAGTTAATTTTTCTTTTTAAAAAATTTGTTTTTGGGACTTTTTTTTAATTAAAAAAAAATTAAATTTTGATAAGAGATTCTAGTTTTATGGTAGTTTTTTTTTTTTCTCCCATGCTGTTGTGGCTGAATATTTCGTACGATTTTCTCAGCTTTAATAGCATTTTCTGAAAAATCTGTTCTTAATGTTTAAAATTGTCTGGCACTTCAGATACCTTCTTGTTTATTTTTTTGAAATTTAAGCAAGTAGTTTTCCCCATGCAGCTTCTTCAATATTATGAGATTAAGGCGGTATTCAAAAAAAATATTTTTCCATGCTCAATTCAAAATTTTGAGACACATTTAGAGTCATTTTTAAAAATAAAAACATGAAACTTGGTGGCATGATTTATGAAGAGATTTATAAGGGCCCCATATTTTTATTTTTCGTTCAGTTAATTAGAAATTGATTTACAATTATTTTCACAGTACGATAATTTTGTTTCCAGCGCTATCGCTTCGGGAAATTCGGTTCAAAATGTCCACTTTGACAGCATTTTTTTAAATGTATTCTGCCTTTATCAAAAAATAGAGACAATACGGACATTATAAAGTTTTTGAATAAGAGAATCTGCCAATTGAATGTATTTTAGAGCAAAAATGAATTTATTAATGTGTCTCAAAATAAGCAGTTTGGATTTGAATACACCCTTAATTTATCCCAGAAGCAATAGCTATCAGGTTGAAATGCGTATTCCTGAAATCTTCAGTTCTCTTTCTTTGTCTACTGTTCCCATCACACAATTTTTAAAAAAAAAGAATTCTTATTAAACTGGTATGTTTTGGTTTCATTAGAGGTAAAAACCATTCTCATAAGAATACAGAGGGTTCCTACACAACTGGAAAACAGGGAATTGTCAGGGAAAATGACAAGTGCTCAAAGTCGGAAAATCATTTTTTCTCTCAAACCTAGAAAAGTCAAGGATTTAAAAAAAAATATATTTTATGTGCTATCATGTGTCAAGATTCTTCAGAGTTCGAAATTCAGTCTGCAAAAAATTCAGATTTTTTTTTACTAGCAAGTAGTATTTTTGCTACATCCATATTTTTAACTACATTCATAACATGTTTTAGCCATACAAATTTGTTGCTAAATAGGTGATAGGTACTTCTGCGAAAGAAATAGAGCCATGTTAAGGTGGCTAGGATGAGATCATTAGGGATCTGTTTAGGAAAAAATTGGTTCCTTTAAAGGACTCTTCACAATTTTTAATTTCAAAACATGGCCCTTCACAAAATTATTTCCCCTAAAACAGGGCCCTTCACAAAATTCTTTGTCTTTAAAAATAGGTTTTTCACAATTTTTCCATCTTTAAACCAAACATTTCACAAATTAATCATTTTAAAAGTAAAATTTGAACTGTCACTTTTACATATATAAAGAAAATATATACTTTATATTCATATCTTCTTAAAAATGCATAAACAAGAACCTGAATATAACGACCATTTCAAATTCACAAAATTATGATTAAATTTTTCACAAATATGAAGTTTTTCACAAAAACAGGACCCTGTGAAAAGTCTGTACAAACCCCTGATCATGAATATTTAAATAAGAAAAAGAAAGAAAATTATAAAGCAAGCAAAAAAGAAACTGTAGCTAAAATGAAATTGTTAAAAGACAGAAATTTGAAAGTTACATAACAAACGGTTTCTGAAACAACACAAATGACATGGTCGTAGAAATGTCAAAAAATATTTGAATGGTTGATATGTGAAATCTAATTATATGAATAAAATATTACTTTGAATCGCTCCAAATTGTATATTTTTAATTTGTTTTGCTTTTTTTATATTTTAAATATAAAAAGATTTTTAGTTTCAATTTTATAGATTACTTTTATTTTCAAAGGTATATTTAAGCATTAAGATCTAGAATTGCTAATCGTATTTTTAAAAATGCCGTGAATTGAAGACATGGAATTGTAAGAAAAATGGTCTGGGAGGGAAAGTCAGGGAATTTTGTTATTCAAATAGAGTATGAGCCCTGAATACAACATTGAACGAGATGAATGACACTGGGCAAAGAAATATATAGAACATACAAAACCTTCTATTATCAAACATTAAAAGAAAATAGACATAAATTTAAGATTTACTCCCATGGTTCTCCCTTTTAAAGTTTTCTTTAAAATATCTTTTTAGTAATTCCAACCATAAATTTAGAATAATATAAGAAGTGTATAGATTTCCATGAACTCTCTTATAATAGACCTAAGATAACAATTTGAAACAAATAAATTTACTGTCATTAAAGAATATTCTAATCATTACCCCTCCCGCCCCTTCCAAATCTTAAACTTCAAAGATTATGTTTGGAGGAGATTAGAATATTGTTTAATGAGTTATTTATTTTTGTTTCATTGTTATCTTATGTCTATTACCCACAGGGAAGACCAAGGTATGCTCGTTTAGAATTTAATGTTCCATTCAATATAACAAATTCCATGTACAACATATAATAATCTGTTCTATGTATCCTGATTTGGATTCTGATTAGTTGAATCATGTATCTTGGCTCCTATTGGGAATTTCTAGAAAATTCCTTCAGATTCTAAACACTTTTTTACAAAATGTCCCCGAAATTTGGCAAAAATGTGCAAACTGCACATATTTTAATTTGCCATCAAGCATTTTTGGCATTGCTAATCTTGTCTTATTTTCCTGCCAAGTTTTGCCAATTTCACAAATTCATTTGGCAAAATGTTGCCAACTTTGACTTTGGTTATTGCCAACTGTTCAACAACTTAACTGTTTCAACCTTCGTGCATTCACGTTGAAATGAATTGACCCGTAGTGACCTCAAAATGACCCACTAATCTAATTTTCTCAAACGTGTGACCTAACCCAAATGTCTTCTCTTGATCAAAAATGGTAAGATAACAAAATTCAGTAAATTCTTTTTGCTGTTTTTCACACAATTACCCTGACTCGTAGTGACCCAAAATGACCCACTAATCAAATTTTCTTGAACATAGTCTCGAACATAGCGAACATTCTCCCAGTGTTTTTTTTCTATCTGGCATGAGTATATTTTTGTATCCCAAAAACAGGATACAAAATTTTGTTAGAGCCGTTTTTAAGGCAAAACTTGCATACATACATACAGACAAGATTCCTTCATATAATATTATATAAGGAAGTCATGGAAATCTGTACATGTAGAGGCTTAGTCTGTAACGATACCTTTTCCTATATTCCAAATTTATGGTTTGTATTTGAATAAATGTCTTAAAGAGAACTTTAATAGGGGGAGCCATGGGAGTAAATCTTAAATCGATGTCTTTATTTTCTTTTCATGTTTGATAATAGAAGGTTTTTGTGTTTTGTATGTTCTATATATTTTGTTGTCCAGTGCTATTAGTCCTGATGTTGTATGATTATGGTTTTTATCTCTAATGAAACCAAAACATGTCGGTGGTTTATTTGTTTTATATGTATATTTTGTGACACCTTAAGTAAAAGAAAGTTTATCTTTTTAATTTTACTGCCTTTTTTTTAATTAAGGTGAAATTCTGAGTTAAAGAAATTTCAAATTAATCATTTAAATTCCTTTTTGTACTGAAATCTCGCTTCCCTTCTCTCCTCGCCACATACACAACTCAAAGTTTAAAATTTTAGCCTTTTTAGTCTTTGATTATTTATAGTTACAATAACGTAACAATCTTAAAAATTGTTCTTCCACCCCATCCTAAATTAGTGTTTCTCCTTTGTGCCTTCCCCACCCCAAACCTCTTGCAAGCAAAATTTAGTCTTTAAAACTCCTTGATTAATAGTAAATTTTCAGTAAGGTAAATAAGTCATCTAATGGACCCCCCCCCCCCCCCCCCCCACCTCTCCCCAATCTAAAAAAAATATATATGCTTATCTCTTTTGCCCCTCAACTAAGATAAATGACTTTTGGGTCATTCCACGTCAAATTAACCAAAAAAATTCAATATTCAACCTGACCATTTCAGATTTTGATGAAACCTTTAGGAATCATTCTTCCTGATGATACAAATGAGATTATACTTTTATAATTTTTTTCTCTAATTTTTCATACTATTTTTTAAATTTCGAAAATCATTTTTTTGGCTTGTATAAATGTTATCAATTTTGAATTTCTAAAGTTCTATCAGGCATAGAGTTGTTTGACCCATCATTTTCAAGAGAATTTCATAAGGTTTAATTTGATATGCAAGTTGACTATGTTTTGTTTTAAATAATTTAATTAAAAAAAATTTAAAAATAGTTTTAAAAAATTTGAAAAAATTGTTTTTTGTAATATCTTTAAATTCTGAAAGTTGTAGAGTGGTATCTCAATGGGATCAGCAGTTATATATAAAAAATGCTTAAAATGAATAAAACAATATCTTTAGCACAATCATAAAGTTGACAAGGTGCCAACTTGAAATACCAGCCCCAATCGGTGTTTAACATTAGTTTTTTTAACATAACTGTTGATCCCATTGAGATCTCTCTAAAACTTTCACAATTTAAAGATTAATTTTAAAGTTTTTTATAATATTATAAATTTTTTAATTAAATTTACTGTTTTTAAAACCAAGCATAGTAAACTAGCATATCAAATTAAACCTTATGAAATTATCTTTAAAATGAGGGGGTCAAACAACTCTCTACACATGATAGAACTTGAGAATGTTTATATAAGCAAAAAAATTAATTGTAAAAAAAATAACTGATATAAAAAAAAAAATAATAAAAGCATATCTCATTTATATCAAGGAGAATGATTCCTGTAAGTTTCGCCAAAATCTAAAATGGTCAGGTTGAGTCACTGGTTGATTTGACATGGAATGTGCCTTTTTAAACTTTTCTGCTCTATCTGTTACTTTATTGTAACAATAAATAATTGATCATATAATCTTCTCCCCCCCCCTCCCCTCTTGCAAAACACAATTTATTCTTTAAAACTAATTTTATTTTTGTCCTATTTGTAAATCTCTTTAGTAAAGTAAAGAAAAAGTCATTAAACTCCCTCTTAAAACCTGCTTCTTCCCTTTGCCCTTCCATCAGCTCACAAAATTTAAAATCTTTAAAAGTCTCCTTTTTTTTAAAAATAACTCCTGTTTGTTACTTTATTGTAATAATAAACAATTAACCATCTAAACTTTTCCATTCAAATCTTCTCCCTTAGCCCCCCCCCCTCCTTTATTTTCTTTAGCATACAAAATTTTAGTTTTAAACTTTTTTAATTTTGTCCTTATCTACAAGCGTTAGCGAGTAGGGGGCTGAGCCCCCTAGTAAACCTTTATTAACACAATAAATGTAATTAAACATTTTATCCTGACCCTTAAATGTTTACTTCTCCCCATTTGTGCCCTCTCACACAAAGTAAAAAATCCTTAAGTCTTTAATTTTTTTAAACTTTCTTTTCTCTATTTGTTACTTTATTATAACTATCATTTAAAATCCTCTCCCACTCTAAATTGTCTTCTTCACCACAACTTTCTCTTTAAAACTTTATATATTTTTTGTCCTAATTGTACAGCTTTAGCAATGATAAATAACAAAGCAATCATCTAATAAACCTCTTTCTGCCCCTGAAAAAAAAAATCTACTTTTTCTCATTTTGCCCCTCTTCACCCTAATTTTTAAAGTTTTTTAAAATTTCAAACTTTTTAAATTTTAAAACTTTTCTGTTCTATTTGTTGCTTTATTGTAACAATAAATAATTTCTCATTTAAATTCCTATTTCTCCCTTTACCAAAATTTCTCGTTTATCTTTTCCCTGCACTGTTAAAAAAAAAAAACTTCTTCCCTATTTGTAATTCTATAGTAGTAATAATATAATCGAGCTCCTTCCTTCCCAGTGAAAAGTTTCTTTGCTTCTCCCACTTTACCCTGGCACAAAGAATGTCATTACTATTAAGAAAAAAATGCTGGTATGAATTCAGAATCTCAAAATAAAAAATCATTAAATGCACACTTTAGGTGCAAATGGATTAGCAAACTTGTAATATTTGATTTTAGCTTTAACATAATGCTAGAACTTAATTCTGAACATCTGTTTTCAATATTGAAAAATGATATTGGAGACTTAAAAAAAAAAAGCATCAATAGTCCACAATGACCCTTGGTTATGGCATAAATGATACTGCATCTAGACTTATTTGTTAGTGAAACAATATCAGGGAGGTAAGCTTGAATTTGTGAAACTATATATTTTTTTTATACAGTTATTACTTTAATTTTTTTTTTTCAATATAGCTAAACAAACAAAGGGTCTAGCCGGATAAGCATAGCAAAATGGGCCTCCATGGCAGATGTTTGGAATAACATATGTGGTAATAAGGCTTACCATGAGAATACAATATAGTGGGTTTTTTTTTTAAGCCCCTGACTTTGAATTGTCCTTGATCGCTATTTTTCAAATGTTTTTCTCAAAAAGCATAAAAGTTAAAAAAATAAACCAACACAAATTATTGAAGAATATATTAATTTTTTTTTTTTTAACATGGAAAAAAAAATTAATATAGTAATATTTACACCAAACTAAAAATTACACAATGCTCAAGATACAACCTGTGGCCAGAAAGTTCGGTGAAGGAGCCTGTAGAGGTCGCTGCTGTACTAGTAGAATATAAACGCCCCGTGTGTGGTGAAGGTCAATATCGGTTTGAACGTTTGGCAAGGTTCCAAGTGCGTTTATTCCCTGTTACGTTTAACGCCGAGCGCAAAGGGTTTATTGTGGATTGTCGTGGTAAACAAAATGGATCAGAGAATAAACATGTTTTGTTTCAGACTTGGAAAATCAGCAAAAGAAACTCGCGAAATGCTCAAAGAAGTTTATAAAGATGAAGCCGTCGCATCAGAGTGTTTATGAATGATTTAAGCGTTTCCGGGAAGGGCGAACCAGCCTGGAAGATAATGCCTGGCCACACACCGCCTTGGTTGTATGGCAGTTCCTGGCCGCAAATGGAGTTGTGACACTTGATCAGCCCCTTTATTCACCAGATTTGGCACCTGCAGACTTCTTCCTCTTCCCCAGATTGAAGTCGGCCCTGAAGGGAAAGCGATTTACGGACATCACTGACATTCAACACAACGTGACGGCCGAACTGAAAGCCATTCCGAAAGAACTGTTTTACAGGAGTTTCCAGGACTTATATACTCGTTCCCAACAGTGCATTACCATCCATGGAGATTATTTTGAAGGACAGTAAATTGTACTTGATGCTGTACAATACTGTATTTGAAATAAAAATTCATTCACCGAACTTTCTGGCCACAGGTTGTATGTACTTGAACCAAAAAATTTGTCAAAATCTAAGATGTGAGTTTTGAGTGTTTGATAAACATTCTTCAGCATTTTCATCACTTTTGGCCAAGATCTGCGATAAAATTATCATCACTAGACTCTGAGGTACTTACTGGTTTCAGAACAATGAATATCTATTTCATCTGTTTTACTGTCGTCGGTGATAGAAATTGTTTAAGTGGACTCTCCAGTTTCGAGGAGTCTGATATAGACTTCACTATCACCACCTTGAACCAGAGTAAAAATTTCTGGAGTTGAAGCATTGGTGTTCTATAGAAGCAGTCGACACTTTTCACCAATCAAAATTCAATATCAATCAATTGTATTTTTAGTGTGGGCACTATAGTCTCTTCTTTTCCAGGTTTGATCATTTATATTTTACCATGCACTCTGTGAACAAACTTAAAAAAATTTATATTCCACAACAATTATATTTATTAAAATACTTAATAGTACATGGAGTCGAGTGCAATGTGATAGCATTTCCTCAAAAATAAAGCAAACAATGCACAACTCATTTTAATCAGATTTTTTAATTCTCAGTTTAAACAGAGTAAATCCTAGGTGCATAATAACTCAAAACTGTTTCTTCCACGTGAAATGACTATATCCTACTTATTTTACACCAAAATCATGTCAAAATGCTTAAGAATGCATGAATGAGGGATTTCGCTAAATGCGAAATCCTTAATTTTCTTAGTGTCTGTGCCTGTTGAACACAAAGTATATTCCTAATGCAAATAATTTTCATTTATGGAAATTTTCAACAGTACAACTAACTCATTTAAGAAGCAAAAAGATTCGCCAGTACAGAAGAGTATTTCAGATGTAATCTTCCCAATTGGACGAATAAGTCTGGGCAAAGATTCGAACCAGAGATCCCTTGGCTGAAGCTGCCCAATGCTCTACCAACTGAGCAATTCAGGACAAATATGGCTGAATTAATTCACTCAGTTAACCTTAATGATCACAGCATGGAAGTCTCGCGAATTGACCAATCAATTAATAGCAATGTATTGCCACAAGTACAAAGAAAAGCTAAGAATATTTTAACAAGTTGTTAGCATTATTTTTAACTCAAAGCACCTCTTCGATTTAGTGAAATTTTTTTTGGTTAAAGTACATACTTTGAGCATTATTGTGCAATCTTTTTTGGTTGGTATAAATATAATATTACATTATTTTTTTTTTCTTATTTTTCTGTTAAATGTGAAATGTATAATATGAACTAATATGTTCTTCAATATTTGGTGTTGGTTTAATTTTTTTAACTTATACTTTTTGAGTAAAACATATTTGAAAAATAGTGACGACTGTGCATTCTTCCCCAAATATCTCAAGGACTGTTAAAGGTCAAGAACACTATTTTGTATTCTCATGGTAAACCTTATTACCACCTATGTTATTTTAAACATAGACCATGTGGGGGGGGGGGGGCATTTTATCTATGCTTATCCAGCTAGACCCTTTCTTATTTCTTTGTAAAATGCAAATATTGATACATAATTTTGAACTTGTATTTAAATTAGGGATGCAACGGATATCCGGTATCCGGCATATCCGGCTGATTTTTCAATATCCGAAATATCATCGGATATCCGAATCACAATTACCGGATATCAGACTTCTCTGCCGGATATCCGGCTTTCTACTACATAAGTTCTATGAATAATATGCATAGGACATGATGGCAAATTGCATTCAAACATCCTTGATAAAAGTACGGATGGAATGGGGAATAGCTTTTGTTATAAGCTTTGTTTATAATGCAAAATATAAAATATATTAGCAAGTTCCCTATCCACGTGTAAAAGGTCCTAACTCTCAAAAGTTTAAAGAATTGTCAGCTTTCCTAATATAGATATTTGAACTCTGTATAATAAATTAAAAAAATTATGTTCACATCTTTTAGAAAATTGTACCTTTACTGTCAGATTGTAAAATAAAATTTGAAGTTGTTTATTAAAGTAGGACTTTATTAATTTTCTTTCTTACTTTTAAGTTAAACAATTAAACAGACCTACTTTTATTTTTGTTTTTTAACTTGTATGTTAAAAAAACTTTATACTTATTATTATCTACTAATAAAAGAAACTTTTGTTCTGTGTGTGTGTGACGGCTACCAAAATCTACCGCACATAGGAGTCTAAAAATTTAGGTGAGGATAGTCTACGGCAGGTCCTGATACACCTGATGCTCAAACTTAATTTTTTGTGATCGGGGGCACCTGTACATTTTTGCCTTTAATTGTTAATAACTTGTCCCCTTTTTATCCGATCTTCTTCGTTTTTGGGGTCCTTTCTCTATTTAGCTATTCCCCATTTCTACATTCCAGTTAAGACCCTGGCATCCTGGAGCCCGGTATGGGGACCCCCGTTGAAGTTTTTGTTCCCTAAATTGTTAATAACTTGCATCCTTTTAATTTGATCTTCTTCGTTTTTGGGGCCTTTTTTCTCATTTAGTTATTCCCCCATTTTTACATTCCAGTTAGAACCCGGGACCCCTTGAACTTATTGTGTGCCATGCATTTTTAACCCCCCCCCCCCCCCAAATTGTGTTACCCTCTCAATGCATACTGTATATACTCGCGTATAAGCCAGCCCCCCAAATTTGAGATGAAAACAGTTTTAATATGAATATTTTGCAGTAGTTTTCTTCGCACCTTAAATTATTTAGAATTAAATGAGGTGAAATAAGGCGTAGAAAACCATTCTGAATTAAACATGTTTTCATCTTGAATTCGGGAGTCGAATATGTATGGTGACTATAAAGGTGAGTCTTGGACACCTCTCTCCAGGCCACTACTCTCAAACCTAGGGACCAATTTTTAAGCATTTCTTTAAAATTTTATTTTAATGATTTATTTTATACCTTATGCTTAATTTGGACTAATTGAAGATTAAACATTCCCCCCATTTTTACATTCCAGTACTAAGAAATTTTTAAGATGTTTTCTTCTCACGGCCCTGCTCAAAACTATCAGTTGGCCCCTTTTGGGTCTTCTACGATAGTTCCCTTAAAAATCGTACGATTCACTAGCAGTTTAGGTGTGTTCGTAATTATATAAATACGTAGCACCTAATTTGCTGTTCTTTCCGCATATAACAGCGCAAAAATTACCCAACCGAAAGGTTTGAAATTTAATATATATATATATAATCAATGCAGAATTTTGTCGAGTCATTTCAAGTTTTATGAAAATTGAATCAAAACTTAAAAAGATATTAAAAATATTTAGTAAGTAATTTGAATTTTTTAAAAATCAGTACTTCTTGGTTATAGCAGCTTCCGAGGATTAATCGTCAAGCGACTGAGATGTATCGCCAAGTTATCTGACATGTATGACGTTTATAGTCATATATGACATTTTATAACCTCTATGACCAAGTTATAGTTACATTCTTCATTATATTCAGGGCTAGCATTCCCCCTAAATTTCCTAAATATTATTTTATCCCCTAAAATTCCTAAAATTCTCCTAAAATTTTCTTCTTGTTCCTAAAAATTCGAAATCGACAAAATTTCACCGGAAAATATCGCGAATTTCGACAAATAGTCACCGAAAAAGACACGTATTTTGTCAAAAAAGTGCTAAAATAACGCAAATTTTGTCAAAAGATTGCTAAAATAACGCAAATTTTGTCAAAAGATTGCTAAAATAACGCAAATTTTGTCAAAAGATCGCTAAAATAACGCAAATTTTGTCAAAAGATCACTAAAACAACACAAATTTCGTCAAAAGATTGCGGAAAAAAGCAAATTTCGACAAAGAATAGGGGAAACAACTTAAATTTCATCCAAGGATATCATGGGAGAAAAAAAAGCTAATTTCGACAAACAATCCTGAAAAAAAACTCAAAGTTCATCTAAGGATCGCGACAAACACTAATTTCTTCAAAGGATTGTAAATTTTTTAAAAACATCTCGGGAAAAAAAACTAGAATTTCTTAAAAAGATCGTGGAATAAACGTGAATTTCGATTTTAAAAAAAATCGTGAAAATCCTTCCAATTTCATTCAAAAATCAAGGAAAAAAGATAATTTCGTCTAAGAATCACGGAAAAACGTGAATTTCATCAAAAAATTGTGGTAAAAAACGCCAATTTCGTTGAAGGATCACGAAATTTTGTCAATCAATCGTGCATATAAGGCGAATTTCGTCAAACGATCGCACAAAAATACAAATTTCGTCAAAAGATTGCGGGGAAATCTCAAATTTTGTCAAAAGATTGCAGAAAAACGTGAATTTTGTCAAAGGATCACGAAAAAAAGCAAATTCCGTCAAAAGGTCGCGAAAAAAAGCAAATTCCGTCAAAAGGTTGCGAAAGAAACACGAATTCCGACAAAAGTTATCGAAAAAAATGTAAATTCCGTCAAAAGATCACGAAAAAACGTGTAAGTTTGTCAATACATCGTGCAAATAAGGCAAATTTCATGAAAGAATCGCGAAAAAATGCATGTTTCGTCAAAAAAAAAAACACTGAAAAAATGCAAATTTCGACAAAGAAGTGTGAAAAAAACATTTCAGAAGTTTTTCTGTTAGTTTCAGAATTTTTTTTTCTCATAATCACCCTTGCTTCCTGCCTCTTGTTCTCTAGGTTCACAGAGAACATCCAAAAGAGAGAGAAAGAGAGCATTCATTCTGGTTAGGCTCAATGATACAGGAATTAAAAATTCTAATTAATATAATTGCAGTAAGCATAAGTTGTCAAAACGGTTTGTAATATCAAGCCGTTTATTGTGCAAATTTAAATGCTCTCATTCGCAACAAACAACACAAGCTCATGGAACAAGGGCTGAATTCATTGGAATGATGGGAATATTCTTTGGCAGTGTACCACATGTGCCTGTCTAGCACGAAAATACTGTTATTACATACTTGTAATGTTAAAAATATCGCAAATGCCCCTAAAATTTTCCTAAAATTTGGAAAAAAAATTCCTAAAATTCCTCCCTAAAATTTTGAAAAATCCTAGTACTAGCCCTGTATATTAAATCCTATCATACGTAATTAATTCAATGATATCCCATGATAGGTAATGTTTCTTGGTTGGCATGGTGATTACATCATATTTAAGATGGAGTCATATTAATTCCGTATTGCTGAATTTAAAAACCGAATTTTTATACTAAAATTGTTTAATTATAGCAATTATATAATCTACCAACAGTTTTTTGGATAGATGTTTCCGGAGAAATAGATATTAAATGGAAAAAGAATGTAAATACGGACTTAAAGTTCTGAAATTTTCAAAACTAGGCTTCAGTTTCCCATTGAAATTTTCAGTAAATGTCAACAAAAGATAAAATGTTGCCAACTTAACATGCACTTATTTTATTACAGAAATTAATCATACCATAATAATAGACACTATAATTTATTTCACTGAAACTATTTATAGTACGAACACACCTTATTTGTCATGTTTGACGTACAATTTCCAACTTGTTTTTCTAACAACTTCTTAGGACTTCCAGCTACTGCATGAACAACAAAAAAATTTCTCGGACAAGACCCAGGCACCCTTTAAGTTTTTGTGCCGTAAATTGTTAATAACTTGTCCCTTGTTTATCCGATCTTCTTTATTTTTAGGGCCCATTTCTCCATTTAGTTATTCCTCCATTTCTACATTCCAGTTAAGACCCTAGATCCCTGGGGCCCAGTACAAGGACCCTTGAAGTTTTTATCTCTAAATTGCTAATAATGTGCCCCATTTAATTCGATCTTCTTCGTTTTGGGGGATTTTTCTTTATTTAGTTATTCCCTCATTTCTACATTCCACTTAGGACCCTGCTTCCCGGTCCGGGGCCATTGTCTTTTTTGTGCCTTAAAAGACAAATTTCTCGGACCTCAGCTACAACCAAATTTGAATATTAATCTCCTTCTTGGGGCCCTTGGTGCAGCTTCTTTAAAAAAAAATCTGTCAAACTTGAGCTCTGTTTAAGGTTTTTATCATGGGCCTGGGCAACGCCGGGTGGGTCAGCTAGTTTTTAATAAAAGAATTTTAATGCATAACCTGAAATTCTGTTTCATACCTGTGTAAAACTACTAGGGGAAATATAACTTCATTATAAATATTTAAAATTAAAAGTAATTTTCTTTTTATTTATAAATCTCTAAAAGTAATTTAACTTAATAAAACTAAATGGGACTTAAAGTAAAACAGTATTAAATAATTAAAACAGAAAAAAGCATCAAATAAACCCATATTTGAAGAAAATAACTCTTCAACCATATTAGTAGATATTTTATGCTTAAATTAAAAAAAAAAGTATGTATTTATTTGTGAAAATACTCTACATTTATAGGTATATTAATTAAATGTGTTATGGTTAAAATTTATTTACTTCTGCCAGCATTGTACAAATAAACAAAATATTTTAATGTTTAATTTACATTTTTTATGCAGCATTAATATACATATATTTAAAGAGATATAGTTTTTGTAAATTATATTTCAATATATTTAAAATGTTTTAATGATATGTGAAACATGTTTTATTTATGTACATTCATTACATGTACATAATTTATTGTTCTGAAATGGCATTATATACACCATAACTAAAAGCAGAATATCTAGTGCCGGATATCCGATCGGATGTCTGATATCCGGCAGGCAAACAGCTTCGGATATCCGAAATCAGATATCCGGCAAAATCCATATCCGGTGCATCCGTAATTTAAATGCTTGTTTCTTGTATTTCAATGTTCTTTCTTGTTATCTGGTCTTCAGTATTTCAGAAAAAATCCACATTTCCTTAAATTTTGATATTTTTCAAATTGACCAGTTATTTTCATTCTTAAAAATGATAAACTTAATTTTTCTCTAGTGTGCTTATGCTTAGTCTCCTTCTCTCTCCCTCCCTTCCCAAATAAAATAAATGAAACATTGTCTAGCTGATTTTAAAAAATAGTTCCAACTATAAAGCATCAAAAAATGAAATAATTTGTACATTACTCTTATGATTCTGTTTAATTTGTGAAGGTATTTTTCTAATATCTATTTTATTAAATCATTATTTTATGTATAGAAGCGTTATTTCCAACAAAATTTATCAGTTTCAATGTAAAGTATTGGTGACAACACGGATTCTTATTTAAATGTCTTGTAATGTAATTTTGATATCTACTTGTACTAAATTTCTGTATTAAGTGTTGCAAAAGTAATTGCCTATGATCATTTTATTTAAATGCTAACCTGGAAATATCAGGAAAATCTTAACATTTATGACCACCCTGAAAATTTACTTTGATATAGCAAAGGAGAGATTTTGATACGAGCAGGGCTTTACAAATTTGATAAAATCTGGTAGCCATAAAAAAATACTAGTCGCCAGTAAAAAACATTACCCCCCCCCCCCCCCCCCCCCCCAAATCCTCTTCCCTTTCACTGATTTGGAAAAAAGTTTTTTTTTTTTTATGAATTAAGAAAAAATAACAAGCATAGTTTAAAATTATTAGTTGCATAGTTTAGAATAGTACATAATTTAGAAAGATAATATAAACTATGTTTTCTAATGAAGCATAAAACTTATAATCACTTAAATTATGTTGACAACTTATATAAACACAAAAATCAGATTTGAAACGTATAAAAAAACAAGAGGATTTTTTTTTTGTAGTATCTAATTTTGATGCCACAGAGACTGGATTGACACTATTTCTTACTGTTTTATTGAAATATCTTCTCTCCCCCGCATTCTAATCACGTGACATATACTAGCTGACTATAGCTGGAAAGAATGGTGTTTTCTGTGCATGATTTGGAAAATGCCTTTTTTAATTTAGTTCTTCCATTAAAAGTACGAGAAGAGGAAGACCCTGCTTGTACTTCGCACGAGTAGGGGTGGGGGAGAGGAAAAATGCCATTTGTGCTCATTTCTTATGTGAATTTTTTTTACAGAAATCACCCCTAAAGACCAAATCATTTTGGTCGCCAGATCAAAAAACTTGGTAGCCAGTGGCGACCGCATTTGTTAAGCCCTGGATATGAGCCTAAATTTTTTCTGCCAGAGTAGAAACTAGATGTTGCTTAATCAGTTTCATGCTTTTAACCTGTCGGTACACGGGTAATAAAACTTCACTAAATGAACGTGTTGGGTCTCGTATACCCAATGCAGTATACTTGTATACTTATTGTTCTTTGGATAATACACCATTTTCTTCCATTATTTGAATGCTTACAATATGACACCCACAAATTAAATCATGCAATAAAAATAAGAATATAAAATTTCACGTTTATTATATATATATATTTTTTTTTTTTTTCACAGAACATATAAAATATTTTCACTTTAATTGCATTTTAGTAAAAAAAATAAAAATGCCTTAATTACTTTGTTTTACTGAATAATAAATGGAAAAAATAATTGCAACTCCCACTTGCATTCTTGGCATAAAAACTGTGAATGTTCCAAACATAGATCCTTTCTGCATTGGGAACAAGTATAGTCTTTCTGTCCTTACAGTAAGCACACCACCCTTACTTGTTTACATTTTCAGGTTGTACATCTTCATTCATGCTAGTTAATCTTTTAGCAGTATCCCTAATTTTTAGCTATCTGCTGACATCTTTCTTCAATCTGTTCGTCAGTCGGAGTAAATAAAAGTTTTTAGAAAATATCTTCTGTTTTTTTCATTCCGGAGAATCTGGTTTATTTTCTCTAAATATCAAATTAATTAAACCAACGATATTCAGCAAGTCATAAAAAAAATTACCATGGTCCAGTGTCTAGTATTTCTTGCAACATTGTAAAAGGCTATCAACAGTCCACACCACCCTTAGTAGAATTATAAAGTTATTATTTCAGGCCTTTTTCGGTTCACCTGTGCTCTTATCAATTTTGTCATCACTGTGCATTGAAGTTGCAAGAACTGTTATTTCCTTTTTCGGTGCATAAGAGACTACTCATATTGAAATACAAAGATGCTTCTGTAAGATTCGCGCTTTACTGATGTTACAAAACTCAGCAGTAATTCTTTGTTTTTCCCAATAGTTCCAACAATACTGATGTTGTGATCGCATTTCCTTTTTTAAAATATACAAAGTAAACCAATTGTCTAGTTAAATTGAGTGCACTTTTAGATACTGGAACACATTCTTTCAACCGTTTGGCCTTGAAACTCATAATTTCTCTCAGGCTGATTTCCAGAATAGATATCCACTTTATAAGCAAGTCTTGCAATCGACTATCGCAAACTTTCAAACTATATTTGTATGGTTTTGAGACAATGTACTTTCTAAAACTGCAATGTCCTTAAAATGATAGAATCATTTCATCCAGAGTCATAAATTCGTCCATACAATGTTTTTTAGTTTTCAGTAAAAGCGTCCATTATTTCTCTTGTAGCTGTTAATTTATCTTCACTCCTTGTCTAGTGGAATAATCAGAGGGCCCCCCCCCACCAGTGGCTGAGAGGTTCTCTCAAAGCTGGTAGACGGCCCGGTAGCAGAAAGTTAGAGATGGGTGACGTACGTCGCAGATATTTTTCAATCTTCTGCAGATTTTTTTCCATGGAATTTTCTTCGGCTCAGATTTTTTTTCCTCCTTCTGCAGATTTTTTTACTTCGTCAGAGGGTGCGGTGCCGCAGCCATACTTTCTCTTCGTATCTGGAAGAGCGCCATCATCTTCTGCGCATCTCTTCATTCTTTGCAAGCTAAATATAATTTTTTTCCTCAGACATCCCAGCTCAATGGACCAACAGCGTTTGCTCATATACTGTGCGTGCATCTCGCCAGAAAGTTCAAAAGAGAAAATCTGTGAAAAGCGGTTGAAGAAATTGGTGAAAAGCAGGCCTTGTCTTTTCTTTTTATAGCTGCATAGCGTTTTGGGTTTACAAAAAAATTTCCGTCTGCATATTTCAACCTGTGAATTTCACCAATAAATCGCAGGAAAAAACCGAAAATTTGTCAATCGGGCACAGAAAAATTTCGCAAAGTTCATTAAACGGTCACGTGAAAATGTTGCGCAATTTGTTAATTGATTGCGTGTAGAAAAAATCTCAATTTGTCGGTCAGTTGTGGAAAAAATTGCGAAATTCACCAGTCAATCGCAGGGGAGAAATAGCAAAATTAGTGTACGATCGTGTGAAAAAAACCTGCGAGTTTTGCCAGAAAGACGTAGAAAAAATCCGTAAAATCGTCAGTTGCCGGAAAATATCACTAATTTCGTCAATCGATCGTGGGAAAACTCTCTGGAAATTCATCTGTCGTTTACGGGAAAAAAATCGTGAATCTCTTCAGTCAGTCGCAAAAAAAAAAAAAACTCAAATTCTGCCATCTGCTGCAAAAGAATATCGAAAAATTTGTCTATAGATAGCGGGAAAATATTGCGAAATGTGTCAGTCAATCGAGAGAATTTTTAAATTTTGTCAAGCTATTACAGGTAAATAGCCAAATTCGCTGATCGGTCGTGAAACCTATTGCGAAATTTGTTCACAATTTAGTGTTAAAAAGAAACAAGAGTTTCACCTGTAAGATGCAGGAAAAAATGTTTGGAAATTCACTTATCGTTTGCCCCAAAAAAAGCAAAATTTGTCAATTGATAGCAGGAAAACATCACAAATTTCTTATCGATTGCAGGAAAACAATCGTGAAATTCATCAGTATGTCGCGGGGGGAAAAAACTGCTCAATTCACCAATAGGTTGCTGGTAAATATCGCGAAATAAAGTTAAAAAATTGCATGTAACAGTAATAGATATTAATTATTAATATTCAGTAAAACACTTATTACATATAATGTTGTACTGTTTCATATAAGTACTATTTAATGTAAAATTTTACATATCAATGTAGTATTTGAGGTTTTTGACATAGCAGTTAACTCTCAAAAACGGACACGTGTCAAAGACCTGCCAATCGTAAATTGTAACAGTTTACCTGCAGATTATTTTCTGCCGCTGAAATATCCGTTGAGACACTTGGAGAATTTTCTGCTTCTGGGGTAGACGGGAGGTGCTGGGTTCAAATCCTTGTTATGCTCGTTGACCTAACTGTTCGGAGTTTTCTGTGGTTTTCTTCGAACCTTTCTGTAAATACGGGTTAGGATCCCTTAGAAAGACCCCCATGAAAGGCACTCCTCCTAGGGCTTATATCCCTCGAATAGATAATCGGCCATCATAAATCAACCAACTAATAGAATAATCATTGAAACAGATAAATTTTAGTAGAAACTTAAAACGTCGGAAAGCAATCTTTACGGGGGAAAATGTTCAGTTCCCAGTCCATCAGTTGACCAAAAAATCTTTAATACTTGCTCTTCCACTATGCCAGGGGTGGAAAATCTGCTCCAATTGCTCCGAACTGCTCAAATTTTGATTTCCTGCTACATTCTGCTCCAAAAATAGCAATTTTTTAAAATTCTGCTCCAAAAATAGAAATTTCTCAATCTAAAAAATTAGAAAAAAAAAAACAAAAAACAATTAGCTTTGTATAGGTTTGGCAACGCACTGCTATGATGCATGTAGCTCAGATATGCAGCATCATTTAAGTTTAAAAATTATCTCTAACTGAATAATGGATTATACTACATAATCATTGTCTTACATTTCAGTTTTTATAATATAACATATCTTAATCCAAAGAGGATGATTACTCCAAAACACAGCTGATGTACCATCTATCAAAAATAAGCATTATTGAAAAGATATCCAGCATTAAGACTGTTCTCAAACAAAATATTTTTACCCCCTCGACAATGCAGAAATTTCTGACACATCCGCAAACTATTTTTAGATGTAAAAGCATGAAATTGGTAAGGCATGACTACTGAAGTAATTTGAAATTGAATAGCAGTTTTTGATAAATGTCACATCTTATGCTATAAGTGATTTTCGAGGCATAAAGACCTTTACAGAACTGTAGCGTCCTAAAATTGAGTTAAAAATGCCCACTTTCATAACATTATAAAAAATAATCTTTGTTTTTATTGAAAAATAGAAAATGCTATTTGATTTCAATGCTAAAACATAAGTTTGTTCTACTACAAAACCATTAAATTCTGATACAGAACTGCAATTTATTCTGATACAAAACAATTTTTTCATTTTCTACTCCTGTATTATGAGACTTCAAATCAGAAGATTTGTTATTATAAAGTGTGCTTTAGCCAATATGCCAAAAGATTGGTTGCTGTCGTTCTTTAGCAGTGGACTGAATGTCACGAAGATTGTAAAAAACAAATTGCATGAAATCAACAATAATACTGTTGATATAGAAGTATGCATTCTTCACAAAGTCCACAATGCATTTGGCCACGATTTTAAAATGTGTCTTATTGACTTTTTAAAAAGAAAACCACTGTGCAGTCTAGTGATTACTCACAGTTACAGGTATCACCTGGGTACTGGGTTATTTAAATTTGCATATCAAATGTTTGTCATTTGCCAAAAATATACAATAACTATTGTAAGTAAACATATTTAACTTGTTACATTCTGTTTTAAATTTAAATCCTTTCTTAAATCTTTTTTAAATGTTTTTAATTTCTAAAAGGGTGTAAAATATTTGTTGTCAGAATATGGTATATTTATTTTGTATTATTGGAATGTGGAAAGTTAATTCATCTAATATAGTCATATTACTACAAATTTTGAAACTCTTTTAAGTATATATTTTTTTTCTTGTTTTAACAATTATTACATTTTATACTGTTGAAATTGTATATATGCACTATGTTAAAGAAAAGTTCGTTAACAAAGCATATTTGCTTTTAATTTGGAGCTGCTACAAAATGTAATTAACCCACTCCAAAATTGTAATTGACGTGCTCCAAAACTGGTATTTACTGCTCCAAAACTGTAATTGACGTGCTCCAAAACTGGCATTTACTGCTCCAAAATTGCAATTTGACCTGCTCCAAACCTGCTACAAAAATGGATTTTAGATTTTCCACCCCTGCTATGCAAAAAACCCATGGCATATAGCAGTCTGAAAAGTGCTCTAATCTCCATTTTAGTTGTAGGCTTACAATCATTAGGATCTTGATAGTTTGGAGAAAGTTTCAATAAAAATGTTTGTCGCTATTTTTTAAACAAGATTATTATCAAAGAGAAGATTCCAACAGTGAATTACTACTTTTGCTTGTTTTGCATTTTCAATAACTCCTGGAAATTTTTTAATAAGACTTCTAGTGCGAACATTCTGAATCGGTCGATCTCTCTGCCATTTCATTTTCTTATCTCTCCCAATAAAATATTTTTCTGGGTGATTTGCAGGAACAGATTATTTGCTTCTTCCAATGGTTCTTCTTCACAATCCAGAATTTTCTGATTCTGTATCATGGTCACTAGCTGATACTAAAATCTGGATCTGCATCAGTCATCAAAATCTGAAACATCGTCATCAGATTCCTCTAAAATAGCAAGGGCTCTTTGGCGGTTGTGTGGATTTTCAAGGTCTAAAATTTATTTCCTCTTCGACCTGTTGAAATTGGGAAGTCTTGCAGTTCATTTGGAACTAAAGAGCTGTCTGCAAAAGATAAATTCACATCCATCCATACCTGTAAAATGACATCTTAATATTCTGATTTTTTTTTTTTTTTTTTAAAGATTTTTATTTCTCTTAATTTTTTCTAGTTCATAATTGAAAATTTAGTAACAAATAAAAATCTTATTGCAGGTAATAAATGCATATCTCAAAATTGCCTTTTGAAAAAATACTTACTTGATTGCATGGGATAGGTCTCGCAGACCTACTGCATATAAACAAACCAGATTTCTCTCTATCTAGAACAACCTTTGCTTGCCCACTTTCAGTACCAACTGACAAAGGAATTTGGAGCTACCAGAAATCGCAGGTGCGCAGCAGCTGTCTTCTTTGAAAAACTTAAAACTATTTGACCAGGGTCTCGTAGACCCAACCAGTGTACTGGCGGGTTAAGAGCCTATGCTTAGTTACTTTCAGGCTAATATTAAACAATGACAGTATTCTTTCAATTTTTTTATTTAAATGTTTTTAAAGATTTTAGGCATAGGATTTCTGAAATTGTCCAACAGATTATCCTTACTTTTTTGATTGCAGTTTTTTAAGAAACTTTGACTTTTGGAAACATTCAAAGTGAAAGTTACCTCAAAAAATTGCAACCAAAATGGAAAAAAGTAGAGATTTGGTTAGACATCAAGCTCTGACCATTTTATACAAAAATAACTTATTATTGGAATGGCAACAAAGAATTTGAATAGAACAGTGCTATTGGTTTAATACTAACTTGCGGGTGTCTTTTTACTAGTCTAATAGACTTCATAAGGTGTATTTTTCTGTACTGTTTAATGAGCAAGGTGATAAAAATTGATAATGATTTTTAAGTTTAATGTGTACTGTAACTTTTATTTCTCTTGTAGCTTTAGTAATTGTCCCGACGAGAGAGCTGGCACTTCAGACAAGTCAAATATGTATTGAGCTATCGAAGCATATAGGTGCAAGAGTGATGGTCACTACTGGAGGCACAAATCTTAAAGATGACATTATGCGAATCTACGAAAATGGTAACTAATATTTTAATGTTAACATGGATGATTGAGCCAATTTTACATCATAAGATTGTTTTTCTGGTTCCATCATTAAATGAAGAAAAATTTTGATAAATATCAAATTAAAAAACTGTTTTCTTTACTCTGACTTAAGCAATTAAAATATCTTTAAAAAGATTCTTGTTTTTACTTTAGTCCTTTTGTAGTAAATTGTAATACACTCCTGGTAAAAATAAGGATATTAAAAGTAAAGAATCATGTTTTTTATAAATTCAAAGTATTAAACATATGTATTTATAATCCAAATTGTCTTGCTTATTCAACAAACACAATGTCTTGTTCATTTTTATTTGAAAGTTCTAAAAAAATGATAAAATGAATTTTTCAATGCTTGCAAATAAATCTTGGAAAATCTGCTCCAAACTATTCAGTCTGATTTCCTGCTACATTCTGCTACAAAAATAGCAATTTCTGAATTCTGCTCTAACCTGTTACAAAAAAAAGGCAATCTTTCAATCTAAAACTAAAAGAACAAAAAAATTGTGCGTCGAACATAGATAATGAAACTTTTCAACACATCTAGAAAACTAACTGAACTTCACCATTAAATAAGGTAAAAGAAGATAGGCTAGTAATTAGGGAATATATTTAAAAGTCCAGTTTTAGCAATTACCTTCCATAGTCCAAAATGTAGTCTAATTATTTTGTGGAACCCTGTATATGACCTATAAATTTGGATATATACTACATAGCATAAAATTTAGGTATTTAAAAAAATCCACATTTAGCAGTTTTGCCAATTGATGAAAATATACTCTATCTTTTGTACAACCTTATATATTATCTGATGACTTTTGGGTCATTCCATGTCAAATCACCCAGAATTTTCTAAAAATGACACCCACCACCTTCAATTTTAATAAAATTTGGTGTATTTATAGAACTTTTAATGCAGATTCTAAAAATGTCAATCTTATTGAAATTGATCAAACGGTTTAAGAGTTATGAGCTTTTAAAGATCTTCCAAGATGGCCGATTTGCCGCCACTTTGAATAGCACATGTGACGACATAAACAAACTCCTTATAGGTTTAACCTAGAACATTAATTTTTTGTTTTTGTTCAGAACTTTGTAAACTTTCATTGAAACATATTTCTGTTCAGTTTATTCCATTAAATTGCTTTCAAAAAATTATTTTTTGTAATTTTTTTTAATTGAAAAAAGGTGTAACTTACACAGCTGATTTCCCCCATTGCCCCCCTTTCAATTTTCATCTAATTGCATACACAGACAACTCAGTGTTTTGAAGACTGATAAACAAATTTTAATGGGCAGTTCACAGGCATTTTGTTTAAAGAATTTCCATTTTACTGACCTTCCACAAATAACGGAAAACACAAACTGTTTGATATTTCCTTTATCAGAAATATCATCTTTAAATCTAAAAGTTTGATAAGGTTTTATTTATCTTAAATAAAGATTTTTTGTAAATGTAGCTAAAAAGAAGTGGAATCCCATGGAAATAAACAGGAATGCTAATAACAAATTCCTGCAAGACTTACAAATATGGTCATGTCAAATTGAAATCTGCAAAACTTCAGTAAATTATAAATAAAAATGAAATGAAAAAATTTCTAAAAATTCATATTTTATAGCAAAGCCATATTTGTATATTATACTAAATATGATTGATAAAGTTACAACTCTTAAATACAAAATATTGTCAAGTAAAAATTATCATAGTATCTTAAAATTAAACAAAATAACCTTTTTAGCACATACACAGTAAAAATAAACTATTAAAATATATCTACATCAATAAGAATTTAAAGTAAAGATATTTAATTAAAAAAATTAACTCTATTTGTAATATTGATGAAAAATCATAGTTGTTTTAGTTAAAATTTGTTCATGTTATCTTTCAATTTTATTTCCCTCTCATTTTATATTTTGTTAACTTGGTGTTTATTAAAGCACTGAATATATCAGTAAGTTTATATGTTCTACCAGTTGTGATATTGATGTCAACTGCACAAAGGATATGATTGAAACTGTCATTTTCTGGCCAATTTTGTGAAGGTGATGGGCCATTGTGGATACATGAATTTAACAATTGCATCTCCTACTTTGTGGACTTCTGAAACTAATCTTGTATATCAATTCGATTCATATATACGATTCATATATAGTTAGATGGAATATTCAAGGTCTCTAACATTTCTATCAAAAGATTAACAAACTTTTTCATCAGTACTTATTCCTTTTTTAAACCATATTAATGAATTTCCTGTAGATTCGAAATAATGCATATTATGTGTTCCATGAATTGTTGTAGCAAGTTGCATCTGTTGAGACCTATTGCTATGCAGTTTCAACATGTCACTTTTTGTGATAATAAAAAATGTTATACTTCAATGTTTTGTCTGCAATATTTGTATATCTGTTACATTTGTTTGACCATGCAGCAGTCTTTCCAGACTTGCTTTTGTCACAAGTCTTAAGTCTTTCCCACCTCATCGCAATCTTATTTTTCGTGGCTTGTAGCAAAAAAGATTCATTTTGCTTTTATTCCACCAAAATTATATTCATGGTAACATAGGTTAAAAAATGTTCTGAAATTTTTATACTGGGCAGCACAGCTGGCAGTAAAATATTCTACATTTGTGACAAAGGGATACTTATTATTCAGGATGGCTGCAGAAATTGTGAAAAGTTCCCTAATTTTTCCGATTTTCCTGACTACCTTTATCAGATTTCCTTGATTTTCATTATTAATGATACACATATTTTTAATATATGCAGCTTTCTCTTATAACATACTTATCCAGCTTACCAACGTCATTTGGGAGAAAAAACAAGAGAACATAAAAATTGCATAATATTCATAAAGTACAGGTTCAGTTTCATAAATCCAAACTCAAAATGTAGTCAAACTTCATAGCCAATGAATATATGGCTACCAGAAAATTTCCTCATTTTCTGAAGAATGTTCAATTCTAAGACAAAGCTATATCTGAGGGTTAGCTAATTGGATTGAGAGCCTACATCAGTCATGTGGAAAAACGTGCAAGCTAATGTTAAGTCTATGGGAAGGTTCTTGTGTGATTTCTCTCTCTCATTTTAATATTTTAAAATTTTTTTTGCATAGGATAGCTGAGGTCGGTCTCTAACGTTGTTAGTTTTTACTTTTTTGATTTTGGCTCCAGTTTTTTAATATAAGGGTGCTTTCACTTTCAGAACCGGTTCCAACCGGTTAAATTTAAAATGTCCGCTTATATAAAAGCTATAACCAAAATCAAAAAAGTAAAAACTAACAACGTTAGAGATTGACTTCAGCTATCCTATGCAAAAAAATTTTTTTTTTAAATATTAAAATGTGTGCGAGAAATCCCGCAAGAATCTTCCCATACACTTAACATTAGCTTGAACATTTCTTTGTGTAACTAGCGTAGGCTCTTAAGAGCCTACGCTAGTCACGCGAAGAAATGCTCCAGCTAATGTTAAGTCTATGGGAAGGTTATCCTGCGATTTTTCGCTCTCATTTTAATATTTTTAAATGATTTTTTTTTTGCATAGGATAGCCGAGGTCGATCTCTAACGTTGTTAGTTTTTACTTTTTTGGTTACGGTTTTTTTACAAGCGGACATTTTCAATTTTGGAACCGGTTCTGAAAGTGAAATTACTCTTATATAAAAAAACTGGAACCAAAATCGAAAAAGTAAAAACTAACAACGTTAGAGATCGACCTCAGCTATCCTATGCAAAAAACCATTTAAAAATATTTAAATGTGAGCGAGAAATCGCGCGATAACCTTCCCATAGACTTAACATTAGCTGGAGCGTTTTTTCGCGTGACTGATGTAGGCTCTTAAGCTGACAATCTGTTCAGCTTATGTGAATGTCAGAGCTGCCAAATGCTACGAAAAAATCATAGTTGCTAAGATTTTGAGCCACAAACTACGATGCTATGAAAATCTGTCTAAAACTACAATTTTCTGCAAAAAAAAAACGTGAATTTTGTCACAGGATTACTTGAAAAATCACTAATATAGTCACAGGATCGCACTAAAAATCACTAATTTCGTCACAGGATTGAGCTAAGAAATGATAATTTCGTTACAGAATCGCTGAAAAAAAAAGTGAATTTTGTCAAAAAATTGGCGGGGGAAAAGGCAAATTTCGCCAAAGTATCGCAGAAAAAATGTGAATTTCATTCAACTGATTGCTGAAAAAATGCGAATTTCGTCAAAAGATCGTTCAGGGGAGATTCTGGTCCGAAAAAGAAATATTGGTCATAAATCCGAAAATTCAGACATTAAATGTATCAGATCGCGGTAAAAACGGGACTTTCGTGAGAAAATCGCGAAAAAACGGCAAATTTCGTCATACACATTGTGAAAAACGGCAAATTTCGTCATAGTCATTGCGAAAAACGGCAAATTTCGTCTAAAGATCGCGAAAAAACGACAAATTTTTGTCAACAGATGGCAGGAAAAACGTGACTTTCGTCAGAAAATCGAAAATTTCTTCACATTGTGAAAAACGACAAATTTCGTCAAAAGATCGCGAAAAAACGGCAAATTTCGTCATAAATATTGCGAAAAACGGCAAATTTTGTCAAAAGATCGCGAAAAAACGACAAATTTTTTCAACAGATTGCAGGGAAAAACGTGACTTTCGTCAGAAAATCGCGTAAAAACGGCAAATTCAGTCAAAAACATTGCGAAAAATGGCAAATTTCGTCAAATATAAAAAACCCAAATTTTATCAACAGATCTCTAAAAAAAACTGCAAATTTCGTCAAAAGATCGCGAAAAAACTCAAATTTCGTCAAAGGGATGCAAAAAAAAGTGGCGGGAGTGGACACTCCCACTCCAGGTTGTATCAATTTACTTGACCTGATGAAGGGCTCTAACTCGGACATTTTTCTCTGGAAGATATACCCGTAGTTCCATCACCCCCTCCTCCCAACCGCCTTGAAATATTTCTGGAAATTCACTGTAAGTTCAGAAATTTGGCTTAGGAGTGGACAGAGCATTAATGGAATAGGAATAATTATGTTTAATCAATCCCACCCGCAACAAAAATTAGCGAAAACAAGTCTCCTACTTTGTGTGCTTATGGATATACACATGCGTTTAATTGATTAGTATTTGCTCACTTAAAATTTACAGCGTAAAAAACAGTCACCAACCAACCTTGAGATAAATTTGAATTTGGTGTGCTACTATTTCTCATTTTCAAAGGTTTGCAGGTCTGGAATGTATCAATTTCCAAAAATGAGTAAATTGCCTTCAACATAAGATCCACAGAAAATGAAGACATCTGATCACCTTAACCACTTCAATGTCCACCCCGAGATAGGTCGAAAGAAATAATACTATTTTCTCATCTCTTTGCCTGTTGAAGTGGTTAATTTGTGTTAAATACTAAAAACTCATATCGTGTGCATCTTTTAAAAACTATATACAAATTTTACTTTTCTTCATCGTGTGCTATTATTGGTTTAGATATCATCTGTTTGTCGACGAATCAGCCCCGTGAGGAAACTCAAATTTTCATATAGACAAATTTCCCTGATTTTCAAGTACCTTTACGAAATTACCTGACTTTTACAGATTGATAAATCTCCCCGATTTCCAGAATCTGTAGCCACCCTGTTATTTAAATACTGCATGATTAATTTTTGAGACTGATAAACTATTGGTATATCATGGTTCATATCATCTAAAACCACTTAAAGGCTTTCACTTTTAAGCTACTTTTTATTTTCTTTTACATGGAGTAAACATGTGTAAAGTACAGCATCCATGCATCCAATGGTAGTCTTGTGCTTCATCTTGCAGTACAAAAAAAAGTTATCACTAAAATCCATTTGTATGACAACCTCATGAGTAAAGTTTTTTTTTTTTTTTTTTTTTTTTTCAAATAAACACTTTGGGACCATACAAGATGTATTGTATATGTCTGTTTGGGACTTGGATATGTGTGCATGGGATAAAAGCTTTTCAATCTTTTTAAGAACAAGATTGATGAAATCGCCCAGAGTAAATGTATGTGATGTTAAATCTACTTTGTCAGTTCATACCCACTGTTTAGATTAAATTATATCTTCAGAATCAGTCCAGAAATTCTAACTTTAAAAATATCAAAGAACATTTTTCTTGGGACATTTGCTGCATGTAACATACAATACCAAATATTAGAACTGTAAACCAATTTCTGCATCAAATCTTGATGTCTTTTTTTTCAATCAGCAACTCAACATTTTGTGTAATTTTAAAGTACAATAATTTTTATTTGCTGTATTTTTTTATTTAAGAGTTGTAAATTTATCATATTTGGTGTAATATATAAGTATGATTTAGCTATAAAATGTGACTATTTGTAGAATTTTTTTCCATAATTTCTTTTTCATTTATAATTTACTGAAACTTTGCAGCAGATTTCAATTTGGCATGAAAATATTTCTAAGTCCTGCAGAAATTCATTATTAGCATTCCCGTTTATTTCCATGAGATTCCACTTCTTTTTAGCTACATTTATAAAACATTAACTTTATGTAAGATAAATAAAACCTTATCAAACTTTTAGATGTAAAGATGTAGGATATTTCTGATAATAAAAGAAATACTAAACATCTTGTTTTTAGTTCCTTTTAGGTCAGTAAAATTGAAATTATTCTTTAAACAAAATGCCTGTGAACTGCCCATTAATTTTTTTTTTTTTTTTTTTTTTTAATCAGGCTTCAAAACACTGAGTTGTCTGTGTATGCAATTAGATGAAAATTGAAGGTGGGGGGGCAATGGGGGGGGGGGAAATCAGCTGTTAAAGTTACACCATTTTTAAATTCAAAAATTTTTTTGAAAGCAATTTAATGGAATAAACTGAACAGAAATATGTTTCAATGAAAGTTTACTTTATTCTGAACAAAACAAACTAACGCTCTAGGTTAAACCTATAAGGAATTAGTTTTATATCGTCACATGCGTTATTCAAAATATCGGCCATCTTGAAAGATCTTTAAAAGCTCATAACTCTTAAACCGTTTGATCAATTTCAATATGATTGATATTTTTGGAATCAGCATTAAAACTTCTACAAATACATCAAAATTGGTGATGGTGGGTGCCATGCTCTGGGTGATTTGACATGGAATGGCCCTTTTGTACACACTCCATATTAAGCTAAAATTTAATTCTGGTAAAAGCACATAAATCAACTTAAAACAAACTTCCAGCAATTACCAACCATAAACAACAATGTACCATGTTCTTTGCGTAGCCCTGTATATGAATTTATTTTCCATTAACTTCTAGAAGTCTATCGTTCAGCAGGAAAATGCATAACACAATTAAGAACTACCTTAAGCAATTCACTCCCATAGTCTGTAATACTTACGAATTCCTTTTGTGTAGCCTTGTAAATGATCAACCAAATTTATATACACCATGTACTATGCAAAAATTTAGTTAAACACAAACCAATGTTGAAAACGCACTTATCACACATACTGTAATTATTGCATGTATACTGTAACATATCTTTTGTGTGTCCCTGTAAATAAATGACAAACACAATGCACATCTTACTTTTAAGTGAGCAATTTATAATGCATCTCGGTAATGCATATAAATTTTATGTTTGAAATAGTGAAACATCATTAAATTGCACTGCAAAGGATTTTTTTTCCTCCATAGAACAATGTGCAATAGAATTCTTTTGTTTGACTTTAAATGAGTAATAAAGTTTTGCCTCCCACATTCTACAAAAAACATGTTTTAGTGTGCTTCATAATTGTATATCAATTTAATGTTTCAAATGGTGTAGCATCAGAATGTTTTGGAAACTTTGACTGTAATGGAATACTTTTGACTGTCCCTGTAAAATAAAAAAAACTAAGTGCTAAACACTTAACTTTTAATAGAGATCGTGCTATACATGGGTGCAAGACCTTTTTAGTCGGACTGATTTCACAGTCTTGGAGATATTGTTAACAGATAGTAAATTCTACTTTATGTACTTAAATAATAGCAATTTTACTATAAGAACTTATCACTTTCCTTTACTGTTAGATAAATTTTTAGCCATAACAAAGAGTTTAGAAATCTTCTATCCTATTTTCATTTGGTTATTCCCAATACTCGAAAGTTTTCTGTCTAGGCTTGGCTAGACTTCTTGCATCAATGTATAGTAAACAATAACATACAAAAATGTCAGGGCAATCGGAGTTTATTTACGAGTTTGAACACTGGCAGATGGCCAGAAAAACCGAAGTGATACTTTTCAACTAGGTTAGAAAGTGTTAAAAACGTTTCATATGTACATTGTATAGGCTTGAAGAAATGGGAAGGGATAATAGATTAAAGTATCAAACTTGTATTTGCATTGCGACATTGATTTTATTAAGCATTGAGGCATGGATTTTAAAATTGATTTGAATCTGTTCCTTTTTAAATTTTATTTTAATAAGCAGCTGATTTTATTAACCAGTTATTTTAATAACAGCAAGCACTGTACCTGTGTTTTAAGAAAGTCTTTAATTGGATCATTCATTTAAAGTTTCTGAATTGTGCATAGCTTGTTGGTTCTTTTAATATAAATTTTGTGTTATGCATTTTGAATAAGATTTATTTTATTGCAGTTCACATCATCATTGCAACTCCTGGACGGATATTAGATCTAATGGAAAAAAATGTTGCAAAAATGGATCGATGCAATGTTTTAATACTTGATGAGGTAAGTAAATATTTGATAGCTGAAGTTTTAGTATTCTTTATTTTACTTCATATTAATTTTCTCATTTTTAATTTTAGGCCGACAAACTTCTTTCTCAAGATTTCAAAGGAATTTTAGATAAAGTCATTAGCTTTCTGCCAACTGATCGACAAATACTTCTATATTCTGCCACGTTTCCTCTTACTGTAGAACAGTTTATGGTAAGAAAATTTTTAAACCTTGCTATAGCATCATTGTTTTAATTTAAAATTTCTTTTAGTTTAGTATAAAATAGATTCTGGTTATTTCCGTTTAATTGAGACAATGTCAATAACTTCTTGCTATAACACTGTTTTGTATCAATAGCTGCACTTTTTTTACCCCCTCCTCCCTGAAAATCAGTTATCAACCACTTTATGCAGCAGTCTCTATTGGTCACTGAAACACCTATCCAATTATGTGACGATGCTAACTTTTCTCTTTTGGCGATCTGAAGAGAACTGTTTATTTGTTGGTGACTTGGACCTTTATTTGAACTTTTTTTTTCCTTATTTCCTTTCAATTTGGAATATTGCCAGACTGCAGTATTTTTAACTGTATTTTATCATGGTTCCAAGATTTAGGTGTCCTACTTAGAGATAGAAAAACTTATTTCAGTTGTTGTTAAAGTTATGTTGATAGCAATTCAGACTGCAAAAATATTGCTAGGTCATTGAATTGTCTTGTTAATGAGAGCAATAATGCAATTATAAATGACTAAAACATCTTTCTCTGAATCTATACTAAAAGAGCATGTCCCGACTGACTCATAATGAACGCCGAGCTTCAGTCATTGGTCCTAGGGCAATGAAATTTAAGCAGGGGTGATTGTGTTCAGGTTATATACCTGAATTCAGGTATTTTTTTCATTTTCAATACAGAAATTCTGGTTTTTCTGATAGTTAAATACATAAAATAAGACTAAAATATCAATTTCATGATTGCTAAACATAATTAAAATTCATATTTTTTTCATAATTTGACCTCCCTGTAATAAATTATGTTCTCTCCCCCCTCTCTCCATACTGAAACATCTCGCTAAAATTTCAGGTATTTTTCCATGAATCCACAATCGCCCCTGTTTAAGACACGTTACTTATACAATGTAGGCACTAAGAAAGGATTCTTGGATCACACAATAATGGGGTTAAATAAGGGGGGGGGGTCAAAAGTTTTAAGTCATTTTGCCTTTTGTCATCAGCATTTTTTGTAAGAGCGCTAAATTCATTATAACATCTACTAAAAAAGTAGTTAAACATGTATTTCAGCAACTTTAGATATTAATCCACCAAAGGGATTATATGGGGTGGGGTCGAAAGTTTTAGGTAATCTTGCCATATATCTTAGCAGCAGAGGAGAGTGAAATTCAGCATTGCAAATCTACTAAAAAGAAAGCGTAGACTACTTTTTTAAAAATTCAGATTGCTTGATTGCCACCAATTTTTTTAGTAGAAATATTTGGATTACTTAATGGCAGATAAAATAATGCGAGCATAAAGCCAATTTCACTATTTTAAACTGGTGGGACTCGATCTGAATTTTTAAAAAGTACCCTACACTGCAAGTGAATGTATTGGGTGCAACGATTAAGGGGTTTAACATGTATTTCAGATTTTTTTTTTTGGAGCTAGCCAGTTTGTGGGCAACATCGACTATGACCACCCTGATTATGGAAGATTAGACAAATAAGATAACTATTGCAGATTTTTTATAATACTTTGCGTGACATTTTTCCAAGGAAAATTTTTTTATTGTTTTTTGCGGTTTTTTAGTGATCAGATTTTAGGGTTTAATCTAGAGCTAGCCAAATAGCCAAAAAGCTAACTGAAAGCACCTTTTGCCCCTAAAGCATTTAGTGGATTAGCCAAATAGCAACAGCCAAAAAAATATATCATTTCCATTTTGTTGTTCCTGCCTTTCGTAAACGTGCTGCTGCTGCGTGAAAAAATTTCCAACCACCTCTGTCCCGGCAATTCACTTCAAAATTTGTCTCGTCTTCTCTGTGCAAGCATCTTACAAATAGGGTGACATCATTTGCGTTAAACAAGTATTGAGGCAAGTACATTTGATGTGTGATGTATGGCCAAATCTCGAAGGGTCAATCTTACAGAGTGATGTACTGTTTGCATATTGCATAATTAAAAATAATATTCATCATGAGTGCAAGAAGTCCATCCAGGCCAAGACTGAAAACTTTTTAGAGAATTAGGAATAATCAAATGAAAATGGGTTAGAAAATTTCTATGTCTTGCATTATGGTTAAAAATTTATCTGTTTCAACATGGCCTAACTTGATCTTTCTCCTTCCCCTCATAAGGGGAAGGAGAAAGATAGAGTTTGGCTGTGGTTACAATAACCGAAAGTAATAAAAAGTTCTTGATAAAAAAATTGCTATTATTTAAGTATATAAAGTAGAATTTACTATCAATCAAAAATCTCTCCAAGACTGAAATCAGTCCTGAGACTGAAGGTCTTACACCCATGATACTCATTTATATGGAAATTTTGTATAAATATATATTTTTTTTCTTGGCTAAACCTATTTTTATTTGGCTAACAGATATTGGCTGCAATTAGCCAAAAAGCTACAAATCTCTTTTTCTTAGATTAAACCCTAGATTTAAATTTTTTATACAAAATATAATAAATTTCCTCCTCCTGTTTAAAATTTTTTTGCAAGTATTTGTGATTTAAATACTGATCTCCATATTTATGGGATGCACAAGGCTTCTTTTTATAGTGATTGCCATATAATCAGTTTATAGGTGTACAGACCAATGGCCAAAATGATTTCATTTTAACGATTTATGCATGCAAAATAACAACCACATTAGTGGTCACTGCATTAACAGTATATGGCTGAGAAATACACAGGGTCCCATTATTTTGATCACTGCATTAACAATTCATGGGCATGAAACCACAGTGCCCATTTACAATGACACCATGTATCTTGGGCAATCCTGTTTTTATTTTATCTGAAAGCTCTCTGCACAGACTAGATATTTACGGCAGGGCCCAGCAGTACTTTGTCAGGGGGCTCATGAAAAAAATATATTATGTCTCTAAATATTTGTGCTTTTTTGATATATTTATTAGTTAATTTTATATAGTCTATACCAATATTATAAAAAAGTAAAGATTGTTTGTAGGGGGTAATCTCTGGAACTACTAAACAGATTTCAAAAGTGATTGTAGCAAATTGATGGTGACAACCTCTGCTCCAACATAAATTATATTTTATGTCGGTGCCACTAACCCCAGGGGGGTGCAAAAGCGAAAAACGTTCTAAAATTGAGTTTTTTTTATACTGAAGGAGCTAGATACTTGAAATTTGGCATTGTAGCTATATATAAGATGTAAATGCTCTCTAAGAACAAAATAAACAAAATTCGAAATTTAAAAGAGTGAAATGAGCGAAAAGCGTTCTAAAAACATTCTAAATTACAATTTCTATGGAATCTAGAACTATGGAACGGATTTCAAAAGTGATGAAGGCAAATTGATGGTGACAATCTCTACTCCAACATAGGCTATATTTTATGTCGGTGCCACTAACCCCAAGGTGGTGCAAGAGCAAAAACGTTCTAAAATGGAGTTTTTTTTTATTTATACTGAAGGAGCTAGAAATTTGGCATTGTAGTCACTTATAAGATGTAAATGCTCTCTAAGAACAACAAAAAAAAAAATCTAAATTTGAAAGGAGCGAAAAGCATTCTAAAAACATTCTAAATTACAATTTCTATGGAATCTCTGGAACTACAGAACAGATTTCAAAAGTGATGGTGGCAAGTTGATTGTGACAGTCCCTGCTCCAACAGCCTCTTTAATAAAAAGCTATGCGTTGCTGACGACTGGGTTTTTCGCTAATTATTGCCACAGATTAATCTCGGAAAATGAAACATTTGAAGTTACTGAAAAAAATAATAGCTCAAAGTATTTGTCAGAAAATTGTTAGACAAACTGCGTTTGAAAGGTAAAAAATTGTATTTTTCTTGATATAAATTTCAAATCTAATGATTATGCCGTTTTTCAAATATTTTAATTTCAAAAATTACCAAATTTTCCAATGGAGTACCATAGCGAAACCTTCATGCGTAAAAAGATAATGATAAGGGCGACATGTCCTGGCATGTATATTGGCTGTAGCACGAGTCACAAACTATAGTAGCCTTATTATTCTGTTAAAATATAAAAGTGAATTATGAAATGTCAATATTTTGTTTGATTAAAAGTTCGTTAAGAGAAATTGACCAGCGTAGAGGGCGTAGCTTGCTAGTTTAAAGTAAAGTGTTTTATTTACGTTTTTCTGTTTGCATGTAAAGTATTTTCTGGGGTCCCAAGTGAAGTCGAGGAAGCACTCTGCAGAATGTATCTGGGGTCCCACTTGGAAGCAACTGACTAGACAGACGAAGACCGGCTAGTGAAGTCAAAATTTAAACGTTGCTTTTAGGCAATATGAATAAAATACCTTTTTTTTAAAAAACAACAAAAAGAATGGGAAATAGTTATACAAAACTGGATATACATATGATAGTCTTGTATAGTATATTTAGGCAGTGTCGTATTTGAAATTAATGTTAGAAAACATAACTATTTTGAATGTTGAATATGTAATATGGTGTTTTTGTTAATTTTCCTTAGTAAATGGTGTGTATTTAGAAATGTGTAATTACCGAGTAAAATATAATGCATTTAAAGTATTTCCTCACATGAAAATATTACACTGGTGATAAAGAAAACTGATAAAGTTTATCTTGGTACTTGGGATTAGATTATGGAAGATTGCAAATATCATTCTTATAATGGAACATAAATTGAACAATTGGTTAAAGTTCATTGTCATTGTACTAGAAGACATGATCTCGTGTGCCTCTGGTTTTGTTTTTCCCCTGCTATAATCTAACAAAAGAATGAGCTTTCTACTGATCTGAAGTGGGGTGGGAAGAGTGTCAGCTAAATCCAGTGATACCAGTTACTGACCTTGAAGTTCTTTGAAATTACACATAGTACAGAGAGGGTGAATTTCTTTAACAAAACACCCCTTAATGAATAAATTTTGTGCTTAGAATTCAGATTTTAAAAAATATGTAACATCACATTAAATAATTTTCTGTATTAATCTTTCAGAGAAAACATTTGACAAATCCGTATGAAATCAACCTCATGGATGAATTGACACTAAAAGGAGTTACTCAGTATTATGCATTTGTACAAGAAAGGCAAAAAGTCCATTGCTTAAACACACTATTTTCAAAAGTGAGTTCTTTATTTTACTTTCTTAATTTAAGTCTGTTTTTATCGTATTAATCTAAGGATAATTGAAAATAAATCTTAAATACATTAATTACATTGCCTGAAAACTTTTTATAATGTGGAATTATATATGATTATTCATTGAAAAATTTTATGCAAATATTTCCCTAAATCCATATGCATGCATGTATTTTGATTAACTAGTTCTTGGTTTGTACCGGTAAACAAGTGTCCACCTAACATGGAAAACATGAATGTTTGGGAATTTGGCAGTACTGGAAATATCCAGGGAATTTTTATTAACATGGAAATTTCAATGCAGTGCCCACTTGCTACATTTCTTGGCCGTGAAAGAAGTGGCATGTTTCAAAGCCTGTATCCAAACATTAAAATAATTTCTTGTGCTATGCTTCACCAAAATGGTTGTATTAAGATTTTGTACAAAATCTGTTGCCATGTTTACAGATTAGAAAACAGATGGATAAGTTTTGATACTGTGATTGTTGGGGGGGGGGGGGGGAGGAAATATTTTATAAATTAATATACGGATTTGAGGGCCCTTGGACAGTCTCGATTTGCCCATGCGATAAGGACCTGATTATACTATCATAATAATAATGTGAACTACATGCGATATTTAAAAAAAAATCCATATTTCAAAATTAAACATGTTGTATAAAGATGTAACTTTAAAAAAAAAAAAAATATGCGAATATTTCCATAGTTGGATTTTTATCATGATTCAATCAATTCCTCAAACTCATGCTATCACTTGCTGATGTCATATCTACTTGCTTTCTCTATTAACCAATTCGACTCTTTGTATTATTCTCAAACATTTGAAAAAGTCTGTTTTTAAAATTCTCTAATGACATCATATTAACCTGCTCTGTACTTGCATACTCATACTCCTTGTATTACTGAGAAATGTTTGAAAATTTCAGTTTTATTACCAATAAGACATCATATTAATCTTTCTCACCCTCTCCCCTAATTGGTGAAACATTTTATTTCATTTTTTACGTGGAAATCTTTCAATAGAAAAATAATTATTGTAGAAATAATTTTATTATGGATTTTTAATTGTTGGCAACTGCTAGAACGAGACATGTTTAAATTTAATAGGAAAAGGCTGTTAATTTTTGGTTTTTTATCTTATTTTTTCAAAATTTTATGATTTTCAGCTTCATAGTAGGTATTCAGCTATAAGTACATGAAATTTCAAGAGTTTCTGAGAGCCGGCTCCGTGACGGACAACATAGCGGGATGAATAGGTTTTCATGAGATGAACGAACCCCCTTAAGAGGAGAGTGGATGTGGAAATAGAATGTTTTTTTAAGTTTCTTTTAGCTCTGGAAAAACAAATTTTAGAAGCCATTTAGATTGAATTGTTTAGAAAAATGTAGCTGTCAAAAAAAATCTTATTTCCTTTTCTGGTGGATATATGAATTTTATGTAATTAAATGTAGGAGTTTCTTGAATTAAGTTTTAATGTTCCTTTAATATTCAGTTGCATCCATTTAACATGCCAAAACTTATATTTACAGCTACAAATCAACCAGTCTATAATTTTCTGCAACTCCACACAACGTGTGGAGCTCCTTGCAAAGAAAATTACCGAATTGGGATACTCGTGTTATTATATACATGCAAGGATGTCTCAACAGCATCGTAATCGTGTCTTCCATGACTTCCGTGCTGGGCTTTGTCGGAATTTAGTTTGTTCTGGTAAGTTGTTTCTTTAAGAATATGTTCATAATTTTCCTAATCTAATTGTTAGACATTTCTATCTGAAGGGTACCAATTTGAAAAGTTTGGTTACTGTAAATCGGTAATGTTATGAAAGTTCTTTATGTAATATTTTAGTCATCAGTGATTTTGTGGATGTGCTAAAATGAATCATTTATGCAAAAAATCGTAGTATGGATGTATAAAAGATTATGGTGGGTCTTTGGTTGCAATTTATTTTGCAACAATTAAACTAATTTAACATTAGGAGTTCCAAATTTTAAACCTAAAAATAATTCTTAAACTGTTGACCAAATGACTTATTTTGTATCTTAACGTAAAATTTACTAATAAAAACATAGGTTGTCAAAGTTGTATAAGAATTTATTAAATTTTTTATCAGATTTTACAGATGGTGGTAAACCTAAATTTTAAAATGGAATTGGAAAGAAGGTGAATATTTTGGATGCATCATGGAAAACTTAACTGTGAAGAGGAATTCCACTGACAATTTTAATGAACACAAGTTGTGTAATGAATCTGGAATTTTTTGACTACGTTAACATGTTTTTAAGAATTAAATGTGAAATTTTAGTCCATGAAATCAGAGACCTCCTGGGAAGGTGTCCTGAAGGTAAGTAGGACACTGTGTGTAAACAGGAACGAGGATATTCGTATAGCACCAAGGAAAATTTGATTAAACAGTAAAATTTGAAACATTGTGATAAACTCTTGTAGAAATGTGTTATTACAAACATTACAAATAATCATAGATATCCAAAATCAACAGTACAGTCTTAACTTGTTGAAATTGAAACTTTAAAAAATCATAAGTGTATAGAATTGGTTATCAGCAGTATCAGCACTGTATCTGGAGCTTAGTTAGATGCCTCAGTAGCTTATCTTAAAGGTTTGCACAGTCATAAATTCATGTCCATCCTAGCCGACAAGTTTGTCTGACTTTTTATCTTTGCCTGAATTTCATTTTATCCAAAACGAGTCTGCCTGGGCTGTATTTTTTCCAGGAAAGAAAATGGGCCCAAGCCCATGTTGCGTTGGCAGTATTTTAAAAAATTTATTTTATATATAATATAAAATAAATTTTTAAAACATGGGCTTGGGCCCATTTTCTTTCCTGGAAAAAATACAGTCCAGGCAGACTCGTTTTGGATAAAATAAAATTCGGGCAAAGATAAAAAGTCAGACAAACTTGCCGACTAGGATGGACATGAACACTTTTTTTTGGGGAGGGGGGGGGGGGGTGTTAGTCGTGGAAAAAACCTGTCCCACCCCATATATTATCGAATTATCGCAGAGAGATGCCAGAATTACCTCTGGTCTAGGTCTACTTTTCTAATATGAATGAAATTTTTTAAATAAGGGGTTGTCTACATATTAAATTGTTAATCTTTCATTTTTCATATGGTTTAACTTTTGACACTTTATTTGTCCTTTTGATCAAAGTAGCACAGAAAAGTTTCTCTTCTAACTCTGTGTCTATTTAAAGAAAGTAATCTCCCAAAAAATTTTCTGCTAGTGAGATGTATTTTTTTTTTAAATTCAAAAACATTTTTAAACCAATTCCTATCATTAGCATTCAAAATATGGAACGATTTTACTGTTAGATGGTCTGAGGGGACAATCCTGGGATGTTCTTTTTGTGAAAACAGAAACTCTTATAATTTCTTAATTATGATACGTATCAAATCTGTTTTAAGTTATTACTTAAGACTTTTTTATTACTTTATTGACAGATTTTTGAGATAATTAAAAATGGCCCCAACGGGGGGGGGTTAGAAGAAAAAAATATTCATAACTTCAATTCCCAATATATCAAATCCGCTTAAAATCTATACTAATATTATAAAGGAGTAAAGATTGTTTGTTTGTAGGGGGTAATCTCTGGAACTACCGAACCGATTTCAAAAGTTATGGTGGCAAATTGATGGTGACAACCCCTGCTCCAACATAGGCTATATTTTATGTCAGTGCCACTAACCCCAGGGGGTGCAGGAGCAAAAGATGTTCTAAAATTGCCATTTTTTAGCTATCAAACTGGCTGTCAAGCCCTGAGAGCTTGCCAGCCCGTTCTGTATGTATGTATGTACGTACGTAATGCGATAACTCTTCATAGAAATATCAGTTTTCCTTCAAATTTTGTTTATAGGTTCACTGTGTTAAGGCGCTTCCCTGATTAGATTTCAGGATTGATTAGTTATGTATAAAGGGGGAGAACAAGGGGCTAATTCCCCCCCTTAATTTATATAAATGGGTTTTTCATGCAGAATTATTCAGTTTTCCTTCAAATTTTGTTTATAGGTTCATTGGGTTAAGACACTTCCTTGATTAGTTTTCGGGATTGATTGGTTAAGTATAAAGGGGGGAACGGAGGGGGCTAATCCCGCCTTAATTTATATAAATGGGTTTTTCATGCAGAATTATCCAATTTTCTTCAAATTTTGTATATATATTCATTGTAATTAGAGATTTACCTGATTAGTTTAAGGTGTTCATTAGTTAACTATGAGGGGGGTAACGGGGGGGATGACCCCCCCTTAATATATTGTTTATTTCTTTATTTTTCGATGGGCTTATTTCAAATTCTTTGAAATAAGAGTATAATATACAATTAGTGTGAATAGCCTGTGAATTCAATGCCCTCAGTTTAACTGGGCAGTTTTATTTTTATTTTTTATACTGAAGGAGCTAGAAATTTGAAATTTGTCATTGTAGTTACTTATAAGATGTAAATGCTCTCTAAGAACAAAGTAAAAAAGAAATTGATATTTAAAAAGGTGAAATGAGCGAAAAGCATTCTAAAAACAGTCTAAATTACAATTTCTATGAAATCTCTGGAACTACAGAACCGATTTCAAAGGTAATGGTGGCAAATTGATGGGGACAATCCCTACTCCAACATAGGCTATATTTTATGTCTGTGCCACTAACATCAGTGGGGTGCAGGATCGAAAAATGTTCGAAAATTGCGACTTTTTTATACTGAAGGGGCAAGAAATTTGAAATTTAGCATTGTAGTTACTTATAAGATGTAAATGCTCTCTAAGAATAAATTTTTTAAAAAATCTAAATTTAAATGGGTGAAATGAGCGAAAAGCGTTCTGAAGTCATTCTAAATTACAATTTCTATGGAATCTCTGGAACCACGGAACAGATTTCAAAAGTGATGGTGGCAAATTGGTGGTGACAATCCCTGCTCCAACAGCCTCTTTAATAAAAAACTATGCGTTGCTGACGACTGGGTTTTTCGCTAATTGTTGCAACAGATTAATCTCTGAAAATGAAACATTTGCAGTTACTGACAAAAATGATAGCTCAAAAAGTATTTGTCAGAAAATTGTTAGACAAACTGCGTTTGAAAGGTAAAAAATTGTATTTTTCTTGATATAAATTTCAAATCTAATGATTATGCCGTTTTTCAAATATTTAATTTCAAAAATTACCAAATTTTCCAATGGAGTACCATAGCGAAACCTTCATGCGTAAAAAGATAATAAGGGCGGCGTGTCCTGATGTGTATATTGGTTATAGCACGAGTCACAAATTATAGTAGCCTTATTATTCTGTTAAAATATAAAAGTTATTTATGAAATGTCAATATTTTGTTTGATTAAAGGTTCGTTAAAAGATCTTAATATTATCTACAACTTTTATACTGACAAGTTTTTTATAAGACCAACTCTTACAGTAAAAAAAAATTTTAAAACAAAAAATCCCTACTGGTTCAGTCTATAGACAGATGTATATTTCGAAATGGGTGGTCCCAACTGCCACATCATGGCAAATAAGTCTTTCTTCTGCAATTCCCAATAAACAGGTGCCCCACGGTCTGAGTCTTCGAAAACTACCTGTGCCTGTAGGCAGAGCTGTCTGGGATTTTTTGATAACTTAACTAATTGAATGTTCCCTTTACTTTTCCTCGTAAGATCCCTAATTTCTTAACCTGTAACATATTTTGTTTTTATCAAAGTAATTCAAATAAACTCTCAAATGGGCATTGCCATTTGAAAAATAAATCATAGTTGGGGGTCGTCAACATATTAAACATTGTACTATTTCAAAAATTTTACTTCTATTCAAAAGTAGACACAATTCCAATCAAATGGTACATCTACAGGGTGATTCATAAAAGATGGGCAGAACTTTAAGGGGTTATAGTACACTTAAAGACAAATAATATTAAATAGGAGACTAAGGGTCCCAGACGTATTCCCAAGGAGATAGGGGGCATTAAAGTTTAGGGTCCGAAATTTCAAATGATTATAAAACATGGAAAAATTGGTCGATTCGTTTGCGGTTTTTGCAAAAAATTTTCTTTATGCCAGTATTTTCTTGAAATAAAATTTTAAAGTTCAATTTCAAAAAATGCCGATAGGGGGCGCTTTAGACTTTGGAGTAACAAACAACTATTTTTTAACGTTATTTTTTGTATTTCTTTAAATGATTTCGAAAGCTTAGACTTAAACTTAAATTTTGATCTAAAAATCTGAGTCCTAACGAGTAGTTAAGTAGCGTAAACTGAAATTTGAAATTTGAAACCCTTCTCCCCCCAGAACAAAAATCTGTTATTACCGATCTTTGTGTCGTAGATTAGGCTCTAACTACTGCCGCGTTTTGCTAAAATTATTCTTTATGTCAGTATTTTCTTGAAAATAAATTTTAAAGAAAATTTTCAAAAAATTCCGATAGAGGGCGCTTTAGACTTTGGAGTAACGAACAACTATTTTATACCGTTATTTTTTGTGTCTCATTAAATGCTTTCTAAAGCTTAGACTTAAACTTAAATTTTCAGCTCAAAATCTGAATCGCTGAGCGTGGTTCAGTAGCGAGGGGAGGGGGTTCAAATTTCAACTTCTGAACATAGTTCAGTTTACCATGTCCACACATTGTGTGCTGTGATACGAGGTAAAAAGACACAAATTAGGATTATGTTACCAAAGCATATTTATTAACATGTAATCACAATAAATGTTCAAAATTGTGACAACCAGAGGTTATGCACGCAGAACAACGGCGACGAATGGAACGGCGAACATTCGCGAAAACATCAGGCTTTTCGAGCACTTCCCCTACAGCGGCGGAAAGTCTGGCGACTTTCTTCGGGGGATTCAATGGGTGTCTCATACATAAGAGCCTTCAATCGTCCCCAAAAAAAGAAATCGAGGGGTGAAAGATCTGGCGAGCGAGCAGGCCAAGCAACAGGACCACCTCGACCAATCCATCTGTTCGGAAATGTGATGTCCAGATAGTTGCGGACGTCTCGTACGTAATGGGCTGGCGCTCCATCGTGCTGGAACCACATGACCCGCCGGATGCGTGGAGGAACAACGTTTAACAGGTCTGGCAGCACATGTTGCAGAAATGTGAGGTATGTTTTACCGTTGAGGCGTTCAGGAAGAAGGTACGGTCCGATTAGGTGGTCTCCGAGGATTCCTGCCCAAACATTGATGGAAAAGCGTCTCTGATGAGCATGTGGATACGTAGCATGTGGATTGACATCCGCCCATACATGTGCATTGTGTGTGTTAAATGTACCTTCACGTGTGAAGGTACATTCATCGGTGAAAAGCACAGTTCGTCCAAAATGTGGATTTAGCGCGTTCTGCTGCAGAAACCAGCGGGCGAATTCAATACGATTTGGATAACCCCCTGGAGACAGTTTCTGGACTCGTTGCACATGAAACGGGAGCAAATGTTCATCCTTCAGTACCCTCCAAGTCGTGGACTGTGAGGTATCCACCTGGCTAGCCACTGTTCGTGTACTTGTACTTGGCTGCGCCGCTACTACATCCAGAATGGCTTCTGCAACAACTACTGATTCGTCCTTTTTTGCACGACCTGCATTCGACCGGGAAGCGAGAAATGATCCCGTCTCACACAACTGTCTGTGCAAGCGCTTGAAAGTTTTGCGGTTAGGCAACCGCCTGTTAGGAAATCGCTCTCCGTACATTCGTTGTGCCTCTGCACCATTTCCATCTGCCGCTCCGTAAATTAAATGCATCTCAGCCTTTTCCTTATTCGTGAAGGGCACCATCTTCCGATTCATTACTACAGCGACTTACACTTGACTCACCGTTCAGTGGTTTTTATGCCTGAATCGTGTCGAAATTTTGCATACGTGTTCTTCTTCTTCCCCATTTGACATTTGCATACTTTCTGTTTCCTTCTTCACCCGGTGACTAGCGTCAGGAATGGAGCTTTAACGTTTGCATGAGCGACGTTTCCAACTGTGCCAGTGCCTTTATGAGTGAATTCAGACTATGCAGTCCTTGACGAAAGTTGTATTTTTGCCTCGTATCACAGCACAGAATCGTTGGGCATGGTTAAGTAGTGCAAACTGAACTATGTTCAGAAGTTGAAATTTGAACCCCCTCCCCTCGCTACTGAACCACGCTCAGCGATTCAGATTTTGAGCTGAAAATTTAAGTTTAAGTCTAAGCTTTAGAAAGCATTTAATGAGACACAAAAAATAACGGTATAAAATAGTTGTTCGTTACTCCAAAGTCTAAAGCGCCCTCTATCGGAATTTTTTGAAAATTTTCTTTAAAATTTATTTTCAAGAAAATACTGACATAAAGAATAATTTTAGCAAAACGCGGCAGTAGTTAGAGCCTAATCTACGACACAAAGATCGGGAATAACTGATTTTTGTTCTGGGGGGAGAAGGGTTTCAAATTTCAAATTTCAGTTTACGCTACTTAACTACTCGTTAGGACTCAGATTTTTAGATCAAAATTTAAGTTTAAGTCTAAGCTTTCGAAATCATTTAAAGAAATACAAAAAATAACGTTAAAAAATAGTTGTTTGTTACTCCAAAGTCTAAAGCGCCCCCTATCGGCATTTTTTGAAATTGAACTTTAAAATTTTATTTCAAGAAAATACTGGCATAAAGAAAATTTTTTGCAAAAACCGCAAACGAATCGACCAATTTTTCCATGTTTTATAATCATTTGAAATTTCGGACCCTAAACTTTAATGCCCCCTATCTCCTTGGGAATACGTCTGGGACCCTTAGTCTCCTATTTAATATTATTTGTCTTTAAGTGTACTATAACCCCTTAAAGTTCTGCCCATCTTTTATGAATCACCCTGTATAGTGGGATGGTGTATTTAAAAAATATATATACTCACAATTGTATGCAATTGTCTCGGTGATCATGAATATTGTTCCATATGGCATAGATAACATAACTGGAAAATGCTAGACATATTTTTTTCTTAAATATGTGTGCAATATTTCTTTTGAAAGACATTTAGAATAATCTTTATTAAACAATATTGACTCTTTTTTTGCATGTTCAAATTTATTGCATGTCTTGAACTAGTTAAATTTCATTCTTGAAAAATCCTACATTTAATTTTAAATATGTACATTGTATGCTGAGAAAAGAACAAAATCAATTTTTCCTTGTTAAATTTTGAAATTAAAACAAGGCTCCATAAAAGGTAATCTTATACGAAATGTGAATTGTCTTTTTATATATATATACTCACTCTCTGGTGCTAGGCTTTCCCAGGTACTCACCAGGTGCTGTGTGGCTGCACCTTTCCAGGACACACATGCAGTTAATGCAGAATTAGGGAAAATCAAAGATCCCCAATAAATGATTTTTTAATTTTAAATTAAAAGCCATGGCTTTTGTAATTATAGATTAAATAAATTGAAACAATTTACTTTTTTGTATATTTAAATAGAATGGATATGTATACCAAGGGTTTTATTTTTTAAGAAAATAAACAGTAGAAAATATTGGTATTGTAATGCAGTTATATACACTTTGTCAGAGAAAGATCTGTATCATTCTAAACATTAATAACAGATACTAACAGGCGAAATGAAATTAAATTTGCTGTGAAAGAATGAAGAAATCAAAGTTTCTTTTTACAGTACCTTCAATGTAGCTGTATGTGATCTGTTAGTAGCACAAAGAATGTTGAGCCTGTATTTTATTTCCCTCCAAGTGTTTAACATTTATGGTGTAACAATGAGGATTCCTAATTGTGTCCTTTCCTTTTAAAACAGATATCAAACAGGTGTTTGATAAACCCTGTCTTTAACACAACTCTATAAAAAGAAATCCAGTGGAGTTATGGCGGGCGATCGCAGAGGCCAAGGTATGGGTCTTCCACAACCTATCCTTTGTTTGGGGAAACTCTCTATTAAATAATTAATGTACAGAACATGTCCAGTGAGGCAGAGCACCATCCTGCTGAAATAAAACGTTTGGCTGCAAATGTTCAGATTGTGGAATAACAACCTCAAGATCTTGATAAACATTACCGTTAAGTCTTCTCTGTAAAGAAGAATGGATAGATTACAACATTATGTAAAAGTCCACATCATAGCAAACATTCACTGTGTGGGCTTTCTCATTCCTTTTTAGACTGACATGCGAGTTTTCAGAGCCCCATATTCTAACATTATGGCGAACTTTTCCAGAATGTGGATTCATCAGAGAAGCAGGCCCTCTTTTAGGTAATTTTCATCTCCTATCTTCTACTTTTTTTTTTCACTATCTTCACAGCAGTTCTCTCTCTCCAGCAAAGTTCATGCAAAATGAAATCTGCATGGCCGATCATCTGGTTTCAAAGCTTGTACTAATTGGGCATTTTATAAACTCTCAATTGTTTGTGGAAGGCGTGATGAACAGTGGATTTTGGTAATGCTATTTCTCGCGCAGCACATCGGACTAACTTCCTGGGACCATTGTTGCAAGACCTTCAGTCTCAGGACTTATTTGTCTTGATGAAATTGAGATTGAAAGCAAGACTGAAAAAGAAATGTATACATTTTCTTTGCTTTCAGTTTTGAAAAAAAGTTTATTTTTTTTAAATGCATTAAACACTTTTAATTCTGCTTAAAAAAAAAAAAGCTTAGAAGCTGGGAAACTCAGCTTGCAAGCAACCAATCTGAGTCCACTAATGGACTGCTCACCTTTTTCTTCACTCTTGGGGAAACTTTTGCACTGATTCAACCTGATTGGTTGCTTTTGGGGTGCAGGTCAAACTTTTCAGTCCTGGCCACATTGCAAACTTGCACCCATACCTGGGATGCAGAGAGAACAATTCCGATTCGTTCGGCACTTTCTTCTGATGTCTATAGTCTGCCGTAATTTTTCATATGATCAACATTTTCTGTCTCTTTAAACTTCTGCATCCATGCATAAATTGAAGGCACACTTAGTGGATCTTTGTGGTACATCTGGCAAAAATTCCTTTGCACAGTTACTGGTGATTTTGTTTAGACTAGCCACAGTACACACTGCACTTTCTCCTGTGTAGTTGCCATTTTCTTTCCTTATCACAACTGCCAAGCAACTAGTGTCATCTACCTCAGGCAATTGGTACCAGAAAACTCTTGGATTTCTTCAATTTTTTTACAGAAAACTGCATTCCATTTTATCTGTTGGTACTGTGTGTGTGTGATATCTCTCTGAAAACTGGATTAAAAATTTGATATTTTAATGTTTATAGACTTTTAATGTGGAACCTTTCTTAAGTTGTTTACCGTCAAGGTTTGACAGGTATTATCTATAGCTTTATAATGTATTTTACAGATGCTAGAAAATGTAATCT